>OY728120.1:1114897918-1124897918 GCA_963277665.1 Viscum album
GAATAAATGGATAATATATTTTAGGATTAAATAAAGTGTTATAATTAGAGTATATGTGAGGTCTTGGTGTTGTAAGAGTGTTCATCACACCATTGTGGGTGTTTCTACTGATGAAGTGGTGAATAAATATCACCGGTTATATGTTAAAGAAGTAGGGGAGTACTATACATTTTTGAAAGATAATAAAATCAAAATAATAAAGATAGTCCCTAAATCATTGGTGAAAAATATATAAAATTAAAATTTTAAGGGATAACTTTTTTAAATTCACATATTACAAGTCACGAATATACCTTTCTCATTTCATCTGCTTGTTAATTCTAGTGGGTTGTGTTATCTCAATTTTCTATATTATTAAATAGATATAACTACTCTTTTGGAGTGGTGAACCATATATATCATTTTTTATTTGATTTTCTTATTTTCGTTGGGTAGGATCATTTAAATAGTGATATCATTCACATTAATAAGTGATAGAGATAGATTTCAAAATAAATGATAGAACATGAAACAAATGTTTGTTAACTGATTTATTACCCTCTCAGTGAAACTAAACCATATTAATAGTCCACATCAATTGGTATCATAGAATCTATGGTCTCACTCAAATTTGATCATCTATTTAAAATTTCATAATAAAGTGTTTTTTTGTTTTAGTTTATATTTTTGGAATTATTGTAGGACATACACCACATCAATTCCATGAATATCTAGGGTATTCCTAAATTTTATGGAAAGAATTAATACATATGTTAAGATAGATTTATTCCATATCATTTATATAACAATATTGATGTACTGGAAAATAATAATAATAGTTTTCTTACTCATTTTAAAGGTCCTATAATGATAGTATTTAGAAGGATGAATTTAGAGATTTATGGTTGTTCTCATAATTTCATGTCTGTATGTATTATATAGAAATAGCTTCTCAATTTTAAAGGGGTTATGTTAAAAATGGTTTTATTATAAATTTTAAAATATTTATAAAGTTTATATTATTGTAAATAAATCTAATTTTTATGTTTTGAGGTTGAAATATGATGATCTAATGATGAATCATGATTAAAAAATGGATGAATTATTCACATGAGTTAATGAAATTATAAGCACCAGTAGAGGTTTTGGTGAGACGATGAAAGATAATTTGGTTGATGAACGGATACCATGGATCTCTCTAGATTGATTTTATTCAATTATTTTATCATTTGAATACTATTATATGGGTACCCTTCTATGGTATGACATGTACATAATTTATATTTCTTATTGAATGAGGAAAAATAGTGTTTTTAAGAAAATGCATAAAGAAGAGAGGGAAATAAAATTTAATGAATTGAGATAAGATATGTGTAGAAACAAATATGTTTTTGAAGAAGAGGGTTTTTATGAATTAGAAGACTTCAAAATGAAAATTTAAAGTATCATTTTATTCATTTCATGAAGTGTGAGAAGAGTTGAATGGATAATTCACAGAAATCTAACACTAAATTGATTCAAGTGAGAAACTATTTAACATTTCATAGAAATTTTCCAATGTTGAAAGAAGAATATTGTGAGGATAATTATTTGAATCTAAGGATATTCTCAAAGAATATTTAATTATAATTTTATAAATAATTTTGTCTCTATAGGAGAAAGGGATGAAATATATAATGAATAACTAAGAAATTTCTTTCTAAAATTTAATGATTATGATATTAGAGAGAAAAAATAATCATTTAAGACATACACTAAATTTAATAAAAAATCTATTTGATTAAAAAAGTGAATGAGGAAGAGTTCACCAGTTGTGAAAGAAGAAAATCTAAAGGTGAAGAAGAAATACAGATTTTTTTCATTTTGAAGTGAGAAATCTATATATTTCATTCAAAGGTCTCAATATTGTTGAATGAGAATATAAATTTAATTTAATATAATAAATCATTAGTTAATAATTATTCTAATCTTACTAAAAAGATTCAAAGTAGATGAACGATATTGATAACATTAATAAGTTTCTCATTAATGAGAAGATGTTGAAAATTGATATAGAACATAAAGTCAAAAAAAATTATTTTGGTATTCTTTAACAAATATTAATAGAGACTAAAAATTAAATTCATTAAATATACCTCAATATCAAAAATTATATATTGGATGTTAAAATAACTCAAAATAGAACAATACGAAAATATTTAAAGTTCCAAATAATTATTAAAATCATTTAGATCAAAAATATCAATTTTTAATTTTGAATATGCAAATTATTTATTTATTTAAAAGGAATATTCAAATTTAAAATATTATCAATTAATGTTTATGATAAATCATGATGATTTTGAAAATTATGAATGTTATATTAATGGTATGATTAACATAATGTTGGTTATATATAGGGCCTTGAAAAAATCAAATAATAAGTCTATATTAAGAGGAAGGATTTGGTATTATATTATTATTTTTGTTGGAAAAATTTATTTAATTTATTTATTGGATGTTAGATGTACTGATGACAATATCTAGATAATAGAGAATGTTTTAAATATATTTTTCATTTTATGGATATTGATTACATTGTAGAGGCATTGAGAATATGAAAATGATATGGTTGTATAATTGACAATATATATATATAATCATAGAGGATTTGTGGTAAATTTATTGAGGAGGAGTAAATAAAGACAAATATTAAATGTTTAGAATCAATATTAAGGTTATGGATTTGTGGTAGGGAAGAGGGTTAAATCCTTCAATGATGTTTGTGGAATGTTTGGATAACCAAATCACTTTACTAAAGGATGTATCACCATTACACCTACCCAAATGAGTATGAATTTTATTAACTAAATAATCAAATAAATAAATATAATAAAAAATGGAAGGAAACAGTTTTTTAGAGGAGTTAACTCTTGATGGTTTAGAGAATAATTCCAAGAAATTAAGAAAAGGGAAGTTAACATAAACATTATTTTTTAAGAATTCATTAATCATAAAAATATTGAATTTTATATCCAAAATTGATATTTCATTAAGTGATGGTTTTGAGAGTGGTTGTTCCTAAAGTGATAGAGGGGTGAATAAATTCATTGAAATAATGGATGTTAAGGATTTGGGCATTTAATTTTTCTTAAAGAAAAATGAGGATGATTTATCAAAAAATAGATAAGATTCACATGAATCAAAAATGGATTTTCTATCAAATAATGATTAAAATAATAATATATCCACATATTTAAATATGGGAGAAAATGAGAGAATTTAGAATTCATCTAATATGGTTGAATTTTATATGACTTAATTCTCAAAGAATAAAGTTGAGTTACACGTAATGGTTGAATAAGTAACATAATTAATCTCCAAAAAGAATAACTAATTTAATAATATAAATAGAATAGGCCTAAAGAATAGAAATAATTTGATCCTTAAAATGGGTGTTTATTGGGGAAAAATAATATAACAAAATTAGATAATATTTTTCAAATTCCTCGCATAGAGTGTGAGATTTCTCAAATCCTTAAAGCCAATTATGGATGGAGTGAGGCTTAAATATTTTTTAAATAAGTGGGTCACTCAACCAATGAATCATAAAAATTATAATGTCACTAGAGAAATGGTTGAAACTAATAGAAATTTTGAAGAGTGGAGATAATTATAGGAGAGAATCCAATTTAGAATTTATTTTCATATGAAATATTTAAAATAGAATGAAAATATTCCATTGTATATTATGATTATGTATGAATGTAATTTTTTAAAATATATACGATTATATATTTAATATCTCATAGATATTTTTTTTAAAAATTATTTGAGGAAATAATTTATAATAAATAATTTCATAGGATTACTACCACAAGAATGACTAGTGGTCCTGGTCGATGATTGGCCATTTATGAGAATTTTTAGTTATTTGAGGCTATGAAAACATGATTAAGTGCTCTTGGAATAGAAAAAAATATATGTTAGTCTATATGAAGATAAGGAAATCACAAATATATGGGTAAAACTCTTACTAAAAAATGAATTTCTGTATAGTTATATTTGACAATAAAGTTGAATAATGAAGAATTTCATTGATATCTTGGATAAAGTGTATGGTATATATGAATGATAATTTCATATCACTGAAGTATGTATATTTATTTTACCAGATTAATAGTTCCAGAAAACATGAGATAAAAACACCTCAAATAATATAAAATATAGATAAATACCTAGAGGAGATATTGCCTCACAATATGATAAAGAAAGATATTAAAAATATATTAAATAATTTTGACTCCCATAATAATATAAAAGAATATTTACATAAAAATAATAAAGAATGAGTGGTATCTAGTGGAAGAGATTATAAAATGAATGATTAATATTACATTACTACTTAAAGAAAATAGTGGCAATTTTTTTAAAATGAAAAAATAATGGGTATCAAATATAAATACTCTTTGGTATGCTATATTATTGAAGTGTATAAGAAGATTTTTTCTCTTAATCTTATGTAAGAGTTTAAAAATAATTTGTATAATAACATTAGTTTTCTATTAATGTTGAGAATGATTACAAAACCATTGAGGATGAATAAAATTCATGTTTTCCACTCAATGGTTAAAGAACCAATAACTACCCAATCTCCTAAAAGGGGAGTAAAAAATACAATGTAGAGTCTAGTTAAGTTCATCCCTAATTTTATTTATCAAGGTGAAATAGGGGTAGTTTTATATGGGGGTAGAAATAATATGAGGGATAAAACAACTACATATGCTTAATCTATGAGGGGTATATCTAATATTTAGGGGGGTCAAATATTTTTAAATTGTATTTAAATGTGGAAATCTATTAATTAAATATGTGTTATTGATAATATTCCAAAATATTATAACATGGGTTTTGATTGTGGGAACTAGAACATGTTAAAAATAAGTTCAAGGAATAGTATTGAGAAGTGAAAGAAGGTTTGATTTAATATGTATATCTCATATTGTATTATGTTCTATGAAGAAGTGTATGTATGTAACATTAAAGGATATCATGACATTATTATTCTATGTTCATTTTTCTAAGGCCAATTTCACTCACATATATTTATAATTTTTGAAGGATTATTCATTTCAAAGTGTGTTGAGTTTGAAAAGTGATTTATTTTCAAATATTTATAGTAAAATCCAAGATAGTATATTTTTGTGACCAATAACTGATTAAGGAAATTTTTTAGAATAATATTTGTTGTGAACTATGTTTATTAATTTTAATCTTGATTTAATGATGATTTATATTTTGGAGCCAATTATTTAGCATCTTACACATTTCTATTGATGATTTCATATGATTGAAGACTATACAGTAATGAAAATATATCTTTTATGGAATCCATGATGATGTCTTTGGAATTGGATTGGATATAAGGCCATACACTCTGTCCCTTATTCATATATATAAATGTTCCCCCCTTAACGAAAATTTTAGCTATTCTACTGGCCATGCATACTAGAGCTCAACCATATGCCCATTTTGGACATAATTCAACCATGCCCAGCGGGAACCATCCTAGTCCTGCTAATGGATAGAGGTATAGTGCCCTCAAGAAGTGGGAGGGCCTGTGTGTAAGGCCCAGACTGTGAGAGACTAAAGTTGTGCATAACATGGGAATAGAGCCCATATGGATGAGGCCTGAGTGGTGGTGTGTGTGGCTGGTATGTGTGTCAAACCCCTTTTACTTCTTAATGTAACTACAACCATATAATGGATTATTGATCATAGGTAGAAAAAATGAATATTTTTATCTAGGATGGGATTTTCGTGGTACTCTCTAAATTATTAAATCCTAGACACTCAATAATTTCATTGACCAATATCAGTTATCCATTTAAATCCCCCAAATCATTGGTTTGAATTAAGTCAATATGAATTTATATAAATTAAAACCAATCCTACATACGGCAAGACCTCCATCGTCAACCTCTCTCTCATCTTTCAGACTCCCACATCACTGGTTCAAAATTGTGAGGCTACTCAATGTCACTCTCATGATCACTCGAAGATCACCGTAGCTGACCATCTTTACCAAACTAGCCCTTGAAAACCAATATGGATGACCATGTGTACATAATCATCCATATTACTTGTATTCCATCCATCATGTGAATCCCATCGTAATAACTAGGCATGTCACATAAACTCCCACCAATGTGTGAAGGCATCGACTGATCATCCGGTGGCCATGAAAATGAAGTGAAGACAACAACTGAACTCATTACATGAGTTTTATGACAATGTGATTCATCCATATTTCATAGGATTTATTATTTGAATTAATTCTTATTTATCAAGAAACACATCCATCTCTTGATGGGAGGAAGATCACATAAAGCTTTATTTTAGCTGCATGATGTCAATCCCAAAAAGTGTCCACTACCACTATTATGCACACAAAATCCTTTCCATGGAAAGAGGATCCACCTTTAGCAAACCTCTACCTATAAATTCCCTTTCTCCCCTTAAATAAAAATAAAAACCCATGTGGAAGAAAGAGTGTATGAGAGGAACAACAAGGTTTTCCACCACCTATGGATGTCTTCTCTCTGAAATTAGGGGGACCATTACGTGAACCCACCATGGGAATGTTTCCTAAATAATCCATAACATGATTGTTTTAGGATCACATGATAACATGTAATAATAAATCCTTTCATAATGGAATCTCCAATCATCCAAGAACCTCATGAACCTGTTACTAGGATCTCCTATAGGGCCTTTACTTGGATCATGAGAAAATATGAGTTATATAATCCTTATACGATGTGATAGTGCAAGACCTTGGACAAGATCTACACACATAATTATTCCCACAAGAATGTTTTAGTGTATATTTCAACATTCTATCTTATGATATAATGAAACCCCTATCTCATTGTTTTTATAGACGGTCTTTGTATGTGTCTTATTTTTCATAAAGAACACCTCGTGGGTCTATAGTATGATAGAAGAACCCATAATGAGAACCCTTTGAAGAAATGAGGATCACAAAATGGAGCTTTAGGAGAACCCATTATAGTGAGAGGAAATCTCTCATACCCAAGATCAGGTAGGATTATAACACTAGTTCTGGAATCCATGAATGATATCCCTCGGTGCATGCCATCGGTCTTACAGTGCCAGGAGCCTTCATGCCTCGCAATACCTGCATATGGCCTTTGAAGTGGACACCTTGGAACAAAAAATCCTCACTCACACCCCCTTCATGCAAGGAAAAAAAATGAGGATGTGCGACCCATATTTCATGCACCCTATTTGAACAGTATAAACCCTCTCACACCTATTTGACCATAAAAAATAGACCCACACATGTTCAATGAATCAATCTCAAGACCCCTTTGAGGTAATGAGATTCACATGAGAAAGGAAACTTCATATGGTGTCATCATGCGTTCACCCCTCTGCATGTGAACGATAGTGAGACCAATTAAAAATTCCCCACATTTCCGTGAAAACCTTGTGACATGTGACCATGTAATGAACCCACTAGGCATACACTCTCCATCTATATGTATGTTTCCCATATGATCTTGTGGAATGATCCGTTTGGTATGAATGTAAATACTTTTATGGGTGAAATATATTAAAAATGTCCATGAGGCCCTGTTTATTGATAAAATAAATTTCAAATGACTAAAAACTCTTCATTGGTCTATCTATGTCCTTGGAAGACCTTTGACACGTTACTTTGATCACAATACAAGCTCAGGATAAGTTATATTGATCATAAAATGAACCTTGAAATAGTCCACCTTGATCATGAGATGATATCCTAGGAAATGTACTATGATCAAATGAAGGAGTATATGAAATTTCAGTATTACCATGAGATTCCCCATAGACATTTCAGAATTTCCATGTGATATTCTGATGAAAAATTAGGTCCTTCATGTGACAAAGTGTGGTCATTTCCACTTTACTCGGGAGATGTAATCAAAGATATGTCAGTCTATTATTTGAAGCATCATGGACTTGTTTGCATTAATCATATGAAGAAGTCCACAAAAACTCAATTTATCTGGTAGAAACCCATGGACATGGCTACCCTATCAGACTGATTTCCCAAACATCTATGTAGAAAATGAAGACATGTTCGTCAAATAATCAAGACATGTTAGAAAGATCCCTTGTAGCATTTCATCTTTGTAAAACATGCCCACTTTAACACAATCCATGTGGACCCTAAATAAGAAAATTTGGCCTCGTACCCATTCTATAAGGTATGTTTCATTCATGAATTATGGCTATAATCTCATGTGAACCTACTGATTTCATGACCTCAGAATAACCTTCTGTGGTTCTCATCTCTATTTATCCATCATAAGATATATACTGAGTATATCAAAGGGAAGAATTACCATTTAATACCTTATCAAATGGAAGACTCAATGTATAACCCCTAATCAAAGGGTATCCTTAGTGTATAAGCTCAGATCAAAGGGTAACATATGTGTGTAATCCTAAATCAAAGGGAAACCACAGTGTGTATGCCTTGATGAATAAAGAAACCTCAGTGTGTAAGCCCTGATCGAATGAAATACAATAACTCTAATTCCCATAATAACCAGGATACGTTGGATGACTGCCTATAGATCGATCTCTAATGGAATCAGCTTTAGTGTATGTCCCCTCATGTCTTTAACATTTTAACTATTAGTACCCACTCATTCTCATGGGATGATCATTTTACCTCATTTATTAGTGGACTAGGAATCCAATTGAAGTATGATGAATTTGATTATTTTTATAAATCAGTATTTGTAGGATTCATTTCTATGTAATGATCTCCATACCATATCCTCTAGGAAATGATAGCCCGGAGAATTCCATTACCCCATACCAACATTAAATTTTTTCACTAAATACATTGAGATCTACAGTAAACTAATAAAATGATACCCCGTTATTTGTTTTTTTTTCTTTCTTCTATGTTACCCTAGCCCATGGGCTCTTTGGGCTTGCCCCTGGGCCGGTGCTGCCTACAGGATATGGGTTATGATACCTATCAAATAGAAAATTTTATCTATATGCCCTGTATGAATATGGTCTCATGAAATTTGTGTAACCTGCCACTAACTCTTATTTCTTACGCCAAGCATGGTTCTAGTGTGCTTAGAGACCAATAAAAATTATATCAATGTCATGTTGAGAATTACCCAGTATAGGGTATTCCTGATCATAATGTATTTCTAATCCCATCTCATCCTCACTCAAATGGCCATACACTGATACAGTAAATTCAGGGGAGTCTTATATGAAAAAATCTCACATGTAACCTATAATATCATATCTGTCATGACACATACACCCATTATAAAAATTATTTTGACTTTGATTACTATCTCAAATAGGATATGTATAAAACATCACCATTGTCCATGCCTGATATTTATGTCCTAACTACATGAAATTAAACTACATGGATGGTTCCAGTCACAAGACCATAAACTCTATCGAATTAACTATGTGGGTTTTGATTCATATTTTCACTGGAAACTTAGGACTCCATAGAGAGTTTATATCCCATCTCTAATATACCAACAACATCCCTAGATGATATTAACCTCTAGAGTTCCCAAACATTGACATAACATAAAAATCATAAATAAATAAAAGAATGATGGATAAACATTGATATACACACAATCTCTCCTTTCAATACATGTAAGTAATCATGTAATCATAACTTGGGTAACTAGTCTCGTATTGGGTCCCGGAGGGAATTTTCTAAACATATCATAAATCTATAAGAGTCTTGTAGTTGGAGACAACTCTAACCAAAAGGTTGCGATGGTCATAACCACCCATCTTTTAGAACAGTGTGAGTTCCTAAGTGTCAGTAGATCTAAAACCCCAAAGGACCACCTACATTTGGAAAGCAACTCCACACCAAGTTACAGATGTGGGAACGATTGGGATTTCTAAAGAGGACTAAAAAATCATATATCTGATGCAAGTGATTGAAAAATGCATTTAACCCCATACAATCAAAACATCATGCCAATCATATCCCAGTCATTTCTTGATGAAACAAAATGGTAAACATGATGTGATGTTCATTAGCTCTGTCATCCATTACACAGGTTTAAAATGAATGATTGTCACGTTCCAATTTAGCCCATTTTTCCGACGCTAATTGTACAAAAAAATGGTGAACCTAAAACATTTCTTTTATCTTCGATGGTCCTTTCCTAAACAAATAAGGGGCTTCCTCTTTGTGCTTTAAAATATTAAATTTATTGATCGAATATGTATTCTTATATATGATGATGCACTAATAACATGCCTTATTTCCTCTCAGAGACATCTAGATTCCTTGAAATATAAATTAAATCAACTAATGTCCCAACTGATTCTGATATCATTGGAAATGATTATTTTTCCCTAATTCCTCTGCATATGTTATCACCAACACACAAATTTTGGTATTAGTTAATGAATGTCTTGGCCTGGGAGAACAACATCAACTGCACCATCCCAAATATAGAAATGGCTCGTGAAATCATTTGGAGGATGAGTTACAATCGAATTGATTTACCATTATAGGGCACATGAGAGTTAGTTTCAAATGTTTCCATATTCAACCTCTATGGAAGATTATCCATAGAAAGAAATAATACATACCTTCTCTACCTCAAGGATGTGGATGGCAGATATCAGTATGAAAACCCAATTGCCTAGGATATTCCTTTGAGGGATACCATATATTCAGTCCAACATTATTTCCATATCACTTTGATTCCATAAGGATATACCAAGGAGGTTGTGCCAACACCAAATATTCATGTTGGGGAACCCAGTAGGAGAGCCATATAGGGGTTTTCAAAAAAATAATCTCAAGAAAATTCTTAAATCCCAACTTTCTCCAATCTATCAGAGTCCCACAATTGTTTCCTGACAGTTGACAATAATCAATCCTATATAAGTTTTAGTTAGGTGCCTATGAATTCATCATAACTATCCTTGTGGACTGTGTAATCATAAGGAGAACTCCATCCCATAGAGTTGGTGGAAATTTTATAATTTCTTTACCCTGGGATGGTCTTTAACATGGGAAATGACCCCTAAAATGGTAATATGGTCACTGACCCCTCAAACGGTACCATGGTCACTAACCCCTAAAACTATATCATGGTCACTAAACCCGTAAATGGTACAATGGTAACCAACCCCTAAAATGGAACAATGGGCACTAAACCCTCAAATAGTACCATCGGTATTGAACCCTCTAATGATACCATGGGAACAAACCCCTCAAATGGTACAATGGATAGAAACACCTCAATTGGTATAGTGGGAAACAACCCCTTAGATGGTATCATGGGAACCAACCCCTCTAATGGTACCATGGGAACTAACCCCTCAAATGCTAAAATGGGAACTGACCCCTAAAATTTTATTATGTGCATCGTCCCCTTAAACTATATCAAAGACTCTAAAACATAAAATGGTATGGTGGGAACCCGCCCTCCAAATGGTATATCGGGCACTGACCCACTAAAATATATACTATGTCTAGGAGGATCCCCAGTCCTATTGTGTCTTAGTCAATATGATATCAATTGGATTTGGAGACTCTTCATTATATCCATATTAGAACACTCTTGAAGAGTAAAATCATAACCTTATATTGTTATTTGAGACATGTTATGTTGTCCTATCTTCTACCACTTGCATAGGAAAAAATGATTAGTACTGTATTTCAGGAATCTATAGAAGGTGTAACCGACAGAGTTTTTATTTTTTATGGTAATGAAAATGGGGCATATGGATAGTGGAAATAGTGGATTCAGACTCTGAGAACACATACCCAAACTTCAATATTGGAAAGGGTGTTTTCATGTATCATTCCATCCAACCCCTTAAAGTTTACAATGCAATTTCTATAGAAGAACAGATCACAAAACTCCAATGAGAGAATAGTGATATCCAAGAAAGAATTGTTGGAATACTCTTTTGATATCTACCTTGGGATGATGTACCTATACCTAACTATAGATTCCCACCATGTAGTGAAATTCACCATCCCATAGGGATGGGGGAATTTTTCTATTTTTCATCCAGTCATTGAGTGAAATCTAGACATTGTTCCACCTCTCCATAGCCCACAAGTCTATGAGGCTTTATATATTTTCCATCTCCTCCATGGGTATATTCTAAAAACCATATACCCTCATATGTTTCCAAAAATCCTCTATAAGAGTCTCGATATTTTAATTAGTTCGAAATTTCTGCATCGTCCAAGACCCCCAATTATTTAACACCTTCCCCTGAACCAATAAATATCGAGACTCTATACGACGAGCTCCAAAATCAATCATGGGTCCCCAAAAATGCATATATAGATAACATGTAGGAGAAGTCTCATAGTCTCCCATCTCGTAAAGATATAAAATGAAAAGTACATTCCTTCCAATGAATATATGTTCTCATGTATTAAAATTATTCTATGTAAAATAGTTTGATAGATCTCTTGAGGATGATAATGTCATGTAAGGAAAATATGATAGTCCATGAAAATAATTTCCCCTACCATAAATTTCTCAAACCCATTATAGAAATTTAATTTTATATTAATTTTTGGCTTCACATCTAGATTTACGTGGGGATATTGGAACCACCAACACCTTGATTCCCACTCCGTTCATCTGAGTTCACTGAACATGAGACACAAGTTGTGCAACATAACATGAGACACAGACATCCCAAAATAACATACTGGATTTCAATGAATGAATAAACAAAACCTATTATTTCCAAAAAACACACCCCCATTTATTTTGACTATGTGGTAGGAAATAGTTTGATAGAACTCCCATCAATAATAATTCCAATTGAGGTATGGTTTAAATTCCATGGAAACCATTTCCCCAACCATCGATGTCTCAGGAACACAAAAGATTGATTCTTTGTCTATAAGTATTGGTTGAAGATACATGTATGTAAAGTCTTGATAGATTTCAAGGGTCCTTAAATGAATGAAAAATGAATATGATTTTTAATTGATCTATCATAAAATACACTCTCCTGTTCATTTATTACCATCACCCATACTAAAGGATTTTAAACTACATTGATGATGTTTTTTACCCCTAGTTGATAAACTACACGGTTGAAATCTTTAAAAACATATGTTAAACTAAATAGTAGTTATCTTTATCATAATACATTAAAATTCTTAGACATATTTCAAAAACAATATACGTTAAACGACTTGGATTATATCCTTACCAATGTACGTTAAACTGCATGACTATTGTTTGTTCCACATGAAATTAAACTGCACAGGTTTTATAGAATAACATATGACATGATTCTCATCTAAATGAGATAAATATGTATTCTTAGATCCTATATCATATCTCAAAAACCTAAATTCACATCCTCCCCAAGTTATGATAAAATGAAAAGAACAAATACCAATCACAAGATAGAAAATAGTGCTACATTTCAATCTCTTATAGTGATCATCAATATCATGTGAAAATTATAGTCTCTATAAGTTTCACTGATATAGTACAATCTTGATCAAAGTTATTTTAAAAACCAGAAAATACCCATTAATCATCAACAGAGGGTTTTCTCTATTAGGTCAACTTTATAGACACCTAGATATATACGTCAATGATACTTGTCAAATGTGAAAAGTTGCAGACTAGAGAGACATCCTACCCCTATTAGTTAAAAAAATTCTGTTATCAAATCCAGTAAGGAAGCATGGGGGAGGAACATATCACCACCCCAATGTGTGAAGTACATTGTCATAGTTTGGTGGCACAAGGATAACATAAATTGGATCATATCCCCACTTCAATCAAAGATATATAACAGTATATAATGGAGACTTAAAATTTGTATTCATATATTACTATGAACTATTTGATAAAATTCTTGTACATATTTTCAATAGATGAAGAAATCTACATTCATATTCTATCACAGGTAAAGATACAGGGATAAGAACATCTAGTTATCACTACATATTGGGATGTTTAATACTTAGATAATTACAAAAAAGTGGTTCATATGGAAAAAATAAATGTATTTGATCCCTTCCCAAAGGATTATCCACATATTCTAGTAAAGGAAGAGGCATCAGAACAGGCACATATTCCTATTCCAGTAGGGGATCAGCATGTTACGACAATACATTCCTAAATACATGCTCATATACCTATCAAAAAATTCATATGGCTATTCCAAAGGCCCATGATCAGAGTTCTATCCATGTTCTGTATGTGGATCACCGAGTAATAGTGACACATTCCTTGGGACTGGATCATATCCTTTTTGAAAATAGACAGGTGAAATACTTTAAAGGCCTGGGATTGGGATCATATTCATGTTCTGGTCGAATATTTCCAAGTGATAGTGGAACATGCCTTGGTTTAGGCTCATATTCATGTCAAAAAGGATACTCAAAATATCATTATTTCATATAGTTGGAGGCTTATATACCTAATAGCATTCTATAGTTCCATCGATATATTCTGACAGGGAATGAATATTCTGACCAAGATCGTATTCCAATTCCAACAAAGGCTCATTAAGTGAGAGTAGTGTATGTCTTGGGAAAAGCTCATAATCCTATTAAAAAGACCAAAAATGTATTATAAAGACCCAATATTGTACTTATATCATCACTTTTTCTATGTCCCACCATGTTAAATTGGAACTCACCTCGAAAAAGGATTGTATCCTTGTTATATAAACTCATTGACATAATCCAGTATTTTCAAATTAGTAAGCTCATAATCCTAAATCATCAGACAGTTATCTATCGATTTCAAAATCTGCCATAGAGTAGTCTTATATCCCTTCTAAACCCCAAAAGGCAAGAAGACATATTCCAATCATAATGTAGTGTGGGGATCATACCCATGACCTACCAATGCCATGTTTCCTTGAGGTTGTTTGAGAGACATTCTCAACACCACAGGGGTCCATTGACTCTTTAAACAAAGAATAAGGGGATCATTACCATGATAGTTCTCCTCATGGAAGTGTGGATATTGATTTTAGGGACTCTAATCACAAAATCCACTATTCTCAACCTCCCCACGGTATTATCACTCATAGAAAAAGAAATACTCCCCATGTACGCACACAATATTTCATAGTGGTGCTAAAAATATAAGGATCCTACTTATAGAAAGAATATCACAATAATGGGGTTAGCCATATATAGTGAGACAATAAACCATCATTATCAATTAATCATGGTCTGTCGGTGAACAACAGTGTCTACCTCTATGGTCTGACCCACGAAAATATATATCAATTTGATGAAGAAGCAGCTGACATGAAGATATAGAGAAAGTCAGCTAGAAGAATCCAACCAAACATGCCCAAATCCATTACCACATCCAATTACATGATCATAGAAGGGTCAAAAATGGTGTTCTATAGTATTTATTAACCAAATTATTTTAAAATATATAGATTTTTTCTTAACCAAATGAAATTAAATTATAATAAGTTTTACATAACCACAAGACCATAAACTATACAGAGTTTATCCTAAACACATGTCATTAAATTGTATGGATTTTATCCTAACCATGAGATGTTAAACTGTATGGAGTTGGATCGAATCACATGTGGTTAGACTATATGGAATGCATCTTGAACACATGGTTTTAAACTATACGAAGTTCTTCCGAACCATAAAACATTAAACTATATTGAATACATCTAGACCACATGATGTTAAACAATAATGAGTCATCCTAGTTACAATGTGATAATTAATAAAATCTCATCCTAGTTGTATAATGTTAAAGAGTATAATATTGTTCTAGAGGGAATTCTTTAAACTGCATAGTGTCACTCTTATTGATTTCATGATTTTAAAATGCACAAGAACTTCCCCACTGTATGACATTAAACTTCACAGGAATCACCATCTCTCTAATTCCTCCCCAAATATGATCCATATATGTGAAAATAAAATATTAGATTCCATGACCCCCATGAGATATTTGGCTCCACATAAGGAATTTCTTGATCTATGAACTACATTTGGATTGATCCCTATTATCGTGGGATACGTAGTGACACCCATAATTCTAGTCATTGGCCTAGCTGCAATATTACCATTTCATGCTAGGGAACCCATGTCCTTACCCCATGATTTCAAACTATATGGCCCCTATAGAACTATATGTTTCTTGATTCCTTCAATCACATGATATATAGTAACCCATGTATCTTAAATCCTAGGTCTAACTTCAATAATGAATAAAAACATTCACCACAACTACATAGGGTCTATGATATATAACCCAATTTTTCCCAACATATGATTTAGATCTATGTAGTTTTAGTTTGTGTGTATAATGCATCTTGTATAATTTTTCACATAGGTTACCACTTCCTTTCCACATGATATTAAACTGTATGGAAAATATATTGGTTGAATGAAATTAAAACCACACAACAAATACTCCTCACCACATGACGTTAAACTACAAATAAAATATCTTTACAACTCTTCCTTAAACTATATGAAAAAAATTATAACCCTTCTACATGATGCTAAACTATGAAGACAATCATCCATCATCATACCATATTAAAGGACCACAAGATCCATAACATGAACTACCATAATATGGGGTTCTTCCACCATCTTTTATGCACCTCATTCAATGTAACACACTTCATGTCTTGAGAACCTCAGGACTCTACAAACCTTTCATATCCCTTGGAAAGGAAAAGAGATATATCATCATGACCGTTTGAATGTTTCATAAGGTTTGTGGCATACCAATCAGACAAATATTTCCTCTATAAGGAGGAATTTCAAAACCTTGGGATCCGGATATCACCATGGTAGAAATCATCACCTACTGGTGATTTGGGTCACACCCTATTTGATTTTCCCATATCATTACTCATTACCCGAGAACCCCGAGTTGTGATTTTCAATATTTTCAACTCCCTACCAAAAAGATTTTAGAGTGATCTAGACATTAGGTATCCTAATTGGGATATTGTTTAAAATCCCCTAGATGAGGTCCATGTGTGTCATGAACTTAAATTTTCTACACTTTAAACAAATCATTATGAATTTAATCTCTATACTATAATGGGTCAAATCTCAAAACATTTAACTGTTTCCAAAAGAGATATAAAACATGTCATCTTGAAAACCAGTAAAGGGAGGCCTTATAAAAGGCCACGTCTTCACTCACTAAACTGTTCATTTCCATTGTTTAGGTAAAAATTATGGTGCATAAAAATAGGGAATAAAGATTGTAGGGTATTCCTTATGGACCTATTAAAATCAAATCTATGATTACTAGACCCTAGTCCAAAAAATTTTGATTAATGGTTTGTTACATGTTATTATCATGATAATATGTTCACTATATGGTGAGAAAACATTTTGGGAACCTAGAACCTTCTTGAATATTTCATTTTACATAAACTGCATTTAATGATTTCAGCTCCTTGGGTAATTTCAAACCTTTCATGGCCCCTGTAAAAAATATATATCTCACAATTGGGAAATTCTATTAATGTAGAAGGTATTATACCCACCAACTAGTGGCATCATGTCCCAATATAAATGAATTTTTAATTCTATTAATCTTATCATCACTATGGAAGAACCTATCACTTGATGGTGCTCAGGGTCATTTCTAACACGATTTCACCAAACCTTCCTCGTAGCCTGAGCACATTGTACAATGGTTTACAATTCCCATAACTAGACTGTTCAAGAATATTTTACATCTGTGATGTTATGTATAAATGTTTTGTACCCTTTATCAAAGTTGGAATGTGACACTCATTTACTAAATTGTTGATGTCCCACACCTCATGATTCGAAACCATAGGACATAGGGCACAAGATTAACATTATGAGATAAATTTCCCCATGGTATTAGAGCCTTTCCTAGATACCTTTTCATCCATACCCAACATCATTGGTAAGATTCCATATGCTTCATAAATATTTTATGATCTCAGAATAATGGTAAAGGTCAACTCTACTTGTCCATAAATGTAATCCCTCTGGACTCATGTGTAAGGTCCTTGAAATTCCAATTAATTGAATCACCTCATTATAGAGAATGAACTCTAATCCTCATGATACTCAGTGACACTATAGTGGAACCTAGAATCTCAGGGTCTAATAGGTCATCCCTGGAATGTCTTCCCCAACCCATATTCACTAATACAATATTTTGGGTTTTGAATTACATCACCCATACTCCAACTATCCAGGTAGACCTAATATCCTGATTGTTTCTCCCCCAACCATATTACCCCCTAAATATTCCATATCTCATTGAGAATAGAGAAGAAAACTCTATTTGAAAATTCTACCAATGCATAAAGGGCCTGGACTTACCAATCAGAGGAATATACCCATTTCAAGAAATAAAATTAAATACTCGTGAGCTCTAGAAACATCACAGAAGAAATCAGCACCCAAGGGTGTTTTGGGTCATACCCAGAATGTATACCCCATTAAAAGTTCATCAATAATGTCCTAGAATAAAAACATTAAAATTCATGGAATATCATGGTCCATGATAGAAGAACTTAGAAATTAAAAAACAAATTTCAAATATATAAGAACCTAAATTACAACACAAAAAATGTCCAAGATAAAAGACCCTATAATATATCATAATAGTAGTCTATTTTGTAATACCTTAAAGTATTGAACTGAAAGAGAAATAATGCTTTTCAGGATAAAAATCGATAAGGGAATCCTAGGCTAAAGTCACATCCTAGCTCAATGGGAATGCACTATGTGTGATCTTGGAAATATTAAGAATTTATAAAATGGAGTCATAAAATTTTTTTCACCTTAACAAACTATAAGAAGTCATACTGAGTATAGGCAATGTTCATTCCCTCTAAGTCATCCTCTATGATAATATTAGGTAGAAGTTATGTAAAAATAAATAAAGAGATAAAAAAAGATTATGGGGACCACCATATGGACTTATAGAAAATCATGTTAAGCTCTATAGGTCCACTAACAGAGGTAAAAGTTAGAGAATTTAATCTTTGATATTAATACCATTCCTGAATTGTCCTTATAAATTAGATGATTTAAATAAAATTGGAGTAAATCAATTATAAATTACATGTAAATGGGAATTCATGAACATTTCTTAATTGAAACATGTTTTAAGATAAGAAAATAGTTCCAGTAGATTAGATATGTTTGTTATTACACATAATGTATGGGTATTGTGTATGATTTGAGAAACATCTCCACCGATATATGGACTTATACTTAGGATTTCATATCAAAAAAAATTTATTCACCTTCTTATGTATGATATAGACCAATGTAATTACATTCCTCATAAAGTTCTTTATCCATGATCATATGCTCACAATTCATGAGTTTGATCTGATCATTATTATATTTCAGAATGACATATGGATTGATTCCCATTCTCATGGGATACATAGTAACTTTAGAATACCTTAATTTGGATCCTTCCATATGTTCCCTTTCACCTAATCCTTAATCCATTCTATAATTCATACAAAATCCAATTTTATAGTATCCATTCCCCATAACAAATACACTTCCTATCTCAGATTTATCTAATTAATCATTGTTAGAAATCTCTTATGGATAACACCTCGAATTACTCAGTGACATACTCAGGAAAAATACTATCATGGGGATCAGTATCATAGCACCTCAAATAATCAGATTTGTGGAAATGTGATCTATTTTTACCTTAGAATCAGATTATTTTTCTTCCAAACAAATCTCATTCAGGAAGGTGTCATTTTTTTCACACCCATAATTTTGCATCTTATATTGGAATATGTGTGACCAGAGTTAACCACACCCAGTGGGAGCTATCCCAATCCATCTTGAGGATGCAGTAATATCACCCATTGGAAGTGGGTGGGTCCATGTCTAAGGTCTGGAGAGTGTGAGACTGAAGTCTCACATTGCATGGTTTGAGATCTCATATGGATGAAGCCCTAGTGGTGTTGTTTGTGGGTGTTATGAGTGAAAAACCCCATTTCCATATCAATGGAATGGCAGCACCTGAATATATTATAGGTTTGAGGGGGAACATTGAACATTTATATATGGTCTAATATTTTCCCAGTATTGTTCACATGATCGAATCCCAGCTAATCGATCATTAAATCATCTGATCTCAGTCATATGTTTCAATCCTGCACATCACAAGTTAGAATTAAGTATATCCCACACTACATAAATTCAAACCTATCCGATATAGAAAGATACCTCTATCTTCAACCTCGCACACATCTATCACCCTACCATTCCACTTTTTGACATAGTGAGTAAACTAAATGCTACACACCCGATCACTCAATGATCACCATAACTCACCATCTCCATAAAACTAGCCCAAGATAACAAACGTGGATGTCCCTATGTTAGGAATACTCCATCGAAAATTTATGTGGTCCATCATGTGAATCCCATAACAAGAACTATTCATGTCCCTAGAACTCACACCAAATCATGAATCCATCACATGATCATCCTTTGATCATGCGATCAAAGAAAAAAACTACAAAAATCATTGCATGAGATTTTTTACCACAAGAATCATCTAACTTTTGAAGGATGTATTGGTTGAATTAATTTAGATTTATCAGGAAATATGTTCATTGACTGAAGTGAGTAAGATCATGTTTATCCATATTGCGGGCACGTGATGTCAATCTGGCAAATTTATCACTGCCTGTGCTAGTGCTTGTGAAATCTTCCCCATGTAAAGTGGTGACACATTAAGCAAACCTTGGCCCATAAATACCACTTATCACCTTAAAAAAGAAACATTAAACGGTAATAAAGAGAGAAGGATAGTAAAAAATTTGTAAAATAACCACCTTATAGATATTTTTTTGGTAATTAGGGGTCCACATCATGAGAACCCGTCGCAAGAATGTTTTTTAAAGAACCCATCACATGATAATATTAATATCACATGATCGCATATTAGAATTGCACCATGTAAAATGGAATCTACACTTGACAAAGAAACCCATTAACCTATTCAAAATATATCCTAAAATCCTTTACTTGTATCACATGATCGCATGAGTGATATAAATTTCATGTGACATGATAGTGAAGGAACCCAAACATGTGATACACCCATACCAGTTCCCAAAAGCATGTATTAATGCCCATGTAAACCATCGGTGTTTTAATGTAGTGAAACCCCTATCCTGTGGTGCTTATAGATGGGCCTAGGATGTGGAAATTTTGGAATAAATCACCCCTGGGTCCTTTTCATGGTAGAAAATACATTCATGATATCCCTTTTAAGGCATGAATATTGCACAAAGGAGCTTTATGTGAACCCTCTATAGTGTGATACACACTCGAGATCCCACAATCTTGTGGGAATACACATCTAGTTTAGTGATCCAAAAAAGATATCCCACTTATCATCCCTTCTATATTGTAGTTCAAGGTGCATTAATGTCATGAATTTTCTTCTTGTGGTCTTGGAAGTGTCCACCTAGGCACACAAAATCCCCACAGATACCCCCTTCATGCACGGAAAAAAATGACCACATTTGAAACATAAGTCATGAACCCACTTTGAATAGTATTTACCCCCTCCCATGTATACAACCTCAAAAAGAAGACCCACAGATGGTCGAATAATACATCACAAGTCCCCTATGATGTCATTAGTGTTGCATGAACAAAGAAGCATCATATGATTCCATCATTTGTGCAACCCTCCACTTGTGCATGGTCATGAAAACCATGGAAAACAACTAAAATTATCATTAAAACCATGGGATATGTGGTTGTGTAATGAACCCACTATCCATACACTCTCCTTCCAAAAGTATGTTTCCCATATAAACCTAATGTATGACCCATTTGAGAATGAATTCCAATACTTATATGGGAAAAAGATCATAGACATATCCACCATACCCCGTAACATGATTAATTTAAGTTCGAGAGACCATAAGACTCTTCATTGGTCTTGATATGTCCATGGGTATCCTTGGTTATGGTACTATGATCGCAAGTATAGCCTAGGATTATCCATACTAATCAGGTAAAGCACCTTGGAATTATCTACCTTGATCAAGTGATGATATCCTAGACATTTCACTTTTATCATATGAATGAGTATTTTACATTCCAATATAATCATTTAATTTCTCATTTTCATGTGAACATTGTCATGAAATAGTACGAAAACATGTTGGGTCGATCATGAGATAGCACATGGTCATGTATACTTCACCCATGTGATGGCATCCATGACAAGTCATAAATTTATGCGAAGAATATTGTACATGCATTCATTGGTCATATAAAGACATACAAGAAAGGTCAATTGATCTAGTAGAAACCCTTTTATGTTTCTTCTATTTTAGAATGTTTCCCCAAACA
Source organism: Viscum album (assembly GCA_963277665.1). Lineage (NCBI taxonomy): Eukaryota > Viridiplantae > Streptophyta > Magnoliopsida > Santalales > Viscaceae > Viscum > Viscum album. Next base: position 1,114,920,333 of record OY728120.1, read on the forward strand.
TGTCATACAAACAATTAAGATCTATGTTGAAGACAGCCAAGGCATGTCAGGAAGATCCCTTATATCATGTCAACAATATCTGGAAGACCCACTTGGACTCATGCCATGTGGACCCCGACAAGGAAACTATGGCCACATATCCCTTTTATAAGGTAATATTCTTTAATAAACTAAGGTTACACACTCATGCGACACAATTGGTGTCAAGATCTTGGAAAAATGCTTTTATGGTATTCATCTTTCATTATATATCAGAATATAGAGAATGAGTATTTCAAATGGATTATTCAATGTGTAAGGCTCGATCAAAGGGAAACCATAGTGTGTAATCCCATATCAAAGGGAGGATTTAATGTGTATGTAATAATAAATGGAAATCCATAGTGTTTAATCCCTAATAAAAGGGTGTCCCTAGTGTGTAACCCAAGATAAAAAAGGAAACCTCGATGTGTGAGCCTTGATCAATTAAACTATGATAACATTGATTCCATGCATAACTGGAATTTATAAAACTCCTTCCTAAGGCGTTAGATCTAATGAGAACTAATTTTAGTGTAAGTCCCCTAATATCTTCTACATTTCAACCATCGGGACCCAATAATTTTTATGGGATGATCATTTTACCTCATCCATTAGGGGACTGAGAATTCAATCGATCTATGATGACTTCAGTTCCTGTTAAAAAACCGGATATAGAGGAAGCCTTCCTAAGGTACGAGATACATACCATATCATCTATGAGATGGGTAATCATACTTCTCAAATGGAAACTTTAATGAGTAAGCCCTGTACGAATATGTTCTTGTGTAATGTTTTTGATGTTCCATTATATATTGTTTCTCACTCAATGCATACCTCACATGGTCTTTGAGACCAATTATGATTGTATCAATAGAATTTTGAGAATTCCCCAATATGGGATAATTACCATTGGGATGTATGTCTGACCCCATATCATCCTCACTCGAAGGGCCAGACTCCTGGTGAGGCCATCCAAGAAAGTATAATATGAATTAGTCCATCCTAGGGCCTCTACTATCATATTACTCATGAAAGAGATCACCATTATAATAAATAATTATACTATAATTATTATCTCAAACAGGATATGTAGGATTCTTGACTAAGGTTTGGGCTTGATATTTACATTCTAATTGTGTGACATTAAACTACATGGATGGGTCTGATCACATGACCCTTAACGTTGTCAAACTAACTATGTAGGTTTTGATTTCAGTTTTCATATGATATTTATAATGCCTCATATATATTAAATCCCATCTACATGACCCCAATTCCCACCATGGATGACTGTAAAATTTTGATTTCATGAATGTGGCCATAACATAAAGCATCATAAATAAATAAGATAATGATGGAGAACCCGCGATATGCACACAATCACTCTTATCAATACATGTTTGTAATCCTATAATTAGAAGAGGGGTAACTAGCCCTGTATCAAGGCCATAGAAGTAATATAATAAATATATAATAGATTCTTGAAGTAGGAAACAACTCCCCCCCAATATTGTGCAATTATCTCAACCTCCCATCCTCTTGACCAATGTGAGGTCATAAGAGTCATTGGGTATGAAAACCCAAAGGAACACCTTCCTTTTAAAATAAGGTATATGCCCAGTTACAGATTTATAAGAAATTGGTAGTTTTTAGGGAGGACTGAGCAAATGGTAAACCCAATGTGATCAATTGATTAAAGATTTGAACCCACCATAATCAATCCATTTGTCCCATATCATCCATGTCCTTTCCTGATGAAACAAATATACATTAGGATTTTTTTTCAAAAAGGATATGAGATGTGAAGATAATGGAGTGGATATGTTTTATGTTTATTTTTTGAGTAATACATAATTCATGTTCAAACATATATAAAATAAATTATATCATACGTGATGAAAGATGTTTATAAATATAGATGTATATGATGAAATTCTAGAGGTGTTTGGATCAAGTTTTATGGTGATTAGTACTGAGTGGAATAGGTTAAATATTGTAGGTATATTTATATAAAATATTAAATATACAATATATACGATTAAAATTTTTTATATGTTTTATTAAATTCGTGATAATTATGGTTTCTTAGATTTCAACAAATTTGAGTGTGGATGACTGGAGATGTATTTGAAAAATAACATTATGGAATCTATATCATTAATCATGTAAGAATCATAGTGGACCAAAACATAGTCTAAAAGTATCAAATATAAATCAATTTCGACTAACGAGACGATGATGATCTGAGGTCTCATATTTGAATGAGAATAAGGTGGGAAATTATTAAAGGTAGTCACATGCCATGAATTTTGAATTAAAAATTCATATTTGGAGGGTGATAAAAAATTTGTTGTATCAATGGAAATATGGGTATTCCAAAATTTGTAATAGATAATAAGAGTATAATAGAGTAAAAGAGTGTATAAAGAAGAGTTAGAATAGTATAAATGAATTTTTTGTTAGATTAGTGTCCATCAATTCAATGTTTGTGTGTGTTTGTTGAAGAAGTGGGGAATAAGTGACACATGTTTTACATTAAATTAGAACAGGAGCACTATATATTATCATGAGATAATATAATAGTAGGAATAATTATAATCCCTAACTCATAGAAGAACATGTTAATAGTGGAAATTTTTAAGAGACTTGTTTGGAGATGTCATAGGTAATATTATTTTATTACAAGTAAATGATATACTCAATTGTTTATATCCATGTGGTGTTTCTAGAGAAAATACAATCTCATTTTTTCCAAATTTTTCAAGGGATTTAACTAATAATTATGGGAACTGAAACTTGAACATATGGGGTTCATTGTATGTTTGCCTCCAATTATGCATGATCTAGTCAATAATGAGATCATTCACTATAACAATTGACAAATATTTATTTCAAAAAAATAATTAAAGGGGAAACAAACTAGTTTTCACTAATTCAATTTCCCTCTTAATGAAAAAAAAACTATATGGATTGGATATAACAACAAAGACCCATAAGTTGTACACCACGATCTGATATAAAAAATAAAATAGAATACTTTCCATGAAACATTCCTAAAATATATAAAAACAATATATAAAATGGGAATAAAAAAATTATAAAATGGATATAACCTTGAACAATAATTTTTAAATATAATAATAAATATAGTATAGTGGAATTTGTCACAATTTACATTAAAATATCCTTTTGAATCCTCATCCTATATAAAACTGTTTATCTTAAGTCATATGTCAAGCTCTAAGATTATACCTATCCTTTTAATTAATAATGGATATCTACCAATATGTAATGAAGCCATGTTTTGTATGTATTTTTTGGGTGAGTCTAATTACCATTTTGGAATTTTACACTCTCATTAGATAATTGAGTACAAGAAATCATGTAGATACATATAAAATATTATTGTGAGTATAACCCAACCCACCAATAATCAATACCCAATGATTATCATGAAATACAATCATAACTAATGTAATTATATGAATCTATTAATACATAATCAATGAACTTAAAATAATAGTAAACCATGTTCTTAAGATCTTCTGTGCTTTGGAATTGTAACTATGAATCTATAAAATGACAAAAAAAATCATGTGAGAGTTGTTTTTTTGGAAAAAACTTCTATATACATTGTGATTAACTGTATTAATTTTTCTAAAATTTATTAATTCTCTTATCGCATAATGTTTATTATTTTACATGACATAGTATGTGATAATGTCTTAATAGTGACTGCCCCTCTGAATTTTTTTTAACAATTCCCTTCTATGATGAGAACCACGGAGTTTAAAGACAATAATCATAAATTTATATTTTATAGCTGAATAGTATAATTTTAAAAGAGGAAAATGAAACACTATACTAGGGGTGGAAGATCATAAGACAATGATCCAAATTATCATAATATGTTCTCTTTGTAAATTTATGAGTGGGAGATTATGAGAACGTGAACCACAAGGTGGAAATCAAAATTTATATATGTCATTGGATGTTCCTATCTATAGACTTATTTTTTGGTCTTTATAATCTATTATTATTTCTAACGCATAATATGTATCAATGAATTGATTAAAATTGAGATAAAATATGTTTAAATTTAATTAAGATTCATTAGGTATGTCATGGGTTATATTACATAAATGAATAATATGACAATGTTTTTCCCTTTTGTTCTTTAATATAATTTGATATCTAAAGCCCTTTAATGGGAATGGAATAAACTAATTGAATCCATGTACATGGTGTTATGTGGGTAGGTTTATTTCTGAAAATCCAATGAAGGAGACATCAAGCATATATAATGATGACAACAACATGCAACCCACACGATTAGAAAAATAAATATAAATGGATTATATTATATAGGGACTGATTGTATACGGTTTTATATCATTGATAAAATAAATTATTTCTTTCTAGGTTCCTTAACATCTTAACAGTTGATAACCATATAAATTACTCAGTTCTGTCTAATACCACATAGAAAAAGGCCTTCATGGCCATACATTAAATGTATCTGAAATCTCAATCCAATATAATTTTTAATTTAGAATGTTTGAATAAATATTATTCCAGCTTTTTGGTTTAATAATTATATATTCATGGTTGGTTGATCACCACAATTTATTCCAGGAATAAAAATGTTGTTTAAAAAATAAAATATTTATAATATTTAATAAATATAATATTAATTATATTTATTGGCTAATAATATTTTAATAATTATTCATTAATTAAATAGATATTATTAAAGGTTCAATAAATATGGATGTGGATAAAATGATTATGTTTGATGGTCCTATTTGGAAAGATATAGTAAATTTCAATTAAATAAACAAAAATTTATTTATTTACCATATTATATTTATTTATATGCATGTATTTATCATGTAAATAAAATAATATAGTTATTTAAATAATTATTATAAATGTTGTTTTATAAGGAAGATGAAATTGGATAATGGATTTTGTGAAACTAAACACCCTAACATTTCTATATAGATATCAAGTTATATCACTTTATTATATTACCTACTTTTTATCACAACAAATGTAGAGATAATTTTCTCATGACCAATAGAGAAACCAGTAAATAACATGCTCAATTAGTGTTGGGATAATCCTCCTCCACTCTCTCAATCCCGTGAAAATATATAATGAATATTTATTCTATAAATTTATTCATTCTGATATCAATGATGGGTGATATAGGTGATAATGGTATACCATTCTAACACCTAATGATTCTCTAAAAATTTTCCATGATTTAGAAGTATTTGTGGATCACTATAAGAAGGATTCAACACATGGATCCAATGTCACATTGATGACATTACAAGATTAGTCAACCACATTATCATTGAATAATGACCTACAAGACAAATTAATTTCATATAGATCAATAAATTAATTATATATTATATATTATGATCTTGACTTCATGATTCCAATATTTATAAATTAATTAATTTTTTATTTAATTATAATTTTTATGATGTTTTTCATCATGTACATATTAGTTAGTTCATTCATTAAGAAAAACATCTGAGTTGACTATACATAATAAGAACTTATGCATCACTAAATTCCTTTATGTGTTACTAAAGTGGTCACATTATTAATCTATATTTCATTATTAATTTTATATTGATTATATGTTTTTATTGTTAGTTTCTATCATGGGATTATTTATTCATAAATATAGAAATTGAAATCTTTTCTTCTCATTCATTTTTCTCTCTCATTATACCAAAAAAGGAAAAATCAGCCCTAATAAAATCTAAAGGCTCTATTTGGAGATGCAAATGGTTTTGGATGAATAACACATAAGTACACGATATATAGACTGAAGGTACATGCCATGTAACCTTATTCAACACACCAGGATGATTCATGTTAAAACTGATTTGTTGTTCAGTAATGATATATATAATTCATTTAATGTGGCACATACATTGTCTAGTCTAGGCCGTCATATATTTTTCAAGACAATATGATGTGTAAATCACTTACACGCCATGTATTCCACACTTTTTTTGGTGGAAAATAGGGGTAAAAGTCGTGTAGTCTATTTAAAACATGAAATGGGGATTGAAATACCAAGAAATTTTGAGGTCACATAACATTTATCTAGAATAAAATCCCAATTCCTTATACACATTTGGGGCCCATAAAGCATGCCAAATACCTAGGAATGTACCGTGTACATGGTGAAGAAGATGTTTCCTGGAATGTCACCCAAGTACACTTCTTGTATACTGTTATAAATTGTTTAATTAATTTTACATGGAGAGAAAATTTAATTATATAATTAGAAAAATTTAAATATTTCATGTGTAGTATCTATTGATAATCCATTCCATTAAATATTATAATTAACTATTTATTAAATTATTTTCAAAGTTAAATTTTATACTGGAAGCTATGTATACTCTTTATATACATTTTACTCAATGTTTATTAATCACATCTGTAATGGTTTGGAATTACATCCAGTAGACTATAATTGATACCTATCAGGGAACTCCATGGGTGGCTACACCCCCTGGGAGGGACACACCACCATCCCAAGTGGCATCCAGTTCCTCATAAAGCCCTTGGGCGGAGAGCCATGCTTCGTCCAATGCTCACATGTGAGAGTTCCCAAGGATCGGATTCATTCCTACCTCCTTTTCCTCTGATACCAACTGTAGAGACCCGAAGCTTGACGTACATGGACATTACATTAATTTTGCAGAATACTTAATACATAACAAAAAACAGACACACAAGGACCATAATAGTTTAGTGACTTTGGAAACTCGGAACGTAATCTTCTAATCGTGGTGAAAGATCATCAACATCACCCACAAAGATCTTCCCCTTTTGTTTTTTTTACCTAAAACCATTCTTTATATCCTAGGGAAAAGAAAACATATAAAGGGTGAGCATAAATGCTCAGTAAGGGTAATCATGGATAAAATAAAACAAATCATATACATTTGAACTTAAAAACATGAACATAATGTTTAAACATAAAAATCATGAGCAATGACATAAAACATGGTAGTACATAAGGAATGGATAATAAAGAAACATTAACCATTATAAAATAGCATGGGAATAAAACATGTGATTGTGGAAACCATTAAGCATATGATATGATTTCCATAGTATCCAAGGCATTGCTGCCAAGAGCATCTTAGTGGACAAAGTCCCTTTCTGAATCGAGTTCACTCCTCGTTCCAGTCTTGTATTACTGAACCGGATTAAAATATCGTTCTAACCATGTCTATCTCATGAGATATAAATCATTACCCAATGGATTGGAGGGAGATATAGGTCCCACCCATCTCATAATGAAATCATTCTTACTTGTTCCACAAAATAAACATACATCATTCATAATAACCCAACGAATAAAATGGGTTTCATAAACCTAATACCATCATCACATAATCCATATAAAAGAAATGGATATAATTTCATAATAAGAAAAGTGAAACCATGTAAATCATAGAGACATTATAATTGAAACATACAAATATGAAATAATTTCATCTTAGATGGAAAAATGGTTTTGCTAAAACACATGAAATGAATTCATGAGGAAAATATCCTTTATTCTTGAAAATCAATTTCTTTTCAAAAAATGACATGAAAATTTAAAAGAAATAGATTTTGTTGGAAATATTCATGAAATATTTTGGAGGAAGCTTCATGAAAATAAGGCTTTATAAAACCGTAAAAATCCTTTCATGCCGTATTAGTTAAAAATAAAAACATTCTCCTCATACTTTTGTCGAAAAGTCAAAAAAGTACCTCGTAGGGTAAACAAAAGAAAGATTCCTTACATACCATGTAGTAAAAGTAAAAAATGGGTAAAAAGGACTTTAAACATACATGAAAATACTTTATAAAACATGGAAATGGATGATAGAAATAACACTAGTAAATACTGACGAATAAGTAATCTCGGATAAAAATGAGATTTGAAAAATTATCCCTTACCTTAGGTCCGATATGCTTCGTATGGATCCAAAACTCCTATATATTGATTTAAATAATGTCATTGACTTATTAAATAATCATATTAATTTTTATGATATCATATATGTTTCACTTATGGCTTTATATTACCCATTCTTTTGTAAATTCCATGTTAAAGCAGTGTTTTGGGTAAAATCATTTCATTTATCGTATGTGTTTCGACTTATCGTTCTTGATATTATTACTTATGTCATGATTTAAATAATTCCATAATGTTAAACATGATTTATATATAATATATATTCATCATATATATATATATATATTATATATCGATAAAAGTAATGAAATACACCGTTCATGGAGACGGTAGGTCGTACGTACGAATGAACGTTGTTTTCATTTCCTTATTGAATTGAATGAAACTAAATAGATGACATAAATATATATACATAAATAAAGTATAATTATTATTTCATATATTTCATTATTATTCATTATATAAACTTTAGGATCATTCATGTATGGTTAACATGGAGAATGAATCTCATTGTGTCGTGGAGACGGTAGTCCGTACGTACGCACGGGCGATTATATCGTTCCCATAATTATTGAATAGGATTGGAGTGGATGGTATAATATATCATAATCAGTATGATGTTATAATAACCATATATAGTTATTCATTACACCATTATACCCATAAATGTAAGGTGTTGGTGGAAAAACAGATTACACCATGGCATGGAGATGGTATTCCGTACATACGCACGCGCGGTGATTTTGTTTTCTGTAGGAAGGATAGAAAGTGAAATAGGGTTGTTTAATATTTATAATAACATATCAGTATATGAGGGATACTTATTTTATTACTTCATAATTAAACAACTAAATAAAAATAATTAGAAGAAGAAATAAAGTTGAAATAATCGGTAACAGACATTACCTCTTCTTTGAAGCGCCTCTTTGAGACCTCCTCTTAGGGCACTAAAATTTGTCACTAAAGAAGACCAGGACCTCTAGGATGTTTCAAGGGAAGTGGGGAAGTAAAATGGGCAGTGTTTTTCCGATATTACGGCTCCAAAATGTGTGAGGAGAAGAGGGAGGAGGTTCCCTTTTATAAGGGAGGAGAGGGGTACCTTTGGAAATATAAGAAATATTAGTTTATATTAAACCCCAACCCCACTTAAAAACTTCCAAAATGACTCATATAAGAATATTATATGAGATAGGGTTGTAATATCATCAAAAAATAAAATTTATAGATGTTAGGAATTTATTTTTAACATTATCAACTTGATTTATCCTTATTTATCAATTTAATTTTATTTGTGGTAATAATATTCTAAATTTTAAATTATTATAAATAATAACATAAGTGTTGTAAATTTTCCATAATTTGAAACATTATGATATTTTCGACCATATAAATTTAAATTTATAATTTTTAAATATTTTTTTGATTTTTAAACAATTTTATAATATGTTATTTTTATAAAATAACAATAGTGTCAATTTTGACACTATTCATTTATTTGAATTTAAATAAACAATATATAGAATATATGTTCTAACTAAAAGATTTAATAGATTTATAACATATCATATTTATCTAGAAAATTAGTGGAGCACATTAAATAGTTCATTTAATATTTATTTTAATATTTTTAAAACCATTTATTTGATATTTATCTTAATAAAATAATTTCAACATCACTATTATTGTCACCTTTAATGTTAATTATTTAATTCCTAAAAATTCTAAATAAATTCATATGATGTATATAATTGTATTATCCTTCTGGACACTATTTATATTTTAATATTCATGAATTTCATCACAAAACTAAAATTATAATACTTATAAGATTTAAGAAAGTGACATGTTGTCACTTTCTTTGGTTTTAATAATAATTAAACTATTTTCATGGCAAAAAGTCCATTAAATGAAACTAATCTAACCCATAGGTGATATGGGTCGTCTTTTAGTCATCCAATAGGATTTTTGCATGTGTTAGGGTAATTTTATATTCTTATATTTACCCTTAATTACCTGATTTAGCTTTAACTAAGGTAAATAAAATTTACCGTAGTTACTATTCATAATGCCCAAAAAATAAAAATTAGCTTATTAATATAATTTTTACCCACTAATTCCAAATATAGAATCCATTTTTCCAAATTAAATACACAAAAGTTTCATAAATTAAATTAAAATTAATCCCGTTGTAGAAAGAAAACGGGTTTTTGTTTAAAACATTGCAAAAGATTGAATTGATTTAACCTATGAATTCAAAGTAAAATCAATTATAATGACATAAATTATATTAAATGGTAAAAACATATTATATTTATACTTTAAAACCATTAAATATTATAATTTAACTATATAAATTATTACGATGAAAAAATTTGATTTTAGTTAAAATATAGGGTGTTTTTACTATTCATTAAAATATGAAAGTTATCAGAAAAATATCAAAACTTTATCCAATGTAAATTTTTATATCATGATTCAAAAGAAGAATTTTATTTTGTAAAATTGAACTTATAAACATGTCAAAAACTAGATTTAATGTGGGTGAGCTATCTAAAGCCGGAAAAACTGTATTTTTTTAAAAATACTTATTTTACCCGAATTTTTTTTTTTTCACATACCATGTTCTAGAAAATGTGTAAGATGAAATAATAATGTTATAACATTCAAAATTTAGTTAATAATATTCATAACGGCTATTTAATAATAATATTATAACCATATATCATTGTTTAGTGAAACCTGATATTGCGTACAACACACGCTATCGAGGAAAGTCAAGATTGCTTGTAATGGAAGCCAAGTCAGGGTTGCATGTTGTGCAAGAATCCATCGTTGTTTCGTATAACAGAATCCAACCATATTTCATTTATACATTGAATATATATATATATACTCACTATTGCGTAGAATGACTATTATAAAACAAACTTGAAATTGTGTGTAACACAATCTAATAATAGTGTTGTGTATACTTCAAGCTAATATAGTGTGGCATATAGCACAAGATAACCTTATTGTAGCATAAAACACATGAAATCAAATAAATTAAAAAGAATAATTATCATAAAATATCGGGTTGTTACATTCTACCCACCTTAAAATGAATTTCGCCCTCGAAATTCGTCGGGGTTATAAATCATTTACTATTCATAGAAACCCACATCGTAAAAATTAATACTAAAATGTAATTTTAAAAAGTAAAGTATGAAACTTAACGATTACCCAAAGTAACTCATCACTGGGTTACCATATAAGAAAATATAGGTGAAAATATCGATATGGAAGAAAAATATAACCATCATGTTATGATGGAGAGTTGTAGAGAACATGGCTATGAAAAAGACATCAATCACAAAGCCATAAATTTGTGATGATCTAAGGTACCATATAATTCATCAGATATAAGAGCACTAGGAAAACATTTTGGGTTTTCAATATCATTTCCCTAAAGTTGAAAATTTTGAATTAGAAGAAATACATGCTTGATTTTGGTACAATCTCACTGTTGATCATGCTTTGTACAATTTCCACATCATCTCTTAAAGAAATAAAGTTGAATTTGTTATTCGTGAAGTGTTAACAGGTCATGTGATATAATGATGGGTCATTCCATCTATTTCAAACAAAAGGTTAGCAAAAGTTATCAAATATACATAAGTCCATATATGGTGAGGTTAATCTTATACAATTCCAAAAATGAACTTATAATTCATATATCATACCGCATAATAAAATAAAACTAGTTTTTACTAACCAAAGACATCCTGTAGGCCAGTGGTAGGAGATAAAGGCCAGTTGCACTTCGTTTGTGGGTTCAATTCCACAGCCTTGTCCGACGCGATGGGTTGTCGACCGTCCTGCACGTTGTCCTTTTTCTAAAACTACATTACTATAACATCCCATCAATAATATCGAAAAAGTTTTATCCTTAAACAATACTAACTTATGTCCAACATAATCCATTCCAATCTTTAGGCTTATCTAAAATACTTCGGTCCAAGCTCATATTATAAAGAAAATGATTACTTGAAATGTCACATAACAATCACGTGAATGCCATCATTTATCCCCCAAATATAATAAGATATATCTTGTTGGTCAAATTACAAACATGTGAATACCTTAATCATAAATTCTCTTGAATAATGAATACCCATTGAACCTTAGTGAAAACATGAGTGCTGTCAAAATTTAAATCTTTCCACATACCAAAATCACAAAAATCCTATATACTCAAACCATGATATAACTTAGTCCATATATCAATCATGAGCTCATGAATACTATCAAACATATTATTTTCTCCTTATTCGCATATCATCTTCCTTCCAAAAATATCTGAATAACATTTCATGGTTACCGGTACCATTCAACATATACTTTCAAATACTTTTGGAAAAAAATAGTGTAACAATCCTTAGATGACTTTTTATTCCATAGTAACATTAACTATACAACATAACTCTTGATAAACATACAATCATTCCACTACCTTCTTAACCAACTGACTAAGCTTCAACACTTCTTTCATCTTATATGTCATTTTTAGTCTCCTCATCATCATCCATATAAATACTACCCATATGACCATGTTGATTCTCTTCATGAGATTTTCCATTAGGGAATTTGTTTGCATAATGCCCATACATTCCACATTTAAAACATCTAATCATTGTTGATGTCATAGAAATACCATTATCTTTATCCATGGTGCTAACTGAACCTTTTCCTTTTCACTTACTGTATTTGTGTCCTACTTTTCCACACCCAAAGTATCTTCCAGCTACTTTGAAACAATCTCTCTGATGCCTCTTCCCACATGATTTACATGAGGGAAATTGAACTTTCTTTCCTCTATTATCATCGAGAAACTCTATCATTCTCTTATTATCTGAGTTGGTAAAGTTACCAAAGTTGAGATTATTTATCATATTTTGAGATTGCTAATTAGGCATAATAATTGTGTTTGGACTTCCAAGTCTCGTTTCATTTGGTTGCTCATGAATAATATCATTCCATTGTCCTTCATATCCTCCATTATCGTGAATCTTACTGTTTCTAGCCATTTTCTAAAACCCAAAAAGAATAGTGTGAGAGGAAAAAATAATACTAGGGAAAACAACATAATTAAGGGGGAGTACCATCAATATCTAACATCTTAAGTTAAATTCTAAGATTGTTACCATAGTTATAGGACTATAACCTATACGTATACTTATCCTTAGGGAAATACCTAGAAATACCTTAGAAATATCTCTAGGGATCTCAATAATGTTTTCACATCCTAGTTTCCAATGGTTGACTAAACCTTTCCATTGATACCAGATGAAACGGTCTGGAATTGCTTCCAGTGGACTATAATTGATACCTATCAGGGCAATCCATGGGCAGCTACACCCCCTCGGCGGGACACACCACCATCCCCAGTGGCAGCCATTTCCTCAGGAAGCCCTTGGGTGGAGAGCCATGGTTTTTCCAACACTCACATGTGAGAGTTCCCAAGGATCGGATTCATTCCTACCTCCTTTGACTCTGATTCCAACTATAGAGACCCGAATCTTGATGTACATTGACAATAAATTACTTTTGCGGAATACTTATTACATAACAAAAACAGACACACAAGGACCGTAATAGTTTAGTGTCTTTGGAAACTCGGAATGTAATCTTCAAATCATGGTGAAAGATATTCAACATCTCCCATAAAGATCTTCCCCTTTTGTTTTCTTACCTAAAACCTTTCTTTATATCGTGGGGAAAAGAGAACATAAAAAGGGTGAGCTCAAATGCTCCGTAAGGTTAAGCATGGATAAAATAAAACAAATCATATACATTTTAAATTAAAAACATGAACATAATGTTTAAACATAAAAATCTTGAGCAATGACATAAAGCATGGCTGTATATAAGGAATAGATCATAAAGAAACAGTAACCATGATAACATAGCATGGGAATAAAACATGTGATTGTGGAAACCATTAAGCACATGATATGATATCCATAGTAGCCAAGGCATTGCTGCCAAGACCATCTTAGTGGACAAAGTCCCTTTCTGAATCGAGTTCACTCCTCGTTCCAGTCTTGTATTACTGAACCGGATTAACATACCATTCCAGCCATGTCTATCTCATGAGATATAAATCTTTACCCAATGCATTTGATGGAGATATAGGTCCCAAATATCTCATAATGAAATCATTCTTACTTGTGCCACAAAATAAACATACATCATTCATAATAACCCAACAAATAAAATGGGTTTCATAAACATAATCCCATCATCACATAATCCATATAAAAGAAATGGATATCATTTCATAATAAGAAAAGTGAAACCATTTAAATCATAGATACATTATACTTGAAACATACACATATGAAATAATTTCATCTTAGATGGAAAAATGGTTTTGATAAAACACTTGAAATGAATTCTTGAAGAAAATATCCTTTCTTCATCAAAATAAATTTCTTTTCCCAAAAAGAAATGAAAATTTAAAAGAAAGATATTTTGTTGGAAATAGTCATGAAATATTATGGAGGAAGCTTCCTGAAAATAAGGCTTTATAAAACCGTAAAAATACTTTCATTCCATATAAGTTATAAAGAAAAACATTATCCTCGTACTTTTGTCGGAAAAGTCAAAAAAGTACCTCGTAGGGTAAACAAAAGAAAGATTCCTTACATACCATGTAGTAAAAGTCAAAAATGGGTAAAAATGACTTTAAACATACATGAAAACACTTTTATAAAACATGGACATGGATGATAGAAATAACCCTAGTAAATACTTATGAATAAGCAATCTCGGATAAAAATGAGATTTGCAAAAGTATCCCTTACCTTAGGTATGATATGCTTCATATGGATAATAACCTCATGTATAATGATTTAAATAATGTATTTGACTTATTAAATAATCATATTCATTGTTATGATATCATATATGTTTCACTAATGACTTTATATTACCCGTTCTTTTGTAAATTCCATGTTAAAGCAGCATTTTGGGTAAAATCATTTCATTTATCGTATGTGTTTCGACTTGTCGTTCTTGATATTATTACGTATATCCTGATTTAAATAATTTCAGAATGTAAAACATGATTTATATATAATATATATTCATCATATTCATATATATATTATAGATCGATAAATGGAATGAAATACACCGTTCATGGATACGGTAGGCCGTACGTACGCATGAACGCTGTTCTCGTTTCCTTTTTGAATTGAATGAAACTAAATAGATGACATACATATATATATATACACATAAATCCAGTAGCATTATTATTTCATATATTTCATTATTATTTATTATATAAACATTATGATCATTCATGTATGGTTAACATGGAGAATGAATCTCATCGCGTCGTGGAGACGGTAGTCCGTACGTACGCACGAGCAATGATATCGTTTCCATAATTATTGAATAGAATTGGAGTGGATGGTATAATATATCAAAATAAGTATGATGTTATAATAACCATATATATTTATTCTTTACACCATTATACCCATCCATGTAAGGTGTTGGTGGAAAAACAGATTACACCACAGCGTGGAGACGGTATTCCGTACGTACGCACGCGTGGTGATTTTGTTTCCCATAGGATGGATATAAGATGAAATAGGGTTGTTTCATATTTATAATAACATATAAGTATATGAGGGATACTTATGTTAGTACTTCATATTGAAACAACTAAAGTAGAAGAAGTAGAAGATGAAATAAAGTTGAAAGAATCGGTAACGGGCATTACCTCTTATTTGAAGTGCCTCTTTGATCCCTCCTCTTAGGGAACTAAAATTGGTCTTTGAAGAATACCAGGACCTCTAGGATGTTTCTAGGGAAGTATGGAATTGAAATGGGTAGTGTTTGGCGGAGCTTGAAAGCTCCAAATTTTGTGAGGAGAAGAGGGAGGAGGTGCACTTTTATAAGGGAGGAGAGGGGCACCATTGGAAATATAAGAAATATTAGTTTATATTAAATCCCAACCCCACTTAAAAACATCCAAAAGGACTCATATCAGAAGATTATATGGGATAGGGTTGTAATCTCATCATCCAATAAAATTTATAGATGTTATGAATTTATTTTAAATATTATCAACTTGATTTGTACTTATTTATCAATTTAATTTTATTTGTGGTAGTAATATTCTAAATTTTAAATTATTATAAATAATTACATATGCGTTGTGAATTTTCCATATTTTTAAAATTTATGACATTTTATACCATATAAATTTAAATTTTTAATTTTTAAATTTTTTTGTGATTTGTAAACAATTTTGTAATATGTTATTTTTATAAAATAACAATAGTGTCAATTTTGAAACTATTCATTTATTTGAATTTAAATAAACAATATACATCATATATGTTCGAACTAAAAAATTTAATAGATTAATAACATGTCATATTTATCTAGAAAATTAGTGGATCACATTAAATAGTTCATATAATATTTAATTTAATATTTTTAAAACCATTTATTTTATATTTCTCTTAATAAAATAATTTCAACATCACTATTATGTCACCTTTAATGGAAATTATTTAATCCCTAAAAATTGTAAATAAATTCATATGATTTAGATAATTTTATTATATTTCTGGAGACTATTTATATCTGAAGTTTCATGAAGATTATCACTAAAATAATATTATTATACTTATAAGATTTAAGAAAGTGACATGTTGTCACTTTCTTTGGTTTTAATAATAAATAAACTATTTTTAGGGAATAAATTCCTTTAAATGAATCTAATCTGACCCTTAGGTGATATTGGTCGACATTTATTCATCCAATAGGATTTTTGCAGGTGTTATGGTAATTTTATAATCTTATATTTACCCTTAATTACCCGATTTACCTTTAACTATGGTAAATAAAATTTAACGTAGTTACTATTCATAATGCCCAAAAAATAAAAATTAGCTTATTAACATAATTTGGAACCAATTATTCCAAATATGAAATCCATTTCTCCAAATTCAAAACAAAAAATTTGTAGAAATTAAATTAAAATTAATCTCGTTGTCGAAAGAAAATTGGTTTTTGTTTAAAACATTGCAAAAGATTGAATTGATTTAACCTAAGAATTCAAAGTAAAATCAATGCTAATGACATACATTATATTAAATGGTAAAAATATATTATATTTAAACTTTAAAACCATTCTATATTATAATTTAACCATATAATTTATTACGATGAAGGAAGTTGTTTTTTATTAAAATATAGCGTGTTTTAACTATTCATTAAAATATGAAAGTTATCAGAAATATATCAAAACAATATCCAATGTAAATTTTTATATCCTGATTCAAAAGAAGAAGTTTATTTTTTAAAATTGAACTTATAAACATGTCAAAAACTATATTTAATGTGGGTGCGCCATCAAAAGTTGGCAAACCTATATTTTTTGAAAAATACTTATTTTACCCGAAAAATTTATTTTGTTCACATACCATGTTCTACAAAATGTGTAATATGAAATAATAATGTTATAAAATTCAAAATTTAGTTAACACTATTCATAACTGCTAGTTCATAATAATAATATAATTATATATCATTGTTTAATGAAACCTGATATTGCGTACAACACACCCTATCAAGGAAAGTCGTGATTGTGTGTAATGCAAGCCAAGTCAGGGTTGTCTATTGTGAAAGAATCCTTCGTTGTTTCGTATAATAGAATCAAACCATATTTCATTTATACATTGAATATTTATATATATATATACACTCAATGTTGCGTAGAATGACTATTATAAAACGAACTTAAAATTGTGTGTAACACAATCTAAGAATAGTGTTGTGTATACTTCAAGCTAATACAGTGTGGAGTATAGCACAAGATAATATTGTTGTAGCATAAAACACATGACATCACATAAATTAAAAATAATACTTATCATAAAATATCAGGTTGTTACAACATCACATGCCATAAAATTTACATATGACCATATTCCATTTATTGAAAACTTATGACTTATAATTACAAGGTATTGAATCAAGGATGGATTTCAAGGGAATAAATTATGCAAGGACCATACACAGTAGTTTGGGTGGGTAAATTTCATTTCCTATAGGTACACATGTCTACTTTTTCTATTTTAAATTTAATTGTATTTTTTTAAATTATGGATGATGGAAAGTTGAAATAATTTTTGATAGAATTTGGATGAATTAATTTAATAAATTAATAATAAAATTAATTTGATTAATTTAATGTATTTTATCTTAATTAAATAAATAATTTATATGAATGTTTACAAGATTTAAAATGTATATTCATTGGATGTGTGCGGGTGATCATGAGATTAGACCATACATGTTCGTGTGTTTGGTTTCCTTGGAATTTAATATTATTATTAAATTTAATAGATGTTTTGTGTGTTATCCTATCCTCTCATTATCTAAGTCCCTTCATTCCCATAGATTATTTTTTAAAACCCTACACCAATCCTTTTGTTTCCCTCATTTTTGTGTGAGTAAATATTATATAATGGATAGAGCTACCTTGTGAGTTGATTTAGTTCATGGTCATATAAGAGGTAAAACAAATCTAGGAGGTTCACAGAAGGATTGGTGGAATGCTACAGCATGAAACAGTTATTGGTTTAAAGTATTTCCCCTTGGTTTGAGAGTTAAATTATCATACACTAGATAAAATAACCTTTAGAAAAAAATATGATCATTCCACTTTTATATTTATTTTTTATGTTTTATGGTCATTTTTTATGTATTATTTATAATTTTAAAATTAATTAATGAATTAAAAATCATGAAAGATAGAATAATAATATTAGATTTTGTGTAATTTTATCGAGTAAAGGTTTTAAACTTAAGTAAATATAGATAGTATTAAAAATAATTTAATAAATATAAAAATTGAAAATTTATACATAAAAAACCATAAGTAAATATATTTATTTTTTATAAACTTAAATTAATTTAGATAAAATTAAACCATAGTTTAAAATGATTTCCTAACATGAGTCAAAATGTTTGGAATTATAACATAATTTTAGCTTAAATTTTGGGATGAATTAAAAGTAGTTCACATCAAGTGTTGACATCCCATGGAAAACTATGTAACTAGGAGTTATGAGTTTAGGAAATACATATTCTAGATTTCAAGAATGGGTTTCTAGTCAACTATACATGGAGTTATGAGTTAATATAGGTGACATGTTATTCCTACCTAAAACCCATTAAATAAATTTTCAGTACCATTATTGGGTTACGATAAGGGGAATATGGATATTTTACACTATAATATCAATGATATTTGATATTATAAAACTATTGGTGAGGGATATTGGGTTTTATAATGTAGTGGGATATTAATAAATTTATAATTTTTTATCTAATTTTTTATCCAGATAATGTGCCAAAATTGTACACTTTTTTATTTTTAAAATAGAAAAGAATAATACTTTGAATATATAAAAATTATCTTTAATATATATGAATTACCTACTCACCAACAAAACCCAAATCATGAGCCACTTGATAAAGATGCTAGATTGAAAGAAGTATCCTTTTACCATAAAAACACAAATGATTCCAAAAAACTCTAGAGTTTATCATTATTATCCATGTCAAATAGTCTCATGAAAAAACATGACAATATGGGAGCATATAACATGATTTCTCCACTTTTGGAATATTTTAAAGAGTATGAAAGATACTAGAGATACGAGATCTCCAATGCACTAATTATGTACAAGATTTTGGAGTTTCCACCAACTAGGCCGCATGTAGTCGAGATGATTGACTACATAGAGTGCTTAGAATTCCCAGTCATTATTATCAATGATGATTTTACTTATATCTTAAAGGATTATCTTGTTTCATTGTGTATTATAATATTTAAAATAGTGATAAAAAACATTTAGAACTTAACAATTTAATTCTCCATTTTAATATGGAAATGGTGCATAAAAACCCTATAGTCATTATATTGAATAAAAACGGAATAATAAGGAAAAGGAACACAAGACTCATTCAAAATATAAATATACTATGTACCATCATTTTAAAAATAATATGATCCAATGGAATGAAAATTAATAAAGAACCATATGTTTTTCTTATGGTTGACTATGACACAAAAAGAAGAACTTTACCTGGTGGAAGAAATAGGGAATGCATTAGGTGTTTTCATTTTCAAGTGAAATAATTTCATATCTACACATTGGGTATTAGATACCACATTTTGTACCCACATATATATTACATTGTAATACCCAAGTAGATTCCATAATATTGTTAGAGGAGTGGGGGATATTTGAGCATCCAATGATGCATGGCTTGCATATTTTTTATAAATTATTATAACCTTTTATCTTTATCTTGGATGATTTTTTTAAATATTTCAATTGCGTGCCAACTATTATCAAGAACATAATTTGGGATCTTTTATTTATACATGTGGTTTTATTTTGAATTATGGAAATAAGAGCTGTTTATTTTTCAAAGGGAATATATGTAATGGTATGATACATATAAATCACAATTTTTATTTATTTAATTATTAGAACCGTGTTTTTAAAATTGAAAATCAATTAAATTCACCTGAAATATTTAATACCTAGTTGTGGAATCACTCTCTTGGTCACATAAATATGAATCATATGAAAAATCTCTATCAATATTTTTATTTAGACTCATTTGAGATGAAACCACTTGAAAGATGTCATGATTATTTACTAGAAAAGATGACCAAGTCAGTATTTGGTGGACATTGTGAAATAGTCATAGTTATTATAGAAATAGAAATATAAATGGATATTTTCTAGTAAAATATTGAATAGGGTGTTATTATTTCATAAATTTTATTAATGACTTGAGTATATATGGTTATATATACTTGATGAGGTATAATCCCATGTCCTTTTAGAAATTAAAAGATCTCATTAATAAAGTATAGTATCAAATTTGTAATATGATAATGAAGTTTTTATATGATCAAGGTGGTGAATATATTAACTAATAATAAATTATATTTATATTAGAGTATAGGATATTATCTCAACTCACTCAACCTTATACACTTCTATTGAATGGTGTTAGTGAAAGTAGGGACCGTACCACACTCTACATAGTAAGGGATATAATTATTCATACATATCGATCATTATCTTTCTGTATATATGAATTATAGATTGAAAAATACATACTAAATTGTCTACCAAATAAAGTGGAAAATGGTATTCCTTTTGATTTGTCTAGTGGGAAGAAATTTTTTCATCACATAATCATGCATGTGGATGTGATATGTTTGTTATAGACACCTAGGGAAACAAACATACACCTGAGGGGAAGAAGTGTATCTTGATAGGGAATCCCATAAAAAAGGAAAACATTCTATACATCCCCTTATATTAAAACGTAATTGTTCCTCAACATGCTATAATTCTTTAGAGGGAACACACCATCGAGAACAATAATTGAATTAAGTTTGAATTTGATGATTTCGATTCACAGGAAACACAAGAGTTTGTATAAAAAATGTTTTCTTGATCCTACTAGAAGATATTTTTCATGACAAACAAGTATTGTGTATAAGATCCAGTGATGGTAGTGAACTAGAATGATATGGTTTCAAAGTCACTGAGGATGATGAATCATTATTATAGGACAATAATGATCATATTTACAAAAAATAGATAGTAGAGATCATATGATATATAATATGGAAATATGAAATTAACTATAAGACAAATTCGATGTATAAAAATGAATATTGGGTTGTAGTTGAACTTCAGTTGATGTGAATCTCATTAAATAAAAATGGGTATTCTAGATAAAACTGTACGTGGAAGGTAAAGTTAATTCCTATAAATCATGGATATCATCTAAATGGTTTAAATAATGTTATGGAATTGAATATGGTAAAACATTTTCTCCCCTATCCATGTTTATAACTATTAAAATTATTAATTCTATAAAAACAATCCATGATTATGATATTTGTAAGATAAATGTGTAAACCTTTTTTCTTAATGGTAACCATTAAAAGGATGTCTATATGAAACAACTAAAACGTTTTGTGACTCCAGTTAATGATAAAAAGTTATTAATATTGTTGAAATAATGTTATGGATTGACGAAAGCATCCAATTCATGGATCTTTTGGATTAATGAAATTATAAAAGAATTTGATTTCATTAAGAATGAATGTGATCAATGTGTTTACAGGTGGTTTAGAGGGAATGTGGTTATTATCATAGTATTATATATTGAGGAAAAAAACAAATTGTATTCAACATACTCGTAATACATTTAGTTAAGGACTTGTTGAAAATATACTTCACTATGAAGAAAAGTATTTAAAAATTTTATATTTTAGGGATCAAGATAATTTGTGGTAGATCCAATAGTCCTTTTGAACTAAGTCATAGTAAATAAATTAACCCTATAATAAATATAATTAATATGGAATAACTCAATAGGGTATTGGTTCGAGTGTAACATTGTAGTCATTTTTATACGTAAATGATTCATTACACATAATGGAAAAGAGAGAGAATGAGTTTCATCCCATACATTTCATTAATTGGATCTATCATGCATGTTATTTTATGTTTTAGTTTTTATGATTCGTACACATTGAGATAGATAGGTAGATGTGAAAGTGATCTAGTTGAAAATAATTAGTTTATTATTAAAGATATATCTATATACTTGATTTGAACTATGGGAAAGTTCATGGTATATAGAGTAGATAAGGATCTAGTGTTAAAGTTTTATTGTAATAAGAGAATTTATATAGATCAAAATTATATGATGTTATAGTCAAGATATGTCTTCAGCCTCAATGGAGGAGTTTTAAGCTAGAATATTTTATGATGAAAATTTTATTGAATTCAATAGTGGAGTATGAGTAAATTTTAACTTTTTATTCCCCCAAAGAATCTATTTGGTTATACAACAACTTCCAAAATATTTATGTGTCTCCTAAAAGAAAATAAATTATCACATTATATTTTGATAACACAGTTTTAGTGGAACTATCAAATGGAAAATTCTTACACTAATAGACAAGGAACATACTCAAAATGTATCACCTATTGAGAGATTTCTCATATAGGGGTGAAGTTTTGGTGAGTATAGTTTCTAGGGAATAGAACGCGGCAGAAAACCTGACCAAATCCTTATCTAACTAAAATAATGAATATAATATACGAAATAGATGACCAAATGTTGTATAAATTATCTCTAGTGAATGTTAGAGTATGTTGGAGTTAGTTCCCTAGAACAAACATCTATTTACTTTATTATCATATGTATTACTTTTTTAGAAAATTAATAATTTTATTAGATCATAATGATTTTAGTTGTACAAGACATAAAAAGTGATAGTGTCCTTATGTAGACTATCATATTGAATGTTCATAAGAGTTTCTTGCTATGATCTGAAACTAGAAGTTCCAAGATTCTATTATTAAATATATGTTTTATATCTCGATGATATCATTTAAAAGGATGCAAATGATACAGTCTCTCTTGGTTAGATAATTATGGGGGATTGAGACACTTTCTCATAGCGTATTCCCTAGGTAATTTTTAGAGTAGGAGATTATGATTACATGATCCAAAAGTATGAAATAATCATTTATATGTCTCATTATATGTTCCTATATTAATATATGAGTGTCACTAATAAGAATTTATGATTTTTTTTTTTATATCATGAATTTAATTCTATGATATATTAATGGAAAACATGATGAAAAATGTTCAAAGTAGATTAAGGTACATTTGTAGTGTCAAAAGTGATATCGAATTAATGAATAATTTAAGAATGGATTTGAAAATTATATTATTCAACAAAATATTATATTATAGGACCTTTATGGAAATGCAATAAGTTAATGAAATCCATTTCCACAGTGTTTTGATAGAAGTTTCATTTCTAGATAGTCAATGACACTAACATTAATCCCATAGGTTTATTTTGATGACATGTATCCAATTTGATTATAGATATTATGATAAAAGGATTATATTACATAGTTAAAATTCATATGAGGTTGTATGTCATTTAAACATTGAATTCATTCTATATGGGTTCCTTGGCATTATTCTATAATCTAAAAATGGGATTTACATGGTTTTAATATTTCCACTGATAAAGAGTCCCAGAGGGTCACACACAAAGTGCACCTAAAATCACAGTTAAATTCTATATTAAACAAAACTAGTTTCCCATATTATGTTTTAATAATCATTCAGGATTAGTTTATCCCTAATATTTAATCAATATTTATTCATGAAAATAAATTTTGAGTTAAATAGTAATAAATATTTATTTGAAAGATTTAATATATATATATATATATATTATTAGTGAATAATGAAATAAAATTTGTTGATTAAATAAATAGATATTATTCATGGTTTTATAAATACTGATGTGATTAAATGGACTGAGTGAAATGGTATTGTTTAAAATTTTAAATTAAAAATTCCTTAAAATAATATTAATTTATATATTTGAAAAATTATATTTTTTTATCCACATTTATTTCATATGTGAGGAAAATAAGACTATTATTTAAATTATTATTATACATTGTTTCTCTGTGGAATAATAAATTACCTATGACATTATTTTCAAATACCAATCGAAATATAGATAATCAAATTCCTAGTTATATCAGTTTTAGAAGCTTATTATGAAAAACAATCCTAGAGAATATTTTATAAACCCCAATATAGAAACCTCTAAAGAATATTCCAAATAACCAGAGTAAAAATCCTCATCCACTCTCTCAAGACATCAAGAGAACCTAATGGATAGTCTATTTTCCATGAATAGAATCATGGTGTGATCAATGAAAGATGATGTATGTGATCAATATTAACAGTACTATCACCTAGAGATTCTATAATAACATTTTGATATTTCATATCATGAGTGGAACACTTCAAAAGGGGTTACACCCATAAATCATATGATGCAATGATGGTAGGCCAACATTAGTCAACTAAATCATCAATGATGAAAATAATTAAAATATGAGGTATATTTAAATCTATCTATAAATTAAATCTACATTATATGTGATGATATTGTATTCTTAGTTTCACCATTCATAAGTCAATTAATATTCGAATTAATTTCGTCATTCATAATTTTATTCTTCATGTATACCTGGATTATTCATAGATTATGATAAAAATATAAGTTGGATAGGCCCAATAGGTACTTTTAAAATTCCCAGAACCATTAAACAAACCTTGAATCAATTAATAATAATTATTGTCTTCATTAAAGACGTTTAATTTAGATACCTTATAAGTAATATATGGTCTCCCTCATCCATGGTCTTTTCATGTGACCAATGAATCACCCATCTCATGGGAAGGACCCTAATATATTATTTTGACACGCTAGTGACTGTTGAGGTAAAGAAAGAATCAGAGAAATATCCACACATATGAAAGATAATTAGCTATGTTCAGACACTCAACTAATTTTATTCTACATAATTTATATAATCTCTCTTTGGAAACTCAATTATCCCATTCATATACTCATGTGTTAAAAACATGAGTAAAATCACATCCATTCAAGAATTTATCAAATGAATTCTTTGATCCTATCATGTGTTTCTAGTTATCAATCATCAAAAATAATTATTGATATTTTTGGAAGAAGTTCAAACACTATGATGGGTTTTATAGGATCCAAATACATTCATTAAAAATATCATTAGTAGTAATTAACTATAAACTTGTACCACCATGTGTGAATACATAAAACTATGTATAATCTATAAAATTAAGAAACTATGTATCTTTTACCATTGAGACGATAACAATAATTATCATATTATCAAAATCTATATTAATAAAGAAGTATCCAAATGGAATTTTACCACCATGGTTTATCCATGGGTTTCATTGAATCTATAGACATTTTATATTTGATTATTTTACCTTCCATGACATTCTAGTGTATCATAATGAAAATGAAGAAAGATATAGAGCAATGTTGAGAGTGGTAATTGGTAGGATCTTGGATGAGTTCATTTAAACTCCATATCATAGCATGAACTTATTTTATAAACCCTTAGGAAACTCATATATATTAACTCATAAATTTAAAACATATGATTTAATGATAATTATTACCATGAATTATTTAAATGGATTCATCACTACTCCAACTAAAATAATGGAAACCAATATAAGAATATTTGAATAAATTTACTTATCATTCAACAACCTTAGGTAGTAACATGTTATAACATATATAATTCTTTATGATATCCATTATTCTAGGTATATTATATTCTATTGATTCATTCATGTTTCACCACATGACATTATCATATCATACAATATGGTATGAATCGACATAAAATATATGTATAAGGGTTTAGGTAATATATCTAATAATTTTCCTATTAAAGAAATCCTCAAAGTCATTGTGAATTTTCAAATTTCATTGTATCCAATAACTTGTTATGTAATTTCCCAAATTATTTCTATATATATTATAAAAAACCATTGGAAATTTATCACCAAATTCCATTGTATTGGAACATATACAATACCTTATTAAATATCCATATAAAAAACCCTTTCCATTAACTCTAAAAAAATTGAGCATCACTTATATTCAGACTCAATCCTCATTCAGTCTATCAAAAAATGTGTCTCAATGAGACTTTGTTACGTTGAGAAAAAATATAAACAAAAATATATATAAATGAAATCAATGAGATTTCTATTGAAAATCATCAATGTTACTTGAGTTATAAAGGGATATTAAATGATCTTCATCAGATACATGTACCTATATATCTATGTCCATATGGTGAATCATATAAAATAAAGAATTTTCATATGAACCCATTTTCCAATAATTTGGTTGACCATGGGACATGGGCTATCCCAATCCCATATATAATCTACATATGTTTGTAATTATATCTATATATATACTAGGTTAATTTATACATCACATGTAATTAAACTTCAAGGATAATTACATCTCATTCCCTTCACCTGACTAGATAAGAACATCATATTTATTATCTTTATTAGATATAAACATTCTCATTATATCACAACTTTGTTCCCAAATTTCTAACTTGTCACAAGATATTACTAATACCATCGTGGTTACGCTCCTAACAAAGAAATGATTAGAAACATACCAAATTATTCCATTATTAACTAATACTGAGGTATTTTATAAGAAATATATAAAAGTGTAAAGGTTCTCAGTATAGGTATCTCACCAACCATATGTATTAGGGACTCTAATCATGAACCGTTCACCACTATTATACCAAATACATAGTGTATAACACTCTATATGGTAATGTTAGTGGGTTATCCAATGAAATTACCCATTTTCACCTTATTAGCATATTTTATATCTCAAAAAAAAGAAAAATACTCATTAAGACCTTAATATTTCATGTTTAATATTATTTATGTGTAACTCAATGTTTTAAATTGGGAGGTAAATTATCATTTTACTCCACATTATATATATATATATATATATATATATATATATATATATATATATATCGAGCATGAATGAATGATAAAGTAGATATTTGATTTTAATATATGATGATAAATTTTTTATTCATAAACATATTCATGTATACTTATCCCAACCATACGTTGGTGTTTCTATAACATATCACATATAATTGATTTCCTGACCAACCATGTATTTTCTCCTTCATGGGTTTTGTTAAAATCAATAAATCTCTATGTAATTATTACTGCATTAATATATGACCACCAAGAAAATCTCTCCCACTAAACACATTAATTAGTAACAAATACAGTATAACATAATTTGAATCATTGGGATACTTATGAATAATATTTCAAATGGTCATGTCCTTAAAAAAAGTATTTGAACTCCTTTCTCTCCAAAACATCAAAAAAAATTATGATAATATCTTCAATTATCTACTTATAAAACATTATATGTATATAATATTTATCATTATTTATAACATACTACCTAAAAGTTTCCCATGGATTATTTTGGTGAACAATATAACTATTAACATTATTTATTTAAACAACACATGCTAAACTACATTAAAACATTAAGTTATCGTAATTATGAACTCTAACTAGAATAATATTTTATTTTTCATCATTGGGATTCTCAAATTAAAAATATAATCATAATAGATACATAAACAATATATTCAGTTTATATGATAATTCTAAGACACATATAATCCTTTGTATCATGAAATTAAACGTATTTACTTAGTGGAAATACTTAATAAAAAGCTATTACATCAATATATTATATTTTATTTTATGTGTTTGAGGTATTTATAAGAAAATAAGAA
Organism: Viscum album; assembly: GCA_963277665.1. NCBI lineage: Eukaryota > Viridiplantae > Streptophyta > Magnoliopsida > Santalales > Viscaceae > Viscum > Viscum album. The sequence goes on from OY728120.1 coordinate 1,114,948,749, forward strand.
TTTATTTGTTAAAATATTCCAATTATGGTGGTTTATTCTCAAATCCTCATGTATTAACTGACATATGGATAAACAAATTTATCCATATCGTCTACACTAAACATGATATATGACTTGATAAATCCTAAATAAGGTGAATATAATAAATTATGATATATTTTTTGTAATAGAAATTTTTTAACTAACAGATCCTCTTATCATATAAGAGAAGTAAGATAATTATACCAAAACTATAAAAATATCAATTAAATCCTGATAAATTCATTTATATTCAAATCATTTTTGTTGGAAATCTTTTCTTCATCACTTGAATGAAATCTAAAATAATAGTTAGTTATATTATTTACTCCAAAATCTATTATAATAAAAAAATATGTAAAACATAAATTTTCAATCACATTCCTATCCAAATCAAATAATTACATTTTATAACCCTAATACATAATGTTGGAATTCTATTAAGATTACAAAACATCATTACTACTTTTGAAAAAATCTATTTTATGGAGTCATTTACTTCCCATCATGATAACTCTTGGTTCTAATTTATAACAACCCTAACCCCAATAACTCAGAGTCAGTTTCTATTTCATTACATTATCATAAGATACAAGTGATTTCATCCCAATAGAAATAATAGATTTTTATAAATGGTAAACTAGATACAGTCATGATTCCCATATTACATTTCAAAACACATATTACATCATATATTATTTTGAGAATAATATCATTTTATATAGAATATCCTTTTATATAAATCATATTACACTCCATGGATTCATGATAAAGAAAATAAAATAGGGGTGATATTAAATTCTTATTAAGGGTTATGTAAAATGGATGTTGTCATGAATTAATAAGAATAATCTTGGTAAGGATAATAATTGAACACACATTCCATTTAAATAATTTGACTTGTATAATCAATAAGACATTCCAAATAACTAAAAACATGTTACATTTAAAAACATGACTATCATGAATTGATAAATAATAATTAATATGTAAATTTAAATAACACAAACCACATGCCATTTAATCAATATTCTAAGAATGAAAAGGATCCAAAGGTAACATCATTGATAATATATCAAGGATAAAAATAATTTAATTCTTAATAAAGGAAATGATAAATAATTGGATTTCATGTTCTCAGTCACAAGGTACCTAAACTTATAAGAATATTCAAAATATATTTTTAACTATAGATATAAACCCATTTTATAATATATTACATATTCTCCTAATGATCCACCGATGCATTGAGGGGATTTATAATTTTTGGGCATGCCCATAAATGATGTTCCAAATAATTTCTCATATATAATATAATCTATCTAATTCATGAATAAATATTCCTTATAAAAAAATTTCTTAATTGATTTATGTATAATGTTTTATCAATATTTATTATTTAATCAAATAACATTAAATGTAAACACCATATCAAAAAATTGTATACAACTTATGAAATAATTGTATCCATGATACAATAAATATGGACATTCAAAGAAAAACCAATATGTAGAAATGATATATGGTATGGAAAATATTTATATCTATGGTAAAAATTATATGGATATTTATATGAAATGGATTGCACAATTATCATAAGAGATTGACTGTTTCAAAGGAATGATATGGACTACAAAAAAAATTGAATCGACGAAGTGAATTTCAAAACATTAATTGGTTAGAATGATCATAAACAATAAAATTAGAGAATAAAAATTCTGTAAATAAAACATATCCCTAGTAAATAAAAAAATGGTTTATGTTTTTGTTGTTTAGATATACAATAATGATGTCTATAAAAATATTCTTGATGAAAATAACCATTTTTACTTTGAAAATAAATTTAAAACGTAATATCTTAAAAAAAATTTGAAAATATATTTCTTTGAAAATCACATTTGAAACTTATAAATTATATTTTAAATAATTGAGTGGTCCTGACAGTAAGAAATTACATATATTCCTAGTACATTAATATAAAGGATATATTCATATTTTTAGTAAAATTTATATATGAATTTTTGAAAAATGAAATGAGGATTCCTTTATAAAAATTTATATGTAAAAATATGTCCAAAATGATTTAATTAATCATTTTGAAAATGTTATAAACATTTATGAATTTTTTTAGAAACGATGGGTTTTAAAGAAAACAAATTTTCGACTGAAGAGAGATATGAATTTTAATTTTATTAAAAAAAATTATCAATTATTTTATGTACCAATGTAATGACCCCGACTTCAATAACTCATAGTTTATGCCTTACATTAATAAATTGGAATAGGTACAAGGAATAACATACTAAAGGACTGAATATTTTAGTATTCTTGGTAAACATGAGGCGTACATTAAATTTATTTTATATTGGGAATGTAAATTGAAATATAATACATAATAAAATCAACTTTTCAATATCCTTGAATTTTTTTCCAAGAATTCAATATCATATCCTAAATAAACAAAACATAATTATAGTGAGCTAAAATACTCATTAAGGGTTATATATAGTATAATGTGTCGAAAATAAATGAGCCTAATCAATATGTAAATTGAGATAACTTAGAACACATTCTATTTAATAAATAAACTGATAATTTAATGCCACCACATATTTTTTTCATAGTGAAAATATCATAAATAATAATAATTGAATGTTGAATGAAGTAAAAGCTTAATTTTTTGATGTCATGTATCTGGGACTTGATCCAAAATCATCAATACATTTCACAAGATATTTTAATCTATAGGTAAAAACATATTTAATACCATCTTAACAAATTCATACCATGAGACTACAAATGCATCGAGGGGCTATCTATATTCGGGCTCGACCTATGTCTTCTAGTCCTATGAATTCCTCATATATCAAATAATTTTTTTAATTAATAAAAATGTTTCCATATAATGAAATATCCATATTTGTTAAATGATACAAAATTTACTTTAATTTCTCAGTAAATCAAATTACTTTTAAAGTAAACACCATATATAAAAATTTTATATGGTTTAGGTAATAATCATGAAACCAGAAATATGATTATTAAATATAAATGAAATTTAAAATAAATTATTATCATAAATAAATTAATTGGGGTGTTTATACACCATAGAAAAGAAATTATGTGCAAAATATTTATAAAAGACTTAAGGAAATCAAATTGATATAAAAACCTTTTACAGATCATATTATTGAAATGAGCATAAATTAAATGAAATAATTATTTATATTCAATATAAATCCACATAAATCAAGTGTAATTAAAACATATGATAACCAAAATTCATTTTAGGCATAATCATTTCATGAAATAATCAATGAAGCAGAATTTTAACCTAAAAATGGAAATTGAGTTAAGAAATCCCTTACCACTTTGTAATTAGTCAAATTGTATTCCAAAAAAATAATAAAATTTTAAAAGACTTTTAATATCATGAGAAGAAAAACTTATGAAAAAAAATTCAAATGACTAGTATATACACCACACCAAAGAAATAATTGGTGAATAAATAATGTGTCACGCCAAAATAAATGTGAGAGAAAAATCCTTTAACATTCAATTATTTTTAGTCAAATGTTCATTAAAATCATTTATAATGGTTTAAATAATGTAATTAATTAATAAAAAACTATATTAATATTTATGATATCATACATTATCATCATATATCATATTATCAATATTTTGTTAATAATATTTCATTATTACCCCAATTTAGGTTGTTAACATATGTATTTTCTTATGCATGTTTTGTTGTCTGTGTCCCATTTTTTATGTATAGGATATAGTTAAATCAATTAAATAATTTTATTAATGTAATTTATATCATATTTATTAATTATATGCATTTATTTTAATAATTATTTTTTTGAACATGGAAAAATGATCACATCATGTTGTAGAGACAGTAACTTGTATATTTGCACGAGTGACAATATCATTCCCATAATAGTGAAACAATTAAGAGGTGGAAGGTATATTAATTTTTTCAGAATCAATATCATGTAATTATTATAATATATATCCATTACTTCCATCAGTACCCCCATCCATGTAAATTTTTGATGAAAAAAAATTACACCACAACGTCAAGACGGTTAGTCTTACGTAAGCACACACATTTCTTTTGTTTTTAATAGGATAGATAAAATTTGAAATATGGTTGTATAATTTTCATAATAAAATATCAGAATATATATGTTACTGGATTTTTTATATTAGGATGGAAACAACACATTAAAATGATGTATAATAAGAAATGACTTGAAATATTTGGTAAAGATGATTACTTATTATTCAGTTGACTTTTAGTATATGTTCTCCTCAGAGACCTAGGGTAGGTATTTTGGAATTACAAGAACATAAATAAATTGAATAATTATGTTGATAAGGGAAATGTTATGGGTTTTTTTCTATCTATAATGCTTAATGTGGTGTGAAGAAGTGAGGGAGGAGGTTCCCTTTAATAATTGAGGTCAAATACACTTTTGGAAACTCTCAAAATATTAAACTAATATAAATTAATTTCTCATTAACAATAGATCCAAAATGAGTTATTTTGAATAATATATTATTATGGATATAACCAAACTCGTCCAATAATTTTTTTAAATGTTTAGATAAAATTCACACCGTTAAATTTTGGTTCTAACCCTTATTTAATTCCTTTAACTCTTACTGTGGTGATATTGAATTTTTTTATCATTGAGGGTTAAAATAGTTACAAAAAATTCCAAATTACACATAAATAAAACTTTTATAAACTTTTATACCTTATCCCAATAATATTTCTGAATTGAATGTTTTTATTAATTATATATCCTTTAATAACATATTATTTATTCTAAAATATGATTAATATCAGTTTTAGAAGAATTTATTAATTTGAATTATAGAAATATCAATAAAATAATGTATATTCCAAAAACCTCTCTTAAAACATTCCTAACATGTTTATTCAATCAATAAAGTTATTTTATTACCTCGATTGTCTAAAATAAAATTTATTTGAATATTTTTAATACCATTTATTTGATATTTTCATTAATTTAATAATTACTACATCATTATTGCGTAATTATTTGAGGTATATATTTATTCAATAAGAATTAAAAAATTTAAATTTTATGAATAAAATTACATTAGATTTAAAAATACTAATTATAGATTATGATACCCTCATGATATCTTCTTATTAAAAAGTTACAGATTTTAAAAATATGAGTATGACAACTTTGACTTTTCTTTAAAAAAATTATTAATGTCATAAAATTAGAAAAATAGACATAAATGGTCATATAACTGAATATTAATTTATTGTTGATGAAATTGAATCATCAAAATGAATTTTTACAAATGTTGGTTTCATTTTGTAGACAATATCATTTTATTTTTAACCTCAATTACACAGTTTACCCTATATTGTGGTAACATAAATCACTAAATTTACTATTGATATTGAAAAAAGTGACATGTTTACTCAATGATAAACATATAATTAAAAAAATATAAACCATTTTTCCAATTTAAATACATATAATTGAAAAATATTATTTTAAAACCAGTCCTACATACATGACGAGAAATTAGGTATTAAAAGAGAAAATGATTGAAATGATTGAAATTTTTTTATATCCAAATTCAGTAAGAAAACTATTTGAATGAAAAAAATTAATTAATAAATTTATAATTAATAAAATTTACTTTAAAAACAATTGAAAGTATAATTTAACATTATCACTTATTTAGATGAACAATCAGTTTTAAATTAAAATGTTTTATTTTTATCTATTTAGCAAAAAATGAAACATATCATAAAAATACATAAAATTCACCCTAAGATATTTTTGAAATTATAATTTCAAAAATGTATTTTATTTTTTAAAATATAAATAATAAATGTTTAAAAATTTAATTCTAAAACTATTTCATCATTAAAAAGAGATAAATCTGCCTTTAGAAAGAATATAGCTTTTATGCGTAAAATTGGATTTATTCTTATCTTATGTCTATAAAATATATTGGAAGAATATAAAAATATTTTACTAATTATATAATATATATTAATTTAATAATATGGTCAATATTATCTATTCCCTCCAATTTAATGTCTAGGTTATAATGATCAGATAATAACATTTCATTATTCATTTAACATCTCTGTTGCATTAAAAGTAAGCTATCGAATAGATTAAATTTAAAAATATACAAACAATAAAATCTTAATGCGACACATTATACCCTCCTTAAAAGAATTTATTCCTCATAATTTAAAATTTAACTTTGAAAATTAAATAATGATACTTGAAAATTATTTTTTGGGAAACCCACATCATAATGTTTTTTAATAATCATCCTATCAATTAGAGGGAAAAGGAAATGTGAAGGTCATCACAAATTTAGGAATTCTAAAAGGATAAAATTTGTGATAAGTGAAAAGAAATTTAAATGGGGGAGAAATATAACTATAAAATATTGAATTAAAGAGATATAAATCTTTGTCATTAGATAGTTAAACATCACAAAAACATTAATTTATGATCAGTTATAAACCCATTTATTTATCAAAAATAAAATTAAATGGATAATGTTTTTTTTTCAAAAAACATTATCCAGAGAGTTGAGGGACTATTTTACTATTAAAATAATCACTTGAAAAAATGAACATAATTTTTTTACTTTCCATTTCATAAAAATAATGTCATCATTTGTTCATGCATCGATCTATTTTCAATTCATCTCGTACACTGAGAAATGAACATCCACAACAGAAGTTTTTCTTTCTAACGCACTTCAATGAATCATTATATCTATAAGCCATTATATAGGCCTTTAAATTTTTAATGAAACCAAAATAGTGAGTACATTATATCAAATATAACAAATTATAATTTATCCTCAATCAATAATATCCAATGTTCACCTTAATCCATTCAATATGTAGTAAATTTTATGACTCATCCAAAATATGTCTATCCAAATTTGAAGACCAAAAATTAATAAGAAAGCTAACTAAATTTAAAAAATTAACATGAGATTATATTTTTACCAAAAAACATAATGTTCCTCCTGTTATCACATAAAAATATATAAATACATTGATCTTTATTAAACCATAATGAAAACAAGAATTCATAGAATAATAAAATATCATGTATATTTCAAAAATCCAAACATGTTGTATACCTAGTAAAGATAACATAAACCATAAAACAAATAAACCATTTCATGATCACTAATAGAATCCCATAAACAAATGATTTTCTTTATCATCCCAAAATCAAGTTTATATTAAGGGTTATCTTCTCTCAATCATTTGTTTTACAAGAGATCTACTTACCACTCAGTGATTTTCCCTGGTCAGTGGTAACATTGTTCATATGATCTCAAATCATTATAAAATAAGTACTAAATTACAATCCATACACGTCACATGATTCTTATAACAAGAGAATCATTGATAAAATAAATCTAGAATCTAAATAACAAGGAACATTAATCATTCTACTTCATTCTTAAACCATTAACATTTTTAAACACCTCATTAATTTCATATATCATTTGTAGTCTCTTTATCACCAGCATTATAACCATTACTATTATAACCATGGTGATTATCCAAATGAGTTTTCCACCTAGGTCATCAGTTTTCATAAATCCCATAATTTCTACATTTAATACATTCAATCATCAAAAATACATTATAGAGACCGATATTCCAATTTTTTTATTTTAATCATAATTTAAATACATTATATCATTCTTTTTTATACCCAAAACATCTTCTAATTCCCCTAGGACATTCACTTGGGTGTTTTTTCATACTATTGATATATTGGAATCAAAATCATCTATTCTCAATTGAATAAACCACCCAATCTCTTAGAAAACCTTATCCTTATCTTTTTTTTTCAGTCCGAGAGTCGGTAAAGATGCACATTGTTAACCATATATCCTGATCATAGTGTCACTCACCCCAATCATTAGTAATTTTATTTGTCATAAATTTTTTTTATTTCATTCATTATTATACTATTTACATATACTTCCATCCCTAGACTATAACTGAAAATTATAGTGTGAGAATCACTAATCATATATATTCATGAAAAATTATTTACAAGAAATCTAAAACATGACAGATCCTTTCAAATCAATGAGTCCATAGCTTTATACTTGGTCATCCATGGACATCAAAAAATCGATGAGATGATATCCTATACATATCTGTATCCTCAAATTTAGTAATTGGTTTATATTTTCTAATCCATGATTTCCAAAATTTAGTTCCCAAGGTTTCTACTAAACATAATTTCAGACCAATAATAATGACCCCAACGCTAGTAACCTAGAACTGGTGAATTGAAATATTACATTGGAATAGATATCAAGAATAACATATGGATTATTCTTAGTAAACTAGATAGACATGTGAAACCCATTTTAAATTGGGAATACAAAAGGAAACATAATACATTAAAAAATAAAATGCTCAAAATCCTTGAAATTTCTTCTATGAATTCATATTTATATCCTAGGGAAAAGATACATAATAAGTGTGACATCAAATTACCATTAAGGATTAATTATAGTGGAAGATATCATTATTCAATTAGATTATTCAACATAGAAATTTTGATAACTGAACACACGTTCCATGTAATTAATAAACTTATATAGAAATGCACCTATATATTTTTTCATTTTGGAAGTATCATGGACAATAATAACATAATATTTAATAAAGGTAATGATTAATTTTTGGATTTCATTTATCTCGCACATGAACCACTACTATCAAGACCTATCACATAAGAGTTTAATAAATAGGTAAAAACCTGATTAATTTAAGATAAATTGATTCATCCCATGAGACTACCAATGCATCGAGGGGAATTCAATAACAGGGCCCCACCCATGTTTGTCAGTCCAAAGTATTACTAAAATATCGAATAATTTATTTAATTATAAAACAATTTTACTTATCAAAAAATATATTTATTGAGTAAAATATTAATATTTAACTTTAATTCCCCATTTAATCAAATAACTTTAAATTTTAACACCATATTTAAAAATAGTATAAAACATACAAATTAATCCTGAAAACTTAAGTATGGATATTTAAAAGAAATTAATTTTTTTGGGAATTATGATCATAAATAAATAAAAGGGGCATTATATACACCATATAAATTAATTTTTTTCATAATATTAAAATAATCCTCAAAAAAATTAAATTGAGATTAAGTCCCATAAAAGATCACATCGTCGAAGTGAGCATAAATTAAATGCATAACTTGTGTGTATTTTTTATAAATACCTTTAAAAAATCATATGTACAAAATATGACAAACAAAGTTATTTTAACACATAATATCTTCATTAAAGAACCAATAAAGTTTATGTTTAACCCAAAGAGTGTAAATTTAGTAAAAAAATCTGTCACAACTTTGTAATTAGTTCAATTTTATAACCCATGAAAAATAACATTTAGAAAAACATTAATTATCACGAGAATAAATAAATTCAGGATATAAACTATAAAATTTGATGTTTATAAACCACACAAAATATATAATTGGTGAATAAATCTTGTTCCCAATAGAAAAAAAAAGTGAGAATAAAATCCCTTACTTTTAACTTCCTTTTGTTAGAACATTATTTACCATAATTTATAATGGTTTAAATAATGTTATTAATTTATTTTTCAGAAAAACTTATTCATATTTATGATATCATATATGATCATATTATATCATATTACTACTTATTTTTTTATAATATTTCATTTTTACCCTTATTTTGGGTGTTAACAGCTTCCTTTTATTTTTCAGTTTGGTCGTGAAAGTCCCATTTGTTGGGTATAGAATATTGTTATTTATTTAAATAATTATATTGAGGTCATTAATATAATATTTGTTCATTATATAAGTTTTTATAATAATTATTTAATGGTGAATATGGAAACTTAATTTCATTGCATCGTGGAAATGGTAGGTCGTATGTATGCACGAGAAATGGTATCATTTCATAAATGGTGAAAGGGTAAATAATTAGATGATATATTAATTTTTCAACAATAAATATCATGTTATAATTATCTTATATAATCATTATTTCCATCATTTTTCCCATCCATGTAATTTGGTGACAAAAAATAAATTACACCCCAGCATGGAGACAACATTTCATACATACACACACATAGTTATTTCATTTTTCATAGGATAAATAATATATTTAATATGATTTTACCATAATAATAATAAATAATAAAAACATATATTATTATATATTTAATATTTTTTATGGAAAAAACATGAAATTGATGTAGAATAAGAAATAATTTTGAATGATTCTGTAAAGATGAATACCTCTTCATCAGTGGACTTCCTTTATAACTTCAAATAAAAGACCTAGGGTGTGAATTTTGAAAGGGTTGAAACCTAAATAACATTAATATCTATGTTGAGAAGAAAAATGTTTAGGATATTGTTGATATATAATGATAAAAATTTTGTGAAGAAGTGTGGGAGGAGGTTCCCTTTTATAATTGAGAGGATAAGATCTTTTGGAAACTCTCAAAATATTAAATTAATATAAATTAATTTTCAAATCCATGTTTCTCCAAAACGAGTTATTTAGAATATAAGATGAATATTTGTCTAAATAAGCTTATATAATAATTTATAAACATGTTTAGGTCACATTATTAAACTTATATTTAGTTTTTAACCCTTATTTAATTCTATTAACGCTTATAATGACAACATAGATTTTTACTCTTTGAGGGATAATAAAGTTACTATAAAATTTCACACGATTGATAAATGGGTAATTTATGAAATTATAAACCCTTTTCCAATAATATGTAAAATTTTATGTTTTGTATAGATTTATATCATTTAATAAAATCTAATTTATTTTTAAATAAAATTATTTTCATCTTTACTTTAATTCAATACGTTGACTTATAAAAATGATAATATATTATGATATCATTGAACAAGATATTTTAATACAATCCTAAAATTTCAAGGACATCTATAAATTTTTTTATGACATTCATTATCTAAAATCATATTTATTTTAATATTTCTAAAAGTTTTAGTATCATTTATCTGATATTTTCTATAATTTATTAATTATTGCATCATCATTGTGTAATTATTTAAGGTAATTATTTCATCACTAAAAATTAAAAATAATTTTTCATGATTAATAAAATTTATTTATATTTAAAAAATACTATTTGTTATAAATTATACCTTCTCGATTACTCCATAGATAAAATGTAATATTTATTAAAAAAATGTGTACAACGTCTTCGACATATCATCAAACAAAATATTATTAATATAATAACCACAATAAATCAAAATAAGTGGTCATATAACCGAATGTTAATTTAATATGGATGAAATTAAATCATACAATAAAATTTAGAAAAGTGTTATGGTCACTTTCTCGTCCATATAATTTTATTTCTAACATAAATTACCATGTTTACCCTGTATCATGGAAACAGTAATTACTAAAGTTTCTATTCGTATTGGAAAAAAATTTCCAGATCTGTAAAATTTGGACCTTATGACTCCAAATATTAAATTCATTTTTTCAAATTCAACTTGTAATGGTAAGAATAAAGTGGGCTTTTAAGAACTAAAAGTTCTAAAGATTGAAATGTTTTTATATCCAAAATCATTATGAAAATGATTACAATGACCTACATTGTATTAATATTTGTATAATTGATATAATATTTTATTAAAACCTTCTGAAAATATAATTTAACATTATCAACCATTTATATGAATAACTGGTTTTCAATTAAAATTCAGCACTATTGACTAATTGTCAAAAAATTATATTTATTATAAAAATATCAAAAATTAAGCCTAATATAATTTTTACGTTACTATTTCAAAAATTATTTTTTATATATAATTTATAAAATTGTCAAAAATTTATTTTAAAAAATATTCCATTAAAAGGTGAAAAAACATCCATTAGAAAAAATATTACTGTTATGCGTAAAATTTATTTATTTTTATTATATTATTCGTGTCAAATATATTTCTTGAATGTCAAAATAAAGTATTAAATATATATAATATATATATATTTTTTATAATTCGATTTCCAAAATTCATTTTTTCCAATTTAGTGGCCTTTTTTCCATAATGACATAATAATATTTCATTGTTCTTTTAGTTCGGTATTTCATGCGACGTATGTTATCTAAGAGATTCCATTTAAAGAGATAAAAAAATAAAATATTGGGGTGTTACATTCTACCTACCATTAATAAATTTCAACCTCGCAATTTTAAAATTCACTTATAAAATCAAAGGATTATACTGGAAAATTGATTTATGTTAAACCTAATAAAAAAATGAAAAAAAACATTCCCTTAATAAAAGGGTAAAGGAAATAAAAATTCCACCATAAAATTCGGATTTTTAATAGAATAACATGAGTTGGAAGTGAAAACCTTGACATAGAAGAGAAATATAACTTTTATGTTCTGATGGAGAGTCATAAGAAACATGGTTATTAGAAATATAACAATCACAAAAATATAAATTTGTTATTGGTTAAAATAAAATTGATTTCGTAGAAAGAAAATTAAATCGATAACATTTTTGTTTAAAAATACTTTTTCTTAAAGATTAAGTATTATATTAAAATTCAAATAATAAATTTAGAAAATAAACGTAATTGATTAATTTCTATTTCATAAGTATAAACTCGTACATTGGTTATTATTTTATCTATTTTCACCTCATCCCCTAAACTATGAAATGAATGTTGACAATGAATTTGTTCAATCCTGAAACACTTTAATGAATGATAAGATCCATCAATCATTCCATAAGACATTAAATTTTTAATAAAACCAAAATTCTTATCACATGATATTTAATATAATAAATCATACATTAACCTCAAAAAATATTATGCAATGTCAAATATAATTAATTCGATAAGTAGTTAATTTTAAGAACCTTCCAAAATAAGTCTATCAAAATTCATAGACAAAAAAATTATAAGGGAGGTCACTAAATTTCTATGATAAACATAAAATTTTAATTTCTCTAAATAAATAATTTTAATCTCACTGTCGCATACAAAATATATGAATACTTTGATCACCTTTAAAAATTAATGAAAACATACATTCTTTTAATAATAAAATATCATGTTTATTTCTTAAATTCAAAAATGTATTATACCCAGTAAAGATAACATAAACCATAAAATCACAAACCAATTTCCTAGTCACCAATACTGTCTCATAAACATATATTTTTTATTATTTTCTCAATATCAAGAATATATTAAGGGTAGTCTTCCATAAATAATGTGTTATCTAAAAGATCAAATTTCCAATGAATCACTTTTCATGGTCATCGGTACCATTAAATATTTTCTCTCAAATCCCTAAAAAATAATTACTATAGTTCAATCCTTATAAATCTCATGATTCTTATATCTATGGTATCATTAATAAATAATTATTTAATCCAAATAGTCAATAACATTAATCATTCGACTTCATTCTTAAAACATAAATTTTTGTAAATACCCCATTCATTTCATATATAATTTATAGTATCTTCATAATATGTAGTGTAATGATTACTTTTATAACCTTTATGATTATCATCAGGATTTTTCCCCATATGATATAGGTTTTCATGATGCCTATATTTTCAACATTTAAAACATTCAACCATCAATAATACCTTAAAAGTATTATAATTCCCAAATTTTTATTTTTTTCTCAAAAATTACTTTCATTATATCTTTCTTTCCTATCCCCAAAACATCTTCTCATTCCAAAAATTCATTAAATTATTGGTTAAGACTCATATATTCTATATATATGAAACTGAATCATCATTCCTCCAAGGTATTTACCACCAGATCTCTCATAAAACACTATCCATCACTTATTTGGTGATTCTAGGAGTTTTTTAAGGTGAAAGTTAATAATCATTTATCATATTCACAATATTATTTACCCTATTGATTATATTATTCTTTTATCATCAAAAAGATATATTTTTTTCAACATTATCCTAGATCCTTCTAATTATATACCTGGACTAGAAAATGATAGTACATTGTGAGTGAAACTAATCATACATTATCAAGAATAATCATTTATAGTTTTTCTAAATCATGAAACCTTTTTTCAAAATATGAGTCCATAAGTTCATCATAGATCATCCTTGTTAATTACCAAATATATAGGATTATATCCTATATTTTTACATAACCCTAAAATCGTTAATAGGGTGTTATTTTCTAATCAATGATTTCCCAAATATTGTTCTCATGGTTTATACTAAACAAACTCTGATACCAACTATAAAAATCACGACCCTAGTAACTGAGAGCTGGTGCCTTACTTTATTACATTGGAAAAGATACAAGGAATCACACACCAAAGGAAAGAATAGGGATAATGTCTCATTAAACAAGATAAATACATGAAACCAATTATACATTGGGAATATAAAATGAAACATAATAAATAACAAAATAAATTGCTTAGTATCCTTGAAATTCAATCTAAGAATTAATCTTTATGTATTTTGGAAAACAAACACAAAATGGTTGAGTAAAAATACATAGTAATGGTTATTTATTGTGTAATATATCATTAACCAATGACCATAGACAACATGGTAAGGTAGATAACTAAACACGCATGTAATTTAATAAATAAACTAAGAAATAAATTCATCCATCGATTTTTTCATTGTCAAAAACTCATTGATAATAATACATAAATATTTAATAAAGGAAATTCATAATTTTAGGATGTCATGTATCTAGAACATGAACAAATACTATCCAGGCATTTTATATGATATTTTAATCTTTAGGTAAAATACATTAAATGCTATATTAACTAATTCAACCCAAGAGAGTAACGATTCATCAAGGGGATATCTATAAATAGGCCCCAACCATGTCTAGATGTCCAAAAGATTACTCATATATTGAATAATAATATTAATAAATATACAATGTTCCTTATCATCAAATATCTATATTGTGTAAAATAAATGTATTTAACATTAATTCCCCAATTAATCAAACAACTTTCAAAGTAAACACCATATGTAAAAATGTTATATGGCTTAGGTAGTAATCATGATGCAAGAAATATGGATATTTATGATAAATGAAATTTTCAATTAAATATGACAATAAATATATAAAAGGGGTAGTATATGAACTATAAAAAATAAATTACCTGCATAATGGTAAAATAAACCTCTATAAAAGAAAATTTAGTTCATATCCCTTACAAAATCATATCATTGAAGTGAGAATAAATTAAATGAATAAATATTGTTTATTGGATATAAATATAGATAAAACAAGTCAACTTACATAATATGATAACCAAAATACATTTCACACATAATCTTTTCATGAAATAAATAATTTTAACATAATTAATGAAAATTGAGTTATGAAAACACATACCTCGTTTTAATCAGTCAAATCTCATTCCCTATGAAAGAATATAATTTAAAAGGAAATTAAATAACTTGAGAATAAATAATTTCATGAAATAAAATGTGAAAGGTTAAGTCTATAAACCACACAAAATAAATAAGCTATGAATAAAGCATGTTTCCCATTGAAATAAAAGTGAGATGAAAATCTGTTCCCATTAACATATTGTTGGTCAAATGTTCATCAACATCCAGTGTGATGGTATAAATCATTTTATTATCTCATAACAAAAACATTTTCATATTTATTATATCATATGTGATTCTATTATATTATCTTGTCACCTATTTTTAATAATATTTCATTCTTACCCTTGTTTAGGGTGTTTACCACATCATTTTCCTATTCATGTTTTCTCTTGTATGTTTCGGTTCTTGTGAATACGATATAGTTCCATGATTTAAAAATTTATAATAAGGTCATAGACATAATATATAATTATTATAAAAATTTTTATAAAATTTATTCAATGGTTAACTTGTAAAATTAATTTCATCATGTCGTGGAGATGGTATGTTATACATATTCCCGAGTGACAGTGCCATTCCATTATTGGTGACTGATTTAATAAGTGGATGGTATATTAACTTTTACAAAAATAAATATCATGTAATAATTATAATATATATCCATTTTCCCATTAAAATACCCATCCAAGAAAATTGGTGGTAAAAAAATCACCACAATGTGAAGATGGTATGTTGTATGTATGCACACACGGTGCATTAAAATTTCCCAGGGTGGACAAAAGGTTAAATATGGATATCCCATAATCATAATAAAATCAAAGAATATAGTTATTACTGTAGTTTTTTATGATGGAAACGACACATGAAAATGATATATATATGAATAAATAAACATAAAATATTCGGTAAAGATGACTACCTCTTTTTCAGTGGACTTAGATTATATCTTTTTTTAAGGGACCTCAGTTAGGCCTTTTGGAAAGAAAATAAAAACAATATATTTAATAGGGTTGTTTATAAGAAAACATTTTATGGATTTTTATATAGGTAGCTGAATGTGGTGTGAGGAAGTGCGGAGGAGGTTTCCTTTTATAATTCAGGTGATGAGCACTTTTGAAAACACTCAAAATATTAAATAAATATAAATTATTTTTCAATTTAAAATAGCTCATAAATTATTTATTTAAAATATAACATGATTAAAGTTTTAAATACTCTAATAAAATTATTTTTAGACTCTTTTGGGTCGCATTCATACCCTTAACTTTTTTTAAACCTTATTTAATTCATTTAACTCTTACCCTGACAACATGGATTTCCCTCATTGTTGGTTAATATTGTTACTATAAAATGAATTAAGACACATCAATTGATAATTGGTGAAATTTTAAAACATATCAAAATCATTTGTATAAATTGATGTTTTTTATGAATTTTATATCAATTTATAAAATATGATTTCTTTTAAAATATCATTAATGTTAATTTTATCACTATTCATTTCTTTGACTTCTAAACATATTAATACATCATTATATCTTTTAAAAAAACAATTTTAATATGTCCATGAATTCTATACGTCATCTATAAAATTAATTTATGACATTAAATATCTAAATTTATATATATTTTAATATTATTTAATATTTATATTAATTGATCAATTTTTGAATCATGGTTTTGTAATTATTTAAGGTTCTTATTTATTCAATAAAAATTAAAAAAAAAATTATAATGAGGAGTAAAATTACTAGAAATTTCAGAATAATATTAATAGTCAAACATAAATTCTAGATAAATCCATATTAAAAGAGTTATAGTTGCTAAAAATATGTGTATTCCATCTTTGACTTTTCTTTAAATAAAATATTATAAATATGATAACCTCAACCAAATCGACATAAATGGAAATATAACCCAAAATTAATTGATTATTGATGCAATTATGTAATAATATAATATTTTAAAATGTTTTAGGGTTATTGTTTAGTCATTATTATTTTATTTGTAACCAAAATTACCCAATTTACCCTTTACCATGTTAACAAAATTTACTAAAGTTAATTCATATTTGGAAATAATAAAAGTGACATATTTAATAATTTTTTAACATATGATTAAAATTTTGTAATAAATTTTTCCAAATTAAATTCACATAATTCTAGAAATTTAATTTTAAATTAATCTCGTAATCATGATGAGAAAATGTGTTTTTAAAGTGAAAATGCTCAAAAGTTTGAAATGTTTTTTTATAAAAATGTAAATGAAATAAATTCTATTGAAATAAATATAATTATTAGATTTTTAATATATCTAATGATACATTAAATATTATTTAAAACATAATTTAACATTATCAATTATTTAGATGAAAATTTAGTTTTCAATAAAAATGCAGTACTGGTCCCTATTTTTCAAAAAATGAAACATATTAGAAAAATATCAAAAATTTACCCTAAGATAATTTTTATATTAAAATTTTTGCAATAAATTTTATTTTTTAAATATAATATATAAATATTTGAAAATTTATTTTTAAAACATTTGCACCAATAAAAGGTGAAAAAACTATATTTCAAAAAAATATAGCTTTTATGCGTACAATTTGATTTATTCTTATCATATGTCTATCAAATCTATTGGAAAAATTCCAAAACATTATTGTAAATATAATATATCTAAATTTCATAATTGTTTAATACTATTTACACATCTAATTTAATAGATATGTTATAATTATCTCATAATAGTAATTCATTTTTCATTTAAGCTAAGTGTTGCGTGCAATGTAAGCTATTAGAGAGATTAAATTTAAGAAGATACATACATTAAAATCAAGGGGTTTTAGAACTGAATAGTGGAAAATGGTTCTATTACTTAAAAATATCATTAATAACCATGTTGAAATGAGAATTTATCAATGAATTGATTATGATAATGAAGTATAGAATCTAATAAAAATTTTAAATACAGCATAATATATGAAATTTTATTACAAAAATAATCATAGAATATCAAAGGTGATAAAAAATTAATATGAACCAATGAAAATAAATTGATTTACCAAATTATTTTCCACTTGGTAACGTTTAGGTAAAATCACCATTGATGGAGTAATAAAAAGTGAATATTAAAAAACATGAAATATTAATTAAAAATGATATTATTTTTCAAATTGTAATTATATAAAAAATATAAAATAAATTAGGTGAAAAACATTTCAATGTTCCTCAATAAAGGGAAATTGTGACAAAGTTTATTACCTCTCACTTTATTTTGATTGAATGGGATTTAACAAAATGTTTATGAGTTTAACAATTTTATTTATCAATAAAAACATATTTATATTTATAATATAATATATGATCCTCCAATAATATGTTATCACTCATTAATTATTAACCATTCATTTTTTTAATTATTTTGGGTGGTAATTGTGATGTTTTCTCAAGATTTTTTTTCATGAATGTATTGGTTCTTGTGTACTTGATATAGATAAATCATATAAAGAATCATATTAATGTTATAAATATCATATTTACTCATCATTTATTTTTTTGGAATCATTCTTTAAGGTTTTAAAATGAAAATAAATCGCATAATTATGTGCTGACAGTAGGTCTTACATATACACAAGAGACAATATAATTCCGTTAATGAGTTAATTATTATATAATATGGTGATATGTTAATTTTAAATAATAAAAATAATTTCATATATATCAAATTTATTTTTAAATATAATCCTTATGAATTTTATGCAATGCATAACTGATTAACGACTCACATTCCTTTGTGAGGCGGTAGTATGTCGTGCATAAGAGTGGAATTATAATATTTTAAATTGAATGGAACATAAGAAGATATATGTGATATTAATGTTAAAGAAGTATATTAATATAATAAAGATGATTTATATTTTTTCAATTCATCATTATAGCCATATTTTTAATTTGTTGATGGGAAATGAGTTAAATAGGCCAGTGATGTAGTAGTTCGTCATACACACAATCAACAGTTTTTGTATCCAATTTGATGGAAGTGGAGATGGATAAATATTATTAGATAAAAATAATAACATATGATTATATTTAATATAATTATTTTAATGTATATGATATTTAAATATATAATTGAAGGTTTAATAATAATAATGAAAATGAAAAATCATTGTTAAGACAATTACATTCTCTAAGAGAGTCCTTTATTGGATCACCTTTTAAGAACCCTAGTGTTGGTCTTTGGGGAAGAATAGAATATATAAAACATATATATGGATGTTGGGGAGGTATTTTTTCATGGTATAGATAATCCAAATGGAATTATATGTGTGTATACATGAAGGTATATAGTTCCATTATATATGTTTTGAAAGGGAATCCTCATGGAAATTACATGGAAATTTCCCAGAAGAATAAAAAATGATAAGTAATTCTCATTAAAAAATCATCCGAAAAAAATATTATGTTAGAATTTTTGATATTATAAGGTGGAAATATGATCTATAAATAATATTTTAACATGTTTTTAGGTCATATTAATACATATCTTCAGAGTTTATCCCCTAGTAACCCCATTTTTACCTTTACATCCACAATTAATTTTTTACGAACTTTAAAAATTCATTATGTTAAAAAATTATACTCACATTATTAGATAATAAATATTATTATGACTACAAATATGGAATCAATTTTTTGAAACATAATTCCTAGAACTGGAAGAATCCAATTTAACACAATACCCCTAGTCAGGATGCAAAAATGTGTTTCAAAACAGAAAATTATCAGATGTATATAATATTTTAATATAAAATTTCAACATCAAATTGATTTTAATGACCTAAATTGGTTAAATTTGGATATATATTAAATTATTTTAATTTAAAATCAATTTTAATTGTGATTTAGTCTTTTAAATAAATAAAATGAAAAGAAATTTTACAGAAATAATTATTTTTTACTATTCCTCAAAAAATTGAACATTTCAATAAAAATTAAAAAATTCACCCTCATTAAATTTTTATTAAATTATTTCAAAATTATTGTTAATTTTATTAAAATAATTTAAAATATTTTAATATTAATATTAAGTTATGTGCATAAAGTGCGACTGAAACATCTTTTAGAAAAAATATTATTTTTCAAAAAACTGTTGTTTTTAATTTAAAGGATAATTATTTAATTTTTAATAAATATATAACCCTAATTTTAATTATATTCATAATAATATTATGAAAATTAAATTTAACACATATTTTATAATGATATAATACATTATAGTTTATTTAAACTTGTGTTTTCATGCTCTATAAGCTATCAAATATATTAAATTTTAATAAATATTTTTCAGGGTTTTTTAATGTCAATGGTTCATTTCACTTATGAGTTCCAAATTTTTATTTTATTTTATAATTTTGAGGTGTTACTTTCTCCCCACCTTAGTTAAATTGTATCATTATTATTTGATCTTGAGCTCAAAAATAAAGTTTTTGATATTTGAAATTCTATTTTTGAAAACCAACATCATAAATAGGTTAATAAAACATCCTCTTAATAAGAGATAAATATAATTATAAAAGTCATATGGAATAGAAAATAAATAGGTTTCTAAGAACACTAATGGGATGTGAAGATATGTAAATGGAATTAAATCATAAATTATTATAGTGAGTGATAGAGGTGATTGATTAGATGAATGTGAATAACCAAGAGAAATTCAACATCCATAAAACAAAAAATATTTATTTATTAATAGAACATTTGATTCATTGAATATAATGGTAAAAATATATTTTTTCAATATACATTTCCTAGTTTTGAGGAATTATTTTAATGTATAGGACTTCATGGAAATATACTAAATTGATAGCTTTCGATTTTATAAGAATAATTTCATCCCTTTCTTGTGCCTATATAAATTTCCAATTCACCACTTAATCCATAAAATGAAAATCCAAAAAAAAATATTTTATTCATGAAGCACTAAAATTCACATTTAATGTATCATAAAATCTATTAAAGAGTGAAAATCCATTCCACATGTCTCTAACTATTTTTCAAAACAAATATGGTTATCAAAAAGTGTCTAATATTATAAATTAATAAATAAAATTAAATATTAAAACAATTGTTTCATAAATTATATTTAATTTTATAATTTTTTAAGTACTTATAATTTCATATTAAACACCCTTATCATGATTTGGTTGTGGGTTCAATCCCATTGGTCTTCAGAGGATTCAATGAGTTCTCACTATGTATGTTGGTTATACTTTTTCTAAAGCCTTATTAATATAATTCCTATAAAATTCCCAAATTGGGATGACCTATAATTTCTACAACATAAAAGGAAAAATGAACCTTAAAGTTTACCAATGCCATTAATATTAAGTCCAAAAAATGAAAGGGTTTTCTTCCTCAAAAAAAATTCATATACCAAAACAATAGGTTGTATTAACAAAAAAAAATTCAAAAATATTCCTCATCATGTTATATTGCTACCAAAAAAATTATAAAAAGGTGTTTTTAAAAATTTGAACGTATGGTCAATCATAAACTCATAGACCCCTGATGTTGTTCACAAAATTTATGTTAATGATGAAATATATGCTTTAAATTTAACATAATTCTTAGATGATTCATGATTCTTATAGCAAAAATAATACTAGAAAAAATACACGAACAATATAATTATAGAATCCCAACACATAAATACATCAAACATTTTATTTCAATACAGGCCCTTCCATGGTCTAGGGTTTAACCTTTAGAAGAGTAAATTGAATTAGATAATTCCAAGTCTCCCCACATTTAAGAAAACAAAAATAATTGGATCCCTATGATATGACTTATTTTCTTCAATTTTACTCTTAATCTATACTTGATAATTCATTTCTTTTGGTCATTATATCCCCCACAAGAATAATTAATTGTATTCCTTTAATAAATATTACTTTCAATATAATACACATTAGTTTTGACTTAGGTTATTCATTATAATCATATATTTATATACTTCATATTGGTTTATAAAAAAAGTTTTTTATCTAATTAACATCCGCTAAGATTGTTAAATTTGGTGTTCATTAAGTCTTTTGGTTATGCACAAGGTGATGATTACGCCAAGACCAATTATCCCTTTTTAGAGTTATTACCCCTGTGTATATTTTTTATATAAACATGTCTATTGTAGTATCCAGACAAAGATTTTTTTCAGAAAAAAAGCACACAGTCTCTTCTTTACCAAATGTTCAGGATGTTCGTCTATACTTATCCACATATTCTATCATAGGGATATATTCCCTAATCTATGTTTTCTAAAATCTATTTCTCAAGGTTCTTACTAGGCTTATTTTCATACCAATTATATCCACCTAGAACAAGTATCTCAGAGTTGGTGTCTACTATATTACATTGGAAAAAGATACAATTGATCACATCCAAAAGTAACAAATAGTTTAATAGTCTAGGTAAACTAGATACAGACATGATTCCCATATTAAATTTTAAAATAAAAATTAGAAAAACACATCAAAAATCACATTTTTTCCTCTAGAATATTTTTACCAATAAACAATAGTAAACATTGTGTATTGTTGGTAATGAATACCAAATAAGGGTGATCTAAAATATTCAGTAAGAGTTAATTATAATAGAAACTATTAGAAATCATTAAGCATAATCAAGGAAAGATAGATAAATAAAAACACTTGCAATTTAAATAATTTGAATATCACAATCAATATTGAATGGTAAATAACTGAACATGCATTCAATTAAAATTAATAAAATATTATGTCTAGATAAGGAATAATTAATATTTAATGGTAAATAGATGGAAACACATGTCATTTAATCCATAATCTATGAATAAAATGAAACAAAAAATAATATCATTGAGAAAATCTCATGGATAATAATAACAAAATTCTAAATCAATGAAATTATTAAAAATTTGACATCATGTTATTAGGAACATGATACCTCTACTGTAAAGGCCTTTAAAAAGATAGTTTAAACTACATGAAGAAACGTGTTTAATTCTAGGTTGCTCATTCACCATATGAGAATACCTATGTATCGAGGGGCTATAATGTTCCAAGACCCACCCGATAATGCAAGTCCAAATTATTCCGCATATATTTAATGATAAATTTAATTCATATATTAATAACTCTTATAAAAAAATCTATATTGTGCAATGAATATAGATTAATAAATATTTCCCAATTAATCAAATAACATTCAATGTAAACACCATATATAAAAAATGGTATATTATTTAGTAAATATTCCTATATGTGATATCCTGCGTTCTTTCCCATTAGAGATTACGTACTATTGCAGTATTGTACAGGTGGTCATAGATGAATACGTAAGAAGGTGGTGACACAAAAATGATGCGGGTAGGATAATGTCGGCATGATGATGCACTAGTCTTTCAAGACATGTAATGGGATTCATTCCCAATGGGCCTACAGCCTATATACTAAATAAATAAGGCTTTATGGGTGGGTTATCCCCTTGGGGTGCTATGGCATACTTTTTTGGCATGTGGGTGTGGTGTGTGTGAGTTTTAATGTAATTATACCAACAAGATGTAACAACCCAAAATTTTATTCTCTTCATATAAATATGTCATATATTATAAAACATATAAAATCAATTTTAAAAGACAATAAAATCTTTATAAATGAATAATTAATGAAATATGAGGTTTTTTTAGAAATCAATTAACCTATCCCGGTGAAATAGTAACTTAACCCTTTTAATAGTAACACCTCTATTATGAATAGTAATTCAGAAAATAGATTATTAACCTCATCTTTGAAAGTATAAATAAACTTTAGGAATCTTATAAATTATTATATGATATAATTATATCATAATATACATAAAAAAATATTTTTAATAATTATTAAATGAGTGATGGTATTTTTATAAAACATAAATGTTTATTGATAATTTTATAATTAAAGTAGTTATTTAAAATAAAATTTATTTCTATAAAATAGTTTCATAAATTAAATTTTTAATAATTTATTATTATAAGATAATTTTATGAGACCTTAATTAATTTTTCAATGTGTTAAAAAAATATATTATAATTCTAAAATCAGTAATATCCTAGTAAATTATGATTTCAATAAAAATTATTTTTTTCATGTCTAGAAAATTATACTCATAAAATACATTTCATTTTTAATTTTTAAATTTCTATAAAAGGATAGGGTGAATTTTTGGAATTTTTATAAAACACATGATTTTTGTGAATACTAATATATGATAATTTATGATAAAAGCTAAATACATCAATTTTTGAGTTATAGTTATTTTAAGGATGATTTAATACCAAAGTCTATAATTTTACTTCTTTATTTTATCATATTTTGTGATAAGGATGAATCTATTCATAGTCTTGATCCAAAATAATAAACTAATGAATAAAATACTGAGAAAACACCCCTCGTTTCCCCTATAAATACCGCCCATCACCACCTCTTCTCTTAACTCCATTAAAAATTTTATCCTTGTACAATTTCTACCAAACCCTATTCTTAAACACCTCCCCAAAATTTGAAACCGTTTTTTCTTATCAAATGACCAAAATGAATCCCCATAAGGAGGTTCTCATTGAGAAGGATTTCAAATGTAAAATTCTCTATATTTTTCATTTCATTTATTTTCAATTTCAATTATTTTCATATCCTATCCTAACATACACATATCCAAGGGTAATTCTAACTACATTATATTTTATATTCTGTAATTTTATTATGATAATGGAATAATTCATCTTAAAATCTCTTTGTTTTCCTTTTTTCAAAAAAATAGAATATCATTCGTGGTGTGTTGATTTACCACCATTATCGATAATGCATTTTAATTTTTCACTAATACCTTCAAGTACAGTCATAAAACCATTATAATGGTTAAATAATATTTTAAAATCTATTTTATACACTATTTTATGTTATAGAACTAACATATATGCATAATATTAAATAATAAAAATGAGTTTGTTCTGATGAAAACCCACAAAATAAGTCAAAATGTTTATTATTAACCATTTCTCAAATAATTCACCCTAATACCATATAAAAAATAAATATATGTCCAACTAAACATATGTATGTTCATTAATAACATAACTTATAAATTTTAGATAATTATCCCTATTTTACATGAATATTCATTCATGTATAAAAGTGAACCGATCCTGATAACCAAGAAAATGAACACTCAAGAACAATGAAATTGAACCCTATAACTCAACAAAATGGAAAAAATTAACTCAATAAAATAATAATTAATCAAATATATTTATAAGAGGTTATTTGTTTATTATTTAATGAATATAATTGAATTATACATGGTTTTAATGTGAAGAATTCATTTAGACGTAAGGTTAGTGGATTCTCAAACCTAATAGCATTTATTTGGGTTATTCATATTTCATTCCAAATTTTAGTGTAGATTTTCTTCAATTTTCATCAATTATAAGTTATTTATTCTTACCATTTATTTTCGGGTACGTACATTTTTCAAATAAAATTTTATGACATATGCCATTTTTTCCGAAGAAATCTTCTTTGTAAAAAACACGTATTATTATTCTCTTGTAATTGTTTCATCTTCACTCAAGATTGATGATTATTATACAAATATTGTTCTTCCCTTTCTATTTTTGGACACCCAAATTTTATTCATGAATGTATTCTCTGTTAAATTCTCATGAAACCCATTCTCTTTAATGGATTAATTTATTTCCATGATTGATATTTGTTCTAGATGGAAATCGTGATTATATAAATTTATGATGTGATGGGTGCACCCAAAATTATATAGAGTACCATGAATTGGGTAAAGTGATGTATATCATGATATAAGGTGAAATGTGTGGGAACATGATAATATATTTTTTCAAAATGATGATTTTATGATTATGAAGATATGTTAGGCATGAACATGATGTTATCTTTGTTCACAACTAGTGTGGTAGTTAACCACAAAGACATGATATTTCACTTTAATGCATTTGAAAATTCCATCCCTTTATTGAATGATTCCTCAATTGATTATGATTATGATTCCTTTTCATGTGTTATGATTATTATGTTTATTCTCACCCATGTTTCATGTCTCTTATTCTTCCTCTTACTGGGAATTTAGTTCACCCAATATTTTGATGTATATCCTCACCGGAATACTTCTAATAATGAGAAAATGAGTTCCAATAGGATTTTATAGAATAAATAATTAAATAATTTTTATGCTTTATTATGTAAATGTATTGTATAGTCCTAATTTTTCCATGAATCTAAACCTTTGGATCCTGTTTGTGTAACGCTTTTATGTTTTTTATCTTTTAAATGTTGTAACAATAATGTAAGAAATGTAGGATAACTATAGTTAGTATCAGAGCATGGTTTACTTAATTTGGGAATTTTTATTTGAGGACCTTAGTTAAAACCCATATTATGAGACCAATTAAGAACCCAAGAATTTTTGTTTTATAAAAGTGATAAACATATGGATCCTACAATATATGACTTTAAAGATAATTTCACAAAGGTAAACTTTATTTATTCATGACTTGTTTACTTATTTTTCTATTGAAACTTTTATATTTTAGGAAATGGTTGGATCTAAGAAAAACTAGGCCAACAACTCATGTGAGGGGAAATTAAAATATTTCCCGAACAACATCTTTAATGCCATGGGATTTGGAATTAAAAATTTCATGTCAATGCTTAAACATATATCTGAGCTGCGAACAATAAGTTGAATAATGTAAAACTTCCCCCTTATCCTAAGGGGTAGAAACAAGCTATCAATGATTTTATGCAGAAATGACCACTGAAATTTAGTGGATCTTCTGATCCTCTAGTCATGGATCAATGGGTCAACTCAATAGAGAAGTTATTTTATGTGGTTCACTATTATGAGAAGGAGAAAGTTAATAAGGACATTTATCATTTAGATAAAGAGGTCTATCAATGGTTTTTGTTGATTTCGAACAACAAGAAGAAGGATGAAATTAATGATATGGAGTTAGAAGAATTTAAGGAAATATTTATTGACATGTATTTCCCTAAAACTCGTCAGAAAAAGATAGGGTGATAATTCTTAGAGCTGATATAAAATTAAGGTGAATCTATCATGAAATATGATGAGAATTTCACAAGTCTTGAATGGTACACCTCATATTATGTTATCAACAATGATAGAAAAATAGAAATATTATTTATTGGTTTAAAAACAAACCTTCTAAAGTCTCAAAAAACTTGAGACATTTGGAGTTATGAAGATGTTTTTTGATGTGATATCAAAGTGGAGATAGTGTTTGGAAAATTATATCATGGCTATGGATGATGGAGTTTCATGGTGGGGGATGTAATGAAAAAGGTTTAATGAAATCTCATCTACTCATATGTTAAACATGTGCAAAGAAAATTCTTTAAAATTGACTCAAAGGGATGGGGGAAATAATCATGTGTGGGAGAGACTTCCAATAAGATAATAAATGTCGAGGAGACATGAGGAAGAAGAAAAATGTGGTGGATGAAAGGAGAACACCGCATATGGTTCAATGCATCAACTATATGTAGAAAAGGAACAGTGAAAATTATTTCACCAAACATCAAGTCTTCAAGGGTAATCAGTGTTATTAGCTACCAAATCCAAATAATCAAGTGAAATTTTATGCTATCATGAATACTGAGGTAGATCCCGATAATGATGTTGTGATAGGTTCACAAGTTTTTCATTTAATAATAGTGAAAAAATTTATATTATGGTTCTATACATTCATTCATATATTGAATTTTAGTAAAACTATTCAATCATGACCTCAAAATGTGAAGGTTGAGTTATATGTGAGAACAATGAATGGGTAAATTATTGAATCTAATGTATTTATTTACTCCATGGTTAATTTTTTATACTGAACCTCCCATATAATCTTATCTTACACTCTTTGATGGATTTTTATGATATATTGTGCATAGATTGGCTGTCTTTATATAAATCCAACATCAACTATCAAGAATTTGAGATCAGTCATCACTTCCTGAGACATCGTCCAATTATGTAAATGTGTAAGGAGAAGGTGAATCTCATTCTAAAGAATTATCTCAAGTCTGGATATTATTACCTTATAATCAGTCATATCTATCTATGATGATTGAGATATAGGATAGTATCATGCTCGAATACATGCACATTGTGAGGGACTATAGGGGTGGGTTCCCTAAATAATTTTCTTGTCTTCCTCCTATTGGAGAGGTTGAGTTCCCAATTGAACTTATTAATATATCTCTGTATCTATCTAATAAACCTTATATAATGTCCCCCATTGAGATAGAGGAACTAAATTATTAGTTTGAAGATAATCTAGATAAGGGTTTTGTTTTCCTGAGTTCTTCACCATGGGGTGACACAATCCTATTTGTCGAGAAGAAGGATGAATCAGTGTGACTATGAATTGATTATCATTATCTCAACAAAATCATTACAATGAACAAGTAACCCTTTCCTCGGATAGATTACATGTCTTATCTACTCTGTGGTTCCAATAATTTCTCTTAAGTGGATCTCTGATATGGGTATTATTAATTATATGTGAGGAAGAAAGTGATTAGTATGTTTTAATTTAGAAAAATATATGGACCCTATGAGTTTATATTTATTACTTTTAAATTTTATAATTCCCTAGATATATTGATGGGATTAATGAGTAGAGTCCTTAGAGTTTACCTGAAAAAATTTATGGTAATCATATAGATGATATTCTGAGATACGGAAAGATATGGGGGAACATGAGGAGTGTTTGAATAATGTTATAATGTATATACAAAGAAATAAAATTTATGAAAAGTTTATTAAATTTGATTTATGGATGGAGATGTATCATTTGGGGGGAATTTTATCAATAACAATGGAATTTCTCTGGACCCTTCTAAGAAAAATGCAATCAAAGAGTGGCCCATGCCAACATATCTCATAGAGATCAATAGTATCCTTGGTCTATTTGGGTATTAACATCAATTTTTGATAAACATCTCATGATTTCCCAACCCACTAAACAAGATGAATCCAAAGGGAGAAAATGTTTTATGGACTAGTGAATGTGAAGACTAGATCAAATACATAAAAAGAAGGCTTCTAACGGTACCAATACTCACACTTCTGACAAGTGGGGAACTCTTATTGTTAAACATTGATTCTTATAAGAAGAGGCTGGGTTTTGTAATGATGTTAAATGATATTGTGGTATCTTAATCCTCTAGAAAGTCAAAAATCCATGAGAAAGCCTATACCACGAATGATCTAGAGTCAGCAATTCTGACCTTTTCATTGATAATATGGAGACATTATCCTTATTGGGAGAAGTGTGAAATATATATTGATCATTATATCCTAAAATATATATTCTCATATAAGGACCTTGATATGCACCAACAAAGATGGTTATATCTCATCAAGGATTATGAATTCTCAATCAACTACTTTCCTAGAAAATCGAATAAAGTGGCAGATGCTCTAAGTTGAAATGATCATGTAACATTATCAATGATGGGAATTGAGAAGGATCAAATATTATTATATTTTAAATGGATATAAATGGGAATAATTAAGGAAGGAATATCATCAGAACTTTCTCAAGGATTTATCAACCATCTCTAATAGATATAATAAATGATGCTCAATGAAATGATGTGGAAATTCTGAAGAAGGAGGAAGCTATCAGAAAGGGTAAATCCTTAGAGTACAAATTTTATGAGGAAGGAGTTGTATGATTTTTGGTCATGACTATGTGTACCATCCAATATGGAGATAAATAAATTGCTTCTGAAATGACTCCCATAGTTTATCCTTATCTATTCACCCATGGAGTAAAAATATGAATCAAGATCTCTGAGAGAACTATTGGTGGGAAAATATAAATAAGGATATTATTGAATATATATCAATTTTCCTGGTATGTCATCATGTGAAGGATGGAAGAAAAGAGTCTCAGGGGATGATACAACCATTACACCTAGAAACATTGAAATAGAAAACATCACCATGGACTTTGTCACCAATCATCTGAATATATCTGGAGGAAACAATGCAATATTGCTTGTTGCGGATTGTCTCACAATGAAACATCACGTTATTACAATTAAATAGGTGTTATCACTTGATAAACTTGCATGGATATACATTAGAGAAGAGGTAAGGCTTCATGGAGTACCACTATCAATTGTTTTCAATCGACATCTGAGATTCACCTTCATGTTATTGAAATTTCTCCAACATTAACTTAAAATTAAACTAAACTTTAGTATGGATTTTTATCCATTAAATGATGGCCAATATGAGTGGAGAATTCAAACATTAGAAGACATGTTGAGAGCATGTTCTATATACATCAAAGGAGTATGGGACCAACATCTTCTTTTGGATGAGTTCTCTTACAACAAAAGTTTCCACTCGAGCAACCAAATGGCTCCATATGAAGACAATTACAGGAAATGATGATGAACATTGGCATGCTAGGATGAATTAATTGAATATAAAATTATATAACCTAAAATTTTCAATGATTTTTTTGAAAGGGTGTGTTGACACTCCATTCCATCAAAGAGACTAAAAAATGACAAAGGGAATCCCCTTATAATAAAAATTGGAAAATACATGAAGAAAAATCATGATTTTTAAAGGCATAAATTTGAATCACCTTTGTCAAGTCAAAAAATAGGTGGCACGCAACCTACTTGTGCACCTAAATATGTCATGCATCTTACTTGTGTGCTCCTATTTGGTAGGAAATCCACTTGCGCTCCCCACTCATTTCACTCAAGGTCAATTATTTACCTATAAATACACCATTAGGGCCCCCATTTGTATGGAAAAATTTCCTTGAAGCCCAATTTCTACTCTCGTCACCCTAGTACTTCGTCCCATTCTTCCTAAACATTCAAGGTAGTTCTTCAACACCTTGAGTGGTATATTTAAGGGAGGATCATTTGAATTATGTCTTTTTAGTGTTTCAAAACAATGACACCTACGCGCCTAATGCTCCCAACCTCCCTAAGTCAAGAAATACTTGCACGCCTCCCATTCCACTCACAGAAACATGAACACCCCACTTCTTGGATCACCTATGAATACTCATGATGGATTGAGTAGGGTCTCACCCAAGTATAACCAAATAGGTTGTTTGTCACTTATGTGAACATCATGTCTCCCAAGTGTACTTGTGCGACCATACTTGCATGCCCTTCTCAACTTGGGCGTGCTTCTTTGATTTACTAATTCTATTCACTCTCTTATATCTACAAGACATCAATACATATTCATCTATTCATGGAAAGAATTATTTTTCATTGGCTCCCTTGTCTAAAAGGGATTCTATTGAGACCTCCACCAAAACCTCTTGACTTATCCAACCTTTGGGAAAGTCACATCAGTATATCTCCTATTTGGGTTTGTATTTCCACAGTCAATGTATTCCCTCATTTGATTCATAATGGGGTTCGGATTCATGGAGTTTTTTTGGGTTTGTATATCCATAGTCACATGGGCCTTTCTCCAAGAAACAGTTTTGGGAATTTCTCAGTTTCAACAATAGGGGTTTGGGCCTCCACCTATCCCTTCTTAAAGAGCTAGAAACCTCAAATTCTGGTAGGAGAGGTGTGGTTCACACCTACTTTTATTCCTTTTAAATAAATTAGATGTCTCTCTATCCTACCAGGACCAATTTTAGGGAATCCATCCAAGCATAACCCCCTCACCTTATTCCCTTCCACCTTATATTGGATCATTTTCCAATATAAATAGAACAGAGGGAAGGCTCGTCGCCTCACCCTCTTCCATGATCAATGCACCCTCTTCTAATAACAAAGGAAGAAGAATTTGAATGTGTGAATGCATTTGTTGGATCTTTGACATTCTCATGTTTCTCTCACCAAGCATGACTCACGTGGGCTTATAGATTTTTCATGATCACAAAATTTCCACAATTGAATGAACTATGAGAACTCTAATTCCCATCATAATTGGGATACGTAGGAAGCCTTCTCAGGGCCCGAGCTTATTTGATGTTCTCTTTAGAAATCCAACCATAATTCCCTGAATTTGGGAAACCTACTAAAGAATAATCCCTAAATTCAATCTTCAAATCACCAAGGCATCCTTTTCAAGAAATAAACCCAAACTCATCTCTCTCACAGGACAATACTATCCTATGGAATTTATTGAACTACGTGGGATTTTATTCCCATATATATGGGATACGTAGGAATACTCCCTAAGGTTTAAACCCAACACTTCAAATCAACCATGTTCTCCTTCGTACATATTCCCAATAGGGTCTGATCCAACTTGGAAACCCATATCCTTTCCAAGTTCCTTTGGCTGCTTCAACATAAGTCCCACAATAAGTTTCAACTAAGCACCTTATTCTTAGAGGTCCTTATCACATGTCCTGAAATGGTATGATGTGTCCCATTTAGTGGCACTGAACTACGACTGTTTTGATTCCTTTCATAAGGATACGTAGGTAGCATATCTTATGGGAACGATCCCAAAATCCAACTAAACCTTTGTCTCCAGGATGAAAATAAAATTCCAGAGTTCCCCACTAAGTGGCTTAAAAACTAGTATCATCATAATGATGATTAAAATAATCTATAAACAGTATATTAGAGGATTCCATTGATGTAAAACATCGAATACATACAGATATTTCCATTAATGAATAACCTTGAATGAATACCGATGATTCTAAAATTTTACCCATGCTAATAAGTGATTATAAATTCCAAGGGATACTTATGATATACATGATGAATTAATAAGGATTCATGAAAATATTTTAAATTTACAAAGAGAGTCCCAAAGTAGACAATAATTTCCCTCAAAAAGGGTGTGATGAGTTCGACCTCCTATCCTCTTGACCAACGCACGTTCTTAAGTATCATAAATTTAAAAACATAACAAATTTCTGCCTTCAGAATGAAAGACCCATTTTGGTAATTAATTTATGTAATTTTCTGGTTCCAGGAATAAATCCAATGGAAACTGCCAGGAAATAGAGATTCTTAAATATAGAACACATGTTTCAAGGAACTTTGAAACAAAAATGGTGAACCTAAAGTGTATCCATAACCAAGTTAAAAATGTTACCCGCCTATTAGGCCCCTATCAATTGATAAAGGAATTCCATTCAATAGAATTAATCACGCATATATCTATCTAAAAATATGTTGTTTTAATAGAGATTTTTGGTGTATTCATGTTTTCCACAGAACTCCCTTCAATCCAAAGAATGGATTTCTCCAAGACAACATCTGCGAAATTTCTGACTGCTGCTCAAGCTAAATCTCCATCCATGGGAAGGAAATCATCACCAACCTAGCATCTTCAACACTGGGTCTCTAATGTGCTAGTAAAAGAATATCTTCATCATGGTACAATCCTGACTTTGGAGGCTGCTCGACAAGCCCTCTAGGTCAACAACAATCTTCGATCATCTGGAAAACGATGACAAATGATCAAGAAGAAAATGGTGCCAACCACCATCTCCAACCATTTCGGATCATTATCCCTAGAAAATAATAATCAATCTAACCCATAATATAGGGAGTTGGATCAATAGGTCACACATGGCCTCAATTCAAGAATTTAGGTGTTCTTACTGAGGACTCCAACTAGCAGTCTCCACCAGAATCGTGCAGTAGTGATCCACCAACGTGATAGGGGTGTTTCCTCTAGAAATTTCATCCAGGTCTCTCATACTTGGGATCACAAGACAACCCACTAGGGACAACTTCTAGTTAACAGGGAGCAGGTTCTCACCAATGACTCTTTGATAAGTCCATCATTTTAACTTGATGTCAAACAATGAGAGGGAACATACACCCATCAGTTCTAGTTTTTATTCTTAGAAGACTCGTCTGACCGAAACCCACCAATCTCACCAGATAAAACCGGTGAAGTACTGTGAACAGGAACATACACCTGCTTACAAGTTATCAGCCAGCCATCAGGCTCTTCTGACTATCATTAAAGATGTTCTTCAATATAATGTGGTGGAAACTGGTAAACATGAAAATACAGCTATTCACAATCACCAATTTTGTCAAGAGTCTCGTCTGCCAGTATTGGAGGAAGTTGGTCAACCGTACCTGACAGGAAACATCAAGCAGGCATATACACCTGCTGATGTTCATCAATCCTGCCAATAGTCTCATTTGGTAGCACCCGGAGAAGTCAGTCGGAAATCTCTATCATCAAATTTAGGGTAGGCCAAACTCTCTGCCCCTAAGAATGTGTACTGTCAATACCCATTGACATGAAAAGGAAGATATGATAATGCACATACACTTACTCCCATACAAAATGGACGTATATTCTCTTTCTAGCCGCTGAAGTCACCAATAATATTCTATCAATGGTGAAAGGGTAGACGTAAATACCTACCTATATTCTAGAAATGTACCAGGATATTTTAACTACTTCAGCAGTATTTGGGGAATAGACACATAAATATGTCCCCACACTTGGGATGACACATCAGCATGCCATCCCAAAGAAGATACACACCTCTGTTCAAGTCCATGGGGGTCAGTGGGAATACTCTCCCATATCATATGGACAACAAGATTGGGAACATACAACCTTTTAAATTTGAGGTAATCGGTTCATTCTGGTAACCGCAACATGGAAGGCACATACACTTTCCCATGATAATAACTTTTAGTAGAAATTGGCCCCAACTAAGTACCATAGAACATCCAAGAAAAAATCTCACCAAGAATTGTTGGAAAATCAAGAGTTAAGATGTGATGTGTCTCCTCTTAATGCGGGAGTTCTTGAAGACCTCAGAAATTTATCTATTGCTTCTCAAGATCCTATCCTCTCATTACCAAATTATGGAAGTGGTATTTGTAATTCTGAAGTACCTCATTTGAAGCTTCATCATGAAGGATTTCTTCTTGAAAATTCAGTCAATCAAGAGTGCCTATCTCCAGATTATAGCCATGGATACCCTCCGTGTAGCTAGAAGACCATGGAGAAAGAAGATGTATCCCTTGTTGTAATCCATCAGGGTGATCCTCCCCATGATGTAATTCACTGCGAATGTCCTTTCCACAGTTGTATTACACATTGTTACGACAATTCTATAACTGACAATATAGAGATTAGAAATCCATCCTATCTTAAGGATCTTGAAAACACAAGGCCAATCATGTCTGATGCCTTCTATTTTATGGCTGAAACACTTTCTCAACCAGAAGATATCTTAAGGGAACAGTAATTCTTCGAACAACCTTTTGGTCTTTTGTCTTATAATACAGAGCATCCACTTTGGTCTAATGAAGTGGAGAAACCTCTTGTAAAGGATGATGAAGATATGTTAAACATGAGGAAACAATTAACTAAATGAAAAATACCCATCATGTTCTGGCCTTTAGAAAATTATCAGCATAACATTCTAGAATTGATGACAGAATATTTCATTCATGATATTCATCTCAACTTATGGAAAAATATTAATCATATGAAAACTAGATTATTACCATGTGATGAATATCAAAATCTTGTTAAGGTAATAGAAGGGTTGTAGTGCCTAATTTACATGGAATCTCTCTCTGTTTCCCAATATCCAAAGGTTAAAAAATAGTAGAGAACCCTTCAGCGTGCATGTCTCAATGCTCTAAAGAGGCTACACTGATTAATTTTTAATTCCCCATCTAGTGTTTGTTTTAGAGGGTGGGGTGAATATGAAGCATTGTATTTCACTACACTCCAAAATCAGTAAAGTCCACCAAAAGTGGTATCTTTCAATGTTATTTCGCATGGTCGGACAAAATCAACAGGTTTTGTATGTAATAAAATGTACGCTCAAGAACAGGCTTCAACCAGTTCCCATCAAGATCAGGCCTAATGAAAAGAATATGTTGAGTTACTTTTACATCAAGAATCTAAGAATCCTGAACAGGAATCCCATTTAGAGGATGTCAAGCGTCAGAGGATGAAAATGTATGAAATATCATAGCAATATTATGAAACATGTGATTTAAGTGATTGTCAGATTATGCACCCTGATAATGTCCAAACCAAAATATGCTAAATCATCAGAGCAGTTGCATGAATTTCAGCCATAAATGTTTAAGAATCACCCTATCTTGAGAGGATAGGGGATCATTTAAATCAGCCTTAAAATTCATTAAATAATGTTCAATGATTTTAAGAGGAAGAATAGGAACAACCCCATCCTATAGGGATGGGTGATTTTTCACATCTTCAGTCCCCTCCTCAACAGATGTCAGTTTTCTCCCAATTAGGGAAGAAGCCCTAAGGAAAGCATACAAATTAACTATCCACGGATTCCCTTTCAGGTTACTATCTTCCAAATAGCTCAAGGTAATTCTTCATATAGGATAATAGAGTCTTGTGGAAGACACAAAGGGAGATGATCTAGAAGAAACACTGACAGAATGCCATAAATGTATTATGTGTCTGTGAATGTTGTTAACGTCATTGTAAAAGATCCTCCAAAAAATATGTCTAGTTCAGTGGAATCAAAAGATGAAGTTATTTTCCATAATACAGTACACACTAAGGAAAATGAAGAAGGTTTGTGTACCCGAAATCAGAGGCTTACCAAGAATCTAGGTATGCCTTCAAATAACCAACTCCCCCTCTCTGAAAGGCATATAAAAATAGGAAAGGAAAAACGTCAGATTGCATCTCGCTTTTCTACTAGATAAGTTCAATCTCTTTCACTTGAAGAGAGATTTTCAAAGCAAGAAGTGGAAATGAAGGAGCTAAAAATATTTAACACAGAGTTACTTCAAAACAAAATTATTTCCAGACGTACTCCCCAGGGAAGTCCTCAACTTGAAAATCCTGTAGGATCTTCTTAGCAAAGAGGATTTTTAATATCTAAAAATGTAGATAATGAATTCCCTTCAATGGGTACACAATCAAAGCAGGCCCATATACATCCTGATAGGCCTGTTTCCATGGGTTATGCAGGGCTCATATCAGCACCACCATCAGTTGTTTTACCGTTCGTTACACCATCTCATACTCCAGTTTTTATACCTGCATAGGTTCTAACTCATTTGGATGTTCCACTAATTCTTATAAAAACAATTGAGGAATTAACAACTAGATTAGAAGCGATGGAGAAATGATGTGCACTGGTTCATCTGGAAAAGTGAGCTTATCCTGAATGGGTGGATGTAATTCCTCCCCCCCCCCAAATTTTGTGAATAGCATGTTCCCAATATTTAATTATTTGGGAGATCCAAAACAACACTTAACACATTTTGTTTCTCATTGTGATCCCATGATGGGAACTTCTCAACAATAAGAAGCAGTTAGGCTTAGGTGTTTTCTGCATTCATTACAAGGAATAGCCTTTGTCTGGTATACAAGTTTGTAATCTCGATCAATTACTAGATGGGAAGATATTTGTCAGAAATTCATTTCCCATTTTAGCTCAACGCTACCAAATATGACAATTTTCTATCTTACTAGTTGTAAACAAAGGGATAATGAAGGAGTTTAATATTTCATTTCTTGATGGAAAAGATTAACATATTCCTTAAGTCTATCACTCCATCAAGAATCCTTTCTTCCAATATGTGTGGAAAATCAGCGTGATGAATTACGCACACCATTGATCCATATGAAATACACAGAAGGGTTTAGAGACCTTACATCGATTTCACAACAAATAGAAGACACTATTGTAGATACTAAGTCTAAAACTTGTGTAATTCCATCAACTCTGAGGAGGATGATAAGAAAGGTAGAAGCTGCTATAGTCACCCTCAAATTGGCACATGTAATTGATTCTACATCAAGTACCTCATCATAGAGAAGGGATTCACCTCCTAAGCATCACCATCAATGACTACCTCATCATGATGATGAAAGAGATAAAAGGCGGAAATAGTTTGTGGAATTAAAGAATAAAGTGTATTCTTTCAGGAATGAACATGTTCCTAGTTACATCATATCAGCCTTATAAAACAAATTAGTTTAGTTTCCAAGGCCAAAGAAGAAAAATAAAGTCAGAGATGAAGATCTTTCGAATTATTGTTCCTTTCATCAGATGTTGGGGCACACCATTCAAGAGTGTTTTGTTTTCAATGACATTCTAAAAAAATGGTATACTTGGGACAAATAAAACTAAAATTTTCATCAGCTCAAGTAGTATGTGTTACTGATACCGATCTAGAAGAAGAGGGAAAATGAGAAAAGGACAAAAGTAAAAAAGTAAAAAATGTGAACAAAAATATAATGGTTGGATGATCAAGAAAATGGTCAACTGGACTCATGCCATTTTATGAACACAGATGAAACAACAGATTGTGTCTTCTACCACTCTTTCCACAGCAAAACCATCTTCCTCAAAAGTCCAATCCTCCATGAAGAGAAGTGTTCAAAAAGACAAAGATCACCCAGAAGAAGATGATCTTGTGTCAAGGAAAAAGTGTTCCTTTACCCAGGTAGATTTTATGCCATCTGTTTCAAAGGCATGGGCACCGCCCTACCGAGCGGTACAACTAGAATTAACCTGTCATGAAAAATCTTTGTCAAATGAAGAATTGATCTTTTTTTCAATTAATATTATACATCTAACGGATCCCTATGCCAAATGAGATTTTGATTGTTGTGATCCAGAATTCCTTGTACCTAATTGCGGAACAAGAGTAAGGGGCCAAGGTCAAGGATATAGGAGAAGACGTGGGAATTCCAGAAACAACCATTTTAACTCTACCCCTTCTCAAACTTTATATATGATAGGAACACAAGGAATAGCCCTTCAGAAAGCTCAACATGAACAAGGAGTTTCTTCCACGATGGACAGGTTCAGTACTGACACAATTATTTTTGGAAGACTGATTAAAAGCCACACATTCTTCTTCTCAGAAAATGAATAGACCAAGTCAGTCTAATTTACCAATTCCAATAGTATTTCCAGCTTCTTCTCCAACACAGATTACATCTACAATAGATGAATCAACATCCAAATCACCTACAAAACCACATTTCCATGCTTGGAAACACACACCTATGGAAAAAAAGTATGATGTCTTTAAACAATTGGCCCATGTACCAACCAAGTTGTCAATTCTAGATGCTTTGAATATCTCAAAATATCTATGAGAGTCACTCATTGAGGCTTTTTCAAGTCCTCAAGAGTTTCAAACTGATGTTTTTTCTACTGAGGTTTACCTTATAGAGAAGTATCATGCATAATTTCATTCAGTCATATATTTTATAGATGAAGATGAAGATGATTTTGTGCATAGGCATATCTGACCTTTTGAATTTTTCTGGAATGTTCATTGACATAGACATCCGACGAGCCTTCAGTGATAATGGCTTCGAGGTCAACCTCATTCCCATTCGTACACTTCATCGATTGGGCCTAACTGAATCTGACTTCTCATCATCTAATTTATTGTTTCAAGGATATGATAAGATTGAATAATAACCTCTGGGTGAGGCTGCACTCATAACTCAATTTGGAGATATTGTGTCTAATTCATATTTCATAGTTTTTCGTCAGGGCACAGACTTAAATATTCTTCATGGAAGTCCTTGGATACATAAACTTGCATCCATACCTTCTTAATACCACCGATGTTCAAAATACTATTTCAATTTTCAAACTGGAACATTGTATGGTGACAAGGCTCCGTTCAAAACATGTTAATCTCAATACATTGAGATAGAGTATTATCATACAAAAAGAACGAAGCCCATGACAAAGGATATAACAACATTTAATGCTCTAAGTTGACAAGAAAATATCCCAACAAATCCATTCAAAAATTTGAGTACAGATTATGTGTTATCCATCAATCAAATTGAAAGGGTAAAACCAAATCCAAAGACTCTTCCAGTAACTTCCATAATTCCAATTACATCAACTGTGCCTGATAACATGAGAGAAATTATTGATACATCAGGTGATGATGAAATCCTTAATGGAGATGTTTTCATCTCATCTACTGAACTACAACAAGCCTCTACTTCATCAACTAGAGTATAAGAGATAATAGAAATTCTAGAGGAAGATAAAGATGTTTATTCTCAATCTATAACTCCCTATATATTAGCACAGAAAAACCATTCATCATCGATATGGTTAGATATGATGGCCTCTTCTTTGGGAGGTTCAAATAATGATTTCTCCCCTAATTCTAGAATTTTTTCCTCATCATCAACAATACATATGGAAACAGAAGAAGGGATACATAAAGTAGATGAAGAGGAAGATCTCGAGGATGCTCCTCCAGCAATTGAAGAATGTGTCTCTACCATTGTGGATGAACTCAGAGAAATAAATATGGGTATAGAGGAAGATCCACACCCCACTCTAATTAGTGTGTCCATGTCCTCTGATGAGAAAGTGGTGTATACTTTTTTTCTAATGAAACATTGAAATATATGTAAGAACCTGGACCTTTTTTCAGGTATATTTTCCTTTTATATTTGTTTTTTATAAAAATAGAAAATTCTGAATGTTTTCTAAGTACACACCATGTACTTTATGAGTACACGTCTTGTACTTAGTTACCACAGGTATATTGGT
Organism: Viscum album; assembly: GCA_963277665.1. Lineage (NCBI taxonomy): Eukaryota > Viridiplantae > Streptophyta > Magnoliopsida > Santalales > Viscaceae > Viscum > Viscum album. The sequence goes on from OY728120.1 coordinate 1,114,989,896, forward strand.
GTTGGCTGTATAGCGGCCATGCACACGGCCGTGTGGGGGTGACTTGGAGGCCGCCTAAAGTGGAGTACGAAAACGGCGAGTACACGCCATATACTTGAAAAGTACACACCATGTACATTATTTTTTCATTAAACGGATTGGGCTCATGTATAATCACCAGAACCATCTTCTTCTAGGTTTTCTTTGTCCGAGGGAACCCTTACAGCCGCGATCCTTCTCTGAACCCCCGAGCCTCCATCCAATCTCTGATTCGACTACTGTCAATTGCGTTGGGATCACCTTGGTAAGTTCTCTCTTCTTCTTGAGATTCATTTCATGATTCCTCTTATTCCACATGTTATCCTTCATTGAACGTTTTAGACATTTTTGTAGATATACCACGTTCTAGGTTGATCCAAGGGCTGATGCTATAGTATATCAATTACACAATGCATAGGCTGGTGGTTTGTGCCTTTTTGTTGAATGTCTTTATGTATTATGTGCAATTATGCCTAATACCATTGAATAGGGTCTTTTGCGTTTACCATTTTACCCTCGTTATTTTCCTACAATTATACTATTCTTATGTATAGGTTAATTGGATATGAATAGTATTGACTGTTATACTTTGGATGTTATACCCACACATGATCAGTTTATGATCGTTTGGTCCTGCTTATCCTTTTGGCCGCCATGCCTGTTTTCTATGCCTGTTGCTGTAGGGTGGAGAGATTGTATTCTGACATGATTGATGTGTTGTAGACTGGTTACCCATTAGTTTTGTAGGTTTACATTGACCGTATTGTACTGATATGCTCGTTGACCTACATAGGGCCATGAGAACCTGGTATAGTAGACTATAAGGGGAATTAACCGAGTGAACTTACTTAGAGAGTCTTTGAGAACTTTAGGCTATAAGGGGGATTGACTGAGGGAGCTTCCTAAGAGATCCTAGGACCACTTGGTGCTATAAGGTTAATTGATCGAGTGAGCTTCCTCAGAGAGTCCTTGAATGCTTTAGACTATAATGGGAATTAACTGTTTGAGCTTCCATGGAGAGTATTTGAATTACATGAACGACTTTGGTCTATGAGGGGAATTGACTGAGGGAGCTTCCTTAGAGAGTCCTTGACCTTGGGGATATAATAGGGATTTGACTATGTGGTCTTCCTCAGAGATTCCTTGACCACCATAGACTATAGGGGGAATGGACGGTGTGAGCTTCCTCAGAGGGTCTTTTTTTACCTTAGACTATAGGAGGAATTGATTGCGAGTGCTTCCTCGGAGTGTCTATATATATTATTGTAACTGAACCAGAGGGGATAGGTTGTGTGCACTTCCTAGAGGGTTACTATGCATTATTAGTTGTTTTGAGATGTGGAATTGTTTCTATTGAGTACTTTCTGGTTTACTAATTCTATACTTTTACATTCTATATATTCACCGACTGTTTGGCGCATATTTTTCGGTGGTTTCCTACTGAGATTTAGTCTCACACCCTGTTTGAGAAATACTTTTGGGCCCAAACAAATTATATTACTGCAGGTATAGACACAGGCAAGAGCCCTTCAACTTCAAGTACTAGAAATTATGTGGAGCTGGAGAGCATGGGACCAAACTTATGATTGAGATGTTGAGGAGTTTTTCACCTATTTCCTTTTTCACTTTGGTTTAGTATTGTCTATATTCCAGCATTGTGATTTGTTTTGATTCATTTTTAGAGACATGTTATCATGAATCATTTATATATGTGCTCAATTGTTTGTTATTCTAGTATTTCTCTATTACTTTCGTTGGTATATTTACTACTTCCGATATTGTGTATTGGTTTCCCTTATACTGTGTTACTTTTCCAATGAGGGAATAGTTTCCCCACTATCACACCCATGTCCCTCGATGCTAGTTGGGAGCCTCTGGCATTTGGGGACATGCTCATGAGGCCATGTAACCAACCGGGTACATGGTGCCTCTAGGTGTCTTTCGGAACTGGGATGTTACAAAGTGGTATCAGAGGGATTCTTTTCTCTTGATTTACTATTTGGAGCCTTTAGCAAGGGATAGGAATGAATAGGTAATTGGTAATAAGTTGTGCCTGAGAGTAGCTAACCCGTGTATAGGGAAAATCCAATCTACCTCATTATTGCAATTTTCTAGTTTTAAAATTTTATAATTGACTTTATTTTCACCGTTAGGTGACTCACATGTTTTGTGTTATTACTATTGATGTTATTGAGTTTATATTTATGTCGCAATCCAATTAGATGAGGGTATTCCATCTCATGCATCATATAGGCACTTGCTAGAAATCACATGTCATCCATGATTTCTGTGTCATCTAGGATGTATTAGCCATTTCATTTTGTTGTGATTGACGTTGTATAGAATATGCATCATGTTGTGATATATTCCTTGATAATAATACTGGCTGTTTTGATAGGGTATTTTTGTGTAAGGTTTTGTTTGATTGAACACAAAACATTGGATCTTGAGGTGTTATTAGCCATCATGGGCCATAATTTGTTTTAAACATTCTTTTTTTCCCTGTTATAACATGTATAATATGCCAATATTTGATTTGAGGGGAGTATGGGCCCTAACAGATCAGAATTTGGCACCTTTAGTGTTCGTTTCAGTGTTTTTCTAGGCTCTAGAGTAGTTTCTGAGGCTTTCTATTTGGGAAAACCCAGAATTCATGCTGGGTAGTATTGACTACATGTGATGTGTTCTTCTGTTTGGGAAGAAACTATTTTTCTTAAGTACACGCCATGTACTTTATGTACACATTGTGTATTCTCTAACCGTGTCATAAGTCATGTGGGAAAAGACACAGGATAAAGATTTTCTAGTGCGAACACGCCATGTACCAGTTGAGCATGTCATGTAGCATCAATCCTGTGTCTTCCCATGTAACTAAAAACACAGATGGATAAACCTTAATCTATACATGTCGTGTTAGTATTGAACACGTCATGTAGTCTAACCGAGGTACCCGGCCGTGTAACTAACCACACGGGTCGGTGTTATCCTTTCACATACACACCATGTCTGTTTGGAACACGTTGTGTAGTGTGATCCGTGTGTCATGCCGTGTCACTAACAACATGGTCCAGGTGATGCTTGTCTAGTACATGCCATGTCTTCCTTAAACACACTCTGTAGTTTTGTCTTAGGAGAGCCGTGTGGCTTAACCGTGTAGAAGGACTCGTGCAATGAAAGGGGATCCACGTACACGCTATAACACGTCATGTGTTTTGGGTGTTACATGACCATTTTGGGCAGGTGTACACACCCATGTAAATGACATAAGGAAACACGCCGTGTAGGAATTGTACATGCCGTGTATTAATGTTTTGTAAAACTTTAATTCTCTCTCTCTTGTTCCCTTCTTATGCTTCTTGTTTTCAGTACTTGATAATATTGAACTAAGGTGTGTGCTTGACCTTGCAGATTCATGCCACTGAGACGTCCTCTATTTGTACGCCAGTTTCCAGGCGGTGATCAGACAACATACATGGTTGATCAGGGACTCCCAGATGATCCTCCAGTTATTCCATCCTTGGCAGTAGCTATTTTACCTGACATAGGTGCTGATGCAAAATTCAGGGAGGGATGTTTTAGGATAATGCAGACCTTCCAGGGAGTACTGCCTCCTGACCCGTCAATGGAAGAATTGATGCAGGTCTTTCAGCAGCAACATCCTCCTACTTTCTCAGTGGATGGAGGACCCCAGGCTGCAGAGTCATGGTTAGAAGACACACAGATGATTTTCTTACATTTGGTGATACCTCCAGAGAAGTGGGTAAATCTTTCTACCTACATGCTTTGAGATTCTTCCAAGAGGTGGTGGGATGTGATCTCACAGGTAGAAAACCAGAATAATATGACTTGGGATGAGTTTCAACGTATCTTCTATGATTATTTCTATATGGATACCTTGAGGGCCAATCGAGCTCAAGAGTTCATGAGTCTGGAGCAGGGTACTCTTTCTGTTATGGATTATTCCTCTCTCTTCACAGATTTGCAGTGTTTTATGCGAATTATAGGAGGTGATGAGTTATTCCTTGCAATGAAGATTGAGGATGGTCTCAGGCACAACATCTGATCCAAGGTGAACATATTTAGGTTGATTTTGATATCTTTTATTGTCAACAAGGTGCTGATCACAGAGCACAATCTGAGGGATTTTGGAGTGGTGATCTAGGGTAGTTCGACATCCAGAGTTAGTATCTCTCCTCATGACAAAAGTATGCCCTGTAGGGAGTTTTCATGAGGAGATCAAAGTAGGCGGGATGCATCTTCTAGTAGCCAGGTGGTGTGCTACCAGTGTGGGAAGAGCTAGAATATGAGGCCACGTTTCCCGAGAGACCCAGTTGAGTGCTGATCTTATAGAAAGATGGGTCACCTTGATTGCTGTTGTCAGTTATCCTCACTAGAAGCTGGTGACAGGGTTTCTTCTATGACTCTGTGTTCTTGAGCAGTGCCACTAGTTTCTCTCTAGTCTGGGAACTGTAGTTCTTCCGACTTTTTGAGTCAAGGTGGAGGTTGTGGCCGTCGAAGTCAGTCACCGGTTCTTCAGAACAGTAGGGTGGATCAGGTCAGAGTTGTCCGGAAAAGTCACAGGGCCGCAACATAGATCAGACGTTTTCAATAGAGCAGACCCAGTAGGAGGAGGATCTCATACCTTCTAAAGTTCGATGTATAATCTTAGTAGCCTCAGTTTTATCTTCTGTTCTTTTTGATATAGGGGCTTCTTATATCTTTATCTTTGTCGCTATTGTGGAGAGCCATGGTCTCTGTATCTTTCCCTCTGCTGATATTTTGACGCTAGACACACCGTTGGGGACTAGAACGGCTAGTGTACATCAATGGAAGGAGTTCCCACTTGAGGTTTGTGGATGTCACATTCTAGGGGACCTCTATTCCCTAGAGATGAAAGGATATAATGTCATTCTCAGAATAGACTATCTTGTTCCCTTCTAGGTAGTCGTCGATTATTATCGTCGTAGGGTATGTTTTGAATCACTAAAGGGTGGATCATTTCTTTATAGGGGTGAGTGGGATATCCAGGCAAGAAGAGCGATTCTAGGGCATCATGGGTTGGGAGGAGTTACAGCCCAGATTTCGAGTCTATATTTGGATGACCAGGGGATGTCACAGATGGACTTTCCTCCAGTGATGGACCATTTCAGAGATGTCTTTCTAGAGGAATTTTTAGGTTTGCCTCCGGAGCATGTGGTAGACTTCTCTAATGAGCTTGTGCCAGGGGCAGCACCAGTGTCCATTCCTCCTTATAGGATGGCTACACCAGAGTCTCAAGAGCTCAAGAAATAGTTAGAGGAGTTACAGGAAAATGGTTTCATCTGACCCAATACTTCTCCTTGGGGTTCGCATGTCCTGTTTTTGAAGAAGGTAGATGACACCCTTAGGATATGTGTGGACTATCGGAAGTTGAACCAGTTGACGGTCAAGAACTGGTATCTCATTCCGAGGATCGATGATATCTTTGACCAGAATCGAGGATCCCGGATGTTCCTGAAGATTGACTTGAGGTATGGTTATCATTAGTTGCACGTTAGACCATCATATATAACTCTTAAAGCCTTCCGGGGTAGGTATGGTCTATATGAGTATATGGTTATGTTGTTCAGTCTCCCGAACGCGCCTGCAGTATTCATGGAACAGATGAACCGAGTGTTCCATCCATACGTGGATTCATTCATGGTTGTTTTTGTGGACGATGTATTGGTGTACTCTCACAGTCGACACGACCATGCTACCCATATTGAGAACGTTTTGAGTACACTGAGGGAGCATCATTTATATGATATGATCTTAAAGTTTCACTTTTGAATGTATCAGATTCACTTCCTAGGTCATATTATCTTAGAGGTAAGAGTATTAATAGAACCAGAGAAAGTGATAGGTGTAGCTTCCTAAGAGAAAACAAAGAACGTCTTTGAGGGGAGGATTTTTCTAGGGCTGGCTTGATAATACAGACATTTCATATTGGACTTTTCATTCTTAGTAGAACTACTAATGGGTCTGACTATGAAGGGTGTGAAGTTCCAATGGTCAGATTCTTATGAGTCATCCTCTCAAGAGCTAAAAGGGAGGATGACTTCAGCACCGATACTAGTCTTTAGAGAGATGGGAAAGAGCTATAATGGTTATTGTGATGCATCAGGTGTTGTTTTGGGAGCTGTGATTGTGCGGGGAGATGGAGTTGTTGCGTAAGGGTCTCAGTAGTTGAGGCCAGGTGAGAGGAATTACCCGACGCATGATCTGGATTTGGAAGATGTTGTTCATGCCCTACACTTCTAGAGACATTATATTCTGGGAGATCATTTTGGGGTTTTCATTGACCCCAAAAGTCTCAAGTACATCTTCACTCAAGCTTGATATTAATTTAAGATAGTGGAGGTTGGTTGAGTACCTACAGTCCTTTGACATTGATCTTGCCTACACATTTGGGAAGGGAAACACAGTGGCTGATGCGTTGAGTAAGAGGTCTCAGATACAGGAAGATCAAGAGGCCAATAGTGAGTGTAATCTTATGGATCTATTCTCTGAGATGCATTTGGAGGTGCACAACAGATAGGGGAATACTTTTCTATCTTCTGTAGTTGTTACCTCTACTCATCTTGATTGAGTTCGAATGAGGAAGCTATCAGATTCTGAAGGCCTAGTCCTAACGGAGAGTGTGTCAGGAGAGGACCCTATTCATGGATAGGCCATAGGTGAGGATGAGATCATGCATTTCCAGGGGCATGTATGGGTGCCAGCAGACATACACGAGGAGCTGATGCGGGACATTCATTCCTCAGTTTGGGCAGTTCATCCTAGAGTCACCAAGATGTATCGTGATCTACACTGTTAGTATTGGTGGCCAGGTATGAATAGGGACATTGTTGGTTTTGTTATGAGGTGTTCTACCTATCAACAAGTGAAGGTGGAGCATCATTTTCTAGCAAGTATCTTAAAACAGTTACCCATTCACGGATGGAAGTAGAATGATGTCGTGATTGATTTCATAACTAGTTTTCTGAGGTCGCCTTGAGGTAATGATGCAGTATGGGTTTTCATTGACAGACTTACAATGGCTTCTCAATTCTTTCTGATCAAGGACACCTTTAGTGTTTATGATATGAGATGTCTGAACATCCGAGAGATTGTACATATTCATGGAGTTCCACACTCCATCGTTTCAGATAACGATTCACGTTTTACTTCTCGGGTCTGGCAGGAGCTTCAGAAGCCATTGGGTATACAAGTACATTTGAGTACATCTTACCACCCTTAGACAGATGTCCAGTCCGAGCATACGATTTAGGTGCTTGAGGATATGCTCTGAGCATGCATTCTAGATTTTAGGGGTTCTTGGGAGAATAATGTACCTCTTGTGGAGTTTTCCTACAACAATATTTTTCAAGAAACTATTCAGATAGAACCTTATGAGGCTTTGTACGGTTGGGAATTCCGATCACCTATATGTTGGATGGAGGCAGGAGATGCATATTTTCTTGGACCTCATCTTATCTAGGATACCACAGAGCAGATAGAGTTGATTCGAAAGAGGATGGCTACTACGCAGTCTCGACAGAAGTCTTATGCTAATCAATGGAGAAGACGTCTTGAGTTTGAGGTCGGGGATCAGGTTTTCCTGCATGTCAGACTGAGGTTGGGACATTGGAGGATTAGGATACAGGGTAAGATTTCACTGAGGAACGCCGAACTGTTTGAGGTTATGGAGAGAGTTGGTCCAGTTGCCTATCAGATGTAGTTACCCCAGAGGTACCAGGCTATGCACAACGTTTTTCACTTTCTCGGCTCCGACCTTACGTTTCAAACCCATATCATGTACTTCAACCTGAGGAGGTTGATCTTGAAGTGGATTCGTCATTCGGGGAGAATCCTATCTGGATTATTTATCACAGTAAAAAGGTTCTCCATGGCTGGTCTGTCCCACTGGTATGAGTGCTATGGCGGCACGGGCGGGTAAAGGACAAGACTTGGGAGAGGGAGGCCGATGTACGAGCACAGTGGCCAGAATAGTTCAAGGTTCCTTCTTCTATGCTACACTAGGGAAATTCAGGGACAAATTTCCTTAAGGGGGGAAGTTTGTAAGAACTGAGACATTCTTTTCAGGTATGTTTTCCTTTTCTGGTCATTTTTGAGAAAAAGATGAAATTATGAAAATTTTTGAAGTACATTTCGTGTACTCGATTACAACATGTAGCTGGGTGCTGGCCGTGTAACGGCCATGCACAGGGCTGTGTGGGGGTGACTTAGAAACCTCCTAAATAGGATTATGTAAATGGGGAGTACATGATGTGTACATAAAATATACACGCCATGTACTTTTTTCATTAAACTCACCGGGGTCGCGTCTAATCACCAGAATCATCTTCTTCTAGGTTTTCTTCGTCTGAGAGAACATTTATGGTCATGATCCTTATTCAAGCCCCCAAGGCTCCATAAGATCTCTGATTCAACCGTCGTCAATTGCTTTGAGATCACCTCGGTATGCTCTCTCTTCTGCTTGAGCTTCGTTTCAAGATTTCTCTTCTTCCTCAAGTTATCCTTCTTTGAACATTTTAGATGTTTTTGTAGATCTACTGCATTCTACGTCAATCCAAGGGCCGAACCCGGAGTATATCGATCTCACAACACCGAGGTAGGTGTTTAATGCATTTCTGTTTATATTCTTTGAGTATTATGTGAAATTATGCCTAATACCCTTGAATGGGGTATTGTGTGTTTAATGTTTTACCCCTGTTGTTGGCCTTCCATGCTTGTATTCTTGTGTAGAGGTTAATTGGATATGAATATGGTTAATTGATATGCATTGGATGTTTTACCCATGCATGATCTATTTACGACTATTAGGTCCTCCTTATCCTTTTTGTTTCCTTTCCTGTTTTCCATTAATATTGTTGTAGGGTGGAGAGTTTGTATTCTGACAAGATTCATGTGTTGTAGACTGGTTATCCAAGTTATTATATAGGATTACTTTGGCCATATTGCACTATTATACTCGTTGACCTGCATAGGGCCATGAGAACCTGGTGTAGTAGACTATAAGGGGAATTGACTAAGTGAACTTTGTAACACCCCGAGATTTTATGAAAAGTATTCTTTTTAATTTCATTAATGTCTTGTGTTGTACGCTACACCAAAAGGAGCTTTCACAACACACATCCTTGACTTGCCTTGTATTACATGCAATTGCGACCTTCCTCGATAGCGTGTGTAGTTCGCAATAACGAGTTTCACTAAACAACAATATGCTATTAAAATATTATTAAAACTAGTCCTTATGAATAGTAATAACCACTTTTTGAAATTTTGTAAATTTTATTTTTCAAAATTGACTTCATTTTTGGATTCTGAATATTGAAATTAGATTTGGGTGAAATTTTGGTAATTTTCGGATAACATTCATATTTTGATGAATAGTGAAAATTACTAAATTTTAATTAAAAACAACTTTTTCAATCGAAATAATTAATAGTGATAAATTATTAATTTGAGTGGTTTGAAAGTATATTTAGAATATATTTTTAAAATTTAATACAATTTTGGTCATTGGATGTAATTTCACATTTAAACCAGACATAAACAAGTGTCAATCTTTTGATAGTTATTATCTCTTAAGAACACGCTATTTGTTTTGACGACGGGAATTAATTTTTAAATTAATTAATGCAACTGATATGTTTTGAATTTGGTAAAATCGACATAATTTTTTAGTTCATAATATCAAATATAGCTTAGGCCGAATTTCTGGTATTTTTCTGGAAACTTTCATTTTTTTGATTAATAGTGAAACCACTAAGTGGTAGTTAAAAAACTGAATTTTTCATAAAACTTAATTTTACCGCTTCTGTGAGTGGAATCACAAAAATCTGAGAGACATGGTTGATGTCAGTAAGTAAAATGTGGTTCAATGAGATGAAAATAATTTTTGGTGAATAGTAACTTTTTACTTTTATTTACCACGGTTAAAAGTAAATAGGGTAATTAAGGGTAAAAATGATATTATTATTACCCTAACACATGTCCTAATTCTATTGGATAAGTTTAATTTGACCAAAAACAACCTTATAAAAAAATATGACCATTTAGGCCCACTTGGATTAGATTAGGACATTTATTATTAATTTATTTAAAGAAGGGTTAAAATAGTTAAAATCAAAGTTTAATAACTAAATAATTTTTAATATAGGTTTATAAATAACACAAATTCGACTATAAATATTCATTAGAAAGATAAAGAGATTTCCTACATAATGGTATTTTATTTGTAATTTTTAGACATTAAATAATTTAATGTATTTATTATACAAATATGATGCAGTAATTATCTTATTAATAAAATATTGACATAATTAATGTTATAAATACCCAAATAAATGTAATCTGAGACTTTTTTTGAATTCCACTACTTTTCTATGTTAATATGACATGTTATTATTGATTTATTTAACTTTTTTCGAACTAATCATTCTGTTATGATTTTTACAAAAATAAATTACTAAATAGTGTCAAAATTGACATAAAATAGTTTTTAAAACAAATATTATATTATTAATTGTTATTTTATTCCTAAAAATCTATGGTTCGGCCAAATTACTTAGATAAGGTTATATATACTAATAATAAACAACTTGGGGTTTGTTTGGCTTGTTATAGTAAGTTTATTAACCTTATAGTGTAAGAACACAAAAAGACACGGTAAAAGTAAAATTATCTAACTTAATGTTAAATATAAATGATAAGGTTAAAATAGGAACCTAAACTTGTCTAAATTCTATTGGATGAGAGGATTTCGACCCATACCCACCTTAGCTTCTAAATAAATCAATTTGGAGCTATTTAAAACCGAATTTGTCTTTATAATAAAATAATATTTTTAGTTATTCCAAAGGTGCCCCTCTCCTCCCTTATAAAAGGGCACCTCCTCCCTCTCTTCCTCACACCACTTTGAGCCTTCAAGCTAGGCCAACCCCTGCCAAATTCTCTTCTATACTTCCCTAGAAACATCCTAGAGGTTCACGTCTTCCTCAAAGACCAATTTTAGTGCCCTAAAAGGAGATCTCAAAGAGGCGCTTCAAAGAAGAGGAGGTTCAGACACTTACAGAGCAAATCGGACCTAAGGTAAGGGAAATATCACAATCTCATTTTTATCCTAGATTGTTTATACTTTGGCATTTACTGGGGTGTATTTTATCATCCACATCCTTGTTTCCTGAATATGTAATATTATTTCCATTCACCTACAATTGTTTAAATCCTATTTTACCCTTCGGTGAGTTTTTAGTAAAAGATATGAAATGAATCTTTTGTCGTTTTTTGTATGAGGTACTTTTTTGACTTTTCCGACAAAAGTACGAGAAGAATGTTTTTATTAACTTATACAGAATTAATGTATTTTTAAAACAACATTTCCAATAATATTCCTTTACAAGTTTTCAAGTTTATTTTTAATCAACTTCTTTTAGTTTAAAATTGTATGACATGTTAAGAAAGGAAAAATGTTTTTGAAGTAGAAAGGATATTTTTCTCAAGAATGGAGTTCATGTGTTTTATCAAAATTATTTTTCCATCTAAGATAATAAAGGGTTATGTTTCTATCCCTATTATTACATTCATTTCATTATGTTGTGATGGAATTATTTTTATGAATTCCTTTATCTTATATGAATTGTTTTATGATGTCACGATGTGTAAGATTCCCATTTTTATTACATGGGTCATGCTATGATGTATGGTTTATGATTTTTGGGAACACATAAGAATGGTATCATTATGAGATGGGTGGGACCTATATGTCCCTCCAATGAATTGGGTAATGATTTTATATCTCATGAGATAAACATGGATGGAACGATAGGTTAAACCGGTTCAGTGAAACAGGACTGAAACGAGGAGTGAACTCGGTTCCGAAATGGACTTTGTCCACTAAGATAGTCATGGAAATGAGTCTTGACTAATAAGAAATGATTCTCTATGATTATGTGTGTATGCTAAAAAGTTTCATGTTTTTATTTATGATTATTGGGATTACATTTCAATAATATGATTTATCCCATGTTATGAGATTATGATTTCTTTTTCATGTTAAGATTTCCAAAAGTTATGTTCTTATGTATATGATCTGATTGATATTTCTTTTGATTACCCTTACTGAGCATTTGAGCTCACCCTTTTGTATGTTTTCTTTCCCCAGGTCAGGAAGAAGGTTATTAAGTAAGATATGCCAAAAGGGACTATAGATATGATGAAATAAATGAGAGACAGTGTAGACGCTTTATGAACCAGTTGTTTATGTTTCCCAGTTTCGAAAGAAAATAAACTATTAAGGTCCTTGTGTGTGTGTTTTTGTTATGTACTAAGTATTCCACAAAAGTAATGTAATGTCCATGTACATTAAAATTCGAGTCTCTACAGTTGGTATCAGAGGAAAATTTTATTCATCCTTTGGAAACTAGGATGCGAAAAAGTTAGTGAGATCCCTAGAGATATTTCTAAGGTATGTCTAGGGATGTCCCTAAGGATAAGTATACATATAGGATATAGTCCTAGAACTATGGTAACGATATTATATTAAACCAAAGATGTTAGATATTGAAGTTACTCCCCCTTTATGATGATTTTTTCCTCTCACACTATTCTTTTTGGGTTTTAGAAAATGGCTGGAAACAAGATGATTCACGATAATGGAGGATATGATGGACAGTGGAATGATATTCTTCATGAGAAACCAAATGAAATGGAATTTGGATGTCCAAACATCATTATTATTCCGAATCAGCAATCTCATAATATGATCAATAAAGTAAAATTTGGTAAGTTTCCTGACTCGGCTAATAAGAGAAAGATTGAGTTTCATGATGATCATAGAGGAAAGAAAGTTCAATTTCCCCTATGTAAATCTTGTGGGAAGAGGCATCAAGGAGAATGTTTCAAAGGAACTGTAAGATGCTTTGGGTGTGGAAAAGAAGGACACAAAGCCAGTAAGTGCAAAGGAAAAGGTTCAGTTAACACTAGGGATGAGTATAATGGTATTGCCACGACATCAACACTGGTTAAATGTTTTAAATGTGGAATGTATGGGAATTATGCAAACCAATGCCCTAAGGGAAAGTGTCATGAAGAGAATCAGTATGGTCGTATGGGTAGTATTTATGTTGATGATGATGAAGAGACTAAAAATGATATATGAGATGAAATAATTGTTGAAGCTCGGTCAATGTTTTAAGAATGTCGTGGAATGATTACATGTTTATCATGTGTAATGTTGTATATGTATTCTCATGGTACTATGGAATAAAGAGACATCTAAGGATTGTTACATTGTTGTCTTACCTTGAGTTTTGAAAGTGTATGATTAATGGTCCTAGTATCCATGAAATTTTATTCAGATATTTTTGGAATGTAGATGATATGCGTATAATGAAGGGATAGGGAGAAAATTAAATGTTTGATAGTATTCATGAGCTCATGACTGATATAAGTAGAAGGTTATATCATGGTTTGAGTATATGGAATTTTTGGATTTTGGTATGTGGAAAGAGTTAGCTTTTGACTGCATTCATGTTTTCACTAAGGTTCAATGGGTATTCATTCTTCAAGAGAATTCATGATTAAGGTATTCAGATGTTTGTAATTTGACCAAAAAGATATATCTTATGATATATGGGGGATAAATGATGGCATTCACGTGATTGTAATGTTACATTTCAAGTAATCATTTTCTTTATACTATGAGCTTGGACCGAAGTATTTTAGATAAGCATAAAGATTGGAATGGATTATGTTGGACATAAGTTAGTATTTTTCGATATTATTGATGGGATGTTATAGTAATATAGTTTTTGAAAAAGGACAACCTGCAGGACGGGCGACAGCCCATTGCGTCGGACAAGGCTGTGGGAATCGAACCCACAACCGAAGTGTGACTGGCCTTTATCGCCTACCACTGGCCTACTGGAAGTCCTTGTTTTGTAGAAACTAGTTTTATTATATTGAGCAGTATGATATAAGAAGTATAAGTCCATTTTAGGAACCATATATGAATAATATCACTATAGATGGACTTACGTATTTTTTGATAACTTTTCTAACCTTTTGTTTGAGGCAGATGGAATGACCCCTCATTCTATCACATGATTTGCTAACACAACACGAATGACAAATTCAACTTTATTTCTTTAAGAGATGAAGTGTAAATTGTCCAAAGAACGACTAACGGTGAGACTACACCAAAATCACTAAAGTATTTATTCTAATTCCAATTTCATCAACTTTTGGGGAAATGATCTTAAAAACCAAAAATGTTGTCCTAGTGCTCTTATATCTGATGAATCAGATGGTACCTTAGATCGTCACAAATTTATGGCTTTGTGATTGCTGGATTTTCCATAGCCATGTTCTCTACCACTCTCCATCAGAACATGATCATTAGATTTCTCTTCCATATCCATATTTTCATCTATGTGGAAACCCAGTGATTAGTTTATTTGGGTAACCGTTAAAGATTGGTTTTGGTATTCCTTGTTACGATGTGGGTTTCTATTAAAGAAACTTTCAAGGAGTAATCCATTTATAACCCCGACGAATTTTGAAGGCAAAATTCATTTTAAGGGGGGTAGAATGTAACACCCCGAGATTTTATGAAAAGTATTCTTTTTAATTTCATTAATGTCTTGTGTTGTACGCTACACCAAAAATAGCTTGCACAAAACACATCCTTGACTTGCCTTGTATTACATGCAATCACGACCTTCCTCGATAGCGTGTGTAGTACGCAATAACGAGTTTCACTAAACAACAATATGCTATTAAAATATTATTAAAACTAGCCATTATGAATAGTAATAACCACATTTTGAAATTTTGTAAATTTTATTTTTCAAAATGGACTTCATTTTTGGATTCAGAATATCGAAATTAGTTTAGGGTGAAATTTTGGTAATTTTCGGATAACTTTCATATTTTCAAGAATAGTGAAAATTGCTAAATTTTAATTAAAAACAACTTTTTCAATTAAATTAATTAATAGTGATAAATTTTTAATTTGAGTGGTTTTAAAGTATATTTAGAATATATTTTTACAATTTAATACAATGTTGTTCATTGGATGTAATTTCACATTTAAACCAGACATAAACAAGTGTCAATCTTTTGATAGTTATTATCTCTTAAGAACACACTATTTGTTTTGACGACGAGAATTAATTTTTAAATTAATTAATGCAACAGATATTTTTTGAATTTGGTAAAATAGACATCATTTTTGAGTTCATAATATCAAATATATCTTAGTCCTAATTTATGATATTTTTCTGGAAACTTTCATTTTTTTGATGAATAGTGAAACCACTAAGTGGTAGTTAAAAAAACGGAATTTTTCATAAAACATAATTTTACCGCTTCTGTGAGTGGAATATCAAAAATCTGAGAGACACGTTTGATGTCAGTAAGTAAAATGTGGTTCAATAAGATGAAAATAATTTTTGGTGAATAGTAACTTTTTACTTTTATTTACCACGGTTAAAAGTAAATAGGGTTATTAAGGGTAAAAATGATATTATTATTACCCTAACACATCTACTAATTCTATTGGATAAGTGTAATTCGACCAAAAACAACCTCAGAAATAAAATATGACCATTTAGGCCCACTTGAATTAGATTAGGAAATTTATTATTAATTAATTTAAAGAAGGGTTAAAATAGTTAAAATCAATGTTTAATAACTAAATAATTTTTAATATAGGTTTATACATAAGATAAATTCGACTATAAATATTCATTAGAAATATAAAGAGATTTACTACATAATGGTATTTTATTTGTAATTTTTAGACATTAAATAATTTAATTTATTTATGACACAAAGATGATGCAGTAATTATCTTATTAATAAAATATTGACATAATTGATGTTATAAATACCCAAATAAATGTAATTTGAGGCTTTTTATGAATTCCACTAATTTTCTAGGTTAATAAGACATGTTAGTATTGATTAAATTAACTTTTTTCGAACTAAACATTGTGTTATGATTTTTACAAAAATAAATTACTAAATAGTGTCGAAATTGACATAAAATAGTTTTTAAAACAAATATTATATTATTAATTGTTATTTTATTCATAAAAATCTAGGGTTCGGCCAAATGACTTAGATAAGGTTATATATATTAATAATAAACAACTTGGGGTTCTTTTGGCTTGTTATAGTAAGTTTATTAACCTTATAGTGTAAGAACACAAAAAGACACGGTAAAAGTAAAATTATATAACTTAAAGTTTAATATAAATTATAAGGTTAAAATAGGAACCTAAACATGTCTAAATTCTATTGGATGAGATTATTTCGACCCATCCCCACCTTAGCTTCGAAATAAATTAATTTGGAGATATTTAAAACCGAATTTGGCTTTATAATAAAATAATATTTTTGGTTATTCCAAAGGTGCCCCTCTCCTCTCTTATAAAAGGGAACCTCCTCCCTCTCTTACTCACACTACTTTGAGCCTTCATGCTCGGCCAAACCCTGCCAAATTCTCTTCTCCACTTCCCTAGAAATATCCTAGAGGTTCTGTTCTTCCTCAAAGACCAATTTTAGTGCCTTAAAAGGAGATATCAAAGAGGCGCTTCAAAGAAGAGGAGGTTTGGACACTTACGGAGCGAATCGGACCTTAGGTAAGGGAAATATCACAATCTCATTTTTATCTGAGATTTTTTATACATTGGCATTTTCTGGGGTTTATTTTATCATCCACATCCATTTTTCCTCAATATATAATATTATTTCCATTCACCTACAATTTTTTAAATACTATTTTACCCTTCGGTGAGTTTTTAGTAAAAGATATGAAAGGAATCTTTTGTCGTTTTTCGTACGAGGTTCTTTTTTGACTTTTCTGACAAAAGTACGAGAAGAATGCTTTTTTTAACTTATACGGCATGAATGGATTTTTAAAACATTATTTCCAAGAATATTCCTTTACAAGTTTTCATGTTTATTTTTAATCAACTTCTTTTAGTATAAATTTTATGACATGTTAAGAAAGGAAGAATGTTTTTGAAGTAGAAAGGATATTTTCCTCAAGAATGGAGTTCAAGTGTTTTATCAAAATTATTTTTCCATCTAAGATAATAAAGGGTTCTGTTTCTATCCCTATTATTACATTGATTTGATTATGTTGTGATGGAATTATTTTTATGAATTCCTTTATCTTATATGAATTGTTTTATGATGTCACGATGTGTAAGATTCCCATTTTTATTACATGGGTTATGCTATGATGTATGGTTTATGATTTTGTGGCACACATAAGAATGGTATAATTATGAGATGGGTGGGACCTATATCTCCCTCCAATGAATTGGGTAAAGATTTTATATCTCATGAGATAGACATGGCTGGAACGGCAGGTTAAACCGGTTCAGTGAAACAAGACTGAAACGAGGAGTGAACTCGGTTCAGAAATAGACTTTGTCCACTACGATAGTCTTGGAAATGAGTCTTGACTAATAAGAAATGATTCTCAATGATTATGTGTGTATGCCACAAAGTTTCATTTTTAAGTTATGATTATTGGGATTACATTTCACTACTATGATTTATCCCATGTTATGAGATTATGATTTCTTTTGCAGGTTAAGATTTCCAAAAGTTATGTTCTTATGTATATGATGTGATTGATATTTCTTTTGTTGACCCTAACTGAGCATTTGAGCTCACCCTTTTGTATTTTTTCTTTCCCTAGGTCAGGAAGAAGGTTATTAAGTAAGATATTCCAAAAGGGACTATAGATATGATGAAATAAATGGGAGACAGTGTAGACGCTTTATGAACCAGTTGTTTATGTTTCCCAGTTTCCAAAGACACTAAACTATTACGGTCCGTGTGTGTGTGTTTTTGTTATGTACTAGGTATTCTGCAAAAGTAATTTAATGTCCATGTACGTCAAGCTTCAGGTCTCTAAAAACTTCCTCAGAGAGTCTTTGATCACTTTAGGCTATAAGGGGGATTGACCGAGTGAGCTTCCTCAGAGAGCCTAGGACCACTTGGGGATATAAGGGGAATTGACTGAGTGATCTTCTTCAGAGCGTCCTTGATTGCTTTAGACTATAAGGGGAATTGATTGTGTGAGCTTCCACATAGGGTCTTTGATTTACTTGAATGACTTTGGGCTATTAGGGGAATTTACTAAGTGAGCTTCCTCAGAATGTCCTTGACCTTGGGGATATAAAGGGAGTTGACTATGTGGACTTCCTCAGAGATTCCTTGAATACCTTAGACTATAAGTGTAATGGACTGTGTGACCTTCCTCAGAGAGTCTTGTTTTACCATTGACTATACGAGGAATTTACTGTGATCACTTCATCAGAGATTCATTATATATTATTATAACTGAAGTAGAGGGGATAGGATGTGTGCACTTCCTAGAGGGTTACTATGCTTGATTAGTTGTTTTGAGGTGTGGAATTGTTTCTGCTAAGTACTTTGTTGTTTACTGCTTCTTTGCTTTTACCTACCATATATTCACTGACTGTTAGGAAAATGTAATTGGGTGGTTTTCTACTGGGATATAGTCTCCCACCTTGTTTGGGCCATGCTTTTGGGCCCAAACAAATTATGTTTCTGCAGGTATAGACACGGGAAAGCGACCTTCTACTTCCGGTACTTGACTTACTGTGTAGCTGGAGATCATGGGACCAATCTTAGGCTTGGGATGCTGAGGAGCAGTTAATTTATTTCCTTTTTTACTTTGGCTTAGAATTATTTGTATTCCATCATTGTGATTTCTTTGGTTGGTTTCCTAGAGGCATGTTATCATGCATTATTTATATATGTGCTCAATTTTTTTTATTCTAGTCTTCCGCTATTACTTTTATTTTAATATTTACGGCTTCCACTATTGTTTATGTGTTTCCCCTCCTCTATGTTACTCTAACAATGAGAGCATAGTTTCCCCATTATCACACCAAAGGCCCTCGCTGCTAGTCGGCAGCCTCTGGCGTTTTGGGAAATGCGCTTGAGTCTATGTGACCAACCGGGTATGGGGTGCCTATGGGTGGCTTCTGGAATTGGAACGTTGAAATATATTTTATTGGAATTATACATAAATTTTCGGCATTAATCCTGATGTATCCACCAATTATTTTGGTTTTCCATAAGAACATCATGGATTTAAGAAAACAACAAGGAGAACACACCCAAATCATGCCTCTAAAATTGAAGTTGATGTTGATAATCTTATAAAGACTAAATTGTTCAGGGAATTTTAGTATCCCAAATGGATGGCCAATAGTGTCCCAGTGAAAAAGAAGAATGGGAAAATTATACTCTATATTGATTTCAGAGAACTTACCCAACATTGTCCTAAAGATGATTTTCTAGTCTCGATTACAAAACTTCTAATTTATGAAATGGATGTATATGAAGCTATTTCCTTGATTGATGGATACTATGGGTATAATCAAATCCGAATGGCCCTAAAGTATGAAAATCTACAGCCTTTAGAGCCCCTCAAGGTGTGTTTTTCTATCAGGTAATTCCATTGGGAATAAAGAAGTCATGTGAAACATATCAACGTGTCATGCATCATATCTTCAATCTCATCTTAGGGAAATTTTTTAAATGGTATATAGATGATTTGGAGGTCAAATCCAAACAATATTCCAATCACATGTCTGATTTGGAAACCATATTCAATAAGCTTCGATAACATAGTTTGAAGATGAACCCCTTGAAATATTCTTTTAGGGCAACCTCAAGAAAATTCCTTAGCTTCGTTGTATGCCATCATTTTATCAAATTTTATCTTGAGAAAGCAAAAACAATAGATGGTATGTCACCTCTTTGAAATTTGAAATAATTAAGAGGACTCCAATGGCACGTGGCTTATATTTGGCGCTTCATTGCCAATTTGGCAGGGAAGTGTTTTCCCTTCACCAGATTAATGATGAAGGGAGTTACCTACCATTGGACTGATGATTTCCATGAATAATTTGATATCTTCATGAAATACCTCTTGATTCCAACAGTATTAATGCCACCTGTTGAAGGAAGAAAACATATTCTCTACGTGACTGCTCTAGAGTGATCACTACGTGCCTTCCTCACCCAAAAGAATGATGAAGAGAATGAAAATAGCCTTTACTATATTAGTCAAACTATTCTTGATGCGGAAACTTGATATTCAAGTATTGAAAAGTTCTACCTATAATTAATATCTGCAGTTCTAAAATTGTCTCACTACATACAACATCATGAATTTCAATTGGCATCTCACAATAACCCACTCAAATTTATTCCCAGTCATTCTATTCTCACACGGTGTCTACCACAATGGGTGGTTATTTTTCTATAATTTAATATCTAGTTTTGCCTGAAAAGGAAATAAAATTCCATGATTGAGCCAATATCCTTACTGAGCATCCTTCTTTGGAAGATACATCATTTAATACTAATCTTCCTGATGAAGTGGTATTCTCAATTCACGATAATTACCAAACATGGGAAATGGATTTTGATGGTTCTTGTAGAAGTCCAACTGGAATGAGAAAAGAAAACCATAAACTCAATAAGTTTGGATGAGGAACTGTCTTTATTTCGCCAAAAAATGTAGTATTGATTTATTCATTCCTATTATCGGAATGTGGTACCAATAATGATGAATAATATCAAGCTCTCATCGCTGGTTTGGAATTGGCCATTCAAGTGAAAATGGATCATTTAAAAGTAAATGGTGATTCATAATTGGTCATCAAACAAATAAATGGAGAATATTCTATCAGAAAAGAAGAATTAATTCCGTTGTGTGATTATGTCAGAAGGTTAATGGCTGAAATTCCTCTAATTTGACATTTTCTTATGTCCCATGATCACAAAATTCCCAAGAAGATGCACTAGATAATGCATCTACAACCTTGGTAGATCCAAATCGGGATGAGACAGTTATCAGCATAACCCATCACCGTGCAGTCTCAACTTTTTTTCAAACCAGAATGGAGGAAATTAATGAAATTTTCCATGTTTCTGAACCATATGGTCATACCACAGGATTGAGAACATCCATCATGGAATATCTTAAAAATGAGTTACTTCCACCAGATATGGCTGAGAAAGAACAGACCCAGTGATGAGCGGACAATTTTACACATTATGATAGTCCAAACCACCAAAAGATCTTTTAAAATCAGGGATTTGATAGAATTATATTCAGATGTATTGATGGAGAAGAGACTGAAACTGTCATGAAAGAAGTAAATTCAGGAGCTTGTGGTGCCCACCAATCTGGGCACAGACTTTCTAATCAGATCTGAAGGCTAGGATACTTTTGGCCTTCAATGATTCAGGATTGTACAGATTTCACTAAAAAATGTCATCCCAACCAAGTGCATTACAATTTCATTCATCAACCCCCATAGTTTCTATATACACCTAAATACTCAAGGACATTTTCCACATGGGGAATGGATGTAGTAGGGCCTTATCCTCCATCCACGGCTAAGCAATTAAAGTATATTCTCAATGCTACTGAATTCTTCTCTAAATGGGCCCAGGAAAAACCTCCCAAGGGAGACGGAGCCAAAAGCATTATTAGTTTTTTCAAAATTGATTTCATCACCAGATTTGGTGTCCCTCATACTATTTGACAGACAATGAACCAATTTTTTTTGATGAAGTAAAAATTTATATCAGTAATATAATATTATGTCCAACCATTCATCTCGCTATCATGAAGTAACCAATGGAAAAATAGAGGCCTTCAATAAGACCCTATCGAATATACTCCAGAAGATAGTGGATAAAGATAAGAAATCCTGGCCAGATAAAATTTTGAATGCTTTATGGGCTTATCGGACAACTACCTGTACTGCTACCCAAGTAACTCCTTATTCATTAATATATGGAACTGAAACAATTTTACCAATTGAAATACAATTTCCTTCATTTAGAGTTTAAATATATGATCAGTTGTCTAGATATGAAAGGTCTAAAAAACTATTTGAGGAGTTGGAAAGATTAGATGATAAAAGATTGCATACATTTCATCATCTAGAAGTCTATCAGAACTGAATAGAGTGATCTTTTAATAATAAAGATCACCTTCGTTCATTCCATAAAGGAGAATTGGTATTGGTCTGTAGGACTCCAATGATACCAGGAAATAAACCTCAAAAACTTGATCCATAGTTGGAATGACCTTATTTCATACGTAAGGTCTATTTAGATGGATCCTATGCCTTAATCTCAATGGATGGAGAGCTTATCACAACTCCAACCAATGCGATATTTTTGAAGAAATAGTTTGTGTAGTTTTGTACTAATAGTTCTCACTACAAGACTTTAAACTGCACGGTGCAATTTCCATGCTGCAAGACATAAAACCACATAGCTCCCATGTTCTAGTTAAAAGACATTAAAATACATAACAACCATCAGTATCCATTCTTTATAACATTAAAATGCATAGCATCTTCATCCTTGTCGCATGACATTAAAATGCATGCCAATCATTTGTACAACTAACGTTCTCTCTATTTGACATTAAAAGATTCCATAAAGAAAAATCATTAACATCATAACTACTCCATAGTAGTATATGAGTCCCTATCTTTCCTATGTGTGGCCAGATCTACATAGAGACCATGTTTCAAGAACTACGTATGGCGTGATTCTCATTTTTTATGAGATACGTAGAGATTCATAAATATCTAATTTTGGGCCCAGCCACAATCATAGAATCTTATTTTTTTCTCCTCATATATATGAATCAGATTTATATAGAGTGTATCCATAGTATATATCATTTGGTCCTTATACCATTTTAGGTCTTAAGATTTACCGTTCTCTCATAACGTGTCAAAATCCTTCATTATTTATGTCAAACTCGATTAGAGTGAGGAATGATTGTTTAAATAACTATGTACGCCTTGATACTCATCTATTTAAAGATACGTAGAGATGCCAAGATCTCTAATATTGGGCCCAACTGTGATAAAAATACCCCTTTATTTCTGGTATAAGAATCAAATCAACATAGGAAATGTTTTAAGAATTATGTATGACTTGATCCTTTCCCCAACAAGACATATAGTGACACGTGGGTGTTATCCCTTAACCTAGTTAAAATATGTATTTTCCTTTAACATCGGTTCAACTTTGTCCTTACCAAATTACATTAAACAACATGAAAATATAGCATCCCTATTATTAAATTGCATCACCTTTTCTCTATAAAAGAAACCATTAATGCTCCTAGTTTCTCACACCGAGCATAGCTCATGTGGGCTTAGAAATTGGGTAAATGGATTCTTTATAGAAATAAGGTGTCTCAATTTATTATGGGATTATAAATTTCTTCAATGTATGACTTAAAACTACACAGTTTAATGTCCTCGTTGCATGAATTTAAACATCACATCATAATATTCATTCAGATGAACCAAAGAAAGTCCTTATTTTACATATGAGTTATATCTATCTAGATGACATCAAACTCATGTCCAATATTGGTTCAAATATTTCTCATATTAATTGGGTATAACCCCCTTCCATATTTCACACTTTTAATCTTGAATATTTCTATATCCTCATAATATTTCTTACGGGTTCTAGTGATAGAGTTTCTAATACCTGAGATCTCTTCTTCCTTACTATGCAGTACATGCCATTGGGAGGCCTAGTATTAGTTTCCCACATAATAGGTCTGTCAGTCAAAAGATGCCATTATTTGGCTATGTAGCATATTCCCTAGTTTTATCTGGATAATACAACCCCCATAACAAATTTTTCAAATAATGGTAACATCATTCATGGTTATAGTATCTTTTTCCCCTTTAATATTTAATGACAATATACAAGAGGATGTATTTTAAAATAGTCATCCAAGTATACTTGTCCCCTTATCTTTCTCACAATCTGAAAGTCTTTAAGACCATGGTTTACACATTTCCCTCACCATGTGTTTGATGCACTATGAAATAACCTTGAAATCACTTATCCACATGTTATATATTGTTTCCATTTCTAGTCCTAGTTGTATGACCTAAAACTACAGACACCATATCTCTTAGGGTTGGGTCCAACATTCATAAAATTCATATTCCTCCAATTCTTTGGACGTCTTGGATGGAAATAAACTTTCCATATATCGGTACCATTCTCCATAAAACAAACTCTATGATTCGTAAAATCTGAATCTCCGTAAACTTTCTTCGACTTTTGGAAATAGAACATTAAACTTCTAAGAGCTCTTTTTTCATGACTATGCAGCATGTGCCCTTAGGAGGCCTTGCATAAGTTACCCACATAAAAGGCCTGTTAGTCAAAAGATTCTACCATTTTGATATGCAGCACATGCCCTAGTTGGCTCTGCAGAATTTATCCCCCATAACGGGTTTGTCAAGTAATGGTAACATTGTTCTTGGAAAAGACTTTCTCTAATGCTTTTACCCCTTTTCACCATATCATTCCTTGGTTCCAAAAATTCTCAAATCCAAGCTTACAATTTTCCCTTCCATAAATGAATATAATAGTATGTTTCCAAACAAATTTTCAAGAAATTGGGAAATCTTTCTAATACCTTTGTTCAAAGCTAAAGACCTTAAATTAAAGCCACACAACGTCCTCACTACAAGAATTTAAACTACACTTCACAACATCCACGCTCCAAGACATTAAACTGCATAGTACAATTTACTCACAACAAGACTTTATGCTGCATATTAAAACATCCTCACTACAAGAATTTAAGCTACACAGTACAACATCCTTACTGCATGACATAAAACTGCACAGTATGATGTCATAAATTCCCCTTTATGATAAATTTTAACCATTACCCATACAAAAAATTCATATAGAGATGGTTTTCTTATTCAGGACTTATGTTGATCTAAAATAACCCTATTTCATTCTTAAAATTCCTTTCCTTGGAAAAACCCCCTACTTTGGTCTTGAATCATCCAAATATTATTTTTCCCTTATCTATCAATAGAAAAATGTTAAACTTCAAAGAACTCTTTTTTCGAATCTTTGCAGCATGTTCCCTTAGGCAGCCTTGCATAAGTTTCCCACATAACAAGTTTGTCTGTCAAAAGATGCCACTTTTTTTCTATGTTGTATTTTCCCTAGTTGTCTCTACAAAATATATCCCTCATAATGGGTTTTTCAAGAAATGATAACTTTATTCTTGGAAGAGTCTCCCCTTATGTTGATATGCGTTTTAGAGTTGGTGACCATAAAAATCACGACTCAAGATTCCCCGTGGAAATATATAAATAATATTGAATAAATTCTTAGCCATAGAGTTTTATTTGGGATCTAATTCAAAGATTATGGTAAAATCTATTTTGACCCTAAATATTAGCCCATTATGCTATCTAGGCCCAATATACTTGGTAAAATAAAGGAAATTAATGAAAGTGAAAACATAAATGATTAATGACAAAATAATTTTCAGTAATGAATTTTTTTATAGAGAAGCATCCACAAATTGGAATCTCTATCTTAAAATTTTTTACAAAAGGCTTTCTATGTAATTCATTATTTTTTTAACAGCTTATTCAGCCCCATCAACTGCTTTTTGAAGTTTGTTTATCTAACCAACCTTGCTCTCTTCATCATGATGAAGTACATATTTAGCATCTGCGATGGATTTTTCACTTTCCTTCTGGACATATCATAATGAGCTATGAATCTGGTCAAGCTCCCATGTAATGATATATAACTCCTATTAGAGGTACATTTGCAGAACAGTCTTTTCATTAATTATCTTCATTAGTCCCTTTAACTTTTCATTATGATTAGCTTCATCTTAGAAGAGTGTTATTTGTAACTCTTCAATTTTGATACATAGTTTGTCTTATATCAAGTCTTGTTGAAGCTTTTGATTTTGGTCCCTCTTCTGGATAATCTCTTTCACCGCATTATGAATTTCACTGTATTCAAAACCGCCAAATCCTAGTGTGATAAATAGATATGAAAGTAATGGAATTATTTAGGGTAGTTCCTCAAGGGGAATCTCCAATATTATCCTCCAGGTATTATCTATTCTTTGTGTTGAGAAAGACGAAGATCCTTTTATAGTTCTAGGTCCGATTCAGAATCACTATCATAAGGAGGGGTATATTTCGGGACTAATGCACTTAAAGAAGTGCCCTAATCTATTCATTCTTGGAAAATGGTTTCTCCACATTCAAATGTTGTTCGAGAAAATACAAAGGCTTCGCCTCTAGACCTATCCATTGAAGTTGATATCCCTATATGGTAAATCAAATATCATGGTTATATTTAAGAGATAATAAAAGTGAATGTAATCACAATATATGTATCCCTTACCTAGAAGTACGTTAGTAGCTTGAGAAGAATCCTCCCCAACATTCCCAATTTCAGAAATTTTATCTGATGTCTCTGGTTGAGGAGTGATATCTTTAATATGCTCAAGATTTTCTAACTAAATATTAGGAAGACCTTATACCACAAGATTCACTTGAGCTATTGTATCTGAGATTTTAGGGTTGACATTAATATCAACACTTTGTTAAGGTACTGTAGCGGTAGCAGTTTCTTTAGATTGAACTGCATATTTCAATCAACCATGGTTATCAGGTTAATCATAAGAAGATTAATATGACGAATAATAAAAACTCACATCCAGTTGATTCTATATAAGGAACTCCAAAATCTTCTAAATCATTTGATATTTTTACATGATCTAATAGTTTTTAAAAATACATGCCAAGGTTCATCATTTCATCCAATGATATCTCAAATCCCAGGTTAGTCTCACCCATGGGAATAATTGGCATGTTTATTTCATAACCATCATCCAAAAACCTGTGACCCTGAGTAGCTTCTTTAATAACAATTGTGGGGTCAACATCAGTTGTTTCCAGATGTTACAGTGCATGTGATGACCCTAAAAGTGTCTCATAATGAAAGTCAGCTATTATGGCATTAGATAATTTATGAAATATTATTCATTTACCAGAATCTTCCTCTCCTCTGATAATAGGAATCAGAGTAGTTTTGGGGATAGATGTTGGTTCCTTTGGCTTCAATGCCACATCAAGAACCACTGGATATACAATAATTTGTGTTTTCTCATCAACACCTTATATACCTCCTTGAATATTATCAGGGGTTTCTTTCAGTGACGAAATAGAAGAAGCCCCTGTAATCTTAAAAGGCTAAAACACATTTTCATAAATAAAACATAAATTCATGATTATCAAGGATACATACCACTTCTATGAAAGTGATTAACCATGGTTTTCTTTCTTAGATTCTTTTTCTTATTCTTATTATTAGGAGGTCTTGAATCATCATCTATAAAACATGTATCAGAGATCTCAGTACCCTTTCTCTTTCCTCCTATATGGCCTATCAGCCTAGATATATTTCTCCTGATTCACGGGGTGATCCGGTAGCTCCAAGAGCAGTGCCCCTAGGACTATATTGTGGTGAAGTAATTTCATGTGTATTTCCCTTACCCTGTAGTAAGATAAGACAAAATTTATCTTATGTTACACTATTTTTATTAAAATTCAAGTTGATTAATGGAGGAAGATACAAAAGAAAGGGAACTTACATTCTCATAATCTTTAATGTCATGCCATTTTTCATCAAATGAAGGATTAGTCCCTTCGGTGGTACTATGAGCTATCATTTCCTTTACCCGCTTTGTGGTAGGAATTGAGTCCTCGGTGGAATTTATGATCATTTTCAAATCTCAAAAGTAGGTCCTTAACTCATTGGGATTATCCTTAAAATGACTGTCAGAAGAATCCTATAAATCCCCTACTCTTGGAATATGCAGTCTTTGCATAGATCCATCCACATGGTCTCAGCATCATATTATAGACTCTGCCATGTTTGAACATGCTCCAGTCTTATATATTCAGAATGTATGTCTGAGGGATGTGATGAGGATATTACAACCTTTGTCGTGAGTTTCTTCCCAACACGTGTGGTCACTGATGAATTATTGGAAAATAGTACTCTTCGCTCTTCAGAATAATGTCCACTAGATTTACTTGATACAACATTAGTAGGTATTGATGAAGTGGCTCTTATTATTCTAGTAGGAGAATTATATCTAGTGTAAGGTGTCTTTTGTGAATTTGGAGCATCATCACCTCCCTTCGTTTATTCTTGCTAGTCAGACCCTAATGAAGAATAATTAACTTCCAAGAGACATCATTCCTTCCTGCTACTTCTCTTTATCCCCACGTAGGGGCAGAAATATTTAATATCCCGTTAACATATGATGCAACAAAGTTTTTATCATACCAGATGGTTAATCATCTTATAGCATCTGCAACAGGTAAATTTAAAACTGCCCCAGTCTTCTCTACAGATGTCAACAACCATAGTTATTGGGCAACCATTAGGTGTTTCACTAATCTGACATACATGAGAGGGGAAAAGGTATTATTTTATAGACATTTTAATTGAAAGGAAAATCTTTAAGGATCATTGGCCTCATATATGATTTCTTTATTGATTCGGGAGACCAACACACCATATTTGCAAGCTAGCATATATGCCCTTAGTTCCAAACTGGTAGTACCATCATCAACAAATATTTTTGTAGGCATATTCCCATAAGGAATGAAGTGAAATTCCTTATGCATGCTCAATATAACCTTGTTGTCATAAGCATTCAATGATAAGGGTGAAAACCAGAAAAGGCCTGAATAGATGGTTGAAAAGGACATCCAAAACCTGTACTTTATTTTGTAGATCATATGTTCCAAAGTGAGTAGAAATCCATCCCCAAAACACTTTAAATGGCCCCACTATTCTAAAGAGATATTTTCCTCTATTAATGTGCATCAAACTCTTACAAATCTTGAACAAATAAGAGTATCCAACCCTGACATCATTTTCTCTTCCGACTTAGCTACAATAACAAAGGTTCCTAGCCTCACACCTTCTTTGGAGTCTGAGACTGGTAATAAATATAAACTGAGCCACATGGATATGAAACCTGCCAGATGTGTCTTTGAAAGATTTTTTTGGGTTGAAATCATATCCCCATCTTTCAAATTATACCTTCTCCAATGTTGCCCAAAAGGTGTCAAGAGTGACTCTCTTCTTTACCCTTGGACAGCTAGTTAGACGGGTGTAAGTGGGCCCCTTTTACTTCTTCATTATCAAAAATATTTCCATCCATTCATTCAGATGAGTGTCCCTCCAAGTGCGAGTTTTCATGGTGATTGAATTCTTGAGTTTGTTAAATATATTAATCAATTCACGAGCCAAATATGGTGTCATATTCGAGTCATTCCATGTCAGCTTGGGAGGAATAAAATCATTTTACATGTCTCCAAGTATTGGAGATCCCTGAAATTTTTTAAAAATCCCTCAAGATGATACCTACCTCTCCATTTGTTAAATGGAAGGAATTGGTCTCTGGGCTCCACTAACATAATAACTCTGGCACGAAATCATCATTCCGATAAACATAGGTTTTCCCAACCCTGAAGATTATCAAATCATCTGAAAATTCTAGACACATTTTCACACCTAGTATTCCCACATCCATGTGTTTTTTACACCTCCTCTTGGGAAAAAATACCAACTTTTCTTCCAAACATGGAATGATCTGTCTGATAATCTCGAAAGATGGATGAATAATAGTGTGCATGTAGCTCGAGAGTGTGTTCCTTCAAATCTAGAGAACTCATGTTATGATTCATAACATGATCTTTCTCTAATCTACCAGCACTAGAAAATGAGAACCCAACAAAAACATTGGCCAATAAGAAGTTTGTATAATCCTAAAACCAAAAATGTAGGACATAGTTCATTAGAGTTGAACTGTTAGCATCCTGCAAAATAGCCATGACTACACAAAGGAAGACAGGTTCTTCGAGGAAATTTGAATTGATACTTCATAAAATATTTTTTAAGTCATGAAGAGTTTTTTCACAAAAATCATAGTAATATTGACCAACGACATTCATCAGGTCATCAATGCTCTTTTTGGTGAGCTCATTAGTAGTTCCAATTATTTTAGGAGACATTGAACCTATAAAAATATAGAGATCATCTTTTAAAAGTATGTTCAATTTTTGTGTTTAAAAAATAATGGAAAAGGCATTAAGGCACGTATGTTTTAAACATGGAGTGAAAGTATAAGTCAGTGCACAGGTATGGCGCCCCACTTATGGCGCACAGCTAAAAAACATATAGAGGAAGTGCAGAAAAACAAAGGTGTCTGAATACACGACATGTGTGTCGAGAGATGAGAATTCAAAAGACGTGAAACTTTATTGAGGATGTGAATCCATTAAATATAAGTGACAGATATCATCCTGCGTGCCAGAAATCATACGTGTTGGACACTTGTGCTCAATTCTACTTGACCACTACATACTTGTGTGCCACATTTCCCTTGTCTTTATTCTTCATTACTTTAGCTCAGTATAGGATCCTTTTTTCATTTCAGATCCAATTCTGAGTGGGGGGAGGTTTTTTTTACACTCCATTCCATCAAAGAGTCTAAAAATTACAATGTGAATCTCCTTAGAAATAAAATGGTAATATACATGAATAAAATTCAAGATTTGAACAGGAATGAATTTTGAATCACCTTAGTCAATCCAAAACACTAGCAATGAACAACCTACTTGCACGCCGAAATATGTCACACAACCTACTTTTATGATCCTTTCTGGCACACAGGTCACTTGCGCTCCCAACTCATTTCACCCAGGGTCACTTATTTTCCTATAAATAGAACTTTGGGGCCCCCATTTATATGGACTAATTTCCTTAAAGCCCAATTGTTGTTCTCACCGCCCAAGTACATCACCCCAATATTCAGAAAAATTCATGGTAGTTTTTCAACACATTGAGTGGAGGATTTAAGGGAGGATTATTGGACTTAAGTCCTTTAAGTGTTCGAAAACCTTAAAACTTGAGCGCATAAAGATCCCAACCTCACCAAGTTAGAATTACTTATGTGCCTCCCATTCCTCTCACAAGAACTTGAGTTCCCCCTTCATGGATCACCTATGAATACTCTTGAAGTCTTGATCAAGGTCTCACCCAAGTATTACCATACAGGTTGTTCGTTACTTAAGTGAATGTCTATTCTCCCAAGTGTACTTGTGTGCCCATACATACATGCCCTTCTCTAGTTGGGCACCCCTCTTTGATTCACTTATTCTCATCACCCTTTTTAGTCTTCAAGCCATGAAGCTTTACTCATCCATTCTGTGCAAGGATTCTTCTTCATTTGCTCCATTATCTAAAAGGGATTCTGTTTAGACCTCCCCCAAAACCTCCTGACTTATCAAACCACTTTGAAAGGCACATCAATGTGTCTCCTATTTGGGGTTGTATTTCCACAATCAGAGATTTCCCACATTTGTTTTATAATAAGATTAGTATTCATGGAGTGTCTGTGGGTTTTTATATCCACAGTCACATGGACCTTTCTCCCAGAAACAGTATTGGGATGTTCTTGGTTATGAGAATAGGGTTTTGGGCCTCGACGTCACCCTTTTTAAGGAGTATGAAACCTCAAATTCTGGTAGGTAAAGAATGGTTCCCACCTACTTTTCGTCCTTTTAAATAAATGAGAAGTCTCCCTCTCTTACCAGTATCAATTTTTGGGAAGACATACGGGAATAAGCCCCTCACCTTCATCCCTTCTTCCTTGCATTGGATCCTTCTCCAATGTAAATAGATTAGATGGAATGCTCATCGCTTTTCCCTCTTCCATAGTCGACACAACCTCTTCTACTTACGGAGGAATAAAAAATTTGAATGTATGAATGCATTTTTTGAATCTTTGACATTATCTTGTTTCTAAAACCAAGCACGACTCATGTGGGCTTAGAAATTTTTCATGATCACAACCTTTTCACAATTGAATAAACTATGATAACTCTGATTCCCATCATTATTAGGATACGTAGGATTCTATCCCAGGGCCCGAGCTCATTGAGTCTTCACTTCAAAAATCCAACCATAATTCCCCTAATTTGGGCGTCCCCCTTAGGAATAATCTGAAAATTCAATCCTCAAATCACCAAGGCATCCTTTTCAAGAAGTAAGCCCAAAATCATCTATCTCAAAGGACTATACTCTCCTATGGGATTTATCAAACTATGTGGGCTTTGATTCCCATATATATGGGATATGTAGAAATCCTCCATCATGTTCAAACACCACACTTCAAATCAACCCTCTTCTCCTTGGCCCATATTCCCAATACGGTCTGATCCTACTTGGAAACCCATATCCTTTACAAGTTCCTTGGGTTGCTTCAGCATATGTCCCATAATATGTTTCAACTAAGAACAATCCTCTTAGAGGTCCTTATCACATGACCTTAAAAGGTATGATGTGTCCCATTCAGTGCCACCAAACTATGAGGGTTCTGAGTCCTTTCGTTTGGATACATAGGTAGCTTATCTTATGGGCATGATCCCAAAATCAAACTAAACCTTCGTCTCCCTGGATGACAATAAAATTACAGAGTTCTCCACTGAGTGTATTAAAAACCAGTATCATCACAATGATGATTAAAATAATCTGTAAGCAGTTTATTAAAGGATACCATTGATGGATGACCTCAAATATAAATAGATATTTCCATTGATAAAGAAACTTGAATTCATGATGATGATTCAAAAATTTTACACATGTTAATAAGTGATTATAAATTCTAAGGGATACTTATGATATACTTGGTGAATTAATAATGATTCAGGAATATATTTTAAATTTACAAAGAGAGTCCTGGAGTAGAAAATAATTCCCCCCAAAAAGTGTGTAATGAGTCCGACCTCCCATCCTATCGACCAATGCACGTTCTTAAGTATTGTAAAAGTTAAAAACCTAAATAATTATTTACTTTGGAATGTAGGTCCCCTTTGGATAAAGAACTGTTGGATGTATTGGGTTCCATGAATAAATATAATGGAAACCGCATGGAAATAGAGATTCTTAAATCTAGAACACACATTTCAAGGAACTACGAAACAGGTAGAAAACCATTCATCAGCACGTCATGGTAGACCATAGTCTATAGAATATCTATACAAATAATTGTTGATGGAACCTAGAGTTTGAGGTCAAAGTCATGGTATTTCATCATATATCTCCATGGAATAGAATCATGAGATTGGGGGATAAGGGAAAGCTGAGTCCTAGATACATCATCACCTTAGAGATTCCTATCTGTTTCATAGTTTTTCTTATTCACTATAAAATACACCTATCAGGTATCAATTACATGATGTATTCCATGTATCCCTCTCAAGGAAGTACATACCAGATCCATCACTTGTACTGATTCTAGGGGTGGAATAGTTTGAAAATGATCTCTCAAATGAGGAGCATCCAGTAGAGATCATGGGATGTAGAGATAATGTCTTACAAAACAATACTACTCAACAGTTAAATGTAATATAGGGGAACCATAAGTATGAAGAGGAAACATGGGAAACATAGGATGTGATGAAGGATAATTATCCTCAACTTTTTATGTAAACCAAAATTTTTAGGGTGAATATTCATAAGGGGGAAAGAACGAAATGAACTGAAATTTTATTCCCTTATTATAATTATATTATACAATATAATCCACATAAAATTACTTTGAGAACACAATGAAAACATTAAAAATAAATAATTGATGAAATGAGATATATTTATAGAAATTAAGGAACATATCCTAGTGGAATAGTAACTTCACCCTAGTAATCGTAACATGACCAATATGCATAGTACCTCAACCCATAGAATAGTAACCAAATCTTTGAAATTATAAATATATTTTACTCATCTTTTAAATTTTAATTTGATATAATTATATCATAATATATGTAAATAAATATTTTAAAAAAGTATTATTTGAGTGTTTATATTTTTTGAAGCATAAATGTTTATTTATAATTTTTTAATTAATATAATTATTTAAAATAAAATTTATTTCAATAAAATATATTCATAAATTGACATTTGCATTATAATTATATGATAATTTTATGAGACCTTAATTAAATTTTAATTTTTTTATAAATCTAGAAATAATTTTAAAATCTGTATTTTCCTAGTAAATGGTGATCTTAATTAAAAATTAAATTTATCATATTGAAAAAATTATTTTTAGAAAATTGAATTAATTTTTGAATTATACACATCAAAAAGTGGTTAGAATTATGTTTTTTAATTTTTATAATAAAAATTAATTTTTTTATTAGTAGAATGTGATAATTTATGATAAAACAAAATACATGCATTTTTTAGTCATTGTTGATGTAAGGAAGATGTAAGCCAAAAATCTCAAACTATCCCAGATTACATTAATATATTTAGTTATAAGGTTAAAAATATTAATATTATTGATCCCAAATTATAAAATAATTAATAATATAATGAGAAAACACATCTCTCCTCCCCTATAAATACCACCTCTCACCACTTTTTATCCTCACACCTTTCTAGAATTGATACTTGTACAAATTTTTCCCAATACTCTTCCCAAACCCCTACTCCAAGTCCAAAATCATTTGGTCTCAAAAAAAAGTCTAAACCAATCCCCTTAAGAAGGTTCTCAAGGAGAAGGATTCAAAAGGTAAAATCTTATTTCTTTTTCTTTTAATATATTTCTTATTTCTTTTATTTTCTTATACTATCCTAACAAACACTTATCCAAGTGCCATTATAACTACATTATATTTCATATACTAGAATTTTATTTTGTTAATGGAATTATTCATCTTCAAATATCTTCCATTTTTCATTAACACTATAAATGAAAATATCATCTTGGGGGTGTGGATTTACCATCATGCGGATGATGTGTTTTCATTTATCACTACCCCAACAAGATTCGTCATAAAACCATTATAATGGTTAAAAAAGAGTGATAAATTTATGTTATAAACTTTTTTATGTTCTGTAACTAACATTTAAACATAATATTAAATAATCAAAGAACACTAGTTCGTTGTGATCGATAAAAAATTCCAAATTAATCTACATGATTATCATTAACATTTTATCTAATGATTCATTATAATACCATATATAAAAATAATATGTAAGACTAATTAAACCTGTGGATTATAATTAGAATCTTATAATTTAAATTCTAGATCATTATCCTTATTTTACATTAACTTCCATTCATATATACAACTGAACAGATCATAAAAACCACGAAAATGAACAGTCCAGAACGATGAAATTGAACACTATAACTCATAAAAATGAACATAAAATAACTTAATAAAATTATAATTAATAAAATACATGTATAATAGGTTCAATATTTATTATTTAATGATGTTAATTTAATTATATAGGATATTAAAGTGAATAAATAATTCATACGTATGTTAAAGGGATTCTCAAACTCAATTTCATTTGATTAGGTTATTCTTATTTCATGCCAAATTTTAGTGTGGATGTTCTTCAATATTCCTCAATTATAAATTATTTATTTTCATTTTATTTTCTGGGATATAAATTTTTTTATTCTAATTTTATTACAAATTCAATTATTTTTCTAAAATAACTCTTCTTTCTAAAAAACACATCTTTTATTCCCTTGGGAATAATTCTTCTTGAAAGAACCTGATTTTTTAATCATGTATAGATCCTTTAATTTTTGGTATAGATATTTACTTTGGACCTAATATGTATGACTAATGAGTGAGTAAAGTTTTCATGTGTTTCTGGGGCTTGTTCGGAGCCCGAAACCCATCTTTTTGGAGAAAACAGACTCTGTGTACAGTTTAGAGTAAACCATGCAGAATTCCACATGTTTTGGTAAACCGTGCAGGTGTAGTTTTTTGAAATAGATCCTCCTCACATAGTTGGTGAATGACCATATGGACTAATCATAAAATCTCCCTTTTCCCCAGTTACTTGTTCATGGGTTGCACATGGATTGACAAATCGCTGGGACCAAACTATTTGGGCAGAGCCATCTTGCACGGTTTGTAAAACCATGCCTACAAATCGTGCAGAGGATAATTTTTTGGGTAAATTACCGTTTTTCCTTTAATGATATAACTAATCCACCCCTTCCTCTCTAATATGAGTTATTTTGGGATTTTTGTATTCTTCTCCCAATTTGGATCTTTTTGAAGCCCAAAGCTTGGGATCAAGAGATATCCTTCATATGACATATGATCGAGATTCAGTTCATCAAGATAGATATGTAGGCCTCTTTATCCATTCTTCTTCTCCCTTTCTCTCAACGTAGATATCACAATTTGAGAATTTTTCACTTTTTCATAGATTTACAGTAATCCTAGTCAAACCAATTGCCGATACCGGAGGAGGAGGAGGATCGTTCAACCTGAATATGTGTGGTTTATTACTTATCTCTAAAGTTTGTAGTTTTTGAAATATTCATATGGCGCCAACTGATTTCATCAGAAGACATTTCATACATTTACATGATACGATTATACTTTCTAGAATCGTATAGTTATGATCTTTCCAAATATGTGATTAGTTTTTCATGGTTACACCCACCACTCAATTCGCCTTACGTCAAAGGTTATTCCATATCTGGTTTTTAGTGTTTTGGAATGTTTAAGAA
The DNA here is from genome assembly GCA_963277665.1 of Viscum album. Lineage (NCBI taxonomy): Eukaryota > Viridiplantae > Streptophyta > Magnoliopsida > Santalales > Viscaceae > Viscum > Viscum album. The sequence goes on from OY728120.1 coordinate 1,115,026,485, forward strand.
ACCGTTTAGGTGTGCCTTTACATGACCTTACTGAATGTGATCCCTTCAATAATAAATCGATTATTTTTAATGAGAATTTCATAGTGTAATATACCATATATTGTCACCACTTGAACCACCTAAGGAGTACTCTTCCAAATGACTATAAAATGTGAAACATGAAATGGAAAGTATACTACATATATAAAATAGCCTAAACAAATGTGATTGAATAATGGTTACATGTCTATATCACCCCTTTATATGTTAACGGAAGGCAGTAGAGTGAACCTCTTTAATTGAACATTCCTTAATGGTTAATTAAGACTTGATGAAATGGTTCCAATGCTACTTGGCCTATCCACACTAATAGAAGACAAGGATTGGATCAATAAATAAATGGTTGAAACTCTACATGACTAATCCACAATAATTAATGGAAAGACTTAAACCTAATGAATTATCACATGATTACAATATCAAATAGGAATATACTTACTCGAGCTCGCCTTGGACTCTGAGAGGAGAATACCATGGGTCTCTGGAACCCCATCCAGATTCAAGGTTGCGGTTTTCTTAGGTTGATACCCCCCTAGACTACAGTTCTTTTCTATTCCTTGGATTCCTGATATACTACCATAGGGTCCTTTACATTATAACAGGATTCCTTAGATACACTCCTTGGATCCAGCATTAATTAGTAGGTGCAATGGTAAAATCTCATCTGGCCCTGCCTTTGCTTAGCCCTGTTTTACCTTGGTCAATCAACATGGACTCGATAGGCACCTTATTATAGAATTAATTCGATTACATTCCTTGGATTACATTATTAACCCTTATCTACACTTAGATACTACTGAGCTAGTGTTTCGTTAAATCAATTTTAACTTGGTTTTTACCCAGGAACTCCCTCGCCCGATATCTTTGGCAAGTTTCCTTGTTACATCTTGGGACCTTCACAACTCAAACTATAATGAGATGATGTCAGTGCTGGCTATGCCTCAAATGACCAATTTTAACTAAATGGTAATTACTTAATTAATGAACTGGTTCCATGTTTATACACCAGTAGAAGGATGAAGTAGGTACTTGGGAATTTAGTTATATTTTACTACTTAATTTACATTATATATAAATGTATGTAAACTTCTATAGTCCATTATACGGACTTGATGTTATAGACACTATTTTTGGGGGACCATTGAAATTTATCTCACACCATCCCCAGGCACCATTTGGTATCCGAATTATATTACATGGTTGAAGGTATTGACAAAGGGAACCATAAAACTTCTAACACTTGATTTCTTGCAAATAGGATGGAGCATGATAGCAGGTGAACGAGATGGATCTCAGGATGCCTGGACTACAATTTTTTTCATTTTACCATGAAAAAAATGTTATACATATTGTATTGTATCCAGGTTTTCTGGTTTTCTAGTGACATGACATTACATTGTCACTTTTCTAGTCGATAGAGTTATTTTTATTATCGTTTACCTATTGCATCAGTTTACTTTTGTTTTTATTTATATTTATTTTTATATTTACTATTCCTATATAATACTTACATTATGATACACTATACTAATGAGGGAATGGTATTCCAGGGATACACCCTAGGCCCTCGCTGGATGTTGGCAGCCTTTGGGGTTTTGGGAGATGTGCTTGTGGCCATGTGGCCCACCAGGCTCGGGGCAACCATTAAGTGGAATCCAGTTCTGGGACACCACAAAGGGGTATAAGTGGTGGTTTATTTTCCTGACTTACTATTTGGAGACAATAGATTAGATAATTGTAATGCTTGGGACTAGGTCATAAGTTGTGATTGGGCATCACGAACCCATGTTCTGGGTAAATTCAATGTTACCCAAAAATACAATTGTTGTTTTATTTTACCTATTACAGTTGATATTATCTCACCATTGAGTGAGGCACACATTTCGTGGTGTTGTTGATTATCACTCTGTTTGATAATTTATATCATCCTATGCTCATTGATATGAGGAAAAGGATAATTGTTACATGCACCATTTTAGGCACATAAAATTCATCTGTCGTGCATATTGTCATGCCATATAGGTCTGTTTCACTCCTTTTCATGGAATTAAATGTATTTAATTGATGATTGATGCTATAATTGTTTCTGGTACTTGTATTACTTAGGTTTTTATTGAGTGATTTACTATCTCAATTCATGAGGTGTATGGTCCCTCATGGGTTGGGATTAGTAATTTACTGAGTCGTGTCATTATTCAATAAACAAATGGGTGTCATTTATCATGATAGGTGTATGAGAACTGATTCATTGGAATTATATATCCAATATAAAGTGAATCCTAATGACAAAAATGAATTAGTTTCATATCGTTATCCCGCCTTGTCATGTTTATGGAAGGTAAATGAGTGAACCATTAAATTTACTGCAAAATTACATGAAACTTATACTTGAGCACATACTAATAAATATCCGTATAAGTGGGTATTTGGGGTAGTATTAATTGGGTAGTGATTTTTACTACATTTATTTTCCTCTAGTGATTATATCTTGTGCTCCTATACTTTTCCTGAGGTCTGTGTTTGGCATTTGAAGTCCAATGTCATCATGTCAACCTCGTGTCGTTCGCTAAGAGGGTGATGGAAACCATGCTCAGGATGTAACACCCTAATATGTTTGGAGATAATTTTTTTAATTTAATTGACGTATAATGTTTTATTATACACCAAGATTAAATTACACTATATGCAACATAGTATTATCTTGAAGTATATAAAATAATATACTTGTCTTGTGATTCACACAATTTCATGTTCTTTTGATATAAATGATTTCACGCAACACTGAGTATAAATTATGTTCAATGTTTAAATGAACTATGTTTTTTATTATATTATATAACACACCAATGTATACATTCCATACATGCAACTCTGACTTCTCTTGCATTATACGCAACTGTGACCGTCCTCGATCGTTTGCATTGTACAAAATAACAAGTTTCACTAAACAATGATATATTATTAAAATATTCATATTTAATAGGATATAAACTAGAGATTATGAATATTATAAACCAAATTTTCAATTTTATAATATTAAAATTCATATTACTCATTTTATAGAACATGGCATGAGAACAAAATGAATTTTTTGGATAAAAGACATATTTTTCAAAAAAAATGCAATTTTACCACCATTTAATTGTGCAACCATTTTAAATCTTGTTTTTTACACTTTTATAAGTTAAATTTTAAAAATTAATATTATTCATTGGAATTGGGATATAGAAATTATTTTTTTATGTTTTTGGTATTTCTCGGATAAAATTTAAATTTTAATGAAGAGTGAAAAATACTGCATTATAATTCCAAACTGCCTTTTTTTATAATTTATTTATATAGTTATATTATTTTTTTAATTAGTTTTAAATTTTAATTGGAGAATATTTTTATCAATTAATCAAATTTTGGTCATTGGAAGTAATGTCACTTTTAAATTGGACATAAACACATGTCAATTTTTTGATAGTCATTACTTCTTAAAAAACAACTTTTTGATGTTGAAAATAGGAATTAATTTTAAATTAGTTATTGAAAATTATGTGTTATGATTTTGGAAAAATGGATTCCATATTAGGAATCAAAATATTCAAATTGTGTTAATATTTAATTTTTATCTTTTGACGTCATGAATAGTAACTTCAGTAATTATTTTATTTACGATGGTTAAAGGGTAAATCTGGTAAACAAGGGTAAATATTAATTTTATATTAATCTTAAATTACCCTAAAACATTTCCTAATCCAATTGTATGTGATATTTATGACAATGGGCATCCCTGGGTCTATTCTTGAATCCCATGGATTCATTTGGATGTGAAAATTATAGTTTATAAAAATTAATTTAAAGTATAGATAATTATAACCTCAATATATATCTTTTACTAAATCGATTTTAATATAAGTATATATAACCGATATAGAAGTATATAAATAGTCATTAGGAATATAAATATTTTTCCTACATCATGAAATTTTATTTATAATTTTTATACATTAGATATAAATATTTATTTATGATATAATTATGATGTAGTGATTCCCTCAATAATGAAAGAATCAAATAAATTTATTTATAAATATTAAAACAAATTTAATTTTGTTATTTTGATGTCATACACCAATTTTATAGATTATACTAACATATTATATTTAATTTAATGCCTTATTCTTTAAGTAATCATGTTTTTGTTAATTTTTAAAAAAATCACGTATGAATAGTGTCCAAAATTGACACAATTCCCAACATAAAACATAAAATAGTTTACTAAATGATATTAAATTCCTAAAAATATATTATTCTTCCAAATTTCTTATATAATTCAATATATGTCATAAATAACATTTTTTTTGGTCATTTTTCATGATATGGTAATTACATTAACCCAAAATGTGTAAATAACATGATATCATAGTAAGATTAAAAAGGTTAAAATAAGGGTAAAACCAAAAGATAAGGACAAAGAAATTTTAAAAACTTATCAAAATGTTTTTTCGTGATGCTTATTTGAACCAAGATTATCTTATATTATAATTAAATAATTATTGTACCATTTTTAATCGAAATTGAATTTATAATAAATTAATATTTTGTGACATTCATAAAGTGCCCCTCTCCTCTCTTATAAAATGTCTCCTCCTTGCTCTCCATTTCACACCATTTTGAGCCTTTAATATCGTTAAAACCCTGACCATTTATCTTATAAAATTCCCTAGTTACATTATAGATGTTATGGTCTTCTCAAGAAACCAACTCTAGTTCCCTTGGAGGAACGTCAAAGGAGGCACACTGAAAAAGAAGTAATCTCTTCTACCGATTCTTTCAAATTTATTTCTTCTTATAATTTCTCTACTTTAGTTATTTAATTTGAAATTAATAACATAATTACCACTAATATACTGATATTTTATTTATAAATATGAAACAATCCTTTTTCACCTTTTATCTATCCTACAAAAAATGAAATCACCGCGCGTGCATACGTACAGATTACCATCTCCACGCCTTTGTATAAACTATTTTTAACCACCACCTTACATGCATGTGTATAATTGTAGAAATAATAACTATATATGATTATTATAACATGATACTACTTCTGAGATATTATACATAATCCACCTCAATATCGTTCAACAACTATGGGAACGATATCGTCACTCGTGCGTACGTACGACATATCGTCTCCACGACCTGATGAGATTCATTCACCATGTTAACCAATAAGAATGATAATAAAGTGTATATAATAAATAATCATAAAATATATGACATAATAATTCTAATGTATATATGTTTTTATATATATATATATGTCACTTAATTACTTCTATTCAATTTTATATGGAAATTAAAATAGCATTCTTGCGTACGTATAGCCTACCGCCTCCATGAAAGGTGTATTCCATTCCATTTATCGATCTATTATATATATTTCCATACTAAATATATATGATATATAAATCACTTTTTACATTATGGAAGTAAGTAAATAATGATCTATGAAATAATATCAAGAATAACATGTCCAAACATGTACGATAAATAAAATGATTATTACCCAAAACATTGCTTTACCATGGAATTGAAAAATGAATGGGAAATATAAAGTCATAATTAAATCTTATATGATATCATAAATATTATTATGGCTGTGTTACAAGTTAATAATATTTTTAAACCCAATATACATGAGTTTTGGACACATACAAAAGAAATAGGACCTAAGGTAAGGGAGAATTTTTCAATCTCATTTTTATTTGAGATTACTTATACATACATATTTACTAGGGATATATTTATCATCCATTACCATGTTTTATAAAAATGTTTTCCTAAAATGTTTAATATTCATTCATTTATGTTTAAATTCATTTTTATCCATTTTTTACTTTTACTACATTGTATGGAAGAAATCTATCTTTTGTTTACCATACGAGGTACTTTTTTTGACATTTCTAGTAAAAGTCTGGGGAGAATGTTTTTATTTATGTTATATGAAATGAATGGATTTTTACGGTTTCATGATGCTTTATTTCCATGAATCATCCTCTACATTATTTCATGTATATTTTCAACTAAATTATTTTCTTTTAAAATTTCACAGCATTTTGAGAAAAGAAAACGTTTTTGAAGAATAAATGATATTTTCCTCAAGAACTAAGTTCAAGTGTTTTATCAATATTATTTTCCATATAAGATGACATAGGGTTAAGTTTATATCCATATTATTACTTTTATTGGATTTTTTATGTGATGGAATAATTTTTTATTAAGTCCATTTCTTTTATATGGATTATGTTATGAGAACATGATGTTTAAGAATCCGATTTTATTTAATGGGTTGTGTTATGATGATTGATATATATTTTTGTGGTACACATAAGATTGATTTAATTATGAGATTGGTGGGACCTATATCTCTCTCTAATTAATTGGGTAATGATTTATATCTCATGATAATAGACATGACTGGGATGGCAGGTAAGTTGGGTTCAATAATACATGGTTGGAATGACAAGTAAACCCAGTTCAGTAATGGACTTTGTCCACTATGATGGTCTTGGAAAAAATTCCTCAGTTACTATGGAAATTATATTATGTGTATAGTGGTTTTCCACAATTCCATATTTTATTCCAATGCTATTTTATTGTGATTAATTTTTTTTATGACCTATTCCTTACGTACTTCCAAGATTTAATTCATGACTCAAATTTTTGATGTTTAAACATTATGTTCATGTTTTTTCATTCAAATTTATATAGATTGTTTTATTATATCCATGTTTACCCTTAATGAGAATTTTATCTCACACCTTTTATGTTTTCTTTTCCCCTGACATAAAGGACGTTTTTAATTAGAAAAACTAAATGGGATGATCTTTATAGGAGATGTTAATGATATTTCACCATGGTTAGAAAATTATGTTCCAAGTTTACCAATACAATAAACTAATACGGTCTTTGGGAATCTATTTTTTTCATGTATTAATTATTCCGAAAAAGTAATGTAATATCCATATACATCAATCTGGGATCTCAACAGTTGATATCATAGAGAATGATTACTTAACCTTTGGAAACAATGATGTGAAAACATTAAGGATATCCCTAGATATATTTCTAAGGTATGTCTAAGGATGTCCCTAAGGTTATGTATAAGTATATGATAAACTCATAAAATTATGGTTATAATCATGAATTACCTAAAATTAAACCTTTGATGTTAGTGATTTAAGGAACACCCCCTTGATTATATTATTTTCCTAGTATGTTTTTTGCCTCTCACACAATTATTAGTTGGTTTTAGACGATGGATTAAACTTGAAGAAACTGTGTTAATGATCAATACACTGGGAAATGAAGTGATTGTCCTCTAGAATAATGAAAATTTATGGTAAATAGAAGGGAAAATCTTATTTCTATGCTGACACAAGCTATGAATCATTCTGGGCTCCTAAATGAACAGAGAAGGGAACAACATTCTAATGTGTCCATTATGCGACAACATCCACCATATTTTAGTGGGTATTCTAATCCCCTTTTTTCTAAAAAATGGATCAGTACCATTGAAAATATATTTTCCATCCTTTGCATTTTAGAGCATGAAAATTTCATTTTGGACGTATACTATTTAGAAGGTGAAGTGGACTAGTGGTGGACTCTAATTAAGAATACATGGCAGCAAGATGAAATTGAATCCATGGAATTGGATTAGTTCAAGAACTTATTATTAAATATGTACTTCCCTAGTATTCATCAATAAAATATGTAAAAGGAGTTACTTGAGCATATGAAAAAGGATGATGAATCTGTTGGTATGTACGAGGTGAATTTTACAAGACATTCAAGGTATGATTTTGGCTCTATCATCCACCCTGAATGTAAAGTTGATTGATTATTCAATGTAATAAAACAAAATATTCGAAATGAATTAGCTATAAGAGACTTCAGTATTTGTGAAGATATTGTGTGTGGTGAAATCAAGGTATAACTAGAAGTTGGTGTTACCTATCCATATCATTGTTTTGATAGGAAACAAAAGATGGAGTTTAAGGGAAAATATCAAAAAAATGGTGAAAAAAAAGATAAATGGTTCTTTATGCTCAGAGTGTGGAAACAAACATGGTGTAGATTGTCTTAAAGAAACTAGAAAATGATTCATGTGTGGAAAATAAGGTCATATAGCAGGTGAGTGTTGATGTAATGAAAAAAAGGTTGCTAGTGATGTGAATGGATAAAAGACTACAAAGAACTCACCCCCAAAACATTAATGAAATATGTGCAAGGAAATGAGGCATTATTCTAACCAATGCCCTAATCCAAGGGTTTATGATGATTGAAATCAATAACAGCTTACATAAAATTAAAAAGTGAAGGAACATGATATCACTATTAGTGATGTTGAGTATGATAATGAAGTGGTAGAATGATTAAATTTTTATGTAATGGAATTTCAAAATAGTGTTGTGGAATCTTATTTATAGTATTATTGAATATTAGAATGTTTATTTATTGGTATATTATAGGTTTCCATAATAATATTGTACCAGATTCCATGAAAAGTGATTAAAATATTTTTGGAAATATATGATATGCACATAATGAAGGGATAAATAGAAAACAGTAGGTTTGATAGTATTAATTAGCTCTTGACTGATAAAAGGGAAAAAGTGATATCATGGTTTGAGTATATAGAATTTTTTGTATATTTGGTGTGTGGAAAGAGTTTATTTTGATATAATTCATGTTTTAACATATGTTATTCAGTAATTTATGTTATTGTCATATTTCAAAAGAATATATGATTAAGGTATTTAGATGTTTGGAATGTGACAACCATGAATTTCCAAATGAGATATGGGAGAAAAATGTTATGTTGATTTAGTTTACCTCCTTATAATGGTTTTATCTTCAATTTTTGGATGGATTGTAATGTTATACATTTATGAATAGAATAATTTATATTCTAGATGATTTTTATGATATTAATGTATTATCTCACTACATATAGACTTATGCATATTTAATAATTTATTATAAACTTTTTTTGAGATAGATGGAATAAACAATCAATATATCATATATTATGATAACATTTCAAGAATGAAAAATTCATCTTCACTACATTAAAAAAGAGATGAAGTGGAAATTGTTCAGGGATGGACCAATAGTGATATTACACTGAAATAAAGTATGTATTTCACATTATGAAAAAATTATTAAACTTTAAGAAAATGGTCTTGAAAAGAAAAAATTTTATACTAGTACACTCTAATCCATTGAATGAGATGTTTCCTTAAATCATCTCAGATTTATTTCTTTCTAATAGTTAAAATTCTCCAATCCTTAATCTCTGTCACTATCCATTAGAACACGATGGTCATATTTCTCTTTTATATCCATGTTTTCACTTCCCACCTATATTCTTATTTTTGGAAGCCCAGTGATGAGTTACTTTGTGCAACCTTTAAAATTAAAACTTCTCATTTTAAAATGATTTCTTAGTATCCCTTTTGATAATGTGGGTTTCCATGAAATAAACTTTCAAGTAGAAAACTATTTATAACCCTGAAGAATTTGGAGGTAAAAATTCATTTTAGAGGGGGTAGAATGTAACACACTGAAATTTTAATATATAGATTATTTTTAATTTCATTGTTGTATTGTGTTGTACCCTACACCAAGATTATCTTGTGCTATACACAACACTATATTAGCTTACAGGATACTCAATAATATACTTGGCTTGTATTGCACACAATTTCATATTCTTTTGATAGAGTGTATTTCGAACAATACTAAGTATACATTTTTTTCAATGTATAAATGAACTATGTTTTGATTATGTTATACACAACATCAAATAAATCTTTCACTACATGCACCACTGACTTGGCTTGAGTTACATGCAAGAGTGGCCTTCCTTGATAGCTTGCATTGTACGCAATACTGAGTTTCACTAAACAATGATATATTATGAAAATATTATTATTTAATATGATATAAACTAGTTTTTGGGAATATTATTAACCACATTTGAAATTTTATAACATTATCATTCATCTTACACATTTTATATAACATGGTATGTGATCAAAATGATTTTTTTGGATAAAAGAAGTAATTTTCAAAAAATGCAGTTTTACCACCTTTTGATGGCACACCCATTTTAAATTTACTTTTTAACACTTTTATAAGATAAATTTATCAAAATAAACTCTTCTATTTAATTGGGTCATAAGAATTAACTTTTTATGAATTTTTGATATTTTTCTGTTAAAATTCAAATTTTAATGAATAATAAAAAATACTGCATTTTAATTCAAAACTGCCTTTTCATCTAATTTATTTATATAGGTAGATTATCATTATAATATATTTTATTGTGTAATTAGATTATATTTTTATCATTTAATCAAATTTTCTTCATTGGAAGTAATTTTACTTTTAAATTTGACACAAACACTTGTCAATCTTTTAGTTGTTATTACTTCTTAAAAACTCGCATTTTGGTTTTGACAATAAGAATTAATTTATAATTAATTACTAAAACATATGTGTTTTGAATATAGAAAAATGTATTCCATATTTTGAATCAGAATGTTCAAATTGTTTAAATCGATACCTTTTATTTTTTTGACGTTTTAAATACTAACATCAGTAATTATATTATTTACCATGGTTAAATGGTAAATCTAGTAAATAAGGGTAAAAAATAATATTATAATAATATTATATTACCCTAACACATGTCCTAATACAATTTGGTGATATATTTCTAACCATGGGCATTTTTTGGTCAATTTTGGGACCCCATGAATTCACATGGATGTGAAAATGACAATTTTATTAGAATTAATTTAATGTAAAGATAATTATAACCTAAATATGTATCTTTTACTAAATTGATTATAATATAGGGTTATATAACTTATCTAATTAACTATAAATATTAATTATAAATCTAAAAATATTTCCTACATCATGGTATTTTATTTTTACTTGTTATACATTAGATAGATATATTTATTTATGACATAATTATGATGTGGTGATTACCTCCTTAATGAAATATTCAAATAAATAAATTTATAAATATTAAAAAAAATGTAATTTTGTTATTTTGATTTCATCCACAAATTTTATGAATAATTTTAAAATATTATATTTGATCTAATTCCTTATTTTTTTAAGTAATCATGTTATAAATTTTTATAGAAATCCAGTATGAATAGTTTCCAAAATTGACACAATTCACAACTAAAAACATAAAATAGTTTATTAAATTATATTAAATTCCTAAAAATATAGGATTTGAAAAAAATGATAATATAAGTCCAAATAAATAATAAAATAGTTTTTGTGGTTCATTTGACATGATAGGGTAATTACATTAACCCACAATGTGTAAATTGCATTATATTATGGTAATATTTAAAAAAATAAGGGTAAAACCAAAAAATAAGGACAAAAAAATATTCAAAACTTGTCAAAAATTTATTAGGAAACATATATTCGATTAAAAATAATATTATATTATAATTTAATAACATCTAGACCATTTTAAATCAAAATTGAATTTAATATTAATTAACATTTTGGAACATTCCTAAAGTGCCCCTCTCCTCTCTTATAAAAGGGAACCTCCACCTCTCCTCTTCACACCATTTTCAGCCTTCAATATCGGCCAAACACTACCCATTTCCCGTATAAACTCCCCTAGTAACATTCTACAAGTTTTGTTCTTCTCAAGAGATAATCTCAAGTTCTCTAAGAGGATAGTTAATGGAGGCATGTCGAAGAAGAGGTAATCTCTTCTACCGATTCTTTAAAATTTATTTATTCTTATACTTCCTCATATTTAGTTGTTTAATTACAAAGTAAGAACTTCAATATCTCTCTTATAATGATATGATATTATATATATTAAACAACCCTATTTCACCTTCTATCCATCCTATGAAAAATGAATGCACGGCGCATGCGTACATATGGATTACAGTCTCCATGTCGTGGTGTAATATTTTTTTCACCAAAACCTTAATTGGATGGGTATAATGGAGGAAATAAGAACTATATATGATTATTATATCACTATAATAATTCTGAGATATTATACTCCATTCAATAAAATACCATTCAACAACTATTGGAACTATATCATCACTCGTGCATACGTACGGCTTACCGTCTCCACGACGCGATGAGATTCATACTATATGTTAAACATTCAAGATTGATTATAAAATATATAAAAATAATAATCAATAAATATATGAAATAATAATGCTACTATATTTATGTATATATATATATTTCATTTACTTACTTCAATTCAATTTAATAAAAAAACGAATATAGCATTCATGCGTATGTACGGCCTACCGCTGCCATAAATACTGTATTTAATTCCATTTATTAATCTATTATATATATTTATATACTAAATATTTATGATATATAAATAATTTTTAAAAATTTATAAGTAATTAAATCATGCTCTATTTAATAATATAAATAATAACAAGTCCAAACAGGTATTATAAATAAAACGATTATTACCCAAAACGTTTCATTAACATGGAATTGTCAGATTAACGGGTAATATAAAGTTGAAAGTGAATTATATATCATATCATAAATATTATTATATTTCTGTTACATGTTAATAATATTTTTAAACCCACTATACCTGATTTTTGGACACATACTAATGAAATTGTACATACGGTCAGGGATAAATTTGCAATCCCATTTTTATATGAGATTTCTTATACATAAGTATTTACTGGGGTTATATTTATAATCTAGGTCCATGATTTCTTAAAATTCTTTCATAAAATGTTTACTATTTTTTCAGGTATGCATAAAGTCATTTTTATCCATTTTTGACTTTTACTATATGGTATGGAAGGAATATTTATTTTTTTACCATACGTGGTACTTTATTTATCTTTTTGAGAAAAAGTATGAGGAGAGTGTATTTGTTTAATTTATACGACGTTAATGGATTTTTACAGTTTCATGATGCCTTATTTTCATGAATTATCCTCTACATTATTTCAAATTTATTTTCAACTAAATTATTTCCTATTAAAAGTTCATGTCATTTTCATAAAAGAAAATGTTTTTGAAGAAAAAAGATATTTTTTTCAAGAACTGAGTTCATGTGTTTTATAAAAATTATTTTCCATATAAGATGATTTATGATTATGTTTCTTTACATATTATTACTTTTATTTGACTTTTCTTGTGAGAGAATTATTTCTTATGAAGGCTTTTTATCTTATATGGATTAGGTTATGATTACATGATGTTTATAAATCCCATTTTATTTCATGGGTTATGCTATGATGAATGATTTATATTTTTGTGGAATATGTGAGATTGATTTCATTATGAGATGGGGGGACCTATATCTCCCTTCAATGCATTGTGTAAATATTTATATCTAATGATATAGACATGACTGGAATGACAGGTAAATCCAGTTCAGTAATACATGGATGTAACGACAAGTAAACCCAATTCAGTAACGGACTTCTTTCACTATAATGGTATTGGAAACCATACCGTGGCTACTATAGAAGTCATATTATATGCTTAATGGATTTCCATATTTCCATGTTTTATTCCCAAGCTATTTTATCATGATTAATGTTCCTTTGTAATATAAGCCTTATATACTACCAATATTTAATTCATGACTAAATCTTTGGATGTTTAAACATTATGTTCATGTTTTTACGTTCAAATGTATATGGCCTATTCAGTTTTCTCCATGATTACCCTTACAGAGCATTTGAGCTCACCCTTTTTATGTTTTCTTTTCTCCAGTATATAATGAATGGTTTTAGGAAGGAAATAAAAAGGGAGAGATCATTATGGTTGTTGTTGAAAATTTTTCACCATGATTATAAGATTATGTTCTGAGTTTCCAAAGGCAATAAACTAATACGGTCATTGGGCATCTGTTTTTTTCATGTATTAAGTATTCTGCAAAATTAATGTAATTTCCATGTACATCAAGCTTGGGTCCCTACACCAGACATGGTGGGCCATAATCTGCTAGTATTACTTAAAGAGTGCCACTTGAGGAACCTCCTGATGTACTTGATCTGAGCACTGAATCTATTGTTAGTGAGTGTTTCACACATCTGATGCAGTCCTTGAAAGGTGCTCCATGGTTTCAACTACTATGGCAGATCTGAACAGAGAGTTCTAGCAGCAGCATCCTCCAACTTTTTTATTGGATAGATGTTCTTAGGCTACTGAGTCTTGGCTAGAGGCCATGATATATATATTTTTTGAGCATTTGGAAACGACTATAGAGAATGGAGTCAAGATTTATACATACATACTTTTAAATTTGGCCAAGTGTTGGTGGGATGTGGTTACCCCGGCTGGTCATCATTAGGGCATGTTATAACTTGATTTTTCGACTGCCTTCCATAGTCAGCTCTTTCCTCAGAAACTGGGAGAAAACATATCCATAGATTTCAGGCATCTTGAGTAGTGTTTTATGTCATTTAAAAAATATTCATCACCTTTCACTGATTTATAGAACATTGCACTACTTCTAGTCAGTGATGAAATTTCTCGTGCAAGACATTTTGAGGATGGACTCCAGTACACCATCTAATGTTAGGTGAATTTCTTTCACCTTCCTGAATTTTCTGTAATATTTTATCAGACCCTTATTACTGAGCATAACCTGAGGGATGGCACAAGTATCGGGTTTATTGGATTAGTGTCGCATTAGACTAGTAGTTCTTCTGGTGGCCGAAAAGGTTCCCTTAAGGTTTTTCATCACGGTAGTGGCATCCAAATTATCTAGTTTGATAGCTTTGTGGTATGTCATAAATGTGGAATGACAGGGAATAAGAATATCCAATTTGATAAAGACCCTATGGAGTACCGAAATTTTAGTTGTATGGGTCATCTTCAGCATTTCTGTAGTACATTTCCACCAACTTCTAGTGGAAAATGATCAGCATCCACTCCACCTACATGAGCGAGTTATTTTACGCCATGTGAGGTGGGGAGTTGGAATAGCACCAGCAAGTCTGGCTGAGGAGGAGGTCTTGGTCATGGTAGTCTGACATGTGATCAGCATTAGTGCCTGTAGAGTAGTCATGATTGTGGTAGTCCATCTGTTGTATAGTGTCGTAGATCTGGTCAGTTGCATGCTTTACAACTGATACCCAAGGATTAGGTTGTGAGAACATCTACAGTGTGAGCTAATATTCTAGTATCCTCCTCTTTTTTATCTACTTTTTTGATACATGTGATTTAAACTCATTCATTTTTGTATCTATCCTGAAATGTCTTGGACTAGAGATATAGTATCACTATGGTGTAATAACCCCCAATACACTGTTAGGAATGCGGATAGAGGACGTACGCCAGTGGAGGGATATCCCCATGAGGTAGGAAGTTACTCTTTCTTGTGTAATCTCTTTGTTCTCGAGATGACTAGATTCGATGTCATTCTCGGGAAGGATATGTTAGTACACTAGAATGCTTTTGTAGACTTTTATCTCTCTAGGTTTTCTTTTAAATCACCATAAGGAAGCAGTTATGTTTTCAATGGTGAGTGGGATGTCCAGGCAGGGAGAGCTGGACTGAAAAAACATGGGCTAGGTGGAGTGACCACCAAAATTTCAAATATTTTTATGTAAGATCAGGATTCACTTCAAACAGATTTCTCTCCAGTTGTCGACCATTTTAGGGAATCTTTCCATGATGAATTTTCTAGCTTACCTCATAATAGAGAGGTATAGTTAACAACAAATCTTATTCAAGGACCAAATCTAGTGTCCATTCCTCCACACAGGATGGAACCTACTGATCTTCATGGTCAGAAGATGGAGATAGAGGACCTAGAGTCCAAAGGCTGCATACGGCCTAGTACATCCTCTTGGGGTTCACCCATGTTTTTTCTAAGAGGGAAGATGGAACAATTTGTTAATGTGTTGATTACAAATGTTTGAAATAGTTTACATTCAAGAATTGGAATCCACTTCCTCGAATATGTGATCTCTTTAAGCATCTCCTAGGAGAAAATGTGTTCTCTAAGATCAACTAAAGATCGGTTTATCATCAGGTGCAAGTCAGGCCATCATACATACCTCGTACATCAATCCATAGTAGGTATGGTATGTATAAGTATCTTGTTATGTTGTTCGATCTTACGAACATGCCTGCTATTTTAATGGATTTGATGAATAGGGTTTTCAATCCCTATTTATACTATTTCGTCATGGTATTTATGGACAACATCTTGATGTATTCTCTCACTCATAACAACCATGACAAATATCTTGAGATCATTTTGAGTACACTAAGAGAGCATCAACTTATACCAAGCTTTCTAAATGAGACTTCTGGATAGAGAATTCCCACTTCCTGTTGACCCTGAAATGGTTAGTAATGTAGTTTCATGGGAGTATACCAAAAATGTGTTTGATATAGGGATTTTATTAGGTCTTGAGGGATATTACAGGCATTTCAAGCAATATTTCTCTCATATTTATTCACCTATTCATTGTCTTACAAAGAAGGGTGTCAATTTTACATTGTCAGAAGCATGTGGGAAATCATTTATGGAGATAAAAAGGAGGCTTGTATTGACACCTATAATAATTCTTCAATAAATTAGAAAAAATTATATCATCTTTTTTTATGCATCAGGAATTGTCCTAGGAGTAGTGTTGATGTAGGAAGACATAGTCGTTGTGTATAGATCTCGCTAGTCGATCCCTCACAAGAGAAATTATCTGGCACACGTCCTCGAGCTAGTAGTAGTTGTCCATGCCTTACGTTGCTGTAGAAATTATCTATTGTGTGAATGTGTTGTAGTGTATAAAAATCACGATATCCTCAAGTATATCTTTTTTCCATCATGAATTGAACCTCAGATAGCAGAGGTGGGTCAAATATCTACAATCCTTCAATTTTGAGATTTCTTATACAACCAAAAACATCAATTTTGGTTATTGATGCACTAAGGTGGAAAACTCAAACACAGGTCATACATGAAGCTAGTGATGATTAGAAGTTAATGGACATGTTTTATGAACTTCATCTGGAGTTTCATGATATTCAAAAGCAGTATTACCACTTAGCCCTAACAGTTACCTCTTTCCTCCTTGAGAAAGTGAAGAGTTTTCAGTTTTTAAATCCTAATGGTTGGTTCTCCGGGAGATTATATTTGGAGATAAACCACCTTTCGGTTTTTATGTGGATATAGACGACATCATGCATCTACATAGACATATCTGGGTTTTTGCAGATATGAGAGATGAGTTGATGAAAGAGTCTCATGCTTCGCAATGGGTAGTTCATCCAGGAATCTCAATGATGTATCGAGATATGCGATTCTAGTATTGGTGGACTAGAATGAAACTTCATATTTCATGCTTCATCACAAGGTGTTGCACTTGTCAGCAGGTGGAGGTAGAGCACTAGAGACCTGCAGGCTTGTTACACTAACATCCAGTCCCGGAATGGAAATGTGAAGTTGTTTCTATGGATTTTTTAGTCATCATACCTTGGTCACAGAGGGGTAGAAATGCTATCTGGGTATTCACTGACTGACTAAGAAAATAATCCCACTTAATTACCATATGGGAGACATTCTCAGTTGGTGATTTGGAAATATTGTGTGTTTGTGAGATCATAGGACTACATGGGGTTCCACGTACTATCATTTCAGATAGGGATTCTCATTTCACTTCATGGTTTTGGAATGGATTACAGAAACCTATGGGGACCCAGGTTCTTCTAATCACAAATTTACACCCTCAGAACAATGGAAAATCAGAACAGACAGTACAGGTTCCAGAGGATATGCTCAGAGGATGTGTCCTTAATTCTGACAGTTCATGGGAGAAGCATATCCCTCTCATTGAGTTCACATATAATAAAATTTGTAAGTAAATATTTAGATGGATACTTTTGAGGCCTTATATAGTAATCCATTTTATTAACTGTTGTTCTAGATAGACGTAGGTGAGGAAGCCCTACTAGGTCCTTGTCTTGATCAAGAGACCTCAGAACATGTTCATATGATTAGGAAGTGTATGACTACTTCTCAATCAAGATAGAAATCTTATACCAATCTTCATCTATGACCACTTGATTTCGAGGTTGGGGATCCTTTTTTTATTGGGTATCACCCAGGCTAGAGAATACATAGTTAAGGAAGAAGGGAAAGTGGTTGCCTCATTATGTTGGGCCATTTGAATTTATAAAGAGAGTCGGTCCGGTATCATATCAGTCGCAACTACCTCATAGGTATTATTCCATGCATGACGTTTTTCATGTCTCACAGCTTCTCCAAAATCATGTAGACTAGTCCAATTCCTTGGATCCCAATGAAGTGGAGTTATATTTCATTGCTACCTTTGAGGAATATCCAATATGCATTGTTGACCAAATAATGAAGGCTCTCTAACGCATGTTTGTCCCTCTTGCATGGGTTATATCGTAGCACGACCGAGTACAAGATAATATTTGCTAGAGGGAAACTGATGTACATGCTCAGGGGCCAGTGTTATACTTAGAGTCTGTTCCACTACCATTGGAAAAAGAACTTAGGGGGGGTGAGTTCTTTAAAGGTCAGAAGACTATAAGAACCCAGACTTTCACTCATGTATGGATCCTTTAATTTTCACTCTAAATCATTACATTCTACCTAATATAGACGTCTAATGTGTCATAAAATTTTTCAAGGGTTTCAGGGTATTTTATAGATCTCAGAATCCATATTTTTAGAGAAAACAAACAATATGCTTAGTTTAGAGAAAACGATGTGGAATTCTACATGTTTTGGTAAACCTTGAAAATGATGTTTTTTCAAATAGATCCATCTCAAATGGTCAGTGAAAAGACATGCATATTAATCATTCAAGTGCCTCTTTTTCCCAAGTGCCCGTGTATGGGTTTCACACGGTTGGGAAATAAATGAGGACCAAATAGTTTGGGTAGAGCCATCCTGTATGGTTTGCGTATGGTTTTACAAACCATACAGACAAATCATGCACAAGATAATTTTATGGGTAAATTTCCAGTTTTTCCTCAATGATATAATTAATTGACCACTTCCTCCCAAATCTAAATTTATGAGACATTGATCTATTTCTCTCTTAATTTGTATCTTTTTGAAAGCCACATGTGGGGATCAAGAGATATCCTTCGTAAGATATCTTGTTGAGATTCTTTTCATCATGTTGGATGTCCAATGGTAAGTACTCGAGTTCTCTTTCGCCGTTCTTCTTCTATCTTTCTCTCGACCGAGATATCTCCATGTGGGAATTTTTTACTTTTTCTTAGATCTACTCTAATACTAGGAAAACCAAGGTTGATTTCAAGGGATAATTCTCATACAAATATATGGTGGCTGGTCAACAACTTATCCCTAAATTAATTTTTTTTTTTGCATATTCATGCATGGCCCACTAATTTCATTGGAATCCATTTCGTAAATTTACATGCCATGATTATACTTATTATAATTCTATGGTTATACACTTTTCAAATATGTTTTTAGTTATTAGCGGATACACCCACAACTCAATATTCCTATTGTTTAAGGTTCTGCTATATTTATGTTTTTAGTGTTTTGGCACATTTAATCCACTGCTCAGGTGTAACTTCACATTATCATCTTAAAGGTGACCCCTTCTATAATAAATGTTTTTTTGTTAATGAGAATTTCCTAGTGTTGGGTACCTATATTCTTACCAGTTGACCAACCTAAGTTAAGTGCTTCCAAATGACTGTTAAATGTGAAATGTGAATAAGAAAGTCTACTAAGTACATTACATGGCCAAAAAATGAGATTAAATAAATGTTACATGTTTGTACCACCCCTTTCCTTGTTAATTGAAGGTAGTGGAGTGATCCTATTTAATTTAATATGCCTTAAAAGTTAATTTTGACTTGATTAAATGGTTTCAATATTACATGACATATCCACACTATTGGAAGACAAGTCTTAGAACAATAAATAAATGGTTTCAAAATTAATTACCCTTTACACACTAATTGAAGGCAAGACTTGAACCTACAGAATTATTACATGATTAAAATATAAAATTGGAATGGTTTGACTCCATATCACCTTATATTTTGAGAGGAGAATACCCTGGGTCTTGGGAACCCCATTCTGATTCAAGGATGAGGTTTTCATAGGTTGATACCCACCTAGACTCGGGTTCTTTTCTATTCCTCGGATTCTTGGTATACTACCATAGGGTCCTTTAAATTATTATAGGATACCTTATATACACTCCTTGGATCCTGCATTGACTAGTTGTGGCCTTGGTGAAAGCACATCAGGGCCTATCTTTTCATAGCCCTATTTTTCCTTGGTTAATCACCTTTGACTCAGAAGGCATATTATTGTGGAATGCTTGGGATTACGCTCCTTGGATTACACTCTTACCCCGGAGAAATACTCATATACTATTGAGATAGCATTATGTGAGATCTAAGTTCCCATAGTTCTTACCATCGAACTTCCTCACCAGATATCTTTTCCAGGTTGGCCTGTTACTTATTGGGATATTGAATACTTATATTATCACGAGTTGATTCCAGTGTGGGATATTCCTCACATGACCTAATATAATTAAATGGTAATTACTAAATTAATGAATTGGTTACATGTTCCGACACCAACTGAGGACTAAAGCATGTACATGGGTATTTATTTAAATTTTACTGCATAATTTACATTATATACGCATGCCTGCAAACTACTATATTCCATTACATAGGCCAGATGTTATAGATACCCTTAGTAGTGGCCCACTAAGAACTATCTCACACCCTCTCTGGGTACCGTTTGGTACCCGGAGTAGATTACATGGTAGAAGGTATTGAAAAGGGGAAGAATACAACTTCCAACACTTGATTTCTTACTATTAGGATAGATCTTGATACCAGATGACCGAGTTGGATCTCAGTATGGTTAGAGTAGTCTTTGTTTTATTTTACCTTGAGAAACATGTTATGTTGATTGTCTTGTATCCATGATTTCTAGTTTTCTACTAACATGACATTATATCATCACTTTTCCAGTTGATACAACAATTTTTATTCTCATTAATCTATTGAATTAGTTTTTTTTCACTATTTTTTATATTACTTCTGCTATTTACTATTCAATAATAATCCTTCTGTTTTAATACACTCCGATAATGAGGGAATAGTATTCCCATAGACACACCCTAGGTCATCGCTACTAGTCAGTAGACTCAAGTGTTTACGGATATGCACTTGAGGCCATGTGGCCCACCGGGCTCGGGGCACTCATTATGTTGCACCCGTGTTTGGGATGCTGTACTTCTTCACTCGTGATTGATGATTAGTGCACCAGTTATGTTATTCTCTTTATATTTTTTGAACAAAAAAAATTTATTCATGAATTTATCCTTTCTGAAATTCTAATAAAACCCATTCCTTTTGATGACTTATTTTATGTCTAGGATTAATATTTTTTCCAGGTGGAAAGCATGATTATGTAAATGTTATGATATGATAAATGCATCCAAAATTATATATAACTCTAATAAATTGGGTAAAGAAAATTTTTTCATGATATAATTTTCAATATTAATAAACATGTTGATATCTTTGTTCATAATGATGATTTTATAATATTCACATTTGTTATGCATGAACATTATGCTACCTTTCTTCAAAACATTGTGTGGTAATTGAATACTAAGACATTATGTTTCATTTTAATGAATTTCCACATTCATTTAATTTATCTAATTATTTATCTCATGATTATTATAATGATTAATTTGAATGTGTTATGATGATGATGTTTATGTTCACCCATGTTTCTTTTCACTTATTCATCCTCTTACAAGGTTTTTAGATCACCCCTTTTTTATGTATATCCTCAGGTGAATACATTTACTAAGAATAAAATGAGGTTCATTAAGAAACTATGGGAGAAGGAATTATTTAATTTTTTTGATTTATTATGTAATTTTTTTTATAATCCTAATTTTTACAAAACACTAAATCTTTGGATCCTAGTGGTGTAATTATTTTTTGTTGTTTATCCTTAAAATGATGTAATAATAATTTAATAAATTTAGGGTCACTATAAAAGAACCTAATATATATATATATATAATATAGATATTTAAGAGAAATGAATTTTATAATGATCAAAAGATATTGAATGATTCAAATAAATGATAATATAAATAAAAAAATGAATCCTGAAAGTGAATGTCAAAACATACATTGTTCAAAACAATCCTAAACCATACAATGAAAGTATAAAGATGATATAAATATAAAATATCTTCATTGGGTTATTGGTACAACAAAGGGTTTATGTTATTAGGGAATATATATACAATAAAAATTTTATTATAAACATTCTTCATGAAATTAATCTTATTAAATTGAAAATAATTTAAAAATATTCAATAATTATTTTGAAAATAAATTTCATTGAAATTTACTTTTTAAAACTTATAAATTATTTTTTTGAAACATTTATTGGTTATAATGATAATAATATCTATGCGTGTAGTGTGAATTAAAATAATGATTCCTTTTAAATTTTCAATAAAATATAAATGGGACCTTTTGGAAATGAAAAGAAGATTCATTTAATTTTATTAAAGTAAAAAATAGAGAATTTTTTTTAAATAAATCATATATAAAAGCTTATATATGTTTTTCAAAACATTTTTAAAAATCATGGTATTCAAAGGAAATGGATTTCTTACCGAACAGAAAAATGATGTTTGATTTTATTAAAAATATTTTCTCAGTTATTTTAACTGCCAAATATTGAAAAAACCATTCAACTAAATTAAGATACCAAGAATAACCATAGGAGAAGAAAATAAAACTGTTTTATTATATATTTAATAAATAACTTCCTTCAACTTAAATTCAAGAATAAATTATCCTAATTAGAATGATTTTATGAAATAATGCCTTATCATAATGTTGAAGTGAAAATTAATCCATGAATATATTATTTTTATAAAATATAAATCCTCATAAAAAACTAAAAATACAATATAATATAATAAAAATTCAATACAAACATAATCCTATAATATCATATATAACGAAGAAGTAATGTAACCTAATAAAATTAAATTGAGTTGTGAAATTATTTACTACTTGTTAACATTTAAATAAAATCATCTTAGATGAAAAAAATCAAATTGATAGTTAAAATAAAGTGACTTATTAATTAATAAAGATATTACATATAAAAGGGGTTTAATATAAACCAAATAAACGAAATTTAGTGTATAACATTGCAATATTCCTCAATGAAAAAAAATGGAGTTGAAGTCCCTTACCTCACACTTCATTATTGTTGAAAATTATTTAACACCCTATATAATGGTATTAATAATTTTTATTAATTTATGAAAGAAACATATTCATATTTGTAATATATTATATTATATTTTTATAATATCTTATCACCCGTTCATTGTTAATTATTCATTTTTTTAATTGTTTCTAGTGATAATTTCCTTACTTTTTCAAGCGTGTTTTATCATAAAAGTTATGATTATTATGTATGTGATATAGAATCATCATCTCAATAATAATATTACTGTTATAAATATCATATGAACTCATTAGATTTATTTTTACAATCATTGGTGAATTATTAGACAAGGAAATTGAATCACATCGCTATGTGGAGACGATAGGTCGTTTGTAAGCACGAGCGATGATATAATTCCATTAATGAGTGAAAGGGTAATGTATTTTGTGATATATTAATTTTCCAGAATCAATATCATTTCATACATATCACATATATTTATTAAATTAAATATTTTCACATTCCATGTAATGTGTATGTAAAAAAGTAATTGCATCGCTTTGTGAGATGGTAGTCGACCGTACACATGAGCATCATTATCGTATTTTAAATGGAGTGGAATGTAAGAATGTATATGTGGTATTAAAATTTATGAAGTATAAATACATCTTAATATTCATATAAATGGTTTTAATCAATTTTTATATATATCCTTTAAATTTGATGATGTAAAACAAATTAAATTGTTTTGTGAGTTGGTAGTCTTTCGTACACACGAAAAATAGTTTTATTTCTCATTCGTTGGAAAATGAGATGGATAAATATTATTTCATAAACATAATAACATATCATTATATTTTATATACTATTTTTATTATATTATAAGTGATAATTAATAATTTAAGGTGGAAAATAAGAATGAAGATGAAATTTAATTCTCATTAGAATTACTTTTTCTAATAGAATCCTCCATTGGATCTCCCTTTAAGGATTCTAGTGTCAGTTTTTTGGGAAAAAAAGTTGATCTAAAACATGTATTAGAATGTCAAGGATGTATTTTTTTTATTTACTCTATTTTCATTAGATATTTTTTATATGTTAAGTTACGAAGTTCCATTTTGTATGTGGGGAAAGGGAACCCTCTTTAAGATTACATGGAAATTTCCAAAATGAATCCAGAATGATAAAGACATTTAAAATCCAAAATCTCATTAAAAACCTTAGGTCTTATGTTTGGAAAGCATAAGGTGTGAAATATTTCAATAAAATAATATTTTGATAATTTGGTATATCATTTTAACCCTCATTTCTTAGTTTAACCACCACTCGATAGCCATATTTTTACATAAAGCACAATTTATTAATTTTGTAATTTTTTCGCTTATCATTATCGAAAAAAATTATGTTCGCCTTTTTAGATAATATATATTTTTCTAATTCCAAATATTTTATCCATTTTCTCAAATTCAATTTAATTTAGTGGTATAATTCAAATTAAAGTTATTTTTGGAGATGGGATGAAAAACCCAGTTTCCAAAGAGAACATTCTCATAAGAATAGAACGATTTAATATTAAAATACTATATAAAATTGATTATAATGAACTAATTTATTTAAATTTAAAAAATATTTAATAAATTTAAATTAAAAAAATTAAAATGTAATTTAGAATTATAAATTATTTAAATTATAAGCCAGTTTTCCGTAAAAATTTGTATTTTCATTATTCATTGAAAAATGAAAGATTTCTGAAAAATACAGAAAATGCACTGAAAGATAAATTTGATATTATGATTTAAAAAATAAATTTAATTTTATCAAATATTTTTTATACAATTTTTAAAAATAATTTAAAATTATGTGCGCAAAAATAAATAATACAGTCTTTGAGAAATAATACTATTTTTTAGAAAAAAGTTATTTTTCAATTAATATTATACCTACCAATTTAATGTCTAGTTTATAAGAGTATTCTTTATTATGGTTAATTTAGAATTGGGATTGCATGTTATGTATGCTATAAAAGTGATTAAATTTAAAGAAATATATTTCATGGATTTTTTTATGCTAAGTGTTGTGTGACTCATAAGATATAAAAGAAAATGTTCTTCTTTTATAATTTTGGGGAGTTACCTAATAGACAATTAATTGAAACTAATAGAAACATTATTAAACTAACCAACTAACATTTATTCTTTGAATTTTAACTTTTTCTGAATAGTACTATTAATATAGTACATGATCTTTGAAATATTCTTCCCAAGTTAAATATCCTTAATAAATTGAGGAAATTTGGTGAACATTTACACCATTTATTCTCCTTGTTGTAAAATTTATAATTGAGTTAATTCCACAAGCAGTAATATACTTAAAGGATATCTTCATTATCATGTTGTAATTTTCATTCATAATCACATTATGTATGAAGAAAATACTAAATATCCTTAGGTAATTTTTTATATAATTACCTTGAGATATTAAGTTAATCCTTCGATGATTTTCAAAGTCAGCTATATTTATCTATTTAACAACGTCATCAATTTTTTCATTTTTATGGTTCTTCTCTAACACATTGAATTTTTTTTACATAATAACTTTTCATAGGTTAACATATTAAGAGTTTCTTATTATATGATTTTACTTTATATAAGAATTATTTCAAAGTAAATTTTGAGTAAAATGATTTTATTATAAATGTTCAAATCCTTTATTATATGAGTCTCATGTGTTACATGCATTTGATATGTGATTTTATTAAATGCACCTCTACTAAAATAATGACCCATTTTAAAATAATCATAATAATTAGTAGAAAAATATCCATAAGCCACTAATCAATGGGTCTACGTTCTTTCTCCTATCAACACTTTGTTATTTAAAAGGGGAATTGTACCACTCATTTGATGTATTACACTTGAATAATTGAGTGGATAACAATTTTATCAATACATCATATGGATAAACCTATATCTATTACTCTAGTATCACTACACTTAGGGTTTTCCAGCTATGTGTAACACAAATATCACACAAATAATTTTTTACCAAACACTTAGTCTAGCCATTTTCACTATTCCTTACAAAATATAATCCACGAGCACCCTATTTTAGCAAATCCTCCCCATTTGAATTATTGAGGTATTGACATGGGATTTTTTTGGAATGAATCTTACAATTTTTATTTTTTAAAAATAATTAAATATATCAACTTATTATCTAATATTAATAAATTTAAATATTTTAATGGTCTAATTTTTTAGATTAAAATCCTATTCCTTTTATACTAAATCGACATGTTTAAATCATATTTAGGTGTATCCCTTTACACAACTCATAACTTTAGATTCTAACCTGAATTGAAATATAACTATATTTACACATTTCCAAATCAATCTCATTAAAAATGTAAATTTAACCCCTTCATGTTATGTATAAATAATAATTAATTAGAAAATTTAATTTCATAACTTAGTACCAACCGAATTCAAGGTAGGTGGAAGCTAAATCAATTATCACACCTAGCATATAACTCCCTAAATACATGTTTGATAACCTATATGTACTTTAAAAACCCAAACTAAATCATAAAACAATTCAAAATATAAAAAATTTATATGTATGAACAACAAACAAGGGTAAAATAAATAAATAAATAATTCAAGTATTTAAACATGAGGAAAACATTTTTGGATAATTAAGAAAATATCATTATATTTTTTTTAAAATTAAACATATATTATGGTCATTCCCAAATATAACATATATAAAAAAATTATATTTATTTGTAATAGGATTTATGTGCTATTTTTTATTATATTTAATTTACATTATATGTATGATATTAAATGAAATATAAACATTTAATATTATAAATAAATTATTTAAACAAATTTTATAATCAAAATATATCAAATTTAAAATTATTTGAACCTTAGTAAAATCAATAATCAAAACTCATTTTTATGTTGTTTAAATAATTTCTTGAATAAGCCTTATTAATTTGAATTATTCAAATTAATTAATATAAACAATTCAGGTTATATAATTCCAAACATGTATTTCAATATTAAATTTTAACACTAATTTAATATTTAGTTGACAAATGTTTTCTAAAATTTTAATTAATTTATTTATTTAAAAAAATATTTATTTATAAATGCCCTTATAAAAAAAATCCCATTATACATTTTTCTATAATTTATAAAATTTTATAAATTATTTAAATCAATAAATAATTGAAATATAAGGAAATAAAACTTTTCTTTAGTAAATCATTCTTAATGATATTCCTTATATCATAAAAAATTATATAGGTGGTTTGCGGAACATCAATATTATTCTGGATAGGCTTTTGAGAGATTAAATTTTCATGTATGGGTTTTCATAGTATTAAAATAGTACCAACGGTATCAAAACTTATAATATAGGAAATATGTGATATTAAAATACCTCTACATAAGAATAATATAGTGCTGAGAAACCTTTGTAAGATTAATTCACACAATGCATGACTATGTTATATTAAAGAGACAAAAGTTGTGTGAATGAATAGTATTTTATAGTAATTAATTTCATAAGAATAATTCAATCATTATGTGATGTTAACAAAGGGAAAATTTCTAGATGTAAGATTAACTTTATATAACATAGGATTATATAAGGACTGGTAAAGGTGAGAAACAACACAAAAAATGATGTAGTGACCACATCATAATAACACAACATGTTTAAGCCTCATGTAATACTACTTAATCAGTATAGATATATGCATAAGATGAACTGGTGTTGGAACTTGTAAGAATAAATTTTTTGATATTCATTAATCACTATCATATGGAATTATAAAGACCTCTATGAATAGATTTACTCTATTATGATATATAATATATCATAACTATGACATGATTAATTATATTAATTATGGGTTTGAAAATTCATTTTATATAATGATTTAAAGTAAACAAAGATGTAATAATTATTTTATTTCACATATGGTTTTCATATGATCTAATATAAAATTAAAACTGCAATATAACTAGAATGAAACTATAAACCAAGAACACCATTCATGAATTCCTAAAACTATGTGTGAAATGTAAAATAAAGAAATGGTGTACCATTCACCATAGATAGGAAACAACCATCATCATTATTTGGGTTAGATGAGCATCCCCAAAGAGGAAGCCTAATGATATCCCTCATCTATGGTGTATCCATGAATCATAAAAATTCCGTCAATGATCTTGAAATATTCTCATATATTCCATGCCATGGCAGTGTCTTCTAATGTGAAAAAATGGAAGATAGTTATATATAGTCTAATAGAAAGTTATGGGGAGAGGGATAATTAGCAAGAGATTGGCTGATTTTGGGTGCACACTATATCATGTCACAATATACTTTTATAGTCCTTTGACTAATTAGAAAGAATTAATTCATATGTTTAAAACATACTATTTAATTTTACTTTCTACCAAGATTTTATCACATGGATGCATCACACTTACCATAAACATAATATTATGAAACTATGAAAATAATGATTTCCAATTTATGAAGATGATCACAATATGAAATTTGTTGTAGTTTTCAAGATCATTTTGGAGGAAAGGAACAAGGTGATGGAAGACACTTTCTAATCAATCCATTTAATCCATTCTTGAATGAATTCTTTGGTGGTGGATTTCAGAGCAACTATTCCTTGTGGAAGTTCATAATTTTCATTCGATGTTTTTATCCTAAGGTTATTCAAGAATATTAAATGTTAATTAAGGGATAATAAGGGGAAATGTGTTTGTTAGATACCTTTATGGTCAATGTTGAAACTCAATGTGGATGGATCATGTTTTTTGATGGATATGAGAGGAGGAGGTCTTGTGTGTGATAATATAGGGTCTATGATATTTGGATTTAACTCCTTTTGTGGTCCAGAGAACTCTATAAGATTTGAAGAATGGGAAAAATAGTTCCCTCATGATGTGTAGATTTTAAACCATTGGAATTACGAAGGTTGAATCTAATTACAAAGAGCTGGTTCAGCTCAGGGGTATCTTTATCTCTTCCATGGTGATTTTTTTTACTTCATCAAGAATTATATGAGTGTCATTGATCATGGTATTGGTATTGGACACAATTGGAGGGAAGTACATTTTGTAGTTGATGCATTAACAAGTAATTGGGACTATAGTGAGTATGCCATTTTATATTTTTCTACTGGCTCCCTCCTAAATGTATGAAATATCATTATTAGAGGATATTCCATAGGTCTCCACCACTTCCACCCCCATGATTTTAATCCCTCTTATTTTCATTATTATAATCTATTAAAAAGTTATTTATTAGTCAATGTAGGAATAATTGAATGAGAACACATATCAATATGTTACCTTAGGTAGTAACATAATAATACTTATAATAGGATTTATGACATACCTTAGTCTAAATAAATTATATTTATTTGATCAATTCATAGATCACCATACAATATGGTCATATCAAATAATATGACATAGTACCACATATATCATATTTATGAGGGTTTAGGGAATATCTCTAACACATTATCCATTTAAAATTTGGTTTCTATATTTTCATTGGCAGTGGAATGATATCAAATACATCAATTATGATATACCTTTATAATGTCCTAAAATATTTTTTAGTTTATGTATTTTGTACCCTATGACATGCTCATATCATATCATATAGTTTTTCATATTAGGAAAATCATTAACAATATCATAGTTTCACTAAATCATCATGTTCATTTTCCATTTTACCTTATATAATATTATATACAATAACATGGGAAACCATATCAAAAACACCTTTTGGATATATTCCAAAACTTGTTTGGAAAACTATTATTAGATTCATTTTTTATCACATCATATATAATGACTTTGTGAATACCAATACAAACCCCTTTTAGATAAACTCTAAAACATTTTTAGGGAATATCCTTAAGGTAAATGTCAATCCTCTTTTACTCTACCACATTTTGTGTCCAAATGTGTATTTTTAGTACTGAAAATAAATTTGATTTCTATAACCAATAAATATAAGAAAATAATTACATATTGAAAAGTATCAATACTATATATTTCACAATGTGATCTAATTTGATCTCTATCAAACACAAGTATCTTTACACCTATGTGTATTATTATATGAAATCATAAATTTTCATATGATTCAATTTCTTATGAAATTATTTGACTATAAGACACAAAGTATATCAA
Source organism: Viscum album (assembly GCA_963277665.1). Classification (NCBI taxonomy): domain Eukaryota; kingdom Viridiplantae; phylum Streptophyta; class Magnoliopsida; order Santalales; family Viscaceae; genus Viscum; species Viscum album. The sequence continues at coordinate 1,115,057,103 of OY728120.1, forward strand.
TCCAATATAGACAACTCATAAATTCTTCATTCTCCAAGTAATGATAGTCTGGGTTGATGAATTCATTACATTTCATAAACTGTATCGATGAGAACAATGAATACCCATCACTAGATAAATAATAACCTAATATTTATTATATAGGAATATACATATACTTCTGTAGACTATCAAAATTGTGGGACCAAATGTCATACTCATCATATGAGAGGCCAAATCCAATCATGGTTAAGATCTTGTCAACCGAATGATAAAAACATACTCACTGACCCCATGATTAGCTAAATCTCAATGTTTTCATAAGAAGGATATAAAAGTGTTATGACTATCATGATTGGAATGATTCTAACCTCATATATTAAAGGATCCAAATATTATCCTTGAAACCCTAATATTCCAAATACATACTGTATAACACTCTTTATGGTATAATTCTTGGGTTATCTGATGAAAAGAAACTTGTTTTGTAGATCATGGGAAACTTTTTCATCCCACTGTAAAATTCATACTCACATTAATCATAAAATTTTATCACAATCTATGATACTTCATAATGAACATCTGTTAAGGATACCTCAATGAAATACCTTGAGAGGTCAATTATCATTTCACTTCCTGATATATATATATATATATAACCCACATTAAATAATTATAATGTGAATATTGCTTTGTGTGTAACATGATATGTTTTATATTAATAAAATATTTTGAGGATACATAATAGAACCATACATAAGATCTTGTATAACATGTAAAATATTAAAAATTTCTTATTAGACATATGTTTGATGCACTTTTAGGATGTTGTCAAACTCATCACATATCTATATAATTTCTTTCACTTCCCTATAAAACTATAAGGACCCTAGATTTTAGAGCCTTTAAAATAAATACTATGTTTTATAACATGTGTCACATGCTACACCCAACATAAAAACCTAAACTTATTAATAATATATTATTAATAAATATATAATACACAATAATATGACAAACCATTAATAGATATTACATTTATAAGGAAAATAATTAATATGAGTTAATATTAAAATAATGATTTTCAATAAAATTGATTTTACTTATAATTTATTTTTAATTTTAAAACAATAAATTTTAAATAATTTGAATATAAATTTTTTAAATTAAAATTCATTATTTAATTCCTCACATAAATAATATTTTAGGATGTATTTTCGGGTTTTCTAAAATATATGGTTTTTAAGGGAGCGGTAAGAATAATGAGTTTTATAATAATTCAATATTTATATGAATTAAAATATTTTGAAACAATTTAAACGTAATTAATATGTTATAAAATATAATAATTAATTTTAAAATGCTATTTTTAATTTTTATACCCATACTAAACTTTTTGTAAATTTATGTAGCGTTTTAAGGGAAACTATTTTTCAAAATTTTTGTTTAATTAATTATAAGATATTGAATTGTAGTTTTTTAATAATTTTATTGTCGAATAAATAAAAATTCTATGGAAATAAATATTTTAAATTCATTGGAATCAATTTAATTAATAATTTAATGAAAATTAATAATGTTGATGCTTAAAAATAAACGTTTTAAAAAAATGAGTTTTTATGGAAGAAATGAGAAAACGTTGTCATTAATTTTCCTACAAATAGAAATATAATTTGACATAATGAATATTATATTTTAGATAATAATTTTCATAGAATTTAAATGGAAATTTTATTTTTAGTTATAAAATTTAGATTACTAGAATTAATGATAATTACCACGATAATGGTGATACAGTTATTTTGAAAATAAATTTTTTATTAATAACATGGTACATATAAAAAATAAATTAAAATTAAATAAATTAAATAGTTAAAATAATGTGATTTATAATACATAAATAAATATAATAACCCTAATTTATTTGGTAATCAATACGATATAATATTGGGAATCTATAATGTTCAAAATGCCTTCTTTCTACTAAATGTGTTTTTATAAACATTATGAGTATTAATTGAAAAGTTAATTTAAAAAAATGAAATTGAATTTGATTAAATATATTTTATATTTACATCCATCATAGAAAAAAATTTACATGGGTTATGTAATATATTTAAGGAATATAAAATTATAGAGTTTAAAATTAGTTTCCTACATTAAAATAAAAAAGGATGAAATGTATAAACTTAATCGTAAAAACCCTATGACATGTTTAAAAAATGATAAGAAATAGTTGGTTTAGATTTTATAGACCAATACATATCCCAAAATAAATTTTTTATATATTTTTGAGCCATTGACCATGGAATATTGTAATGTAATTATTAAAATATTAAGGGTGCTTCCATGAGTGTCCATTCTCTGTCTTATAAAATGGGATCACTTACACCCTTTCAAACATAAATATCTCCATAGAATTATTCACAAAAATTATTCAATTATACTCTAAATTTATACCTCTATTACAAAAATAATCACTTATTCACTCATAATAATACAAATCCCTTTAATTGGAAGGGAACTTCTAAAGAAAATTCAAGTCTCTAACATAAGTATTATCACTTTCCTATGTTTTTAATCTTAATATTTATCTTCCAAATAGATTATCACCATAAAAATACTATTACATAGGTATAATTAGTATACCTATATATTTTCATACTAATTATAATGTATTTATTTTTTAAAATATCCATCAACTAAGAAAAATAAAGGAATTTCAATCACATATGTGTGCAGACTACTACCTCTATGAAGATTCATTTTTTAAATTTTCTTATCTTTTATAATTATTTATCTAAAAATAAAAAAAATTCTCCATTATAACAAATAAATTATAATTATTTTTTATTATAATATTATTTAAAAATAAACACATCCTTTACCATACTCACCAATCATGTTAATGTGAGTTCAAGTTTGGGTCAATTTAACCACTTACATGAACGATGTATTATAATACGATAATAGATAACTAAGAGAACCTGAAAAATAATAATATTATTAAATAATAAGAAAATAATTTTTTATATTATTCTTGAAATATTATATTATCTATTTAACTTTTTATAAAAGTATCATTTTCATTCGCAAAAAATTCCAAAATAAGATGTTATCTTTTTTCTTTTTACATATAGTAGCCAAAACTCATATAGAATGAAATAAGAACATTTTAAATGAATCTAAGTTATATATTATATATATTTAAATTATATATAAATAATTAAATTGGTATAAAATCATATATGATGATACCAAAATTAATAATCATGCGAAAAAGAGTTAAAGTTATCAACACCCAATGACCATAATGAGATATTACTAATTAATGTATTCATGATAAAATATTATAATAAGGTTTATAAAAGGGTAATATTTATCATTAATGTTATATAAAAGTATATTATGTTATTTATGTAATTTTATATGAAGTTGGAGTGTCATAAACTATGAATGGAATCATGGTAACTGTTTCGTTTTCTCAAATTTGAATCATTCGAGACATGTTTATGATATACACCTTGTTTCATTTTAAATTTTTTAAATTCTAACCTATTGTCATTTTTTATAATTATATAATAATATAATAATATATTTATTGTTATATTTAATGTTATACCTCACTTGGGGTTTTGATTCTAATGCTACAATGGTTTCAAGGGATCTTCATGACTCAAATATCCTTCCTAGGTCATAATCACTATTTTTATATTATATTTTTAATGATTTATCTATCACAATATATGATGATTTTAATATGTATTTACTCTATATATTTTGTTTAAATTATGTTTTACACCAAATTACTCTTACTTGATGATTCCATTTATTCATTAAAATATATCATTTTTAATAAAAATTTCCATTTCTTCTAATAAATTTCCATTCATGTACATGACTTTACATCCCACCAATTTTCCCATTTACCAAGTAGAAAAAAATATTGTTTTGTCTTGAATGATAAATTTATTATTATTTATTTATTTTAAAATAACTCATTCTCCATCTTTTTCAAGATTTGGGTTTTCAACATGGTTGTCTCAAAATGTTAAAAATATCTTTCCCTCTTTTAAAATTAAAATGTTTTATTGTTAAATCCACATTTTGATAACAGTTATTTATTTTTTCATGTTCCTATAATTAAATATTCTTTTTAAAATAAATTTTTTATAATTATTTTCAATTATTTTTTGGAAAAATTTATGTATTTTTCATGTTTCCATTATAAATGATTATTATTAAAAGTAAATGTTTTCATAGTATATTCTTCTCAATTTTGGAAAAGATTTATAAATTTTTTAAGTCCCAATTATTAATGATTATTTTAAAATTAAAATTTTAAAAAAAATTGACATCCATTTTTTTAAAAATATGTATTTGTAAAGTCTCCATTATTAAAGATTGTTTTATAAGTAGATGTTTTCAAATTATTATCACTTCACCTTTTTTGGCCCTTATTTTTTTGGGGACTTTTTTTTGGAAAATAATATTTTAGTATTTCTTCTCATTCCCTTCACAAGATTTTTTTTTGAAATTAATTTGTACTTAATTATATTAAATGTCTTGGTGAAATTTTTTGAATTTTCACTTGTATTTACTCACCAAGGTTGATCATTCATGAAGTGATATTTTGATCACTCTTTATATGTTACTCTAATGTGATTTAATTTTTAAAATTGGATTTTTTATATTTTATGATATCTCAAGATCATGTTATGTGATGTTTTTTAATGTTTTAGGAAACACATTCCACATTAATGGGTTCATTAAGATAAGTTGTGATTTTTTTATTTAACTGGAACACATTTGTTTGGATGATGATAGATGGGGACCAATATTACCCTACAATGAATATGTTATGAATTTTTATCTCTTGGTAATGGGATGTTTAGTGTGATAATTTTTTTGTTGATAACATGAAGTGTTGGAATTTTTTTTGTTCACGACATAAATAATGGGAATTTGGTTCCCAACATGAAGAGTGGGATTTATTTTTATTCAAAAATTTAAGAATGATAATTTTATACTCACAACATGAATTTAGGGTATGTTTTTTCACAATATATAACATTAATTTTTTTAACTACATGATGTTTGATCATTTTATTTATTCAAAACATGAATATTGTATATATTTTTTATTGTAAATTCTATAATTTATCTATTATAGTTTTTTCTATGATTCATTATTTGTATGAAATTATAAATTTATATATTTATATGACTGTTATCCTTTACTCATGTTTATTATGTAAATATTTGACAAAAACTTTCCAAGGTAGAGTTTTTGTCATTAGAGATTACATGTCCTTAAATCGTGGATTATGAATAATTATTACTATTTCATGTTATTTGTAATAATAAATTTCTTTCATGCCCATTTTTTCTTCTATGATTTTGATCTAACCCTTGATGAAATTCCTAAATGTTTTCTTTTACATTACATCTGAGCTCACCCCTTTCTTATGTTTTTATTTCTAAGGACAAGAATATGATTATATTATATGATATGTCAAGATTTGGGGCTAGAGGCTCCCAATTATGGAGTAATTATTATATATTAAGATGATTATATAGTTAATCTATAATATAGTAAACCTTTTGGCCATTGGTTTGTGAGACTATTTGTGAGACGAATTATTTAAAACATTTCAATATTATAATATTTAATTCATGTTTATCTTGAGTCACTATAGGTGGTTTTAGATATGAGTTTAGTTATTTTTAGAGATTAATTTAGTAATTTATTGAGATTGGTTTAGAGAGATTTAGTGAAACGATTATGTAACATTATAATGGATGATTTTATGTATATGGTAACTTCTTAATGTTTTGTTAAAGTAGATATTGTGTGGTTATCATATCAATTACATCCGTATTTGGATATTACCTATAGATATATGCTCTTAAATATTTTTACCAAGGGGAAATCACCCCGATGATGCTATATTGGGTATTTACATGATCATCACATGGTGCATGATAATGAGGAATAACTACACATGTAGTTTATTACTCCCAAAATATATGATTAGGTTGATCGCATGCACTTTACCAACCACTACGAATGATTTATTTCCTAGTTAGTCTAAGTAATTAGTTTAAAGATTTTGAGTGAACAGAGCATAATTTACCATTGGTAGAACCAATATGGTTATAGGTTTAACCAATAATGACATAGTTTAAATAAAGATATCTTAGTTTTGAAATGAAGTTTCATTGGATAAACATCATAGGATTGATCTTTTATAATCATATATACTTATTATTTTTATTTTATCAAAAACTATTTAGATTTTATATTTTGTTAATTCAAGATCAAGGAAATGAAACTGTGAAAAATATTTCTCTAATAACTCTTAATATTCATATTTGGGGTATGTATTTTCCTAACCTTACTATGTAAAACTTGTTGGAAATCTTAGAAGTTATTATTTGTTGAGTTTTTTTAGAACCTTTTAGATATTATTGTAACCCTTATTTTTATGATCACAAAATCATGCTTATTATGTTATTTGTAGGCTTCATGTTTTATGATAGAATTTAATGTTATATGGTAGATTGTATAGATTTTGGTTATGTCTATAAAAGACCAATTGTTGAAGTTGAGTCACTACTGAGGATGATTCACCGCTATAGGATAACTCACCACTGATTTGAAATTTGGATATGTGTTGAAATCACTCACCGCTATATTTCATTCACTTATATGGATGTCACCAAGATGAAATTTTTTCAAATTATGGAAACAATTCACCCCCAAAAATGAATCTACATTAGTGATGACATAACGATGAACCTAAAAATTGTGTTATTATTGATATAACCTTCCTTCAGAGGAGTCACCGTGAGATTTGAAAATTGTAAATCTATTGAAAAGACCTATAAAAAAAAAATATTCACCGCTAGACTCAGATACTACCAATTTATCTCACTGCAAGCTTAGCACCCAACCATAATCAAACATAGACAGAGTGTATTTCACCACCAGACCAAGATACCTCTAAAAAGCATCTTCATTAAAAATACTCACAACCACTATTTATTATATTTTTTAATAAATAAATTCTAATGTCTATATTATTGAACATAATAATGAAATGTTTTTTAATGGTTATGTATTAACCATTAAAGAATGGCATTGATGTTATGCCAGACTATCAGTATAAGGAGCAGAGGATCTCGTGGATTCTCTTTTCTTACTGATGTTAATAGTTGATGTAGACACCCCCTTGAAAGTTTTTTTGGATAGAGTGCATATTCCTAGAATTAATATTCATGTACATGATAGTTGGAACTTAATAAAAAAACAATATGACTTCCTATATGTTGCATCTTAATTTCACATGAAGGAGAGAGTGGATCGTAAAGAACATTTAGATCCTTCAGTAAGAAAAGGAGTTTAAGAAAATAAATTCTACTGAAAATTTTAGAAACATGACATGAGACTCATTTCAAAGTACACTAAAAGAGTCATAAGATGCGTAGAATATCATAATAAGAAACACGATCTTTCAAAATCTTTTACATTATTTGTTTATTTAACATTAAATTATTAGTAATGTGTGTATACTTTGTATTAATATACACACATTGTCTCCTATATTAAATTGAACAATACATAGATATCTTCTCTAATAAATTTTACTCATGCCTCCCATAATTATTATGGAAGAAGTATTATGTGTCCTAGACAGTTGTATTACTCTTGTACACTTAATCCATGTTTTGGATCAACATTTTTTCTATATAAACTATCTGGAAATAGGGGATTACCAAGTATAGAGGAATATATATTATCTTGATATTGTACCACTTGTATTCATTTTTATACTGTGTTTTTTCATTTTTTTACTTTATTTATATGTATTAAAATTGAATTTTTTTAAACATAAAAAAACCCAAAAATTTATAGTTAATATTAATTAGTGTTTATATAATATTGTTATTTAGTAAATACATTTCAAAATTTTATGTATTTGTTCACAATTTTTTTAATTGAGATCTAATTAACATCTAATAAATATTTTAAAAGACAAAAACTTATATCAAGATACATTTTTGGCTAACTGGTCTTTATTTTAATTAATTGTGGGATTTTATTTTAAATAATATTTTAACAAAAAAAATTATTTGGTACACAATTCAGCCCCCACCCCCCCCCCCCCACATAATGAGATGTTATCTCTGACCAACATTTGGTATCAACAGACTATGATAGGGTATAAATGTTTTTCAATAATTTCTATCTGTGATTCTAGTTGATAATTAAGGATCTCAAATTTATGTTAGTTATAAATTTAATTATTTAAATGGATAATATGAAATAAGGTTCATCTTATAAAAGACCTCCTTTTTTAAGGAATGTTATAGGATACCACCCAGGAATCAAGATCCCAAAAAAGGTTGATAGTGATCAGGTCACATTTGGTGACAATGATAATGGGAAAATCATTATCCATGGCTAAATGTTTTAACACTAATTATTTTTTAATTTTTACAAACAATTTTTTGATGGTATGAAGTATAATTTTCATAGCATCTCACAATTAAGTGATGATAGTTTTCATGTAAAATTTTGAAATAATTCATGTAATGTTATTTATTCTAATGATGATATTGTTTTAATTGATTTACGGAATGAAAATGTTTATGTTATTGATCCTAATTCATTAATTTATTAGAAAAATTTCTTCTTGAGTTCCTTTAATAAAGAATAATGTATTTAGAATAAGTTACTAATGCACTGTGATATTCCTTCACAAAGGATGCTTACTAAGAAAGGGTTATTCATGGATCTACCCAAACCTGACTTCACAAATCATAAATTCTATAACCCGTGTAAAAAAGGGAAGAAGAACAAGATATATATTAATTCAAAGAAAAAAGTATTAACTACCCAACATATTGAGTTGTTTTACATGGATTTGTTTGTACCATATAATGTTTTTAGTATAAATGGGATGAATTATTTTTATGTACTAGTAGATGAATTATCTAGGAGTTCATGGGAATTTGTGTAGCTCACAACAGTGAAGTTTGTTCTTGTATCACTAAGTATGATAAATTTGTAGGAAAATTAAATGGACTTAGAATTAAGAGCTTAATAAGTGACCATGGACCTATGTTTTAAAATCATCACTTTGAATATTTCTTCTCAAAAATGGATATATTTATAACTCCTCAACTTCCAAGACCCCTCAAAAAATGGAGTTGGAGAAAGAAGAAATATAAAACAACATGTTATATCCAAAACTATGCTAAATGAATAAGACTTAACCATATAAATTTGGCTAGAGGCTGTGAACATAGTATTCTATATAATCAATAGGTTTTTAATTAGTCATATCTTAAAGAATAACCAGTATGATCATTGGAATAGTATAAATACTAAGGTTAATTATGTTAGAGTTTTTGTTTGAAAATTATATATTCATAACACTGAGGTTAATCTTGATAAATTAGCCTCCAAGAGTGGTGAGAGAGTTTTCATGGATTATTCAAACTATAATAAATCGTGTAGAGTTTTTAGAAAAATAACCATAATTATGGAAGAATCTATTAATGTAATGTTTTATGAGTCTGAGCCATATCATCCAAAGACCTATTTAAAAAACCTGAAGTATGATTTTTCTTCATTAAACATAGATTAAAAACCTTATAATTCTTATATGAAATAGTCACCGAAATAATTCAGTTCTAATGATCATCGAGAACATGAACCTCAACCTGTGTAGAATCCAGAAGTGAACATCTCGTTTTTTTTTCTAGAGTTATTATAACCCATAAGTTCGATCCATTGGATTCTATATTTGGGGAACCTAGATAGAGATAAATATACTAGATATTCCTTAAGAATTCAAGTTGAACATCAAGATTTCATTTCACATATTGAACTAAAGAACATCAATGATGCAATTAATGATTAACTCTAGGTAATGGAAACGGAAAAACAACTAAATCAATTTGAACGAAATAAAGGAAAGGATATTTCTAATAAATCCGAAGAAACCTTTACTATAAGAAATAAATGTGTGTTTAGAAACAAGGTTTATGAGTCTGGTAAAATATTAATGAAAAAGGATATACTTTTTGCATAGGGGTATAGTTAATAAGAAGGAGTAGACTATGAAGATACCTTTACACTAGCATCTAGACTGGAATCCATTATAATACTGTTATACTATAAAAAAATTCTCAATTTAAAACTATATGAAATGGATATCAAGAGTGTATTATTAAATGAAAATATTGTTGAGGATCTTTTTGTTAAAAACCCCAAGGTTTTTAGAATCCCAATTTTCCAAATAATGAATTATAATTAAAAAACTTTCTACGGTAAAAACAATATCCTAGAACATGGTTTCATAAGATCATATCTTTCTTATTTTAAAAGGTTTTTAAAAAGGTATATTTTATCCTTACCTTTTTATAAAATTAATTACAAAATATTTTCTAGTTGTACCAATTTATGTAGATGATATTAATTTTTGATCTTCAAAAAATTATTCATGTTTTTATTTTTTAGAGTTGATGCAAAAAGAATTTGAAATGAGTTTTATGGGGTACCAATTTTTATTTATTGTCTTTAACAAATTTTAAAAATAAATATGGAAACATTTTTATGAAATGTAAATATAATAAATAACTTTTAATTTTTTTTGGATAACACTAAAGTAGTGATATTACTATGAGTATTACTTATAAGTTGAAACTTGATGAAGCTAGGAAACCCATGTATCAAGCCAGTTACATAAATATGACTGGTAGACTTCTCAAATTTGTATCTATTAGACTTGATATTATGTTTACTTTGTATTTGTGCTCATTTTAAAGAAAATACAAAAGATTCATAATTAATTGTTGTAAGAAGAATTTCCAAATGGCTCAAATATACAACCAATTTAGAATTTTTTATCCAAGAAGAAAATAATTTTACTTGGTTAATCATTCTAATGTTGATTTCAATTAATGTAAGTTTGATAGAAAAATAACCTATGAAACATATCTAACTTTTAGGAAAGTTTCTTGACTCTTCATGTAGTAAGAATCAAAATTTGGTTGCATTGCCTATTGTCAATGTTGAATAAATAGATATAGGAATCTGTTGTGTATAAATTTTGTGGATAAAACACACTTTTATATACTAAAGATATCAATTCTAACTTGTCCATATAAATTGTGACAATACAAGTTATATAAATATTACTAATAATCCTATGTCACATTCTTGAACAAAACATATTGATATGAGACATAACTTTTTGACAGATTATTTTCAAATTTGTCATAACACTGTTGAATACATTGGTACAAAAAGTCATCTTACTAATATTTATACTACGCCTTAGAAAACATGAATTATGTTTTCACAGTATTGGTTATGTTTAATTTTCATGGGACTCGGCATTGTGAATGTCTCGCCATTGTGAATTTCTCATTATTTTGAATGTATCACATTGACTGTTATCATAATTGAATGTCTCAGTTTTTATACTTATCACCGTTTAATATCTCAACTTTGACACTTCACATCTTTTAATGTCTCACCTTTGACACTTCTCGCAATTTAATGCCTCACCATTGACACTTCTCAATGCTGAATGTCTCATTACTGATACTTTTCACATTTTATACTTCTCATTAATTATACCTATAACCATTGATACTTCTCACCATTGATTCTTCTCATTGTTGTGATATTTCTCCTAGTTGTATATTATCTCATTCCTTTTTCAATTTTTTTATTATTTCATCTAAGTCTATGTTATAGTTTTTATTAATTAGTTATTTAATTGTTATTTTATTCAATTTTATCCTGATTTTCAATTTTCAATCTAATAAATCCCTAAATTATATAAATTTTAACATGTTTAATTTCAACATTAACTCCCCATAAATCCATTCATATTAGGACCCTTTACCTCTAGATGGTCGATACTTATTTCTCATTCACCTATGATTTCAAATAGAGTAGTCATTCCTGAAAAGGAAGTTCAATAAGAGTGGTTGTTATCCCGTAAATCATTAGTTCTTTTAGTTCTTTAGACATAAGGATGGGTGGAATGGTTCTCTAATAATGAAATACCATTTTATCCAAAGCTTTTTTATGTTATTTTTAAGTTCAAAGAGTATAACTTTGTGGAAAATGATGAAAGGTTAAGATGTAGAGTGAATGGTAGAAAATATTTTTCCCTTACATATAATGGGTTTTATGTCTTGGAGTACCACATGAAGGATTAGAAAATTAATACCATGGAACGATTCCATATGATAGTGATGATTTCATTTATGAATATTACTTTTTTTATTTTATTGGAGATATAATAGTTTGATGAATGATTGAATTAGTGATTAATTGTGAGTACATTCCACTTTTTATATTCATTTAGCACATGATTTATCCTAGAAAAGGAATCATTGATATATTGATATACCATGATGTTTACCGCATTTAACATATGAATATAATTGTAAATATCAATTTATGAATATATTTGATGCCTCATATGGTATATATAATTAATCCCAGATATAGATCAAATTCCATGACACACCCAATGTTTATTTCAGTAATTTTGGAAGCTAGAGGTTTAGTTGGTAATCATGATTAATTTGTGGTGGATTGTGGTGGTTTTTTCATCACAAGGATAATTTCTATAAGGATTATAATAATTTTCAATCAATGAAAAAATTTGTGGTTGGTGATGAAAAATTATAATGTGAATTTAATCCTTTAGAACATCCTTCAATACTGAGGAATATTATTGATCCTGGGTTAGATTTAGATAAAGATGTGGAAAATTATGATGAAGAGGAGGAAATTTTTGTTGGTTGAAAATAAGAGTATGGATTTTCAATGGATAAGGTTATTGACCCTAATTTTACTTGATAATTTCATGATATTTATAATGGAGAACCTATTCTACCTAGGCCTCTCCCTAAAATAGAGAAACTTTTTTAGGAAGAAAGTGATGGGGATGAAACAAAAGTCTCATGAGAATAATAGTTCAAGATTTCTTCAATGTCCTTTTAACAAGGTGAAAATTTTGAAAATTATGACGAAAATTATGAATAATAAAAAGGAAGGAAAATATATAAGATTAGAATAGTGATGGTGAAGGAAATAATAGTGAATATTAAATTAGGGAAGAAGAATATGATGACCATGATGGTGGTTTTGATGTTCCTGATAGACCATGTGTCTGAGTTAGTGATGTGTAAGGTGAGAATCCTTAAGAACTTCTTGATTCTCTACATGAATGTAGTTCAATATTTGAATAATGTCTAAGCTTAGTTAAGGATATTGAAAAATCAATAATATTGGAAATAGAAGCATTAATTGAGTGGGATTAATCCCTTAGTTTGGAAAGTATTAAAGTTTTTCAGTATGCGAAAGTTATTTCTTCTGTAGAGTAGCTAGTTTTTGAGCATATGGATGTTGAGCCTTTTATTTCTGATTAAAATTTTGTTGTACAGTTGAGTGAAGTTCTTGCAAGCGATGAGCCTTTTGTTGACGAGCACTTGGAAGATGAACCTTCTTCTGTTGAGTAGAGGAATGATGTTCCATTAGTAGTTATTATTTCTAGAATTGTTCCTTCATTGGATATTCCAAAAATTTTAGAGCATGTTCCTATTAATACTTATGCTATGTTTTAATCCAAAAAGTTAGACCCACTTTCTAATGAGTTTGATGATTTTTCAAGGTATGTCATACGTGGTCTAGACTACTCTGACTTTGATGAGGATATGTGTCCTCTAAAGTATAGGGGATCTACATTTTGAGCTATAATGGATACTAAAGAATATTATGGTATGCATATTTCATCTGTTCCTACTCATACAGTACTATTATATGTTGTGACTCCTGATGATTTAAATTCTTTCATAGATATGTTGGTTTCATAAATTGGTTTTACGATAAATAAACCAACTATTTTGACTACTAAGTTATGTTAAAAATATGAAAGATACATATTTGAGAAGGTGATACATCATATTAAAAAAAAATTATGCATCATAGCCTGGAAATGGAGATTGAAAATGCAATACAATATAGTGATCTAGAGAATGTGAGATCAGTATTAGAGGGGATACAGACATCCTTTTTCTCTTCTCTAAATACTTTTCTAGAGAGAATGGAGACATTTCCTTCACCAAATTTTACCTCTACTTATATTACTCCCTCTATTGATATAAAATTAATAAGATCTACTTTTCAAGAATAAATCTTTGGTCTTCCATGTGTTCCTTCAAGTGATGTACAATCCATACTTGTGAAAACATTGAGAAAGCATGAACATGACTGTGATCATGAACACTAGATGGTTCCAGAATACATGAAAGGCATGAGAGAATAAAGAGAAACCATAACCAAATAAATATAGTATTACCTTTCATGGGTTTATACCAAACATGATATTAATGTTCATTTCCAGTATCTAGCAAGGAATATGAGAATTTCACCAATGAATCAAGATTTTAAATAGTAATTCAATCAGTTAAACCTCATGACTTATTTGTTATGTCTATTTATGGATGAAAATAAATACATGCATAGTTCCATAGAGATAGGGGGAATATAATTATAGAAATTTTCAATTTTATGAAACCATTTTTGAATGTTAATGGGACTATTGTTATGGATCATGAGGCCATTATAGTTATAGCTCATATTACCCCTCCAACTACTAATCTAGATTAATTCAAACTGGGGGTCAACATAGATCCTACTGCACCTTTACCATATCCCTTACCTCCTTTTTTTCTCTCCCAGAGAAGTTTCTCAACACCTCAAAACTATCATTATCAAAGTGCCTCACTCTCTTACTAATTTTCCAAAAAACATTCCTCTAGCTCCCTCAAATCATGCTACACCTTATTCATCTGATAAAGGGAATGGAAAATATCCTCTCAACCCTTCAACTAAGAAGAAATATCATTAATAATATACTATGTCATTGATAGGGATTTTTTGTAAAATCCTTTTAGTTGTATCTTTTTTTCGATGAAATATCATTTAGTTTATTTCTTTAAATTCAATTGGTATTCCATTTTTTTATCCTAATTTTCATACTTTATTATGTACTATTTGATAATCCAAAAATGGTGATGAATATTCTATGACCGTTTTTATCATTTTTGTTTAATAAAATTTTCTAAAAATTACTATGAAAATTCATTTGATATGATTTTCCTTTTATATTAACAAATATCTCTGATACACTTTTTTCTCATTAATGACATGTTTTATAGAATTTCATGATTTTTGATTAGGAAAAAGCAGAATAATGTTAGAACCTTTTTTGAAGTTATCCGAAGAATTTTTTTAATGATAAAAAAATAATTCATATTATTATATTATTGGGATTAGTGTTCTATGACATGATTTCATGTTATAATTCATATTGGTGAGATTTTGGTTAAGTAAAGAAAAGTATCACTGTTCATGTTGAGTCACCACTAGAGGATTACTCACCACTGAAATGAAATTTCAATAAGTGTTGAAAACCCTCAGTGATAAATTTTAGTCATCGCTATGGATGTCACCAAGATGTAAATTTTACAAATGTAGGAAAATGAGACACCACGAGAAATGACTCACCATTATCCATGACATACCAGTGAAACAGAAATTTTCCTATGTTTTCGGATTACCTACCATTAAAGGATTCATCGCTGTATTATAAATTTGGTAAAGTATCGAAAAAATCTTCCAGTGAAAATATTCATCTCTAGACTCAAACACCACCAGTGTGTCTTACCACAATCCTGACACACCTCCAGACATAGAAACTACTAGAGTGTGTCTCACATCCAAACATAGACATAGTCATAATGTGTCACAATTTATAGAATCTCTTCCACTATTCTTATTTTTTATATTTGAATTAAGTAATTATAATGGCTATATTATTGAACTTAATGATGAAAATTAATTTAATGATTATATATTAACTATTGAATAATGGTTTTAAGGTTTTTGTTAGACTTACAAAATGATGAGAAGAGGATTCAATTGATATTGTTTTCTTGCTTCTATTAAAATTTAATGAAAACCCCCTCGTGAAAAGTATTATAGATAGAGTGTATATTCCAAGACCTAAAATTCACATAAACAAGAGATGGAACTTATTGAAAGGCCATGAAGACTACCTACATGATGTATCATTCTTGAACATGACTATGAGAGTGTAGTGGATGAACATTCAGATCCTATAATCATGATAGAATGAGATTATGACACTCTGTTATATTTTAAATACAAAAAACAAGACCTTAGCCTCATTTAGAATTACAGTCATGGTGTCACAAGATGCATATCATATCATATTAAGAATCATGATATTTCTACATCTTTTACTTCATATTTCTGTTTATTTATCCTTCCATTGTGACAAATGTGTGTATACTCTATATTTCTATACACACACTCTATCTATTGCGTTAAACTAGAAGATACATAGATATCTTCAAAAAATTACTCTTATCTCTCA
The DNA here is from genome assembly GCA_963277665.1 of Viscum album. Classification (NCBI taxonomy): domain Eukaryota; kingdom Viridiplantae; phylum Streptophyta; class Magnoliopsida; order Santalales; family Viscaceae; genus Viscum; species Viscum album. The sequence goes on from OY728120.1 coordinate 1,115,073,581, forward strand.
TGATTACTATAGAAGAGGTCATGTGTGTCTCAGAGTGTTTTTTTACTATTGTATACCTGATCCAGGATGTGGATCAAAGAGTTTATTTTAAATAAAGGACTTAGAAGTAGGTGTTTTCCAAGAGCATGGGACTAAGTATCATCTAGAGATTTAACCTCTTGAATTCATTTTCCACTATGTGCTTTTTTTGTTTGACTTTATTTATAATCCTTAAAAATGAATCTATTTTAAAATAAAAACAAAACCACTACATTGATAGTTAGACTTAATTAGTGTTTAAAGAAGATTTTAATTTAGTAAATTGATTTCAAAAGTTAAATTAGTTTTTCATAATTGTTTTAAATAATTCCTATTTAATCTTTGAGAAATATTTTAAAAGATTAAGACTTATATCTATCTCTTATTTTGTCTAAATAGGACGTATTTAAATTAATTGGTGGAATTTATTTAATTCATTTTTAGCAGAAATTTTCGTTGAGTACTCACTTCACCCCCTCCCCCCACACATGCTCTTGAGATACTCACTCTAACCAACATGTATTTTATGGATGTCTTGTCTTATTCCATTAATAAATTGCAGTTAAAAATATATTGATTTTATTTATTTAATGGTGATAATATAACGACATTGTATTTTTGATCTATTAAAATACTTGTCATGTTCTATAACCTGTGTCACATGCAACACCCAGAGAAAAAAACATCATATTAAGAATCTATTATTAAGAAATATATAATAAAAAATAAGATGATAAAAAAGTAACAATCATCTATTTTATAATGATAATAATGAAAATAAGTGATTATAAAAAAGATAATTTTACAAAAAAATAATTTTTTTATTATATTTATTAATTTTGAAAATAAAAATTTAAAAAAATTTTAATTTAAATTTAATAAATTTAATATTTTTTTTAAATTCCTAATAAAAAATTATCTTGTGATTTATATTCAATTTTTTTTAAAATTATTGGTTTTTGGGTGAACAATGAAAATATTGATTTTTCTAATACAGAATTTGTTTACTGAATTGTTAGATTTTGAAAAATATTCCTACTAAATAATATTTTTTAAATTATGATAAATAATTTCAAAATAATATATTTAATTTATAAAATAGTTCAAAACATTTAAAAAATTTATGCAGTGATTTAATGACAACTGTTTTTCAATTTTTATTCAATTAATTTTAACATAAAGAAATGACTTTTATTTTATTTTTTATTATTAAATAAATAATATTTTAATTATAATAAATATTTTAAATTAATTTTTATTAATGGATTTTATTATTTTATTTTAATTATAAATTATTTTGCATAAAATTATACTTAGTCAAAAAATGGGTTTTTACATGACATATGCTATAAAGTAATAATTAATTTCAATATAAATATAAATTTAACTTTATAAAGTGGTTATTATATTTTAGATAATAATTTTCATACTATTTAATATGATGAATTTTTTTTGGTATAAAATTTATATTACAATAATAAATGCTACTGACCATGATAATGGCCAAACAATTATTTTATAAATTATTATTTTATTAATATCCATGAATTTCTATCCAATCAGTGAAATTTAATTAAATGAAATAATAAATATAATATAATTTATAAATACATAAATATAAATATTAATATTAATTTATTTTGAAATAAACACTAAATAAAAACATGAATCCATAATGGTCAAAGTACATTATTTCTACTGAAACAGTTTTCGACACATTATTTGTTTTAATTTTAATTTTAATTTTATAAATCTTAAAAATTGAATTATATAAATTATATGTATAATATATTTCTATAGAATATAATTTTTTATATGGGTTCTGTTATATGTTTAACAAAACATAAAATAACTTAGGTATAAATAATAATGAGGTTTAAAAATAAAAGAGTAAAATATAAATAATTAATTATATAAACACTATAACATGTTTAAAACATGTGAGGAAACAATGTATTAATCCTTTGTAGACATCAAAATACATGGAAATAAATTATTTATATACATTTTATCCATTTTTCTTTGGAATAATTTTATGGAATTATTAAATTATAAACTATGTTTCCAAGAGTTCCACTTTCCTCTCTTATAAAAGGGGAAAACTTACACCATTTAAAACAAAAACCTCTCCATATAATTACTCCTTTAAAATAATTAAAATTTTACTATATATAACCCTCTCCCACAAAAATAATCCCTTTTCACTTGTAGTTATTTTAACCCATTCATTTTCAAGGGAACTTCGAAGGAAAAATAGGGTCACCAACATAATTATTATCTCATTCATAAGTACTTCTTCTTAATATTAATCTTTAAAAATATATTATCACCATGATCATATTATGAATTAAGTATAATTAATTTATTACTTTTTTATATTAAGGGTACAAACAATATTTATTCATTTCCATCCACATAGAATAATTAAGGAACTAATCATACGTCGGTGCAGACTATCACCTCCATGAAGAATCATTATTTTATTTTCCTTCATGTTACTAGTTTATTATCCAAAAAGATTAAAATGTGGTTTAAAATAATAATAAAATAAAAATAATATCTTTATGATTATATTTTAATGATATAATGTCAAAAGAAACACCTCTTTAACCAGACTCAGCAATTGACTTATAAGAAGTTTAAATTTGGATCAGTGTAACCACCAACATGAATGATGAATTAATGTATGATTATTCTTGATTATGGGAAGTTGAAAACCATTATTATTATAATATATTATGAAAATAGTTATTTTTATATGATTCATGAAATATTATATTTATTTTTTAACTTATTATTAAAGTATCATTTTGATTTTTCTAAAAGTACAATAATAATCGGTTATCAATTCTATTTTCATATAAAATAACCAAAAAAATCGATTCAAATAATAATAATTTAAATAAAGATATGTTATATATTAAATAAAAGTAAATGATATATAAATTATGAACTGAGTATCAAATCATGGTTGATGACATCAAAATTATTAAACATGTGAAAAATACTTAAATTTATTATCACTTGACGGTAAAAATATTCTATAAAATTAATGTTCTCAAGATAAACAATTATAATAAAGACTATAAAATTGTAATATATATGCATTATTTTAGGTAATGGAATATTAATTTGGTTATTTTTTTCTTCAAATAATTTGGTGTTTCATCAAATAAGAAAAGAAACAAAGTATGGTTTTCTTGGTCTCATATTTGAATCCATTTATTCATGTTTATATTATAAACCAAATTTCTATTTGAATGGTGTAAATACGAATAAATTACCATTTAATATCTTTATATTCTTATATTTCATTATATTTAGTGTTATATTAAATGTTACACATCACTTGGTGTTTTGGTTACAATGTAAAAAATGTTGTAAGCGGTTTTCGTGACTCAAATCTCCTTCTCCCATCGTAATAACTCCTTTTTAAATTATTTTTAAATAGTGATATATCCTATCCTTGGATAGTTTTAATATTTATTTCCCACATATTTTCTTATAAAATCATTTTTTCACAATGAAATCTTCTTCTTTGTTGATTCCATTATTTCATTAAAATTTATTTTATTAGGACAAATTCACATTTTTTGTGTATTATGCTTTTATATACATTTTTCACTTCCCAATAGTGTTCTATATTCCCTAGTAAAAAATAAAATTTTATTTATCTCTCATTATCATATTATTCCCCTTTATTCACTTTAAACCAATGGGTTCTATTTCTTTTTAATGATTTGTGTATTCCAAAATTTTATATATAAATGTTTAAAATTCCTTTACATATTTCCAAAAAAAAATTTCATGCACATAAAAATTTTTTATAACTTTTACATCTTTTTTTATGTTTCAAATGTTAAATATTTTTTAAAAAAAAACTAATAATTTCAATGAAATTTCATATACCATTTGGAAAATGTTATATCTTTTTCACATTTCAATTCGTAAATATTATTTTTAGAGATAATGTTTTTAAAATAACATCACTTATTATTTTAATAATTTATGTCATTTTAATGCCACCATTATTAAATATTAGTTTAAAATAATTGTTTTAAAAATAATTTCCCTTACTTGTTTAAAAAAATTAGTTATTTTTCAGGTTTCTATTATTAAATATTATTTTAACAAAATGATGTTATTTTCACTTTTCCTTTTTTTAAAAATATAAAAATTAGAGGATAATTTATTTGGAAATAAGGGTCTAAAATGTATCATATTTCCCTTAAAAATAATTCTTCTGAATGTAATTTGTACTTAAATGATTTTAAAATGTTTAGTAAAAAGATTTTATTTTCATTTATATTTACTCTCTGTGGTTTATCATTCATGAAGGGATATTTTTATCCTTTTTTATAAATTATTATGATATTATTTATTTTATAAAATTATATTTTTTATATTCTGTGATTTCTTAAGTTTATATTATGGGATGTTTTTGAAAAGTTAATGAAACTGATTCTCTTTCCATGGGTTCATTATAATTCTTTATGAATTATTTTCTATAAAATTTATTCATTTGTGTGGATGATAATGTATGGGTCCTATACACCCTATAATGAATTGGTTAAGGATTTATATCTCATGGGAAAGGGTTGTTAATCCTGATAATTTTGTTTATTCATAACATGAATCATGGGATTTGTTTTGTTAACAACATGAAGTGTGGGTGTTTATTTTATTCAGTACATAAAGCATGGATATTTTTTTGTTCACTATATGATGAGTGGATTTTTTTGTTCACAATATGAAGAATGGAAATATAATTTTTTTATAATATGAATCAAGGGAATTTTTTATGCTAACAATTTGAAATGTGGGAATTTTTTTTATTCACAACATTTTTTATAATTTTTTTTTAGAATGATATAATTTATATTTTCTTATATATGTTTTATAATTCATTTTTTTATAACTTTCCATATTTTTATATACTTACTATTATTACCCTTGTCTTATGTTTATTACCTTAATTTCTCACACACTTTCTCCATAGTATATGTTTTTTTCTTTTGAGAATATATGTACTTAAATCATGACTTTTAAACTATTATTTTTGTTCCATGTATTTTTTAATAAGAAATTTATTCCCTGATCAGGATTTCTCATATTCTTATTATGTAAACCTTGATGAAATTTTTAATTTTTCCCTTACTTTTCATTCAATTCCACCCCTTTCCTATGATTATATTCCCTATGTTATAAAGGTGGTTATATCATATGAGATATATAAAATAGGTTCTAGATAATCTTAATTATATAGTATTGATTAATTATTAAGAGTCTTTTATATCTAATCTCAATGGCCATAAACCTTTTAGTCATTGGGTTATGTTTATATTTGTGATTTATTTATCTAAATCATGTTATTATTGTACTATTTAATCCATGTAGACCTTGGGTCATAACAATGACCATGAAGCAAATACCTCTGTATAAATTTTTTTGTGAGTAACTTATATAAAGAGGTATTGTTTGAATAGAGTTGAGACATTGGGATCAAATTCCTAGTTTTCAACTCCATTAACATGTAATCAAGCTCTATGACTTTTCAAAATCAATTATTTTGATAATAATATATTCTATCATTTTCCTAGAAACATTTCTAAGATAATCTACATCAATAACCTTGAAACATGTTCCATTAATATTTTTCCTTGGAAACTTTTAGTGAATTATGTAAATATTCACATTATTACATCACCAACACATCTTATACTCATTTATGATAAAGTGTTGTTTAATTTTTAATTAAAATTCCATGATCATTTATTTTTTTGTTCATGAGGTGTTGGTGATGGTTTTGTGGTGGGTTGGTTGGTGATTACCAGTTGTTTTTTGGTCCGCGACACATTTGGTGGTGGGATGCGATCGATTGGAGGTTTCTTGTTCTGGTTTTGGTTTGTTGGTGTTAACTTGGGGAGTCGATGTTCAGTGAATGGCGTGTGGGTTGCGATTCTCCGGTTCTGAACTGGGATTGTTGTCTCTGTTTTTGGTTAATTTTGTGGATCTTGGTGTTGTATTGATGCCGGAGGAGGTCTCGCCGGTGATGATGGATGGTGATGTTGATGGGTGTGATGGTTGGGTGCATATCGAGGGTGTGAGCGACTCGAGGAATTGAAAGGTGTGCGGTGACGGCATGCGGATCGAGGACAGCTGTATGGGTAATTGGTTTTGAAATTTGAATTTGTATTTGCACTGTATGATGCAGAGTGGTCTTTGGTTGCTGTGTCACGTTGTAAGGGGTACCGGCAACCCTTAAACCGGTTGTTTTTTCTCTTTCTTTCCTTTAAAAAATTTGCGGGACCAGGCTTACGCCTAGTTCAGAATTTCCTGGTATCACATTAAGATACAGAAACACATTTGTGTGAGGGAATAATATATATTTCCATTTGGGTAATATTTTAAAAATACTGTTATATCCAATGAAATATAATACTCTATGTTTTTAGATAAATTATTCCAAAAATAAAATTTTAATCATTAAAATAAATATAAAATGGTGTTCAGATAAAAATTATTATATATTAATAAAAATATGGATAAAAACTTTTATCCATGATAAAACTCATTTTATCTATTCCTACTTTTAAAAAACATGTAATATGATTATATAAAATAAAAGACATGTATATATAACTAATTATATATTATTATTCCTGAACAATCTTTGTTAATAAATTCCTTCACTAATCATATAATATAAATAAGATGAAAAAATATATCCTTTAACTAGATCAACCTATATTAGCTATATTTCATTTAATTAAAACATTTGATTCAAAAACACTTTGTTTTATAATTATATTTCCAACAACCCTCTCCATAAATAATTTCTATTGATTTTAACTCTGATATGTTTACAAAATTTATAAAATATACACTTGATATCACATACCTTTCAATATAAAACAATTCATTTCCATAACACCAAAATTTGGCATGGATTTTAATTATAATTTCACAAATCCAATTATATAACATGTGAAATAACATCATATGAAAAAAATCGTCCTTATTAACATTATCTATTTGTCACAATGATTGATGACAACTATTGAAAAAATCTAATATTCTTATTCTAGCTTAAACCTTTACCCTTTATTACTAAATACTAAACACCAGATTTTATAAGCCACATATCGAATTTCATATTTAATCTTTAAATTTTTAATATTTTTTAAAAAATTAATTATTATTTTAGAATGAATATCATATAATGAAAAATTATTAGAGGATACCGTTAGTCATACATAATAATTTACATATGCCAACATTTTGAACATATGAGTAGACACAAAAAATACATAATTAGTCATGTATATAATGATTTTCAATCCATTATTTAATCATTATATGAGTGATATAAACATCTATATTCAAGTTTTGAGTAACTTCATTTTTCAGTTACATTGTAAGGATTTACTTGAACACATCTAGTTATCCTTCTAAAGAATAAATGTTATGTTTAATATAAAAGTCTAAGGATTTTCTTTCAATAATCGTTATATTATTTAGAATTTATCTCAATATTATGTTGATGATGATGATGTTGATGTTTTATTAATACTAGATGAATTTTTCTCTTTAGTATCATAGTTTAAAACCATTTAATGAAAACATTTATTAAATGTTTTCATAATAAAATGCCAACTTCTTTGAAATCGTTCATAAAAATTACTATATCAAGATTTATATCTCACTATGTAAAGTTTAAACATTGTAATTTCTCTCTAACCTTAGTTATTTAGGTAGGTAATCATCCCCACTATAACAAACATGACTCCTGAATATTTGAGTAGACAACTCTTTTTCAGATCAATCATATTGATAAATTCATTAATCTACCTCGGGTAACCCATTCATATTAGGGTCTCCCATATATATGTAACCAAAATTAAATTAAAATAATTAGAATTTATCCTTTTAGGGTCACTCATTTATTTTATTATTTTTATAAGAAAATATAACTTCACCTAACTTTTAAATGACCTACCTAGTTGGGTGATCAAGGTCCTGAAAAGTATTTTCATTGGAAGGAATCTAAAACCTATATTTTTTAAATGTTAATTAATATCATCATATTATATATTTTTTCATTTACATGTATGAATGATTCATATTATTTAGTTTGAAATTATATTCCTTACACAAAATATATACGTTTAAACCATATTGACGTGTAACTCTTTACACAATTTGTAGATTCTGTTAATAACAAAAACTATGTTCATACATACACTAATGCATCCCATGTATATGGTACATGAAACTCTTTCATCTAAAGGTTTATAATCATATGAAATAATAAATCCCCAAATGAGTCCAATTTGAGGAATATATATCCAATACCCTCTTTTCGTGACATAGTATAAGCATTCAAGATAGTGAGTAGTCCAAACCAACATCCCTCTACCTATAGATAATTTACTCAAAATATAATTGCACAATAAATTTAACACCTATTATGTATAACCTATAATTGACCATTAAATTCAGGATGATAAATTAATACATGATAAAGTCAAGATGGAATAAAAACTAAATCAATTATCATACCTAACATGTATCTCGATATATGAATATATGGAAATTTATTGAGATATCAAAAAAATAAACTGGTGAAAAACATATACTAATAATATAAAATTTATATTCACGAATAATAAAAAAGTGAAAATAGTATGTCAAAGAATAATTTATAAAATTAAATATGATATAAAATATTTATGTATATTATATAAAAAATAATTAAAATTTTATAATTATTCCATACTTTTGGGACATTTCTTAATTAAATAAACATAAATATTTAAGATTTATTTACCAATACGAACTCACTCATATTCTCAATTGATGTTATTTTAAAAAATATATATATAATATTAAATAAAATATAAGTTTTTTATACATAAATTTTTTTTTGTAAACAATTTACATATTTTAAATATCTAATATTTAGTAAAATTTAATCCTTTATCAAAACAATTTTCAAAATTCTTTTTGATATGGTTCATATAAATTATCAAATAAGGAACCTAATCTAAACATGTAAAACTAATTATTATGAACAATTAATAACATTAATAAATAACAACATTATATTTATTTCTTATTTTTTAATTTATAAACTTTTTATAAATTTCCCTAAAAATTTCCATATAAACCAATTTCATCTAAATTATAAATCGTTTCATATAGTTTAACATGTATATTAATATTAATAATTAATATAATGGAAATTTTGTTTAATAAATTTTTTATAAAAATTTAATTAATTAATTATTAATAATTTATAACCAGTTAATTTATAAACTCAATTATAATTAAATAAATTTAATAAAATGCCTTTTATTATTATTTTTTAATATTTTTACACCATATGATTTAATATAAATTTTATATAAAATATATATTTTTTTGGTAATATCATATTTATTTATATAAAGAATATCACTATCCACAAGTGATATGTTTTCATCCTCAAAAAAATTTAAAACATGATAAATTGTATTTAATGAGTGTTAATCAGGACCTATGATATCTTATGGGGATTACATAAAAAAAACATGGATGTGTGGAGAAAAAATAGCCTACAATATCCACCTATGTAAGTGTGATTTTATCCTATGACATCTATGTAATATTATCCCTATTCTTATATTTGAGTTTTATAATGTCACTTATATCATAATTATGATACTATGCCCTAAATTTCACCTTTATATCGGTTATATCACTCCAAACAATATCCCATATCATGCATTATAATAGAAACAAACCCTGAATGATTTAATGGGGTCACTACCCTCCATATAGTATAGAATTATGAAATCACCTACTACATTATCATATATCAAATATACTACCAAATAATAAAATACCTATAATATGTAATCATAGATAAGATTAAATATAAAAAGACATAAGATTATTTGTTTTAAACATGATTTCAGGAATAAAAAAGGATGGTAATTATCTAATTCTACTCAATTGTATCTAAAGATCAATTAATAATTAATTGATGAAGTGAAAACAATAATAAAACACATTCAAATGATCTACTAAATATTGAAATGAAAACCATGAATATATAATATAAAACCCCAGTATACCTTTTATTGATGAACATCAAATACTTCATCCATCATAGTTGGTTGATAAATATCCCTTAGATGAAGCTGATATCCAACCCAATGACATGTTCATATCATAAAAGAGTATTTTGGATTTAGGGAACATCTCTTAAAATTCATGTTTGTAATTATTGTGAAGAATACACAAGCCTCAAAAGAATATCTACTAAAAACCTACTTAGGTTTGGTCCCATGTGATTATAATTGAATTCATGAAAACCCTTATGTCATAACGAGATATAAATTTTATTTTGAGATTACCGAAAAATTAATCTCCACTTCCAAATAGCGGTGAATACCAAAGATGGCAATCAAATAGTGATGAAAGCTAGGAAACATACTATAAAATAGTGTTATTAAAAAATGGTAAAATCAACAATGAGTCCCAAATATATAAAATTATAGGGATACCATTTCTATCAGCCTTTAATTTCACATTTAATTAAGTCTGTACAAAAATGTTAATCAAACTACCTAATAGTATCTTCTGATCTATCATGTGAATAACATATAAACATATTGGTAAACTCCCATTGTACAATGGTGTGAAATTTCCTGTATGAAAAAATTTCATTAATCATATAAAAACATCATTAATAAAAATAATATTCAATGTACATGGTGGATCTATAGAGAAATCATGTATTCATGATCTTAATAAGGTGGTGAATTCCTTCAGCTATCTTCAACCATCTCACTTAAAACCTACTCAGTCATTTCAACATGTCTTGCCTATCTATATAAATATTCCATCTTTTGTGGTTATATAAATAAACAATGAATATAGAACCATGTAATATCATTAAATGAAATTATATATACCACTTTAAATACTCAAATTAATCCCTAAGGTCATCATGGATGCAAGCTCCTTGTTTGATTCATATAAGAATCGATGATTTCAATCACATAGATGTCTCCACCATATAAACGACATGTCTACTAATTCAATCTCACATTATTATAATAAAATTTATCTTAAATAAGGAACCCAATATCCTTCCATTTAAAAGACACTATCTTTATTATGTATTATCACAACACTATGTGAACCTCCCATCTTCCAGATCATTACTGGGAATAGTTATAACACCATAACTATCTCATTGAACTCATAATTTTCCATAATTTAGAACAATATTTTAATTATCACCCATTATAACCATTTATTTCAAAATTAAGGGCACACCCTTAAGAAAATAATATACTAAACCATTAGCTGGGTATTTATCATTCTCTATTATAAGGACTACAATTAATGATCCCACTCATCACTCAATCAATATTTATGATTACATTCCTTCCCAAGTTTCATTATATACGCTTGAAACATTCTATATTTGATTTGTCATACAGGTCTTTTTAATATTACATAAATAAACTTAGATCATTCATGAACATAAGAGTCCAAGAATTTATGTCAAATCAATAGGTTTTTCTAACCCCCCCCCTACGGGCATGTATCAATAGGCGACCATTGAAAGCACTCATCATAGTTTAAAAAACACATCTGATAAGGTAAAAATTCCATATAATTATGCATTTATATAAATAATCAATTAAAAATAATATTTTTTATTAATAATGAATAAATACGAAATAAACACACATATATAATTTAAAATATGGATCTACTCACATATTGTTAAATAGAAAAAACCATTTCCAAAAAAACAATCAATTTAATTTATTTAAAATATGATTTAAATATCAATTTTGAAATCACTAATTGGAAATCATATGAAAAAATTATCCACTCAACGATCATGTAAAAAAATTATAAAAATATTTTCAACACAATTATTTTTATTTTCAAATATAATTTTATAAAAAAATTTCTTGAAACTAATTTTAATATGGAATCAAAATTTGAAATCATTTATCTTTTTAAAATTATTTTAAATGTGACACTTATTAATTTTTTAAAACCACTATAAATATAAACTAATGCCACCATGGATTCTATAAGAGAGTAAATATAAATGTTTTAACCATAAAAACAAAAAAATGACCATTTATAAGGTTAAGTGGTCATTTGGAGACTATTAAGATAAACCATGTTTGTTCCATGTATAAATAAATTTTATTCAAAAAATCATTACATGAAAAAATAATATATACAAAAATAAAATACAACTAGTATATGAAAAGAAATAATTGAAACAATCACTATACTAAGTAAGTAAATGTCCCTATACTTGATTTACATTTCCCTTATTTATCCAAGATTTTCCAAATAATACACAATACCATAATAAAATATAGAATAAATGTATCCAAATATATAAATCACCAAAAAAATTAATTTTATTTCTATGATAAGAAAATATTTGCACAGAAAAATCACTACACATTTCACATAAACTAAATTTCTATTTAAAGATGATTAGAAGATACACAAAAAACATGGTTAAACATTTTAATGAACTAACCTTGGGTACCCTTATATATTGCAACCCAACCCAATATGTCACATGCATGAACAAAATTCCCAATCCACTCTCTTTGAAAACTAGTACCTTGGAATTGAAACATACAAGATGGATCAATTTCTATGAAAATGATGTAGATTAGATGGCATATAAATATATATACATAGTGAAATGAAATAGTGGAGGAATAATTAGAGATATATATATGACATAAATGTATTAAAACAATAGAATAAATACACCTCAAAATTTCAAAACAAAACTTCATGGTACTGGTCTAAAAAAGGATAACAAAACTATAAAACATATACTCCATGTGATATGTGGGAAACATCCCATGTTCTTACCACCGGCTATATGTAACTAGATGACACAAACAATTACCTCCTCAATGTGGGACCTTTCCTTTTCCTTCAAAAAAAATACATAATTAGTTCTACACACCACTAAATGGGTATTAAAGGTGTGAGTGTCATGACCCGTCCTCGGGGCCCGTGTCGTGACTACCCCAAGACCGCCTTCCATAGGCCAGGGGATGGCAACTAGCACTAAAGGTGTAAATCCCGATAACTGGGAAGAAATTTCCTTTATAAAAGTAAAGAAAACACCACATAGTACAAGCAGAATTAATACAGTAAGTACAAAAGAAAGTGCTGAAAAGTAAATAGGCGAGAATACAAACCCAACTGAAAGTACAGATACAACTGAACGAAAGTACAATAGAAAAGACACGTAGCTGGAAGAATAGAAGCATCTCCTAGGTTGTCCACCTTGGATCCTACCTAAAGGGTAGGTACAGATAGCGCAGCTCCTGGATCGTCCACCACATATCCTACCTGAAGGGTAGGTACAGATAGCCTCCACAACGCTCTCTCCCATCAACCTTCTATGAGTATCATCTCGTCGTGAAGTCCACCTCTGGATACTGACTCATCGTGAGGTCCACCTCCGGGTACCGTCCAGTCCTCGAACACTCTTCCTCTGTCAGCACTTCCCATCATCTGCAACCAACACAACGAGGTGTGGGCATAGCCCATCCAGGGGTGAGTATAGGATACTCAGTAGGGACCCCGAGACCCTCAAGGTCTCACCATTTCCAACAAGGATAACAACAAATAAGTATCTCAACAGAAAACCCTTACTTAGGTACAAGACCATACTTATACCTAAGTTATCAAGTAACCCATATCAATCATGAGAAAACACAAAGGATATGAAATCAAAGGATAACCACTACCTAGGTATATGCCCATACACATACGTAAGTTATCATTTAACCCATCTCAATCATGAGGAAAACACAATGGTCAATGACTCATCTCAAACCAGGATTTTCATTATCGAAACCGTAACTGCTGAAGAGATCTCTCTCTGACGAGTACAGTGATCCTGTCATGTCTCTAAGGTACTGCTCACTAACCTAAGACTTCTGAGGTACTCCTCCTGTCGATTACCGTGGGTCAGCCACCCAAACACAATAGTACTTCCCGCTGGGGTCTTCCACCCAAACACGGTAGTGCACCCCCCCCCCCCCCCCCCAATAGCCTGCAGAGGTACTCCTTATGTTTAGTACCGTGGGTCTGCACCCAAACACAGCAGTGCTCCATCCGCCATGGGTCTGCACCCAAACACAGTAGTGCTCCGTCCACTGGGCTAGTCGACTCACTCCAAGTCGAGTCGGTCAAGCAGTCGTCAGGTCTCAGCCGGCTACACGGTCTCCGTACTCGTACACTCATCTCCAGGAGGGTCCGCTCCATGAGCTAGAGGCCTATACTCCAAGTATCACAAAGTCCCACAAAGAAGTATCTAAAAGGACCACCTCGTCATAGGGGTCTCAATGCAACAGACAGCGCGTTAATCGGACGCTCGTTCTGTAAATTAGTAGCCTTTTCGTCCCAGGGGCCAGGTTGGATTCGTGTATGAACCAACCCAGATGCATCTCAACTATACCCTGAAATCTCATTGGGAATACTCAAAGGGACTGTTTCTCAACATGATTATCAATGCCACTGACTTTTCGTCAAACAGTCGTTCGGTCTGAAAGTTATCGGCTTTTCCGTTCCAGGGGCCCGGTTGGATTTTCGGTACAATCCAACCCGGCCATACTCCAACTGCATCCAATCCTTAGGTGAAGTATGCCAAAAGATCCATCTCATCAAGAGGAATCAAACAAAGTCGACGGCATGTCAATCGGACATCTGGAGCTCAAATTATAAGCGTTTCCGCATCGTGGGCCCGGTTGGTTTTGGGTTCGAACCAACTCGGCTGTAACCAAAGTTCTCCAAAACCTTGAGTGTAATATACTGAATTGACAGTCTCGATCCATGGATCCCATATCAACTAATGATGTGTCGTTCGGAGGTTTGTATCCCATGTTATGGGCATTTGAACGGAACTGCCCGAAAATAGGGGGTTTGGGCCCGATCCGACCCAGCCCGATACCCCATGGATCGGCCCGAACAGGGTAGACCCGACCCGGGTCGGAGTCCGGCCCATTAGGGCATGGCCCAGCCCAGATGGCATGGCCCAGCCAAGCCAGCGCGGCCCAGCCCAGCGCGGCCCAGCCCAGCGCGGCCCAGCCCAGCGCGGGTGTCCGGCCCAGCGCGGGCGGCCCGGCCCGGCGCGGGCGGTTGGCCTGGCGTGGGCACAGCCCATGTGAATATCGAAGAGAGGAGGGGGGGTGTTGTCCCCCCCGATTGACCGAGACTGCGTGACAATTAAGCCGCGCCTCTCCCTATACATAGAATGGCTTAGTCGTTCCGGTCCGCCGCAGCTTAGCCACGGCGGGCCGCTGCCGCTTTCCGCGGACCACCGGACGCGCTCCGGTGGTCCGTTTCACCCGTCGTCTTCGCCAGTGGTCATCTCGGGTCCTGTACTTTACTACGAAGACCTCAAATTGTCTTGGCGTCCCGTTCCATCATCGTCAGTCGATTCTCGCACCAAAAAAAATATGCGTAGGGTTGTTGGGCCGTGTTTCTTCGGCCCGCGCCCTCCGCGTTAGGTGTTACCAAAAGGAGAACATTTAAAAACACAATTGTAATAATTGACGATTGTATAATTCACATAAACACAAAATACGAAAGGCCCATACCTCGTGTCGTTCGTCATTTGTCGACGATATCACAAGAGGGTGGACGTCGGCTCGTTGTCTTCGTCCCAAGGGATGTGATGAAGATGGTTGCTGGAATTCATCGCTTCCGTCGTCGTCGGTGTGCACCCGAAGAAGTTTCATCTCCTCTCTTGTTGCGAAGAATGAATATAAGGTGAGTCGTTGTTGGTTAGTTCCACATGTCGGTGTCTCCTCCCTTGCCATGGAGGAATAAGAGGATGAGGAACCGTGATTGTCGAGTCGTTCTATGTTGAGGGGTTGATGTTCTTCGTCGGAGATGAACCATTCTTCATGGAGAGGATGATGTTCTTCCACCAAAGAGGAACTTCCTACTTCTTTTACACAAGATATCTTTCCCTTTTCTCCCAACACAAAATGTGTCAATGTAAAATAATTGGTTCATGCTATTATTTTATTAACATAAGTAAGTTCAATTTTTCAAAATTCAAACACTTAGTTAATTAAATGAGTAGGTTCAATTAATTATTTAAGGTATGTGTTGACGAGAGTTAAGAGGGAGAGAGAGAGAGGAAGTGGAAGGTTACTCAATTTAAGATGAGTTTTGCAAAATTAAAGAGGGAGGTGAGGAATTATGGAAAAAGTGAAGGGGTGGGGCACGTGTGGGACCCACCTCTTCTTTATTCTCCCAAGGGATGTTAGCAACCCAATGTGTCCCACTCCAACTCCAACACCTAGGAGTTAAAACACATAATATAGGGAAAAAGTTTTGTGACACAACACTTAAACCACTTAGCAGGAAATAAAAATAAAATTGTAAAACAATTATATTTTTATTCCTCACTCTTTTTTTAACAACTTCTTTCGAGAAAACGCAGCTCTAGAAAGGGTCTTCTTAAGAAATTACCAGCGCTGCGAGTTCATCGGTTCCCTTGGATTTCAATTCCGATCACCGGTTAAAAGTTAGAAAAACCCTCTCATTCGTTCACTGAACGTACCCAAGCTAAACATCAGAAATTGATTCCGAGCACACCAGACCTCGGAATCAGGCGCCGTGAGAAACTGCATACTCATAAAATTCTAATGAAATTGAGAAAAAAAAATCCTTGAAATTTTCGGGTCTTTACATTACTCCCACCTCAGGGATTTACATCCTCATAATGCTATAACACAAACTAGGGAAACAGAAGTGGTACTGAGCACGCATCTGGGCCTTCCGCTCCCATGTGCTCTCCTAGAGGTTCCCGTACTGCCAGTGAAAGTGCACCCGAGGAATCAACCATCTTCATAGGATCTGCTCCTGTCGATCCTCAATCTCCACTGTGACCTCCGCAAAAGTCGCCCCGTCATCGATGTTTAGCTCCCCATTGTCAATGATATGTGTCGGGTCTTGCACGTATCTCCTCAGCTGAGATACGTGGAAAAACATCGTGCACCTGGTGCAACTGAGGTGGATGGGTCAAGCAGTAAACCACCTCGCCTACCCTATTGAGGACCTGGAAGGGTCTGATGAAGCATGGAGATAACTTTCCACCCCATCCAAAAGTCCGTAATCCACGTTGAGGTGAGACCCATAAGAAAACGTGGTCTCCATCCCCGAACTCTAGTGGTCTCTGCCTCCTATGATGTCCTGAACCTTCTCTGGTCCTATAAGAGCTGCTAAGATTTCTTCTTTGCTGATAAGATAAATCCAGTCTCATCCCCTGTATGAACCACGTTCTTTGCCTAATACAGTCAATCTCTACATGGATGATACTAATCCATACCAAGGATGACGTCGTAAGGCCTTGGCGCTACTACCAATAGATCCAACCGCTACACTCGCCTCCAAAGGTTGAGTCACACTGTCGGCATCAGTGTGTGGTCACTGGGTCTCCTCTAGTAGGTATCTCAAATGTGAGTTTCAAGCCAATAGTTTTTAAATGGGACCTCTCAGTATCAACCAAAAAGATGGACAGGAAAGCAAACATCACAAAGATAAGTGTCTTTTATTACTGCATCTCGAAGTACAAAGACACAAATACAACAGCAACATGGAACTACATGTACAAGGGACAAAAAGTAATCCACTAGTTCTTCTCTTGTCCACCTGCTTTCGGAGCTCTACTGCCTGGTCCACTGCTCGGCTGTTGCTCAAGCACCCGCCGATGCTTCTATCTTGGAGGCTCCTCCAATGCCTGCAGATCAACTGTGCGGGAGGTCGGACAGTCACGTGCTAGGTGACCCCTCCTGCCGCATTCATAACACTTCATGCTCCTCGTATGGATGGCTCTGTTTTGTGTGCCTCGCACAACCAAACCTGTATCCCGAGGTCACCCACCTACTGTTCTGGTCTTCTTAGACCCCTGCATCATCTGTCTACTGCCTACAGATGTCTTGTCTACTGATGGAAAATCCTGCGACAAAGGCAGCATCTCCTGAGCATGCTCGGAGTGTAGAGTCACTAGTATGAACTCCACCCAGAAGAAGGTCTCGAAGTCTCCCCATGTGAAGGTCATCTAATCAGAAAACTGGAGCATCTGGATACACCATCTTCCTACTACTTCCTGAAGGAGGCTGGTAGCAAAGATCACCATGAAGTCTGCTGGTGTACCCACTATCCTGAAAACTCCCACCACAGCCTCCATAAAATCCTCAGCCGCCTGTGCGTCCGTATCTCCCCGAAACCTAAGTGGCCTCTGGCGCTGGAACTTGTGCAGGGCGCTCAAGTGGCGTGCATCACCTGCTGCTGGGGCTGGTGGAATCGGTGTCCCAAAGTATGGTAGTACCGTTGGTGCCTCCGCTGGTGCCTCAACTGCAAGAGGGCCATGTACCGAAGCCTCGTCGCTCGGGAGGCTGTCAGTACGTATATCTCCCAGAGCTCTAGCTGGTCGTTCGTGATAAGTCATCCTGAAAGAAATAGACGTGACACGGTCAAACGATTGATACTTGGTGAGCTGACCTGGTTTGAGCTATTTTAAGGGAAAACCATGGGAAATACAAATTCAATTAGTGTTTTTGTGCACTGAGTCGAAAATCAGAATTCAGGGTCTTGGTGTATGGATACGTCTGCTGCCCGCACCAGCACTGGACTCCCTGAACTGAAAACCACACCTAGTAACCTTAACACTATTTCTTCACAGAAAAGGAATATCAGAGTTATAAGTTCTGTGGTAGAACCGATACCTTTAACACCAATTGTCGCGACCCGTCCTCGGGGTCCGTGCCGTGACTACCCCAGGCCCGACTTCCATAGGCCAGGGGTTGGCGACTAGCACCAATGGCGTAAATCCCGATAACTAGGAAGGCATTTCCTTCATAAAATTAAACAAAAAACCACAGAGTACAACCGGAAGTAATACACTAAGTACAAAAGAAAGTGATGAAAAGTAAATGGGCCATAATACAAACCCAACTAAAAGTACAGCTATAACTGAACAAATGTACAATATAAATGAAAAGCAGCTGAAATAATAGAAGCAGCTCCTAGGTCGTCCACCTCAGATCCTACCTGAATGGTAGGTACAGATAGCGTAGCTCCTGGATCGTCCACCACAGATCCTACCAGAAGGGTAGGTACATATAGCCTCCACAACGCTCTCGCCCGTCAACCTCCTCTGAGTATCGTCTCGTCTTGAAGTCCACCTCCGGATAAAGACTCGCTGTGAGGTCCACCTCCGGGTACGATCTAGTCCTCGAACACTCGGCCTCTGTCAGCGCTGCCTATCATTTGCAACCAACACAACGAGGTGCGGGCATAGCCCGTGCAGGGGTGAGTATACGATACTCAGTAGGGACCCTGAGACCCTCAAGGTCTCACTAAATCCAACAAGGATAACCACAAAAATGATCTCAACAGAAAACCCTTACTTAGGTATAAGTCCATACTTATGCCTAAGTTATCAAGTAACCCATCTCAATCATGAGGAAACACAAAGGTTATGAAATCAACGGATAACCACTACCAAGGTATATGTCCATACACATATGTAAGTTATATAGTAACCCATCTCAATCATGAGGAAAACATAGAAGGTCAATGACTCAGCTCAAACCAGGATTTTCATTATCGAAACCTTAACCGATGAAGAGCTCCATCTCTGACGAGTATAGTGATCATGTCACGTCTCCGAAGTACAGCTCACTAACCTAAGACTGTTGAGGTACTCCTTCTGTCGAGTACCGCGGGTCAGACACCCAAACATAGTAGTGCTTCCCGTCGGGGTCTGCCACCCAAACACAGTAGTGCACCCCCGCTAATAGCCTGCATAGGTACTCCTTCTATTGAGTACTGCAGGTCTGAACCCAAACACAGAAGTGCTCCATCCGCCATGGGTCTACACCCAAACACTGTAGTGCTCCGTCCACTGGGCTAGTCGACTCACTCCAAGTTGAGTCGGTCAAGTATTCATCAGGTCTCAGCCGGCTACACGGTCTCCGTACTCCGTACACTCGTCTCTGGGAGGGTCCACTCCATGAGCTACAGGTCGATACTCCAAGTATCAAAAAGTCCAACGAAGAAGTATCTCAAATGACCGAATCTTCATAGGGGTATCAACGCAATAGACGACGCGTCAATCGGACGCCCGGTCTGTGAGTTATTAGCCTTTTCGTCTCAGGGGCCCGGTTGGTTTTGTGTACAAACCAACCCGGCCACATATCAATTGTACCCCAAACTCTCATAGGGTATAATCATAGAGACTATTTCTTAATGTAATTACCAATGCCACTGATGGTTTTTCAAACGGTCGTCCGGTCTGAAAGTTATCGGTCTTTCCGTTCCAGGGGCCCGGTTGGATTTTGGGTATAATCCAACCCGGCCTTACCCCAACTGCGTCCAAACCTCAAGTGAAGTATGCCAAAAGTTCCGTCTCATCAAGAGGCCGGTTGGTGCGGCTGGTTGGCCTGGCGCGGGCATGACCAGCGTGACCAGTGAAGAGAGGAGGGGGGGATGTCCCCCCCCCCCCGGTTGACCGAAATGGCGTGGAAATTAAGGCGTGCCTCCCCTAAACCCGGAATGTCTTAGTCGTTCCAGTCCACGGCAGCACCACCGCACCAGTGGGGTACTCCGCCGCCGCTTTCCGCGGACCACCGTACGCGCTCTGGTGGTCCGTTTTGCACACCGTCTTCGCCAGTGGTCATCTCGGGTCCTTTACTTTACTGTGAAGACCTCAAATTGTCTTGGCAGACCGTTCCGTCCTCGCCCATTGATTTGTGCACCCAAAAAAATCTGCGAAGGGTTGTCGGGCCGTGTTTGTTCAACTCGTGCCCTCTGCGTCAGGTATTATCAAAGGGAAAACATTTAAACACATGCTTTTAATCATTTACGAGGGTATAATTCACATAAACACAAAATATGAAAACCCCCTACCTCGTGTTGTTCGTCGTTTGTTGACGATATCGCAAGAGGGTGGACGTCGGCATGTCGTCGTCATCCCAAGAGAGGAGATGAAGATGAGGATGGTTGCTGGCGTTCGTTACTTCCGTCGCCATCGGTGTGCACCCGAGGAAGTGTCTTCTCATCTCTTTTTGCGAAGGAATAATATAAGGTGAGTCTTTGTTGGCAAGTTCCCCACGTAGGTGTCTCCTCTCTTTCCATGGAGGAAGAAGAGGATGAAGAACTGTGATCTCCGAGTCATTCTATGTTGAGGGGTCGATGTTATTTGTCGGAAAAGAACCGTTATTCATGGAGAGGATGATGTTCTTCCACCCAAGAGGAACTTCCTCCTTCTTTTACACAAGAGATTTTTCCCTTTTCTCCCAAAACAAAATGTGTCAAAGTAAAATAATAGGTTCATGCTATTATTTTATTAAAACAAGTAATTTCAATTTTTCAAAATTCAAATACATAGTTAATTAATTGAATAGGTTCAATTAATTAATTAAGGTATGTGTTGGCGAGATTTAAGAGGGAGAGAGAGAGGAAGTGGAAGGTTACTCAATTTAAGATGAGTTTACAAAATTAAAGAGGGAAGTGAGGAGTTATGGAAAAAGTGAAGGGGTGGGCTCGTGTGGCCCCCACCTCTCTTTTATTCTCCCAAGAGAAGTTAGCAACCTAATGGGTCCCACTATAACTCACACACCTAGGAGTTATACCACATAATAGAGGGAAAATTTTTTTTGACACAACACTTAAACCACTTAGCAAGAAATAAAAAATAAAATTGTAAAACAATTATATTTTTATTCCTCACTCCCTTTTTTTAACAACTCCTCCCGCAAAAACGCAACTCCAGAAAGGGTCTTCTTAAGCAATTACTGGTGCTGCGAGTTCATCGGTGCCCTCGGATTTCAATTCCGAGCACCGGTTCAAAAGTTAGAAAAACCCGCTCGTTCATTCATTGAACGTACCCGAGCTAAACTTTGGAAATTGATTCCGGGCACACCGGACCTCGGAATCAGGCGCTGTTAGAAACCACATACTCGTAAAATTCCAAAGAAATTAAGAAAAAAATTCCCTTGAAATTTCCGGTTCTTTGAAGTGAGCTAAACTGGAATAGTATGATCCCACACAGGTGTTCCATAACAAGTCTCTGTATAACAATATATACATTATCATCATTAAAAAACATATTATTACCAGTTAATAAAATTATATCAAAACCATTGTAAAACATTTATTATTTTCCATAATTCTAAATTATCGAAGTAAAATAGTTTCAAATCATATCACATATATCAATACACGTATTCAAATCCACGAAATACAAATCAAGGCATATGTACATCACACAAAGTATCACTATCAGTCTGACAAGATATAACCATTATAAAAACATATACAATCATGTGCATCAAGCCCCTAGACATATCCATCAAATCTCGGGAGTTAAGGAACACCCCATAAAGTGAACCTTCCAAAAGTGTTAGAAAATACCCTAAAACAGTTGGCCTTGAAAGGATAGAAAAACACCATGAGTGACCTCCCACAAATAAAAACAAATGAGGCCTATCACTACATCATTCAACTATATACCCAAGGCTTCCCATTTACTAATTTTTCAACATAATTCCATAAAAATCATTATTTGAAAACCATATTACAAGTCCTTTTCATAATTCATTGAAATTACCTTTTAATTTTACCAAAATAAGGGAAAACAACTTTTCTCAAAACCTCATTTACACAAATGAAAATCAATAAATCATGCTAATTATTTTATATAAAATTTTATAAAACTAGACAATTCATGTTTCATCAAACATAGGATAGAAACAGAACCACTTACCTCCATCTCAGTTCACAGACACCTGAAATAAGATCCACTAACACCAAAAAGAACACATGTTCAACAACAGAGGTCATAGAACTGATTTCCAAATTTTATAATTAAATTACACTAAGAAAAAATACTACATAGAGGGTAGGTCACAACATACCTCAAATAAATCACACTTTTCGCACCACTACCAACAATGGATTGGCCTATAGAAGGTGATTACACTAAAAAAAAGTATTTTCATGATAAACAATATTTTATCACTCAATTATATAAATATGGTCAGATTCCACTATCATGATCAAAAAAAGGATTCTTAAAAGGAGGAAGTGATAAAACTGGCACAGAGATCAGATATTTAATGAAAAAAATCAGTAGGATAGGATACACTCAAGCATGACTGAAGAAACCCTAGGGTTGAGGGATAATGAATACATAATGATATTTTGAAACATTATATGTAAAATGTAATATAAACCTACTGAGCAGAGGAATTTATGGTGTAAACACCTCATTTATTGTGTAAGAATTGTATAACTCATATATGCTAAAAACATGTCTCCTTGAGCAATATTTACCCATGAACTATTAGATTATGTTGTTAAAGTGGATCTTAGATTTTAAAAGAAATATAGTGTGTAAAATGGGTTTTATATCTTAAAATATTCTTATTTCATAAAAAAATGCATGGCTTATATCCAAAAGAAGTATTTATATCATGAACAATACATTTACGATGTAAAAATGGTCTGGTATGAAGTCCCCAACCCATGATCTATAGATACTCCATAAAACAAATCATAAGCCATACAAACTAGAAAATACACTCTTAATAATTAAAAAGATTATACCTTTTTCTTTAGGATGATATAATAACACCACTTTATAACATTTCATCTCTAGGAAATTCATGTAGAAAAAGTGTTCTCCATTAAGATATGATTCCACTTCTCCCTCACCGATGATTTGTTCAAAAAATACTTTTGAAAATCTAATTAGTGTCTACATAACATTCTGAACAATAGAATATAATTACCATGAAAGAAATTCAACCAAGAAACAATGACCTCTACAGGTTGATCTAAAACTAAAACTTCATACTGTAACTCGATCTATTCCCAACTCAGATCATAGGAGGGATCTAGATGGTACTTCTTGAGCTGAGATATGTGGAAGACATCATCAATGTTCATCAAATTAGCTAGTAATGATAACTGATACTCAACCTACCCAAGCTGCTCAATGACCTTGAATGGTCCAACATATCTTAGATCCACCATTCAATGTTTCCCAATCCAATAGTGACCCAACCAAGTAGAAACATTCAATAAATCATGGAAACCTATATAAGAAATCCCAAAGACAACACTGAAGATCCAAAAAAATATTTATTCCAACTATTCATTGTGATGAAGTTCCAATTTATCTTCTAAATCCTCACCGTTATCTCCTAAATTGCACTCAGTCTAAAATAGAGGTATCACCCACCTTTTATAAACAAAGTTTTTATCTCCATTGGTGACTATAAAAAGCCTTAATGGGATCCATTCTAATCAATTATTAATAACTAGTTTTATACACAAACTGAACCAATCCCAGATGGTTATCCCATGATCCGCCAAAATCCAAGATGAAAGCGCAAATAATATCATACAAGATATAGATATAATGCTTCATCTGAATATCTATCTGTGGATGGTATGTTATACTCAGCTTATCCTGAGTCTCCATTATCTCTCTTATACTTTTCTAGAACTAAGAGGTAAATTTCGGTTCCCTATCGAAGATGATCACATAGAGAAACCAAATGTATCCTCCTAATCACATTCAAATGCAACATACTTAGATCTTCACCTATAGTGGGTTCCTAATTAGAGTAAAATGAGAATATTTTGTTAACCGATCAATCACCACACAGATGGAGTTATACTATCACTTAGCTTAAGGTAATATAATATGGAAATCTATGTAAACCACATTAAATTTCAAAACATGCGCTAGATGATTCTAGAGAAAACTAGAAAGTTTCATATGCATTGTCTTTATCTGTTGGTAGGTGTAACCCCATAAACCAAAATCAGCAATGTCGTGCAACATACATGACCACCAAAAACATAATCTAATGTTAAAATAAATATTTATAGTTCTCCTATGATTATAACACAAATAACAATGAATTTCAAACAGAACTATGCTCATAATAAATGACGACATAGAAAATCAATCCACATACTATAGAATTCCATCAAAAGAGAGAGGTCAACCAAAGACAATCTCCCTAGAATATAATGTTTATTTAATTCCCCTGAATTCATCATCCAAATTATGATCCTATATAATAAAGTCAAGGAGAGACAATGATAAATAGACACTGGTCATTATCATACCTGAAACATTTTCCTGAGTGTCCAGATGAAACTATGTGAAGAGACTAATAAAGTTTAACTCTTCCTTCGATTCCAAAGTATCATGTGATGATGCTTTCCAAATGAGGGAATCTACATTGATATTCCTCTTACCATTGGTGTAGGAGATATTTATTATAATTTTTTAAGGTATTTCATCCACCATCTCTATATGAGACTCAGATATTTCTATGAAAGGATATAGTTTAGACTCTTATGGTTAGAAAAAACTATGATCTTATCCAAAAAGAGAAAGTACTTCTAATATTTAAGAACATGTGTAACTGTTACAGGAACCTAGTCATGATTAGGGTAATTATTCTATTACATAGAAATATTATGCGATTCATAGGTGAAAAAATGGCCATTCTATATAATCATGCATCTCATACTTTCACTATAAGAAACCTATTATACTATACACCCCATACTGGTCTTAGGTAAGATCATAATTTTTGTCTATGTTAGAAGATGTTTTAGTTAATCAAATTAAGTTTCACATTTCATATCCCATGTGAGCCTCACTACCTTCCTTGTAAGAGTAGTAAATGGGGATTCTAACTTTGAGAAATCCATTATGAACCTCCAATAGAATCCTAAAAAAATAAGGAATCTCTAAATCTTAAAGACATTAAATGGATCTTCAGCTGACAATATATCCTTCACCTTATTAGGATAAACTAATAAAAAAATTTCAAAATCACGCGACTCTGGAATTTTACATCTTGTATCTAAAATTTTCAATTCAAAATATTTATATAGTGATAGTGATTCTTCAAGATTAAAAATCACATATATATGGTTTTAATTCTTATGATTGGACCTCGTATAATAAAATGTCTCCCTTGAACACTACTAAAAAATTGTTGATATATAGATGGAATTTCATGTTCATTAGATCCATATAAATTATATGATCATTAGTAAAACAAAAATAAATCACAAGATGTTCATAATGGTCGTAAATGATCTAGAAATTCATCTTTGGCATATCAAACTCTCAAGCTTTGAGCTGATGACAACCCAACGAAATATCGATCTTCCAAAAACACTTCACCCCATTTAAAACATCAAATAGATCATTCAAATAGTTCAAATGGTAAGTTTTCTTAACCATAACATGATTAAACATCTTATAGTATACAAAAAATCAATGGGAACCATCATCCTTCATAAGAAATAGTAATTTGGATTCCACCTATGAAATACTAGGGGAAATAACCCTCCTCCCACAGATCCTCAAATTGAATCTTGATCTCTTTCAGCTCAACTAGTTCTGTTAGATAAGTTGGTATCAATATCGGATGCATTCCTTGCACTAGATAATTCATAAATTGTACATCCCAATATAGTGTATGGTCAGAAAAGTTGATTGGGAAGACATAGGAAAAATCAGTAATAACAAAGGGATGATTACCAATAGGTGAAACATAATTATGATCAATTTAAATAGTATATAAAAAACTCATGATCTCTGTTTAGAAAATTACAACAGAACTAGACCTTCAATCCCACTCTCCTTGAAACAACCAAGAGCTCCCATCAGTATAAAGGAATGAGACACTTAGTTGATTTTATTCAACCATAGCATGATGATTGAAAACCCAAACCACCCTAATGATGATGTCAAATATATCGAATTTTAGAATAATGAATTCCCAGACAAACTCTATATCATTTATCCATAGAAAACAAGAATAACATTGAAACCCCTTTTCTTTCCTTGTTCCATGAGGTGTCACTAACTCTGTAACAAAGGATATGAGATCTTTTGGAATTAATTTTCATTACTTATGATAACACATACATGACTTATACTGAGACAAGTGATGCATACTATTTTATGATGCGTCTAGATAAATAATTGAATAAATTATATTTATATGTTAATGAATTATCATTAAATTTTTATCTATTTGGAAAATGGTAATCCCATGAGGACGATGTATTAGTTATATTTCTACATGGTACGTCTTGTGTGACTGATAGGGGATCCTTTATTATGATTGATTTGAGTGTGCTATATACTTTTTTACCTTAATGTGTGGTGAATCTTTTGATTTATGGATATAATAAGTGAAAATATATTGACATGGTGTCCTTTACACTCAACCTATGACTAGAGATTGAGTGAGCTAGAAGTTTTACTTCCCTTTTCTCCCACTCAAAAAGTGGAGAACGATGACGACAAATACATAAATATACAATTACTCAGACAAATTTCATGTTTATGAAAAACCATATATCTTAAAAGATAATGGTGTAGATGAGTAATCCCTACATCATATATAGAACAATATAGGTGTGGATTATTAATTACTCCAACATCCTTGATGTGAGAACATAATAGGTGATATTTCACTTGGGTAGAAATAGTTTCTCTCCCGCGACTGTAGGATCAAGGGAGAAGACAATACATTAGATAATATCTCTTCCCTCGCCCATATCACTAGTATTGGGATGACCAGATATACAATTTCATAAAATGAAAAGTGTATTTTATCTTATAATAAGATATATAGCTATACGCCTCAATATATATATTTCCATTAATTTCTGTACATGAATACCACTATAGCATTTAGTTTTTTAATTTTATTAAGAACATCAAGGATACGTGGAGATTTTTATTTTTCCTATAATTTCATGATGGGTTTAGTTTTGGTGAATTATTTGGAGGGAAATATATAATAGTGGTGTGATATTAGATTCATATCTTAATATAATGAGTCATTGTTATTTTGTGAGATTGATGAATGTGATCCATGGGTAGTCGATCAAGATTTGTTATGAATACTGGTATGTATGATGAAAATGTTCAAACACATTGGTTTGTATTAAATTTAATTAATTTTTATATATATTACTAGAAAATTATGGGGTCATCTCACTACTTGGTATGCCTTTAGTGAGTATTATTTCTTACCCATGCATGTATACTTATGAATTTTTTCCCTTCTTCCATGCATATTTGTAGATGAAAATGATGGATGATCGTGGATCCAGAAGATGAATGAATAGTATATAAATAATGTGGAGTGAGTATCTCACTTTAATTATGACCATTATGTCACCATTAATCAGGCTTACATCTATTCAAGATGTGTTTTTGTATCTGGAGACTACTACTTTTTATCAAATTGTATAAAGATACTGTAATTATATATTCATGTGTTTTTCATATAATTTATCATTCATTAACATTTTGGCAAATTATGTGGTATGATACTAGGTGAAAGGTATATGTAGAGGTAATTCCTCCCATAATAGTTTAAATGCCACATTATTTTTGGTTAACCCTTAACATAGTGTAAGTGGCGTCGAGGTGTTAACTTAATGGTATGTCGGGGCACGAAACTACATAACACTACAATGATATGAACTATCTCATTTCAAGGGAATTTCAAAAAAAGATAGAATATAATGGAATTAAACTTCATGTAATTTTCATTTAGGGGATTTGATTAATGTTTTAAAAATTAGATGTAATGTAGATGATGATTTTGGATAATTATAAAATGTTTAGAGGAAATCTATAGAATTTTTTATTTAAGGAGAGGGTGGTTAGGATACAATAGTTTTTAAAACTTAATCAAGTACATAGTGGATGGAATAAAATAGTCTATGTGGTTTTCTAATGGGTATATAACACACTATACATGGATATGACATGTCAATGGCTCTGATGGGTGTGATCAATGGTAAACTAGTACCCATTTCTGCCCATATATATTTTTTATAGAGGAATTTTTTTTTGAATTTCTGAAATTTAAATAAAAAATACAGTCAAAGTTATATTACTTTGGAAAGACCACATAAGGGAGATGAACAACCCTAATTTTCCCCTCCTCTTTATCTAAGGATCTCAGTGTTTCGATATGTTTTCCTTGCATTAATATAATGTTACCTATCCTCCATATCTTCAATTTATTATACCACTTATTCCACCTCAAATATATGACAAATGGGTTTCATGTTTGAATATTGATTCTATAAAAATTGGGTAGAAAATCATTTTTTTCAAGGGTTCATTGGAATTATATGTCTAAAGGATACTGAGGTAGAATGAACACAGATCATTTCAATCCGTTTCATTGGTGTAATATATCATGGCTATATTTCCTAATAACTTATATAAAATTCTGTAAACTAATGATTAATTAAGTTTAATAAAACATTACATGTATATATAGCTTGAAACATTCAGGTTTAAACGGTATGAAATTTTTAATGTTTAAGAGTGTGTTTTCATGTTCAGAAGGATTGGGAGCTATATTTTGGAGTTTCTATATAACTATGGATGTGTACATCCTAGAAGACTATTTTTACATCATAAATATATATTTTACGATGTAAATATGTTAGTGGGAACAGGTCATTAAATGGTTTACGACCCAAGAATCTATCAAGATGAAAAATACTATTATGATTTAAATTAATTTTTTATCATAATACCTACTTTCATATTGTAATATAATTAATTGGTGGTAAATAAAACATGATTCAATTTTTTCTCCTGGTATATGAGTTATGAAATATTTTAACCATAAACTATCTGTTTACGCCATAAATTATTCATTCCATTAGGTTTATGTATCATTATATATATGATGTTTCACATTCTCATTGTGAAACTATTATCCCTCAACCCTAGGATTTCTCTAGGTTAATTAGGGTGTCTCATATCCTTTGAGATCATTTGTTCAATTTTAGGTCTCTATAGAAGTTATGTCAATTCTTACTTGTGAGTGAGCTTTATACTTCTTCATTTCAATTTTTTTATGAAAGTGACATCAAAATATGTTTATAGAATCCATTGATCACATATTTATTCTTATATTAATATTATCAATCAATTGTGAGATATTCTTTTGGTGTCCAATCATTTATAGGTTTCAGTTCAATGGGTGCAATTCCTTGGAGCTATGTTGTGATATACCCTCTTTTTCATCTATTTTTTTATGGAATTTGATTTTATGATATGAGAATTGGTTCTAGAAACTATATTATTGTCCAAGAACTAATTTTGGTGTTGGTTGATCCATTTTTAGGAACATGAGATCTGAGTTTGAGGTAGGTGGTTCTATCTCTAAGCATTATTGGATAAACCTAAAATGATATGGTTGCATTTTTTTATAAATTAATTTTCATGACTTATTGATTTGTGTGTGTGTAAATGATTTTTTTAGAAAAGATATATTTTAACTATTTTATAAAAATAAAATGTAATTTTCAATAAATTGTGAAATGGATTTATGAAATGGTTTTCAAATCATGATATGGTGAAATTATTGAAAAAATTAGAACATGGGAAGCCTTTAGTACACATGTGGAATGTGCAGAAATATGCCCCATTCATTGTTATTTCTTGGGGTTTACTTTTGGGGTGTTCATTTTCCCCATATTCCATGATTCCTATGGAATTGTTTGGAACATTTGGAATATTTACCTTCTATATTGTTCCTTTATTTCCTAGACTCAACACATATTTTGAGGGGCTTGATGTCTGTGATTGTCTTTGTTTTGGTATGAGTTTTCTAGCTAGCCAGACCATTTCTGATACTTAGTGTGATGTCCCAGTGATTTGGTTTTTATTACTTGTATTTTATTACCTATTTTGTTATATGTGATATGTTATTAAACTATTTGACCCAGATAATTTAGAACTGTAAAAAAGGAGGAATGTTTACCATGTTTTTTATTTATATAAAATTTTTAACTAATTATCTTACATTGTTTTCATTAAAGATGAGAATATTAATATTGTTTTATAGAGAATTGATATTTAAAAATTGGGTGGGATCCTACCGATCCAATTTAGCTTACACCCTGCACACCCCTTCAATAGTGTGTAGAAAAAGTTAACCCAATTTATGTAGGGAAAGGCAATGTGTTTTAGTGAAGTGATATTGTTTTCTATCAGCTAGGTATGGTTATATAGTGGTGAGTTGGTGGGTTTTTACCCACATATCACAGAGATTATCAAGTTTTAGTTTTTTTATCCTTTTTTTATAGACCTATACCTTGGGATTTGGTTTAGCTATTTTGGGTTGTATCACTTCTTTTATTTTATTTTAGTTATATCATATTTCTATCAAGTTATTCTTACTATATTTCATTTGGATGAATGTATATATATTTTTCTTCATCATCATCAGGTGGAGTGAAATAATTTAGTCTGGTTGTTGGTGATTGATGGGTGCTAGTTACCTATCTGTGGGGATCGAGAATGCCCCTGAGGTATATATTTTATTAGGTGGAGTGTCATTTTGTGAGGTTATCCCATGCTATTTCTTCAAAAAGTGGTATCAAATAATTTTTATGATCAGTCTTGGGATATCTATTTGACTAGAGATATGTTTCTCCAGAATTGATTGGATGGTTATAATGAGTGCCTGGAAATTTTATACAGGGAGAAGACTAAAGTTACAAAGGGATTCTAGGATGTCTATCTCCTATGTTTAGTTCTTGATCTTAATCTCAATTTTTTTACATTTATTTTATAATTTGAACAAAAATTATATATTTTTGGGATCATTCATCCCATTTTTGGTGTACATTGATATGCTTAGGAGATGTTTTTCACATGTTCCACAAGAGGGTGAAACTGAGGATTCTCAAGAGAATCCTACTTTAGATTATAATCATATAGTGTCAATTGTGTGATCATTTCATTCTACAGAATAAAATGTACCCCAAGTCCAAAAAATATTTATTGAGGTACAACCAGGAGCAAGAGGAGAAAGGGATCTATCTCAGGAGTTCTTATGTGATAAGCCCTGATCCTTTAAGTTTATGAATGATATCCAAGAGGATAAGAGATTTCTATAAAGAATTAATGAGATAATAAATATCCTATATATAACTGAGGCGATCAATTTGAGAAACACAAAATTTAGAGTCAAGGGTCCCAGCCTACGATGGGGCGATTACATGGTGCATGCAGATAAGAACATGATCTTGGACTAGAAGGGTTTCAAGAACCTATTCATCTAGATGTTTTTTGAAAAGTCTCTAATGGTGGAAAAGTCTCTGAATTTCATCTATTTAAAGTATAGTGAGAATTAAATTTTTTATACACATATTTATTTGTGGATTTGGGATATTCTTCTCAAGTGGCAGTGGGAAATGACTAGCCAAAGGTTCGGAAAAACATATAGGGTTTGGGACTAGATATCAGATCACATATATTTATGTGGAATCTTTCTACTTAATCTGAGATTGTAGACAAGGGTATAATTGAAATAATGGATATGATAGGAATGATTGGCTATTCTACCCATTCTCTTATACTCAGTGGTAGCTATAGTGGAGAGCTAGTTCTGGATTAATGGAGTGCTACGGGAGAAGAAGAAGTGTTTCATCAACTAAATAAAATGAAACAGAATAATAAATATAATTTGATGTTTCATTAAGATAATTTTGGACTTTTCACCCTCAAAATAGGGGTCAGATGGTTATGTTTTATGGTATCATAAATTAAACACAAATAGTGCTCAAGCCACTAACAAAAATAGAGACCATACATGGTTAAGGTTCAGGGTGTCCCAAACCCTATGAAAACATTGACAAATCCCACTTTAAAATTTCTAAATTTTTTTCATGGTCATGTACCTGGAGGCAAACAGTTTCAGACAAATTATTTTGCTCCTTATTCACCTCTATTTTCCCCCACATGGTTAGTAGATATTGTGCGAGCTAGGCTGCAAGGTATCTACTAACTGTATGAGCCATTTATTTTTATAAAATCAATGTTTCAAGGATCCAAAAAAACATGATCTCCCTTATTAACTGAGGAATCCATTATGTAACATTATAAGAGACTTTTAAAGTATTTTAAAATAAAAAACATGAGTCTAACCTTCATGAAAATACTTTTCATTATGAAGGTTCACTTCTGAGACATCATAATATAGTGGAAGGAGTCCCGTCATTTATTTTGTTAACTCCCTAATCCCATAAATATCATCTTATTATATATATACATTACCCAATTCATTAGAGTTCTAAAATGGTGCACCCATCATACCATGTATAAGCATATTTTTCATAGATGTGGAAATAACACATAAGCATTAATATTAAGAAATAACCAGGGAATGAAAAGGGATACATCATTTTATAAAAATCATAATCAAATTATGTCTCATAACAATTAAAAATTGAAGTTAGAATTAAATATTTGGAGTTTTCATATTTTAATAAATAATAAAAGTTATTAAATATATAGTACATTTGAAGAAATTTTCATGAGGAAGGGAGGAGAAATAATTTTGGAATTGAACACCTTTAGGGGGTTTTAATAAAATTGTATGACATCATTAATGATGGTTTGAACGTCATATTATCCATAAAAAGATAAGGGAACCATGATGGTTTTATATAAAAAATTATTGTTTTTAGAAACAATTTTATGGTTGAAAACATTTCATGGATTGGTTTATAACATGAAATAAGAAATATGAAATACCACTAAATCAATTTTACTTAACAAATGAAATTTAAAAAAGTCCTTAAAAACATGTATATGCCCATCAAATAAATGTAATAATAACTAGGTATTTATTTTAGGGGAACATATATATAGAATATTAATTAAATAAATTATAATAATACATTCCTTAAGTGATTTTTAGAGCAAAATGTCATGATCTAAAAATTAAGGATGGTTCGGAAGTTCCCTTACCTTGAGTCCTTAACTAGCTGAGTAAAAATTCCTAATACCCTAAATAAAAAAACAAAATTTATTAAATACATGATTAATAATATTTTAATTGACTATTTTATTTTATATTATTTATTTATGTTCAATTACAATAATTTTTTAGGGCATCATGTTTATTCCCACTCACTAGTGGATGTTCATTTCATAGTTCCAAAGATTCTTTAGTTTGTTGATAATTATACTAGTTATTGTAAAATGTGAATAAAAATATAAAAGTGAAATGAAATTATAATAATTTACTTACATAAGATGAATTGGTCCAAAATATTTATATTTTTTCTAACAAAGGGTTGAAATGTTTAGTATATATCGTGACCCGTCCACTGGGGCTTGTGTCGTGACTACCCCAAACCCACCATCCATAGGCCAGGAGATGGTGACTAGCACTGGAAAGGAATATCCCAAAAAGGGAAGGCATTTCCATTAAACATGTAAACACACATATAGGGCATAATACAAAAATAAAACCACAAAGGAATTAATGTAGTAAAAATACCACAAAGTTCCACCAACAAGATTAAAAGGTGTAAACTGGATGTAAAGGGCCAGAATACAATCCTAACTAAAAAAAGTATAGAAGAAAAGTATAATTTATAGAGTTCATCTGGAAAGGATCCTACTTGAAGGGTAGGTACATCTCCCTGTTGAATGTCACTGCAACACACCAACTCTATCGATCCACCGATGATCACTGTCTATCCATGGCTCCCCAAAGTCCTAATAAAGATGTATTTCCTCTGCACAAGACACAATAGGGATGGGTGAAGCCTGTGCAAGGGTGAGTATAAAAATACTCAATAGCGACCCCAAGACCAACTCAGGTCTCACCGAAATCCACTAATAAAGTAAACCACAAAGTAAGATCTCAATGTAAATCACAATGAAAAAGAACTAGCTCACACCCGGTATAAATTAGGTACAGAAGTAATGGTGGTTAGTCATAAAGCTAGATCATCTTATTCTGTTAGGAGGATCTCCTACTGATCCACAATGGGACTCTCTGTTGCTGATCCATGATGGGTCACTCTACTACTGATCCCCAACGGGTCTCTCTGCATCTAATCCATGACATTTCATGCTACTTCTGATCCATGAAGGACCGCCATCATGTTGATCCATGAAGGATCACTCTTATGGTGATTCAGGAAGGGTCTCTCTTATGGTGATCCATGAAGGGTATCTCTTATACTAATTCATGAAGGGTCGCTCTTCATTACTCACATCACATCCAGCCACTGGATTCTCGCACATAGCATGCATGATTTTCAGATGATATTCACCTCAATACATCAGTCATACCTCAACCGCCAAGAAGTCCCACATAGAGTAACCCAATGATTTTTCTCATCTTAAGGGTCCCAATGCAATAGATGGTGCATCGAACTGATGCTCAGTTTGGAAGATATATGCATTTTTTGTAAAAAGGGCCCAGTTGGATTCGAGTATGATCCAACATAGACATATTCCAACCTCCTCCAAAACTCACATAGAGTATCTCAGAAGGACATTGTCATCGCAAGTATCCTTGTGTCATAGATGATGCATCGATCATATGCCCTGTCTGTATGTTATTGATGTTTTTCCTAAAAGGGTCTGGTTGGGAAAGGGTCTGGTCCAACCCTATTAGACCGACCCAACCAAAACCCGGCATGGCCTGGGTCTGGACCATTTGGTCAGATGCATGTTGGGCTGCGTGTCCCGCCTGGACTGACGGGGCGGGTCCGACCTATTAGAGCGGGTCCGACCCGCGGGTCTGCCCAGTCTTCTAGTGGGGGACCGGCTTTTATCCTAGTCAAGATGTGGCTGGATGTCATGTCCATCTCCCCAACTCAGCCCACGGTCGAAACAGTGCAGTTTCTCTGCCACATTCAAGTGATCGCTACCAGCCGAACTCCCACATGTGGTCTTTGACCGTGTTCTGCAAGCTCACAAGAGCAGCCTAGTCGTTGGTTGAACCCACCATATAGTGTCGGTTGGCGCTGCATCTCCATGCAGCTGTGACTAGCCATCCGTGGCCCTTCTCCTCTGCGGTGCACCGATCGGTGTGCCGCCTCTCTCTTCCAATGGCCGTTGCGGGCAGTTCTTTCTGCAGGCCACCAGAATTTCTCTGGTGGTTCGTTTTTCGATCCACCTACACCTACGAGATATAGGGAATCCACCTTCACTATGATAGCATCAAACTCGTCTTTCCTCCATTTAAAAATTTGTTCACCAAGAATACATAGGACAGAGGAGGCTTAGGCCTTTTCTGTGTCATCCCGTGCCCTCCACATTTGAGGTTTAAAGTAGTGAAGGCTCAGAATTACAATTATATCAATAATAAAATTAATCCTCAATAGAAAACCTAAGAACCACACCCTCCCACAAGAAATCATAATGTTTGGATTAACCGGTTCTTTAGCTAATTAGCATTCATTATTTAGAATACGAATGGGAAAATCATAAAACCAAAATCAAACCCCTACCTTGTTTTATGTTTCTTGTCGTAGCATTCCTTCCTTGAGGGCCCAAGAGTTTGACATTGTTTGCCACTTCCCAGCTTTATTAATCGACATACATTGAAGTCTATCAAGTTCCACCAGTGTTCTTAATTCATTTTTGGAGGGAAAACTCTCGATAGGTTTGTTATAAAATTTCCCATGGTCAAATTCCCAACATTCCAATGTGTTAGTTTAATTAAAAAGGGAAAACGTCATAGTGGTTCTATTAGGCTATTTAATTTATGAAATATCGTAGCTATTACGCTTCATTTTAAAGAGTCGTTAAGGGTATTCCATTAATGTGCCTCATCCTCACCTCATCTCCTCACCGCAGCACCACTGTATTGTGATCAATGGTTTGAATGTAAATAAAATAGATTTTTTATAGTTATTTTATTAGTTTTTGAAAATTTTGAAAAAAATAACTTTTCCATCAGACCCTTGCTGTTTGATGTTTTGTCCAATCTAGGAGAATCTTAGCTTTCTGAGTTCAAAGATGCCCTCAGATTTTCGAACCAATTTCTGGTTCAAATGTTAGTAAAACCCACATACAAATTTACTTAAGTGGACATAAAAAAGTTAAAACTTACGCTTTGTGCTCACCGGGCCTCAAAATCATGTTTCGTCAAAGAGTGTGTTCTCGAAATAATTCCATATATTTTTTTAAATAAATTATATAGAAATTATAAGACATTACATTTTTCCCACCATAGATATTTACGTCCCTGAAAGCCAAAATATTGGCTACTCAAATAAATGGGGGTACTGAGAACAAATCTAAGCCTCCTACTCCCATGTGCTCTCCTGGATATTCTTGTAAGGCCACCAAATGCATACTAGAGGAATAAACTATACCTAAAG
Organism: Viscum album; assembly: GCA_963277665.1. Lineage (NCBI taxonomy): Eukaryota > Viridiplantae > Streptophyta > Magnoliopsida > Santalales > Viscaceae > Viscum > Viscum album. The sequence continues at coordinate 1,115,110,907 of OY728120.1, forward strand.
CACCTGCTCCTGTCAATCCTCTATCTCCACTAGAAACTCCGCAAACATCACCCCATCGTCGATGTCCAGCTCGCCCCGATCTAAGATGCGTGATGGAACATGCACGTACCTCCTCAGCTACAACGCATAAAAATTATCATGCATCTGGGGCATCTATGGGGAAATAGCTAGGTTGTATACCAACTCGCCAAATCTTCTGAGAATCTGTAATGGTCTGATTAACCTCGGAGATAGCTTGTCACCCTGGCCAAATCTCCAAAATCCTCATCGGGGTGAGACACAAAGAAAAACATGGTATCACTCCTTGAAGGCCAAGGATCCCGATATCCTATCATCATACGACTTATGTCTACTCTGTGCAGTCCTCACTTGCTCTTGGATGATCTTAACCTTCTCAGTGGTAGCCCGTACCAATTCGGGACCCATGAGTGTTCACTCCCCTAGGTTTATCCAATATAGAGGTGATATGCATGGCCTCCTGTACAAGGCATCAGACATTGTCATTCTAATGGTGGAGTGATATATATTATTGTACGAAATCTCCACTAGTGGTATGTGGTCCTCGCAACTGCAACCAAAATTCAAGACATAAGCATGATGCATTTCCTCCAAGGCCAGTATGGTTTGCTTCATCTGATGATCATTATGGGGGTGAAAATTTGTGCTCATGTGTAGTTGTGCCTCAAACTCCTCTTGAACCCCCTTCTTCTAACAGGATGTAAATCATGCATCATGGTCTGAGAGGATTGTCAATGGCACCCCGTGAAGCCGTACTATCTCCTAGATGTAGAGGTTTCCCAATCCATCAACTGATCCCTACTCCTGGATGGGCAGGAAGTGAGCCAACTTAGTGAGTCAGTTGATCACCCATATAGATTCATGGCCCCTGGATGTGCATAGTAACCCCATCACGAAGTCCAAAGAGATACCATCCCACTTCCATTTTGGTATCTCGAGTGTTTTTTCCATGCCCGTTGGGACCTAATTCTTGACCACCAATTTTGGACAAGTGAGGAATAATGAAATGAACATTGGCATTGATTTCTTCATCCCTGACCACTAGTACTAACATTGGAGGATGAGGTAAATCTTCACCACACCCTGATGTACTGTCAAACGGGATGAATGGAACTCCCTCAAAACCTCCTCCCGTAACATCATCGGTACTATGGTACATCCAATGGAAAGTATGATGTGATCCCTACCTAGAAAAATTCAATCAGGAGTCTGACCTAAGGATATCTGAGCACATTGAGCCTCTTAGTCAACGTCCACAACTTATGCCTCCCTAACTCACTGAAGGAGTGAGGGAGTGATCATCATAGACTAAAGGTAATCCCATCCATAATTATCCATGAATGATATGTATATCATGGCTTGATTCTCTATCACCTCACATAGTAGTTATAAACCAGACCTCCTGCTGAGTGCGTCTGCCACCACCTTCCCCTTCCCAGGAGTATATAAAATCTCAAATTCGTAGTCTTATAGAAACTCCATCCATCGCCATTATCTCAACTTCGATTCCTTCTGTGTGTAGATATACCATATACACTTGTGGTCAAAGTAGATGTTAAACTGTTCACCCATCAAGTAGTATTGCCACATCTTCAATGAAAATACCACTACAGTTAACTCCAGGTCATGGGTGGTGTAGTACATCTCATGCTAGCACAACTTCTAGGAGATTTAGGCGATCATTTATCACTCCTACAGCAGGACACAAACCATTATGGTCCCTGATGCATCACAATATACAACATAGTTTATTCCCTCCTATAGAAACCTCATGATGGTAATTCTGGTCAAGCTTTTCGTCAGCTGCTGAAAGCTCTGCTAGAATTTCCCTGTCCACATGAATGTTTTTCCCTTCTTTGTCAAAGCTGTCTTAGGTGATGCCACATAGGAGTAGTCGGGAATGAACCTCTGGTAGTACACATCCAATCCCCGGAAACTCCTCAACTCAGTCACACTCCTGGGTGGCTCCTAAGAAAGAATTGACTCTATCTTCACTGGATCCACTGTAACTCCACCCTCCAAGATGACGTGTCCTAGAAAGTGGACCTTCCAAATCCAAATCTTAAAATTCGATAGATTATTATTAATTTGATGATCTGGGAGTGTATCCAGGACTATCCACAGGTTTGTAGCATGTTCCTACTCTGACACTGAGTACACAAATATTTCATCAATGAAGATGACCACAAAAAGATCGATGTAATGCTGGATGATCCTTTTCATTAGTCCCATGAACATGGTGGTGGAATTGGTCTCACTGAAGGCCTTCAAAAAGAACTAGTAGTGGCCATAACAGAACCTGAGGTCTATCTTCGGCACGTCCTCATCCCATACCTGTTGTTGATGACTGTCTGATCTGAGGTAGATCTTTGAGAACCAACTCAATTCCAACAACTATTTGAAGAGGTCATCAATCCTCCTCAGTGGATACATGTTCTTCATGGTCACCAAGTTCAGGTGACATAAGTTCACGGATAGCATCAAGCTCTTCTATACCTTCTTGTAAAACAATACTAAGTCTGCCCATGGTGAAACATTGGGCCTTAAGAATGCCTTATCCTGCATGTTCTCCTATTGTACCCTCCACACATGATGCTCCATGAGATTCATCCAATATTCCATTGTAGGTATTAGTGTCATCTCTAGGTACAATTCAATGTATAATTCTACCTCTCTGAGAGGAGTTAGTCCTGGGAAATATTCTAGAAATAAATCTTTATACTCGGACACCACTACAAGAAAACTCATACTCTTCTCATCCACCATACTGAGGGTGAGGCGAGCCAACTGGTGAGTGATCAGTTACACCATCCTCCATGAAATTCCATCATGTGCTGCAAAGGTTCCTGTTCAGTCCACTAGGTCAAATACCCAAAGAGAAGGTGAATCAGGGTATGACATATTAAAAAAAATTCTCTTTGGATATTGTTTCATTGTTAAAAAAACTCAATTTCTCTCTACATCCTGTAGCAATAAATGATCAGATTTGAAATCATGCACATAAAACAATGATTTTTACTTGGTTCTCCCTATCTAGGTAATATCCAAGGACCATACAATGACAATGTGATGATGTACCAAATTCACTAAGGCTCACAGCCATAATGATTAAAATGTTTGGGATAGATCATCTATTCCCAGGCTAACTTCCTTTACAAGATTTACGGTCTCCTCACTTTATTCCCAAGGGTCACTCCTGATGCCTCTTTCTCTGACTCACTGCCAGTAGAAAATTTCACCATCTTCCTCTTCATTCGCTCACTGCTCTTGGAAAGGAATCCACTCAAAGTTTATGTTCCTATAGGTTAAACAAAATTTATGGACATGTAGTTCCCATTCACTTTCATGAATTCATGCATCCTAAACTATATTTAGATTCTCTTTTGATGTTCCTTTTTCACCCGTAGATGAATTCCACCTTCCCGAGTATTGCTTGGTACCGAAAAATCCTTTCACAAACTGATTTGATGCTTTTTCAAGATTACTTGAGAAAATTGTGAACCACCTACTCTTCTAGTGTAATAAGTACCAGGTTTGGTATACCGACCACCTACTCTGTGTACTACTACCTCTACTGCGAACCTCCTCGGTCCAAATACTACCTATTTCCTCGCTATTTCATACCTCCTCCATTTACTAACTTTATGAACCTCCCTGGTGAACTACCCTTTGTTCGGGAACTGTTCTAGGTTCAAAGACTACCATCAAAAACTATTTTCACGTACCGCACCTTGTTCTTCCATGTACCACACCTTCTTCGTATGCATACAACATTCATTTTGGGTTATAGTTCTCTGCAAAAAATATTTTGCGTAATCTCTTTCGCGCGAACCACATGAGCCTTCACGAACCTCCATTCGTGGACTTCCATCGGTATTTTACAAAATCCCAGATCAGAAATATGTTTTTTAATGATATTCTATCTCCATAGTAATCATTGGGATTAGTGATTCATATTTAAGAAATTATATCTACAAAATATGATAATCCAAGATTTACAAGATTCACCCTCTACCGTGTATCGATCCTTCTACCGCTGCAAACTGAAAGCCACCCACAAATTGTTTTTCCCATTTGGTCCACACACTGTCTTTTTTCATACATGGTCAATCTTCTCCACCAGCATCATGTCATCTATGTACTACTCCATCTTCTACCATGAACCATTTTTAGTTTCATGAACCACACCCATGTTCCATTCCTTCTACCTCATATGCGGCCACATACTCTTCGCGGAAATGGAATGAGATGCATGTTATGGGATCCTCATTTCTCTTCCTTTTCCAACTTCATTCGTCTTCCTTCACAAGAGTTCCTGATTTTGAGGCCCCAAAATTTGGAAAACACTTCGAAACAAAACCACCTTAAAAACATGTCTTTAGAAAACACCAACCATACTCATTCGTGATCATATGGCTTTTTCAACAAGCAAAATCACACCCAAAACATACCAAGGGGACACCTTAATGGATTTTTTTCCCAAATATCTCCCCCTTTGGGTTTATTGAAAACTATTCTCAAAACAAATCTTCAAATTTTGATTCCTCGTTAAAACTTATTCTTTATTCAACTGCCATTCGCTTCATGTGATTAAGATAGCAACCAAGGATTTACTCAACACATACTTGAAGCCCACATAAGTCATGATCGGTATGTGAAACAATAGTATAATAAAATATTATTCAATGAATCACTTAATTTTAATCACCAACTTCTGATACAATACTGATACAAAAATACCAATGAACTTCATTCATCACAAACTTCATCCTTCATGATATCTAATCATTGATTGATCCCTTCATGAATCATCGGGTTTATTTCTCCCCCTATGTTCAAGCTCTTCTAACAAAATTTTGCTCAGATTCATCTCCCACTATCTCGGTGCTCCACTTAACAGCTTCTCCCCATGTCTTTTATCCCTCAGGAATAGTCACACTTTCTCCCCCTTTGTCAACAAACTCGAAGGGCACTTCAAAGTTGTTTGAAACAAGTTAAAGAGAACATATCATAACATTAGAAAAAGAAAAGGCGTACCTATTGGAGATAGGGGTCCACATACAAACTTTTTCAAGTGAGGGAAGTTGACTGGAATCCCAGAGCCAGTTGATTCCTTTCAAATGATTCTTTGGGTAAGGCCTTTGTAAAAAATTCATCAACCTGCTATTCCATAGGCACATACTCCAACATCACAAGCCCGTGCTCCACTTTCTCCTTGATAAAATGATATTTGATTTCAAAGTACATTTTCATTGAGTTATGGACCATATTTTTTCTCACATATATAGCACTTTAACTAACACAATATATTCTGATTGAAGATTTAACTTCAATTCCCATATCTTCATGTTGTTGCTTCATCCACAATAGTTGTGTGAAAGATTGAGTAGCCAAAATGTATTTAGATTCTGTGGTTCTCAATGAAAAGAAATATTGTTTCTATCTTAACTATGAAATACACAACCCTCCAGGATAAAAGGAACCTTATGCTATTGATTTTTCTATCATCTACTGAACCTTCCTAATCTTTATATGTATATCCCAATAACTTAGGTTGAGATTTGATATTATAATTTAAGCCCAAATCCACTATTACACTAATATATTGAAGAATTATTTGAACTTAAATCATGTGTATCTCCATGGGATTGGTTTGACACCTCAAAACTTGGCCTGTGGAAAATACAATATTAGGCCTTGTTGTTATCAGGTATAACAAACATCTAATGATTTTCCAATATTCCATGATATTAACTACCTTGCCTTCATCATCTCGTGATAGTTTCTACTAGGAAGAAACCAGAGTCTTCATCCATTTGTATTTATACATTACAAATATTCTAAAATCCTCCATGGTATATTTAGATTGAGAAATAATAGTGACATTTATTCCTTTTGTTACTTGTAATCCAAGGAAAAATTTCAGCTCACCAATCATCAATATTTCGAACTCACTTTTCTAGAATTTAAAAAATGGTCTGTATTGTTCTTTATCTGATCCAACAAATATTTTGACATTGGCATAAACCAGCACCATCATCCTTCAATAGTTTCCATTGTTGAAATACATATTTTAATCAACTCCACCATGCTAAAACCCAATCTTCTTTAGTAACTGATCAAGACTTGAATATCATGCACTTGGTGATTCATTCAAGCCAAATAAATAATCATTCAGTTGAAAAACTATGTTCTCATCCTCATGAATGACAAAACCATATGTTTTCTCAATGAAGACTTTTTCTTCTAGAACTCCATTTAGAAATGATTACTTGACAACCATCTAGAAAACAGTAAACATTTTTTGCAGAGCTATGGAAAAGAATAATTTAATTGTCTCCAGCCTTGAAATGGGTGGGAATGTTTCATCAACATCTATACCCTCAATTTGGGAGTACCATTTTCACAAAATTTGTTCTTTATTTCGAATCACAACACCATATTTAATCATTTTGTTGTGAAAAAACCTATTTGTTCCCTATGAAATTCTAGTCTACTAGTCTTGAAATGATCTCCCATGTCTGATTCTTTTACATTTGGTAAATATCTTTACTCATGGATTGAACCATGTTCTCATTTCCAAATGCTTCATCAAAACATTTTAGTTCTACCTGTGATAAGTATGATGCTTATTGTAAATTATTCATCCTCTTTGTATGTACTGAAGTTGTCTGATCACTGATTATGTTTTTCCTTTCAATTTCAGCTTTTCTTGATGGTCTCTGGATAGAAACTACCTTATTCTCATCCTCAGAATATTCTTCTGAATCATCCTCTAGATCTGGATCATCTCTCGATCTTCTCATCTCATCATTACTATCCTCCTTATTCTGATCATGTTTTTGCTCATTATTCTATTATTTTTCTACTATGGTCACATCATGACTTTGAACTATCTTTCCTAGCCTCTTATTGAAGAATTTATATGATTTTATCTTTTTGAAGTTGCCAAGAAATATCCCCTCATCCCCACAAGATTCAAATTTACTATATTTCTAATTATTTGGAATGAAACATTTACTTAATAATATTTGAAAGTACTTAAATGATGGATTATTTTCATACCATTACTATTATGGAGTCTTCTCATATTTTGGACAAAGTAATGTTGTATTTGATGTGTATACTGCTGTCATTACTACTTCTTTCCAAAATTTCTCTAGAAGGTCTTTCTCAATGAGCATTGTTCTAGCCATGTTGTTTTTTTAACATAAACAGGGAAATGAATTGGTTTCCCAATTCATGTTCCTGTAATTTATTAAATAAAAAGGAGTACAATAGAAGCTCTAGGTGTGATGCATTCACACCAACCCAAAAGCGAGATCAAAACATGATGATATACCAAAGAAGTTCAAATGCATCAAGCAACAAGTTCATCAACTCCAAGCAGGCTTGAACTAATCTATTCTATTGTGGAGTTCTTACTACTGAAACATGATTTCTTATAACATTTTCACTAGATAATCCCCCACTTAGATATTTATGAACTCTATTCTATTATCTGTTTGAATCGTCCGTATTTTCTAACCAATCATCTTTTCACATTCTCATCGATATCTTTTAATGCAACTGAATAATTTAGATTTGAGGGTGATTATTTAAACACATGCCATTATAATATAATATTCAATGAAGAGGAAATAATATATCATCCCATAAATAGCCCTCAATGATATTGTCCCACACACATCAATATTCAGTAACACAATGAGCCTCGTTTACTTTTTCTCCTTCTTCTTATATTTTTTTAAAATGATCCTCCGTTATTGGAATGCATCACACATATGAGTATGATCACATGATAATATAGGGAGATTTTGAGTTGCATCATATTTTACTAGATCTTCTAAGGAACAGTGGATTATGTGGACAATACACTAATTTCATATCATGTTTTCTTCATCCTTAGATAGAAAGCACATATCTTCTTCTCCAATCATTAGGTAAAGGTTCCCTTTCATGTGCTTCCCTTTCAACACAACAACACCGTCCTTTTCCTTGATGCTACATAATTTCTAGGAAAAACTTATGGAATTTTCTAAGTCACACAATTGACTAACACTAAGAAAGTTGTGATTGTGCCCCAAAATAACCAAGACATCTACTCCTCTCATGTATTTTCCTACAAACTGGGGTTTTCCTGAACCAATAATTTTTAGGGACTCATCATTACTAAATCCTACAATAACTTCTTTATCATACCTGCTTCTGGTCACTAGATTCTTATTTCAGGTCATATTGGAAGTGAACCCACTATCAATTATCTATATCCTCATGTGATCTGATGCCTTGAATGCAATATCTGAAACCATGGCCTTCTCGACCATTTTCTTTTTGAACCAAGACATTTAATTCATACCCAACATGGAATGATAATCTTGATCTTCTTTAATATATGACAAATTAGTTTAAACCTTCAGAGCTGCAAATCGATTTTGAATTTTCTGCTCACATGAAGATACCTTTGGCTACTTTTTAGGAACAAATTCAGTCTGCTAGGCACATTCCACTACATTGTTGTTGTGTAATATCTCTCCATATGTCCGAGTCCTTTACACCTGAAACAATGACATTAAAATGATGACCTGTAATTTTGAGCTCTGTACGACCACCTATGTTGGTCTTTTTCACTTTGGAACCTATTTTCTATGGGAAATACATTTTGAGAGTTTCCCACCTTAACACAAAAATAGTATATTATGTTAGTTACATTCTTATGTGGCAATGATGCACCACTTGTCATTAATTGAGTTCTTTGAATCTTCTGATTTGTCTTCATGCCCATATCAATCTTCAATCATTGAGTGGGATATTGTGGTCTGAATTGAACCATAACTTACTTTTTTTTTATATCAAGCCCTATACTAGCCATATCATTCAGAGTGGATTTGTTCTTATGTTCTAATGGACCACTCTACTCAAATATCATCTTCTCTGATGCCTGTGTGATCTTCTTTCTTATCATTTTCTCATGATCTTTAATTTTTCATCGCATACTGATGAATTATTCTTCTAGTTGTTCAATAAGAGGGATTTGATCTTTTCCAGTTTTAGTCAAACTATCAAATTTAATTTTTTTCTCCTCAATTTTGAGTTTGTACTCAACCACCTTTTCAACACTTTCTGGCAATGAAGACCTCATCTTTTCAATTCTTGCATTCAGATCAGAGTTTTCTTCTTCATGATGTTTCATAAAGAATTTTTCATCACGAACACCTTTGTTAGATTTCCTCATTTTGCATCTCAAAATATCTACCTCTTCATGGTATTCTTCTATTTCATCCTAAAGATCTACTCTTACTTCAATTTCTCCTTCTTCAATGTCTAGTTCCTCACTTGTTAATGAATTTCTAACTACTGCCAATAAAGCATCTATTTTATGATCCTTGCAGTCCTCCAACTCTTCTACCTCAAATTCTACTGAACATTCAGCCTCTTTTGACAGAAGATTCTTCTTTTTGAAGAACTTTCCTCCTCTACTTCTCCTCCCTTTCTCATTTTATTAAAACATCTTTTGGGTAATTTCATCATTTTCTTTATTTTCATCATTAAACTTCTTAATAAACTTTTCTATAAAACTCCCAATCTTTCCACATCAAAAGCATGAAAAAGGAATTTTACCTTTGAACATCCCTTTTCCCCTTTGAATATTGTTGGATATAAATGACATGACATCATCCATATTTTCCTCCTCATGACTATCTTCAAAAAGAGATTCTCCATGGCCTTGAATTCCACTTCCATGGACTTACCCATTTCGACTACATCATTATCATCATTTATCATTTCTTATACTATAAGGGAACTATGTAGGTGATCTAGTGTCAGATCTATCGGGTCTTTATCTTCCAATACTGAAAAATTTGGATCGAATCACGGTGGAATTTTCCTCAATATGTGTTTCACAATCTTTATATCTTCAATGACATCTCCAAGGCCTTGTTAGTCTTCCATATTAATATTTATCATGTCGAAGAATGCATCAATAGTATCATTGGGATTCATTCTGAGATCCTCATACTTGTTCCATAGAACCTACAGGTTTGCTTCTCAGACTTTTTTGTCACCGTCATAAATGTACCGGAATTTTTCCCACATTACATGTGATGTTTTACCGAACATCACCTTCATAAAAATTTCATTTGATAGGGATCCCCCTAATTTATTGATCCCTTTAGAATCAACATCCAATTATATTCTTTTAGATTCTAATAAAGTTCCTCTATTAAAGCCATATGATATTCAATTCATAACTGCTGTGAAGATATCCATCCCTACTAATCAGAAGTAGTGTTGCATCTGAGTCTTCTATAGTTGAAAATTATTTCTGTCAAAGATCATAATTCCTTTATGATTGACTTCATCCATTTCTTCTTCAAAAAGAGAAACACTAACTTTCAACCTTTCATTCTGATACCAATTGTTAGTTCCACTAGGGCGAATACCCTGGGGGTGAATCAGGGTATGACCGATTAAAACTTTTTCTCTTTAGATCTTGCTTCATTGTAAAAAACCCCAATTTTATCTTCCCCAAATAGATATATATGAATAGATCTTAAATCATGCTTAGTAAATAGTTTTTTTTACTTGGTTCACCCTCATTGGACTATGTCCAAGGATCATACAATGACAACGTGTTGATATACCAAATTCACTAAGTCTCATAGCCAATAATGAGTACAATGTTTGGGCTATATCTTCTATGTCTAGGATCACTGCCTTTAAAAGATTTAGGGTCTCGTTAATGCATTCCCAAGGGTCACATCCTATGCCTCTTTATCTGACTCACTACTGGGGGAAAATATCATTGTATTCCTCTTCCTTTGATCACTGCTATTGTAAAGGAATCCACTCATACTTTATATAATTTTTGGTCAAACATTTTTTATGGACATGTAGGTCCTTTAACCTGAATGAATTCATGCAGCCTTGACTATAGGTAGATGCTTTGTTGATTTTCCTTTTTCACTCGTAGTTGAATTCCACCATCCTGAGTACTTCTAGGTAATAGAAAATCCTTTCACAAACTGATTTGAATCTTTTTAAATATTCCTTGAGAAAATATTAAACCACCTTATTCTCCTGCATAATGAGTACCAAGTTTTTTACGCGGATCGCTTTCTCGATGTACTACTTCCTCTTCTGGAATCCTCCTCTGTCTACGGACTACCTCTTCCCTCGATATTGCATATCGCCTCTGCGTACCGACTCCAAAAACATCCTCGATGAACTACCATCTGTCTGAGAACTATTATATGTTCGCAGACTTCCTTCGCAAACCGCTATTATGTAAAACACCTTCTTCTTCCACATACTGCACCTTATTCTTCTACGCACCACATTCTATACGAGTTATAGTTCTCTACAAAAAAATTTGGTCGAATCTCTTCAGCGCGAACCACTTCAATCTTCGCAAACCTCCCTTCGCAAACTACTTTCTATCATTACCAAAATCTCAGATCAAAAATATTTTCTATAATGATATTCGATTTCCATAGTAATCAATGGGATTAGTGATTATTATATACAAAATGATATCTTCAGAATCCACTAATCCATGATTTACCAAATCATCGATTCAGCCTCCACCATGTACCGATCCTTCTACCGTTGCGAACCGCAAGCCACCCATGAACCATTTTTTCCATCTGGTTAGCGTACTGTATTTCTTCCAATTCTATCAATCTTCTCCATTGGCGTCAATTCATCCTTGTAATGCACATCCTTTAACCAAAAACCATTTTCATTTTTAGGAACCAGACCTGCATATCATTCACGCTTCCTTGTATGCGGTCTCATAGTCCTCCCATACATGGTACGCAATCTATGTCTCGGGCTCCTCATTTATCTTACTTTTCTAACTTCGCTCGCTATACTTCACAAAAATTCCCAATTTTGAGGCCCCAAAATCTGGAAAACATTAGGAAATAGTGCCACCTTAAAAACCTTCCTTGGGGAATCACCATCCATACTCATTTTCGATCATCTGGTATTGTCAAAAAACAGAATCACGCCCAAAAAATAATGAAAGGACACCTTTAGGTATTTTTTCCCAATAGTTCCCTTCTCATCGGTGAAGGAAAACCTAGTCCCATCCTCATGGACACACCATACATTGAACCTAAAACAATTGATCTGAGCATAGACTGTAGATAACTAGTACATACCTAACATGACATTGTAAGTCAATGCTGTTGCTACTAGGAGATCCTAGTAGAAGCTCTCACCTCCTTGAGTAATCTCACACTACTGAAACTAGTGTTTAATTGCCAAATCTCCTCATGTAGGAGTCTCTAATCGTAAGGATTGAGCCAACAGCTCCGTTGGAAGCCCCAATCCTTGAAAGAGGTATGTGGAAGGGAAAGAGTGATTGGAAAATATGTCTATAATAACTTCAGCAAAGTTGGAAAAGAAAAATCTTGTACCTCTAATCATCTCTAGAGCATCATGGTCAAAGGCCTACATCACCTGAAGTTGGCCTCTCCCCTGTCTGCCAGCTCTTTAAGCCCATGGTGGACCACCTGGGGTTGGTGGTGGTATTACATCAAACCGTCATCTACCGCCTTCCACTCAATATACTCCCCTTTCATGTACTACTCCCTATGGACCTCCTCACTCGATCCTCTTTCATTGTCTCGACAGTCCCTCAACTATCTATTGATCATCTATGGAGGAAGTCGGACAGTCGCGAGCTATTTTCCCTTTTCAACTATAGGATTAACAAACTATATCCCTCAACTAACATCCTATTCTTCATAATCTCTACAAATCCAACCCTACGTCCTGGGGTCATCCTCCAAACGGTCTGGACCATTTGGGACATAGAATTATCTTCCAACTACCTATCTCAGATGACATTTCCACATATCATCCAGTGGTGGCTCTCACAATTAATACCTAATATTTGATAAATCTCTATACCAATAGAGCTCACTCTAGCATTCTAGCCTATTTCGAGATACTGAATGAAATCATCGACACCCTGATAACCCATCAGAGTCCTTTCTCAAAGGTCATGGCCTAGAATAAAGGGTCTCGTACCATGTTAATGGAGTAGCGGGAGAGGTCGGTAAATATCACTGAGTACTAGGTCACGGTCAGGTTTCCCTTATATTTGTGCAATAGCTCCTATATTCGCACTGATCATAGTGTGGCTGGTACGAAATATACCATGAAGTGTGTATCAAAGTCCAAGTAGAAAAGGGTCACCTCTCATGTTTCTATAAATCATGCTCCACCATCTCCATAATGTTCCCTCTAAAAGGCTAGTTGCTAGGACCACTATCTAGTCTATAGGTGTCTCTACTAGGAGAAAAACCCACGTAACTGCCTCCATCCAATCCTCAGCTACCTGAGGATCTGTCTTTCCTTGAATCATCGAAGGCCTCTATCTTTGGAATTCTTGTAGTGCACTCAGTCATTGTGCACATTCCATTGGTGAGGATGGTAGCATCTACTACTCTACGGGTTGTTCTAATCCCAGTACACCACCAGAAGGTGTTATTACTATAAATGGTCGATACACCGTTGCCTAATCACTTGGTGGGCCATCGTTGTTATCCCTCACTGGAATCCTAGATGGATGTCTTCATGGAGGCATCCTATAGAGAAACAAATTCTCCAGGGTTAATAAGTTATAACTAGTGAGCTAACTCAAAAGAGATCAAGAGAAAAAACATTTCCAAGACACATGCAACCAGTGTTTCCATGTACTGAGTGGGAAAATTGAATTCAAGGTTTTGGTGTATGGATATGTTAGTTGGAACACCAACACTGGACTCCCTGGACTAAAATCCAAACTCAAGAAACTTAACACTATTACCCCAAAAAAATATAGACTTTTAGTCTTTCTGGTAGAACCCACTGCCCTTTGATACCACTTCATCACAACCCGTCCACTGGGGCCAATTCTGTGACTACCCCAAGCCCGCATTCCATATGTCAGGGGCTGGTGACTAGCACCAGAAGGGAATATCCCAAAAGGGAAGCTATTTCCTTTTGATCGATACACACACAGACAGGACATACTGCATAAAGAAAACCAAAAAGGAATGAAATTCGTACAACCACCGCCAAGAGTAAAAGGTGTAAACTAGAAATAAAGCTGCAAAAATACCAAAACGACTAAAAGGAAAGTACAGAAAAATAAATTCATGCTCTGAAGGTCTTCCTCTAAGGATCATACCTGAAGGGTATGTATAACTCACTGTCAGATGTCACTATAGCACACCATGTCCATCGATCCACCTCTGAGCACCATCTAGCCCTGGCTTCCCAAAGTCCCTGTCAAAGATATCTATCTTTTGCACAAGACACAATAGGTGTAGGTGAAGCCTGTGCATGGGTGAGTATAATAATACTCATTAGGGACCCGATGAACAACTCAGGTCATAGAGAAAAACAAAATGGAAGAATACCATAAAGAAAGATATCAATAAAAATAACAAAGAAAAATACACAGATCACACCAGGTATAACATAGGTAAATAAGTAAAGATGATTAGTCATAAAGCTAGATCATCTTATTCTATTAAGCGGCTATGCTTCTGATCCACGAAGGGTCGTTCTGCTGCTGATCCACGACAGGTAAAATTAAGACTGGTCCACGATAGATCACACTAATGTTCATCCACAAATGGTCTCTCTCATGCTAATCTATGAAGGGTCACTCTTATGCTGATCCATGAATGGTATATCTTATTCTGATCTAGGAAGGTTTTCTCTTATGATGGTTCATGAAGGGCCGCTCTTCATTCTACATGTCACAGCCATCAACTGGATTCCAACACTTAGCACACATGATTTCTGGATAATCAGATCCTCAAGTCATCATCCGTACCTCAAACAACATGAATTCCCACATTGAGTAACCCAAAGGACAGTCTCATTGTAAGGGTCCCAACACAACAGACTTTGCATCGAACAGACACCCAGTCTGTAAGATATGGGAATTTTTATAAAAATGGCTTGGTTGGATTCGAATCTGATCCAACCTGACAATAGGACAACTTCTGCCAAAACTCACATACAGTATCTCATAAGGAACGCCTCGTTTCAAGGGTCCTAGTGCTACATGTGGCATGCCAATTGGACTTTTTTCTATAAGTTATTGACACTTTTCCAAAAAACGGCTAGTTGAGTCTAGGTCCGGCCCGACTCGGTCTGACCGACACAACCTGGAACCATTCTAGTCTAGTTTTTCCCCATTGGGTCTTAGTCTCATTGGGTCGTGGACCCGGTGGGATGCGGGTCTGACCCGGCCTGATGGGGCGGGTCCAGAACGACATGGCTGGTCCGACCCGTGGGGCGGCCCAGTCCGCCAGAGGCGAATAGGCCTTCATCCTAGCTGGGACGTGGCTGGATATCACGTATGTCTCCCCAAATCACCCCGCAGTCGATGCAGGGTGGTTTCTCTACTGTGGTTTAGCGATCGTGGCTCTATGACGTGATCGGCCAATTCGGCCGACCTAACTCCCGCACGCGGTTTTCAGTCACATGCTCCAGTTTGCCCGAGTGGCCTGAATGCAGGCTGCTCCATCCACGAGGAACTGGATGGAACTTCATCTCCATGCCCACAAGAATAGCTATCCATGACCTTTTTTCATTGCAATGCACTACCTCTCCCTACCCACACCTGTGGCCGCTGGAGCCAGTTGTTCCTTCTACGGGCCACCAGAGTTGATCTGGGGGTCCGTTTTTCAGACCATAAGCACCTATGGGACCGTAAGGCTTCCACCTTCATTGCTACAGCCTCAAACTCATCTTTTATCAATTTTAAAATTCATCCACCAAGAATTCATAAGGTGGAGGGAGGTCAGGCCTTGTTTGTGTTAGACATCACCCTCCACATTAGAGTTTTAATGTAGTGAAAATTCAAGATTACAACTCTGTCAACAATAAAAATAATCCTCAATTGAAAACCCCAGAATGACACCCTCCCACAAGAACGCATGATCCACAAATTAACCAATTCATGGGTTAACTTTATTCATCATTTGGAATAAGAATTCAGAAATAATAAAAGCAAAATAAAACCCCTATCTTGTTTGACGTTTGTTTCCACAGAATTCCATCCTCGAGGGTTCAATAGGTCAACATCATTTTTTTCTTCCCAGCTTCATTCATCGAGGTATGTCGAAGTTAATGAGGTTCTTACAGTATTTTTAATTCTTCATTATAGAGTGATAATTTTAGGAGGTTCATCAGATAATTTCCCACAGTTTAATTCCTAACATTCAAACATAATAGTTTAATTAAAATGGGAACACATCGCAACATTTCTGTTATGTTGTGATGTTACATCGTTATATTGTTTCATTTATGAAACATTATAGCTATTATTCTACATCTTAATGAGCTATTAAGGGGATTCCTTTAATTCACCTCATCATCGCCTTGTCAACGCACCGCAACACCATTGTCCACTATTCAATGGTGAGAATGAAAATAAAATAACTTTTTTTAAATTTATTTTATTATTTTCTAAAAAGTACAAAAAAATAACTATTCCATCTGACCCTTTTTAGTAAATGTTAAGTATTTTCAAGATGAATCCCAATGTCCTGAGTTCAATAGTGCCATAATATGTTTTATCTAAGCCCTAGTTCAAAATATAAGAAACCCCTCTTGCATGTTTATTTAAGTGAACTTCAAAAAAGTTCAAAATTATGCTTTGAGCTCAACGGGCCTCAGAATCATCTGTCGTCAAAGCATGTGGTCTTGAAATAATTCCACATATTTTTTATTAAAAAATTATACAGAAATTCTAGAAAATTAGAGTATAAATTCCTTAATTATACAGATAGTTCATTTAGGTGGTTTTACCAACCATCATATACTATATTCTTTCTATTTAGCTAAATGATTTCTAATAAATTTCAAATCCTAAAATAAGTTATAATATATTTATTATCATCTTATTTATTCATATAATTTTTTTATAATAATGATTAAAGGAAGTGGATAAAAACAATGATTGTTGTTCATGGTGGTGGTAAACCAACCATAATACAGGCAATAATTTTTATTTCATAATAAAATGAAATATATTTAATAATTTAAATACCATTAAAATTTAAAATAAGTTTATTTGTATGATATTGAAGTCCTTATGTAATTTTGGATGGATTTTTTTGGTGGATGAATAACAAGAAATATTAAAAATCTCAATTGAGAGTATTTCTTTGTCTTTTGTATATTTCTACTTTGTCCACCCCATAAGTCACTTTGGAACGGTCATTTGGTAAGAGAAAAACTCCTTTTAAGTGAGAAAGAGATTTGAGGTGAGAAATAGGTATATCATGGGAAATCAACAAGGATTAGAGGATATAATGATAATGAGTGGTAAGGATTGGTATTTATAGAGAAAGGAAATGGTTTCTTTTTCAAATAATATTTTTTAGTTTATTATTTTTCTCAAGAATACTGATAATGATGAATCTTGTGAATACATATAGTAGTTTGTGCATCTATGTTTGAGAAAATGGCTGCTTACAATAGTCACAAGTAATGTATTCATGTATTTACCTTATATTGTAATTTTTTTTATTTTTTCATATTTTATTATTCACCAGAAATCCATCTTGTGAATGTAATTTTATAAATACGATAAATATTTTAAAAAAATCATTACTTTTTTGAAAAATGCTAACTTTTATATTATGTTTAATTTTTTGGACCTTTAATATTTTTAAGATCCCATAAAATTTTATTATCATTATAAATCAATAAAATATTATTGCATAAACCCATTTCATGTAAATAAACATTATTTTAAAATCTAATATTTATTATAAAATGTAAATAAAACATATATGTTTTAAGAAAATATAAACACATATTTTATCATTTTTAATAAATTTATTAATTTCTTTCAAGATATAAAGTTTCTAAATTTTCATATTATATTATAATAAGATATTGTTCTTTAATTAAATGTGTCCAGTTTGATTTTAACGGTCATGTTACTACTCCTAATAATCAGATTACTATTCAAACTCTTAGATTACTATTCAATGTTCCAATTATTTTTCCAATGGTCATATTTTTATTGACATATAGGTTCCCTATATTCTATAAATACCTTTTAATTTATTCATTCTTCATTCACATCGATTTTCTATCAATGATATATATATATATATATATATTAATTTTTAACATTAATATATCATTACTAATATTTATTTTATTTTTATTGTGTGGTTCGTGAGTGATATCATTCTAGGGTATCAATCATATCTAATTTTTCATATGATATTTATCTTATTTTCTATCATTTTTCCCATTGTAACAATTTCAATAATTATGGATATATTTTTTCTTTAAATTTTATGTTTAAGTCAATATAACAATATTATTAAATCTATAATGTTGTTAATGTTATTTATATAATACTAAATTACTAAATATGAAACATGTATATAATCGGATGAAAATTAACATTATCAATATTATAAGTGGTCACATCCCCCCCCCCAAGAAATTTCTCCCTTTTTGAATTTAATTTCACCCACTGAGATGAAAACAGATGATGGTACCTATGTTTCATTTATTCCTCTGGTTCCTAGGTCACATACTCATACATATAATTATTCCATATTACATTGGCTTGGTTAGTGGTCTTTTTTCATATAAAATTTCCTCTATGGTATAATATCATCATTGATTTGCTCTCAAAAGATAGATCATTATATGATTTTACCGCCTTCAGATTTAATAGATGTGAGGAATTTGGTTAGTACTTCCTCAAGAGGGACACATGGAACACATCATATAATTGATATTAGTTTGTTGTGATTTATAGTCTATAAGCTTCAACTATGATGTAATTATTAATATAAAAAGAGATATTGTATCTTGAACTTAAAATTACATTCTTACCAAATATCGTGACTCTCTTCCATGGATATATATGGAGGAACAATTTATCTCTATCCTTAAACTTCATGTTTCTCTTCTGGTTATTAGCAAATATCTTTTGTTAATTATGTGTCATCCGAATGTAATTCTAAATGGTCTTGACCTTTTATACCATTTGTTTTAAAATATTATGTCTTAGTATATTATGTCCACTACATTCATCTCATCACATTGGTGTTCTAAATATATTCTAATGAAGTGATTCATATGAAGTTATCTGTATGCTTGACAGGAAGATATTATTGTAAAATAACTCATACTTTAATAATATTTTGATTCTATCCACCATTTTAGTCCATTATGTAGGGTAAAATCACATATTCAACTGTCCAGATATTCCTCTCAGACTGGGAATAATTTTGGGGGTGATAAACCATACTAAGGTTTAGATCAACATTTATATAATGTTGGAGACTTTTTCTATAACATGGAGTTAAACCACATAACTCGATCTTATACAATAGATAATGGTGTTCCACATAGCCCCACCAATCCCTAAGGGATATCATTTCATGTTGATCAAGTCTGAATTCCTCCTAAAGTGAAAAATAATTGGGAAATCAATGTAAAACAATACATTATAACCCATATGGAATTAGGTCCTCAAGTTATCTTCATAAAACCTATGAAAAATTACATATTGATGTTTTCCCATTTTCTTTATAGTTATAGGTAATGGTTGCATCATTCCATTTTAATTTTTTCTCTCTTCTATCCCTTAATGACATTAAAGAAACTTTGATATATATTCTGTGATCTCAATTTAAATATTTTACCCCAAATAGTGCTCCTAGAGATCCTGAAACATCTTCATACTCCCTTAGTAGAAGGAGAATGTAAAGCTATGTTCATAATTGAACATCATATTTATTATATGAGCATTTTATAGTACATATAATCATAATCCAATCTGACAACTCTTTCCTCATCAATTATTAATTTAGATTGTTTCCTTTTTCTTATAGCTTGAACCTTCTTCTGTATTTCCACATCATCCCTTTGAGAAACCATTATCTTATATACAATGGATAGTTGGGAAATAATTTAATCCATGTGGTTTGTTTTTACTTCCTTTATTACATCCATATTCGTCCTTTGGAATTATATAAAATTTTTATCCTTCACAATTATAATCATTGACGATGTTTCACGATCCTTTCAACATAGATCATCTATCATACTATTTTCCTTCATATGACGGTAATAGATTTAGTATTCATACTCCTGGATCATATTAAATACTATTACTATCACATAATATGTTCATTATATGTGAAATATAATTAATAATATTATAATTTGTACATATTTCACAATTATCCACATAAGTATAATGAATTAAAATATTTAATACAAAGATCACTACAGTAAGATCCCAATCATGTGTTGGATAGTTGTTCTCATGAAATTTCACTACCTTGAGAAGTATTAAATGACATTATTATTTTTCATCAATAAAAAACTCAATAAATTCATTTAATAATTGTATAATAACACAAAAAGAACCCCACTTGATGATAGTGAGAGTATTGTTTTAGTGATAATCCACTCTGTAAATTCCTAGAATCTCTCATTGCATTAATTAGTCCAGAAAAACATCACTCTCTTCTATGCAATCATGGTCAGTGGGTTTGAAAATAATGATTAGATCCTCACAAATTATTTATAGTACAAATATTATCAAAGGAAATTATGAATCTCTATTTTAAATGTTAGTCTTTTCCACTCTTCAATCACATTTTCCTTAGACATATACCAATATGTCCTATTGTCTGTGATATTATTCCCCAATAATGATACATACTCTATCTAAAACTCATATTTTCTATAATATTGTTTTAGATTCTACTTTTATAATTACCTTATCATAGTACTCAAATTCACCTCATGATCCTCCATAATTTTGATGTATTTTATAATATCATTTATAAGGACCGCCAAAACTTTTTCATGGAAATATTTAAAGACTATATTCATTAATATAATGAATATTTCTAGAATATTAATGAAACAAACGTGAATATCTCTGAACTTATATTGTCCTTACTGTGTTTAGAGGGAATCCAGGGGAAAAACATCCTTCACTACCATTAACGGGTGACATCCTAACCAAACTTTCTCCATATAGAAGTAATGGTCCTCATGTATCTAGTTGAACAAGTTATCATTCAATGGTATGGGATACAAATTATTTATCATGCTTTATTGAGTTCATGAAAATTAGTGTAGAGGCACATTAACCCATCATTCTTCTTGATAAAGAGGACTAGAACACCTAATGGTGAAGCCCTCATACTTATAAAACACTTTTATAAACTCTATTGAAATTGATTCAATAATTATTACAATTTAATAGTGTCCATTATATATAGATTCATAGAAATGGACAAATATATTGGAATAAATTCAATAAACAAAATCAGCCTCTTGGTTAGGAGAAAGAACATAAAACTCTTTAGATAATTCATCAATATAGTCCCCCATAATGGGAATGTCTTCAAACTTGATTCTCTCCTTTGTTTTAATCATAGGAGGTATTTATTCTTTCTTGTATATAAATCACATACATTCTAGAGAAGAGTATTTCAAAAGAGATTAAACCACATCCTTACACTTGTCTCTAATAGGTGGGTAATTTGGTATATTGAGAGTGATTTATCTCTCTTGACAGTTGATGTTAGATTTATATAAGTATTTCCAATCCAATACTATTATATCCTAAAATTACACTAAAAGAATCCTGAAATGATTTCCTAGGAGGTTCATTACATAAAAAATGACTAAAGAGAAGTTATATAATTGGGAGGTAATAATTTCACCACTTTTTATTATTATAAATAATTCAACCTCTATATTTGAAGTTGAAATGGAATATTTCTAATAATAATGCATGATAAGAAAGAATATGTTTAACCATAGTCAAATAATACATTCTCTATTATTGATGTAATAACTTGTATACCTATCACTACTTATTTATTTGGGTCCACCTCAGTAGTAGTGATAAATCTATACAGTCCTTTCACTACCAGCCTTAGAGGTTGAAATCGTTGGTTAACTCTGATAAGACATGGATTGGGGTATTGGATTATAAAATGTTTGTGTTCCTTTTAATAGAAATATTATATATAATTTGAGTATTGATCAAAACCTTTTTTTACTTTCTATCTCATTTGGGGGATTATTCATCTTACTTTAGTAGTTATTGTATTTATGCTCATCTTTTCTTCACATGAACCATATCCTTGTTCCCTTGAGATTGCTTTTGGGATGCTTTTTCCAACACTTTTGGAATGTGGAAAGTAGGGTTCTCTTTCCCCCATGGGATTTATCATTTGATCCCATATTAAACTCAATTTTTGTATCTTTATATCCATCTCCTTAATTCCAATAAAAATCATTGATAACCATAATGACCACAAGGGAATTTCAGACAAACTTATCATATCTCTTAAAGTATCAAATCAAAAAAAATCATAATATCAATTTTAATACTCTATACAAGAGATCCACCTTAGATTTAGTGATAACAAAAAATCTAGATTTATACCATGTAGGCCTTTTGATATTTTACTCTTAATCCCAAATAGACTTATATTCCTTTTTCTTTGGTCTAAGGAACTCCCATTACATTTTAAGATGGAGAGTTCAAGGAAATTAATTATTGAAAAAAAAATGTTGAAACCTTCCCATTAAATGGACAGATTTTTCTCCTTGGGATTCATGTTCTTGATTTGTCTCCACCACTAATTTTTTCTCCCTCAATGAGATAGATTAATATTATTACTTTTTCTTACAAAAATTATTAGAGTATAGTGAATATAACATCAATTGAGTTAATCCACTATTCTCTGAGGAGGGGGTTAGAAGATTCACTAAATTTAGGAGGCATTTTTCATATATCGAAATTATATCTAACTTTTTATCTCTTAAGAGGACATGTTCATTCAATATTAATCAATTTTTTATTAATAAAATTATTATATTGAGTTATCACTGCCTTTATGTTCTTGGATCTCAATACCATTAGATTAGGAATCTCATTAGAAAAAATATTACACTTTCCATCTCATTGGTTATTGTCATGATTCCTCCAATTTTACACAGTTAACTAAAATAAATGAATATTTGGGAAGAAACTCAATATAATTAGTATATAAAAATTTAAGTAATTAAATTAAAAGGAATAACTCATAAATGAAATATATATCCTAACTTATGAGTCTATTGGATTAAATATTGGTTCTCGATGATAATTTACCTATTAGGTTTTCTAACATAACAATATATTAAAGTCCATCATAATGTCGCATAAAGGGTTTTTGAATTTAACAAATAATATCAATCATATATGAAAAAATAGGTGTGCATCAAGGCCTCTTTATTTTTCACCAGGTACATATTGAGTTAATAACTAACAAGCCATTTCGGGGTTATTACCCTTAGGTATATCTTTTAAATTCCCATATACACTTGTAGTATTAAGATAAGGATTTTATTCTTATAATACTTTATCCCTATAATTTAACAAAGTTTTAGGAATTTTTTCTATACATAGACTTATCCCAAGAGTTTTTTATTAATTTACACAAATAAAAATCCATAAATATAACTAGTACTTTATCTAATTCCAAGTATATTCACTCATTCCTCTTAAAAATAATAATACATGAAGTGGGTAGGACGGTTGGGGAGATTAATGAGAAGAGTTTATATTGTATCCAAGTATTATAATGTGTGAGGAGAAGGGATGGTGTTTATAAGGGGAGGAGAGGTGGATTTTTTAATATAATATTTATTTTTTTTTATCATTTTGGATCAAGATAAGTAATTGTGATGAATATTATGACTAAATATATTAATTTTGGATTTTTTTATATATAATGGATTTTTACATCATCCATGCTTAAATTATTTAAGTTTTTAACTTAAAATGTTCAATATCTTATTTTTTTATATTTAATTATACACAAAATCATCAATAATTTAAAAAAAATACCACAAATTCAACATGTCAATTTTTTGATGTGTAATTTACCAAAATTAAATCAATTTTTTAAAAATAATTTTTTAAATAAGAAATTTTTTTTATTTAAATAAAATCATTATTTATTTTGGGAATACCAATTTTTAAATTATGATCAATATATTGGCCCTTTGAAAGATTTCTTATGGTCTAAAAAATTATATTACCCTTGTAATGAAACCTAATATTATTTTTTAAACCCTTTTTTTAAAATATTAAAATTATTTTACATTTTTATATTTATAATAATATATAAATAAAAAAATTTCTTTTTACAAAAAAACAAAATATATTTTATTATTTTTAAAAAATTTAATTTTTTGTATTATATTATAAATTAAAAATATTTTTATTTTATAAGTTAAATAAATATTAATTTTCAATTTCATAAGTGATATTACTATTCTAATGGCCACATAAATATTCATAATTCATAGATTACTAATTCAATGGCTGGATTAAAATTAGAATGATAAAATTAATTTTCCAACGGTTTAATTTGTAACAACTATATAGTTTCACTACCTTCTATAAATACCAAAACAATTGTTCATTATTCATTTATTTATATTTCTCCCATGGTTATATATATTTTAATTTTCTAAATTAATATTTCATTAATAATATTTATTATCATTTCTATATTTTTTTCATTTTTTTATCATTCTAAGGGATCGATCATATCCAAATTTTCATATTATAGTTCTCTTATTTTAAATTTTTTCCCCAATTGTTACCCTATCAACTTTTAAGGTTATATTTATAATCTAAATATATTTTTTATTCCATATAATAAACTATTGTTGGTTCTATAATGTGTTTCATGTTCTTTATATAATACTATATGACTAAATATTATGAATTTATATAATCAGAAGGGAAATTCTGTTGATTAAATTATTTTTTATTATATATTTCATGAAATAGTCCAGTTTATTTCAATATTTATTATAATTAAGGGTAAAATGATAAATCTTAATTCATTAAATGATATCCTAGACACATTTCTGTATTTTTTATGTGATGTTTTCCATTGGGTGAAATTTTCATAAATTTCAATTTTGGAATAAATTTTTTGGATAATTATAGATTTTACTATAATTTAATTATTTAGGTAATTCATTTATTTCTATTTTTTATATACAAACACTATGAGATATTACAGTATGTGTTTTAATGGAATATTAAATGAAATATGATGGTGGATATTATATATTCAATGACATGTGGCTTCTTGATGTCTTTGATTTAATGAGGAGTTTTTAATGGAATGTTAAAAAAGAGTTATAGGGAATTTATATTCTATTTTTTGTAAATTTTGAAAGTTGTGGAACAAAATGTTATTTTTTGGATTTAAATTTACATGGGGAAAGTTTTTATATTCAACAAAGGCAACTACTTGGATTCCTTGTATCGTACCTGATCAATGAGAGGTGGATGAGCTTCTAGATATGATGAATGGAGTGTGAAAATTAAGGATTGGTGATCATTATGGAAATTGAGGTTTGTGAATTGAGATTCTCATCAATTTTTTTTCTATGTTATTTTATCATGACTCATTTTATTTTATGAATTTTGGATAATACATATTAATCCAAGATAAATATTATAATTATAAATTCAATAAAATATATGCTAGAAAATATTTCTGTATTGATTATTTAAATTATTATAATTTTGTATATGGATGATTTAAAGATAAATATTAAATATCCATAAATAATTATTAGAATTATGGGAAAAATATTTTATAAATATTGTATATGATTAGTTATTGAGATTTTGTGAATTAATGAAGTTATTTTTATATGATTGGATAGGGTTTATGAAAATATAAAAAGTGATATTATGAAGATAGATTTCTTATGATGAATTCAGTGAATATATATTTTTTTATATGAATATTTTATAATGATTTTTATGTTATTATGATGTTGAATTATTAGTAATGTTATAAATTTTCTCTAAGTGCAATTAAAATCAATTTTATGTATTTTTTTATTGCCCATGTCAATATGTCATGACTGTTATTCTATATTATAATTTTTTTTTAAATATATTAGTTTACTAAAATATGTATATATAGTGAGTTACATTGAGGTTATTGAAAATATAACTTATTAAATATCATATAATATTGAAAATATAATTTTACATACTTTGTTACACATGGTTTGAGTAATTTCTCCACAGGTAGTGCCAATATATACATGAGGCCATGCCATTTAAGCATAATGTTTTACAATCCAATGATTTTCATTTTTATTTCCAGACATTATATAGCTGAGATTGCGTGATTTTTTACGATATTGTGATGAATAGAGTGGATATTTTAATGATTTTAAATGGACAAGATATAATGAATTTTTGATATATGGAAATGAACTTCCCATGATCTAGTTTTTCAAAGAGATAACCCCACTACAAAAGTGGCCTTTAAAACATCTATAATAGGCCTTTATCAACGCTAAAAATTAATTGATAATCAAAACATGGTTAAAATCTCTAAGGTTTAATCAGTTAAAAAATGTTTTGTTAAAGGGCCCCATTAACAGTGCTAAAAACACTCAAGAAGGCCCCTTTAACAGTGCTTTTTCTATTAAAGGGCCCTTCTAACAGTACTTTTTTAATCTCAATTAATGGTGGTAATTTTTTTCCCCTGAATCCATGAGACTAACCCCTTTTTCAAAGCATCCATTACACCATTAATAGCGCCACCACCACCTTTATCTGTGCTTTTCACCCCACCAACCCATTTATCAACGCTTTTCAAATTTCTAACCTCTTTTGTGCTCACCTGGATTTGAGCTCTACACCTCTACTTCAAATTTGGAATTCATTTCCATTACACTATATTTATTATTTTCTGTTTAATGATATTCATGTTTATTTATATATATATATTTACAAATATATTTTTTATTTATATATTTATTTAATTATTTTTAAATACATTTATACTATATATGTGTGTTTGTGATATATATACACTTATATTTATTTAAATATATTATATATTATATTAATAGACATATATTATAATATAATATATATATGTGTGTTTATTAATACACACATATACGTATATATAAACATTATAAATATATGTGTATAATGTTAAAAATAGATAGATATTATTTTTAATACATTTATAGAATATGTATTTATTTAAATATTTTAGGATATACCATTTGCATAAATATATTGATTTATTTATTTATATGAGTGATTTATTATAAGAAAATATCATAAAAATGAATATATTTAATTATAAATAAGTTTATAATATGAAAAATGATAAAATTTTAAACCCATAATATCAATGTAAATTTAGTCACTATTAATGAATTTAGTCTCCCCTATAATAGGAAACAAGGCCCCCTTAAATGAGGCTAAAAATACATCAACTGTTAAAAAATTGGTGTACCCTGACATAAAACCCAATTTAAGAGAAATTATGGTCTTTTTTGGACTCAATAAAATGTGATAGAGGTTTACCTTTGTCACTAAGGGCATATAGATCATTGCATGATTCTATTTGAAATATGGTAGATCCCAAACAAAAAACCTTGTAAAAATTTATGGTTGTTTGATTTTTGAGTTGCGTTTTCAAATTATTTTATATCTTTTATTAATTTTTTTTGTATTTTTTTGTCTTTAAATTGATATTAAATAACTACTACTGTATGATAATAATATAATTATTTTATAAGTCATTTTCACTAAATGTTTTTTATATATTAAATGTCAATTCCTATTTACATTATCTAAAACATATTTGAAACAAATATATATTAGATTTATATCAATATAAATATATTTATATATTATTTTTAATGAAATATAATTTTATTTGAAGTATTATAATATTAGTAATACTAAAAAAGCACTGATATTGGGGTCATTATCAGTGTTTCTAAAAAACTGATAACCCCCCCCCCCCACACATTATCAGCTATTTTTTGCAATCACTAATAAGATATTCCATTTATTAGTTATTTTTTAATAGAGTTGATAAATGATTGGTCTCTATTTGTGCTTGTAAAAATGGGCCAATAAAATTTCCCCCTTTACAGTTCTTTTTTAGCACTGATAATGGGGTCTTTAATAGGATTTTTTTGAAAGAATTGTTAAATCCCTAACGCTGGATAAACCTAGTTTTGTGGGCGAGTAGCTAGGGAATGGTATAATATCTTGATAAGGTTATTAAATATAATAATACCATTATGTATTTGGTGTGGTTGTCTTAAGGGGGTGATAAAATATATGTTGAGGGTTTTAATCCCTTCACGAATTTTGATCGTGATGATTTGGTTAAATTATGCAAATGATTTGTAATGTATATTAGTGATATAGTGGGTATGATTAATTTTTTGTTGTGGAGTTGTACAATGGTTGATACCATATAATAATATAATTCCCTATGGGTGGATAAATTCACAAAGTTTATATTATATAGGAAGTTTGATGATGTTGGGAGTTCCATGGGTGTTTATGCTATGTAAAAATTATAGTCCTTTCATATAGAAAACATCCCTACCACTATATTTAAATTTAGCTGGGTTTAGGTAGGGAGATTCTGGTAATATAAAGAGTTATTGTGGGTGGAAAACTACCCAACCAATATTTTTTCATGGTAATACTGTGTGGAAAAATAATCATATTTCTTTTACTATTCATTAGTAAATTTATCTGGGTAAAATTTATATTCTATTCTATTATATTAAAATTATATACAATGAGGTTTTATATGGGGATGGATATGGATATGAGGGAAATTTATAAAGACATATTTTTGACTTATATATTTTTTAAAACATTTATGGATTCATTAACATGATTCATTAATATGGACATATCATATATTTGGGGAGGAATCAGATAATTATATTTATAATATGACCCTAATTGTATTTGTATGTTTCTAGATCACTTGGATAGAATTTTTGGTGTCAAGTAACCATATCTCTAGAAACTGAAGATTTATTGGTTGTGGTTTTTAGAATTATACATTTCTATGGTTATCGATGAGTTATTTTCTAATTTTTTTCTTGTATTTATTTGACATTATACATGTATTTCTATTTTGGATATTCTTTATTATTTTTATTATTTGTAGTTTTCATTTAAAATGGGGGTGACTTCTATTTTCGTGACAATAAACCCTTATTTCCACTAACTAACAAGCTTATTTAAGACTATCTATAGGGGTTACACTTAATATTTTTTCTTAATATATTAGATAAATAATAGTGTTGGTTTCTAAAAATTAATCTCAATGAAACACTTTTTTAGACTTTGATCCTAAATTATAGTCAATATAATATGATTTTTTGGTGTCATAGAAATAGATTATTTTATATAAATATATAAAAATCAAGTTACACCATATTTGAATTACTAAAAAATTTGAGATTTATATTTACATAAATTATAAAACCATCAAACATAAAAATAATAGGTTTTTACTAAAATTTTAAAATAAAATAATGATCGGTCAAAAAGCCACTAATTTTTTAATGCATAATTGATATCATTATAACTTTTTTAGGTAATAAGAATATTTTACTATGAAAATGAATTCATAGAAAATTAAATAACTAATATTATATTAATTTTGAGTTATATTAGTGATAAAATAGTATTAAGATATGATAATTATAAAAATAAAATACTTTATTATCCTCTGATGGTTTAAAATAATACTTATGGTCATCAATAAATCATATAAGCATTTTGTACAAATAGTTGTGATTTTTTCTCATATAAAACTATTTTAATTTTTTTTAAGTATATCATAATTTACAAAAAAAAATATTTTATAGATGTTTAATCTATAATCTGAGAAGGATTTTTCTCTTTCCAAAATGTTTCATTAAATATTCAACTACATAGAAATTTTCATTGAGATTTTATATACTATTTAAATAATCAAAAGATATTTCAATTAAAAATAGATTATATAAATCCATTTTTATGTAAGAATATGGATAAATTGGATTGTTTTTATAATGAACAAGATATTATGATTATTATAATACATAATTAGTTTAAACTCTAAGGGGACTACAACTGGTGGGAATATTAAACATAGAATTTAGATGGGAGAGGAGGATAGTTAAATATGTTTGGATTGTTAATATAGATGTTTAAGATGTATATTAGTTATATTTAAATAATATGATTGTGTTTTTAATATTTATGCAATTAAAATTCCTTAATTTGGATATATAAGTTTTATTAAAAACCTACCAGAAACGGAAGTGGAATTGCAGAATTACTCAAGCCAGCGAGATCATCTTAGGCCACCATAAATCCACTAAGGTTCCACTAGGAGTTTAATGGTTACCCTAACCCCCTAATTTATGTAATTTAATTTTTTTTATATATTGATATTTTTCTCTTAAAATAATTCTCCTTATTTTTTTGGTATATCTAACTAATCTTCTATCATCCTTTCCATGTTATCTCTGTATCCCTCAATATTCTTGCCCTTCCCGATAATCATTCAGTTTTATTATCAATGAGAAATCCATGTAATTAGACTCCACAAATTGAAGATAATTGAATCCTTTTATTTTTATTCATTGTTTCAATTTTCTCTTGGGATGTTGAGAAAAAAACTACTATATTGATTATTTTTATCTTAATATCCAGTTTCAGTTAATGAGGAGGAATCACCAAATGATTATGGATTTTTAAACCATGACAATCATGTGTTATATCCTCAATCACATAATAAATACAACTTGTGATGTTTTTATAATTTTGAATTTTTACATTGGTGTTCATGTTATGGTGGTTAAAATGAAGACTAAGGTAGTGACGAATTGTGAGACAAATTTAGTTGAACCTATTGATATTGAAATGGGCATTCAGATCTTATTATTGTGATTCTATAATTTCCCAAAAACAATGTCCCCATGGGGTGTATAGTCTAATTATATGTTATATATTAAAAATGGTTCATCAAGACTGAGTTTTATTATAAGTATCATAACAGTATCCCTCACTATGAAATTATAAGGGTTTTATCTAGTTAGACATTAAATTATTGGTTGGGTGAGATCGATACATTTTATAGTTGTTTATTAAAGGAGATGAACTTTTTTATGTACCTTGAGATCAAATTTAGTGGAAATATTTGTTTCCAAGGTATAATAATGATCATGTTAATTATTATAAGGCTTAGTTTTTCACAAAATATGGGTTTCTTTGTGTAAACATAATGGTTGGTGTTGGATGATGATTCACTTATGGGAATCATCCCTGGGTGGGAAAAATAATGTAATTCATAGGTTATGAGTTCTATTATGAGATATACGTTAGTATTATTAATATGTGATCCATTAGCTAAATTGATATATTTCTTGGAAATCATAGTGACTGTTCAAACATGTATAAGGTGTTGAGATATCAGGGGAGATAGTTTATCCTACATTATCAATACATAGTCGATGAGGAATATCTCTTATTAAATAACTATAGAGGAAATTATGATGGTTTTTTATTGATAGAAAATTACCTAATGTTTTCCATTGGGGACTGAGTGATATGCGTTCTCTTGAATGTGATGGGATGTTAGATTGATTTAACTTAATATAAATTTTGAATTAGAGTGTGGCTTGTTAGGGTATAAAATTTGTGGCATAACGAGTTATGGTGTTTGTTTTGGGTAATGTGGGTTGCTTCTAGGATGAATATAGTTTGGGTATGTTAGTAACTACAAATAATGCACTAAATTTGTTAGAAACTAGTCGAGTGAAAATATTTGTGACGTGTATTACATATGTTATTCTATTTATTTTATGGATTTTGATGTAATGCATCATGAAATTGTGGTGATGTTGTATTGTTGATGATTATTTGATTTCTATGGGATGGAAGTGGTTTGTGTAACCCTAAAATGAAAATATTTTATTCAAGTCCAATCTATGATGCTTTTGGCATAGGGACCAATATAGTAACTAACAAGGTGTGGATATTAATGTCTTAAGGGTATAACTTATGGCACTTAAATTATTATTAATATAGGTATGGGGGTTAAAGTCTTATTCTATACATAGTGGTTGATATAGGTTTATGCATATTTTGTTTATCATAATGATTTATTCATTTTAACCCCATATTCATATATTAAAATTTACTTCTTGGTTAATTATGTTATTTACTAGATATAGTATATTTATGATATCAAGGGTAAATTATCCCTAATATCATCCATAGAACATCATAATTTGTTCAAAACCTTTGGATTATGGGAAGCATTCTTGAGTTTGTCAGTGTTATATCATAGGCTAGAAAACCTATGACATAACATTAAAAATGGAACAAAATTATTATTTCATTTGGTTTTACAATTTTGCGTCATGGTAAATAGAGGAAATTATAGTTTAAACTTTTGATCAGAATAATTCTAGTTCTTTATTAACACTTAGTTATTGGAGATCAAAGTTACATGGTATTTGGGATTTTGGTTTTGTTTTTTCTATTATAGTTGCGTATTTTGTTAAAGTACGATGGTATTCTTATTGAATTATTTCTTTACTATTAACCTTGTGATGTAGTAACTATGTTTACATAAATTATAAATTGATCATAGGGTAATATTACATGTGTATGACAATTATGATTTTCAAATGGTAAGATAAATAATGATTTTTAAAAAAAATCATAAAAATAGATGGTTTTAGGGATATTTTGGATATAGGTTTTGGTTAATTAAAACATTGAAAATAAATCATTTATTAATTTACTTAATAACTTATTGGTGGTGTTTTATATAATTGAAACTTTTGGATAAAGTTTTTTGTTTGTTATATTTTTATATTGTGATGTCATAATTTTTATATTTGGTATGCTGAAAACCCTAGTTGGTGGGTACAGATATTAGATACCCCTTGAGTTGAATCGTATATATAATTTATATCTTGGATATAGTTTTATATTTACATGGAATTCATTAGGTGTTTATAAAACCTAATGTGAGTTTATTTGGAATGAGTATTACCTTTGGACATTTAGATACAACACTTGATGGAAAGAATTAGGTTTTTAGCTATGATACATTTGGGTTTATGAATATTTCGACGGTTTTATATGGGTTATTCAGTATATTGTTTTTTTTTGTTCTCACCTTCCAAGGATTTAAGTGAGTGAGTGTTATCTGATGTTTGGTGTTAATAATATAGTATAAAATTAGTTTCTCACAAAAAAATAACATGAATGGTTTTCTATTGGGAATTTTTATATTCTTGTTAAAAGGGAATGAATGTGGATTTCATGTTGATATAGAAAAAAGTTCATGTTTGTATTTTAAATGTTTTATAATATTATGATATAAGGAATAGTAACTAAATTATCACCTCATTGGTGAGTATATAATTATAGGAATACAGCTAATAAAAACATATCAAGGTAGATTTAGGGGTATATAATAGATTATTTCTCACTAATTGACTGTAATATTCATAATTCATTTATAAAAACAATGTTCTGGGTTTATGGAGACTTTGAAAGGTGCCTTATTGAAAAATAAGTGATGGCTACATGAGACATTCCTGAATTCCATGCATAGTTCTACAGAATATATGGTAATGACATAGAGTAGCCTTAAGGTACTGATAATTAATTAGATAATATTGTATTCCTATTATAAATTTATTATACACTTAAAGATATGAAGATATTGATAATTGTTACTAAAAATAATGGTGTAACATATTAATAGTGGAACATCCTTAAGATGAAATGATAAGAAAATTGAGCACAATGGAATGAGTTTAACATTATCCTTTATGAGTGTTACTTCCATATGATTTTTCACACTGAATAATTTCAAATGTTCATGGGACTCTTGTATTATATAAAGTTTTTAACAATCATTCATTTATTACCTAATTAGTATCATGTTAGGATTTCGTAACACCTTAGGAAAACCTCTTGATTGATAGAGGCCAGAATAAACATTGGGGTTTGACATAAGTATCATTGGGAGATACTGTTCCCCTTGTAATAAATTATGTAGTTTCAATAAGGTTTGTTCCTACATTTTCATGTCCAAAGGATCTATGAACTATAACAAAGAAACCTAATAACCAGAAAAAATGGAAATATTAATGAATAAAATGATAATCATAAGTGTAACATCCCAGGTAAATAAAGAATAATAAATTTTCATATTTATTAATATTTATGAATTAAATATTAATTTTACTTTAAAGGGGTTGCTATGTTCAATAGCGTACCTGATACGCAACAAAGAGTTTCATTGAAATCTTATGTTACATACTAGTAATAAAATAATATTATTTTAAATGGTAGTTAACCCATAGCCGTTGTATTGGCGGGAATGGATATAAATAACTAAAAAATGATTATATATGTTTTTTAAATATTTTTACATTTATCTAATAAAAGATAAAGGCTTAAAATACAGAAAGAATTCAATTTTAGGCATATATACCCTAATTTTCACTAAAGGTTCACTTATCGCCTTTTGATGGTGAACCATCATTAAATATAGTTTTGTTCACTCTGATACATTCAATTGGACCAAATTAAACTCTTCTTTAGAATCGGGACATCAAAATTTACTTTGTGTAAATTTTTGGTATTTTTTCGATAAAGTTCATTTTTTTAATGAATAGTGTAAAATGTTGTATTTTAATTCAAAACCTCTTTATAATATAATTTATTTATATTATTATATTATCTTTTAAATTGGTTTTAAAGTGAAATTAGAATATATTTTTACCATTAAATCCAATAGTGGTCGTTGGAATTAATTTCACTTTGAAATCAGACTTAAACTAGTGTCAATCTTTTGATACTTATTGTTTCATAAAAACACGCTATTTGCTCTGACAGCGGGAATTAATTATTAAATTAATTAATGCAACTTATATGTTTTTAATTTTTTAAAATGGACTTCATTTTTGAATCCGGAATATCAAATATAGCTTAGGGTGAAGTTTTGGTATTTTTCTGAAAAACTTCAATTTTTGATGAATAGTGAAACCACTAAGTGGTACTTATAAAAACTAATTTTTCGTTTAAATGAAATTTTACCACCTCTGTATTTTGAATTTCAAAAATCCAACATAAATGGTTTTCATTAAAAATTATAATGTGGTTCAATGGGATTAAAATAATTTTTTGGTGAATAGTAACTTTTATGTTTTTAATCACGATTAGAGGTAATTAGTGTAGTTTAAGGTAAAAATAATGTTTTAATAATATGGAATAACCTAGACACATGTCCTACCCTTATTGGATATGTCATGACCGACTAAGAAAAACCATGGATCAACTTGGGGACCCCATGGAGCCACTTTGGAATGAAAATAACATTAATATCTTTTTGTTTAATGTTAAAAGTAAAAATGTCACAAACATGAGTTGTTTTACTAAAACAATTTTTAAATGGGGTTATACAATTCATATTTTTGACTATAAATATTCATTATAAATCTAAAAGGATTTCCTAAATCATGATATTTTTTTATAATTTTTAGACATTAAATAAATTAAATTATTTATGGCACCATGATGATGTAGCGATTACCTCATTATTTAACAATTTAAATAAAATGAATAGATAATGTAAAATCTAAGACCTAAACTTGTCAAAAACCTATTTTATGTGTGTATTTCGAACCCTTATCACCTTATACTAGAATTATATCAATATGGGACCTTTTAAATCCTAAACTCATTATAAAATAAAGTAACATTTCTTTACTTTCCAAGAGTGCCCATCCTCTCCTCTTATAAAAGGCCCGCACCTCTACCACAATACCCACACTTCCAAAGCCTTTGGCTCGTCCAACCCCTGCCCATTTTGTCTCTCCACGTCGCTTTATTACACCTTGAAGCCTCATGTTGGGCATAAGACTTCCCAAGGAAGCCTTTGATCTCAAATCAAAAAGAGTTACCCGATTTTATGGTAGTGTTTTCTCTTGTGTTCTTTTGTTTTATTTTTCTTCTCCAACCACCTAAACATTTTTTATTCATTTATTTTGTAACAACTCCAGTATAATAAATATACTAGGATTTTTTTTATAAGAATAATTCTAGCTACACTTACACACACCTACATCTAATGGTTAAAGATCATACTATTTCTGTGGATGGCGAATTTCTGTCTCACGAAATGATGATTGTTCAACATTCTTCCAACACCTTCAAAGGTGGCCATTAATATGTCAATATATTTATATATGATATATAATATGTTTATTTATTCCTTAAACTTCTATATTTTTCATTTATGTCACACCTTTATGGCTTCCATTATGGGTATACGCGATATCTTCATTTTAGGAAGTGCGGACTACCGCCCCCTCAAAGTGATTTGATTCATTAATGGAATATGTGGGACGTATAAAAGATGGATTTAAAGATATTATATATGATGTATTTTACATCTAAATTATTAATATAATTCTGGAATTAAAATATACATACCTCTCATTTAGTTTTAATTCAATTAATATGACATAGAAATGAAAGTAGCGTTCATGTGTACGTACGGCTTACCATCTCCATGAATGGTGCATTTCATTTCTTACCTCTAAATGATTACGTCATATTATAAATACATGTATATTCTGGATATATATTATATATATGATATCCAAATCATGAATATCATTCTGGATATAATGAACCTTTGACCACACGAACAACATGTAATTGTAAGGAGTCCACTTTCGACTTAAGAACCAAATATCAACAAAACAAACATTATTAACTTAAATGATTAAATAATGTTTATAAGATTGTAATAAGTGATATAAAAGTAATAATGAACTTGAATAAGGTTCTTATGCAAGTATAAATTAACTCAAGTTTATTATTCAGGACGTTAAAGAACGATCGAGTAATGTCAGACCCGTGGTAAGAGACTTCGTCTCAATATCCTTTCATTGAGGCATATTTTTGTTTTATACACCACTTTCTTTAATACAGTGTATAAAACCCTTTGAATTTTAGGTTTATTCAATAGGAATCTTTTTATACAAAGCGTTTTACTAAACGTTAAAAGGGAATGTTTTTGTCGTACGTATGCGGTGAAAACAACTTCTCCGCCGCTGCGAGTATTATTTGGTCTTTGGCTTACTCAACAAGCCATAATGTTTTTAAAATGAAATAAATACCATATACTCTTTTATGTATTTTGGTATTGAAAATGGTTTTTATAATGGATTTGTTATGTCAATATATTTATGTGATATATTGTGATCATAGTGTGGAAATGTTTTCTTTCCATTATATTTGTTTTATGTTTTATGATTTTATATTGGTACTTGGACATTTGATGGGTGGTTACGTGATAAACCATATGACGGGTGGTGTCGTGAATACCGGGATGTCTGGTTACGTTATAACCTCCAATGCGTTGGGTATGGAAGTTGGCCGTATGGCTATTCTATTAAGTGATATGTGTGGAAGTCGACCATATGGTTATTCCATTTAAGTATGTTTATGTCCCAAGTTACCTTTATATGTTATGTGATATTTATATTGGTTTTATGGTAATATTTTGGTTACAAAAGGGTAAGTAATGATCATTTATTCAGTGAAGAGTTTTTACTACTTCATTAAGGTGAAAAGTATTACTTTGATAAAGTATACATGGTTTACTTGTTGTTTTGATAAACTAATAGTTTTCATTCATTGTGTATACCTTACTGAGCTTTTTATGCTCACCCCAAGTTTTTTTGAAATGTTTTTCACAGGACTTAATGTGGAATAGGGTCAACGATGGTATCAAGGGAAAGTCATGCGATATAAAACATAGAACTAGACATGTTTCTTTTTAACAGTTTTTTATTCTGTGGAAACTTAGTAGAAGTGTCTACTTTGTAATCTTTTGAGATGTAATAGTTATGTTCTAATTCTCTAAAACTATAAACCTAAAAAGATCCTCAATGTAAATTATTCATTTAATTCAATATTAAGTAAGGTTTAATTTCGGGGCCTTATAGTTGGTATCATAGGTCAGTTTAGAAAAAATTAGGAGTTAGAAAATTGTTAAATTATAAGTTAATTTATGGTATGACTAAAATGATATAGCATTTAAAGATTACCATGTTGCTTCGCCTAAGATATTTCTGTGTTCAGAATGGTTTCCCCCAGAGGAAACAAAGAGCCTATGTTGGGGAGACATCAGGAGGAAGACAACCTTCCAAATCAGCAACCTTATATGGTCAGGATCGGAACTGAACAGTTGGTTGCAGTGATGAAACAGTTGACTCAGGCTATAAATGGTGGTGGTATACATGCACGAGATCATCTAGATCAACCGCAGAGGAACATGTCAGTGGTGGAACATTTCATGAGGAAACATCCCCCATCTTTCAGAGGATCATCTGACCCCGTGCAAGTTGAAGGGTGGATTAAAGCACTGGAGACGATTTTTGATGTCATGGGGTGCTCAGAACATCAAAAGATTAGTCTTGATGTTTACCGTTTTGAAGTTGAAGCTGATCAGTGGTTGTTGATCGTGAAAAATATCAGGGATAGTGATGAGATTTATGATCTTCACTGGGATGAGTTCAAAGGTATGTTTCTTGAGAAATATCTTCCTAAGGTGTTTCGTCTTAGGATGGAAAAACAGTTCCCAGAATTGAGGAAGGAGGATGACTCAGTGGCTGCTTATGAAGCAAATTTCACTCGATTGGGAAGGTATGCTCCAAACTTCATACGAGATCTTGATAGTAAAATAAACCATTTTTACTCAGGGTTAATGCCAAAGTATCAAAGGGATTTAGCTTCTTGTGAGTTCAAAAGTTATGAAAAACTTGTTCGATGTGCGGAGAAGGTGGAAATGGAATTTGTCGACGATCAGGTGTTCTTTGACAAACGATAGAATAAGAGGTCCAGTTGGCAGGCAAAGGGGAAGAATTCATCAAAGAAGCAAGGAGGTAAGAAAACCAAATATCCATCCTGTGAGAAGTGTGGTAAAATGCATCCTGTAGAATGTTTATCCAAGTCTGGAAAGTGCTTTCGGTGTGGTAAGTCAGGTCATATTTCTCGTAACTGTAAGGAATATGATCAAGAAGGCAATGAGAAGTCAGCGGTAAGATGTTTTAAGTGTAATGAAATGGGTCATTATGCAAATGAGTGTCTAATGAAGAACTTAACTGAGGGAAAGCAGCCAGACTACAAGCAGAAAGGGGTGGTGAAATCCTTTGCAACTACTTCAAGAGATGTTGGGCCATCAAATAAAGTAGTATCAGGTACACTGTTTGTTTGTTCAGATTATGCCAATGTGTTGTTTGATTCAGGGTCTACACATTCTTTCATTTCTGAGAAGTTTTCTAGTAAATTGAAAATTCCATCTCAAGATATGAATCCTAAACATATGGTAAAAACACCCGGAGGGAAGGTTGAGACAAAAAGGAATTATAAGAACCTTCCTATCCTTGTGTGCAGAAAGAATCTACCAGCAAACCTTATTTTTTTCCTCTAGTAGAGTTTGATGTTATTTTGGGCATGGATTGGCTTTCTATTTATCATGCTAAGATTGACTGTAGAGCTAAAATGGTTTCTTTTCAGAAAGATTTTTAGTTTTTGTATAAGAATGAACAATTGATTTTGATAACATATCAGGAAGTTAAGAAACTAGTAAAAGATGGAAATGAATGTTACCTTGCACATATTGTTGAAAATAAAGTAACTGTTCAGATTAATGATGTGCCAGTGGTAAATGTGTATCTTGATGTTTTTCCTGATGAGTTGCCTGGTATTATTCATGATCGGGAAGTTGAATTTACTGTTGACTTAGTTCTTGATTCTAAGACAATTTCAATACCCCCTTATCGAATGGATCAAGTTGAACTTTTAGAGTTAAAGAAGCAATTGCAAGAGTTATTAGATAAAGGTTTCATTAGACCTAGCACATCACCATTGGGTGCTCCTGTCTTTTTTGTTAAAAATAAAGATGTCTCAATGAGACTTTGCATTGATTATAGATCCTTGAATAATATCACTGTTAAGAACAAGTATCCTTTTCCTCATATCGATGATTTGTTTGATCAGCTCCAGGGAGCTCGGTATTTTTCGAAGATTGACATGAGGTCGGGGTACCATAAGTTGAAATTATAAGAAGCAGACGTTCCGAAGACTGTGTTCCATACAAGATATGGCAATTATTAATTTGTAGTTATGCCTTTTGGGTTAACCAATGCACCTGCTGTATTCATGGACATTATGAATAGAATTTTCCATGAGTTCTTTGATAAGTTTGTGGTTGTTTTCATTGATGATATTTTGGTGTTTTATAAAACTAAAGAGGATCATGAAAGTCATTTAAGGGTTATCTTGCAAACCATAAAAGAAAAGAAACTATATGGAAAATTCAGCAAGTGTGAGTTTTGGTTACAAAAAATTTCTTTCATGGGTCACATTGTTTCAAAAAATGGCATAACTGTTGATCCTGCTAAAACAAAAGTTGTTGAAGAATGGCCAAGACCCACAAATGTAACCGAGATCCGTAGTTTCCTTGGTTTGGCAGTTTACTACCGAAGGTTTTTTGAAAAAATTTCATGGTTATCTAGTCCAATGACTAAGCTAACTCGGAAGGGTGTTAAGTTTATCTGGACAAAAGAATGTGATGATTGTTATCAAGAGTTGAAAAGAAGATTGGTGAATGCTCCATTTTTGGCACTTCCTTCCAAGAATGGTGAGTTTTTTATCTACAGTGATTCTTTGTTGAAAGGACTTCGTTGTGTCCTTATGCAGAATGATCAGGAAATTTCTTATGCTTCATGCCAGTTGAAAATTCATGAGGTAAATTACCCTACACATGATTTGGAATTAGCTTCTGTTGTTTTTGCTTTAAAAATTTGGAGGCATCATTTGTATGGAGTAAAGTGTGAAATATATACTGATCACAAAATTTTAAAGTATATATTCACCCAAAAAGAATTGAACATGAGAAAGAGGAGATGGCTGGAATTAATCAAAGATTATGATTGTACAATTAATTACCATCTGGGAAAATCAAATAAAGTGGATGATGCTTTGAGTCGAAAAAGTAATGTTTCATTAACTATGATATATTTGGAACGAGATCCTTTGGTTTTTGATTTGATGAACTTTGTCATAGAAGTTGTTGGTGCAGGAAGTTCTTCTGTTTTGTTTTAGGTATCAGTGAGATCATCCCTATCAGACAGAATTAAGCAAGCACAAAGGGAAGACAGTGAGTTGCAGAAAAAGGTAGAGCTGGTTTAGAAGGGTAAGTTGCCTGAATTCAACATTGATAATGATTGTGTTTTGAGTTTTGGGAAGAGATTATGTGTCCCTGGTGATTCACAGTTGAAGAATGAGTTGTTATGTGAGGCTCATAGTTCCCCGTTTTCAGTTCATCCTGGTAGTACAAATATGTACAGGGACTTGCGGGATTATTACTGGTGGGATGGAATGAAAAGAGATATTGCTGATTTTATTGTGAAGTGTTTGACATGTCAACAGGTTAAAGCAGAGTGGAAGTTACCGAAAGGGATTCTTCAGCATTTACCAGTTCCAGAGTGAAAATGGGAAAATATAACCATGGACTTTTTTGTGGGATTGCCGAAGAAACCTCGAGGTAATAATGCCTTCTGGGTTATTGTTCATCACTTGACTAAATCTGCTCATTTCCTTGCCATATGAGATAATTTTTCCCTAGATCAACATTCCATTTTGTATATTAAAGAGATAGTCAGGTTACATGGATTTCCTCTCTCCATTGTATCTGACCGTAATCCCAGCT
Organism: Viscum album; assembly: GCA_963277665.1. Lineage (NCBI taxonomy): Eukaryota > Viridiplantae > Streptophyta > Magnoliopsida > Santalales > Viscaceae > Viscum > Viscum album. The sequence goes on from OY728120.1 coordinate 1,115,152,633, forward strand.
TCACTTCTAACTTTTGGAAAGGCCTTCAGAACTTGTTGGGTACTGAATTAAATTTTAGTACAACTTTTCATCCTCAATTATATGGGTAGTCAGAACGAACGATCCAGACTTTGGAGGATATTCTACGAGCTTGCTCTATAGATTATCAGGGAAGTTGGGACCAACATATTTCTTTGGTTGAGTTTTCTTATAATAACAGTTTTCATTCCAGTATACAGATGGCACCATTTGAGGCATTATACGGGAAGCGGTGTCGAACTCTAGCTTTTTGGGATGAAGTGGGTGAAAGGAAGCTGATGGGACCAGAATTGGTAGAAGAGATGGCAGAAAAAGTTCAGTTGATTCAGAAACACATGAGAACAGCTCAGAGCAGATAGAAAAGTTATGTGGATAACCGGAGTAAGGATCTATCTTTCGAGGTAGGTGATCATGTTTTTCTCAAGGTTTCTTCATGGAAAAGTGTGATGCGATTTGGTAAGAAATGAAAGATGAGTCCAAGGTCATTGGACCATGTTAAATTCTGGAGAGAGTTGGATCAGTTGCATACAGAGTGGAATTACCTCCGAGTTTATCTCAGGTACACAATGTTTTTCATGTTTTAATGTTGAGAAAGTATATGCCAGATCCATCTCATGTTTTGAGTCCAAAGGCAGTTCAGCTAGAAGAGAACCTATCTTATAAAGAACAACCGGTCTAGATTCATGACCACAGGTAGAAAGTGTTACGGAATATGGTGATTCACCAGGTAAAGGTTTTTTGGAAAAACCATATGGTTGAAGAGGCAACGTGGGAATCTGAAAATGCTATGAGGGATAAATACCCCCACTTATTTTGATAAGTGATTAAAATTGCGAGGACACAATTCCCAAAAGGGGGGAAGGATGTAACATCTCAGGTAAATAAAGAATAGTAAATTTTCATATTTATTAATATTTACGACTTAAATATTAATTTTACTTTAAAGGGGTTTCTATGTTCGATAGCGTACCTGATACGCAACAAAGAGTTTCATTGAAATCTTACGTTATACACTAGTAATAAAATAATATTATTTTAAATGGTAGTTAACACATAGCCGTTGTATTGGTAGGAATGGATAGAATAACTAAAATATGATTATATATGTTTTTTAAATGTTTTTACATTTATCTAATAAAAGATAAAGGCTTAAAATACAGAAAGAATTCAATTTTAGGCATATATACCCTAATTTTCACTAAAGGTTCACTTATCGCCTTTTGATGGCGAACCGTCATTAAATATAGTTTGTTCACTCTTATACATTCTGTTGGACCAAATAAAACTCTTCTTTAGAATCGGGACATCAAAATTTACTTTGTTTAAATTTTTGGTATTTTTTCGATAAAGTTCATTTTTTAATGAATAGTGTAAAATGTTGTATTTTAATTCAAAACCTCTTTTTAATCTAATTTATTTATATGATTAGATTATATTTTGAATTGGTTTTAAAGTGAAATTAGAATATATTTTTACCATTAAATCCAATCTTTTTCGTTGGAATTAATTTCACTTTGAAATCGGACTTAAACTAGTGTCAATCTTTTGATACTTATTATTTTATAAAAACACGCTATTTTCTCTGACAGCGGGAATTAATTATTAAATTAATTAATGAAACTTATATGTTTTGAATTTTTTAAAATGGACTTCATTTTTTAATTTGGAATATCAAATATTTCTTAGGGTGATGTTTTGGTATTTTTCTGAAAAACATCAATTTTTGATGAATAGTGAAACCACTAAGTGGTACTTATAAAAATTGATTTTTCATTTAAATGAAATTTTACCACCTCTGTGTTTTGAATTTCAAAAATCCGACATACATGGTTGTCATAAAGAATTAAAATGTGGTTCAATGGGATTAAAATAATTTTTTGGTGAATAGTAACTTTTATGTTTTTAATCGCGATTAGAGGTAGTTAGTGTAGTTTAAGGTAAAAATAATGTTTTAATAATATGGAATGACCTAGAAACATGTACTACCCTTATTGAATATGTCATGGCTGACCAAAACAATCCATGTGTCAACTTTGGGACCCCATGGAGCCAATTTGGAATGAAAATAACATTAATATCTTTTATTTAATGTTAAAGTAAAAATGTCACAAACATGAGTTTTTTTACTAAAACAATTTTTAAATGGGGTTATACAAGTCATATTTTTTACTATAAATATTAATTATAATTCTATAAAGATTTCCTACATCATGATATTTTTTTAGTATTTTTAGACATTAAATAAATTAAAATTATTTATGGCACCATGATGATGCAGTGATTACCTCATTATTTAACAATTTAAATAAAATGAAAAGATAATGTAAAATCTAAGACCTACACTTGTCAAAAACCTATTTTATGGGTATATTTCGAACCCTTATCACCTTATCATAGAATTATATCATTGTGGGACCTTTTAAATCCGAAACTCATTTTAAAATAATGTAACATTTCTTTACTTTCCAAGAGTGCCCCTCCTCTCCTCTTATAAAAGGCCCCCACCTCTACCACCTTACCCACACTTCCAAAGACTTTGGATCGGCCAAACCCTGCCCATTTTGTCTCTCCACATCCCTATATTACTCCTTGAAGCCTAAATTTGGGCAGAAGTCTTCCCAAGGAAGCCTTTGAGCTCAAATCAAAAAGAGTTACCCGATTTAAAGGTAGTGTTTTCTCTTGTGTTCTTTTGTTTTATTTTGCTTCTCCAAACCCCTAAACACTTTTTATTCATTTCTTTTGTAACAACTCTAGTATCTTCAATATATTAGGATGTTTTTATAACATGAATTATAGCTACACTTACACACACCGACATCTAATGGTTAAAGAACATACTGTTTCTGTGGATGGCGAATTTCTGCCTCACGAAACGATGATTGTTCAATATTCTTCCAACACCTTCAAAGGTGGCCATTAAGATGTCAATATATTTATATATGATATATAATATGTTTATTTATTCCTTAATCTTCTGTATTTTTCATTTATGGCACACCTTTATGGCTTCCATTATGGGTATACGCGATATCTTCATTTTAGGAAGTGCGGACTACCGCCCCCTCAATGTGATTTCATTCGTTAATGTCATATGTGGGACATATAAAGGATGTATTTAAAGTTATTATATATGATGTATGTTACCTCTAAATGATTAATATAATTCTGGAATTAAAATATACATACCTCTCATTTAGTTTTAATTCCATTAATATGACATAGAAATGAATGTAGCGTTCATGCGTACGTACGACTTACCGTCTCCATGAACGGTGCATTTCATTTCTTACCTCTAAATGATTATGTCATATTATAAATACATGTATATTCTGGATATATATGATATATATGATATCCAAATCATGAATATCATTCTGGATATAATGAACCTTTGACCACATGAACAACATGTAATTGTAAGGAGTCCACTTTCGACATAAGAACGAAATATCAACAAAACAAACATTATTAACTTAAATGATTAAATAATGTTTATAACATGGTAATAATTGATATAAAAGTAAAAATGAAATTGAAGAATGTTCTTAAACAAGTAGAAATTAACTCAAGTTTATTATTCAGGATGTTAAAGAACGATCGAGTCAAGTCGGACCTGATGTAAGGGACTTCGTCTCAATCTCCTTTCATTGAGGCATATTTTTGTTTTATACACCACTTTCTTTAATATGGTGTATAAAACCCTTTTAATTTTAAATTTATTCAAAAGTAATCTTTTTATACAAAGCATTTTACTAAATAACAAAAGGGAATTTTTTTTTTGTACGTATGCGGCAACAACAACTTCTCCACCGTCACGAGTATTATTTGGTCTTTGGCTTCCTCAAGAAGCCGTAATGTTTTTAAAATGAAATAAATATCATATACTCTTTTATGTATTTTGGTATTAAAAATTGTTTTTATAATGGATTTGTTATGTTAATATATTTATGTCATATATTTTGATCATAGTGTGGAAATGTTTTCTTTCCATTGTATTTGTTTTATGTTTTATGATTTTATAATGGTACTTGGACATTTGATGGGTGGTTACATGATAAACCATATGACGGGTGGTGTCGTGAATACCAAGACGGGTGGTTACGTTATAACCCCCAATGCATTGGGTATGGAAGTCGGCCATATGGCTATTCCATTAAGTAATTTTTGTGGAAGTGGACTGTATGGTTATTCCATTTAAGTATGTTTATGTCCCAAGTTACCTTTATATGTTATGTGATCTTTATATGGGGTTTATGGTAATATTTTGGTTACAAAAGGGTAAGTAATGATCTTTTATTCAGTGAAGAGTTTTTACTACTCCATAAAGGTGAAAAGTATTACTTTGATAAAGTATACATGGTTTACTTGTTGTTTTGATAAACTAATAGTTTTCATTCATTGTGTATCCCTTACTGAGCTTTTTATGCTCACCCCAAGTTTTTTTGAAATGTTTTTCCCAGGACTTAATGTGGAATAGGGTCAAGGATGGGATCAAGGGAAAGTAATGCTATATAAAACATGGAACTAGACATGTTTCTTTTTAAGAGTTTTTTATTCTATGGAAACTTAGTAGAAGTGTCCACTTTGTAATATTTTGTGATGTAATAGTTATGTTCTAATTCTCTAAAACTACAAACCTGAAAAGATCCTCAATGTGAATTATTCATTTAAATCAATATTAAGTAATGTTTAAGGCCGGGTCCTTGTAATAATAAAACATGGACCTGATATAATATACATATACCTATCTAAAAACCTCTAAACATCCATAATAGTGTTCATTATTATATGAAAACTATATATACAGATGTTAAGTAATCTAAAAATACCTAATAATCCCATGGGTGGAAACTCCGTGTGAAATAATCCATGACACAAATTGAAGACAACACATTTATCTCTATTCTAAACATCCTCTAAGACATAAAAATGATGATTCTCATACTCTAAAATTTATAAGAGGATAACACCCATGCTTTGGTGCCTTATCATAACCAAGATCATAAAAAAATGGTTTTCATGAATTTTGAGAGTGTTCTTTATATGGTGCGTGTATAATATACAATGTAGGTTATCACCAACCACCTCTAACCACCATTCATCAACTAATGTGTAATGTGAACATCCCTCAATATCATACATTCAAACTAGGATGGAGATAAATCAGTATGAACCTGATTCATTGATTTCATTTAAATAAACATTTTCCCTTTATTATATTGGTCTTATTTAACCTATTAGGAGAAATGGATCTCATATATTTTCAAGAACATTTACAACACATGTAATGAAGATTTTAAATTAAGTACAACATGTCATATTTTTACAATGTTCTCCCATAATGTGGGTTACTACATCTTTTATTGGGTCTAGTCTAAGATATAAATTATCCATTAGAATCCAAAAATAAATTACAAGTGAGTTGTCCAAGTATCATCTTGTAACCATGGGAAAGTATCATCCACATTCCAAAAATTCACTATATTACACAAGTGAATGTTCCCTATATCAAAATAGTGAATAGTTATTTATACTACCTCCTAAAATTCAACAAAAATCCTCCTTTTGAATATAATCTTTATTAGACCTTTGGATATATCTGTATCACAATATAACATCTTATTCTTCAATTGTAGGTATTAAAATTTAAATTAATCAATGAAATCAACTTCATGAAATTCAATAATATTGTATTATAAAAAATATAATGATCATATTAGAATTCAATAGGATTCTTTATCTTTAATTCTTCCATGACCTCATGAATAAATAGAACATGAAAATTATGATTAAACTCATTATATAATTGAATGGAAAACATCCAATTGTTATGAATTTTTGTAACCTAGATTTTTAGAATTATTCATCATAGATACATTTTTTACTACTGTGTAACATTTTGTTCCTTATCTTTTTTAATTTTTAACTTCATCAAGTACCTTAAAATATAGAACGTGAACACACTAACATAGAATTTTGGTCTTTCAACAGGTATAATCAGAGAATTTCACTTACCATTCTTCTCAACATAATTCATTGGAATCATAAATTATTGTTTCATAAATTCTTTTACCCTGAGAATATTTGAAACTCAAAGATTCTATGACTCAACTTCTATAACCATTATATTTGGTATTTTATATTCTTTTTTGTGCATTTTCTACACACAAGAGCTTCATAGTAGAACATATATGACCACTTCCAACACTGATTCATGTATTTATTATTTTTTAGACCACACCTCATCAAAAAATAGATCTATTCATAGACATTTCAAAACTCCAAAATCAAGGAACATTATTTATGCATACATTGTTTGTTTCATGTACTTCAAGAACGTTTTCCATGAATAAAACAATCCTAGAATGTTATTCAAACAATTTCTAGTTTTTGGTACCATCCTTATGAATATATACACATTCCCTAGTCATCAGTCAATATAGTAAATCTTAGTGAACTTTGCAACAAATTATTTTTATAGGATTTTATATCTCATAAGGAGTACTTTTTGGTAATCCTTATTAATAAATAAAATATATCACAACTCAAAATCATCATATTTTGATCACATATTCTAATGATATGACCTTGGGAAATTTATAGGGAAAATTATATAAATAAAACCCCTATTATATTCTAAAAAACTAGGTTATCCATTCAAACCCTTTTTGACTCTATGAAACATAGAGTCACTCTTTTGGAAATTCCACTTTCTTTGTCTAGATTACATATGCTTATACCTTCAATTTTGATGAGATTATATGATGTCTTTATTTAAAAAAACTATAAATTTCCATGAATCGTGTCTTTCATAAAACTTTTTACATATGTGATGATATCCACCCTTTTATCCAATCTCCTGATTAATCTTATTTTACAATAAATTACATGTTTCTTGTGCCTCATTTTCATGGACTTCCCTTCATTACCCTAGAAAATTTGACCAAACATCTTCCAGGCATAACAACTCATAGGATCTTCATGAAACATGGTATCCACACTACCTTGATGTTGCTAAATTTAATAATTATTAATTCATCGTCCAATTAACTATACAGATAATTATATCATCATGACTTATTGGACAAAGTGAAAGTATTTCATACATATAAAACATTATTGAAAATCATGATGAAAGAATGTCATCCGTCAAACAGACTCATAATCTTCATTACTCTAAGTAGAGTTGATATTCTCATGCACCTTTTATGAGAATGGTACTAAATCTAATGGATTTGTTTGAGGTCCTCAAATAAAAACGCTAACTTGAGTTAGGTAGAAGAAAGAACCAGACATTGATTGTCTAATAATTTATATGCACATTAAAAACAATAATACGACCACATAAAAAATGTGTCACATATGAAACTTACCATTAGTTTATCACTTTTTATTTACTTTAGATTCTTTATGGTTGACTGTTGAACTCAAAATGTGTCACCCCATACTATGACCACTTGTCCTCCAACACTTCAAAGTTCATAATACAATTGGGCTCACAATAATCATTCTAGTGTCAACTCATGTTGGTCCTATTCTTCTCCATAGCCACCTAGGAATGTTACGATCAATATTATCCACTACCACTTATGGGAAACTCCATACTTCTATCTATATATAGGGTTGAAACCATTTTTTAATACATTAAAAATATATTTTCTTTTTTTTATCCAAAAATCTAACATCATAAAAGTGTATTTTTCTTTAAATAACATTTTAAATTCTCAGAAACAAAAATTATGGGCTCTCAAAACATAATTTAAAACAAATAGACAATAGTTCTCTTATTATCCTCCAATAATATTTAGAGATTCATAATTAATATCATCTCAAGAAATCATATGATATATAATATTCTTCATAAAAAACCCCATCTCATAAACTTGGAAATCTTATTCCAACTGATATAAAATTATCAAGAGTATTCCAATGGAAGTAACTATATTCATAAATTTTCACCTTTCAATTACACACATCATCATTAATGGGGAACATTAACTTCATTAGTATCATGTGCATTATCGTAATTCAGTACACATTGAATTTCCTTCATATAAATATGAAGACATAGAATAAATCCCTCATCAATCAATTTGGGTTCTTTAATCTCCTCCCATCGATTTTTTGTTAATACCCAATTTGATTAAAATTTTAATACCACTATTATTCATGTAATTTATAATAAATAAAATATTGAGTGTAAAGAGGGTTCTTATTATATTCTTATTTTATAACTAAAACATTCATCTTCTCCATATTATTTTCACACTTTCCTAAGAGATATCATTGGATAGAAATACATATTGATCTTCTTGATAAAACGAAGCATCGCATTTCAATTAGTAATGGTCCGTCAATTTATACACTCTAAATCTCCATGTGAAATTAAAATTTTATAAAACAAATTTGAGTTTTCAAGAAAACAAATCTATCTATTAACACAGTGTCATATAATACTAACTCCAAAATAATTCTTCATGGGTTGATAAAACAATTTTTAACTTATATCCAGAACCCATATCAACCAATAGAATAAGAAAATTCAATAAAAATTAATTTTCCCCACTTTAAATAATTAGTATCACCCTTTCAGTTTAGGAATTTTTTTTACATAAATATAAGTGAACATAACGCTTCCATGACAAGTTTAAATTTATTGAATTTTAGTATATACAAATCTCAGATAGACTGGTTACATAAATTTTAGATATTAAGGAATAAAACAACTCAATAATATTTTTCATCATCTTATCACCCCTTAAGTGATGATCCATAATGTTTTTAATTAATATACTACATCATGGATGGTTTCCTTTATGAAAATAACTCAAAAAACATAAATTTGATAAGAATTAATGTTTTTAAAAGAGATCACATGATACCATTTGAAGTAATTTACTCCATGAATTTTATCTATAAAAATTCTATGTTACTCCCATTGTATTCATTTCTTTATTAAATCCATCTATAAAATAAAAACACAATATATACATGTAAATAGGGTGATTTTCTCATCATCTCCTTTATTAGAGTAAATATTCGGAGGCTCGGATCTCACCACAATAACTCCCGTCATTTTATCTCTAGATTTATGAGAACAATTCATGATAAGATCACATTATTTTTTAAAATTTGAATATATTCTGTTACCAAAAATATATTTTCTTATTTAGAATTCTTCTTAGTCAGAATTGGATTTGTTTTCTTTAGTATGAAATGTAATTTCAGTATTTTTTCATCCTCCATGTAACATCATACCTTAAACTTTGTTAAAAGATCTTTATATTTAATATTTATTTTATATTTTGTTTCGGAACATCTTTTTAGGTTTTATATTTAGTCTTTGAATGTTCAAGGGAGTAGGAAATAGTGATGGACTAATTAGTGGTAATATGAGGCCACCGCCTTGCTAGTTCATGCTTGTAATGGGTCTAAAATTATGTAGACACCACTGGATAGATTTTTTATTTGAATAGTTATATAATAATATACCAAAGACACTGGATAGCTGGTGAGGGTCACATTCTAGCCTATGATGTCTTGTGAGATATATTTTTTTAAGTGATAATTAGTCATTTTATATCTTGAAGCCCCTTTTTAACACTTATAATCACACCCTCTATCCCTAATTGACCTTGAATAAGTCTAGGGGCTCTCTAGTGTTTCTTTGGGTTCTATCCATCACCATTTCTAGGCATGTTGATCTCTAGTCAATCGGTTGTTCCCTATTCAATAATTTTGACTGAATCCCTCCCATTACATTCAATTATATTAGCGTTGGAACTCATTATAGGATATATTTATAGAATCTATTGATAATGTTATGACCTCCCTCAATCAATTATAGATTTTTTATGATTTTGTTACATAGAGTATAGTTGTTTTATTGACTGTGGTGTGGTGCATTTCACTTTTGAGTTATGTGCTAATCAATCCTTCATGTCTACCTTATACACATGGAAACGTGATTATAATATGAGGGAATTGATTTTAAGGGAATTATCTTGATTTCTATAGTGTTACCTTTACTTTTAGAGTGTGGATCCCATTTTAGTTTCCATACAACCCAAGTGAGAGTTATGTGGTTCTATCTCTAGAATTTTTTTGGTGAACCGTAAATACTCTTGGTTTTCTAAATAGTTTTGTAAATAGTGGTTATCATGATCAATGATCTTCCTAATATGTGTTTGTAAGTGTTATTTTGATAAAATGTTATATTCCCCTTTTTTAATGGAAATATTTTTTCAAATAATAGATAAAATGTTTTATAAGATTGTTTTTTAAATTATGATTTTGATAAAATGGGTTGTTTGGATATCATTTATGGAATGTGATAAGAATGTTGAAATGAAAATTGATTTTACATCTATAGAACATGGTATCCTTGCGTACCTATAAGGGTGTTTAAATATTAGGATTATTACTTATTTTCATAGGGGATCACTCATGGGGTGTTCATAAATTCCCTAGTCCCTTTTGTTCTACAGACGTCGTCCATAAAATATAGGAGTTCACTCATGCAGTGTTCCTCTATTCCTTAGGCCAGGTTATTCTAGGTACTTATTTTTTTAACCGTAGTCTAGATTGATTATTGATGTATGAGTGACCTTTCTATCCGAGACATGTGTTATACTAGGGGAGATTTCAATTATCCTTTGTATTATCATTGTGTTTTCATAGATATGATATGTGATGCTTTCATTGATAAATGTAAAGATGATTATCTGGGATTTTCATTGAAATATTATTATCTAGATTTCTTTTGAACTAAAAAAAGAGAATCATTTAAGATTTATTTTTTTATAAATATAGAAATAATTATATAATTCCATGTTTTTCATATATAGAGAATTACTATATTTTTTACGGAGTCTATTTATGGAACACTTTATTGCTACCCTACTAGGATTGTTTTTCTCGCAACCTTAACTCTCTCTTAAGTGTTTGTAAAAAAAATTTATATAATTCTGGAAAGGGAAAGGCACTGTAGTGAGGTGGTAAAGTATATTTCAGATGGGAATGGCTAGGTGGTGTTGAGATTATTATCTGCTACCATCATATCACAAAGAGTGATTTTTGATAGTTTAGATTTTCCATTTTAATTTTTTGAACATGTACCATGGTTTTGGATTATTATCTTGGTTGTATCACTACCATTTTTGTTATTTTTGACTATTTATTATTTCCATTATGGTTATGTTTCTATATATGTATTCCATGTATCTTGTTTCACGCAGGTAAAATCATTCCCTTTGTTAGTTGTTTCTTTCTCCAATGTTAATCGCCAGTTCAAGTGAATTTAGAATTCCTTTTAGGTCTTACGATGGTAAGGTTTAGATCCTAATTGGATGGTTTTTCTCTCCTAGGAAATGATATATTGGTATTAGTCCATGGTTTTTCACTATCTTGGGAGTTGGTTGACTGGTGATATTATTTTGGGGACTTAAAGGGTACGTTGTGAGTGAGTTAACATCCATCTATCATAACAATAATCCTTATGTCACCTATATATATTTCTTTTCCTATCTCTTGTTTTGGGTTCTGATCTACTTATGAGTTTATTATAATGAAAATTTTATTTTCAATTGATATTGATCCATTTTCTGATAGTTTTCTTATTTTTTTGGTATATAGAATCATCCCTCTGAGAAGACTTCTAGAGGTTCCTCATGAGGTTACATTTGGAAAAGAATCTTAAGGGAATCCACCTCATGATTAGAATCTCATTGATGCTATCAAGTGGGAAGTTAGGGTTGTAGATTATAATGTGTTTCCTATTCATAACCATGAAAAAGAAGCATAGAAAATAGATTAGGATTGAGTGAAAGAATTAAAATGCGAGAACCCCTAATCTTTTAAGAGTACCAACAAACCTCCGGAGGAGGAGGACTGGAATGAAAATGTTTATTTGGTATTTAAATTTCCAAATACACATGAATATTTCAAGGTGAAGAGAATTATGTTTATAATTGAGAGTTATATATATAGGTTGTGGGACATTATGGTTCCGGATAACTGACTAGTGGGCTTGGAGTAGAAATAAACCAAGTACCTTTTTGTTTCAGAAATTATTCTCAGAATCCATGATTATGGAGAAGTCTATGGTTTTCAAATATTTTCATTAAGGAGAACGTTTTGTGGTAGAGTACACCAAAAAAATTTCAAAGTTGGTTCATTTTTCTCATATGGTGGGGGTGAATGATTAGTTAAAGGTACAAAAATAACATCATGTCTTATGATATAATATCATATCACATGTGTATATATTAAAGATAACCACCTATTCTAAATTGGTTGATATTACTATAATTATAGAGATTGATATGGAAGGTAAGATAGGATTTCTTGGTCCTTCCATTCCATCTATTGGTAGTTTTAGTTGCATGAATGTGAATAAAAATAAATCCCATGATATTTTTAAGGGTGGTGGTGGTAATTATTAGTGGTAGGATGTTTCAGCCCTATGAGTAGTATCTTTTAGTGTTCCACTAACATTTTACCAATGTATCAATGTAGGGAACACCTAACAATATTATCTTGTTCCTTTGAAGGCCTATAGTGTATGTGGTCATTGAGATCATTTGAATAGATTCTTCCTAGATTAAAATACATCCCAATATAGTTATGGATAATCATCTCCAAAGGGAACTATAACATAGTTAGAATAATAAAAGGTAATAGGGCTCTTTCCATAGGCCTCTTAAGTAAAGAAATTTCATAGAGTTGAGGAGTTGCTGGTGGTAGATTATACTGATCTAGCTATAGTGAGGGTTACCATTTTTGTTTCATCTTCTATATAAAATTATTTATTTGATATAGTTCCTTTAATTCATTTATATCTATCTGTTTTTGGATATGTTAAAACTATTGAAGGATATCATGTCATACATTATATTGTAGATGATGCCTCTTGTAATGGAGAAAGATTATGAGATTCACTGTATTTCGCGTTATATTTCAATATTTTTTGTATAGTTACTCAGGGAGTTTATGGTTCTTGATAACGATCATTTCGATGTCATCATTGGGATGGAATGGCTGATGGATAAACCAACCATTATTGAAAAATATCACATATGGGTTTTGTTCCTTATTGATAATGGGAGATCCAAAGAACTCTAGGGAGATTGGAATCCAAGGTCTAATCATGCCTTACCTTCAATCCAAGATATTAGGAATCTATTGTCTGGAGATGTGGTTATTCTTGATGATATATCCCATCAGGAAGATATTACCATGGTTGTTCAGTATTTTCCTTAGTATTTCCCATAGAAAATTTCTAATCATCCTCCATAAATGGAGGTAGTTTTCTCCATAGATCTGATGCCTAGTACATAGATCATTTTTACCCTCTTATTTTATGAAACCTACTATGTTGAAAGATATTAAGATCAAGTTGAGTGACCTATTAGATATGGTATTTGTTCATCATAGTGTTTCACTGTGGAAAACCTTGTACTCTTTTCTAAGAAGGCTAATAGTTATCTTCGTATCTAACTAGCTTATTATAATCTAAATCGGGTAATAGTTAAGAATAAATATTATTTACTTTGTATAGATGATTTTTTTGATTAGCTAAATAGAGAAAATTGGTTTTTGAATATTTATCTTTGTTGAAGTAATCATCAGCTAAGGGTTAAGGTGTTCTACATCCAAAATTCCACTTTTAGGAGAAGGTATTTCCACTATGAATATCTTGTAATGTGATTTGGAAGGACCAATACTCCTATAGTGTTTATTGATTTGATGAACGAGATATTCTGCCAGTATTTTAATGCCATTATTATGGTATTTTTTGATGATATCTGAGTCAATTAAATATTGAGGAAGAGAATGAGTACCATATGAATATAGTTTTGGGAATCTTGTGGAGTCTCTTTATTTATTAAAAGTTGTCAAAATGAATTTTCTAGATCGAAGAGGTGAATTTATTAGGGTACAAGATTTTGTTACATGAAATATTAGTTGATCCTAAAAATTTTAACGATATCTCTTCATATTAAGAACTACAAAATGTACTTGGAGCGCATATATTTCTTGTATGAACTAGGTATTATCGGTGGATCATAAAATATTTCTTAATGTTATCTTAACTGTTTACTACTCCAACCAAAGGGGTAAAATTCTCATGGGGTTCAATGTTTGAGTCAACTTTTTAGAAGTTGAAATGTTGTCTGGGATTTTCTCAAATTCATTCCATTTTAGAATCTTTTATGGGCTATGTGGTATATTGTGATACTTCTAGTTGTATAATAGTATTCGTGATTTTAAAAGATGATCATGTTGTGACATATGTTTCTTGTCAACATTTTCCACATGTAAATAATTATCCCAGTCTTGACTTGGATACCATCATTTTTACGCATTCTCTAATGTATTGGTGAACCAATATTTAAGGTATTGGATCATATTCTATTCTAATTTAAGGAGATATATTTATATTTTCCTTTATAAATTCCTAAACCTCAAGCTATGGTGATAGGTTTAGTACTTACAAAAATTTGAAATTGACACCACCAGTACTCATGGGAAGGAGAATGTTTTTTGTCTCAATATGAAATTACCTCCTTAGTACATCCGGGAGATGAAAAAAGGATTAGAATATTATTGGTGTTTTTTTAGTTTCGTATGCATGAATAGGATTATTATTCATGTATGGATGTAACCAGTGTTCAGTTTTCATCATCTTTTCCTGAGTCAATTCTATAGGACCAGAAGTTGGATGATGAATTTAGAGGAATCAAAGGTTTCTTATATGGTGTGGAGAACAATAATGGTTACTCTCTCCCATCTAATGGAATTATTCGCTTTAGGAATTGTTTCATAATATTTTTAACTATCATAAATTCAGTAATTCATGATTTTTATATTTCTTTAAAGTATGTTACCCTACTAATTTAAAGATCTATTACGATAGGGTAAGGTTTTTTGGGTTTTCTATGAAGATTGACATTGTAGATTATGTGTCTCCATATTACACTTACCATATGATTAAGGTAGAGACCTTAAATCCTTATGTTTTACATCTTATTGTTTTGGCACCAGTATGGATATGGGAATAGGTATTCATAAACTTCATTGTTGGAGTACCATAGACTCCCATAGGAAATAATGTTATCTTGGTGTTGATCCATTGGTTTATGAAATCAGCTTATTTAATTCTGATTAAAGATGCCACTAAGGATGATGATATGGGAAAATAGTTGTGCAAACAATTGTTGGGATAATTTTGGTCTCCTATTCCATCATCATTGAATGGGATCCTAGGTTTACATCCTAGTTATAAAAACTTTACAAATAGGATATGGTGACTATTTCAGGTTGAGGATAGTTTATCTTTCATAGAAGGGTGGCTAGAAGGAGCAAGGTATTTATATTCAAAAGGATATGCTCCATGAATATGTCTTTTATTTAATTGGATATTGATTTATCCATATAGTAATGATTGTTTTTTCATATAAAAATAGTTACCATTCATCTACATAATGGATCCCCTTGAGGATTTATATGGTCTCTCGTGTAGGTTACCTCTTTGTTGTTCAATGGTGGGTAAAGCCTCTCTTGAGGAAACAAGTATCATTAGGGAGACATAAAGGTATATGAAAAAATATGTCAATGATTATAAATGGATCAAAGTTATAAGAAATCTCATACAGTTCATCGATACCATCATATTTAGTTTTCTATTTTTGACCATGTCCTGTTGAATTTTTCTCATCTGTTGGGTTACCATCATCTTGGGAAATAGAGGATATTGGCTCTGAGATATGTTGGATTATTTAATATCATTGATTAGATTGTATATGTTTCTTTTAAATTTTAATCATCTTCTTTGTCTTTGGGTATTAATGTTTTTCCATATATCTCAGCATAAGAAGTATCACCTAGATCTTCCTCTTGCTCTGAATTAAGAGGATGTGGAATTATAGCTGAGCATATTATTTTTGCAATACCCATTGGAGATTATTGACTCCTAGATGAATGTTTTACATGGGGAAATATATATTTTTTTGATGTTTTATGGTGGAAAAAATTATATTGTCATGAGACTTGGGATCATAAATCATCAATGAGAGAGTAGTTACCACACATTTTTATGGAGCGCCCTAATTTCCCAAGAATTTTAGGGGATAGAAAGTTATATGGTAGGAAAAAATGTAACATTCTTCCTTACCCATGGGTATGATCCCTTTATTTTTCTTTCTATATTTCACTAGTGTTTTGGATCATGTTCATAGGACTAATAATTAGGCATTGGGTGTTCAGAAGAGGGTAAAAAATCATGACAAAATGGTGGTTATAGGAGGCAACAAATTAGCTGGTGTATGATGGTAGCAGGTCTATAAATTTTTAGACCCCACCTGCCATCCCATGGACAAGGTATAGGTGTAGTGGCCTCTTTCAAGGCCATTAGTGAGGGTCACCAGCTAGCTAACGATGTTGTGGGATATAAAGTTTAGTAAGGGATTATTAATAATCATATAACATGAAACCCATTTTTATTCACCCCCTAATTTCCCCATACATATATGTTTCAGTTTGAAATATTATAGGGGATCTATAGGGTTGTCTTGGACACTCTCTATCACCGGTGTAAGGTGTGTTGAACTCTGGACGATCGGTTGTTACCTATTTGATATGTCTAGTCGAATTTGTGTTGTTTCCACTATTTCATTATCATTGGTAGTCATTCTAGGATATATTGATGTAATCTATACATTGTTTTATGAACTATATCAATCCCTTATATCTTCATCATATTTTTTATTCTGAAGATTTGGATCTACTTTTATTATGATGTGGCACATGTTTTCATTGAGGCATGTGTTGATCTATGCACTATAATGGCATTAAACTTGTGTAAAATCAATTTTATGATATGGGAATCAATGTTTAGGACCTTATATAATAATTTATATTGTCCCATTTCCATCCAATATATGGATCCCTTTACTATTGGAATGTGACCCAAGTGTGAGTTTCATGGTTCCGTCTCAAGCATTTTTTGGTGAACAATTAATTCTATTAGTTTTCTAAATGGTATTCAAAATTAAGTTTGGTGTGATGATTTATCTTTTTAATATATGTGTATGAAACTATTTTTTCAAGAAAATATGTTTTTCCCTATTTTGGTAAAGGAAATATTGTCACAACCCTTCTAATTGTTGCCACTGTGGTGACATCCCAACCCCACCTCTATTAGGGAAGGGGCTAGAAACTATCATCGATTTGGAATATTAGTGACAAGGGAGGCTTTAGTCTAAGTACCTATACACATAGACAAATCTCCAAGCCTATATAATAATGAAATGTAAAAAAAAAACAACTGAAAAACCATGCGTGAATATATCAATATCACATAAGCAGCATATGACATGAAGTAAAGGAATGTAAACATTTCGAAATACAAGCCCACTACATAGTGTCTAAAAACTCATGTGTAGCCTAAAAGTAAGTACTAGGTCTACTATCAAATTGAATTAGGAACTTGCCTCAGTTTATCTGGTCTCTCTAAGAATCATCTAGTCCTGGTCTTTCTAGGACTCTAATAAAATGTCAATAATTTAAAAAAGATATGACATGTTCGGGAAAATCTCGTGTAGGGGTGAGTGTAAAAATACTAATTAGGACACCCCAAAACAAAAAAAATACACAACTATAAATAAAGTCAGCTCTACAAAATAATATTTCGATAGCACACATAATAATAATATCCAATTAAAAAAACTAAGACACATAGTCTAATGCTATGTCACTACTATAGTATACCAGTTTAGGATTTTAACTCAAATATTCTACAAAAAACCCATCCGGGAGAACACACTCCTAAGTATGATTGAACTTATGATGTCCATCCAAGAGTTAGTTATCTTTGGTTATCATCATGAGAATGTACAAGCTAATTGTATAAAGATAATTCGATACACAGATGATTATCACCACTGAGCCCATGCAGTGATACCAAAAACTCAATCTTGAATAACCTACTAAGTATAGGATCATCCCCATGTAGTTTTGGTAATGATGATATCATGAAATCCAACTAATTCATGAAAATGAGTATAGGATCTCACTCTATTAATCTCGGAGGGATTCCAACAACTCTATCCAAGAATTCATACTGAAGGGATCGTAGTCCAAGGAGTATGAGACGATTCTATACCAACCCTTAAGTAAAGGATAAGGGTGAATGTACTAAATAAAATATTTAACATGTAATAGAAAATAAGGTCTCTAATAATTGTATAATAATTCAAATTTCTTATAGTAGGGGTCACACGTCGTGTCCCCTGACTTCAGTTTCTTCCAGTGTAAAAAGCATGTGTCTCTTTCCCATGTCCGAGTATAAATACACAGTAAATAGAATTCCAATGATGTCTACCCATGATATAGTACGTGGATATATCCCATGAACATGTGAACGTGTACCAGTACATGGGTTAGCCTAAGTACATGGTCTAAGTCATGTCTGTGTGGAGAAGTAAATGACATGTAGGATACCCGTGTAGTCCACCATGTGTCAATGTACCTCTAAGGTACACACAGAATCACTGGGGATGGGTCACATTCCATGTGATCCCTAAATCCTACCAGAAACCCTAGAGACTTCAAAGGGGGTCCCACCCAGTGTGTAGATCTAGTTTACACACCCTGTAATGTGGGGTTTTGTAGAATCCCATATCCACAATCCACACACCTTCTCTACTTTTTTAGCCTCTGATCCATCCACCACTCACCCTTAGAATCATGAATCATGCCCTGATGAACTTATGAATCACTGATAAACAATATTCAGTCCATCCATATACTTAGTAATGGGATTATTCATTGTTTTTTGGTACAAACCGAAGAACACAAAAATTGTGTATCTACAACATTTGATTTTCTTCTACCTCCATCGTCACACCACATTCATGTTATTTTGATCCCAAATATACTATTTTAGATAATTATGGGATGAAATGATTTTACAATGATAGATTGATCAGGATATTTCAAACCCTAAGTCAAATGAAGAAGGATTATGGTTAACAAGGAACTGGTGGAGTAATGCACAAGAACAAATGGGTTGAGACAACCTCAGCTGATTCTCGGGTGAATATAAAGTTGTTACTATTATAATAAAAATGATGAAATCGTCAAATCATATAAATTATACCAAAATCACCCCACAAAAAATATATCTCCCAAATATTCATGATCCATAGTTCAATCTGTTAGTTTATTGATCAATTTTCCATATATGAATTAGGAACATGGATAGGAAACAAATTGAACAACCAACCAACCCTAATTTGGATTGATCGTTGATGAAGAATGAAGTTATGCCATGTTTTTTGGTGAGATCCTTCAATCATGTCCCACACTGTTTGTTTATCTCTGATCTAGTCACCATCTACTAACAGGATCACCTCTAATGGATCCAATAGATCTCATTAATTTTTAATGTTATGTAGAAAACCATGATAGGTTTTCGTACGTTGGTATTTAAAGAGGAAAGTTAGGTCATTGCATCATTAAACAAATAAAATAATTTATTTAATTATTTTATCCATTTTACACCCATGAAATTTTTTCCACAATCACTATATGATGACCATGTTTAAGTCATTCATAGGGTAAACCTCACATTGTAAACTTAATGATTACCTTGCTTTTCTAATCCATGAAAACATTTATAAGTTATTCCACATTTTCATGAAATCTGTTTTCATGTGATATTTAATATATTTAAAATATTTCAAATATTTATCCTAGGCACACCGGGTCTCAGAATCACATGCCTTCTTATCTCTTTATCTTGAAAATAATACATGGAAAATCCAAGACATTACATTTTCCCTACCTTATATATTTACGTTCCTGAACAGCCATAACAAAGGCTACAAAAAGGGATGTAGAAACTATATATGGATCTGAGCCTCCAACTCCCATGTTCTCTCCAAAAGATTCTCGTTCTTCTTATAGAAACACACTAATGTAATCACTCACCCATGGATGATACTCTCCTACTGATCCTCTACCTCTACCGGGTACTTAGAAAAAGCTGCTCAATCCTCAATGTCCAGCTCTCCCCAGTCAATAATGTTTCATGGGTCATGCATATACATCCTTAGTTGTGACCTGTGGAAGACTTCATATACCTGGTCTAACTATAAAGGTATAGTTAAGAGGTAATCAACCTTTCCAAATCAATGTAGTATCTAGAAAGGGCTATTAAACCTCAGAGATTCCTTACCGCCCCAACCAAATGTCCATAATCCATATTGAGGTGAAACCCATAGAAACACATGGTTTCCTACCATAAACTAAAAAGGCATCAATCCTCTATCCACATAAGACTTATGATGGCTCTATGTAGTATGAATCCTCTTGAAGATAATCTTCACCTTCTCAGTAGTAACTATCACCAAATCAGGTCCCATGGGTACCAACTCTTCTTGGTCATTACAATAAATTTGTAACCTATAGGTACACCCAAAAAATGTTAAAAATGGTCCCATATTGAGGGTGGAATTGTCACAACACCATCCCCACACGATGTACCCCTCCTCAGTCGGCAATGTGAGAAGGGAGATAATGACTGCCAAGTCCCACCTCTAGTAGGCCCCAGGTAGGTGACTAGCACTGAGGGTACAGTAAACACACAAATGGGAGGCATTTCCCTCTAAGAGAACACATGAAAATGAGAGAGATAAGTTAGACACCAAACAACTCAAACTCAAACTTAAATATAAAAATAAAACCCATGTGCACGTATTTAATGTCATAAAAAACTACTATAACTGAAAGGAAAAACTATAAGCACCCAAAATAATCTAAAAACCACAACAAACAGAAGCCCAAACATCTCCTGCAACCCCAAGCTAGTAGAAACCAGCTTGATCTCCAACCTACTCCAAGTGACCTGAAAAACAATTTATATATACATAGGGTGAGTATAATAGTATAATCAGTAGGATACTCCCTGAAGCCTCTTGTACAAATGTAAAGAAACGATTCTAAAGCACAGTGAAAACATGTAAAACTAACTCATCACCTAAACTGGTATACTATGTTCCCATCCAAACCATAGCTACTCTCACCATGTATCACATACAAGAGTATATAACATAATAACGAATATCAAGGGTGCCCCACAACCACTTCCCCAATGGTTTTCAACTTTTCCCAAATGTCGCACGCCCTAAGAATCTCTCTCTAAAAATTCTTGCCCACAAACACCTAGGAGAAGCACCACATCATGCACCTCATGCAACAAAACCACCATATCCACATATGTGAAGTAACCATGTAGTTTTCTGGAGCCACCACATCTCGCATAACGTGTATCAGACGTAGGGAATTATACCTCAAGCCATTACAGCCCACACACTAAGTGATGATCCTAAAGCCATCACAGCCTATATACGTTACACCTATAGTAGTCCATAGGACACTATATCCATAATATATGTGTTTAAATAACCACAAGACATTATATCCCTCTACGCATATATATGGGGGAAACTAAATGTTGTGCCTATCAGTACAAGTAACTACCAAGAGAAGAGAGTGGGGCCAAAGGGGGTAGTCAACCATCCATCCTCCCTCTAGAATGTTGGGGAAAACACCCCCCAGAGCTCAGAATCCCTGGGTGCCACTTTCCCTAACTAAAAGGGTGGATTATCATATAGAAACACAAAATTCAAAGGATATACTATAGCTCACAACAACACTGCGGGCATAACCTACTCTAAGACTCAACTACACCTACCATCTCTCGGACTCCTAGTAGCTACTTTTACGACTAGGTATCTTATAAGAATACAACCATTTAAAGAGATTTACTACATTACTTCATTCCCATATATCAGTTTCACTTTATGTAAATTAATTATTTAAAAATTAATTAGTTGTTAACGATTTCCTCATTATATTTGATTAACATCACACCAAAAGTCCATTGTTCCTTTTGAAATTGCATCCCCAGCATTTGCATCCCAGTAAGCTCCAACACCATGGGTTTCCATCATTTATTAAATCTTTTATTAACAACATTGTTACATTCTTATATTCCCAGTAATTTTAGAAAAACATTCTAAGATACTAAACAGAAGGGGGCTCAACACGGTGAGTTGAAAAACTACCTGTCAAGTCTTTTCCACCTATAGAAACAGTCTATACCAACCCTACCTCAGGAATCTAAACACGGAAATCATGTGGCCTACCCCTCGTGTCTTCGCCCCTTTTGGAAGGAGGGTAAGAAAAACAGCTGCCTTGAAAAGTGGGTAAATTAAAGAATATAAACGACCAATAGGAATCAGAACCCATCCAAACATTCACATCCAACCCATTCCATCATCTCGGGTGTCCTCCCCAACACCCACATGCATAAACCTATTCATCTGTCCAATCTATGCGTCAAATGCTACCATAAACAATAGGCCTAACTACCCCAACATTTCATAACAGTAGAAGCTAAAAGAAAACATTATATCCACTGGGCTCTTGGCCCTTAAAAAAGGAATTCTGCCTTCATATATAATGATCTCTCACAGCTCCAAGCATAAGGCTCTTGGCCTTTACAAGCAAGAGGGTAAGTCAGAACCCTAAGTGGCATTATCTTTTTATCAAATAGCTAGATCATTAATCCATCTGGAATAAAATGATTTATTATTTATAGGTTCTAACTATGGGTGACCAAAACATCATTCCATCATAGCTATTAAAAATTGATTAAACATGCTTAGTTCATGAATTTGATTAATATAAATTACAAAAAAAACAGCATGATTCATTTACATGCCTCTTTATCTTTAGCCAAACAATTATCAATTAAATCTATCTTTACATTCTTTACCAATATCCATCATGAAAAAAAAGATAAACAAATCAATAATAGATATCGCACTATCAAGAAAAACAAGGGGCAATAACATACGATCGATATCAATTTATTTATTGAGTTCAAATATTCGTTATGTCAATTACATTGTGATCCAGTGGGAAAAAACAAGATAACTCTATAGTTTCACATAAAATAAAATATTAGCAATGAATACCCTACCTCAAATGGATCTTGACGTTCTTTATACATGAACAAGCCACGCGATGGGTTACGATCTCCTCCCCCCGTGACTACTGTATCCACTCAAGGATGCAGAGACACCCCCACACTGGTCAACACCCACGAAAAGTCCACTAAGAACATGGATATATCATTCCATAAAAGGGAATATAGAAACAGAAGGATATGAACCCAAAATAATGATGATATATCAACCCTTATATAAAAAATTGATCTATACTACTTGGTTACATCAAAAGTAGTGGGTACACTTGCAGCAAGAAGAAATTCACTAGGAACCAATCCATGGAAGAAAGTTTGATCGTAAAACACCTATGGGGAATTATTGAAATGTTTGAGCATCTCACACTAGAGAACAGGGAGGAAGATTAATGAAGGATGATATCTCATCCATTTAGAATATTCAACAGAGTAGTGGTTTAAGATACACTAGATTTTTTATTAAATGTCGATCACATTAAACCTTTTAGTATAACCAAGTAAAAGAATCCCGAGACATAGGAGAATTAATATCAGAATTATGGTCATTGAATAATCCTTATGTCTATTAAAACAGGGCTTTAAAAGTGTTTAATTTCAATGAAAATGTTAAATTTTCGAAACTGGGAAAATCTGGAAATTTGGAAAAGGAAATATGAAATAGTTCCAAAAACATTGTACATGAGTTGTGACACTGTTTCTATGACATAGTGACTATGACACTGTGATGGTGACACCGTTTTGGTGGCACCCTGTCTGTGACACCTTTTTGGTGACACCGTTTCTGTGACACCATTTCGGTGGCACCGTGTCTGTGACACCATTTTCTTGACACGGCTTCTGTGACACGGTTTCTATGACACAGTGACTGTGACGCCGTTTCAATGATACTATGATTGTGACACCATGAATGTGACACCATCTCTATGACACCATTTCTATGACATTGTGACTGTGACACTGTGATAATGACACTATTTTGGTGAAACTATGTCTGTGACACTGTTTCCATGACATTGTTTATGTGACACTATTTCTATGACACCCTGATTGTGACATCATTTTGGTGACACCATGACAGTGACATAGTGAATGTGAAACAGTTTCTATGGCACCATGACTATGACACCATGACTGTGACACTGTTTCTGTGACATTGTGACACTGTTCAGAAAACTAGAAACACTATTCATAGAACTATAAATTTGGAAAAGTGTTGGGGATGATTCACCTTTACCTCTCAAAACACCTCAGACACCAGATTTTAGAAAAGGAATGGACCAAAGAGGTCCATCCCATTACAATAGATATCTCTCAAAACATTCTCATACTCAATAATCTAAAACCAATCCAAATGGAAATAGAAAATGGGTCTATATAACTACTAATCGAGATACATCTCAAAAGAGAGCAAGCCATAAGAAATAACAAAACAAATCCATCTTATAAACAAGAATGATCTATATCCACAAAGAGAACAGCATTACATGATAAGAGTTAAACATTAAACAACTCTCGGTACGAAGCACGTATATGTGACTCACGTTCCCATGTATTATCCTCCACGGAACCGTGTCGCCAAAAGACACGAACTAAGGGGATAAAACACATGTGTAACACTTTCTCTTTGCAGTATTGGATCTTCACCTGCTGCTACTAGAAGGTCGCATCATCATTAACATCAATCTCCCCCCAATTGATGATGTGTGAGTCATCATGAAGATAAAGATTAATTTGTGATACAAGGAAAACATCCTGTATCCGGATCATATGCGGGGGAAGTGAAATCTGATATGGTACAGCTCCAACATGATTCAAAACCATAGAAGGACCAACAAAAAATGAATAAAGCTTACTCCTGCAACCAAACCTTCACTTCCCATGATGGGGAGTCACCTTCAGAAACATGTGATATCCAAAATCAAACTCTAAGGGTATCCTCCTTTGATGAGCGTATGATTTCTGACAATCATATCCAGCTTTCATCCTCTCACGAATGACATGAACCATCTCTGTCGTATTCTTCACTAGTTCTGGTTTGAGAATTGATGATGGTAAAAACCTAGTCCAACACAATAGGGAATGGAAAGGTCAGCCATAAAAGGCTTAAAATGGTGCCATATCGATGGTGGAGTGAAAAATATTGTTGTAAGAAAACTTTACAACAGGTAAGTTCCTCATCCCTGAACCTCTAAAATCTAGGAAACAAGATCGCAACATGTCTTGAAGATTCTGGATGGTTCACTTTGTCTGACCGTCTGCCTGCAGATGAAAAGTAGTGGTAAGGCATAGATGAGAACCAAAAGCAAGCTAGAGACCTCTCCACACCCTAGAGGTAAAATGAGGATCTAGATCATAAATGATCATCCTTGGGATTCCATGAAGTCTCTCCACTACCTCTAGATACTTCCTCGACAAAACTTTCAATGTGCTTGACTCCTTGATCGCTATGAAGTGGGTTGATTTTTTCAAATGATCCACTACCACCCAAATAGCGTCATGTCCTCCCTGAGCTCGAGGTAAACTAGTAACAAAGTCCCTAGAGATGTCCTCCCACTTCCACTGAGGAATATCTAATGGCTGAAGCAAACCCCCAGGGACATGGTGCTCATCCTTGACCTTCTGGAAGTCTAAACATCGAGACACAAACTTCACAACTGCATGCTTCAACCCAGGACACCAAAAATAACACCTCAAGGATTGGTACATCTGTTTCATGCCTGGATACATTGCTAAAGGTGATCTATGGAACTCTTTGAGAATGGTCTCATGCATCGAAAAAGGAACAAATGGATTTCTTTGATACAACACTCTGTGTTGGTCATCCTCATAACAACCATCAGGGGCCTCACCACAAAAAACTTGGTCTCTCTAGACCTCCACCTCAAGATCTCCCAACTGGCACTCTTCCACCTGCTTCACTAGAGATGACTACACCGTTTTCTAAAAAAGACGACCTCATCCCCCAACATCTCCCATATTGAGATGTAATGATGTCATTTCTTCCCATACTCTCCATGAATCACCATATTCACACACTGCGTCAAAAAATGACCTCTGGCTCAGCACATCAGCTAAAAAATTCCCCTTTCCAGGTGTATATGAAATTTTGAAGTCATATTCCTATAAGAACTCCATCCACCGACGTTGTCGCATGTTTAAGTCACACTGGGAAAAAACATAACTTAGGATATTATGATCGGTGAAAACCACAAAGTGCTTTCCAATGAGGTAATGTCTCCACAACATCAGAGAAAAACCCACTACTGCCAACTCAAGATTATGGGTGGCATAGTTACCTTCGTGGGGATGCAACTCCGAAGACACATAAGAAATGACCGATTTCTTCTACATGAAAAAAAATCCTAACCCCAGATGTGGAGAATCACAGAAAACATCAAACTGAACTACCTATACTAGAAGAGAAAGAACTGAAGCACTTACCAACTTATCCTACAGATACTCGAAAGATTACTGAAACTAATTAATCCACACTAAAACTAGATTTTTATAGGTAAATGTTGTTAGAGGAGTTATATCCCAAGATAAATCGACTATGAATCTCATATAGTGTCCTAAGAGACCAATGAAACTTCGAACCACTGACACTTTCTTTGGAGTTTCCCAAGACAAAACTGCTTCAATAATTGATGGATCTATAGCTACTCCATATAAGGAAACAACATTCCCCAAGAAACAAACATTAATGGCCAAAAATCACACTTCAAAAACTTACAAAACAACTAATATTGATAAAGAACTGCCATGATGATGTGTAGATGATCTGCATGCTCCTCCTCAGACATGGAGTACGCAAGGATGTCGTCGATGAAAACCACCAGGAACTAATCCAAGAACTCATAGAACATCATGTTAATCAATACCATGAACACAACTAGAGCATTTTTCACACCAAATGGAATTACAACAAACTCGTAAAGACCATTACGACAAAGGAAAGAAGTATTCGGGATATATCCATCCTTCACATGCATCAGATGATATCATGAACGCAAGTCGGTCTTTGAGGACCAACTTTCACCCTTTAGTTGATAGAATAAATCATCAATCCATGGAATATGATAAAGATTCTTCACTATCACTTTGATTAAGTTATGATAATTGATATAGAGCCATAAACTTCCATCATCCTTATTCATGAACAAAACTGGTTCCCACCATGATGACACACTCGACCAAACAAAACCGCATTGTAACATACCAACAAGCTGTATATGTAGCTCTCCAAACCCAGAAGGGGTCATCCTATATGGAGTCATAGAGACAGTATATGATTCTGGTTGTAGCCCGATCTCAAACTGGATCTCTCATAGAGGGGGTAATGCTATAACATCCTCTGGAAAAACATCATTGTACTCTTCTAAGACCCTTGGAATCCCCAACTACTGAACCTCTTAATAAATCAGCCTCAGCTCATCCATCATGGATAATAAGGACAGAACACACGTCTGGCCCATCCGAGGGTCTCGCTCACTAAAAAATACCACTGACTCTCCATCTGTATCGAGGAACACAACCTGCCTCATAAAGAAAACCATGATATCCTGTGGCGAATACAACTAATCCATGCTGAGGATTACATAATATGGTTGTATCTATAAATATAGAATATCTCCCCAAGAGTGGTGCTACCCCAACACTAGCTCAGAGTCCCTATATACTTCAAACAAGTCAGATCAACCTCCAACTGGCGCAGTCAACGCCAAGGGCACTGGAATACTCTTTACCACAAGTCCCAA
Source organism: Viscum album (assembly GCA_963277665.1). Classification (NCBI taxonomy): domain Eukaryota; kingdom Viridiplantae; phylum Streptophyta; class Magnoliopsida; order Santalales; family Viscaceae; genus Viscum; species Viscum album. Next base: position 1,115,180,461 of record OY728120.1, read on the forward strand.
AGCATGTACAAGGGTAGGTGATATAAAGGAGTGTGTCACTCTGGAATTAAACAAGGCATAATACAAGTTAGAAAACAAGCAATGGTTACCTCGAATGATGTCTAGATCACCTGGAGATGGAAATGCTAAAGCATGACACTAACCAAAACCTCCTCCACATCCTCTTTTAACATAATGATAACCACCACCATGGCCTCACTCTACTCTCTGACGATAGGGAGAATCACAGGGTTGTCCTCTACATGCCACATCCACCCTCTACTGATCTAATGCTGGTGCAACTTACTGCTGATACCTCAGTTTGAACTGCATCAACGGAGGAACCTGGAGCTGAACACCTAGTGCATGATGACTGATCTAAATGGTCGGGCACTCTCTCTGCTGATGACCTCGACCACCATAAGAAAAAAAGTGCATGATCCCTTGGCATTGGCCTGAGAGCCATTGCCTCCGAAGAAATGAAAAGCGGAGGGCTGGGACCTACCCCCAGCTGAATGGAAACTCATCTTCACTGAAAATCGGGAACCCCGGACCCCAGCTATGATTCGTGAAAAATCATGAATACTCCCCTCAAGTGACGATCCAATTAAGTAAAATGTCCTCTCGATGACCTTTTTTCCTCACTAGCACCTTATGATATGTCTTCATCATAAACAGGGTGACCTGGCGATAGATCTCTGGAAACAAAACCACCCCAAAATGACTCGTCCTGGCCTCCTCATCTGGCAACAGGTTTGAAGTATATCATAAAAGGTTCCTAAAATAGATTCCAAAATCTGACACACTAGGGCTACCCTGTCAAATGGTGTGAAGATCGTGGAAGCTGTACGCCTTCGCGATTAAAGAAATAAACTCAACTCTAAACTTATCTCGATACTCCTCTCATGAGATCGTCGAATTCTCGCGATCCCTGAAAAACAAGAACCACCACTGCCTCGATTCTCCACGTAGCATCATTACAACTAAAGACATTGACTGCTCCTTCTGAGCATGGATTTAACTGTAGCCTATCTCAAACATCTCCAACCATTCTTCCATGAATTTATATGAAATGGAGCCATTTTACTTCTGTAGACTCTGGAAATGAAACTCAAGGAGTGACCTACTCCACGTGTCATCGTTTTCAACCTCTACCATGGAGTGATCTGCTGAATCAACCTATTGAACATATTATGCATGAACCAGAAGAGGATGTCGACCTGGAGCCATAACTATAAAATAGAAAATAGTTATAGATTCTAAACCTAGAATATGGAAGACTCAACATTAATTAATTAATTGTTTTCTATTATTCATTTTAGGTTAAATTATCTCAAGTTATACCCATTCAAATATAGGCACAAAAAAGAATGATGCATGACCATTTCCTAAGTATATAACATACTGCTAGTATCACCTAGTTTAGTATCCATTGTAAACATAAAGTTCTGTGAATCAGATCACAGGGGGCCCTAAACACCTATAAATATACTGGTCTCTATTTTTTACATCACTTTCCAAACCTGACTGACACTGATGCCCTACCAACCCATGAAACATCACATGTGACTAACACCAAACTCCAACATATCTCTCAACCATATCTCTAATACCACTCTATCATGACCCCCTCTCCACATAGTGTACCCCTCCTGGGATGGAAATGTGAGAAGGGAGATAATGACCCTTGAGTACTGCCTCTAGTAGGTCCTGGGTTGGAGACTAGCACAAAAGGTATAGTAAACACACAAATGAGAGGCATTTCCCTATAAGAAAACATATGAGAAAGATAGAGATAATATTGACACCATCAAACTCCAACTCAGACTAAAATATAAAATAAAACCCACGTTCATATATGTGATCTCATGAAAAACTACTACAACTGAAGGGGAGAACTAAAAGTACCCAAAAGAAAGTAAAAAAACAGTAGCCACAAGCCCGAACAACTCATTAAACCCCAAGCTAGTAGAAACCATTTTGATCTCCAACCTACACAATGTGACATGTAAAATAGTTTATATATACATTGGGTGTTTATAACAGTATACTCAGTTGGATATTCCATGAATCCTCTCACGCAAAAGTAAATAATGCATGCTAAAACATAATGAACAATAATTGAAACTAAATCATCCCGTAAATAGGAATTATATGTTCCCATTCTCACCATGGATACTCTCACCAAGTATCGCATACAAGATTATATAATATAATAATGTATATCAATGGTACCCTGCTAACACTTCCCCATAGGTTTTCCACCTTTCCCCAACATCGCATGTCCTAAACATCTCTCTATAAAAATTATTGACCATAGACACCTTGGAAAAGAACCAAATCATACTCCTCATGCAAAAAAAACCACCACATTCATGTAAGAAAAGAAACCAGGTAGTTTTCAGGAGCCACCATAGCTCGCATAATGTGTATCATATGTCGGGCATTATACCTCAATCCATTACGTCCCATACACCGAGTAAGGATCCTCAAGCCATCACATTCATATACATGTTACACCTATAGTAATCCATAGAAAACAATATCTAGAATATATGTGTGTGAATAAACACAGACCATTACAACCCTCTACACACATATATGGGGAAAACTAATCATTGTGCCTACTAGAAAAAGTAACTACCTAGAGAAGAGAGAAAGGCAAAAGGGGGTAGTCATCCATCCATCCTCCCACTAGAATGTCGGGGAAAACACCCCCCAGGGCTCAGAATCCATGGGGTGGCTGTTTTCGTAACTGATAGGGTGGAGTAGTGTATAAAAACACAAAAATTAAAAAATATACTATATCTCACATCCACACTATGGGAATAACCTAATCTTAGAAAAAATTGTTGCTAACGTCTCTCAAACTCAGGGGTACTACTTTTATGACTTGGTATCCTATAAGCATACAACCATTTAAAGAGATTTATTACATTACTTCATTCCCTTATATAAGTTTCACTTTAAATTAATTAATTCAATAATCATTAATTAACTATTAACAATTTCCACATTATACTTCATTAACATCACACCCAAAGTCCACTGTCCCTTTAAAAATTGAAACCTTATAATTTTCATCCCATCATGCTCCAAACCCATGGGTTATCATCATTTATTCAATCATTTTTTAACAACATTGTTACTTTCCCATATTACCAGGTATTATAGAAAAAAATTAAGCTACTAAACCCAAGGGGGCTCAACATAGTGAGTAAAAGAACTACCCATCGAGTCTTTGCTGCATATTGCAAGAGCATACACCCATCATCCCTCGGGAAGCTAAACAAAAAAATCACATGGAATACCCCACGCGTCTTCACCCCTTTTAGAAGGAGGGTAAGAAAACCAACTTCCTTGAGTAGTGGGGAATTCATAGAAGATAAAAAACCAATGAGAATAAACAAGAATCCAAAAATTCACATCCAACTTGTTCCATTGTCTCTAGTGTCCTCCCTGACAACCACATGCTTAAATTGATGTATCTCACCACTATATGTTTCAACTGATGCCATAACCAATAGAACTCTCTTCCCCCACATATCACAACACAAGAAGTAGGAAAAAAATTATATCAACTCAGATCTTGGACCTTAAACAAGGAGTTCATCCTTCATATATAATGAGCTCTCACAGCTCCATGCATAAGGATTTTGGCCATTACAAGCAAGAGAGTAACCTACGAACCAACGAGGCATTATCTTTTTATCAAACAATCAGTTCTTTTATCCATATGGAATTACCCAATTTATTATTTTTAGGTTGCAAAAATGGTTAATCTAAACATCAAGCTATCATAGCTATCACAAATTGATTAAACATGCTCACTACATTAATTTGATTAACATCAAATTACAACAAAAACATAATGATTCATTTACATTCATATTTATCTTTATCCAAACTATTATCAATTAATTATATCTTTACATTATTTACCAATTTTCATCATGAACAAAAATCTAAACAAAGAAAGAATAGATATCACACTATATAGAAAAACAATAGGAAATAGCATACGATTGATATCAATTCATTTATCTAGTTCAAATATTTATTATGTAAATTCCATTGTCATCTAGTTGGCTAAAACATGCTAACAATACAGTTTCATGTAAAAGAAAATATGAGAAATGAATCCCCTACCTCAAACGGTTCTTGACTCTCTTTAAACGAGAACGAGCCACACAATGGGTTACGATCTCCTCTACCTGTGACTAATGTATCCACCCAAGGATGCAGAGACACCACCGCACCGGTCAACACCCATGAAATGTCCATTAGGAACATGGAGATTGAATTCCACAAATGGGAAAGGGGAAATAAAAGGATATGAACCAAAACTAATGATGATAGATTATACCTTATATTGAAGACTGATCGATACTTCTTGGTTGCATCAAAAGAAGAGAGTGCACTTGCAGCAGGAATAAATTCATGGGGAACCAATCCAATGAGGAAATTTTTATCGCACAACTCTAATGGGAAGGATTGAAAGGTTCGATCATCTCACACCAAAGAAGAAGGATAAATATCAAGGGAGGAAGATATCTCATCCCTTTATAATATTTAATGGATCAGTAGTTTAAGATACGCTGGATTTCCCATTAAATGGGGATCACATTAAACCATGAGATTTGACCAAGTAAAATCATCCTGAGCCTCAGGAAATTAATATAAGAGTTATGAGATTTGAATAATACTTATATCCCTTAAAGAAAGGTTTTGAATGCGTTTAACATAAAAAAAATTAAATTGGTGAGATTGGAAAAATCTAGAAACTTGGAAAAGGAAATATGAAACAGTTCTGGAAACATTGTTCATGAGTTGTGACACCATTTCTGTGACACCGTGACTATGACACCATGACAGTGATAGTGGTTCAGTGACACCATGTCTATGACATCGTTTTCGTGACACTATTTTTGTGACACAATTTCTATGACACTGTGACTATGACATTGTTTCTATGACACCATAACTGTGACACCATGAATGTGATGTTGTTTTTATGACACCATTTCTATGACACCACGATTGTGAAACTGTGAAAGTGACACTGTGTCTGTGACACCATTTTTGTGACACTATTTCGGTGACACTATTTATGTGACACCATAACTGTGATGACATTTTTGTGACACCGTGGCTGTGAAATTGTGAATGTGAAACGGTTCATGTGACACCATTTCTATGACATCGTGACTGTGAATCAATTTTTGGGACACTGTGGGACTGTTCATAAATTTGGAAACACTGTTCACATAAATAGAAATTTGGAAAAGTGTTGGAGATGAGTCACCTTGACCTCCTCGAACACCACAAACACTTTATTTTAGAAAAGGAATGGGAAAGAGTGGTCTGGCCCATTATAGGAATGGTAGTTATTTTTGTATACAAACTCCACCAATGGTAGGTGATCCTCCCAACTATGTCCAATGTCCAACATGAAAATTCGCAGCATTTCCACTAGAAACTAAATTTTCCACTCAACCTAGCCATAATTTTGGGGGTGGATATTTGTGCTTAACCATAACTGAGTCCCAAAAATACTCTTATAATCCCTTCTACAATACTGAAGTGAAGAGAGAATCATGATCAGAAAGGATCATTGATGTAACTCCATAGAGATAGAGTATTTATTTTAGGTAGAGGCATCATTATCACTCTACTGAACTCTACAAACAAATATCTAAAATGTAGTCTTAATTGGAGATTCAGTCTATGATCATCCAGATAGAATCATGTCACATGGACATACATCATAATCCCATCACTATGTACACTGATATCCCATCACACTTATACTCTAGAACCTCAAGGGGTTAAACTAAAACTACAGAAACATGGTGCTCAGTCTTCACTTTCCGACAAGTAAGGTATCAAGATAAAAACTCTGCAACTCCTTTCTTCATCCATGGTCACCAAATATTACATGATAAGTCATGGTATATCTTTTCCACACCAAGATGTACCACCAAATGATATATATGAAACTCTCTTAGAACCTCGTCCAGAAACTACACTGGTACCATCATGAATCCTCTAAAAATAACCCTGTGCTCTCTCACCTTTAGAAAATCTATCAGGAGCATATCCAGTGGATATTCGAGTATGTAGGGTCTCACAATAGGTATCCATTATTTTTTCTTCCCTGGAATGCTTCCAAAGTGGAGGGGTGAGAACCATCCAATGGAGGTAATATTATTTATCTCTATCCACAAAGGATAACTGAAATGAGTCCAAATTCTTTGACACCTAGTTAAAAAACTATGAACATGATATCTTGCAAATAGAATATAGTACCATGTCCCATTACTAGAACTATATAGAATTTCAATGTAAAAATACTATAGGATCTATATCCATTTATTTGTTGTTAAGTTAATACTGAATTGAGAGAAGATATAATAAGACTCTTGTGATCAGATTAGGCGATAAACTGATCACCCATCTGGTGGTTTCAACACATTTTCAGTGCAAATACTACCAACACTAACTCATGATTGTGGGTTATGTATATCTTCTCATGTGTTCTCAATTTGTGTAAACAATAGACAATCACAACTGTCCTCTGCATAAGAACACAACTAGGACAGGTTCCTGATGAATCACAGAATACTACATACTCGAACCCCTCCTCTCGAAATATCAATATGGGAGAACTTTTCAAAATATTTCTCAATTGATCAAAATCCTATTGTCACCACTCTACCCAAGAAAATTGATTTCCCTTTAGAGTCAATGTTATCATGGGTGCTGATATTCTAGTGAAATCCAGTTTGAAACTCTTGTAATATCCTGAAAACACAAAAAAGCATTGTGCCTCTATTACAATTTTGGGTGGATCCCATGCTAAAACTACCTTGACCTTGGTTTGTTCCACTATAATTCCATCCACTAAGATAAATAGTCTTAGAAATTGGATTTACTGAATCTAGAATTGACACTTTGAGAGCTTTCCATAATGCTGGTGCTCCCGTAGTACATAGAGAACTATCATCAAGTTTCTCACACTCTCCTCCTTGGATGTTGAGTACACAAGGTTATCATCATTTAATACTACCACAAACAGTTATAATAAATGAAAAAAGATTAATTCATGAGTAACATGAATTCGTATAGGGCATTCTCAATGAAAAAGGTCATCACTAAGAACCCATAGTCACTGTAGAAACATTTGAATGTTTCTTTTGTATATCCTAATATTGTACTCCTGGCTGGTGATAGTATGACTAGAGGTCAATCATAATGAAACATATATCCCCTCTAAACTAATAAAATAGTTCAACTTTCCTTAGTATTGGATACTTGTTCTTCACAGTCACCTGGTTCAAGCACCGATAGTCCACACACTACCTCAAACTCCTATCAGTCTTCTTCGAAAACAAAACTGGGGGGTGCCTATGGTGAAACACCATGTCAAAAAATACCTTACTCTATGAGTCCTCCAAAAAGACCCTCATATTGATGATCTCTAAAAGATACATTATATATTCTAGCATAGAAATCGGTATCTTCCTAGGGTGTATATCAATGAAGAATTCTATCTCTTAGGGGGGAGAAAAACATGGAACATATTTAGGGAATACTTCCTTGTACTCCTCCAACACTATAGGAAACATGGAACTCATAAAATCTACTACCCCAAGGGTTAGGATATCCCATCGATGTGTAATTTGTTACACCATCCTATTCACAACTCAATTCAGTGTTATCTTGGTTTTCCTATCACCAATAAAGGGGAACCTACTTCCATCACTACAGAAACATTTCATAATAACCTAAAATAGTCAATTTTAGCATGAAATATTGATAACCAGTCCATTCAAAGAAAGAAATTGTAAGGCCTTGATGATGATACTGGGAGATTATAATAGAAACTCTTCCCTCCTAGAGATAGGTCACACTATCAGCACAAGTGTGTGATCACTGAGTCATCTCTAGTAAGAGGGCCTAAGTGTAAGGGTTAAGCCATAAGATCACCCATAATCTCTAAGTCTCATAAAAGGTTTCTATAAATAAATGAATGAATATAACCTATGTTTATTACCACTATAGATATGTTAGAAAGGATTCATATTGTACCTCAAATCATTCCTGGAGCCTCTGGGTTGTATGATTTAATTTCATGTCAATGCCCCTACCCCTATCATCTAACTACTTGTGTCTAACATAGACCACATGGGGGTGGTGGTGGTAACAAGTCAAAGCATCAACCACCTCATAATGCTCTACTAGATCCTCTAATGCATTTTTATCCTTTTCAACCTATATAATACATCAACTTCAACTACCTCAGTAACCCAACTATGGTCTCTCTCTCAGCTATACGGCGGGTCATGCAATATCAGGAAAGATTTCCCCTACCATCACATGATATTAACTGCCTTTCTCTGGTATTAATGGACCCATACTGAGTTCCCTGAACCAAAGATATTATATCATAGGAATTCCTCCTAAAACATCTTGTATGTCTAGGTCCATCAGACTGACACCATCTCCCTACTGCCAAGGTCTTTTCTTCTAAAACTCATGAAGCACACTCAGTGTACGCACCTCAACTGTTGGTATTATGGGTATCATGTGATACTCTATGGGTAGTGGTATAGCTGGATAACCACCTAGATATAACCCCTCAAGAACTAGTCCTTGTATTAATGCCTCATCAATGATGGGATCACCCATGTGATCAGTATATTGAATCCAAGATATAATACATCAAGGATTTATCCTGAAATAAACAAATGTACCACATTTAAAGAGTATATATGGATAACTGACTTAATAAAAACATGGAAACCATAACCCATTCCAATATGATGCATGTACCATTGTGTTTCCTGCAACCAGTTTTCTCATGTACCAAGTCAAAAAGTAGTTGATCAGAGTCTTGGTGTATTGATTTGTTAGCATATGCACTAACATTAGAGTCCTTGGCTTAAAGCTGAATTCAAAACACTAAACATTGTTTCCCCAAACCAATCTCACAAACTCTCTATCCTCAGGTAGAATTGATTTCTTTGGTACCAATCAATCATGACCCTTCTCAGAGCGGCTCATTTCATAACTCCCAAACCTGCCTCCAATAGGCTAGGGGCTGGTGACTAGCGCCAAATTGGCATATCATTGACATGGGAGGCCTTGGCCTATGTAACTGTACACAAACACACAATCACACATCTCCTAACTGAAATAATTTTGAAATGAATAAGAAAACTAAACAAATATTCATGTATACATCTAAATCCCACAACCATAGTATTACAGGAATTAAAGTAAGAAAAAATATCCAAATAAAACACCACAAAAAAGAGTCTAAAACATAAGTAAAAACAAAATGTATGTACTAGGACTAGTATAAAAAAATTTCTGGAGCACACCTCATTCTATCTGATCACACTAAGCACCATGTAGTCCTGGTACATCTAGGACTATGTCAAACGGTCAATCATCTGCCCAAGACATGACATGTGCAAGAAACTCCCATAATTGGGTGAGTATAAAAATACTCAGTATGACACCCTAAAACCATAAAGCATAAAATAGAGGAAATATAGTCAGATCTATATAGGTATATTTATACATCACATATAACAATAATATCTAGATATACTCAAAAAAGACACATATCCTAGAGGTAGGTCATAATCTTAGTATACCAACCAATGATTACAAATTGAATATTCCACAAATCACATGTTCGGGAGAACGCACTCTTGACTATGATATCACTAATGATGTTCATCTGAGAGGTTGTTCTTTTCAAGTCACATCATGAGAAATTACTCGATGAATATATGAATATAATTCGATACAAATAAGTGGATCACTGCCAAAGTAATGGAGTGATACCAGCATCTCAATATGAATTTAACCTCTAAGTAGGAGATTATCACCTGTATTGTTTTGGTCATGATGATACCAAGAACTCCACCTAGGGAATGAAGATGAATAGAGGATCTCACTCTAGCCCACATAGGGGGATTAAAATGAATCTATATAAGAATTCATATTGAAGGGATCATATCCCTAGGAGTAGGAGAAAACTCCATACCAACCCTCAAGGAATGGAAAATAGGGAATGCAACCTAATGAAACATTTCAAAGATACTTATGATAAGCTCTAAAATACATTTATAATAAGGAAAAATGTGTAGAGTAGGGGTCAAAATTTGCATCCCTTGACCCCAGGCTCTACCCATGTAAACGACCTGTGTCACTTTCTCATGTTTGTGTAGAAATATACGACGTGTATGATGCTCGTTTAGTCTTCCCATATGGCAGTACACAAATTCATCCCATTTATATGTGCCTGTGTATTAGTACCCTACTTATCCTATGTACTTGGTCAAGGTTGTGTCCATGTGGGGGAGTACATAGTGTGTAGGCTGTCCATGTAGTTCACACCGTGTCCATGTTCCTCTATGGTATATACTGAGTTACTAGGGAGGGGTCACACCCGGTGTGATAGCGTCACGCGCCATGTGATCCTTAAATCTTACCCAAAATCCCTAGACACCACAAACAGGGCTAACATAATATGTATATTTGATTTACATGTTGTGTAATGTGGGATTTTCCAGAGACCCAAATCTATAATATGTGTGTCTTATCCATGGATTAGGCCCTACCTAACCCTAAAAATCATGAATCATGCCCAAAAAATCAATATATCACTGATCAAAAACATTTAGGCCTTCGATCCAATCAGAAATGGGATTATTCATCATTAATAATTTCATGTTGAAGGAAACAAAAATTGGGTGTCTATGTTATCCAATTCGATGTCGTCTCCATCATCTCACCACTATCATGTCATGACGATCCTAGCTCATTGATTTTTGGATTATTATGCCAAGAAATGGGAGTGAAATGATAAATTGATTGGGATATGTCAAACGTGGGCCAAACAAAGAATAAATTTTTTGAGAAAAGAACCTAGGAAAAAATCATAATAAAAATGAGTGGAATAAACCTAGATTGAGGTTTGTGTCAATATCAATTCATTTCGATGATAATAACAATGAATAAATCATCAAATCAAAGTAATTCTCCCAAAACAAGAACCACAAATACACATGAACCATGGATCAATCTGTTGGTTGGTTGATCCATGTTACTCATACGAATCAATAATGGTAAAAATTAAATAAATCAAATAACCAACTATCCATGATTAAGATTGATCATTGATGAAGAACGAAGTTACGTCATGTTTGTTGGAATGATTCTTAGATACAGTCCTTCACCATTTGTTAATCTCTATTTCGATTGTTTCCTTCCAATGGTAACTCCTCCAATGGCTCCAATGGATCTAATAAATTCATAGGTTTATGCATCTGACCTCTTGAATTTTCCATAAGTGTGTATTTAAATATGGATGTCAGGTCGTTGCGTCACTAAAAAAATAAAATTATTTTATTTCCATTTTACGTCTCTGATGAGTTTTCCAAAAAACCACTCTGTACCGAACAAGGTTATGTCATGCGTACAGTAAATCTCACTTTCTGAACTCAATAGTTCCCCCAAATTTAAGATCTGTGAAACCATTTAGAAGTTATTACACTTTTTTAGGAAACTATGTAGTGTTCTATTTAATACATTTAATATATTTCAAACATTTATTTTGGGCACACCAGGCCCTGTAATCGCATGTCATCTCAGTACCATTTCTCAAAAAGAATCCATACAATATCCAAAAATAATACATTGAAAATATGAGACATTACAAATATTTTTTATAGGTTGGATGAAATGATTTTTGAAATTGGTTTTCAAAGTATGGATTTAATGAGAAGGGTTGTTTGGAAATTTTTTATTTAATGTGATAACCCATTTGAAATGAAAAATGATTTGGAATACATAGAATATTTGATAATTAGGTAATTAATATGGGGTTTTAGTATGGAAACCTATCCTTAATTTCATATGGGATTCACTCAGGGTGTGTTTCTCTATTCCATAGGCCTTCTTGTTCTTGGGACTTGACTCTAACACTGTAGAGGGTTCACTCATGGGGTGTTACTCTATACATTTGGACCTATTTTGGAAGGAACTTGTTTAGTGTGACCATGTCTTGATTTATTATTGACGTTCAAGTGGATTATCTATCCTAGTCCGAGGTTATTCTGGAGAATATCTCTATAGTTCTTTTCCTTTTAACTATTTTTGATTTTATGTTATATATGATAAATGATTTGATAAATATAAAATTATTTATTTGAAATGGTCCATGAGAATACATTATATAGAATCCTTTGTAGAACTGAAAAAGGGGGAAAACTTTAACATTATTTTAACACAAAAGTGTAAATAGTTTTATCATTTTATGTTTTCCATATATTGAAATTTCACAGATTATTTTACAGAGTCTTTATTGGGAACACTTCGGTAAGATCCTACAATGATTTATTTCTCATACCCTACATAATTCCTCAAGGATGTGTATTCATAGTTTTTTATATAGGAATAGGAAAGGTGCTATATTTAGGTGATGAGATTTATATCAAATCATCAATGGTATTCGATGGTTATATGGTGGTATTTTTCCCATATATCACACATAATAGCTATTGATTCTTTGAGTTTTCCAATTTAGTATGTTTTTTGACATGTACCGGGGTTTAGACTTGTTTCATTGGTTGTATTTCTACCTTTATCATTATTTTTAACAATTTAATATTTCTTTTCTAGTTATATTTCTCTATATTTATTCCACATATCTTATTTCGGGTAAAAAAATCATTCTCTATGGTTATTTCTGGATTCTTGGATTTTAATTTATAGATAGTGTGGATTGGTAAACCCTAAAGGTCTTATCATAATCATTTTTAGAGCCTATTTGGATGGTCTTTTGAGGTAGGTTGATGACACTCTAACTTCATATCCAATTCCAATTAATCTGTCAATATGGTTCACCACTATTTAGGTACAAAATTGGATTTTTTTTTTCTTCTAAAAGGACTCATTTTTAGTAATAACAATCTTGGTACTTAGTATTGGATATTATGTCATTTTTTATTCATAAATTTATTTTTTCTAGGTATCCATGTCATGTATTATTTATCTATACATCCATAGATTTTTCACCTTCCACATATCATCTCATTAGCCTTAAAGTTACCCTTATTTGGAAACGTCTCTAATTAAACTTTGGGGATGTCTTCTGTAAAGGTAATAATTTTATTTCTTTCATGGTTTGATTTATTATTTTACTATAAATTTTTTTCTTTCACATTAATTTTCATGACCTATTTACAAAGATTCAAGATAAGTCATATTCTACCATATTAATAGAATCATCTCTTTGGTGTAGCTTTTTTTAAATTCTTCCTAGTTATATCTTGTTTTACAATTTTCTTCCTCTTATACCCTAAATAAGACATATATTAATTTATCTACATCTTTATCTTTTGTGTTATTCTCTTATCATAAACAAATTCATCATGTTAAATCAGTTTTTAATAGAATTCATCAACATAAGCACAAGATAAGACATAATTTATATAGAACTTATCAGGAAATTCATATCTATTATTGGTAAACTCATTTGTCTTTTTCTATATTATTTTTTATACTCCACAACATATCAAATCATTATAGATCTTACCAACCTTGGTATAGGAATTATATATCTTAAAATTATGAAATAATTATGCCAGCATTTAAATTTCTAATGTTTAGACCATCCACATCAAAAATAATATCCAAAAACATTATGGTCTCTTCACATTGATTATAGTCATACCATATTTGACTTCTTACTATTTTTGGTGAAATTTTTTTTCTTTTGAGTTTTCCCAAAGGAAAATGTGTTTCTTCATTTCGTTACATCCACTTATGATAATATTGTTGATATTTTTGAATTTTCATCACCATTATTTTTATATATTTTGAGTTATACCTTATACTATCAAATGAAATATCATTAATATATATATATATATATATTTCTAGTAAATGGATAAATTTATCAATGAGATTGAAGTGGATTAGTCATGGGATGATCTATATCTCTTAATTAGAGTAATATAATCATTCTTAGATGATACCATTTTATAAAAATTATACTTGGTGGTATTTATTTTCTCAACATAATGGAATATTTCATCTTATAATACTACAAAATTTTTCAATGTGAATTACAGTTAAAGGTGTATTTTTCTCATTCTAATATTATTTCAATCAATCTTCCCATTCAATATTCCATATCTAAATATAATCCTCTTTTTTCACACATAGAAAATAATTATCAATCTCACTAATTATTATAACATTGATGTCCAATTGGGAATAAAACATCCCATCTTTGGTTCCACTAAAAGGGTATCACGAGTCGGTTTACCACATGACATCAAGTGTACCTCCTTGTATTCTAGTAGCTACTGACTAGTAGTGAGGGTCTAATAAGTTATTTGGGGGGGCTATACTAACTTTAATATAGTAATACAATAGTGTAAAAAAAGATAAATAATAACCAGGTAATAATTATAAAAAATGATGCATCATATAATCAATTCCTAAAATCGGTAAATTCCCTCAATAAAACATTTTAAAATTCCATGTCATAGTATTGTCAATTGTAATAATAAAACCAAAATAAAGACACCATAAAATCCCTAAACCAGGTCCTGAAGTTATGTTTTGTTTCCACATCCATACTTAATCCCAAGTCCCATATCATCCATCTATCATAGGTCCGTTTTTCTTATTCTAGCCTAAAACCATGAATTCTAATTGGGTACCTAATGGAAGCTAGAGTTGGGGGAAAGTACAACTCGGTACGCCATAACCAACAGCTTCTATAATAATATCCATTCCAATAATAGTCTGTGCATTAGTAAAATTCACAATAGATAATTATTAGATAAAAAATGTATCATTATTTAACAATATTTAAATTGATCATATTTTCTACTAGTTCCAAGTGAAACCCATACAAATCAAACCTACTTCAGACCATACTAATAATCTGAATAATATTACAAAATGAGGTGTCACATATCTTCATACAAGGATAATTAGTCCAAATATGAAACAAGGACTTATAACTCCATGTACAACCATCCAAACCATGATATGGAATCCCATGTCTATAACCTTGGATTCAAGAGAATCACCCCATCCTCCAAAACTATGATGCATCAATGCACCTATAGAATAATTCGGTCATCCCAAAGGGAGGGTAGTGTAATTCCATCATCCCCAAAACCATTAGTAACATTTTTTAAGGTCAACATCAGTGACCTCTTATCACACAGCAATAAAAACGGTTCTCCATTTCATTTAATCACATTTCCATGTTTCATTGCATTAAATATGGTCCCAATTATCCTATTTTATTCTATTTCACCATTTAAGAAAATTATAAACCTTTTCCCCCTTTCAATACATTTAACCACATATACATGCCACTTTACTTATTTATCAAATTTCCCCATTCCCAAGCCACAACTCAATTAACTTATTTGAGTTAAGCTAAACCTCCTTTTATGTCAGGATAACATGACAACATTATAATTTATTTAATCTTATAAAACCTTCAATTCATCATTTAATAACCAATTTCCATTTTCAAGGGTGTTTCACACCCCAAGGGTGACCATAGTCCTAGTACAATCATCCTCAATGGATCTAATATGGTCATGTGGGGTATAAGACATCATTTAAACACCCAATTTAACATTTCCTACCAAGGAAATAAAATGTGGAGCATAACGATACAAAAATAAAAACCTAAAACCCATGAATGAACATCAATACTATGGGATATAACTTTTAAACCACCTACCTCATTCTTATAATAAAACACTCTCTTAAACACTACTTTTTATTCTAGCTCAAACAGCCCTCAACACCCAGTCTAATAATTTTTTAGAAAAATAAGGGTTTGGGGATTTAGAATGAGAAAAACATTCCAACATGACTCTCATAAAAAATAGAAGAATTTTTTGTGGTAAAATAACCTAGATCATTGATTCTCTACCAACAGCGATTCAAATGACCAATAATTTAAGAAGAATCAACCTTGTAAATCCTGGGATCTCTTAGTTTGGACCCCAGGATGATGGATAATAAAATTGGGAAGAAATCATATAACAATTATTATGGACTAAGGTGAAAAATTATTAAAATACCTCTATTTTAATGAGGAAATTTATTTTTCCTCATGGTTGGCCAAACTATGATCCAACCATGTATCATTATCTTCCCAAAGATAGGAAGATATCACATAGTTTTCTACAGAGGCCATATGGATTAGATAACTGTATAAAGGCCATGAATCTATCTCCATCCAAGGATTCATAGTTTATAGGCTCCCACATTCATGGTTTCTCAATCATGAATCACCCCACAATAGGTTGAACAGTTATGGAAATGTTCTCTGTATAGAAGGGATACTTTTTACCCATTTTTATGACTTGAACTCCCCAAAAATACCCATGTACCCTCATACTCTCGGGAATTATTTCACTAAACATTTTAATGGGATTGAACTCAAAATTAAACAAGAACTTACCTCCTTAAAAGATTAGGATCTTGCAACCTATCAACCTTACAAGAGCATGTAATCATGATTCTCTCCCACACATTGTTATGCCTCCAAGGTAAAATGGTATTGCCACTAGGAACACATATTTTCTTCTCTCTCCCAATATTCCCATAGATTGTTACTATGTTTCTATAACACTTGGAATAATGGAAGAGTATTACCCAATAAACCTTTCTAACTATGACCCACAGTATGAAATATATTCCCTTCAAAGGATGCATCATTATCAATATCAACATAATTCATTTCAATCACATTTGATGGGTTTAGGTGACGCTACTAAATCTATAACACATTAAAATCATCACAAATATCATCATAACTAAATGGAAGATTCAAATTATACACCATTAGTATGATCCAATGCATAATTTCAAATGGATATTCATACCAAAGCACGAATTTACCCTACTTAGGAATCTGATGGTAACCTAATCTATGTGAAACCTAAAGAAAAATAGGATCACCCACTATTAACTAAATAGGTTTACAATATTAATCATCATAAGTATTATTTTTTACTCTGATCCATATCCATACATTTTATAATTATCTGAACATACTCTGATATATCCTACATGATAATCTTTCCCAAAAACTCTGATTCCCCAGCTTCCATCCAACATAAGGGTGAAATATAGGGCCTACTAGAGAGTGAATCATATAGTTCAACTAAATAGTCACCTGATAAGTATTATAATAGGAAACCTAAATTAGTGCTAATTATTTCTACTAGGATCAACCAAATAATAGGACACAATCCATTAACATTCCTTATAATACATAGATTTAATGTTTTAATATCCCTTTTATCTTTGGTTGAAATGTTGTACTTAAAAACACCTGAGTACCCAATTCCCTTTACCACCCCTTCAAAAATAATAATGTAAAATTTGTATCATGATTTGAAAAATTATTCCATGGAACCCCAAGAAAATAATACTAATTCCTAAACAGACAAGTCCTCCAACTCATTAATGGTTAAATTTTGTCATATTAGCAAGAAATTTCCTTCCTTATTCAACATACCCACAATGACCCATATCACATAATTCTTATGAGGAATCCTTGAAAGGCATACCCAAAAATATAGGGTAACATCATCCTGATTCCCTTCTAGAATGATAAATGGTTGTACTCTTCCACTCGGTAACTAATTCATGGATTTCACATATTAAAGGTATATCATTATGTCACAAAAATTAAATATTCTTTTTCATTCCAAGTCACTAATACTCTCCATGATGATCATGGTGCTTTTAGGTCATGCTAGGGTTAACTATCCACTTCAGGGTATGAAACTCATGAATTATCTCTCCCTGCATACAAGTAATCACAATAACATGGACACAAACATGAATAATTATATCCTCATCAAATGTCTAATTGGAAGGTGGTTACCCACCATCAATATTATTTCTCAAATCCAAACATTTTTAATCCCCATACTAACTCCTCTGGACATAGTTTATAAGAGATGTATGAAAAGACAAGGATTTGGCTGTCATCGGCTCATGATCCTCCTAAACACCTATATGATTCTCAATGAACAAACCCACCATCCTTCACTCAGAACTAGAATCCTGGTCCACCATAACTATGTCTTATGACTCATGGAATTTGTAACACTATTTCCCTTCCCAGAACAATAATCTAGCTGAAATTCAAAATACTACATATACTCACCCCATTTCCACTGAGGAAGATTAAAATACTTCTAGTAAAAGATATAATTATGGTTATTATGTTTGGTATAAAAAACTAACTCCTCACCCATATGATAATTCCTCCAAATTTTTATGGCATGAACCACTACAACCAATTCAAGATCATGGGTTGGATATTTCAATTTGTGTGGCCTATACTATCATAATTTTTATGTTATGACTCAATCTCCCTATAACAACATAGCCCCAAGTCTTTCTCTTATGAATCAAAAAATAGGGTATAATCCTTACGTTGATCGTTTAATATAAAAATTGGTATTTTTGTTAAACATTTATTCTAGTCTTGGGGATAATTCTCACATTCATCAAGCCACTCCAACATTACACCCTTCTAGGTCAAGCCTGAGAGTAGCACTACCAAGAATGAAAATTATTTGATAAGACTATAGTTATAACTCACTAAACACAAAAATAATTGGATATAAAAAACATTATTGGGTTTATACTATGAAACCATAGTCTAAACCATCTCTAGGTCCAATGAAACACTATCATATGAGATGATGTGACCTAATAAGTGCACCTTTCCGATCTAGAAATGAAACTTATATTTCATTGTGTAAATATGATGCACTCTTATTGTACTCATGATGATTTCAGGATATGTGTCATGATAATGATGATTTTGGGAGTAAACCATGATATAATCTATAAAAACAACTAAAAAATGATCCAGTTATTAGTGAAAGATTTGTTTTATCAAATTAATAAACATAGTAGGTTCAATCTATTGTATATTAGAATATATCACTCCAAACTAATGATACCCTAACCTAATATGAATCTTTTAAAACACTCAAGAACCCTTTATCTATTCAAAATGATTATTGATATGTGGAAGATTATATTGCTTCTTAATCATCATTCAGATAAATTTCTAGTAATCGACACATAACCAAAAGTTTGCATCTACCTTTCTAGAGAAAAAAACTAGAGAACCCCAAGGAGATGTTCTCCGATGCAAAAATCTATTTTCCTAAATTTCCTCCATCTGGTTTTTATGATCATAATAATCTTATAGTGAAATTTTATATGGAGTAATGGTAACTGGATTGGGTCAAAGAACTAACTCGATCGTGAGATCAACCTCTCTCTTGGGTGTCAACCCCAAAAATTCATCCTTAATCACATACGAGAATGGATCCACTATTTGGTGGAAGTAATCATGATCATCTCCCCCATAATCCAGAATATGAATCAGGACCTCGGATGTGATTTCACATAATTTCAGAAAACTTGTCTCTCCATGGAATACTTGGATATTTCATTCCCCAAAATAGACATAAGTGTCACCCTTTGGAAATGTGAAACTCAATCTCCTACAGTAAAAATGAATATAATATTGGTATGTAACCAACAAATGCATCTCTAGTATCAGGTCAAAACCTATCATTTAAATCATGTTCATGTACCAAAAATGTTGATACTCACCAACCTCGAGGGCACACTACTTACATTGACATATACCCTCTGATCACACCCACAACGGTGTGTCGATCGACATAACCCCAAACATACACTATACTACTAGACCCAAACCAATTAAAAAATATGTAGATATAATATAATACAATGATAATATATCAAATTAAACACATGTATAAATAGAATCTATAATAATAATACCTCATATAGTCTATGGTCCAACCTCACCACTGACTGGGATAAATGAACTAAAAGCAACTAGACTTTCCCTCTCCACTTCACTCATGTATGAATCCACTGGGTACATCCCTAAAGATATAGATTATCTTATCCTAATTTACATCATTCACCGCCCCAACCAATAATGCCTATAGAAGTCTAATTTTTTGACTGATATGAGGTAGCTAATCCCAATTTGATGCTTTTTATTGGTCTAAATCCTCCATTTCTATCCATATGTTGAGGGTTCCTTCCAAACCTTTTTATATGACCCATGATTTTGCAAGATCATAATTCCATTGGTAATTTGGGAAACTCACCACACACATGGTCTAGTCTTCCACACTAATATCAGATCACTCAATTTTTATCCTTTGAGGATGAAACTCTCCATTGGCTTCTCTATCAGCCACTTCCCCAATGGAAGTTATCATTATAGAGCTTCTACTATTGGAGGATGTGGAACCAGTTCCCCAAAAATAAATCATATATATTCCACTATAAAACTCTTTTAGGCCTCCCTCAAAAAATAATTTTATCTTCAACTATAACATTAAAACTCATCCAAATAATGATATTTACCTGGGACTTAATCATACATCTTAGTACATCTTGAAAACATCAAGTCATAGCGACCTCATATCCAATAAAAATAATATTAAAACCTGATAAGTCTGTGAAGAGGCCAACATAATACATCATAGACATATTTCATAGGGTTACTCTCATGAAATAGTTATTTTTTATTTCTATAGGGTCTCATGGTAAATGTGCTCTGGGAAATTCAATGGGAATTCCATCCATGTTATGCAATATAAATTCTCATCCTAAGCCTAAATATACCAAATGTTCTTTTATGGTCCTTTTAATATATAAGATGATAACAAGACTATCTTATTAAGAAGATTATCTTAGTGGTTTATTATTATCTGTATAGAATCTATCCCAAAAACAATATCATGGGTCTATCCTCTTCGGTGAATGTTTGAGGGTGTTGTATCTCAAACTCTATCACCAAATCAAACATACTTTAAGATACCCTCTCTGGGTCTCTCTCCATAAATAGTATAATAAAATTAAATTTCCTAAAAAACAACTCTTCCCCTATCACCAATGACCAATAGAGTATCTGATCCCTATACTAAAGGTACATTATCAACGATTCCCTCTTGTATCCCAAATAGTAAACGTCATCCTAGTGACATCTCTCTATAATAACAAACACACACCATAGAAAACATAACATATAATTTTCATATTGTATAAAGAGGATTTATCACTACATTCTATAAACAATGAACTCTATATACACAATCCCAATAGATATATTCGTGTCTCATTCACTACACTCAACAATCACTATCATGGTCTAGGGCTAACAAGGGGTAAACCAGTGGTACATAATAATAAAAATTTAATCATTTTAATTTACAAAAACTCAATCCCTCATCATTTAGGAACCATATTAACCATTTTCTCTAATCACATCCCTGTGAAAATGTAACACCCCGATATTTTATGAGATAAATTATTTTTAATTTCATTGATGCCTTATGTGGTACGCTACACCAAGATTAGCTTTCAAAATACACAATACAGTATTAGCTTACAGTCTATGAAAATAATATATTTGGCTTGTGTTGCACACAATTTCATGTTCTTTGGATAGAATTGTTTTCACTCAACACTGAGTATAGATTCAGTTCAATGTATAAATGAACAAAGTTTTTATTATGTTATACACAACACCAATGGAAACTTCCACTACATGAAACATTGACGTGGCTTATGTTACACGCAAGAGTGACCTTCCTCGATAGCTTGCATTGTACGTAATATCGAGTTTCACTGAACAATGAAATATTATTGAAATATTATTATTTAATAGGATATAAACTAGCTGTTATGAATAGTATTAACCAAATTTTAAATTTTATAAAATCATAATTCATCTTACACATTTTATAGAACATGGTATTAAAAAAATTTAATTTTTCAGATAAAAGAAGTATTTTTCAGAAAAAATGTTATTTCACCACCTTTTTATGGTGAAACCATTTTAAATATAGTTTTTTGAAACTTTTATAAGTTTAATATAACAAATTAAACTTCTTATTTGTAATTGGGACATAAAAAATTTACATTTTTTGAATTTTTGTTATTTTACTAATAAAATTCAAATTTTAATGAATAGTGAAAATTAATGTATTTAAATTCAAAATTGAATTTACATCTAATTTATTTATATAGATAGATTATCATATTAATTGGGTTCAAAGTTTAATTGCATTATATTTTTATAATTAAATCACATTTTTTCCATTTGAAGTAATTTCAATTTTAAATTTTACATAAACACATGTCAATCTTTTGATTTTTATTACTTCTTAAAACCCCGCTTTTTTGTTTTGACCACTAGAATTAATTTTAAATTAATTAATAAAAATTATGTGTTTTTAATTTCAAAAAATGGATTCCATATTTGGAATCCAAATGTTCAATTTTTTTAAAAATTTTCCTTTTATTTTTTGACGTTATGAACAGTTATTTAAGAAATTATTTTATTTACCTTGGTTAAAAGGTAAATCTGGAAATAAGGGTAAAAAATAATATTATGATAATAATAAATTACCTTAATAAATGTCCTAATCCTATTGTATGAAATATTTCTGACCATGGGAATTCTTGCATCGATTTTGGACCCTATAGATTCACTTGGATGTGAAAATGACAATTTATAAGAATTAATTTAAAGTAAAGATAATTATAACCAAAACATGTATATTTTAATAAATTTATTTTAATATAGGATTATATAAATGATATCAATGTCTTTAAATATTAATTATAAAGATAAAAAAATTCATAAATCATGGTATTTTATTTATAATTTTTATACATTAGATAAATATATTTATTTATGAAACAATTATGATGTAGTGACTACCTCATTAATTAAAGATTCAAATAATAAATTTATAAATATTAAAAAAAATTAAATTTGGTTATTTTGATGTCTTCCACGAATCATCTGGATGATATGTACATATTATATTTTCTTTAATGACTTATTTTAGAAGAATCGGGTTCTTATGAATTTTTAAAAGGTCATGCATGA
Organism: Viscum album; assembly: GCA_963277665.1. Lineage (NCBI taxonomy): Eukaryota > Viridiplantae > Streptophyta > Magnoliopsida > Santalales > Viscaceae > Viscum > Viscum album. The sequence continues at coordinate 1,115,203,487 of OY728120.1, forward strand.
ATAGTGCCCAAAATTGGCACAATTCACAACATAAAACATAAAATATTTTATTAAATGATATTAAATTCATAAAAATATAATATTACTCAAAATGGTTTTTTTTATTTCAGGTATTCAAAATAAAATAATCATATCTTAGAATTAAATAAATTTTGGACCATTTTATACCGAAATTGAATTTATAATAATGTTATATTTTGGAACTTTGGTAAAGTGCCCCTCTCATTTCTTATAAAATGGAACCTCCTCCCTCTCCTCTTCACACATTTTTTAGCCTTCAAGCTCCGCCAAACCATACCCATTTATCTTATAAATATCAATAGTCACATTCTATAGTTTACCATCTTCTCCAAATAACAACTCTAGTTCCCTAAGAGAAAATTTAAAGGAGGCACATCGAGGAAGAGGTGATCTCCTCTATCAATTCTTTGAAATTTATTTCTTCTTATACTTCTTATTATTTAGTTGTTTGATTATAAAGTAATGTAATAAATATCAATCATATACTGATATGTTATTATAAATATTAAACAACCCCATTTAACTATATATCCACCCTACGAAAAACAAAATCACTGCATGTGTGTACATATGGCTTACCATATCCACGTCGTGGTGTAATCGGTTTTTCACCACCACCATACATGCATGGGTATAATTGTGGAAATAATACCTATATATTATTATTATAACATTATACTAATTCTTAGTTATTATACACCATCAAATTAAATACCATTCAACAACTATGGGAATGATATCATCACTCGTGCGTACGTACGACTTACCGTATCCATAATGCGATGAGATTATTTCTCCATGTAAACCATTCTATAATGATTATAATGTATTTATAATGAATAATCATGAAATATATGACATAATAATTCTACTGTATATATATATATGTATATATATATATATTTCATTTACTTACTTCTATTCAATATAATAAGGAAACGAAAACAATGTCCATTCATACGTATGGCCAACCGTCTCCATGAACGGTGTATTCCATTCCATTTATAGATCTATTATATATATTTATATACTGAATATATATGATATATAAATTATTTTTTACATTATGGAAGTATGTAAATCATGATCTACGTAAAGACCTGGAAATTTCAAGGAAATTTTTTTGTTAATTTCTTTGGAATTTTACGAGAATGCGGTTTCGGACGGCACCTGATTCCAAGGCCCAGTGTGCCTGGAATCAATTCCCGAAGTTTAGCTCGGGTACATTCAGTGAACAAATGAGTGGGTTTTTCTAACTTTTGAACCGATGCTTGGAATTGAAATCTGAGGGCACATATGGAATCGCAGTGCCGATTTTCGCTTAAGAGGACTTTCACCTCGACGGAAGATGACCGGGTTTGAGAGTTGGTTTTTGGGTTTCACGTGGGTTAATAAAATAAAATAAGTGACAACATATTTTATATTTGTTGATCCCACACCATGTGGATAGTGTTGGTTAAGATCTCCACATGGGATTTGGTGGTGGGACCGCCACACCCTACCCTCCCATGGGAGGATAATTAGGGTGGGGACCACCCGAGCAGCATAACCTCCCACGAGAGGTTATGAACTGGGGTCCATATAGGGCTTAACCCCCAATTTAATGGGAGGGGAGGAAATCTCTCACTTCTCCCCCATTAATGAGGGAGAGGCTCTTGGACTCGAACTCCCCTCTTAAAGGAGGAGAATAAAACCTCCTCAAAACCCCCCATTTAATGGGAGGAAACTCCTTGACCCTCTCATTGTTAATTAGGTGGGGACCACCCGGGCCCCTAAACCCCCTCGAAACTCACCAAATTAATTATTTCATCCACTCAGGAAATTAATTTGGTGGAGCCTCTCCACTTTTTGAATTTTGAATTGTTCCAACCATCGTGAACTTAATTAAGTGGGGCCCACTTAATTAATTTCCGCCACCAAGAATAATAGATTATATTCTATTATTTTGGGCATGTTCTTGGGCATTTGCTGGAGATCTTGAGAGAACTTTCTTCTCCAGTGAAGAACGCGAAGAATGCCGGTGACGCTTCTTCCCTGACCTTCTTCGGCCTTCTTCCCCGAATCCCCCCTTTCTGACGTGGTGCTTCTCCGACGACCCACCTTCCTCCCTCCTCGTCGTCAACGCACCGAGGCACGAACTCGGAAGTGGAAGCGAGCGGTGAGAGGCGCCATCCTCGGAGATTGATGACGTGACGCCGTGTACTGCGATACCGATGATTCTCTTCTCCGGGACGTCGTCGACGCTTACAGAGTCTTCTTCTGTGATGTTATTTTCCGCGACGAACCTTTGTTCAACGACACCTCGAGGTAGGGGTTAATTGTTTTCTGTTCATGAATACTTTCTCCGCCGTTCCTCATTTCTTAAATTGGGCAGCCTGTTATCGCAATAACGGGAGGAGGTCAGACCGCACGAACACAGCTAACTCTCCTCCCCCCTTGATGTTTGAATTTGTTGTGGCACGAGCAAAGGCAGTGTGGTGTCGTTCCACAATGCGGAAACAATGAATAATGGGCGAAGAAGCGCGACGCCGTCGCGCCGTGCCATTGAGGACGAATAAGCCGCGGTGCTGTCGCGCCATGCCAGAGAACCTCGAAGAGGCCGCAACCGGAGCGGGGTCGCAGCGGAGGGGCGCAGCACCGTCGCGCCACGCCAATCGGACAAGCCCGCGGCCTATGGCCGCGGTGGTGCGGCTGCCAGAACCGCCGGCCGCCGGAGCAGGAGGGAGGGACCGCGGCGGTCCCACGACAGTAACAACCGGTCGGCCGGACCAGGTCGGCTGTTTCAGGGGGAGACCGAGGGTTCATAACCCCCGGCAGGAAGGAGAGAGGCCCGCACGTGGGGGGGGGGGTGTTGTCAAACAGGGGGGCAGCGTGCCCCCCCCCCCCCTTCCGCTCGGTCGTTTCGGCCGAGCCACCTAGTCACATGGGCTCCACCCCAGCGCCAAGCCCGTCGGGCCGAGCTGCACCCTAATGGGCCGGACTCGGACCCGGTTCGGGCGGACCCGGGGGGGGCTATCGGGCCGGGTCGAACCGGACCCAAACACTCTATTTTCGGAAGGTTTCATTCAAACTCCCATAACATGGGCTATGGAACTCCGATCGACGCACTATCGGTTGCGATGCGATCCTTGGATCGATTCAGTCATTTCGGTATATTACAATGAAGGTTTCGGAGTACTTTGGGTATGGCCGGGTTGGTTCGAACCCGAAACCAACCGGGCCCTCGGAGTGGAAACACTTATATCTTGAGCTCCAGACGTCCGATAGACGTGCCATCAAATTTGTTGGATTTCTTTTGATGAGACGGAACTTTTGGCTTACATCGCCTGAGTTTTGGACACAGTTGGTTAGTGTCTGGGTTGGATTGAACCCAAAATCCAACCGGGCCCCTAGAACGGAAAAGCAGATAACTTTCAGACCAGACGTCCGTTTGACGAACCGTTAGCGGTGTTGGTGATCACGTCGAGAAAAGGTCCCTATGAGTGTACCCTATGTGAGTTCGGGGAACAGTTGAGATACGGTCGGGTTGGTTCGTACACGAAACCAACCAGGCCCTTGGGACGAAAAGGCTAATAACTCATAGATCGGGCGTCCGATTGACGTGCCGTCTGTTGCGTTGATACCCCTATGACGAGGCGGTCCTTTGAGATACTTCTTCATGGGAATTTGAGATACATGGAGTATCGACCGGTAGCTCGTGGAGCGGACCCTCCCGGAGATGAGCATACGGAGTACGGAGACCGTATAGCTGGCTGAGACCTGATGTCTTCTTGTCTGATTCGATTCGGAGTGACTTGCGTAGCCCAGTGGGGAGCACTACTTTGTGAGGTGGCAGACCCGTGGTGGAGGAGCACTACTTTGTGAGGTGGAAGACCAGCGGTACTCGACAGGAGGAGTACCTCTGTAGGATATGAGGGGGAGCACTACTGTGTGAGGTGGCAGACCCGTGGCGGAGTAGCACTACATTGTGAGGTGGAAGACCTGCGGTAATCGATAAGAGGAGGACCTCATCATTCTTAGGTTAGTGAGCAGTACCTCGGAGTCATGACAGGATCACTGTACTCTCCAGAGATGGAGCTCTTCAGCAGTTACGGTCTAAATAAATGAAAATCTTGGTTTGAGTTGAGTCTATGACCTTTGTGTTTACCTCATGTTTGAGATGGGTCACTTGATAACATAGGTATATGTATGGGCATATAACTAGGTAGTGGTTATCCATTTATTTCATAACCTTTGTTTTTCCTCATGATTGAGATGGGTTACTTGCTAACTTAAGTATAAGTATGGGTTTATACCTAAGTAAGGGTTATCTATTGAGATCCTTCTTTGTGGTTATCCATGTTGGATTTAGTGAGACCTTGAGGGTCTTAGGGTCCCTGCTGAGTACTGTATACTCATCCCTACACGGGATATGCCCGCACCTCATTGTGTTGGTTGTAGACGACGGGCAGCGCTGACAGAGGCCGAGTGTTCGAGGACTGGACGATACCCGGAGGTGGACCTCACTACGAGTTAGTATCCGGAGGTGGACTTCACGGCGATACGATACTCAGAGGAGGTCAATGGGTGAGAGCGTTGTGGAGGCTATCTGTACCTACCATTTAGGTAGGATCCGTGGTGGATGATCCCAGAGCTGCGCTATCTGTACCAACCCTTCAGGTAGGATCCAAGGTAGACGACCCAAGAGCTACTTCTTTTCTTCCAGCTGTTTTTCTTTTCTGTTGTACTTTCGTTCAGTTGTAGTTTTACTTTCAGTTGGGTTTGTATTATGGCCCACTTACTTTTCAGCACTTTCTTTTTTTACTTATTGTTTTACTTCCGCTTGTACTCTGTGGTGTTTTGTTTACTTTTATAAAGGCAATGCCTTCCCAGTTATCGGGTTTTACGCCTTTGGTGCTAGTCGCCAGCCCCTGGCCTATGGAAGGCCGGCTTGGGGTAGTCACGGCACGAGCCCCGAGGACGGGTCGTGATAATCTCTATAATAATATCAAGAATAACAATTCCAAACACTTATGATAAATAAAACGATTATTACCCAAAACATTGCTTTAACATGGAATTGACAAATGAACGAGTAATATAAAGTTATAAGTGGATAATATAATATATCATAAATATTAGGGTTCTTTTACATGTTAATAATATGTTTAAACCCACTATACAGGAGTTTTGGACACATATAGAAGAAATTAGGCCTAAGGTAGGTAATAATTTTGCAATCTCATTTTTATCCGTGATTGGTTATACTTAAGTATTTATTGGGGTTATATTTATCATTCATGTCCTTTTTTAAAAAAAATCATAAAATGTTTAACATTATTACATGTATGTTTAAATTAATTTTTATCCATTTTTTACTTGTACTACATGGTTGGGTAAAAATCCTTCTTTTTTCAACATACGAAGTACTTTTTTTGACTTTTTGAGAAAAAGTATTATGACAATATTTCTTTTTCACATATATGACATGAATATATTTTTAATGTTTCATGAAAAATTAATTCCACAAAGATTCCTCAAAATTATTTTGAGTTTATTTTCAACTAAATTAATTTTGTTAATAATTGTGCAGAATTTTCAGAAAAGACATCATTTTTTGAAGAAGAAATGGATTTTTCCTACAAAACTATGTTCAAGTGTTTTATAAAAATTATTATCCATCTAAGATGACTTATGTTTATGTTCCTATCACTATTATTACATTTATTTTATTTAGTTTGTGATGGAATTTTTTTTATGAAGTCCATTTTTCTTATATGAATTATGTTATGATGACTTGATGTTTAAGAATCCCATTTTATTTCACGGGTTATGCTATGATGAATGATTTGTGTTTGTGTGGAAATGTAAGAATAATTTTATTATGAGATGGGTGGGACCTATATCTCCCTCCAATGAATTGGGTAATGATTTATATTTTATGATATATACATGACTGGAATAAAAGGTAAATCTGGATCAGTAATACATGGTTGGAACAACAAGTAAACCTAGTTCAATAATGGACTTTGTCCACTATGATGGTCTTGGAAACAATGCCTTGGGTACTATGGAAATCATATTATGTTTTTAATGGTTTTCAACAATTACTTGTTTTATTCCCAATCTATGTTATCATGATTAATGTTCCTTTATGATATATTCCTTACATACTGCCAAGATTTAATTCATGACTCATGATTATAATGTTTAAACATTATGTTTATATTTTTACGTTCAAATGTATATGGATTGTTTTATTTTCTCCCTTTTTAACCATACTGATTATTTGAGATCACCCTTTTTATCTTTTCTTTTCCACAAATATAATGAAAGGTATTATGTACGAAAACAAAAGGGGAAGATCTTTATTGGAGATGGTAAAGATCTTTCACCTCAATTTGAAGATTATGTTCTAAGTATCCAAAGACACTAAACTAATACGATCTTTGGGCATCTATTTTTGTCATGTATTAATTATTCCACAAAAGTAATGTAATGTCTATGTATGCTAATCATGGGTCTCTATAGTTTTTATCATAGTAAAGGTTTAGTTAAACTTTGGAAACAAGGATTTGAAATCTTTAGTGAGATCCATAGAGATATTTATAAGGAATATCTAGGGATGTCCCTAAGGATAAGTATATGTATATGATAAAATCCTAAAATTATGGTAATTTTCATGTATGCCCTATAATTAAACCTAAGATTTTAGAGTTTTAAGGTACTCTCCCTTGACTATATTGTTCTCTTATTGTGATTTTTTCCTCTCATACTTTTATTTTTCGGTTTTAGATAATGGTTACAACCCAAAAGAACTGTGTTAATGATCAATGAACTGGGAAATGCAATTATTGTCCTCTTAAACAACCAAATATTATGGGATATGGAATGAAAAATCTTATTTCTATACTTACCAAAGATATGAATCATTCTGGACTCCCAAATTAGTAGAGAAAGGAACAATATTCTATTAAGTCCTTCCTGAGGGAACGCCCACCATCATTCAGTGGGTCTTCAGATCCACTTGTTGCTGAACAATGGATCAGTACCATTGGAAATATAATTTCTATCCTTCACTGTTTAGAACAGGAAAAAGTCATTTTGGATGTCTGTCATTTAGAAGGTTAATCAGACCAGTGGTGGACTCTAATTAAGAATTCAAGGTGGAAATATGAAATTGAATTCATGGAATGGTACGAGTTGAAGAACTTAATTTTAAGTAAGTACTTCCCTCATATTCTTTGAACAAATACGGAAAATGAGTTCCTTGAGATTAAGAAAAATGACGATCAATCTATTGGTACATACACGGTTAATTTTACAAGACTTTAATGGTATTTTTCTGGCTTTATTATCCAACCTAAAACTAATGTTGATCGATTCTTCAATGTATTAAAACATGTTATTCAAAAGGAATTATATATAAGATACTTCAATAGCTATGAATATATTCTGAATTGTGCTATGAAAGATGGAATGGAAGTTGGTGTTACATATCCATCTCGTGGTTTTGACAAGAAACGAAATATGGAGTTCAAGGGAAAATCTCAAAACAATGGTGAATAAAAGATAAATATTTCCTTATTCTCATAGTGTGTAAAGAAGAATCGTGTAGATTATCTTAATGGGATTAGAAAATGTTTCAAGTGTATAAAAAAGTTCATCAAGTAGTTGAGTGTCCATGTAATGGGAAAAAGTTTGTTAATGATGTGAAAGAAGAAAAGACTACAGAGAACGCACCACCAACACTTCAATGCTATAAGTGCAAGGAAATGGGGAATTATGCTAACCAATTCCCTAATCCAAGGGTTAATGATGATTTACATCAAAAACTTATTAAGGAAAAAGGCAAAGGGAAGTCACATGAAATCACAATTGGCAATGTTGAGTATGATAATGAACTGTTGGAATGACTAATGTTTATGTAATGGTTTGTCAAAATAGTATTATGGAATCTCATTTATAGTATTATAGAATATTGGAATAACTATGTATTGGTATATTATGGTTATCCATTATAATATTGTATTGGTAACCATGAAAATTGAATGAAATATTTTTGGAAAGTAGATGATATGCACATAATGAATGGATAAGGAGAAAATAATACATTTGATAGTATTAATGATCTCATGAATAATAAAAGGAAAAAAGTGATATCATGGTTTGAGTATATAGAATTTTTTGTATATTTGGTGTGTGGAAAGTGTTAATTTTTATATAATTCATGTTTTACCTAAGGTTCTATGGTAATTTTGGTTATTATCATATTTCAAGAGAATTCATGATTAAGGTATTTAAATGTTTGGAATGTGACAACCAAGAACTGCCAAATGAGATATGGGAGACAAATGTTTAGTTGATTTAGTTCACCACCTTATAATGTTTTTATCTTAAGTTTTTGGAAGGATTATAATGTTTTCCATTTAATGATAGTATAATTTATATTCTAGTTTACGTTTGTTAAATTAATGTATTATATCAAAATAGGTAGACTTATACATATTTAATAATCCATTATAACCTTTTTTTTTGACATAGATGGAATGGAATAACATTCTATCATATGATCTGCTAACACTTCAAGAATGAAAAATTCAACTTCATTTCTTTAAATAATATATGAAGAGGGAATTTTTCTGGGATTGACCAATAGTGATATTACACATAAATCTAGTAAGTATTTGTCCATATAAAAAATATTCAACATTAGAAAAATGATCTTGAAAACCAAAAATGATATCCTACTACCCTCTTAACCAATGAATCAGATGGTCCCTTAAATAATCACAGATTTAAGGAATTCTGGTAGTTATCTTTTTCCAAACCTTATTCTCAGTCATAATACTTTAGAACCTGATGGTTACATTTATCTTCAATATCCATGTTTTCACTTCCCACTTATGTTCTTCTATGTGGAACCCCAGTGAAGAGCTAAATTGCGTGACCATTACATTTCTAAATTTCCTTTTTAAAATGATATCTTAGTATCCCTTTTTATGATTTGAGTTTCCATAAAAGAAACATTCATGTAGAAAACCATTTATAACCACGAAAATTTTCAAGGGAAAAAATCATTTTAAGTGGGGTAGAATGTAACACCCCATGATTTTATGAGATAGAATATTTTTAATTTCATTGATGTCTTGTGTTTTACCCTACACCAATATTAGCTTGCGATATACACCACACCATATTAGCATGCAGTATATGCAACAATATATTTGGCTTGTGTTGCACACAATTTCAAGTTCTTTTCATAGGATTGATTTCACACAACACTGAGTGTAGATTTTGTTCAATGTATAAATGAACTAAATTTTTGTTATTTTATACAAAACACCAAATGGGGCATGAAATACATGTAACACTGACTTGTCTTGCGTAACCTACAAGAGTGACCTCCCTCAATAGCTTTCATTGTACACAATACTGAGTTTCACTAAACAAAGATATTATATTAAAATATTATTATTAAATAGGATATAAAATATCCGTTATGAATATTATTAATCACATTTTTAATTTTATAACATTTTCATTCATATAACACATTTTATAGAACATCGTATGAGAATAAAATTAATTTTTCAGATAAAATAAGTATTTTTCAAAAAAAATGCAGTTTTACCACCTTTTGATGATGCACCCATTTTAAAAATATTTTTTTGACACTTTTATATATACAATTTAACAAATTAAACTTCTTCTATGTAATCGGGACATAAAATTGTTTTTTTTATTTTTGGTATTTTTCTCATAAAATTAAAATTGTAATGCAAAGAGAAAAATACTGCATTTTAATTCAAATTCACCTTTTCATCTAATTTATTTATATAGTTGGATTATATTTTTAATTAGTTTTAAAGTTTAATTGGAATATATTTTAATCATTTAATAAAATTTTGGTCATTGGTAGTAATTTCACTATTAAATTGGACATAAACACATGTCAATCTTTTGTAGTTTTTACATCTTAAAACACCGCTTCTTAGTTTTGAAAACATGAATTATTTTTAAATTAATTTCTGTAAATTATGATTTTTGAATTTGGAAAAATGGATTCAATATTTTAAATTATAAGGATAAAATTGTGTAAATAGGTGCCTTTTATTTTTTGATGTTATGAATTATAACTTCAGTAATTATTTTATTTACCGTGGTTAAAGGGTAAATCTAGTAAATAAGGGTAAAAAATAATAGTATAATAATATTAAATTACCCTAACACATTTTATAATCCTATTGGATGAAACATTTCCTACCATGAGAATACCTTGGTCGATTTGGGGACCCCATGCAGTCACGTTGATGTGAAAATGACAATTTATAAAATTAATTTAATGTAAAGATATTATAACCTAAACATATATCTCTTATTAAATTGATTTTAATATTGGGTTATATAATGGATATCAATGTCTATAAATAGTAATTAGAAAAATAATAATATTTCTTAAATGATGGTATTTTATTTATAATTTTTATACATTAGATAAATATATTTATTTATGAAACAATTATGATGTAGTGATTACCTCATTAATGGAGAATTCAAATAAATGAATTTATAAATATTTTAAAAAATTTAATATGGTTTTTTTGATATCATACATGAATTTTTTGGATGATATTAATTTATTAGATTTGATTTAATTCCTCATTTTTGAAGGAATCAGGTTGTTTTGAATTTTTAAAAATGTCAAGTATGAATAGTGTCCAAAATTGACACAGTTTCTCAATATAAAAAATAAAATCGTTTATTAAATGATATTAAATATCTAAAAATATAATATTAGTCCAAATAGTTAATATAAGTCCATATATGTCGTAAATAAATTTTTTTGGGTCGTTTTACATGATATAGTAATTACATCAACCCACAATGTGTAAATAACATGATATCACAATAATATTAAAAAGGGTAAAATAAGGGTAAAATAAAAAATAAAAGGATAAAAAAATATTAAAAACTTGACAAAAAAATTTTAGATGATGGGTATTCAAAAAAAATCATCTTATATTAGAATTAAATTAGTTTTAGAACCTTTTAAATCGAAATTGAATTTATTAGAAATTAATATTTTGGAACATTACTAAAGTGCCCCTCTCCTCTCTTATAAAAGGGCACCACCTCCCTCTCCTCTTCACACTATTTTGAGACTTCAAACTTGGCCAACTGCATCCCATTTATCTTCTAAACTTCCCTAGTTACATTATAGAGGTGTTGATATTCTCAAAAGTCCAACTCTAGTTCCCTAAGAGGAAATTTAAATAATGCACATCGAGGAAGAGGTAATCTCTTCTATCGATTCATTTAATTTTATTTTTTCTTCTACGACCTCTTATTTTTTTGTATCATTATAAAGTAATTACATCATTATCACTCAAATATTTATATGTTGTTTTAAATATGAAACAATCCTATTACACCTTCTATCCATCCTATGAAAAATGAAATCCCTTTGGGTGTGTATGTACGACTTAACGTATCTACGTCGTGGTGTAATTTGTTTTCACCGCCACCTTAATTGGATGGGTATAATGGTGGAAATAATGAATATATACGATTATTAAAACATGATAATAATTCTGAGATATTACAAACCATAAAATTCAATTTAATTCCACAGCTATGGGAAAGATATTGTTGCTCATGCACAAACACAACTTACAGTCTCCACGACGCGATGAGATTCATTTTCAATGTTAACCATTCAAGAACGATTATAAAGTATATATAATAAATAATCATGAAACATATGACATAATAATGTTATTGGATTTATGTATATATATATATATATATGTGTGTGTTTTTCATTTAATTACATTCATTCAATTTAATAAGGAAATGAAAACATCGTTCCTGCGTACGTATGGCCTACGGTCTCTATGAACGGTGTATTCAATTCCATTTATCGATCTATTATAAATATTTATATACTGAATATATATGATATAAGAATCATTTTATACATTTTAGAAGTAATTAAACCATTATCTATGTAATAATATCAATAATAACAAGTACAAACATGTATGATTAATAAAATGATTATTTCCTAAAATGTTGCTTTAACATGGAATTGACAAATGAACGGGTAATATAAATTCGTAAGCGAATTATATATGATAGAATAAATATTATGGTTCTATTACAAGTAAATAATATATTTAAACTAACTATACAGGAGTTTCGGACACATAGAAACGAAATTGGACCTAATGTAAGGCAAAATTTTGCAATCCCATTTTTTATTTGAGATTGCTTATACGTAAGTATTTACTAGGGTTATATTTATCATCCATGTCCATGTTTTATAAAAATAGTTTCTAAAAATTATTTCATAAAATTTTTACTATTATTCCATGTATTTTTAAATTCATTTTTATCCATTTTTTACTTTTACTACAAGGTATGGAAGTAATCTTTATTTTCATTACCATACGAGGTACTTTTTTGTGACTTTTCCAACAAAAGTATGAGAAGAATGTTTTTGTTTAACTTATATAGAATGAATGGATTTTTAAGGTTTCAGGAAACCTTATTTCCAAGAATATTCCACAATAGTATTTCAATTTTATTTCCAAATAAATTATTTTCTTTTAAAATTACACAGAATTTTGAGAAAGGAAGATGTTTTTTATGAAAAAATGGATTTTTCCGCAATAAATAAGTTGAACGGTTTTATCAAAATGATTTTCCATATAAGATGACATATGGTTGTGTTTATATACCTATTATTACCTTTATTTTATTTTTTTGTGTTGGAATTATTTTTTATGATGTCTATTTATCTTATATGGATTATGTTATGATGAAGCAATGTTTAAGAATCCCATTTTATTTCATTGGTTATGATAGGATGAAGGATTTCTATTTTTGTGGAACATGTAAGAATGATTTCCTTATGAGATGGGTGGGACCTATATCTCCTTGAAATGAATTGGGTAAAATTTTATATCTCATGATATAAACATGACTTGAATGGCATGTTAATCCAGTTCAGTAATACATGGATGGAACGACAAGTAATCCCAGTTCAATAATGGACTTTTTCCACTATGATTATCTTCGTAACAATGCCTTGGATATTATGGAAATAATAATATGTGATAAATTATTTTACAAAATTCCATGTTTTATTCCCATGCTATTATATTGGGATTAATGATCCTTTATGATCTAATTCTTATGTAATGCCAAGATTTAATTTTGGACTAAATATTTTGATGTTTAAACTTTATGTTCACGTTTTTATGTTAAATCGTATATGGTTTGTTTTATTTTATCCATTATTACCCTTACTGACCATTTTAGATCACCATTTTTATGTTTTCTTTTCCCCATGATATAAATAAATGTATTTGGTTGGAAAACAAAAGGGGAAGATCTTTATGGGAGATATTGAAGATATTTCACCATTATTAGAAGATTATGTTCCGATTTTTCAAAGACACTAAACTAATAGGGTCTTTGGGTGTCTTTTTTCATCGATAATGTATTATTAAAACTTAATTTAATTTCCATGTACGTCAATCTTGGGTCTCTACAAAAAATCAGTTCCAACCCTTTATCTGAAATTATTTTCTAAAAAATACAAGAAAACTGTAAATGTATTTTCATTTCTCACAAACACCATAAACTAATTCTCCATGAGTTCCTAATATGATTCATGTCACATAAAATATTTGTGAATATAATGATTAATACCTAGGAAACCTAATTTCATTTTAGGCCCCAAATAAAACCTCATAGGACCACACCATCAAACAAAAATTGCATCACTCAAGGTCAAATAACATCCAATAGTAAAAAAACATCAAGAACAATAATCCAATCCTTGAAACATGGTTTCCTCCCACACATTGGTCAGCTAATACCATTAATGACATCATTTAAAAGGTTTGAAACATCCTAATATCATGTCTACATTTTCCAAATAGTAAAAAAATAGAAAATAAAACCACTATGATACCACTTTGTAACGTCTCGTCTTGTGTGACAGTAAACCATTTCACTAATACGGTTCACCTCATAACCTCAGGAAAACCTCTCCATATGCCAGAGGCTATGGACTATCAATTAGAGTCTAATTTTTTATTTGGGGATACTATAAACTATTCTTCAGAGTAATACAATAATGTAAAATAAGATAAATAGTAACCAAGTAATAATTATTAACAACCATGCATCATATAATCAATTAACCAAAATTGGTAAATTCCCACAACTATAAAAGTAAAAATTCTATGTTTTATTAGTTTAAACTTTCATAATAAACCAAAAATAAATATTCAAGGAAATCCCTAAAATGGGTCCCAACATAATGTTCAGTACCCTCAACTATACTTCATCGCATGTCCAATATCATCCATCTAGCATAGATAATTTTCCTTTATCCTGGCATGTATCCATGGAGAAAACTCAAGTAAGCAGTTAAGGACCAAGGAGGGTGTGTGTAAAACTCAGTAAGCCACCAGAAATGGTTTCTATATCAATATACAATCCAGTAATAGTGTATGAAGGTGTACAGTAATCAATACATAATAAGTAGATAAACCAAGTTTCTTTATTTTACAATATATAAATAAACCATATTTGTTCTTAGTTCTAGGTGAAACCCATACCCATCAAACCTACATTAACCCATACTATTTTTCTGAATAATAAACCAATAGGGGGGTCGTAGGTAAATATATAAGGAGTATATGTACAAGTATCCAACCAAGATTCAAAATTCCATGTCTGACCATCCTAACCATGATATGAAAGTCCATTTCAACACCCTTAGATTCTATAGAACATGTCCGTACTCTCAAACTACAATGAATCACGATTACTATAGCACCATTCTAGACCTCCCAATGTAAAGTATAATTATTCCAAAATCCCGGAAACTATTACTCAAATTTCGGAAGGACTACAATAGTGGCCTCTTATAAAAAAATAACAATAATGGTGTACCTTTTAATTTTATCAAATTACCATTATTCATTAAATTCAACTACTTCCCAATTCCCATAACATGTCTTTTTCACCATTTAGGCACATTAAAACCATTTTCACCCCTTTTAGTCCATTTATCCACATTGATGTTACAACTTAACCAATTTTCATAGTTTCCCATTTACAACCCATAACTCATTTAACTTATTCAAGATAAGCCAAACACAACTTTGTTCTATGATGACATGTTGAATTACATTATAATTGGTTTAATCTCCAAATAAATTCAATTAATCATTTAAAAACTCAATTTACATGCTCAATGGTGTGTAACTCCCCATGGTTGACTATACTCCTTGTCCAATAATCCTCAATAGATCCAATGGGATAATGAGGTGTCTAACACATAATTTAAATACCCATTCTATCATTTCGTTCTAATGAAATAAAATTAAAATCATAACAGAACCAAGATCACAACCAAATACACATTAATAAACCTCAAGACTGTGGGATAAAACTTTTATACCACCTACCTCAAGATCATAGGAAAAATCTTCCTTAAACAAGACCCTTAATTCTAGCTCAAACAACCCTCAAAATCCAATATAATATTCTTCTATAAAAACAAGGGTTTTGGGTATTTTGAGGGAAATAATATACCCCACCATTATTATCTCAAAAATAGATGAAATAAGATGAGTATACTCACCTAGATATTTGATTCACAACCAAAAATTCTTCAAATGATAAATAATTAAAAAAGAATCACCCTTGGGAATGATGGGTTCTCCTAGTCCAATCACTTGGTTGAAGGAGGTGGAAATGTGGAAGAATTAATTTAATAATTCTCAAGGATTGAGGGAAGAAATGTAAAATTTCTCTATTTTATTGAGGTATATTATTTTTCCACATGGTTGGACAAACCATGCTCTAATCATGCATCCTTCTCTTTCAAAAGAGGGAAATGGGTCAAATAGTTTTCTATAGAGACTATATAGTTTGTAAAACTATTTAGAGGCCATGAATTTGGATATATCCGATTACACATGGTTCCTAGTCTCCCCCTTGTATAGTTTTCAACTATGCACCGTCCCCATTATATGGTGCATTATTAAGGTTCTTGGTTATAACTAACCATGTGCCAACCGTGTTCCCCGCATAGTATAGCCACTTTTCATCCATTTTCATGTCTTACATACCCCCTGAATCCCATAGTACCCCCAATAAGTATTTTGTTAACCATTTTTAAATTATTTAACTCAAACATAAACAAGAACATACCTCCTCAAATTGTTGGGATATTTCATAGCATCTTGGACACAAATAGTATCTTTGCAACTTGTTTTAAATAATGAATCTTCTATTCAGAATATTTACTTTCCTAGTTTTCTCATAAATAAATTTTTACATTTATTTTTTATTTTGGGGATATTATTTATGAAATAAAAATATAATTTTCTCTATGTCTTTCACTTTTTCAGTGAGAGTTTACACTCTTGGAACTTATTAAGAAAAAATTTATATATAGATTTTTAATCCATTATTAGTTGTTTTTATTCATTATATATTACCTAAATAAAATTAAATATATCATTGAAAACATATTTAATACCTTTCTTTATGTTATCCTTAACCTCATTGTATTTTTTTTCAACTTTTTCTATAGACCCATTCACTTCACTCTCTGAACCCAATTCTTTATAAGGTTGATTCTTAATAGATTTACTAGTTGAACTAACCATTTGAATACCCATAAATAGTGATGTATCATATTTATCATATAAAATATTTTTCAACTTCTTGTCTTATTTTTTATTTATATTCATCAATGTTTTGATAAAAAAACTCTATGTTATCTTAGATAGACATGGGAATATTAATTTCCATATCACAAAACTCTAGATCTTATTCATATATTCACATCAGATATACCTAATAATGAAAATTGGGGAAAGAAAATAGATCAAACCATAGAATTTTTATTATACTATGGTCTCAATTGATGTTCCTAATAAGTTTTTTAGTTAAACATATAAGGAGTGAATCAATTTGTACCTGTTTTAACAAATAATTTAAAATTAAAATTTTACTCGATTTTATATCAAACATATTCAACCTGTTAAGATAAATTGATTGTATACACTCTCATTCAAATTTACACCATATTCAGGAAATAAAGTAAATGAATCATAAAACACTTTATTTTTTCAATGTTCACCACCGATGTGGGGGACTACATCCTTGTTGTACATGGGTCTAGTCTATAACACGAATTCTACAATAAAATAAATATATACAATGAAAGTGGGATGGATAGGTACTATACAATAATAAAGGTAATATTTCATTTAAATCTGAAATATTTAACATATTATACAAGTGGGTCTTCAATACATTACGCAAGTGAAGAGTTCTTTATACTACCACCTAATAGTCTTTAATAATCTTACTATTAAATAAGATCTTAGGTATACTCATGGATGTATCTTCATCAAAACGTAAGATTCACTTCCTCAATAGTACATCTTCTAATACCACTGAGGTAAAAAAATTAAACTCTGTGAAATTCAACCATGTTATCCTCAAAATAATCATAATTATCAACTTAAGATTCTACAATATTATTCAAATATCCATCTTCCTCAAAATTCTAAATGAATAGAAGATTTATGTTTTGATTGAAATAACATAGTAATAAAAACATTTAATTCTAGTTCTTATCAATTAAAGTAACCTATATTTTTGAAACTTATAAATGATAGGGATACATGGCCTTTATATGTGACTCATTGTTCATTAACTACTATAATTACCAACTTCAACAAGTACCTCAACATTTAGAATATCTCCACACTAACATCGAACATTGGTCATGATCACTATACATACAGAAGATATATCTTATGATTCTACTTATCACTATTACTCATAATCATAAATTTTCATCTCAAAAATTCTTTGACCTAAAGAATATTCAATACCAAATAGTTGAGTTACTAAAATTGTAGAACACCTACAATTTTTATTTTCAATTCTATTCTGTTCAACTGCTTTGTGAAAGTTCTTCACCCCAATACATCACCCTACAAATTTTTAACCATATCTTAATATTACTACATTTAACTTTTAGTTAACATATATCACTTAATGAAAATGTGGATAATTAAATAGACATTTTTCAACTCAAAACTCATAGAACAACAATCAAATTGATTTTTTTCATTGTATATACTCCATAACCATTATATATATATATATAATGACATCTTATTCTGTAAAATTCTAGTTCACGGTACTACCCTGTAGAATATATAGTACATTTAACGGTATTCACATAATACAATAATTCATAGGATCATTCCTGTAAAATAATTGTGATATGAAAGTATATTACAAGAGGAAACCTACTAGGTAATCCTTACACAATTACATAGATAATGAGTCACAAAATCATTCATCATTGATCACCATTGTCACTTATGTGGTCATGGGGGATTTATAGGGAAAATGTTATAGATATCATCCCTTATTGATTAAAAACATGGATATACATTCATTCCCTTTGTGATATTGAGAATCATAATGTCACTCTTTCAAAAATATCAATAGCTTCTCATATATTGAATTTAGTTTTACCTTCAATTTTTCTTAACTTCTATGGAACCTATATTCTGAAAATGATATTAAATCCTAAAATTTAGGAATTCAGATGACTCTACATTCATATGTGAATATCCTCCCTTTATACTGATCATAAATTTGATCTCCTTCAATTAAAATGTAAATTTTTTTGTTCTATGTTTTCACATTCTTTTCTTTATCCCAATAACTCTGTCATCGTGTATTCTTCAAGAATTATTTATTCCTATAATAAAAAGAAATCATCATATTCAAACTATTGAGACATTTTTTTTTGTTTAATGAATTTTAATTTATCATTAGATTAAATATGAGGAGAATCATTAATATGAATATTCTCAGATGTCTTAGAATTATTTATTATGTATCGAACTTCATGGATAGTTGTGAAGTGAAAAATAATGGCCTATGTGAAAGCTCATCATCTTCAATAATCAAAGTGGTGTCAATATTATAAAGTGGATGTTATAGAAAAAAAATGAAATAAAATTTTTTGGTGTAAACTCTCATCATGAAAATCATATTGGGTATGTTAAATATGTCTAGGAAAGACAACATCATTCTAATGAAATATCCATGCATTTAAAACAAGAATAGTTCCACACAAAGAATAATTCCAATATGAAAGCTCACTTCAGGCGTCTAATTATTTATTACTCTTGAAACTATAAGGATGATAATTATACCCCAGTGATTCCACAAAAAAAGTATGACCATTGGTCCTCTTGAATTACAAAGTGTTTCCTTACACTGGTATCACTTATATCATGATAGCACAAACCTATACAGGTCTTCTCTATGTTATTTTTTTAGTCTTGTTGTGGTAGATCCTGGACACAAACTCTCGATGGAATTACTTTACTCTTATGCTTAGTTAGGGTTAAAACCATTTTTTAATACTCTAAACATTTATTTTTTCCCTTAGACAGAATTTCAACGTTATCCAAATGTAGATTTAATTCATGAACATTTTTTCATTCTCAGAAACACAAGGATGATTATCCATAAACATTAATGAAAAAAAGTAGTCAATAAATATATAGATAAAAAATATAACCTTAAATTTATTAATCCATTTAGTCTCTTCATAATACAGAAAAAAACAATATCAGGGTGGCCCGTAAAATGTGGAAGTAAAAACATGATTCAAATAATTTTTTGTTAAAAATTTATAAATACATTAATTAACTTCCTATATCAGTAGGGTACTTACCAATTAATATTCATTCAGGATTTACCCATATGTGATACAAACCAAGAAAATTTTAGGGCGAACCTTTCATCCTATATTGTACTTGGGAATATTTTTTATACATGAATAAAAAACCCATTTCATGTATAATTTTCAATCCAAAAATTTCAAAGCATTAAAATTTATATAAAATATAAATTATTTATTACACAAGATGTGAGAATAATAAATCTACAAAACTCAATAATTATTCTTATCAATTGATACAATCATAATGTTTTGAATTAAAAACATCCATTCAAAGAAATCAAAAGACAATATTTATTATTTACCAAACATATAATAAGGAATAAATTTACAACATAGAATTTAAACATACAAATAAAATGAATGGTTACCAAAACAATATCAAATTTACTCATTATCCATTTATGTAAAACATTTTTAGACTTAATCCCAATGGTTTTTGTTTTATTCAGTCATCATTGATTCCTTGCAATCCAAAATCAAAATAAATAATAGAGGTGGGAGGAGTTCTAATTCAAAATCAACTTTAGAGTAGTTACATAGGTTCTAGGGGATATGATTTATGAATCTCAATATTTTTATGATGAACCAAAAACTAAATTATAAATGGGTCTTGGTTTAATCTTAACATTAAATTTAATATCAAATAAAGTAAATATGGTAATACATGAGTATCATAAAATATAACTGACTAGTTATTCACAAAAAAATAAGATAAAATACCAAAAACTATTCAATAAGACTAAAATATTATGATAAATGTTTTACACTCAATGATTTTAGAAATATGGGGAACAAGAGATTAAGAAAAATTCAATAGACATACCTCATTGATGAGGATCTACCATAAGTCACGAAGGACCTCAGATAAAGGGGAAGGGTCTAACTTCTAGGATAAATAGCTTAGTAACAAAGAGTTTGAGGGAAAAATAAGAATAATAATAATGAAAATAAATAAATATGTGTTAAATGGGATTAATAGTTCTATATGAAATGAAATATTTTACCTTTCGTAAAGAAATTTTTCCAATAAAGTTGCGGAGTACTAGGTATAATGTCATTGAGTAATTGGTTCCTCAAATAGAGAAATCTACACCCCAGTTGCTTTACAATATTCTCATTCTAGGACCACCAAGGAACTAGTGGTTCCTAGGAAAAATATTTCTTTCCAATTTTCTTTCATTCATCATTTAATATCATCCTTTATCCTCTAAACTCTTATTCAACTTGAAATACTCCAAAAAATTTATCTAAAGACTGTAAGGGAGATAAATTACCTAGTAAAAAAGTGAAGTGTATTTAAAACATACCCACCACTAGGATTATCATTCTTAATAAGCTTAAAGTTTCTTCTTTAGGGAAAAATTCAAGCCATTGTATTCTCATTTTTTTCTTCTCACTTAAAAGTCTCATCTATGATATTTTCATTTTTCTACTTCACAAAAACGAATAGATTGAAACTTACCTATAACACATTATATCCTTATTTGATAATACATATCAAATACTCTATGTGTGATACATCCTCCTCTTACTCAACATAATCATTTGGAATCATTTGTGAAGGTTTCATAACATAAGTACGTAGTTGTGACACAGGAAAATTAGTATTCATGTAATTGGATCATAAATGTTTATAAAGCTGATAATCCACCTATATGACATGATATAGTATCATTAAGGTCACGAAATACCTTATTATTAGTTTCCCTTACAATCACATCCATTAGTGACCTAATCTTGGTGAGGCATGGAGTAATATGTGGTCACAGACTTTAAATTACAAAGGTCACTATCACCAATCAATATAGTATTTCTATTGGATTTGGACCATGATTCACTATTTCTGAATTAGTTTCTCATGTTCATATATAGACTAAACAATTTTGGGCCTGATAATTGAGTATTTAACAATTTTATTCTAGTATAGTTGAGTGCGTTATGGTTAACCATAGAGAGCCTCAAACTATGTCTTTTAAATGAAATATTGGTAGCTACTATTATTAAAGGACTCCACTATGGAGAGGAGATCCTCCGAAAATATAAAATTTCAGGTCATTTCAATATTAAATTAATTTCATGCATTATTAATATTAATAAATTAGATTTTCTATATTTATATACATGATAAGAACATTAATTAATTTTTCAATCAATACAGAATTTTTTTAATTCTTACTAATTTTTTTACATGTATCATAGGGTTAGATTTAAAAGATTAAATTAAAAAAATAGAATTTTAATTTGAAAAAAGTATATAATTTCTTATATCATCATGTAAAAATTAACCTGATTTTAATTTTTAGTAATTTTTTAAAAATGTTTATTTTTTTGTTGAATAGTAAAAAATACTAAATTCTTAGAAAATTGTCCTTTACTTTCATGTATTTATAAAAAATCATTCTATGATTGGATGTTATTAAAACATAATTGGATTATTTTAATGTAAAATTTTCTTATTAATTTCATTTTAATCAAAATTACACATAATTTGGTTGTAATAAATTATACTTAAAAATTTATTTTTCTGGAAAACCATTTTTCATCGTATTTTACTTGATTGTTTTTAAATTCACTTATACCACTTATAAAAATTTAATTTCATAAAATAGTATCCATATTTAGAATCATAATTTATAATTTTTTTATCAAATCTAATATATTTTTTGTTCTTTATGAATAGAAACATTGGTAAGAAATTCGATTACAACTATAACTATTAAAACAGGTCAAATGGGATAAAACATAAATAATAAGGGTAAAAATGAACAAAAAACATGTATAAATAATATTTTATGTATTTGTTTTGACACTATATAATTTTATATTCCCTTGTGATTCATCTAGTATCTATTTTTCATAACTAAGACATTAATATATTTTAATCATTTTAAAAATTGTATGTACATCCTCTTTTTCACTTATAAAATGACTCCCCCTACCTTCCCTTATACACACTTATATTGACTATTATATAATCTATTACCTACCCAAATAAATTAATAATTTCTCTACCCATTCCGTAAATTTCCATTTTTATCATAATACCTTCCTACAAATGTTTTATGTACAAACCTTATGGGGTTTTCCAAAGAAGATGTATAATACTTAACTGAGTGTTTTCTTTTTTATTTCTTATTTCATCCCATTAAAACCTATCTTAAACATAGTAATATAACAACATATATATATATATAATTAAATTTTATTAAGTTTTTTTTATAACCCATATTCACCATTGTTTCTAAATAATTAAAATTAAAACATATTTCATGTGTACGTGCGAACTACTGCCTCACGAAGAAGTAATTAATATTTCATCACCGACTCTTACAGATGATCATAACAATGGATGAAAATGAAATAATATTATATATATGATATAAATTTATATTTTTTGATAAAAAATATTATAATTATTTATTTTCCATTCAAGGAAAATTAAAAATAACACTCGTGTGTACATGAAAACTAACGCCACGGGAAACGATATATTTTATTTCTCATCATTTCCTCCAATGGATGATATAAATAAGTGTATTTAAATAAAAAATATATTATTTATGGTATAATTATAATTTTGGAATGATAAAATGATAATTACCATCCTTCCAACATGTTCACTGAGAAATAAAAATGTTGCCCATGCATACGTTCGGACTTTCGTCTACATGTTGAAACAAAATTCTTTTTTCATAACAATTTTCATAGTTGGTACTAAAAGTATAATTACTGTTTTCAATTTATAAATATATCATGGTTAAAATTATAGAAATTATATAATAATCATCCATTAGACTATAGTAAACCTACCAAATTCATCTTGGATGTATGAACATAATATCATCACAAAGTCTAATGTGAACTTAATTGATTATGTAATTGAATATAACATTATAGTAAACAAAATAAAATGAATAATAATCTTTAAAAAATTTATTATGAAATTAAATAATAAAATTAAGTTTTTTATTATGTAATATAAAGAACATGCATAACAATTCTGACTTATGGTAGGAGATATTTTACCTTAAAACATCACTTTAAATGTTTTAAATATTTATTATCTAAATATTTTTCCTCCATATGTATATTCATAATATTTTTTATAGATATATTTTTATTGAAATAAATTAATTATAAAATGAATTTTATGTGTATTTTAAATTTCATTCAAACATTTTTAATTGGAATTTTTTACATATTTGAAATAAAATGTTTTGACATTATTTATAGAAAAGAAAAAAGAATATTGTATTTAAAATTAAATGGTTTGACTGACATTTTATAATGCCACTATTTTAAAAAAATAGACTCGGTCAACATAACACTTACCCTAATATGGATATGCACAAGGCCTCAAGTGTATTTCTCCATATGCTAGAGGCTAATTACTAGTGGTAAGGGTGTAAGATATATAATAGGGAGACAATACCTTCAATTTAGAATTTAATAAAAGCAAAAATAACCAAAAAATACATATGGATAGAAATCAAAGTATGAATAAAGAATAACTAAAAAACAATTATGATATAATAAATTGAATATATAATATAGGAAAACATACTCATGGAATATAAAACATACTTCAGTCGGTCTCCCACTAGGTCAAACACAAATAAAAAATAAATATAATGAAAATAAATATAATAGGATCCACTACCAACACCAATACAAAACGCATACCCAGTATCCATAGTGATAAAATTTCACATACCCAATCTTGAGACTCCACAAAACTAGATTAGCTTGATCAAGTAACACTTGTCCTCAGCCCCATCCACTGCAAAACTTATGCTTCAACCTAAATGTGGAAATTATGTCTACATGCACACTAAGGTGAATATAAAAAGGGGTGGGAAATAAATATCATTAGGACACCCCCAATGGTGAACCAATAATAATTAGTCATAACTTGTTCAAAAGCATGTGATATATATATCCAATCTGAAACTAATAATAGTTGGTATAAATAAACAACTTCATATAATGGGTGGAAATAAAATAAAGATATATCCGATCAGGGTTTCTATCCTGACACCCATGGTATATCTACCACCTCTCTAGATCCCGCTAGTGGATTTACAACCATGGCTCACCCAACAAAATGGCACGATGTACATCCTCCAGATGTATATAAAAGATCCAAGATTTCTAAATTCAAAGTAATAAATTTAGAATCCCATGGAATAAATGTAACACCAATATATTTTAAAAATAATGTCTATTTTTGATATCATATAAGATATGAAAATTTGATTTTAAACAAACAATCAATATCATTATTTAAATATTTCTGTTATAAACAAGCCATTAAATTTTAGGTTATGTATAAGATTAATTGATCCATGAAATAAATTTTTCTTACCAAATATAAAATCATTGGAAAAATAATTATAAAATAATTACTCTATATTTTAGTAATTTCATTTTATTCTTCAAAAATACATTTTCTTCAAAAATGTTTTTCTTTCTTTTTGTGAGTTAATATTATAATTAGTTTCTAGAAATTTTAGAATATGAATTTTTAAAAATGAATTTTATTTTTTAAATTTCCATGTCAAAATTATCCTACGATGAATTTTTGATAATTTTATAAAAATATTGATTTTTTATGGAATAGTAAAAAATATTGATTAGTATTGAAAATAGTAATTTTATTTTCAATTATTTACAAATAAAAATTCAATTTAGGATTATTTTTAAAATTTTATTAGTTATTTTTTATTAAAAATAATTATATTATGATTTTGAAAAGGAATTTATACTTGAATTTTAAACAAAAATATTTTGTGTTTAAAAATGGCATTCTCAGGAAAAAATATTCTTCATTGTATCATACCAATTTAATTTTAAAATAAATTATACCAATTTTATGTTTTAAATATGTTAAAATTTATTAAATATTTTAAATTATGAGTTAAAAATTTATTAAATAGTTCCCTTTTATTTTCTGTCATTATGAATATTAACCTTAGTAAATTTTGTTATCATGCTAAAGGGTAATTCGAGTAATTAAAGTCAAAAATAAAATTATAAGGACTTAAAAAGGGCTTAAAAACATTACATAATTTTGTTTTAGGATTCTATTTAATCCGTATTCATCCAATATTTGGTTTTATGGAATTATATGCCCATTTTGATGAGATTATGACCTTTATAATGTTTTATTTCAAGAAAAGTCAAACATGTCATGCTCTTGTTTCTAATAACTATTATATTTTTAAAATTTTATATAGAAGATTTTTTATAATATAAATAGTATTTTTAATGATAAAATTTGTCTCATTGTTATTTTGATTTATTTTTATGTTTTATTGAAGAAAAAATTACCTTAAATACATACACAACACTGATGCATTAATGATTTAATTGATTAAAAAATAATTATAGAATAATATGAAATAAATAATATGAAAAATTAATTTCATACATAATAATGAAATATTATATAGGTTTGGATTCATTTTAATTTAATTCCATTGTTTCATTGATGTTATTAAAGTCAAAATAAAAGAATATTTCTAAAAAAACATTATTGATATATTATGGGAAAAAATATTAAATTATTTAAAATACAAAAAATTTTACATTAATAAAAATTAATGGGATACAATTAATAAAATATACCATGATCTATTTATGGTATTTTTTCCATTTATAGTAATTATCTTGACCGTCAAAGAGTAAAAAAATTGTTATAATGGTATGTTTTAAAAGAGCTAATGAGAGGTTAAAACCAAAAGATAAGGATGAAAACATATTTAAACCAAACCAAATTTTTAGTTTATGAGATTATTTAGACCCATAATAATCGTATATTTGAAATAAATAATTTTTGATCTATTTATAAAATTATATTAATTTATATTAAGTTAATCATTCTTAGAATTTCGAAGAGTTCCCCTCCCCTCTCTTAAAAAATGGAACCTCTTCTTCCTATTCCTTCAAAGGTAAAAACTCAGTTTTAATACATTATCTAATAAAATACTATCCTATAATCCCTAGTCTAATTATTGATGTCTTTTTTAGGTACAAAACTAACCTTAGTGGTCTTAAGGTGTCAAGAAATGGTGGTTGTTCGAAGATAATGTATCGTTTTTAATCAAGATTTTCAGTTTTATTTCTTATTCCACCACCTTAAAATATTCATCATCCATGAAAAAAATATCACCAGTATACTGTATATAATTATATGTTATTATTTTAATGGTGTGACCTATATTCATCTTCAACATCAATCAAATGGGTATGTAATTCATCATTCATGTTTACAGTGGATTACAGTTACATGGACTAATTTAATTCATTCTCTATCATAAATTTATGAAGACGGGTTATAATGGAAGTATTAATGTTAATATATGATTTTAATTACATAATTATCATTCTGAAAATATATTATATAATTTAAATTCTTACATTTCTATACACTGAAAACTGACATTGTCGTTTGTGCGTCTGTGTGGACTACCACCCTCACAAAGCGATGTGATTCGTCTTTCATCACCACATCACATGGATGTTATATAAGTATATTTTAAGGGGTAATATGAAATTTATAATATTATTATAATTAATTAAAGGAAAAAACAATACATAACTTTTTTCTATAATGATCATTGAGAAATGGAAACATTATTCATGCATATGTATTCGCTACCATCTCTATGATTGTAACATATATCATTTTTGTTAACCATCATTCATGATTAGTTTTAACAGTATAAATTATGTATATAAATGAAAGTTATTTCGTGATTATTATTTTTTTATATGATTAAATAATGACTCCTTTGACCATATTCAACCTACCGAATTTATTTCTGACATATGAGCTGACTATCGTCAAAACAACCAACATGAATTAAGGTGATTTAGTAATTATTTATAACATGGTATCAAAGGAAATAAAGGAATATGGAAATTAGAAAATGTTCTTAAAAATTAATAAAATTAAAAAAAGTTCTTTATTCAGGATGATAACGAATGTGAATGATGAATCGAACACAATATAAGGGATTTTATTCTCAATTTTATTTGTGTGGGACACATACCTTATACTATACATGTTTCTTTTTTCTAGTGTATATATTTGAAATGAATTTAATTTATGACTATTATCCTGAAAATTATGAGAGATATATATATATATATATATATATATCCATCTAATTTTATTTCCTTCACAGATCTAATGTTTCAAAAGTTACCATTATGGTAAGTGCTTTATTTCACAATCTCATCATTAATCAGGATTATTTATGCTTAATTCTCCTATAGGGAATACTTATCATACATGTCCATTTTTTAAAAATAAAATTAAAATGTTTTCATATTATCCTACAATTTTTAAAATCATTTTTCACCACTGTGTTAATTTTTACAATTTTTTTTGAACGGAATCATTTTTCATTTCCTAAATGATGGAATTTGTGTCTTTTCCGACAAATGTATGGAGAGAATATTTTTTTGACTTATACGATAGTAGAGTATTTTCCCTCAATCATTAATATTATTTTATTTGAATCTTTATTTACTATTTTTCAAAATTATTTTCATGGAAAATTTTTTCTTCTATAATTGCAAATTTTTTAAAAAATAATTGATTCTAAAATGGAATGTGTATTTAGAAGAAGAAATGTTACATATCATCTTTTCAAATCAATTTTATATCTACAATAACATCCATTGATATTACTTTTGTTTTAATAGATATATATTCCAATGATAACATATTTATTCTTTCATTGGATGGTTTATGAATATGATTACACAATGATTATGAAATCCATTTCATTTCCCTGATTTAAATTATGATGAAATGTTTAAGAAACCCATTACATTTCATGTGTTTTTATGTGATTTTTTT
Organism: Viscum album; assembly: GCA_963277665.1. Lineage (NCBI taxonomy): Eukaryota > Viridiplantae > Streptophyta > Magnoliopsida > Santalales > Viscaceae > Viscum > Viscum album. Next base: position 1,115,232,175 of record OY728120.1, read on the forward strand.
TTTGATATTATGGCACACATATATATTATTTTCATTATCTAATTTTTTGGACCTATATCTCTCTAAAATTCATTGGCTAATGATGAATGTTATTTGAGATTAGAGGGTGCACAAGTTATTATCCCAAGGCCAAAATAAGGTATACAGGAGGTTATCACAAGCACAAAAGAGGGTACACAGGAGGTTATCCCAATCCAAAAGTAAGAAAATGGGTTGTTATCTCAAACCTAATAGGTTATTAATTTCATGGTTGGTATCTTTATCATACGGTTTTCTATTATAATGTTTATTCTATAGTCACTCTCTTATGAAAATGTTATTATCTCATGGCTCATATTATTTGACTCTGTAATGATTCATATATTACAATATTCAAATCATTATTCTGTGACTCAATATTATTTTCTGTGATATGAATTGTGTGGTTTTTAAATGTTGATATCATGTTATCATATCCAATTTCATGTTATTCTTATGTGATCATTGTGGTCTAACATGTTTACCCTCATGGAGTATATAATCTTAACCCTTATTATTCTTCCTTTTACCTAGATTATAAAGAATGATTATAAATTATTTGTTTTTAGAAACATTTAATATTTAAATAATTTTATGGTATATGTGGAAGGAATAAAATGGAATATGAAAATTTTGGTATAGTAGTAGATGATGTTGATCTTAGTGAACCCATTGTTTATAAATCCAAGTTATCAATAGTTTTTCCTAATTATCTAAAACTAAAAACATGAAAAGTTATATTGGTACGTATTTAATTTAATATTTCCTTTTGATATTTTATGTTTTGGATGGTAAAATGAGGTCACATTTTTTAGTTTTAAAGACATAAATGTAAATATTATATTTCTCTTACTAGAACTAGGAGTGTGGGTCTCGGACAATTATAGTTGGTATCAGAGGCAAGGTTTAAATAACATTATAGATTTGGATTTTTCCATGTGAGGTTACCATAAGTGTTATTTATACTATCATTGTATTATAATTTTAATTTTTATCATAATTTTAATGTCTTAGAAACCCCTTTTGAGGCTTTATGTTATGAAATTTTAAGGTAACTAATGATATTTTGGAAGACGTTTAATTTTGAGGTATATATAACCTTTAAGGTTAACATGTATAAAATTTATTTTAGGAGGGATTGTTTTTTCCTTTTGTGAACATAATTTTAAGGGAATAGATAACCTTTAGGATTCATATTATCTTTTATTTATAGGTAATAGTGGGTTATTACATTTTTGGGGATGAAAATTGAAAGGTATTAGATAACCTTTGAGGTTAAAAAATTTATTTATTTTTTAATATATTAATATTATTTTTATATTATTTTTATCATATTTATTTCAATTTTATAAATAATATGTTAAAATAGTTTAGTAAATGTACAACCCACTAGTCGAGCAACAACCCATTGCATATATCAATGCCTAGAGTTTTGAACTTGCAACCAAAGGGAGTCAAGGGTGCATCACCTATCACTGGCCTATGAGATTTCCTAGTTAGTATGACATTGTTTTTATTTACGTAAATGATTTATAAAGAAAATATTATATTAATTTTGGGAACATATGTTTTATACTATAGATAAAAATGGGATTGGAAATTTATTTAGAGGTTATGTGATTAATGTAATTTTAGAAGAAAATAACTGTAATTTTGGGGAGTATTACAGGATTAATATAAATAGGATATTATAGGAATATATTTGAGGAATTAAGGATGAATGATAATTTGGAAAAAATATATTATTTTAATATGGCTTTATGGTAATTTATTTTATTTATATAAATATAATCATTGGGATGATTTGATTAGTGCATATACTGTTCAGTATGATAAATTTGAAGCTATTGATGTTATTTAGATATAAATATTGGAAGACTATATGATCAAATACTTATTATTTATTGGGTTTCAATATTATTCTATAATATTTTTGAGGAATTTTAGTGATAGTTATTCATTTATTGATCTATGTCGATCATTGGGTATCACTTTATAAATTTTTGAAATTAAAGTAGTTCTCTACATTTGAAGGTTTATTTATTTCGTGAATTATAATAACTTATTGTCACCATTTTTGTTTTGGTAAAATTATAAAGATATAAGGAATACATTTTATTAATTTTTTATTATTATTTAATCTATTATAATTTTATTTTTGTCCTACAATATTGAATACTTCTTCTTGGATATACATCATTTGGTGTAAAAGATTAGATTTTATTAGAAATTTATTAAATTATGGAATTATTCTTATCAAGTAAGTATATTTCCCAATGTTCTTAATCTCAAAATAAAATAATATCTCAACTCTAGGAAAATGATATTGACAAAAAATATTGTAATTTTACTTTTCTTACAAACAAATCAATGGTCTTTTAACCCATCCGAGATTTGTAGTTTTGTGATAGTTAACTTTTTCATGATAATTTTCTCTATTCCTCTCTACCAGTCATTGGGAGTCAGTTTTCTATTCCATATACATGTTTTAATTTTAATCCATTATTTTATTACATGGAAACCTAGTATGTTTTATTTTATATTACCTCTTTAATTTCATTTCTCTATTTTCAAATAGAATTTTTATTAACCCTTTCTATGAAGTGGGATTTAAAAAAAAGTTATTTTAAAAAATTAAAACCATATTTATCATGAATGATTTCAAATTTTGAGGATGAAATTTATTTAAGGGGGAGAATTTAATGTCCATATATTTTATAAAGAAATATTATCTTTGACAGCAAACAAGATATACAACACTAAGTTTAAAAGATTATCAAAATATTATTATTTAAATTTGATAATTGTGAAACATATGATAAGTTATTTAGTATTAACAGGATTAAATAATTTAAGAAATAAATATAAATTTCTTACTCTATAGAATAGAACTAGTTAAATATTATAAAATAATCACTTTATTTTTTCGGAAATTCATTTTTTCTATCGAAATGTGTTTTCTTCAAAAATGGTTTTTTTTCTTTTTATGAGTGAATATTATAATTAATTTCATAAAATTTTACAAACAATATCTGAAAAAATTAATTTGATATTTGAAATTATCATGTATAAATTATTATATGGAAAAAAATTTATAACATTCTGAAAAGATTTATTTTTCGTTGAATAGTGAAAAATACAAATTTTAATCGGGAAATTTATTTTTCTTTTAAAGTGATTATGAAATAAAATTATCTTTTTTATTAGATTTAAAATTTAATTAAATAATTTTTATTTAAAATAATTCAATTTTAACATTTCAATGGATTTTATACTTTAATGTATAATAAAAAACATTTTAAATTTTAAAAGCTCTTTTTCATCGTATTTAGAAGATTAAATTTTAAATTAAATTCACCCAATTTATTTCAATTTTAATAAATAGATTCCACAGTTAGAATTAAGAGGTTTAAATTTATTAAATAGGTCCCATGTATTGTTTCAAATATAAATTGTATCTTCACTAATTGTTTTACCATGGTAAACTGTAGATCAGATAATTAAAGTTAAAAATAAATTGATAAGGATTATAAAATAACCCTAAAACTTACATTAATTTTAATGGATGAGTCAATTTTTTCAGTATTCATCAAATATTTTTTTTTATGTCATTTCATAGCCATTTGGATGAGATAATGACCTTTATAATATTTTATTTCATGAAAAGTCAATCTTGTCACACTCTTATTTTTAATAATTATAGTATTTTTAAAATGGGGTATATAGAGGATATGGTGTGTAATGACCCCATCCCTCTGAAGAAATCACTCATGGGATTTTAATTAAGAAAGGGTGATAATGACTGTGGTGTCCCACCTCTAGTAGGCCCCACTTTGGTAACTAGCACCAAGGGTATACGAGTCTCACAATATGGGAGGCATTACCCTTTTTGTTGAAACAAGATCAAGAGATAAGTTGGTTTGTCCCAAAACAACTCAAATACCTATATATTTATAAAAAGAAAAAAAATCCATCCCATAAAAATTTTTAAAATAAAAGTGTTACAAGTGAAATAAAACATAAAATTAAGTAGAAAAAGAAAGCTCAATCAGTGACTCGACAACTGTTATGATTTGAGCTAGTACGGTCCAGTATAGTCTGCAAAGTCCTCCTGGAAACCTGAAATATGTTTTATATACTTGGGGTAGTATACAAATATAATTAGTAGGAAAATAAAATTCTCTTGTGAAAACATTAAAGAAATAACACTAATTCCCCTGTGATAAAAATTTAGAACCAAACAATACCTAAAAATGTATACTATCCATCCCATACTCACCAAGGCATTCTCACATTATAAATCAAGTTATGAAAAGTAATATAGTAATCACATCAATTATTTGGGTACCTTGTACCACTTCCCGCTAGTTTAGCTACTTTTTTCTAATGGAAAACGCCCCCATGAACCCACCTCTTCCGAAAGAACCTCGTCACAACTCATCTTCACACACCTGGGCCCCACAACCACACCTCACCCTATTATATGTTCCACAAGAAAAATCATATCCTACCCATAGACACTTGATCACCAAAAACCACATCACATCCCTCCTATAGACACCTGTTCTCTATAACCATACCTTATCCCATCACCTAGGTCATGATCCATATCACATCCCATCTAAAAGAAACCTTATAAAGAATAACTCATCTCATCATGAATACACCTAGGAAGAAACAAAGCACCACCTCTTGAAGACACCGGAGAAAACACAACTCACCCGCACACACCTGGGCCTCAGAAACCACAACCTGTCAAAAGAATATTGAGTTGTCACCACCTAGAAGAAGGAGTGGGGAAGAGCAGGTGGCTAGCCATCCATCCTCCCATTGGGATGTTTGGGAAAGACACCCTCCCATGTGATGATCGTGGTGTTCAGTACATAGTTTTCTTCGAGTTTTGGGTGCGTATATAAATCACAAGGAAAAATATAATATATACATATATGATACCAAACACTCAAACCCATCCTATGGGTTCTCAATGAACAATAAGCTCACAACACGACCAACTTTTTTGATACCTCTAAATGAATTTATTAATATCAGAAATGACCACTTATAAAGTCGATAAATTCAAAAGGATTCAGAAATAATATTTTCTTAACACCTATTCATTTAATTGTATATCATTAACAATAGTTAACCGTGCAACCCATGATTTAAAATTCCATTATGAAACATTATACCATTAACCAAACTAACTCATGTCATCTCCACATTATTAATAATTCATTTTCTCCATATTAACATGGAAAACTACTAATCACAAAGAACTACAAGTTGCACAAAAAAAGTCACATAAAGGAAGATAAACTGGGGGAAATTAACCCACTTTATAATTACACTCTGTTTAACACTCATTCATGACAAAACGTATATTAACCTTGAGATAGAGGGTGAATCCTTCAACCTATTTTTAATGGGGAGGAACTCATACCAACCATTACCATCATCATTATTCAAATTCATCCTTCCCAATCCTTCCTCTCAAAAAATTAAATTGCCATCTCACAGCCGCACCCAGCAACACATATCACTACAATCATTTTCGGCAACCCTGCTTCACAACAATACCACACCCATCATAGAACCACTGTAAAACCACATACATACACTTCCCCGCACTCAAATCCCATGGAAAACCACACATGATAATGACAACACAACTTATTTAGTTTTTACAAAGGGGATATTATTCAAATTCCACTTCTTAAATTGATGTTGTGATCACAAAAGCCATAATATCCGAGGGAATCCATTTAATTAACAGAATATAAATGTTTAATTGATTTCATATAAATAACCATTAAACAGAAACCCATCAATAAGAATTCACCAGCCATCATAGGTTAAAAACAATGATCCCCAATTACCATGATTTTTAGTGGGTAGTTAGCCCATACAAGTCAAAATATCCAAATGGAATGACGAACTGAAAGAACTTGAATCACTTTTTTTTAAAGCCTTATATTTTAATCCTAAATTTTTTTAATTATTGTTATTAATCAGTATAAAACCATCTTCCCAAGGTAAGAGAATCCATACACCCAACCTGTATGATACACAATTGAGTGAGATGAAGGAAAACGTACATGGAAGAAGAGGCGATATGAAATTACCATTCCAACAAGACAATGGTGCACATATATAGAAGGTATAATCATGGAGAATATGATCCAGAATTCATAGCCTAATTACATAACTCCTATGGGAAGAATGAAAGTTGGGTTTACCGCACCAAGATAAAAAAAATAAGTATGAACATTGGTGAAGGGTATCTCATACTGGGAAAGGTCTAAACAGAGCAACCATTTAGATACATTTTTTGTTTTTCGGTTAAAGAAGATCTAGTTTAGATAACGGGTTTTAACTGAGTAACATCCCCAGAAATATTAAGAATTCACATTCATATTTATAGTCCTTGAGTTGGCCTCAAATCCTTTAAAACAAGGCATTAAAACTGTTTTATGTCAAAGGGGAAGAACTAGAACTAGAAACACTATTCACAAGATAGTGTTCAGTGGGGCACCGATTGACAAGGGACCACTCGTGAGTAATGGTTAGGTGAGGCACCATTCGATGAGGCACTATTCAGTGAGGTACCATTCGGTGAGGAACCACTCGTGAGTCACCATTCATGATCTACCATTAGGCGATACACCATCCATTTAGTCACTACTCTTGAATCACCATTCATGAGCTACTATTAGCCGAGACACCATTTGGGTGAGTAACATCTTGCTAGTGACTGCCAGCTTATGACCACCAGAGAGTCATCACTAAGGTGACACCACCAGGAGGATACTGCTAGGGTTACACCACTATGGTTTCACCTCTAGGGTGATACTGCTAGGTTGACATGACTAGGGTGAAAAAATTAGGGAGACACCGTTGGTATGAGACACCATTGGAAAACTCATAAATCTATAAATTTCTAAATGTGATGAAAAGAGTCACCTTGATGTCCCAGAACACCTCAAACCCTAGATCCTCAAAAAGTAATTGACAAGAGAGGTCATGGACATTACATTAGTACCTATAAAAATATTCCCACCCTACAGAACATAATATCAAAACCATATAAAAGATGGGATTGAAAAAACCACCTCACAAGATACCTCTCAAGGATCTTACTACACTAGAAATATTGCTAACAACCAAACACATTAATGTTCAAAGATAAACCACCCTGTTTTGTTCTAAAGCTATAGTGTAAACCCCCACACCCAAGAACACATCCTTTGACATTTTATTATCTAAAATACCACATGCCACACTACCAAAGCATGACAACCACAACTTCCAAACACACAGACCATGGAATTCCATCTTCCATGTCAAGATATTATCTGATCCAGGTGTCACTAACTCACCCACAATAATTTAACTACATTGAAATTAGTGATTCATGATTATAAATCAAGTCCACACATCAGTAATTTATCAAAAATTGAACCAAACATAACAATACCAAGGAAAAAAACTCATCTCATATAAAATAATGTTTAATCATTACATTATAAAACAAAATATAACAAGGTAAACCCCAATACAACTCTGGGTACCGGGCACACATCTACATCTCTCACTCCCAAGTACTGTCTTTCTGGACATCATGCCTCTACAACATACTAACCAAAGGAATGGTTCATCCTTACAACACCTTTTCTTGATGAACCTGGATCTCCACTGGATGCTTCAAAAAAAATTCATCATCTTTGATGTATAACTCTCCTAGGTCAATGAAATAGGGGTCATCCTGTAGATACTGACGAATATGAGATATAGTGAAGAATTCATGGATCCTATCTAACTGTGGTGGTAATGATGAAAGGTGTTCCACCTCACCAACTCACCCTACCACCTCAAAGGGACCAACAAACCTGGGAGAATGTTTACTCCCTCTGCCAATCCTCTACTTCCCACATCTAGTGTAGACATTGAAGAACACATTGTACCCAACCTTTAACCCTAAGTGACTACTCACTCAGTAGGAATAATACTTATTCTAGTCCTAAAATTCTTTCATTCAATGTATAAAAAGTTTTACCTTCTCGGTCATGCTCTGCGCTACTTGGGGACCAAGAAACGCAATCCCCCAACCTCTTTCCAACACAACAGAGAACGACATAGTCTCCCATAAACGGATTTTTATATATCCATGACAATGGAATATTGATATTTGATATTATTATGAAACTCTACAAAGGATAAGTGTTACACCCAAGATCTTCCAAAGTCCAACATGCATGTCGGCAACATATCCTCCAACGTCAGGATAGTCTGTTCTGTTTACCCATTTTTCTAAGTGTGGAAGGTAGTTCTGAGGCATAACTTGGTTCCAAAAGTATGAAAAATAATTTCTAGGCTCATGAGGTAAAATTCGCATCCCAATATGAGACAATGGACCATATAACTCCATGAAACCACACCACCTCACCCACATACCTCTTAGCTAAGGCATCTGTTGCACCCAACTCTTTAATCACTATGAAGTGGGCCAATTTCTTCAACAGATATACCACTACATAGATATAATTGTAGCCTCCCTAAAATCTAAGTAACCCCTTTAAAAAATACAATTTATTCATGTCCCACTTCCACTTGGGGAAATCTGTGGGCACCAACAAACCAATAGGAACATCATGATCAACTTTCACCTTTTAGAAATCTATGCACCTTGCCATAAACTCAGTCACTACCTGTTTCAGCCCAGACTCCCAAAACATCATCCTGTAGACATGGTACATCTTATAAACTCATGGGTGTACCTCTAAATTCATGTCAAGAAACTCATGAAGGACCCCACAATGCACCGCTATAGGAAAAAAAACATTTCGTGGAACAACATTCAGTTCCGACCATCCCTCTGGAGCATCACCATAGAAAACATGATCGTAAAACAAATTGTGCCTCTGAGTCTACCCACTAAGAATAATCCACCATATATATCATAGAACACTAAATTTTCATCTAAAAAACAACCTCTACCAACTACCACACTTGCATCTAAGTGCAAGTCTTTCAACTCCACCATCACCTTCTAAGCATCTACAGATTCCTAAACAACCTCCTTCTGTGACTTTCTTCTCAATTCATTGGCCAGAACATTTCAATTTAAAGTGGTTTACTATATATAAAAATCATATTCCTAAATAAAATACATACACCTTCACTGTCGTAAGTTAAAATCTTACTGGAAAAGGAAATACCTCATGATATTATGATATGTGAAGACCAAAAATCGCTCACCAATGAGGTAATGTAGAGACCCAAGCTTGAATTACATGGAAATTACATTAATTTTGTGGAATACTTAATACAAAATAAAAACAGACACCCAAAGACCATAATATTTTAGTGTCTTTGGAATCTTGGAACATAATCTTCTAATAATGGTGAAAAATCATCAACATCTCCAATAAATATCTTCCTTTTTTTCTTACCTAAAACCATTTTTTATATCTTGGTGAACAAAACATAAAATGGGTGAGCTCAAATGCTCAGTAAGGGTAATCATGGATAAAATAAAAAAACCATATACATTTAAACTTAAAAACATGAACAGAAAGTTTAAACATCGGAATCTTTATCAATGACATAAAACATGGCGGTACATAAGGAATAGATCATAATGGAACATCAATCATGATAAAATAGCATGGGAATAAAACATGTAATTGTGGAAAACCATTCAGCACATGATATGATTTCAATAGTAGCCAAGACATTTCTTCCAAGACCATCATAGTGGATGAAGTCCATTACTAAACCAGGTTTACTTGTCGTTCCAGCCCTGTATTACTGAACCTGATTTATGTACCTTTCCAGCCATGTTTAACTCATGAGATATAAATCTTTACCCAATGCATTGGAGGTAGATATAGGTCCCACCCATCTCATAATGAAATCATTCTTTTGTGTGCCACAAAATAAACATAAATCCTTCATCATAACCCAATGAACAAAATGGTTTTCATTTCCATCATCCCATCATAACATAATCCATATAAAACAATGGATATAATTTCATCATAAACAAACTAAAACCATGTAAATAATAGGGACATTATACATGAAACATATCCATATTAAATAATTTCATCTTAGATGGAAAATATTTTTGATAAAACACTCGAAATGAATTCCTGAGAAAAATATCCTTTCTTCTTCAAAATCATTTTCTTTTCTCAAAATGCCGTGAGATTTTAAATAAAATGAATTTTTTTTAAATTAATCATGAAATATTTTAGAGGAAGCTTAATATAAATAAGGTGTTATGAAACTCTAAAAACTATTCATGCAATATAAGTTAGAAAAACATTCTCCTTGTATTTTTACCGGAAAGTCAAAAAGTACCTCGTATGGTAAACAAAAGAATTATTTCTTCCATACTACATATTAAAAGTCAAAAAGGGGTAAAAATGACTTTAAAAATACATGGAATAATAGTAAAAACTTTATGAAAGCACAAAACACATACATGGATGTTAAATATAACCCCAGTAAATACTTATGTACAAGCAATCTTAGATAAAAAGGAGATTGCAAAATTATCCCTTACCATAGGTCCAATTTCATCTATTTTTTTCCGAAACTCATGTATAATGATTTAAATAATGTCATTGACTTATTCAAGAATCATAGTCATTTTTATGATATCATATATGATTCACTTACGACTTTATATTACCCATTCATTTGTCAATTCCATATTGAAGCAACATTTTGGGTAATAATCATTTCATTTATTTTCACACACCGACCAATGTATTTTATTTATTTAATTATTTTTATACCTTTAAATATTTTTCCTTGGGTCCGAGGTGAGTCCCGAATGAAGTCTTCAAGTTTTCAATAAAAAGTGTGTGTTTTGGGTTCAACGTCGTTGGACGCACGAGCAGAGCGCGACGCCGCGTGGCTTCTCCCTTGCAATTGAGTGGCCTTTCATTAATTTTATTTTATTATTAAGGTTATTATTATTATTATTGTTATTATTTATATCATTAAGGTTACTAGTAGTTTTTTTTATTATCATTATGATTAATAATATTATTATTATTTTTATTATCATCATTATAATTATTATTACTATGTTTTATAATAAATTTTATTAGTCGATGAATTTTTTATCATTATTATGTTTTTATTAAATTTATTAATATTATTTTTATTATAACTATTAATATTATTATTATTATTATTATTATTATTATTATCCTTTTATTTTTCTTCTTCCTTTTTCTTTTATTTTTTTTCTCTTTCTTTCTTCTTTTTTTTCCACGCAGCTGCCCCCTCCCCCCTGTTCTTCATCCACCTCTTACCCACTGGACCTCACCCCTGGTTCGTTCCCTAGCCATCATGCCTCAGTGGAGCACCATCCTCCCTACAAGCCAGGCCCTACACTACACTACCATATCACCCATCGTCGGCCTCCTGCTTCCAGCAGCGAAGCCCCCTCATCCTCTCCCTCCTTACTCCCTACAGCACCTCACCACCCACCTCTCTCTCTCTCCCTTCATTGTAGTGCCCATCCCACCTATCTCCTTGAAGCGCACACCCCAGCCACCCTCGGCCTCCCTTTCACGTAGTCCCTCCAGTACCACACCGCCCTTGCTTCTCCTCCCTCGCAGCGGTTCCCCATGACTTCTCTGCATCTCCACTCATAGTCCCTATTTACACAGGCCACTACCCTACTCCCTACTATGCCACAGGTGTGGCACCCTCCTGCCAGGTTGCCTCCTAGAACCCCAGCACCTACAAACCCTTCCTACTTCACCCCAGCTCTCCCTTAACCAGCCTTCTCTATTTTTCCCCCGCACCATGCTCCACCAGCAGCTGCACAATCGGCAGCCGGCGCCCCTCCTTCAGCCACACCCAATGTCACCCGCACCTCACGATCTATGCGCCTTCGGTGATATTGTCCTCTCATGCCCCCAACTGCCAACCTCCTGTGTCCCGCACAGGCCTTACCCGACCTCTGACCGGCACGCTGTTCGGCCAGCAACAGTGCAGCGCCCTCAGCGCCTCCCATAGCTAGTCTCCCTCTCCTGCTGCCTCCCTCTCCCTCCTGCTGAAGTTTCTCCTTCCGTATCCCTACAGTGCACAACTCGACCGTAGATGGATCCCCTCATCCCACCATCATGCACCCCTGCTAACCTCATCCCTATTAAGTATACCCGACCAGTGCACCCCCTGTTCTGTCTATCCGAGCACCCTCCTTCCCTCTGCGGGCTAGCATGACACCCATACGAGCAGCTACCCTCCACCCATGGCGTCCTGCTTCTCCCTTGTCATAGCATATGTAGGACCACCACAATCCCCCTTTCAAGTCCCTTCTTTCTAAGGATACCTCTCTGGTTCACTTCCGCGCTAGAACGACCCTCCTCTGGCCATGACTTCTTACTGCTCTGGTCAGCCACATCACTGGTGCGACGAGTGCACCCCCACATCATTCCCTGTCTCATTTGTTTGCATGCCAGACCTCACACCTTATTCTCAATTAGGGCACATGAAGAACACCCACCGCTAAAGGTGAGCGATTTTGGGTTCTTTTTGTTTCACCACCTCCGGTTTCGATGTGGGTTTTACACTGTTTATTTGTTTGGATTATTTTAAGTTAGTTTTTTTGTGTTTTAGATTCTTTTCATTGTTGCGGCATATTAACGAGGTTTTTTCATGGTAGTGTAGGCATCGGTTTGCTTATGCTTATGCGCATGTGTGAGGTGCGATGCGCCAGTGTGTTTGAGCTTTGAGTTGAGCTAGGTCCCCAACTTCACATTCCTTTAAATTCAGAATTTATTAATTTCTTGATTTTTTATTAATTTTGATAAATGGGAAATAATATAAGATAATTAATTTTTAAATGATTATTTGGTGTAAAAAGAGCCATTCATTTTATACATGACACTTGATATGTTTTACTGATGAATGGACACTCAGTCGTGAAAGAATGTATGTTTGACCATTAAACATAATTCACAGAATTTCAAATTTAGTTTTGGTTTAAATGATAAATTATTTCTTCTGAATAATGAGTGAGTGTTTTGGGTCTTCTTGAGAAATTTGGTTTTTCATTAAAATTGATGATGGCCCATCTGGAAATTTAATAAAAATAAATTATTTTGGAAAAATCTCTTTAGGGTGACCCAGTGGTGATCTTTGGTGTACGTTGATTGCGTGAGTTGTGTGTGATATTTGTGCTACTTGATTGACTTTTATGACTCACCCTTTTCCCTTTTATTATGTGTGTTGACATGGGAACATGGAATAGTAAGTGAATCTTCTATGAATGACTATTTCACAAGTTTAGATTATGCACTGTCTAGTGGCCCCATAGCAGGGGAATACTGAGTTATTGTTTCTATGGGGATTGGGCCCCTCAGTTAGTCCACGAAGGGCAATACAGAGTGCTAGGGAATTATAAAGTCATCTAGTTAGATCATGACTTCAGAATTAGTCACATGTATAGTATGTTCTATATTGTTCATGAGCTTCTAGGTTCTACCCATGTTTCCTTTAGTTTTTATTTGTTTGTGGTAGACGATTGATATGTTTAGTTCGGTTATTGTCCCATGTGCACCACTTTTCTCATTGCCCTTGGTGTGTGTTCTGTGTTATGTGTGGTTTTCCTTTTGGTTAATAACTGAAGTATGGATTTCAAAATTGATCGCATAAAATGTTTTAAAATGAAATAAACCAATTACTTTCAAAAATTAAACATGATTTTTTAATTAACAATGGAAATGAACTGATACTTGTATTAGAAATAAAAGTGTGTGTGGAAACTAATAATTTATATAATTTATTTCAAACCTGAAATTGGTAAATCCTTTATTTAAAGGTATTCTATTGGGAATTGTCTGTTGGAAATTCCTACTGAGTTTTAATACTCACGCCTATAGTTTTATTCCCGTTTTTAGTTTTATTACAGGTTTGGCTCGAACTCGCTCGTCGTGGGCGAGAGTTGGTTGTGGACTGGGGAGAAACTCTTGGAGTCATGAGGAGTTTTAGTCGAGACAAGGTTAGTGTGTTTTGTTGGTCATTCATTATTTTTAGGGTCATTTATTTACTTTTTGTTGTTCTTCTTTCTCGTTGCTCTATTTATTTTTATTGGGAAAAATCATTCCCACTCATCTTTTATTGATGCACTGGCGCTTATTGCCAGCCCATGAGGATTGGGAACGCCTCTCGGTTCATGTTGTGGACCGGATCGGGTTATCAATGTAGGGTTAACCCAGGTTGGATCGTGACAAAATTGTATTAGAGGAGGTTCACTCCTGAGCAGACCTTGTTTTTCAGAGCGCCCATTGTTATCTGGGGTTGTCATGGTAGAAGGAGTATAATTGTTGGGAATCGAGGCGTACGAACGAGAAGGTCGTCCTTAAAACTTTCTCGTTTCGAACCTCGGGTTACCATGGGATGTTTGGGTTGTTGATGTCTTTTAATTTTTATGGTTTGTTTGGTATTGGGAAATTAAATGAGAGTCAGGAAAGTGACCTTCGTGAGCTTGCATGGTCTGGAAATCCATGTGGAGCTGGAGACATTACCCTAGAATGCTCTCAGTGGCGATGGTGTGACTAGTGTGTGGCTACCAACCATATGTCTGAGTCACCCATCATTACTAGTTTCCCCCTAGTGAATTGTTTGACTTTTCCTTCTTTCTGAAAATTGTTGTGAAAAGTGTAGTTTTGGTATTTGAAATGATAATGACCATGTTTGGCCCAGTTTATTGTTTTCTTGTTTTTTAGTGTTCGCCCCCACGAAGGTTCGATGGATTCCCAAGGTGCAGCTTCGGGTGGTGCATCCGTATAAAATCTTCTAGTTGATCAGCCCAAGGACTACGTCCTAGAGTTTTTGAAGTTCAACCCTCCAATATTTTATTGGGAAGAAGATTCTCTCTCAAAGAGGAGTGGTTAGGGAAGATTGAGAGGAAGTTCAGTTTCATTGGGTTGCCTCAGTCATTAAAAGGGAAGTTGTCTGCCTTTATGCTTGAAGGTCCGACCTAGAAATAGTGGAAGTTTGTGTCTTAGAATAAACCTCAGAAATACTACTTGTGAGTTCATCAAGACATCATTCATCCAATAGTACTTATCTAATGTGACAAAGGTGAGGAAGAGGAAGGAGTGGTGTGGTCTTCAGTAAGGTATCAGATCGGTGTTGGAATTCTTTCATCGTTTCCTGGACCTGGCTCCATATGAACCGGGGTATGGTAGAAATGATCCCATGAAAGCTCGACATTCTAAGCTTGTATTACATAATGAGATGCAGTCAAAGGTGAGAGAGTTCAACGTGATCACTTTCCCTAACGTGATGAGACAAGCATTCCTCATTGAAGCTGAGTTAGCAGGAGGACATGAGATAACGAATCCACATCTATCCTTGGGAAGTAGTGCAGAAGATAGTGATAAGATGAATGGAAATAAATCTGATGGTGGTGGAACTGGTAGAGGAATCAAGATGCCTTCAGACATTCAGTCATCTTCTTCATAGAACAATGCCCTAATTTGTCACCAGTATGGTAAGCAGGTTCACAAAAGCCGATGTGCCTGAATGCTCCAAGACCCTGCCACACCTATGGGTTTCTGGTTTATGTGGTGTGATTCTGTTGAGGTGTTTTCAAGAAGTATTCTCAAGCCAGAACTGGCTTGTTGAAGGTTACCTCAGCCTGTCAATAAGAGTAGGGTGGTTTTTGGGGATCAGTTTTAGGTTTTCTCTTTGTAGTGTTTCTTGTATGTAGTAGTCGTCACCTGTACCGTTTTGTGGAGTTTCTTTTCAGTAAGTTTTAAGAATTGTTATTATCAAACCTATTTGGAACCTTTATAATAATGGATGTGTGTTTGTTAAAATTCTAGTTCATGTGGCATGTTTGGGAAATTTTGAAGCCTGAATGTGAGGCAGGATATTCTTCAATCAATAGAGCTCCAGCCATAGTTCTTGGAGTGAAGCTGGCGCATAGTTAGGTGAACCACAGCAGTGTAAAAAGACCTTAGTTTAGTCCCGGTCCTTAGTGTGGCGTGGTTTGTGTTCATTCGAGAGTGTGACGTCGTTGGAGTAGTAGTGGTAGTAGTTTTTATGTTCGATCTGTTGGGCCTTTCCCTTCTCCCTCTCATGGTGGGGGGTTTTTAGTCTATGTGACAAAATTTCATGTTTAGTTAGTTTTTCCAGTCATAATGGTGCAGAGACGCATCGTGGGTCTCATTGAACTCTATTTTTCTTTTTTCCTATGGTGAGGAGTTCGTTTGGGCTTCCCCGTGTTAGTATCAGAGTTTAGTCTCGGGTTTCGTTTTGGGTGGTGTTCAAAGTGTTCGTGTTATGAGGGTATGTTTCATGTCATGGGAGTTTGGTGTTCGTTTGGATCGATCAACTGGAGGCGCTTAATATTTTGGGGGTGAGTGACACTTAAAGAGTTTTTTCTTGGATCCAGGTCTTGTTGTGACTTCTCGAGGACAAGAAGCATTATGGTGGGGAGAATTGTCACACCCCAACCTATGCATTTGATTTATTTAATTATTTTTATACCATTAAATATTTTACCTGGGGTTCAGGTTGAGTTCTGGACTAAGTCTTTGAGTTTTCAATAAAAAGTGTGCGTTTTGGGTTCGACGTCGTTGGACACACGAGCGGAGCACGACACCGCGCGGCTTCGCCCATGAAATTTAGTGTCCTTTAGTTAATTTTATTTTATTATTAAGGTTATTATTATTATTATTATTGTTATTATTTTTATCATTAAGGTTACTATTATTTTTATTATTATCATTATGATTATTATGAATAATAATTTTATTATTAATATTATCATTATAATTATTATTATTATGTTTTCGTAAATAAATTTTATTATTAAAATAATTGTTTATCATTATTATGTTTTTATTAAAGTAATTAATATTATTTTTATTATTACTATTAGTATTAATAATAATATTTTTTTTAACTTTTATTTTTATTTATCCTTTTTCTTTTACTTTTTTTTCTCTTTCTTTCTTCTTGTTTTTCCACTTGGTTGCCCCCCTCCACTTATTATTTATCCGCCTCTTACCCGCTGGACCTCGCCCCTGGTTTATTCCCCAGCCACCGCGCCTCAGCAGAGCATAGTCCTCCCTACCGGCCAGGCCCTGCGTCACACTACGAGATCACCGCTCTCTATCCTCCTGCATAAAGCAGTGAATCCCCCTCATCCTCCCCCTCCCTGCTTCTTACAGCACCTCACCGCCCTGACTCTCTCTCTCTATCCCTTCATTGAAGCACCCATTCTGCCTGGATCCTTACAAAACACACCCCATCCACCCTCGTCCTCCCCTGCACATGGTACCTCTAGTCCTGCACCACCCTTTCCTTGCCTCCCTCGCAGCGGCGCCCCCTGCTTGCTCTACATATCCACTCGTCGTCCCTCTCCATGTGGGCCGCTGCCCTGGTCCCTGCTCCACCTCACGCGTTGCGCCCTCCTGCCAGGCTGTCTCCTAGAACCCTAGTACCTATAGCCACTTCCTACTTCACCCCAACTCCCCCTCAATCATCCTGCTCCGGTTTTCCCCCGCACCATGCTCCACCTGCAGTCGCACAACCAGTAGTTGGCACCCTTCCATCAGCCTCACCCAGCACTGCCCACACCTCCCCGTCTGTGCGAATTTGGTGCTAGGGTCTACTCATGCCCCCAGCTGGCGACCTCCCTCGTCCTGAACTGGCCATACCCAACCTCTGATCGGCATGCTGTCCGACCAGTAAGAGCGTAGCACCCACAACACCTCCCATTGCTCCTCTCCCTCTCTCGCTTCCTCCCTCTCACTCCTTCTGAAGCCGCTCCTGCTAGCTCCCTACAGCGCACGCCCTGACCGTAGAGAGATCCCCTCGTCCGGCCATCACGCACCCCTATGCACCCCATACCTGATTAGCGCGCCCGACCAGTGCGCCCCTTGTTTTGTTCGGATGATCACCCTCTTTCCCTCTGTCAGCTAGCATGACACCCATCCAAGCCGCTCCCCTTCACCTGCGGCATCCTACTTTTCACTTGTTTCAGCGCAAGCAGGACTGCCACAATCCCCCCTGTCTAGTCCCTTCTTTCTAAGGCGAGATCTCCAGCACACTGTCGCGCTGGCATGACCCTCCTCTTGCCGCAAAATCCTACTGCTCTGGACAGCCATATCGCGGGTGAAATGAGTGCACCCTTGCGCCGTTCCCTACCTTATTTGTTCGCTTGCATGGTTTTGCACTTTATTCTCAATTAGGGCACATGAATAACACCCACCTCTGAAGGAAAGCGATTCGGGGTTCTTTTTGTTTCACCTGTTCTGGTGTCCAGGTGGGTTTTACACTGTTTATTCATTTGGATTATTTTATGTTAGCTTTTCTTTTTTTTAGATACTTTACATTGTTGCAGCACATTAATGAGGTTTTTCCACAGTACTGCAGGAATAGGCTTGCATGTGCTTATGTGCCTGTGTGGGGCATGATGCGCCAGTGTGTTAGAGCTGTGAGTTGAGGTAGGTTTCCCACTACACTTGCCTTTAAATTCAAAATTAATTAATTGCTTAATAATTTATTAATTTTGATAAATGAGAAATTATATAAGATAATTACTTTATAAATGATTATTTGGTGTAAAAATAGCCTTTTATTTTATACACAACACTTGAAATGTTTTATTAATGAATGGAAACTCAGTCGTGACAGAATGCTCATTTATCCTTTTAACATAATTCACAGAATTTCAATTGTAGTTTTGGTTTAAATGATAAATGATTTCCTCGGAAGCATGAATGAGTGTTTTGGGTTTTCTTGAGAAATGTAGTTTTTCTTTAAAATTGGTGAAGGTATGTTTGACACATTAATAAAAATAAATAATTTTTGAAAACTCTCTTTGGGGTGACCCAGGGGTGATCTTTGATGTACGTTGATTGTGTGAGTTGTGTGTGATATCTATGCTACTTGATTGACTTTGCTAACTCACCCCTTTCACTTTTATTATGCATGTTGACATGGGAACCTAGCATAGTAAGTGAATCTTCTGAGAACGAATACTGCACTAGTTAAGATTACACACTAGCTAGTGGCCCCATAGTAGGGGAATACTGATTCATTGCTGCTATGGGGATTGGGCCCCTTGGTTAGGCCATGAAGGGATATACCAAGCGTTAGGCCGTTATGACGTCATCGAGTTATAGTATTCCTTCCAGATGAGTCACATGTATAGTACATTATCGATTTTTCACGATCTCCGAGGTTCGACCCATGTTTCCTTTAGTGTTTATTTGTGTGTGGAGGATGATTGAGAGGTCGAGTTCGGTTGCTGGCCCATGTGCACCACTTTTTCCATTTCTCCTGGTGTGTGTTGTGTGTTACGTGTGGTTTTCCATTTGGTTAATAAATGAAGTGTGGATTTCTTAATTGCTCATAGAAAATGTTTTAAAATGAAATGTACATATTCCTTTCAAAAATTAAACTTTTTTTAAAATTAACAAGGGAAATGGACTTATACTTGTTTTATAAATGAAAGTGTGTGTGGAAACTAATAATTTATATAACTTAGTTCTAACCTAAAATTGGTAAATTCTTTATTTAAAGGTAGTGCATTGGGAATAGTTTTTTTGGGCACGCCTACTAAGTTTTAATACTCACTCCTATAGTTTTTTTCCTGTTTTTAGTTTTTTATAGGTTTGGCTCGAACTTTCTCACCGTGGGTGAGAGTTAGTTTTGGATTGGTGAGCGACTCTCAGAGTCGCAAGGATTTTTGGTTAAGACCAGGTTAGTGTGTTTTGATGGTTTTTCTTTCTTTTTAGGGTCATTTATTTACTTTGTGTTGTTCTACTTTTCCGCTGCTCTATATATTTTTATTGGGAAAAATCATTCCCACTCATCCTTTATTGATGCCCTAGCACTTGTCTCCAGCCCGACAGGATTGGGAATGCCTCTCGGGTCATGTCGCGAACCGGCTCGGGTGATCGATGTCGGGTCGACCTGGGTTGGTTCATGACATTTATCGTACGTGTTTGGAATTTTTGTTCTTGTTATTTTAACTTATATCATGATTTACATACTCCCAAAATGTAAAACAAGATTTATATTTCATATATATATTTTTTATATATGTATATATAGATAAATGAAATGAAATACATCATTCATGGAGACGGTAGGCCATACGTACGCATGAACACTGTTTTCCTTTCCTTATTGAGTTTAATGGAAGAATGTATATAACATATACATAAATTTAGTATCATTATTATTTCATATATTTCATGATTATTTATTATATATACTTTTTAATAATTTTGGAATGGTTAACATGATGAATGAATCTCATCGCATCGTGGAGATGGTAATCCATACGTACGCACGAGCATTGATATCATTCCCATAATTATTGAATAGAATTGGAGTGGATGATATAATTTCTCAAAATTAGTATGATGTTATAATAATCATATATAGTTATTATTCCCACAATTATATCCATCCATGTATGGTGGTGGTAGAAAAACAGATTACACCACCGCGTGGAGACAGTAAGTCGTACGTATGCACGTGTGGTGATTTCATTTTCCGTAGGATGGATATAAGGTGAAATAGGGTTGTTTCATATAATAAAATATCAGTATATTAGTGATACTTATTTTATTACTTTATAATTAAACAACTAAGGAAGAGGAAGTAGAACAAGAAATAAACATGAAAGAATCGGTAGAAGAGATTACCTCTTCCTCGACGTGCCTCTTTTAAACTTCCTCTTAGGGCACTAGAGTTTTTCTTTTGATAATACCAGCACCTATATAATATAACTAGAGAGGTTGATAAGATAAATTGTAAAGGTTTTTCCGAGCATGAAGGATCAAAATGATGTGAAGAGGGCAGGGAGGAGGGGCCCTTTTATAAGAGAGGAGTGGGGCACTTTAGGAAACACTCAAAAATATTAATTTATAATAAACTCAAACCCCACATAAAAACATCCAATGTGACTCAAATTAGAATATGAGACAAGATAGGGTTTTAATACCATCAAAAAATCAAATTTAGAAATTTTTTTATTTTATTTTAAACCTTATAATTTTGATTTATCCTTGTTTAATCGATTTAATTTTATTTGTGGAAATAATGTTATAAAATTTATATGGTTATAAATACTTAATTATGTGTTGTTAATTGTACATAATTGGATAATTTATTAAATGTTAGACCATATAAATTTTAATTTGTAATTTTTAAATATTTTTTTGATTTTTAAACAATTTAATAATATGTTATTTTTATAAAATATCAAGTGTTAAATCTGACACTATTCATTTATTTGAATTTAAATAAAATCCACCCAGAAGATATATATGAACCGAAATATTTAATATATTCCAAACATGTCTTATTCATTATGAAATTAGATATGGAATGATTAATGAGATGGAGAATTGATTATGGTAGTGCTTTCCAAGGACATTTATACTCCTTGGTTCCTTATTCCACAGGATTCCATGGACATTTATACTCTATGGATCCTAATTATGGTATTGGATGCAAAGTAAATTTCTAGTCCTTGGTTCTAGATTACATAGGATTCCATGGAAATTTATACTATGTGGATCTAGATTATGGTAGTTCATTTCAAGGACATTTCAACTCCTTAGATCCTTATTCCATAAGATTCAAGGGAATTTCTACCCCATGGATCTGGTATGATAAGACTCAATTTGAATATGATATATAGACATTATCCTTGGACTCCACCCAAGTATTTACAAATTTTCCTTCGAGATGCTTTCTTGAAACAATATGTATTCCTTTGTATTTCATACCATTGATCTACCCCTTTGGTGTTTAACAATATATTACATGGAACAGGAATCTCTGGATGTTATACCCTTGATTATATGTTGTGGTCATTGTGAATACTTTTCTATTCTTACAAATTTCCAGGGTATGGGTACCAAATTTCTATTTTTGTATTAGTTAGAAACACACCTTTTTATATATGATTTTTAGTTAGCATTTCTTAAGGGTTCTTGATTATTGTTCATAGGGATCTATATTTGGCTGCAAAATATTTTCTCTTCTTGAGACACTTTACATTTATTACTACTATACTTGTAAAATACATCACACTGCTTGACTATTTATACACAGACTGAACTTGTTGTAAACACTATTGATGGTGGATTATTTAGTGTTATCTCACACCTTGTTCAATCCATCGTTGGGTACCCAGATGGATTTCCTAGATGTAGTTAGGGATTGGGGAATACCAACTTTACGTTTCTTTATTTGATCATTTCTTAGGAGTATGGGAGAATAAGACTAATATTTGATTGTGATATTATCTAGAGATGTTTTTTTTTATTTTTTGTTCTTATTAATACATTTACTATATGGGATTCCTATTTCCATGTATTTCTATCCATTTTGTATAGTGATATGACATGACCATCATATTGTATAAGACACTTCTTTTTTATTATTCACAATTACACTCTTCTTTATTGTTTATATTCTATTAGTGAATTATATTATTCTTGATCTATTGATCTATATGGTGTAACTATATGTTACAATTTAACATGATGGAATAGTCACCCCACAGATACATTATATCCCCTCTCTTTTAGTCACTATCCTCTGGTGTATGGGGAGGCATGCTTCAGCCCTTTTGATCCACTGACTCGGGTCACCATTTAGTGGCTCCTAGTATGACAACCCTGCTTTTTATTACAACTTAAACATGCTTTATTACATAAAACTTCACTTGATCCAACAAAGAAGATCGAGAGGTTTAGTGTCTTTGGGGCTTAGGATCATTACATAAAAACTTTAAAATTGAAATACAACATCTTTATTGAAAACTTCCTTTACATGACCACTACATTCCTTCGTACTTAGCATTGCATGGGATAACCTGAGGACATGCATAAGAAAAGGGTGAGCTATAAATCCCAGTAAGGGAGTAAACAATGAATAACATGAGGAGTGAAATACATGTTAGGCAATAGGCATATCAATAGATCATAATAGAAACATGAACATAAAGGCATGATAAAGCATGATAATCATAACATGGAAATGTGGCAACAACACTTAACATTGAATTAGCATGAGCCAAGGCTCATTGCACATGGAGCATGAGTAAACCCTCATTGCACTTGAAGCACGAGTAAACCCTCGTTGCACTTGAATTAGCATGAGTAAACACTCATTGCGCATGACGTATCATGATACTATACTTTACCCAATGCATTGGAGCGCTATAAAGGGCGCACCCTTCTTAAACATTTCATTTCATCCATAAGTGTGCCACATGGATCATAAAACATGGATTCATAAAACATAATCATTTATTCCACGATAAAGGAATGTGGAATTAATACAGGAAACTTTACAATCAATAAGTAAATGTGCGTTAAGGTGAATACCCTTGATGGAGAAATGGGCATGGTATTCACTACACAATGACATTGGCTTAGAAAATCGGGGCGATTTCGGCAGCGTAACGGCGTGACATAAGAATTCATAAAAAAGGTTCATGAGAGAGAAAGGGGTTCCTCATCATATTTAAATGTAATGGACAGTAAAGAGGTCATATATATACATGTCCCAACAATAGAAATGTAATTTAGATTCATGATACAAAAGTATTGCTTGAATGTAAAAGAAGAGAGAGAAGTTCCTTTCGGAATTTCGGCATAGTAACGGGTGTTCATGGGAGGCATTTAATGAGAGAGAAAGGGTTCTCCCATCATTCAAACAATAATAGGGCAGTATGGGGGAGGTGAAAAATCATACCCCAACATTCATAATTGAAATTAAAAGGGCAATACAACTTAAAGAAAATTGACAAAAATGAGAAAGGAAGAAAAAACCCTTACTTGGAAGTGTGCTTCCAAAGGCTAGAGAGAGGCTTGTGAGAGGCTTCTTGGGAGCTTGGGGCACATTGAGAGGATTCTAGAGAGAGTAGGGCAGAGGTTGGACGAACTTCAAGGGCTTTGAGTGAGGAGGAAGTGGGAGCTTGGGTGGGTTTATATAGGAAAGGTGAGAGAATTCATTATTATTTAGGTTTGGGACCCCTTATATTAAAATAATCCAAACCACAAACCATCCCATGGTATTTTCCCATGGTTTCTGGAAAAGTAAAGAGGAAAACAATATTTTACAAGTCCAAGGTCCGAACTTATTAAAAAATTAGGGTTGCTTATGTGGAGGTGAGTCACACTCCCATGGAAATTAATTTAAAAAGGCAAAGTGTTGAATAAGTCTTGAGGGCTCCATTAATGCTTTGAAAAGTAAGTCAAACAAACCCAAAACCTCATTATTTTAAAGATAAAACACATATTGGCCGAACATAAGGATTATGGTATTTTATTACATCACCATTGGGTCATTATGATGTCATAAAACACATTATATATTTAAATGGTATTTAATTTTTACCCAAAAATTTGACTGTCTCAGAAAATTATGAAAAATTCACCGTTGGATAATTTTGACATCCTGATTCCAAAAATAATATTTATTTTATCTAAATAATTTTCTAAATATGTGAATTTTCACTTTTAAAATAAAAACCGACATTTATAAAAAAATTCACGGGTTTTGACAGAAATGGCTTTCAAACCTTAATAAAAATTTTAATTGCATTCATAAAATTATAAGATCATTTATA
The DNA here is from genome assembly GCA_963277665.1 of Viscum album. Lineage (NCBI taxonomy): Eukaryota > Viridiplantae > Streptophyta > Magnoliopsida > Santalales > Viscaceae > Viscum > Viscum album. Next base: position 1,115,256,839 of record OY728120.1, read on the forward strand.
TTTAATAAAAATTAATTTAATATTAATAATAATATTTTATTAAAATATTATTTAATTCAAAAATCCTTTATTTTAATAAAATATAATTCTTAATTAAATAATAACTAAAAACACCATTTGTACTATAAAAACTAATTACAATGTATCAAAAAAATTATATTCATTATTATATACAAAAAATAATGTACATGAACATGGTGCTACTTATTTGTTACATAACCCCTTAAAATAGCCGCATAACACCTAAGGGTAAGGTGTGCGATGGTGACAGACTCTTGGGGTTGCTCGGATAACATCGCTCGAGTGGTAATCTCTATCAACTTCCATTTTTCCTGTAGACGATCACGTTCGAGCTTGACTTGATGAAGCTCAGCTTGGGCTTGGTCAAGGGAAAATCCCAAAGACGCCACCTCTTTCTCGAGCTCTGACAAATGGTCTTTGTAAGGGGCAATTCTAATGGATGAGGCCATCACTTCCTTTGTCTGAGTAGAAATGGTTTCGTTAAAGACTTATATTTATACTACTCAGATGATCACTGTTCAATGGCTATAAAAGTAACAGTCACAAATCTTAACATAAAACTAAAGAAGTTGACATCTTATAAAAACATTTTTTTCATAAAGAAACATTTAACTGGATCAAGAGGGATTTTCTATTAATGAAACTTTGGGTTGTTACAACATTCCCCCCTTAAGAAATTTCGCCCTCGAAATTTTCCTTTTCCCACACTAAAACAAATGTGGGTAACTTAGCTTCATCATATCCTCCGACTCCCAAGTTGCTTCTTCAAACTTGTGGTTTCTCCACAACACCTTGACTAGGGGCATTGTCTTATTTCGTAGAAATTTTTCTCTACGATCTAAGATCTTCACTGGTTGCTCCTCATAAGAAAAATCATCTTCCAATTGTACCACCTCGGAAGAGAGTACATGTGAAGGGTCTGGTATGTACTTCCTTAAGAGGGATACATGAAAGACATCATGCGCCTTGGACATAGTCGGTGGAAGTGCTAGTCGATAGGCCACAGCCCCAACACGATCAAGAATCTCGAATGGGTCGATGTACCTTGGACTTAACTTCCCTTTCTTTCCAAACCTCATGACCTTCTTCCATGGAGATATGAGTAAAAACACCATGTCTCCGACTTTAAAGTCAAGGTCTCGTCGACGATTATCTTCATAACTCTTCTGTCGACTTTGGGCTGCCTTGATATGCTGCTGAATGGTTTTCACCTTCTCCACCATTTCTTCGACCATTTCTGGTCCAAGAAGCTTACGTTCACCGACCTCATCCCAACATGCTGGTGTTCTGCACCTTTTCCCTTGCAGGGCTTCATATGGTGCCATTTGGATGCTCGAGTGGAAACTATTATTATAAGAGAACTCAACCAGAGGAAGATGTTGATCCCATCCTCCTTTAAAGTCCATTGAGCACGCTCTCAACATATCCTCAAATGTTTGGATAGTCCGCTCGGATTGGCCATCAGTTTGAGGATGATAGGTCGTACTGAAGTTCAGTTCAGTATTCAGAGCATGTTGAAGACTCTTCCAAAACTTAGAGGTAAATCTTGGATCTCGATCAGACACAATAGATAGTGGTACTCCATGCAACCGTACCACTTCCCTGATATATACCTGTGCCAGTTGATCCAAAGAGAAATCCTCTCGAATAGTAATGAAGTGTGCAGTCTTTGTAAGACGATCCACAACAACCCAGATTGCATTGTTGCCTTTGGATGTCCTTGGAAGTCCGGTGACAAAGTCCATGGTGATGTTCTCCCATTTCCATTTTGGTATGGGCAACGGTTGCATCATCCCCTTAGACTTCTGCCTCTCTGCCTTCACTTGCTGACACACTAGGCACTTTGATGTATATTCAGCGATCTCCTTCTTCATATTATCCCACCAAAAGTTTTCTCGGAGATCTCGATACATCTTTGTGCTCCCTGGGTGAATAGAGAAATTTGAACTATGTGCATCATCCAAAAGTTCCTTCTTTAGCTCCGAACTTGATGGAACACATAGTCTTTTCCCAAACCGCACAATTCCTTCTTCATTAACATTAAACTCTGAGGATTTTCCCTTTTTGATAGCTTCCACTTTTTCTTGGATTCCTACATCATCCTTTTGAGCATCCTTTAACCTTTCCAAAAGATATGGTTGAGCAATCATTTGTGAAAGGATTGATGATGTTCCCTTCTTTATGATTCTCACGTCCATCTTCATCAAGTCTAAGAAGATTGGATCCTTCTCAATTCTCATCATTGATAGAATTGCTGGATCCTTTCTACTTAGGGCATCCGCCACCTTGTTCGCCTTCCCAGGGTGGTAATGTATTGAACAGTCATAATCCTTGATGAGCTCTATCCATCTTCTCTGGCGCATATTAAGCTCTTTCTGTGTGAATATATATTTAAGACTCTTGTGGACAGTATATATCTCACATTTCTCTCCATAGAGATAATGCCGCCAGATTTTCAAGGTAAAGATCACCACCGCCAACTCCAGATCATGCGTTGGATAGTTTCGCTCATGGATTTTCAACTGCCCTGAGGAATAGGATATCACTTTATCATTCTGCATCAGCACACATCCTAAGCCCTTCTTCGAAGCATCACTGAATACCACAAAAGCTCCCCACTTGTGGGTAAAGTGAGCACAGGTGCAGTGATAAGCCTCCTTTTCAACTCCTTGAAGCTTTCTTCACATTCATCACTCTAAGAAAACTTTACTCCCTTTCAAGTTAGCTTGGTAAGAGGGTTGGACAATCATGAGAAATTTCTCACAAATCGTCGATAATATCCAGCTAACCCCAAGAAGCTACGGATATCAGTTACCGATATTGGCCTCGGCCATCCCTCAATTGCATCTGTTTTGGAGGGGTCCACAGATATCCCATTGCTTGTGATGATACGACACAAGAATGAGACTTCCTTCAACCAAAACTCACACTTGCTGTACTTTTCATAGAGCTTCTCCTTGCGCAAAGTCTCTAGTACAGTTTTTAAATGCTCCTCATGGTCCTCCTTGGTTTTGGAGTATATTAGAATATCATCTATAAAGACTACCACAAATTTGTCTAGGTAATATCTAAAGAATCTATTCATCAAGTCCATGAATATTGATGGAGCATTGGTGAGTCCTAAAGGCATTACTATGAATTCATAGTGCCCGTACCTTGTACGAAAAGCAGTCTTGGGGATATCTTCCTTCTTCACCCTTACTTGATAATATCCCGACCGCAAGTCGACCTTGGAGAAGTATTGTGCTCCACGCAGCTGATCAAACAAGTCATCGATTCTTGGGAGAGGATACTTGTTCTTTATCGTTATTTTGTTAAGTTCACGATAATCGATGCAAAGCCGCATTGACCCATCCTTCTTCTTGACGAAGAGGACTGGTGCACCCCATGGTGATGCACTTGGGCATATAAACCCTTTATCCAGATTCTCCTGTAGTTGTTTCTTCAGCTCTTCAAGCTCAACAACATCCATTCTATATGGAGTCTTGGATATTGTTAGCGCCCCAGGTATAAGTTCAATTTAGAACACAACATCTCTTCTTGGAGGAAGACCAGGAAGTTCCTCGGGAAATACTTCAGCGAATTCCCTCACAATAGGCATTTCTTTAAGGGTGGTTTCTTCCTTGGACTCAATCATCTGAGCCAGATATGCGTGCTCATAAGGTAGTAATATCCTTGCTTGATATGATGGAGCTAAAGGAGATTCATCTTCCTCCTGAAACTTGTAAAGAATCGGGGGTCGATTCTCCATATGGAGTGTGATTTCCCTCTCCCGACAATTTATGTTGGCTCTATATAAGGAAAGCCAATCCATGCCAAGAATTGCATCAAATTCCACCAAAGGGAGTATGATGAGGTTCTCTGGGAAATTCAATCCACATATTATAATAGGGGAGGTCTTATACTCATGGGATGCAATGATTGCCCCATTTTTCGTACTCACCGACATCTTTACTTCCATGATTTGTGGTGGTGCAGGGATTGTTCTACTAAACTTTTGAGATATAAAAGAATGCGTAGAACCTGAATCAAAAAGTATGTTCGCTATTCTTGAATGAATAACTAGCGTACCTATCACCACTTCGTTGTCGGGGTTCACTTCGGCAGAAGTGATGGAAAAATCTCTTCCTTGCTGTCTTGGAGGTTGTTGATTGCCTCCGATAACCCATGGATTAGGGCACTGATTCGCAAAATGACCCGGTTCTTTGCATTTGAAGCATTGAACAATGCGTTGAGGTTCGAACGGAGCGTTCCTCTCCTTTGTCGCAGCCGCGGGTCCTTCTTGCTGACAGTTAACAGCTAGGTGCCCTTCTCTTCCACACTTGAAGCATTTTCTTGTCCCCCAAAGGCAATTTCCAGGGTGCTTCTTTCCACACTTTTGGCAAGTGGGGTGCTGGAATTTCTTAGTGCCGTTGGATTTATCCATCGGACTACCAGCATTGAAGTCCACCTTACGCTTCTTGTCCCCATGATACCCCTGTGATTCTCCGATCTCCATTTCAACCTTGAGGGAACATCGGACAATTTCCTCATAGCTGTCGAAGTCACGGATAGCTAATGCTTTCCACAAGCTAGGCTTCAGCCCACCAAAGAAGCGGTCAACCTTGCATTCGGGGGTAACGAAAAAGCCAGAAGCGTATCGTGCAAGCCTTGTGAAGTTTGCCTCGTATGCTCCCACAGATTCTTCATCTTTCTATTTGAGGGAAAGGAAGTCCCTTTCCATCTTAAGACGGAGGGTGCGTGGAAAATATTTATCGAAAAACATCTTCCGGAATACCTTCCATTCCAAAGCCTCGATCTCCTCCTCAGGCTTCGTATTTTTGATCAATGTCCACCATTGATCAGCTTCACCCTCCATACAATAAGCCGCCAGGAGAACCTTCTCTTTTTCAGAGCATTGGAGGATGGAGAATATCTTTTCAATGGATTTGATCCATTGTTCAGCAATCGTGGGATCGGATGATCCACTAAAAGTAGGAGGCCTTTGTCTCATGAAGCTTTCAATAGCGACTTGTTCTTTCTTAGGGGGGGTTGAACGTTCCTCTTGACCAGTGTTTCTATTCAAAACTTGAGTTAGCTGAGAGAGAATCATGACAAAGTTCGCGATTCCCGCTCCCATTGGATTGGGCATCTCATAAGTACAATCATCACACTGATCTTCACAACGGTTGTTAGCCCGAGTTCTCCTATTACCGGCCATTGGCTGGAATAAAAGGAAAGTTAGGGGTAACACATAAAGGGTAATCCAAAGACAAAAGTTGATGACTTATAAATAAACTTTAATCTCTTTAACTCATGAGTCTATAGGGTTCAATCCAGGCTTTTCATGATCTTCCTTCTAACATATATTCTTAGGGGCATTTTTCCCTTAATAAGGGTTCATACTAAGATTGTGAATTTATAAAAACATATCCCCCGGGAGTGTCATAACCAAGAGTGCAGCAAGGCCCGTTGTCGTGCACCAGTTCCCATTCGAGTCTAGCTCAAAGCGGTGTTTTCGGGTTTTACCCCTAGGATACATCTGTGCCAGAGCCGCCTCTACCTGCTCGTATCCAGACAGGGATGTATTTGTTTGATAAACCAATTACTTAGTATTTACCAAAACTTAGGGATGTTTTTATTATGCTTAGTCTTTCATATAAGGCTTTACTAGGGTTTTCTAATCCCAAAAATAACTAAACCTATCCTCTGATACCAACTATGACAACCCTGCTTTTTATTACAACTTAAACATGCTTTATTACATAAAACATCACTTGATCCAACAAAGAAGATCGAGAGGTTTAGTGTCTTTGGGGCTTAGGATCATTACATAAAAACTTTAAACTTGAAATACAACATCTTTATTGAAAACTTCCTTTACATGACCACTACATTCCTTCGTACTTAGCATTGCATGGGATAACCTGAGGACATGCATAAGAAAATGGTGAGCTATAAAGCCCAGTAAGGGAGTAAACAATGAATAACATGAGGAGTGAAATACATGTTAGGCAATAGGCATATCAATAGAGCATAATAGAAACATGAACATAAAGGCATGATAAAGCATGATAATCATAACATGGAAATGTGGCAACAACACTTAACATTGAATTAGCATGAGCGAAGGCTCATTGCACATGGAGCATGAGTAAACCCTCATTGAACTTGAAGCACGAGTAAACCCTCATTTCACTTGAATTAGCATGATTAAACACTCATTGCACATGACGTATCATGATACTATACTTTACCCAATGCATTGGAGCGCTATAAAGGGCGCACCCTTCTTAAACATTTCATTTCATGCATAAGTGTGCCACATGGATCATAAAACATGGATTCATAAAACATAATCATTTATTCCACGATAAAGGAATGTGGAATTAATACATGAAACTTTACAATCAATAAGTAAATGTGCGTAAAGGTGAATATCCTTGATGGAGAAATGGGCATGGTATTCACTACACAATGACATTGGCTTAGAAAATCGGGGTGATTTCGGCAGCGTAACGGCGTGACATAAGAATTCATAAAAAAGATTGATGAGAGAGAAAGGGGTTCCTCATAATATTTACATGTAATGGACAGTAAGGAGGTCATATATATACATGTCCCAACAATAGAAATGGAATTTAGATTCATGATACAAAAGTATTGCTTGAATGTAAAAGAAGAGAGAGAAGTTCCTTTCGGAATTTCGGCATAGTAACGGGTGTTCATGGGAGGCATTTAATGAGAGATAAAGGGTTCTCCCATCATTCAAACAATAATAGGGCAGTATGGGGAAGGTGAGAAACCATACCCCAACATTCATAATTGAAATTAAAAGGGAAATACAACTTAAAGAAAATTGACAAAAATGAGAAAGGAAGAAAAAACCCTTACTTGGAAGTGTGCTTCCAAAGGCTAGAGAGAGGCTTGTGAGAGGCTTCTTGGGAGCTTGGGGCACCTTGAGAGGATTCTAGAGAGAGTAGGGCAGAGGTTGGACGAACTTCAAGGGCTTTGTGTGAGGAGGAAGTGGGAGCTTGGGTGGGTTTATATAGGAAAGGTGAGACAATTCATTATTATTTAGGTTTGGGACCCCTTATATTAAAATAATCCAAACCACAAACCATCCCATGGTATTTGCCCATGGTTTCTGGAAAAGGAAAGAGGAAAACAATATTTTACAAGTCCAAGGTCCGAACATATTAAAAAATTAGGGTTGCTTATGTGGAGGTGAGTCACACTCCCATGGAAATTAATTTAAAAAGAGAAAGTGTTGAATAAGTCTTGAGGGCTCCATTAATGCTTTGAAAAGTAAGTAAAACAAACCCAAAACCTCATTATTTTAATGATAAAAAACATATTGGCCGAACATAAGGATTATGGTATTTTATTACATCACCATTGGGTCATTATGATGTCATAAAACACATTATATATTTAAATGGTATTTAATTTTTACCCAAAAATTTGACTATCTCAGAAAATTATGAAAAATTCACCGTTGGATAATTTCGACGTCCTGATTCCAAAAATAATATTTATTTTATCTAAATAATTTTCTAAATATGTGAATTTTCACTTTTAAAATAAAAACCGACATTTATAAAAAAATTCACGGGTTTTGACAGAAATGGCTTTCAAACCTTAATAAAAATTTTAATTGCATTCATAAAATTATAAGATCATTTATATTTAATAAAAATTAATTTAATATTAATAATAATATTTTATTAAAATATTATTTAATTCAAAAATCCTTTAATTTAATAAAATATAATTCTTAATTAAATAATAACTAAAAACACCATTTGTACTTTAAAAACTAATTACAATGTATCAAAAAAAATTATATTCATTATTATATACAAAAAATAATGTACATGAACATGGTGATACTTATTTGTTACATAACCCCTTAAAATAGCCGCATAAGACCTAAGGGTAAGGTGTGCGATGGTGACAGACTCTTGGGGTTGCTCGGATAACATCACTCGAGTGGTAATCTCTATCAACTTCCATTTTTTCCGTAGACGATCACGTTCGAGCTTGACTTGATGAAGCTCAGCTTGGGCTTGGTCAAGGGCAAAGCCTAAAGACGCCACCTCTTTCCCGAGCTCCGACAAATGGGCTTCGTAAGGTGTAATTCTACTGGATGAGGCCATCGCTTCCTTTGTCTGAGTAGAAATGGTTTCGTTAAAGCCTTATATTTATACTACTCAGATGATCACTGTTCAACGGCTATAAAAGTAACGGTCACAAATCTTAACATAAAACTAAAGAAGTTGACATCTTATAAAAACATTTTTTTCATAAAGAAACATTTAACTAGATCAAGAGGTATTTTCTATTAATGAAACTTTGGGTCGTTACACCTAGGTCCATAAGTTAAATATAAAATCCTCTAAAATCCTTGAAACATTTCAATTAATCATGTTTTCTAAAAAAAGTAGAAAATACCAATTTATTTCTTTATTAATTTTTTTAAAACCCTGATATTATAGGCTCTATTTGTGGGGGGGGGACTTTTTTATGATATTCTCTCCTTACCCCTTGATTTTGTTGTGGGTATTTTGGAATTTCTAATATTACATATATTTTTTGTTTTTAATTTCTTATTATATTTAAAGTAAACATAGATTCAACACTTAATAATTTAATTATACAATGGGTTTCCATTTGTAAAAAATTGAGGTGGATTATTCTTAAAAATATTTCAACCTATTTTATCCACCATTTTGATTATTATTTGATTGAAGACTCGTTTTTTAATATTCTGGTCAAAGAAAACTATTTCATAATAACCTTTGATGTTCTATATATGGTAGTTTTGATATTTCTCACCTTTACTTTTAATTCAAGACAAATCATATCTGGAGTTTATTTGTAGTCTTCATGTTTTTTAAAACATTCTTCAAAATCTCTCATAAAATTATTTAAATAATCCTCATGGTTTCCATTTTCCTCTTGATATTATTTGTAAGACTCTTTTACCATGTTTTCAGTGTTTTGAAGTTGAAGAAATTTTGAATTCAATTTAGGCTATGAAATTTTTAAATAGCATGGATCACTTCCTTTAAAACCATTTTAAACAATTCATTCTCACATAATTCTCCTTGAAATTATTCATCAACATATGAAATTATATCAATGAAAAGTGAAGTTATTTATTCCTTGAATTTCAGATGATTTTTTAGAGTGTTTTAGCTTCTCATAACTTTATAATTCTTCTTCCATATCATCAGTTTCTTCTTCTAGTTGTGAATTTTCATCATATAATACCATAACTAATCAGAATATATGAGTTACCCCTTAAATGGGGAAAATAAGTTGCATATTCCACAACATCAAGGTATAGTTATTTGTTATCACATTTTGTACTTTCTTTATTTGAGGAATTATTACAAATATATATATAATAAAAATGATCCCTTAGAATAAATCTAATTAGTGGTGATTTATCTTTTACTTTTGATTATTTTTTGTAGAATCTTACCTTCCTTTTTATTCTTAATTCTTATGTTCTTGTATGAGATTTCTATGTATTCCTTGAAAAATATGGAGAAATAATATTCCATCTGAAGAACTTTTGAATTCTCTTTTAATCAAACTTCAAATATACACTTTATATAAACTCAAGTAGAAACAAATAGGAAACAAATTTTTAGAACCAATATGAGATTGAACTTTATGCCTCATTCCTATTATAATAAATAATATAGATTCAAATAATATAGACCCCATGATTTGATACCAATTTATTGTCTCGATTGGAACATGCAGACACACCATATGGGGGTTGAACCAAGTGTTTCTAAATTATTATACCAAAAACCAATTCTTCTATTAATATTATAAACACACTTGTGTATTGAATCATTGACTCATGCTAAATTAGATAGATCCTTTGGTATTTTATCCTATAATAAAAATATGTAAAATATTAGATAAGTCATTAAATATTGATAAGTTGTTTTTACAAGGTTCAGTATCAATGTGAGCATGCTCCTTGCTGCAACTTTTGTTTATCCAGATCTACATATTTTAAAATATGAATATTATTATCATTATAAGTGGATTGTAGGATATTTTTATACTAACCATATTTCATAGGTGTGGGATCAGTGTATTACAAAGGCAGTCAAATGCAGTATCCCACTACACATATTCAAAATACAATCCAAGTAATTCTTCAAATATTATCTTCTCCACTTAAATTTGATCACAAATCTTGTCAAAGGATGTCACTGTACCCAAAAACTAATCACTTTCCAAAATTTTAGATAGTATTGGACTTCCTTATATTCCTTAAGAAATATACATGTAACCTAGACAATAGACACAATACTTCTTTTAGTTCTTATAAAATATATCCATAGGCTTCACTCAACTCAAATCTTCTACTCTCAGACATAGAATTATAATTTTAGGATAAAATTACTCTTAAATGGAAATCATCTTGACCATAGGTACTCCAACATCTTAATATTTTATTTTTATTAAAATCGTAAATAATTTTATATTCAATGCTATTTTGGTAGCTTCTCTATATTCTTCCTTAGGGTTTCCCTGATCACATCATATCTTCCACTTTGGGAGATTCAAAATTCCCTCATATTTCTCAAGAACACTTCACATGAATTCAACTCCCCTTTTTCATTTTTTTTCTTTATTGATTTTCTCAATATCACATGTGGATGAATTAACATCGTCATTTAATTTTTAATATCTATTAATTTAATAATGAGAATAATTTCTTTGTGCCAACCAAAAATAATAATTATAAATATCAGATTTTGTTTGTCATTGATTTTCATTATCAACTCAATGGATGTTCTAGAAACAACCTCGATTACTAAAACACACATGGATAAAAAAATCATTATTCTATTCCACAAGAGTCTCAAATTCTTATTCATTAAACTTGACTCATAGTATCCACATTTACTTCTCTTTTTAAATCTATATGAAAATCATAAAATATGTCAACTTCCAACATGGATATCATCCCTGGAATGTATGTACATATTCTGTTTTAACCTATTCACTCATTATAGTGACCCTATCCTTTTACAAATATCATTTCACGATTTTAAGAAAACCTAAGCATAAAATTTCTAGCCAAGTATCATAAATTCTAGTGTCCTGGAAGACTAGGTACATAAAACCAAAAAGATAGGACTTCATAAAACATTTTCTATTCATCATCCATTAAGAGCTCCTAACTTTCTTTAGGACCTTACATCTTCATAGGATACCGTAGGGATAAAATGAACAAATGGATGATATAAAAATCCTAGTAAATGAATAAACATTAAAATAAATCTTACCACATGGGTGATAAGATATAAAAAAATGATATATAAAGGAATGGAAAGTGATTAAAAATAAGGAATAATAACATGTTATCATATAATCATAGATTCATAGTAATGGGGAAGAAACATAAATCCTAACTTTATCATAAGTCAAGGCTTGTTTCACATAGAGTGGCACTAGTCAAAGCTCGTTGCACATAGAGGAGCACAAATCAAGGCTACCGCCAAGACCATTACACATAATGTATCTTGAGACTAAACATTATCCAATGCAATGGATATATAACTAGTAACATCCATAATAAAATGGTAATAAATATTCTTTCTACATAAAGAATCATACATAAGTAATCCAACATCAACATAATGGTTACCCATGGTAAGAATTGGGTATCATCATCTTATCAAAAAGAATAACATAATGCAATACCACAATAGAGTCCATGAAATAAATTATTTAAAACATACAAGGAATTTTATTAGGGAAATTAGGCATAGATCGTCATAATAAATGTAAAAATAAAGTTAATACTTGAAAAAATTACATTTAGGAAACATTATAAATAAAACAATTTAGTGCGGTTTAAAAAAATTAAATTGAATTTTAGGAAGAAAAGGGCATAATCAATTATATAAAACCATAAGTAAACCTAGATAGATTTTATAATAAAATTATTTATTTTATAAAAATAATGGTGGCTTAATATAGATTATATATTGTACTTGAAATTGGGTAAGAATTCAGGAAGTTCCATTAAATTTTACTTTCTTATCGGGAAGAATTGAGTAGGGACCCTTTTAAAAACTTGTATATCCACAAAAAATAAGGATTAATGGATCTTGATACATGAGTTTGAAAAATATACACAGAATTTATAATATGTAGATAAAAATAAAGGAGAACAGTTTTGGGTAAAAAGGGAGATAGGAAACCCAGAGGAATAATGGAGGTTTGGGTAGAATCCCATACATTATGCATGAAATGATTTTGTACTAGATCTTACTGTCCTGAATAATAAAATTATATTCATTAATTAATAAATCTGGAACCATTTATACATTTATTTTATTTGTTATAATTTTATAATGTCCATTTATGTCTCTTTTCTTGGGTTATGAAATTGAATTTCATTGCTCGGAAGATTGAGTTTCCTTGGTTTTAAAGATTGTTTTTCCTATATAAGTGTATGGAAAAAATGAAGAATAAGGATATTTTCCTTAACTAAACTAATAAGTTATTAATTAAAATTTATAAAATTAACATACCATTCTATTTCCAAAAGTTGGGATGATTCTTTAGATAAATCATTAATTATAATCGTTTAGATTAATTTAGTATTTTTTTTATCACAACAAACTCATTTTGTTTCATAAATTAATATCATGTGTAAAAAATGATTATAGAAAATTATATAAGGTAGAATACATATATTATAATATAGTTCGACCATAAAAATTATTTCAAGACCATCTTTGAAGACAAAATTCAATGATGAAATCACGATGTCCACGAATGTGATAAATCGGCACCTCATGGATGATGTTTTCATTCTTAAAGTAAAATTGAGAGGAGAAGAGATTTTGTGAATAATTATTCAATAAAAATTATAATATTATAGTATATGTAATATAATAGATTTTTCATTCCATATATATGAGAGGAGGTCAGGAGGAAAAAAGGAAAGAAAGAAACCTGAAAAGAAATTGAAAGAAAATGGAAGAGAGTTTTACCTCTTGATTATGTCTTCATGATAACATTATTAGGGGAATGGTTTTAGTATTTTGTTAGGAAAAAAATCTCTTGTAAATGGGGGAGAGGTTTGGGAATATTATTTGGAATAATATTGGAAAGTCACAAGGCTTGAGTGGTGTGAGGATAAGAGGTGGCGAGGGGTGGTATTTAAAGTGGCAGAGAGGGGTGTTTCACATTTTTCAATTCATTATATTATTATTTTACTCAATACAAAAAATAGTGTTTATTATTAAGACTAAATACCATAATTAGTTCATCTAAATTAAAACCAGTGGTCACTTACATCATCCATGACTCAAACATGACTCAAAAATTCATTTGTTTACTTATACTGTAAATTAACATCTTTCACTATTCACAAAAAATTCATGTATTTTAAAAAATACCAAAAATTAATCCTAACCATTTTTTCACATGTATAATTAAAAATATATTTACATTTTATGAAAATAATTTTCTCGATATGTGAAATTTATTTTTTAATTAAAATCATAATTTTCTTTAAAAATATAGATTTTAAATTATAATTTATTTTATATCACATTGAAAAATTAGCTAAGGTTTCAAAAAAATATCTTATAATCAAAATAAATCATAAGAATAATTTTTGAACAAATTTTTTGAAAAATGTTTCTTTTAAATTTTTAAATTAGTCCTAAAATTGTAATTAAATATTTAAGACTTAAAAAAATACCAACACCTAATTAATAATTTTTAAAATATTTATTTACATATAATATGATATAATTATATCATATAGTCACATATAAGAAGAATAAATTTTATTTATAATTTCATTTGTGGGTTTAATATTCAACTAGTTGGTTTACTATTCATAATGGTCATATTACTATTCAAAATATCAAGTTACTATTTCATTGATATATGTTCCTTAACTTCTAGAAATGCTTATTATTTAATTAATTAATCATTTATAAGGACTTTACTGTGTTATATTATGTGTTTATACCATATAAAATAATTTTAATAATTTAATTTTCTTTGATAAAACTTTGATTCATTACATTCTTCCCCCTAATGAAATTACTAACATGATTTTTTTCACATTCTAAGCTGAAAACAGTGTTGGGTACTATTACTTCATCGCTTTCTCTGGATCCCATGTTTCCTCTTTGTAATTACATTTCCACCATAATACTTTGACCATGTGAGTATCCTTGTTTTTTATAACTTTATTTCTTTAATCTAAGTATTCACTGGCTGCTCCTCATAAGACAGATCCTTCTCTAACGTTACCAATGCTGAAGTCAGTACATGTGAAGTATTTGTTATGTACATTCTCAAGAGGGATACTTGGAATACGTCATGTACTTGAGATGCGGTTTGTGGAAGTTCTAGTCGATAGGGTACATCACCGACATGATCAACGATCTTAAAGGGGCCAATGTACCTAGGACATAGCTTTTTTTTCTTCCCAAATCTCATGATCCTCTTCTATGGAGATATGCAGTGGAATAGCATGTATCCAAAATTAAACTCTAGGTTCCACTGAAGATTATCTTCATAGCTATTTTATCGACATTGGGATTCCTCAATGTGGTGTTGAATGGTTTCCACATTCTTTACCATTTCATTGACCATTTCAGGTCCTATAAGCTTATGTTATCCAAATTACTCCTAGCATGTTGGTGTTATACATATTTTCCCATAAAGGTATTCATATTTATCCATTTGGATGATCAAGTCTAAAATATTGTTGTAATATAACTACAACAGTGGAAGATGTTGTTCCCATCCTCCTTTGAAGTCCATAAAACATGCTCTCAACTTTTCTTCTATTTTTTGGATAGTTCGCTCTGATTGGCCATCAGTTTGGGGATGATAGGATGTACTGAAGTTCAAATTGGTGCTTAAGTATTGTTGGATACTTTTCCAGAACATTTAGGTGAATCTCATATCTCAATCGGATACAATAAATATTGCTAATCTATGTAGTCATACCTCTTCTCTAATGTATATATCTTCATGTTGATCCCATGAGAAGTCATCTGAAATTATAATAATGTGATTTTTATTTATAAGATGATCCGTAATAACCAATATAGCATTGTTCCATTTGAATGTCTTTGGAATTCTAGTGACTAAATCCATGGTGATGTTTTCCCATTTCCATGTTGGTATGGGTAATGGTTTCATCATCCCTTTAGAATTTTATTCATTCATCCTTCATTTTCTCACATATGAGGCACTTTTATGTATATTCAACGATTTCCTTTTACATATTTTCACACCAAAAGTTCACATAGAGATCATGAAATGTATTTTTTTCTCCCTGGTTGAATAGATAAGGTTGACCTTTGGGCGTCATTCAAAATCTCTTTCTTTTTCTCTTTATTGGATTGTACATGTAGCCATGAACCAAATCTTATGAATCCACCCTCACCAATCTTAAACACAGATGATTTCCCATTTCTGATATCTTCCTCTTATTTCCAAATTTCTACATCATTTCTTTGATCATCCTTTATTTTCCTGAAAAGGGATGGTTGAGAAATAATTTGAGAAAGGATTAGTGATGTTCTTCCTTTAATAATTCCTATATTAATCCCTTGCTTGTCTAAGAATACTGGATCATTCTCAATTCTCATCATTGATAATTATGCATGATCCTTTATACTTAGAGCATCTTCCATCTTATTTATCATACCATGATGGTAGTGGATTGAGTAGTCATAATCCTTTATGAGATCTATCTATCTACAATGTCACATATTAAGCTACTTCTATGTGAATATATATTTTAGACTCTTGAGATCTGTATATATCTCAAACTTCTCTCTATGGAGACAATTCATCCATATTTTCAACATGAAGATCATAGCTACAAACTCTATATCTGGTGTAGGATATTTTTCTCCTGAATTTTCAACTTCATTGAAGTTCAAGATATCCCTTTATCATTTTTCATCAGTACATATAATAATCCTTTCTTTAAATCGTTATTTTAGACCACAAAGAGTAATCCACTTTTCAGGAGTGTGAGTACTAGCATAGGGATAAACCTATTTTTAAGCTCCTTAAATCTTTCTACACATTATTGAGCCTAGAAAAACTTCACTCCCTCCCATGTCATCTTGGTTATTATGTTTGAAAATCAAGAGGTGTTCTTCATAAATCATCATTAATACCCGGATAGACCAAGAATGTTGCGGATCTCTATTACAGATGTTGGCTTGGGCCACACTTCATTTGACTTTGTCTTGGGAGGGTCCGCATATATTACTTTACAGGTGATAAAATTCCCCAATAATGATATTTCATCCATCTATAACTAACATTTACTATAAATTCCATATATTTCCTCCCTTAGCAAAGACTTCAGCACATTATTCGAATTCTCCCCATGTGCCTTTTTCTCTTGAAGTATGCTCGAATATCATCAATAAAAACACCCAAAAGTTTTTAAATGTAATCACTAAAGGTTCTATTCATTAAATTCATGAAAATTTATAGATCATTAGTGAGTCCAAAGGGAATAAATATGAACTCATAGTACCCATACCTTGTTTGAAAGATAGTCTTTGGAATATCTTCTTTCCTTAATTTTAATTGGTGATAGCCCTACCTAAGGTCCACCTTAGAGAAATAAATGAATCTGATTAGTTGCTCAAAAAAGTCATATATCAGTATTAGGGCATACTTATGCCTTATCATGATTTTATTGAACTCACAATAATCAATGTAGAGGCATATTGATCTATCCTTCTTCATAACAATGAGAAATGGGTCACCCTAGGGTGAAGATCTTAGGCATGTAAAACCCTTGTCAATATTCCCTTATAATTTATTCCTTAGTTATTATAGATAAAAGGTGGTCATTATATAAGTTTTATTTGATATATACAGAGATCCATGATTATGTTAAATTGAGAACTCAACTTCTCAGTCTAGATTGAGACTAAAAAATTATTCAGGGAATACATAAGTGTAATCGCTCATGATGGGCATGTGTGAAAGCATGATCATCTCATATATCTAAATAATTTGAGAAATATATGGTTTCTAATATGGTAGAAATATTCACACATTATAAAATTATTATAAATGAAATTCATCTTCCTCACTACACGTGTAAATAATTGGAGGGTGCTTCAGGATGTGAAATGTGGTATCTCTTTCCTGACTGTTGATTTTCTCTTTTTATAAAGTTAGATAACCCATGCCAAAAATAGCATAAAACTCCACAAAAGGATTTAATATAATATTTTAATGGAGTTTTAGACCATAAACATTAAAAATGGATGAGTTATGTACTTTGGATCCAATAATTTCCTCATTATCCATTCTCATAGATATCTCAATCTCAAAATTTTGAGGTGGTGTTTGAAGAGTTCTACAAAACTTGGAATGTATGAAATAATTCATAGAAATAGAATGAAATAGTATATTCTCTATTATTTAATGAATTACTAGTTTAATTATCACCTAATTGTTGTTTGAATCCAAATTAGTTTTAGTGGTAGTATAAAACCCTCCTTGTTCTGGTAGAGGTTATTGTTGATTGCCTCCAAAAACCCTGGGATTAGGGATTTGGTTTGAAAAATTCCCATGTTACTCATAGTTCAAACACTGCTCTATTGGCTAAGTGTTGATCTAAACATTTAATTCTTCTTCCACATTAGTGGAATTATTTATATCCATTTTCAAATTCTTGGACAGATGCCCCATTCTACCACATTTGAAGCATTCTTGGTTCCCATTATACATTTCCTAGGATTCTTCTTCCCATAATTTTGACATGTGGGATATTCAGTCTTCTTTCTATCATGGGAGTATTTGCTGATCCACCCATATTAGACTCTATTTTCCACTTTTTTTAATAGGCCCATAAGACCATTGGGAGTCATTGATCTCCATTTCAACTTTGAGGGCACAACGAACAATCTCCTAAAAACTGTTGAAGTTTCTAATCTCCAAATATTTTCATATAATTGGAATTAGTATGCTAAATAAGTGATCCAACATGCTTTCAATGTTCAT
The DNA here is from genome assembly GCA_963277665.1 of Viscum album. NCBI lineage: Eukaryota > Viridiplantae > Streptophyta > Magnoliopsida > Santalales > Viscaceae > Viscum > Viscum album. The sequence continues at coordinate 1,115,274,905 of OY728120.1, forward strand.
GAAAAATCTAGAGGTGTATACTGGAATCCTTGTATATTTTTCTTTATACACCTAGAGAGACTCATATTCCTTCTTATTAAGTTATATAACTCTCTTTCCATCTTAAGATAGAGGGTTCAGGGAGAATATTTATTAAAAAAATCATGAAATATTACAATTACATGTAGTCTATTTCCTTCTTAGACATTGTATTCTTGATCAGTGTCCACCACTGATCAGCTTCCCCATTAGAATGATAAACTGCTAGCACAACTTTCTCATATTTTGATCACTAGAGGACAAGGAATATCTTATCAATGGAATTAATCCATTGTTCTATGAGGAGAGTATCATATGATCCACTAAACATGGGAGGCCTTTTCCATATGAATGATTCTATAACATCTTTCTCTCTCTTATGAGAAGGATGGAGTTCCATGTGATTAAAGTTATTATTTATAACTTGATCTAGTTGAGAAAGTACCACCTTGATGTTTAGAGCACCCTTTTCTATCATATATGTTATATCATTAAGGTAATAATCACATTTCTTATCACATTTATTTTTGGAATGTGTTATTCTATTTCTTTCAATTAACTAATAAAAATAAAGTTCAATTAGGGGCTTGAATACTTATCTAATAGGCATAAAAAGAAAACATTGAACATAAAGGATATAGTCTTAAAGAAAAATTTTATCCTAACTTGTGATTACCTAGGTTTTAATCTAGGTTATACATGATATGTTTCCTAATATGTATTCTTATGTGTATTTATTTATTCCCTTAATAATTGTTCATAATGAGTTTATAAATTTACCAAATCATATCTCATGGGAGTCTCAAACCAGGTGCACAGTAAGGCCCATTTTCATGTAGTAGGTCACCCCAAGTCAGGCTCGGGGCACCTTGCCATTTTTTCACTTCTAGGAACATCTATACCAAAACCACTTCCCAATGTAGTATCCAAATAGGGATGTACTTTTTGGATAAACAACTTACTCTATACTCACCAAAACATAGGAATGTTTTCATTGAATTTGTCTTATCTCTAAGGTTCTTACTAAAGTGATTTATTACTAATCTCCAAAAATAACTAAAACATTCATATGATACCAACTATACAGATCCAAACCTTTTACATATATCATTGAATGATTTGAAGAAAAATTATAAATCAAATTACAAGGCAATGATCATAATGTTTAATTTCTTGGAAGACTAAGTATATAAAATTGAAAACATGGCACTTCATAAAAAATTTCTTTATTTTTATTCCACTAAGTGATCCTAAATTACTTTGAGCCCTTACATCTACGTAGGATAACCTGGGGATAACATGAAAACATGGATGAGCTATAAATCCTAGTAAGGGAATAAACATTAAAATAAATCTTAGCACATGTGTTAGAAGACATAAGATAATGATATCAAAAGTAATGGAACATGATTTAAAATAAGGAATCATAACACGGGATCATATAATCATGAATTTATAGTAATGTAGAAGAAACATAAAAAATGACTTTAGCATGATTTGAGGATTATTTCACATAAATGAGCCCGAGTCAAAGCTCGTTGCATGTAGAGGAGCACAGGTCAAGGCTACCGCCCAGATCATTGCACAAAACATCTCTTGGTACTAACCTTTACCAAATGAATTGGGGAAATATCTAGATGAAACCATCATAACATAGTTTTTAATATTCATTCCATATAATTATTCGTACATAAGTAATCAATAATCAAAATAAGGTTTACCCATTGTGAGAATTTTGTATCACAATCTGGTCAAAAAGGCATAACATAAGATAATATCATAGTGTTGTCCAAGTAAGAAAGGTTTTAAAACCTAAATGGACATTAATTAGTTAAATTAGGAATATATCATGATAATATATGTCCAACTGAATTTAATACATGTAAAAAATATTTAAGTAACTATAGAAATTAAAATTTTTAGTGCAATTTAAGGAAAATATTAATGGGCATTTTAAGAAGAAAATGACATGATCTTTATTTAAAACCACAACTGAACTAGGAATTTTTTTTATAATAAAATGAGTTATTTTAGAAAAATAAGGGGGGATTAAAATATGTTATATATTTTAATTGAAATTGTGTAAGAATTCTGGAAGTTTCCTTAAATGAGTCTTTCTTATCTTGAATAATTGAGTAGAAATCCTTTTAAAAACAAGTATGCCCGCCAAAAAGAAGGAGGAATGGATCATGATGCATGATTTTGGAAAATATAAAAATAATTTATATGATTTAATTAAAAATTATGGATAATTTTATTTGGGTAAAAATAAATAAATTGTAACCTGAAGGAATAATGATGGTTCTGGTAGAATCTCTTACCTTATATATAAAACGATTATGCACTTGATCTTAATGTTTTGAATAACAAAATTAGATTCATTAATTAATAAGTAAAGAACCATTTATAAATATATTTTATTTTTTATAATTTTATTATGTTAATTTATGTCCCTTTTGGGGGGTTATGAGATTCAATTTCATCACTTGGAAGTGTTAGTTTCCTTGGTTTTCATGATCATTTTACTTATATATGAGAATGGAAAAACAAGTATAATGAGGATAGTTGTCCATTAATAAACATATATGTTATTAATGAACTTATATAATATTAAAATACCATTATGTTTCCATAATTAAGGATGATTCATTAGATAAATCATTAATTAAAGCCATTTAGATTAATTTAGTGTTTTTATCGCAACGAAATAATTTTGATTTATAAATTAATATCATGTGTAAAAAATGATTGAAAATCATTATATAATATATAATACCGATATTATAATATTTTTAAACCATAAAAATGATTTTATGACCAGAATTGAATAATTAATTTACGGATGAAAGCACGTCGTCCACAAAGGTGATAAATCGGCACCTCACAGATGATGTTCTCGTTAGTAAAGTAAAAGATAGATGAGATGATAATTGATGTATAATTATTAAATAAACATGTTAAAATTATAGTATATGTAAGATACTGGATTTTTCATTTCATATGGATGAGTGGATGTGAGGAGAAAAAAAGAAGAAAAGGTAATTGAAAAAGAAATTGAAAGAAACTGGAAGAGGGTTTTACCTCTTGAATCCTCCTTCTTGAGAACCTATTTAGGGGATTGATTTTGGTATTTTTTTAAGAAAAAAATATCTTGTACATGGGGGAGTGGTTTGGGAAGAGTAATGGTCTGAATATTGACAAGGATCAAGGTTTGAAAGGTTTGAGGACAAGAGGTGGTGAGGAGTGGTATTTATAGTGGAGGAGATGGGTGTTTTCTCATTATTTAATTCATTAGTTTTTTATTTTTCTCAAGACAAGAAAAAAAGTTGATTCTTGATACTACATGTAGTAATTAGTGTATTTTAATTCGAACCAATATTCCCTTTCATCATCCATGACTCATGAGTAACTCAAAAAATACTTTATTTACTTATACTATAAATTACTATATTTCACTATTCACAAAAAATTCACCCTGACGATTTTTCAACATGTAGAATTGAAAAATTAATGCCCTTTTATGTAAATAATTTCAAAAATATGATAAATTTAATTTTTAATTAAAATAATAATTTACTTGAAAAAGACATATATTAAATTATAACTGATTTTATATGACTTTGAAAATTTTACTAAGGCCTCATAAAATTGTCTTATAATAGCAAGAAATAAAAAAACTAATTTATGAATAAATTTTATGAAAATAAATTTCATTTTAAATTATTAAATTCGTCATAAAATTTTAATTAAATATTTATGACTTAGAAAAATAAAAACACCAAATTAAAAATTCTTATAATATTTATTTACTTATACTATGATAATATTACATCATATTGTCACTTTTAATATGGATAAATGATATTTGTACTTTAATTGGTGTGTTTAATATTCAATTTATTGGTTTACAATTCATAAGGGTTGTATTATGATTCCAAATATAAAGTCACTATTTCATTTGTATAGGTTCCTTAACTACTAGAAACACTTCTGATTTCATTAATTAATATTTATAAGACATATATTGTGTTTTCTTATGTATTTATACCATATGACATAGTTATTAGAAGGGAATTTTAATTGATTAAACTATGGGTCATTACACTCATATAACAACGAAAATCTAACATCATATTCTCAATCATATTTTAAATCACAAATTAACATGTTATATTTTAACACTAATGGATAGTCCATGAATCTATATGTTTTTTCTTTTATTTCCATATTTAACGAAATCGGGAAATACTTTATTTTAGAATTAGGTTAATTCCCAATCATCCCTCTCATCCTCAATCTTCTTTGAATCAGCCTGTAATATCATCATCTCCCTCATTACTCTAATATTGTAATGGTATAAACTATAATATATATCCCAATATTAAACTCATTTATATATACATTATTATTGTAAATTCATTTAAAACATTTCACTTTATCCAGAATAATGATCTTCCTCTCAAATATTTTCTTATCCATAGATTGAATCATGGACAACCAAGAATAATGTTTTTTTAAAATTGATTCAATGCAACACATATTCATATTTTAATATTCTTTTTTAGAATAATTATTCTATAAAATCACTAATTCATCCATCTTTTAACTTATTCGTTGAATCCTTGAATATCTACTCTTTATAATTTCTATCACAAATAATAAACTTATTTTTGTGTTTGTGATATTTAGAAAACATAAAAATATATTAGGAATGATAAAAATTATTTTCAGTTCATTTATTAAATATATAAATGGGAATTTTTAGTATATATTAATTATGATTTTTACTATGAAATGATGTTTATATAGACTGGAAAAAAACCCATACATAGTTCATGTCTATGCAGATGGTTCTTACAAGAACTCGTTCAATAATGTTTACACAGATGATTATTGGTTATGTAACTCAAGGATTGATGTGCACGATTCTTCTTTGATAATGCTTAAAAATAAATGGATTTGATTTAATTTAGTCAGATGATTCTTATAAATAGGTGATTAATGTTACACAAATATGATCCATGCTTACATAGCCAATAATTTTTACAGAACTACATAAGATGATACTTAACAAAAAATAGGGTGATGATGATTATTCAACACTATAGATGATGGTTATTCCAGATATAGATTATCCTTATATACAACAAGGACTTATCCATTTTTTGGATTTTATTTAAATTGGATCATGGCCTCATCAAATCACCTATATCCTTCTCAAATTCATCCAAGAATGTATAAACACAATTTAATGTGACTTTCACATGTAGTACTCCTTTGATAGTTTCTCAAAACATCATCTATGTTTTTCATTAAATTATTATACATTCATCTCCCTTTTTTCTCACTTATTTCAAATCACCTATAGACTACTGTATCTAGTATAGTCAACCTCATTACTTATCAATTCTAAAATAAGTCACTTGGTCCTTTTCATGTTTAATGGGAGAAAATCCATACTTCTATAACACATATTGAATTAAATTATATTGAAAACAAAAAAAATTAAGACTCATCAAACCCATGGGAACATTATATTATATGATTAATGTGGTTAGTAATGATGATGGGAGAAACCAAATAGTCAAAGTTATCTCACTTTTCCACCATCAAAATTAATTTATTCATAGAAATAATACGATTTTTTTTTTAAATTTAATATGTTAAACTTTTATAATTAATGAAATATCATAGGGAGAGTGATATTTGAATGTTATTGGTATTTTATTCATTTTATTTTCTTCTACCACATTTACATATATACTTATTATTATTAGATAGGGAGGAACTTGATGTAAATCTCAGGATTTATATTTTTATTACTTTAATGGTCTATATAATTCCTAGTTTTCATGTTTTTTCTCTATAATCCCATTTTCCTTCATTATGTTATATAATTTTATGTCACACTATCTCTAAAATTATCAAGTTTGGGGGTACCCATTCATATAATTTTTCACACGTCCTTTTGAATTTCATCATTCTCTTTTTTTATGAATTTTGTTTTCTCATATCAATTGATTGACTCCACATGAACACACACATGATCTTGTACATCTATTCCATGGGACCATGATAAAAACTATGCAAATTAAGACTATACATTAAGTTTTTCATGTGTTTCATTGATTAGTTCTGGTTATGATGAAATACACAAATCACTCAAACATTGGTGGTAGAAGGGGAATCACTTTATGTTTATGACTAAACCATTATAGGTATCCATTTATAAAATCCTTATCATTACTAGTTTGGTTGTTACAAATCTAGGAATGGAATATCTAACCTTATTTCTTGAAGTGATAATGGATGAGCATCTAGGCGTTCTCTCAGGATTTATCATGCTTAATGATATAATTTCAATTTCAAATTTTAGTTTTTTATTCTAATAATTGTTCTAAATTGATTGATACCAAATCCACCATCATATCTAATAACTATTACTTTCTAGAAGATTACAATTCTATAAATTTATTACCCAAGGGTTCATTCGTTTATAAAAAAGTTTTATCTCTTTACAATATAAATGCTTGTTTAAATTTTCATTCTAATTTGGAATTTCACGATAGAATGGTAAAATTTGGCATTTATGATAAGTAATCCTAAATAATTATTTTGTGACTTTTTTACGTATATTTATTTTTCCTTATTTGGAAATTTTATTAATTTTACACATTTTTGAAATTAATTCTATCATTTTATTTTCCCTTTTTTTATTTTTTTTATTAATTTATTTTGAATATTAGTATTTTTATTACTATGGATTATTCAAATCATTCTCTTAAATATTTATTTGATTCAGTAGAAATCAATAATTTAATGTTCTAAAAATAAAATAATTGTAAAAATTAAATGATTTAATAAATTTTCAATGTGATAAAATAAATATCTTTTGAGAAACATGTAAATGTGGAGGATGATTTTGTTAGTGACCATCATCATTTAATGAAGGGGTGAGATGAAAAGTTAATATACCCACCTAAACCTAAACAATAAGTGTCTTAAGATTCAAGATTTTTTGAAAATTAAATTTTTATGATTCCAAAACACCCCTCCATCATTTATGAAAATCACTGAGTAAACACATGATACTCATGTCCCCCAAGATTTTATAAAATTAATATCTTCAAAAAAATTATTTATAATCATTATTCTATAGTGAATGGGGAAAATTGTGCATGTAGTATCATTTAATCCTATATTATGTGAATTGATTCATCTGATTTGGTGATTACTTATATAAGACTCTTTTAGTATATATAAGAACATGATACAAAGGAGTAAGCATCACTCAAGGAGAAGGATAGGATATTCATTTTATATTATCTTGAACCAATAATAACAAAAATATTTTGAAAATAGGGGACTTAATTAATGCACATGTGAAATGATATATGAGTTTCCTAACGTTGTATAAAAAATAAAAAGTGAGGATAAATATTGTTTTTTCTAAAAAAATTATCCCTAACCTCCATATAATTATGGATAAATAATATATAGTTTTTTCCTTTATCTCTCATTCTACATAAAAATAATAATAACATTATGACATTAGTGATATTTAAATACAAGCCTCCTAAAATAGTGATACATCGATCACTCGACCAAATGAATTCATCCATCTATTTCTCAATTTTTGAATGTCATATTTATGTAGGGGTTATATAAATATTCTCGTTATAATTCCAATTTTATCATATGGCTCTTAAAGATACATTTTTTATTTCCCTATCACACTCTTAAATTATTTATTTTGAAAATAATGCACATTTTTATGTGTGGGGGAGGGAAACATCATGTAGTTAGTATTTTAGTTTTCTATAAAAATACAAAAAAATTAAACAATGGTTCCCATTTTGTTTTATTATTATTTTTCCTATTTCAAGAGTAAATATTGAGATTAAAAAAATACATATAATCATTATTCACATTTGGGTTTATTTTTATAAATATCCATTGGTCTTTTAAAAATTATTTCAAATAAATATTTATATGAAATATTTTTCTAGATTCTATATTTTCATAATATTCATAGGAGATCAGTTTATTTTTTTAACCCATGTCACATTAACAGTTGTTTCATATTATTCTCCCATAATTAGGAAAAATATAAACCAATGTTTTCATCATCTTCATAGTACCATCAATTAATGATCTAAATCCTAATATGTTTTTCATATAGAAAATTATTTTTTCCTTAATTAAAGATTTTGATTAGTATGAAATGTTCTAGAATAATTGATTTGCTTCATTTGAATAACCCCTTATTTATCTACATTGAAACCTACCTTTTCATTATCCCTTGTTAACCTCCAACTATCCTTGAGTACCCTTATATATTAGACACATTAAAATACAATTTCATATACCTTCCATCACCTTGTTTATATTATATGATTATTGTTATAAATAAGTGCATTGTAATCAGATTAATTCATGTGTTATCTTGGTAATTAGTTACATTGTATTGAAATGTTGGGTGGACTTATTATTATAGAAATGAAAAAAAACATTTATTTGATTATAAATTTATTTGTTTACCATGAAAAAAAAGTATAAAAATTTAAAAAATTGAGATTAAAAATGATTCCTTTATCATAATCATTTGTAAAACTCATGACATTCGTCAAAAATAAAATGGAATTATTAATAGTTTCTTAAATGTATTCATTTTCATTCCCATTATAAAAAATTAATTAAAAGAAGTGTAATAATAATTCATTGAACTTTGTTTTATATGACTTGTGGTCATTGTTGGGAGAAGGTAAATTGAGTTGGGTGACTAATTTGATGGGAACTCTGACTAACGAATCTCTTTTTGAATTATTTACCTTGAATTATAATTTAAGGGAACAATTTCATCATTGAGACCCTATGTTTTTCATAATTAACCCACCAACAATAATACTCAATTAACACCCTGAAAATCCTCATGATTGGAACTTGATTATTAATCTCTTGTGTGTGTGGGTTAGGATCTAACAAAACCTATGGTACCTTTTCACATATTTCAAACATGATAAATTAGTGATATGAATTAATTGTGAGGTTAGTTTTAACATGATTCATGGGTGAATAAAAAAATAATAAAATTTGAATTTGATATAATAAAAATGAAAGGAAATCTGATTTCATAAACAAGACATGGTGGATGTAAATTTGTAACGAATATTAGAATGTTTTTTAATTTAGTTTTAGGTGTCCATTTTGATTTAGATAAACGTTTTTATCCTAGAGAAAAAACTCATAATTGTTTGGGTGTGATCATTTAGTGCTTTATCTATTATTTTCACCCTTAAACTTATGATTTATAATGTTTATGTGTTTGAGTATCCTATAGTTTCATCATTCTTCACACTACTCATAAATTACCTTCAATATTTGAAAATACATTAAAAGGGGGAAATTCGCTACATTTGATGATTTTAAGAAAGGATAATAGTATTTTTCTTGAAATAACATTTACTAAAATAATAAAAATTTATATTTTATTTTATTTGAATTTTCCATGGTTTTTATTCATAATTCCATTCAACCATACCAAGTGTTGAATCATATCTTATGGGACCCAAATTAAGCGTGAAAATTGGGGTAAAATTGAATATAGTAAATCCTCATTTACTAAATGGGTTTTAAAATGGGTTTCACAACTCTAAATGAGATGATTATAATGGATAAAAAATATAGATCAATTTTTATTGTCTTTATAAAATATTACATAAAAATTCACTCATTATTATTTTAAGATAATGGGTTCCAATGGAAGGAATCGAATAGTCAATTTTTGATCACTTTCCCATCTTGAAAATTAATTTCTTCCTAAAATGAACATGTTATACTTTTCATTACATAGACCACAATTATATTATTAAATTATTGATGTTTTAAATGTATATTAATTTTATGAAGGTATATATTTTTTAATTTCTTCTTCTTTTCCAATATGAACATATAAACTACTTATGACTACCCAGGTATAAACATGATGCAATCTAAAGCATCATCTTAATATTAAATGTATGATCCTTCTAATTCTATGTTTTCATGTTATTTTATTCCATAATAATTTTTTTCTAATTATATTTATGTATTATTATGTACCATTAATAATTAATTGATCATGTTTGTTTATATCCATTTATGTGTTGTTTCACACTTCATTCTATATTTCTTCTTCCTTTTTTCTCGTGTATTTTTTATATAGATTATATCACTCAATCACCTCTTAATGAGCACACCCATGACCTTGAATATATATTTTATGGGTTTATATTTAAAATAATATAAACCTAGATAATATATCAAGTTCATCATCTCGTTCCAATATGTTTTTGTTAAAAATATAGACACAAATATCTCAAACATCATTGATAGCTAGTGAATAACACTGAATTTTTGATTGAACCCTTAGATGTGACCTTATTTAAACTTAGTAACTTTCAAGGTTTGGTTGCTAAAAAAAATGAATTGAAATATATATCCCTATCTCTGGTTTCAATAAAGGAGTAAGATCAAGGTATTATACAAGGGTTGATCACAATCAATGTTATAATTTAAATTTCAAAGTTTAGTTTTTTATTTTCTTTTATTTTCTTTCTAGATTGATACCAAAAATAAAATAATTTTTAATATCCATTCTTTTTCAAAATCATAAAATTATATAAAATGGATATCTAAGTCTTCATTGGAAAATGGCCTAAGGTTAATATTTTTATAAATAATTTCTAGTCAAAATTAACAATTAAATTTGACATGTCACAATAGAATGATCAACTTTCCATGCATAATATTCACTATTTGTGAGGTTAATTGAGTTCAATTAATAATAAATAATTTAATTCTACCTTTAAAGGTATATATCATATAATATAATCACCAAATACTTCACTTGTACCCTTTATCATTCAAATGTGTTCTAGTACCTCCTACTCGAAGGAAAATAAAGATAATGTAATTGATAGATATTTAGAATTTTGAATAATAAAACATCAATTTGAATGATTTACATGAACTCAAATTTATAGGACTCCTTCATCGAGTTAAAGATATTATTTTAGTCTAATGTTTCATACATTATGAAATAAAAAACCCTTGGATTTACACTATTTTAATTCATAAAAAAGCTTCCCCATTGATTAAGTGATTATTAACCTCCTTTAAAAATAAATAATATATTCACAAACCTTCACATTATGTGTTGATAAGACAAAGAAACTTGATAATAATCATAGTAATGTAGACCAAATGGTATACCATATCATTGAAAAATTACCACTAATATGTGGTTTCAAGAACCCTGTAAATACATAAATAATGAAATAGTGACCCTCACCTTATTATAGTTTAACCATTAGTGAATATTTCTGTTAAAATGATGTGGAATTTGATTTTAAAATTTTGTGTTATGTTCTAAGGTGTTAATATAGGTTTTCAAAATGAATGAGAAGTTATTTTCCCTCAATGACTTTCCTTAGAAGGTAATCCCACTAATTATTTTCCCTCATAGCACAAAAATCAAACATTTCAAACATAGGAATGGTTCTTGTTATATTTTTCAAATGAAATAATTAAAGTGTATTCTCTAATGTGTTCTTTTCTTTACCAGGTTAAGATACCAAGGAGTTTATGAGGGGGGTGAATTGACCAGTTTAAGGGTCATTATAATTTTAAATCAGAGTATAAAAAATTAAAACACAACCATGTACAAATGCAAGTGCATGTACATAAATAATATAAAATATTAATTTAGAGAAGAAAAATAAAAAAAAATAATTTGAACATCATGAATTTTTATTGTAGCTCAAACAAAAAAGGATATTGCATCTTCTCTGAACATTTATAAACTCCTTGAGAGAAATGATATGCATGAAAAAATTGAATAAAGTCATAAGTTAGCTATAAAATACATTTTCTTATGGATTTATAACAAGAATAATCTGATTTTTTTATAATTCAAAACCTGACACAACCCTGGCTTTTATAAGTGGAAGTCGTGACCACAAAAACCTTACTTTTATAGTTAGAGGCACAACCAGAAGAATATATATTTTAAAATTTAGGTACAACCAAAAAAATCATTATTTATAAGGTAAAATTATAAACCACACACATTTTTGATACAATAGAAAATAATAATAAATAAATAACTCAATGAATGAAAAATAAAGAATAGAAAAGATTATAAAAATCATTTAAACGTGATAACTTTCACTAATTCATTTCAGCATGATAATTTTCTTTAGTGATCAAAATAAGTAGATAGTTATAAACACAGTAGTTCATTAAATCAAAATAAATCTAGTTTTATGTCTATTATTATTAATCTAGATACATTAGAAATTTATTTATAGATGAATTATCTGATTTTCAGTCCAAGATGTTTTCCAATTTGGTTTAATATCCAAATCACTTCAAAAATATGATTAGTCCATTGGCACATTAAAAATTGTTTCCATAAATCACAGCACATGTCCTTATTTAAATAAAGAAAAATAATACCAAAAGGAACAAAACAATATATTTATATATGTATATAATAATATACTCATTATCATGACAACTATACCATCTGATAAGATCTATTCAAATTTTCTAATAATTACACCATTACAATAATCACAAGATCCAATATATAGATCTCAAGAATAAAATAGATATTGGAAGAGTTAATTTTAAATCTCTATAAATAAATAGTCAGTGAAAAATTTAAAATCATAAATGCTATAAGATTAAGATCAGAGTCCACAAGATCACAACCCTTTGTAAAAGTTGAAAAAATATTGATTTCACAAGGTCTATTTCACACTACGTAAGGTTCATTTTCATAAGGATGAATTAAGAATATAAGGTTAATTCAAATTAATATTATTTATTTCACACTTCATAAGGTTCATTAAAATAATAATTTTGTATGTTTATAAGGTGTATTTATGTGTATAAGATTTATTTCACACTTTGTAAGGAGCAATAAAGTTCGTAAGGTTTAATTCCATTGTAAAAAAAACATTTTTTGTTCATATGGAAACATTGTAAGGATCAATGGTTTTTAAAAACTCATATTTCTTAATATGAAGGAATTATTTAACAACCATTGCAAGATTAAAATACTTAAAGAATAAATAAAATTTTATAATAAATGATTATAGTAAAAATATTAGATATAGATTAATGAATAAAAAATAATGAAAATTCATGAGATTAAACACCATTCTGAAATCAAAAATAAACACAAAAGATAGAGTTTTATAATTTTAAAATTAAAAAATATAAGATAGTAACTCCAGAAACTCTAATAATTTCAAACTCTAACAATCACCCACTTTTGGTAATTATAAAACCAATCAATTAAAAAAAAAATACCCCTATAAAACCTATAAAAACATGTAAAAACTACTAAAATATAATTCACATTTTTCAAAATAACATATTAAAATAAAATCTTATCCATTTTTATGAAAATTAACTAAACATTAAAGGAAAAATATTGATAAAAATAGTAAAACTAATAAAAAACAATATACATGCCCCTAAATTAATTAATACTTAACAATATCTAAATAATTAACTTTTAAACAGTTATTATCATGGGAAATAATGAAGTATTAAAATAGGGATAAGTTCCATGAAATTTAATTTTATTCCTTCTAAAATAGATAATTCGATGTATCAACTATTTTTTATTATTTATATTGTAAACAAATGGTAGAAATCTATAATCATGCCATGAAAATTGCTAGTAATAATAATAAACATGAATCAATAGATAATAAATTCTCTTTCTTGTGTGCAGTTTAAATCCCCATCATTCCAAGTTCATATTTAATATTTTCCAACTTCATTGCATCTGATGTTTTTATAAAAATATAAACCAAATTATCTTCAATAAAAATATATTCCAAAAATATATCTCTTTTCTAAATAGGATCATGAATTAACTGATATCTCACTTCAATATCTTTATTCATTGAATGTTAAACCAAGATATTTTATAAGAAGAAAAATTTATTTCGTAGTTTAAATGACATAAAACTTTGACTTTTCTTATGTTACATGAAATAACTAGTTTCTTCTATATCTTCTGTTACATGGAAGACTTAGTTTAACCATACATAAATGGCACATTATACATTTTATCATTGTAAACTAGTTTTTAAATTAGTGGGTATAAATAGTTTTTTCAACATTATGAAACATAAATATATATATATATATGTATAAATAAATATAAATTATTTATAAATTTTTATTAAATAATAATTCAATGGTTAGTAAAGTGATTTTATTCTTCAAAAATACGTTTTCCCTAAAATTGATTTTTATTGCTTTTCATGAAAAAAAAATTATTATAATTTTTTTTGGAACTTTTTGAAAGTTTAATTGTTAAAATTTACATCATTTTTATAATCTTAAAACAAAAATTATATTTCTGTGAATTTTATGAATTTTTCTGAAAAGTTTTAATTTTTCATGAATAGTGAAAAATACTGAATTTTAATTTAAAATTTCCCTTTTGTTTAATTTATTTATAAATATAAATTATATTTTAAGTTGTATTTAATTTATAATTATTTTAATTACACATATATTAATACAATTTATGTTATTATACTTAATTACATATTGAAATTAGATATAAAAACATTGTTAACATTTGAACTTTTTCATTTTGAAAAATCACTTTCCCATTATGTCAGCAGAACTAATAATAAATTAAATTTTCCACTTCAATGAATTGAATTTTAAAAAATAAAATATATATTTATTATCAGAATAATTTATAATTTTTGTTAACCCCATCTTAAAATTTTACCATAATTATTAGTGAAAACCTTTAAAATTAATTAGAGTAATTAAGGTAAAAAACGAGTTTACTGAGGGATTACACTTTAAACGTAATGGGGAAAAGAACTAGAAACAAGTCCAATGACTATTGTATGGTAATATTTCTACCAATTTTACCTAATTATATATTTTTATTACTTTTTGGGACACTTTCCCCTAAAATTGACCAATGTAAAACGTTATGTAAATAAAAAAGACAAAAAAGAACTATTTTCCTTTAAATTTTAATAAAGATTTGGGATGGAGAAAAATACAATATAGGTTCGGTTATAAATATCATTTTGGAATATAAGTTATTTTTTTATCATTATATTTTATCTATAATTTGTAGATATGTATTAGTTACATATTATTCTTAATAAATACCAACATAATAATTATTTAGTTAATAAAAAAATAATATAACTAATACTATCAATTATATAAGTGAAGTAAATTGAATTAATTTTTATATTAGTAGAAAATTATATCTTATAAATAGGTTTGATGATAATATATTAAAATTTCATGTATGTATTTATATTTTTTAAATCCTAATTAAATGAATAATGTGAAAATTGACATTAATAATATTTTTTTAATCAATGATTTTTTATTAAATGATTTAGAAATTACTAAAACACATATATTCATATTAGTTATTTTTTAAATAAAATAAATATAAACTATTTTAAATTCATGTAAGAATTATTATTTTAAAATTATTATAATTTATACTAAACAATAAAAACTATGTTAGCACACTTATTGTTAAGGTAGTTTTTTACCCGTTACATGCGCTTTGGTTAAAATTACCTTCAAACACATATAATATTTTTACTTTATAAATAAGATATCATATTTAGAATCATTGGGTATAAAGTTTTTAATAATTATCACCTTATTTTAGTCTTAATGGTTAAATTACTTTGGTGAGAAAAATATTTACCATAATGAAAACCCAAAATGCAAAACAAATTAAGGATACTTAGGAGTTAAGGGGAAAATGTATAAATCATGTGTTTTATTATGTTTTTGAGATGTATCTTGAAAATATCATTGTTATTCAGCTATAATTTTTATTTTTTGATCTAGTTTATGTAATTTTGACCTCCCAATAGTGATTACTTTTGAGTATTTACAATAATGCCACTACAATTCAACTATAAAATGGAACTCACTCCCCTCACTTATTCACACCTCTCAATACATTTTTCTTATCCAAATAATTTATCAAATTATTTCCTATAATCTTATAATTTTCAATTTTGGAGGGAATTAAACCAAGGAAGTAATTTGGTTCAAGTCAAAAGGTGTTACCCAAATAAGTGGTAACATTCATCAATGAGCATTTTTTTCTTTCTCCACCCCATTCAATTATTATAATAACATAAATATATAATAACATAAATTTAAAAAATATGATTATATTCTGATATTTTAAGGATACTACCTACAACCATATACCCATTAATAAAATGTGTTATGAAATCATTGTTCCTGTGTATGGGGGAGACCGCCTCGTGAACCGATGTAACCATTTTTTTATTAACAACTCTCAAGGTTTGGAATAATGATGGTTTTCAAATTTATATATGATATTAATAAATTAATTATACCTATAGTTCCATTATATCATACATACCCTTTTATTTTTCATACTGTAGGGGATACGATAACATCACTCTCATGTACTACGGACCACCACCTAATGAAGTGATGTGATTCATTTTTCCCTATTGTGTTACATGGAAGATAATAAGGGTAAATATGATAAATATAGGTGATATAAATGAAATATTTATGATATTAATAAAATATTTATTGTTATATAACTATAATATATCATTTTAATTTTATATTTTCACTCACTATAAAAAATGATAACGTCATTCTTGGACGTGTGGACTACCACCTCCTTAAAGCGATGTGATTCCTTTTTTCATATCCACATAACAATAATGATATATATATATAAGTATATATAATTAAATAATATGTTATTTATGATATTATTATCATTCTAGAAAGATAAATTTCACTTACAATCTTTCCGTAATGATCTATGAAAAATGGAAATGTTGCTCAGGAGTACGTTCGACCTACCATCTCCATGATCGTAATGTTAGTTCATTTTCAGAACAATATTTAATGATTAGTTTTAAAAGTATAATTGAGTTATATATATGATAATTATTTCATTATTATTATTCTATAGATTTTTAAAATAATTAACTTTTGACTATAGTCATCCCACCTATGTGGTTTTTGCAACATAAGGTGAATATTTTCAAAACTTCTAATGTAAACTTAATCGATTATGTAATTATATATTACAGTTTAATAAGTGAATTTAAATTAATATTAAACAATTAAAATTTTACCAATAATGTAAATATTTAAATTAGTATTATTTTTTAGTAATATAAATACACACATGACAAGTGGGACTCAATGTAAGGGTTTTTTCATCTCACTTTTATTTCATTGTGGTATATTCCATATTCACCGCTAATTTTTTGTTTTGTGGTGTATAATTCTCATGAACATATTATATGACTCTTATAATTAAATATATTTTGATTTAAATATCTATTTTAAGATCTCTAATTCATGATGTTTACAGTTTTGAAGTAACCAAAGCAGTATGGGATTTTTTTTTCTCGATTTTCCTTCTTTAATATGTTTCTTATATTATAGACATATCTACATTTATGAGGTGTATATACTAACAATTTAACATTCTATATTGTTAAAAAAATTATTTTAATGATAATATATTTTTATTTAATATCATTCCTTCATGGGTATTACTATTCAAATTTACTAAAGTGGTAAGAGTGTTTTGTTACCATCTCATAATTTATCATGATTGTGTATGACTAAGTCTATGATGTTGAAATATTATAATTATCATAAATTATATTATCCTCTGGTTATTTATTATAACGACCCATACTTTACATACATTGTTAATACTTCAAAATTGAAGCACACTTATTACAACATATGACAAAACCACAAAGGACCGTATAGGTATAGTGTCTTTAGAAACTAGAAAACATAAACAACTGGTTCATAAATCTTATACAGTGTCTCCCATTTATTTCATCATATCTAGGGTCCCTTTTAGCATATTCTACTTAATATCCATCTTCCTGACCTGGGGAAAAGAAAACATAAAAGGGTGAGCTCAAATGCTCAGCAAGGGCAAATAAAGGAAATAAAAATCATATCATATCTTTTTGAAAATCATAACTTGCAAAAGAGATCATAATATATTAACGTGGAATAAATCATAGAAGTGAAAATGAGATCCCCATAATCATAAAAATGAAACTTGAAACTTTGTGGCATGCACACATAATCATGGAAAATCATTTCTTGTTAGTCATGACTCATTGCCAAGACTATCTCAGTGGACAGAGTCCCTTTCTGAATCGAGTCACCCTCGTTCCAGTCCTGTTTCACTGAACCGGTATAACCTACCGTTCCAGCCCTGTCTATCTCATGAGATATAAAATCTTTACCCAATGCATTGGAGGGAGATATAGGTCCCACCCATCTTATAATGAATCTTTTCTTATGTGTGCCACATAATCATAAACCATACATCATAGCGTAACCCATGTAATAAAAATGGGAATCTTAAACATCGTGTCATCATAAAACAATTCATATAAGATAAAGGAATTCAAAAAAATGTTTCCATCACAACATAATCAAATCCATGTAATAATAGGGATAAAAACAGAACCCTTTTATTATCTTAGATGGAAAATAATTTTGATAAAATACTTGAACTCCATTCTTGAGGAAAATATCCTTTCTACTTTAAAAACATTTGTCCTTTCATAACATGTCATACGACTTTAAAATAAAAGAATTTGATTAAAAATAAACTTGAAAACTTGTAAAGGAAGCTTCTTGGAAATAATGTTTTAAAAATCCATTCATGCCGTATAAGTTAAAAAAACATTCTTCGTACTTTTGTCGGAAAAGTCAAAAAGTACCTCGTACGACAAAAGATTTCTTTAATAAATATTACTAAAAACTCACCGAAGGGTAAAAATGGATTTAAACAATTTTAGGTGGATGGAAATAATATTACATATTGATGAAACATGGATGTGGATGATAAAATACACCCCAGTAAATACTTACGAATAAACAATCTCGAATAAAAAATGAGATTGTGATATTTCCCTTACCTTAGGTCCGATTTGCTTTGTACGTGTCCGAAGCTCCTGTATAATGGTTTAAATAATGTTATTGACTTATTCCAGAATCATACATATTGATATTATATCATATATGGTCATATTCTTAGCTTCTTGTTAGTAATATTTCATTGTTACTTGTTACTCGGGTCTTTATTGCCTTTGGTTCTTATGCGTGTTTTGCCGAATACATTCTTATTATTCTTTTAAGGTTATAGATACCTTATATCCAGAATGGTATTAGTGTAACATATATCATATTTATTCATTCAATTCATTTATATAATTACTATGTAATGATGATCATGTAGAACGAGTCGCATCACATCGTGGAGACGGTATTCCGTACGTACGCACGAGTGATGATATCGTTCCTATGATCGTGGAACTATATTGGAGTATATATATATTATTTCAGTATCAATATTACTTTATAATAATCATAAATAGTTACTCATTACACCATTATACCCATCCTTGTAAAGTAATGGTGGAAAAATAGATTACACCACGGCGTGGAGACGGTATTCCGTACGTACGCACGCACGGTGATTTCATTTTTCCGTGGGATGGATAGAAGGTGAATTTGGGTTGTTTCATATTTATAATAACATATCAGTATGTAAGTAATACTGATGTTACCCTATTTACTATTAGCCGCTGTAAAAAAGTAAAAAGTTACTATTCACTAAAAAATTATTTTTATCGCATTGAACCACATTTTACTTACTGATATCAACCGTGTCTGTCGGATTTTTGAAATTCCATTCACAGAAGTGGTAAAATTATGTTTTATGCAAAATTCAGTTTTTAACCTACCACTTAGTGGTTTCACTATTCATCAAAAATTGAAAGTTTTCAGAAAAATACCAAAATTTCACCCTAGGCTAATTTCGATATTCTGAGTCCAAAAATGAAGTCCATTTTGAAAAATAAAATTTATAAAATTTCAAAAAGTGGTTATTACTATTCATAACGGCTAGTTTTAATAGCATATTGTTGTTTAGTGAAACTCGGTATTGCGTACGACGCAAGCTATCGAGGAAGGTCACGATTGCGTGTAAAGCAACCCAAGCAAGTGTTGTGTAGAAAAAGATTCCTTTGATGATTCATATAACATAAAAGTCTCGGGTGTTACATTCTACCCCCCTTAAAAAGAATTTCTCCCTCGAAATTCGTCACTTTGTAACAAACAGATGAGGATACTTCTCCCTCATCATATCCTCAAGCTCCCATGTAGCTTCTTCAAGTTGGTGGTTCCTCCATAAAACTTTCACCAATCGAGTGGTCTTGTTTCGTAGGACTTTTTCGCTACGATCCAGAATCTCTATCGGCTGTTCTTCATAAGAAAGATCTTGCTCCAGCAGTACAACTTTTGAGCTGAGTACATGTGAAGGATCTGGTATGTACTTTCTCAGGAGAGATACATGGAACACATCATGAACTTGAGAGAGACTCGGTGGAAGCGCCAATCGGTAAGCTACCTTCCCAACACGATCCAGTATTTCGAAAGGACCGATATATCTAGGGCTCAACTTCCCCTTCTTTCAAAATCTCATAACACTCTTCCAGGGAGATATTTGTAAGAATACTTTATCACCCACTTCAAACTCTAGGTCTTTTCTTCGGTTGTCGGCATAACTTTTCTGTCGACTCTGAGCTGCTCTTATGTGTTGTTGAATAGATCTAACCTTTTCTTCCATTTCATCAACGAGATCAGGTCCTAATAGCTTTCTTTCCCCAACTTCATCCCAGCAAGTTGGAGTCCTGCATTTCTTTCCATAGAGAGCTTCATAAGGAGCCATCTGAATACTGGAGTGAAAGCTATTATTATAAGAAAATTCCACCAAAGGTAGGTGTTGATCCCAACCTCCTTTGAAATCCATAGAGAAAGCTCTCAACATATCTTCTGGGGTTTGAATTTTTCTCTCAGACTAACCGTCTGTCTGGGGATGATAAGCAGTGTTGAAACTCAACTCTGTATCCAGAGTATGCTGAAGACTTCTCCAGAACTTCGAGGTAAATCTCGGATATCGATCAGATATAATAGAAAGTGGTACTCCATGCAATCTTACCACTTCCTTTACATATATCCTGGAAAGCTGATCTAGAGAGAAATCCTTTCTAATAGCAATGAAGTGTGCAGACTTTGTAAGACGATCAACTATGACCCAGATAGCATTATTTCCTTTGGATGTTTTAGGAAGTCCTGTGACAAAGTCCATAGTGATGTTTTCCCATTTCCATTCGGGTATGGGTAATGGTTGTAACATCCCCTTAGACTTTTGTCTCTCAGCTTTAACTTGTTGACAAACCAAGCATCGAGAGATATATTCAGCAACATCTCTTTTCATGCCATCCCACCAGAAGTACTCTTTCAGGTCCCTATACATTTTCGTGCTTCTAGGATGAATAGATAATGATGAACTATGAGCCTCATCCAGCAGCTCCTTCTTTAATTCGGGGATGGGAGGAACACAAACCCGATTCCTGAACTTTATTATCCCATCACAATCAAGGTTGAATTCAGGAACATTTCTCACCTTCTTTTGTAACTCGACATCTTCTTTCTGTGCCTCTTTAATCTTCACATGTATAGATGGTTGAACATTCATTTGAGAAAGATAAGATTTTTCCCCTTCCATTATAATTCCAAGATCCATCCTTTGTAAATCCATAAATATTGGATCCTTTGTGATCCTCATCATGGATAAACTAGCATGGTCTTGTCGACTTAATGCATCTGCCACCTTGTTTGCTTTCCCAGGGTGGTAATGGATTGAGCAGTCGTAATCCTTAATCAGCTCCAACCATCTTCTTTGACGCATATTCAACTCCTTTTGTGTGAAAATATACTTTAAACTTTTATGATCAGTATAAATATCACACCTTTCACCATAAAGGTAATGCCTCCAAATCTTTAATGCAAAGATTACCGCAGCCAACTCCAAATCATGATTTGGGTAATTTTGATCATGGATTTTCAACTATCGTGAGGAATAAGCTATCAACATATAATTTTGCATAAGAACACACCCCAATCCCTTCTTGGATCCATCACTGTAGATCACAAACCTTTCTCCACTACAAGGCAGTGTGAGCACAGGTGCACTGGATAACCTTCTTTTCAACTCCTTGAAATTCTCTTCACATTCTTCCGTCCAGACAAACTTAACTCCTTTCCGAGTCAACTTGGTGAGTGGATTAGATAATCGTGAAAAATCTTTTACAAAACGTCGCTAATATCCAGCCAAACCAAGAAAACTTCGAATCTCAGTTACTGTTGTTGGTCTCGACCATCTTTCGATAACCTCTGTTTTTGCTGGATCCACAGATATCCCCTCTTTTGAGATTATGTGACCCAAAAATGTAACTTTTTGAAGCCAAAATTCACACTTGGTAAATTTGGCATAAAGCTTCTCCTTTCTCAGGGTCTTCAATATAATTCTCAAGTGATCTTCATGATCTTCCTTGCTCTTTGAATAGACAAGAATATCGTCTATAAAGACTACCACAAATTGATCAATATAGTCTCTAAAGACTCTATTCATTAGATCCATGAAGATAGCAGGGGCATTAGTAAGACCAAATGGAATCACTATAAATTCATAGTTTCCATACCTTGTACGAAAAGCCGTCTTTGGTATATCCTCCCTTTTGACCCTTAATTGATGATACCCTGAACGAAGATCAATCTTGGAAAAGTATTGAGCTCCGCATAGTTGGTCAAATAAGTCATCAATGCGTGGGAGAGGATATTTGTTCTTGATAGTGATCTTGTTAAGTTCTCGATAATCAATGCAGAGTCTCATTGATCCATCTTTCTTCTTAACAAATAGAACAGGTGCTCCCCAAGGTGACGCACTAGGGCGTATGAATCCCTTATCAAGATTCTATTGGAGTTGCTTCTTCAATTCCTGCAACTCAATTGGGGACATTCTATAAGGTGTCTTTGAAATTGGCAAAGCACCCGGTACGAGTTCTATTGAAAACTCAACTTCACGATTTGGTGGAAGACCCGGTAATTCCTCCGGAAATACATCATCAAACTCTCGTACAATGGGCATATTCTTAATCATGAGTTTCTCACCAACCATTTGAGATAAATAACCTTCATTTAGTGGAATCAATACCCATAAGATGGAAGAAATTTCCACTAGAAGGTTATGTTCATCCTTGCATTGATAGACGATCGTAGATTTATCTGGAATATGAAATGTGACTTCCCTTCTTTGGAAATTGATATGAGCTCCATGTAGAGAAAGCCAATCCATGCCAAGAATCACATAAAATTCCACTAAAGGAAGGATCACAAGATTTGCAGGAAGCACATTCCCACAAACTTCGATCGGAGAAGAATTATAAACTTTTGATGCGACTGTTGTGCCATTAGGTGTTGTCACAGCTAACTCAACATCTAATTGTTGAGGTAGTACGGTGATACCCTTAGAAAATTTTTCAGAAATAAAAGAGTGGGTGGATCCATAATCAAATAAAACATTTGCTACTTTAGAGTGGATGGTAAGTGTACCTTTCACCACTTCGTTATCGTACTCCACATCGCTGATAGAAATTGCATGTGACTTTCCTTTGTCTTTAGCCTTAAGATTTTGTTGACGTCGACCATCATCATCACCCCTTGGATTTGGGAATTGATTGGAATAATGCCCCATCTCCTTGCACTTGAAACATTGAAGTGTAGTAGGTTCATTTTGTGTATCCCTTCCTTTGTTTTCATCATTAGACATCTTCTTCCCATTATCACGGCATTCAAATTCCCGATGACCTTCCTTTCCACATTTAAAACATTTACTTGTCCCTTTAAGACAACTCCCTCCATGTTTCTTTCCACACTTTGAGCATAAGGGAAAGCTCATCTTCTTTTCAGTGTGCTCTTTAGATTTTCCTTTGAATTCCATCTTCCTCTTCTTATCAAACCCATGTGACTGATGGGTTACTCCAATCTCCATCCCGACATTGAGAGCACATCGTGTTGGGTCGGAAGAACACCCCAAGGAGGGAATGATGGCAAGAGGGGGGTGAATTGCCTTTTTAAAAAATTGATTAAGAAATTTAAATCAAAGTATAAATGCAGCGGAAAGTAAAGAGGCAAGACACAAGAACTTGATAACGGAGTTCGGCCAAAACCCGGCCTACGTCTCCGCTCCCAACTCAACCGTTGAGAGATTCCTACCGCTTGCTTTTCAATGGTTTTAGCAAGAAACCCACTAGGCTTTGAGGTAGCACTAGGACCTATTACAGCTTGCTTTTATTGGTTGAGCAAGAACCCAATGCTTTTAATGGTTAAGCAATAACCCACTAGCCTTTTTAACGGGTGAAGGCTAGCTCACCGTGTCTCAAGCTTTTTAAAGGAAAAGCTTGTGAACCTCTTCACACCTTAGTGGTGGTGTGAGAACCCAAAAGAAGGGGAGAAGAGAAAAGGGTTGGGGTTTGTAGGCACAAACCCAATTTTAAGCTCAAAATAAATAAAACAATAAAACCCGTAATGGAGAAGCCTTGGGCGCCTTTGAATGATTGGAGATGTTGAAGGCCGCTTCCAAGCTTCTTTGAAGGAGCTCCTTGGATGTGGAAGTTGTTGGAGCTAGGTGGGTTCCTTTGAGGAAGTCCGCCGGAGGTTGGCCAATTGATCCAAAATGTGTACGTTGGCTTTACAATAGTTCCTGTGTATGTCCGGGGCTTCCTTGGCCTTTATTTATAGGCTAGGAACCCTTGGGGAGGCTTCGGAGCCGTTGGAGAGGTCTTCGGAGCCGTTGGAGGCCAAAAGGAGGTTGACTGGTCAAACCCAACGGCTAGTTTGACTGGGCCACCGGCTGGCCGGTGCAGGGCCACCGGCTGGCCGGTGCCTTGGCAGAGGAGGAGAAGTCAGGTCCAGGTGCCACCGGCTGACCGGTGCCAGATCCACCGGTCGACCGGTGGTGAGGCAGTAGCAAACCCTGTTCAGCCTGGGTGCCACCGGCTGGCCGGTGCTTGGCCACCGGTTGGCCGGTGAGATGGCAGTGGCTCCTTCTTGAGTCCAGGTGCCACCGGCTGGCCGGTGGTGTGCCACCGGCTGGCCGGTGGTGTGCCACCGGCTGGCCGGTGGACTAAATTTCAGTCCATTTGCCAGCTTCCTTGGGCCAATCCTTTGGCAATCAATTGCCTATCACCAAAAACACTTAAAGCAAAATGTTAGAAACATAAGAGGGTGATTGTGATCATGAAAATCAAACCTCGAGGGGTTCGAGAGGTACAACAATCTCCCCCTATTTTGATGATCACAATCACCAAAACAATTAAAGTAAAATACATAAATTGAAAGGAAATGTTAAACATGATGAAAAGGATTCTCCCCCAATCAATCAAGAAATTTCTCCCCCTTTGTGATTATCAAAATAGAATTGGGGCTTAAAACTTGATTGAGGGATTTTAGAGAGTTTAAAACAATTGAAAAAGATACTAATTGTTGAAAAATTTTGAAATGAAAAATTGAATTGAAAAATTTGAATAACAGTTTGAATTGAAAGTTTTGAATCAAAAAACAATTGAAATTCGAAATTTGAAACCAAATGAAATTTTTGAAAATGAGAGTTTTGAATCAAAAAATCGATACCAACTGTTGGATATTTAAAAATGAAAATTTAAAAGAAAATAGAGAATTTCGAAGCCAAGTGTTGAGTTTGAAAGGAAAAATTTTGAATACACAAAAAAGCTTAAAAGATCCTAACTCCCCCTAAATAAAAACAATCAATCACCGGGGAGAGGTTTTTGAAACCGAAACAAATTTAGGCCCGGAGAGACTTGCCAATAGGGATTTTTCAATCCATACTTGCCTCATGGCGGGTCTTCTCCTATAGAATTCGTCCGAAAAGTAAAAAGATTTGGGTTGACCGTACCGGGCATTTTTACAATTACATTCATAAATGAGATGCCCGGGTTTTCTTGCAATAATTACAAAATTTGTAATCGGAGCTCCCCCTTACAAAAACAGTTTGAGCATGGGAGGAGGAGGCTCGGTTGGTATAGCCAAGTCCGTGAGAGGTTCGGGAAACGCGTTGGGAACCAAGTATATTATTCAAATTTTGTTCCCCTTGGGTGAACTTGGCTAAGGTCTCTCTTAGATCTTTGATGGTTGATTCCATGGAATCAACATTTGGGAAATTTTGGATTTTAAGGGTGAGTTCCTCCTTCTCTTTGAGAAGTTGGTCTTTTTCGGAGGAAAGTTTTTTGAAAGACTTTTTTAAAGCAACAAATTTTGAAGATAATTCATGAAAACCTTTTTCAAGTTGGTCTCTAGCATGTGAGAGATCTTCATAAGATAAATGATTTAAAGAATTGGAATTTGAAGAACAAGAGGAAGAGGAATCGGAAGATGTTACCTCATGGAATGCCATTAGGCATTTGTTACCGTTGTCGCTCGAGGAGGAGGAGGAGGATGATGTGTCACTCCATGTCGCCTTGAGGACCTTCTTCTTTCCTTTGTCCTTGGCCCGTTTCTTGTTGAGTGGGCAATCGGGCTTGTAATGGCCCTTTTCGCCGCACCCGTAGCATTTTACCTTGGGCTCGGTTTTTTCGGTGGGTTCTTGCTTTCGCGCCTTGCGGGATTTCTTCTTCTTCTTATGCTTCTTCATAAATTTATGCATTTGGCGGGCGAGATTCTCCATTTCGGAATCGCCGCTTGAAGATGAAGGAGATGAGGCAGATGAGGATGATGAGGAGGAGCTTACTTCTTTTTGTACCTTGAGGGCGATGTTCTTTGGTGTCTTGATTGGTGTGCCCTCCTTTTGTGCTTGCCTCCTCATCGTGATCTCGTACGTCATGAGAGATCCGATGAGCTCTTCTACCGGCATGTTTTTTACATCCTTTGCTTCTTGGATAGCCGTCACCTTTGGTGCCCATGTGCTCGGTAGGACCCATAGAATCTTTTTGACCATTGTTTCAGCTGAAACATCATCACCAAGGGACTTTCTCCCATTGCACACATCAGTAAATCTAGTAAACATTTCAGAAATAGATTCATTTGGATGCATAGAAAAAGATTCAAAATCCTGACGGTACATGTCCAATCGAGTATCCTTTACTTTGTTGGTCCCCTCATGGGTAACCTCCAAAAGTTTCCAGATTTCATGTGCGGAGGTGCATGTGGAAACTCGATTGAACTCGTTTCGGTCAAGGCCGCAATGGAGAGCATTCATGGCTTTGCCATCAAGCTCGAAATTTCTAATGTCGGCTAGGGTCCATTTGGATTCATCGGGGGAAGACAAAGTATAACCTTGCATGACAATTTTGTAAATCGGATAACCTATGCTTCTTAAAAAAGTGGTCATGCGGGTTTTCCAATAATTATAGTCGGACCCATCAAAAAATGGAGCCCGACCCAATGAGTAGCCCTCGGGGGCGAAAGAGGTAGATGCCATCACAATGGATCTTTGAATTTGAAACCTTTTAAGGTATTACTCAAATTATCCCTCTGATACCAATTGTTGGGTCGGAAGAACACCCCAAGGAGGGAATGATGGCAAGAGGGGGGTGAATTGCCTTTTTAAAAAATTGATTAAGAAATTTAAATCAAAGTATAAATGCAGCGGAAAGTAAAGAGGCAAGACACAAGAACTTGATAACGGAGTTCGGCCAAAACCCGGCCTACGTCTCCGCTCCCAACTCAACCGTTGAGAGATTCCTACCGCTTGCTTTTCAATGGTTTTAGCAAGAAACCCACTAGGCTTTGAGGTAGCACTAGGACCTATTACAGCTTGCTTTTATTGGTTGAGCAAGAACCCAATGCTTTTAATGGTTAAGCAATAACCCACTAGCCTTTTTAACGGGTGAAGGCTAGCTCACCGTGTCTCAAGCTTTTTAAAGGAAAAGCTTGTGAACCTCTTCACACCTTAGTGGTGGTGTGAGAACCCAAAAGAAGGGGAGAAGAGAAAAGGGTTGGGGTTTGTAGGCACAAACCCAATTTTAAGCTCAAAATAAATAAAACAATAAAACCCGTAATGGAGAAGCCTTGGGCGCCTTTGAATGATTGGAGATGTTGAAGGCCGCTTCCAAGCTTCTTTGAAGGAGCTCCTTGGATGTGGAAGTTGTTGGAGCTAGGTGGGTTCCTTTGAGGAAGTCCGCCGGAGGTTGGCCAATTGATCCAAAATGTGTACGTTGGCTTTACAATAGTTCCTGTGTATGTCCGGGGCTTCCTTGGCCTTTATTTATAGGCTAGGAACCCTTGGGGAGGCTTCGGAGCCGTTGGAGAGGTCTTCGGAGCCGTTGGAGGCCAAAAGGAGGTTGACTGGTCAAACCCAACGGCTAGTTTGACTGGGCCACCGGCTGGCCGGTGCAGGGCCACCGGCTGGCCGGTGCCTTGGCAGAGGAGGAGAAGTCAGGTCCAGGTGCCACCGGCTGACCGGTGCCAGATCCACCGGTCGACCGGTGGTGAGGCAGTAGCAAACCCTGTTCAGCCTGGGTGCCACCGGCTGGCCGGTGCTTGGCCACCGGTTGGCCGGTGAGATGGCAGTGGCTCCTTCTTGAGTCCAGGTGCCACCGGCTGGCCGGTGGTGTGCCACCGGCTGGCCGGTGGACTAAATTTCAGTCCATTTGCCAGCTTCCTTGGGCCAATCCTTTGGCAATCAATTGCCTATCACCAAAAACACTTAAAGCAAAATGTTAGAAACATAAGAGGGTGATTGTGATCATGAAAATCAAACCTCGAGGGGTTCGAGAGGTACAACACATCGAACGATTTCCTCGTAGCTATTGAAGTCCCTTATGGCTAACGCCCTTCGAAGACTTGGTTTTAAGCCACTAAAGAATCGACCGATCTTACTCTCGGGTTGGATAATAATACCAGAAGCGTACCTTGCAAGTCTTGTAAAATTTGCTTCATAGGTACCAACAGATTCATCATCCCTTTGCTTCAGTTCAAGGAACTCTTTCTCTATCTTTGTTCGGAGAATACGGGGGAAGTACTTATTGAAAAATAAGTTCTTGAACTCGTCCCATTCCATAGACTCAATTTCATCCCTTTGCCTCGTATTCTTAATAAGATTCCACCATTGATCAGCATCTCCTTCCAAACGATACACTGCTAGGATAACTTTATCATGATCAGAACATTGAAGAACTGAAAATATCTTTTTAGTAGTACTATTCCATTGTTCAGCAACTAATGGATCAGTAGACCCACTGAAAGAAGGTGGACGCTGCCTCATGAAGGATTCAACAGAATGTTGCTCCTTCCTTTGCTCTTTTGGAAGTCCTGCATGATTCATAGCTTGAGAAAGTTGTGTGAGCATGGCTACAAGATTTTGCATTCCATCTCCCATATCGTTTGGTTGCTCAGAGGGACAATCATTGCATTGCCCATCGCATTCCGCATTAACACGGTTCCTTCGGGTTCCAGCCATTGACTAAAACCAAGAATAATAGTGTGAGAAACACTAATTATAATAGGAAAACCATATAATTCAAGAATAAAATTTTCATGCTTAAGGTCTTATCCTAGGTTATTCAAGGCCATTTCTAAAACACTAAGATTGTGTTCTATGCTTAGACTTATCCTTAGGGTTCTTACTAAGGCTTTCACATCCTAGTTTCCAAAGGTTGACTATACCTTTCCTCTGATACCAACTATAACGACCCATACTTTACATACATTGTTAATACTTCAAAATTGAAGCATACTTATTACAACATATGACAAAACCACAAAGGACCGTATAGGTATAGTGTCTTTAGAAACTGGGAAACATAAACAACTGGTTCATAAATCTTCTACAGTGTCTCCCATTTATTTCATCATATCTAGGGTCCCTTTTAGCATATTCTACTTAATATCCATCTTCCTGACCTGGGGAAAAGAAAACATAAAAGGGTGAGCTCAAATTCTCAGCAAGGGAAAATAAAGGAAATAAAAATCATATCATATCTTTTAGAAAATCATAACCTGCAAAAGAGATCATAATATCTTAACATGGAATAAATCATAGAATTGAAAATGAGATCCCCATAATCATAAAAATGAAACTTGAAACTTTGTGGCATGCACACATAATCATGGAAAATCATTTCTTGTTAGTCATGACTCATTGCCAAGACTATCTTAGTGGACAGAGTCCCTTTCTGAACCGAGTCACCCTCGTTCCAGTCCTGTTTCACTGAACCGGTATAACCTACCGTTCCATCCCTGTCTATCTCATGAGATATAAAATCTTTACCCAATGCATTGGAGGGAGAAATAGGTCCCACCCATCTTATAATGAATCCTTTCTTATGTGTGCCACATAATCATAAACCATACATCATAGCATAACCCATGTAATAAAAATGGGAATCTTAAACATCGTGTCATCATAAAACAATTCATATAAGATAAAGGAATTCATAAAAATGTTTCCATCACAACATAATCAAATCCATGTAATAATAGGGATAAAAACAGAACCCTTTTATTATCTTAGATGGAAAATAATTTTGATAAAATACTCGAACTCCATTCTTGAGGAAAATATCCTTTCTACTTTAAAAACATTTTTCCTTTCATAACATGTCATACAACTTTAAAATAAAAGAATTTGATTAAAAATAAACTTGAAAACTTGTAAAGGATGCTTCTTGGAAATAATGTTTTAAAAATCCATTCATGCCGTATAAGTTAAAAAAACATTCTTCGTACTTTTGTCGGAAAAGTCAAAAAGTACCTCGTACGACAAAAGATTTCTTTAATAGATATTACTAAAAACTCACCGAAGGGTAAAAATGGATTTAAACAATTTTAGGTGGATGGAAATAATATTAAATATTGATGAAACATGGATTTGGATGATAAAATACACCCCAGTAAATACTTACGAATAAACAATCTCGGATAAAAAATGAGATTGTGATATTTCCCTTACCTTAGGTCCGATTTGCTTTGTACGTGTCCGAAGCTCCTGTATAATGGTTTAAATAATGTTATTGACTTATTCCAGAATAATACATATTGATATGATATCATATATGGTCATATTCTTAGCTTCTTGTTAGTAATATTTCATTGTTACTTGTTACTCGGGTCTTTATTGCCTTTTGTTCTTATGCGTGTTTTTCCGAATACATTCTTATTATTCTTTTAAGGTTATAGATACCTTATATCCAGAATTGTATTAGTGTAACATATATCATATTTATTCATTCAATTCATTTATATAATTACTATGTAATGGTGATCATGTAGAACGAGTCGCATCACATCGTGGAGACGGTATTCCGTACGTACGCACGAGTGATGATATCGTTCCTATGATCGTGGAACTGTATTGGAGTATATATATATTATTTCAGTATCAATATTACTTTATAATAATCATAAATAGTTACTCATTACACCATTATACCCATCCTTGTAAAGTAATGGTGGAAAAATAGATTACACCACGGCGTGGAGACGGTATTCCGTACGTACGCACGCGCGGTGATTTCATTTTTCCGTGGGATGGATAGAAGGTGAATTTGGGTTGTTTCATATTTATAATAACATATCAGTATGTAAGTAATACTTATGTTATTACTTTATCATGAAACAACTAAAGAAGAAGAAGTTGAAGAAGAAAGAAATTGAAAAGATCGGTAATGGATATTACCTCTTCTTTGGAACGCCTCTTTGAATCCTCCACTTAGGGAACTAAGATTGGTCTTTGAAGAAGACCAGGACCTCTAGGATTATTATAGGGAAGTGGAGAGGAGAAAATGGCAGGGGTTGGACGAGCTTGAGTGCTCAATTTGGTGTGAGGAGGAGGGGGAGGAGGTGCCCTTTTATAAGGGAGGAGAGGGGCACCTTAGGAATATCTCAAAATATTATTTTATATTAAAGTCAAAATCGGATTATAATGGTTCCAAAGGGTCTTATTTCAAAGCTAAAGTGGGGATGGGTCGAAATCCTATCAACCAATAGGATATAGACAAGTTTAGGGTATTATTTTAACCTTATCAATTAGATTTAACTCTAAGTTAAATAATTTAACTTTTACCGTGTCTTTTTGTTTTCTTTCACTATATGGTTAATACACTTACTATAACATGCCAAACGAACCCCAAATTGTTTATTATTAATATATATATCCTTATCTAAGTCATTTGGTTGATCCTTAGATTTTTAGGAATAAAATAACAATTAATAATATAATATTTTATTTAAAAACTATTTTGTGTCAATTTTGACACTATTTGATATATGATTTTTGTGAAAGTCATAACAGAATTATATGTTCGAACCAAGTGGATTAAATCAACATTAATATATCATAGTAACCTATAAAATTAGTGGAATTCATAAAAAGTCTCAAATTACATTTATTTTTGTGTTTATAACATCAATTATGTCAATATTTCATTAATAAGATAATTACTGCATCATCATTGTGTCATAAATAAATTAAATTATTTAATGTCTAAAAATTACAAATAAAATACCATTATGTAGGAAATCTTTTTCTATTTCTAATGAATATTTATAGTCGAATTTATCTTATGTATAACCCCATATTAAAAATGATTTACTTATTAAACTTTGATTTTAACTATTTTAACCCTTCTTTAAATAAATTAATAATAAATGTCCTAATCTAATCCAAGTGGGCCTAAATGGTCATATTTTTATTCCTAAGTTTGTTTTTTGTCGAATTACATTTGTCCAATAGAATTAGGACATGTGTTAGGGTAATATTAATATCATATTTACCCTTAGTTACCCTATTTACTATTAGCCGCAGTAAAAAAGTAAAAAGTTACTATTCACCAAAAAATTATTTTTATCTCATTGAACCACATTTTACTTACTGATATCAATCGTGTCTGTCGGATTTTTGAAATTCCATTCACAGAAGCGGTAAAATTATGTTTTATGCAAAATTCAGTTTTTAACCTACCACTTAGTGGTTTCACTATTCATCAAAAATTGAAAGTTTTCAGAAAAATACCAAAATTTCACCCTAGGCTAATTTCGATATTCTGAGTCCAAAAATGAAGTTCATTTTGAAAAATAAAATTTATAAAATTTCAAAAAGTGGTTATTACTATTCATAACGGCTAGTTTTAATAGCATATTGTTGTTTAGTGAAACTCGGTATTGTGTACGACGCAAGCTATCGAGGAAGGTCGCGATTGCGTGTAAAGCAAGCCAAGAAAGTGTTTTGTAGAAAAAGATTCCTTTGATGATTCATATAACATAAAAGTCTCGGGTGTTACATTTATGATGCATTCATGTAATGAAACCATTTTTTACTCTTTTTTCACATAGAATAATTAGGAAT
This sequence comes from Viscum album, assembly GCA_963277665.1. Classification (NCBI taxonomy): domain Eukaryota; kingdom Viridiplantae; phylum Streptophyta; class Magnoliopsida; order Santalales; family Viscaceae; genus Viscum; species Viscum album. Next base: position 1,115,308,242 of record OY728120.1, read on the forward strand.
ATTTTTAAAGAAAGGATGACTTAATTTCTCTCTTCGTTTAGAAATATTTTTTCTTCTAAAACAATGTTTTCTAAAAATATTTTCAATTTTTTTAACCTTATAACAATGATTTATTAAATATATTTTTAACCAATTTTCCATTAAAAGAAAAAATTTTCAAGGGAAAAATATTTTCACATTCATATCAAGGATCTTTTTTAAAACTTTTACCATGTAAAGGGAAATTTCATTATGACATGTATAGAATTACTCACAGATATGAATTTTATTTCATTGAATATTACATTGAATGTTTAAAATGTTATTTTTAATGAATTTTTTTCTTAATACTCCAGAAATTCTTGTTTTTAAAAACTTATTTTCAAAGAAAACCATTTTTAAAATGTTTTATAAAAAGTATATTATCTTCAAAAAAAAATTAATGATATTTTAATATCATTTTCATTCATCAAACTAAATAAGACTTTTTTTATCCCACACTGGGGATATTTTATAATCTTACATAATCAATATTCTTTGTATAGATTACGATTTTTCTAAATAAATTGTTATGGAACCCCTTTCTGTTTCCTGACTTAATCATGTTTCAAAGAAATTTTTATTGAACCCATTTACATTATATAGGTCAATCATGTTTCAATGATATTGACATGGAAATAATTTATTTTCCTCGGGATAATCATGTTATAAAATAAATATGATTTTTTATGATTTTTATGAGAAAATATATACATAATTCATAAATTTTATGGTTTTTGGATGTCTTATACGATGGGGAATACCCAATAGCACCAAGTGAGTCCATTACAACTTATATAATGTTGTGGCTCATATAGCATTCGGTGAGCCAATTACAAGATATATGATGGGGTGGACCAGATAGCATTGGTTGATCCTGTTAAATCTTATATGAGGGGGTAGACCAGATTGCACTGGGTGAGCCCATTATAGATTATTCTGTGGGGTGTCCCAGATAACATATGGTGATCCCATTACAACTTATATAATGAGGCGGAACAGATAGTTTTGGTTTATCCTGCTATATCTTATATGATCGGTGCACCCAGGTAATCATCCAATTCATTGAATAATGATTATATATGAAGTATGATGTATGGTTATTAAAATTAATGTTTTTTTGAAAGGGTTTTATTAATATTATGCTCTATGTTGCTGAAAAGGATTTTAATTGCTTTTTATGGGTTTATAATGATTCTCATGGTCAAGATTGATATCACATGTCTCGTGATTATTGATTCTGATGACTTATTCCTTTTTAATGTTTTCAAATTTTATGATATGGTTATTTATGCGTATGAGTAATTTTATGATTAACTCATACCCTTGTACACTTATTATGCTCATTGATGACATTCAATTGTTAATCCTTATGTATACCCTTACTAAGAAATTGATCTTACCCTTGTTATGTTTCCTTTTCCCCAAGTTATAAATAATTTGGTTTAATTTGTTATTTCTAGAAAGGATTTCATATGGATGATGATTAAGTATTAAAGTAAAAAAAGAAAAGTTTGGTAAAGTGGTAGAAATTATCATTTAAATTCATGTTAATTGTTTTTATAGGTGTCTGTCCAAATTCTCAAAAACTGTAATCCTAAAAGCTCCCCAACATTATAAGTGATCCAATTTATCCTTTTATTTTTGTATGTTTTAGAAGGAAAAAATTGATTCACAATTATTGGATTCAAATTTATGAATATAAAGTTTACGATTATAGAAATGAATCTGACAGTATAGGTTCTGGGCTATTATAGTTTGTATTGAAGGTTGATTTAGAAAGCTTTGTAGATTGGGATGTTTTCATGTTAGGTTATCTTAATAATTATGGATACAATCACAAGACTATAATCTTAAGTATGATCCTATGTTCAAAGAAAAATACACCCCATTGAGTATTTAAGTGATGATATCTTATTGTGATTGACAACATTTTAAGATACATTTTATTAGGTTGGGGAATTATTAACCCCTAGTATTGACATGAAGTGAGGATTTCATTTTTTATTTTTAAAGGAAAAAAGTACAATGTGAAGGCTATGCGACGACTCGTCGTATCTGGAAAGGCCATGGGGATTTAACCCACAACTGAATATCAAGAAGGGTGTAGCTTCTACCACTGACCTACTTGATGCCCAAGTTTGTTTCATATTTTTAAAGGTAGTGATTATATTTATTTTCAAGACATATAGTATTTTATTTGAGGAATAATGGTTGAATTATCATGGAAAAATATATGATCAAATCCTTCTAATCCATAGGTTTTAAACATTGTTATTAAATGTTTGATGAATTTTAAGGATTGTTATTTATAGAATTATTTTGTCTGAAATTTTGGTATTAATAATTTATTTGGATGATTAATAAATCAAATCATGGTTTATTAATTTTGTTAATTATCATACCATATTATAACGGTTTTTTTTGGTTAATTTTTAAAGTTAGTAGGAATATATTGTCATCCCTTTATTATTATGTGGTGTTTAAAATGTTATTTCAGAGCTTCAGGTGTGAAACATTCAACTTTTAAACCCGTTTTTTAGAGAAAAAGATGATATTATGGTGTAAATTTTTTTAAAGGGTGAAATTTTTCACATAAAATAATTATATTTTCATATTAGATTAATCTACTCGGTATGTGAATTCCTCAACTCTAACAAAACGATATTAAAAAAAAATTCTACCTAGTACCTTCAAATATGATTAATCATATGGTCTATTAGATCATCATAGATTTATGTTCATGATTCCTTTTAATTTCTATTGATCATTCCCTTTCTTGTGATCAATTACCTCAATCAACCTATATAGTTATTTACACTTTTCCTCCATTACCAGATATGTTATCCTATTAGAAAATATAGTTATGTGTTATTCCATATGAACTTTTTTACATAATTTTATCTCTTATTAAGATAACTTTTTTTAAACATTTTTATTATGTGGGTTTACAAAAAAAAGCATTCTCAAATATTCATCCCTTGATTACTGAGATAAAGATCAAATTTTGAGGACCCAATTTATTAAGGGGGGGGGTATATAACACCCTGATATTTTAAAATTAGATTATTATTTTCAATAGTTTAAAGGAAATGAAACACTGACTTATCTTATCTTACACACAAAAAATAGTTTCATAGATATCTTATGATACACACAAGACCGAGTTTAATCAATCTTAAACGATCAGTGATATATATTACAATTATAACCCAACCATTAAATTAGAAGGTATGAAAAATATTAAATAATTTATAAAATATAAATATATATATATATATACATCTATAAATTTCTTACTCAATATAAATTATTGACAATTTTTTATTAAATAATAAATCAATTTTTAGTAAAGTGACATTATTCTTCAAAAATATATCTTCTTCAAAAATAAATTTTATTTCATTTCATGAAAAAATATTATAAATTAATTTTTGGAAATTATAGAAAGTTTATTTGATAAAATTAATATCATTTTTTAAATTCTAATACCAAAAATATATAAGGGTTAATTTTTTTATTTTTCTCAAAAGATTCAATTTTTTATGAATAGTGAAAAATATTGAATTTTAATTGAAAATTGTTCTTTGGTTAATTTATTCATAAAGTTAAATTATAATTTAAATAGGTTTAAATCTATAATTAGTTAAATTATAAATATATTAATACAATTTAAGTCATTGTAATAAATATCATATGGAAATAAGATATAAAAACTTTGCAAACATTTGAGCCTTTTCTATTTGAAAACGCACTTTCTCATTGCATCTATGAGATTAATATTAATTGAAATTTCAAAAAGTCTATTAATTTAATTTATAAAAAGGTATTAAATATTTGGAATAAATATAATTTATAATTTCAAATAAGTACAACTTTAATTTTTACCAAAATAATTACTAAAAATAGATAACATTAATCATAGTAATTAATGTAAAAATGAGTTTATTAATGGATTAAAATTTAAACATAATTGGAAAAATGACCAATAAACTTTTCCAAAACCCATTTTATAGAAATATGTATACCCTTATTACTTAATGAGATATTTTTATTATTTTTTGGTACATTATTCCCTAATATTGACATATATAATAAGTTAAGTAAACAAAAAAACAAATTGAAAACTTTTCTTTTTAATCTCTATAATGATTTAGGATAGAGAAAAAAAATATAAGTTTAACTATAAATATTATTTTGAAATATAAGTTATTTTTTATTATAATATTATATCTTTAATTTTTATAGATGAATTCATAACTTAAAATTCTTAATAAATGTTAACACATTAATTATTTAGTTAATAAAAAATAATACAACCCATACGAGAAATAATACAAGTGATGTAAGTTGAATGGATTTTTTTGATAAATTGTTTTGTTTGAAAAATATATCATGCTACATAGTATTTATCATATTATATTATAATTCTATATTTGTTTTGATATTTTTTAAATCCAATTTAAATGAATAATGTTAACATTGATATTAATATTATTTTATAAAAAATGACAATTTATTAAAGGATTAAAAAATTAATAAAAATATTATATTATAATTACTGATTTTTATAAGAAAATAAATATCAACTATGTTCCATTCATGGACCAATTTGTCTTTTATAATGACTATAATGACCACTAAATAATAAAAACATTGTTAGCGCAATTAAGGTTAAAGCCATGTTTTTGTGTGTTGCATGGACTTATATTAAAATTAATTTTCGAAACATGTTAAATTAATATTTTATAAATTAGATATATTATTTTGACTTAGTGGGTATGAATTTTATAGCAATTATTACTTTATTTTTTTCTAAATGGATAAATTATATAAATTAATAAACTAGTTATTGTATTCAAAACCCAAAATGGAAAAAAAAGAACATAAGAGTTAAGGAAAAAATGATTAAAAATGTGTTTAATTTTGCGGTTCAGGTATTTATAGACCTTATAATCCATCCATAACATTAATTTTCAATTTTAGATCCACTTTAGGTAATTTGTACCTCCAAATAGTGAATTCTTATGAGTAATTAGAAGAATTCCACTACTCCTCAATTATAATAGGGCACTCACCCCCCTTACTTATTCACACCTATAAAGACATTTGGTCCATACAAACATAGCCAAATAAATTCCCAAATTCAAAAATCCCATTATATAAGCCTCACATTTTTTATTAATCAAGCCAATTAATCCCTTCAATTCCATCCAACATGAGTTATCTAAGGACGTTGTAATGTTCTTCAACAAGTAGTTTTTTTATTTCCTTATCCACCCCATTAAATTCTTCTTATACCATGATTATATACAAGCCTAAGTATCATAAATATATTTATATGTTGTTATGTTAAGAATATGACTAAAAACCACACACACATTCATCAAATGTATTATGAAATCATCATTAGTGTGTATATGGGGATACCGCCTCGCGAACTGATGTTGTTCGATTTTCCATTACCACATATCAAGGGTGTAAATAATGATGGATACAATGATTATATATTATTTTTATAAAATAGTTATACTTATGGAGTCTTTATTTCATATATACCCCTTTACATTCTATACCTTAGGGGATACAATAACTTCACTCATGTGTATGGTGAACTACCACCTCTGGAAGTGGTGAGATTCGTTTTTCACTAACACCTTAAATGGAATGTAATAAGGGTATAGATAAAAAATAGATTTCATACAAATTAAATATGAATTATATTCAAGAAAATTTATCAATTTAAAGTTATAATATAACATTTTTGATTTACCTTTTCACTAATTAGAAAAACGTATAACGTACTTCGTGAATGTGTATACTACCGCCTCCATAAAACGATGTGATTCCTTTTTTCTTATCCACAATAGAAGAATTATATATAAGAATATATAATTAAATAATATGGTATTTATGATATTATCATATTTTTAGGAAGATAAATTCTTCTTACCTTCTTTCCATAATGATCATTGAAAAACGGAAATGTTTCTCTTGTGTACATAGGGCCTACCGTCTCCATGATCATAATGTGAGTTCATTTTTCATAACAATATTTCATGATTGGTTTTAAAATTATAATTAAGGTAAAATAGGATAATTATTTCATGATTTTTATTCTAGACATTTTTAATATAATTACCTCTTTGACCATTATAATCTCACCTAATTAATTTTAGTCACACAAGATGAATATTGTCAAAATATATGACATAAACTTAATTGAGTAAGTAATTATATATGGAGTATTAATAAGTGAAATAAAATAAATAATAAACATGAAATTTTTTCCCAATAATGTAAATAATTAACATAATTTTATTGTTCAAAAAGATAAATACACCCATGAAAAGATGAACTCAAGGTAAGGGTTGTCTTGTCTTTCATTTATTTCTATGATATATAGGCCATATTTTGAAATCCCAACTTCAATTACACTAAAAGGTTCCCCATGAAAGTGGCCCAAATGGCCTCAAGTGAACCTCCTCATATACTAGGTGCTAATGACTACCAGTGAGAGAATATGGTCTGTTCATAAGAAGACTATTACCTCTTCTTAGAGTGGAGCATAAAAGATATATAATAGAAGTTGGATAAATAATTGAGAAAGAATAATAATGAATAAACAAGACTAGCAGTGGAAGTAACCATAATCATCCCTCAATAAAAATAAACTAAAAATATGAAAAATAACACAAAAAAATATATTATTATTTAGTTTTATATCTCTATAAAATAATAAAATAGGTATACATGGTAGTATGTAGATAGTACAATCCATGATGTACAAAAAAAGACCAAAAACTGTCCAAAATTCTTTATCACTAGCCTGGTCATTTACTAACAAGATTTATCTAGATAAAGTAATCAAATCAGGTTTCAAATGTGGGATTCATACCCTTATCCATAACTTTGACCATATAATATTCTGGAGTACCAAGTACAGATCAGATAGGGTTTCAGATAAATATTATTAGGCCCCCACAAACAGCATCTATACAAATCTAGTTTGTGAATATTAACTGATTTGTGTGTAAGTATATATAAATATAAATAAATTAAACAAGTAATAACTCATACATTATTTAGCTTTATCTAGTAATTTATATAAACATTATATCATTTATTTAATTAATTTATGTCGAATTTTTATAGATAAATTATGTGAATGTGTCATCAATACTAAAATAGATCACAATAATAATAGAGTATCTAAGAAGAAATAATTTAATCATTGATCTTAGGGGTTGGAAAAAACATAATAGTAAATCCTTGAGTCTAGAAGTAAAAGGACTTAGTATAATCAAAGGGTATTTCCCTTGTCATTACATGATAAAATATTTTAAATGAGTCTATATAGATCATCCATAGTAATCTCAGGATATGTATGATCATGATAAATGTGATGAATCGATGGAATCATTGTGTCTAAAGGCATCATTTTGGATCCAAGGAGTATATATTAGGCATCATAATATATGTTGATATAGATATGGTATCATATGGAATCATGTCAAGAATATACTAGTATTCAAGGACTGTGTCCCTATGTGGGTATCTCCATTAGAAATTTTCTCCATGAATTCGAATGGAATCCTTTTATTTGTTAAGGAATTACCTTGATAATACAAGGATGGATCTATAATAAGAACTATTATAAATAAACAAATGTTCATATGAAATATGAACCTTATACTTATTCCATTTATATCAAACATAATCATAGTTCATGTAATACTCGTGCCTTTCTAATCATTTAATATGTCATTAGGATCATTAAATTACCATTCAATAACATGAAAAGGTATATTGAGGACATAAATCCATTTATAACTTTAATTTCTTAATCATTAATTAGTTTCATTCCATACCTTTCCTTAAATCATGAAAATTTGATTTAATAAATGAAATGAATAAGAATTTAATTACAATTAACTAGGCTAAGTGATATTTACAAAATATAAATTCCATTTTGAAATTTAAATATTTTTTCTTTAAGTTAAAACACATACCTAAAATGTTCAATTGATAGTCATACAAAATACAAATTTTTTATCCCTTATCAATTCACAATTCATTTTATTTAGGAATTAATTACCGTTAGCAGGGTCAAGACAACACACCTGGACGGTGTCTCAAATAATTATAACAAGGTTAAAAAGGCATAAAGAGAGAAGCATCCTAATTGAGGTGGATATAATGAGGTAAAACCTCAAATAGTATGATTATCAAGTATATTTTGGGCTCTAAATTATGAGAATATTTTTTGTAATCATCGTATATGAATTTTTGGCACAGCTCCCAATAAAACTGGCATGCTCACATTGATGGAATTTTATAAAGATGATACTTTTATGAAAAATTCATAGACCACCTACCTAGAGATTATAACATTATCCTTGTCCAATATCGACCCTTTTTCGTCCTTGATCAAATGAAAATAGAATAATGGATGAAAACCATGAAAATAGGGTATTTGAGCCTACATCAAAATAGCATAGTTGAGGGAAAGACAAATAATGAACTAAGACTAAGGATTGAATCACTTACTGAGAGTAATTCAACATGATGATTGGATATCAAATCATAGTTCAGATGGAAGATTAATAAAAAACCTAGATTATAGGAGGATAATCTGTCAAAGTAGGATAAGTGAGGTTTTTATCCATTGGAATGAGGAAACAAGAGGACGAGTTAATTATATAAGCACATACAAAAAATGGTAAATTAACATCTCTTTAAAGGGGTCACCTAGTTTAGATGAACAGTTGGCAAAACTGTTCACCAACTATACCTCATGAACTTCTCATAGATAGGTCTCACATGGTTTAGTAACATGGATAGACAAACTATGCATCGACCATGCTTATCACACTGTCCAGGAAGGGGGCCCTCATGGTTTGGTGACATTGTTTGAGAAACCGTGCACAAACCATGACATTTTTCCCTTATAAAACTACATTTACTACAAAATGGAATGAATCCATAGGTTTATGGTTAGGGATACATTTTTTCCCTGCTCTACACTCTGAAACACCCCACTCTTTAGAAGAAACCCTATGGGCTGGGCTGCATGGTTTCATCTAATCGTGTGGACCATCTTGTTCTTCTACAGGTAAGGTCAATGATCTATAAAGAGTACCAATACACCCCAAAAACAACCATAACGTCATTATGAATCCATAATATCTCCAAGATAAATATTTAGATCAAAATATAAAGGATTCTAAACACCTAGAAAAACCATATTCATACACATTTTCACCACTAATTTATGTTGTGTGGTGTATATACTAACCATGAATGTATTATATGATTATTATACATAAATTTATGGTTATTTAAAAATATATTTTATGAACTCTCTTTTATGGGGTTTACGGTTTCAAAATTACCAAATTAGTAAGGTATTTTTGTCTCAATTTTCATTCTTTGAGACGTTTGTTATGTTTCACACATAACTTATTTTATGAGGTGAATATACTTCCCATTTTACATGTCATATCATGAATCTATTTTATTTCATCATACTCTATGTTTCGTTTAATTTAATTCCTTCATGGGGATTAAGATTCAATGTTACCAAAGTGGTAATCACATTTTGTTACAATATCATTGTTTATATGGGTATTGTATGATTAAGCCTCTGATGTTTAAATATAATAATTATCATGAAATATATTATTATCTTTTTATAATTGATATTTTCATGTAATAATACCATTTCAGACTCATTGGTACTTAAAATAATTCAGAATTTTCATAAGAATACCCTACATTGTTACTCTCTTCAATTGAAAATATATTTTCTTCCAAAATAATGTTTTATAAAAAAAATAAAAAAAATAACGTTTTTAAAAATATATAATAATGAAATTTTTACCAAATATCAATTTAAATAAAGTTTCTCAAAGGAAAATTCTTGTTACTTTTTGATCAAGCCACTTTTCTATCATTTTTCCTGAAAAAATATTTAGTGATTTTTATGTTATTTATATTCCAAAAAATACAACAACCCGTATTGTTACCTATCCTCCACTGGGGGTATTTTGTAATGATACCATGCTACCTATTTCCTATATGGATTAAGAATTTTTTAAATAAATTAGTATGTAACTAGTTTATTTTTCATGGATTAATCATGTTAGAAAGATATTATTATGGATCCCATTTCTCTTCTATGGGTTAATCATGTTTCAAATAGATTGACATGAAACCCATTTTTTCCTGGGATAATGAGGTTATTAACAAAAAATGATTTTTTTCTATGAGTTTTATGATGAAATATATATATACATTATTCATTTTTGGGTTCATTGAAATATTATATGATGGGAATCCCATATATTGTTGGGTGATCCCCTTACAACTTATATTATGGGGTATCCCAGATAATGTCAGGTGTGCCTGTTACAACTTATGCAATAGGGTGTCCCAGATAGCATCGTGTGAAACTATTACATCTTATATAATGGGTAGGTCTATATATCACTAACTGAACCTATTATATATAATACGATGGGGTGTCCCAAATATTTTTGGGTGATCCCACCATTACTTATATGATTGGGCGTCCCAGATTTCACTGGGTGAACCCATTATAGCTTATATGATAGGTGCACCTAGATATCACTCCAATACATTGAGTAATGATTTTATTGGAATTCAGATATATGGTTATTCCAATTAAAAGTGTTTTAAAATGGTTTTATGAATATGATGCTCAATATTACCTATAAATATTTTACTTTATTATTAAAGGTTTATAATGTTTCTCATGGATCGTTATTTTCTATTCTGATGCCTTTTTCCTTTTTCATGCTTTCATTTTTTATGATCCAGTTATTGGTGGGTATGAGTTATTTAATGATTCTATCATGCACTTTGATTATGTCTCCCTACCCTTATACACTTCTTATGGTCATAGATGACATTCAGTTGATATTGTTTATGTTTAACCTTACTAAGTATTTTACCTCACCCTTATTATGTTTTCTTTTTCCTAGGTTAAAAATGATTATATTGAATGAGTGATTTCTATAAGGGACGTCATATGTATGATGACGATGTCTTAATGAAAAAAAATGAAAAACTCGGTTAAGTGGAAGAAATTCTCATTTAAAGTAATGTGAATTATTTTTTAGGTTTTTTTCATAAATCTCTAAAACTCTAAACCTAAATATTCCTTGAGTCTATAAGTGATATCATTTTTCATTTCAATTTTTAAGGTTTAAATTGAAACAATTTGATCACAATTATCAACAACAGAGATGGAAATGTAACGTTTATGATTTTAACACTGAATCTGGGTGTGTAGGTTCTAGGATTTCTTATTAAATGATAAAATGGGTTATTATAAATATAAATAGAAAATAATTATCATAAATAATTATCATTCATCTAAAATAAACACTAAAGTCATGAAATATCTATCTAATCCATAAATATTGAAAAAAATAACTTGCAATAGAAATGTACTCTACTTTAGATATAGATAATGCAACTAGTAACACATTATTTGAAATCTAAGATATAAATTTTTTTAATAAAATATGATACATGGAAAACATAATTTTCCTATAAATTCTATATGCTCTAAAATCATAATCAAAATAACTAACCAAGTCAAATGATTTGTTTCTGGATAAAATAAATCATTATTAATTAATTACTTAAAATATCATATTATTATTTTAATTGATTTTATGTCACATTATTTAGGGTTGTCTTGAAATATATTACACATTTGGAAAATTAAAATAATTTTAGGTCTGAGGTAAATTAGATAAAGTAAACTTCATATCATACCTATAAAACATTTAATATGAACTCACTCCACATCATCATCACCATCGAATTTATGATAAGTACCTATATGGGTTGTTAAAATATTATTAGAGTCAAGTATAAATGTCTTGAGTGACACTTTATAATACTTACATTGATACATAAAAATAGAATTATCACTTTAAACAATCTGAATTTCTATAATGAATTTAAATTCTTTCATAAGACTCATATTTAATTCATTAGACATTAAATTTGAAAATCATGTACATAAAAATTCACAATAATATTCAAATATAACATCATCAATATAAATTTGAACAATCAAAATATCATTAGAATATTTCTTAATAAAAAATATTGGATAAAATTTTCCTTTATGAAACCATTCATTAATAAAATTGGAGTTAATAATTAATATCATCTTTAAGGGAATTTCAAAAGTTTATAAAAATAATTTGATAGTCATAAAAAATGTTGAATTCACTACTCATGCTTAAAATTGGGTGTTAGTTTAATATAATCATCTTCAAAAAGAAGTTTATTCCAAAAATAATTGATTACATCTATTTAAAGAAACATAAAACCTTGAAAAACTATATTATTGAATAAAATATAAATAATTTTTACACTATAAATTTTCCTGAAAGTATCATCTTAACAAATTCCTGCCAGAAAAAATCCTTGAGAAAAAAATATAGATTTATTACTTTTCCTTCCAAAATCATCTAGAATATTTATGAAAAATCCACTTAGTTCCAAAAATATGTGAATATTTTGGTGGTTCAAAAAAATTCAAAACACCATTTCTAAAAACAATTTAAGTTATTATAAAATATATAAAGTTATTATATGGCCGCCTAATTCTTTTTAAAAATAATTTGGGATAAATATCTGAAAAAAAAATTTAGTGGGTACAAAAATTCCTTAAAGATTTTCTAGACTTCACAATAGAATCATCATCTTCAATAATTCCTTATATAGGATGGTATTTTTTAGTTTCATAATCTATTTCTCTTAGGTGATGATCCTCTTAACCATTAATTAAAAAATTTTGATCTAAAACCTCTCCAAAATTAAATTATCTAAAATATTCTTCAATAATTTTAAATTACCAATTTGTCCCCTTTAAGTCATTCTCATAAAATTTAACATGAACAGATTCTACAACAACCATAGATATCTAAATATAAACTCAATTAGATTTACTAAAATTGAAATTAAAAAAATAAATAAATTTATCTAATTTATCATCAATATTATCCAAATATTAATTAGTACTTTGAATAAAAACATTTTAACCAAAAACTCAAAAAATTCAAACTTCCAGTTTCTTTACGTTGTATAATTCAATAGGGTATATCTTATGGATATGTCTAATAAGAATCTGCTATGAAACATAAAAAAATGTATTTAATGATTCAAAGTAGATATAATTTGGTTTACTAAATTCATTAAATAATGATCCATCTATTTTTAAATAGTTTTATTCTTATCTATATATAACACCATTTTTCTTTGGTGATGTAGGTGTAGAGAAATTATGAAAAAACCCATCATATTAAAAAATTTCTCAAATTCCAAATTTAATAATTCTCAACCAATATCAGTTACAGTAGATATAATTTAATACCCTTAGTCAATTAGAACTAATTTAAAGAAAATATAATACATTGATGAAGTTTATTTTTTATGAGATGTGAAATAAATCCATGTAAACATACTAAAATCATGAATAATAACAAAAACATACTTTTTACCAGCCAAACTAGAAGTTTGAACAAGTCTAAATAAATCTAAATTTACAAGTTGAAGGGGTATTATTATTTTCACATATTTGATATATTTTAACATACTTTTCATTTAATTCCTTTTATTTATGAATCACATATATGATATTTCTTTACTTTGAGTTCGATAAAATACAACACTTATTGATGTTTTTTTATAATACAACAGTATGAAATTTTTAGGTTCAAACATATTATCCCATAAGATATCATCTATATAAAAAATATTATTAAATTCATATTTTTATTTTTTAGATCATTAAAATAAATATAATATATATTAACATTTTAGTTCTCATTAAAAATGACCCATTTTTTTAAACAATACATTTACCATTTTCAAATTTTAAAAACATACCATCATCATATAATTGAGAGATACGAGTCAAATTATGTTTCAACATTTTAAAATATAATAAATTATAAATAATTATAGATTTAGAAATTCTAATGTCACTAAATCCTTTAACTTTTTTATTTTATTTGTCATTAATTGTCACAGTGCTTCCATCACATTGATTATACAATAATAAATTTTATGGTTCTCTAGTCATATAACTAGAGTATCCAATGTTCATATACCAAGTTAAAACTCTAGTAATATTTGAAATAAATCAATATTATTATTTATAGAAATTCATTTTATGTATTTATATTCATCATATAATTATAAATAAATTTATAAAATTTTGTAGTAGAAAAAGTAATAGTTTTAGGTAACTAAATTGTTTTTCCATGAAACACTTTATTTTATTTAAATGATAAATTTATCGATTTTATAAGGATAATTTTCTAAAATTTACTTCATTTTATAAATAAATATATCAAATATAACTTAAGATGAATTTTTGAAAAATTTTTAATAAGATTTATTTTTGTGTGAATTTTGAAAAATGCTGATTTTTGAAAAGGGGTCATTTATTTTCATTAAATAAAATAATTTAAAAATAAAATTTTATTTTGGATTTCTAAGTATCATATAATATATTTTTTAAAATATAATCTATTTAATATTATAGAAATCAATATTATATTTTTTCGTATAAGTTTATTTTTTACCTTAAAAACGTATTTCTCTAAAAACTATTTTTTGTTGAATTTTATGCATTAATATTTATATTAATTCCTGTCACTTATAAAAATTTAATCTTGATACTGGATACAAAATTTTTAATCATCACATTAAAAATTATTAATTATTTCATTTTCATTTTTGGTTATTGTGAATATTAACTATGGTAAAAATGTGTCACCATGATAAAATGTAAATCAGATTAATTATGGAAAAACTAAGTTATAAGTTCATAAAATCATACCTTAATTGTTATTGGATTTTTTTATTTAAACTGTTATCACATTATATTTTATATAACATATTTTTGGAGCCACTTATCCACGATTAAGACTATATAATATTTAAATGTTTAGAAAAAATACAATTTGTTCTGTCCCATCACTTATAAAATGGCACCTCATCACCTCCCTTCCTATCACCTTTTGAGAACTCAATTTCAACCAATAACTACCCAAAAATCTCTCCAATATCCCAAAACAAAACTTATAGGTCCTGGAATTCTTAAATAAAAATCCTAGAATGATTATAGTTTAAGATAAAGTGACATATCTAAGGATAAGGTATAAGTCGGAACTGACCTATTTCAAGATTATTTCTTCATACGTTTCATTAAAATATTATTCAACCTTGATAAAATAATATCATAATAATAGTAAATATAAATAAAATCTATTTTAAGTACATCAAAACCCTTTTTCATCTCCATTTCCATCTTATGAGAATTAAAATCTCTACTTGTCTATATGTGTGGAATACCGCCTCCACAAAGTGATGTGTTTCGTTTTTCAAAATAGGATCATAAGAATGGTTATAATGATTTAAAAAAATGGATATATAATATATTAATAAAACAATTATTTTTCTGTTAATATAATGTTTTACTAACCTGCTTACACTCTTTGTTTTTTGTAAATTGATAATGTTTCTTGTATGTACAACTTGAATATCACCTCACAAAGTGATGGGATTCATTTTTAAATTCCCACCATATAAGGATGGTTATAAGGATTTAAATTAGGAATAAATTTTACATGTATAATATATTTAAAAAAAATTATAAGTAAAATTATTTCTACTTTATTTATTTTTCACTTGTTATAAAAATGGAAATGATGATCATGCGTACGTGTGTACTACCATAACTAGGTAACTATATGGTTAATTTTTCGTTAAATACATACATGGTTAGTTTTAGAAGTTTATATAATGTATAAATATGATAAATATAACCTATATTTTATTCTTGAAATAATTTAACCATAACCCCTCTGAACATGTTCAATGCACCGATGTGGTTTTGAGGTTATACACCAAATGACCCCAAAACATCCAATATGAACTTAACCATTTTAGTAACTAAATAAAACATTGTAATAAATTAAATAAAATTAATAGTGATAATTAAATTAACATTAAAAATTTTATTATGAAAATATAAAACTAATATAATTTTATTATTCCAGATTTAGAGAACGTATGAATTTAGAGGGCACATAAGTTAAGGTACTTTCCTTTAAAACCTTGTTTAAAAGTATTTCTTTAAACCCATTTTCCTCCACATCCATGTTATTTAAAATCCTCCAAGTATGTATTTATTTATAAATTGATTATTTTTAAAGTCCAAAATTAACTAATTTTTAATTTCTTTTTAATATTTTTTTAAATTAACCTTGGAAAAGTTTTTCATATGGGTCATTTTAAGATTTCTTTTAATAATGTGAAAAATGAATATTTTTTAACATTTATGGATTCAACTCTTCATCCTTAAATCATAGATATTATTCATTATCATGATTTCTCAAAAATCTTCCATGTATATTTTCAAAGAAAATATTTCTCTTAATATTCTATGAATTTTAATTTTTTTATGAAAATGGAAACATTTTCTCATGTTCACGAGATAACTGAAAGTATTACTACTTATGGGCATAAAGTTCAATTTAAATGAGTTTTATGATTAAATAGAAATATATATAAATTTTATTAATTAAATTATTCTTTTAAATTTTATATTAATGGTGGGTGAGCCAGAAATAACTCTCCTAACAAGTGATCCTAATATAGCACTAAAATACATTTGGTAAGGTAAAGTAGTTTACCAATTATAGGATACTCTTAAGAGATATGAAAATTATATGGTTGGGAGATTTAATTTTAAGTTTGAATTTAAGGTTTAATTTAAGGAAAATTTCTAAAGGTACCTACATTATATTCTTTTAATGGTTTAAAAATGAAAGGTCATGTTTTCAAATTGTAAGAAAATGAGAATAGGTTTTTAAGGAAAGTATATGAATTTTTTTATTAAGGTGAAAGGATTATTTTTTAAGGAAAGTTATTTATGAGTTATCATGTTTTCCATGAAAACTATATGATTCTGATTTTTACTTTATGATTTCATAATAAATGTTTCCTGAAATCTATTAAGTAATTAAGTTAATTTCATATAAAAGTAAACAGATATTTGAGATCAAATGTCTATTGTGAAAAAATAAAATGTTTTTATTGACTTATAATGTTTAAAAGTGATAAAATGTTTCATTTATTTTATATCCATTACAGATATATTTTTTATCATTCCACATTTTTTAGAAAATTTCTCAAAGCATAATAATGGGTATAAATGTTAACAAATTCATAGTTCCGCATATGGGAGTTACCTTGAACGCAAAAAGTGCGTAATATATCATACCATCCTACTTGATTTAAAGGAGGAAAGAATTATACTAGCCTTAGGTGACATAACCATGGCATGAAAGGGTAGAAATAAATTCCAAGGTCTTAAGGAAATATTTGGGGGATTACTTTAATTATATAATAAAATAACCTGAGAACACACAACATAACCATTAAACCACTATATGATTCATGAATAAAACAATACAAATGAAATTTAATAAAATAGAATAAAAATATCAAGGTGAAAACAGAAATAGGAGATAATAATTCAAAATAAAATAGGACTCGATGATATTAAGTCGGAATTCCAATTACCACATGAAAAACTACAATCCCCAACACCACCTTCCAATCCCTATATATCAAGTTGTATAACTAGATAAATATGATACATTTCCCTTCCCTGTATCTTGACATATGAAATCTGAAAACACATCACAATTCCCAAAAAGAGGGTGATAATACACTTAGTATGGTTTATCTAAATAATTCATAACTCATTCCACTAGGACAACAATTGGTTTTCACATTTTATATAAAATAATTTAGAATTTGTTAAAACGGTTTATATCAAAGCCATAAAAAATTTCCATGTGAAGTTATAAATGAACCTTTTAAACCTATTTATCATCATTTGTCTTACTCATACCTGTGTTTCCACACTCCCACACCCATTAAATATAAATTATATTTCCATAATCATGAGCAGTGCCTCATCAATCTACAAAGTCCTCATAAGGTGGCCAATATCCAAGTTCCCCAAGGGGACACACCACGTCTACAGTGTCACTTCCACCAATAAACTCCTTCCAACCATGTATTCCAAATTCAATTACACATAAAACCATTTATTTGTTGAAAAAAATTCATCAAACAACATGCGTGCAAAAAAATACCTTAAATTTGATACTATTATTTTAAAATTATAAATTAAGAGGATTTTCTGAAATCCTTTTAATTTCCCAATATTTTCAAAGCCGTAACAAAAATGGGAATTCCTTTAAGAATTGCCTAAGGCTTAAAATACTATTTCAATAAAAAAATTATCAAAATAATCCTTTCATTTCTATATTGAGTACATATGATAGAGAATCCACCTTCCTCGAATTCAATTTATTAGAACAATGGATTTATGATGTGACCATCAACCTTATTTCTTCCTTTTATTCCTCTAAAACCCCAAGAATATCTCATACAAAATTTTCCAAAAACATAGATCTCTGTATTTCAATACTATTATATGGTTTAGTTGAAGACAAAACATGTTGATCCAAATAAAGAATGAAGAACGAGACGCAAATCATGATTTCTATAATCACACACTTAAAGATTCAATGGAAAAAAGAGTCATCATGTCGAAGTTCTATAAAAAATGAATAAGATTTCCATAGAAGTTGAGAGGAATGAAAACCCATGTAAGTGGAATTAAAACCATTATCCATACAAAAATTGGCTAGTCCCTGACTAATTTATGTCGTAAATTGGTAATTTATGTCGTGAATCCATCAAGGGATCTCTTAAGCTATAAAACCCGACGCCTCAGTTTATTTTTCTACAAAAACCTATTTTATTGTGTAAATAGTATATATGACATAAGAATATTATCCAAATATGTTTATTTTTCTTAAAGGATTCTTACGAAAACTGCCCCAAAATATTTATATTGTAAAACCTATTCACAATATAAATATTTATTACACAAGGATCCAGTAGGTATACCCTAATTTATTCCTCATTTTAAACTTATAAACCATTATAGAGGATTAACCAATAAATATTAGGATAAAAATAGGCACAAAATAATGGTTTACCTCAAAACGGGGGGTTCTACATTCTCTCCATCATTGGACTTTCCATCCCCAGAAATTAGAAAATTGGCATTTATTTAGAAGGGCTTAGGTCATAGCTCCAATATTTCCTTTTCACACTCACACGTCACTTCCTAAATCTAACCATGATTCAATAAAACCCTTAATAAACTAATTATTTTCACACAAAAGTGCTTATCTTTACTATATATACTATATATTGGTACATCAATCAACATAGCATCTGGTTTAATATCAATATGGTCCCATTGAATCACATGGTTAGGATCAGGCAATTACATCTTCAATTGAGATATAGGAAACACGTTACGTAATGAATTGAAACATGGTGGTGAATCTTAAAAATAAGAAACATCATCCACTCATTTAAGTATCACAAAAGTGATAATGAATCAGGGATAAAATTTTCCTTATATACTAAAATGATGGTGATCTATTCTTAGAGAGATTCTCAAGAAAACATGATCAATTGTCACAAATGATAAAATTCATTAATGATTATATACATATTATTTCTAAAAACTCTAACCCATCTCTTATATCTTCTAAATCAACTAAATATTCTCTATTATTTCATAAACAATGCTACATCTGATAAGTGAAGCCTCACCATTTTACACCCAAAAATGAATATAATTATAACGATGGGCATATAATTCTTTTAAATGTGACACATGTATCAATGATTGATAACTATTATTTTATGAAAACTCTAATAATAATAAATTATGATCTCATGAGCCAATGAAATCCATAATTCAAGATCTTATAAGACCTTCCAATATTTGGATCATCCATTCAGATTGTTCATCCATTTAAGTTTGATAAGCTGTTTTCAAAGTGAATTTCATTCCAATATATTACTATAAGGATTTCAAAAACTAATATGTGTACCTGGGGTCCTGATTAGATATAATTGAGATAGGAACACAATTCATCTTGAAAACTTCATGAATGTATATTTTGGAAAAAAAATCCACCATATTATATTCACAAATACGGATGAAGTTGGTGGATTAATTGAGTTGATCCACAATCACCCATATGTAATCAGGATTCTAAACTATTCATGGAAGTCATGAAGTAAAATTCATATCTATCTTCCCCCATCTCTATATAGAAATTTTTAAAGAATTAAACATAAGAGTTATTCTTTGGTTCTCTGCCTATACATGCTAATAAGTTTGGCATTATGAAACCAACTCTACTACACTCCTCTTTATTTCATCACACTAGAACTTGTATCTCAGTTATTTTTAAATCTTATATATTCTAGGATTAATTTCCCATAAAAAATAGTGGTATGATAAAATAATATGTTCCTAATTTTTTGGTAGATCCAAAATATGATCATTATATCATAGAATAGATTTCTCATATATCTTCCACCCCTTAATGGTCTCCCAAAAATTGATATTTTACCTCATGGTAACACATTTAGGATTGGATTCTTCATCATTATAAACATGATCAACTAAATTACAGACCATAGAAACTGTAAATAAGGTTATGACATCATATTTATTTACAAAATTTAAATTTATATTAGATATAATCAACATTACCTTCCACTAATCTAAATTATCTTCACCTAAATTATTATATGACTTCATGTTTAATGAATCTACCACTGAATTCCCTTTTCCTTGTTTATACATCAAGTTGAAGTTAAACATCTATAGATACTCTATCCATCTAAGTTTCCTTATATTTAGATCTCTTTGTGAGAAAATTTGTATCAAACTATTATAGTTTTTAAATATCAGGAATTTATCACCAAAAATATATTGATACTAAGTATTTAAGGTATTAATTATAGTTTCTAATTCCAAATAAAGTATTGGGTAGTTATTCTCATGAACTCATCAATTTCATGAGTAATATTCAACAACAAGACCTCCATGGGTGTACATACAACTAAATCTAGATCTTGATGCATCACAACAGACCAGAGAACCCTTTCTTGAATTTGGAAACATGAGGATAGGTTTTGATTAATGTTGAACCATAATCCCTTAGGAATATTTATATAACTAATCATTCCATTATAAAGTAGTATCTTTTCTTTTCAATGACTTCATTAGTAATGTAATATTTTAAAAATAATCATCAAAATGTCGGTAATATCCTACTGAACGAAAGAAACTACAAATATAAAAAACATCCTCTAATGGTTTCTAAGAGGTAGAAACTTCTATCTTTTCAATGCCTTTGGAATCTCCCTTTCAAAAATGAAGATTACGAGGAAACATGCCACCTAAATCCTGAAATCACACTTTAAAAACTTATCATAAAGGAAATGTTCTTATATGATACTCAACACAGTATCCAAGTATTTCAAAAGATTAGCTTTAGTCCTAGAGTTCACTATAATATATTCAACAAACATAACTATGAGGGAATAAAGATACATATGAAATATATGTTTCATCAATTAGATAAAACCCATTGGTGTATTAATAAGACCAGAATACATAAGCACAAACTCATTCGGTCAAATGAACTCTTTTTTTTCAGACTCTTCTAGTTGAACATCCAATTCCTTCAATTCCAACAGTGTTATCCAATAAGAGAGATATTAAATATTACTAGTCACCAATAAGATATCAATCATAAATTCCACTTATCTTTTACGTGGAAACATAGAAAAAAGTATTAGGAAATGTATCAGGAAATTGGTTAGTGATGGTTGAAAAGTATATATGTATGATATCATACACAGATTCCAAGATAATCCATAGAAACTAATTAGTGATATTTATAACCACTAGTACCAAATTTCATACTCTTCTTTTTTTTACATCCCAATATCTATTAAGGATATATTGTATGACATCAGTAGATGTAAAACTGAATATCCTTGAATAATTGTCAGTTTGGGATTTGAACGACATCATCCATACACAATATCAATTAATATATATCCATATCAATAATAGATAAATCCCAATACAAATTATACCCATCGATTGTTATAGTACACATTGCACACTTAAAGGCTTGATATTCCAATTATCCCAGAGGTGTTTTAAATTTCAAAATAGAATCCATCATTTCAACATGTAACCCCATATGATCAATAGAGTGATTAGAAATAAAATATTTCTATGAACCCATAGAAAATAAATCTTACATAGGGTATAATTAAAAATAATCATACTTTGCACCTTTGAAAGGCCCGGTTGATTCCTTTATCACTTGTGGAGCACCATAAAATTTATTAATCTTTGTACCTTTCTATTTTTTTCCCCACTATGATTATATATACTAAGGAGTCATGGTGTTTATAGATCATACTTGGATCACTTGGTTATGAGGATAACAGTTATTCTGATAATATCATTCATTTTAATTATATGGTGTCTAATATATATAAGATGTATTCATAGCAAAAGGCTTTGGAGTGCTATGATGATAATGTTGGAGATGACCCATCTGGTTACAATTATGATATCATCTATATGATGTCTCACAATCTTTCATGATATGTTAAAGGGAAACACATTTGAAACATACCTACTTACATTTAGGTCAAGGAGGGAAGTTGTTTCAACCCATTTTCTGATTCTAAGATAAACCATCACATTGGAGGTATGTTTCCCTTTTTCAATTATTCATCATATTTGGGTTCTTACCAATTACTGTGTTAATAAAAATACTTCCTCGACCATAATTTTTAGAAATATATCGTTTACCTATAGTTTCTCTATCCACCATTTCTATATAGTAAATAATACAAATAATGGTTATCTTAAAGTGAATCTCTAGTTGCAATCCAAACTCAAAGATGTGCTCTTTCAACGAAGAAATTGCAAATAAATTAGGATCAATGTTGAATAAGTTCATAAATATATATATTTATTATATCATATATACATTATCCTAATTAGGAAGAAACATTTTGTAGTATTTTTTATCCATAATATGTTTGGATATAATTATTTGATGAAACATTCGTAAATCTATACACAGAGTAGTTCATGGTTGGATTTAGGTTGGACTGCTAAATCGCACCACTTATTTATAATACCCTCCATTATATATATTTAAAATTTTACCTTTATCTTCAACTGTTTACCAATAAAATTTAAAATTTTGTTCATTTGGTAGATCCACTCTTCTACTTTTTCAACTTTAGAATCCCCTCAAAAAACAAGTAGATTCTATTTTTAAAACTATACTGAATGATTCACTTGCCTTAGTTCAGCATATTTGTTTCCCTTTTCTATGGATTGAAAATATTTTTTGAAACTATGTACAAGTTTATGGCTCACCTATTGGTAAGGTGAAACAACATTCTCTACAGCCCCATCTTTCAGATTTCTCAAACGTCAGCCCAGTGCCATTTTCTATATACAAAACAAAACATCACCTAGTTCACTTTTTCTAGAAAATAAAGGATTTTAAAAATTAAAAATAACCATTAACAGTTATAAATAACCATTCATTATAAAAAGATATCCATTTTCAAAAATAATTTCAACAATAGATGAATAATTCATCCCTAGTGGGATGTCTCTCAATATTTCATGATATTCAACACTCATTGGATAAACCCATCATAATGAGATAAAAAAATATCCAGAAGTTTATTAGAACACTTTTATAATTATAAACCTAGGTAACTTTAAGTTAATTATAAATATTTAATCTACATATTTTTAAGCTATCCATTGTATGTTCTGACATTAATATCTTCTTGCTTTCATCCTAAGAGACAAACAGACTGACCAAGATAGACACCATTTGTAGCATCCCATCTCATAAAAATATATTAAGAGGAGGAAAGATTTATACTAGCCTTATGTGAAATCCCAAATTCACCAAAGGATATTTATAAATTCTAAGTGCTTAAGGTAACTATTAGGAAGTGATTTTCCTTGTAAAATGAAAAAAACCTAAAAACACACAATATAATCATCCAACCATCGTATGATCCATTAATAAAAAAATAAATACTCATTTTAAAAAAAATTGAAACATAATATCAGATAGACAGAAGAACTGATATATAATAATCCAAAATACAATAAGACGTATAGAAATCAATTCACAATCCCATGCACAACCTAAACAATCTCAAATATCCAACACCACCTCCCAAGAAAAAGGTATTAAGAAGCATCATAAGAAAAATATAATATTATTCCATTTTCTATATCTAAATATAATAAATTTAAAAGTGAACCATATTTTCAAAGAAATGATTGAGAATAATATCAGTGGGATTTCCCTAAAGGCTTTACATCTCACACCTATAGGATAAAAAATGGTGATCATGTTTTTATAAAAACAAGTTTAATAGTAGTTAAAATAGTTCATATCATGTCCATAAATAATTTCCATTAGAAACAATAAATGAATTATTTAAAATAATTCATCCTTATTTGGAATACTTATACCCATGTTTCCATACACACCCACACATTCATGCTGAGTGATAGTTCCAATCTCATGAGGGGCCTCTCATTGATGCACCAACTCATCACAATTTTCCCAATATCCAGGTTCCCAAGGGGAAAATACCCATTTATCAATGTGAAATCCACAAATGAAATAAAACAAACCATGTACGCCATATTTAATTTCACATCAAACCAATTATTTCTTAAATTAAATTCATTGAACAACTTATATGCATAAATACATTACAATAATTTTAAAACTACCATTTTAAAATGATAAACACTGAGGGTTTTCTAAAAGCTATAGTGTTCCAAAAAATTTAAAAATCCATTACCAAAAGGGGGTTTCCTTTATGAATCAAAAGAAAATACAATAATTTGAAATAAAACATGTGATCAAAACAAGTCCTTTAAATTATTGAATGAGTGGAGATAAGAGAGAATCCACCTACATAAAATAAAATTGATTATAATAACAGATCTATGATGAAACCACCAATATTAATTAATCATTTTATTCCTGTAAGAAAAACAAATGATATATTATAAGAACATATAAAAATATATGTATCTATGTATTACAATAATGGTTTGTGGTTTTATTCAAGATAAAACATGGATATCTGAATTGATAAGCAATAATAAGACACAATACATCATTTCCACAACTGAGTGCTTAGAAATATTTTGGAAACAAACTTTAGATGTCAAAGGTATCTAAAAATTATATATTCATTACCTTGAATTCAAGAGGAAAGAACAACTATGTTATATGCATTACAAAAACTATTCCTATAAAAACTGGATGGGCCCATACTAATTTAAGGTGTATATTGGGAATTAAAATCATGAATCCATCTAGGGGTCTTTTTTTCTAAAACCACAGTATAATTTTTGAAAAAACTTATTTTATATGGTAATTCATTATTATAATGTAATAATATCATCCAAATCCATTTTAAAACTAAAAGGATATTTACACATTATTCCCTAACATATTTATTTTTTAAAACCTTTTTAAAACATAAATATTTCATGTACTAGTCTGTAAACACTAGACTCTAGTTTATTCCTCTTCTTACACTTTTTAACACTTCCAATTTCTAAACGAGAAACACTATAAATAAACAAAAAACAAAAAAATATTGCCTACCTCAAACTAGGGGTGCTACAAATTGTGTCTTTATAAAGAAATTATTTTGTGGGAAAATGAATATTGTGTGAAAATTTCCAATTTTTTATGTAATTTATTACTAAATTACCTAGAAAATTAACCAAAGTGATCCTAGAATTTTTTTAAAGTTAAACACTTTTTATAAATAATGTAATTAAGGGTTATTTAAGGTATGGGGTGTTATAGTAGGTATCAGATATAATTTTAAATAACATTAGATCTTAGGGTTTTTTTTAAAGAAACTTTAAAGATATCCTAATTTGTGGTTATAATATCATGATATAGATTTTACATACTTACATGTTTATTCATCTAATCCATGTCTGTTTAGAATGGTTTTCAATAGAGGAAACAAGGTAGTTGTGGATGAAATTCTTCAATAGGATAATATCCTTCTGAATGAGATACATATCATGGTTGGAATAAATCATTTTTTTGTCATGTTAACTTGATTGATGTGAGATATTAATAGTGGAGCCCATGGAATAGAAAAATTAAAACCATTATAAAAGAACATGACTATAGTTGACCATTTCATGAAAAAACACCCTCTAGTATTCAATGTATCTTTAGACTCAGTGAAAGATGAAAAAAAGATAAATACACTAAATAAGATATTTCAATTTCTGAGATATTTATAACATCAAAATGTTAACCTTATTATTTATCATCTTGAAGGTGAATTAGATTAAGGGTTTTTTTTATTAATAAAACTTAGGAAAAGGATAAAATTTATTCCATGGAACTTTTGGTTTTTAAATATATTTTCCATGAAAATTATTTTCCTAAATTTTTTGACATTGAATTGATAGTAAATTCCTAGATTTTAAGCAAAATTATTAGACTCTATTTTCCCTTATGAAGAAAATTTTACTACATTGGCCAAATATGAACCAAATAATATTTTGGACCATTATATTAAAATTGACTTATTTTACTTAGTATTGAAAAAAAAATTATGATGGTCTCTAGTACCTCATGAGTTATAATGTTGTAACGAACTTTTGTGGTGTGATGAGAAAGTTCAGATTGAGATTGTTTTTTAAAAAACAATAAGAATAATAAGTGATCTAGGTTGCAATAAATGGTGAATAATTTATCAAAGAGACATGAAGGTGATAAAATTAAATTAACCTCTCATTGTAAGTATGGAAATGACTGTTCTAGTGAATATATGATGAGCTATAGGAAGTGTTAATGATATTGGAAGCCTAGAAACATGGCTCGTGACTGAAAATAAAAGAGAAATGGAAATGGTGAGACCTGTAATTAAAAGTTGGCAGTTTAATTATTTAATTTCAATGAGTTCAGTATTTATTATAATGAATCCCAAAGTTAGTTACTCATGGTGGGAGTCATCATAATCCCAAATAAAAAATTATGGAAAATTATTTTTCTAACACTAATGCATATATGGGAACCTTAAAATAAGTGTTGATAGGTATTATTTTTTTATTTATACTATGTCAATATCTTGTTTGATTTGGGATCGTCACATTCTTTTATATCCATGAAATTTTCACTTTAAATTGAAAAACTATTTTAATAAATAAATCCATAACTTTAGGTAAAAACTTTTGGGGGTGGTATAAATATAATAAGAATTTGTAGAAATATCTTTATTATCTTCAATGGAATTATTTTTATTTAAAACCTTATTGTCTTTCCCACTATAGTAATTGATTTTATTCTATATATGGATTGAATTTTAGTTTATCATGATAAGATATATTACAGATAAAAAATGTTATTTTTTAGAATGAGTTTTTATTTGTATATAATAATGATTTCATGCCTTTGATAAAATATCATAAAGTTTATAAAATGATAAAATATGAGAGTGAATTTCTTCTTTTTCATATTTTTAGAATAAATAGGTCAAATTGGTTATGTTTCCCTAGTAAATGAATATCTAGATGTATTTCTTGATTATTTTACCAATGTCATTCTTGATCATAAGGTTGAGTTTACTATTTTCTTAGTTCTTAATGGTAATCAAATTTTAAAATAAACTTATCGAATGAACTCATTTTATCAATTAATTTTGAAAAATAAATTATTGTAGTTTATTGATGTGGGTTTATTCCACCCTATCACTTAATTTTGGGTTATCATTTTTTCGAAATAAAGATTTTTATATGTGGTTGTTCATTGATTATGGATCACTAAATAATATCACCATTAAAAACAAGTATCTATTTCCTCATAATATTGACTTTTTTATTAGATGCAGGGTATATGATATTTTTTATTGATTAATCACAGGTCTAGGTATCAAAAGTTGAAGACGAATGAGGAAGAGGTATTGAGGATAAAATTCCTTAATAGGTATAGTCAATACAATTTTACGGTTTTTCCCTTCATGTTAATAAAAACACCCATTGTACTTATGGATCTAATGAATATAGTGTTCCGTAGTATTTGGATAAATTTATTTTTATTTTTATCAATGATATTAAAATATACTCTATAATTTATAAATATCACGAGAAACACCTAAGGAAGCTTTTTATAGACATTGAAAGAACAAAATTATGGAAAATTCAATAAATGTGAATTTGGGTTGAAATAAATTTATTTTCATGGGATTATTGTTTCTAAAGATAGAAAAACTATTGATCCTAGTTAAAAAAAATATGTTATAAGAGCTTCCAAGGCCGAAAAACCACTGAGATTTGATATTTTCTTAGTTTAGTGAGTTATTATCAATGATTTGTTGAGAAATTTTCTCATTAATCTATCCAGAAAACTAAGTTAACTCAAAAATGAAATTAAATTCATCTAGAAAAATGAATGTGATGATTGATTTGGGAATTGTAATGATGATTTGTAATGACCCGCTTATTCTTATTTGATTAAGAATACAACAAGTAATTACTAGGCCTTAAGCGACATCCCCAAGACGCAAAAGGCTGGCAATAAATGTAGAAGGGTCTCAAGAATAAGTGGGGGACAATTTTCCCTTTAAGAAAAAAACCCATCCAATAATCATTCACTATATGATGCATGAACAAATGAAAGACCAACCAACAACTTCAATTTTGTTAAACCATATCAGAGTACAGAACAGCAGAATACCAAACCAAACATTAAAATACACAGTGTAAGGACCACACAAGACTCTCAAAAGACACCACGACTTAGTGGTCCACAATCTCCAAGCTCTACAACATCTTCCAAACATCACCACGATCCATTAATAATGAGATGTTTTACCTTTACCTGTGTCTCGGAATACAACATCTGCAAAAGAACCAAAGTGCCAAAGCAGGGGTGAGTACAAAACTCAGTAGGTTTTCCTCAATGACTTCCTTACTCACGCCACTAGGAAAGAAAAGTTAGCCACATTTATATAGAAATAGTTTATATAAAACAATTTCACCAAGGCAGTTTATAACTAAATATAAACACGTTTTTTAAAAACCATCCATGCTCAAAAGCATCAAAGTACAATTTAAACAGGCTTTTCCAACATGTTATTTTTTCCAAAAAAATAACCAACCAAATTTCCAAATCATTTCACAAACATCCCATTTTGGCAGACCCAACCATTTCACAAACCCGTGAAATCATCCATGCGTGCTTCGTTATGATAGTTCCATACTCATGAGTGGTCTCTAGTCGATCTACCAAGTCATCACAAGTTAATTATTTCTCATGTGCCATTACACCTTTGGCATTGATCACAAGGTCATATTTCAACCAAGCCTCGTACTTAAAAGTCTCATGTGTCATTAAACGTTTGGCACCGAGCACAAGGTCATATTTCAACCAAGCCTCTTATATGAAACATGAACACACACCACACATTTGAAACAATCATGCCAAACCATCCTTTCAATAAAATTCCATTTATTGAAAACCGTTTTCATTAAAACCATGTGTGTTCACCCAATTCAAACCATTTCAATAAAACCGTACTTTTATTGAAAACCAAAGAATGAACCAATTTCCCAGGCCATTTAAATACCAAAAAAATTCAATAAATCACCCCATTTTATTGAAATCCCATATTTCATCAAACCATTTACCATTATAGAAAATCCATAATTTAAAATCAACATTTTAAATTCAAGAAGCCAAATCACTTTTCACAATAATTTACCAAGATTTCACAATTTCATCAAAACCATAAATCATCACTAAAAAAGATTTCTTCCATGCTTTGCATAATCAATACCATCCAAATAACCAATTTGAAACTAACACAACTAATTCAAACAAGAGCAGTTGAGATTGAAGCCACCTACCTCAACAAAAAGGCGAAACCAAGCAATGGATGAAGAACACTCAAGAACACCGGGTCAAATCTCCAAAAACCCACCATAGATCTCTTCTCCTAACACAAAAAAGACCAAATCTCAACATATTTGGCATCCACATACTTAGGTCTACCCCTAAATGGCATAGATATAAGAAACCAAGAAAAGGGAGAAGTAAATCTATGTAGATCTAAGAAACCATTCAAGAACGAAGGAGAACGATCACATACCACAAGAATATGGCTTCGATTCACCACGAGAAGCCTTCGGATCACCTCCAGAATAATGGGAGAACCCTCTTTGACCTTGGGAGAACCAAAATAACGAGTTAGGGCTGTGTAAGAGCTTTAATGATTCAATTATAGGCAAAACGAGTTAGATCCACAATTTAAAGAGCGAATTTTAAGTGACCGCACAGTTAGTCCGCACGGTTTGAGAAACCGTGCGCTAACCGTGAATTATCTACTACCTCGGACCCCCCTTCACGTGTGGTTTGTCCGCACGGTTATAAAAATCATGCACCAACCATGCGGAATCCACTGCCTCAAAGACTCACTGCGCATTGTTTGGCCGCATGGTTTAGACAAACCGTGCGCCGCCCATGCACCTTCCCATTTGCTTCATACATCAATCCAGGATCTCTCGACTCTCCCATACATTGCCCTTAACTTTTAATACCAAGAAAAGTATCAAGTAAGGGTTACATACCAGAAACCATGGGTTCTACATGATTGGTTAATGATCCATTATTTTCCATTACAATAAGAAATGGTGGATTTTTTATTTATAGTGATTATTCTCAGAAGAGACTTGGATGTATCTTTTTGTAGAATAATTAGGTTATCATATACATATACATATACATATACATATATAAATATATTCAATTGAAACCCCATAAGAAGAATTATCCTACATAATAATTTGAGATGGATAATGATTTTCATTGCTTTAAAAATTTAAATACTTCAATTATATGGGGAGAAATGTGAAATTTATACTGATTATTAAATTTAAAAGTATATATTAACTCAAAAATAGTTAAATATAAGGAAGATAATATTTCTATAACTGATTATGGATTATGATTTCACAATTCTCTATCATTCATGTAAATATTACGTGGTAGTTAAAGTCTTGAGATGAAAATATAATTCATCTTTAACTATGTTATGATGGGAACATGATCCTTTAGTTAATGATTTAATGAATTTCAGATAGAAATTAGGTATTTAAAAACATCTTCTATTTTGGATCATGTATTGGTTAATTCTTATTTTTCTGAAAGAATTAAGGAGGCTGGGAAAAGAGCTATTTATTTTCATAAAAGAGTGTAATTAGTCAAGAATTTTAAGTTTCCTATGTTTAATATTGATAAAAATTTCTTTTTAGATTTGGAAAGAGGATGTTCATTACAAGTGATAACAAATTTAATAAGGAATTGTTGAATTAAGCTCAAAGATCTCCATTTTTTCATCTAGGAAGTACCAGGAAGTGAAGATACCATTGATATTTTTTTGTGGGAAGGCGTGAAGAAAAATGTAGCAAATTTTACCAGGTAATGTTTGAATTATCAACAGGTTAAATATAAATGAAAGATATAAAAGTTGATTCTTCATCATTTTCCATTACTTAAATGGAAATAGGAAAAAATATCCATGTATTTTTTAGTGGGATTACTAAAGACATCTCGAGGTAATAATGTGATTTGTGTTATTATT
Organism: Viscum album; assembly: GCA_963277665.1. Classification (NCBI taxonomy): domain Eukaryota; kingdom Viridiplantae; phylum Streptophyta; class Magnoliopsida; order Santalales; family Viscaceae; genus Viscum; species Viscum album. Next base: position 1,115,339,979 of record OY728120.1, read on the forward strand.
GATCATTTGACTAAGTCTAAAAATTTTCTACCTATATGTTACATTATGTATTTGGATAATCATTTAATTAATTTTGTTAAGTAAATAAATATATTAAATGGTTTAAAATTCATTATTGTACCTGATTATGATCGAATATTTACATAATATTTTGGGACAGGACTTCAGAAGTCAATGGGTACTGAATTAAATATTAATACATCTTTTCATTCTCAATTTGATGGAAAATAGGAGTGCACAATTTTATATTTAGAGGGTAATATTTGAGATTAATAATTATATTATTAAGTAATTTTGGATCAATATCTTTCTTTTGTTTATTTTTCTTATAATCATAGTTTTTATTCTGGTTTACATATGAATCCTTTTTGGGAATTTTATGGGAAACAGTGTCAGACTTCATCATGTTGGGATGATATTGTTGAGAGGAAATTTATAAGAAAAGAATTGGTATACGATATGGTTTAGATGGTATAGATAATTCAATATAAATTTTTTAAATATCAGAACAGGTATAAGAGTTATGCAGATCATGGGAGGAATAAACAATCATTTGAGGTAGGTGATCTTGTTTTTCTTAAAGTATATCCATGGAAAATTGTTATGAATTTTAGAAGAAATATAAATTTACGTCTGTTTTTTATTACCCTGTATGAAATTTTGCAAAATTAATGATCAATTTATTATAGAGTACCTTTACCATCAAGTTTATCTTAGTTACATGATATGTTTCATGTTCTGTTTCTAAGAACGTATGTAAGAGATATAACTCATGTTTTTAGCCCTGAAGTGGTATAGTTAAAGGAATATATATCTTATAAATAAAATATAGATCACATTTACGATCATATATAGTAGGAACTAAAAAATAAGGTGATTCACCATGTAAATGTTTTACAGAAGAAACACATGTTTGAGGAAGAAACATGGGAATTGTAAAATGGTTTGAGGGGAAAATACCCACATTTGTTTTACTAATGAATAAAATTTCAAGGTTGAAATTTCATATGGGGATTAATGATAAAAATTAGATAATCCATAAATTAAATTGATATAATGATATATATTTATTAATTTTATGGATTTATATTATTCAAAGTTTTACAAATAATCTTTTAAATGTTTTCAGTTGAAAAATTAATAATTTTATTTACCTAATTTATTTTTACATAAGTTACATGGATTAATTTAAAAGATAAAATTATTGATTTTAAAAATTCAATTTTATAAAAGAGTATTTATTTATAGCACAACATATAAAATATAACATTAGCATGATTTTTTTGTATTTTTTAAAAAATATTTAATATTTTGTTATTAGTAAAAATTTCCAATTTGATAAAAATTGTAATTTAAAAGTCTAATTATATTTATAATATTTTTTAAAGTAAAATAATATTTATTTTATTAAACATAATATAAAAAATTTCATATAAATCCACATTTTATTTTATTTTGGTATAAATTTATTCTTGGGATTATAAAATCACTTTTCAGGAAACTATTTTTCATTGAGTTTTATGAATTTATTTTAAAATTAATATATTACACTTCTATAAATTTAATCTTGGAAACTGGATTCTAATTTTTTAATCCAATGTTTTAAAATTATTAATTTTTTCTTCTTCTTTTTCTATCAATATGAATAGAAACCTTGTTAAAAATGTATCACCATGATAAATGGTAAATCGAGTTAGTTAAGGTGAAAACAACTTGATAAGAAAAAAATTATTATATTAATTTTTAAATTTCATTATATTTATAACTATATCAAATTATATTATAAATTTTAGAGTTTCAATACCGATTTCCAAAATGCTAATAATTTATAATATTTAAATGTTTAGAAAAATTACAATTGTCTCACTCCCCTCACTTATAAAAGGGAACCTCCTCTCATCCATCCATAACACCTTTTGATACCTCTATATCATCTAATCACTACCCAAAACACTCCCAAATATCCCACTCCACATTTTGGAGGCTCTAGTATTCTCAATAGACAAATCCTACAAGGCATATGGTGTAAACCAAATGGAGATTTCTGAGAAGAAATTATAAGTCCTTACCGACCAATTTCTTGTTTATTTACTTATATAACACATTAAAATATTATTAAACCATACTAAAATAATAAATAATTATCTTAAATATAATTAAATATTATTATAATTATGGTAAAACCTTTTTAATCTCTTTTTCCATCTTATGGGAAATTAAAATGTCGCTTATATGTACATGTGGAATACCACCTCCATTAAGTGATGTGTTTTGATTTTAAATAATATATCATATAGCTAGTTATAATGATTTAAATAAAATATATATTATATTTATGAAATAATTATAATTATCTAAATATAATAAATTACTTACCATCTTACTATTTCTGTCTATTGGAAATTGATAATGTCGTTGGTGCATACATGTGGAATACCACCTCCACAAAGTAATGTGATTAGTTTTTAATCTTTACCTTATAAAGATGGTAATAAGGATGTAAATAATGAATAAATATTACATTTATAATATATTAATTATTTTATAATTTAAAATTTTATCTTCATTATTTCATTTCTATCTGTTAGAAAAACAATTAAAATGGTGTTCATGTGTACGTATAGACTATCATCCCCATGAAACGACATGGTTCATTTTTTATAATTACCTTAAATGGTTTATTTTAAGAGTATATATAAAGTATAAATATGATAAATATTAAATTTGTTCTGATTATTGAGATAATGGAAGAATAACCCTTTGACCACTATCAACACACCAATGTGGTTTTGAGGTTATAAAATAGCTGACCCCAAAACAACCAATGTGAACTTAACAATTTTAGTAACTTGATAATACCTGGTAAAAAATAAAATTAATGGAATTATGATAATTAAATAAACATTAAAATGTTTCCTAATAAATTTTAAAACTAATATAATTTTATTATTAAATATTCTGAGCATGTATAAATCTAGATGGGACAAAAGGAAAATGAAATTTCTTTAAACCCTTGTTTAAAAGTTTTTATTTAAACTACTTTTCCTTTATATACATGTTCCTTAAAATGTTCCAAGCATGTTATTATTTATTCATAAAATATTTTTAAATTTTATTTTAAATGGATTATGAATTAATTTTTAAATTAAAAAAAATGATTCATTGAAATATTCATCGTATGGGTTATTTTTATGTTTATTATTAGTGTAAAATGACTATTATTTTAACATATATGGCTTCACTAATTTATCCAATTATTATATACATTATTTATTTTATTTATTTCTATATAATATTCCATTTTTATGTTCATAGAAAATATTTTTCTCAATATTCAAGTAATTTTTTCGTTTTAAAAAAATTAATAAAATTGAAACATTGTCTCATCTTTAAGAGATAACTAAAAGGTTATTTATTATTCCATGAATTATAATTAAAATTGTTTTTATAATTAAATTTAAATATATATATAATTTGTATTCATGTTATGGTTCTTGGAAATTTTTTATGAATGATGGGTGATCCTAATATATCTCCAATATTTAGTAATCTCAATATAGCTCTCTAATTATTTTGGAAAAGTTACAGAGCTTACTGGTTATAGGTTACTCCTAATAGATATGGGAATTATTTGGTTATATGATGCCATTATAAGGGTCATTGTAATGCTAAATGTAATCATAATGTCCCAATATACCAACATTATATGATTTAAATGGTTTATAAAGGAAATATTTTGATTTTAAATGAAAAGAAAATATTATTATGTTTTTAAGGAAAGTTTATGACTTTTTTTAAAGGTGAAAGGATTGTTTTTTCAAGGAAAGGTATTCATGAATTTTCATGATTTCAATGAAACCCTTATGATTATTATTTTTAATTTAGTACTTTATATGAAGTGTTTCAAGAAATATATTGAAAAATAATTTTTTTTGGAAAAGTAAATAAATATTTGAGATAAAATGATTATTGTGTAAAAAGTAAACTTTCCTATGGATTTTTTCGGTTTTCAAATGGGATAATGGGTTTATTTTATTTTATATCCCTTATGGATATTTTTTTATCATCAGAAATTTCCAAATTATTTTTCAATGGGATTAATGAGGGAGATAAGAGTTAATAAATTTAGAGTTTCGTATTTGGTTGTTAACTTGAATAAAGCAAGTGTTTGTTTATAAAGAACATTTTTTGTGAGAAAAAATGGACACTATTTGGAAAGTACAACTTTTTTATATAATTTTTAACATGATTATCTAAAACTATAAACTAAAAAGACCCTGTAAATATAATAATGTTCAACACCAATTATAAATCATGTAATTATGTGTTGTTTAAGGTATAAGGTGTTATATAGAATATATATTTATGCATACTTATAATTAATTTTTCCTAAAAATCATTTTGAAAATATTTTTGGTAACCATACAAATTTGGGACAAATGAGATTAGTAAAATTATTTTTCAGCACCCAAATAGATTTTAAACATATTTTTTAGCTTATATTTAAGATAAATTCATAGAAATAAATATTATAGTATGTATTAATGACTATGGAAATATTAAATAACATTCACTTGCATTGTGATCTTTCATCCTACATCTAAAACATATAAGAGTTGAAATAGTTCTTTTAAAAAATTCATAAATAATGTTTTATACATTTTGAATAATTTTATATCACATATAACACTTGTTTTATTTCTATTCACATTTTTCATAGACATTATTTTATTATAGTTTTATATATGTCATAAAAAATAGTTAATTCATCCTATATTTTTATAATTTCCTTATTAAGTTTCCCCATGTCATTTTATTTATTTATAATTCATAAAAAATAATTCCACTATTTTTTGAATATATATTTTATTTTATTTTTCATTTTATCGGGTAAGAATCTGGTCTTCTTAAAAAAATCATATTGATTCATTTTATTTCCTTATACAACTCAAATATTATTATGATATCTCTTATTTATTCTCTAATATATTTATTAACAAAATTTATAGAATGTTTTTTTATGTTGTAATATAATCAAAAATAAGCTGAAATCATTGTTGAACTATTTTATAGTATCCATAAGATATAGATTAGTAGTCTCACTTTTTATTCGAAATTCATCACTTGAATTTGAATCCTCAATGCAAATCCAACCAGCTATTGAGGATATTTTCTATCATGATTCCATTTTGGTTCATCCTACTTAAAATTTCCTTTCATTATACATTCATAAAAATTTAATTCTAAATCATCATTATTATAATTGTATTTAGCTTTCTTACATCCTTTTTTATCATCCATGGGAAAAAAATTCTAAATTTTTGGTTTAATCCTTTATTTATTTTCATTATTTTATGGAATCCTTTCAAAATACAATATACTTCATCATTTTCTCTTCCCTATATCTTAGAATTAGGAGAGTAAGATGAAAATTTTATATTTGATTTAATAGAAACACCTTTCTTTTTCGAGACTCATAATCAACAATGTTCTTTAGTTCCTATTCATATTTTAGTAATGAACCAATGATTTTATCAAGTATGTACTCTTGAGGGTATTTTTTATAAATGGAAACCCTCTTCACATTCCATTTAATTGGTTGGGGTCTAAAAAATATTTTGGAAAGGACTATATTCTCTAAGGATTCACCAAGATCTCTCATTCTATTTATAATAATCTTGAATCTATAGAACATCTTATTAACATACTCTTATTTTATTATAATAACATATTTATAGTTAGTACATAGCATTAAAAATTTTGTTCTCTTTATTTTTTTTATAGTTTGGGAATTGAAATATTCTCTATATATATTGATTAGTTTAAAAAGATTATATATGATAAAAAACAATTCAATTAATATAAAAAAGTATTCATATATTTATATTTTAACACATTCATTACTGCCTCATTACTATTTAAGGAATTTTAGTTAGACACTGATAGTTTGTAAGGTTTTACCATGATCATCTAGTGATAAATACTCAAGTTCTTAAGGTATGATTCCATTTGATCTTTTTAGAGTCTATATCCATTTCCATAAAAGTTCAATTATTTTTATGGAATCAATAAATAATTTGAATTTAATCCTAACATCTAAAAATATATATTTCCATGAATTGTTTGTATGTTATAGATATTATTAGATAATAAAAAATATATGATAAAGAAAACAACCAGACCTCAGAATTCAATGATAAGATACTAATTTCTTCTAATTGTTGAGATGTTGAGAATGTCAAGAGGGGTTGAACTTATTTGTATAAAATCTATCATGATTTTAAATCAAATTTTAAAAAACTAAATCACATTCATATACAAATTCAATTATATGTGTAGTGGAAATGTAAATTAAGATTGTAAAGTGGTAAAATGTGTAAATGTAAATATAAACATCCATAATTTTATATTAGTTTGTATAAAAAACAATCCTTCATTTACACTTCACTTTTCTCTACTCCTCAATGGAAATGGTATCCAATAAATCAAAATCTTGTACGAGAGTCGTAAATCAATTAAAAATAGCTTTTCTAGTGATGATATAACCAAGTAAACCAGATGTTTTTAGTCTTAAAAACATGATACAAACATTAAATTAATAAGTGGAAATTATAACCACACAAAACCTATTTTTACAGTTGGTGGTATAACCAAAAAATGAAACATTATATTATAGGTATAACAAAAATAATCGTAATTTTCTTAGGGAAAGTCATAAACTAAACATATTTAATATAGAAGGGATAATAATAAAGAAAATGAAACTGAAAGAATGAAATAACCATAATATAAAATATTATAAAAATCATTATATCTTGAACACTTTTAATAATGGTTTTCTTTGTGATGAAGTTCATCAGTGCTTGCATCAAGTTAATAGTCGTGATTGTATAAGTTCATCAAGTCATAAAAATTATAGTTGATCTTTTTATTTTTGTTCATTATTTATAGATGAATTTTCTAAGGGTTTTTCCAGGATGTTTCCTAATTTGATTTAGTGGTTAAATGGGTCTTTGATTTCTAAAATCTGTGTAATTTTTTGTCACATTAAAAATAGTTTTCATAAATCATAACATGAAACTTCATTTAAAACTATACTAAAAAAATAAAAATGGATGAAACAAAGACACACACACACACACACACACATATATATATATAATGTAATACTTATTAGTAAGAAAACTACATCATCTAATTACTTCTTATCATATGTTCTAATAATTAATTTACTAAAATAATTTTCTAAGTCAGTATATAGATCATATGAATAAAACATATACCATGAGAGTTAATTTTAAATATTCATATATAATTTCTTAAAGAACATTCAATGTCTATAACCATGTAATTCTAATATCAGAGTTCATAGGTTTACCTCCCTATGTCAAAATTCAATCAAAAATGGTTTTGTAAGACCCATTTCTCACTCTATAAGGTTCATTTATCACTTTATAAGGATTATTTCTTTTAAGTTTCATGTGAATTAATAAGGATTATTTAAGTTTATTTTGTTCATTCCAAACTTCATAATGTTCATTTTTGTAAGGTTCATTTTAGTTCCTAGGATTCATTTCACACTTTATAATGATTATGTTAGTTCATAAGGTTCATTTCAATTGGTAAGGTTCAATTCCATTGTCAAAACCCAATTTATAAGGTTAAAATGGAAACTTTATAATGTTAAACAGTTTCCCAAAAATTTAAAATCTTTATATGAAATAATTATTCAAAAAATTATATAGGATTCCAATACATAAACAATAATTATAATTAGCATAATAAATAGCTAAATTAAAAATTAAATAAAAAATAAAAAATAAAAAAAATACTTCAAAGAATATATCATTTTAAACTCAATAACAAATATAAAAAAAGAGGTTTATAATAATCAAAATAAAAAGAAAATAGAGTTACTCTAACAACTCCAATATTGTCAAACCCTAAAATTCATTTTTCTATTTTCACAACCCATGATAATTCTTATGAGACAAGCATACATGTTCCATTTTGATATTTCATATGAAAAATTAGGATGATAACATATTACATTTACCTACAAAAATTACTTTTGACTGTTATCTCATTTTCATAATATTATGAACATAGAAAAAACAATTAAAGGATATATCATAGAGGCTTATTTTCATAAAAGATTTGGTATGTGATGTTATTATTGTATTTCATATGAGTTTTTATGTTTTGGATTAAAATTATTTTAATTTACATTATATTTGTTAAGATTCAATTTGTTTTTTTAATTTTAGTCATAACTCAAGCACAAGAATATGTGATTTCATTACAATATATGTTAAGGGTAAGGTGGTGACTTTTTACTAAGTATACAATGCATATACCCAACACATACACCTTTGTGTGTATGTGTAGACTTTTTTTCTATATCATAGGTAAGGATAAGGATCCAATTAATGATAAATGATATTCATTGGGTAGTTTATTTTGAGTATGGTGATAGAGATAGGAGATGAGGCCTTGCATTTTTTTAATAACTTCTACCTTCTTTTATTTTCTTCATTTTTTGTTATTTATTTTGTACACAATCGATGTGGTGGTAATCTAGTTTAACTTTTATATATGAATTGACTTATTTATTAAATGTATATCATTTTGATTTATGTTTTATGATATTATCAATGGCATATTTTCTATAATTATTTTTACTATTTATAATGTCATTTATTTATTAATTTGTACATTTTATTGTAAAAAATTAATATAATTATTTCCATGAAGGAAATATATCCTAGATGATCCAATAGTAACCCCCAATATTCTTCAATAACCTAAAGTGATTTTTTATTATGCTTCAGGCCATGTTACATCATTTTATAAGAAATTTGATATGATACTGAGACATATTATTACAAACGTTTCCTCACTTAAACCTATAAAGGAATAAACATTGTTTCAAGTAAATCAACATCAATATTCATTAGTAGATTTTGAGGGTATCCTTTTATGATACAAAGTGGATTCATCTTCAAAACCTATTGATTATTCACTACATCCCTAGATTTATTAACAAATTAGACCCTTATTTGTAATATAATCATAATCATTTCACAAAAACATACCAAATTTTATAGTTTTTCATCATTTAACTTATCCTTCACTTCCCTTTATTTCATATATAGTCACTATCAAAACTTTCAGTAAATGATACTTGAAATATATGTATTCTTATTATAATGACCCTAATCCCAGTAGGCTATAGCTACTGTATGATGTATTACAATGGTATAAGTTATAATAAATCTCATTCTGAAGAACCAAATAGTTTACCCAACTTTGTAAACTAGATACATACATGATTCCCATATTACATTGTAATACACAAATTACAACATAATATTTTTCAATATTAACATTAATCCCTCTACCATATCCTTTCATATAAATAATAGTACACTTCAAGGATTCAAAGGGAATGAAAAAAATAAGGGAGAGATAAAATTATCATTGGGTGTTAATTATAGTGGAATATATCATAAATCAATTAGTGTAATCAATTTGGTAAGGTAAATAACTAAACACACGTGTCATTTAAACAGCTTGACTATCAAGATAAGATAACGTATAATCCATATGGAATGGTAAATAATTGAACACACATTCCATTTAAATAAATTGAATATCATGAATGGGTAATAAATAATGAATATGTAAAGGTAAATAACTGAACACACATATCATTTAAGTAATATTAATATTATGAATAGATAAGGAATAATCAATATAGCAAAGTAAATAATTGAAAACATGTGACAATTAATCAATGAATTGATAATGAAATAAATCCTAAGATAATAACATTATGAGAATCTCATGGATGTTAATAAATGAATTCCTAATGAATGAAATTATTTATTATTGGACATCATGTCTCAGGAACATGATACTTCAACTTTCAAGACCATTTACAAGACGGTTAAAACTATAAGTAGAAACCAATTTAATTTTGACAATTTATTTTTCTCATGAGACCTACAAATACATTAAGGGTATGTCTATAATCAGTTTCCAACCATGTCTTTGTGTCCAAATCATTAATCACATATTGAATAATAAATTTAATTCATGAACAATTTGTTTTATCATAAAATATTCATATTGAGTAAAGAATACAGATTTATCCATATTTCCCTAGATAAAAAATAATAACTTCAACATAGAATAACTTATGTATAAATGATATATGTATTATGAAATAAACATATCTATTATAAATTATATAAATATTAAGAGATAATTTAATATTAATAAGAAAGTGAATAACTCAAGGTAAAGTCAATGACTATAAAAAAGAATCAAGGAATGAAGTTTTAATAGAAAACTTGTTAAAAAATCATAAAAAATACCTATAAATAATATTTATGGTATCAATATAACATGTACCCATTAGATTAATAATAAAGGTTTAATTTTAATGATTAATAGAAAAACCAAAAAAAATTATTTAAAATATTCATGAGGAAAATAGCCTTCTCGTTTTGAAAATCACTATTAGAAAAACCTAAAGTTCAAAAAAAATTAAAAATAATTTTCATTGATAATAAACTTTAAAACTTATAAAGGATGACTTCAAACATTTTAGTTATCATAAAGGAATGAAATTTTGTTTATTCCATACAAGTTAAAACAGATAACCCTTTCCTTTTGTCATTAAAATCCAAATGGCAATTGTTTAGAAAATGGCATGATTAATACTCTTAGTAAAAATTTTAAAATGTAAAAATATGTACTTTTTTAATAAATAATTTTTAAAGGGTTCATAAAAAATTTTAATAACATTTTTATAAAACATGGTTTCTGAAGAAAATTTATTTCGGACCGCAAAGAGAAATGAAGACTTATTTTCTTAATAACATTTTCTAAATTATTTTAAGTACCAAATAGTGGGAAAATTAAAATATTACATGAAAATATTAGGAATAGCCATATTAGAATAAAATTAAATTAGTTTATTAAACAATTATCAAATAATTACCTTCAAATAAAATTCAATAATAAACAATCTCGATTAGAATAACATTGTGAAACAAACCCTTAAAATGACCATAATGTTGAAGTGAGAATTAATAAATGAATCGATTATGTTTATTAGCTATAAATAGACATTATAAAATTGGAAATAAAAATTAATATAATAAAAATTAATTTCACATATAATATTATAATATCAAAGATGATGAAGAAGTAATATAACTCAATGATAATAAATTGAGTTATCAAATTTTTTACCACTTGGTAAGCTTAAGAAAAATACCCTTGGATGGAATAATTAAAATTGAAAACTAAAATAGCATGAATTATTAAGGAATCATGATATTAACTTTTGAAGGGTCAGTATGTACACCATATAAATGAAATTATATGCACAAAAATAAAATGCGCCTTAGTGATGGGAAATTGAGATGAAGTCCCTTACCTCATGCTTCGTTTTTGTTGAAAATGATTTAACCTCAGGTGTGGTAGTTTTAAACATTTTATTAAATTATAAAAAATAATATTTATATTTATAAAAACATATATAATAATTTTTTAATATATTATCACTCATTCATTAATTATAGTTTTTTTGGTTTCGGGTGTTAATAGCCTTGTTTTCTCATGTGTGTTTTCCAATGAAAGATCGGATTCTTGGGAAAATTATACAGTTTCATCATCCATAGAATAATAATAATGAAATAGTTATAATATTTATATATAAATTATACTTTTAATACTAATAATTAATTATTCTTTTCAGAAACTAAGTACATTACGATCATCGAGATTATAATTCATACATACGCATGGGTAACATTTCCATTTTTCAAAGATCATTATGGAAAGAAGGTAAGTTATATTTTTTCTTCCAAGAATTATCATAATATTATTAATACCATTTTATTTATTTTTAATATACTTATTTATATCACACATGTGTTGTATTGATGAAAATATATTCACATCTCTTTGTGAATGTGGTAGCCTACACATACACCAACGATGAAATTGTATTTAATTGAGTGTAAAGGTAAGAAAGTAACTAATATATTATATTTAAATAATCATAAATATATCATTAATATCATAATTATTTCATTTATATCACATATATTCATTAAATATATCCTTTTTACCTTCCATGTATATCATTAGTGAAAAAAATTGCATCGCTTCACGAGGCGGTAATCTTCCATACACACGAGCGACATTATCATATCCCCTATAGAATAGAATGCGAAAAAATGTATATATGGTATAATTAATAAATAGGTATAATTATTTTATAAATATATTATATATAATTTATATCCATTATCATACCCAATCATGAGAGGTGGTAATGGAAAAACAAATGACTTTAGTTTGTATGGTGGTTGTCAATTATATACATGAATGATGATTTCTTAACCAATTCAATGGAAGTTGTGATGGTTTTAGGTAATTAACTTAACATTGAATCATATAAGTATATTTTATATACTAATTTTATTATATCATCATGGTTTAATAATAATTTAATGAGTTCCATAAAGAAATAAAATAAAAACACTTATTGAATAATGTTTCCTCTTCTTTAGGTAACATCCCTAGGTTTGCACCAAAATCCTTCATAAGTTTTATTTCATCCAAAATAATGTGTCTATTATGATATTAGGGAGGTTTTAAGTGATTTATTTAGGTATATTTTTAACCAAAATTGTTTTAATGTAGGAACAGGATAGGAAAGGTGGTGGAATTTTGTAACTAAGGTGAGTGGCAGATTTTTAATTTTTGAAAAGAAAAAGGTGTACCCATGTTTTCCACCTTCTAAGAGGGTACAAAATGGATTATTATAGACTTATAAACATTATATATTATAAATATTGATATAAAATATATTTTATAATATTTTTTGGTCATTTTAACTCTTATATGTTTAGTTTAACCCCCTGTAAATATATTTTTACCTTAATTGATGTAAATAATTTATATTATTGTTATTATTTATTCTAGTACAAAATGAATTTGAAACTATTATATAATATAAATTATTAAGATTAAAATTATATAATACACTTTTAATAATTAAATTCAAATCATTGTGAATTTTTAATTTAAAATTAAACTCCCAGAGGTGATAAGAACACAGGTTTTCCAAGAGAAAATGATCAAAATATTACAAATTTTTTATATCAAAATTGACTATGGAAATTATTCCAATGAAACAAATTAGATTAATTGATATATTATAAAACTAATTTTATTTTAAATCCAATTTTAAATACTATTTACCCTTATAAATTATTTAAATTCAAAGGAGTTTTTAATTAAAATTCAGTATTTTTTACTATTCATTAAAAAAATGAAACATTTCAGAAAAGTCCCAAAAATTCTTCCTAAGATAATTTTTATATAGTAATTTAAAAAATGAAGATAATTTTATAAAATTAATTATATAAGACTATAAAAAATTATATTATCTTTGAAAATTGTGACTAAACCATCATTTTGAAAATATAGTTTTTTCAGTAAACCATTCTTTTTATTTTAAATAAATATTATTTTAATTCTAACAAATATATAATAATAATAATAATATTAATAATTTCTTTAGTGATATTAACACCCATAAATTTAATTCTAATGTAATTATGGTATACAATATAATGGTTCCTTTCTACTCAGGGATGCATGTACTATAATCTAACGAAGAGAAAAAAATTATTTTAAATGAAATATTTTATAAAGGATCTGGTGTAAAATTCTCTTATAATATTTTTGTTTCATTTTCTACACTATATTGAAAATAATTTTATTCTTTTAAAATTTTTGGGTTTTACATTCTCTCCACTTTAAAAAAATCATCAATATAATTTTAACATGATATTGGTAATCAATGGTTTGATATTAGAAAATTATTTTATTGAAAACTCGCATTATAAATGATTTCATAAAATATAATATCAACGGCATATAAAGGAAAGTCCATAGTTCATTTGAAATAACACAAAAATATGATTCCAAGTAGGATAAAATTGGTGGGAAGTTAATATATAAACATATAAGAAATGCATAAATAATTATAGATAATGATAGAGGACATTGATCATAAAAAATTAAATGATCAATGGAAAGTTAAGGACCTAAAAACCATAAATTTGTGATGATTTAAAATACTATCAGATTCATTAGATATTAATTCAATATTATATAATTTTTTTCAATATCGTTTTTCAAAATTTGAGGAATTTTTTTACTATCTAAGAATATAAGGATTTTTACATACGTGATATGTTTTTATTTCATAAGCACATTTTCATCTTTTGGTTTTCTAATAATAAATTTCTAATTATTTTCTTACTCCAAGAAATGAAAACAATGAAATCATCATGACTGAAGAAATAAAATTCACTTTTAACTGATCTTAGTATCCATAATATAATGATAATTATTTCCTTTTATCTCTAGTTGTTATTTTAAAAAATAGTTAAAAGAGGTTATCATATCTCCATGAATATCCATAAAGTGAAGTAATACATTAATCACTAAAACCTCATCAAAATTTAAAATTAAAACAATTCATAAATGGTTAACCTTATGGACCTTACAAAAGAGTAAGATTTATAATTTTAGAAATAATGTTTTAGAATTTCCAAAATGAAATTATCATTAATATTAAAAACAACATGAATTTACTCTTAATTATCTTCTAACAAATATGTAAATAAATTTATCATGTATTCTATTGAAACATAGTGATAACATGAATTTTAAAAAACCATAATGAAAACATATATTCTTATTAATTACTTATGTAAAACATATATTATTGGATATATCCCATAAATCAAAAAATGTATTAAACTCCATTAATGATAGAACAAACCACTTTGGCATCAAATCATTAATTATTCCCAAGGTAGTTAGTACTATCAAATTTAATTTATCGATATAGATTATCTCTTTATACCAAAATCATTATCTAAACATAAATAACATATTAAGGGTTATATTTCCCTCAATCATGTGTTTTCCAAGAAGTTCAACTTTTCTCTAAATCATTTTTATTGGTTATCAGAACTCTTCAAAATATTCTTTCAAATCCTTAATGAAAATAGTAAAATCCTTATACATTTCCTAATTCTTATATCCAGGATATCATATAAAAAATACACAAAAGAAATATATCTTAATCCAAACAAAATTTCATTATTCATTCCACTTCATCTTTGTTAATAGAATAATAGTGACAATGATCTTGTGTCTTATATTGAGGTATTTTTATTTGACACTAGAGAAATGGATTTTCCTAGTTGCCCATATCCTACTGTTGAGGCATTGTACATTGGAAACTTATTTCTTACCCTTGAAATCAAAATCACAGTAGAATTTTTATCCACACATATTTCAAACTCCAATTTCTTTTAAGTGAGTACCATGGTGTTTCTTACCATAATTATCACATGTTGGAAAATTTTCATTACCTTATTCCCTTTATCTATATTTTCCTTATTTTACTATTATTCTCGTTCTTTGTTCTAATTCCATAATACATAGTGAATTATTTTTATGTCTTGTTAGAACTTGATAATATGTCCGAATATGATGAGATTGTTTGGGAGACTAGTTTCCTTCGAGTGATTAGCATAATCCCATCAATTAAATGATTATTATTACTCTATGGATTATGTAAATTGATGTGGTTCCCGTTCCTTATTATATGAACCATTTCTAAATTATGTAATATAATATATTAAATCATATCACAATGAAACATAGTGTATAACCCCAAAACTATTAAAATACCTAACATAAATTGAAAAAAAATATGCATAACCAATCTTATAATGATAAACATGGTTTTATTGGGTATATGTCTATTTTTGAATACTCCAAAATGTTTTATAAAAAAATGGAAAATATCTTAATAATATACCCCATGAGTGTCAAACCAAGTGTGCAATAAGGCCCAATTTTGTGCACTAGGTGAAAATAATGTCAAGACTAATGCACCCTTTTCAGAGTTATTACCCCTAGGTACATCTGCACTAGAACAACATCCTCTTATAGTATCCATACATGGATATGTTTCTAAGAAAAACCACATAATTTTAACCTTACCAAAAACTATAAGAAATTTCTATACACTTATCCTAAAATCCTATCATAATGTTGTGATACCTAATCTGTGTTTTCTTATTAAATCAAGTTCCCAAGGATTCTATTTAACTTCTCCTAATACCTACTGTAACAAATTTGGCCCTATTATCCCAAAGCAGTTATATTCTTTAGTATATTGGCATAATATAAGAGGAATCACATAATTAAGTAAATAATAGTTTATTATTCTAGGTAAACTAGATGTATACATGATTCCCATATTAAATTTTATTACAAAAATTACACCATAATATTTTTTATAATAAAATTATTCAATATAGCATATAATTACATATCAATCATAGAAAACATCATAGATTCAGGGGTAAAGGATAAAAAATAAGGGTGATCTCAAATTATTATTAAGGGTTACGTACAATGGAAACTATCTTGAATCAATAAGAATAATTGATATGGAAAGGTAACTAGCTGAAAACAAATTCTATTTAAAAAACATGAATCTCATCATAAGATATGTCATAATCAATATGTAAAGATAAATAACTAAACACATATTTCATTTAAATAACTTAAATATCTTGATTATATAAGGAATAGTGAATATGGAAAGGTAAATAACTTAACACACATGAAATTTAGATAACTTTAATATCATGAATAGATAAGTAACAATCAATATGGAATAGTAAATAATTAGAAACACATTCCATTTAATTAATAAAATGAGAATGAAATGAAATCAGATATAATATCATTGTAAAAATTTCATGGCTAATAATAACTGAATTCTTAATGAATTAAATTCTTAATTTTTTGATTCCATGTAAGAGGGAAATGAATCCTCTACCCATAAGACTTTTCACAAGAAAGATTAAAATTAATGTTAGAATACAATTTAATTTAGTAAACTAAGTTTTCATATGAGACCTACTATGTGATACGATACTATAATCTCAGTATATACCTATGGGTGCATGGGTATGGGCATAGCCAGGTACATTGTCACATCTAAGAACATTGAAATGGAAATTTCTATAGTACCCAAATATAGATAGAGTACACGGCCACAAGCCAGAGTATAAGAGTATGGATTGGGAAGACATGTGCATACCTTGGGATGTCATGAAACACCATGTAATCCATGTACACATAATGTATACCCATATTGATATCTAATCCATGTTCCTACATGGACAAACCCATGTGTCTATGAGAGGTCACATGTCTTATGACCCTATGTACACATCGTATACTTTTAAATGAGAATTCTACCATGCATATGTCCTTATTTGAGACATAGATTTAGGACCAAAAGTAGCATATCCTAATCATTTTTTTCATGTAAGATGTGATGTTATCATTAATTTTGGCATCATATATGTGAAATCAGGTATTATGAGTGGTATTCTTCCTTCAGTGACTCTTGGATAATGATAGCGATCGGGTTTGATCATTAGAGATATTTTGGGTTCAATACTCCCCTATCACACCAAGATGTGGGCCCCCCATGCTCTTTATAGATGTAGAGTTAGTACTTCATCATACTATAGAGGGAATAAGTCCTCTATCTATGGAGTGTAACTCCCTAGTCATCTAGATCCATTTGTGAGTTTTTCCTCCATGGGAGTTAATTCTCCCTAAGCTTTAAAGCATAGTAGAAAGGATCGGGCCCCTCTACCTTGAATCTTTTGAGGTTATGCACGGTAATGGGATCGGAGATAGAAATTTGGGTTCATGAGGATGACTCGACATTCTTAGTTAGTAGTGGAGATAGATATCCCATATTTTATATTTTTGGGTTCTTTTGAGCATATTTATTGCTTTGTTTCATTACCCTCTTAATTTTTATATGATTTGATTTTTTCTATTTTAATTGATCACTTATTTGTTTTTCAAGAATCCATGTAGGTATTTATATACTCTCCCCTAAATTGGAATCCACCACACCTATTGAGTCTTATGTATATGATAGGAAAATCGATAGAGACCTTTGTAGACCTGGTGGCCTTGTAGCTTAGCGGTTCTTGGAATTGACCATGTTCGGTGGTTGTACTTGGAGATTGTGAGTTGGGATCTCTCTTTAAACTTTCCATCTTTCTATTTTTTAAAAATTTGGACCACATTTATGGTTGAGCATGTATTTTTTAATTTGTATTATTTATATTATGTTGTTTTACTTTGATTTATTTCTTAGAGGTTTTTGAATGTATTGTTTACACTCTAGATATTTCAGTCTTTTATTATATCATTGCACTATTGTAAATAAATGGTTGTGTGTGTGTGAAGGTACTTTTGGATAACACCTCCCAATTCATTGTTATTCTTACTTAGAACTACTCAAATTCCCATAATCTATTTGAGGTAGGCTTTAGGGTTTCACACTCAGCTTACTGCCAGCCAAGTGGGCCCCGATGAGTTGGGTTATAACAAATACTTTGGTAATATCAATTATGTATATTATGATACCTTATTAATATTTAAATAGATTATTATTTTATTATTTCATACCAAATATTTTATTATGGTACATTATTATTGGTTTTCTTTTATAGTCTATATTATTACTATATTTATATGTAATAAATCGTTTGAAAATTCAATGTTTACATTGTATATATTTTAACTCACTATGTTTAGTGATCATCAAAAAGGGAAATATGTCTATATCAGCCTATAGATGACTTTTTTAGGATTCCTTTATTTTTATAATAATAACATACAATCATATTTTTTAATATTTTATTTTAGTTTTTTTATATAATTGTTAAAGTGTTAAACCTTCCAAAATTAGTATGTACAAAACTAAGGATATATAAAATTAAAAAAATTAATTGAAGAATAAAAACACTACATCATGTACATATAATAAGAAATTAATTAAATTATAAATTTTCTACCTTTTCTACCAGAATAATTTCACTAATGCTTTAAATTTCATCTACTAAACTTTTTCTTGAGGATTGAAGCTAGTTTCTCACCCTAGAAATTAATTTATGAATTATTCACATATTATATAAATTTATTGTAGATAAATAATAGGTGGAAAACTATTTCAACCATAATATTAAAAATATATAGTGTAATATAATGAGATTAAAACAATGATTTTATATTATTGGGTGATGGAGTCATGGTTTCCATTGTATCGGTAAGTAAGTCAGTGAAACTAGTTAAATTATTAACTTGTGGTGAATGAATATTCAAAAAATATATTGTTCAGGTATTGAATTAAGATTTTACAAAGGTTATAGAGTTTTTTTATAAATATGTACTCCCCATCAAGATGATTAAAAATTATAATTAATTCAACTAAGTAGTGGCTAGTGAGATCACTTGTAACTCAATATTTTCTCTCTCATATATCTTATTGTATATTTAAATGTTTCTTTTTGAAGATGATAATATAATAAACCACATGAAATTATCTATTCACTGGTGTTTTTTGTGTAATATCTTCCTTTTTCATCTTTTGGTTCATCATTTTCTTTCTAAAATCATTTTTAATCAATACATAGAATGGTGTTTTTCTTAGATACTCTATTATTAGGTGCCTTGGGATATATACTATTTGTTTTTAGTTTGATGTTAAATTGTAGGATTTATTTTGTACACACCTCAATTTGTATTAGAGGTATGAGTTCCAAGGAATTGTTTCTATTCTTAGAGGGAAGACTTCTGGGTTTTTTTATTTTGGATTTAAATGTTTGTTTAGGATTTCTATTAAATGTCTATGAATTTATAATAATATAAGATAAATATTTACATGTTTTATGGGATGGAATTTAATTTTTACAATATGTTGATAAATTATATTTATATAAAATAGATTTAATTCTATCATTATTCAATGTCAATCTAGAGATCTTGTAGAAAAGTGAATAGGAAAATCTTGACCTTAAAGAATATGGAGTTATATAGGTATAGTGTAGAATTTTTGTTTTTAAGATCTATAATGTGAATTCCAATAATAAGTTGATGAATATAGTCATGAGCATTTATGTGGATCCTACCATAATGAGGAAGGTGTTTCTAATGAAAAGGTTCTTTAGTCTAAATAAGAATGAAGGAATGTTAGTGGTTGATCATGGGAAAAAATCAATATGATAAGAATATAGTCAGATTGTATAAATGTGATGTTTGGGAATATAGTGTGTTCATTAATCCTGTTATCGTCACTATCAAAATCGTTGGATGTAATGGTTACCACTATGAGTAGAACAAGTTCTAAAACTAGCATATAGTTTCAGGATATCAAGAATCAAATTATAAATGAATATATCAAATGAGAATAGGTATAAAAGTATAATAGAATAATATATAGTACTAGTGGTAGAGAAAGGCTAGATCAATATAGAATTTTGGAATTAGAGAAATAGGCTCAGAGAAAGGATCCATGTCAAATCATCAGGTTTGGGTCTATTCAATTAGATGTGTGGGATGAAAGAACCTATGAATAAAGATTATAAGGATCAAAAGGTAAAATTTATAGGTTTATCTACAAATAAAACAATAGGTAAAGGTAAAAACATCATTTATTTAATAGTTAATGGTCTTTTGGATTCATAAATTATTAACTTAGGAGCACATTTTCTAACTACATCATAAAGATGATTCCTATAAAATTATGTATGAATATGGTTCGATAATTTATTTATTTCCAATGATGGATCTCTTGATATTGTATTAAAAGGTAATGAGGATGGTGAGACAAATAACATAATATTTTTTAAGTTCCAAGATATTATATATGCACTTGGATAAATAAAAAATATAAATTTGTTAGGTTAAATTTATGACGTGGGGTATTTAATAAAACATTTAGATGGGGTGTATAAGACCACCAAGGGTTCCATGGTGGTATAAAAGTGTGTAAAATAACAAATATTTTTTCTAATGTGAATTTCATATAGGAATATGGTTTTCAGTACATCAACCAAATATATCTCATTGTGTTATTAATTTTCTTATAACATGTGTGGGAAGGGGATGGGAGTCTTGGATGATAAATTAATATTAAAACTCAAAAAGATGGAGTACAAAACATGTGAAGATATTTTCATAAAAAATTAGAAAATTATTATTTATTTCTATAAAAGGGTATATGACAAACTCTAAAAATATTTATAATGAATAATGGGTACCAACTTTGGAGATTTATTATCATGGTTCATTGTAATGGCATACCTTCATCAATGATGTTATATATATATATTTTGTTGTAATTTCCAAAGTAAAAAATAGAATACAATGAAAAATTTAATAAATACATTTCTATATTAGAAAAAAATAATTTTAAAGATAAAATCATTGAGTTTTAACGATTGTGGTGAGTCCAACAAAAAACAAATATAGGAAAATATTTTGCAAGAAGGGAATTAGGTTTGAAAACATATTACCAAAGATGCTAATGTAGAATTATATGGCAGAACCAATGAGAAAGACACTGAATGGGATATCCAAGATCATATGACTACATTCTGGTTTTCCAAATAAGTTTTTTTAGTGGGATGTTAATGTTTTATCTTATTTTATCAACATAATTTCATATATACCCATGAGAAATAATTATCTTATAAACTGTTTATAGATAGTTCAATGGATATATCACACCTAAAAAAATAGAATCATTATTTTTATAAATATTGATTCCCAAATAGAAAATATAGAAGATAACTCCAAGACATGGTTCCTTGTGGATAATAATAATGAGGAAATTGGATTTTTATTTATGGATAATAATGAATGAATGGTCATTAGAAATCAAAATTTCCTCTTTAATAAACGGATCTTATATAAGGATTGTTACTTGGTTGAAAATTATGTTTTGAAAATATATTAATGTATTTATTCAAATTTGAACAAAATTAATGTTTTAAAATACTAGTTATTTCAGGGGAGTACTGATTGTCTAATGGTATTTCAAAATTAAAAAATACAGATAGATGGTCATTCTTAGATGGTTCTGGAAAGTTGGGATTTATTGAAATTTCCAAAATATTATTAAATCATGGATAAAAATGAAATGAAATTAAAAAAAATAACCATTAAATAACCATAATAATATAATAATTGACATATTTATTTATTAAATTCATTCTTATGGTCATTCGTGTGAGACAATTATGAAAAATGAATTGCGTTGCTTTGTGGAGTTAATATTATGGACATACACAGGAGAGACCATTCCATTTTTCAAAAGATGAGAGGATAGTAAGGTTGATAATATCACATATTTATTCGATAAAAATCATATATTCTCATTAATTCTTTATTTATAAATATCCATTTGAGTTAGTGATGAAAAAAATACATTTCTTGATGCATATGGTAGTTCATATGTACGCATGAGTGATGTTTTCATTTAAAGTTAGAAAAAAAGGCACTATAGAATATTTATTTCATCAACATAATAAATTTTGTATATTAAATATTCTTATTTAATTATATTAGGATTTTTGTAATAGATTTAAATGATGTGGAAGAATAAATCAACATGAAAAAAATTCATTTAATACTTTTACCTCCTCCTTGGATATAATCTATGGGATTACACCGAAAACATTCTTGGATGCATATTTTTGGAAGACCAAAACATCTAGGTCATGGATAAGGGTGTTAATATGGAATTTGGGTAGATAATTTTGTATTATAATGGATCTTTTGGTGTCTGTGTATAAGTGAGGATAGGAAGTTTCCTTTTATAATTGAGGATAGTGTAACATCAGTAAATATTAAGAATCATAAAATATAATAAATTTATTTCTAATGAAAAGTGACCCAAAATTATTAAAATTTAAATTATATGATCCTAAAAAAATTAGATAAACTTTTAGAATTATTTTTATCCTTATCTCAGAGTTTTACTCCTTGATTATCCCTTTTAACCTTTACCAAGGTGACAAAGATTAACTAGAGTAACTATTAATTGTGACTAAAAAAGAAACTTAACTCATTAAAAAACTATAAAATTATAATCCAAAATATAAAATTAATTTTTGAAAATTCAATTTGTATAAGTGGTAAAAATTACATTTAATAAAATTTCACAAAGTATAAAAAAACTTCATTAAAAAATCCTTTTTAAGTATAAAATGGTTTTATATGAAAATAATGCCTATTGTTGATTCCCATGGAATTAATTTGATTATTTTTAATAAAATATAAATTATTCTCATTTAAAACCAAACCAAAACAAAAAGGAACCTAGTTAATACCTTATTAAAAGAGAAGAACCGAAATAGATCTTTTCACAAATCAACGTAGGTCAAACTAGAACCAATCACCAGAGCAGGCCTACAACAAGGCCCAAGATGCATTTCTGATCCTATATGGCTGGAAAATAGTTCCATAAATCAAGATAATGCAGTTGTAAACTATTTGACCCATAAAAAATTAGTAATATAAAATGAATAATATAAATATAAAAACTGGTATAAAAACATTTATGCATACCTCCTTAGGACACTATAGGTCACCACTGACCACTAAACCAATGTTTACGAATGGTGACTGAATCTATGATAGATGTATCAACAGATGATAAAAACAAATATAAAACTTTAGGAATGAGTTTTAAAACATAGAAATCATTCCCAAAAAAATCTATTCTCATTTCAATTTCCATTAAATCAAAGATCCATCAATTTCAATTTTGAAATAAAATATATATAAATATAAGTCTCTCAATAATTTTCTTAAAAAAATCATGTCCCATTTCCCTTTTAATTTAGAACTAGTTTCTTTTCCAATAATGAAGATTTATCATTTTAATTAAAGAGGGATATAAAGTCAGGAATGATCTAGTTATTTTAAAAGGGGTAAAAGTTAGAAATCGTCCTCAAAAAACTTTTCCATAAACATTTGAAAACCATTTTATCACATTTATAAAAGAGATACACCATAAAAGGAGGCAGAATAAATTTACACATAAGGGAAATGTATAGTAGAAAGAATGAGTGACAAATCAAACAACGCACCTCAGTCATCCGATATACACAACTAATTTATGAAGTATGTTGGAAATCTTAGGAGGATAGGTGATAATCTAGAATATACTAAAACCTAGATCATCATGTAGGTTTTCCTCACCTAATAACATCAATTCATCCACACACTCAATTCTTACCCTAAATGGCCTAACTGAGTGGCTTTATCTCAAAACAGAGCAAGTTCCATACTAAGGGCCACTATCCAGAACAAAATAATAAGATATTGTAGCAATTATTCACTGATAATCTTCTAGGTATGTCAGGTTCTCATGTCAAGAATAAATTGGGGTGTTCCAAACAAAAACAAACATGAAACTGACCATAACTATAGAATAATCACACATACAAGAACCAACCCTCGAATCACTCCGTGGAACAATCCCTTTCATTTCAACCATTTGATAATAAGGGAGTCCCATACTAAGGACCTCCCACACCATTCAACACAACTAATAAAATAGGATCATCCAGGGACATTTTTCAAAAGAGAAACAATATATAAATGTTCCAAATGGGTCTCAAGAAACCATTGAGTAGCAACCCATTACCAAAAAGACCAAGAACACCCTTTATGAACCCAAATCCATTTTTAAACACATTTTAGAAAACTAAACATGTTCAAAATACTAAAACCATCATTTATGAATCATAAATCACTCATAAAGGTCAATCAATAATTTTTAAAAACACTTAGTATGCACATTAAATAAAACAATTTCATGAAATTAAAATTAAAAGAGTAAATTTCTTTATTTCACATCAAAAATTTATTCTAAAAATCATGCATCACTATTTAGTATTAAAATAAGGAGAAAAAATCAAAAAACTAGTGATTCTAAAATTTAAAAGGATTAATGCAATGGGGAATATGTCTCAAACATGGCACTTGTTATGATGACCAATTGAATTACCTTTCTTCTTTCATGCATATATAAGTTTACTTATACGTAAGAACACATAGCCCCAAAGTGCATATTTTCATGGCCAAATATGTACATGGGGATCCTTATATTTATTCTTACATGTGAATACAACCCTTTACCTCACACATGTATAAATTTTTTATATATATACATAAGCACACCTCTCCCCAATATATATATTCATACCACCATGTGTGAATATATATATATAATAGGGGAACATGCATATATATATATGTATACAAATGCATACCCATGCAAGTATCTTTTGACAACATAAAACCAAAACTACCTCAACGAGATCTAATAAACTAAATAAAATTACCAGAAACATAGAAACTAAAAAATAACCAATTAAAAATTGATTTGTAATGAATAACCAAAGAAAAACTACCAAAAATTGATTGGGGACAGACTAAAATGGACCGAAATTATTTTATTTCAGCATAAAATTCCAAAACACACATGATTCAAACTCGAGAGACCCATTGCATGCCCTAGAAAAAGATAAACATAAAAAATAAGCCTACCTGAAACCCTAGGTTTTGGATTAATTGAATAGGGAAATAGTAAGAAGATAAATCGATCAAAAGAGAGAGAATAATGGGAGAGGAGGTCTTGCCTCAATATATCAAACACAAAACTTGAAGGAATTCAGTGGATTCACTAGAGAAAAAGTGATCTGAGTGGGGGGCTCATGTGATTCATGTGAGAAGGGAGGGGGGACCCCTTCCATGCATAGGGATGTAGAATAAGAAAATAAATAGATATGGGAGAAAAAGAAAAAAAGGATATAAAATAAAATTAAAATTTTAAACTTTGGGTGACTCACACAGTTTATTCAGGGTTTACCAAACTATGCACTAACCATGCTCTATCCTCTTACTAGGATAGAAACCCACACATTTTTACTCTAATGAAGATGCATGGTTGAGAGAAAAATGCCCAAACCATGCAACTCGGAACTTTCAACTCACAGAGACAAATCACACACTTGTCGAATGGTTTAATATATTGTGTGGAAACAATGAACCATAATATAGACCCACCTAATCTCCTAAACAGGAATCGTATGGTTACTACTAACTATGTGGGATAACTGTGTAATAGTTAAAAAGAATCCAAAAATTTAAATTTCAACCAACCCACTCATGGAACTCTAATGCAAGGATAAAAACAATTATATAAAAAAAATAACTAATATTCTAAATTTAGGGTGTGACAATTCCCCCCCCCCACACACACACACATTATTACCATAGAAATTAATCCATCCAAACGAGTTATTAAACTCGAACTCAAAACTAAAAAAGTCCAACAAAACCCCGAACTCCATGTGAACATTCAATCTACTAGTCACACCCAACCATCTCTAAGAGGAATCTCAATGAGAAGAACCATGAAGAAAAGTTGAGGGTTCTCCCCACCATAAGAACCGAACTAGTACCAAGGCACCCAAAAGGGAAACCCAACACAAATTAACTCAGAAACTATTCACAAAAACCAACCAAAATAGCCACTGGGAACTCCCAAACCAATCTAGAAACTCTTGAAACATGGGGAAACCCACCGAAAGAGATCAAACTAAAGAGGGAACTAAACCATGATCCATTATTTCTAAAAGTAATGAGAATCTCCAAAATGAGTATAACCTAAACCAAAAACGTTCCATAGAATGAAAAAAGTCTAAAAATCATCTAGAGACTCACATCCACAAATAGAAAACCTTCCAATGGTTCACTTCCATAATACTCAACCACAATTGTAGAGGTTTACAAGGATACAAGGCCACCAAGAATTTCCTAACCAAAGGGGAACATTCAAGAATCATGTAAACTATAGGATAGGAACATTCAAAAAAAGAAGACTAAAATAAGGAAGAAAGAACTTTATTAATTTTAAAATAAAAGAGAACCTTCATAAGTGAAGAAATATTCAACATAAGGACTTAAACCATCCCCGTTATAGCACTAGATACAAAAGCTGGACCAAGGTCCCTCACACCCAACGATTCCTGACTTTGTGAAAATATTCAATCAGAGACCTTTAGCTAGAGCCCTAATGTCTTGTAGCATCTGTTGTAGAGACCCAAAGTATGAACTATATGGATATTACATTATTTTTGTTTAATACTTTAATACATAAGAAAAACAAACACCGAAATACCATAATAGTTTAGTATCTTTGGAAACTCGGAACATAATCTTCTAATCATGGTGAAACATCTTCAACATCTCCTATAAAGATCTTCCCCTTTTTTTTCTTACCTAAAACCTTTCTTTATATCCTAGGGAAAAGAAAACATATAAAGGGTTAGCTCAAATTCTCAGTAAGGGTATGCATGGAGAAAATAAAACAAACCATATACATTTGAACATATAAACATGAACATAATGTTTAAACATCAAAATCTTGATCAATGACATAAAACATGGCAGTGTGTAAGGCATAGATCATAATGGAACATAAATCATGATAAAATAGCTTGTAAATAAAACTTGTAGTTGTGGAAAAACATTAAGCACATGATATGATTTCCATAGTATCCAATGCATTTCAGCGAAGACCATCTTAGTGGAAAGAGTCCCTTTCTGAATCGAGTTCACTCCTCGTTCCAGTCTTGTACCACTGAACTGGATTACCTTACCATTCTAGCCTTGTCTATCTCATGAGATATAAATCTTTACCCAATTAATTGGAGGGATATATAGGTCCCACCCATCTCATAATGAAATCATTCTTACGTGTGCCACAACATAAACATAAATCATTCATCATAACCCAAAGAATAAAATGGGTTTCATAAACATCATCTCATCATAACATAATCCATATAAAACAAATGGATATCATTTCATAATAAGAAAATTGAAACCATGTAAATCATAGAGACATTATATTTGAAACATAAACATAAGAAATAATGTAATCTTAGATGGAAAATGGTTTTGATAAAACACTTGAAATGAATTCTTGAGGAAAATATCATTTCTTATTCAAAATCATTTTCCTTTCACAAAATTACATGCAATTTTAAAAGAAAAAGGATTTTGTTCAAAATAGTCATGAAATATTATAGATTAAGCTTCATGAAAATAAGGCTTTATAAAACCGTAAAAATCCGTTCATGCTGTATAAGTTAAAGAAAACATTCTCCTTGTAGTTTTAATAGAAAATTCAAAAAGTACCACGTATGGTAAAAAAAGAAATATTCCTTCCATAACACAAAGTAAAAGTCAAAATGGGTAAAAATGAATTTAAACATACATGTAAGAATACTAAAAACTTTATGAAAACATTTTTATGGACATGGATGAAAAATATATCCCCAGTAAAAACTTACGAATAAGTAATCTCAGATAAAAATGAGATTGCAATAATTATCTCTTACCTTATGTATGGTATACTTCGTATGTATCCGGACCTCCTGTATAATGATTTAAATAATTTCATTGATTTATTACAGAATCATATTCATTGTTATGATATCATATATGGTTCAATGATGACTTTATAATACTTGTTCTTTTATAAATTCCATGTTAAAGCAGCGTTTTGGGTAAAATCGTTTCATATATCTTACGTGTTTCGATTTGTTGTTCATGATTTTATTATTACTTATATCATGATTTAGTTACTTCTAGAATGTAAATAATGATTTATATATCATATATATTCAATATATATATATATAATAGATATATGAATGAAATGAAATACACCGTTCATGGATACGGTAGGTCGTACGTACGCATGAACGTTGTTTTCCTTTCCATATTGACTTGAATGGAATTAACTAGATGACATAAATATATATATATATATAAATAAATCTAGTTACATTATTATATCATATATTTCATGATTACTTATTATATATACTTTATAATTATTCTTGAATTGTTAACATGGAAAATGAATCTCATCGCGTCGTGGAGACGGTAATCTGTACGTACGCACGAGCAATGATATCGTTCCCATATTTATTGAATTTATTTGGAGTGGATGATATAATATCATATAATCAGTATGATGTTATAATAATCATATATAGTTATTCATTACACCATTATACTCATCCAAGTAAGGTGGTGGTGGAAAACCAGATTACACCACGGCGTGGAGACGGTATTCCGTACGTATGCACATGTGGTGATTTCATTTTCCGTAGGATAGATAGAAGGTGAAATGGGGTTGTTTCATATTTATAATAACATATTAGTATATAAGTAATACTTATTTTAATACTTTATAATGAAACATCTAAATAAGAAGAAGTTGAAGAAGAAAGAAACTTGAAAGAATCGTTAGAAGAGATAACCTCTTCTTCGATGCACCTCCTTTAAACTTCTTCTTAGGGCACTAGAGTTTGTCTTTTGAGAATTCCATAACATCTATGATATAACTATTGAGTTTTATAAGAGTAACTTTCAGGGTTTTTCCAAGCTTCAAGGCTCAAAATGGTGTGAAGAGAAGAGGGAAGGGGTGCCCTTTTTATAAGGGAGGAGAGGGGAACCTTTGGAAAACATAAAATATTATTTTATAATAAAGTAATATTCGGTTTTAATAGCTCCAAATTGATTTATTTAGAATATAAGGTGGTTATGGGTCAAAATAATCTCAAAAAATAGGTTTTATAAAAGTTTAGGTAACTATGTTATCCTTATCATTTAGATTTAACTCTAAGTTAAATAATTTAACTTTTACCGTGTCTTTTTGTTTTCTTACACTATATGGTTAATAAACATACTATAACAAGACAAACGAACCCCAACTGGTTCATTATTAATATATATCCTTATCTAAGTCATTTGGACGAACCTTAGATATTTAGGAATAAAATAACAAATAATAATATAAATTTTTTTAAAAACTATTTTATGTCAATTAACACTATTTGGTACTCGATTTCTGTGAAAATAATAACAGCATTATTAGTTCAAAAAACGTTAATTAAATAAATACTAACATGTCATATTAACCTCAAGAATTATTTTAATTTATAAAAAGTCTCAAATTACATTTATTTGGGTATTTATAACATCAATTATGTTAATATTTCATTAATAAGGTAATTACTGCATCATCATTGTGTCATAAATATATTAAATTATTTAATGTCTAAAAATTATAAATAAAATAAAATTCGGTAGGAAATATTTTTATCTTTATAATGAATATTTATATTCTAATTTATCTTATGTATAACCATATATTAAAAATGTTTTACTTATTAAACATTGATTTTAACTATTTTAACTCTTTTTTAAATAAAATAATAATAAATGTCCTAATCTAATCCAAGTGGACCTAAATGATAATATTATATTCCTAAGGTTGTTTTTGGTCGAATTATACTTATCCAATAGAATTATAAAATGTGTTATGGTAATAATAATATCATTTTTACCCTTAATTACCCTATTTACTTTTAACTATGGTAAATAAAAGTAAAAATTAATTATTCACCAAAAATTATTTTTACCTTATTAAACCACATTTTACTCCTTGATATTAACCGTGTCTCTTGGATTTTTGAAATTCCCATCACAGAAGCAGTAAAATTAAGTTTTATGTAAATTTTAAAATTCTCCTAGGAGGTGGGTAAAAGACGGTGAAAAGTTCAATAAAATTTTTATATATCTAAAATTATTATAAAATGACTCAAATGAATTACATTAAACTTATATAGGTATTATGTATCAATTTTGACCTAAAATAAATTCAAATAAAATAAATAATTCTTTAAATAAAAATTTGGTTTTTAAATAGTACCACAGTGTTTTCACTATTCATCAAAAATTGAATGTTTTCAGAAAAATACCAAAAATTCACCCTAGGATAATTTCGATATTCTGATTCCAAAAATGAAGTCCATTTTGAAAAATAAAATTTATAAAATTTCAAAAAGTGGGTATTACTATTCATAATGGCTAATTTATAATAATATTATAATGATATATCGTTTAGTGAAACTCTGTATTGCGTACTACACACGCTATCGAGGAAGGTCTTGATTGCGTTAAATGCAAGCTAAGTGAGGGATGCGTGTATTGCAAGCTCCTTTTGGTGTAGCTTACAACAGAATACATCAATGTAATTAAAAAGAATATTTTTCATAAAATCTCGAGCTGTTACATTCTACCCCCCATAAAATGAATTTCGCCCTCGAAATTCGTCGGGGTTATAAATGGTTTACTAATCGAAAGTTTTAAAAGAAACCCACATCTTAAAAAAGAATTAAAAAACTTATATTTAAAGACTAAAGTATGAAACGTAATGGTTACCCAAATTAACTAATCACTGGGTTTCCACATTGGAGAACATAGGGGAAAATATGGATATGGAAGAGAAATCTAACCATCAAGTTCTAATGGAGAGTGGTAGAGAACATGGATATGAAAAATCCAAAAATCACAAATCAATAAATTTGTGATGATCTAAGGTACCATTTGATTCATCGGATATAAGGACACTAGGACAACATTTTTGGTTTCCAAGATGATTTCCCTAAATTTGAAGAATTTGAATTAGAAGAAATACTTACTTTATTTCGGTATAATATCTCTATTGTTCATGACTTGAACAATTTCCAGTTTATCTCTTATAGAAATGAAGTTGAATTTTTCTTCCGTGAAGTGTTAGCAGATCATGAAATAGAATGATAGGTCATTACATCTATCTCAAACACAAGGTCATCAAAAGTTATCAAATATACATAAGTCCATCTACGGTGAGATTAATCGTATATGATTCCAAAAATGGACTTATACTTCATCAATAATACCACTTAATAAAACTATTTTCCACTAACCAGGGACTTCCTGTAGTCCATTGGTAAGAAATAAAGGCATATCACACTTCGTTTGTGGGTTCAATTCCTGCAACCTTGTCCGACGCGACGGGTTGTCTCCTGTCCTGCAGGTTGTCTTTTTTTTTCTAAAACTTCACTGTTATAACATTTTAGAAATAATATCGAAAACATTTCTAGCCTTAAACAATACAATCTGATTTCCAATATAATCCATTCCATTCTCTAGACTTATCCAAAATACATCTGTCCAATCTGATAGCATAAAGAAAACAATTACTAGAAATGTCAACTGACGAGAATGTGAATACCATCATTTATCCCCCATATATTATACGATATATCTTGTTGGTCAAATTAAAAACATGTGAATACCTTAATCATGTATTCTATTGAAAAATTAATACCCATTGAACCTTAGTGAAAACATGAATTTTGTCAAAAGTTAACTCTTTCTACATACCAAAATCCCAAATATTCTATATACTCAAACCATAATATCGCTTAGTCCTTATATTAGTCATGAGCTCACGAATACTATCAAACATCTCATTATCTTCTTATCCCTTCATTATGTGCATATCATCTACTTTCCAAAAATATCTGAATAACCTTTCATGGTTACCGGTACCATTCACCATATACTTTCAAATACATTAGGAAAAAAATAGTGTAACAATCCTTAGATGTTTCTTTAATCTATAGTACCATTTCCTATACAATATAAATCTTGATAAAAACAAATCATTCCACTACCTTCTTAAACCATTGACCAAGCATCAACACTTCTTTCATCTCATATATCATTTTTAGTCTCCTCCTCATCATCCACATAAATACTACCCATATGACCATGCTGATTTTCTTCATGAGATTTTCCCTTAGGGAATTGGTTTTCATAATTCCCATACATTCCACATTTAAAATATCTAATCATTGTTGATGTCGTAGCAATACCATTATCCTTCTCCATGGTGTAAACTGAACCTTTTCCTTTGCACTTGCTGGATTTGTGTCCTTATTTTCTTCACCCAAAGCATCTTCCAATTCCTTTGAAACATTATCCCTGATGCTTCTTCCCACTTTATTTACATGAGGGAAATTTAACTTTCTTTCCTCTATGATCATCATGAAACTCCATCTTTCTCTTATTAGATGATTCGGGATACTTACCAAAGTTGAGATTATTGATCATATTATGAGATTGCTGATTAGGAATAATAACGATGTTTGGACTTCCAAATCCCATTTC
Organism: Viscum album; assembly: GCA_963277665.1. Classification (NCBI taxonomy): domain Eukaryota; kingdom Viridiplantae; phylum Streptophyta; class Magnoliopsida; order Santalales; family Viscaceae; genus Viscum; species Viscum album. The sequence continues at coordinate 1,115,373,066 of OY728120.1, forward strand.
ATTTGGTTGCTCAAGAAGAATATCATTTCATTGTCCATCATATCCTCCATTATCATGAATCTTCCTTTTTCCATCCATTTTCCAAAACTGAAAAATAATAGTGTGAGAGGAAAAAATCATAATCAATGGGGAGTACCTTCAATATCTAACATCTTAGGTTTAATTCTAATATCGTTTCTATAATTCTAGGACTATAAACTATACTTATACTTAACCTTAGGGACATCCCTAGACATACCTTAGAAATATCTCTAGGGATCTCACTAAAGTTATCACATCCTAGTTTCCAAAGGTTAACTAAACAGAACCTCTGATACCAACTGTAGAGACCCAAAGCTTGACATACATGGACATTACATTAATTTTTCGGAATACTTAATACATAACAAAAATAAACACTTAAGGACAGTAATAGTTTAGTGTCTTTGGAAACTTGGAACATAATCTTCTAACCATGGTGAAAGATCTTCAACATCTCCCATAAAGATCTTCCCCTTTTGTTTTCTTACCTAAAACCTTTCTTTATATCCTAGGGAAAATAAAACATATAAAGGGTGAGCTCAAATTCTCAGTAAGGGTAAGCATGGAGAAAATAAAAAAACCATATGCATTTGAACATAAAAACATGAACATAATGTTTAAACATCGAAATCTTGAGAAATGACATAAAACATGGTAGTGCGTAAGGCATAGATCATAATGGAACATCAATCATGATAAAATAGCTTGGAAATAAAACTTATAGTTGTAGAAAAACATTAATCACATGATATTATTTCCATAGTAGCCAAGGCATTGCTGCCAAGACCATCTTAGTGGACAAAGTCCCTTTCTGAATCGAGTTCACTCCTCATTCCAGTCCTGTATCACTGAACCAGATTAACTTACCGTTCCCGCATTGTCTATCTCATAAGATATAATTCTTTACCCAATTAATTGGTGGGAGATATAGGTCCCACCCATCTCATAATGAAATCATTCTTACGTGTTCCACAACATAAATAAAAATCATTCATCATAACACAAATAATAAAATGGGTTTCCTAAACATCATCCCATCATAACATAATCCATATAAAACAAATGGATATCACTTCATCATAAGAAAAGTGAAACCATGTAAATCATAGATACATTATATTTGAAACATACACATGTGAAAAATGTCATCTTAGATGGAAAATGGTTTTGATAAAACACTGGAAATGAATTCTTGAGGAAAATATCCTTTCTTGTTCAAAATCATTTTCTTTTCACAAAATGCCATGAAATTTTAAAAGAAAAGGATTTTGTTGAAAATAGTCATTAAATCTTGTATATTAAGCTTCATGAAATTAAGGCATTATAAAACCATAAAAATCCGTTCATTCCATACAAGTTAAAGAAAACATTCTCCTCGTGCTTTTAATGGAAAAGTCAAAAAGTACCACGTATGGTAAACAAAAGAAATATTACTTCCATAACACAAAGTATAATTCAAGATGGGTAAAAATGACTTTAAACATACATGGAATAACATTAAACACTTTATGAAAACATTTTTATGGACAAGGATGAAAAATATAACCCCAGTAAATACTTATGAATAAGCAATCTCGGATAAAAATGAGATTGCAATAATTATCCCTTACCTTATGTATGATATGCTTCATATGTATCCGGACCTCCTGTATAATGATTTAAATAATATCATTGATTTATTATAGAATTATATTTGTTGTTATGATATCATATATGGTTCAATGATGACTTTATAATACCCTTTCTTTTATAAATTCCATGTTAAAGCAACGTTTTGGGTAAAATTGTTTCATATATCGTACTTTTTTTGATTTATTGTTCTCGATTTTATTATAACTTATATCATGATTTACATAATTCCAGAATGTAAATCATGATTTATATATCATATATATTCAGTATATATATATATATATATAATAGATAGATGAATGAAATGAAATACACCGTTCATGGAGACGGTAGGCCGTACGTACGCATGAACGCTATTTTCCTTTCCTTATTGACTTGAAAGGAATTAAGAAGATGAAATAAATATATATATACACATAAATACAGTAGAATTATTATGTCATATATTTAATTATTACTTATTATATATACTTTATAATCATTCTTGAATTGTTAACATGGAAAATGAATCTCATCGCGTCATGGAGACGGTAATCCGTACGTACGCACGAGCGATGATATCATTCCCATATTTATTGAATAGAATTATAGTGGATGATATAATATCATAGAATCAGTATGATGTTATAATAATCATATATAGTTATTCTTTACACCATTATACTCATCCAATTAAGGTGGTGGTGGAAAACCATATTACACCATGACGTAGAGACGATATTCTGTACATACGCACGCGCGGTGATTTCGTTTTATGTAGGATGGATAGAAGGTGAAATGGGGTTATAACATATTTATAATAACATATCAGTATATAATTAATACTGATGTTATTACTGTATAATGAAACAACTAAATAAGAATAAGTTTAAGTAGAAAGAAGCTTGAAAGAATCGTTAGAAGAGATTACCTCTTCTTCGACGCACCTCCTTTAACCTTGTTCTTAGGGCACTAGAGTTGTATTTTGAGAAGACAAGAACCTCTATAATTTAACTATATAGGTTTTGAAGAGGAATTGGTTGGTTTTTTCCAATCATCAAGGCTTAAAAGGGTGTGAAGAGAAGAGGGAAGGGGTGACCTTTGTATAAGGGAGGTGAGGGGCACCTTAGGAAAACTTAAAATATTATTTTATAATAAAGTCATATACGGTTTTAATTGCTCAAAATTGATTTATTTAGAATATAAGGTGGGGAGGGGTCTAAATACTCTCAACAAATAGGTTTTATAAAAGTTTCGGTTACTATTTTGTCCTTATCATTTAGATTTAACTCTAAGTTAAATAATTTAACTTTTACCATGCCTTTTTGTTTTCTTACACTATATGGTTAATAAACAAACTATAATAAGAAAAAATAACCCCAAGTGGTTCATTATTAATATATATATCCTTATCTAAGTCATTTGGACAAACCTTATATTTTTTAGGAATACATTAACAATTAATAATATAATATTTGTTTTAAAAACTATTTTATCTCAATTTTGACACTATTTGGTACTTGATTTTTGTGAAACTCATAACAGAATTATTAGTTAGAAAAATGTTAATTAAATCAATACTAACATGTCATATTATTCACAAAAATTATTTTAATTTATAAAAAGTCTCAAATTACATTTATTTGGGTATTTATAACATCAATTATGTTAATATTTCATTAATAAGGTAATTACTACATCATCATTGTGTCATAAATAAATTAAATTATTTAATGTATAAAAATTATAAATAAAATACCATTAGGTAGAAAATCTTTTTATCTTTCTAATTAATATTTATAGTCAAATTTATCTTATGTATAACCATATATTAAAAAGTTTTTTGTTATTAAACATGGATTTTAACTATTTTAACTCTTTTTTAAATAAAATAATAATAAATGTCCTAATCTAATCCAAGTGGACCTGAATGAAAATATTATATTCCTAAGGTTTTTTTTGGTCGAATTATACATATCTAATAGAATTAGAACATGTGTTATGGTAATAATAATATCATTTTTACCCTTAATTACCCTATTTACTTTTAACCGTGGTAAATAAAAGTAAAAAGTTACTATTCAACAAAAAAAATTATCTTATTGTACCACATTTTACTCCTCTATATTAACCTTGTCTCTCGTATTTTCGAAATTCCACTCACAGAAGCGGTAAAATTATGTTTTATGTAAATTTTCAAATTCTCTTAGGAGGTGGGTAAAAGACGGTGAAAAGTTCAATAAAATTTTTATATATCTAAAATTATTATAAAATGACTCAAATGAATTACATTGAACTTATATAGGTATTATGTATCAATTTTGACTTAAAATAAATTTAAATAAAATAAATAATTATTTAAATAAAAAGTCAGTTTTTAAATAGTAACCTAGTGTTTTCACTATTCATCAAAAATTGAAAGTTTTCAAAAAATACCAAAAATTCATCCTAGGCTAATTTTGATATTCCGAATCGAAAAATGAAGTCCAATTTAAAAAATAAAATTTATAAAATTTTAAAAAGTTGGTATTACTATTCATAACGGCTTGTTCATAATAATATTATAATAATATATCATTTAGTGAAACTCGGTATTGCGTACTACACACGCTATCGAGGAAGGTCTTGATTGCGTGTAATGAAAGCCAAATCAGGGATGTGTGTAGTGCAAGCTCCTTTTAGTGTAGAATACAATAGAATAAATCAATAAAATTAAAAAGAATATTTTTTATAAAATCTCAGGGTGTTACATTCTACCCCCCTTAAAAGGAATTTCTCCCTCGAAATTGGTCGGGGTTATAAATGGTTTACTACTCGAAAGTTTTAATATAAACTCACATCATAAAAAGAAATACCAAAACTTATCTTTAAAAACTAACTTATGAAACATAACGGTTACCCAAATTAACTAATCACTGGGTTTCCACATAGGAGAACATACGAAAAAATATGAATATGGAAGAGAAATCTAACCATCAAGTTCTGATGGGGTAGAGAACATGGCTATGAAAAATCCAATAATCACAAAGCCATAAATTTGTGATGATCTAATGTGTCATCTGATTCATCGGATATAAGGGAACTAGGACAACATTTTTGGTTTTCAAGATGATTTCCCTAAAGTTGATGAATTTGAATTAGAGGATATACTTACTTTATTTCGGTATAATCTCACCATTTTTCGTGACTTAAACAATTTCTACTTCCTCCCTTAATGAAATGAAGTCAAATTTGTCTTCTCTGAAGTGTTATCAGATCATGAAATAGAATGATAGGTCATTCCATCTATCTCAAACACAAGGTTAGAAAAAGTTATCAAATATACATAAATCCATCTATGGTGAGATTAATCGTATATGATTCCAAAAATGGACTTATACTTCATCTATCATACCGCTTAATAAAACTAGTTCCCACTAACTAGGGACTTCCTATTGGCCAATGGTAGGAAATAAAGGCATGTCCCACTTCGGTTGTGGGTTCAAATCCCTCAACCTTGTCTGACGCGATGGGTTGTCTCCCGTCCTGCAGGTTGTCTCCTTTTTTTCTAATACTTCACTATTATAACATTCCAGAAATAATATCGAAAAAAAGTTCTAGCCTTAAACAATACTATCTGATGTCCGACATAATCCATTCCATTCTTTAGACTTATCCAAAATACATCTATCCAATCTGATAGTATAAAGAGAACAATTACTAGAAATGTCATCTGTCGAGCATGTGAATACCATCATTTATCCCCCATATATCATACGATATATCTTGTTGGTCAAATTACAAACATGTAAATACCTTAATCATGTATTCTCTTGAAAAATGAATACCCATTGAACATTAGTGAAAAAATGAATGTTGTCAAAAGTTAACTCTTTCCACATACCAAAATCCCAAAAATTCTATATACTCAAACCATAATATCACTTAGTCCTTATATCAGTCATGAGATCATGAATACTATCAAACATCTCATTGTCTTCTTATCCCTTCATTATGCGCATATCATCTACTTTCCAAAAATATGTGAATAACCTTTCATGGTTACCAGTAACATTGAACATATACTTTCAAATACATTCGTAAAAACAATAGTGTAACAATCCTTAGATGTGTCTTTATTCCATAGTACCATTTCCTATACAACATAACTCTTGATAAACACAAATCATTCCACTACCTTCTTAAACCATTGACCAAGAATCAACACTTCTTTCATCTCATATATGATTTGTAGTCTCCTCATCATCATCCACATAAATACTACCCATATGGCCATGCTAATTCTCTTCATGAGATTTTCCCTTAGGTAATTGGTTTGAATAATTCCCATAAATTCCACATTTAAAACATCTAATGATTGTTGATGTCATAGCAATACCATGATCCTTCTCCATGGTGTTAACTGAACCTTTTCCTTTGCACTTACTGGATTTTTGCCCTTATTTTCATCACCCAAATCATCTTCCAGTTCCTTTGAAACATTCTCCCTGATGCCTCTTCCCACATGATTTACATGAGGGAAATTGAACATTATTTCCTCTATGATCATCATGAAACTCCATCATTCTCTTATTAGATGAGTCGGGATACTTACCAAAGTTAAGATTATTGGTCATATTATGAGATTGCTGATTAGGCATAATAACGATGTTTGGACTTCTAAATCTCATTTCAATTGGTTTCTCATGAAGAATATCATTCCATTGTCCATCATATCCTCCATTATCGTGAATCTTCCAGTTTCTAGAAATTTTCTAAAACCCAAAAAGAATAGTGTGAGAGGCAAAAATCATAATCAACGGTGAGTACCTTAAATATCTAACATCTTATTTTTAATTCTAATATCGTTTCTGTAATTCTTGTACTATAACCTATACTTATACTTAACCTTAGGGACATCCCTATGCATACCTTAGAAATATCTCTAGGGATCTCACTAAAGTTCTCGCATCCTAGTTTCTAAAGGTTAACTAAACCAAACTTCTGATACCAACTGTAGAGACCCAAAGCTTGACATACATGGACATTACATTAATTTTGCGTAATACTTAATACATAAGAAAAAACACTGAATGACCGTAATAGTTTAGTGTCTTTGGAAACTCGGAACATAATCTTCTAATCATGGTGAAAGATCTTCAACATCTCCCATAAAGATCTAACCCTTTTGTTTTCTTACATAAAACATGTATTTATATCCTGGGGAAAAGAAAACATATAAATGGTGAGCTAAAATGCTCAGTAAGGGTAAGCATGGAGAAAATAAAAAAACCATATACATTTGAACATAAAAACATGAACATAATGTTTAAACATCTAAATCTTGAGCAATGACATAAAACATGGCAGTGCGTAAGGCATATATCATAATGGAACATCAATCATGATAAACTAGCTTGGAAATAAAACTCATAGTTGTGGAAAAAAATTAATCACATGATATGATTTCCATAGTAGCCAAGGCATTGATGCCAAGACCAAATTAGTGGACAAAGTCCCTTTCGGAATCGAGTTCACTTCTCATTCCAGTCCTATATCACTGAACCGGATTAACTTACCATTCCAGCCTTGTCTATCTCATGAGATATAAATCTTTACACAATGCATTGCAGGGAGATATAGGTCCCACCAATCTCATAATGAAATCATTCTTACGTGTGCCACAACATAAACATAAATCATTCATCATAACCCAAAGAATAAAATGGGTTTCATAAACATCATCCCATCATAACATAATCCACATAAAACAAATAGATATCATTTCATCATAATAAAAGTGAAATCATGTAAATCATAGAGACATTATATTTGAAACATAAACATATGAAATAATGTCATCTTAGATGGAAAATTGTTTTGATAAAACACTTGAAATGAATTCTTGAAGAAAATGTCCTTTCTTATTCAAAATCATTTTTTTTCACAAAATGCCACGCAATTTTAAAATAAAAGTTCTTTGTTGAAAATAGTCATGAAATCTTGTAGATTAATATTCATGAAAAGAAGGTGTTATAAAACTGTAAAAATCCATTCATGCTGTATAAGTTAAATAAAACATTCTCCTCGTTCTTTTAATGGAAAAGTCAAAAAGTACCACGTATGGTAAACAAAAGCAACATTCCTTCCATAACACAAAGTAAAAGTCAATATAGGTAAAAATTAATTTAAACATACATGGAAGAATATTAAACACTTTATGAAAACATTTTTATGGACATGGATGAAAAATATAACCTTAGTAAATACTTACGAATAACCAATCTCGGATAAAAATGAAATTTCAATAATTATCCCTTAACTTATGTTCGATATGCTTCGTATGTATCTGGACCTCCTTTATAATTATTTAAATAATGTCATTGATTTATTAAAGAATCATATTCATTGTTATGATATCATATATGGTTCAATGATGACTTTATAATACCCATTATTTTATAAATTCCATGTTAAAGCAGCGTTTTGGGTAAAATCGTTTCATATATCTTACGTGTTTTGAGTTGTTTTTCTTGATTTCATTATTACTTATATCAAGATTTACTTACTTCCAGAATGTAAATCATGATTTATATATCATATTTATTCAGTATATATATATATAATATAGATGAATGAAATGAAATACACCGTTCATGGAGACGGTAGGTCGTACATACGCATGAACGTTGTTTTCCTTTCCTTATTGAATTGAATGGAATTAAGTAGATGACATACATATATATATATACATAAATACAGTAGAATTATTATGTCATATATTTTAGGATTATTTATTATATATACTTTATAATCATTCTTGAATTGTTAACATGTAAAATCAATCTCATCGCGTCGTGGAGACGGTAATCCATTCGTACGCGAGAGCGATGATATCGTTCCCATATTTATTGAATGTAATTGGAGTGGATGATATAATATCATAGAATCATTATGATTTTATAATAATCAAATATAGTTATTCTTTACACCATTATACTCATCCAAGTAAGGTGGTGGTGGAAAACCAGATTACACCACGGCGTGGAGACGGTATTTCGTACGTACACACGCACGCTGATTTCATTTTCCATAGGATGGATAGAAGGTGAAATGGGGTTGTTTCATATTTATAATAACATATCAATATATAATTAATACTTATATTATTACTTTATAATAAAACAACTAAATAAGAAGAAGTTGAAGAAGAAAGAAACTTGAAAGAATCGTTAGAAGAGATTACATCTTCTTCAATGCACCTCCTTTAAACTTCTTCTTAGGGTAATAGAGCTGGTCTTTTGAGATGACCATAACCTCTATGATATAAATAGAGAGTTTGGGAAGAGGTATTTTCAGGGTTTTACCGACCTTCAAGGCTCAAAAGGGTGTGAAGAGATGGGGGAAGGGGTGCCCTTTTTATAAGGGGGGATAGGGGAACCTTAGGAAAACATAAATTATTATTTTATAATAAAGTCATATTCGGTTTTTAATAGATCCAAATTGATTTTTTTAGAATATAAGGTGGGGATGGGTCAAAATAATCTCAACCAATAGGTTTTAGACAATTTTATGTTACTATTTTATCCTTATCATTTAGATTTAACTCTAAGTTAAATAATTTAACTTTTACCGTGTCCTTTTGTTTTCTTACACTATATGGTTAATAAACTTACTATAACAAGCAAAACTAACCCCAGGTGGTTCATTATTAATATATATATCCTTATATAAGTCATTTGGCCTAACCTTATATTTTTAGGAATAAAATAGAAATTAATAATATAATATTTGTTTTAAAAACTATTTTATGTCAATTTTGACACTATTTGGTACATGTTTTTTCTGAAAATCATAACAGCAAGATTAGTTCGAAAAAAGTTAATTAAATAAATAATAACATGTCATATTAGCCTCAAAAATTAGTTTAATTTATAAAAAGTCTCAAATTACATTTATTTGGGTATTTATAACATCAATTATGTTAATATTTCATTTATAAGGTAATTACTGCATCATCATTGTGTCATAAATAAATTAAATTATTTAATGTCTAAAATTTATAAATAAAATACCATTTGGTAGGAAATATTTTTTTATTTATAATGAATATTTATAGTAGAATTTATCTTATGTATAACCCTATATTAAAAATGTTTTAGTTATTAAACATTGATTTTAACTATTTTAACTCTTTATTAAATAAAATAATAATAAATGTCCTAATCTAATCCAAGTGGACCTAAATGATAATATTATATTCCTAAGGTTATTTTTGGTCGAATTATACTTATCCAATATAATTAGAACTTGTGTTGTGGAAATAATAATATCATTTTTACCCTTAATTACCCTATTTACTTTTAACCGTGGTAAATAAAAGTAAAAAGTTACTATTCAACAAAAATTATTTTTATCTTATTGAACCACATTTTAGTCCTTGATATTAACCATGTCTCTAGAATTTTATAAATTCCACTCAAAGAAGCGGTAAAATTAAGTTTTATGTAAATTTTCAAATTCTCCTTGGAGGTGGGTAAATGACAGTGAAAAGTTCAATAAAATTTTTATATATCTAAAATTATTATAAAATGACTCAAATGAATTAAATTGAACTTATATAGGTATTATGTATCAATTTTGAACTAAAATAGATTTAAATAAAATAAATAATTATTTAAATAAAAAGTCGGTTTTTAAATAGTAACACAGTGTTTTCACTATTCATCAAAAATTGAACGTTTTCCGAAAAATACTAAAAATTCACCCTAGTCTAATTTCGATATTCCGAATCCAAAAATGAAGTTCATTTTGAAAAATAAAATTTATAAAATTTCAGAAAGTCGGTATTACTATTTATAACTGCTAGTTCCTAATAATATTATAATAATATATCGTTTAGTGAAACTTGGTATTGCATACTACACACGCTATCGAGGAAGGTCTTGATTGTGTGTAATGCAAGCCAAGTCTGGGATGCGTGTAGTGCAAGATCCTTTTGGTGTATCGTACAATAGAATACATCAATGAAATTAAAAAGAATATTTTTCATAAAATCTCGGGGTGTTACATATGCTTCCCCATAATCAGGATATTTTGATCTTCAAATAGTGACTTCTTCTTCTTACAATGTCTCTTTAAAGAGTTTTCCAGGTGACCCAAATGGCCATATTGAGGGAAACGTCCTTTATTAAAACACTATGAATGAGACATTATTCTATTTTCTAACTAAAGAAGGTTGGTGAAAAACTAAGAAGTCTCGGGTGTGGTCCAAATTCATGAAAATCTTCCACTCCACCACTCAATTTTGAGTCTGTGTAGAGGATCTATGGAGAATACTCAAAAAACACTTATTTATAGTTTCCTAAAAAAACCCTAACCACCTCATTATTGACATATTCAAACCACTAAACGATGATCAACACAGATCCCCAAAACTAACCATTACCAAAACATGGAGGAATACATCTTAGAGTCTGACCGTACACTCATTATAGGAATTTTTCGAAGGAATACTAAAAGAACAAGAAGCATGAGGCTGAATAAAAATACATCATAAATTAAAATTCTGCAATTAAATCTCAAATCAAAACCCAAACTCAAATCACCTTTCCAAACATATTTTCATCATGTCATAACTATAATCCAATAAAATATAACTCCAAACACGAAAAGAAAATAGTAAAAAATTTCTCACTCACTTTTCAAAATAATGAAATCCCCATTTTTGAAAAAAAAAATCCAGAATGAAGAAACAAATTAAATACCCACTAATGGTATTCTATGAATTCCCACAAATATATATATATAACCTTGTGCTAGATTAACCACCCATCTACACATACAACCAATTATCCAATTTCCACATGTGTACATCCATATATGTGATCACTTGTAAAAATATTATGGGTCAATAAAAAATATTTCTCAATTCCAAAATAGATCACTCAGCCTAAATCCAAAATTACCAACCAATTTTAAGTTTTCCCTTATCATTAAAGCAATACATTTCAAAATTCCCAAGAAACATTCATTTCACTTTCCAAAATGTGTTTCCAAAATCCCAAAATGATTTCCAAAACACCTTCCATTTTTTACTTTGAATCCACACATTTAGTTAAAATAAAACCATTTCTAGAAATCATTTTAATTTTAAAAAACTTTTTTACACTCAAAATATCACTTTTCCTCTTGAATACTCCTTTCCTAAAAACCATTTTAATTTTTGAAATCCACTCAAGCTAAGTAATAATAATCCAACACATAACTCACACCAAAACTCTATGAATAAGAAACTAATGGCTATTATTAACCCAACAACATGGCTTAGAAGACCATGCTCTAAGTGAGGATCAACCAAAGAAATTATATTTAGCTATTCACTTGGGCAAAAAATGGGTGGCTACTCTATGAAAGCTCATTGTGTAGCACCATATCACTCAAATTTTCATCCCCTATCCCCAAAAACCAAACAAGGATACAAATCCCAAACTACCCCTCGAAACTCAAGTCTCAGGACAATCAAGGCTTCTTGAAATCCTTCACACACCTATCACTCGAGTCCCAAAATTTTTAATCTCCAATATACATGACACCCCAAATAACAAGGTTCTACTTGGATGCAATTTTTTCACGAACCAACCCCATTAAACACTAAACAGGTCACCCTAGATGGTCTGTGACAAGGCCAGAGAGGTGTTCCAGATCCTCCCAGGATGGAATCTAGTGTTTGGCATTGATATAAAGTAGTTATAAATGATTTGGCTCATAAACAAAAGAAAAATAATAAAAATAAATAAAAAAATAAAAATATCAACACTAGAAGTGGAAAATAAATAAAAATTCACATACCACCATGTGACCCTACAGGTCACCACTGGCCACTAAACCAACATTGTTTCATGGAAACTGAATCCAATCTAGAATAAGTACTAGAAGAAAATAAAAAAATTAAACTATAGGTGTGACTGTTAAAAATCAATATTTGTGTCCAAAAAATCTATTCTCATTTTAATTTTATTAAAATAAATTATCCATCAATCTCATGTTTTCAATAAAATATATATAAACATTGGCTATTCATAAATTTTCTTTAAACAAATTATTTTCCATTTCTCTTTTAATTTAAAACTAGTTTATTTTCCAAGAATTAAGCTTTAACATTTTAAATAATGATGGATAGAAAACAAAAAATGATGTATTTATTTTAAAAGGGGAAAAAGTTCCAAATAATTTTTAGAAATACTTCCATAAAAATTTTAAACCCATTTTATCACCATTAGAAAATAGATGCACTATACAAGGATGAAGAAGTAATGATTACATAAGGTAAATGGAAATTATCAGGCATGAGTAACCAACCAAACAAGTCACCTCAATCATCTATCATAGAAAACTAATTTTTTAAGTACATATGAGAACCAAGGAGATTAGTGTATAATCTATAACATATTTAAACCTAACTCATCCCATAGGCATTCTTCACCCAATTAAATAAATTTTTCACCAAGCTCGGTTCTTACCCTACCTCACCTAACTGAGGGGAACTATCCCAAAGCAAAAAAAATTCCATACTAAGGGCCACTAGCTAGAGAAGAATCCTATGTAAGTGCAATAAAAGTTCACCTAAAATCTTCTAGTTATTTCAGGTTGTCATGTCACGACTATGTATGATGTGTTCCAAACAAAAGAAAACATGAAACCAACCATATCTATAACACAGCCACACATACAAGCACCAGCCCCTGAATCACTCTATAGAACAATCCCCTACCTTTCATCCATTATATTACAAAGGAGTCCCATACCAAGGACCTCCTATACCATTCAACATAACCAATTCAAGAGGATCATCCAAGGATAGTTTTAAAAAGAGAACCAATTAATAAACTTTCCAAATGGGGCTCAAGAAACCATTGAGTGAAACACTATTTCCAAAAATACCAAACATGCCATTTATGAACCCAAATCCATTTAGAAACCAATTTGAGAAACCAAAACAAGTTAATAAGCCAAAAACAATTCTCTAAGAATCAAAAATCACTCATAAATGCCAATAAATAATTTTTACAAACACTTGGTATCCCCATTCAATAAAAAAATTTCATGCAACTCAAATACAAAGAAAAAATTACTTTAATTAAAATAATTTTTTTTATAAAAATCATGAATCACTATTTATAATAAAAATGAGGAGTGAAAAGAAATAAATCAATGAATCTTAAATTCATAGGTCAAATTAAATGGGTAACCTACGTCAAACATTCCACATTTGATTATGACCACTTGAATGCCCTTTTCACTTACACGTATTTGTTCAGTCAATCAGGTTTTCCTTATGACTTTTCCATTCCTTGTTGTTTTGAAAATCACAAACACCTTATACTTATGAAAATATATATTTTACTTCCCTAAGGAAAATTTAATTTCTTAAAGGAAATTTACCCTAACCTATATTTCCTTATACATAGAAAGTATAAAAATTGGATTCATACCCAAAACTTCAGAATCATATAATGCTAAGATATGAAGCCTTCTGTTTTAGGATCCGAATTCTGGATATGAACTGTAATGAAGTTCCACTCCGAATTCTGGATATGAACTGTAATTAAGTTCCACTCCAAATTATGGATATTAACTATAATGAATTTCCACTCCGAATTCATGATACGAACTCTAATAAAGTTCCATTCCAAATTCTGGATACGAACTCTAACAAATTTCAACTCTGAATTCTGGACTCTGAACTTTTACTAGTTCAACTCTGAACTTTTACTAGTTCAACTCTGAAATTTTATGAGTTCAACTCTGAACTTTTATTAGTTCGACTCCGAACATTTACTAGTTCGATTATGAACTTTTACTAGTTCGACTCTGAACTTTTATGAGTTCGCCTCCAATCTTTTACTAGTTTGACTCAGACCTATTATGAGTTCAACTTCGAACTTTTACAAGTTCGACTCCGAACTATGTAAGATCATATTTTGAACTCTGATGATACCAGACTCTGAATTTCCTTAGAAACTTAGACTCTGGATTTCTACATAATTCAGGTTCCGAATTCCTATAAAACAGAATCTGAATATCCTTTTTATTATAGACTCCGAATTCCATTTTGTTTAGACTCCGAAATTTTATTTTCTTATATTACGAACTTTAGTTTTTCTTATGCTTACACTCATTTCATTAAAAAATGATGTCGTGCATTTAGTTACACATGTTTTTTTATAAAATTATGTCATCCATTCTGTTTCTAACTAACCAGTGGTTTAGTGACACGTGTACAGGTCCCTCCAAAAGTTAAGGAAAATAGGACTGTTGGAGGAGGGAGTCGACCATTAGAAATTTGCCTATAAATAGGATCTCATTTGAATGAGCTCAATACAATTTGACTGATCTTTGACATATGTCCTTATATGATGTTGAAGTGATTTATAGAGAGAGAGGCTCTTATTAACTCACAATGCTTCGTGCAGAAAGTTTGAACAGCTTGTTCAAACTTTGCCTTGTGCAGACGTGCTTCGTGCGACTCAGAATGTTGGTGATTACATTCGAGGGAATCCGGGGATAGGAAGACAAAGGTGCGGACTTCCTTGAAGTTCAAGGGATTCCTTTCTGAGGAAGACAGAGATTATAACTACCATGATGTTGAGGGCTTGCGGGGATATCAAGACAGAGACTTCGATCTTCATATCGAGGTCTTACCCTAGTTTGGGTAAGATAGACTTGCTTGAAAGTATAAATCAAGGGACCTTTATCCAACGTTGTTGGATACCCTTCTCTTTGGGTTAAAAGATTTATATCTTGTTACTTGTAGTTTTATTACTTGTTTTTCTGCTGCAATTTTTTGTATTGTAAGGAAAGTATAACCTTCTTATATTTCCTTACACTTGTACTATGATTAGTTCAGATTCTATACGCTTTAAGGTGGAATCTCATATTGTAAACTTTGGTTAAGTTTCAATTTCCATACCCATATTTCCAGAACGTATTTTTCGGAATCACTTTCTAGATATAAGCAAGTGCATTGAACTAGAAGTTTGTAACTTCATACTTTGTCCCAATCTTTCATTGGTGTTAGGGGTGTTGTGAATTTTCGTAGTTTAACTTTGTTAAACTTAGATCTTTACTTGTTTAAGGAAATTTTTAAAGTGTACATTTCACCCCCCCCCCCCCTCTTGTATATTGAGCATCTACATCATTATTTCGATCCTACAATTGGTATCAGAGGTTGGAAACCTCATACTCTATACCAATCTTACATTTGGTATTAGATCAGGTTTCGAAATACTTATACTCACATATAAGTTTTTCTTGCTCAGTTTTTCATTGTTCTGTATTTTCCTTGCTTAGGAATATTTTCCTTGAATCTGAACTTTTTTTATTAACAAGTTTTGGAGTAGAAATATTTTCTTAAAGATGGTAGGTTTAAATGTTAGTTCCATAGATAACATAAATCCTACAAGACCACCAATTTTTGATGGAAATTATTATGAATACTGGATAGATTGAATGAAGACATTCATTATCAATACTGGGGTAGATAACGTTGTTATGCTTACTGGAAGTTATAAAATTATTGATAAGGAAGTGAGTGCTTTCACAAACAAAGAGAAGCATGATTATCAATTAAACTATATGGTATGAAATACTCTACTATGTTCAATGACTAGGAACATATATAGCCAAATTTATTCATGTGAAACAGCTAACTGTATATGGAAGAAACTTGAAGTTACACATTTTGGTACATCTAAAGTGATTGAGACAAGAAGAGCTATATTGAGAGCTGAGTATCATGGTTTTAATTTTCCTTTTAGAGAACCTATAAGCAAATTGAAACAAAGGTTTATGACTATCGTGAACAGCTCACGATCTATGGGAGAGAAAGGTCTGGATGATAATTCTATTGTGGATAAGATTATAGATATTATGCCCAATGAGTGGGAATCAAAGAGAACAGTTATTGATGAGAACAGGAAGGTCACTCAAATTTTCTTAGACAAGTTGTTTGGAACTCTTCTCCAACAAGAAACAAGGATGAAGAGAGATGTTGAAAACATCAAAAGAAGTGTGGGAATGGTACTATTTATTTTAATACAACATCAAATCACATGAAATCTAAGACTCTTGAGAGAGTAACTAGATCCATGTCTAATAAGGTTACTATTCAGTCCGAATCTAGTGTGAGTGACGTCTCAGAGAATGAGTTATCTAATCTTGCTCGAAGAATGAACAAGATAGCTGGTCAAATAAATTTCCCATCTAGGTATAAGAAGAAGGAAAGGAAAGATAAGAATTATTCACAGGTCACATGATATGAATCCAAGAGAAGTGGACACATACGACCTGATTTCCCTAGGCTTAAAAAGAAAGAAATAAAAAAAAGAGACATTCTGAAAGGAACAGGAAGAAGTTTTTCAAAGCTAAATCTAAGAAAAGTTTTAAATCTAATAATACTTGGAGTTCTAGTTGTGGAGACTCTTTAGAAAGTGAATCTTCAGAATATGATTCATCAACTCATAAGAATATGGGATTCATTGTTAATACTTCTTTTTTACATACATGTCTTATAGCCAAGGTACGCTCTGCCGAGGCTTTAACCAATTTATCTCTTGATAAGAATTACTATTCTGAAAATAATTCTTCTAATGAAGATACTTCATCCTCAGAAAATGAAGAACCTTCATATGAATAAGTATCTATATTTTACAAGTTACTTGAAGCAAAAATTTGTAAAATTTCTAAGAAATTAGATAAGGCAAATACTAGGGAAGATTTTCTTACAAAAGAGATTTCATATCTTTCTTCAGATCTTAAAGATAAAGAAGAGCTTATAGAAAAACATTCTAAAGACCTTGAGAAAAATAATTCGGATAAGGAAGAACTTTCAAAAGATCTTAATAATACTATTTTAAAGATGAATGTTTTTGAGGAAAAATCTAACTCTAAGGAAATGATTCCTGAGGGTAGATATTTAGTTGTTAGACTAAAATCTGAATTTTTTTCTCTTAAGAAGCTTCTTGCAAAATTTACCTCTAGGAAGGAAAATTTTTACAAGATGTATTCTCAAATTAAACCTCACGGAAACACTACTGGAGTAGGTTATACTCACCAAAAACCAGTTTTCAAAAACAACTATTTTGTTCCTTCTAGAGCCCCATTTTTCACTAAGTGTCAAAGTAGTGGGCATTGGAAGAAAAATTGTTCTTTGAATAGAGTTCAATCTCTTGGGTTTCATAAAGCATATTTTTTCAAACAAATGTGGATACTGAAAATTTTGTTAACTAACAATTCCAGATCCAAGAAAGTCTGGATTCTGAAAACCTAACTTGTTTATTATTTTCAGGAAAATAGGGAAAGTACCAACAAAAATACTTGGTACATGGATAGTGGATGTTCCTAGCACATGATTGGTAACAAAAACTATTCTGAAAATATTATCAAGTCAAAAGGAGGAAAAGTAACTTTCGGAGATAATGCTTAGGGAGAAATTGTTGGTATATTTAATATTGTTCTTCTTGGTAAAACCCTGATTTCAAATGTTTTATTTGTTTAAAAGTAGATATCATTTTTCAGTTTATCAGAATGCAAGATAGACCTGCTCACATTTTCACAAAATCGTTACCCTCTGATAGAATTGAATACATTAAACAGAAGTTAGGAATGATAACCGTGAGGTAATATTTCTTCATTAACTTCTTGTTATAAAATTCTCCTTACAGTAATAAACTTCTTTTCATAGGGGGGGTACATTTTCGTGATAGAATAATCAAAATTTTCGTAGTCATTATTTTTTTAAAAATCTTTTGTAACCAAATTTTTTGTAGTCCTTTTTTTAAGGCTTTGGTAATCAAAATGTTTGTAATGAGTTTTTCAAAAAAAAATGTTATGAGCCTTTCAAAATTTTCGGAACTAAAATTTTCGTAATGATGTTCTCGGAACTGATACTTTCATAATGAGAATTTTTGTACTGAAAAATTTTGTAATGAAGTTTTCGGAACTGAAATTTTTGTAATGGAAATTTTTGGAACTGAAACATTCGTAATGAGATTTTCATACTCATGTTTTTCATAATGAGATTTTTATACCCATATTTTCTGTACTATGATTTTCGTACTCATATTTTTCGTACTGATATTTTCATACTCATATTTTTTTTATTGAGATTTTCGTACTCATATTTTTCGTACTGAGATTTTTGTACTCATATTTTTCATATTGAGATTTTTGTACTCATAATTTTTGTACTAGAGTTTTTGGTAATCAAAATCTTTTCAACTTTATGTTTTTTTTCAGAGTTAGTTTTTCGTAGTCAAATTTTTCTTCAAGAAGAATATTACCTATTATGAATAAACTTCCTGCCAATCCGAAAGGTATAATTTCCTTACTTAAGTTTTCGTAGTCATATTTTTCTTGCTGGAATATTCCTATGAGTTTTAAAAAAAAATTCATTCTAGTTTTCTTAAATTTGATTTTTTTTATTAAAACCTCAAAAGATCGGATTCAATATTTCCATGTGGGTACGTTTTCATCTGTCAGATCAAATCAAAAGGTTTTTCAACCATTAGATGGTTTTTGGAAGTTCAATGGTTAACTCCAACACCTATATAAAGGGGACCCCCAAGGGTCTTCGTACATCAGTTTTTCAAAGCTTTCGCATCTCGAAGCCATGACTCTCTTATTAAGGCCATTACGAACTTTGTCAAAACCCGTTTCAAATCTTCCCGAACTCTCCATTCCGAATGTTTTTTGAGGCAACTTCTCAGGATATTTCTACCTCAAAACCAATCTAAAAATGGTTAGTTTATAGGGAGAGGTTAGTGCATTTGAGTTTCTTAAAGGATGATTCTCTTATATCAAAGAATATCAAATTGAATGGCTGGGAGGAGGTTTGCATGTCGAAGCCAGAGAAACAGGATCCGGTTTTTACAGATTTACTTGTTGAGTTCTATGAGTCTGTTTCCATCCATGAGGAAGATGGTAGAGAGTTTTTCTCTTTCAAGTCTTATGGGAAGACCTACAAATTATCTTACACCAAGGCTTAAAGTTTGGTGGGTTTAATGTATCAAGGTGAAGCTGAGTTTTGTTCACATAAGCTTTCGGATAAGCAAGAAAGTTTCAACAAAGTGAAGGAATTGAAATGTCTTAGATTTAAAGATGCCAAGACTACTAAGATTTCTCATCTCTCTTCGAATAATCGGATTCTACAACTCTGGGTACAAGGTTTTCTCGTACCAATAAGGGGTGACAAGGATAATCTCAAGAAGAGTGACATTTACATCCTTGATTTCTTGGTAAATCTAAGGAAGATAAATTTGATGAGGCATGTTTTGATTACATATAAGAATATCAAAAAATAGAATCTGAAAGCTCAGATCATAATTTATTTGGCCCTAATTTCTAAACTTATCATCAGATGTCTCGATTCATTCAAAGTTTCCTGCACTTCTAATCAAATAAATTTCAAGGTAATGTTGGTTGGTGATGATACATTAAAGAGAGTGAAGATGGGTTTTTCTGATGAATCCGGAGAATTCTACCCTTTACCAGAAGAATAGGTTGAGACCATTCCAGAAATTGTGGAGAAGGATGAACCAATGAAGAAAGTTATAAAGAAGAGGAAGCTTAAGGAAGTGGTTGCTGAAGACAAAAACCCCAAAGCTAAGGAAACTCAATCCGCACCACCCAAGCCGAAAAAAACAAAAAGCATACCCAGATGAAGTGGCTTCTAAGTGGAGGAAAGATAAGGATAAGAGGAAAGGAGGGGATCCACAGTTTGGATTGGACCCTACTGAGGCTAAGGCCTTAAGAGAAAAATCTATGAGTGAGTTACAAAAACAAGCAAAATAAAAGAAATTGAAGAGAAAGATGTCAGAAGAAGATATTGTTCAAACTCTTTTGAAAGAAACTCAAATATCCTCTGAGAAGATTCCTATTCCGAAAACTTTTGATATTCAACCATTACCAGAGACTCCCGGGAAGAAATACTCCACTCTGGAAAATTATAAGGGTAAAGAGGTAGTCGAAGAAGTAGAGAAAATAGCTGCTGAAGAAGTAGAAGAAGAAGTAGAAAAGGAAGAATAAGAATAATAAGTAAGTGATGATCTAGATGAATTGAACAAACAAGTGGAAGATTATCAAGAAAATGATGAATCATTAAAATTAGTCACTCTGGAAAAGGGAGTTGACAAAGATGCTAAGGGAGATGATATTCAGGAAGAAGAAAATGAGTTATCTGATGAGGAAGTAAGTCGTGAGAAGCATTATCTTGAAGAAGGAACAGAGAAGGAAAAAATTGATGAAGAAAAAATTGTTCAACTATCAGAGAGTGAATAAGAATCTCCAGATGATCAACCCTTACCGAAAACTAATAAAGGAAAGCAAGTGCTCATGGATACATCAACAAAAGATATCATCAGGAAGAAATAAGTTGGTGGTTCTTCTAAAAGGATGTTGGTACAAATTGAAGAAGAACAATCCCCAATAAAATTACCGGATTCGGAGTCATCATCACATGGTCATGACTTTGTTGTTGAATCCTTGAAAAATTTGGTGGACACTATTCTGATTTTCCCCACTATTGACTCCAGATGCCAGATGCTATAACATAGCTTGAATTAGAAATCGGAATCCTTATCCATGGTGATGTATAAGTGTGTGAAAATTGAAGCTGACCATAGAAATTTCCTTATCAACTATGATGCACACAGGAAATCATGCAGCAAAATCACTTTGTGGTCTAAGATAATTAAAGAAGATATGGCTGATTTTGATCATTTTCAAAATGATGTTAAAGATGCCTTTAACACCGAGGATTCCAAGATTAAGAATCTTCAGGAAGAGCTAATTATTGATCAAATTTCTCAGAGTCAACAAGTGAAATACTTGAATGATAAGGTTAACTCTCTTGCTCAAAATTTTATAATAGATAGAGATCTCCGGATTGAGCTCAAAAAAAGAATTGTAAAGTAAGATGAGTTGGTAAAGAAGTAAGAAGAGTCCATGAAGGCTCAGGCAGAAGTTTTGAAAGCTCAAGATGAAAGGATAAAAGCCTTGGAGAGGCAAGATGAGGAGGATCAAAGAGATTTGAAGGAACTGAAAACCTTGTTGAAGAAGCTAATTCTAAAGGAAAAGGAAGACAAATAAACTCAATCTGATATTTTGTTGTATTTGATTTTCCTTGTAATTTTTTTTCAACACTAATGAAATTTTGGTTGGTTGTATCTTGTCTTGTTATATACTAATGTTTCCTGTACTTTATTTTCTTCCATTCCCTTCAATTCTTTTTGAAAATCACAAAGGGGGAGAAGGAAAAAAGTACTTCTCAAAGGGGAGAAGGAAAATTTTAAAATGGAGAAGGAAAAATTTCTAAGAAGAACTATCCTTAAGTAAGGGGAGTTCTCATTACGATTAGTTTAATCTAATGAAAATTCCATTCTGGAAATTCAAAATACAATCCTTAGAGTTTCAATGCCTAAGGGGGAGTTAGTTGTATTCATCGTCATTCATGATCAAAGGGAGATAAGTTTTAATTTAAAAGTCTAATGAAAATTTTCAAAGTCTTTATATTATTTTTCATAAGGTTGTTTGTGTTTTCCAAAAAGGGGGAGATTGTTGAGTCAATAAGGTTTTACTTATGAATTTTTCATTCCTTCTTGTTTTGAAAATCAAAAACACCTTATACTTAAGAAAATCTATATTTTACTTCCCTAAGGAAAATTTCCTTCCTTAAAAGAAATTTACCCTAACCTAGATTTCCTTATATATAGCAATATTTTTCTTAAGTATAAAAATAGGATTCATATCCAAAACCTCGGAATCATATAATGCTAAGATATGAAGCATTCTATTTTAGGATCCAAATTCTGGATATGAACTGTAATGAAGTTCCACTCCGAATTCTGGATATGAACTATAATGAAGTTCCACTTCGAATTCTGGATATGAACTGTAATGAAGTTACACTCTGAATTCAGGATACGAACTCTAATAAAGTTACATTCCGAATTCTAGATACAAACTCTAACAAAGTTCAACTCTGGATTCTGGACTCCAAACTTTTCCTAGTTCGACTCCGAACTTTTACTAGTTCGACTCCAAACTTTTATGAGTTCAACTCTAAACTTTTACTAGTTCAACTCCGAACTTTTACTAGTTCTACTCCAAACCTTTACTAGTTCGACGTCAAACTTTTATAAGTTAGACTCCGAACTATTACTAGTTCGACTCCGAACTATTATGAGTTCGACTCCAAACTTTTAAAAGTTCGACTCTGAACTCTGTAAGTTCAGATTCTAAACTCTGATGAAACCATCCTCCGAATTTCCTTAGAAATTCAGACTCCGGATTTCTACAGAATTCAGGTTCTGAATTTCTATAAAACATAATCTGAATATCCTTTTTATTATAGACTCTGAATTCCATTTTGGTTAGACTCTGAACTTTTGTTTGATTGCATTCCAAACATTAGTTTTTATTATGCTTACACTCATGTCATTACAGAATGATGTCATGCATTCAATTACACGTGTTTTGTTATAAAATGATGTCATACATTCTGTTTCTAACTAACTGTTGGTTCAGTAACACGTGTACAGGTCCCTTCGAAATTTAAGAAAAATATGACCATTGGAGGAGGGAGCCGACTATCGGAAATTTTCCTATAAATAGGAGCTCATTTGAATGATCTCAATACAATTTGATTGATCTTTTACATATGTGCTTATATGTTGTTGAAGTGATTTCTAGAGAGAGAGGCTCTTATTAACACTCAAATCTTCGTGCAGAAAGTTTGAACAGCTTGTTCAAACTTTTCCTTGTGCAGACGTGCTTCTTGCGACTCTGAATGTTGGTAATTACATTCAAGGTATTCTGGGGATAGGAAGGCAGAGGTGCCAACTTCCTTAAAGTTCGAGGGCTTCCTTTCTTAGAAATACAGAGTTTCCAACTACCTTGAAGTTGAGGGCTTGCGGGGATAGCAAGATAGAGAATTTGATCTTCACATTGAGGGATTACCCTGGTGTGGGTAAGATATACTTGCTTGAAATTATAAATCAAGATACCTTTATCCAAGGTTGTTGGATACCCTTCTCTTTGGGTTAAAATATTTATATCTTGTTACTTGTAGTTTTACTACTTGTTTTTCCGCTACAATTTTGTATTGTAAGGAAAGTATAACCTTCTTGTATTTCCTTACACTTGTACTCTGATTTGTTTATATTCTATACGCTTTAAGGTAGAATCTCATATTGTAAACTTTGGTTAAGTTTCAATTTACGGATCTATATTTTTGGAACCTGTTTTTCGGAATCACTTTCCAGATATAAGCAAGTTCATAGAACTAGAAGTTTGTAACTTCATACCTTGTCCCAATCTTTCATTGGTGTTAGAGGTGTTGTAAATTTTCTTAGTTTAACTTTTTGAAACTTAGATCTTTCCTTGTTTAAGGAAATTTTTTAAGTGTACAATTCACCCCCCCCCCTCTTGTATATTGAGCATCTACATCATTATTTTGATCCTACAATTTGTATCGGAGGTTGGAAACCTCATACTCTATACTAATCTTACAGTATTTTCATGTTCACTTATATATAAGGATACCTAACCCCTATGTACATATTTTCGTATTTGAATATGTATAAGGGCATACTTACATATATTCTTACATGGGAATATACCCCTTTACCTCACACACATATTCATTTTTCATATATATACATAAGCACAAAAATCCCCAATATATATATTCATTCTACCATGACTGAATGTATATATATATAATAGGAGAAAAAACTTATATATATCCCTACCTATGAAAAAAAATGAAAGTCTCTCTTGACAATAATAACCCAAAAACATTGTAGTGAGGCTTAATACCCTAAATAAAATTAACATAAACTCCAAAACTATAAAATCCCTCTTTAGAAATTGAGAAGTAATGAAAAACAGAAGAAATCCTACTTGAAATTGATGGTGAGAAGACTAAAATGGTCTGTAATGATTCTCTTTCAATGGTGGATTCCAAAACACACCAGATATTGACCTGAGAGACTCATTTCATGCCCTATAAATAAGAGAAACATTGAAAAATGGCTAAAGAGAGACCCTAGGGTTCGACCAAATGGAATAGGGAAATGGGAAGAAGGGTAATCAGCCAAAAGAGGGAGAATTACGAGAGAGGAGGACTTACCTTGAGATATCGACTAAAAATCAAGAAGGAATCCAATGTATTTTCTAGAGATAAATAAACCCAAGAGTGGGGTTCACATGTTTCATGGGAGAAGGGAGGAGGAACTGAAAGACACACGTGGGAGGACCAGAAATAAATAAAAATAGCGGAATGAAAATGAAGAACAAAAAAGCTGAAAAAAATAATAAAAACAAAATTTCAAAATTAGGGATACCTATATAGTTTTCACATAGTTTAACAAACCGTATGCCAATCATGTTCCAGCCACTACCTAGGACAAAACCCGCACAAGTTTAATCATAGGAAGATGCATGGTTGATAAAACTATGATTAAACCATTTCACTCAATACTTTCAACTGATAGATCATAATCGCATGATTTCCACATGGTTTAATAAACCATTCATAAGTAGTGTGCCACAACACATACCCAGCTAGATACTGGTGTGGGCATCACACAGTTACTACTAATCATGTGGGTTAACTGTTCAATAGTTAAAAATCTTCAAAAAATTTAAATTCCATCCTTCCTACTACCATAATTCAAGAACGTGGATAAAAATAATTAAGTAATTTAAATAACTAATATTCTATGGTCAAGGTGTGATAGTTCTCATTTCAATAAAAACATTAATTTAATTTTTAATATTTAAATAATACATTTATAAGTTCATCGTTATATTTTTTAATGAATTTTATTAATTTATAAATATATAATTGTTCCACTAAATTTTTTTCTTAAACATTGAAGTCATTATTGTATCATGATAATATCATAAAAGTGATAGAATTTTCAAAATTAGTGTTTTTTATTACTTATCTAGAAATCAACTTTGATGAAAAAATCACAAAATTCCCCCTGAGATAATTTTGATATTTTGAATCAAAAAAAAATATTTTCATCAAATTAATCTCTAAAATCCATAAAATTATCTTTTAAATGATGATATAAAATATAAAAAACCCACTTTATAAAAAAATGAAATTTTTGAAATTTAAGTGCCCATAAGATTATTTCATATCAATTTATAATTAATTTAGTTTTAATATATTATTCTATACATTGAATTCCTTTAAAAGTGATCAATTGTTTCAAATACACAACAATTGATAAAAAACTATAAAAATTACCCTTGTTTTAAAATTTAATTGTTTTAAAAATATCACATTAATTAATTATTTTTTTTCATTATATTCCATCACTCAAAAAAATAATTCAATTTATGTATCATAATTCATTACTATAATTATTTTTACTAATGGTTTATTATAATATATTGAGACTCATTTTAATTCTATTTTCGGAGTAATATAAGCTATAAAATATAGTATTATTTAAGAAAGAATTACATATTGAGATATTAGGGTTAAACATTCTCCCCCACCTAAAAAAATGTGTCCTCGCAATTTGAATTTTTTTCACCCAACGAATGTATCTTGACATAGGTACGATCTTATAATTAGATAATAAATTTCAAATTAAATACTAGGGGACATAATATTTCTTAGTTAAATATTTCTTAAATAGTGTATCTTCCATTATAAAACTCATACAAATTTTCAAAAATTATACCTTAATAGTTGAGTTCTATTTTCTACATAAGACTTTATATATTTATCTTCCTATTTCTTGAGTCAATAATTTATTTTTCTATAAATATTGGAGTAAATAAAATATATTTACTTGATTTTTTTCCATAAACAAGAATAATTTCAACATTTGGTAATGAATAGAGTATTATTTTCACCTCTATATCATCTCATTTTATAAATAATAAATATCATTTGGAATATTTCATGCTAGAATCATTAAAATAAACATTTAAGGAATAATAAGATCCAAAAAATGGATGGTAAGTTATTCCACCTATCTCCCAGAATTTAAGAAAACCAAAAATGGTTAGCATGAGTAGATATAATACCCAAATTAAATATAGATAGACCATAATATGAAAAAAAATCTCTAAAGTCACAAAAATAATACCCAAAATTTGACTCCAATATATCTTTAAAACTAGTAAAAATAAAACCAAAAAAATATAAATATTTGAACACATTTTATTTAAAAAAACATAACATTTATCTCCAAAAAACATTAATCACTCATAAAATCAGATGCCAAAAATTTATAAAACATAATTATATAGTCTCTAAAATATATTAATATTTTTTAAGAATAACGTAAATCTCCATAAAGAAAACAAAAAATTCTATATAATTCGAAATGTTAACTCAATATTTATTTATAAATCAATATTATACACTTTGACATAAAAGTCCATATTATCTAATAATTACCTATTTATATTAACTCCAATAATGTTCCAAAAATATAATGAAATTATTCCAAAATAACTTTAACCACATAATCACAAAATTAATTTTTTAATATTAGGGTTATCTATAGGATGTAAAAAATGTTCCCAAAAATATAATAACTTTTTATCTCAATTAATCATAATTACCTCAACACAAAGAAAACCCATCTCAATATAAATGGTTATTTATCCTTCAATCTTGAATTATTATTAAAACCTCATAAACATATATCAAAATATCATTAATCTCCATTTAATATAATCACATAAGGCCAAAAAATAGTATTTATATGTTTGAACATTTGATAATAATTAAATCATATCAATACTTATATAAAATACCAGTATATCATAACTCTTAAACCCTTATATGTAGGCACTTTAATCAATAAACATCCTTCATAAACATTTAACTAGGAATTTCCATTTTATTCCATTATATTGAATTCTTAAAAATTAAAATATTAATAATGTTTTAAGATTCATAAATCTTAATATAATCAAGTTTTCTACTTTAAACATAAGCAAGACTGTTAAAATAATTCATATCTTTTATATAAAACATTATATGTACTGACTATAATGGCACATACCCATACTCTATGATTTGGTCCTAAAAACATTATCTTTACAAGTTTGTTTTGACAAAAACTTAAGTGACCCAATTTTGTCCTACCCTAATTAAAAAATAAATTAAATTAATGGTTCACTTATATACTCAAGAAATTTTTTAGGTTTATAGATTTAGATAATTAATCAAATCATTGTGTTTCAAAACCAATATCATTATAACCCAATATAAATTTTTTCACTACATCCAAATTTTCATATCCCATTATAATTCATTCATATCTCCCAAAAAATATGCACACATGATACCTTTATATATATATATATCATTTTTGTTACACTTTTTCATAACCTTGTAAAATGAAAACATAATAAAGGGTGATATAAAATTCACAGTACGGGAAAATTTATAATGGAATATGTCATATAATAAACAACAAAATAAACAATCTGATAGAAGTAAGTAATAATAAAACATGGAACTTGAATTAAATCATGAGCATGAATTATTTCCATGGACAATATAAAAACAAAAATTTTCAAGTAGAAAATAAAAATTAATTTCATAATGATGTAATTCAGGATGTCGAACATCATAATATTACCATTAAGGAAACTTCAAATATATCATACATACAATTAAAGTGTTGTGACTAGACATCAAAAATAATTGGGTAGACATGCACTAAATAACTCGGCTAGTTTTTCTCATAGTCTTACTAATTCATTAAGGGGATACGAAATATTAGGAACCACACACCACATAAAAAGTCTAATATATTCACCATATGAAAGAAATAAATATCAATACAATGCATAATCAAATTTCCTTGATAATTAATAGATATCCATATTAAATCAAGTATAACAAATGTCATCATTCTCTCATACATAATCAACTGGCCTTTGTAGTCAATAAGAATCCATATATAACTAAAAAGTATATGTATTATCAATGTTTCCCAATTAATAATTGATATATCATTCTTGGTAAAAATCACTGATGAACCTTTGTGATTTTTTTCTAAGAAAGTTTATATATTTGTTAACAACTAATCAATTGTAAAAGAATGTATTTTAAAAACAATTTAAAGATGATGAATGTTAAAAACCAAACATAAAGGGGTGAAAAATTTTGTTTTTAATAAATTTTTTTTCCCAATGTACAGGATCAGACTGATTAGGACTGGACACAGAGTATCAGACTGAGTATCAACGGTCATATAAATCATTAAAAATTTAAAGTTTTTGATAAGACACATAATCAATCATAGATCCATTTTCATGAAGTTCATGATTCAACAAAATCAGTGCTGGTTAGAAAAACATATGTTCTTGATAATGAAATTCATAATGCTGCTAAAGAGAATGAATGAAGATAGTGATGTTAGGAGTTATAATGTTCTTAGACTTTTTAACCTTATGTTAGATGATGAATTTCCAATAGTAAAGTTCTCCTAAATCATGAAAACTATCATGATATAATATTTTGAAGTAATAGAGGAATCATAATGATTTTATCCATTCTAGGAATCAAGGAAATGTTTTCCATCATATCCAGAAGTACTGGAAAAATAAGTTTATGAGATTTTTGAATGAGTATTATCTGATGAGGTTCGAATAATTTTAAATTTTCATAGTGTATTTTTCGTTATAATGATAATTCCTTCATAATAAAAATTCCATTGTGATGATAATTCCATAGCAATGATAATTCCATCATAATGATAATTCTATCGTTATGAAAATTCCATCAGACTGAAGTTTAGGAAGTTCAATCAGATAGAATATAAGAAGGAAATTCAATTTTGATAACTTTGAGTAAGAAACTCATGTCGTGATAAGGAGAGGATGAAATTCCAATCATAGTGAAAAGAGGAATCAAGTCAGAACATAATAGGCAGAGGAAGAAAGATAGATCATAATGAAAAGAGGAAGAAAGATTGATCGTAATGAATAGAGGAATAAAATTAGATTGTAATTAGTAGAGGAAGTTAGTATCATCATATTGATGTTGAGGAAGTTAATCAGATATAAGATGAGGATGTTAATAAAAATGAAGATGAGAAAGTTACATAAAACTAAAGAAAAGTTATTAAGTTCTAAGAGACTGACTTTAGAGAAATATTGAAAAGGTTTTATGTATTCAAAGATGTTGTTTAAATATGAGTGATTTTCAGAGATATGAAAATTGAGTAAGTGGGAAAATTTTTAGTTTCATACCTTTGATATTATGAGTTTCCTATAAATATAAGCACTATATATTTTACTTTGAAATTTTTTTATGAGAGAATAAAAGGAGGAGAACTGTATATTTCATGCCAAAATTATCTTTCCGCCCAAATGGCCCGAAGGAATTATTTTTTATTTTATTATGGATAGTCCCCCTTTTAAGGGTTGAAGGGGAACCCGTACATGACCCGTAGGCACAAGGCACAAGGCCCCACTGACCCTCAATACATGACCCGAAGGCACAGATGCATACCATTCCCATTACATGACTTGTAGGCCCAACCCACTAGAACTTCCACTCCCCAGTTTCTATGTCATGGATCACCTAGCTCCCCGCCATGCATTGATGATCATCTAGAAATTCCCCGTACAAAGATGCACAGTGCCTAGTCCCAATGGCGGATGCCATAACCTCTCATTCTTCTAATCTGGTTAGCTCTGATTCTGGTGGTTGTTACTCTTGTTTCTCTAATCCTCTTTTGGTGCTTGTTCTATGTGAACTGGATTACTCAATGGTATTTGTGGCCCGAAGGCCCTGTGGCCTAATGGCCTTTGATGAACTAAAATCCCTTGAGACCTGTAATCCCAAACTAGTGGCCCAAAGGCCCAAATCAGGTGAATAGTTCCAGTTGCTACAGTACCGAACCGCAACTACTACAATAACTGCTACAATACTACAGAAGTGGTTCTACTGTAACCTAAAATTTTGCCTCCACCTGTTTTTGAACCTGGGTCTCCTGGATTCCAAGCAGTAGCCCTTACCACTCGGGTATGGGCTTGTTGGCTAAAATGTGTGTTGCTAACACCAACTCCCAAAGGGGGCCCCAACAACCCAAGTGTGTGCCATGTTCCCAACAAATAATTGTCTTAGAATTTCCCTGTTTATAATATGAGTAGTTGTTCGAGCCGAGTGGGACTCGATCCTGCACTAGTTCCCATGGAGAGTGAGCGGTACAACCAGCGGGTGCCACTCGGCTAACACCCCATGGGCTATCTTTCTGGATAAGAATCTCATTTAAAGATCACATAGATGGATGTTTTATTATTAGAATAAGTAATATTCGACTAAGGAATATCAAAATGAGGAATATCATAATATGAATTAATTCATATTTTTAGAAGTGAATATTGATAAAGGTATCATCATATTGGGTTGAACTAACTGAGTCAATCAGATTGTGTTCATTAGACTGTATTCCATCAGACTTAGTAACTTTTGTAGACTAGATTGAACAAATACTTTATACTTTTTTGGAAGAAATTTTAATAAGAAAACTTTGTAAATTTAAAGGATTTAGTACAATCATTCGAATTAGGAGATAAAAGTTTTCTTATGGGGTCGGCACAAGTTTTATTAACTTCTTCTAAATAGGAAATTTTTATAGACCCATGGGAGTGGATATGGAATATATGTAGGTTCTCACATTGAGGATGAACCTTATAGATCTTGTTTTATTTACTTTAATTAAAAAAATTTCATGAATTATTATTTACTAAATGATTATAAGTAAATAAACTTTAATAGGTTTTAGGGTTTATGTTTCTAAAAGTATTGATACTTATAAAAATTTAATAGTTGATTTACCTCCCCCCAATTGTTATTCAATCCTTTAAAACATAAATTAGTATCAAAGGGAAGGTTTCCTTGTTGAATCCTTATCAGGGATAATATCAATTATTGATATAGCAGATGAATTACAACATTTTATGGAAATAATTATTATGGATATAAGAATAAGATGATTCATTATCTCTTATCTCTTGGATTGGATGTTTTTAACACTGCTACAATTTTTTTTTCCTATTGAGATGGATTCCCCAATGAACTTTTCTAATAATAGAAATATCAAAGTAGATGGAATAGTTATAAATTTTAAACTTATGTCATTATCATAAAAAAAATTATGAAGGTGATAGATCTCAAAACATAAAATATTTTGTGGGACAAGAAAGAAATTATTTTCTAAGGGAATACTAATGTGAAGTAATAAAAGATAAAATTCTTGCATAGTAAGTATGAAGAAATCATAATGAGAGATGAATAAAGTATTTATGAATACTTCACCATGATAAATGAAATTTTTTGCAACATCATAGGATTTGGAGATGTCATAGAATATTATACAATTATGAAGAAACTTATGAGAAACTTTCATATTAATTTATAATTGTTTTACTATCAATTTATTATTTCATACATTTACTTAATTTCAAAGTGATAAATTTATTAAAATACATAATGCCTGATAAAAATTTGAAAAATATCCGTTTTAACAGTGAGTAAGTTTAATTATCACATTAATTATTTATTTTCTAATCATTAAATTCCATAAATCAAAAAAATAAATATAAAAAATTAAGTTTCATAATTTATTAATATCATTGTTTTTAAATAAAGGTTTATTTTAAAATTTTGTGACTCATTATAGTTATATGTTGCATGAAATGTGAGCTATAAAACATCATATGATTTAAAAGAGACTAGCATATTAAAATATCAAGGTGTTACAAAAAAATTTGATTCTAAGGTAATATGGAGAACCTTACCATATTCCTTATATATTAGTTTGGTACCTAAAATAGGCTCATAAAAAGGTATTTACCAATAGGAGGATCTCAACACATGGATTTTAAAAACCAAGATAAGAATCTTGACTCAAGGTGTCTTTATTTCTTTGAGGAGAATCATAACTCATGGGTTTTGGATTTCCATGAGGAGAATCTCAACTCAAGTCTTTTAGATTACCATGAGGGGGATATTTTCTCCAGAATTTTGACACCATTGAGAGGAATAATTGACTATGGGCATTTTATTTCCCAACAGTAATGCTCAACTTATTGTATATAATTTCACCAAAAGAAATAATAAATTTTATGAATTTTATGTCTTAGAATAGTGTTAACAGGGAAACCCTCAGAGATAATTGGCAGGCCTCAATACTAGTATTAGGGGTGGAATGAAAATGAAATTTCTGGATGGATATGAGATAGGATATTTTGATATAACTATGTATCCTATTATAATAGAAATCATTCTACGTTTAGTTATTTGTATGGGAATTTTCAATCTAATATAAGATCATGGCCAAAAGATGATATATATTTTTACTTGGGGTTGGAGATCCTAGTTTCATTATATTATATCTCAGTGTATTTCTTATTATATTTTCACTAAAATTTATATGAATGATATGCATGAACATATGTATATGATGCATGAAGTATATAATATATATATATATATAATTCATATATATTGTGTATATTTAATACTTGTATACGATGAATGAATATTATCATTCATGTGATACATGAATAATATATATATATATATATATTATATGGATGAGATTCATACCCAATGTTCTTATTTCATGGGATGTAATGTCCTGCTACTGATTCTCTCTTTTGTGGTATTCATCAACATTGAACCAAATGATGGTTTATTAAAAGAGCTTCACATTTTTTTTCATTGAAGTGTTTAATGAATTATTTACCCAGCATGTAGTAATACATTAGATATGTTATAAACATAAGAATCATACTTAACCAATAAATGAGAATGGATTCTCAACATTAGTTTTATGGAATACACCTGATGATGATATGATCATTAGTTTTGTGAAAAGACGAAAAAAAAATCTCTTTCTTCCCAAAGTGTTGTTCATTGTTTCCCAATGAAGGTGATAGCACACCTTAATCATTCAAATATCATATTATTACAATAGAGGATCCTTTGGTATTTTTATTCTCTTGATGGAAGTAAATATACTTTCACTGCTACAAGTGGTATTCATCAATAAATATCCTCCAAAGGATGAAGAATGAAGTTTTTGTAATGGTCAATATAAAATAAATGACATATTTTAAAGGTATTTTTCATTTAATTTACATCCTTGCTTTGTTTTGTGGGTTTCACTAGGTTTTAGGGAGGAATAGTTGAATATTCATGAATTGGGCTAAACCGTGAGCCCAATTCCAAATTGAAAAATAAATTTTGTATCTTTTATAAATTTTAAATTTTTTCAAAATATTTCATCCATTGAAATTCCTACTTGGCCTCCCCTAACCTATTAACACCACCAAGGTAATTTGGAGATTTCAAAAATCCATAACCAAGGTTTATTTGGGTTTTTATCTAAGGGGTTGGGCCTGCCCGAAAGCCCAATTCCTGTTTTAAAAATAAATTTTTATTATGCTATAAATTATTCAATTTTTGGGATTTTTCGGTGATTCCATGTCTCACCCAAGCCCAATTAATCCAGACGCGCGTCTGAACTCTCCCCCCCCCCTCTTTGGAGCTCTGGTAAATCACGATTTGGTGCTGAACTTCATAGGATTCCTCAAATCTCCCAGATTTGAAGAGGTAAATTATTTCTTTCATAACTCTCTCAATTATCAATATTTGTCCTCCATTACAGTTCATAAATGACCTTATAATTATTTTTCAAAGGACCCCTAAGTTATGGCTATTTTAAATTTCAGCTACTGGTGTTTTGGAGTGATTACTGCAAGATACTTCAAGTAAGTGAGTTCATTCATTTCCTCTTTCAAATTTCTTAGGGTTTCATTTGTTTTTATTAGGGTTTTTTCATCTTCCTTGAAGTCCCAAATGACCAGGGGGTAGGGTTTCGAACCTAAGGTTTAAATTTGGGTTTTATTTTCCAATTCTTGTGGTTTTAGGGTTGTTCTAGGTCTTTATTGGTGCGGCGGTGGTGCGAATTAATTTCCACACGGTGATTCAAGGGTTTTCCATAATTTGGTAGATGATTCCATTGTGTATGAAATCTTTGTGAATTGGCTACTATTTTTATGGTACTTTCATTCTTATTTAATTTTATTATTTCTGAAAAAATAGTTTTAGTGGTGTTTGTAATTAAAATGATTCCTAAATACCAATTTCATGTGAAATTGGGGGTTTCTTCATAGAAATGTTTTATTAGTTTAATTGGGGCTACCCTATAAGTAATTAGTTGATTTTATGGAACTATAATACGGATAAAAATATTGTTTTTAATGATTATACCTTGTGTTTGTTGCTGCAAAATCAGGTTTTAATGGTGTTTGTGAACCACATTAAATTTTAAGAGTTGTGTTGTGTAAAAATATAGATTTTTCAATGATGTCGTTTCGTGAACCATATGGGACTGCCCTAAAAATGATTTTTTTGTTTTCACTGAAATGTAGTAGGATTCCCTTTCTGTTTTGGGAACTTAAAAATGTGCACATAGTATGCAAGTGAGGTTTATAAGGAGTTTTGTGTCCGAAACACTATGATATTTTGAGGAATTGTTTTATGAAATATCTAAGTGTTTTGTTGTGTGTTTTAAGTGGTATAAAATGTGATAGATACTGTATTGGTTGTGTTTGACCATTAATGGTGTTTTATATGATAATTTCTTTATGTTCCATGCTGAAATTGATTGAGCGCAAAAAAGGGGAAGCCAGGGTACCTAGGTGGGGCGGATTTGTACTAGTACGGCTAGTGGACCGGATGGGTTTTGTCCCTGTTTCACTTAGAATTTGGATAAAGACAACTCTAACTAAACTATGTGGATGATTATTGGGGACCACTAGGTTATGGATATGTTCCCTACTAGTGGATCGTGCATGAGAACGGATTTTTCTATGGTTACTTTACACCGAGGTACGAGGTACATAGGGCTCAAGACAACCTAGTGCCTAGGGGTGTTCCCAATGTTGTTGCTCATTGGATTTGTAGTATTTACCCATGTCTTAGGGTGTTTTTGGAAGTAAATTACAGTTTCTAACATTTCTATTTTAATTTGTTAATATTCTGAAAATTTTGGAATGAAAACTATTTTCAATTGGAGGTTTCTTTTCATGAAATTTTAACACTACTTTTCCTTGCGTATGAAAACTACTTGCTTTTTCACATTGTATTTATTACTCCATGGAATCATTGGGTGGTATCCTATTGGTCTTAGGCGCACACACTACATACAACCCTTGGGTGTAAGTAGAATTGGTTATGTTTGATTTAGATAAAGGAATGGATAAGGGTGATGGTGGTTCAGGGTGTTAGTTCCCATACTTGGTGTGGAGTTGTGGAGACAGCTTGGGGGCGATGACCCCTAGTTGTGTGGAGTACTTGGGGCTATATTGATGCTATAATTATTTTTATTTGGAAAACTTTTATTATCTTTAAACCAATGTATTTAGTTCTAGTTTTTACTTAAGTCTTTTTTTGCTCAAAAATTTTAGATTTATATTATGGATTTTTTTTAATGTTTTATGCTTTCATACTCAGGTAAATCATTCCCAAACCTAAATTAATGATACCCGGGAACTTGTTCCAGCACGTGGGGATAGGGAACGCCCTTAGGGCCTTTCCACGGGCCGGGTTTCGTGCTGTTAATGGTGGCGACCATA
This sequence comes from Viscum album, assembly GCA_963277665.1. Classification (NCBI taxonomy): domain Eukaryota; kingdom Viridiplantae; phylum Streptophyta; class Magnoliopsida; order Santalales; family Viscaceae; genus Viscum; species Viscum album. The sequence continues at coordinate 1,115,409,381 of OY728120.1, forward strand.
TCTGTTTCGTGACAAAATGGTATCAGAGGAGGTTAAATTTTTTGGGTTATATTGCTATTTTGAGATGTGTCGGGATAGACAGGAGATAGGGATGTTGGGGATCAAGGTTTTGGTTGTGAGTAGGGTGTTTGGCCCGAACCTCTCATGGCAGACCTTGAGTCACCAGGGGATGTTGGAATTCACGGATTGACTTCACTTCCAGGTGAGACGTGTGGGCTGCAGACCACATGTGGACATCAGGTGGATGTGGAGTAGTTGTTTCTTTAATTACTAAAATGTGTTTAGTTTATTTATATTTGATGTATTTGATTACGATTTTTAGAATTGTGGTATTGACTATTATTTTGTGACTATTTCATTTTGTAGCAACATGCCTCCCTAGAAAGCTCTCACGCACCCACGGGAAGATGCAGGAGAGAGTTCTCCCACACCAATTGACCAGAGGCTAGTCGAGGTCATGGTCTGGGCTATCCAGGCTCTAGGATATGGACCAGCTCTAGTTCCATCTCCTGTTAGAGAGGATGAGACTGGTCTTAGAAAGGAAAAGGCCTAGAACTTCCTGAAAAATAATCCTCCGACCTTTCGAGGCAGCTCAGAACCCCAAGAAGCAGAGGAATAGCTCGAGAAGATCGAGCGTATGTTTGAGTTCCTGGAAACACCTGAGGAGGTCAGGGTGAAGTGTTCCTCCTTTCTGTTGGAGGTTCCCAGCCGTAAATGGTGGGAGTCAGTACTTCTGGCTGGGATGAAAGAGCAAATGCGCTAGGGAGATTTCAAGGTTGTCTCCAATGAACTGTACTACCCTTAGGTGTTGGCTTATGTCAGGTCTAAGGAGTTCATGGAACTTGTTCAGGATATTCTATCTATGATGGAGTATGACAACTGTTTCGTTGATTTGGTTCAGTATGCTCCAGAAATTCTCTCTATTGAGCAAGTGAAGGCCCCGAGGTTTGAGAAAGGCTTGCAACCATAGATATACTCCTAGGTGTTCTTGTTTAAGCTGAGGACCTATGTTGAGGTCGTTGATCGGGCGTGCATGGTGGAGATTGATAGGAAAGGTAGGGAGGGTTTCTATGGTTCAGTATCTGCAGTGGGCAGTGGCAGCTCCTTAGAGAAGAAAAGGAAGCGGGATGATCATGTGAAGAAAGGAGGGGGCAGTTCAAGCCACTCTTCTTGGCAGTTTTCTTCTGCGGCTTCTGATGCGAGATCGGTCGTGTGCCACCAATGTGGGAGGCCTGGGCATATTCGACCATCATGTCCACTTCATCCAAATCTGTGTTACCAGTGTGGAGGTATAGGGAATTTTCAGCACTTCTGCGGTGTGGCACGTCCACTCCCAAGTGGGGCAGGGTCAGTGGCTTCAAGTGGAGTGCCAGCACAGTCCGAGCCATCAAGGACTAAGGGATCTCAATTTGGTGGTTGTGGTGGTAGGTCTGGATCATATTCTAGGCATAGCCAGTTCAGGGCACAACCACAGACTAGAGGTTGTCCTCAGGAAGATACTGGACATCTCCATGCAGTGGATCAGTCACCAGTAGGATCAGAGGCGGGACCATCGATAGTTCGAGGTATTGTTCTGGTCGCATCTTCTATAGCTACTACTCTTTTTGATATTGGTGCCTCTATTTCATTCATTTCTTCCCATTTTGTGGACATTCTTAATTTTCTAACTGAGTTGATGTCTTTCGTGATGGAGTTGGTGACACCGCTGGGAAAGAAGAAAGAGCAAGGCATTAAGTGCCCCTCGTGTGCGTTTTCTATGTCAGGGTTCAAGATGGAGTGGGACCTCTTGGTCTTAGATATGGTCCTTTTTGATGTCATACTCGGGATGGATTGGCTAATCCAATTATAGGCACACATCGATTGCTTCAGACAGCGTGTGAGTTTCATGGCACCTAATGGGAGTCGTCAGGTTTTTCATGGAGAATGGGATCCTCAGTCAGGTCGCACAGGGCCTCCACTCCCAGAGTTGGGAATTGTTATCTTACAGTTATCTTCGCTAATGCTAGAGTATGGTCTTTCCCCTGATGGTTCACTACATCATGTAGTGAATGAGTTTCCGAAGGTATTCCCGGATTATTTTTCAGGTTTTCCCCCAGAGCGGGATGTGGAGTTTTCGATTGATCTGGTGCTGAGAACACAGCTGATATCTCTTCCCTCTTATCGCATGGCACCCACCGATCTGAGGGAATTAAAGATACATCTATATGACTTATAATACAAAGGATTCATTCGCCTGAGCGTCTCTCCTTGGGCTGCTCCTGTGTTGTTCGCAAAAAAGGCTGATGGATCCCTCCAGTTGTGCATCAACTACCGGAAGCTGAATAAGGTAATAGTTAGAAACAAATACCCTTTGCCCAGAATAGATTATTTGTTTGATCAGTTGAAGGGTTAAAAGTGGTTCTCAAAGATAGACCTACGTTGAGGGTATCATCAACTCGGGGTGAGGGAGTCAGATATCCCAAAGACAGCCTTCCGAAGCAGGTACGGCCACTTTGAGTATTTGGTCATGCCCTTTGGATTGACCATTGCTCCAGTAGTCTTTATGGAACTTATGAATAGGGTGTTCCATCAGTATCTCAATTCCTTTGTTGTGGTGTTCATGGATGACATTCTGGTATACTCTTACTCTGAGGAGGAACACAAACATCACTTGAGGATCGTTTTGGGTACATTACGGGATCACCGCCTCTATGGAAAGTTGTCAAAGTGCACTTTTTGGATCTGGGAGGTGAGATTTCTGGGGCATGTGATCTCGGAGCATAGAGTTTCAATGGTCCCTGAGAAAATTAGTGCGGTCATGTCGTGGGAGTAACCGAATAATGTGTTTGAGATCCGGAGTTTCCTTGGCCTGGATGGTTATTACAGGAGATTCGTTTGGGATTTTTCTCGGCTCCCTTCACCAATGACCGCACTCACCCGGAAAGGGGTGAAGTTTTTATGGGGCCTAGATTGTGAGGAATCCTTCGAGGAGCTGAAGAGGCAGTTGACTACCAACCCTGTGCTGATTTTTCCATAAGCTGGAAAGTGATATGTGGTCTATTGTGATGCTTCAGGTATGGGTCTTGGGTGCGTGCTTATGCAGGATGATTATGTGGTGGCTTATGGCTCTCGCCAACTCCGACCACATGAAAAGAACTACCCAGCCCATGACTTGGAGTTGGCAGCGGTGATGTAGGCTTTGAATACATGGCATCACTACCTTTTTGGGGAGAAGTTTGTGGTACACTATGATCACAAAAGCTTGGCTTATATCTTCTCGCAGAAGGACCTCAACTTGAGGCAGTGTCGCTGGATCGAGTACTTGTAGGGGTTCGACTTTGACATTGTCTATACCCCAGGAAAGGGTAATGTGGTGGTCGATGCTTTGAGTAGAAGAGTTCCAGTGCAGGCTTTGAGTAATTCTAGTTATGAGTAGACATTGATGGGGCTCTTTACACAGATGCATGTGGAGACCAGGGAACACAGTGGAGGGGCATTCTTGGAAAGCGTCGAGTTGAATCCTTCTCTATTGGAGTTGATTATGCGGGAATAGCCCAGTGATGAGTTGTGTCAGCGGTCTAAGTAGTTTCTTCATGGTGGGGAGACATCCTCTGATTGGTCATCGTCTCTCGAGGGCATCTTGTGCTTCAAGGGTCGTTCAGCAGTGCCATTATCTCTACGGAAGGTGGTGATGTAGGATAGCCACCAATCTCAGTGGGATGTCCATTCGGGTGCTACTAAGATGTATTATGATGTCCATCGGCAGTTTTGGTGGCCTCGTATGAGACATGACATAGCGGACATTGTTTCGAGATGCTACACATGCCAGCAGGTGAAAGCAGATCACCAAAGGCCTTCCGGTTTTCTCCAACCACTACCCATTCCTACCTGGAAGTGGGATGAGCTCTCCATGGACTTCATTGTTGGATTACCTCATACACCTCAGGGTAAGAATTCCATTTGGGTGGTGATTGATCATCTGACCAAATCAACCCACTTCATTCCAATAAAAGATACAACTAAAGTGGATGATTTGGTCCATTTGTATCTTCTGTAAGTGGTGAGACTCCATGGTGTATCATCAGCTATTGTCTCAGATATATACCCCCACCTCACTTCTCAATTTTGGGAAGGCCTTCAGAAGGCCTTGGGGTCTCAGATTAAGATGAGCATGGCATACCACCCTCAGACGGATGGTCAGACAGAGCGGGTGAATCAGATTTTGGAGGATATGCCTCATGCATGTGTCCTAGACCATGGAGGTTCTTGGGATAGCCATTTGGGATTGGTTGAATTTTCTTATAATAATAGTTAGCAATCCTCAATTAGAATGGCCCCTTTTGAGGTGCTCTATGGTTGGCCATGTCGGTCCCCCCTGTGTTGGGCTGAGGAAGGAGAGACTTAACTATTGGGGCCGAGCCTTGTACAGGAGACTTCTGAGAAGGTCAAGTTGATCAGGCAGCACTTATTGATAGGTCAGAGTCATCATAAATCTAATGCTGACTGGAGGCGTCGAGACCTAGAGTTTTTTGTGGGTGACAGGGTATTCTTAAAAGTGGCCCCTCGTCTGGGCCATCGTCGATTGGGGAAGCAAGGTAAGATGTGGCCACAGTATGTCGGGCCCTTTGAGACCACCAAGCATATTGGAAAGGTGGAATATAGGTTGGCCTTACATTCTCAGTGGATGTCTATCCATGATTTCCTCCACGTCTCTCAGTTGAAGAAATACAACCCGGATCCATCCCATGTGTTGAGTTGGGAAGAACTAGAGATAGAGCCTGACTTTTCTGTTGTTGAGAGGCCAGTGAAAATAGTGGACTCCCAAGATAAGATACTTAGAGGGAAGTTTATTCCTTTAGTCTGGGTTCTATGACAGCATGGGAATGATACACATGAGACATGGGAGCGAAAGTCATGGGTCGAGGAAGAGTACCCATTCTTGTTTTCCAACCAAGCTTCATGTTGACTTTCTGAGGCGGAAATTCCTTCATGGTGGGGAGAATTATCACATAAATGACATATTTTAAAGGTATTTTTCATTTAATTTACATCCTTGCTCTGTTTTGGGGGTTTCCCTAGGTTTTAGGAAGGAATAGATGAATATTCATGAATTGGGCCAAACTGTGAGCCCAATTCCAGATTGAAAAATAAATTTTGTCTCTTTTATAACATTTACATTTTTTCAAAATTTCTCATCCATTCAAATTCCTACTTGGCCTCACCTAACCTATTAACACCACCAAGGTAATTTGGAGCTTTTAGAAATCCATAACCAAGGTTTATTTGGGTTTTTTTCTAAGGGGTTGGGCCTACCCAAAAGCCTAATTCCTGTTTTAAAAATAAATTTTGATTATGTTATAACATATTCAATTTTTGGGATTTTTAAGTGATTACAAGTCTCACCCAAGACAAATTAACCCAAACGCACGTCTGAACTCTCTCCCCCCCTCTTTGGATCTCTGGTAAATTGCGATTTGGTTCCAAACTTCATAGGATTTCCCAAATCTCCCAGACTTGAAGAGGTAAGGTCTTTCTTTTATAACTCTCTCAATTCTCAATATTTTTCCTCCATTCTAGTTCCTAAATGACCTTATAATTCTTGTTCGAACGAGCCCTAAGTTATGGCTGTTTTAAATTTCAGATACTGGTTTTTTGGAGTGATTACTTCAAGATACTTCAAGTAAGTGAGTTCATTCATTTCCTCTTTCAAATTGCTTAGGGTTTTATTTGTTTTTATTAGGGTTTTTTCCTCTTCCTTGAAGTCCCAAATGACCAGGGGGTAGGTTTTCGAACCTAAGGTTTAAATTTGGGTTTTCTTTTCCAATTCTTGTGGTTTTAGGGTTGTTCTATATCTTTATTGGTGCGGCGGTGGTGCGAATTAATTTCCACACGGTGATTCAAGGGTTTTCCTTAATTTGGTAGGTGATTCTATTGTGTATGAAATCTTTGTGAATTGGATATTGTTTTTATGGTATTTTAATTCTTATTTAATTTTATTATTTCTGAAAAAAAAAATTAGTGGTGTTTGTATTTAAAATTAATCCTAAATTCCTATTTCATGTGGAATTGGGGGTTTCTTCATAGAAATGTTTTATTAGTTTAATTGGGGCTACCCTATAAGTAATTAGTTGATTTTATTGAACTATAATAGGGATAAAAATAATGTTTTTAATGATTATACCTTGTGTTTGATGCTTCAAAATATGGTTTTAATGGTGTTTGTGAACCACATGAAATTCTAAGAGTTTGTTGGGTAAAAATAGAGATTTTGCAATGATGTCGTTTCGTGAACCATATGGGGCTGCCCTAAAAATGATTTTGTGTTTTCACTGAAATGTATTAGGATTCCCTTTCTATTTTGGAAACTTAAAAATGTGCACATAGTATTCAAGTTATGTTTATAAGGAGTTTTGTGTCCAAAACACTACGGGATTTTGAGGAATTGTTTTATGAAAAATCTAAGTGTTTTGTTGTGTGTTTTAAGTGGTATAAAATGTGATAGAAACTGTATTGGTTGTGTTTGACCAGTAATGGTGTTTTATATGATAATTTATTTATGTTTCATGCTGAAATTGATTGAGAGCAAAAAAGGGGAAGTCGTGGTACCTAGGTGGGGCGGATTGTACTAGTACGACTAGTGGACCGGATGGGTTTTGTCCCTATTTCACATAGAATTTGGATAAAGAAAACTCTACCTAAACTATGTGGATGATTATTGGGGACCAGGATTTTATGGTTATGTTCCGTACTAGTGGATCATGAACGAGAACAGATTTTTCTATGGTTACTTTACACCGAGGTATGAGGTATATAGGGCCCAAGATAACCTAGTACCTAGGGGTGTTCCCATTGTTGTTGCTCATTGGATTTGTAGTATTTACCCATGTCTTAGGGTTTGTTTGGAAGTAAATTACAGTATATAACATTTATATTTTAATTTTTTAATATTCTGAAAATTTTGGATTGAAAACTATTTTCACTTAGAGGTTTCTTTTCTTGAAATTTTAACACTACTTTTCCTTGCGTATGAAAACTGCTTGCTTTTTCACATTGTATTTCTTAATCCTTGGAATCATTGGATGGTATACTATTGGGCTTAGGACCACACCCTACTTACACCCCTTGGGTGTAAGTAGACTTGTTTATGTTTGATTCAGGTAAAGGAAAGGCTATGGGTGATGGTGGTTCAGGGTGTTAGTTCCCATCCTTGGTGCGGAGTTGTGGAGACAGCTTGGGGGCGATGACCCCAAGTCGTGTGGAGTACTTGGGGATATATTGATGCTATAATTATTTTTATTTGGACCACTTGTATTATCTTTAAACAAATTTATTCAGTTCTGGTTTTTACTTAAGTCTTGTTTGGCTCAAAAATTTCAGATTTATATTATGGATTGTTTTTAATGTTTTATGCTTTCATACTCGGGTAAATCATTCCCAAACCTAAATTAATGATACCCGAGCACTTGTTCCAGCCCGTGGGGATAGGTAATGCCCTTCGGGCCTTTACACGGGCCGGGTTTATTGCCGTTAATGGTGGAAACCAGATCCGGTTCATGACAGTCAAATACAGGGTAGTCTATTTTTGGATATATTCAAACATTTGATTTCATGAAGATGTATCCTCATAATTTAGTGTTTTTTAGATACCTATAATCATTAAATGATTATATGAAAACCATCAATTGTATTATATAATTTTTCTTCAAGGATTAAATGTGTATGGATCACAATTTTGTTTAAAAAAAGTAGTATCATAAAAAAAGTGAAGAACCAGTGGCCTTTAAGTAGATATACTTATATAAATATAATCGGATATCACGTAATGGTAATAAAGTATGTCTTTTACGCAAAAGATGATATGTAAGGGTCATCTGATAATTAACCTTATAAAGATACTTATGTAAAGGTAAAATTTAAATATGGAAAGGACTATAATGTTTATCTTAATGAAAAAAAAAAGAAATTCCAGGTTCCCCTTATATAGAGGATTTTATCGTATGGTTCACTTGATCCTCCCTTATACAAAGTGTTCTACATAACCGTTGGTAGAGACTACCTTTAAGCAGAAACACTTATGGAATTTCTACATAAATTTAACTTCATATTACCCTTAAATACCTAAGGTTAAGTAGAAAATTATTTAAAAATATGAATGTTATTTACTTAAATGGTTTATAAATGGTATATAAATCATTTAAAGAAGATATTTTTAGAATATTTAGTTTATAAAGAATTTTTAAATTAATTAATTAATTATAAAAGGTTTATAATTAATTAATTAACTGTTTATGAAATATTTTATTCCCAAATATTTAATGTTAATATACATAAAATACATTTTTAAATATTATTTTGCATGCCTTGGGATCTATAAATAAATTTTTTTTGAAATAATTAGTGGTGATTTACAAAAAAAATATAAATTATAAAATATAAGATAATTATATTATATAAAATGTGTATATGATAGAAATATAACTATAAAATGTTTCTGATTCATAAAATATTATATAAATTCTATATAAAAAAATATGAAAGAGTTCATGTTGAAATGAATATGAAAATGATTATACCCTTTATAATTTATTAAATGTATAAAATTATAATTTATTTATGAAATGTACATGAATGTTTATCACTTGTTTTGGAACATAAATGAAATTATTAATTATTTGAAAAATTCATTTTATATTCATCTTTTGTAAAAAAAAATTGGAATTTGAAAACTATCGATGCATTAGTTTAACTATTAAACTTCTTCTGAGAGATAGAGTCTTTCATTGAATGTTAAGCATGACTCCATAAAAATTTGTTTTCATCTACCTTGACCACAAATTGTAATTTGGATTTATTATCATGAATATAATTTTAGGGAATATTTTTTCATATTAGGTTTTAGAGATATCATGAATTGAATCTTGTCTTGAGTTATGTCTAACTAGGAAGACAGACTTAGGGTCAGACTACCAACTAGCCTCGAGGCCATGACTTGACTAAAAAGAAGAATCTGGTTGGCCATATATCACTTCGGGCTTAACCATGTGGAGATTTCCAATCTCATATAACTGTATACATTTGAATTTATAATTCTTATACTTTATGCATATTATTCATTAAAATATGTACGAATATTTTTAGATTCTATTTTTGGGTGAGTTACACTAACTTATGGGTTGTATAAATATTTACACATTAATGTGGTGTAAACATATTAATTTTGTGAATATAATAGGGATCTTAAAAAAATAATTATAATCATGCATACATAATATGAATAAAACATGAGAATAGGAATATTACATAAGATGTAATTGTTATGAATTTAATATACACATGATGTACATTAAATTAGGGAGACATAAAAGGAAATCCCCATAAATAATATGTGTGAGATTCATTCCATAGTGTCATATTCCTTGAAATTGATTATCAAATCATGTATTTTTATGCCATAGTCAGTTTTCCTAAGGTTATCTTGTCTAAGGAAAGAAAGTAATAAGTGAATCTATATTTTATTGTTCAGTAATTTCATCTCATAGAAGGGTGCCCATGGATTGTCTAGTGTTATCTTGTTTTTGATTTTTTATATGGGTGACACTTAGATGGGAATTCCTAATGGTTAGGAAACTATAGGAATAGAGTTTATTTAATCCATATAATGTATTTGGATAAATATTTATCCACTCAACTATCCATGAGTCATAACATTAATTATTGGGATGATTCTATAACTAAATAATTAATTATTGAGATGAATATCATAACAGACTCATTTCTTAGTAAAATATGGATCTTATCTCAATAAATAAATATTATTTTTGGGTTCATAATTTTAGTGGAACAAGACACATTTAACATCTTTAATGAAAAAAATATAATATAGGAAATTTTCCCACTAATATATCATTATTATAGATTATGGAAAAATTATTCATAATAATTTTGAGAACACTGATAATTACGACCTATAAAATAGTTAAATTTTGGTGTCTAAGGTTGATAAGTGTTCTCATGGAGAAATATTATGAGCATTTGAATGTGAATTTTATAGTGATTATTCCACAAATTATAACTCGTGGGTATTAGATACCAGGTGTGCATCACACATTTGTTCTGATAAACAATGATTCATAGGGTGGAGGGAATTAATGAAGGGGGTGAATATTCATATAGGTAATGGAAGAAAATTTCATGAATTATAATTAAAAACATATGATCTAATTATATCAAGTAGAATAGTTATAGAATTTAAGAAAATTTATTGTATTCCTACCATAAATAGGAATTTTATTTTTGTATCTTGTTTGGATATGATGGTATTTTAATTTATTATTTATAATAATTTTTATTCAATATATAATAATTAAATATTACATGGAAGTTAGAATATATTGAATTTTTTATATATTCTAGATATGGATATGTTTTTAAAAAAAAATAGAATAATAAGGTCAGGGTTGATTCTAGACCCACCTACCTTTGGTATTGTCACCTTAGAAATTTATTTGAGAAAAAGATTCAAATATTCCATATATATGGATTGTTGGAATCATTCGATTATGAAATATTTAACACATGAAAATATTATTTTTTGGAAAAATGAAAAATACACCTTTTTAGAGAAAACATTAAAGGGATGGTAGATTACTGGATATTATACCTAGTGATTTATGTGGACTATTGAGAACTCAAGAAAATTGAGGTTTTAGGTACTTTGTTACTTTTACTGATAATTTTATTCGATATGGATATGTGTTTCTAATAAAGAAAAAGTGGTAAGCTTTTGAAAAGTTCAAAAAGATTCAAAATGAAGTACATTATAAACTAGTTAAGAGTATTAATATTCTTTGATTATATTAATGTAGAGAATACTTGACCCAAGGATTCACTAATTATCTAAAATATTATGGAATTTTTCCATAGCTCACTCCTCCTATAACACCATAATAGAATGTTGTGTAATAATGGAGTGATCATACCTTTTTAGAAATTTTTTGATCAATGACGAAATAGTCTGACCTTCCTATTTCAACCAATAGTTATGATCTACGAAAAACTACATTCATTATAAATTGTGTTCCATTTAAATTAGTAATAAAGACACCATATGAGATATGGTGTGAAAAAAATCCCAGTTTTTAATTTATGATTATTTCTGATTATAAAGAAATCATATAATTTTTTTCTTCTAATAGAATTTACCCAAAGTCTAATAAGTTCTTTTTTTTTGTTATTTCAAGGAGAAAAAGTGATATTATTTCAATAATCACACTAAGCAAAAACTATTTTTGACTTATGATATTTTTTTATTGAGAAGAAAATTATTATTTGTGGTGTCACTAGGACGAAATATAAACTTATAGAAGTTTAAGACCGATAAATAAGATTTTTTCCTAAGATGGAAGACAATATGAATCCAAAAATATTTTTGATAGAAAAGACAACTCATTTTACAAAAAACCTCAAAGGTCTGGAAAGATTCATTAAGTACCCGATAGATATGGATTTCTCATGGTTAATGATGATGAAGAAACATTCATAAGAGATGAACTTATATCCTTTTAAGAGTATTTTAAGTGTTATGTTTCCAAAAAATGATTAAAATACATATCATATAATATGGACTCCATTTATTCTAAAATTGAACATCTAACACCATAGAACACTTTGGAACCTCCTCTAATCACTTTCCAACCACAAAGTAGAAAAGTAATGGTTTAGGAAGGCACAAACGATTACATTAGATACCTATAAAATGATTCTCTCCCATGAGAATAAAAACTAAACCTAATGAAAACAAAGATATCCAAATGACCACACTGAAAGATACCTATCAAGGATTATTTTACACCTAAACACAACAACAACAACAAAAAATTCCTACAGAAATACCCACAAAACATCATACACAACCACATAACCACATGAGCACCTCTCACTAGGAATAAAATAGCACATATGGTACTAGCCACAACTACCTCCTTCCCCCACAACCACATCACTGAAAAACTATCTCAACCTCCATATAGATCAAACCAACCACACCCACTACCAATACATGTCACTTCCTCGAACATACAAATAAGGTAATCTCATCTTCCACATCAAGATATTATCATCTTCAGGAAGTAATGAATCACTTGAATAGTATTAATTATGATAATCTATAACAAATATTTATTAGGAACTAGTTCCTCATATTTTCATATGCTGGAATATTTATCACAAATCACACATCACATTAATAATGAAATAGTTCATCTCATAAAATTTCAAGATCCAAATATCACATTATCGAGGTACCAAAAAAAATCAAAGCTCAAAACAACTTCGGGTACAAAGAACATATGTATATCTCTCACTCCCAAGTACTCTCCTTCAAGGAACCATTCATCTAGAACATATGAACCAAAGGAAGTGTTTATCCACACAACACCCCCTCTTGATGATACTAGATATCTATTGGTTTCTCCACAAATGTTGTATCATCCTCGTTATCCAACTCTCACTAGTAAATGATGTTAGAGAAATCATGAAGATACCTATGAAGCTAGGAAATGTGAAAGAATTAATGGATCCTCTCCAACCATGGTGTTGGTGACAACTGATATTCTACCTCTCCAACATTCCCCAACACCTCAAAGGGCCCAAAAAACAAGGGATATTTCTTACTCCCCCAACCAAACCTCTACTTCCAACACTGAGGGGTGACTCTCAAGAAAACATGGTCTCCAACCTTGAACTCCATCGGACAATTCCTATGATTAGGATAGGCATTATGATTTCCCTAAACCCAACTCATCCTCTCTCAATCCAACTGCATATTTTTTTGTCATGCTCTATACCACAGAAGGACCATGAACTTCTAACTCCCTAACCTATTTCCAACACGATTGAAAATGACATGGTTATGCATAAATATATCAAATGGGGACATGATATTGTAATGGTGATAATTTTATTATATAAAAACTCAACGAAAGGGAAGTTCCTTACCCACGATCCTCCGAAGTCCAAGATGCAATATCGCAACATATCCTCTAGTGTCTGAATGGTCCACTCTTTCTTCCCATTTATCTGGGGGTATAAATAAGTGCTAAGGCACAAATGGAATTAAAAATAATGCTAAAATACCCTCTATACCGAGGAAATAAAATGAGGATCATAATCGAAGATAATGTTCCTTGGTACCCTGTAAATCTTGACCACATCATCCATATACTGCCTTTCAAGGACATCCATGAAACTCTACTCACAGATCTCCACAAAATGAGTTGAATTTCTTAGTTGTTACACTATCACTAAAACTGCATCATAACCTCCCTAATATCAAGGTAACCATGTGATCAATTCCACTAAAATTTCCTCCCATTTCTACTCGGTAACATCAAATTACTATGACAATCCTCTAAGAACATGGTTTTATGATTCCGCCTATTGAAAAACCAAAGACCTTACCACAAACTCTTCCACTAACCATTTCATCCCTGGCCACCAAAGATGTCTTCTTAATCCAAAATATATCTTTCTCACACTCGGATGTACCAAAAAAGGTGAGTTGTGAAACTCATAGAGAACTCCCTCATGCATCACCTACGAAATGAACTACATCCCATGAAACAATATCAGATTCTGACTAACCTATGACCACCCCTCAAGAGTGCCATTATATCCAACATGATCACCCATCCCCTCTTTCTCTATCTCTCCCCATTGAGTCTCCTCTATGTTATTAATAAAATATGACTCTACGATCATTTCAAAAATACAAAATCATTTAGTCCTTTTATCATGCCAAGATGAATCACTGTAAGCTCCTCTATCACTTTCAAAACATGGGTAAACTCCCCAACCACATATCCTTGTGAATTTTCACTCAACATATCAGCAACCACATTCCTCTTTCCCAAGGTGTAATGTATCTTAAAATCACAATCCTAAAGAAACTCTGTCCACCTCCACTAGTATATATTTATATCTCATTAAGAGAAAACATATTCTAGGCTCTTCTAGGGTCTGGAAACTACAAACCACCCACCAAAGAGGTAATACCACCAAAAATTTCTCATGAACACAACCTATTCTAACTCCAGGGAATGAATGGAATAATTATGATCATAGGGAAATAACTACCTAGAACCATAAGATATCACCACTCTCTATTACATCAATGTGCATACCAATCCCAGGAGGCACCTGTTATAGAAAACATTAAACAATACACCCTCCTAGGAAAATCCAATTATTAGAGAACAAACAAATTTATCATTTAGGTAATTGAAAGATAACTAGAACTGAACACTACAAAGAAAATATAGGTCCTTCCTATTCAAAAATTTTATCGGGGCTAAAACCCAATATAAATAAAGTAAAATTCTCTGATAATAGCTTGTGAGATCAAATAAACTATGAACCTACACCACATTCTTGGGTGATACCCGAGAATAAACTTCCTTGATCATGGACAGGTCCACTACCACACCCTTTTTGTGATACCACATATCCATGGGAATACAACTCTTGCATCCAGAACTCACCCTTGGACAACTTCCCATAGATCTAGTGGTGTCAAATGAATTTCAAAATATATTTGAGGTGATCTTAATTATCCATGTCTTAAATTGAGTAGATCAATATATCATTTGTGAATATAATGAATAACCAGTCTAAGAATGCATGGAACATAGGGTTCAGAAGCCCCATGAACATGGATGGTATGTTCATTACACATAACAACATAACTTCAAGCCTGGAGTGCTTGTATATGCATGTGAAGGTAGTATTTGGAATAATCTTATCTTTAACACTCAATTAGTGATATAATAACCATAGATCAATCTCAAAAAACCAACTATGTCCTCCTAGCTGGTCAAAGGGATAATATATTCTTGAAAGAGGGGAATGTTTCTTGATATTTACCTGATTCAACCTATAGTTATTTATACATAGCCTTAGACTACCATATCCCTACATAGAGAACAACACTAGATCACCCCACATCAACACATCAAATCATATGAAACCCCCTTTCATCATATAATCCACCTATAATTTCAAATCACACAATTCATAGGCATCATCTGATAGGGAGCCATTGAAATTATAGTTGAACCAGGCTGTAGCACTATCCCAAACTTGACATCACATCAAAGGGGTAGTGTTATAACTTCATTTATAAACACATAAAAGAACTCTTTCAAAACACTAGTAACATCCCCAACTAGATATTCCACTAACAACTCTTATAAATATGACAAAAGAGTCTCCACATACATTCCACACATCTGAAAACCACACTCAGAGATGAATGATACTCTTTCTCCCTCAACATTAGACAAAAAAAACTCTCATTCAAAATTATTTAATGAATTCCCAAATAAAATACACTAAATGTAGGCCAAGGATAATTTTGTATGGTTGTATCTACAATAAGAAGTCAACCACCAACTAATTCCACCCCATCATCAGTCTACATCCCAAGAACAAGTCAATCAGAGAAGCATAAGTTCCTAATAGTGTAGATAACAATAGTGGAATTGGAAGTATCTCCACATCTAGTCCCAAATAATAGACCAAAGTAGGAGAAAAAAAGGATTGAGAGACTCCCTGGTCAAATAAATCACAAGAAAGGGTTGATGATAAGATAATAATACCTCAAACAACACCTATATCCACTAGAATTGTTTCCTCTAATGTGTGCATCTAAACACAAAAAGATACTCTACCTCTCTACTATCATACTCCATGACCAAGATCTATCCTAGGTCCTTACGGATGAGTTCCATCAAGAGGATTACCTCTAATAAAAAAAACAACGCTTTTCTATTGAAAAAATGAAGATAGTATATACTACTAAAACTGACTCAGAGTAAACAGTTTTGTTGCTGAAAAGGGGCTTGAACACACACCTAATACTGGCCTCCCTATCTGGCTGGGCACTAAGCCTTGATGATCTCATGTCCTCCATAGACAAAATAAGAAAATGGGAGAAAATCATCATGTACTCAAGAGACACCTTCCCCCGAATAACAAAATGGGATCCACCATAGTCAGTTACCCATGGATCTGAACCCTAACTAATGTAACACCTAAGACCTACTTCATGAAGCCCTGATCCTCAAGATTCTTTGTTGGACACTCTCTTGTGGCTTAGCTACCAAATATAAAATATTCTCTATAATATCATCATTTTTCTACACCTAAATATATGTCTAGAGTGTAAACGACACTACTTTATACCTAATCACTATGAAAAAATACTCTTCCAGACACAAAAATCTGGACTCCTCATATGGGAAAACATCTAGAACCAAATTTAGGAGGTCTTTGAACTTGATCCCAAGCTCACTCATACTCAGGATCCCCTGATGAAGGGAGAAAATCTCATGCCTCTTTTCTATCCTCATCATTAACGAAAGGAACTTTGAATGAGAATCCTTATGAAATTATATCCCCAAAAAATCTACCTTCTATGGTCAACAAGGAGCAGTGTCCACTATTGACATATAGCTCTCCACATCTAACAAACTTCAAATGACACATAGAACTCAAACTATGCTTGCATCGGACCAAAAGTAATCCCTATATCCTCTAACTAGTGTTATATCTCCATATCTAAGATGCACCACTCATTGTAATGGCCCGGATCTCTCCAGCCCATTCGTTTGTCAAAAATAAGGTCAAGAAGTGTTCTGGAGGTTAAAATGGACTTTTCCCACACCTTCCATAATTTTGAAACTACAGGATGTGTAGTTTGAGTACACGCTGTGTACCCCCGTTTTCGAGTATACCCCGTGTCACAGGCCGTGTCCTCGCTATGTGAAGTAAATAAGTACACTCCGTATATTGTAACTATAATCCATGTACCACCTTGCCGGGTATACCCCGTGTTGAAGACCGTGTCCTTGCTGTGTGAAATAATGGGTGCACTCCGTGTGCCCAGTTCTACACGCCATGTAGTCCTTCCCCGCGTACGTGTTACCAGTCAACGGTCGTGTATCGTGTTGGAGTCTTGTCCTTGCCATGTGAAATAAATGAGTACATGTCGTGTGTCTAAACTACACGTCGTGTAGTCTTTCCTCGCGTATGTTTTACCCTCAAACCGTGTTTTGACCAGTCAACGACCGTGGAGCCGTGTTGGAAGCTGCATGGAGACCGTGTAAAATAACCGAGTACACGACGTGTACCATAAAGTACACACCGTTTACTTTTCCTTTTCTCACCTATAAAAGGAGGGTTCCCCTCCTTCTTTCAACTCACCCATCTCCTCCCCTTTCCTCTGAGCAGAGCTCTCCCAAGAGACTCGAAGTCTCCTTTTCTTCCATAACTTCTTCGTCTGAGCTTCGATTTACGATCCATCAGCGGCCACAAGATTGTAACGACGAGGCGGAACTTCCAAGCGTGGATTCGTTGTCTTTCCTTCAGCCTTTCCTTTCCGACTTCCACCTAAGGAGGTTTTTCCGGGACCCGACAGAAGTGACAGACACCGACGGACATCTTCTAAGGTTGATCCGGGTGAGCGTTGCGATCGGAACCTGTTGAGGGAGGGATATTACCTTCGCCTTTCTAATTTTTGCATCATGCGGGGTGGGTATCCTCTTGTTTTCATGAGAAACAGTTGAACCATTAAATGAAGATAATAACTGGTTAAAGAACGGGGTTGGGATTTTTTGATTGCTGTTACTTTATATCCTGTGATATTATGTTGGGAATGAGCTTCTGCCTACTGAAAATCACGGTCGTTGGGGGACTTTTCTTGTGAAATTAAATGTTCCCTATATTTCTAGACTATTTTTGTGGATGGAACTTTGTGGAATGTGTAAATGGGTTAATCATGTAAAGTTGGCTGTTTAAAATCTAGAATCCTTGTGTGATCACCCCGGCTGAACAAAACGGAATAATGAACATGTGATGGGGGTGTTTTGTGGGTTGTTGTGAATCGGGTGAGCAGTGGGATGCGGTTGGCTCGGTTGCGGGTTGGAGTGAATGTCGTGTTGGTAATAGGCAGCGGGGCTGCGAGAAATGGTATTAAAGGGATATTGATGTACGGGTTTCAGTGTGTTGTGGTTATGGTGTTTGGCAGCGGGGATGCAGGGATGGGCTTGATGTGAACAGACTATGAGTTTTGAATAATAAATAAAAAGTGGAAGAGTTAATGAATGGTGGGGCATGGTAATGAAACAGAGTTAATAATAAATGGGGTTGTTTGGTTAATAAGAAGGGCTTGGTTGTGTTGCTTGTGTTTTCCTAACTTGATTTGTGGATGAAAGGGATATGTTTTATGAACGATCGATATGGTTGGTTGTGGATAGTTTCCCAGTAGTTAAGGAACTAATAAACTAATTATGTTGAAACGAGTAAACCTAAATGGGGTTGGGGTTGTTTTTTGTATGCATGCTTTGTAGTAGAAGTGCCAAGGCACGTTCTTAGTTTCTCTGTTTAGAATCCATAGGTTGGGTTGTGTGTTTGGTATATATATATATGTATATCTGTATCTTTTGTATTTTATCTCTCCCCACCCATGTTGAGCACTTAGTGCTGAACACTCCCATTTCATGGGAGAGGGTGTTTTTTCCTTAGTTACTATCTCATTCATGCTCCTTCTCCCCTAGGTTGTGATGGATTGAGGTGACCTTACACCTAAGACTCATCGGGTAGGATTCAATTGGGGTGGATTTAGCCCAATACTCTTCGGGCAGATTCTACAATTTCCCAATAATCTTCGGGATGAGGCCCAGGTGTGTGCGGATGGGATACATGGTTGTGAGGCCTAGGTGTGTGCGGGTGGGATACATGGTTCTGAGGCCCAGGTGTGTGTGGGTGGGATACGTGGTTCTGAGGCCCAGGTGTTTGGGGGTGGGATATGTGGTTGTGAGCCCCAGGTGTGTGCGGGCAGGATACGTGGTTGTGAGGCCTAGGTTTGTGCGGGCGGGGAGAGTGTGGCAGCGTTAGGACATTCATCATTAGGAAGAGTAGCTAACTAAAGGGAAATGGTGCGGGGTACCCAATACTCTTGTTCTTATATACTACTACCTATTGTGATTGTGTTTTTGGTGAGTTTGGCTGGTGAGGTTGGGAGGATAGAATTCCTTGCTAGGTTTCTTCTGTTGTTCTCATGGGACATTAGGATGTCTCCCCACTTATGCACGAGAGCTTTAGGTTTCCCTACTGAGTATAATTGTATGATCACCCTACCTTTACTTTCAGGTTTCCAGGAGGACTACCAGGACCATGTGGGACCCTACTAGTCGGACAGTTGGAATTGTTTTAGTTGTTGTACACTTGTTTCTTTTGGTATTGTACTTTGAGCTTTCTTGTACTTTCACCTTGTTATAAAATTGTTTAAACATGCATGTTGGCTGGTTTGGGTTTATTTTTATACACTTGTTCTTTTCCTATTTGGTGGTTGACTTGTCCTATTTCCCAGTCCTAAATAAATAAAAAGGGTAATGCCTCCCATATTTATGAAAATTCTTACCCTTGGTGATAGTCTCCACCCTGGGGCCTGCTAGAGGCGGGACTCGGGGGTCATTATCTCCCTTTCACCATTGCCAACTCAGGAGGGGCATCTTTGGTGGGAGGGGGTCGTGACAGAATGGTATCAAAGCTTATGGTTGAGAGATAGGATGGAGTCTGGAGTTAGGAAAAGTGAGGATTGCATGGGATGGTAGGGTGAAAATGTTAGTTAATCTTGGTGTGTGACATAGGCTAGGGAAGACCATCTAGGACATGGGATTTTAGGGCCCCCCGTGATCTGATGCAAGGACTCTGAGCCTACCGAATGACCAAGTGGGACTACATTGATTGCAGGCTAGAGACCCTAGGGAAGGTACATGCATCATCATGATTGTGTTTTAATTTATTTGGGTCTTCTGGGAAAGAAATTAAAATAAAATGATAAAATAAAACCTTGAATTTCCTTACTACATGGGCTTAGGCGATCCTTGTTTACCATACAGCTATGGCACCTGGATGTCATCCTTGGGTGGATCAGACAGCCGAGTCCCAGCAGTTTCAGGCGGTTGATCAGCTGAGGATTGACTGAGAGGAGGAAGATAGCCTGTGGAAGAAGACTCTTTGTTCTTTCCAGTGGCTGACCCTCATGAATTACGAGGGCAGTACTTCGGATACGGTGACGGAGGGGTGGCTTGAAGATCTAGGGATCACTTTTAACTTGATTCGTGCTCCGAGGGAGTACTGGGTTCCCCTAGAAGTCAGTCAGCTGAGAGGCGCGGCGTGACAGTGGTGGACACTCTACCTCGGAGAGAGGATAGAGGCATAGGTTCCTTGGGCTGACTTTGAGAAGTAATTATGAGAGGAATTACATTCTTCCATGATCAAGGAGGAAACGTGGCATGAGTTACCCTCCCTTCAGTAGGGGAGTATGTCAGTACGAGATCTGGGGATCAAGTTCAAGGATCTCCTGTGTTTTGCCCCGGATCTCTTTCCGGATGAGGCGTCTCGGGTGAGACGTTTGGAGGAGGCGCTTCATCCTTCGCTCCAGTATGCTATCACCCCCTTCACCCTTCCGACGTACTTGGAGGTATATAAGAAGGTAGAGGTTGTAGAGAGGATGCACTCGCTGGGAGTTACACCACGAGAGGGGATCCAGCCAAGCTCGTCCAAGGGGAAGGTAGTCAGCAGCAGGTCTCCTGCGACGGGACCTTCCAGGTTCAGGCCAGTGGGGAGTAGACCCCAACAGTTCTAGTTCAGATCTTCATGTCCTCGTCCCTTTTTCACGAGCCCAAGACCGAGGTGTTTTTCTTGTGGAGGTTTCGGGCACGTTCAGAGTTGTTGCCTAACCCGAGCTCAGTACGGGGGAGGTGGGTAGGTTCAGGGCCCACCTCAGCAGCACCAGTTGCCGGCAAGGCCCTTCCAGCTGCAGCAGGACTATGCTCCTCCGAGGGTAGACTTTGCGGGAGGAGGCCGACCTCATGGTGCCCCTCAGGGACCTCAACCAGGGTGTGGTCGGGAAGGTGGAAAACATCAGAGAGGCAGAGGAGCTGAGCGTGGACAGTTGCATGCAGCAGAGTTGACAGCTCCGGCAGGACCAGAGGTGGTGCGGGGTAAGATTTGTTTCTTCAGCACTCTGGTTTCTGCTTTGTTCGATTTGGGAGCTTCGCACTCCTTCGTTGCACCTGGTCTAGCCCATGCTTTGGGACTAGACATAGAGAGACTTTTCGTACCACTGGTACTGAGTACACTAGTTGGAGGCCAGACCAACGTATCTTGTGTTTTCCGGGGATGTGGGATGACGTTGCGACCACATCGATCTAGTGGGGACTTTCTTCTGTTACAGATGCAGCCATACGATGTCATCCTAGGCATTTACTGGTTGTTTTCTATTAGTTCTGTTATCGACTACTTCCAGAGAAGAGTCGTTTTCTCCGATTTGGACGGGCAACGTGTAGCTTTTTTTGGTGAGAGGAGCTATCAGGTGGGAAGCCAGCATGTGGAGCCTCTCCTTTCCTTGTTAGGTGGGATATCAGTGGTTCCAGCTGATACATAGATGATGGATGTCCCGAAGGCTGTTGGGGAGTTCCTCAATGTTTTTCCTGAGGAGGTTGTGACTCTACCCCCCCCCCCCCCCCCGACGTGACGTTGAGTTCGGTATAGACTTACAGCCTGGTGCCCATCCGATTTCGATGGTCCCTTATCTGATGGAACCTTCTGATTTGCAGGAGTTGCGGATTCAGGTTGACAATCTGATGGAGAAGGGTTTTGTTCGACCCAGTGTATCTCTATGGGGTGCTCCAGTTTTGTTCGTGAAGAAGGAAGATGGTGGTCTCAGGCAATGCAGAGACTACCGAAGGTTGAACCAGGTAACGGTCAAGAACCGTTACCCCCTTCCAAGGATAGATGATCTCTTTGACCAACTGAGGGGGGCAGGTTGGTTTTCCAAGATTGATCTACGCTCTGGATATCATCAGCTGAGGGTAAAGGACAGTGACATCTCAAAGATGGCTTTTAGGTGTAGGTATGGGCGCTTCGAGTTTGTGGTGATGCTGTTTGGAGTTATGAATGCACCGGCTGTGTTCATGGGACTTATGAACTTTGTCTTCCGGGAGTTTCTGCACCGGTTCGTCGTTGTGTTTGTCGATGACATCCGGATCTACTCAAGGTGAGATGAGGAGCAGGTTGAGCATCTCAGGGAAGTATTGGGAGTCCTTCGACACCACCAGCTTTATGGGAAATTGTCGAAGTGTAAGTTATTGACACGATAAGTACACTTCCTTGGTCACGTGGTGTCTCAGCATGGAGTGTCAGTGGGCCCGTCGAAGGTGGAGGCAGTTGTTTCTTGGGTAGCACCCAAGAGCATGGAAGAATTTTGTAGTTTACTGGGGTTAGCAGGTTACTATCGGAGGTTCGTTTCGGACATCACTCGAGTTTCTTCTCCATTGACAACTTTGACTAGGAAGAACCAGGTCTTCCTATGGAGTGAGCTGTGCTAGAAGGCTTTCGACTACATGAAGGAGAAGTTGGTCAGTGCTCCCGTACTCAGGTTTCCATAGGAAGGGTTGTTGTATGAGGTGTTTTGTGATGCTTATGGCCTTGTTCTGGGGTGTGTGCTGATGCAGAAGAAGGGAGTGATCTGTTATGGGTCTAGGAAGTTACGCCCTCATGAGCGTAACTATGCCACCCATGACCTAGAGCTTGTAGCAGTAGTGTTTTCACTGATGTTGTGGCGACATTACCTATTTGAGGAGCGCTTTGTAGTCTTCTCAGATCATAAGATCATGCCTTATATCTTCTCCCATCATGACCTGAACTTACGGCAGAGGAGATGGGTCAAGTTTCTCCAAGACTATGACTTTGATATCTCTTACACTGAAGGTAAGGGCAACATTTTGGTTGATTCCCTGAGCAGGAAGTCGCATAAGTAAGTGGTTCGGGAGTCCACTGATGCTTGGAAAGTGATGGGAGAGTTGGCCACCTTGCACTTGGATGCCAGGGTAGAAAGTGTTAGAGGCTGTTTGTTTCAAATGAAGGTGCAGTCCTCCTTGTTGCAGCAGGTGTAAGACTCCCAGTGGGGGGACTCCTAGGTGGAAGTGATGCAGGATCGTGTCGATTAGGGGAACAATCCAGAGGGATGGTCAGAGGACACCCGACATCAGATGCTTTTCCATGGAAGGTTTTTTGTTCCAGAGGTAATGCGTGAGGGAGTTCTTCGTGAGTTCCACAGCTCAGCCTTGGCAGTACATCCAGGTGTTTCGAAAATTTACCGAGGCCTGAGGGAACAATTTTGGTGGCCAGGGGTGAAATGGGTAGGGGCAGAGTTTGTGGCTAAATGCCTAGTGTGTCAACAAGTGAAGGCTGAACACTGTGTTCCCAGTGGGTTATTGCACCCTTTAGATGTCCCTAAATGGAAGTGGGATGACATATCAATGGACTTCGTCACAGGACTACCCAAAGATCAGGGTGGTTATGATGCTATCTTGGTAGTGGTGGATCGAATGACAAAATCAGCTCACTTCTTAGCAATTATGGAGTCTGGCCTGGTGAGTACCTTGGCACAGAGGTACGCAGACGAGGTGGTACGTTTGTATGGACTTCCAAAGACTATCATCTTAGATCGAGATACTTGGCTTACCTCACGGGTCTGGAGGGGGTTACAACATGCTTTTGGCACCCAGATATGCCTTAGCACTGATTTCCACCCCCAGACTGATGGGCAGACGGAGCGGACTATCCAGACGTTGGAGGACATGCTACGAGCATGCGTTCTGGATTTCGGAGGATCATGGGTACGACACTTGCCTTTAGTAGAGTTCTCCTACAACAACAGCTTCAACTCTACTATTGGCATGGCACCATTTGAGGCTTTGTATGTAAGTCCATGTCGTTCACCCATTTGTTGGGCAGAGGTTGGTGAGACAGGTGTGCTTGGGCCAGAGGTAGTGCAGATCACCACAGAGAAAGTCCAGATTGTACGTGAGATGATGAAAGCGGCTCAGGACCGACAGAAGTCTTATGCTGATCGTCGGAGGAGGCCCTTGGAGTTCGGGGTGGGAGATCATGTGTTCTTGAAGGTTTCCCCTAGATGGGGGAAGTAGAGGTTTGGGAAAGGGAGCAAGCTCTCCCCTAGGTTCATTGGACCTTTTGAGGTGCTGAGGCGAGTCGGCAAGGGGGCATATCAGCTGGCCCTGCCACCTCAGTTGGAGAAGGTTCATGACATCTTCCACGTCTCCCAACTTTATAGGTACTTACACAACGACTCCCACATTATCGACTGGGGAGAGTTAGATATGGGAGACGACGTGACCTTTGAGGAACGACCAGTCAGAATCGAGGATCGTAAAGAGAAGGTGCTCTGTGGACGAACCATTCCGTTGGTTCGTGTGTTGTGGAGGCATGGTGGCCTCGAGGAGAGAACTTGTGTGCGGGAGACCCAGATGCACACTCAGTACCCGAAGTTGTTTTGACTTTTGTTTTCCCTTGTTCTTCTGAGCTTTTTGTTGATGTTGCACTCTGTACCATTGATATATGGAATGCTTGGCTTGTCGGTTGTGAGACCTTTTGTTTCCCTGATCCCTGGTAATGTGTAACATGTCCGGATGTGTGGGGAAAGGGAAAAACCTAACCATTAATCGAGGCGCATTAATGAGGATGTGATTGAACCTGTGCGGGTGAGTCTGTGCCGCCTAAAGCGGATAATATCTCGACATAGGAGAAGGAATTTCCCAAAACCTCATGTTCGGGTAGTGTGTTGGTTGTGTGTTGTTGGGGGTACTACGAGTTGAAAAACAATCCTAATGTATAAAAGTGGGAAGACCCAATTCTTAATCGAGACGCATTAATGAGGATGCGATTGAACCCGTGCAGGTGAGTCAGTGCCGCCTAAAGCAGATAATATCTCAACATAGGAGAAGGAATTCCTAACATATATGATTAGGGTTGTTGGTTGGGTTCCTGTTATAACAAGAACCCTAAGAGGTATCTTTTTGGGTTTCCTCTTGGTTGGTTTTTGAATTCTCGGGGACAAGAATGTTTTAAGAGGTATCTGATGTAATGGCTCGGATCTCTCTGGCCCATTCCTTTGTCAAAAAGAAGGTCAATAAGTGTTCTGGAGGGTAAAATGGACTTTTTCCACACGTTCCAGAATTTTGAAACTACACGCCGTGTAGTTTGAGTACACGCCATGTACCCCTCTTTTCGGGTATACCCCATGTTGCAGGCCGTGTCCTCGCCGTGTGAAGTAAATGAGTACACGCTGTATAGTGTAACTACATGTTGTGTACCACCTTGCTGGGTATACCCCGTGTTGAAGATCATGTCCTTTCTGTGTGAAATAATGGGTGCACGTTGTGTGCCAAGTTATACACGCCGTGTAGTCCTTCCCCATGTACGTGTTACCAGTCAATGACCGTGTACTGTGTTGGAGTCGTGTCCTTGTCGTGTGCAATAAATTAGTACATGTTGTGTGTCTAAACTACACGCCGTGTAGTCTTTCCCTGCATATGTGTTACCCTCATACCGTGTGTTGACCGGTCAACGGTCGCGGAGCCGTGTTGGAAGTCGCGTGGAGACCGTGAAAAATAACCTAGTACATGGCGTGTACCATAAAGTACATGCCATGTACTTTTCATTATCTCTATTATAAAATGAGGGGTCCCCTTCTTCTTTCAACTCACTCCTCTCCTCCCCTTTCTTCTAAGCAGAGCTCTCCCAAGAGACTCGAATGCTCCTTTTCTTCCATAACTTCTTCGTCCGAGCTCTGATTTACGATCAGTCAGCTGCCATGGGATCATAACGACGAGGCAGAACTTCCGAGCTTGGATCTTTTGTCTTTCCATCGGCCTTTCCTTTCCGACTTCCACCCGAGGAGGTTTTTCCGGGACCCGACAGAAGTGACGGACGCCGACAGACATCTTCTAAGGTTAATCTCGGGGAGCATTGTGATCGAAACCTGTTGAGGTAGGGATCTTACCATCGCCTATCTAATTTTTTCATCATGCATGGTGGGTATCCTCTTGTTTTCATGAGAAATAGTTGAACCAGTAAATGAAGATAATAACTGGTTAAAGAACAGGGTTGGGATGTTTGTGATTGCTGTTACTTTATATCCTATGATATTATGTTGTGAATGAGCTTCTTCCTACTGAAAATCACGGTCGTTGGGGGCCTTTTCTTGCGCAATTAAATTTTTCCCTATCTTTATAGACCGTTTTTGTGGATGGATCTTTGTGGAATGTGGAAATGGGTTAATCACATAAAGTTGGATGTTTAAAATCTGGAACCCTTGTGTGATCACCCCGGATGAACAAAACGGAATAATGAACATGTGATGGGGGGTGTTTTGTGGTTTGTTGTGAATCGGGTGAGCAGTGGGCTACGGTTGGATCCGTTGCGGGTTGGTGTGAATGTTGTGTTGGTAATAGGCAGTGGGGCTGCGAGAAATGGTATTAAAGGGATATTGATGTATGGGTTTCGGTGTGTTGTGGTTATGGTGTTTGGCAGCGGGGCTGCAGGGATGGGCTTGATATGAACGGACTATGGGTTGTGAATAATAAATAAAAAGTGGAATAGTTAATGAATGGTGGGGCGTGGTAATAAAATAGAGTTAATAATCAATGGGGCTGTTTGGTTAATAAGAAGGACTTGGTTGTGTTGCTTGTGTTTTCCTAACATGATTTGTGGATGGAAAGGATATGTTTTACGAACGATCGATATGGTTGGTTGTGGATAGTTTCCCAGTAGTTAAGGAACTAATAAACTAATTCTGATGAAATGAGAAAATCTAAATGGGGTTGGGGTTTTTTGTTGTATGCATGCTTCGTAGTAGTAGTGACGAGGCACATGCTTAGTTTCTCTGTTTATAATCCATAGGTTGGGTAGTGTGTTTGGTATATATATATATATATATCTGTATCTTTTGTGTTTTATCGCACCCCACCCATGTTGAGCACTTAGTGCCGAACACTCCCATTTCATGGAAGAGGTTGTTTTTACCTTAGTTACTAGCTCCTTCCTTCTCCTTCTCCCGTAGGCTGTGATGGCTTGAGGTGACCTTACACCTAAGACTCTTCGGGGTAGGTTTCGATTGGGGTGGATTTAGCCCAAGACTCTTCGGGAAGATTCTACTGTTTCCCAAGAATCTTCGGAATGAGGCCCAGGTGTGTGCGGGCGGGATACGTGGTTGTGAGGCCCAGGTGTGTCCGGGCGGGATACGTGGTTGTGAGGCCCAGGTGTGTGCAGGTGGGGAGAGTGTGGCAGTGTCAGAACGTTCGCTGTTAGGAAGAGTAGATAACTAAAGGGAAATGGTGTGGGGTACCCAATAATCTTGTTCATATATACTACTACTTGTTGTGATTGTGTTTTTGGTGAGTGTGGCTAGTGTGGTTGGGTGGATAAAATTCCTTTCTAGGTTTCTTCTGTTGTTCTCACGGGACATTAGGATGTCTCTCCACTTGTGCACAAGAGCTTTATGTTTCCCTACTTTGCTCACTCTACGTTTACTTTTAGGTTTCCAGGAGGACTACCAGGGCCATGTGGGACCCTACTAGTCGGACAGTTGGAGTTGTTGTAGTTGTTGTACACTTGTTTCTTTTGGTATTGTACTTTGAGCTTTCTTGTACTTGCACCTTGTTATAAAATTGTTTAAACATGCATGTGGGCTAGTTTGGGTTTATTTCTATACACTTGTTCTTTTCATTTTTTGGTGGTTAACTTGTCCTATTTCCCAATCCTAAATAAATAAAAACGGTAATGCCTCCCATATTTGTAAAAATTCATACCCTTGGTGCTAATCGCCACCACGAGGCCTACTGGAGGCGGGACTCAAGGGTCATTATCTACCTTTCACCATTGCTAGCTTAGGAGGGGCATCTTTGGTGGGAGGGGGTCGTGACACTCATGCTTTCCCAAACTATAATTCTAAAATGAATGAAAGGCCCTCTACCAAGCCTCATCCTCCTTTATCGAATCAACCCTCTGACGATCAACCAGATTATCTTACTGAGACTCAACTACCTAAACCACTCATCAATGATGAATAAGATATATTCCTGAAATTAAGAAGAACATACTAAACATTATAGCATGTAATTTTATTAAACTTATTAATTTAATTCATTTTTTCCACAACAACCCAATTCAAACATAAACCTAATCATTCATGATGTATGTACATATCCTAGATTTTGACCCTACTAATGGGCCCACCTAATTTAGTCATTCAACAATCTTAGAGTCTGTGAACTAGATCACAGGGGACCTAGTATCATGTTTTCTAACTTTCATTCCTATTCAATGTCTCGCACCAAGATAAACTTGCACCACTACCCTACCAACCCATGAAATCCTCACTATTCAAAATCCAAAAACCATCATATCTCTCAAATATCTGCACTGATACCACTTTTTCACGACCCCCTCTCACCAAAGTTATCATAATGAAGGGAGAGAGGTGATGAATACTGATTCCCACCTCTAGTAGTCCATGGTTTGGAAACTAGCACCAAGGGTATGAAAATCTCACAAATAGAATCCATTACCCTATTTAATATAAAATATGATGGGAAGATAGGATAAAAACACACAAAGAAACTCTAGAATATAAAATAAAGTTAAACCAAAAACCATCTCACAAAGCATAAATAATGTTCAACTGATACATAAAATTGTATCTAATATATACCAAAAAGGAATGTTTTTAAAAACCACTCAAAACGACTCTAACCTAGCTTGAATTGTCTATCTCGGCCCCTAAATTCCATCTTGAAACCTCAAAATAGTTTATATACATAGGTTGATCATAAAATTATACTCATTAGGGACATAACCAAGGTCTCAAGTGGACATGTTAAAATATAAGTCTAATGTGCTAGTGAACAAATAGAAAAACCAAAAAGCACATAAACATATCATTTAATAATCCTATCCTTACAATGGATTTCTCACCAAATCATACATCCAATATAGTAATATAACATCAAGATCATAACAATGTAAGGTTCCATGTTTTTGTTTCCACACTTATTATCCACGCACACCCCAACATTTAACATCATGTGATCCAATCCCTTACATTTATGTCACGTCACAACCACATCACATCACATCCCTTATGAATACACATGACTCATCATTGATTTAGATCGGGATGCATACCTACCTACCCCACCCTTGCAAGGTATATAATTCTATGATAGCATCAGGATATCATCGCATCACATCTCAACTGAAGACACATAGGCTATCATAACACATATCATCATATAACTAGACTAATAGGGTATTATGAATGGAAGGAAATCAAACATGTGACATCCTACTACCATGAAAGACCCCCCCCCCCCCATCACAAATCACATCACATCACTACCTCATCACATAACATCTTCCTCAAAACCACCTAGACCAACATTTTTTGTAATCTCTAACACCAACCTGCATCATCATTACTGGTAACTAGGATAGGGAACGTATAGTAATAACATTAAGATACATGATATATAGACATCACACAACAACCCAACCTATGTGTTCATACAAATTTCACTAGTTCACACCACATCACCACCACCACTAAAATACATGTCATCCATCACAACCATTGCTACCACTATATGAAAAATATCACACCACCATAAATAACCACACAACATTTCCTTATTTTAGTTATAGTTTCTCCGCTTTCCAAATATAAAAAATTCCACTATATTTCATTTGCTAAGATACTCCATTAACATTTACATAAATCATTTATTTATTCAATTCCTTTATCAAATTTATACACACCAATTTCAACCTATTCATATTTAATTACCACATAATAATTATTCCATGGATAATAGAGAAACAAACATAACCACATCACATGACAATTGGCCCAACATATATCAACCATCACCAAAACCAGTAAGATACACTATCAGCACCATGCCACATAGAAAAAGGCATCTCTCTAGGACTTCCATACATCACACATCAAAACTACATCTCTCGACGTAACAGCTACACACAAAAACCACAAATCTCCACCATGAATCGTTTCCAATGTGCACCAAAACCTTTTCATACTACAACCATTGTGCACCACATCACACAACTTCCCACACCAAATAAATTCTAACCAACCATTACAACTTTTCATAGCCCCACTCATCAAATAACCCATTTGGTAACCTCCATCATCACACAAAAACTCACCCAAAACATGCAATTCAACACTACAAAAACCACAGACAACAACAACACATTACATCCTCCAAAATTTTCTAGGGGATTTATCAAATAAATTCTTTACTTAGAATGGGTATTATCACACAAACCAGATTCTATTATTATATAAATAAAAATTCTTTATACATTTATTTAGGATGTGATCATGTAACAACAAAACACGGTTCTCAACTCAAATCATTAACTGCAAAAAAAAAATCACAATATTTTTTATTTTTAGAAAGTAAATAACATAGAATAATATCATTAGTAATAATAATATAGTAGGAAAAACATGCAAGATCTCCCCATAACAATCCATTTCAATTATTACATTTTATTATATTCATTATTATGACCCTTACTATCCACCTAATGGAAATAAAAATAATGAATATCTCACACATATCACATAAAAGGAGTGATAATGTGGATCCCCTACCTCGAATAAGCATTCTGATCTTGTTTTATACCATAGGGTGAAGAATAAATAGCCTGTAAACCAAAACCACATAAGAATACATTGGATCGACAAGAACCTCACCAAATGGTTTTAAAAAACACAGCCCAACATATACCACGAACAAAGAAATAACATTGTATCAAATCCCTGGAAGAAGAGAGCACATAAAATAATGGGTAATAAAGAATAAATCACTACCGACCACAAGAACTTGTTCACCAGAACCCATAGATTGAATTAGGGGGAAATAATATGGATGATCTCAAAAAATGCGATATTTTTATCCCAAAAAGAAATATATAATAGCTGTTGAATGAATGAAATATCGGCCAAACATGGTTTATAAAAAAACCTTTAACTCTCCCAATTTATGAAATAAATTAAATTTTTACTCTATAAATTCAATTGGAAAATAAATATAACACCATAAGAGAATCCTTTAGGACATAAAGTAATTATCCGCTGAAAAACATGGTGCTTCAGGTGAGAAATAACTTGCATCATAAATCCCTATCTTATGGTGTAAACCCCCCTTTCACACCCATCCCCTCACCACATAAAATTCATAAATTACAACCAATACCATCTATGAACCACAAAATTAAGGTTTAAATCTCACTTTGATGTCATAAACCTCCCTTCTACTATACAATCATAGCTCCAACTCTATATAACCCTTCAGAACCTCCTCTATGTTCTTTCAATCCAAAAAACAGGCAAAGTAACATGGTGGGATGAAATGAACCATTAAAACTAGTCTCCCAAAAATTCTCATCATATGAGGATATATTAAAATGTGATATCAATATAGAGAAATAATAATTCAAGTCTTATGTCTTAAAAGAAAAACTAGAGAAGATGAGGATGGAAGAGAAAAATATTACTAAGGGGAAGAAGAGAAAGGGGAATTTTCCAACATGTGATACTTGGGGAGAGAAAAAGTTTTGTATATACTTAAAAGTAAAATGGTTTCACATAAAATGTGTAGATAAAGGACATCATGGTCAGGAATGCAAGGGTAAGGGAGAATCCATCAAATTATATTTCTTTAACTGTAAATATATAGGGAACTATTCCAACCAATGACCCAAATATCAAGATAATTTACTATAAAAAATACAAGTGGATATGACCAATATTATGAAATTACTATACTCGATGTGAAAGTTCCTAGTGGTATGATAAATGGTACACTTATTTAGCAAAATTCATTTTTATAAAATAGTACTTATCTCATGACCATATTTCTAGAATACACATTAAATAAATGGTAATGTGTTATGTATTACCACATTCTATTATATCTAATTAAGATCTAAGGTTTACCTTGATGTATTTGTTAAGTATTTATTGGGGTTTAGATACAATTTTATATTTTAGTACTACTTATCAACCTTAGATATAGGTTCATTATGAGGGGACAAATCGAATCCTATAAGTTATAATGAGGTCTCATTTTATGGATTTCAAAGGTGGTTGGGATAAATTCCTTTCTCTATTAAAGTTTTCATACAACAATAGCTTTCACTAGATCATTCATATGGTTCCTTATGAATTACACTGTAGAAAGAAATGTATAAATCCAATGTTGTAGGGTAAATTTATAGAAAGAAAATTATTTGGACCTAATATATTTGTGTAAATGGAAAATAAAATCATATCCATTTAACAACACATCAAGGAATATCATAGTCAATAGAAATGTTATGAAAATAATCATCAGGGAGATATGTAGTTAAAAGTTTGTGAGAATTTTTATCTATGAATTTATCTCTAGAATAAGGTTATGAGATTCATAAAGAAGGAAAAATTGATCCCTAGGTATATTGGACCATTCGAGATTCTTGATCCAGTAGGGACAATAGATTATATACTAGAACTCCCACTGAACATATCTTAAATTTATGATGTCTTCCATGTTTTACCCTTGAAAAAGTACATACCTGATCTGTCACATGTATAGAATTCTTAGGTCATACCATTTGAGAATTATCTTTCCTATGATGAAAAACTAAAATAAATCATGTATTATAGAGATGAATTTTTGTGGGACATGACTAATTATATAGATAATTTTCTCTCAAGGAATTAGAAACTAGAAAAAGCTACTTGGGAACCTGAGGATGTGATGAAATATATATATCCCCATTATTTTATATCATACTGATAGAATTTCATACCCCAAAAATTATAAAAGAATAAAAAATTATTCGATAGTAAGTATGACACGCAACACCAAGCATATACTGGAATATAAACTCTCAAGAATATAACATATATTTACTATTAAGTAAATTTAATCTATTTTATAACTTTTAATTCATGAAATACTAAGTTATCTTGCATTACAAACAAGAAAGAGTTTCTTCAAGAGCCTATGTTACACGCAAGACCGAGTTTTACCAAACCACAATATTTTATTAAAATACTATTATTTAAAATAGCAAGATATAAAATATTTGTTAAATTATCTATTATGAATTTTATTAACTAACTCATAAAAATATATGTTTGACTTTTTTGTTTACTAATTACTTATAAATAAATATTAAAACCAATTGAATATAAATGAAATGTTTTTGCAAAAAAACTATTATTATGCGCTAAATGAATTTTATCATAATAAATTAAATTAATAACTATTATTGAGTTATATTAATGAAATTTATATATCATATATCCAGTAAACGTTTTTTACATTCAGCCAATATATTTTATATGAATAATAAAATAACAAATCTAATTTTATCCACAAAAACTGTTTTTTTCTAAAGATTGTTTTTCTGCCTTTTAATGGAAGACTTTATTTATTTTAATGATAAATTAATAGATTATATCTGATATATATGCTTTTTTAATTTATTTATTCTTCTATAATTATTATATAATGCATACATTCATGCTTTCCATTTTGTGGGAATATGATAACGTTTTTTGTGTGTACGACGGACTACCTCCCCACAAAGCGATTTGATTCATTAACATATTGCATGGAATGTATTAAAGATGGTTTTAATAAACATATGTTATAGATATATAACATAAATATTATATTTTAATGATAATATAAATATATATCACTTACCTTTCTTTGTTTTAATATGACATGAAAATGAAAGCAGCGTTCATCTGGATGCACGACCGACCATCTCCATAAATGTTACATTTCATTTCCTATCACTAGATTTTATGGATTACTCAAAACACATATTTAATAAATATATATGACATTTAAATCATGATTTAAATTCTGGATGTGATAAAATCGTTATTTATGTAAGAGGAACATAAAAAATTCAAAACATACTTGACAAACAAGGAAATAAACATAAGAAACAATGAAAATAATGGAAAACTAGTAACAAAAATTTGATAAGATATCATAAAAGGATAATATATGGTATTATAAATATTAATATGGTTATTTTATAAGTTAATAACATTCTAAAAACAATTATATAGTATTTTAAATGGTGTTTAACAAAAGGGAGTGTAAGTTAGGAGATTTCATGTCAATTTATGTTCATTGAGGCATATTGTAATGTTATGCACCTATTTTATTTTATATAGAGTATATACTATCCCTATGACATTTAATATAATGAAAATTTCACTCTTCAGAGTATTTTCAGTTTCAATTTGAATTATTTTATCTAAGGGGATTTGATCTTAAATTCATCAAGTGGTAAAGAAATTTCATAATGGTTTTTTAATATCTATAGTTGTATTTCCAATTTTATTATTTGGATTTAATATATATACACATAATAAATTCATTGATTAATTCTCAGTTCAACATTATGATCATTTTAAGGTTTTATTTCACAACCACATTCTAATCCAAATTTATTATTATTAAAATTAAATTAAAGGAAATTAAATGATAATTGTTTAGTAAGCACTTTAATTTAATTAAACTTTGGTTATTAAAGATATTTTAATGTGATTGTACCATTTTTTACTCCTTATTAGTTAATATTATTTGTAAAATGTTTTCATAAAACCCGACTTCATTTTTCCCTTTGGTAGGAACCTCATTTTCTTAAAAAACCATGTTTTCTAAAAAAATCAAAAAAAAATTATTTATACTTTTTAAACTAATTTATTAAAATAAATTTTTACACATTTTTACTCTTTACAAAAAATTTCAAAGGAATCTTGTTGTATCTTTCTAGACAAGTCACTTTTTACCCTTTTTATAATGAAAAAGTAATATTCATTATACCATGTATGGAATTACCCAAAATAGTTTATATGAAACCACATTTTCAATTTTATGATTTTATTTTTATAGAAACCATTTAAAAAAATAATTTTCAAGTAAAAGGTTTAAAAATTTCAAAATGGAAATAATATTTTCCTTAATAATTGTTTTAATCAACTTTTTTTATTTCATCAATTATAATAATCATTTATTCTTACATAAATGTTTATACATCATATTGATACCATATTTATTCTTTTTTTATGGATAATGATTATTTTAAATAAGGATAGTATTGATATTCACTTCTTTGAATAATTTTTTTAGTCATCAACTTCCCCTTGAGTTATTCAATTTTCAGTGATAATTGAACATTACATTTTCCCTAAATATCCATATCATTTATCATGGATATTTATTTTCCTAAAATTTATACCATTTTTAAATAATTTTTTTTCTTTGAAAATTAAATAATTAATAGGGGAAATATTGAAAAATCGGTATCCTTTACTCAATTTGAATATTTGATAAGACACATTTTTAATGAATTAAGTAGATTATTAGATATATAAGGAATGATTTCGAATGGTGTGACATGATTTGGGGACCATTTAAAGTAATCCCCTAGATGCATAGATAGTGTCATGATATGAAATTATCTGGGATAAAACACTTAGAGTTTGTAGCCAAGCACATTTTAAATTGTCTTGTGAAAGGTCATGATGATATTATGTTAAACTATCTTAAGAATGGTCTTGATGGTAAAGGTTCCATCTACCTTGGAAACATAGGATCCATTAATTAATCATTTTTTTCATTCAGATTTGGTAACTATTATATATGATATTTTCACTATTTCAAAATATGTAGATGCATTTCATTATTAGTTTACTGATTAAATGGCATGTGGTTTTAGTTATTTACCTTTATATACCAATTATTTATTATATTATTATAATAGTCAAGTTATTTAAATGTAATGTTTTTAATTTATTTACCTTTATATATTTTTTACACACTTCCTTATTAGTTTATTGATTACATGGATTGTGTGTTCATTTATTTACCTTAACATATTAATTATGCACATTGACTCATTACATATTTTTCTATGCATAACCACTACTGAGAATTTGAGCTCACCCTTATTTTTTCCTTTCCTTGGGATTACATAAAGTGTAATAAGAAAGATATATAGGGATATTCTAGATGGAATATAGTTATTTTCAAAAAAACATTATGTTGTGATTTGTGTATTTAGTTGTAATAAAATACTCATGTATATATCTAGTTTACTAAGACTACTAAACTTATTGGTCCTTTCGGATCTAAATATTGTATCTATATTAATGTAATGGTAGTAGGGATTGGATTCAGACTATTGGGGGAAGGGTCTCAACATATGGTATCAAAGAAAGTTTAGTAAAAAGTTTGTGAACTTTATTTAGGGTAATATAGATTATATAACCTAATCCTATGGTAGACATTGAGCATATGTACAGAATAACAACATAATGTTTTTGTATAGGTGGAAATTATGTTGTATTTCCTAATAATAAATCTCTATCTTGATATTATCAAGGGTTTATGAGTTTATCATTTAAGATAATTTCAATGACATAAAAAACCCTTTTTAGGTTTTATGTGATGGCAGTATACCAATATTAAGGTTGTTCTGGAGAAATTTATGAAAAGTGTATGTTTTAATGGAAAATTTATTTTAGGAATAATGCTTTTAAATTTTATTGACATATGTTTAAAGGTATCGATAACCATTAGGGTTAATCTAATAATTAATGAAATTTTAATAATAGTCAAATAAAATTATTATCATTTCTGAAAAAAAAATAGGTTGTACTGATTCACCTAGTAAAAAGTATATTTAATGATTAATTTCATTTAAAGGATGTCCAACATAATTTTTGTAAATTTTATAGGATTTATATCAATGTAGTTTACAAAAAGGATAACTCACGTGTAGGGTGAAAACTTTCCATGTTTGGTAAGGAGTCAGGGCTTCAACCCCTAATCGAATAAATATAAGGGTTTCAACCCTACCACTAGACTATGAAATGTTCTGGTTAATGTGTTATTATTTTTAGTTAACCAATTTGAAGAATAAATATTAATAATGAACCAATATTACTGGTTTTTTGGTTTAGATGTTATGTTATTAATCATATTGGTTTTCTAAAAAAGTTACTGAAAAATATAAATACTTTTTTTATGGATCTTAGGATCCATTAAAAGTGAATTTTAGTGCTTCTGGAATAAAAAAATAAAAATAATTTATGTATATTCATTTCATGGAGTAAAGGGATAAATTTAAAATTGATCTAAGTACAAAAAAAGGAAAAAATTATGTTTCTTAAATATAAATATATAAATTAATTATATTTCCTTATATACATAAGAAGTAAAATAAATACTCAACATTAGAAACCTGATCTAAAAAATGTTATCCTAATACTATAATTTGTGTCGAGTTGATGGTCTTTTAATCTGTCACAAATTTAAGGTTTTGAGGCCCTCAACTTTCCATTTATCTTCTACTTTTTTTTGATCAATGACCTCAATCACTCCTAATAATTATTTATGATTTCACTCCAGATCTATATCTTTACATTCCACTAATGTTCTCCTACTTGGAAATCTAGTTATGGGTTTCTCTATATGACCTTGGTACTTACCATTATCTCATTTCAAGAGGTTGTTTTACCAACCATTTATCATGATGTTGTATTTCAACAAATTAATTTTCAAATATCAAACAATGTGTTACCAAGATCCTGTTTAAATTACAAGGGTGCAATTTATTTAAGTTGGGATGAATGTAACACCCAAAAAATTCTAAAAGAATAACATTTTATTCGATAACATTTATGGAACACAAAACTAAAAGTAGAAGTGAATAAAACCCTAAATAATA
This sequence comes from Viscum album, assembly GCA_963277665.1. Classification (NCBI taxonomy): domain Eukaryota; kingdom Viridiplantae; phylum Streptophyta; class Magnoliopsida; order Santalales; family Viscaceae; genus Viscum; species Viscum album. Next base: position 1,115,447,118 of record OY728120.1, read on the forward strand.
TAAGATATATTTACTATTTTAAATAAATTAAATCTATTATATAGCTTACAGTGAACGCAATACTTAGTTATCTTGTATCGCCTATGACAATAAGTTTCTTTGATAGATTGTGTTACACATATAATCAAGTTTTATATGACAACAATATATTATTAAAATATTATTATTTAATATAATAGGATATTACATATATGTTAAATTGGAATTTATGAATAGGATTACCTAACTTATTAAAATATATTATTGAATTTATTGGTTACTAATTGACTAGAAATAAATATAAAAACCAATTCAATTTAAAGGGGGTGTTTTTATAAAAAACTATTATTATGCACCAAAGTTATTTTACCCGAATAAATTAAATTAATAACTACTAGTGAATAAAATTAATACAAATTACATATTACATATTCAATAAAATGTTTTTACATTCATCCAATATATTTGATAGGCATAAGATAAGAACAAATCCAATTTTATGCATAAAAAGTTTCATTTTTCTAAAGATAGTTTTGTTACCTTTTAATGGAACATTTTTTTTAAAACTAAATTTTTAAATTCTAAAAAAAATGAAAAAATAAATTTAATTTTTTAAACTAGATTTCCAAAATTTAATTAGGGTGTATTTTTTATATTTTTTTGAAAAGTTTCATTTTTTGATGAATAGTGAAAATAATGAATTTTCATATAAATAATTTATAATGATAAATTATATTATAAATTGGTTTTAAAGTCAAAATAGATCAATTATACATATATTAATCGAATATATTTCCTTTTAATAATTTTTATATTGAATTTATAAATAAAAAATTAGTAAACGTTTAAACATTTTCACTTTAAAAACACATGTTGTTGTCCCGTCTGTGGGATAATTTTTAAATTAATTTATGCCACTTATGTGATTTTAATTTTTTAAAATGGATTAGATATTTGGAATAATAATAATTGATAATTTATATTCATTTAAACATAGTTTTTTTCCAAAAATCTTCTTGAAGGAAATTAAAATTATTTATAGTGATTAATGTAAAAATAAGCTTACTTAGTGGTTAAACATTAATCTTAAGGTCCCAAATGACCTTGAAACTTTTGGAAGACCCATTTTATGGAAATTTTTATATCATATACCCTATTTAATCAAAAAAGGTCATTCTTGGAGGAATATAATATCAGAGATACCTCCCAATAGTGTTTGAATATTAGTATTTACTAGAATTCCACTCCTCCGTTATAAAAGGGAATTCACTCTCGCACATTCTACACACCTATAAATCTTTTAATATCATAAAAAACCTATCCAAATAAACTCACAAAATACATCACCTTATCTTAGAATATTATTTTGGACATAAATCAATCCAAGGAAGTATTTTGGTATAAACCTAAAAGAGTTACTCGAAGAGGAGGTAATGTTCATCAATGAGAACTTTTGTTTTATTTCATTCTCCACTACTTAAATTCATTTTATATATTTATTATATAATAAAATATGTATATAAAACATAATTATATGTTTTTATGATTATTTTATGACCTAAAAAATCACACACTTCCATCAAATGGGATATTTAATCATCGTTCGTGTCTGTGGTGAACTACCTCCCCGCGAACCAATATCGTTTGTTCTTCCATTAACATCTTTAATGGTTGGAAATGATGATGTTTTTACAGTTTATATATGATACTTAAAAAAATTATTTTTATTTATTTATAATATAACACATACCTTCATGATTTTTATTTTTTGGTGATATGATAATGTTGTTCGTGTGCACGGTGGACTATAGCCTCATGAAGTGATGCAATTGATTCACACATTAAATGGAATGTATTAAAGATGGGTTTAATAAAAATATGTGATATATATAACATAAATATTATAATATAAATAATGTATATAAATAAATATATATATATATATCACTTAATTTTCTTTCTTTTAATGCAACAAGAAAATGGAAACAACATTCATGTTTACATACAGCCTTCCATCTCCATGAACGGTGCATTTCATTTCCTATCACTACATTTAATGGATTACTCTGAATAAAAATATAATACTTATATAATATATTTGAATCATGATTTAAATTATTAATATGATAAAATCATGATCAACACAAGAGTAACAAGAAAACAAAAGGTCAAAACATACTCAAAAAACATGGCGATTAACACCTGAAATAATGAAAATAATGAAGGACTAATAACTAACATGTGATAATATGTTATAAAAGGATTATATATGATAATATTAATATTAATATGCTCTTTTTATAAGTCAATACAATTATTAAAACCATTATACAAGATTTTAAATGGTGTTCAACAAAAATGGAGTGTGAGGTAAAGGATTTCATGTCAATTTGATTTCATTGAGGCATATTGTAATGTTATGAACGTGTTTTATTTTATATGGTGTATATACATCCCCTATGAAATTTATTATCATGAATACTTAATTATTTAGTGTATTTTGTGTTTCAATATGAATTATTTCATCTAAGGGGGTTTGAACTTAAAGTTCTAAAGTAATAAATACATTTCATAACTCAATTCATTTCCATTGGGTTATATTACTTCCTTCATGTTGTCAATATTATATGATTATGTGTATAATAAATTTTGAATATATATTTATGTATTTACACTTTTTTATTTGGATTTATCATTTATACACATAATATATTATTTTATTAATTATCACTTCAACGTTATGATCATTTTAAGGGTTTATTTCACAACCTCATTATAATCAAGATTATTTATTCTTAAAATTAAATTAAAGGAAATTATGTGATGATTGTTTAGAGAAAAAATTAATTTTATTCTCATATGGTTATTCATGTTTCTTTCTAGTGATAATACCTTTTTCCACTCTTTTTTACTTTATGTTATTGAGAAAATGTTTTAATAAAATATGACATAATTTCACTCTTCAGTTTGAAACACATTTTAATAAAAAATCATGTTTTCTAAAAGAAAATTCAAAGTATTTTCTTTATACTTTTAAAATTATTTTTAAAAAAATATTTTTACCCATTTTTTATTTTTATAAAAAATCAAAGTAATCTTATAGTTGCTTTTCAAAAAACACTTTTCTAAACTTTTTACATTGTAAAAGGAATATTCTTTTTAAATTTTATAGAATTTTCCATCATCATTTCATTGAAACTTAATTTGAAATTTAATGGGGATATTATGAAGGAAAATGTTTCTAAAATTTATTTTCAAATAAAATGATTTTAAAAAATCAAAATGAAAAGGATATTTTACTCAATAATGTTTTTGAATATATTTTTCCATTACATCGAAGAAAAAAACCCTTATTCTTACTTCAACTGGTATATGTTATATTAATACCATCCTTATTCTTCAATTGTATTCTTTATGATTATTTTTACAAAGTATAGTATTTAAAATCAATTCCATGAATCATTTTTGTAGTCATTAACTTCCCCTTGAGTTATTCACTTTTAGTGATCATTGAACATTAAATTTTTCCTAAATATCCAAATCATTTATCACACTTGAATGGCCTGAAGGCATTATTTGTTATTTTATTATGGATAATCCCCATATCATTTATCATGAAAATTATTTTTTCATAAATCATATACCATTTTTACATATGGTGTTTACTTTGAAAGTTATTTTATTAACTGATTAAATTTTGATAAATTTGTATCCTTTACTCTATATAGATATTTCATAAGGCACATTGTTTTGAATTAAATCAATTATTTGATATATATATATATATATATATAAGAAATTAGATGTATAGGTATGACATGGATTTGGGATTGTTTATATTAATCTCTTAGATGCATCATTACTCTCATGTGAAAAAACATTTTGGGCCCAAACCCTTTGAGTTTGTAACCAAGCATGTTCAAAATTGTCTTATTGAAGGTCTTAATAGAATAATGCTAAATCGTCTTATGAAAGGTCTTGATGGTAAAGGTACCATGTACATTGGAAACATGGTGTCCATTAATTAAGAATCACCTTTATTCATATTTAGTTATTATTATCCATGATATTTTATCTATGAAAAAATAATACGGATTCATTCCATTATCATTTTATTTATTAAATGTCATTTGTTTCCAATTATTTACATTTCTATATTGATTCCTCCTTATCTTAAATGTATAGTCATGTTATTTAAATGAAATGTGTTTTCATTATTTAAATTATATATATTATTTAAACATGATTAAATTATAATAACCAAATCTATCAAACCAAAACGACATAAAAATGAAGCAGTTATTACCCAAAAGAGTGGTTTTTTCAAAGACATAATAATAAATGGGTTATAAAGGACTATAAGTAAATAATATATAGTGTGATATATATTACTATAGTTATTTGATATATTTATAATAGATATATATTTACTATATAGTATTTTTAAACATGTAAAAAGAAATTCGGAGGAGGTAAGGGTTTATTTAATATTCACATCAATATTCATGATTATTTATATTTAAGTCTCCACTGGGGGAATTATTTGATCTTTCTACCATAAACCCAATATATATTTTATCCTCTATTTATTTCTATAAATTTCTTTTATTACTTTAATTTTCCTCTCTTTAAGTTCTCAAAATTCCAAAATAATGTTTCTAAGGGAAATCGGTCTTATTTTTATACTTGGTCAGGAATATTTCTCTTACATGTCTATATCTTCCACTAAATGTCAAAAAGTTTGTTTTTAAAATTATAAAATTATTTATTGAATACATTTTTACCCATTTTTTACCTTTTAAAAAATTATTTAAAACTAATCTTTTTCCATTTTATAAATGAGTAACTTTTTGACCTTTTTACAAAAGTGTGAAAGGAATATTTTTTTAACTTATACGGTATGAATAAAATTTACCATTTTCATGACTTATCGTTGATTTTAAGAGTAATTTACATTTTAACTATTTTATTTTTAAATAAACACTTTTTATTAATATTTGGGATATTTTTATATTTTAAATATGTGATTCCAAAGTAAAAAAGGTGTTTTCCTCAATAAATTTTTTAGTAATATTTTGAAATTATTTCAATCCATGTAAACATGATTTGTTAAATATTATGTTTTACTTAGGATATAATATAATGATATCATACACTATATTTATCTAGATGGTTTGTTATCATCTTGATTTGGTAAATTATTGATATTTCTTCTGTTAGTTCTACTAATGTATATAGTTATTGATTTTTAAGGAATATTTATTAAGTAATGGTATTTATTTTTATAATGGATGAATTGGACATATTATTTGATAGGTGTTACACTGAATTAAATATCTCCTAAATTTATCATTATTTCTAGTGATATAAAATAGATTGGGTATTTGGCTAAGGTCATACCCATATATGTATGACATCATGGAATGAGGCCATGGCGGTATGTTTTAGATGTATGATTTTTTACATTCCATCATTTTAAAATCAGTTATAGATGTCCATGTGAATATTTTAATAGTTATGATATCCATGTATAATGTTTTATCACATTTTATTATTTATATGGAATTATTTGATCATTATTTATTCTTGACTTGTTATCTATTCTCAATTATCTTCAGCTATACGCATACCCTTACAGATCATTTAAGATCATCCCTTTCTTATGTTTACATTTTATTAAGTTGTTAGAGAGTGTATTATGATTCCTATATAGTGATATTATAAAGTGAATAATGTAGTTCTCAAAGAAATACTATGTTTTATTTTATGTTTTCAAGGGTAATTTGAAAATCAATTTCTATATAGTTTTCTAAGACTACTAAACTACTCGGTCCTTTAGGATGTTATAACTTTTATCTAGTACCATTGTAATATTGTAAGTATTGACTTTGGTCTACTAGGGTTAGGGTATTTATATAATTTTACTAAGGAAATGCTTGTAAATTCTTATTTGAGTCACATAATATTTGTTCGTCTACTAAGATGAAAGTTATGATATGTTTTAATCTATAAGTCAAATGAAATTTTATGTATGAATTAAAATGGTTAGTTTTTTACGAGAATCAAGAAAACATGAGTTGGTTATACTAGATTGGAGTGTTCTAGGTCTAATGGTGACTCAATTTCATAGATAAAAGGAGTATATAGATATAAATATGATGTCTATGATACATATTATTGTGAACATTTTCATATAGGGATATGATTATATTTGATAGATATAACACTATAACCCTTAGTATCTTGAGTATCATTGATGTTTTTATAGAGGCCTCTGTTTTCTTGCTTCTAAAAAATATGGATTTGTTTTTTTTCAATTCTTATAAAGTCCATAGGGTCACAAAATTAGTCCCTCAGATAAGAATAAAATTTTGGAAAAAGTGTTTGTTTAAAATTAAGAGTTTTTGATAAAAATAATTTCCAAAAGAGTATGTATGGATTCAAAAAATTTTGTGATGTTTTTCATAAATTCCTTATGGAATTTAATTTCAAGTAGCATATTATTGTATGTGAACTAAAATTTACATGAATGAGAAGCATGTACATGTTAATTTTATGCATTAAGTATATATATATAATATATACTTTATATATATATATATTATACATTTAATACATACATATGATTAATATATATTATAATGAATATGATGCATGAATAATAATGTACATGTGGATTGCTCCTTTATCACCTAGTTTTTGGCCCTGGACATATCTCTACCTTGCCTATGGTTATCTGATTTTGTTGGTCTTAATCCACCTGCTCGGCTCGTCTTCCTCCTACCTCAGGTTCTTATAATCCTTCTACTTTCTATGGCTAGCTTGTCATTTCTTTTTGGTTTGTTCCTCGTGTTGGTTTCAACTTCAATGGTTTTGTGTTTTGTGCTTACATTCTCTTAGATCTTCCCAGATCTGAGTCCTCTAGTGGTATTTGAAGGTTGTGGGTTTGACCTATCTCATCTCGTGACCTTACAAGTGGAACGATGGTATGGATTTTATGGGGTGCCCGAAGGGGCTTCTTCTTCTCAGGTTCTCTCCAGATCTGGTCATCCATGGTTCGTACAAATCATGTATGTGGGTGTTTCTAAGGGATAAAATATTATTTTTTACCTGTGGTGGATGATTTTTTGTGATCCCCTCATCTTACATCTTAATCGATTAGTGAAGAGTGGGGTCTCGGGGATCATTTTGGTGCTTGTGAGGCATAATGGTGATCATTTGGGTGCTTCTTTCAGCTAGAGTTTGTTGGTTTTATTGAAATATGAAAATTAAGATTAAGGATTACTTGTATGGGGAATGGATTCTTTTGAGACTTTTTTATTTGTTTTTAGTGTTGTTTGTTCATTTGGTTAGTTGATGGATTTTAGATGTCTGTTTAGGTTTTTGAATTGGTTTCATTACATTTTTTTGGAAGTGTAGCTTACATGTATATCTAGGTGGGAAACCTCAAAAGCAGGATGGGTGTGTTGACACCCATAATCCAACATCATGTCCTTATTCTTGGATGGATGGTTACCCTGATTTTATTTTTTATTGTGATTTTGGTCTTCAGTTTTGCTGCATCCGGTTGAATTTCTATGATTTTTTCATTAGCACTGTCAGTCGGGAAGCTCGAATGAGAGATAGATGTGCTGGAATTTATCATTTGGTCCTCCCTCCACTTTTTTATTTATGTGGGAGGATTTCTCTGCCTCATTGTTCTCCTATCATAGTGAAAATTCATGGCATGGGGGTGACACATTCTCTTTGACCATTTTAATTTTTTTAATTATCTTTCAAGGGAGATAAATCTTTTTCTTTTCTTATCATTACATTTACTTCTCCTTTCTCACATTGATAATTATTCAACCCTTTTGGGACTATCTTTAAATGGCTTTGTTTCCACTGAGTTTGTAATGGGTACCCTATTCTCTCATTCTTTAAAAGAGGATTTTAATTTTTATTAATAATGGGGTAATTTTACCTCTTCCTGTATAAAATAATAATATATATATTACATATTATTTTAAATATGCATGACATGTATATACAGTAGTATTAATGAATTCAATGTAATGACCATCTATAAATTCACTCCCAAATGATATTTATCAATAAAAACAATGGTTGGTGTATTAAAAGGGATTTTCATTTATTAATGAAATTATTAAATTAATTATTTACCCAATGGGTAGTAACACATGATATTATTTAAAAATATAAGCATCCTGATTTTCCAAAAAAAGATAATGGTGTCTCTTCATTGGGTGTGGGGAATACATCTGATGATAATATAATCATCAGTTTCATAAAAAGAGTATAAAACTCTCTTATTTCTTAAATTGTTTTTTATTATTTACCAATAAAGGTTCTAGAAACCCTTTATCATTTTAGTATCTTATAAATAAAATCAAGTATCCTTCAGTTGGTGTATTATCTCAGAGGAAGGAATCATATATTTTCCTGTTTATGTGATCTTTTATCAAGAATCCTCCTTCAAAGGATGAAGATAGAATCTACTGAAATGGTCCAATACCAGGTACTCTGTTTTTCAAATATATTTACATGTGTGATTTAATAAAGATATATCCACCAATTTTTGGTTTTTCCTCTTCCAATGATCATTAGATAATTAAAAACCCCATCCCTTACAAATGTAGAAAATCTAATGTGATTGTGGAGATCATACACAAGAAAATTTTGGATAAATGTGAAATTTTTGGCTGGGTCTGGCATAGGTGATTTTTATGTCACTACATATCCTATTGGAATAGGAATCAACCACATATAGTCCTTGGAATAGATTATTTATGTAGATATAAATCATACATAAGGGTTATGAAAATAAATAAATTATTTCCATGTTGAGAGAGGGAATATTGAAACCCGATGTGGATTATTAAATGTCTCAATACTAGGGATATGGTGAAAATGATGTATTTCAACTACGACTATGATAGGTGGTCTAGAAATATGGTTTTAGATTTAGTATAATCCCTTGTTGGACATGGATAACTCAATTTTTTCATAATCAAATTTTATTCCAATATATACATGACATTGATGTTTGTGAATAATGAAATTAATTCATAGATTAATTAATTAAAGAAAACTGGAATCAAAATACAAGATCATCACATAATTATTTTGTATTAAATTTTAATTAGGTAAATAATTACCATAAAATTAATCATTTCGTCATTGAAGAATATGAAAATGTATCTATATTTTATTATCATTTTACCATAGGGATCAAGTGTAGATTCCATCTAGTGGGGATTTAAAAGTGCACCATGAACCTCCGAGCATTTTCATATAAATCGCTTAGTGCTAGCATAGCAAATCATAATGCTTGTTTCATTTGAATTTGATCACCACAAGAATCATTTAAAATGAAACTCCTTGTTCTCTCTAGAATCAAGAGTGTTGTGGGACTAGGATCTGTCTATATTCTTTAAAATATTTTTGGAGAGGATCTCTCTAGGTATTGATAGGATTCTATAGATTTATTTGTGCATAATAAACCATATGGCTAGAGTTAGGGTTGAAAATAATATAATTGGGTTTAAATAGTTCTAGGGTTAGAAAATAAAAATTTCACAATGTACATTATTATTTTCTTAATTCTGAGAAACCCCCAGTCTAAATATTATTATTATTATTAGTATTATTATTCTGGATATGTGTAAAACTCCTGGATTAATTAAATATTATTTATTAAGTAAATTGTTTAAAAATTTATTCAAATGATATTTAATATTTTATTTCTTCTTAGACCTATTCAACTCAGTCTATAATTCATCCATTATTTATCAGTCTTTGAATAATAATTATTTATTTAATAAATATGTATCTCTATATTATTCTCAAATAAATAAATAAATATTATATTTACTAAATAAAAAATATATATTTACTAAATATTCTTCTCAAAAATATTATCTCAAATAACTAGTAACTAAATATATTTGATCAAGAAAACATGAATAGTTTTTGAACCATATAATAGAATAATATTTATTCAATATTTCATAAAAAATATTTATCTAAGCTTCTACATACACTTAGTGTGTGACCCTCTAGACCTCTTTCTCAGTGGCATTAGGTGGAGTCATCCAGAGTCTAAGGTTAGTGTCTAACATCATGCTAAGGAACCCATAGAGAAATAAGTTAATGTATCAGTGAAATAGAACCTCATTTAAACACTTACTATTTAATATAATTCATTTATCATGATACCTCTAATCAAGAAGTCCGCATGTTGGTGGCATTATCCTTTTTGCACAATGTCTCTTTATTTGACTTTTAGGAAATGAACCTTCCCACAGAACAACATGATAATGGATTTATTAAATTTTTTACATTATCATAAAAGGTAATAAGATATCTAAATAATTAAAGGTACAAATCCTTTATCACATTATTCATTAATCCAATATCACTTGGGACATACCCAGTGCATCCTACTTCTCTAAAAACATATGTCATCATAGTTTTAATCAATACATTAAAGCATGTGACTAATGAAATATATTGACAATAATATTAAATTCAAAATATCAATACACATGTGAAAATATAAGAATATATAATGACACATATAAATGTGTATTTCCCACTAGAGGGTTATGTTTTCAAAATCACATACACTAGAAATTACTAAGCGTGTACACTATGAGAAGGTGCCTAACTGTCTTATTATTTTCCACCCCCAATAGTATGTATTATTTTATACCCTTAAAATAATTTAATCTAAATATATAAAATATATTTAATAATATTATCATGGAATATCTAGGTTCTCATCATAGATGAGAACTCCTATGACCTTTCAGTGTGACAGTTGCTCTTAGTACATTATCACATATAGTGTCACATATAAGAGTGATCATAATGGGATAAGAAGATTATTAATATTAAGAAAATAAATAATGGTAATTATAATGTATAAAAAGTTGGTTCTTAAGGAAACAATTCAAATAGACTCCCACTTTCACGAGAAACAACTACTAACAACATTTATTCTACTAGAAATTATATGATAATCATGATTATACTTATAAAAATATTTAATCAAGGAGTATAATACATTATCTTACATGGAGACTCTACTCACTGAAACTTAACCACTTTGATAAAAATACATCAAGAGGTGATACTACCATATTATGTGTGTTTTTATGATCTTGGATCCTTTTCAAGATTTACCATTATAAAATTATCACAATTTAATATGACAGGTTCTTTACTATTAGAAACCACAAAAATTTCATATAAATAGTTTTTATATAAATATATTCTTTGGATTATTCATAATATCTTATATACTCATAATCCACTATATAATTAGAAACAATTGTTTACTTTATCACATCTAACTCACAGATCCTTCATTAATACTAGAGGAAAATACTAACTATGACTTTAGATAATTCTAATTAGTTTGAAAGATAGAATTAGTATAAACCCTATTGATTGGTTCCTCATCTACTCTGTATATAAGGAACATAGCCTTAGTTATTCTCGTAAACTTAATTATAGCCTTAATAGAAGCCTAATATTGTTCACCTGGATCATCATAATATCTTCTTTCCTTTCTCAAGGCATAGGCCTAACCAATCCTAGTATATGTCATAGAATACATGATTGATCCTATCATACAGGAGTATGGTATCTTATTCATTATATCTCTCTCCTAATGAGTTTTAGGGGAAATATCTGGGAAAGATGTATATCATGGGACACTGTAACCAATCCTCTAATTGATTCTTATATACTGAATCTATTTAGTATCTAATCATTGTATGTACCTTAAAATAGTCCATGATTCCTCTTGGATCTATCATAAATGTTTTTAATCCCTAGAATATAATTTTTCTCACTTATGCACTTCATATAGAAGTACATGATTAATGAGTCCTCAAATCACTATAAGACCAGTATTTAATTCTAATAAGTGATATCAAATCGTCATATACTACGAGGATAAAAACTGCACTCTCACTAAAACTATTGTAAACAAATGGGTCACCATCATTATTAATGAAATAAAATTCTTTAATATATTCATCAAACCAATTTTTTCCTAATGTGGTTGCTTTATTTATTTCATAAATGGATCTATACAAATTTCATACCTTTTTGGAATTACATGGAGGCACAACCCTTCTGGTTATTTCATATAGACATATTCCTAAAGGTTTCTATTAAGGATGGTTGTTTTGATTTCCAACTTCCAAATATTATATTCATGGAAATATATTATGTTAAGTATAATTTTAATGGATTTAAACCTCAAAACTAGAGAAAATGTTTCTTCATAGTCAATGCCTTTACATTTTTTAAACCCTTTGACCACTATCCATGATTTATAATTATTCACTTTACCCTCCATGTATAGTTTTTTATACTCCTTTGTACCCAATAGGTTTTACATAAATTGGTGGATCAACCAAAACCCAAACTTGCTTTTGATATATGTAATCCATTTTATAACTCATTCTTTATTTCTATCTTATAAAATATTATCTCTCTATTACCTCTTTATAGGAGAGAGGGACATTATTATTAACTAATAATGATTCACTATCTTAAATAACTAAAAAAATATATCTCTCTATATCAATAAACTTTATGGTACTCATATCAAGTTACTTTGTTTCAATAACAAAATATTCCATGGGGACCTAGGGAATGTATTCATACACCAACTATTTTCAAACATGGGCATCAGCTTCATCAAATTCAATCACACTCCTATTATCCTTCTTGAGGATGTTCTCCCTCTCAAGAAAAATGGATTTTCTTGAGATGGTCCCCTTATTTTATAAGGTATTTTATATATAGTATCCCCTTATTTCCTAGGGATACCATATAAAGATACACTTTGTGCCCTATGGTTTTAATTTTTTCCTGAGTGGGTCTTAACTAAAACCTTGCATCAATATGCATTACTATGTGATGAAAAGGGTTTCATTCAACTCTATAACTCAAAGTTAATTCTATTTTCCACTTTTTTTGTGATCAGTTTAGTATATATGTTACAGTGTGTAATGAATATCCTAAAAAGGATAGTGGAATATTTTAGTGACTCATCGTGAACCTCACTATGTATAGTAATGTATGGTTCCTCCATTCACTTACACAATTCCACTCTAGTGTATAAGGTGTAGTGATTTGAGGTATAATCTCAAATTATGACATAAATTTTATAAACTCTTATTTAAGATATTTACCATCTAAATTAGATTGAAATTTATTTATCTTTTGACTAAGTTGATTCTCTACTTCGTTCTTAAATTACTTGAATTTCCTAATGGAATCAGACCTATAACTCATCAAGTATACATAGCCATATCTACTCAACTCATCAACAAAAGTTTTGAAATAATAATATCCAGCTATAAATTATACTATATAAGTTACACAAACATCAGTGTGTACCCATACTAGAAGATTTATGGACATTTCACCTTATCCACTGAATGGTGGTTTGGTCATTTTTTCTTCTAAACAAGTATGGCATCATTTCGGTGGTCTTCGCTCAAAAGATTCTAAATAAACATCATGATAGAGATTTTTTAGATTCTTCTCATTTATGTGACTAAAATTGTGATTCCATAGTTGGGTGCTATATGAGTTGTGAAAACATGATTTGTTATCTATTGAAAATACTTGGTTTTTAAAATTTTATACATAAATCATATTATTTAGTTTTTCTATAACATAAAAAATATTTTCTTTATAAAAGAAGAATTATTTATTTAAATTTTGAAAATTAATCCATCCATTTTAGGGAAATAAATATAAATTATATTATTAGAAAAACATGGCACAAAATAGTAGTTCTTTAATATCATAATCATTACAATTGGAAGTGGAAGGTGGTAGTATCCTACAGATAAGTAAAAAATTATTCCTTTACTAGCTAATCAAAGATCCAACTATCGTCATGAAATTTTAAAGAATCTACTTGGTTCCCTAATTTGGATATATATGTGATCTCTAAAAGTAGTATCTAATACAAAATTTGTGGATATAAAAAATATTTCACTCAATAACGAATGCACATTTATCTTCCCCTTGCTTCTAGGTGTAGTTCTTCTTTCAGTGTCCTAGCATGCCACATAAAAAACATACTTATTTTTTTTCTTTTGTCTCCCTTTGTATATTTTTCTTCTCAGAAGGATGATAATATAGAGCCTCATACTTGGAATGATTATTGGGACTATTTTTTTATTATTCCACTTCTTTCTCTCCATAAGGTGTGTATGTTTTTCATTTCCCATGTCATTATCAATTTTTCCAATGAGAGTAAGAATTTTTTTAAGATTATTCTCATTATTTATCATTTTGTAATTCACAATACAACTGGATAAGGCTTTCGGTAGTGAGTAAAGGATTATATCTATGGGTATATTATTGAGGATCTTAAATCCTAATATGTATAAGTTCTTTATATATCCAATCATCCTCACTATATTAGGCCCAACTAGTTCCAAACCTACAAGATTACATATGAATAGTATATTAGAGATCTTATCCTCTCTAGCCTCTCCTTCACTTGATAAAGATCATGATGGTGATACATGATGCAATATACATCCATATCCTTATATTTATCTATAATCTCTTTTAACATGGATTATATAATAATAAATTGGACATATATAGAATCATTTATTAGTTTCATGTCAATATATATTTCTTCCTCATTATCCTCTTTTCTAGGTGCTTTAGGGAGAGGGTTTTCAAGAAAATATAATTTTCTTCAATGTTGTAGAATAATGTGAAAGAAATTTTTTCCATTCATGAAAATTAGTTTTGTTGACAAGGGTATCCTCCTCTAGTATTTTTCATAGTGATGTAGTCTAAGTCATATGGGTTATTGTTTTAATGATTAAAAAACATTAGAATTTTAGTAATTTAACCAAATTATAAAAGTTAGATAATAAATGTTAAATTTATAAATATCTTATTATTTAATTTAAAACAAATATCTCTCACCATATTTTTTAGAGTATCCTATTCCATAGACACTCTAGTGTAGATAACCCATATTCCCCTTCACATAACCCATACTTGGTCCTAACAAGTTATTTGTGTTGTTTTAGGTAGGAATACAATTCCCACTAAATTAAATCTTGGCTCTATGTTCTCTTAAGTGGACTACCCAATCCTAAAATAATGAATATGTATTTGCTTAACTCTTTCATGCTAGTTACACCATGTTATACTAGGGAATTCAAAACTTGATGTGATCTACATTTTAGTCAACCCAAAACTCAAGCTAATTATCCCTAGTAATTAAAAGCACCCCGACTTTGTTCAGTCAAATAATTTAAATTGTGTTCCAATTATAACATAAGTAGTTGAAGGTTATATCATCTAAATATATGTTTTTGAAGGATTTCTATATTAATACATAAATTTCACATTATTATCTTTATTAAATTATTATTAATATTATGTGGATTTAAGTGATTAACCATTTTTAGGTAAATTTTACACATTATGCAATTTATTTTAGTTCTATCATGCATGCTTATTAAAAAATTATTTTATGTGATTGATACAGAACATATATAATGTAATTAACCATGAATATTGAAAAAAATAAAATAATTAAAATTGGTATGATCATGATACTTTTAAGATGGTTAGTTTATCTGTTCGATGATAAACTAACCCTAAACCTAGAGGGAAAACCTTAACCCATGACTTAGTTTATGTTTTATATTTCCACCTGTCCTCCCATGTATATTTTGGATTGGTTTTTCTTCAGATAAAAAACATGAACTACCTCCATTCACCTTGTAGGTCTATCTAATACATATGTTTTACTCACACGCATGTGAGAGGAACCACAGGATTGGTTTAAGGGATTCTCATAAAAGGAAACCAGATGCACGTAGTCCCTTACATGATAATAGGAGGCATGATAAAAAAGCCTTCATTTTAGTTTAATAATAATAATAAATTAAAATTAAACTAATCATGTGAAAAAGTTTGGTCTATTATCCTAATCATCCACATACATACAACAAATATAACATTCAATAAACTAGTATTCATTTCCAATCATTCTTATTTAAGATAAAACATGCATGAATAAATTAATTATCTTCCTTATTTAATCAATTGTTTTATCTTAGTTCTCATAAAAAACATTCTAGATATTATCATCTATCGTTATTTTAAAAAAAATTAAAATTAGACAAAGTAAAAAATATGTACCATTAAGGAAGCACAAAGATTACCCATCCGAACTATCCAGTGTGTATGATGGTTATATACTGTTTATTCAAACAGCATGTAGCATACATGTATTATCTTACAATTTCATGGTGTTTAATATCAAATAAACAAAAAAAACATATGTTATTTATTATCTGTATTATGATTTTAATGTTTACATAGTAATCCGAGTATTATGACTTGTAAATGATATGTAGTTTTAAATAGTATATAGAAATTAAATAACCATTATATATATATATATATATATAATTCATTACATGTAATTAAAAAGTCAAATAAATGACACATTAAACACATGTTGATAATATTTAAAATATATAATAAATTAATTTTAAATTCTACATAATTAGGTATTATACATGGCATGTACTATCAAGCTATGCATTGTGTATTGTTCTTCTACATCTATATGTAGCATGTGTCCAAGGACTAGGCATGTTATCCTAGAATAAACATTAATGGAGTATTTGGAATTTACCTAGGCTTCACATCATGTTGTATTAGAGTCACATGGTTACCAGTCATACATATTCTATATTAAGCACACGACTTATCTTTGACTAACGCACAAAAAATTTTGTACACAAGTTACACACCATGTAGTTTGGATAATAATTCACTAGAGTTGACCAGTTAATTGGTGGTGTGTATTAATTACACATCACGTGAAATAAATGCATGCTTCTCAGAATTAATTTGTTAGTAATCCTGGTGAATTAAACACTACTACACAACATGTACCTATGGGCTACACGTCGTGTATTCTTGTGTTATCCATCCAAAATATTTGGAGACTCCAGATGATTTCATGAATTGTTCTTCATTCATAATTAATCAATTTTTCATTATATTTGTGAGAATAAAGCCGAATAATATGATATCTCATGATTCATATTTAAAGAATGATTAAAACTTAATTGAAAACTAATAATAAATTTCTAAATAAATTTATGATATTTAAATAAATATAACTCATTATGAAAGTTCTCTAATGAAACATAATAATTACAATCATATTAGATGTTCCTATTGGTAATGGTCAACTTTACTTTTTCATAATTGATGATTGTTACAAGATTTAAATGACATATTATTTCATGACCAACAGTATTAATTAAAGGATTATTTGATGCATAAACACCTGAACCAAAAAAAGTACCATCACATAATGATTTATAACTAATTTAATCTTTTAAAGAATTACCTTGTGATAAATTCTTTCTTTATTGATGAATCTTACAATGTTTATGTAGCACCTCATACACGCACTCCAATATCTGATGCATATAAACACATACTTTACTTACTAGATTTAATGTCAACTATAGATTCTTATACATAGCTATCAAATTGTTAAATTAATTATAGAAAATATTTCATTACATACATTCCAATGAATTTTTAGGTTTAGTGATTTATTTAATTAGGGGAAAAAATATTAAAAATCCTATGTTCTTCATATAAAATAGATATTTTCTCATTATATACAAAAATTCTTATTCCATAATTAATCTTCAATATATACCATAAATGCTTCTACATTTTTTATCCTTATAAACATGTCACATGTACTACATTACTTAATAACCTAAGGAATATATACATAATAATGGGGTGAGCTCAATTCCTCGGTAAGTGAAACACATAATTGAAGATATCAAAAACATAAGCATGGTATACTTAGTATGTTAGGAATAAATAATATAAATAATTCCATAATCAATATAATTTTATAGAATTATATAACCATGAAAACAAATTAAAACATGTATAATAATAATTATTAGTCTCATACTAATGGAATTCATAATTTCAAATATCAAAAACAAGATTTCATG
The DNA here is from genome assembly GCA_963277665.1 of Viscum album. Lineage (NCBI taxonomy): Eukaryota > Viridiplantae > Streptophyta > Magnoliopsida > Santalales > Viscaceae > Viscum > Viscum album. The sequence goes on from OY728120.1 coordinate 1,115,465,174, forward strand.
GCCTTGTGAAAACACATTATACTAATATGGGGAGAGGTATACAAAAAAACTCAAGATTTATTATATCATGATACCTTTTTATGAATGGAGAGGATATATTGTGTTGGTCCTTACCCATCACTTGATTAATTATACTACATTCTCTATAAGAGTCGAGAAAACATTTTATACCTTTCCTTAAGGAAACATTGGATAAATAAAAATATGGTTATCCGCATAATGAATAATATAAAATTTCAATCCATAGTCAACCTGATTTGGTATTCAATAATCATAAGAACTTTAAATAATTCCCAAACCAATAAATAAACATTCTTTCTTGGGTAACATCCTTCAATCTGGATTTTGTAAAATGATATGTTCACATTGTATAGGGTAATGAGTATATGATTAAAATAATTCTAGAATAACATAATCATAATCCATATAGAGAAAGAATATGGATGGTTCTAAAATAACATATCCTTAGTTAAATAAAGGAAATATAAAAGAGTAGTGACATAAATTAAAAAAAACCATTATAAAAATAATACATCAAACAGTATCACCAAAAAGGGATCAAGAATTTAATTGTTTGATACCATAAGTTCAATCCACAAATGATATATATATATATATATATATATATATATATATATATTTGAGGATAAATCCTGAAAAATAAACCCCAATAAGGTGAATCCTTTTGAAAATAAAAGGTAAGTGAAAATAAACACTTAAAATACATTTTATAAAATATTTTTAACATTGATGTAAAATAAAAATTTGCATGTTCTTTTTAAAGGTAACTTATGAAAATATTACGTGAAATATTTTGAAAAATTTTACCTTTAAAAACAATCTCCAATAATATAGACATGAAAATACATGATTTTTATGTTTTTTAAATGATTTTAAGAACAAAAAACATATAAAAGTGAATGTAAATGCCCATTTTTTATTTTCAAAATACCTTTGTTCAATAGTCACATTCTAAGAAGAGTAAGAAAACATTCATTTATATCAAATTAAATTTTTTCTCTATATATGTTTATAATTTATAATATAATAAAATATTATATTGGAGTAACCCAATAAAGTAATAAAGAATTTTATGATGAAATAATATAACTTCAGGAAAGGATACTTGAGTTATCAATATACTTTATGAGAAATATACCCCTTGTAGTAATAAATATTTCAAAAATTAATTTTATATGGTAGAAATGGGAATAAATAAAAGAAAACATAATAAGATAAAATTTAATAATTTTCCCAAATTATATGAAATAAGTACATTAGAAATGATCATAAAATAATGAATGAAAATTGAGTTACCAAAAAGCCTTACAACTAGGGAAATAACAGATTCAAAAACCATTTAATGAAAAGGAACTGATTTGGATTAGTATTTCCCATGAATAAAAAAATATATGATAAAGATACATCCATGGGTAGTGAATACACCATTAAAAGGAAAACATGGTGCATGATATTAACATTTCTCAAGGAATTACAGTTTGAGATAAAGAATTCTTACGACATGAGTATCTTTTTAATCAAAACCCCTTGAAAAATAGGTAATGTAATTGAAACTAAAATACAATGAAGAAAATATAATTCATGATATTATATCTTAAATAGTTATTATATATACCACATAAATTAAATAAGGTTCATAAAACCAAATATGTCTCAATGATTGTAATTTGAGATGAAAACCCTTAGTTCATTCCAGATTCATTCTGCGCATGCACTTAACTTCTAGAATAATTAAATTAATTTTATTAGTTTCCTTATTAGGATTATTATTCTTATATATTTAATTTAATATGTACCATATATAATTATATTTTATTTATTTATTATATAGTTTTTTCTAAAGTTTGTATGAAAATTGAATCGATGTCGGGTTATTTTGGTAATTTTTGCAATCTAAGATGATATTTTAATAATATGATAAATTCTTAATATAACCATTACCGAACAAAAAATAATAATTAATAATAAAATTAATATAATAATAGTATTTATGTCCCCATATTTATCCATGATATATTTTTATTTCACTATTTAAGTAAGTGTTTAAACTGACCCAAACATGAACATGTTATATCTTAATGGATGAGTATGGTTAAGGAATTTTATAATATTATTACGATAGGAGAATAATGGTATTATTAAAATGTTTATTTTTTATTTTTCTTTTAATTGGCTAGGATAATTATATATAAATCAATATGGAAAATTAAAGACGTTACTTTGTCGATGTGGTAGTCCGCACAACACACAGTTAATGTTATTTTATTTTTCTAAGTGGATATAAATGAATAAAAAAGGTTGTTACCCTTATATAATAACGCTTATTATAATAATTATTCCTATTTTATAATATTACTATAGTATGTATTAGTTTTGAAGATAAATTAAAGAAGGAATTATAAGTTGTAAGTAATACTCACTTCAGTACCTTGGATCTTATCTTGAAAGTATCCTTGGAAATGAAGTGTTTAAGTTGTATTATGGTGACCATGGGAGTATGAAAACAAGTTAGGATTATAGTAAGAAAAAATATATATATTTTCTTGAAGAAATTATAAATGATAAGTTTTTCTGAAGTGGGGGATGTTTTTCCCTTTTATAAGTGAAGAAAAGGGAACTTTTAAGAATACCCTTTAATTTTCAATGATATCATTACACTATTCTAGGATAAATTGATCAAAAAGTGAAAAATAATGTATTTTTGGGACATATTGGGTTTATAAATCCTCAAATAAGTGTTCCCACACATGTTTTAAATATTTTGGAAGTCATTTGTTCTTATATTTTTACTTTTTACTTTTTGTTTTTACCTTGGTAACTAGTTTTAAACTAATCAATTTATGTATTAATAAAAATGTAAAATAAAAATTCTAAGAAATTTTGGTGAAATGAACCTAAATTAAATATCCATTTAATCTAATTCAATATCTAAATAAGATAAAATTAACTTTCAAATTAAAATATTTTATATATAGAAAAACATTTTTTGTAGAAAAATGGTGTTTTAACAATTATGTGTTATTCATCCTATTTATCATTGGGTAGTTATTAAATTTGTTTTAATATAATAATATATGTTTTTAAAAAAACATATTATATTAAAAATTTAATATATATTAATTTAATTTATTATATAAAAATTACACAACATTAATAAAACAATTCTTTGAAAATAACATTTTTACCATTATCATGGTTATTAACTTCAATCTCAGTAATCATAATTTTATGCTCAAAATTCAAATTGATATTGTTAAATAATATGATCATTTTTACCTAAAATATAAAATAAATATTGATAAATATAATTTCTATTGGTAAAGAAAATTAATTTTTTAATTTAAGCATATAAAAATAGTTTTTAGATTAAAATTTTACTTATGTTTCCAAAATCATATTTATGGATCTTATAAAAATAATATTGAAAATTTTAATGATTAATTTTACTTATGTATATATATATTTTATAAAAATTTTACAAAAAAATTAATTTATTCTTTTATTATGATAATTTCAAAAAAAATTACTTTTTTAAGAATAATCGGTATTTTCACTATTCACCTATAAAGAAATTATTTTAGAAAAATATCAAAAAAACATATAAGGCTCATATTTATATTATAAATTCAAAAAAATCAAATTTTTTTAAAATTATTATTCTAAAATTAATTTTTTAATATAAGCATATAAAAATAGTTTTTAGATTAAAATTTTACTTATGTTTCCAAAATCAAATTTATGGATCTTATAAAAATAATATTGAAAATTTTAATGATTAATTTTACTTATGTATATATATATTTTATAAAAAGTTTACAAACAAATTAATTTATTCTTTTATTATGATAATTTCAAAAAAAATTACTTTTTTAAGAGTAATCGGTATTTTCACTATTCACCTTTAAAGCAATTATTTTAGAAAAATATCAAAAAAACATATAAGGCTCATATTTATATTATAAATTCAAAAAAATCAAATTTTTTTAAAATTATTATTCTAAAATTAATTTTTTTTAATAATGTAATAAAATATATTGAAAAAATATTTTTTTATAGGAAAGTTTCTTTTTTAGAATATTAACCATTCTCATTCATATTTCATCTCATTGATTAATTTAATTAGTATTAACAAATTATTCATATAAAATAAAATTTTTCACCATTAATAATGCATTTATCGAAATATAAATTCAAATCATATAAAATGGAAATATTTAGAAAAATATGTTTCTAAGAATAAAATGAACATACTGTTAATTTTTTTCTATACTAATAAAATTTAATTCATATTAAACGTATAATTTATTTTATTTAAATAAATATTTCATAAATAATTTAATAATATTCATTTTCTCTAATTAAATGGATAAGTTTCAATATTCAAATATATATATTTATATTTTGTCTAGATATATTGTGGTTTCGTTTAAGTTTGGTGTTGCGTGATGAGAAAGTTATCGAACACATTGAATTATTTAAAGGCTATAATATATTAAAATATTGGGTTGTAGAAGTCTTTACTCTCTACAATCATTGTTTCATAAGAATCAAGTGTAGATTCAATCTAAAGGTGATCCATAATTGCACCAAGAACCTCTGATCCTCACCGTAGAAATCCCCGAGTGTTATCATGGAAGATCCTAAAATTTATATCATTCCTATTTTATCACCATGGGAATCACTTTAAAAAGGACTCTCTTTGTTCTCTCTATAATCAAGAGTGTGGAGGAGTAGGATTTCTCTTTATTCTTGAGAGTTTTCTTTGAGATAACCTCTCTTGGGATTGAGAGGATTCTCTGGATGTCATTGTGCATGACGAAACAAATGGTTAGAGTTAGGATTGGAAATAATATAATTGGATTTAAATAGTTCTAGGGTTAGAAAATATTAATTTCACATAGGCCCTTTTTAGTTTATTAATATTCCAAAAATGCAATGTATAATTATTATTATTATCATTATTTTTTTAAATGCATAAAACTCACAGATTAATTAAATATTATTTCTTGAATAAAATTTTTTAAAAAATTATTCAAGTAATATTTAATATATTATTTCACACATAACGTACTAAAATCGGTCTACTATTCATACAAAATATTTATAAATCCTTGAATAATTACTATTTATTTAATAAAAAAAATTCAATTCATTATTCACTAGTAAATAAATAAATATTTTAGTTAGTAAATAAAAAATTACTATATATTTTTCTCACAAATATTATTGAGAATAACTATTGACTGAATATATGTGGTCAAACAAACATGAATAACTATTAAAGAACATATGGTAATAATATTTATTCAATATATTAAATAATATTTATCTAAGGTTCTTAATACACTTATTGTGTGACACTATAGTCCTCTTTTTCAGTGACATTAGGTAGAACCACCCAAAGTTAAAGGTTAGTATATAGAAACATGTTAAGGAACCCATAGAGAAAGAATTTTATGTATCAATGAAATACAAAATCATATGAATTCTTACTGTGTAATGTAATTCCTTTATCATGATATCTAATCAAGTAGGTCTCATGCTAGTATCATCAACCTCTATATTTGATGTCTCATTCTTTGACTTTTTATAAATGAACTTTTCCACAGAACACCATGGGCGTGGATTTATCGAGGTTGTTCTATTCATATAAAAGGGTTTGATATATCTACTTTTTCTAAAGAACAGAGTGGAAAAAACATTTCTCATGTTATTTATTAATGCAATATCAATCATGATGCACCCAAAATTTCCGACTTCACTGTGAACATATTTGATCATGGTTCTTATAAATACATCAAAGTATGTGACAAATGATACTCATTAATAATATTCTTAAAGTATAAGGATTAATACATATTTATCAAGATAATAACATCCAATGAAATATATAAATATGGACTTCCTACTAGTGGGATGTGTTCTCATAATCTTCTATACTAGAAATTACAAATGATGTACACCACGGTAAAGTGTCTCAAATTCCTATGAGTCAAAACCCCAGATAGCCTGTATCATTATCATCCTATCAAATGATATCATCCTGATATACAATGTATATTTAATAATAATTTTGTGGGACTTATAGGTTCTCATCATAGTGTGAAATTTGTATGACCTTGCAGTATGATAGGTACTCTTAGGATATTATCACATAATACTTCACATAGAATAATAATAATGATTTAATAAGAATTTTATTAATATTGAAAACTATGAATATGGGTAATCATATATTACAAATAATTTGGTTCTTTAAAACTAAATCTAACGTGGACATCACTATGTATCTTGTAAGAATAAAAATCTAGACACGTGTAGTTCTTAATAAGGGGTCAGTGTGAAGATCAGTACCACATGCAACAGAAAATATAATGGTTTCATCATAGTGAATTGTTATTAGAGAATACCTAATGTGAATTATTATACAATTACACTTTTAAAACTTATATAAATCTGATTTATATGTATGGTAAATAAGACATAAAAAATAGACCACTCTGAGAAGTTTAAGGTCTTGTATGATTGACCATTGTGTTGTATAATTTAAGTTCATGTGATGAGAATCATATACCCAATGTGAATTTCCTAGGAGGAGAATCTCAACTCAAGGATTTGGGGTTTCTAAGAGGTTTTTCTCAACACAAAAAAATTAGGGTGTCAACAGGAGCATCTAAACTAAAGGCATTTGGGTTTTCAAAAGGATAATCTTGACTCATGGAATATAATTTATATCCATATATTAAATGATACAAAATTAGTATTTCGTAGTCTTTATTTGACAAATGGTGAAATATATTATTGTATAACATTGAGGGTATTATAATTTACAAGTAAAATTAATTCATGTATTTTTTTTAAAATCATTACATAAGAATGTTTTGGTCAATGGGAAATGGTGATGGGTGGGAATAAGTTAAAAATTGGTAATTGAGAGACTACCACCACACCATTAGGAAATAGTGAATCGGGTTAAGGGGTGCCATTACTCCAGGACCATAAATATTCCCTGGAGGTTACTTAGTAGCTCAAATAAACTCTATTGTTTGATATTTATTCCTAAGGGATCCATTAAGATCATTCAATCATCATGTAACCAATTACTTATTAAATGTGGAATAATGTGGATATGCTCAATGATTTGGGATTACAAGAGATGAATATCGACTCTATATTGTGGTTTATGTTTATTTAGATATCAAAGGTATAAATTAGGTTAAATGGATATAGTAATATTCAAGAAGGTTTGGTGCAACCTAAAGGTTTTTCCATTATGTGTTAAATGCACTCTTGAGAAGAATGGATATAACGTGGAATGTTTTGAGTATATGATCACCTTAATGGGATGGCCTACTTAATGTGAATATTGTTAGTATTTGAAATCAAAATATAGTGGAAGAAATCCATTTAGAATCTATAGAAAAGAAACAAATCTATCGAAATTTCTAGACTATAAAAACCTGGTCACACTGATGTACCAAAACATAAATGTAAAGTCACTCTTAAAATAGCACAACATGATAATTACCTCACTAACTCAAACAAATAAAGATCAAGGAAACAAGAAATAAAGTAAAATAAATCATAAGAGAATTAAGAAAAAAATATTTTCATGATTCCAAAGTTAGTCATATATCCATGGGATAATATTACTAATTCCTTTTATTTTACAGAAGTTATGATATTAAAATCACAATTAGACAGTCAACCAAAAATACCAATAGTCATTTGATATATTTAAAAGTGGTCCCACCATAACTTTTAGTGGGACCCATTCGGTCAATTTCTTTCATCATCCTCTGATATTTTATAAGGCGGCCTTGTAGGTTATAGTAACATGTGAATTCTTATAGATTTCCCATCCCTGAACACTATCTTCTGATTAATGTGAAAGTTTCTCTTACATAGTTAAACAATTAACCTTCTATATCCCCTTTATTGAACCTCTAGTAACATTTATGTATCATAATAGGTTACCCTTATATAATTCTAAATTATTCTCATTTATCATTCAAATGATGACCACTTTCACTCCTCGGTTTCAGAACAAAACATCTATCACATGACCTCCACTGTAATTCAACTGTTCTGAGTCTTCATCGCTAAAAAACATATGTCTTGAATTTTCTTTCTCTCTAAATTGAAAATTGGAAATTAAAATATAATTAATATTTCCTAACAATATATCACATGAATAATACAATAAAGTAAACAAAAAAACCATCACTTGGAAAAATTATGTTTATCTCAACTTCTACAAAAATAATCAGTGTATCCAACATCTACTTTTCAACCCAGTCCCATAGAGCTGTAAAGTTTAATTAGAATTTTATGTAATAAAACATTGGTAAAAATGTTTAAAAGATTCTCAAGTCCACCTATATTCCACAAATACAACTTATTCCCTCTATCATATTCCACATGAAATGATATTTCCTGAAAATGTGATTTTTCTATGAGTGAAACACCATATTCTTAGCCCAATATGATACACTCTGACTATTATAGAATAATAATCTAATTTTCTAACGTCTTTTATGTTTCTCCAAAAATGATTCAGCTATATTGGTTCTTTCTATACTTTTTTGATAGTTGTATATCCATCTTCTATCATGGGCATTTCTTTAATGATCTCCAAAATTGATATTCGTCTTACAGTTATTACTCCAAAGTTAAACAAAAATCCTATAGTACTCATATATGTGTTTACATCTCCTATAAAATAAAAATTTACATAACCATGTAATGGATAATTTTTTTTCAAAACAAAAGGATATATATTATGAACATTTTATATTCTAGATAATCCACTTCATATCACCTCAGTGTTCCTTTCCAAAATTCTCAATAAATTGACTAACAATTCCCACTAAAAATGAAATTTCCATCCTTATACATACCATGGAATATATCAAAACTTCATACCACAAATGAAAATATAATTTTATCCATATAATTAGCCACATATTTTATTTTTTATGATTTCTCTATGGATAATTTAAAGTTTTTAGGAAATGGGGTTGACATCGTCATATATTTGGCCATTCAAAATGTTTCGATGACATTACTAATGTATTACTTATAAGATGGAACCAAACATATAGTCCTCATATCTCTATCAATTTTCATCTCAAAAATTTTCTTGTCATCCCTATGATCTTTAATATTTAACATTCTATAAAAATAAATATTCACCTCTTAAATCTATTTAATTCACGGACCTACCAAGAGCATTTCATCCATGTACAAGATAAGGATCATAAATCTCTCATCCTAAAACAGTTTTTGGGAGACTCAGGGTACTAAATTTATTTGAAAGAACCCCATATCAGTCATAAAGGCATAAAACTTCCAATTTTACTACCCCAAAACATGCCTCAATCAGAAAATACTTCAATTAAACTTACACACCAATAACTCATTCGGTTTTTACTTGAAACATTTTGGTTTATTCATATATATTCCTCATATAAATCACCAAAAAAATATTCTCTTCACTTCCATTTAACCCTTATGAAACATTTCTAATGTAACTAGGACTAAAACTATCCATATGGTTATATATTTGAAAATGGGTGGGAAATTATTAGATAATTTCACTCCTTTCTATTGAAACCCCATAACAACCATCATCTAATTATAACTTTTATAGATGTTATATACTTCTTATAAATGAAACACACTACTGGAAATACACTATTTCCCAACGGTTCAGAACCGTTTGGAAAGCCCCTGAAACCGTTGGGAAAGGTTTTCCCAACGGTTCTTAGAACCGTTGGGAAGTAAGCCGTTGGGAAAACTTTTCCCAACGGTTTACTGGCAACCGTTGCAATAGAGCCATAAAATTTACCCTACCCCAACGGTTTGGGTGAACCGTTGGGATAGTTTTTCCCAACGGTTCTCCCAAACCGTTGGGAAAACCAAATACCATGGAACATTTTCCCAACGGTTGGAACCGTTGGGAATTGGTGAAGTCTTTCCCAACGGTTTAAAACCGTTGGGAAAGACATGCCAAAAACTTATATGCCAACGGTTTGAAACCGTTGGCATACCTATGCTGCAAATTGCAGCACCCTGCAATTTGCACAGCCCCTGTCCCCTGTCCATCACCACCAGTCATCAGGCCTCATTTTCACCTCATTTTCACCTCATTTTCACCTCATTTTCACCTCATTTTCGATCCAACTATTGTACCAGTAATAAAATAAAACATACATATTCAATTATGAACAAATTCATACACATTTAACATATAATGGATCCTGAAACTATACAAATCCATAATTAAATTACAATTCATAAACATACATAATTCATGTAGAATTCAATTTAAAATTTAGATGACAATTATACGTGGAATCTGAAATTCAATTCATAATATGATCGGTTTTTTCTATACCATATATTTTTACCTCAAATGATGTCCATTTTAAACAAAATACATACACCTGAAGTGATACCGGCCACACCGCACCTCAGATTGAGGTGGGGTTAACTCGTACACGTCACATTTGACTCATGGATCGTTGTGCTAAAGTATCGACAGAATCCTAATGCGTTTGGTCGGTTTTCCGTATGCCAGTTGATGTTTTTCACTTAAAATGGCGTCCTTTTGAAACAAAAGACGGACACTATGAGTGGTGCCGACCACACCGCGTCTCCAATTGAGGCGGGGTTGATTCGTACACGTCACATATGACTCATGGATCGTTCTCCTAAAGTTTAAATGGAAACCGAATGCGTTTGGTCGGTTTTCCGTATGTACTTAAAATGTTCTCCATTTTAAACAAAAGAGTGACACTTAGACTCATCCCGACCACACCGCGACTCAGATTCATCCCGGGTTGGCTCGTACATGTCACATATGACCCATGGATCATTGTGATAAATTATCAAAAGATTCCGAATGCGTTTGGTCGGTTTTGCGTATGCCAGTTGTTCTTTTCATTTATAATCATGTCCATTTTAAACAAAAGAGACATAGTTAGAGCGGTGTCGGCCACACCACATCTCAGATTAAGACGGGGTTGACTTGTACACATCACATATGACCCATGGATCGTTGTGCTAAAGTATCGATAGAATCCGAATGCGTTTGGTCGGTCTTCCGTATGTCAGTTGATGTTTTTCACTTAAAATGACGTCCTTTTGAAACAAAAGACGGACACTTTGAGTGGTGTCAGCCGCACCGCATGTCGGATTGAGGCGGGATGATTCGTACACGTCACATAGGACCCATGGATCGTTCTCCTAAAGTTACAATGGAAACCGAATGTGTTTGGTCGGTTTTCCGTATGTACTTAAAATGGTGTACATTTTAAACAAAAGAGAGCCATTTAGACTGATCCCGGTCACACCGCGACTCGGATTGACCCGGGTTGGCTCGTACACGTCACATATGACCCATGGATCGTTGTGATAAATTATCAAAAGATTCTGAATGCGTTTGGTCGGTTTTGTGTATGCCAGTTGTTCTTTTCACTTATAATCCTGTCCATTTTAAACAAAACAGACACAGTTAGAGCGGTGTCGGCCACACCGCGGCTCGGATTGAGGCGGGGATGATTCGTACACGTCACATATGACTCATGGATCGTTCTCCTAAAGTTTCAATGGAAACCGAATGCGTTTGGTCGGTTTTCCGTATGTACTTAAAATGGTGTCCATTTTAAACAAAAGAGAGCCACTTAGACTGATCTCGGCCACACCGCGACTCGGATTGAACCCAGGTTGCCTCGTACAGGTCACATATGACCCATGGATTGTTGTGATAAATGATCAAAAGATTCGGAATGCGTTTGGTCGGTTTTGCGTATGCCAGTTGTTCTTTTTCACTTATAATCATGCCCATTTTAAACAGAAGAGACATAGTTAGAGCGGTGTCGGCCACACCGTGTCTCGGATTGAGACGGGGATGATTGTTACACATCACATATGACCCATGGATCGTTCTCCTAAAGTTTCAATGGAAACCGAATGCGTTTGGTCGGTTTTGCGTATGCCAGTTCTTTTCACTTATAATCCTACCCATTTTAAACAAAACAGACACAGTTAGAGCAGTGTTGACCACACCGTGCCTCGGATTGTGGCGGGGATGATTCTTACACCTCACATATGACCCATGAATCGTTCTCCTAAAGTTTCAATGGAAACCGAATGCGTTTGGTCGGTTTTCCGTATGTACTTAAAATGATGTCCATTTTAAACAAAAGAGAGCCACTTAGACTGATCCCGGCCACACCGCGACTCGGATTGAGCCCGAGTGGGATCGTACATGTCACATATGACTGATGGATGTTGGGTCGGAGGTGATGGAAAGAGGGGGGGTGAATTGCCTTTTTAAAATTAATTAACAATTTAAAACAAATTTAAATGCAGCGGAAAGTAAAATGGCAAGACACAATTGATAACGGAGTTCGGCTTTAAACTCAAGCCTACGTCTCCGCTCCCAACTCAACCGTTAGGAGATTTATACGACCGCTTGCTTTTTAATGGTTATAGCAAGAAACCCACTAGCCGTTTTAAGGTAGGCTAGATCACCTTCTTACAGCTTGCTTTTTTATTATGGTTGTAGCAAGAAACCCAAATTGAAAGAAGGAAGAAAAAGGGTGGTTTGTTTTAATACAAACCCAATTAAGAACTAAACAATTGAAGTAAATAATTTAGAACAAACTAGAGGAAGCCTTGAGCGCCAAGAGGTGAGTGTAGTTGATGTAGAGGTAGCCCAAGCTTCAAGGATGGCAATTGGATCTCAAGTAGCCTTTGAGAATTGTCGTAGGAGCCTCAAATGATTAAAATAGCTTTGGTATGCTTCGGTATATGATCGGTAGTGTTCCCGGCATCCATGGACGTCTATTTATAGGAGAAATGCTCCCAAATACTTCAAAATAGCCGTTGGAGGGCTTTCGGAGCCGTTGGGGATCAAGTGGGCCAGCCTGGTCAGTTTGACTGAGAACACCGGCTGGCCGGTGCTGATCCACCGGCTGGCCGGTGCACCAGACAGAAGCAAGGGATTTCTGTCTGGCTCCACCGGCTGACCGGTGCTGAGCCACCGGCTGGCCGGTGGTCTAGACAGAAGCATGCTATTCTGTCTGGGTTCCACCGGCTGGCCGGTGGTCAGGCACCGGCCGGCCGGTGGTCTGGACAGAAGGTATGCCATTCTGTCTGGGCCCACCGGTTGGCCGGTGGCCAGACACCGGCTGACCGGTGGCACCTGGCAGAGGGCAAGGCCTTCTGCCTGGTCCACCGGCTGGCCGATGGGCTGGATCCGGCTGGCCGGTGACCTTACCGGCTGGCCGGTGGTCTCACACCGGCTGGCCGGTGGACTTAAACAGTCCATTTTGAATTCTTCTTGGGCCAGCTTCTAGGCACCCTATTTCCTATCATCAAAAACACTTGAAAACAAGTTAGAATACAATTAGAGTGATTGTGATCATTAAAATCCAAGAGAGAGGGGTGCAACAATGGATCGTTGTGATAAATTATCAACAGATTCAGAATGCGTTTGGTCGGTTTTGCGTTTGGTCGGTTTTGCGTATCCTGTCCATTTTAAACAAAAGATAGACAGTTAGAACGGTGTCGGTCACACCGCACCTCGGATTGAGGCAGGATTGACTCGTACACGTCACATACGACCCATGGATCCTTGTGCTAAAGTGTCGACACAGTCTGAATGCCTTTGGTCGGTTTTTCCTATGTCACTTGATGATTTTCACTTAAAATGACGTCTTTTTGAAACAAAAGACCGACACTTTTTGAGTGGTGTCGGCCACACCGCGTCTCCGATTGTGGCGGGGTTGATTCGTACACGTCACATATGACCCATGGATCGTTCTCCTAAAGTTTCAACGGAAACCGAATCCGTTTGGTCGTTTTTCCGTATGTACTTAAAATGGTGTTCATTTTAAACAAAAGAGAGCCACTTAAACTTATCCCGGCCACACCGCGACTCGGATTCATCCCGGGTTGGCTCGTACACGTTACATATGACCCATGGATTGTTGGGATAAATTATCAACAGATTCGGAATGCGTTTGGTCAGTTTTCCGTAATCCAGTTGATGCTTTTCCCTTAAAATGACGTCCTTTTGAAACAAAAGACGGACACTTTGAGTGGTGTCGGCCACACCGCGTCTCCGGATTGAGCTGAAACCACCGTGAAACATTCTAATTATTATTCGTGACGTGTACGCGCAGACGGCACGTCAATCGGACGTGCGGTTTGCGCGGTACGGCTCAATATTAGTGTTTTAAGTGATGTGCGCGCTTCGTAAACGCGCGTGAGGGGGGTCCAAACGGGCCGAACGATGTCGGAATGGCCTGAAATCAGACGACAAATACGGGTGAGTGATTTCTGAAGTGGTCGAGCAGACGGCACGTCAATCGGACTTGTCGTGTGCCCGCGGTGACAGACAACGCAGTTATGGTGTCATAAACGGCCAGAACGGGCGTCCAAGAATGAGGGGGGTTGTCCAGGGAGTTCTCAAACACACAACCACTAAAAGACAACAACATCCATAAAAACAGACAATATATAAAAATAATTCAACTCCAATACTATACTACGAGTCTAGATAAAACCAACAACTAGAATAGATTAAACATCAAATCTCAAGTCAAAAATGTAACGGATCAATATGTCCCACATCAGCATCACCATCTCCATCATCATCATCATCATCGCCCTCGTCATCGTCCTCCTCATCGTCATCACCCTCCACAACGCCTTCCTCCTCGCCTTCGCCCTCCTCCTCGCCCTCCTCATCTCCCTCCTCTTCCGCATCAGACTGCTTGCCATCATCATCTTCAAGCTCGACATCGGCCTGACCACCACTGGAACTGCCACCTGGTGCACCATATATAGAATGTATCGACGACATGTATTCATCAATCGCTGGGCTGGCCTCTGCTGGAAGTGTTGGACGTAGAACTTCAATAAATTTCATAAATGCACTGTTTTCCCTTGAAGACTGTTCTGCCATCTCTGTGGCCCTTTTCTCAGCCTGTTCTGCCTGTTCCCTAACTTGCTGCAGCTCGGTGGCACTACAACTCGTACCTGAGGCAGGCCAATACCTCGTCGGGGCTATCCTAGGTCGGCAGCGTACTCTGCCAGAATGATCATCTCCCAACACCTGATGTAAGTGATCAGATGGCCCAAAATTGTCTGCTTCTTGGGCATCGAGGGCCTCTAAAGCATCCTGTTACAAATATAAATATATTGTTAAGTTACGAAATAGATATTAAAATATAAAATCAACAGATTAAAACTTACAATCTGCTGCTGAGTCGCTTCGTTGACAGCACGTCCATCCTTTTTTCGTCTACTCGAGCAAAACAGTTTTGCTCGAGGCACACGTCCTTCAATATTTTGTACTTTCCTCTACAATGACATTGAAAACAAAATTTATATAAAGACTTCAGCAAATAATTAAATAATTGAGGAAAAAAAAGAAAATGTAAGTCGTAAAGAAAACTTATAAACAATTGTCATACCTGCTGCCTCTCATGATCCGGCATCGTCGTGCGTCCTAGTGTATGGAGGTATTTTTTTGCATCAATGTTTTTTTTATTTTTTCCAGATGATTCCTAAATAAAATTCGATAATGCAAAGGATAATATTAATGCAAAACTTGAAAGTTATTATTTAAATACCTCAAATGTAATTCATACCTTAAACTGGGTACTCGTCCAATGAGTAATCATCTGACGATACTGCTCTATAGGACAATCATCCACGACTGGTACCGCCTCTAACTCAGTGCCAACTCTAGCACGCCAGCCAATATACAGCTCATGCTTGTAGGCTCTCCAAAGCTCGCCTAAATCCTTTAGACGTTCCATTCGTGCACCCTCACCATCAGGAAAATTAAATCGAAGCTGAAATGAAAATATTAATTTATATAAATACAAAAAAAATTCATGGCATTAAATACAACAGATTTTTTTACCCATATCTCTGCCCAAGCTCTATCTTTGACCTCATGTGGCAAATGTCTCCACGACAGCGGGCTGACGGGAATGATGTCGGAGTATTTGGAAAGCGTCGCCATAAAACTCCGACATTGCTGCCCTGTTTTCTCAACCATCTGATTGTCTTCATTATATTCCACCATAACCTGTGTGCGACGGTTCCACACCGAACGCATGCGTGTACGGCCCCGCCCCCGCCTCCTTTCAGTAGATGTATCTGTCATGAAAGAAAAACAAATATTTTATCAAAACATGTTATAATGAAAATAAATATTACTATAAAAATTTGATAGGGTTTTATAAATATACCTGTGCTAGTCTGATCAATGAGTGGCGCCGGATCCACAGAACCTGATGGAACACCCTCTGGTGGAACAGGAGTCGAAGACGATGGAATATAAAAGCTCGGAGAGACAGAAGTAGAAGGAAAAGAAGATGGAACAACTGTATGACCTGATGCTGACTGGGGAGTGGGAATCATCATGGGATGTGAAAATGATGGGGCAGAAGATGCAGAAGGTAGCGAAAACATGGGAGGTCTAAATATCCCGTGTGTCCCTAACGACACACCGGGATCAGAATGTGGGAAGGCTGAAATGTCAGTGGGAGGGGCAGGGTCTAGTCGGGCACGCGCAGCTCTATGTCCACCTCTGGTACGAACCCTCCTCGTACCACCGGCCTGAGTACTCGGACCAGTACTAGGCTCCTCGTCGAATAACTGTCGACGTAATGGTGGATCCTACAAAAAAGTTTACAAAAAAAATTAATCACATGACATTATATATTCTGTAAATATATATATATATATATTTGAAATAAAGTACTCACTGTAGGCACTAATGGTGGAATGCCCATCTCCTCCATCCGACGATTGTTCTCCGCCATTTTTTTTCTTTGTCTCTCTTCAATTGGCTTCATTTCCTGCATTGGAAAACAAATATGTAATTAATTAGAAAAAGAAAATTAATGTGTAAACCAAAAAACTAAATATATGAGGGAATGAGGGGATTCATTGGTAATTTAGCTATCAATTGTTTTAGAAGAGCTTGAATGAATTTAATAAAACATACAAGTTGTAATGTTCACCAAGTTAGAAATATTGTTTGATTTGGTTTGAATACAGTTCAATTCCAAATTAGAAAATGCAATTCAAATAAAACAGCAACCAATAAACATTGAAAATTCACATAACGGTCAAGTCAGCTAAAACATATTTGTGATCAATACTAAATAAATATGAATATTACCAACCTTAACAACCCAACTCGAGGTAAACCAAAAGAATTGAGAACATGGATGAATGATTCTATATATTTCCAACCACAACTTCAGGTTTACAATCAACTCTGACAATTGAGCTATTGGAGTCATCAAAAGAAATAAATGGATTGGTTCCAATGGCAATAGGGACAATGTCAATTCCATCATCAGCATCATCAAAAATATGTCTTGGAATTACTTCAACTACGACACCAAATTCAGGTTGAAGTTGATCTTTGACATAAAAAACTTGTTTAGCCATTGATGCCAACACATATGGTTCTTCAGTTGCAAGAGTGCGGGTCATATTAATTACTCGAAATCCACAATCATCAATAAATGTGCCATGTCTCGTCATCGAATCAAACCAATGGCATTTCATCATTGTGACTCATCCATGAGAGTAATAATCCAATATTATTATTTTCTCAACGACTCCATAATAACCCACATTTTCAAGTCGCGGTCTACTATCTGATGCGCTGGCATAACAATCTGTTGTGGCAGTAACCATAATACCATCATGTTGTGTTCTCATGTTTTTGGCTCGTTCAGTGACAATAAATCTGTACCCATTGATAACAATTGATTTACAGTCACGAACCACGGTATTAGGACCAAAAGCCAAAGCTCTTATTTCCTCAGAGACAGAGTCAGCAGACAAACTCAATACCTGCAATATAAATGACAGTTAAACTTAAGTAAATATTGAAATAATTAATTTAAACAGTAATATTTTTACCTTCAATTTTAACCAAGCAGAAAACTCTTTACTATGCAAAGTCTCTCTCCTTCTCAAAGATAAAGAACGATGCTTCCTATTTATCATTGTTTTATGTTCCCTGTAGATAAAAAAATATGAATAGTTTAACAGATATATATGTAAGATATACATATTCAATTTTGTTACCTGATATAGTCATCGAACAAATCACAGTTGAACAAAACTGTGCGATGTGCCATCTCCCGCTCTTCATGGCTTAATGTCTTCAATGTATATGATCCAGGAATTCCTCCTGTTTGAGGAAGTGATGGAAAACTGGGTTCAATTTTCTCATATTGTTCTTCTTCATTTCTCATTGGTCTGTTCATTCTTGTAGTAAGATCAGACAAATACATTGAACAGAAATCCATACATTCTTGAGCTAAGTAACCGTTCACGATAGAACCTTCGGGATGATTCTTGTTTCGAACATAAGACTTTAATGTGAACATATTTCTTTCAGTTGGATACATCCAACGAAAAGAAACAGGTCCTCCGAGAAGTATTTCAGTTGGAATATGGACAGTCAGATGCAGCATGCATGTGAAAAATGATGGGGGAAATATTTTCTCCAACTCACACAAAATTAATGGGGCATCTGTCAACATTTTTTGCAAGAAAGACTTGGACAACTTCTTAGCACAAAGATCTCTAAACAAATGGCACAACCGAATAACACCCACCCTTACATTATTGGACAAAAGATGACGGATTGCTATTGGAAGCAACTCATGCAGTAGAACGTGATAATCATGAGTCTTCAAAGATTTTAGCTTCAACTCTCTTCTGTTGACCCGTTTAGATATGTTGATTGAATAGCCATCAGAAACTCTAATAGTCTCTAATACTTCCAAAAATTGTTTTTTTTCAGTAGGTGTCATCACATAAGAAGCACATGGAAGTTGCCATTTATTTTCACTGATACGCACAGGATGCAATTCTGGTCTGATGCCCCAATCCACCAAGTCACGTCGAGATCGTAAATCATCTTTTGTCTTCCCCTTGACATTTAGAAGAACTGAAAGCAACATTTCATATATATTCTTTTCAATATGCATTACGTCTAAGCAATGACGTAGCAAATTGGTTGACCAATAAGGCAAATCAAAAAAGATACTCCTCTTCCTCCAATTGTAACAGGTTTCTGTGGAAACATTCTTTCTCTTTCCAGATTTCATTTGACCCTTCCCGAACGAAAAACTGAAATCTTTCAATTCATTAAGCACATCAGTTCCAGACATACGCTGAGGTGGATCATCGGTCTCTATAGTATTATCAAATCTTCGACGATTCATTCTATATGGATGATCCTTTGGCAAAAATCGTCGATGTCCCATAAAACTGAAACTACAACGATGTTTCAGTCTTCTGGATCGTGTATTCTTCATACAAACTGGACATGACAGTTTCCCCTTCGTGCTCCATCCAGACATCATTGCATAAGCCGGAAAATCATTGATCGTCCACATAAGCGCAGCGCGCATCTGAAATATGTCTTTCGAACATGCATCGTATGTGCGCACACCCACATCCCAAAGAAGCTTCAACTCTTTTATTAAAGGTTGCATGTATACATCAATATCAATGCCAGGATCAGAAGGACCAGATATGAGTATACTCATGAAAGTGAAAGGTTTTTTCATACACAACCATGGGGGAAGATTATAAATGTGTATAAAAACTGGCCATGTGTTGTGCGAAGTAAGCATCTGCCCAAACGGATTAAAACCGTCGCATGAAAGACCCAGCCTCACATTACGCACGTCAGCTGCAAAATCAGGATGTCGAGCATCAAATCTCTTCCATGCAAATCCATCTGCAGGATGAACCAACTCATCATCAGTCTTCTTTCTCTCGGTATCATGCCATCTCATTTTTATTGATATGTCATCAGACATAAAAAGATTCTGGAGTCTGGGGATCAATGGAAAGTGCCACATTACTTTCTGTGGAACGCGGGATGGTGTTCCATCAGATTTTGACTTCCAGCGGGATGTGCCACATTTTATACAATCATTTCGTTCAGCGGTTTCCTCCCAGAATAAACTGCAATCTTTCGGGCAAGCATGAATTTTGTTTCTTGAAAATCCAAGTTCCTCAACTAACTTCCATGCCATATAGTGGTTTGAGGGAATATCTGCATAATCTGGAAGTAAATCCTTCAAGAGGGTAAGAATGTAATCGATTGCTGTATTAGAAATCCCATACATAGTTTTCCCATGAAATAATCGGATTAAAAATTCCAGCTTTTTCATTTTATCGCATTGCCGATATACTGGAGTCGTGGCAGCATCATTCAATTTTTTCACCCTATCAATATCATCATTTTCACTAGATGCATCAGCTGTCCTCATATCAAAGTCTTCTTGAGTCGAAATCCTTTCTTTTTCATGATGACGAATAAACGGAAACCGATCATCTAACAAATTCTCCATCCCAGTCTTTTCATTTCGATCATCACCAATTTGAGATTTCGTTTTCTCCCCATTGTGATACCACAGAAAGTAGTTTGCTTGAAACCCATTTTTGGTTATGTGGTAGCTGACTTCTTCACGGCTCAACCAAGGTCTACCAACACAATTGGAACATGGGCAGTGTATGCGACCACTATCTGAAGCATTGTGAAATGCAAAATCTATAAAGCTCTCCAAATTGTTTTGAAAATCATCTGAGATCCGATCGGTTTCATACATCCAACTTCTGTCCATTCTGTAAAAAGAATTTATATAAGTCGTTTTGTCATAAACAATTCAATAGGCATTAACTATAATAGAATATACATTTAAGTAAACGATAAAGGAAGAAAATAATCAAGGTATCAACTACACATGTCAAAAAAACATACAAATGTGTTATTGAAAAAATGTAAAACCAACAAGAACTTAATGTGTTATATCACATAACAGCATGACTCATCCCATAACCATATTAGTAGGGTATCATGAACATGAATAACATCAACCTTGTGCCATCCTCCTACCCTACATGACCCCAACCACATGCCACATCTTATTATAGCCTTATCACATCACACCTCACCGAAAAACACTAGGGAAATCATAGTACATCTCACCTGAAGACACATGGACAATCACATCGCATCTTGCCTAAAAACACATGGTCAATCACTTTTGAAGGAAGAGTAGGGAAGACATGGTAGCTATCCAAACATATAACCACCATCCTAGATATTAGAAAAAATACCCATAACTCAAAACCTCTGATCGTTGGTAAGTTTATCCAACTCTGGTTGGGAATGTGTAGAAATAACATAAAAATACATGATATATAGATAGCACAAAATACTCAACCTATGGGTTCACATTAACTACATAATCACACACTTCACTACTACCATAAAACACATAAACCACACCACCACCACACAAGACGCATATCATTGGAATATAATTCTACATTCAATAAGTCTATCTATGGAATTATCATAAGAATCCATGTATCAATTGGAATATAATTCTACATTCAATAAGTCTATCTATGGAATTATCATAAGAATCCATGTATCAATTGGAATATAATTCTACATTCAATAAGTCTATCTATGGAATCCCTCCCTTGGATCCATGTATCACCCATGGCTTAATCAATATTCAAAGAAATGAGTCTATCCGTGGAATTCCACTGTGAATCCATTTATCACATAAAGCGTATAAGTTAATAGAAACAAGATTATATACCTGGCATCCTAATAGAATCCATGTATCACTATTTACTATTAATCATTTAATGAATTCCATTTCATTTAAACAATTCATTAAACATACCAAGGTCAAAAACTAAGGTATTTAATACAACTCACCTCAAAATGGCGACTCAATCAAATAATAACCTGAAAAGAATGAAGCTTCATTTACTCATGTTGTAATGACAAGATAATGAGATTCCCTTGCTTAATCAATCAATTCCATATCATGGTCTCAACATAACTCATAATGGCTAGCAATTCAATGAAAATTCAAGCACTCACATGGGAATTTTTAATAGAACACTCCTAACAAGACTATAAAGATATCACATGCATTAGTTATAATATATCTAACATGGTAACATAAAATATAAGATAAATTCAATCCAATTTCATAGATTCATAGCATAGTCTCTACTTTACTCACATTGGCAAGGCAATACAATTAAAACATGTGTTAAAAAATAATTGGCATTCATGTGTTAAAAGGGGAATGCAAACCATAAAATACCCTTAATTAATTTAATTTACAATTCAATTCAGAAATCGAACAATCAATTCGATTTATATAACCTTTCACAAATGACATCCCATGTTCAAGGGGTAAAATCCAAAAAGGAATTTTCAAGAAAACTCACCCTTAGGCTGGTCCGGCCGGCAGTAGCACCAAAATCACCTAAACTGATGGGAAAAATGAAAATAGGTTTAAATACTATCCAAACATTTGAATACATTTTCAGTTAAGAAGAATAATAACCTGAATAAGAGCTGGAAAATTGAAGGCCGGCGGTACCTCCAAAATCGCATAAATCCGCTGCTGCTCCCGTTTTAGGGTTGTGTATCGCGAATTGGGGAGAGAACAGGCGGCTGGGAATTTGGGGAGGACCTTTGCCAACGGTTCTTAAAAACCGTTGGCATATGTCTATCTATCCCAACGGTTCTACAGAACCGTTGGGATAAACATGCTAAAACCTCATCTATGCCAACGGTTCATGAGAACCGTTGGTAAAAAACCATCTATCCCAACGGTTCTCATGAACCGTTGGGAAAAAGCTCCCTGGAAACCTCTATGCCAACGGTTCTAATGAACCGTTGGTAAAAACCTCCTTCCCCAACGGTTTCGAAGAACCGTTGGTATCTAACCGTGGGGAAAGGCCAGCATTCCAGTAGTGACAATCATTTTTTCCACATCACTTTCTTCCCCTGTAGTAATTTTATTATCTCTTGTGTTTCATTTTCATGAAAATAATCCATTTCATCTTTCAAGGAAAACACTTAATTTCTATAATCATTGAGAATGGATTATTTTTAAAGGATCTTAAGATCAACTCTATATATAAGAAATGAGTAATAAAAATTAGTTCAAGACCACTAATATAGTATTCTAATTTTTGAAGATATTCAAAACACAACCTATTATTCTTATATTTTCAGAACCCCTACTTCCAAAACATCACCTTCTATAAATTTCTCTAAAACATTCACAATTACTTAGATCTCTAGTATATCTTCCATCCAAATGGATCTCTTTAAAATTTATATTATATATATATATATATGTTAATTGTTTCCTTCTAGATCTTCTATTCAGATCATATTTCATGCAGTCATTTTAATCTATACTCCTAACTTCTTCTTTCACCAAGATTCAATATTTCTAAAAGAACATTCCATTAATGAGAACATTCCAACATCAAATTATATTTTGAGAGACATTATACTAGATAAAAAACCAAATTTTTCCTAATTATATCTCAAAAAGAAGTATTCTTATGACTTTTCATTGAATTTTTTTTATCCTTGGAATCAATATGGCCTTAGGATAAACTTCAAAAAATTTCAAGGTGGAAACTTCCACTGGATTTAATAACAAAATCTATTTGGGAATCAATTGTACCAATGATCCATAAGAACTATTATTCACAAGGTACATTAAAATTTAGATTGATTTCATACGAATTTACATGGACATTATAGAATTCAGTTTAATTATTTGACACTTCTTAGTTAACCTAAGATTCATTTTCTAAACTATACCATTTTATTATTTTGTTCTGGGTAAAGTATTTGAAAACCTAATTCATTTTATCTAGAAAAAAATTTAGAACTCCCTACTACTATGATATCAACTATTAATATACAATAAGAATAATTTTTTTTCTCTCCTTTTCCACCATATACCTCCATAAAATAAACACTTTTAAAAACTTTTATTTTTGATTAGGAAAGTAAACTCAAAATTTCTTTATAGAATCATCAATGAATGTTACAATCTAAAAAATGACCCACCTGGAGAATGGGCTAGTGTAGGCCCCAAAATATCTATGTACAAAAGTTATAACTTTTAAGAGTTATATGACCTTACATTTAGAATAAACAGCACATTTATCTAATGTTTTAGTTTATAGATCTCACAAGATCCATAATCTGTGTGATCGGTCTTCATTACAACTTCATCCACCAAGAATCTCAGGTTTTTCATACTAGGATTCCCAATATGGAAGTTTCATGAGTCCACAATTTTGGAATTTTTCATTCTAGAAATTGTATCTCCATATGATTTTGTCATTAGATACTATGTACAATTTATGACATGCTATAAATAACCATCTAACCCAAAGTAATCTTATATATTCCATTTGTGAATATTGTTCTGAATCCTTATCCATCCATCTCACTAATGAAAATTATGTTATTCAATAAACATGGTATGTTCAGAACTCTTTATAACCCCAAGAATCTTATATTAGACCTATGAAATTTAAAATCACCCTTTCCTGTGGTCTCAATAGCTTCATCATTCAATAGATGAACCTTTTTGGATCTTACAGACACGTAATTAAACTTGTATCCCCAGTCATCCTTAGAATAGAATAAATCCTCAGGATCAATAATCCATGATTTCAATGGAATATTCACACTCAGTAGTAAACTATTATTACCTTTAGGTATAGAATTAAAGTAACTCGAACTTCTAGAAGAACCCTTTCCAGAATTCACCCTATGATCCTTGAAATATTTCTTTAGGTTCTCCCTCTTCTCACAATGTCAGCATATAGATCTAGGACAAGTAAATTTACTTTAACATATTTTCCATGATATATATTTTTATTTCCTTTTACCTTTCAATTGGATATAAAATCATATACCTTCTACATTGATTGTGGTTTCAATAGGTTTTTGGACTTCATTCAATATGAGTTCTTCATTTAGAATGAGTTCTATAACATCCTCAAAAAATTATGTTGGATTTCCCATAATAATTACTTATTGAAGACACCAATGTTTCACATGGTTTTTGTAGTTATTATATCCACAACATATCTAACATATCTTCTATGAAAATTACTTAAACTTATTTGACATGAATCTAGATCAATTTAAGTCATTCACCTGATCAACTATTGGTATTCCATATGATATTATCATATAGAATATTCTATAAATCATAAAAACCTTGTTCATTTTTATTATATTATCATAAATTTCCACCATAGTATTCATTAGCTAAATTATAGTCCTCATTTCCAGAATTTTATAGGATAAATTTTAATCTAATAATATTTGAATCAATCCAAGTGCCTTTTTATCCAACATTTCTCATTCCTCTCTTTCCATTAATCCTATTTGTTCCCTTTTAATAGAAAATTTAGATCCTTTGAAATCAAATTTTCCTCCATATGTATCCTATAGAATTTTAATTTCATCTAGTTAGATTTATCTATCTGAATCATTCTTTCTTCTTACTCTATACTTTCTAAAATAGTAACTCCCACTGAATAAAAAAGCATAAAAATAATAACTTCACTTAAAGATCCTTCTTCTAAGAGTGAAGTGCCATATTAAACCAAAATCTCTGATACATCTTATTAGTAATTGAAACTAATAAACACAAAAATAAAAACCTCAATAATATTTAAACAAAGAAAAAATCTTTGGAACTTCCCACACATGAATAACCCTATAAAACTAATGTACCCAAATTATAAGTTAACCCACAATAAATCAATTTATATAATTTTATCCCTATTATAATTAGAGAAACAAAATTCTTGGAAACAAACATTCAATAAAAATAATGAATACAATAAATAGAAAAAAATTATTTACATGGTCTGAACGTTAGTCCTATATCTATGGGAGAAGACTAATTTTTTATTTTATTTCACAAAATATTCAATATTATAATAATAATTGAAATTTATTCCAATTAAATCACTAATAATTTGATCTATGTAAAAGTGTGGTCATCTTACCTATATAATTGGGACCAACCAATAAACCAGTTACACCAACATCCAATATTTACAAGGGACACATCATTACTCATAGTAACTTATGACTACCTATAGATCACATATCCATGACTATTATTATTTGGTTACAATGAAATTTAATCCTACATAGTTAATTTATGAACCTTACATATCCTCATTATTAGACCACTGATAAACTTTATGTAACCTCATCAGTTAACCTTATGTGAGTCTGAACTTATGCTTATTTATCTTCTAAAAAATAACCACTTACACTCCCTAGTTATGGAACATAACATTTAGGCCACTACCTCCATTAGACTTATACTATCATTATACATTATTAGTATGAAACATGAGTCCTAGTGTTTCTCCTTTTATACAATGTAAATCAAAATTTGAAAGTGACTTGGCATTTCCTAACAAAGACGTGGCCTTGTTTGGAATTAAAATATACTGATGGAATAGTTTAAGATCATGTTCAGTGGAAAAGAAGATCTTATCTAAATTTTTCCTAGACCAATGGTTCCAAAATGTGTATCTTGAGTTTTTCTAGGGACAATTTGGTAGTCCTTAAAATGTTTGTGTCTTTTTTATTTATTCCCTAACTTTTTCATAATTCATAAAAGGGAATGGATTAATGGGTGAAGTCTTGATTTTTTCTTAGGATTACCTTTATAGGTTCTCAACCTGAAAAGTAGCTTTTTATGTTTATTACACTCTAACATTTTCCTAATCCATGAAATGGAATGTATTAAAGAGTAAAGACTTGAATTTTTCAAAGTAACCACTATACATATTATAAACTTACCAATCCTTTGTATCACTTTCATTTTATGTTTATGTTCGTTAAATTTGGAATAAAATTAGGTGATGGAAGTTTATGTTTATAAAACATAGATAAAATATTGATGAAATTTAAGTCCATACACTCTTAACCAAAAGTGGTTGATGTTTATGGTTATATAACATTGACCAAATGTGGATTAACATATAAAATTATCATGAAAAAATTGACCATATGTGAATGATAAACCCAACACAAATATAATAAACCTTTTTTAGAAAATGGTACATGTGTTTTAAGGATATACTACTTAAACAATTGTATCACTCATAGTTTATGGTAATAGAACTTGTACCTTGTTTTATTCCTCATTTCCCTCTATATAAATCTATCTCATACATTAAAGAAAATGGAATATGGTGAATTGTACCCTATTTAGTGGATAAGGGGATATATCCAACATGAATTTATAGGATCTAAACACAAGGGTGGAAATGAGGAATGAATGGGCTGGAAATTTAGGTTAGGGCATTAGATAAGAGATCAAGGATTCCCTATGTATCATATGAGAACATGAATCAAGCCACATGTATTTATAAGAGAAAATATTTCATCCTAATATACAGTCTTATATATAAGGATCCTATGTGAATAAGGAGGCCATATTCTAGGTTTGGCTTTTATAGTGATGAATTTTATGGGTGGACCCAAAACATAAAATTTTGGATTCACTATGTATCCTACACTATCAAAAATAAATCCATGTGTAGTTTTTGAAATAATATGGTTTTATCAAAATATATAGCCATTTAAGGAAAAATAACAAGAATTATAAAACTCATTCACATGGATAGAGTGAAATATTATATGAGAACTATATTTTCTAGGTAGGACTAAGATAATAGATCTATACATAACTATTAATCATGTGATGATATTAATCAATCCATATATAATTCTAGTAAGTAAGCCTCCATATAGATTTTTCTCATGTATAGAAGAAAAGGGGGAATTGTATGGGTTCCCCAGTGAAAGAATAAAGGATGAAAATGGTTGTTAATTTCTAAATATATCATCACCAGGGTTGAAATAGGAATGGAAATGGGATTTTTTTTTAGGCCTTGGATAAGAGATTTTTTTCATCACTATATATATTATGTTAATAAGAATACATCCACACATAGTTCTGGTAAAGGGTTATTTTTTAATCGGTTATGTAAACCATGAAATTAGGGTAGGAAGATGTAGTGAGATCCATCAAATCTATTATGAAGTGGGGATATTATATAGATCTATATCTTATATATGGGATAAGATTTTATAATTTAAGGTTTCATAGAATAGATCAATCCAATTAGTTTAATTTCATACAATGTAGTACACGTTTAATAGTTTAAATTCATTTGGGGATGGACTATGTATCCTACGGTTAAAGTTTGTGTGGTAAGAAAATTATGGCATATAGTTTATGGTCTTACAATAATTGCCTCATGTTATTCAGTTTAGAGTCAAATAAAAATTACATTTTTATGTATTTTAAAGTCATGTGAAAATAAAGTTTTGTTGAACATGGATTTCCAAGAATGATTATTTTCTTTTAGAGTAGTAATGAATTGCATTCATGTCGCATAAGTCTTAAAATTCTCTAAATTTATCATCCCTTCATTTATATACTTTTGGATACAATATTTAAATACAAATAATTAATAAAACATATTTCCAAAAAATTAATGTTAAGAAAAATAATTAAGATGGTATTTCATAACTACCTCATAAGGTTTTTAATACCCAAATGCTTAACCAAATTACGCTCTAATGAAAAAATAAAGTATAATGGAACTTGATTATGACTAAAGTAATCTGGATTGTTTCATCTATCATTGAGACATAGATAACCCTAATTATTTATAAACAATTTTGTTGTTTATCTTAGGGTATTAAAATGTATTTATTATAGATTTGGGTGTCCATGAATCTATTATCCCTTAATATTTATTCTTCTAAAGGTGGTACATAAAGATTAATCACTTATCTATTGTATACCCTAAAAATATATAGTAGTGGTATTGATTGGAATTGTCTCTAAATTCTTCCTCCTTTGTTACCTTGATCCTTGGGAGATCAATTAAATTATTCTCTAATGATTTGTGTTAATCACAAAATTTCTCTTGTTTGGAGGAATATACCTTGTGTCATCTACCTATACTAGGTTGAAAACCTTGTTTCTCATGAATACCACAATGCCTTGATTAGTATGGGAACATGGATGAATTTTGATATATGGAAGTAGTGCATTAATATTGATCAATTCAAGAGTGGATGTTGAATTTATTTATGACTGGGACCTTTATGGTTAAACCCCTAGATTGGGAAATACAACTATTTTGGGGACTGTGTGGTGATCACTGAGGTTAATTGATGTTTGAAATTCACCCGATGAAGGGGTAAATAATAGAAAAATTCCCCCAATCCTTTTTGATAGGGTGCTTCATTGTAAGAAGGACCAATGTAGAAATAGGATAGAATTTCACTATAGGTAAAATATCCTATAATAGAATCTATAATTACATTATAGATATTCTTATTTTCTTACTACAATTGGGTGATTAGTTCCTCAGTAGAGATAGCCTTAATAGTTTTTCGGGGATGATATGTGGAAGACATAAGGACGTGCTTGGATTTCAGAATTTAATGATAGGTATCTGGTGATGGAAATCTAGGTTAGGACACCAATGATTAGATATTCATTTAACACTGGGAACATGTTCTATAAATATTAAATTTTAAGGCATCAATAGAGTTGAAGATACCTTCTATATAGTTATATGGTATCATCAAGATATTATTATCCAATTTTATATGTAAATAATGGGAAAAAATGTTTATCCTTAAAAGATAAAATAAGTGTTTTATTTTCTCTATCAAGAGTGAACTCATTAGGGCCAGGTAAAAATTATTGGGAACTAGTTGATACTATATTGATGGAAAGAGAGGATCCCACTTCATAAATCTGTACTTTATAAATGATATTTATTATCACTCAAAAAAATTTATTGTAGAAAACTATTTCCTATCATAAAAATTATATCTCATTTAGGGGGATGGTTTTTATTGTCTATTTTATTGGGAATGTGCCTATTTATGTTCTACATGAGCTGAAGATCTTGTTTATTCGGACAATTCCCATGGTCTCATTTGATGGGAAAATTATCATTATCCATACAATAGGGAGTAGTATTCCATGACAGTTTAGACTGGTTTTATAATCTATAGGGATTCTTGTTTACCTTTGTCTATTATATAATGATTACATTAGATATTTGGATGAAAAGAAGTATAAGGAACAATGATATTGGTTATAGAGATAATTAGGATCACGACTAGTTGATTTATTCATGTCTTGATAATTTCTTTATTGTGATTCTCTAAATTCTAGATCATCCGATCATTAAACATTTTCATATTATTATATGGGCCCATTTCCTTTTCTTATTCTTATTCAAGAAGAATGGTTGATACATATTTCACAAGTTAATTGGGGTTATCTAATAATTCTTGACCATTATCAACCATCTTTTTATATAAATCCTTGAAGACAAATCATTCATGGGTTGTGTGACCCAATATATGATGGTATGGTTAGAAATTCGGGAGATCACTCTATATTAGTTTATCTAGATTATTGATTTTTGGAAATGTGACCAGTTTTTTCTCTATATCATAGATTAAATAAACTAGAACTTGGTCATTTTGTAAGGAATATGCTTTTTTATTCCAATTTTCTATGCCACATCACCTCAACCTTGACATATTGGTGGTGACAGTAGTTCTTTCTACCTTCTATAGATTTCTTATTTGTGATAGTAGTGTTGGATGAGGTTTTTTCGTGGATATTTTAATGGAATAATAATGATGTTGTGATATATTTACAAACTATTTCAACACAGTAGGGTACTTTTGGTGATGATCTTGGTGAAAAAATCACATTATAGGTTCTCTAAGTATATCTCTAGTAATTTTTCGTTGGGAAGTTTTATTTCCAAAGAGTATGTCAGTCCCTTACATCTTGAAATGAAATCTATGAATATCTCATTCTATCAATATTTTCAATTGGAGTGTCTAATGATGGTTGGTTTTCTTATCACAAATATAAATTGGTAGAGGATTTTTTATGGATATCTTTCTAGAATGAAATAGTCCCAGATGTGTGGTTATTCTACCAAACAAATATGGGACATTCTACGATCTGCATGAATCATCTAATTTCTGCTACCTTTTTTTTCTTGTCTTATAAACATTTGTAAATAGCGGGAATAAAAAACAGGGTAAATGATACTCTACATCCCCCATTCTATCAAATGTTGAGAAGTAGGGATTCCAAGATATTTTTGGAGGAGAATTCAAATTTATCCACCCAAGATATACCTTTCTATTTGGTTATATCAATACTCACTAGCCTTCTATAAAATATATATAAATATTAGAAGCATTCATTATTTAATAAGATACCCCCAAATGATCATACACTTGAGTTTGATTATTTTTTTAAGATTTTTATGGTTATCCTGTTTTAACCAGTTTCTTAGGACATTCTTGGAATAATGGTTTATTTTTCCTCAACCATATATATCCCAAATAATCAATCAGTTCTATAGTCAGACAGCCCCATTGATGTGATCTCAATTTGATGGTGTGGATTGATTCTACCTTTTTGGATCAATCAATATCATCTCTTTGAAAAGTTTATGCTAATGGATGCATGGTTATTTTTGTCTAGAAATCATACCCAAGGGTTATTCTTCCCTTAAGAAATTTATAATTGATATTTTCAAGTATCTCTATCTTGGCCTTGAACTAAGTAATATATTCTTTTATTGATATGGTCACACCATATTGAGGTAATGGTTAGGTATGTGGCCATAGACTTTCATTTTATATTGGCACTATCCCACTGAGTATCTAGTAGTGAAATATTGTAAAGTAATCTTAAATAATTGTGTTTTATTTAATGATAGGTATATTCTTGTTTCTCACATACCATAGTGTGAATGGAATTAACTATATATGCCTCCTATTTGTTATTTTATTTGAAATTATCTTGTTTGGTAACATCAATTTGGTCAATAATGGTGACACTTATGGATGTAAAAAATATGAAATGAAACAAGGAATTCCTTGAAGGAGGTATATATATAATATATTTATATTTCCTCATAATGGATGATAATGGATACGAAAATATGGGTAAATATTACCTTATATATATGTGATGGGATTACCCATGAGATGTTGCGGTTGCAGTTATAGCTATCCTCACTTTCCAGGACTATGTTATTCTGAGTGCTAGATGCTCTAGACTACCTTATTGAGGAACTCTATATCATTTAATACACTTCGTATTTGGTGAGGTATTTATTAAAGTAGTAATCGATGATAGATTTGATGAATCTAATAGCTTTGGGATAAAGGTGGTCTGTAATTGGATACAGGGAACTATTAGGATATATCTTTGGACCTCAAATATGTTTTTGACCATAATAATATAGACCTTCTCTCAAGATATAGTGGTTGTATATCCCTAACTAGATCTTATTTTTAGTTCCCTAGTTTTTATGATCAAGGTTGGCACAGATTCCTTTACAAATTCTTTTGTAATTTGTGCCATGAAACGATACTGATGACCATGGTGAATAGGATCCCTCCTAGGTCACTCCCTGATGGTTTCTTGGACAAAGCATACATCTTTCTACACATTACTAAGATAATTAATGAAGTAATTTCCTTTCTCTAGAGAGATATTCTTGATGTGGATGGAATCTGAGATGGGGTTTGCAAGCTCGTTACTGATTTTTCTACCTGGTGTTGGTCTTCATGGATCTTACCCAACCAAAAAATATTTATTCATTCCAAAGTTTTTGTTTACCCCTTCACAAATTTACTCTTATTCCATTTAATTTACGAACTAGTATTGTAGACACTTGGTACATGAAAGTATTCAATGATTCCTTAGGGTTGAGGGGGTATATTGATGATGAAGATGATATAGGATCAAGGTTCCATCAACTGGAAATATATGGAAGACCTCATTTTCATGTATTTTCCCCCCAGTATGGTTATGGAATCAAGTTTCTCATGGTATGTTTATTATATATGTCATTTGTATTCTTATGTAGAAATAAGAAACCCATCAGTGTAGTTGATAACCCTACTTTATATCTATATATTGATAGGTTTTTATATGTGAATTAATGTAATATTAATTGAATAATGTTGAATTTCATAGAAAATATTTATGTATTATGAATTCTTATATAGGACCAACATTTAGAGAAATATGAAGGAAAATATGTAAATTGAGGAATAAAATTAAACTTCAAACCAAGTTGTGAAGCGACTCAATGCGACAACATAAATTGAAGAATGAAGCCAGGATTGATCAAAGACAAAGAGAACAATACATACATTGAATAATGGTTCCCCATGATAGTGTATGATCATGGGAGGCTACGGAGGCACAAAACTAAATAACCATGTAAATATATATTTTGATACTAAAAATTCATTTTTTATGTCATATAAAATCATTAAATGGGGTGAAGTTACGTGACTTGAATCATTTAAAAGTTTTGTATATTATGAAACCAACATGTCATGAAACATTCAAGGCCCAATTATTACATGTCATGTAATCATTACATGACATGTATGTGTTAGAAATGGTAGAAAAAATATTAATTTCCAATATATCATTAATGGGGTTATTTATATATTTTTGGCATGGATCTCCATTAAAAGTATATATATGACCCTGTGATAATTAAGGATGAATTATATGCCTATATATTGAGATTCTAACCAATAAATATAGGTATTCCATTCAAATAATGAGGTGAGACCACTGGAAGGCTATCGTACGGTTTCAACCTACCATTCTTCATAGATATGTTCCTATTTTTATTTTTTATTTTTTTCATCTTTGATGTAACATTAGTTATATCATTAGTTTTATTCTAGTATCTTTTATTTCTTCATTACCTATGTCACTCTTTCTTTCTTTTTTTTGTTCTTCATTCTTTCTTTTCTCAAGATTTTTTTAATTTATTTTTCATTGTTTTGATTGTGTATTTCCTTGTTTTGAAACATTTAATCATTATTTCAATCATTACATGTATTTATTTGTCTTTAATAAATTTCTTCATGTGTGGCTAATTAGATTTGGGTTAGGGGTTGAGTGTAATGGGTGTTTCTAAACCTAATTAATCTATTGATTAAACCTTTGTAACCCTATGGCTTGTAATTTGGTTAGTAATAATTTTTCATCACATTCTTTTTCACCACCTTGATCATGGGATGTGAAATTCAAAAAAATTAACCTAATTAGAGTTGATAAAGACTATGACCATTAGCTTATGGAACTTTATTCATATAATAAAAGTGTAATGGTCCTGGGTTTTTAGTTATACAATGGCCATGGTATAGTTTCATCATTGGTAGATCTAATTTGTTTGACCAAAACTATTTTGTAACATTTTCACAACTTCACAACTTAATCCATAGAACTATCCTAAGATAAACATAGGATTATATTTCACCTATACCTTGAAATTAACCCCAATCCCTTATTGTAGTCCTTTTTAATTTTATTTTGGGTCAGTTAATTAGTTTAATAAAATCAAACTAAAATTGGAGTGACCTTACCTTTATTTAATAATTTTCTTTCGCATTCCCCGCTCTCTATGGGTTTAACCCTAAACTTACACTTTACTACACCTTTTTAGTTATTGTTTTTCAAGATAAAATAATTTTTTTTTATTATACCTAAGGGAAATAATGACAACCTTTGGTCCTATCTAAATGGTCACCATTGTTGGGGAGTAGTGGAGTATTGCAGATGACTCAAGAATGATTGATTAGGTTAAATATTTTTCTTATCCTATTTCTATTTATAGATTTTTTTTGTTCTTTATTTCATTTTATTAATATTATTTTCTTAGGATTTTTGTAGTTTTTGGTGTTTTGCGGGATGGAATACACACCTCATAAATATTATGTTGCACAGCCATTTGAGTACATTGAATTTCAGTAATATTCGACCACATGGGATGTAATTAATTCAGGATGATGTTACTATCGAGTAATGAGCTTGGAAGATTAATATTATTTTGAATATGATAAATCCCAACATCATCAAATGAGTGAAACCTACTATCAAACCAGTGGAGGAGACCAAAATTTTCAATACTACCAAGGAGAATCCTTGACAGAGTAGTATAGCCATGATGACACATACATCCAACAACCCCAAGAGCATTATTCAGAAGGAAGATTGACCAGGCTGCTAATAAATTACACTAAAGTGATGGAAAAAATGATGGACTATCATGAGGCCCAAATTACCAAGAACGGATAATTGACTACTCACCTTTCTCAAATAATTTTAAATATTATTTCTCTTATTAGTATCCAACCAAGAGTTTCTAATTCAGATAGGGGTTGGTTTGAAGATGACGAATGTTAATAAATTTAGTAAGTCCATGTTGTTGATATAAAGGAACCTAAATAGAATAATTCAAATGATAGACTCCACGAATTTGTCACAAAGTATATTTTGGTTTTGGATAAGAAGATGGATGAGAACAAGGCCCAACTTAGTAAACAGGTAGAATTGATTACTCACTTCTCGTGGGTTATTTCAGATTTAATTTCCTTAGTATAAAACATACAATTAAAATATAATTTAGGGATAGGTTGGTTTGAGTATGGAGATGAGTAAGAGGTGTAGGAAGACAAAATTTTAGAAACAAATAGGGAATAAAAATAAGAGGTGAAACCTCAAGATTAAAACCTAAAGTATGTTGAAAATGAAAAAAAAATATTAACCTCTAGATTTAGAAGAAGTATTAGAACCTAATTAATCCCTTTTATGCATACAAAAATATAAAGAATAATATTGATAATACCTTTCCCAACTTCATGAAGAAAATAATAAATATGATGGAAATTTATAATTGGATGGTTAAAGAGGAATAAGAAAAGGTAATGGATGATTAACCAATAGAGGTCTATGTGGTATAAGTCATATAATTGAAGGAAGAAGAAAAGGTGAAGGAAGAAGATATTGGTCAGCCATGCATCATTCTCATTGGTATTCTAAATAATGAAGAGGAATGGGACTCACTCCTATAATTGCAATAAAAAGAGGATAAACCGAGGATTTTAATCAAGAATTCATTATAGAATCTCAGACTATATAAAATTATGAAAATGTTGTGGTGGTGGAGAAGAATTAAAAAATCTTTTCAAATTTGAATTTACTTGTATTTTCACTAAATTTATCCAAATATTTCATCCCACCACATGAACCATTAAAGATGAACAAATAGATGAGGAATTTAATAACTACCATATATGAAAAATAAATTCAAAAGTAGTTAAATCCAAGAAGGTTATCTCTATATCATGTTTCAATTAACAAACGAGGGTAAAATTTCAAGCTATATACCTAAAAGAATTTTTATCAAGAGGTAACATGAATTTTATAATTTCTTTCTAGCACATAGATTTATTTTATTTTATTATTTTAAATAAATCTACCAATTTATGATCTTTTTATCTATTTTAGACAAAAAAACATAAAATTTTCAAAAGATCGTGTACTTTCACTGTCTGTTATTATTTTCTTGACCATAGAAGCAAGAAGTAGGAAGCAGTAAAAGTTTTATAGATAGTAAAAATTAATATCAAGGGTTTAATACATGTCATTAAAACACATTTTATGTTATTAATTTATTCAAAACTTTTTATTTATACCACTTACTGGTTTTCTATAAAAATCTCATAATTGGTGTGAAATACTCTTGTTTTAATATTAAATGTAATTTTTGAGAATTATTTTTATTAATCCATACTTGATAGAGTTTACTATTTTAATTATAAATCTCATCATACTTATCAAAATAATGTTATTATAGTTTATTTAGGTTTTTTATTTAATTTAATACAAATAATTTAACTCGATCTTGGTCCAAATAGGTCATTTGAAGGTTCATATGGACCACACAAGAAGGCCTAAAGAATCTGCCAAAGAAACTAGACCATCCACAAATATAGAATTTATGGGCTCAATAAAAAATCCAAAATTTGATAAAATTCCATAATAGTTTTTTGAATATCTATTTAAAACTTTTATAAAAAATTTAAGGCCAAAATCTTTAAATAATGGGGCCAACTGATACTTTGAATTCTATCCCACAATTCTATCATGTAATTAAAAACATCCCACCATTATTGACTTTTCTCATAATAACATAGTCCAATTGAGCTGATTTTTTTTGTGAAAGAAAAGATATATACAGGAAATTTTTTAGAATAAATGGTTTGTATTTGAGGGAATATTACTAGTATTAAATACATTCACATTTAGACCAAGGAAAAACATGAAACAAAATTGGACAACATCACATTGTTTGGTAAAATAGACATAACTTTGGATAAAAAAGTCTATTGGACTCTAAATTTTTAGGGTGGACATTAAATATATATATATCTAGATATTTTAAGATGAATATTTCTCTATATTCAACTTTCAGAATTGTCAAATTTATGATCCAAGTTTAAGGACAGTTTTGGAAGGCACCTAGTCCACCACCTTGGGCTATAAATACATCCCCCTATTCTTCTTGCATGGGATTGTAATTTCATAAATTAAGGAAGATATTTTTCATGACTATATCCTTTAAAAGGACAAGATAGGATTTTCTTTAATCATGTTTAAATATTACATACCCATCTTATTTTTATTTCATTTTTGTTTTCCCTTATTTTCATTTGTAATTGCGTAAGTTGTTTTCAGTTTCTTTTGAATTTTAAGGTTTGTTTCATCTTAATATTATCTTATAACCATCCAAAAACTATTCTATAATATTAATTATATTAAATTAGTTTAAATAAATTTTATAACCCTTCCCTTTTATAACTTTCTCATTCAATCGTAAGTGCATTTTTACCTCTCCTTACATTTCGTGTGTGTTTGGTGCACCGTTATTTTCTTATCACCTTCTTTTTATTATACTTTTAAATCACCAAAATAAAAATAAAATAGAGTTTATTTACCATCAAAATTTATGAGTAAGTATCTCATTTGGGTCATCCATATTTTTGGTATTTTAAGTGATTGAGAGTTTTCACTCATTTAACATTCTTTTAATTAATATTGTGTGTGTCAATTAAAATATGTTATGGATTAATGACATATTTTTTACATGTGAATTCCATAGAATATTTGAGCCAAAAATTCACATGGTTTCATTAAATATTTAACATTCTACAAATAATATTTTATAATTATTATAACCCTAGTTAAGTCTCAGATTAAATCCAAGATAATTGGAAGTTCCAATTGAAATCACCTCATGAAGTAGATGTTAATTTAACAAAAAGTTTTAAAAATAAGAAGGATATGACAAGCTTAACTCCCCAATAATGAACTCATAAAAACATTTCTCAAGTTATTAAATAAAAAACTATCTTTTAATCAATTTAATTAATCTCTATAAACAACCCCCCCCCCACTCAAAAGACAAAATAAATAAAACTACCTCCAAAATTTATACCATCGCCAAGGATTCAACCTGGGTGCCACTATACACATTATATAAAATCAATATACCTTTGAATAATTAATAGGTGAAAATAATACATAATTCAAATGGATCCATTTTCACGGTATGGTTCTACTAATAGTTTGTTTTTTATTTTTGGGAAAAAACATAAAAAACAAAAACAAATATGAAAAAACATAAAGAAAAACCTGACATCTCATATAAATAATTAATGAAAAAACCACAATGAAAAACCTTCCTACCTCATCCTTCAAAACTTATCATAATTTCCTTTTTCCTCACAAAAAATCCAATAAATTTCATTAACCTGGAAATTGAGAGAACACTTCACCAAATTAGGAGGAACGTTAAGGATGATCAAATCACCCAAGACCCATTCGTTTCCCATTAAATAATTCAAAATATGGAAAATCATACAGGAAAAACCATAAAAGAACTTGATATCCATGATATGAATTACCAAACCCATGGTATTAAATATAAAAATATTGAGTATTATTTTGAACTCAAGTCTGGTTTGATTCATCTTCTACCTCATTTCTACATGCTAGCTGGTTAGGATCCACATCTTAATCTTAAGAAGTTCCAAGTGGTGTTCTCCACTATGAAGCCTTAAGTGGTTTCTAAAGAACAAATAAAACATTTATAATTCCCTTTCTCCCTTACTGAATCTTCCAATTCATGGATCTACTATCTCTTTCATAGTTCTATAAACTCATAGATCTACAGGAAGTATCTCTTTTAAGAGAAATTTTTTCTTACATCAAGAAAATCTTATATCCAAAAGGATATAATTGGTATCCTTCAATTCCTTAATGAATCACTCCATGAGTACTAGGATAGGTTCAAAAGTATTTTGGAAAACTACCAATACCACCAAATCCTAGACCAAATATTTATCCAATACTTCTATGAGGGTTTATCAGCAATGGAGTGAACTCTCCTTGATGAAACAAGTGGCGGTGATCTTGTTGAAAAAACACCTATAGTTTCATGAGATATTATAAGAAATATGGCTGAAAACACACATAAATTCCATACATTATCACATGATCAAGTTAAAAAAGTCCAATAGAATTAATCCATAGATCCCAACAAGATGACTGAGTGGATGAGTGAACTTATAGGTCTTGTGAAAAAACGAGTGGTGGATCCCAAATCCCCAACCTTGTCTTCTCTATAATATATATTCCCCATACCTATAAAAATTGTGGAATCTATAGTTCTCCATATCATCCAAATAACACATTTCCTCAACTATAATATGATCCCTCCAATTCTTATGTTCCAATGGATCTCAACACATCATATTTTCATTGAAACATCATCCCTCAATAATCAGCTCAGTTCATTAGAAACTCCATACCACCCACTCTAATCCTATGTATTATACCTATAACTCTGGCTTGAGGTATGGTAATCCCACCTCTCATCACCCTCAATTCCCTCATAAAAATATAAACTATTCCAATATGGTCAAGGTTGTGGTATCTTCCAACAACCTTATCCTTTTGTACCTCAACCTCAAAGAATCAATCCTCCCCCTACTCATCTTGGCTTCCAATATCCTATTCAGCCTTCCCAATTCCCAACCCAATATAAGCACTTTCTTAAGAACCAAAATCAAGGAAATCAAAATTTTGGACATACCTCTTATTCCAAGAAACCATAGGAAAGTTTTTTAGAATAACATTCCTTCGTCACCTATTCTAGACTTATAAACATTGAAAACCAAATTGGTCAACTTTCATTCTACCTTAGCCAGAAGCAGCCATCCAATTATTCCCAACTCAAAACTCCACCATTCCCCAACCCCAAGGGTTATGTAAGTGAAATTGAACTTCAATCATGGAATAAAATTTCCATACCTCATGATGGATTCTCAAATGAACCTTTAAATTTTGATATTCAAAATGAAAAGAAAAAAAATCCATAATGGGAACCTAAAGACACTACCTCACCACCTTCCATTTCTCTAAATTACATAATTAATTTTCCTCAAGTTGTATCTAAGCAATGGAATTCCTTTGAACCAGATCCTAAAATGCTATTCATGTTTAGGCATGTTGAATTCAACATTCCCATCATAGATTCCATCTAAAAACCCTAAGTATTCCATGTTTTTTAAGGAATTGTGCACCCATAAGAGGCAAATTTGGATGATTAAAAATGTTTCTACTCAATAGTCCATTACCATGAAGTGAAAATATCTGAGTACATTTACAATTACTTTCTAAATAGGGTGTTCCCACTTTCATGATTCACTCATAGACCTAGGATCCTTGATAAATTTCATGCCCAAATCCATCTTCTCCAACCTTGGTCTAGGTCCATTTCACCTAATGAGTGTATTCATCTAGGTATCCAATTGAAACATAGCCATTCCTGAGGGAATAATTGAGGATTCCCTTTTCATATTTAATGATATTATCTTCCCAACTAATTTTTATGTCTTTGACATGGAAGGTGATATGACCTCTTCTTTATATCCCATAATTCTAGGAAGTCCATTACCCCTAAAAACTAGAAATAGGATTGATGTTCATGTGGGAATCCTATCCATGGAAGTTTTTGACCACCAAGTCAAGTTAAATATCTTTCAAGCCATGAAATATATATCTAAGGATCACTCTGTATTCTCAATCCATGCTTCCAAGGAAACATTAGGGAGGGGATTCACCCCCATTACATAAGTTTCATCATGAACTAATGAGATTAGAGTTTTTTAAATTTTCACCATGATTACCCAAGTCATAAATAGGAAAGTTGATATTGACCTTTCATTTATAGAATCTATAGATCTAAAGGATCCTGAAAACTCTCTTGAATCACATCTAAGCTCTAATCTATGTTTTTCCAATTAATACATTATTTATGAAAATGAATCAAAACTAACTAAAATACTTTACTCGATTATATAGTTGTCTATCCCAAAAATGAAATATGAGACTGACCTGAAACATCTCCCTGTGAACCTGAAATATGTGTTCCTTTTGCATGATCAATCTTTTCCAATCATTATCTATCACGACCTATCCCTCGAGGCCTATTTCGTGACTACCCCAATCCCGCCTTCCATAGGCCAGGGGCTGGCGACTAGCACCAAAGGCGTAATTCCCTAAAACTAGGAAGGCATTGCCTTTATAAGCTCTAAACACACACATAAGAAAGCACACAGCTAGATGAAACACCAAGTAAACTGTATAAAAAAGAGTGTTGAAAGTAAAAGGGGCCAGAATATAATCCCAACTGGAATGTACAAGTACAACAGTGATAAAATACAACTGAAAGAAAAAGAAAGAAAAGAAAATACTAGGTCGTCCTCCAGAATTCATGCCTGAAGGGTAGGTACAGATATCCTCCTTAGCACTCCACGTCCATCCGTCTTCTCTGGGTACCAGAACGTCGTATGGTCCACCTCTGGGTACCATCCAGTCCTGGCACTCATAGCCTTCGTCAGCGTTTTCCGTCATCTGTATCCACCACAACGATGTACGGGCATAGCCCGTGTAGGGGTGAGTATAACGATACTCATTAGGGACCCCAAGACCCTCAAGGTCTCACAAAATCCACCAAGGATAAACCACAAAGTATGAAATAAATAGATAACCCTATTTAGATATATTCTCACACATATACCTAAGTTATTAATTAATCTATCTTAACTATGAGGAAAGCACAAAAGTACTAACTCAACTCAACCAGGATTTTATTCAAGGGGTCAAGTAACATCCCCAGTCACATTATCGAAACCTCGGCTACTAGAGAACTCCTGCTCAATCGAGTATAGTGGGCCTGCCATGACCCCAAGTGTGCTTCCCACTAACCTTGGACTACTGAGGTACTCCTCCTGTCGAGTACCATGGGTCTTCCGCATCACACAGAAGTGCTCCCCATCGTGGTTTTGTCGCGTCCCCAAGTGCGCTCCCCCTCGTAGCCTACTGAGGTACTCCTCCTGTCGAGTATCGTGGGTCTGCCGCGTCACCAAGTGTGCTCCTCTACAATGGGTCTGTTGCGACACCAAGGCGCTCCCACTGGGCTAGTAGAGTCACTTCGAGTCAAATGGTCAGCAGTCGTCAGGTCTTTGCCAGCCACTAGGTCTTCGCACTATGCTCACTCCTCTCCAGGAGGATCCGCTCCATGAGCTACTGGTCGATACTCCAACTGTCAAGAAGTCCCACAAAGAAGTATCTCAAAGGTCTTCCATGTCATAGGGGTCTCAACGCAACATACATCATGTCAATCGGAAGCCTGGTCTGTGGGTTATTAGCCTTTTAGTCCCAAGGGACCAGTTGAATTCATGCACGATCCAACCTGACCGTATCTTAACTATACCCCAAACAACAGTGGGGTATACTCAAAGGGAATGAAATTCTCCAAGATTACCAGCTCCGCTGACGGTTCCTCAAACGGACATCTGATGCCAAAGATATGTCCAAAAGAAGGTAAAGGGTCGTAGTGGGTCCGAGTCCGGTCCGACCTGGTTGGACTGACCCAGTTCGGGTCGCCCCAGCCTGACCCGTTGGGTCTGGCCTGGCCCGCTGGGCCCTACCCAGCCGGCCGCAAGGGGCCATGAATATCTGAGAGGGCACGAATTGGTCGTGAGGGCGCGGACCGGCTGCGAGGTTGTGGACCGACCACGAGGGCACGAATCGGTCGTGGGTCGGTGCAAGGGTGGTTCAGCCTGGAGGTCGCTGCATGGGTAGCTTGGCCCAGAGGGTGCAGTGGGGGCGGCTCTACCCGGGGCGCTGGCCGGTTTGGCCGGGGTGCCCCGAAGGGCCGGCGGGCTGGCGCGGCCGGGGCGGCTCGGAAGTCCGGTGGGATGGCGCGGCCGGGGAAGCTTGGGAGGCCAGTAGGTCGGCGCGATTGGGGCAGCTTAGAAGGCTGGCGGGCGGCGTGACTGGTGTGCGGCGCGGCCGGCGGGCAGTGCGGCCGGCGGCCAGTGCATTTCGTCCTGGGGTGCCAAGCCGGTTCGGCCGAGGCACCGGAGCGTCATGGGGATGGTGAGGGTCGTGGAGGATGTGGAGGGCATGACCATTTCCTTCATCGCCTTCGACGCCATTTTCACCGTCCACCGTTTGGAATAACACCACAAAGAAGAAAGGCAGGGTGTCGGGCCATGATTTTTGGCCCGCACCCTCCGCTT
The DNA here is from genome assembly GCA_963277665.1 of Viscum album. Classification (NCBI taxonomy): domain Eukaryota; kingdom Viridiplantae; phylum Streptophyta; class Magnoliopsida; order Santalales; family Viscaceae; genus Viscum; species Viscum album. Next base: position 1,115,508,702 of record OY728120.1, read on the forward strand.
TTAGAGTGGTAGAAAGAGGTTCATCAAGAAAATAGACAAATAAATGAGCATGGAAGATATTTTAAAACATCAATTCCCATAATCCCTCGATAATTTCTATTCCCAACCCCGCAAAGGAAAAATATTGGAGAACATGGGAAGTGTTAATCAAATAATGAATAAACCCCTAAAATTTCTCACAACAATTTATTCCCAACCCGCAAGAAAAACATCCATGGATCAAATTGATAATAAGTAGATCCACGTTCTTTGTTTTTAGAAGGAAATAATCAAAGGAATAACATCATACTTAATTAAAAACCCTACCTTGTTCGATGTTGGTTGGAGTTGGTGTGAGAATGCGGACATCGATTCATTTTAGACGAACACATCCGATGTCGAAGGATGTTCTGAGGAAGAAGGTCGAAGTCGTTGATGTTCTTCATGGAGGAAGTGTTCTTCATTAGAGAAGATTTCTCCCAAGATCTCCTCCACTCCTGAATTCCACCAAATAAAAGAGATATCCAATAATAAAAAGTGTTTCCCCAATTTAATCATAGGCACAATTCAAATTGGATTAAATTAAATTGTCTCAATTAAGTGGTGTGTTGGTAAGATTAATGGTGTGTGTGTTGGAATAATTAAGGTGGAGGAGGTCAAGAGGTTGTCCCTCATTAATTGTGGGAGTTGAGGGTTTCTCCCAATTAAAGGAGGGTTTCAAGGGGTTTAATCCTGGGTGGTCCCCACCACCATAACCTCTCATGGCAGGTTACGGTTCAGGTGGTTCCCACCACCTTAACCTCTCATGGGAGGTTAAGGCCTGGTGGTCCCCACATCCAACTTCCACATGGAGGTTTAGTTCTAGTGGACCCCGTCTTAAATATCCACATGGAAGCTCAAAATAAAATAAAATGATGTTTATTTTATTTTATTATTTCCACGAAAACCCAAAAACTAACATTTTCCCTTGTCCATCTATCGTCGAGGTGAAAGTCTCCTTAAGTGAATACTGGAATCGCGAGTTCAATGGTGACCTTAGATTTTAATTCCGAGCACTGGTTCAGAAGTTATGAAAACCTGCTTGTATGTTTACAGAACGTACCCAAAAAAATGTCAGAAATTGATTCCGGGCACACTGGTCCTCAGAATCACATGCCGTCAAATTTCGCGGACTCGTAAAATTCCCAAATATTTAAAAAAATTACATGGAAATCGGGGTCTTTAAATTCTCCCCAACTTAGGCTTTACGTCCCCATAATCCACAACTCAAAACTAAGGTAACAAGTAGGGGTACTGAGCACGCATATGAGCCTCCCACTCTCATGTGCTCTTCTGGAGGTTCTCGTGCTTCCAGTGAACACGCACAAAAGGTATTGACCATCCACAAAGGACCCACTCCTGTCGATCCTCAATATCTACTGGAACCTCCGTAAAAGTCACCCCATCGTAGATGTCCAGCTCTCCATGGTCGATGATGTGAGAAGGTTCATGCATGTGTCTCCTCAGTATGGATACATGGAAGACATCGTTCACTTGGTGCAATTGAGGTGGAAGAGCTAAGAAGTATTCCACCTCTCCAACTCTACTGAAAACCTGAAAAGGTCTGATGAACCTCGGATATAACTTACCACCGTGGCCAAATATCCTCAAACCTCGTTGAGGTGAGACTTGTAGAAAGACGTGGTCGCCATCCTCGAACTCTAGAGGTATTCATCTCCTATCGGTATATGACTTATGCCTGCTCTGTGCAGTCTTCATCCACTCCTAGATGATCTACACCTTCTCTGTGGTATCTCATACCAACTCTGGTCCTAGTAGTGCTGACTCCCCTAGGTTCGTCCAGCACAAGGGTGATCTACAAGGTCACCCGTATAACGCCTCAAAAGGTGTCATCACAATGGTGGAATGATAACTGTTGTTGTATGAAAACTCCACCAAAGGCAAGTGATCCTCCCAACTGCGACCAAAGTCAAGGACACAAGCACACAACATGTACTCAAGGGTCTGAATGGTCTACTCAGTCTGACCATCCGTCTGAGTATGGAAGGCAGCGCTCAAACGAAGCTGCATCCCGAAAGCCTCCTGCAACCCATTCCATAGCCAGGAAGTAAAATGTGTATCACGGTTGGAGATAATCATTGTGGGTACTCCATGTAGCTGCACAATATTCTGCACATAAAGGTGTCCCAACCTCTCTACTGAACCCTGCTCTCTGATTGGTAGGAAGCGTGATGACTTTGTGAGTCGGTCGACGATCACCCAAATTGAGGCATGTCCCCTAGATGTACTAGGAAGACCTGTCACAAAGTCCATGGATATCCCATTACTCTCCCACTCTGGGACCTCTAAAGGCTGAACAAAGCCTACTGGTACCTCATGCTTCACCTTCACTTACTGACAAGTGAGGTATTGAGAGACAAACTCTACGAGTTCTTTCTTCATTCCCGGTCACTACTTCTGTCTTCGGAGGTCCTGGTACATCTTCTCCTCTCCAGGATGTACCACTAGAGTGGATGTGTGGAACTCCCTTAACACTTCCTCCTAAAGTGACAGTGGTACCATGGTACGCCCTCTAATGAAGATGACGTGCTCCCCACCTTCAGAAAATACATCAGGTGTCTGCCCTGTGGATTTTTGAGCACGCTGAGCCTCACAGTTAGTGTCCCCACTTTGCGCCTCCTTGACTCACTGAAGAAGTGGGTAAATGATTGTAAAATACTGTAGAAAGGCTGCTGCATCTCTATCCACAAAGGATATCTGCAAAGCGACTAGCTTCTCTATTACTTCGCCTACCAGCTGTATACCAGATCTCTTGTTGGAGAATCTTCAACAACGTTCCCCTTACCAGGAGTATAGACTATCTTGAATTCATAGTCCTGGAGGAACTCAAGCCAATGTCATTGTCTCAGGTTCAGGTCCTTCTGAGAGAAGATATACCTGAGAACCTTGTGATCAGAGTACACGGTAAAACACTTGCCCATCAGATAGTGTCGCCACATCTTCAAGGAAAAGACCACCACTGCTAACTCCATGTCATGGGTAGCATAGTTCTTCTCATTATGTCTTAGTTTTCGAGATTCATATGTGATCACTTCTCACTCTTGAATCAGGACACATTCAAGTCTGGTCCCAGATGCGTCGCAGTAGACTACTACCCTACGCCTTCCTCTAGAAGCCTCAAGATAGAGGCACTAGTCAGCCTCTACCTCAGCTTCTAAAAGCTCTGTTGGCATCTCTCTGACCACACAAAGGCTTTCCCCTTCTTCATCAAGGATGGTAGTGGTACTACAACTCTGTAGAAATCTGGCACAAATCTTTGGTAGTATCCAACTAAACCCAAGAAACTTTGTACCTCTGTCACACTCCTGGGTGACTTCAAAGCAAGTATCACCTCAATATTTGCTGGATCCACTACAACAATAGCCTCTAAGATGAAATGTCCTAGAAAGTGAACCTCTAGGATCTAGAACTGGCACTTCAAGATCTTATAATAAATATGAGGCTCTCAGAGTGTGTCCAGTACTACCCGCAAATGGTAGGCATGCTTCTCCTCGGAATTCGAGTAAATCAGAATGTCGTCAATGAAGACTATAAAAAAGTGATCGAGGTATGACTGAAAGACCCTGTTCATGATTCCCATGAACATTTCTGGAGAATTGGTTAGGATGAATGGAATAACCAAGAACTTGTAGTGGTCGTACTGACATCTAAAAGTTGTCTTCTGCACATCCTCGTGTCAAACTCTAAGCTGGTGATAGCCTGGTCTGAGATCTGTCTTAGAGAACCACTGATCTCCCTTCAGCTGGTCAAAGAGGTCGTCAATCATTGGGAGTGGTTACATGTTCTTCACGGTCACCTGGTTTAGGCACTAATAGTCAACACAAATCCTCAAGCTTCCATCCACTTTCTTGGAGAACAGAATCGGGGCTGCCCAGGGAGAAACACTGGGCCAAATGAATCCCTTCCCCTGCAAGTCCTCTAGTTGTACCCATAGCTCACGAAGCTCTACGAGAGACATCTGATAAGTCGGTGTAGATATTAGTGCCATCTTGGGGTACAAATCAATGTAAAATTCCACCTCTCTGTGATGAGGTAGACCTGAAACATCATTAGGGAAGACATCCATGTACTGGTCCACCACTATATGATAACTCGGACACTCCACATCAACTGCTTTGAGGGTAAGGCTAGAAAACTTATGAGTGATCGGTTTCTCTCTCCTCCAAGAAAGTCAATCATGTACTACAAAGGCTCCATTATCATTGGTGAAGGTAGACTTGGTCCCATCCGTGTGGGCACACCGCACTTTGCACCAAATACTATCAATCTGAGCATGGACTGTAGATAACCAGTCCATACCCAAGATGACATTGTAAGGACTAGAAGCCGCTACTCGGAGATCTCAACTGATTCTCTCACCTCCTATAGTAATCTCACACTGTCGGAACTAGTGTATAATCATCGAATCTACTCTCGTAGGAGTCTCTAGTCGTAAGGATAAAACCAACGACTCTGTCAGAATCTCTAAGATCTGAACAAGGGAAGTGTCAATAAAAGAATGACTAGAACCTATGTCTATAAGTACTACAGCTAACGTGGTTTAGACACATATCGTACCTCTTATCATATCTAGAGCGCCATGATTTTATACCTCAACTACCTGGAGCTGATCTCTCCTCTGTCCACCAGCTCCCTACAGTTGGGGTGGACCTCCTGGTGGTGGTGGTGGTAATATCTTGAACCATCACCCATAGCCAGCTGCACGACCAGCTCCTCTGCCATGTCCGTCTACTCCCTATGGACCACCTCGATCAAATATTTGTCTCTACTTGGGTGTTCCTTAGACCATCTGCTGATCATCTGAACGGTGGGTCGGACAGTCACGAGCCATGTGACCCTGCCCGCTGCATGAGTAAAACCGCCTGCTCCTGGCATGTCTGTCTCTGCTTCGGGTGCCCTGCACAACTGATCATGAGTCACATAGTCATCCACAAGTATGTCTGGTCTGGTTGGACCTCTATGAAGTCTGTCTGTTCCCAGCTGTAGAAGTATTCGCTACGTGTCAACTAGTGGTGGGTCTCACTACTGGAGACTGCTCAGCAAGGAAACTCTCCACTAGGAGGGCTCTCTCTAACACCCCCACCTACTTCGGGATGTTGAGTGAGACCATCAAAGCTATAATCTACCACTTGAGTCCCTGCTCGAAGGTATGATCCCTGAAGAATGGGTCTCGCATCATATCGATGGAGTAGCATGATAGGTCTGTGAACCTCACTGAGTACTGACCTACAATCATGCTTCCCTTCTGCAAATGAAGTATATCCTGTATGCGCACTACGCGGAGAGTTGCTGGAACAAAATGTGCCCAAAATAGGCTCTTGAAGTCTGCCTAGAGAAGCACCACCTCATCATGAACCTGGAGCATTGATCTCCACCATCTACCCGCTGATGTATATATAAGGCTGGCAGTAAGTATCACTATGAAGTCGACCGGTGTCCCTACCAGTCGGAAAACTCTCACCACAGCCTCCTGCCAATCCTCAGCCGCCTGTGGGTCCATCTCTCCCCTAAACCTGGGTGGCCTCGGGCACTAAAACTTGTGCAATGTGCTCATGCAGAATTCACGGTCTGCTGTTGGGGCTAGTGGCATCGGTGCCCTAATGGGGAGTGGTTCCATTGGTGCCTCTACCAGAAAAGGACCCTGCACTGAGGCCTCGTCGCTCGGTGGGAAATCTGTACGTATAACTCTCGAAACTCTAGCAGGTTGTCTGTGTGGAGTAATCTTCAAAATAATCAGATGTGACATAATCAAAAGTTATACCTGGTGAGATGACCTGGTTGAGCTTACATAAATAAAACATTTGAAAACACACACACAATCAGTGTTTTCATGCACTGAGTTGGAAATTAGAAGTCAGGGTCCTGGTGTGTGGATACGTCGGTCGCCGCACTAGCACTGGACTCTCTGAACTGAAAACCACACTCAATACACATAACACTATTTCTTCACAGAAAAGATCAGAGTCCTAAGTTATGCAGTAGAATAAAATCCTCTGATACCAATCTTTCTGGACCCTTTCCATGGGGCCCTTGCCGTGACTACCCCAAGACCGCCTTCCTTAGGCCAGGGGCTGGAGACTAGCACCAAAGGCGTAATTCCCTAAAACTGGGAAGGCATTGTCTTTATAAGCTATAAACACACACACAATCAAGAACATAGTAGGACGAAAAACCAAGTAAACTGTATAAAAAATGAGTTCTAAAAGTATAAGGGGCCAGAATTCAAGCCCAACTAGAATGTAAAAGTACAACAGTGATAAAATTCAACTAAAATAAAAAGAACGAAAAGCAGGTATTGAGTCATCCTCTGAAAATCCTACTTGAAGGGTAGGTATATATAGCCTCCTCAGAACTCCACGTTCGACTGTCTCCTCTGGTTATTGACACTTTGTATGGTCCACCTCCAGGTACTATACAGTCCTGGCACTCTCAGCCTCCGTCAGGGCTGTCCGTCGTCTGCATCCAACACAACGAAGTGGAGGCATAGACCGTGCAGGGGTGAGTGTAACAATACTCGGTTGCGACCCTGAGACCCTCAAGGTCTCAAAAAATCCACCAGGGATAAAACAAAAAGTATTAAATCAACAGATAACACTACCTAGGAATATTCCCATACATATACCTAAGTTATTAAGTAATCCATCTCAATCATGAGGAAAACACAAAATTATTGACTCAACTCAACCAGTATTTTATTCAAAGTGTAGTATCAAGTAACATCCCTAGTCACATTATCAAAACATAGGCTGTTGGAGAACTCCTGCTCAATCGAGTACAGTGGGCCTGCCACGACACCAAGAGTGCTTCCCACTAACCTTGGACTGTTGAGGTACTCCTCCAGTCGAGTACTGTGGGTCTTTCGCATCACACAGAGGTGTTCCACATCATGGGTCTGCCACGTCACCATGTGTGCTCCTCCACATTGGGTCTGTCGCGACACCAAGGTGCTCCCCACTGGGCTAGTAGAGTCACTCTGAGTCAAACGGTCAGTAGTCGTCAGGTCTCAGCTAGCCACTAGGTCTCTGCACTATGATCGCTCGTCTCCTGGAGGATCCACTCCACGAGCTACCGGTCGATACTCCAACTATCATGAAGTCCCATGAAGATGTATATAAAAAGTATGCCACATCATAGGGGTCTTAACATAATAGATGGCACGTCAATCGGACGTCCGGTCTGTGAGTTATTAGTTATTTAGTCCCAGGGGCCCGGTTGGATTTGTGCATCATCCAATCTGACCGTATCTCAACTCTACCCCAAAATCTAGTTGGGTATACTCAAAGGGACCTTCATACTCCATGATTACCAGAACCACTGACGGTTCATCAAACGCACGTCCGGTGACAATGATATGGCCAAAAGAAGGTTGAGGGTCGTAGTTGGCTCAGGTCTGATTCGACCCGGTCGGACCGACCCGACCTGACCCAGTCTGGGATGACCTAGTTCGGGTCGCCCTATCCTAACCCATTAGGTCTCGCCTAGCCTGTTGGGTGGGCCAGCCCGTTGGCTTCGGTCTGGCCTGCTGGGCCCAACCCAGCAGGCTGCAAGGGGCCGCGAAGCGCCGAGAGGGCACAGACCAGCCACGGGTTTGTGCGAGGGCGGTTCGGCCAGGAGGGTGCCACATGGGTGGCTTGGCTCAGAGGGCACCGTGAGGGCGGCCCAGTCCAGAGGGAACCATGAGGATGGCTCGGACAGGGGCGTAGGGTCGGTTCGGTCGAGTCCCCGCGAGGCGCGCGGGACAGTTCCTCTGGGGCCCCGCAAGGGCGCGGGCTGGTACCTCCGAGGCCCCAAGAGGGTGTGGGCTAGTTCAGTCGGGGCATCGCGAGGGGCCAGCGGGCCAGCGCGGCCGAGGTAGCTTGGATGGCTGGTGGGCTGGCGCAGCCGGGGTGGCTCCAGAGGCCAGTGGGCTGGCGCGGCTGGGGTGGCTTAGGAGGCCGGCGGACGGCTCGAGCCGGCGGGTGGCGCGGCCGGAGGGCGTCACAGTCAATGGTTGGAGAGGCCGACGGGCGGCGCGGTTCGGCCCGGGGTGTTGGAGCCAGTTCAGCTAGGTCTCTGGAGCGTCATGGGGGCGGCGCGGATCATGGAGTTCGTGGGTGGCGTGGTCGTTTCCTTCGTCTCCTTCAACGTCGTTATCGCCTTCCTCCATTTCAAAGAACACCACAAAGAAGAACGGAGGGGGTTTGGGCCATGTTTGTTTTTCCCACACCCTCCTCTTTTGATGTGGTATCAAGTGGTTCATCAAGAACATCAACAAAGAACGAGCATGGAAGATATTTTAAAAAATCAATTCCCATAATCCCTCGATAATTTCTATTCCCAACCCTGCAATGGAAAAAGAGGGGAGAACATGGGAAGTGCTAATCAAATAATGAATAAAACCCTACAACTTCCCACAACAATTTATTCCCAACCTTCAAGGAAAACATCCATGGATCAACTTGATAATAAGTTGGTCCACATTCATTGTTTTTAGAAGGAAAGAATCAATGGAATAAAATAATACTTTATTAAAAACCCTACCTGGTTTGATGTTTGTTGACGTTGGTGCGAGAAGGCGGACGCCGATTCGTTGTAGACGAACACGCCCTACATCGAAGTAAGTTCCAAGGAAGAAGGTCGAAGTCATCGATGTTCTTTGTGGAGGAAGCGTTCTTCATTAGAGAATCTTTCTCCCAAGAGCTCCTCCTCTCCCCAATTCCACCAAATAAAAGATATATCCAATAATAAAAAGTGTTTCCCCAATTTTATTGTAAGAACAATTCAAATTGGATTAAATTAAATAGTCTCAATTAAGTGGTGTGTTTGAAAGATTAATGGTATGTGTGGTGGCACAATTAAGGTGGAGGAGGTCATGAGGCTCTCCCACATTTATTATGGGAGTTTAGGGTTTCTCCCAATTAAAGGGGGGTTTCAAGGGGGTTTAATCCCGTGTGGTCCCCATCACCATAACCTCTCATGGGAGGTTATGGTTCAGGCAGTCCCCACCACCTTAACCTCTCATGGGAGGTTACAGTCTAGTGGTCCCCACTTCCAACATCCACATGGAGGTTTAGTTCTGGTGGACCCCACCTGAAATATCAACATGGAAGCTCAAAATAAAATAAAATGATGTTTATTTTATTTTATTATTTCTATAAAAACCCAAAAACTAACTTTCACCCTCATCTATCTGTCGTCGAGGTGAAAGTCTCCTTAAGTCAATATCGGTGTTGCGAGTTCAATGGTGCCCTTGGATTTCAATTCCAAGCACCAATTCAAAAGTTATAAAAACCTGCTCGTACATTTATAGAACATACCCAGAAAAAACTTTAGAAATTGATTATGGGAACACCGGTTCTCAGAATCACATGCCGTCAAATTTTTCGGACTCGTAAAATTTCCATATATTTAAAAAAATACATGGAAAATCTAGGTGTTTACATTATCTCTACTTCAATTACTGAAACCGGGGAGTTAAAACTTGTTCATGTGTTAGAGGAAAGAAAAAATAATCTAGGTTAGAACCTAGATGACATACCAGGAATCAACCCTATCCTTTGAATTTTTCACATCCATCTTGAAGAATCATCCAAACTAATTAGAAAACCATAAAGATGAATCAATCCATTGATTATTGAGGTAGTTAGGGAAGTGATCACCAAGATTATTCAATATTTTATTATCTACCCAATTTCTGATAGTTAATGGGATAGTCCAATTAAAATTGATCAAAATAAGGTTGGTATAACTATTTCCACAAACAAGAATGGGTAGGTGGTCACAACTCGAGTGAAAACTAAATGGTGTGTGTGCATCTATATCATAAATTGAATACAGATACATGAAAATATCACTACCCTCTTATTTTCCTTGATAAAATACTAGAATGATTAGCTGTGGAGTCACATTATTTATTTCTTTATAGATACATCAGCTACATCCAAATCCCAATTTCACCTTAGTAGAAAATATGAAAATAGGATATTTCATTTTGGATTTTGCAATGCTCCTACAACATTCTAGAGGTGTACGATGAGTGCATTTTTTGAATTCATTGAAAATTTCATGGAGGTTTTTATGGATGACTTTACCATTCATGATGATTCATTTGAATCCTACTTACATTCACTCTCTCTGGTCCTACAGATGTGTGTCAAATGTAGCCTAGTGCTGAATTCTGAAAAATGCGCATTCATGGTTACTTATGGGATTGTTCCAAGGCACATAATTTAATAAGATGGTATTCAAGTCAATCTTGCCAAAATTGAGGTGATCCTATCACTTCCTAAACCCACATTAATTCAAATCATCTATTCATTCAAAGTTTATGCTAGTTTCTATTGAAAATTCATCCATAACATCAATAGGATTTCCCTCTCACTCACTCAAATACTCCAAAATTATGTTACATTCCATTTTGAGAAGGCTTTCAAGAGATACCTCACTGAACTTGATGTTTTTCTTACATCTACCATGATAATACAACCTCTAAATTGGTACCATGATAATACAACCTATAAATTAGTATGTACCCTTCGAATCTATGTGTGATTATTCTTATAGGGCCATTGGGGTGGTTCTTAGTCAAAGAGGAGAAAATATTCCTCATGTGATCTATTATGCCTAAAAAAATGATGAAACTAAATCTCACTACACTAGGACTAAAAAGGAACTTTTATCTATGGTTTTTGACTTTGATAAATTCTATCCCATTATCTTAGGTTTCAAATTCATTATTTTTACAAATCATTCAACCTTAAATTTCATACTTAAGAAAAGTGATTCCAAACCAAGGATAATAATATGGATCATAATGCTTCAAGATTTTGACAATGTGATTAAATCTATACCTAGAAAAGAAAACCAAACTTTTGATCACCTGAGTAGAACTTAAAATTGTTCTCATTTTGAAATAATTGATCCTAAATTTCCAATTAAACTTATATCATCTCTCACTCTAAAGTTACCATGGAATAAACCAATTGTAAATTACTTGGTTTCTGTTGTTTTTCCTTAAAAATTTTCAAAATAAAAAAAAATTGATGCTTAAAATTGATTCAAAATCATATCTTTGGGAAGAAGATAATCATTGAAAACTAGGGCTGACATGGTAATTAGGATATGTTTTGTTGAAGATGAACATTCCTCTATCTTAGAATTATGCCACTTGATGCCTGGTGGTGGAAACTTTGGACCAAAAAGGGCCTCTTGAAAGGCCCTTGACTCATGATTATTCAAGTCATCACTCTTTAAGGACTCAATTGAGTTCTATAAATCATGTCCCAATTTCCAAATAAAATCAACATTTCCAAAAGAAATGAAATACCCAAAAATCCATTAATATTTTGTGAGATATTTGATATTTTCACTACCAATTTCATGGGATCATTCCACCCTTCCAATGGATTCTCATACATTTCTCTTGTAGTTGATTGGGTTTCTAGGTGGGTTGAGCCTGATCCCCCTAGAAAGTATGATTCGTGAACTATTAGTGAGTTCCAAAAAACCCCACATATTCCCAAGATTTGGAATAGTGCAAGAATTTTTAAGTGAATTAGGAACTCAAATTTGTAATCGGACCATGAAATATATTTTTGAAAAATAATGGGTTTTTACATTAGACATCAACTGGATATCACCCCCCCAAAAAATGACATGGATGAACTTTCTAACAGATAAGTGAAAATAGTGCTTGAGAGAATTATAAATCCCATTATAAAAGACTATTCTAAAATACATGGGGAAGCACTTTAGGCTTATCAAAATACCTATAAAACACCCATCAGGATGTATCCTTTTAGTCCTATTTTGGAAAAGCAAGTAATTTACCAATTTAAATTCAACGTAATCCATTTTGGGTTGTGAAAACATGTAATTTTAATTGTGAAAAATATATCAAAGAGATATTTCTGAAGTTGAATGAATTGGAGGATCTTAATCTAGATTCATATAATAATTCATGTATCTACAATTAAATGTCTAAGGCACTCCATGACAAACACATCCTATGAAATTTATTCCATGAAGGTGAAAGGTTAATGATCTTCAACTCTCAATTTCGACTTCACCCAATTAAGCTTAATTATTATTGGGAAGGTCCTTTCATTATTACTAATGTTTTCCCATTTGGTGTGGTGGAAGTCCAAGACCCTTATTTGAAATGGAAATTTACAGTTAATGTGCATCATTTAAAGCATCTCCATAAGAGACACACAACCCATGAACCACATAGACTTCCACTGACCCACCACTGGATGAAGAAGAAAACTCACTAAATATAAACTATGGGGAACCTCATTCCCTTTAAATTTATATATATATATATATTATTCTTCCTCTATAATTCTCACTTTTTTGACCACTTTTTTTTATTCAAACCTTTTTTCCTCTTTCTTTTATGTGTGGGTTTGTATTTAAAAAAACTGAAAAAACTAAAAACAATTAAAACAACTAAAAAACACAAAAAACCTAAAATAATAATAATTACTTACCATTAAATTTTGAAATAAATTCAACACTTTTTTGGGAGTCCAATTACTTTTTTTCATCTCAAACATTTTTTATTTTCATCTTAAATTTGGATAAATAATTTTGTGACAAGAATAAAAAATTTTGAAGGCTCAATTTTTTATTTGGAAAATTATTTTACCCAACTATGAGGAACAATGTTATCATTAATGTTAAGGTAACATATGACCAAACTTTAATATTGTGTGTTCTTAACCCTTGATTGTGAGTCTTGAATTTTTGGTCCTTTGATCTTAATTTACTAATTTAACATACATTAATATGATAAAGGCATTTTTTGAACCACATGAGAATCAAATTATCCAAATATCCTCCCATTACCCTTAAATTGTTTCTCCATTTGAAATACCCTTTAATACTTTGAAAACCCATTTTTTGATAGCCACATTTCAAGCCCAAAACCTTTTACCATCCAAAATTTACATGGAATTTCATTTCATATTTTATTGGGATTTAATTGTAGTGGAATGTATATCATTTTGTGTACCATTTCCATGATGTTCAACTTTTCATAATATTCTTGAGGGAAAGAATCTATTTATGTTTGGGGGATAGGTTTTCATTCATTTAGGTTTGTAAATTTATTTATATTTATGACATTATGTACAAATTATATTGAAAAGAGTTCAAAAAAATTCAAAAAAATAGAAAAAATGAAAAAAAAAGAATGTTTTGTGTCTTGCGCGGGTCATAAATCACTCTTATGAAACCTTTGGTATTGTTAAAAATATTACAATTACTATTGTGAGTATCTCGAACACAGGTTGGTAGATTAGTGTAAGATTTTTTTCAATCTCAACCTCCAAAAAAATATTAAAAAAAGAACACTTACCACATATTTTCTTGTGTCGTTGGGATAAGTTTTGTGTTTCTGCACATATTTCATCATTTCATACCCTTCCAATTTTCTCCATCTCTTATCTTCCTTAAAAAATTCATTCCCTTGTAAATATGTGTTCCCATTTACTTTAATGATTCATTTCCAAAACAATATATGATTTACTTTTTCCGTGTTGGTGTTTTACCCCTCTTTTCCACTCTTTTAGACACTATATTCCTACCATACATTATCCACTAAAAACCATAAAAAATATATTTTTACTCCTGTGAACTTTATAATAGGTAATGGAATTTTATAGCTATTTAAGATTCTAAGATTTTTAATTTTGGTTGGTGAATGAGTGAACCTCCATAAATAAATTTTCATCATCTTGAGAGAAGTAAGTTCTAAGTGCCTATATTTTCCATTTCTAATTTCAAAAATGAAAAATGAATTTTTTTAACATTATAGTTGTAATAATTTTTATTGGAATTCATTATAGATTATTGAAGTAGTCTAAACCCCCCGGAATGGTGAAAACAAAAATTTAATATTTATTGGTGAGTGAAAATGATTTAATTGTGTTTTTAAATTTGATGTACATGAGGACCTAAACAAGCCTAAGTGGGGGGGTTATGTTATTAGTTTATTCATAAATTTTTATTTACTCGATTTAATGATTTTCTATTAAAATTTCACAATTTGTGTGAAATAATATGGTTTTAATATTAAATATAATTTTTTATCATTATTTTTATTAATCCATATTCGATTTAGTTTATTATTTTAATTCTAACTCTCAACATAAATATCAAAATTTTGTTATTATTGTTTTTTAATGTTCCTAATTCAATTTAATAAAAAAAATCAACTAAATCATGGTCCAAATCATCCATTTGAAGGGTCATATGGACAACACAAGAAGCTCTAATGAATTTTTCAAAGAAACTGGACCATCCATAAAGATAGAATTTATGGGATCAATAAAGATGATAAAATTTTATTTATGTCAATAATATATTCTTTAATATCTAGATAAATCATGAATAGAAATTTCAATTCCCAAAAACATTAATGATGGTCCCAACTAATGCTTTGAATTCCATACCTTTAATTTAGTCCAGGAATTAAAAACAGCCCACCATTATTTAAATTTCCCCAATACAGTAGTCCAATTGAGATAAGATTTTATGTTTTAAAATAAAATATATATAAAAAATACTTTTTAAAGTAAATGGTTCAGATTTTAGGGAATATTACTAGCCATAAGTGCATTCACATTTAGACCAAAGAAAAAATCAACACAAAACTAGACAACATCACATTGCTTATTAACTTTGGTTTATAAATTTGGAGGTTGAAATGTAGAAATATATATGTACAACTTTTAAGAAAAATATTTATCCATACTAAAATTTTTTAATTGTCAAATAGACAAGCCAAGTTGAGGGTCATTTTTGGAATGCATACATTCCACCACCTTGGGATATAAATAAATTTCTCTATTCTCCTGGCATGGATTTGGAATATCAGCACATAAGAAAGAGATTTTAAATGAACAGATCCTTTAAAATTTCTTGGGAGGACTTTATTTAATCTTGATTCAACAAGAGAGACCTCTCCTCTTCTTTTCATTTCTTGTTTGTTTTCACTTATTTTCAGTTGCAATAGCGTATTTCAATTTAATTTTAATATATGTTCATGTTAATATTATCTTATAATCATCCAACCATTGTTGTGTAATATTAAATTTATTAAAATATTTTAAATAAATTTGAAAACCCTTCTTTTTCTCACTTTCTCATTCAATTGAAATCGTGTTTTTACCTCTCCTAACATTTCATGTTTGTGCGTCTTTGGTGCACTGCTCTTTCCATGTCTCATTATTTTATTATATTTTTAACTCATCTACATAAAAATTCAAACCGGTTTATTAACCTCCCAAATGTATGAGTAAATATTTCATTGGATTTATTCATAATTTAGGTACGTTAAGTGATTGAGGGCTTTCTCTCATTTAAAAGTCTTTCAATTAATATTGTGTATGTCAATAAAAATATGTTTTGGATTAATTAAATAATTTTGATATGTTTATTATATGGATTATTGGAACCAAAAGTACGCATGTGTTCATGGAATATTTAACTTTCCATCAATGAGATTTTATAATTATTATAACCCTAGTTAAAGCATGTATTAAGCCCAAAACAATTGACAGTTCCGATCAAAATCACCACATGAGGTGGATGTTAAATTAATGAAAAGTTTTGAAAAGCTGAAGGATATCACAAGATTAACTACCCTATAATGAACTCACCAAATATTTATCAAGTTGTTAAATCAAACTTCATCCAACAATAAATTTAATTTAGCTCCGAAAACAAACCATCCCACTCAAAATACAAAATAAAAATAATTAACACCAAAATTTGTATCATCATTGAGGATTCAACCCGAGTTCCACTATGAACGTTATAGTAGAGCACCAAACCTTTGAACGGTTGACAGGTAAAAATCGACCATGCTTAAATAGTTCACATTGTGAACATGGTCAGATAGAACCTGAGAAACTAATTTAAAAGTGTCAATAGAATGGGAGCATCATTTTTACTTGTTTATATTTTTTCACGCATAGTTTTTTCCACCACTTGATTTAAAAAAAAGAATATAATTGTTTCATTAATATAATGAATAATATTATCCCACAAATTCTTGAGTTATTTTTCTTTTAAATTATAATCTAAGAATCATCATCACGTAGGATTAATATTTTGACTTTTTTGGAAAATTTAAAATATTATGCCCATAAATGAAAAATATATAAAAAGACATTTTTGAAGTCACACACTTACCTAAATTATGAGGTTATTAAAAATGAATACTTTAATGATTTATTTATATGATATGGACTCCTAGAATCTTTCTTTGAGTAAATTTATTACCAATGTTCATGTCATGATATTATTGAATTATATTTTGTTCCCATAATTAAGAGGACTCTAGACCATATATTTCCTATTTTTATATGAATATTTATCTGGTAAAACTTGGGTTATGTAAACCTACTAGAAATTTCATTAATATCTTGTTAATGTTTTGATTGAAAAAATTCACTTTTTATATTTTTGAGGCATTGTATTGACAATCCCATTTTTTTGATATCCACCTATACATTTTCCTTCTTATCCCATAGAATCACTGTATGAACTTTTAATAATTGAGCCACATTAAAAACCATTATTTTACATTACTGTTATATTGTTTATATTTCTAATGATATTCAATTTAATGAGTGTATGGGAGAGGTTATTCATGTCAGATATTGGATGATAAATCTATATAATAGAATACAAGGTTTTTTATGGGGTTTTGGGGAAGGTTCTTATTTATATTCATTATAGTTCATTTTTATCCCACTTTTTGTAAAAAATGGAAAAAAATGAAAAATTTAATAAAGAAAATAAAAATATAGTGTTGTGAATTGGGAGAATAAAAAATCACCATTACTAGACCAATTATTTTTTATCAGATGTGGTTAGGTGGTGGATGTGAGTTTTATTCTAATCATGACTTTCAAAAAAATAATAATAATAATTTGGATTATTTCTCAGGTTGGTAAAAATTACCAATTATAGATAGATGATCTAAAACTTATATGTGATTATGTGGGATATATAAAACTAATACTAAGTATATATTTTGAAAAAAAATTAACAAAATAAAAAAAAGAGAGGAAACATTCATTCTGATTACATTATCCATTATCCTTTACTTTATAATGTGTCGGTGAAAAAGATGGCATTATATTTTTGGTGAGGATAATTAAATTGATCTTTTATTTTTAATATCGTGTATTATACATTATATATTATCCTCCTCCTTGATACTTACTTTATTTTCAACATTTATACCCACCTACCTTCATCCCCAACAACATTTGATCCTTATTGCAAATCCCTCATGATTAATTATGATATTTTTCTTAATGGGGTGGAAAACTTGATTCAATGCAAGAATATGGTTAGGAAAATATAAATTGGGTGTGATAATAACTCCATTAAATTTTTACATTGATTTATATGTGGAAAAAATAACAGTGAGGTAAATCATAAATGGAATGTGTGTTGATTAAAGTTGAAATTTGTGAGTAAAAAGGGGAAAATGTCTTGAATTGCACATTATAAATAAAGAAGGATTTTTTGGATTAATTATTGGGGATGTGTTTTGATTTTAAAATATTCATTTATAACTTGATTTTATTAGAATAATAATTTTAAAATTCCCTTGTCAATGTATGGATCCTTGGTGTTTCGATGTTGGGGTTTTTCTCAAGGATGATCAAAGATCTAAGTGTGGGGGTATTTGATAACACTAATTTATATCTATATATTGATAGGTTTTTATATGTGAATTAATTGAATATTAATTTATTAAAGTTTATTTTAATATAATATATTGACTTATTTTGTATTCTTATATAGGACCAACATTTGGAGAAATATGGAGGAAAATGTGGAAATTGAGGAATAAAAGGCACTCTGTGATGAGCAAAGAAGTGGATCGGCATGAAAATAGAAATAAAAGATTGAATCTAGGATTTATTAAATCCAAATATAATAATAAATCCAATGAATAATTTTTTCCCATGATGGTGTATGATCATGGAAGGTTCCAGAGGCACAAAACTGAAGAACAATAGAAAAAAAAGATATTTCAATTTTAAAAACATATTTTATAGGTCATGTAAAATAATTAAACAATGTGAAGTTTCAAGATGTGAAACATTTAATAGGTGTGAAGAATAAGAAACCATCATTTCATAAAACTTTTTAGGCCTAAAGAATACATTTCTTGTAATCTTTACATGATGTGTAAGGGTCAGACACAATATAAAGAAACTGATTTCTAGTGTAACTATGGTGGTATATTTTATATCTTTTGACCCAGATCTCGATTAAAAGAATATCATAGACTCAAATATGGATGAGTATTACTTACATTCCCATATATACGGGTTCCTTCCATGAAATTTATGGATTACATTCCAATATTGAGGTGGGACCTCGAGAGGCTTCCAAAGGTTTCTGAACTATCGTTCTTTATAGATAGGTTTTTGTTTTTCTTTTCTTTTATTTTTCTATATTTTATGTAATGTTGTTTTTTATTAGTTTTATTTCAATATATTTTATTTCATTATTACCTTTATCATCCTTACATTTTTTTCATTATTTGTTATTTATTTTCTCATTTTAGTTTTCAATCTATTTTTCATTGTTTCAATTTTGGATTGCCTTATTTTTAATATTTTAATCATTATGTCAAGAATTTCATCTTTTTCTCTATATTTAATCATTTATATCATGTTTTTCTATTCATATTAAGGTTAGGGTTCAAGATTAAGGGTTGTTTCGGAACCGGATGAATATATAGATTAAACCTCAGTAACCTTGTGGATAGTAATTAGGTTAATAATAATTTTTCATCGCATTATTTTGCACAACCATAGCCATGGGAAGTGAAATTAAATGAACCTAGCCTAATTGGAGTTGATAAGGGATGTGACCATTATCCTATATCACTTTCTCATAGAATCTAATCATAATGCACCTAGGATGTTAGTTATACCCTGACCATTGGATAGTTGCAGCATAGTTAGATCCAATTGGTTTGACAAAAACCAATTGGTGACCTTTTCATGGATTCATAGCCTAAATATTAGAACTATCCCAAGATAAACCTATTATTTTATTCTTCTTATACCTTGAAATTGACCAGAATCCTTCTTTTCTTTCTTTATTCATTTTATTTTGTTTTGGGTACTTAATTTAAAAAAATCAAACAAAAATTTGGGAGACATATCCTTTGGATAATAATTGTTTGTCACATTCCTCTCCATTTTTTGTTTCCACCTCGTACATTCATTTTACTATTCCTTTATATTTAGTGTTGTTTAGGACAAAATAAAATTCTTTTTTATTAGACTTGAGGGAAATAATGACACCCTTTGGGCCTGTTTGTAGTACCACCAGTAAAAATACATGTTCAATAAATATCTTTGGTAATTATATGAATTCACATAATGTTCACCATTCTATTTATGATAGGATTTTTTCATCATGTTTCTATTTGTTATTTTTGGTATTATACAATTCTCTCTCATTATAAAGTTATTCATCCTCTCAGCCACTTGAGGTGGTGACTATGTGTAACGACCCAAAGTTTTATCAATAGAATTATCTTCTAATAATTATGCCTTATAATATAATCACATTAGGAATCCCAATGAAATATATTCATACTAAAAACTATGTGACCATTAAACATAATTTTTCCACTTCTATGCTTTAAATTTCTAAAATATGACGTACACGGTTGCGATCAGTAAGATTTTTGGAGTCTAATAAAACAAACATAATTTTTAATGAATTATATCCTACCCTTATGAATAGTAATATACCCTTATTAATAGTAACATGACCTTTATTAATATTAAATCTTCCAAAAAAATCGTAACTTTACCATTGAATTATTAAATAAAATTTAGGCATCTTAGAAGTGACAATTTGACTATAGTAAAAGTATTAGTATTATTATAAGTCATAATTAATTAATTATAATTAATTAGTTAATTTAAAAGAAAATGTATTTTATTTTAATGTGTTTATAAATTAACAATTATATTTATTCTCATTTTAAGATAATTTTATAATACCTTATGTAATTTTTGAAAGCATTATAAAATCAGTTTTATTTTTAAAAACTGTATTTTTCAAGTAAATTATGATTTTGATTAAAAATTAAAATAATAATATTTATAAAATTATTTTTAAAAAATTAAATTCATTTTTTTATTCTACACATCAAAAAATGGATAGAGTGAATTTTTGGGATTTTTCTGATATACATGAATTTTTGTGAACAGTAAAATACATTAATTTACTGTATAAATACATTAAAATTTAAATACACTATTCCTGACATCACAAGTGATGTAAGCTTCCAAATATCTAAATAAAATGACCTATTTACTATTCATGTTCATTTAATCATCACTATTTCTTATCTTGTTGAAAATTAAAAAAAATGATTAAAATATTAAGAAAACCCCTCTCCCCTCCACTATAAATACCACACTTAACACCCTAATTTCCTCACACCTCTCAAGATTAAATACTTGTCTAAACTCTGACCAAACATATTCCCTATCCCCCCACCCCACATCCAATATATTCTAGTCTCATCAAAATATCAATTCTAGGTTCCTTAATGAGGATCTCAAGAGGAGGATTCGAGAGGTAATTTCTCTCTCTCTCTCTCTCTCTCTCTTTTCCTTTCAATTTCATGTTCTTTTTTTAGTATATCCCCTCCTATACTCATAAAAATGGTATGGTAACTCCATTATCAAAAATATACTGTAATTTTAATATAATAATGGTATTACATATTATCCAATCCCTTTCACCTCTTCATTTTATTTTAAAAAGGAAAACGTTGTTTGTGAGGTATTAATTTATCACCTTCAAGAACGACCTGTTTTCATTTTCCTTTATCACCTTCAGATATGATACTAATACCATTTTAATGGTTGAACCAGATTATTATATATTTATTATATCCTATTTAATTTTTTAACTAACTAATGTACATATTACTAAATTATTAAACAAAACAAGTTCATTGTGGTCCAAAAATCGCCTGAATTAACCAAAACGGTCATCATTAAATTATTGTCTAATGATTCATCCACATGGTATATAAAATAATTCATTATTAGATCATATAAACTCCTGTAATATAATTAATAACTTGAATTATCAGTTCTATATGTTTATCCATGTTCTACATAAACCTCTATTTATGAATACAAGTGAACTGTTCAAGAAAACCATAAAAACGAATATTCCCGAACAATGGATTTAAACTCTATAACTCATCCATGGGCCCATAAAATAAATTTATGAAACCATAATGAACCATATTCATGTAAAAAAGGTTCTTTAATGGTTAATTTATTAATCTAATGTGGTTAAATAGGACTTTAAATTGAAAAAATCATTCAGATACTAGGTAAGGGGAAATTCTTGATCCCAACATTCTTTTTTCAGGTTCTCCCTCTTTCACTCCATGTTCAGTATGGTTTATCCTTAAAAATAATTTATTCATAATTATATTACCTTGTATGGTTTATAAATTTTAACTAATTGATTTTACAAAAAACATAATGTTTTCCAAAATAACTCATTTTTCAAATAAACACACCCTTTTTTACTTATTGAATATTGTTTCACTATTCACTCATAGTTAATGGTTATATGTCAAGAATGATATTCCCTATTTATTTTTGGGACCAAATGTTTATGAATATATTATTTATTATGTGAAACCCACTTCTTTCCATGGGTTATTTTATGTTCATTTATTATATATTTTTAATGTGTCATGCATGATAATTTAAATATTATGATGTGACGGGTGTGGTCAGAATTATATAGCGCAATATGAATGTTTGAATATGACAAGTTCACCCTGAATTATACATCACTCCAATTAATTAGGTAATGTGATGAATCTCAATATTAAAATTGAGATTGTGCATGAACATGATGCTAGCATTGTTCATAAACATGTGTGGAAGATGTCCACTAAGACATGATGTTTCATTTTATGCATTGCCACATTTAAAGTATTTTAGTAATGCTTCCTATCATGTTCATGATCATTTTTCAATATTATATTTATGATCACAAATTGTTATATTTTTCTTATCTACCCTATTATAGGGATTTTATCTCACCCATTTGTAATTTATATCCTTAGGTGAATATCTGTACTAAGGAGATTTCAAGGGATAATAAGAGACTGAAGAATAATGAATTAAATAAATATTTATGTTTGATTTTTTAAATGTTATGTATGATCCTAGTTTTCCTAATAAACTAAACCTATATATCCTTATGGTGTAATACTGTTATGTTTTTTATCTTCATAATGATGTAATAGTAATGTAAGAAAAGGCATGTTTGATGTAGTTTCTATCAGAGACAACGTTTAGTTAATTTGGGAATTAGGATTAGTGAACCCTAGAGAAAACCAATAGTATGAGACTAAGTACAAATATTCACACAAGAAGCTTTACATATGGATCCCATAACTTATGATTTTAGTGTAAATAATAAAAATTAATAAGTTATTCATGACTTGTTGACTTATGTTTTGTTCTAACATTTTCTATTTTAGAAAATGGTGGGAACCAGGAGAAGCCAGGCCAAAAACCTATGTGTGTGACAATGAAACGATTTCCCAAATGACATCCCCAAGGATTTGGGAGGTGGAGTTCAAAACTTCAAGGAAATTATTACCCAATTATCACAGGTTATGAACAATAAACATATTAATGACGAATTCATGCCTTCAACAAAGAAGGAGCAACTGGCTATCGAGTGCTTTATGCGGCAACGACCACTAATGTTTAGTGGATATTTGGATCCACTAATTAACGAAAAATTGGTCAAATCCATGGAGAAGAACTTTTCTATGTTTTACTATATTGAGATGGAGATAGTGACACTAGTCATTTATTGTCTAGATAGAGAGGTCGATCAATGGTGGGATTTGATTAAGAACACCAAGCCAAGTGATAAAATTGAAGAGATATAATGGTAAGGATTTACGATCATGTTTATTAATAATTATTTCCCATGAACTCATCATATGAATACAGAGAGAGAATTTATTGAGAACAAGAAAAAATAAGGAGAATCTATCACAACCTATGAAGTGAATTTCATAAGTATTTCAATGTATGATTTGGGTTTTGTTATCAACAATGATGTCAAAATTGATAGATTATTTAGTGGATTAAAACCAAACCTCTAAAAGGATTTTGTAATTTGAGACATTTGGAGTTATAAAGAATTTTTTCGATGTGCTCTCAAAAGGGAGATGGAGTTTGGAGAATGGTCCCATGGATATGATAATAATAAATTAAATATGGAGTTTCAATATGGGGGATATAATGATAAAGGTGGGAAGAAAACTCAATGACCCACATTCCAAAAATTTGGGATGTTTCATCAAGGGAGTTACCTCAATAGGATGGGGATGTGTTTCAAGTGTGGGAAAGAAAGACACCATGCTTAAGAGTGTCGAAAAAACCTGAGAAGGAGGGATAATGTAGTAGAAGAAAGGGGGCACCACCCATGGTTCAATGTTACAACTATGGAGATCAAGGGAACTATCAAATCCAATGCACTAAACATCGAGTCCTAGAGTTTAATCAGCACCAGCAGCCACCAAAGCCAAAGGAACAAGTTAAGGATTATTCCATCACTAATGCAGAAGTGGATCAAGATAATTAAGTTGTAAAAGGTACACTTCCTATTCACTCAATAATGGAAAAAGTCTTATTTGGTTCTAGTTATACTAATTTCTTTATATCTTGTAGGTTTGCTTGAACAATATAATTGAATCCCCAAAAACATGAAGTAGAGATATATGTAAAAACACTAAGTGTTTCAATCATTGTAACCCAAGTGTTTGACTCTTCTGCTGTTGGTGTATGTGGTAAGATTCTTCCAGCGAATCTCGTAATACTTCCCTTTGTGGAATTAGACCCTATAATGGGAATGGATTGGCTCTCATTATGTAGAGAATATATCAACAGTTGGTAAAAGAAAATATCTTTTCATATTATGAACCATCCCATGCTCCTCTGCAAATTAAAAGAAAATCTTGAATCTCTTTTGAAAAATCCTTCAAAGGTGTGGGTGTTGATACTCTATGAAGAATCATACCTCGTCAAAATTGTTGAATCAAAGGAAAGTTACAACCTTGTAGAAATTCCCATCATGAGGTAATACAGTGACATATTTCCTAAAGAGTTACCCATACATCCCCCAGACAGTGAGGTAGAGTTCTCTATAGAACTCATACACAGAGATACTCTTATCTCAAAGTGTCCTAATAGGATGGATCCTATCAAATTGGAGGAGTTAAAGAAGTAGCTGAAAGAGCATTTAGACAAACGGTTCATATGACCTAGTTCATCACCTTGGGGTGTGCCAGTGCTCTTTGTGAAGAAGAAGGATGGAACAATGCAGTTGTGTATAGATTATTGGGAACCCAACAATATCTACATAAAGAAAAAGTATCCTCTTACAAGGATTAAATAATTGTTCAATCAGTTAAGAGGAAATCAATACTTCTCAAAGGTGGATATTATTTCTGGATATAATTTTCTAAAGGTGACGAAGGAAGATATTTCGAATATTGCCTTCTTTGCAAGTTATGGGAGCTATGAGTTTCTGGTGATTCCCTTCGAACATACTAATTGCCTTCCAATCTTAAATGATTTGATTAATAGAGTCTATATACATTACCTCGACAAATTTGTGGTATTTTTTCTTGATGATATTCTCATCTACTCCAAGAGAAAGTAGGAACATGAAGAACATATAAGACTTGTGTTGGCGACATTGAGAAATGATATGTTGTAAGACAAGTTTAACAAGTGTGAATTTTAGATGAATAAAGTCATATTCTTGGTACATATGATCACAAGTGAGGGAATTTCTACAGACCCTTCAAAAAAGGAGATTGAGGAATGGCATAGGCTCTCTAGTGTCACAGAAATCCATAGTTTTTTAGGATCATTTGGGTACTACCGATGTTTTTTGAGAAATTTTTCAAGATTTTCAAGCTCACTAACTAAGTTAACAAGGAAAGGGGTAAGTTATGTTTGGATGGAATAATTTGAGGGAAGCTTCATGGAGCTAAAGAGAAGGATGATCACTGTACCTGTACTCGCATTAACAAAAAGTGTAGAAAGTTTTGTGATATATAGTGATGCTTTAAAGAATGTCTTGGGTTGAGTACTCATGAAAAATGATAATGTGATAGCCTACGCCTCGTGGCGTTTGAAGATCCAGGAGAAGAACTACCTGATGCATGATTGAGAGATGGAAGCCATGATTTTTTCCATGAAAATATGGAGACACTACCTTTATGGTGAGAAGTGTGACATATACACAGACCAAAAGATCTTAAAGTATATATTCACAAAAAATAAACTCAACATGTATCAACGTATATGGTTAGAACTAATCAAGGATTACGATTGATCCATTCACTATCATCCTAGAAAAGCTGAAAAGGTAGCTGACGCTCTAAGTAGAAAAGAACCTTATACTCTATCTGCATTATAGATTGAGAAAGACCCTATCTTATTCGAAATTAAAAGGATGGATTATGAAATCATAAGGGTAGGGGATACATCCTACCTTTCCTAAATTATTGCACAACAATCAATCCAAGAAATGATTAAGTAGGTACAAAGGGATGATCTGAAGTTACAAAAGATGGTGAATGTAGTAAACAAATGGAATCTTAAAGAGTTTCATATCAAATATGATGGTGTGATTTCGTTTGTAATGCATCTTTGTGTTCCTTAATCACCTAGGATAGAGAAGGAGCTATTGGAAAATTCACATACCTTAACTATCTCTATCCATCCTGGTAGCACCAAGATGTATTGTGATCTCCGAAAACACTTCTGGTCGGACAAAATTAAGAAAGAGATTGCGGAATATATATTAAGGCACTTGGTATGTCAACATGTTAAATAAGAGAAACAAAAGTCCAAAGGGATGATGCAGCCATTGCCTATACCCATGTGAAAATGGGAGAATGTCACTATGGACTTTGTCACAGGTCTCTCAAAGATGCCGAAGGGAAATAATGTGATATGAGTTGTGGTTGACCAACTCACCAAGACTTCTCATTTTATAGCTATTTTGTAAGATATATCACGTGAATAACTTGAAAATATATTAGTGAAGGAAGTGTTCTGAATGCATGGTGTTCCAATCACGATTTTCACTGATCATTATACAAGGTTCACATCTAAATTTTGGAGTATCCTTCAACATGATTTGAGTACTTAATTAAATTAAAGCCTGACCTATCACCCCAAACTAATGGACAATATGAAAGGAGAATTAAAATTCTTGAAGAAATTATAATACCCTACTCTTTAGAATTCAAATGTGGATGGGATCAACATTTCTCATTGGTTGATTTCTCATACAAAAATATCTTCCACTAGAGTATTCATATGGCTTCATATGAAGCTTTGTATAGAAAGTGATGTAGAACTCCAACCTGTTGGGATGAAGTTGGAGAAAGCTACTTGGACTCGATCTTGTGAAAGAGATGATAGAGAAGGTTAAATTAATCTAGAAACACATAAAATATTATAAGAGTTGGAAAAATTTCTATGCTGACAACTATTGAAGGGATGTGGAGTTCGATGATGGAGATAAAGCCTCCGTTAAAATATAACCATGGAAGAGAGTCATGCAGTTTGGAAAGAAAGGAATGTTACGCCCTAGTTACACTCTCCCCTTTGAGATCCTTGACCGCATAAGAGTTGTGGCCTATAATCTTGCACTTCCACCGAATATGGCTCAAGTTCGTGATGTTTTTCACGTATCACTATTGAGTAAGTATATACCAGATTCCTCTCATGTACGGAACTCATAGGTGGAACATCTGGAAGATGATCTATCTTATGAGGAGCATCCATTGAATATTTTGGACCATAGAGATAAGGTTATACACAAAAAGACAACACACCTTGTCAAAGAGTTATGGAGGAACCATATGTTTGAAAAAGAAACTAGGAAACTAGAAGAGGTGATGAAGGAGAAGTACCCTCATATGTTTGTGTAAAATGAAATTTCAAGGGAGAAATTTCATAAGGGGGAAGAATGTAATAATCAAAATTTTTATCAATGGAATTATATTCTTATAATTATGACTTATAGTATAATCACATTAGGAATCGCAATGACATATATTTATACTAAATACTAAGTTACCATTAAACATAATTTTGTCACTTCTATGTTTTGAATTTCGAAAATTTGACCTACACGGTTGTCATCAGTAATATTTTTTGAGTCTAATAGAACAAACTTAATTTTTGGTGAATATTAACCTACCCTTATGAATAGTAATATGACCCTTATTAATATTAAGTCTTCCAAAATAATAGTAACTTCACCCTTGAATTATTATATTAAATTTAGGCATCTTAGAAGTGACAATTTGACCATAGTAAAAGTATTAGTATTATTGTAATTCATAAATAAATAATTATAATTAATTAAATAATTTAAAAGAAAATTTATTTTCCAAGAATGTGTTCCTAAATTAAAAATTATATTTCTTCTAGTTTTAAGATAATTTTATAAAACCTTATGTAATTTTTGAAAGCATTGTAAAATCAGTTTTAATTTTAAAATTTTTATTTTTCAAGTAAATTATGATTTTAATTAAAAATTAAAGTAATCATATTTAGAAAATTATTTTTGAAAAATGGAATTCATTTTTTTATTCTAAACATCAAAAAATGGTTAGGTTTAATTTTTGGGATTTTTCTGATATACTTGAATTTTTTTTGAATAGTAAAATACATTAATTTACCGTATAAATACATTATAATTTAAATCCACTATTCTTGAAATCACAAGTCATTTAAGTAACCAAATATCTAACTCACATTCCCTATTTACTATTCTTGATCTTGTAATCATCACTATTTTCATATCTTGGTGAAAATTAATAAACTAAGGATTAAAATAGTAAGAAAACTCCTCTCCCCTCCATTGTGAATATCACCCTTCACACCCTCATTTCCTCACACCTATAAAGCTTCAAGACATGACTAAAATATACCGAAAAATCTCCCCTGCCCCATCACACACATCCAAAATCTTCTGTTCTCATCAAAATACCAAGCCTAGGATCAATAAGGAGGATCTCAAGGGGAGGATTCAAGAGGTAATTTCTCTCTCTCTCTTTTCCTTTCAATTTCAAGTTCTTTTCCTAATCTATCCCCACATATCCTCATAAAATGGTATGTTAACACCATTATCATAAATTTATTTTAATTTTATTATAATAATGTGATTACATATTATCCTATCATCTTATCCTCTTTTTATTTTAGAAAGGAAAATTTTTTTCATGTGGTGTTAATTTATCACCTTCAAGAACGATGTGTTTTCATTTTCCTTTTCCACCATAAAATCTGGTCATGAAACCATTTTTATGGTTGAACCAGATTATGTAATATATATTATATACTATTTAATGTTCTATAACTAACTTATGTACATATTACTAAATGATTAAATGAAACAAGTTCATTGTGGTTGAAAAACTGGCCAAATTAACCCAAACGGTCATCATTAAATTCTTATCTAATGATTCATCCACATGGTATATAACATAATTAAATATTAGATAATTTAAACTCTTATAATATAATTAATAACTTTAATGATAAGTTCTGTATGTTTAGCCATGTTCTACACAAACCTCCACTAATGAATACAAGTTAACCGTTCAAGAAAACCATAAAAACAGGCATTCCCGAACAATGGATTTTAACTCTATAACTCATCCATAAGCCCATAAAATAACATAATAAAACCATAATGAACCATATTCATGTACACACAGTTATTTAATTGTTAATTAATTAATCTAATGTGGTTATACAGAACTTTAATGTGAATAAAGCATTCAGATACAAGGTATGGGGAAATTCTCGATCCCAACTTTCTTTCTTCAGGTTCTCCCTCTTTTACTCCATGTTCGGTATGGGTTCTCCTTAAAAATAATTTATTCATCAATATATTAACTTTTCTGGTAAATAAATGTTATCTAATTGATTTTATGAAAAAACCTAATGTTTTCCAAAAGAAACCGTCTTTAAAATAAACACACCCTTTTTAATTCTTGAATATTGTTCCACTCTCCACTCATGGTTAATGGTTCTATGTCAAGAATGATATTCCATCTTTATTTTGGTGAATAAATTTTTATGAAAGTATGATTTATTATTTGAACCCCATTTATTTCCATGTGTTATGTTATGTTCATGTTTTATATATTTTTAATGTGTCATGCATGATTATGTAAATATTATGATGTGACGAGTGTGCATGGAATTATATAGCACAATATGAATGTTTGAATGTGACAGGTGCACCCAGAATTTTACAGATCTCCAACGCATTGGGTAAAGTGATGAATTTCATGAGTAAAATGAAAATTATGCATGAACATGATGCTAGAATTGTTCAAAACTATGTGTGGTAGATGACCACTATGACATGATGTTTCATTTTATGCATTGCCACATTTCAAGTCATTTAGTAATGCTTCCTCTCATGTTCATGATATTTTGCCTATGTTGTGTTTATGCTCACCCATTTTTATATTTATTTTTATCTACCCTCTTACTGGGATTTCATCTCAACCATATTTAATGTGTATCCTTATGTGAATATGAGTGATAAAGAGATTTCAAGTTCCACTAAGAAGCTGAAGAAGAATGAATTAAATAAATGTTTATGTTTGATGTTTTAAATGTTATGTATGGTACTAGTTTTTCCAAGACTCTAAACCTTTTCATCCTCATGGTGTAATACTATTATGTTGGTTATCTTCATAAGTATGTAATAGTAATGTATGAAAATTCAGGTTCACTATACTATGGAAACTTTTATCAAATGAGGGGATGGGATATTGACTGATACCTTGAGGGGAATTGTTACCTAGTCCATGACTCTCTTATATATTTAATAAATGTTTTTGAAATTCAACCCAATAATAATACCAATGAAATTGATTGACCTACTACATGCATCTAAGAGGGCACCACAAATGAGAATTATATTATCTCTCATTTAATCCAAGTATTTATTTACTAAATAGTTTAGATCAATGTAGGAAGGCACTCTATAATTTATTTCTATCCAGGGAGGCATTGGAATCTTGTTAATGGAGATAATAGGTGTTTTAGAGATAGGATAAATCCCATAAAGGGGGATGCCTAGTTATCCCTTTGAATGGAATAAGATCACAAATATTTCAATGTCGTTTAACAAGACATGTTGTATCTTTTGAGGTCATGTGACAGGGACCATAGTGACAAATTTATAGGTTATGAATCCATTAAAACTTTTAAGTATTTTAAATTTATGTAGATGGACAAATAGATTAAATTTAGTTACAAATTTTTTGGTGTGGAACTTACGAAAGGATTGTCCCTTTTAGGTTTAACCTAAAAATTAAATCATGTAATGGAATTATAAGAACCAAGAAGAGAATCTTGACTAAAGGAATGTGAGGAAACAAATAGTTGAATATTGAATTGGAGAATTTGAGGAAACCAGGAGTAGTATCTTCAATAAAGGAATATGAAAAAATCTATAAGATTATTCCAACTCAATTCATATTAAGAAGCCAATAGGAGTATCTCAACTCTAAGAATTTTGGGAATATAATAGAATAATCTCGACTCTATGAATTTCTGAAATAGAATAGGAGTATGTCAAGTTAAAGCATATAAGGAACCAAGAGGATTATATTAACTCTAGGAATATGATGATACCAAGAGAAGTATCTCAAATCATTGGAATTTTGGGAATCCAAGAGGGCAATATCAACTATTGGCATTTTATAAATCTAGTATAAGTATGTAAACTCAATGAATATGAGGAAACCAAGAGGATTATGTTGACTCAATGCAATTAAGAGACTAAGAAGAGTATCTCTTTGAATTTTGGAATCCAAGAGAATAATTTCAAATATACGCATTTTATAAATAAAAATAGAGTATGTACACCTAAGGAATATGAAGAAATAATGAGTAGTATTTCGACTCAAGGAATATGAGGATACCAAGAGGAGTATCTCAACTCAATGAAATTTGAGAATCCAAGAGGATAATCATAACTCTTACAATATTAGAAATCCAAGAAAAGTACATATACTTAAATCATATAAGGAACCCATTATAATTATCTTGAATCAATGTATTTGAGGAAAACCAAGAGGAGAATCTTGACCTAAGGAATTATAAGGGCCATGGATGGGGTTGTAGGTATCACAACGTAGATAATGTTTGAATCAGACCAAAACGTTCATGGTGTGCCTCTTGATGTTTTTTATAGGGGTCAGGGATAGTATTAATGTGATTGGGATAAATTCACGAGCCCACATCCCATCATTAATCCCAATCGGGATTGTGGGGGAGAATCCCCCATGGTATGGACCAACGGGTGCCTAGGAAGGTGACCTAGGTTAGTGGTGAGTGGGTTGGTGACTTGGGAGAAGTAATCACTTGGGATAGAGTCTTGTATGAATGGGAACTCATATGGGAAGTACCTAGGTGATCTATTTCATAGGTGCTTCGATTACCAAGTTGTCCAGTTCTCAGGTGGTCTGGCATCCAGGATCTTTGGTTCTCAAGTGGTTCATGCCCAAGTGGTCTCCCACTCAGGTGGTCTAGTTCATAGGTCATGGATCCAATTGGGAGAGAATTTTTTTGGCTTTTCAATCCCCTCTACCTAGGTTTTGATTATAAAATCTATTGAATTAGGGTGTTGGGGAATACTTTTTCATGTATAGAGGATCTCAGTGCACTCAAGTGATCTCGATTTAGTTTATTCCAGATTAATTGGGAGGTTTAGGAATCCATTTAAAGGAAATACATAGTTGAAGTTCCCATCCATCTATAATAACTACTTATAACCACCTTGGGATCTTAGGTATGAGTATGGGAATTTGTGTGGTGTATGTACGACATCATCTATGCACATTCATGAGAATGTTTTGGAATAAGAATGTCTAAGTGTGTGAATAGGGACCTGTATAGAGAAAAGTGAAAGCATGTGGAGTTCACCTAGGTGAAAGATAAAGCAAAAAAGGTAGGGTGCATACAGTAGGGCCCAAAAGTATTGGTGTGTGCAAAATCTTAGAGCAATTATGGACATCAATAAAACACCATAATAAATTTTCAACTTCAAATAGTCATATTTTTTACTAGTAAGTCTTTTTTAGTTCCATAACCTATCAAATCGATGACCAAAAATGAAATACACTAAAATACGTTTATCTATCACATACTAAATTTTTTATGTGGCCATAAAATGATTGAAGAGGTTCAAAAAATCTATCTGAAGATTAACTATTTCTCCAACACTAGATGAATTCTATGGCTAACTCCTAGTGGAAGTTTCTCACGACCACATCACTGGATTGAGGGATGTTTTTGAAAGTTATCTACCCATTAATATTTGATAATTCATGTGGAGCATAGATATCCTATTGGAGTAATCTTCATCGAGTCTAACACTCATTCATCTTCAACTCAACTCATTTCATTAATAGAGATGAGATTTTAATTAATTTTTATATGTATTTTAAGGAATAAATCCCCACCATTTTTACATTTCTAGTGTGATAAATCATTTAAAATTTTGAAGGATATATTTTATTTCATTAATAAAATGTATCAATTCAATATTTATAATATTTTTTTATCATTTCATGAATTAATTGATCAATCCATGTCATTATTTGGGTATTTGGAGAAATTTATTGGGATATTTTATTTCTAAATCATAGTATAATTTCTCAACTCATGAGATATTCTATTTTTTCAAAATTATAATCTCATAAAATATTTTCATTGCTCATGGGACATTTATCATCTCATAAGATGATTTCCTTTCACAAATATTAAACTATCATATAGATTTTTACCAAATCATAGAATACTTTAAGTTCTTATAAGAGATTTATCTATTTTAATATGACTTTATAATAAGATCATATGTCACGAACTAGCCAGAGTCAACCCTGACTAGTTAATAGAGATGGTATGTAACAATGCCTGAAGGGCATTCCCATTACCCATGGGATGGAAACTAGTGTTAGGAATCAAAATTTAACCATTTGGAATGATTTGGACCATTAAAATGAGACAAACATATAAATAAAGGTGCATGATAAAAATAAAAAATAGCAGTGGATAGAAAAAAAAATTCACACACCTCCATGTGGCCATCTAGGTCACCACCCAACTCAAAACCAATCCTGATTCAAAATTGAAAAGCGAAAATAGGAACATAAAAAAAATCTGGACCTACAACAGAAATGATAGGATAGGTGTGAGAACCAAAATAATCTATAGGGATGCCAAATATAACCACTAAATCCTAGAGTTTCCTTTTTAGAAACAAACCATTTAAACTGTATTAAAACATAGTTAAGAATGTTGTGTTTTTGAATTTTAAAATAAAACACATTATTTATCTCATTTGAAAATCAAACACAAACTAAACATCATTTCCAAAAAAAATTCAATTTTATAAACAAAAACCAAGTGAGAAAGAAAAAAGATGTCCTAAAAAATGAAACAGGTAAATAGTACAAGCTTCAACAAACTAGTACAATAGAAAGTAAAATATATATATATATATATATAATAACCATGGGTGATCCTAAATATCCCTAGAAGACCCCTGAATATAGTTGGTTTAGAACCACCTATTGGCATATAGTGAAGCCTCACAGTCTATAACCAACTGATCACCATCACTACAAAACTAGAGACACTCCCCATCGGGCCTCTATACCAACTAATGGGTACCAACCCATCTAATTGAGTTTGATAAACAACCATCACCCGATCAACTAAAAGATTCATAGGAACCTATGGTGGTAGTAGTAATGTTGTGTAATTAGGAGGCTCTCACAAGCGTGAATCATCTAACCTTCCATCACCACACTTTCCTTACACAAGAATGGACACCAAATATGGTAACCCATAAAGTTATATCCCTCCTATATAGGTGACCCATATAAATATACATACATCTCATAAAAGAAGATGCTAACTAGGTCACTATAACATATAACAATTTAAAATTTTTGTAAAACATTTCATTTTTCCAACCGAGTACACTCGCATGTCAAACAAAAATCTTTTTCTAAAAGTTTATACAAACATAACATTTGAATTGAAAGTGCCAAATGGTCCTTTGAGTCGACATGTACACAAAAACTATCAAACTATTATACAAAAACCACAATTACATTTGCATGAAAAATGGGCCAACCTTAAGGAACACCTTTAAAAACCAAGATTTTCAAAAAACATGAAGCATCACATTATAAAAACTCATCTAAAACCTTCTTTCAAAATCCCACAACAAAACCAGGATTGTTTTAAAACTAAACCCATTAAAAAAACAAGGTTTAAAGAAAATATCATTTCCAAGCACCATATTCACTTCGGGGAACATCCATGTGTGCTCCTCATTCACCCATGGATGTGCCAACATCCAATGGCATACCCAAGTCTGAAAAAATATATTTGAAAAACATTTATAAAATTCATCATTTTCCTTCAATCAAATCCAACAACACACACATTATTTAGAAAGAACCAATCATTACTTTAAAACCACAAAACCCCTTCTAAAACTTTTTATCACATTTAAAAATATATATCATACAAAAACCAGGTTCACAAAAATTTAATTACCCTTATGCTATAATCAAAGATAGACATTTCTTAAAATCCTCAATTTCCCTTCATGAGGAAAAAATAACTTTAATTAAACACTATATGTTCCTTAAACCTAGAAAATTCACACGAACCACCTTGAAAACTATTTTTAATAAATCCTAAAATTAGGGGAATACCATTTTCATCTAGCCATTTGTATAATAAAGGTTTGAATGGAATTAAAAAAATAATTAATACAAGTAAATACTAAAGGATCATTCTGGAAAGGAAAACTTGGATTCACCTACCTTAAATCAAGTGAAAATGTGACAAAACCTATACAGAAGGAAGAATATTCCTCGAGGGATAATACACACATCCTGTACAATGAGGGAAAAAATCACAAATCACTACCCTTAGCATTACTGTTTTTTCAAGGAAGAAAACCCATAAACATTGATAGAAAAGTGCACCGGTGAGGAGATTCATGGCCAAAAGGGTGTTGTCGTTGAGAGGAAACACTGCCTAAAGGGTGCTGCTGATGATGGAAAACATGACCAGGTAAGGGGGTCGCCGCCGGTGGAGATGCTAAAGGAGTGAAGTAGTGCGACCGGAGCTCAGGGATGGGGGTCAAGTCGCACTGGACCAAGGTGGGTGTCCTGTTCGCG
This sequence comes from Viscum album, assembly GCA_963277665.1. Lineage (NCBI taxonomy): Eukaryota > Viridiplantae > Streptophyta > Magnoliopsida > Santalales > Viscaceae > Viscum > Viscum album. The sequence continues at coordinate 1,115,544,106 of OY728120.1, forward strand.
CATGAAAAATGCTAGGGGGAGATGCCATAGGATGGTCAGAGCAGGGAGGGAGCAGGGGGAGCCAATCTTCATGCCTCAGGAAGGGGGAGTAGGGGGGGTCTACATGATCTGGGTAAGGAGATTTGGGGAAGGAGTTTCAGCACACATAAGTGAAAAAATAGGGGAGATGCGATTTACAAGGGGGTGCATAGTAGGGTGCCGCAAAAGGTGATAGGATAGGGTTTCTCTCCTCAAAAAAATTAAATAAGTATATAAATAAATAAAATTAAAAGAAAAACTTAATAATAATGTTATAATGATAATAAAAATAATCTTAATAATAATAATTTTATTTATTTCATTTTTAAAAAATAATAACATTAATAATAATATAACAACATTAATAATAATATAACAAAATTAATAATTTTCTTAATAATAATAAAACATTCATTAAAACACTCTTATTATTATTATAAACACAAAATATTCATTTTTTTAATTATGACAATATCAATAACAATTTTAATAATAACAATAATAATAATAATAATTTATTAATAATATTATTATTATTTAAACAATAATATCAATAATATTACGGCTTAAATATTTAGCTTATTTTATTTACATAAAATTTTATTTATTTTAAACATTAGACAACTGCATGGGTACCTGGTCCGACTGTGTGGTTACCTCTAACCGTGGGGTTGCCGAGCATGGGTCCGAAACCCACTAAAATTATTTCACATCAAAAAACTTAGACCAACTCTCAAACCTAACCTTAACGAGGCTAGATGATTCCAAGAAATAAAAAAATAAAAGGGTTGTGGTGTGAAAATTCTCCCCACCACAAAACTTTCTTACCCCAGATATTCACCAAGCTGACGGTTGACAAAAACCTGAGTCCATGCCCATATAAAACTGAGAAAAATTAAAAGCCTCGAGGTGACCATTCCCAATACGTGTCACACCCGACCGATTCTATGAGAAACACAACATGATATTTAGGGGAGAACATGGAAGGGTTCTCCCCACCTTAATAATTCACTAATACAAAAACCCTTGAAACTCGAACACACCACCCCCAAGGGGGTAATGTGGGAACTCCCAAACCGAACTCATTCACTTTCCCCACATAGACCGAACAACACCCCAGAGTCTTAGACAGAAATCTTGCTACAAAATAACCCATCAACCTAAAGATGATAAATTAACTCAACACCTCCCATAAATTTCATGTTACCAAAAATTCCCCTAATAAACACAAATGAGACCGAACTCAAAATAAAAATGGGTCTTTTTATTCATGGCCCTGACACCATTCATTTAATACGAATGATTTAGAAACCACACTGAGATCAGATGAGCCCTCTTTGATTGTGGTAGAATGAGCTCATCAAACCACTATAATAAGGATGATATTATGAAGGTGATAAGAATATAATAAGGAAAATTTTTAAATTTCCATCCCAAAGCTGAAAACAAGGACTGGACTGAGGTTCCACACACCCTCTGCAACTTCTAACTATGCACGAGCTTCACCCTGAGACTTGTGGTTAGGGACCTGATGGATGGAGCATCTTCTACCTCACATTCACACATTTTCATCATCCGGTTAAGATTATTTCTCCAAAAGGCTCTTCTTATAGAACTTTTTCGGGTGACTTGAACAACCACAACAATGAAAAAAAATTGGAGGGATGTGACAAAACATCTTGGAATTCTAAAACCTACTACACTAGTGGCACGTAAGACAATGGTCTAATGAACAGAAGGTCGATAATGAAGAAGATGGTTTCATGGAGGTAGGTTCCTCTTACATGCACTCATTTCCATATATGTAACCTTCACAATATCTGACATCCATTAACCATACCCCAAATCCTAATGGTGATGAGGCACCCAACCTCCACTACTCCAAAACTGGACCCTCAATTAAACCTGACAGGGTACGAACATTAACAACCCTGGGAGTTCACAAAAACCTGAAGATCCACCCTAATCCCACAAACCACAAAACTACCCTTAATGGACATTAATTACTTCAATAAACATGCAACACGCGAAAAGCACTGGAACAGGGCATGACTCATTGGAAACATTGGAGACCTTTCTAGGTGGCCCACTCTAAACTACATGAAAAAAAGAACTGAAATTGGAATCAAGACAAAACTCAATCAAAGAAACATCCTAGGCTAAAGGGAAATGGGCTCATAAGCCAAACATATACAAACAAAAGAAAAAATTAATTTTCCAAAAACTGCCAATTCTTTTAAATTTTAAAACACACCTTTGGAATCTTATGAATCATCACATGTGCATTCATCCAATCTTGCTTAAATAATCCATCGACAAGTTCCCCAATACACTATCCATGCATACCCATGAACATGTGACCCTCTATAAAGAATTACAAGGTGCAAACATTTCTTTCCCTTATCAAATCAAAACACATACAAAATTTTTCAAACTGGAACACTTCCTATTTAAAACCCACTTTACCTCTTTCAAAATAATTTTAAAGAAATCCTTTTGTTCATTCCAAAACCACTTTCATTTTGAAAAGTAATTTTCAATTCAAAATCCAACTTCACTTTCAACAAACACTCACATCAATTGAAATCAAAACAAACACAACCAAAAACAAGCCACCAGAATGGGGATCTAGTGCTTATGCCTAACCCGACAACATGGTGGTAAGACATGCCCCAAGTAAGGCATAACAATAAGAATAACTATAATTGGGAACATGGACTCCAAATGGGTCACCAAACCATGTGAGGCCACAATATAAAACTAGTTTACCTCTAATGTCATTCCTCAATCCCAAACAATGAAAAAAGATTCATAACCCGAAATTCCCCTCGTAAATCTGGTCTTTTATGGGTAGTATTGATTAGGCACTGAACCTTAACCTGCCTCATGATCCTTTACAATCCTAATATCCATCTACGAAACACCCTAAATATCAAGGGCCTCCTATCATACCATTTTTTTCCCAAACCATCCCTATTCGACCATGAACCGATCACTCGATCTGGTCCGTGAAAAGACCTGAAGGGAATTCCCAATCCCCTTGGGATGGATACTAGTGTTAGACATTAGAATTTAACCATTGGGAATTATTTGGCCCATGAACTAAAGATAAACAGATAAATAAAGACTGATGATAAAAATAAATACTAGCAGTGGAATGAAAAAAACTGAACATAGCTCCATGTGACCTTCTAGGCCACCACCCAACTCAAAACCAAGCCTGCTTAAACACTAATAAGCTAAACCATGAACCTAAAGAAATATGTACTTACAACTAAAAATATAGGATAGGCATGAGCATCGAAATTCTTAGTAGGGATTCCAAATATAACCACTAAATCCAGGAGTTTCCTTTCCCAAAACAAACCATTTAGACAAGTTTAAAAAAAGTTAAGAAAGTAGGGTTTTCACCTTTTTAAATAAACCACATCATTTTTCTGATTTGAGAATCCAACACATGCTAAACATTATTTCCAAAACAAATTTAAATTTTATAAACAAAACCAAGTGAGAAAGACCAATGTTGTGCTAATAAAGGAAATAGGTAAATAGTAAATTATGGAACAAACTTGTACAACATAAAGTAAAAAATAAATAAAATTAATAACCATGGGTGATCCTAAACATCCCTATAAGACCCTGGGACGTACTCAATTTTAAACCACCTGTCGGTTTATGGTGAATCCCCATAGTCTATAACCAAATGATCACCCTCACATAAAAACTATCGGCACTCCCCATCTCGCCTCTATACCTACACATGGGTACCAACCGCTCTAATTGGGGTTGATAAGAAACCGTCACTCGATCAACTAAAACATTCCTGGGAACCTGTAGTGTTAGTACTAATTTTGTGTAAGTAGGAGTCCCTCGCATGGGTTATTAATCTTACCTACTGTCACCGAACATTCCTACCCTAAAAATGGACACCCAATACGATAACCCATAAAGGGATATCCCTTATATATAGGTTCTCTATATAAATATACATACATTTCATAAAAAAAGGATCCAATTGGGCTTCTACACCATATAATCATTCAAACATTTCATAAGACATTTTAGGTTGCAAACTGATCACACTCACTTGTCACACTACAATCTTTTTCTAAAAGTTCATAGCAACATCACCTTTTAATTGAAAGTTCCAAAAAGGTATTTGTGTCAATATTTCCAAAAAAACTATCAAACTATTACACAAACACCACAAATACATTTGCAATCCAAATGGGACAACCTTGAGGAATACCTTTAAAACCCAAGATTTTCAAAATATATGAAGTAGCACTTTATAAAAACTCATCTAAAACATTCTTTTAAAATCACACAAGAAAACCAACTTTTTTTAAAACTAAACCCATTTAAAAAAAAGGTTTAAATAAAACATAATCTACAAGCAAAATCTTTACTTGGGGGAGCATCCATGTGTGCACCTAATGCACCCATAGATGTACCAACATCCAATGTCATACCGAGGTCCAAAAAAAGATATTTGAAAACCATTTATAAAAGTCATCATTTTCATTCGATCAAATTCAACAACAAAAACAATATTTAGAAAACACAACTCAATACTTTAAAACCACAAAAACCCTTCCAAAATATGTTAGAAAATTTAACAAGATATATCCTACTAAAACCAAGTTCACAAACATCAAATTACCCTTACACTATAATCAAAGCTAAAAATTTCTTAAAATCTTCAATTTCCCTTTTAAGAGGACAAAAGAACATCAATTAAACACCTTAGGTTCCTTAGACCTAAGAAATTCACATGAACCACCTTGAAAAATATTTTTAATAAATCCTAAAATCAGGGAAACACCATTTTCATCTATCCATTGGTATAATAAAAGTGTTAATGTCATTAAAAAATAATTAAAAACATGAAAATGTTAAAGTATCATTAAAAAAAGGAAAACATGGACTAACCTACCTCAAATAAAGTGAGAATGTGACAGAACCTTGACATAATAAAGAATACACCCTGAGGGATAATACACACATCCTAGACAATGAGAAAAAAACATGAATCACAACCCTATCCATTAGGGTTTGGTCAAGGAAGAGAACCCCTAAACATTGATAGAAAAATGCACCGATGAGGAGGTTCACAGCTGGAAGGGTGCTACCGGTGTGGGGAAATGTATCCAGTAGGGTGATACTAGTGAGGGTAAATGGGATTAAGGAAGGGGAAATTTTCAGTGTAGATGTGGCCAGAGTAAAGGGGTGTGGCCAGAGTGTTGGATTGAGGTTGAGCTGCACCGGACCTAGATGGGTGATCAGGTCATGTAAGTACAAGTCCAGGGGGAGACATCCCAGGCTGACCAGAGTTGGGGAGGGAGCAGGGGAAGCCAGTCATCACTCTTAGGGAAGGGGGGGAAAGAAAGGGTCGTCACGAGCTAGGTAGGGATAGCATGTGGTGGAGGTTCAGTGCAGACAAGGGAAGAAACTGGGGGTGACATGATTTTACAGGTGGGGTTGCGTAGTAGGGCACCGCACAAGGTGATGGGTTAGGGTTTCTCTCCATAAAAAGTAAATAAATAAATAAATAAAATTAAAAGATAAACCTGATAATAATTTTATAATAATAATAATAATAATAATAATCTTAATAAAAATAATTTTATTTATTTCATTTTATAAAATTAACAACTTTAATAATAATATAAAAACATTAATAATAACATTGCAACATTAATAATTTTATTAATAATAATAAAACATTAATTAATACACTCTTTTTATTATTATAAAAATAAAATATTCATTTAATTTTTAATTATAAAAATGTCAATAAAAATTTATTAATTATAATATTAATAACACTTTATTAATAATATTATTATTATTTACGTAATATTATTATTATTGTTACGGCGTAAATATTTATCTTATTTTATTCACTAAAAAATTTATTTATTCTAAACGTTAGACAACTGCATGGGAACTTGGGCCAACCATGTGGTTACCGCCAACTGTGTGGTGCCCACACATGGGTCTGAAACCCACCAAAAATATTAAACATCGAAAAGTTTAGACCAGCACTCAACCCGCACCTTGATAAGGCCAAATGATTCCAAGAAAATATAAAATAAGATAATTTAAAAGGGGTGGGGTGTGACATCATAAGACTTTGGATGATGATAAGTATTTTGTTTTGTAAGACACTGCTTGATCATAAGACTTCAAAGGATTTTCAAAAGTCTTTTTCTTCAAAAAAAACCTTATTTTGTATAACATTAATGGGAATAGTATGACTTTTAATCCATCATAATAATTTCTCATACGATTTTTTAACTATTCATATAACTTCTAACTAGATCGTTATACTGTATCATATTACTTTGAGTCCTTATGACTTTAAACTTCATAAAACATAAAAAGTATTTCAAAATGTAAATTCATATGATGAACTCTCTAATGTCTAATAATGTTGTGCTTTCTGTAATTTTAGAGCTTTGTGCTGTGACTTCCAAATTAACTAAAGGTCTAAAATATAATTTATTTCAAGGAAATAACTTTGGGTTAGTGATACTCAATGGTAACTATATAGACTAAACTACATATGGAAGGGTAATCATATGATTTTTAAGGCAGATTTTCCATGAAATAGAGCAATGTAAAGGTACTTCAATTTTTCTAAAGTCTATGTCAAGGTCATCTAGAGCTATGTATAGTCACTCTAATGAATATCCATATATATAAAGAAACAAACTTTGAGAAAAAGATATATCATTCCACATCAACATGCATTTGATCAATATTAAACAAACAGAAGGATCATAATATGAATAATATTTTGATCAATAACAAAGAGGAAGTTATGAATTCCATGGAGATTTTTGGATCATGAAGAACAAGGGATAATATGAGAGAAAAGTAAAGATGAATATTTTAAAATAAGTAGGATCTTGATGGTTTGACCATTATGAAGAATATAGATACCAAGGATCTACAAGAAGATGGTGAGGCTAAGGGGTATATATAATTAGCTTATATAGATTATTGGAGTTTTATCAAGACTAATACTACTATTTTATTTTATCTTTTACTAAGTTTAACCATGCCTTGTATTTCCGTATTATTCTTTGTTACCCTTCGAACAGAGGAGTAATATTATGATTTATTAGGGAAGGGAAGGAGATCCTTTTGAATTTTTAAGTATAGTACTTAATAAATAAAACTATCTTCTAATTTATTTATTTTAGTTTTTAGTGGTTATTTTATACTTTTAATGAATTATTTTTTAATTCTAAATTTTCTTCATTAATTACTTCTTAGGTTGATAATCTGTAATCTCCCTCAACCTTTTCTATATTATAGAAAAGTAATTTTTCATGGTAGGTAGTGATAGAATTAGTTGTCACATGTCAAAAGGTTCTGAATTACTATTTATTTTCCTAGGAACTCGAATACCTGATTTTCAATTCCCTTGGTTTTTTATAAGTGGTTTACTAATTTTTAAAAATAACGAAATGGAGGATAACCAAGTACAGATCACTTATAGGCCAATCTCTACAATAATCTTCAACCAAGAGTGATTAACAAATCAATCAAAGAGTATTTCATTTATCATTTAATAATAAGATAACTAAAACCATTTTAAATACTTTTATAGAATTGAAAAAGGAAACACAAACTTGAACACATCACTTTCTCATCATCTTTATTTTACCTAAATTTTCATCCATTAGTTTTTTCTTATTTCCCAAATCAAATAATTTCAAAATAAACCATACTGTTTCTCTAAAAAAAAGTGATAATAGATTTCATTCACTCCTCTCTGGAGACCTCTCTTGGGATACCAATGCTACTATATTTTGACTGAGTAATAAATATATTTTTCCAGACCTCACCTCAATTGTGATTCAAAACATGGCACTGTTTTCAAAAAGGAAATTCCAAAAAACTCTAACTCTATATTGTAGGTTTATATATTAAACTAAAAAATATCTCTTTAGATACTGAAATATATAGAAATTTTACCAAACTAATAATTTTAAATTTTTAATCAAACATTGTGGAAATTTCTCTTGTAAACTCAAGTGAATCCTTAAGGTTTCCCTCTAAGATTATCATCCTGGTTAGAAATCCCAACCAGTCCCTCAGAGACCTATATTAACCATAAATTGTTAATAAATATAATAAAAATTTATTCCTTCCTCATAGAATGAATTTAAATTAAAAAAATTCTTAATAAATATATTTTTATTGTTTTTTGGCTTGGAACATGAAGAACTAAATGAACATATTAAAGAATTTACTATGGTTTATTCCACTTGGAATCCAAAATTAGTATTTGAGGAATAAGTAAGAGGTAGGGAATTCCCATTTTCACTTGAAGGAGTAGTGAAGTAATAGTTCTAAGGAATAAAACTAGGTGAAGTGGATTAATGGGATAACTTAAAAATATATTTCCTTCAATGATTATTCCCTATTCAAATAGAAAGACCAATGCCACCTTACCAAAAACCACTATAATTTCTTGAACCAAGATACACTAAATATTACCCAGATCTAGTGGGTCACATGGCCTCAAGTGTGCCTCCACATATGAAATGATCAATCAACAATCATAATGTGGGCACTTGACTCGATCCCTGCCAACATCTATGATGTTTGTCTTGATACCCATTGGTGGCCTGAATAGGCTTTGAGATATCAATTAGTAGGCCACCACCAATAGTGTCTATAAAAATTCAATTATGTTTATATAAGATAAAGTAGTGTGAAATATATAAAAAGAATAAAATGATACATATAAATGTGATACTACCAGCCTACTAAGGCTCACTATGAACAAGCAATCAAAACGGAGGTTAACTCTAATGTATGGAAAAACAAACAATATAACTATTCTATGAAATCTATTATTAGAACCAATGGGCTAGATCTAAGTTATAAAATGACCAAGGAATCCTCCTTGATTATATAGATAATATCTATATAAAACTCGTTAAATAATTGGGTGGATCACGAGGAACATGTCCAAGGTGGTCCAATCAAGCTGGATCCCATAGGTAGAAATGTCCCAATTTCCCAAATTAATCTGGATCCATTGAGTATAAATTTACATGGAATCCAAATTAATCTAAATCCATAGAGAAGAAATTTTCATGACATCTGAGTCATCCAAACCCAAGGAGTATAAATGTCCAAGGCATCCAAATCATAAATCAATTCATTAATCATTCATATACCATTTTAAAATCATGTAAAATCCATGAGTTCATCAAACTCATTCCCAATTTTCCTTTTAACACATTTAACCATTCTAATAATATGTAAAAATAAGGAAAACATTTCATAAACCATCCCTTAATTTATTATTTAATTAATTTAGGATCCCATTATGATTGTGATCTCACACACACCCAGCGGGGTTGTATATCATGGGAAAAATATATAAACATATCTCACAGGTGGTCTGGGTTGAGGTTGACAGCCTATGAACATATCATGGTACTAAGTGGGAAACCTATCAAAGTTATAATAATTTAATCCAATAATTTAATCAATTTAGGAGCAATGGAAGAAGGTATATCTTGCAACACAATGGAAACATGGTATAAAATAACTAGTCTTTAAGGGAAAAGGTATAGACCACCTACCTTGTGTCTATAGAAGTACAATTATCCATTATTGTCTCCTAACATGACATGGATCATAAAAAATTTAAGAACTGATGAATTCCTAGAAAATATATCATAAGACATTGCACCAAAATAACTCTATTGAGAGGAATACAAATGATAAAATATGTAAGAGTGAATAAGAACTTACCAGTGTGCATCCAATGAGATTGACGATGAAAGAACCAGATTCCAAATTTGAGAGATATAGAAAATTTTAGGTTAGGCTTCCATGATATCTCTTAAAGTGTGAATAAGGGTTGGATTCTCGAGGAAAATTAGAAAGGTGGAGTAGGGTTTAACATTTAAAGAATTAAGGGAAATATGCCCATTTCTCCTATAAGAACTAGGTTTCATGGTTTGGTTTCATGATTTTCCAAATCATGCACCAACTATGCATCCCTATATTCCTTAAGACCGCCCTTTTATGGTTTATGCACATGGTTTCGAAAACCATGCAAAAACCATGCCATTTTCCTCTAATAAAAACAACAGCAACCCCACACAAGAATGCAGCCTTTGTTGAATGGTTTCCTAAAATGATGAGGCCCCTGATAGTGGGTTGGACCACTCTAAATGATTTTTTTAAATCATTTTTCCTAGTATTTATAGTTTTTACTAACATTTTGGCCTAGCTACCTCCTTCAAAAACTTAATCACTTGGCTCTGAAATAGCCCCAAACACCTCAAAAATCTCTCGTGACCTCATTAGGCACTCACATTTGTTCAAAGTCAAGTAATTAAACTGCAACATAAAATATATGTACCTAAATAAAAACCTAGGATCTTACAATCTCCCCGAATTAAGACATCTCATATTGTGTTTCTTTTCCAAGGGTTTTGAAGAATATGAAAAGATTTATGGCCATTGAGCATGTACATATGCCTCTCTCCCCAAGGTCTTGTCCTATACACAACTTTGCTACCATAGAACCTAAAATAAATGAACTAACCTACCTGAGAGAGGTTTTGTGATCCAGTCAGCAATAAATATAGGATTATCCTCAAAGGAAACATCTACCTTTAACTCAAAATCATCTAAATGAAGAGAATGAGATTGATTAAAGTGATAAAGACATAACTGAGTACAACGATGATGTTTGGAATTTCCCATTACCTCTAAGGTAACTACAAATGACAATCTACTTACCTGACTCTCTCCAAAATCTAAAAAGGCCCGACATATTGCAGAAAAATATTACCCTGTATCTGAATCTATCCATTCCCCGATGTTGGTGAGATACAAAAAAAGACCCAATCTCTGACATCAAACTCCAGAGGTCATTAATGGAAATCGATGTAATATTTCTATCTAGATTTTGTAGTAACCATCCTATTATTGATCAATTGGACCTACTCCAAAGTATCATGCATGAGACACAATATGAATAGCACTACCTCTCTTGCCTCTAACCAGAATATAGGTGATAGGCATGTCCTACCGTATAAAGCCTTATAAGGTTCCATCAGTATAGTAGTGTGATAGTTATTGTTGTAGTTGAACTAAAATAGGGATATTTACTTCTCCCAAGAACCCCAAAAATCATGGAATCATGCTCTAAGCATGTCCTATAAAACCTATATTGTTCACTCTTACTTCCCATTAGTCGTTGGGTGGTATGTCATGCTCTAAATTACCTGTGTATACAACACCCTCTATAATCCATTCAAAAAATAAGACATAAATTGACCATACGTATCATATAAAATAGTACATGGAACCTCATGAAGGCGTACAATCTCATGGATATAAAGTCCCTCAATATTATCTATTGAGAAGGTCTCCCTGATAGATAGGTAATGGGAACATTTTTTGAGTTTGTCCATAACAAACCATATAGAATCACTACCTCAAGGGGACCTTATCAACCCGTTCACAACATTCATCACAACATTATCCCATTTACACTTATCAATGACTAATTGTAGCAAGATACCTACTAGTCTCTACTATTTCACCTTCATCGTCTGATAGGTGGAGATCCTTGTGAAAAAGCATGTTATTTCCCATATCATACTAGGCCACCAATACTGGTGATGTAAATCATAATATATCTTGGTGACATCATATTTTACTTCCCAAAATGGGGTATGTAATTCTCCCATCATCTCCTATCAGATGTTTTCTAGAAGCTAGACACTCCCATTCATTTGTAAAATTTCATCCTCCCCAATGGTCTAACCAGGAGGTTGATCCTCACCTGTCACATTCTTCCTTAGGGATAATCCCTCAAAATATGAAAATTGTCTCATCCTCACCCTATCCATAAGAGTGAAATTCACTACCATAGATGAGAGAAAATTCTAATTTTCATTATCCTACACCTCCAAGTTCATCTTAGAGAACAATTACATTAATCTTCAATAACTATTTTCCTCCTAAACTACTTGTGTTTCAGTCTTCTGGATTATAATGTATTCTATTATATTTACTTTATCAGGCATATAGACAATCTCAATATCAAATGATTGGAGATACTCAACCCACCTTCTCTAACTGAGGTTTATTCCACACTATGAAAATATGTATTTGAGGCTTTTGGGGTCTATGAACACCACAAAATTCTCTCTCGGTAGATAGTGCCTCCAACAATTCAATGTGTGAACAACTATAGCTAACTTGAGATAATGTTTTGGATAATTACAATCATGAGATCTCAACTAGAGAGACCAGTATGATATGATCCATCCTCTAGCATCCGGATAGCTCCTAGCCCAATGCCTAATGAATCAGATTAAATAATATAACTTCTTCCCGGATCTGGAAGAATTAGGATTGGAACTGAATTAAACCTTCCCCTTATCCCCTAAAAATATTTAACACATGCTTTATACCGTAAATTTCAACCCCATATTGGTCAAACCCATAAGTGATGTTGCTAGACATTAAAAGTCATGGATGAAGCACCAGTGATAACCATCCAATCCCAAGAAACTCCATATATAAAAGACATTATTCGGATACTCCCAAGAAACCATAGAACTCACCTTCTCTTGGTCCATAGATACTCCTTTCTCGGAGATTATGTGACCCAATAAGTGTACTTTATCTATCCAAAACAGACATTTTGTGAGATTTGCATACAACTTATGCTCTATTAATGTATTCATAATGAATTCAAAGTGGTTGGCATGATCGTGGAATGTATTAGAATACACCAATATGTGATCCATGAAAACTACCATGAAATAATCCATATGTGGGTGTAAAACCCGATTCATCAAGTACAAGGAAACTTTTAGCGCATTCGTGAGACCAAACGGAATAATTAGATACTCATAAAGGACGAACCTGTTATGGAACACTATATGAGGTATGCCCATCATCCTGACATGAACTTGGTGATATCTTACCTCAAATATATTTTCTAAAACAACTATAGATCCATGAATTTTTTTGAATTGGTCATCGATATGGGGTAAAGGATTTCCATTCATAACTATAAACTAGTTCAATTTTCAATAATCCAGACATAATCTAAGGGTTTCATCCACTTTTTTGGTGAAAACAACTAGATAACCCATGGAAAAGTAATGGGTTGTATAAACTCATATTCCTCCAAGTCCTCTAGTTTTCTCTTGATCTCCTACAACTCAGTAGTAGACATCCTATAAGGAGGAATAGATACTGGTGAAGATCTTGGAACGAGCTCAATAGAGAACTTTGCCTCTCTCTTGTGAGGAAAACCAGAAATATTTTCAGGGAAGGCATCCTCGAAATGATCTCCCACTGAAGGGAACTCAACATGTAACATTCCCTGATCATCAAGCTATAAAATTTCAATCTGGTCAATCATCCCACCCAACCGAGGATGCTCTAGTCCAACTCAACTTTCCTAGAGATTCCATTCACACTTATGAATAAAAAAAATTCCCTCTGGTAATGTGAATGCCACCCTTTGGTGATAGAATTCTACATAAGTATGATGGGAAACAAAATAGTCCATCCTGATAATGAAGTCAAACTTGGTCATCTTGAGGACAAAAGGATCACATATAAAGTTACACCCAACTATCTCAAGGGGGAACTCCCTACACTAGTGTATATTACCTGATCGAATCATAGAAAATGTATCAAGTGTCATAACAACATAAAAAAATGAAAATAAAACACAAGTATCTTCATAATAGGAACATTTGGAAATAATGAGAATCACCTGTATCAAAAAAAGGAAGATATTAGTGTAAAATCTACCATGATCGTAGCTCTCACTATGGATAGTTTGTCATTATGTTTCTTAGGTACAGGTTGCAATGAATATATGTTGAATAAACTACTATCCTGATAAACAACTTGACTACCTAAAGTATTACCACTCTTATATTAAGGTAAAACTAGTGTATGGATTCCTCATTCACGACCGCCTCCTAAGCCTTCGTGACTTGTAGCACTCTAGCTCCCAACCTGACTCAAAGCTCTGAATCCCACTCCAAAACCTAGAGTCAGATTCAATCCCGCATCACTGAAAACTAGAGGAAAGGTATTGATGAACCATTGTATATGGCATATCATAATACTAGTTTGGAACTCTAATGGGACTCTATCACATGAGCTCCTCATGTTTCCTTACCTACCACACTAGTGACAGAAGACAGAACTACCAACACTCACACTGTGGATGGTATTCCCCTCACAAGAAGTATCAAAATGTCACAACCTAACACATGATACTAAACCACTGGGTCAAGAAGCTACATTTCCCTACTCGACTACCCCATCTTCCCTCAGGTTACATTCAGTAATATGCACCTGATTCAGTATCTTAGTTGTGGTAGTCAACCGAAACATGTTCACCTATGAGTGAATGAAATTCTTCAGACCTTCCTCCAATTTTCTCACCCTATATGGATCATTAATAAGATAAATATTCACAAACCATTTAAGTTTTATAAAGTAAGTATAATACTTCATAACGGTCACAGTACATTACTCGAGGCCTATAAACTCACTAGCTTGTTCATCTCTCAAATCCTATGGAAAGAATTAGTCATAAAATTTGGATTTTAAATCCCTCCAAACCATATCCTAGATCCTATCTGCCTAGTTCAGGACATCCCACTAGCACATAGAATATCCCTAAATCATTTACATTACGGTCCTGATTCTTCACTCTTAAGGAGTATCTATGTTCTCAAATATTGACATGATCATCTCAAGTCACAACGTAGAAGCCTGTAGATCACCATCCCCCAAAAAAATTGTGATTTATACTACTGGAACACATGAGTTAGGTCTTCCATATACGATGTTAGTTGTGGGGCTCCTTGAATAGTTTGAATAATGCATAGTAAACTCTCTCAAAATTGGGCATCAACACCATTATCAAGAAAAATGGGTGGTTCCACAAGTGGCACTGCTAGAGGTTCTACTGGTAGCTCAAGGCCCACCAAATCTATTGTATGTTCATTTCTACCATCCAAGAACACAAATGAAGGGTTCCATGGTGAAATATCTTTACAAATTCCTAATAAATGCCTCATAAAATATTTTTTATCAATGATATCACAAAATAAAACATAGGATATGTACAAGCCTTCCTATAACCAAGCCACACACCTATTCCTACTTCTAAAGCTAAGGATTGGTAATAGGAACTGTCATAAAAAACACCATAGGCACTGTCTACAACCCACTCCTATGGTTGGGTTTTGGTCAAGATCTTTATTTCATAGTATGGGTCCCGATATATAGATTTTCAATTTCAATTTATTCAGGAAACACCATTTAAATTTCAATTGGAAACTCTATTTAATAGAAAACTTTCTATTTTACATTTTTAAATCATTTAAGTTCATTCTCATCTATATAACAATTATACTAAATATTTGAATTATATAAATCAACATTTCTAATTTATAATGGATCATACACCATATAAATTGAAATGTGGCATCCATTTAATACCAACCAAAATATTTTCCTTCCCATGTGACCAATGGTCTATGGCTCAAAGTTCCATAATTAACTGCTTAAGGTGACTGTTGCAGACTATTAAATAAAACACTATTAGGTTATGTTTGGAACTTTAAGTATCGGTAATGATTCTAAAACTCCTGCAAGAAACATTAGTTGATAAAAATTATATAACACCAGGAACATGTAATAAATTTCAATCAGTCTAGAAATTTATCCTATATAGAATGAAATTATTCATGTTCAATCATTCCAATAGGGTTCCTGAAATGATGCATGATAAATGCTTCCTTTACATATCAGTCTAAGGATAAATGTAATTCCTCAATTGAAAAAATAATAACATCACATATCATGTGAATCACATAATGGTGGAATCAAATGTAAAGACCCGGAAATTTCAAGGAATTTTTTTTTAAAATACCTTGGAATTTTACGAGTACGCAATTTCTGACGGCACTTGATTTCGAGGCCTGGTGTGCCCGGAATCAGTTTCTGAATTTTATCTCGGGTACGTTCAGTGAACGAACGAGTGGGTTTTTATATCTTTTGAATCGGTGCTCAGAATTGAAATCTGAGGGCACCGATGAACTTGCAGTGCTGGTAATGGCTTAGGGGGGACCTTTGCCATAATTGCGTTTTGACCGGGTTGAGGTTTAATTTTTGGGATTTAGAATAAAATAAATAAAATTTGTTGTGTACAAATTTTATTATGGAAGGTGGTTATTAACCTAAAAATGGGGAGTTAGAGGTGGGGGCCCACACCCACCTAACCACCCATGGGAGGGTTTAGTGTGGTGGGCCCCGCATGAGACCCTAACTCCTCGCCTTCCCCTCAACTTCCTAAACCCCCATTATTTATGAAATCTCCTCACTTTCCACTCTCCATTAATTATTCTAACACTCTAATTAATAAATGGAGTCATCCTCGATTAATTAATGAGGTGATTTGATTTTGAAAGGCTTGGAAAATTTATTAAAATAAGGGAAGGCCTTATTTTAATTTTGGGTTGGCAAACCTTGTGCTGGGAGAAAATCCTTGGGGAGTTAGTAAGAGGGGTTCCCTCTTTCGATGAAGAACATTCTCTCTCGACAAAGAATAATCCTTCAACGGAGGTCGGATTCCGATGAATTCCCGACGCTCAAGCTCGGATATGAAGTGTGAGGTGGATGCAATGATCGACGTCAACTTCATCCTCTTTCCGTGATGTCATCAACAAACATCATAATCGAGTTAGGGGTTGTTTTTTTATAATTCTAATTATGTGAATTATACCCTCTATGTTTGGCGTTCTTAATTGTTGAACAATGGTATGAGCCTCTGACGCGGAGGGCAGGGGCTAACGAACAAGCTTGTACCCTCCGCAAATTGTTCGTTGTGCGCGGATTAACAGGTGATGATAAACAGGGCCACAATGGCGATTTGAATCCTCTGCAGTGATGTTCGGGTCCCGTGGTGACCTTAGGAACAGACGACGGGCGAAACGGACCACCAGAGCGCATACGGTGGTCTGCAGAAGGCGGTGGCGGCGGAAGCTGAATCGGAACGGCTTTTCCGTTCCGGATTGGAGGGGCACGGCTAATGTCATGCCAGTTTCAATCAACAAGGAGGGGGTAGCCCCCCCCCCCCCCCCGTCCGTGGGTTACGCTTGGCCAAAGCTGGCCGAGCCAGCTCCCCCGGCCGGGCCGTGCCGGTTGGGCCGGGCCATGCTGGTGGGGCCGGGCCGCGCTCAACCGGGCCGGACCCGGGCCCAGGTCGGGTTGACCCGGTTCGGGCCGTCCCAGGGGGTGTTGGGCCGGGTCGGACCGGACCTGGGCCCGGGTCGGGTCGACCCGGTTCGGGCCACCCCAGGGGTTGTTGGGCCGAGTCGGACCGGACCCGGGCCCGGGTCGGGTCGACCCGGTTTGGGTCGCCCCATGGGGTGTTGGGTCGGGTTGGACTGGACCCGGGCTCGGGTCGGGTCGACCTAGTTCGGGCCGACCTAGGGGGTGTTGGGCCAGGTCGGACCGGGCCCAGACCCCCTGTTTTCGGAACGTTTTCGGTTAAATGGGCATATCTTGAGCTATGGAACTCCGATCGATGCATCGTCAGTTGAGTTCGATTCCTTGGATCAAGACGGTCGTTTCAGTATATTATACTCAAGTTATAGGCAAAGTTTTTTTATGGTTGGGTTGGTTCAAACTCAAAACTAACAGGGCCCTCGAAGTGGAAACGCTTATAACTTGAGCTCTGGACGTCCGACTGACATGTCGTTGACTTTGTGGAATTCCTCTTGGTGAGACAGTTATTTCGGTATACTTCACCTGAGGTTTGGACACAGTTGGAGTATGGCCGGGTCGGATTGTACCTGAAATCCAACCGGGCCCTTAGAACAGAAAAGCTAATAACTCTCAGACCAGAAGTCTGTTGGACGAACGGTCAGCGGCATTGGTAATCACGTTGTGAAACGGTTCCTTTGAGTACACCCCATTAGAGTTTGGGGTAATGTTGAGATATGGTCGGGTTGGTTCGTACACAAAACCAACTGGGCCCCCAGGACTAAAAGGTTAATAACTCACATACCGGGCGTCTGATAGACGCGTCGTCTGTTGCATTGAGACCCCTTTGACGAGGCAGTCCTTTGATATACTTATTCTTGGGACTTCGTTATTGTTGATGTATTAACCCATTGGATCATGGAGCGGACCCTCCCAGAATCGAGCATGCTGTGTGCGGGAACCCTAGAGCTGGCTACGACTTCGGCAACAAGGATGACTGTACTTGGATCCTACGTGGGTTCGACAGTGAGGATGACTGTACTTGTATCCTCCGTGGGTTCGGTAGTGATGACGACGATACTTGGATCCTCCGTGGGTTCGGCAGTGATGACGACTATACTTGGATCCTACGTGGGTTCGGCAGCGATGACGACTGTACTTGGATCCTCCATGGGTTCGGCAGCGATGACGACGGTACATAGATCCTCTGTGGGTTTGGTAGCGACGACTTCTGTACTTGGATCCTACGTGGGTTCAGCA
This sequence comes from Viscum album, assembly GCA_963277665.1. Lineage (NCBI taxonomy): Eukaryota > Viridiplantae > Streptophyta > Magnoliopsida > Santalales > Viscaceae > Viscum > Viscum album. The sequence goes on from OY728120.1 coordinate 1,115,562,691, forward strand.
GAGGATATGATTCAGAGGATACATTTAATCATCTCCACCCCTCTTCGTGAGTAGTATAACTATGTGAGCTAAGTCTTGACTTTCAATCTTTATCATCAATGTGATTGACGTGATTTCCTGTGTAGACTGGGTTGTGATTTCCTGTGTGGACTCGTTGTGTTTTCCTATGTGGACTGGGTTGTGATTTCCTGTGTGGACTGGTTGTGATTTCCTGTGTGGACTGGTTGTGTTTTCCTGTGTGGACTGGGTTGTGATTTCCTGTATGGACTGGTTGTCATTTCCTGTGTGGACTGCTTGTGTTTTCCTGTGTGGACTGGGTTGTGTTTTCCTTTGTGGACTGGGTTGTACTTGGGTTTGTGAGTTAGAGCCGAACTGGAAATGATGACTTAGATATATTTATATGTATATACCTACGTAGAGTTAGTTGATACTTCGTGTTTTTATCTTTTCTTTGTGGTTATCCTTGTTGTATTTAGTGAGACCTTGAGGGTTTTGGGGTCCCTACTGAGTATCATTATACTCACCCCTGCACGGACTATGCCCGCACCTCATTGTGTTGGATGCAGACGATGGACAGCGCTAACAGAGACCGAGTGTACAAGGACTGAACGGTACCCGGAGGTGGACCTCACGATGAGTCAATACCCGGAGGTGGACTTCATGACGAGACGGTACTTGGAGGAGGTTGGCGGGCGAGAGCATTGATAAGGCTATCTGTACCTACCCTTCGGGTATGATACAAGGTGGATGACCTAGGATCTTCTCCTATCTTCTAGCTATTTGTCTTTTCTATTGTACTTTCATTCAGTTGTAGCTGTACTTTCAGTTGGGTTTTTATGCTGGCCCATTAACTTTCCAACACTTACTTTTGTACTCAGTTTACTTAGTGTTTACATTATCTTGCATACTCTATTGTGTTTGTTTAATTATATAAAGGCAATTCCTTCCCTTTTATTGGGATTTACACCTTTGGTGCTAGTCTATAGCGCCCGGCCTGTGGATGGCGGGCTTGGGGTAGTCACGACACAGGCCCTGAGGACGGGTCGTGACAAATTGGTATCAGAGGAGTCGGTTCTACAGCAGAACTCAGGACTCTGATCATTATTTTCTGTAAAGAAATAGTGCTAAGGGTACCGAGTGTGGTCTTCATTTCAGGGAGTCCAGGGTTGGTGCGGTGGCCGATGTATCCATACATCAGGACCCTGACTACTGATTTCTGACATAGTGCACGAAAACACTGATTGCGTGTGTGTTTCCAAAAGTTTTCTTTAAGTCAACTCAAATGAGGTCAGCTCACCAGGTATAATCGTTTGACCATGTCACATCTATTTAGGATTCCACCACGCAGATATTCATTTGGAGTTCCAAGAGAGAGTACTCGATGATATTCCACTGATCAATGAGGCTCGGGTGCAGGACCCTCTTTCTATGATGGCACATTCGGGTGGTGTACCAGCAGCACCACCACCCATTTGGCAGTAGATGCCACCAGCTGTACTAGTGGATAGTGCACGCTGACAGAGTGTGTTGCATAAGTTCTAGCAGCAGAGGCCTCCAAGGTTATTAGGCGAGACAGATTCCCAGACAACAGTGAATTGGATGGAGGCGATTTCTAGAGTTCTACGCCTCGTTTAGATACTAGTAGAGCAGATGGTGAACTGAGCTATTGGTGTTTCCCAATGAGTGACCACGAGGTTGGTCCACATAGTGATGAGGATTTAGTACGTGGACCGATTCCTGAGATAGTACCTTTGGGTAGTGTGCAATCTATATCACTGCCTGTTGGTCAACAGTTTCAACCGGCGGTACCGGTAGATGACACATGTAGGTTTAGTGCCATGCATGTGTTTCAGCATCAGATACCCCTCAGATTCGGTGGCGAGCCCTACTCACAGGCGGCTGAGGACTGGCTTGAGGAGGTGGCTGAAATTTTTCTAGAGCTTATACAGCTTCGGAAGGACGACATGTTGGTATCTGAGTATTCATCGGGGTGTACCAAACCATTCCTCGTACTCGATTAATACGATGTGATCAGTGCTTTAGGGCTCGGAATTCTGAACAAGGTGTGTTTAAAGGACATCAAAGACAAAACGTTTCCTCTAGATCAATTCTACTTAAATTAGGGTGCTAGATAGAACCTTTTTGGTTGAATGATCTTTGGCTAAGAGGATGCAGCCAGTGATGGTTAGCAGTAATAAATAGGAAATTGGCGCCAGTCTCAGAGACTTGGGCGTGTAAAATGTTTCAATAAGAGGAAGTGTTATGGACAGATGAATCTGCTAAGCAGTAGACGTAGAAGCAGAGCTGGGAGAGTAGCATGAGGTGGTGTACATTTCAACATGTTACAAACACCCTCCTTTGTAGTCCCCTCTAGGCTCAGGGAGCAGGAGGGAAGGGGAAGAGAGTAGCTGCATGCAGTCAAGGAATGTGACCCAAGGGCTCTAGGAATGATTCAAGGTACGGTCTGTGTCTACTATGAGATGCCTTATCAATAGACATAGATACCAATCATTCCTTTCTTCCACGAATCTTGTCCCAAATCTAGAGTTTCCGGTTAAGCCGTTGACATGATCCTCACGTCTGGAGATACCTTTGGGAGGAGACTCGATAATCATGCTTACACCGATGGTGTGATCTGACCCTTGAGGCGAGAGTTTCGGTTGGAACCTCTTGGTGGAAGCGTCGAGGCCTTACAATATTAGTTTGGGTATAGACTGGGAAACCACAGTTCATACATTGATTGACTATATTAGGCAAAAAGTTTTTTGTTTTCCTGTGATGTTGGGATGGGTTTTCCTTGGTCGGCGAAAAGGAACCCCAGGTAGCACAGGATAGAAACATGCATAAGTGGGTGTAGTCGATCACTCCTGAGTTGGCCAAACTTAGATTTGAGCCAGACTTCTCCAGAGTTCTTGAAGCGATTTTATCATTGACAAAGAAGGGGAAAACCATTCATGTGGTCAGGGATATGCCAACAGATCTTTTCAAGAGCTGAGACAAAGATTGACCAGTGCACCCATTTTTAGGCTACTAAAGAAGGTGAAAATCATCGAGGAGTGGATGAAGACTGCACAAAGCAGGAAAAAATCCTATGATGATAGGATATAGAGACCAATGGAGTTCGAGGATGGTGACCATATTTTCCTATGAGTCTCACCTCGATGAGGTCTATGGAGATGTGGCTGAGGCGGAAAGTTATCTCTGAGGTTCAACAGACCTTTCTAGGTCCTCTACAGGGTAGGAAAGGTGGTTTACCTCTTGACCTTTCCACCTCAGTTGCACCGGGTGCACGATCTCATCTACGTATCTCAGCTAAGGAGATACGTGCATGGTCCTTCACACATCATTGACCACAGGGAGCTGGACATCAATTACGGGGTGACATTCATGGAGGTTCCAGTAGAGGTTGAGGATCGATAGGAGCAGGTCCTATGAGGACGTTCAAATCCTCTTGTGCACTTTCGTTGGCAGCACGAGAACCTCTAGGAGAGCACATGGAGCAGGAGGCTCAGATGCATGCTCGGTACCTCCTTTGGTTTTTCTAGTTTCTGTTATAGCTTTAGGAGGAAGTAAATCTCTGAGGTGGGGGTAATGTAAAGACTCGTAAATTTCAAGGAATTTTTTTTAAATACCTTGTAATTTTACGAGTATGTATTTTCTGACGGCACTTGATTCTGAGGCCCGGTGTGCCCAGAATCAATTTCTGAAGTTTAGCTTAGGTACGTTCAGTGAACTAACAAGTGAGTTTTGCTATCTTTTGAACCGGTGCTCGAAATTGAAATATGAGGGCACCGATGAACTCGCAGTGCCGGTAATTTCTTAGGGGGGACCTTTTCCGTAGTTGCGTTTTGAGCGAGTTGAGGTTTAATTTTTGGGATTTAGAATAAAATAAATACAATTTGTTGTGTGCAAATTTTATTGTGGAAGGTGGTTATTAACCTACAAATGGGGAGTTAGAGGTGGGGGCCCACACCCACCTAACCTCCCATGGGAGGGTTTAGTGTGGTGGGCCCCACATGAGACCCTAACTCCTCACCTTCCCCTCAACTCCCTAAACCCCCCTTATTTATGAAATATCATCACTTTCCCCTCTCCATTAATTATGACAACACTCTAATTAATAAATGGCATCATATTCAATTAATTAATGATGTGATTTGATTTTGAAAGGCTTGGAAAATTTATTAAAATAAGGGAAGGCCTTATTTTAATTTTTGGTTGGCAAACCTTGTGCTCGGATAAAATCCTTGGGGAGTTAGTAAGAGAGGTTCCCTCTTTCGACAAAGAACGTTCTCTCTTGACAAAGAACAATCCTTCAATGGAGGTCGGATTCCGATGAATTCCCGATGCTCAAGCTCGGATATGAAGTGCGAGGCGGACGCAATGATCAACTTCAACTTCCTCCTCTTTTTGTGACGTCGTCAACAAACGTCATAATTGAGGTAGGGGTTGTTTTTGTATAATTCTAATTATTTGAATTATACCCTCTAAGTTGGGCATTCTTAATTGTTGAACAATGGTATGAACCTCTGACGTGGAGGGCACGGGCTAACGAACAATCCCGGAAGCTCCGCAAATTGTTCATTGTGTGCGGATTAACAGGCAATGACAAACGGGACTGCAATGGCAATTTGAAGCCTCCGCAGTGAAGTTCGAGTCCCATGGTGACCTTAGGCACAGACGGTGGGCGAAACAGACCACCGGAGCGCGTCTGGTGGTCCGCAGAAGGCGGCGGTAGCACGCCGCCGGAGCAGACCACCATGGCTGAGCCACGGCGGCGGAAGCTAAACTGGAATGGCTTTGTTGTTCCAGATTGGAGGGGTGAGGCTAATGTAGCGCCGGTTTCAATCAACAAGGGCGTATCCCCCCCCCCCCCCCCCCCGCGCGTGCGTTACGCTCGGCCAAAGCTGGCCGAGCCAGCTTCCCTGGCCGGGCCAGGCTGGGCCGTGCCCAACTGGGCCGAACCCGGGCCCGGGTTGGGTCGAATCGGTTTGGGCAGACCCAGGTGGTGTTGGGCCAGGTCGGACTGGGCCCAGACCCCCTGTTTTCGGAACATTTTCGATTAAACGGGAAAATCTTGAGCTACAGACCTCTGATCGATGCATCGTCAGTTGCGTGGGATTCCTTGGATCGAGTAGGTCATTTTTCTATATTATACTCAAGGTATCGACAAAGTTTGGGTACGTCCAGGTTGGTTCGAACTCATACCAACCGGGCCCTCAGACCAGAAACGCTTATAACTTGAGCTCTGGACGTCCGATTGACGTGTCGTTGACATTGTTGAATTACTCTTGGTGAGAAGGATATTTTGGTATACTTAACCTGAGGTTTTGATGCAGTTGGAGTATGTATGGGTTGGATTGTACCCAAAATCCAACCGGGCCCCTGGAACGGAAAAACTAATAACTCTTAGACCGGATGTTCGTTTGACAAACTGTCCGCGGCGTTGGTAATCACATTGTGAAACAGTTCCTTTGAGTATACCCCATGATAGTTCGGGGTACAGTTGAGATACGGTCGGGTTGGTTCGTACACAAAACCAACCGGGCTCCCGGGACTAAAAGGCTAATAACTCACAGACCGGGCGTCTGATAGAAGCACCGTATTTTGCGTTGAGACCCCTTTGACGAGGCGTTCCTTTGAGATACTTCTTCATGGGACTTTGTGACAGTTGATGTATCGACCCCTTGGCTCGTGGAGTGGACCCTCTCGGAATCGAACGTGCTGTGTGCGAGAACCCTAGAGCTGGCTACGACTTCGGCAGCGAGGACGACTGTACTTGGATCCTTTGGGGGTTCGGCAGTGCGTACCACTATACTTGGATCCTCCGTGGGTTCGGCAGCGATGAAGACTGTACTTCGATCCTCTATGGGTTCAGCAGCGATGATGACTATACTTGGATCCTACTTGGGTTTGGCATCGATGACGACTGTACTTAGATCCTCCATGGTTTTTGCAGCAATGACGACTATAATTGGATCCTCCATGGGTTTGCCAGCGACAAATTATGTACTTGGATCCTACGTGGGTTTAGTAGGGGAGATGATTCAGAGACTACATTTAATAATATCCACCCCTATTCATGAGTAGTATACATGTGTGAGCTATGTCTTGACTTTCAATCTTTATCATCGATGTGATTGACATGATTTCCTATGTTGAATCGATTGTGATTTCCTGTGTACACTGGTTTTTTTTCCTGTGTGGACTGGGTTGTGATTTCCTGTGTGGACTGGTTTTGATTTCCTATGTGGACTGGTTGTGTTTTCCTGTGTGGATTGGGTTGTGATTTCCTGTATGGACTGGTTGTCATTTCCGGTGTGGACTGGTTGTGTTTTCCTGTGTGGACTAGGTTGTGTTTTCCTGTGTGGACTGGATGTGCTTTCCTGTGTGGACTGGGTTGTACTTGGGTTCGTGAGTTGGAGCCGAACTGGAAATGATGACTTAGGTATATGTATGGGCATATACATAAGTAGAGTTAGTTGATACTTCATGTTTGTATATTTTATTTGTGGTTATCCTTGTTGGATTTAGTGAGACCTTGAGGGTTTCGGGGTCCCTACTGAGTATCGTTATACTCACCCCTACACGGGCTATGCCCGCACCTCCTTGTGTTGGATGCTGACGACAGACAGCTCTGATAGAGACTGAGTGTACAAGGACTGGATGGTACCCAGAGGTGGACCTCATGAAGAGTTAGTACCCGGAGGAGGACTTCATGACGAGACGGTACTCGGAGAAGTTTGGCGGGTGAGAGCATTGAGAAGGCTATATGTACCTACCCTATATGTAGGATTCAAGGTGGATAACCCAGGAGCTACTCCTATCTTCCAGATGTTTGTCTTTTCTATTTTACTTTCATTCAGTTATAGTTGTACTTTCAGTTGGGTTTGTATTCTGGACCATTTACTTTCCAGCACTTACTTTTGTACTTAGTTTACTTAGTGTTTACTTCAGCTTGCGTACTCTGTTGTGTTTGTTTACTTATATAAAGGCAATGTCTTCCCTTTTATCGGGATTTATGCCTTTGGTGCTAGTCTCCAGCCCCTGGCCTATGGAAGGAAAGCTTGGGGTAGTCACGGTATGGGCCCCAAGGATGGGTCGTGACATCAAATCAATTGTAACATGAAACATATAGAACAATAATTTTCTCATTCTAGGAAACATGGTAATTTCCAAAAATGTGGGTTAGATTCTCCCTAGAATAGCTTATAACCAATTCCCAATATGTTCCTAATATCATGTATTTTTATCAAAATATTAAGGCAAGAAAAAAAATACTCTAATACCATTTTGTAACATCCTAACATAGGATTCGCTAAATGGTTCCTCGATCTAGTGGGTCATATGGCCTCAAGTGCACATCCCCACACTATAGAGGATTCCAACTAGAAGCAAGGGATTAATTTGGTACTGTGGAGATAATATACCCTCATAATCATAGTATCACAGTGGTGTAATAATTAAATAAGAATGTGAAAGAATAATATAAATTAGTAGTAATAGTAAATAAACATCCATATAATAGGATTAATAAACAAATCCAAGGGTAATATCATATACAAGATGAGTATGTCATATATCTATAAAAAATGACATGCAATACATGGAAACATGAACCCAACACAATACATGTATCAAAATACAAAGAGACCAAAAAAACTATATCTGGATAGAATCATGAGATATATATCAGTTATGTGCTCTCATGCACCAATGAAATGATCAATCAAGCATCATAAATTGGTTTCTTACCTTGATCCCTACCTTCATTCATGAAGTATTTCAGGTTACACAATGGTGGCCTGAACAGGTTGTGAGATATCACTCAGTAGGACACCACCAACGATGTCTATAATAGTTCTAGTATATGTATATAAGATGAAGCAGTGTGCAAAATATAACAAGAATTAAATGATACATGTAAATGTGATACAACCACCCTACCAAATCTCACTATGAACAAGAAATCATAATAGAGGCTAACTGTAAAGCATGGTAGCATATCCAAAACTTCATATGTCGTGTAATCTGGTGTCAGAACCAATAGCCCATATCCAAGTTATAAAATGACCATGTAATTATCCTAGATTCCATATAGAGTCTCTATAGAAAAATCAGGAAAGGCTTGGGTGGAGCCCGAGGAGCTTATCAAAGGTAGTCCAAGAAAGCCATATCTAAGGAGTAGAAATTTCTCAGGCATCCAAATTAATCTATATCCATGGAGTATAAATTTCCATGGAATTCAAAGTAATCTAGATCCATGGATTAGAAATTTATATGGAATCCCAATCCACTGGACCCAAAGAGTACAAATTTCCAAGGTATCCAAATTATAAATCAATTCATTAATAATTCATAACCTATTTTATAATCATTTAAAATTAATGACTTCATCCAACTCATTCCTTATTTTCTATTCAAACCATTTAACAATTTTAATAACATGTAAACACATGAATAATGAAAAATAAACCCTCTCTTAATATCTCATTTAATTAATTAAGTCTCCCACTATGATGGGGAGCTCACACGCACCCAACGGGGTAGTATATCATGGGAAAAATACATAAACACGCCTCAAGGGTGGTCTGGGTTGATGTTTACAACCTCCAACAATGCCAAGGTACAATGTAGGAAACCTATCAAGGTTCCATTAATTTAATCAAGTCATTTAATCAATTGAAGAGAAATTTTGGAAGGTATGGAATGTGGAATAATGGAAACAAGGTATAATACAACCATTCTTTAAGGTAAAAGTTATAGATAACTTGTCTTATTCCCAAGGTAGAACATTATTCAAGTATCATCTCCTAACTCGTCCTAGATTGAAAAATAATGGAATAATGGATGAACTCCCTAAAAATAGGGAACAATATAATGCACTAAAATAAATCTGTTGAGAGGAATACTAATGAAAAAATATACAATAGGAAATATGAACTCACATCATGCCTCCAATGAGACCAATGGGGAAGGAATTGAAGTTCAGATTAGAGAGATGTGGAAAATCCAATGTTCAGCTTCTATGAGATATCTAAATGTGTGGGGGAGGGTGGTCACTATAGTAAAATAGAAAATGAGGAGTAGGGTTTTACATTTAAAACATTAAGGGTAAAATGTTCATTTCTCCTCTAAAAACTAGGCTGCACGATTTGGCCACATTGTTGACCAAACAGTGCGCCAACCATGTGCACATCTCAGCCTCATGACCACCCTCACACGGTTCATGTACACAATTTGGGAAACTATGAGAAAAACATGTCGTTTTCCTATACTAAAAACTATAGAAACCCCACATGGGTTTGTGGACTCTATTGTGCAGTTTCCTCAAACCTTTCAGCCCCTGAAAATTGGTTGGACCACCCCACGTGGTTTAGTCAAACTGTGCTGCTTGGGTTGCATGGTTTCTATTAACCATGCAGCCTAGATGAATACTTAAAAAACATAGGCTCTAAGATCTAAACAATCCCTTGAAACTGATTAAACTCTTTTTACCACATTGGGCACTCAAATTTGGCCATAGTTAAGGAATTAAATTGAAACTTAAAAATATTCTTACCTCAAAAAAAATATGGGAAATTTCAACCCCCCCCCCCAAACCCTTAAAACCAACCTTCATACCAAATAATACCCCTTATTTGAAATAAAATAAACCATATGAATAGACTTCCACCTATGCACCACCACATGTATATCAACTAGATATTTAATTAGGGAAGCTTAGGATTAGTGTGGGATAGTTGAGAAAATATACTAGCAGTCTGATAGATATTTTATCCAAAAACACATGAAAAAAATTATCTTAAAAAATCCATAACCCTAAGGATAATGTGATAATGATAACCACCGTAAGTGATAATGAGACTCACCTCATGACCAAACATGATCCTAAATAAGATCAACCTATCAGTGAATAAGAATGAGCTGAAAAATCTTAATCTAATCAAATACAGCTTGATATTGAAGAGAATGTTGTGGAAGGTAATGAAACAAACTAACTAGAACAACCTTATTATGAACATGGGAAGTAGTCCAAAGAGACCCATAAAAAATTAAAGTAGTAAGAGGGTAAATCTAAATGAAAGGAGGAATAAAATACAATAAACGCCATAGAAAATAAAGAAAAGAGAGAGAAATGATCTTCTACTTTCATTCCCATCAAGGATGATTCAATCAAAGAATATACAAGAATATTAACTCTAAGGATAAATCATATAAAAATATAGAAATTTTATATCAATATATCCCTTTTTTAATCCCTCAAGAATAATCCTATGTATGTTAAGTTCCTTAGGGACCTTTATAGGAAATATATGATGCCACAAAGGAATATAATAATTGATTTAAGAAAAAGTGTCTCATCCCTTATCATAGGGAAACTCCCAACAAAATTTCAAGATACAAGGATATTTTTTATCCATTTCACTATTAGTTCAACAAATGTTTAAAACTATTTATGTGATTTAGTTTCTTCTATTAATGGTATTCCCCACTCATTGTTTACATTTTTGTAGACGGGAGACTTGAACCCACAAGAGTGGTTGCACATTTTGTAAATAGATATACTATTTTTTCAGTATGATTATTCAAATATTTCCTTGTGAGGGTCTAAGAATTGATTTTTTTAGCTGAATTATATGATTTTAACCTGGAATAAAGTACACTCACCCATTTTTTGGGAAGAACCTTACTTAATACAACCAATATAATCATCGATGTTCAACAAATAAAACTTAAAAAGGTTTTTAGAGATATAATATTCCATTTCAATATCTTTGAACATAAATCACCCGTAATCTAGATATTCACTTCTTACACATTACCAATATATATAGGTTTAACCCTTGAAGAATTAGGTTTTTTACATGAATTTTTGTCCTTAAGAAAATACTTGATGATTGAAAATTCCATGGAGAATGAATCGTTCCAAAATTATAATGAATATATTTTTAGTGTGGGGGAAGAGGTAACTTTTTATTTATTTGATGGATTTTATTTTTTATTTAATTATGTGGTTCATTATATGAAATCTTGTGAGAAAAAAAATAAAATAAGTGTATGTTAGAAAACTAATTTTGATTTCATCTTTATAATAACCACCGAATCTAGAATTAAAACCACTAAACAAAGATTTTAAGTGTGTGTACATAATGGAAGAAGAAAACTTACCAATGATAATAGGAAAAAAATATAATAACCAAGAAAATAAATTAATTAATATTTTGAGAGAGAATGTGAATAAAATAGTTTGGATATTAGGTGACATCCCAAGCATTAATCAAACAATCATCTCACATAGATTTTTTTATAAGGGATATTCCAAACCTATTAGGCTTTCCTAGTGGTGGCGAAATCCAACAATAATGGAGGTAGTGAAAAAATAAATAGAGAATATTTTTTTAGAAGAAATAATTCACCCATTCTATGAATCATAATGGGTCAAACCCATCTATGTAGTTCCCAAGAAAACTAGACTAACCATTGCAAAGAATGATAAAAATTAGTTGATAACTATTAGAATATATAATTTTAGGAGAGTTTGAAAAGATTATATGAAGTTGAACCAGGTCACTAGTAAATATTATTTTCACATTCTTCTTATTAACTATATTTTAGAAATGTTGGAATGTAACACTCACTATTTCTTCCTAGATGGGTTTTTAGGATATTTCCAGGAGTCTATTTACCTAGTGGACCAAGATAAGACAAACTTTACATGTCTCTTTAGTACATTTTATTATAATAGTATGACTTTTGGGTTATGAATTTCTTAATTTAAATTTCATAGGTGTATGGTAAGTATATTTTTATCTCATATTGAAGATATCATAGAGGTATTTATGGATTAGTTTTCTATCTTCATGAATTTATTTGATCCCTTATTGAAAAATATAGAAAATTTCTTCAAAACATGCATTGAAAAAACATGGTTTTTTATTTTTGGGAAGTGTAATTTCATATTAAAAAATGGAATGGTCTTAGGTCATGTCATTTAAAAAAATCATTGAGGTGGATAAGTTAAAAATTTAAGTAATACATTCTTTTCCTTACCCAACTTGTGTGAAACATGTTAAATCCTTCCTTGGACATGAAAACTTTTATTTTTGGTTTATCAAGGAAATTTTTAATATTTATCTTCCACTCTCTATATTACATTTAAATTAGGATAATTTCTATTATTATGATGATTGAAAGGAGACTTTTATTAAATTACAGAGTAGATTAATCACCCCACCAATGATATAGCCATCCATCTAGTATAACCCCTTTAAGTTAATTGTAAATGCTTCAAACAAAGCTATTGGAGTATTTATTTAATAGAGAATTAAAGGTGGGACTCAAGTAATTATTTATTCATCGAGAACCTTAGATGTTTCTTGACTCAACTAAAAAACTACTAAAAAGTAGTTTCATGCAGTTTTGTTTACCTTAGATAAATTAATATCCTATTTTCTAGGAACTATAGTCATTGTATTTTCTAATAATACATGATAGAGATGATGAAGAATTAGATGAAAATACAAGGCTATTTATAAGTATGTTACATCTATAATAGTTAAACTTCAAAATCAAAGATAACAAAGGAGATAATAACCAAGTGGTCGATCACCTGAGTAGACCTCCAAATTATAAAAAAATAAAAAAAACCAAGACCCATTAAATGATCACATTCTAAGATATTAGTTGTACATGATAAAAGAATAAGTTCCTTGGTATACTGAAATGGTAAATTATTTTTTAACTTCTCAAGTAACATATGACATGAACCCCCAGAAAATTATTAAGCTAAAATTTGAATCAAAATATTACATTTGGGAATATCAATACAAGTGGAAATTCTATATTGATCAAGTGATATGGATATGATTCCCTAAAAGTGAAATTGAATGTATTTTTTAATTCTCTCAAACATTATCTTATGGGGTCCATTTTGGACCTCAAAGGATAGCATGAAAAAATTTAGAATCTAGAATTTTTTGTCTAACCTTATTCAAATATTTGAATGAATTTTAAAAAAAATGTGAGAAATTTCAATTCACTCGAAACATTTCAAAGAGATGAGAAATTCCCCGAAAACAAATCAATTTTTATAAATTTTTTGAATTCTTGAGAATAAATTTCATGGAACCATCACCCAAGTCATTTTGATATTAGTACATCCATCTTGTTATGGATTATACATAAAAATGGATAAAATCCAAGGGTACCAAAACTGATAAGGAAAAAATTGTGTGTCATTTTATCAGGACTCGCATCTTATATAGGTTTAGGGTTCCAAGATACATCATTAGTGAACAAGGGAATCACATTTAAAATAGTATCATGGAAGATTTGATGAATATATATGGATTAAAACATAAAACATTCACACCCTAAAATCTATAGAAAAATGGGAAATATATGGTTTTAAATAGATTTATCAAAGGAATTTTGGAAAATACTATTAAACCAAATAGAAAATGAAATGTCCAAAGAATATAAAACACCTTATGGGATTACCGAATATCCTATAATACACTCATGGGAATTATACCATACCAACTAATTTATGGAAATAGTTTTCATCTGCTTTTATGGTTGGAACAAAAATAATAATAGGATATGAGGGAGATGAATATGGACCTGTAAATTTCTAGAAAGGAGAAAAAAATGTATCTATAAGAGTTATAAGAGATTATGAGAGGGTTCTTTTAGAATTAACAAATTTCTAAATAGAGGACTAAAGTGGCCTAGGATAAACTAATTTAGTATAAATACTTTCATTCAATAGATTAAGTGTTATTGTATAAATTATACTCATGATAGTGTTGGTTAAACATTGTTCCATATGATAAGGTTTATTTATAATCACTAATCTATATACTTTTAGTGTTGAAAATGTTGTGAAATAATAAAACTAGAACCCATTCATTGTTTGTAACACCCTGAGTTTTTATGGACCTTTTTTTGAAAAAATTAAATTTTCATTTATGTTTTGCAATTCACTAAGTCAAAAATTAATAACACATGGAACCGACATGTAATACATTTCAAAAAAACATCAACTCGGTGTATTTTACAATTCACCAACTCAGTGTACATTACAAGAAACACCAACTCAGAGAACGTTGCACGCAACACTAATGTTTCTACGAGATGTCATTTTGCTATTATAATTATTTAAATAATATAATTATAACCTAACTATTAAAATTATTAATATGAATAGTAATAAATACTTTTAAAATATTTTCTATAATCGTCTTATATAAATAAAATATATTTATAATGAAAGGTATAATTTTTTGTAAAGTCCTTATATATTTAAAAATATTATGAACTACACTTCATGTCCTTCTATAAAAAACAATAAAATTAATTTTAGACACTTATAGAAATTTAATTTGATAAAATAAACATATTTTTGAATTTATAATTCCGAATTTATCTTAGGGTGGATTTTGTGTATTTTTCTGAGAAACTTCATGTTTTATGAATAGTGAAAAATAATGCTTTTTAGTTAAAAACTGCATTGTGGTTTAAATAATTATTATGGATAAAATATATTTTAAATTTTTTTAAGGTAAAATTAGATCAATTGTATATATATTAATAAAATTTAGTTAATTATAATTAGTTTCACTTTGAATTTGAATATAAAAACATAATAAACTTTTGAACTTCTTTATACTTTAAAGACCCATAATTTCATCATGTCTGCGGGATTAGCATTAATCATAATTTTTCTGTTTCTATGATTTGAATTTTGAAAAACCAAAATAAAAAATTGTATTTAGTATAATATTAATATTCTAATAATATAAATTAAATTTGTTACTAAAACATTTGTAAAGCAGATTAAAATTAATCACAACGATTAAGGTCAAATTAAGCTTAATTAGATACTAAACCTTAATCTTATGGACCCAAATGACCTATCCACTTGTCAAAAACACATTTTATAGAATTATTTATGCAATAAAACTTCCATTATTGATTTTTTTTGTTTCATTTGACTTTTTTAGCCAAGAACATGTGTACACCTAACTTGTTTTAAAAAATTCTAAGTGAGTTTTTCCATCCCAGTAAAATTCTATCACCTCTACCACTTCCTCACAACTCTAAAACCTCTTATATTCAGAAAATATATACCCAATACACTTCCAAAAATCCATACCTTCCTCATAGAATCCTTACCTTGAGTAGAAGAAAATCCAAGGAAGCCTTTTGACACATACACTGCTGGAATTTGAGGTATTTGCGATGGGCTAATTGTGATGGGATCCCATCACAAATAAGCTTTAGCGATGGGGTCCCATCACAAATATCCCACTGTAGAAAATGATTTCACAAATAAGTCTTTGATTATATAAATTATATATGAATAAATGTTTTGCGATAGGCCCATCATAAATACTTTTTTAAAAATATATATTTAAACTATTTTTGATGGGCTCCCATCGCAACAGGTCCCGTTACAAATACTAAAAAAAGTAAAAAATATAAATATTTAATAAAATTATGATTAATAAAAAAATAATATTAATATTATTAAAATAATAAAAAAATAAAAAAATATTAAAATTCTCAATATTCTCAAAAAAATATAAAACAATCCTCAAATATTATTATTATTATTATTAATAAAATAAACAAACATTAAAAAATATAGTACTAAAAAAATATTTAATAAAACTATGATTAATAAAAAAAATAATATTAATATTACTAAATTAATAAAAAAATATTAAAATTCTCAATTTTCACAAAAAAATATAAAAAAATCATAAAATATTATTATTATTATTAGTAAAATAAACAAACATTAAAACATATAATACTAATAATAAATATTAAAATATTAAAAAATAAATAAATTATGCAATATTCGCACCAATATAAAAGACAGAAATTGTAAATAGTTCATATTACAAAAAATCATGAATTCAAATGTTTTTAACATAAAAAACATTTGGGGTCGTCTTTTGGAGAAGGTGGAGGAGTTGTAGGAGATAGTGGAGAAAACTTCATCCCTAAACTACGAGTCAGACGGTGCATGTTCTCAATCTTCTTGTGATGCTGCTGCTTCTGCCATTGTCACATCTCCTCCTCATGCTACTGTTATTGTTTCTGCTACCATAGACGCATATCCTCCTCGTACTGTCGTTGTTGATACTGTTACTGCTAACGCATCTCTTTATGTTGCTTCTGCAAACTCTCTATAAGCTCAATCTGAGTTCACAACTGCTCTTGATACTGTGAGGCAGAAGATGATGCCTCTCCATGATCTCCTCTCAAGCTGGATGTCGACATCACAGAAGTACCATAACAAGTACCAGGAGTAAAATGAGAGTCGATACCAACTAATCGGCCCTTCTCAAAGCCATACCAAGTCGCCTCCATCCATGTCGCCTCATCGGAATGGTGGGCACTGGTCTGATCAGTCGTCTTATCCTTCCTATCATCCTGTGTTTAAGAGTTTGCAGCCTCATATGACTCCTTCAATTCCAATTTGAAATTAAAATTGTGAAAATATTATATGCAGTTAATTATCAAACTGAAGAAAAAAAAATACTAACCATAATCTGACACTGGTGGTCACCTCTAATCTCTCCAGTGGCTGGATCGTTGTACATCCTCTAATAAACGTCGTAATCTGTAATATCAGGATGCACTACTACCCATAGAAATATAAAATAAACTGTTTATATTTAAATTTATACAAAATATTTAAAAAAGATACTTATCAGATGTTGTCTATGCGTACTGAATGTACGACTACCAGCTCGATGCGTCATCTCCTATCTCCCCAGGTTCTACCGACCCACTAAAGATCTCCTCTGAAATCCACCACCCAACTAGTGTAAACATAATCCATCCCAAACATGTGATGAAATGTATTCTGGTCGGTTGTCTCTACATGACTCATCAAATTCTGTCACTCCTACATTCTTAATGGTCGTCCTTCTCAAATTGTGCAAAAACTGACGGAAACAGTCACGCATAGACACCTGTCATGCCACGTGGATAGCGTCACGCATGCTATCATTAATGGGATACCATAAACCCTAAAAATAATTTATAATATCAATTTATTAATAAAATAAATTTCAAAATAAATATTATTTATTTACGTACCAGCCAATGATTGAACATGCTGAGCTCCACATAAACGAGAATTTATTCTCATGTGATCTATGGTTGAGAAAAATAATTATGCAAGATAGTGCTCCCCTATCCAACAACTACATGCACAAAATTGGGAAAAAAGAATAAATAATCAAACAATTAGTATATATATAAATAATTTAATGAAAGATAACTAAAATATATAGGTTACTATACCTCTGTATGCATGGATCAAAGCCAAGACGTGGATGTTGCTTGGGGATATGGTCAAGAATCATCATTCGTGCAAGACCCCCCCCCCCCCCTACGTACCCCCTAAATCGCCAGTAGGATGAGGGTTAGATAACCCCAAATCCCCCTCATCCAAAGGTAGCTCAGCCTCCTCCAACTCACAAAATAGATCAGGGTCCATATGAAACACAAAATGATTGTTGTTAGTAGATAGTTGAAAATAACTATTATATATAGATATATATTAGTTATGATTATAACCAGCATTTAACTGTGTCAATGTTCACCTTCATCATAATCTTCATATCTGACGATGTCAATGTCTTCATATTCCTCCTCGGCATCATCAACATCCTAATAAGTTTTAGTTTCATCATCTCTTGTCATTTCAAATTCATTTGTAACATCATTAACATCTTTGTCACCATCAACCCTTAATTGTGGGGTGTCATCATCGTTATTCACGTCTCTTTGTAAAAATTATGGATTTTGAGTAGTATCTTGAAAGTTTTAAATTCTTTCCACTTCAGCATAACCACATTCAGTTTGAGTAAACTGATTTTCCCAAGATTTTATTTTTAGTACACTCCACCAATCACTCAGGTCTCTTGAAGTAGAACAATACTTTTCATAATAAAATTAATATGCATATTGAGCTAGTAAAAATGGTCCATTTACTAAAACAAGTCTTTTATATTTAATATCGATGATTCTATGAGTCGGATGAACACACAAGCCTCTCTCAGTATCCAACTACCAACATTTAAACATCATTATGTAATTCTGTCCTATATAGCACAACTCAATAATTTCATCCAGAATGCCGTAAAAGTCAACTTCAGTTTCTCTATAATGTGATCCTGTCATGAAAACTCCACTATTCATTGTTTTTTTTGATTCCCCATATGCACGTGTATGAAATCAAAAACCATTCAACACATATGCATTATAAGATTTAACCATTTTGGATGGTGGGTTACTAAATATACATAGTTACTTATTAATTTTATCATCATGTTGAGAGACCTGAAAATTTATAAAATAATTATCAATATAATAAATAATAAACTGAATTGATATTAGACCATCAATAATTAATGTTACCAGTTTTTAAAACCATTGAGAAAAACAATTTGTCTGTATTCTTCAAGAGCAGCTGTTGTAATTTCTGGATGTTGTTTCTTGATATTATTATCATATAACCAACAAATAAAATATGTTTACATATTGTAACATAAATTATGGAATAAGTGATAGAAGCACTCACAGTACAAATTATGTCATTTCTTTACAGTTGAGGAAAACATATGTATATGCTCTATGTTGTTCATCATCTGAATGCCATCGTTCATGAACTCTACTGAATCCAAGATTTGGCTGATTGAAAACTGATAATTGATTATCTATTTTTTCATTAACGTTCCCCTCGTTTGGTCCCAAATGGTTGTGTTTTTATTGATATTCATATTCAAAATAATGAGAGTAGAAAAAAGTAATTTTCCCTTCCAAATAAGCTTCAGCAATTGAGCCTTGAACTGATGCTTTGTTACGTACTTTTTTCTTCAATTTCTCCATGCATCTCTTTAATGGTTACATCCATCGAAACTGTACTAGACCACCAAATTTAGCGTCATGTGGAAAATGTAATATCAGATGTTCTGTTGAGTCAAATAAATCTGGTGGAAATAATTTTTCCAGTTTACATATAATTACATAAACATCTTCTTCCAGTTTGTATAGTGCATCGTAGTTTGTTGTCACTGCAAAAATGTCTTGAAAAAAATATGATATGTCTATTATCAAATCCCAAATCATAGAATTCAACGTACCTTTGAATCCAATCATCATAAGTATTTTCATTATAACATGACAATCATGAATTTTTAATCTGGTAATATGACCATTATTAAAACATCTTCCCAAATTGGAAGAATATCCATCTGGAAGTCTAAAATATGCAATACACAAACAAAATAATAATCAACTCTTTTTGGAAAGTGTATAAGCTGTTTATGGCCTCATTAACCTCTGTGATCTAACATTTTCAAATAGTTTAAGTTCTGGTCACCTTCAAATTTGGGAAAGATCTAATTGTGCCTTTACAGTATCTTTGGTCTTACCTGGTGTATCCAAAACTGTATAAATAAATTATAAAAACGGTTCTTCTCAATATTTATGACATCCAACATGTGATGGACCAAAAAATTATACCAATATAGAAGATCCCAAAAAATGATTCGTTTCATAGAATTATGTTCTTTTCCAAAGCCATGAATTTTCTATTGGTTTATGGTTGGCCCAAATGTGATGGGGGTAATGAAAATACAACTAATATTATCTCTGTAGTTGAGATCATTTTTGGATGTTCATCCCTTTTAATTTTTCGTTTTCTGAAATAAGATTTGTTCCTCTGGAAAGGATGATCGGTTGGAAGAAATATGAAATGATAGTCAAAATAGAAAGGTTTTTTTCCAATGATGAGCATAAAGACTTTGTTGTATTTCATACAGTAAGGACATGATTTCGGATCATGTGTATTCTACCCGGAAAACATGACATATGCCAAAAAGTCACTAATCGTCCACATCAATGTAGATTTTAATATGAAATTTTGTTTCGCAGTAACATCATATGTACTAACACCATTACTCAACAATGCATTTAACTCATCAATCAATGGTTTCAAAGAATAATAAATATTATTTTGAAATGCATGAATCTTCTGATAACTAAGACCCAGATTATGAAGTATCCTCTTGATCTCATAGTAATTTTCGACCAACACATTTCCTTCAGGTAATAGTGTTTTAACCAAAGAAAATATCTGATCAAAATAATTGTTTGACATTTCATTATCTGATTTAATAGCCATAAATTTTTTAGCTGCTTCTAATTTTCTTATCTTGCAACCAGGATAAAATTCATCCTCATCAGACCTCAACAACTCCTAAAATTCTGATGGTGCCAACTCTGGAGTTAAGTCAATATCATCTTGAGTTTCAGTTTGTTGAATAGATGGACCTAAAACATCATGTACTAAATTTTGAAATTGTGATTGATACAGAATTAAGTTATTAGTATCTTCTCTGGAACTACGTTCACTGTGTTGATACCAAAAATTTTAATCTGGTTGAAAACCAAACTGCAAGAGATGTCTCTCAACCATGTCAAATGTGTCAAACGTTCTCAAGTCACATTTTTTACAAGGACACTTAATTGTTCCATATGAAACATATTTTATTTTTGATGATTCAAATGATAAGAAAGATTCAAAACCCTCAATATATATAGAATTTAAACCAGAACTGTTTGGATTTCTGTGATAATTTATCTAAGTGCAATCATCTAATAATTACTATTGTCGACTTCCTTGTTCCATATTTTTCTATAAAATAAAAAATCATTACTTTTTTGGATAATTTGAAATTGTAAAAACACTATCTGAAAAAATAAGATAAATAATTACAACTACTTCTTACTAATTACCATTATTTGTAAGCGACACAATTTCTAGTGGATTTACGGCTACTCTGTTGTCTAGAGACTCATTTAATTTCAACTTTCCCACACTAAAATCACAATTAAGATTTTTCTCATAGGTATGCATATTCATTCTCTTGCATATGAGAATGTATAAGCATACCTCTGAGAAGATTATTCATTGTGATTTCAGTGTGAGAAATTTGCAAGTAAATGATCTATCGGACATAAGATC
Source organism: Viscum album (assembly GCA_963277665.1). Classification (NCBI taxonomy): domain Eukaryota; kingdom Viridiplantae; phylum Streptophyta; class Magnoliopsida; order Santalales; family Viscaceae; genus Viscum; species Viscum album. Next base: position 1,115,583,749 of record OY728120.1, read on the forward strand.
CCCCTTTTCATCGATGAATCGTCTTCTTGCAACTGTCACCACCTAAAAAAATTATGAAAAATATGGTCCTATGAATGCATATTCAAACTCGTGCATACGAGATTGGATATGCATATGTAAAATCATACTTTTCTTAATGTTTTGAGTCGGTGAAAGTTGAAAGGAGAAGATTCATCGAGCAAAACACTACTAGAAAAAAACACTATACCAATGGTTTGAAACCGTTGGTATAGGCCTCCAAACCATTGGTATATCCTATACCAACGGTTTGGAGAACCGTTGGCTAGTAAGCTGTGGGGATAGGTCTATACTAATGGTTTTAGAGAAACCGTTGTTATAAACCTATAATAATGGTTTTTAAAATCGTTGGTATAAGTAATATGAAAAATATATACCAACGGTTCCATAAAACTGTTGGTATATGTATTTCAAAAAAGAAGCATTATGTTGGTTTTGATCCCAGTACCTCTGGTTTATGATTGAATGAACTAAACACTAACCTAACTTGACTTTTGTGAATATAATTTCACAAATATATATATATATATATATATATATATATATATTATCATAAAAATTTTAAATTTTGATTTATTTAATGTTCTCTATAAGAAGATTCCATAAAAATACATGTAACTATACCAAGGGTTCTCAAAACCATTGGTATAGACCTATACCAATGGTTTTGAGAACCGTTGGTATAGATTCTTTGATTTTGGGACCTATACCAATGGTTTTGGACAAACCGTTGGTATAGGGGGGACCTATACCAACATTTTGGGGAAAACCTTTGGTATAGGGTCTCTATTATGGACCTATACCAACGGTTTGGCCAAAACTGTTGGAACATGTCCATATAAGTGACCTATACCAACGGTTTTCCCCAGACCATTGGTATAGGTCCCCCCCTATACCAATGGTTTGTCCAAAACCATTGGTATATGTCTAAATTTGTGACCTATACAAATGGTTTTGGCCAAACCATTGGTATAGGTCCATATAAGTGAACTATACCAACGGTTTTCCCAAAACTGTTGGTATAAATCTTATTTCTAGTAGTGAAAGGAGTGCCACCAATCCACTGGAAAATGTGCCAAGTTTTTACAAGTTATTACAATTAATTATAATTGATTTTATTCCAAATTATTCCTAATTATTCTGAATTATTCCTAAGTATTCCAAACTATTCCTAAGTATTCCCAAGTATTCCCAAGTATTCCTAACTATTCCTAATTATTCCTATATATTCCAATTTGTTACTATTTGTTCATAAGTATTCCTATTTGTTTCTATTTGTTACTATTTGTTACTATTTGTTACTATTTGTTACTATTTGTTCCTATTTGTTCCTACTTGTTCCTATTTGTTCCTATTTGTTACTAATTCTTACTAATTGTTACTAATTGTTACTAATTGTTACTAATTGTTAATAATTGTTACGAATTGTCACTAATTGTTACTATTTGTTACTAATTGTTACTAATTGTTACTATTTGTTACTATTTATTACTATTTATTACTATTTATTACTAATTATTTCTATTTATTACAAATTATTACTAATTATTACTAATTATTACTATTTATTACAAATTATTACTATTTATTACTAATTGTTACTATTTTCTACTAATTTCTACTATTTTTTTACTAATCGTTTTATCTCTGGTTCTTGGAAGCTACAGGAGCGTACGATTGTTGGGCTGCTTGATCGGAGTCACTTTATGATTCGTTTTCAATCAGAGGAGGACCTTGTCATCTCCTGGTCTAGGGCATCCCGAAGATTCAACAGAGCTTCATTTCTTCTATTTCGTTGGTGTTTTGATTTCCATATGCGGTGTGATCCATCTACAATCTCAACATGGGTTAGTCTTCCTGGTATCCACCTTTCCTTTCAATTCCATCTATTTTTTGTATTATTGGGAATATGATTAGAAGATATCTCTATTCTAATCAGAGAACAGAGGTCCTGTGTCATCCTGTTTGTCAAAGAATATGCGTTGAAGTGGATGTTGTGAGGCCACCCATGAATTGGGTTTGGATCATGGACGGGGAAGAATTCTGGTGGAAGTAGGAGGTTATCGTTGAGTCTTGGATGAGTTATTTTGTCAATTGTCGTCGATTTGGTCATCTTGGGATTGTCTGTCGAGGCAGGAATGTGACAAGAAATTCTCAAGTAGTGGAATTGAGACCTAGTGACTCTGCCAACAACGGTATGGAGAAATTGCTGGTGGAGGTTCAACCTACGACCTCTTTTCATGGGCAAACTGATAACAATATAAATGAGGGGAAGGATCTATCATCAGAGGTCATGAATCATGCTGGAAGGGTGGTTTCTTGTGAGTAGGGAGTGAAGGTGGATGGGCAGTCTCATCCGGCTGCGGAAGGTGAGGTTGTACAAACTTCTGTATTTGCAACTGTGGTGAAGGTTGTGCCACCTTCATTGAATCCCTAATTGAATAAAGTGTTTGAAACTATGAAATCAGATCTTGTGGGCTAGAAAATACCCTTTCTTGATGTTAATGGAAGTGGTCGATTGCAGGTGGCTAATGTTTACACTCATAATCAGTTTGATATACTGGAGACTGAGCAGACTCCTCCTATAGAGGAATGTTTTCAAAGGTATAAGTCTGAGAATATGCATCTTGACCCTTATTCTCAGCCTGTAATGAGTAATGTTCTTCTTGTAAAGGAGTCCCATGATGATTGTGGCAATGAGATTCCCCTTCAATGCCTCAAGCCGATTGATGTGCAATCGCGGTTGGCAGGAGGAGGATGTTTATTTGCTTCAGATGGTATGCTGATTGGAGGAACTGATGGATGCCAAAATTTTGGTTCTGCGCAAATCAATGGAAAATGAGCAAATGTCTCTTATAGTGACAATGATAATTCTAATGATGTCACCAAAATATCCTATAGTAATATTGTTCAAAGTGGAGAAAATAAATTGTCTTCATGTGAAGGTGGTATGAATGCTCCAGAAAAAAGACGATCAAGAAAAGATTACTCCTACCTACTGAACACGGTTACCACCAGATCATCCTTCAAGAGGGAGAATTTTTCGAGGGTTTTCGATGGTGTGAAGAAGGGAATCCAATCTCCTACGGTGTTTCTCTTGTTGGAAATGATGAATCTGAGAAGGAAGTATGCTAAGGTTCTGAATCACTATGAAATCTCAGAGTGGGAATTGGCTACTACGGACGAAACTTTTCATCAGGAATATGGTGATGGGGATGATTTCTATGATTTGTAGTTGCCTTCCTTGTTGTGCTTTGCTTTCTTACTGTATTTTTCCTTTTTATTAATAAATGTTCAGAGGTCTACATTTGGTTGAGCTTTCCTGGTATTACTAGTTATTACTATTTATTACTAATTATTAATAATTATTAATAATTATTATTAATAATTACTATTTAATATTATTTATTACTAATTATTACTAATTATTATTAATTATTACTAATTATTACTAATTATTACTATTTATTCCTAATTCTTACTATTTCTTACTATTTTTTACTATTTGTTACTATTTGTTACTATTTTTTACTAATTGTTACTAATTGTTACTAATTATTACTATTTCTTACTAATTGTTACTAATTGTTACTAATTGTTACTAATTCTAACCAATTATTACTAATTTTTCCTAATTATTTTCTATTCATTACTATTTATTACTATTTATTACTATTTATTACTATTTATTATTATTTATTACTATTTATTACTATTTATTACTATTTATTACTATTTATTACTATTTATTAATATTTATTAATAATTTTTACTATTTATTATTAATTATTACTATTTATTGCTATTTATTACTATTTATTACTAATTATTACTAATTATTACAATTTATTACTAATTATTACTATTTATTACTATTTATTAATATTTATTACTATTTATTACTATTTATTACTATGTATTACTATTTATTACTATTTATTACTAATTACTACTAATTATTACTAATTATTACTAATTATTACTAATTGTTACTATTTATTACTATTTATTACTATTTATTACTAATTGTTCTTAATTATTACTAATTATTCCTAATTATTACTAATTCTTCCTAATTATTACTAACTATTCCTAATTATTACTAATTATTCGTCTTTATTAAAAATTATTCCTATTTATTAATAATTATTCCTATTTATTACTAATTATTTCTATTTATTACTAATTATTCATAATTATTCCAAATTATTCCTAATTATTCCTATTTATTAATATTTATTCATATTTATTACTAATTATTCCTATTTATTCCTATTTATTATTAATTATTCCTATTTATTCTTAATTATTCCTATTTATTACTAATTATTCCTATTTATTACTAATTATTCCTATTTATTACTAATTATTCCAAATTATTTTTTATTATTCCTATTTATTCCTAATTATTCCTATTTATTCAAATTTATTACTAATTATTCCTATTTATTTCTATTTATTCATATTTATTCCTAATTATTCTTAATTATTCCTGTTTATTCTTATTTATTCCTATTTATTCCTATTTATTTCTATTTATTCCTATTTATTACTATTTATTACAATTTATTACTATTTATTCCTATTTATTCCTATTTATTCATATTTATTCCTATTTATTCCTATTTATTCCTATTTATTCCTATTTATTTCTAATTATTCTTATTTATTACTAATTATTCTTATTTATTACTATTTATTACTATTTGTTACTAATTATTACTAATTATTAATATTTATTACTAATTATTACTAATTATTAATGTTTATTACTAATTATTACTATTTATTACTAATTATTGCTATTTACCGCTAATTATTACTAATTAGCCCCAATTATTACTAATAACTCCTAATTATTACTAATTACTCCTAATTATTACTAATTGCCCTTAATTATTACTAATTAGCATTAGTTACTATTAATAACTAAAAATTGTCGCTACTAATTACTAATTACCGCTAATTATTTATATACAATACTAATTATCATTAATAATTTTTAATTATTTCTAATTATTAAGAATTAGTACTAATAATTTCAATTTAGTATTACAAATAAATACTGATAACAAAACAATTTAAATCTAATTTAATTACAACTAATCAACAATAATTAAAATTAACATAAAAATGAAATAAATACTAAATTAAATAAAATATAAATACCTTTAAACTTGATCTTCTATTGATGTAGACGACTTCACAACTTCTTCGTAAAAAAACTAACTCAGAGAAAATTTCACTCTAAAAATAAAGTTTAGAGAGAGAGAGGAGGTGAGAATTGAGGGGAAGAGTAGCAAAACGAATGGGGGGAATATATAGGTTAGATTAGTTGCGATAGTACTATTTGCGACTGGTATCCCGTCGCAACTACCTTTGCTCGTATTAATTATTGTTAGCAGTTAGAAGGGTATTTGCGATGGGTCACATCGCCAATAGTTGCTTGCCGACACAATTTTTGCGACGGGACAACATCATGTCGCAAAAACCTATTTACCGCTACGGGTATTTGCGACGGGTCCCGTCGCAAATACCCTCTGACCGATGCACTATTTGCGACAGAAGAATCTTCCCGTCGGAAAAAAACCTTCTCGCGGTTTGGCGCGCAGACCACGCTAAACTGCACCTTAATTTTTGCGACGGGATGAACCCCCCATCACAAATAACCTCTAGGACGGACTATTTGCGATGGGAATTAATCCCGTCGCAAATAGACCGTCGTAAAAAGCTAGCTTTCCCATAGTGAAACCAAATGGAGTTATCTGATTAAGAGGTAACGTCTTCTCTCAATTCTTGTCTTTTATTTTCCTTATCCTCCCCCTCCAACTCTCTTTATTCTATTACTATATAACAACTCCAGTATACTAAATACACTAGTATGTTTTTATATAAATAGGCCGACCTACACTTACACACACCTCCATATAATGGGTAATGAACATATTGTTTCTGTGTTCGACAAACTACCACCTCACGAAATGATGATTGTTCATTTTTCCATTACCACCTATCATGGTGGCCATTATGATGGAAAATATGTTTATATAGTATATATATATATTATATTTATATGGACTTTATTCTTCTTTAATTTTTATTTATAACATAACTTTATGTTTCCATCTAATGTAAATATGATAATTTCATTTGAGGAAGTGTGGACTACCGCCCCCTCAAAATGATATGATTCGTTCATACACTACATGTATTGTATTAAGGATGGATTTAGTGAATACATGTGATATATATGATATCATAAAGCTAATTTAATAATGATATATATATATATACACAAATATTCCATTTACTTTCTTTCATTCAACAAGACAATTAAACGGAAATAGCATTCATGCGTACGTACAACCTACCCTCTCCATGAACGGTGTATTCCATTTCATAATTATATTTTCTACATATTATTATAATAAACATATATTGTATATAAATTATATTTATATCATGATTTACATTCTTTAAAACATGATATACCTATAAGGACCAAATATATAACAAATTAAGACACATGTGAAGATTAAAGTAAATATTACCCAAAGTGAAACTATAACATATGATGGTTAACAAGAGGGTAATATAAGTTTGTAATAAAACCATATATGGTATTATATATAATAATATGGATCTTTTAAGGATTTATAATAAATTTATATTTATTATACAGGTGGATTGAATGAGTACGACGAGAGTTAAGACACGAGATAAGGGGATTTCATTTCACTTTTTATTTTTGTGAGATACATGAGATGTTCACCACTCTTTCCCTTTTTTGGTCTATGTACTTCCCATGATTGTATTATATTTATCTTATACATAAATTTATGGTTATTCAAATATCAATTTCATGATATTTATTTCATGGGGTTTAAGTTTCAAAAGTTATTAAATCGGTACAATAGTTTTGTCTCAATTTTTCTTCTTTGGGACTCATGTTTTATTATGCACCTAAATTATTTTTTGAGGTGTATATACTTCCTTTTTACATGTTATATCATGAAATTATTTATTTTAATGATATTTTAAGCTTCTTTTAATTTCATTTTATAACATGGATAGTATAATCTGAAGTTACCAAGTTATGATAATTGATTGAGATAATCTCATTGCTTTTTGAGATTGTTTATGTTTATGCTTCATTTAATGAAATATTTCGATCCATATCTCAAGATTACTCATGATATTCCTTATCCTATATTTATTCAGGATATATTCATGTATTGTTACTATTATTCCACTATTTGGTACATAAGATAGTTAAAAATGTGTTTTCTTTAAGAAATCATGACTTTAACCTCTCTTCGGTCGGAAATATGTGTCTTATCAAAACCATGGTTTTATAAAAAGGGTTTCCATGAATATTATAAAAAAATTAATATAATAATAAAAAATAATTATTTTCCCTTTTTTATTTTTCCAATGTTTTCAAAGGAATATTCTTATCCCTTTCTGAACAAGTCATTTTAATAACCTTTTTATCGTGAAAAAGTAATGTTCTTTTTTCCTCGTAGGACATGTATGGATTTATCCATCATCAATACTTTTAAAAATTATTTTCATGTTTAAATATTAATTGATAATAAAAAATTTTAAAAATATATTTTCAAATAAATTTTTTCAAAACGGTTTCAATATTATTTTATAAGCTTTCAATGAAAATGATTTTTAAAATGTTTTCAATCTTCATTTAAAAGTCTTCAAGGAAAATTATTTTCAAAATGTTTTAAATCTTTTTTTATAATTTTTCATGGAAAAAGGTTTTCAAAAAGTTTTCAATCCTTATTTCTATGTTTTAAAAATATTTTCAACGAAATGGGTTTTGAACCATTTTCTATATTTCTTTATATTCTTTAAAAGTGTTTTCAAAGAAAAATGTTTTTAAAATGTTTTTATTATTATTTTATAATTTTTAAAGGAAAAATGTTTTTGAAATTATTTCAAGTATTCTTTATAAGTTTTCAAGTTATTTTATTATAAAATAATATTTAAATGGTGTTATGTATTAAAATTCCTTTTTAAAGGAAGAAAGGATATTTTCCTCAAGAAACGTATTTGATAATATTTAAAATTTAATTTCCATAAAAGATAACATTTGTTGATGTTACTCATTACCTTCTAGGAATTGATCTAAATGTTCCATTCATATTATTTATATGAATGGTTTATAGTTAATGTCATGGTCTTTATGAAACCCATTTCATTTTCACGGGTTATATGTTTATGAAATCTATTTCTCTTTCATGTGTTATATGTTTATGAAATCTATTTTTCTTTAACGGGTTATGCTTTTGATGAAATTATTATGAAACCTATATGTTTCCGCTGGTTATGATATTATTATATTTTTGTAATACCCATTTCATTTCATTGGTTATGATATTATAATTTATGATCTTGTGGGACATGTATATATGATTTCATTATGAGATGGGTGGGACCTATATCTCCCTCCAATGCATTCGGTAAAGATTTATATCTCATGAGATAGAGTAAGATGGTATTGGGAATGGATGTTAACTACTAAGATGTCCATGGGAGTGAATCATGACTACTAGGATGGTATGAGGAGTGAACTCATGCTACTAAGATGGCCATGGTAGTGAACCATGACTACAATGATGGTATGAGGAATGAAATAATGATACTAAGATGGTCATGGTAGTAAACCATGACTAATGAGATGGTGTGGGGAGTGAAACCATACTACCAAGAAGGTCTTTGTAGCTATGCCTTGGCTACTATGGAAATCATATTATATGCATATGTGTCTGCCACAATTACATGTTTTATTCCTATGTAATAATTTCACGGCTTATGTTCTTTATTTCCATTTGATTAATTTATTATGTACTAACATTACTTTTGACATGATTCATGTATATGATCTTCTATATACAGGGTATGATCTTCTATTTTCATGATCATTCTCCCATACACTTATGCTTAAATTGTTCATCCATATCTCCCTTGTTTACCCTTAATGAGCATTTGAGCTCACCCCTTTGTTATGTTTCCTTTTCTTAGGTTATTTAGAATGTTTTTAGGTATAATTACTAGAGTTGGAGATATTTATGGGATACTTTGAAGTAATTTCACCAGGGTATAATATTTTTTCCATGTTTCCAATGACCCTAAAATATTACAGTCCTTAGGTGTGTATTTTTTATAATGTACTGAATATTTATCTAAAATGATGTAATATCCTTTTATGTCAAGCCTAGGTCGCTATATTGGTATCAAAGGAAAGGTTTAGTCAAACTTTGGAAACTAGGATAAGAAAACTTTATTGAGATCCCAAGGTATATTAATAAGGATATGTCTATGGATGTCTCTAAGGATAAGTATAATGATGAGTTAACGTTTATGAAAATGTCTTGGAATTCTGGTAAATGATAGAGTGATTGGTTTCCTAGAAGTAAATCCCTATATGGATACTACAAGTGGATTTCTCTAAAACATATGTACCTCGGGTTAAAAACTCTAACAAGATACTCTATGCATAACTCGAGGTAATCTGGTACATGACAATAGGCCTTGCTACACACTTGGTTTGATAGTCCCATGGTAATATGCTTTGGAAATTCACAAACTCTTCATGAACCATCATGAAGGATTTAAATATAACTTGTCTATGAATAACGTAGGATGAACATAGGGTGTCGTAGACTAAAGAATTTTTCATGATTAAGACATCTTATAAGTAAATATTTTCATGAATATATGGTTTTTCTTTGATAAGTAATGCTCACACAATGCTTTTAGTTTTAGTCGATGGCAGTAACCAGAAGGAACTGGATTAACGTTGAATGAGATGGATGATTTTCTTATGAGAAATCAAGTAGGATAATCATTGGGGTGAAAGATGTTTTTATCATGCCTAATCAGTTTTTACAAAACATGATTAAAAATATATAACTTAACCAACTCTTAGACACACTAAGTAAGAGAAAGAAGGAGTTCACTGAGAGTTCGGGTAATGGAGACCATGTAGGAAAGAATATTGGTTTTATTTGTGTCAAGAATGTGGAAATAATCACCTAAGTGAATGACTTATAGTAACAAGAATATGGTTTGACTGTGTAAACTAATGACACAAAGAAAGTGTCTTCAAGTTAAAAATGAAGAGTTTAGTTAAATAAATGGATGAGAATGTTGGCCTCCATAAGACATAATCCAAGGTTAAGTGTTTTAAGTGTGGATTAAATGATCATTATTCAACTCAATTTCCCAATATGAAAGATCCTAACTAGAACCTGCAATGTGGTGTGAGTAATGGTTACATTGTTGATGATGAAGATACAACAAATTAAATGTGAAATGAAAGAGGTATTGTGCAATAGGATGAGGTAGCCTTGTTGATGGAATTAGAATGAAGTGTAATAATCAAAGTTTGAACATGTTTGGTGTCAAAAATTATGTTATATTAATGATAAAATATACAAGGATTGTTCTAATTATGTTTTTCACTCAGTATTTACAATTTTATGTTGAATGTTCCCGATGGACTGGTGAATTGATTTAATGATATGGTGATATTTTGACTAAGGTAATTTAACACTTAATATATAATGTTGTTATGAATAAGTAAATTAGATGATGCTGATTAACTTGGTACCAATTATGTACATGTTGAAAACTATTTCATGCTATCATGGATAAAGTTTAAAACTTCTTGGATTTATGTAATATATCCAGTAAACTATGGAATAAGGAATCATTCCTATTTTCTAAATTAATTTATCGTAAATCAGGTTGTTACCATGTTCAAAGAAAGTTTACCACTAGGGTATTCACATGTTTAGAATGTGACAACAAATATCTACTTTGTGATATATTGGAGATCAAAGTTAAGCTGATTTTGTGACTTTATTTCTAAGGTTTTGGATTTTTATCTTTTAGAAGGGTTATAAGTTTAACCATTCATGAAGAGTAAGTGTTAATCTTTAGAGGAAGTATTTATGCCCTGTGTTTTTTTGAAAACCATGGTTAAAATGATATTTAGTTATTAACTTTATTTTAAGGATGTCTATTATATTTTGTAAATCATATTAGTGCAATTTTAGAAAAGGATATCATGTATGTTGGGTGACAACCAATCAAGTCTAGAAAGGTAGTGGTTCCTGAATCCATGACCGAAGGACGATAAGGGTTTCACACCTACCGCTAGCCTATGCGATGTCAAGGTTAATGTATACTTATTTTTGATGAATAATTATTTATGATGAAACCGTAGTGATAATTTTTCTAGATATTAATGTATTAACCATGTTTATTTTTAGGAATAGTTATACTTTTCATTCTTTTACGGGCCTTAAGATATGTTAAAATTGTATTTTATAACTTTAGGAATCAAAGTTAATTTCTGGACATCCATTACATGATGTAATGGATGAATTATAAATTTATAAAAGAACAAATAAAGAGTGAATTTTTTTTATAAAAATATATCAATTAAGTATATTTTCTTATATTCTAGGTCAATAAAATAATTACTCAACATTAGGTTAATGATCAAAAGAAAATGTATTATCCTAATACCTTATTTTTGGTTGAACCAATAGACTTATAAATCATCACAGATTTAGGACATTGAGGCCCTAAACTTTTCTTTGATCATTCACTTGTTTTTGATTGATTACCATAATCACTCCCTAAAAATATATATTCTTTTCCTCCATGTCCAATCTTTACTCCCAACATATGTCCTTCTAGGTGGAAACCTAGTTATATGTTACTTTGGGTAACCGTTATGGTCCCAACTATAAAATTTAAGGTATGTTTTATTATTAATTTTTATGATTTGGGTTTCTATGAATCTAGATGTTCATTTATTAAACCTTTGATAACAAAGAAAAATTTCGAGGGTAAAATTTATTTTAAGGGGGGTAGAATGTAACATCATAAGTTTTTATGGACCTTTTTTAATAAATTAAATTTTCATTTATATTTTTCAATTAACTAAGTAAAACATTCATTTCAAATGTCACCTAATTGGAATACATTACCTAGAACATCAACCTGGCACCAACTCGGTGTACGTTACACGCAACACCGAAGTTTCTACAAAAATTCATTTTGTTGTTATAATTATTTAAATGATATAATTATAAACTTCATATTAAACATATTAATATGAATAGAAATAACTACTTTTCAAATATTTTTTATAATGGTTTTATAGAAATAAAATATATTGATAAGGAAAGATATAATTTTTGGTAATGTTTTTATATGTTTAAAAATATTATGCACAACACTGCATGTCCTTCAATGAAACATAATGAAATTAATTTTTTACACATATAGAAATTTAATTTCATAAAATAAATATAATTTTTGAATTTATAATGATGAAATTAACTTAGGTTGAATTTCTAGGAATTTTCTAAGAAACTTCATTTTTTGATGAATAGTGAAAATAGTATTTTTTAGTTAAAAAATACCTTTTTGTTTAAATAATTATTAATTTAAATTATATTTTTAATTTTTTTTAAGGTTAAATTATATCAATTATACATATATTAATATAATTTATGTCATTAGAGTCAATTTCACTTTTAAATTGAATATAAAAACTTGATGAACTTTTGAACTTCTTTCTACTTTAAAGACCTGTAATTTCATTCCATCCACGAGATTAGTATTAATCATAATTTTTCTGATTCTGTGATTTTAATTTCTAAAAACCAACATACACCATTTTAATCATAATAATATCTAGATTATATTAATATAAACTTAATTTTGAAAAAAAATATTAGTAAAAGTGATAAAAATTAATCACAACGATTAAGGTCAAATTAAGATTAATTAGGAACTAAACCTTAATATTAGGGGACTGAATGACCTATACAATTGTCAAAAACTCATTTTATATAAATATTTAGGATATAAAACAAATATTATTGATTTAGGTAGGATTACTATGACTTTTTTTGTTAAGAACATGTGTACACCTAACTTGTTTTCAGAAATTCCAAGTGAGTCATTTTCCTTCCCTATAAAAGACCACCAACTGTACCACATCCTCACACCTCTCAAACCTTTTAGGTTTGGCCAATATCTTACCAATAAACTTTAAAATATCCATACCTTACTCTTATAAGCCTTAAATTGGGAATAAGGCAATTTAAGGAATCCTTTTGGCAGAAACCAAAAGGAGTTACCTGATTAAGAGGTAACGTCTTCTCTCAAGTACTTTATTTTATTTTCATTCTCCACCCCCTACAACTCTATTTATTATATTATTATATAAAAAAATGGTATAATAAATATACTAGTATGTTTTTATGTAAATATTTCTACCAACACTTACACATACCTCCATCTAATATGTAACGAACAAACTATTTCTGTGTACAACAAACTACCACCTCACGAAATGATGATTGTTCATTTTTACATTACCACATATCATAGTGGACATTAGGATGGAAAATATGTATATATATGATATATATTATATTTATAACATATTTTTTAAAATTTTTATTTATAATATACCTTTATTCTTTATTTCTTATGTAAATACAATAATTTCATTTGAGGAATTGTGGACTACCACCCCCTCAAAACGATATGATTCATTCACACACTACATGGATTGTATTAAGGATATTTTCAGTGATTATATATGATATATATGATATCATAAATATAATTTTATAATGATATATATATATATATATGTTTTTTATTTTCTTTCTTTCAACACTACAATTAAATGGAAATAGAGTTCATGCGTACGTAGGGCCTACCGTCTCCATGAATGATGTATTTTTTTCATACTTATATATTGTGTATATTATTATAATACACATATAATTTATATAAATTATATTTATATCATGGTTTACATTTTGGGAATCATGAAATAATTATAAGGACCAAAGATATAACAAATTAAGACACATGTAAAGAATAAAGTGAATATTACCCAAAGTGAAACCTTAACATAGGATGGTTAACAAGAAGGTAATATGAGGTCATAATAGAATCATATATGGTATTATATATAATAATATGGTTATGTAAAGGATTTATAATAAATTATATTTATTATATTTGTGGTTTTAATGAGTACAGTGAAATTCAAGACACAAGGTAAGGGGATTTCGTCTCACTTTGTTCCATGAGATACATACGATATTCACCACTATTTTCTTTTTGTGTGGTGTGTGTATTTCCCATGATTGTATTATATTTATCTTATAATTAAATTTATGGGTATTCACATATCTATTTGAAGATCTTTATTTCATGGGGTTTAATTTTTAAATCATACTAAATTAGTAAAATAGTTTTGTCTCAATTTTTTTCTTTGAGACTCATGTTTTGTTATGCACCTAAATGTTTTTCGAGGTGTATTTACTTCCATTTTACATGTTATATAATGAAATTACTTATTTTCATGATATTTTATTCTTTATGTAATTTTTTTTCTTACATGTAGAGTATGTTTCTAAGTTACCAAGTTATAATAATTTATTGATACAATCTCATCTCTTTGGGAGATTGTTTATGTTTATGCTTCCTTTGATGAAATATTATGATCCATAACTCTATAATACTAATGAGTTTCCATATAATATGTTTATTCATGATATATTCATGTATTGGTGCGATTATTCCACTCTTTGGTACATAATATAGTTAAGAATGTGTTTTGTTAAGAAATCCCGACTTTTCCCTCTCTTCGGTCAGAAATATGTGTCCCATGAAAACCATGTTATTATAAAAATGGTTTAAAATATTATTATACTATTATACTACAATAATTAAAATAAATTTTCCCCTATTTTTCTTTTTCCAATGTTTTAAAAGGAATATTTTTTCCTCTTTCTTTACAAGGAATTTCTATAAACTATTTACTGTAAAAAATTAATGTTCTTTTTACCTCGTACGACATGTACAAATTTTTCCTCCATCAATCCATTGAAGATTTATCTTCATGTTTAAAGGTTAACTATTAAGAATATTTTTTAAAAGATATTATCAGATAAATGGGTTTTATAAGGTTTTCAAACTTATTTTATAAATTTTCATGTAAAATGATTTTCCAAATTTTTTAAAGATTCTTTTTTAATTTTCAATGGAAAAAGGTTTTCAAAATTTTTTCAAGACATATTTCTATGTTTTTAATTTATTTTCAAAGAAACGGTTTTCAAAACAATTTCAGGATTTCTTTATATATTTTCAAATTGTTTCTAAAGAAAAAAAATTTTAAAATTTTTTGAAGCCTATTTTATATGTTTTTAAGGGAAAATGTTTTAAAAATGATTTTAAGTATTCTCTATAAGTTTTTAAGGTATTTTATTAGGGAATTATTTTTAAATGGTTTTATGTATTAAAAATACATTTCAAAATAGAAAATGATATTTTCCTCAAGAAACGTTTCTGAAAGATAATTCAATATTATTTTCCATCTATGATGACATATATTGATGTTACTCATGACCTTTTATGATATGATCAAAATGTACCATTCATATTCTTTATATGAATCATTTATACTTAGTTTCATGGTATTTATGATACATGTTTCTCTTTCATGGGTTATATTTTTACGAAATTTGTTTCTATTTCATCAGTTATATGATTATGAAATTTATTTCTATTTCTCATGATATTATTTTGATGAAATGATTATGAAACTTATCTTTTTCCATTGGTTATGATATGATTACATGTTTATAATACCAATTTCATTTCATGGGTTGTGATATGTTTATTTATGATCTTGGGGCACATGTATGTATGATTTAATTATGAGATGGGTGGAACCTATATCTCCCTCTAATGAATTGGTAAATATTTATATCTCATAATATAGACTAAGATGGTCTTGGTAATGAACCTTGACTACCAAGATGGTCATGGGAGAGATCCATGACTACAAGGATGGAATGAGGAGTGAACTCATGCCACTAAGATGTTCATGGGACTGATCCATGAATACCGGGATGGTATGATAAGTGAAATAATGATACTAAGATAACCATGGGAGTGAACCATTACCACCAGGATGGTATGGGGATTGAATCCACATTGTAATACCTCAATCTTCCATGGTACATTTCCCTTTTAATAATACAATAGCTTGTGTTGTACGCAACTTTGAGTTCAAACACACCATAACCAATCAAACTAGCCGTTATGCATAGTAATACCCAATTATTAAAATTTTATAAATGTTATCTTTCAAAATGGACTTCATTTTTGGATTCGGAATATCGGAATTAGCTTAGGGTGAATTTTTGTTATTTTTCTGAAAAATTTTAATTTTTAATGAATAGTGAAAAACACTACGTTATTGGTTAAAATTGACTTTTTATTTAAATAATTATTTATTTTATTTAAATTTATTTTACATAAAAATAGATATATAATACCTATATAAGTTCAATTTAATTAATTAGAGTCATTTGATAATAAGTTTATATATATATAAACTTTATTGAACTTTTTACCGTCTTTTACCCACCTCCTAGGGGCATTTGAAAATTTTCATAAAACATAATTTTACCACTTATTTGAGTTGAATTTCAAAATACTAAGAGACACAGTTGATATCAGTAAGTAAAATTTGGTTCAATAGGATGAAAATAATTTTTGTGAATAGAAACTTTTGACTTTTTTACCACGGTTAAAAGTAAATAGGTAATTAAGGGTAAAAATGTTATCATAATTACCCTAACACATGTCCTAATTCTATTGGATAAGTATAATTTGACCAAAAACAATCTTATGAATAAAATATGATTCTATTCAGTCCACTTGGATTATATTAGGTCATTTATTATTATTTTATTTAATGAAGACTTAAAAGAGTTAAACTCAAAGTTTAATAACTAAACCATTTTTAATATAGGGTTACACAAAATATAAGTTTGACTGTAAATATTCATTAGAAAGATAAAAATATTACATACATAATGGTATATTATTTATAATTTTTAGACATTAAATAATTTAATTTATTCATGATACAATGATGATGCAGTAATTACTTTATTAATGAAATATT
The DNA here is from genome assembly GCA_963277665.1 of Viscum album. Lineage (NCBI taxonomy): Eukaryota > Viridiplantae > Streptophyta > Magnoliopsida > Santalales > Viscaceae > Viscum > Viscum album. Next base: position 1,115,600,808 of record OY728120.1, read on the forward strand.
AAAATAATTGATATTATAAATATCCAGATAAATGTAAATTGAGACTTCTGATGAATTACACTAATTTTCTAGGTTAATATGACATGTTAGGGTTCATTAAATAAATTTTATTCTAATTTATAAAGTTTTTATGGCTTTCAAAAAAATCAAATACTAAATAGTGTCAAAATAGAAAAAATTGAGTGTTTAAAACAAATACTATATTATTAATTGATATAATATTCCTAAAAATATAAGTTTGGGAAAAAGAACATAGATAAGGTTATATATAATAATAATAAACCACATGGGGTTCTCTTTTCTTGTTATAGTAAGCTTATTAACCATATAATATAAAAATACAAAGAGACATGGTAAATGTCAAACTATTTAACTGAAAGTTAAATCTAAAAGATAAGGTTAATATGATGACATAAACCTGTATAAAACCTATTGGTTGAGAGTTTTTCGACCCATACGCACCTTAGACTTGAAATAATTCATTTTGGAGCCATTAATAACAGAAAATAATTTTATTATAAAATAATATTTCAAGTTTTTCCGAAAGTGACCCTCACCTCTCTTATAAAAAGCACTTCCCCTTCTCTTAATTTCACACCTCCAAAGTCATTTGGATCGGAAAAAACCTACCCAAATATCCTCCCAACTCCCATAAAATCATCCTAGAGGCCTTCCTTTTTTAAGAAAGTCAACATAAGGATCTTTTTTGATCAAATCAAAAGGAAGAACCCGAAAAAGAGGTAAATATTTTGTCACCTCTTTCAATTTCATTCCTTCTTCCACTTCCTCTTTCTTTGTTGTTTCCATTATAAAATAATAAATCCAGTATAATATATATATTTTGATGTTATTATAAATATGGTACAACCATATTATTTATTCTACTCATTCTTTAAATGACAAAGTCACTATACGTGCGTACGTACGGCTTACCGTCTCCACGTCATAGTGTAATTTGTTATTCAAACACTTCATTATAGTGGATGGCTATAATAATGAATATAACTGATGTAAATAAAAAAAATATCATGTTAATGATTTTTTATATATGATATACCATCCAATTACATACTATTTCACCATTAATATAATGATATTGTCGCTCGTGCGTACGTACGAATTACCGTCTCCATGAACACGATGAGATTCATTCCCCACCATAATCATTCAAGAATAATATTCATTTTATGATTAAAAATAATGTTTATAAACATAATATAATTCTTTATATCAATAAAATACATCCTATACATAACAAACATGGCTTACGTAACCAACCATATAATAGAAAACGAATATGTTAACACCCTAAATGATGATACTACTAAAATATTATTAACAAATAAATATTAGAGGATCATATATGATGTCATATTTATGTATATACTTCTTTTATAATTTAATAAAAATGATTTAACTATTGTATAGGAGGTTAATGTACCCTCGACCAAGGAAAATTAACTGGTAATGGTTTATTTCAGAATCTCTTTATTATCCGAGGTTGTTTTTACGTAAGTATCTACTGGGACATATTTATTATCAATGTCCATGTTTCATAAAAGAGTTTGAAAAGGGATTATTTTAAGGTACCATTTACTAAAACATTATTTCAAATGTTTTAATTATTTATTCTTCTAAACCCTTCTCATTAATTTACATGTTTTCAAAATGGTTTTAAGGATTTATTTATATAGACATGAATTTTTTAAAATGTTAATTCCTTTAAAAAGTTTTAAAGTGGCATGTGACACTTTGATTCAAAAATATATTTTAAATGACTTCTTTTATATATGACTTTTAAATGATTTAATGAAAAAGGGATATTTCTCTCAAATATTTTTACTAATCATTTTCAACTATGTAAACATCATTTAGGGGATATTATTCTTGATAGAGGTTGATTTATTATGATAAAATTCATCCATATTGTATTGAAGGTTTTGTTATATATTTGACTGTGGATGTGTTATTTTTATACCATTCATGGTTTGTGGATAAAGTATTGACATTTCGTATTCTATTTTTAATATGAATGTTTATGTTACGATTAAACCTTTTCATATGAGGAATGAATTGGACTTAGTAAGTGATGGGTGGAGCCCACTATAACTCCTCGATGCATCGATAGGTCTCATGAGACAAACTAGTGTCTTGGCATAAGGCCTTAACAAAATCTTATTTGTAGTCTTGGCACAAGGCCTTGACTATGTGGTTATGAAGTCTGGCATTATGAATTCCATCATTATGAAATTAGCTATTGATATTACATGTGATTATTCAACTAGTAGAATATCCATGTGAATAAGTAAATGGAATTATTGTATTTATCTTTTCCATATTGTGCTGAAGTTTAAGTTTAAAAGGCTTTTATTTTAGTCTTATACATTGCCTTAAATGTGTATTCTTATTTATGTAAGTTTCCGCTATATTGTTATCCTTACTGATCATCTGATCCCACCCATTTCTATGTTTTATTTTTTCCATGATGTGAAGAAGTATTTTATGGTTGTCCTGCAAGGATAGAATAAGGATATAAGTGTGTTAAAAAAGGGGACAAAATGTTGTTGATGTTTTTATTTTATGATGTTATTTAAAACTTATGAATATATCTAGTACTTCTAAGGCTACAAAACTAATCGGTCTTTCGAGACATGATTCTTTGTATCATGCCAATGTTATGTAATAATTCACCGACTCTGGGTAGCTGGGGTTAGGGAATTATAGTTGGTATCAGAGGAAGTTTAGTACAAATGTTGGAAACTAGATTTAGAAAAAATCATATTAGATAACACTACCCTAAGATAGACTTTGAGGATTGGTATAGAAGAACATCCTAGAATTTTGGTACTGTAGAGATTTTGTGAGTTTTCCAAGCAATACATACCTGTCTAGATAGGAGCAGGTAGAGGTGGCTCTGGCACAGATGTACCTAGGGGTAAAACCCGAAAACACCGCTTTGATATAAACTCGAACGGGAACTGGTGCATGACAACGGGCCTTACTGCACTCTTGGTTACAACACAGCTGATGGTATATGCTTAGGATAATTCTCATTTTATTTAAAAACCATTATGAAGGGATTGTGAGTATATAATTTCTCCAATAAAACATTTTTATGATTATGGATTATATCCATAAACTATTCAATTTATGTTAAGTGTTTTACAAGTTTGGAATTATGTTTTACGATTCATAAACTAATCTCATGTATGCCATTTTTTAGAAATGGTGCCTAGTGGAAGGAATAGAAACCGTATCAACCCATGTAATCTATGTAGTGATTTCCCTCCTACTCAAGATAATTATAGTGGAGCTTTTGATGCAACTGGTGCTGATTAGCTTATCACCATACTGGGATAACTCACTCAGGTTATGAATAATAACCTTACCCGTATGGAGCACCCTGATCCACAATATAGAGGATCAATGTTAGACCAATTTATGAGGCAAAAACCACCAACATTCAATGGGAGTATAAATCACTTTGTATTCGAGCAATGGATAATTTCCTTAGAGAAAATATTTCACGCTCTGGGAAGTATCATTGCCACAAAGTTTTGTGAATCAGTTCCCATTAGGGCATATAAATGTTCTTTATCTGCTGATTTCATCGCCATACACATGATTGAATTTGATATAATATTCAGAATGTATTTTCTTTCGGACCATTATGTGAAAATTTATTATAAGAAGAAAGAGGTTGCAATTTTTGATGATGATAAAAAGTACCTTATCTTTAGAGCAGAAATGTCACCACCTGATTCTTATCTAGATCCACCCCCAGTAGATCTACTAAATTAAATTATTGAGGAGGAAGATAATGAAATAACTGTGGTTGAGGAAAATAATTAGTGTAACTAAATAAAAAACTAGAGGAATTTATTAATAAGGGATTTATTCACCCTAGTGTTTCAATATGGGTAGCCCATGTTCTTTTTGTTAAGAAAAAAGAAAGATCTATGAGGTTGTGCATTGACTACAAGAAGTTAAATGATATAAAAATAAAGAAAAAGTATCCCCTACCTCACATTGATGATTTATTCAACCAAATTCATGGAGCTAAATATTTTTCAATTATTGAACTTCGATTTGGATATCATCAGTTGTGTGTAAAGAAGGAAGAAATTCTGAAAATAGTATTTCAAAACAGGTATGGGCATTACGAGTTTACAGTAATGCCTTTTGGATTGACTAATGCACCCTCTATCTTCATGGATCTAATTAATAGTGCTTTCATGGAATATCTTGATGAATTTTTAGTGGTATTTATTGAAGATATCTTGGTATACTCCAAAATATATGAAGATCATGAAAATCACTTGCGCAGCATTCTAAAGAATCTTAGAAGAAATGAATTCTATGGGAAGTTTAGCAAGTATGAATTTTGGCTTCAGGATATTTATTTTCTTGGCCATATTATCTCTAAGGATAGAATCACTACTGATCCTTCAGAGACCAAGGCAATCCATGAATGGCCAGCACCGCCAAGTATAACTGAGGTATGCAGTTTTATTGGTTTATCATGTTATTATCGACATTTCATCCAAAATTTTGCCCAGTTGGCTAACCCATTAACCAAGCTCACACGTAAAGGGGTTAAATTTTTTTGGACAAAAGATTGTGAAGAATGTTTTGAATAATTTAAGAGAAGATTATTCAGTGATATTATCTTGGCTCTACCATCAGGTAATGATGGGTTTGTTATTTATAGTGATTCTTCAATGAAAGGAATTGGTTGTGTCCTTATGCAGAATGATAGAGTTATTGCCTATGCATCATAGTAGCTAAAAATTTATGGGAAAAACAATCCTACTCATGATCTTGAGTTAGACACTATAATCTTTGCTTTGAAGATATGGATACACTATCTCTATGGTGAAAAATGTGATATTTATACTGATCAAAAGAGTTTGAAGTATATTTTATCACAGAAATAACTCAATATGAGGCAAAGATGATGGCTTGAACTACTCAAGGATTATTATTTCACTATACACTACCACCCAGGGAAGGAAAATAAGGTGGCAGATGCTTTGAGTAGAAATGGTCATGAAGTTTTGAACAAGATGAGAGTTGAAATGGATTCTATTTTCATGGATCTAGTAAACATGGATATGAGAATAACCATGGAAGGTGAAACATAAATACTTTTTCAAATGGTTTCCAAACTATATTTACTAGAAAGGATAAAGAGTTATCAGACTGATGATCAGGAGTTTCAAAATAATATTAAAGATATGCATGATGGGAGATTGAGTGACTTCATATATGAAGATGGAATTTTGAAATTTGGGAAGAGACTTTTTGTTCCTAACATAACTGGTCTAAAAAGGAAATTGTTGGATGATTCTCATAACTCCAATTTCTCTATATACCCTGGGATCACCAAGATGTATAGATATTTGAAGGAACATTTTTTTGGGACAACATGAAGAGGGATATTGTTGATTTTGTGTCAAGATGTGTGGTTTATCAATAAGTGAAAGATGTAAGGAAATAACCTAGAGGATTCATAAAACATCTTCCCATACTAGAGTGTAAATGGGATAATATTACGATGTACTTTTTCATGGGGATACCAAAGACTCCTAGAAGGAATGATGCAATATGGGTCATTGTTGATTGTCTTACCAAGTCAGCACATTTTCTTACTATAAGAGAATATTTACCACTTGAATGTACAGAAAGACTATATATTAATGAAGTTGTAAGACTTCGTGGAGTACCCCTGTAGATTGTTTCTTATTGTGATCCCTGTTTTACATCAAGATTTTGTAAAAGTCTTCAAAAGGCCCTGCATAATGAACTTCATTTGAGCACTTCCTACCTCCCTCAAACTGATGGAAAATCAGAATGGACTATTCAAACCTTAGAAGACATGTTGAGATCTTGATCACTTGACTTTCAAGGTATGTGGGATCAATATTTACCTCGGTATAATTTTACTATAACAATAGCTTCCATTATAGTATTCAGATGGCACCATATGAAGAGTTATATGGCAAGAGATTTCACACACTAACTTTTTGGGAATGTATTGGAGAAAGAAAACATGGATCTCCATAACTTGTTGATGAAACAATAGAAAAGGTTAAGGTTATCTAAACCCACATCAAAGCAGCCCAAAGTAGGAAAAAGATCTATATCGATAACTAAAGGAAGGATTTTGAATTTCAAGTAGGAGACCATGTTTTCTTGAAGGTATCTTCATGGAAGGGTGTTATACGTTTCGATAATAAGGGTAAATTGAGTCCTAGGTACATCGGACCTTTCGAAATTCTAGAAGGAATTGGAATTGTAACTTATCATTTGGAAATGCCTCCAAGTCTCTCTAAAGTTCATGATGTGTTTCACATATCACTGTTGAGAAAATAAATGCCTGACCCAATACATGTACTCACCTATGAGGAAATTAAACTAGAGCATGATCTGTCTTATTGTGAAGAGCCTATCAAAATTCTTGATACCAGAGAACAAGTTCTGAGAAACCAGACGACTTGTTTGGTAAAATTTCTATGGAAAATCATAAGATTGAAGAGGCAACTTGGGAACTCGAGGAACATATGATGAAGAATCACCCAAATCCTTTTATGCAGTAATATTATATAAATTTCGAGGATGAAATTATTTTATATAGGGGAGAATGTACCACCCTAAGCTTCCATGGTATGTTTCCCTTTGAATAATACAACAGCTTGTGTTGTACGCAACTTTGAGTTCAAACACACCACAACCAATCAAACTCACCAATATGAATATTAATACCCACTTTTTGAAATTTTATAAATTTTATCTTTCAAAATTTGTTTTATTTTTGGATTCAGAATATCAAAATTAGCTTGGGTGAATGTTTGGTATTTTTCTAAAAACTTTCAATTTTAAATGAATAGTGAAAGACACTACAATATTGGTTAAAACCGAAATTTTATTTAAATATTTATTTATTTTATTTAAATTTATTTTAGGTCAAAATAGATACATAATACCTATATAAGTTCAATGTAATTCATTAGAGTCATTTTATAATAAGTTTAGATATATAAATTTTTTTTTGAACTTTTTACCGTCTTTTACCCACCTCCTAGGAGCATTTGAAAATTTAAATAAAACTTAATTTTACCACTTCTGTTAGTTGAATTTCAAAAATCAAAGAGACATGGTTGATATAAGTAAGTTAAATTTGGTTTAATAAGATGAAAATAATTTTTGGTGAATCGTAACTTTTGACTTTTATTTATCACGGTTAAAAGTAAATAGGGTAATTAAGGGAAAAAATGATATCATAATTACCCTAACATATGTCCTAATTCTATTAGATCGGTATAATTAGATCAAAAAAACCTTAGGAATAAAATATGATCCAATTTTGTCCACTAAGATTAGATTAGTACATTTATTATTATTTTATTTAAAGAAGTGTTAAAAGAGTTAAATTCAATGTTTAATCAATAAACTATTTTTAATATAGGGTTAAACACAATATAAATTCAATTATAAATATTCATTTTAAAGATAAAATTATTTCCTACATAATGGTATTTTATTTATAATTTTTATACATTAAATAATTTAATTTATGTATGACAAAATGATGATGCAATAATTAACTTATTAATTTTATATTAAAATAATTGATATTTTAAATATCCAAATAAATGAAAATTGAGACTTATGATAAATTAAACTAATTTTCTAGGTTAATATGACATGTTATGGTTGGTTAAATAAATTTTATTATAAGTGATAAAGTTTTTATGGCTTTCAAAAAAATCAAATACTAAATAGTGTCAAAATTGACATAATTGAGTTTTTAAAACAAATACTATATTATTAATTAATATAATATTCCTTAAAATATAAGGTTTGGAAAAAGGACTTATATAAGGTTATTTATATTAATAATAAACCACATGGGGTTCTCTTGGCTTGTTATAGTAAGTTTATTAACCATACAATATAAAAATACAAAGAGACACAGAAAATGTCAAACTATTTAACTAATAGTTAAATCTTAAATATAAGGTTAATATGATGACCTAAACCTATATAAAGCCTATTGGTTGATATTTTTTCAACCCATCCCAACCTTAGGCTCGAAATAATTCATTTTGGATCCATTAGAAACCTAAAATAATTTTATTATAAAATAATATTTCAAGTTTCTCTTAAAGTGACCCTCACCTCTCTTATAAAAGGGCACTTCACCTTCTCTTAATTTCACACTTCCAAATCCTTTTTTCTCAGCCAAAACCTGACCAAATATCCTCCAAACTCCCCTAAAATCATCATAGAGGCCTTCCTTTTGTCATAAATCCAACCTAAGGATCCCTTTTGATCAAATCAAAAGGAAGAACTCGAAGAAGAGGTAAATATTTCATCACCTCTTTCAAGTTCTTTCCTTCTTCCATTTCCTCTTTATTTGTTGTTTCCATAAAAAAATAATAAATCCAGTATCTTCTACAAAATATTATGTTATTAAAACATGGTACAACCATATTCGTTATTCTATCCATCTTATAAATGACAAAGTCACCATATGTGAGTATGTACGGCTTACCGTCTCCACGTCGTGGTGTAGTTTGTTATTCAAACACTTCATTATTTTGGATGGGTATAATAATGAATATAACTAATGTAAATAATAAATATATCATGTTAATTATTCTTTATATATGATATACCATCCAATTACATATGATTTCACAATCAATATAATAATATTTTCGCTCATGTGTACATACGGATTACCGTCTCCATGAACGCGATAAGATTCATCCCCCATCGTAATAATTCAAGAATAATGTTCATTTTATTATTAAAAATAATGTTTATTAACATAATATCATTCTTTATATAAATAAAATACTTCCTATCCATAACAAACATGGATTACGTAACTAACCATATAATGGAAAATGAATCATTTAACACACAAAATGATGATACTACTGAAATATTATTAACAAATAAATATTAGAGGATCATATATGATATCATATTTATGTTTATGGTTATTTTATAATTTAAAAACAATTATTTAAATATTATATAGGAGGTTAACGTACCCTCAACTAGGGAAAAGTACAAGGTAAGGGTTAATTTCACAATCTCTTTATTATCCGAGGTTGTTTTTGCGTACGTATCTACTGGGACATATTTATTATCAATGTCCACGTTTCATAAAAGACTTTTCAGAGTGATTATTTTAAGGGTATTTTTATTAAAACATTATTTTATATGTTTTAATTATTTCTTCTCCTAAACCCTTATCATTAATGTCCATGTTTTCAAAATGGTTGTAAGGATTTATTTATATGGACATGAATGTTTTAAAATGTTAATTCCTTTCAAAAGATTCAAAGTGGTATGGGACACTTTGATTCAAAACTATCTTTTAAATTACTTACTTTATATATTAATTTTAAATGATTTTATGAAAAAGGGATATTTCTCTCAAATATTTTTACTAATCATTTTCAACTATGTCAAGATCATTTATGGGATATTATTCTTGATCGAGGTTGATTTATTATGATAAAAATCATCTATATTATATTGAAGGTTTTGTGATATGTTTGACTGTGGATGTGTTCTTTTTATACCATTCAGGGTTTATGGATAAAGTATTGACATTTTTTATGCTATTTTTAGTACTAATGTTTATGTTATGTTTAAACCTTTTCATATGAGGAATTCATTAGACTTAGTAAGTGACTAGTGGATCCCTCTATAGCTCCTTGATGCATCGGTAGGTCTCATGAGACAAACTAGTGTCTTCGAACAAGGCCTTGAAAAAATCTTATTTGTAGTCTTAGCACAAAGCCTTGACTATGTGGTTATGAAGTCTGGCATTATGCATTCCATCATTATGAAATTATATATTGATATTATATGTGATTATTCGACTAGTAAAATATCCATGTGAATAATTAAATGGAATTATTTGATTTATCATTGCCATATTATGCAGATGTTTAATTTTAAATTTATTTTCTTTTAGTTTTATACATTTCCTTAAATGTTTATACTTATTTTATAAAAGTTTCTGCTATATTGTTATCCTTACCGAGCATCTGATCTCACCCCTTTCTATGTTTTATTTTTCCCAGGATGTGAAGAAGTATTTTATGGTTGACCTACAAGGATAGGATAAGTATATAAGTGTCTTTAAAAAGGGGTAAATGTTTTTGATGTTTTTATTTCATGATGTAATGTAAAACTTATTAATGTATCTAGTACTTCCAAGGCTAATAGACCGATCGGTATTTTGAGAGATGATTCTTTGTATCATGCCAATGTTATGTAATAATGCACTGAATTTGGGTAACTGGGTTTGGGGTGTTACACATACTACCAATATGGTCTTAGCAATGATGCCTTGGCTACTATGGAAATCATATTATATGCTTATGTGTCTTCCATAACTCCATGTTTTATTACTATGTTATACTTCCACATCTTATGTTCTTTATTTCCTTATGATTTATATCTTATAAACTACCATGATTTATTCCATGACTCATCTATATGATATTTGATATATACTGTATGATCTTATATTTTCATGATCATTGTCTCATACTCGTATTCTCATAATTGTGCTTTCATGTCTCCCTTTTTTACCCTTACTATGCATTTGAGCTCAACCCTTTAATATTTTCCTTTTGCTAGGTTATGAATAAAGGTATCTGGTAGAATTACTGAAGGTAAAGATATATATGGCATATGTTTAATATCTTTCACCCATATAGAATATTTTGTTTCCATGTTCCCAAAGACACTAAACTATTATGATCCTCTGGCATGTATTTTTGTAATGTACTGAATATTTATCTAAAATGTTGTAATATCTATGTATTTCAAGATTGGGTCACTATACTATTAATGGTAAAAGGGTGAATAAATTATATTTAAACATTCCCCATGAACCAATGGAGAATATCACACTCCTCCAACCTATTTATAAATGAAGACCCATCATGTTGTACCATACATTAACACTTGTTTGATTATTGTGATTCCATTTAAAATATAAATACATAAAAATATATATACATTCATTGAGTACATTACATAATTTAAGTGTGGGTGAGGTAAAATTTATATTTGTAGGCTTTTGAAAACAAATAAAAAAAATCAGACTTAAAAAAAGGGTTTTTTCTTTATCAATTTTAGTTTGCTTTTTATACCTATATAGATTGAATTGAATGCCTATGATACTTTGAATTTATTCCAGTGTGGTGAAACTTATTTTACTCATTAAATCACCTTATTTTAATTAATTTTTTTTTCAAATTCTAAGTGACGTAAATACATTCTAGGAATATTGAGTTTTGAATATCATTTTATGAAATATTATCCTAAATTTTGAATCACCTAGATGAGCAGTTTATAAAAAAATTGGAATATTATTTATAATAATCTATTTCTTGAGATAACCAAGACATGTTTTAATATCCAAAAATTATTAAGTTATCTATTCAAAAACTTGTAGTATTCAAGGACCTTGTGCTATAAATGATTCTTTTGACTTAAATCCCCTTTTATAATGAACTATATTTTCAAACCTACCTTCAAATTTAATACTTATAAACCTTACTATCTGTGGATTTTTTTTATGAAACCATATTACCAACAAAATATTAAAGTCCACCTTCATATAGAATATGATTCATGATCTATATTGGATTCAAGTTTCTAGGGAAGAAGTTGATCTAAAACAATCTAATTTTTTAGAATCTATTTAAGATAAAGAAGATAATTTTTAAAAATATTGTGATGTTATTTTGTGAGGAAAGTCATTCTTGGAAATGATGAGAATATTTCTTAGTTATCATTAAAATTTGGTAATATAAATATACCACAATTTTGAAGAGAAAATTTCCCATCTTTCCATCAAAAATAAAATATGCACAGAAATTCTAGATTTAAAGGAGCTGAAATAATTCTACTAGAAAATAGTTAAATAGGGAAGAAGATTTATATGATACTAAAGTATACTACCCAATAATTTGGAGGGAAATTGGGATGATAATTGAAGTGGTGTTGATGTATTATTCTTATATGTATTCAATTTTGTAAGTGAAGCTTAGTAGGTTCTCATTGAGAAGAAGTAATGAAGTTATGTAAGGAAACCCCTAGAACTATAAACTAAAAGGGAATACTTCTTGATTTTGGGAAAGGCATATCTCACACCTATAAGAGGAAATTTCAAATTCCTTATCCATCTTCATGATCATAACAAAAAAAATAAGAATAAAAAGTGATAAACTCGCTAATGGAAGTAGAGAGAGGAATTTTTATTACCGATGAAATGTTAAATGTGGTGATATGGCCTTTAATAACTCAAAGGAGTGATGTAAAATCAATATAATAAATAATTAATGAAGAATAAAATCTTGAAGGAAGGTAAAAATAATGAATTTTTCTTAAACTTAGATTAAAACTCCCCAAATATACACTATATGTTTTATAAAATAAGAACCAACAACCATAAGCCTTAGAAAAACCCTAAACAATACTCATTATATGAATAGATACTTGAATCATTTGGTGGAGATGAATAAATTCATCGAGAATATGGTAAAAATTACTTGAAATTGGAATTAGGAGGGATTTTCTTAAAATTCATGTTTGAATGTTGAGTGAAATTTTTCTAGGATGGTAGGTATAAATATGATTGAAAATATAAAATAAGTTAAAATTAACTAAATATACTTGATGAATAAAATTTAATTAAGAACAGTTAGGCACCATAATAACTTGAGGAACATAGTGTTTAATAATGTAACTCACATTTCCTTATTATTTGAAAGTTTCTTTGGTGATCTTTTAAGTTTACTTTTATAGGATTCAAAGGGTTAAGTGTGGGGGAATTAATATAGATAAACTTTTCATCACTTTTTCTATATATTTCAAGAAATAAATCCCCACCATTTTGATATTTTGAGCTTAATTGCATCATTTTAATTTTTCAAGAATATTTTCGATTTAATTGATAAAATTGATTAATTCAATGTGTTTAATGGGTTTTAATCATTTTTTGAATTAATTGATCAAGTTGTGTATTTATTATTTTGTTTTATAAAATTATATTTTTGAACATAAAATTAGTAATTTTGGAAAAGTGTGGAATTTAATAGAATATTTTTGTTATGTCTCAAAAGAACATTTTTCAGCTCATATGACAATATACTTTTCAAAAATTCTAGTCTTGTAATATATTTTCACTGATAGGACATTTATCATCTCATGGGAGGATTTCCTTTATAAAATCTCAAACTCTCGTATAAATTTTTCCAACCTGTAAGATAATTTAAGGTCTCCCAAATTCTTATGACTTCAAAACTATATAACAAGTGATTGTATAATCATAATTATTTGGTTTTGTAAGACACTTCTTAGTTGTATGACTTCATTGTATTTTCTTAATCGTTTTTCCATTTCAAAAATCCTGATATCATGTTACTTTTATGAGAATATTATTACTTATACCCCATCAGAAGACATGTTTTTATAACTATGTCCTTATTTTTATGACTTATAATTTTTTAATAATAATCTTATGTATAACTTTGAGTCTGTATGAATTTTAATTTTATAATACCTCAAAAGTATTATGAAATGGAGACTCATATAATGAATTATATTAAGTATTATAATTTTTTGCTTTTTGAAATTTTAGGTCTTCACGTTATAACTTACAAGTTATGTAAAGTTTGGAAATCCATGATTTGTAAAGGTAAAAAATTTGGGTGAGTGATTCATGAATGCACCTCAATATATTAAACCACCTACATAAGGTTAATATGTCACTATCTATGGGTACTTGGTAATGAATTAGAGCTACGTCAAGGTATTTCCATAGTTTTTAAGGATATGTTAATGACATATCAATCTATGTAAAGGTACTATGATGATTATCCATTTGACTAAAGAAATTCACTTCAAACCAAATCTCATATGTTTCATGTTAACATTCATGTGGTAAGTAGAAGTATTCCATGTGGTTCATAATAGGAATAATATTTTGATGAAGAATAAAGAGGAATCTATAGATTACATAGATATTTTATGACAATGAGGAATAAGGTAGACCATAGGAGAAAAGGAAAGATAAAAATTTAAAAATAATGGGTATCTCAAAGGTTTGACCATGATAATGAAAATGGAAACCAATGATATATAAGAAGAAGGGGAGTCTAAGGGCTCAAGATACTTAGATCATGAAAATTATTGGAGTTCTATTGAGACTATTACTACTATTTTATTTTCTACTTTATTTAGTTTAATTATTCCTTCACATTACCAATTCTGATCTATTACCCTTAAAATTAAGGGGAAATATTTTGAGTGTTCAGAAAAGTGAAGGAAATAATTTATAATTCTTGATCTCTACACTAAATAAATAAAAATATTTTTTGAATAATTGATTTCGGTTTTCATTGGATAGTTAATATTTATAATTCAATTGTTTTAAGTTGAAAACTTGTTCATTTTTTATTTATTAGGTTGATAATATATAATTTTCCTTCTCCTAGTGAAACCTTTCATGAATGAATTTATTGTGTACGGTGGTGAATTTCTATAAATATCTAGAATGTGTGTGAAGTTTGTGAGTTAATCATTATTTTTTGAGGAAAACCAATACTTTATTGAGAATTAGCTTCGTAGGTTATGTGTTGTTTACTAATTTTCACAAACACAGTAACGGAGGATGAAAAAAATCAATCATTGTTAGGTGAGTCTCCACATTACCATTAAACAAGTGTGTTTGATAAATAATTTAGTTAATATTTCATCTAACAATTGAAAATAAGATAAGTAAAACCATTTTAAAGAATATGATATCATTAAAAAAGAAAATACAATCATGAACCCATCACTTTCTTATCACTTTTCTTTCAAACCAATTTGCTTCAATTAATTTTTTATTGTTTCGAAAAATAGATAATTTCAAAACCTCCAACCCCCTTTCTAACCAAAAAAGTGATAATAGATTTTATGAAATCCTATCTAGAGACAACCCTAGGGTGACCAATATTAGAAAATTTTAACCTAGGAATAAATTTATTTTCCCACATTCCATGAAAGGTTTGTGTGAGTGATCCAAATTAGTTATATATTATGTTCATCATGGAAATATATATGGTGCATATTTCTTTGGGTTCCAACTAATACCTACATGAATTTTATACACCAAATTTTTGAGTCCTTAATGGTGAAGATAGTGGAATATTATGTGAATGATATATTAGTTAAATCCCACCACTATCTTGATCACATTTACAACCTTGAGGAAATTTTTTCCAAATTATGAAAAAAAAAATTGAAGATAAACCCTATAAAATTCACATTTTGGGTCACATTTTGGCGATTTATCAGTTCCATCATCCGCTATCATGGTATAAAATTCTATCCTGGAAAAACTAGGGTGATAATAAATATTCTCCTTCCTCAAAACCTTAATAAGATAAAAGGAATCCATATATTCCTCACCAATATTTGTTGCATCATTGTAAAAATAACTGGAGAATGTTTTATCTTTAAAAAAATAATGAAGAAAGAACCACATATCATTAAGATGAAGACTATCATATGGTTTTTTATGACCTCATGAAATATCTCCTACACATTCTAGTGTTAATGTTTCCCATGGAAGTAAAAACCTTTTATCATATATTTGAAGACTATGGATCAATATCTTAGTTTCCTCCTCACTAAAAAAAATTATAAAGGTAAGGGGAAATTTTATATTATATAATCAATAAAATGATTTAATCTAAGGCTTGGTATGTCGATATTGAAAAGAAATATGCTCTACTGATCTTTATAGGGGAAAAGATTTACCATTATTTGCAGCATCATGAGGTTCACATGATATCTAGAGTGGATCTTCTCAAGTAAATATTTTTTTCACTCCATTTCTATGAGAATATTAGAAATATGGGTTATCATTCTATAATAATTTGACATCAAATTTTTCTCCAAAAATATGATCAAATGGAAAATGCTAGTAGATTTTTTAGCAACACACCCTACCCAGAAGGAATCATCCTTGGACATGAAATTCCCTAAAAAATAATTCTTATATATCCATGAAAAATATTAAACATATGAAATATAGTTTTATAGAACTTATTAAAGACTAATAGGGAAAAGTATTGAGAACCTAAAGCTCAAATATGTAGGTCTGGGGATTGTTTTCATTTCCCCAATGAAAAAAATCATTCCTTACTCTTTCCTCTCAGACGGGTGTGGAAACAATGATACAAAATATTAATCCCTCAACAGTGTTCTAGAACTAGAATTAAAAATACTAGTTTCTTAACTATCCAACAAAGGTGATTCAGAACTTATAATCAGGAAAATCAATGGTGACAATTCCATTAAGAAGGAGTGGCTGCCCCATCTTCATCATGTATAAGATTGATTGCACAATTTCCTTTAGAACTGGTGTTGTCTCATATTATATGCTCACACAGTGACAAATTTAATTAATTGTACATTTAATCCACCTCCCTCAGGGATCTATATAAATATGAAATGACCGTTTTTATTTCACACTATAGAGTGGTAATTCCATTTATCAATGAGTATGTCTTAGAAATCAATGAAGTTGATACCGTAATTGATCAAGGGGAGTATTTATCATTATTCTCCTAATGTCCCAAAGGCCTTCTTTTTTACTTTATTATAGATAATCCCCCTTTTAAGGGTTAAAGGGGAACCCATACATGACCCATAGGCCCAAGGCACAAGGCCCAACATGACCCGTAATACATGACCCGATGGCCCAGAGGAATACCATGCCCATTAAATGACCTGTACACCCAGGCCACTAGAACTACCCCTCCCAAACATCTTGCATCATTGATCACCTTAGCTCCCCACCTTTCATTGCTGATAGGCTAACATTGCCCTGTACAAAGCTGCACAGTGCCTGGTCCTGATGGCGGCTACCATACCCTCTCATTCTTCCAATATGGTTAGCTCTACATCTAGTGGCTGGTACTCCTGTTTCTCTGATCCTCTTCTGGGTCCTGTTTTGTGTGAATTGGTCTACTCCATGGTCTATGTGACCCGAAGGCCCTGTGGCCCAAAGGCCTTTAATAATATCAAGGTAGAAGAGAATAGATTTACCATCAAAATAAATATCCAATATGGAAATCCGAATTTCTAGAAATTCCTCTACATATGAGGAATTAATTGGTCCATCCACTAATTAATAAAAGGAGAAGCTTAACTAACCATTATGTGGGAAGTATACATTGATTCCTATAGAGATCATCAAATAGGGACAAATTTATTCCCTGAAATATGAAGAATTTATGGTAATAAATGATATATTATTATATGGAATTCAGAAAGAAGTGTCACACATTTAAGATAAATTATAATTTTTTTCATAAACCCACATAGTTATTTAACAATGATAAATAATCTTGGTTATTTTCATTTGGGGGAATGATTTCATGAGCCCATATCATCCAACTACTATTTGGCAGTTCAGGTTTATCTTTATTGCTAGTAACTTTTTCTTCAAATTGAATGAAGTATTATACCTAAGGGATGTTAGAATAAAGGCTCTGATTAATTTTTTTAATTACAATATCGTTAATAGTTTTTTATTTTCTCATACAATCCTAATAAAAACACCACTAACTTATGTGTGTCCAAGTAGAAGAAGTTATACCAATAGTAAAAAAATCATTCCAATCACGCATATAGATTCCTCATGGCTAAAATGGGTAGATAGAGTCATTCAATAATACTTTATAAAATATCCATTAGAAAATGGTGGAAAATATGAAGAACTCTTGGCCTGATAATCATCTTCATGTTATATGGGAATATCATACTACTACCAGGACATCTACATAAGTGATTCTATATTTGTTGGTGTACGGGTTGGAAGTAGTATTTACCATATAATTTTAGTTTTATTCACTTCACATTATCATTTTTAATCAGTTGGATAAAGATGAACAATCCTAAATCTGGCTTGACAGGATTGAAGGACCTGATGAGAAAATTTTATGCATATTTCATAATATTGAAGTCCGTCAAAATTAGGTTTCATGATGATTCAACATGAAGGTTTACCTATGATCTTTTTTTCAATGAGAACTAATGTTATATTTAATAATGATGATGATAAATAGGAATAAGTATCTAAAATTAGAGGTAAAATTGTAAGGATCCTATATTATACATAAGTTCTACTCTAATTGATCATACTCCCTGATCATAATAGACAGAGAGTGTATCACACCCACCGAAAATGTAAGATTTATTAATAAATACTTCACATAACCTCACATGTGGTTAAGAATTCCTTGTTTTATAACCATAAACTAAAATACATAAAGGTACTAATTTCATGAAACTAAATTCCATATTGCATGAATTTAAATTTCATAATATAAATTCCCTATTACAAGACATTAACTCACACGACATATAGAACATCCTTCATTATCCTAAACAACATATAATGGTTTATTCCATATGACCTAATCACCTTAAAATATAATTTCATATATAAATGCAGCCTTAGTGTATGGTATTATCAATTCAGTTCAGGTATTATTAATTATCCCCATGCTTGGGAATAATAAAATTTCCCCTCTCTACCAACTATGTGTAGCTTGATTCATGTTATCATAGTATACATATTGAAACCTATGAAATCTACAACTCCATCCTAAAATTTTATCCCTTACCAATTAACATCAAGTCTCATCCAATAGAATACAACTAGGACAGAGTCATTATAACACCACAAAATTTTAAAATAACATTATGTTTGATAGCATATAAAACATGCAACACCGAGATTAAATGAATCATGAAATATTATTACTTAAATATGACCGTTATAATAAATTTTTATAATTAGAGTACCAAAATATGAATATATATATAAATGTTTTGTATAATTTATTTATTAATAATAAATATGTACATAATTTTTAGTAAAATCATTCTAAACTTAAAAAACATTTTCATAAAAAATGGTTTGATTTTTAATTTTATGTGTGGGAATTTAAATTTATTTATTCCACATTGATAAATTATATTTTATAAAATAAACATAATTTTTAAAATCATCATAAAAAATTTATTTAAATAAAGTGATATGAGATCTATTATATTTTTTATTTGATATTAGAGTGATATGAGATCTATTATATTTAAATAATTAAATTAATTATATTTGGATCATAATTTTACATGGTTTCAATATAAGTCAATTTTTTTCTCAAAACACATTTTTTGGAAAATAGTTTTTTGTTGTATTTTATAGGATTATTTTTAAATTAAATTATGCCAATTTTTTTAATATAATTTGATAAAATAGATTCAATAT
The DNA here is from genome assembly GCA_963277665.1 of Viscum album. Taxonomy (NCBI): domain Eukaryota; kingdom Viridiplantae; phylum Streptophyta; class Magnoliopsida; order Santalales; family Viscaceae; genus Viscum; species Viscum album. The sequence continues at coordinate 1,115,620,180 of OY728120.1, forward strand.
TTGGAATGAAAAAATAATAATATTCAATAAGTTAAACTTAATTTTTGGTCATAAGTAATAGTGAAAATAATAAAAAAATCAATTACCACAGTTAAGGTTAAAACTGGTTGACCAAGGCGTTAAACTAAAGAGATAAGGTTTAAACATACCTAAACACATAACTTTTTCTTATTGGATGAGTGTTTTTTTTACCAAATTTATTCTTATAGAGTTACATATTTTATTTTAAATCATTATTATGAATTTGGGGATAGAAGCATGAATTTTGAGAAGATAAGTTATATTTTATTCAATTAAAAACTAGTTTTGAGCCATTGAATTTAATGGAATGGTTGAAATATTTCATTAGGTTTTGGATTGATAAAAAAATTAGAGAAATTAATTTTTTATTATTTAACAAAAAAATTCATGGAAACCAATTTATTACCTTATTTCAATGTAAAATGATTTTTAGTCTTAAATGGTATATTTTCCTAAAAAAATTTATCCATGAGTTTTGAGTTATTATATTAAAATTAGTTTCTTCCACCAATAGAAATTAAATATGATAAAAAAATTAAAAATTTTGAGTCATTATTTTCAAAAAAAATATAAGGACCCTTTTATTTTTGTCCATATAATTAAGTAATCATGGTAAAATGTTAAATTATCACAGTTATGGTTTAAATGAGTTTAAAGTGGTTGAACTAAGATATAAAGCTTAAAATGTATCCAAAACTTTTATAAATATAATTTTTTCAATTAATGTTTACCTTATAATACCTTATATTGATAATTTGGGTTCCTTGTTTCCATTTTACATGATTTTGATATATTTGTTATTTAATATTTTTATTAATTCCATGTGTGTCATTTCCCTCCCCTATAAAAGGATAACAAATATACTCTATTATACACACTTAATGATCCATATATCTTAGAAAATAACAACTATAATACCTTAATATGTTCCTTCCCCCACATCATGGGTCTTTTGTTCTTTCCAAAAGACCATCCTTTTAAGGATTAAGGTGTAATCCAAAAAACGTTTCTCTAGGAGATGGTAATCGTCATAACCAACCTATTTCTTTTTTACATGTTACATTCCCACCTTAAATTATTTCTTAATAGTTAAAATATAATGAAACTATTATATAGAACATAATTAAATGTGATTATGTTGATTTTATAATATTTATCCATCTCCATCTCCTTCAAATGGGAAACAAAATCATTTCTCATCTGTACGGCGGACTACCGCCTCGCAAAACGATGTAATTTTTTTTATCACCATCTCAAATGAACAATATTAATGATGAAAAAAACTAATATATAAGATAATTATAACATAATATTGATTTTTTAAATTTAATATATCATCTTATTTTTTACCCTTTCACCAATTAAGGAGATGATAATGTCACTTATGCGTATGTATGGCCCACCACCTCCATGAGGCGATGTGATTCATTTTCCATATCCAAATTTCATGAATCATTCTAATGATGTATATAATTAATAAAAATTATATTTATAATATTAATATAATTCCATAAATTATGAATCTATATTCAATTCACATGAACCAGAACTTCCATGACAAAACATACATGAGAAAACTAAGCAATTAACACACAAAACGATGGTAAAAATGGAATATTGTTAACTAATGAGTCATAATATGTTATAAGAGGATCATAAATGGTATTATAAATATTAATATGGTTTTATTATAAATTAATAAGATGTTTAAAACCATTATATAGAAGGTTAAAGTGCATTCAACTGAAGGGAATCATGAGATAAGGGGTTTCTTAAATCAATTTCCTTTCATTGAGTTACATCACTTCTTCATTGCCAATGTTATGACATGATTATATGTTAAATGATATATAGATTTATTATGTTTTATTAACACTTTTTTGTGTGTATTTACATTTTTTACACATAATCACTTCATTAATTAATTCTCACTTCAATGATATGATATTTGTAAGGGATTCAATCTCAATTTTCTTTCTTTGAGGCATATTTCAATGTTAAATACCTAATTTCATTAATATGGTGTATATATTTCACTTTTTAATTTTTTATCACAAATCCTTCAAACATCATGGTATTTTATGTTTCAATTGAAATTATTTTAATTAAGGGAATTTTATATGAAATTTACCAAGTCGTAAGGGGTTTTTTAACTCAATTTCCATTCATTAGGTTATATCACTTCTTGATTAATTATGATCTTCCAAGATTGTGTGATAATTAACCTTCAATTTCAGTATGGTTTATTTACACTTTTATTTTTTGGATTTAAATTAGTAACACATAATTACTTCATTGATAAATTCTCACTTCAATTTTATGATAATTGTAATGGATATCATCTCAATTTTCACTCTATTGATACATATTTGGTATTATACACCTATTTATTTGTATATGGTGTATATACTACCACTTCGAGGTATTTAAAATGAATATATATTTATTAATAATGTGGTAAATTTTATTTAAAGTTTACTATTTTAATGGGTTATAATTTGAAAGTTACCTAAAAGGTAAGAATATATTTTATAATATTATTTTGAGATTACTCTTATTTTCATTAAAGGAATATTATAATATATCCATCATCAAACCCATATATTTCTTTATCCTCTAAATATTTAAGGAGTTTCCATATTTTCTTCAAAATTTTCCTCTCTTAGGAACTTGAATCAGGAAAATAATTTTTTTTGAAAAATATGATCTTATTTTTCTTTTGATCGGGAATATTTCTCTTCTATATCCATATTTTTCTTATTTTTTTATAAAACTAATTGGTTATTCAATTGATTTAGTAAGTAAAATTTCTGTTATCCTTGATTTATTTAGTGGTTTTAAAGTAATCTTACTAAAGTTTTATAAAAGGGTCATTTTTCATGTAACGCCCCTAATTTTCCATATATTATTTTTGGATATTATATAGATTATTTTAGAGACTAAGCGCTGAGACAACATGCGATTTAAAGGCACGGTGTGCCTAGAATGAACTTATGAAAAAATATTAAATATATTAAATGGAATGTGTATATACTTTTTATGAAAAAGTGGAATAATTTCTAAAAGGGTTCCCACATCAGAATCCTAAGGGAACCGTTGAGCTCGGAATGTGATGTTTACTATAGGTGCAACTTAACTAAAGTTGGCGTGGGTTATTTTTGGAAATTATGTTGCGGGGAAAAAAATTAATAAAATAATTTATTAAATTATTTTATTTGTTTTATTGACACAGTGACACAACAACCAAATTTCCACTCTTTAAATAAGTGCTTATGGGAAATTTACAGGGTTAGTTGCATAACCCTTCAAATTACTAGAGAGCCTTTAGAAAGCGTGGAATGAGATCCCATTGGTTGAAGGAAAGCCAAATCGAGGATTGATGGCCAGAATAGAATAGAATCAATGGATATTGAAAATTACTAGGACACTGTGTCATTATTCTTCAATGATTGATCCAAATCAATGTAGAACAATTGTTTGAATTATTTCCTTTCCCCATTCTTGATTCCTATAAGGAACATAGATCAATCAACCAACGGATGGATTCTTGGATCATGCCTATTTGTGGTATGGGTTTATTGTGGGGTGATATTCAGATAATTTCTTTGTATTTTTTATTTCATCATTGTTAATCTCATGGAAATGAATCATTATCGACACAAACATCGATCAAGGTATGTTCCTATCGTTTGTTCTTGTGATTTTCTCTGTCGGTTCGTCATTCATCATAGGCATTCTTCCTATGGACAGCATTTGACCTATCTCAATCAATCGATCATTAAGAATTGATTTCTTAGTGAGAGGATCTGATATTGCAGATCTAGGATCATCACAACATGAAGGTGGTGTGAAGATGGAAGCGATATTGAATCAGATGGTTTTGGATAACTGATTTTTCATTCTTTGACATTATTCGGCGCACAATGAATAATGACATGTAGATCCATTTTCCAAGTAGATTAAAGCTTTATTTTATATACATCATTGTTCTCAGGGTCCGTAAAAACCTTGATTTATAGGTTATGGATAGGACAGAGGCTCCGACGAGGTGCAAGATGATGTAGAGAGAATCTGGGAAATCACAACCAACACGGCATCCAATCTGATGTTACACACTATGTGGTCCCCTACTTATGGTTAGAGGGTTTCAGTTCAAGTTAAGGATCACACGGGGTGTGACCCCTATCACACGGCATGTGACCCCTATCACATGGTATGTGACCCCTTCCATGTGACACATCATGTACTTTGGAGAGTACACAGACATGAGGTAAAAGTACACTGCAAGATGGAACATCATGTACTTATACAGGGACACGAATTGGCATACACAAGATGGTACATGGAAACATATTTGGTATATGGACATGAAAAGGATACCATGTGTATCAATACATTGTGTACTCCTTCTACACACCATGTATATGGATTCTACATGAAGTGTGAGGATCTTCCACATGAGTAGGGAAGGGGATAGCTGGATATGTTGTGTACCCCCTGGTACAAGTCATGTAACCACTTCAAGAGTGATTTTGGATCTTAATTTTCCAAGTTGAAAATTTTATAGGTTGAGTACATTTTCTAGGTCCTTTACGTCAGGGGTATAGTGAATAATTACATCTATATCATGGGATTGTGATCCCCTCTAGAGGTAGAGTCTCATATTGATTTGTGATGTCCCTTCATGATACTAGAGTGTGATAATCTATCATCCTTTTATCCCTAGTTAGGGTTTGTTGAATTATTGTGAACTCCCTGATAAAGAAGTTGATCCTCCATATAGAAGTATGTATTAGTAGGGTTTGTGATATTGTTAGCATATGATCCCCTATGTGGTGGGTTGATCCAGATTTGGGTTTGTGGTGTCCCTCAATGGTTCTGGGTGTCACCCCATATCTATTTATTAGGGTATCCTTAGACCAATGAGCTTTATTAAGTGGGTCCCAAAGAGTTTGAAATCTTCTTAGAGTGTCTATGATGATTTCATATCTCATTGAGTGGATTCTCCCATAACGATCGTTGCTTCTAAAAGGATCATGTGGTTAGTAGTCAGTTATGACTGCTTGGTGGCATGGTGTATTTCCTGAGTATATCTGGGTATTTCTATTATACATTTATTGTTATATATTTTATTTATCTTAATTTACTTGTATCTTCGTTTTTAGTGTTTTTGGGGTGTCCGGATAAGTATTGTTATACTCACCCATGCATGGTCTTTTCCTGCACATGTCATATCTTATGCAGACGATGACCCTTTTAACATTGTCCTAGAAAGAAAGGTAGTGGTTGGAGCATAGATGGAGCTTTATAGACTGAGTTTTTTTACTGAGATCTTTCATTTTTCTTATTCCTCACCCTTGGAGCAGGTTGGAATTTTTTAGTTTTTTTGGTCTTGTATTTGGACACTTTTTATACTTTTAGTAATTTTACTGTCATACTCTATTATGGGATCTTAGATGTATTCATTCATTGTTTTAGTTTTTTACATTTCAGCAATGTGTGATCTTGGAGATGTGTGTGTGTGTGTGTGTGTGTTTTTGTGCATGTACTTTAGGTTAATGCCTCCCATTTGTGGGATATGCCTACTCGGTGTTGGTCGTCAGGCCTTGACCTACTGGAGTTGGGCTTAGGGTAGTAATGGTTCATAACTTGGTAGGTTGTGTCATGATATATTGGTATCAAACCTAGGACCATATTATGTGAGTCTGCTTTGGGGAAATGATGTTTAGTGTTTTGAGTTCGGCTTTCAAGCCAACGACTCTATTATTGGTTCAGCGGCTGATGTATCCATACACCAGGACTCTGATCACCTACCTTTCGACATGGTACATATAAACATTGTTTATAGGGGAAAAATTTGGTACATGAATCATATAGGAATGGTTCTATTTTCTATGTCCTTATTAATTCATCTCCCCACATGTACTCTTTTGAGCATGGTACATCTTGTTTTAATTTCAAGATGCCTCCATATAGATATGCATCTATAATTCCATTGAGTGATCACAAGGATCATCTTCCAAGTAACAAGGAATTGGTATAGGGGCCTATATCGAATATAGAACCTTTGGGTGGTTTACCAAATATACCACCACCCATTAATAAATAGCTAGAGTAGGAAGTACCAAATGAGGATGAACATAGGTTGAGTAGACTATAGGAGTTCCATATGTTGGTACCTCCCAATTTTCGGGGTGAGCTAGACCCCTAGGTGGATGAGGAATAACTAGAGAGAGTCACTCACATTTTCCACCTTATGGGGACACCAGCAGATCAGATGGAAGTCCTCATTTTGAGTCTTTTTTGGGTCTATTGGGTGATGTTGGAGCTTGTTGACTCAGTCACATAACGAGACGTCTCTCTACTAGTCATACTTTTATCATCTCTTAAGGGATTATTTCTATACATCCATGTTGTGATTGGTATGCATACATTCGTTTTGGCATCTGTAGTGGGGAATTGTGATTGTGGAGGAGTACTCTGTGAGGTTTAAAGATCTCTCACATTACTCCTTGGATATGGTGTGGGACTGGTTCTTCAGAGCTCAGACCTTTGAGTAGGTCTTATATAAGGTCCCAACCTTAAAAAATACATAATCTAGTAAATTATTTTAGAATTCACTTTATTACATTCCTAAATATCTTTTTATTTTAGATTTATAGATAATTATGAATTAATTCATATATATCAACCCACAAGAATACAAAGTGGGTACTTCAAAAAAAAATTATTCCATAATACAAAGGTTTTTAATATAACATAAAATATTTTCATAAAAAATATTCACAACATTCATCTTGGATTCTTCTTCTCTCTTAACCATCCTTAAACCCTGTTAAAACCATTTTAAAACTTGGGATGAGCAGAAAGAATATCATTTAGTGTCTAAAAAATAAGGAAAGAGACTATTATTTCATGAATAATTATAATAATAGGAAATCATTTTCATAAAGACATACTTATCACCCATAAAATATTATATACTTACTTTTTAAAAACAATATATTTCCATAAAACGTAGAAAACATAAATAAAACCATAAAGGTAAAATGGGACATTAATTATTTAATATTTTAACCCTCATATATACAATATGATTTTTTACCCTCATGGATACCTTGAAATTTAACCATCATGGCTACCTTATGATGTGACCCTAATAGCTACCTTATGGTGTAACCATCACAGTTACACTTGGAATTACCATTATGATCAAATTAAAACATAAACATACTCAATGCATTGGAAAGAGAAATGAGTCATACAATTAATCATAAAAAATTCTTAATAACTAGAACATAATCATAAAACATGAAATATTTCATCATAAAAACATTCCTTTTCAATATTGTAAAATAGAAATTTAAAAAAGGTTTTTAAAAGAAAATTCCATTACCTCAGGTTTGAAATCCTTAAAACATTCTCAAATATAATGTTTAATGGTTTAAATAGTGTTTTTAATTTATTACAGAACTATATTCATATTTATAATAACTTATATGATCCTTTTATAACATATTTCTTCCCATTTATTAATATTATTTTGTTATCTTAATTTCTTATGGTGCTTTTATTTCATAGTTTCCATGGTTGGTTCAATATGGATTTTATTTTGAAATGGAATAAATACTCCATGAGTGGAAATAAATGGTATTAATATGATTATATAACTTTAAATGATATCATGTACCATTTTTTCTAATATGATCATGATTCATTATATAAAACACTAATGGAAAGGAATTAATTTATTTTGGTGGTTTTTAAAACCATCACAAACTTATATCATCTTATTTAATACCATATTTATATATTAGTTCCACAAATTATATAACTTATAATATATATAATAAAATCTTATTTAACCATAATAATGGTTTTATGGCCAGCCTTGGAGGTGGTAAATAAAATGAAAATATATCATCCACGATGATGGTAAATCGACACATTATGGACAATGTTTTCATTTTTTAGAATAATAGGAGAAGAGGAGAGGTTTAATGATTAATATTACATTAAAATAATAAAATTATAGTATATTTAAGATATTTTTTTTATCATGACACTTGTGTGAGGGGAGGTGATGAAATAAAAATAAAATAAAAGAAATTTAAAAGAAATTTAAAAGAAAAGAAGAGGATTTTACCACTTGAACTCCGTCTCCTTAAGAACCTCCTTAAGGAACTTGGTTTTGGCCTTTTAGTGATACCAACATGTATTGGTCATTATTAAGAGTATTGGGAAGGTAATTGGGTATAAATAAAACAATATACAAGGATTTGGAGGTGTGAGGATAAGAGGTGGTGAGGGGTGGTATTTATAGTGGACGAGAGGGGTGTTTCTCATTATTTTATTCATTAGTTTATTATTTTGGATCAAGAATATAAATAGTTAGAGAATTATCACTGCATATTTTAATATAATGAATTATATTTCAATATTTTGGGCTTACATCATCTATACATCATATATGACTCAATAATTCATGAATTTGTTAAATATCACAAATTTCCATATTTCAATATTCACTAAAAACAACTATTTTAGAAAAATACAAGAAATTCACCTTAACCATTTTTTGATGTGTAGAATTAAAAAATTAACCTAGTTTTATGAAAATAATTTTCTAAATATGATAAATTTAATTTTTAATTAAAAACATCATTTATTCAAAAAACCGATTTTGAAATTATAACTAATTTTATAACACTTTGAAAAATTAATTAAGGTCTAATAAAATTATATTATACTCATAAGATAACAAAAAATTAATTTCTGAATATATTTTATAAAGATAAAGTTTCTTTTAAATCATTATATTAATTATAAAATTTTCAATAAAAATTTATTTGTTAGAAAAACACCAACACTTAATTTTTCATTTTCAAAAAAAAATTATTTACTTATTCCATGATATAAATTTATCATATTTTCACTTATAGGATACATAAATTTTATCTACACTTCCATAGGTGATGTTACTATTCTATTTTTATATATTTCTTAATTTTGGTAAATACCTCTTATTTTATTATACGTTTATAATGAATTTATCTATTTAAATCCAAAATGAAAACAATTTATTTTATAAGTACATGGTTTATTACATTCACCCCCTTCTGTAAATTGTATCCTCGTAATATTTATTCAATTATTAAACAATTATGGATACCTTTTCCTCATAGAATTTTCATATTCCCATGTTTCTTCTTCAACCACGTGGTTTCTCCATAAAATCGTAACCTGGTGAATTACCTTATTTCATAATACTTGCTCTATACGATCAAGAATATAAATAGGTTTCTATTCATAAGAATGGTTTTATTCCTGTTGAAATACTTCTTATCTCAAAACATGATATGAATCTAGAACATACTTTCTTAATATCAAAACATGAAAAACAGTTTTTACCTGAGATAAAATAAGAGGCAAAGCTACTCAGTTGGAAACCGGTCTAACGTTCTTTAGGATTTCATAAGGTCCAATGAACCATGGACTTATCTTTACTTTCTTATCAAAATGCATAACACCTTTCCAAGGAGATATTTTAAGGAAAACATGATCACCTGCCTCAAAAGAAAATTCTTTCCTCCTATTATCTGCATAACTTTTGTACCTTCTCTAACTTGTCTCCATGTGTTTTTGGATCATCTTTAATTTTTCAACCACTTCCTCTATTAATTATGGTCCCATAAAATTACTTTACAAACTTCATCAAAAATATTTGAGTTTGATAACACTTTCCATATAATGCCTCAAAAGGTGCCATATGCATACTAGAATGAAAATTATTATTGTAAAAAAAATCAACTAAATAAATATAATGATCCCAAATTCCATGGTAAAACATTGAAAAAGCATGTATCATGTATCCTAATGTCTAAATTGTTTGCTTTGTCTTCCCATCATATTGAGGATGAAACATTGTAATGAAATTTCATTTAGTTCCCAATTAATTCTGAAGTCCTTTCTAAAAGTTATAAGTGAACTTGGGAATACAGTCATATACAATGGATAGAGGAACTCCATGTATCCTGAAAATATCTTTTAGGTATGGTTGAGAAAGATGATCCAAGGAAAGAGTGTTTCGAATAGGAAGTAAATGTGAAAATTTAGCCAGTCGATCAACAATAACCCAAATTTCATTGTTACCTTTAGAATTATTTGGTAGTCTCACAACAAAATCCATGTATATATTTTCTAATTTTCAATGTGTCACTGGAAAAGGTTGAATAATCCCCTTTGGTAGTTATCACTCTCCTTTAACCTGTTGACAGGTCAAATATTTCACTGTAAAATCAATAATATCTTTTTTATTCCATTCCAACATTAATACTCTTAAAGGTCTCTCTAAATCTTAGTTTTTCTAGGATGAACTAAAAAATAAGAACTATGAGATTCACATAACAATTTTTTCTTTAACTTGGAACCACAAGGCACACATAATCTCCTTCAACATCTCAAAACACAATCTTTATCAACATTAAATTTAATAAAATTACCTTCCTTAACCAATTATATCTTTTTCTAAAACTCATGGTCTTTCTTCTGTACTTTCATTCTTTATAAGAGAGTTTATTTTATTAACACTCGAATTAAAAGAGAGGAATTTTCTACACCAACAACTTCCAAACCAAAATTCATTAAATCATAAACTAAGGGTTCATGTTCCAAATGTAAAATTGTTAATGATTCAGGATGTTTTCAACTCAAGGAATCCTCTACTTTGTTTTATTTTCAAATATGGTAACTAATCTTTCATTCATAATCCTTTATCAGTTCTAGACATATTTTATACCTCATCTTCAATTCCTTCTAAGTAAATATATACTTCAAAATTTTATGGTCAGTATATATTTCACATTTGGCTCCACATAAATGATTTCTCGAAAATTTTAAATAAAAAAACTCAGATACTCATTATAGATCATGTTTTGGATAAGTTAACTCATAAGGTTTCACTTTTCCAAAATAATAATCAATTACCGGATCATTCTATATTGAACACAACCATGTACCTTTAATGAAGCATCCCTGTAAATGAAAAAATATGAGTTTTTGGAAGGAAGAGGAAAAACTAGAGAATTGACCAATCTTCTTTTTAGTTCTTAAAAACATACCTAATAGTCTTATATCTAAATAAATTAAACCCATTTTGTGTCAACTTAGTTGTGGGAAAGATAACAGTGAAAATTTATTAACAAACCATCAGTAATAACCTGATATTCCAAGAAAACAATGAATATCTGTAATAATTTTTTATCTTGGACATTAATTAACCACTTTTTTTAGATTTATAGACTATCATGTCATCCTTATTTACAATGTTCCGAAGAAAATAAATTAGTTATTACTAAAAATCACATCTTCTAAATTTCTCGTATAACTTCTTTTCATTAAGTGTTTGTAGAATAATCCTTAGATGTTTTTCATGATCCTCATAACTTTTTGAATAAACCAAAATATAATAAATAAAATCAACAAAAAAAATTCCAAATATTCCTGAAATATTTTATTCATAAGATCCATAAATACAGTAGGGGTATTTGTTAAGCCAAAGGGCATAAAAAACTCATAATGCCCATATCTAGTTCGGAATGCTATTTTTGGAATGTTATCCTCCTTAACCTTTAGTTGATGGTACCCAGATCTCAAGTAAATCTTGGAAAAATACTGAGCTCACTGGAGATGGTTAAACAAGTCATAGATATGTGGTAGTAGATACTCATTCTTAATATTAATGTTATACAAAGATCTATAATCAATTCAATATCTCATGGAACAATATTTATTGTTAAAGAACAAAATAGGTGCACCCCATGATGAAGTGCTTGGAAGAATGAATCCTTTTTCCAAAAACACCTATGACTAAATTTTCAATTCAAGAAGATACATTTGAGCCATTTGATAAGGGAGTTTTAAAATTGGCTTATCATTTGGAACTAAGGCAGTAGTAAATTCAAATTCTCAATTTGGTATAACATTGGGAAACTCATCAAGAAAAAAATTCAAGTATTTATTTACCTCTAGTACATCATTAATCTAAACAGTTCCCTTTTTTCAAATATATGTGCAAGTTAACTTTCATTTCCATATTTTAATAGTTTCTCATATTCGTAATATGATATCAATGATATGGGTTCATTATTGTAAAAAAATACAAACTCATTCTGAAAAATGACTTCTTTATCTCTATAATAAATCTTAGTATGATAAACATAAAGTTAATTCATACCCAGAATAAAATCAAACTCTACTAACGGAAAAACAAAAAGGTTTTATAGCAATTTCATTCAATAGAAAACAATAGGAGGATTCTTATAATTCCTTTTTTCTTTAATTTTTCTCCTTGTTGTTTTAATCATAAGTTCTGGTTTCATTTCATGAGGTGAAATTTAAAATTTACCAAAAAAAACTCAGAAATAAAGGCATGTGTAGACCCCGTATAAAAAAATACATTAGTAAAATATGATTAAACAAAAAAATTTATCTAATACAACTTAATTGGATGGCCCAACATCTACTGACTTAGTCTCAAATGATTTCAATGCACCTTTCTTCTTATAATCTAGCTTCTTTCATCATTCATGTCTTTTTTTGGAAAGGTATTTTCATAATGACCCATCTCACTATATTTAAAAAACATTATATTTTTCATATTAGAATTAAATTTAAGATCATTTTCATTGCAATATTAGGTCATATGTCCAAACATACCACATTGAAAACACTTCCCTGATTTGTTAAGTCATTTCCCAGGGTTCTTTTTACCACACTTACCAAAAAATAGATACTGGATTTTATTACCTTTAGATTCCTTTGATTGATTCTCACACATTTTCTACCATCTAGACCTTTTATTTTTTTTGTTATCATAGTGCGCGTGATCATCAGTAGGCTCCATTTCAACCCTCTTAGAACAAAAAATATTTTTCTCATAAATTTTGAATTCATGGGAGGCCAATTCCCTTTGATATCTTGGATTCAATCCTGACTAAAAAATATTTATTTTACTATCAAGATCCATAATAAGATTTGGAGTGTGTCATTCTAATCAATTGAATTTTTCTTCATACACAGCCACTGAATATTTATTCTTTTATTTTAATTCTAGGAATTTATTTCCCTCATAAGTAAAAATGACTTAGGAAAATATTTTTCAAGGAATAGATTATTAAATTCATCATAATATAAGGCATCAATCTCCTCACTATCTCTGATATTCTTGACCATTGACCACCAATGGTCGATTTATCCCTCAAAATAATAAATAGAAAGACTAAACTTATGATTATCTAAACACCCCATGACATAAAATATCTTTTCTAGGAATTTAATCCATAATTTATCCCCAATTAGGTTATAATATCCACTAAAATCAAGAGGGATATTCCACATAAAATGTTTCACTATTTTCATATTCCTTTGTCTAAGCTCTGGTTATTTTATTGTATGGATTCCACCACCATTTATATCATGTTTAAACTAAGACATTACTTTAAAAAACTTCTCAATTCTAATTCCCACTATTCCAAGTCGCGGATTTTGAAAGATATCATCCTCTCGGTGAGTTCATACTTTATCTTCCATGTTTCTTCTATGGAAAAATATTCTAAACAGACGTATCTTAGATGAAGAAAAATGGTAATGATTGAATTTGATATCATTTTAACTATACCATAAGATAAAAAATTATGGTATTCTATTAACATAATCATAATACCTTAAGTTATCTAAACTTTTATCTAAAACCAACTTTATGGTCCCGACTTTAAACATAACATAATCTAGTAAATTATTTTATAATTCACTTTCTTCTATTACCAATGATATTTTCATTTCATAGTTTTAGATAATTATGAAATATTTCATACATATCATCTCACAAGAATATAAAATGCGTACAACTAAAATAGTATCCATTTCTTCCATAATAAATTTTTTTCATAAAACAAGAAATCTTTTCATGAAAAATGTTCCCAACATTCTTCTTGGCTTTTTATTTTCTTTTACCCATCCTTAAACCCTATGAAAAAGAATTTTAAAACTTGGGAACTGTAAAACCCAGATATTTCAATGTAAACTTTTTTTATTATATGGAATTATTACGAGTCTAAAAAAATTGACGGCACATTATTTCGAGGCCCAGTGTGCCCGGAATGAATTTTTTAAATTTTTTTAAGGTATGTTAAGTAAACGCGCAGGTGGAATTTTATATCTTTTGAATCGGTGATCTGATTAAAAAATCGAGGTCACTGTTGAATCCATAGTGCCGGGATTCGCTTAAGGGAGGATTCACTTTGACCACAGTAGGTCGGGTGAAAACGTTAATTTTGAGAACTTTTGAAAGATTAATAAAATAACATGTTATGTTATTTTATTTATTTTCTTTTTCTCTAATGGATAAGTGGTGGTGGCAGGACCAACGACATGTCAATCCATTAATTGGATTGAATACTCCTTTTTTGTAACTGTACCATTGAAATTTGGGAGGTTCATTAATTAAATGAACCTTATAAATTCCTCGAAACATTAAACACCTCTCTCCCTCCTATTTATATGGAGCTCGGGGAGGGGTGTTGGAATGGCTTCACCAAGCGACGAAGCTCTGTAAAAGTATCAAGATGCCAACCACTTAGAGGATGAGACTGGTTTCAGTGAGTGATGACGAGCACCACTGAATAACGAACTGACGACAACGATGAAGGAGGTTATGTCGATCGTCATCAGTGGATGTCTAATTCAGGTAGGGGGATTGTTGTAAAGTTCATCTTTATTAGATAAATTGTTGACCGCTTGATGAATTCCTAATATAGATGGTTATGGCCAAATGAACAATGCATTAACCCTCTATTTATATGGTATTTGTCGCATTATTCTGGAACGATTTTCCAAACATAGCAGCAGGATGAAACCGGAGAACATGCAGCAGTGATGGTGACCTGAGAGCCTCAGAGGCATTAACAACATAAAAAATGGACCACGAGAGTGTGTCTAGTGGCCCGCGGAAGAAACCGCTGGTGTGCCATGTTGGTGATGTTTGGTAGTGGTTGGAGGAGACCCACGACGATTGGCCACAGTCGGTGGAATGTGGCACGTCGTCACGTGTTGCGGCAGCCAAGGGCGGTCGGATCGAACCAGCCATGCAGGATAAGGGTGGTGCCTGCATGCACCACCGGCGGCAGCCACCGCGGCCAGTAGGCTGCAAAAGGAGGAGGGCAGTGCGGCCCCGTGCCGTTCTACGTTGGCGGAAGCCTGTCGGCCAAATGGCAGACCGTTGAACTCGATGGAGCAGCGCCCCACCAACTAGACAAAACGACCCCACAACCGCGTGGCTAGTAGGAGAAAATGGTTCACCTTCTGGCAGAATGGGTTGGACGCGGGACGGACCCACGACCTGGTGGGCCAGCATGGGTGGGAAGAGCCCCACCCGGTGGGCTGGGCCAACCACGGCCTCGGCCACAAACCAAGGGGCTGACCTCGAGGATTCAGGCCCAGTAAACCAGGCCAACCCTTAGCGGGCCAAACTCAGGAATGGTATGGTAGACCCCAGGATCCGCTGTGTCTGGCCGGTCAGACTGAGTTGGACCAGGCCCAGACCCAACCGACCACTGAATAAATAAATTCATGTAACTGACAAACCAGGTGTCCATTTTACAGGCCATCATTGGCATTTGGACCCCTTTTTGGAAGCGATCCCTTTGGCATATTCAGTGGGCCCAATTGAGCCAGGCCTGATCGAGGTGCGATCTCCCCCGATTCATAGAATGGGATGTAACTAACAGACTAGGCATCCGATCAACATGTCGTCTATGGAATAAGGACCATTGTGATAATGTGGTCATTTGGAGATACTTTAAGTGAGTTTTGACAGATTTTGACATGTGACTTGGGTTGGATCTTACTTGAATCCAACCGGGCCCTTTTTACAAAAGTGCCTATATCTCACAGGTCGAGCATCCGATCGATGCATCGTCTGTCACGTTGGGACCCCTATGATGGGGTGGTCCTTTGTTTTTGCTTTTTCGGGACTTCGCACTGGTTGAAATATGATTGATGTCTTGAGGATAGGTTCTCCTAAAAACAAGTGTGCTTTGATCAGGAATCCTATGACCGACTGTCTTGGAAGTAGCAATCCTATGTGGATCAGCATCATAGTGGCCCTATGTGAATCAACATCATATCTACCCAACATGGACTAGTTTTACAGTGGCCAGTAGAGGATTAGCAACTAACGAACCTATGTGGATCCTCATCGAGCGACCTTGTGTGGATCATCCTTCCAACGACCCAGTGTGGATCAACATTCCAATGACCCTATGTGGAACAGCATTCTAGTGACCCTATGTGGATCACCAGTCCGCAACCCAATGAAGACCAGCCATAGGGTGGCCCATCATGGATCTGTGACCTACCACCCTATGTGGATCGACAGTAGAACAACTCCATCATGGTTTAGTTGTGGAAACTTCCTAACAGAATAAAATTATATTTCTTAAGACTAATCATATTTATTCATGAACTCTGGGTTATATAACTGGTGTTATATGAATATTGTTTCGTGCTCTATGATTGAGGTCTTGATTTTTGTTTTTTCCTTTGCAGAACTTTGGGAGACCTTCGAGGGTCTTTGGGTCCCTACTAACTATTGTTATACTCACCCTTTCACGGGTTTCGCTCACACCTTATTATGTCTTATGTAAATGATGGAAAACTTTGACTGAGGGTTGGGAGCCAGGACTGGATGGTGCTTAGAGGTGGACCTTTAGACGTGACATGCCGCAGTGACAACTGACTATGAGATGTACCTACCCTTCAGGTAGGAACCTTGGCGGATGATTCCAAGAGATATTTTTATGTGGTTTTTTTACTTCCACTTGGGCTTATATTTCGGTCCCTTTACTTATAGTACTCATCCTTTTTTTACTTTCAGTACAAATATTTTAACTACTGCAGTTTTACTATGTGGGTTGTGCTCATTGTATTGGTGGACTATGTGTTTGTAGGTTTAAAAGAAATGCCTTCCCATTTTATAGGGATATGTATTTTGGTGCTAGTCACCAACCCCTAGCCTATGGAAGGCGGGCTTAGGGTAGTCACGGCATGGGCCCTGGGGGATGGTTCATGACAAAGTGGTATCAGAGGAGTCGATTCTATAGAAGAACTAGGACTCTGATCTTTTAATGAAGCAATAGTGTTATGTGTTTTGAGTGTGTTTTTCAGTTTGGGGAGTCTGGTGTTGGTGTGGCGGCTGACGTATCCATACACTAGGACCCTGAATTCTGATTTCTGACTTAGTACATGAAAACACTGATTACATGTGTTTTTGAATTGTTTTTACTTGATAACTTTTGAGTCTGCTCACCAGGTATAACATAATGACAGTGGTCTAGCTGTGTCTTTTCAAGATTCCACCATTTAGATAGCTAGCCATAATTACTGAGAGAGTACATGATAACAGCCCACCAAGTGATGAGGATTCGGTGTAGGGCCCTCTTACAGCTATAGTACCATCATGTGGTGTACAAGAAGCACGACTACCTATTGGGTAGTCATTTCAACTTGCCCCACCAGTAAATGGTGCACACGGACTGAGCGTGTTGCAAGAGTTTTAGCGGCAGAGACCTCTGAGGTTCCAATGGGAGAAGGATCCATAAGCGGCTGGGGATTGGCTGGAGGTTGTGGTAAGAGTTTTTTGCCTGGTTGGGACACCAGCCGACCAGATGGTGATCCTAACTGCCAATCTTTTCCTGGGAGCAGCAGGGAGATGGTGAAGCCTAATGCCCCAGACACATGATGAGGCGACCCTCACTTGGAAAAATTTTGAGGGCCTCTTCAAGGTAGAGATTCGAGCGAGGAGGTCCACAGGGTGGTGAATGTGGTAAAGGAGTAGTCCATGTAGTTGTTGGTGGGTGGTGATTTGAGGTTCTATCTCCACCACCTTCAGGTTGTCTACCCCGATAATAGGGAGCAGGTGGAGAGGGATGAGCTCAGATCCAGGAAGCTGAGGCCTATGACCACGATGCTCCATAGATGATTCGAGGTACGATCTATGTCTACTCCACCTTATCTCTAGTACTTATTGACATAGGATCCAATCACTCTTTAATTTCCATGACTTTCGTTCAGTGTTCAGATATTTCTATGGATTTGTTAGCTCGATCCTTATGATTAGATACTCCTACGGGAGAAGATTCGATGATTACACACTAGCGTCGTAGTGTGAGATTACACTAGGAGGTGAGAGATTTAGCTGGGATCTTCTAGTAGAAGTGTCGAGTCCTTACGATGTCATCTTGGGTGTGGAATGGTTATCCATAGTACATGCTCATATTTACTACATTAGGTGAAATGTGTGGTGTTTCTATGAGGATGGAACCAGGTTTTCCTTCACCGAGGAGAAGGGAACCTTTGCAGCACAGGATGGACTTACCCGAAAGAGGGTGCAGTCAATCACTCATCAGTTGGCTAGACTTATCCTCAGAGCAGTTGATGGTGAGAGTCTGAGTTATCCTGTAGTGGTAGACCAATATGTCGATGTCTTCCCTGATAATGTTCTGGGACTACCCCCTCATAGAGAGGTGGACTTTCACATCGACATGTACCCCGGGATGACACTGATATCTACACTAGCATATCGGGTGGCTCCCACAGAGCTTCGTGTGTAACAGGTATAGCCAGAGGACTTACAGAGGAAGGGGTTCATAAGGCCTAGTGTTTCTCTATGGGAAACCCCAATTTTGTTTTCCTAGAAGGAAAATGGGAGTTTGAGGCTCTGTGTCGATTATCGGCACCTGAAATAGGTGACCGTGAAGAACAAGTATCCACTTCCAAGGATTTATTATCCCTTTGATCAGTTGAAGGGGGATCTTTGCTTTTCGAAGATAGACCTCAGATCAGGAAATCATCAGCTCAGGGTATGAGATGAGGATGTGCAGAAAACAACCTTCAGATGTCGATATGGTTACTATGAGTTCTTGGTTATGCCATTTGACCTAACCAACACCCCTGTAGTGTTCATGGGAGTCATTAGAAAGATCTTTCATCCATACCTAGATCACTTTGTGGTGGTCTTCATCGATGACATCTTGATATACATGGTGTCATAGGAGGAGCATTCCTATCATCTATAGATAGTTTTGGATACACTCTGAGATAACCAGCTTTATGGTAAGTTCTCAAAGTTTCAGTTCTGGATACTTGAGGTCTACCTTCTAGGACACATTATCTCGGAGGCTAGAGTTGCAGTGGATCTGGAAAAGATAGAGGTTGTGCTTTCTTGGGAGCCACCCAGGAGTGTGACCAAGGTGCGGAGTTTCCAAGGGTTGGCTATGTACTACCATAGATTTATACCTTACTTTTCCAAAGTTTTGAGACCCTTTTCAGCATTGACAAAGAAGGGATAACCCTTCATGTGGATGGAGAGATTCTATAAGAGTTTTCAATAAATGAGGTTGAGACTGATGAGCGCCCCCATCTTGAGTCTACAAGAAGAGGGTGCTGGGTATGTAGTCTACTACAATGCATCAGCAACCGGACATGGATTTGTCCTAATGTAGGAGCGAGTAGTGAATGTTTATGGTGCACGAAAACTAAGATATCATAAGAAGAACTATGCTAACCATGACCTAGAGTTAGTAGTAGTGGTCTTCACCATGAAGATGTGGTGACACTACTTGATGGGTGAGTGGTTTACTATTTACTCTGATCACAAGAGTCTTAGTTATATCTTCTCATAGAAGAACCTGAACCTGAGACAGCGACATGGGCAAGAGTTTTTCTGAGACTATGACATTGAGGTAGTCTGCACTCCTAGGAAGGGGACCATAGTAGCATACGCACTCAGCAGGAGGTCTGGTCTAAAGTTGTTGAGTGAGGTGACAGAGAAGCTAGCAACATTGTAGATATCCTTTGTGGATAGAGATGGAGCATCTTACCTCTAGTCTATGACTTTCACTCTCCCACATCTTCATCGAGTTCGGGAGGCACAACTTGGGGAAATTGATCGCGAGGCTGGACGTGCTTAGATATCCTCAGGATAGTCACCTAATGGATTTTTTGAAGGTGGGGTGCACGTCGTCCACTTCAGAGGATGCACCATGGTACCAGTGGAACTATAGGAGGAGGTTTTGAGGGAGTTCCATACATCCCCTCTGGCAATACATCCTGGTGTGGTGAAGATGTACATGGATCTTCGATTTCAACACTGGTGGCCAAGGATAAATAATGAATTGCAAGATTTTGTTTCACGAATCCTTACATGTTAGAAAGTGAAGGTTGAGAATCAAGTTCCATCAGGCATAGAGCAACCATTGGAGGCACCAAAGTGGAAGTGGGATGGTATTTCCATGGATTTTTTGACAGGGCTACAATGTACGTTCAGGGTCACTTTTCCATCTGGGTGATCATTGACTGACTCACCAATTCATCCCACTTCCTACCCATCCAAGAGAATAGATCAGTAGAGGGATTGGGATGCCTCTACATATAGAAGATTGTACATATTCATGGGGTTCCATCAATGATCGTCTCTCACCGTGACACATGTTTTACATCCTGGTTGTGGAAGTAATTTTAGGAGGTGTTCCAGACTCAACTATGTTTGAGCACCGCCTTTCATCCTCAGACGGATGGTCAGACTGATCAAACCACTCAGACACTGTAGGACATACTTCGTTCTTGCATCCTAGATTTTGGACATAGTTGGGAGGATTAATTACCCTTAGTGTAGTTTTCATAAAACAACAGCTACCACTCCACCATCGTTATGGCACCGTTTGAGGCCTTATACGGTCGACCATTCATATCACCTTTATGCTGGACAGACCCGGGGGAGTCAGCACTTATGGGTCCAGAGTTGGTATAGGCTACCACTGAGAAGGTTAAGATCATCCAAGAGCATATGAGGACTGCACAGAGCAGACATAATTCTTGTACTGATAGATGATATAGACCTTTGGAGGTAGAGGAGGGAGACTCTGTATTCTTACGGGTCTAACCTTGACGAGGTTTGTGGAGATTTGGTCGGGGCGACAAGCTATCTCTGAGATTTATCGGACCCTTTCAGGTTCCCAGCATAGTTTTTAAGGTCGCATATCACCTATATCTTCCCCCACAGATACATTAGGTGCATGATTTTTTCCATGTGTCGCAGCTGAGGAAGTACGTGCATGATCCCTCGCATGTTATTGACTGGGGTGAGCTGGAAATTGATGATGGGGAGATTTTTACAAAGGTTTCAGTAGAGACTGAGGATTGATAGTAGTGGGTCCCTCATGGATAATAAATCCCTCTGGTGCATGTTCATTGGAATCATAGGAACCTCCAGGAGAGCACATGGGAGCGAGAGACTCAGATTCATGCTCAGTACCACCATTTTTTTTCTTTATTCTATGTTATGGATTTCAGGGATGAAAATACCTAAGGTGGGGAGAATGTAAAGACCCAGATTTTTTCCATGTAAATTTTTTATATATGGAATTATTACATGTATGCGAAAATTGATAGTTTGTGATTTCAGGGACCGGTGTGCCCGGAATTAATTTCTGAACTTTTTTAAGGTACGTTCAGTAAATGTGTGAGAAGAATTTTCTACCTTTTGAACCGGTGCACAGATTAAAAATATGAGGGCACCATTGAATCCACAGAGACGAGATTCACTTAAGGGATGCTTAACTTTGACCAAAGTAGGTTGGGTGAAAAGGTTGATTTTTTGGACTTTTGAAAGATTAATAAAATTACATGTTATGTTATTTTATTTCTTTTATTTTTCTCCTACGGATAAGCAGTGGTGGAAAGACCAAAGACATGTCATTCCATTAATTGGATTGACTCCTCCTTTTCTGTAACTATATCATTGGAATTTGGGAGGTTCATTAATTAAATGAACCTCATAAATTTCTTGGAACGTTAACCACCAATCCCCCCTCCAATTTTTATGGAGCTCAGGGAGGGGTGTTGGCATAACTTCACCAAGCGATGAAGCTCTAGAAAAGTAACGTGACACAAATAACTTATAGGATGAGGCCAGTTCCAGTGAGCGGTGATGAACACCACCGAATTACGAACTGACGACAATGACAAAGAAGGTTTTGTCGATTTTCGTCAGCAGACATCTAATTCAGGTAGGGGGATTGTTGTAAAGTTCAACTTTATGAGATAAATTGTTGACCATTTTATGTAATCCTAACCCGATAGCCTTGGAGGAATTGACAACATCAAAAATGGAACACCATAGTGCATCCAGTGGCCCACGGAAGAAACTGTCGGTGCACCATGTCAGCGGTGGCTAGCGGTGGCTAGAGGAGACCCATGGCGACTGGCCACAAGTGGTGGAAAGTGCCGCGCCATGGGGGCCAGGGCTGTCCAGCCCAAGATGGCTGCGCGGGACAAGGGCGGAGCCTGCAGGCGCCGCTACGGCCAACGGGCCACGACAAGAGGAGGGTGGCACAACCCTATATCACACCACGTTGGCGGAAGCTGGTCGGCCAAACGGACGACCGTTGAACCCGGTGGGGATGCGCCCCCACTGGCAGGAAAAAATAGCCCCGCAACCATAGGGACAATGGGAGAAACCGGTTTTCCTTCTAGCGGATCTGACTGGACCTAGGCCGGTAGAGTGGGCCGGACCCGCGGCTTAGTTCAGCCGTGGCCCAGACCCGCAAACCAATGGCCCGACCCTTAATAGGATGAACTCGGGTGGGGTCTGGTAGACCTTGGGATCTGTTGCGTCGGGCCGGTCAGACCGAGTTGGACTAGGCCCAATCCCAACCCGCCCTCGAATAAATAAACACCCATAACTGACAAACCAGATGTTCGTTTGACACGTTGTCTATGGTGTTATGACCCCTTTTGGGAGGAGGTTCATTTGGCATATTCTGTTAGGCCCGACCGAGTTGGGTCGGACCGAGGTGTGATCACCCCCGATTCACATAAAGGTATGTAACTAACATACTGCGCGTCTGATCGACGCACCATCAGTGGCCTAAGGACCCTTGTGATAAGGCAGTCCTTTGGAGATACTCTAAGTGAGTTTTGATGGAGTTTTACGTGAAACTTGGGTTGGATCAGATTTGAATCTAATAGGTCCCTTTTTACAAAAGTACCCATATCTTATAGATTGAGCATCTGACGGTGATTGAGGTATTTCTTTGTGGTATTTCCTTTTTCTAACTCTAGAAGACCTTTTGGGGTCTCATAGTCCCTAATAAGTATTGTTATACTCACCCATGCACGGTCTTCACCTTCACCTTGTTGTATCTTATATAGATGACATACAACTTTGACCAGGGGTTAGGATCCAGGACTAGACGATGCTCAGAGATGGACCTTTATACGTGAGGTGTTGTAGTGATGACCGGACGTGATTTCTACCTTCTCATTAGGTAGGAACCTTGGATGATGATTCTGGGAGCGGTTTTTCTATTACTGTTGTACTTTTTAGTTGGGATTGTATTCCTTCCCCTTTACATATAGTACTCACCACTTTTTACTTTCAGTACACATCATTTTACTGATGCAGTTTTACTACGTGGGTTGTGCTCATTGTATGCTTGGATTGTGTGTTTTCAGGTTTAAAGGAAATGTCTTCCCATTTTATATGTATATGCCTTTCAGTTCTATTCACCAACCCATGTGCTATGGAAGGCGTGCTTGGGCTAGTCACGACACGGTCCCCAAGGGGCGGGTCGTGACAGGAAGGGGAAAAAGCTCATTAAGGGACATAAAAAGAAGAAAATAAAATTTTAATTCATGAATAATTATAAAAATATGAAATCATTTTCACAAATACATACTTATCACCCATAATATATTATTTACTTTGTGAAAATAATATATTTCCATAAAACATAGAAAACAAAAAATAAAACCATAAAGGTAAATTGGGGAATTATTTACTTAATATTGTAACACACATGGATACCATATAATTTGTAACCCTCATGTATACCTTAAAATTTAACCATCATGGAAACCTTATGATGTAACCCTCATGGTTAACTTATGGTGTAACTATCACAGTTACACTTGTAATAACCATTATTGTCTACTTCCAACATAATCATACCTAATGAATTGGAGGGAGATATAGGTCCCACCCTTCACCATAAACAATTCCTAAGAATCAAAACATAATCATAAATCATGAACACTTGCATCATAAAAACATTCCTTTTGAATTTGTTAAAAATAGAAATTTAAAAAGAGGATTTTAAAAGAAGTTTCAAGGCTTTGGAGGTGTGAAGAGAAGAGGTGGTGAGGGGTGGTGTTTATTGTGGAGGAGAGGGGTGTTTTCTCATTATTTTATTCATTGGTTTATTATTTTTAATTGATATTAGGAATAGTTATAGAATTATCAATATATATTGAAATAGTGAAGGATAGTTTGAGATTATGGGCTCAAATCATCCATACATCATCTATGACTCAATAATTCAGGAATTTGTTAAATATTGTAAAATACTGTATTTCACTATAAACCAAAAATTCAACTATTTTAAAAAAAATCCCAAAAATTCAACCTAACCAATTTTCAAATCGTATAATTAAAAAATTAACTCCATTTTATGGAAAAAAAATTCTAAAGATGAGATATTTAATTTTTAATTAAAATCATCATTTATTCAAAAAATATCAATTTTAAAATTATAACTGATTTTACGAAACTTTGAAAAGTTAATTAGGGTCTCCTAAAATTATATTATAATAATAAGAAAACAAAATATTAATTTATGAATCTATTTTATAAAGATAAATTTCATTTTAAATCATTATATTCATTATAAAATTGTAAATAAAAATTTTTGTCACAAAAATACCAAAACATAATTTATCATTTTCAAAACATTTATTTACTTATTACACAATATAAATATAACATATTTTAACTTATAGGATACATAAATTTTATTTATACTTTCATAGGTGAGGTTACTGTTCTATTTGAATAGATTCATTAATTTTTTTTAAATACCACTTTTTAATCATATATTTATAATGAATTTATATATTTAATTTCCGAATGAAAACAAATTATTTTATAAGTACCTAGGTTGTTACATATTTCATTTGGAAATAAGGGAATAAATTGAATCTCATTTAATTTCCACCTATTTTGGAGTTCTTGGGTGAGCCTTGCTGGTGGAGAGCTTTCTAGAATAGCAGGCATCAGTAGAGAGAGCCAGTAGTTGAGACCTTGGTAGAAAGTAGCCGATGGTAGTCATAAGGATCTAAGCATGTCAGATTCTTCAAGAGGAAATCCCAGGACTTAGGTTTAGTGGTTCGGGGATATTAGGGTGTATCAAATCATCCGATGGATATGCATTTGTTTCTCTTTCGACAGTTAGGGACATCTGACTCGAGATTGCTCGGCACTTCGTATAACTGATTGTGAGACGAACGATGGACCACTGAGGAAGATATAGAGGGAGGAGAAAGTTTGTCCATATGGAATTGGATTTGGTAGAGGAACTAATAGGTTAGAAGGATGTGGTTGGAGGTTCTACCTATAACACCTCCCCCCATGTGGTCCATGCTAGGCTCAGGGAACTAGTGGGAAGGGACAAGGATAGCTGCAGGCTATGGAGGCATATGCCCTTGAGAGTCAAGGGATGATATGAAGTATGATTTATATCATTTATACTTTAGTTTTATTATTTATAGTCATATGTGTTATGCATTCTTTCCTTCCGACTACTCTGGTTTGAGACTTAGAGATTCCGGTTGAGCCATTGGCTTGGCCCTTGCGGTTGGAGACTCCTATTGGCGATGACTCAGCGATTACACACTTATGTCGAAAGTGCAATATGATTCTTGTAAGTGAGAGTTTGAATGGGATATATTTTTTGAATCAAATATTCCTTACAACATTATCTTAGGTATGGATTGGCTATACACATTTCATGCCTAAATTGACAGCTTTAGGTGGATGATGTGGTGTGTCTACAATGATAAATTGAGGATTTCCATTTTGGGTTAAAGGGAGACCTTGGAGAAGCTGGATGAGCTTAAACATAGGATAGTTTGGCTGATTACTCATCAATTGGATATCATGACTCTTGGAGAAATTAATGCTTTAGTATATCATTTTACTATAGTGGTGGAGTACGAGGACATTTTTCCTAAGGATGTACCAGGTTTACCTCCCAACCGAGAGATGGAATTCTGTATTGACTTGCATCATGGAACAAAAATGGTATATACACCAGAAAATAAGATGAATCCTATAGAACTTCTAGATATGAGGATTCAGTTAGAGGAATTTTAGGATAAGGGTTTTATGGGACCCAACATTTCCCCATGGGAAGCCTTAGTGTAGTTTTCCAAGAAGGCGGATAGGATTTTGAGGCTATGTGTGGATTACTAGCACTTGAATCAGGTTATCATGAAGAATAAGTATCGACTACTAAGGATCAAAGTCCTCTTAAATCAGTTGAGAGGGGTGTGGTGGTTCTCCAATATTGACCTCAGGTCAGGCTATCACCAACTACGAGTACGGGATGGGGATATACCAAAGACGGAATTTAGATGTCTCTACGGTCACTATTTATACTTGGTGATATTGTATGGAATGACGAAATCCCTATCAGTATTCATGGGACACATGAACTTGATCTTCCATCCCTTCTTAAATCATTTTGTGGTAGTCTTCATAGATGACATCCTAATGTATTCAATATCTAAGGAGGATAATGTGAGACACTTGAGAATGGTCCTGGACACACTTTGAGGGAACCATCTTTACAGGAAAATCTGGAAGTGTCAATTTTGGATTCGATAGTTCCAACTTCTGGGAAACATCATCTTAGAGGCTAGAGTAGAAGTGGACCTTGTGAATGTTGAGGCAGTGCTTTCATGGGATCCACCCAAGAGTGTTACTGAGGTATGAAGTTTCTTTAGGTTGGAAGGGTATTATTGGAGTTTTGTACCCAACTTATCTTGAGTTACAAAACCTTTTACATCTTTGACTCGGAAGGGGAATACATTCTTTTGGTTGTAAAGGTGCTAGAAGTTCTTTAAGGAGCTAAGATATCCCATATTTATATTTCTAGAGGAGGGTGACAAGTACATAGTGTTATGCACTACATCAGGGACCAAACTTGGTTGTGTGGTGATGAAGATAAAGATGGTTATTTACTATGGTTTATGTCAGTTGATACCACATGCGTAGAACTACGTGACCCATGATCTTGAGTAAGCATTGGTATTCTTTTATTTGAATATGTGGAAACACTACCTGATGAGTGATAGGTTTATCATTTACTCTAACCAAAAGAGTCTCAAATATATATTCTCTCAAAAGGATCTTAACTTGAGACTTAGGTGATGGATAGAGTTACTCTAGGACTGTGACTTTGAAATTTTCTATACTTTTGGGAATGGAAACATGGTGGCAGACACTCTTAGTGAGAGATCTTGTGTTTAGTAGTTGGTCAAAGATTTAGAGCAGTTAGCCTCATTACCATTGCCCTTCATGGATAAGGACGATGATTCATATTTTCATTTGATAGTTGTTACCCACCACTTTTAGAACATGTCAGGGATGCTCAGTGAGGATATACTGACTATGAGAACATACATGCTCAGATACCCACTGGACATGATCCTAATGGATATTCTAAAGGTGGGATCATGTTACCCTTTTCATAGGATTGGTGATGGTACCTTTGACGTTTTGGGGGGATGTGTTGCGAGAGTTTAATACATACCCTTTAGTGGTACATCTAGGTATGTAAAAGATGTACCAGGACCTCAAACCTCAGTTTTGGTGGCTAGTTATGAATAAGGGTGTTGCAGAGTTTGTCTCTCGATGCCTCACTTGTCAGCAAGTGAGAGATGAGCACCAAATCTTGGTTGGTTTAGCTCAAACCATTGAGGTGCTAGAGTCGAAGTGGGATGAGATATCCATAGACTTTCATGATGGGAATACCTCATAAATATAGATGACATGATTCTATTTGGGTGATCATAGACCAACTAACTAAATTATCCCACTTCATATCTATTTGAGAGCAGAGTTCAGTAGAGAGTTTGGGGTGCATCTACGTGCAGGAGATAGTCCAACTCCATGGAGTTACATTAACGATCGTCTCTAACTGTGGGTTTTGATTCACATGTCAGATATGGAGAGGGTTATAGGAGTATTTTGGGACTTAGTTACACTTGAACATGACATTTCATCCCCATACCGAAATCCAAATAGAGCGGACCATCTAGGTCTTAGAGGACATGTTGTGTTCTTACACGTTGAACTTTGGTCGTAGTTGGTAGGATCACCTACCATTTGTGGAGTTAGTGTACAACAATAGCTACCATTCCAATATTGATATGGCATCATTTGAGGATTTATATGGGTGACCCTATAGGTCACCACTTTGTTGGGCTGATCCAGGCGAGTTAGCACTCATGGGCCCGAAGTTGGTGCAAGCTACTACAGAGAATTTTCAGATCATCTAGGAGCATATGATGACTGAACATAGCCATCAAATGTGTTATGCAGTCTGATGATTAATACCATTAGATTTTGAGGAGGGAGACCATGTGTTCATGATAGTATAACCTTTATGTGGATTGAGTAGATTTGAACATATGGTGGAAAAATATATTTGAGATCTATTGGTGCCTTCCAGATACTACGTAGAGTTGGAGGGGTGTCATACCACTTAGCTTGACTACCACAACTAGACTGGGTACACAACATCTTCTTCATGTCACAGCTGAAGAGGTACGTTCACAACCCATATCGTGTTATCAAAAATGTTGAGTTATAGAATTACTGGTGTATATGAATGATCATCAAGATAGGTTCCTTCATGGTTGTTTGATTCCCCTTGTGCGCATCTCATGGAAGCATTGGAATATTTAGGAGAGAAAATGGGAGCATGATGCTCAGATTCTTACTCAGTGCCCACATCTCTTTTCATAGCCCTTGTTTTGGATTTTCAGGACATAAATCCCTAAGGTGGGGAGAATTTAATATCTCGTATTTTCCATGTATTATTTTTGGATATTATAAAGATTATTTTTAGACCAGGAGCTGACACGAAGTGTGATTCTGAGGCCCAGTGTTCCCTGAATAAGTTTTTGAAATACATTAAATATATCAAATAACAAGCATTCATAGTTTGACTAAAAGTAGTAATAACTTATAAACAGGTTCCCGAATTAGAAATTAGAGGGAACCATTGATTTCAAAATGTGAGGTTTACCCTATAGTGATTTCTCCTAAGTCGACATGGGTCATTTGTGGAAATCCATCGCAGATGTAAAATGGATAAAATAATGTATTAAATTTTTTTATTTTTTTATTGATGTAGTGATGCAGCAACCTAATTTACCCTCTTTAAATAAGAACTTATGGAAAATTTCACGGTTATCCACATAACCCTGAAAATCACTAGAAAGCCTTTGGAGAGTGTGGAATGAGATCCCATTGGAGGATGATGACTAGATCGAGGATCGATGGCCGGAATAGAAAAAAATCGAAAGATCTTGATAATGACTATAAAACTGCATCATTCATCATCAGTGATTGATTCAAATCAAGGTAGGGAAGTTTTTAGAATTATTTCCTTTCCCCATTCTTGATTCCTACAGTGAACTTGGATCAATTAACCAACAGATTGATCTATGAATCGTACATATTTGTGGGATGGGTTTATTGTAGGGTGATTTTGGGATAATTACTTTGGATTATTGGTTTCTTCATTTTAATTATTAGGGTAATGAATCAATATCAACACAAACTTAAATTCAGGTCTATTACTCTCACATGTTCTTATTCTTTTCTCCCCTGGTTCTTCATTCAATGTGATCATTCCTAGTTTAGCCCAGGGTTCAACATATCCCAATCAATTGATCATTGTACACCCATTTCTGAGTACATTGATCTGATATCATAGATATGGTATTAAGATGACATGATGGTAGTGTGATGATGAAAGTGGAGGTGAATCAGACAGTTTTGGATACCCAGTTTCATGTTTTTCAATGTTCTTTAGAACCCAATGAAAAACGATGTATAGATCTATTTTCTAAGATGATTTAAGCCTAGTTTTCCTTTGATCTGTGCTGGAAAGTTACATATGAATCCCTATCTATAGGTTCTCACAAGGGTGGAGGATCTAACAAGGTGTAGGATGATGTAATTGAATTTAGTAAATCATGAGCAATACGACATGTAATCTAGTGTTACACACTGTTTGGGGACACCTAGATGTGGCACTGCAATTTCAGTCTGAGTTAAGGATCACACGGTGTGTGACCCCTGTCACATGGAATGTGACCACTTCTGTGTGACTTTTCATGCACATAGGAGAGTAAACTTACACTGGGTAAAAGTAAACGACCATATGTACATCATGTACTTATACACAGACACAACTTGGCATACACGAACTGGTACACTAACTCAGATTTGATACACGGACACTGTTAGGTGAAAAAGACTAGATACCATGTGTCTCTACACACTGTGTAATCCTTCTACATATAGTTTATATCGAGACTATATGTCATGTGGGGATCTTCCACATGAGAAAGAAAGTGGATAGCTGGACACACCTTGTACCCCCAGGCACACGCCATGTACACCCAGCAAGAGTTCTTGTGGCTCTTTGTGTTCCTAGTTTGGACTAGTATATGTTGAGTATGTTCCCTTGGTCCTTTCCATTGAGGGTAAAGTTAAAAATTACATCCATATCATATGAATTTTATTCCCTCTAGATATCAATTCTCAGATAGAGTTTTGGTGTTCCTTTGTGAGACTAGAGTGAAATCCTCTAACGTCTTTTTTCCCTAGTTGGAGTTTTTGGAATTGGCATGACCTCCCTGAGTAGTACATTGATCCTCCAACTATAAGTACATATTGTCAGGGTTTGTGATACCATTGGTATACGATCCCCCACATAGAAGGTTGATCCACATTTGGTTTTTTGGTGTCCCCCGACGGTTCTGGGTGTGACCTGTTATCTTTGTATCAGAGTCTCTTTACACCAGTGAGCTTTCTTGGGTGGGGCCTGATGAGTTAGACCTATTTTTCGAGTATCTATGACGATTTCATGTTTTATGGAGTGGATTATCCAGGAATGAGTGTTTCTTCGAGTAGGATCATGTGGATTGCAGTACGTTATGACCACTTGGTGGTGTGGTGTCTTTCTTGAGTATATCTTGGTTTTTTTATACATTGATTCTTATATATTTTATTGACCTGAATGTACTTGGTGATTTGTGTTTAGTGTTTTTTGGGTGTTCTAATGAGTATCGTTATACTCACCCTTGAATGGGATTTTCCCACATGGGTCTTATCTTATATAGATGATGGACATTTTGATGGTGTCCTTGGAGGAAAGGGAGTAGGTGGAGCATAGATGGATCTTGAAAGTTTGAGGTGTTTTATCCAGATCTTTCATTTTACTTAGACCTCACCTTTGGAGAAGGATGGAAATTTACAGTTTTTTTGGCCTTGTATTTGACCCATTTTCTACTTTCAGTACTTTTACTTTCATACTCTATTATGGGATCTTATATGTATGCATGAATTGTTTTAGTTATTCTATATTTCATCATTTTTTTGAGCCTGTAGATGTGTGTGTGTATAGGTACTTTAGGATAATGCCTCTTATTTGTGGGATATTCCTACTCAGCACTGGTAATATACCCATAGACTATTGGAGGTGGTCTTGGGCCAGTAACATGTTGGACCTTGATAGTTCAAGTCATGAAATTTTTCATTCTCATCATAAATTCAAAAGGAATGTTTTTTAATGTATATGGTGTTAAAGGATTTTCCCATTACCATAACTATTTTATTATCTTTATATTATTCTGAAATTTTTCAATGGTTTTAAAAATAAAAATCTATTATGAAAACTTAGTTTAAATGTTTATCTTTTAATTTATTTTATTCTTAAAATACTTTATTTTACTAAAATCTATATTTCTGATGAATTGATGGTTATTTCTCATCTCTCAATTAATTTTTTTGTTGATGAATTTCTCTTGAAACATTTAATTTCTTGTCATCATTAGATTTTAATTTTCTCTTAAATATACATATTCATTATATGATATATATAATTATTTTATAGAATGTATATAATTTATACATATGATGTTTTATATTGAATTTATTTAATTAACTGGGGAGATAATGATATTTTTTATTTTTTATTCAGTATGGATATTTTTTGATAAGGCATATTGTACATGAATTAAATTTATCATTCAATATATGAGTAATGAATTGTGAATAAATTGAATGGTGGGGACCGAAACTATATACCCCTCAATGAATTGATAGATCTCATGAGACAAATCAGTTGGCCAAATTAAATGAGTTTTTTGTGTATACCTACTCGTCAATTAAACTGTCTTGCCACAAGGTCTTGATGGAATATAAATCATGATATCTATGATATTGATATATAATATTAAGAATTTCTTTCATTGAGAATTTAGTAATTATTATCCATGAGATTATTAAATTGATATTATCCTAGAATTCTTTTCATGCTCAAGTTATTGATTAAATGACATGTTTTTTCAGTTATATAATTTTACATATTGTTTATGCCTTATTTAATCTTGATAGCTTATGTTATACATAACCCTTACTATGTATTTGATATCATAATTATTTTTTTCCTTTTCCTAGTATATGATGATTAATAAATATTTGAATGAGTTTCAAAAATACTGAATATTTATTTTTTTATGTTTTATATTTTATTCCCCACATAAAATGGGAAGAATGCATGTATATAGTTCTTCAAGACTACTAAACTGGTCTATTCATGGTGATTTGATCCCTTATATCTTATGCCAATATAATAATGTAGACGCTGACTCTGGGTTACTATAGTTGGGGTTGTTACAGTTGGTATTAGAGACAATATATTAGAAACCATGGAAACTAGATTTAAGAAAATATAGATTAGGGATCATAACCCTTTAAAAACTCTAAGGATGTGTCTAGTTTTAAGATAATACAATAATATTTTTATTAAGATTGTGATTAGAAATATTTCCTTGTATGTATAATACAAGTTGATGTTGTTTTATAATAGATACATCTAGGGGTAATAACTCCAAAAATAAAAGAATCCAGTCTCTCGCCGCAGTTGAGAGTTTCCCTCTTAGGGTTTTCCTAGGGTCGGTGTCTCCTTCATCGGAGTTTTGGTTTTGAGGTGACGGTTCATTCGAATCTTTCCCCTAGTTTATCCTCCTCTGGTTTAGGATTGGCGGTGTCTTCTATGGTTGCCACATTTTCCTCTTTTGCATCTGCGTTGGAGCTGTGGATCTACGGCGTTTTGCGGCTCATTTGTTACCCTTCTTCTGCACCGCTCCTCAACCCTCCGTGGAAAAGTCACTACTTCTGTCTGCCTCCGGGAGTCTTTGCCTATACCCGGAACCACCCCTTGGGCCTTGGAGGGAGTCGGCCTTCATTCTCTGTTTGTGTTCACCTCCTGGCGTAGTTCCGGCCTACCAGGGGACCCTGAAATCCTTCCTGATGTCATCATCCCCTTTGGTGTCAGATCTGTGAGGGGGAGGATGGTTCTAGATCGTAATCATCTCAAGCTTCACCTTCACTTAGGATCCGAGAGTTCTATGCATCGAGATGTTCACCAGCTTTCATGTAACTCATAACCCTAATCCATTTCCCTCTCAGCTTTTGACCCGTTCACTCTCTGTTTGTGGCTTCCCTTTCCCTTTTGGCCTTCGTTCCAGCTTCGCGAAGACAGGGTATGGATTGGGGGCGGGTTTCAATTTCCACGCTAGTGCGAAGTTTACGCCGATCTGGGGTTTGATCTATGCAGCACCCTCTATGTTGGTTCCCCGCTTTTGATCACTCGTGAAGAGGTGGTTTCTCGAAGCACCTACCACAAATAGGTCGATTCGCGAAGAGTTTGATTCGCAGAGCACAAACTGAGAAGGGTCCTGGCATTTGTGGGTTCGCCCTATGATTGCTTCGTGAAGCACCTGCCACGAAGGTCTGAGGCGCTGGGTGTGTGAAGTTTCTGGTCTGCGAAGTGAGTTGGCGTAGAGGCCGATTTTCGAAACACCTTCTATAAAGGTCGAAGGAGTTGCGAGATCACACGGTGGCTAGTTTGAGAAGTTCTTACTGGGTTGCTCCGAGGCGTTGTTTGCTCCCAAAGGCCTCAGGCGTGGTGAATCCGCAAAGGCCTGCCGTGGAGAGTTTCTCCACGAAGACTGGTTGGTGCGTGACGCGGTTCTTCAGCTTGACCAGTTTTATGGTTGTATTGATTACAAAGGCTAGGGAGGTTGTCTCAGGTGGGTGGACCGTGTAAGGGGCCGAGATAAGGTATCAGGTCCAGAGACCCTTTTGTTGGACCGGGTCTTTTGAAGTGAGGGTGGTTTGGGATCCGCAAGGGTGCCGACCCTTTAGGAGGATAGTGCACTCATCCTTTGACTTGCGCTATGGAAGCTGACTTAGTTAATCAATAGAAGAGGTTGTCCCTAACAGACAAAGAAAAAGTGGAGATCGAGGCATGGATAAATTAAGACCCACTCTTGGACAAATGCATGTCTCTGCTCGTAGTTGGAAAGTTCATTGAAAAAATTTCGGTTAATCAAGGGGCTCTCAAAACACTCTCCAGTCCATCTGGAAACTTGATACAGGAGTGGCTATTCGGGAGGCGGGGACTAATTGCATCATCTTCGAGTTTTTTAACGAGAGAGATAGGGAAAAAATCTTGTGTGGCAGATCGTAGTCCTTCGATAATCAAATCCTCCTCATGGAAGAATTCAAAGGGGGAGATGATATCCAGTGAGTGAATTTAACTCGCTCCCCCTTCTGGATACGAGTTAAAGGAATCCCCTTCCATGCTAGAAAGGAACACATAATGAGGGGAATTGGGGACAGTCCGCTTTCTTTAATGGGATGGATCAAACCCAATAAAATGGGGCCCTGAGGTTTGGATCAAGGATGAAATTGAGGTTTCAGATCCCCAAATGAGGGGAATGTTCCTGAAAATAAAAGACGCCAACACCCTGATATCATTCGAATTTGAGAAACTCCCACTCTTCTGCTTTTTTGTGGTCATCTTGGCCATGAGGAAAGAACTTGTACCACAAAACCTAAGAGTGGATCAGGTGACATCACCCTCCAATATAGCCCTTGGCTCTGTGCAATAATGAATAAATTTGCTTTCATCCCTGAGATGGAAAAACAAAAGGACTGTGACCGTCTCACGTTGGCACATACCAGTCAGGTGGAACCTACACATGGAAAAGACATTATGCTAGGACCTCTGGATTTCTCTAACACTGACTATCCCACTCAGAGATAAGCTGGAGTCCATCCTAACCACCTGAAGGACAATACCTAACCATCCACAAGGTCGGCGACGAGGCAAAAAGAACCACCAAGGAAATTCTCAACGCTAATTCCGATGCACTTCGAGCCACCAGATCTGGATCTGGATCCACAATCGTCCGTAATTGATAAAACACCAATGGAGGCGCATGGAATGACCATAACTCCAATGCTGGTCCCAATCACCCATCGCACATGGAAAAGGGTGAAACGTGGATGAAGTGATGGCCTTGCGGAAGACCCTAACCCCGGGGTCAAGAAACGAAAAACTGAAACATGCCAATTGGGGAGGAATCCCACCAAAATATGGAAAATGAAAAGAGGCTAAACGAGTATGGAAGAAACAAAGGCGGCGGTGGGTGAGACCCAGCCCCGACTAGATAAATGATTGTGTTATGATCGAACTGTCGTGGGATTGGTAACCCATGAATAGTTCGCATGCTTCAGTGAAATTTCACTCAAAGTCGCCCCGATATGGTTTTCATGTCTGAAACCATACTGGAAAACATGTACACCAATCGTATTTCTCCAAAGTGTGGCTTCCAAGGCAACTTTTTGGTTCCCAAACAAGGCCATTCTGGGGGCCTCTATCTCTTTTGGAAGAAAAATATTGACGTTAAAATTTTGTCTTTCTCCATACACCATGTGGCTGTGACTATTCAAACTGACTTGCACCAACCCTTGACCTTTGTGGGATTCTATGGATGGCCATCCCATTCGGATAAGGGGATGTCATGGGACCTTCTATGCAAGCTGCGACATGATTTACCTAGACCTATTATTTTCGGAGGTGATTTCAATGAGATCATGTTCCATAAGGAAAAGAGAGGAGGAAGTATTCGACACTTAGCCTTGATGTCTAAATTCAAAGACACGGTCACTAAGGAAAACCTGGTTGAGTTGGGGTTCACAGGTAATCCTTTTAGTTGGTTCTGCGGCAATAATGAAGGTACTCGCATCGCTGAGCATCTTGATAGATTTTTGGGTTCTACTGATTGGATCAATCTGTTCAACATGTTTCATGTTGGCCACATGGCCCTTAACTATTCGGATCACTAGCCAACTCTCATTGACTATTTCCAAGGTGAACGAAATCGACAACTCAGTAGACCCTTCAGATTTGAGAGCTTCTGGGCAAAAGACCAGGAATGAGAAGAGGTGGTCCGATCAAGTTGGAAGAATTCCCATGAAGATGTTGGCCTCAATCTCTAATAGGTTGCTTTCGGTCTGAGATCTTGGAGAAACAAGAAATTCCACCAACCCTATAGGCATTGTGATTCCCTTGAAAAAAAGTTTCACAACTTACTCAGGCAACCCCCATCCAATGGAAACATCTCTAGGATTGGTGACACTCAAAGAGAGTTGGACGAGGCCCTTCGTGTTAAGGAAAGATTTTGGGCTATACGGGAGAATGACACCCATATTAAAGAGGTCGATTCTAATACAAGGTATTTCCAACTGAAAGCGTCAGCAAGGTGTCGGAAAAACTCTATCAGGAGCCTTTCACGACCTGATGGAAGCAAAGTTTCTGACACCTACAGCATTCACGAAGCTTTGGTAGGCTATTTCC
This sequence comes from Viscum album, assembly GCA_963277665.1. Taxonomy (NCBI): domain Eukaryota; kingdom Viridiplantae; phylum Streptophyta; class Magnoliopsida; order Santalales; family Viscaceae; genus Viscum; species Viscum album. The sequence goes on from OY728120.1 coordinate 1,115,657,106, forward strand.
AGAACCTCTTCTCCACTGGAACTCTTTTCATGTTTTCTGAAGTGGAAGAATGAATCAGACCTGTGATCACTGAGGAGATTAATCGGCAGCTTACAAAAGATGTGACGAATGATGAGATACACCTAGCTTTGAAGCATATCCACCCCACTAAGGCCCATGGACTAGATGGTTTTCACACCCTATTTTTTAAACAATACTAGCACATTATCGGTCCCGATATCTGTAAAATGATAAAAAAAACATCTGGGCGGGGAATACAAGCATTTCCATCCTCAAAAAAATGGTCCTTGTCCTCATCCCCAAAATCAAGAAACCTCAGGCGATCCTTGATTTTGACCTATCAGCCTCTGTAATGTCTCTTATAAGATCTTCTCAAAAATCCTTATCAATTGGCTACGTCCTTGGCTTCCTGATATTATCTCTGAAAACTAGAGCGCCTTCGTGGCCAAGCAGCTGATTACTGATAATGTAATTGTGGCCCATGAAGTGTTCCACTCTATGAAAACATGCTCCACTACGAAAAGAGGAACCATGGCCTGGAAACTAGATATGATCAAAGCCTATGATAAAGTGGAATGACAGTTCCTTATAGCTGTGATGCTGAGAATGGGCCTCTGCACTAAATGGACAGAAATTTTCATGCACTGCATCTCAACCGTCTCCTTCAAAATCAAGGTGAATGGGGAGCTCACCAGAGGATTCTCCCCAACCCGAGGCCTGCGCCAGGGAGATCCTCTCTCCCCTTTTCTCTTCATTTTGGTGGTTGATGTTTTCTTTATCCTTATTTCCAGGGCTGCATCCTCTAAGTCTATTCATGGTGCAAAGGTCTGTCGTGAGATCCCACAAGTGTCACATCTCTTCTTCTCCAACGACTGCCTCCTTTTCTCCAAATCCACTATTAATGAATGTTGGGTGATCAGACAAGCGATCCAGCAATATTAGCGGGTGTCTCAACAGTCTGTCAATCACAGAAAATCAAAATTCTCCTTCAGCGATGGGGTGCCTCCTGCCAAGAGAGCTGAGCTCTGTGCATCTGTAGGCATCCATTTGGTAGATAAGCACCAGAAGTATCTCGGACTCCCTACGGTGATTGGCTGGTCCAAAAAATAAATCTTTGCAGCTCTGGTAGATAGAATTGAGAAAAAAATTAATGGCTGGACCCCAAAAAATCATCTCCAAATCTAGAAAAGGAGCCCTCATTAAAGCTGTCATTCAGTCTATCCCCAGATACTTTATGTCGATGTTTAAGCTTCAAATGGACATCATCAACCTGATCCATTCACATACTGACAAATTCTGGTGGGGGAAAAATTATGGAATAAATAAACCCCACTAGATGGCCTAGGAGAAACTTTGCAAACCCAAGTCGGAGGGAGGGATGGGATTCCAGAATCTTCTTCTATTCAATAACGCACTGCTAGCCAAGCAAGGATGGCGCCTTCTTAACCTTGCATCATCTTTATGTGTGCGAGTACTCCGTGCCAAGTACTTTCCCCACATCGAGTATCGTGTTTCCTTTCTTGGCCCCCACCCTAGATTCCTCTAGATAAGTATTTGGGGGACCGAAATCTTCTATAAAAAGGGCTAGGATGGAGGATTGGAAATGGCTTATCTTTCAACATCTAGACCAATCCCTGGATTATCGATAAGGATGGCTTGCGGGCCACATCCTCCGACCAACCAGGTCTTGAAGACACCACTGTCAACTGCCTCTTTTCAGAATAGTGCCCAGGATGGTGTGTGGAAAAGATCCAGGAATGGTTTAATGAGAGAGACCAAAGAATTATTCTGAGCATCCCCTGGGTCCCTAATTCAGGCCCCGACTATCTTTTTTGGACCAATGATTCTTCAGGAAAGTACACGGTGAGATCCGAGTACATACTGGCTCTCGTCTTTCACTCTCGCAACCATGATGAGGGACCATGGAAAGTGCTTTGGAAGCTCAACGTCCCCCAAAAAATATTCCAATTTTTGTGGTAGGTGTGCATGGGAACCCTCCCTACCATGAGCCTCCCTGTTTACCAACATATGGACAGTGCTGAATCCTGACCTTTCTGCCTGAATATTCTTGAAACTACTTGGCACGCCATCATTCACTACCTGGGAGCCAAGGAAATTTGGAATAAATGGGGCTTGACTTCAGATGCTTCATTGGACATTGCCTCTGACTGCCCCGATCTTCTAATGTGCTGGTGTTCCTCTCTTTCATCATCTAATGAAAGATATCTTTGCATCCTGGACTGGATCATTTGGGTTCGGTGTAACAACTCGGTTTCCACCAAGTTCATCAGACTCCTGAGTTCTGGATTGAACGAGCCACTTCATGGATTGAGTGCTGGAAGGACCGAAAAGGACACTTTATGCCAGGCGTTACCCCCCTCCCGTTCCCCTCATTGTACCCCCCCAATGGAAGGGAGTCTTAAGTTTAACATGGACGCTTCTCTCCCCAAGGATGGTCTTGTTGCTCTCGGCCTCCTGGCTCGAAATCATCTGGGGCAGATCATTGTAGCAAAATATGAACCACATCATGCCTTCTGGGAACCTGAAGTTGCTGAGGCCTATGTCATACTTGCAGGGATGATGCTCGTTGTGGAATGTGGATGGACTGATATCATCATCGAGTCTGACTGCCTTTCTATTATCAATGCTATTAACCATAATGACGTCGGACTCCAGGCCTTTGGCTTCATCGTCAGGAGAATTTGCTCGCTACGCCAAGGATTCTATTACTGCACCTTCTCCTTTACTAAAAGGGAAGGAAACAATGCGGCCCATCAACAGGCGGCCTCAGGCCCCTTCGATGTTAACCTGCTATGGCTGGAAGTTTTTCTTCTTGGATCTTCTTATGTACAACTACTGATATTCGTTATTAATATTATCTTTCCTTCTTTTCAAAAAAAACTCCAAAAAGAGTTGGTCAAATGTATCTTGACCATCATTTTGGGGTACAGTGAGTGTTCCCTTAATGTACCCCTAGTTTTACACTACTAGGGGATATTATTGGGTAAATTCACATTTTATTTATGAACCATTATGATAAATGAAAGAATAGAAACTATGGAAACCTATTATATGACATAGTTATATGGGATTAACCAAAAGTGTATTGGGTTGATAAGTATAAGGTTGATAATAAGTTTAAAGGAATATATACCCATTTTGAGGTTTTATGTGATGAGAGTTTAATATGATTAAGGGTATTGTTGGAGGCATTTATAGGAATGCATCCCTTTTGTTTAGTATATGTTTAAGAAAGAATGTTATTTATGAAATAATTCTTTTATATTTTGTGGTCATAAGTATAAATTGATTGATAACCTTTAAGGTTAATACGATCATTGATGTTAATGTAATAATAGTGATTGTGTGGAAAAAATAAGTTGTATAGAAAAATTTGGGGGTTAAAATGTGATTTTGATGATTAATGTTGTTTTTTAGGATGTTAATAAATTTTTTTGAATATTATATGAATTATATTAATATAGTTTTAGAAAAAGGATAAACCATAGGATAGGTGACAACATGTCACATCCAGCAAGTTCATAGGTATTGAACCCACAATCGAAGGGCAACACAGGTGTAGAACCTACCACTAGCCAATGTGATGTCTTGGTAAATTTGATGTTTTTTAATTAAACGATTTCATGGATAAATATTAAGTTTTTTTTAGGAATCATATTATAGTATCAAATATTTTTAGTGACTTTTATGTGATTAATGATACTTCTTAAGACCTTTTATTAGGTTGAGGTATATAACCTTTAGGTTTAACATGAATGATTAATTGGGAAGAATGTTTTTACATTATTAGAGATAAAATATGATGGCTATAAGATATCTATTGAGGTTAAAACTTTCTCTAATGTTGAGACATTTTATTCTCCTTCATTCTTATGGATTTATTTTTGATGTTTATAGACACGTTTGTGACATGAAATCCTTAGAGGGAAGTATCTTCCTTGAGGGAGAGGTGATCAATGATCTGAATTTTTGTTTCATTCTTTATCAAATAATATTTAAATCCTTGAGGTATGAGATTCATTATTTCTCCTTGTTTTTTTATGAAATCATAAATTTATCATGATTTATCCCTTTGGGTGGTAGTGGAATTAACCTAAGTAAATATTGAACCAAAATAATGTAAAGAGATGGTTTATGGTCATAGTGATCATATGTTTTCCACCCTGATAATGGTTTTACTCTTGATTTATTAGATAGTGTGTTATTTATGTTATGTTTTGTTTATAATGTTTTTATGATTATTTTAGCATATTAATTTGATGAAAATGGTTAAATAATGTAAATCATGTAATTTTTGGTTGGCTAAATAATTAAATAGGCATGTTTAATGAAACAATTATATCTTATAATTTGATAAAAATAAAATTGATCTTTAATGAATGTTTAATTAAACTATTATTCCATGTGTTAATGGAATTGAATAAATAACATGAAGATGGAAATATTTGCTGATGATAATAATAAAGAATTATGTTAATGTATTTTTTCTTCCTCAAAGTTTGTTGAAACTAGAAATTATACTTGAAAGAATTTTTAAATAAATAATAGCTTATAAAAGTTGATGCATTATGTTACCTATAGATGTAACCTATGATAAATGAATCGATTAATTTAAGATGGAATAAAAAAAAATTATTGAAGATAAATTTTTGGTTCTGAGTGAGACTTTTTTCATGTAAAGGTAGGATGCCTTATTTTTAGGGACAATTTTCTCAGATGACTCTATTGTTTCTTTTTTTCCTTCCCTTTTCTCTAGATGTAATCCTTGTTTTTCAATGTGATGTGATCCTAGGATGGTTATTGGTTTGATGAGATAAGGGTAGGGAGGCTTAGGATTTTTGTAGAAATTGATGCTTCTGATGGTGAGATGCATGGTGATATGCATGATGGTTTCAGGGATGAAACTGTGATTGATGGAATTAGTTAAAGCTGATATTGTCTATTTTTATATTGAAATCATGATTCTTTCTTATTAATAAACATTTTTAAAGGTTGGATGGATGGGTTTATTATTTATCTAAATTCCTTTCCCCACTTCTTTAGGTAGCTGGATGTGCTTGGTTATACATCTATTTTATGGTAGCTTAGGATGTTTCCTAGAGTACCTATAATTCTAGAATCATAAAATAATAATTAATGTTTTAACCCTTGGTATTAGTTATTGCTGGAATAAAAATGTTGATAATATTGAGAACTATGGACTCAGTTGAGTTATTCTTGGAGGGAATAGGATATATTTTTTTGTTAATGAAATGTGAATGGAATAATTTTAATTAATGGCTAAAGAATTAATTGAATTAAGGTTTAATTTTAAGGAGGTAAGAAGTAAATTATTGTAATTATTCTTAAATTATTATGTGCTTACAGGATATTTAACTCTTAGCAGTGGCATCTGGGTATATGAGAGAGAAGGATTAAAATGATCTTAATACTAGGTTAATTCATATAATGTGTTTATGAGCTATATTATATCTTGTATTTTTTGGATTTCATACACTACCCGACTCATGTCGGTATGGAAACTGACACCCAGTGGACTATGGGAGGGTGTTTTCCCCAACATCTAGGTTGGTGAGGGAAGGATGGCTGAATACTCCCTCTATCTCCACTCTCTACTCTTGGTATTGTTATATTTCGTTATTCATAGTGGTTATTTTTTACAATATATGTGTGTGGACATTTGTAATGGATTTTCATTATTTCTCACACATGTATCTCTAATTATAGAATCCTAAGGATTATTATAGGTATGATGTGTAGGGGTTATAATGGCTTGAGGTACATTACTCAGGGTATCGACTATGATGGCTTGAGGTACATTACTAGGTGTATAATACACTACAGGATATGGTGGCCCCAAAAAACTAATCAGTTACTATATATAGATATGTATGTAATGATGATATGGTGTGATACATGTTATTCATGTTATGATACTTTATCTCAGGTGTCTTCAGTCTGGTTTATTTTGGAGAGATATTGGTTTGGATGTACGACATTGGATCAGAGCAGAAAACTAGAGGAGAAGCAGTATCAGGGTACCCTTATTTTAATACTATAATATATGATCCCTTATAAGCATTACTCGGTGATAGATAGTCATGATATGTCTTGGAACTTAGTATAATTATTTAGGTGGTGAGTTAGTTTCACTTTTTGTTAACTGGTATTTAGTATGATTTATTTATCTTTTTCAAGATAGGATACAAGGAGGATCCTATTGAGTATACCTTTTATTCTCACCATATGTATATATAAAATATTTTTTAGTTCAGCAGAAGCAGGTTGGAGATCGTGCGGGACATTACTATCTCTTGGTTTTTCATGAGTTTTTTGGGCTTTATGGTCATTGCCAAATTTATCTTTGGGGTACTTCAAGTTCTTTTTCTGTTGTATTAGCTTTGTATGAAATTACATGTATAAACTTGGGATATTTATTTTACCTTTATCATGAGTAGTATCTGTATAGTATTCTTACCTTATTTCTCATTCCTTGTGTTCTCTTAGAGGTTAATGCCTCTCATTTTTATGTATGTTATACATTATATGCTTGTCGCCAAACTATGTCCTACTGGAGGTAGTATTTGGGTGTTCAATATCTCCCATCTCTCATTTTCATCCCATGAGGGTTACCTTTGGGGGAGGGGTCAGTACATAATAGGTATCTCTAGTATACAAGTACCCTCATTGAAGGATATGATTAAATAGTTAATTTTTCCTATAACTATAGTGTTCATGTTAGTCATCCAATAAGACATGTCAATGATCTTGTTAGTTTATATTGAGTAGGAAACCACTTTACACATAGTTTTATTATCATCCCTTAGGATTTTTTTTGGCCTCATTTAATTGGGAAGTGCACCTAAGGTAATTTGGCGACCCAATTCTTGTATTATATTGGTATTTGAGTCACATTCATAACAAAATGGTATAAAATACCACTATGGGATATTATGTATGGGGTTATCTAGGATATTGGACTATCATGACTCTGGAATTATGATTTAAATATTTATATCCATCAGAATTATTGAGGATTCTTATGTTATAAGGGGTGGTATGGGTTTGATATCAATATTTCCCTCGAGTAATTCTTATTCCAAGAATTTTAGGCATCATGATTAGGTGTCTATAGGTAGGAACATGTGGGAAAACATAACATATTATTTAATTTTCTATGATTTTTTTCTTCATTATGAAAATTATTTGATGAATTGTATTAACTGAAACATCAATAATAAATAACTATTTCTTTCCTACTTATAATTAGTAATGATTAGGCTAGTATAAAATATTTTACTAATTTATTTTCTATGGATATTTTTGTTGTTTTTATTGTTAGTTAAAATTTTCATTCTTATCATTAAAGTATGTTTTAAAAGATTTTGAACTGTGTTTCAATCCATAGAATGATTTGATAAAGTGGAATGAAAGAGAGAGGTGGGGTTATTACCAGATTATTTCTATGTTATGTAAAATTATTAAATACCTATTATTGGAGAGGTGAATCTAATATGATGTCAGCTTAAATATATATTATTTTAGGACCCTTCCCCCACTCCATGGGTACCCCTCCTAGACTGGAATTGAAGAGATAAATGATGACCCTCAAAGACCATCTCCAATAAGTCATGTATTGATGACTAGAACTAAGGGAATGTAATCTATAAAATGGGACGTGTTTCCCTCGATATGTAATTTTATAAATAAGAGACAATAAGAGATCCAACAATAAGAACCATGAAAAATATAAAGAATCAATCCAAATGTATAAATTTAATTTCATTCAACTTAAACAACTAAAAAGACTAAAAGAATTCCTAGGCATTTACCATGACCTTAGCAACTCCTAAACAACTCTTAAAGATAGTAATGCCTAGATCAATCACTAACCACATCTTGTAGGCCTGAAAAAATATATATATATACATAGTGCAAGAATACAAGTACACTCAGTAAGATCCTCCCTATAACCTCTCATAAAAAATTTGAAATAAGTATACTAAATCTCTGTGATTAAACAAATAAAACCAACTACTCACTTAAATAGGTAAACCTAAATCCCATAATCACTATGGATCAGTCACCAGGTAACACATAAAAGTAAGAATATCCTTATCAAATCACATATATATATATAAGAAAGGTAACCCACTTTCACTTCCCCACTAGTTTTTCTCTCTCACACTTCAACAGTTCACATAATGTTCTCATCTATCCTATAAGTCATCCTTCCTCAAAAAGGTAAATTATATTATATAAATTTTTTATCCCATTTATTCAGGAATAACCTCAATACAACCCTCACATAAATGATTAAAAAACTGAGAGTCATAATATCATGTGTGAGTCTATACCCTATACCATAATCCTTCATAACTCGAGTATTATCATATAATATACTAAATATGAAGGGAGAGTCGTGGGGGATGGATTATTCAGCCATATATTCCCTATAAAACCTATATATTTGGTAAAACACACCCAAAACATTTTTGTATAATATTCCCTGCCAACTCAGATGGTGAATCATATGAAATTGGAAAATATTTTATATATCACACACAATCACACTAAGGGAAACTAATTATCCTTAGACTCGTATGTCATTATCATATCATAAGATACTTTACTATCACTTTTAAGGTCTAGATCTCAAAAATGAACATAATTATCAATATCAACATCTTTAATTATCCACACTTAGTTATTTAGAAAAAAATTATTTGATCATTTAATAATATCATAGTTACCAATATTTTATTATGAACCATTATAATTTTTTGTTTAACCAAACCATTTCATTTCAATCCACCCTACTAATTAACTCATATATCAATTCTAGATTTTATATTCCTGTTCTTCAGGAATTTTATTTAACTATTACTTAGTTTTCATTAATATATAAATCATTTATAATAACTTCCATAAATAACATACCATCTTATGGGTTTATTATTAATCCAATTATAATTATTTAATTTTTAGTACTATGGGACTCACCCTAATCTACCATGTGCAAGGAAGAACTTGTTTTGAATAGAGACAAACCGATTCAAGCAATTAGAGAATAACAAAAACAATCATCTAGAAACTAGTTATTTAAAATCAATCATCAAGTAAGAGTCAATAAGAAATCCTAGCTCTTAACTCATCCTAAATACCCCCAATGTAATCTATAACACCATTGAACACATCACATCCCATCATGCGATCACCATCATCAATCACCACTAGATCCCTAGGAAAAACAGCCTATTTTTCATCAATTAATCCAAATATTATAGGTTATTCACAAACACATCAAGGCTCTTCCATCCTTGAACAAGCATAAAAGGAAAAAAATCAGTATGAAATGCTCATGGTGAAACTAAGCCCATATCACCAAGGCATTTAATACATTATCAAATAAGAACAGGATCACTCAATACCTATCAATTATATTTAGAAAACAACCATATAATTACCATCTTGAATTAACCATTTCATTATGAATAGGTTCAAAAGAAAAAAAGAAACCTAACATTGACATTTATACATGGTAAGAAATCATTCGTAAACATGCTTAAATCATTACTTCTATATTTCATTAATTTTAAGGAAGAGCAGTAATCAATTTACATGTATTTTTCATTATTATTTATATCATGATTCCATTTTTACATTTTTTATCAAATTTATAACATATTAATCATGTTAAACAATAATAATAACTATATAAAAACAGACTAAGCACTATATAGAAAACATAAAGAGGCAATATAAACAAAACATAAATCACATGTGATCAAAAAACCCAATTCCATAATATGAAATAATAGTCTCCACTACATGTGATAATACTTTTCATTTAAAAGTCTTTAATTTCTATATTATGAAATAAATATTCATCTATTGTATCATGAGATAATTTTTCTTCTTCCTTTCAATAAATTTCTAGATTATTATCTTCTTATGGTTAATCCCATCGATATACCCAAAAAAACTAAATAATGGTTAAATTGAACTTACAAAAAAATAAAAAGAGAAGTAAAGGATACCATACCTCTACAATAATCTTTAATAAATCACTACACCAAAAACAAATATAGAGATATAAAATAGAGATGTGCGCTAGTCTATAAATCCCAAGAAGTCCTAAGTAAATTTGTGTAAGACTAACTGGACTCAAACCGTGAATCTTGGATTGTAAAATATTTATGGTAAAAAAATAAACTCAAATGGGTAGTGACCTTATGAAACCCCAATATTTTAAAATAACAATATGTTTGATAGCGCATACAACATGCCACACCAAGTTTAAATGGATCCCAAAATGTTATCATTCAAATATAAGCGTTATATCCCAGTCATTAAATTGGAGGATATAAAATAGTATTAAAAAAATTATGAAATATATATATTACCTAATCTTTAAAAATTTATTAATTAATGATTTTTTAATAAGAACTTCATTTTTATAAAAGTAATGTTATTCTTTAAAAATATATTTTCTTCCAAAATTGGATTTATTACTTTTTATAAGAATATTATAATTAATTTCTATAAATTTTAAAAAAAATTATTTTGATATAATGAATTTAACTTTTGGATTCATTATTTAAAAATTATCTTAGGATTAATTTTTGAGAATTTTTTGAAAACATTTAATTTTTAATGAAAAATGAAAATATTGATTTTCATTAAAAACTGTATTTTCTTTTAAAAAATTAAAAAATTAAAATTATTTTTTGGATTAATTTTAAAATTAAATTATTTATTTATAATATAATTTTTGGTCTTTTAACTTAATTTTATATATGAATTTAGTATAAAAAAATTTTATACTTAAAAAGGGAATTTTTCTGAAAAAATTGTTTTTCATTGCATTTTGAAGATTTACTTTTAAATTAAATGTGGAAAATTTTATGTATTGAATTTCAGAAAATAGATAACATAATTGGAATCATGAGTTCCAAATTTATCAAATTGACCCCTTTTTATTTTTGGTTAATACAAATAGTAACCATGGTAATTTGTGTTACCTCAATAAAGGGTAAATTAGGTAATTAAAGATAAAAGTAATATGATAAAAACTATAAAATGACCCTTACACTTGTACAAATTTTATTAGATGATTATTTTTCATCCATAATAATTAAATGTTTGAATATATTTACTTTTTTCCATTTGAAAGTGATAATGATATTTATAATAGTTTATTTAATGAAAAGTCAAAGATTTCACCCTCGCGTTTTAATCACTACAATATTCTTAACATGGGTTTTTTTCATAGGATATGTTAAACTATAAATATTATTATAAAATTTGATTTCTCATACTCGTATTCCACTTAATAGGTTCCCTGATCCTGGTGGCCCACATAGCCTCAAGCGCATCTCCCCAAATTCTAGAGGCTATCGACTAGCAGCAATGGCCTAAGGTGTGTCTGTGGGGAGACTATGGACTCATTACCGGAGTGTAACACAATGGATACACGTAACAGAGGTAAATAGAGGAATAAAGATAAGTAACAGCAGAAACAGATAATATTAATAGATAAACAAGTGGTAAAAATAAATGTGTAACTAAAACAACATTCAACAATACAACAACTGATGATGATAAGTCACGTCACTAGAAAACTAGAAAACATGGATACAAGTCAGTAGGTATAATATGTTCCACAATAGTATAAAGAAAATAAAATATTATCCCAAGTATCCCGAGCTTTGTCTCAGTCATCTACTATTAAGCTCCATCCTAAATAGAAAGCAATCAAGTGTTTGAATCTTTATACTTCCCTTTGTAAACATCTATAACCAAGTTTTCTACTCCGGGTACCAAACAATGCCTAGAGAGGGTGTGATATAAATATCAGTGGGCCACCACTAATAGTGTCTATAACATCTAGCCCGTGTAATGGAATATAATTGTGTGTAGTCATGTATATATAAAGTAAAGTAGTACAATGTAACTAAATACCCAAGTATCTGCTTCATCCCTCAGTTGGTGTCTAAACATATAACCAATTTTTTACTTGATTGTTACCAATTTATCAATAAGTCCCTTGTCATTAATAATAAAGGTTCTAATATGTAACAAGGAAGCCTGCAATTATATTTAACAATGTAGTTCCAAGTTAGTAACCATGAAAACATAATCCTCAAGGGATTCTAACTCAGTAGTATCTAAGTCTAGCTATAGGGTAAGAGTGTAATCCAAGGAGTCTAGTCCCATGAATTCCACAAAGAGATTCCTACTAAATCTAGGGAGTGAAACCAAGGTAAAATGTGGCTAAGAAAAGACCGGGTCTGATGGGCTTTAACCATGGAACCTACTTTTCAATGTTGGATCCAAGGACTGTATCCAAGTCATCATGGATCCAAAGAGTGTATCCAAGGAATCTGGTAGTACTACATGAGGGATCCTATGGTATCATACCAGGCATCAAAATCATAGATAAGCATCAGTTTCTAGGTGGGTCTCAACCTAATAATTTTGTATCCTTGAATCGGAATGGGGTTCTCGAGTGCTCATGGTATCCTTCTATCAGAATCCAAGGAGAGCTTGAGCCAGGACATTTCTATTTGAGAGTGAAGTCATATAATAATTCAATTAGTTTAAGCCTTGTCTTTCATTAGTGTGACAAGTTAAATTAGCATGCAATAATTTAATCCATTTAAGTCATATTCTATAATCAAAGTTCATTTTGATACCTTCCATTAATGTGGTAAGGTGTTCTACAGATATGCAACCTAATATTCATTCACATTCAATACGGTCATGTCATATACTCAATATACTTACCAATTTCCATTTCACATTTAATTTTCAATTGAAGAACTTACCTTAGGTGGGTCAAGTGGTATGAATTCATGGTAATTTACCTTATTAAATCCACAACATAAACATGAAAATTAATATAGAAAGATTACCCTTAGAGAGTTTAAGGGAAGGAACACATGAACAGTGGATCAAACGTCTCAAAACACTAAAAAATAAAATATGGAATAACCTTTCACATGGGGCAGATTGAGTTATGGGTGTAACCACTGAAAAATAATCACATATTTGGAATGATCATAACCATACAGTTACAACGAGTATAACCATGTCATATAAATTTAGGAAACACCATCTGATGAAATCGGTGGGACCCAGAGTTATATTCCAAAATTTAGGAACTTTAGCGATAAATTATAGACCACCAACCTTAGGGTTGTACAGTCCTTATCCTCCGATATTGGCCATTTATTTGGATCATGTTAGAGTAGATCTAATAAAAATAGAAAAATTATCATACCCTGATATCTCGGTTGAGAGGAAAAGATAAGGAGAATGGATCAGTAAGTCTTGAGTACTTACTGTTGTGCATCTAAGGTGACAAACGGAAGCCCGGTCGGTTGCGGATGAAGGAGAACAATTGATCCCAATTTTAGATATTATAAATGATATAAAATGGGAGAAAAGTATTCAAATCTCACATAATCTCAGATTAGTGAAAATGGAGGTGTCTTAATTACATCATTAAGGGAAAAAGGACAATTTACCGTTAAAATAGCTCGTGCACAGTTTTTTCACAGGGTTTGAAAAAGTGTGTGCAAACCGTTCACGAGTACCTGGGAAAAAGGGGTACTTGCACAATTAGGTCACACGGCTACTCACCTACTATTCGAGGTGGATTATTTCAAAAAAGCACAATTCACATGGTTTTTCAAACCATGCATAATTCTTGCACAGTTTACTCTGAACTGTGCGCCATGCCTGTTTTTTCCAAAAATATGGGTTTTGGGCTTTGAAATTTACCCAGACACCCCTGAGACCTTTTTAACCCCTTAGGAATCCATATTAGGTCCAAATTAAATATTAGACTGAAAAATAAAGGATCTATACCTGAGTGAAAAATTGGGTTCTTACAATCTTCCACCCTTTAAAAGAACTCATCCACGAGTTCACCTTCCATGGTTGGAGAAACATTATCTGAGAACAACTCTGGTCATTGGGAATGTATGTCAGATTCTATCTCCCAAGTCTTTCCTATACCCAGATGTGTTTCCAAAGCACCCGTACTAGATAGATAGACCGGCCTCGGAGAGCCTACGTGTTATAGTCGACGATGTGAATTGGATACTCCTCAAAGGTGCATGAGCATCTAACTCAAATTCTGTGGGATCAAAGGTATGAGGTGGGCCAACATGATATTAATGAATCTATGAAACATGAAATACATTGTAACACCCTAAGCTTCCACGATATGCTTCTCTTTGAATAATGCAATAGCTTGCAATGTACGCAACTTCGAATCTAGCACACTATGACCAACCAAACTAGCCGTTTAAAAAGGTGTTATGAATAGTAATACCCACTTTTTGAAATTTTATAAATTTTATTTTTCAAAATGAACTTCATTTTTGGATTCATAATATCAAAATTATCTTAGGGTAAATTTTAGGTATTTTTCTAAAAACTTTCAATTTTTGATGAATAGTGAAAAACACTACACTATTGTTTAAAACCAACTTTTTATTTAAATAATTATTATTATTATTTAAATTATTTTAATATCAAAATACATACATAATACTTATATTAGTTCAATTTAATTCATTCGAGTCATTTTATAATAAGATTATATATATATATTTTTATTGAACTTTTTAACGACTTTTACCCACATTCTAGGCACATTTGCAAATTTGCATAAAACGTAATTTTACTGCTTCAATGAATTGAATTTAAAAAATTCTATCGACATGGTTTTCATCAATAAGTAAAATTTGGTTCAATAGGATGAAAATTATTTTTTGTGAATAGTAACTTTTGAATTTTATTTTCCACGGTTAAAAGTAAATAGGGTAATTAAAGGTAAAAATAATATTACAATTATCCCAAAACATGTCATAATTTTATTAGATAAGTTTATTTAGACCAAAATAAACATTAGGAATAAAATATGATTCTTTTTTATCCACTTGGATTAGATTAGTAGATTTATTACATTTTATTTAAAGAAGTGTTAAAAGTGTTAAATTAAAAATTTATTAACTAAACCATTTTTAATATAGGGTTATACATAAGATTAATTTGACAATAAATATTCATTAGAAATATGAAAATATTTCCTACATCATAGTATTTTATTCATAATTTTTAGAAATTATATAATTAAATTTATTTATGACACAATGATGATGCAGTAATTACCTTATTAATGAAAGATTAAAATAATTGATATTATAAATATTAAAATAAATGTAAATTAAAAATTTTTATGTCACCCAAGAATTTTATAGTTTAATATAACATGTTAGGGTTGATTCAATTTTATTTTTTTAGAAGTAAAGTTGTGTTGACTTTCAAAAAAACCAAATACTAAATAGTTTCAAAATTGACATAAATGGGTTTTTAAAACAAATACTATATAATTAAATGATATAATATTCCTAAAATTCTAAGTTTCATCCAAATGACTCATATAAGGTTATATATGTTATTAATGAACCACCTGAGGTTCTCTGGAAATTTTATAGTAAGTTTATTAACCATGTACTCTAAAAATACAAGAAGACATGTTAAATGTTATACTGTTTAACTAAGAGTTAAATCTAAAATATAAGGTTAATATGGTGACCTCAAATTTTCTAAAACCTATTGGTTGATATGATTTCGACCATCCCCACCCTATCCTAAAAATAAATCCATTTGTATCTATTAATATTGAAAATGATTTTATAAAATAATATTTCAAGATCTTTCTAAAGTGCCCCTCACATCTCTTGTAAAAGGGTACTTCCCCTTCTCTTAAATTCACACCTCCAAAGCCATTTCAATCAGCCAAAACCTACTCAAATATCCTCCCAAATACCCTCACTTCATCCTAGAGGCCTTACATTGATAAAAAAATTCAACCTATGGAGCCCTTTTGTTCAAATCAAAAGGAAGCACCCGAAGAAGTGGTAATTATTTCATCACCTCTTTCAAAGTTCTTTTCTTATTCCACTTCCTCTTTATTTTTTCCATACCAAAATAATAACTCTAGTACCTTATTCATACTGTGATGTTATTAAAAATATGGTACAATAATATTCATTATTCTATCCATCCTATGAATGAAAAAGTCATCATACGTGCGTACGTACGGCTTACCGTCTCTACATCGTGGTGTAGTTTGTTATTCAACACTTCATTATTTGGATGGGTATAATAATGAGAATAATTTATTTAAATAATAAATATAACATGTTTATGATTATGTATATATAATATACCATCCAACTACATATTATTTCACTATCAATATAATGATATTGCCGCTCGTTCATATGTATGACTTACCATCTTCACAATGTGATGAGATTCCATTCCCCATCGTAACCATTAAAGAATAATTTTCATTTGAAGATTAAAAATAATGTTTAATAACTTAATATAATTGTGGATATAAGTCAAATACATCATATCCATAACAAACATGACTTATGTAACAAAACATATAAAGGAAAATGAATCAATTAACACCCGAAACAATGATACTACTGAAATATTATTAACAAAGAAATATTATAGGATCATATATGATATCATATTAATGTATGTGGTTATTTTAGAATTTAATAACAATTATTTAACCATTATACATGAGATTAACGTACCCTATACTAAGGAAAATTACAAGGTAAAGGTTAATTTTACAATCAATTTATTATCCGAGGTTGTTTATACGTAAGTATCTACTAGGACTTCTTTATCATCCACATTTGTGTTTCTAAAAAATGTATTTCAATTTTTTTTACTATTTCCTAGAATATGGGTTAAATTAATTTATACCATTTTTGAATTTTTATAATTTTTTAAGGGAATCTTTCCATAATTTTCCAAACAAGTTACTTTATGACCTTTTTTAACAAATTAAAGAAAGAATGTTTTTTTAACTTATACGGCAGGTGCGGCTATTTTCTATCATTACAACACATTCGGAGATTCTCTTATAATATTATAATAATATTTTTAAAATAAATTTTTTCTTTACTTTTAAATTATTTCAAAGTAAAAAGAGATATTTCACTCAAATAGTTTTTGGATTGATTTCATCTATATCAACATCCTTTGTTGTATTTTACGCTTGTTTGAAGTTGATTCATTATGATACAATCATCTATATTTTATTGAATGTTTTTTTATATGTTTTATTGTGGATGTGTTATTTTTATACCATTCATTTTTTATGGTTAAAGTATTAAAATTTCATATGCTAGTTTTAATATGAATGTTTAAGTTATGTTTCAACCTTTTCATATGAGAAATGCATTGGACATAGTAAGTGAAGGGTGGGGCCCTCTATATCCCCTCAATGCATCATTAGGTCTCATGAGATAAAATAGTGTCTTGGCACAAGGCCTTGAAAAAATTAATATTTGTAGTCTTGGCATGAGGCCTTGACTATGTAGTTATGATGTCTTCTATTATGCATTCCATCATTCTGAAATTAGATATTGATATTACATGTGATTATTTGACTAGTATAATATCCATGTGAGTAAGTATATGGAATTATTTGATTTATATTCTCTATGTTACGCTGAAGTTTAAGTTTAAAAGGCTTGTGTTTTAGTCTTATACATTTCCTCAAATGTTTATGCTTATTTTTGATTATCTTTTCTATGTTGTTATCCTTACTGAACATCTGAGCTCACCCATTTCTTATGTTTTATTTTTCCTAGGATGTGAAGAAGTATATTATGATTGACCTGTAGAGATAGTATAAGGTTTATTAGTGTGTCCAAAGGAGACACAATGTTGTTTTTTTTATTTTATAATGTAATGTAAAACTTATGTATGTATCTAGTACTTCCAAGGATAATCAACTGATCTGTATTTTGGGACTTGATATCTTATGATCATGAAAATGTTATCTTATAATGCAATGACTCTAGGTAACTGGGTTTGGGGAGTTATAGTTTATATTAAAAGAAGTTTAGTACAAAACTTGGAAACTAGATTTTGAAAAAATCTGATTAGATAACATTACCCTAAGATAGACTTTGAGAATTAGTATAGAAGAACTTACAAAATTTTTGGTAATGTAGATATTATGTGTGTTTTCCAAGAAATACATCTCTGTCTATATACTACAAGTGGAAGTGGTTTTGGCACAAATATACCTAGGAGTGAAAACTCTGAGAAGGAGTTTCGGGCTTGACCCGGGGTATCCTGATACACGATAATGGGCCTTACTGTGCACCTGGTTTGACACTCCCAAGGGATATTCTTAAGACAATTCACATTTTATTTAAAAATAATTATTAAGGATTTATGATTAAATACTTCTCCGAAGAAAACATTTTTATGATTATGGATTATATGTAGAAATTGTTCAATTTATGTTAAGTATTTTACATGTTTGGAATTATGAATTGTGATTCATAAACTAATCTAGTGTATGTCATTGTTTAGAAATGGTTCCTAGTGGAATGAATGGAAACCGTATCAATGTATGTAATCCATTTAGGGATTTCCCTCCTACTCAAGATAATTATTATAGAGCTGGTGATGCAACTGGTGCTGAACAGCTTGTAAGCATTCTGGGAAAACTCTCTTAGGTTATGAATATTAACCTTACCCATATGGATCACCCTAATAAATAACACAGAGGATAAATGTTATACCGTTTCATGAGTAAAAAACCACAAACATTCAATTGGACTAAAAATCCATTTGTATTTGATCAATGGATATGTTCCTTAGAGAAAATATTTTATGGTTTGGGGAGTATTTAAAGGGAAAAATTTGTCATGGAATTTTATCACCTCACAGGAGATGCAGATCAATGGTGTTCTTCAGTTAAAAGCAAAAAGTATGATGAAGAAGTATAAAATATGAAATTTAAGGAGTTTAAAGATCTTTTGTTACAAAAATACTTTCCTTGTGAACATCGAGTAGATATAGAATGGCTGTTTCTGAGTCTGAGGCAAAAGGGGGATGAGAATATCTCAAAGTATGAGGTTAACTTTACAAGGGTAGTAATGCATGCTGAAGATTATATACATAACCCAAGAAGTAAGATTAATCGAATTTTTGATGGGTTAAAATCATTTCTCTGATGAGCATTAGTCTCACAATCCTTCTCGTCGTACGAAGATATATTCTCATGTGCTATCAAGATAGAAAAGGAATTCTCTAAGTCTTATGACTTTAAAGTGAAACAAGAGAGGAAGAGATCTACTAAACACTATGAAAAAGTAAATAAGGGGATAAAGGGAAAAGTTGAATTTTCAACCTATAGTAATTGTGGGAAGAAACATTCTGGTACATGTCTAAAGGGGAACAGAGTTTGTTACAAGTGTGGAGAAAAAGGCCACCAAGATTGTGATTGCATGGGAAAGAAATAGGTTGTTAATTTTGAATGCTATAATTATAAGGAAATGGGGAATTATGAAAATTAATGTCCTAAGCATCAAGGAAAATTACCTCAGAAAAGGCCAAGGGAGCAAGGCCAAGCTTAGGAGATCACTACTGTTGAGGTTGAAGTTCCTAATGACGTGATGGTAGGTACTTTAATAGTTTCCTCAAACTTAGCCAATGATTTATTTGATTTTGGATCATCTAATTCTTTCATATCTTCCCAGTTTTCCAAGAAAATTAGATATTACCAATTTGACTTAACAAGGGAGTTTTTAGTCAAAACTCTTAAGGTAAGTATCATAGCAATAATTTTTTGTCGAATAGTTACCATCATGGCATATAAATGTGATTTATATTCTGATCTTATTATCATATCCATGATTAAATTTGATATAATATTTGGTATTGATTGTCTTTCATAGCATGATGTGATTTTTTTAATAATAAAGAGTTTAAAATTTTTTGTGATTATAAGGAATACCTTATCTTTAGAGCAGAAACATCACCATCTGATTCTCATCTAGATCCACCCCCATTTACACTACAAAATTCAATTATTGGGGTGGAATATAGTGAAATAACTATGGGTGAGGAAAGGAATGTTCAAATAGTGGACGTACCCATTGTGCAAGAATATGTTGATGTGTTTCCAGAGGATTTACCTGGACATCCTCTAGAATGAAAAATTTAATTTCCCATTGACTTAATTCTTGGTTCAAGGCCAATATTGAAGACCCCTTATAGAATGTCAATTTTGGAATTAGCATAACTAAAGAAACAACTAGAAGAATTAAGTAATATAGGATTTATTTTCTCTAGTATTTCTCTATGGGGGTCCCCTGTTCTTTTTGTTAAGAAGAAATATGGATCTATGAGGTTGTGTATTTACTATAGGGAGATCAATGAAATAACAATGAAGAACAAGTATCCCCTACCTCGCATTGCTGATTTATTTGATAAACTTCATGGGGATCTATATTTTTCAAATATTTAACTTTGATCTGAATATCATCAGTTGTGCATGAAGAAGGAAGACATTTTAAAAAAATCATTTCAAACTAGGTATGGGCATTACGAGTTTACAGTAATGTATTTTGGACTAACTAATTCACCCTCTATTTTCATGGATCTAATTAATAGAGTTTTCAAGGAATATCTTGATGAATTTTTAGTGGTATTTATTGATGATATCTTTCTATAATCCAAAAGCTATAAAGATCAAGAAAATCACACGCTCACTATTATAAAAACTTTTAGAAGAAATAAATTATATGGGAAGTTTAGCAAGTGTGAATTTTGGATTCAATAAATTTCTTTTCTTGGCCACATTGTCTTTAAGGATGGAATCTATGTTGATCCTTATAATAAAAGGAAAATAAATGAATGTCCATCACCGATGAGTATAACTGAGGTACACCATTTTATTGGTTTAGCAGGTTACTATCGGTGTTTTATCTAGAATTTTTCCCTATTGGCTAACCCATTAATCAAGATCACATGTAAAGGGGTCAAATTTGTTTGGAAAAAATATCATGAGTAATGTTTTTAAGAATTTAAGATAATATTAGTCAATGATCCTATCTTGACTCTACCATTGGGGAATAATGGGTTTTTTATTTATAAGGATGTATCAAAGAATGGACTTGGCTATATCCTTATACAGAATGACAGAGTTATTTCCTACATGTCATGGTATCTAAAAATTCATGAACAAAACTATCCCACTCATGATATTGAGTTAGCATCTATAATATTTGCTTTGAAGATATGGAGACACTATCTCTATGGTGAAAATTTTGAGATATATACTGATCACAAGAGTTTGAAGTATATTTTCTCACAGAAACAACTCAACATAAGGAAAAGTCTTTGGCTCGAACTACTAAAGAATTATGATTAGACTATACACTACCATCTGGGGAAAGAAAATAAGGTGGTAGATGCTTTGATCAGAAATGATCATGGAGTTCTGAACAAGATGATAGTTGAAAGGGATCTTATATTCATAGATCTAGTAAATATGGACATGGGAATAATAATGGAAGGTGAAACATAGATACTTTTTTAAATGGTTTCCAAACCATCTTTAATATAAATGATAAAAATTTATCAGAATGATGATGAGGAGTTTCAAAAGAAAATTAAAGCTGTAAATGATGTGAGATTGATTGACTTCATATATGAAGATGAAATTTTTTAATTTAGGAGAAGGATTTGTGTTCCTGATATACCTGATCTAAAAAGGGAATTTTTGGATGATGTTCATAGCTCTAATTTCTCTATACATCCTCATAGTAATAAGATGTATAGAGATTTAAAGGAATATTTTTGGTGGTACAACATGAAGAGGGAGATTGCTGATTATGTGTCAAGATGTATGGTTTGTCAACAAGTGAAGGCTTGAAGACAACATCCAAGAGGAGTCATGAAACCTATTCCTATACCTGAGTGTAAATGGTATGATACTACGATGGACTTTTTCATAGGGCTACCAAAGACTCCTAGAAGGAATGATGAAATATGGGTCATTTTTTATCGTCTTACCAAGTCATCAAATTTTCTTGCTATAAGAGATGATTTACCACTTTAACTTTTAGAAATAATATTTATTAATTAAGTTGTAAGACTTCATGGTGTACCCATATATATTTTTTCTAATCATGATCCTCATTTTACATTAAGATTCTAGAAAAGTCTTCAGAAATCCCTTGATACTGAACTTCGTTTGAGTACTTCCTACCACCCTCAAACTGATGGACAATCATAATGGACTATTCCAACCTTAGAAGAAATTTTTAGATCTTGGTCAAATGACTTTCAAGGTATTTGGGATTAGTATTTACCTCTGGTAGAATTTTCATATAATAATATCTTCCATTCAAGTATTCAGATGGCACAATATGAAGAATTATATGCAAAGAGATGTTGTACACCAACTTGTTGGGATGATGTTGGTGAAATAAAAATCGTAGACATAGAAATTGTTGAGGAAACAATGGAAAATGTGAAGATTATCCAAACCCACATCAAAGTAACTCGAAGTAGGAAAAAGATCTATGCCAATAACTAAAGGAAGGATTTGGATTTTCTAGTAGGAGATCATGTTTTCTTAAAGGAATCTCCATGGAAGGGTGTTATAAGATTCAGTAAGAAGGGTAAATTATGTCCCAGGTACATCGGACCTTTTGAAATTCTAGATAAAATTGGAGTTGTAGCTTACCATTTGTCAATTCCACCAAGTCTCTCCAAAGTTCATGATGTGTTCCACGTATCACTACTGAGAAAATACATGCCTAACCCAACACATGTAATCACCTATGAAGAAATAGAACTGGAACCTAATATGTCTTATTGTGAATATCCTATGAGGAATCTTGATACCATATAATAATTGTTGAGAAACCGTATGACTTTTCTGGTAAAAGTTCTTTGGAGAAACCATAAATTAAAAGAGGCAATGCGGGAATCTTAAGAACTTATGATGAAGAGACACCTGAATATTTTTATGTAGTAATATTCTATACATTTAGAGAGAGAAATTATTTTAAGGAGGGAATAATTTAACTCCCCAATATTATATGGTATGCTTCTCTTTGAATAATTCAATAGCTTGCGATATATGCAACTTTGAGTTCTAGCACACCATGACCAATCAAACTAGCCTTTTAAAAAGTAGTTATAAATAGTAATACCCACTTTTTGAAATTTAATAAATTTTATTTTTCAAAATGGTCTTCATTTTTGGATTCCTAATATCAAAATTAGCTTAGCATGAATTTTTGGTATTTTTCTGAAAACATTCAATTTTTGATGAATAGTTAAAAAAACTGCATTATTGTTTAAAACCATCTTTTTATTTAAATAATTATTATTTTTATTTAAATTTATTTTAATGCCCAAAGAGATACATAATACCTATATTAGTAAAATGTAATTAATTGGAGTCATTTTATAATAATATTACGTATATATTTTTTTATTGAAATTTTTAATGTCTTTTACCCACCTTCTAGGAACATTTGAAAATTTTCATGAAACATAATTTTACCACTTCTGTGAATTGAATTTAAAAAATTATACATACACGGTTGTCATCAGTAAGTAAAATTTGGTTCAATAGGATGAAAATAATTTTTTCTGAATAGAAACTTTTGAATTTTATTTACCAAGGTTAAAATTAAATAGGGTAATTAAAGGTAAAAATAATATTATAATTACCCCCAAAATGTGTCATAATTCTATTTGATAAGTATATTTCGACCAAAATAAACCTTAGGAATAAAATATGATCATTTTTTATCGACGTTGATTAGATTAGGACATTTATTATATTTTATTTAAAGAAGTGTTAAAAGTGTTAAATTCTAATTTTATTAACTAAACCATATTTAATATAGGTTTATACATATGATAAATTTGACTATAAATATTAATTATAAATATAAAAATATTTCCTACATCATAGTATTTTATTTATAATTTTTAGACATTATATAATTAAATTTATTTACGACACGATGATGATGGAGTAATTACCTTGTTAATGAAAGATTAAAATAATAATTATTATAAATATTAAAATAAATGTAAATTGAAATTGTTTGTGCTATCCAAGAAATTTATAGGTTAATATGAAATTTTATGGTTGATTAAATTTATTTATTTATAAGTAATCAAGTTGTGATTACTTTCACAAAAACCAAATACTAAATAGTGTCAAAATTAACATAAATTAGTTTTTAAAACAAACACTATTTTATTAAATGATATAATATTCCTAAAAATATATTTTTCATCCAAAGGACTTATATAAGGTTATATATTTCATTAATGAACCACTTGAGGTTCTCTTGGAATTTTATATTAAGTTTATTAACCATGTAATATAAAAATAAAATAAGACATGTTAAATGTTAAACTATTTAACTAAGAGTTAAATTTAAAAGATAAGGTTAATATGGTGACATAAAATTGTCTAAATACTATTGGTTGAGAGTATATATACCATCCCCACCTTATCCTCTAAATAAATCCTTTTTGAGATATTATAAACTGAAAATTATTTTATAAAATAATATTTCAAACTCTTCCTAAAGTATCTCTCACCTCTCCTATAAATTGACACTTCCCCTTCTCTTAAATTTACTCCTAAATATCCATTTGGATCATCCAAACCCTTCTCAAATATCCTTATAACTACCCTCAATTAATCCTAGAGGCCTTACTTTTATCAGAAAGCCAACCTATGTAGAACTTTTGTTCAAATCAAAAGGAATTGCCCAAAGAAGAGGTAATTATTTCCTCACCTCTTTCAAAGTTATTTTCTTCTTCCACTTCCTCCTTATTTGTTGTTTCCATACCAAAATAATAAATCTAATACCTTCTGCATACTTTTATATTATTATAAATATTTACAACCATATTCATTATTCTATCCATCCTATGAATGAAAAAGTCACCGTACATGTATACATACAGCCTACCGTCTCCACATCGTGGTGTAGTTTGTTTTTCAACACTTCATTATTTGGATGGATATAATAATGAGTATAATTGATGTAAATAATAAATATAAAATTTTAATTATTCTGTATATATAATATACCATCCAACTACATAGGATTTCACCATCAATAGAATGATATTTTCGCTTGTGTGTACGTACGACTTACCATCTCCATGACGCGATGAGATTTTGTTCCCCATCATAACCATTAAAGAATAACTTTCATTTGATGATTAAAAATAATGTTTAAGAACTTAATATAATTTTATATATGAATCAAATACATCCTATTTATAACAAACCTGACTTACGTAACAAAACATATAAAGAAAAATTAATCAGTTAACACCCGAAATAATGATACTACTGAAATATTATTAACAAATAAATATTAGAGGGTCATATATGATATCATATTTATGTATGTGGTTATTGTATAATTTAATAAAAAAAATTAACCATTATACATGAGTTTAATGTACCCTCAACTAAGAAAAATTACAAGATAAGGGTTAATTTTACAATTTATTTATTATATGTGGTTGTTTATACGTAAGTATCTGTTGTGACTTCTTTATCATCCACACATGTATTTCTAAAAAATTTATTTAAAAACATTTTTAATATTTTCTAGACTATGGATTAAAGTAATTTATACCCTTGTTTGAATTTTTATAAAAAATATAAAGGAATCTTTCCATCGTTTTCCAAACAAGGTACTTTATTACCTTTTCAAAAAAATTAAGGAAAGAATGTTTTTTAACTTAAACTGCAGGTGAGGATATTTTCTACTGTTGTAACACCTTTGAAGCTTCTCTTAAAATATTATTATAATACTTTCAAAATAAATGTTTTCTTGACTTTAAAAATATTTCAAAGTAGAAAGAGATATTTCAATTAAATAGTTTTTGGATTGATTTCATCTAAGTCAACATCCTTTGTTAGATTTTATGCTTGTTTGAAGTTGATTCATTATGATAAAATCTTCCATATTGTATTTAAGGTTTTACTATATGTTTTAATTTGGATGTGTTATTTTTATACCATTCATGATTTATGGTTAATTTATTAACATTTCATATGCTAGTTTTAATACGAATGTTTGTGTTATGTTTCAACCTTTTCATATAATGAATGAATTGGAAGTAGTAAGTGAAGGGCAGAGCTTGATATAGCCCCTTGATGCATCAGTAGGTCTCATGAGACAAAATAGTTTACTGGAACAAGACCTTGATAAAATTTATATTTTTAGCCTTGTCACGAGGCCTTTACTATGTGGTTATGATGTTTGAAATTATGCATTCCATCATTATAAAATTAACTATTGATATTACATGTGATTATTTAACTACTAGAATATCTATGTGAGTAAGTATATGGAATTATTTGATTTATCTTTTCCATATTATTCTGATGCTTAAGTTTAAAAGGCTTGTGTTTTAGTCTTATACATTGACTTAAATGTTTATTCTTATTTATGATAGTTTCTTCTATGTTGTTATCCTTACTGAGCATCTGATCTCATCCCTTTCTTATGTTTTATTTTTCCAAAGAGGTAAATAAGTATAATATGATTGACCTGTAAGGATAGGCTAAGGGATATGAGTGTCTCCAAAGTTGACACAGTGTTTTTGTTTTTTCATTTCATAATGTAATGTAAAACTTATGTATGTATCTAGTACTTATAAGGTTACTAAATTGATCTATCTTTCGAGACTTGATCTCTTGTGATCATGCCAATGTTGTGTGATAATGCACTGACTCTGGGTAACTGGGGTCAGGGAGTTACAGACATCGTGCATGGCACAATACCTATGATGTAAAATCAACTAATAGGTTACCGGCCAGACTCTCTATAGAATCTCAAACAGACCTACATAATGAGGAAACAACTTTCCTTGATTCTATAACTGTCTATGCCGAATCTTGGGTGAAACCCAAAAAAAATGATCCCCAACCTCAAATTAAAGAGGTCTTCAACAGTGATTGGCATATGGTTTTTTTCTACTCTGAGTAGTATTCATACACTTTCTGATTAGCTGAACTTTCTCTAAAGTCTCCTAAAGATGGTTAGGAACTAGTAGGGTTGTATTACCTGCCTCTATCTAGCACAAGGGTGAACATCATGGCCTACCATATAAGGCCTCAAAAAGATACATCAAAATTATCACATGAAAGATGTTATTATAGGAGAAGTCGACATGAGTTATATTATTCTCCTAAGAACAAACAAAATCAAGGACACATGCTCAAAGCATATCCTCTAAAACCAATCTTTTGTTTTCTGATTGTCCATCAGTCTTAGGGTGAAAATTTGTTCTTAAAAGCATCTAAGTCTCCATTGATTTCTATAAACCCTTTCAGAACTATGAAATGAAACGAGTATCCCTTTCTGAAATGATAGTACGTGGAACCCCGTGTAGTCATATGATCTCACATACATATAGTATTCCCAGATCATCAACTCAGAAAGTCACCCAAATAGCAATGATGTGGGATGATTTCATTAGTCATTCAATAACTACCTAGATAGCATCGCTACCCCTCAGTAACCTAGGTAAAATGACTATGAAATCCATAGAAACATCTTCTTATTTTCATTCTGGGACCGGAAGTGGCTGTAACAAGCCTACTAGTCTCGGGTGCTCCGCCTTCACCTACTAACAGGTGGAACACCTAGTGATAAAGCCTATTATGTGATGTTTCATACTAGGCTACCAATACTGGCATTACATATCTTGATACATCTTTGAGATTCCTGGATGAATTTCCCACTGATAAGTGTGGGACTCCTTCATCAACTACTCTCTCATATCTATAGAAACCCATATATGTCCACGTAGACAAGAGACTTCATCTCTGTCCACATACCAATCTAGAGGTGGGTTATCTAATGATATACTTTCATAGAGAACCAAGCCTCCAGGATCTAAAAACTATCTACTCTTTACCTTCTCAATGATTGAATAGGTAACTATCAAGGATGAGAGGTAAGACTACTCATGACTGTCATGGAACTTTATAGATAGTTTAGAAATAAGGGCCATTAACTTTCATTCATCACTGGTTTCTCATATGGGTTGTGCTTGAGTTTTTCAACTCAATACGTCTCCAACTAAATTTCCCTTCCCAGGAATATAGGCAAGATGAAAATAAAAGGATTGTAAATATTATACCCATATCTGATGTCTAAGGTTCAAGTCACACAAATAAAATATATACCTAAGGCTCTTTTGGTTTTTGTACACCACAAAACACTGACCCAATAGATAATGTATCCAGCAACGTAAGGCATGGAAAATTTTTTCTATCTCAAGGTCATACATTGGGTAATTTCTCTCATGAGGCCTCAAATGATGTGATCCATACGTAAAAAATCTATCTTCCTATATCTGTACTACTTATAGGCCAATGCCTAATTCATCATAGAAGATGGTATAACCTATACTCGACTCAAGAAGAATTAGAATATTTTCCAATACAAGCCTCACTTTGAGCTCCTGAAAGGATTTCTCACATGCTTCTAACCATGTTAACTTGACACCCTTCTTTGTAAGAATAGTAATAGGTGAATAAATACATGAGAAGTATTTTATGAAACACCTGTAATATCTATCCAACCCTAAGAAACTCCATATATCAAACATGTTCTTGTTTTGATCTTAGTAAACTATATAATTGACCTTTTCGGGTCAATAGAGACTCCTTATTTTGAGAAACTATGACCCAATAAGTGTAATTTATCGATCCAGAAGTGGCACATAGAAATCATGGCATAAAGTTGATGCTCTCTCAGTGTATTTATAATGATCTCAAGTTGTTTGGAATGGTCTCTACAAGTGTCATAATACACCAAGATATCATCCACAAAGACCTTGAAAAATAGTCCAAATAGGGGTGGAAAACCCTATTCATCAAAGCTATGAAAATTGCATGTGCATTCGTATGACCAAATGGAATTACAAGGTACTCATACAGACCATACCTTCTATAGAAAACTATACGATGTATGTCTAATGGTCTAACTCGCACCTGATGATAACCCGATCTCAGGTCAATCTTAAAGAATACCTTTTCTCCTATGAGTTGGTCAAAGAGACCATCTATTTGAGGAACTGGATACCAATTCTTGAATGTAAGATAGTTCAACCTTCTGTAATCCATGGATAGATGTAATGTTCCATCCGCCTTCATGGAAATCAAAATGGTCAAACCCCAAGAGGATGTATTGGTCCGTATAAAACCTTTGGCCTCTAAATCCTCTAATTGATGCTTGATAACATAAATATATGTAGCTGCCATCCTGTAAGGAAGAATGGAAATTGGATCTGATCCTGAAATAAGAACGATTGTAAAATCTACCTCTCTCTCATGAGTTAAGCTAAAAAAATCATTAGGAAAGACATCCATGAAACAATCCACTACTGGAGGGAAATCATCTTTTTGTAAACCATGATCCTCCATGAAGATATTTTCGATCTTGGCGGTCACTCCACCTAGACCATGATTCTCTATTCCATCTCCACCAGCCTGTACATCCCACTCACCCTTATATAGATAAATGATTCCCTCTAGTGATGTAGAAGATACTCTATAGTGATATAAGTCTACAAAAGTGTGATAGTGAACCAACCAGTCCATTCTGAGAATGACATTGAAGCCTCTAATCTTGAGGATAAATAGGTTCTATAATAAATGGTAACTTCCTACCTCAAGGGGATAGTCCCTACCCTGTCATATTCCCTCTATTCGTACCCCTAATGGTGTATCTAGGTTCATTACACCATAGTGATGTTGTATCTCTAGTCTGACACTTTCTACAATGTATACAGAGATAATATAGTTAAAATCACCTGTATCAAACAAATAAGATACAATATTAGAGGATACTAGAGTAATACCTTGTAATATATAAGGTAATGCATCCTGAGCCTCGGGTATTTGTTGTAGTTCATGCAACTGACCTGATCCACAGACATGTGAAACAGATGGACTACCACAATCAAAACTACTCTTCTGGCACTGTTAGTGATCAGGGGTCTAGCTACCATATCCAAAACCTCCTCCTCGGCCAGACCTGATAGTGTTATTCCAACTTTGTTCCTGATTCAACATAAAAGAACTCTCTCCTAAAGGTGGAGTTGGCATAAATCATTTTCCACTTGAAGATGGTGGAAATGTCCTGTAGGAACACTGAAGATGCCCTATACAGCTACAATATCAGCACTCCAGTGGGTCTATATCTCACTAAGGATTTGAATGACCATGTCACCCACATTTATGACACACCAAAGAGCTATCAAAATGGGTTCTCTGGTTTTCAATTCCCTGATGAGAAACCTCTAAAGAACATTTCCTTCCACTGGAAGAACTATTGTTTTATCGTGTCACTGATCCTTTAAAAGTAGTACTATTTCCATCCCTCAAGGTTTTCTCCATGATAAGATCCTGATTGGCTATCTCAAAAAAAATGTAGGTGAAAGACATTGACCTATATACGAATGGTTTACTAGATCCCATCCTCAAAACATCTAACATGTGAAAGCTCATCATCGGCTAGAAGCAGTGCGAAGTGATACAACTCTGTGAAACGCATTGAATACTCCATAACTGGCATAGAACCCTACTTGAGATGCATGAAATCTCTGGATATATCATCTCTTAGTGTTTGAGGAAAGAAATTATAATAGAATATAATCTTGAAGTTATACCATATAATGCCTTGATGGTGATCATCCTGGGTAACCATATCCCACAAACACATGTCCAAATCTTGAATCATGTATGTAGAAAGCTTGACTCTCTACTTTGGAGGTGTTTTCATATGCTCAAAGATCAGAAGGTTGGATTAAATCCAAGTCTTAGAAACCTGCAGGCCTTCATCCCATGGAAAGTTATGAGGATTTTGTTTCTGGAACTCACAAGTCAGATCAGCCATCATAGGATCAAGTCATGGAGCATCTTGCATGGACTGCATCAGATGTAAAAAAATATCACAAACTTGGTCATCAGTTCCCAAATCTGGTATAGAAGGTGGTGCCTCAAGTGGAACTTCTAGAGGTAAGGCTAGTAGCTCAGGGCCTACCATTTTTGTAGCATGTTCGTCAACACCTTCCTGGAGTATGATACGAGGAGTTTGTGGCAGCATTGTTTTACAATATCCAATCAGACACCTCAGAACAAGCATATAAGTAGAAAGATAGCATCACTAGTGGAATTTGAACATAGGAAAACTCACTACCCAAGGAATACTACCCAAACTACCCGCTTATACGGCCAGGTATCGGTAAGTTCTCAAGTATAAGTTTCATTTCACTTTAAATTTAATTTTCAAGTTCACTCCTTTACCTTTAATAGACAAGACAAGACGAGATAATCATATGGAACCATTTCATTTTAGATTTTAGGATTCACATTATAATGGATAGCCATTTCTGATGAATCATTTCCAATACACCTATCACCAAAAATGACGCCCATTTATTTATAGTATAATGGATCGACTCGGTAAATTAATCATCCAAACCCATGATGTCCCATACACCTCATGAATTGAGATAGGCAACCACTCAATCATATCTAAGAGTAACACAAGCATAAGCTAACTATCAAAACATAACTCATCAATCATAGGCATATCAAGCAATGAAAACAGTGGAATGCACCTATATGGCATGGAAATATGCATGACATGTGAATTCTAGGTGACAATAATGATGCATTTAACAATTCTCCTTACCCTCATATCATCAGGCCAAGGATGAAAGAAAATACTCAAACAGAGTAATAATCAACAACACCGCACAACATGTGCATCACCCAATGGTGAAATAACAACAACTATAATAGGAAAAATCATAACAACAATTATAATTTAGGAAACATGGTTTTTACCCTAAACATGGGTCCGTGACGCCCAAGCACGACTTATGAGAATGTCCCAAGAATTACTATTCTCCAATCTATTGTCTCTAAATAGTAAATAAATAAAAGAAACCACCTATGACACCACTTTATGAATCCTCAAACCCAGATGCCACATAATAGGTTCACCAAGCACAGTGCGACACATGGCCTCAAGCACATCTCCCCAAATTCTAGAGGTTTCCGAATAGCAGCGAGATCCTAGGGTGTGTCCATGGGGATATTATGCCCTCATTACCAAAGTGTAGCACATGGGATACACATAATAGAGGTAAATAGTGGAAGAAAGATAAGTGTTTTACTCCTATTGTTTTAATGCTCAAAAATCATTCCAAACATGTAAATAACTAATCATGTAAGACATAGGAATCATGTTTAAATCATATAAATCATGATTACTCTTGTTCTACTATGTTTTATTGCGATTATGATTAACCATAATCCATTATGTGAGTATTAATTCTTAAGAAAGATTCTATATATTTGATAAAGTATGAGACACCATTTCTGTGACCAAACTATCTCATTGTAACCTTGCCACCGGTTCCATATTTCTCAAACGACCTGACACCATTTTCGTACTACCGTTTCAAACACACTGTAACAAGACACCGTTCAGAATTTTGACAAAGGACTAGACAAAGTTAATCAAGACATCATTTACCAGACAATATAACATTGCTATTGGTTCCCAAAATTGCAATGGATTAAACATTGTAACTATGCTACCATTTTTCAAACTCACGAAGGATGTTAGTACTAATTGTGGCACCGCTTCAGACTCACCATGACTGTGGCAACGATTCTCTCTCACCATCGACTGTGACACAGTTCCTCACTTCAAATATTCTATCTTTTTCTATTAAATTTAAATGTTGATTCTAACGGTCATATTTGAGTTATTTAATGACACTGACATAATTAATGATCTTTTGTAGACATGACACCTGATATTACAAGGTATGAGGTAAAGTGATTTTTCTCTTTTTCGGCCATAATACAAACACCCAAAGATAAAATAAAAGGTGGTGCTCAAGTTGAAAAATTGATAATAAGGGAAGTGTGGA
The DNA here is from genome assembly GCA_963277665.1 of Viscum album. Lineage (NCBI taxonomy): Eukaryota > Viridiplantae > Streptophyta > Magnoliopsida > Santalales > Viscaceae > Viscum > Viscum album. The sequence goes on from OY728120.1 coordinate 1,115,690,007, forward strand.
GACTGAATATACATGCATGCAAGAACACACATAAGAACACATGAAGAACTCTCATTTTCTGTGAGCTGTAGAATCATAGATTTAAACATCCTTTTAGAAACAACAAATAGATGAAAAGAAGAGCATGTTACTAAACTGAAGTGAGAACATAGAACTCATGATACTATATTTCGGATTCTACTTTAAGAAGAGGACCCAAACATTAAATCTGCAACATCTTAAAAGTATAGATCTTCACAGAACAACACCCAGAAAATTTCTAATCCCTTCTTATTACATTATCCTCTGTTGTGCACTATTTTATTAAAATTTCAAACTGTGTGCATTTTTGTACTAAATACACACACTATATCCTACAATAAACTAGAGGATACAAGATATCCTCACACAAAAATATTTTTACACCATGTTTCTCATATGTATAACTATGGAAGAGGTCATGTGTGACTTGGTTATTATTTTTCCCATGTAGAACTGTGGTAGAGGTCAAGTGACCTCGACAGTCATGTGTGATGTTATGTAAACCCCGATCTAGGGTGTGGGTCATATATATATATATATATATATATATATATATATATACACATATATATATAAATATATATATATATATATTAGTGGAAGGTGATCATGAAGTGGAGTGGATTTGGTCTCATCTTGAGACTGAACCACTTGTTTTACTCCACTATGTTCTCAAATTTTGTTTTACTCTATTTTAACTCATATTTTAGTAAACTAAGTTTCACTTCGATAGTTAGTCTTTGATAGTATTTATAATTTTTTTGATTTAGTAGACTAGTTTCAAAAGTTATACCAATATTTCATATTATTATAATTTATAAATAATCAATCTTCTGATAAACTATTTGAATATTCAAAATATTATTAATTTACTACTTTGATTAACTGGCCTGTTTTGTTTTTAAAATTAAGTGGATTTTAAATAATGTTTTTAGGAGGAAATTCTATAGGAACTCAATTCACCATCACCCCTCTTTAGTGTCCTACTCCGACCAACATTTGGTATTAAAGGTTTTATTAAATGCTATATTCAAAGGTTTCAAATCATTTTCAAGTCTCTTCAACTATGATTTAGTTGTGTTTTAAATATCTATAAATTTCTGTTAGTTATAAATTTGTAGCTCTTTAAAACCTTACCTTTGTTTATTTGTTATGGATAATATATAGGAAGGTGATTCTACCTACAGACCTCCCTACTTTAATGGAAAAAATTATTCTCAGTGGAAAATTAAAATGAAAATGCACTTAGAAATCATGGGCTTTGATATCTGGACAGTAATAGAATATAAATATGAAATACCTAAAACTACAAGAACAAAAAGGAGTGAATCTAAAAAATATGATTATAATAATAATTATAAAGATATGAATGCCTGATTTTGTGCCTTAGGGGATGAATAATTTAATAGAATATCTGTTTATAAATCTGCCTATGAAATTTGGGATACCTTAGCCATATCACATGAAGGAAAAACTAATGTTAAAGAAAGGATACTTAATACCTATAATATTAACTATGATAACTTTAATATGAAGATTGATGAACCCATTTCTGATATGTATCTCAGTTTTAATGAAATATTCAATACAACGAGCTATCTTGGAAAGCGAGTGGGTGCCAAAGAACAAATCATGCGACTACTCAGATGTCTACCTGAAAGATGTAGAGGAACCTTAGTATCAAATAGAGAATCATGTGATATCAGTAAGTTTCCATTCATGGAGATTATAGGTAAATTGATGATGTATGAGGAAGAGTTAAAGGAAAAAAATAATAAGAGGATGAATCATACAGAAATTTAGTGGCTTTCAAAACCCCTACTTTCAAAAATAAATAAAAGGATAAGATATAGACTCATTATGATAGTAAAAGTAATGATAATTCACTATCATATAGTGATGAGGAAATGTCTCAATTATCCATAAGGTTTAATAAGTTTTATAGGATGAAGAAATTCTTTAGGAATACCAACTATAATGGAAAGTATGATCAAAAGGGAAACTGGAAGAAGGACTGGAAAAGGAATGAGAAATCTAATGAAATAATCTGTTATGAATGTAAGAGAAAGGGACATGTAATGGATTATTGTACCAAGATAAAGTACAAGAATACATATAATGATAAGTAAATAAGGTATAAAAAGGAAATTAATGCAACATGGAGTGCTTCTAAAGAGAGCTCAATTAACTCAAAATCTTCACATGATGAAAAGTCTAACAAAGGCAATATTTGTTTCATGAAAAACACATCAGAGGAAAGTTATTTGAAGAGATATTGTAGAATTATATGGTAATTGTAAAATGGATTTTCAAGACACATGAAAAGAGATTACTCATGCTTCAAGAATCTGATAACGATTAATGGTGGACATGTAACCTTTGGTGATAATGCAAAAGGAAAAATAATTTTCCTTGGCCAGATTGGTAACTCTAACTCATTTTTAATTTCTAAAGTAATTTTTGATGATGGATTAAAATATAATATTCTTAGTATCTGACAATTGTGTGATGATAGTTTTCATGTTAAATTTGATAATTATTCTTGTGATTTTTCAACTCTAAAAACTTATTATTATTTTTTGCTTTTAAAAATGAAAATGTTTATATTTTTAACATAGATTCTTTAGTTTCTAAAAATATTTCATGCTTAAGTGTATTTAAAAAAGATTCTTGGATTTGGAATAGAAGACTAAGACACTAAAATATACACCCACTTAGAAATCTTATAAGAAAAGTCTTAGTCAATGATCTACCCAAACTTGAGTTTCCAAATGAAAAGGTTTGTAATCCTTATCAAAAGGGTAAACAACAAAAAATATCATTCAAACCAAAGAAAGAAGTTTAAAATTCTCAACCTCTCAAGTTGGTTCACATTGACTTGTTTGGACCATCTAGAGTTTCAAGTATTGATTGGAAGAACAATGTCTATGTTCTAGTTGATGACTACTCTAGATATACTTGGACCTTTTTATTGGCTCACAAAAGTGAATCTTGATCTCATTTCACCAAGTATGCTAGGACTATAGAAAATATTAGTGGTTTTAGAAATAAATCCTTAAGAAGTGGCCATGGTCTAGAGTTTGAAAACCAATAATTTGAATCTTTTTTCTCATATAATGGATATAGTCATAACTTCTCTTCCCCTTGAACACCTCAAAAAATGGTTTGTAGAAAGAATAAATAGAACCATACAAGAAATATTTATAATCATGCTAAATGAATATGAATTAACTATCTACTTTTAGACTGAAGCTATGAATACATCTTGTGATATTATTAATAGAGTCTTAATCAAACCAATTCTTAAGAAAACTCTCTATGGGTTATGGAATAATATAAAACCAATGGTTAATTACTTCAAAGTTTTTGGTTGAAAAGTTTATATTATCAATACTAAGGATAATCTTGAAGATTTTGCATCTAAAAGTGATGAATGAATTTTCTTAGGTTATTCAATCTCTAGTAAATCTTATAGATTATTCAATAAGATAACCAAATGTGTGGAAGAATATGTATATGTCAAATTTTATGAAACAGGCCCACATGAACTTAATACCTCCCTAGAAAACCCTTAGGATGATATGTAAAATATAGACATCAATACTAAATATTATAACCATCCTGTTAAGGAATATGTTAAATCTTACAGTTCTGTAAATTCTCCAGATTCCAACCACAATGAACCCAAACCTGTTGAAGAACCTGAAATCTCTAGCCCTTTTTTTTCTAAACCTGTTAGAACTCTCAAGAACCATCATTTAGTTGTTATAGTTCGAGATTTAGATAAAGGAACTCAGACTAAAGCTTCTCTAATAAATCAATTTGAACATCAAGATCTCTGGTCACGGCTTGATCCTAAGAACAACAATGAGGCAATCAATGATGAATTTTAGGTGATGGCTATGGAAGGATAATTAAATCAGTTTAAAATGAATAACATCTAGAAACTTTTGGATAGACTTAAATACACCTTGAACATTGTCACTAAATGGGTGTTTAGTAATAAAGTAGATGAAGCTGGTAATATTGTAATAAACAAAGCTAGATTGGTTGCTCAAGGATACAGTCAAGAAGAAGGTATTGAATATGAGGAAACTTTTTACCGGTTTCTAGACTTGAATCCATTAGAATCTTTCTCGAATATGTAGCACATCTAAATTTAAAACTATATCAAATGGATATTAAGAGATAATTCCTAAATTGGTATATATTTGAGGATGTTTTTGTTGAAAAACCCCCTGGTTTTACAAACCCTCATTTTTTAAATCATGTTTTTAATTTAACAAAAGCTTTATATGGTTTAAAACAAACTCCAAGATCTTGGTAAGATAGAATAAGTAGTTTTCTTATTTCAAAGTTTTTTTAAAAAACTAAATTTGATCCTACTCTATTTATAAAAATAATTTATAAAGATGTATTATTTGTTCAAATCTATATTGATGATATAATTTTTAGATCTTCAAAAAATTATTTTTTGTTGATTTTTCAAAAATGATGCGAATTTGAAATGAGTTTAATGGTTGAACTCAAATTATTTCTTGGATTTCAAATATTTCAAAATAAATAAGGTATTATTTTGAATCAAAGTAAATATACTAAGGATATTTTAAAAAAAAATTGGATTTGAAAGCACTAAGAGTAGTGACACTCCAATGAGTACCAACTATAAGTTGGATCTTGATGAGAATGGTAAATCTGTTGATCAAACCAATTATAGAGTAATGATTGGAAGTTTACTCTACTTAACCTCTAGTAGGCCAGATATTATGTTTAGTGTGTGTATGTGTTCTCAATTTTAATCAAATACTAAAGAGTCTCATCTTCTTTCTATTAAAAGTATTTTCAAATACCTCAAACATACTACCAACTTAGGACTTTTATATCCTATAGGAAAATCATTTGACTTAGTTAGTTATTCAGATGCTGATATTGGTGGTTGTAAGTTAGATAGAAAAATTACCTCTAGAACATGTCATTTTTTAGTAATGTCACTAGTATGATGGTGTAGTAAAAATAAAAATTATGTTGCACTATCTATTGTTAAAGATTAATACATAGTTGATGGTAGTTGTTGAGATCATATTTTGTGAATGAAACACAATTTTCTAGATTATGGATATCTATTTAGGCAGGTCCCTATAAACTATGATAACACAATTGCTGTTAAAATCTCTAAGAATCATATTTCATATTAAATAACAAAACATATTGATGTAATACATCACTTTTTGAGATATCATTATCAAAAAATTTATATTACTTTGGAATTCATTGGCACTGAACATCAGCTTGCTGATATTTTTTCTAAACCATTAAATTTTGAAAGGATGAGCTACATCATACATGAATTAGGAATGATCATCCTTGAGTGACTGGTTTACTATCTCATGTTTACTATCTTATATTTTATTTCTCATAGTTATTGTCTCTCATTTACTATCTCTCACCTCACTCTCTCTAGTTTGTTGTCTCATTTGTTATGGTCGCACCATTTAGATTCACACTGCTTTGTTGACACCATGACCGCCTATTTCAGTCTCATTGTTATGACTCTTTATTTCTTTTTTTAAAATTATTTCTATTTCCATATCGTAGAATTAATGATTTTATTTATTTTATACTTCACTCTTGTTTTGCGACATTTTAACTCCCTAAATGATAAAAACTCATCTTTTCACTTCTCTCTTCACTCACACTCTCTACTCCTAAAGCCAGTCTATTTACTATTGAAATCCTCCTCTTACCTAATCCCATGTTGAATTCCCATGAAAAAGAATCCATCTTCATTGTCTCCTGGGAAACATTGGTCTTCAAAGAAATAGAAAAGTGATCGTATTATCATTCCCAAGAAACCGTTAAACCCAAGTCTTGAGGATCACCAAGTCGTGCCCGAAAAGTAAATTTGTGTGAAGTGTTTTCGGTCTAGTAAGTCGCTTTTTTTGAAAGTCTTAGAGGAATAGGGGTGGTTAGAATGGTTTAAAAAAGAGAAGATACTCATCTAACCCAAGATAGTTTTTGAATTTTATCAATATGTTCAGTTCTCTTTCAACTTTGAGGTTGATTTTATGGATAGAAGTAGGGTGAATAGAAAAAGATGTAATTTTTCTTTGAGGTTATGTTATTCCTTCTTTGAAATACCCCATGAAGGAATTTTTTAGGATTTTTAGAGAGTTACCCCTCCTCCAAGTGACATATTTAGTTTATAATACGTTGAGTGAGTTAACTAGAAACAAGAAGAAAAGAAGGAATATAGTTGTTGAGTTAGAGAAACTAAGTTGTTATTTAAGTTTATTCAATTAATAATTTGTCCAAGGAAAGGATACTTTTCTACTCTCAAGTATCAAGATGTGTTTTTGATGCATCTTTTGAAGAATGGTCACAAGATTAATTTGTGAAAGAATAGTATTCTTCACATCTGTGACATGATCAAGACATCCTCAAAGTCAACTTCTATATTTTATTCAAGGATGATTTCTATTATGCTATTATCCAAATGTTTGGATAGTAATAATGATGATGTGGTTGAGAATTATGATTTATGTATATCTAAAGATATATATAGACGAATTAAGATCAGTTATAATCCATGGAAGAGGCTATGTGTTAAAGATAATGACAGATTATATGAGGATTTTAATCTGGTTGAGCACCCTTCTAGACCTATGTATTTTACTGACCCTGGTTTAGAGTCAAATGAGATTGTGGAATACTCAGTTGAAGTAATACATGTTGATAGACCTGAAGGATAAAAAGGTGGTTATGAAGGTAAAACAGTTATGGAATAATCTCATGAACCTCATAATATTCCCTCTAGATAATATTCTCTCTCTAAAGGTGAATAATATGTTAGAAAATAAAATGAAACCATTGATAAAAGAAAATTTTTTGTTGAAGAATAAAATGTTGTTGTGGAAGAGAATGCTGGTACTGAGGAATAGACAGAGGAAGAAATATAGAAACATAAGTGATTTTATCTTTTGAAGAGAGAATGGATAAAGCCTTTAAATTAGCTACAGGTATGGTTGAATCTGATAGAGAAGAGGTTGTAGAAGATGGTCAAGAGATTGAGTCTCTTATTCCTCAAATAGATGCATCTATTTAGGGGGAGAAAAACCTCAACTTGGAAATTATTTAAGTACCAAATCCTATTGAATTGTGTTCTATGGAGACATGGTATAAGTTTCCAATGTAATTTTATGTTGATGAGTCTTAAGGAATCTTAGTTTAGTGATTAGATCTATCAACTATGTTTCAGCTAAAATCGGTCTCTGAAGTTTTTTCTTCTAACGAACTAGAACCTATTTCAATTCCTAGACTTGAACATATTCAATAAACTCCTAGCTATGTAAGTCACGATGAATTGAAATTTTTTGAAAAAATCTTTTTACTAGTTTTGAGAACCTCATGAATTCACAGCCTACCTCTATGACCAATCTCAGTGAAAGAGACGCTTCTTTGCTTCTAGAGAAAATCATATGGAAGATCCAACCCAAGAGTCTTCATGAAATTCAATAAGTCCAGATTGAGAACAAGAATTTGAGTGATTAATTGAGATCTCTAAAATCTATTGTTGAAGAAATATAGAAAAAATTGCAAGATGTTCAAGATCCTGTTTCTCATCTAAGTGAGGATGATGCTGATAAGATCCCAGAAAAGGTTGTATCTCTGATTCAACCCAACTTAATAACTATTTATAAAAAATTGGTTGAGAACAACACCAAAATAGAAAATGAAATTACAGGCCTTGTATCTAGAATCAATATGTTGACCAATGAATATAATTGATGTTTACAAACTATTCTAAATCATCTTAAGACTCTCTCATCAGTTATTTCTACTCAATCTACTTTTTCTCAGCCATCTCAATTCTTGGATAGTTAAATGGACATATCTATAATTAAGAAATAGTTTCAATATTTGATTGAATTTTTTGATAAGGAACGTCTTGATATAGTTTTCAAGAATAGTTACCATGTGCTTGACATGGTAAGAGTTCACTCCAAAATTTCCACTAATGCTAAAGAAGAAATATCAAAGAAAGTCGATTACTATTTTAAGAGAATCTATTCTAAGTATGAGTTAACCATTAATTTCAAGTATCTTGTGGAGAATTTAAATCTACCTCCTGTAACTCAAGATTTCAAGGATCATGTTTAGAAGTTAAGGGATTTCACACCTAATCTAGAGAAATTCATGGAAAATAAAGATGGTTTTGAGAAATCCATGCAGTATTGTGGTGAATTCATCAGAGAATTTATTAATCTATTGAACCCTTATCTTCATGTTCATAGCACATCCACAGTGGCTCCTACAGCAGATCCTTTGAGACCTGTCCTAATTCCTTCTACCAATCCTTCTTCTTCTACTTCCTTTGCTCCTGTAACCATGTCTGTCTCTCAGGCTATGATCCATATCAGACCTGTTATTATTGAGAAACATTTTCCTCGGTCTTCCACCAAACCAACCCTTTCCCCTTCTATCATTAAAGGAGTCAATTTTCCTTCCCTTCCTACTATGTCTACCACCTCCATGTCTACACCTCTTACTTATACTTTTATTATCTCTGACCCGGATCAAGAGAAAACTGATTAATCTAATGATAAGTGATTATTTTTTTTATGGGGATATGATGTATTTTATTTTTGTGATTTTAAATATAATCTACCACTTTATTCAATGAAAAAAAAATCTATATTTTATTCCCTTGTTATTTTCTTTAGCTTTTTTATTTTCCGTTCTCTTATTCTCTTTTTTATAATCCCAAAGGGGTAAGAGCTTCCATTTGTGATAAAAAGAGAAAAATAAGAACTTGTTTTTAGACATTTGTCTTCTTTTATACTATTTGTTACATATATTATCTAATACTATGATTAGATAAGAAAATATATGTATTGTAAATTACATGATTTGTGATCATCAAAAAGGGGGAGATTATTGGACTCTACTCATTTTAATGCTAGTAAATCATGAAAATCATGTAAATCATTAATCATGTAAGTCATCAGAATCATGTTTAAATCATATAAATCATTATTAATATTATTATACTATGTTTTATTAATAATATTATCAACCTTAATCCATACTCCTAGTATTACTACTTAAGACATATAGAAGATATTTGATGAAGTAGAGACATCATTTCTGTGATCAAAATGTCTCATTATAACTATTCTACCAGTTTAAGATTTTATAAAGAAACTGAAACCATTTCCATGCTACCATTTCCAAGACACTGTAACACGACACCATTCAAAATTTTGAAAAAGGACTAGACACCATTACCTGAGACACTATTTCCAAAACATCGTAACCTTACTACTAGTTTCAAAAATTAAAAAGGACCAAACATCCTAACTATGATACTGGTTCTCGAACTGATGTAGGATTTCACTACTAACTATGGAATTTCTTCAGACTCACCATGATAGCAGCACCACTTCTGTCTCACCATCAACTATGACACCATTACTCACTTCAAATATTCTATCTTTTTCAATTAAATATAAATGTTGATTCTAACGGCCATATTTGAGTTATTTAATGACACTGAAATAATTAATGATATTTTGTAGACATGAAACCTGAAAGTATGAGGTATGAGGTAATGATATTTTTCCCCTTATTTTCCATAATACAAACACTCGAAGATAAAATAAAAGGTGGAGCTCGAGCAGAAAAAGTGATAAGAAGTGAAGTGTGGTGACTGAATATACATGAATGTAAGAACACATAGAAGAACACACAAAGAAATCTCAATTTCTTTGATCTATAGATCAAAGCTTCAAACATACTTGAAGCAAAAAAAAATAAAAGAGATTAATAGAATCTCGCTGAAATAAAGACAGAACATAGAACTCACAATAATTTGTTTCCGAGTCTGCTTTCAGAAGAGGACCTGAGCATAAAATACGTTACATCTTAGAAGTATACAGTTTCATATAACAACACTCATAGAATTTATAATCCCTTATTATTATATTCTTATTTGTTGTGTACTATTTTATTAAACTTTTGAGCAGTGTGTGTGTCTGTACAAAAAACGCACACTGTCTCCTGCACTGAACTAGATGATATAATATATCCTCACACAAAAATCTATTTACACCTTGTTTCTCCTACGTATAACTACGGAAGAAGTCTTCTGTGACCTGGTTGTTATTTTTCCCATGTAGAACTATGGTATAGGTCAATTGACTTAGAAAATCATGTGTAATATTGTGTAAACCCCAATACATGGTGTTGATCAAATATTTTTATATAAATTTTTCTTGGTGGGAGGTGATCACCAAGTGGAGTGGATTAGGTCTCATCTTGAGACTGAACCACTTGTTTTAATCCGCCGTGTTTTAAAATTCAGTTTTACTATTTTTTAACTCATATTTAATAAAAATAAGTTTCACTTTGATAGTTATCCTTGGATAGTATTTATAATTATTTTGATTTAGTAGAATAGTTTCAAAAGTTATACCAATATTTCATATTGTTATAATTGAGAAATAATCAATCTTCTGAGAAACTATTTGAACATTCAGATTATTATAAATTCACTACTTTGATTAACTGGCCTATTTTTCTCAAATTAGGGGACCTTCAAATAATTTTTTTAACAGAAACATTTATAGGAACTCAATTCACCCCCGCCACTTGAGTGTCCTACTCCGACCAAAAATAAGTAAAAGTGGAAACATATAATAGGAATATATAAACAAGGGATAAGAATAATTGTGTAACTCAAAAAACATTCTATAATAAAGCAACTGATGGCGATAAGTCATGTCACTAGAAAACTAGAGAACATGGATACAAGACAGTAGGCATAATATGTTACACAATAGTATAAATTAAATCAAATACTTTCCCAAGAATCCTGAGCTCTAGCTCAGTCATCTAATATCAATCTCCATCCTAAACAATAAACAATCAAGTGTATGAAGTCGTATACTTCCCATTTTCAACCCCTGTAAACATGTAATATACTCTAGGTACTAAATGGCACCAGGAGAGGGTGTGAGATAAATCTCATAGTGCCACCACCAATGATTTCTATAACATCTGACCCATGTAATGAAATATAATAGTGTACAGGCATGTATATATAAAGTAAAGCAATAAAATGTAACTAAATACCCAAGTACCTGCTTCAGCCCTCGGCTGGTGTCTGAACATGAACCCAATTATTTACTTGATTGTTATAAATTTACAAATAAGTTGCTTTTTATTACTATTATAGGTTACAAGATGTAAAAAAGGAAACCTATGATGTTATTTAAAAATGAAGTTCCAAGGTAGTAACCAAGGAAAAATAAGCCTCAAGGTTCGCTAAATCACTAGTAGTTGAGTCTAGCTAAGGGGTAAGAGTGTAAACCAAGGATCATAGTCCAAATCATTCCACAATAAGATGAATACTGGTTCTAGAAAGTTAATTCAAGGTAAAATGGTGCTAAGAAAAAACTGGGCTTGATGGGCTTTAACCATCCATCCCACAGCCCGAAGGCCTTCAAGTTTTTATTATAATAAAACCCCCTTTTAAGGGAAGAAGGGGGGAACCCATATAGACTTTATGAACTTAAGACAGATAAAAAACTGAAGGTCTAAGAGAGGAAGATCAGATAGTCAACATGGAGCTGCCCCTCTCCGGTATTTGATCATGATGAAGCTCTCCACTGTTGCATGGTTGTTTGGCAAGAAATTTTTCTGTGTCAAAGAATAGGCCTGATCCGATAGCTGAAGTCATACCCTCTCAAACATCCAAATCTAAAAATCTAGAAAAGATGAACTTTCAGCTCTGGATCCTCCTCTAGATTTTATTCCATGTGGTCGAGTCTAGCTACACCACCATTCCATGTTTCTTGAAAACTAGGAATCCTCATAACACCACCGATCACAGTATATATACCGTGATTAAATTCAACCACAAAGTCAAAAAATTTAGAAAACATAAATCCATCACCAAAATTTCCTAAAACAATCCGAATTTGCAAAACCCATCACCGCCCTCTAGACTACACACAAAATTCATAGCGATCCACCCGAAACACGCTCCATCAACATAGATCAATTGGGTAAAAACCCAAAACTGCACTAGATCTGGATGAAGCATAGATTTGGAACCATCACTCGGGGATGTCGGCTTCAGATCCAATCTAGAGATCCTCCAAAACCAACAGCATTAAAACCATCATCTCTATAGACCATCGAATTTGAGCTGACCCTGGACAATGACAATGCTTGAAGCCACCAGAGATGCGCTGATGCACAAATCCAACTGTGAAGCCTCTGCTGAGAGATATCTAAGTTTGAAGCTGACCACCGAAATACGAATTCATCGTTGATAAAGTTGAGGCCAACATACAGAACACCAACTCCTGAAGCCAACCTTATAAAGGTGAAGCTGCTGTAGAGAGACTTTCCAATGCTAGATCCAAGGAGTGTATTCAAGGAATCCTAGATCCAATGAGTGTATCTAAGGCATCCTGTAGTACTACATGAGGGATCCTATGATATCATACCAGGAATCCAAAGGTTATATATGGATCCAGTTCTACATGGGTCTCAACCCAAGCAATCTATTTCCTTGAATTAGAATGGGGTTCTTGAGTGCTCATGGTATCCTCCGATCAAAATCCAAGGAGATCTCGAATTAGGCCATTCCTATTTGATAGTGAAGTTATATAATAATTTAATTGGTTTAACCCCTATCTTTCATTAGTGTGATAAGGTCAAGTAGCATGAAAATGTTTAATTTATTTAAGTCATATAGTATATTAAATGTTAATTCTACTACCTTACATTAATCAAGTAAGGGGTATTATGGATATACAACCTATTATTCAATAAAATTCAATACGGTCAAGTCATATACTCAATATTCTTTCCAATTTCTATTTCATAATTAATTATCAATTGAATCACTTACCTAAGGTGGGTCACATGGTAAGCATACATGGTACTTTCCATTATAAAATTTACAGCATAAACATTCCATTTAATATAGAAAGATTACCCTTAGAGAGGTCAAGAAAAGGAACACCCGAATAGTGGCTCAAATGTGTCAAAACACTAAAAACCCAAATATGGCATGACCTTCGACATGGGGAGGATTGAGTTGTGGGTGTAACTGCTAACAAATAATTACATATTTGGAATGAGAATAACTATACGTTTCTAATGAGTATAATCATGGAATATAAATTTAATAAATGGAACTTGATGAAATCGATGGACCCCACATGTATATTCTAAAATTTACGAACTTTAGGGATAAATTATAGACCATCCACCTTATGGTTGTACGATGCTTCTCCTGCGGTATTGGCCCTTGATTTAGTTTAGATCAGAGTAGATATAATAAAAATATAAAAACACTCATACCTAGATATCTTAGTTGAGAGAAAAAGAGAAGGATAACAACTCAAGAGGAATCAAGTACTTAATGTTGTGCATCGAAGGTGACGAACAGAAGCCTGATCGGTTTCCAGATGAAGGAGATCTCTTGATCCCAAGTTTTGTTCTTCAAAATTATCTAAAATGGGAGAAATTTGTTTAATCCTATATAATCTAGGATTAGGGAAGGTGGAGGTGGATTAATTAGATAATTAAGGGGAAAATGACAATTTACCCTTAAAATATCATGCGCACGGTTTGTCTGCTTGGTTTGAAAAACTGGGTGAAAACCATGCACGGGTACCTGGGAAAAAGGGGTGCTTGTATGGTTAGGCTGCACGACCGTGGGCCAACTGTGTGAAGTGAATTTGTAAGAAAAAACACAATCCTCATGGTTTTCCAAATCATGTAGAATTCCTACACAGTTTACTCTAAATCATGCACTAAGCCTTTTTTCCAAAAAGATGGGTTCTGGGCTCTGAACTTGCCCCAGACACCCCTGAGACCTTTTTTAACCCCTTAGGCATCCATATTAGGTCCAAAGTAAATATTAGACTGAAAATTAAAGGATCCATACCTAAGTGAAAAATGGGTTCTTAAATAAAATCTAAAATATTTATCTTTATAATGGTAAATTATTTTTAATTTTTAGGGAAAAAAATAAGTTCCTTAAATGCCTATACAACACTGATGTCGTAATTATTCAATTATTAGAAAAATAAAATAAATCATATTCAAAATTTTAAAAAAATATATATTATTTAAGATAATTAATTAAATAAATGGGTTTTATAGATGAAATTGACATGTTAGGGATATAATAATATTTTTTTTCAAATTATAAGTGTTATCTTGATATTTTTAAAGTCAAAGTAATGAATAGTTCTATAAATAGACATTATGAATATTTTATATAAAATAATATTTTATTAAATGATTAAAAAATACAAATAATATTGAATTCATATAATGGTATGTGGTTAATTACATTGATTGTAGTTCATTTATGGGTATTTGGGAATTTTATAGAAACAATATTGACCTATATATAGTAGAAAATTTTAATACTATGGTAACTTCCAAAAGAGTTAACGATAGGTTAAACAAAAAAGATAAGGGTATAAACATGACCTAAAATTGTCCAAAAATTATTTAATGAAGAATATTATACCATTATCACATTATTTTCTAATTTGAGTTGTTTAATGGATACTTTTACATAAAAATGACTTATATATTATTTAAATAAAAGATAGTTACAAAATGTCACTCTCTTTGTATTTTATATCTTTTATGTGTCCACATTGGGTAAAACCAAGATATGAACGAAAATTAATGTCTATTTTTTAAATAATGAAATTATAGTAACACCATTAATCTTTTATTATTAAAATAGTGGTTCACATGGTTAAGGTCAAAAATAACTAACCAATGGGTTATTAAAAATGATAAGGTTTAAAATGACACCAACATTGATCTAAATTATACTGTTTGATGGGATTATAACCATGCCCTATATTATCTTTGAATCCCTTTGGATTCATTTGGAATTATAAGTTAATTTATTATAATTTAAACTTTTTAGAAATTCCAAAAGTGCCCTTCCCCTCAATTATAAAAGGTTGCATCCTCCCTCACTTATTCACACCGCATTAAGACAAATATCTTGGAAAATACCTATACATTTATGTTCCCAACACCCTTATTCATGTTTTGGAGGTCCTAGTCTTCTAAAAATGCCAACTCTAATTTCTCTAAGAGGACATCCAAAGGAGGATTCTTTAAGAGAAGGTAATCATCTTTACCGACTCTTTCAATTTTATTTCTTATTCTATTTCATATTATTATGTTATATAAATTCTAATTAAAAACTATAGTATCATAAATATAATGAAACTTTATTATGTTTATTGGAAACCCATTTTACATCTCTTCTCTATCCTATAAAAAATTAAAACATCGCTCGTATGTACATATGGCTTACCATCTCCACGTAGCCGTGTAATTCATTTTTCATCACCACATTACTCTGATGGTTATAAATATGGAACTAATGAGTATATATGATATTTACGAAATAAATATTATTCTTTAATGATTAATTACTCTTCACCTTTCTTTCATTCCACCCATAAAATAATGGAAATAGCAGTCATGCAGAAGTATGACCTACTATTTCCATGAACAATATTATTCATTTTTTAATCTATACCTTTTAAGGATTATAATTAATACATATATAATGAATATATATGATATTAATATCATGATTTTTTTTAAGATGATGGAAACATCATCAAAGTAAAATGAATGAGACTTACGAATCAAAATATACATGAAAAATGAAGTAGTTATCACCTGAAGAAGTAATTTAATAAAGCTTTTGTTAATAAATGGTTGATTAAAAGTGTATAGGTAAATCATATATTCTATTATATATATGAAAATGGTTTTGTATTAGATTTATAATAAAATTTTATTTATTATACAGGAGGTTCAGACACATGTGAAGGAATTTAGACCTAATATAAGGGTTTATTTCGCAATCTCATCATTATTTGGGATTATTTATGTTTATGTCTCTACTAGGGAAATATTTATCTTCCTAGTTCATGTTTTCTAAAAAAATAAACATTCTTTTTATATTTTCCTATGATTTTTAAAATTCATTTTACCCTTGTTTGACTTTTTACAAAATGGTTTTAAAGGAATCTTTTTTTCATTTTGTCAATGAGGTACTTTGTAACTTTTCCAACAAAAAATATTGAATGAATGCTTTTTTAACTTATACAGAATAAGAATAATTTTTCACCATCATGAATCCTAAATTATTTAAGGAATACTTTATAATTTTATAAGTTTATTTTTAAATAAAATTTTTTATTTATAAGTGTGTGAGTTTTTCTAAAAAAATATTTTTATAGTATTTCTATTCATCAATGAAAACATCACTTATCTTAATTATTCTTCCCTAGAGATATGTTATGATGATATCATCCTTATTATCTCTCTAGATAGAATATGTTCTTTTTAACTCAAAAGGTACTATTTAATAATATTCACCATATTACATTGGATAGTTTATAATTATGTTTATTGATGAGGGAATGTTATCAAAATTTTGTATTCTAGATTCAATATGAATATATATATTGATTATATTTCACCCCTTTTAATGTGAGTAATTAATTAGCCTTATTAAGTGATGGTTGGGTCCTTCTATAGTCCCTCGATTCATCAGTAGGTCACATGATACAAGCTACTTTGAGTATTGGTTGAGGTCCTACTTGCTTATATATGATGTCTTGGCTGAATCCCTAATGGTATGTTTATGATGTATAAAATTATTCATTCCCTAATTATGATATTAGTTATTGATATTCCAAGTGATTATTTTATTGGTTAAAATATCCATAGTTAAGTTTCATGCTCATGTGATTATTTATATGGAATTATATGATCATCATTTATTCCTTCCATATTATGTTCATGTTATTGATTAAATGGAATGTGTTTCAATTATTTACCTTTTTATAATTATTATTACATATTTATTCATATCTTCTTCTATATTTTTACCCTTACTAAGAATCTAAGCTCACCCCTTTCTTATGTTTTATTTTCCCCAATATATGAAGAAGTTTTTTCTATTTGGCATGTAGGGAATACACTATGGGTAATAATGTAATTATCAAAGAAAATTCTTTGTGTATTTTGTTTTTTTAATTATGATGTGGAATTAATATATGTATCTAGTTTACTAAGACTAAAAAACTATTTAGTCTTTTAGGTTGTGATTCCATGTATCTAGTTACAATGTAATAAAGTAACCATTGACTCTAGGATACTGGCTTCAGGGTCTTTAATGTTGGTATCTAATGAAGTTTAGTATAATCATTAAAAGTTAGATTTAGAAAATCATAGATTGGATAACAAAACACTATGATAAAATTTGGAAATATTCTCAAAGAAACAAAACTTATGGTTTATTGATTAGTTGTTCCTAGATTTCCAATTTAAATTATGTGTTTCACTAATTTTGATATTATATATTATGTTTAATAATTTTATGATCTAATCCAGTTTATTCCATTATTTAAAAATGGAATATAGTAGAAGTAATGGGAATCATATCATTTAACTTAATCCAATGAGTGTGAATGATCATTTCCTTGATGGTCTTAAGCCAATATTTCTTAGGTAACTAGTCTTCTAAACATTATCATCATACGAGGAAATAGTATCATGTGCTATCAAAATAGATAAATAATTATATAAGCTTTATTTATTTTAAGGGAATTATGGGAAGAAGAGGGTGGAAGATCAAAAAATTAATAATGTGAAGAAGGGAAAAAAGTATTTTCCAACATGTGATACTTGTGGAATGGAATCATTTGGTACATGATTAAAAGGAAAGGGGGTTTTCTTCAAGTGTTAAGAAAAATGAAACTATGATCATTATTTCAGGGGAACCAAATAATCTTATAATCTGTAATTATTCCACTATAAGGATATGGGGAACTACACAAATGAATTCCCTAAGCGTTAGGGGAACATAGCTCAGAAGAAGCAAAGGGATCAAGGTCAAGATTATGTTATTACAAGATTCAAAGTTGAATGATTAAAGTACTTGTGTATTTGGATTCAATAATTATGATGTAATAGTACTTTATTAATGATATTTTGGTTATAAAAATCATAAAATGTATAAGGATTTTAATTAAATACTTTTTTAAGGATTTCAGAGAATATTTTTAATGGTACTGGTGACCAGGAAAAGTGATTAAGTGAAAAGTTTATCTTTTTTGAAAACACATGATTAAGGGAACGTAACAATTAACATGTTCTTGATTTTGAGATAATAATGATAAAGATATGTTTATGGGATAGTATTGGTGACCATGAAATTGGTTAGTGATTTTATGGATTATGTTACCTTTCCTAGGTTTACTATATGTTTTGATTTTAGGAATATATTCGACAACTTGAGATTTTATTTTTAGAAGCATTCATGTTTTCATTAAGTTTTTATGTTGATTCAAGTTATTACCATGTTTTAGGAGAATATGTGATAAAAGTACTCACATGTTTTTAATGTCACATTATGAACAACTTTATGTAGTATAGGGATAAATTTTTGATCAAATTTTTGGATTTTGAATATGGTTAGTAATATTTTGTAATATTTTTAAGGTTAACTACTATGGAATGGATTAAGTTCAACTTTGGATATTATTTATTTAGGTTAAAGTATTATTTATCATATTGGATAACTTGTTCTAACCATTTTGTTTTCAATAAATATCCAGAGGTCTAATAAATTACTTAAGGATCTTATTATTTGTTAAAAGTGCTTCAGGCATGAAAATTTTATCATGAATACCCATTTCTTGGAATAAGAAACAAAGTGTAAATATATCAAATTTGATCCAAATAATGAGATTATGCTTTTGAAATGAAAATAAATCAAGTAAGTTTATTTTCTAAATTATTTTTTCTAGATATTAAAATAATTACTCAACTTTAGAAGAGGTACCTTTAAATAAAAATGTAATCTGATTACTTACATTATCGAGAAATCAATGGCCTTTTAACCCAACACAGATTTATATTTTTGGGATAGTTAACATTTTCAAGATCATGTTCTATATCACTCTATATTAATACTTGGGTGTTTTTATTATCTTTTATGTATATTTTTTCAATTCCCACTAATGTTTTCCTATTCAAAAACCACGTTTTTTAGCGACCTTCCCATTTCCCTTCCCCTTTTTTAAGAGGAAGTATTATTGTCCCTTTTGTGGTGTGAGATTTCCAAAAAGGTATATTCAAATTTCAAACCCTTGATTATCTAACACAACATCAAATTTTGAGGATGAAATTTTTTTAATGGGGAAGAATATGACACCTTGAGATTTTAAAAGAACAATACCTTTGATATCCTATACACCACACAACACCAAGTTTAAACAAACCCCAAAATATTATTATTTAAATATGACTATTATATCAAAGAAATTAAATTGGTGGTTATAAATAGTATTAACCAAATTATGAAATATATATATAGTACCTACTCAGTAAAATTTTATTAATGAATGCTTTGTGAATGAGCACTTTACTTTTAGTAAAGTAAATTTATTTTTAAAAAATATGGTTTCTTCAAAAATTAGTTTCATTTATTTTTATAAGAATAATATAATTAATTTCTATAAATTTTAGAAAATTTATTTGAAAAGAATAATTTCATTTTTGGATTCATCGAGTCCAAATTATCTTATGATGAATTTTTTAATATTTCATGAAAATTTTGAATTTTTAATGAATAGTGAAAAATATTGATTTTTATTGAAAATTGTATTTTCTTATAAAGAATTAAAAAATTAAAATCATATTTTGTATTAGTTTTAAAATTTAATTATTTAATTTTAAACTAATTTTTTTCTTTTTTATGAATTTTATACATTAATTTAGTACAAAAACATTTTATACTTAAAAAGGGAAATTTTCTGAAACACTATTTTTCATTGCATTTTTTCGGTTTAATTTTAAATTTAATTACAAAATTTTTTTGTATTTAATTTTAAAAAATAGATTTCATATTTGGAATTAGGAGTTAAAAATTTATTAAATTTAAGCCTTTTATTTTTTTCAATATGAATAAAGACCTTGGTGATTTTTGTTACCATGGTAAAGGGTAAATAAGAAAATGAAGAGTAAAAGTAATATGATAAGGACTATAAAATAACCATTAAACTTATCCAAATTTTATTAGATGAGTAATTTTTATACTTAATTATTCAAGGTTCGAATATATATCCTTTCTTCATTTAGAGGTGACCGTGATATTTATAATATTTTATATAAATAATATTCAAAGAAATCACACTCATGTTTTTAATGACTATAAAATTTTAATATGAGTTTATCCATAGGATATGTTTTAATATAAATATTTTTCTAAAATATAAAAAAATTATATTTTATGTGGTAATTAATTTTATATTCTTAGTTAAGAAACACATACCTTAAATTCTTACACAATGTTAATACATTAATTATTCAATTATTGGAAAAATAAAATGAATGATATTAAAAATAAAAAAAAATATAATTTGATATACTTAACGAGATTCGTGAATTTTATATATTAAATTATAATTTTAAGTATATAATAAAATATTTTTTTAGAATTCTAAGTGTTATCTTGATATTGTTAAATTTGAATAATGAATAGTTCTAAAATTGAAATTATGAATATTTTATATTAAATAATATTTTATTTTATGATTTAAAAATCCAATAAATATTAAATTAAGATAAAGTAATGGTATATTATTAATTACATCTACTATAGTACATGTATGGGTCTTTTAAAATTTTATAAAAACATTATTGACCCTTATATAGTAGAATCTTTTAATAGTATGGTAATTGTAAAAAGAGTTAATGGAAAGTTAAAACAAAAAGATTTGGGTATAACCATGAACTAAACTTGTAAAAAAATTAACACCCTAATATTGTGTGAATTATTTTTTTTGAAATTAATTTATCCTTTTTGATATTTTTCATTTTACGCAACACTGAGCATAATTTATTTTATATTAAAGAAATATGTTTAGCTTGCGTTATAGTCAATACCAAGTTAATCATGCACAACAAACAGCATAAAATTTATCTTAATCTAAATTTAACATTGAGTTTATCATTCATTATATGCAACAATGACTTTCCTCAGTGGCTTGTGTAACAAGAAAGATTGAGGTTTACCTAACAATAATATAAAATTAAAATATGATTATTTAATATAATGAGATATAACCTTAACAGTAAATTAGATGTTATGAATAGTATTAAATAATTTCTGAAAATATATGGTTTTACAATATATTATGAATTCATAGGTTATCAATTAATTATAAATGAATATGAAAATCGATTGAATATAAAAGGAAATATTATTATTTTTATGGTCACAAAGTTTTTTTACCCTAATAAATTAAATTAAATAAAATTAGTGAGGTATATTAATGTAATATATATGTTATATATTAAATAAAACATTTTTTATATTCATTCAATATATTTTATAGACAGAAGATAAGAACAAACCCAATTTCAGGCTTAAAACATATATTTTTATAAATATAGTTTTATCACCTTTTAATGGAGAACCCAATTTAAATCCCAATTTTGGAAATTTAATAAACATAATATTTAAAATATAAACTTCATATTTTAAATAAAAACATAAAAATTATGTTATGAAATTTTTTTGGTATTTTTCTGTGAGGTTTCATTTTTTAATGAATAGTTAAAAATACTGAGTTTTAGTTCAAAACAACTTTTTCTTCTAATTTATTTATAAGGATAAATTATATTTTAAATTGGTTTTAAAGTTTAAATATAAAATATTTTTATCAATTAATATATTTTTAGTCATTTAGATCAATTTCACTTTTAAATTGGGTATAAAAACTCAGCAAAATTTTGAATGTTTTTACTTTAAAAACCTGCATTGTTGACCTGACAACTGGATTAATTTTAAATTAATTTTTGACACTTCTGTTATTATAATTTGGGAAAATAGATTCAATATTTTTAATCATCACAATTTATAATATCAAATAAGTTTAACTTAGTTTTTGACAAAAAAAATACCAGTGAAAGTGATTAAAATTAATTACGATGATTGAGATAAAAATTTGGTTGATAAAGTACAAAACCTTAAATTTAAGACAAAAAATGACTTAGAAACTTGTAAAAAACCCATTTTTTAGAAATTATTCACCCATTAACCTTCCATTTTTGAGTTTTTTTATGAATTTTTTTAGGTAAAAAATTTGGTACGCCTAACTTGTTTTCAAAAATGCCAAGTGTGTCCTTTCCTTTCTCTATAAAAGGCCACCACTTATCCCTCTTATTTACACATATAAAACCACATAGTTTTGGAAAATATATACCCAATAAAATTCCAAAAATTCCTATCATAATACTTTAAGCCTACATTTTTGAATAAACCAATCCAAGTAAGCCTTTTGGAACAAACCAAAAGGAGTTACCCGATTAAGAGGTAATGTCTACTCTCAAGCTCCATTCTTTTATTTCCTTTATCCACCCCTCCACTCTCTTTATTACATGATTATTTTAGGGTCCTGAAAATTCCGCAAATGGGAAATCCAATTACTCAAAAATTTGGAAAAGGACCGAACCTGTCCGTGCACCAGCTCCCAGCAACAGTACGTGGCCGATTCGGCGAACCGCCCTCCCGCAGACGTCGTCGTTCCCGGAATGGGGGCGGAGCTCCTATGCGGGCATGAACCAGGAAGACCGCCGGTGATGCTAGGCCGGTCCACCACCGCAAAGCGCACCAACCGGCCCATGCCACGCGCGCCGACGTTCGCGAAATGGAGGCGGAGTGCCTATGTGGCCGCGGACTGTTGTCCTTGGCGGAATAGAGGCAGAATGCTACCCAGCTGCGGAATAATTCCGCAGATCTCGGTTCCTAAAATTCCCAGTTGACTGAGTCATCCGCAGGTGGGGATTCCTTCGTGGCCTTCCTTAGAAAGTTCCACGGGTCCATCAATACCGCCTCCCTCGCGACTCTATAAATATTCACTGAGGGGCACCAAAAAATCAAGAGAGGGGGGACGGGTGAAAACCCGTGGGGAGACACTGGAGAAATTTCTCCCAGCGATAAAATCCCACATCCATCCGCGGACCCCATATCATCCGCGAATGAACTCTTCCCCAGAGAGGAGAAACTAGTCCGCAAACCACATGCGGACAACTCCTCCGCGGTCAGCCCATAGTGGCCATTTCTTTCGCGGATAGTCCCGCCGCGTCCACCCCTTCCAGGGACCAGTGTCGTTCACGAAATGGAGGCAGAACCCCTCCGCGGGCGCAAAGTAGGACGGGAGCCATCCCCTTTGTAGACACCCTTCGCAGACGGCCCTCTCCACCGCGGACAGCACCCTTCGTGGACAACCTCCCTCACGGCCTACTCCCTTGCGGCCTACTCCATCACGACCTACTCCCTCACGGCCAGCTCCTCTATGGACACCCTTCGCGGACAACTAAACTGCAAACCACAAGGGTCTCCCTCGCGGCCAGTCCCTCACAGCCGACACCTCGTGGCCAGCTCCTTCACAGCCAGCCCCATGCGGAAAATCCCATGCACACGTTGGTCCATACCGCAGGGTCTGCGCCCCCGCCCCCCTGCTCGGGGTCAGTGTCGGGTTGCGGTCCTGGCCCTCCGGGTCGGTCCCTTCACTACCGTCACTGACCCCCCATGAAAAATGGAGAGTCGCACCATGAACTTTTCAGGCCTAGATGTCGAGATTTTCCATTGCGCCCTTATGTGCACCCACCTTCCACCTATGGAATACCATGATTTGAGATACTCCTATAACCCCATTTCTTAGATCATTTTGCTAGGTTCATCCAGAAAGGGTCGCCCTTGCGTAAGGCCCACACCAACCATTTCTAGGTATCTCCTACCTAATCATCCTGACCACATGACATTAAACTGTATGGCCTTCGTCCTGACCACATGACGTTAAACTGTATGGCCTTTGTCCTAACCACATGACGTTAAACAGTATGGCCCTCGTCCTGACCACATGATGTTAAACTGTATAGCCTTCGTCCTGACCACATGACGTTAAACTGTATGTCCCTCGTCCTGACCACATAACGTTAAACTGTATGGCCCTCGTCCTATCCATATGACGTTAAACTAAATGGAAACAGTCCTCTCTACATGACTATAATCTGTAGCATTCTCTATCATTCAATGATTACAGATGCCTTATGCTATGTTTACAGTGCAGTGGCATAATTTCAAGGGTGATGGAATCCATTCAAACATTCCATCACTCCACCCCACGCTTTGTGTGTCCTTCATTCGGATCTTCATTCCCCTGCATGTCTGAAGGGACCCCATAATGGCCTGGCCTCATGCCGCATCGGCTCACCTACCATCCTGGGCCAACACCCCGGAAGACTTTGGACAAAACTTCGAGATAGGTCCTGTGTTTCGAACACGGTCATCATTCGACCCTCATTTGTTCATCCCCATTTTAGGCTAACGTGATACGAATGCTGTGTTTCGAACATGGTTAATAGTTTCCCTCCACCACCATGCCACCCTCATTGTGTTCCGAAAGTCGGGCATGTAATTCACACTTTTCATCTCCCTTTTTTTGGACTTATTCCAACGCCCATGGCATTATCCCACTTGTGCACTTGCGCATAGGCGTTGACCCCCATTCTATTCTTCAACCCACCAATGGGTTGGGATTCCCTCATGTCCAGACATGAGGAAGACACCACGGGCATCCATCTCCGAGTAAGCCCCGACCTTCTGGGCCTCCTTAGAGTGTAAGCCCCAATCCATCGCCCCGGGCATCCATCTCAAAGTAAGCCCCGACCTTCTGGGCCTCCTCGGAGTGTAAGCCCTAATTCATCACCCTGGTCCACCCTCATGCGTAAGCCACACTCTGCTTCTCACGGATGCACCTTTTGCGACGTGATCCTCTAGTCCCTGTTGCCTCTTATTTCTCACAACGAGCATGACTCATGTGGGCTTAGAGTAAGCATCGACCATGACATCCTCCTATGGGCCTCCTCAGAGTTTAAGCCCCAATCCATCATTCTGGGCTACCCCAGAGCGTAATCCCCAAGCCATAAGCGAACTACGGGGACTTTGATCCATGCCAAAGAATGGTACGTAGGAAGCCTCCATGAGTTTCAAGCCCACCACTCGGTCATTTCTTCACGTCGAGTTCCACCCTCGTCCAGCATGAAATTAAACTGTATATGTGAACTACGTGGACTTTGATCCCTGCTTCCTAAGTATGGTACGTAGGAAGCCTCCCTGAGGTTCAAGCCTAACAACCGTTCGATCTTATCATCTCCACATCAGTTCACCGCGCTACTCCTAGTGCCTCCTCAAGAAAGTTCCAACCCTTCAGGGTCATTAATACAACAAGGGATGGTAAACCTCGGGCATAAATTATTCCAAACCCCTGAGTCCAGTTGATCGTTTCCCACCAAGGTTAAATTTTTGGATACTATGTTTGGGTATAAACCAAAGACTCGCGAACATATGAATACGTCTTAAATATATAAGAGAGTCCTGGAACATGAAATAATTCCCCCCCAAAAAGGGTGTGATGAGCCTGACTTCTCATCCTCTCGACCAATGTGAGTTCTTAAGAGTCGCTGGTCAGACCATCCGGCGAACGTCTGCCTTTGGAAAGCAGGTCCATCAATCATTGGATACAGAGCCGTTGGGCGTTTCGTGGCCAAAAACCAGAACGAAACCAATCATGTAACAAAAACAGTATCTTAAATGTACTAGTATGTTTTTATGATAATAATTCTATCAAAACATACAAACACATCCATCTAATTAGTAACAAACATATCGTTTATGTGTAACGCAAACTATCGCCTCACTAAACGATGACTGTTCATTTTTCCTTTACTGCCTCTCATGGTGGAAATTATGATGGACACTATATTTATATATTTCATATATTATATTTATTTGTTATTTAATCTTCTTTATTCTGTTTGAAACACATACCCTTTTAATTTCCATTTTTTTTAAATATGATAATTTCATTTGAGGGAGTGTGGACTACCGCCCCCTCAAAGCTATGTGATTTATTCACACACTACATGGAATGTATTAAGGATGGGTTTAGTGAACTTATATGATATATAATATATAATAATTATACTGTAATAATGATATATATACATATATATATATATATATATTCTTATATGATTTTCATTCTTTCTTATAATACGACAATAAAAACGGAAACAACGTTTGTGCGTACGTGCGAATTATTGTCTTCATGAATGGTGTATTTCATTTTGTAATTATATATACTACAGGTTATTATAAAAAAAATATTTTATATAAATTATATTTATAACATGTTTTAAATTATTTAAATCATTATATAAGTATAATAACCAAAGATATAACAAATTAATACACATGTGAAGAACAGAGTGAATATTACCCGAAATGAAACCTTAACATAGGTTTTTTAACAAGAGAGTAATATAATTTCTTAATAAAACCATATATCATATTAGATATAAGAATATTATTTTTTAAAATATTCATAATAATCTTACATTTATTATACAGGAATCTTGTATCAGTACGAAGAGAGTCAAGACACAAGGTAATAATATTTCACCTCACTTTTTATTTCTGTGATATACATGTCATGTTCACCAATATTTACTTTTTCATGGTGTATATACCACCCATGAATGTATTATATTAACATTATTCTTATATTTATAGGTATTTACATATCCATTTTATTATCTTACTTTCATGGGGTTTAAGTTTCAAAAGTTACCTAAATCGGTAAAATAGTTTTATCTCAATTTTCCTTCTTTGAGAATCATGTTTTGTTATGCACCTAAATTCTTTTTAGAGTTTTATATACTTAAATTATACATGTTATATCATGAATAACATTTTTCATGATATTTTAAGAATCAAATAATTTACTTTTCATATATGTATAGTATGATCTCAAGTTACAAAGTGATAAGAGTTTATTGAAACAATCTCATCGCTTTTTAGATTATTAATGACTATACTTATTTGATGAAATATTATGATCCATATCTCAAGAACACTCATAATATTCATTATAATATATTTATTCCAGATATATCCTTGTATTAGTACCATTTTTTCACTCTTTGTTACTTAAAATAATTAAGAAAATATTTTTAAGAAAATCTTACGGTATTTATCTCTTCAGTCAGAAATCTATTTTATTAAAAAACCCTGTTTTAAAAAAATATTTTAAAAATTGTTTTCAAATGATCCTTGAATATAATTTTCAAGGAAAAATTATTTTTAAATTCTTTTATGGTTTTCAAAGATTCCTTTAAAAAATTTCAAATCTATTTTCAAAGAAAAAGGTTTTTAAAATGTTTTTAGACTTATTTTATAAGTTTTCAAGGAATTGTTTTTCAAAATATTTTCAAGACTTTGTTCTATGTTTTCAAATTATTTTCAAAGTAAATTTTTTTCAAAGGTTTTTTATGTTTTAAATGTAATATTTCAACCAAGAAATGATATTTTCCTAAAGAAAGTTTTTCAAAATATCATTAAAAGTTATTCTCCATCTAAGATGACATCCATTGATATTAATCAATACCTTCTAAGAAATGATCCAAAGGTTACATTCATATCCTTTATTGAATGGTTTGTTTTTTTAAGGACAACTGATTACGACACATGTTTATCTTCCACATTTTATACACTTTTTAAACCCACTTTTTCATAGGTTATGATTCGATGAAATGGTTATAAAACATAACTCTTTTCCGTAGGTTATGATTTGATGAAATGTTAATGACACCCATTTCATTTCAGGGATTATGATTTAATGTTTACAAAACCTATGTATTTTTATGGTTCATGATATGATGAAAGTTTTATTTTTTTTCACATGTATGAATGATGTTATTATGAGATGGGTGGGACCTATATCTCCCTCTAATTCATTTGTTAATGATAGAGGACTCGTGATTATATATGTTATATGTGAAGCTGATTTCATTTTCAAAATGTTATATATGAACCTTATTACATGTTAAAAATGTTATTCATGGACCTGGTTTCATGTCTATAAGTTTATGATTGAACCTGATTACATGTTAACAATGTTATGAGTGAACCTTATTATGTGTTCAAAATGTTATTCATGGACCTATTTTCATGTCCATAAGGTTATGAATGAACCTGATTACACATTTACAAAGTTATTCCTATACCTGGTTTCATGTCTATAAGTTGATTTGGGGGACAAATTTCATGTCCTTAACTTAATGAGTGAACCTATTTCTACTTATACACGTTTACAACATTATAAAAAAAATTCATGCCACAAATTCCATGCCTTACTCCTATGTTATGCTTTCATGACTTATGATCTCAATTATCTAATTATCCATGTCATATGAACATAAAACCTTTATTATGATAAATAATATTTTGGGTATGATCTTCAAATGTTATGTTCAAGTTCCATACCCTTTTTTCATGTTATGCTTACACATTTACTTTATTTACCCTTACTAGGCATCTAATCTCACCCCTTTCTTATGCTTCATTTCCCTAGGTTATGAAGAAATGTATTAGGTATAAGTACTAAAGGTGGAGATATTTATAGGATTTTTTGAAGATCTTTCACTAAGATAGAATATTTTGTTTCCATGTTTCTAAAGACAATAAAAAAATTACGGTCCCCAGGCATGTATTTTTTTTAATGTACTGAATATTCATCTAAAATGATGTTATATAAATGTATTCTAATCTTGGGTCACTATAGTTGGTATCAAAGTAAAGTTTTACTAAACCTTTAGAAACTATGATGAGAAAACTTTAGTGACATCCTAAGGTATATTTCTAAGGATATGTCTAGGGATATCTCTAAGGATAAGTATAATGATGAGTTGACGTTTGGGAAATTGGCCAAGAATTTTGGTAAAGAATAGAGTGAGTGGTTTCCTATCAATACATATTTAACTAGATACTACAAGTGTATTTTTATCTTTCACAAATTTACCTAGGGGTAAAAACTCCTACAAGATGTTTCGGGATTGAATCGGGGTAATATGGTACATGAAAACGGGCCCTACTGCACACCTAGTTTGACACTCTTGGGAGATATGATTTGAGAATTCACAAAAAACTTTATAAACAAAAGGATTTAAATATAATTTGGCTATGAATAACCAAGGATGAACATATGTCTTCATAGATTAAAGAAGGTGTCTTGATTTATAAATCCTATAAGTAATAATTTTCAAGACTATGTGGTTTTATGCTATGATAAGTAATCCTCAAACTATGATTTTGGTTTTTGTAAATGGAGGTAATTGAAAGGAATTGGTTTTACATTGAATGTGATGGACGATTTTTTGATTAGAAGTCAAGTGGGATGATAACTGGAGTAAAATATATTGTGATCATGCCTAATCAGTTTTCACATAACATGATTAACAACGTGTACCTTAACCAACTCTCAAACTCACCAAGGAAGAGAAAGAAGGATTTCATTGATAGTTTGGGTAATGGGGACCATGGAGTAAAGAAGATTTATTTTCCTTTGTGTCAAGATTTTGTGAATAATCACCTAATTAAATGTCTTAGAGGAATAATAAGATGATTTGATTGTGGAAAAGATAGAAAAAAGGAAAGTGACTGAAAGGGAAAAATGAAGAGTCTAGAAAATGAAATTGATGATAATATTGGTCTCCCTAAGGAATCATCGAAGATTAATTGTTTTAAGTGTAGAATAAATGTTCATTATGCAACTCAATGTTCAAATAGGAAAACTCTTGAAGATAATCAACAAGGTAGTGTGAGTAATGGTTATATTGTTCATGATGATGAGACTAAATATGAATGTGAAAAGAAAAAGGTATTAGGTAATAGGATGTGGTGGCCTTATTATAGCTTTTGGAAGAAGTGGAATAATTGAATTTTTTATGTATTTAGTATTCATGAGTAATGTTATATGAATGGTGAAATAAACAAGGATTGTCCAGTTTATGTTTTTCACTAAGGATTTAAAATATTATGTTAAATGTTTATGATGGAATGGAAAATTGATTTAATGACAAGGTGATATTTTGATTAAGGGAAAGATAACCATAAATATGTTCCTTAAGTTATGATAATGTTTTTTTAATAAAGATATGTTGGATATAAGTAAATTGGATTGTATTGATTACCTTGTAACTAATTAAGGACTTGTTGACAAGTATTTCACGTTATAATGGATGAAGTTTACAACTTATTGGATTTATGGAATATATCCAGAAACCTTTTCAAAAAGAAGAATGCATGTTTTCCAAAGTTATTTATGGTAATTCAGGTTATTACCATGTTTCAAGAGAATATATGATTATGGTATTCATATGTTTTAAAAGTGTAAACCAATAGATACTTTGTGATATATGGGGGAATCAATGTTAAGTTGATTTCGTGAATTTATTTCTAAAGTTTTAGATATTCATATTTTATAAGGGTTATAAGGTTAACCATTCATGAAAAGTTTAAGTTAAACTTCTGAGGAAGTATTTATGCACTGCTTTTGTATTGCAACCCTTGGTTTAAAGGATATTGAGTGATTGACCTTATTTCAAGGATTTCTATCATATTTTGGAAATTATATTAGTATGTTTTTAGAAAAGGAAATAATTTATGTTGAGTCAAAACCGATAAAGTTCAGTATGGTCACGGTTCTTGAAACCATAACCAAAGAACAAAAAGGGTTTCACACCTACCACTGGCCTACATAATATCCTCGTTAATGTCTAATTATTTTTTATGAATAATTATTTATGATTAAATAGTAGTGTTACTTTTTATGTTTATAGATTAATGTATTAACCATATTTATTTTTAAGAATAGTTATACATAAATAGTTATATTTTTCATTCTTTTATGGGACCTAATATCTACTAAAAGTTTATTTTAGTGCTTTATGAATCAAATTTAATTTCTGGACATCCATTTATTAAAGTAATTGATGAATTAAAATTTGATAAAAGCACATCCAAAGAAGGAAATTTTATAAATATATCAAGTATATTTCCTTATATTATTAGGCAATAAAATAATTACTCAACATAAGGATAATTATCAAAATAAAATATGTTGTCCTAATACCATAATTTTTTTTAACTGATAGACTTTTAAATCATCACATATTTATGACTTTTAGGCCCTCAATTTTTCTTTGATCATTCACTTATTTGTGATTAATGACCTTAACCACTCCCTATAAATATTTATACATTTTCTCCATGTCCAATATTCGCTCCCAACCTATATTCTCCTATATGGAAACCTATTTATATGTTACATAGGGTAACCATTTTTGTTCCAACTTTCCCTTTTTAAGGGAAGTTTTAGAATCCATTTTTACGATGTTGGTTTCTATGAATGAATATTTCAAGTATTAAACCTTTGATAACATAGTTGAATTTTTAGGATGAAATTAATTTTAAGGGGGTATAATGTAACACCCCAAAATTTTTTGAATTGTTTTTTCTAATTAATTTTACTTTTTTTGATATTTTTCCTTTTACGCAAAATTGAAGATAGTTTATTTTATATTAAACCACTATGTTTTGATTGAATTATATACAACACAAAGTTAATCATGCACAAAAAAGAACATAAAAATTAGCTTTCTTGACTTGTAAAATTGATATTGGCTTTTATAACATTCAATAATGACTTTCCTCGATGTCTTGTGTAACACACAAGACCGAGGTTTACCGAACAATAATATAATATTAAAATATGATTGTTTAATATAATAAGATATAAACTAGATGTTAAATTAGAGGTTATGAATAATATTAACTAATTTATGAAAATATATTGTCTAAAAAATATAATTTTAATTCATAGGCTACCAATTAATTATAAATTAATATGAAAACAAATTGAATGTAAAATGAAATATTATTATATTTATAGTCACAAAGTTGTTTACCCTAATAAATTTAATTATATAAAATTAGTGACTGATATTAATTAAATACATATGTTATATAATCAATAAAATATTTTTTATATTAATTCAATATATTTTACAGACATAGGATAAGATAAAACCTAATTTTATGCTTAAAAACAAATATTTTTATAAATGAAGTTTTACCACCTTTTAGTAGAGAACCCATTTTAAAACCCAATTTTGGAACTTTTATAGACTTAATATGTCAAAATAAACATCTTATTTGAAATATAAATATAAAAATTAGGTTTGGATAATTTTTTGGTATTTTTTTGTAAGGTTTCATTTTTTAATGAATGGTTAAAAATACTAAATTTTTGTTCAAAGAAGATTTTTCATTTAATTTATTTATAAGGTTAAATTATATTTCAAATTGGTTTAAAAGTTTAATTATATAATATTTTTATATATTAATATAATTTATGCCTTTATATCAATTTATTTTTGAAATTGGGTATTAAAACATAGCAAACTTCTGAATGTTTTTACTTTAAAACCCTGCATTGTCGACCCGACTACGAGATTAATTTTAAATTAATTTCTACCACTTTTGTGATTAGAATTTGTAAAAATGGATTAAATATTTTTAATAATCATAATTTATAATGTCTAATAAGTTCAACATAATTTTTTACCAAAAATATTAGTGAAAGTGATTAAAATTAATTACGACGGTTAAGAGAAAAAAGAGGTTAATAAAGTACTAAACCTTAAATTTCAGACCCAAAATGACCTATAAACTTTTCCAAAACCTGTTTTATGGAAATTATTCAGAAATTAACCTTCCATTATTTATTTTTTTGTTTTTTTTTTGACTTTTTTTACGTAAAAAGTGGGTACACCTAGCATGTTTTCAAAAATTCCAAGTGTGTCATTTTCCTTCCCTATAAAATGACACCACCTCTCCCTCTTATTTACACATATCAAAAAACTTAGGTTCAGAAAATATATTCCCAATAAACTTCCATAAATACCTAACTTCCTCCTTGAATCCTTATTCTAGGCATAAATCAGTCCAAGGAAGCCTTTTGGCACAAATCAAAAGGAGTTACCCGATTAAGAGGTAATGCCTCCTCTCAAACTCCTTTCTTTTATTTCCTTTCTCCATCACCTCCAATATATTTATTCCATTATTTTATAAAAACACAAGTATATTAAATATAATTGGATTTTTTTTTATTCTATTTTTTCAAACTAAACTTACACACACATCCATATAATGGGTAACAGACATACTGTTTATGTGTACAGTGAATTACCGCCTCACAAAATGATGATTGTTCATTTTTTTACCACCTCTCATGGTGGAAATTATGGTGGAAACTATGTTTATATATTTCATATATTATATTTATTATTATTTTAATATTATATATTAATTTTAAAACACATACCTTTTTACTTTACATTTGGTGTAAATACGATAATTTCGTTTGAGGAAGTGTGGACTACCACCCCCTCAAAGTGATGTGATTTATTCACACACTACATGGAATGTATTAAGGATGTTTTTAGTGAAATTATATGATATTTATTATATAATAATTCTAATTTAATAATGATATGTATATATATATAAATACTTATATTTAATTTTCTTTATTTCATTCAATACGATAATAAAAATACAAACAACACTCATGCCTACGTACAGCTTGTCATCTACATGAACGATGTATTCCATTTCATAATTATATATTCTATAGATTATTATAATACAATGATACTGTATAAAAATTATATTTATATCATGGTTTACATTTTTGACACCATGATATAAGTATAAGGACCAAATATATAACAAATTAAGACACATGCGAAAAACAAACCGAATATTACTCGAAGTGAAACTTTAACATATGATTGTTAACAAGAGGGTAATATAAGGCCTTAATAAAACCGTATATAGTACTAGATATAAGAATATTATTCTTTAAAATATGTATAATATACTTACATGTATTATACAAGAATCTTGTATGAGTATGAAGAGATTCAAGACACAAGGTATGGGCATTTCATCTCACTTTTTATTTCTGTGAGAACATGTCATGTTCACCACTCTTTCCTTTTGTGAGGTGTATATATTTCTCATGAATTTATTATAGGAATATTATTATTAAATTTATTGGTATATAAATATCCATTTTATGATCTTTATTTCATGGTATTTAAGTTTCAAAAGTTACCAAATCAGTAAAATAGTTTTTTCTCAATTTGACTTCATTGAGACTCTTGTTTTGTTATGAACCTAAATTATTTTATGAGGTTTATATACTTCCATTTTACATGATATATCATGAATCTCATTATTTTAATGATATTTTAAGTTTTAGGTACTTTCCTTTTCTTACATGGAGGGTATGATCCCAAGTTACCAAGTGATAATAGTTTATTGAAACAATCTCATCACTTTTCGAAATTGTTAATGATTATGCTTATTTGATGAAATATTTTGATTCATATCTCAATAAAACTCATGAGTTTCATTTTAATATTTTTATTAAAGATGTATCCATGTCTTATTACCATTTTTTCCAATATTTGGTACTTAATATAATTAATAAAATGTTTTTAAGATAATATAATTGTATTTATCTCTTCGGTCAGAAATGTATTTTATTACGGAAAATGATATTTTCAAAAATTGTTTTAAAAAATGTTTTCAAATGATTCTTGAAGATAATTTTAAAGGAAAAAGTATTTTAGAAATATTTTATTGTTTTCAAATATTCTTTTACATGTTTTCAAATCTATTTTCAAAGAAAAAGTTTTTTAAAATGTTTTCAAGCTTATCTTATAAGGTTTCAAGGAAAAAGGTTTTCAAAATGTTTTCTATCCTTATTTCTAAGTTTTCAAAGTATTTTAAAAGGAATTGTTTTTTAGAGGGTTTTATGTTTTAAAGGTAATTTTTCAAAAAACAAAGGTTATTTTTCTCAATAAATGTTTCCAAAATATATTTCCAATTTATTCTCCATATAATATGGAATTCATTGATGTTTCTCAATATATTCTAGTAAATGATCCAAAATATACATTCATATTATTTCATTAATGGTTTTTTTAAAGAATAATTCTTACGACACATGTTTCTCTTCCATAGGTTATATGATTTTGAAACCCACTTATTTTTACGGGTTATACTTTAATTAAATGGTTATGAAACCTATATCTTTTACATAGGTTATGATGTGTTGAAATGATAATGATACCCATTTCATTTCATGTGTTTTTCTTTGATTTTTATAAAACTTATGTATTTTTATGGTTCATGATATGATGAAAGTTTTATTTTGTGGAACATGTATGATTGAGGTTATTATAAGATCTTTGGGGCATATATCTCCCTCCAATGAATTCGGTAATGATGGAGGACTCGTGAGTATATGTGTTATGTGTGAACCTAATTTGATGTTCATAATGTTATGTGTGAAGCTAATTACATGTTCACAATTTTTTTATGGACCTGGTTGCATGTCCAGAAGTTTATGTGTGAATCTAATTGCATGTTCACAATGTTATGAGTGAACCTTATTACATGTTCAAAATGTTATGCATTGGACCTAGTTGCATGCACATAAGGTTATTCATGAACCTGATTACATATTCACAGTGTTAGGTATGAATCTGGTTTCATGTCCATGAGTTGATACGGGGGACCCGATTTCATGTCCTTAACTTAATGAGTGAAACTTTTTCTACTTATACACATTCACAATGTTATAAACAAATGTGCATTCCAAAAATTCCTTGTCTTATTCCTATATTATATTTTCATGACTAATTCTATTAATTATCGTATGATCCATGTCTTATGAACTACCAATATTTATTATGATCTCTGTTATCTAGGGTATTATCTTCAAATTTTATTCTCAATTTCCATACCCTTTTTTCCATGTTATGCTTACACATTTCGTTTATTTACCCCTACTGAGCATCTAAGTTCACCCCTTTCTTATGTTTCCTTTCCCATGTTATAAATAAAGGTTTTAGGTAGAAGTAATAAAGGTGGATATCCTTATGATAGTTTTTGAATATCTTTCACTAGGATATAAGATTTTGTTTCCATGTTTCCAAAGACACTAAACTATTACAATCCTCAAGCAGGTATTTTTTGTAATGTACTAAATATTCCTCTAAAATGATGTAATATCCATATATGTTAAGCCTGGGTTTCTATAAAATTATTGGATGAAGTTGATTCGACTTCATTATATTAGGTTTGACGTGCGTCCTTGTCGTGAGGACGGTCAAGCTTACATTTATAAAGACCCAAGATATAGCACACTGGCTAACCTCGGGGTCGCTCTCAAGGAAGCAGTGTCGAGAGCCCTAGTGGTCTGTTCCGAAAATCTTTTTGTATTTTTAAAATACTTTGAAAACATAAAAACACACTCCTAAGAAATTACTAATCAGTGCTGAAGAGCACAGTGGATGTGGAATAGTGAACTAACCGAGGATAAACAGAGAGGGAAAAGTGCAAAAACAAAGAGACACAGGAAAAAAACCAAGAAAAGAAAATAGGAATGGACACAACTCAAGACACAAAACAAACAAAAAGACACCAAAACACAGAAAAAGAAAGTTAGTGAGAACAAGGCTGGACCCAGGTCAATCCACCCACTACTCGCCTTCCTAGATCAACATGAACAATTCTCAAATTCGCACAGTGCATGACCGATGTCTCGGATCAAACACCAGTCTCACCTAGAAATTGAACACTCAAACATAGAATTCCTTCCATGCTTAAGCATTACACCAAACTACAAGGTGATTCACACAACAAAGTCATTCTAGAAAGAAATTCTCACAAACTAGAGTGATTCCACTAAGATCGTCACATCACACAACCGATCTTGATTCTCAGTTCGAGAAATCAAGACAGGAAGGGGAGAAGAAATTGAACAATAAAGTAGCAAATCGTCCTATGCAAGATATTTCTCTCGCTAAATCTAACTCGCAGACGCGATCTACCAAGGCAAATAAAAAGAATGTTATCACATTAATGTGAGGATCTCCAGATTGTGGTGGGTTTCTTAAACTGGATCCAACCCTACAAATTAGATCTCCATTTCTGGAGATTTGAGATCGCAGCACGAGATGAGAAAGAATGAACAACACAAACAATTAAACATAACTAACATCACAATTAAATTAACTAAACATGAAACACTACGAGTGTATTTACAAACTCAACAAAGAACACCAAGAAAAGAGCAGCGGGAGGATGGATGAAATGGAGGAGTGGAACCCGTCTCCAGGTCGAAGACGAGTTCCAGTCCGATGAAGTGGTATGGAATGGTGCGCGAATGGTGGTGGAGTTTCCTCCACCACTACTGAATGATCCCCCCCACCCACCGGGTAATCTGCTCTTGGCTCCTGGCCTCCCTCTAGATTTTCTTGTTAGTGGAGTAGCGCGACCTTTTATTCAGGGATTAGAACAGAAAACTGAAACTAACAGGCAGAAGATATCCATGTGGCGCGTCTTTGAGTGCGCGTCACTAACTCCAGAGTGAACACCATGTAAGTGCAAATCATCCCTTGCAACGAGCTCGAGAATCATTCGCGCCTTTCCCACGAACAATTTCTTTTAATCCCCGCAAGTACGAGTGACTCTCCCTGCACGAAGCACAGTAACACCAAAACAAGGAAAAAATGAAACTAAATAAATAAAAAACTATATATTAATATTATTACTTAGATTAGTCAATAAATATACTCATTAATATATATATATATATATATAATACTTAATATTAATACTAAAATATGCAACTATAATTATTATTATTATTATGATATACTAATAATATATATAATCTTATATAATATTATTAATATACCTATAATTGTTATAGTATAGTATATGATATATACATATATGATATATTATGTAATATAATATGCTATAATAGTTATATTATTATATATGTTAATATATAAAGTATATATGATATGAATGTTATTATATATTGTTATATATAAACCGAACAGAAAAGGAAAACACAAAAACAGGGGGGGCTTTGGGTATGTTCGGCGCAGGGGAGAAGCGAGAAAAGGGGGAACAAAAAGGGGAGGTCTCTGAGCAGGGGAGGCGGCGACGGATCAAGGGAGATCAAGCGATAGCGGCTTAGGGTATGAGTCATCGGTGAGCAGGAAGAGGGGAGGTGGGGTTCGGATGTGGAGTGCGGTGAAAAGGAGGTGTCGGCGTTCGGGTGTTGCGGAGATGGAGGCAGGGGCTAGTGTTTAGGCAGATGCGAGAGGCAAGGTGGTTCGAACAGGGGAGGTCTCGGCTTGGAGGAAAGGTGAGGCCGGGTAGGGGGGTTCGAACTTCAGAACAGGAAGGTGTGAGCTGTAGCGACGGCGTAGAAGAGGAGCGCGACCTAGCCGCGGACAATGTCGTGGATCGGCTAGGGTTCAGAAGCCGATTCGCTGAATAGTAGGGTAAACGAGGGCCACTGATATTTGAAAGTTTAAGTTTGAATTCTTCTTCAGATCTTGAGTTTGCTGGTGTGTCGTCGATTTTTTTCTGGTTCAAAGTCAGTGCTAGAATTGTTGATTGCTGGTGTTGAGGATTTGTAATTCTTTATTGTGTTGTTGATTGTTGATTGTGGTGGTGCTGTGCGAATGAGGGTGCCGGAAATGATGGTGGTTCGGAGAGAGATGTGGCGGATGTGAGGAGGTGAGCGGTGAGTTGAGCTAGCGGCTGTGGCGAAGAGGGAAGGCGAACGGGGTGTGGCACGAATGAGAGTGGCGCTCGGAGCAGGTTGGAAAGCGGGCTTCAGGTGGTTCGGCGCGGACAAAAGTAGAAAATTGGGGCTTCTACTTCTTCAAAATTTTGATTTTCTGGTTCATGTTTTGCTGCTATGAGTTTGATGTGTTGTTGGTGATTTGTTGTTGGTTTGCTGGAATGGAGAAGAGGGGGGAGATGTATCGGTGAGGCTACGAAGGCGGGGGTGTATCAGGGAGGATGGGTGCAACGGTAGGCTGGGCTACTGGTAGAGGGGTGTGGTAACGGTGAGGTGGTGAAGGGGGAGGCGTAACGGTAGGTTGTGCGTAACAGTGAGGTAGTCAATGGGGGGACTTATAGCAGTAACAGTGAGGTATTGGGTGTATCGGTAGTAGGAATAGTGTATCGGTAGACTGGAATGAGCTGTATCGGTAGCTGGAAAATAGTAAAAGTGAGGTATAGTAGTAACGATGGACTGTATCGGTAGCTGGAAAGGGAAAAGAAAAAGGGTGTAACAGTAGACTTAGTAACGGTGAGGATGTTGTAGCGGTGAGGCAGGGTCACCGCTAAGGGCCGGACCATGCGACTACAACACCTACGAAAAAAACAACAAAGAAAATTAAATAAATAAAAATAAATCAATCAATTAATAAATTAAATTAAATAGAATAAAATTAAAAAACACAATGTTAAGTAAAATAAAATTAATGAAACTTTATTTAAACAATTGAATTAATTTGGGTTAAAATTTATAAACATACATAATTAAAGAACAAATTAAAATATTTACAATTACTTGCTTAAATTAATTAACCAATTAATTAAAGAACTAATTAAATTAAAGAATAAAAATATTAAATGAATGAAATTAAATTGTTAAAACTAATTAAATTATTAAAATACTACAAAGCCAAAAAGAGTTATTTATTTACAATTTCAAGAATAAAACATTAATTAATTTAATAAATGAATTAAAAAACTAACTATAATAATAATAAAAGAATAAATAAATAAAATTCTAATTCGCACGACTCATTTAAATTTTAGAATTATTTAAAATGACACTAAAGCACATTAAAACACGTGTTTTAAACTAAAATTGATTATTTTACACAGCAAAGTGCAAAAAACACTTCAATTATCAATTATTTAATAAAAACAACATTTTAATATAAAAAAGTCAATAAAAAATACACAAAATATGTGGCAAAGAGTGCAAAAACACTTCCACATCAAACTCCCCCACACTTAACGCCTTGTTTGTCCTCAAACAAGTACATGTTTTTGACTTTAAAACAGTAATATGATTTGTGAATTTCAACTCAAAAAGGTACATGATTGAACTTTAATATCCATAGGAGATGAGTCATGTTTTTCATGGGTATTCAAAAATGATGTCCTGTCTAGCTTCAAAAGCCCACTGGAAGTAAAGAGCATCAAAAATTCATACACTATCAAGTATGTCATACCTCCTATGTGTTTTCATTAACTATCCTACTTCATCATCCAATTCAAGTACTGATTCAAGGAGTGATGACAGGTTAGAATAAGTGAAACTCAAAAACTTAACCAAGGGTATAAGGCCCCAGCCTTAAACCTTACTTAATCTTGAGTTATTACAAGATTATACATTGAGGATCTTTTCGGGTTTAGAGTTTTAGAGAATTAGATCATAAAACTTGCATTACATTCCACATATAAACAAAGTGGTGACATAAAGACAGTATTCTTCATTCCCATCAATGCAAACACATTTAAAATAAAACATGGATTATTTCTTGACACATCCTTGACTCTATCATCTTATCATGTACCTTTCCCTTGACCTGTGAAAAACATTTCAAAAACTTGGGATGAGCATAAAAACTCAGTATGGGTTATAAAAAAAACATGGAAAGGAAACATGAGTTCATATATACATAATAATGAAATCATACTTTACCCATAAAACATAGGCACTTTACATACCTCATAAAATCATGAATAAATCATAGAAATCATAAGACCTAAAGGTAACTTGAGGCATTCATAACATTCTTACGTAGGGAGTAACCCTCTTGGTTACGTTTGGAATACCCATCACAGTATATTCCCTAAAATCTCTTCGGAGAAACCATAACGTTTCACTCCTTCGCGTTACCCAATGCATTGGAGAGCTATAACGGGCTCACCCGCCCTTAGTTTATCACGGAACCACCCGTCTTCATAATAATGGCCAAGAACCATAACATAATCATATCACATAAAACATGCATAAAGGAAACATAACATTTCCACATTTCAATCACGAGATATCAATACAACACATTGATATATTAAAAACATTATGAAAACCATTTTCAATACCAAAGTAAAACATGGTATTTATTTTTCTTTTAAAAAAAGAAGGTATGGCTTGTAGAGGAAGCCGAAACTCAAATAACGGTTACGATGGCGGAGAAGTCATTGTCGCCGCATACGTACGACAAAAACATTCCCTTTTGTCGTTTAGTAAACGCTTCGTATAAAAAAGATTCCTTTTGAATAAACGTAAAAGTCAAAGGGTTTTATACACCGTATAAAAGAAAGTTGTGTATAAAATAAAATATGCCTCAATGAAAGGAGATTGAGACGAAGTCCCATACCTCGTATCCGACTTGACTCGACCGTTCTTTAATCTCCTGAATAATAAACTTGAGTTAATCTCTACTTGATTATGAATCTTTTTCAAGTTCATTATTCCTTTTATACCATGTTATGAACATCATGTAATCAGTTAAGTTAATAATGTTCATTTTGTCGGTATTTGGTTCTTAAGTCAAAAATAGACTTCTTACACTTACATGTTGTTAATTTGGTCAAAGGTTCATTATATCCAGAATGGTATTAATGATGTAGATATCATATATGTCATATATATCCAGTACATACATGCATTTATAATATTACATAATTTAGAGGTATGAAATGAAATGCACCGTTCATGGAGACGGTAAGCCGTACGTACGCATGAACGCTACTTCCATTTCTATTTCATATTTTCTGGAATGGAATCATAATGATATAAGAGTATATTATAATTCCAGTATAATAACATATATAATATCATTAACTTTATCCTTTACACATCCCACATATGGTATTAACGAATCAAATCACTTTTAGGGGGCGGTAGTCCGCACTTCCTAAAATGAAGATATCGTGTTTACCCATAATGGAAACCATAAAGGTATGCCCAAAATGAAAAAAACAGAAGCTTAAGGAAAACATAAACATATTATATATCATATATAAAAATAGTGACATCATAATGGCCAGCTTTGAAGGTGTTGAATGAGTGTTGAACAATCATCGTTTCGGGAGGCAGAATTTCGCCATCCACGGAAACCGTATGTTCTTTAACCATTTGATGTAGTTGTGTGAGAGTGTAGCTCAAATAAATCATATAACAACATCCTAGTATATTTAATATACTGGTGTTGTTACAAAAGAAGTAAATAAAAAGAGTTTAGGGGGTTGGAGAAGCAAAATAAAACAAATGAACATGAGAGAACGAATTACCTTAAAAAGTGTAACTCCTTTTGATTTGAGCCTAAAGGCTTCCTTTGAAAGGATTCTGCCCAAAGGGAATCCTATAGGATGAGGAGAGGTATGTGGAGAGAGCAAATGGGCAGGGGTTGGCCGAGCCAAAGGCTTGAAGAGTGTGTGAAATGAGGTAGAGGTGGGGGCCTTTTATAAGAGGAGAGGAGGGGCACTTTTGGAAAGTAAAGAAATATTACTTTATTTGAAAATGTGTTTCGGTTTCAAAAGGTCCCATATTGATATAATTCGTGGATAAGGTGATAAGGGTTCGAAATCCACTCATCCAATTGGTTTTGTCCATGTGTAGTTCATAGATTTTACATTATCTTTCCATTTTATTTAAATCGTCAAATAATGATGTCATCGCTGCATCATTATTATGTCATAAATAATTAAATTTATTTAATGTCTAAAAATTCTAAAAAAAATACTATGATATAGGAAATCTTTTTAGATTTCCAATGACTATTTATAATCAAAATTTGGATTTGTATAACCCCACTTAAAAATTGTTTTCGTAAAACATATTATGTTTGTGTCATTTTCACTTTAACATTAAATAAAAAGTAATTTATGTCATTTCCCAACAAAAGTGGATCCATGGGGTCCCCAAGTTGACCCATGGAATGTCATGGTCGTCCATGACACAACCAATGAGGTTGGGACATGTGTCTAGGTCATTTCATATTATTAAAGCCTTATTTAGACCTTAAACTACCCTAATTACCACTAATCGTGATTAAGAACTTAATAAGTTACTATTCACCAAAAAATTATTATAATCTCATTGAACCACATTTTACATACTAATGACAACCATGTATGTCGGATTTTTAAAATTCAATACACATTAGTGGTAAACTTTCATTTAACAAAAAAATCAGTTTGCTTGATTACCACTTAGTGGTTTCACTATTCATCAAAAATTGAAGTTTTTCAGAAAATTACAAAAAATTCACCCTAAGCTATATTTGATATTCCGAATTCAAAAATGAAGTCCATTTTACAAAATTCAAATCATATAAGTCACATTAATTAATTCAATAATTAATTCCCGCTGCCAGAGCAAATAACGTGTTTTTACAAAACAATAAGTATCAAAAGATTGACACCAGTTTAAGTCTAATTTCAAAGTGAAATTGATTCCAATGACCACCATTGGATAAAATGGTAAAAATATATTCTAATTTCACTTCAAAACCAATTCAAAACATAATCTAATCATATAAATAAATTAGATTAAAAATCAGTTTTGATGTAAAATGCAGTATTTTTTCACTATTCATTAAAAAATGAACATTGTCAGAAAAATACCAAAAATCCACACAAGGTAAATTTTGATGTCGCAATCATAAAGGATAAGTTTATTTTGACAAACATAGTTTATAAAATTGTCAAAATATAGATTCAAAAATGGTTTGCCATCAAAAGGCAGTAAAACAATCTTTTAAGAATATTAGTGTATTACATGCATAAGATTGTATTTATTTTCTTTTTAAGCCTCTATAACACTATCTTAATCATTAATAGACATAGATAAAAATATCTATTATTCATTACTTACTTGGGATGTTACATCCTTCCCCCCTTTAGAAAATTGCGTCCCCGCAATTTATTTACTTATCGAATAAATGGGGGTACTTATCCCTCATTGCATTTTCAGATTCCCATGTTGCCTCTTCAATCATGTGGGTTTTCCACAAAACCTTTACCTGGTGAATCACCTTATTCCGTAACACTTGCTCCCTGTGGTCAAGAATATGGACCGGTTGTTCCTCATAAGATAGGTTCTCTTCCAACTGAACTACATCTGGACTCAAAACATGAGATGGATCTGGCATATACTTTCTCAACATCGAAACGTGAAAAACATTGTGTACCTGAGATAAACTCGGAGGTAAAGCCACTCGGTATGCAACTGATCCAACTCTTTCCAGAATTTCGTATGGTCCAATGAACCTTGGACTCAACTTTCCTTTCTTACCAAATCTCATCACACTTTTCCAAGGAGAAACCTTGAGAAAAACATGATCACCTACCTCGAAAGATACATCCTTCCTCCGGTTATCCGCATAACTCTTCTGCCTGCTCTGAGCTGTTCTCATGTGTTTCTGAATCAGCTGAACTTTTTCTGCCATCTCTTCTACCAATTCTGGTCCCATCAACTTCCTTTCACCCACTTCATCCCAGAA
The DNA here is from genome assembly GCA_963277665.1 of Viscum album. Taxonomy (NCBI): domain Eukaryota; kingdom Viridiplantae; phylum Streptophyta; class Magnoliopsida; order Santalales; family Viscaceae; genus Viscum; species Viscum album. The sequence continues at coordinate 1,115,734,494 of OY728120.1, forward strand.
AGCTGGAGTTCGACACCGCTTCCCATATAATGCCTGAAATGGTGCCATCTGTATACTGGAATGAAAACTGTTATTATATGAAAAATCAACCAAAGAAAGATGTTGGTCCCAACTTCCCTGATAATCCATAGAACAAGCTCGTAGCATATCCTCCAATGTCTGAATTGTTCGTTCTGACTGCCCATCTGATTGAGGATGAAAAGCTGTACTAAAATTTAACTCAGTACCCAAAGACTTATGAAGGCCTTTCCAAAAGTTAGAAGTAAACCTGGGATCAGGATCCGATACAATGGAGAGAGGAACTCCATGTAACCTGACTATCTCTTTAAGATACAAACGGGAAAGTTGATCAAGAGAGAAAGTATCTCGTATAGCAAGGAAATGAGCAGATTTGGTCAAGCGATCAACAATAACCCAGATTGTATTATTACCTCGAGATGTCTTCGGTAATCCAACAACAAAGTCCATGGATATATTCTCCCATTTCCACTCCGGCACTAGTAAAGGCTGAAGCATCCCTTTCGGTAACTGCCGCTCTGCTTTAACCTGCTGACAAGTCAAACACTTCATAGTAGAATCAGCAATATCTCTTTTCATTCCATCCCACCAGTAATACTCCCGCAGATCTCTATACATCTTAGTACTGCCCGGATGAACTGAAAATGGAGAACTATGAGCTTCACATAACAACTCTCTCTTCAACTGTGAATCACAAGGCACACACAATCTCTTCCCAAATCTCAAAACGCAATCATTATCAATGTTGAATTCAGGCAACTTACCTTTCTGAACCAGCTCTACCCTTTTCTGCAACTCACTGTCTTGCTTCTGTGCTTGCTTGATTCTATCTGATAGAGAAGATCTCACTGATACCTGAAACAAAACAGAAGGACTTCCTGCACCAACAACTTCTATGACAAATTTCATCAAATCCTTGACCAAAGGATCACGTTCCAACCTCAACATTGTTAATGAAGCATTACTTTTTCGACTCAAAGCATCGGCCACTTTATTTGCTTTTCCCGGATGGTAATGAATTGTACAATCATAATCCTTGATTAATTCCAGCCATCTCCTCTGTCTCATGTTTAACTCTTTCTGAGTGAATATATACTTTAAAATTTTGTGATCGGTATATATTTCACACTTTACTCCATACAAATGATGCCTCCAAATTTTTAAAGAAAAAACAACAGCAGCTAATTCCAAATCATGTGTAGGGTAATTTACCTCATGAGTTTTCAACTGTCGTGAAGCATAAGCAATTACCTGATCATTCTGCATTAGGACGCAACCATGTCCTTTCAATGAAGCATCACTGTATATAACAAACTCACCATTCCTGGAAGGTAGTGCCAAAACTGGAGCATTCACCAATCTTCTTTTCAATTCCTGAAAACAATCATCACATTCTTTTGTCCAGATAAACTTAACACCCTTCCGAGTTAGCTTAGTCATTGGACTAGATAACCGTGAAAAATTTCTAAAAAACCTTCGGTAATAGCCCGCCAAACCAAGGAAGCTACGAATCTCGGTTACATTTGTGGGTCTTGGCCATTCTTCCACAACTTTTGTTTTTGCAGGATCAACAGTTATTCCATCTTTAGAAACAATGTGACCAAGGAAAGAAATTTGTTGCAACCAAAACTCACACTTACTGAATTTCCCATACAGTTTCTTTTCTTTTAACGTTTGCAAGATAACCCTTAAATTTTTTTCATGCTCCTCTTTACTTTTAGAAAACACCAAAATATCATCAATGAAAACCACCACAAACTTATCCAAGAACTCATGGAAAATTCTATTCATTAAGTCCATGAATACAGCAGGTGCATTGGTTAGCCCAAAAGGCATTACTACAAATTCATAATGGCCATATCTCGTACGGAACGCGGTCTTCGGAATATCTGCCTCATTTACCTTCAGTTGATGGTACCCCGATCTCAAGTCAATCTTTGAAAAAAACTGAGCTCCCTGGAGCTGATACAACATCATTTGATGGCCCGACATCTGCTGAAGTAGTTGCAAATGATTTCACCACCCCTTTCTGCTTGTAGTCTAACTGCTTCCCATCACTCAAGCTCCTTGTCGGACACTCATTTGCATAGTGACCCATCTCATTACACATATAACATTTCACTAACTGTAAATCAAATTTGTTCTTACCTTCACCTTGATCCTTTGCAGTGCAATCACGAGCCTTATGTCCCATCTTACCACATCGGTAGCACTTCCCAGAATTCAGAAGACATTCCCCAGCATGCCTTTTGCCACATTTATCACAAACTGGAAACTTAGTTCTCTTACCATCAGACTTTTTTGAAGAATTCTTACCTTTCTCCTGCCACCTCGGTCTCTTCTTCTGCTGGTTGTTATAGAAAACTTGGTCATCGGCAAACTCCATTTCCACCTTCTCAGCACATCGAACAAGCTTTTCATAACTTTTAAACTCACGAGAAGCTAATGCCCTTCGATATTTTGGCTTTAATCCTGAGTAAAAACGATTGATTTTACTATCAAGGTCTCGAATAAAATTTGGAGCATACCTTGCCAATCGAGTGAACCTTTCTTCATAAGCAGCCACTGAGTCTTCCTCTTGCCTCAATTCCAAGAATTGCTTTTCCATCCTAAGTCGAACAGCCTTAGGAAAATACTTCTCAAGAAACATACCTTTGAATTCATCCTAGTCAAGAGCATCAATCTCATCGGCATCCCTGATATTTTTAACCATAGACCACCACTGATCTGCTTCACCCTCCAAACGGTAAATAGCAAGACTAACCTTTTGATTGTCTGAACACCCCATGACATCAAAAATCTTCTCCAGTGCTTTAATCCACCCTTCAGCTAGCACAGGGTCAGATGATCCTCTGAATGATGGTGGATGTTGCCTCATGAAATGTTCCACCACTGACATATTCCTCTGCGGTTGGTCTGGCTGATCTCGTGCATGGATACCACCGCCATTTATCGCTTGAGTCAACTATGCCATTACTGCAAAAAAACTGTTCAGTTCCAATTCCGACCATTTCTGGATGCTGATTCGGAAGGTTATTTCCTTCTGTATGCCTTCCTAGCACTGCTTCCCTGTTTCCTCTGCGGAAAACCATTCTGAACAAACATGTCTTAGATGAAGCAACATGGTAATCTTTAAATGCTATATCATTTCGAAAAAGAAAAAAAAAATATTTTTTGATAATCATTTAATAGAATTCTAACTCCTAAAGTTATCTAAACCGACCTTTGATACCAACTATAAGGCCCCAGCCTTAAACCTTACTTAATTTTGAGTTATTACAAGATTACACATTGAGGATCTTTTCGGGTTTAGAGTTTTAGAGAATTAGATCATAAAACTTGCATTACATTCCACATATAAACAAAGTGGTGACATAAAGATAGTATTCTTCATTCCCATCAATGAAAACACATTTAAAATAAAACATGGATTATTTCTTGACACATCCTTGACTCTATCATCTTATCATGTACCTTTCCCTTGACCTATGAAAAACATTTCAAAAACTTGGGATGAGCATAAAAACTCAGTATGGGTTATAAAAAAAACATGGAAAGGAAACATGAGTTCATATATACATAAGAATGAAATCATACTTTACCCATAAAACATAGGCACTTTACATACCTCATAAAATCATGAATAAATCATAGAAATCATAAGACCTAAAGGTAACTTGAGGCATTCATAACATTCTTACGTAGGGAGTAACCCTCTTGGTTACGTTTGGAATACCCATCACAGTATATTCCCTAAAATCTCTTCGGAGAAACCTTAACGTTTCACTCCTTCGCGTTACCCAATGCATTTGAGAGCTATAACGGGCTTACCCGCCCTTAGTTTATCACGGAGCCACCCGTCTTCATAATAATGCCTAAGAACCATAACATAATCATATCACATAAAACATGCATAAAGGAAACATAACATTTCCACATTTCAATCATGAGATATCAATACAACACATTGATATAATAAAAACATTATGAAAACCATTTTCAATACCAAAGCAAAACATGGTATTTATTTTTCTTTTAAAAAAAGAAGGTATGGCTTGTAGGAACTACTTAAACCTGTATGATGGATATGAACAGCAATTAAACATTCACATGCAGAGAGATGACACAGCTATTTTTACTTGGTTCACCACTAAGGGCTACGTCCAAGGAGCATACGCCGACAGGTTGTCGGTCTTACCTAAATCCACTATGCTTCACTAGCTGCGGATTACAAGTGTTCGGGTACAGACACTCTGTCCCAGGCTCACTGCCTTTACAAATGTTCAGGGATAGCTCATTGCGTCCCTCGGGTCACTCCCATTGACTCCCCCTGGCTCACTGCCGTTGGTGAAGTCCCACTCAGTTTATAGACGTGAAGGTCTCCTCAATAAGTGTGCATTGAAGTTCTTCGTCTCCTGTTCAGCATGAGACGTTGCTTGCATCAGGGTTCAGATTTGATGCTTCTTTTAGTTCAATCCTTCTTCTTTAGTGCAATGAATGAATGCACTAGATCCCCTTGTCTTCGTTTGCCTGAATCACAATCACTGATGTGATTGCTCAATAAATGATGTTCAGCTTACTCGGCATTCGTCAGAATCAATTCACCATGTATGCATGAGATCATGCATGTATCATTTAGATTTCTTCTTCAATCTCGCTTTGCACCGAAAGTATCAGGCTATCTTCAGCTCTTGTGCAGCTCCAGAAAGGCGGGCGTGCTTCAATAGTGTCTGGGTCTCCTTTTCAAGCCCGGCGCGCAAGTCTCCCGTCGGCGCGCAAGTCTCAGGTGCGCAAGTCTAAACTGGCGCGCAAGTGTCACTGAAGCACCTGCGCGACACTGCCTTCTTGAACTTAATACTTGCGCGACACACTTCCTTTCTCCCCCAAATCTTCTAGGGCGCGCAACCCTCACTCGGCGCGCAACCCCTACTTGCGCGGCTCAACCACCTGCGCGACGAGAGCTCGAACAATCTCAAAGTCTTGAGCTCCGTTCGAAATGAGGAGGGGTGGTCCAGTATTTATAGGCAAACTGGACCCCCTGCGCGGCGGCGCGCAAGTCCCTCGACGGCGCGTAAGTCTTGCCTTCAATAAACTCTGTCGCGCAACTCACTTGCGCGACCCAACCAACACTTGCGCGACCTTCTTTCCTTAGCCAAATTTGGATGTTCTGATCCTCAAAAACATATGGCGCGCAAGTCTTTCATCCTCCAAGAGCTCGGCGCGCAAGTCCCTTTGCCAAAATCACTCTTCTTTGTTTGTTGATTTTGAGGCCCTGAAATTTGGCAAACACTGGAAAACGACGCCACCTTGTATCTGCTCTTTTTGTACCGCCTCCAGATCATCCATTCCTCTGTCGATGTTCTTGATTCAAACATAGATCGTTGACCACAACTCTTGAACTCGACATGTCACCATTGAATCTCCTTTGTCAACAAATTTGTATGTCGTTTGTTTGCTTTGTCGACAAGCACGATCACCTCAACAACACTTCTTCTTGGTGATTTGTATCCTTCAGCAACTCTTTTGCTTTTATCACAAACTCCACTATTGTGATATGTATTCTTTGAAGGAACAACTTTAGTATCGTCATCTTCTATGACAATGTGATGTGCATGGCCATTTTATAAGTCAACTCATTGGCACATTGCCTCCTTCATCAACTGTCATGATCAACTTCATGCAAACCATGTGATTTAATCCGTCAAGAAGTCTCTAGCATGGTTCTCACGCAATCATGAGTAATTGCATGGTCTTCATCAAAGCACATGGTTCTTATGCAATAAGGAGGAATTGCATGGTCTTCATCCAAAAACACCATCCTTATTTACTCATCCTTGGATGGATTACTCCTCACATTCTTCATTGTTGTAAACAATGTATCACCATTGACACATGTTCTTTGAACTTACGATCAGCACAACAATCGTCTGAATCACCACTCCTCTACTTCATCAGAGTATTTCATGATCACCTTCATTTTGATCTGCATTGACAACTATTGACAACAAATACAACCTTATACACAAAGTGGTTCCAACAATCTCCCCCTTTGTATTTTGTTGTCAATACCTTAAACATCTTCTGAAATGAATCCGTCAATGTCAAAATGAGAATCTTCTGCATTTCACTTTCTCTCCCCCTTATTGACAAGAAATACAAAGCGCATGGTAGGGAGGGTATCAATCCTCACTCAAGCAAAGTTTCATTAATCATTTCACTCTAAGTCTACTTGAGCAATGCTCGATGTAGAAAACAAGAGGATTTGATTAAGTCAACAATGCTGTCCATTATTCACAGATCATGATACCAACATGAGATGAGAACTCATGTATCTTGTCTTCAAGGGTTTACCACTTTTATTTCAGGTAGAAGAAGATAAATTATGATAATCAACCTGAAACTCCTGCACTCACATCAGTAAATAGATCAAAAACATTCAAGTGCAATCGGCAGGATAAGTGACCTTGGGGCACTTCCATTCTCTTTATGTCACTGATCAATGTAGTTGCTCCCCCTTTGTAAAATAATCTTTGATCTGAGTAACCAAGGGATAGAGATTGAGAAATGACAGACCTTCTCCATTGGTGTGTTCTTCAAGAGATTCACAGAATAACTGCTTTTGAGTCCACCTGGAGTTGATATTGATTGAAACAGTGATTATAGACGCTTCTTCATTTTTCTCCCCCCCAAGGGAAAAACTCCTCACATCTTCATCAAGAGTGATCCTTCATCATCATAATATTTGAATATCAATTGAAGAATCTACTAAGGATGGAAACTTCTTCAGCTTGGCTATCAAGAGTTGACAGCATTCACTACTTCTCAGGTTCTCCCCCTGAGAGCATGCTTCACCTTCAATTCCTTGCATTATTAGCACAAATACAATACACAAATGATTACGGGAATAAGGTGGTTCCTTCTTGCTTCATCACGAAGACTTGCTTGGTTTAGGTTCTTTTCTCAACCAAGTTCCTCTGTTCACTCCAGTCTTCATGCCTGCACATTTGAATATATGTTCTGACATCTGTCGGTGTGGCATGGATCTGTTCACATTCTCTTCTACTCTGTGTGGAGAATTGTTCTTCTTAGCAGCCATCATGAATGATACATTCTTACTCCTCTTAAGGACTGCCTCTTGCTCTGGTATTAAGGTTAGACAACCTTTTGCAATGTGGCCAGACTTCTTGCATCTCTCACACAGAACTTCTTTGACACTTGTGTTTCTCTTTGTTTGAAATCTCTCTTGCACTGTGTCTGCATCATGTGAAAGTTTTCCTTTTCCTTTTTCACCAGCCTTGGCCTTCTCATCTTCAAATTTCCTTATTCTTTTCAAATCTTCTGGCCAGATGACCAATATGTCATGTGGAACTTTTGTAGCTGGTTTAGGTCTTCCACATGGGTTCATCCGAGATTCATCCCACTTAGTGTTTCTTTTGGATGAATGACCCTTCAATTTCATGGATCTAAAATCCTGGGTCTTCTCAGCTTCCCTACTTGAGATCTTCTTGGGGAAGTGTGTGTTCACAACATTCTTCTGATTTCTCCCCAAGGTAGCTGCTTCATTCTTTGACGGCATCAGAGGCCTTCTTTTCTTTTCAATAGTGAAGGCATGTTGATATGGACATGTACCTGCATTGTGACCGCTGACGTTGCATACATCACAGATGTTATCAAGAATTCCAAATCTGTTTGCAGTAAACAGATGCTTCTGGACCTGCTGATGTTGCTTCTTTTTCTCTGGCTTCCTCCCCTTGGATATAGGCTTTCCCTATGCTTTTCCATGAAAGGGATTATAAAAACAATCCAGTGCACAGTGCCCAAATCTATTGCAACACCAACATTGGCCCACAAATCTTTTCTTCTTTGTTTCTTCAGTATTAAGTTGTTGGGCCATCTGCTTAATCGTTTGTGCTCTATTTGAGGAAGAAGCTTCCTCCTTTTTCTTCTTATCCACCCTAGTCATGGTGGTAGGTTTCTTATTCTCACCTTTACTCATCCATACTTGTTTAGAACTTTTCTTCCCATCTGCACTGATTGTAGGAGTGTATTTAGAAATATGAGTACAAGATGGTTTGGATGGTACCTTCACTTTCTCAGTTGCTTGGGATAGATCAAAGAGTGAAGTCATGATCTTCTTATCACATGTTGGAGGTCTTTTGACAATAGAATCCTCCAGTGAGCATTGAGTACCAATAGCAACTGATTCTTGATGTGGATAATCAAGAGTTGTCATAATCTTCTTATCACATGTTGGAGGCATTTCAGCTTTAGACTCCTCTAACGAACATTGAGTGCAAGCATCACTCATTTCATTCTTTTGTGAAGTCTCAATATGTGTGTTCTCAATCTTGGTCAACTGAGCTTCCAATTTTTGACCCACAATATTGAGGATGATCTTCTGATCTTCAATCGTGATCATCTTCTCTTCACAAGTCTTCTTCAACCTTTCAACCTCATCTTCATGCATCTTAACTTTGTTTTGTAACAAAGAGTTAAGTTCCCTAAATTTAATGGAAGTTTCTTCCAAACAAAAATTATTGACTTCATTGCTCTTCTTCAGCTCAGCTTCAAGTGCACGGATCCTTTCTTTTAAAGTCTTATTGACTTCCTCTTCTTCTTCAAATACTTTCACCTGTTTGATGAGCTTCATACTTTCCATAACTTTTATTTCCAACCCCTTTTCCATATTGTCAGCTTCCCTTTCTAATCGATTGATCTCAACCTGCATAGAATGGAATAGGCTACAAATAATTGCAACCCTTTCTTCTGGAATATCATGCAGATATGTTCTAAGTTTTTCCTGAAAGATTGAATTAGGGGTATCATCCTTTCCTCTTGATGAGTTCTGAGCCACCTGCTTGATACTTTCCAAGCCTAATGTTTCTTCATTATTGGAATGGCATGGAGAACAAGACACTACATCTTCTTTGGATGTGGGGGACTTCTTTATCATCTTCTTCTCTTTCTTTTTCCTATTTGTCAAAGTCTTGGTGGATATAGATTTCTGCTCAGAAATGACTGCGTCATTATCAAGACTGCTCTTCATTGTTGACTCTAGGAAAGAAACTCAAATCCTCTTCTCAATAGAATTACTAGAGAATATCCAACATACGTCAACCTCCCTCTGATACCACTTGTAGGACCCCGGGACACCCTGAGAGGGGAGGGGTGAATCAGGGTGGCAACTTTTTCTTCTTAAAGTTGTGGATCTTGTTCCCACGTTGGTAGGAACTACTTAAACCTGTATGATGGATATGAACAGCAATTAAACATTCACATGCAGAGAGATGACACAGCTATTTTTACTTGGTTCACCACTAAGGGCTACGTCCAAGGAGCATACGCCGACAGGTTGTCGGTCGTACCTAAATCCACTATGCTTCACTAGCTACGGATTACAAGTGTTCGGGTACAGACACTCTGTCCCAGGCTCACTGCCTTTACAAATGTTCAGGGATAGCTCATTGCGTCCCTCGGGTCACTCCCGTTGACTCCCCCTGGCTCACTGCCGTTGGTGAAGTCCCACTCAGTTTATAGACGTGAAGGTCTCTTCAATAAGTGTGCATTGAAGTTCTTCGTCTCCTGTTCAGCATGAGACGTTGCTTGCATCAGGGTTCAGATTTGATGCTTCTTTTAGTTCAATCCTTCTTCTTTAGTGCAATGAATGAATGCACTAGATCCCCTTGTCTTCGTTTGCCTGAATCACAATCACTGATGTGATTGCTCAATAAATGATGTTCAGCTTACTCGGAATTCGTCAGAATCAATTCACCATGTATGCATGAGATCATGCATGTATCATTTAGATTTCTTCTTCAATCTCGCTTTGCACCGAAAGTATCAGGCTATCTTCAGCTCTTGTGCAGCTCCAGAAAGGCGGGCGTGCTTCAATAGTGTCTGGGTCTCCTTTTCAAGCCCGGCGCGCAAGTCTCCCATCGGCGCGCAAGTCTCAGGTGCGCAAGTCTAAACTGGCGCGCAAGTGTCACTGAATCACCTGCGCGACACTGCCTTCTTGAACTTAATACTTGCGCGACACACTTCCTTTCTCCCCCAAATCTTCTAGGGCGCACAACCCTCACTCGGCGCGCAACCCCTACTTGCGCGGCTCAACCACCTGCGCGACGAGAGCTCGAACAATCTCAAAGTCTTGAGCTCCGTTCGAAATGAGGAGGGGTGGTCCAGTATTTATAGGCAAACTGGACCCCCTGCGCGGCGGCGCGCAAGTCCCTCGACGGCGCGTAAGTCTTGCCTTCAATAAACTCTGTCGCGCAACTCACTTGCGCGGCCCAACCAACACTTGCGCGACCTTCTTTCCTTAGCCAAATTTGGATGTTCTGATCCTCAAAAACATATGGCGCGCAAGTCTTTCATCCTCCAAGAGCTCAGCGCGCAAGTCCCTTTGCCAAAATCACTCTTCTTTGTTTGTTGATTTTGAGGCCCTGAAATTTGGCAAACACTGGAAAACGACGCCACCTTGTATCTGCTCTTTTTGTACCGCCTCCAGATCATCCATTCCTCTGTCGATGTTCTTGATTCAAACATAGATCGTTGACCACAACTCTTGAACTCGACATGTCACCATTGAATCTCCTTTGTCAACAAATTTGTATGTCGTTTGTTTGCTTTGTCGACAAGCACGATCACCTCAACAACACTTCTTCTTGGTGATCTGTATCCTTCAGCAACTCTTTTGCTTTTATCACAAACTCCACTATTGTGATATGTATTCTTTGAAGGAACAACTTTAGTATCGTCATCTTCTATGACAATGTGATGTGCATGGCCATTTCATAAGTCAACTCATTGGCACATTGCCTCCTTCATCAACTGTCATGATCAACTTCATGCAAACCATGTGATTTAATCCGTCAAGAAGTCTCTAGCATGGTTCTCACGCAATCATGAGTAATTGCATGGTCTTCATCAAAGCCCATGGTTCTTATGCAATAAGGAGGAATTGCATGGTCTTCATCCAAAAACACCATCCTTCTTTACTCATCCTTGGATGGATTACTCCTCACATTCTTCATTGTTGTAAACAATGTATCACCATTGACACATGTTCTTTGAACTTACGATCAGCACAACAATCGTCTGAATCACCACTCCTCTACTTCATCAGAGTATTTCATGATCACCTTCATTTTGATCTGCATTGACAACTATTGACAACAAATACAACCTTATACACAAAGTGGTTCCAACAACCCAATGCATTTGAGAGCTATAACGGGCTTACCTGCCCTTAGTTTATCACGGAGCCACCCGTCTTCATAATAATGCCTAAGAACCATAACATAATCATATCACATAAAACATGCATAAAGGAAACATAACATTTCCACATTTCAATCACGAGATATCAATACAACACATTGATATAATAAAAACATTATGAAAACCATTTTCAAGACCAAAGTAAAACATGGTATTTATTTTTCTTTTAAAAAAAGAAGGTATGGCTTGTAGAGGAAGCCGAAACTCAAATAACGGTTACGATGGCGGAGAAGTCGTTGTCGCCGCATACGTACGACAAAAACATTCCCTTTTGTCATTTAGTAAACGCTTCGTATAAAAAAGATTCCTTTTGAATAAACGTAAAAGTCAAAGGGTTTTATACACCGTATAAAAGAAAGTTGTGTATAAAATAAAATATGCCTCAATGAAAGGAGATTGAGACGAAGTCCCATACCTCGTATCCGACTTGACTCGACCATTCTTTAATCTCCTGAATAATAAACTTGAGTTAATCTCTACTTGATTATGAATCTTTTTCAAGTTCATTATTCCTTTTATACCATGTTATGAACATCATGTAATCAGTTAAGTTAATAATGTTCATTTTGTCGGTATTTGGTTCTTAAGTCAAAAATAGACTTCTTACACTTACATGTTGTTAATTTGGTCAAAGGTTCATTATATCCAGAATGGTATTAATGATGTAGATATCATATATGTCATATATATCCAGTACATACATGCATTTATAATATTACATAATTTAGAGGTATGAAATGAAATGCACCGTTCATGGAGACGGTAAGCCGTACGTACGCATGAACGCTACTTCCATTTCTATTTCATATTTTCTGGAATGGAATCATAATGATATAAGAGTATATTATAATTCCAGTATAATAACATATATAATATCATTAACTTTATCCTTTACACATCCCACATATGGTATTAACGAATCAAATCACTTTTAGGGGGCGGTAGTCCGCACTTCCTAAAATGAAGATATCGTGTTTACCCATAATGGAAACCATAAAGGTATGCCCAAAATGAAAAAAACAGAAGCTTAAGGAAAACATAAACATATTATATATCATATATAAAAATAGTGACATCATAATGGCCACCTTTGAAGGTGTTGAATGAGTGTTGAACAATCATCGTTTCGGGAGGCAGAATTTCACCATCCACGGAAACCGTATGTTCTTTAACCATTTGATGTAGTTGTGTGAGAGTGTAGCTCAAATAAATCATATAACAACATCCTAGTATATTGAATATACTGGTGTTGTTACAAAAGAAGTAAATAAAAAGAGTTTAGGGGGTTGGAGAAGCAAAATAAAACAAATGAACATGAGAGAACGAATTACCTTAAAAAGTGTAACTCCTTTTGATTTGAGCCTAAAGGCTTCCTTTGAAAGGATTCTGCCCAAAGGGAATCCTATAGGATGAGGAGAGGGATGTGGAGAGAGCAAATGGGCAGGGGTTGGCCGAGCCAAAGGCTTGAAGAGTGTGTGAAATGAGGTAGAGGTGGGGGCCTTTTATAAGAGGAGAGGAGGGGCACTTTTGGAAAGTAAAGAAATATTACTTTATTTGAAAATGTGTTTCGGTTTCAAAAGGTCCCACATTGATATAATTCGTGGATAAGGTGATAAGGGTTCGAAATCCACTCATCCAATTGGTTTTGTCCATGTGTAGTTCATAGATTTTACATTATCTTTCCATTTTATTTAAATCGTCAAATAATGATGTCATCGCTGCATCATTATTATGTCATAAATAATTAAATTTATTTAATGTCTAAAAATTCTAAAAAAAATACTATGATATAGGAAATCTTTTTAGATTTCCAATGACTATTTATAATCAAAATTTGGATTTGTATAACCCCACTTAAAAATTGTTTTCGTAAAACATATTATGTTTGTGTCATTTTCACTTTAACATTAAATAAAAAGTAATTTATGTCATTTCCCAACAAAAGTGGATCCATGGGGTCCCCAAGTTGACCCATGGAATGTCATGGTCGGCCATGACACAACCAATGAGGTTGGGACATGTGTCTAGGTCATTTCATATTATTAAAGCCTTATTTAGACCTTAAACTACCCTAATTACCACTAATCGTGATTAAGAACTTAATAAGTTACTATTCACCAAAAAATTATTATAATCTCATTGAACCACATTTTACATACTAATGACAACCATGTATGTCGGATTTTTAAAATTCAATACACATTAGTGGTAAACTTTCATTTAACAAAAAAATCAGTTTGCTTGATTACCACTTAGTGGTTTCACTATTCATCAAAAATTGAAGTTTTTCAGAAAATTACAAAAAATTCACCCTAAGCTATATTTGATATTCCGAATTCAAAAATGAAGTCCATTTTACAAAATTCAAATCATATAAGTCACATTAATTAATTCAATAATTAATTCCCGCTGCCAGAGCAAATAGCGTGTTTTTACAAAACAATAAGTATCAAAAGATTGACACCAGTTTAAGTCTAATTTCAAAGTGAAATTGATTCCAATGACCACCATTGGATAAAATGGTAAAAATATATTCTAATTTCACTTAAAAACCAATTCAAAACATAATCTAATCATATAAATAAATTAGATTAAAAAGCAGTTTTGATGTAAAATGCAGTATTTTTTCACTATTCATTAAAAAATGAACATTGTCAGAAAAATACCAAAAATCCACACAAGGTAAATTTTGATGTCGCAATCATAAAGGATAAGTTTATTTTGACAAACATAGTTTATAAAATTGTCAAAATATAGATTCAAAAATGGTTTGTCATCAAAAGGCAGTAAAACAATCTTTTAAGAATATTAGTGTATTCCATGCATAAGATTGTATTTATTTTCTTTTTAAGCCTCTATAACACTATCTTAATCATTAATAGACATAGATAAAAATATCTATTATTCATTACTTACTTGGGATGTTACAAAGGGAACCTTCCATTCTCACCTTCCCCCAGGTTCCAAGAATTAAAGTCCCTTAAATTGATCACTTTATTGATTCAACTCAAATGAATATTAACCAAGTCAATTGCTCCCTTCTTCATCTGGGTTCAAAATTCCCCTCACCCAAATGATTTCATTTTTTGACAAGGGCACTTTATTTCACTTTTTCCCAGCCATATTTCATGTGCAGAGCACTGTGCATAGCACTTATTAAAATTGAAATTGGCTTTATTTATTCACAGAAACGCACCCAATGCACCTTGTCTCAAATACTCACCGTTGGATCCCATTTTCCCATTTTACTCCAGTTACAAATGACTTAATTAATAATCATCCGAATTGACTTCCTAAATTGATTGAATATTATTTTATAAGAAATGTGAGTCCCCTAGGTTCCAGTGAGAACATCAAGTTATCCTAAGCCATGATCCTCACTCCACAAAACCTATTATGTCATACTGCCATCCTCGGTTCCTAAATAGATAGATCCATAGAGACAGTGAACAATTGCACTCAGCAATCATTCATACTTAATAGTTTCTGACTAAGTGCCACTCTCAAGTTTCAGCAACAAGTTATCCACTAAAAAAGACATAATTGAAGTACTATTGAACATCCAATAACCATCATATGATGAAATAATTTGAAAATTTTTGAAGGAATTTTGAACCATTTTTTTGAAAAAATTTGACTTTTTTTTAAACAAACACAAATTCAAGAAGGGGGAATTCAACGTGACACTAGAATGACCCCTCTCCCCCACACATAAAACCCAACATTGTCCCCAACATTCAAGAAGGGGGAATTCAATGTGATCACATTAATGTGTGGATCTCCAGATTGTGGTGGTTTTTTTTTAAATTGGATCCAGCCCTGCAAATTAGATCTCCATTTCTGGAGATATGAGATCGCAACACGAGATGAGAAAGAATGAACAACACAAACAATTAAACATAACTAACATCACAATTATATTAACTAAATAGAACACAAGTATTTACAGACTCAATTGAAATTAAAAATAGAACAGAGCAATGGGGTTGAGATGGAGAATGGAGGAGCAGGTTCTGTCTCCAAATCAAAGATGATCCCCGTCCGTGAGAAGTGGATGAATGGATGGTGAATCGGTATGGAGTCTCCTCCTCCCGTTGTAGAATGACCCCCCCCACCGGGTACTCTGCTCTTGGCTTCCGGCCTCCCTCCGGCTTTTCTTGTTAGCGGAGTAGCGCGACCTTTTATTCAGGGATGAGAACAGAAAACTGAAACTAACAGGCAGAAGATATCCATGTGGTGCATCTTTGAGTGCACGTCACTAACTCCATAGTGAATACCGTGTAAGTGCAAACCATCCCTTGCAACGAGCTCGAGCATCTTTCGCGCCTTTCCCATGAACAATTTCTTTTAATCCCCGTAAGTACGAGTGACTCCCCCTGGACGAAGCACAGTAACACAAAAAACAAGTAAAAAAATGAAACTAAATAAATAAAAAACTATATATTAATATTATTACTTAGATTAGTCAATAAACATACTCATTAATATATATATATATATATAATACTTAATATTAATACTAAAATATGCAACTATAATTATTATTATTATTTTGATATACTAATAATATATATAAGCTTATATAATATTATTAATATACCTATAATTGTTATAGTATAGTATATGATATATACATATATGATATATTATGTAATATAATATTCTATAATAGTTATATTATTATATATGTTAATATATAAAGTATATATTATATGAATTTTATTATATATTGTTATATATAAACCGAACAGAAAAAGAAAACACAAAAACAGTGGGGGCTTCGGGTATGTTCGGCGCAGGGGATAAGCGAGAAAAGGGGGAACAAAAAGGGGAGGTCTCCGAGCAGGGGAGGCGGCGGCGGATCGAGGGAGCTCAAGCGACGGCGGCTTCGGGTATGAGTCGCCGACGAGAAGGAAGAGGGAAGGTGGGGTGCGGATGTGGAGTGCGGCGCAAAAGAGGCGTCGGCGTTCGGGTGTTGCGGAGATGGAGACAGGGGCTAGGGTTTAGGCAGATGCGAGAGGCGAGGTGGTTCGAACAGGGGAGGTCTCGGCTTGGAGGAAAGGTGAGGCCGGGTAGGTGGGTTCGAACTTTGGAACAGGCAGGTGTGAGCTGTAGCGACGGCGTGGAAGAGGAGCGCGACCTAGCCACAGACAATGGCGTGGATCGGCTAGGGTTCAGAAGCCGATTCACTGAATAGTAGGGTAAACGAGGGCCGTTGAGATTTGAAAGTTTAAGTTTGAATTCTTCTTCTGATCTTGAGTTTGCTGGTGTGTCATCGATTTTTTTCTGGTTCGAAGTCAGTGCTAGAATTGTTGATTACTGGTGTTGAGGATTTTTAATTCTTTATTGTGTTGTTGATTGGTGATTGTGGTGGTGCTGTGCGAATGAGGGTTTCGGCAATGATGGTGGTTCAGAGAGAGATGTGCCGGATGTGAGGAGGTGAGCGGTGAGTTGAGCTAGCAGCTACGGCGATGAGGGAAGGCGAACAGGGCGCGGCACAGATGAGAGTGGCGCTCGGAGCAGGTTGGCAGGCGGGCTTCGGGTGGTTCGGTGTGGACAGAAGCAGAAAATTGGGGCTTCTTCTTCTTCAAAATTTTGATTTTCTGGTTCATGTTTTGCTGCTATGAGTTTGATGTGCTGTTGGTGATTTTCTGTTGGTTTTCTGGAACGGAGAAGAGGGGGGAGATGTATCGGTGAGGCTACGAAGGCAGGGGTGTATCAGGGAGGATGGGTGCAACAGTAGGCTGGGCTACTGGTAGAGGGGTGTGGTAATGGTGAGGTAGTGAAGGGGGAGTCGTAACGGTAGCCTGTGCGTAACAGTGAGGTAGTGAAGGGGGAGAGGACTTATAGAAGTAACAGTGAGTTATTGGGTGTATCGGTAGCTAGAATAGTTTATCGATAGACTGGGTATAACGGTAGACTGGAATGAGTTGTATCGGTAGCTAGAAAATAGTAAAAGTGAGGTATAGCAGTAACGGTGGACTATATCGGTAGCTGGAAAGGGAAAAGAAAAAGGGTGTAACGGTAGACTTAGTAATGGTGAGGATGCTGTAGCGGTGAGGCAGGGTCACCGCTAACGGCCGGACCGTGCGACTGCAACACCTGCGACAAAAACAACAAATAAAATTAAATAAATAAAATAAATAAAAATCAATCAATCAATTAATAAATTAAATTAAATAGAATAAAATTAAAAAACACAAAGTTAAGTAAAATAAAATTAATGAAACTTTATTTAAACAATTGAATTAATTTTTGGTTAAAATTTATAAACATACACAATTAAAGAACAAATTAAAATATTTATAATTACTTGCTTAAATTAATTAACCAATTAATTAAATAACTAATTAAATTAAAAAATAAAAATATTAAATGAATGAAATTAAATTGTTAGAACTAATTAAATTATTAAAAGACTATAAAGCCAAAAAGAGTTATTTATTTACAATTTAAAGAATAAAGCATTAATGAATTTAATAAATGAATTAATAAACTAACTATAATAAAAATAAAAGAATAAATAAATAAAAGTCTAATTCGCACGACTCATTTAAATTTTAGAATTATTTAAAATGACACTAAAGCACATTAAAACACATGTTTTAAACTAAAATTGATTATTTTACACAGCAAAGTGCAAAAAACACAACAATTATCAATTATTTAATAAAAACAACATTTTAATATAAAAAAGTCAATAAAAAATACACAAAAGATGTGGCAAAGAGTTCAAAAACACTGCCACATCAAGGTTCTAATTTTATTTGTTTAATAGAATCATGTCCATCAAAATGACTTATATATTATTTAAATCAAAGATAGTTACAAAATGTCACTCTATCTATATTTAATAACATTAATGTGTCCACGTTGGGAAAAAACAAGTTAAGAACGAACCTAAATGTCTATTTTGATTTTAAAGAAATTATTTTCATTATATAAATTTATTTTTAATTTTTATAAATAACACAATTACCTTAAATTATTGTGCAATGTTAATACAATATTTATTTAATTAATTGAAAAATAAAATAAATAGTTTTACAAATAATAATTTTGATATAATTTTAATGATTTAATATGTGAAACTAATTTTATAGATCTATATGACATATTATAGTGGTTTAAAATTATTATATTTTAATTTCCACTTTGTATTAGTTTACATTAAATGAATAGCGTCAAAATTAACATTAATGATAATTTATCAATATAATATTTTATTAAATTATTTAAAAGTTAAAGAATATGTATCTTTATACATGTGAATTTAATATAGTTTAAAGCATAATACATGTTCCATTTTTGAGTCATTTTACCAATTATAGTAAAATTATTGACCCTTTATGATCAAAATAGCGGTTAACATGATTAACATAAAAAATAAATAACCTAGGGGTTAATCAAAATGATAAGGTTGAACATGATGCCAAAAATTTTCTAACTTCTATTGGTTTATGGTATGACAAAAATATTCTATATTATATTTTAATGCCACTAAATTTAGAGTCATTTGGTAAGATAAATTAATTTGTTATAATTTAATCTTTTGAGAAATTCCAAATGTTCTTCTCACCTCAATTATAAAAGAGATACTCATACCTCACTTATTCCCACCACATTGAGAAATATATATCTACCAATACCTTCCCATTTATCTTACCATTATCTTTATCCAAGTTTTTTAGGTCCTGGTCTTCCCAAAAGACAAACCCTAGTATTCCTAAGTGGAGATCTAAAGGAGGATTCTTTAAGAGATGGTAATCGTCATAACTGACTCTTTGAATTTTATTTATTATTCTATTTCATTTTAATATGTTGTACCAATTATAAGTAATAAATATAGTATCATAAATATACTAATATTTTATTATGTTCATTTTAAAACCATTTTTATCTCTTCTCCATCCTATAAAAATAGAAAACATCGCTCATGTATAGGTACGCCTTACCGTATCCACGTATCGATGTAATTAGTTATTCATAACCACTTTACTCAGGTAGTTATAAAGATATAAATAATGGGTATATATGATATTTGTGAAATAAATATGATTATTTAAGGATTAATTATTATTCAACTCTCTTCTTTTCCATTCACTGAAAAATGGAAATAGCATTAATGCGTACGTATGACCTACCA
The DNA here is from genome assembly GCA_963277665.1 of Viscum album. Taxonomy (NCBI): domain Eukaryota; kingdom Viridiplantae; phylum Streptophyta; class Magnoliopsida; order Santalales; family Viscaceae; genus Viscum; species Viscum album. The sequence goes on from OY728120.1 coordinate 1,115,753,935, forward strand.
TTTCCATGGATTCTGTTATTCATTTTTCTATCTATAACTTTTAAGGATTACTATAAATACATATATAATAAATATATATGATATTAATATCATGAAAAATATTCTTGAGATAATTTAACTATGATAAAATTATAAGGACTGAGACTTCCAAATCAAAACATACATGAAAAATAAAGCAGTTATCGCCCGAAGTAGTATTTTAATAAATATTTTTTTAATAAATGGGTGATTAAAGGGGTATAAGTAAATAATATAGTGTATGTTGTATATTAGAATTGTTTTGGAATAGATATATAATAAAACTATATTTATTATATAGGATTTTTGGACTTATACAAAAGAAATCGGTCCTATGGTATGAGTTTATTTCACAATATCATCATTATTTGGGATTGTTTATGTTTATGTATCTCTTAGAGAAATACTTATCTTCCTTGTCCATGTTTTACAAAAAAAATAAAAAAAAATTATTCTCCTATTATTTTTAAATTTCATCTTACCCATGACTGAATTTTTACAAAATGTTTTTTAAGGAATCTTTTTATCATTTTCTAAATGTGGTACTTTGTGACTTTTCCAAAAAAACACAGAAGGAATTTTTTTAACTTATATAACATAAGTGTATTTTACCATAATCATGATACCTCAATTATTTGAAGATTAATTTATAATTTTATATATTAATTTTAAAATAAATTTTTTGTCTTTATAAGTGCGTGAGTTTGTTTTAAAAAAATAAGTGATTTTCAAAGTAAAAATTTCATTTTCCCCAAGAATGTTTTTGAAGAATTTTTTTTGGTATTTATAACCCTTATTTTAATTATTCACCATTGGTGGTATGTTATGATGATTCCATCCTAATTATCTCTCTATATGGTTTTTGATTTTTTTGACTAGAAAGTTACTATTTGGAAACAATTCTCCATTTTACTTTCGATGGTTTATAATTATGTTTATTTATTGGAGAAAGTTATTAACATTTCATATGATAGTTTCAATAAAAATGTATATGTTGATTATATTTCAAAACTTTTATATTATGAATGTATTTTACTTAGTAAGTGATGGTAGGGGCCCTCTATATCCCCTTGAATACATCGGTATGTCTCATGAGACAAACTAGTTTGGGTATTGGCTGAGGACTTACCCATTTATGTATGATGTCTCGGAAAAGCCTTGAAAATATATTTATAATGTCTGGTATTATGCATTCCCTCATTATGATATTAGTTATTTATATTCCATGTAATTATTATATTAGTTAAAATATACATGTTTTAGTTTCATGCTCATGTGATTATTTATATGCCAATATTTGATCATCATTTATTCCTACCATATTATATTCAAGTTATTGATTAAATGGCATGTGTTTCAATTATTTACCTTTCCATATTGATTATACCTTATTTATTCATATATTTCATTGTACGCCTTCCCTTACTAGTCATTTGATCTCACCCATTTCTTATGTTTTATTTTCTCTAGGATATGATGATTTGTTTTGTGATCCATATGTATGGAATACACTAGATGGAATTATGGAATTCTCAATGAAAATTATTTGTGTACTTTATGTTTTAAATTTTGATATGAAATTAATGTATGAATATAGTTTACCAAAGTTAAAAAACTATTAAGTATTTCAAGATGCATTTCCCTATATCAATTGTCAATGTAATAAAGTAACCACTGACTCTAGGATACTGGGGTCAGGGTCTTTACAGAGCCTCTAATTTTCTTTGAAATTTATTGATATTGTTTATTGATATTGTTTCTTATTAATCTCTATTAAATATATTTTAATTTTATTTCCCTCACACTTATCATTTAATTCATCAAAAAACAAGGTATTAATTTATGCTAGTCAAAGATATCATTTATCTATTAATATGTATTAAATCCCTAAATTTATTTTTAGTTATTTTTACTTTAATGGTGTTGTAGGTTGATTCTGGGAAGAAATATGATTTTTTTGTATGAAAATTGGTTTTGTACATGTTAAAGGGGTTTTTTTTTCTCAAGTTAATGTCTAAATGGCCCTTATGCATCCAGAAACTCTATTGTGAGACCCTGAAGTAGTTGAACTTTCCTAATGTGAGGCTCTATTTAAACTTTATGTGAGGTAAGGAAATAGTGTTGTACCCTCATGTGAGGTTGGAATCTAACATTATGTGATAAATAATCTATCTTTACATGATATTTACACTCATGTGAGATTTTATACACCTTTACACATCATAAAAAATATCAACTTACCTTTATGTGAAGCTGTAATCCACCTTCTCATAGTGAAGGAAAAAAATAAGCTAACCTTTCCATGATCCAACTTTAGCCAAAATCTACCCTTACGCAACAGCCAAAAACTAAGCTATATAAGGGTAATGATGTTTACCCTTATGCTTGGAGGGAGTCCTATATATGGGTAAATACATATTAAAAAAATTAAATTCCAATTAAAAAAACTTATTAAAATGAAGATAAGGGTTATGAATTCCCTCTGGAAACCTCTAAGATATGAGAAAATACAAAGGGAGGGATTTAGAAAACTAATACTTTATGTTAGATACCTATTAAATAATTCTTGTCCTTGATAATTTAAAAAAAACTAGGAAATAAGGGAAGGGAAATAAAACATCCACCCCATGAGATAATTCTTAAGGATCTCACTACATCAAAACACAGCCACATATCTAAGGAATAGAGATTAATGACTTCAAACAACCATATCAGCAAAGATAAAAAAGAATCTCAACAAGGATCAAACAAGGAATCAAACACCAAACAGCTTGGGATATTGAGCATGAATCTATGAATCCCACTCTTAATTTCCCTCCTCCATGAAACCGTGTCACAATAGGACACAGACGAAGGGAATATCACACCCACACAACACCTTCTCTTGATGGTCCTATATCTCAACAGTTCACTCCTCAAAGGTTTCATCACCCTTAGCATCCATGTCACCACAATTTATGATGTGAAAATCTTCATGAATATATAGGAAAATATGTGACACATGTATAATATCATGTATCTTTCTCATCTATAGGGGAAGTGAAAACCAATACAACATAACTCCAACAAGTTACAATACATCAAAATATCTAAAAAATCAAGGAGAATTCTTTATCTCATGACTAAATCTTCACCACCCATGAAGAGAAGATACCTTTAAGAACACATGATCTCCAATGTTTAACTACAAATGCCTCCTCTTAAAATCATCATAGGAGTTATAATGATATTGTGATAACTTCATTTTCTCATAGGTCACATGTACTTTCTTTTTTAGGCTCGACACTAATTCTGTTATAAAAAAATGACTCTATAACCTCAGTCCATTACAATATATATTGGTAAGTTTAGTCATATAGTTCGTGAAATGGAAAATTATCAATAATTTAGAGAAATTATTGTTGTAAGAAAACTTCACCAATGGTTGATTCCCCACCCTTAAACCTCCAAAATTCAGAATTCATGGGTGAAACATATCCTCTAGATTCTAAATATTTCTATCTTCATAACCATCCATATATGGTTGAAAACCAATTATAAAGAATAACTGAGAACTAAAATCATGTTAGCGACCTCTCTAAAATATGTAGGTGAACCAGAGATAATGGTCAGAGATGATCATATTTGGAACCCTGTTAAGCCTCATCACTTCTTCAAGATATTTCCTTAAAAACCCTCTACTAATATTGACTCCTTAATCAATAATAAGTTAGATAAATTCATAAAATAGTCCAAAATCACCAATATATCATCAAAGACTCCCTGAGATTGAGGAAATCCAATGAAAAATTCCATCAATATTTCCTCACAATTCCACTAGGGATCATCAAGAATAAAAATTAAACCACCCATAACACGATTCTCAACCTTAACCTTCTATACTAATAAACATTGAGAGAAAACATTTTAATTTATCACTTCATGGTAAACCATCAAAACTGGACCTTCAGAGTATGATAAATCTTCACCACACTTGGATGTACCTCAAAAGGTGAACTATGAAACCCATGGAGAACCACACCATGCATCACCAAAATAACAAATATAATACCCTAAAACAACACTATATATTAACCATAGTCAGACCATCCCTCAAATGTGTCACTAAAAAAGATCTACCTCAGAATCTCCCAGTTGGGGCTCCCCCATCTGTTTCACCAAATATGATTGTGCTATTATTTTATAAAGACACCATTTTCCATTAACAACTCATATATCAAGTTTCATCATATCCAACTCTTCAATCACTCTCTAAGAGTCTCCAAACTAAATAAAAAAACCACCATTATGACTTCTTTCTTAAATTATCATACACATAATTCCTTTTCCCTGATGTATTAGAAATATAAAAGTTATAATCCTTTAAGAATTTCATCCACTAAAACATCTAAAAATTTATTTCACACAAGGAAAAGAAATTACGAGATCTCTTGTGGTTTATGAATATCACAAAGTGCTCACTAATGTGGTTATTTTTCCAAAACATCAAAAAATCACAACAGAGGTAAATTCATGATCATGGGTAGAATAGTTATATTCATGAGGCCATAACTATCAAGAACCATAATAGATAACCATACATCATCGAATCAGAACACAACCCAAGATAAGACATGAATCATCACAATAAACCTAAAACACAATTCCCTCCCTAGGAAATGAATAATCAGAGCACTAACTAATTTCTCCTTCAAATAATCGAAATAATCTTGGAACTATTCAGTTCACATGAGTTACTAACCTTTTATAGTAAAAATATTTTATAGAACTTGAAATATAATAAACGTTGGGTACAAACCACCTGTAATAACCAGAAATACCAAAGAAACTCTTCATATTTATAATCTTATTAGTAAATTCACAAGAAACAACTACATAAATATTAAAAGGATCCAAGGCTACTTCATGTTGATACATAACATGTCCCAAGAAACAGACCTCATTGGACCAAAACTCAAACTTTTACAGATTCTTGAATAACTATTAATGATGAAGAAATTCCAAAAAAAATCATAGGTTCTATGTATACTTCTCCTCCAACTCAAATAATACATGGGTTTTTTTAATAACCACCACCATGAAATGATCTAGAAACTCATGGAACACTACATTCATCAATCACATGAACATGATTACAGCATTCGTCACATCAAAAAAATCACAATGAACTCATTATGCCTATAACGGTATCAAAAAGTATATTTCAGGATATCATCATTCTTCACTCACATCTAATGATATCCAGACCACAAATTAATCTTCTAGAACTAGCTAGATCCCTTAAAACGGTCAAATAAACCATCTGTCTATAATATATGATAGTGTTTCTTCACTATCACCTAATTACAGCTGAGATAATCGATAAAAAAATATAGACTGACATCTTCCTTCATTGTAAACAGAATAAGAGTACCCCAGAACAAGACGCTAGGTTGAATGAACCCTCTCTATAAGAGAAAATCAACCTAAATTTATATCTCCTACTACTCAAAAGGGTCCGTCCTATATGGGTACATCGATATAAGAGCGACACCTAGCTACAGATCTATCCCAAACTTAATATATCGTCAAGGGGGTAGGGTAAAAACCTCTTCTGAAAAAACATATGTGTACCCATCAACAACTCTAGGAAATATCATTATCTTATCCTCTATAGAACATGAAATCAATTCATCCATCAAGGAATACATAGAATCAACATTCTTCTAATCCATCTGAGTCTCTCACTCACCAAAAAAATAGTCGGATCCCTATCAACATCATAAAATGCGACACACCTCCTGAATCAATCTACATTATCCTACACTAAATACAGCCAAATACATTTTGGGAATGATGTTTTATACATATATTCAAAAAAAACATGGGAAGCATCTCTAAGAGAAATGTTTCCCCGACATCAACTCACAGTCACTACACACATCATACAAGCTATCTTGGCCTCCAAATGGTGTGGTAAATAATAAGGGAACTAAAATTATCTCCACCTAAAGTCTCAAATCATGGACTAGGGTAACTAAAATTAAGTATTTAATATCTTATGTGTCAAAAAATAAATAGACTGAAGTATAAAACAAATAGATAATGACTTTCTTGACATATGGATCCTTTGGCACTAGCAACCCTAAGGCATGAATCTGACCACATCCTACTCTGCTGCCTCTCTAGACCTGATAGAGATCAACTCCATTGGCATGATCTACACACTATCCTTAAATATGAGGGGAATCATGGGGTTGTCTTATTCCTACCCCATTCTCTATCCATTGATTAAAAACTAAATCACCTTACTACTACTGGTGTCTTGGATGAGTGAGAAGTGACCCACTAGCTCCACTCTAACTACTAAAGAAGGTCAGAAACTATCACTTCTGATGTTTGTGACCTTCACATGTATAATAAACTACACCTTATATACTAAAAAGAGTCCAAGAACTACCAACTCTAGTGAAATGGGTTAGAAAAGGATAAAACTTACTCCATATTGACTAAAACTTCTTCATTTGGCCAAAAAACTGAGAACTTATGGTCACAGTTCTACCACATGGAGAATCTTGATTACTTATATCCTGAGATTATATGTTCTTGTATAGTATCCTATCAATGAAATATTCTTGTTCCAATGCCTCAAGATATGTATTCAATATAAATATAGTGACCTAGTGATGGATATTTGGAAAAAAAATCCTCCCAAAAATGTCTTTCCCTAACCTCCTCATCTAGAAAAAGGTTATATTGGAAACTAAACTCCCACACATGATAAATTACTTTTAAAGGGTTAAGAATATCCCACTTACAAGTTTCATTCATTTACAAAGGAATAAAATCATGCTAAAATCGATCTCAAAACATTTCCTACAAAAGAGTCAAATCCTCGTGATCCTTGAAGAACAGGAATCATAATTAAATAGGATACCTCATGCAGTATCATCACAAAAAATGAAACCTAGTTCTCCTTTTGAGAAAAAAATAAAGTAAAAGAGATCTCTACCTCCTCTAACCAAGCCCCAATCCTCTAATCTGAAATAAAGACCTAATAGTTCCGCAAAATCACGTTCTAAAACTCTTGGAGTTTCCTCTTCCAAGTGTTCCTATTATCAACCTCTACTCTATAAAATCTACATGAACATCCTCCAGAACATCTTCATCATGAACCTGATGAGGACATCAACCTAGATCCATTACAATAAAAGAAAAAATGTTAAAGACTTGTTAAACTCAAAATATGGAATAACTAAGGTTCATTAACTAATCCAATTTAACCTAATTCCCATATTCACACACAATTCAAAAGCAGGTATATAAAATCATGATACATGATCCTTATATATGTCTCTACCCCTCAAGCAGAATCACTTTTATTAGCATGTTCAGTAAACTTGAAGGTCCTAATGTTGGATAAAATGGGGCCTTAAAATCATGTGTCCTAGCTGATATCCCATGTTTATATTACATACTAATTCTAGATGATATTGTTTCCCTACCAACACATTCATCCACACTAGTTCTCATCTATAAACTCAATATTATAATTGAACCATCATCTTTGATACCACTCTGCCATGACCCCCCCCGCTGATAACCCTCTTGGGGAGAAAATGAAGAGAGTGAGATGGTAAACCTCAAATACCACATATAATAGGCCACTGGTTGGTGACTAACACTGAGAGAAATGAAAAGACCAAAATAATTATTAGGCAATGACCATGATCTTAGAAAATCCTAAACAACATCATGAGATAGTAACACCTAGATTGATAACCAAATATCTTCTACAGACCAAAAAAATAGTTTATTTATATGTAGGGTGGGAATACAACTACACTCAGTAGAATCCTACCTTGAACCTCTCATACAAAATGTGAAAGAATTGCACTAAATCCCAGTGAATAAACAAATGAAACCAACTCATCACCTAAACAGGTAAAACAACATCCCATCCTCACCATAGATCGCTCAAAAATTAGTGTATAAAAGTAATCATATCTTTATAAAATCATATATATTTATATATTTATATATTTATATATGGTACCCTACTTCTATTTCCCCAGTGGTGTGTCACTATCACACCCCAAAAACTCACATCTCATGCTCATCCCTTCCATAAGACATCGTTCCCCAATATAAGCAATCATATCATATCTATTATATATCTTATATATATCAACATAACCTTATCATCGTCATATCATCAGAAATTAATTAGAATTATATAATCCACTACATCTAATGTATTATACATTATACCTCAAGCCATCACAACCCATGCATGTACAACTATGGGAAGCTATAACTACTAGGACTGGATACAATTATGTGTTATAACCTTAAGATGTTACATCTTGCATATAAAAATACAGTAAATTGAGATTCATCACAACTCTTGAGAGTATATACCTTATTCCTTATGCCTTCACATCATGGTTTTTCTCAAAAAATATAGTATATTAAAAGTGAGAGAAAGGGAGAGTGAGTAGTCAACTATATATTCCCTCATCAACCTAGATATTGTGGAAAACACCCCTCAATATATTTGGGTGTTGGTTACTTGACTGAATCGGGTGGTGAAGAATATGAAATCATAAAATATAAGATATATAGCACACAACCACATTAAGTGAAACTACCAAGGATCAGAATCATCTAGTATTATCATATCATAAGACCCTCTACTATCACCACTAAGGTCTAGATCTCAAACATCCACACGAGAATCAATATTAGCATCTTTAATTATCCTCACATAGTAATTTAGTAAATTACTATTCACTAATTTAATAATTCAGTATTTATCAATATTTTATTAGGCCTCATTAAAATTTTCATCTTAACCAACCCATTTCATTTCATGACATCCAACTTATTAATTCAATATATCAATTCCAAATTCGATATCCATGATCTTGGAGAATTTTATTTAACCATCCCACTGTTTCTATTAATATATAAATAATTTATCAACATTGTCATAAATAAAACCCCATATTTTGGGTTAATTATTAATCTATTGATCATTCCATAATTTTGGATACTCTTTGACTCATCCTAAGATACCACATTCAAGGAATCACTTATTGTTAATTGATAAAAACTACTTCAAGAAGTTAGAAAATCATAAAAAATAATCATCCAGGAACTATCAATTTAAAAGAAATAATAAATTAATAATAAATAGTGTCATCCTAGACATAATTTCACACATCACATTCCATCTCACCATCATCAAAATCAATCACCACTAGAACCCTAGGAAACTCATCCCATTATTCATCAATTAATCCAAACATTCCAGGTTATCATCAAACGCATCAATCATCTACTATCCTAGATCAAGTATATAAAAAAATATTTTTATCATGACACACTCATAGGGAAACTAAGTCCATATCACCAGGGAATTCAAAACTTTATCAAACAAGAATAGGATCATTCAACCCCAATCAACACACCTTTCAGGAAGTGGGTGTTTGAATTATTATATTATGTGGGATCATACAAGAATTTCTTATAATTATCCAACCCATTTCAACCTTTTATATCACTTGAGTTGGATCGCTACAGGGCCTAGAGTGCACTCTCGATCTCCACGGGCTAGGAACAAGTGTTAGGGGTATCAATTATATCATTTGTAATGATTTCACTTTTTAAATGAAATTGTATAAATAACATTAGGCTCTTAAAAATAATCTATAATGATGTATCCATACATTGGACTTCCATGAAAATAAAATAAACAGTTTTAAGAATAGGTAACAATCCAAATAATTCATAAGTGAATTACAATATCAACAACTCATAAAAAATATCGATAGAATTATAATGTTCCTCCAAACATAGAATTAAACAAAAATTAAAGTGATAAATAGACTGATGTAATCAATATAAAAAAAATATCTCGAACAATCCAAAATACCCTAAATACCACATGAGTGTCCCCATGTGACCTGAGGAAACCTCTATATTCCAAACTCAACCATCAACTGGAACAACAATGAATATAATCCAAAACGAAATTCTTCCCTGAATACCTACATAAAGACATAGAAATTACATACACCCCAAAGTGTCTATATAGGGTCTGAGAAAAACATGCCCAGTGGGATTCTACTAAAGACCCTATGTAATTCATTTTTATAAAAAAATTCATAAATTCTAGTTCGAACAATAATTATAAAATACCTTTAAATTTATAAAAATAAATAATGCATATAAAGAGTATTTACCTTCACCATTTTTAGTAAAAAAATGTCGTCTTAAAACCAATTCAAAAACACCTTTCAACAAGAAATGAAATACTTTCTAGTTTTAAGAGAAAATAGTATAAAAGATTACCCTTTCCTCCCATTTTATTTATCCATTAAGAAAATGATAACTTTAGTTGAATTGAAAATAAATCCAACAAAAATAGGAAATTCCATGCTAAAACCGATATTAAATAACTTTAAATAAAGTAGGAATAACTAAAACATCCTAGATGTTATGTAGATTAAAATTAATAAAACAATATTATAAAATGTAATGTATTTATCCACACCATCAAAAAGGGTAACAAATCATATAACAAAATTCATCTCGAAGTATGTAAATGTGAAAAAATTCATAATGTGATAAATATCATAGTAATAACTCAATCTAACTTAATAAGTATCATGGGAAACTTAATAGTTTCTAGGGGTAAAATCCTATATGTATTCAGTGTAACTATATATAGGACTAATGATGTACTATGTTCAAAATAACATCTTTCTTACTCTCAACTAGGCTCATCATGTCACACTACACATGGGAAAGTTATCACAATGCACTCAGGGACACTATCTAGTATGTAAATCTAACTACTATAGAAACCATCCTTTGATTTACCACTTAGATTCATAGGTTTACCCTGAGTTTATGTTGGGTTTATAAGTATCAATTAACACTTAATATATAAGGAAAGACTAATTAGAAATATCATTCCCAAGATTGACAGTGCTTAAAACCAAAACCATGTATAAACATAAAATGAAGAAATTGTGTGCTTTAAACTGATGATCATCACTTCCCCTTATTCATCAATCCTTTTGGATGATAAATATCTCTAAGGATCAGTCAAAAGAATCCTCCCTATAATAAACCAACTCGGGTTGACCCAACCATCACCCAAGCCAGCCCGCCACACGGCTTGAAGCATGTTCTCGATCACCATGGGCTGGAAACAAGCATTGGTAATGACCAAAAATCTCTTGAAAATGGTTTCACCTAGTTAAATATTGAAATGAACCATCCATAAAATAGGACGTTCACGCTAATATTTTCATATCTCCCTAAAAATACAAGCTTATACTAAAAGAAATAATTTAAATCATAAAAAAACAATCTCTAATAGGACATATACATTCTACCTCAAGTAAAATTCCCAAAACTAAAAATAATGGGAATAATTACAAACAAAATATATACATAAATTTAAAATAATACAGAATCCCCAAATTAATCCACATGACCCATCTCCACGATACCATGTCTCCTCCACAAAACACTAGATAATGTTAATTAAGAAGATCTACCTAGTTATATAGTTTCTTTACCTATACCTATGTCATAAAACAATTATACACCCAAATGAATATATAGGTTTTGAGGAAAAAATACTAGTAGGATACCAACATGAACCTATTTAAGACATTTATCCATGAAAACAAATAATCTATTTTGAAAACATTTTTCAAAACTAAACCAATTTGAGAACAAACAGTTTACAAAGAAACCTTTGAACTCCAATTGGTTTTAATTTTAAAATAAAACATTTTTTCCAAGTAATGTATTTACTTGGATCAAATTTTCAAGCAAGGAACAACGTGATCAATACAACCAACAAAGGAAGGGAAAGAATGAAATCATCATCAAATAACCATATAAATGGAAATGGGAATAACATATCTCATCACATTAAAACATAGAACCAATAAAATGAAAGGGCGTGTAAAAAAATCCATCATGAGTAATGTGAACCTAGGTATATAACCTCAAGGGTATAATGTGAGTTAGTCTAAACAAAATATGTTATTTGTCTACGCAAATAAAATATCTCACAATATTCCTCAGGCCCAAATCCAAGTGCTCTCACGGTCTCTCATAAAACAAATGGAAACCCTCACAGTCTTCCCACCCAAAGGATCTTATGGTCCATTAGAATCCAAAATGGATTCTATCATGTTCTTACTCCCTAAATTCTCTCATGATCCCTCAAAAAACCCTTCAATAACATCTCATTTAACACATGTGCTACTCCATGCCAACATAATCACAAGTAAGTTCCATAAAATTGAATTCCATTTCATATAATAATTACATAAATAAAATTTCCTATTTTATAAAACACCATACAAGGTAAAACCATTTCTCAAACCATCCTATAAATCCATTTAAAACCATAAAACCTATTTGATCCATTTCATCAATCACTTAGTATGCATACAAGACACACCCATTTGGAAAACCATCCTTAAACACACAATTACCAAACCATGTCATATAACACATAAAACATGGGATAAAAATAAACCATAAATAATTTATTTTTTAATTAAAAAAACACAAACCAAAGGTGATTCATATTTTAAAGGTAATTCATGGAAAACACCCTCAAATATACACACCTACCTTGGATTCACTTTTAACATATTTTTATTTGATGATAACCACCATGGATATAGTAATCAAGTCCTCACACACCTAATTCATCATAAAAAAACATTTTACCAATTAAAAACCCTATATTTTTTCAACACCCCTCCAATGGTTACACTCTTCCATTAAAATTTAAGAATTAGAATAGATAAGGGTAATGGAGAAAGAAAACTCAAGAAAATGACATACCTCAATCCAAACCACCTTGAATCCAAGTGGAATATTCCATTAAAGGATAGGGGAAGCTTCACCTACAAGGATAAGGGTTTTCACATGATGTTAGGATGAAATAATGTCCAACAAATGTATAAAATTTAAAGGGGAAAATGGTAAAAAATAATTTTTAATGAGCTAGAAAGGGTCTTACGGTTAGACCACATGGTTAATAAAACCATGCACTAACCATGTGGGTGCCACTATCCAACCAAAATTCTAGTCACTTGTTTTTACATAAGTTTTACATGGTTTGAAAACCCATTCTCAAACCATGTATAACCCCACTACATCAACCAACAACACCCTCACACGGTTATCCGTATAGTTAGAAAAAATGTGCACTAACAGTTCGCCTTGGTCTATCCTCCCAAAAAATTCCATTTTTGACCCCTGACACTTGGGAACTCTAATAATGGACCAAAACGTAAATAAATCTCAAAATTATATGTATTAGTGACTCAAAGTGTGGATAAAATCCCCACCATACCACTTTCTTCCCCCAAAAAGTCTGTAGGAATCATCTGAAGAACGTAAGTGAGGCCACTCCTCCCACACCAATGTTTCACACACCCATGTCTCATATCTATCAACTCCTAAATTTTCGATAACACAGACCAATGTGATAGACTTATCGTAGAAAACCTTTTTATGGTAATCCAAGATAAAAATTGGCTTCTCTACAATGGTTTTATGAGGATCAAGCTCTAAATATTCACACTCTAACAAATTCAATGGGTCTGTATGGTATCTCTTGAATAGGGAGACATGAAATAAATCATGGATCAAGTTCATCCATGATGGAAAATCCAACTAATAGGATACCTTTACAAGATTATCCACTACATGAAACGACATGGAATAACATGACACCAGTTTCCCTCGCTTACCCAAACAACAGTGTCCCAGTGAACTGATACCCAAAGAAACACCTAATCACCAACCTAAAACTCTAACAGGCATTGGAAATGGTTTGAATATGACTTCTAGTGACTTTTATCTATTACTATCCGTTTTTTAATCTGTCCCACTATCTCGTTCATCTCTTGGATGAGACTCAGTCCAAACAAGGAATGTTCACCCACCTCAACCCAACAAAATGGGGATTGACATAGACATCCATATAATGCCTCAAATATAGAAATAATAATTGAGGCCTAATAAATATTTTTATAAGAAAATTCATCCAATGATGGTTTCTTTTCCCACAAACAACTGAATTCAAGAACACATGCTCGCAAAATATACTCAAAATTATGGATTGTTTTCTTAGAAAAACCATCCATATGTGAGTGATATGTGATGTTCAACCTCATATGGGTTCCCAAATCCTACTAAATTCACTTCTATAATTGAGATATAAAAAGGTAATATTAGTCTGAAATTATCAATGAGGAACTCCATGATGTTGAACAACCTATCAAACATACAGGTGTCCATGGTACTCTACCTTTTTAGACTCCCTAATGGGAAGGAAATGGTATGATTTAATTAGAAAGTCAATAATTAACCATATGTTATCATTCCAACTTTAATTACAAGGTATTCCAATCAAAAAATCCATAGAGATCTTATCCCACTTCCACATAGGAATGGGAAGTGACCGTAATAACTCAGCTAGTCTCTGATGCTTGACTTTGACCCTCTAGTAGGTCAAACATTTGGATACAAAGTCTACTACTTCACATCACATATTAGGACACCAATGAAAACCTCTTAAGGTATAGAAAATTTGGGTCACCCTAGGGTTCATGACCTAATCAAAATGATGCTCCACATGCATCACCTCTTTCCTTATTCTCAAAGTAACAACAATCTTCTTCATAAAGAGGATATAACCTTCGAGATACTGAGATAAATCACTTGAGGTATCTCCACCATTTAAAACTATTCTAATCCACTATAACTCAGGTTCATATACATGCTCACTCATAACCTAGCTAAAAAGGGAGGGTGTAACCTACATAGAGTCCAACAACGCCTGTCATCAATCCTCCTTCACCTCCAGACACATATTGGAAAACAAACTCTTTATCCCCCACTCATTCATTTATTCTTGAATGACCTACACTGGAATCTTCCTACTCAAAGAATCATTATATACATTTCCCTTCCTAAGGGTATATGCAATATCGATGTCAAAAGTCTAGAGATACTCCACTCAGAACCTATGTATAAGTTTTAGGTCCCTCTAGTTGAAAATATACTTCAGTATCTTATGATATGAATACACTATAAAACATTCCCCAAAGGGGTAATTTCACCACATATTTAGTGCATACATCATAACTACTAATTATAGTTCTGGGGTGGGGTAATTCTATTCATGTGGGTGTGGCTATCTTGATCCATTGTCCACCACATGGTCATCTTGTATCAAATCACACTGAAAGCATCACAATACATGGTGCAAGCACTCCCAAACTTATTAAGAATTAAGACGAGTGAGTATGAAAAATGGTCTTGAAACTACTCAAAATCATGCTTTCATTTATCATTCAACTCAAACCTCATCCCTTCATAGGTCAAGGTTTTCAAGTGATAATCCATCCTAGAGATGTACCAGAAAAAATGTCTATAGTAACCAAAAAAATCCTAAAAATCTAAAGATCTTGAACACATTCTTGGGATACTCCCAAGACATGACTGCTTGAGCATTCTCTGAATCCATTGAAACTCCAACCTCTGAAATCACATGGCCTAAAAAAATCCTCCATAATCCAAAACTAGTACTTGGAAAACATGGAATATATATAGTGATCCCTAAAAAACCGATAAAATATTCATATGTTCGACATAATAATACATCATCTAGTAATACAAAAATATCTCATATACAAACATGACCATGAATTATTCAAAAAAGAAGTCTAAGATCCATCTCATCAATGCCATAAATACTGTAGGAGAATGGGTAAGCCCAAATATCATAAACAAATAATCAAAATGTATATACTAGATTTTAAAGGGTTTATTTGGAACATCATCTTTTGGGACCCTCATTTGGTGGTACCCTGATCTCAAATCGATCTTTAAAAACCAATGGGCTCCCCTAAGCTACTCAAAAAGGTCATAAATTCTGGGAAATATGTATTTATTTTTAATGGTAACATGTTTAAGTTTACAATAGTCTATGAAAAGTTGGATTATACCATATTATTTAATATCAAATTTTATAGGTGAAGCCCATCGTGACATAATGGTATAAATAAAACCCTTACCCTCAAGGTCCTCTATCTAAAAATTCAACTCTTTCAACTCATACAAATCCATTTAGTAACACGGAAAGAAAATAAGATCATCCCGTAGAGAATATTGATAATAAACATGACCTATCAAAAGTAAATATCGATAAATCCTCTGGAAACACATCTGGGTACCTATCCATAACCACTAGAAGCTTTCCCACTAAACTCTGCTCAATAACATTGAGAAAAAACCTAGACAGGTGGCAGAAGATCAATCCCAACTCTGAAGAAACTTTCCATACCCTCCATAATCATGGATCCCACTCACCCTATGAGATATGAGTACTCCAATTAGGAGTATAGAACAAGACCCTATGGTGATAGAAATCGACTAGCCTTAAAGATGATCAACCAATCTATGTGGATAATGAGGTTGAAAACTGTAACAACCCGAACTGTTATATATAAAATCCCCCTTTAAATTTAATTAAATGCAATGTTATATCCTACTAGATTTAAAATATCGATAATTATCATTACCATTTATAATATATTCATTGAACGGTGATCATATGATTAGTATAAATATAGGATTTTAACAAATCCAATTGACACAGACAAAGGAATTGATGTCCTCAACTAATAGGATCATACCCTATGAAGCCCATTTATTAGATATTATGAGGGATATAGATTCACAGATATTTTCCCTTGAAAAATCCCAAGATGATATCCAACAACTTAATAAATATAGAAACCATTTATGGGATAATTTATAGCTCATCAAGATCATAACCCAACCCATGTACATCAAACCACGCCATGAAAGTCTCACCATCGTGCACCTTACCATTAGGGTTTTTTATAATGTATTAAAGGGACATGTATCAAGAATATAATAATATGAATATGTACATTTTATTTTCAATATAATAATGTTCATATTTTCTTCTTATCATTACTTTATAAATGTTTTTTATTTTTATACATTGAAAAATTTTTATTTTTAATTAGGATTCAATTTAAATTAAGAAGTTTATGTTGATGAATTAATGTATTTTTAAAATTAAAAATATTTTAATGAAATATTATTATTAAATAATTTTTATTAAATATAAATTATCATATAAGTTTTTTGAATTCAAATTTAATTTTCATAAGGGTTCAAAAACTGTTATTATTAAAAACCTGACATTTGTTAATAAATGTAGATTATTATTTTAAAAGTGAAACTATTAATATTTAGAAAATTATTTTGATAAAATGAATATTATTTTTTTAATCATAACTTTTAAGCTATCCAATGGTGAATTTTTCTTAATTTTATGAGACATTTGGATTTTTGGGTAAAAATAAATTTGGTATAAATATAAAGTACGTATTATGACATCATAATGACACAAAAGTGATGTAATTAATACTAAAAATGGTATCCATTACCAAATATATATTTTCCCTTTAAAATAATGTGATTTTAATTCTATTTTATTAAGTTTATAAATCCTTTATGAATCCTCCAAAACTAATAGTATATTTTAATATTTTGAAATCATTTCTTTAAGAGTATGACTCAATTACACATTAGAAAGGTTATTTTTTTCTTAATTTAAGATCTTTGAATTATAAAATAATTAAAACCACTCCCCTTTTAAAAAAAGTCATGGGAAAACCATGGTAATGTGTGTAGTTTTGTTTATTTTATTATATAGAGTCAAAAACTTGTGTTTGAGAAATGATAAAGAATCCCCCACTCTTTACCTATATAAACCCACCAAATATCCCATTTATCTTCACTAAAAAACCTTTTAGAATGTACTTACTCTTCCCTACCCCTATATAGTCCTCCCAAGGTGCCTCCAAGCTCTCAAGAAGCTCCTCTCAAGCATAGGGAATCACACTCTCAAGGTAAGGGATCATCTCCTTCTCCTCTTTATTCAATTATATTCTTTATTTTATATCTTTTATCTTCATTTCCTAATTTAGGTATATGTTCTTCCATGTCCCCCTTAATATCCATTTTATTTTTAAATGATTAGATACCCATTTCACTCTCACCAAGCCCTTCCATGAACATTTATATCCCCTCATTATGCTGCCGAAATTTCACTGTGATTTTCCATGTTGAACAATTATATAGTGAATACCCATACCCATTTCCTATCAACATTGTTAACCTTTATTCACTCATACTTATCTATTAAGACCTATATTTATGTATTAAAAATTATTTTATCATGTAATAAAATATTATAATGAATGAACCCATGTTGTATTATCTATGTTGTATACTTAATCCTGAGAATGAAATAAAACTGATAGGTGCGCCCAGAATTATATAGCACTCTAATGAATTGGGTAATGTTTTAGTCTCATGAGATGTTATGAAATATATTAGGGAGTGAACCTAATACATCATGTAAATTTTTCTTTCATGATACCTTTGAATTTATCCTTGACCTATGTTTATGATGCAGTGTTTTAAGTTATTGTCACATTTCCCATGTTGCCTTTATGATTATCATGATATATCATGCCTCACTTTTCATGTTTATGATGCTTAATCTTTTTATTCACAATTGATATTCCTATTTTCTAACATTTATTAATTTCTTCAGGTTATTCCATGTTTATTCCTTTTCACATCTTTATATCTCACCCCTTTATTATGTATGTCCCCATGTTATCACATGCAGTTTTAAGTACGATCATGTTAAAGAAGTTTTCAATAAAGATGTTATATTTACTATTTTAAGTTGTTATATAATGTACATAATTCTCAAATACACTATACCACTTGATCTTATGGATTTTATTATTTGTATTTTTATTTAATAAATCAAGAATCAATATTTAATAGAGAGAAGGGTTTTTATAGTTGGTATTAAAAGAAAATTTTAGTTATTTTGGGTATTAGGATTAGAAAACAACAGTGAATGAATTATGGATAATAAAAAGTTTAAGAAAACATCCCTAAATTTTGGTAAGTATAGATTAAGTGGTTTATCAAGAAAATAAATCTCTGTCTGGATACTATAAGTGGATGTGACTCTAGAATATATATATATATACAGGTAAAACTTGAAAACACTACGTTGAGATAGACTCGACCGGAAACTGGTGCATGATAAAGGGTCTTGCTGAAAACCTAGTTTGACACTCTCATGGGATATACTTTGGTAAATTCTAAAGCTCATTATGAACCATTATTAAGGGAACAAAAAATTTCCATAAGATTATATATTAGGAAACAGATCATGGATAACATATATTGAAGCCTAAAAATTCATAAGTTAATGAATAAATGTCATTTATAAGTTATCACTTTAATGTCAATGAATTCCTATTTATGGGTATAATAGTTTAAAAATACTCATACCTAAATTTTCCTTTATTCTAGATAATGGATGGAAATAGAAGGAACTGATTAAATGACTAATGTGAAGGGAAATGTGATGAGTTCCCCAACAGGAAGCTCAAATCATTGGGAGAAGGAATCATGAACTTTGTCATTATAATATCTCAGAAAAATCAGGTTTTGAATAGAAACCTAGATCAAGAGGGGTTTCTAAATCCCCCTAATAAATAACAAGCTTCATTTGAGATCTTTTTGTGATAAATGGATGTAACTTTCAATGGATTATTCGATCTCTTAATCACGAAACAATATATCAAATCCATTGAGAACATCATCTAAATCCTTAAATGTTCTGAGAAAACGAATTTTTTTATAGTTGTTTATTTTATTGAGGAAGAATATTATAAATGGTGGACATTGATTATGAATACAAAGCTAGAGGAAGATATTTAATAAATGGGGTGGAAGGAATTATGGAAATTGTTTTTTGATAAATATTTTCCCCACACTCTCTGACTCAAAAGGAAATGGATTTCCTTTAGGTCAAGAAAAAAATATGACAAATATATCAAGGTTTATGAATAAAACATAAAAAGTCTTGTACAATACACCTCCATATTTTTCATTACCCCTAAAGGCATGGTTGAAAACTTCTTTGTTGAGCTAAAACCAAGTCTAGAAAAATCCCTAATGATCTAAGGCTTTGATAGCTATGAGGAAATTGTCTGATGTACCCTCGAATTAGAAATGAAGATTAGAAAACATCAAGGTTATCATGAGGATAAGAAGAGAAAATTGGATTTTAATTCTAGTGGTCTGATGGAAAAATATAATAGTTCCAAGAAATTTCAACATCCCACTTATCAAAGGTATGGAAAGAAGCACCCCTAAATTTGACTAAGGGGGAGAGGATATGCTTTTAGTGTGGGAAGGAATGACACTTAGCTAGAAATTGCCGATAGAAGAAACCTGCTAATCCATTGGAGGATATGAATGCTCTAGTCAAATCTTAACATATTTTTCATTATTTCAACTTCAAGGAACCTGGTCACTTTTCTAACTAATTCACTAAGATAAGGGTTTTCAGGGACAACCAATAACCTCCAAGGAAACAAGGGTGATATTTTTTCATCACAATCTCTAAGGTGGATCCCAACAATGAATTTGTGATAGGAATGCTAGTTATTCATTCAAGAATAGTAAATGTACTTTTTTATTATTGTTCTACACATCCTTAATATCATGAAAATTTAGTAAAAATATTCCAACACCACCACAAAGCATGGGAGTAGAGCTATTAGTGAAAATGGAAGATGGGGAAATTATTTCACCTCAAGTATATAACTCCTCCCCTATCAAAATATTTTGGTTAAACGTCCCATATAACATTTTCATACTCCCTTTGGTGTAATTTTATGAATTTATAGGTGTGGATTAGATTTTCCTATATAAATCCAACATAAATTATCATGATAAGTAAATCACTCTTTGTATTGTGAATCGTCATTTGATTCTATACAAGTAAAATTAAGAGGATGAATATTCTTTAGCACCAACATCTCAAGAATGGATTTTATTTCACTATGATAATGTGTATCTAGCTCAAATGATTGAGTCTAAGGGAAGGATCATCCTTGAATACATACACATTGTGAGGTAATACACTGAAGTGTTTCCAGAAGAATTACCTAGTCCTCCTCCTACCTGAGAGTTTGAATTTTCAATCAAGATTATACCTGGGGTATTACTATTATCCAATAATCCATATATAATGGATTTTTTGGATCTTGAGTAGAAAAAGAAATAACTATAGAAGAATCTGGATAAAAGGGTTTATATGCCCAAGTGATTCACCTTGTGGTGCACCAGTCATCTTTGTCTAGAAGAAAGATGGATCAATGTGCCTTTTAATTTATTATAGTTATCTTGAAAAGATAGTGATAAAGAACAAGTATCTTATTCCATGTATTGATGACTTGTTCAATCACATACATGGAGCAAAATACTTCTCCAATGTGGATCTGTGTTCTGGGTATTACCAAGTTAGGGTGAAGAAGAAAGATATCCCCAAGACTGATTTTTGTACACTATATGGGAACTATGAGTTAATAACAATTCCATCTAGACTCACTAATTCTTCATCAATCTTAATGGACTTGATGAATACAGTCTTTAGAGATTACCTCAAAATATTTATGGTAGTCTTTATAGATGATATTCTAATATAATCCAAAAGTAATGAGGATCCTGAATAGTATATAAGAACTGTGATAAATACCGTATAAAAGAATAATTTTTATGCAATGTATAGAAAATGTGAGTTCTATTTGAAGGAAGTGTCATTATTAAGGCACATTATCACAAGAAATTGGATATCTATAGACCCTTCAATGATAGAATAAATTTAAGGATAGTTGAGTCCAACATCTATGATATATATCCATAGATTCCTTGGGTTATTTGGGTACTATCATTGATTTGGGAGAAATTTATCATGATTGTAAAACCCTTTAACCAAGATAACTCATAAGGGAGTTAAGTTGTCTTTAAATGATGAATGTGAAGAGAGATTAAAGGATTTGAAAAGGAGGCCTATCACTACACATGTACTCACTCTACCCACAAGTGGAAAAGTTTTCATGGTATTTAGTAATTCTTCAAAGAAGGTATTGGGATATTCATTAATAAAAAAATAAAAAAGTGATATCCTATGTTTCAATGTAGTTGAAAGTTCATGAACATTACTACCCAATGCATGATCTGAAGTTGGTTGTATTGATATTTTCTATGAAAATATGAATAAATTATCTCTTTGGGGGGAATTATGAAATATATATGGATCAATAAATACTCAAGTATATATTTACATAGAAAGAGATTAATAGGAACTAATAATGATGGTCATAGTTGATCAAGTACTATGACTACTCAATCCACTACCATCCTAGAAAATTGAATAAAGAAATTGAAAGTATAAGTAGAGAGGATCCAGCAATTCTATCATTGATGAGAATTGATAGAGATATGATATTATTAGATTTTAAAAGGATGGATATGGGAATCACAAAGGAAGGAACATCATCAATCCTTTCACAAATGATTTCTCAACAATACATTATGAAGAGGATAAATTATGCTCAAAGAGATGATGTGGGAATTCAGAAAAAAATTGTAAACTATAAGAAAATAGAAATCCTTGGAGTTCAATGTTAATGTATAAAGAGTTGTGAGATTCCATTCCTGACTATGTGTACCATAAAATACTATGTTAAGGAAGGTTTTTTTGGATGATTCACATAGATCAACCTTCTCCATCCATATAGGAAGCACATATATGTATTGATATCTTTGAGAGCACTATTAGTGGGAAAATATGAAGAAGAAGATCATAGAATATATATAAAGACATCTTGCATGTCATAAAGTGATGTAAGAAAGGAAAAATCCATGTGGATGATTCAACCATTACCCATACCAACATGGAAATGGGAAATAATCACCATGTAATTTTTCACTGGTCTTTAGAATACATCAATAGGAAATAATTCTATATGGGTTGTGGTGGATCATCTTACAAGGACTTATCACTCCATTGTAATTCTAAGATACTTATTACTCAATCAACTTGCAAGGATATACTTTTAGGTTTCATAGAACACCACTATCGATTGAATCTGATTGAGACCAAAGATTTACCACTAATTTCTGTAAGAGCCTATAACATTCTATAAATTCTAAGTCATAATTTTTCATAGCTTATCACCCTCAAATTGATAAAAAATATGAGTAGAATCTCTAGATACTCAAAGACTTTTTGAGAGCATACTCAATTGAATTAAAAGGAGGATGGGACCAAAATATTCCTCTATTTTAGTTATCATACAATAATACTTTTCAATAAAATATCCAAATGGATCCATATTAACACCTTTATGGAAAGAGGTGCAGAACACCTACATGTTGGGATGAAGTTGGGGAATGCAAACTGTTAGGTCCTGAAATGGTCAAGTAAATGATGGAAAATGTCAAGTCCATTCAGTAGCACATCAATTCTGCTCAGAGTCAAAAAAATATAATTGTTGACAATCATTGATGAAGCCTATAGTTTGATATTGTAAAAAAGATATTCCTCCGCATATCTTTATGTAAGAATGTCCTGATATTTTGGAATAAGGGAAATCTTATTCCAAGATACATCATCCCTTTGAGATCCTTGATCGCATCAAAGTGATGGCCTATCAACTAGAAATCCCACCTAACATATCTCAAGTAAAATATGTATTCTATATATCCCTATTTATAAAGTACATACCAGACCCCTCACATGTACTCAATCTATAGCTGGTACCATTGGATAGTGATCTCTCACATGACAAGCAGCTAGTGAAGATCTTAGATCGTAGAGACAAAGTTTTATGGAATAAGACAATGCACCTAGTCAAAGTGATGTGAAGAAACTACAAGTTTGAATAAGTGATGTGGGAACCAGATGAAGTGATTAAATAGAATTACCCTCATCTGTTTTAGTGTGTGAAATGAAAATTTCAAGGGTGAAATTTCTGATGGGGGAATATTGTAAGGACCCAAAACTTTTATAAATAAAATTCCCCATGCAATTTAATTAAATTAATTTTTATATCCTATCAGATTTAAAAAACCATTAAGTATCATTACCCTTGATAATATAGTCATTGAATTGTTATCATATTATTAGTATTAATATAGGGTTTTAAAAAATCCAATTGACATAGATAAATGAAGTGATGGCCTCAACCAGTACGATCGCACAATATGAATTCCATTTATCAGAACTTCCAAGGGAGATAACATCAATGGGATTTGACCTTGACCAATCCCAATATGATATCCAAAAACTTAAGCATTAGTGAAACTATTTAGGGTATATTTTTAATCTCATCGAGATCACATCCTAAACCATGTACGCTGAACCAGCCCATGAAAGTCTCATTATCGCACACCTTACCCTTAGGGAATTTTTTTGGTGTATTAAAGTTATATGTATCAAGTCCATAATAATATGAATATGTATGTTTTATTTTCAATATAATAATTCTGATATTTTCTTCTTGTATTTACTTTATAAATAATTTTTATTTTTATACAATAAAACACAAATAGTATTTTTAATTAGTATTCAATTTCAATTATGATGTTTATTTTGATGAATTAATGGATTTCTAAAATAAATAATATTTTAATAAAATATTATTATTGAATAATTTTTACTAAATATAAATTATCAGATAATTTTTATGAAGTCAAATGTAATTTTTATAAGGGTTCGAAAATTTTTATTGTCAAAAACCTAGAATTTCTCAATAAATGACGATTCTTATTTTAAAATTGAAAAATCATATATTTAGAATTTTTTTTTATAAAATGAATATTATATTTGTAATAATAATTTAAAAATTAACCAATGGTTAATATTTCATAATTTTATGAAACATTTGAATTTTCTAAAAAAAATTAAATATGGTATAAATATACAGTGTGTATTATGACATCATAATGACTCAAAAGTGATGTAATAAATACTATAAAGGTAATCCATGACCAAATATAATTTTTAATTTTAAAATAATTTGATTTTAAGTTTATTTTGTTAATTTTATATATAATTTATGAATCCTCAATAACCAATAATATATTTTATGGTTTTAAAATAATTTATTTAAGAGTATGGCTCACTTCCACATCAGCAAGGTTATTATTTTATTAAATTCAGACATGGGATTTAAAAAATAATGAAAAGAAATCACCTTTGGAAGAAACCATGGGAAGAAAATATGGGAAGGTTTTTTATTTTTTTATTTTATTATATAGAGTTGGAAACCTTAGTTTGAGAAATGATAAATAATTCCCCACTATTTTCCAATATAAACCCACCCAAGATTCCATTTCTATTCACTAAAAATACTTAGAGAACTTACTCTTCCCTATACTCTCTATATTCCTCCCAAGGTGACCCAAAACTCTCAAGAATCCTATCCCAATAATTTTTAGTCACACTCTCAAGTAATGAATCATGTCCTTTTCTTTATTCAAGTATCTTATTTATCTTATATATTTTATCTTCATTTACTAATGTTGGGACATGTTCTTACATATCACCCATACTGTCCATTTTATGTATAAATTATTAGAGACCCATTTAACTTTCATCAAACTCTTCCATGAACATTCATACGCTCCCATTATGCTGTTGAAATTTTACTATGATTTTCTATGCCAAACAATTTTGTAGTGAATACTCATACCCATTTCCTATCAAGGGTGTTCACATTTATGAACTTATACATATTTAATGGTAATTACATGTATTTATTACAAAATCCTTTATCATGGAATAAAACATGATGATGAATGAATCCATGTTGTATGATCTATGTGGAAAACATAAGCATGATAATGAAATAAAAGTGATGGATGCATCCGGAATTATATAGTGATCCAATGAATTGGGTAAAGTTTTAGTCTCATGAGATGTCATGCAAGGGATTATAGACTAAACCTAATACATCATGAGACTTTTTCTATAATAATTTCTTGGTAGTTATCCTTGACCTATATTTATGATGAAGTGTTTTAAGTTGTTGCCACATTTCCCATATTTCCTTTATGATTATCATGTTATATCATGACTCGTTATTCATGTTTATGGTTCTCACCCATTTTATTCCCCATTAATATTCCTATTTTATAAAATGTATTAATTTATTCATGTTATTACATGTTTATTCACTTAATGGTATTTATATATATCCACTTTATTATGTATGTCCCTTGGTTATCCCATGTAGTCTTAATTATGATCATTTTAACAAAGTTTTCAATAAACATAATATATTTACTATTTTAAGTTGTTATGTAATGTAACTAATTCCCAAAGAAATTGAACTTATCAATATTCTAGGTTTTATTATGTGTATTTTTAAGTAATAAATCATGAATCAATATTTAATAAATATAATGGTTTTAAAAACACATCTAGGTCTAAAACAATGAAGTCCAAGTTGACTTACACACCAACTACCAAAACACGATGCTCAAGGAACTTGAAACCTTTCTCATTCTTTCTAACCAACATGGTTAGAAAATATATAGAATATATAATTAACATAGCTCACATTACCAAATAATGAATCATTTATAGTGAAATGAATAAATGGGATACAATAGTGTCAAATAGAGCAGATTCCATAGAATAAGAAATAAACATCATACCTCTCATAGTGGCTGACCCAAAATCTGAGTCCTCTAGTATAACTTCCACTGCATGGAGATTCCCTAGCTCAACCCCACTCTTCATCTTCTCCCATTTTTTATAATCTACCTTACCATTAGGTTGAGATCCTTCACCGTTTAAAACCTTGAACTACACCTAAGAGATATTCCAAAAATTAGATCCCATGCTGCTCCCCTATGAAGCCAACTAACAGAAGCTTGAAGATTCCCTGAATACCCACACCGATAGAAATTTATTAAAGCATATAATAAATTAGGCTTGTTGTGTTCATCCTTCCCACACTAGTAATATAAAATAGAATTATACCCTAAAGGAATCACTGGAGATGAACCCGACGACCGTTAGACAATCTTTCCACTACCTCACTAAGATTCATCTCGCTTCTACTTTTTTCATGATGAATAACTTTGGATTTCCCCCACTAAAATAACACTTATGATACTGATCCTACAATTATAATCTACCTATTTCATATTTTTTTTATACACCTCTAAATAGGTCAGTAAACAAATACATATGAGCATAGATCCTATCTCATACCTCAAGACAATCTCAAAATGTTGATCCTTAAGGTAGTCATTTGTGAGGAGATCTAGAGAAACATGAACCAACTCAATAAAATGGGTTGCATGCTCCATCACTAAATGGTATCTTTTCTTAAATTTCAATAAACAAGGACCTTCGCCTCCCTCAAGGTATCTAGGTAGAACTACCAATTAAAATCCACCATTAAAGTGGTCCCCATGAGATCCCCAAGACTTCTCAAAATAACCATCAAATCCCACCACTTCATACCTAGTCCTTCTAGTAAATACATGTAAAATCCCACATTAGAGGTCCTAGGGGTCTTTAGGATCTCAAATATCTATTCGATATGGTCTAACCACTCCTTAGGATCATTGGTTCCCATGTCACCATGAAACACTAGTGTATTTTTTCTGTTAAACTCTTGAGAATGGTCCACCATCCATGTCTTCTCACAACCACCCACTTGACTAAAGGATTTAATTGTACAGACCATCGACTCCACCAAATAAGGGTCAAGATGAGGTTTTTCCTATGAGATGTTCTCCCCAACACCCTCTTGACACTTGGATGAGGTTCTTCTGAGAGTCATTATTTACAATACACAAAAACAAGAGCTTAATCAAGCACAATTAAACGTCAGACTATTTCAAAAGAGCCAAAGGAAACACACATCAAGGGCATCAATAAGAAACACAAGTTTTAAGAACAATTCCAAATGAAAAAGGATTCAAAATATCAAAATCCCATTTATTTCCCATTTCAGGGTTTGTCCACACAGTTTGTCTAACCAAACCCCAACCATGCGGGTGACACAGGGATTTTAGGGGACATGGCCACATGGTGTGCACATAGTCGCTACTAATTGTGTTATTTAATTAATCACCTCTTACAGGATCCCCCATTTTAACTTTGAAACACCAAAAAACCTATGATTTTTTCCTGTAATTCAATTCCATTTGAGAAATACATCAAAACATACTCAATAAAAACTATAAAAAAGATCAAAATGTAAACACAATCCCAAACAAACTGAGAAAACTTAAGGTTCAACATGAAGAAGAGTTAGCCAACTCCCCCATTCCTACCTCCTAAGTCCCAATAGTCCTACCTACATTCTACCGCTAAATCCCAAATAAAAACCATGTTTTGATAAAATTTTAAAATGAACCAAACCTAGTCTACCCAACCATCACATGATCCATCCCAACACATGACTTGAATCACGTTCTCGATCTCCACGGGCTGGCGACAAGCATCAAGCATATCCAACAATCTATTAGGAATATTTTTTCCCATAGAAAACTAGAATGACCTATTTATACAATGGTATGGCCACACTAATATTATTAGAGTACACAATAAAGGGAATAAGATACCATAATAAACAATATACATCATAAACAAAACATTCCATAATAGTACATATACATGGTACTTCAAGTCAAAATCTCAAAACAAAAAATGGGAATAATTTCAAAAAATTCCTATACATACATCCTAACTAATAAAAAATCCCAATATTACTCCACATGATTCATATCCATGACACCACATCCCCTCCACAAAAGACTAGATGGTGGTAACCAAGAGGATCCACTAAGGTACATAGTTCCCTTAACATTACATTTTTCCTACAAAACAAATTCTACATACACCCAAAGGAATATGTAGGGTGTGAGTTAAAAATCCCAATAGTATACCACCATTAATATATTTATGGTTTTTACCCTTGAAAACTAATAACATAGTTTGAAAACATTTTTCAAAACTAAACAACTTTGAAAATGTCCCATTATCAAATAAACCTTTGAACTCACTTTGGCTTTCCATTTCAAATAAAAAAAGCTTTCAAAATAATTTCTTAAAAAAATATAAAATAATAAAACAAGTAAAAAAATGATAAATACACCCAACAAATCAAGAAAGAGAATGAAAACATCATCAAATAAGCATTTAAATGGAAAAGGTCATAAACTATCTCATCACATAAAACTTGGAACCAATGAAATTAATAAGGCACACAAACCAATCCAGTATGAGTAATGTGAATCTAAGGCTCTAACCACAAGGTTATAATGTGAGTGATTCTAAAAAAATATGCTTTTTCGGATAAGAAAATAAAATCTATCATGATCTTCCCCAGGCCCAACTCTAAGAGATCTCATAGTCTCTCATCAAAAAAATGGATGATCTCACGGTCTCCCTACCCAAAGGCTATCATGGTCCCTTGTAATGAAAAATGGAATCTCTCAAGGTCTTCTTATCCAAAGTTTCTCACAGTCCCTCAAAAAACCCTTGCTCACACCCCAGTTAACCCATATACCACTCCATGCCATCATAATCACAAGTAAGTTTCATATAATAAAATTCAATTTCATAAACCAATTTCACAAATAAAATTTCCTATATTATAAAAAAAACTATTTTAAAAAGTAAAAAAAATTCTAAAACCATCATATAAATCCATTTAAAATCATAAAACCTATAATGACCCAACCCCAGTTACCTAGAGTCGGTGCATTATTTTAATAAATTGGCATGATTACAAGGAATCAAGTCCCGAAGGACCGATCGGTTTAGCAGTCTTGGAAAATAGATTACATACATGAATGTTACATTAAACATTAAAAAAACAACATAAAATATCCTTTGAGAACGCCATTAATCCCCAAGCTTCACCCTGCTTATAAATTTTAATACACTTATTGTAATCCTGGGAAAATAAAACATAAGAAAGGGGT
This sequence comes from Viscum album, assembly GCA_963277665.1. Classification (NCBI taxonomy): domain Eukaryota; kingdom Viridiplantae; phylum Streptophyta; class Magnoliopsida; order Santalales; family Viscaceae; genus Viscum; species Viscum album. The sequence continues at coordinate 1,115,783,923 of OY728120.1, forward strand.
GAGCTCAGATGCTCAGTAAGGGTAAATAATTTAGCGGAAGCTATAAAATTTTAAGGCAAGATGTGTCATAAAAACAACAACCTTTTTAAACATAAACATGGACATAATATAGAAAAAAATAAATCAAACATTACCATATAAACAGGCACATGGATATTCTACTAGTCGAATAATCACATGTAATAACTAATTTTATAATGAGGGAATGCCTAACATCAGACATCATTACCAAATAGTCAAGGCCTTGTGCCAAGTCTACAAATAATTTTTTTTTCAAGAACTTGTGCCAAGACACTAGTTTCTCTCATGAGACCTACCGATGCATCGAGGAGCTATAGCGGGCTCCACCCATCACTTACTAAGTCCACTGCATTCCTCATATGAATAGTTGAAACATAACAAAAACATTCATATTAAAACTAGCATACGAAATGTCAATACATTAACCATAAACCATGAATGGTATAAAAATAGAACATCCACATTCAAACATATCATAAATCATTAAATAAAATATGGAATATTGTATTATAACAAAATCAACTTCAATCAAAAATAATATCTAGTAAAGGATGCTAACATAGTTGAAAATGATGAGTAAAACTTTTTGAGAGAAATATCCTTTTTGTAAAATCATTTAAAAGTAACAAATTTATAAAGGAAGTAATTTAAAAGAGATTTTTGAATCAAAGTGTACCATACCACTTTGAAACTTTTGAAAAGAATTATCATTTCAAAACATTCATGTCCATATAAATAAATCCTTAAAATCATTTTGAAAACATGGACATTATTTAAAAAGATTTAGAAAGATAAATCTTTAAAACATTTAAAATCCTGATCTTGATAAAGATTACCTTTCAAAAATCCTTAAAATATTACTTCTGAAATCATTTTTATGAAAAATTTACATGGATGATAAAAATGTCCCAGTAAATACTTACACATAAACAATCTCGGATAATAATGAGATTGGGGAATTAACCCTTACCTTGAACATTCCTTTAGTCGATGGTACGTTTAACCTCATGTATGAAGATATTAGTATGTTATTAAATTATAATAGAACCATATTAATATTTATGATATCATAAATGATTCATTTATGACTTTATACTACCCATTTAATAATAATTTCCATGTTAAATTAACATTTCGGGTAATAATCGCTTTCTTTATCATATGTGTTTTAACTTGTTACTCTTGATTGTATCACATAGATCAAGATTTAAATACTTATAGAATATAAAAAATGATTTATATATCATATATATTTAGAATATAAATATGTATAATAAACATATATATGAAATGAAAAACACCGTTTATGGAGACGGTAGTCCGTAGGTACGCATAAACGTTGTTTCTGTTTTCATATCGTATTGAACAGAACTAAGTGAATAAGATATATGTAAGTAAATATATATATATAAATATATATATCTCCAGTAGAATTACTATGTCATATATTACATACTTATTAGTAATATATATTTTTATAATCGTCGATGAATGGTGTACGTGGAAATGAATCTCATCGCGTCGTGGAGATGGTAATCTGTACGTATGCACGAGCGACAATATCATTTCCTTAAGAGTGTGGAATTGGATGGTATATTAATTTTACATAGGCATTATCATGTTATTTTAATTATTTATATACATATTACTCATCATTATATTCATCCAAATAACATAGTTTTGAATAAAAAATTATACCATGACGAGGAGACGGTAAGCTGTACGCACACACGCATGGTGACATTATCATTCATAAGATGGATAGAATAATGAATATAGTTGTTCCATATTTATAATAACATCACAGTATATATAATATACTAGAGTTATTATTTTATAATGGAAACGACAAATAAATAGTAAGTGGAAGAATACGAGAACTTGAAAGAGGGTGGTGAAATCATTACCTCTTCTTTGGGTTCTTCCTTTTGATTTGATCAAAATGACTCCATAGGTTGGCTTTATTAGTAAAGTAAGGTCTCTAGGATTAAGGGTGGACAGTTGAGAGGGTATTTGGGCCAAGTTTGGATGATCCAAATGGCTTTTAAGGTATGAATTTGAGAGAATGGGGAGTGCCCTTTTATAAGAGGGGTGAGAGGCACCTTAGGCAAAACATAAAATATTATTTTATAATAAATTCATATTCGATTTATAATGGCTCAAAACTGATTTATTTCGAGGATAAGGTGGGTATGGGTCTAAATACCCTCAACCAATAGGTTTTAGACTAGTTTGGGTCACTATATTAACCCGATCTTTTAGATTTAACGCTTAGTTAATTAGCTTGACAGTTACCACGTCTCTTTATATTTTTATATTATTTGGTTAATAAACTTACTATAAACTACCAAGAGAACCCCAAGTGGTTCATTAATGACATACTTATCATCATATAAGTCCTTTGTTCGAACCTTAGATTTTTATAAATATTATATCAATTAATAATATAATATTTGTTTTAAAACCTCTTTTTTGTCAATTTTGACACTATTTAATAATTGATTTTTGAAAAAGTCATAAAAACTTTATTAATTCAAAATAAATTTATTTAATCTATCTTAACATTCCATATTAACCTAGAAAATTCGTTTATGGCATCAGAATATTCCAATAATATTTATTTTAGCATTTATAATACCATTTATTTGATTCTTTTACTACGGAAAAAAAGGCATTTAGCCGCGGTTTTTGAAAACCGCCGCTAAATCGTGCGTCGGGAAACTATTCAGAGCGATTTTCAAAACCGTCGCAGAACGTTTCACGGCGGTTTTTTAGCGGCGGTTTTTTATTTTTTTATTTTTTTTATTTTTGTTATTTTTGTTATTTTTTTTAATTTTTTTTAATTTTATATATTTAGTTATATATATATATATAAATATATATATCTATATTTATATATATATTTATTTATTTCGTATTTATTTTATTTATTTATTTTATTTATTTTATTTCATATTTATTTTATTTCATATTTATTTATTTATTTATTTTATTTATTTATTTTATTTATTTATTTTATTTATTTTATTTATTTTATTTATTTTATTTCGTATTTATTTTATTTATTTATTTATTTTCATATTTATTATTTATTTATTTTATTTCATATTTATTATTTTTTTTTATTTCGTATTTATTTTTTATTTATTTTATTTCGTATTTATTTTATTTATTTATTTATTTCGTATTATTTTTATTTACTTTATTTATCCATGCATGCACATCCCATGCACATGCACATGCATGCCCATGCATGCCCATGCAATATAAAGAAATTCTGCGTTTGGTGAGATTTGAACTCCTAACCTCTTGCATATTTTCCAAAGACTTTACCACTCCAACAAGCTCGCCATGTGGTTAATAAACAGAAATTAATATACTTATATATATTAATTGAAAAAACAAATAATACATAAATAAAAGATATAAACTCGATAATAATAAATAATAAATAATAAATAATAAATAATAAATAATAAATAAGGAATAATAAATAATAAATAATAAATAATAAATAAAATATAAAATATAAAATATAATATATAATATATAATAAATAATAAATAATAAATAAATATAAATAATAAATAATAAATAATAAATAATAAATAATAAATAAATATAAATAATCAATAATAAATAAATATAAATAATAAATAATAAATAAATATAAATAAAAAATAAAAAATAATAAATAAAAAATAAATATAAATAATAAATAATAAATAATAAATAATAAATAATAAATAATAAATAATAAATAATAAATAATAAATAATAAATAATAAATAATAAATAATAAATAAATATAAATAATAAATAATAAAGAAATATAAATAATAAATAAATATAAATAATAAATAATAAATAAATATAAATCATAAATCATAAATAAATATAAATAATAAATAATAAATAAATATAAATAATAAATAATAAATAATAAATAATAAATAATAAATAATAAATAATAAATAATAAATAATAAATAATAAATAATAAATAATAAATAATAAATAATAAATAATAAATAATAAATGATAAATAATAAATAATAAATAACAAATAACTAATAATAAATAATAAATAATAAATAATAAATAATAAATAAATATAAATAATAAATAATAAATAAATATAAATATAAATAATAAATAAATATAAATAATATATAAATATAAATAATAAATAATAAATAATAAATAATAAATAAATAATAAATAAATAATAAATAAATAATAAATATAAATAATAAATAATAAATAAATATAAATAATAAATAAATATAAATAATAAATAATAAATAATAAATAATAAATAATAAATAATAAATAATAAATAATAAATAATAAATAATAAATAATAAATAATAAATAATAAATAAATAAAATAATAAATAATAAATAATAAATAAATATAAATAATAAATAATAAATAAATATAAATAATAAATAATAAATAAATATAAATAATAAATAATAAATAATAAATAATAAATAAAGATAAATAATAAATAATAAATAATAAATAATAAATAATAAATAGTAAATAGTAAATAATAAATAATAAATAATAAATAATAAATAATAAATAATGAATAATAAATAAAGATAAATAATAAATAATAAATAATAAATAATAAATAATAAATAATAAATAATAAATAATAAATAATCAATAATCAATAATCAATAATAAATAATCAATAATCAATAATCAATAATAAATAATAAATAATAAATAATAAATAATAAATAATAAATAAATATAAATAATAAATAATAAATAAATATAAATAATAAATAATAAATAAAGATAAATAATAAATAATAAATAATAAATAATAAATAATAAATAATAAATAATAAATAAATATAAATAATAAATAAATATAAATATAAATAATAAATAATAAATAATAAATAATAAATAATAAATAATAAATAATAAATAATAAATAATAAATAATAAATAATCAATAATAAATAACCAATAATGAATAATAAATAATAAATAATAAATAATAAATAATAAATAAATATAAATAATAAATAATAAATAAATATAAATAATAAATAATAAATAAATATAAATATAAATAATAAATAAAGATAAATAATAAATAATAAATAATAAATAATAAATAATAAATAATAAATAAATATAAATAATAAATAAATATAAATATAAATAATAAATAAATATAAATAATAAATAATAAATAATAAATAATAAATAAATATAAATAATAAATAAATATAAATATAAATAATAAATAATAAATAATAAATAATAAATAATAAATACTAAATAATAAATAATATTTATTATTTAATAAATAAATATAAATAACAAATAATAAATAAATATAAATAATAAATAATAAATAAATATAAATAATAAATAATAAGTAAATATAAATAATAAATAATAAATAATAAATAATAAATAAATATAAGTAATAAATAAATAGAAATAGAAATAATAAATAATAAATAATAAATAATAAATAATAAATAATAAATAAATATAAATAACAAATAATAAATAAATATAAATAATAAATAATAAATAAGTATAAATAATAAATAATAAATAAATATAAATAATAAATAATAAATAAATATAAATGATAAATAAATTTAAATAATAAATAAGAAATAAGAAATAAGAAATAATAAATAAGAAATAAATATAAATATAAATTATAAATAATAAATAATAAATAAGAAATAATAAAAAATAAAAAATAACTAATAAATAAATATAAATAATAAATAATAAAGAATAAAGAATAAAGAATAAAGAATAAATAATAAATAAACATAAATAATTAATAAATATAAAGAATAAAGAATAAATAATAAATAACCAGTTACGAATAATATATAATAAATAAATTAAAGTATATTATAAATAATAAATAATAAATAATAAAGGAAACACATGAAAAACTATGAAAAGATGTGATAAGGGATGAAAAATCATGAAAATGCATGAAAAAGGATGGAGAAGCATATGAAGAATGAGTCATTAGAAAGAATGAGAACGCATGAAAACTCGTGACAACTCTGGAAAACTCCTTAATAATTCAACATAATCATCATAATAACTCACAAAAAACCATTGATAAAGATAACAAGTCATGGAAACCCAAATACACAGTAATAAATGGAGCTACCGTTAAAACCTGTCAAAACGGTCATAAAGAGACAAAAACATTGGACTCACATTAACAGAGATAACTTAAGATCCGAGAGTCCGTTTTAGATCCGCGACCTGTCAAATCAAAGATCCTGAAATGATCTTCAACCTGAAAGGTGAAAGAGTCCGAATGGACAGGTGGATCGGAATTTACGACCATTTTAAAAAAATCTGACGGGGAACGGGTGCTAGAAACGAGGCATTGAAAAACATAACAAACTCGATACCCACTAAAAAGGCCATAACATATGATCTTGGAGTGCATGTGGGCACCGCGACCAGTCAAACTGAAGATCATGGAACGATCTATGATCTGGCAGGTTGAGGAGGCCGAACTGACACGCGGATCGAAAGTTAGGTCCATTTGAAGACAAGTTCGACGGGACACCGGTGATGAAAATAGGGTTTTGGAGGCCTTCAGAGGGGTTTTTGGGGTTGAAAAACACGACAGAATTTAGCTTGTGTCAATTTGGTGCTTAGCTCTCTTCGCTGGCTTCAATTTGATATGTGGTAGAGCCCAAACGGACATCCGGAGCAAAAGTTATGGCCGTTTGAAGTTGAAGAACTTTTTTCAACTTTCTTATAACTCTAATATCTTCCGCACCTTAGACCGTCTCACAGTTTTGATTATATGTGCCTCTATATCTCTTCATTAGCTTCGATTTTACTGGTCGTGGTGCTTCAACGGATGCCCGGATCAAAAGTTATGGTCGTTTTAGTGATTTCGGGGTTTCTCGTGTTTTCTTATTTTTTCATTTCATTTCGCGGCGGTTTTACCGAAACCGCCGCTATTTCGCGGCGGTTTTAAAAAAAACCGCCGCTAATCATCGAATAAAATAATAAATAAATAAATAAATAAATAAATAAATATTTTTTTTTGATGTTTAGCGGCGGTTTTCTCGTAGTGTTTCATTAATAAGGAAAACACTACATCATCTTTGTGTCATAAATAAATTTAATTATTATATGTATAAAAATTATAAATAAAATACCATTATGTAGGAAATTTTTTTATCTTTCTAATGAATATTTATAGTCGAATTTATCTTATGTATAACTCTAAATTAAAAATGGTTTACTTATTAAACTTTGATTTTAGATCTTTTAACTCTTCTTTAAATAAAATATTAATAAATGTCTTAATCTAATCCAAGTGGACCTAAAGTGTCATATTTTATTCCTAAGGTTGTTTTTGGTCGAATTACATTTATCCAATAGAATTAGGACATGTGTTAGGGTAATAATAATATCATTTTTACCTTTAATTACCCTATTTACTTTTAACCGTTGTAAATAAAAGTAAAAAGTTACTATTCACCAAAAATTATTTTTATCTTATTGAAACACATTTTAATTGTTGGTATCAACCATGTCTCTAGGATTTTTGAAATTCCACTCATAGAAGTGGTAAAATTAAGTTTTATGTGAATTCGCAAATTCTCCTAGGAGGTGGGTAAAAGACAGTGAAAAGTTCTATAAAAATATTTATATATCTAAAATTATTTTAAATTGACACCAATTAAATACATTGAAATTATATAGATATTATTAATCTATTTTTACATAAAATAAATTTAAATAAAATAAATAATTATTTAAATAAAAATTCGGTTTTAAACGATAACTCCGTGTTTTTTCATTATTCATCGAAAATTGAATGTTTTCAGAAAAATACCAAAAATTCACCCTAGGATAATTTTGATATTCCAAATCTAAAAATGAAGTCTATTTTACCAAATTCAAAACATATAAGTTTCATTTATTAATTTAAAATTAATTCTCGTTATAAAAAAAAATAGGGTGTTTTGTAAGAAATAATAATTATCTAAAGATTGACACTTGTTTATGTATAATTTTAATGTGAAATTAATTCCAATGACCAACATTGGATTAAAGGGTAAAAATATAATTTAATTATACTTCCAAAACATTAAAATTTATAATTCAACACTATAAATTATTTTGATTAAAACAGTTGTTTTCAGTTAAAATATAGTATTTTTCACTATTCACCCAAATATGATAGTTATCAGAAAAACACCAAAAATTTATTGAAACTAAATTATTATGTCCCGATTATAAAGAAGAAGTTTATTTTGTCAAAATTAATATATAAAAGTTTCAAATATTGGATTTATAAGGGTTCACCATTAAAATGCGGTAAAATTGCATTTTTTGAAAAATAATTATTTTATCTGAAAAAAATGAATTTGTTCTTACATTTTGTCTAAGAAACTCATAATATGGATTCTAAAATTATAAGGATTATACAATGTTAAAAATTCAGTTAATACTATTCATAACCACTTTTGAACGGCAAGTTTGGTAATTCGTGATGCGCCTGAACTCAGTGTTGCGTGTAGTGCAAGTTATTGCATTACTTTGAAGAAATAATGTACTATGAAATCTTGGGGTGTTACATTCTTCTCACCTTCAATAAATTTCATCCTCGCAATTTTAAATTGTTCTTCAAAAATAAAAGGTTGAAAATAGATAATACCTTTGTGGGAAAACCCACATCAGAAATTGGGTTAATAAAATTTAGTCTTAATGAGAGGGAAAGGGGAATGAAAAAGTCACCACCAAATTATGATCTCGATTAGGAGAACATTGGTGTAAATTAGAGACATGTAATTGGAGGTAAAATGAAAATATTTATAGGGAGTGATTGAGGTCATCAATCACAAATAATTTTAGAATTGTGGGCCTTAAAGCCACCAATCTATGATGATTTAAAATACAATCGGTTCAACAAAACGTAAGGTATTTCGATAACACATTTTGGTTTTAAGATCCCTTCCATAAAGTTTAATAATTAATTTATCCATAAAATAAGAAGGAAATATATATATATATATATACTTGAAAAGTATAGTTTCATCCTTCAACTAATTCCTACCACAAACTCATCTTTCACTCTAAAAGATTTCAAAAAAATATGTTCTATTTATCCTAATCTTATACGGTTCCACAAATAATGAATTTATAATTAAAATATCAAACCCTTTAAAAAACTACATTATTCAATCCAGGACATCATGTGGGTCAGTGATAGGTGATACACCCTTGCCTCCCTTCGGTTGCGGGTTCAAGTCACACGGCCTTGTTGGACATGACGGGTTTCCGCCCGACCTCCGGGTTGTCCTTTTTATGGAAATCCAAAAATAACCCTAACAATAGTATCCAATTTCAAACTTAATACATTCCAAACTTTATAATTATCCAAAAAAATTATATCCAAACTCATTCCAAATTTTATAATGAAGTTAAACATAATAAGGATCCTTTTTCCTAGGTAATAACATGTGAACGCCTTCATCGTGTATTTTTTTACAACACCGCAACATCCTGAATTACCAAAATCAACCATCTCTTATTCCAAAATCACTACCTCCTTATTAAGACCATATTAAGGATTAACATTCCTTCAACCATTTATTTTCCAAAATGTGTAGCTTACTATTAAGTCACTTTTCTTAGAACCATATAATCTTATATCCTCAATAAAATAGTACTATAGTACAATCCTTATTTATCTCCATCATTCATGTAACCAGTATACTGTTGATACAACACTCAAATGAAATAATTATATAATAACAACATAAGAACACTAGTCATTCTTCTTCATCTAAGTTAGTATCATAACTTGATTATTATTCAATAACATCATTTGCGGTATACTCTTATGAATGGGACATTGATTCGCGTAGTGTCTCAACAACTTGCAGATGAATCATTTTACATTTGAAAACTTTTTCTTACCCTTGCAATCACGTACTTGGTGTCCTTTTTCTCCACACTTATAAAAAACTCTCATTCCCTTAAATAATTTACCAAGGTGATTCATTCCACATTTATCACATATTGGAAAATCCTTCTTTACCTTGTTCCCTTTATCCATATTTCTTTCTACCATCCTTTTATTCTCTGGCTTCCCTTAAAAATCATAGGATTCAGAGAATTCATTACTGATTTTATTAACACAAGATACTATTTATTCATATGATGATAATACATGGGTGACTATTTCTTTTCTAAATGTTGGCTTAATACCATGAATGATATGACCCTTCTTACTCTTTGGATCATACGTATTGCTGGAGTTCTCATTCCTTCTACTGGGAGCCATTTCTAAACATTGGAATACACTAGGTCAGTTTATGAATCGCAATTCATAATTCCAAACATGTAAAATACCTAACGTAAATTGAACAGTTTATGGATATAATCCATAATCACATAAATTTTTTCTTTGAGGAGGTATATACTCATAAACCCTTCATTGTGGTTTGTAAAGAAAACGAGAATTATCCTAAGCATATCCCCCAGGAGTGTCGTAACCAAGAGTGTAGCAAGGCCCGTTGTCATGCACTAGTTCTCGTTCGAGTCTAGTTCAAAGTGGTGTTTTTGGGTTTTACCCCTAGGTACATCTTTTCTAAAGCTTCCTCTACGTACTCATATCCAGACAGGGATGTATTTTCTTGGAAAAATCACAAAATCTCTACATTAACAAAATTCTAGGAAGTCCTTCTATACTAATCCTCAAAGTTTATCTTAGGTATATGTGCTCTAATCAGAGTTTATCTAAATCTAGCTTCCAAGGTTATTGCTAAAATTTCTCTGATACCAACTGTAATGCCCCGACCCTAGTTGCCTAGAGTCGGTGCATTATTTTAATACATTGGAATGATTACAAGGAATCAAGTCCCGAAGGACCGATCAGTTTAGAAGTCTTGGAAAATAGATTATATACATGAATGTTACATTACACATTATAAAATAAAAAACAACGTAAATGATCCTTTGATAATTCCATTAATCCCCAAGATTCACCCTGATTATAAATTATAATACACTTCTTGGAATCCTGGGAAAATAAAACATAAGAAAGAGGTGAGCTCAGATGCTCAGTAAGAGTAAATAATTTAGCAGAAGCTATAAACTTTTAAGGAAATATGTGTGATAAAAACAACAGACTTTTTAAACATAAAATTCAACATAATATGGGAAAAAAATAAATCAAACATTACCATATAAACATGCACATGGATATTCTACTATTCTAATAATCACATGTAATAACTAATTTCATAATGAGGGAATGCCTAACGTCGGACATCATTACCACATAGTCAAGGCCTTGTGACAAGACTACAAATAAAATTTTTGTCAAGGCCTTGTGCCAAGAAACTAGTTTGTCTCATGAGACCTACCGATGCATCGAGAATCTATAGCGGGCTACACCCGTCACTTATTAAGTCCACTGCATTCCCCATATGAATAGTAGAAACATAACAGAAACATTCGTATTAAAAATATCATACGAAATGTCAATACATTAACCATAAACCATGAATGGTATAAAAATAGAACATCCACAGTCAAACAAATCATAACTCATTCAATACAATATGGAATATTTTATTATAAAAAAATCAACCTCAATCAAAAATAATATTCAGTAAAGGATGCTGACATAGTTGAAATTGATGAGTAAAACTTTTTGAGAGAAATAACCTTTTTGTAAAATCATTTAAAAGTCACAAATTTATAAAGGATGCAATTTAAAAGATATTTTTTAATCAAAGTGTTCCATAACACTTTGAAACTTTTGAAAATAATTATCATTTCAAAACATTCATGTCCATATAAATAAATCCTTAAAATCATTTTGAAAACATGGACATTAATTAAAAAGATTTAGAAAGATAAATCTTTAAAACATTTAAAATTCTGATATTGAAAAGAGTACCTTTCACAAATCCTTAAAATATTCCTTTTAAAATCATTTTTATGAAAAATGGATGTGGATGATAAAAATGTCCTAGTAAATACTTACACATAAACAATCTCAGATAATAATCAGATTGGGTAATTAACCCTTACCTTGAACATTCCTTTAGTCGATGGTACGTTTAACCTCATGTATGAAGATCGTAGTATGTTATTAAATTATACCAGAACCATATTAATATTTATTATATCAAACATTATTCATTTATAACTTTATACTACCCATTTAATAATAATTTCCATGTTAAATTAACATTTCGGGTAATAATCGCTTTCTTTATCGTACGTGTTTTAACTTGTTACTCTTGATTTTATCACTTAGATCAAGATTTAAATACCTCCAGAATATAAAAAAATATTTATATATCATATATATTTAGAATATAAATATGTATAATATACATATATATGAAATGAAAAACACCTTTTATGGAGACCGTAGTCCGTAGGTACGCATAAACGTTGTTTCTGTTTTCATATCGTATTGAACGAAACTAAGTGAATAAGATATATGTAAGTACATATATATATATATATATATCTCCAGTAGCATTATTATGTCATATATTAAATAATTATTAGTAATATATATTTTTATAATCGTCGATGAATGGTGAATGTGGAAATGAATCTCATCGCGTCGTGGAGATGGTAATCCGTACGTACGCATGAGCGACAATATCATTTGCTTAAAAGTGTGTAATTGGATGGTATATTAATTTTAAATAGTCATTAGCATGTTATTTGCATTATTTATATACATATTACTCATCATTACATGCATCCAAATAACATAGTGTTGAATAATAAATTATACCACGGCGTGGAGACGGTAAGCCGTACGTACGCACGCATGGTGATATTATCATTCAGAAGATGGATAGAATAATGAATATAGTTGTTCCATATTTATAATAACATCACAGTATATATAAGGTACTTGAGTTATTATTTTATAATGGAAACGACAAAGAAAGAGTAAGTGGAAGAATAAGAGAACTTGAAAGAGGGTGGTGAAATCATTACCTCTTCTTCGGGTTCTTCCTTTTGATTTGATAAAAAGGGATCCTTAGGTTGGATTCCTGACTAAAGTAAGGTATATAGGATGAAGGGTCTACAGTTGAGAGGGTATTTGGGGAGAGTTTGGCTAAACAAAATGGCTTTGAAGGTATGAATTTGAGAGAAGGGGAAGTTCCCTTTTATAAGAGGGGTGAGGGGCACCTCAGGAAAAACTTAAAATATTATTTTATAATAAATTCATATTCGGTTTATAATGGCTCAAAAATGATTTATTTTGAGGATAAGGTTGGTATGGGTCTAAATACAGTCATCCAATAGGTTTTAGACAGGTTTTGGTCACTATATTAACCTGATCTTTTAGATTTAACTCTTAGTTAATTAGTTTGACATTTATAATGTCGCTGTATATTTTTATATTATTTGGTTAATAAACATACTATAAACTGCCAATAGAACCCCAAGTGGTTCATTAATGACATAACTATAATCATCTAAGTCCTTAGGCCTAACCTTATATTTGTAGAAATATTATATCAATTAATAATATAATATTTGTTTTAAAAACCCTTTTATGTCAATTTTGACACTATTTAATAATTGATTTATGATAAAGTCATAAAAATTTTATTAATTCAAAATAAAATTATTTAATAAATACTAAAAATACATAGTAACCTAGAAAATTCATGGATGGCATCAAAATATTCAAATTATATTTATTTTAGCATTTATAATACCATTTATATGATTATTTCATTAATAAGGAAAACACTACATCATCATTGTGTCATAAATAAATTTAATTATTAAAGGTCTAAAAATTATAAATAAAATACTATTATGTATGAAATATTTTTATCTTTCTAATAAATATTTATAGTCGAATTTATCTTATTTATAACCCTAAATTAAAAATGGTATAGTTTTCAAACTTTGATTTTAGCTCTTTTAACTCTTCATTAAATAAAACAATAATAAATTTCTTAATCTAATCCAAGTGGACCTAAAGGGTCATATTTTATTCCTAATGTTGTTTTTGGTCGAATTAAATTTATCCAATAGAATTATGACATTTGTTAGGGTAATAATAATATCATTTTTACCCTTAATTACCCTATTTACTTTTAACTGTGGTAAGTAAAAGTAAAAAAGTTATTATTCACCAAAAATTATTTTTATCTTATTGAACCACATTTTACTTACTGATATCAACCGTGTCTCTCAGATTTTTGAAATTCCACTCACATAAGTGGCAAAATTAATTTTTATGTGAATTTGCAAATTCTCCTAGGAGGTGGGTAAAAGACGGTGAAAAGTTCAATAAAAATATTTATATATCTAAAATTATTATAAATTGACTACAATGAATTAAATTGAACTTATATATATATTATTTATCTATTTTGGCCTAAAATAAATTTAAATAAAATAAATAATTATTTAAATAAAAATTCGGTTTTAAACGATAACTCAGTGTTTTTTCACTATTCATCAAAAATTGAATGTTTTCAGAAAAATACCAAAAATTCACCCTAGGATAATTTTGATATTAAAAATCCAAAAATGAAGTCTATTTTACCAAATTCAAAACATAGAAGTTTCATTTATTAATTTAAAATTAATTCTCGTTCTCAAAAAAAAAATAGCGTGTTTTTTAAGAAACAATACCGGAAATCATTTTTTTTTATACTTTCAAAAATCCGGTTTTAAGGGTTCCTGGTACCCATTACAGAGCATCACCAAAACCAATCCACTGCAACCAAACCACCAAAAAAACACTACATTTCAAAATTCAAATTTCCAAAGCCACAATCCACGAGATAACTATCAAAAGATTGACACTTTTTTATGTATAATTTTAATGTGAAATTAATTCCAATGACCAACAATAGATTAAATAGTAAAAATATAATTTAATTATACTTCCAAAACATTAAAATTTATAATTCAACACTATAAATTATTTTTATTAAAAAAGTTTTTTTCAGTTAAAATATAGTATTTTTCACTATTCACCCAAATATGAAAGTTATCAGAAAAACACCAAAGATTTATTGAAACTAAATTATTATGTCCTGATTCTAAAGAAGAAGTTTATTTTGTCAAAATTAATATATAAAAGTTTCAAATATTGGATTTAAAAAGGGTTCTCCATTAAAAGGCGGTAAAATTTCTTTTTTTGAAAAATAATTATTTTATCTGAAAAAATAAATAAATTTGTTCTTACATTATTTCTAAGAAACTCATAATATAGATTCTAAAATTATAATGATTATACAATGTTTGAAATTCAGTTAATACTTTTCATAACCGCTTTTGAACGGCAAGTTTGGTAAGTTGTGATGCGCCTGAACTCAGTGTTGCATATAGTGCAAGTTATTGCATTACTTTTAAGAAATAACTTACTGTGAAATCTTATGGTGTTACAAAACCTCTTTGATACATTTTATCAAACACTTAGTATTCATAAAATCCACACTCATTTGTAAACCCCTACTTAAACACCCAATTTCCAAACCAAATCACAGAAAACATAAAACAAGGGATATAAATCAACCATAAATCATTTAGTTGGAAATTAAACAAACACAAACCAAATTTGATTCATAGTTTAAATATAATCCCTAAAATCTCCTTCAAATAGAGATACCCACATAGAATTCACTTCCAACCTCATTTCCTAGGATGATAATCAACCAAAATGGAAAGATCAATTCCTCACACACCTAATACATAATAAAAATAATTCCCCATTAAACACCAGATATTTGGCCCACACCCCTCCTAGGTTTACACACTTCCATGAAAATGGGATAACATTCCTGGATAATGTGAAAGAAGGAAGAAAAATCTATAAATTTACTTGCCTAAATCCAAACTACCTTGAATTCAATAGGAATACACCACTAAATGAGAGGGGAAGCTTAACTGCCAAGGAGAAGGGGATTAACATGATAGGAGGAAGAAATTAGGGATAAATGAGGTATAAAATCTATTGGAGAAAAATGGTAAAAACCCAATTTTTAATGAGCTGGATAGGGTTGCACAGTTAGGTTGCATTGTTAAGAAAATTTTGAACCAACTGTGTGGGTGTCACTATCCACCCAAAATCAAGTCACATAATTTTCCCTATGTGTCACACAGTTTTACAATCCATTATCAAACCATGAAAACCCCCACTATACCAACCTACAACACCCTTGTACGATTAGTACAACCACACACTAAATGTACTCCTTGATTTATCTTCTAAAAAACTCCCATATCCAACCCCACACACCTGATAACTCAAATAATGGAACAAAAAGTAAATAAAACCGAAAATTAGATGTTCCAATGATATGACGGATTTCACAATCAATATATGTTGTATTCATGGGTTGATGTGAATCACCCATCATATGGGTGGGACTCTTCTTTACTCCATGAAATTCAAGTTGTTAATATAATAAAGGAAGGGGGAATCAAACTCTAAGGTATGAGGGAATCAGACAAGGATTGGGAATGTTCATATTTAAATCCTCATGGGAACTACCCCCTTTTATAATCTTTGATAATATGTCTTTTATTTACTCATTAAATTACATAATGTATGAGTAAATAGTTTGGTTACTTATTTATTAATCACACGAATTCAATTCACTGATCCTACCTAACATTTCATCTTATGAAATTTTTATTAAAGATATATGGTATAAGTTATTGGAACATTTAACCATTGAACATTATCTTTCCTTAAATGAGTTATACATTACAATCCATACAATATGATATTCTCATGTAATTCCATGTGATATATCCATACCATACCTTATAATTGGTTGATGGAAGTAACATAAAAATAATTTTTTATGATATCCCCTCATTATACAATATTATATGTCCAAATTCAACATATTCATAATGGAATTAGGATTCCTCTCATTCAATCTCTCACTTGCATTAACGCCTTATAGTCTTTGTGCTATTTAACCATATATTTTATAATATACAAAAACATGTGAAACCATATCCAAAAAATAAATTTGTATATCCTTAAAATAAGTTTGTAAAGGTATCATAAAATTCACCATGTATCGCATCACATGCAATACCTTGTGAACACCCATCCAAAACTTCTTTATGATATACACTAAAGCACTTTTATATTATCTCTATGAGTAAAATAAAATTTCCATTCATTCAACCACAAAGTGTGAATTCATGGGCCATTTTAACATTAGAAAGAAATATAAAATATCAAATTAATAAATGTAATAAAATAATATCATATATTAAATAATCAATGTTACTGAAGCTATAAATGTTTCTAGTGTGATCTTTATCAAACACATGTATCTCCATACCCATGTCCACCAGCTATTTCATTTATAAGCATGCATTTTCATATAATCCCTTAGTTTAATATGTTGAGTAACTATGGGGAATGAAGTATTTCAATCCTTTATATCCACTCATATATTCTCAATTTTTCAATTATATAATGACTTGGTTGATGAATACATCACATGTCATTCACCCTTATGTATGATGTTGGGGAAAAATCCCTCAAGGAAACATTTCAATGCTTTTGGGTTGATTGTATTTGTTGAAAAATTATGTTTTCAAGGTTAGTATGGATTTACAAAGATATTTTTGACATGTAATGTTTAAAAATATCCAATATAAAGCAATATATGGTCTGGAGGTGGTACAGAAAGATTCATATACGAGGTGTCATAATTTCCCAGTGTTTGATAAATTTTTGGGGTCCAAAATTTGAAGTAGGACTCAAAATTCATGAAATTTTGAATTCTAAGACAAACTCTTCATATATATGGAAAATCAATAGTTTTCAAAAATATTGTAGTTTCGTGAATATATTGAGATTCTTGAAGGTACTTTATGTAGCGAAGGTTTGAAGGTTCGTGAATGCATGAAGGGTTGATGGTAAATCTCCACAATTATGATAAGCTTTGAGAATGGTAGAATTTCCCTGGTGCTTTATGAAAAAATGGATCAAGGTTAAAAAGATTTGAGAGCTTTACAAAAAGGTTTTTATGAGCATGGAAGGTTCAGAAATGGGAGGAAAACCCAATATATAGGACTCTACTCCATCATAAAAGAAGAAAAAGCCTTAATTAAAATACAAAGTCTTTGAATTTATGAAGGTGATTAATGAAGGTTGTTGTTGCAAAAAAATTGAATAAAGAATGTTTTTTAAGGCTATGTAACCTAACCAAAAGTTGTGATCTTCGTGAAGGTATTGAGCTTCATGAAGGATAGTTGAGCTTCGTGAAAGGATGTTTCTTTGCGAAGGATAAGTGAGCTTCGTGAAAGGAGGTTACTTCAAGAAGGTTGTGTGGGATTTGTGAAAGAGGTTATCTTTGTAAAATTTGTGGGGTTAATGAAAAGAGAATATTATTGTGAATAATTGGGAAGTTTCATGATGGTTGTGTAAACTTTATGAAAGCATTGAATATCACAAAAGTGTTGAGAAGGGATTTCCTAGTAAATATATTGTAAATTGGTATTCATCAAGTGGATGAAAGTGAAACTTTTTTATTCACCAAATGAATTGTAAAACATATTGATTCAAGTGGTCAAAGTAAGAATCATCTGAAGGATCAGTGAGCACACATTAGTTGATAGAGTAGTGAGATTTCAAATTGTGATTGGTTGTAAACCAAAAGTGGAAGTGAGTATACTATGAACATTGTAAGGGTAGTGATCCTAGGAGGGAGTGAAATTTCAAAAAAAAAAACAATTATTAATCTTAGTAATTTTGGTGCACCAACACATTGTTTGATACATACTCCTTGTACTAGCCTGTAGTGGTGAAACAAGTAAAAATAAGTGTGTCCTTGTGCTTTCTTTCTTTACATTCTATTCATCATAATCAGATAAATTTGGAAATTATAAGATCAACATAAACATTAAATATCAAACAAACTTACCATTATAATAAATAGGTCAATATCCAATGTTGTGGGAAGAATTTCTAAAAGAATATCAATACCTTGATTCACCCTCCCTCCCCCCTTAGGGTATCTTAGCCCCTTTTGGGACTAACAAATGAGCACATCAAATTCCACATACCTGATAGATAAGTACATAATATGTATTATATAGGTAAATTTATAAACTTCCTTGGTCTATCTTAATCAAGGGCCCAGATGACATACCCATCATATGAGAAAAAAAGATGTCATCTTGGTTAAGCTCCAACTATCAACATGATCGGCAACATACCCAACCATGCCCAGATTATCTAATACTTAAGGATTGAATAAGTAATGTATAAAATTATAAATTTTATCATTAAAGGAATGTATCTAACCTCAATTATTGGGAAAATATAGATATATACCATGATCCGCTTGTTTTCCAAATACGTAGTGTATGAAAATCCTTGTGGTATACTTTGTGGGTTATCCAATGTATAAAACTCATTTTATGCCTCATGAAAATATTTTTTTTCTCAATAAATGAATCATTCTCACACTAACCTTAACATTTAATCATATCCTATAATACTTCATGGTGAACATTGGTTAGGGATAACAAAAATTCATACTTTGAGAGGTCAATCCGTGAAATATATAATGCCAATGTAAAAAAAAAAGATATTTCCCTTCATATTAACATGACAAATTTTATATTATTAAACTATTTTAAGAATATTAATAAAATTATACATAATAAACCATCTAATAAATATCCCAAATTATATACCACTACATCGGTCTTACGTTCACTATAATTTTATGGTTTTGTTAAACTCATTACATTTCTACGTAATTATTTTTAAATATATATGTGAAAATCTAAAAAAACCTCTCACTAAACACTTTTAGTGAGAAATATATATGATTCTAACTGGTTTGAATAATAGTGAGAGTTGAGGATTATATAATAATTGTTCAACTCTTTAAAAAAAGTAATATAAATCTTTTAATTCATAATAAAAAATGTTATCATGTTAATAAAGTTTTTTTTCTAATTAGATTTCTTTCTAAGTTCATCATCATCATCATTATCTAAACCTTTCCTTCAAAATTTTCTCATAAAATATTTGGATAACTAATATAACTATTTATATTATTTTACCTTTACAAATTCATCCTAAAATCATTTAGGATATAAAGGGATATTCACTATATTTCATTAACCAGATGTGAGTCTTTACATTTTTATTTATCGATATACCCTAAAATCATTTTATAATATTAAGTGACATTCACTTTGAATTTTGGCTAAACTGGTTATTTTATTTATTACTCTTGAACTTCTATATGTCTAAACATTCTCCCAGTAACCTATTAGACACTATATTCTCTTTAGAATATTATGTTGAGATATATAAATTTCTTTGAGTTTAGATAATAACTCATATTTTCCTTTAGTTTTAATATTTAACAAAAAAAAACTATTGTATCCATATATTATATGTTAGGATATGTGTTTAGATAAATTTCTTGAAAAGACTATTATATTTTAAAATATTCCACTAATAGTGGGATAAAATCCCTAAAATTTTAACAAACAACTAAAAAACATATTTATCTGAGATAAAATATTTTTATTCTTTATCTTATCATGCATGTTATAGGATCTAATTAATCATAAACCATGTGTATTAAATACCCCATCTAATGTTTTTCATAACAAAAAATAACTTCTCTTATCATATAAGATAAATGAGATAAAGATACACATCATTTACCTCAATTCATCTGATCTTGGTATACTTCTTTTTGTATCTATTCCATGATTTAACAACCCTTTACTTCATCATTTAAATTAAAAATACAAGATCCATAAATTATTTCCATTATTTTTAATTTCTTTTATATTTAAAACTTTTTTAAAGTATACATTCAGTATCATATACCCTTAAAAATTGAAGAACTTTTTTTATAACATTGATACCTAAAATGAAAATTATATAGAGTTACTCAAACACCTTTAGGTACCCTAGAAAATGTCCATCCTATAAAAACATTTTCCTTTCTACTTGACATATCATTTAGGATTCAATGACTTTGGATGGATAATTGAAGAAACATTGTTGGATTATCCAACTAAATTTTCTTCTTCTAGTTTGAACTTTTACCCACTTGTACTATTAATACAGTACCAAAACCTAGAAATATCATGAAAAATTATCTTATCATCAATACTTTTATAAAATAGGGTAAACATTTATTGAAACACATTCATATTATTGGAACATTTCCAACAATGGTTCTGGAATAAATTAAATATCTAGATCAATCCTTAAAGGAAACCTCCAATATCTCTAAGTCATACCCATAAATATTATATATAAGAGTATAGACAAAATTTCCTTGGGTTTTCATGTATCTAATACTTCTAAATTATTTTGTGAATCATTCTATACTTATTATAATAATATTGAATCAATTTTTGAATAACTTCAACAATTGATTACTCATGAAGGTGTTTTTATAACACATATAATTTTTCCCTTTCTTAGGAATAAATTTTTTATACTAGTATAAGAAGTTCCTTATACTAAGATTATTATTTATAAATATTAGTCTAATGGTAATGATTGATGGTGATTATGATATATATATATCTACAAAAATATTTTATCAGAATAGTTTCATATTAAATTTTCATTTAAAAATAAATTTTATTAAATTTTCTCCCACTAAAATGATAATAACTTTTAAACTCATCATATCAATTAGTGTACCATGATCCATATTTCATCATGAATTGTATCAGTTAAGAATGTAAATAATCCATGGATATATCTGGTAAAAAATATTTTCAATCATATCATATATGACTCTTGGAAAGTTGATAACTCTTTTTAATCCATTATATATATATATATATATAAATTAAACATAATTACTCTGATATCCTAACAATTAGGGTTTCCTAGAAAAGTGTAACCTAAATAAAATACTAAAAACAAGGCACTTGATGGTTAAGTTCACTGTGTTACTTGATTTATTTACACAAGATAATATAGGGGCACCCAAAATTGGCATGACCAACCCAGTTGGATGATCGTGTACTTTACACTTGTTTACTTTGGAAGGAATATAAAACTCAATATTTTAAAGTGTATTTAATATCTCCATCTTATCTCATTTCATTACCTTTATATATATTCATACTTCTAGTTATTTATTTTGTAATCATATTTATTCTATAAAATCAGTATATTTAAACCATATTGATGTGTAACACTTTACACAACTCATAGATTGTATTTCTAGCCTAAATTAAATTCCAACTATAATTACATATATCAAAATAAATCTCATACATAAGGTAAAGGAATCCTTTTAATGTAAATTATTAGAATAATATGAAATCAACACACCTCATAAGAGTAATCTTGGGGCAATAGATATACAAGACTTACTTTTCTAAATAATACATGATCCTATGCCAATGAGTAGTCTATCCCAAATTCCCTCCACCCAATGATAATTTACTTATAATATAACTCAATTCCATTATAATTCTAACAACTAATATATATTAACTATAATAAACCTTTAAATTCAAGTTTATATCCTAGTACAAGCCAAAGTCAATGTAGAAGAAAATTGAATCAATTATCATACCTAGAGTGTAACTCCTTATATACATGTATGAAAATTTATAGAATCATTTTAATAATTTAAAAAAAATACACATATTAAAAATATAAAAATTTTATATATCAATAAATCATAGAATAAACTAAATAAATGAATAATTCATATATTTAAACATGAGATAAACAACTTATAAAAACTTCATAAATCATAAAATTATAAACACTTTATAATTCAACCATGTATTATGAGAATTACATAATTAAATAAATATAAACACTTTATATTTTCCTTCATATGGAATTTTACATTAAAATACGGCATTTAAAATAAAAACATTATATATATGAACCATTCATATATTATGTAAATATTTAGAATATAACAAAATTAATATTAGTTAAACCATGATCATATAATTTATAAAAAAACTACTTTTGATATGGTTTATACAGTTAATTTGAATAGATCAAATTAACCATTTTGAATAGTTCATAATTTTATATATAAACTCCTTTATTTTTTTCATTTATAAAAACTTTATAAATCACAATTATAATTGGCATATAAACCATTTATATCTAAATTATAAGTAATTCCACATAAATTTCAAAAGGTATTTAAATATTAAAATTTAATATTTATGGAATATTTATTTATTAAATGGTTCAAAAATATTTAATTCATTAATTATAAACAACATAGAATTAATTAATTTATAAAAACTTTATAAATTAAATAAATATCTCAAAATACCATCTTCTATAATTTAAAATTAGTTTATAAGTAACATTAATAAATTCATAATTGAAAAAAGTAAAATTTAATTCTTCATGGATACCATATTTTGTGATATATGGTATGTCGTACTATGTGGCCTATGTTATTATCTATCATATTTTAATATAGATAATAACAATCTATGATATCAATCCTCAATGATTAGATATCGTATCTTTTGTATTGTGTCATATTTCATTAATTATATGATGCCTTTTTCATGTGTGGGTCATCACCATCACCATATACAATATCTTATATTTTATGATGTGATATATTACAAAATAAAAGGATTACATTATGTCACTGCCTATGATATCCCATATCATTGGGTGTGACTATAACATAGCTTACGTCATCATATAATGTAAGTTTGGTCGTAGTTAAAATTTTATATCATGGCCTATTATATTCCATATCACAAGTCTAGTCACATTAAAAAATTTATAAAATATTTTATGATAGGAAATATGAAATTCATATGATATTATATTTCTTTATTTTTCAAAATTATTAATAAAATCAAATGACATTGGAATGCCTTGATAACACTGTTGGGTTTGTATAGATCAATTAACAATTAATATAAAAATTGTAAATAATTCAATTTCCCATTCCCAAGATCAACCATGTTTTAAACTGGAACCTTTTATAAACATTTATGATCACCACTGCTCCATTAATTTTTGTGGTTGAAAAAACTCACTAATGATAAATAAAAAGAATCCTCCCTTTTGTTGTGTATCTATAGGTTAATAAGAATCACCCAATGTGTGGGTGTGACTCTCCTTCACAACATAAAATATTAGTGCCTCATACAATAAAATAGTAAGAAGGAGAGAAATCTCAAGCATAGTATAATTAGCCAAGGATTGGGAAAGTTCAGTGTAACAACCCTCAAATTTTGGGTCTTTTATTTCAAAGGTAATTTGAGTTTTTGGTCCCAGATTAGAGTAAATTTAGTGAATTAAGATTAAAATTTATAATTCAAGCATTTTAAAACCTCTATGTGATTTTTTTGGTATGGAATAAGGCTTGGTTGATGGTTTGGGTGCTTTGGTGAGTATCAGAGAAGGGTCGGGGTGACCCTTAGCTGAAATTTCAACTATAGGTAGCCACTATGGAATAGGGACAAAGCATCATGGATGTATCCTTGAGGCTAGGAAGGAAAAGACATATTGGTTGGAGGATACACTATAGAAGTATCTCATGGTGTAGATTCCTCATAGTGCGGCCCTTAAGAGATACACCGCAAAGAGGAAGTCATCAAGGTTAGGCCCTCTACCCCTTCATTGGTTGTTTCACTACAACCTTGAGGAAACAATGTAGAGTATCATTGGATGAGGAATACCATGAAATATCCTAAATGTGACATTATATGGAATTGGTTTATAGGAATCACCACATACCTTTTACTGGTTTGTTGCAGCACAGTTTTGAGGGATATGCCACAACATGGCTTGGCTTCAGGGTGTTGCGCCTCAACTCTAGAGGTCACACCACAATAGGTCCCCCAGGATATTTTTTTAATAGGGAAGATTGATTATTTACCAGTCATACTCTCTTAAAATTTAAGGGTAATATGGGCTATTGGGAGCGTCATTCGATCTACTCCTCCCCTTATCCTCTCTTTGTTTAACCCCACTGTAAAGGGGTGGGTTTTGTGGTTTTTATTCAGTGGCTATTAGGTAAAATCTATACTTCTTCCCATGTTCTTGGTCCTTTTTAGTATCCACTAATTTTTCTCGATTTTATCTGGGGATTTTGTGAATATTTTCACCATATCCTAGTGTAAATCATCCATAATGATGGTGATTTCATGATGTTTGGCTAAAAGAGGTCACAAGAGGATGAACTCATTCCATCCTTCACTATTTTAATTAAGGTAAGTTGTTGCCCTAATGTATTTAGGGGTTTTCATAAAATTGGAATAAATTGAGGATTTATTAGGTTTTGGGTGAGAGTAATTTTTCTCATAATGATGTTGAGGATGTGCCATTGACCCTTCATTGGTGGTTGATTGAGGTTTCGATGATGCAGTGATACTCGGTGATTTTTCCAGTGAATATGCCTCTGGTTTAAATTAAATAATTAATTATAAATTATTATAATTAATTTTTTCCATATTGAATGATAATTGAGCTCATGAGTTTTGAATGAGATTAGATAAGGTATGGGAGGATTGGATGAAGGTGAGTGGAGTGTGGTGTGCATGTTAAATCCTTTATGGACATAGGTGGTCCCATAAAAAAAATCTATATGCTTTTTTATGCATTATTTCTTTCTTTTATACATATTTTATGGGGAAAAGTATAGTATTAGGGACTGGTATAACCCTAGATAAAGAGATAGGGTGACATTGAGCCTCCTCGGGTTGGAATAAGTTCTCTTTAGAAGTTGTGTGTTTTTAGAACCACTTAGTGACTATGTCACCAAGAGGAGAAGGTTATGTTTGCACTGATGAGAGATCAGAGATGTGTATTATGGTTCTAGAAAACTTGTGAGTATCCCAGGTTAATTCCAAGGTAAATTTGGGTAAGCATGACAAGGTTTAGGCATGGTGGTGATGGGTGATCTGGTCATATTCCATGTTAGAGTTGGTGAACTAGAACCAAATTCTATGAACTTTATGGTAACCTCTATTCATTGTTTTAAATATTAATATACTCCATAGCGCAACATGATTGTTCTTTAGTGTAACATAGTATGTAATAATTTCCTAAGAATATTTTTCGAACTAAAAGGTCATAGAAGTTCCTTGCTATGATGAGAACCAAGAAGTGTTATGAAATTATTATTAAATATATTTCCTATAGCCATATGAAATCATTTGAGGGACATAAATGATATAGTATATTAAGGTTAGAGACTCATAGGAATTTGAGGAACCTTATCATGGTTTACACCCTTGGTAATATCCAGTGTTGGATATTATGAGAATGAGACCCACAAATTGGAAATCCACATTTATATGTGTTATTGGATGTTCTTATTTGTGGATGTGTGTATTGATCCTTAAACTCTAATATTATTATTAATGAGTATTATAAGTCATGTAATTTAATGTTCTGATGAAAAATGTGATGACATATGTTTTTGTTGAGGTAGGATATGTTAGGTGCATCATGAGTAATATTTCATTAATGAATAATGTGAGAAAAGATTTTTCCCTTATGTTCTTTAACAGAAGTTGATATCATATGACTTTTGATGGAAATTATATATCCTAAATAAATCTAGGGAATTTGTGTTCTATAAGAAAGTTATATTTCCTAAAATTCAAATTAAGAGACATCTATTATATAGGTTGATGGCACCAGTATGAAACCTTCTTGACTAGAGATATCACAATAAAATAATTATATTATATAGTTATTATATGTATAAGTTATTATGTCATTGTAACATTATGTTATTTCTCAATGGGTTCCTTGGAATGTTTCAAGACATTAATCTTTTAATTTGGGTTTCTTCTCCTAATGTCACTGAAAAATAGTCCTAAAGGGTCACTCTAAGTATATCTAGAATCTTAGTTAAATAATATATTATTATTTATTATTTAACAAGTTGAATAAATATTATTCCCGCATGTGGTTTAATAATTATTCATGTTTTCTTGGTCACGTATATTTGATCATTGATTATTTGAGAGAATATTATGTAAATAGAATATATAATAAATATTTATTTTTTATTTAGTGAATATGATATTTATTTATTTATTAAGGAATAATTTAGTGATATTTATTTATTAAATAAATATTCATTATTCAAGGCCTGATAAATATTTTTTAGGAATGGAGGACTGAGTTTAATGGTCTGGTGAGAAATAATATATATTGAATATTAATTGATTAAGTAATATTTAATTTGATTCACAAGTTTCGTGCATGTTAAGAAATATTATTATTATTATTATTATTGACATGGATTTCTACAAGGATTACAGAAATAAGAATAGTGCATGTGAAATTATTATTTTCTAACCATAATAGTATATAAACCAAATTATATTAATTTATTAAGAGTGCCAATTTATTTTGGTTATACACAAATATAATTAAAGAGAATCCTTGAATTTACCTAGAGATATCCCTATCCAAGAATTATCTCAAGAACATAGAGTGAAGCTCCTCCTCCACCACTCTTGTGTCCAGAGATATCGAAGAGAACTCTTCCTTGAAGCAGTTCTCAGGGTGATCAAGTGTAACATCCTGGTTCTGGGTGCCATCCAAAGGTTTCCCGAACCCAGTTGGTCATATAACCTCAAACACATTTCCCCAAATGCTAGAGGATTCTGACTAGAAGCGAGGGCCTATGTCTGATAATGGGGAAACTATGTCCTCATTTGCAGAGTATACACAACATAATAACAATAGTAAACATTAGTGAAAGCAGTAATACCATGAAACAAAAGTAAACAATAGAATAATGATGGTAATATAACAACTGAATAATATATAAATGATTATTATCACATGTGTCTAGGAAAGAATCCAAACAAGTCACAATGATGGAAATAAAATATTAAAACTAAAATGTAGAAAAAATTAAACTCCAACAGCATCGCAAGCCCCATCTTGGTCCCCTACTCTCCATCTCTGATAGTAATAAAGTACCTGATGAAGAAGGGTTATTTTCCTTATCTATACTAGTAACCATATAATCTATTTGGGTCAAAAATCATGACCCAAATAGGGTGTGAGAAGAATCCCAGTAGGCATCCAACAAAGGATCTATGCCTAACAGTCAGTGAATATATATATATATAGTAGGAAATATGCAGAAAAGAAGTAATAAACTAGGAAGTACTCAAAATTAAACAATTATATAGTTTTCAATTTCATTAATTTCCATTTATTAATTATTCAAACCCTTGAATAATGAATCCCAGGATCTATCCTAAGATTTGTATCCCTCTGTGTAATAGTAACAACAGATGTCTGAGAAGACCATCTAAGAAACCAAGTAAGACTGAGTCCAAGCTTGTGCATTGACTTGGAAGACTCGTCACAACAACAACCAATCATTCCTAAAAAACCTCTTGGAAATCTCTCACGGTCTAACCCCTTTGGTTTAAACATATCTCTAAACAATTGAAAACATCCACCTAGGAAGCTGTCACGATCAATACCCATGGGTCCACTTGGCATCAATAATTTATATATGACCTCTCGGTAGCTCTCACAGTTAATACCCCCTGGGTCTACATAGTATAAATAATCATAATCGACCTCTGGGTATCTCTCATTGTCAATACCCCCTGGGTCAAAGCCTACACCAAGGATCTCACGGCCCTCTGTAAATAAACATGGAAACCTGCACAGTTTTTCTGGTCCACGGTTCTCATGGTCCATTAGAATATTAACATGCATATCATAACAAGGAAGCACATGTAATCTATAAATACTAAATGGATAAAATTCTCAAGTATAACACATTCAATTCATATAATCAATCAAATCTATCCTAAACAAATCAAGGCATGGAAAACAAGGTATGCCTCATAGCCAACCTAGGTCAAACATCCATAAATAGTCAAACTAGGGAAACGCACCCATAGGTGTCTTGTAAACAAGGAATAAAACATTACACATATGATACAACACCTTTTCAATCAATTAATCCATAGTAGGTAGATCATAGGGATAAAATCCAAAACAAAAAATACCCTAAACATGGGTATTTGTCACTTTAAGAATATATAATCCATATATAATCAAAGCAAGGAATAAACCACCTACCTCGATGTTGGGAGATCACTATAGTTAAAAAGAGTCCTCGAACTATGTAGATATAAAAAAATATTAAAAAAATTTCAACATTGTATAACTTAAAAGAGAGGATAAATCATGAATATAGTCTCTAGGGGAAGAGATAACTCACTGGTGGGAATCCAACGCACTCGATGGCATCTCAACCGGGGCTCAGACAGAGAATCGATAGGGGTTTGAAGTTCTTGGTTGTCTCATCACTCTCTTGTATGAAGAACATGAAGAATAATATGGTTATGGAGATGATATGTGACCCCACTACAATTTATCAGTTAAAAAGAAAAGTACATGGCGTTTTCATTTAATGTACATCTTGTGTACTAGCCTCAACTAGCCTCCACTTTAGGTGGTCTATCATGTCGACTACACAGTCATGCCCTCAGCCATTACATGGCTAGTACATGGTTACATGTGGAAACTGGGTAAATGGAATGTAATCAAAAGTACATGGTGTGTACTTAGAAATTTTCTCATTTCTTCTTTTTTCCTTAAAAACAACCCGAAATAAAGATCCATACCTGAAATGAAGATTTGGGTTCTTATAAATAACCCCCCTTAAATCAATTCATCCCCAAGTTTCCCTTCAAAGGGTGGAGAAGAAGAAACTTCCAACAACTATGGCCATTGTGATTGAACATTGGCCTCCCTCTCCAAAGTTTTGTCCTATACTCACCTGTGCTACCATAGCACCCGTACCAAATGAATATATTGGCCATAGAGAACCTTTGGATGTGATCCACAATCTGAATAGGGAGATCCTCGAAGGATGCATCCTCCTTTAAATCAACCTCCTCAGGTTGAAAAATGCGATACAAGTCTAAAAAGTAATGTCGTAGATAAGAAACATGAAAGAATTTGTGCATAACCCAGTACCTATGAGGTAACTAAAACTGATAGGAAGCTGGCTCGAATCTCTCCAAAACCTCAAACAGCCCAATATATCTTAGTGAAAGCTTCCCCTTATCCCCTAATACTCTTGTATCCAAAACTTAGTGTGACATGTAAGAAAACATGATCTCCGACCTCGAACTCTAGAGTTCGCCACCATCGACCATAATAATATTTATTCCAAGATTCTACAATATTCATCCTCTTCTGAATCAACTACAGATGTTCAGTGGTCTCCTAGACAAGACGAGGTCCTAGAATAGCTACCTCTCCTGCCTCCAGCCAATATAGGGGTGATTATCATGGCCTACCATACAAATCCTCATAAGGTTTCATCTAAATCATCACTTGAAAACTTTTATTGTAGGAAAAATACACTAGGGGTATTGTCTCTCCCAAGAGCCCCAAAAATATAGGAAGCATGATCGAGGCATGTCCTCCAAAACCTGAATTGTGCACTCAGACTAGCCATCTATCTGGGGATGGTAAGCTGTACTCAGAAGTACTTGGGTACCCAAATCCCTCTGTAGTCCCTACCAGACGTGAAAAGTAAACCAGTCATCCCTGCCTGAAATAATAGAGTGTGGAAGTCCATGAAAATGTACAATATATCATATGTACAACCTTCTATGATCATCAACATTGAAGGTCTTTTTGATCAGAAAGAAGTTTGAAACCTTCTTTATTATGTCAACAACAACCCAAACTACATCATTCCCTCGTGGTGATCTCGGTAAACCCATCATGAAATCCATCGTGACATCATTCCACTTCCACTCGAGAATGGGTAACTGCTGTAAAATCCATGCTAGTCACTAATGCTCATACTTCACCTGCTAAAAGGTGGATCATCTCATAACAAAAACAGATACATCCCTCTTTATAATTGACCACCAATACTGACGGTGTAGATCTCGATACATCTTGGTGACACCAGGATGAACTACCCAAACTGAGGAATGAAAATCCCGCATCAAATCCTCATGTATATCTACTAACACCCATACAATTACCTATAAATGAAATATATCATCCTCTCCTATGGTCCACTTAGAAGTAGGGTCCTCTCCTAACACACTCTATTGTAGGACTCGACCATCAGAATCTGATAGATGCCTCATTCACACTCAATCCAATAGAGTAGTGGTAACAACTATAGATGAAAGAAACATCTGCCCCTATCTGTTGTTCACCTATAAATGCATCTCAAAGAACAGATCTATAAGATTCCACTCACTAATGGCCTCCTGAATTTCCTGTATCTAAGTCCTCATGCTCAACGCATCATCCACTACATTGCCTTTCCCAGGCATATAGGCAAGCTCAAAGTCAAAATACTGAAGGAACTTAACCCACCTTCATTGTCTCAAATTCAGATCATGATGAGT
Organism: Viscum album; assembly: GCA_963277665.1. Taxonomy (NCBI): domain Eukaryota; kingdom Viridiplantae; phylum Streptophyta; class Magnoliopsida; order Santalales; family Viscaceae; genus Viscum; species Viscum album. The sequence continues at coordinate 1,115,815,360 of OY728120.1, forward strand.
GAAGATATACTTGAGACTCTTATGGTTAGTGAATACCACAAAATTCTCTCCCAAAAGATAATGTATCCAACAACATAAAGCATGCACAAATGATGCTAACTAAAGAGCATGCATTGGGTAATTCCTCTAATGTGGCCTCAACTACCGATACCCATACACAATGACTAATTCCCCCTACATAATCACTGCTCATATCATGATAGCTGATGCATCATAGAAAATGGTGTAACACTTTTTTGGCTCTGGAAAAATCAGTATCGGTGTAGAATTTAATCTCCCTTTCAACTCCTCAAAGGATGAATCGCAAGAATCTTTCCAAAAGTACTTTTCACCCTTCTTATTCAGGCCCATCAGTGGCACTTATAAGTGTGAAAAGTCCTTAATAAAGTGCATGTAGTAACTATCCATCCCTATAAAACTCTGCACATCAATGAAGTTCTTCAAATTCTCACAGGAAACTACTGCTCTCAATTTCTCTCGATCTACTACTACTCCTTTCTCTGAGATAACATGACCCAAGAAGTGAATCTGGTCCAACCAAAAGGGGAATTTTGAGAGCTTATAATATAACTGATTCTATCTTAGTGTACTCAAAATGATCTCAAGAATGGTAGCATGGCCTTGTTGAGTGTGATAGTACACCAAGATATCGTCCACGAATACTACCACAAAAATAATCCAAGTAATGGTGGAACACTCGGTTCATCAGGGCCATGAAAACTACTGGAACATTTGTGGGACCGAACGACATAACCGAATACTCTTATATACCATACCTACTTTTAAAGGTTGTAAGAGGTATATCTCATGGTCTAACACACAACTGATGATAATCGGATATCAAGTAAATCTTTGAGAACACCCGGCCTCCTCAAAGATGATAAAAGAGATCATAAATCCTCTGCAAGGGATATCAATTCATGACTGTCAACTGTTTTAGCTTCTGATAATCCACACAAATTATGAGGTACCATCTTCCTTTTTTGAAAAAAGGACAGGAGATACATAAGGAGAAGTATTGGGTCAGATGAAACACTTTTCATGTAACTCCTTGAACTACTTCTTGAGCTCCTATAACTCTGGTGTATCCATCCTATATGGAGGAATGGACACTACTGCCACTCCTGGAACAAGCTCAATAGAGAAATCTACTTCTCGCTCCGGAGGTAAAAATGAAGAGTCACCAGGAAATACATTCCTGAAATGATCCACCATTGGAGAAAATTCCATCTATGGACTCCCCTGGTCGTCTAGATATAAACTAGAAATATGGGTTGTAATTCCTCCCAACCCATGATTCTTGGATCCAGCTATGCTCGCCTGGACATGCCATTCACCCTGATGTAGAAAATACCTACCCTCTGGTGATGAGAAACTCACCCAATGGAGATATCAGTCAAAAAATTCTTGAAAGGATACCAACCAGTCCATTATGAGAATGACATCGAATCCTATCATCTCTAAGACATAAAGGTCTCATTGGAAGTGAAACCCACCAACCTCAAGAGGTAAATCCTTACATTGACGTACACTAGTCGTCCTAATCCCCAACAGAGTTTCTAGCATCATAAAATCCTAAAAAGTAAAGATATATAGCCCAAGGATCTCCACAACAGAAACAGATATAAAACTATGGGAATCCCTGGTATCAAAAAGATAAGCGGATAAAACTGAAGCAACTATAATCGTACCTCTAACCGTAGAAGGTCTAAGATCCTACTCCTTTTGGGTCTACTACACTGGAAATGTATGACCTATACCATGGCCCTACAACCCTGCTTGACTACCCTGAGCTGATCCACCCTACTGTCGTTGAAAGACTATCATCTGGATACCATGGTCACAACCACCTCCTCGACCTAAATAGCTTTAAAAACTCTAGTTTCTTAATTGAGGAGAAATTGGTGGCCCTGATCCTAAATGTGGATTCATAAATGATCCCCTTACACTAGCTTCTAGTGAAAAAAACTAATAAAAATACTGAATATAGCCCATCTTTTCACAAGTTCGGCACTCAGCTGGGTCTCTCAGGCATGGAGGTCTAGCATTCCCACTCTTCCCGCACTGGTAGCACCTCACCTAGCTAACTGTAGATACATCCCTTCTATTGTAATCACCATGTGAAGGCTACATGTGGTGTTTACTACTATCAAACGAAGGATTACCAACCCTGGATGCTAAACTGCCCTGGCTCGTAGCTCCCAAATCCCTTATATTGCACTCAGTAATCATTTTTTAGTTCACATATCAGTCACCAAAGTTAGCCTGAATACATTCACCAACAATCAAATGTCATAGTTGAAACCATCCTCAAACCACCTTTCCAAATATAACTCATCACCTCCAAGAACAAGTGCGAATCACTATAGCTATGTAAAACGAGATGAGTAATCCATCACTGATAGAGAGCCCTACACTAAATGCACGAAAACTTGGGAACAATCATCCCTAGATGTCTTAGGGTAGAAGTAGTCATACAAGGTCCTTAGAATCTCTTCCCAAGTCATATATTGATGACATCTTGCTTGTGCGGCAACATCCCACCATCTCTTGGAGGAACCACATAGCATGTATATAGAGAGATTCACCCTTATCTCCATAGGAGTATCTAGATTCTCAAAGATAGTTAGTATGGCCTCGTACCAAGAATTTGTAGCATGTGTTCCTCCATCCCTTAAACAAGTGGGAGGATGCTGCTGCTGGAACACCCACGTCAACTCTACCATAGTTAGGGCAGGATGTGTTGCTCCCAGAAATGTATGCCTTATCCTCATAAAGCCTTCATGAAACTATGCATAAGCACTTATGTTAAGTATAATAGGTGGTTCCCAGACTAGAAAAATGGGAGGATCTTCTAGTAGTCCCTGATCTATCCTTTTAGGTGTCTAGTCGTCACCCTGTACTTGGTGCACAACTGTAGGATGTCTTGGTGGCATGACTCTGTAAGGTTAAGCACACACCTCAGTTCAAAATTATCAAGTACTGCAACTTAGAAGTTTAAGAGTGGATAGTATAAATAAAGCGTTCAAGTTTTACAAAACAAGGTTACAAAGCGTGTATAAACTCTACATGGTGTTTTCCCTTAAGCTTTTAACATGGCGTGTTCCTTTTCTAATCCTGGTCATGTAACACCCTTACACATGGAATGTTCCTCCTCATACACAGTGTGTACTTGAATCTTCCCTCTTTCCCAAGTACTTCAATATGTCTAGAACTACACAGTTATCTCTTGGGTAACACTACATGGTGTGTTCACCCTAGACACGCCATGTACTACTTATGTTCTAACCGCCTGTGTCATTAGTCACATGTTCAGATACATGGTCGACTCTACATGGCATACATAAATTAAAAACAATGTTTACAACCTAAGTTTCATCCACCCGTGTTGTTTGTCACATGACCAAATACACAGTTCTTTACAACATGGCGTGTTCAATCTAGACACGACATGTTCTAACAAAAGTTTCCCAACCCCATATCTCTACTCACACAGTCAGTCACACGGTTGAAGACTATATGGCATGTACTCCCAGTACACAGATTGTACTTAATAAAAGTTAGTTCTTCCAGAACAGAAGAACGCATGGCATGTGTTCATGACACCATACATCATGTTGTCTAGTTTTCCATACAATAAGCCTCTGAAACTTCTCTTTAACCCTTAAAAACTTAAATGTTTTTCCCAAGGAATGAAAAATTCTAACCCATGAGAGCCCATACACCTGTGAATCAATGTTTTTCATCCTTATTCATCTCATAACTCGACAAGATTCAATTAAAGTTCAAACATGATCCACAAAATTTCGACCCAATAGGGCCCATAACACCTTAGGGACCAAAGTTTGGTGTCCATCCAAAAGAAACATTACATATTCCAATATCTTATAAAAATAGAAAGTATTCTATCATGGAATATATCACAACAACATGCATATCTAGAACAACATCTATCACAATATCATGAAATCAGTAATGCACCATAAATGGCATGATGAGAATGCATGACATGTGATCTCTATCAAGTGCCTATATGATGTATGAGATGGAATACCCTCATCTCATCCAGTTGGTTCTTGTTTCATGTTGCATTGTTGATATTTTGGATTTCAGTTGGAAGGAGGACGATTGTGGTTCTTGGGAGGCGGAAGGAAAGGATGTTCGATGAGATAGGTGTGTGTCTCGTGGTAGGGGATTCACTGGAGATTCATGGGAATCGAGATGGTAATGATGTTTCTTGAAAGTTTTAATTTTAATTGAATGCAGCATTGTGTTTGTAATGTTTGGTTTCCAGCTTCTCCTTAAAGAGGATTTTTGGAAATGAAAAAAAATTGATTCGGTATACAGTTTTCAATTTCATTAATTTCCATTTTTAATTATTCAAACCCTTGAATAATGAATCTCAGGATCTATCCTAATCTCTGTATCCCTCCATGTAATAGTAACAATAGATGTCTCAAAGAACATCTAAGAAATCAAGTAATACTGAGTCCAAGCTTGTGCTTTGTCTTGGAAAACTCATCACAACAACAACTAATCATTTATAACAACCCTTTGGGAAATCTCTCACGGTATAACCCATTTGGTTTAAACATATCACTAAACAATTAAAAATGACCACCTGGGTAGCTCTCACGGTCAATACACATGGGTCCACATGGCATCAATAATTTTTACACGATCTCCGGGTAGCTATCATGGTCAATACCCCCTGGGTCTAATTAGTATAAATAATCATAAACAACCTCTAGGTTGCTCTCATAGTCAATAACCCCTAGTTCAAAGTCTACACCAAGGATCTCACGGTCCTGTGTAAATAAACATGGAAACGCCCAAAGTTTTTCTGGCCCAAGGCTCTCATGGTCCATTGAAAGATCATCGTGCATATCATAACAAGGCAACACATGTAATCTATAACTACTACATGGATAACATTATCAACCATAACACATTAAATTCGTATAATCAATCAACTCCATCCTAAACAAATCAAGTCATGGAAAACAAGATATGCCTCATAGGCAACCTAGGCCAAATGGACCTAAACAATCAAACTAGGGAAACACACCCATGGGTGTCTCGTAAATAAGGAATCAAACCTTACACATATGATACAACCCCTTTTCAATCAATTAAACCATAGTAGGTATATAATAGGGATAAAATCTAAAAAACGCAATACCCCAAACATGGGTATTCATCACTTTAAGCATTTATAATCCAAATAAAATCAAATCAAGGCACAAAACACCTACCTTGATGTCGATAGATCACTACAGTTGAGCGAATTCCCTTGAATCATCCTAGAACAACTTAGATCTACAAAAAGGTTAAAATTTTTCAACCTTGGATAACTCAAAATAGATGATAAATTAGGAAGAGAGGATCTAGGGGAAGAGATAAATCACTGGGGGAAATCCAACGCACGCAGAAGCATCTCAATCAAGGATCAAACGGAGAATTGGTAGGGGTTTGATGTTCTTGGTCATCTCATCACTCTCCTATATGAAACATAGGAAGAAGAAGATGGTTTTGGAGATGATGTATGACCCATCTATGATTAATCTTTTAAAAAAAGTACACCATGTGTTCATTTAATGTACTTGTTGTGTACTAGCCTCAACTGGCCCCCGCTTTTGGTGGTCTTCCAGGTCACCTACATAACTGTAACACTCCAAGCTTCCATGGTATGCTTCTCTTTGAATAATACAATAGCGTGTGTTGTGCGCAACACTGAGTTCAAGCCCACCACGACTTACCAAACTAGTCATTCAAAAGAGGTTATGAATAGTATTAACTGAATTTTAAATTTTATATTATCCTTATAATTTTGGAATCCATATTATGAGTTTCTAAGACATAATTTAAGAACAAATTCATTTTTTCAGATAAAAGAATTATTTTTCAAAAAATGCAATTTTATCACCTTTTTAATGACAAAGCCTTTTTAAATCCAATATTTGAAACTTTTATATATTCAATTTGACAAAATGAACTTCTTATTTAGAATCAGGACATAAGAATCTAGTTTCAATAAAGTTTTGGTGTTTTTCTGATAACTTTCATATTTGGGTGAATAGTGAAAAATACTATATTTTAATTGAAAACAAGTTTTTTAATCAAAATAATTTATATTGTTAAATTATAAATTTTAATGGTTTGGAAGTATAAATAGATTATATTTTTATAATTTAATCCAATGATGGTCATTTTAAGTAATTTCACTTTGAAATTGGACATAAACAAGTGTCAAACTTTTGATAGTTATTATTTCTTAAAAATACGACTTTTGGTTTTAACAGCGGAAATTAATTTTAAATTAATAAATGAAACTTCTTGTTTTGAATTTGGTAAAATAGATTTCATTTTTTGATTCGGAATATCAAAATTATATTAGGGTGAAATTTTGGTACTTTTCTGAAAACATTCAATTTTTGATGAATAGTGAAAAACACTAAGTTATTGGTTAAAACCGACTTTTTATTTAAATAATTATTTATTTTATTTAAATTTATTTTAGGTCAAAATAGATAATTAATACCTATATAAGTTAAATGTAATTCATTGGAGTCAGTTTATAATAACTTTAGGCATATAAAAATTTTATTGAACTTTTCACCGTCTTTTACCCATCTCCTAGGAGAATTTGCAAATTCACGCAAAACTTAATTTTACCGCTTATTTGAGTGTAATTTTAAAAATACAAGAGACACAGTTAATATCAAGGAGTAAAACTAGGTTTAATAAGATAAAAATAATTTTGGTGAATAGTAACTTTTGACTTTTATTTACCGCGGTTAAAGGTAAATAGGGTAGTTCAATGTAAAAAGAATATTGTAATAATTCAAAATTACCTTAAAACATGTCCTAACCTTATTGGATGATTAATGGAAGACCATGGGCATATTGGGGTTGATTTTGGGACCCCATGGAGCCACTTTTATGTGATAATGACACTTTATATTAATTAAGTTAAAGTAAATACAAAAATGACATAAGCATATATCTTTTAGAAAAACAATTTTTACATAGGATTATACATAAGATAAATTCTACTATAAATATTCATTATAAACCTAAAAATATTTCCTACATAATGGTATTTTATTTAGAATTTTTAGAGATTAAATAATTAAATTTATTTATGACACAATAATGATGTAGTATTTTTTTATTAATGAAAGAATCAAATAAATGGTATTATAAATGTTAAAATAAATAAAATTTGAATATTTGATGCCATACACGAATTTTATAGGTTACTATGGCATTTTAGGATTGGTTAAATAAATTTATTTTGAATTAATAAAGTTTTTATGACTTTTACAAAAATCAATTATTAAATAGTGTCAAAATTGACATAAAAGAGTTTTTAAAACAAATATTATATTATTAATTGATATAATATTCCTAAAAATCTAAGGTTCGGCCAAAGAACTTATATAATTATAGGTGTATTATTAATGGACAACTTGGGGGTTTCTTGGAAGTTTATAGTAAGTTTATTGACTATATAATATAAAAATACAAAGTGACATGGTAAGGGTCAAACTAATTAACTAAGAGTTAAAACTAAAAGATAAGGTTACTATAGTGACCCAAACCTATCTAAAATCTATATTATGAAAGTATTTAGACCCATAACCACCTTATACTTTTAATAATTTACTTTTGAGCCATTATAAACCGAATATAAATTTATTATAAAATAATATTTTATTTTTTTCCTAATGTGCCCCTCGCCCCTCTTATAAAAGGGAACTCCCCATTCACTCTAATTCATACCTTCAAAGCCTTTTGATTCATGCAAAACCTGACCAAATATCCTCTCAACTTCCCTCACTTAAACATAGTGGCCTTATTTTGATCATAAATCTAACCTAAGGATCCTTTTTGATCAAATCAAAAGGAAGAACCCGAATAAGAGGTAATGATTTCACCACCCTCTTTCAAGTTCCTTTCTTCTTACACTTCTTCTTTATTTGTTATTTCCATTATAAAAATAAAAAATCCAGTATCTTATATATACTGTGATATTATTATAAATATTTCACAACTATATTCATTATTCTATCCATATTATGAATAATAATGTCACCATGTGTGCGTACGTACGGCTTACCGTCTCCACGCCGTGGTGTAATTTGTTATTCAACACTATGTTATTTGGATGGATATAATGATGAGTGATATGTATATAAATAATTAAAATAACATTATAATGTCTCTTTAAAATTAATATACCATCCAATTCTACACCTTTAAGGAAATTATATTGTCGCTCGTGCGTACATACGGATTACCATCTCCACGACGAGATGAGATTCATTTTCATATTCACCATTCATCGACGATTATAAAAATATATATTACTAACATGTTTGTAATATATTACATAATAATGCTACTGTATATATATATATATATATAAATATATATATACATGTACTTAAATATATTATATTCAATTAGTTCCATTCAATATGTTATGAAAATGGAAACAACGTTTATGCGTACGTACGGAGTACCGTCTCCATAAACGGTGTTTTACATTTCATATATATGTCTATTATAAATATTTATATTCTAAATATATATGATGTTTTATATTCTGGAAGTATATAAATCATGATCTAAGTGATACAATCAATAGTAACAAGTTAAAACACGTACGATAAAGAAAGCGATTATTACCCGAAATGTTAATTTAACATGGAAATTATTATTAAATGGGTAGTATAAAGTCATAAATGAATAATTTATGACATCATAAATATTAATATGGTTCTGGTATAATTTAATAACATACTATGGTCTTTATACAGGAAGTTAAACGTACCCTCGACTAAAGGAAATTGCAAGGTAAGGGGTTTTCATCTCACTCCTTATTCCCGTGAGATTCAGGCCATATTGAAACTATTACCTTTTGGGTGGTGTATGTACTGCACATAATTGTATTATTTGTGTAATACACTTTAATTTATATTTATTTACATATTCATTGTATGATACCTCTTTCATGGGGTGTATGTTTCGTAAGTTACCAAATTGGTAAGGGTTAATTCCTCAATCTCATTATTATCTGAGATTGTTTATGTGTAAGTATTTACTAGGAAATTTTTATCATCCATGTACATTTTTCATAAAAATGATTTCAAAATGAATATTTTAAAGATTTGTAAAAGGTTCTCTTTATCAAGATCATAATTGTAAATGTTTTAAAGATTTATCTTTATAAATCTTTTTAATTAATTTCCATGTTTTCAAAATGATTTTAAGGATTTATTAATATGGACATGAATGTTTTTAATTAATAATTCTTTTCAAAAGTTTCAAAGTGGTATGGGACACTTTGATTCAAAAATATATTTTAAATTACTTCTTTTATATATATGTGACTTTTAAATGATTTTACAAAAAGGATATTTCTCTCAAAAAGTTTTACTCATCATTTTCAACTATGTCAGCATCCGTTACTGGATATTATTTTTGATTGAGGTTGATTTATAATAATACAATATTCCATATTGTATTGAATGAGTTATGATATGTTTGACTGTGGATGTTCTATTTTTATACCATTCATGGTTTATGGTTAAATTATTGACATTTCATATGCTAGTTCTAATACGAATGTTAATGTTATGTTTCAACCTTTTCATATGAGGAATGTATTGGACATAGTAAGTGACGAGTGGAGCCCTCTATAGATCCTTGATGCATCAGTAGGTATCATGAGAAAAACTAGTGTCTTGGCATGAGTCCTTGACAAAATCTTATTTGTAGTCTTGGCACGAGGCCTTGGCTACGTGGTTATGATAGTCTGGAATTATGCATTCCATCATTATGAAAGTGGTTAGTGATATTGCATGTGATTATTAGACTAGTAGAATATCCATGGGAATAAGTAAATGGAATTAATTCATTCTATTTTTTCCATATTATGCTGATGTTTAAGTTTAAAAGGCTTTTGTTTTTGTTATACATTTCCTTAAATGTTTGTGCTTATTTATGAAAGTTTCTGCTATATTGTTATCCTTACTGAGCATCTGATATCACCCCTTTCTATATTTTATTTTTCACAGGATTTCAAGAAGTGTAATGTGATTGATATGCAAGGTTAATCCAAGGGAAAAATGGCTTTCATAAAGGATTATTGATGTTTTTTTGTATGTTATAAAGTGTAATGTAACATTCATATATATAATCTATTTTCCAAGACTACTAAACCGATCGGTCCTTCAGGACTTGATTCCTTGTAATCATGCCAATGTATTAAAATAATGCACCGACTCTGGGTAACTGGGGTCAGGGCGTTACAACAACCATGTACTCAGTCATTACACGACCAATACATGGCTACAAGCGGTAATCGGGTACACGACATGTACTCAAAAGTACATGGTGTATACTTAGAAATTTTTATATTTCTTCCTTTATCCTCAAATAAAACCCAAAATAATGATCTATACCTAAAATGAAGATCTTGTTTCTTACATAAAGGGTGAACAACATGAGCATTAGGATCTACCATGCTATCACCTGTAGATTCCTATGGAAACATTTAGAGGTTCGTAGAACACATTTGGATCACCGTTGGAGGGAATCTATTTTTGATTCCCACAATGCAGTGATGGTATGATGTAGATACCTTGTCATATCCATGAACAAAGAAAAAAATCCTAGTATGGTAATTATTTAATTTCTTAAATTAATTATAAATAATATGTGATGATCTCACACTTTGGTTCTAAAATTTTTCTATTGTCTGTATTATTTGATTCAATTATATTGATTACAAAATTTATCATCATGAAAATATCATATTAATCATCGATCTTGAAAAAAGGTAAGTTGGGAATACCCCACTCACCGCTTCCACTATGCCCAAAACATTCAAGTGGTATCAGAGGGGTCACATAATTATTTATAATTATTTAAAGATCATTGATTGATTTATGAATTTATCATTAGTTTTCTATTTTAGATTAATTATTATTTGATCTAAATTGTATGATATTATTTTTTCTTCTTTGTTTTCACAAATACAATCAAATCAGTTAATTTTATGGATGAAATAAATTTTAAGATCTCGTCAGAAGGTATTGAGGGGTCTGTCCAAACAACACAAGAGTATATACCATGTAACCCATTGGTACATGTCGTGTACCCATGTTTAATTCACCCTGAATTAATTCTTAATTAATTTTATTCATATGAATTTATTATATGTGGTGAATTTAATTACACACCATGTGTTTACTAGGCCATCCTGGAATGACGATCAGTCGAAGTACACATCATATAACTTTTATACATTACCTATAATCCTTTAGTCATAGATGGTATGTGTATCTTCTTACATGGACTACATGATTGGTTTTCATAGAACTCATATACCACACTCTATATAGTACATATACATGTTGTGTGCTCCAATATTTTTTGTGGCATGGTTACACACCGAGTCCCTAGGCATGTGCCACAGACAGATGGTGAGAATAATACATGATGTGCAGTTTCAATGTAAATGTTGTGTACTTTTACCAAATTATGCAAAATTAAAAAATAATTTATTATACTCTTAAAACCTTATCAACATGTGTTTTGTTTGTTAATTAATTTGATAGTAAATTCCATGTGATGGGTTTTATTTATATAAATGTCTAATTAATATATGTGTAATTTTTGGATCTACCTATCATGTATAAGTTTTATTATAATTATTACTCTGCAATAATTAAAGCATAACATGCTACATGAATACCATATGTTTCATGTTTTCATTAAGATGATAATACATTACATGAAATTACATGATAATTATGGTATGTAATATGTCGTAAGAGTAAATAGTATAGAAGTATGATTCATATTGGGTAGTTCAGATCAGTATCCATTGTTTTTCCTCTGATGTATATTTCATTTTACATTATTAATTTTTAATAAATTTATTCAATTTTTTTTGAAATTATGATGGATGAGAATCTAAAGAAAAATTAGATGTGAATTAAGATAAATTAATTGGTTAATTAAAGAAGATAATTAATATATTTGAGCATCATTTATCATAAATAAGAATGATTATAATTAAATGCTAATTTTATAAAATTAATAATTCGTTGCATGTATGTGGATGATCATGAGCATAACTAGACCTTTAATTGTGATTGGTTTCCTTTTATTTATTATTAAATTAATTTGTTTCCCTACATGTCATCCCTCCTCTCATTTTGTAAGGGATTGTGTACTCATGCTTTCTTTTATGTAAACCCAAGAACCAATCCTTTAGTTCCCCTCACCTATGTGTGAGTAAAAGAATAAATAATGGATAGATATCCCAATCTCATGGAAGTGGTACAAATTTGGATCTGAGGTAAAACCAATCCAAGAGAGATACATAGGTGGATGGGTGGAAAGTATTAACATGAACCATAAATACTTCAAGGTGTTTTCCCCTAAGATAATTATTAGTTTATCATCCTCTAGATAAACTAACCATTAGTAAAAGATCATGATCATACAACTTTATTATTTTATTTATTTCAAGTTTCATGGTTATTTCATTATGGATATTTTATTGTGATCACATGAATTAATGAATTTACAAGTATTCAAGATAGAACTAAAATAAACTAACTTATGCATAAAATTATCTAGGACATGGTTAATCACTTATGTAAATCCACTTAATAATAATTATAATTTAATAAAGATAATAATTTTAAATTTCTAAATGAATATAAAATCACTCAATTATAAATATTAAGTCAGTATATCCTTCCACTACGTATGTTAAAATCAAACCATAGTTCAAAGTGTACACCAGTCAAAGTTGGGGTGATTTCAATTATCGAGGAATTATAACTTGAGTTTTTTGGTTGAATTAACTTAGTTGACATCAAGGTTTGATTGATAAAGTAGGAATTTGTGAAACTGTGAGGAAAATGTTGAAGAAATAAAATTTAAAGATTTCAAGATTGGGGATTCCACTCAACAGATCAAGGAACTGTGAGTTAATATAATTAGAATTTGGAATTCCTACCTATAACCCTTAAAATTTCTTAACCATCCAATGTCATGGTGATGAGAAGAAGAATATGGATCTTTTACACTATAATTTCCAAGAAACAAGACATTCCAAATCCAATGGTGAGGTCTATTGGGTTTTGATAAAATAGTATGAGATTAAAAAATACAATATTTGTTTTTTTGCCTAAATTTTATTATATAAATTAATAAAACTCTTATCATATTATTTGTAGAAACAAAAAATAAAAATGAATTCAAACATTTCATTATAATCCATACATGATAAGGATGACCTTATCACTAGAACAAATTTACAAGAGTGGAAAAGGTGCATAAATGTTATCCTAAACCATGAAAGGAAATTATATGTTCCAAAAGAACCTATTTCTGAAGATCCTAGAAAAAGGCTATTGAGGAAGATTTATCTCTCTATGAGAAACATTTTAATGATTCAAAATATGGTCAATTATTCATGTTATCATTACTAAATAATAATATTCTAAAGAAAAATGAGGACATGGATGCATATATCGTGATGTCTCACCTTTAGTATCTATATAAATAGAAGGAGTGAAAAGAGAGATATAAGATCTCCAATGCTCTCTTTTCAAATAATCTTGGAAATTTGGTACCATTTGGTCCTAATTTGTTCAAGATTATTGGATACATTAAAGTCTTAAACATCTTAGGTATTAAACTATCTGATTATTTGTGCATAGATCTCATACTTTCCTCACTACCCAAGTCCAAATCTAGTTTTACTGTTAATTATAAAATGAGAAATGATGAGAAGATTATTTTGAAACATATTTCTCTAATTCTACAAGTGGATAAGGACATGGGGAATGAAAAACACATAGTCTTTATGGTGAATAAGAAAATTAAAAACAATGTAATGTAGCCCAAGACTCATAAAAAGTATAAATATCTCGAGCACCATCCATCCAAGAAGTGTATGATCTAGAGGTAGGTTAAGGAAAAAGAAGTAGTATGTTTTTCATGTATAAATCAACAAAAATGGAAGAGGAATAACACCTATAATAAAGGGTAAGCTAAATTTGTGTTCACTATTAAGTGTAATATTTAAATATCTACATATTAGGTATTATATATAGCTTCTGGTGCTCACGTCTGTTTGAAAAAAGTAGAAACCAGGTAGATTTTAAAATATTACTAGAAGATATGTGGATTTGAATGCTTCTAATGGTTCTAGGATGGATTCAATATCCATTAGATTCTACCATATTTTATTTAAAATGGTAATGATATTAGTTTTAATATATTTTTAATATGTACAAGCTATTACCAAGAACATAATTTCTATATCCAGTATAGATACAGATGGTTTGAGATACAAATTTAGAAATAAAATTTGTTTCTTTTATAAAGAAAACATATTCTATGGTATAGAAAATTTAAATAATGGAATTTATGAATTAAATTACTAAAACCAAATATTAGCAATAGATAATGAATCATGTTCACATGAATCATTTAACACCAAGATATGGCATCACCATCTTGGTCATATAAATGAAAAGTTTTTGAAAAAGTTCTGTCAAGATGGTTATTTAGACTCTTTTGAGATAAAACCACTTCAAATATTTCATTCCTATTTATAAGTACAAATTACCAAACCACCATTAGGTGGGAATGGTGTAAGGGCCACAAATATTATAATATTGTTATAAACTAATGTGTGTGGATCATTTCAAGTAGAAACTAGATGTGGGTATTCTTACTTCATAACTTTTATGGATGACTTGATTAGATATGGATATGTCTACTTCATGAGGTATAAGTATGAGTCTAGAGATTAAAATAATTCAATAATGAAGTAGAGAATCAATTTGGAAATAAGATAAATAATCTTTGATTATATTGAGGTGGTGAATATATTAACTAAGAGTTTATGTAATTTCTACAAGAGTTTGGGATTATATCTCAACTCACTCCACCAAACACACCCTAGTAGAATTGTGTTAGTGAAAGGAGTAATAGTACCTTACTAGACATGGTACGGTCTATGATGAGTCGTGTAGATCTTACATTATCCTTCTGGGGATATGCATTACAAAATTTGGTATATACATTAAACCAAGTACCAACTAAAGTGATAAAATGGAATTCCCTTCTAGTTATGTAGTGGAAAGAAATCTGTCTTTTAATATAAATGTGTATGGGGTTGTGATGAAATTGTTAAGGCCTTATCAGGAAACAAACTAGCACCTTTGTACACAAAGTGTATATTTATAGGGTATCCTAAGGAAAAAAATGGATACTACCTATAAAACCCCTCAAACAAGAAAGTGATTGTCACCATAAAAGTTGTATATATTGAGAGGGAGCACATCCTCAAAAAGGATAGAGGGGGAAAGATTGATATTGATGAAGTTGATGATCAAGATACACAAGAGTTGGTATAGGAATAGAACCAATAGGTCCCCATTAAAGAAGTAGTTCTTGAAACACAAGTACAACATAAGATCACTATAGAGGTAAGAGAACCATAGATATATATTTTTCTACTCATTGAAGATGGTGACTCATTATTGGTTGAAAATGATGAACCTCTCTCCAATAAATATGAAATAGAGAGATCAGAAGCTATAAGATGGAAATAAGACATGAATTCTGAAATGGATTCCATATATCAAAACCAAGTTTGGGTTCTAGTTAATGCACTATTTGATGTAAATATCATAGGGTGAAAATGGGTATTCAAGAGAAAACTATACATGGAAGGTAAATTAAATACCTATAAATAAATTATAGTGGATAAAGGGTATAAGAAACATCAAGTAATTGACTAAAATGAAACCTTTCCATGTTTAAATCTATTATAATTCTACTTGTTATAGTAGCTTTATATGACCATAAAATTTTGTAGATAGACATCAAAAATACTTTACTTAATTGTAACCTTCACGAATATGTCTATATGACACAACTAGAAGGGTTTGTGACTCTAGGTTATTCCAAAAATATTTACAAGTTGAAGATATCCATTTATGGATTGAAGCAAGAATCTAGGTCATAGAGCATTTGACTTGATAAATCTATAAAGTAATTGGGTTTCATTAAGAATGAATATGTTCCTTGTGTTTAAAAGAGGTTTAGTGGGAATTTTAACATTATCTTAGTAGTATATTCTTATGACATATTACTTATTGGAAATTAAATACCAGTATTGCAGTTTGTTAAGGAATGGTTAAATAAGTGTTTCTCCATGAATGAATTAGGTGAAGCAGCCAATATTCTTGGGATAAAGGTCGTTTTTAATATATTAAAGAGGCTTATTGAACTAATTAAAATTAAATATATTGACCAAAAACTAAATATATTTAGTATAGAACAATCCAATAGGGTATTGGTTCCAATGTCACATGGTATATATCTTTTTAAGCAAATGTGTCTTAAAAAAATTATAGAAAAATAGAATGAGTAATATCTCATATGCTTCAGTGATAAGATCAATAATTTATGTCATGTTATGTACTATAATTTATGTTGCTTATATATGGAGCATGGTAGGTAGATATCAAGCTGAACCAGGAGAATAACATTGGTCTACTATTAAGGTTACCCTTAAGTATCTGAGAATAACTAAGGATATGTTCTTGGTGTATGGAGGAGACAAGGATCTGGTCCTTAGGGGTTATACTAATTCTATTTTTCAAACAAATTAGAATGATCTGTAGTTGAAATCAAGATATGTTTTCTTTCTCAACGGAGGAGTTGTGAGCTAGAAGAGTTCAAATCAGCTAGTTTTTGTTGATTATGTAGTGGAGTATGAGTATATAGTGGATTATAATGTTTTCAAGGAATCCATTTAGATACTTAACTTTTTTTGGGGTCTTTATGTACTACTTAGTATTAAGGAACATATCAAATTGTGTTGGGATAATACTACAGCGGTGACTCTTACAAAAGATCCAAGGTCACACCAATGGACAAATCACATACTCTAAAAGTATAACCTATTGAAGGATTTTTCTCAAAGGGGTGAAGTTGCAGTAAGAATATTTTCCATAGAATAAAAAATGTAAAACCCATAGAATAAATTCTTATCTCATCATAAGAATGAGTATCATGTGAGAGATAGAGGACTAAATATTTTTAGAAGATGTCTCTAGTTTAAGTGGGAGTATGTTGGAGCTGGTTCCCTAGAAAATAATTCTATGTACTTTATGATAACTTATATTAATTATTTTGAATATTAATAAACTCATAATCACATCATGATTGTTCTATTTTATAACATAGTATGTGATAATTTCATAAGAGTATTTGGCACACTAAAAGGTCATAGTAGTTCCCCACAATGATGATAGCCTATAAGTTCCATGATAGTATTCTTAAATATATATTATATATCTATATTAAATCATTTTAGGGTCACAAATGATAGAGTCTATTAGGGGTGAAGACTCATAGGACTTTAAGGAACTTTCTCATGGTGTACGCCCTTGGTGATATACAATGTAGGATATTATGAGGATGAGACCTTCCATTAGGAAATACACATTTATATGTGTCATTGGATTTCATATTTGTGTATGTGTGTATTGATCCTTATAATTTAATATTATTATTAATTAGTATTATAATTCATGTAATTTTATGTATTGATGAAAATTGTGGTGAAATTAGTTTTCTACAAGGTAGGATACATTGGGTGTGTCACAAGTAATATTTCATTAATGAATAATAAGAGAGAGGATGTATCCTTTTTATTATTTAATTTAAGTTGATATCTTAGGCCCCTTTATGGAAATGATATAGCCTAAATAAATTCATGTCCATGGTGTTCTACAGGAAAACTCAATATCTTGAAATTCAAAGAAAGATACATCGAGGACATAGGTTGATGGAACCAGTATGAAACTTACTAGATTATAGATATTATGATAATGATATTATATTACACATTCAGCATCTGTATGAGGTATTATGTCATTGTATAATTAACTTCTTTGTTTATGGGTTCCTTGGTGTGGTGCTAGATACTAACCATATACTTTGAGCTGATTCAACTAATTCTACTAAGAAAGAGGCCTAATGGGTCACACACTAAGTGTATCCATAATATTAGTTAAATAATATATTATTATTTATTATTTAAAAAGTTTAATAAATTTTATTATTACACATGGTTTAATAATTATTCATGTTTTCTTTATTGTATATATTTTGTTCCTAGTTTTTTGAGAAAATATTATCTGATCAAAAAATATAATACATATTTATTTTCTATGTAGTGAATATAATATCTATTTATTCATTGGTGAATAATTAAGTGATATTAATTTATTAAATAAATAGTCATTATTCAAGGCCTGATAAATATTGTAGGGTAATGGTGGAATGAGTTTAATGGATTGGTGAGAAATTATATATATTCAATATTATTTGAATAAATAATATTTAATTTAATTCATGAATTTATCACATGTGAAGAAATATATTATTATTATTATTATTATTATTATTATAAACATGGGGTTGTGAAGGGATTATGGAAATAATAAGGGTTCATGTACAACTATTATTTTCTAACCCTAGCAGTATATAAACCCAATTATATTATTTTCATAAGAGATCCAATTCATTTTGGTAATTCACAATGTGATCCAACGAGTCCTCTAAAATCCCTTGAGATCTCTATCTCTCTAAGAATACTCTCAGGAATAAAGAACAATCCTCCTCCACCACCGCTCTCAATTATATAAAGATCTAAGAGAACACTTCCTTGAAGTGATTCTCAAGGTGATCAAAGGAGAACAATCAAAGCATTGGGATATTTCATACTAGCACCCAGATATTCCTATGGATATGTTTGGAGGTTCTTTAAACATGTTTGGATCATAATTAGAGGTGATATATTTTTTATTTTTATAATTAAATTAGTGTAATACCTAGAGATGTTGTCATATCTATCAATGAAGATATAATTCCTTGCAAGGTAATTATTTAATTTCTTAAATTAATTATAAATAATATGTGATTATACTGCACTTTGGTTCTAGAATTTTTCTATTTTTTATATTATTTTATTCAATTCCATTGATCACACCATTTATCATCATGTTAATAAAGCATTAATCATAGATTATGATAAAAACTGAGTTGGGCATGCCCCATTCATCGCTTCCACTATGCTCAGAACCTTCATGCCTTAGACTTGGAGAATGACACCGTCTTGAGGGTGGATTGATATTTAGTTATCATTTTGAGTTTGCTGAGTCCATTAGGACTATATGGGGTATGACAGATAGGTTTTTCCTCCAAGTGATGAGTTCAGAGCTCTTTAAACATAAATTTTATATAGAACCTAAGCATGGGTCATAAAGTATAATTTTAATGAGTTTTGGACTTGGATTTTGATTCCAAGGTTAGGGAAACTCAAAGGATTTGAAAATTCCCCATGATATTGAATATGATATTAGAGATGGCTTGGAATTAGTGAGTAGTGATAAAGATACAGATCTGAATTACCCTAGCGGATACCCTAATGGGTGAGATGAGAATTCCAAAACAACTATAATTTCATGAATGTAAAATGATATGTGTTTAAGATAAGGTTATAGGTCCTAAAGTACTAGTGACCTGTAGTGAGCTACGAACATATGATATGGGTTGTGTGCCCTGTTGTTATTGCATGTGTGTGCAAGTTATGGCCCTCACCATAAGTGAGAGGATACATTGGTGTGGATTATACCCTACCCTAAGTGATAATGTTTCAATTAAGATGCATGTATTTTAACTAAGTGAGAGGGTACTAGAATGTACAACCATGAGTGAGAGGGTATCGGTCCATCAATGTTTTAGAGACCCACCCTATGAGAGGGGAGTGATTTGTTTATGACCATGTCCTGAGTGAGAGGGTGGAGAAGAAAATTTGTAACCTCCCCTAAGTGAGAGGGTCTGGTCTGTATGTGTTATGACATAAGATGTGGATGTTACACCATACCTTGTGAAATAAAGTAGTGTTATAAATGTGTAAGACCCCACCTTTAGTGATAAGGTGTTGGAAATATTGACTTGGGTAAGAAGGTGAGTCAAGAACATGGATGTATAACCTTGCCCTTCACCATTAGGAAGTGGTTGAGATTTTTTGAACACCCTACCATACACCTTTGAGTATGTTTTGGGATTCAATAAGATTCCCTAACCTAAGTATTTAGGTAAAGTCTATATTAGGAGTATGGTGGCATGAGTCGATGAATAGATTCCATCATAGAGTTGAATCAAGTATGATTGGGTGTCATGGTGGCCTAGTTAGCACATCACGACCTGATACACATGGATTCATTGTGTTTTAGTCATAAAATACATTCATTTCACTTATGTGACATGTTTACCTCCATTTTTCATGCATGTATATAATGGAATATATAATTGGAACATTGTGAGACCATGTTGATATGTATATCTCACACTTTTCATGGAAACTATAGAATATTCTAACCTTATGTCATCTTTCAGGTTAGAGAATGGGTTATTAAGTGGATCAGGAGTTAGAAACATGAAGGGATTAGAAACTGAGATTTGGATGAGGCTCGAGGATATGATTATAGCCTCTTTTATTTTCCTTTTTCTTATTTTGTATATGTGATAGGTCAATTGGGTGATCAATTGACATATAGTTGTATAATTACATATGAGAAATTTGTTATAGTATTGTGTTTATGTATACTATGATATTTGTAATGGATGATGTTTGGTTATTTTCTATTATGGATGCACTCTAATTTGAAGGATTAGTCTCCCCATTGTATGAATTGGGCCCTCACTTATAGGGATGATTATGGGGATAGTTGAAGCATCGTATGGGGTATACCCAACTTATATTTTTCTTAATCGATGATTAATCTAAGATGTACATCAATGATAAATGTCATGACCAACAGAATTTAATCAAATATTAATTGACAAGAGGATACTGGAAAAAAAATGTATGATCATCACATAATGATTTATAATAAATTAATAAAATTAAATAATTACCTTACAATGAATTCTTTATTCATTGATGAATTTGATAATGTGTCCACATTGTACCATAATTTCCTTGTAGAAATCAAGGGTATATTACCTCAAGAAGTGATCCACATGTTCTCCATGAACCTCTAAACATTGTCAAAGGAATCTTCGAGTGATAGTGAAGTAGATATTAATTCTTGTTCTATTCCTCTTTGATTTCCAATAGAATCACTTCAAGAAGGATTCTCCTTGATCTCTCTAGAATCAAGATTGTTGGATGAGGAGGATTGCTCTCCATCCTTAAGAGTGTTCCTAGTGAGAGAGATCTATAGGGATTTGAGAGAATTCTCCAGATGTTATTGTGCACAAGTAAACAAAATGGAAACCTCTTATAAATAATATAATTAAGTTTAAATTATTTTAGGATTAGAAAATAATAATTACACATGTGCCCTTATTATTTCCTTAATCACTACATAACCCCATGTCTATAATAATAATATTGTTATTAATATATTTTGACATGTGAAAAACTAGAAAATTCATTAAATATTATTTATTCAAATAATATTTAATATATATTATTTCACACAAGACCATTAAAATCATTCTTCTATTCCTCCATAATATCAATCAGGCCTTGAATAATGACTATTTATTCAATAAATAAATATCACTACATTATACACCAGAAAATAATTAAATATTATATTTACTAAATAAAAAATAAAAATTTATTAAATATTCTACTCAAAAAATATTCTCTTGAATAACTAGTGAGAGAATATATAAAATCAAGAAAACATGAATAATTATTAAACAAAGTGTGGGAATAATATTTATTCAACATGTTAAATAGTATTACTATTTAACTGAGGTTCTTAATACAATTAGTGTGTGTTCCTTTTGGCCTCTTTCTTAGTGGCATTTGGAGAAGCAACCCAAATTCCAATATTAGCATCTAGAAACACATCAAGGAACCCATATTGAAATAAGTTAATGTTTTAATGACAAAAAACCTTATATGAATTTTTACTATGTAATATAATTTGTTTATTGAAATATCTCTAATCAAGTACGTTGCATGTTGGTGTCATCAACCTATATGATCGATGTCTCTTTCACTGAATTTTACAAAATTGAACTTTATAACAAAAAACCATGGAAATATATTTATTTAGGTTGTATCACTTCCATAAAAATGCCTGATATATTCACTTATGTTAAATAATAGAAGGGAAAAAACATTTATCATATTATTCATTAATGAAATATTACTCATGATACACCCAACACATCCTACTTTATCGCGAGCATATTTCACCATGGTTTTTTTCAATACATCAAAGTATGAAAATAATAATATCCATTAATAATAATTTTAATGTATAGGGATCAATATATGAATCCGCATATAGGAATATCCAATGACACATTTAACTGTGGATTTCCAGCTGGTGTGTCACATTCTCAAAATTTCCTACATGGGAAATTACCAAGGGAATACACCATGAGAAGATGATTCAAAAGTCCTATGAGTCTCCACCCAAGATATCTTGTATCATTTTTGTACCTCAAGTGATTTCATATAGATATAAAATATATATTTAAGAATATTATCATGGAACATATGGTTTCTCATCATAGTAGGGAACTTTTATAACCTTTCCTTGTTATATCTACTCTTTGAACATTATCACATACTATGTAATGTGGAATAACAATCATGATGTGACACTTTGTCTATTAATATTAAAAAAATATGAATATAGGTAATCATAAAGTACATAGAAGTTGGTTCTAAGTAACTAACTCTAATAGACTCCCACTTGTACTAGAGCCAATTGCTAACAATATTTATTCTACTAGCTCTCAAGTGAAACTCATTATTCTATTGAGATAATGCATTAGTCAATGGGTCCACCACATTTTCTTCCATGGAAACTCTATGTGAAAAAATGTAACCCCTTTAAGAAAAATGACTCTCAAGTGTTGATCCTTATAGAGTATGTTCTTTGTCCATTGGTGTGACCTTGGATATTTTTCAAGATCCACCACTATAATATTGTGACAATATAATATGATAGGGTCTTTACTATTAGGTACCACATAAATCTCTTGGTCAAAGTTTCATATCCAAATAGCTTCTTTGGCTTCATTAAAATACACTATATACTTAGACTTCACTATAGAGTCAGTGACAATTGGTTTCTTTGAACTCTTATAGCTCAAGGATCCTCTATTGACATTGAATACATATCATGACTGTGACTTCAGATCAACCTGATCTATTTGCAAATTAGAATTAGTGTAACCCTTGATAACAAGATCCTCATCTCTTCTATACACCAATATCATATCCTAAGTTCTTCTTGGATACTTAAGTATATCCTTAAAAGAAAACCAATATTATTCACCTAGATCATCTTGATTTCTATCTATCATTCTCAATGCATATGCACCATTAAGTATAGTACATAACATTGAATACATGCTTGATCATATCACCATAGAGTATGGGTTATTTCTCATTCTCTCTTTGTATTGTTGTGTCTAAGGACACATTTTCTTAGAAATATGTACACAATGTAACATTGGAACTAATCCCCTCTTGGATTATTTCATACTAAATCTCTTTAGTATTTGGTAAATGTATATAACTCGAGTTAGTCAATGCGGCCTATTGGATATATCATGAATGATCTTAATCCCTAGAATGTAGGGGTTTTTTTCTAATTCCTTCATGGAGAATATATTTTTAACCATCCCTTAATAGACTATAAGACTGATATGTCATTTATAATAAGAAATATTTCACCTACATATACAAATAGGATAATTTACACATTCCAACTAAAACACTTGTAAACACATGGATCACATTCATTGGTCATGAAACCAAACTCTTTTATAGACTCATCGAACTAAATGTTCCATGACTTGGATGCTTGTTTCAATCCATAAATGGATATCTGTAACATGCGCATGTGTTTGGCATCACCTAGATTCACAAACCCCTGTATCTGTGTCATATAAACATATTCTTGAAGGTACCCATTAAGGAAATATTTTTTGATATCTATCTTCCAAATTCATAATCATGGTAAGACACTATAGCAAGTAGAATTATGATGGATTTAAAGAATGAAACTGAAGAAAAGGTTTCACCATATTCAATTCCTAGATATTGTTTAAAACCTTTAGAAATTAGCCTTACTTTATAGGTACTTTCTTTACCTTCCATGTTCATATTTCTCTTAAATATCCATTTGCACCCAACCGTATTTACATCAACTAGTATATTTAATAGAACACAAACTTGGTTCTGATACATGGAATCCATTTCAAAATTCATGGATTTTTTCCATATTTCAACTTCTGAGATATATAATACATTTTTTTAGTAGTTAGGTTCATTATTTTCAACCAATAATGATTAACCATATTCATTTACTAGAAACTCATGTCTCTCTAGTTCTCTTACATCTCCAGTACTCCGATGTAGTACTTGTATTTTATGAACAACTTATTACATGGATACTTTTGGAATATGTCACTATACCAACTCTTTTGTATCTTTAACATCAACTTCATCAAATTTAATCTATCTCCCAATATCCTTCTTGATGATGTTCTCACTCTCAAGAAATATGGATTGTATAGAGATAGTAACTTTCTTGTATGGGGGGTTGTATAGGAAGTATCCCCTTATTTCCTTAGGATACACCATAAAGATACACCTTATACCTTGGTATGATAGTTTGTTTAATAATAATGAATTAACAAATTTCTTTCAACCCCATATATTTATATGTGAAAAAACAGGTTTCGTTCCTCTCCATAACTCAAAGGAATTACATTTTTAACTTTATTCGGTACTTGGTTTAGTGTGTATGTTTCAGTTTTCAATGAATATCCCCAAAATGATAATGGAATATCTATATGACTCATAATTGACAATACCATGTCTCTAAAGGTATAGTTTCACCATTCTCTAGCACTATTCCACTATGGTGTGTAAGGTGTAGTATGTTTAGAAAGAATCCCAAACTCTCAAAGAAAGTCAATAAACTATTGGTTATGATATTCACCACACCAATTAGATAAAATATTATTTATTTTTCCATGTTAACTCTATACTTCATTCTTAAATTCTTTTAATTTCTAAAAGGTCTCAAACTTATACCTTATCTAGTAGAAATATCCATATCTACTCAAGTAATCAGTAAAAATTATGAAGTAAGAATTCCCACCTCTAGATTATACTGGAAATGGTCCACACACATCAACGTGTATCAATCCTAGAATATGTGTGTCCCTTTCACCCTATCCACCAAATGGTGGTTTGGTCATTTTTTCTTGTAAACAAGAATGAAAATTTTCAAGCAGTTTTAGGTCAAATGATTCTAAACAACCATCTTGATAGTGCTTTGTCAGATTTTTCTCTTTTACATGACCAAGACAGTGTTGACACAGCTGGGTGTTATGTGATTTGTGGAAACATGATTTTTTATCAATTGATAATAATTGGTTTTCATAATTTAATATATAAATACAATTAATTAAATGTGTCATGCCATAAAATATATTATCTTTATAAAATAAATATCTCTTATTTCCAAAAATAAAAACAAAACCATCTATATCTAAGTAGGATATAGAAATTATGTTTTTGGTAATAGTCAGTACATAATAACAATATTTTAAAACCAATTTCATTCCTATAATGGAAGGTAGTAGTCTCCAATGGCTAGAGCAGCCAGTCTCACACCATTGGTAGCCTGTAAATCCACCTCCCCTCTAGAAATATTTCAAAATATACTTGTTTCCTACATTTTGATACATATTTGAGCACTACAAGATGTATTTAATACCCAATGTGTAGATATATAAATATTACACTTGATAATGAATTCACATTTATCTTTCCCTTAATTCTAAGTGTATTTCATCCTCCAGTGGCCTTGCTTGCCACATAAAAAACATACTACTTATATTTCCTTCACCTACCTTTGGATCCTCCTCTTATTATAACAATTGTTCTCAAGATCCTTATACTTTTTAAGATTCTTATTCCCCTTTTCCTTGGTATTCCTTTTCTCATCCGCCATAAGGGTTATGGATTTATCATGCCTCATGTCCTTATCAACTTGGAATATGATAGTAAGAAGTTATGAAAGACTCTTTTTGTTATTTTCTCATGTTATAATTAATAATAAAATATAGAATTAATTGGGTAGGTAGTAGAGGATGATATATATGCACAAATCATCTACGAATTTAATTCTCAATATGTTTAAGCATTATATGTTTCCAATAAGCTTGACTATAAGAGGCCCAGTTGGAACTAACTCTCCAAAAATTCATGTAATGAGTGCATTGGAGATATCATATCACTCTTGTATCACCTTCTATTGATAGAAATCATGAAGGTGGCACATCATGTTATACGCATCCATGTCCTCATGTTTCTTTAGAAGCTCATTGGTCATGTATTGTAGCATTGAACATTGGACATTTGTGGAATCATCTAAATGTTTCTCACAGAAAGAAAACTTTTCCTCATTAGCCTTTTGTCTATGCACTTTAGGAGTAAGGTTTTCTAGCACATTTAATTTCCATTCATGGCATAGGATAGCACATAATCACCTTTTTTGTTCTTAGAAATTAGTGTTAGTGAGTAGGTTAACCTTATCAAGTATGGATCGCAATGATATGTCTTAATACATATTTTTTATTACTTCTACAATTAAGAAGAGTGTACTTTTAGTACATTATCAGATAAAATTAGATAATAAATATTATAATTATTTCTCTCCTTCTATTTTATTGAAACTTAATAGCCCTCACTATTGGATTTAGAACATCCTATTTCTTGTAAATTATAGTGGTAAGGACCCATATTCTCCTTATTACAACCCATACATAGGCTTAACAAGTTATTTGAAGGGTTTTAGGTAGGATTTAAAATTTCCAACTATATTAACTCATAGTTCCTTGATTTGTTTGGTGGACTCCCCAACCCTAAAATACTTAAATTAGATTTACTCAACTTTTCCTCTTATTTATACCAAGTCCTTATTGAGAAGTCAACCCTTGATGTGAACTATGTTAATTCAACCTAAAAATCTAAGTTATATTTCCTAGATAATTGAAAGCACCCTGACTTAGGCCAGTAAATCACTTTGAACTATGGTTAGATTTTAACTTATGTAGTGTATGGCTATACTGACTTGATATATAATTGATGTATTTTTATATTTATATGAAAATTTACTATTTTTATCTCTGTTACATGGTTGTTAATATTAAGTGGGTTTTCTTAAGTGATTGACTATGTGTTTGATAAAATTTATTCATAATAAAATTTATTCATAATAAAATTTATTTTACTTCTATCTTGAATTCATATAAATTCATTAATTTAAATGACTATGAAGAAACATCTATAATACAATTAACTATAAAATTGATATAAATAAAATAATATAGTGATATGATCATGTGATTTAACTAATGGTTAGTTTATCTAGAATATAATAAACTAATAGTCTACCTAGGGGAAACACCTTAAACCGTGACTTGGTTCATATTGCAGCTTCAACATGTTCACCCATGTACCTCTTGGATTGATTTCACCTTAGATCTAAACTTGAACTACCTCCACTTTCTTGGGAGATCCATCCATTATATAAGCTTTTAATCGCATTCAGGTGAGGGTATCCAAAGTATTGGTTTAGGGGTTTACATAAAAGGAAACTGAGGTCATGCTAGCCCTTCTATAATGTGAGTAAGGATGATGCAGAGGCTGTTAATTTAATTTAATAATATATTAAAAGGAAACCAATCACATACAAATGTCTAGTATATTCTCATGGTCATCTACATACATGAAACAAATTATGAATTTAATAAAATTGAATTCAATTATAATCATTCTTATTTATGATAAATCATACTTGAATCAATTAATTATCTTGTTTAATTAATCATTTATTTTATCTTAATTGTCACCCAAACATTCTTGATATTACCATACATCATAATTTTAAGAAAATTTAATATGTTTAATTAAAATCGACTATGTTTAAAACATATACCTTGGAGGAAACATGGTGAGTACCCATCCGAACTACCCAATGTGTATTATATTCAAATAGTATTTACTCATGCAACTTGTGGCACACACGACTTATCACATAGTTTCATGGAATGTATGGGTCAACTGAATGACACACGAAACAAATTTTATTTACATATCATGTTATGTTTCAATGCACATATTTTAATGACTAGATTATAACTTATACATGATATGAAATTCTGAACATTACACAAAAATTAATTAGACATTTAATATATATAAAACTCATCACATGAAATGTGAATAGTCAAATAAATGACACACAAAACACATTCTAATAATTTTTAATTAGTATGATAAATTAATTTTTAATTATTCATAAATTGTTAATATATATAGTCTGTACAATCTAGATACACATTGTGTATAATGTTCACTATCTATTCGTGGAACACTCCTAGGGACATTGCATGTAAATGTGTCATGAAAAGTAATAAATTATATGGTGTTTACATGGGTTTCACATCATTTGGTATTTGAGTTACATGTTCAGCAGTCATTTAAGTCATGTAATAAAATACAAGGTATACCTTTGACTAATAGACTACACATCATGTATAAATGTTACACGTCATGTAGTCTAGATAATTGTGCCCCAGGATGGCCCAGTCAACACATGGTGTATTTAAATACACACCACATTCAATAAATCCATACTGGTTGAATTAATTATAAATTATTTCATGAATTGTATTATTTCATTAAACATGAGTACGCTACATGTACCAATGGGCTTAACTGTGTGTACTTGTGTGTTATCTGGCCTGAATTCTTGACACCTATGGATAAATTGTTTTAATTTTCTTAATTAATAAAATTAATAAATTTAGATTATATTTTTGATAATGAAGGGGAATAATAGTATATATCATGATTTATATTAAATAATAATTAAAATTTAATTTAAAAATAATTATAAATACATAAATTATTAAAAATTATTTAAATAACATTAAATAATTATGTGACCACTCAGATAAAACATGTTGGTTTCAGGAATAGTAAAGGCCTTAGATGGGGTATTCCCAGCTCATTTTTTTCATAATAAAGGATTAATATAAAATGTATATCGATGATAAACTCCATGACTAATATAATTGAATCAAAGATTACTTTATGAGATAACTCTAAAACCAAAATACAAGATCATCACATCATGATTTAAAATTAATTTTACAAAATTAAAGAATTTCTTTGTGATTAATTATTTCTTCATTGATGAATCTGAAAATGTATATACACCATTGTATCATTTTATTATAATAATAAATTGTAGATCCCCTCCAACAGTGATCCATATGTGCTCCATGAACCTCAAAACATTGTCGTGGGAATCTCTAGGTGCTAGTGCGGTAGATGCTAATGTGTGTGCCATTCAGTTTGATTACCCATAGAATTGATTCAAGAAGGATTCTCTTTGATCTCTCTAGAATCGAGAGTGGTGGAGGAGTATTATTGTTCTACATCCTTGATACCATTCCTAAATAAGGTTCTCTCTGGGTATTTGGGATAATTATATGGGTTTTTTGGGGCACAACCAAACAAA
This sequence comes from Viscum album, assembly GCA_963277665.1. Classification (NCBI taxonomy): domain Eukaryota; kingdom Viridiplantae; phylum Streptophyta; class Magnoliopsida; order Santalales; family Viscaceae; genus Viscum; species Viscum album. The sequence goes on from OY728120.1 coordinate 1,115,845,068, forward strand.
ATTGAAACCCCTTAGAAATAATATAATTGGGTTTAAATAGTGATAGAGTTAGAAAATAATAATTTCACATGTTCCCTTTTTAATTACTTAATCCCAGAAGAACCCCAAGTAAATAATAATAATATTATTATTATTTCTTGAAATGCACAATACTAGAAAATTAATTAAATATTATTTATTTAAATAATATTTAATATATATTATTTATCACTGAACCATTAAACTCAGTCCTCCATTAATCCAAAATATCTATTAGTCCCTGAATAAATAATATATAATTCATAAATAAATATCATCACATTATTCACTAATAAATAAATAAATATTACATTTAATAAATATAAAATAAATATTTATTAAATATTTTTCTCACAAAATATTATCTTGAATAACTAGTGATGGAATATATGTGATCAAGAAAACATGAATAGTTATTAAATCATGTGAGGTAATAATATATATTCAATATGTTAAATAATATTATTATTTAACTAAGGTTCTGGATACACATAGTGTGTGACCTTTTAGGCCTCTATCCCAGTGGCATTAGGAGAAGCTTACCAAAGTATAAGGTTAGCATATAGTAACCCGCCAAGGCACCCATGGAGAAATAAGTTAATTTAACAATGACATAAAAACTAATATGGAATATTACAATATAATATAACCCCTTTATCATGATATCTCTAATAAAATAGGTTGTATACTGATTCCATCAACCTATATGTTTGATGTCTCTTTTTTTCACTTTTCTGAAATTTAACTTTCCCCCATAACACTATGGATATGGATTTATTTAGGCTATATCACTTACATAAAAGGGACTAAGATATCAACTTACATTAAATAACAGAAGATATGAAAAATTTCTTACATTATTCATTAATGAAATATTACTCATGGTGTACCCAATGTATCCTAATTCTCTGTGAACATATGGCATCTTGATTTTCATTAATACTTCAAATTATGCAACTCATAAATCCATTAAAAGGAATATTAAATCCTAAGGATCAATAAAAATGTCTAAAAATAATAAAATCTAATTACTCATATAAATTTGGATTTTTTAATGGTGGGTATCATTCTCATAATATCCTATACTTGAAATTACTAAGGGGGTGAACCATGAGAAGGTGGCTCAAAGTCCTATGAGTCTCAACCCCTAATATTTGGTATCATTTGTGTCCATAAACTGATTTCATATAACTATAGAACATATATTTAAGAATATTATCAAGTCACTTCTAGGTTCTCATCATAATGGGGAACTACTATGTCCTTTCAGCGTGACAGCTACTCGTAGGACATTATCAAAAACTATGTCACGCAAAAAAATTATGATGCGATAATTGGTTTATTAATGTTAAAAACTATGAATAAAGATAATAATAAAGTACATAGAATTTGGTTTTGGGGAACCAACTCAAATATCTTGTTGGAAACCTATGGCTTACAGGTTGGTGTGCCTGAGTCTATGTAGTGCCCCCTGGCTGAGAGACTGTACAGCCTCTGGATTAGGTGTTATAATGTGGTATCAAAGCATTTTATTTTATAATACTATTTGGGGAGATAGTATAGAGGTGATCTAGTAATGTTTCATAGATTGTGATGGACCTTGGACAGGTTATTCATGAACAATTTTCTAGTGGGATTATTGGTTACTAGGGTTATGAGATTTTTTTTGGGTTTTTTCAAAATGGTTGAGATGTTTATTCAAATATGATGTGTTTCTAGAGACTATGATTTATGATTTTTCTCTTAGCCCCTTGAAAAGAGTCCTATATAAATGCATCATATTTTTCATGTAGGATTCAAATGAAATATTTTTTATTATTTGTGATTAATATACTAATGACTCATTAAATTGTTTAAAGTGTCAACAATAACTTATATAGAGTTTTCCTATATAACATTTTTGGGGAATTCTACTTAGTTGGACTACAATTACCACTCAAGAGGAGTTTATTGATAGTAGGTCATATGGATCATATAGTGATATATTATCTGGTTAAATATATATATCCATTCATTTAAGTGATTTATAGAGACCCCTAGTGGGTTTATTCAGACATTGTATACCTGAGAGATGATCTGAGGATGTGTGTGGGTTGCCTTGAAGATGTGGATACTCATGTTATGGTTTAGGAAAGGCATGTGAGTGACTTGTTCATGGTTTAGAGGCTGGTTTTAGAGGGTACGATTATTAGTATTCATAGACTTGATGACTAGAGGGGCACTTTTTGTATCATGGTAGGAGCGTTGATAGATACCCTTGGTTTTCAAATGATGCTCGGGTGGTAGGTGATATTGTGGTTGGATTTTACATGAGTGAGATTATAAAAACCCTTCTCTTTATTTCACATTAATACATAATTTATTACATAAGATTACACTTAATAAAACCCAAAATATTGAGAAGTCTAGTGTATTTGTAAATTGGGTACATTACATAACAACTTAAAATAGGGAAAACATCATCTTTATTGAAAATTTACTTAACATGCTCACACTTAAAACTGCACGGGATATCCTAGGGAAATATATAAGAATTGGGTGAGCTATAAATCCCAGTAAGGGAATAAACATGGAATACCATGAATATAATAATACATGTTATACAATAGGCATATAAAAATGATTAATAATCATATACATGAATAATGAGGCATGATATAACATGATAATCATAAAGGAAACATGGGAAATGTGGAAATAACTTAAAACTCTACATCATGAACATAGGTCAAGGATAACTACCAATAAATCAGGATAGAAAAAGTCCCATAAAGGAATAATATTTACTCCCTATCCCAACATGAAATCTCATGAGACTAAACAGTACCCAATGCATTGGAGTAATATATAATTCTAGGTTAACCCATCACTTTCATTTCATTCTCATTCTGAATTGTGATGCATAGATCATACAACATGGATTCATTCATCGTTATATTTTATTCCATGGTAAAGGAGTGCATAATAAATTAATTTAAGTCCCAAATAAAATAATTATAAGTGTATAAATGTTAAAACCCTTTATATTAAATGGGTATTGTATTCACTACAAAAAAAAATTTGGCATGGAAAAATCGTGGTGAAATTTCGGCAACATAACGTTGTCACATAAAAATTCATAAAATAGGTTTATTATTGAAAAGGGGTATATAATCCTTTTTACATGAAATGGGAAGTAATATGGATATGTAAATACATATCCAAACATTTGGAATTGGAAATATATGGCACAATATAATAAAGAAACTTGAATAAAGAAGATAAGGTGAGGATCCCTTGCTAAATTTCGACATAGTAACGGTTGTACAAAATGGTTCATGGGAGTAATTTAAGGAGATAGAAGGTGTATCTCATAATTTATAAATAAAAGAAAAATTAAGTTGAATATGGAATAAAATATCCCAACTTGGAAAAATGGTAATTAAAATGCATAACAAAAAGGAGGTGCTTGAATAAAAAAGAGGGAGGTAGATCCCTTACTTGAGTGTGTGGAACCAAAAGCTTGGGAGGAGCTTATTGAGATCTTGGGGTCACCTTGGGAGGACTATAGATAGGGGATCAAAGAGTAAGTATGTGCTCCAAGTATTTTTGAGTAAAGATAAATAAGATCATGGGTGGGTTTATATAGGAAAAGAGTGGGTATTTCTTTAATATTTCTCAAACTTAGGCTTTGGACTCTATATAATTAAATAACCAAAACCAAAAACCTTCCCATACGTTTTTACCATATATTCTACCAAATGGGAGTGGTTTTCATTATTTTATAAGGAAAATGGCCTAACATAATAAAATAATACACTTGATTATGTGGAGGTAAGTGATACTCTTAAAGAATTGATTTTAAAAACTTAAAATATATTAATGGTTTTGGAGGATTCATAAAGGATTTATAAAATTAATCAAATAAGCACAAAATCACATTATTTGAAAGTTAAAATATATATTTTTTATTTTATTACTTTTATATTATTTATTATATCACTTTTCATTCGTTATGATGTCATAATACACAAAATATATTTATACAGTATTTAAGTTTTACCCAGAAATTAGACTATCTCAGAAAATTATGAAAAAAAAATCACCATTATATAATTTATAAATTATTATTCCAAAAATAATAATCATTTTATCTAAATTTTTATTTTCACTTTTAAAATAATAATCAACATTTATTGGGAAATTTTGTGTTTTTTTGACAATAATAATTTTCAAAGTCTTATAAAAATTACATTTTGATGATGTGAAAATTATATGATATATTATATTTAATAAACATTATTTAATAATAATATTTTTTTAAAATATTTTTTTTCAAAAATCCATGAACTCATCAAAATAAATTCCTGAATTGAATCTGAATATTACCCAAATATACAATTTTTTTATTGTATCAAAATAAAAATAATTTATAAAGTAACAATAATAGGATGAAAATATATTTATTATTCTATAAAAAATAATGTAAATAATCATATTTCATGGGTCTAGATACATATACCTTTAATACACAAACAAAATCCCTAAGAATAAGGTGCGCGATAGTGAGACTTTCATGGGGTGGTTCAGCAAACATGGTTTGGGTTGTGATCTAGATGAGCTTGAACTTCTCCCATAAATGGTTTCTCTTAGGATTAAGTTGTTAGATCTCATATTGAAATTGGTCAAGGGAAAATAAAAATTATGATATATCCTTTTTAATATCTGATAAATGGGTTTTATAGGGTATGATCCTACTAGTTGAGGTCATCACTTCCTTTGTGTCAATTGGATTTGTTAAAACCCTATATTTATACTAATCATGTGATCGATGTTCAATGACTATGTTATCAATGGTAATGATGATTAATGGTAATTTAAATTTTATATAATTATACCAAATAATTTCATGTATTTTATATAACCATAATACATAAAATTACATTTTAATAAAGTATAAGGGGAAATATTATTTATAATAGTTCGGGTCATTACAATCTTCCCCCCTTAAGAATTTTTTCCCTCAAAGTTTTTATTACCCACACTAAAAAATATGATGGTATTTTTGTTTCATCAATTCCTCTGGTTCCCACATCACTTATTCAAACTTTTGGTTTCTCTACAGTACTCTGACCAGGTGAATTGTCTTATTTCATAGAACTTTGTCTCTGTGATCTTAGATCTTCACCAGCTTCTCCTCATAGGAAAGGTCATTATCCAATGGTACCACCTATGGATTGAGTACATATAAGGGGGTATGGTATGTACATTCTCAAGATTATTACATTTAATACATCATGTACTTGATATAGGTTAGGTGGGATTAAAATTCGGTAGACCACTGATGAAATCATGGATCATAAAGGGGTTGATGTATCTTGGACTAATATTTCCCTTCCTCCCAAATCTCAACACTTTCTTACATGGAGATATACAGAGGAACATCATGTCACCAATATTAAAATCTAGGTCTCATCGACGATTATCATCATATCCCTTCTATCGACTCTGATCAGCCTTGATGTGCTACCAAATGGTCCTAACCTTTTCCACCATTAATTTAACCATTTCATGAACTAGAAGATTTTATTCCCCAAATTCATCCCAACATGTAGGTGTTATTCACCTCTTCCCATAAATGTCATCATAATGGATTATCACACTCAAACTGATGTCCTCAAGTGTCTGGATAGTCCACTCAGATTGGCTATCAGTTTGAGTGTGATAATCCATTTTGAAGTTTAACTCAGTATTCAGAACATATTGGAGACTCTTCCCTAACTTAGAGGTGAATATTGGATCTTGATTAGATATAATCGATTTTTTTGTTCCATGAATCCTCATCACTTCTCTAATGAATATAATTACAAGTTGATCGAGTGATAAATCCTCTCAAATCACAATAAAGTGTGCAGTATTTGTAATATGATCCACCACAACCCATATAGAATTATTCCCTCTTAATGTATTTGGAAGACTAGTGACAAATTCCATGGTGATGTTTTCTCATTTCCATATAGGTATGGGTAATGGTTGAATCATACCCTTGAATTTTTTCCCTCTCTACTTTTAATTTCTAACATAAAATACATCTTTATGCATTTTTCATAATTTCCTTCTTTTTCTTGGCCCATAAATAGTGTTCTCAAATATCTCAATACATCTTTGTGCTTCTTAGGTTGATGGAGAATGATGATATATTTGCATCATCTAACAGATCCTTATTTAACTTAGGATTTTATGGTATGCATAGTCTTGACCCAAATCTCACAACTCCTTATTCATTAACATTGAAATCTGAGGATTTCTCATTTCTTATAGTTTCTACTTTCTTCTAAATTAATAGATAATTTATCTGATCATTATTTATCTTTTACAGAAGGAATGGTTGATCAATCATATATGAAAGGATTGATGATTTTTCATCCTTTATGATTCCCATATCCATCCTTTCCAAATATAATAAGATCATATCGCTCTCAATTCTCATCAATGATAGAATTTCTGGATCCTTTCTACTTAGAGTGTCTGCCACTTTATTCTCTTTACCACGATGGTAGTTGATTGAGTTGTCATAGTCCTTTTTCAGCTCTAACCATCTTTGTTGGAGCATATTCATCTCTTTTTTTGTGAATATATACTTAAGAATTTTGTGATCTGTATATATTTCACACTTCTCCCAAAAGAGATAATGTCACCATATTTCCAAATAGAAGATCACTACAGCCAACTCAAGATCATTTCTTTGGTAGTTTTTTCATGAACTTTGAACAGCCTTGAAGCATAGTTTATGAATTTGTCATTTTGAATTAACACATAACCAAATAATTCTTCGAAGCGTCACTGAATACTACTAAATGTTCTCCACTTGTGGGTAGTGTGAGCATAGAGGCATTGATAATCCTCTTTTTCATCTCCTTGAAGCTATCTTTTCATTCATCATTCCAAGAAAACTTGACTCCCTTCTGAGTTATCTAGGTTAGAGGGTTTGAAAATTTTGAGATATTTATCACAAATTGGTGATAAAACCCATCTAACACAAGGAATCTATGAATATCCATCAACTATTTTGGCATCATCCGTCCTTCAATTGATTATATTTTTAAAGGGTACACATATGTCCCATTTATTATGATGATATTCCCCAATAATGATACTTACTTCAACCAGAACTCACATTTTATGTACTTGGAATAAAGATTATCCTTTCTCAAGGTCTTTAGCACGGTGCTCAGATGCTCCTCATGCTCCTCCATAGTTTTGGGTAATATTAGAATATCCTCTATAAATAATACCATAAATTTATCTAGGTAATCCCTAAATACTATATTCATCAATTCCATAAATATTTTTGGATCATCAATGAGTCAAAATGTCATTACTAAGTCAAAATGTCATTACTATGAACTCATAGTGCCCATTCCTTATACGAAAATTAGTCTTGGGGATATCCTCCTTCTTCACCCTAACTTGATAATATCCCAACTGAAAATACACCTTGGAGAATTATTGTTATCCACATATCTGATTGAAAAAATCATCAATACATGGAAGAGGATACTTGTTCTTTATCATGACTTTTTTGAGCTCATGATAATCAATGCAAAGGCGTATTGACCTTTCCTTCTTCTTGATAAAGAGTACTAGTACACCCCATAGTGAAGCACTTGGGTATATGAACCCTTTATCTAGATTCTCCTATAGTTTTTTCTTAAACTCTTAAAGTTCCACAATAGCCATTATATATGGATTCTTGGATAATGGAAACTCCCCTAGTATAAGCTTGATTGAGACTTCAACCCCTTGGCTAGAAGGAAGACTAGGAAATTCTTTGAGAAACACATCAATGTATTCCCTCACAATATTCATGTCTTCCAGGATGAGTCTTTCCTTAGACTTAATAATTTGAGCTAGATAGGCTTACTTATAGGGAAATAATACCCATACTTGTGATGTTGGTACTAAATAAGGTTCATCCTCCTCTTTACACTTGTACAGAATAGGGGGTCGATTCACAATACAGAGAGTGATTTCCTTATCATGGAAATTTATGTTGGATCAATATAAGTAAATCCAATACATAACCATAATTGCATCAAATCCCACCAAAGGGAGTATTAAAATATTATCTGGGAAGTTCATCCCAAAAATTTTGATAGGGGAGAAGTTTTATACTTGTGATGAAATATTTTCCCCATTTATTGTTTTCACCAACAACTAATTACATGCTTTGTAGTGGTGTTTAAACAGTTTTACTAAAATTTCATGATATGAAGAAATGTATATAACCAAAATGAAAAATTGAATTCACTATCCTTGAATAAATAAATAGAGTACATGTCCCCACTTCATTTTCAAGATCCACCTCAGTAGTTGTGATGGAAAAAGATTGCTTTTTTCTTCCATGGAGGTTGTTGGTTGTCTCTAAAAACCCTTGTCTTAATGCATTGATTAGAAAAGTGTCATGGTTCCTTGAAGTTGAAGAAATGAACAATGATCTGAGGTTTTATTAGATAATTCATTTCCTATATTGTATTATCATGTTTTTCCTATCAAAAATCTCTAGCTAGGTTCCCTTCCTTTCTGCACCTAAAGAATTTCCTCGTCCCCCTTAGGAAATTTTCGAGGTGCTTCTTTCCACACCTTTGACAAGTGGGATGTTGAAATTTTTTTAGAACCATTAGATTTATCCATAAAAACACAAGAATTAAACTCTACTTCCCACTTCTTATCCTCATGATTCCCTTTAGATTCTCGGATCTTTATTTTTACTTTTAGGGAACATAGAATAATTTCCTCATAGCTATCAAATTATTGGATTTCTAGGTCTTTTCTTAGACTATGTTTTATCCCACCAAATAAGTGGTCAACCTTGAATTTAGTGGTAATGACAAAGTAGGAGGTGTATCGTTAAAGTCTTGTGAGGTGATGTTATTAATATTTTCATGACTTATTATATTCCCCCTTTACTTATTTTATATGAAATGTGCATAATTTGTGTGAAATATTAATGTTTTAATATTAAGTATAATATTTGAGCATTTTTAGAAGTAGTCAAATTGAGTCAGTTTAATGTTTTAATTATAACTATAACTATACTGATCCAAATTGTGTGGTTCTTGTTTTGTAGGATTCTCCTTTTAATATAAAACATTTAATTAGAAGGAACCATGATCCAATTCTGCCATTTGAAGGGTCATATGGTCCTCACAAACAAGACCAAAGAATCTGTGAACAAACTGGACCATCCTTGAAGATTGATTTACTGGGCTCAATGCAGAAGTCCAAAAACATTACCTCTCCACCACAATTCGGGGGACACTACATTTCATCTTGGATAAAAATTTCAAGGCCCAAATCCAAGTACAAGGGGCCCAAATAAATCTTTGAAGTCCAGCCCACCATTCTGGCCGATAATTAAAATCAGTATAGTATGAATGACATATCTCCTGATGTAAGCATCCAAGCGAGCTGCGATTTTGCAGTGTGAAATAGGAGATATAGGCGGCCGACTTTGTTGGATAAACCATTAGGATTTGAAGGCATCTTAATATTAAAAAACCCTTTCACATTATGGACTTCAAAAAGACTGGATTGAAATGGACAGTTTAAGTTTGTTTATTCAACCGGCCATAACTTTTTATCCTTACGTCCAAATGACTCCAAATTTTTAGAGTAGTCGGCCAACATTATTGTAGACAACTTTTAAGAAGGATATATTTGAATATTCGGCTGTCTGAATTGCCAAATTGGCAATGCAAGTGGAGGGACAGATTGGGAATGCAAACAGTCCACTCCTTGGGCTATAAATACTCTCTCCTTCTCTCCTTGAGAGAGGTTGGCATTTAAGAAGAGAGGAGATCATATTGGCATGACCAAAGCTTTGCCAAAGGCTTGGGAGGACCTTCCATACTCAAGTTTTCACTTGAGAGACCTTTCCTCCTCTCTTTGTTTTCACTTACTTTTGTGTTCTTCGTTTTTTGTAATTTTGTAAGTCCTTTCTTTGTAATTCTTTTTTAATGCAAGTTTCTTATTCAATATCTCTTATTCTCATCCAACTTTTGTAGTTTAATATTTATATTATTAAAATAGTTTAAATTCAGTTCAATCCCCTTCCCTTATTTTTCTTCCTCATTCAATCGAAAATCCATTTTTAATTATCATTATCGTTCGTGTGTGTGTCAACGTACCACTCTTTTCTAATCCCTTTCTTTTTCTACTATTCTTAATTTATCATCATAATTATTTTAACCAGAATATTAAACATCCAAATGTCTGAGTAAATCTCTCATTGGGGTGAGTTATAATTCGGGGATGTTAAGTGATTGAGAGTTTTGCTCGATGAGTATTCTTTAAATTAATATTGTGTATGTTAAACTTAATATGTCATGGATTAATGATATGTTTTGTTTAACGAGTGGTTTCCATGGATTATTGGAACCATAAATACACTACCATAAATAAGTTTTGATTGAGATTAGAACCCTAAGTTAAGTTAAGGCTTAGATTAAAGCCTTCACACTTAGGAATTCCAATCAATGTCAACTTATGACATGGGTGTTAATTTAATGCAATACAAAGTAAGGCTCAAGGATATCACATGCTTAACTCCCCAATGATGAACTCAACCCAATCTTTATCAATTTGGTAAATCAAACATCATACATAAATCATTTCAATTAAGCTCTGCAAACAAACCCCCCTAATCAAAATACAATCAACTAAAAACAAACGACTATTACAAAGTATCATCGCCGAGGATTCGACCCGAGTGCTGTTATACACATTAGCAGAGCACCGGAATTTTGACCGGTCGATAGGCGACAATCGGCCGTGCATTTCAAATGGCACCGTTGCTGGGGATGGTGCTTTAAGTAGTCATTAGTTTCTGGTTATTGTAAAAAAAAAACCCAAAAAAATACAAAATTTTAAAAAAATTAAAAAAAAACACAAAAAAAACCCGTCTTCCTCTTAAAAATCATAAACTGAAAAAAATACAAAGAAAAACCCATCTTCCTCTTTCTTCCAAAATCTCTTTGAATGCCCCGTAGCCTTCCAAACAATCCATCGGATTTGTTTGACCCTGAAATTGATAGAACTCTTCGTCGACTTAGGAGGACCATTAGGGATAACCAAATCACCAAAGAACCAATCATTTCCCTACCAATTGAATTAGATATGGCCAATCCTAGGGAACAAACATTGAAAGAACTTGCTGCCCCTGATATGAATTACCAACCTCTTGGTATTCAATATCCAAACATTGAAGCTGACTTCGAACTCAAATCGGGTTTGATTCATCTTCTCCCTCATTTTCACGGGCTAGCCGGTGAGGATCCACATCTTCACCTTAAAGAGTTCCAAGTAGCATGCTCTACCATGAATCCTCAAGGGGTTTCTGAAGAACAAATCAATCTTAGATCTTTCCCCTTTTCCCTATCGGATTCTGCCAAGTCTTGGCTCTACTACCTCCCACCTGGTTCCATAAACTCATGGGTTGACATGAAGAGACTTTTCCTTGAGAAGTTCTTTCCTGCTTCCCGAACAGCTTCTATCCGAAAGGAAATAAGCGGCATCCGTCAATTCCCTAATGAATCACTCCATGAGTATTGGGAGAGGTTCAAAAATCTTGTGGCAACTTGTCCACACCATCAAATCCCTGACCAACTCCTGATCCAATACTTCTATGAGGGGTTATTGGCTATGGAGCGAACTCTCATTGATGCCGCAAGTGGCGGTGCTCTTGTTGACAAAACTCCTGCAGCTGCACGAGAACTCATAAGCAACATGGATGCAAACACGCAGCAATTCCATACTCGAGCACATGCTCAAGTGAAACAAGCCCAAGAGAATCAATCCATAGAGCCCAACAAGATGACTGAGTGGATGAGTGAACTTACAGGTCTTGTGCGTCAACTGGCGGTGGCTACCAAAGCCCCAACCTCATCTTCTCCACAGTCACTATTCCCTGGACCTATCAAGAATTGTGGAATTTGCAACTCTCCATCTCATCCAACTGACACATGTCCACAACTTCAAGATGATCCATCTGATTCATCTAGTCCAATGGAGCTCAATGCGGCATATGCTCAGCGAAACTTCAACCCTCAACAATCAGGTCAGTTTGTTAGAAACTTCAACCAACCCCACTCTGAGCCCTTCTCTTCTACCTTTAACCTACCTCTGAGGTATGATAATCCCATTTCTTATCCTCCTCAGTTCCCTCATCAAAATCCAAACCAGTTACAATATGGTCAAAGTGGTGGTAACATCCATCAACCTTATCCTTTTGTTCCTCAACCCCAAAGGAACAATCCTCCTCCTGGATTCCACTATCCTAACGAGCCTTCCCAATTCCCCACCCAATACAATCGCTTTCCCAAGAACCAAAATCAAGGCCAACCCAATTTGGGACAAGCCTCTTCTTCTAAACAACCATGGGAAAGTGCTGTAGAGGATCTTGTTTCCTTCACCCGTTCTAGCCTCAAGAACATTGAAACCCAAATAGGTCAACTTGCATCCCACCTGAGCCAGCAACAACCATCCAATTCATCCCAACTCCCAGCTCAACCATTACCCAACCCTAAGGGTAATGTAAGTGCAATTGCACTTAGATCGGGAAAGCAAATTGTTATGCCCCATGCTGATTTCTCTACCTCCCCTTTCGATGTTGATCTAGAAAATGAAAAGAACAAAAAGTTGGAAAAGGAACTTGAATCCACTCCTTCACCTCCTTCCATTCCTCTAAGGAACCCAATTCCTTTTCCTCAAGCCATCTCCAAGCCTAAGAAGTCCTTTGAACCTGATCCTGAAATGCTTGACATGTTTAGACGTGTTGAAGTGAACATCCCCCTCTTAGATGCAATCAAACAAATCCCTAAGTATGCCAAGTTTCTTAAGTAATTGTGAACCCATAAGAGGCAACTTAGGAACATTGAAAATGTTTCAACCCAACAGTCCATTCCCATGAAGTGCAAAGATCCAGGGACCTTCACGGTTCCATGCCAAATTGGAAGTTCCAACTTTGATGATGCACTCATAGACCTTAGAGCCTCAATAAATGTCATGCCCAAATCCATTTTCTCCAACCTTGGTCTAGGTCCCTTGCACCCAACGGGTGTTTTCATTCAATTAGCCAATCGAAGCACTACCATTCCTGAGGGGATAATTGAGGATGTTCTTGTTCGGGTCAATGATCTTATCTTCCCAGCTGATTTCTATGTCCTTGACATGGAAGGTGAGACGACCTCTTCTCGATCTCCCCTAATTCTAGGAAGACCATTCCTTATGACTGCGAGAACCAAGATTTATGTCCATTCAGGCATCTTATCCATGGAATTCGGTGACCAACTGGTCAAGTTCAACATTTTCCAAGCCATGCGATACCCATATGAGGATCACTCTGCATTCTCAATCCATGCTTTTGAGGACACTTCTAAGATTCAATCGAACCCCAATCCACCATGTTCTTCATGTTCTAATGATAAAGGATCTTGTGAAATCTACACCATGATTAACAAAGTCATAAATGGTGAAGTTGATGTGGACCTCTCATTCATAGACTCCATCAATCTAGAGGAACTTGAAACTCTCTTGAATCCCACATCAACTCTGATCTCTACTGCTCCACCTTGGACAGTGTTGAGGAAAATGATCCAAACCCATCTGGAATCCCTTATCCTGCTCCTAACTTGTCTAGCTCTCAAATCAAGGCTGAAAATGATCTAAAACCACTTCCTTCACACCTCAAGTATGCATTCCTTTTCCATGATCCCTTCTACCCTGTCATTATCTCTGCTTCACTTTCTGAAACTGAGGAGTCTCAACTTGTTCAAGTGTTAGAGGAAAACAAAAATGCCTTAGGTTGGACCCTAGAGGATATTCCAGGAATCAACCCTGCCCTTTGCATGCATCACATCCATCTAGAGGAATCATCCAAACCAATTAGGCAACCTCAAAGAAGACTCAATCCACTCATACTTGAGGTAGTTAGGGAAGAGGTTACCAAGCTTCTTCAAGCTGGTATTATCTACCCAATTTCTGATAGTGAATGGGTTAGTCCAATTCAAGTCGTTCCTAAGAAGGGAGGGATAACAGTTGTCACAAATGAACATGGAGAAGTGGTCACAACTCGAGTGAAAAACAAATGGCGTGTGTGCATCGATTATCGCAAATTGAATGCTGAAACACGAAAAGATCACTACCCACTTCCTTTCCTTGACCAAATTCTTGAGAGATTGGCCGGAAAGTCACACTATTGCTTTCTTGATGGTTACACCGGCTACTTCCAAATTCCAATCGCCCCTCAAGACCAAGAAAAGACCACATTCACTTGCCCCTTTGGAACCTATGCCTATAGGCGAATGCCTTTTGGCCTTTGTAATGCTCCTTCAACATTCCAGCGGTGTATGATGAGTATCTTTTCTGAATTCATTGAGTATTGCATGGAGGTCTTCATGGATGAATTTACCATTTATGGCGAGTCATTTGAATCTTGCTTACATTCACTCTCTTTGGTCCTTCAAAAGTGTGTCAAGTGTAACCTTGTGCTGAATTTTGAAAAATGTCACTTCATGGTTTCAAATGGGATTGTTCTAGGGCACATAATTTATCAAGAGGGTATCCAAGTTGATCCAGCCAAAATTGAGGTGATCCAATCACTTCCTGAACCCAAATCAGTTCGAGACATTCGGTCCTTCCTTGGTCATGCCGGTTTCTATCGGCGATTCATTCAGAACTTCAGCAAGATTTCCCTCCCACTCACTCATTTACTTCAAAATGATGTCACATTCAATTTTGATGAGGCTTGCAAGAGAGCCTTCATTGAACTCAAATCTTCTCTCACATCTGCTCCAATAATCCAACCCCCATATTGGTCCTTACCATTTGAATTGATGTGTGATGCTTCTGATAGGGACATTGGGGCTGTTCTTGGTCAAAGAAGAGAAAACATTCCTCATGTAATCTTTTATGCCTCAAAAACATTGGATGAAACTCAATCACACTACACTGTGACTGAAAAAGAACTTTTAGCTGTGGTTTTTGCCTTGGATAAATTCCGGCCCTATCTCTTAGGTGCCAAAATCATCATCTTCACGGACCACTCAGCATTAAAGTTCTTACTTAAGAAAAGTGATTCCAAACCAAGGCTAATAAGATGGATTTTAATGCTCTAAGAGTTTGACCTTGTGATAAAAGATAAACCTAGAAAAGAAAACCCTGTGGCTGACCACCTGAGTAGAATTTCTAATTCTTCTCATTCTGAAATAATTGATCCTGAATTTCCAACTGAACACCTCTCATCTCTCACTCCAAAGTTACCATGGTATGCCCCAATTGTCAATTACTTGGTTTCTGGTGTTTTCCCTGAATATTTTTCAAAAGAACAAAAAGAAAAGATGAAAAGTGATTCAAAGCATTATTTTTGGGAAGATAATAAACTTTGGAAAACTGGGGATGGCATGGTAATTAGGAGATGTGTTGATGAAACTGAACAATCCTCCATCTTGGAATTCTGCCACTCAATGCCTGGAGGTGGCCACTTTGGACCACAAAGGACTTCTCGAAAGGTCCTAGATTCTGGATTCTTTTGGCCTTCACTCTTCAAGGACTCACACGAGTTCTGTCAATCATGTCCCACTTGCCAAAATTTTGGCACAATTTCCAAAAGAAACGAAATGCCTCAAAATCCATTAATCTTCTGTGAGCTTTTCGATGTTTGGGGCATCGATTTCATGGGACCTTTTCCCCCTTCCAATGGATTATCCTACATTCTCCTTGCTATTGACTATGTTTCTAGGTGGGTCGAGGCCAAACCCACTAGGAAAGATGATGCTCAAACTGTGAGTTAGTTCCTCAAAACCCATATCTTCCATCGATTCGGAACACCACGTGCTTTGATAAGTGACTTAGGAACTCATTTCTGTAATAGAACCATGGAGTCACTTTTGAAAAAGAATGGGGTTGTACATAAAACATCCACTGCATATCACCCTCAAACAAATGGAATGGCTGAACTTTCTAACAGAGAAGTGAAAAGAGTGCTTGAAAGAATTGTTAAGCCCACAAGAAAAGACTGGCCCAGTAGACTTGGTGAAGCACTTTGGGCCTATCGAACAGCCTATAAGACACCCATTGGGATGTCTCCATTTAGGCTAGTTTTTGGTAAAGCCTGTCATTTACCAGTTGAAATCCAACATAAGTCATTTTGGGCTGTCAAAACTTGTAATTTTGATTGTGAAAAATCTGGTGAAGAAAGATTGTTGCAGTTGACTGAATTGGAGGAGCTTCGACTCGATTCCTATGAGAACTCCATTCTCTACAAAGAAAAGGCAAAGTCACTCCATGATAAGCACATTCTTCGAATGGTATTTCATGAAGGTGAAAAGGTAATGCTCTTCAATTCTCGATTTCGACTTCACCCAGGTAAGCTAAATTCTCGTTGGGATGGACCTTTTATTATTACTAATGTTTACCCATTTGGTGTAGTGCAAGTCCAAGACCCTTCTTTAAAAAGAACATTCACGGTAAATGGACACCGGTTAAAGCATCACCATGAGAGGCCATTCACTTCAGGTTCCACATCGACTTCCATTGACCCACCACTAGATGGAAATGGCGACCCACCAAATCCAAACCAGGGGGCACCTCTTTCCCTTTAACTCTCTCTCTCCTCAATCTCTCTTCCCTCTCTTCTTCTCTCTATTTCTTCTTCTTCCTCTCTCCCTCTCATTTTTTTTACAATATTCTTCCACAACCTTTTTTTTCTATTTTCTCTTTTGTGTGGATGTGTCATTAAAAATAAAAAAAAATAAAAAAAAATTAATTAAAAAAATAAAAATTGAAAAAAAGGGGTGTCATAATTACTCATCATCCAATATTGAAATTCTGTCCAACCATTTTGGGGAGTCCAAAGGCTTGTTTTAAACTCAAATATATTGAATTTTTATCTCAAACTTGGGTAAACAATTTTGTGTCAATAACAAACATTTTGAATGAAAAATTTTTGGTGGAAAATGATTCTCCCCTACCGTGAGGAATAACATTAGCCTTCATGCCAAGGTCATCTATGGCCATATTTTTCATTGTGTGTCTTCACCACTGATTGTGAGTCTTGAGTTTCTGGACCTTCGAGCTGAATTTCCATCTTTTGTGTGCATTAATATGATAGAGGCATTTTCTAAGCCACATGAGAATCAGAATAGCCAAATAGCCTCCCGTTACCCTTACATTGATCCTACTTTTAAAATCCCCTTTGATCCTATGAAAACCTTTCTTTTGATAGCCACATTACAAGCCTAATACCTTGTCCCACCCAACATCTTCATGTATTTTCATTGTACAATTTATTGAAATTTAAGTGTGGGGGGAATGGACTTCATTTTTTGGCGTACTTTCATTGATTTCCAATGTGTCATCATATACTTGAGGGCAAGCATCCATTCAAGTGTGGGGGAGAGGTTGTAATTCTGTGAGCTTTGGGGTGTATATGTGTAATTTTCATTTGTACAAAAGTCATTGAAAAGTGTTCAAAAAAATGAAAAAAAATTATATTTAAAAAAATGAAAAAAAGGAATGGGTTGTGTCTTGGGTGGGTCAAAAATCATTCATCATCAACCTTTGATCGTGTTATAACTACTAAAATTATTTCCATGAGAATATCAAACATGGGTTGGGAGATGACTGTGAGACTTGTTTCAAGCACAACTTTCGAAAAAAAAGAGCAAAAAGAGAAAAAAAAGAACACTTGAATCATCTTGTATTGTGTCATTATTGGAAGTCTTCCATGTTGTACATATTCCATCATCTCACCCTATTCCATTTTATATCTCCCTCACTTTTCATTCATCACACATTCATGCCCTTGTAAATATGTGTTTCTATTTCCTTTCAAATCAAATTTCAAAAAAAATGTACATTGATTTTTCCATGTTGGTGTTTTTAACCCCTCTTTTCCTTTGGACATTATATACCTACCGTCCCATAGCCACTGAAAAACCCCTTAAAAGACCTCTTGATTCTTGTACACATTATATTTGGGAATGGAAGCTGAGAGATCTTACAAACTCTTGATTTTCACTTTTTGTTGGTGAATGAGTGAACCTCCTAAAATACATTTTTATCATCTTGAGAGGAGTAAGTTTTGAGTGCCTACATTTTCTAATTCAAACCTTGAACATGAAAAAATGAATTGTTTCTGATGCATTATTGTGAACCAAATTTGTGATGGAATTCAATATGGATGAGTGAAATAGTCTACACCTCCCCTGATTGGAGAAAACAAAATTTTAATATTTTTTGGTGAGTGAAAATGATTTTGTCATGTTTTTATATTTGTTGCACATGAGGACACGCGCAAATATAAGTGTGGGGGAGTTGATGTTATTAATATTTTCATGACTTATTATATTCCCCCTTTACTTATTTTATATTAAATGTTCATAATTTGTGTGAAATATTAATGTTTTAATATTAAGTATAATATTTGAGCATTTTTAGAAGTAGTCAAATTGAGTCAGTTTAATGTTTTAATTATAAATATCACTATACTGATCCAAATTGTGTGGTTCTTGTTTTTTAGGATTCTCTTTTCAATATAGAACATTTAATTAGAAGGATCCATGATCCAATTCTGCCATTTGAAGGGTCATATGGTCCTCACAAACAAGACCAAAGAATCTGTGAACAAACTGGACCATCCTTGAAGATTGATTTACTGGGCTCAATGCAGAAGTATAAAAACATTACCTCTCCACCATAATTCGGGGGACACTACATTTCATCTTGGATAAAAATTTTAAGGCCCAAATCCAAGTACAAGGGGCCCAAATAAATCTTTGAAGTCCAGCCCACCATTCTGGCCGATAATTAAAATCAGTATAGTATGCATGACATATCTCCTGATGTAATCATCCAAGCGAGCTGCGATTTTGCAGTGTGAAATAGGAGATATAGGAGGCCGACGTTGTTGAATAAACCATTCGGATTTGAAGGCATCTTAATATTCAAAAACCCTTTCACATTATGGACTTCAAAAATACTGGATTGAAATGGACAGTTTAAGTTTGTTTATTCAACCGGCCATAACTTTTTATCCTTACGTCCAAATGACTCCAAATTTTTAGAGTAGTCGGCCAACATTATTGTAAACAACTTTTAAGAAGGAGATATTTGAAGATTCGGCTGTCTGAATTTCCAAATTGGCAATGCAAGTGGAGGGACAGATTGGGAATGCAAACAGTCCACTCCTTGGGCTATAAATACTCTCTCCTTCTCTCCTTGATAGAGGTTGACATTTCAGAAGAGAGGAGATCATATTGGCACGACCAAAGCTTTTACAAAGGCTTGGGAGGACCTGCCATACTCAAGTTTTCACTTGAGAGACCTTTCCTCCTCTCTTTTTTTTCACTTACTTTTGTGTTCTTCATTTTTTGTAATTTTGTAAGTCCTTTCTTTGTAATTCTGTTTTAATGCAAGTTTCTTCTTCAATATCTCTTATTCTCATCCACCTTCTGTAGTTTAATATTTATATTATTAAAATAGTTTAAATTCAGTTCAATCCCCTTCCCTTCTTTTGCTTCCTCATTCAATCGAAAATCCGTTTTTAATTATCATCATCGTTCGTGTGTGTGTGTCAACGTACCACTCTTTTCTAATCCCTTTCTTTTTCTACTATTCTTAATTTATCATCATAATTATTTTAAACAGAATATTAAACATCCAAATGTCTGAGTAAATCTCTCATTGGGGTGAGTTATAATTCGGGGATGTTAAGTGATTGAGAGTTTTGCTCGATGAGTATTCTTTAAATTAATATTGTGTATGTTAAACTTAATATGTCATGGATTAATGATATGTTTTGTTTAACGAGTGGTTTCCATGGATTATTGGAACCATAAATACACTACCATAAATAAGTTTTGATTGAGATTAGAACCCTAAGTTAAGTTAAGGCTTTGATTAAAGCCTTCACACTTAGGAATTCTAATCAACGTCAACTTGTGACATGGGTGTTAATTTAATGCAATACAAAGTAAGGCTCAAGGATATCACATGCTTAACTCCCCAATGATGAACTCACCCCAATCTTTATCAATTTGGTAAATCAAACATCATACATAAATCATTTAAATTAAGCTCTGCAAACAAACCCCCCTAATCAAAATACAATCAACTAAAAACAAACGACTATTACAAAGTATCATCGCCGATGATTCAACCCGAGTGCTTCTATACACATTAGCAGAGCACCAGAATTTTGACCGGTCGATAGGTGACAATCAGCCGTGCGTTTCATGAGGCTTTCCTCATACATCCTAATAGATTCATCATCTTTTTTCTTGAGGTTAAGGTAATACCTTTCCATTTAAATATGGAGAGTGTGAGGAAAATATTTATCGAAAAACATTTTCCGTAATTCCTTTCACTCCATCACTTATATCTCTTCCTCAGGATTTGTATTCTTGATCAACATCCACCATTGATTAGCTTCTCTCTACATATGATAAAAATATAATATAACCTTCTCTTGTTCATAAAATTGAAGAATGAGGAATATCTTATCAATAGATTTGAACCATTATTTCATGATTAAGGGATCAGATGATCCATTGAAAGTCAGAGGCCTTTGTCTCATAAAGGAATCAATTGTAGCTTGTTCTTTATTAGGGGTATTCGGGTACTCCTTTTGATCAATGTTTCTATTCATAACCTGGGTCATCTAAGAGATTATTTTCATAAAGTTTTTGATCCATACTGCCATCAGGTTGGGTATCTCATTGGGGAAGTCATCACATTGCTTGTCGTATTGATTTTTTACCCAATTATTTATATTTTTGGAAATTGGATAGAATAAATAAAAAATTATTTATGATTATTGTTAAACTATTAAACACATAAATTAAAATTTAATTACTTTAAAGGGATAACTTATAAAATACATTTATTTCCTTAACTTATGAATTTCAAGCCTTTAATCTATGCTTTCCATGATCTATTTCATAAAAAATATTATTATGGTCATTTATTTTATTCCCTTAATAATTGTTCATAATGAGCTTGTGATTTTACTAAAGAATATCCCCTGTAGTTTCAAACCATGTGTTCAATAAGGCATGTTTTCATGTACCATGTTACGTCATATCAAGCCTGACACACCTTGTTAGAGTTGTTACCCCTAAGTACATATCTACCAAAACCATGTCCACTTATAGTATCCAAATAGTGATGTATTTTCTTAAAAAATCACTTAATATATACATACAAAAATTTAGGTATTTTTTTAAAATTAGTCTTATCCCTAAGTCTTTCACTAGAGTTTTATAATCCTAATCCCAAAAATAACCAAACTTTTCCTTTTATGCTAACTATAACAACACTTCTCTTTATTTCACAATAATATATGATTTATTTCATAAGATTAAAATTAATACAACACATAATATTGAGAATTATAGTGTCTTTGGTAATTATTTACATTACATAACAACTCAAAATAGGGAGAACATCATCTTTATTTAAAACTTCCTTAACATGATCACACTTAAAACTGGACGGGATATCCTAGGGACATACATAAGAAAGGGGTGAGATATAAATCCCAGTAAGGGAATAAACATGGAATAAAATGAAGATAATAATACATGTTAGACAATAAGAATATCAAAATGAGTAAGAATCATAAACATGAATAATGAGTCATGATATAGCAGGATAATAATAAAGGAAACATAGGAAATTTGGCAACGATATAAAACACTGCATCATAAACATAGGTCAAGGATAACTGCCAAAACATCATGATGGAAAAAGTCATATAAATTAATTAGGTTTATTCCATGTCAAAAAATGATATCTCAAAATACTAAACATTACCCAATGCATTGGATCACAATATAATTTTGGGTTCACCCGTCACATTCATTTCATTCTCATGTTTAAGTGTTTCACGTAGATCATACAACATGGATTCATTAATCATCATATTTTATTCCATAATCAAGGAGTGTATAATAAATATATTTAATTAACAATTAAAATAAGTATAATTTTATTAATTTGAACAACTTTGATATTAAATGGGTATGGTATTCACTACACAATTGTTTTTCCACAGAAAAATTGCGGTGAAATTTCGGTAGCATAATAGTGTCACATAAAAATTCATAAAATGGTTTGATAAGAGATAAATGGGTATATCATAATTTTGAAATGAAATGGGAAGTAATAGGGACATTTAAATACATATCCCAACATTATAAATTTTAAATAGAAGGCATAATATAATAAAGAAAATTGAATAAAGAAGAGATGGTGGGGATCTCTTTCTAAATTTCAGCATGGTAACGGGTGTACATAAAGGTTCATGGGAGGGATTTAATGAGATATAATGGGTATATCATAATTTAAATATCAAATTCAAAGTAATTATGATATTTAATAACATATAAAAACATAAAAAACATTAATTAAAAGTCATAACATAAAGGATGTGCTTGAATAAAAAGGAGAGTGGGTGATCCCTTGAGTGTGTGACTCCAAAAGATTGGGTGGAGCTTCTTGAAATCTTGGGGGCACCTTGGGAGGACTCTATAGAGGTTAGGGAAGAGTAAGGACGTTCTAAAAGTATTTTTTTAGTGAATATAAATGGGATATTGGGTGGTTTTATATAGTAAAAGAGTGGGGATTTTTTTTATTATTTCTCAAACTTAGGCTTAGGACTCTATATAATAAAATAACCAAAACCACAAAACTTCCAATGTTTTTCCCATGGTTTATATCAAATAGGTGTGGTTTAAATTATTTTATAAGTCTAATGGACTAAATTTATAAAATAATACCCTTTTCTATGTGGAGGGGAGTCATACTCTTAATGAAATGATTTTAAAACCTTAAAATATATTAATAGTATTGGAGGATTCATAAAGAATTTATAAAAATAATAAAATAAACATAAAATCAAATTATTTTAAAGGTAAAAATATATTTTTTTCTTGGTTGAATTTTATATTATTTATTAGATAAATTTTGGGTCATTATGATGTCATAATACACAAAGTATATGTATATGGTATTTAATTTTTACTCCAAAATTTGACTGTCTCAAAAAAATTATGAAAAATTCACCATTGGATAATTTTGATGATATTATTACAAAAATAATATTAATTTTATCAAAATATTTTTCTAAATATTTTTATTTTCACTTTTAAAATAATAATCCATATTTATTGAGAAATGTTGGGTTTTTTGACAATAACAGTTTTCGAACCCTTATAAAAATTACATCTTGAATTTTTAAAAATTATATTATCATTTATATTTAATAATTATTATTTAATAATAATATTTTGTTAAAATATTATTTACTTCAAAAATCCATTAATTCATAAAAATAAATTCCTTAATTTAATTTGAATATTACCCCAAAATACTATTTGTGTTTTATTGTATGAAAATAAAAAACATTTATAAAGTAACAGTAATATGATGAAAATATATTAATTATTATATAAAAAATAATTTACATAATAATATTTCTAGTTTCTTGATACATATTCCTTTAATACAATAGTGAACGCTCTAAGAGTAAGGTGTTTGACAGTGAGACTTTCATGGGGTGGTTCGGTGAACATGGTTTGGGTCGTGATCTCAATGAGCTTGAACTTATCTGGTAAATAGTTTCACTCATGATTAAGTTCTTGGATATCATATTGGAAATGGTCAAGGTCAAATCCTAGAGATTCTATCTTCCTTAGAATCTCTAATAAATGGAATTCATATGGTACAATCCTACTAGTTGAGATCAGTACTTCCTTTTTTTGTGTCAATTAGATATATTAAAACCCTATATTTATACTAATAATGTGATCACTATTAAAAAACTATATTATAAATGGTAATTATAATTAATGATCATTTAAATAGAATATAATTAGACCAAATAAGTTCATGGGTTTTCTATAACCATAATACATAATAAGACATTTAAATAAAAAACAAGGGGAAATTTTATTTATAACAGTTTGGGTCATTACAGAGATGCCCAAATCTTGTTGTATGAGGTTGAAAATATAGTAAATCATGGTAACAGGGTTAGGTGTGTGATGAAAGGTTAAATGGGACAGGACTCATGGAACCATGGATCAGTTTGTGTGATCAGGTATTATGGTAGTGTGCACCCATTGGGGATGGGATCGAGATGGGAAATTAGTGTAGACCTGTAAAAGTTTTCCTAGAGGATCACTCTTCCTAATAATTATAGTGAGAACTAGAATTTTTTTTGGTGGGAAATTCTTGATGCATGAGGGAATTTGTGTGTTGGATATGCATGGTTCCCATTGAGTTGTGTATCGGTGAGTACTCGTGTACGGGATGAGGAATGATGGGCTTGGAATGAAACTTTTTTCAATGGTGGACCGAGGTGTTGGATGAGATGGGATATATACATATATAGTGATAGGGTACATCATAAATAGATCGGTGTACCATGGTACAGTCGATCAAGGTGGTCCTTGACAGAAGTGTCAGGGACTGACAAAATGGGTGAGCATGGATCGGAAGTGACACACATGTAATATTAGAATCTATTAGTAATTACACTCAAGGATTAGTGTAATGGAAGCTATATGGTGGGGGCGAATACCATTTTCTAGTTAGGGTGTGACCCATGTTATAGATTAATTTTGGTGAGTGTTGATGGTCACATTCCTAGTGAGTCGGGAGCGGGTAGTGATCAGTGTTTCACATTAGTTCTTGGGTATGATTAGGTTTGTCACATCCAATAATTACATGCAGTAGTGGATGTATCATGGGATGTGGATATTGGGTTTTTAGTTTAGTAGGGAAATTAAAAAAATACTTCTATAGTGGGCAGCATCGTATCGATTGAAGAGGGATAAACCACATGTTGGAAGGGTCATGGATGCAGTGGGACTACTCAGTGGACAGTTGAGATAGAATTAGGATGCTAGTGTCTAGGAATATATGATAGTATATCGTTACTTGTACAAATAATAGATTCAAAATTTTTATATGATGTTGGATAGAGTCTTTATATTTTCATTGGGCTTGGGTTGTAATAGAGGTGATCTGAGTGTGAGTCGGATTGGAGGTGTGTTAATTCTTGGGGTGAGATAATGACAGCTAGTGTAGTTAGTTGATGACCCACCTATGGAGTTACACTAAGAGTCAGGTTTGAAGTTTGAAGTGGGTTTCTAGATGATCTTGTAATTACATTAGGAGTTAAAGCATCCTAATCAGGCTTTGTAATGATGCATCAATGTTGGGTGGTGTAGTGATACGTCAGAATGTACGGTCAAGTGTTTTTAAGAAAATTCATCCATAGGAGGACCAAATGGTGTTCTTTAATGGAATTGTATGTATTAAGGTGATATCTGCATTGATCTAATATTAATCTATTGGAAGTTTGTTTCCGTAGGTGATTCCTATTGTGGGGAGCACCATGGTTTGAAATCGTTCCCTATGAGTAGAGCCTTATAGTGGGGAACACCATAAGCTTAAGGATAAATTGCTTGAAGACACCTTAGTGTTATAAGATATATGGGTGAGGTTGAGAACCATCTCAATGATGTTTTTGGTAATGAGTTGGTGGCTCAGATTCTAGTGAATAATGAACCTTAGTGTTTGGAGTTGCACAATGTAAGTGCGTTTGGCATTCAGAGATGGAACACGATCAGTAGACAGTGAATTAGAGACTATGATAATTTAGTAAACACGGTTTAAGGACTAATGGATACTTCTTGAGTATGATAAGCCTTATGTTGGGGAGTTTGTAATGATGAGAAAATTTTAAGTCATTTTTTTTAGCGGGAATCTGAATTTTTGGTTATATAGTCAAGGATATTTGGTGAATTCGGATTTAGATTGGTAATTTAAGAATTGGAACATATCTAGGAGATTTTTTTTGTGAATTTAATGAAGTATAGTTTGTGGTTTGGGTGATTGAGTGATCATCATAGAAGGCTCAGGGTTCCCTTTATCTGAAATTTCATCCATAAGCAGCCACCACAGTGTGGAGACTGAGAGCCACAATATGAAAGCTTTAAGACTAGAATGACATGGTGTAGATGTTGGAGGATACATAATATAGGGAGAAAAATGTGTACATTCATCATGATGTGTCCCTTAGAGGATATGTCATAGAGGGTATGTCACCAGATTTAGGCCCTCTACCCATTCATGGGTGGTTGCACCACAACCTAGGGGCTACGTCATTAGGTACCCTTAGTTGATAAATACCATGACATATCATAAATTGGACACGTCATAGAGGGGTTATGAGTATAACCCCTTTATTTTAGGGGCCAATTTCCCTATATTTAGGAGGTCTACACCACAGTGTGGTCGAGTTGGGGGGAGTTACACTACAATTTTAGGGGACACACTGCAATTGGTCCCCTGGGATATTTTTTAACTAGGGTAGATTAATAATTTACCGATCATCCCCTATTTGAATTTAGGAATAAGAGGGGATATAGGGAGGTCCATTTGAATAGATCCTCCCTTCGTTCAACCTCCCTTGTAAAGGGGAAGATTTTTTGGCATTTCTATGGTGGATCTGAGGTATTATCTCCTCTTCTTCATTTGTTCTTGGTCCTTTTTAGTAGTTGGTGATTTGTGGGTTTATGGCTTGGGATTTGGATATGATTTCCACAAAATCATGGAGGAAATCATCTAGAACAATGTTACTTTCATGTATATTGTCTAGAGGATGTCCTAGGAGGATGAACACACATCATCCTTTTTTATTTTGAATGAGGTAAGTAACTTTACTAATTTATTTAGGGATTTTTGTTAAATTGGAAAAAATTAGTGATTCATCGGGTATGAGATGATAGTTATTTTCATCAAAATGGTGTAAAGGATATTCCATGGAACCTTCATGAGTGGTTGGTCAAGTTTTTGGGGACTCAACAGTTCCCAATGAGTTTTTCAATGAATATTCCTCTTTAGTTTCAATTAAATAATTAATTATAAATTTATATAATTAATTAATTATGTTGTATGGACTAACATAGAATCTTGGGAGCTTGGAATGGCCTTGGATGAGGTCTTATAGGACTAGTAGAAGGTGATTGAAGCATAGCATGGATAGTAACTCTTTTATAAATGTTGGTGGTCCCTTTAATACAAATCTATATGCATGTTTATGGATGATTTCTTTCCTGCATGTATGTTTCATGAGGTCGGGTGGAGGAATTGGGACTGAGAGCACCCTAGTGAAAGAGAGAGGGTGTCATTGAGCCTCCTTAGGATTTAAAAGGTGATCTTTATCACTTGAGTGTTTTTGGAACCTCCCAAAAAATATGTCGCAAAGGGGTAAAGGTGTTGTTTGATATGAAGAGGGACCATAAAAGGGTCTTGGGGCATGAGGCAAGTTGAGGGTAGCCTAGGTTGATTCCTAGGGATGGCTAGGAAAACATGAGAATTAATAGGCCATTGTTGGTGTATAAGATAGTCCTACATCTCTATCCCAAAGAATAATTCCCTCCTAAGGTTGGATTTACATTTAATGAGCATTGTGATTAGGGTTAGATCTCTATGAATATATAGGGTATTATAGAGAGGGTTTTTTATGAGTAATGAGTTTAGGGATCTTATGAGAGAAATTTGATATGGAACCTAAGTGTGGGTCATGAATTGGTATTTTGATGATAAGTAAACTAGACTTTTAATTTTAGGGTTAGGAAGAGTCATTGGGCTATGAAAACACCCCATGGTATTGAATAGGTGTTGGAGATAGTTTGGTTCCAGTGAGAAGAGACTGGGAAAGGTCTAAAGGACCCTAGTGGATACCCTAACGAGTGAGATTATAATGCCAAAATGACTGGAATGACATTATTGGATGATGAAACGTGTTTAAGGTAAGGGGATAGGTCCCAATTGACTAGCACCATTTAGTGAGTTGTGAGATTGTGAGAAGGGTTTTTTTCCCAGTTGTAATTGTATGCGTATTCAGATTATAACTGTCACCGTAAGTGAGATGGTAGGGAGTTATGTATTGGACACTACCCTAAGTGAGTGGGTAGTAGTTAGGATATATTTCATTACCTTGAGTGAGAGGGAACTGTATGGGAAAACCCTAAGTGAGAGGGTATTGGTCCACTGGTGTTTGAGAGACCCACCCTGGGAGAGGGGAGTGGTTGGGTTGTGACCCCATCCTGAGTGAGAGGTTAGCGGAGGGAATGTGTGAGCTCCCTTGAGTGATAGTTCCAAGGATGTATATGTTTTGATATGAGATGTGGATGATAAACCCTAGTTATTGGATGAAATATTTATGGTCCCACCTTGAGTGAGAAGTTATTAACAGGACTGCCTTGAGTGAGAAGGTGAGTCCAAGACTTGGATACATAACCCAAACCTGCACCTTCAGATAGTGGTAAAGACTTAGTAAACACTAAAAGGCACTTTCATGGGCGCACTCAAATGATATTCTGTTTTGGTTTATTTAGGTGTAGCAGAGTGGCTGATCAAGGTCGTCTCTCAAAGGATGAAGTAATTTAAAACAAAATTTTAAAGGTATTTTGAAAATAAAATTAAAAACATAGTTTTATGGGGTGGATTTTGTTTAATTTTTATAAAATAAGATTAATAAGTATTCTGGAAGAAGATTTTAATTTTTTTTGTTTTTTTTAAATGAAATTTGATTAATAAAACACAACGAGATGATGCTTTTTTAGAAAATATTTTAAAAGCAGTAATAGATCTAACTATACCTCTTAAATTACTTATCAATAATTATCATTTAAATTATTATCCACTTAACTATTATATCCTAATTTTTTATCTCTCTAACCCTATGGGAGTTAACATAAACACAAAGATAAAATGAATTAAACTTGAGGCTAGATTCGTAACATGCAATCGTAGAACCCTGCTTTGATTGACGTTCTAAGTCTAGCTTATTATCTGTGGTAAATTAGGGTGCATATACATTCTGTAAAATGAGGATGAATTGTATTTAGTGATTATATTTTAACACTAAAAATTTATGTCGTGTGCTTTTGTTTCACCAGTTAAGGTCGTGCTCTCAAAATTCACACATTACTCGACCTCGTGTGTTTTTGCATGAATCATTAAATTTCTTGGTTAGTTTCAATTAAATTAAAAACTCAATTAATAGATAATTTTAAGTGAATTAAAGTATCTCATTGATTCAAAATAAATTAATGAATAAGGTAAGAGGTAGACTACTTACTAAAGAGAACTAATCTTCTATAAACGGTGTAGTCATCATAGAAACGTTTTTCATTCGCAATGGTTTAGAAAGGGTATAATCGAATCTTGTTTATACTCTTGAATTACAGTCTAAATAGGAAGATTAAAAGAAGAATAAAATTGATAATAACAGAATAAATGGAATTTAAACTAAGATATTATTGAAATCACAACAATATTACAAAGTGAAGAAGAAGAAGAAGGATTCAATGAATAGATCCTAGCTTCAAGAGCTCTCCCTATTGAAATCCCTAGAGAAATAGAGTGAAACCAATTATCTTCTGCCTTAAATCTCTCAATTCACATACCAATCCCTCTAAATTATAAAAAAACAAATTTATAGAGTGGAGTGGAGGCTAGGTTTCAAGTGGTTTCAAGTGTGAATGGGGAAATTCGTCCAAATATTTTATTCTAAGTTTAACCTCTTTTTTACCTTTAAAACGTGTGAACTAGCTATTTCTATAGAGGGATGATTTGTGAGAAATTTTTTTCTAGAGATCCTCTCCAAATATGGTCCCAATAAAAGCACAGATGTAGAAGTTATGGCCCAAATACAGAATTGATGTCCAATCTAGCGAGTTCATCCCAACTTTGAATTCATGGCCCATTTTCGCCAACCAAATGACTGATTTAGCTTAGATTTCCTGAATAAAAGTTATATAAAATTAAGTAAGGAACAAATTTACAAAAACAAATTAAAATAATTTAAATAAAATTATTTATGTTTGAAATACTACAGTGAATTTTTAAAGGTTAAAACTAAAATTTTCATCAAATTTTCAAATGAATGATCTAGTCCCAAATATTTTATGAATAAACAAATTTAACAAAGTGTGAGGAAATTTTTTCATTTATTATCAATCAAATATTCAACAAAATTGTGTTTTATCAACTCTCCCACACTTACCCTTTTTCACTCCTAGGAAAAACCTCATATCATGTATTCGAAAAAATTGTGACAAGATATGCATGTTCATATTTATCAATCCACAGTATAAATATAGGAAAATAAAGAATCCCATTAAGAGTCAATATCAATAAATTTTAAATTCATTGTCTCATAAATTGTGTCAAAACAAAATCTAGTGAGATTCATAACACTAATCATATCGAAACAAGTTGTGGGTCTACCGTGCCACTAATTCCTCACGTATGTGTGTCCCAACATTTCCAAGTTCATATTGCCACCCTTTATTCAATATGTTTAGATAAAGTAAAACAATTATTATTACCTGGTTTAATTCACTGAACATGTTATACATTCCTTTATAATCAAATTTCAAGACCCACTCACTTAAGCATTCTCAAAAGTCAAACCTTAAGCTCCAAACCTATATATCCTCATATATTGTACATTTAATCACTCCCTTCATTTATTATTTTGGTTTTTTTAAGATTCACTTAGAAAAAATCTCACAGTCATCTCTCAACTTGTGTTCAATCTTCTTATGACACTAATTGTAATAGTTATAAAAAGATCAAAGGTCGAGGAAGAGTAGTTCTTGACCTACCCAAGACACAGCTCATAATTTTTTGTTTTTATTTTTTGTTTTATTAGGTCGTACAATAGTTGAATAATAGGTACACATGCATAGGTCAATTCGGTATAGTAATGAAATCGATCGAAAGAGAAACGAATGTGTGGATCAACCAGTGAATTTTTTTTTACCTAACTTGATTATACCTTTAATTGAGTAGGAAAAATTTCACAATTCATGGTTGAGTGAAATTTGTATGGAGAAATTAATGACATAATTTACCATGAATAGATATCACAAATAACGATGTCAAAATCTAAAAGTTTTAATAATGACACAACCAATCATATCATCGGCGACACCAATTTTTATAAAAATTAACCCTTGATGACGAAATATTACTCATGCTTATCATTCTACCAATGAATTTTTTAAAAAAAAATTATATGTTCCACATGATAATGTTACATAATATATTTGTTTTTTTATTGATTTTTTTTTGTTTTTTTTTGTTTTTTATGGTTTTTTTTGAAATTTTTAACCAAAAACTTAATAGAAAATACATACAAAACACACAAATTAAAATCCTAAATATCTACCCCAAAAGGTTTTCCCCTCCCCCACACTTAAAATATTTCATTGTCCAAAATGTGAACCTATGAGATGATATATGCATATGAAATGTATGATTTTAAATAATATAAGTAATATAAAAGTGAAAGGGTTAGGAACAACCTAAAATTTTAAAGTAATGATAGGGTCATGCAGTGTGATGAAATCCACTGCATCAATAGAAAGTAACTCAATGTATTGATTTAAGCATTTCCCATTGACTATAAATCTCCTTACAATGTTCTCTTGTGTGATCTCCACTTCACCATAAGAAAAAACATTAGATACAATATAAGGACCTAACCATCTGGAACGCAACTTACCAAGCATCAGCTTCAGTTGTGAACTATAGAGAAGGAAATTCTCTCTAACATGAAACTCCCTTTATTGTATCATTATATAATGAGTTTCTTTTTATCTTTCCTTGTATATCCTTGAGTTCACATTTGATGACAATTGAATCTCCTCAAGCTCTTGAATTTACAGCTTTCTTTGGATTCCATCTTGGGTGAAATCCATGTTGCATTTCTTTATTTCTCAATATGCCTAATTCTCAACTTCCACAAGGAGATGAAAATATTTCCCAAAAACAATATGAAATGGATAAATACTGATGGGTTCCTTGTTTTCTATCCTATAATCCTATAATGCATCATCTAAGAACTTTCTCCAATACTTCTTATTCGGCTGCACAGTTTTTTCCAAAATTTGTTTCAACTCTTGATTCGAAACCTCAACCTGGAAATTTGTTTGGGGGTGGTATGGTGTTGATATTTTTTTGTCACCCCATACTTTTGAAGGAGGGAATCAAAATTCCAATTGAAAAATGTATCACTTGTTCACTAATGATGGCCTTTGGTACTCTAAACCTATAAGAAATATGTGTCTTGACAAAGTCTACTACAATATGAGAATCAACAGTCCTGGTGGCCTTATCCTCATCCCATTTACTCACATAATCAATAGAAACCAAAAATATACAAAAAACCAAATTAACTTGGAAAAGGACATATAAAATAAATTCCCCAAACATCAAAAATCTCACAAAATAATATGGGTTGTTGGGGTATCTTGTGTCTCCTAGAAATGTTCCCAGTGTGTTGGAAATGTGAGCACGACTTAAAAAACACATGAGCATCATAGAATAAGATACTCTAATATAATATAGAGTATAAGGATTTACTAGTTGTCTGTTGGGGTCCAAATTGTCCACCATAAGAAAATGTATGAAAAAAATGTAAAACAGACTCAAACTCATGATTAGGAACACACCTCCTGATAATTTGATCACTAAAAATGTTCCATAGGTAAGGATCATCCCATGAATAAAATCTAGACTCAATATTTAATTTTTGGACTTGAATTTTCTTTAAATTTGTAGGTATTTTAGAGGAAACAAGGTAATTAACTAAATCTGCATACCAAGGATGTGTGTCTAAGATGGAATAAAGATGATCATTGAAGAAAGTGTCCCAAAGTGGTACTTGGTCCAAGGTGTCATCCTATAGTGTGTGAGTAAGCCTACTCATGTGGTCCACCACCAGGTTTTCTAAACCCTTATTTTCCTTTATCTCAATATCAAATTCGTGAAGAAGGATCATCCATTGGATAAGCCTGGGCTTTTCATATGGCTTCTTCAAGAGGTACCTTAGAGCTGCATGGTCAGAAAAAAAACTAATTTAGAGCCCAATAAATATAAACAGAATTTATCTAAAGAAAATATGAAGGAAAGAAACTCCTTTTACATGGTTATATATTTTTATTGGTCTTAATTCAATGTCATCTATGCATAGGAAATCACATGTGAGTGCCCCTCCACCCTCTGAGATAAGATAGATCTAACCGTGAAGTTGGAGGTGCCACACATAAGATCAAAAGTAATCTCTCACTGTGGGGGATGTATGGTTGGTGGAGTGGTCAAAAACTTCTTTATCTCATCAAATTAAGTCCTACAAGAATCATCAAACACAAAATTAGGATCCTTTTGAATTAATCACGACATATTAAGAGAAATCTTACTAAAATCTTTGATGAAGTGCCGATAAAATCTTGTATTCCCTAGGAAATATCTAACATCACACCCACATGAAGGATAGGGTAAGGATTAAATAATATCTACCTTATATCTATACACCTCTATCCCATGTCTTGACATTACATTTCCTATTAAAATGTTATGCTCTATCATGAAATTAAACTTTTCAATGTTTAAGACCATATTCTTTTCAATACAATAATTCAAAACCTTTCCCAAACTAGAGATAAAATCATAAAATTAAGAACCATACACTATAAAATCATCTATAAATACCTCCATGAAGGTAACAATAAAATCATAAAATATACTAACCATGAATCTATGGAAGGTACCTGGGGCATTGAAAAGTCTAAATGGCATCCTCTAGTAGGAAAATGTGCCGAATAGAAAAGTGAATTTTGTCTTCTCCTTATCTTCTGGGGAAATAGGAACTTGAAAATATCTAGAAAATCCATCCAAGAAACAATAATGTGTCTTCCAAACTAGTCTCTAAATCATATTATCAATAAATGAGAGGGGGAAATAGTCCTTGCGAGTGGATTGATTTAGTTTCCTATAATAAATACACACACGCTAATTGTTTTGTACCCTCATTGGAACTGACTCCTATCTCTATTTTCTAACAATAGTAAAACTAATTTTCATAGGAACAACCTAAATAAGACTCACCCATTTGGAATCTGAAATGGGATAAATTATACCCATCTAGAGTAATTTTTCAAATTCATTTTTCACAACTTCCAGAAGAGTGAGGTTCAGTCTCCTTTGTGGATGCCTAACCAGTTTAGCCCCATACTCTAAAATAATCCTATGAATGAAAATAGAGGGGATAATCCTTTATATGTCATCCAAGGTCAACCCAATTTCCCTAATTTTCTCCCACAAAATATTCAAAATTTTTTCTTCATGTTCAAAAGGTATATTATTAGAAATTATAATAGGTAATTTCTCACCACTTAACAAGTATGAGTTTTTGAGATTAGGTGGAAATGTATTGAGTTAAAATGAAGGGGGTGCAGTATGGATGGATAAATTGAAGGAACTAAAATATGTGAAAAATGAAACATTAGTACTAGAATAATCATTATCAAAATTAGATAATAATGCATCAAAACCATTAGTATATTCAATATCCAATTCATATTAAAAGTGAACATGATCAAAATCATAATATGAATCCATTTCAAAATCAAATCTAAGAGTGTTTTTATCATTAGAAATAGGTGTGTAAGTGCTCTTAGTTATCAAAGTGTAACCAATAATCATAATATCCCCAAGCATAGGACAATAAAATTTTCTGGGGTTTTTATTTGGTGGTTCAAAATGGGATATAACAAGAGAATAATGGTCCTCAGAGGGGTACTTCATGGATTCCATAACATTAAATATCATAAATTCATCCCCAAACTCTACGAAAAGTGTACCCTTATGGAAATTTATGATAGTTTTTGTAGTTTTGAGGAAGGGACTACCTAAGATAATGGGATAATGAGAACTTACATGATCATCCTCCATGTTAATAATGTAGAAATCTACTGGGAAGATCATGTCTCTTACCCAAACAAGTACATCCTCAAGGACTCCCGCAAGATATTTTATAGCTTTATTCACCAACTTCACCACTAATCTCATTGGCTTCAACTCACCAACCTATAAATAAGATAAAATAGAGTGAGGCATCACATTTATGGAATCTCTTAAATCACATAAAGCATAAAAAAAGTATAACTCCCCTATGGTTCATGGGATGGTGAATGTCTATGGATCCTTTCACTTTGTTGGCATTGTTAGATTTGGTGTAATGAGTGATGACACATTCCATCCAATATTTATAATCTCATTTCCCTTGATCCCTCTTAGATTGGTACAAAGTTCTTTTAAGAATTTAGCGTACCTTGGGATTTTATTGATGGATTCAAGTAGAGGGATGTTGATCTCCACATGCTTGAATGTGTCCAAAACCTCTTTTTGAATCGCATCTTTATCCATATTTTCTACTTGAACAACTCTTTTTGGAAAGGGAAGGGGTTTAGGAGGAACATCATTAATCTTTTTCTTACTTTTGTCCTTCTACTTTGGTTACTCTTCAGTTACTATGGAATGGGGATTCTCCAGAGTTGAGGAGAATCTAAATGGAATGATAGGTGTATATATATCAGTTTTTTTCTTCCCTCTTCTCAATGTGATGGCACTAAAATTCCCCTTGGAATTTCGAGTATGTTGGGAAGGTAGATTTTTTGAATTCTTACTTACCATATCAGAGAGGGCAGTGGAAATCTGTCTCATTTGAGTCTTTAACTCTCTCAACTCCAAAAATTGACTCTTCATCTCATTCTGTTGATTAAAAAACAATTTTTTTCAAAAGTTCATCAGTGTTAGAATATAGCTTGGGTGGGGGATTCCCTTGTTGTTGGCTTGTTAATTATTTGGATTCAAATCTTCTTTGGGGTTGTTGTAAACTCTGTTGGTAAGGCAGAGGCTATTGAAATTTTTGTTGAAAAGGAGGCCTTTATTATTGTACAAATCCATACATCATGTTATATTGATCCTTCCACCCTTTTTTGTATGTTGGTTCAATGTAATCATACTTCTTTTGGGGGTGTGGCTATTTTTTCTGCTGATATGGTCTCCTAAGGAATATTGCAGCACAATCCTTGGACTTTTTTAATTGGGGTAAATAGTTAGTTGGGTGGTCTGTTTTAGTGAAAATTCCACATGGCCTTATAGGAGTGGGTTGGGATATATTTGGATCCAAATTAATCTACCTCACCATAGTGGTCAATTATTCCATCTTAGTATCAATAAAATTATTTTCAAGGGAGTAAGGACTTACCTGATGTACTCCTCTTACATGTGGTCTGCCTCGATCACCAAATTGTTGGGAGTTTTGTGCCATATTTTCAATCAACGCACGTGAAGATGCTACTGGTTTTTCAACCAATGCACCTCCAACTGCAGTATCCAACATGCTTCTCTCTATTGTTGTGATTCCTTCCTAGAAGTACTAGATGAGCAGTTTCTCACTTATTTGGTGATATGGGCAGCTTGCACACAACTTCTTGAATTGCTCTTAGTACTCATACATTGACTCTACTTGGGATTTCTTGATTCCTGAGATCTATTTGCGGATGGAAGTGGTCCTTGATGTGGGAAAAAACTCTTCAAAAAATATGTTTCAAATCATTTCAACATGTTACATCTTCAGGTTTTAAGCAACACATCCAATCCTTTGCAATTCCATCAAGTGAGAATGGGGATGCTCCTAGTTTTATTTGATCTTCATATAAATTTATTGGTTTTAAGGTTGAGAAAATCACATTAAATTTTTTTATATGTTTATTGGGATCCTCACTAGAGAGGCCATGAAATTTTGGAAGTAGGTTAATTAACCCAGATTTTAGTTCAAAGTATGATTTGAGATTTGGGTATGCAATTCAATTTGGTTTATAGTTTTTTTAAAAGGTTGGGGCCGAAGCCTTAATTTATTATTTAAACCAAATACCTCTTTAGTGTGGGTGGAGGGTGACCCATTACATATCCCGAAGGCCCAAGGCCAAGTGGCCTGAATACAAGGCTTGAAAACCCATTTTTTGGCCCAAAGGACCCCTCGGTGAATAGTACTGCTATAGTACCTGTGCTGCTACAGTACCCGCCGCCGCTACAGTACCCTGTAATAGTGCCTCCGCCGCTATAGTGCCACAACTGCTACAGTACCCCGTAAATTCTTCTTTGCCCAAATTTGATCCTGGGTCTTTTGGATGCCAAGCAGGAGCTTGTACCACTTGGGTACAAACTCGTTGGAACAATTTGGTTTATAGTTAATATTTGATGCAGCTAATTCTTGAATGGTTCTATTAAGTTCATTGTTATTATTTTCATCCATTGGTTCTTATTTTATGTTTTATTTGGAATTATTTCCAATTTTAGTGTTACCATAATGGAGGAATTCTCCTACTGGTTGAATGTTGAAACTTCCCGTAGACTGAGACTGTCTGATTCAATATCAAGGGCTATGTTAAATCTCAAGGTCAAGATCTAATAGATCCTCGAGACTATTTAGTGTCATAAATAAAATAAAAATAAAATGAGGAAAAGTGGACCATAATAAAAAGAAAATAATTTTTTGTTGGTTTGATAAAAATAAAATAAGATAGAGATAAAAACTTGAGAAAGGTGAAAGAAGAAGGAAAGAGGAGAAAAAAATAATAAAATGAAAAATAAAAAAATAACTATAATTGTTGAATAAATTACTTTCCTATGTGGAAATGATGCCAATTTTAAAGGCACTATCGTGGGTGCTCTCAAATGATATTCAGTTTCGGGTTATTTAGGTGCAGCAGAGTGGCTGACTGAGGTCATCTCTCAAAGGAGGAAGTAATTTAAAACAACATATTAAAGCTATTTTGAAAATAAAATAAAATAAAATAAACAACATTGAAGTATGTGGGTTGTTTTATTTTTATAAAATAACAAGAATAAGTATGCTGGAAGAATATTGTATTTTTTTTGTTTTTATATTTGAAATAAAATTTGATTTATAAAACACAATGAGAAGATGTTTTTTTAGAAAATATTTTAAAATGAGTAATCTATATAACTCTAACTATTCACTTAATTATTAATAATTGTAATTTAAATTAATTGTGTTTAGGGATTATTCACTTAATTGTGTTTAGGGATTATATTTGAACTTTACAAATTTATCGTATGGGCTTTTGTTTCACTGGTTAAGGTCACGCTCTCAAAATTCACACATTACTAAACCTCGCATGTTTTTTGCATGAATCGTTCAATTTATTTATTAGTTTCAATTAAATAAAAATCTCAATTAATATATCATTTTAATTTAATTACAGTATCTCATTGATTTAAAATAAATTAATGAATAAGGTAAGAGGTAGACTGATTACTGAAAAGAACTACTCTTCCATGGGAGGTGTAGTCATCTTAGAAATGTTTTTCATTACTAAGGGTTTGGAAAGGGTATAACCCAATATTGTCTCTAATATTTAATTACAGACCAAATATAAAGATTAATAGAAGAATAAAATTGAAAATAATAGAATAAATGGAAGAGAAAATGAGAGTTTATTGAAATTACAACAATTATAAAAAGTGAAGAAGAAGAAGAAGAAGGCTTTGATGAAGGGAACCTAGATTCAAGAGATATCCCTCCTAAACTTACTAGAGAAATAAATTGAAATTAATTATCCTCTACCTTTAATCTCTTAATTCATGTTAAAACCCCTCAAAATGTGAAAAAAACCAATTTATAGAGTGGAATAGAGGCTAGGTTTCAGGTGGTTTAAAGTGTAAATGGGGGAAATTATTCCAAATATTTTATTTCAAGTTACACTGCCTATTTGACCTTCAGAAGGCGTGAACCAATTTTCCTTATATAATTATGGTTTGTGATAAATTTTGTTCTCGACCTCAACTCCAAATTTGGGTCCAATCCAAGCATGTATGTAGAAGTTATGACCCAAATACAGAACCGATGTCCAATCTAGGGAGTCCATCCCAACTTTGACTTCATGGCCCATTTTCTCCATCCAAATGTACAATTTAGCTCTGATGTCCTGAATAAAAGTTGAATCCAATTAATTCAGTAACTCATTTACAAAATATTAAGTTCAAATAATTCAAATAAAATTATTTATGTTCAAAATACTATAGTTAATTTTTAAAGTGTAAAATGGGAATTTTCCTCAAATTTTAAAATGAATGATCTAATCCCAAATATTTTATAAATAAAAAAATTTAACACAATGTGAGTAAATTTTTCCATTTATTATCAATAAAATATTCAAGAAAATGGTGTTTTATCAAACACCATACCCTAAACCTTTAGGTATGGGTTGAGATTCAGTGAGACTTCCTACCCTAAATCTTTGAGTATGGGATGGGTTATGGGTACAGTTGAATATGGTGATGAATATATTTTGGAATGGAGGTTAAATTAGTATGATTGAGTGTTGCAGTTTCCAAGTTAACACGTGATAACATGATATTCACGGATTCATGGTGGACCAGCTAGAACATGATGTCCAATGTGCTTGTGTGACATGTTTACCTTCCTCATGAATACATGTATATGAAATCATATAGTAGGGGAACTTGGAGAGACCTTACTGAGATGTATTTCCCACACCTTGTATGGGAACTTTGGTGTGAATGTAGACATATCATTTATATGGGATGTCCTTCGCTCAGTAAAAGAATGCGCTTCACACGCCAGGGGATTTTCGAATTTTGCTGGCTGTTAGGCCTTATGGTGCTAGTTCCCCAGTGCCACTTCCAAACTTGTTGGCCCCTGCTCCCGATCCCACTCCTTCAGTGGCTAGTACCTCCCTACCTCAGGCACCTCCTGGCCCCTTGCCCTAGCATTGGGATCCCATCTCCTTCAAGGAGTCATTGTGTCCCTCATCTTGAGGCTATTAGAATTCATGCTTCTCAGAAGTGAGATCATATGTTCCGCGGGTGTTTAGGGAGGGTTTCATCATGTTGATGGAGGTCCCTACTAAGGTTTTTTAAGATGTTGTTTCCTGCTTTAAATAGACCCTTATAGCATAGTTTGGATCTGGGAAGCCTACGCTCCCTGTTTTCAAACGCTTTTTGGATTATTGTGGGCTATAGGCCTTGGCTCGCATTTCTACTGTTCATCATAACTCATTTTTCCTAGTGACGTCTTCGAAAGAGGACTTTGTATAGGCATGGTTCAAGGCTCCCTAGATCTTGGGCCACTGGCATTTCAACCTAAACCGTCGGTCTATGAAGGTTCATAAGGGGAGGTAAAGTCCCCTCGCTGTTTTTTGGGTTTTCTTTCCTAGCCTCACGCTCCCCTTTCAGAATGGAGGTCTTCTAAAATCCATTGGTGATTCTATGGGTGGATTTATCTAATAGCACACTACTACTATGAGGAAGTTTCAGTGGCTTGGGTTTGTGTGGAACTGGATCTATCCATCCCAGTCTCAGACAAGATCCATTTGAAGGTGAATTATGAGTTGGTGTGGATCCAGGAGGTCATATTTACTGTCTTCCCCACTTTTCTCCTTCACGGCCTCCTCTAAGGCCACTCCCCCCAAGTGTACAGGAAACAGAATCCATGTCCCCTACGCCAAGAGGCTATAGAGGATTAGATAAAGGGTCTTGTGCAAGTGGAACCTTCAGTGGGGTCCTCCTCTGATGTGCAAGTGGCGCCTCAGGGCCCTCTAGGAAATTATCACTCAGACCTCCCCCCCCCCATCTGTGATCCCTCCCTTACCCCTTCACCAGTTAGTGTGGCCTCTCTAGCCTAGCTCTTTTCACTTTCGGCCCTTGGGTATCCTCCACCCTTATGTACTGCCTCACATAATTTCTCTTCAGTCCTTCCCAGATTCTATCAGAGGGCTGTCTTCTGGGGGACCTTATGAGGATTCCTACCATTTTCCTTGTGCCCCTGGGTCAACCCTCTCTAGAGTCAGTGCCCATACTGAGTGATGCAGGGGGAAATATCTTGGGGCTGAGAGGCTAGGTGGTATGTCCCCCTCCCCCAGTTCTGAATTCTATTTGCATTATTGATGAAAGAAAGCGTACTTTGAAGGGGGATCCAATCCCTTTTTCCCCTCAGTTTCCAGAATTTCAAGCCTCATTATTTTAGTCTTCTCCAAGATCAGTGAGAGGGAAGACTCTCAATCCCCCCTCTCATAGGACCCACCCTTCTTCATTGTCCTCCCCTCTATCCTCAGGGGTCACTAGTGCAGAAAACGTATTTTTACAGTGGTTATTTTTTATTTTTTACGTCGTATTTTGGCCGATTTTATTATAGGAGACGTTATAAACATTGTTTTTTACATTGGTTATTTTAAAACTGACGTAAAAAACACAAATCCGAAGCATTTTTCACATCAGTTGATAAAAAACTGACGTGGAAAATTCTTCGAAGTCGTGTTTTATTACGTTGGTTATTAAATAACCGATGTGGTATATACTATTTTTCATCAGTTATTATATAACTGATGTCATAAATCACTCCTCCAAAGCATTTATCACGTCGGTTATTTTCATAACCGACATGATAAACCTGTCTGCCAAGCAGTTTCCCACATCAGTTCAATAATAACCGACGTGAAAACATATCTACTACGTCAGCTATAAAATAACCGATGTAAAAAACTATTCATTTCAATTTATTACATTGGTTATGAAATAACCGACTTAAAAACCATTTCCCATGCATTTATTACGCCGGTTTTCAAATAACCGACATTAAAACTAATCCAAATTCATTTTTAAGTCGGTTATAAAATAACTGACATAAAAAACATTTTTTTAATAAAATCGATCAACCACTGTTATGCCCTACCAAAATACCTGAAACTGACCAAAAACATACCAAAAACAGACCAAAACCTGACCAAAAACAGACCATAACCCCCCCCCCCCCACCCCACTGGATATCCCCCACCTCACCCATGTACACCCCCACCCCACTAGACACCCCCAGACCAAAAATGGACCAAAACCTGACCAAAACCAGAACCCCCACCCCCCTACCACCCCACTGGATAGCCCCCACCACACCCCTAGACTGCCCCCCCACCCCATGGACAACCCCCACACCCCTAGACAACCCTCCCCCCACCCCCTGGACATCACTCCCACACCCCTGAACAGCCCTCAAACACCCCTAGACCCCCCCACCCTCCTGGACACCCCCACCCCCTGGACAGCACTCCCACACCCCTGGATAGCCCTCCCACAACCCTAGAACCCCCTCCCCATTGGAAACCCCCCCACACCCCTGGACATCCCCACACTCACCTGGACAACCCTCCCACCCTCCTGGACACCCTCCCACCTCCTTGTACTGCCCCCACCCCCATGGAAACCCAGGACCCCCCCCACCCCACTGGGAAGCCCTCCCAAACACCACTGGAAACCCCCCTCACCCCACAGGACACCCCCACCCTCATAGACCCCATAGACACCCCCCAGCCCTGGACACCCCATGGACATCCCCTTACTCGTCTGGACAACCCTCCCACCCTCCTGGACACCCTCCCACCGCCTAGACTGCCCCCCCATCCCCATGGACACCTTGGACACCCCCCAACTCACTGGACATCTCTCCCACACTCCCATGGAAACCTCCCTCACCCCACAGGACACCCCCCCCCACACACAAACCCCTAAACACCCCCTAGACCGCCCCCCACTCCCCTGGACATCCCTCCCACCCTCCTGGAAATGGTCCCACCCTATTGGACACCCTCCCACACACCACTAGAACCCCCCCCACACCCCTGGACATCCCCCACCACACTGGACACCCCCAGACCAAAACCAAAAAGAGACCAAAACCCCCCAACAGACCAAAACCCGAACAAAACCAGACTAGAACCCCCCCCTCTGCCCCCCCCCCCCCCCACTGGATAGCCCCCACCACACCCCTGGACATCCCCCCCCCCCCACACACCCATGTACTGCCCCCACCCTCTGGATAGCCCCCCACACCCCTGGACAACCCCCCCCACCCCCACCCCCTGGACAACACTCCCACACCCCTGTACAGCACCCCTCACCCCACAGGACACCCCCACACCCCTGGAAACCCCATGGAAAGCCCCCCACTCCCCTGGACATCCCTCCCACCCTCTTAGAAATGCTCCCACCCCCTGGACTACCCCCCCACCCCCATCCCCATGGACACCCTGGACACCCCCACCCCACTAGACAACCCTCCCACACCCCTGGAAACCCCCCTCACCCCAAAAGATACCCCCACACCCCTGGATATCCCCCCAATCCCCTAGACAGCCCTCTCACCCTCCTGTAAATTCTCCCACCCCCACAGAATGCCCCCCCCCCCCACTCTCATGGACACCCAGGACACCCCCCCCCTCACCGGATATCCCTCCCACAACCCTGGATACCCTCAACCCCACTGGACACCCCCCACACCCTTGGAACCCCTCCCCCAAGACCAGAATCCATACCAGAAAAACCATCATAAGTAGACCAAAACAAGAAGTAGATAAAAATTAAACATTCACATATATAACATTCAAAAAATACAATTTCAACTTAAAAAAACTAAATCCAACCTAAACGACTACCAAATACACAATTACAATGACAATATTCAAAATTACATTTTACACTACAAACAACTAAAATTCAATCAAACCTTTAAAATAATTTGACCATTCCAGTTGTAAGTGTTTGACGTCTTGAGCACTATAGGATTTAGGGTCATCAAATAGCTACAAATTAAAAGGATTGTAGTTAACGTGTATAATGAATAAATAAAAGGAAATATTATGTCAAAGTTTACAACTTTTCCAGTTGTAATTATTTCATAAATAAATCTTAACATATAATATCTGCATTCGATGGTGCCTTTTTGTTCATTAAAATTCTGTTTGAATGAGTGTAAATTCAATATTTTTTTTATGTAATAAATCAAAAAGTACAAATTATAAATGGATATTTACCTTTACATTTACATATTAGATCTTCACACTCCTTTTATTTGTGTTTTTTTCAAAAGTAGACCCATACCCTGTTTGAAAATAATACAAATGGGATAAATTTAAAATTCATTATAATATAAAAAAATATTGAGAAACTGAAACTTACTTTTCCAATATTTTCTTAAGACTTTCCCAAACATCTCCATGGATAGAGCATATCCAATAAAGTGTTTTCTCCCTTGGGCAAAAAACACCTAACATCCAATGATCACTGATAAAATAAAATTTAAGGTAAGTGGTTTTTTATGTTAAAATATAATGAACTATTTTCCAGAGATGTGTTTCATACCTCTCAAAAAAACTCATCATCCAACATTGTGTGACTATATTCTGTTCAAATCTTTCAGCAATATAAAGAATTATTTATTCCTCATCCAATGCATGTGCTTCTAGGGAAATCAAATGCGGGTCCATGAATCCATATACATATGTCTGCTCATTCTTCTCACAAATGTTATAAAGATACCTAATACAAAATAGACATAAGTATACATTTTTAATAAATATAATGTAGGGAAAAGGTGTTAAGGCTTACATGGAAAAAATTTGCACCATGTTGATTCCCAACTTATCTTTAGTAACAAGCTCCATGATATCAGTTTTCACAATCCTCACAGTTATTTCACATCTAAAAACATGAGCTTCCATTGGGAACTCATAATGATCAGCCAAAAAATTTGAATATCTTGACAATCTGTCAAGACTACTAGAATCTATATCTGATGTCATATCCATTTGTCTTTGTTGTTGTCTATATAGTATTTCTTTACCTTTGAAGTATTCCTATAAGAATAAATAGAAAAATATATTAGTTTTCAAATGATAAAACATATTTAATAAAAAAAAATAGAAGATATAACATACATACCTATATGGTAATGAGTTTTAGAAGTCTGG
Organism: Viscum album; assembly: GCA_963277665.1. Taxonomy (NCBI): domain Eukaryota; kingdom Viridiplantae; phylum Streptophyta; class Magnoliopsida; order Santalales; family Viscaceae; genus Viscum; species Viscum album. The sequence goes on from OY728120.1 coordinate 1,115,889,842, forward strand.
ATGGCCAAATTAAAAAATGTCCAATACTATGTCCAACTATCATCACCTCATCTGTAGGTAATGGTACTCAAGATGATCTATCTATAATATCCTGTATGGTGGCCCTATGATTCTCTACCTCTAATTATTGATGATAAATTGTATATTTTATACAATATACCATCCCATATGAAACTATATGATGTTGAGGATCATCAATATACAACTCACAATAAGTAGGAAGTTGCGGCAGAGGAGTAGGATAAAAAATGGTGTCTGCAGGATGAGATGGGGGAGTGGGAGCTACTAGCGGAGGTAGAAGATAAATAATGGGGTCTGCAGGGGGAGGTGGAGGAGTGGGAGATGTAGTCTGAAATTGTCTTTTCATGTCTACAAACATAGACTATACCGACGCTCTAATCTTTTCCTCTATCTTTGCATTAATATTATGAACTTCATACTCCAAGGATTCTATTTTTTTTATAAACACCCTCAATGGAATAAGTTGAAGAATGTGGAAACACTTTTTTTAATGATAAACCTATTGGATATCCTCGTACATGACCAGGATGTTCGGTCTTTCCCAATGCTGAAGATAAAATATCTTTCCTCCCAGTAGCTGTAAATACCCCCTGTAAGCTCTGCTCCTCAAGAGAATCTTTTTTTTTTGAAAATGTTAGAGGTTGTGCCTATTTAATTAAAAAACAAGGGAAAAGTGCCAGATAATCCTATATTAATTAATTGAACATTTCTGTAATGATTGAAATTATATGAAGAATATAGTTAAATTAAATAAATAAAATAGATATCTTACAATCCTCTCAGCTACGATTCTCGAATCTTCTGAAATATATTTCCCTTTTTTCCCATCTGAGATCGCTTTAATTTTTCATGTCTAGATGGAGAGGATGGAGGGGCCACCTCTCTAGATCTTTAAGACTCATCTCTTAGTTTTTGTAATTTTTTCACCATCATTTGTTCTTCCAATAATGTATACCCTCCCCGAGATAAACTATGAGGGTATACATTTTAAATTGGATCTCTTGATGAGATTTACTTGTTTGCTATAAATTAAGAATAATAAATCATTTACAAAACATTAATAAGATCATTTATATAAAAACAATATTATAAAAGTTTACATTTCCCTTACCAAAAATTAATATTTTCTTCTACTTTCAACAAACTGTCTCCATGTGTCTTCATCTATGAAAGGATATATATGACATGGATTGTCATGACTCCTATGACCAAAAATGAAATTAGATGAGAGGGTTGATTTGAAATCCCTCCATCTCCTGGCAGCCATCGATAAGCATTTCTTCCTAACTCCTCCAATGTCAGGAATATCAAATTTCATATGATAAAGAAGAGGCTAAAAATTTTATATATACTAGAAACATTTAAAGAATATGCGAACAATAGAAAAAGATCTTACCAAAATATTCTTACACAACTAAGAGATTGTCGCTTTTTACACACTTATTCAATCATCATACAAAATTATTACTTTGTTATTACCCTGAGTTGATACAAAACTCTTAAAATATTTTGCATTTGGACCTCTAGGAATATCATCCTCATCAAACTCAATGAGAATCCTCTGGTCTTGTGTATGGGAAATTGATAATTTTGGTAAACGTGTGCACCCACATTTACCAACTCTTGAACTCTTTGTCGTAATGGGAGCACATGAGGAAGATTGGGGAACATCAAGAGGAGCATGTGAATGTTCCTCCCCAGAGGTATGACCAATATGCTCATCTCCAGAATCATGTGGTTGATCAACTGATTGATCTGTCATTATCCTTGAAATAAAAAAAACAAACATTAGTTCAAAAATATACAAATTCAAATATTACAATACTAATGTAAACAAAAAATAGAAAATTTTACTAAGTTACATAATAGTAAACATGGTTAATATGGTAAGCATGTTAAATAATGGTAAAGATGGTAAACATGGTAAACATGGTAAACCTGGTAAACATGGTAAATTAATTGTCATTGAACAAAAATAATAGATATATAATTTATGTAATGGTAAACTTGATAAAGTAAACTAAACAAAATTAAAACAAACAAAAACTTATACTTATTTGTTTTAATATGTGTTTTAATAAAGAAAAAACTTACAATATATAACATTTTATGAAAATAATAAATGTATACAAGATATAAACAAATTTTACCTATAATTTTAGGAATGTAAAAATGGATTGTTTTCCCAAATTCCTTCATCGTGATCATTCCTTATGGCACAAACCATGTCTTCAACATGATCATCATTATTTTCTGTTAATCTTTCCATGGAAGTAGGGTTATCACATAAATTAACATCTTTATCAAGTTGATCCTCACCAATATATTGTTTTCCCCTTATAAAACAACAACCCACTGCATATCTGATTGATCTACTACATAGAATTTTTTTTTCAAGTGTTTCCATTATAAAAGAATCAGTTGTGTATTCCAATCTATTCAGGTTAACAACTGTCATTCCATATTCATCGTTTCTGACACTGTTGTTACCAATAAACCATTTATAGTTAAAAAAAGAACTTTAATTTAAAATTAATCAACCTCCCATATTTATCCAATCACTCCATAATATGCACTTGATGCAGAAATTGGGTTTTTGTCTTTAGCCCTCAAAAAATGAATTACTCCTGCAAACACCAATACAACACTATTCTGAACTACACTTCTATTTTCCTGAGATTTCATATGAAATGTATATTTATTAATGTCATAACTGAACCATGTTATCACATTTAAACATGGACCACCCACTACCCATTTTAATGTCTCTGATACATCTAATCTATCAAGAATGATCTTTTTAAACCACTAATTTTTTTTTTGTTGTGCTCATTCAAAATCCACATTTCTTTATTCTTTGGATGACATTGTTTCAACTCATTAATATGCAATGTGATATACAGTTGATCATCAGCTATGTTATTCAAGATGTATAATTCTAACTTCTTTATCTGTTGAGCTGACAATGATTTGACTTTCAAGCCACAAATCCCCTTTCCCTCATTATTAACTCGTCCATGGTGAGATAGAGGCAAACCTATGTGTTGTGCCACATCCAAGTATCTCATACAAAACTATGCAACCTCCTCAAAAATATACTTTTCAATAATGGAGGCTTCAGGTCGATATGGATTCTTAACATACTGCATCAATATTTTCATATACCTTTCAAAAGGATACATCCAACGAAGATATGCAGGTCCAAAAAGCTTTATTTCTCGAACCATATGAATCATTAAATGCACCGTTATATCAAATAAATATGGAGTAAAATACATTTACAATTGAAAAAGTATACAAATTGCATCCTTTTTCAAAATGTTCAAGGCATTCACATCAATCACCTTATTACAAATTGAATTGAAAAAATAACACAACTTCATTATAGTCTTTCTAACACGGATGTGCAATATTCCATGCAATGAAATCGGTAGAAGTTATTGCATCATGACATGAAAATCATGAGATTTCATACCTATCAACTTCAATTACTTCAATGAGGCAAAAAATTTTACATTTGAAGAATAACCTTGAGGCACTTTGATATCATGAAGACACTAAAAAAATCTAATTTTCTCCCTCTTGGATAATGTATGACAAGCTGGGAAAAGAAATTTTTTTCTTCCATTAGGAGTGGGAGCTAACTCCAAACGTATTCCCATTGATAGTATGTCTAATCTTTCATTCAACCCATCTTTTGTATTTCCTTTAATATCTAACAATGTTCCAATAAAACTATCACAAATATTCTTCTCCATGTTCATGACATCAATATTATATTTAACTTCATGATATCTCCAATATGGTAGCTCAAAAAATATTTACCTTTTCTTCCAAATATGTCTATCATTACCAGATTTTTGTGTCTTTCCCAATGTCACATCAAGGTTTTCCACCCTTTAAAAATACAGATCAGGGGATAAAGGTTTTGGAGTAGTATCAAATTCTTGTGAGCCATTGAATTCCTTTTTTATTCTTCTATAAGAGTGATCCATAGGAAAAAACTTTCAATGAACCATGTACACTATTTTCCTCCCATGATGCAATTGACAATATGAAGTCTGTTGTTCAAAAATTGGACATGCTTTATGCCCTTTAACACTATATCCAGACAAATTTTCATATGATGGGAAGTCATTTATAGTGAACATAAGCACTGCATGCAGTTGAAAATATTCCATTTTATAAGAATCATACACCCTAATACCATCCTCCCATAAAATTTTAAAATCATCAATAAATGGTGAAAAGAAAACATCAATATCATTTTCAGGTTACTTTGGACCAGAGATCATTATACTCAACATGAAATATTTTTCCGTCATACAAACTTCAAGAGAGAGGTTTTAAAATACCAATAAAACAGTCCATGAACTATGTGTGCTACTGAGGGTTCGATATGAATTCATTCCATCTGTGCACATCCCCTAGTCTGATATTTCTAATTTAATTTCCAAATGTAGGATACTTCTTATCAATTTTCTTCCATTGTGGACAATCAGCTGGATGATGTATTTTACCATCACATATCTACTCATCAGCATTCCATATTAACCTTTTTTTCATCATGTGAATTAGAAAATAAACATTTCAAATGATGAATTATTGTAAGATACCAAAATACCTTAGAAGGGATATTTGTAATCTCTACATCAGGCTGTGATTTTTATTTCACCTTATATTATGATGTCCCTTATTTAGGAAACTCTGAAAGAAATTCATATTCCTTCCTATATATCATACATTCATTCGGACAGGCATGTATTTTCTTGTATCCCAATACCATTGGGAATAATATTTTCTTGTACTTATAATGTTAATTTGGAAGATCGTTATATTTTGGAATAATGTCTATCATCAAATTTAGCAGCTATGTAAAACTTCTGTCACTCCATCCATGTTTCTCCTTTAGTTTAATCAATCTTAAAACCGCTGAAAAAACTGTAAAATTTGTACAACTAGGATATAATGGTTTTTCATAATCACCATATAGACATGAAACTATCAGTTCCATATCAACTTTTTCTTCTTCAATATCGCGAATAATTTCTTCAATTCCATAATAGTTACCATATTGTGAATTATCATCATTAGTAGATCTGACATTCCATCTAGTTTCACCATGCCAAATCCAAGGGCTGTAACTTGGATTAAAAACATGAAAAATCATATGATATTTTATCTATATACTTTTAAACTTCTTCATATTCAGACATTTCAGGCATGGACAGAAAAAAATGTCACTGCTTGGAACATTTCATTTAGAAAATTCCAAAAAGGCATCAACACCTTCGTCATATTCATTACTCATTTGATATGACACAATCTAACTTCGACTAATTATTACCTATAAAAAATATCAAAATTATACATCTTTTTAAGATAAGAAAAATATATGTTTATATGAAAAATATAATAATTTGAATGTAAAACAGTTTTGAAATATAAAACAAATCTATGCGTATTTAAAAAAAATATGCTTGAAAATGATTTTAAAAAGAAAATATAGATAGATATAACAGTTTTAAATTCATCTTGATCTTTTCTTCTTAAGATTCACAAATAATACACCATAATGCAATTGGATACCAAATTCACCCTTCTGTAAAAAATAAATATGAAGTATAAATATTAAAATATGAATACATTCACTAATGAAAATTACACAGATCCCAATGATTTTAAACCTCTGGACAACCCCCCTAGACATCCCCCCCACCCCCTGGACACCACCCCCACCCCCTTGGACACCCCCACCCCCTGGACACCCCTACCCCCTTGGAAAACACCCCCACCCCCTTAGACACCACCCCACAACCCCTGGACACCACCCCCACCCCCTTGGACACCCCGTGGACTCCACCACCCCCTTGGAAAGCCCCCCACCCCTGGACACCACCCCCACCCCCTTGGACACCCCCTGGACACCACCACCCCCTTGGACAGCCCGCCACCCCTTAGACATCCCCCACCCCTCTAGACCCCCCACCCCCTTGGACACCCCCACCCCTCCTGGACACCCCCCCAACCCTTACCCCCTTGGACACCCCCCAACCCTCTAGAAACCCCCCCAGACAGCCCCCTAAACCCTCTGGATAGGCCCCCAAAACCCTCTGGACAGTCCCCCACCCCCTTGGACAGCCCCCCACCCCCTTAGACACCCCCACCCCTTGGACCCCCCCCCCCCCATACACACCCTTGGACTGCCCCCCCCACCCCCATGGACACCCTGGTCACCCCCAACCCTCTGGACAGCCCCCCAAACCCTTTAGACATTCCCCACCCATCTTGACAGCCCCCACCCCCTAGATAGCCCCCACCCCTCTAGACATCCCCCACCCCTAGACAGCCCCCCACCCCTCTAGACACCCCCACCCCCTTGGACTCCCCCACCCCTCCTGGACACCACCCCCACCCCCTACCCCTTGGAAACCCACAGGGACACCCCCCAACCCTCTATACACCCCCCCCCCGGGACAAACCCCCAAACCCACTGGACAGGCCCCCCAAACCCTCTGGGCAGGCCCCCACCCCCTTGGATATCCCCCCCCCACCCCCTTCGACACCCCCCCACACACCCCTAGACTCCCCCCCCATGGACACCCTAGACACCCCAACCCTCTAGACAGACCCTCGAACCCTCTGGACAGCCCCCCCCACCCACCCCCTAGATAGCCCCCAACCCTCTAGATAGCCCTCCACCCCCCTGGACACCCCCTACCCCCTTGGACAGCCCACTCACCTCCTTGGATACCCCCCCACCCCCTGGACACCCCTATCCCCTTGGACATCCCCCTCATCCCCTCGACACCACCCCCCCTCCCACACACACACCCCCTTGGACACCCCCAACCCCCTTGGACAGCCCTCATAGCCCTTGGACACCCCCACCCCCTTTGATATCCCTTGCACCCCCTTGGACACCCCCAACCCCCTTTGACATCCCCAACACCCCCCCTGGACACCACCCCCACCCCCTTTGACACCCCCTGGACACCCCAACCCCCTTGGATAGCCTCCGCACCCCCAGGACACCACCCCCACCCCCTTTGACATCCCCTGCACCCCCTTGGACACCCCCAACCCCCTTGGATAGCCCTCGCACCCCTGGACACCACCCCCACCCCCTTTGACATCCCTCGTACCCCCTTGAACACCCCAAACCCCCTTTGACAGCCCCCGCACCCCCCTGGACACCACCCCCACCCCCTTTGACACCCCATGGACACTCCCACCCCCCAGGATAGCCCCCCACCACACCTGGACACCACCCACCCACTTGGACAACCCCCCCCCCCCCCATCCCCTTGGACCCCCTATATGCGCACACACACAAACAAACAAAAAATGTAAACTTGAATGATATCACTTCCATGGTTCCTTTCACCAGAAAATAATTTAGCATCGTATAAATGAACACTATGAAACTTACCATGACAGCAATAACAAAGATAGAAAAATAAGATCTCAAAAAATTATATTAGGGTATCGTGAAAAATAATAACTGAAATCGAGTTGTGTGAGGCTTACTTTAGTGTTGCGAGTTAACTGATAGACCTGGTGACTATATTGATGATGAATGATGTTGGAAAAATGAGGTTGTAGGGAATGACTTTGAAGAATACTTTTTAGGTTTTCCGCGCGGGAGAGACGAGTCATTGGTCGCTCGATCGAAGAAAATAGAATGACTGAATACGAGGCGTGATAAATCATTTAAAATCTTTATAATGTCAGATATTTAATAACCGATGTGATAAAAAAAATTCTATGTTTATAAAATCGGTTATTTAATAACCAACGTAGAAAATTATTTATAACGTCGGTTATTTTATAACCGACGTTATAAATGGAGCTTCATCACGTCGGTTTTTTTATAACTTACGTGATAAAGCACCGAGATTTCCTTTATCACGTCATTTATTTTATAACCGACGTGATAAAACGTGCCAGATTCGATTTTCACGTCGGTTATAAAATAACCGACGTAAAAAATCTAATCTCCTTATTTTTTACGTCGGTTATAAAATAACTGAAGTAAAAAATGGATCCTAATCGATATATCATGTCGGTTATAAAATAACCAACGTGATATATCTATTTTTAAAGCTTTTCACATCGGTTATATAGAACCGAAGTGAAAAATGCCGACGTGTTCAACATTTTTTCCACTAGTGGGTATGCATGTGGCTGAGATCAAGACACAAGCATAGTTAGAGCAGGGAGAGCTACTTCTCCCACCCGATAGAGATCATGTTTCCTAGGGCCTAAGCCGATCCACACCTCTCCCAATGATTCCTTTTATCATCTATAACTCTCGTGGCCTAGGTGCGCGAGTTAAAATTTATTACATATCTTTGGAGTCTAAGAATAACAAGGCACACATTATGTACATCCTCGAACACAAGAAAACCCCTTCTAAACTCAAGGAGTTCACTTGGAAAATCAAGATGCATGAATCCATGCATGCAAACCCTACAAACTAGCACATTTGGATATTATGGAATAAAGATACAGTGGTGGACTTGGTGTAAGAGGGTGACCAATTCATAACAACGAAGTTTGTCCATGGTAAAACCCACTTCTTAGTTTCCTTTTTGTATGGTAGTTGTGATTTTCAATGGAGGGAGTCACTATGTAATGATCTTAGTGCTTTAGACCCAGGGGATCTTCATTGGATCATTGGCGGAGATTTCAACACCATCACAGAACTGGCTGAAAATAAGGTCATAGGATCATTCCATCAGAAAGAAAGTAAGGATTTCACCCAATTCCTGAGGGCTAATGGCCTAGTGGACATGGGGTATTCAGGTGACCTCTACACTTGGTGAAACAATCAAAAAGGGAACAGGTAGTGATAGAGCATGCTGGATCGCTGCCTAGAAAACTTACAAGCCATCATGAGGTTTACCAATGCCATGGTTAGTCATCTGGTCCGCGGAATATATGATCACTCTCCATTTTTGGTTTCTCTGTCTCTAAGGCAGGACACCCATATAAGGTTTAGGTTCTCAGACCACTAGACTCGCATTTCCAGCTATCAAAAAATGGTGACCAAGTCATGGGGAGTTCAAACCTAGCGTCACACATGGGTGGTCATCCATAACAAGATAAGGAGGATCATGCTCAAAATTAAGGCATGGGTTAAAGATATACCCCCTATGGATAAAAATATGGAGGATCTCAAACAATATATTGAATGACATGAAGTTATCTTGGAGGAGATCTAGAATAAGTAAACCTTTTCTACCCTTTCGGAGAAAAAGAACAGCCTGACGGAGATGATCCTTTCAGAGGAACAAAAGGCAAGGGGAAACGCAAGGATAAAGTGGCTTTGATGGGGGATAATAATTATGCATGTTTCCATGCATGCATTAGGGAGAAAAGGTGTATCACTAAGACAAATATCTTACTTTAAAACGGGTCCTACACCGACGACAGGGAGGTTGTTGGGGCCATGGAACACATGATATTCAAGGATCTTCTAGCAGGCCCAAATGAGAGGATATTGAATGGATACCCAGGAGGTAGTGATGGCCTATGGTACATGATCCCTCACTTAGTTTCCCCATAGGATAATGACTCACTGGAATTCTTTCTAGATTAAGGGAAAATTAAAGAGGTGATGATGCACCTTATCCATGATAGCGCACCGAGGCCTGATTGTTTTCTAGGATCGTTTTATGGAGGGTCATGGGAGATGGTTAAAAGTGAAATTGTGGCTCCAGTTTAGGATTTATTTCATGGGGGAACTCTTCCAAGGGTTTATAGTGATACAACTATAGTGCTTATCTCAAAGATCAAGGACCCCTCCTCCCTGTTTGACTACAGGTCAGTGATCATGTGAAATTTTCCTTACAAAATTTTGGCCTACACCATCAATTTGAGACTGTCCAAGTACCTTCCTCACTAGATTTCAATGAAAAAACATGGATTTTTTATGGGTCTATCCATCTAAGGTTCCATTTCATTGTCACAGGAAATTCTGAGAAATATCAACTTGAAAAATCATGGATCCCACATGGATATCAAGCTGGACATGAGTAAGTCTTATGATAGGATTGAGTGGGGATTTATCAATAGATTTCTCACGAGAATGGGATTCTCCTCCCAGGATGCTGATATTCTCTTCATATGCTTCAGTTATTCATGGATGGTAGTATCTTTCATAGGGAGAACCCATGGCTTCTTCAAGGCAATGTGTGGCCTTCGGCAAGGAGACCTCCTCTTTCTAGGTATTTTCATCTTCATGAAGGACTCTCTTAGTCATATCATTAAAAAAGAAATATCTATTCGATATATCCTCCCCTTATGAAAAATTTTGAACCTCAACTCCATATCCCACTTGATGTTTTCTAATGATATGATAATCTTATCTAATGCCGGAAAATAATAGGTGTGCGGGCTTAACAATATTCAGGAGGAGTATTGCGACTGGAGGGACCATATTATTAATAAATCCAAAATCAACCTTTATATATCTAAAAAATGCACTTCCAGAAGGGCCACCCACTTGTGAAGTCATCTTAACATGCAGTGCGGCTCATTCCCAATGGAGTATCTCGGCACCCCGATATCTTTAGGAAGGATGAGAATCCGTGACTTTGATCTTGTTTTGAACAGGATTAAGAGTCGTCTCTTCAACTGGAAGAATAACTACCTCTCCTTCAGGGTCCAGATAGCTCTGGTGAAAAGATTCTTGTCTACCATCCCTATGCATGCACTGGCCTCAACCTTTGTGTTTAAGGGAGTCATCAAAGCCATTGAAAAGGTCCTTTCCCGCTTTATCTAGGATGCTCTCTCCAAAGGTAAAAAAGCATTGTACATCTAGGGATAGGATATCCATACCCATCACTAAGGGTGGAATCAATGTTATAATCATAAGTGATATGATCCATGGCATGCATGCTAAACCCGTGTGTAAATTCATTAAAGAACACGTGCTCTAGGGGAAGGTTATGTCTTAGTTGGCCGGTGGAAATGCATAATTGGAGGGTACTCAAGGCTCCCCTCTCTAGGATAGAATATTTTATCTCATTATAATTCTCAAGATACACTCTATATGGGTTGTTAGAGAGGGTAAAATCTGATTCTAGAACTGCAACTGGGCAAGGGATGTACTTGGCTTCCTAGGGTGTCTGGCCTCAGACATCTCCTTCAAGAAGGAAAGTCAATACCCGAAGTTCATCAAGGCTCTGCTGAATGAGGATCATATTGGTACTTATGAGTTAATCTCCTTGAACGTTGAGCTATAAAAATGTGTCTCTCACATTCTACCTTGGGTAATTTCACGACAAGGGACATCCACAGGAACTACACCTATCAGGATCATCAAGATACATGGAATGGGATCTTGTGTTGTGGAAAGATCCCAACAAAATATAGCTTTCTAAGTTGAAGAATAAGGAACCAAGCACTTTCTACATTTGAAAACATCAAAAAACTAGTTATTCCTCTGGACTCATGTTGTCAATGCTACAATAATAAGAATGAATAAAGAATCAATCACATCTTCTTTGAAGGTGACTTGGCTCAGGAAGTGTGGTGGTACTTCGGTGGATTAATTGATGCTTTCTCCCATGATCCTCTGGATGGTACATTCCTGCATCGATGTTTCCAAGGAATAAATAATAAGGTACAGGAAAAGATGGATCACTCCATCATCTTCAACATGGGATGATGGTGCCTATGGTATGATCGCAACAAGGAATGCTATGAGGGGTCATCTCCAATGGGGGGGGTCTATCATTGTACGAGAAAGATGCCTTCTAATAGACTTGTTTAATCTTTTTAGTAGCTGGAAGGATGATCCTTCCCTAATGATGCTTCAGATTAATTCACCTATGTCCCAACCCCTCACCAGGTAGAGCCAGTGGGAGTTGTGGAAACCTCCTGATAATGGATTCAAACTTAATACAGATGGATCTTGCAGCAAAAGGGAGATGTGAGGGGGAGGGGTGTTCCAAGACTCTCGAGGCAGTGTTATCCTTTCTTTCATGGTCCACTATGTCCAAGGAAATTCCATTCAAGCATAGGCCAAGGCTATCCTCACATGGCTTAACCTATGTAAGTAGAGGAATATTGGATTATACCATGTTGAAATGGACTCCAAGATCATACATGACTCCATTCAGGGTAAAGGCACCACTCTGTGGGTGATCTCTTACATGATTAGGAAGTTCAAAACCCTTATCAACAACAATTCCCATATGTCCCACACTTGGAGGGAGGGGAACAAGGTAGCAGACCATCTTACCTATTTGGTCGTCCAACATTCCAATGTCACCTAACTTCAAACATTCTCTAGTTTTAAACCTAAGGGGGTGAATTTGAATTGAGGGGATGCCCTTGGTCTCCACTACTTTAGGCCCCCCTAGGCATCGTTTTGTTTTTCCTGCATCCTTTGTACCCCTTATTGGAATAAAAATATAATGTTATGATGATGATGGTGTGCATTCAGACCTTATGTCTACTTTCATGTTAAATAATATGTTGTATAGTGTATTAAGCTAGAGTATCTCAATGGGATTGGAGACTAATATTGGAATGAGGCTCAGGGATGGTAGTAGAGCCTCTTATATTTTCATTTTTTTTATTTTTTTAAGTGATCGAACCAGTGGGTGATTAGTTTAGGTAAGATTGTATGCTTCCACATGTGAAATTTTTTATAGAATTGTGTTTATTTGATTATTTTTACTATGATGTTTGTGATGGATGATGTTTGGTTATTTTTAATTTTTTTACACACTAATTTGAGGGTATAGTCTCCCAAGTATATATATTAGGTCCTTACTATTATTTAGTGGCCTCTGGTATATGAAGATGTGCACCTAAGGCTATGTGAAACCCTTGGGTCAGGACACTGTCGAGTGGTCTCTAACATGGGCATTACATTTGTATTATTATCCTCATGGGTACTATCCCATTTTATATACCTCATCAATCCATAATCCATTTAATCCTTACATTACATAACATAAGTGTAAATAGTTTGGTCATTTATGCATTCATCACATGAATGTCTTCAAATGATCCTCCCTAAATTTTCATCTTATAAAATTTTTATCAATGATATCTAGTGGAATTGATTTGAATGTTTAACCATTATACATACACTTTCCTTAAATTAATTTTACATTAGAATCCATACAATATTAACATATTGTACATTATAATTGGATAATGGAAGTAGCATGAAAATAATTCTTTATGTTTTCCCCTTATCTTAAAATATGATATATCCAAATTCATAAAATTTATAATGGTTTTAGTGAATATAAAATTCATTTTATCAAATATAAGTGAGGAAAAATGTCAAATATCATATCATAATATCAATAAAACACGTCAATATAAATCCCTTATATCACCTCCAAATACAGTTCAAAGAAATAGCATATTTCCCATTTATACCCAAAAATAAACAATTCATATCACATAATATTTATTTCTACATAATCCATCACAAAAAGGGGGAATAATACCAAGGGTGTAAAGTATATCATAAAATCCATTTAATGTTTTTACAAATAAGTATTTAAATCACATATAGAAAACTAATACATGAAGACATAATATGTAAATAATTTTAGAATCAAAACTTTTGTTTAAATTATCATTCAAGTCAATTTGAAATCTAACCAACACATAAAGATCACAAAAATTTATAAAATGCATAATAAATATCAATAACATTTTAATACATTCTAAAAAATCCCTAAAATTATTATATGAGTCTTGAAAATAAGAAACATACCTATTAGAAATAAATTGAAAGTCAAAACACCTCTTTAGGTATCAATTTGTTTGTAAGATACCTCATAGGAATTTTAATAAACACTAAGAGTACATCTAAATAATTATAGAAATAAAGAACCAAGAACCCATGAAACCCACATTTATATCAGAAAATAAATCATATAAAATCTTTAAAATACCAATAAATTTGACAAGTATATAACATATAGGTATATAATTGATGAAAATTGGGTTTAGAAAACATAATCACCGCATAACATGTCAAATAAAAGAAATTACAAAAAAAACCTTCCAAAAATTATGAAACTAATTCTTGGAAATCACAATCCACCACAAGATAGGGATAGGAATCTTTAATTGACCATTAAAACCCTAAAAATAGAAAACCCCGAATTAAAATTAAATATGGATGAAACCCTATCCCCCATGGCCATGGAGAACTAAAAACATTAAGAAATAAAAAAAGATGAAAAGTGAATTGAGGAAGAGATTTTTATGGAATTACATGAATAAATAACTACATTTGATAGAGATTCACTATAGAGAAAGGTAAGAGAAGTGGGGATTATCATGTGGAGATCCCCTAGAAATATTCCTAACAAAGTGAGTAAGATATGGGATGGCCTAAGACTTTAATTTATATTCCCAAAAAAAGAATTAAAAATAAACGTTTAAAAGTTTCATCGACATTGTGCATAGGCTAGGATCCCATACAAGGAAGGTGTACAACTCTCTATCCCAAAACTAGAGCCCCAATTTTCCACAATTCATTATCATGGATTTCTATATAGGTGTTCACCTTATCTGTGCATTCTTGAAAGTCCCTCTAAAAACTAAAAAAAATTACTTGAAACCCAAAGTAAATTTTATAACCAATGAATAATTAATTAAATACCCAAAAATGACATCATGGGTGTCATAATTATCCCCACCATGTCACTTTCTACCCTAAAAAATCATCAATAATCATAGAACCAAGTGAAAGATAAAACCATGGAATTTTCATAAGGGGTTATCCTACCTATTGATTTTTCCAATAATTCAAAACAGGATTTAGTTGTCTCATGAAATAAACAACCTATTCAAATACAAATTTACTAGACAAAAATAAGTGAAGACTTGAGAAATAATACATCATCAATTGGATACATAAGGATAATTAATTGAAATAAATCAATTAAAAATAGAATTCCAATTAAATTCCATCTTTCCAAACCAACACGGAATTGGAAATACTAGAAAATCATGGATCAATGATATCTATAAGACAAAATATAGAGATTAAAGACATAAATTCTCAATTAATATCACATATTTTTCTACTTATAGATTACTCAGGTCCTAAAATGTAAATTCACCCCACATAAATTATCCCAAAGAAAAATAATTTAAGAAACTCAAATTATTCATTGTCATAAGATAATAGAACACTAACACCTAATATAGGTCTCCCCGCCATTTAGAATTCACCTTATGTGGATGATATAAACAAGTAAAAACACATTAATGATCGAATTACACTTTAATTTCAACTAAATTTAACAATTTGATAAAAAAGGGTACTGTAAATACACTAACTCTAGAATACCCATTATAAAATATTAAATTATAATAAAATAGGAAATAAGAAACATCTAAAAAGATGAATATAGTTGATATATTGATCAATGATTATTTATTAATCATGTGGATAATAGATACTTATATTAAGTAAATAAATACCTAAATCAATACATTAAATAAAGTACCTCAATATATTTACACACACACACACAAATATATATATATATATATATTATAATAATTCATCTTACAAAATTTCTAAAGATAACCTAACTAGTTACATCGACGATAAGTTTTTAGAGATTTTAATTAGGTGGTATTGGAATGGACTGGTTTACCTCATTGAAAACATATGATATATCACTTATTTATTAGGGTAGTAAAGATATAATGATAGGACTACTCCACACCATCATCACTTCCCTATCTCAACTTAGCTCGCTTCTATTTTTTACCAAACATATCACTCTTACTACCACTAGATAGCAATGAAACACTGCCTAAACCAAGTCATACTTGCTAATTCATCTCCAATTTCATCGAATTATTAATTTTTTTCACATATTAAGTCAATATATATAAAAAACACTTCTGAACTAAGGTCTATATGAAGACCTATTTTGAAGAAATGGGATTCCAATGTTACATCAGTGGCCTTCTCATAAGAGAAAGGAACCAAGTCATCAAAACAGTTTGTATACTCCTTCATCATTTAATTATATTACCAACGACTCACAAAATCTATCACATTACCTATTTTTATATTATATGGGTAATACGATATAATAAAAATGTAACACCTTGGGATTTCAAATTATATTTTTCATTTAAAACATAATGTGTTCAATATCTTGTTTTACACACAACACCAAACTAAAATAAACCATGACATATTAGATGAATATTATTAATAAAATTTAACAATAATAAAACCTATATTAAATAAAAATATTTTAATCAATTATAAATGCAATCATAATAGCTTTAAGAATGCTTAAAGTTTTTAATGATCATTTTTTTCAATAAAAATGGCATTCATTTATATATTTTATTTTCATTTAAAGGATAAATTTATAAATTTTAGAACTTGAATTTAAAAAAATTAACTTAATTTTTTAATTCATCATTTCAATATTATCTTAGAAATAGTTTTTTATATTTTTCTAAAATAATTGATTTTTAGGTGAATAGTAAAAAAAAACCAATTTATCCCATACAATCACTTTTATAATATTATCATAATACATTAATGAATTAAAAGTTTTTTAAAACCATTTTTTATATAAAAATATATATTTATAAAGTAAAATAAAAAATTTAAAAATATAATTTTAAATTTATAAAATCCATATTTAATGTTTTGCAAACATAAATAATATTTTACTCTAAAAACTATATCTATTCGCTCATAATAAAAATCAATTTTCATCTCTAGTAGAAATTGAGTATAAAAAAATGGGATTTATATATTATTTAAACATGTTTATATAATATAATAAGGTCAATTTCAATTTTATGTGTAAAAATATGATTATTAGGATTAAAGTTAATTACCAAGATAATGGTGAAACTTTTATTTTCAAAGAATTTTTTATTAATATTCTGTGATCTCTATATAATAAAATAAACTAATATATTCTAAAAAAATGACTCTAATGTAATTTCTAAACTTATATTTAAATATATTACCACTCATTCAATTAGTAATAAATACTAAATAAGATTAAGTACACTAATGGTAAAAACAACAATTTTTCAACAAAATAGTTTTTTCTATATATTAAATGTTTTAATTTAAAAGTTAATTTTTTATTATTTAGAAATTTAATTAAATTATATGGATATTAAAATTATTTTTATAACCTAAACATTTTCTAAGATGGTTTAACATAATTTTTAATAAAATATAAATTATTTAGGTAAAATCTAGTTGCCAAGGTAAAAACCAAAGAGGTAAAAGTTAAAAACCTAATAGTAAAAGGCTAAAAACATGTTTAAAACATGGAACCAAATTAATGGTGGAGGTATTTTTAAAATTAACTCATATTAAACTCAATTATTTTCATTTTTTATCCTTTTACCCTTGAATAGTGTCATTCCATCACTAAAAAAGAAATAGTTATTTATAAAAGTACCATTTATTTTACTTATAAAAGGAAACCAATTCCAACACATTTATACACCAATTAAAAATATTCATCTCTACCAAAAATACACCCTAGTATATCATAAAACCTCTCACCATGTTATATAAACCTTGGTATTACAAAAATACCAAGCTAATGAGCCTTAATTTATTACCCAATGGGGAACATCTAAAGGGAGTGGTAATGCTCTCAATTAAGCTCGCATAGTTATTTCCTTTTTTACCCCAAAAAATTTTATCTATCCATGAAATTATAATAACATAAATATTATAAATATACTTAAATTTTATTATACTAATACAATATCACTTTTCTTCCTCCCTTCATACCCATTTAAAAAATGAATATGTCGTTATGCATTTGTGCGGACTACTACCTCCATGAGCAGCGTGTTCAATTTTTCAAAATCACCTTACACAGATATTCCAAAAGATTTATTTAATAAAAAATAAATTTAATATTGAATTATTAATATTTTTAAATTTTTATGATATTATTTTTTCAACCCCCTCTTATTTTATGAAAAATGAGAGTTTCATCTGTGTATGTGTGAACTACCACCTCCCCAGAATGCCGTGTTTCATTTTTCTTTTACTAACTAACATAGATAACATTAAAATTTTATTTCTTTATAAGATTTATATTTATTAAAATATTAATATTCTATAAATATACTAATTTACATTCTACAAGTGACATTAATAATAAATTTTCATAGTAAACACAACCACAAAAAAAATAAACATATCAATGGACCTTTCTTAATTTGAATTCATTTCGGAAAATGCTATAGAAATATAGAAATTTTGTAATAATTGAATAATAAAATAAATAAAAATATAAAATTATGGAAATTATGAATCTATTTTAAAACAATTTTGACCATGGTTATTATAATGCGAAAGTTTTAGAGAAATTGATTGAACCACCTCATGTAACTAACATAAGAAAAAACTATTTAATAAATAAATAAATAATGTTAATAAATAAATATTATAAAATTAAATATGGATGAAACAAAATTCTTAAGAAAGTTTTAAATAATATTAATTTAATTTTTATTACATTATGAACACATGAATAATGAATTAGGATCTAAGTTAAGGGTTTTTTTATCTCAATTTTATTTCATTGAGATATAATTCATATTCCCCACTTATTTCTTTTTTGTGGTGAATTTCTTGGAAATTGATTTATTTAAATCATAAATTTCATTAAATAAATGGTTTTTAGAAATTAATCTCAAGTTAAAACTTCAATACATTTCTAATTTTAAAGATTATGATGTTGTAAGTGTTTTGTTTAACTCAAACCCATTTTCTTTGAGTTATTATGTTTCATGTCGAACTTATTACTTCAATGATCATTTAATTTAACCCTAAGATTTTATTTAATATTAAATTATATTAATATATGTACATAATTACTTTAAATTAAAATATTTTAACTTTATTAATTTCTTATTCAATAATTATATCACTGTTGAGATTATTTCTTATCCTCTTTAATGACAGTTTCCCCTCCTTGTTCACATTTTTATATTCCTGACAATGTTATCCATTATATTGGGAAACCTGATTATGTTTTATTACATTTTACATTCATATTTACCTTCTATTATTTTAAAAAAAATATTTTATTATCCCTTTTTATGATGTGATATTTCAATAGACGTATTTCAAAACATAAAAAGGGATCTTATGAACCACACTTGTTACATTTAGATTGTGAGTTTTATTTTTTTTTATCCATTTTACTCTA
Source organism: Viscum album (assembly GCA_963277665.1). Lineage (NCBI taxonomy): Eukaryota > Viridiplantae > Streptophyta > Magnoliopsida > Santalales > Viscaceae > Viscum > Viscum album. Next base: position 1,115,909,089 of record OY728120.1, read on the forward strand.
TATTATTCCCATTTAATTTATATATATTACATATATATATGTTACTTACATATATAATTATTTTCATTTACCTTTTTTTTTGGGATAATAAATGTTTAATGTTCCCTTCATGAATCTCTCTTTTAAGTAACCCTAATTTAAGGGAACTTCCAAATTTCTTATTTTGTGTCAAGTTTCATCACCATAAAATGTTTTTAACCATAAATATATTTTTAAAACACTAATTATTTTATATAAAACAATCTTGGTTAAATTTCGGTAAAAATAAAAATAATAATCTCCTTCATTATTTAAAATATCCTTTACTCATTTCATAAAGTTTCACTACACAGTTCACATTTTTATCCTTACTTTTTCAATCCTTATCCTATATTTTTAAACATTCTAACTCCTTATTCAAGAAATTTTCTTCTTTAAAATATTAATTACCAAAATTATTTAATTCATTATTATATTGGAAATCTTTATGACATAAATTTTGGTTGTGATTTGAGATAAGATATGGAAACCCACATCTTTCTTACTATTTTTAATCATGCTTATGATTTATGTAAGGTTATTTTTTATCATGTGGAACACATATAAATATAATTATTATGATATTATGGGTGGTCCATAAATTATACACCCCCCAATTCATTTTTAATTTGTTTATCTCATTAGATAACATATATGGTTCACTGGTAGTTATCCTAGCACACTATGTTATGTTTTCTTAGTAGTGAGCCTTGACTTGTGCTTATGATGAAATGTTTCATGTTGTTTCCACATATGTATGATTCCATTAACTTATTATTTCATTCCCTTATTCCAAATTTTTTATGCTTATCTCACACTATTATTCCATGGTATATGTTTTTTCATTTGATATTACATGTCTTGCTCTCTTAACTTATAAATAACTCTTATTTTTTCATGTTCTTTTAATAAGAAATTACTCCCATTCCTGTGAGTTCTCATATGATTTTGATCTAACCCTCGAATATATTATTTTCTTTACTAAGAATTTGATTTCATCCCTTTATTATTTTTACATTCTCTAGGTTATGCATATTATTATAACTTATGAGAAGTATAGAAGAAGTATTGTGTGTCTTAATTTTAGAGAAATGTTCACAAGTATCATGAAATAAATTGATTATGTAGTTGATCCTAAAAGACACTAAACCCTTTCATTCTTAGGATTCTATGATTATTTATGAGATGTAATGTTTATCTTATGTAAGTGATGTAAAATAAATATATGTTTATTTTGGGTTGATATATTTGGTATCATAGTAGAGTTTAGTTATTTTATAGTATTAGTTTAGTTATTTTTTAGTATGTGATTTTCCTAGAAATTACATCTCTATCTTGATACTAGAAATTGGATGTGGTTGTGGCACAAATTTACATAGGGGTAATCACCCGAAAAAAGGTTAGTTGAGTTCCAACTCGGTCTTTACTCTCTTTATGATGAGTGGGACTAATAATACATGCCTAGATAGACACTCTTAGGGGATATGATTTGGTCAATCAGATTCTATTTTCAATACATTATGAATTATTTATTATATTAAGGAATTAGGTTAAGGAGTATGATAGAACCAAACCTAAAGAAACCTAGATTTAATTGAGAGTGGTTTAGGTTGAATTGAAATATATTATGATGTTTTAAAAGATTAATGTGTTTCAAGGTTGAGTTTTTTATAATATCATTTATGATAATTATCCTATGATGTTAATTATTCATCACTCACATTAACCCCTTTTGTTTTTTTAATAGTTGAGGCCCTAAGGAACCAAGTTAAAAATAGTTTCCATATACAATGTGGAGATTTTCCCAATGAGCAACCTAACGAGATAATATCTGTTGTAAGACACCATGTTATTATTCCAAACTAGATATCAAGAATTTTTATCAACAAAATTAACTTAGCTAAGTTTCTAAACACAAAAAATAATATAATAATGGATTCTCATAGAAGTTATGTGATGAATATTATGAAGGAAATAATATTCAATTTTCTCTATGTTAAAATTATGGGAAGATGAATCTATGGTAATTTATCAAAGGAAATGCAAGATGTTTTATCTATGGTAAATGAGGTACTGTAGAAACTAATTATTGAGTAAAAATGAAAAATTTAGTGGAAAAAGTGAATGGAAAAAAGAATTTTTCCTAAGGTACAACTAATAATTCATTGTCTTAAATGTGGGAAACATAGGAATTACCCAAATAAATTCCATAATACAAGGTCTAAAAAGGATGATAGGTATTATAAATTTCTAAGACTAAGGGAACAAGGAAAATCCTATACAACCCAAACTACTGAAGTGTTTCTAAAAATAATGTAGAGTGAGGAACACCGATCAACCACTCAAGAATTGGAAGTGTTGTATTTATATCTGGTTAAACCCACTTTTTTAGACCTAAAATGCTTTCTATGGACATAAAATATTCACCCTGATTACTGGATGTTAAATTATTTATAATAAATATTGTGGTAAAATTATTTTATCCTAAGTTTAAGTTTATAGGAATATTCCTTATGAAAATAATATTATTCTTCCTTTAGATAGATTTAATGTGATTTTGGAAATGGATTAGTTCTCTTCCTTAAAGTGAAAATTATTTGGAATAAGGAAATTGTATTTCATATCAACCTATGATAGTCTACCATGAAAAGATGATTATGAATACCCTTTGGAAGGAAATTACATATTGTGGTTCTTGATACTGAATAACGGTAGACTCTTGGCTCAAATTATTAGAGAAAAAATAAACATTTGGATTGACCAATTTTAATATAAAAATATATAAATTTTAATATTGATATCTCTCTTGGTATTATATCTTGAGTTGTGTCTATATTTTGGACTCTTGTAGCTATTTTAATTATTAATTGATAATTAAAATTTTGAAGATGAAATTTATTTAAGGGGGGAGAATGTAATACCAAAAGATTTTTGTAAAATCTTTAGAAAAGTGAGACTTAAAATACTAAATGTTACTAGCCATATCGATAAGGTTCATCTTTATTTTTGGGATCCAACCTGACTATAGATCTATAATTAAGCATGTTTGGTATGGAATAGTGATATCATGGGTGAAATCCTGATAAGTTTCTCATTGTGTTTGTGAGTAAGGAAAATCACACTAAAATAACATGTGTTTTCATGTAGGTATATTCATTAGTCTCATAAGTGACCCCAATGGGTAATAGAATATGGTGTTTTGGGAAGGAAAAAAAGGTATTACAAGAGACCCATGGGGTTAGATGATTTGGTTTATGTCTTGGGGAGGTCGGTTCATAAAAATATTATTAGAGCTAATATTCATCCTAAAATGTAGAGGCACTACCTGGGTTTGAGGTATGGATTCTACAAAAAGGGTGTTGTGCTATAAAGGGGAGAGAGTGTAACAACCCTGGAAAAGTGATACATAAAATAATAAATGTTACTAACCATGTCAACATAGTGCACCATTATTTTTGGAAGTATACATAATTATAACTTCATAGTTAAGTGTGTCTATCCTAGAGTAGTATTAAGAGGGTGACCTCCTGAAAATCTTCCCAAGGTGTGTGTGAGTGAGGAAAAAGCACAATGAAAGAACATTTGTTGGTCTGTGGGATAGTCAATAGTATGATAAGTGATCTCAATAGATAATAGACTATGGTTTGAAAGGAAGGAAACCAAGGTATTATAAGATACCCATGGGATTAGATGATCAATTTCACTTCTTAGAGAGTTCAGGTTATGAAAATTTTAAATTATATTTTACCTTTATAACCTGATGGGTTCCATATCTAGTTTCACAGAAAATTCCAGACTAAAATGAGTCACAAAAATTAGATAAATATTATTTAAAAAATTATGAATAAGAAAACCTCAAGGAAATAAAAATATTTTAATATATTTTAAATTCATATAAAATAGGATTAAGAACAGTTAATGTTTTTAAAGGAAATTTTTCAATAAAGGTAGTTTTCCTTTATATACTGTATTTCCGGTTAAAAGATAAATTTATAAATTTTAGAACATGAATTTTAAAAAATTAACATCATTTTTCAATTTGACCATTCAATGTAATATTATAATGAATTTTTGACATTTTTTTAAAATAATTTATTTTTTAGGTGAATAGTGAAAAAATATTCAATTTGATAATATCGTCACTTTTATGAAATCATCACAATAAAATAATGGCTTAATTTTTTTTAAAAAAATTACATAAAAATATAAATTTATGAAGTAAAATAAATCATTTTAAAATACTATACTAGATTTATAAAACTCATGTTAAACTTTTTTCAAACTTAAGTAATATTTTACTCTAAAATTTGTTTTTATTCACTTATATTAAAAATCAATTTTAATCGCTTATAGATATTAAATATTAAAAAAATAAATTTAATATTTTATATAAAAATTTTCATATTATTTAATTTGTTAAATTTATGTTTTATATATAAAAATAAGATTACTGGTATTAAAGTCAATTACCGTGATAACAATAAAACTTTTATTTTCAAAGAGTTATTTTATTAACATGAAGTAATTTATATCTAGTAAAATAAATTAATAAATTTTATAAAATAGATCTAATATAATTTTTAAACCAATATATAAATAAATTATCACTCATTAAATTAGTAATCAATACTAAATAATATTAAGATCACTTAATGGTAAAAAACATTTTTTTCCATAAACAATTTTCTATATATTAAAATATTTAATTTAAAAGTTAAATTTATATTATTTATATATTTAATTAGAATATATGGAGATTAAATTTATTTTTATAACATAAAAATTTGATAATATTGGTTACCTTATGTTTTTAATAAAATAAAAATTATTTGGGTAAAAACTAATTACCAAGGTAAAACCCAAAATGGTAAAAGTTAAAAACCAAATAGTAAATGACTAAAAACATGGTTAAAAATCGGTAAAAATGAATATTGGAGGTATTATTGACCTTAAATCATACCTAAGTAAATTATTTTCTATTTTGGAGCCTATGACACCTGAATAGTTTCATTCCATCATTGAAAAAGTAATTAGTATTTACAAAAGTTCCATTTTCTTCACTTACAAAAGGATACTATTTACACCAAATTTATACACCAATTAAAAATAATTATCTCTAAAAAAACATCACCCTATTCTATCCTAAACTCCCTCCACACATCCTTGAATTCTTGATTTTTCTAAAAAACCAAGCTAAGGTTCTTTATGGTGTTACCCAAGGGAGAACGTCTAAACGTAGAGGTAATTCTCTCAACCAAACTCTCTTAGTTATTTACTTCTTTTACACTCAAAAATATTATATATACATGAAATTATGATAAAATAAGTATTACTAATATACTTAAATGTTATTACACCAATTTAATATCACTTTTCTTCCTCCCTCCGAAACCATTCAAAAAATGAAGATGTTGTCATGCATTTGTGTGGACAACCACCTCCATTAATAGCGTGTTCTATTTTAACATTGACCTTACATGGATGGTAAAAAATATTATTTTAATAAATAATAATAATAATAATTACCTGACCAACAAAATAAAATTACGATGATTTTATTTTTTCTACCTCCCTCTTGTTCTATGAAAAACTAGAGTGTCGCTCGTGTATGTGTGGACTACCACTTCCACAGAACAACATATTTCATTTTTTCATTACCACCTAATATGGATGACTTAAAAAAAATATTTAATGTATAATAACTATATTTATTGAACTATTTATATTTTTAAAGATAATATTAGACATCATACAAGTAATATTAACACTAAATGGTCATAGTAAACTCAACCTCCAAAAAAATAAACATATCAATAAACCTTTATTAATTTTAATTCATTTTGGGAATATATATGAAAAATTATAAATTTCATTCTAATGGAATTATAAAATAAATAAAACTATAAAATTCTATATATTATTGATTAATTTTACAAAACTTTTGACCAAGTTAAATATATCAAGTAAGTTTCAAAGAAATTGACCTGACCACCTCAAGTAAACAATAGAAGATAAAACTATTTAATAAATGAATAACACGTGATAATAAATGGGCCTTATAAAATAAAATATAGATGAAAAAAATATATTTTTTTAATAAAATTAATTTAATTATTTGGGATGTTATGTGCACATTCAGAATGAATTAGTACTCAAGGTAAGAGTTTTTTATCTCACTTTCTTTCATTGAGATATGTTTCAAATTCATCACTTGTTTGTTTTTTGTTGTGTATGTATTGGAAATTGATTTTTTTATAAATTTAATTAAATCTATGGTATTTGAAAATCTATCTCATTTTATACCTTGAATTTATTTTCAATTCGAAATATTATGACATTTTAAGGGTTTTGTTTAACTCAAACCCACTTTCTTTGTGTTATTATTCTTCATCTTGAACTTATAACTTCTATAATTTTTTTCTTCCACCATAATATTTTATTTCATGGTTATTTATATTCTTATATGTGGAAAATAAATTTTTAAATCCAAATATTTTTCCTTGATGAATGTATTCACCAAGAAGTATATCATTATTGAAAATATTTCTCATAATCTTTAACGATAGTTCCCCCTCCTTATCCATATTTTTATATTCCCAAAAACATTATTATTTATATTGGTGAAAATAATTATATTTTATCTCATGTGACCTTCAAATTTACCTTATGATATTTAAAAAAAATTATAGTAACCCTTTTCATGATGTGTTATTTCAACAAAGGTATTTCAAAATATATAAAGGGATGTTCTGAACCACCCTTATTACTTTTGGATTACACGTTCTCTTTATTTTTATCCCTTTTACTATATATTATTATCATGTAATTAATATATATTCTATATATATTTTAATTAAATATATACTTAGTTTTATTTAACTTTCTTTGTTGGGGATAATAAATGTTGAAAGTTCTCTTTATGATTCTCTCTTTTAAGTAATCCTGGTTTAAGGGAAATTACAAATTTATTATTTCATATTAAGTACCACCCCCTTAATTTTTTTAAACATGAATGGATTTTGAAAACCCCAATTATTTTATGAATAACTTTCATAGTTAAATTCTATTAAAAATAAAAATAATAAGATCTTTTGTACTTTAAAATATCCTTTACTCATTTTATAAAGTATCATTATGTGGTTCATTTTTTTATCTTTTCTTTTCCAATCCTTATATTGTATTTTTATAAATTGGAAATACATTTTCAAGGAATTTTATTCCTTAAAATATGAACAACCAAAATGATTTAATTCCTTATTCTCTTGGTAATCTTTATGATATATCCTTAAGTTATGCTTTGAGATAATATTATGAAACCCATATCTTTCTCATGGGTTTTAATCATACTTATAATTTATGTATGGTTACTTTTTTTCATGTTCTGCACATATGAATATACATATTATGATGTGATAGATGGGATCAAAATTATATATCCCACCAATTCATTGGGTAATTTCTTCATCTCATGAGATACCATGTGTGGTGCATGGGCAGTTAGCCTAGTGCACTATGTTGTTTCAGCAGTGTGCCTTGACTTGTGTTTATGATTTCATGTTTCGTATTATTTCAACATAAGTATGATTTCATGAATTTATTATATAATTCCCTTATTTTATTTTTACACACCTATCTCACACTCTTATACCATCATACAAGTTTATTCATTTCAGATTATATATCTAGTTATCATGAATTATGGAAAACTATTATTTTTCCATGTTCTTTTTAATAAGAAAATTTATCCCCTCCCCATTTGTTCTTATATGATTTTGATCTAACCCTTGATTAAATTATTTACCTTACTAATCATTTGAGTTCACACTTTTCTTATGTTTTCATTCCCCAAGTTATGAAGATCAGTATAGCTTACTAGAATTCTATAAGGGAGTCTATTGTGGCTCAATTATAGAGAAATGATCACAGGTATCAAAAAATAAGTTTCTTATGTAGCTGATTCCCAAAGACAATAGAACTTATGTTCTTGGGATTTTGTGATTATTTGTTATATTTAATTTTTATCACATGGAAATATTGTAAAATAAAGATATTTTTTGTTTGAATTCTATAAAACATAGTCTAGAAATATTCCCAAGATATGTATTCAAGAGGAAAGGATTAAATAATGGTTTCCAACCATTCCCAACACGTTTACTCAAATGTGACTATTGTGACTCCTAATTTAGAGGTTGTAGGAGTGTATAAATAAATGATGTTTTACTTAATATTTCTTATCTACTTCATCATCTATTGTGGGTATTATCACCAAGAAAGATAGGTGGTTTTATATTCATGAACAGTTGAAAAAAATCATAGATAGATATTAATTTAACCTTACCACTCTAATAAAAGTCTAGTTAAATTAAAAAACAAAAAGAACCTTATCTGGGTTTTTAAAATGATTAAACCACAAGACATTCCCTGAAACATTTTTCCTTTGATTTTTTTGTGACATTTCTAGGAGGAATATTATAAAATAACAAGAAAATATAGATCTTAATAAAATTACATCTCAAAATAAAAAACATATAAACTAAGGAAAACTAATGAAATTATATTGATATCATGAAAATCTCTATTATGTAAAAATAATCACTATTAATCACTTATTGAAAATGTAAAGATTTAAAAAATTCATTTATGTTGGATTTTCACATAATATAAAGAAACCTCTTTTTATATGATTAACATTAATACTTTAAAGAGACTTTAAACAATTTTAAACTATAAAAGTATTTTTTATACTTCATAAAATTATTTTTTATGTAAACTATTGTTATATTTTGAAATAAATTTAGAATCATTATAAACCCTTAAAATAATCATTAAAATTCAACCAAAATATTAGTTAAAATCTAAAAATATGTAATATTATCAAATCAGTTATTAAACACCACAAAAATTATTTCAATTATTTTTATAATACTCAACACCTCACATATATAATTTTATTACTAAATTAAATTCCATAATTTTGACCACTTTTACTTTAAACCATTTAAAAGAGAATACATGACATTTATTTTATAAAATCATCATATAACCTTCTCAAGTTCACTATTATAATTTAAGAATAGTAGAAATAAAATTTAGGTTTCAAATGTAAACCTAAACCTTTCTTTTGAAAAATAACACTCAAAAATCATGAAAAATATATTAAATCCAATCCAATAAACAAAATAAATATAATAAACACATTAATATCAACGTAAATATCAAAATCAATTTAAAACATAATCATTCTATTATTAATAAATAGAATATTAAGAACCATTAGAAGAGAAATCATAACAAAGGCATTGAATTCTTAAAGTTTCACAACCTATATGCATGGTTTGAAGCTTATGCACACTACTCATCCAACTATCCAATTACTCTTATAGATTTATTATCAAGTATAAATTTCACTAAATAAATAAATGAATCCAAAATTTAAAAATCACACCTTCTCAAAAAACCCTAGTAACTCAAGGTTCGACACCAAAAGTGTTATCTAGACACTTCGGCATACTAACCTCTTGAATTTTAATTGTTCTATCTCTACATGACCTTTTATTTTTAAAAAAATAGGGCTATGATACCATTTTGTAACAAACTGACCTATGTCAACATGTCATGTCACCTGACTCAGATACATTATGTCAGATTCTCAGTAAGAGTTCGATGTTATTTCTATTAGGGTATTTGAGAATAGGTAAAAAAACAAAAGAGGCATAAGTGAATTATAATATCAATAACTCATCAAAACATTAACAATAGAATTATAAATTGTTACCAAACATTACTTTTAATAAAAATACTAGAGATAAATAGATTGATGTGGTCAATGTAAAAAATTTCCTAAATAATAAAAAATACCTAAAATGCGACATGATAATCACCATGTGACTTAAGGTCACACCCATATACCAAATTCATCCATCAACTAAAAGAAAAATTCATGTTATCCAATACAAAAGTCTTACCGTAAATAACCATATAAATACATGGAAACTATATACATAAAAAATTTTGTATATAGAGTGTGTGCTAAACATGCCTAGTAGGATTCAACTAAAGAGTCAGTGAAATACATTATTAAAATTAATTTAATAAATTCTAGTTTTAAGTATATTTATAAAATTCATTTTACCATATAAAAATATATAATGAAAACAAAGTTAATTTACCTTTACCTTTTTTGTAGTCTTAAAAATATATGAAAAACAAGTTACAACATAAAATGAGATACTTTATATTTTGAGAAAAACTAGTATAAAATAATAATTATTTCCCCCTATTTTATTTATTATTTAAAAAAATTTGATAACATTATATGAATTTAAAATCAACCCATGAAAAATAAGAAATACCAAGCTAAAATCCATATTGAACAACTATGAATAAACTGGGCATAAGTGAAACATCATAACTCTTCTTTAAATGAAAATTAATGTAAATAATATTAGAAAGGGTAATTTATTTCTGTACACCATCAAAAATATAAATTAGTCACATGAAAAAATTCATATGAAGGTAAGTAAATGTGAATAGGAATCATAATACATGAATTTTCAAAGTAATAACTCAATATAACATAATAAGTATCATGGGAAACTCACTTGTTCTTAATAGTAAATTCTTATACATACTCTATAGAACCATATTATGGCATGATGATTTTATTTGGTCAAAATAAACCTTGAATTACTCTCAATTAGCCTCAATAAGTGGTACTCCCTATAAGAAGCGTTTCGTTATGCACTAGGGGACACTAGATAATGCATAAATCTAACTAGAAAAACAACCATCCCATAATTTCTTACATAGATCCCAAGAGTTCCCATGATTTTATCTAAAATAGGTGAGGAAATATGTCACATATCATATCATTAAATTAATTAAGCACATCAATTAAAATCCATCATCTTACTTCAAAACAGCCTTCAATGAAATAATTAATTTCCCATTTACACCTAATAATAAACAATTCATGTCATATAATATCCATTTCTATATAATCCATCACATAATGTGGTAATAATATCAAGGGTTTCAAGTATATCTTTAAATTCATTTATTATTTTTTCAAATGATCCTTTAAATAACATATAGAAAACCAGGGTATGTAAAAAAACATGTGTAAATCATTTAAGAATAAAAAATTCAACTTAAAGTATCATTAAATTAAATATGAATTACAACTGACACATAAAGATCACAAAAATATAAAAAGTTCATAATAAAAATAAATAATATTTAAAAATAAGAAGAAAAAACCCTTGAATTATAAGAAAATTCTTGAAAACATGAAACTACCTTCTTAGAAATCAATTTAAAGTGAAAAAACCTCTTTAGTTATCAATTTTATTTAGAATTCCTTATATGAATTTTAACAAACACCTAGAGTGCATGAAAAATAGTTATATAAATAAAGAACCAATAACCCATGAATCCCCTTTTATGACAACAAATAAATCATAGAAACTCTTGGGAAAGACCAATTAATTTGACAAGGATAATTAATATAGGTATATATTTGATGAAAAATGTTTTTATAATTCACAATAACCACATGAAATTTTAAATAAAAGGAATTATATAGAAACACCTATTGTGAATTATGAAACTGGTGGACAGAAATATAAATCCACTATAAGATAATGATAGGAACATTTAATGGGCCATGATAAACCCTAAAAAATAGAAAACCCACAATTAAAATTCAATCCAGTAGAAAACCTTATTATCATGTCCATATAGAACCAAGAACATAAAGAAGTAAAAGAAATAAAATGAGAATATAAGAGAGTAATATATTTTGATGGACTTACATGAATAAATGGTGTGCCTAAGTATTTCATTTTTTTATGGTTAAATATGAGTTTAGTGGAGTTTATGATGATGGTTAGAGTATTTTTATAGATTCATGTGAAGGTATTGGATGTCCATGTATGTCCATAAGATTATTGAGAAGCTTCCATGTTCTATGGAAAAGGAACGTTGAGGATAATTTCTTGAATATCTAGTGAATAGATTCAAGAAAAAGTGGAATTAATTAAATATTATGACTGTTATGATTATATTAAAAGGATTTAAAGACACATATTGATGGATGAAGGAACAAGGTATTATCATTTTTTAGAAGTGTTAAAATTGTTGAGAAGACCTGGAAATTGACTAAAGTAGAGATGATATGGTTTGAGTGAAGTCTATAATTATATAGATTCACATAAGGGGATTCTATCATGTATGAAGATTCATGTAAGGTACTTCCATCATGTATGTAGATCTATATAACCAATTATGTGACGTAGTCAAATCTATATACTCAAATTATATTATGAATGAAAATTATATATTCATGTAGGTGTATGGGCCAATATAAGTGAATGTTGCTATGTAGGAAAATCCAGAGACATAGGAGGATCTATGTAAGCTAATGTACCTGCATTTCCTAAGTGAATATTGTATCCAAATATCGATGCATATCTAAATTAAAAGACGTAGTAAAATTCAAACCACTTATGTGATTCATGTAGGTGTTTGAGAATGATGTGAGGGATTATATCATATATACTAGGTGTGATTTCTAGAATCTAAAATTATGAAAAACATAAGGTCTACATTTCAAAGATTCATGAGGCTATGCATATTGAAATCTATGATTATTTTAATAAGTGTGATTTGAGGAATTTACTATGAGATTTCAAAGAGAAGATGAGTATGCAGATATTTAAATATCACATGAAGAGTTAATATCCTGAGTTCTTTGGGTATCTAAAATCATCAAGATTTTAGGATTTTTTGAGATAATTATAATAAATATCACTAAAATAATTAAAATCCCAATTTGTTAGGAGGATTAAAAAATATTTGAATGAGAATTTAAATAAAGAATGGATTGGGAAATCTATTGATCAATTTAAATAAAATAAGACTAAACCTTCTATAAAAGATCAAGGATATTCTGAATATGAATGGAAACTAGGAATGATAAATATTTCTAATTATAAATATATACATGTTACAAAATAATAATATATGGATAAAAGAGAAAGAATTGAGAAACCACATACATAGTGCGAATAGATTTCTGAGAGTCTGATACATCTAGTATTATGGAGAGAATAAATTGATCCAAATCTATAATCCATTTAAGTAGACCAGACTAAGTCTTTAAATAAGATGAGAAGAATCCAAATTAAACAATTTTTAAATAATTTCCTCAATACTAGTAGTGTTTAAGTTCTTGAGGAAGTACACATGAAGACCTATTGATCCATTTACTTGTAAAAGAACATTGTATTCCCTAGTGATGAAAAAACAACCAAGGAGAGGAAGAATATATTTCTATGTTGTATCCTTGTTGTATAATATATTTTTATCATCTAGTGGACTTTGGAAGTGGAGGAACATAGTGGGACTCTATGTTGATTGGGATGGTATTGTCTATGGTTGTAAGTGCTTGTTTTATAGTGGAGAATTTGTGTTGGTAAGGGCTTAACCAATGTAGTAAGGAGTGGGATTTTATTCCAAACCTTATAAATATTTTTCCATAATCACTTTTTTATTACTACAAGGTGAGGTTGTGGGAAATAATTAATTGGATCAAGAACTTTAATAGGTTCAATATTTTAAATTGGAAAGAAAAAAATTCATAAAAACATACCACTGATTCAATCCCCCCCCACCCACTCTTAGTGGTCTATCTATCCTGGGGAACTACATGTGGTATCAATGGAAAGTTCCTTTTAAAGATACAAGGGAGAATTATGAGATATGGAGAGTCCTAAATTTTTTAATAGCTAATGTGTTCCTATATTTTATAGGAAAATAATCACAAATTCATGAATACGATACTACCCTACCTCCTATCACTTGGCCTGGAAGTTAGAGATGTTGTAATATTTGGGTTTGAACCCATGTTGATAGAGAATATTTGACTCAATTATATTAGAGGAATATAGTGTTAGATGGAAAATAATAAATTTTATCTTTATTTCCTTATCATATAAGGTATATACCAAGGTCATGGGTCTTAAAACTTCACATGAAATCTGAGAGAAATTAAAATTCAACTATAAAGGAAATGTCAAAGTCAAAGAATCCAAACTAAAAGTATATAGGTGCTAATTTAAAGATATAAATATGGGTTATTATGATACTATAGATGGATAATTTACCTAGGTAAATGATATCATGAGTAATATTCAAATATTTAGTGAGAATATAGAGGATTCCATCACTGTCAAAAAAATGATGAGGAAATTTCCATACCATTTTGATTCAAAAATATAAACCCTATATGAAATATAATATCTAAAAATTGAACTATTAAAAAACATACTCATACCATATATGATGATAAAGTAATTGGTTTTCAAGAAGAAAGAAAGATATGAGATGGATTTTAAAGACATGTGGAAAAGGAAAGTCAAAGAAGAAGAGATTTCTAAATTAGGTGATTCATATAGTGATGAGGATGATGAATACTGAAATACTAATGTTTCTCTTATGTTAAAAGGATTAAAAAAGGTTAAGTGGAAGGGAGATAGTAAATGACCACTAAAGTGTTACAACTATGATGAATCTGGTAATTTTTCCAAAAAAAAATCCAAGGAAGAAGGTTGAAGAATTTAAATCATAACCAGATAATGAAATAACTCAGAAAAAATGCGGTAAAAATAAGAGTAATCGATTTAGTATAAAGAATAGTATTTTAATGAGAAATTAAAATAAAGATTCATCATCAAGTTGTTCTTCATATGATGAAGTTAGTTTCATTTCTCATGTAAATAAAGGATCTGATTCTATGTAGTAGTGATGATGGAGAAGAAAAGAAAAAAATTGTGTAGGATATGAAAGACAATTTATATTTCTACATGTGATAGATACAATACCTAAATAAAGAAAAAAATAATATTAAAAAAGAAAATAAAAAGGTGGTTTTTGATATGGGAGAGTTAATAAATAAGAAAGAAGCCTATATTGATGAGATCAAGAAGCATAAATTGAAGTCTATTGAGGCAGAAAATATGGTGAGTCTGACTGAAAATTAATTTTTTATTATCATAAACCCCCTTTTAAGGAATTATGGGGAACCTAACATGACTTCAAAGAATTAAGACATTAAATTATTCCCCAAAGGACCAAAATCCATAAAACCAGATCAAATCAACAAGGGCACCTTCTCCCCAACATAAAAAACAATTAGTCCAACTTTCACCTTCTCAATGCTACTTGGAAAGCTATCACATGCAGAGATACACAGGCCTAGTACTGATGGAAAAAGTCATACCCTCTCAAACATCCAATTCTGGATATCCATGATCAGTGAAAACAATCATCTCTAAACCTCATCTGGAACAGCCCCTGAAGTAGATTTGGAAGAAAGACCCTTGAACCCCAGGCCACACAGTATAATAAACCACCCTAATAGTTCTCACTAAATATTCATAGTATCCAAAAGATTCATAGCAATATTTAGATTCATTCAAACAAAAAAAATAAAGAGTGGAGAGCATCATTACAAGATCGGCCTCCTTCATGATAGTTATGCTGGAGGGAGGTCTCACCGTAAACAAAAAGGATCCAACACCATGGCTCATCTCCACCACCAATCCATTCAGAGAAGGCCACAAGAAACTCCCAAGTCACTCACAACCACCATAGAGCATGGCATAGACCCCCAAACTGTCGAATAAACTTGACCAAGGACCATCTCCATGCCGCTAAGAATAGATCGAACCCACGAACCTGTCATTGGCACTTTTTTATGTACATAAAGAGACCATCTTTTTGATGTAGGTATTCTGCTTATGGATCTAGAATCGATAGTGCCGCATATTCCAAGAGCGATAATACTCAGCATTGATACAGCAGGAGGGAGAAAAAGCCAAGAACTCACCACAGAAAAGCACCAAAGAAGACTCTACAGCCAACCCTCCATGGAGGAGAGGTAGTCAGCGATGGGGGAAACCCTAGTGCTGTAGATCCCCTTATAGGCCCATCCTAATATGGTGATTGATATTGAAGAAAATATGGATGAAAAGTAAGAATAGTTGTTTAAAACACAATCCATGTGTAACACAGTTAAACATAATTTTTACAATGAAAGAGAATAAGTCAATAAATAAATGGAATTTAATGAATAATATTTTTAAACTGGTGATATGAAGGGTTCCAACTATCAGGTAAAATCTTGTACTTTTAATTATCAATATAGATATATTATAAATAATAGTGTAGGTCTCAAAAATAAACATGTACAAGGTTCGGCTAAGAAAAATAAAAGGAAATCTTAAACATCAAAGGAAGGGAAGAATATTCCAAGGAGTACACAACCCCCTAAGAAAATTTAAGATCAATTTGCAACAGGATAGTATAAATACAGATCTAAAAAAATCTAGAACCAATCTGTGAGAATAAATTTTCAAGGGTTTTGTTTGTGTTGTGGTAAGCATAGGCCTAAATCCTATTATTTTTGGTTTAATATGTATTTATAAGGAAATAATTGAGAACCAAGGTGGAGTTCTAGTGAGAATATAAGGGGAAAATTTCAGATAAACAACTTATGACCAAATATGCACTATAAATATCTACACAAAACATATTTCAAATTTTAGTATAATTTTGTGGTAGATGGAGTCTGGAAGATCATAAGGTTGAGGTGTTCATGACAAGGTTGTAAAGATAGGTTTTCTATACAACAAAATAGAAGAGGTTTCAAAATAGAAAATATTGGAAAGTCATGTGAAGATTCTGATAAGACTGATAATATTAAGAAAGAGTGCCTATTTTTTGGGCAAATCAATTGAAATTTGATAAACAATTTAAGTAAGATGAAAACCTTATTGAGGATAAAGAAAATCATGTGGATTTAAATTTTTATGAGAAAATTCATAAGAATTTATCCACAATTGTAAACTTAAATATTATAGATACTGAGTTATAGATATATATTACAAGTAAATAATAAGTTTAAGGGAAGATTATAATGAAAACTTCTCTTACTGAGATTATAATAAAAGAATGGATCATTTTAAGAGGAGGCTCTCAACCTGAATATTATTTTTTATACATAAAGAGGTCCCTCCTTATTCTTTATTCTTGTTTATTTTTTAGATAACTTGTATGTAACTAAAGTATTATGACAAGTGTTGTACATATTATACAGTAAATAGAAATCTTGAGGTTGTAATTGGTGGATGGCATAAAGAGATTTTTTCATGGAGTCTACTAACTTACACGAAATGGAACAAAAGGAGTGTAACCCATTATGAGGAGTAAAATGAGGAGGTATCTATCAATATATTGTTTTTATTAAACCTAAAATTATAATACATCTTTGAAAACTTGAAGGTTTTGGTATGATAATACCACTTATAAACCCTTGTTATGACTCTATTAGATGAACTTGTTAAGGGGGTTTTGGTTATAGAAACACTAGAAAAAGGGGGAGTTGAATGGCTTGTGCATGAACTGTTTTTATGGTTTTTTAATATATGTTTTGGTTACATATTTATTTTAAAAAAATCTATTTTTATACACACACTACTTGAGAAATAATAAATTATGATCATGATATCACATACATGGAAGTGTATGGATGACATAGACAACATTGGTTGTATCTCTCTTATTTTCTACACCATTTTGGCCCACATAGACTTAGATAAGACCAGCTAAAGGTTCTTTTCTAAAATAAATATGTGGTACCATCCTTCTCTTGGGAAAATGGGAAGATAATGAGAGTGTCTCGATAGGCATAAGAAGATATGAGAAGACCCTTCCATTGAACTTTTAATTTTATTATAAATAATGGGGATAAAGAGAGAATCCATCCAATAACACATATTGATATTGAGGATTGGTATTTCCAATAAATTCAAAGGGGGGATTGGTCTTCCCAAGTAATTATTGTATTTTTTTTAATGGTTCAATATGTGTTTAGTAGAGTTGATGATGATGCTTGGAGGATTGTTATGGAATCATGCAAAGGATTTGGATTTCCATGTAAATCCATAATATGATTAACCTACTTTTATGTTTTATGGTAAAGTAACTAAGAGGTTTATTACTTGATGATCTAGTGAATATATTCAATATAAAGTGACATTCATTAAATTTTATGATTGTTATATTGATCTTAAAATGATTTAAATACATATGTTTATGGATAAAGTAGCATGGTCTCTATATTTCTAAGAAGTGATAAATTCATTGAGAGGTCCTAGAAGTTAGTTGAAGGGGATTTAAGTTAGTTTTAGGGAAGTTTGTAATTTTTAAAATTCATATAAGGGACTTCCAGTATGTATTCAAATTCTTGTAAGGTACTTCCAACATGTATACAGATCCATGTAGTTGATTATACATCATAGGTGAATTTTCATACCCTAATGATACTATGTATATGAATTGAAGAATAATATAGGTGTATGGGATGAATGTTCACAATGCTTTATGTTAGGGTTTTTTGTGGACATGATGTTCTTTCCCCACATTACCGCTTTCCAAAGGTGGGCAGTCTGTACCACTGTGGTTGGTGATGTTGGCTCGTTGATCAAAATGGGATAATAGGATGTTGGTTCCTCCTTCCATGGATTCATTCTTGGAGCTCATTACCTATTTCAGTTCTCCCTTATAGATTTGAGTCATGTTTTTTAACTAATTATTAGTGATGTAGCAATGTGGACACTAGTTAATTACCCTAATTCTTTCTCAATAGGACAACAACCTATAATCTAATTATATGGAAACATTAGGCATGTCTGAGAATTTTTTAACATTGGGTGTGTTGAGCACCTATAATGTCTTACACTTTTTAAGTTGAGGTCATCCCATGTGTGATGCATCTTAGGCATGGAACCCAAGGTATATCATGTGATCCATGGGGTAGTGGGTTAGAGAGGGGTGTAAGACTGCCAAGGATTTTGACTTCAGGTATCCTATATTTATTGTATGGGGTAGAGATTCAAGATCAGGTCATGGGTTTAACATCTTGTAAAGGCAGGTGCATCATAGGTTTCATGTCTTATGGGGATAGGTAGGTTATGGGTTTAACATCTTATGGGTATAGTTTTTTCATAGGTTTAAAATATTGTGGGGACTAGTATGTCACATGTTTAATATCTTATGTGGACTGGTAGGGCATGGGTTTAATGTCTTGTAGAGATAGGTTGGTCACATGCTTAACATTTTGTAGGGACAGGTAGGTCACATTTTTAACATATTTTATAGATAGTTTATTGATTGGTTTAAAATCTTATGATTAATAGTAGGTTTGATTTCAGTTTGTTCCTATTGGGATGATAATCACACTTTAGAGTTTTCATCATCTATAGAGGAGACATGCAGACCAAATGGGAATGTTGGGGGATTAGGATTAAACCTTAGGCAGGTACCCCATATGTGTTAGGATGTTGGGATTGGACCTCATGGAGGCATCCTACATACCCTGTTAGGAGATAGGGATAAAAACCCATGTAGTTTGACGTCCCAGTTAAAGTTCATGTGACACAACTGATCCATTTAGTTTAATATCATGTGGTAAGTATTCTCACACTATGGAAGGAGAGACTACAAGAGATAATGTGGGGATTATGTTTATAAGCTACATAGAATGAGAGTCACATCTGATGGTGGGGAAGGATGGTGTGGTGATTTCACGTATGAGAAGCCCAGTATGGGAGACACATCTAATGGTTGGGGGAGGGTATCATCCCATTCATTCCATGAATGGGGCATCCTATGTTTGTTGCAAAAGGTAAGAAAATAATTTAACTTTTTATTTTGAGGATGTTTTCATGAAGGTTAATTTCATACGACTAGAACATTTGGATATGAAGTTTTAGATGATTCATCTCGAACATGGGATGGACCTAAACCCAAGGAGACAATTTCTAGGCAGAGGAGAAGGATCCAACAATAAGTCTTCATACCAAATGTGGGAAGTTTCCCTTAATGATGTTTCCTTTGGGGCTTATGCATCTAACAAACATGTACCTTTGGGTGGTGCATTTCATAAACACTATTGTGGTGAAGTGGAAAATAGGTATCTCAATGTTAGGATTCCTATTCTTAGG
The DNA here is from genome assembly GCA_963277665.1 of Viscum album. NCBI lineage: Eukaryota > Viridiplantae > Streptophyta > Magnoliopsida > Santalales > Viscaceae > Viscum > Viscum album. The sequence continues at coordinate 1,115,929,173 of OY728120.1, forward strand.
ATTAAAATTCATTAGGGTGACAATACTTTGGAGAAAAATCAAGGTAATTGTTCAGACCATGCTTGAAGAAAAGAGAGAGGGAACAAGGGTTGATGATATCAGTCACAAGGGAGATTATGGTGTGGATGAACTAGTTTTGTATGGGTATAAGGTCCCTAGTCACTCAACATTTTCAAAAGGGTTTTTGATGAAAGGAGGAACCATATAGAGTCATGGTGGATGGGTTTTGTGAAGGTTGGGGGTTTGTGAAGTTTGAAGGATTTGTGAAGGGTTGGGGTCGCACAAAGTTGTGTATTTTAAGAAATAGGGTGGACCTACCTCAGACTAAAGTCTCGAATCCCATGGGGATAGTTTCATTAAGGATAATTATCCTAAAAAACCCCAAATTATACAAAGGGTTATCTTATAATGTGAAGGAAATGGACCTTCATGAAAGGAATCTCTACCATGGTTAGAGGTTCTCAAGAACCCATGGGAGGATGTTTTTTGAAATATGGATACCTCTGGGAATCCATATCCTCTTTCACTCAAAAAGGTTAGATTTTTTCAAATTTAGAGCCTTTATTGGCAGTACAAAGGTCACATCCCCTAAAAATTCAGATGGAGGGATAAATTTATAGTCTTTTTAAAGGTGAAGAGGCCTATTTTGATAAATATAATTCCTTGGAAATAAATTTCATGAATGTTTTAATTCGAAAGAAGAGTTAAAAGAATGTACATATGATGCATGAAAGTTACCACCTCAACTTTGGTGGTGTCTTGGAAACTTTTGTGAGGTGCTAAATGTTCACAAAGATTTTGACCTTTGTGAACATATACCCCAAGGTTTATTTTTGAAATATTTTGGATGGGATTTATTTTGAACAAGTTGTTCCTTCCTTGACATCTCTCATGTCACATGTATCTCAATGTCAACAAATTCCCTCCCACATAATTGGATCTGAAAAGGGATAGGAGGGTCAGAGTATAAGGGGAAACCATTTTAAATTAGTGATCTATGATCCCTATTCATGAAACTCGACCTGAACCTATTCCTACAAATAGGGATGGGGGTCTCAGTGGGGACTATGATATTTTAATTAAAGATGGGACCTTGCTCTATTTTTTCAAAAACCCAAGAACTTCACAAGAATTATATAATTTTGATCCTTACCACTCATGAAACTTTGAAACCACTATGAATAGATCTTTCATGAACAGACTTCAATGCAACCTATCAACTTTCTTCAACTCAATCTTTGAAACTTGATCTTCACAAACCAGTTCCTAAAAGGTTTTTAATTCTTGGAATATATCTACTGAAGGTACTAAGGATACTTCTTCTCAATAAGGGTATATGGTTGGAAACATTATGATCGGGAAGATCTTCTAGAGTATGTAGTATTATGACACACTCACTGAATTGTGGATAGAGACACAATAGAAGTATATTTTTTGCAAAAGGATTCTATTATTTATATTTAGGATTTGGGACAATGTGTACATTCCCAATACCAGCTGAAATGAACCTACTTACTACTTCAGGAGATCAATCGGGTTGTACCAGTGGAACAAAGCTATCAGTGGTCATTATGTCAAGGACTATGCCTCACTTACTACGACTCTATATGTAACCATGTGAACAAAATCAATAGGTAAGTGTCAGTAACTGAGACCCCCCCTTAATATGAAACTATTCTCAAATAGATTTTGGTGGACATTATCTAGGGATCGATAGAGGAGTGGGATTTTCACCAAGGTGGTAATTTCATGGATGAGGGGGATTAGGAATGTTGGGTATGCTATTTGGGTTATGAATTTGATGTGGACTTGAAGAGGTTGGGTCTATATGAAGCAATGTAGACTTTGAAGTTCCATGTCTACCATCACCCAAATATCCTGCTTGTGCTTCTGAGCATGTGGTCACTAGGGACCAACACATTCCACCTATACCATGGGGAGGTCGGTGTCATCTAGTGGGACCTATATGATATTTTTGGGATCCCAATCCAAGGGGTCATGTATGATGAATTACTCCTCTCAGAGGATGTTTGGGAGGACCAGGAGTAGATTCCACCCATAGAAAGGGATCTATTGTGTTTAGTGTAGGGTTATAGTGAGAATAATATGGGTATGAAGTACATCCCTTTCAAGTAGTGGTTTCTTTATTTTCTGAATAATCCCATGAATAGGCTGGTAGGGAGATCATTCCAATTTCTGAAGGTATCCATGTTAGGAAAGGAGCACTCATGATGGATAATTCTGGAGATGATCCAGTGGTGTATGTGGGGATATAAATTCAATCCTGATCCCCCCATGGTTAGACTATATGGGTTCATTGTGCCACTTATATATGGGTGGATGGTCCCAGCTTGGGATGATCACATGGGGGTACTGCCAAGCACACTAGTTATGGTAGAGATGATGGTGATAGGGAATTACATCATCCTAGCCGTTTATTTGCTGGAGAAGCTATACAGGATGTTGTACCACATCATCCAAAGGAATTCCCCCTTTCATGTGTTTGGGACCATCCATTTCTTATATGACTGGATTTGGCCTCTTGAGGTGGATCCATTTGTTATGCTAATGAGGATTGGGTTGGCAGACCATTTTATATTCCATTTATCCCCTCTTAAAATGGGGACAATGACATATAAAGTTCCATGGATAGTGGACCAAAAATTATACCTCTTTTCCTTTTAGGGAAAGGTACTAGTGGTGAGGGTGGATTACAAAGAAATCTGTAAACCTTACACCTCATACTAATTTTCTAAGTAGTTTTGGTTCCATCAAAGACTTTATCTAAAGGTGTATATAGGAGGTATGTGTTGAGTATCATCCCTAAATTATTTGGTAGATCTGGTGTATTTTCACATGGGAATATGACAGGGGGTGGAATGAGTTTATATCATCTAATTTCATGTATGGGCTCTTCTATAAATAGGAGATCAGTTGAGAAATCATGTATCCTAGGGAAATGATGAGGTGTCAGGTCACCTGGTTTGATGATGAGGAAGGGTACCTATAACCATGGGGAGGGGGGGTATGTTGTAGATGGAAGATCATGTCTGGGATATATGGCTAGACCAATGGTGAGGAGTTTAGCAGTTATAGCTCCTTCAAACCCATCATGAAGAGTGGCATGAGGCCAATAAATTCTGGAAAAATAGACTGAGGAGAATATTGAACCCTCCAAAGTAGTTTTGAGGAAAAAATCCCAGGATCCAAGGAAGCGACTACTATAACACCCTAAGATTTTATGAAATATTTTTTAAAATTAATTTAATCATTTTGATATTTTTCATTTCACATAGCACTAAATATATCTTGTGTTATATGAAAGAACTAAGTTTGGATTGTGTTACATGCAACACCAAGTTAATATTTTTCTACACACAACACCAATTTAATCTTTCACTACAAGAAACACTATCTTATCCAAAGTTACACACAACACTAAGTTTATCTTTAGTTATAAACAACATGAAGTTTAAATGAAACATCACATATTATTAAAATATTAATATCTAATATGATAATTATAACCTAGACGTTGGAATAGAGGTTATGAATATAATTAATTAAATTATGAAAATATGGTTTACACATGTTTATAAAATAAATTATTTGGAAATCAATTAATTATAAATTAAATTTAAGAACTATTTGAGAATAAAAAAATTCCTTTTCTCAAAAACTATTTTTCTATGAACAAACATGTTTCATCTAAATAAATTTAAAAAAAAAATTTTATGAGTTAATGTTAATGAAAATTATATATTATATCTTCAATAAAAAATTTACCATTCATCTTATGTGTTTTCTATATAATAGATAAGAATAAATCCAATTCTAGGCATAAAAGGATGTTTTTTTTGAAAGGTAGTTTTATCGCCTTTTAATAGTGTACTTGTTTTAAAACCAAATTTTGAAACTTTTATAAATTTTATTAGAAAAAAACTTAATTTTTTAAATATAAATTTCAAAATTATCTTAGGGTTAATTTTTTTTTATTTTTTAGAGAAGTATCATTTTTTATGAATAGTGAAAAATACTAAATTTAAATTGTAAAATCACTTTTCATATAATATATTTATATAGTTAAATTATGTTATAATTTGGTTTTAAAGAATAATTAATTCAATTATATATCAATAAATCAAATTTAGGTCATTATAATCAATTTTACATTGAAATTTGATATAAAAACGTTTCAGAATTTTGAACATTTTCACTTTAAAAACCCGTTGTTTCATCCCATCTACAGGGTTATTTTAAAATTAATTTATGACACTTATGTGATTTTAATTTTTAAAAATGGATTAAATATTTTTAATCAGAATAATTTATAATTTCAAATAAGTCCAACTTAATTTTTTTCCAAGATTATTAGTGAAAATAGTTAAAATTAATTACAGTGATTAAGAGAAAAAATGAGTTTACCAAGGGACTAAACTTTAACATAAGGAGATAAATGACCTAGAAACATATCCAAACCCATTTTATGGACATATTTATACCATATACCATATTTTATATAAAAAAATTATTATTGGATGCACATGATGTAAGGGAGACCTCCCAATAGTGTTTACCTTTATGTATTTATAAGAATGTCACTCCTCCTCCACTATAAAAGGGAACTTACCCCCTCACATATTTACACATCTCAAGATTTTTGGTTCAGACAAAACCTATTAAAATAAATTCCTAAATTACATACTCTAAACCTATAATCCTCACTTTGGTAATATATCTAACCAAGAAAGTCCTTTGGTGAAAACCAAAAGGAGTTACCCGAATAAGAGGTATCATTCATCAACGTGCATTTTTGTTTTGTTTCCTTCTCCAACCCATTAAATTATACTTGTATATTTATTATATAATTAACTAATTATAATGAATATAATTATAAGTTTTTATGTGATATTTAAAACCTAAAAATGTACACACTTCCATCAAATGTGATATGCAATCATCGTTCGTGTTTACGACAGACTACCACCTTACGAACTGATTTCGTTTTTTCTTACATTATCACCTATAAATGTTAGGAATAATGATGGATTTATAGTTTATATATTAAATATATTATTTTTATGATTTATTTATGATTTTTTAATTATTATATAACACATGCCTTTAATATTTCCATTTTGTGAGAATACGATAACATCGTTCGTATGTACGTGAAGCGATGTGATTCGTTCATGATTTACATGGAATATATTAAGGATGGGTTTAATAGAAATATTTGATATATATAAAATATTTTTTATAATTTAATTATAATATATATACATATCATTTATTTTTCTTTCTTTCAATACAATAAGAAAATGGAAATATCATTCATGTGTACGTACTTCCAACCCTCTCTGGGAATGGTGTATTTCAATTCCTATTTCTATATTTTATATGTTATTATAAAAACATATATACTGAATATATATTATATTTATACCATTTTTACATTCTTTAAATGGTGATATAATTATCTAATTAAGAGGACCAAGAATAACAAGTCAAGACATATACGAAAAACAAAGCAGTTATTACCCAAAATGTAACTTTAACATGGAATTGTTAATAAATGGGTAATAAAAATTCATAATAAAATCATATATGTTATGATATAAATTAATTTTATTCTTTAATATATTTATAATAAACTTATATTTATTATACATGAGTATTTAATGAGTACAATGGAAGTCAATACTTAAGGTAAGGATATTTCTAGTCTCACTTTTATTTCTATGAGACTTATGCCATATTCACCACTCATTTTTTTGTGGTATATATACTACACTATGAAATGTTATATTATGAATTAAATTTATTTAATTATTTTAAAAGCTTTAATTTATGTCATTATTTCACGGGGCTCATGATTCAAAAGTTGCTCAAGTAGTAAGAGATTCTCGTCTAACTTTTTAGATTTTATGAGATACGTGCTATATTCACCACTTTTTTATTCTATGTGGTGTATATAATAACCATGAATTTATTTTATCACGATTTTAATAAAATTTATTTTTATTTACATATCCATTTTAGGATATCTCTTTCATGGGGTTTACGGTTAAAAAGTTATTAAATCGGGAAGGGAACTTTTTCTCAATTTGCCTTCTTGGAGACACATGTTATGTTATCACCTATATTATTTTATGAGGTGTATACACATCCCATTTGACATGTTATATCATTAATATAATTATTTTAATAATATTTTAATCTTCATTTAATGTTATTATTTCATTAGTATTTTGATTCAAAATCACCAAAGTGGTGAGAGTTTATTAACACAGTCTCATTATTTATCACAATTATTTATGATTATGCTTACATTAATGAAATATTATGGTCCATATCTCAATAATTATCATAAATTTTATTCTCCTCTATTTATTAATTATATCTTCAATTAATGGTACCATTTTCCACTCTTTTTTACTTAAGATAACTAAGAAAGTGTTTTTAAGAAAATATGACCTCACTTCTCTCTTCAGTCAGAAATATATTTTATTCAAAAACCATGTTTTATAAAAATGTTATCAAAATTTTTTAGATTATATTTCAAAATAATATTCAATTAAAATTCATTAAAGAAAATTATGTTTTAAAAATTGTTTAAAATTGTTTTCAAATCCTTCTTTATGAGTTTTCAAAGTTATTTTCAAATAAAAAGGTTTTCAAAATGTTTTATGATTTAAAATATGTTTTTCAAAGAGGAAAGGATATTTTCATCAAGAAATATTTGAAATGATATTTAAATCTTAATTAATAAGTTTTCAAAGTGGTTTTCAAATAAAATTATTTTGAAAATATTTTATTTCTTAAAAAATGATTTTCAAAGAAATATAATTTTCCTCACGAAATGATCCAAGTGATCTTTAAAAATACTTCTCCATCTAGGATGGCATCATTTGATATATTTTATGCTTTAATCGGGATATAATACAAGGTCTCTATCATTATTATTTCTTTTAATGTTTTATTTTTAGTATGAAAAAAAAATTATGAAACCCATTTCTCTTCCATGGGTTATACCATGACAAAATGCTTATAAAACTCACTTCCTTTCACGGGTTATTCTATGATGAAATTATTATGAAGCCTATTTATTTTCCATAGGTTATGATATGATGAAATGTTTATTATACCCATATCATTTCATGGGTTATGATATGATGTTTATGAAATCCATCTCTTTTTATGGGTCATGATATGATGAATGTTTTATTATCATGTGTCACATGTATGTATGATTTCATTATATGATAGTTGGGACCAATATCTTCCTACAATGCATTGGTAAATGGGAAATTATATATGATAAAGAGGGTAAATAGGTTATTTACCATGCCCTAAAATAATAGTGTGCATGTATTGTTACCCAAACCTAAAAACAAGAGGGTACACATGTTGTATCCCAAGACCCAAAAAAAGAGGGTACATGGGTTGTATCCCAAGAACAAAAAGAATAGGGTACATGGTTTGTTGCCCAATAGCAAAAAAACTTGGGTATACTGGTTGTATCCCAAGCCTAAAAACATGTGGGTAAAAGAATCATAGCCCAATCCTGAAAACAAGAGGGTTCATGGGTTATAGACCAAGTCTTAAAATAAGAGGGTGCATGGGTTTTAGCCCAATACTGAAAACAATAGGGTACATGAGATTTTTTCCCAATCTTAAAGCAGTTACATGGGTGATTAACCCAATATTAACATGTTATGAAGGTCTTGGTCGGTATCCTTAACATAATAATTTCTATGCATATGTGTATGCCCCAATTCCATGTCTTATTCTTATCTTATAATCTCATGGATTATGATCTTTATTACCTTATGATTCATATATTATGAAGTTCCGATATTTATTCCATGACTCGTGATTATGATCTCTGATATGAAGGGTATGATTTTAAAATTTTATTCTCATGTTCTCATATCCTTATATTCATGTTATGCTTATGTATCTCCCTTTTTTAACCTTAATGAGCATTTGAGCTTGCCCCTTTCTTATGTTTCCTTTCCCTAGGTTATTAAAAAATGTTTTAAGTAAGATTAATAAACGTGTATATCTTTTTGGGAAACATTAAAGATATTTCACCAAACTATAATATTGTGTTCCAAGTTTCCAAATGCACTATACTATTACAATCCTCATGCATGTATTTATGTAATTTAACGAATATTAATCTAGAAAGATGTAATATCCATGTTTTTTAATCTTGGGTCTCTATATTTGGTATCAAAGGAAAGTTTTAGTCAACATTTATAAACTAGGATGGGAAAACTTTAGTGAGGTCCATAGGTATATTTATAAATATATGTCTAGGGATGTCTCTAAGGATAAGTTAAAGTATAGGAAAATGTCCTAGGATTTTGGTAAAGGATATAGCAAGTGGTTTCCAAGAAATACATCTTTTTCAGGATACTAAAATTGTATGTGGCTCTAGAATAGATTTATATATGGTTAACAACCCCAAAAATACTATATTGAGCTAGACTCATACAGAAACTGGTGCATGATAACTGACCTTACTGCACACCTGGTTTGACACTCATGGGGGATATGATTTGGAAATTAAAAAAATATTTATGAACCATCATAAAGGATTTAAATATATGAAGATAATGGATGATCTAGGATAATCCTAAGGTTTCATAGATTTAAAATAATGTGTCAGGATTTAGACATCCTATAAGTAATTTTTCATGATTATGCGGTTTTATGCTATGATAAGTGTATCTCATTCTATGATTTTTGGTTTTATTCAATAGAAGTAACTAGAAGGAATTGTATTAATATTGAATGTGATGGAAAATTTTCTAATGAGAAGTCAAATGGGATGATCACTAGAGTGAAGGATGTTGTGATCATGCCTAATCAATTTTCATAGAACATGATTAAAAACATATACCTTAATCGACTCTCAGACTCACCCAATAATAGATGGAAAGAGTTAGCTAATAATTCTGGTAATGGATACCATATAGGAAAGAAGATTCAGTTTCCTTTATATTGATAATGTGGGAAGAAACACCCAATTGGATGTCTTAGAGGAATAAAAAGATGCTTTGACTGTGGAAAAGAGGGACACAAACCAAGTAACTGCAAAGTGAAAACGAAAAGTTTAGTTAATTAAATGGATGAGAATAATGGAATCCCTAAATTATCATTGACTACTGAATTATTTAAATGGTAAAATTATGGTAATTATAAAAATAAATTTCTTAGGGGGAAATATCATGAAGTAAATCAACAAGGTTGTAAGATTAATGGTCTTTCTGCTGATGATGAAGAGACCATGAATGACGTATGAAAGTTATGTTCGATTATAATGGTATTGTTTACAATCATGATTAAATTGGGTTTGATGAATGATAATACATGACTCATATTTCATATTTTAGTAAATTTGTATTAAAGAATAACATGATGAAGCCTAGTAAATGGTTTGAGAAATAATTGGGATGATTCAAGTGTATATCTATTAGAATTAAATAATTATGTTATATAAATCATGAATTATATGTTTTTCATTAAGGATTTAAAAAAATATATTTAATGGTTTTGATTACCTAGAAAATTGGTTTAATGGAAAGGTGATATTTTAATCAAGGGAAGGTAACCCATAATTTTTTCCTGATACTGAGAAAATTGTGTTTAGCTTCGATAAAGTGATAATTGATATGGATAAAGTTAATTGAATAGTATTTATAACCTCATAACTCTTAAATTATTTTCTGAAAAAGTGTTTTTTGTTATCATTGATTAATTTTCAATCATTTTTTGATTTAAGGAATATATCTAATAATCTTTGGAATGAGGAAGAATGCATGATTTCAATAAGGATTTATGGTAATTTAGGTTATTACCATATTTCAAGAGAATACATGATGAACGTATTCATGTGTTTGGTATGTGACAAATAAGAGATACTTTATGATATATGGGGTATCAATATTAAGATGATTTTGAGAAATTTAATGACCTTATTTCGAAATTTTTATATTTTCATCTTTCCAAAGGTTTATAAGGTTAAATATTTATGCAATGGTTTAAGTTAAAATTTAGATGATGGTTTAGAGATAAAATTATTATCTCACCATATGGGGATTTATACATATTGGATAACTTATGAAAATAATTTTTGTTGTGATTTTAACTAAATATAGATGGAATGACTTATCATTCAATTTATGGAGCTCATGATTTTTTAGTGCATCAGGAATGACAAATTCACCTTCATTCCATGAAATAAGAGATAAAGTTGGAATTAATTAAGGGACACCAAAGGGTGAGATTGTGTATATGGAATTAAATGAAATCAAGTAAGTATATCTTCTTGTGAAAATTATTCAAATTTAGTCAAAGGGTAATAAAATAAAATTTTGTCTTGTTATCATAAATTTGATGATATCAATGACCTCTTCACACCTAATTGGGTTATGGTTTTATGGACACTAACCTTCTCTGGATCACTCACTTTCTTGTGATTAATGATATTTATCACTCTATATAATTATTTTTACTTTTCTTCCATGTCCAAATATTCATCTTCCACCTATGTTCTTTTATGTGGAAACCTAGTTATGATTTGCCTTGGGTAACCGTTATGTTTCCAATATTATTTTTTTAAGGGAACCTTTATTATTAATTTTTATGATATGGAGATCTATGAGAGAAAATTTTAAATATTAAAAATTTGATCACCCAAAATAATTTTCCGGGAGAAATTAATTTTAATGGGGGTATAATCTAACACCCTAATATTTTGTGAATTTTTTTTTGAATTAAATTAATCTTTTCAATATTTTGAATTTCATGTAACAAAGAATATAGCTTGTGTTATATGAAATCCCCAAGTTTGGAATGTGTTATATGAAATAGTAATTTAATCTTAGGCTATACGCAACACCAATTTATGATTTCACTAAATGAAACACTGGATTTTCCTAAGTCATAGGAAACGCTAAGTTTAACTTGATGTATATGCAATAATATGTTTAAATGAAACATGACATATTATTAAAATATTGTTATCTAATATGATAATTGCTAAATAGCTGTTGTAATAGAGGATATGAATATTATTAATTAAATTAATAAAATGTGGTTTACAAATGTTTATAAAATTAATTATTTGGCAACCAATTAGTAGAAATTAAAGTGATAACTATTTAAAAACAAATAAATTCCTTTTCTGAAAAAATATTTTTCTACGTACAAACACATTTTATCTCAATAAATTTTCAAAAAATATTTATGAATAATTTTAATGAAAATTATATATTATATAATAAATCAACTGTTTAACATTAATATTTTTTTCTATACAAGAAATAATAATAAATTCAATTCAAGGCATAAAAAAGATGGATTTTTTTCTCAAATGCAGTTTTACCACCTTTTAATGGAGTACTGGTTTTAAAAATAAATTTAAACACTTTTATAATTTTTATTTGAAAAAATAAACTTCATTTTCAAAATATTAATATCCAAATTATCTTAGGGTGATTTTTTTTATTTTTCAAAGAAGTTTCATTTTTTGATGAATAGTGAAAAATATTAAATTTTAATTGAAAACTGAGTTTTTGTATAATTTATTTATATAGTAAAATTATATTTTAATTATATTTTAAATTATAAATAGTTCAATTATTTATAAATAAATCCAATTTAGGTCATTTTAATCAATTTAAAATTGAAATTGGATATAAAAACATTTCAAACTTTTGAACATTTTCACTTTAAAAACTCAACGTTTTGTCCCATATATAGGATTATTTTTAAATTAATTTATACCACTTATGTGATTGGAATTTATAATAATGGATTCCATATTTTTAATCATCATAATTTATAATCTATAATAGTTTAATCTTAAGTTATAACCAAAATGATTTGTGAAAACAATTAAAATCAATTACAATGATTAAGAGAAAAATGAGTTTACCAAGGGAATAAACTTTAACAAAAAGGGAAAATGACCTAGAAATGTGTCCAAAACCAATTTTATAGAAATATTTAGACCATATACCCTATTTTATATACAATGTTTTTTTATTGGAGGCACATGATGTATGGGATACCTATCAATAATGTTTACCTTTTTGTATTTACAAGAAGGCCACTCCTCCTCCACTATAAAAGGGAACTCACCCCTAACTTTTTTCACACCTCTAAATACCTTTGGATTAGAAAATACATGTAAAAATATATTCCAAAATGAAATCCTCTTAACCTAGAAGCCTCTCTTTTGGCATAAATCCAACAAAGTAAGTCCTTTGGTGAAAACCAAAAGGAGTTACCCAAAGAAGAGGTAACATTTATCAATGTGCTTATACTTATACCAATATTATATAATAAAATAATTATCCTAAATATACTGATATTTTTTTATTCTATGTTTATGATCTAAAACTACACAAACTTCCATCAAATGGAATATGAAATCATCATTTGTGTGTACGGTGGACTACCTCCTTGCAAACTGGTGTCATCTATTCTTCCATTACCACATTTAAAGGTTGGAAATAATGATGGATTTATAGTTTATATATGATATATATTATTTTTATTTTGTATTTATGCTTATTTAATTATTATATAACACATACCTTCATGATTTCTATTTTTTGAGAATACGATAATGTCGTCTGTGTGTACGGCGGACTACCACCTCATGAAGTGATGTGATTTGTTCACGATTTACATGGAATATATTAAGTATGGGTTTAATATAAATATGATATATATATATATAACATAATTGTTATACTGGATTTATAATATATATATATATATCATATATTTATATTTATTTTAATATGATAAGAAAATGTAAATAGTATTCATACGTACGTACAACCTATCGTCTCCATGAATGGTGTATTGCATTTCCTATTTCCATAATTTATAGATTATTATAAATACATATATAATGAATATATATTATATTTATATAATTTTTTACATTATTTAAATGATGAAATCATTATATATTTAAGATTACCAAGAATAAAAAGTCAAAACATATACGAAAAACAAATCGATTATTACCCGAAAGGTAACTTTAACATGGAATTGTTAATAAATGGGTCATAAAAGTTCATAATAAAATAATATATGGTATGATATAAATGAATTTTTTTCTTTAATTTAAGTATAATAAACTTATATTTATTATATATAATGATTTAATGATTACAATGGAAGTCAAGACTTAAGGTAAGGGGATTTCTAGTCTCACTTTTATTTTTGTAAAACTTATGCCATATTCACCACTCACTTTTTTTGGTGTATCTAATTACCTATGAAATTTTATATAATTAATTCCATTTATTTAAATCTATTAAAAGTTTTAATTTATGTTATTCTTTCATGGGGCTCATGATTCAAAAGTTACTCAAGTAGTACGAGATTTACATATCACTTTTTAACTTTTGTGTGATGCCTGATATATTCACCATATCTTTATTATATGTGGTGTATATACTTCATATGAATATATTCTATGATTATTTTCATAAAATTCATTATTATTTACATGTCCATTTTATGATCACTTTTTTGTGAGGTTTACTGTTAAAAATTTACTAAATCAGTGAGGGGATTTAGTCTCAATTTTTCTTCTTTAAGACACATGTTTTGTTAGGAACCTATATTATTTTATGATCTTTATACACTTTATCTTTGAAATGTTATATCATTAATCTCATTATTTTCATGATATTTCAAGATTCATTTAATTTTATTCTTTCATGGAGATTTTGATTCAAATTTACCAAATTGGTAAGAGTTTATTAATACAATATCATCATTTATCAAGATTGTTTATAATTATGCTTCAATTGGGGAAATATTATGGTATATCTCCCAATAATTATCATAAATTTTCTTAATATTTGGTTATTCATGATATCTTCAAGTAATGTTAGCATTTTTTCACTCTTCGGTATTTAATATAACTAAGAAAGTGTTTTTAATAACATCAGACCTCATGTCTCTCTTCGGTCAGAAATATGTTTTATTCAAAAACCTTGTTTTCAAAAAATATATTCAAAAATATTTTTAAATGATATTTTAAGCTCATTATAAATGGAAAGGATTTAAAAAATATTTTTTAAAAATTGTTTAATTTTTTTCAATGCTTCCTTTATAAGTTTTTAATGTTATTTTCAAAGAAAAAGGTTTTTAAAATGTTTTATGATTTAAAAATAGTTCTTAAAAGAAGAAAGGATAATTACCTAAATAAATGTTTTAAATGATTTTTAGAGCTTACATCACAATTTTTAAAAGTTTTTTTCAAAGAAAGGTATTTTTAAAATTTTTTATTTCTTAAAATTTATTTTCAAAGAAAGGTTATTTTCCTTAATAAATGCTCCAAGTGACCTTTAAAAATCCTTCTCCATTTAAGATGACATCCTTTGATATAGTTTATTATTTTTGTGGGATATGACCCAAGGAAACCATTTTTATTATTTATTTTATTGTTTTGTGTTTAAGTTGAAATTTTCTTTATGAAACCTATTTCTCTTCCATGGGTTATACCATGATAAAATTATTATGAAACCTGATTCCTTTCACAAGTTATTCTATGATGAAATGATTATAAAACCTATCTCTTTTCTATAGGTTATGATATGATGAAATGTTTATGATACCCATTTCATTTCATGGGTTATGATATGATGTTTATGAAACTTATCTCTTTTTATGAGTCATGATATGATGAATGTTTTTTTATCTTGTGGCTCAAATATGTATGATTTTATTATGTGATGGTTGGAACCTATATCTTTATCCAATGAATTGGGTGATGATAAAAGGTATATGAGCATAGAGGGTATACAATTTATATCCCAATATATAAAATAAGAGTATACATGGGTTGTATCCCAATCCTAAAAAAATAGGTTACATGGATTATAGCCTAATCTCAGAAATAAGAGGCTACATGGGTTATAGCTCAAGACTAAAAACAAGAGGTAACACGAGTTGTATCCTAAGCCTAAAAACAAGAGGGTAAACCGATTATAGCCCAAGCCTAAAAAATAGGGTACATGGGTTATATACCAATCCATAAATCAAGAGGGTACATAGGTTATATCCCAATACTGAAAATAAGAGAGTACACAGATTATAGCCCAAGCCCAAAAACAATAGGTTATACAGGTTGTAGCCCAAGCCTGAATACAAGATGGTACACTAGCTATAACAAAAGATTTAAAATAAGAGGGTGTATGGGTTTTATCCCAATAACAAAAATAATATGGTACACAGGTTATATACTAAGCCCAAAAACAAGAGGGTACATGGGTTGTTAGCCCAAGATCAAAGTAGGTACACAGTTGATTATCCCAAGCCTAACAGGTTATGAAGGTCTTGGTAGATACCCTTAACATAAGATTTTCTATGATTATGTGTATGAAAAAATTTCATGTCGTGTTAATAAGATATTATCTCATGGACTATTATCTTGATTACCTTGTGATTCATGCCTTATGAACTACCAATCTTTATTCCATGACTCATGATTATGATCTCTGATAAGTATGGTATGGTTTTAAAATGTTATGCTCTTGTTCTAATACCCTTATGTTCATATTATTATTATTTATATCCCTTTTTATCCTTAATTATAATCTGAGATCATCATTTTCTTATGTTTCCTTTCCCTAGGTTATGAGAAAAGGTTTTAAGTAGGAGTATTAAAGGGGAAGATCTTTGTGGAAAAATTTGAAGATCATTCACCAGACTAGAAGATTGTGTTCTAAGTTTCCAAATTAACTAAACTATTATGATCCTAGAGAATTTATTTGTGTAATTTAATGAATATTAATTTAAATAGATGTAATATCTATGTATGTTAATCCTCGGTCACTATAGTTGCGTTTCCCAGATATCCCTATTGATGTTTTTTCCCCAATGCCTGGGAGAGCTAGGGGATCCAAAAACAACTTAACTCTATCTATGGGATATATATGCATCTTAATGATGAGGGGATAAGACTTCCCAAGAATTTCCTTATAAGTGAAATATTCCATCCTCCTTGAACTGAAGTTATGCAATATATTATAGAGATAGAAGACCTGGCCATTCTCGTGACATCATGCATCCCATAACTAGTCAAGTGAAGGTGTTGCTGGGAAGTACTTATTCTCCAAATCTTCCTATATATAAATTGGACACCAGTGAGGCTAGGGGAAAAGGATCAGTTAAGGAGGAATCCTGGGGGATTAATGCCTACCTGGACTCCCCATGGTAAGGATATCCTACTGTTGATCAGGTAAATTTTCTGACTTTGTATGCTTTAAGCATGTCTAATCCTCTAATATTGTTGTCCAACTCCTTGTTAAATTGTGTTGGAATCAGTGAGCATGGATTGGGGGTCATGATAAACTTAATGAAAATAATTATAGGGCTCTGGCCCTTAAAGGGGAGGGTGTGGGGCCTCCCTCTATTGTTGTGGTCATAGGCAGCCAACCATTTATTGTTGAGTCAGTGCTTGTGACTGAGGTGATGGATCAAGAGTCCCAAGTGCTACTTGGTAACCACTATTTCCTTATATGGTTCCAAGGGACTACAATTTATATTTGTTCTAACTATTTTTTCACCTGGATAGAGCTAGAAAATCCAACTACAGGGCAGCTTCTAACAATTGAGATATCAGCTGCCAAGGTGACGTTGTCACTAAGGACTCTCTATGAACCTCTCCCAATTGTTGGTAGGTATTTATAATTCCTATAAGTTTTATATCTTCCTAAATTTCTCCTCATTTTTTACCTTTCACAATTTTATCTTTTCTAACCCTGCGTTTTCATAGCAGTGAAAACTGTATTTGGGACCCAGTCACCAGCGGTGATCGATGCCTGAGTAGGTTAGGCCTGTAATGTAATGACCCAGAATTTTATCAATGAAATTTCCCTTATTATGTCATAAAACACATACAGAACATATAAAACCCAATAAAAACATTATTCTCATAAATTAATAATGATACATTAGTCATTAAATAAACCAATAATAATGAAAAATATTATAGCAAGATAATAATAATGGGAAAATTTGGATTCGCTTAATCCACTAGAATGACAACAATCATGAACAAAGATGTAGAAATAAAAAATAATTTTCATAATATAATATTAATTTTAAAGATGAAAATATATAACCTTGAGATAAATTATAAGTGGATAAATAATGAATGAAATAAGTGGTGTTAATTAAAGAACCTATATAAATGTTATAAATCTAACTGTTGGAATGGTAATCTGACTATTAGGAATATAAATATGGATATTATAATTGTAACCTAACCTACTAAAGTATAAAATAAAATTTAGTTATATTATAAATAAAAAATGATATATTTATATCATGGTATAAGTAAATAAATGTTTTGAGAATGATAAATTATGTGTTGTTATTTTTGTAAAACAAAAATATTTATTTACAATTTTATAATTAATATAATGATTTAAAATAAAATTTATTTTCATAAATTGGATTCATAAATTAATATTATTTTGTATTATAATTATAAGATAATTTTATGTGACCTTAATTAATTTTTCAAATGGTCAAAAAACCGATTATAATATTAAAATCGATATTTTTTTAATAAATGATGATTTTATTTAAAAATTATATTTACCATGTTTAGAAAATTATTTTCATAAAATTGATTCTATTTTTGAAATATACACTTCAAAAAATGGTTAGGGTGAATTTTTGGGATTTTTCAAAAATAGTTAAATTTTGGTGAATAGTGAAATGTGATAATTTATGGTATTTGGAATTGTAAGATAAATAAATGAATTTTTGAGTCATGAATAATGTAATAACCCATTATATAAAACCATCATTCACTATTTAATATATTTAGTCATAAGAATCAACACTATTGATATTCTTGATCCAAAATAATAAACTAATGAATACAATAATCAAAAACACCTCTCTCCCCTATAAATACCACCCATCACCACCCATTATCCTACCACCTTCTAATCCTTTTAGATTATCAATATTATAGAAATTTACCTTAAAAATACTCTTCCTCATGTCCAAATTCTTTAGGTATTAATAAAATACCAATTCTAAGTTCCTTAAGAGGTCCTTCAAGGAGGTGATATTTAAGAGGTAACTTTCCCAAACAATCTCTTTTAATTTAATTTGTTTTTTCTAACTTACAATCACCTAATTTATCCCTAAAATAATAATAAAACCATTATAATTTATATACTATAATTTTATATTACTAATTTAATATATTTTTTCCACACCTTTTCTCATCTCTTCATATTCAAATAAACAAAATCATTGTCTAAATTATGGTGATTTACCGTCTCTGTGGATAATGAGTTTTTTTACCATTACTACCTTCAAGGTTGGTCATAAAAAAATTATTATGGTTAAAAAATATTTTAATATGTATATTATAAAATTTTTAATATTTTAGAACTAATATATATACATAATATTAAATAAAATGAAACTAGTTCATGATGATCGAAAAACCTCCAAAATAAACGTAACATTTATCATTAACATTTTATCAAATGAATCATCCTCATACCAAAAAAATGATATATGGGGACATTTAAACTTATATAATTTTATTAATTCCATTCAATTTCACTTCTAGATAATTATTCCCATTTCACGAGAACTTCCATAATTATACACAAGTAACCCGACCATGAAATCATGAAAATAAACGCTCCTGGAATGATGAAATTGAAATTTATAACTCATAAAAATGTCCATATATGAACTTAATAAAATTATAATAAATAAAATAAAAGTATATGAGGTTTTTAATTAAGTAATTAAAGAATATAAATTGATTATCCATGGAATTAAGTGCAAGTGCAGAACACATTCCGACATAATGTAAGGGATCTTTCTAAACCTTCATATTTTCTTTAAGTTACATTCTATCTCTATCCACCTCAATTTATCATTTTATTATTCTTATAATTTTTCTATATTATGTGCATATATATCACATGTATATACCACGTTTATTTAGTCTTTCATTTATGGGTATATACATGTATTAAAGGTTCTGTGATTAATTCCTTTCGCAAAGTCGATTAAAGGGAACTTATCTATTTTCTTTGTCTCTTTTAAAGTAACACTCAATTAAATGTTTTAGAAATTATATGATTTATAAAAAAACTCCTTATTTGGAAAACCATTTTTTCACTTCTGTTTTTATATAAATTATTATTCTTTTACCCCTTTTAAAGACTATTTACCACTTCTCTTAAAATCCAACTATTTACCTCTTCTCTTAAAACCCTACTTAAGCGGCACATTTATAAGGTTACTTAACCACTCTTTTTAAATTTTTTCACATTAAACATTATTTATCATTATATATGTTTATTTTTCCTTTATAAATGTATAATTATGATTTAAATCCTTTATTTCATGTATATCATTGTTATACACCCTTTGGTTATGCCTTATGACATGATTACGATACCCATTTCTTTCCATAGGTAACCCTTATGTTTATTCCTTATGTTTGATTATTTATGTTTCACACATATGCATGAACATGTTATCATGGTTGTACCCAGATAGAACTCCAATTCATTGGGTAATTTTTAGTCTTGTGAGACATTATGTATGGGACTAGGGAGTAAACCTAATCCATTATGAGACTTTTCCACCATGTGATATAGTCTTAGCAGTTATCTTTGACTCATGTTTATGTTATGATATATTTTTCTGCCACATTCCAATATTTCCATGATCATATGACTCCTTTTTCTATATGTCATTATTCCATATTTTTATTCATGATCCATGCTTTTTATGTTATCATTTTATGTCTTCTAACTCATGTGCTATGATTTATTCCCATGTTTATTCCCTTACTGGGATTTTTACCTCATCCATTTTGTTTATGTATTCCTTAGGTTATTCTATGTAGTTATAAAATCTCAAAGGGTGTTAAGAGATCGTTATATAGATCAATAAAATTATTTATTATTCTAGTTTCGTGTTTTCTAATTATGTAAATAGTCTTCCAAATACACTAGACTTTTTTATCCTTGGTTTTTATTTCATGGATAATTATTCTTAAAATAATATAATAATATGTGTAAAATGATTGGGTCACTATAGTTGGAATCAGATAATGGTCTAGTTATTTTGGGGATTAGGACTAGAAAACTTTAGTAAGAACCCTAAGGATAATTATATCTCCATGGATAAACTATATTGAAACTTAGGGAATCATAAGTTAGGATATAATTTTTATTTATTTGTTATTCTTTCTATGTCCATAGTTTATTTTTTATACGATCATTAGCTAAGTATTCAAGACCCTTATTTTTATTTTATTTATTTTTATTAGTTAATGGAAGTAAATTGGAGAACTCTTGCCAACAATCAATGTGATAGGCAATGTGATGATTTCCCTAATAAAATTCCAAACTTAATGGGAATGAGAGCCTATAACTTCATGATGGTACTAGCTCAACTGTCTCAAGTCATGAATAATAACTTGAACTATGTGGAACACCATCCTTCTCTTAAGAAATAGAAAGTTTTGGTTGAATCATTTATGTGACAAAGGCCTCCTATATTTAGTGGATCTTCCAATTCCCTCATCACATAATAATGGATTAACTCCATTGAAAATATATTCTTTTTCTTTTAATGTTCAAAAGAAGATAAATTCATACTAGAGGTATATTGTTTTGATAAGAAATATGATCAGTGGTGGACACTGATCAAAAACACAAATTATATGGAGGAAATTTACTTCATGGATTGGGAAGGATTCAATAAAATATTTTTCAATAAATATTTTTCCCTAACTCTACATATTAATATGGAGAGGGAGTTCTGCAGACTGATGAAAAAGGAATATGAATCTATCGGGGAGTATGAGGGAAAATTTACAAGGCTTTCACTATATGCCTCCATATTTTTCATAAACACTTAAAGTAAGTTACAACACTTATTTAGTGGATTAAATCTATGACTATTAAAATCCTTGGAGATTAGAAACTTTGACAGGTATGAGGAGATTGTATGATGTGCCCTAAAGGTTGAGATAGAGATTGGAGACTCTCATTGGTCTCATGTACTCAGAGATAAAAAGAAGAAAATTGAGTTTAATATGTGAGGTTTAACAGATAAATCCCATGAAGAAAATAAAACCCAAAATCCCACATGTCAAAAGTTTGGGAAGAAGCATCTCAAGAACTATATAAAGAGAACTAGTAGATGCTTCAAATGTGGAAGAGAGAGGCATCAGGATAATTATTTCCAATGGGATTTGAATAATCCCACTGATTTGGAAGATTAAAGGAAGGTTTAGATCAACACTCATCTAATAGTGTAGTGTTTCAACTGTAAGGGACAATCTAATTATGTGATCCAATACCCTAAGCCAAGGGTTTTTGGAGACAATAAATAATGTAAACCTCCAAGGAATAAAGGAAGGGAATATTCTATCACTACTGATGAGGTGGATCATGAAAATGATGTGATGATAGGTATGCTTGTTATTCAGTCAAGAATAGAGAATTTACTATTTGATTCAGGTTCTATGCATTTTTCATATCCTTTAAGTTTAGTAGAACTATTCAAACACCACCACAACATATGAAGGTTGAGTTATCTTTGAGAAAAATGAATGTGTAAATTATTATATCTAAAGTACATAACTCTTCTACAGTTAATTTTTGTGTACTGAACCTCCTAGTAAATCTCTTCTTACTTCCTTTGGTGGAGTTTTATGCTATATTGGGCATGTGTTGGCTATCTTTATACAAATAAAACATTAACTGTAGGGAAAGGGAGACCACTCTTTACATCCCAAGGAATCCCCTAATCTTTTATAAGTGTAAATATGAGGTTGAATCTCCTTAAAAGTCATCATAACAATTGTGGATATTATTTCCTTATGATCAATAATATTTGTCTCAAATGATTGAGACAAAGGAGATGATTTTTGTAATGACCAAAGTATTTATAGAATAATACTTTTTCAGATCTATTAATATTTATGAATAAGATATTAATTTTATGTTAAAGTGGACACTTTTTTTTGATAGCGTACTCAACATGCAACAACGGGTTTCTTTGAAATCTTATGTTGCACACAACTTTGAGTTATACGGAAAAATAATATAATAATATTATTATTTTAAATGGTAGTTAACACCTAGACATTATATTGGAGGGAATGAACATAAATAACTACAATATTATTACACATTTTTGTTAAATGTTTTTACTTTTATCTAATAAATTTTAGATGCTTAAAATAAGAATGAATCTGATTTTAAGCATAAAATACTCTAATATTCTTTAAAAGGTCGATTTACCACATTTTAATGGAGAAACATTTTTAAATCTAGTTTTTGTAACTTTTATATGTTCCATTTGACAAAATAAAATTCTTATTTAGAATAGGGACATCAAAATTTACTTTGGGTAAAATTTTGGTATTTTTCTGATAAAGTTCATTTTTTGATTAATAGTGAAAAATACTGCATTTTAATTCAAAACTATATTTTAATAAAATTTATTTATATGATTAGACTATATTTTTAATTGGTTTTAAAGTGTAATTATATTATATTTTTACCATTTAATCCAATTTTTGTCATTTTAAGTAATTTCACTTTTTAATTAGACGTAAACATATGTCAATCTTTTGATAGTTATTATTTCTTAAAAACATGCATTTTGGTTTTGATAGTGGGAATTGATTTTTAATAAATTTCTGCAACTTCTATATTTTGAATTTGGAAAAATTGATTCCATATTTTTGAATCAGGAGTTCCAAATTGTTCAAATAGGTAACTTTTATTTTTTAGACATTATGAATAGTAACTTCAGTAAATATTTTATTTACCATGGTTAAAGGGTAAATCTAGTAAATAAGGGTGGAAAATAATATTATAATAATATTAAATTACCCTAACATGTGTCCTAACCCTATTTTATGAGAAATTTCTGACCATGGGCATCCTTGGGTCGATTTTGGGACCCCATGGAGCCACTTGTAAGTGAAAATGACATTTTATAAAAATTAATTTAAAGTTAAAGAAAATGCAACATAAACATATATCTTTTAGTAAAAAAAAGTTATATGGGGTTATATAAGTGATATTTTCAACTATAAATAGTCATTAGAAATCTAAAAATATTTTTTATATCATGGTATTTTATTTATAATTTTTAGACATCAAATAAATATTTTATTAAATGATAAAATAGTCCTAAAAATCTAAGATTCGGTCAAATGACATATATGATGTTACAAATTCCATTAATAATACATTTTTTTGTTTCTTGTATTTTTATAGTAAATATATTAACCATATAGTATGAATATACAAGAAGACATGGTAAAAGTTAAATAAGTTAACAAAAGGTTAAATAAAAAATATAAGGATTAAAAAATATCCAAAACCTATCCAATTCTTATTGGATGATTTTATTTAGACTTATATTTATCTTATATTCTAATTTAATGAGTTTTGGACCTTTTGAAACCTAAAATAATTTTATAATAAAATAATACTTTCAAACTTTCTAAAAGAGACCCTTCTCCCTCTTATAAAAGGCCACCACTTCTAACCCATTACTCACACCTCTCAAGCCCCTTGGATCATCCAACCTCTACTCCAATAATATACCAAAATCTCCATATCCATACTACAATCTTTCCCCTAGGAAGAAGGAAATTCAATAAAGCCTTTTGGTCCACACGAAAGGGAGTTACCTGATTTAAAGGTAACGTCTTCTCTCAAGTTCTTTTATTTTATTTTCCTTCTCCAACCCCCTAAACACTATTTATTCAATTATTTTATAAAAAAATAAGTATCCTCAATATACTAGGATGTTTTTATGAGAATTATTAGAACTACACTTACACACACCTCAATATAATGGATATGAACATACTATTTCTGTGGACGGAGAACTACTGCCTCACGAAACGATAGTTGTTCAATTATCTCCCACCACCTCTCATGGTGGACATTATTATGGAACTATAATTATATATGATATTTGTGATATTTATTTTATCTCTATTCTTCTGTAATTCTCATTTATAACATACCTTTATGATTTTCATGTTGTATAAATATGATAATTTCATTTGAGGAAATGCGGACTAATGCCCCCTCAAAGTGATATGACTCGTTCATGCCATATGTGGAACGTATAAAGGATGGAGTTAATGAAATTATATATGATATTATACTAGAATTATAATATACCTATGTATCATTATGTTTTCATTCCATTAAATATGAAATGGAAATGAAAGTAGTGTTCATGCGTACGTACGGCTTACCGTCTCCATGAATGGTGCATTTCATTTCTTATATCCAAATGTTATGTACTATTATAAATATATATATATATATACTAGATATATATGATATATATGGTATATAAATCATGAATATCATTCTGTAGATAATAGTCTTTTGACCACATGGGTAACTTATAATTATAAGAAGTTCATTTTTGACTCAAGTACCGAATATTGACAAAACGAATATTATTAACTTAAATAATTATTTAATGTTTATAACATGTTAATAAGTGATATAAAAGGAATAATAAACTTGAAAAAGGTTCTGAAGCAAGTATAAATTAACTTAAGTTTATTATTCAGGAAGAACAAGGAACATACGAGACAAGTCAGACTAGATGTAAGGGAACTCATTAACCCAATTTCCATTCTTTGGGTTAAAATTTTACTTCTTGATTATGTCGTTCTATGATTATATGAGAAATAAATTTTCTTATCATATCTTGTATTTATACTTTCTTCACGTGTACTTATAGTGAATACACATAATTGATCTATTTTATTTACAAAATGATCTTTGTAAGGGAACCTTTCACCATCCTCTATTAGTCAAAGACTTCTTCTTTATTATGTCTTTTAATTTCCATTTTCTTATGTTGGGATAGGTTCTTATATATCCTTATTTTTGTAAATTTTATGTCCAAGTGATGAGATACCTTTTTTTCTTCCATCAACTCATTTTATAAATTTTAATGTGACATCGTTAGGATGCCAAATTTTTTATAAGGGACATCATCTCAATATCCTCTCATTGAGGCATACTTTGATTTATACACAAATTTATTTTATTCAGTGTATAAACCCCTTTGAATTTTAATTTCATTCAAAGGGAATATTTTTTCTACGTATCATTTTACTAAATGACAAAGGGAATGTTTCTTTTTAACGTACGTGGTCACAACGATCTTTCTGTCACCGCGATCATTATTTGATATTTGGATTCCTTAATGAGCTGTAATGTTTTTAAAAGGAAAATATATACCATATACTCTTTTTAAATATTTTTCTATTGAAAATGGTTTTTAGAATTGATTTATTATGTCAATATATTGAAATTTTATATTTTTATTTCAATGTGGAAATGTTATGTTTCTTTTATGATTGTTCATATGCTATAATTATGTTATGGTTCATGGGAATTTTTTACGTATATTGGTGGTTCTGTGATAAACTTAGGGTAGGTGGGCTCGAGATAGCTCTCCAATGCATTGGGTAACATGACAGAGGTAAATTTTAATGTTTCACATAATAGATTTAGGTAATATACTGTGATGTGTATGCCAAATGTAACTCCCTACATAGTTGTGAAAGCTACAACAAAAGTATGTTATGGATGCCACAAGTTCCCTTTATGATTTATGATTTCTATTTATTATTCATAAATCTTATTATTTCTTGAGGTATGTTAAAGGACTTATGTTTTATATGTATTGATGGACTAATGTTTTCTTTATTTATTTTATAACCCTTACTGAGCTTTTTATGCTCATCCCAAGTTTTTGAAATGTTTTTCACATGGTATAAGGAAGGGTAAGAGAAAGGAAGAATTCAAGAATATTTATATCAAGAAAATAATTCTTGTTTTATTTAAGTATTTTTATTATGGTGAAAAAAATGGATATAGTAGAAGTGTCTATTTTGTAATCTTTTGAGATCTAATGTAATAGTTACGTCCAAATTCTCTAAAACTATAAACCTAAAAAGATCCTTAATGAGAATTCTTGACTTAACTCAAGATTATGTAATGTTTAAGTATGGGTCCTTATAGTTGGTATCAGAGTTCGGTTTATAAAAGTTTAGTGATTGCAAGTTTTTGTTAGATTCATGGTTAGTCTCTATGTCTACTCTTTAAGTTAAATCCTTATTTTATAACTTTTTCAGATCAATGAAATTCTATTACAAATGGAAGGAGGAGGATCTAAAATTACATTACTATCTATTCCTGATGAATTTCTTGAAATAATTATTGAAAAGTCATGTACATATGATTCTAAAACATTTTCTAACATTCAACTCACTTTCAAGCAATTGTTTGAGATATCAAACACCTCCACTATCCCTCTATACCATCTTGGATCATGGGTTATATTTAATCAAATCCTATTTTCTCAATATTCTCATATTTTAAATAAAGATAAATATTATCAAGACATTTTCAAATATTTTACCTTATCATAAGATTTTGAAGTATATTATAATTTTTAAAAAGGTTCT
Source organism: Viscum album (assembly GCA_963277665.1). Taxonomy (NCBI): domain Eukaryota; kingdom Viridiplantae; phylum Streptophyta; class Magnoliopsida; order Santalales; family Viscaceae; genus Viscum; species Viscum album. The sequence goes on from OY728120.1 coordinate 1,115,955,751, forward strand.
GAAGAAGGAGACCCTTGCGCAACCTATTTATATTTGGTTTTAAATTATAGTCTTTCAGTAAATACTTATGGTATTTTAAAAGAAACATTGATTGAATGTTTCAACTCAAATTTTTTTATAAAAATAATTTTTTATCAGATAATTTAAAATTATATGTCATACATTATTATTTTCTGAAACTATTTTTTTGCAAACACCCATATGACCCAAGTTGTACGAGGTGTATTTCGATAAAGGAAGAATATGATTTTGAAGGATCTCTAAATCATTGTTTTAATGCATGGATCATCTATCTACATGAACAAGATGATGATGAAACCTGGTGGACACCATGATCAAGGTATGATGTTCTTTCTTTGGGAATAGTGTTATTTTTTGGAGGTAAAAAAATGTCAATATATATAAGACTTCATGAATTAAGATATTGAGGTTATTATGAGTTGGGATGAAAATGAGTGCTATAAGACAACCATTGATGTTAAATATTGTTAGGGTTATTTTTTAAGTTTTATAAAAAGGAACAAAATGAAATATGGGTGACAACCCATCACGTCCGGCAAGGCCACAGGAATCGAACCCACAACCAAAGTGCGGTTAGGATTTATCACCTACCACTAGCCTACGTGAAGTGCCTGGCTAATATGACTTATTATTTTTAGTTAAATGGTTTTATTGATAAATAATAATTTGATTCATGATCTTATGTTTTATCAAATTGATATCCTTAGTATAATAAAATGATTTGGTGAATAAGTGATAATGGTTATTTTGGAAGACGTTTGCTCTTTTGGTAACACTATATGCCTAAGGAAAATAGAATACTCTGGGATTTCAATTGAGGAGTAATGGAAGAATTCTATTTTGGAAGAATATATGTTTTTATTATGGAATTATAAAGATTTGGTATATTTATGGAAATGATTAACCTATTATAGATAATATGTGATTAGGTTAATTACTTTTTAGTACGAGACTTTAAGAGTAGCTGATGTTATTTGGAGATAAATGTTAAAGGCTATGTGATCAAATCCTTTTAAATTTTGGGTTTCAAACTTAGTTTGTATTATTTTGAATAATTTAAGGATAATTTTTTATTGAATGGTCTTTATTGAGCTTTGGGTATTGTGTGTTCAATTTTGGAGATTAAGATTAGTATTTCTTTTTTATAAAAGATTATCCTTTTGGGGGATCATCTGATCTTGTACTAACCATTTTGGTTTTGGTTAATGTCTAAAGAAAAGGGAAATATATAGTTCATATTTTATAGATTATGTGATTCTATATAATTTGATTCTAGAACTTCAGGTGTGACCAATTCATCTTGAATACTCATCGTTTAGAGAAAATATGAGTTTATGGTAGAAATTTATTAAAGGATGAAACTCAACTTGAAAAGTAAGTATATTTTATTATGTTTTTAGTCAATCTCATAAATAAATTATCCAATTTTATGAAATGAAACCTAAAACAAAAAAAATTATACATTTACTTTTCCAAATAGGTAATCAAATACCGTTTAACCTATCATAAGTTTTTGGTTTTCTAGTGGTTAACTTTCTCCTGATCATGTTTTCTATCACTCTCCATCAGAACTTGACACTTAGTTTCTCATCCATATCAATGTTTTCATGGAATAATAGTATGTTTTATCTCAGGTGACCTTTTTTACTTCTATTTATTTCTTTTAAATTGATAGTTTTATTTACTCTTTTTCTGATGTGGGACTTTCAATGAAGTTCCAAGCCCAATTTTAAAATTTCGAGGACACAATTTCCAAAAGGAGGGAAGGATGTAATGACCCAGGTATTTATAAAATAATACGTTTTCATATATATTAATATTTATTAATAATATATTAATTTTATGATAAATTTTACACTTTATTGGATAGCATACTCAACATGAAACAACGTGTTTCTTTTAAATCTTATGTTGTACAAAACTTTGAGTTATACAGAAAAATAATATAATATTATTATTGTTATTTTAAATGGTAGTTAACGCCTAGTTAATGTATTAGCGGGAATGAACATAAATAACTAAAATATTATTACACATGTTTGTTAAATGTTTTTACTTTTATCCAATAAATTTTAGAGGCTTAAAATAAGGATGAATCTGATTTTAAGCATGAAATATTCTAATATTCTTTAAAAGGTCAATTTACCACCTTTTGATGGAGAACCATTTTTAAATCTAGTTTTTGTCACTTTTATATGTTCAATTTAAAAAAATAAACTTCTTCTTTAGAAACAGGACATCAAAATTCACTTCGGGTCAAATTTTGGTATTTTTCTGATAAAGTTCATTTTTTAATGAATAGTGAAAAATACTACATTTTAATTCAAAACTACTTTTAATCTTATTTATTTATATGATTAGACAGTATTTTTAATTTATTTTAAAGTTTAATTAGTTTATATTTTTACCATTTAATCCAATTTTGGTCATTGTAATAATTTCAATTTTTAATTAGACATAAGCACATGTCAATATATGGATAGTTATTATTTCTTAAAAACATGCTTTTTGGTTTTGACAACGGGAATTAATTTTAAATTAATTTCTGCAACTTATTTGTTTTGAATTTTGAAAAATGGATTCCATATTTGGAACCAGGAGGTCCAAATTTTGTAAATAGGTAACTTTTATTTTTAGACATTATGAATAGTAACTTTAGTAAATGTTTTATTGACCGTAGTTAAAGGGTGATTTTGGTAAATAAGGGTAAAAAATAATATTATAATAATATTAAATTACCCTAACACATGTCCTAACCCTATTAAATGATAAATTTTCGACCATGGGAATCCTTGGGTCGATTTTGGGACCCCATGGATCCACTTGTAAGTGAAAATGACATTTTATAAAAATTAATTTAAAGTTAAATAAAATGTAACATAAACATATATCTTTTAGTAAAAAAATTATTTGGGGTTATATAAGTGATATTTTAGACTATAAATAGTCATTATAAATATAAAAATATTTCCTAAATCATGGTATTTTATTTATTATTTTTATACATCAAATAAATGAATTTGTTTATGACACAATGATGATGTAACGATTACCTCATTAATGAATGTTTTAAATAAGTGAGATTATAAATATTAAAATAAATTTATTTTGAAACTTTTTATAACATAAAATAATTTTATTTATTTTTATAACTAGTTATATTTGAATTAATTAAGGTTTTTCGAAATAATAAAGTTTTTATGGATTTTTAAAAATTCATGATATGAATAGTATAAAAATTGACATAAATGAGTTTTTAAATCAATTAATATTTTATTAAATGATAAAATAGTCCTAAAAATATAATATTAGGCCAAATGACATATATGATGTTAAAAATGTCATTAATGATCCATTTTTGGTCTCTTTGAGTTTTATAGTAAATATATTAACCATTTAGTATGAATATACAAAAAGACATGGTAAAAGTTAAATAAGTTAACAAAGGGTTAAATAAAAAAAGATAAGGATTAAAAAATATCAAAAACCTATAAAATTATTATTGGATGATTTTATTTAGACTTATATTAATCTTATATTCTAAGTTAATGAGTTGTGGACCTTTTTAAATCTAAAATCATTTTATAATAAAATAATACTTTCAAACTTTCCTAAAGAGCCCATCCTCCCTCTTATAAAAGGCCATCACCTCTAACTCATTACTCACTCCTCTCATGTCCCTTGGATTATCCAAAATATGATCCAATAATCTCTCAACATACCCCTATTACTACTATAATCTTTACCCTAGTAAGAAGGCAATTAAATAAATACTTTTGGTTCAAATCAATGGGAGTTACCCGATTTAAAGGTAATGTCTTATCTCAAGTTCTTTTCTTTTATTTTCCTTCTCCAACCCCATAAACTCTCTTTATTCCATTATTTTATAACAAAACCAGTATACTAAATATACTATGATGTTTTTATGATAATTATTCAAACTCCACTTCCACACACCTCTATATAATGGATACAAACATATTGTTTCTGTGGACAGTGAACTACTGCCTCATGAAACAATGATTGTTCAATTATCTCCTACAGCCTCTCATGGTGGACATTATGATGGAAAAATAATTATATATTATATTTATGATATTTATTTTATCTCTATTATTATTTATTTCTCATTTATAACATACGTTATTCTTTTCATGTTGTATAAATATGATAATTTCATTTGAGGAAGTACGGACTACCGCCCCCTCAAAGTGATATGACTCGTTCATGACATACGTGGAATATTTAAAGGATAGAGTTAATGAAATTATATATGATATTATAATGTAATTATAGTATACCTATGTATCATTAAGTTTTCATTCCATTAAATACGAAATAGAAATGGAAGTAGCGTTCATGCATACATACGGCTTACTATATCCATGAATGGTGCATTTCATTTCTTATCTCCAAATGTTATATACTATTATAAATACATATATATATATATAATATATATATTTGATATATATGATATATAAATCATGAATATTATTCTGTAGATAATGGACTTTAGAGCACATGGACAACTTGTAATTATAAGAAGTTTATTTTCTAACTCAAGTACCAAATATCAACAAAATGACCGTTATTAACTCAAATGATTATGTAATGTTTATAATGTGGTAATAAGTGATATAAAATGAATAATAAAATTGAAAAAGGTTATAAATCAAGAATAAATTAACTTAAGTTTATTATTTAGGAATAACAAGGAATATACGAGACAAGTCGGACTTGAGGTAAGAGAACTCCTTAACCTAATTTCCATTATTTGGGTTAAAATTATACTTATTTATTATGCCCTGCTGTGATTATGTGAGAAATAAATTTTATTATAATAAATTTTATTTATAATTTATTCATGTGTACTTATAGTGAATACACATAATCAATCTATTTTATTTACAAAATGATCTTTGTAATGGAACCTTTCACTATCCTATTTTAGTCAAAGACTTCTTCTTTGTTATGTATTTTAATTTCAATTTTATTTTGCTGGTATATGTTATTATATATCATTAATGCTGTAAATTTTATGTCCAAGTGATGAGAGACACTTTTCTATCCCATCAGCTCATTTTCTGAATTTTAATGTGACGCCGTTAGGATGCGGATTTTTTTGTAAGGGACTTCGTCTCAATCTCCTTTCATTGAGGAATACTTTGATTTATACATGAATTTCATTTATACGGTGTATAAAACCCTTTGAATTTTAATTTCTTTCAAAGGGAAAAAAAATTCTATGTAGCGTTTTACTAAACGACAAAGGGAACGTTTCTTTTTAACATACGTGGCAACAACGACCTTTCCACCACCGCGAGCATTATTTGATATTTGGCTTCCTTAATAAAATGTAATGTTCTTAAAAGGAAAATAAATATAATATACTCTTTTTAAGTATTTTGGTATTGAAAATGGTTTTTGAGAATTGATTGATTATGTCAATATATTGAAATTATATATTATTTTTGAAATATGGAAATTTTATCTTTCCTTTATGCTTGTTTATGTGTTATGATTATGTTATGGTTCTTGGGAATTATTTACATATATGGGTGGTTCCATGATAAACCTAGGGAGGTTGAGCCCGAGATATATCTCCAATGCATTGGGTAACGTGGTGGAGGTAAACGTTAATGTTTCTCCTATCAGATTTAGGGAATATACTGTGATGGGTATTCCAAACGTAACTCCCTATGTAGCTGTGAAAGCTACAATGTAAGTATGTTATGGATGCCACAAGTTTAGTTTATGATTTATGATTTCTATGTGTTATTCATAAATCTTATGATTTCATGAGGTATGTTAAAGATCTTATGTTTTGTATTTATTGATGGACTCATGTTTTCTTTCTTTATTTTATAACCCTTACTGAGCTTTTTATGCTCATCCCAAGTTTTTTAAATGCTTTTAGTAGGGTATAAGGTAGGGTAAGAGAAAGGAATAATTAAAGAAGATTTATATCAAGAAAATAATTCTTTTTTTATTCAAGGAGTTTTATTATGGTGAAAAAATTGGATAGATTAGAAGTGTCTGCTTTGTAATCTTTTGAGATGTACTTTAATAGTTACGACCAAATTATTTAAAACTCTAAACCTGAAAAGATCCTCAATGAAAATTCTTGACTTCACTCAAGATTTTGTAATGTTTAAGTTTGGGTAATTATAATTTTTCTTGAATACATTACCATTATGAGGGACTACATTGATTTGTTCCCTAAAGAATTGTCTCATATTCCTTATAAATGAGAGGTTGAATTATCAATTGATCTTATACCTAGATCTTTCCCACATCAAAGACTCCTTAAAATATTTCCACCATTGAGTTTGAGGAACTAAATAATTAGTTACAATAAAATTTTGAAAAGTGGTTTATACACCTGAGTACTTCATCATGGGGTGCACTAGTCCTCTTCGTCAAGAAGAAGGATGGATCAATGAGCCTCTAAATTTATTATCATGATCTCAAAAAAATCATGATAAAGAAAAATTATCCCCTACCATAGATATATGAATTGTTGGATCAACTAAATAGGGCCATTTATTTCTATAAGGTGGAACTTTAGTCAATATATCACCAATTAAAGGTGAAGAAGGAAGATATTACCAAAACTACCTTTTGAATGAGGTATGGACATTATGAGTTCATAATGATTCTATTTGGACTCACTAATTCTTCTACAATTTTCATGGAATTAATGAATAAATTATTTAGATATTACCTCAACAAATTTATGATAGTCTTAATTGATGATATTATGATATACTCTAAGAGTATGGAAGAACATAAGGAGCATTTGAACACTATTCTAAAGATTTTTTGGTGGGAGAAACTACATGAAATGTACATTAAATGTGAGTTCTATATAGAGGAATTATCATTTTTTGTCATGTTATCACTAGCAAAGGAATATTTATATACCCTTATAAAACAAAGGTAATTGAGGAGTGTCCTAGACCAGCATCTATAATTGATATTTGTAGTTTCCTTGGTCTATCTGGGTATTACCAAAGATTTATGAGGAACTTATATTGATTTTCAAACCCACTAACCAAGCTGACTCAGAAGGGAGTAAAGTTTGTCTGGACCAGTGAATATGAAGACTATTTTAAAGAGTTGAAAAAAAGGCTTATCACTGCATTAATACTTATACTACTAACAAGTGGGGAACCCTTTGTGGTATAAAAAATGATTCAAAGAAGTTATTAGGATGTGTATTGATGTAAAATGATAAAGTAATAGCCTATTCCTCAAGGAAGTTGAAAGTTAATGAGAAAAACTATCCCATGCATGATCTAAGTAGGTGGTTGTAATCTTCATATTGAAAATTTGGTGAAATTATCTCTATGGGAAGAAGTGTGACATATATATTGATTATAAAATCCAAAAATATATATTCAAATAGAAGGATATTAATATGCTCTGGTGAAGATGGTTAGAAATAATCAAGGATTATGACTACTCAATTCACTACCATCCTGGTAAATCAAATAAATTGTAAGATAATATAAGTAGAAATGATCCTATAACTTTATCAATGATGAAAATTGATAAGGATACAATCTTATAAGACTTTTAAAGTATTCACATGGGAATCATAAAGGAATGTAGATCATATTTTCTTCCATAAATTATTGTTAAACCATACCATTTAGAGAATATAAAGGATGATCAAAGAGATTATGTCAAAATTTTGAAAAAATGTGGAAGTTATCTGAAAGGTTAAATCCTAATAATTAAAAATTAATGAGGAAGGAGTTATAAAATTTGGGTCATGACTATATATACCATCCAATATAGAGATAAAGAAAGAGCAGGTATCTCAAACATCTCTATTCATCTAGGGAGCAAAAATATGTATCGAGATCTCCAAGAGCACTATTGGTGGGACAATATGAAGAAGAAGATTACTGAATACGCATCAAAGTGCCTGGTATGTCAGCAAGTGAAGACTGAAAGGAAAAATTCTAAGGTAATGATGTAATCATTACCCATACCTACATGGAAATGGGAAAAATCACTATAGACTTTTTCATTAGACTTATGAAGACATCCAGAGGAAATAATGATATATGTTTCATTATGGATCATCTTATAAATAATTATCACTTTATTATGATTTGATATGACTTCTCACTCAACCAACTTTCATAGATATACATCAGAGAAGTGGTGAGGTTTCATGGAGTACTATTATCGATTATATACAATCATGATATGATATTTACCTCCAAGTTCAGGAAAAGTATCCAAAATTATATAAATTCTGATTTGAACATTAGTATGACTTATCACCCTCAAACTGATGGCCAATCTGAGTGGACTATTCAGAAACTAGAAGACATGTTGATAGCATGCTTAATTCACTTTAAATGGGGTGGTATCAACATATTCCATTGGTCGAGTTCTCTTACATCAATAGTTTCCAATCAAGAATCAAGATGGATCAATACAAATCCCTTTATGGGAAAATATATAAAACACCTGAATGTTGGGGTGAATTTGGTTAATGTAAGCTACTGGGACCTGAAATGGTCGAGGAAATGGAAGAAAAAGTGAAGACCAACCAACAACATATTCAAGCTTCCCAAATTCGACAGAAGACAAATGAAGATAATCATTGACAAGACTTAGAGTTTGAGGTTGGTGAAAATGTATTCCTCTAAATATCTTTGTGGAATATATTCAATAGATTTTGAAATAAAGGAAAGCTAAGTCTCAGTAACATCGGCCCCTTCGACATTCTTGATCGGTTAGAGTTGTGGTCTATTGACTATAACTTCCACAAACTATGTCTTAAGTACAAGATGTATTCCACATACCCCTCCTAAGGAAGTACATACTAGATCCCTCACATGTACTGAACTCAGATGTGGTACAAATGGAAAATGGTCTCTCTTATGAGGAGCATCCAGTAAATATTTTGGACCATAGAGATAAGGTTCCATGAAACACGACCACTCTCCTAGTTAGTGTCATGAACCAACCTGGGTCGACCCTGAAACGGTCACCTGAGCTGTCCTGCAGCATGGACCGAAGGGCATTCCTGATCCCCGCAGGTAGGAAACTAGTTATGGGCATCAACACTTAACTATTGGGAACGATTTGGTCCATGAAAAAAGGATAAATAGATAAACAAAAACTAACGATAACCAAAAAAACTAGCTTCAGCACAAAACATAAACTGTACATACCTCCTTGTGACCTCTTAGGTCACCTCCAATGACTAACAGCCTCCCTCGCACGGGCAGACAAAACAAGAACCTGAACCAAATAGCTGAACCTGCATCTAAAAAGGTAGGATAGGTGTGAGCATTTAAAATGCTCAGTAGGAATGCCAAAAATGAACCACATAATCCATGAATTTTCCAATTCCAAAATATCCCAATAATACTAGTTTGAACTATAGTTATAAAAATAAAGTTTTCATATTTACACTGTATTTCGAAAACTAACAATAACAATTACATTTCCCTTATAATTCAAAAACAAGGAAAAGAAAACAAAAGAGGGGCTCACATAAACGTTTCCAAAACAGATATTTTGATGTTCATTTTAAAACCAACCTTACGCACAAAAATTTTCCAAGAAAACAAAAAAAAACCAAGTTCAAGGGTATGATTCCACACACAGCAAGAGAAATGGTACTAATAGTGCTCATATCAAAGGATCATGAAAAACCTAGGAACTCGGAGGAAGACTAGAAATTACTATATATGTGACTCATCCTGAAGGCATGTCTACTCTCGATGACGTCATAACTCCCTAATGCCCAGTGTTACCCTACATGGCCTAATCGAGGGGCCCAATCCCCTAGCAGATTATAATCCATATTAGGGGCCACAAACCAGTGCGTAGTCTAAACTAGTGCATCAATCATTCTTAGTAAACCCCCTTTCTATGCTAAGTTTCTGTGCTATTTTCACAAAGAGGTGTGTCGTGCAATAAAATAACAAGAAATATATCTATAATCCAGCACACAACACAAATCGGCACCACCCCGACCACCTCAAGGTTAGTCCCATGCCTTAAAATAAATATTCTCAAAAGGAGCCCGTACCGAGGACCCTCCAGTCACATGATTGACATATGAGGCAAGGGTCCAAACCAAGGAGGGGTTTTCCAAACATACAATATCAAAGATGCCAAATGGGCCTCATACAATTCACACATATCAAACCTTTTGTAAACATCCAATCTAAAATTTCAAACAGGCCTTTAGCTTCACAACGCTCATCCTTTTATCAAAACATTTATTAACCCATTCAAAAACAACCACAAATACTATCTTTATACCAACTTGTCCAAATGGCCCCTTAAATAAAACATTTACCAAAAACCATCCCAAGTTCACTTTAAGTCAAGTTAAAACAACAACACCTAAAAAAGTTCTAAACGGGCTTTGACTTCCACTTTCACCCAAACACACCCCGAAATTTACAAAAACCCCTTTCATTTTCCAACAACTCACCCTAGCATGTTTCGAGGGCCAACCGGGCCAAAACAAGAGGAACACTCCAAAACCAACCAAAAATTTTGAAACCAAATTTTATAAATACACCCTTTTCTTTGAACCCAAAAAAAACCCATATCACTCACTTATAAAATACCACACAAGTTCATAAACCAAAAGCCTATTTTTAGACAAACACTAAACCACAACCAGGGAAAACACCACATTTCATACATGAAATCCAAAACATATTTCAAACCAATTTAACAAAACATTTTTATGGGAAAAACCCCACACAAACATCCAATTTAACCCAAAAATAACAAGTTTAAATTTACAAACACCAAAGGCATCATATACAAGTCCTAAACTCAGATTCATGTAAACCCTATCTTTAACAACACCAAATAATTTTAGAACACCACTAGAATATTTAAAGAGGTACCATGAAAATTCATAGAAAGATAATAATATAACGAAAACCTCAAGAATTAAGGATAAGAATTGGAAAGTAAATGCATGGGTTTGCCTACCTCAAGGAAGTCTAGTCAAAACTTTCTAACTCAAGAAACACCTCGCTTGCACGTGCACACGCACTTCCATATATATATATGTATACACCTTTAGAATGATTCACGTGTTCCCCGCGCCATGAGGGAACACACACTTAGAAGGAATATATATATATATAAATATTCATACCTAGGAAAATTTGTGTGTGTACTCGGAAACGATCTCGACTCCCTACAACAATTTCCGACACCCAACATAAAATAGCCAAGACTGATGCACCTCTCAAAAAAAACAGGGACTCTATGATATAAACACGACTCAAAAATAAAGTGTTCAACAAAACAAGGGATGAAAATCATCACCTCGTACAATGGAGGTGACCATGAGAACACGACAAGGCAATATTGCACACCAAAATAATTATTCGTACTATAAATAAAATAGAAGGAATTCAAAACACAATAACGACAATAAAATAAATGTGTGCGCGATACTAAAACCCTCACTTTGGATGGTGGAGGAGAACCTAGAAAACACACGGAAACCCGAGATCCCATCCAAATAATTATCCACACTAAAAATAAAATATTAGGACTTCATAACACAACTATGACACTAAATTAAAAATCAAAAACACAAAATGAGACATCAAGGTTTAGTTAAATTGAAGGAAACACCAAAATTATAATGAGATGCAAACTGTGGTTTGACGAAGAGGGGAGACGCGACCTCACCGGAGCGGGGTGCAGGTGTTGTGCAATATGGTTCAGGCCGTGCTGAAATAGGGTACGACTAGAGTTTGGGTTGTATGGTCGCATGCCGAGAAGGGCGGAACAGATTCAGAGGAGGTTCGTGCAGTGTTGGTCGAACAGGAGGGGGGATACTGGATATCGGGTCGTGCATGGGGGGGGGGGTCGGGTCGCCGCCAGTGCAGGTGAACTGGAGGTCACCGATGCGAGGGTGGATTCCTTTCAGGGGAGCCGATGGTCGGGGTTGATCCACCGAAGGGCGCGCACAAGGAGAGAGAGTTAGAGGGTGATAACACAGGGGGGGCTGGAACGCGGCTGCTGGACAAGGGTAGGGAGAGTGAGGACGGTGGCTAGATGGGTTTTCGGTGCAGGGGAAGGGTGGAAAGCAGAAGGTGGCGATGGGATTTGGAGGGGGTAGTCGGGCGCAGCACACAGGAAGCCAAGGGGAGGGCGGCGACGAGAGGTAGGCCGTCAGAGGGCGGCGCGGCGGGAGGCAAGCTGCAAGGGGGTGGCACAGGGCCCCGGGCGAGGGATGTAGCGGGGAGGCAGGAGCCGAATGGTAGGGGGAGACCGGGAAGATGGAATGCACAGGGAGGGAGGACCTGGGGGAGACGGCGCAATGGGAAATGGGGGGGTGCGGCTTGCGGACAACAAGGGGGAAAATGGGGGGACCGCCGGGTAGTCTAGGGTTTCACACAATTTTTTTTCATTTTATGTTATAATAATAATAATGATAATGATAATGATAATAATAATGATAATAATAATAATAAAAATATTATAAAATATTATTTTTATTTTTATTAAACATTTTATAAGATTCTTTTAAATTTAATTTAACCTACTTTACTTTGTTTATTTATTTTTATTTTTTTTCAATTTAATTCATTCCTCTAATTTTATTATTTATCTAAACGGTTGGGCGACTGTGAAATCACCAGGTATGAATGCATGATCTCTACTAGCGATGTGGTGACCATGCACCCACCCAGACCGAATGTGCGGTGACCGCTAGTAGTGCGGCGACTGCGCACTAGCCTGAGACCCACCTAAAACATCAAATCTTCAAAAAAATTAAACCCAGACCCAAACCCAACTCTGCCCAAAGGTGCGGGACTGAGAAAATAATAAAAATAACATAAAATAAATAGGCATCCAAGATCAGGTTGTGAAAATTCTCCCCACCACAGACACTTTCTGCCCCCAGAAAGTCATCAAGCCAATAGTTGATACGACTAAAGTCCATCGCCAGACCAAACCAGAAGAAACTGAGAGGATTGGGGTGACCATTACGAACACACGTCACACCCGACCAACTCAAGAACAATAACTAACCGACATTGAGGGAAGAAGACTGGAAGGTTCTCCCCACCACACGAATTTACTAACATGAAAACCTTGAAACCCAAACACACCACCCCCGGGGGGGCAATACGGGAACTCCCAAACAGAACTCAATCAATCTCTCTACATGAACTGAACAACACTCCTAAAACATAGAACAAAGACCGCAATGGAATAATCCAGCAACTTGAGGATGAGAAATTAACTCAACACCTCCCATCAATTTCACGAAACGAACATACCCCTAACGAACACAACTGAGACCAACTCAAAATCAGAACAGGTCCATCTATTCATGGGCCCACACCATTCAAAGAGACCAAACAATTTAAAAACCACACTGAGATCAAATAAGACAACTTGGATTGTAGGGGAATGGACACATCAAACCACCACAACAAGGATGAGTTTATGACAACAATGAGAATAAAACCAGGAAATTTTGGATATTTCCATTCCAAAGCTAAAAACATTATCCGAACTGAAGTTTCACCCACCCTTGGAAACTCCTGACTATGCGTGAGCTTCACCCTAAGACCTGTGGCTGGGGCTCTGATAGCTGAAGCATCTCCTGCCTCACAGTCAAGCATTTTCATCCTCCAATCCCTATCTCCTTCCTCCCAAATGATGCTTCTTTCAGAACTCTCCCCAGTGGCCTGAACAGTGGAGAGGTAGGAAGACTTCAGAGGGATGCGACAAAGCGGCTTAGAATGCCTGAACCGGCCAAACTAGTGGTAGGAGAGAGAATGCTCCAACAAACTGGGAGTTGGTATAGATGAATATCCTTACCATATGAGGAATCTTCACAAGAGACGACCCCCACCAACTACACCCGAGACTCTAATGACGATGAGACATCCCTCCTTTACTTTTCCAGAACTAAACCCCTAAATAACTCTGGGATGATATGAACCTTAACTACCCTAGGAGTTCCCAACAACCCGAAGACACATTGTCTTTCTGAACTATACAACTTCCTTTAACAGACTTTGATTACCTCGATAAGTAGGTAACACACAAAAAGAACTGGGAACTAGGCATAACTCGTTAACAACTTTTGGAAGCTTTCTGGGCGGCATACTTGTAACATGAAAAGCACCATCGAAATCAGTCATCAAGACAAAACTCAATAAAATAAACAACACAAGCCAATGTAAATAGGCCCATAATCCAAACATATACAAATACAAGCAAAAATCACTTTTCAAAAACCATTATTTCTTTAAAATTTTAAAACTTACCTATGGAACCTTATGAACCATCACATGTGAATTCATTCAATCTCACTCACATCATCTACGAAAAAGTTTCCCTGCACACTCTTCGTACATACCCACGCATGTGTGACCCTCCATAATGAGTTCCAAGGTTCAAGCACTTCTTTTCCTTACCCAATCCCAACACAAACCAAGTTTTTCCAAACTGATACGCTTGCCCTTTAAAAACTCACTTCACAAATTTCAAAACAAATTAAAATAAACACTTTTAAATTTCAAAATCAATTTCACCTTTAACACACACTCGCATCAACGGGGATTAAAATGAAACACCACAAACAACAACCCACTGGAATGGGGAACTAGTGCATACATCTGACCCGGCGACATGGTGGTGAGCCATGCCCCAAGTAAGGCATAACACTAAGAGGACCTTGAGTCGGCACTTGGACTTCACATTGGTCACCACCACATGTGAGGTCAAAACGTGAACCGATTCGCCCCAATTGTCATCCCTAAATCCAAAACAACCAAAGACAAAAGACTCAAATCTCAGAATACCCCTAGTAACTCAAGTCTCATTGCGAGCGGTGATAATCAGGCACTGACCCGTAACCTACCTCCAGAGCCCTGACAATCATAATCTCCTTCTACCGGACACCCCAAATAACAAGAACATACTTTGATACCATTTTTTCACGAACCAACCCGGGTCGACCCTGAACCGGTCACCCAAGCCGACCCGCGGCATGGCCCGAGGGGCGTTCCTAATCCCCGCGGGCTGGTAAATAGTGTCGGGCATCAACACTTAACCATTGGGAATGATTTGGCCCATGAAAAAAGGATAAATACATAAAAAAACTAACTATAACCAAAAAAACTAGCTGCGGCATGAAACATAAACTATACATGCCTCCTTGTGACCTCTTAGGTCACCTTCAATGACTAATAGCCTACCTCGCACGAGCAGAAGAAACAAGAACCTGAACCAAACAGGTGAACTTGCATCTGAAAAGGTATGATAGGAATGAGAATTTAAAATACTCAGTAGGAATTCAAAAAATGAACCATAGAATCAATGCATTTTCTAGTTCCAAAACATCCCAATAATACTAGTTTGAACTACAGTTATAAAAATAAGGTTTTCATATTTACACTGCATTTCAAAAACTAACAATCACAATTTCATTGCCCTTATAATTCAAAAACAAGGAAAATAAAACAAAAGAGGGGATCACATAAACTTTTCCAAAATAGCTACTTTGAATATCATTTTAAAACCAACCTTACACACAAAAAATCCAAGAAAACACCAAAACCAAGTTCAAGGGTATGATTCCACACACAGTAAGGGCAATGGTACTAATAGTGCTCATATCAAAGGATCACAGAAAACCTAGGAACTCGGAGGAAGACCAGAACGTACTATACATGTGACTCATCCTGAAGGCATGCCTACTCTCGATGATGTCAAAACGCCCTAACGCCCGGTGTTACCCTACATGGCCTAACCATGGGGTCCAATCCCCTAGTAGAGTATAATCCATACTAGGGACCACTAGCCAGTGCATAGTCTAAACTAGTGTAGCAATCATTCTCAGTAAACCCCCTTGCTATGCTATGTTTCTGTGCTATGTTCATAAAGAGGTGTGTCGTGCATTCAAATAACAAGCCAAATATTTATAATCCAGCACACGACACAAACCGGCACCACCCCAACCACCTCGTGGTTAGTCCAATGCCTTAAAATAAATATTCTCAAAAGGAGGCTCATACCGAGGACCCTCTGGTCACATGATTTACATACGAGTCAAGGGTCCTAACCAAGGAGGGGTTTTCCAAACATACAGTTTAAAAGATTCCAAATGGGACTCATACAATTCACACATATCAAACGTTTTATAAACATCCAATCTAAAATTTCCAAACAGGCCTTTATCTTCACAACGCTCATCCTTTTATCAAAACATTTATTAACCCATTCAAAAACAACCACAAATACTATATTTATACCAACATGGCCAAACATAACCTTAAATAAAACATTTACCAAAAACATTCCCAAGTTCACTTTAAGTCAATTTAAAACAACAACACCTAAGAAATTTCCAAACGGGCTTTGACTTCCACTTTCACCCAAACACACCTTGAAATTTACAAACACCCCTTTCATTTTCCAACAACTCACCCTAGCATGTTTCGAGGGCCAACCGGGCCAAACCAAGAGAAACACTCCAAAACCAACCAAAATTTTTGAAACAAAATTTTATAAATACACCCTTTTCTTTCAACCCAAAAACACCCATAACACTCACTTATAAAATACCACACAAGTTCATAAACCAAAAGCCTGTTTTTAGAAAAACTCTAAACCACAACCAGGGAAAACACCACATTTCATACACAAAATCCAAAACATATTTCAAACCAATTTAATAAAACCTTTTTATGGGAAAAACCCAACCAAACATCAAATTTAACCCAAAAAGAACAAGTGGAAATTTACAAACACCAAAGGCATCATATACAAGGCCTAAACCAAGATTCATGTAAACCCTATCTTTAACAACACCAAATAATTTTAGAACACCACAAGAAGATTTAAAGAGATACCATGAAGATTCATAGCAAGATAATAATATAAAGAAAACCTCAAGCATTAAGTACAAGCAATGGAAAGTAAATTCATGGGTTTTCCTGCCTCAAGGAAGTCCAGTCAAAACTTTCTAACTCAAGCAACACCTTTCTTGAACGTGCACATGCACTTCCATATATATATGTATACACCTTTAAACTAATGTACGTGTTCCCCACGCCATGAGGGAACATGCACTCAGTAGGAATATATATATATATATATTCATACCTGGGAAAATATGTGTGCACACTAGGAAATTATCTTGACTCCCTACAAAAATTTCTGACACCCAACATAAAACGGCCAAGACCGATGCACCTCTCAAAAAAAAACTGGGGACTCGATGATATAAACACGACTCAAAAATAAAGTGTTCAACAAAACAAGGGATGAAAATCATCACCTCAGACAGTGGCGGTGAACATGAGAACACATCAAGGCAATATTTCACACCAAAATAATTATTCGTACTACAAATAAAATATAAGGAATTCAAAACACAATAACGACAATAAAATAAATGTGTGCGTGATACTAAAACCCTCACTTTGGATGGTGGTGGCGAACCTAGAAAACACGTGGCAAGCTGAGATCCCATCCAAATAATTATCCGCATTACAAATTAAATATCAGGACATCATAACACAACTACAACACGAAATTAAAATTTTGAAACACAAAACGATACATCAAGGTTTAGTTAAATTGAAGGAAACACCAAAATTAGAATGAGATGCAAACTATGGTTTGACGAAGAGGGGAGTCGCGGCCTCAACGAAGCAGGGCAGAGGCGCTATGCAATATGATTCGGGCCGCGCCAAAATAGGGTATGGCTAGAGTTTGGGTTGGTGGGTCACACGCCTAGAAGGGTGGAACAGAGCTGGAGGAGGGCCGTGTGGTGCTGGTTGAATAGGAGGGGGAGGCTACTGGAGATCAGGTCGCACGTGGGGGGGGTGGGGTTCGGGTCACCGTCGGTGCAGGAGAACTGGAGATCGCTGATGTGAGGGTGGATGCCTTGCAGTAAAGCCATTGGTCAGGGTCGAGCCACTGGAGGGCACGCATAAGGAGCGCGAGGCAGAGGGCGATAACACAGGGGGGCTAGAATGTGGCTGCTGGATGAGGGTAGGGCGAGTGAGGATGGTGGATAGAGGGGCTTTCAGTGAAGGTTAAGGGTGGAAAGTAGAAGTTGGTGATGGGATTTGGAGGGGGTAGTCGGGCACAGTGCACAGGAAGCCAAGGGGGGGGGGGTGATGAGAGGCAGGTCGTCGGAGGGCGGCGTGGTGGGAGGCAAGCTGCAAGGGGGTGGCGCAGGGCCCCGGGTGAGGGATGTAGCGCTGGGGAAGCAGCTGGATGGCTGGGGGGATACCGGGAAGATGGCATGTGTAGGGAGGGAGGACTTTGGGGATATGGTGTGACGGGAAATAGGGGGGTGCGGCCCGCGGCCAACAAGGGGGAAAAGGGGGGGACCACCGGGTAGTCTGGGGTTTTACACAATTTTTTTTCATTTTATGTTATAATAATAATAATGATAATGATAATGATAATAATAATGATAATAATAATAATAACGATATTATAAATTATTGCTATTTTTATTATTAAACATTTTATAAGATTCTTTTAAATTTAATTTAACCTACTTTACTTTCTTTATTTATTATTTTTTCCAATTTAATTAATTCCTCTAATTTTATTATTTTTCTAAACGGTTGGGATACCCAGCAATCACCAGGTCCGAATGCACGATCGCTACTAGTGGTTCGGTGATCGTGCACCCACTCGGACCGAATGCGCGGTGACCGCTAGTAGTACGGCAACTGCACACTGGCCTGAGACCCACCGAAAGCATCAAAGCTTCAAAAAATTTAAACCCAGACCCAAACCCAACTCTGACCAATGGAGTGGGACCGAGAAAAGAATAAAAATAACATAAAATAAATAGGCATCCAAGATCAGGGTGTGACATTCAGGGTACTATGGAGAAACCATAAGTATGAATAGGTGACATGAGAATTGGAGGAAGTGATGAAGGAGAAATATCCTCACCTGTTTTCACCTTAGTACGTAAAATAAAATTTCGAGTGTGAAATTTCATATGGGGGGAAGAATGTAACGACTTAGAATTTTATCAATGGAATATACCTTCTTATGTCATAAAACACATGCATCACATATATAACCCAATAAAAACATTATTCTCATAAATTAATAATGATAAATTAGTCATAAAATTGACCAATAAGAATGCCAAATATTATAGTGGGATAATAAATATAAAATAAGATAATAAGAATGGGAACATTTGGATCTAATCAATCCTATAGAATAAATGCACTCATGAAAAAAGCTATAAAAATAAAACATAATGTTAATAATATAATATTAATCTTGAATATGAAAATATATAACCTTTAAATAAAGTATAATTGAATGAAGAATGAATGAAATGAGTGGTGTTAATTAAGGAACCTATATAACCATTATAAATTTGACAGTTGGAATAGTAATCTGACTGTTAGGAATCGTAATTTGGCCATTAGAATAGTAACCTCACTTATGAAAGTATAAAATAAAATTTTTGTATCTTATAAATAAAAAATTATATATTTATATCATAGTATAAATAAATAAATGTTTTAAAAATGATAAATTATGTGTTGGTAGTTTTGTAAAACGTAAATGTTTATTTATAATTTTAAAATTAATATAATGATTTAAAATAAAATTTATCTTCATAAAATAGATTCATAAATTAATATTATGTTTTATCATCATTATAAGATAATTTTATGTGACATTAATTGATTTTTCAAAGGGTCAAAAAACAATTATAATATCAAAATCAGTATTTTTTTAATAAATAGTGATTTTAATTAAAAATTAAATTTCCCATGTTTTGAAAATTATTTTTGTAAAATGGATTCCATTTTTTTAAATCTACACATCAAAAAAATTAGGATTACTTTTTGGTATTTTTCTAAAATAGTTGGATTTTTAGTGAATGGTGAAATATGATAATTTACGGTATTTAATATTATAAGCTAAATACATAAATTTTTGAGTCATGTATGATGTAAGCATCTATTATATCTAACCCTCCTTCACTATTTACTATATTTAGTCATATAAATCAACATTATTGAAAGTCTTGATCCAAAATAATAATCTAAAACACCCCTCTCCTCCCCCTATAAATACCATCTCTCACCACCCCTTCTCCTCACACATTATAAGTCGTATATCTTGTCAATATTCAGATTAATTACCTTCCCAAGCCTCTTACACACATAAAAGATATTCTAGTCTCAAAAAAAGACCAATTATAAGTTCCTTAAAGGGTCCTCCAAGGAGTTCATATTCAAGTGGTAATTTTCTCAAACAATCTCTTTTAATTCCATTTATTTTTTCTACCTTCTACTCACCTAATTCATTCATAAAATAATAATAATTGAATTATAATTTATATAATTTAATTTTATATTTTTTATGTAAAATATTCTATCCACACCTTTTCTCATCTCCTATTTTTCAAAGAAATGAAATTGTTGTCCAAATTATGGTGGTTTAGCGTCTCTATGGATAATGAGTTTTTTTTTCATTACCTCCACCAAGGCTAGTAAAAAAAACCACTATTATGGTTAAAACATATTGTAATATTTATATTATAGCTTTTTCATATTTTTTAATTAATATATATATATATTAAATAAAATGAAACTAGTTCGTGATGATTGAAAATCCGCCAAAATAAACTAAACATTTATCATTAATGTTTTATTAAATGAATCATCCTCATTAAAAAAAATGATATATTGGACCATTTAAAATTATTTAAGTGCATTAATTCCATTTTATTTCACTTCTAGATAATTATTCCCATTTTAAATAACTTCCATAATTATACACAAGTAAACCGACCATGAAACCCTTAAAACAAACACTCCCAAAATGATGAAATTGAACTTTATAGCTCAAAAAAATGGGCATAAATTAACTTAATAAAATTATAATAAATAAAATATATGTATAATAGGTTCTTAATTAAGTAAGTAATGAATATAATTTTATTATCTAGGACATTAAGTTCAAGTTTATAACTCATAAGTACATAAGGTAAGGGGTCTTTCCAAACCTCCATATTCCATTTAAGTTATGTTTTCTCTCTATCTGCCTCAGTTTATCTCTTAATTATTTGTATAATTCTTATATATTATGTATATATGTCTCATACATATATACCATGTTTATTTAATCTTTATTTAAATGGGATATACATGTATTAAAGGTTCCATTCTTAATTCCTTTTGGAAAGTCGATTAAAGGGAACTTATTTATTTTCTTTGTCTCTTTTAAAGTACCACTCAATAAAATGTTTTAAAAATTATATGATTTATAAAAAACTCTTTATTTGGAAGTCCATTTTATTTCACTTCTGGTTTTATGTAAATTATTACTCTCTTACCCCCTTTAAAGACTCTTTACCTCTTCTCTTAAATCCTGCTTAAGCAGAACATTTCTAAGGTTACTTAGCCACTCTTTTTACATGTTTTAAATTTAATTAAAATTTATTTATAATAATATGTGTTTATTTTTCTTTTATTAATATCCAATTATGATTTAAATCCCTTATTTCATGGATACCATTGTTATACTCCCTTTGGTTATTCCTTATGACATGATTATGATACCCATTTCTTTCTATGGGTAACCCTTATGTTTATTATTTATATTTGATTATTTATGTGGCATGCATATACATGAATGTTTTATGATGGGTGAAACCAGATATCACTCCAATACATTGGTTAATGTTTAGTCTCATGAGATGTCCTATATGGGATTAAAGAGTAAATGTAATCCATTATGGGACTTTGTCCACCATGTGATATAGTCTTATCAATTAGCTTTGACTCATGTTTATGTTATGTTATATGTTTCTTCCACATTCCAATATTTCCATGATCATATGATTCCATGTTCTATATATTATTATTCCATGTATTTATTCATGATTCATAGATTTTATCATTTTATTCCTTCTAACTCATGTGTTATGCTTTATTCCCATGTTTATTCCTTTACTGGGATTTTTATCTCAGCCCTTTTGTTTATGTATTCCCCAAGTTATCTTATATAGTTGTAGGAGATAAAAGGGAGTTAGGAGCTCATTATTGAGATTAATAAAATGATTTTTTTATTTTAGTTTCATATTTTCTTATTATGTACCAATTCTTCCAAAGTCACTAGATTTTTTTATCCTTGGTTTGTATTTCATGGATAATTATAATAAATATCATGTAATAATATGTGTAAAAGTCATGTGTAACTCTATACAGTTGAGGTGATGATGGCTGATGTTAGGGTTCTAATGGAGGCGGTCGAGTGTGTACCCTCAAATGAGGTGGTTGAAGAAGATGTGGTGACTAGGCCTACCAAAGAGGTTCCACAGGAGGTGGCTGGTAAATCCAATACCTTAATGAAGGTAGTCGATATCATGTTGTCTATAGAGATAGACGAGGAGTTTTTGGTGGTTGGACCTACCCATGAGGTACTTCAGGAGGTGACTACTAGAGCTGAGGCCTTGATGGAGGTGGTTGAAATCACACCACCAACGGAGATAGTAAAGAAAGATGTGGTGGTCGGGTCTACCCTCAAGGTTTATGAAGAGGTGATGGATGAAGCCACAACATTAATGGAGGTGGTTGAAATTGCGCCACCAATGAAGATTGTTGAGGAGTTTGTGGTGGTTGGGCATGCCCTCGAGGTTCCTAAAGAAGTGGTAGCTGAACTCATGGGTGGAGAGTCAGATGAAGTAAATTTTCTTGTAGACTTTGAGCCTAGCTTGTCTGAGGAGATTCCCGTGGATGACCATGTTGTGGATGTGTTAGTGGACTTCCCTGAATATGATCCTACATTTCCTGAATACATAGAGGATTTTAGATCTCATGTGTTTATGGAGAACTGAATAGTTTGGCATGAAACATGGAGGAGAATACAGAACTTTATCACTCGCACTCTATGGGCCGATCTGATAAGACAAATGGGGTCACTTCTATATGGTCTCATGAGCCTAGGGATTGGTGGTGTAGAATCCCATGGAATTCACACTATGACCCAATATTTTTTTGTCGAATGAGTTCAGGTAGAGTGTCAGGAGCTCGATGTCTCTTAGTACAAGGAGAAGTCCAATAACACCAAAGAAATATAGGAAACCAGAGGATATTTCAATACTTGAGGGAAGGAATAGAAATATAAAGTTATCAAAAATTATAAAGTGAATACCATTAATCATCCAAGGGATCATTTGGTGGCAGCTGAAGCTAGGACCGTGGGGCAGCATATTTGGAAGATGATTGTCGAGCCAAGTAGGACTAGGTGTGAGTTCAGGTCGATGAGGTATGTCATGCTACTAAGGAGGAAGCAGATGGTATGGATAAGTGGCAGCAGTTCATAGAGGTTACCCAATAAATACTGGACAGGTTAGAGCAATCCTTGGCCCAGGTCGAACCTTAGGGGGTTTTCCTTTGGTTAAAATAAAGGAGTGGCTTCAGCATGTGGATGAGCATCCCCAAAATTTTGAATTTATTTATTTTTAAATCTCCATATGCTTAAGTTTTTTTTATATTGGTCATATTAATGAGAAGAATAATAATTAGCCCCTAATAACATGTGAGTCATGATCAGTGTGGGAAATAAGGGACAAACTGGAGATCTCTCATTCATATGAGAGTGCCAGGCAGGGACTGAACACTAAGGGTCAGAATTGTTAATTAGACACCAGGAGTATCATGACCAGGAAATATTTGGTTAGAGATCAGGAATCTTTGGATAGATTACTTAATTTATCAACATGCATAGGTGCATGAATTGGGTAACTCTATGTGCATTAGATTCTACCCAAACAAAGGAAATAATATAGGATTTGAATAGAGATGTCTGAGATTTGGAAAATAGGGGGAGTGGAAAGCTGATATGGGATGACTGCTGACCATTTTTGAAACATAGGTTTTTCTATATTTTTTTAAAGGATGGGGACAAGAAAATAAGGGTTATATGTTGACCATTTTCAAAACATGGGACCTATGAAAATGTCATCATAAGTCCTTCAAAGTGTGTTTCTAAGATAGTAGGTGAGTCAGTGTGTCCAGACACCATTTCCATTAGGGGGACCCATTCAGAAATGAATGATGATGGTGATACAAATAAATTAATGTGTGAATCATGATAATAGAACAAGGGAATGTTCAAATGTATTTCAACACTGTCAAGATTATTCCACCATGTTTATGAGCTCATTGGATGGGAATATCAGTCTAAATGAAGTTCAAACTCACCTTCTATGGGGATAATTGTCTTTGATTCTAAGTAACGTTCAAGGAACTTGAATGGTGCATTAGGTGACTGGAACCAAAGGGGTAAATGGGTTTCTCAGGATAGAACCTGAGATTATTTTTAGTTTTACATCATGTAATGAGGACAAAAGGCGTATAATTTAACATGTTGTGGAAAGGATATTGAACATGTAGTTTAATTTCATATGGTGAATAAATAATTGCTACAATTTAAGGTTGCATATCTTTAACCATGTTTCAACATATTTTAATGTCTTATGGTTGTCACATGTGTAGTATAGATTAATTTAGTATGACAAGGACATGAAAACTGATGTGAATGAGGGAAAGATTTTAGGTTTGGCCCAAAATTTTTCCTAAAATAGTGGATCCAACAAGTACAACCAAGTTTTTATCAGGGATCATGGTGGGTTATGCTGGATTTGTACCTTTTTATTTACACCCCCATCTTTTACCAAGTTGAGAGAGATACATGGACAGTGGAATTCTAACTTTTTCTCAGGTTTCCCCTAGGGGTTTCAACTAGAAAGATGTATGTGCCTCTTGCCTAGGGTATTTTAAGGACATTCCAATTGGACTAGGTTTTCTAGTTTAAGTTCATATATCTTGGACCAGAAGGAGTGTTCTATAAGAGGTTTTAAAACCAATGTAAAGATAGGGGGATTATTTTTTCTAAACACTAGAGGTGTAGCAAACCAAACGTGAATTGGTGAGCTAGATGTGGCCAATTGCACATATTTTAAAGTCATAATGTTTGGAATGTAAGGGGAAATCCATTTTGGAATGCTTGGATACCTCTATCATGGTTGGGGAAAGGTTCCATGACTCCTGATCCCATTTTATCTATTCTTAGTGTGAGAAACAAGGATTGGAAACAATTTCTCTTTGTATTGAGGTACGTTGAGATAGGTGGAAAAGGAATCCATATTGGGAAGGTCCATATGATGTTTACTTTTTGGTTATCATGCAAAAATGAATATGACACCAAATGTTTTAGAAATATTTTCAGGATATGTAAAGGTGGGATAATGGAAAAATCATAGCTTTCGTGATTAGATCATAGAAAAGGGGAAACTTGTGGGTAGGGAACAACTGAAAACCATGTATGAAATATAGGTCTATCAACCATACTAGTCATGGATGGTTAAAATAGATGTGGGATCAACCATTGAACTTATTTGAAACACGGGATTCACCAAGTTTCGCTGAAGATCCCTCAAATAATGTACCTAGAACAGTAGGTGAGATAGTGTGTCTAGGCACCATTTCCATTAGGGAGATGGTTCAAATTAGGAGGATGAGGAGGATACAAATTAAGTAAGCACAATGTGAAATCGGAAGTGGTGAATTTCCTAAATTAATTTAAATATTGTGGGTGTTATTCCACTACATGCTCGAACATGCTGGGTAAGCATACTGGAAGGTAAGGATTGAGCCAGAATCTGAGGGGAAATACCTCAGGATGAGTTAGTTATGGATCTATACCTAGGATATGAGATCTGGGTATTGTTACATATCACATGGGAATGGGAATCAATCCACACGTAGATCTGGGATGCAGCTTGGTAGGTGATCAATGTTGAGAGGGTGGTATCCTCCCCAGAAAAGTCCCAGGATATCACTCAGTTTCACATCATGTGATGGGGATGTAGACCATACAATTTAACATATTATGGTAAGGACATTGGACATTTAATATATAGTCATATGGTTAGGACATATCTTTTCTACTTGATTGATAAGGGAATCATCCCAAGCTTTTTACATGAGATATCATGTCTTGTTACACAAGGAATCTAAAATTTATTATGCAGGGAATCCCATGTTTATTGCATATGTTAGGGTTACTTTCTAACATCATGTGCTAAAATGTTGTGTTCATGGCTTATGCATCGAACTTCCCGCTCTTTCTTCCTCATGTCAGATCATGAGGGCATCCTAATCCACTGATAGGTAGAGTAGTATGATTAGAGATTACAACTGATAAGGAGGCCCATGATAGTTTTTATCACCTTGAATAAGAGGTCATGAAGGGATTAATTTTGATAATAACCTCATTTTAGTAGAGTAAACTTGTGACTAAGCCTAAATATAGGAGTTCTAAGCATCACTATGTATCCCACAAATAGGTAATCAATTCATATGTAGTTCTAGAGAATAGTATGGTAGGATACCAATGTAAAGTAAGTGGTACTCTCTCTGATGAGGGCATGTGGCATCATGAAATTTCACATCATGCAATGAGGACATGGATTCATTTCATGTTTATCACATAAGGTATCTCATATTTGTCATACAGATTAAGGCTATAGTTTAATGTCATGTGTTGAGGATGTTTTTTTTTGTAATCTCACATTTTTCATATGATTAATCCTATTTTTATTATATAGGGTAAGGATATAATTTAACATCATGTGTTGAGGATATTATGTTTTCTCATCTCACATTTTTCATATGAGGCATCCCATGTTTGTTACATAGGGTAAGGCTACAATTTAACATCATGTACTGAGGATGCTGTTGTTTTTTGTTTTTGGCCATCTCATATTTGTCATATGATGCATCCCATGTTTGTTATATAGGGTAAGGATATGGTTTAACATCATGTGTTTAGTACATTAGGCTTTTTAGTTTAAATTCATATATCTCAGACTATGGTTGTTGCTAGTTTATTGTCACAAAACTCAGATCATGGGATTAGATACTAATTTAAGGTCATAGAGCTTGGACCATGGGGTTCATGCATAGTAACACTTGATAATACTAGCATTAGTGGGAGGCATAATACACTCCATGCCCATGGTGATCAAATATTATGCACCATTAGAATAGACCTTATGAATAATTTAATGTTCTTCCCACTTGGGTTCCATCTTCGGTGGATTTTTATAGGGTATCATCAGTGTTCTAATAGCCTATACCATGTCACCTTAAAGAAATGATCGTAGGAAAACCTTCTTGTTGAATACTCATTCTACCCAATTATGGTGTCTCTCCAAGTTATGAAATGCCTAAAACCTATTTTCCTTGAGATATTCCAACTCAGCTAAATATATTTCTACTACCCTGTCTAGTATTTCTTAGTTATAAATGGTCATCTGAAGCAATGGTAGTAGAACCTCTATGGGTAAAACCACATTTGTTCCATATACTAGGGAGTATGGGGTTTCCTCAATAGAATTTTGAGCTATAATATGATATTCCCAAAGGGAATTAGAGATCTTATTATGTAAAAATTTCTTATTATGGCCTACCATCTTCTGAAAAATGTTAGAGAGGGTCTTGTTGAATTCCTCAATCTACCCATTTTCCTACTCATGATAATGGAAGTGTGGTTGGACCATATGTTTTACTTGTTATATAATTTATTCAGCTTGACATCCGGGAAGTTAGTTCCATTATCCATGAGAATGGTGTGAGGAACTAAAAACTAATGAATGATGTGGGAGTTCAAACACTTGATAATGGAAAAAATTTTGACTTCTTTGAGGGGAACCACTTCTTCCCATTTTAAGAAGAATTGCATTTTGGTTAGAATGAATCTACACTATTAAGTTGTCTCTGGTGGGTAGGGACCCATAATGTTGAGTCCCCAAACTAAAAAGGGATAAGAATATTTAGTGGTGTGGAGAATCTATAGAATTTTATACATAAAGTTAGCATGGATCTTTAATGGATGAATCCTCTTGGTGAACTCAATGAATTCTTGAACCATGGTAGGAAAAAATTAACCCAACCTTTGTATCTAGCTGGAGAGTTTCAAA
The DNA here is from genome assembly GCA_963277665.1 of Viscum album. Lineage (NCBI taxonomy): Eukaryota > Viridiplantae > Streptophyta > Magnoliopsida > Santalales > Viscaceae > Viscum > Viscum album. The sequence continues at coordinate 1,115,983,808 of OY728120.1, forward strand.
CCTGATTAATGGGATCCAAAGGACTTGGCATGGCCCTCTTTCATGACCTAAGGTATCTCCTTCCCTTGGATGTAGCATAGGATTATTCCATCAAATATTACTTTATAGATAATCTGTTCAAGGTTAGGACCACTCTAGAGGGTGAGTTACATTGCATGCTAGAAGATTCACTTGTGCTTGGATCATCCTGTTGGTAGAATGTCATTCCGGAGATACTAAATGAAGGGATTCATCCAAATAGAAATTTCTTAGACCATGGTGGAATTTTAGGGTCCTGCTATAAAAGTACTGATAGCCATCTGATTTACTTGTTGGCCATCCCCTTCAAAAGTGTTAGGAGTAATGACTCTTTGGTGTGCCACATGAATGACCAAGTCAACCTAGTCGAGCTCTGTAAGGGAAGTATCCAGTATTTTCAAAGCATCATCTTAGTCATTCTGTGACCATGAAACATGAGTCACCTTTTAATGTGAAGTAATTGGGTCATTATCTAATGAGTCCATTCTAGTTAGGTCCTAAGTTATTTCTTTTTTATGGAATAGCCACTATTGATCTACTTTATGACCAACTTGAATTATCCCTTCAAATGTAAATAGGGGACATCAATCTAGAGGGTCAAATCAATACTAATAATAAGTTCTTGATACTCTACCTAATTTTTAATGCATCCTTTTGATAAAATTAACGAGTATAGCTAGATGGCCTATACAGGTGTGATGAAGATGATCCCTAGTCCTAGCAAGTTGAGTTTGGGGTCATTGAACCTTCTTTCAATTATGCTTCAGGAAGCACCATCAAAGTGCATCTTCCAACAAGGAGCGGTCTGATCCACTAAGAGAATGGGTTCATCTAGGAAATCAATATTCATGGGCAGTTCCTCAGGGATCTAATGCGCATCTAGGAAATCTTCCAAAGTCTATCCCTTGACAGATTTCTATGGGAAAAACCTTATATTGAACTATTGGAGGATTATCTCTTAGCATACCAATTTCCCTATTAGTATGGGGTAGTTGTGGATGTATTTTAGTAGATCAACATAGGACACCAACTATATCTCGTGGTGCTACAAATAATGCCAAAAAATTATACTGAAAAGATCATTGTGAGACAACTCTTCTTAATGGTGGAGTAACTGGTTTCTATATTAAGGAGCATGTAGCTAAGATAATATTGGCTATTTTTCCTAAGCTCATTATTCTTATGGCATATAAAGTAACAAAAAGGACCATTCCAGGGTGTTCATATAAAGGACTATAGGCTTTCTTGGGGAAGGTGGAATCAGGACTGGAGGTTATAGTAGAGATTTCTTTATGTCTCCAAAAGTGATCTAGAAATCCTCATCCCACTGGTAGGTGGTTCCTTTCTTTATGATCCTTGAAAAGGAATTACACTTGCTGGATAGATTTGAAATAAATTAGTGAATATAGGATAAGTTTCTATGGAGGCATCTCAACTTTTAGAGGTTTTATGGAGGAATCATTTGATTGATATACTTTATTTTCTTGGGATCGATCTCAATCCCTCTGTATCTAACGATGGAGATGAGAAACTTTCCATAGGTATCCTCAAATTCACACTTCAAATAATTCATCTTCAAGTGGTGGGGGTGGAGGAAATAGAACACTTTCTCAAGGTCTTTGAGATGGTCCTATCATTTGTGAGACTTCACCACCAAATCATCCACATAACATTCTACCAATTCCCTAAGGATAAACTTAAGGATATGATGCATTACTTACTTGTAGGTGGATCCAACATTCTTTAAGCCAAAATGCATCACTTGGTAGAAAAAATTACCTTGGGGTGCCCTGAACACTACTGGAAAAACGACCTATACCCATGGTTCAAAACCGTGGGTATAGCCCCCAAAACCATGGGTATATCCTATACCCACGGTTTTGGGAACTGTGGGCTGTAAAGGCGTCACAATAGGGTTCTCAGCCTATACCCATAGTTTTGGAGAACCGTGGGTATAGATATTGACACCGTGTAATAATTCGATTTCCACTGTGTCAATGGTTTATACTCACGGTTTGAAAACTGTGGGTATTTAATAAAAAAATAAAATCCCACCTGGGTTTCAAACCCAGACCCTATTCAATCAATCTTACCTACATGACCACTCACGCTACTTCTCATTCATGTTTGTATATGTACATTTTAATTAATATATTAATTTTCACAACTGAATTTGAAAATTGAAAACACGAAAATGCGGAGTCTCGAACCAGCGACCTATCGAAGGGAGAATGCGCACCGAACCAACCCAGCTACAGAACTTTTGTTAAATTTATATATATTAATCTACTTATATTTATATTAGTTTTTTATTAGAACTAAAAATGACAGCAGGATTTGATCACAGGACCGCTAAATATAGCCAATGATTGCCTAACCAACTAAGTTGTGATGGTTTTGTTATTTATTACTTCCATCCGCCTACTTATATTTATCCTTACCATCTTCCCGCCAAATAATTTTTTTGTCCCGTAGATTTTATTTCCCGCTATAAGCAATACCCGCGGTTTTGGAAAACTGTGGGTATAGGTCTTTGAAAAAAACCATATACCCATGGTTTTTGAAAAACCGTGGGTATAGGCCTTGAAAAACAACGCCTATACCCATGTTTTTCCAAAATCGTGGGCATACATCTTCAAAAATAACTCTATCCCCACGATTTTAGGGGAAACTGTGGCTATAGGTGACCTATACCCACAGTTTTGGGAAACTGTGGGTATAGGGTCCCATACTATACCTACACCGACGGTTTTCCAAAATCGTCAGTATAAGGGTACCCTATACCCACAGTTCAAAACAAAATTGTGGGTATAGGCCCATTTTCCAGTAGTGGAAGGCTATGGATTCCTCATCAGTTAGGGGAATCTAGATCTGATTATATCCAAAATATCTATCCATGAAGGGGAGGTTCTAGAAACCAATCATATCATCGATCAGTAGCTCTGTCATCAAAAGGGGAAATTCATTTTTCAGGCAATGTTGGTTGAGGTATCAGAAGTAGATATAAGCTCTGATATTCCCATTATTCTTCTTGAGAAAGATAATGTTGGCCAACCACTTGGGGTAATAGACCTCTATGATGAAGTTGGTCTTGATAAACTTGACAACTTCGGCCTCAACTATGGCACTATGAGAAGGGTGCATATTTCTAGGAGGCTATTTAAACCCACAGTGACCCACTAGGTGACCAAGGTGATAGACGTCAATTTGAGGATCGAGACTGGGCATCTCATTATATCCCCAAGAAAATACATCACAGGAAGGCCACATATTGTTATTGTTCTTTAGGTGACATGGTCGCGCTGATCAGTTTCAGCCTTGGATATTCCTTAGTGCCAACGTTTACCTAAATTAACCCATCAACAGTGGTGGATATACCCTCTTAAAATTCATGAGGGGAATCCCCCATATCCTTTTCATCACCTGAGATATGAGGATTAGAGATAGAAAGCAACTCTACCAAAACTGAAAACCCGAGGAAAGAATCAAAATCTGATATGATGGGGGAATAATCTTAAACAAGGAACTCTTTCTATATGGATATTGTATTGAGAAATGGTGACAAGAAAATACCACATGGTTTCTAACCACGAGGTCCACTCCTAACATCAAAGTAATGATGATGGGTTGAATTCTATTAAGTTAACCTCACTTTTTCAAACATGCATGAATGTCATGGATCAGTGGCCATGGGGGTAAACTTATCCTTACTTTATAGGGGTGGGGTATTCTAGTACCATACAAGCCTGTTTAGTGTAGGAGTAAGAGGTAATATATGAGCACTACTTATTATTGGGGACTATCAAACAACTTCCCAAGTCTGGTGTTGTGGGTTATAACTGATGGATTGGGAGGACAAATCTATCTTTCAAGTATTCCAATGGATCTGTTATAGTGGATTCCAGATCATTGGGGGTGTTTATATACTCAATACCTTCAGTCTAGGGTTTTTTCCCACCCTTTTGTAGTTCCTAACATATGGGAAATGGGACTCACAATAATTCAAGGGAGAAGAATCACCCTAGAGTACCCATACTCAACCATTGAGGATTATTTAAGGTATTTGTGGTATGAATAGGGTACTGCTATGTGCAGATAGATCTAGGGCCTTTATAGAAGGGAATTTTAGGTCATATCATATGATACCACCATAAATTTAGTGATTGATACCAGGCCACCAAATTGGGTCTTTAGATATATCTTTCTACATGGTTTATGTTTACTCTTTTTTGTACCCCTGAATTTTTATGTTAGAGAGGATCAGATCCTCTTTTGTGAGCCCCAACTTGTGGATCATTCGATTCAATATGATATTGTTCTCAGATCCATTATTCACTAGGAAATGTTGGATTTCCATGTCATTGAACTAGTATGTGATATATAGTGGGCTTATATTCCCTTGAATGGTAGCACCCTCATCTTCTTCAGAAAATGAAATGATGGCTCGATGTTCCTCCTGTTTGGATTATTCTATATAATTGACCTCATAAGAGGCTACCTCAGTCTCAAACTGAATGGGGTATTCAAGGCTTTGATAAGGTCCTAACACATATCCTTTTATATATGGAGATACTAGAGAATCGATATCCTTGCAGGTATTTTGGAAAGGTGCTTTATAAAATCATACTTCTGAGTGAGGGGTATGTTTTTTCCTATTGATAGTTTTTTTTAGAAGGGAGCGTAACTGGGGTAGTTGGATAAGGTGTTGGGGCCCAGCTAGTTCTATACACATATTCTATTGGTTAGATGGTATGGGATGAACACCAAATGGCTAAACACTAAATGGTTGACTTTGGGCCCCAGATAGGTGTGACCGATCATGGTGTGGTTGTGTCTGAGTCACACAGTTAACCAATAAAGTCTATTGCAGAGGCACACCTAATGGATCAACTTAGAAGGTTTTTGATTGATGATCCCTATGTGATGCTTTCTATCTGGTCTCATTAGCCTGAATAGTTTGGTCTGAAACACTAGATTAGACATTATTCATGTTGTTGCATCCCCTACCTCTCCTTCGACAGCATCATTCTAAGGATCCTGAGGGATTCAAATTTCCTTCCTCATCACTAAGTATTATATAGCGATCCACCAATTAAATAGTGTTCACAGTGATATACTCTTTCTCCTTGCCAGTAGAATATTCCAAAATTAGATAAAATCTATATGTATTAATGCTTGTTCCTCCAAGACTTGTAAGATGGTGACACAGATGTGGAGGTAGTGGTCGGAGGAGACACGAAAACTGTAGGAGTTTCTAGTTTTCTCAAGTGGATATGGATGATAATATTGGTGCAAGAAACTTTATTTCAAGCAAACCAATCATTTTACTTTTTTTTAATAGTCAGGGGCCTTCTTCCACTCACTGGAGTCTTCATTGTCACTTTTGGGTTCTGTGGAGACATATTCTACCTATGCTGAGACATCAACCAATTTTAATAGGTTGGGGTCCACTTGATCCTAGGGACAATATTTGAAGAAAAATAATTCTTTGATGGTATATTTGATGAACCTGTGGTATGGGAAGTGATTGGAACGGTTGCTAAGTTTTACCTCTTAGGGTCACTTGCATTCTAGAAATTCCAAGAAACCCTTTTCCAGGGTGAAAATGAAGTAACCCAGGACTTGTGTATTCCTGAAGGATTAGGGCTTATTATTTATTTTTTTGAAAGGAACCCTGGGTGTTTGGACCTGATCAGTGGTCGGGGAAATGTTTTCCTTGAGAGGCTATACCTGATGAGGTTTCATTTAGTGAGGTTGCGCTTGGTGAGGTTGCACTTGGCAAGATTCATCTCGTAAAAGAGCATGTCAGTAAACTGTCTCGGGAGCCTCTTCATGCATGAAATTTATTGTTTTTATTTTTACAGGACATCGTATATGATCTAAAAGGGGTAATGGGTATTAATGTTTCTTATTCCACTATAATTATTCTTCTATATGCTATTATTTTTTGGAAAACTCTTAAAAACCACTTAGATAATCCAGGGAGATGAGGGTAGGGACCAACTCATTGTTGACATTCTCCATAAACATTGTTAGTAGGTGCTCTAGAGAAAGTTGCATATAAAGAGAGTATATGATCCCCTTCCATCGAGCGATAAATTCAGAAACTCATTCATCATCCCCCTATTTTTACTTAGAGAGGTATGTGATATTAGTCTTGTGAATTGTGTAGTTAGACTGGTAGATGAACTGGCTATGAAGATCCTCCTAACTGACAACTGATCCTGGGGGAAACTAGTTGTACCAAATAAATGTGGGTCCTTATAGAGTCTGGATAAAACACCAGAGCTTGGTGGATTCCTACAGTTCTGAAGTCCCCAACATTGGGCTCCACCATGAGGTGAAGTAGACTATATGTTGTAACAAATCACCCATCTCATTAGATGGGGAAAATCTTGGATTACTAAATTCAATCAATGGGGTAATCTAGTCTACCATATTGTATCTACCTTTACTTTAAGAAGAATTTAAACCTATCGTGTTTCAAAATCTTCAAGGTAGGTAAAGAGAGTGGTGGTCATGTCATCTTAGTGGTTATAAATACCTTTCACACCTCATTGGTTTGGGTGGTGGAGCAGCCTCGATCTCAGGATGGGTAGTTGCACTACTCAGGAAAAGTGGGTGACTCATATCTCAACCATTTGTCATAGACATCATGTTATTCCTATATCAGATGCGTGAAAACACCTGGATCAAATCTAGGTGTCTAACCAAAGAGGATTGGATGCCCAAGTTGAGTAGAAACAGGGTCCATTTTGGTACTATCGTGAACCATATGTTAATAGGATATAATATTAGCAGTAAAACTATTTTAACCATCAATATGTTTTAGAAAAGAGTTCATCCTGGCATCTAAATCGGTTTCCATCATGATCTTGGATGGACTGGTAGGTTTGGAAGGTCCCATGCCTTTTTTTAGATGTTAGCAGGCAGGTGAAAATATCTCATTGTGTGGCTCTCAAGGTCTAGTTCTAGTCTATGTTGATGAGTAAGACTACATGTCAAGTGATTTGACTAGTATTGTGCCACCCCTTGGGGTTGGTTCTTCCTATCATTCCCTATATCAGTGGTTTGATTTATCATATCATCTATAGTGTTGATAGTAATGAAATTTGTAGTGTTAATGGTTAGAGGATAATTTTAACTATTGGTGAGGGATTTGGACTTTCAATCCCATTATTGTATTGGGATAAGGCTGAAGTAGAGGATAGCATACTACCCACAACCTCTAATCTAAATATGTTGGGATGCCTCTTCCATGACTCGTCAAAGCATAGTGAGGCTATTGACATAGGTCCATTGGAAATTATATTGGTATATGTATGTGTCAAGGAACTAAGATACCAATAACACTACAATTTCAACCATACTAAATTTTTGTTGGATGGAATTGATATGTTTATGGATTCTTGGGTAGGTCATCTAATGATCCTAAAGGTGATTGAGTTTCGTCTAGATATTCTATAGGAAGCATGTTTCTTGATTCTCATTGAGAGACTCTAGGTTGATAATGTTTAGGGATGTGGGTGGCCAAAAATTGATTGAAAACTGGTCAGTGGCTAGGATCCCCCACAAGTCCTCATGTTCATTGCCCATCAAATTTTCCTACTCCTAATTGGTACAAACTCCAATTGTCATCATCCGGTAAATTGGTAGATGAACTGACACACACCTACTTTGATACTGACTTTTGGAGATAGGGTAAACCACATAGTCCAACCATCCTCTGAACATTGGGATATCTTTCAGAGTCAGGTACATCTTCAAGATCATGTCCAAGTGGTATGGGGTGTTTACAACCTCCTCATTAGCGAGATAAGAAACATATTTATGAGTCTTAGTGGAGTGTTCATCATTATATAAGGGCATCAACCCAGACCCTAATGTCTCTCCAAATTCTAGTGTGGATATTGAGAGCAAGGAAGTTGATGGCAGTAGAGAAATTTTCACAACGATCCCCTGAAATGTGGCTAAAACATCCTCATCCAATAGGTACCTATGGAGGTATTTGAGGATTTTGTGGACTTTATCTTCAGGTATATTCAGCCTCAATTGATAGGTGTTTTCTCCTATCTCTAAAAGCAGTGGTTAAGGTTCCTTCATAGATTCTTCCTTCATCCTCGAGTCTGAGATATCGATAGTGACATGGTGTTTACCATGGTTCAGTCTCTGATGGGGAGGAAGCTCACTTAGTGTGAGTAGACCATAATCTATTAGATTCCTTCCTCACATTCTAAGGATGGAACCATGGTTATGGACTCTATAATGGTAATTTTTCCTCCAACCCAGAAATAGATCCTCATATCAGGGAATTTCTTCAGCATGGGGAGGACCTCTGTGATAGAATTCTTCATCACATGGTGGCCCATGACAGATACTACTGTCACCAATGATTTAGAGACTCAACCAGACTTTCTTGAGAGGTGTTTGGGGCCTCGATCCTAAGAGGATAAAAATAGGGCCTTGGAATTTCTTTCATGGAAAAGTTAAAATGCACCAATGGTGGTTGGGGCTATAGAAGATATATAAGAGGACTCTTACTAAGCATGGTTTATGTCCTTCCCCTGGCATCAATTATAGGTTCTCTGGACTATGGATTATGGAACAGGGGTGGGATAAACCTTCTTTTTGACCTACAGATCTAGTTACTGTTGTCATTGTTGCTAAGTGGGATCCCTCCTAATTGTCTCCCAGGTGTTTTTCACTATGGGATTAACATTTAAGACCCCTAATTCATCAATTTACGGGAGGAAGTTATCAAAGTGTTTGGAAGAGAGGCTCCTAAAATAGTTCTTCACCGTGATTGGGGGGGTTCCCTCAGTGTGTCCCTCATGGGCGGTGGTGATAGCATGTCTCCATGGATTTTAGGTCTTTTTAGACCATATCCTTGGTTGGTATGAACCCTTCTTGATCATAATGAGGAACAAGGGCATTAATGACCCTTAATTAGATAATCTTGGAAGGGGATATGGGTGGTGCTTATAGTTATGGAAGAGGTTTTCATCGTAGTGGGAGCATGGTGGTGTGGGATTATCACACTGTTTTTCCCCTTCCCCCATACCTATTGGAATTGGGTCATAGTGAATTCCATTTGGATTAAGTCCTATTGATATATAGAGATATCCATCAGTGAATTCACCATGAAGGTGATTCCCAATGTTCCTAATGTCATTCATCCTAATCCAAGGTGGAGGGAGGATCCACTTCAATGATATCTCATATTAGGTATAGTCAATGGCTTTAACTTTCCCTCTAGTTTCAAGAGAAGCGTTCCACACCATACCAACCATCTTTTTGGTAGGGACCTGGTTCTAGATATCTGGATCCAGTCATGCTCAAATCTGATAGTGTCCAGAATTACTCATCTACTCACTATTGAATGAGAACAACTTCCATCTAGGTGCACCATTTTTGTTTCTGGAACTTTTTACTAAGGTTTCACATGTATATGATGTTCTTTCCCCACATTCCCACTTTCCAAAGGTGGGTGGACTCTACCACCATAGTTATTGATGTTGTCTCCTTGATTGAAATGTGGTAATGGTATACCAGTTCCTCCTTTCATGGATTCCTCCTTGGATCTTGTCAACTAGTTTGGATATCTCTCATATATTTTATTCATGTTTTTGAAACTCATCCCCAATTCCATCTCGATGTGTAATCCAATTAATTACATTTATTCTGTCTCAACAAGGTAGCAACCTACATTTAGAGTAGATGGAAACAGTAGTCATGTTTGGGAATTTCTGTATGTTGGATGTGTTAATAACCTATAAAGTCTTACTCTTTTGAAGTTGAAGGAATATCATGTGTGAATTATCTTAGTCATGGAACCCAAGGCATATTATGTTGGCCATGGGGTAGTTGATTCCAGAGGGGAGTAAGAATTTTGAGGATTTTTATCCCAGTCATCTCAAGTTTATTGTATGGAGTGGAGATTCTAGATCAGGTCACGGATTTAATATCTTATGGATATAGGTGTGTCATGGGTTTAATGTCTTTTGGGGATAGGTAGGTCATGGGTTTAACATCTTGTGAGGATAGGTTGTTCATAGGTTTAACAATTTATGGAAACTAGTATATCATAATATTAACATCTTGTGGAAACCAATAGGTCACAAGTTTAACATATTATGGAGACCTGTAGGTCACTGGATTAATGTATTGTGGATATAGGTTAGTCACACATTTAAAATATTATGGGGACAAATAGATTACATGTTTAACATCTTTAAGAGATAGTTTGGTCATAGTTTTGATGTCTTGTGTCGACTGGTAGGTGGATTTTAGTGTGTTTACATGGGTAGGATGATCACACTTTGTATTTTCCATCTTCTATGGAGGATACATACAGAATTAATAGGAATGTTGGGGGATTAGGATTAAACATTAGGAAGGTACCCCGGATGTGTTAGGATGTCGATATTGAACCTCATTGAGGTATACTACAAACCCTGTTAGGATATAGGGATTAAATCCCACATAGTTTGATGCCACATTTTAAGGTCATGTGATAGGAACGATCCATGTAGTTTAATTTCATGTGGTAAGGATTCTCATGCTATGAAACGAGTGACTGTAAGAGATGGTACGTGGATTCTATGTATGAGCTACCTAGAATGGGAGTCACATAAAATGGTGGGGAATCATGGTGTGGGTATTATGCAAATAATCTTCCTGGGATGGGAGTCACATCCGATGGTTGATCGTACCACGATTCATTGTTTTATTTCACCCTTATACCAATGTATTAAAATGGTTTTGTATTGAGAATTAAAAGTATAATAAAAAACTTCACTCCATTTTTTATTCAATTATTTTGTGTTTAACACTATTAAAAATGTAAATGTTACTTTTTTTGATAATTATATTGTAGGTGGAGGTGATTTGGAGGACCCATGATGAAGTCTAAGAAAAATGGGCTATTCTGCACATGATCCAAGCACAATAGTGGAATAAATCGCATGATTATACTAAACCCTATATTAAAATGGAATGATATTTTGTGAAAAGGTCCAAATTTTAATGGGATACATTTCATATGAAGGAACCCAAGCCCCATTCTTCCTCTAAAATTCCCATCCTAACTGATCTATCCAGGAAATCAAATTTTCACAATTCAAAAGCAGTGTTCTATATTTTATCAATATATCTGATTGTGATTGTCAAAATAGAGCCAAAATTTTGGTGTAAATATTCCTTATGTGTGTATATAACTTTATAGTTTTGTAAAAAGTTATATTATACTTTTTAGTGGCCAAAAACTACGATCCAAGTGGTTTTCCACAATCTGTGTGCTCAAAACCACCATCCAATTTTCCTATAAGAGAACACCTTGGGTACCCTATTTTGGAGTTCGAACCAGAGGAAAGGTTCTGCCATTTTGGATTCCCAAAGGAGTCCTCCCACCAATATTTGAACTTTTGGAGTCCATTGGAATTTCTACCTCCACCACTTTCTCTTCCTCCCCTCCCATGGGTTTCTAAACCCCTTGTGATCACCCGAGGAGGAAAATGTTGTAAATCCTGAGCTTAATGTTACAATATTTGAATGATATTTTTAATTACAGGCTTTTATGTTGTTTTTATTTATCCTATATTTTTATTTAATTGATTTGTGTACTAGTACGTCATGATCGACTCATATGATCATGCTTGGGGGTACCCATTCATGTGATGTTTCACACACTATTCACCACTTCTTCTTCCCCCTTTCAATTGTAGTGTTTGTGTGGTTCATATTGTTCAATTGAACTCACATAAACACTATAATGGCCATGTACTTTAAATTCATGGTAACACATTCAAATAGCATACAAACCTGTATAGCACATCGAGTTCTTTGTGTGTTTCCTTGGTGAGTTTTGATTATGAATTCGAACACAAATCACCCAATCATCGGTGGTATCTGGTGAATCATTGTGTGTTTTAGAATGAAACCTAGTAGGTATACTAGTATAAACTAAGTAAAACCCTAGTTCTAGGTGTTACAAACAAGGTATTAAAAGATCATAACCCTATCACTTGAAGCGGTGAAGGATGATTATCATGAGATTTACCTGGGATGATCACATTTAATTAATCTTGTTCATTTCTACCTGGTTTTATCGCTTCCATTTTTCTATTTTAATATTTAATAATCAAACCCCAAATTTTATTACATCCCATTACCCTTATATTTACATAATCATAACCCTATTTTTCAATTGATTATCTAAGGATATATCGAGAGATGACCTAGGGTTGCTGTTATACAGCATAAATTCTAGTAAAAACTAAACAACTAATTTTACGTGATCGACAACACGATCAAATTTTGGCACCTTTTCTAGGGATCCAAGATAATTTTTTATTTATTTACTTTTATTTATTTATTTTACTTCTTAATTATTACTCTTTTCAATACCCCACCCCCATTTTATTGTTTTTGTTTTGGTTTTTTGTTTTTATTTTTGGTTGTTTTGTGTGTTATTAATCTCTCTTAATATTTCTTCTTATTCTCCATATCTCTCTCTAATTTTTTATTATAAAATTTTCTTTTATTTACCTATTTAATTTATTAATTATTTTTATTTCATTCATCTTCCATAAAAAAAATTACAAAAAAATCAAAAAAAAAACAACAAACAATCAATCAATCAAATTGGACATCATTGTTGCATTACAATATCTGGTAAAGAAACGCTACTTAAATTTGACCCAGAAATTGAAAAATCACTCCATTCACAAATCAAGTAATGTCGAGAAGTTCAAACAAGTAACAATGAGGAATACCTTTTGGAAACTCAAGTGGCCATAAACTAACCAAAAATTAAACTCAATCAAACCCAAGAAAACATGGCTGCAAATAATTGAACCTTAAAATAACTGACCACCCTGGATGTGGAGTACTAACCTACGTACATCCAATATCCTGAGGAAGCAGCCAACATTGATCTGAGATTAGGCCTTATCCACCTTCTTCCTAAATTACATGGTCTTCCCGGTGAGGACCCTCATAAACACCTTAAGGAGTTTCACATAGTGTGCTCCACCATGAAACCCCAAAATGTATCTGATGAACTATTTAAGTTTATGTCCTTCCTTTTCTCCCTTTATGGTGTAGCCAAAGAATGGCTATACTATCAGCCTACAACAATTGGGGGTGGAATGACCTAAAGAGACTCTTTTTAGAGAATTTCTTCCCTACCTCCCGAACTGCATCAATTAGGAAAGAAATTTGTGGCATTAGTAAATCACAAGGAGAGACCCTTCATGAATACTGGGAGAGATTGAAAAAACTTTTCTCAAGCTACCCCCACCACCAAATTAGTGAACAAATTTTAATCCAATACTTCTATGAGGGACTTATCCCCATGGATCGTGTAATGATAGATGCTTCAGCTGGTGGTTCCCTTGTTGATAAAACTCCTTTCGTCGCTCATGGATTAATAGCTGACATGGATCAAAATGTATAACAATTTGGTACATGATAAATTGAACCAACTCGAGGAGTTCATGAGGTAAGTCCTTCATCCCTATAAAAAAAGGTAGATAATAAACTTGATGAGATTCATACCCTTCAAAGGCAATTAGCTCAAGCATGAGGTAATTCACACTTTTCTTCAGTTCCATTACATCGTGGTATTTGTTCTGACAATACTTATTTTTCTGACCAGTGCCGACAACTTTAAGATTCATCTGAGTCTTATGCAATAGTTTTCCCAGGGCATCTATTCTAATAAGAACCCCCTTTCAAGAAAGAACCATTTAGGCCAAATCCAAACCCTGTGTGGCAAGCACAACCCCAGAACCAACAAGGAGGAAACTCAAGATACCCCAAATAGAATTGGTATCAACAAGTACAAGGTATGCAACCTTTTTATCCTTTAACTTCTCAAAACAATCATCCTCCTCCTCCCAAATATGAACCAAGACTTGAGGATATGGTAAAGAAAATGGAAAACCAGAACCTACAATTCTAACGAAACACACAATCATCTATTTAAGACTTGTGAACTCAAGTGGGGAAATTGGAAAACACCATCGGTGAGCTTAAGATGTAAGGTTATGTAAAACTACCATCCCAACCCATTTCCAATCCAAAGGACAAAGGTAATGTATGTGCAGTTACACTTCATAGTGGTAAAGAAGTTTCTCCTTCTATTGATTCTACGCAATAGGTATGTCCCCTCTTGAAAACACTCTTTCTCCACCCATTAAAGATTCCAATGAAGAAAAAAAATAAAAAGGGTAATAAAATTATCATTGATGATTCAAATGAACAATCAATTCATCTTCTTTTCACCCAAAGACTCTCTAAATCTAAGAAAAAATTTGATAATGAGATTGATACTGAAATAATAGATAAATTTAAAAATGTTCAATTTAATATTCCTTTATTGGATTCATTCAATCAAATTCCTCGTTATGCCAAATTTATTAAAGAACTTTGCACCCATAGAAGAAGGCTGAAGGGGAATGAGAGAGTCAACTTGGGGAGGAATGTATTGGCCTTGATTAAACCAGCAATTCCAACTAAGTGCAAGGATCTGGGCACATTCACGATACATTGTACCATAGGGGAGACATTATTTTCATATTCTATGTTAGATTTAGGTTCTTCCATTAATTTAATACCCCAATCTATGTATACTTATCTATAGTTTATAGAGATTCAACCAATAGTCATTGTTGTGAAACTTGAAAACCGGAGTACTACACATCCAATTGGAGTGATTGAGGATGTCCTTATAAGAGTAAACAATCTCATCTTCCCTACTGATTTATATATTCTTGAGATGGGGGATACTCGAACCCAAGGACATTCCCCTCTCATACTTGGGACTCCATTACTAAAAATGGTAAAGAAGATCATCAATGTTCACAATGGTATGTTGTCCATGGATTTTGATGGAGAAAAGGTAATTTTTAACATCCTTGAAGCTATGAAACACCCCATTGAAGAGCACTCTACTCTTCTTGTTTATTCGATGGAAGTTCAAACAAATGATTCACACACACACAATTCTCTCCTCAACCCATACTATTATTAATTTTCCTCTTATTCACCCTTGGATGATTTGAGTTTTGATTCATGTTTTGAGTGTTGTGTGGGTTCTGAAAATTGTAAATTTTGTGCTTTAATTGATGAGTTTGTTCATTCTAAGGTACCCCTGACCATTGATGATTCTTTAAATCTCATTTCGATAGATTCTATATCCTTAGAGAATAAACATGAGTAGATAGACAGTTTCATAGACCTCACTCCCCTTAAACATCATCCCTCAATCCAAAAACCACTAGTTTTGGAACTTAAACCACTTTATTTATATTTTAAAATATGTGTATCTTGAGGGTATTGACCAATTTCCCATCATTATTTCCAATAACCTCTCTCCATAGCAGGAATCAAAACTGCTCAAAATTTTGAGAGAGTGTAAAAAACCAATAGGATGGACATTGGCTGATATTTCTGAGATTATCCCATCTATTTGTATAAACCATATACTTTTGGATGATGAGGCTAAGCCCGTAAGACAATCTCAATGTTGGTTGAATCCCACTCTCATTGAAGTGGTAAAATTGGAAGTCAGTAAATTTCTTACTGTAGGGATCATTTATCCTATATCTGATAGTAAATGGGTTAGCCTAGTGCAAATTGTGCCTAAAAAAATAGGAATAACAGTTGTTTCAAATGAAAAGAATGAATTGGTTCCAAAATGTGTGTAAAATAGTTGGTGAGTCTGTATTGACTACCGTCGACTAAATCAAGCCATGTGGAAGGACCACTTTCCTCTACCTTTCATTGACCAAATGTTAGAACGATTGTCTAGTAAGTACCATTTTTGTTTCCTTGATGGCTATTCGGGTTATTTTCAAATCCAAATATTCCCTGAGGATCAATAGAAGACAACATTTACCTATCCATTTGACACATTTTCATACAAAAGGATGCGTTTTGGTCTTTTTAATGATCCTGGTACTTTTCAGCATTGAATGTTGAGTATATTTTCAAAGTACCTTGAGAATTTCATGGAAGTTTTTATGGATTATTTCATAGTATATGGTTATTCTTTTGATGATTGTTTGGAACATCTAGGTTCTTTCCTCCGCTGCTACATTGAAAAGATCTTGTTTTAAATTATGAGAAATGACATTTCATGGTTAAGAGGGGGATAGTTCTTGGGAATATCATTTTAAATAAGTGAATTCAAGTTTATAAATCAAAAAATGAATTAATTTCAAACCTTACATATCCAAAATGTGTTTTTGAGGTGTGATCTTTCTTGGGTCATGTTAGTTTTTACCGTTGATTCATTAAAGACTTCAGTAAGATCACACTTCCCTTGTCCTGGTTATTACAAAAGGATTCGGAGTTTTGGTTTGATAAAAAATTGTGAGGATGATTTAAATTCACTAAAAAGGAGTCTTACATCACCTCCTATAATCCAACCACCAAGGTGGGATCTTCCCTTTGAGCATATGTGTGATGCCTCTAACTTTGTAGTTAGGTCAGTTTTATCAAAAAGGGTTTAGAAGGCTCCTCATGTCATTGTGTATGCCTCACAAACCCTTGACCCTACCCAGGAAAACTACACCACCACTGAAAAAGAACTTCTTTCTATTGTGTTTGACTTGTAAAAATTCTGTTCATATATTATCGGGTCAAAAATCACCATCTTCTCTGATCATGTTTCCCTTCATTTCATCTTAAAGAAACCTAAAGCCAAGCCCCACATCATTCGGTTGATGCTCCTCCTCCAAGAGTTTGACCTTGAGATTCGTGATAAGAGAGGAGTGGAAAATGTGGTAGTTGGCCACATTAGTAGGATTTCCCCACCATTGGACCATCATGTTGACTCACCCCTCCCCATTGGAGAATTCTTCCCTCATGAGAACCTTTGTGATGTTGTGGACCTTACCCCCTAGTATACAGACATTGTAAATTTTCTAGAAGCATCTAGGGTCCCCATTGATTTCAGCACTTCACAATCCCAGAGACTTAAGCATGATTCTCAATGGTACATTTTGGATGACCCATACCTGTGGAGAATTTGTAGAGACTAAGTAGTTCGTCAATGTGTCCCTAACCATGAGTTCACCTCTGTTTTGACCTTCTGCTATACTTTGGACTATGGGGTCCACTTTGGCTCTCAATGTACAGCTCGAAAGGTCCTTAACTCAGGACTTTATTGGAAAACATTTTATAGTGATGCCCATAGATTTTTCAAGTCATGTAGTCATTGTCAATTCAAAAGGAATATCTATAAGAGTAATGAAATTCCCCAATAGCCCATGTTATTCTGTGAAATTTTTTATGCATGGGGCATTGACTTCATGGGACCTTTTCCAAATTCATTTGGGTTTTTTTACATCTTATTGTCTATTGAATATGTATCTAAATAGGTGGAATAAAAGTCTTCTAGGACCTATGACTCTCGAGTGGTTGTTGATTTTGTGAGGTCCCAAATTTTCAGTAGGTTTGGTTTGCTAAGATTCATCATTAGTGATCAGGGTTCACATTTTTTCAATCACAACATGAAAAATTTTCTTTGTAAGTATGGGTTTTATCATAAAGTTTCCACAGCATATCACCCCCAAACTAAGGGAAAAGCATAGATCTCAAATTGACAAGTTAATAGAATCTTGAAAAAAATAGTACAACCTAATAAGAAAGATTGGATTTTGTGCTTGGATGATTCACTTTGGGCATACCATAAAGCTTTTAAAACCCTAATAGGAATGTCACCATATAGGATTGTGTGTGGAAAGTATTTTCACCTCCCAGTAGAGGTTAGAACCATGCATATTGAGATTTTAAACAATGTAATATGAATCTTTCAGATGCAGGTGAGCATAAGAAGCTACAGATTCAAGAATTAGAAGAAATTTGATGTGATGCATATGAGAACTCCTGGATCTATAAAGAGAAGACAAATGATATCCATTATAGAATGATTCATCATCAGAAGTTCCATATTGGTGAGAAGTTACTCATGTACAATTCCAGACTAAAACTCCACCAAAGTAAGATTCATTCCCGATGGATTGTTCCTTATATTGTTACTGATGTTTACCCTTTTGATGTTATACAGGTTTTGCATGAGAAGAGTTGAAAACAGATTATTGTCAATGGGCAGAGGATCAAACACTTCTATGAGGATTTTCGAAAGCATCTCGTGGAGTAAATAAAACTGATAGATGCCACATATGACACCACTTAGTAGGTTGTCCCTTCTCCCTACCTTTATTTATTGTCTATTTATTTAAAATACTTTCATTGAGGATAATTCAATTTTTAGGTGTGGGGGAGGGTGACATGTCATAGTTAGGATTAAAAAAAATAAAAAAAATAAAACAAAATAAAATAAAAATAAAACAAAAATGTGTTTTCATTTTTGATTTCTTTTTCTCTTATTTTTTGTTTTTAGATAAAAATTGATCTTAAAACGAATATCCAAAATTATTTTTCATGCTTGATTTGATTGTGTGTAAAATTACATTGTTTTTTGGAAAAATGTTTTTCAAATGAATGTTTATATGGAATATTTTTCTAGAATTTGTATTTTCAAATCATTCTTAGGTGTTTAATGGATTTTGAATCCTATGCCTCATTAACATTGACTAATAATTTAATCCCTTACCCGAGAGACATTCTAAGACCTTTATTTCATATTCTCCATTTTAATCACTTTCTTGAGAGTCTCGGGTCATGTAGAGAAACTAAAACTTGACTTGATTCTATTTGAAGCCATAAGATTCAAGTATTCTACATTCATGATAGAGGCAATCATTCATTGAAAATACCTTTGTATAATTATCCTCTATTTTTGGCCACCTTTACATTTTATCCTTCTTAATCCTTAGAGACCATGAAATTCCTATTAGGTATCCACATTACAATATAATTTATCCATAACTATCCATATCTTGTGTATATTCTTGTTTTATTTTCAGTAATTGTGGGTGTGAGGGTGTTTCCATGGGAATTCTAGGAAGAGAATCATTGTTATGGGTTGATATAAATGGTGCCTACATTTTCCTTGGGAAATGGGTTCACAATCCATATTACATCATTGTTTTACACATGTTTTCCTCTTTATCTCCAAAAAACTATACATTAAAAAAATAGTTCTATACATTGAAAAAAATAGAAAAAAATAAAAAAATAGAGAAAAGATGAAGTTTACTCATTATTATTCACTTCTTGGTTGTGACCCACAGAAATGGACCATGGGGAGAGTGAGTTGGAGGTGATACACTTTTTGAGGGTTTGAGTGTGTACATTCATTATGAACACTTGATGAATTTTGACATGTTTCGTATATAAGATATTAAAAACTACTCTTCTACCTCATATTTTTAAACATTAAATCCTACCAACCCTGGAACCTCAGAACAACCTGTTGGAAGTCCTCTTAAATAGCACACTAGTTTCTTCCGGTAGAGAACATTGAATCTTGGAAATAATATAGTAAGATCACATGAACTCTAGGAAAAAATAATAACTCCACTTTCATATGTTCCTTGAGTGAAGAGGAAAATTTTCTAAGTGATATAGGTTTCTACATGTTTCATGGGTTAACAAATGAAGTTGAATAAATTTGAATGTGAGAAAAGAAAAATGATAGGAAAATTGATTCCATAAATGAGACATGATGAATTTCATTTCAAAAGAATCATGGATATTTTCACACCTTTTATTTATGAATGGGACATGATTATTATATTATAATTTTCCCATGAGTTCAAATGTTTAGGGGTGGGGGTGTGATCATACCACAATTCACTGTTTTATTTCACCCTTATACCAATGTATTAAACTAGTTTTGTATTGAAAATTAAAATTATAATAAAAAACTTCAATCCATGTTTTATTCAATTATTTTGTGATTAAAACTTTTAAAAAGGTAAATTTTACTTGTTTTGATAATTATATTGTGGGTGGAGGTGATTTGGAGGACCCATGATGAAGTCAAAGAAAAATGGACCAATCTGCACATGATCCAAGCACACCAGTGGAATAAAACGCATGATTATACTAAATAGTGTATTAAAATGGGATGAAATTTTTTGGAAAGGTCCAAAATTTAATGGGATACATTTCATATGAAGGAACCCAAGCCCCATTCTTCCTCTAAAATTCCCATCCGAACTGATCTTTCCAGGGAATCAAATCTGCACAAGTCAAAAGTGGTGTTTTGTATTTTATCAATATATCTATATTTGACTGTCCAATTGGAGCTAAAATTTCTATGAAGATAGTAATTATGTGTTTATATAACTTTCTAGTTTTTTTTAAAGTTATATTAGACTTTCTAGTGTCTAAAAACTATAATCCAAGTGGTTTTACACAATCTGTGTGCTCAAAACCACCTTCCAATTTTCCTATAAAAGAAAACCTTGGGCACCCTATTTTGGAATTCAAACCAGAGGCAAGGTACTGAAGTTTTGGAGTCCCAAAGTATTCCTCCCACCAATATTTGAAGTTCTATATGCCATTTTAAGTTCTACCTCCACCTCTTTCTCTTCCTCCCCTCCCATGGGTTTCTAAACCCCTTGTGATCACCTGGGGAGGAACATGTTGTAAATCCCAAGATTAATTTTGAAATATTTGAATGGTATTTCTAATTATAGGTTTTTATGTTGTTTTACTTAATCCTATATGTTTATTTAATTGATTTATGTACTTTTAAGTCATGATCGACTCATATGATCATGCTTGGGGTTACCCATTAATGTGATGTTTCACACGTTGTTCACCACTTCTTCCCCCTTTCAATTATAGTATTTGTGTGGTTAATATTGTTCAATTGAAATAAAATAAACACTATCATTTACATTTACTTTAAATTAATGGTAACACATTGAAATAGAATACAAACCTGGACAGCGCATCGAGTTCTTCGTGTGTTGCCTTGGTGAGTTTTGATTATGAAGTCAAACACAAATCACCCAATCATCGGTGGTATCTAGTGAATCATTGTGTGTTTTTTAATAAACCCTAGGAGGTATCCTAGTATAAACTCAATAAAATCCTGTTTATAGGTGTTACAAACTAGGGATTACAATATCATAACCCTATCTCTTGAAATGTTGAATTATGAGCATCATGAGATTTCACTGGGATGATCACGTTTAATTAGTCTTGTTCATTTCTACTTGGTTTTATCGCTTCCATTTTTATATTGTAATATTTAATCATAAAACTCTAAGTTTTATTACATCCCATTCCCCTTCTATTTTCATAATAATAACCCTCTTTTTCAATTGATGATCTAAGGATCTGTCGAGAGATGACCTAGGGTTGTTGCTATACTGTAGAAATTATTATAAAAACTAAAAAACTAATTTGATTCACTCAACAACGCGATAAATGGTTGGGGGAGGGTTTCATACCATGAATTACATACAAGGGTAATACTGTTTTTTATATATTTTAAGACTTTATTTTCACATCATGTGTTTAGGACATTTTCATATAGTTTAACACCATACAAATATGACATTGGGTTAAGCAGTTTTACATCATGCATATCGAACATGGGATGGACCTACACCTAGGGAGACCATTTCTAGGTAGTATAGAAGGATCCAACACTAGTTCTCTATACCAGGAAAGGTGTGTAGTTTCCCTTGATGATGAATTTTGGGCTTATGTATCTACCACACATGAACCTCTGGGTGGTTAATGGTGTAAACACTATCGTGTTGAAGTGAAAAACAGGGATCCTTATGTTAGTGGGACTATGTTTAGGAGAAATAATCATTAGGGTGTAAATTCATAGGATAAAAAGGAAAGTTAATGGTCCATACTATACTCGAATTAAAGGGGGTGGTCACAAGGGTTGATGATACTGGTTACATGGGGTATTGGGGTGTGAATGAACTAGTTTTGGATGGGTAAAGGGTCTTTAGGCACTTAACTTTTGTTATAAGGTATTTTTTGAAAGGAGGAAAAATGGGGAGGCCTGAGGGATGGGTTTTTTGAATGTTGGGGGTTCATGAAGTCTAGAGGATTTTCAAAGGGAAGGGGTCTCATGAAGGTGTATCTGTTGTGAAACAGGGTGGCCTTTCCTTGGAGTAAAGTCTTAGTTCCCATGGGGATAGTTTTGAGAAGGATAAATATCTCGTGAAACCCCAAGAGCAGAAAAAGGATGTATTCTAATGTGAAGTACACTGACCTTTAGTAAAGGAATCTATACCATAGTTAGATGTTCTCAAGAATCCATGGAAGGTAGTTCCAAAAAATATGGAGGCCTCTGGGAATCCATCTTCTATTTTGATCAAGAAGGTTGGATTTTCATGAATTCATAGTCTTTGTCAAAAGTATGAAGGTCATGTCCCCTAAAAAAATTGGATGGAGAGGTTGTTTATAGGTATTGTGAAGGTTTATAGGCCTATTTCATGAAATATAATTCCTTGGAAATATGTTTCACAAAGTTTTGAATCAAGGTGTGGATTTCTGTGAATGCACATATGTCACGACCCATCCTCGGGGCCCGTGCCGTGACTACCCCAAGCCCGCCTTCCATAGGCCAGGGGCTGGCGACTAGCACCAAGGCGTAAAATCCCAGTAAACAGGGAAGGCATTGCCTTTATAAGTAACAACCACACAGAGTCAGCAAGCGGAAAGTAAAGTGCAGAAAAGTAAAGGGGGCCGGAAATACAAGCCCAACTGTAAAGTACAACTGAAAAGTAAAATACAGCAACTGAAGAAAAGACGGCGGCCTCGTGTCGTCCACTGGCAATCCCACCTGAAGGGTGGGTACAGATAGCCTCCAGGCTCCTCGGGTCCCACGTCCGCTCCGAGTACGTCCCGCCCAGTGGTCCACCTCCAGGTACCGTCCTGCTCCACGCCCCAACCGTGATCAGCGCTGTCCGTCGTCTGCAACCAACACAACAAGGTGCGGGCATATCCCGTGCAGGGGTGAGTACAAGCTACTCAGTAAGGACCCCGAGACCCCCGAAGGTCTCCCGAAATCCACAAAGGATATAGCACAAAAGAAAGATGCAATCACGAAGTAACATCTGACTCGACTTAGGTATATGCCCATACATATACCTAAGTCCCCAATTCTAGCTCTGCTCACGAGCTCAAGAACAACTCAATCCACAAAGGAAAGCAAGACTCAAATCCACAAGGAGAGTAAACAGTAAATCCACAAAGGATAGTTCAACACAAACCACAAAGGAGAGTGACATAAGATTCAACTCAACCAGGATTTTCATTATCGAAACCGTAAGTGTTGAAGAGCCCCATCTCTGAAGTGTACAGTGGTCCTGTCACGACTCCGAGGTACTGCTCACTAACCTAGACTGCTGAAGTACTCCTCTTGTCGAGTACCGCGGGTCTGCTGCCAACTACCGGGCGCTCCGTCCGCTGAGGGTCTGCTGCCAAATACCGGGCGCTCACCCAGATAGCCTACTGAGGTACTCCTCCTGTCGAGTACCGCGGGTTTGCCGCCAACTACCAGGCGCTCCGTCCGCCGTGGGTCTGCTGCCAACTACTGGGCGCTCCGTCCACTGGGCTAGTCTACTCACTCCAAGTCGAGTCGGTCAAGCAGTCGTCAGGTCTCAGTCATCTACACGGTCTCCGTACTCCGCACGCACGTCTCCACCGTCGCGGGTCTGTCGCTACAACCAAGCGCACACACTCCGTAGAGTATCGCGGGTCCGCCGCTACAACAAAGCGCTCCACCGCCAAGGGTCTGCTGCTGCATCCAAGCGCACCACCACTGTCAAGTACCACGGGTCCGCCGCTACACCCAAGCGCTCCACCGCTCAAGGTAAAAAGAAGATTCAGCTCACACAGGTTCGGTAGCACTCTTCCACGTAGGATCGCTGAGTGCAGTAGTCGACGCAGTCCACTGAGGATCTCTGCACAGTCGTCGCCGCAGTCCACGAAGGATCTCTGCTCTGCCGTCGTCGCAGTCCACAGAGGATCTCTGCTCTGTCGTCGTCGCAGTCCACGGAGGATCTCTGCTCTGTCGTCGAAGCCACAGCCAGCACTAGGGTTCCCGCACTTAGCGAGCTCGTTTAGGAGGGTCCGCTCCACGAGCCAAGAGGCTGATACATCAACTGACACTTAGTCCGAAGTTGATGTATCCAAAAGTTCCGTATCGACAACAGGATCTCAACGCAACAGACGGCGCGTCAATCGGACGCCCGGTCTGAGAGTTATTGGCATTTCCGTCCCAGGGGCCCGGTTGGTTTTTAGGGAAAAACCAACCCGACCGTACTCCGCCTGTATCCGATCCTCGGGCGGAGTATGCCAAAAGTTCTGTCTCACTTAGAGGAAACTACCACAGCTGACGGTACGTCGATCGGACGTCCGTAGCTCAAGTTATGAGCGTTTCCGCTCCGAGGGCCCGGTTGGTTTCGTGTACGAACGAACCCGGCCGAACCCAAAGTCCCCCGAAACCTTGAGTATAATATACCTAAACGACCGTCTCGATCCAAGGATCGCGTAGCCGCTGACGGTTCGTCAATCGGAGGTCCCAGGCCCAAGATATGGGCGAAAGACCGAAGAGGGCCCGAAACGGGGGTTCTGGGCCCGGGGCGACCCGGCCCGAACCCCCCCTTGGGTCGGCCGCACCGGGTCGGCCCGAACCGGGTCGGCCCGACCCGGCCCGACCCGGCTAGGCCGGGTCCGGTCCGGCCTGGGCGCGGCCCGGCCGACCGGACCGGCCGGCTCGGCTTCGGCCGAGCGGCCGAGGGAGCCGCCGCGGGTCAAACCCACGGCTTTGGAGAAACGCGGCCCGCGCGGGCCGCGTGCTGTGTGGCCGGACCGCGGACGCGGTCCGGCGGTTCGCCGCCGCCGCGGCTGGGCCGCGGCGGACTCCTCCGGCGGCGCGCCGGGCGCCGCCGCGCCGGCGACCCGCGCCGCCACCACCTTCTGCGGGCCGCCAGAGTTGCTCCGGTGGCCCGTTTTGCCTCCCGTCTGCGCCATTGTTCCTCCCGGGACGCGTCCTTCACTGCGGAAACAACAAATGGCCCTTGCGTCGTGCTTTTGCCGTCGCCCGCCAAATCCGCACAAAAAGGAAGATCGGCGGAGGGTTGTCGGGTCTTGTTCGTTAGACCCGTACCCTCCGCGTTAGTCATAAACAACGGGAGAAACAAGAAACGACCAATCAACAATTTTAAATAAATTTAAAATTGTTCCGTGATCGGTTCCTTATTTTAAAAGAGATAAAATCACGAGAAAGGAAAAATATTTCAAATCAACCCTTACTTGTCGTCGTCGTCGGACGAGAGGTCGTCGCGGAATCGCTCGTCGCGGATGAAGGAGATCGTCGCGTCGTCGCGGTATCCGGCGTCGCGTCGCCAATCTCCGGATCAAGAGCAAACGGATTTAATTAATTAAATCCGTTGTCATCGAATTAAAAAAAAGAATTTGAAGGTTCGATTCTCACCTTTGTTGCCGAACGAGGATCGGCCGCGGAAGAAGAGGCGTCGCCGAAGAACGTCGCGGGTAAAGCTCGTCGACGTCGCAGATCTCGGCGTGCGTCGTCGAATTCCGGTCGCCGGCGTTCTTCGCGTTCTTCGCGTTCTTCGCGTTCTTCGCGTTCTTCGCGGGGAGATGAAGAAACAAGATTCTCTCAAATCCTTTCAAAGGATTTTTAGGTTGGTCTTATTTTATAAACATGCCAACACACGAAACCGGTTAAGAAACGATCCATCAATTCGAAAGAAACGACCCATTTAATTCACGAAAGAAACAGCCCATTTAATTCACGAAATAAACCGCCCAATTAAATGGTCTGTTAAGAATTAAAGAAAACGCGTCGGTTGACTTTTCAGTTACTTTGACGGGTTTTCGCGGGTGCGTTACTTAGCGAAAGAAACGGCGGGGCTCGTGCGGGCCCCACCTCACAAATATCCTACCAAGGGGGTAGGATATTTCTGGATAGCATCCTATCCAGTTCAACTCAGCTCAAGCCGCCTTTAAGTGACTTCAAGTGGCTTCCAAGCAGCTTAAGTGAAATAAAATAAAGTTGTCGCACAAACTTTATTTTATTCTGACTTAAAGCCGCAAAATTTAAAAACCACGTCTGAGCAAACGCAACTCCGGAAGAGGCGTTTCTAAGAAAATACCGGCGCTGCGATTTCATCGGTGCCCTCAGAATTTGATTCCGGGCACCGGTTCAAAAGATAGAAAAACCCGCTCGTCCGTTCACTGAACGTACCCGAGACAAACTTCGGAAATTGATTCTGGGCACACCGGGCCTCGGAATCAGGTGCCGTCTGAAGCTGCGCTCTTGTAAAATTCCAAAGAAAAAAATTTCCTTGAAATTTGCGGGTCTTTACATTACTCCCACCTCAGGGCTTTACGTCCCCGTAAAGATACATCAAAAACTAGGGGAACAAATGGGGGTACTGAGCACGCATCTGAGCCTCCCGCTCCCAAGTGCTCTCCTGGAGGTTCCCGTGCTGCCATCTGACGCGCACAAGAGGAATCGACCGCCCACGTAGGACCCGCTCCTGTCGATCCTCGATCTCCACTGGAACCTCCGCAAAAGTCTCCCCATCGTCAACGTCAAGCTCCCCATGATCAATGATGTGCGTCGGGTCGTGCACGTATCTCCTCAGCTGAGACACGTGGAAGAAGTCGTGCACCCGGTGCAACTGAGGTGGTAGAGCCAGGCGATAAGCCACCTCGCCAATCCTGCTAAGAAACTGGAAGGGTCCGATGAAGCGCGGAGATAACTTGCCGCCTCGGCTAAATCTCCGAATACCACGTCGAGGTGAGACCCGAAAGAAGACGTGGTCGCCATCCTCGAACTCCAGTGGCCTCCGCCTCCTGTCAGCATATGGTTTCTGTCGGCTCTAAGCTGTACTCATCCGCTCCTGGATGACCTGGACCTTCTTTGTCGTGGCCTGGACCATCACAGGTCCCACAAGAGCTGCAAGATTTCTTCTTTGCCGAAAAGAGAAATCTGGTCTCATCCCCTGGATGAACCACATTCTTTGCCTAAAACAGTCAATCCTAACATGGATGATACTAATCCATACCAAGGATGACGTCGTAAGGCCTCGACGCTACTACTAAGAGATTCAACTGTTACTCTCGCCTCCAAGGGTTGAGTCACACTGTCGGCATCAGTGTGTGGTAACTGGGTCTCCTCCAGTAGATGTCTCACAAGTGAGGGTCAAGTCAACAGCCAAAACTGGAATCTCCTAGTAACATCACGAAAGAGGACAGGAACGAAAAATATCACAAAGGTATGCATCTTTTATTATTGCAGCTCATATTACAAGACGCTACACAAAAGCAACAAGGAACCAGAAGTACAAAGGATGTATCCACTAGTTCTGCTCCTGTCCATCAGCTCCCAGGGCTCCATGATCGAAGGCCTCGACTGCCTGAAGCTGAGCTCTCCCCTGCGGTCGGGGTGGACCTCCTGGTGGTGGTGGTGGTAGAGCCTCAAAGCGTCGTCCACCACCTGCTGCTCGGCCAGCTCCTCTACCTCGTCCGTCTCCTCCCTGCAGACCGCCACGGTCGAACCTCTGCCTCTGCCTAGGTGGTTCCTCAACCGTCTGCTGCTCCCCCGCATGGCGGGTCGGGCAGTCACGAGCCATGTGACCAATTCCGCCACAGGAGTAGCACTGCCCACTCTCGGCACGCTTGGCTCTGACTCCACCCCGGCTTCCCCGCACAACTGAGCCTGAGTCGTGCAGTCGGCCACTGGTAGGTCTGGTCTGCCTGGAACCCTGAGTCATCTGTCGGCTACCTGCTACCGAAGACTCCGCTACGTGCCGCCCTGCGGTGGGTCTCTGTGCTGGTGTAGACTCAGCAAGGAAGCTCTCGATCAGAAGGGCCCGCTCTAGTACTCCTGTCTGAGTCGGTATGCTGAGGGAGATCAGCGATGCCCTGATCTCGTGTCTCAAACCCTGCTCGAAGGTCCGGGCCCGGAAGAAGGGGTCTCGTACCATGTCTGTCGAGTACCGAGAAAGGTCGGTGAACCTCGCCGCATACTGAGCGACCGTCATGCTGCCCTGCCGCAGCTGTAGAAGCTCCTGGATACGCACCGCACGAAGGGTGGCTGGGACGAACTCCGAGCGGAAGAGGCTCTCAAAGTCCGTCCAAAGAAGAGACGCCTCATCGTGCACCTGGAGCATCAAGCTCCACCATCGTCCTGCCGCCGCCTGCAGGAGGCTCGCCGCGAGAATCACCATGAGATCCGCTGGTGTCCTCACTAGCCTAAAGATCCGTACCACCGCCTCTAGCCAGTCCTCGGCGGCCTGGGGGTCCGCCTCACCGCGAAACCTGGGCGGTCGCTGGCTCTGAAACTCATGCAGTGCCCTGAGGCGACGTGCATCGTCAGCGTCTGGTACTGGCAGCATCGGTGGCTCGGCGGGTAAAGCTACCGCCGGTGCCACTGCTGGCAAAGGGCCCTGCACCGATGCCTCGTCGCTCGGTGGGCTGCCGTCGCGCCCTACACTCGGAACCCTAGCTGGCTGTCGTCGCGGGGCCATCCTGAAAAGGATAACAAGAGCACCACAGTCAGAACAGTACACCTGGTGAGCTGGCACAAGTAATCACAAGGAAAACTTGAGACTTTCATAAAGCAGATCAGTATACCCGGTGAGCTGACACAAGTAATCACAAAGAAAACTTGAAACACACACGCAATCAATGTTTTCATGCATTAAGTCGGAAATCAGGAGTCAGGGTCCTGGTGTACGGATACGTCGGCCGCCGCACCAACACTGGGCTCCCTGAACTGATAACCACACTCAATACACTAAACACTATTGCTTCACATAGAAAGAAAAGACGATCAGAGTCTGCGGTAGAACCGACCACCTTTGATACCAATTTGTCACGACCCGTCCTCGGGGCCCGTGCCGTGACTACCCCAAGCCCGCCTTCCATAGGCCAGGGGCTGGCGACTAGCACCAAGGCGTAAAATCCCAGTAAACAGGGAAGGCATTGCCTTTATAAGTAACAACCACACAGAGTCAGCAAGCGGAAAGTAAAGTGCAGAAAAGTAAAGGGGGCCGGAAATACAAGCCCAACTGTAAAGTACAACTGAAAAGTAAAGTACAGCAACTGAAGAAAAGACGGCGGCCTCGTGTCGTCCACTGGCAATCCCACCTGAAGGGTGGGTACAGATAGCCTCTAGGCTCCTCGGGTCCCACGTCCGCTCCGAGTACGTCCCGCCCAGTGGTCCACCTCCAGGTACCGTCCTGCTCCACGCCCCAACCGTGATCAGCGCTGTCCGTCGTCTGCAACCAACACAACAAGGTGCGGGCATAGCCCGTGCAGGGGTGAGTACAAGCTACTCAGTAAGGACCCCGAGACCCCCGAAGGTCTCCCGAAATCCACAAAGGATATAGCACAAAAGAAAGATGCAATCACGAAGTAACATCTGACTCGACTTAGGTATATGCCCATACATATACCTAAGTCCCCAATTCTAGCTCTGCTCACGAGCTCAAGAACAACTCAATCCACAAAGGAAAGCAAGACTCAAATCCACAAGGAGAGTAAACAGTAAATCCACAAAGGATAGTTCAACACAAACCACAAAGGAGAGTGACATAAGATTCAACTCAACCAGGATTTTCATTATCGAAACCGTAAGTGTTGAAGAGCCCCATCTCTGAAGTGTACAGTGGTCCTGTCACGACTCCGAGGTACTGCTCACTAACCTAGACTGCTGAATTACTCCTCCTGTCGAGTACCGCGGGTCTGCTGCCAACTACCAGGCGCTCCGTCCGCTGAGGGTCTGCTGCCAAATACCGGGCGCTCACCCAGATAGCCTACTGAGGTACTCCTCCTGTCGAGTACCGCGGGTTTGCCGCCAACTACCAGGAGCTCCGTCCGCCGTGGGTCTGCTGCCAACTACTGGGCGCTCCGTCCACTGGGCTAGTCGACTCACTCCAAGTCGAGTCGGTCAAGCAGTCGTCAGGTCTCAGTCATCTACACGGTCTCCGTACTCCGCACGCACGTCTCCACCGTCGCGGGTCTGTCGCTACAACCAAGCGCACACACTCCGTAGAGTATCGCGGGTCCGCCGCTACAACCAAGCGCTCCACCGCCAAGGGTCTGCTGCTGCATCCAAGCGCACCACCACTGTCAAGTACCACGGGTCCGCCGCTACACCCAAGCGCTCCACCGCTCAAGGTAAAAAGAAGATTCAGCTCACACAGGTTCGGTAGCACTCTTCCACGTAGGATCGCTGAGTGCAGTAGTCGACGCAGTCCACTGAGGATCTCTGCACAGTCGTCGCCGCAGTACACGAAGGATCTCTGCTCTGCCGTCGTCGCAGTCCACGGAGGATCTCTGCTCTGTCGTCGTCGCAGTCCACGGAGGATCTCTGCTCTGTCGTCGAAGCCACAGCCAGCACTAGGGTTCCCGCACTTAGCGAGCTCGTTTAGGAGGGTCCGCTCCACGAGCCGAGAGGCTGATACATCAACTGACACTTAGTCCGAAGTTGATGTATCCAAAAGTTCCGTATCGACAACAGGATCTCAACGCAACAGACGGCGCGTCAATCGGACGCCCGGTCTGAGAGTTATTGGCATTTCCGTCCCAGGGGCCCGGTTGGTTTTTAGGGCAAAACCAACCCGACCGTACTCCGCCTGTATCCGATCCTCGGGCGGAGTATGCCAAAAGTTCCGTCTCACTTAGAGGAAACTACCACAGCTGACGGTACGTCGATCGGACGTCCGTAGCTCAAGTTATGAGCGTTTCCGCTCCGAGGGCCCGGTTGGTTTCGTGTACGAACGAACCCGGCCGAACCCAAAGTCTCCCGAAACCTTGAGTATAATATACCGAAACGACCGTCTCGATCCAAGGATCGCGTAGCCGCTGACGGTTCGTCAATCGGAGGTCCCAGGCCCAAGATATGGGCGAAAGACCGAAGAGGTCCCGAAACGGGGGTTCTGGGCCCGGGGCGACCCGGCCCGAACCCCCCCTTGGGTCGGCCGCACCGGGTCGGCCCGAACCGGCTAGGCCGGGTCCGGTCCGGCCTGGGCGCGGCCCGGCCGACCGGACCGGCCGGCTCGGCTTCGGCCGAGCGGCCGAGGGAGCCGCCGCGGGTCAAACCCGCGGCTTTGGAGAAACGCGGCCCGCGCGGGCCGCGTGCTGTGTGGCCGGACCGCGGACGCGGTCCGGAGGTTCGCCGCCGCCGCGGCTGGGCCGCGGCGGACTCCTCCGGCGGCGCGCCGGGCGCCGCCGCGCCGGCGACCCGCGCCGCCACCACCTTCCGCGGGCCGCCGGAGTTGCTCCGGTGGCCCGTTTTGCCTCCCGTCTGCGCCATTGTTCCTCCCGGGACGCGTCCTTCACTGCGGAAACAACAAATGGCCCTTGCGTCGTGCTTTTGCCGTCGCCCGCCAAATCCGCACAAAAAGGAAGATCGGCGGAGGGTTGTCGGGTCTTGTTCGTTAGACCCGTACCCTCCGCGTTAGTCATAAACAACGGGAGAAACAAGAAACGACCAATCAACAATTTTAAATAAATTTAAAATTGTTCCGTGATCGGTTCCTTATTTTAAAAGAGATAAAATCACGGGAAAGGAAAAATATTTCAAATCAACCCTTACTTGTCGTCGTCGTCGGACGAGAGGTCGTCGCGGAATCGCTCGTCGCGGATGAAGGAGATCGTCGCGTCGTCGCGGTATCCGGCGTCGCGTCGCCAATCTCCGGATCAAGAGCAAACGGATTTAATTAATTAAATCCGTTGTCATCGAATTAAAAAAAATAATTAGAAGGTTCGATTCTCACCTTTGTTGCCGAACGAGGATCGGCCGCGGAAGAAGAGGCGTCGCCGAAGAACGTCGCGGGTAAAGCTCGTCGACGTCGCAGATCTCGGCGTGCGTCGTCGAATTCCGGTCGCCGGCGTTCTTCGCGTTCTTCGCGTTCTTCGCGTTCTTCGCGTTCTTCGCGTTCTTCGCGGGGAGATAAAGAAACAAGATTCTCTCAAATCCTTTCAAAGGATTTTTAGGTTGGTCTTATTTTATAAACATGCCAACACACGAAACCGGTTAAGAAACGATCCATCAATTCGAAAGAAACGACCCATTTAATTCACGAAAGAAACAGCCCATTTAATTCACGAAATAAACCGCCCAATTAAATGGTCTGTTAAGAATTAAAGAAAACGCGTCGGTTGACTTTTCAGTTACTTTGACGGGTTTTCGCGGGTGCGTTACTTAGCGAAAGAAACGGCGGGGCTCGTGCGGGCCCCACCTCACAAATATCCTAACAAGGGGGTAGGATATTTCTGGATAGCATCCTATCCAGTTCAACTCAGCTCAAGCCACCTTTAAGTGACTTCAAGTGGCTTCCAAGCAGCTTAAGTGAAATAAAATAAAGTTGTCGCACAAACTTTATTTTATTCTGACTTAAAGCCGCAAAATTTAAAAACCACGTCTGAGCAAACGCAACTCCGGAAGAGGCGTTTCTAAGCAAATACCGGCGCCGCGATTTCATCGGTGCCCTCAGAATTTGATTCCGGGCACCGGTTCAAAAGATAGAAAAACCCGCTCGTCCGTTCACTGAACGTACCCGAGCCAAACTTCGGAAATTGATTCCGGGCACACCGGGCCTCGGAATCAGGTGCCGTCTGAAGCTGCGCTCTTGTAAAATTCCAAAGAAAAAAATTTCCTTGAAATTTGCGGGTATTTACAACATATATGGCATGGAAGTTACTGTCTCAAATTCATTGGAATATTAGAAACCTTCGCAAGGCATTGCACATTCATAAAGATTTTAAACTTCACAAACATAGACCCTTAGGTGTATTTTTGAGCTATTTTGTCCTCGATTTTCTTTGAACCGGCCATGCCTTCCTCAACATATACTATGACACATGTATTTAGGTGTCAAAATTGATGTAATTGAATGATTTTGTGAAGGAAAGTTCATCAATTTAGGTGAATATGTGCAAGATAATAAAATTATGTAGCTGAAGTGAATAGAATATTCAAATACTATTTCATAATTGAAGTAAAACACATAGGTGAATTCAAGCCTTATATATGATTCATGTAGGTTTTTGAGAATAACCTAAGGTATTATATCCTTATATACTGGGTGACATTTTTATATTCCAAAATTATGAAAAATTGAGGATCTATTTGGCAGAGATGCATGATTCCACGCACATGGAGATCTCAGATGATTTTTAAAAAGTGATATTTTAGGAATTTATAATGATATTTAAAATAGAATATGATTATGCTTATATTTAAATATCATGTGAAATAATTAAAATATTGAGTTCTTTGGGTATTTAAAATTATTAAGATTTAAGGATTTTTTGATATAATGATATTCAATATCATGTAAATAATTAAATTCCCAAGTCTTACAAAGGTTTTAAATAATATTTGAATGAGAATTCAAATGAGGAATAAATCCTGAAATCTATTGATCAGTTTAAATAGAAGA
The DNA here is from genome assembly GCA_963277665.1 of Viscum album. NCBI lineage: Eukaryota > Viridiplantae > Streptophyta > Magnoliopsida > Santalales > Viscaceae > Viscum > Viscum album. The sequence goes on from OY728120.1 coordinate 1,116,017,209, forward strand.
ATATTGAACCTATTTCTGAAGATCAATGTGTTTCCAAATATTAATGGAAACTAGGAATAAGAAATATTTTTTATGATAAATATATGTAGGTTGAGAAATAAAAATATATAGATAATAGAGAAAGAATTGAGAACACACATATACAGTGAAAAGAGATTTTCGAGAGCCTGATACACTCAGTACCGTAGAGAGAAGAATGTGAGCTAAAACTGGGAGTCGCTGAAGGAGAAATGCCTAAGTGTTTAAATAATCTTAGGAGAATACATATCACACAAGATCAAGAGATTAATCTTAAGACCAATAGTATTGAATCTATTGAGTAAGTATATGTGCATACTTGTTGATCCATCAGGTAATGGGGAAAGATTGTATTCCCCGGTAATGTAGAAGAAACCAAGAAGAAGAAGAAGATATTTTTGTTCTAGATCCTAATTATAGAAGATATTTTTATCTTCCAATGGACACTATAAATATAAGTAAATAGTTGGAATCTATTTTGATCAGATTGGGATTATCTCTGTTTATAAGCACTTGTTTGATAGTGGATAAGCTGTGTTTGGGGGTATGAACAATGCGAAAAGGAGTAGGCTATTATATTTAACCTTGTAAATATTGTGTGATAATCTCTTTATAATTATTTTACATGAAGTTTAGGCTATGATAAATGATTTAGTGTATTGATAACTTTAATAGGTTCAAAATTTTGAATTGGATAGAAAGAAAAATAATAAACAATGACAACTAATTCACCCCCTCACCTCAATGGTCCATCCATCCTAGGGAACTATAATAAATAACACTATTTTATGGAGATTATATATGTATAAAGGGAGTATGAGAGGGGATTAATCAATGGATATACCCTATAAATATTCCTTAGTAAGTGATGAAGAGATAGGAGGCCCTAAAACTTAAATACAGATTCCCAAAAAATAAGAAAAATAAAAGTTTCAAAGTTTCATGGGAACTATGCATAGGATAGGATTCTATGAAATGAGGGTGTGAAACTCTCTATCACAAAACTATATTTACCCTTTTTCACTATTCATTTTCATAGGTTCATGTATGGGCATGAACCCTACTCATACATGATGGAAAAAATCCTCTAAAAACTTAATTCTTTTACACAAACCCCAAAATTAGATGTTATTACCAATGAATAATAAATTAAATACTTGAAAATGACTTCATAAATTTCACATTTATATAACCTATCCATTTTAATATAAGACATTTTTATGTTATATATGTTATAAATATGTTAACCTGATTTTTACCCAACATTAACTGGTATAAAATTCAGGTATCTTTTACCTCTATGATGGGTACTTGGTACACATTTATATAATAGTGTAAATTCAAGGATGATCAGGTAGGTATAGATAAATATAAATTTGGGTATATTACTAATAAGAAATTTAGAAGTTTCTTGGGGTGGTAGAGAGTGAAATTCAAAAAGTTCTACCTCCAGTGGTTGAATTTTTTCCTAATTTATTTCCTAGTGATTTTCTAGGGATGACCCCTAAGTGAAAGAAAGGATTCACTATTGAATTTTTTTATGGAACTAAATAAATCTATATTACACCATATTTAATATATTTAGAAGATTTAAGGTAGTTGAAATTTTAATTAGAGGTGAACAAAGAAAAAGGATTCATTCGACTGAGCACATCTCCTTAGGGTACTCTGATCCTATTTTTTAAGAAATTTTATGGGATTTTATAATTTTGTTCAAAATATATAAATTTAAATCATGTTAATATCAATAAATACTATACTTTATTTAGAATAAATTATTTATTTGATCAATTTAAGGGTTAAATGTGGTTTATAAAAATAGATCTATGCTTCGGGTATCATCAGCTCCAAGTGAGACTAGAGGATGTTCCTAAAATATCCTTTATTCCCTTTGGTTTAAAAAATGATACTTTTTGGTTTATGGATATAATGAATCAAATTTTTCATATTTTTTTTAACTCTTTAATATTAGTTTTCATGAATGATATCCAGATAGATTCCAAATCTCGTGATGAGAATTGAAAACATTTATGGGTTGTATTAGAGACCCTATGAGAATATTGATTATATGACAAGCTCTCTAAATTATCTTTATAGATATAATAAGTTAAATTCCTTTTTCATGTGGTCTCCAAATTAGGAATATCTATTGATTATAAGAAGGTTTAGGTGGTTATTATTTGGAAGGTTCCAAAGAATGTGTTTGAAATTTAAATTTTTTTGGGGATTTTATGATATTATCACTACTTTATACAGGACTTTTCAATAATTGAAACTCCAATTACCACTTTAAAAAAGAAAGTTGTTAAGTTTTTATGGTAAAATAAGTGTGAATGTGAATTTTAATAATTTAAAAATAGATTAATTTATGTTATTATATCGATCTTATTTCAACTAGTTGAAGGGTTTAAGGCCTATTATGACAACTTTTTAGTAATTTTGGGTTGTATTGTTATACAGGATCATTGAGTGGTGGATTATGGGTCAAGTAAACTTTGGCCACATGAAATGACTTACCTAAATATTGACCTCAAATTAGTTTTTATAGTGTACTAAATAAATTTTTGGAGGCACTACTTTTTCTGTGAATGATTATTGGTTATATCTTCTCACAACATGATATAAACCTGATGCAACATCAGTGGGTAGAATACTTTAAATATTTTGATTATAAACTCTTTTATACTCCTAGAAATGGAAACATCATTATCTATTCCCTTAACTAAAATACTCCACCTCATAAAGTGTAGGTGGAAAAAAATTGAGGATGATGTATCTTATGGATGAACTTTATTTGTATGTTTTAGATGATTGTAAAGGATTTAACCTACAATATACTAACTTAAAATCAACTATAATTGATTTATTTAAGTGTCCCTAAAGTGTTTGATCATGGTTTTACCATCATTTGAGAGATTATTAATGGTGGTTTAATCCTTCAAGTGTGGTCTTGAGATTCTTGTTCCTTGTTATATATTCATAGATGGTTGGTAGTTCCTACTAGCATGAGGGAGGTGTTAAAGAGATAATATCATTCATCGAAATAGATTGTTCACCAAAGTAACTTAAATATGTATCATAATATTTATCAACAATTTTGGAGTTATGATATGAGATCGTATATTTTAGGGTTTATATCTAGGTTATTCACTTATCATTAGGTGAAATTGAGGCAACAATGACCTAGTAGTGTCCTATATACACTTTATTTATCCATTTGGAAATGGGATAAAATCATGATAGCCTTTATGAATAGATTATCCTGATCTATAAAGGGTCAAAATATGGTGTGATTAATTGTTGATCATATAATAAAGATATCACATTTGTTATCTATTTGGTAATATTCATCTAGGGATGAATTAGGAAAGATATATGTTCGTGAAATTATAAATCTTGATGGGGTAATAACTAGAATTGTTTCTGATTGGGACCCAAGGTTTACATATCAATTATGGTAGGGGTTTAAAAAAGAACTTGGTACTTAATTTAAACTAATTATATCTTACCACCCCCATACTAATGGGTAATCTAGGTAGATGATTTATATCCTTGAATATATTTTGTGGAATTTTCATTATCCTATATGTTGGAGTAAAATTACTTAATTTTAATTAATATGGTCTAATAATGTTTAAAATATAATATAGTAAGTAAATTTTATTTAGAAGTATTTAAATATCACTCAAAACATAAAAAAGTATTATAAAAATAATAGAAGTCACCCCTTGGTATTTAAGGTTAGTGATCATGTTTTTATTCATGTTTCTCCTTAATTGGGTCATTGATAAATGGTCAATTATGGGAAATTAACTCTAAGGTTTGTTAGATTATTTTAGATCTTAGATATAATTGGGGAAATAACCTACAAACTTACTTTACCACCAAAATTTAGTGTCATGAGTAATATTTTCCATAAGTCACAACTAAGAAAATACATACCTGATCTTGTGAATGTAATCGTATTTGATGATATTGAGCTAGAGGATGGTGATTCCTATATGGAATAACCTATTTTTATCATCGATCAAAGTGAAAAGGTTCTAATTGGGAAGGTTATTCCTTTGTTTCATATTTTATAGAAATTTGAAAAACAATAAGATTAAACCTTGGAATAAAAAACTCAAATTAATGCTCAATGGAAAAAAATGTTTCCTCAAGATGCTTGTTAAATATTCTCGAGGATGAGAATCCCAATGGTGGTGAGTTTTTATTGACCCTCATATTTTTTTTAGTTTTCTGTTCTTTCAATGTTAAACCAGTATTAAAATATGATTGAATATGAAATATAGATAATTGAAAAATGGGGGGAATATATATGGGTGTGGTGTTTTGATAGAATCAGGTAATTAGTGTAGTGGTATCAGGTACTCAATGGTGTTGGTGTTTCTATAGAGGTTTATTTCAACAACATCGGGTGCTTGGTATCCTTATGTTGGGTCCCTGACAAAAATTCTACTAGTTTTTTATTAAGGTAATAATGGTATTTTAACTCAAAATATTAAACCTTAATAACCCTTAGTCAGGTTTCTATCCTCATTTTTTACCAAAATCCCTCCCATTGATCCCTAACTTTATTATTCATCTTCTTTAAGAGGTTTTATCTTCAACACTAAGTAGTATTAATGTCAATAATTTTCAAGATTGACTCTTTGAATGAACTAAGGTAAGAGTTTAATATACTCTCTATGGAACGTATTGTTTTTCATGGTATCAGTTAAAGTTCCTAATCTCATATTCCTAGGTTTTATGAAATTATAAATGCCTCTAGGAGTTTCTTCATTCGAGATGTCATAGAATATAAGCCTTGTATAATTGAAGGTAACACCCTTGTTTATTCTTGGTATTTATTATATATTTTTGTTTCGGAATTAACCTCTATGTTTACATAAGTTATATTGAATTAATATTCAAGTGGTGGAATCCCCTTATCTTTTAAGCTTAGGAATAAAGTGTAATATAGTTTTGGTTAGTGCCCCTTCCTCACTTTCATATTATTATAGTTTATGGGGTCACTACTGGAAAAGTAGGCTATACCAACGGTTTATAACCGTTGCTATAGGCTGGAAAACCGTTGGTATAGGGTATACCAATGGTTTTCCAAACAGTTGGCCAGTAAGGCGTGGGGAAAGCCCTTTACCAACGGTTTCATTTAAACCATTGGTATAGGTGCTCGAGAATTCTGGAAAACAATTTACCAACGATTCTAAACCGTTGGTACAACTTTTTTCAGAAATCTGGAAAAACTTATACCAACGGTTCAGAACCGTTGGTATAAGTTTTTCAGAATTCTGGGAAAACTTCTACCAACGGTTCTGAACCGTTGGTATAAGTTTTTCCAGAATTCTGGAAAAAGCTTTACCAACGGTTCAAAACCGTTGGTAAAGAGTTTCCCAAAACTGCTGCGCAGCAGCACCCAGAAGCCCCCCCAGAAGCTACACCTGCATAAAAAAACAGTGCACAACAGCCCACCAATATACCCTCCACTATACACCTGCATAAAAAATATCACAAAAAGACACATACAGACTTCAAACAGTATAAAAAACACCTAAAATAGCCCAAAAAAACACATATGACAACAATCATACGGTGGTAATTCACCTCACCCATCAAATTCTAATAGGCATAATAGTTTGATAAACATCTATTAGAGTTGAATAAGACATTCAAATTGACTCAAATCCCATTTTTTTGTGATACTAGGTTTGGGTATGTAATTATTTGTGATGAATTTTTTATTGAACTTGTATTGTTTATAATATATGGTGAAAAGATATTTTCTTAGGAGTCTCGTCACTTATGACCCCATGAGTGAAACTACCAAACTCATGAAAAAGAGTCGTTGATGAGTGTAAATTTCAGTTGTATTCACTTAAAATGATTTCCTTTTGAAATAAAAGAGATACATTGAGTGGTGTCGTCCACACCGCGCCTCGGATTGAGGCGGAGTTGACTCGTACACATCACAAATGACCCATGGATACATGTCCTAAAGTATCAATAGTATCTGAATGCCTTTGGTCTATTTTCCGTTTCTCAGTTGTTGTTTTAACTTAAAATGTTTTCCATTTCAAAGAAAAGTGAAACACTTTGAGTGGTGTCGGCCACACCGCGCCTCAGATTGAGGCGGGGTTGACTCGTACACGTCACAAATGACCCATGGATCATTGTCCTGAAGTTTCAATAGAATCTGAAAGCGTTTGGTCGGTTTTCCGTATGTCGTTTTTTTTTACTTAAAAGCACATCCATTTTAAACAAAAGAAAGACACTTTGAGTGGTGTCGGCCACACCGTGCCTCGGATTGAGGAGGGGTTGACTCGTACACATCACAAATGACCAATGGATACATGTCCTAAAGTATCAACAGTATCCGAATGTGTTTGGTCAGTTTTCCGTATGTGGTTTTTTTACTTAAAAGCGCATCCATTTTAAACAAAAGAAAGAAACTTTGAGTGGTCCCAGCCACAGCGGCCCTCGGATTGAGGTGGGGTTGACTCATACACGTCACATATGACCCATGGATACATGTCCAAAAGTATCAATAGTATCTGAATGACTTTGGTCCATTTTCCGTATGTCAGTTGTTGTTTTACCTTAAACCGTTGTCCATTTCAAAGAAAAGTGACAAACTTTGAGTGGTCCCAGCCACACCGGCCCTCTTATTGAGGCGGGGTTGAATCTTACACGTCACATATGATCCATGGATCATTTTCCTAAAGTTTTAACAGAATCCGAATGTGTTTGGTCGGTTTTCCGTATGCAAGTTGTTGTTTTCACTTAAAATCCTGTCCATTTCAAATAAAAGTTAGACACTTTGAGTGGTGTCGGCCACACTGTGCCTCAGATTGAGGTGGGGTTGACTCTTACACGTCACAAATGACCCATAAATCATTTTCTTAAAGTTTCAACATAATCTGAAAGTGTTTGGTCGGTTTTCCGTATGTCGTTTATTTTACTTAAAAGCGGATCCATTTTAAACAAAAGAAAGACACTTTGAGTGGTACCGGCCACACCGGACCTCGGATTGAGGCGAGGTTGACTCATACACGTCACATATGACCCATGTATCTTTTTCCTACAGTTTCAACAGAATCTGAATGCATTTGGTTGGTTTTCGGTATGTCAGTTGTTGTTTTAACTTAAACTGGTGTTCATTTCAAAGAAAAGTTAGACACTTTGAGTGGTACCGGTCACACTGCGCCTCGGATTGAGGCGGGGTTGACTCTTACACGTCAAATATGACCCATGGATCATTTTACAAAAGTTTCAACAGAATCTGAATGCGTTTGGTCGGTTTTCCGTATGTCATTTGTTATTTTAACTTAAATTGTTGTCCATTTCAAAGAAAAGTTAGACACTTTGAGTGGTGCCGGCCACACCGCGCCTCGGATTGAGGCGGGGTTGACTCGTACACATCAAAAATGACCCATGTATACATTTCCTAAAGTATCAACAGTATCCTAGTGCGTTTGGTCAGTTTTCCATATGTGGTTTTTTTACTTAAAAGCGCATCCATTTTAAACAAAAGAAAGACACTTTGAGTGGTACCGACCACACCGGCCCTTGGATTAAGGAGGGGTTGACTCCTACATGTCACAAATGACCCATGGATACATGTCCTAAAGTATCAATAGTATCATAATGCCTTTGGTCCGTTTACCGTATGTCAATTGTTGTTTTAACTTAAACAGTTGTCCATTTCAAAGAAAAGTGACACACTTTGAGTGGTCCCAGCCACACCAGCCCTCAGATTGAGGAGGGGTTGACTCGTACACATCACATATGACCCATGGATACATGTACTAAAGTATCAATAGTATCCGAATGCCTTTGGTCCGTTTTTCGTATGTCAGTTGTTGTTTTAACTTAAACTGTTGTCCATTTCAAAGAAAAGTGACACACTTTGAGTGGTCCCGGCCACACCGGACCTCGGATTGAGGTGGGGTTGACTCTTACACGTCACATATAACCCATGGATCGTTTTCCTAAAGTTTTAACAGAATCCGAATGCGTTTGGTTGGTTTTCAGTATGTCAGTTGTTGTTTTAACTTAAATCGTTGTCCATTTCAAAGAAAAGTGACAAACTTTGAGTTGTCCCGGCCACACCGGCCCTCGTATTGAGGCGGGGTTGACTCTTACACATCACATATGACCCATGGATCGTTTTCCTAAAGTTTCAATAGAATCAGAATGCGTTTGGTCATATTTCCGTATGCAAGTTGTTGTTTTCACTTAAAATCCTGTCCATTTCAAATAAAAGTTAGACACTTTGAGTGGTGTCAGCCACACTGCGCCTCGGATTGAGGTGGGGTTGACTCTTACACGTCAAAAATGACCCATAAATAATTTTTTTAAAGTTTCAACAGAATCCGAAAGTGTTTGGTCAGTTTTCCGTATGTCGTTTTTTTTACTTAAAAGCGCATCCATTTTAAAAAAAAGAAAGACACTTTGAGTGGTACCGGCCACACCGGCCCTCGGATTGAGGCGGGGTTGACTCGTACACGTCAAAAATGACCCATGGATACATTTCCTAAAGTATCAATAGTATCTGAGTGCGTTTGGTCAGTTTTCCATATGTGGTTTTTTTTACTTAAAAACGCATCCATTTTAAACAAAAGAAAGACACTTTGAGTGGTACCAGCCACACCGGCCCTCGGATTGAGGCGGGGTTGACTCGTACACGTCAAAAATGACCCATGGATACATTTCCTGAAGTATCAACAGTATCCGAGTGTGTTTGGTCAGTTTTCCATATGTGTTTTTTTTACTTAAAAGTGCATCCATTTTAAACAAAAGAAAGACACTTTGAGTGGTACCAGCCACACCGGCCCTCAGATTGAGGCGAGGTTGACTCCTACACGTCAAAAATGACCCATGGATACATGTCCTAAAGTATCAATAGTATCCGAATGCATTTGGTCCGTTTTCCGTATGTCAGTTGTTGTTTTAACTTAAACTGTTGTCCATTTCAAAGAAAAGTGACACACTTTGAGTGGTTCCGGCCACACTGGCCCTCGGATTGAGGGAGGGTTGACTCGTACACGTCAAATATGACCCATGGATCGTTTTCCTAAAGTTTCAACAGAATCATAAAGTGTTTGGTTGGTTTTCTGTATGTCAATTGTTGTTTTAACTTAAACCGTTGTCCATTTCAAAGAAAAGTGACAAACTTTGAGTGGTCCTGGCCACACCGGCCCTCGGATTGAGGTGGGGTTGACTCGTACACGTCACAAATGACCCATGGATAGTTTTTCTACAGTTTCAATAGAATCCGAATGCATTTTGTCAGTTTTCTGTATGTCATTTGATGTTTTAACTTAAACTGTTGTCCATGTTAAAGAAAAGTTAGACACTTTGAGTGGTGTCGGCCACACCGCACCTCGGATTGAGGCGGGGTTTACTCGTACATGTCACAAATGACCTATGGATACATTTCCTAAAGTATCAACAATATCCGAGTGTGTTTGGTCAGTTTTTCGTATGTGGTTTTTTTTACTTAAAAGCGCATCCATTTTAAACAAAAGAAAGACACTTTGAGTGGTCCCAGCCACACCGGCCCTCGGATTGAGGCAGGGTTGACTCGTACACGTCCCATATGACCCATGGATACATTTCCTAAAGTATCAACAGTATCCGAATGTATTTGGTCGGTTTTCCGTATGCCAGTTGTTGTTTTCACTTAAAATCATGTCCATTTCAAATAAAAGTTAGACACTCTGAGTGGTGTCGGCCACACCGCTCCTCGGATTGAGGCGGGGTTGACTCCTACACGCCAAAAATGACCCATGGATACATGTACTAAAGTATCAATAGTATCTGAATGTGTTTGGTCCATTTTCCGTATGTGGTTTTTTTTACTTAAAAGTGCATCCATTTTAAACAAAAGAAAGACACTTTGAGTGGTACTGGCCACACCGGACCTCGGATTGAGGCGGGGTTGACTCGTACACATCACATATGACCCATGGATCATTTTCCTGTAGTTTAAACAGAATCCGAATGTGTTTGGTCTGTTTTTCGTATGCCAGTTTTTGTTTTCACTTAAAATCTTGTCCATTTCAAATAAATTTTAGACACTTTGAGTTGTGTCGGCCACTACTTCAAAGCACATTTTCCATATCATCTTACACATGCATAAACATGAAATACATGGCTAACTAAGAAAGCTAAGTAAAAAAATAGAAAAATGAGCATCACAGTACCAAGGAATACTAAAGGTCTATGTAGTAGACTAATCATACAATAAGAATCAAGTGCAAAAAATAGAATCTGAATGCAACGTCCCTATGAAGCAAAGGAAAACCCCAAAGTGGAAAACCATGTTCAAAAATAAAGAGTTATACAGAATTCAAAAATGTAATGGATCAATCTGCCTCTGATAACCATCACCATCACTACTATCATCATCAGCCTCATCCTCACCGCCATCTCTATCCTCGTCGTCGTCCTCGTCCTCAACATCTTCCTCGCCCTCGGCCCCATCCTCGCCCTCGGCCCCATCCTCGCCCTCATCCACATCCTCATACTTTCCCTCTTCCTCTTCAGCATCCTCATCATCACCAAGAACGTCATCATCTCGATCGCCACTAGAGCTACCGCCTGGTTCATTGGATGATGCACCCATCGACGACATAAATGTCTGACAAGCCGCATTAGCCTCTAGTGGAAGTGATAAAGATAAAGCTCTCATCAGTTTCATAAATTCTCTGTCTCTTGTTTGAACTTGTACTTACAACTCTGTGACCCTTTTATCAAACTATCTTGCATGATCCTTGACCTGTTCCAACTCAGTGGTACTAGAATGGATACCTGGAGACGACCAATACCTCGTTGGGACTATATTCTTATCAGGTCGGCAGCATACTCGACCAGAGTGCTCATCTCCCAAAACCTGATATAAATGATCGTGTGGCCCAAAATTGTCAGGATCCTAGGAATCAAGAGCCTCTAAAGAAGCCTGTAAAAAATATTAATAGATTATTAAATTTCAAATTAGATATTAAACTTTTAAATAAACAAATTAAAACTTACAATCTTCTCTTGGGTCGGTTCATTTACCACAGTTCCATCTTTTTTTCTTCTACTCGAGCAAAACAATTTTGCTTGAGGGATACGTCCTTCAATATTCATTGTGTGCTTCTGTAATGACATTGAAACAATATAAAGTGAAAGTATAATCATATATTCATTATTCAATAAATCACATAATTTAAGTAGGATCCAATAAAAAGGGAAAGTCCTAAAGAAAAATTATAAACAACTATATCGTATCTGCTGCCTCTCATGATCTGACATTGTTGTGCGCCCCAAAGTGTGGAGGTATTTCTTTGAATCAATGTTTTTTTTGTTTTTTTCAGAAGATTCCTAAATAATGATTAATAATTAATAAGATTATATTAATTCAAAATATGAAAACTCTCATTTAAATAACTCAAATGAGATTAATACCTTAAATTTGGCAGTCGCCCAATGGGTAATCATTTGGAGATATTTCTCTATCGGGCAGTCATCCACGATAGGTAATGTCTCTAACTCCGTGCCCACTCTATCACACCATCCAACATACAGCTCATGCTTATAAGCTCTCCAAAGCTCTCCTATCTCTTTTAAACGTGCTGGTCATGCACCTTTGCCATCAGGGAAGTTAAACCGAAGCTGAAACCAAATTGATTAGTTCATTTAAATACGAAAATATACTAAATTAAATCCAATAGATTTTTTATCCATATTTGTGCCCACGCGTTATCCTTGACTTCGGGTGGTAGATGTCTCCAAGAGAGAGGGCTGACCGGAATGATATCGGAGTATTTGGATAGCGTCGCCAAAAAACCCCGACATTGCTGCCCAGATTTCTCAATCATTTGTCAATCAACATTGTATTCTACCATCAACTATGTCTGGCGGTTCCATACCGCACGCAAGCGAGTACGCCCCCTCCCCCCCCTCCTATATGTAGATGAATATGTTATTAAAGAAAAATAATATCAATACAAGTTATAATAAAAATAAATTTTGGTATAAAAATTTGATAGAGTTATATAAATATACCTGTGGTAGTCGGATCAATGGGTGCAGAAGCTGAAGGAATATCATGTACAGGTGGAGTTTCCCTCAGTGTATGCTCCTCAGCCACATAATGTGTCGTAGCAGGAGTCGAAGAAGGTGGAATATAATAACCTGGAGATAATGAACCAGAAGCAAAAGATGATGGCATAGACGTCTGGCCAGCTGGTAGTGTAAACATCGGAGGTCTAAATATCTCATATGTCCCTGAAGACATGCCAGGATCAAAATAGGTCGTAGAAGATACGTCTGTGGTATTGGATCGTCTAAATCTCGCCCCACAAGCCCTCGTACCACCAACCTCTCTACTGGGAGTAATATCAGGCTCCTCGTCAGATATCTGTCGTCTAGGGGGTGGATCCTGAAAAAATGTTTGACAGAAAAGTAAATACATGATATTATAAGTTATTGAAATATTTATATTTGAAATAAAATACTCACAACAGGGATGAGTGGAGGAACACCCATCTGTACCATGCGACGATTATTATCTGTCATCTTTTTCCGCCGCCTCTCTTCAATGGGTGTCATTTCCTGCAATGAAAAAAAATATGGAAGTAATTAGAAACAGATAACTAATGTGTAACCCAAAAAAAATATAGAAAAACCATTATGATAAAAATAACATAATGAAACAGAAGATTTATGGTGTTATGAAGGTAAGTACTAGGATACACACTCTGAATGATGTAGGTGAAACATGTAGGTGAGAACACGACTGTATGATTCTATATATTTCCCACCACAACTTCGGGTTCACAATCAACTCTGAAAATTGAGCTGTTGGGGTCATCATAAGTAATAAACGGATTGCTTCCAATTGCAGTAGGGATAGTGTCAACTTCATCACCACCATCATCAAAAACATGTCTGGGATTTACTTCAATAATTACACCGAATTTTGGATGACGATGATCTTTGACATTAAAAACTTGTTTCACCATTGATGCCAATACATATGGTTCATCGGTGGCAAGAGTGTGAGTCATGTCAATAACTCAAAATCCACAATCATCAATAAAGGTTCCTTGCCTCATCATTGAATCAAACCATTGACATTTCATCATCGTGACTCGACCATGCGAGTAATAATCCAAAATTATTATTTTCTCCATGACACCATAATAAGCAACATTTTCAGAACGAGGTCTAGTGTCCGATGAACTGGCATAACAGTCTATTATGGTAGTTAGCATAACACAATTATGTTGTGTTCTCATGTTTATTTCTCATTCAGTGATAACAAATTTGTATCCATTGATCACAAGTGATTTACAAGCACGAACCATGGTATTAGGACCAAAAGCCAAAGCTCTTATTTCCTCAGAAATAGAGTCTGTAGGAAAACTCGATACCTGAAATATAAACAAATAGTAAACTTAGTTAAATATTATTTTTATTTAGTTATTACAGAAATATTTTTACCTTCAATTTCAACCAAGAAGAAAACCCTTTACTATGCAAAGTCTCCTTCTTTCTCAAAGATAAAGAACTATGCTTTCTATATATCAATTCTTTATGTTACCTGTAGATAAAAATAATAATAGTTTAACAAATATTTAAAATTACAAGAGATAAGATAAGAGATACATGTACAATTAACTTACTTTATATACTCATCGAACAAATCACAATTGAACAACACTGTGCGATGTGCCATCTCTCGCTCTTCAAGGCTTAATGTTGTCAATGTATATGATCCCGGAATTCCTCCTTTCTAAGGAAGTGATGGAAAACTGGGTTCAATTTTCCCATACTGTTCTTCTTCATTTCTCATTGGTCTGTTTATTCTCGTAGTATGATCAAACAAATACATTGAGCAGAAATCCATACATTCTTGAGCCAAGTAACCGTTCACAATAGAACCTTCGGGATAATTCCAGTTCTGAACATATGATTTCAATGTGCACATGTTTCTTTCAGTTGGATATATCCAACAGAAAGCAACGGGTCCTCCAAGAAGTATTTTGGTCGGAAGATGGACAGTCAGATGCAACATGCATGTAAAAAATGATGGAGGGAATATTTTCTCTAACTCACACAAAATTAATGGTGTCTCTGCCAACAGTTTTTTCACAAGGGATTTGGACAACCTCTTATCACAAAGATCTCTAAACAAATAGCACAACCGAATAACTGAGACTCTAACATTATTGGACAAGAGATGACGGATTGCTATTGTAATCAACTCATGCAAAAGGACGTGGTAATCATGAGTCTTCAAAGATTTCAACTTCAACTCTTTTCTGTTGACCCGTTTTGATATATTTCTTGAATAGCCATCAGGAACTTTAATAGTCTCTAGCACTTCCAGAAATTGATTTTTTTCAGCAGGAGTCATCACATAAGAAGCACATGGAACTTTCCATTTATTTTCACTGATACAGACAGGATGCAATTCTGGTCTGATCCCCCAATCTACCAAGTCGCGCCGAGATCATAAATAATCTTTTGTCTTCCCCTTGACATTTAGAAGAATCGAAAGCAACATTTCACATATATTCTTTTCAATGTGCATTACATCTAAGAAATGACGTAACAAGTTGGTTGACCAATATGAAAAATCAAAGAATATACTCTTCTTCTTCCAATTGTAACAGGTATCATTGGAAACATTTTTCCTCTTTATAGATTTCATTACACTCTTCCCAAATGAATAACTGAAATGTTTCAATTCATTAAGAACATCAGTTCCAGACATACGCTGAGGTGGATCATCATTCTCCATGGTATTGTCAAATCTTCGACGATTGTTTCTATATGGATGGTTCATTGGCAAGAATCGTAGATGTCCCATAAAACTAAAACTACAACGATATTTCAGTCTTCTCGATAGAGTATTCTTCATACAAACAGGACAGGACAATTTTCCTTTTTTTCTCCATCCAGACATCATTTCATAAGCAGGAAAATCATTGATAGTCCACATAAGTGCAGCACGCATCTGAAATATGTCTTTCGAACATGCATCGTATATGGGAACACCCACATCCCAAAGAAGTTTCAACTCTTTTATTAAAGGTTGCAAGTATACATCTATATCATTGCCGGGATCAGAAGGGCTAGATATCAGTATACTCAAGAAAGTGTAAGGCTTTTTTATACACAACCAAGGGGGAAGGTTATAAATGTGTATGAAAACCGGCCATGTGCTGTGCGAAGTAAGAATCTACCCAAATGGATTAAAACTGTCACATGAAAGACCCAGTATCATATTACGCATGTTGGCTGCAAATTCCGGATATCGAGCATCAAATCTCTGCCATGCAAATCCATCTGCAGGGTGAACCAACTCTTCATTATTCTTTTTTCTCTCGGTGTCATGCCATCGCATTTTTATGGATATTTCATCAGACATGAAAAGGTTCTGTAATCTAGGGATCAATGGAAAGTACCACATTACTTTTTGTGGCACACGAGATGGTGTTCCATCATCTTTTGGCTTCCATCGGGAGGTTCCGCATTTTATACAATCATTTCTTTCAGCAGTTTCCTCCCAAAATAAGCTGCAATCATTCGGGCAAGCATGAATTTTTTTTTGAGAATCCAAGTTCATCAACCAACTTCCATGCCATATAGTGGTTTGAGGGAATATCTGCATCATCTGGAAGTAAGTCCTTCAAGAATTTAAGAATATAATCAATTGCAGTATTTGAAATCCCATACATAGTTTTCCCATGAAACAATCGGATTAAAAATTCCAACTTTTTCATTTTATCACATTGCCGATATACTGGAGTCGTCGCAGAATCATTCAATTTTTTCACCCTATCAACATCATCATTTTCATTGGACGCATCATGTGTGCTTGTATTGAAATCTTGTTGGATGGACATCCTTTCCTTCTCATGATGTCGAATAAATGGAAACCGATCATATATCAAACTCTCCAATTTAGTCCTATCATTTGGATCATCAACATTTTGAGATTCCATTTTCTCTCCATTGTGATACCACACATAATAGTTTGTTTGGAAACCATATTTGGTTATATGATAGCTAACTGCTTCACGGCTCAACCAAGGTCTTCCAACACAATTAAAACATGGGCAGTGTATGCGACCACTATCTGAAGCCTTGTCAAATGCAAAATCTAGAAATCTGTTCAAATTATTTTGAAAATCAGTTGAAATCCGATCAGTTTCGTACATCCAACTTCTATCCATTCTGTAAAAAAATCGCAATAAGTCATTTCAAAGCAATTCAATAATATTAAAGTTTAATCAAAAAAATATTTACATAAATGACAATTGTTTACTCTATATAAAATCATAACTGACACATTACTCTATATGAGAATCATATTAAGAAATACAACAAAATACAGTGTATATAAGAAAATAAGATACAAAATTTATAATTCCTATATTCACGGATTGACAAGTAAGATATTGGAAGTGGATCAAGGAATACATAATCCTTAAGGGTCTTGTTGGGAGTATATGAGTTTTATACTTTAACTTCTTCAAGTAGATCAGGATGAGGAGTAGTATGAGGATCCTGGGAGTGGCGGGACTGTCCAAGGGGGGTGTGGCGTGTCCAGGGGGGTGCGGGGTTCTAGGGGGTGGTGGGGCCGTCCGGGGGGTCGGAGGTGTCTAGGGGGTGGGGGGCTGTCTAGGGGGGTCGGGGTGTCCAGGTGGGCGGGCTGTCCGTGGGGGTGGTCAGGTTGTCCAAGGGGGTCGGGGTGTATAGGTATATTTATATGAAAATAATACCCCCACAATAATCATGCAGCCCTGTCATTAGTCTAAACCCCTAGAACACATAAAATAAGCTAGTATGAACATTTACTAAAATATTTAACACCATACGAATGAAAATAAAATCTAAATATAGTTTGAGAGGATATAATGGTGTGTGTGAAAAAAATGATATTAAATCAATTTAAATGAATATGGAACAAATGAGGGTTTATAATACACTAAGAGTACCTCAAACAATCCAAAACCACTATAGCACCACCCCCTTGGATAGCCCGCCCACCCCCCTCGACACCCCTTCTCCCTATGGACAGCCCCCCACCCCCTTGGATAGCCCGCCCACCCCCCTGGACACCCCTACCCCCCGTGGCCAGCCCACCCAACCCCCCTGGACAGCCCGCCCACCCCTCCTTGACAGCCCGACCACCCTCGTGGACAGCCCGTCCACCCTTGTGGACAGCCCGCCCACCCCCGTACCCCCCTGGACACCCCGTACCCCCCCGGGATAGCCCCGCCCACCCTCCCAAACATCCCAGACCCCCCTCCCCTGCAACCCCACCACCACCACCTAGACATACCAACCCCCCTGGACACCCCCACACACCCCTCCCCCACCAGGACACCCCATCCAGACCCCCAGGACAGCCCACACCCCCTGGACAGCCCCGCCCACCCACGTGGACAGCCTTTCCCACCCCCGTGGACAGCCCTGCCCACCCCTGTGGACAACCCACCCACCCCCGTGGACACCCCCGTGGACAGCCCACCCACCCCCCTCGACACCCCTTCTCCCTATGGACAGCCCCCACCCCCTTGGATAGCCCGCCCACCCCCCTGGACACCCCTACCCCCTGTGGCCATCCCACCCACCCCCCCTGGACAGCCCACCCACCCCTCCTTGACAGCCCGACCACCCCCGTGGACAGCCCGTCCACCCTTGTGGATATCCCACCCACCCCCATACCCCCTGGACACCCTGTACCCCCCCTGGATAGCCCTGCCCACCCTCCCAAACAGCCCACACCCCCTTCCCTACAACCCCACCACCACCACCTAGACATACCACCCCACCTGGACACCCCACACACCCCTCCCCCACCAGGACACCCCACCCAGACCCCCAGGACAGCCCACACCCCCTGGACAGCCCCGCCCACCCCCGTGGACACCCCCTACCCCCTAGACAGCCCAACCATCCCCCGTAGACAGCCCACCCACCCCCCTCGACACCCCTTCTCCCTATGGACAGCCCCCCACCCCCTTGGATAGCCCGCCCACCCCCCTGGACACCCCTACCCCCCGTGGCCAGCCCACCCCCCCCCCCCCCCCCCGGGACAGCCCGCCCACCCCTCCTTGACAGCCCAGCCACCCCCGTGGACAGCCCGTCCACCCTTGTGGACAGCCCGCCCACCCCCGTACCCCCCTGGACACCCCGTACCCCCTGGATAGCCTAGCCCACCCTCCCAAACAGCCCACACCCTCCTCCCCTACAACCCCACCACCACCACCTAGACATACCACCCCCCTGGACACCCCCACACACCCCTCCCCCACCAGGACACCCCACCCAGTCCCCCAGGACAGCCCACACCCCCTAGACAGCCTCGCCCACCCCCGTGGACAGCCTTTCCCACCCCCGTGGACAGCCCCTCCCACCCCCGTGGACAACCCACCCACCCCCGTGGATACCCCCTGCCCCCACAATCCATTATCCAAAACATATCAAATTGGTTTGAACACAATCCATAATTCCCACAATCCATTATCCAAAACATGTAAACGTTCACGATAGCCTCCCCCAACTCTGATTTACATGTTTTGAACACTCTCCCTCTAAACATAGAATATAAAAACATTAAAGAAGTCTTCACAAACACAAACAATATCCTATTTAGATATTAATTTCAATAATCAAGTAAACCACCAACACCTGGAAAAAATCTATTCATTAAAATAACTATAACAATATGGTTGAGATCAAATTTTACCTATTCGGATGGGGGTGTACCTGTTGGGATGGGGGGTGATGGTGTTCGGATGGGGGGTTCGCGAGAGCAGTGGATCGAAAGAGATTCGGATGGGGTTCGCGAGAGCAGCGGAGCGAATAGATTAGAGCTCTGTCCGAATGGGGAGAGGAGATCGCAATCTGCAATTTGGGGAAAACCTTTCCCAACGGTTCACTGGAACCATTGTGAAATGTGTGAGTTTAGCACCCATTTCCCAATGGTTCCAGTGAACCGTTGGGAAAGGGTCCACCGAAAGAATCTTGGATATTTTGAATGTGAGAAAAGAAAAATGATAGGAAAATTGATTCCATAAATGAGACATGATGAATTTCATTTCAAAAGAATCTTGGATATTTTCACACCTTTTATTTATGAATGGGACATGATTATTATATTATACTTTTCCCATGAGTTCAAATTTTTAGGGGTGGGGGTGTGATCATAGCACAATTCACTGTTTTATTTCACCCTTATACCAATGTATTAAACTAGTTTTGTATTGAAAATTAAAAGTATAATAAAAAAATTCAATCCATTTTTGATTCAATTATTTTGTGATTAAAACTTTTAAAAAGGTAAATTTTACTTGTTTTGATAATTATATTGTAGGTGGAGGTGATTTGGAGGACCCATGATGAAGTCAAAGAAAAATGGACCAATCTGCACATGATCCAAGCACACCAGTGGAATAAAATGCATGATTATACTAAATAGTGTATTAAAATGGGATGAAATTTTTTGGACAGGTCCAAAATTTAATGGGATACATTTCATATGAAGGAACCCAAGACCCATTCTTCCTCTAAAATTCCCATCCGAACTGATCTTTACAGGGAATCAAATCTGCACAAGTCAAAAGCGGTGTTTTGTATTTTATCAATATCTCTATATTTGACTGTCCAATTGGAGCTAAAATTTCTATGGAGATATTAATGATGTCTTTATATAACTTTATAGTTTTTTTCAAAGTTATATTAGACTTTCTAGTGTCTAAAAACTACAATCCAAGTGGTTTTACACAATCTGTGTGCTCAAAACCACCTTCCAATTTTCCTATAAAAGAACACCTTGGGCACCCTATTTTGGAGTTTGAACTAGAGGCAAGGTACTGAAATTTTGGAGTCCCAAAGTATTCCTCCCACCAATATTTGAATTTCTATATGCCATTTTAAGTTCTACCTCCACCTCTTTCTCTTCCTCCCCTCCCATGGGTTTCTAAACCCCTTGTGATCACCTGGGGAGGAACATGTTGTAAATCCCGAGATTAATTTTCCAATATTTGAATGGTATTTTTAATTATAGGTTTTTATGTTGTTTTACTTAATCCTATATGTTTATTTAATTGAGTTATGTAATGTTAAGTCATGATCGACTCATATGATCATGCTTGGGGGTACCCATTAATGTGATGTTTTACACATTGTTCACCACTTCTTCCCCCTTTCAATTATAGTATTTGTGTGGTTAATATTGTTCAATTGAAATTAAATAAACACTATCATTTACATTTACTTTAAATTAATGGTAACGCATTGAAATAGAATACAAACCTGGACAGCGCATCGAGTTCTTTGTGTGTTTCCTTGGTGAGTTTCGATTATGAAGTCAAACACAAATCACCCAATCATCGGTGGTATCTGGTGAATCATTGTGTTTTTTTTACTAAACCCTAGGAGGTATCCTAGTATAAACTCAATAACATCCTATTTATAGGTGTTACAAACTAGGGATTACAATATCATAACCCTATCTCTTGAAACGTTGAATTATGAGCATCATGAGATTTCCCTGGGATGATCACGTTTAATTAGTCTTGTTCATTTCTACTTGGTTTTATCGCTTCCATTTTTATATTGTAATATTTAATCATAAAACTCTAAGTTTTATTACATCCTGTTCCCCTTCTATTTTCATAATAATAACTCTCTTTTTCAATTGATGATCTAAGGATCTGTCGAGAGATGACCTAGGGTTGTTGCTATACTGTAGAAATTATTATAAAAACTAAACAACTAATTTGATGCACTCAACAACGCGGTCAATGGTTGGGGGAGGGTTTCATCCCATGAATTACATACAAGGGTAATACTATTTTTTACATATTCTAAGACTTTATTTTCACATCATGTGTTTAGGACATTTTCATATAGTTTAACACCATACAAATATGACATTGGGTTAAGCAGTTTTACATCATGCATCTCGAACATGGGATGGACCTACACCTAGGGAGACCATTTCTAGGTAGTGTAGAAGGATCCAACACTAGTTCTCTATACCAGGAAAGGTGTGTAGTTTCCCTTGATGATGAATTTTGGGCTTATGTATCTACCACACATGAACCTCTGGGTGGTTAATGGTGTAAACACTATTGTGTTGAAGTGAAAAACAGGGATCCTTAGGTTAGTGGGACTATGTTTAGGAGAAAGAATCATTAGGGTGGAAATTCATAGGATAAAAAGGAAAGTTAATGGTCCATACTATGCTTGAATTAAAGGGGGTGGTCACAAGGGTTGATGATACTGGTTACATGGGGTATTGGGGTGTGAATGAACTAGTTTTGGATGGGTAAAGGGTCCTTAGGCACTTAACTTTTGTTATAAGGTATTTTTTGAAAGGAGGAAAAATGGGGAGGCCTGAGGGATGGGTTTTTTGAATGTTGGGGGTTCATGAAGTCTAGAGGCTTTTCTAAGGGAAGGGGTCTCATGAAGGTGTATCTGTTGTGAAACAGGGTGGCCTTGCCTTGGAGTAAAGTCTTAGTTCCCATGGGGATAGTTTTGAGAAGGATAAATATCTTTTGAAACCCCAAGAGCAGAAAAAGGATGTATTATAATGTGAAGTACATTGACCTTTAGTGAAGGAATCTATACCATAGTTAGATGTTCTCAAGAATCCATGGAAGGTAGTTCCAAAAAAATATGGAGACCTCTGGGAATCCATCTTATATTTTGATCAAGAAGGTTGGATTTTCATGAATTCATAGTCTTTGTGAAAATTATGAAGGTCATGTCCCCTAAAAAAATTGGATGGAGAGGTTGTTTATAGGTATTGTGAAGGTTTATAGGCCCATTTCATGAAATATAATTCCTTGGAAATATGTTTCACAAAGTTTTGAATCAAGGTGTGGATTTCTGTGAATGCACATATATGGCATGGAAGTTACTGTCTCAAATTCATTGGAATATTAGAAACCTTCGCAAGGCATTGCACATTCCTAAAGGTTTTAAACTTCACAAACATAGACCCTTAGGTGGATTTTTGAGCTATTTTGGCCTGGATTTTCTTTGAACCGGCCATGCCTTCCTCAACATATACTATGACACATGTATTTAGGTGTCAAAATGGATGTAATTGAATGATTTTGTGAAGGAAAGTTCATCAATTTAGGTGAATATGTGAAAGATAATAAAATTATGTAGCTGAAGTGAATAGAATATTCAAATACTATTTCATAACTGAAGTAAAACACATAGGTGAATTCAAGCCTTATATATGATTCATGTAGGTTTTTGAGAATAACCTAAGGTATTATATCCTTATATACTGGGTGACATTTTTATATTCCAAAATTATGAAAAATTGAAGATCTATTTGGCAGAGATGCATGATTCCACGCACATGGATATCTCAGATGATTTTTAAAAAGTGATATTTTAGGAATTTATAATGATATTTAAAATAGAATATGATTATGCTAATATTTAAATATCATGTGAAATAATTAAAATATTGAGTTCTTTGGGTATTTAAAATTATTAAGATTTAAGGATTTTTTGATATAATGATATTCAATATCATGTAAATAACTAAATTCCCAAGTCTTACAAAGGATTTAAATAATATTTGAATGAGAATTCAAATGAGGAATAAATCCTGAAATCTATTGATCAGTTTAAATAGAAGAATATTGAACCTATTTCTGAAGATCAAGGTGTTTCCAAATACTAATGGAAACTAGGAATAAGAAATATTTTTTATGATAAATATATGTAGGTTGAGAAATAAAAATATATAGATAATAGAGAAAGAATTGAGAACACACATACACAGTGAAAAGAGATTTTCGAGAGCCTGATACACTCAGTACCGTAGAGAGAAGAATGTGAGCTAAAACTGGGAGTCCCTGAAGGAGAAATGACTAAGTGTTTAAATAATCTTAGGAGAATACATATCACACAAGATCAATAGATTAATCTCAAGACCAACAGTATTGAATCTATTGAGTAAGTATATGTGCATACTTGTTGATCCATCAGGTAATGGGGAAATATTGTATTCCCCGGTAATGTAGAAGCAACCAAGAAGAAGAAGAAGATATTTTTGTTCTAGATCCTAATTATAGAAGATATTTTTATCTTCCAATGGACACTATAAGTAGAAGTAAATAGTTGGAATCTATTTTGATCATATTGGGATTATCTGTGTTTATAAGCACTTGTTTGATAGTGGATAAGCTGTGTTTGGGGGTATGACCAATGCGAAAAGGAGTAGGCTATTATATTTAACCTTGTAAATATTGTGTGATAATCTCTTTATAATTATTTTACATGAATTTTAGGCTATGATAAATGATTTAGTGTATTGATAACTTTAATAGGTTCAAAATTTTGAATTGGATAGCAAGAAAAATAATAAACAATGACAACTAATTCACCCCCTCCCCTCAATGGTCCATCCATACTAGGGAACTATAATAAATAACACTATTTTATGGAGATTATATATGTATAAAGAGAGTATGAGAGGGTATTAATCGATGGATATACCCTATAAATATTCCTTATTAAGTGATGAAGAGATAGGAGGCCCTAAAACTTAAATACAGATTCCCAAAAAATAAGAAAAATAAAAGTTTAAAAGTTTCATGGTAACTATGCATAGGATAGGATTCTATGAAATGAGGGTGTGAAACTCTCTATCACAAAACTATAGTTACCTTTTTCACTATTAATTTTCATGGGTTCATGTATGGGCATGAACCCTACTCATACATGATGGAAAAAATCCTCTAAAAACTTAATTCTTTTACACAAACCCCAAAATTAGATGTTATTACCAATGATTACTAAATTAAATACTTGAAAATGACTTCATAAATTTCACATTTATATAACTTATCCATTTTAATATAAGATATTTTTATGTTATATATGTTATAAATATGTTAACCTGATTTTTAACCAACATTAACTGGTGTAAAATTCAGGTATCTTTTACCTCTATGATGGGTACTTGGTACACATTTATATAATAGTGTAAATTCAAGGATGATCATGTAGGTATATATCAATATAAATTTCGGTATATTAATAATAAGAAATTTAGAAGGTTCTTGTGGTGGTAGAGAGTGAAATTCAAAAAGTTCTACCTCCAGTGGTTGAATTTTTTCCTATTTTATTTCCTAGTGATTTTCTAGGGATGACCCCTAAGTGAAAGAAAGGATTCACTATTGAATTGTTTTATGGAACTAAATAAATCTATATTAAACCATATTTAATATCTTTAGAATATTTAAGGTAGTTGAAATTTTAATTAGAGGTGAACAAAGAAAAAGGATTCATTCGACTGAGCACATCTCCTTAGGGTACTCTGATCCTATTTTTTAAGAAATTTTATGGGATTTTATAATTTTGTTCAAAATATATAAGTTTAAATCATGTTAATATCAATAAATACTATACTTTATTTACAATCAATTATTTATTTGATCAATTTAAGGGTTAAATGTGGTTTATAAAAATAGATCTATGCTTCGGGTATCATCAGCTCCGAGTGAGACTAGAGGATGTTCCTAAAATATCTTTTATTCCATTTGGTTTAAAAAATGATACTTTTTTGTTTATGAATATAATGAATCAAATATTTAATATTTTTTTTAACTCTTTAATATTAGTTTTCATTAATGATATCCAGATAGATTCCAAATCTCATGATGAGAATTGAAAACATTTATGGGTTGTATTAGAGACCCTATGAGAATATTGATTATATGACAAGCTCTCTAAATTATCTTTATAGATATAATAAGTTAAATTCCTTTTTCATGTGGTCTCCAAATTAGGAATATATATTTATTATAATAAGTTTTAGGTGGTTATTTTTTGGAAGGTTTCAAAGAATGTGTTTGAAATTCAAATTTTTTTGGGGCTTTTATGATATTATCACTACTTTATACAGGACTTGTCAATAATTGAAACTCCAATTACCACTTTAAAAAAGAAATTTGTTAAGTTTTTATGGTAAAATAAGTGTGAATGTGAATTTTAATAATTGAAAAATAGATTAATGTATGTTATTATATCGATCTTATCTCAACTAGTTGAAGGGATTAAGGCCTATTATGACAACTTTTTAGTAATTTTGGGTTGTATTGTTATACAGGATCATTGAGTGGTGGATTATGGGTCAAGTAAACTTTGGCCACATGAAATGACTTACCTAAATATTGACCTCAAATTAGTTTTTATAGTGTACTAAATAAATTTTTGGAGGCACTACTTTTTCTGTGAATGATTATTGGTTATATCTTCTCACAACATGATATAAACCTGATGCAACATCAGTGGGTAGAATACTTTAAATATTTTGATTATAAACTCTTTTATACTCCTAGAAATGGAAACATCATTATCTATTCCCTTAACTAAAATACTCCACCTCATAAAGTGTAGGTGGAAAAAAATTGAGGATGATGTATCTTATGGATGAACTTTATTTGTATGTTTTAGATGATTGTAAAGGATTTAACCTACATTATACTAACTTAAAATCAACTATAATTGATTGATTTAAGTGTCCCTAAAGTGTTTGATCATGGTTTTACCATAATTTGATAGATTCTTAATGGTGGTTTAATCCTTCAAGGGTGGTCTTGAGATTCTTGTTCCTTGTTATATATTCATGGATGGTTGGTAGTTACTACTATCATGAGGGAGGAGTTAAAGAGATAATATCATTCATCGAAATGGATTGTTCACCCAAGTAACTTAAATATGTATCATAATATTTATCAACAATTTTGGAGTTATGATATGAGATTGTATATTTTAGGGTTTATATCTAGGTTATTCACTTATCATTATGTGAAATTAAGGCAACAATGACCTAGTAGTGTCCTATATACACTTTATTTATCCATTTGTAAATGGGATAAAATCATGATAGCCTTTATGACTAGCTTATCCCGATCTATAAAGGGTCAAAATATGGTGTGATTAATTGTTGATCATATAATAAAGATATCACATTTGTTATCTATTTGGTAATATTCATCTAGGGATGAATTAGGAAAGATATATGTTTGTGAAATTATAAATCTTGATGGGGTAATAACTAGCATTGTTTCTGATTGGGACCCAAGGTTTACATATCAATTATGGTAGGGGTTTAAAAAAGAACTTGGTACTTAATTTAAACTAATTATATCTTACCACCCCCATACTAATGGGTAATCTAGGTAGATGATTTATATCCTTGAATATATTTTGTGGAATTTTCATTCTCCTATATGTTGGAGTAAAATTACTTAATTTTAATTAATATGGTCTAATAATGTTTAAAATATAATATAGTAAGTAAATTTTATTTAGAAGTATTTAAATATCACTCAAAACATAAAAAAGTATTATAAAAATAATAGAAGTCACCCCTTGGTATTTAAGGTTAGTGATCATGTTTTTATTCATGTTTCTCCTTAATTGGGTCATTGATAAATGGTCAGTTATGGGAAATTAACTCTAAGGTTTGTTAGATTATTTTAGATCTTATATATAATTGGGGAAATAACCTAAAAACTTACTTTACCACCAAAATTTAGTTTCATGAGTAATGTTTTCCATAAGTCACAACTAAGAAAATACATACCTGATCCTGTGAATGTAATCGTATTTGATGATATTGAGCTAGAGGATGGTGATTCCTATATGGAATAACCTATTTGTATCATCGATCAAAGTGAAAAGGTTCTAATTGGGATGTTTATTCCTTTGTTTCATATTTTATAGAAATTTGGAAAACAATAAGATTAAACCTTGGAATAAAAAACTCAAATTAATGCTCAATGGACAAACATGTTTCCTCAAGATGCTTGTTAAATCTTCTCGAGGATGAGAATCCCAATGGTGATGATTTTTTATTGACCCTCATATTTTTTTTAGTTTTCTATTCTTTCAATGTTAAACCAGTATTAAAATATGATTGAATATGAAATATGGATAATTGAAAAATGGGGGGAATATATATGGGTGTGGTGTTTTGATATAATCAGGTAATTAGTGTAGTGGTATCAGGTACTCAAAAGTGTTGGTGTTTCTATAGAGGTTTCTGTCAACAACATCAGGTGCTTGGTATCCTTATGTTGGGTCCTTGACAAAAATTCTACTAGTTTTTTATCAAGGTAATAATGGTATTTTAACTCAAAATATTAAACCTTAATAACCCTTAGTCAGGTTTCTATCCTCATTTTTTACCAAAATCCCTCCCATTGATCCCTACCTTTATTATTCATATTCTTTAAGAGGTTTTATCTTCAACACTAAGTAGTATTAATGTCAATAATTTTCAATATTGACTCTTTTAATGAACTAAGGTAAGAATTTAATATACTCTATATGGAACGTATTATTTCTCATGGTATCGGTTAAAGTTCCTAATCTCATATTCCTAGGTTTTATGAAATTATAAATGCCTCTAGGAGTTTCTTCATTCGAGATGTCATAGAATATAAGCCTTGTATAATTGAAGGTAACACCCTTGTTTATTCTTGGTATTTATTATATATTTTTGTTTCGGAATTAACCTCTACGTTTACATAAGTTATATTGAATTAATATTCAAGTGGTGGCATCCCCTTATCTTTTAAGATTAGGAATAAAGTGTAATATAGTTTTGGTTAGTGCCCCTTCCTCACTTTCATATTATTATAGTTCATGGGGTAACATCGACATGGGGTAGAGTTAGAATAAACCTAAACAATTTCTACCTAAATAATAAATCATTTTTTAAACTAAATTGAGAATTTATTTTAGTTTATATTTATAAAAATCATGCTTTTGTTTGTTTATTGGTATTTCATGTTTTGTTTTCCTTTTACCTACCTGTGAGTAATGTATAATTAGTATGAGAAAATGGGTTTGTTTATAATGAATTGAGATATTCATTATTTTTATATGGTTTCTCGAGTATGTTTAATATGAATTTACCTAGTTATATACAATCTTGGACTATTGTGGTGAAGTAAGGAATGAATTGTGGATATTTATTAATACTTTATTATAGGTCCTTAGTGATGATAAATTGATTGGGTGTGGGTACTCCAGCCACCCATGGGCATGTGTACTCTAACTAAAAATTATATATTATGTATTATGTATTGGTATATAGCCATGGTGTTTTGGTACAAACCACAACATTCCCTGCCAAATGTTAATATGAAATGAGTATTTTTAGTTCAATTCATGGCATTCCCAACCTCTAAATATAGATTATGGATACTTACTTGTCCCATGACTATACCTTACGAATTCATATAGGTATCCACAGTTGCTTATAGACATATAGGGAATCTATTATAGTTATAAAGAGGGATTTGATATAGTAATTGTTGTATTTTTTTAGTGACTTTTTTAGAATAAGGGATCCAACTTATATTATGTATTATCTTGATCATTTTATCTTTCATATTATAAACTATTTTTTCTCTATTATATTCCCTCATTGTTTATAATATGTTTCTACTAAATGGACCCAATTTTATGATAGGTTTTATGGGTTGGGTAGTGATTTTGTTGTAACCAAAATCCTAAAGACACCCTAATAGTGTGGTGAATTAGGGTGTCAATTTTCTTTCTAAGATTCAATAGATCTTGTCCCCATTTTGGAAAGAAAAAAACAAACCTATAAATATTATGTTCACAAAAAAATATCTAAAGTACATAAAATATATGTAGTGACATGATGATTTTATGTGGTTCACCACAAAGTAAAATATCCAAGAAGCATACACCAATAATGTTTTGATGTACTAAAAATAACTATACACTATCATGATTACAATAGTTTGGGTATGACTCACTTCCATATCCTAGGGTCACTCCATCCTTCTTACTATCCACACACTACTTTGAAGAATATATTGAGAAAATAATTAGTAAGATGGTTTCTTATAATAAAATATCTAAAATTATCAAACACTAATCATCGAGGGTGTTCTCCTTATGTTCTTGCCTTCATGATCAAATCTAGAATGTTAATGATATTCTTTTATAGCAACGAATCCTCTCCTATGAATTCCAAATTTAGAAATAATTTTTATTCAATAATTTTTTTATCTCTAAATCTCCCTCATATTCCTATAATAACTTCAAATTAAACTTCTAAACTCATAACTATTTAAAATTCCATATGTCAGCTAAATATTGGTCTTTGAAACCATCCATCATGGATGAATTAAAATATTATAACTCAAAGTAAACCTTCCTATATTGGAAAAATATTTAATCACATAGATATTTATATAATTCTTTAAATCACGGTGTAACAAACAATATTTAAATGTGATTTACTTATACTTTAATACATTGTGGAATAAAAATGTTATTATAGTGTAATACCTTGTCAAAACCAGATCCATAAATCTTGAACCAAATTTCATTATTTAATCATTAAAAATCTTAGTATGGACCTTCAAATCCACATAGATCTCAACCTCATTATGGTGTGGTTCACATCATTATGGAACAACACCATGAAATATTAAAATATCAAAATTTATAGAGTTTCCTTATGGAATGATCCAAAATCGATAAAAAACTCTATTTAAATATAGTTATTCCTATAATAGGGTAACAAACTCCTTCATGATAGAGAAAACACAAAATACTAAGACTTAGTAATTTCTCTATAAGTCTATATATTATATCTCAAAACCTGAAATTACAACATGAAATATTTCCAAAAATCATCATCCACATTACCATAAAAATTTACATGAGAATAATTTAATTTTAAATGTATGGTCATGGGACCTTTCTTTATGCTTTTCTAAGGTTTGGAGGGGATGAGTGAGGGTTTAGAGGTGTTCCAGAGGTGGGATTTGAGTTTTTTATCTTTTTAGGTTCACCATGACATAGAGGATATCATGTTTAAGGTCACGATGGTGTTTTGAGAATGGTGAGTTGGGTGTTTTGAGGTTGTGGTTGTGGGGATTAGATGTTTTGGTTCATAGAGAAGCCAGGGTGTGAAACACCCATGGTTTTTTCCATGGTGGAGGTCTTTTTTGTGTTGTGGGCATGGTTAGTTATGAATTTTGGAGAATTGAAGAATCCTGGGTTGGAAGCGCTAATCTTAGGGGGTGACCTAGCTATGTTGGGATCTCCACATCATGGTCCATCTTTTTTTAGAGGGACTTGTGGTTAGGAAAGTTTGATAAGTCCCTAGTTGGAATGGTGAAGTGTGAAATTCCTATTTTATGGGTGTGGCACTTGGGGAATTTCCTTATAGTAAATGGGGTGGAAGAAATATCTATAGAGGTCATCATGGATGTTCTTAGTTGAGGTGAGGTTGAGCCATGTGGGTGAGATAGAAATGGAGATAGAGGAGGCTCTACATTATGGTTGTCTATAAATTGTGAGGAGGAATCCTCCATTTTGTGAAGGGCTTCTGAGGGTTATATGTGGTTGAGGTCACCATGGGTGTGTTGGGTACCAACACACCATGGTGACAGTCTAACTTGGTCAAACCTTATAATTTTGGGGGGTTTAGTTATGTTATTTTGGTGGTCTAACT
Organism: Viscum album; assembly: GCA_963277665.1. Lineage (NCBI taxonomy): Eukaryota > Viridiplantae > Streptophyta > Magnoliopsida > Santalales > Viscaceae > Viscum > Viscum album. The sequence continues at coordinate 1,116,047,783 of OY728120.1, forward strand.
TGGTCAAAACTTATGTTTATGGGTATAACAATGGGAAGGGAATGTTGTTTTGAGTCATTATGCAATGCCTATATAACCAAAATAGCATTCCCTTCCCATTGTTATACCCATAACCATAAGACAAAAAAGCCCAGGTATTCCTACATATCATGCTACATATAGAGGAGAGAGTGGGGTAGGGGGAGTATTCATTCATATGTATCTATAATAACCTAGATATTAGGAACACACCCGGAACCCAAGGCCAGTATGGGCATTTACTACCCCTACCAAATTAGGTGGTGGATCATAATGAATAACATAATATAATGATAGTATATAACCCAAAAAATCTAAATGAAATATATTCTACCATAGACTTTAAATAAGTATAGCATCCCACATGACAGCCTAGCTACCAATACTAGGACTGAAAATCTAAAATTATCTAAACTTACAAGCATTAAAGTTCAGAATTATTAGGTACCCAGTAATTTATAATTACCATTTAATCACCTCAGTTAAATTGTCAATCATTTCATTAAATACCATAATTAATTATAGTTTAATCATTTAAAAACCATCAAAATCCAATATGATTTAATATTCAGTATTTCAATTCTATATTTTACAACTATACTCTTTGAGCATTCATACCAACCAATCCCTGATTTTTATTTAATACATCATTATCATCATCAACACTAATTTCCCATGAGTTAATTTATTATTTAATTATCATTACCTAATCTTGAGTATTCTCTGACTCTGCCTAATCAACATCAAGGGAGAGATATTTCTAAAGGAAACAAGAATTTCTAAAAAATCATAAACTAAGCATAGAAAAAATAGCAAGGAAAATAGACAAGAAAACTCTCAACCCATGCCAATTATCTTGACATCAGCCTCATCATAATAGATAATCAAATATAAAATCCCATCTCTCATCCATTCTAACATCATCCACCTCAACCACTACCACAACTAGGGGAAACCATCCCACCCCTCACCTAATATACTAACCATACCTGGTTTCATGAAATCATAGTAAGGGAGTAATCATTCTAATATATAAAAAAATTTGGTTGAATCACATTTCCACCAATCAATTATGTTAAAAAGAAATCAAAAATGATTCACTCAGTTATAAAATCATATAACAAACAAGTAAAGGCTTTAAAATGGCCCACAAATGTTAATTTCAGAAAGCAGAATTTTCATTACCATCATTAAATTAATTGATTCCTTATGAGTAGGTTTCAACAATAATAAACCTAATAAGAACTAGCTAATAATATCTATAAAAATTTATTATAACAACTCAATAAATTCTTTCATCATTCTAAACATTTCCAAGGAATAGTTATAATATTCAGTGAATGTCTCATTCATTATTTTTCTCATTTTACCATCTTTTGATTACTTAATCAATTTTAACATGTGTAAATCATGAAAAGGAATCATATATAATAATAGAATTAATATTTCACACTATCTATAAAATAATAGGATGCATCCATCAAGAAAAAGGGTATATTTACATGAAATCATAGCACCCCCTCTAAATTCTACCAATTTCTTGATTTTGGATTATTATCTTCATTATGGAAAATATTAACCATCTAACCATGAATATAAAGCATGATAATATAACACTTACAAATAAATAAAATATAAATTAAGAATATCATGCCTTAAATAAATATGGACACACTTTCTAAACAAGTACAGGAGAAGCACTGTAGAATAAGGATTAGAAGAGCTCACATCACTAAGACCTCACAAAGAAAACTCAACCTAGGTTCACAAAAAATAATCACCCATGAAGTTATGGGTTATAAGTGATCCAATGCACTTAAAATCTCTAAGGGTGTCACCTCTTTTCATCTGGGGTTGGGAGGAAATAAGAATAAAAATAACATGCAAGGGCAGGCTGAATATCAAATGCATGCATGAGAATACCCCATCACCCCCCCCCCACCACCACCACCACCACCACCACCTAATTTGATATAAACTAGGGGATAAATATAATATTCATAGATAAATGTTTTAGTAATAAAAACATTGAATTAATGAAACCAAACTCACAATAGTGGTGGAATAAAATAAAACAATTGGAAACCATCAAAACTGGAACATCCAACCAAGTCATACTTCCACCACGATGTGTAGGTACCCAACACACCTGTGGTGACCTTGAAAATGGATCCCCTCAGAAGACCTCCATGGAATGGAGGATTCCTATTCACTATTTTTATAACACCATGGCTTAGCCCATGATGTAGAGATTCCTCCCTCTTTATTTCTATATCACATGAACATCTCAACCTTTTCTCAACTGAGCACTACCATAGAATATCCATGGCCACTTCACCCTCCCTGTTTCCAACAAGGAAATTCCTTGAGTGATACACCCAAAAAATGGGCATTTCATCCTTCTGTGTTTCCAACTAGGGACCCACCAAGCTCATACAACCATCACACCCAATGAAATGGAGTGGACCATAGAATGGAGATCCCAATATAGTTAGGTCACTCCCCAAAATTATAATTTATAACCCCAACTTCTATAATTATCCAAAATTACTAACTCACCATTCTCGTAGAACCAATACAGAATCCTCAACATCTATAACCATGAGTGATTCACACCCTATGTTCACCATGTACCAAAATAGTCAATTTACATAACCACAGCCTCACCATTATCATAGCACCACCAAAACATTCACCATGGGATCCTTTATGGCATGGTGAACCTCTAAATATCCAAAACTCAAATCCCACCTCTAGAACACCTCTAAACTCTATCTCAAACCCTTAAAATCATATAAAAACACAAAGAAAGGGTATATAATGTGTGGTATTTTACATCAGATACCTCTTAAATGATTCTAATTCTCTATAATCAAAATAAAACCCAATAAGGAAAGAAGGGGGGATATCATCCACCCCATGGGATACCTCTCAAATAGAGATTTTACTATAATAATAACATAGTCTAATAATCATGAGGGGAGAGAATGTAATCACACAACATCATCAATTATCTCATACCAATAAGTTCATACATATCATCCCAAAAAAATCAATCAACAAACAACTCAAGATACCGAGCATGCATACGTGACTCACATTACCAAGTACTCTCTTCCAAGACACCATGACTCCATAGGACACAAACTAAAGGAATAGAATACCCACACAATGCCTTCTCCTAATGGTCCTGAATCTCAAAAGATCATTTGTTGAACATTGAATCATCTTCAAATTCCAACTCATCTTAGTCGATAATATAGGAATAATTATAAATATATCTATGAAAATATGACACATGTAAAATTTTAAGGACCTGGTCTATCTATGGGGGGGGTTCTAACTAATATGAAACTACACTAATACACTCCATCACCTTGAATGGTCCAACAAATAAAGGAGAAATATTACTCTAATGATCAAACCATTACTGTTAATGATGGGTAGATACCTTTAAGAATAAATAATATCCAAAATTGAACTCCATAGGTATCCTCCTATAATCATCATAGGACTTATAATGATGTCATGCTTTCCCCATCTGCTCGTGAATCACCTGAACCTTATCTATCATACTCTACACCAATTTTAATCCAAGAATAGTTAGATCTCTAACCTCATATAACTACAAAAATGATCAGAAAGGTTGTACATACAATGTTTAAAATATATCCATACCAATGGTAGAGTGATAAATTTTATTATAAGAAAATTATACCAAAGGAATGCGTTTCACCCATGATACTCCAAATTTCAAAATGCATGCATGAAATATGTCTTCCAATTTCTGGATAGTCCACTATGTCTGACCATCCATACATGGATAGAAATAGGTGTTAAGGCATTACTAAGAGACAAAATAACACTAGAGACCTCTTAAAACTCAGTAGGTGAAGTAGGAATCATGTTAAGAGATGAACATCTTCAGAACCCCATGAAGCCTCATAATCTACTTCAAATACTACCTTGATAAAACATCAACTATGCTAGAATGTGACATCCTAGTATTGTTTTTAGGTACTTAAATAAATTTGTTTTAACCATTTTCATTTGGGTCTTTTATCAGGTCATTTTGGGTGACTTTTGGGATTTTTTTCTGAGGTTTCTTGGCCTATATACAATTCAAACATGGTTAGGTAAAACCATGAGGGACTTTCTAGAAAATCGTGCTTCTTGTGTTATATTCCCAATAGAGGGTGCACAGTTAAGCACACATTTAGTCTAAATGGTGTTTACTTTCCATCAAACTATGTGACTTGGGACAGTTGTGTTTCATATAGTTAGTGCACAGTTTGTCAAATAGTATGTTCAAACCATGTAAATCCTCCAGTATCCCAGAAAGTGGTGCATAGTTAGGCGCACAGTTTACCGAACTATTCATTCAAACCATGTAACATGAATAAATTAATCTAAATTTTTATTTTAGGACCCATAACTCATCTGTTTTGCCTCATTCTTCTTATGGTGGAAAATTCTCTTGACTAGGGAGACTCAACTTTGATATGTCAGGGTTTTCTTGCTTCCCGCTGATCAATTTGAATGGATCCTTGGGTGTTGGATGTAGTTTTTCAAAGGTATTTGTGTGTTATTTTCTATTATTCACAGTTCTTATAGATATTTTCTTCTATCATTGAAAAAAATCTTAGATTGGGGATTTTGATGCTAGATATAAGGTTTATAACTTTATCTAATTAGGTTTTATATGGATTTGTCATGATATTGGGGTTTTGTTATGGATCTTGATTTGTGGATTGTGTTTTTAGGATCCCTTCTTGGTTGGTTATCACCCTTCATCTCTCTGATTGTGGATCCCTTGTTGGGTGATTAATGATATCTTGAATTGAGGTAGGTGGTTTCATAATATTTTCCTTATCAATTGAAATAATTGTTTCTTGATTGAATTGAAGTTAATTTTTCATTGATTAAATAATTAATTGAGATTCTTGATAAATATTTTCAAATGGAATGGTGTGTGATGCAACCTCTTCGAAAATGTATTTTAAAATAAAGTGTTAATTCTTGGAAAAAATATTTTTAATTGAGATGAATTATTAGAAGGGTGAATTTGATGATGATTCTCGAGAAATGAATGCATGAAGTTTTTTATGAATTTTGAATGAAATTTATTATTTTTAAAGGCATCAGTTTTGATGAAAACCATTTTACATTGGTTTTTTTAAATGAAATGGTATGTTGAAAATATGATTTAGGGTTTCTTGAACAAATATTTAAGAAACCTATTTGAGATGAATTATTTTTCCCTTGATTGATTTCTTTGAAACACATAGAATCCTGGGTAGTTAGGTGGGTAGTCCAAGATAAGCATGCTAGGTATGTATTATCTCAACCAAATAATAGATTGATGAGGACTATTGTACTAAAATTTGATAAGGAAATGGGTTCATTCATTGGGATAGAATCATATTCACCCTAGGAATGATATCAAGGGAAGTTTTCACATATAGATCCATATTATAGAAACCCAGGATTAACATACATGGATATTACATAATTTTTATTAATATTCATTAAATTACATAAACACATGCCTGAGGACCATAATATTTTAGTGTATTTAGAAACTTTAAACACAATATTATAATATGGTGAAATATCTTCAATGTTTCCAATAAAGATCTTACCATTTAGTACTCCTACTTAAAACCTTTCTTCATAACCTGGGGAAAGGGAACATAAGAAAGGGTGACCTTAGATGATAATTAATGGTAAATAAATTAAATATGTAAGAATAACATAAAAATAAGGGTATGATAATATTATCATAGAATTTGAAAACCATACCGTACATATCAAAGATCATAATCATGAATCATGGCATAAAGATTGATAGTTAATAAGATATAAGTCCTAAGGGAATAAAAGGACATGATCCATGAGAGAATATGACATAGAATTTGTGTCATAAATATAATCATATAAAATATTATGTTAAGGCTACCCACTAATACATTAATAACATGTTGGGATTTGGCTAACCACCCATTAAGTTACTTTGGGAATGGGTTGAACACCTATGTACTCTTCTTTTGGGGCATGGGATAACCACCCATATACCCTCATCTTTGGTCTTGGGATAACCACTCGTGTACCCTCATATTTGGTCTTTGGATAATTACCTATATACCCTCTAAGATCATAGAACATTTATCATTACCCAATATATTGGAGGGATATATAGGTCTCACTTATCACATAATGAAAACCATATTTATGTGTGCCATAATATCATAAAAATTCATCATATGATAAACCATGAAATTAAATGGGTATCATAAACACTTAATTATATCATAACATATGGAAAAGATATAGGTTTCATAATCATTTATCTAATAATCCATGAAAATAAATGGGTTTCATAAGAATTTTATCATGGTGTAACCTGGGGAAGAGAAATAGGTTGCATAAACAACTCGTCATCGTAAACATAAACCATTCAAAGAAATAATAATAATGGTATCATAAGATCATATCCCTAGTAAATAATAATTAATCTCAAATAATTTCATCCTAGATGAAAAATAATTTTAAAATATTACTTGGGACACTTCTTAGAGGAAAAAATATTTTCATGGAAAATAAATTTTTAAAACATGAAACATTATAAAAATAATTTTCTTTAAAAATAACCTTGAAAACTTATAAATGGATATTTTAAAAAAAATTAAAAAAAATTCTTGAGTAAAATACCCCTTCCACTTTGAAAACATATTTTTAAAACATAAAGCCTTTTTAAAAACCCATTTTCATTGAAAATAGATTTGAAAAATAATAAAGGAATATTTGAAAATCAGTTAAAAAAAATTAAACATAAAATATTTTATAATCTATTTTCTTTGAAAATTAACTTATAAGATAATTTAAAAAACATTTTTTAAAACATTTTTAGAAAAAATGGTTTTGGAAGAAAAATATTTTCGACCGAAGAGAGAAATAAAGTCAAATTTTCTTAAAAATATTTTATTAATTATATTAAGTAAAAAAGATAGAAAAAATGGTAACATTACTTTAATATATCATGGATAACCATAGGATCATAAAATTTATGAGAAATATTGATATTTATATCATGATATTTCAAGATTTTAGACTTAATCATAAACAAACTCGATAAATGATGAGATTGTAACATAAATCTTTACAAATTTGGTAAAATTAAATCATAAAATACATGAATGAATAACATAAAATGGAATTAAAAATATAATTATGATACATTAATTGAATATATTACATGTAAAATGTTCTTTATTACACCTCATGAAAGGATATAGGTGCATATCATAACATACGTCTCAAAGAAGGCAAATTGAGACAAAAATCCTTACCAATTTGGTAACTTTTAAACCATAAACCCCATGAAAAAGAGATCCTAAAATGGATATTTAAATAAAAATAAAATTTATTATAATAATAATAAAATACATTTATGTTAATTATATATACCATATAGAATAAATTGGTGTTGAATATAGCATGTGTCTCACAAAAGTAAAAAAGTAAGACAGAAATCCCTTACTACTGGAGTAACTTTTGAATTGTAATATCTGTGAAATAATAACATAAGTGGAAACATTAATTATAATTAAATGAGGTATATTCATAATATATAATTTCATAGGGAAATATATACACCACAAAAATTAAATGATTTGTGAATATGGCATAAGTCTCTCATAAATAAAAGTGAGACTAGAAATCCCCTTACCTTAAGTCTTGTCTTTCGTCATACTCATTTAGACCTCCTGTATAATAAATAAAAAATTATTATAAATATATAAAATAATCATTTTCATATATATAATATCGTATATTATTTTCTTATGGCTTTATATTACCTGTTTATTAAGAATTCCATGTTAAAGTTACATTTTGGGTAATAAATGCTTTGTTTTTCGTACATGTTTTGACTTTTTATACTTTTTCATATTACTTAAATAATGAATTAATAATATATATAATGTAAAACATGATATAATTATAATATATATTTATTAAAAATTTATTTTTAGTAATCCATAAAAGATAGAAATAGAAAATGAAATACATTGTTTGTGGAGATGGTTGGTCATACGTATGCATGAATGTTGTTTCCATTTTATTATCAGATTAAAAGAAATAAAATTATATGATATATTATCATTTTAGAATAATTTTTATGTCATATATATCACATTTTTTTATTAAAATAATCTTTAATACATTCCATGTAAAGCGTGAACGAATCTCATTGCTTCGCAAGGTGGTAGTCCATTGTATGCACGAACGATATTATCGTATTCCTACAAAATGGAAAGGATGAAGGTATGTGTGATATAAAAATTAAATAAGAATAATAGCATAATTAATATCATAAATATCATATATAAACATTATTTATATCATCATTCTCAACCTTAAGATGTGGTAATGAAAAAACGAATGACATCGGTTCACGAGGCGGTAGTCCATCGTATACACAAAAGATGATTTCATAGCCTATTTGATAGAAGTGTGTGTGTTTTTAGGTAATATTATTAACATAAAAACATATAAGTATATTTAAAATACTTATTTTTTTATATAATCATGATATAAATATAATTTAAGGGGTTTTAGGAAGAAATAGAACAAAACAGTTTGTTGATGAACATTGCCTCTTCTCCAGGTATCTCCTTTTGGTTTGCACCAAAGGACTTCCTTGGTTGGATTTATTCCAAATTTAATGATTGTAGGATGATATGAGAGAATTTTAGAAGTTATTTGGGTAGGTATTGGATGAGCCAATTGGTTTTTAAGGTGTAAAAAAAGGGTGAGAGGGGGTAGCCTTTTATAAGGGAGGTGAGTGTCACTCTTGTAGTTTTTTAAAAGAGTAAATTCCACCCACATTTTTTTCTTGTAAAGTTAATCCAATAATAGATAAATATATATAATATAATTTATATGGTAAAAATATTTCCATAAAATTTGTTTTTTTCAAGTTTATAGATCATTTTTCCCTTAATTTTAAAGTTTAGTCCCTTGGTAAACTCATTTTTCTCTTAATAATCGTGATTAATTTTAACTACTTTCAATGATCATTATGGTAAAAAATTAATTTGGAATTATTATAAATTATAAATTATTATTTTTAAAAATATTTAATCCATTTTTATTAATTAAATTCATAGAAGGGTAAAAAATTAATTTAAAATTAATCCCACATACGTGTCGAGAAAGCAGGTTTTTGATGTAAAAATAATCAAAAGTTTACAAAGTTTTTATATACAATTTCAATATTAAATTGATTATAATGACCTAAATTGGATTAATAGATGTATAATTTAACTAATTATATATTAAAATCAATTTAAAATATAATTTAACTATATAAATAACTAAACTAAAAGGTAGTTTTCAATTAAAATTTAGGATGCTTCCGAAGGTATGTATGAGGATGATTTTTGGGTGTAACTTCCTTTGGTTTCTCACTTTTTCCGTAAAAGTGTTTCTATAATAAAAAGGTTAATTTTCAGTCAATATTTTCACTGTTAATAAAAAAATGAAACTTTTTAGAAAAATCCTAAAAATTCATCATAAGATAATTTTAATATTCCAATTTAAAAAATAATGTTTATTTTTTCAAATATAATTTATAAAATTTTCAAAAAATATTTTTAAAATAAGTGCACCATTAAAATGTAGCAAAACTACATTTTAGAAGAATACATATTTTTATGCATAAAATTAGATTTATTATAATCTCTTATATAGAAAATACATAATATGAATATTAAATAGTTTATTTTAATATATAATATATAAATTTCATTAAAATCATTCATCAAAATTGGTTTTTTAATTTGTGGATATAAAATGTGTTTATGCATAGAAAATTAGTTTTTTAGAAAAGGAATTTCTTTATTTTAAAATAGTTCTTACTTTCATTTATAATTAATTGGTTGAAAAAGAATTTATTTTATAAATATAAATAAAAAATATTTTCATGATTTTGTTAATACATTTTGTACATTCCATTCTAATGGCTATGTGATAACTATAATAATATTTTAATAATATTCCATGTTTCGTTTAAACTCAGTATTGTGTGTAATATAAGCTAAGTTAGGTCTTACATGTAATTAAATATAAACATGGTATTTCATATAACACAATCCAAAGTTAGTTTTTAATGTAATTCCAGATAAAATCAGTATTATGTGTAATGAAAAATCTCAAAAATATTAAATTAATTTGAGAAAATAAAATCTTCGCAAAATCTTAGGTTGTTACATTCTACCGCTATTTAAATGAATTTCACTCTTGAAATTCATCTTTGTCATCAAAGGTTTAATAATTAAAAGTTACTTTCATAGAAACACACATCATAATAGGGGTTAATAAAACATACTCTTGAAAAAGAGAAAGTGATCTGAGAAGGTCATATAGAATAATACATACTAGGTTTCCAAATATGAGAACATAGGTGGGAAGTGGAAACATGGACATAGAAGAGAAAACTGATGCCAAAATATTGATGGAGGTGATAGAGAACATGGTCAGGAGAAAGTTAATGATCCCTAATCCATGAACCAAAAAGTATTGAAAATTTTCATTGATATCATAAAAAATTATGATAAAGGGACAATGTTTTATTTCAAGACTATTTTTCCTAAAGTTGGAAAATTTTCATGTAAAGATATACTTACTTTATTTCGTTCCATTTTATAATCACAATCTCAACCTGTGGTTATGCATTGATCAATTTCCAATTCATCCCTTACTCTAAGAAATGAAGGTGAATTTTTTGTGCCTAAAGTACTAGAGGATCATAATACTCATAGATAGAATGATAAATAATTATATCTATCTTTATTTATCATTAGAAAAAAAAATAGTTAGAACAGTTTATGCTTAAATATCTATATGGTGAAGTAATACATTAATCTCTAAAACCTCATATGAAGTTCAAATTAAACTATTACATAAATGGTTAACCTTATAACCCTTCAAAAATTTAGAATTTATAAATAAGGTCACATAATTTCCCAAACTCAACTTAACATTAATCCTCCAAATATCATTAAGCATCTCTTAAGAGTTAAATTCCAAATATGTGAATACCATGGTTATATATTCTTCTAAATCTTGATAATGACCAATATTACCATAAAAGTCTCTTAAAATATACTTAATCTTGATTAAATCCCATCATGTAAAACCTCGAGAGGGGGTGTCTAAGACTTTGAACTTATTATCAACCTTAAACTTATAAACCTATGATAAAATCTATAACTCTTAAGTTAATATTACATGGAGGCATATATATTTATAGAGGTTAATTCACCCTTTATTCCTTATATATAATCTTATTTTATACAAAAAAAATTATTTAAATCATGGGTTAATATTTATATTTCTAGAATATGTGATTTCACTATTTCAGAATCCATGTAGATAATCACATGAAATTTCACTAAAGGATGAAGAATAATATTTCCATAGGGGGCTCATTCATACAAAATCAAACATAAAATTCCCAACTAAGTATGGGAGGATAATTTTTCCCTAATTATCATAGTTAACTTCATCCATTATGATGGAATATGTTTTCCCTTTATTATTTATCTTCAGAGGTTGTTATGGATTATAATCCTCTTTAGTCCTTGGATTGGGTAACTTGTTAGAATAATTCCCAAACTCCTTGAAATTGAAACATTGAATTATGAGAGGTTTCTTTTGTGGGGTTTATCATTATTCACATCATTCATGAACTTCTTCGCATAACATAATCATTAATCCACTCAATAACCTTCCTTTCCACACTTAAAACATTTACTGGTCTCATTAAGACAATTCATTTCATGTTTCTTCCCACACACTACTACAAAACAGGACTTTAACGGCACTAAAATTGGCCTTTATAAGTGATATAAAAGCGCTGACTACTAGAAAATGATTAAAAGCCCTAGGATTTTATCAATACTAGAAAAGTGATGATAAAGGGGAATACTATAGTATGCTATAACAACACACTACAGCACCAAAAATCAGTAAAATCAAGTATAAATAAAGAATTTAAATGAAATAAAATTTACAAAGAGAAAATAAAAAACACTATATTATAGACATTTCAAACATTTTCTTATACAATTACATGATTAAGTAAAAATTATTATATAAATTCCAAAACATTAATGTTATTTTTTCTTTTCCCCCTGACCTTGACTCATGAGATTGTTGAACAAATCACCCATGCTCGAGTAAAAGAATGCACTTGTATAAGAAAAAAATTCTTAAATTAGTAATAGTATAAAGAAATAAATTAAATAGAAAGTGTTAATTTTAAACTAAACTTTTAGCTATACCAGGAACACTGTGTATCGGATTGATTTGTGGTTGATTCTTGAAAGTAACACCATTTATTGTTCATATTAAATCATTATCTCTATAAAAAATAATTAAATAAGTATAACATAAAAATTATAAAGAAAGTAATTAAGTAATAACAAATCTAATGATAAGAAACCAATCTAGGCTCTTTTTCTTGTTTTTGGTGATGTGATGAGCATTTTAAACAAAAACGATGTTTATATATTGAAAAGATGTACATGGAGTCATACCTGTCACACCGTGCATCAAATTCTGGTTTTGATAATTCCTACACATCCCAAATGACTTATGGATTATTTTTATAAAGTATAAAAATAATCTGAATGTGTTTTATTGGTTTTGAGTTTGTCACTTTTCTTTTTTACAAAAATGATATTTTAAACTGGAAACATGCACTCTGATCCATACCTGTCACATTATGTGTCAATTTGATGGGAGACTAATTATTAAACCTCACAAATGACTTATAAATTATTTTCCTAAATTATCAAGACAATCTGAGTGTGTTTTCTCAGTTTTCAATCAGTGACACTTTTTGTACTAAAATGTAAATTTTAAACTGATAACGAACACTTTGAGTCATACCAAGAAAATTTTGTATTGAATTGAGTTGTGGATGATTCTTTTGTGTCAAAAAATGACTTATTTATTGTTTTTTAAAAATCATCAAAACAGTCTAAATGCATTTTCTTGGTTTTGAGTATGTTAGATTTTCTTTTTTACTAAAATTAATGTCAATTTTAAATAAAAAGATGAACTTTGAGTCATACTAAAAACAAATTATGTCATATTGAGGTGATTATTATTCCTACACATCCTAAATGACTTATGAATCTTTTTCATAAAGTATAAAAACAATACAAATGTGTTTTCTTATTTTTGAGTATGTCACTTGTCTTTTTTACTAAAATGTCATTTTAAATTAGAAACACGTACTTTGAGTCACACTAGTCACATCGTGTATAGTTTTTATGTGATACTGATTCCAATACATCAAAAATTACTTATGAATCATTGCCCTAAATTATCAAGACAATCCGAGTGTGTTTACTCGGTTTTTAGTGAGTGACACGTTTTGAACTAAAATGTCAATTTTAAAATAATAATGGATAGTTTGAGTCCTACCAGGAACATCTTGTATCAAATTAAGGTGCGTATGATTCCTAAATATCAAAATTTACATATGGATCATTATCTTAATGTATCAAAACAATATGAATTCATTTTCTTGATTTTGAGTTTGTTAGTTGTATTTTTTACTAAAATTAGTGTCAATTTTAAATAAAAACACGCTCTTTGAGTCAGACCAACCACCCCATGTTCCATATTGATGTTTTGATGATTCATAAATGTATTAAATGACTTATGGATCATTTTACTAAAGTATCAAAATAATATGAATGTATTTTATCAGTTTTGAGTATGTTTCCTATCTTTTTTACTAAAATGTCATTTTAAACTAGAAACATGCAATTTGAGTCATACCGATCACATAGTGTGTTAGTTTGATGTGATTATGATTATTAGATGTCAAAAATAATTATAAATCATTTTAATAAATTATCAAAAAAAATATGAATGTGTTTTCTTAGCTTTCAATGAGTGACACTTTTTGAACTAAAATGTTGATTTTAAATTGATTGTGAACACTTTGAGTCATACCGGGCACATCATGTATCATATTGAGGTGTGTATGATTAATACACATAAAAAATGACTTATGGATCATTTTAATATAGTATCAAAATAATATGAATGAATTTTTCAATTTTGATTATGACAGTTGTCTTTTTTACAAAAATTAATGTCAATTTTAAATAAAAAGATGTACTTAGAGTCATACCGGTCACACTGTGTGTAGGATTGAGGTGTGTCTGATTCTTACACATCCCAAATAACTTATGGATAATTTTCCTAAATTATCAAATCAATTTGAATTAATTTTCTTTGTTTTGAGTACATTACTTGTATCTTTTACTGAAATGTCATTTTAAACTGGAAACACACACTTTGAATCATACCAGTCACATCATGGGTCGAGTTGATGCGAAACTGATTCCTACACATAAAAAATGACTTATGAATCATTTTCCAAAATTATTAATAAAATATGATTATGTTTGTTCAGCTTTTAATGAGTAACACTTTTTAAACTAAAATGTCAATTTTAAACTAATAATGTACACATTGAGTCATATATGGAAAATCATATATCATATTTAGGTATGTCTAATTACTACAAATAAAAATGAATTATGGATAATTTTCATAAATTATAAAAATAATATGAATGTGTTTTATTAGTTTTTAGTATGTCAGTTGTCTTTTTACTAAAATTAATGTCAATGTTAAATAAAAAGATACACTTGGAGTCATAGCGGTCACACCGTGTGTCGAATTAAGTTTTAGAAGATTTTTAAATGTCTCAAATGAATTATGGTTATTTTTTATAAATTATAAAAATAATATAAATCTTTTTTATTGATTTTGAGTACGTCACTTTTCTTTTTTACTAAAATTTCATTTTAAACTAGAAACACTCACTTTGAGTCATATCGGTCACATTGTGTCGGTTTGAAGTGAGACCGATTCCTACACATCAAAAATGATTTATGAATCATTATCCTAAATTATCAATACAATAAAAGTGTGTTTTCTTGGTTTTCAATTAGTAACACTTTTTGAACTAAAATGTCAATTTTAAATTGATAACAGACACTTTGATTCATACCGAGCAAATCATGTATCAGATTGATTTACGAATAATTCTTACATGTCAAAAATGACTTATGGATAATTTTAATAAAGTATCAAAACAATCCAAATTCATTTTATCAATTTTTAGTATGTCAGTTGTCTTTTTTACTAAAATTAATGTCAATTTTAAATAAAAAGGAAAACTTAGAGTCATACCAGTCACATTGTACGTCAAACTGAGATGCAGTTTATTATTACACCTCCCAAATGACTTATGGATCATTTTCCTAAAGTATAAAAAAATTCAAATGTTTTTTTCAATTTTGAGTATAATGCTTGTATTTTTTACTAAAATTTCGTTTTAAACTAAAAACACACCCTTTGAATCATACTTGTGACATCATGTTTCATTTTGACATGATAATTATTCTTACACATCAAAAATTACTTCTGAAGTATTTTACTAAATTTTCAATACAATATGAGAGTTTTTGTTTAGTTTTTAATGAGTGAAACTTTTTGAACTAAAATGTCAATTTTAAAATGATAACGAACACTTTGAGTCATACTGGTAACATCATGTATTTAATTGAGGTGTGGATAATTCCTTCACATTAAAATGGATTATGTATTATTTTATCAAAGTATTAAAATAATCTGAATGAGTTTTCTCATTTTTTAGTAGGTCGGTTGTCTTTCTTGCTAAAATTAATGTTAATTTTAAATAAAAAGATACACTTGGAGTCATATTGGTCACACAGTGAATCGGATTGAGGTGATGATAATTCCTACAAATCCCAAATGACTTATGGATCATTTTATTAAATTATAAAAACAATTCAAATGTTCTTACTTGGTTTTGAGTATGTCACTTTTCTTTTTTACTAAAATGTCATTTTAAACTCGAAACATGAACTTTGAGTCATATTTGTCACATAGTGTGTTAGTTTGTTGTGAGACTAATTCTTACACGTCAAAAATTACTTATGAATTATTTTACTAAATTATCAATAAAATTAGAGCACGTTAAATTAGTTTTCAGTTTTTCACTTGTCTTTTTTACTAAAATTAATGTCAATTATAAATAAAAATAAAGTTGGTGTCATACTGAACACACCGTGTATATGATTGAGGTGAGGATGATTCCTACATATTAAAAATGACTTATGAATTTTTTTTCCTAAAGTATCAAAATAATATTAATGTGTTTTATTGGTTTTGAGTATGTGATTTTTGTTTTAAACTAAAATTTAAATTATAAACTAAAAACATACAGTCTAAGGCATACCAACCACATTATGTATTGGATTATGGTGTGGTTTATTGAGTATACAGTATTTATTTTTCTTTCAACTATCTGTAAAAATTATAGAAAAGAGAGAACATGTTCTATTCTGATGGAATAGAAACTCCATGATCCATGAAACACTTCACATTTTAGGAAGCACGGGGTTTCCTCTTCTATCAGAAAGGAACATGGTATCTCTTTTCTATCTTATTACATATATTTGAAATAAAAATATGAATTTCCAAAAGATCTGTGAAAAAACTAATTAATTATTAGAAAAAAATTGTAAGGAAGTTAACTTACATATAGTAGATAAAATGATGAAAATCTTAATTAAATAATTATTAGGAATTCACTTTTTCATAATTATTGTATACATTATTGACCCATTTCCTTGATGACATTATCTCAGTTGCATCCTCAAATTCCAATCTCTCATGAGCATGAGAATCTTTGAAAAAGCCACCCTAACCCGAACAAAATAATCCAATTCTATAAGAAAAAAATTCTTATGTGATTAATACTAAAAAGAAATAAATATGAAATAATATATTACTCCTATGGATAATTATTTTATTGTGAAAACAATAATATTAACTCTGTAATTTAGTAGAGGAAGCATCATTTCTCTTACCGCAAAGTCATTGGAGGGATCCTTAAGGAAAGTGATAAATTCCAACACTATAAGGGTGAAAAAGTTTTGAGGGACAATAAGTTTTTGGAATTTTTAGTGTAGAAAAGCATGAAATATGGACAGGAATATTATAAAATAAATGAACACTATAGGTAATAATGAAAATTAAATCAATGTTTCATTATATAATTTTTTAGTAAAATAGAGAAAGTATATTGTAACATTACCTTTACATCTTCCCAAATAGTTTCCTTTATTATAGTTTGTTCTTGTATGGTATTGGTAACATTATAATGTGTTGAATACATTGTCTACCTGAGTATTCAAACATTTAATTTATATTATATTAATACAGTAGAGAATAGATAATATTATGATTAAAAATATAGTATATTAAAAAACACTTTTACCTTCTCATTGAACTCTATTTATTTTTTTAAAATGTTTTATGGATTTGAATCCTCTATTGATAATCTAAATACCCTCTTTATGTTCCCCTATAACGTACAAGACATTGTTTACATTGGGACTGACATGAACTAATTGTGATCTCTCAATTAAATGGTCATCCTTGATTGAATTTTCATCTGACCCTATAGTTGTTTTAGTTTCCAACAGGACAGTCTACCAATTATTATTTTCTGGATCTAAGACATAAAATAATTTCACTCCATGTTATTCCATTATGAATGGCTCATATTTTCCCCCTTCCACACTAAAATTCACCTTCACAAATCTCATTTTATCAAATTTCATTATGATCCTATTATCAACCCATTTGAAATGGAAAATTGGCACTTGAAATGTTTTATAATATAACTCTTATATTTTTTCAATAATGCCAAAATATGACATATTTACATAAATTAGATTCCTATCCTTGGAACTATATATGTGCATAACTTCATCCACAAGCACAACTTCACTATTTTTCATCATACTACAGTCATTATGTTCTTTTGTATAGAATTTATAACCATTGATTACTGTAACATCCCGGTTCCAGAAGACACCTAGAGGCGCCCCATACCTGGTTGGTCACATGGCCTCAAGCGCATTTCCCCAAATGCCAGAGGCTGCCGACTAGCAGTGAGGGCCTTGGGTGTGATAGTGGGGAAAATATTCCCTCATTGGCAGAGTACACAGCGGAAGAAAAATAAACATGCAATAGTGGAAGCAGTAATAACCAACAATATAACAGCGGAAGACTAAATCAACAACTGGAGCACATATGTATGTATGAAATGATGCATGATACATAACTAGGAAAGCATCCAAACAAGTCACAATGTTGGAAATCACTACAGTACCAAAACAAGTACAAAAGAAAATTAAACAGCTCCTCAACATTGCAAGTCAAATCCTGGTCCCATGCTCTCCTGCACCAAGCAATCAAGTTCCAGAAGTTGAAGGGCGCTTGCCCTTGTCTATACCTGAAACATCATAGTCTTCTAAGGCCCAAAAGAATGGCCTAAATAGGGTGTGAGATAAAATCCCAGTAGGCATTCACCCGAAGATCTGTGCCTAACAGTCAGTGAGTATATGGAAGGTAAAAGTACAATAAGCAGTAAACAGCAACAATAAGAAGTAGGCAGTAAACAGTAAGCAGAAAAACAGGATGATACATAGTAGAAATCAATCCACAACAAATCAACAGCAGTGAAACAAATAGATAATAAGTCGGAAACCCTCTGGGAAGTACTCGCAGCCATCCCCTCTGGTCCTATCCAAGAAGTGCCACAACCCTCTAGGAAGTTCACTCAGCCTAACCCCTCTGGCTTGGTCATACAAATTTATGAGAATATCTGGGGAAGCTCACTTGATCAATTCCCCTTATAGTCTAGGGTAGTCAGGGACTCTATTGAGGAAGATCACGTGGTCTAACCCTCTTAGCCCCAAGGTCTAGAGACTCTTTGAGGAAGCTATCTCGGTCAATTCCTCCTATAGCCTCAGGTATACCACAGACTCTCTGAGGAAGCTCACTCGGTCAATTACTCCTCTAGCCTGGGAAGGTTCTTAAAGAGATTCAAATAAGGTAAGACTCTCTGAGGAAGCTCACTCGGTCTACCCTCCTATAGTCTATAAGACTCTCTAGGAGCTCACTCGGTCCATCCCCCCTGTAGTCTGTAATATCTAAGACTCTATGGGAAGCTCACTCATTCTATCCCTTATAGTCTATAGCACCAGGTTCTCTCAGTCTCGTGCCAGTCAGTGCATAATAATGCTATAAGGACAAAGTACACCTATAAAGCTACTTGGTTAACCAAATTAAACCTATAGAGCTACTTAGCTAAACAGTCTATAAGGCAACAAGAATGTCATGAGTTTCACTTCAACCTATAACTGTGAGGCATGAAAACAGGTGTAGAAGCCAAAGGAAAACGAGACCCAAAGGTCGTAAACAGAACAAATCAAGGGAAAAAACATCCAACCACAAAAAATTATCCCCTAACATGGTCAAATTACCTCTACACAAGCATATGAGCAAGGCAGGAAAAGAACGAAGGCAAAAATGGGTAACACGCAATACCCCGTTCACGGGTATCGGTGGAAATTCGCACATAAACTCAAAGGCTTTGAACGTTAAGGCACAAACCACTAACCTTGATCCTAGGAGACCGATATACTTGAACCAAGATGGCTGATTCTCCCTAGAACGTCGTAGATCAGAGAAAACGTACAAAACGTTCAACCTTAGATAACTTGAGAAGGAGGAAGAATTGAAAAACAAGGCTCAAGCAGAAGGAAGAACTCACCGCTTTGCTTCCAACGCAATCGACAGAGCTCGAATCGGAGAACGGATGGAGGCTCGGGAAACCGGAGAAGTTTCGTGGCCGTACGGTATCTCTAGGTCGAACCAGACCTAGAAGAATATGATTATGATGATGAGGCGTGACCTCGATTCGTTTAGTGAAAAAAAAGAAAAGTACATGGTGTGTATTTTTAAAGTACACAGCGTGTAGTGGGTTTTTCCGTACTCCGCCAAAATCGGCCTCCACGTCACCCCTACACACCGTGTGTGTGATCTGGACATGGCCAATACACGGTTTTGACCGGGAAAAGAGTACATGGTGTGTACTCAGAAAGTACACGGCGTGTACTTCAAAAATTTCCAGAAACTCCAAAATTTCTCAAAAACTCTAAAAAAGGAAAGACATGCCTGAAACGAAGATCAGGGTTCTTAAAAACTTTCCCCCTTAAAGAAATTCTTCCTCGAATTTCCCTAGATGGGCGTAGAAGAAGAAACCTCTAACAGCTCTGGCCACTGCGATCGAATATCAGCCTCCCTCTCCCAAGTCTCATCTTGTACTCGCTCATGCTGCCATAGAACTCGTACTAGAGGAACAGACCGGCCTCGGAGAACCTTTGTACTGCGATCGATAATCCGGATAGGATGCTCTTCAAACAACTCATCCGCTTCGAGCTCAACCTCCTCGGTATGAAAGACATGAGACGGGTCTGAAAAGTAACGTCAGAGCCAAGAGATGTGGAAGACGTCGTGCATAGCCCGGTACCTCCGAGGTAGTTGTAACCGATAGGCAACCGACCCAACTCTCTCCAATACCTCAAAAGGCCTGACATACCGCGGTGAAATCTTACCCTGTCTTTGAATCCTCTTGTGTCCCAACCTCGGTGTGACATGTAGGAAAACCTGATCTACGACCTCAAACTCTAGAGGTCATCTCTTTTGATCAGAATAATACTTCTGTAGAGACTGTGTTGTATCCATCCTCTTCCGAATCAACTCTATCTGCTCTAAGGTCTCCTGAACAAGATGAGGTCCTAGAAAAGCTGCCTCTTCTGCCTCCAGCCAGCATAAGGGTGATCGGCATGGCCTACCGTACAGATCCTCATATGGTTCCATCTGAATGGTCACCTGAAAACTATTGTTGTAGGAGAACTCCATAAGAGGTATATTCTTCTCCCAAGAACCACTGAAGTCTAGAATGAAAGCTCGGAGCATATCCTCAAGCACCTGGATCGTGCGCTCGGACTGGCCATCAGTCTGGGGATGGTATGTTGTACTCAAAAGTACCTGTGTACCCAAGGCCTTCTGAAGTCCCTACAAGAACCAAGAGGTAAAGCACGCATCCCTATCTGAAACAATGGAGTGTGGAACTCCATGTAGACATAAAATCTCTCGGATGTATAGTCGTCCCAGATCATCAACATTAAAGGTTTCCTTGATCGGCAAGAAGTTTTCTACCTTCCTAAGCCTATTTACAATGACCCAAACAGCATCACTTCCCTGAGGTGACCTCGGTAACCCGGTCACGAAGTCCATCGTGACATCGTTCCACTTCCACTCTGTAATGGGTAACTGCTGTAAAATCCCTACTGGTCATTGATGCTCGGCTTTCACCTGCTAAAAAGTATAACATTTCATGAAAAAACCAGAAACATCTCTCTTTATACCTGGTCACCAGTACTGGTGATGATGATCTCGATACATCTTGATGACGCAAGGATGAAATGCCCAAACTAAGGAATGAAAAACCCGCATCAGCTCCTCGCGTATGTCTTCTGACACCCATACGCGTCCCTGGAAATGCAAGATCTCATCCTCACCCACTGTCCATCCAGGAAGAGGGTCCCCTCCTGACACACTCTCCCACAGGACTAAGGCCTTCGAATCTGATAGTTTCCTCATTCGTACCCGATCAAGTAGTGTAGAGGTAACAGCCACAGATAAAAGAAAGGTTTGTCCCTGCCTGTCGTGCACCTCCATATGCATCTCAGAGAACAAAGCCATAAGCTTCCACTCACTGCTGGCCTCCTGAACTGCATGAATCTGAGTTCTCCTGCTCAAAGAATCATCCACTGCGTTGCCCTTTCCCGGCGTACAGGCGAGCTCAAAGTCAAAGGACTGAACATACTCGACCCACCTGCGTTGTCTCAGATTTAGATCGCGCTGAGTGAAGATATACTTGAGACTCTTGTGGTCGGTAAAAACCACAAAGTGCTCTCCCAGAAGATAGTGTCTCTAATAGCGCAAGTCAAGAACAACTACTGCCAACTCCAGATCGTGTGTCGGGTAGTTTCTCTCATGTGGCCTCAACTACCTACACCCGTAAGCAACGACCTCGTCTCCCTGCATAAGCATAGCTCTTAGCCTGATACACGAAGCATCACAGTAAACAGTATAGCCCTTGCCCAGATCCGGCAAGACTAGTATCAGTGCTGACGTCAACCTCCCTTTCAGCTCCTGAAAGGCTGACTCACAAGAGTCTGACCATAAAAACGTCGCCCCCTTCTTGGTCAGACCTTTCAATGGTACTGCTAGGCACGAGAAGTCCTGAATGAAGCGTTTGTAGTACCCAGCCATCCCTAGAAAACTCTGCACCTCAAAAACATTCTTCGGATGCTCCCAAGAAACTACAGCTCTCACTTTCTCTAGGTCTATAGATACTCCAGCCTCTGAGATGATGTGACCCAAGAAGTGAATCTGATCCATCCAAAAGTGGCACTTCGAGAGTTTAGCATACTGCCGATGCTCTCTCAGTGTACTCAGAACGATCTCAAGATGTGTGGCATGGTCGTGTCGAGTGTGAGATTACACCAAGATATCGTCCACGAAGACCATGAAAAAAGAGTCCAAGTACGGATGGAACGCTCGGTTCATCAATGCCATGAAAACTATAGGCGCCTTCGTGAGACTAAACGGCATGAATGTATACTCTAAAAGACCATACCTGCTCCTGAAAGCTGACAGAGGTATATCTAATGGTCTAACGTGCAACTGATGATAACCGGACCTCAAGTCGATCTTCAAGAACACTCAGGATCCTCGAAGCTGATAAAAGAGGTCATCAATCCTCGGCAAGGGATATCGATTCTTGACCGTCAACTGGTTCAGCTTTAGATAATCCACACAAAGCCGAAGGGTACCGTCTGCCTTCTTCGCAAATAGGATAGGCGAACCCCAAGGAGAGGTACTAGGTCGGATGAAACCCTTTTCCTGCAACTCCTACAACTGCTTCTTGAGCTCCTGCAAGTCAGGTGTAGCCATCCTATAAGGAGCAATGGACACCGGTGTCGCTCCTGGCATGAGCTCAATGGAGAAGTCTACCTCACGCTCCAGAGGTAAACCTGAAAAGTCTTCTGGAAATACATCCCTGAAACGATCCACCACTGGAGGAAAGTCTAACTGTGAAGTCCCCTGGTCATCTAGATAAAGACTAGCAATCTGGGCTGTAATTTTCCCTATCCCATGATGCTCTGGTCCAGCTCTACCCTCCTGGACATCCCACTCACCTCCATGAAGGAAAGATCTGCCCTCTGGTGATATGAAACTCACCCTACGGTGATAGCAATCGATGATTTCCTGGAAAGGAACCAACCAGTCCATCCCGAGAATGACGTCATAGCCCGTCATCTCTAAGAAATAGAGGTCCCATAAGAAATGACACCCCACAACCTCAAGAGGGCACTCTCTGCACTAACGTACACTAGATGTCCTCGTTCCCAAAGGTGTGTCAAGAGTCAACAAGTCGGTAGACAAAAAGATACAGAGCCCAAGGCTCTTCATGACAGCAATAGAGATAAAGTTATGGGAAGCACCAGTAACGAAAAGGGATGAAGATAAAACTGAGGATACTAAGATCGCACCTCGAACTATACAAGGTCTGGGATCCTGCTCCTGATAGGTCTGCTCCACGGCGAAATACTGGCCTGCACCGCGGCCCTGCGCCCCTAGCTGACCACTCTAAGATGATCCACTCTGTTGTTGCTGATGACCTGGTGACTGACCACCATGGTCGCGACCTCCACCTCGGCCTGAATGGCCGGAAGAACTCCAGTTCCCTGACTGGTGGGAAACTGGTGAAGCATCTCCAGAACGTGGGGTCATAGAGGAACCCCTACCACCAGCTAAAGGTGAGAAGATGTGACAGAAACTGTAACAACCCAAGATTTTATGAGAATTATTATTTTTTTAATTTCATTGATGTTTTTTCTTGTACGCTACACCAAGATTACCTTCCGCTATACACAACACCATATTAGCTTGCAGTATATGCAAAACTATTCTTGGATCATGTTACACACAATTTTGATAGTAGTTATTCTACGCAACATTGAGTGTATATATATAAATATATATATATTCAATATATAAATGAAATGTGGTTAGATTCTGTTATATGAAAAAACAAAGGAGTCTTACACCACATGCAACCCTGACTTGGATTTCATTACACGCAATCACGACCTTCCTCGATAGCGTGTGTTGTACGCAATATCAGGTTTCACTAAACAACGATATATGGTTATAATATTATTATAAACTGGCCGATATGAATAGTATTAACTACATTTTGAATTTTATAACATTATTATTCATCTTACACATTTTTTAGAATACGGTATGAGAACAAAATAAATTTTTCGTGTAAAATATGTATTTTTCAAAAATTGCATTTTTCCCACCTTTTGATGGTGCACCCACATTAAATCTTGTTTTCGACATTTCTATAAGTTCAATTTGACAAAATAAAATTCTTCTTTGGAATCAGGATATAAAAATTTACTTCGGATAAATTTTTCATATTATTCTGATAACTTTCATATTTTAATGAATAGTAAAAACACGCTATATTTTAATTAAAAACAACTTTTTTCATCGTAATAATTTATATGGTTAGATTATATTTTTTATTGGTTTTAAAGTGTAATTAGAATATATTTTTACCATTTAATCCGATGTTGGTCATTGGAATTAATTACACTTTGAAATTGGATATAAACAAGTATCAATCTTTTGATAGTTATTATTTCTTAAAAACATGCTATTTGTTTTGATAACGGGAATTAATTTTAAAATTAATTAATGCCACTTCTATGTTTTGAATTTTTCAAAATAGACATCAATTTTGAATTCGGAATATCAAATAATTCTTAGGCTGAATTTTTGGTATTTTTCTGAAAAACTTCAATTTTCGATGAATAGTGAAACCACTTAGTGGTAGTTAAAAAACTGACTTTTTCATTTAAATGAAATTTTACCACTTCTGTGAATTGAATTTAGAAAATCCAAGAGACACGGTTAATATCAAGTACTAAAATTTGGTTCAATGAGATGAAAATAATTTTTGGTGAATAGTAATTTTTTACTTTTATTTACCACGGTTAAAAGTAAATAGGGTAATTAAGGGTAAAAATGATATTATTATTATCCTAACACATGTCCTAATTCTATTGGATAAGTTTAATTCGACCAAAAACAACCTTAGGAATAAAATATGACCATTTAGGTCCACTTGGATTAGATTAGGACATTTATTATTAATTTATTTAAAGAAGGGTTAAAATAGTTAAAATCAAAGTTTAATAACTAAATAATTTTTAATATAGGTTTATACATAAGATAAATTTGACTATAAATATTCATTAGAAATATAAAAATATTTCCTACATAATGGTATTTTATTTATAATTTTTATACATTAAATAATTTAATTTATTTATGACACAATGATGATGCAGTAATTATCTTATTAATGAAATATTAACATAATTGATGTTATAAATACCCAATTAAATGTAATTTGAGACTTTTTATGAATTAAACTAATTTTATAGGTTAATATTACATGTTATTATGGATTTAATTAAATTTTTTCGAACTAATAAAGCTGTTATAATTTTCACAAAAATCAATTACCAAATAGTGTCAAAATTGACATAAAATAGTTTTGAAAACAAATATTATATTATTAATTGTTATTATATTTCTAAAAATCTAAGGTTAGGCCAAGATACTTATATCATGATAGGTGTATCGTTAATGGACCACTTGGGGGTCACTTGGATGTATATGGTAAGTTTATTAACTATATAATATAAAAATACAAAGTGACATGGTAAATGTCAATCTAATTAACTAAGAGTTAAAACTAAAAGATAAGGTTAATATAATGACCCAAACCTGTCTAAAATCTATTGGTTGAGAGGATTTCGACCCATACCCACCTTATCTTAGAAATAAATCAATTTGGAGCTATTAAAAACTGAATATGACTTTATTATAAAATAATATTTTAAGTTTTCCAAAGGTGCCCCTCTCCTCCCATATAAAAAGGGCACCCCTTCCCTCTTCTCTTCACACCATTTTGAGCCTTGAAACTCGTCCAAACCCTAACCATTTCTATTTTACACTTCCCTAGAAACAGTCTGTAGGTTCTAGTATTCTCAAAAGACCAACTCTACTTCCTTAAGAGAAATCATAAAGGAGGTGCGTTGAAGAAGAGGTAATCTCTTCTTCCGATTCTCTCAAGTTTCTTTCTTCTTCTACTTCTTATTCTTTAGTTGAATCATTATAAAGTAATAATATCATTATTAATTATATAATTATATGTTATTATAAATATGAAACAAATTTATTTCACCTTCTATCCATCCTACGGAAAAAAAATCACCGCGTGTGCGTACGTACGGAATATCGTCTCCACGTTGTGGTGTAATCTGTTTTCGACCACCACCTTACTTGTATGGGTATAATGGCGTAAAAAAATAACTATATATTATTATTTTAATGTTATATTGATTCTGAAATATTATACATACACTTTAATACAATTCTATGATCATGGGAATGATATCATCGCTCGTGCGTACGTACGGACTACCGTCTCCACGACGCGATGAGATTCATTCTCCATGTTAACCATTCATGAATGATTATAAAGTATATATAAAGAATAATAATAAAATATATGACATAATAATGATACTGTATTTATATATATATATATATATATATATGTAATCTACTTAATTCCATTCAATTCAACAAGGAAATGAAAACAGCGTTCATGCGTGCGTACGGTCTACCGTCTCCATGAATGGTGTATTTCATTACATTTATCAATCTATCATATATATATGTATATGCTGAATATATATTATATATAAATCATTTTTTACATTATGTAATTATTTAAATCAGTATATAAGTAATAATATCAAGAACAACAAGTCGAAACACGTACGAGAAATGAAACGATTTTACCCAAAATATTGCTTTAACATTGAATTTACAAAAGAACGGGTAATATAAAGTCATGAGTGAACCATATTTGATATCATAAAAATTAATATGATTCTGTAATAAGTCAATGACATTATTTAAATCATTATACAGGATTTTCGGATACATACGAAGCATATCGGACGTAAGGTAAGGGATAACCTTTCCAATCTCATTCTTATCTGAGATTGTTTATTCGTAAGTATTTGCTGGGGTTATTTTTATCATCCAAGTCCATGTTTTCTAAAAGTGTTTTTATGTATTTTAAATGTCCTTTTTACCCATTTTGTCTTTTACTACATGGTATGTAATGAATCTTTATTTTTTTACGTTACGAGGTACTTTTGACTTTTCCGACAAAAGTACGAGAAGAATGTTATTTTTAACTTATACGGCATGAAAGGATTTTTACGGTTTTATAAAGCCTTATTTTCATGAAGCATCCTCCAAAATATTTCATGACTATTTTCCACAAAATACTTTTCTTTTAAAATTGCATGGAATTTTGTGAAAATAAAATGATTTTGAAGAAGAAAGGATATTTTCCTCAAGAATTCATTTCAAGTGTTTTATCAAAACCATTTTTCATATAAGATGACATTATTTCATATGTGTATGTTTCAAGTATAATGTCTCTATGATTTACATGGTTTCACTTTTCTTATTATGAAATGATATCCATTTATTTTATATGGATTATGTGATGATGGGATGATGTTTATGAAACCCATTTTATTTATTGGGTTATTATGAATGATGTATGTTTATTTTGTGGCACAAGTAAGAATGATTTCATTATGAGATGGGTGGGACCTATATCTCCCTCCAATGCATTGGGTAAAGATTTATATCTCATGAGATAGACATGGCTGAAACGGCAAGTAAATCCGGTTCAGTGATACAGGGCTGGAACGGCAAGTAAACTCAGTTCAGTAAGGGACTTTGTCCACTAAGATGGTCTTAGCAGCAATGCCTTGGATACTATGGAAATCATTACATGTGCTTAATGGTTTCCACAATTACATGTTTTATTCCCATTCTAGTTTATCATGATTAATGTTTCTTTATGATCTATGTCTTACGTACTACCAAGATTTATTTCACAACTCAAGATTTTGATGTTTAAACTTTATGTTAATGTTTTGAAGTTCAAATGTATATAGTTTGTTTTATTTTATCCATGATTACCCCTAATGATAATTTGAGCTCACCCTTTATATGTTTTATTTTCCCCAGGATATAAAGAAAGGTTTTAGGTAAGAAAAAAAGGGGAAGATCTTTATGGGAGATTTTGAAGATCTTTCACCACGATTAGAATATTACGTTCTGAGTTTCCAAAGACACTAAACTATTACGGTCCTTGTGTATCTGTTTTTTTTTTATGTATTAAGTATTCTGCAAAAGTAATGTAATTTCCATGTACTTCAAGATTCGGGTCTCTACAGAAACGCTGAAGATGGCCCATCTTGCCACAAGACCGGCACTCCATCGGATCTCTCTGGCACTGAGGCCTAGTATGCCCACTCCTACCGCACTGGTAGAACACAACCTGGCTACCAGAAGACACATCTCACGAACCTTGATCTCCTCGAGAAGACTCTCTGTGATGCTTCCTACTGTCCGTAGGAGGAACACCAGCTCTAGATGATAAACCGCCCTGGCTCACTGCTCCAGAATCCCTCAGATTGTGCTCAGTGATCAGCGCCTGGTTGACGATGGAGGATATAGAAGTCAACTGGAAGATATTCACCTGGGAACGGATCTCCTGCCTGAGACCATCCTCAAACTTCCTAGAAAGTTCAACTCATCACCTTCTAGGATCAGTGTGAAACGCTACAGCTTAGTGAAACAAGATGAGTACTCTATAACAGAAAGAGTACCCTACTACAGACTCATAAACTCCCAGGCTCGATCGGCCCTCAGGGTCTCCGGATAGAAGTAGTCATAGAAGGTGCATCGAAACTCGTCCCAAGACATATCCTGCTGATTCCCTGATAGTGAGATCACCTCCCACCACCTCTTGGCGGTGTCCCGGAGCATATAAGTATCCATCTTTACCCTTTTCTCTGGAGAGATATCTAGGTGCTCAAAGATGGTCAGTGTGGCCTCTATCCACGACTCTACAGCCTGGGGTCCTCCATCCTCTGAAAAAGTAGGAGGATGTTGCTGTTGGAAAACCCATGTCAACTCAGCCATCGATGGGGCAGGAGGCGGCGCTCACTGGAAGGTCTGAATCATCCTCAGGAATTCCTCCGTGAACTGCGCCTCAGCGCCTGCAACGGGTATAACTGCTGGTGGCAAGGCTGGCACAGCAGGAGGATCTGCAGGAGGCCCCTGGTCGGCCATATCTGGTGTCTGGTCACCGTCTAGCAACTGACGCACGACCGGAGGACGTCTCGTAGGCATAGCTCTGAAAGATCAAAATCACACCTTAGATCAAGATTAACAAATATTGAAAACACAGGAGTACAAAATGGGAACAGGGGAAGAAAATATCAAGTTTTACAAAACACAACTACACGGCGTGTATAAAAACTACACGGCGTGTCAACTTAATCCATTAACATGGGTGTGTACCCCTTCCTGACAGGTTGTGTAACACCCCAAACTACACGGAATGTTGTTCCCACACACGACATGTACTTGAACTCTAAACCCCTTCCCGATTCTCCTTACACGGCTAACCCACATGGTTCAAACTAACCCCAGACTACACGGTGTGTTCCCTAGGGACACGACATGTAATAGACACTACCTCGGTGGACCATGATGTTAGTTACACAGTCATCTACATGGATGGACCTTACACAGCGTGTTCCAAACAAACACGGTGTGTATAGAAGAAGGTAACACCGTCCCATGTTGTTCGTAACACGGCCGGGTACCTGGGAAAGAGTACATGGCATGTTCCGAAAGCAACACGGTGTGTCTTAGAGAAGGTCACGCTGACCTGTGTTGTTCGTGACACGGCCAGATACCTGGACATAACTACATAGCGTGTTCCTTTACAACACAGTGTGTTCTACTCGAGCTTCCCTAACCTGTGTTGTTAGTAACATAGCCGGGTACAAGGATCTACACTACACGGCGTGTACATACCATACACGGCGTGTTCCTAAAGTTATTTTCACAACACCGTGTTCCTTCACACACAGTCAGTAACACGGCCTAAAAACTACACGGCGTGTAACCAGAAAGTACACGTCGTGTATTCTGGGTTTTTCTGGGCAGTAGCTCAGAAACTGCACATAAGCCTAGAAACACAGAAAACAAAGCAAATAGGTGCCAAATTTCGATCCGTGAGGGCCCATACTCCCCGTGAATCAAAGCTTGGCATCCCCTACAGTCATGTACAAGAGAAAACAGGATCATGATCCACCAATTTCCGATTCAAGAGGGCCCATAACACCTTAAGAATCAAAAATTGGCGTTCATTTAAATAAAGTACAATACAACAATCCTCTAACAAGGCAGTAGAGATTCTATCAAGCATCTATCACAACATCATGCATAATCTACACAAAGTCTATCACAACAGCATGAAATCACTAATGCACCCTAAACAGCATGGAAAGAATGCATGGCATGTGATTTCTACAAGTGCCTATATGATGCATGAGATGGCATACCCTCATATCATCGAGTTGCGACAGAAATAGAACCGTAATATCAAAACAATAACAGTACAAAGCATGTGAATCACTCTAGGTGAAATCGTATCAACCGTAATATCTCAAGACCAGAAAACTACAATAAACGAGGTAGTATGGCTTTTCCCTATACACAGTTTAGCTACTCCCGGTAACATCTTATTACCAAGTACCAAATATATCCTATCTCTGGCTAAGTCTCCAAACAGTAATGCAAGAGAAAATAATTTCCTTTGATACCACTTTGTAACGTCTCGGTTTTGGAAGCCACCCAGAGGCTCCCCGTACTCGGTTGGTCACATGGCCTCAAACGCATTTCCCCAAACACCAGAGGCTGCAGAATAGCAGTGAGGGACTTGGGTGTGATAGTGGGGAAACTATGCCCTCATTTCCAGAGTACACAGCAGAAGAAAAATAAACATGCAATAGCAGAAGCAGTAATAACCAACAATATAACAGCGGAAGACTAAATCAACAATTGGATCACATATGTATGTATGAAATGATGCATGATACATAACTAGGAAAGCAGCCAAACAATTCACAATGCTGGAAAACACTACAGTTTCAAAACAAGTACAAAAGAAAAGTAAACAGCTCCTCAGCATCGCAAGCCAAAGCCTGGTCCCATGCTCTCATGCTCCAAGCAATCAAGTTCTCGAAGTCGAAGGGTGCTTTCCCTTGTCTATACCTGCAACATCAAAGTCTTCTTGGGCCCAAAATCATGGCCCAAACAGGGTGGGAGATAAAATCCCAGAATGCATTCACCTGAAGATCTGTGCCTAACAATCAGTGAGTATATGGAAGGTAAAAGTACAATAAGCAGTAAACAGCAACAACAAGCAGTAGGCAGTAAACAGTAAGCATCAAAACAGGATGATACATAGCAGAAATCAATCCAAAACAAATCAACAGTAGTGAAACAAATAGATAATAAGCCCGAAACCCTCTGGGAAGTACTCGCAGCCATTCCCTCTAGTCCTATCCAAGAAGTGCCACAACCCTATGGGCAGTGCACTCAGCCTAACCCCATTGTCTTGGTCATATGAATTTATGAGACTCTCTAGGGAAGATCACTCGGTCAATTCCCTTTATAGTCTAGGGTAGTCAGGGACTCTCTTGAGGAAGATCACATGGTCTAACCCTCTTAACCCCAAGGTCTAGAGACTCTCTGAGGAATCTATCTGAGTCAATTCCTCCTATAGCCTCAAGTATACCACAGACTCTCTGAGGAAGCTCACTCGGTCAATTCCTCCTCTAGCCTGGAAAGGTTCTTAAAGAGATTAAAACAAGGTAAGACTCTCTGAGGAAGCTCACTCTATCTACCCTCCTGTAGTCTATAAAATCCAAGACTCTCTGGGATCTCACTCGGTCCATCACCTCTGTAGTCTTTAATATCTAAGACTCTCTAGGAAGCTCACTCGGTCTATCCCTTATAGTCTATAGCACCATGTTTTCTCAGCCTCGTGCCAGTCAGTGCATAATAATGCTATAAGGTCAAAATACACATATAGAGATACTTGGATAACCAAATTACACCTATAGAGATACTTATCTAAACATTCTACAAGGCATCAAGCATGTCATGAGTTTCACTTC
This sequence comes from Viscum album, assembly GCA_963277665.1. Classification (NCBI taxonomy): domain Eukaryota; kingdom Viridiplantae; phylum Streptophyta; class Magnoliopsida; order Santalales; family Viscaceae; genus Viscum; species Viscum album. The sequence goes on from OY728120.1 coordinate 1,116,080,068, forward strand.
AACCTATAACCGCGAGGCATGAAAACAGGTGTAATAGCCAAAGTCAAATGAGACCCAAAGGTCGTAAACAGAACAAATCAAGGGCAAAAACATCCAAGAAAAACAAATTATCCTCTAACATGGTCAAATTACCTCTACACAAGCATACGAGCAAGGAAGGAAAAAAATGAAGGAAAAAAGGGGTAACACGCAATACCCCATTCATGGGTATCGGTGGAAATTCGCACATAAACTCAAAGACTTTGAACAGTAAGGAACAAACCACCTACCTCGATCCTAGGAGATCTATATAATTGAACCACGGTGGATGATTCTCCCAAGAATGTCATAGATCTCATAAAATGCACAAAACATTCAACCTTAGATAACTTGAGAAGGAAGAAGAATTTAAAAACAAGGCTCAAGCAGAAGGAAGAACTCACCGCTGCGCTTCTAATGCAATCGACAGAGCTTGAATCAGAGAACGGATGGAGGCTCGAAAAAACCGGAGAAGTTTTTGCGGCCATATGGCGTCTCTCGGTCGAACCAGACCAAGAAGAAGATGATTATGATGATGAGGCGTGACCCCGGTCTGTTTAGTGAAAAAAAAGTACACGGCGTGTATTTTTAAAGTACATGGTGTGTAGTGTTTTTTTCCGTACTCCACCAAAATCAGCCTCCACGTCCCCCTACACACCGTGTGTGTGGTCTGAACATGGCCAGCACCCGGTTTCAAGTGGGAAAAGAGTACACGGCGTGTACTCATAAATTACACGGCGTGTACTTCAAAAATTTCTAGAAACTCAAAAAATTATCAAAAACTCCAAAAAAAGGAAAGAAATACCTGAAATGAAGATACGGGTTCTTACAATTACAAAACCAATGTAAGATATAACATTTTCATTCAGTCCCTTGGCTATCCATCATAGTAGTTCATCAATTAAATTCGGATTTTTAGATAACTCCTTATAAATTTGATCTTGGGGCCATCCTATAAATTGTTGGTTATGTCTATTTGATATCCATACTTCAACCCTTGAGGGATTAAAATCTTTAATAATTGATTTTCATGATTCAACATATGGATCAACATATTCACCATTATATAAAATGTAAATGTGTGCTTTCTCCTGGTCTGTGTTTGTAATTTTTAAAAAATATCTTCCAGAAATCCCTTTGACCATAAGGCATCTATTTTGACAAGATTTTGGGAGACTGATGCTATCAACATATAATGGTTAATTAGTTCAGAATTAAACAGCTTCTTCAAAAATATATTATTCTTCAATATAACCTTCTTTACAACTTCAATTCTTGACATACCCTTTCAAAATCTTCATATACTGTTTAATGGGTTATATCCATCAGTAATGGAAAGGACCACATATTTGAACCTCTCTAACCAAATAAACCATTATGTGGACCATTAAATCAAAGAATGATAGTGGGAATAACATATCTAATTCACATAATATGACTACAACCTACTTATTCGGAAACTTAATCGGTTCTATAAATTTACTACATATGGATTTGAAGAAAAAAAAGTAAGTTATAGTTAATGTATTTCATACATTTTTAGGAAAAAAGAAATAGAAAGAAATAGACATCAAATCCTGCATCAAAACATGAAAGTCGTGTGATTTTAGTCCCTATAACTTCAAATTAGTCATTGAAATGAAATTATTGATATTTTATGAATACCCCTATGGAAATTTTACAGCATTAAATAAAAGGAAAATTGAAATTTTTATTATCTAGATAGAGTGTAATCTACTGGAGGAAGAAAAGTATGCCCTTTACCCTTCACTAGTGCCAAATCTTCTCTTATTCCCATGTCAATCATGTCCAAACTAGCCTTGATTCCATATTTCATTTTTCTAAAAAATTTAGTAATGTGAAAATAACACTATCAAATACATTTTTTTCTGTATTCATGACATCAATAAAATGTCTAACGGACAAAAAATCCAATATAATAATTCAAAGAAAATTGATCTCTTCTTCAAACCTCATTTTGTAAGTTTTTTCAAAAATAGTTTACTGAAAACAGTGTCAATATATTTTAATTTATCGAACAATTGATCAATCTTTAGTGGAGATGGTTTTTTACCTTGTTTGGTATTCCCATTGAATGTTGTCATCTAGGATCGGTATTTATGTCATTGAGGTAAAAATTTCTGATTTCCTAAATACATGGTCTTTTATGAATGTTTCAATTGAACTAAGTGTATGTATTCATCAAAAATGGGACACCCCAACATTCCTTTAATATTATAGCCTAAAAATTTTCCATAAGAAAGAAATTCATATATCGTCCCATATATCATGGTCCTCAATGTGAATTCTTCAATTATATGAGCATAATACATTGTAACACATGTATCCCGCATAAATTTTAGATCTTTGGTCAATGGATCCAAATAGAAATCAATAACATTATAAGGTTTATTTGGTCTAGATATAATTAGAGACAACATAATGTATTTTCACTTCATAAATAACCATGGAGGCAAGTTATAATTTACCCACATAATGGTCCATGTGTTGTGAGAACTAATCTGTACACCAAAAAGATTAATTTCATCTCTAGATAACGCAGGATAAAATTTTCTTGGCTCATTTCCAAATTCAAGATCTCATAATCAATTTTCTTCCACTAGGGAGAATCTACTCAATTACATAGGTTCCCTTATTTAATTCTTGTATATGGATGCCATGTTAATTGTCTCTTGGTTTCCTGGCATCCGTATAGTCTTCTAAACCATGGAATTATAGGAAAGTACCATAAAACTTTTGAAGGACTTGATTCATTTTTCTTGTGTCAATATGTGCCACACTTAGGGAATTTTATGAGTGATTCATGGTCCTTGAGAAATAATATTAAATCATTTGGACAAGCATTTATTTTTTTAGAGATCATGACAATTGAACATAGAATTATTTTAGCATTGTATGTTTGACATGGAAGTTCATTTTATTCTGGTAACATATCATTCAGGAGACCAAGAAGTTATATAAATCTGGAGTTGCTCCATCCATTTCCAGTTTTCAAATTATATAACTTCAATATAGCTAACAATTTTATGTATTTAGTACAATCAGTATAAAATGGTCTCTTAGAACAACTATTTAACTTCTTAGGAAACTTTTCACAATCATGAAGGTTATCTTAAAGTTCCATTTTCATTTCTTCCATGTGATATCCATCATAATTTACACTGGTATTCATATCAAACGATCCATAAACTACAGTATCATCCCAATCGGTGTTGATGTTTAGTTTTCCCTATGTTTAGACCAACATTTATAGCTCTGATCATTTCCATGAAAAATCAAATGTTCTTCCAAATCTTATGGACTATTTTTTCTTGAATAAAAATAACATAAACATGGAAAAAGGATTTGAGAATGGTCATATTCATGCTCTATTGCAAACTTGATGAACTCTTTAACTCCATATTCAGAATCTTTTTTCAAATGATTATCATGCATCCATTTTTGAATCATATCCATCCTGTTAGGTTCATAAAATATTAATTTTGTATAATAAAAAAATAAATATGCATAAGATATTCATTATCAAAGGTGAAAGTTATAGATAATTTTAATAAGGGGAATCAAACATTTGATTGTTTCAAATAATTTCAGTATGCTTTGAAGAAAATGGGTAATTAAATTTAAGAAAAGAATTGCTCCACTATGGTAGGTTTTATCCTATGAATTCATCTATAGGTGAAAGTTATAGACAAATTTATCCTCATCAACTTCATCTTCTGAACAATTATTATTTCATTTAGTTACTTAAGACTCATCCCTCATATATTGTGGACATGAACCTATGTTTCTTGAAATACTCTGAGCAGTATTAATCCCATATCAGGTATCGATTATCATTTTAGATGACTACTACTTAGAGTAGTTCAAGAAACATAGAATAGATGGGGGATGAGTCTTAAGAAACAAAATACAATAATAAATGTTCAGGTGACAAAGCTGATGAGGATGATAGTTGTACTACATTATATTCTCTAAAAAGGGTAATTCCTTCCATTTTTTAGAATTACATGATTGTAACTAGTTATTAATTCATGGACTATTGAAGGTAAGATTTTGGGGGTATACATGTTCTTTTCTGTGATTCAAGGGGTCTCGGTGAGGACATGTTATGATATATGACCTAACCATTTTTCACGTGCCAATTTTAATTCACAGAATGTAATGAAGAAATTACATTTAAATAATTTTAAAGGAAACTTAAATAAATATTAATAGTGAATAAAATCTAAAAAATTAAAAAAAAAATCCTAGTGTTGGAAGAATTTACAAATGTTAGAATTATTTCATTCTGATATGTTTTAATTAAATGATCTATTAACTTGTGGAGGTAAAAAAATGTATTACTTTTAATGGTTACTATAATAAGTATTTAAAATGAATAAAATTAGAATAATAGATATTATTCTAATTATTAAAGTAATAATACATAGTGGGGGTTATTATTTATGCCAGTCTATTGTGAATATGTTGAAAACATTTGATCCTATTGGCTTCAAAGATGCAAATACTCCATTTGTCTCTAGTGTTAAATTTTTTATTAATATAGACATAGCCATATCACAACATGAACCTTATTGTGTAGTTTTTTCTTTAATGTATGTGATATAATATAATAAACCTAATATCACATTTTTTGTTTGTCAAATTCATTTATATTCTATTAATTATAGCGTGGATCATTAGAAATTTATATTTAGAACCTTTTAAGTAAGTCTAAAAAATTTGAGTTTTTATCATGATTACCTAACTACATTACATATGAACTAATTTAATTTGAAATACCATCATGGGATATTATAAATCCCAATTTGGATGTATATTTACTCTTATATAATGTGTCATTTATGGGGTGGAAAATAAATAAACAAGCATTTCACATTCGACATTAGAGTCAAAATTTAATACTTTAACAATATATAGAATGGAAAAAAGGAATCATAAACTTATTAATGGAATTTAAGTTATTTAATCTTCTAATTCCTCTTATTTGCATTAATTATGGTATTGAATCAACAATTTCAAATGATTATAGTTTCATGTATAATTTAAATTCTAAACACATTACTTTTAGACATGATATTTGTGGCAATTATTATAAAATGGTTCCATAATAATATTGTATGTAAAATCATGTAAGAACCTTACAGATCCATTTATAAAATATATATCAAGGGATATTTTTGAACAAATTAATAGATAAATTGGGATAAAATCCTTAAAATGAACTATATAGTTCAAAGTGTGGTCATACACTAGTGCAATACTCATCCCTAGATCTTTCACTAAGCTACCAAAGGTTTCTAATGATATGTAAGTGGAGGAGAACAATACAATATAACATATCTCAACACAATAAAAATAATTATTAAAATATTTCAACAAATATAATCTCACTAACACCTTCTAACACCCTTTAATGAACATCCCCTTAATAATAACATAAAGAATATAATGATATCAATGACCCATTATCAATCTATATTACAATAAAAAATAACTTTTCACTTATAAATCAACAAGTGGATTAACTTCAAGGGTGTATATAACACAAAATATTAATCTAATTGGGAAAAAATATCAAACATATCTTATTGCCTTTGAAAATATGATAAAAGACATCAAAATTTATATTTGAAACCCATCCAAGGATTAACTGTCAGTGATGATCCCCTAAGGGGCGCTTCCCTTCTAGGGTTTTTCCTCATCACCACCTACCTCCCTTCCTCCTTGGTTCATCTTGGATCTTCCCCTCAATGTTATATTGTTGTCTTGTGGTGGTTTTTCTTTCATGAAGTCGACCTTTTGGACTCATCTGCCTCTGAATTACTCATCGTTGCTGGCCTTCTTCACCTCACTCCACCTCTACTCGATAGGGTTTCTTCTAGAGGTGTGGTGATGGTCCAGCAGACAAGATCCCACTTTTGTGTCTGAGGGTTGCAGTCTCACCTCTGGTGTATGCGTTGGGTATTCTGTTGTGGTCTCTGAGTGTGATTTGGATAGTGTTGATAGGATTTGTTCTCTTTTCTGGTGATCTATGGTGCTCAGGTTCCTATCAATATGGTGATTGGTTCTTGATATTTTATTTTTTCCTTCGTATTTAGATTTCAGATTTGGTTGTTGCTCTTATTGTATTGGTTTTGGGTTTTTGTTTTTTCTGGGGATATTATATCAAGTATATGGATTCAGTTCATCCCAGGTTCATGTTGGTTTGTGTGAATTTGATCGATGGAGGGCTTGAGGTTGCTTCGGGCTTGATGCTTAAGCCGCGATGAGGATTTGATGGTTCTGGTCCAAGTTTTGTTTGCGATATGAAATATGGAGGTCTTTGGTGATTTTTTCTCATGGATTTGGTTCAAGTGGATTTCATGGTTTGAGTTTTTGTTGATGTTGAGACCGAAGGGTTCACTTAGTGATGGTTGGTGTATGATTTCAGTGTGGCTATGTCCAGAATTGGAGAATCTATTTTAATCCGGTTTGCTGCCTGATCTTGAGGAACTGTGATGAGGCAAGATGGATGCAAGGCCGAGTCTACTACATGCCTGGATGTATATTTTGAATCTGATTTCATCATTACCTAGCATGGATCACATTTTTTTTGGTTTTCTACTTTGGTTCAAGAAGATGGATGTGATGGGTTTGAGTGCAGACTTGATTTCAGATGGCTATTGGTCTTTCTAGTTTTTTATTAGGGTCTAAGATTAAGATTTGATATTTGGTGTTGAAGTTAAGGTATTTTTTCAGTGGAATTCAACCGAAGTTATTGTTAGCAGCATACTATTTGGGTCTGCTTTATAATAGGTCAAGAGTAGGAAGATTTTACCCTAGCATGCCATTCAGATTTGGAAGTTCAAGAGGGTATGGCTTTGTCATCGGTACCGGGCTCGTTCAACCATGGAAGACGGTTAAACGAGCGGTCATGCAATGGTGAATGCTTGTCATCACGATGTAATTGCTAGGATGGGGAAGATCCTATATTTTTTTCCTGGGTATCCTCTTTCATGGTTTTATTTGGTTGTAATGTTTGTATATTGTGGTTTCTCGCTTTTTTCCTCAAAAGTGTTTCAATAATAAAAAAGTTAATTTTCATTCCAAAAAAACCATCCAAAACATTTAAAACAATGAAAAGAAACAATACTTACATGTTCTTTTATAACTTAAAAATCATCTTGAAAAATAGCCAAAAATTTTCAAATTCATAGAAAACCTTGATAAAAACATAATGGTAATTAATTATGATTCATAATAAATCATTACATGAAATCTATTTCAATTAATTCAATAAAAACCATTGTTTTCATTTTAACAAACACTTTGTATGCATTATTTCCATGGAAGGAAGTTCAAAACATTTAAACTTAAGAAAAACTCAATTGATGTTAATTAAAACTTAAGAAAACACTTATAAATCCATGACCGCATCATTGATAATTATAATAGAATTTACTTTAGATAAAAACATGTATTTAAAAGATCAAAGCATTCATGGTTCCACATTTAAAGGAAAGTGAATGAATCCACCTACCTGAATGGATGAAATCAATGTATGGAAGTCTCAATACACTACAAAGAATCAAGAAAATACCCTAAAGGGTCAATAAAACACCAAAATCAAAGAATCCCCCAATTTGAAATTCATTCTAGAAGGGAAACCGGTGATGGATAATGAATAAAAAGAGATAATGAACAAAAAATGAAAAAAGATGTCACCAAACAAGCAATAAATGAGTATGGAGGAAGAGAAAATAGCATACCTTAGATTGAAACTTTGAATCATCTGAGAGAAAGTAGAGATATCATCAAATCTTGGATTCATTCAATCCTTGATTCGTTCAAGTTTTGGATTAGATCCTAGGATTTGTCTGAGCCTTGATTTGAGTCTTGATTCAAGCTTAGATTCATCAAAGAGAAGCACCGACAGCATGTGGATTCCGCGAAAAGATTCAGATATCGTGATTGGTTCACTATTGGTTAGAGTTATTTAAATAGATCGATGACACTTTTATCAGCGCTTCAAAAAAACACTGAAAAAGATACATTTTATCAGTGATAATTTAATAAGCCCTCATAAAAGGCATCTCTATCAGCACTAAAATTTTAGCATTGATAAAGGATTTATAAATATAATTATAAATAAAAAAATTATAAATATATTTATATAATTATATAAATATATATTTATTTAATAAACATATATATATAAATATAGTAAATATATTCATTATTTAAATATATTTATTATTATTTTTTAATTATAAATATATTTATATCATTATATATATTTATATAATTGTATATATATTTAATAAATATATATAAATATAAATATAAATATGGTAAATATATTCATTATTTAAATATATTTATTGTAATTTTATAATTATTTAAATATATAGTTATTTATTTATAATTATATAAATACTTTTTAAAAAATATTTATATATTTATATATTTATATCATTATATATATTTATATAATTATATATATATAATAAATATATAAATATAAATATAAATATATTAAATATATACATTATTTAAATAAATTTATTATAATTTTATAATTATTTAAATATATATAATTATTTATTTATAATTATATAAATATTTTTTTTCAAAAAATATTATTTATTTATTTATAATTATAAATATATAAATTTATATATATGGTCAATATAAATTTATAAATATATTTATTTATAAATATTTACAAATATATTTTTAAAATAATTAATGAATATATAATATTAAATACATACATTTTAAAAATGAGTGAAAATTGAATAATTAAAAATGAGTACACTTTAAAAATATTGAAAAAATGGATGAATTTTATTAATTAAATATGATTTACTAAAAAATATTGATATATATTGAAATAAATATGAATACATATTTAAAATATTAAAACATAATAAATAAATATATATAAAGAAATAATATAAAATGATTAGATTCCCATAAAAATTAAAAAATATTAAAAATGAATTAATACCAAAACTAAAAATATTAAAAATAAATAAATAAAATTTTCGATTAAAGACATAATATATTAAATGTATCAAGTTATAATGAAATTCTAAAATGAATACTAAAATTTGAATAAATTGCATAAATATTAGGTGTATGTGTTTCTATATAAGATTTAATTAATTATGTAAATATTTGTGTGTGTGTGCATTGTATATAAAAATACACTAATTACACATATGTATGTGAAATCAATGTAACACACGTTTGATATATGTTAAATTGAAAAATCAAACAATATTTAATTATGTCCATTACTCATTGCAATTAGTCAGCATTTTTAATTAATATTAATTTTTAATTATAAACCATTCTTCACTAAATATATGACTTAATTAATGTAAAGCGTAAATATTTTTTATTATGTAAATCATATTTTAGGAAATATTATAGACATGTATATATATCTGTGTGTGTGTGTGTGAATATATTTCTATATTAAATGTATTAATGAATAATGATGTATAAAACCCATTAAAAATGAACAAGTCATAAATATGTTTTTAATTTTTATATTTTATTCATTATCTATATTTATATTTAATATATATTATTTATTTCTATTTATAGTTAATATATATATATATATATATTAAACTTTTTTATTTTTATTAATAATTGCTTTGTTAATAATTTTGTAATTTATTCATTTTTAATTTTTTGTTTAATTATTATAATTTATTCAATTTTAATTTTTCTAACTATTAATATTTATTCATTTTTAAATTTTTTTTTTAATTATTACAATTTATTCATTTTATATATCTATATTTAATATATATTATTTATTAATATTTATAATCCATATATATGTATAATTAATTTATTCATTTTTATCAATAATTATTTAAATAATGAATTGTTTAATATTTTTCTTAAATTACCCTTTTAAAATTTTTCTATGTTTAATTATTACATTTGATTCATTTTATATATCTATATATTTAATATATACTATATTTATTAGTATTAATAATTTATAAATTTTTATATTAAATTTATTCATTTTTATCAATAATTATTTAATTAATGATTTTTTTAATGATTTTTTAAAATTTAAGCATTTTTTATTTTTATTTGTTTAATTATTTTGTTTTATTCAAGACCTTTATCAGTGCTAGAAAAGCACTGATAAAGGATACCCATTATTAGTGATTAAAATAAGTTCTGATAAAGGGTACCTTTTATTAGTGTTAAAAAACACTGATGAAGATTTCCCTTTATCAATTCTCAAAAAAGCATTGATAAAGGGTATCTTTTATCCTCACTAAAAAAAATCACTCGTAAAAGGTCACCTTTATTGGTGATTTTTTTAGTGCTAATAAATGTTATATTTATCATTGCTTTTTACAAGTTCTAATAAAGTTCAGCACTATTAAAGGACCATTTTTTAGTAGTGACACTTTAAGCATAAAGGGAAGCTCATCTTCTTCTCTCTATGGTTCTTAAATTTTCCTTTGAATTCCATTTTTTATTCTTATTAAAACCATGATACTAATACATAACTCTAACCTCTATTTTCACTTGATAGCACATCGAACAAGCTCTTCATAGCTACTAAAGTCTCTTATGGACAATTCCCTTTAGAGACTTGGTATTAAGCCAATGAAGAATTGAACAACTTTACTTTTAGGTTGGATGATAATACCAGAAGAGTACCACACAAGTCTTATAAAATTTTTATTATATGTACCAACAGATTCATCATCCTTTTGCTTTAGCTCAAGGAACTCCTTCTCCATATTCTTATGAAGAATACGAGGAAAGTACTGATTGAAAAATAAGTTATTGAACTTTTCCCAATCCCTGGAGTCAATTTCAACCTATTTTCTCATGTTATTTATAATATTCAACCATTAATCTGCTTCACCTTTCAAATGGTAGATATCCAAAATGATTTTTTCATGTTCTGAACACTGGAGAATGGAAAATATTTTTTCAGTGGTACTGATCCATTGATTAGCAACTAGAGGATCTGAAGATCCACTAAAGGAAGTAGGACGTTGTCTCTTAAAGGACTCAAAAGAATTTTGTTCCCTTATTTTCTCATTTTTAAGTCTATCATGATTTATATCTTGAGAAAGTTGTGTGAGCATAACAACAATATTTTCATTCAAACTCCCATAATGTTTGGATTCTAAGGAGGAAAATCATTTCCTTTTCTATCACACTCAACATTAACATGGTTCCTTCAGGTTCCATCCATTGACTAAAACCAAAATCATAGTGTAAGAAACAATAATCATAAATAGTAACCACATAATCATGAAATAACACTTATAGGATGTTTATACATGAAACATTTTTAATCTATGTCACATTAGGTTTATCCTAGGTCATTCATAGTCATCAACTATTTAAATACTTCATGATTGTTTTTAAAGAGTTTTTGAATTTCAAAATCATATCACCGAGGAGTATCAAACCTGGCATGAAACAAGACCCATTGTCTTTCACCAGTTCCCGATAAATTCTTTCTAAATACAGTGTTTTTGGGGTTGTTACCCCTATGTACATCTGTACTAGATCCACACCCACTTGTAGTATCTAGAAAAGGATGTAATTTCTTGGAAACCACTCTCTCAATCCTTTACCAAAATTCCAAGAAATTTTCCTAAACTTTTAATCATCCTTAGACTTATCCTTAGATACATCCCTAGATATATACTTAGTAATATCCTAATATATCTAACTAAATTTTTCTCATCCTAGTTGCTAAAGGTTAATTAAACCTTTCCTTTGATACCAACTATAGTGATCCAGGATTAACATACATGGATATTATATCATTTTTTATGAATATTCATTACATTATATAAACACATGCCTAAGGACCATAATAGTTTAGTGTATTTGGAAACTTATGTTAGGTCAGATAGACCAGAATGACTATGATGAAGACACAAGAGGGGAGTGAATTGTGGTCCTCTAAAATATTTGATAGATTCAAAAAAATTCTCTTGTTATGCAGCTTATCTTTCCTTATTTATTAAAGATGAGTTGTCATAAGAAATAAATAAGTAAAAGAACATAGAAATGTATAGTGGTTCAGGGTACAAAAATCCCCAATTCTACTCTACCAACACTCTCTCCATGAGCTTGGTGATTTTCAATAGACAATTCCTCTTATCAAAATACCTTAATAACTGAGTACATGGAGTTTTCACCTTTACAACAAGGATTTTACAATCCCTTCTAGTTCTTTTATAGGGAATCATAAATTCACAGCTTAGTCCAAGAAGTTGATACTCCTTCACCACCACGACTGAGTTCAAGTAGCTAAAACTATAATAAATCAATAGAGATTGATTTGATTGAGAACAAAAAAAATTATCATAGTTTCAGCAGTAACTGACAGATGTGTTTGATCTTAAATAGAATACAACAATAGTAAATAAATCTTCAATGTCACACATTATTTATTTAAACAGAAGTATAGAAAACTCCATAAAAATGAATAAATATGTGTGTCTCAAAATTTTAACTCTGAAAAACTCTTTTTTGAACTTATAGAAGAATATCTAACAGTAAGATACAGTAGTATCAAAAGAAACATCATCAACTAGATAAAAACATGTACGTCTCCATAATATTGCTCTAAAAGTGATGACACACTATTATTTACAAGACAGGACTTTTATTTTCAATTCATATAACTCTATATTGTATTTTATTTTCAGAAGATGAAAATCTCAAAATTTTTATATTGTAGGTCGAATAGCTTCCAGTTAAACAATTCCATAAATACCACATAAAAAATCATGAAAATTTTAATTCAAAATCATTCAAGAGAGTCATAAATTCCCTTTGAAATAGGAATGACTTAATCTGATGAATATGATCCTTTGAATCAGTTGTAAAATATCTTTAAATAGATATTTACTTTTGGAAAGATGGTTGTAGAAAACATGGGTAATATCTTTAATTTAAAACTTTATCTTTAACCAGTCAAACGTAGGGTTCCTTCATATAGCGATAAACTTGAGAAGTAGAGTTGAAAATGTACAATAGTTTAAAAAAGTAGGGTTGATAAACCATATGTTTATTCCTTTAAATGTAGGGTTTCTTTTAAATATATGGTTGTTGATACATACTTTTCCAACAACATAAGTTACATAATCTATACATGTCATTTCAAATGTAGTGTTTTCAAACCATATGTTACACTTAAAAATGAAGCGTATAAAAAGTGTTTCTATAATAGTTTCAAACATGTCCATAATACTTAACAATGAATCAATAAATTGTGTATACTTCCTGAATAAATATTCTAATGTATATCATTTTCCTAAAATTCACTTAAAAGAAACTTTATTAGAAACATAAATTTGGTTGTTTGTGAGAATCAAAACTAAAAGAAATTAATGAAATTGTTGAATCAACACATGATCAAAAAACTCTACCTTTTTTATGATTACAAAACCCATAAAATAAATATTAAAATTAAAACAAATAAAAACATTTATTTAAGCACAGTTATTTTTTTTAGAGAAATTTTTCATAAACTAATCAACAATTCATCAACAATCTACCCTTTTAAAACTTCTCATAAATTTCTCCCCTGAAAATTTATCCACCTTTTTGTGACATCAAAAATATTAGAATAAAATTTAGTAATTTTAAATCCCCCTAAATTCATGAAAGAAGGATATGAATAAGAGGTCATAAGAATATAAAACAGTATTAAACAAATAATAAGTATTTCTAATTAATGTATTAAATCATTTAATTCATGACATAATACTTTCTAAATATTTAAAATAACTCCTCCTAAGATATAAAAAAATTCAAGAAATAAAAAAAATCAAGGAATTTAAAATAACTTTTTCACATGTCATATATGAGAAGAATATTTAATCTATTAATATAATTTTACTACTCATGGTAACATACTAATTTACCATGTGGAATGAAAATTTTTAAATAGAAAATCATTAAGAAAAATTTTACATGTAATATAACCATTTATATAAAAATTTTAATAAAACTTAAAAAATAAATTATCTGAAAAATTGTAAAAAATATTTGGTAATAAGAAATAAAAGATATTTAAATTAAAAAAACTATATAAATTAAGAAGATTTGGGGTGTTAGGAAGGATTATATGGATCATAAACACTTTCTAAACATCAAACTTTTTCACTTAAATCTGCTAAAAATATTGATAGTTGTTCTATTTTTCTTTGAAAATATTTTGATTGATATAGTGAAGAAGATGAAAACTATTTAACCAAAAACTATTTCATCTTATCAAGATCCAACTTATTAACAACTTCTATTATAAGTAAATTCACCTGAATTAATATTTCCACTTTAAACACTTCAAAGTATTCTTTTAAAATTGAACTTTCTTTCACATTATGATACTCCCTTTTATGTATATCAAAAACCTCTTTCAAAATTGATGCTTTTTTAGCTCATTATATGATTTTCTAGACATATTCATATCAGCATGTATATTTTCCATTTATTTATTCAATATATTTTATTTAAACAAAAGTTATTTATAAGATATTTCACCTTCAATATTTTGAGATAATGAAACTTTTGGTTCTTAGAAACCATGAACTTCCTTATATCTTTCAGAAGATTCTTCAAATGAATCCTTAACATATTAAACTGACTATTTTCTTAACATATCAGAATAAGTATTACCTTTTATTCTCTTCTGATAAAGGAATTTATCTAAAATTGAATTTCATGATCACATCATATTTCTCATACTAGTTTTAAAATTATTTGAAAAAGATATTTCTAAGAAGAAGAAGAAACAATTTTAATAGTTTTCCAAGAATAATATTCTAGGGTTTTAATAGAAGATGATATGTTTTGTTCTGACAAGTTGTAGATTATGCTTCATATTCTTGAGTTGAAAGAAAATAAAATAATCATTACAGATTTTAACTTTTGAGAAGAAATTTTATGTAGGAAATATATTCTAAAATAAAACAATATGTAAATTATTTTGAGAACATAAAATATAAATACAATAATAATTTTAAAATAATTAAAAAAATAATGTAGTTTTTCCTGAACCTGTTTTGAATATTTTAGTAATTTAGTTATACAATTATATAGACTATGTTTTAGCATTTTAATTCAAAGAGGATGGAAGGATTTAACAATTTTAGTGAAAAATATATCTCTCCTCTATATAAAAAAATTAATTAAATAAAACATATATATGATAACAAAATACTTCCTGGATTATCAGTTCTATTTCTAAGTATTTTTTGATAATTAACTACTTTAGAGTTGATCACTCCTTTTTTAAGATAAAAATTTCCATATAAAATTCAGCCAAACACTTAATGATTTAATGATATAGTTTAGTGGTGTATTCCTAAAAAACATTAAATACAAGTTCCTTTTGGTACCCATATTCTTTTTGGTTTGGTAGTGTTAGAAAGTAAGTTTTTAGATAACCAAATGTGTTTATTTTTTTTAGACAGTCTGCTAATATGGTTAAATAATTTTTTTGAACAATAAACATTCTTAATTCCAAAAAATTGAGCTTTTATAAATAAAAAATAATTTTCATAATCTCCATTAATACCATAATAAAAACATTTAATAGTTGATATGTTTTTTCAATTTTTTTTAGGAGAAAAATAATTCTTATATAACTTTGGTCTTTCACCATTACGACTTATTCCAAATTTTTCTTTGTGAATTTTATTTTTACCATGGATTTGATTAAAATATTTTTATCATTTTATAATAATATTAGAAGATTTGTTTAAATTGAAAATTTCATCTAATAATTATTGAATTTTAATTTCATGAAGATCATAAGAAATTTTGGAAGAATTATATTTTAAATCTGTGATTTTTTTTAACAAGATTTCTTTATCTAATAAAATATCATCATAATATTTTCTAATTTTTCTAGGATCTTTATTTAAGGATTAAAATTTATCTTGTAGCATAAATCAATACTTATTTAATTCATCATAAGAAAAAAATTAATAATTAGATTTCTGAGAGTGATAAGATTATACCTCATTGTTATAAGCCCTAAGACATACCATTTTTTTATGATTAGCCTCAAAATTTGTAGAAGATTCATCATTTGAACTAGAAGAATCACTCCAAGTTGCCTTCATAATTTTCTTAAATTTTATTTTATAATCATCTTTCTTTTGATCTTTAATTAAAGAACATTTAAAATTTGTATGATCTTCCTCTTTGCATTCACAACATGTATTCTCCTCATCCCATTTCTCTCTCTTATTGTACATTTTTCTATTCTTTTAACAAGATTAGATAAATATGTATATGTATCTAGATGACTTGAATCGGATGATTCATATAAAGTAGTTTTGAGAGCATCATCTTCATATTTGATATGATTTTCAACTTCATCCTTCATATTAACTTCATAAATCATCAAGGTTCCAATTAGATATTTAATTGTTAAATATTTCACTGGTGTAGATTTTCATATAGTAGAATATATTCCATTCCACTTAGAGGATAAAACTCTAAGTATTTTTAATGCTTGATCTGATTTCTTAACTAGATCTACTTAAGTAGCAACATTATTGAAAATTTCTATAAAAATACCATTCATCTGAGTGATATTTTCATCTTAATGCATTCTGAAAGTATAAAACTTTAACTTTTAATTAATTTATCTCAGTTTTATGATATTGTTAATTCCTTCAGAGGCAATAGCAATAGTTTTCCACGTCTCATATATAGCAGAACATTGAAAATTTTAATTAAAATCGTTAGTCCCTAAACCATAGAAAATAGAATCCAATGCTCTTTAATTAAGATCATATTCTTTTTCTTGATAATCATCTCATTTTTTCAAATCTTCTTTAGTAATTTCATTAGGCTTGACAACCTTTAAATAAACTCTTATTCTAATATTTTTCAAATAAATAATCATGTGAGCTTTCCAGCATCCATAATTATCACCATTAAAGTAAATAGCATGAATAATTGACATACCTTCTCTAATATCATCCATTTAGATATTTTTCTTCATCTTTATATACACCTTATTAAAGGATATAGGTGTATATCATAAAATACGTCTCAAAGAAGGAAAATTGAGACAAAAAATCTTTACAGGTTATGTAAATTTTGAACTGTAAACCCCATGAAAGAGATATTATCAAATGGATATGTAAATAACAATAAATTTTAGTATAATAATCATAAAATACATTCATTGGAAGTATATACACCATATATAATAAAGAGGTAGAGAATATAGCATGTGTCTCACAAAAATAAAAAGTGAGACGGAAATCCATTACGGTTGGAGTAACTTTTGAATCATAATCCTTTTGAAATAATAACATAATTAAAAACATTAATAATAATGAAATTAGGTATATTAATGATATATCATGTCATAGGGAAATATATACACCACAAAAATGAAATGAGTGGTGAATATGGCATAAGTTTCTCAAAAATAAAAGTGAGACCAAAAACCCCCTTACCTTAAGTCTTGACATCCATCATACTCATTCAAACCTCATGTATAATAAATATAATTTTAGTATAAATATATAATAAAATAATATTCATACATATAATACCATATATGATTTTATTATGACTTTATATTACCCGTTTATTAAAAATTTCTTGTTAAAGTTATGTTTGGGGTAATAACCAATTTGATTTTGGTACATGTTTTGACTCATTATTATTTGTCCTATTTCTTAGATCATGATTTCATAATATCCAAAATTTAAACAATAATATAAATATCATATATATTTAGTATATATTTATTTATAGTAATCTATAAAAGATATAAATAGGAAATAAAATACATTGTTCATGGAGATGGTAGCCTGTATGTGCGCATGAACGTTATTTCCATTTCTTGTTGAATTGAAAGAAATAAAATTATATGATATATTATCATTACAGAATAATTTTTATTTTATATATATATAATATTTTTACTAAATTCATCCTTAATACATTCCATGTGAATCGTGAACTAATTACATCGCTTCACGAGGTGGTAGTTCGTTGTACACACGGACGATGTTGTCGTATTCCCACAAAATGAAAAACATGAAGGTATGTGTGATATAAAAATTATAGAATAATAATGAAATAATTAATATAATAAATATGATATATAAATATAACTTCCATTATTATTCTTAACCTTGATAGGTGGTAATGGAAAAATGAACGACACCGGTTCGCGAGGCGGTAGTCTGTCGTACACATGAATGATGATTTTGTATCCCATTTGATGTAAGTGCATGTGATTTAGGTAATATCCTTAACATAACAATATATAAGTATACTTATGATTCTTAGTTAATTATATAATCTTGATACAAAAATAATTTAATTGTTTTGAGGAAGAAATAAAACAAAAATGTTCGTTGATGAATGTTACCTCTTTTTCAGGTATCTCCTTTTGGTTTGCACCAAAGTCCTTACTTAGTTGGATTTATGCACAAAGTAAGGATTATAGGACTATAGTATGGAGTTTTATAAGTTATTTGGTTATTTATTGGCCTAAATAATTGGTTTTTAAGGTGTAAAGATAGGGGGATAGGAGTGTCATTTTACAAGGGAGGTGAGGGGCACTCTTGTAATTTTTTTAAAGAGTGAATTAAAATAACATGTTTTCCATGTAAAGTGGATCTAATAATGGACCAATGTAAATAATATAGGTGATAAGGTATAAATATTTCCATAAAATTGTTTTTGTAAAATTTTATAGGTCATTCTTCCCCTTAAGTTTAAAGTTTAGTTCCTCGGTAAACTCATTTTTCTCTTCATAGTCGTGATTAAGTTTAACTGCTTTCACTAATAATTATGGTCAAAATTTAAGTTAGAATTATTATAAATTATAAATTATGATTATTAAAAATATTTAATCCATTTTTTCAAATTAAATTAACATAATTGACAAAAATTAATTTAAAATCAATCCCGCAAATGTGTCGAGAAAGCGGGTTTTTAATGCGAAAATGTTCAAAAGTTTACAAAGTTTTTATATCCAATTTAAATAAAAAATTGATTAAAATGTGATTAATTGGATTAATATATGTATAATTCAACTAATTATACTTTAAAACTTATTTAAAATATAATTTAACTATATAAATAATTCAAACAAAAGAATAGTTTTCAATTAAAATTCAGTATTTTTCACTATTCATTAAAAAATGAAACTTTTCAGAAAAATCCTGAAAACTCACCAAAGATAATTTTAAAATTCCAATTTAGAAAATGAATTTTATTTTTTCAAATATAATTTATAAAATTTTCAAAAAATATTTTTAAAATAAGTGTGTCGTTAAAAGGGTGAAAAACTATCTTTTAGAAAAAATACATCTTTTTATGCATAAAATTGGATTAATTCTTATATATTATCTAGAAAAAAAAATAAGATGAATTTTAAATATTTTATTGAATATATAATATATAAATTTAATTTAGATCATTCATAAAATGTGGTTTGTTTAATTTATTGAGATAAAATGTGTTGTGCATAGAAAAATAGTTTTCAGAAAAGGAATTTCTTTATTTTCAAATAGTTATTACTTATATATCTAATTAATTGGTTAACAAATAGTTAATTTTATAAAAAAACCATATTTTTATAGTTTATTTAATCATTTTAATACCCTACATTCAAATAGTTGAGTGATGACTATAATAACATTTTAATAATATGTCACATTTCTTTTAAATTCAGTGTTGCGTTTAATACAAGCTAATCTCAGTGTTACATTTAATAAAATATAAATTTGGTATTGAATTTAATAGAAGTAAAACATAGTGTTGTTTATAATTAAAGCTAAAATTAATGTTTCATTTAATGTAAAATATCAAAAATATTAAATTCATTTAAGAAAAAAACTTCACAAAATCTAGTGGTGTTACACATATTTCACTGAGAGTGTGAGGATACTTAAGCCTTGATATAACTAAAACCCAAGGATTATAACCATGGTTATATGACTTAAAATTAATTATACATTCCAATTTTTATTAAATGTTTATTCATGATTATTTTATAGAAATTCTTATTCATACCTTTTTATACTTTCCATTGAAATAATTTGAAAAGCATGTTTTATTATAAATTGTGAAAAGATTACCATGATATGTTTTATTTAAAATTAAGAATATTTGTTTTATGATATATATTTCTTATGTAATTATTGGTTGGATCCTATTTTTATTATGTTTCTCACACCCTACATATGCCTTTTGTGTAACACCCAAAAATTCTAAAATAAGGACATTGTATTTGATAGTCTGTATGACATGCAACACCAAGATTAGAAGAAAATATAACTCCCTAAGAATTTATGATATATTTATTTTTAAATAATTAAATCTATTAAATATATTAAATTACATACAAATCTGATTTTATCTGGTGTTACACACAACAAAAGGTTTCTTCGATAGCTTGCGTTACACGCAAGATTGAGTTTTACAGAACAACAATATAATATTATTATTATTATTTAATATAATAGTTATAACCTAGCCATTAAATTGGGGTGTATGAATAGTTTTAAACAAATTATGAAAATATATATTTTATACAATTTTATTATATTTCTATGGGTTAGTAATAAAATAAGAATCATTTAAAAGAAAAAGAAATATTTTCTGAAAAATTGTTTTTTTCTAAAAGAAGGTTTAGAAACGCTTTGCGCACGTAATTTAAAGTTAATTTTTAAAAATTGTATAAAATTTATATGAAAAAAATCATTTTTCAAATTTTAATACCACAATTATCTTAGGATTATTTTTTGGTATTTTTTTTAAAAATCTCATTTTTTTTATGAATAGTGAAAATACTGAATTTTAATTAAACATTTCCTTTTCATTTAAATAATTTATAATGTAAAATTATATTTTTAATTAGTTTTAAATTAAAATTTGTTCAATTTTATATAAATTAATCCAATTTGGGTCCTTGGAATTATTTTTATGTTAAATTATGATATAAAAACTTTTTAAAATTTTGAATAGTTTCTTTTTAAAAACTTGTTTTCTCGTCACATCTGTAGGATTAATTTTAAATTAAATTCTTCCACTTATATGAATTGAATTTGTAAAAATGGATATAATATGTTTAATAATAATAATTTCTAATTTCTAATATGGTTAACTTAATTTTTTACCAAAATGAATGGTAAAAATAATAAGAATTATTTACCGCGGTTAAGGGAAAATTGATTTACCGAGGGGGCTTAAATTAAGAGGATAAGGGTTAAAATGACCTAACAGCTTGTCCAAAACCAATTTTCTGGAAATATTTAGACATTATTTCTTATATGGTCAATAATGTAACATTGTTTAATATTTTTTGTGATAAAAACATGGGTATGATTGAATCTTTTCAAAAAATTACAAGTGTGTCACTCACCTCACTTATAAAAGGTCACACCCTCTCCTCTCCACTTCACACCTTCAAACCACTTTGTTTCAAAAAATAACTACCCAAATAACTTCCCAAATTCTCTCCCCTCATCCTATAAGACTTATTTTGGGTATAAATCCAACCTAGGAAGACTTTAGTGAAAACCTAAGGAGGATGCCCAAAAAAGAGATAATATTATTCAATGAGCATCTTTATTTTATTTCTTTCTCCACCTATTTAAATTATTATTAAATCATGATTATATAATAACCATATTATATTCTATATATTGGGATATTTTTATAATAAGTTAATTATATAAAACCATCTCCACTTCTATCAAATGGGTTACGAAATCATTGTCCGGGTGTACGGCAGACTACCACCTCCCGAACTGATGTCATTCGTTTTTTCATTTCCACCTATTAGGGTTGGGTATGATGATGGATATAAAGTATATATATGGTATTTATAACATATTTATACCTTTTTATTCACTATATAATATATATATTTTTATCTTCTATTCTTTAGGAGATGTAATAACGTCGCTTGTGTGTACGGTGGACTACCGCCTTGCAAAGCGATATGATTTGTCTTTCCCTAACACTTCACATGGAAGGTGATAAAGATAAATTTAATGATTATAGTTTATATAAATTAAATAATTATTATATTAATGAAATACTTATCATTACATAAAGATAATATATATAATTTTTTTTCTTTCCTTTTCACTCTCATAAAAATGATAACATTATTCGTGTATGTGTGGACTACCGCCTTCATGAAGCGATGTGACTCTCTTTCCATCACCACACCACATGTATGATATATTTATGTAAATTTAAATAAATAATATTTTATTTATGATAATATTATCATTATTTAAAGTTAAAATATTACTTATCTTCTTTCCATAAAGATCATTGAAAAATATAAATGTTACTCATGCGTACATATGGCCTACCATCTTTATGATTGTAACGTACTTTATTTTTTATGAAATTCATTCATGGTTGGTTTTAAAAGTAAAATTGATGTAAAAATATGATAATTATATCATTATTATTATTATTTACATGATATAACTATATAATATGCACAAGAACTGGATCTTTCATGACAAAACACAAATGAGAAAACAAGACAATTAACACCTGAAACAATGAAAATGATGAAATATTAGCAATGAACGGGTAATAATATGTTACAATAGGATCATATATGATATTATAAATATTAATATATTTCTTAAATAATTTAATAACATGTTTTAAACCACTATAAATGAGGTTAAATCATGTTCAACCAAAAGGAAGCATAAGGTAAGGGATTTCATCTCAATTTCTTTTCATTGAGGTATATTGTAATGTTATGCACCTAATTTATTGTATATGGTGTATATAATATCCATTTGACATGTAATATCATGAAATATTAATTATTCATGGTATTTTAAGTTTTAATTTTAAGTGGATTTGAATTAAAAGTTACCAAGTGGTAAGGGATTTCATCTCAATTTACATTCCATTGAGACTTATTTGTTATTATGAACCAATTCACTTTTATGTGATGTATATACTACCAATTTTGTATTAATTATCATGATTCATTCATAATTTATGTTGTTTTAAGTTTAAATTTTAATTATTTCATCCAAGGGGATTTTACATGAAAATTACCAAGTGATAAAAGTTATTGAACAATCTCACCTTCTTTTGTGATTGTTAACTTTATCTTAAAACAATCACATTATTATAATAATTTTTATTGGAAATTAAATTTATCTTAAATATACATATTATTTCATGATGTATATGATAATTTTCTAAAATTTATACCATTTTTAATTTGGTTTTTACTTTGAAAGTTATTTAATTAACTGGGGAAATATTGATAAATTTGTATCCTTTAATAAATATGGATATTTTAATGATATTTCTTATTTATTCCTAATTTAAATAGATTATGAAATATATGAGGAATTATTTAGACCTGTAGAAAAATTTGGGGCCTAGTATTATATATCCCCATGATGCATCGGTAGTTCTTGTGAGATAAATCAAGTTAAGTTAGCATTAAATGGGTTTTTACCTATAGTTTAAACCATCTTATGAATGGTCTTAAAGGTAGAGGTATCATGTTCTTGAGACATGACGTCCAATAATTAATAATTTTCTTCATTAAGAGTTTATTTATTATTATCCATGATATTTTCACTATGATATTATCTCTGAATTCATTTTATTTTCAGTTTATTGATTAAATGGAAGGTGTTTTCAGTTATTTACCTTTCTATATTGATTATGTCTATTTGGTTATTTAAATAGAACATGTGATCTATTATTTTTATTTTCCATATTTATTATGATTATTAATTCATGATAACTTACATTGTACTTAACCCTTAATGAGTATTTGAGCTCACCCTTATTTTGTTTCCTTTCCCCAGGAATCCAATAAGTGTACTATGATTGATATGTAAGGATATTCTAGATGGAATAATGTTATTCTCAAAAAAAATATGTTATAATTTTTATATTAAAATATAATTTAAGAATCATGTATGTATCTAGTTTACCAGGACTACTAAACTATTCGGTCCTTCGCGATGCAATTATTTGTATCTTATGCCAATGTAATAAAGTAAACATCGGCTCCGAGCTACTAGGGGTGGGGTCACTATAGTTGGTATCCATGTAAGTTTAGTAGAAACCTTGAGAACTATATTTAGGATAAATTAGATTAGGGAACATAACCCAATTATAGACTTTGAGGATAAGTATAGAACAACATCCTTAAGTTTTGGTAATATAGAGATTATGTGGTATTTCCTAGAAATAAATCTTTTTCTAGATACTAAAAGTGGATGTGGTTGTGGAACAGATGTACCTTGTGACGTCCCGACCCGGCTGTCACACACTGGTACCCCAAGCCTATTAGACACATGGCCTCAGGCATGCCTCCCCATATGCCAGTGGTAACCAACTAGCAGTGAGGGTATAATATCAATCATGGGGAGACTATACCCTATTTATCAAAGAATCCCAACAAAAGAAAAAAAATAAACAATAGCCAACTAAATAACCAAAATTAGGATAATACCAGCATCACATAATGACTAAATCAGGATAACAATATCTCAACTAAAACAGTAGATATGTCATTCCAAGTACATTTCAAGTGTAAAATGATAAACCAAAAGTAAATACACTAAAAACTCTCCCAAGAGGGTCCCGATACTAGTTCTAGTTCCCTCATCCATGCTCCATCCCCACTCATCCATCTAACATAGAGGTATTTCCCTTATACTATCTTGTAACCATGAAATCTATTCGGGTACCAATTAGGAAGAGTAAGTAGAGTGTGAGTACAACTCAGTAGGACACCACCAATGGTGTCTAAAATAATATCCATTCAATAATAGTGTATAAAATTGTATAAATAATAAAATACAAGAAATAAATAAAACAATTTACTTAATAAATTATTCTTAATTTTACCACATAAACCCTCAGGTTCCTGAGGACACCCAATCCATCAATACCTATTTTAGCCTATTCCAGAGTCTGAACTATCCCCACGGGATATCACATATCACATTATCATGGTTATCTATTATCATTTCATTTCAATTCATATTATGGACAATTGGAACCATAGTCCAATGCCAACATTTTGGGCCTAGAACACCATTTCTAGAACCCCATGAGTATTTAGAGCATCATTCCCTGTCTCACACCTCATTTATCAGTCAATAACATATGGGTATTTTGAGGATTATTCCATGTCCCACACTCATATACCAATCAATCACATGTGGGTATTTAGGGAATCAATATGTGTCCCATACTGATATATCAATCAGTCACACATATATCACATATATCACATCAATCATGGATAATCAATATTAACCCTTTTATCAAAATTTCACATCATGGTATACCATTACAATTTATCACAACAACATGGTTCTTCAATTTAATCACATGGAATAATATGAATAATTCACCATTAAAGCATTTTTCATTATTTAAACCATATAACCCATTAACCCATTAAGGTTAATCCAACCATATCATAATACTCATTTCCAATAAATTCATAATCACCTTAATTGACCAATTACATGATCAAAAAAATCCCATCAATTCCACAATCACAATATTATATTAATTAATTAACCAATTAATTAATCCAATTCGACCAATTATAATTTCCCTAATTTCAACCCAATTCATTATCACATGGTAATTAAATTAATTTTATTTTATATCCAATTAAATTTCTCAATCATTACAATTAAAATATCACAATTACATACGTGTATTGAATCAATACTATGGGATTTGCGATTTATACCACCTAACTCAAGATTGATGATGAATGGTTTCCAAGGGAAATCCCCAAATTGAAGTGGAATAATCAATATCATGATGACGAATGAGATCTAGATCCAAAACCAATATTTGTGTAGATATTTAATCTAGTATTCAGTTTGTCAAGAACAGAGTTCAAAAGTCCTTGGAATCCATTTTAGATCCTCTAAAAATGAGATAAATTGATTAGGTTCAAGTTGAGTTGAATTAGGGTGAAGGTTGAGGGGTTCGTGAATTTTAAAACCAATTTTGGGGGGTTTAAATTTCTATATGTATGGTTTTCTATATAGGGAGCACGACTGTCCCTAACCATATAGCTTTACCCAAGGGATCACACGGTTACTACTATAAGGGAGAATGGTTTAAAAAACTTTGTACCAGCTGTGTGAATCCCCTCTCTTTTGGTTCGCATGGTTTGTTGGCCTAGGTGTACAGTTTGGGAAAACCGTGCATCAATTGTGCATTACCCCACTTCCTTCCAAAATTCTCCAATTTCCCTCAAAAACTTATCAAGGTAAAACCCAAATAATATAAACTCAAAACAAGGAAAAAATATTACCTATAAATGAGCTCGAAACATCTCTAGAAAAGGGCATGATCTTATAATGTTCCCACCCTATAACAGCTCATCCTCGAGCTATACTCCCAAACATCTCTAAGATTATGAGGTAAAAAGGTAGGTCCAGTGAGTCTGAATATCCACTTATCTCTCCCATGTTTCCTTCTAAACATAACCATTTTTTCAAAATATACAAACTATCATAATGATCATTACCCTCAAAACATTCTTACTATAATCCACAACACGTATCAAAAGCTCTTAAAAGGACACATCAGTATCAAGCTCAACACTGTCCACATAGATCACATGAGAAGGTTCATGGTGATACCGTCAAAGTTGTGACACATGAAAAACTTCATGCATAGTAGTATACCTATGTGGAAGATCCAATTGGTACACCAATGGCCTGATTCCCTATATTAACTCAAACAGACCAACAAACTTGGGCACCAACTTTCCTTACCTATGAATCCTATAGTGACCCGATCTAGGTGACACCCAAAGGAACACATGATCGACCACTAAAAACTATAGGGGTAATTAGTTTCGATCATCATATTAATTATACCTACTTTAATCCATAGTCATACACTTTTGAACTAGATGAATCTGCTCTGACATCTCATGTACGTGACTCGGTCCCAAAAACTCTAACTCACCTGCATTCATCCAAAATAGAGGTGATCTACACGGTCTACCATAAGATAGCCTCATATGGTGCCATCTGTATAGTTTCATGATAACTATTTTTATAGTAAAACTACACCAATTATAGTTTATTCTCCAAATACCCACTGAAGTCTAGGACACACGCTCGTAGAATATCCTCAATCACTAGTATAGTATGCTCTAACTTCCCATCTATTTGTGGGTATAAACCCATAATCTGTAAAACCTGTATACCAAGAACCTTATATAATTCCTTATAGAAGTTTGAAGTAAAATGTGAGTCACGGTATAAAATAATACTTTGTGGCACCCCATGAAGATGTAATATCTCCCGAATTTACAAATCTCTCAACTGATCTACTAAGAAAGTCTCCCGTATAGGCAAGAAATGTGCTATTTTCATCAGTCGGTCCACAACCACCCAAATAGAATCATTCTTACTAGAAATCCTCAGGAGGCCCACCACAAATTCCATGGTAACATCATCTCACTTCCATTCCATAATGATCAATGGTTATAGTAAACCACCAGGTCATTGATGCTCAGCCTTCACCTATTGACAGGTGAAGCATCGCATCAGTAACCTTGTTATATCTTTTTTATGCCTGGCCACCAATACTTTCGTCATGGGTCACGGTACATTTTGGTCACACTTGGATTCACCGCCCACTTAAAGGCATGAAATTCATGCATCAGATCCTCCTACATGCTCGTAGGAACAACAACATGATTCCTAAAATAGATGATCTCATATTTATCTATGCTTCAATTGGAAGGTGAATCCCCACCATCAAGGATTTATCTCAAGGCCAAAAAATCAGGATCCTTATAATTACTCTCCCTAATATGGATCAAAAGTGTATAATCCACTATTATAGATATGATATTCATCTTTTCCTATATCTCTTAAACCATGACATTTATCTCAGCCAACAAGGTCATCGTCTTCCACTCAGAACTAGACTCATGAACTTCCTAAATCTGATTTTTCCTACTCAAAGAGTCAGCAACATTGTTTCTCTTCCCCAGCATATATTCTAGATCAAAATCAAATGACTTCATATACTTAACCCACCTCCACTGTTGTAGATTCAAATATAATTGGAAAAAATATACTTTAAACTCTTCTGATCAGTATACATTTGTACAATTTTAACCCAACAGATAATATCACCAACACTTCAAAGCATAAACCACTACAACTAACTCAAGGTTGTGTATAGGGTAGTTCCATTCATGTAGCCTCAACTAATGATACCCATACACCACAAATCGATCTCCTTGCATTAACACTACTCAAATAACTATCTCATAAGAGTCACAAAACATTTTATACTCTTCACCTATCTTGGGTAGGATCAATATTTGTGTCATTGTTAGATGCTTCTCCAACTCCTGCAAATCATTATCACATGCTCCAGACCATTCAAACTTTATCCCCTTCTTGGTAAAGCCCAAAAGTGGTGCTTCCAAATGGAATGGATGAACCTTCAATAATATCTTTCTAATCCTAGAAAACTATGGACATCAAATTCATTCTTGGGATACTCCCAAGAAACCACTACATGCACCTTCTTTGGGTCCACTAACACACCTTCCTTCGAGTTGATGTGACCCAAGAAGTGTACCTGATCAATCCAAAAATGACACTTAGATAGCTTTTCATATATTATATTCTCTCTCGGTGTACTCAAGACAATGTTAAGATGTTGGGAATGATCACCATGAGTCTTGGAGTACACCAAGATGTCATCCACAAACACCACCATAAACTGATCTAGGTATAGGTGGAATATATTGTTCATCAAGGCCATAAACATAGCAGGAGTGTTAGTTAACCCAAACGGAATCACGATAAACTCATAAAGGTCATACCTGCTTCTTAAAGTAGTCCTTGGTATATTATAAGGTCTAACTCTCAACTGATGATACCCCAATCTCAAGTCGATCTTAGAGAAAACACAAAATCCTCTCAACTTTTCAAAAATATCATCGATATGCAGAAGAGGATACCAGTTCTTCATAGTCATCTAGTTCAACTTTCAATAATCAACACATAATCATAGAGTCCTATAATCATTCTTAGCAAACAAAACTGGTGAACCCCAAGGTGACTTACTCAGACAGATAAACCCCTTATCCTGCAACTCTTCTAGTTGAGTCTTAATCTCTTGAATATATTTTGGTTCCATCCTATAAGGTGAAATATAAACTAGATCATCCCTTGTTATGAGCTCAATTATAAATTCTACATCTCTCTTAGGTGGTAGCTGGTTCACGCCCAAATTTACCCAAGATAAGAAGGGTAGAACGGTCCTTGTAGTGTATCTTGGGTTGTCGATTCCACAGAGACCTAAGAAGATACCTAAGATACACAACCTAAGAAATGGATTTTTGGCTATGAAGTGGCCAACTTGGATTGATTTTGGATGGGTTTTAAAGATATATAATAGATTTAAGTGGATTCAATTTAAAAGAATGAGTTGATCCTAGGTTATCGCTCGGGTGGATTGGACGTATTTTCTTTTTAATGATTTCAACTTCTTAAATTTGAGATGGGTTCATTTAAGGAGATAAAACAACATCATCACTTACTGGTTTAATTCCTAAACCCTCTAATACTAATCACCTATACACTTTAAGGATCAAAGTTTTGATCACTTCAAGGTAAAGGATCGTATTAGTACTTGAAGTGTGTGGCTTTAAACTCAACAAGGACGATGGAGTTTAAAAATCATCAAATAAAAATCCCAATTAAAGAAGTGATTATACATTAATTAGGTGATAGATAACATCCAATACAGCCCCTTAATACTCCCTTGGATCAACCCATAAGTGTGTTAGCCCTCCATTGATCTCATGGTTTCAATGGAAGCGGAAAGTAGACTCATAAGGAAGGAAATGGAGAAGTAAAGAAAACAACAAAAATAAAATGATCACTCCACCGTTGTGTGAATAATTTCACAAGGGTTGGTGTGAATAAATTCACACCTTGATCCAACGGTATCAAATTGATATTAAGAACAATAGAATAAGAGTAGAAGAAGAACTTTTATTAAGAAACTAAAGTGAATTGAACAACTTACATGTGAAAGACAAAATTGAGGCAACAAAAATGCAGCATAACATTACAATTAAACAAAGCATCCCCGATCTTCAACTCCTTCACCACCACTGCCTTAAATAGGAATTTTGGGAGCCTTGGGTCGATCCTTCAACAGTACAAGTCATCCCACTTGATTATGGTAGGCCTAGGGTGGTGGAAAGTTTGTGGAATTTGAAATTTTCCACATTTGACCCGAGGTGGCAGCCAGATTTCATCCATCGAACAGACGCGTTTGGATGACCTTCTAGATGGCCGAATAAGGGTGGTCCATAGAAGAAGAAAATGGATATCAGGATATCTTCTAACTTCCTGTAACATTTGGGCCCATTTGGAGTTGTGGATTCCGAGATATGATCAAATTGGTGGAATGTTTTTCTGGGACGTAGAATCTGGCCCAGAATTTTATCTCTAACTTGGGCCGACTAAATGACCAACATGGAGGCCGAATTAGCATTAACTCCTGAAGAGTGATTTGTTCCTGTACATGTCTTATATCATCCCACGAAATTTGGGATTAATTGGGCCTTTACGTTGGGCCCCACATCCTAATCAGTGGTCTGATGTCCAATCTGCATTCTCCAGAATTGCTTCCTTTCATTTCCAAATATCTCCATCATCCTCCATGAATTCTCCACTGATCCCTGAATCAAACATGTTCATATTTAAGTGTAGATCAATTTAAAAAAATATAAAATTAAAATATGTATAATTAAATTCCTTAAAATCAGATGAATCATTGGGTACTTTAAATGATGTTCAAAAATGTACCACATAATAGTGCATTTTAAGAAGGTATTACAATCATAATGTGAAATGATGTTCAAAGTGTAAAATGCACTAAAATGGTGTTTATGAATAATAAAGAACATGAAAATTATGTATATTAACAATGAATATTAGCCTCATTTAGTGGCTAATCACACCCCCCAACTTGAGTTTTGCTAGTCCCGAGCAAAATATATCTCAACAAAATGAAATTCGAATTCCCTTTTCTAAAAACATTTTAATACACAATGATCACCAAAAAACCTTATACCAAACAATCATGAAACCCATCAAAATATTTTAATACAAGATATTTTCATAAGAAGATCCCAATCCCAAGCCCATTCCTTTGATCAAATCCATCATCATACTTCATCCAACTCAATTAGGTGTAATGATGTGTTGTGAATCACAATAGATATGGGGGTTCATTTTCATTCAAGGGGGAAATCATGGAAGCGCTAGGTGGAATCACATTTAATCCTAATATGAGTATTCTTCATCCTTTTTTTTTCAATATTGCTATAGTAATTGAGATTGCAGTTAATCAAATTAACCCATGTAGAAAGACTTTGCCGATGACTCCCAAACTCAAAGGCCTTAGGGCACCAAGTGAAGCCCACATACTCGGGCATCGTCTCGAGTTAACTTAATCAAAAACAAAGTCATATTACCATAAATAGAGATATATTGAAAAACTCAGGGCTAGAAAACTCTGGAGTCACGATCCCCAAGTGCCGAAAGCCTCGCATTTTATCAATCCATTGCTCTACACGCAAATTTTTATTTTTATTTTTATTTTATTTTTAATAATTTTTTTTTAGTTTTTTTTTTTGAATACTCATATTATTCATAAAAATAAAACCAGCCCATGCTATTTATTATGGGACCCCAAAAATTCAAATTAGTACCCCACAGTCTAGAAGACGTGCATTGTGACATTTTTTTTATTTGGATGAAAATATAAACGATGAAATATCACATTGGACAGCCACACTTTCCAAAATCTATGCTCATGAAATTATACAAGGATTAAAATCAGAATTAGGGTATGCTAAATTATTTGATATTCAGTTTCAAAGTGTGCAATGCATATTACCATGTTCAAAGTTAAAGGAATTTTTCCTTCCATTTAATTATTTTTTCAAATCATTCATTTTTTTTGACACAAAATCATTTTTTTTATTTTATCTCCCCCCCAACTTAAAACAACACTGTCCCCAGTGTTTGAAGAAATGAAAAATTAGAAGGAGTAGAGGTAGGGAATAAAAATTTAAAAAGGAAATTGAAAATGAGGATTATGGAATGAAGTCACCTGGTGGTTGAAGTTTGAAGTTGTTGCCGCTCGAATTTATTCCTTTGATATCCATGTCGCTTGCAAAGTTCCCTAGTGGAAAAAGGGAAAAACAAAACAAACAAAAAAAACAAAACAAACAAAACAAACAATATATATATATATATATTTATATAATAAAGGAAGTAAAATATAAGAATATATATAAAAATTATAGAATAAGGTAGTACAAGAAGCCGTAGGTCAGTGGTAAGCGCGCGCCCCTGTCTCCCTTCGGTCCCGGGTTCGAGTCCCCAATATAGTGCTCCTCTTTCGTACCCATCCATACTCATAATAGAAGAACAGTTCAAAAGTCTATTTTTTTATTTTTAAATATAAAAATGATTAAGTAATCTTATTTGAAAAATAAAGATTATTCAGAAAGATTAGAAACATAAAAACCACGGGTTGCCTCCCGTGCAGCGCTTTGTTTAACGTCGTTAGCCCGACATAGATCCCAAATTTATCAATTTTTTTCTGGTTCATAGATTGGATCAATTAACTCAATATCTATTTCTTGTTTATTGAATGATTCAATGAATGGTTTTAACCTTTGACCATTGACCTTGAAAATGTAACCACTTGTGGGATCTTGAATCTCTACTGCCCCATGGGGGAATACATGATGCACTATGAAAGGTCCTGACCATCTAGACCTTAACTTTCCCGGATGTAAATGAATTTTTGAACTATACAAGAGCACAAGTTTTCCCGGTTCAAAATGTTTGACCTTGATATTCCTAGATTGGTAGGCTTGAACTCTATCTTTATTGATCCTTGAATTTTCATAAGCCTCCATCCTTAGTTCCTCCAGTTCATTGAGATCTAATTTCCTTTTTGTTCTGGCCAATGAGAGATCATAATCCATTTTCTTAATTGCCCAAAAGGCCTTATGTTCAATCTCCACTGGCAAATGGCATGCTTTACCATAAACCAACCTATATGGGGACATTCCTAAAATGGTTTTATATGCGGTTCTATAGGCCCAAAGAGCATCTAAGAGTTTCTCAGACCAATCTTTCCTAGAGGGGTTGACAGTTTTTTCAAGAATTTGCTTAATTTCACGATTGGCTAACTCAGCTTGACCATTAGTCTGTGGGTGGTAAGCAGTGGACACTTTTTGAGAAATTCCATATTTTTTCATGAGTGATGAGAATGGTCGATTGCAAAAATGAGTTCTACGATCACTTATGATAGCCCTAGGAATTCCAAATCTAGAGAATATGTTTTCTTTTAGGAATCTAATCACAGTTTGATGATCATTGGATTTTGTGGGAATGGCCTCAACCCATTTTGAGACATAATCAACAGCTAAGAGTATGTAGAGGTATCCCCGAGAGTTTGGGAAGGGACCCATGAAATCAATTCCCCAACAGTCAAAGATTTCAACCACTAAGATGGGAGTGAGTGGCATTTGATTCCTTTTTGTGATGGACCCTACTTGTTGACACCTAGGACAGCTTTGACAAAATGTGTAGGAGTCCCTTGAGAGGGTGGGCCAGAAAAGACCACATTGAAGAATCTTAGCAGATGTTTTCTTAGAGGAAAAGTGTCCTCCACATGCCTCACTATGACAGAATTTAAGGATGGACTCTTGTTCAGATTCTGGAACACACCTCCTAATGACTTGGTCAGGGCAGAACTTATAGAGGTATGGATCATCAAACACATAGTGTCTAACATCAGAAAGGAATTTCCTTCGAGCTTGAGTCCCTAAGAATTTTGGAATGACTCCTGTCACTAAGAAATTTTCTATGTCAGCATACCAAGGGTAGTCACTCACAGAGTATAAGTGTTCATCAGGAAACAAATCAGACACAGAAAGGTGATTTGAGTTGTCTTTGAATTCCATCCTAGAGAGGTGATCAGCTAAAACATTTTCAACTCCCTTTTTATCATTGATTATGAGGTCAAATTCTTGTAAGAGAAGGACCCACCTAATCAGTCTAGCCTTAGCATCTTGTTTTTGGAAGAGGTATTTTAGTGCAGAATGGTCAGTGAACACAGTGATGGGTGATCCTAAGAGGTAGGACCTAAACTTCTCTAAGGCAAACACAATAGCAAGTAACTCCTTTTCAGTGGTGGTGTAGTTGATTTGGGCATCATTTAAGGATTTTCTTGCATAAGCAATGACATAAGGAGTTTTATCACAACGTTGTCCTAACACAGCTCCAACAGCAAAGTCACTGGCATCACACATAAGTTCAAAAGGAAGGTTCCAATTTGGAGATTTCATAATGGGAGGAGAGGTGAGAGAGGATTTGAGGGTTGAGAATGAACCCTCACAGCTTTCTGTCCAAACAAATGGAGCATCCTTTACTAAGAGAGCACAAAGGGGACGGGATATTGAACTAAAGTCCTTGATGAATCTTCTATAGAAACCAGAATGTCCTAAGAAAGACCTCACTTCCTTGACAGTTTTGGGTGATGGAAGGTGACGAATGATGTCAACCTTTGCTTTATCAACTTCAATCCCCCTACTCGAGACCAGATGGCCTAGAACAAGTCCCTCTTTAACCATGAAATGGCATTTTTCCCAGTTTAGGACCAGATTTTTTTCTTCACATCTTGACAAGACTCTCTCCACATTCTGTATACATCCCTCAAAAGTATCCCCAAACACAGAGAAGTCATCCATGAAGACCTCAAGAAAATCCCCTACCATGTCTGAGAAGATTCCCATCATGCACCGCTGGAAGGTTCCAGGGGCATTGCATAACCCGAAGGGCATGCGTTTTAAGGCAAAGGTACCAAAAGGACATGTGAATGTAGTCTTCCCTTGATCCTCTTGGGAGACCTCAATTTGATTGTACCCTGAGTACCCATCTAAGAAACAGTAGAAGGAATGACCTGCCACTCTCTCAAGGAATTGTTCAATGAATGGTAAGGGGAAATGGTCCTTCTTGGTGAATGAGTTTAGTTTCCTATAGTCAATGCAGACCCTCCATCCACTACTCACCCTTGTTGGAAAAATCTCTCCATCCTCATTGGTTATCACTGTGATTCCAGCCTTTTTTGGAACCACTTGGATTGGGCTCACCCATTCACTCTCAGCTATGGGATATATGATACCAGCTTTCAACAATTTCAGAAGTTCCTTCCTTACTACCTCCATGAGATTAGGATTGAGTCTCCGTTGAGGTTGACGACATGGATTTGAATCAGATTCCAGAACAATCCTATGAGTCCCGATAAGTGGGATAATCCCAGGAATATCAGAAAGGGTCCAACCAATGGATTTCTTATGCTTCCTAAGGACATATAGAAGCATCCTCTCATGATTGGGTTCAAGAGAAGAAGAAATGACAATAGGATGTGTTTGATTTTCCCCTAGGAAGGCATACTTTAGTGCAGCAGGAAGTTCCTTCAATTCAAGATCAGGTTGGTTCAGAATTTCAGCAAAAGATTGGGACATTGGATCAAGATTAATTTCTTTTTTTAGAGGTTCAGATAGGATTGATTCCTCACATGTGGAAGTTTCAGCTACTAGATTGGATTGATCAGATTTAGGGAAGGAAATTGGAGTGGTCTCCATGAAAGTGGTTTCTTGAAAGGTTTCACTGATTGTTGGACCTAAGACTTCATCATAAGAGAAATTTGAAAATGATTCAAGCCAAGGAGATAAAATTCCTTCATATGAACAAAGGAAATCAATCTCATTCTGACTTAAACATTCATCAAATATTCCTTGATGTTCCATGGATTCATTATCAATGCTTCCTATCATGTTTACTTCATGAATATCCTCGTCATCCCCTATTTGTGAGCTTGCATTATAGATGTTAAAGTCTAGACTCATGTTCCCAAAGGTGATGGTCATGTTCCCATTTCGGACTCGGATAACAGAGTTGATTGTTGCAAGGAAAGGACGACCAAGGATGATTGGGGTTTGTTCCTTATTTCCTAAATTTGGACGGTTGTCAAGGACAATGAAATCAGCAGGGTAGATGAAGTTTTCAACCTTTACCAGAACGTCCTTTAAAATCCCCTTGGGAACCCTAATGCTACGATCAGCAAGCTGAAGTGTGACAGATGTGGGTTTGAGCTCTTCTAGGCCTAACTGGCAGTACAAAGCATATGGGATGAGATTGACACTAGCACCTAGGTCACACAAGGCCTTGACAACTTTGCTTTCTCCTAGTTCAACATTGATGTAAGGAAAACCTGGGTCTTTAAACTTAGGAGGAATGGTCCCTTGAATGGTGGTACTCACATTAGCAGCCAAAAGGACTTGGTTTTTATGTGAAAATTTTCTTTTAAAAGTGCACAAGTCCTTAAGGTACTTTGAGTAGGAAGGTATGGTTTGGATTGCATCGAGAAGAGGAATGTTCAACTTGACTTGTGAGAAGATTTCCCTCAATGTTTCACTCAGTTCAGGCTTGGGTTTCCCCCTTATGCGTTGAGGAAATGGTGCAGGTTGTGGGGTTGTTTGTTGAAGAGTTGTTTCTTTCACATTGTTATCAGTTTCCTCAGTTTGATCTTGTGGTTCATTTAAATTTTCATCCAAGTTTGAATCTTCAGGTGGGTTCTGAATTAGTTGTTCAGGTTTCTCAATTGATTTCCCACTTCTTAAAACAGTCACAGCCTTTAGTTGTTCATGAGTTGTTTGAGCACAACTTGACTCTCCCCTTGAAGTTGAGGATGGCACCTCCTGAGTAGGCATGGGTGCCTTTCCTGTTTTGATGGTTTGAAGTTCTTGTTTTAGGGAAGATACCTCCGAGTTCATCCTCTCCATTTGTTTGCACAGTTGTTCTAGTAGGCTTTGTGGAACAGTTTGGGTGGGTGCTTGAGTAGGTTGGTTTATCCCAGGGGGATATTTTGGAGGTGGGATGGTTTGTTGAAAATGGACCGGTGGTTGTTGGTATTGGATAGGTTGGGTTTGGAACTGGTTATGGGTTTGGTAGTTCTGATGGGGGTAAGGATTTTGTCCCTGTGGTTGGCTAGGTTGTTGGTTATCTTTCCAACGGAAGCCTGGGTGGTCGTTGTACCTTGGATTGAAGGTGTTTTGGTATTGGGGCTTTTGAAATTTTAGGGCATTGACTTCCGCTGGGGTTCCTCCTAGAAGAACATCCTTGATGGATGGAATGGTTGGGCAGTTGTCTGTTTTATGGTCATGTTTGTCACAAATTGTGCAAACAAGGTCTACATTTTGGATTTCATGGACTTTCCTAAGGTCTATCTCTTCAACCTTCCTAGAGAGTGCTACGAGTTTAGCCCTAAGGCTTTCCTCTTCTCTAAGTGTATGAATTCCAGTGGTTCTTTGTGGTTTTTCAGAATAAGGTGAAGTTCCCCAAGTTTGGTTTTGTTCAGCCAGACTTTCCAGATACTCGTAAGCATCATTTGGGGCCTTGTTTTTAAAAGTTCCACTACACATCATGTCAATGAATTGTTTATTACCCGGACCCAACCCTTCATAGAAAATTCTCACTTGTTCAGGTATGGAAAACCCATGGTGTGGAACCATGTTTAGGGTGTCTTTGAACCTCTCCCATGTTTCATAAAATGACTCTCCCTCTTTTTCAAAAAAGTTTTGGATGCTCTTTTTAAGTGCAATTGTTTTGTGATGAGGGAAGTATTTTTTGTAGAATTCTCTTTGTAGTTGGTCCCAAGAGTGGATTGATGAAGGTCTCAAGTTGTTTAGCCAATTTTTAGCTCGATCCTTTAGTGAAAAAGGAAATATCCTCATCTTAGCGGATTCTAGTTGATGTGGGGGACACATGGTTTCAACAATGTCGTTGAACTCTTTGACATGAAGGTATGGCATTTCTGACTCCATCCCATGAAAGGTTAGAAGGTGGTTTATGACATGGGGTTTGAATATGTAGTTGGTGTCTCCTATGGAATTGTGTCTAATGCATGAGGGGGAATTGGTCCAAGTTGGAGTGAGGTAGTCGTTCATGGTTTGATCAACTACATTCCCTAAGTTTGGAGCTTCTTGGTTTTGGTTTCCCATTTGATTCCCCCCAGGGTTTACAATTTGATTTTGTGGATGACCCTCCATTGGACTTGTTTCAAGTTCTGACTTTGGGGTTTCAAGAATATTTGAATCTGATTTAAACAATCCCTTAGGTGCACTTGACTCCCCTATCCTAGGACTTTCCACCCTAACTAGTCTGTTTGAGAAATCGCGGGTGTAGGCGGACATGCGCCCAAAAAAAAGTGAGAAAGGGACAAGATAAGAGATCTTGGGTGAGAGTAGAAGAATGTAGGTGAGGAAAGAAGGTTTTTTTTTGGATCTAAGGTACTTACTTGGTCCCCAGCAACGGCGCCAAAATTTGGTTCACGCCCAAATTTACCCAAGAGAAGAAGGATAGAACGGTCCTTGTAGTGTAGCTTGGGTTGTCGATTCCACAGAGACCTAAGAAGATACCTAAGATACACAACCTAAGAAATGGATTTTCGGCTATGAAGTGGCCAAATTGGATTGATTTTGGATGGGTTTTAAAGATATCTAATAGATTTAAGTGGATTCAATTTAAAAGAATGAGTTGATCCTAGGTTATCGCTCGGGTGGATTGGACGTATTTTCTTTTTAATGATTTCAACTTCTTAAATTTGAGATGGGTTCATTTAAGGAGATAAAACAACATCATCACTTACTGGT
Organism: Viscum album; assembly: GCA_963277665.1. NCBI lineage: Eukaryota > Viridiplantae > Streptophyta > Magnoliopsida > Santalales > Viscaceae > Viscum > Viscum album. Next base: position 1,116,118,940 of record OY728120.1, read on the forward strand.
TTAATGCCTACACCCTCTAATACTAATCACCTATACACTTGAAGGATCAAAGTTTTGAGCACTTCAAGGTAAAGGATCGTATTAGTACTTGAAGTGTGTGGCTTTAAACTCAACAAGGACGATGGAGTTTAAAAATCATCAAATAAAAATCCCAATTAAAGAAGTGATTATACATTAATTAGATGATAGATAACATCCAATCCAGACCCTTTATACTCCCTTGGATCAACCCATAAGTGGGTTAGCCCTCCATTGATCCCATGGTTTCAATGGAAGCGGAAAGTAGACTCATAAGGAAGGAAATGGAGAAGTAAAGAAAACAACAAAAATAAAATGATCACTCCACCGTTGTGTGAATAATTTCACAAGGGTTGGTGTGAATAAATTCACACCTTGATCCAACGGTATCAAAGTGATATTAATAACAATAGAATAAGAGTATAAGAAGAACTTTTATTAAGAAACTAAAGTGAATTGAACAACTTACATGTGAAAGACAAAATTGAGGCAACAAAAATGCAGCATAACATTACAATTAAACAAAGCATCCCCGATCTTCAACTCCTTCACAACCACTGCCTTAAATAGGAATTTTGGGAGCCTTGGGTCGAGCCTTCAACAGTACAAGTCATCCCACTTGAGTATGGTAGGCCTAGGGTGGTGGAAAGTTTGTGGAATTTGGAATTTTCCACATTTGACCCGAGGTGGCAGCCAGATTTCATCCATCTAATAGACGCATTTGGATGACCTTCTAGATGGCAGAATAAGGGTGGGTCATAGAAGAAGAAAATGGAGCGCAGTATGTCTTATAACCTCCTGTAAAATTTGGGCCCATTTGGAGTTGTTTATTCCGAGATATGATCAAATTGGTGGAATGTTTTTCTGGGCCGCAGAATCTGGACCAGAATTTTATCTCTAATTTGGGCCGCCTAAATGACCAAAATGGAGGCCGAATTAGCATTAACTCCTGAATAGTTATTTGTTTATGTACATGTCTTCTATCATCCCACGAAATTTGGGATTAATTGGGCCTGTAAGTTGGGCCCCACAGCCTAATCAGTGGGCTGATGTCCAATCTGCCTTCTCCAGAATTGCTTCCTTTCATTTCCAAATATCTCCATCATCCTCCATGAATTCTCCACTGATCCCTAAATCAAACATGTTCATATTTAAGTGTAGATCAATTTACAAAAATATCAAATTAAAATATGTATAATTCAATTCCTTAAAATCAGATGAATCATTGGGTACTTTAAATGATGTTCAAAAATGTACCACATAATAGTGCATTTTAAGAAGGTATTACAATCATAATGTGAAATGATGTTCAAAGTGTATAATGCACTAAAATGGTGTTTATGAATAACAAAGAACATGAAAATTATTTATATTAACAATGAATATTAGCCTCATTTAGTGTCTAATCAGTATCCTTGAGAAATACTCAGGGAACACATCCTTACTATGGGTGGAAAAACATAATGCTTTACACCTCTGTCATCCAGCAACAGACTAATGACCTTGGTAGTGAGATCCCCCATTTGTTGATGAACTATCCCTGCATGGACCACCTTGATATCCCACTCTCCAAGATGAATATAATTTTTACCCTTATGAGATGAAAAATTCACTCTTCTAAAGTAAAAATAAATGTGGTCTCGGTATGCTACTAAATATTCCACACCCATAATTAGTTCAAAGCCTAACATGTCAAGGATGTAAAGATCCCAATTGAAACAATACTCCCCAACCTCAATAGAACACCTCTTGTGAAAACAGATGTCTCTCAATTGTACTCTCTAAGGTGTATATATCATCATAACATTACTCACAATCTACAATTCCAAACTCAAACCATTAACAAGTTGTAAAGATATAAAATAATTTGAGGTACCATTATCAAATAAGGCACTAACTAGTGTATGAGCTACAAGAATAGTACCTCTAATTGTTGATGGTCTAACCTCGCTATCCACAAGTGTAGGTTGAACTACATGCAACTGTCATATCCCTCTTCCCTATGATACAGTCTGAGTCCCCTAATTTATACCACTCTACTGATACGAGTTCTCTTTCCTTGAATTATCTCGTCCACTACCTTTACTGGCATGGCTAGTAGAACTCCAACTGCCAAACTGATATGGGGTTAAAGACCCCCTTCTAGTAATCTGATTCTGCCTAACTCCTCTATCATTACCCATATGTCATGGGTTCTTGTAGAAACTCTATAGATGTCCCATCCTACTATAGATTCGTAACTCTACCAATGGTTTGGGTAAATATCTAAGAAAGTGACCCAACCTACCACACTAATGACAAATCACTCGAGTAATATCTTATGTAACTGATCCTTCCCCCTAGCCACTCTAATTTCCACTTCTCTAGTCAACATTCTCATAATTATAATTCCTAATCTCAAAAGTATTACATCTTGATCATCCATTAGAAACCACTTTTCCTTCACTAGAATCCTCCTTCAGGTTCCCCTCAGAAATGAGAGCATGATTCACCACTTCAAAAAACTTTTTCAGCAGAAATATATTCACCCGGGACTTAATTTCATAATTAAGCCCATCTTGAAACCATTTCACCATCATAGCTTCATCTCCCACCAATAGTGTAGTAAAGCACTACAGATCTATAAAGTAATTATCATATTCCATAACATACATACTCCCCTGATTCAACCACATAAACTCATCCTCTCCCTCCTTCCTGAGCATATCAGGGTAAAAGTGCTCTAAGAAATTCTCCTAAAATTCATCCCACTCCATATTATTCATCTTTCCATACTAAGTCTGGATGTCCCACTAATTATTTTCTTGACCACATAACATGTAATCATCCAACTTTACTATCTTCTTAGAAGGAGTCTCTAAGTGGTCAAGTATTGTCTAGATAGACTCAATACAGAACTCAGCTACCTCGGGTCTACCCTCTCTGATAAACATTGGAGGGTGATACAACTAAAACTCCCTCATTAGGTTATACATACTCTCTATAACCCTATCTAGGTCTCTATCCATAAACTTCATGAAGTGAGAAAAGTGATCATTGAACTGCTCTCTACTTCCTCACCCAACACTATCAGTTCATCAAGCTTCACTACTGGTGGATCATCTCTAGACATGACCTCTTGTCATCCTCTCAACAAGAGTCGTCATGGACGTATATCTATATAATTCCAAACACATGTCTCGGGGCACATTACACAACTTTAACACATTTATGTAAGATGGATTCAAAATAATCCATAACAATTAATTCCCCTAAACCCCACCACATGGTAAAAACCAAGGCGATGTCACTACCCTCAACCATCCCTCATATAGGTATAGGTTAAAAAAGGGTAAATACATTCTCATTATTCATGTTTCTCATTATACACCCATTTTCCACATTTTTCATCATTTAAAATTTTCAACTTAATAGGCACCTTTTTCATTTAATTAACAAGCATAGAAAAGCATTTTCATTTAACAACTTACTCAAAGATTTCTTCTCTATGAATGCCTAAAAATGATGTGAGTCACAATAATCCCTGAGTTCCTAGAATGATTCATGCATACTTAACTCTCATGTCATACCAGGACATGATTCAAATATCATAAAATCTAAAAAATAATAATCACATCACACACAAGTGCATCACTCGAGGTGAAATAACATCCATCTATAACAATACACATCAATAACAACAATTACACCTTGGGTACTTGACTTTTACCCTCATAAATGGGTTAGCTAATCTCATGAATGAGCTCTTAACCAAGGCCCAAATCATCCTATTATCATATATACCATTCCTAAATAGTAATAAAAAAGAAAAAATAAAATAAAACCCCTTTTATACCACTTTGTGACATCCCAACCTGGGTTCTACACACTGATACCCCTGAGTTGGTTGGCCACATGACATCAAGTTCACCTCCACGTATGCCAAAGGCTATCGACTAGCAGAGAAGGTCTAATATCAGTCATGGGGATACTATACCCTCTTTATCAAAGCAGCACAATTATGGAAACAAATAAACAATAGCCAACTGAACAACCAAAATCAAGATAATACTAGTATCACATGATGACTAAAATGAGATTAAAATATCTAAATCAAAACAATAGATATTTAATTCCAAGTACATGCCAAGTTTTAAATGAAAAACCAAAAGTAAAGACACTGAAAACTCCCCCAAGTGGGTCCTGACACCATGTTCAGTTCCCTCATCCATGCTCTACCCCCACTCATCCATATAACATAGGTCTCTTTCCCTTATGTTGTCCTGCAACCATGAAATCTATTTAGGTACTGATCATGAATCCCGAGTATGGTGTGATTACAACTCAGTAGTCCACCACCAACAACATCTAAAACAATATCCAGTCAATAATAGTGTATGCGGTTGTATAAAGAATAAAATACAAGTAATAAAGTAAATAGTTTACATATTCAATTATTCTTTATTTAACCACATAAACCCATGGGTTCATGAGGACACCCAATCCATAAATATCTACTTAAGACCATGCCAAAGTTTGAACAATACCCAAGGGATATAAAATATCACAATACCATGGTTATAAATTATCATTTCATTTCAATTCATATTACAATAAATTTGAACCATAGTCCAATTCTAACATTTTGGTCCTAGAACGCCATGTATAGAACCCTGTGAATATTTAGAGCATCAGTTCCTATCTCACACCTTGTTTATCAGTCGATCACATATGGATATTTAGAGCATCAGTCCATGTCCCACACTCATATATCAATCAATCACATATTGGTATGTGGATCATCATTCCATGTCCCACACTCATATATTAATCAATCACACATATATCATATATATCGCATCAATCAAGGCCAATCAACATTAACCCTTTCATAAACATTTCATATCATGGTATACCTTTAAAATTTATCACAACAAGATGGTTCTTCAATTTAATCACATGGAATAATATGAAAAATTCGCCATTAAACCATTTTTCATTATTTAAACCATATAACCCCTTAACCCATTAAGGTTAATCCAACCATCTCATAATCCTCATTGTCAATTAATTCATAATCACATTAATTGAATAATTACGCAATCCCATAAATCCCATAAATTCCACAATCACAATATTACATTAATTAATTAACTAATTAATTAATCCTATTCTAATTTCCCCGATTTCAACCCAATTCATTATCACATGGAAATTAAATTAATTTCATTTAATCTCAAATGAAATTTCCTAATCATGGAAATTGAAATATCAAAATTACATACATGTAATTAAATCAAGACCATGGGATTTTTTATTTAGACCACTTACCTCAAGATTGATGATGAGTGATTTCCAACAAAAATCCCTAAATTGAAGTGGAACAACCAATATCATGATAAAGAATGAGATCTAGATCCAAAACCAGGAGTTGTGCAGATATTCATTTTGGTCTTAGATTCATAAAGAACATAGTTTATAAGGCCTTAGAATCCATCTAGGAGCCTCCAAAAATGAGAGAATTTTATTGGGGTCAACTTGCGTCAAATTAGGGTAAAGGTCAGGGGTTCCAAAATTTTAAAACCAATTTTTTGGGGTTTAAATTTCCACGCACGTGATTTCCTGTATGGGGTGCACGGTTTTCCCTAACCATGTGCCTAACTATGTACCTCCACCTTGGGGTCATATGGTTACTAATATAAGGACACGAGATTTGTAAAACCATGTGCCAACCATGTGACTCCCCTCTATTTGGGTTTGTATGGTTTTCTAGCCTTTGTGCACGGTTTGAGAAAATCGTGTGACAACCATGCACTGGCCCACTTCCTTCCAAAGTTCTCTAATTTCCCCCCAAAAACTTCCCAAGGTAAAACTCAAATAATATTTACTCAAAAAAATTAAAAAATTGTACCTATAAATGATCTCAATACATCTCTAGAAATGGTCAGGATCTTACATAATTAGGGGTAATAACTTTGAAAAGTGTGTATTAGGTTTGACATGATCGTCACCTAGTGCACGACAATGGGCCTTACTGTGCACCTAGTTTTCACTTCCAGGGGATATACTTAGGATAATTCACATTTTATTTATAAACCAATATGAATAATTTGAATAGACTATGACAATTAATGGCCTAGGTTAAACCTAAGGTGTCTTATATTGAAAAGAACATGTCTCAAAGGAATAGAAAAATATTTTGTGTGTGGAAAGAAAGGGAATAAAGCAAATAATTTTTGATGAAAAATGAATAGTATGATAGAAGGAAATAAATATCATCCTAGGGATACATTTATAGTTTGTTGTCTTAAATGTAGATAACTTTGGAATTATTTGAGTCAATTCCATCTTCTAAATGTTAACCCTAGACTATGTAAGGACCTATTTTGAAATAAAATTGATAAAGTATTTGTGTATTGGGATTCAATAATTAAATTGTAGAATTATTTTCATTAATGTTATTTTGGTATAATAATCATGAAATGTCTAAGTATCATGTTAAATTTTAAAATCATATATTTATTCATTAACTTAAGAGTTATGGATACCATCATGGGTTATGAGTTTAAGGTTGATCATAATTTCAAAGTCTTAAACATCCCTTTTTAAAATTTGTGTGGTAGAAATATAACATGATTTAATATATTTTGGGAGAAATTTATGGCAACACAACCCATTGGTTTAGTATATGTTTTAGTGAAAACGTTATTTGAGGAATAATGACTTTACATTTTATAGACATAAGTTTAAAGGTATTGATAGTCTTTAGGGTTCATATGATCATTAATGAAATTGTAATAATAGTCAAATAAGATAATTAGACTTTGTAAGAAAAATAAGTTGTATTGAAAACCATAGTAAAAAAGGTTATTTAATGATTAATTTTATTTCAAGGATCTTCATCATATTGTTTTGGAAACATTATAGGAATTATATTATTATAGTTTATAAAAAGGATAACCCGCATATAGGGTGACAACCTGTCACATATGGTAAGGTTGTGGGACATGAACCCATGACTGAAGGATGATAAGGGTTTCTCACCTACCACTAGCCTAAATGATGTCCTGGTTAATATGTTATTGTTTTTAGTTGGATGATTTGAAAAATAAATATTAATGATGAACCAGTGGTGTTACTTTTGAGGTTTAGAGATTAATTTTTTATATTATATAGCTTGTACTAACCATATTGGTTTTTGAAAATAGTTAGATTCAAATGTAAATACTTGTTTTATAGATCTTATGACCCATTAAAAGTTAATTTTTTTGTGCTTCAGTCATAAAAATCATTTTTACATGTTCATTTCTTGGAGTAAGGGGTGAATTGGAAATTAATCAAAGCATATCCAAAGGATAAAATTGTGATTATGAAATACAAATGTTTCATGTGAGTATATTTACTTATATTCTAAGATAGTAAAATAATTCCTTAACTTTAGTAAAAGGATCTTGAAACAAAAAATTTATATTATTACATTCATATCTGATCAATTATATGGTCTTTTAAATCATCACATATATATGGTTTTGAGGCCCTTAAATTTCTATTGATTATTCACTTTATTATGATCAATGACCTCAATAACACTCTATAATTATTTACACTTTTATTCCATTTCCATATCTTCACTTTTCATTGATGTTCTCATGTTTAGAAACCAAGTTATGTGTTATTCCATATGACCTTGCTACTTCCTTTTCTCCCTTATTAAGAGGATGTTTAATTAACCCTTTTATGATGTGGTTTTTCTAATAAATTAATTTTCAAATATCAAACCCAGAACTAGAGAGATCAATTTTAAATTGAAATGACATAATTTATTTAAGTTGTGAAGAATGTAACACCCCAAAATTCTAAAATAAGGACACTATATTTGATAGTGTGTATGACATGCAACACCAAGATTAGAAGAAAATATAACACCTCAAGATTTTATGATATATTTATTTTTAAATAAATTAAATCTATTAAATAAATTTTATTACATGAAACATTGATTTTATCTTGTGTTACATGCAACAACTAGTTTCTTCGATAACTTGTGTTACACGTAAGACCAAGTTTTACCAAATAACAATATAACAATAATATTATTTAATATAATAGTTATAACCCATCCATTAAATTATAGGGTATGAATAGGATTAAATTAATTATTAAAATATTTATTTTAGACATATTTATTAGTTATATATTTATTATTAATAAGATAATAATCATTTAAAAGAAAAATTAATATTTTTTAAAAACTGTTTTTTTTTCTAAAAGACAATTTAGTTACGCTTTGCGTACATAATATAAAATTAATTTATAACAATTATATAAAATTTATTTGATATAATAAAATTTATTTTTAAAATTTAAATACAAAAATTATCTTAGGGTAAATTTTTGGGATTTTTCTGAAATGTTTCATTTTTTGATGAATAGTGAGAATTACTAAATTTTAATTGAAAACTGCCTTTTCGTTTAAATAATTTATAATGTTAAATTATATTTTGAATTTATTTTAAATTAAAATTAGTTCAATTTTATATCAATTAATCTAATTTTTGTCCTTTTAATCATTTATATATTGAATTATGATATAAAAACTATGTAAACTTTTAACATTTTCTCTTTAAAACCCTGCTTTTTCATTGCATCTACGGGATTAATTTTAAACTAAAAATTTCCATTTATGTCAATTGAATTTAAAAAAATGGATTCCATATTTTTAATAATAATAATTTATAATATATAATAATGTAAAATTAATTTTTTACTATAATGAATAGTAAAAATAGTAAAAATTATTTATCACAATTAAGGTGAAAATTGATTTACCAAGTGGTTAAACTAAGAGGATAAGGATTAAAAATGACCTAACAGCTTCCCCAACACACATTTTCTGGATATATTTAGAAATTATATTTTATAATTTCAAAAATTAACCATTTTGGAAGTTTTTGGCATGATAAAAACATGGATATGATTGAATATTTTCAATAAATTACAAGTGTTCCACTCACCTAACTTATAAAAGACCACCCGCTATCATCTTCACTTCACACCTTAAAAATAATTTTTTTCAGCCAATAACTACCCAATTAAATTTTAAAATTCCCTAACCTCATCCTAGAATCCTTATTTTGGGCCTAAAACTAACCCAGTAAGACTTTAGTGCAAACCTAAGGAGGATACTCGAAGAAGAAGTAATGTTCTTCAACGAGTGACTTTATTTTATTTCTTTATCCAACTCCTTAAATTATTATTAAAACATGATGATATAATAAAATCATTATATTCCATATACTGGTATGTTTTTATAATAATTTCATGACCTAAAACCATCTCTTCTTCCATCAAATAGTTTGTGAAATCATCATTCGTGTGTACGGCAAACTACTACCTCACAAACTAATGTCATTAGTTTTTCTATTTCCACCTCTTAAGATTATATATAATGATGAATATAAAGTATATAAATTATATTTATATCATATTTAAAAATATTTAGTCACTATATCATATATATATTTTTACCTTCCATTTCTTAGGATATGTGATAGCATCGCTCGTGTATACAGCGGACTACCGCCTCGTGAAGTAATGTGATTCATCTTTCACTAAAGCTTCACAAAAAGATGGTAAAGATAAATTTAATGATTATATATGATATAAATGAAATAATTATGATATTAATGAAATTTTTATCATTATTTAAATTTAATATATATCATTTTCTTTCTTTCATTTTCACTCATGTAAAGATGATAACATCATCGGTGTACGTGTGGACTACCGCCTTCATGAAGTGATGTGACTCTCTTTCCATCAGCACACCACATGTATGATATATGTATGTATATTTAAAGAAATAATATGGTATTTAAGATATTATAATCATTCTATAATGTTATAATATTACTTAACTCCTTTCCATAATGATCATTGAAAAATGGAAACATTACCCATGTGTACGTACGGCCTACCATCCCCATGATCGTAACATACTTCATTTTTCATAACTATCATTAATGATTGGTTTTAAAAGTAAAATTGATGTATAAATATTATAATTATTTCATGATTATTATTTTTTATATGATACAACTATATAATATGTGTAAGAACCATATCATTCATGACAAAACACGCATGAGAAAATAAGACAATTAACACCCAAAACAATGAAAATAATGAAATATTATTAATTAAAGGATGATAAGATGTTATAAAAGGATCATATATGATATTATAAATATTAATATGGTTCTATAATAATTTAATAACATGTTTAAAACCACTATACATTAGGTTAAAGCACGTTCATTCAAAATGGATCGTAAAGTAAGGGATTTTGTCTCAATTTATTTTCATTGAGGAATATTATAATGTTATGCACCTAATTTATTTTATATGATGTATGTAATGTCACTTTTAAATGTAATATCATGATAAATTCATTATTCATGTTATTTTAAGTTTCAATTTTAATTATTCCATCTAAGGGGGTTTGAATTAAAAATTACCAAGTGGTAAGGGATTTCATCTAAATTTATATTCCATTGAGACTTATTTATGCACCAATTAACTTTTATTTCATATATATACTACCCATTTCACATGTAATATCATGATTAATTCATAATTCATGTAATTTTAAGTTTAAATTTGAATTATTTCATTCAAGTGAATTTTACTTGATAATTACCAAGTGGTAAAAGTTATTGAACAGACTTAATTTCTTTTTGTGATTGTCAACTTTATTTTGAAACAATAAATTTATTATAATAATTTTATTGAAAATTAAATTTCTCTTAAATATCAATATTATTTCCTAATGGATATGATGATTTTCTAAACTGTATAGCATTTTTACATACGGTTCTTACTTTGAAAGTTATTTGATTAACTGGGGAAATATTGATAAATCAGTATCTTTTACTCAATACAAATATTTGATGGTAAGAATTATTGATTTGTAAATTAAATTTATTATTTGATATATGAGGAATTATTTATACCTAGAATTATGGGTGGGTCACAACATTATATATCTCATCTATGCATTGATAGGTCTCATGAGATAAATCATGTTAAGATAACATTAAATGGGTTTTTACCTGTAGTTTAAACCATCTTGTGAAAGGTATTGATGGTATAGGTATCATGTTCCTAATACATGATGTCCAATAATTAAAAATTTCCTTCATTAAGAGTTTATTTATTATTATCCATTATATTTTCACTATGATAATACCTCTAGATTAATTTTATTCAGTTTATTTATTAAATTGCAAGTGTTTTTAGTTATTTACCTTGACATATTGATTATGTATTCTCCAGTTATTTAAATAGAATGTGTGCTTAGTTATTTACCTTTACATGTTGATTATTCTTATTGATTCATGAAATCTTCTATTGTACTTAAACCTTACTAATAATTTGAGCTCACCCTTAATTTGTTTCCTTTCCCCAGGAATCTAAAAAGTGTACTATGATTGACATGCAAGGATATTCTAGAGGAAATGATTTTATTATTGAAAAAAATATATTTTATAATTTTTATATTCAAATGTAATGTAAGAATCAAGTATGTATCTAGTTTACCAAGACTACTAAACTATTCGGTCCTTTGGGATTCAATTTCTTATATCTTATTCCAATGTGATAAATTATACATCCGATCTGGGATACTAGGGTCAGGTCACTACATTTGGGCATATGTAGACTTTTTTTTCCAATTCCAAGAAAAGGGAAAGCATTGTATGTAGGCAGTGGGTGTTCTTGATAGTGTGACTTTAGGAGTTGGCAGTGAAAGATGGAGTATGTGATCATCCTGTTATGAGGAGATCTTAGTGGTGGTGTCGTCATTGGTTTATATGATTTCTTAGTATGTTGTTCCATCTTGGGTTTTGTGCTTGATTTTTTGTGGTATTTTCTCTTGTTTATTATATTTTCATACCAACTGTTTATGGATTCTTATTCACTACTTTGTATTTTTTTTGGTTATTATTGTGGTGAAATCATTCCCCTTGATCATTCTTGATGTCCGTGCACTAGTCTCTAGACTGTGGGGATTAAGAATTCCCTTCGAACCATGTCATAGAAAACTTATGTTTTTGGATTAGAAAATTATCCAAGTTGGTTCATTAGAAATTGGTATCAAAGGAGGTTGTGTCTTTTAGATATCATTATATAGTTTGGGATGTTTTGGTTGACATGATATAGGATTTTTAGGGATTTAGGGGTAAGTTATGAGTGATTTTCTTGTCATATCTCATTGTAGTGATCCATAAGTTACCATGGATGATTGAAAAAGTGTTTTGTGGAATTAATTTATTTGATTTTAGACTTTTATCTAACTTTTATATGAGAACTATGTTCCCAAGTTGAGTTCTAACTGATATAGTGGACATTATTGTGTCTCATGACTAATTTTTCCTTGTTGTATGTTGATTTTATATGGTACCATGCCCCCAATAAGACTTTCCATTAGGCATCATGAGGGAGCTACTAATGAATCATAGAAAGTGAACCCTCCAGTTGACCAAAACCTTATAGAGGCAGTAGTTTGTGTGGTTAGAGCTCTAGAACAAGGAGTCATACCTTCCCTCATTCTGGCTAGAGAAGTATAACCTCAAAGGGATGGAAACAATGATATATCCTAGGAGATTCTTTATCAAAAACTACCATCCTTTTAGGGAACAAATTATCTTTAGGATGTGGAAGACTAGTTTGGAAATATTGAATAACTCTTCAAGTTCTTTGACACGCTGGATTCCATTAAGGTGAAGTGTGTTATCTTCAAGCTTGAGGGACCTAGTAGGAGATAGTGGTATTTTATAGTTCTAGAGAATTGGAATGAGTACTTAGAGTATAAAGAGTTCAAGACCATTTTAACAAAGTAATTCTATCTAGATTCGATGGTATTGGATAAGTCCATGGAGTTTCTTTACCTTCACCAAGGTGATTAGATAGTGAATCGGTACACCAATTGTTTTGTTGAACTTTCTCTATTTCTCCAGAGGTGGTGTCGAATGAGAAGTTGAAGGCCTAGAGGTTTCAGATGTGTCTTTAATTATATATCCAGTCTCAAGTATTTAGGTTGAATCTTACCTCATAAATTTTCTCTATGGTATGTGCATCGCAACAGGTCCAATTTTTAAATTTATTAACCTACTAACTACTATAGAAGCAGTGAGTATGGTAGAACCACATAGAGAATATCCATAGACACTAGGCATATCCTTTTGGAAAAATGTTCATGGAAATGAGTTTTGAAAGTGATTAACAATTAAAACTTTCAAAAACAAAAAAAAACTATTTAAAAATTACTATTTAAATTAAATAAAACTATCTAAGTGAACCAAATTAAGTTATGTAAGAAACTAACAGAGATGGAAGTGTCAAAGTTGTGACATCTATTTAGGTGCATGAAATTCCAATTATTTATTTCCCACATCTAAATATTTATTTATTCAATTATCACTGATTCAAAATTTAATAAAAATACTATCAGGTCTCATTATCTGATGTTATACCGTATTCTAATTTTCACAAAAATCATCCATCATTTCGTTCTTTGTCCTGAAGAATAATTTGTGCGTCATTGTATCACTAAATCACTTAGTGAAATACCACAACCTGTTTCTCACAAAGTTGAAGTATATATCTGTGTCAGGTTTTCTCACATGATATCACTTATTAAGTATCACTCATGAAATTTTGAAGGATAATACATAGAAAATATTAATTTTTCAATTAATATATTTATTTATTCAAAATTTTCACTCATGCGATTTATGATTCTCTCACACGCACGGTCGAATTCTAGAGAAATAAATTCTCTAATGAACTCATACATGTGATTACTTATTAGGTATCACATGAATGGGTGCCAAATCATGTGTGTAGATCCCAAATGACAATTATTTCAAATGAAAATATAATTAATTAAATAAATATCCATTTAAAAATAATAATTCAAAAGGTAATAAAATATAAAAACAATCTAAATGCATGCATACACCGTCATGTTCATTACAACTCTGACACTAATAAAATTAGCACACCATAACGACAATACGATACATAAAATAATAAAAAGAGGGTAATACTATGTTTGTGTCATTGTAATTGTCAGCATAAGGTGATGCAGATGATCACTCAATAATAAACATCGCTCCACTGATCAACATCATGTCGATCCAAACCATCACCCCACTAAAAAAGATCATATCGATGTTCAATATTATAATTGAAATAAATCACCACTCATGGATATCATAATCAAAGTGAATCCAACACATGTGTTGATGTCACACGCAACACACAAATCACCATCAATGGCGCACGACTAGCCTTTGTTAGAATAGAGGAAGTGGAGGTGTGCATAGCTATTGTGATGATGATAGGAGGTTCGTATTTCCTGCTTGGTGTGAGGTGGAGAGTTTTCCAGTCTAATGGTGAAGAGAAAGGTGCAGGTTTACTACTAGCTGTAGGGAGGAGGCTGGTCGGTTGGTTGTTGCGTAGGAGGTAGGAGAGGTGTCACCCTGAATGGATGTATGGATGGAGATGGACCCTGGTGTATAGGGCAGTGGGTCTTCTATGTTGTTGGGTGTACAAGGAGAGGATATGCATGAGGATTTCAGGTCCCGACTACTGGTGTTGGTGCTGAAGGAGGAGGCCTGCATGAGGAGTGTTGCACGAAGAGGAGAAGGTGGAACCCTGGTTTGCTACTGAAGGAGAATGGAGTACACTACCCCAGTGAAGTGCACCCCATGATAGGGTTTCTTCTCCTCCCTTGGAGATGATTTGATTCCCTCCTCTAATCTGATTTTAAATACCAAAAGAAATAAAGTAAACAAAAGAAAAAATAAACAATTCCAAATTCCAAATTTAAAACTAAAATCAAAACCTATTATCTAAATGTTAAATAATGATGATGATGAAAATAGAAATAATAATAATAATAAGTAGTATAATAATTATTATTATAATAATTATTATAATAATATATATATATATATACACATGCAATTATAAATACTAATACAATACATAAGATATAATTAGCAATTAGATAAAATTATAATCTATACTAAAAATAATAGTACTACTACTAAATTTTAATTTAATTTAATGAAAATAAAGACTAATAATATTAAAAATAATAATATTTTAAATAATATGTGATTCTAATATAAATTAGAAGAAGTAAAAATAGACTAGTTATAATAATAATATTAATATTAAACAGTATTTAAAATAAAATAAATAAAAATATATATAATTAGAAATAATAAGGTTACAAATTAATTAAAATTAAGTTAATTATATTATTATTTACATAATAATAATAATAATAATAATAATAATGATTATGATTATGATGATTTTGATAAAATTAGAATTATATATATATATATATTACATATACTAGCTTACATGTTAAATTAATATAATTATACACATAATAAAAATGATACTATTAAAATTTAATCTAATTTAAAAATAAAAATAAACTAACAAAATAAATACTTATATTTTTAATAATACTAATTTATAATGATATACAAAAATATATAATACTAATATAAAAAATTAATATAATTACTAATAAATATTAATAAACTAATAATAAAGATAATGCTAATTAAACTATTAAAAATAATAATAATGTTAAATATTAAATGGTAATAGAGTATAAATTTAATAAAAACTAATAATAATAATAATAATAAATAACTAATATCAATATATAATTAACTAAAAAACTATAAAAATAACTAAAATATTAAAAAACTTAGAAAAGAACCTAAAAACGCAAAAAACGGATAGAAAAATAATTAAAACTAAAATATAAAATTATTAAAAATTCATGTGGAATCTATGTGCATCACTCTGGATAGGGATTTGATGGCATAAATTGACATGGATGGTAAGTCTGGGTTAATTAGAGTTCCTCCTACTTTTATTAGTAGCTTTAGTGGTTCCTTTAATGGGAAGATAAAGTGAAATGAGCCTTGTGGTGGAAATAGTAGTGATGTTCCTTGGCAGATAACTTCCTCCAGATCATCTCTAGTGTCGATTAAATCCCCACTGACTTGTTTCAAATGTGGAAGGATTGGGAACTAAATGTGTTCTTGTATGGTGGCACTAAAGATTTTCAACTTATGTAGATGATCAGGACACTTGCACAGATTATGCCATGTTTTTACTAGCCCATGTGGTGGCACGAGCTTGTCACAGTAAGATGCTTCAAGAATAATGTGGTTCCAGACACAGGCATCGATAATGAAACAACTTCACATAGTGGACAAGTCTCTAGTGGTAACTAATGCAAGTCCTACAATAGTGAGAGGTATCATTTATATTGATTCAACTTTAGTGATTGTTTTATTTGATACTAGTGCCTCTCATTCTGTATCAACCTACATTATATACCTATTGAATATTCTAATGGAACTCATGCCTTATGTAATAGAGATTACAACATCTCTTGGGATGAAGAGGGATCAGGGTCTCTGATGACCCTCTTATGATTTCTCTTTATTAAATATCAATCTCATCTGAGATTTTTTGGTTCTTGAAATGAATCCCCTAGATTTTATTCTCATAGTGGATTGGTTGGTTTCTCCCAAAGTTTGGATCAAATGTTATCATCATTGAGTGTCCTTTACTACCCTCAATGGGGAGTTTTGTGTTTTCTAGGGATAATGGGACCCCAGGGCTAGCCAAGTTGGATCTCCTATTCCAAATCTTAGTAGAGTGATATCTTTTTATACTATTGAACTAGAGCAGGAAGCCTCTTGTATTAAACTTCCCCCTATAGATATTGAGTTTACAGAAGTGTCTTCGTCATAATTTTTGGGTCTACCAATGGAGAGGAATTTAGAGTTATCTCCCAATTTAGTGTTGGGTACATAGCCAATATCTATTCCCTCCTACTATATAGCACCAGCTAAATATAAGGAACTAAATAATTGGTTGAATGGATTGATGTCCAAAGGATTCATTTTATCCAATGTGTCACCTTAGGTAGCACTGATGCTTTTCACCAAGAAGGTTGATGGAACCCTTCAATTGTGTGTTGATTAACGGATGCTTAATCAGGTTATGATCAAGAATAAGTACCAATTACCTCGCATTGAAAATTTATTTAGTCAGCAGAAAGGGGAAATGTGGTTCTCTAAGATAGATCTTTGGTCAGGTTATCACCATCTTAGGATCAAGGATTCTAATATTCCAACGATCACATTCAAGAGATGGTATGGCCACTATGAGAATCTAGTTATTCCATCCAGCTTTACCAATGCTCCTATTGTGTTTATAGAACTAATAAACATGATTTTTCACTAGTATCTTGACTCTTTTATTATGGTATTAATGGATGAAATCTTGGTTTATTCAAAAAAATAAGGGTCATATACTTCATTTGAGAGTGTTTTTGGACATCATGAGGAATAATTAACTTTATTCCAAGCTATCAAAGTTCCAATTTTGGATCTTTGAGGTGAATCTATTGGAGAACATGTTCTCAAAACATGATACCTTAGTCAATCCTAAAACAGTTAAAGCTATCATATCATGGGAGGAAATGTGTAATGTCTTTCAAATTCAAAGCTTCTTGGGTTTAGCGGGGTAATATCATCGATTCATGAAATATTTCTCTAAGGTGGATTCTCCATTGATTTTTATCATTTGTAATGGAGTTAAGTTCATTTGGGATTCGAAATTTTATACTTCCTTCATTGAGTTGAAGCACCGTTTAACTTCAGATCCAGTGCTAACTCTTCTAGAGGATATGTAGGTCTATATGGACTTTTTTATTCTTTAAGTTTGGGTTTGGTTTATGTTCTCATATAAGGTGACCACCTGGTGTCTTATGGTTCTAGTTAGATTCTACCACATGAGGATGATTATCCCATATATTATCTAGAACTCATGGTTATGATGCACGCCCTTAAGAGTTAGTGGAACTGACTTTTCAGTGAAAGGTTTTCCATTTATTTCAATCAAAATAGTTTGAGTTATATCTTTTTGAAAAAAAATCAATCTATAATAGAGACTATGAGTGGATGGGAGATGTTGTGGATGATTCTATTAGTATGAATTTTCCACCCCATAATGTGAAGGAATATTTAAAGGAGAGGAATCTCATGGAACTATTTTCCCCCATGCATCTCAGGTTTTGGGAGTATGAGACTAGGATTGTTCTAAAAAGTGTTCAGTTGATATCCTATCTTCTTGAGATGGTCCTCCATGACAAATATTTTTATGATGAGTTCTTAGGTATCAATAATTCTTAATATGGTGGGGTGACCATCATCAAATATTCTCTATATCTAGAGGTAATTATTTTCTTCGTGAATTGTTATGTCATTCCAAAGACTACAAGAATTGATGTGATGGGGGTTTTTATCATTTACAGTGGGTGGTTCACCTAGGCATGATTAATATTATTTATAATATGAGGTCCTGATTCTGGTTTCCATGTATGAAACAATACATTGCTGATTTTTTTCATTTTGTTATATCTGTCAACAGATCAAGGATAAGAATCAAAATATTTATGGTTTTCTTTAACCACTCTCTATACCAATATGGAAATTGGATGAGATATTGATGGATTTTTTTGTTTTTTTTTCATGTACTCCTTGATTACATAATGTGATTTGGGTGATTATTGACTAATTTAACAAATTTGATCACTTTTTTATTGTTCATAATGCCACTAACGTTGAGGGACTTGGAAATTTTTATGTGTAGTAGATTGTCAAGTTACACTAAGTTATATATAACATTATTTATAATAGGGATCCCAGATTCACATCTTGGTTTTAGAGAGGCCTCCAAGAGGTTATGGGATCCCATATCAAGTTGATCATAGCATACCATCCTAATACGGATGGTCAGACAAAACAAGTTATATAGATTCTTGAATACATGCTTCATGCCTGCATACTTAACTTTAGAGGAGTGTGGGATTTCCATTTGGGGATGCTTGAGTTTGTATATAATAAAATCTATCATTAATCCATTAAAATGGAACACTTTGAGGCCTTTTATGTTCAGCCTTGTAAATTTCTACTTTATTGGTCAGAAATTGGTGAATCTTACTTGATGGGGCCTAGATTGGTCCAAGAGATGATGATTATGTAAGAACCCGGTTTTTTTTATAAAATACTTTGGAATATTCTTGATGTTATTCCAGATCAGCACCTTCAGACGGCGTGCGATTCCGAGCCCCGATGTGGCCGGAATTAAATTTTCAGGGTGTTCAAACTGGTAACGCCAAATAAATGATATAACTCCTAAACGATAATTCGGATCCTAAATATGAGAGTATGGATGGGTTCGAAATGGGGTTTTTACCCCAGGAATGACATAAAACATGTCGGTGCGGGACGTTGGGACCCCTCGCCCGTTAACAGAACATTAAATGGATAAATAAAATAATTAATTTATTCGTTTAATGGTTAAATGCAAGTATCTTTTAAAAAGTTACTCGAATGGGAAAACCGAGGGCATCGTTGAGTCCGGAGCAAGTCGTTTACCCTAGGAGGGGTGTAAGTTTCGCGGGCGCGGGCCTTCTGTGGAAAATTCCACCAGGGGCGTTTTCATAATTTAGCGGCCTCAGTCGTTAAATTTTATATATTTCGAACGGAGGCTCGAATTAAAATTATGAGACCTCCATTGTGCTCGGGAGGTGGTGTTTACCCTAGGGGAGGCTTAACCTCGACCCCATCGAGGGTTTCAGACGCTGGTCAATTTGGGGGTGTTTAAATTAATTAAACTTTTTAATAAAGTTTTCTACTTAAACCAAATTCCACCTCTCCTCCCTCCCCTTGTTCTCTGGCGGAAGATCCTCCCAATAGGAAGATCAAGTTCTCTCCTCCTCCTCCATCCCTCCTGAACAAGGCGGTAGCAGTACGACGAGCGCAGATCGACCATGAAGCGTCGGGTTATGCCCCTGCAGGTAGGAGTTCTTCGTTTTAAGTTTTAATTCCAAATCTCTCCTTTGAAATTGAATTAAGGCGTCGAATTGCTGTTTGATCTTCGAGCGAAGCCTATAAATAACTAGTTTACATTCTGAACTTTCTGATGCATGTTTCGGGTTTAAGTTTGGAGTCCCGAGGCGTCCACAGCTGCAAGTCCAAGATCAGCGGATTGTTTTTTTTTTGGTGTTTTCCGGCGAGGTTCCGGCCATCCGGGCGGTGGCGGCCCAGGGTAGCGGCGGTCCAGCGGTTTCGCGCGGCGGCCCATCGGTCCAGGGTGTGCGGCGCAGTGGGGATCTCCAGTGTCGGATGACCGAGAGTAGTGGTCGAACGGCGTGAGCGAGGCGGCTTCGGCCGGGCGAGTAAGCGGCGCCTGCGGAGGTGCCGGGTGAGGCCGATCAGAGACAGTGCGGGCTACAGCGAGGTGCGCCGGTGCACTGCAGGGGGGGCGCCAGCCGCCGTGGTCGAGGGAGAGCCTGAGGTCAAGCCTCGGGTGTGCAGATTAATCCAGGACCCACAATGCACAGTTCCTACTGGCGTGCTGAGGTAGACCGACCGCTTGGTCGGTCTGCTGGGAGACAAGGACCCGCGAAGAGCAGGTCCTACTGGGCGACGCGGCGGAGACCGTCCAGTTGGACGGTCTAGTTAAAAAAACAAAAACAAAAAGGATAAAAAAAGGGGGCGTAGCTAGAGAAAAAGGGGGTAAAAATAAAATAAAATAAATAATAAGTTTATAATAATAATAATATTATTATTATTATTATTACTATTATGAAAATGATTTATAAATAATAAATCATTCACAGGGCGTCCGATTTGGGCACTGTCTGCAGCCGTGAAATCCTTGAATCAAGACTGAGTTTTTGAGATGGTCTCGGGGATTTTTAATTCCCGAGATGAGGGGCTCGGAGGCGCGACACGCCTTTAAGTGAATTGGCATTTTTTTTGGGGGGGTACTTGTTTTGGGTGGCGCGGACACGTCCGATGTCCGATTTGAGTGTCGTCAGTGGTGTTGGGACCCTGGTGCCAAGGCGGAGATTTCTATAGGGTTTTCAGGAATCAAAGCCGGAGTTGAGATGTGGGCCCCATGGCCCGTCTTTTAAGCTGTGAGCAGCGTTTTGTAACTTTTCCATCAGACGTATGTTCGGGGGGTGAAAGCAGTCGATTCTGAGTGTTTTTCTGAGGGCATTGAAATGGAACAACCCGCCCGCTTTAATTCAGCATGATGGTGCCAGTCCCATGAGGGCCATTTTGGGAGTTTGCGATGATTTCTATCTTTATCACCGGGTGTCCATTTTGGACAAGTGATTAGTCAACCTTGTGTACTTTTCTGAGAGGATCGCAATTGTGCGATCCACTCGTAGCGCTTCGGGACCGGGATGTGGGTCCCACATAGCATCGCTCAGGTTCAGTATGGAAATATGCATCTTTTTCTCCGGGTATCTGTTCCACTCAAGTGAGCGGTCAATTTGACATGTCTTTCCGAGGGGATAGCAATGGTGCGATGCACCCGACTGTTTTCAGGACCGAGGATCGGGACCACGGGACGTCGTTCGGGCGTAAAGAAGTGTTGAATGACTTTTATGTCGGATGTCTATTAGAGGTGAGTAAATAGTCAATCTCGTATGTTTTTTCGCGATGATTACAACGGTGCGATCTGTTTGGATGTGCGGAGTCTCTTTCGAGATCTCATTAAATGTGGAAGCATGAAAGGTTCTCGGTGGTGGTTCTTCTTACTATACTTGGAAGCGAACCCTTGGCGTGTGATCGCGTTCACTCCTGTGCGAGTGAAGTTTATGCTTAAAGAGATGTGGTTGGTCGTGCTAGGGCCGTAGAGGAAGCAGGTTGGCATATTTATGTTTTTTCCCTTTTTGCGTTGACGTTGGACATCGTGTGCACGATAGCCTTTGGGCTAGAGATGTGGTATACTATGGGAGTATGTGAGGATGTTTGGAGGTACATGTTTTAGTACCTGATAATGCTTGTGTGTTTGGTTTGGATATGAGATAGGGCTACATATCTTGTGGTCCCCTTGTGTGTGTCGTGTTCTGCTTTACGTACCTTGGATCTCTCACAACGTACAGGGTCCCTCTGTTTATGACGGTTTAGACCAATAGGGTTGAGTGGTTTCCCCTGGTTTTGCTCATCGACTTCTTCGGGTTTACCCTCCAGTGAGGATAGGCAGTGGGTTGCTCATCGACTTCTCCGGGTTTACCCTCCAGTGAGGCTGGACAGTGGGTTGCTCATCGAATTCTCTGGGTTTACCCTCCAGCGAGGCTGGGCAGTGGTTTGCTCATTGACTTCTTTGGGTTTACCCTTCAGCGAGGCTGGGCAGTGGGTTGCTCATCGACTTCTTCAGGTTTACCCTCTAGCGAGTCTAGGTAGTGGGTTGATCATTGACTTCCTAGGATTTACCCTCCAGTAGTGACTGGGAAGTGGGTTACCCGATAACCTCTTAGAGTTTACCCTCCATCAGAGACTGGACAGTGGGTTACCCAATGACCTCTTAGGGTTTACCCTCCAGCAAAGACTGGGCAGTGGGTTACCCGATGACCTCTTAGGGTTTAACCTCCAGTGGGGCTGAGCAGTTGGTTACCCTATGACTTCTATCAGACTCAGTCCTTTGTACTAGGCTGGTCTGTGGCTTTTCTCTGTGACTATCAGAGCGGGACCCTTGGTTGTAGGGGTCAATGTTGTGACAGCTTTGAATTTGAGAAGACCTATCGACTATGTGACAGTGACGAGGTGTAGTTTGACCTTTCTGCAGAACTCTCAAGTACGAGGGGCACTTTCCCCAACAAGATGAGTCCTTATGATGTGACCTAAAACCATTTGGGTGAGTCAGTACTGCCCAAAGCGGATAGTGTCGAGGTGCGGTGATTTGAGCCCCTTGACTTACAGTTCGGGGTAGACGTGCGGGATGCTGGGCATCGATGGTGTATACTTCTAGGACTGTTGGTTACTCACTTTCTTGGTCTGATCTATGGGATGTAGATCCCCTTGAGATCTTGTTCAGGTTTCTTGTTTGAGCATATGGATATGTGTATACCTTGTTCCAGTACCCACTTCTTGGGTTTTAGTTACTCTCCTTCCAAGAGAGGCGAAGACGCGTGGGGTATGCCATGTGATTTCCGTGTCTAGATTGTCATGGTTGGACGAGTCTACTTTCCTACTATAGGTATCGAAGACTCGATGAGAAGTTCATCTTCTCACTGTTTCTAGCCCCTTGTGTTTAGACGAGTCTACTTCCTTCCTCTTGTTGGGTTGATCTGTACTCTTTACTACACTCGATTGTACTCCTTTACTTTTCCCTATTCGATCTATTGCTCACCTCTTAAGTACCTCCTTTGTTGCTCTCTTGAGCCTTCAGGGCATCCTGCTGAGTATTTTTATACTCACCCCTGCTTGGGCTTTTCCCGTACTTGGTGCGCCCTTGCAGATGATGGACAGGTTGGTCGTGACTTCAGAGGAGCTTAAGAGTTCGGGAGCTTGGACCGCATGCGGTGTTCATAGTCAGGATCTAGGTGTGGGACTCTCCCAGCTGTTCACTTTTGTTTACTTGTTGCTGAGTTGTGTCCCTTTTCTGGTTGGGCGTGTGTTTTCCCTTTTCTTTTCAGTTTACCTTCAGCACTTACCTTGTACTTTTTAGAGGTCGATGCACTCTGTGGTTTATTTATAACAGTTGGTACATTACTTTTCCTTTTACTCTGCACTTCTGCATTGAGTGGGCTACATGTGTATGTATAGGTAATCAAGAAAAGGCCCCCCTGATTTGTTTAGCCTTCGGTGCTTGTCGCCAGCCCCTGGCCTATGGAGGCGACCTTGGGTTAGTTGCGGCTCGATCCCGGGTCGGGTCGGGTCGTGACAAAGTGGTATCAGAGGTGGTTCGTTCCTTGGGACATTGTTCGAACTTCCCTAAAAAGGAATTGGTTGGGATCTAGGGAAACAGTTTCAACGTGTCTTGAGAGCGGCTCTCAGTTCAGGGAGTCCAGTGACAGTGTGGCGGCCAACGTATCCATTCACCGGGACCCTGATAAGCCGCTTGTCGACTCGGCATGCTGAGACACTCGTTGTAGGGAAATTGGTTTGTTAATCACATATAATCGATTCCTTGACTATCCTTCTCGAGTCATCTCCCCATTGTTGTGACTGTTATATATACATATATGCTCATCTGATCGTGGAACTCCCTGATAACATTTAGGATGTCTCTGTGAAGACAGTCAGCTAGGATAATAGCTCTGGTTCATGACAAAGACCCTGTGAACTACGAGGCCTCATTCCAGAACCCATCATGCGAGTCCCTTTTTTCTGGGTGGGTCGGTAGCAGCACCCCCACCTGGTGAGCAGCAGACAGCTCCAGCAGAGCAGACAGAGCTTGAGCATGGGTTGAGCGCACTCTGTGAGTTCCAACGACAGAGACCACTGAGGTTCTGTGGTGATCCAGACCCTCAGCCAGTAGAGGTTTGTCTCAAGATAGTGGTTTTCCTCTTCAGGCTTGTGCAGACACCGGAATATTAGAGGGTGGCTTTGGCAGCCAGCCTTTTCCATGGAGTAGTTGGGCGATGGTGGAGTCTGGTGAATCATTTTCTTGATGAGTCGTTGCTTTTGTGGGACGACTTTCAGCTACTGTTTCGTGAGGAGTTTTACCCCTCCTGCTTATGCTCTTTTCGGATCTAGGAGCTCCTACAGTTTCAGCAGGGAGGGATGACAGTGACTGAGTACACGACTAGTTTCGCAGACCGTGCACGTTTTTACCCGGACTTGGTCCATGACGGCAACTTCCGAGCACGGAAGTTCGAGCAGGGTATCCATAGAGAGATTCGTGCTATCATAGTACCCTTGGCCATTCCCACTTATGTCGGGGTACTAGAGCATGCATTGGTGATAAAGATTTTCCTACCATGCTCTACAGTTGGTGGTGGCAGCAGGCACGATGGATCCGAGACGTTTGCCGCAGCTAGCGGGCGTCGGTAGACAGAACCTTGACACAGGTTGCTTTCCGATAACCAGACTCAGGGGTGTGGTCGTACACCATAGTGGTTCCGGAGGGCACCAGGGCAGACCGGAGAGCGTAGGTGCTATGCTTGCGATGGGAAAGGTCACTTGGCACGGGACTGCCCAACTAGACGCACTGAGAATATTGGGCAACCAGCGGGTGCACCACCATGACAGAGGCAGCGCCGTGATCAGAGTGGTACCCATAGAGGTGGTGCTAGTAGAGGAGCGGGAGAAAATGGAAGCGAGGGATGACATTACAAGGTCTTCCCATCACCACTAGGTGGTCCATGTCAGGCTCCAGGAGCTGACATTTGGGACCACGGACAGCCGCAAGCTTTGGATGTCTACGATCCTGCAAAGTATGGGGTGATTAGAGTTACGCTCTACAGCTCTTCTACTTTTTTCAAGTAGAATTGTGAGACTCTTTGTGTGAAATGATTTTCTCCTTGCTCCTTGCTTGAGTGGTTACCAAGGTAACGCGGGGCATCGGTTTAACCCTGTGTTAGTGGAATAGATGGCATGGAACCTTTCTCTTTAGTCGATGGTGGCGACTTCTTCGCCTTTAGAGCATGTAAGAGAGTCTTGGTCATGGGACATTGACTGTGAAATATTGCGTGACCAAATATCCTTGGTTGTTTCACCATATGGATATTCTAAAGGAGGGAATCATCGGGATTTGTCCCAGGTCTAAACGGTGATTCCAGTCGCGGCATGCGGCGTAGGAGTTTGTCCAGGGAGGTGAGCTACCCTCGAGGGCCTTTGGGCCGTTTGAGATCATGCGAATGGATGGTGAGGTTCCCTACCGCCTTTCCCTAACCCCAAGTTCTGGAGTGGGTGCATGACGTCTCCCACATGACTCACCCAAGAAGAAGTGTGTGTAATCCTATTCACGTCATCGGTAAGATCAGACCTCACGTGAACAGATCAAATCTTTTGGTTTGTTTCCGGTGACGCGGGACTGTGCAAGAGTTCTTCTGGGTACGGGAGAGCCAGGTGTGGGCTTAGTACCCTGATTTGTTCCCTTGTTTTGCTTTTTGGGGATGAAAATCTTGAAGGAGGGAATGATTTAAGAACCTGGTTTTTGTTATAAAATACTTTAGAATATTCTTGATGTTATTCCAGAGCAGCGCCTTCAGACGGCGTGCGATTCCGAGCCCTGGTGTGGCCGGAATTAAATTTTCAGCGTGTTCACACTAGGAACGCCAAATAAATGATATAACTACTAAACGGTAATTCAGATCCAAAATCTGAGAGTACGGATGGGTCCAAAATGAGGTTTTTACCCCAAGAACGACATAAAACATGTTGGTGCGGGACGTTGGGAGCCCTCTCCCATTAACGGAACATTAAACGGATAAATAAAATAATCAATTTATTCGTTTAATGGTTAAATGCGAGTATCTCTTAAACGGTTGCTCGGGTGGGAAAACTGAGGGCACATTTGATTTCGGAACGTTCCATTTACCCTATTAGGGGTGTAAGTTTCACAGGCGCAGGCCTTCTATGGAAAATTCCACCAGGGGCATTTTCGTAATTTAGCGGCCTCAGTCGTTAAATTTTATATCTTTTGAACGGAGGCTCAGATTAAAATTTTGAGACCACCGATGTTCTAGGGATGTGGTTTTTACCCTAGGGGAGGCTTAACCTCGACCCCTTCGAGGGTTTCGGACGCGAGTCAACTTGGGGGTGTTTAAATTAATTAAACTTTTTAATTAAGTTTTCTACTTAAAACAAATTCCACCTCTCCTCCCTCCCCTTGTTCTCTGGCGAAATATCCTCCCAAGAGGAAGTTCAAGTTCTCTCCTACTCCTCCATCCCTCCCGAACAAGGCGGTAGCAGTACGACGAGCGCAGATCGACCGTGAAGCGTCGGGCTACGCCCATGCAGGTAGGAGTTCTTCATTTTAAGTTTTAATTCCAAACCTCTCCTTTGAACTTGAATTAAGGTGTCGAATTGTTGTTTGATCTTCTAGAAATCCTATAAATGATTGGTTTACATTCTGAACTTTCTGACGCATGCTTTGGGTTTAAGTTTGGAGTCTCAGGGTGTCCGCAGCTGCAAGTCCAAGATCATCGGATTGTTTTTTTGGGTGTTTTCTGGCAAGGTTCTGGCTATCCGGGCGGCGGCGGCCCGGGGTAGCGGCAGTCCAGCAGCTTCGCGCGGCGGACCGGTGGTCCAGGGCATGCGGTGCGGTGGGAAACTCCAGCGTCAGACGGCCGAGCGCAACGGGCGAACGGAGTGAGTGAGGCGGCTTCGGCCGGGTGAGCAGGCGGTGCCTGTGGAGGTGCCAGGTGAGGCCAAGCAGAGGTGGCGCGGGCTGCGGCGAGGTGTGCCAGTGCGCTGCAGGGGGGCACCGGCCGCCGTGGTCGAGGGAGGGCCTGAGGCCTGGCTTCGGGCGTACAGAGGAAGCCAGGACCCGCAATGCACGGGTCCTACTGGCGTGCTGAGGAAGACCGGCCGCTTGGCCGGTTTGCTGGGAGACAAGGACCCGCGAAGAGCGGGTCCTGCTAGGCGACGCGATGGAGACCAGCCAATTGGCCGGTCTAGTTAAAAAAGACAAAAAAAACAAAAACAAAAAGGATAAAAAATGGGGCATGGCTAGAAAAAAAGGGGGTAAAAATAAAACAAAATAAATAACAAGTTTATAATAATAATAATATTATTATTATTATTATTGTTATGAAAATGATTTATAAATAATAAATCATCCGCAGGGCATCCGATTTGGGAACCGTCTACAGCCGCAAAATCCTTGAATCGAGACTGAGTTTTTGAGATGGTCTTGGGGATTTTTAATTCACGAGACGAGGGGCTCAGAGGCGCGACACGCCTTTAAGTGAATTGGCGTTTTTTTTCGGGGGTACTTGTTTTGGGTGGTGCGGACACGTCTGATGTCTTATTTGAGCATCGTCAGTGGCGTTGGGATCCTGGTGCTGAGGCGGAGCTTTCCAGAGGGTTTTCAGGCATCGAAGCCAGAGTTGAGACTTGGGCCCCACAGCTCGTCTTTTAAGCTGTGAGCAGCGTTTTGTAACTTTTCCGTCGGACATCCATTCAGGGCATGCGAGAAGTCGATTCTGAGTGTTTTTCTAAGGGAATTTCAATGGCGCAACCCGCCCACTTTAATTCAGCATGATGGTGCGGGCCCCATGAGGGCCATTTTGGGAGTTGGCGGTGATTTCTATCTTTATCACTGGGTGTCCATTTTGGAAAAATGATTAGTCAACCTTGTGTACTTTTCCGAGAGGATCCCAACAGTGTGATCCGCTCGTAGCGCTTCGGGATCGGGATGCGGGTCCCACGTAGCACCTCTCAGGTGCAGTATGGAAATATTCATATTTTTCTCTGGATATCTGTTCCACTCAAGTGAGCAGTCAATTTAATGTGTATTTTCGAGGGGATCGCAATGGTGTGATGCACCCGACTGTTTTCGGGATCGAGGCTCGGGGCCACGGGACGTCGTTCGGGTGTAAAGCAGTGTTGAATGACTTTTACGTCGGATGTCTGTTAGAGGCGAGTAAATAGTCAATCTCACATATTTTTCCGTGAGGATTACAACGGTGTGATCCATTTGGATGTGCGGAGTCTCTTTCAATATCTCATTAAATGTGGAAGCATGAAAGGTGCCCGATGGTGGTTCTTCTTGCTGTGCTTGGAAGCGAACCCTTGGCGTGTGATCACGTTCACTCTCGTCTGAGTGAAGTTGATTCTTAAATAGATGTGGTTGGACATGCTAGGGCCATGGAGGAAGCAGGTTGGCGTAATTACGTTTTCACCCTTTTGTGTTGACGTTGGAAATCCTATGCATGATAGCCTTTGGGCTAGAGATGTGGTATACTTTGGGAGTATGCGAGGATGCTTGGAGGTACATGTTGTAGTACCTGAGAATGTTTGTGTGTTTGGTTTGGAGATGAGATAGGGTCATACGTCGTGTGGGCCCCTTATGTGTGTCGTGTTCTGCTTTATGTACCTTTGATCTCTCGCGACGTAGAGGGTCCCTCTGTTTATGAAGGTTTAGACCAGCAGGGTTGAGTGGTTTCCCCTGGTTTTGCTCATCGACTTCTTCAGTTTTACCCTCCAGTGAGGCTGGACAGTGGGTTGCTCATCGACTTCTCTGGGTTTACCCTCCAGCGAAGCTGGGCAATGGGTTACTCATTGACTTCTATGGGTTTACCCTCCAGCGAGGCTGGGAAGTGGTTTACTTATCGTCTTATTCGGGTTTACCCTCCAGCGAGGCTGGACAGTGGGTTGCTCATCGACTTCTTCGGGTTTACCCTCCAGCGAGGCTGGGCAGTGGGTTGCTCATTGACTTCCTAGGTTTTACTCTCCAGCAGTGACTGAGAAGTGGGTTACCCGACGACCTCTAGGGTTTACCCTCCAGTAGAGACTGGGCAGTGGGTTACTCGACGACCTCTTAGGTTTTACCCTCTAGTAGAGACTGGGCAGTGGGTTACCTGATGA
Organism: Viscum album; assembly: GCA_963277665.1. Lineage (NCBI taxonomy): Eukaryota > Viridiplantae > Streptophyta > Magnoliopsida > Santalales > Viscaceae > Viscum > Viscum album. The sequence goes on from OY728120.1 coordinate 1,116,148,387, forward strand.
ACTCTAAGGGTTTAACCTCCAGCGGGGCTGGGCAATGGGTTACCCGACGACTTCTATCAGACTCAGTCCTTTCTACTAGGCTGGTCTATGGCTTTTCTCCATGACTACCGGAGCAGGACCCTTGGTTGTACGGGTCAGTGTTGTGAAAGATTTGACTTTGAGAAGACCTATCGACTGTGTGACAGTGATGAGGTGTGGTTTGACCTTTCCGTAGAACTCTCAAGTACGAGGGGCACTTTCCCCAGCAAGACGCGTCCTTGTGACGCGACCTAAAACCGTGCGGGCGATTTAGTGCCTCCCAAAGCTGATATTTTCGAGGTGTAGTGATTTGATCCCCTTGACTTGCAGTTCGGGGCAGACGTGCGGGATGCTGGGCATCGATGGTGTATACTTCTAGGACTGTTGGCTACTCACTTTCTTGGGCTGAGCTACGGGATAGAGATCCCCTTGTGATCTTGTTCGGGTTTCTTTTTTGAGAATATGGATATGTATATACCTTGTTCCAGTACCCACTTCTTGGGTTTTAGTTACTATCCTTCCAAGAGAGGCGAAGACGCATGGGGTATGCCACGTGCTTTCCATGTCTAGATTCTCGTGGTTGGACGAATCTACTCTCCTGCTATCGGTAGCAAAGACTCGACGAGAAGTTCATCTTCTCACCATTTCTATCCCCTTGTGTTTAGATGAGTCTACTTCCTTCCTCTTGTTGGGTTGAGTTGTACTCTTTACTGCACTCAATTGTACTCCTTTACTTTTCACTGTTTGATCTACTTCTCACCTCTTCAGTACCTTTTTTGTTGCTCCCTCGAGCCTTCGGGGCATCCTACTGAGTATTTTTATACTCACCCCTACTTGGGATTTTCCCGCACTTGGTGTGCCCTTGCAGACGATGGACAGGTTGGTCGTGACTTCAGCGGAGCTTAGGAGTTCGGGAGCTTGGACCATGTATGGTGGTCGTAGTCAGGATCCAGGTGTGGGAATCTCCCAGATGTTCACTTTTGTTTACCTGTTGCCAGGTTGTAGCCCTTTTCTGGTTGGGCGTGTGTTTTTTCCATTTCTTTTAAGTTTACCTTCAGCACTTACCTTGTACTGTTTAGAGGTCGATGCACTTTGTGGTTTATTTATAGAATTTGGTACTTTACTTTTCCTTTTACTCTGCACTTATGCATTGAGTGGGATGTGTGCGTGTGTATAGGTACTCATGCAAAGCCCTCCTTGAGTTTTTTATCCTTCGGCGCTTGTCGCGAGCCCCTGGCCTATGGAGGCGGGCTTAGGGTAGTTGCAACTCGAGCCCGGGTAGGGTCGGGTCGTGACAGATGAAGATCTAGTTGATTTTTCGGAGGTTAATAATGGCTCAAAGTTGATATAAATCTTATAAATATTGACATCTATTCCCCTTGGATTTCTCAATTGGGGACTAAGTGTTCTTGATATTATCTCCTCAACTAGGTCACTAACGACTTGGAAAATAATGGAAGTTGGTACCGATATATGCGGAACATTTTGAGGTTATTGAGTGAAATGGTAAGGTGTCATACTATTTTTCCTTACCACCATAAATAAATTTGATCCATAATTTTTTTCACATGTCATGGCTTAATAAATATCTCTAGGACTCATCACATGTTTTGAATTGGGAATAACTTTATATGGAACCTAATATATATGCATCTGAATGACCATTTTGGTTTATTGATTCCCAATTAAAGGTTCTATATGGAAAGTAAGTATAGCAGGTTTTAATTATGTAGAAGCATGGATTAGATTCAAATAAGATGTGGGAGTGGGATTCATGATGAGAAAGTAGTGGCTTTATAATTTTGTGGACCATCCTTCTTTGACTTAACTTTACAGGGGAAGAAAGCAATATGGTACGGAGAATTGTGACATTCTGGTATTGTTTTCAAGTACTTGCATTGATTTTTTTTACTATCTTTCATTTTGGTCTTTTTTTGAGTCATTTTGGGTGACATTTGGGAAGTTCTTGTAGGTTTCTAGGTCTATTAATAATTGGCACATGGTTAGTGAAAACCAAGTGGGTCTTCCCAGGAAACCATGATTTTTTTGTTGGAGTTCCAAAGGAGGTTACACGATTGGGAACATGGTTAGTCCAAACTGTGTGACCATCCCCTAAAATAACGTGATTTGGGATAGAGGAGTTTCAGATGTTCAGTGCATATTTTTTCAAACCATGTAGCCAAACCATGTAGCTCCACCAGTAGCCCAGAAAGGGGCTCATGGTTAGGTGCATGGTTTTTCAAATCTTGCATCCAAAATGTGTGACATAAATTAATTAATCTAAATTTTTATTCTATGACAAAAAACTCATCTTTTTTTGCATCATTATTTTTTCAGTGGAATAGGATCTCAACCAAGGATATTCCACTTGGAGATTTAGGGTTTCCTTGTCTCTTAGTGATCAATTTCTATTAATCCTTGGGTGTTGGATCGAGTTTTTCAAATTTCTATTATTTATCGTTCTTCATTGTTATTCTAGATATGCTCTTTTCTCTTTAAATGGAACCCTAGATCAAGGTTGTTGATGCTAGATCTAAGATTTTTGACTTGATAAAATTGGTTTTCTTATAGATCTATCATGGGATTGAGATATTTTTGGATCTTAATTTTTAGATTATGTTTCTAGGATCTCTTCTTGGTTGGTTATCACCCTTAGTCTCTATGATTATGGATCCCTTGTTGGGTGATTGTTGATACCATGAATTAAGGTAGGTGGTTTCATAGTATAGTCCCATTAAATTTAAATAATTGTTTCTTTATTTAATTGAAATTTATTTTCAATTGATTTCAGAAGTATGAATTGAGATTCTTAATAAATGTTTTCAAATGACTTGGTGTGTGATGAAACCTCTTTGGTAATAGATTTTGAAATAAAGTTTTGATTCTTGTAAAAATAATTTTTAATTAAAATTAATGATTTGAAGAGTGAATTTGATTATGATTCTTGAGAAATGTATACATGAAACGTTTTATGGATTTTGAATGTAATGAATTGTCTTGAAATGCATGATTTTTGATGAAAATAATTTGACATTGGTTTTTTGAAATGAAATGGCATGTCAAAAATTTTATTTGGGGATGATTGAAAGATGATTAATGAAACCTATTTTATATGAATAATTTTCCCCTTGATTGATTTTTTTGAAGTATATGGGATCCTAGGTAGTTAGGTGGGTATTTCAGGATAATGATTCTAGGAATTTATTAGCTCTACCTAGAAATGGATTGATGATGACTACACTACTAAGTTTTGATGAGGGTTGGGAGTCATTTACTGGGATGGACTCTTATTCCCCCTAGGCCTAAGATAGAGGGAAGTGTGCCTACTTGGAGTTGTATTTCACTAAGAGTGTGAGGATCCTTGAGCCTTGATCTAACTAAACCTCAGGGATTATAACCATGGTGCTATGATAGAAAATTAATTATACATGTTAGTTTTTATGAAATTTTTAAGAATGCCTATTTGATGGAAATTCTTATTCATACATGTTTTATACTTATAATTTAAATAATTTGAAAGGTATATTTTATTTTAAATTGTAAAAATATTACCATTCCATGTTTTATTTAAAATTAATCATATTTGTTTTATTGATATGGATTGCTTATGGAATGCTTGGTGGGATCCTACTAGGATAGTGTTTCCACACACTACATATCTCTTTGTGAATATATAGACTTTCTTTTTCCAATTCTAAGAAAATGGAAATAACTACTTATAGTTAGTGGGTGTTCATGTTAGCATAACTTTGGGAGTTGGTAGTGACAGGTGGGGTATGTGATACACTTATTATGAGGAGATCTTGGTGGTTATTTCATCATTGGTTTATGTGATTTCTTGGTCTATTATTCTGTATTGGGTTTTGTACTTACCTTTTTGTGGTACTTTTTTCTTGTTGACTATTTTAGCATTCTGGATATTTATGGATTCTTATATAATAATTTGTATTATCTAGTTATTCTTGTGGTGAAATTGTTCCCCATGGTCGATACTAGGTGTTAATCACCAGTTCATGGGTATTAGGAATTCACTTCAAGTTATATCAGAGTCAAATCAGGTTCTAGCTTAGTGGGTTATCTGGATTGGTTCATGACATAGACCCATTAATCACTTATAAGTGAGATAAATTCATCAAGTGGTTCATAATGACCCATAAAAAATTATATTCACCATGGGATCAAGGTTATCTAGTGATAAAATCCATTAATATTTCCTCCCACTTATAATGGGGAACATCCAATGGATGAAGCAACCCACCAGGAACATAATTCTTATCATTTACCTTATAAAAAATTTAATATTGAGATACAAGATTTGCAATTGATCTCTTCAAAATAGAACACTAAAACCAACATATAGGGGCATGATACATCTTAGTCACACTATGATGTAATGAAAAAGGTGGATTTTAGAGCTCACATAGAACCACCTCATGAATCACTATATGAATGAAGAACCTCCCCTAAAGCAATGCCCATTATTGTCCATCCTCTAAACATCCCTCAGAAGCATCACCACAAACAACCATATATCACCAAACCTCCACCTTGGAATCCCCCAATTGGGATTCCTCCACCTACTACACCAAGGATGATTTCATGGTCATTTAATAGAGACATCCCCTACCATAAAATTCTCACATATCAAGGTGGATCACTACAAGGTCTTCTATAACTCTCTAACCATCTCCAAACTCATACACAATATCACCATGTGGCTTCCTACTCAGTACATCAGCCACAATATTCCCTTTACCTTTTATATAGGAAATTTTAAGTCATAATCCTATAATAATTCTATCCACCATCATTTTTATAAGTTAAAATCTCTTTGGGAGAAGATATACTTCAAACTCTTATGATCTATGACAACCACAAATTACTCATCAATAAGGTAATGTCACCATAACATCAAGAAAATAACAAATTTAGTAAGCTCTAGATCATAGGTAGCATAGTTACATTCATAAATTCAGAACATCTAAGACCCATATAATATAACTGATATCTATTTTATAAAAACATAACCTAATTCAAGATACAAATGATCACAATAAACCTCAATCGTAACACCTTCCTTAAGAAAATGAAGAACAAGAGGATTGAAAACTTCTTCTTCAAGTAATCAAAAGTAACCTAGAACTATTCATTCCATGCATAAGCCTAGTCCTTTAGGTTCAAGGTTATTAGAGGAGTCACAGTCTAAGAAAATTTGATCACAAACATCCTATAATAGCCAACGAGACTAAGGAAAATGTGCACCTTTAAAATATTATTAGGGAACACTCAAGAAAAAACTATCTAAATATTTAAAGGATCCAAAACCAATCCTCAATAAAACACAAAATGTCATAATAAATGAACCTCATGAGCCTATAATTTACACTTTGATAACTTTTAAGACTACTGATGACACCAAAAAAATCTTTATAACAACTCATGGATTCTTTGAATGATCCTCTACAGACACAGAATAAACAAGGATATTTTCTATGAACACCACCACAAAATTGTATAAGAACTCATAAAATATAAATTTCATGAGTCATATGAACACAGATAGTGCGTTAATGACACCGAAGGGCATTAATATGAACTCATGATGCCCATAACAACATCTAAAGACATTTTTCAGGATATCTTCATCCTTAACTTGAATCTGATGATACATTGTCCATAGATAAATCTTAGAGAACCAGCTATCCCCCTTTAGATGGTCAAATAAATCATAAATCCATGGAAGAGGATAGAGATTATTCATTATCACCTTATTCAAGTTATAATAATCGATGCACAATCATATGTTACCATTAATATTGTTTTAAAATAGTAACAAAGCACCCCAAAGTGACATGCTTGGATGAATAAAACCTTACTATAGAAGATCATAAATATAAATTTATAGGTCTCAAAACTTAGAAGGAAGAATCCTATACATAAACATCAAGAACAAAGAGGCACACAACTGCAACTCTATCCCAAACTTGATCTATAATCAAGGGGATAATATCAAAAACTCCTCAAGAAAGATATAAGGGTACTCTTCAAAAACCCTGGGAAATGCCACTTGTTTAAATTCCACTAAAATTAACATCATCTTAGTCATTACAAAACATAGGGACTCAATGCACCTCCAATCACTACTGAAAATATGGCCTTTATCAACACTAGAAAAGGGAATTAACAGTGCTAGAAAATCACTTTTAATCAAGGAGAAGATAAAGGGGTCCCTTTTATCAGCACTCAGAAAAACGCTGATAAAGGCCCCTTTTATCAGCGCTAAAAAAAGATGATAAAAGGGTCCTTTATCAGCGCTCTTTTTAGTGCTGATAAAAGGGGCATTTATCAGTGCTGATAAAAGTTAAAAAAACATTAAAAAATATATAAATAAAATATTTCTGCAATTCTGGGAGGGGCTTCAACAGTGCTTGAATCCCCCTTCAATGGTGCCCCACCTCCCACCGCAGCCCGCACGCCCCGGCCATCCCCTAGCCTTTAACAGCACCCCCACGCCCTTTAACAGTTCTAGACCTTATCCCCCACCTACGCGTGTGACGTTCTTCCCCCAAGATTCGAACTCGGGACATGTTGCTTGTGCGCCTAAGCCTTTACCACTCCACCATATTGCTTTGCTCTTCATTTATTAATATATATATTTACTTATATATATATATATATTAAATTATATTTACTCGTATATTAATATATATATATATTAACATATATATATTTATATTAATATATATATATAGTTATATTAATATATATATATATTTATATTAATATATATATATTTAGTTATATTAATATATATATATATATTTAGTTATATAAATATATATATATATCTGTATATTAATATATATATATATATATATATATATATATATTTGTATATTAATATATATATATTTATATTTATATATTAATATATTTATTCGTATATTAATATATATTTATAAGATCAGTTTTAAATACATTTAAAAAATATGTTTTTTGTGTGTATTTATAAATAAATAAATACATATATACAACACATACACACACACACATATTATATGTGTATTTGTAAGTATAATTATACATATTTATATATATTTACAAATATTATATATTTATATGTATATACATATGTTTAGAACATATAGATAATATATATTAGTTTGTCAATACAGACACACACAAATACACACACACACACACATCATATAGGTATATAAATATTAATATTTTTTTATTTTAAATAAAATGGATATTAGTTTTTTATTTAGATAAGCCTTATATATTGAGAAATATACTTTATATGTAAATATGATTTATTATTTATTTATAAAATTAAATTTTTATGGGTGAATATATAAAAAATATGTATATATTATTATATAATTGATTATAAGTAACATTAAATTGTGAAAAACAATAAAATTTCAAATCCATAATATCAATATAAATGTAACCCCTCAAAATAAATTCAGTACCTAGTGAAAAAGGTCAAAAAGACCCCCTAAAACAAGGTTGAAATTTCATCGAATGTTAAAAAAAATTGGGTATCCGAACTAAAAAATTAGTTTTGGAGGCCTTACGATCCTTTTTTGGCCTTGAAAAATGTGATAGAAGGTTCCCTTGGGAGATAGCGTGTAGAGCTCGTCGTAGACTTCAATTTGATATGTTGTAGAGCTCAAATGGATATCTGGATCAAAAGTTATGGTTGTTTGAAGTTTGAGTTACGTTTTCAACTTATTTTAGATCTTTTATTGATTTTTTTGATTTTTTGTGTCTTTGAATTGTTATTAAATGATTATTAATTGATGATAATTATAAAATTATTAATTAATTATTTTTTAAGATATTTTATAAGCTATTTTCATTACATATCTTACATATTAAGTGAAAATGTTTATTTATACTTATCTAAAACATATTTAAAAAATATATATTATATTTATATCAATATAAATATACTTATATATCAATATATTATTTTTTATGAAATATAATTTTTTTTAAATATACACTTTATTGGCACTAGTAAAAAGTACTGATAACCCCCCCCCCCCCCCATCATCGCTACTAAAAAAACACTCATAAAGGAGGCCCTTTAACAGCGCTAAAAAAAGCACTGATAAAGGGGGTTCCTTTATCAGTGATAAAAAGCGCTGATAAAGGGTCACTTTTAACAACACTGTTAAAATTTCCCTTTATCAGCACTTTTTTTAGTGGTGATAAAGGCACCCCCTTTATCAGTGATTTTTTTAGCACTGTTAAAGGGCGGCGCTGCCGAAACCCAATTTTGTGGTAGTGAAACTATCTAAATATCTCACTCGTTGGTGAATATTGCATGCTCTCCATTATCATCAAAGAATATAACTCACCTATTAAAGTAATAAATAATAGACTACATCAAATACAACCAATCCATTTCATGGATGATGTCAAATGGTTGTATCCTCAAACATAGGAAATATCCCTAAGATCGATCATTCCCTAGCATCATCTCATAATCTTTGCACACATCATATAAGATAAATCAACCTCCAACCAGTGTAGTCAATGCCATGGGCACCTCCACCTCAAGTCCTAGAGCATAGACTACGGTTTATGTAATGAAGGATTGTGTAGATTTAAAATCAAATAATGCATATAGCTTATTAGAATATAAGTAGATAATACCTCACAAAACATCTATCCCGCCTTGTACTGGTAATACTAAGGCATGTATCTAACCACGTCCATCTTTATAACCTCTCTGTCCTTGATAGTAACAACATCCATGGTCATATTATACTCTCTATCTTGGAGGAAAATTATTATCATGGGGTTGTCCTATACCTACCTCATTTACTCTCTATTGATCAAGTCTTAGAGAACCCTATTGTTATTATTGTTTCCTTAGAGGATACTACCATAGTGGTTAAGCTAGAAGAGGGTCTCCGGATCTACACTAACTATCAAGGAATGTTGTGCACTCAATATTCTTATAGTTATGACCTCCACATGAAAATAAAACCTTGAATGATCCCTTAGAAATGATCTGAGAGCTAGCAGCCCTAGTGAAATGAGATGAAGAAGGTTAGAACCAACTACTCATTGTCTGAGGCTTTATCTAACCAAGAAACTGAGAACCTCTGGCCACAACTCTACTCTATGAAGATTATTAGTAACTCACCTCCCTTGAAAATTTGGTTCTAGATAGTAACCTCTTGATGATATATACCTTCACCAGCACCTTAATATACATCACCATGTGAACAAGGTGACCTAGCATTGGATTTATAAATGCAACACCTCCTTGAAATGCCTCTCTCAAGCCTCCTCATAAGGAAGAAGGTCAAAAACATAATGGAGTATGTTCTTATACCAAATACTAGGATCCTACTCATTGGAACTCCCCTGATAGAGAGTAATAATATCCTAGAGATAATTCACCTCCCTAGTTGAAGAAATAAACTCAACCAAAAACTAATCACATAACTTCTCCCGTGAAAATACTGACTCCTTGTGATCTTTAAGGAATAAAAACCACTAATACCGAGTATCCCCATGCAGTATACTAACTACTAATGGAATCCAATGCTCCTTATGATCATAAATCAAACTGAAAGTAATTTCTACCTACTCTAACCAAGCCTTAGTCTTCTAATCTAAAATGGATCTATCATACTTCTATAGGCTCTATCACTAAAACTCTCAAAGCGAATTCCTCCAAAAATCATTGTCATCAATCTTAAATCTTCAGATATTTGATGTCACATATTAGTGAACATCACTAATATGAACATAATGGGGACATCAACCTAGATCAATACCTACAAAATAGAAAACCGTTAGGGACTCATAAAACCAAAATATAAAATAATTAGGGTAGATTAATTAATATTCTTCTTAATTCCCATTATCTAACTGATTCAAAAAATCATAAAAAATCATGATGCATGATCCTTACTTAGGTCTCTACACTACAAGTAGTATAAATTCACTTAGTACATTCAGTAACCTTATGGTTTTTGCATCAAAACATAGGGGACTATAAAATCTCATGTCCTAACTAGTATCTCTCACTCACATTTCATACTAAATATAGCTGATATTGTTTCCCTACCAACCCATATAATCATAATTAGTGCCTATCCCCAATATCTATCCTATCTCTCAACCAAAAGATTTGATATAACTTTTTTATGATGCACCCCCCTAATACCCCTCCTAGACCAGCAGTGAAGATGGTTGTTACACATGAAGACCGCCTCAAATAGATCATAGGTAGGTAACTTAAACCAAGTGTATAAAATATACAAAAATGAGAGTCATTAACCCATATATATATATTATTTTTCAAGTATGTTGGATAGATTTGGTGATTGAACTGGGTGATACTAGATCATTGTGGTTTTCATGAGGTGATGGAGTTTGTGGTTGATTCTATAAGAGTGGTTTGTGGTTTACTTTCATTTTTCTTTTTCTTCCACATGTACGAAATTTCATGTATTGGGTTTAGTTATTTATCAATGTTATATAATTGATTAATGGATCTTATATCTTATCCTAGAATTTATATATTTAGGGTAATACCTCCCATTTGTGTATGTTTTATACCCTCATTGCTAGTATCCAACCTATGGCCTATTAGAGGTAGGATTCAGAGGTCACAGTCATCTTCACTATAGGCTCAGGAGGGGTACCAGTGGGGGTGGTTCGTGACATGGCATGACCAACACTATGGAATAACATAACCTTTTGCACCATGATTTTTGTATTTATCACACAAACACTTATAAAGCACATAAAATCTTCATAAATTTTTTCCAAGACTTCTCCAACATCATATTTTATTCAATGATAACCATTTCTAACAAATTCACCCAAATTAGGTCATATTCCAAAAAAATCATTATGAATTACCTTGGATCCAACATTTTTATCCTTTAGGTTTTTTGGAAATATCAATTGAAATTAAATACTCTTTTATTCTAATAAATCCAAATATCAATAAAATAACTCAACCATCACTCTAATACCATGTGAAAAATGCTTGGTGTAAAAAACAAGTGAATAAAAGAGAATTATATGCCTTAAAATATACCTTTGAATCTCAAATATGATAAAAAAAACTTTTAAATCACTTAATATTCAATAATACCCTAACTTAATTCACTTCCTTTATGTTACTCCCCATGGATCATATCCTACCCTATCTTATATACTAAATACTCCCCCCTCAAGAGTAGATTTCTCCCCATTTATTTGAGAATTATGTTATAACTCCACTTGTTGATCCAAATCATTCTTTGATAACACTTTTTGGAATATCATTGAATATTATCCAATTTCACTGACTCCTTAATGAATTAGCCATTACCATCCCCCCCCACCCCGACAATAAACTCAAATGTTAAGACTTGACAAACATTGAACATCTAAGTAAAAAAATAAAAGGATATGGAGAGAGAGGATTTCCAAACCTCCTCAAGCCAAAGGAGGTGGTTGAACACTAAAATTAAACTAATTATTCTCAAACATAAGTGTGTATAATGGTTTTGTAAATATATTCACCAAATTTTTATTTTTTTCTAATATTATCCACCTTGAAAACTCCTTGCACTATTTTTTATTTATTGAAATGATATCTGACCTCGATATTATTCATGCATGAGTGTTGTATCGAATTATTTATCAATTCAATCACACTCTTATTATCATAATAGATCTCCATTGGTGCCTTCACATCCTAACTGAGATCTTAATGTTATTGATTCATCCATAGAAACTAATTACATACCTTAAAAACTGAAATATATTCTACTTGAACCATACTAAGTGGTGTGCTTTATGCTTCTTACTTACCCAACTAATAAATTTTATCCTAACATAGATTCACTTACACTTATGTATTTTCTATCCACAACATTTATAACCCAATACACATTATAATATGTAAATAAATCTTGATATTTTCCTATATTAAATACCAAACTATAATCAATAGTGCCTTTAATATACCTCATGATTCTTTTCACAGTTGTAAGATATTCATCTGTTGCATTACTTTGAAACTGATCCACCAAAAAAGTAAAAAAGATAATATACATCCGTTTTTCTATCAAATACAAAAAGATTCTAATAATTCTCTAAAAAATTGTAGTATTTATGGATCTTCCAACATCATGATTCCCAAGTTGGTTCCAACCATGATTGGAGTTAAAATAGTTTTGTAATCGTGCATCTTGAACTTCTCCAACACCTCCCTTGCATATTTTTCTTAAGAAATAAAATTATATTCCTCATTTTTATTCACTTAAAACCTGAAAATAAGTAATCTCACTAATCATCAATATCTTGAACTTTGAGATCATATTGAAAATTCATCTACTGATTTCATATTTATTCCTATAAATATGATATCATCAATATAAATGAGTACCATGAGCTATTATTCCTCTAATGATTTCATATAAATATTTTTATTAATACAAACTCTCTTGAATTCTAAATTCTTAGAATAATAATCCAATCGAGCATACCAATCCTCTGGTACTTTTCTTAATACATAATGAGATTTATTTAATCATAATACCTTTGATTCATCATCATCGATTTGAAAATCCACTTATTGTTCAATATAGACTTATTCTTTGAGTACCTTATTTAAGAATGTTGTCTTCATGTCAATTTTTTAAACTTTAAATCCCCTTTGAATCATTATCACCAATAAAATTTGAATTTATTCAAGTCTATCCATTAGTGAAAAAAAAATTATTCCACATTTATTCCCTAAATTTTTATAAATCATATACACACCAATCTTTATTTATTTTGAATCACCTTTCGATGATAATAATATTTATTATTGAACATCCATTCCATTATAATCACATTGTTATCATTTGGCCTCTTCACAATCACCCATGTTTGATTTTTCTCAATATGATCCAACTCTTAATTTATATCCTTGACTCGTGATTCACTATTTATTGCTTCATCAAATGATGAATGTTCAAATTATGATAATATAGTGGTGTTCTCTACACTCCTCATTCTCTATGTTTGTGTTGGAGTGGATTTTTCACTACTGATATTAGATTCATCAATTTCAACTCTTCTTTTTCTTCCTTAAGTTGATGGTTGACTCTCTTCAATAACCACTTATTCCTTGGATTCAGCCTCATAATCCTTATAATTTATTGAATATTGAGGTCCTCCAAAATTTGTTTCATCTTCTTCCTCTTCATCACAAATTTAAATCAAATCTGAATTACCAAAATTATTTTCAACTTTATCTTTAACCACCTTAACATTTTTTTACTATGACCATATTAATCCTTTTATTGAAACATTTATAGAATTTAATATTGGTTGGGTAGCCTAAAAATATTCCTTCATCAGTTTCATCACTATATTTCCCTTGATTTCCTTCTTTTTTCTGTATATAGAATTTTCTTATAAACACTATAAAGTGTTTCTCTATTTTCTTCCTTCCATGTCACATTTCATAAGATGTGTTCTCCACTCTAAGACTTAATAGGCCCCAATTTTTTAGTACATACCACTACTTTCACTGCTTCCTTATAATAATGTTGTGAAATTAAACTTTAAATAAGCATCATCTTTGACATATTGCTCCCCATCCAATTATTCCTTTCAATGAAATTATTTTATTACAGAGTTCTTACTAATGAAACTTCATACTTGATGTTGTAAGACTCCAAATAATTTTCCAAATCAATGAAATTTTACTCTATGATGTTATCTAATCAAATAATTTTAATCAATTTTATAATTTTATTTTTAGATCACAACTAGAATCATTTAATTCATTCCATTACATCCTTTTTGGTTTGAAAAAACATAAACCATAATAAATTAGTCATGTACAAAGAGTATGGAATATATTTCGCCTCATGTTATGGGATGTTTCATTGGATCGTTCGCATCGGTATGGACCAAGTCAAGAAGATTTGATTCCCTTTTCTTCTTTTGTATGTAGGCATTCCTTTCCATCTTAATTTTCTCCCAATCATGATTCATATTATGAATATTTATTATTGCTTTTAGATTTGATATATTTTCTAGAATTTTCTAATGAATGTGACCAAGCCTTTGATGACACAAACTATTCTCCCCTTCTGCCATGAGTAGATAAGTGTTCTCCTTATCATCCACCTAGTATAAGTTATCATTTTTTCTCCATCCTTTTTTAAAATAATTTGTATCCTAGCCTTTGATAAGGAAACCCTTCTAATTGTATGTAATTGTAAGTCATAATTCACAAAGTTTACTTACACTCAAGATATTATGTCAAAATAAATCCATATAGAGTACCTTTATATTCTTTGATTCATCTAAAACAACCCTCTTGTTTTTACTTCCTTTGATATTTAAAGATCCATCATTACTGAATTATACTATACCATCAACATAGAACTTCAAATTCTTCATCAAATTCACATTATCAATCATGTGGAATGGACACCCACTATCAAGTATCTGTTTTCTATTGTTCTTTATCAACTTTATAGAAATATTTTATAGAATATACTTATCCTTATATTCCATCCATGAAATTCATAGTTTAGTTGAGACAAAATATGGTTTCTCCTCATTAGTTTAACCATGAGAAATGAAGTAATTTCATTCTAATTATAATGGGGAGAATTTATTCCCCAATGGAATTGAATTCATCTATATTATTTCCATTCTCCTTAGACTTCCATAGAAGCTATTTCCACTACTTCATTGAATAAAATCAACAAATTTATGACCAAAGATATATCAATAAAAAATAATTTATTCTTTAGGTTGAAGGATATGTTCTCATTCTCCTTTTCTAACTTTTGGGTGTTTCTCCTTTTAACTAACTTTAATATTCATTGTAATAGATCACAGTGTGACCCAAATATCAATAGAATTGGTACTTTATTAATGGGAGAAACTTATAACCTTATCTATACATGTTTTTAGTCTCTGAATAGCTCATTGGTTTTTTATAATCCCTTTATAGTTGATAATTATCTCCAACCTTCTTCTTTTTTATCCATAACACCATATGTATTGGTTTTTTATGATTCTCCTTTCAAACCAATTCTAATAATAAATATGTTATTGTGTCTTTGATCACTCAACACTTTATAAATACTCTTTTTTCCACTTTAAACCTTTTATTTCAACTCTTTATCTAAAAAAATCCAAATTATAACTTATTTTTTGATCCTCTTATTTTGATTTCAGTTTCGAGTTTCTTTATCAGTGTCACTACTTCCACTAATATTTTCACCCTTATTTTCTCACTACTTAATGCTAGCATTAATTTAATTGGTAACCTTATCCAGTTTTTAAATTTTAATATTTAAATCTAAAACTTATCTTATATTTACTTATGTAGTATATTGGATTTACACTACCTTCTTTAATCAAGTAATTTTAGCTTTAAGTTGGTCAACTTACTCTGAAGACCCCTTTAAAAATCCACCAATTTTTCTTTTTTTTATCATTTTCACATAAAAATCCTCAAGTAAACCATATAGTTCAACTTTGATATCAATAACTACCTCTTGTTGATTTATTTCCTATACTTCAAGTTGATTTTTATAATGCCCCTCCCAAAAATCCACTGAACTGGTGACCCGGTCTGGTATGTCACATGACCTCAAGTGACCCTTCCTGGATGTCATAGATTGTCAACTAGCAGCATGATTCTAAGGTGGTTTGGTGGAGAGACTATACATGTATATCAAAATCAAAATAATATCATAAATAAAGATAAACATATAAGCTAGATCATATAACCATCACAGATAAGATAGGCCATGTTCCAAGTGACTATAGTTTCAAAATTCTATAAGAATTAATAATGAAATACATGTCATTAATGATCCCTCATGGGTGGATAACATGTATGATACAATGGAGAAACTAAAAATGGGATAAAAACTCAACCTTGTTTTGGTCTTGAGTCATGCTCGGTCCCGATATCCACACTTCACACAAGATATTAAAAAACCCATGCAATAAACACATGGGTTCTTGTGCAAAATTTTACTTACAATGAAAATAGTCTTCTGCTTGGGTACACAAGTGTAATTTCAACCCAATTAAAGAGTGAGTAAAACTAAATAGGTCACCACCAATGATTCCCCTAAAATAACTAGTCCATAACAGTTCATGTAAGAGTTTTATAAATAATAAATTACCACCTAGAATTTTAATAATTTAATAGTTTAATATTCTAAATTTAAAGGAATTAAAAAAACCACTAATGTTGGTCTCAGTGTTGACACCTGAAATCGTTCCATACCTACTTCATCCATCACTGATGTATCTCTAATCAGGATTATGGATCTCATAACTCATACTGGTTTCAAGGTGCATAACAAAGTAAACCACATCCATGAAACATACGGGAATCCACAAGAGATCCACTAGGAATTTTTCTTATACCAAGTCAACCCATAGTCTGAGGAAGTCACCCATGACATTCCTATCTGTTCCATACAGGAGAATCCAAGGGAACCCAACCTTGGAATTCTCTATAGTGAATACAAGGAATTTCCTGCCCAAGGAATTCAAAGTATCTGTCTTCATAAGAATATAATTCCATACCCTTAGCATTTTGTCTCATATAATCAAGAAAAATTTGGGGATCTCATCTTGCAACATTCACAAGGGTACCCCGAGGAAATCCATGACATTAATCTATGACATTCAGGACATAATAAATCACTTGAAAACAAGGGGGAGATTCCCTAATGAATTCATAGAGATGAATCTATGAGGAATAAAAGGAATCTCATGACATTCCTTATATTTGGGAAACCTTTGATCTAATGAGTCATCCTACCATGGAATCCAAGCGAGTCCCCTAATGGAATCCATGCTCACTCGAGGCAGTATTCCCATTTCATATCCAAAACTGAATCCAAGTGGTGAAACCTAAGGCATTCCATGCATAATGACTATTATTAGATAAAATTTCATTAATACATCTCATAAGATCCTTACCATTTTCCAAGGTCTTGATTAAATATGGTGCCATTCACAAGCTATAAGGGAAAGCACCTTGTAGGTTACTTATTGGTTCTCTATTTAACAAACACCGCTATTTAACATATCAATACAATTCACATGTCAACCATTCACTTGAGTAAATTCAATGCCCATTTCACAACTATGGCTCACCATTTACCCTATAATAAGTTCATCCCATAATCCCATATTCTTTTCAAAAAAATCCATTTCAAACATAATTCCTCATTTAAACTAACCACATAAGTTACTTCCCTAGTCTCATATCAAGGGTTAAATTCATTTATTGATCAACACACATATCCCACTAGGTACACTTCCCAAGTTCAACCCACTCTCAAATTATTGATGGTTTTGAAATCCCATTTCACATCCATATATTACAATTTGAGCTTCTCATTTACCCTTTAAAATTAGACAACCATTCACACCCTAGTACAAACATGGTCAAAACCACCCTTAAGTTAAAATCTAAAGGAACTTTCATTTTTCAATGATTTAAGTTATATTAAATGATTCATTTAACCAATAAAATCTAAAATTAAAACATTAAATTCAACCACAGTCAAATCATGGCATGGCCAGCTTGATCACATCTTGCATACACTTAGAAAATGGTGAAACTATGGGTTAAGTTTTAAGGACCACCAACCTCATGCCTAGGAAATACTACTTGTCAAACTATCAGCTGTTAGATTGACCTGAATTGGAAAAAAAACTCAAAACTATACAAATGTTGAAGGGCTCTTGATTTCACCCAGTGAATGCGAAAGTGGACACCAAACAAGGGAGATCTTCCAATGGAAGGGGATGGGGTTTGTGTGTTTTTAGAGGCCTAATACCCATGAGGGAACCCAAAATCCTACATAATTATATAATGGGTCATCCTCAATTGAAAAAATGGGGCTTCCCCTCATTAAAAATAGTCTAGGGGACCACTTGCTAGCTTCAAACCCCCATCATCTAGCCGGTGTGTCTAGAAGCCCTTACTGGGCTACTGGACACACCATCAGCTAGTAGAGAGCAATAAAACTACCTTGTTGTAGGTCCCAACTCCTCCCAAGTTCTCTAAATGAATCCACCACCAACCCAAACCTACTTTCCACATCAAAAATTACTCTTTTAAGGGGTTCTAACCCTCATAATTCAATTCCAAATACTAACAGAAAATCTAACCCCTCCACTAATCAAAAAAATATAAAAGTAGTACTGATACTTTGAGATCATCCATACTCTCATGCCTTGTAAAATATCTACCATAGAAATTCTTGTACTCAATAATTCCTAGTAGTCTCCCTACAATTTTACCCCACCTACATTGGTTGTCAGACTGATGTCAAGCGGTCATGTTCCACTCCCAAACACCCTAATACCCTCCAAAAGAGTAGATCCTAAAAACCAAGTGTTTTTCTTAGAAAAACATGATCCACTACTATAATTCAAATTTGAAACATCAATATGGTTCTTATCTAAGATATTTTATCCTGATACACCTCTGTATCTTCATTCGGATGATTAACTATTCCATGGTGATCCCCACCATAAGACTTGGTTTATAAAGCCAATTCTAAACCTCAACACCACTTACTATTAGAATTTGGATAGTGAAGCCTATTCTAAGTGGTCCACTGACCTGATCATCATGGTTCCTAACACAACATACCTCAATAAGTAGGATAGCACCGACCAACAGTGATACCTACTTCCATTTCCCATCTCTGAATCAAAATAGGCATTCCTTCACTATCACAGAACAACCTGAACATGTCGAGTTCTCCTTGAAATCCATGGAAAAATCCTAAAACACCACCATCACATCCAAAGTGGCTCTACCAATATGGATCCCGACTCATCGCATCCAATTTTATGTGGCATCACATGGAGAAACTCCTCTGATTTACCAGACTCAAAAGGCTTAGCTGTTACCAAGGTGCTACCAGACTTTCTTATCCCAATGCTTAGCTTTGAAAAAAATCCTAAAACCACCCAAGCATGCACATAATAGTCTGAACCTTACTCCCCATGTCATTTATTGATTAAAACACCAGTTGAAAAAAACTCAATAATTCTTGTGTTTTTTCATTATTACACCTTTAAGTTACCAGATCATGATTCCCTACTCATTGGAGGCCTATCATGCTTATCCTAGCACACTGAGGTCTAACCCTAACCCTCGATGTGATTCCACAGTCAAACACTGATCACCTACAGAACTCTAAGTTTTGTCACTTGAGCTTCATTTTTCTACTAAAGCGAACCAAACCACACTTTAATCACATCCTTAAATACTAAGCCTAAATCGTGCACTCATAATTCAACCAAACATACACAAAAAACAACCTTTGGTGTTCCTATAGAAATCCAGATTACATTGAAAGAACACGTGCACCAATAACTGATGCCACCAAAACCTTCCAAAGATAGGTCCTACATACCAATAAACCTACAAACATAAGGGTTACACACCCATGAATGACATGAAACTCCCCACCATAGGAGTTTCATTATCATTATTCCACTAGTTCAACACCCTGATCTCATGTCCAAAACACATCTTTTACTAAACACAATGATCAGACATGGCCAAACCCACTCATACCCAAGCACACTTTCAACCATCAAACACCATCCACTTTTATCTCATGGAATACCATCCTTGGAACTCATCAAATTTCATCTAAGGATATGGTCACACCCTCCACATTATATGGAGGTCTCCCCACCATATTACTTTCTTTACACTACTCTTAGAGAACTAACCCCAATGGGTCTCGTCTCTACCACACGTGTGTCTCTCCTTATGAGCCACACTTACTATCCCATAACTTCTTGACCATGACTGATCTATTAGATAGATAATTCTAAAAAAAATTAATCCAACCCACCACTGCCCCTCTCAATCGACTGCCTTTTTCTTTTCCAACCAAGCCTCAGGTACCTATGCCCACAAAATCTTCTCAAGGTCATCATCCCTCAGCTTGCACATGACTGTAAGCTAACCCAAGAATTGTTAGGTATCATGATTACCAATTTTCACTACCTAGATTCATTAAAACAAAATGGTGCACACTATTACATGAACTGATCATTTATCCCAAATCATGATCCCAAGAGCCATGTCGCATCCAAACTAGGATCACATGCCTACACCACTAACCATTCTCACACACAGGTCAGCCTTAATCTTCTAAGAATATCCTCAGTACTCTTTCTTAAAACAACACCCTCCCCATAACAAGATTCATCACATGAATTCCCACCCCTGACATCATTCCAAAACTAAAAACATCTATCCTCTCCCACAATAATCCACTAGAATCATACCTCAAACTTTATTGGGCTAAGAACTCGACCAATCCTTACCTAAAACCCCCAACCATGATATAAAGTTTCATCATACCTAGTTCTTTCAATATTAAAACCATTCAAGGCATCATGTTATAGAATTAATACACCTGGTTACACCTCACATGCACTAAAACAAGCTCCCAAAAAACTGCTATGAGTTTGCCTAAGCATGCAACAAACCATGCTCCTGAAACATCACTTACACTAACCAGAGGCATAATTGATATCCTTGTAGTAAAATTGTGTCACTTTGTATGTATCACAGATACATGCACTACCACCCATCATCATGAGTTCCATTTCAATAATTCCAAGAGTTCACCTAGACCATCACTGTGTACCAGAACATGTCTTTAACTATTAGAGTCAGGCATCTGAATGATTCCTCGCTTCAAAATCATCCTATAAACAAGGCCCTATCACCATGGTTGATCAACCATAAATATGTCAAACTAGAAAACACCAAACATGTGATGATCACACAATATAAATAATCTACCCAAGTTTTACCTCCTGGAAGACATCTCACAAGTTCAGGTCAACCCCTCATGGGTTACCCTCAAAGGTCATGAGGCATTGAATTACTAACCTAAGTTGGTCTCAAGGGTTACTAGGTACTACCACCTATCCCCTAACTAAGCCTTGAAAAATCCATAGCTCGTGGTATGACACTCATCCTTGCCTCAAGATAACCCAACATCTAGCTTGACAAATACACAACTCAGCGTTCCCACTAACAGGCTCGTCATCTAGCCCCACTCACCCTCACCAAGGTAGTTACCTCAATTACCAAGTCACACCACCCTCATAGGTTTTATCTCAACACATAACATAGAATCCCCATAAATTGAGAAAACACATCATCCCCAACTACCCACACATTAGGTCAAGATAAGCACATAAGGACTCTAAGACACCTTATTCACTTAAAGTTTAACACTTTACATGTTTATATCATTAATCCTTTATCATTTACAGGGTTCACAAAAAAGGGTTGGTTAAATAGAATTCCATTCACAATTTATAGAGGAATATGTTTTATAGGTTATTTACTAGCATTTCATTTAACCCTATTGAGTCAATAAGGTTTTCCTTATGACTTTTCCATTCCTTCTTGTTTTGAAAATCACAAACACCTTACCTTTAGGAAAATTGTTTTCTTAAGGAAAATTTCTTTTTTAAGGAAAATTGCTTTCTTAAGGAAAATTGCTTTTATAAGGAAAATCGCTTTTATAAGAAAAACTATCCTTATCATATTTTCATCTAGATTTTTTCTTAAGTATAAGATTCGGATTCATTTCTATTTTCTCATAATTACTTGAAACTTTGATATGAAGTATTCTGTTTTAGGATCTGAATTCTGGATAAAAACTGTAAGGAAGTTTCACTCCGAATTCCAGATGAGAACTGCAATAAAGTTTCATTCTGAATTCCGGATACGAACTCTGATTGAGTTCTACTCTAGATTCAGGATAACGAATTCTTATGAAGTTTGATGATGAATTATCATTACGAATTATAATGATGAATTCCCATTACAAATTCTGATGAGGAATTCTGATTACGAATTCTGATGAAGAATTATCATTATGAATTCTGATGACAAATTCTCATTCCGAATTCTCACTCTGAATTCACCTATTAAACAGAATCTGATCATCTTTGTTTTATATACTCTGAATTAATTCAGACTCCGAAAAATATTTTGGTTAGACTCCGAAATTTTATTCTGCTTACACTTCTATAATTTTTCTACTCTTTATTATTTTTATTACACTCCGAACCTTCACTCCAAAGCTTTCATTCCAAACTTTTATGTTAGATTTTAAAACGATGTCGTACATTCTGTTACACTTGTTTTGTTATAAAACGATGTCATCTATTTTGTTATAAACTAACCGTTTTCTAAGTGACACGTTCACAGGTCCCTACGATCTTTAAGGAAAATATGACCGTTGGAGAAGGAGCCGACCTTACCTATAAATAGGAGCTCATTTGAAAGAGCTCGATACTGATGACAGATGAACAACTTGGTTTTGTGCATACATGTTGTTGAAGTGATTTCTAGAGAGAGAGACTCTTATTAACTCTCAAAGCTTCGTGCGACTCTGAATGTTGGTGATTACATTCGAGGGCTTCCGGGGATAGGAAGACAGAGGTGCCGACTACCTTGAAGTTCGAGGGCTTCATTGCTGAGGAAGACAGAGGTTGCCAACTACCTTGAAGTTGAGGGCTTGCGGGGATAGCAAGACAGAGACTCCGATCTTCGTATCGAGGGCTTACCCTGGTGTGGGTAAGACAGACTTTCTTGAAAGTATAAATCAAGGGACCTTTATACAAGGTTGTTGGATACCCTTCTCTTTGGGTTAAAATACTTATATCTTGTTACTTTTAGTTCTACTACTTGTTTATATTTTGCTGCATTTTGTATTATAAGGAAATTATAACTTTCTTATACTTCCTTACTTGTACTCTGTTTCATTTAGATTCTATACACTTTAAGGTAGAATCTCATATTGTAATCTTTTGTTAAGTTTCAATTTCCGGAACCATATTTCCGGAACCTACTTTCGGAATCTCTTTCCAAGTTTGCATTCGGTGTTAGAGGTGTTGTGAATTTGCTTAGTTTAACTTTGTTAAACTTAGCCCTTTCCTTTTCTTAAGGAAAACATAGTTATTCATAACTAACTTTAAAGGTTCCAAATGAATTTTTAAAGTGTACAATTCACCCCCCCCCCTCTTGTAAATTGAGCATCTACATCATTATTTCGATCCTATAATTGGTATCAAAGGAGGTTCCTGAAATACTTGTACTTACATACAAGTTTTTCTTGCTCACTTTTCTCATTCCGAACTTTCTCATTCCGAACTTTCTTATTCCGAACTTTCTCATTCCGAACTTTGTTGTTACGAATCTTTGCTACTAACAAGTTTGTGTGCAAAAGTTATTTTAAGTATGGCAGGAGTCAATGTTGGTTCTATTGATAATCTGAATCCTACAAGACCACCAATCTTTGATGGTAATGATTATGAATACTGTAGAGATCGTATGAAGACCTTTGTTATCAATAATGGAGTAGACAACTTTGTTATGCTTACTGGAGATTATAAAATTCCTGAAAAAAAAAAGTTAGAACTTTTACTAATCAGGAAAAGCAAGAATATCAACTTAATTATAAGGTACGCAATAATTTACTGTGTTTAATGACTAGAAATATATATAGCCAAATTTATTCTTATGAAGCAGCTAATTGTATATGGAAGAAGTTAGAGGTTACACACTTTGGAACTTCTAAGGTGATTGAGACTAGAAGAGCTATGCTTAGAGCTGAATATCATGGCTTCAATTTTCCTTACAGTGAACCAATATGTAAAGTTCAACAGAGATTTATGACTATAGTCAATAGCCTACAATCTATGGGAGAGAAAGGTTTAGATGATGAAGCTATTTTGGATAAGATAATTGATATTATGCCCAATGAGTGGGAGTCCAAGAGAACAGCTATAGATGAAAACAGGAAGGTCACTCAAATCTTGATGAGCTATTTGGAACTCTTCTACAACATGAAACCAGAATGAAGAGAGATGCTGACAACATCAAGAAGAAGAATGGAAATGGTACTGTTGCTTTTACAACAACTTCAAATCAGATGAAATCTAAGACTCCTGAGAGAGTAACCAGATCCAAGTCTAAGAAAGTTATTTTCCAATCCGAATCTAGTGAGAGTGAAGTCTCTGAAGATGAATTAGATAATCTTGCTCTAAGGATAAACAAGATAGCTGGACAGAGAAATTTCTAATCCAAGTATAAGAAAAAGGACAGGAAAGATAAGAAAGATGGAGAAGTTACTTGTTATGAATTCAAGAGAGCTGGACATATTAGACCAGATTGCCCTATGCTCAAAAAGAAAGAAAGGCATTCAGATAGGAACAGGAAGAAGTATTATAAAGCAAAAGCTAAGAAAGTTCTGAAAGTTAATGACACCTGGAGTGCCAGTGGTGGTGACTCTTCAGATGAATCTTCTGATTATGAATCTTCAGGACAGAAGAACCTTGGTCTTTTAGCCAGATTACCTATTGATAATCATTGTTTTATGGCTAAGGTATGAAATGTTGAATCATTGACCAATGTTTCTTTAAATTCTAATGATAGTAAGTATTATAACTCTTCAGATAAAGAATCTTCTTCTGATGAAGAAAATACTTTACCTATTTATGAAGAAGTCTCTAGGTTTGCTGAACTTCTTGAGATTTAGAATTCCAAACTCAATAAGAAACTTGATAAGGCAAACTCTAGGAATTCTATTCTTACGAAAGAGATATCAGATCTTTCTAAAGATCTTGATAGGAAAAATGTTGATTTTGAAATTATTTCAAAAAATCTTGAGTAAGTAAGTTCTGAGAAGAATAAACTTTCTAAAGAATTAGAAAAAGTAATTTCTAAGAAAAATGTTTTGGAGCCTAACTCTAGTTCAAAAACTAATGATTTTGAGGATAAAAACTTGGTTGTAAAACTCAAGTCCGAAATTTTTTCCTTAAAGAAGTGTTTATCAAACTTTACCCATGGTAAGGAAAATTTTGATAAAATGTATTCCCAAATACGACCTTTAAGAAATAAATCCGGATTTGGTTATACCCATGAAAAACCAATTTTTAGTAACAATTATTTTGTTCCCCAAAGTGCCCCATTTTGTACCAAGTGTCAATGTGGTGGTCACTAGGCAAATAATTGTTCCTTAAACAAAACCTAATATCTAGGATTTCACAAAGCTTACTTTTCTAAGAAGATGTGGGTACCTAAAATTTTATTGTCTGGAAATCTCAGATCCAAACAAGTTTGGATTCCGAAAGTCTAATTTTCTTCTTGATTTCAGGAAAATAAAGAAAGTACCAGTAACAATACATGGTACATGGATAGTGGATGTTCCCGGCACATGACTGGTAACAAAAGCTATTTTGAAAAGATTATCAAAACGAAAGGAGGAAAGGTAACTTTCGGAGATAATGCTAAGGGTGAGATTGTTGGTATTGGTAATATTGTTCTTCTTGGTAAAACCTTGATTTCAAATGTTCTTTTTGTTAAGGGTCTTAAGCACAACCTCATTAGTATAAGTCAGTTATGTGATGAAGGTTACCTTGTGAATTTTAGGAATGATAAGTGTTTAGTTCACAATTCCAAGGAAGATTTTATTCTATCAGCCAATAGGCAAGAGAATGTTTACACTTTAAACTTAGAAGACCTCAGGAGTCAAGATTTACCTTGCCTAAGTGTAATGGAAGATCATTCCTGGTTATGGCATAGAAGACTAGGTCACTGTAACCTTAGAAACTTATGTAAACTCTCTAAGAAGAAACTAGTTAAGGATCTACCAGAGATTAGGTTTGATTCTTCTAAAGTTTGTGATCCTTGTCAATATGAAAAGAAACATAAATCTAGTTTTAAATCAATCGGTGAAGTCTCAACAACTGATGCATTACAGTTAGTGCACATGGATCTTTTTGGTCCAACACAAACTAGAAGTATTGGAGGAAAATACTATGTGTTTGTTCTAGTTGATGATTACATTAGATTTACTTGGGTCTATTTTCTAGCAAAGAAGTCTGAAGCATTTTCCTATTTCAAAAGTTTTAGAGCTCAAGTTAAAAATGAGAAAAATCTTCCATTGAAAAATATTCATAGTGATCATGGAGGAGAATTTCAAAATTCTGATTTTGAAACTTTTTGTAGTAAGAAAGGTATTACTCACAATTTTTTAGCACATAGAACTCCTCAACAGAATGGTGTAGTTGAAAGAAGATATAGAATTCTTCAAGAGATAACTAGAACCATGTTGAGTGAATATTTTATTGCTAGACATTTTTGGGATGAAGCTGTAAGTACTGCTTGTTATACTATAAATCAAGTTTTGATTAGACCTTTTCTTAATAAAACTCCTTATGAGTTATGGAATGGTAGAAAACCAAAACTATCTTACTTCAAGGTTTTTGGTTGAAAAGTATTCATTTTGAATACTAAAGATAACTTACATATTTTTGCACCAAAATCTGATGAAGGAATTTTCTTAGGTTATTCCACAACCTCTAAGTCTTATAGATTTTTTAATAAAAATACTTGCACTGTCGAAGAAACAGTACATGTAAAATTCGATGAGTCAGATCCTTTTGTTTTTAAACCACCTCAACCTATATCTTCGGATGTGTTTTCAAAAACTGATTATCAACCTTTGATAGAATAACCTTCTGATAAGGATAATGTTCTAGAAGATACTTCTGAAACATTTACCCCAGAAGACTTTCTACCCTATATTGATGAACAGGTTTTACAAAACCCAAATCAGGCGTTTCTTAAGAATCATCCCAGTGATAGTATCATTAGTGATGTAAATCAACCTGTAAGGACTAGAATTTCCTTAAGAAATGAAGTAGAACATCTAGAATTTCTTTCCCAATTAAAACCTAAAATCACTGATGAAGCTTTAGGAGATGATGATTAGATCAAAGCCATGCAAGATGAACTAAATGAATTTGAAAGGAATAAAGTCTGAACCTTGGTTGAAAGACCTAAGGAAACATCTGTTATTGGAGTAAAATGGGTTTTTAGAAATAAATGTGATGAAAATGGAGTCATAGTTAGAAATAAAGCTAGACTTGTTGCTAAAGGCTATAATCAGCAAGAGGGAATAGACTATGAAGAAACCTATGCTCCAGTAGCTAGACTTGAATCTATCCGTATTCTACTTGATTTTGCAGCATTCTTTAATTTCAAACTTTTTCAAATGGATGTGAAATGTGATTTTCTTAATGGTTATGTTCAAGAGGAAGTTTTTGTTGAACAACCTCCTGGCTTTGAAGATATAAAACATCCGGATCATGTTTTTAGACTTACCAAAGCTTTGTATGGCCTTAAACAAGCCCCATGAGCATGGTATGATAGACTCACTAGTTTTTTGCTTCAAAATAACTATGTTAAGGGAAATGCATATCCAACCCTTTTTATAAAGAAAGATAAGAAAAATGTTTTGATTGTTCAAATTTATGTTGATGACATCATATTTGGTTCAACTCAGCAAACTTTGACCAACTCTTTCGCAAGTCTAATGAAATCTGAGTTTGAAATGAGTATGATGGGTGAGTTAACTTTTTTCCTTGGTTTTCAAATTTCTCAAAAACCAGAAGGAACCTACATATATCAACATAAGTATATTAAATATCTTCTTAAAAAGTATGGTTATGACAACACTAAGAGTATAAGTACTCCCATTGGTACCTCAAACTCTTTAGATCTTGATGAAGCTGGGAAACCAGTAGATCAAACATCTTTTAGAGGTATGATAGGAAGTCTACTATACTTAACATATAGTCGACCAGATTTAATGTTTTCAGTATGCTTATATGCAAGATATCAATCCAATCCTAAGGAATCTCACTTAAAGGAAGTAAAAAGAATTTTTCGCTACCTTAAGGGAACCATGGATCTAGGATTATTTTATACTTATGGAAATGATTTTGTTCTAAAAAGATTTTCTGATTCTGACTTTGGTGGATGTATAATGGATAGAAAAAGTACATCCGGAACTTGTCATTTCTTAGGAGATTCATTAGTTTCTTGGTCCTGCAAGAAGCAACATTCTCTAGCACTTTCCACTACTGAAGCTGAATATGTAGCAGCTGGAAGTTGTTGTGCTCAAGTGTTGTGGATGCAACACACACTCACAGACTATGGATTGAGTTTTACTAAAACTCAAATTTTGTGTGATAACACAAGTGCCATTGCCCTCAGTAAGAATCCTGCACATCACTCCCGTGCAAAACACATAGATATTAGGCATCACTTTCTTAGAGATCACACACTTAAAGGAGATATTATTCTTCAGTTTATTGGAACGCAAGATCAACTTGCTGATATTTTCACAAAATCCTTGCCTTCTGATAGATTTGAATACATTAAACAGAAGTTAGGGATGATAACCGTAAGGTAATCCTCCTTAATTAACTTTCTGTTGAAAAAGTCTCCTTACAGCAATACACTCATTTTCATAGGGGAAGTACATTTGTTTGATAGAATAACAAAGTTTTTTAAAAAAATTTGTTTTCAAAATCTTTGGAACGAAGATTTCCGGAATGGAAAATTTTGTACTGGTATTTTCATAACGGTATTTTCGTACCGAATCTTTCATAATAAGTTTTTCATTTTCATTTTTTTATAAAATTTTCGTACTGAGTTTTCCGTATTGAGTTTGTTTTTCGTACTGAGGTTTTCATACTGAATTTATTTTTTTGTTGTAAAAGTTTTTTTAAGAATGTTACCAAATACGAATAATCTTCCTAAGCCAATCTGAAAGGTATGATTTCCTTACCCAAGTTTTCGTAGTCATATTTTACTTTCTGGAATTTTCTTATATTATGTTTTCGGATTATATTTTTCTTAATTATTTGTTTTAATAAAAACCTCAAAAAGATCGGATTCAAGTGTTCTTGAGAATTCTTTTTCAACCGTCAGATCTGATCTCAGCTTATCACAATCGTTCGATCAATCGAGGAAGTTGAATCGTCGTTTCATTGCCTATATAAAGGGGACCCAAATACTTGTCCCACATTGGTTTTCAAGCTCTCGCGTCCCGAAGATCTGCCCCTCTTTTTTAAGGCTGTTCTGAACTTCAGTTTTCTCAGTTCCAAACTTCTCATAGGTTTTCAAATCCGAATGTCTATGGAAGTAGATTCTCGAGATATGTCTTCATCTAAGCCGATCTCGAAGTGGTTAGTATACAGAGAGAGGCTGGTCCATCTGGATTTCTTCAACAAGTACGATTCTCTTATTTACAAGAATATCAAGCTTAATGGTTGGGAAGATGTTGTGGTATCAAAACCCGGGAATCAAGATGAAGTGTATTCGGATTTTCTTATCAAATTCTATGAGACAGTTTCTTTTCTTCAGGAAGATGGAAGGGACAAGTTGTCTTTTAAGTCTTATGGAAAGACTTATAAACTTTCTTATGCCAAGGCAGCCAACTTGGTAGGGCTGAATAATGAAGGTGAAGCTGAGTTTATTTCTCATGTGTTTCCGGATTCTAAGGGTATCTTCGACAAGGAAAAAGCTTTAGAAACTCTCGAACTGGATGATGACAAGGCTCCGAAGATTGCTAGTTTATCTACAAATTTCCGGATTATGGAGTTATGGGTACAAGGTCTTATCGTACCGAGGAAAGGTGACAAAGATAGCTTGAAGAAAAGTGAGATCTACATCCTAGATTTTCTGATAAATATGAGGAAGTTTAACTTGATGAAGCACATTCTTATCACTCTTGAGAATTTGAAGAAAGGAAATCTGAGAGCTCAGATTATTATGTATCCAAAAATCCTCTCCAAGTTAATTGTTCGGTGCCTTGAGTCTTTCAAGGAGTCTTGAAAATCTAAGCCAAGAGTTTGCAAGATTATGCTGGTGAGCGATGGTACTCTTAAGAGAATGGATGTAGCCTTTGACAAAGAGTCTGGACAGTTTATTGATCTACCTGCTCAAGGAGAAGCAGTTCCGAAAGTTGCTGATCCGGAATCCTCTAAGCCAGTAAGGAAGAGAAAGCTGAAAGAAGTGGAAGTAGAAGCATAGAATCCCAAGTCTAAGGAAGTCCATTCCGTACCACCAAAACCAAAGAATAGGAAAGCATATCCTAATGAAGTTGTTGCGAAGTGGATAGCAAATAAAGAGAAAAGGAAAGAAGGGGATTCGCAGTTCGGATTGGACCCTGCGGAGGCTAAGGCCTTGAAGGAGAGAACTTCTGATGAGCTTGAAAAACATGTAAAGGAAAAGAAGCTCAAGAAGAAGATGTCTGAGGCTAAGGTAGCTCAGGCTTTGTTGAAATTAAATGAGATGGTTTCAGCAAATATTCCTGTTCTGAGATCTTTCTCCTTGGAATCTCTACCTGAGACTCCAGGAAGAAATTTAGTTGCTCAGGAAGAAGCTGTTGCTAATACTACTGAGGAAGTAGAGAAAGTTGAGCAAGTGGAACAAGAAGAATATTTTGCTGAAGGAAGTGGTGAAACCGGAGATGTGTTGAAACAAGTAGATGATTACAAGGGCACACCTTCGGAACACTTATCACTCCAAACTTCAGAAGCCGAATCTTTGAAGCTAGTTACTCCAGCAATGGAAGAAGAGAAAGGAGAAGAAGAAGTAGCTTATCATGGAGAGGAAGAACAACTTCTACATGATATTGATCATATGGAAAACGTAGAGGTTGGTGCTCAGAAAGTTCCTGATGAGGAAGATATTTTTGTCCAATTTTCTGATAGTGAGAAGAGAACTCCGGAGCAGGATTCTATTCCGAAAAAAGACAAGGGAAAGAAAATTCTTGCTGATACTCCGAGCTCAGAAGTGAGGAAGAGGAAGGAAGTTGGTAGTTCTTCAAAAAGAAATCTTGACCTTATTGAAGAAGAAAATTCTCCAAGCAAAGTTTCGGATTCGGAGTCATCTTCGGTGGAGCATGACTTTGTTGTTCAGTCTTTGAAGAAGTTGGTGGGAACCATTCCGACCTTCTCTAGTATTGATTCAAGATTCCAGATGCTCCAACATGCTTTGAATCAGAAAACAGACTCCGTATCTATGGTTATGGACAAGTGCATCGAGATTGAGGCTCAGTTTAAAACGTTCTTTGTTGTTTACGAAGCTTATAGAAAATCTTGAAAGAGGATGAAAAACTGGTCGAAAAGGAAAAGATCCTCAAAGGAAAAAGAACTCTAATAAGAGTCTATCTAAGGGGGAGTTTTTCATTAAAGAAGACTTTCTTTTTCGTAATGAAATGTCACTCCGGAAATCTAGAATACGATCCTTAGTGTTTCAAAGCCTAAGGGGGAGTTAGTCGTATTCATCAATTTTTTTAAAGCAAGGGAGATAAGCTTTTTCTTCTTAGAATTTCTTTTTCGTAAGGATGTTTTTTCTTTCCAAAAAGGGGGAGATTGTTGAGTCAATAAGGTTTTCCTTATGACTTTTCCATTCCTTCTTGTTTTGAAAATCACAAACACCTTACCTTTAGGAAAATTTCTTTTATAAGGAAAATTTCTTTTATAAGAAAAACTATCCTTATCATATTTTCATCTAGATTTTTTCTTAAGTATAAGAATCGGATTCATTTCTATTTTCTCGGAATTACTTGAAACTTTGATATGAAGTATTCTGTTTTAGGATCCGAATTCTGGATAAAAACTGTAAGGAAGTTTCACTCCGAATTCCAGATGAGAACTGCAATAAAGTTTCATTCTGAATTCTGGATACGAACTCTGATTGAGTTCTACTCCAGATTCAGGATAACGAATTCTTATGAAGTTCGATGACGAATTCTCATTACGAATTCTAATGATGAATTCCCATTACGAATTCTGATGAGGAATTCTCATTACGAATTCTGATGAAGAATTCTCATTATGAATTCTGATGACGAATTCTCATTCCGAATTCTCACTCTGAATTCACCTATTAAACAGAATCTGATCATCTTTGTTTTATATACTCTGAATTAATTCAGACTCCGAAAAATATTTTAGTTAGACTCCGAACTTTTATTCTGCTTACACTTCTATAATTTGTCTACTATTTATTATTTTTATTACACTCTGAACCTTCACTCCAAAGCTTTCATTCCAAACTTTTATGTTAGATTTTAAAACTATGTCGTACATTCTGTTACACTTGTTTTGTTATAAAACGATGTCGTCTATTTTTTTATAAACTAACCGTTGTCTAAGTGACACGTGTACAAGTCTCTCCGATATTTAAGGAAAATATGACCGTTGGAGAAGGATCTGACCTTACCTATAAATAGGAGCTCATTTGAAATAGCTCGATACTGATGACAGATGAACAACTTGGTTTTGTGCATACATGTTGTTGAAGTGATTTCTAGAGAGAGAGGCTCTTATTAACTCTCAAAGCTTCGTGCGACTCTGAATGTTGGTGATTACATTCGAGGGCTTCCGGGGATAGGAAGACAGAGGTGCCGACTACCTTGAAGTTCGAGGGCTTCCTTGCTGAGGAAGACAGAGGTTGCCAACTACCTTGAAGTTGAGGGCTTGCGGGGATAGCAAGACAGAGACTCCGATCTTCATATCGAGGGCTTACCCTGGTGTGGGTAAGACAGACTTGCTTAAAAGTATAAATCAAGTGACCTTTATCCAAGGTTGTTTTATACCCTTCTCTTTGGGTTAAAAGACTTATATCTTGTTACTTGTAGTTCTACTACTTGTTTGTATTTTGCTGCATTTTGTATTATAAGGAAAGTATAACTTTCTTATACTTCCTTACTTGTACTCTATTTGATTTAGATTCTATACGCTTTAAGGTAGAATCTCATATTGTAATCTTTTGTTAAGTTTCAATTTCCGGAACCATATTTCTGGAACCTACTTTCGGAATCTCTTTCCAAGTTTGCATTCAGTGTTAGATGTGTTGTGAATTTTCTTAGTTTAACTTTGTTAAACTTAGCCCTTTCCTTTGCTTAAGGAAAACATAGTTATTCATAACTAACTTTAAAGGTTCCAAAGGAATTTTTAAAGTGTACAATTCACCCCTCCCCCCCTCTTGTAAATTGAGCATCTAAATCATTATTTCGATCCTACAAACCCAACCATCATTTTCCACAAAATTAGCACTTTTCAAGGAGTTTCCATTTTCAAAATCCATGGAGTTCACATTATTTACAACCAAATTTTATCAAGATTTCTATAATCACAAGGTTTGATTTAATAGGATTTTATTCACAAGTTATAGAGTAATAATCTTTATAGGTTATTTACTAGAACTTTATTTAACCAACACCATCATCTAACAATTCATTTACCCTTTTTTATAAACTAAACTTTCATTCTATCTATGGTATAAAAAGTTTTCAAATTTCCAAGGCTCAATTAAATAAAGTTTCATTCACATGGTATGAGGGAAATAACTTTATAGGATGCTTAATGGAACCTTATTTAATCAATACCATCATTAATTAATTTATATTTTCATACACATCAAGAAATCATCCCGAAAAATGGTTAACCAAGATGATACCATAGCTATATATGGAAAACACCATATATTATGCTACAGACATTTTAAATACTAACCCCCTTATTATTAGTAAATTATAGACTATAGGAAGACATAAATAATACTAATATAATCAATAATATATAAACACAAGCTAATACAAATCACAAGCAGCATGAAATTGATATCAAAACCCATATTCTTATCATGATGCATGTCATGTGAATCCCTACATACCTTAATGGTGCATGAATAAAAACACACCCTCTTTCCATACTGGTCCAAGACTAAAAATACCATTAATTATAACATCAAAAATCAAGTGTATCATCTAAGGTGAAAATCAAACACAACTATAACTAATGAAATCCATGAACAACAAGTCTTATCCCTAGAAACTTGGGTTTTCCCTCATGTGTGGGTTGATCACTCCCAATAACAAGATCATTACCAAGTTCCGACATACTCCTAGTCTCATGTCTACCATAACCAAATAGTAATACAAAAGAAAAATGGATATGATACCATTTTTTAACACCCATCCCTGAAATCCACTAAATTAGTTCCCCGGTTCGGTATGCCACATGGTCTCAAGCATGCCTCCTCGGACACTAGAGGCTGATAACCAATAGTTCAGGTCAAAGGTAGTGTGGTGGGGAGACTATACCTGCATATCAGAGTCACAATAAAAGTATAAATAAAGATAAACACGTAATCTAGATCATATAACCATAACAGATAAGATAGGGAAAGTGCCCAATAACTATAATATTAAAATTAAACAAGAAATAATAATGTCATACATGTCATGAAAGATCCCCCATGGGAAGATCACATATCCAATATAATGGATAAATTTAAAATAGGATAAAAACCCAACCCCAGTCTAGTACCAAGTCCAACATGGTACTAACATCCACACTCCACACAATCCATGTAAAACCCAAGAAATCAATACATCGGGAGCTTGTCTGAAATTTTCCCTACAATGAAAATAGTCTTCTTCTCAAATACCCAAGTTTCATGGTGGCCCAATAAAGGTGTGGGTAAAACTCAATAGGACACTACCAATGGTGTCCCTAAAATAACCAGTACATAAGAGTGCATGAAGGAGGGATATAAATAAATAATTACCTCTTAGAAGTTTAACAATTTAACAATTTAATATTCTAAATATAAAGTCAGTAAAACAACTATTGATGCATGGTCTTGGTAGTGACACCTGACATCGGTCCATACCTGTTTTGGACATCATCGGTGTATCTCTGATTTGGGTGATGGATCTCATAACTCGTATTAGTTCTAAGGTGTTTAACCAAGGAAAACACATCCATGGGACATAAGGGAGTCCACGAGGACTCCACTAGGCATTCCTCTTATACCAAGTTAATCCATAGCCCAAGGAAGTCACCCATGATGTTCCTCTGAGTTCCATCTAGGAGAATCTAAGTAAAATTAACCTTGGGATTATTTAAACTAAATCCAAGGAACCACCAATCCAAGGTATTAAGAGAATCTAGATTTAATAGAATATAGGTTCACACCTTTTTCATTCCATCCCATATAATCAAGCAAATATGGTGAGATCATCCCATGGAATTCACAAGGGTAAACAACCCTTCTCTTTATTACATATTGATTTCGGATTTATGACATAAAAATACACATAGTAAAACCTATAAGATCGATAATTATAGTGTATTTTGGAATTAGTTACATTAAATAACAACTTCAAATAGGAAATATATCATATTTATTGAAAAATTCCTTAACATGCTCGTACTTAAAACTGCATGGGATAACCTGAGGACATACATAAGAAAGGGTTGAGCTATAAATCCCGATAAGGGAATAAACATGGCATAACATGAATAAATTAATACATGATATATAATAGGCATATAAATGGGGAATAAAAGGATTGATAATCATAAACATGAACAATGAGGCATGATATAGCATGATAATCGTAAAAGGTAACATGGGAAATATGAAAAAAACTTAAAACACTACATCATAAACATAGGTCAAGGATAACTACCAATACATCATGATGGAAAAAGTCATGTGATAGATTAGTTTTACTCCATAATCCCTTTCATGATATCTCATTAGACTAAAACATTACCCAATGCATTCAAGTGCTATATAATTCTAAGAACACCTGTCACTTTTATTTCATTCTCATGCTTAAGTGTGCTAGATAGATAATACAACATGGATTCATTCATAATCATATTTTATTTCATGATAAAGGAGTGTATAATACATAAATATAAGTCCCAATAAATAATTATAAGTGCATAAAGGTGAACACCCTTGATAGTAAATGGGTATGGGTATTCACTATATAATTGTTTGGCATGGAAAATTGTGGTGAAATTTCAGAAACATAACGGGGGCATAAAAAATTTCATAGAAGGGATTGATGAGAGTTAAAGGGGTATCTAATAATTTATACATAAAATGTAAATTAAGGGGGGTATTGAAGAAAATATCCTAGCATTAGTAAATGAAGATAAAACACATAAGATAAACAAGGTACTTTAATAAAGAGGAGAATGAGAGGATCTCTTACCTTGATATTGTGAATCCAAATGCTTGGGAGGAGATTCTTGAGAGATTGGGGGAACCTTAGGAGGAATATAGAGAGGTGAGGGTAGAGTAATTATGTTCTCCAAGTATTTTAAATGAATATAAATGGGATATTGGGTGGGTTTATATAGGAAATGTGTGTAGAATTATTTATCATTTCTCAAATATAGGTTTTGGACTCTATATAATAAAATAACCAAAACCAAAAACCTTCCCATGGTTTTTGACCATGGTTTCTACCAAAGGAGGGTTTTTTTCATAATTTTATAATACCAAGTTCTAAACTTAATAAAATAATACCCTTGCTGGTGTGTAAGTGAGTCATACTCATAAAGAAATGATTTTAAAACATTAAAATATATTATTGGTTTTGGAGGATTCATAAATTATTTATAAAATTAATCAAATAAACTTAAAATCATATTATTTTAAATTTAAAACATATATTTGGACACAAATACCTTTTATAGTATTTATTACATCACTTTTGGGTCATTATGATGTCATAATACACACCATATATTTATATGGTATTTCATTTTTACCTAAAAATTTGACTGTCTTGGAAAATTATGAAAAAATCACCATTGGATAATATCAACATTTTGATTAAAAAAATAATATTAATTTTATCAAAAATAATTTTCTAAATATGTGTATTTTCACTTTTAAAATAAGAATCGACATTTATTGAGAAATGTTAGGTTTTTTGACAATAACTGTTTCAAACACTTATAAAAATTATATTTGACTTCATAAAAATTATATGGTCATTTTTATTTAATAAAAATTATTTAATAATAATATTTTATTAAAATTTTATTTATTTCAAAAATCCATTAATTCATCAAAATAAATATATTAATTGAATACTAATTAAAAATACAATTTGTGTTTTATTGTATAAAAATCAAAATCATTTATAAAGTAATGATAAGAAGAAAATATGAGCATTATTCTATTGAAAATACAATATACATATTTATAATATTATATCATTGATACTTATCAGTTTAATACATTATAAAATTCCATAAGGGTAAGGTACGTGATGGTGAGACTTTCATGGGGTGGTTTGGCATACATGGTTTGAGTCGTGATCTCAATGAGCTTGAATTTTTTCTTTAATGGTTTTGATCATGCTTAAGTTGTTAGATTTCATATTGGACTTGGTCAAGGGAAAATCCCATATATTATATCTCACTTGGAAGCTCTGATAAATGGTCTTTATAGGGTACGATCCTACTAGTTGAGTTCATCACTTCCTTTGTCTGTGTTAATTGGATTTATTAAAACCCTATATTTATATTAATCATGTGATCATTGTTCAATGGTTATGAGGCTTAAAAACCTTTTAAATCTGATAGAATATAATAAAATAAAATAATTTTGTGTGTTTTCTATAACCATATTACATAATAATAAATTTAATTAAATCATAAGTGGAATTTTATTTATAAAGGTTCGGGTCATTATAGGAAACCTATGGGAATCCACAACATTAATCTATGGCATTCAATACATAATAAATCACCTGAATCCCAGGGGGGATACCCCCAATGAATTCACAGAGATGAATCAATGAGGAATCAAAGATATCTCATGGTATTCCTTAGCTTTATACATCCTTGGATCCAATGAGGCATCCTCCTATGGAATATAAGTGAATCCCCTAATGGAATCCATGTTCACTCAAGGCATTACACCCATTTCATATCCAAAACTAAATCCAATGGGTGAAACCCAAGGCATTCCATGTATAATACCCATTATTAGATCTCATTTCATTAAGACATATCATAAGAGCCTTATCATTTTCCAAGAGCTTAATTAAATAGGGAACCATTAACAAGTTATAAGGGAAGAAACCTTTTAGGGTGCTTATTGGTTATCTATTTAACCAACACCATTATTTAACATATCAATACAATACACATGTCAACCATTCACTTTAGTACATCTTCAACATACACATTTCACTAGGTCCACTTACTAGGTTCAACCCACTCTCAAATTATTTATGGTTGTGAAATTCTATTTCACATCCATCAATTCCAATTATATCTTCTCATTTACCCTTTAAAATTAGACAACCATTCACACCCTAGTCCAAAGAAATGTAACCCCCCCCCCTCACTAAGTTTAACTCTCAAGGAACTATCATTTTTCAATAATTTAAGGCATATTAAATGAGGAATTTAACCAAGATAACCTCAAATTAAAATATTAAATTCAACTAAGGTTAAAGCACTACATGGACAACTTGATTAGATCTTGCACATGTGTAGAAAATAGCAATACTTGGGTTAATTTTTAAGAACCCTCATGCCTAGTGAATCCCACTCATCCAATATCATCTTTCGACTTAGCCTGAATTGGAGTAAAACTCAAAACTATACAAAATCTCAAGGGCTCTTGTTCACACCCGGTGGAAACAAAATCGGACACCGTATATGGGAGATCCACCCATGGAAGGGGTTTTTTGTGTTTTTAGAGGATTACTGAACATGAGAGAGACAAAAAAATATATAATAAGTGAAGAGGGGATACTGGGTGAAAAGAAGTGGTTGTGCCTCATTACAAATAGCCAAGGGGGCCACTGGCTAGTTGTTAGCCCCCCAATGGCCAGCCGGTGGCACTACAGTTTCCTTACTACAGGCCCCAAATACTATCGATCTCTCTAAAAGCATCCACCACCAACTCAAACCCTCATTACACATCCAAAATGACTCATTTGAGGGGTTCTAACCCTCATATATAATTCAGTTATGAACACCAATGGAAAATCCACCCCCCCCCCCACTAATCTAAAAAGACAAAGTTATTACTAATCCTCTGATCCCATCCATACTCCCAATAATTATACTTTTTCTCTATCATATCCATAATATAATACTCTATATATAATTTAAACTCAATCTTATATTCTTTAAAGGAACCCTCATTATCACCTTCTTCTTTTCTTACCAGTATTTTCCATTGAAACCTCTTTTCGTACATATTTTCAGATTTTATGTTTTATTTTAGGGTAAACTTACTTTATTATTTTTATGGTTATTCACCATCAAAATAACTATAAAAATTACTTTGAAACTATTGGATATGAACCCACTAATCTAGAAGCAACCACTAGAAATTCAAGTAAAAAATAAATTCTAGAATTTTTTAAATCAAAAAAACCTGAGAAATAATGTACTAGAACTGAGAAGATAATGCACCTAGACCACCACATTGATTCATTTACACATTAAAAAAACCTTATGAAATATAATAATCGATTTAAATAAAATAACTAAAGGAAAAAGCAAAAATTACATGGTTTGGACATTAGTCCTACTATATGGTTGAACATTGCTACTTTCTTTATACTAACAGAATAAGAAGATTGTAGTTTTTAGTTACATTCAAAAATAACCCCACCCAACCTATTTATAATGGGTCCCATCCAATTATATAGGTTCCAACACCTTATAATGTTTTTGGGGACCATCGCTTCAACCATTTCCCTCAGTTGAATGTCATTGCATCAATTATCACATCCAATGAATGGTGCATGATATTTTTATATATCCCTAAAAATAATCTTACTTATCCTTTTTAAACAACCAATAAGCCTTAAAAAAGTTCTTTAGAGTTATTCCTATGTTATTATGCTTCCACACTCACATTATCTATATAGGAACACTTTCCACCTAGTTTTGAAACATTGATATCTAGACCATACCTATATCCATTGGTCTTCTACTGCCATAATCCTCCTCTAAGTCTAAGTACCAAGTTCTAGATAATATCATTATAGAATAAAATATATGAAACATGAAATAAGTATTCAAAAATCCTCAAAATCTCCCACTTGAAGAATGCTTTACAGGATTTATAGAAACCACCAACACTAAAGAAAATTTCAAACACATCATCATCCCCAGTAACAGTCAGTGTCTCCATTTATCCTTTAAGTCACCCAAGTCTTGCTAATACATAATATTAACTCATAATTTCCCAAACTAAGACCTTGATAAACATTTAATTATGATTTTTAATTCTATTGATCTTAAATAGTTCTAGCAATCTATCCTCTGGTAGCTTCTGAATGAAATAATACTTCAAATCAATATGATTTATCCATGAATAAAACATAATATTATTTACTAGATGAATCTCTCTCTAACTTTCATGGAATAATAACCCACTTTCTTAATTCCTTCCGAGTTATCCCAATAAGAACTTTGGTTGGACCAATTCTTTCCCTACTGGTATCGTTCATACCGAAGTGTTATTTTTGACAATCCAATTTGTATTACCCTAACAAGTATAGTACCAGTAGGGGTCGATCCACAGGGAAAAGGAGTTATTTTTTGTTTTTTTATCTAGTTTTTAATTGATTTAGTTAAGTTTACTAGAATTTAGATTTTATTCTTTATTGTTTTGATAAAAATCAATTGGATTTCAATTTCTTAACAAATTACTTAAAAGATAAGAAAAAACATAGAAATTTGGTTTGGATAAAAATTTAGAGATAAATTCATTAGGGCTATGGATTTTAAAGGTTGTTATTAAATAAATTTTCTTATGATGTTGTGTTTTTCATGATAATTCACATCTATGGGTTAAGAATATAACAGAACCCCCTTGGTCTGGTGAGTTTTGTTTAAATCAATAGAAACCAATTCCTTGGTCTGGAAATTGATTTATCTTAATTTTATTAATTACATCCCTTTTTGAGATGATTAAAACACCCAATGGTCATGAATTTTTTTAATTTTAATTCCTTAAAAGATCCCTATAAATCTTATTCTTGGTCTTATACAATATTTATAGTGATATTTAGAAAGAGTTAATAAGGAATTATGAGAGAGAGGAATGAATAACACAATTACAATATCACAATCGAAAAATTACAACACATACTTGTCCAAATCCCCAACACATAGGGAATTTAGCTACTCATAGAGTAGCTAGTAACTAAAAAACTTGTAGTACCTGAATTCATCCTCTTGAAAGCTTTGGAGAGAAGGTCGTTAGGAAGGTATCATGGAAGTACCTTCTCTCCTCTCTTCTCTCCTCTTCTTTATCTCTCTTCTTCTCTTCTTGGTTGTCTCCAGAGTGATCCCCCTTGGAATATCTTGTAATGAATGAAAACTGAATGAATCTCGAACTTGGAGGGCCTGCCACCTATTTATAGGTTTTATTAGTACATGGTGTGTACTAAGAAGTACATGGAGTTTACCCTGGTAAATGTGTTTTGGCCATCTTTTCCCCACCGGTAGGTGTTCTAATACGCTGTCTTTGACTTGGAACATAGCGTTTCCTGGTAGGTGGAGGTACACGGCATGTAGCTCCACTACACATGGTGTGTAATATCATTCATCGACCACCAACCACTTCTATAAGGTCCACACGGTGTGTACATGGGACGTACATGGCGTGTATGCTTTATTTGGCAACATGGGCGTGTATCCAGTCTTCTTGATCTGTGTCGTGGAAGTCGTACACGGTGTGTGTATATAAAATTACACACTGTGTATATTTGAAATTTTGTTCTGATCAGCCCTGATTTGTGATTTTGGCTGGAAACATCCTGAAAATTATCATAATCACCAAAATAAATCATTTTACCCATAAAACAAAAGATATTTGGTGAAAACAGGTTTTTATGCTAAATAAAATGTATGAAAAGTATTCAAAAATTGGGTACATCAAATTCCCCCACACTTAGTCATTTTGTTGTCCTTAAGAAAGATCTCAACATCAAATCAATAGAATCCATACTCTAAAAAAGGAAGTATTTAACTAATTATTACTATAAATAATATATCCATTGTAGGAGATTTTTTTTAAAAGGAATAAAATAGATTTCAATTAAAAATATATTCTAATCATGCCTCGTAAATAAGTTAATTGAAAATTTTCATCCTCTTTCATTCACATTGTTTAAATTTTTATAAATAAACATGCCACTTGATGATTTACCTCACCAAAAAGTACCATACTCATTACTCAATATTATTTAATCAAATTTATGCTCAATATTAAGTATATACACTCTATCAATAGGATTGAAAGTGTTATCATTCTCTACTTCAAAAATCAAATCACAAAAATCATAAGGGATTTCAATAAGGTTCAAATGTTTCTAAGGCTAAGTGTTGGTAGGTAATGATAAAAATTAATATCAGAGGCTTGAAAAGTAGGCTGAATTCTTAAACAATAATGCATGATATTCAAGATAAATCTTAATGAAAAATGAACCCCCAATCAAGAACTCACAAAGGTATCATCACCATGATATTCCCTTGCCAATATGGGCCCATAAACCAGAAATAATATGTAATAAATAATTTGGTCTCTCTTTTTCATATTTCATCATTTTTTACATAAAGATAGGGACCAAAAATAATAAAATGTATAGTAGGCTCTAGGAACCTTTTTCCCAAATGAATAAGAGACAAACTCCCCACACTTAAGTTCATGGTTGTTCACCAAAATGTACCATGAAAAACCAAATTCCCTATTTTCAAAATTCAAATGAATAATCATGAAAAATTATAAAATAATTAGGTTAGGAAGGAAAAATAGGATTTTAATGTGGCTTCCTATCAAGGTAGTTCGTAGTTTCTAAGGGTTTATGAAGATTAGATGTAGGGTAGGTCTCAAGGTCCAAGGGATGAAAAACAATCAAATGCCTCAATCATTTTAATGTGATTCAAATATCGTCATGTTTTGAAGAGAAAAACTAGAAAGTTCTAGTAGTTATTCATAACCCAAGAATCTCTCAAGAAAGAGGGTATAAGAAAGAATATGTCAAAAAAAATTAGAATACCTCTCGATAATGGGAAAATACAGGGGTAAATCAGGTCATGACATGAGTAAAAAATGATCAGTCTAATAAATGTAAATGTCTAAGGCTTAAAATCCAGAATCAAACTATATCAGCAATCATTTTAAAATACTTTGAAAATTGAAATAAGTATATAAATTTTTAAAATTCCCTTTTATGCCTTTATTATTTATAATTATAATTAATCAAAAATTATCCACAATTTAAAATATGTCAACTATTACTGATGTCTTCTAAATCAGTTTAAGGAAAAGACTAGTGTAATCAGAGGCCCGCCCCCACACTTAATACAACACATGGTCCCCAAAGTGAAATACTAAGGAAGAGGAGGGAAAATGGGGAAACAGAAGGCATAATATGAGGGGAAGAAATGGAATAATTAAATCCAAATAAGAAAGGAACAAAAGAAACACTAAAAAATACTCCTCTCATAGTGAATTGGAAAAATGGGGAAGTAGTCAAAATAGAGATGCCCAAGTCACTCTAGTGTACTTGTGGCGGTCGAGGGAAGGGAAAAACAAATATATAGATAAATACATCATCACATCCCAAGAATAGAAAAAAAAATATATATATATATATATATATATATAATGGAAATAAATGTGCCCAAAAACTAGTCATGGTGTCACCTTAGAAGAGGCATCACCTGTAACAGGAGGATCAAGCCTTGATGGCTCAATGGTAGTAGTGGAGGACAAAATCTCGGGATCCATGCTCGGAAGAGGAGTCATAGTATTCAGAGCCTCATGATCGGGACTCAGAGTGGGAATCTCTACATTGATTCCCAAGCTGACAGCAAGAGTGGTAGTAGTTGGGCCAGTGGTGGAGAGGAGAACTGAATCCATGGCCAGAGATGTGAACGGTGGTGGAGATGCTGAAGAAGGTCCCGGAGCGAAGTTAGGAGTAGGTGCTAGGGGTATGGGAATGCCATGATGCTAAAGAAGAAGCCCCAATATCTTCTCAATCCAATACATACGAAGATCCATATGAACCTGGTGATTCTCTACCTCGGCTAGGCTGAGGGTGATGGGGAGATCAACTGAGGGTGCAATTGGATGTGGGGAGGGAGAAGGAACAGAAGAAAAAGGAAGAGAAGAAGAAGAAAGAAGGCCAGAGGAAGTGGGGTGGGGTAGGGAGGGGAAATCTGTAGGTGGATGGGGTGGATCCTAAGCAGTAACACCAGTGGGAGCAGGTGGGTCGTCTCTCACTCCTGCATGAGTAAGTGCATCCTATATAAGAACAAAGTGCTCTCCCCGATGCTCGACCAACCTCGTGCAGATAAGAATGAGGAAGTCCACATGCTGAGGAGAACCCAAGTGATCATGAGGGAGAGACAGCTCAAAAACCCAAAAATAGTGTGTCAATAATGTGGCATAGAACCCACCGTTTAGGTTTCCCTGACGGCCATGGATCATAGAATGAAAATAGAAAGTGGCTAGATAGGGAAGGTATGGGTACTCGTTTCAGACGATATAGGTAAGAAGCTCCATTTCCCATCCGGACACAACACCCATTCCTTGTGGTGTGGAAAAATAATGGCGTTAAATCACTAGTGAAGGAAGAAAAGAGGAGTAGAAACGATGAGCGTGCTCTTCTGTGAGGTGGAGGTGTACCTATGGTTAGGCCCAGCAAGCTCCCACCACATCACAACAAGATCAGAGCGCTCAGAGTGGGTCAAGGTGGAGATAAGAGGTGGGTGGTAGGATGGGGATAGAAGTTTCAACCTCATCCAAACTCATCCATAGTAAGGTAAAAAGGTCATCCTCCTAGATGAAAATGAACCGGGAGAGTTGTATCCATGGGATTTTGGCAGTATGTGGGCCTGTTGAACTTGAACATATCCATGAACTCCAAAAATAAATCTAGGTATGTAGGAGTGCTAACTTATAGTGCTTCAAGGAGATGCGTATCTCCTAGTAGCTCCTCAATCTCCTCAAAAATTCCCAATCACTAGGGAACTCTCATGTCCAGGTAGCGGTCTCTCAAATGAATAGTGCGGCGGGAGAACCGCCATAATCGCTCGGCCACAGGATGACCCTCAAAAAAAAAGGCATGGATGCGGCGGAGGGCGGGAAAC
Organism: Viscum album; assembly: GCA_963277665.1. Classification (NCBI taxonomy): domain Eukaryota; kingdom Viridiplantae; phylum Streptophyta; class Magnoliopsida; order Santalales; family Viscaceae; genus Viscum; species Viscum album. The sequence goes on from OY728120.1 coordinate 1,116,193,303, forward strand.
AGTCGGTGTAGGCGATGGTGGATCGTCTGCCACCAAAGTAGAGGGTTCTTCCACTATGGAAGGAGATGTAGTATCGAACACTAAAGTGGGCGTATAGGGTTGTACAGTAGAGGTTGGAGGCACTGGCTCAGTCTGGTCCACTGCTGTCATGGAGGGTAGCTCGGAGGGAAGGGAGCTGGAAGGATTGGCAGCACCAGAGCTCGCGGCTTTAGTGGATGGGGCAGAAGATACTTCTAGAGGAATAGCAGTAGAAGGGTCCATAGAAACAGTTGGATCAGTAGATGTCGCAGATGGAGGCAGCATTAGGAGAGGAGGAAGATCAGCCAATGCTGGGGGCTAGAAAATTGGGAAATCCAAAGTCAGCCGCTCGGAATGTTGAAGAAAAATCCAACGGAGAGAAGTCCGCTCACCCTCAGCAGTGAAATTGGGTCACTTCCCACTCACAGGAATGCTATCGGCCATACCTGGAAGAAAAGAAAACAAAATCAAAAGCAAAAGAAAAGAAAAATAAAAATAAGGAAATGTGAGAAAACTAAAAAATATAGTAGAATATGGCATGTAAATCCAGGGTACATGGAGTGTAGTAGGAGATATGTATAAACCTATGTACTCTGGACAAACACGTTGTGAGGGAATGTGTTAGGAAAAAACCCAGTACGCGGTGTGTAGCAAGGTGTACACGCCTTGTAGTACAAAAAAAAGTGGGAGTCGTGTAAAAAGCCAGACACTACTCGACTAGGGCAGGGGATCAGACCATAGACATGTTGTGTGGAAAGGAGTACATACAGTGTGTATAAACATGGTGTGCAGGGCATGTAGACCATCCACACAGATTCCTCCAAAGGGTCAAAGGACATGGTGTGTCCCAAAAAGACACATCGTGTATGGCGACATGGGAAGGGACTGTGTCCCAGAGGACATGGCCTGAGCCAGATGGCCAGGGGAGGCATGGTACACAACGTGTACCAAAAGTACACACCGCGTATATTTCAAATGGTGAAAATGTGTCTTGTGTGTCCATGTATAGGAATTACATGGTGTGTGTTCTTCACACAATTCGTGTACAACTCGGGAGCTGAACGGTCAGCTGATCCGCAAATAACCCCTAACACAAGTTAAACCATGAAATAAAGGGTGAGGAAGTGTGTACCTGGTGTGAGGATCGTAATATGGAAAAAATAAGGACCAGAAACACCCAAAATCGATGGATTCAGAGGATGAGGGTGTGACAGCATCTAGAGGAAGAAAACAGGGAGGTAAGGGGGTGCACGACACGGCCTAAAGTTGGGTAGCGCCCAACCTTTATAGCCAGAATACACGACGTGTCTTAAATCATATACGTTGTGTATATGGTTTTTTTGTAACATATATAATATAATTATTATAGTAAACTATATAATAATTAATATTAACAATTAAAATATATATATATATATATATATATATATATTATTTACTAAAAATAAATCTATACATGTAATGTATCGAGAAATACACGTCGTGTGTTCTAGAATTGGAAAAAAGAGAAGTACAACCTTTGGTCTGGTGCTTGGGGTGAGGTTCGAACCAGTGATCAACCGATCCAAATGCAAGCCCTCAACCACTAGATCAAAGTTTTTACTACTTCTCATGTTTAATAATTATATATATTTAATGTACAGGGCCAATACTACACAGGATAAAGAAAATGCATGGTGTGTGGGTTTTAATTTGAATAAAAGGGATGAAGCAGGGAGATTAGCTGATTTTGAACCCGAGTGCTTTGAATCCAGGCCTGAGACTCTGCCAATATTCCAAATTCACCTGCATGTATTCCTTTATTTTGAAAATATTTTCAGCTATTAATGAAAACATGGCTCACATGACATATATTGAAATTCACGTCGTGTTGTTTTATTAAAAGGAAAAATGATGGAAATGGGCTGGTTGTCAGGATTCGAACCTAGGTCTTTTGGGAATCGGTTTATGACCCTGTCTAGCTGGTCCATCCCCATCATGGGTTTTCTTGTATTTTAGAACAACAAATATATTATTTTTAAAAATACCACACACATCATTTTAGTTAAACACAGGTATAAAAAGTATGAACCCCGTGCCGAATTTAGGTATGGAGGGATTTGAACCAGTGACGGATTGGATAAAATTCAGTGACCTTACCATTGGCACCAGAATTATCCTTGTGTATTAATTTAGTTAATATATTTATTTATAATATTAGGAATATAATCTAAAAAGATTAGTACACACTGTGTATATAGATGGTACACGGCGTGTAACCTCTAGGTTGCCTCCCAGGAAGTGTCTTTGTTTTATATCATTGGATTGACCTACCTTCCTCCAGTTACCTGAAATGAATGGTGGAGATTTTACCCACCATATCCTCCATGTGATGGTGAATTTTTAGGCATTTTCCATTCACTTTTAAAGGTTGTCCGTCTTCACCAGCAATTTCCACCGCACCATGGTGGAAAACTCTGAACACTTGGAATAGTTCCGACCATCGAGACTTCAACTTACCTGGAAAAAATCTTAGATGGGAGTTAAAGAGAAATACCTGATCACCAGGTTGGAAGGTTTTGCGGGAAATCATTTGGTCATGGATCGCTTGTGTCTTTTATTTGTACAGTATAGTGTTCTCATACTCCTCGTGTTGGATCTCATCAAGCTTCGTCAGCTAGAACTTGAACTTCTCTTCAACATCCTTTAAATCAAAATTCAGGGCCTTGACGGACCAATAGGCTTTATGATCTAACTCCACTGGTAGGTGGAATAGCTTCCCATAGATAAGGTGGAACAGAGACGTCCCTAGAGGTGTCTTGAAGGTGGTCTGATATGCCCATAAGGCATCATCAAGATTTTTGGACCAGTCCTTCCTTGAAGCTCCCACCGTTTTCTCCAAGATCTATTTCATCTCATGATTTGATAATTCTACCTTCCCACTAGATTGGGGATGATAAGTTTTTCACATGTGATGCTTCAACCTAAACTTAAGTAATACATTATTCATTAAGGTGTTGTCAAAATGCATTCCCCTGTTACTGATCAGCACCTGAGGAACGCCAAATTTGCTAAAGATTTTTTTCTTCAAAAAGGCCACAACTACCTTGTTCGTGTCATGTGTTGTAGCAGTGGATTCCACCCACTTGGAGACATAGTCCACAAAGACGATTATGTAAGAGTTCCCATATGATGGGGGAAATTTCCCCATGAATTCAATTCCCTAGAAGTTGAAGATTTCAACCTCTAGGATGGGGTGTTGATGCATCTCATCTCGTCATCCCATATTACCTATCCTTTGACATCAATCACACCTGGTAACAAAGTAACGATCATCCCTGTGCATGGTAGGCTAGAAAAATCTAGACTGCAGGATCTTTGCTATCATGCGGTCTGGGGCCATGATGGCCTCCAACAGGTGAGGAATGACAGAACTCCAAAACTCCTTGAACTTCATTCTCTAGAATGCAATGGTGAATCATACCATCTCCACGTGATAGAAAGAGTATAGGGTATTCCTAGAAGTACCTCTTGACATTGGATAAAAACTGTTTCTTCTACTATTAAGTGAGGTTAGGGTGAACTGCTCCTATAACCAAATAATTTGCAATATCTGCATACCATGGTTGAGGTGTTCCTTCTATTGAGAAAAGTTTCTCATTTGGGAAGTCGTCCCTAATGTCTCTTTAATCTTTCTTCTCTAAATGAGGCAGTTCTAGGCAAGAGAGGTGGTCAGCAATAATGTTCTCACTGAAATTCTTGTCACGGATCTCCAAGTCAAACTCTTAGAGGAGAAGCACCCAACGGATGAGTCATGGATTCACATCATTATTATTTAGAAAATACTTGAGTTTCGAATGTTCAATATATACAATAACTTTAGATAGCACCAAATAAGAACAAAACCTGTCAAATACAAACACCACTGCAAGCATTTCTTTCCCCATGGTAGTGTAGTTCACCTATGCTTCATTCAGAGTTCTGTTGGAAAAGTAAATTGGTTGGAATATGTGATCCAGCTATTTCCCCAGTAATGCGCCCATCGCATAGTCTCTAGCATCACAAATGGCTTCAAATTACACCTCCCAATTTGGAGAAATCATTACCAGAGCTTCCACCAGTCATTGATTCAGATGCTGAAAAGATGTAGCCCAAGTCTCATCAAACTCAAAGATAGAATCCTTGGAGAGGAGATTAGTGAGTGGCTGGGAAATTTTTAAAAAATCTCTGACAAACCGTCTGTAGAAACTATCATTCCCTAGAAAACTTTGGATGGCTCTGACAGAAGTTGGAATGGGTATATCTGAAATGACTTCTATCTTTGCAGGATCAACTTCTATCCCTTTCATAGAGATCTGGTGGACTATGATAATATCACTCTACACCATAAAATGAAATTTATCCCAGTTTAAACTAGGTTAGTGTGATCGTACCTTTCCAAAACCATCTCTAGATTCCTCAATAAAGTGTTGAAGGATTTTCTATAGATGGAAAAATCATACATAAAGACCTCCAGGATGTGTTCTTCCATGTTGTGGAATATTTCCAACATACATCGTTGGAAGGTGTCAGGAGCATTACACATCCTGAAAGACATTATTTGATAAGAAAACGTACCATAGGGGCATGTGAAGGTGCTCTTTTCTTTATCTTTAAGGTAAATAGAGATTTGGTTATATCCAGAATAACCATTTAGGAAGTAGTAAAACTCATGCCCTGTCAGTCGTTCCAACATCTGGTCCATGAAGGGCATTGGGAAGTGATCTTTCCATGTTGCATTGTTTAGATTCTGGTAGTCTACACAGACTCTCCAACCCATGACTGTCCGTATAGGTATGAGTTCATTTTTATCATTGGATACCACAGTGATACCCCCCCCCCTTTGGGTACCACTTGCATAGGACTCACCCATGGGCTGTCTGAAATGGGGTATATGATTCTTGTATCTAAAAATTTGATTACCTCCTTCTTCACGACTTCCTTCATGGGAGAGTTAATCTATCACTGTGGTTTCCGAGAGGGCTTGGATCCTTCTTCTAGTAGCACCTTATGGGTGCAAATGGTGGGACGGATTCTCGTCAGATCAGCAACTGTCCACCCAATGGATTTTTTTCTTCTTCACGGAACTTGTAGGAGTGTATATTCTTGATATTTTTTTAGATAAGCATTGAGGATTACTGGTAGAGTGTTATCATCACCCAGGTATCCATATTTTAGAGACAAATGGAGAGTCTTTAGCTCAAGTTGAGGTGCCTTCAGGATCAAGGTAACAATTGGTTGCACCTCTTCTCACTCCAAAATGTCTATAACAACTGTGCATTGCCAGTAATGACTACCCCAGCCTTCAAGAAATTTAAACTCCTTGGGTGAATCTTGGATATCTGTGAAGAGTGGGTCGTCAATGATAAAAGAACTTACCATACCATCATCCTTGCAGATGAAGTTCTCATCCATTGTTGTTACTTCATAACAATCCTCATGTTCTAGTATTGATGATTCCTTGACAGCCTTGAGGACATTATAGGAGACTCTTTTATCACATACTCTGAAGATCAGTTCTCCTTGGTGGATATCTATCAATGCCTTACCATTGGCCAAGAAAGGCCTTACCAGAATCAAAGGTACCTCATGGTCTTCCTCTGTGTCAAGTATGATGAAGTCTGAAGGGATAATTAACCTTCCCACCTTCAACAGAATATCCTCGAGCATCCCCTTGGGATATTTCATGGAGAGATATGCTAGATGGAGGTCAACTTGGGTGGTTTTGAGATCATTGAGCCTTAGCTTCTTGAAGACTCTGAAGGGAATCAAGTTAACTCTATCTCTTAAGTCATAGAGAGCTCTCCCAAACTCACATGATCCAATAGTACATGGGACTGTGAAACTACCTGGATCTTGGAGTTTTGGAGGGAGCGAGTGTTGTACCACTTTCGAGTATTCCTTATTCAATTAAATGGTTCTCAGATCCTCCATGTTTCTTTTGTTTGAGATAATATCCTTTAAGAACTTTTTGTACGTCGATATCTGAGTTAAAGCTTCTATGAAAGGGATGTTGATGTGAAGCTTGCAGAATTATTCCATGGATTTACCAAACTCTTGATCCATCTTCCTTTGTTTCATCCTCTCTGGAAAAGATAAGGCGGGCTCAAAAGGCTTGACCACCTCTTTTCCCTTACCATGTGAGGCCTCCTTCTCTTTTGATGGTTCTTTTGATGAGGAGGGGTCCTTCATTGTGGTTTCTTCAGCTGAAGAGGGTGGAGGTTGAGCTAGATTTATAGCCTCACCTTGATTTGTAGTTGGTGTCTGAGGTAGCTCCTTCCCACTTCATAATGTGACTACATGGGCCTCTTCTCACAGGTTCTTCTCAGTGTTACCTGGTAGTTTACCATTTTTCCTCGAGGATAGCTATTTTTCTAGTTGCCTAATTTTATTTTCCAGGCTTCTAATAGAAGAATACTAGTTTTGAAATCGAGTTTCAGTAGTGGTGATAAATTTTTTCATCATTTATTCAAGTTTTTATGGGGGTTTTGATGAGTTTTTTGTGCAGCTAGTGGAGGTGGTGGCTGCCATGGTGTTTTTGGGTGAGGGTTTTGGTACCCTTGTTGATGGTAAGTCCCCTACTGTTTCTATCTTGGATATAGGTTATGGTACTGTTTTTGACCATATCCAGGTGGTATTTGGGGTGGATGATTTTTCTGTTGTGGCTGGTAACCCATGTTCATATGTTTTCACCATGCGGGGTTCTAGTAATAAGGGTACATATTCAGCCCTCGGTTCTGAGAAATGTATCTCACCTCACTTATTTAAGGGCTGTTAGTTGACCCCAGTAATTCACCAATGATGTGGTGGTCACCACATTCATTGCATGCAAGATGGTTTGCTACTTGAACTTGGGATGCATTCTTCAAGTTCAACGCATCAATATTCTTGTACACCGGATCCAATTGGGCAGTGAGCATCGTGGTAGAATCGATGTTGTGCATACCTCACTTTTGAGTTCCCTACTCTGAGTGTCACTGGAAGCTGTTGGCCGATATTTCCTCCAGGAGGTCAAAGAGTTCCTCCAGAGATTTATTTATTACTATTCCTCTAACAGAGGAATCCACCACGGATTTGGTGTTCATGGTCAGGCCACTGTAGAAGTTTTTTACTTGCATCCAGAGCAGAAGTCCATGGTGAGGAAATTTGTGTAGCATCTCCTTGAAGTGATCCCAGGACTCGTATAAGGATTCTAAGTCATGCTGCTGGAAGTTGTGGATCTCATTCCGCAGTGTCATCGTCTTCTATGGTAGGAATTATTTGGACAAGAATGTCTAGGCTAATTCCTCCCATGTGAGGATAGACTGTTGAGGTAGTCCCTTGATCCAGTATTTCACCTTATCCCTTAATGAGAAGGGGAAGAGGCGAAGATGGATGGAATCTTCTAACACTTCATGGTAACGGAAGGTGTCACAGATCTCCAAGAAGTTTTAGAGATGAGAGTTTGGTTCTTCACTTGGTAAACCACTGAATTGCACCATGTTCTGGATCCGCTACATAATGGCCAGTTTGATCTCGAAGTTTTGGGCCCGCACCGGTGGTTTTACAATCCCCGTGTCTACCCCTTGGATGGAGGGGAGTCAGTAATCCATAAGTGTTCTCCGCAGGAGAAGTTTTTCTTGAGGGGGTATATACTATTGCTCAGGAGCATAATATGGCCTCAGGCCTAGATTCATGTATAGAAACTGCCCTGGCGGCTAATATTGTTGAGTTCGTTGTGGGCCATATCCTGAAACAAAAGGAGCTTATTGTCGTTGTTGGTTCCTCAACATGAATTCCATGATGTTGGATGGTTGGTTTTGGTCCTCTACAGTAGCGAGCAATTGGTTCTGGTTGTCATCTGATCCAAAATTTTCTCTAGTTCCTTGGAAAACAACTGGATATCCCTCTTCTATATTCTCCATAGGGTTATTTTGGTTATGCTCATCCATAATTGTACGTCTTTGCCACAAAATTGTTCATTCGATCTTTGAATCGATTGGAAATAGCTCTAATGACTCAGTGATCTTGGAATGAGTGATTTGGACACTCATACACCTATGAAACTGCACAACACTTAACACACCAAGCATAAAAGAGGAAGAAAAAAAGGAATAAAAAGAGATATGAGAGTAAAAATCGAATTTTTATAATTTTTTGTTTTTATTTTCACTAAAATTGATACAAAATTGATGAAAACAAAAACAATATTAACTTCTATTTCCCCAACAACGACACTAAAATTTGGTATCGTTCCTGCTGAATTATTATTTTCGACAATCCAAATTGTATTACCCTAACAAGTATAGTACCATTAGGGGTTGATCCATAGGTAAAATGAGTTATTTTTGTTTTTTTATCTAGTTTGTAATTGATTTAGTAAAGTTTACTAAAATTTAGAGTCAATTATTCAGTGTTTTGATAAAAAAGGTGATTGGATTTCAATTTCTTAACAAATTAATTAAAAGATAACGAAAAACACATAAATTTGATTTGGATGAAAATTTTAAGAGAAATGTTATGGGGATGTGGATTTTAAAGGTTGTTATTAAATCAATTTTCTTACGAGGTTGTATTGTTCATGATAATTCACATCTCTAGGTTAAGAATGTAACAGAACCCCCCTAGTCTGGTGAGTTTTGTTTAAATCAATAGAAACCAATTCCTTGGTATGGAAATTTATTTCTCTTAATTTTATTAATTGCAGCCCTTTTGAGATGATTAAAACACCCAATGGTTATAGATGTTTTTAATCGTAATTCTTTAAAGTATCCCTAAAAATATCTTTCTTAGTCCGATATGATATTTCTAGTGATATTTAGAAAGAGTTAATAAGGAATTATGAGAGAGAAGAATTAATAAAATGATTAAAATATCACAAATGACAAATTACAACACATACTTGTCCACAACCCCCAACACATAGGGAATTTAGCTACTCATAGAGTAGCTAGTAACTAAAAAACTTGTAGTACCTGAATTCATACTCTTGAAAGCTTCGGAGCGAAGGTCATTAGGAAGGTATCATGGAAGCACCTTCTCTCCTTTCTTATCTCCTCTTATTTATATCTCTTCTTATCTTCTTGTATGTCTCTAGAGTGCTCCCCCTTGGAATATCTTGTAATGGAATAAAATGGAATGACTCCTAAACTTGGAGGGCCTGACACCTATTTATAGGTTTTAGTAGTATATGGCGTGTACCAGGAATTACACAGAGTGTAAACATGTTTTGGCCATCTTTTCTCCACTGGTAGGTGAGCTAACATGCTATCTTTGACTTGGAACATGGCGTTTCCTGGTAGGTGGAGGTACACGGCATGTAGTGCTGCCACACATGGCATGTAATATCATTCATCAGCCACAAACTACTTCTAGAAGGTCCACACGGTGTGTACATGGGATGTACATGGCGTTTATGCTTTGGCCGGCAACATGGGTGTGTATCCAGTCTTCCTGATCCATGTCATGGTAGTCATACACAACATGTATATAAAAGTACACACTGTGTATATTTGAAATTTTTTTCTGATCAGCCCCAATTTGTGATTTTGGATGGAAACATCCTTAAAATTATCATAATCACCAAAATAAATCATTTTACCCATAAAACAAAATATATTTGGTGAAAACAAGTTTTTATGCTAAATAAAATGTATGAAAAAAGTATACACAAATCGGGTACATCACTTACTTCCATGATGACCACATACTCTACTTCTATAGTTAAAATTGAAACTACCAGTTATAGTATTGAAATCTAACTAATGGTTTTTACTATGAAAGTGAACACAAAACATGTGGTACTCTTTCATGCATCCATATCCCCACCAAAGTAGGCATCAACATACCCCTATAATGGATTATCCATTCTGAATCACATGTTTATATATTTTGATCCTTCAAGATCTCAAATAATCCACTTAATATATTCCCAGTACTCCCTTCCCTGATACTCCATATACTAACTAATAACTCCCACTATATGATTAATTTTATTCCTTGTATAAACCAGTGCATTCATCAAACTTCTGATCACTGGTGTATATAAAAATTTCTCTATGTACTCTACCTCATCTTCTATTTTAGGTGCTTTTTATTTGGATTACTTGAAGTTTATATCCAATGGGTTGCTCATAGGTTTGAATTTGGTCATTAAAAATCATATCATGACCTTTTGGATGTAATCCTTCTGATATAGAACCAAATTTTAGATATGTATATCTCTCTCAATCCATGTCCCCAAAATTCGATTGACTTTACCAATATACATTATCTTAATCATTCTAGAAAAATCATCTTTTAACTCCTTAATCTAATCCATTTATAGACCTATTAGAAGCATATCATCCATTTAAAAGAGAATAATGAAAGAACTTCAATAATTGAACACCTTATGGTAACAACAATGATGAGCATTACTCTGAACAAACCCTTTCTCAGGAATAAAGGCATCAAAATTTTAGCGTCACTACCTTAGTGCTTGCTTCAAACCATAAAATCTCTGCTTTAACTTATACAATATACCTTCAATACATTTATCAATTCAACCTTTCATATAATTCATAAATATATCCTCCTCTGAATCACCATAAAGAAAAGTTGTTTTTACATCTAACTATTCAATATGAAATCCTTCTGAATCTACCAAACTTAGCACTATCTAGATGGTTGTATACTTGAAAATAGAAAATAAAATTAAAAGAAATATATCTATTATTTCTATTTAAACTATTTAAAAACTAACTTGTACCTATATAACTTTCTAGCATCTACTTCCTCCTTCAATTGGTATATCAATTTTTTCTATAATAATTTATTTCCATATAGTAATTATGTTAGCTCTTAGGGTTTTTTTCATGAAACAAAACAATTTAATCTTTCATAAATAACTCCTATATTCTAGATTAACTTAGACTTACCACTTATCCTGAGCTCTTGGTCCCTCCTCCATCCATTGGAATCATGAAATATATATTAGTTATGAACCTCTAAACTGGTCATTTGATCCTGGTATACCACCGTAATTTAACCTACAATTATTCTATTTTTAGAACTAAATCTTCCAGAACATCACCTTTTAGAACTCTACCCCTAAATTTTGTATTCCTTGAACATTATAGTATATATAGACTTTTTGGATCTTCTAAACTTTCTATGCTTCATTAATTTTCTAGAACTTCTATATTTTCATTCAGATCAACTTGGACATGATATGTTGATTATTTTTTTTCTCAACTATATCTTCCACCAAGTTCTTATCCTTCCATAATATCTTCTTACTAAAGAGAACATTCCATCTTCTAATGAAATTGTATTTATCATTGTCCTAGAGTTGAACCCCAAAGTTTTCATGGCCATTCCCTACAAAGATATATGCTCAGTTATTTTCTTCAAGCTTGTACATCTCTTTGGAATTAACATGGACACATGAGATAATTTTAAAAACCTTCAAATGAGATACATAAACAATTATTTTAGTTCACAAATACTCTAAAATACCTTTCCCCATAGGTGAATAAGTACTTCCATTAATGAGATAAGTAGAACATTTGAAATATTCGGCACAAAACTCCTTTAGAATCCTAGTGTGAAATCCCATGATCTGATCTTTCTCATTTAGTGTATAGTTTATCCACTCTCACACAATGTTTTTTTTTGGTGTCCCAGGTATAGTATTCTCAAACTTTATTCATTTTCTCAAGAAAAATATCAGGAATTCCCTACTACCATACTATTTTACACTATGTGACCTTAAGTACTTAAGCTTATTTCTGGACTATTTCTCCATCATGGATCTCTATCAAAAAAACACTCTAAAAACCTCATATTTGTTCTTAAATAAGTATTATCATACCTTCCATGTTGAATCTTTGATGAAGGTAACATAATATAGTGACCCACATTGAGAACAGACTAAATAAATCCCCCAAGCATCCTTATATATGATCTCTAACTTTTAAGACTTATGTCTCCTTCCATTTTTTAAAAATGCCACCTTTATATTCTTTCCCGAAATACAAATCTCACATGTTTTGAAATTAATGTGACCAATATTTAGTACTCCTTTAACCACTAATACTTTTATACAATTCTCACTCATGTGCTCGATATGTAAATGCCATAACTTTGGACCTTCAAAAGTTATCATTTCAGCAATCATTACTCTATCTAATCTCTCTATCAAATATAATATTTCATCTTAAACACCTCTATACAACACTATAAATCCCTAAGTGATCTTCTACACTCAATATAAAAATGTTTTACAAAATCCAAATTCATCTAGTTATCTAAAAAAATAAATTTTTCAATAAACTTAGTATGTTCCAAATTCCATGAAACTCCAACAAACTTCTATTTAAGATGCTGAATTTCACATCTACTTTCCCTATAATATCAATAGTCTCATAATCCACAAAATCCCTTTATGAATCTTCTAGAAACACAATTTCTCATTATACATCTCTTATATATAAAATAAAATGATGCTCTAAAATCAATAATCCATGATTCTAATAGAGTATTGAAATTGAGTAGTAAATTAGTTTCTCCCTCAGCTTCAGTATTTTCAGAACATTCAGAAGAACCCCTTTATAAATTAACTATGTGATCTATGCATTCCTTCTTCAAATGACCCTTCTTCACACAATTCCAACATATGAGTCCAGGTCCAGTCAATTTACTTTAAATTCTTTCCCTTTTATCTTTTGTTTTATTCTGATATTTCTATTGAATGAATTGTCCTCTACCTTCCTCATTAAACATAGTTCTGAGAGCTGTCTGGTCTTCCCTCCACCTGTTCTCCTCATTCATAATTAGATCAAGAACATCCTTAAACAATAGATTAGACTTATCATAATAATTTTTGACCATGGTAACCATAATGTCCCAAGATTTTACAAATGATGATAGACACAAAAAATTCCACATTAGATCCAGAAACTTTACCCATATTGATTTCAAATGACTTTGAATCATGTTGAATTCATTGACATGATTTGGCATTTTCCTTTATTTCAAAATTATCATTCCAAGTAAACTCCACATAACAAACACATTGTTCATTGTTTTTTGGATTCTCATACATATCATCTAGATCCTTAATCAATTATCCAATGGTTTTCACCTCCCAAATGTTATAAGAAATATTATTTTCTAATGACATTCATTGTATGCCAAGTTCCTTCATATAAATCCTTTATCATTCTACTTTATCCAGTACTTCTAGTTTGAATCCCTTAAATGAAATATCATGGTCCTTTTATAAAAAATAATCCTTTATCTTCTTCCTCCAAAATCTAAAGTTCATCTTGTAAAACTTGTCAATTTGGGCCTTGTCTTATTCCAATTCCATTCATTTTGAAATAAATGACTCTCACTAAAATAGAAAATTGTAAAACAAGAAATGTACTAAAGATTTTGATGTCAAGTACACCAATCCTTGCTAAAATGTAAGCTCGGATACCACTTATTAGGTCTAAAACCACAAATCTAGAAGCAACCATTGAAACTTCAAACATGGAATAAAGTTAAAAACATCTAAAAACAAATTAACCCATGAAATGATGTACCATAACTAATAAGATGATTCTTCCCAACCACTGCATCGAGCTGCTCACTCTCACAAAAAAACATATGGAAATGGAACAAAGGTGTACTAGAATTGAGAATATGATTCACCCCAACCATTGTACTGAGCCACTCACACTCACTAACAAAACTTACAGAAATAGAAAAATGAAGAGAAATAAAAGAACAAAAGGAAGTACAATAAGAGATTATGTGGTTTTGCCATTATTCCTACTCTATGGGAGAACACCACTGCTTCCTTTATACTAATGGAATTTCCACCAACTGAATGCCACCATCTCAATTGGATCATTCAATGAACAGTGCATGTTATTATTATGTAGACCTCTAAATAATATTATGTGGTCTTTTAAAACCACTAAGATACCTTTCACAAGTCATTTGGATTTATTCCTAAATGAGTTTTTTTCTACACTCCCATCATTCATACATGGTCACTTGACACCTGGTTTCATAGCATCAACATCCAGACCATGCCTATCTTCACTGGTATTTCACTACCACAAGCCTCCTCCAAGTCTTAGACCCAAGTTTCAAATCCTCTCATTCCAGAATCAAATAATCAAAACATGAAAAATTCTTCACAAACCCTAATAGGAACCTCACAAAAATATACTTGATATTTCCATAATTAAATCAAACCAATGGTATCTTTCCTTAAAATATTCATTTCCCTCATTTGAATTTACTTTCAATGAGTGACAGAAACTCATTATTTATATATTTTTATCCATATTCACTTTCATTTATGTTAAGTTTATTCATGGACTTGAATGAAATATATTATAATTAGTATCCTAATGTACCTTCCATCTTCACATGAATTTTATAATCCACTAACTTGCTATGTAAATTATCAAGTGATAGCTCTGTAGGTTTTTTTTCTTCAAGTGCTAACAATATTGGATTGTAAAAATGTGGAAATATTCTAATAATTTTCTTCATGATATTCACATAATTAATTTCATCACATAATTCATTAATGTATCCAATAATCATAATTATTTGGTTAAAGAAACTATCAAATTTTTTTAATGGGATACATCTTTAAATCATTTATTTTTTTATGCAACGCTTGTAACTTTTCCCATTTCACTTTGTTGTATCCTTCTTAGATGTTATAAAATGTATCCCATATTTCATTAATGTATTTAAAACTCATGAATTTTATATAGATGTAATTTGATAAATCTCCATATAAGAAGTTTTTTGCCTTTGCATCAGTATTAATAAATTTTCTATCTAATTTAGTGATAAATAGCTACATAGAATAGGTCACATGTATTACATGTATATAAGTGGAGAAATCATCAAGTCATAAAGATTGTAGATGTGATCTTGTTATATTCTTCCAAATCTGGTAATTTCACACATCAATCAATAGAACTACTTTCATTCTTACAACATCCTTCATATCTAAGATCCTTATAAGACAGATTTTTCAAGATTAAAATTATGGGTATGATACCACTTTTTGTAACCATAGTATTTAACCATAGTCTTAAAGACACTCTAAAAGTGGGAAGTTAATTAAGGTATCAATTTTCTTTCCAACCACCAATAGATCTTTTTCTCTTGTTTTAAGAACACAATGAAAATATCAATATTAACCACACATTTAAAATATACATAGTACAAAAAAATAATTTTTTGATGTGAAGATTTTGCTTTGTTCACCACAAAGGGATGAATCTAAGGAGCATACGACGATAATGTATTGATGTACCAAAATCACTATGAACTATTGTGAATATAATAATTTAGGTACAATGCACTGCCATAACCTAGATTCACTTCATCCTTCTTCCTATCTGCATATTGCTTCAATAAATGGATTTAGAAAATCATCGATATGCTAGTTTATCACAAGAATATCTCTAAAATGATCAAACACCAATCAATAGGGGTGTTTGAATTTATGTTATAACCTTCATGAAAAAAAATTCATCATCAATTATATTCTTATTCAATATTAACTCATCTCTTGAGAGTTACAAATTAAATAGTAATCTATATTCTCTGAACATTTTTATCTTGAAATAACGATCACATTCCTCTAATAAAATTAAATTAATTTTCTAAATTCACCCCTCTTCAAAATTCCATATGTCACTTGACTATTGATTTATAAAACTGTCCATATTAGATTAATTAAAACCTCCAAATTTCAAGACAACCTTATCATATTTGAAAAATATTTAATACTCTATATATTTATGTAATTATTTAAATAAAATCATAATGTATTGTATTGTGATGTGATTTCCTTCTACTTCAACACATTATGGCATAAAAAATTTTATTATGTTGTAATACTTTATCAAAACTATATCTAAAAATTTTGGATCAAATATCATTTCTTACTCCTTAAAAATATCAACATTATCCTTGAAGTCCACAGATATGTAATCCTCTTCACAAAGTGATGCACATCGTTATAGCGCAATTCTAGAATCCAAAAGAATATTAAAAAATTTATATTCTTATCTTTGGTAGTGATCTATACTTGATCAAAAACTTCATTTTAATATAATTTTTCATATTACGGTGTAACAAACTCTTTCATGAAATGACACATAGTTCCAGAGTAATAAGAATTACTATTACCTATTCATTGCACCATAGTTCTACATATTATGACATAGTACCTAAAATTGTGGAATGGAAGCTTCCCAACAATCTCCAGCCATGCTACCATAAAAAAACTGTAACGAACCTAACCCCAGTAGCTCGGATTTAGTGATTTACTTTATTAAATTGGAATAGATACAAGATTAAAATCCCAAAGGACCAAAAATTTTAATAGTTTTGGAAATCTATATTACATACATGATACCCATTTTACATTGGGAAAAAAAATAAAGCATAAAAAGGTAAAATCTCAGATGTTGAGTCAATAAGGTTTTCCTTATGACTTTTCCATTCCTTCTTGTTTTGAAAATCACAAACACCTTATACTTAAGCAAATATAAATTTTACCTTCATAAGGAAAATTTTACTTATTTAAGGAAATTTACCCTAACCTAGATTTTCTTATACATAAAAATATTTTTCTTTAGTACAAAAACTGGATTCATACCCAAAATCCCAAAAGTCATATAATGTAAATATTTGGTACATTCTATTTTTAGGATCCGAATTCTGGATATGAACTGTAATGAAGTTCCAATCCAAATTCTGGACTCTAAACTTTCATGAGTTCGACTCCGAACTCTTATGAAGTTCGACTCCAAACTCTTAAGTAGTTCAACTCCGAACTCGTATGAAGTTCGACTCCGAACTCTTAAGTAGTTCGACTCCAAAATCTTAAGAAGTTTGACTCCGAACTCTTAATCAGTTCGACTCCGAACTCTTAAGCAGTTCGACTCCAAACTCTTAAGTTGTTCGACTCGGAACTCTTATGAAGTTCGACTCTAAACTCTTAAGCAGTTCGACTCCGAACTCTTAAGTAGTTCGACTCCGAACTCTTATGAAGTTCGACTCTGAACTTTGTCATTCCGAACTTTGTCATTCCGAACTTTTTCATTCCGAACTTTATCATTCCAAATTGTCATTCCGAACTTTGTGGTTACGAACTTTTTCTACTAACTAGTTTGGTTGCCCAAGTTTGTTTTAAGAATGGAAGGAATCAATGTTGGTTCTATTGACAATATAAACCCGAAAAGACCACCAATATTTGATGGCAATTACTATGAGTATTGGAGAGATCGAATGAATACTTTTTTTATCAATACTGGAGTGGATAATTTCGTTATGCTTACTAGTGATTATAAAATTCCTGATAAGGAAGTTATAACTTTCACTAACCAGGAAAATCAAGAGTATCAACTCAATTATAAGGTATACAATACTCTACTATGTTCAATGACTAGAAATATATATAGCCAAATTTCTTCTTGTGAAGCAGCTAATTGTATCTGGAAGAAGTTAAAAGTTACACACTTTGGTACTTCTAAAGTGATTGAAACTAGGAGAGCTATGCTTAGAGCTGAATACCATGGATTCAATTTTCCTTATGGAGAACCAATCTGTAAAGTTCAACAGAGATTTATGACTATAGTCAACAATTTACAGTCTATGGGAGAAAAAGGGTTAGATGATGAATCCCTTGTGGATAAGATAATTGATATTATGCCCAATGAGTGGGAATCAAAGAGAACAGCTATAGATGAGAACAGGAAGGTCACTCAAATTTCTCTTGATGAGCTATTTGGAACTCTTCTCCAACATGAAACAAGAATGAAGAGAGATGATGAAAACATCAAAAAGAAGAATGGGAATGGTATTGTTGCTTTTACAACAACATCAAATTATATGAAAGCTAAGACTCCTGAGAGAGTAACCAGATCCAAGTCTAAGAAGGTGATTATTCAATCAGATTCTAGGGAAAGTGAAATCTCAAAAAATGAGTTAGCAAATCTTGCTCGAAGGATGAAAAAGATAGCTGGCCAGAGAAATTTCCAATCCAAATATAAGAAAAAGTAAAGGAAAGACAGGAAAGATGGAGAAGTTACTTGTTATGAATGCAAGAGAGCTGGACATATTAGACCAGATTGACCTTTGCTCAAAAAGAAAGAAAGGAAAGAAGGGAATTATGAGAGGAATATAAAGAAGTATTACAAAACAAAATCTAAGAAAGTTCTGAAAGAAAATGACACCTGGAGTGCCAGTGGTGGTGATTCTTCATATGAATCTTCTGATTATGAATCCTCAGGACAGAAGAATCTTGGTCTTATACCCAGATTACCCATTAACAATCATTGTTTTATGGATAAGGTACGAAATGCTGAATCATTGACCAATGTATCTTTAAATTCTAATGATAGTAAGTATTATAACTCTTTTGATGAATAATCCTCTTCTGATGAAGAAAATACTTCACCTACCTATGAAGAAGTTTCTAGGTTTGCTGAACTTCTAGAGATTGAGAATTCTAAACTCAATAAAAAACCTGATAAGGCAAACTATAGGAATTCTATTCTTAAAAAAGAAATATCAGATCTTTCTAAAGATCTTGATAAGAAAAATGCTGATTTTATAAATATTTCAAAAAATCTTGAGGAAGTAAGTTCCGAGAAGAACAAACTTTCTAAAGAGTTAGAACAAGTAAATTCTAAGAAAAGTGTTTTTGAGCCTAGCTCTAGTTCTAATTCTAATATTTTTGGAGATAAAAACTTGGTTATTAAACTCAAGTCTGAAATTTTTTCCTTAAAGAAGTGTTTATCAAACTTTACCCTTGGTAAAGAAAATTTTGATAAAATGTATTCTCAAATACGATCTTTAAGAAACAAATTAGGATTTGGTTATACTCATGCAAAACCAATTTTTAGTAACAACTACTTTGTTCCACAAAGTGCCCCATTTTGTACCAAGTTTCAATATGGTGGTCACTGGGAAAAGAATTGTTCTTTAAATAAAACCCAATCTCTAGGTTTTCATAAAGCCTATTTTTCTAAGAAAGTGTGGGTTCCTAAAATTTTTTTGTCTGGAAATCTCGGATCCAAGCAAGTTTGGATTCTGAAAGTCTAATTCTTTTCTTGTTTTCAGGAAGATAAATGGAGTACCAACAACAATACATGGTACATGGATAGTGGATGTTCCTAGCACATGACTGGTAACAAAAGCTATTTTGAAAAGATTATCAAAACGAAAGGAGATATCATTCTTCGGTTTATCGGAACACAAGATCAACTTGCTGATATTTTCACAAAATCATTACCCTTCGATAGATTTGAATACATTAAACAAAAGTTAGGAATGATAATTGTAAGGTAATCATTATTCATTAACTTCTTGTTGAACAGTTCTCCTAACAGTAATAAACTCCTTCTCATAGGGGGAGTAAATTTGATTTTTAGTATAACTAGAATTTTTGTAATCCATTTTTTTTTTGTATAACTAAAATTTTCGTAGTAAGTTTTTCAAACTTTTCGGAACTGAAGTTTTCAGAATGGAAATTTCTGAAACAAAAATTTCCGGAATAGGAATTTCTGGAACTGAAATGTTTAGTATTTAAATTCTCGGAATGAAAACTTCCAGAACATAAGTTTTCCATACTGGAACTTCTGGAATGGAGATTTTCGGACTGGCATTTTCATAACGAGATTTTTGTACTAGAACTTTCATTTTTTTTTTCAAAAAAGAATATTACCAATTATGAACAATGTTTCTAGCCAATCTGAAAGCTATGATTTCCTTATTTATAGTTTCATAATCAAATTTTTCTTGCTGGTATTTTCCTAGTTTTTAAAAGATCGGATTCCAGTTTTCTTCAAATCCGAATGTTTTCTTTAAAAAAAACCTCAAAAGATCGGAGTCAAGTTTTCCCTGAGGGATTGTTTTCAACCGTCAGATCAGATCAAAACCTTTTCAACCATTATATGGATTTTGGAAGACCAACGGTCACAACCATTGCTTATATAAAGGGGACCCAGAACTCGTCCCACATCGGTTTTTCAAGCTTTTGCGTCTCAAAGCCCTGCTGTACTTCTTAAGTCTGGTTCCGAACTTTGCAAATCCATTCCAAATCTTTTAGATTTCTTCACTCCGAATGTCTGTAGAAGCAACATCTCAATATATATCGACTGTGAAACCAATATCTAAGTGGTTAGTCTTTAGGTAAAGGTTAGTTCATCCGGATTTCTATAAGCTTGATTCCCTTATAACCAAGAATATAAAGCTGAATGGATGGAAAGATGTCTACGTAGAAAAGTCAGATAAACAGGATCCGGTTTATACTGATTTGCTGATCGAGTTCTACAAGTCTGTTTCCTTCCAAAAGGAAGATGTAAGAGAGTGGTTTTCTTTCAAGTCTTATGGGAATACTTATAAGCTATCTTACACCAAGGCCGCAAGCTTGGTTGGTTTATCCAATGAAGTAGAAGCTTAATTCTTCTCTCACAAACTTCCTGATATGCAAGGAAGTTTCAACAAGGAGAAGGCACTAAAGTGTCTTGGTCTTAAAGATGATTCAACTATAAAGATTGCTCGTCTCACTCCGAACAATAGAATCCTTCAGCTTTGGGTGCAAGGCTTTCTGGTTCCAAGAAGAGGTGATAAAGACAATTTGAAGAAGAGTGATATCTATGTCTTAGATTTCTTGGTAAATCTAAGAAAGATAAATATGATGAGGCATGTCTTGGTTACAATCAAGAAAATTAAATAAGGCAATTTGAGAGCTCAGATTATCATGTTTCCAGCCTTACTATCTAAGCTGATAGTTCGGTGCTTAGAATCTTTCAAGGTTGCTTGCAAATCAAAGATCCGGAATTGCAAGCTCATGTTAGTAAGTGATGATACCTTGAAGAGGATGAAGATGGGTTTTTCCAGTGAATCCGGAGAATTTTACCCACTATCTGTGGAAGAGGTTGAAGCAGCTCAAAAAGAAACTCACACTCCGGAACCATCCAAAAAGCAAAGGAAGAAGAGAAAGGTCAAGGAAGTGGTTGCTGATGAATAAAATCTCAAGGCTAAGGAAACTCAGTCTGCTCCCCCCAAGCCGAAGAAGCAGAAAACATATACAGATGAAGTGGCATCCAAGTGGAGGGAAGATAAAGAGAAGAGGAAGGAAGGGGATACCCAATTCAGATTGGACCCTGCAGAGGCTAAGGCTTTAAAGGAAAGAGCTGCGGAAGAGATAGAGAAACAAGCAAAATAAAAGAAGATGAAAAAGAAGATGTCTGATGCCAAAGTAGTGCAATATTTGCTGAAAGCTATAGAGTTGGCTTCTGGAATTCTTCCCGTTCCAGAAACTTTTGGTGCTGAACCTTCTTTACCAGAAACTCCAACCAAGAACTATGTCTCTCCGGATAGATCCAAGGGTAAAGAAATATTTGAATAAGCTGAGAAGGAAGTTGCTGAAGAAGTAGAGGAAGAATTTGAAGAAGAAGAAGAAGAAGAAGAAGAAGAGTAAAGTGAATATTTGGATACCCTGATTAAGCAAGTACAGGACTACAAAGATAAGACTGAATCTGCAAAGTTAGTATATCCAGGAAAGGCAGATCAGGAAACTAGTAAGAATGGTGATAAGCAACAGTAATAATAAGAAGAAGAAAATGTCTTGTATGATGAGGAAGAATCCTATGGGAGGAATTTCCTTGAGGAAGGACAAGAAAAACAGAAATCTGATGAAGACCAGATTATCCAAGTGTCTGAATCCAAGGAAGTATCCCTTAATAAAGAACCAGTTTCGAGAGCTGATAAGGGGAAGAAAGCTCTCATGGAGACACCTATAAAAGATGTAATCAGAAAGAAAGAGGTTAGTGGTACCTCTAGAAGAAAGTTGGTGCTAGCTGATAAGATCAGTCTCCAAGCAAAGTTTCTGATTCGGAATCATCATCTCATAGGCATGATTTTGTGGTTCAATCTCTAAAGAAGTTGTTAGACACCATTCCGATTTTTCCAACAATAGATTCCAGATTCCAGATGCTGCAACAAAGTATGAATCAGAAATCGGATTCTTTATCCATGGTCATGGATAAGTTTGTGAAGTTGGAAGCTGAACAGAAAAGTTTTCTTATCGATTAGGATGTGCATATAAAGTCCTGTAGTAAGGTAACCAAGTGGTCTAAAAGATTTAATGAAGATTTAGTTTAGTTTGAGAGTTTTCAGGCTGAAGTTCAAAATGCTTTTGAAATGGAGGATAAAAAGGTTAACGAGATTTATGAAAAGTTGACCCAAGAGTAAAATTCTCGGAATCAACAGGTCAGGGACCTGAATGGGAAGCTTAACTCAGTATCTTAGAATTGGAAAAGTGAAAGAGATTTCTGGATTGAGTTTCAGTAGAAGTTGTAAAAGCAAGAAGAGATAATAAAGTTGTAGAAAGAAGCCTTGGAGGCTCAGGAAGAATCTTTAAAAGTCCAAGAAGAAAAGGTAAAAGCCTTAGAGAGGCAAGGTGAGGAAGACCAAAGAGACTTGAAGAAACTCAAAACCTTGTTAAATAAGCTCATCCTGAAGGAGAAGTAAGAAAAATGAACCAACTCCGATCTTTTGTTGTAATTGTATTTCTTTGTAAAATTTTCCAACTCTAATAAAATGATTATTTGGTTGGATGTATCCTATCATATAATAATGTTTCAAGTAACATACTTTGTTTTCCATTCCCTTCAATTCTTTTTGAAAATCACAAAGGGGGATAAGGAAAAAGAACTACTCCTAAGGAAGAGAAAGGAAAAATTTCTAAGAGAAATATTCTTAAAGAAAGGGGGAGTTTCCCACTATGAAGTTTTTCATTCTTACAATAATGAAAAATCCACTTCAGAAACTCAGAATACAATCCTTAGAGTTTCAATGCCTAAGGGGGAGTTAGTTGTATTCATTTTCATCCATGAACAAAGGGAGATAGGTTTTAATTTCAAAGTCTAATGAATTTTTTTTTCAAAATCCTTATATGCTTTTTTGAAAGGATGTTTGTGCTTTCCAAAAAGGGGGAGATTGTTGAGTCAATAAGGTTTTCCTTATGACTTTTCCATTCCTTCTTGTTTTTAAAATCACAAACACCTTATACTTAAGAAAATATAAATTTTACCTTCATAAGGAAAAATTTACTTCTTTAAGGAAATTTACCCTAACCTAGATTTTCTTATACATAGCAATATTTTTCTTTAGTACAAAAACCGGATTCATACCATAAATCCCAGAAGTCATATAATTTAAATATTTTTTACATTCTATTTTTAAGATCTGAATTCTGGATATGAACTATAATGAAGTTCCAATCCGAATTCTGGACTCTGAACTTTCATGAGTTCGACTCTGAACTCTTATGAAGTTCGACTCCAAACTCTTAAGTAGTTCGACTCTGAACTTGTATGAAATTAGACTCCAAACTCTTAAGTAGTTCGACTCAAAACTCTTAAGCAGTTCGACTCCGAAATCTTAATCAGTTCGACTCCAAACTCTTAAGCAGTTCGACTCCGAACTCTTAAGTTGTTCGACTCGGAACTCTTATGAAGTTCGACTCCGAACTCTTAAGCAATTCGACTCCGAACTCTTAAGTAGTTCGACTCCGAACTCTTATGAAGTTCGACTTCGAACTTTTACTAGTTCGACTTCAAACTCTAAAAGTTCAGATTCCGATCTCTAGTGAAACCAGACTCCGAATTCCTATAAAACAGAATCCGAACATTTCTTAACATAAACTCCGAATTTCTTTTTGGTTAGACTCCGAACTTTTGACTTGCTTATACTCTGAAATGTTGTATAGATTTTACTTACATATGCTTCATTTCAAAACGATGTCGTGCATTCATATATACATGATTCATTATTAAACATTGTCGTTCATTCTGTTTCTAATTAACTGTTGGTTGAGTTACACGTGTACAGGTCCCTCCAAATTTCATGAAAAATATGATCGTTGGAGGAGGGAGCCGATTGTTGGAAATTTGCCTATAAATAGGAGCTCATTTGAAAGAGCTCAATAAGAAGTTGATCGATCTAGAGACCACACGCTGTTAAGGTGATTTCTAGAGAGAGAATCTTTTCATGCCTTGTGCGTACTGAACTGCTCGTTCAGATTGCTTCGTGTGACTCTGAATGTTGGTGATTACATTCAAGGACTTCCGGGGATAGGAAGACAGAGGTGCCGACTACCTTGAAGTTTGAGGGCTTCCTTACTAAGGAAGACAGAGGTTCCAACTACATTGAAGTTGAGGGCTTGCGGAGATAGCAAGACAGAGATTCCAATCTTCGTATCGAGGGCTTACTCAGGTGTGGGTAAGATATACTTGCTTGAAAGTATAAATCAAGGGACCTTTATCCAAGGTGTTGTACCTCTCGTTCCCCTCGTTGTTTGATTTTCATGATCACAATCACCTTATTATTTGTCTAATATTGTTTGAAGTGTTTTTGAATGATAGGCACAAGGTTGCCAAGAAAATGGCCCAAGAAAGAATCAAGAAGTGGACTGAATTTCAGTCCACCGGCCAACCGGTGTGATAGCACCGGCCAGCCGGTGGACCTGGCAGAGGCATTGCCCACTGCCAGGTTCCACCGGTCAGCCGGTGGCTCTGTCACCGGCCAGCCGGTGGCAACCTGATACAACAGTGATGGCTACTGCCTCACCACCGGCCAGCCGGTGGCTCTGTCACCGGTCAGCCGGTGCTGCCTGGGCAGAAGGCCTTCTCAACATCCAAGGCACCGGCCAGCCGGTGGCCCTGCACCGGCCAGCCGGTAGTCCAGTCAAACTAGCCATTGGCTTTGACCAGTCAACTCCCATTTGGCCTCCAACGGCTCCGAGGCCCTTTACAACGGCTCCGAAGACTCCCAAAGGGTTCCATGCCTATAAATAAAGGCCAAGGAAGCCCCGGACACTAACCGGATCATATACGAAGCCAACAGACATATTTTGTATCAATTGGCCAACCTCCGGCGACTTCCTTCAAAGGAACCTCAATTGCTCCAACAACTTCCACATCCAAGGAGCTCCACCAAAGAAGCTTGGAAGCGGCCTTCAACATCTCCAATCATTCAAAGGCGCCCAAGGCTTCTTCTCATATACGGTTTTTATTGTATATTTATTTTGAGCTTTAAATTTGGGTTTGTGCCTACAAACCCCAACACCTTTTCTCATCCCTCTTTCTTTTGGGTTTCACATCACCACTAAGGTGTGAAGAGGTTTCTTCAAGCCTTTCCTTTTAAAAAGTCTTGTGTCATAGGTGAGCTAGCCTTCACCTGTAAGAAGGCTAGTGGGTTCTTGCTCAACCATTAAAAGCAAGTGGGTTCTTGCTTAACCACCAAAAGCAAGCTGTAATAGGTTCTAGTGCTACCTCAAAGCCTAGTGGGTTTCTTGCTAAAACCATTGAAAAGCAAGCGGTAGAATCTCTCAACGGTTTAGTTGGGAGCGGAGACGTAGGCCGGGTTTTGGCCGAACTCCGTTAACAATTTCTTGTGTGATTGCCTCTTTTATTTTCCGCTGCACATACTTTGATTTCACTTTGATTTTAATTTGTTAATTATTTTTTAAAAGGAAATTCACCCCCCCCTCTTTCCATCACTCCCTTTTTCTCCGACCAACAATTGGTATCAGAGGCAAAATTTGAGTAATACCCTAACCGGTTTCAAATTCAAGATCTTTTTTGATGGCTTCAACCTCTTTCGCCCCCGAAGGCTTTTCTTTGGGTCGGGCTCCATTTTTTGATGGGACCGACTATAATTATTGGAAAACCCGCATGACCACTTTTTTAAGAAGCATAGGATATCATATTTACAAAATTTTCATGCAAGGTTATTCTTTGTCTTCCCCCGACGAATCCAAATGGACCCCCGCCGATATTAAGAATTTTGAGCTTGATGGCAAAGCCATGAATGCTCTTCATTGCGGGTTAGATAGAAATGAATTTAATCGTGTATCCACTTGCACCACTTCACATGAAATTTGGAAGCTTTTAGAAGTGACCCATGAAGGCACTAATAAAGTCAAAGATACTAGATTAGATATGTATAGACAAGACTTTAAATCTTTTTCAATGCATCCAAATGAGTCTATTTCTGAAATGTTTACACGCTTCACTGACGTTTGCAATGGTAGAAAATCTCAAATGTTTCAGCTGAAGCAATGGTCAAGAAGATTCTATGGGTTCTTCCGAGCTCATGGGCACCTAAAGTGACGGCAATCCAAGAAGCTAAGGATGTCAAAAACATGCCGGTCGAGGAGCTCATTGGATCCCTAATGACCTACGAGATCACGATGAGGAGGCAAGCTCAAAAGGAGGGCACACCAATCAAGACACCAAAGAACATCGCCCTCAATGTACAAAAAGAAGTAAGCTCCTCATCATCATCATCTTCATCTTCTTCATCATCAAGCGGCGACTCGGAAATGGAGAATCTCGCCCGCCAAATGCACAAATTTATGAAAATGCACAAGAAGAAGAAGAAATCTCGCAAGGCGCGAAAGCAAGAACCCACCGCAAGATCCGAGCCCAAGGTAAAATGCTACGGGTGCGGCCAAAAAGGGCATTACAAGCCCGATTTCCCACTCAACAAAAAACGGGCCACGCAAAAGGAAAAAGGAAAGAAAAAGGTCCTCAAGGTGACATGGAGTGACACCTCATCATCCTCCTCCTCCTCCTCCTCAAGTGACCAAGGTACAAAATGCCTAATGGCAAAACATGAGGTATCATCATCCTCTTCCTCTTCTTCCTCCTCTAGTTCTTCTAATTCTTTTAATCATTTATCATATGAAGAACTCCAACATGCTAGAGACCAATTAGAAAATGGTTTTCATGAACTTTATTCTAAATTTGTTTCTTTGAAAAAGAATTTCAAAAAGCTTTCCTCCGAAAAAGACCAACTTCTCAAAGAGAAGGAGGAACTCTCCCTAAAAATCCAAAATTTCCCAAATGTTGATTCTTTGGAATCAACCATCAAGGACCTTAGAGAATCCTTAGCCAAGTTCACCCAAGGTGAACAAAATTTGACCAAATTATTGGGTTCTCAAAGGGTTTATAGGACCACTCAAGGACTTGGCTATACCAACCAAGCCTCCTCCTCCCATGCACCCACTGTTTTTGTAAGGGGGAGCTCTAGTTATAAATTTTGCAATTATTGTAAAAAACTCGGGCACCTAATTTATGAATGCGATTGCAAAAATGCCCGTTATGGTATGCCTAAATCTATTTACTTTTCGGACGAATTTTATAGGAGAAGACCCGCCATGAAACAAATTTGGATTGAAAAATCCCTTTTGGCGAGTCTCTCCGGGCCAAAAATAGTTTCGTTTCCCCGATGATCTTTTGTTTTATTTAGGGGGAGAAATTTTCTTAAATTCAAAAATCTCTTTCGATTCATTTTTCAATTTAAATTCATTTTTGATTCAAAACTCTCAATTTCAAAAATTTCATTTGGTTTCAAATTTCAAATTTTCATTTCAATTTCAAAAATCTCAATTGATTTTTCAATTCTCATATCTAGTTTTTCAAACCCTTTCCCTCAATCAAGTTTTATGCCCCGAGCTATTTTGATAATCACAAAGGGGGAGAATTTCTTGATTGATTGGGGGAGAATCCTTTTGATAATGCTTAGCATTTATTTTCAATTTATTCATTAAAATCATGCCTTTTATTTTTGTTTTTACTTTAATTGTTTTGGTGATTGTGATCATCAAAATAGGGGGAGATTGTTGTACCTCTCGTTCCCCTCGTTGTTTGATTTTCATGATCACAATCACCTTATTATTTGTCTAATATTGTTTGAAGTGTTTTTGAATGATAGGCACAAGGTTTCCAAGAAAATGGCCCAAGAAAGAATCAAGAAGTGGACTGAATTTCAGTCCACCGGCCAACCGGTGTGATAGCACCGGCCAGCCGGTGGACCTGGCAGAGGCATTGCCCACTGCCAGGTTCCACCGGTCAGCCGGTGGCTCTGTCACCGGCCAGCCGGTGGCAACCTGATACAACAGTGATGGCTACTGCCTCACCACCGGCCAGCCGGTGGCTCTGTCACCGGTCAGCCGGTGCTGCCTGGGCAGAAGGCCTTCTCAACATCCAAGGCACCGGCCAGCCGGTGGCCCTGCACCGGCCAGCCGGTAGTCCAGTCAAACTAGCCGTTGGCTTTGACCAGTCAACTCCCATTTGGCCTCCAACGGCTCCGAGGCCCTTTACAACGGCTCCGAAGACTCCCCAAGGGTTCCATGCCTATAAATAAAGGCCAAGGAAGCCCCAGACACTAACCGGATCATATACGAAGCCAACAGACATATTTTGTATCAATTGGCCAACCTCCGGCGACTTCCTTCAAAGGAACCTCAAGTACTCCAACAACTTCCACATCCAAGGAGCTCCACCAAAGAAGCTTGGAAGCGGCCTTCAACATCTCCAATCATTCAAAGGCGCCCAAGGATTCTTCTCATATACGGTTTTTATTGTATATTTATTTTGAGCTTTAAATTTGGTTTTGTGCCTACAAACCCCAACACCTTTTCTCATCCCTCTTTCTTTTGGGTTTCACATCACCACTAAGGTGTGAAGAGGTTTCTTCAAGCCTTTCCTTTTAAAAGGCTTGTGTCATAGGTGAGCTAGCCTTCACCTGTAAGAAGGCTAGTGGGTTCTTGCTCAACCATTAAAAGCAAGTGGGTTCTTGCTTAACCACCAAAAGCAAGCTGTAATAGGTTCTAGTGCTACCTCAAAGCCTAGTGGGTTTCTTGATAAAACCATTGAAAAGCAAGCGGTAGAATCTCTCAACGGTTTAGTTGGGAGCGGAGACGTAGGCCGGGTTTTGGCCGAACTCCGTTAACAATTTCTTGTGTGATTGCCTCTTTTATTTTCCGCTGCACATACTTTGATTTCACTTTGATTTTAATTTGTTAATTATTTTTTAAAAGGCAATTCACCCCCCCTCTTTCCATCACTCCCTTTTTCTCCGACCAACACAAGGTTGTTTGATACCCTTCTCTTTAGGTTAAAAGATTCATATCTTGTTACTTGTATTTTTACTACTTGTTTTTCCACTGCATATTGTATTGTAAGGAAAGTATAATCTTCTTATATTTCCTTACACTTGTACTCTGATTAGTTTAGATTCTATACGCTTTAAGGTAGAATCTTATATTGTAAACCTTGGTTCCAATTCTTCAGTTGGTGATTAGAGGTGTTGTGAATTTTCTTATTTTAAACTTGTTAAACTTAGTTTTTTCCTTGTTTAAGGAAATTTTTAAAGTATACAATTCACTCCCCCTCTTGTAGATTGAGCATCTACATCGTTATTTCGATCCTACATCGGCATCCTTGAAACTCATTATAAGATTTCATCTTAATTTCATGAAGAAAGGAAACAAAATAAGGGTGATCTCAAATACTTAGTAAGGGTTAAGTACAGTAGAATAAATCATAAATCAATAAATAATAATAATCATGGTAAGGTAAATGACTGGAACACATTCCCAATAATCAATAACTTGAGTATAATTTGGAAGGAATAAAAGATGATCAAATAAGGTCATATAAATAATCACATGAGCTTGAAATTTGACCGTGGATATTCTAACTAATTTAATAATCACATGGAATAACAATAATGATGGAATTTAATAATTTGGGACGTATGAACTATAGAGATATATCCTCAAGATAGTTACTATCAAGATCTATCATCAAGAAAATTTAAGTCTATGGGTAGAAACCTATCTGATTTAGCCAACTGATTTATCTCATGAGACTACCAATGCATCGAGGGGCTTACATTAACCATTCCCCAAACTGTGTCTTTCATGGCTAAATAATTTATCATATATCAAATAATCAATTTAATTCATTAATAATGTGACTTATAAAATATTCATATTGAGTAAAGGATACAAATTTATCAATATTTCTCCAGTTAATAAAATAACTTTAAAAGTAAACACCATATGTAAAAATGCTATAAAATTTAAGAAATTATCATATAAATTAAACAAGAATATGAATATTTATAAGAAATTTAATTTCCAAGGAAAAATTATTATAATAAAGTGATTATTTCAATAGAAATTTAACAATCATAAAAGAAAGTGAGATTGCACAATAACTTTTACCATTTGTTAATTTTCAAGTCAAATCACATTGGATGAAATAATTAAAATTGAAACTTAAAATTACATTATAGATAAATTATTCATGATATTACATGTAAAATGGGAAGTATATACACCACATAAAATAAACTTGTGGTGAATATGGCATTTGTCTCACAAAAAGTAAAAGTGAGATGGAAATTTCTTACCTTACGCTTCCTTTTGGTTGAAAGATATTTAACCTCATGTATAATGGTTTTAAGAATATTATTAACTTAAAATAGAACCATATTAATATTTATAATATCATATATTATTCTTTTATAAATTATTACCATCTATTTGTAAATAATCTTTCATTACTTTCACTGTTTCGAATGTTAATTGTCTTATCTTTCGAGTATGTTTCAACTTGTTATTTTTTTGTTCCTATTACACCGATAATGATTTTATAATATCCATAATATAAATAATTATTTAAATATCATATATATTTATTTTATATGTATTTATATTAATATAAAAAATTTATTGATAGGAAATGAAATGCATCGTTCATGGAAACGGTAGGTCGTACGTACGCATGAACGATGCTTCCATTTTCTTGTCATATTAAAGGGGAAAAAGTAAAAGATATAAATTTATATTATCATTGTAGTATCATGTTTATGTCATATATATCACATATTTTTATTAAAATCATCTTTAATATATTCTATGTAAATCGTTAAAGAATCACATCGCTTCGTGAGGCAGTATTTTGTCGTACACACGAACGATGTTATCATATTCCCCAAAAAATAGAAAGTATGAAGGTAGGTGTTATATAATAATTTAATAAGTATAAATAGATCATAAATATCATAAATATAATATATAATTATTATTTATATACTTATTTCCAACCTTGAAATGTGGTAATGGAAAAAACAAATGACATCGGTTCGTGAGGTGGTAGTCTGCCATACACACGAGCGATGATTTCGTAACCCATTTGATGGAAGTGCATGTGGGTGTCAGTAATACCCTTAACATAACAATATATTAGAATATTTATAATACTAAGGTTATTATATAATAATTTTATAATAATAATTTAAGGGGGTGGAGAAAGAAATAAAACAAAGATGTGTGTTGATGAACGTTACCTCTTCTTTAGGTAACTCCTATTGGTTTCACCAAAGGCATTATTTGGATGGATTTATGACCAAGTTAAGGCTTCTAGGATGAGTTTAGGAAATTTTTAAATTGAATTAGTCAGTTTTTTGGAGATCCAAATGGATTTTTAGGTGTGGATAAGTGAGGGGAGTGAGTGCCCTTTTATAGTGGAGGAGTGACATTCTTATAAATACCAAAAAGTAAACACTATTAGGAGATCCCCTTTGCCTCATTTGAGTCCAATAATAAACCATTTACAATAAAATAGGTTATATGGTCTAAATATGTCCATAAAATTTGTTTTGGACAAGTTTTAGGTTATTTCCACACCTTATCTTTTAAGATTAACCATTAAGTAAACTCTTTTTTACCTTAATCGATGTGATTAATGTTAACTATTTTCACTAATAACTTTGATAAAAATTTAATTCAAATTATTAGTAATTATAATTTATTATTATTAAAAATATTTAATTCATTTTTCCAAATTCAACTAATATAATTTGAAGAATTTAATTTAAAATTTATCCTGCTGATGTGATGACAAAGTGGGTTTTTAAAGTGAAATGTTAAAAAGTTTGAAATATTTTTATATCAAAATTCACTATGAAATTGATTAAAATGACATAAATTAGATTAATATATTTATAATTTATATAATTTTTTTTTAAACCAATTTAAAATATAATTTAACATTATAAATTATTTAAATTAAAAGTCAGTTTTCAATTAAATTCGGTATTTTTCATTATCCATCAAAAAATGAAACTTCTCATTAAAATACCAAGAAATAACTCTAAGATAATTTTTAAATTAAAATT
Source organism: Viscum album (assembly GCA_963277665.1). NCBI lineage: Eukaryota > Viridiplantae > Streptophyta > Magnoliopsida > Santalales > Viscaceae > Viscum > Viscum album. Next base: position 1,116,225,379 of record OY728120.1, read on the forward strand.
TAAAAAATTATGTTTATTTTTTCAAATAAAATTTATAAAAGTGTAAAAATTTGTCTTTAAAACAAGTGTACCACTAAAAGGTGACAAAACTGCCTTTAGAAAAATACAGCTTTTTATACGCAAAATCGGATTTATTCTTATCTTATACCTATCAAATATATTGGACGAATGTAAAAAAATTAATTGAATATATAATATATAAATTTAATTAATATCATCCACTAATAGTAATTAATTTAATTTATTAGGATAAAAATACTTTAGCGCATAATAATAGTTTTTTATAAAAATATTTCCTTTATATTCAATTCCTTTTTATATTCATTTCTAATTAATTGGTAACCAATGAATTTAACCATATATTTTTATAAGTTATTTAATCTTATTCATAACTTCCATTTTAACATCTTAAGAGATAATTTTCATTTTAAATAATAATATCAATAGTATTTGGTAAAACTCGGTCTTGTGTGTAACGCAAACTTTCGAAGAAAGTCATTGTTGCGTGTAACACAAACTATAACTCATTATTGTGTGCATTGAAATCTATATCATAAATTGAATTTATTTAAAATAGTAAATATATTATAAGGTATCAGGATTTTATATTCCCTTCTATGCTTTGTGTTTCATTTCATGCACGCTATTGAATAAAATGTTGTTTTTTTAGGATTTCAGGGTGTTACATTCTCCTCACCTTAAATAAATTGTGTCCTCACAATTTAAACTTGATATTTTTAATAAATGGTTTTATATTTTAAAAAACCTTTATTTAATTCCTTAATCATAAAAGGGTTAAAAATATCCTTTTAATAAGAGAGAAATGGAAGTACATTGGTTATATGGAATAACCTATAACTATGTTTCTACGTAGGAGAGCATTAGTGGAAAGTGAAAATATAGACTTATAGGAAAAGCATAAATAATTATAGAGATTGATTAAGGTCATTGATTATAAAAAATTTAATGATAAATGGAAAGTTGAGGGCATAAAATCCATAAATATGTGATGATCTAAAGGACCATTTGATTCATCAGATATGAATGTAATAAGATAACATTTTTGTTTTGAGATCCTTTTCCTAAATTTTAGTATTTCATTTATTATCTAAGAATATAAATAAATGTACTTAATTGTTATTTTTATATTTTATAAACATAATTTTATCATTTGGTTGTTCTTTTATCAATTTCAAATTTATTCCCTTTATTTCAAGAAATGAATATCTATAAATGAATTTTTTTATGCCCGAAGCACCAAAATTTACTTTTAATGAATTGTAAGATCCATAAAAGAGTTAAAAGTATTTTTTTCTATCTCTAACTATTTTTAAAAAAACAATATGGTTAATACATTAATCTCTAAACCTCAAAATTAGTTCATCATTAATATTTATTCATCAAATTTTTTAACTAGAACCAATGACATATTAACCAGGACATCACGTAGGCCAGTGGTAGGCGTGAAACCCTTATCATCATTTAGTCATGGGTTGAATCCTCACTGCCTTATCGGATGTGATAGGTTTTCACCCTGCATGAAGGTTATCCTTTTTCTAAAACCATATAAATATAATTCCTATAACATTCCCAAAAGTATGATGAACATCCTTGAAATAAGGTTGATCATTAAATAACCTTTTTACTATGGTTTTCAATACAACTTATTTTTTTCAAATTATAATAACATTATATGACTATAATGTAATTAATTATAATATCAACTCTAATCATTATCAATACCTTTAAATTTATTTCTATAAAATTTAAATTTGTTATTCCTCAAATATTATTTTCATTAAAACATATTATTGCACTAAATTTCTCCAAAAATGTCCTTAATCTTGGTAGACTCTTGATAGAGAAAATATTTTAAGTTATTTTATTCTTAAATTCAGTGTTTTTAATCCCAACAATGTGTTATTTTAAGGTTAATTGTCATATTTTATGTTTTTGAATCATTTTTTGAGATTAATTGCTAAAATTACATATTTTGGATTTTAATAGTTTTAATTTATTTAAATGTTTCGGCCATAACTTTTTTTGAACTAATACAAATTGAAAAAAAAATCTTTTATAGGTTTTTATGTTATATGGTATTCATTTTATCCTTTAGGACCAAAAGATAAATTCATCATTTGAAGGCCCAAAACCATCTCACAATTACAATCTTGAAAACTGTGCACATATCTGGATAATTTTATTGTTGGGATGATATATCATAAAATTAAAAACCAAAGGAGATTAAATTTAACATGGATAAATAATACATCTATAGGAACAACATTCATTAAGGTGGTTGAACCTGATTATTTCAATTACAAGGTCAAAAATGTGTTAGAACTCGGTGCATTGGAATACGAATAGTCAGCTTGGGTATATTAAATATCCTAAGTAAATCATAATTAACTCCATAATTAATTTTCCAATAAGGATTAAATTTCCTGATTCGATAGAGTAACAATAGAATAACAGCATTAAAGAATACCAATTTAACAAATTTAGTCATTTATTAGGCCTAACACACATATAATTTCTCAATAGATTTTTGGAGCCCATATTTCACTCCCTCTTTTTCCTGTAAAAGAGTCTTTCTTCTTCATTTCAAGTGGTTGGAAACTTATGGGTAGCCTTTGAGGACCATTTTATATAGTTTAGTCTTGTATTTTATTTTATTTTCATTTTGTAATTGTATTTAATGTTTTAATTTAAGTGTTCTATTTTCTCTCTTATTATTTCTCTCTATTGTTTTTCCCCTATTTTCTTATTCACTGTGAACTCTTATACTCATGATAATGAGTAGCTAACCCGAGGATGTTCCTGGAGGATTAATCCAGTGATGAACCCAAGTCTTTGAGCTATCATTTTTAATGTTTCTTACTTTCTTATAGTTAGGCTTGTAGGATCAAAATATTAATTTAGATGCTTAATTAGAAGAGGGGTGAATTATAAGTATAAAATCTTTTGTTTTTAACCTTAAGGAAAACTGTGTTTAACAAGGTTAAACAATGTAAATTCACAAGACCTATTTTAGTTCTACAAACTTGATAGGTTCTGGAAATGTGGTTCTGGAAATGAAACTTAAGGAAAGTTTACAAGGAAAATATTCTACCTTAAAGCTTGTAGAATCTTACTTATCAGAGTATACAAAAGAATAAGAAATTATAATAAGGTTATACTTTCTTCCATTATCAAAATACAGCGAAAATAAACTTGAAACAAAACAAGTAACAAGTATGAAATCTTTTAACCCAAAGAGTAGGGTATCAAACAACCTTGGATAATGGTCTCTTGATTTATACTTTTAAGAAAGTTTTTCATACCCACACCAGGGTAAGACCACGATAAGAATATCGGAATTTGTCTTGCTATCCTCGTAAGACCTCAAACTTTAATGTAGTCAGTACCTCTATCTTCATATCCCTAGAAGTCCTTGATTGTACACATCAACAATCGGAGTCGCACAAAGCAAGCTAAACAAGATGTTCAGTACGCACAAGGCATAAGAGTCTGTCTCTCAAGAAATCACTTCAATAACATGCAATCTCTAGGGTGATCAACATGTATTTTGAGCTCGTTCAAATGAGATCCTATTTATAGGCACTTCTCTAATGGTTGGATCCCTCCTCCAACAGTCATATTTTTCCTTGAATTTTAGAGGGCATGTACACGTGTCACTCAAACAATGGTTAGTTGGAAACAAAATGTATGACATCATTTCATGCCTATAAAAAGTGTAAGAAAAATAAGGTTGCTTAACCAAATCTAATTTTTCGGAGTCTAAGGGAAAAATAAAGTTCCGAGTCTAACCAAATAATCATTTAGAGACTATAAAACATGGATATTCAGATTATGTTTTTCAAGGAATTTGAAACCTAAATTCTATATATTTTTAAGTCTGAATTTGGAGTCTGAATTTTGAAGAATTCAGAGTCTGAATTTTGAGGAATTCGGAGTCTGAATTATGAGGAATTCGGAGTCTGAATTATGTGGAATTCAGAGTCTGAATTATGAGGAATTCAGAGTCTGAATTTCAGAGAATTTGAAGTTTCGATTTCAGAGAATTTAGAGTCTGAATTTTAGGGAATCTGGAGTCTGAATTTCAAAGAATTTAGAGTCTAAATTTTAGAAAATTCAGAGTCTAAATTTCAGGGAATTTGGAGTCTAAATTTAGGAGAATTTAGAGTCGGAATTTCAGAGAATTCAGAGTCTAAATTTCAGGTAATTCGGAGTCTGAATTTTAGATAATTTAGAGTCTAAATTTCAGAGAATTCGGAGTCTGAATTTTAGGGAATTCGGAGTCTGAATTTCATAGAATCCGGAGTCTGAATTTCAGAGAATTCAGAGTCTGAATTTTAGAGAATTCAGAGTCTGAATTTCATAGAATTTGGAGTCTTAATTTTAGAACCTAAAAATAGAATACTCTATATCTAAGAATTTATAGGATTTTTAGGTTTTAAAAGTGAAACCGAATTTTAGACTTAAGAATAAAAATGAGTTAGATTTAGAGTAACTATAAAAAGAAAAATGAAAACATAGGTAAGGACAAATTTCCTTGGGGAAGTAAAATTTTCCTTATTAAGATAAATCTTAGGGAAAATGTGATTTTTCTTAAGATAGAGTGTCTATGATTTTCAAAACATAGAGGAATAGAAAAGCCATAAGGAAACCTTATTGACTCAATAATCTCCCCCTTTTTGGAACGCAGAAACATCCTTACGAAAAAAATATAAGTACTTAGAGTTTTTCTTTATGGACTTGAAAATAAAAACTTATCTCCCTTTACTTATGAAACATGGTGAATATGACTAAATCCCCCTTGGGTTTTGAAATCCCTAAGGATCGTATTCTTGACTTCATTAAAAATATTTTTCCATTTTCTATATAAGGAAATATTCTTTGATGAAACTCATCCTTAGATTGACTCCCCCTTACTTAAGGAATTCACTTCTTTACTTATTATTCATTTTATTATTCCTTTCTCCCCCTTTGTGATTTTCAAAAAGGAATAAAGAGAATGAAAAAAAATTGGTACCTGAAAAATTAGTACTAAACAACCAAATATATGAAGAACAACCAAAATTCCATTATGATTAAAAGAATTTGTACAAAGAAGAAAATACAAAAAAATATCAGAAAGGGGTAGAATTATCCTTATTTCTCCTTCAGCATTAACTTCTTTACAATAGTTTTCAGTTTCTTTATCTACTTGCGATCTTCTTCCACATGCTTGAGCAGCTGATCCTGATATTCATTTTTATTCTCTAAGGCTTTGATCTTTTCTTCTTGAGCCTTAAGAATATCTTCTTGAGCCTTAAAAACTTCTTCTTGATTAGAAATATTTTCTTCAAACTCTATTCTGAGATCCCTTTCCCTCTTCCAATTCATATCCACTAAATTTAACTTCCCATTAATATCCTTGACTTCTTTTTTACAAGTTGTATGTTCGAGACTTAGCTTTTCCTCAAAACTCTTAGTAAGATCATTAAACTTTCCATATTCAGTGTCAAAGTAATCCTTCACACTTTCTTAGAAATCATCAAGGATTCTCATCTCTTCTATTGTCTTCCTTGACCACTTAGTTATTTCCCTGCACGATCTTTTTTGAGCTTCGTATCCAATTAAAAAGGGTTTGAAATCAGCCTCAAGCATGAAAAACTTATCCATAAGCATGGTAAGTGAATTTGATTTCTGATTAAACGAATGTCTAAGCATCTAGCACCTCGAGTCTATACTCGAAAATAAGGGAATGGTATCAACCAGCTTCTTTAAATATTTAACAAAAAAATCATGTCCAAGAGAGGATGATTCCGAATTAGACTGTTTGGTTGGAGAGGATTATTTTTCTATCTCTTCAGCTTTCCTCTTTGATGAAGCACTGATATATTTCTTTTTCACTAAATATTTCCTAGGTGTATCAACCAACACCTGCTTTCCCTTATCATCTCTCAGAATGATCTCTTCTGCTTTGGTTGATTCATGCTCACTATCTGATAATTGAACAATCTTGTCTTTCTCAAGATTTTCTTTTTCAAAACCTGCCACAAGATCTTCTGACTGAATAAATTCATGGTTACTACTTTCTTATTCAGATAGTTTATTCACTTATTCTTTTCCCTTTTCTTCTTTTCCTAGTGTAGTAAGTTTTGAATATTTTGCTTCATAATTTTGAATTGATAGTTTTTTCGAAGGACTCTCCTTCTCATGATATTTCTCTACTTGTCTTATCATTTCATCTATATCACCACTTCCTCCTTCTTATTCTTCTTATTCCACTTATTCCTCTTGAACTATTTCTTCTTCTTGTTCTGGTTTCGGAATCACTATCTTTTTTCCCAGATTCACAGGAAGTGATTCTTTGAAAAATGATTTTGGTACTTTAATTTGTTTAGAGGATTTCTCATCATCCTTAAGAAGGGATTGAACTATCTCAAATTCATATATTTTCTTCCTCTGCTTGTTTTCTTTTTATTGCTTCTCAAGATTTTTAGCAGCCTTCAACTTCAAGGCTTTTTCCTCAGTAGGGCCCAATCCAAAACTAGGCTCCCCTTACTTCTTATTATTTTTGTCTTTTCTTCACTTGGAAACCACTTCATCAAGATAAGTCTTTTTCTTCTTTGGTTTAGGGGGTGATGATTGAGTTTCCTTAGCCGCAGGAGTTTTTTCTTTCTCTTATGGTTCCTTCACCTTCCTCTTTTTTTCACCCTTTTTGGAAGTTTCAGCCACTTCCGGTTTCTTCAATAGAGCTTTGATTTCAACTTCAGAAAAATCATAGAATTATCCTGATTCACCAGAAAAACCAACTTTCATTCTCCTTAGAGTATCATCACTCAGTAACATTACTTTGAAATTCCTTAGTTTATAACTACAAGGGATTTTGAAAGACTAAAGACAAAGAACTATAATCTTGGATATAATAACTGGATAAATGACAATTTGAGACTTAAAATTTCCATTCTTGATATTCTCAATTGTAACCAAGATATACTTGACTAAGTTTATCTTCCTAAGGTTCACCAGGAAATCCAAAATATAGATATCACTTTTCATCAGGGAATCCTTATCCCCTTTTCTCGGAATAATAAAACCTTGAAACCATAATTCAGGAATCTAAAAGGTTGTAGATAGATGAACAATATTCAGAGTCTTCACCGCTAAAATACCAAGACATTATATAGATTTCTTTCTATCAAAAGATATTGCTACATCTGGTAGCTTGTGGGTATAGAACTCTGCTTCACCCTCATATGAAATTCCAATCAAGCTTGCAGCCTTAGTGTAAGAAAGGTAGTAGGTCTTTCCATAACTCTTGAAGGAAAACTTGTCTCTCCCTCCTTCATTAAAAAACTTACTGATTCATAAAATTCAACCAACAAATCTGGATAAACTGGATCTTGTGCCTTTAGTTTGGATACACATAGGCTCTCCTATCCATTCAGCTCGATATTCTTTGAAATGATAAAATCATACTTAACAAAGAATTTCGGATCAACTAGCCTCTCTATGTATATCTGTCATTCAGAGATTTCCTTTATAAATGACATTTCTTTCTGAGGATAATATTGCACAGACATTCAGAATTAAGGAAAATCCTGAAGATTCGGAATGGCCTTAAGTAGATCAGCATGGATTCAGCATGCCAAAGCTTTGAGAATCGATGTGGGACAACCGTCAAGGGGTCCTTATATAGGCATTTGAGATGACAGTTCATCTTCCTTGATTGATCAAATGGTTGAAAAAATCTTGATCTGATTTGACGGTTGAGATAATAGTCGAAGAAAGAATTTGGTAGGTTCTGATCTTTTGAGGTTTTTAAGATAAAACGTTCAGATTTAAGGAAAAGTGAATCTGAAAATTTTCAATAAAAAGAAAATACCAACAAGGAAACAAAAAATGATTACGAAAATTTAAGAAAGAAAACATACCTTCCGGATTTCTAGGAAAATTATCCGTAATGAGATAAATTATTTTTTTAGAACTTTATATTTAAAATAAAATGGTTATGAAAATTTTGATTATGAAAATTTTGATTACGAAAATTTACTAACAGGAAAATATACTCCCCCTATGAAGAGGAGTTTCTTACTGTAAGAAGATAGGTTTCAACAAGAAGTTAATATGGAATATTACCTTACGGTTATCATACCTAACTTCTATTTAATGTATTCAAATCTATTAGAGGGTAGAGATTTTTTGAAAATATCAACAAGTTGATCTTGCGTTCCGATAAATTGAAGAATGATATCTCCTTTTTGTGTGTGATCCCCAAGAAAGTGATGCCTAATATCTATGTGTTTTGCACGAGAGTAATGTGCAAGGTTTTTACTTAAGGCAATGACACTAGTATTATCACACAATATTTGTGTTTTGGTAAAACTCATACCATAGTCTGTGAGTGTGTGTTGCAACCACAACACTTGGGAATAGAAACTTCCATATGCTATATATTCAGATTCAGCAGTGGAAAGTGCTACTGAGTGTTGTTTTTTGCATGACCAAGAAACTAATGAATCTCCTAAGAAATTACAAGTTTCATATGTACTTTTCTTATCCATTCTACATCCACCAAATTCAATATATAAAAACTTTTTAAAACAAAATCATTTCCATAAGTATAAAAGAGTCCTAAATCCATGGTTCTCTTTAAATAGCGAAAAATTATTTTCACTACCTTTAAATGGGGTTCCTTAGAATTGGATTGATATCTTACACATAAGCATATTGAAAACATTAAGTCTGGAAGACTAGCTATCAAATATAGTAAACTTCCTATCATACCTCTAAATGATGTTTGATCTACTGGTTTCCCAGCTTCATCAAGATCAAGAGAATTTGAGGTACCAATGGGAGTAATAATACTCTTAGTGTTGTCATACCCATAATTTTTAAGAAGATATTTAATATACTTATGTTGAGATATATATGTTCTTTCTAATTTTTGAGAAATTTGAAAACCTAGGAAAAATGTCAACTCACCCATCCTACTCATTTCAAACTCATATTTCATTAGATTTGCAAACGAATTGGTTAAAGATTGCTGAGTTGAACCAAATATAATGTCATCAATATAAATTTGAACAATCAAAAAAATTTTCTTATCTTTATTTATAAAGAGGGTTGGATCAGAATTTCCCTTAACATAATTGTTTTGTAACAAAAATCCTGTAAGTCTATCATACCAGGATCTAGGGGCTTGTTTAAGTCCATATAAATCTTTGGTAAGTTTTAAAACATGTTCATGATGTTTTGTGTCTTCAAAACCTGGAGTTTTTTCATCAAAAACTTCCTCTTGAACATATCCATTAAGAAAATCACATTTAACATCCATTTGAAAAAGTTTAAAGTTGAATAATGCTATAAAGGAAAGTAGAATACGGATAGATTCAAGTATAGCTATTGGAGCATATGTTTCTTCATAGTATATTCCTTTTTGTTGATTATAGCCTTTAGTAAATAACCTAGATTTATTTTTTAATATGATTCCATTTTCATCACACTTATTTTTGAAGACCCATTTTACACCAATAACAGAAGTTTCCTTAGTTCTTTCAACCAAGTTTTAGACTTTATTCCTTTCAAATTCATTTATCTCATCTTGTATGGATTTTATCCAATCATTAACACCTAAAGCTTCATCAGTGTTTTTTTTTTCTAATTGAGAAAGGAATGATAGATGTTCTACTTCATTTCTTAAGGAACTTCTAGTCCTTAAAGGTTGATTTACATCTCCAATGATACTATCACTAGGATGATTCTTAATAAAAAACTGATTTGAGTTTTGTAAAACCTGTTCATCAACATATGGTAGGAAATATTCTGGGGTAAATGATTTAGAAACATTTTCTTGAACATTTTCCTTATCAGAAGGATCTTCTGTCAAGGGTTGATAATCAGTTTTCAAAAACACATCCAAAGATGTATGTTGAGGTTGTTTAAAAACAAAAGGATCAGTTTTATCAAATTTAACATGTACTGTTTTTTCAATAGTACTAATATTTTTATTAAAAACACTATAAGCCTTAGAAGTTGTAGAGTAGCCTAGGAAAATTCCTTCATCATATTTGGGTGCGAATTTATGTAAATTATCTTTAGTATTCAAAATGAATACCTTGAAACCAAATACTTTGAAGTAGGAAAGTTTAGGTTTTCTACCATTCCACAATTCATAGGGGGTTTTATTGAGAAAAGGTATAACCAAAACTCCATTTATAGTATAACACACAGTACTTACAGCTTCATCCCAAAAGAGTTTAGCTATCGAATATTCACTCAACATGGTTCTAGTTATTTCTTGAATAATTCTATTTCTTCTTTCAACAACACCATTTTTTGAGGAGTTCTTGGTGCTGAGAAGTTATGAGTAATTCCTTTTCTACTACAAAAAAGTTTCAAAATCAGAATTTTGAAATTCTCCTCCCTGATCACTATGAATAGTTATCAATGGAAGATTTTTCTCATTTTTAACTTGGGCTCTAAAAATTTTAAAATAATAAAAACCTTTAGATTTATTTGTTAGAAAATAGACCCACGTAAATCTAGTGTAATCATTAACTAAGACAAATACATGATATTTTCCTCAAATGCTACTAGTTTGTGTTGGACCTAAAAGATCCATATGCACCAACTGTAATGCATCAGTAGTTGAGACTTCACTAATTGATTTAAAACTTGATTTATGTTTCATGCTATATTTACAAGGATCACAAACTTTTGAAGAATCATATCTAAGCTCCGGTATATCCTTAACAAGTCTTTTATTAGAGAGTTTTCATAGGTTTCTAAGATTACAGTGTCCTAATATTTTATGCCATAACCAATATTGGTCTTCCATTGCACTAAGATAAGGTAGATCTTGTCTCCTAAGGTCTTATAAGTTTAGTGTGTATATATTCTCTTTCCTATGGGCAGAAAGAATAAAATATTCCTTGGAATTGTGTAATAATCACTTATCATTCCTAAAATTCACAAGGTAACATTCATCACATAATTGACTTATGCTAATGAGGTTGTGCTTAAGAAATTTAACAAATAAAAATTTTGAAATCAAAGTTTTTCTAAGAAGAACAATGTTACCTATACAAATAATTTCTCCCTGAGCATTATCTTTGAAATTTACTTTTCCTCCTTTCATCTTGATAATATTTTCAAAGAAGTTTTTGTTACCAGACATATGTCAGGAACATCCACTATCCATGTACCATGTATTTCTATTGGTACTATCTTTGTTTTCCTGGAAATAAGAGTGTTAGACTTTCAGAATCCAAATTTTCTTGGATCTGGTAATTTCAGAAAGCAAGATTTTAGGAATCCACATTTTCTTAGAAAAATAAGATTTATGAAAACCTAAAGACTGAGTTTTGTTTAAAGAACAATTTTTTTCCAATGTCCACCACACTGATATTTAGTACAGAATGGAGCACTTTGAGGAACAAAATATTTATTACTAAAAACTGGATTAGAATGAGTATAACCAAATCTAGAACTATTTCTTAGGGGTTGAATTTGGGAATACATCTTGTCAAAGTTTTCCTTACCAGAGGTAAAGTTTGACAAACACTTCCTCAAGGAAAATATTTCTGAATTTAGTTTAATAACCAATTTTTTATCCTCAAAAACATTAGTTTTAGAAATAGAGTTAGTCTCTAAAATATTTTTCTTAGAAATTAAATTGTTAAGATCATTATAAAGTTTATCCTTTTTATAATTAACTTCCTCAAGGTTTTTTGAAATACTTTTTAAATCAAAAAAATTCTCATCAAGATCTTTATAAAGATCTGATACTTCTTTAGTTAAAATAGAAATTCTAGAATTTTCCTTATCAATCTTTTTCTTGAGTTTAGAATTTTCATTCTCAAGAATTTTAGCAAACCTAGATACTTCTTCATAAGTAGGTAATTGATTATCTTCATCAGAATTATATTATTCATATGAATATTTATAGTATTTATCATCAGTATAATTTTTGTTCAAGGAAAAATTAGTGATAGATTCGGCATTGTATACCTTGGCCAATATAAAATGATTTTCAATGGGTAGTCTAGCCAGTAGACCAAGATTCTTCTTATTAGAAGATTCATACTCTGAGGATTCATTAGAAGAGTCACCACCACTAGCACTCCAGGTGTCATTTTATTTTAAAACTTTCTTAGCTTTATCTTTGTAATACTTATTTCTATTCCTCTCAGAATTCTTTTTCTTTTTATTATTTTTCTTAAGCATGGGACAATCTGGCCTGATATGCCCTGCTCTTTTGCATTCATAATAAGTGAATTCTGAGTCTTTCTTGTTTTTTCTTTCTTTCTTCTTAAATCTATACTTAAAGTCTTTCTTCTTGAATATCATGTTCATACTTTGAGCAAGATTAGCTAGATCATTCTCAGAATGTTCACTTTCACTTGATTCAGATAAATCAGTGACTTTATTTGGCTTAGATCTTGTAACCCTTTTAAGAGTCTTGGCTTTAGTAGTAGTAAAGGATACACTTCCATTACCATTTTTCTTCTTATTTATGGCAACATCTCTTTTCATTCTTGTCTTGTGTTTTAGAAGAGTTCTAAAAGGTTCATCAATAGTAATTTGAGATACTTTCTTATTCTCATCAATAGTTGTTCTCTTATATTCCCACTCATTAGGAATTATATCTATAATCTTGTCCACAAGTGCCTCATAATCTAAACATTTCTCACCCATAGATTATAAACTATTAACAATTTTCATAAACCTTTGTTGCACCTTGCATACTGGTTCTCTATAAGGAAATAGAAATCCATGATATTCTACTCTAAGAATAGTTCTTCTAGTTTCTATAACTTTGGATGTACCAAAATGAGTAACCTCCAATTTCTTCTAGATACAATTAGCAGCTTCACAAGAAGAAATATGACTATATATATTCCTGGTCATGGAACACAACAAAGTATTGTGTACCTTGTAGTTTAGTTGATATTATGACTTTTCTTAATTGGTGAAAGTTCTGACTTTCTTATCAGGAATCTTGTAATCTTCAGTAAGCATAACAAAATTGTCTAATCCAGTATTAATAACAAAATTCTTCATACGATCTCTCTAATATTCATAATAATTCCCATAAAATATAGGCTGTCTAGTAGGATTTATATTTTTAATCAAACCAACATTCATTCCTGTCATCTAAATGAAAATATCTTTCCACAAAAAAAAACTTATTAATAGTGAAAGTTTGTTAACAAGGATAAAAATTCCTAAGAAAGGAAAATATTTAGAACAATGAAAACTTGAGAAAGAAAACTTATATGTGAATATAAGTATTTCAGAGATCTTCTTTGATACCAATTATAGGATCAAAATATGAATATAGATGCTCAATTACAAGAGGGGTGAATTTTAAGTTTAAAAACTTTCATTATTAACCTTAATGAAAACTTTGTTTAACAAGGTTAAACAAAGTAAATTCATAAGACCTCTTTTAGTTCTATAAACTTTCTAGGTTCTAGAAATGTGGTTCTGTAAATTAAACTTAAGGAAAGTTTACGAGGAAAATATTCTGCCTTAAAGCATATAGAATCTTACTTATTAGAGTATAAAAAAGAACAAGAAGGTATAATAAGGTTATACTTTCTTCCTTTATCAAAATACAACATAAATAAACTTAAAACAAAACAAGTAACAAGTGTGAAATCTTTTAACCCAAAGAGTATGGTATCCAACAACCTTGGATAAAGGTCCCTTGATTTATACTTTTAAGAAAGTCTGTCTTACCCACACCAGGGTAAGCCCTCGATAGAAATATCAGAATATGTCTTTCTATCCCCACAAGCCCTAGAACTTTAAGGTAGTCAGTACCTCTGTCTTCCAATCCCTGGAAGTTCTCTATTTTACATATCAACAATCAAATTCACATGAAGAAAGTTTAACAAGATGTTTAGTATGCACAAGGCATGAGAGTCTATCTCTATAGAAATAACTTCAACAGTATGTAATCTCTAGAGTGGTCAATAGGTATTTTGAGCTCATTCAAATGAGCTCCTATTTATAGGAAATTCTCCAACGGTCGGCTCTCTCCTCAAATGATCATATTTTTCCTTGAATTTAGGAGGGGCCTGTACACATTTCACTCAAACAACGGTTAGTTGGAAACAAAATGTAAAACATCATTTCATGACTATAATAAGTGTAAGAAAAATAAGGTTGCTTAACCAAATATAATTTTTCAAAGTCTAAGGAAAAAATGAATTTTAGAGTCTAACCAAATAATCATTTGGAGAATATAAAACATAGATATTCAGATTCTGTTTTTCAAGGAATTAGGAACTTGAATTATATATATTTCAGAGTCTGAATTTGGAGTTTTGATTCTAAAGAATTTGGAGTCTGAATTATTCAGAATTCAGAGTCTGAATTCTGAGGAATTAGAAGTCTGAATTCTAAGGAATTCAGAGTCCGAATTCTATGTAATTCAGAGTCTGAATTCTGATGAATTTGGAATCAGAATTTTAGAGAATCCAGGGTCTGAATTTCATAAAATTCAGAGTCTGAATTTCATAAAATTCAGAGTTTGAATTTTAGGGAATTCAGAGTCTAAATTTCAAAGAATTTGGAGTTTGAATTTCATAAAATTCAGAGTCTGAATTTCTGGGAATTTAGAGTCTGAATTTTAGAGAATTAAGAGTCTGAATTTTAGTGAATTTGGAGTCTGAATATCAGAGAATTCGGAGTCTGAATTTCAGAACCTGAAAATAGAATACTCTATATCTAAGAATTTATAGGATTCTAAGGTTTTAAAATTGAAACCAAATTTTAGAATAAGGAATAAAAATGAGTTATATTTAGAGTAACTATAAAAAGAACAATGAAAACATAGGTAAGGATAAATTTCCTTGGGAAAGAAAAAATTTCCTTATTAAGATAAATCATAGGGAAAATATGATTTTCCTTAAGATATAGTGTTTGTGATTTTCAAAACATATAGTAATGGAAAATTCATAAGGAAACCTTATTGACTCAATAAGGCTGAGTGGGATCTTAGTGGGAAAGGTGTCTTTGTGTCTCTACTTACCACCTGAGGTTTAACTTTTGATTATACAATATTTTCCTCGACCGAGGAGGTGGATTTGAGGTCTCTCAGCGATCGTTGAGAACATCATATATTCACAACCATATGCAGAGGATTATGTTCACACATATGATGTATTGTGTTCATTAAGTAAATTCGAAACTAATTAATATATGATGAAGGTTCACTCGGGTTGATTCTCTTAGTAATGTCTCATTTCATTCTAATATCATTCTGTATGTATTCATTTTGTTTTCATTACATTTTCATGTTTAATTTTAGTAATGAATTATAAATTATAAAAATCACATTTTTGTTCATTTTATTTCATAAATAAAAAAATATTAAAAAAAGTGAATTAGAAGTAGTGAGTTTTTGTCTCCAAAAGATCCTCAAGAGAATAGACTAGGTCAAAAGATGCCTCTCTTTTCCTCAAAAACATGATTTTGAAGAGAAATCCAAATCTTCATTCAATTTGAAAAAATGCTACAAATTTGGTAAATAGGGGAGAAATTCATTGATTATGAAATTAAAAGTGTTAAATACCCATGGATATCAATAGGTGTTTGGAGATGATTCATTTTTGAGTTTATTGAGGAGAACACCATTCTTGAGAAAAATTGTTTTCATGCATTTAGTTCACTTTAGAGCTTAACACTCCTCATTCTGCCTTAGATGTTTTTAAATTTAAAACCTATCAACCCTCAGCCTCAGAAAAAACCATGAAAAATATCTCATTATTGATACATTTTTAACTCTGTGAAGTGGAGATTCTAGGAGGATAGAAATCCTATTGAGATCACACATGATCTTGAGAATGAGAAAAATTCCATATTAAATATCCTTTGAGTGAAAAGAAAAATATTTTTTTCCCGGGGAGGTAGGTACAACATGCATGTGAGGATTAACATGAAATTGAATATATTATTATGATTTTTTGAGGAGTTAGGAAATTTTTATCCATGTAGGAGGCATGATATTTTCCTTGATATGACAATTGAGTTGTGTTTTCATTTATGCTTTAGGAAGTTTTTTTTGACCTTGGTATAAGATGATTGCTCAGGAGTGAAATGTTTAAGAGTGGGGGGTTGATAGAGAAAATATTTTCAATTATTTTATTCTGAAATTTAGTGTTTTTAATCCCAAAAATGTGTTATTTTTAGGGTAATTGTCACATTTTATGTTTTTGAAGCATTTTTTGAGCTTAATTGCTAAAATGACATATTTTTGGATTTTAATAGTTTTAATTTATTTCAATGTTTCAAACATAACTTTTTCTTAACTAATAAAAATTGAAAAATTATTATTTTATAGGTTTCTATGTTCAATTGGATTCATTTTATAATTTAGAAATAAAAGCTAAATCCATCATTTGATGGCCCAAAACTAGCACATAAGTCCAGCCTCAAAAACTATGCACAGATCTGGATAATTTTATTGTTGGGTCGATATATCAAAAAATTCCAAACTAAAGGAGATTAAATTTAACATAGGTAAATAATAAATCTGTAGTAACAAATTTTATAAAGGTTTCCATGCCTTATTCTTTCAATTACATGGTCATAAATTCGTTATAACTCGGTGTATTGGAATACGAACAGTCACCTTGGGCATATTAAATATCCTGAGTAAATCGAACATAACTCCTTCACTACTTTTCCAATAAATATTAAATTTTGTGAGTAAATAGAGGATAGATATGTGAACAACTTTAAATAATATAACTCAATCAAATTAGGTCATTTATTTAGTCTATAATGTGTATACTTATGGAGGAGATTTTTGGAGCCAATATTTCACCCCCTCTTTTGCCTCTAAAAGAGACTTTCTTCTTCATTTCAAGTGGTTAGAAACTTAGGGGTATCCTTTGTTGTAAATTTTATGTATTTTAGTGTTTTATTTTATTTTATTTTCATTCTATAATTTCATTTCATTTATAATTTAATTTTTCTCCTTTCTATCTTATTCTTTCTCTCTTTTGTTTTCTTCCCCTGTTTTCTTCTTCACTGTGAACTCTTATGCTCGTGATCATGAGTAGTTAACCCAAGAAAGTTCTTAGGGGAGTAATATAGTTATGAACCCAATTCTTTTAAAATTAATTCTTAATGGTTCTTATTTTCATATAGTTAGGCTGACTGGGATCTTAGTGGGTAAGGCACCTTTTTGTCTCCACTTTCCACCTGAGGTTTAACTTTCACTTCTACAATATTTTCCCTTGATCGAGGAGGTTGATGTGCAGTCTCTTAGTAATCATTAAGAGAACCATATATTCACAACAATATTCATAGTAGTATGTTCACACGTACTATGGATTGTGTTCATTAAGTAAATTTGAAACTAATTAAGAGATGATGAAGGTTCACTTGGGGTGATTCTTTCAAGAATGTCTCCTTTCTTTCTAACGTCATTTTGTGTGTAGTAATTGTGTTTTCATTTCATATGCATGTTTAATTTTATTATTTCATTATCAATTCTAAAATATAAATTTCTTTTAGTTTTATTCTATAAATAAAAAATATAAAAAAGTGATTTAGATGTAGTGAGTGATTGACCGCAACAGCTCCTCAAGAGAACAACCTAGGCCAGCCACGATGCTGCACTTAGTATAAATATTTTTTGAGAGTGCGACAACAATTATTTATCGAATCTCATTACATAAAACCTAAAAATATTTGTTTAATACTTTGAACTTATGATCAATCTTAACTCACTAACTCATGATGGTATATGTAACTCTTATATTAATGAATACACATGTGGTTCTAAAATTTAACACAATCCATAGATGTTTAATGATTCTTATAACCAATATACTACTGGTAAAACACTTCAAAAATTTATTTATTGAATCAAAATACATAAAAACTTCATCCATTTTATTTTCACTTGGGTCCTTCAATGGTCTAGGGGTTTATCCTATGTCATTCACTGTCATTATCTATTCAAATCCTTAATAATGGGTTGTAAAGAAAATGTGAATTATTATAAGAATATCCCCAAGGAGTTTCAAACTAGGTGCACATTAAGAACCATTTTCATGTATGATTTTATGCTTGAGTCAAACCTGATGTACCCTTTTCAAAGTTATTAACCCTAGGTACATATGTGCTAGAACCACATCCACTTGTAGTATTCAGATAAGGATGAATTGTAAGGAAAATCAACATAATCTCTACCATAATAAAACTTTATGATGTTTTTTTATACTTATCCTAAATGTATACCATATGGTTATGTTCCCTAATATATGTTTTCCTAAATCTTGTTCCCAAGTTTTCTACTAAACTTTCTATGATATCAATAGTAACGACCCTGACCCTAATAGCCTAGAGTCGATGCATTACTTTATTACATTAGCATAGATACAAAATTTAAATCCCAAAGTATTGAATAGTTTAGTAGTTTTTAAAAACTATATTACATACATGATACCCATTTTACATTGGTAAAAGAAAATAAATCATAAAAAAAGTAAAATCTTGGCATCCTTGAAACTCATTCTAAGAATTCATCATCATTTACTGGGGAAATGAAAAAAATAAGGGTGATATAAAATGATTAGTAAGGGTTAAGTACAATATAATATATCATAAATCAATAAATAATCATCATCTTGGAAAGTTAAATTACTATAACACATTCTAAATAATCAATAATGTGAGCATAATTTGGCAGGAATAAATGATGATCAAATAATGTCATAAAAATAATCACATTAACTTGAAAATTGACCGTGGATATTATAACTAGTTAAATAATCATATGGAATAAAAATAATTATGTAATTCATAATTTTATATGTCTAAACTATCAATATATATCCTCAATATAGTTACTATCAAGATCTATCTTCAAGATAATTTAAGTCTGTGGGTAGAAACTTGTCTAATTTGTCCAACTAATTCGTCTCATGAGACTACCAATGCATCAAGGGGATTACATTATCCATTTCACAACCCATGTCTTTTATTTCCAAATAATTACTCATATATATAATAATTTATTTAATTCATGAATAATGTTCCTTATCAAATATCTATATTGAGTAAAGGATACAGATTTATCAATATTTCCCCAGTTAATCAAATAACTTTCAAAGTAAAAACCATATATAAAAAATGGTATATGGTTTAGGAAATTATAATATAAATTACAAAATAATATGTATATTTAATATAAATTTAATTTTTAATGAAAAATTATTACAATAAATTCATTATTTCATAAGAAAGTTAACAATCACAAAAGAAAGTGAGATTGCACAATAACTTTTACCATTTGGTAATTTTCATGTTAAATCCTATTGGATGAAATAATTAAGATTGAAAATTAAAATACCATGAATGATAAATTATTTATGATATTTAATTTCAAAGGGGAATTATATACACCATATGAAATAAACATGTGGTGAATATGACATTTGTCTCACAGAAAGTAAAAGTGAGATGGAAATCCCTTACCTTATGCTTCCTGTTAGTTGAACGCTATTTAACCTCATGTATAATGGTTTTAAGCATATTATTAACTTACAAAAAAACTATATTAATATTTATAATATCATATATTATTCTTTTATAAAATATTATCACATTTTTGTTAATAATCATTCATTATTTTCACTGTTTTGGGTTTTAATTTCCTTGTCTTTCAAGTATGTTTTGACTTGTTATTTTATTTTTCCTCTTACATAGATCATTATATTATCATATAAATAATTTAAATCATGATTTAAATATCATATATATTCATTCTATATGTATTTATATTAATCTATAAAATTTAGTGATATTAAATGAAATGCATCGTTCATGGATACGGTAGGATGTACGTACGTATGAACACTACTTCCATTTTATTTTCATATTAAAGAAAAAAAAGTAAATGATATATATGTATATTATCATTACAGTATCATATTTATGTCATATATATCACATATTTTTATTAAAACCATCCTTAATAAATTTCATGTAAATCATGAAATAATCACTTCGCTTCGTGAGGCGGTAGTCCACCATACACATGAACGACATTACCGTATTCCCACAAAATGGAAATAATTAATTTAGGTGTTATATAATAATTTTATAATCACAAATAAATCATAAATATAATATATAAATAGTATTTCCATCATTATTCTGAACCTTTAAAGGTAGTAATGGAAAAATTAACGACATCGGTTCATGAGGCGGTAGACCATCATACACACGAACAATGATTTCATAACCCATTTGATGGAAGTGTGTGTGGGTGTAGGTCATAAACTTAACATAAAAATATATAATAATATTTGGGATACTTAGGTTTTTATATAATCATGGTATGATAATAATTTAATAGGGTTGATAAATAAATAAAACAAAAGGCGTGTTGATGAACATTACCTCTTCTTTGGGTAACTCTTATTGGTTTGCACCAAAGGTCTTCCTTGGATGGATTTATTCCCAAAGTTATGATTCTAGTATAATTTTATATAAGTTTTTAAGTGAATTTTGTAGGTTTTGGATGATCCAAATTTCATGGTATGTGTGAATAATTGAGGGGTGTGAGTGCCCTTTTATAGTGGAGGAGGGGTTACATTCTTATAAATACCAAAAATAAACACTATTAGGAGGTCTCCCTTACCTCATGTGACTTCTATAACGAACCATTTTCAATAAAATAGGGGATATGGTATAAATATGTCCATAAAATGGGTTTTTTATAAGTATTGGGTCATTTCCATACCATATCTTTTAAGATTAACCACTAAGTAAACTCATTTTTACCTTAATTGTTGTGATTAACATTAACTGTTTTCGCTAATCACTTTGGTTAAAAATTAATTTGAACTTATTATAAATTATAAATTATTATTATTCCAAATATTTAATCCATTTTTACAAATTCAACTCACATAATTAATATGATTTAATTTAAAATTTATCCCGTAGAAGTGATGACAAAGTGGGTTTTTAAAGTGAAAATGTTCAAAAGTTTAAAATGTTTTTATATCAAAATTCACTATAAAATTGATAAAAATGACTTAAATTGTATTATTATATGTATAATTGATCTAATTTAACTTTAAAACCAATTTAAAATATAATTATCATTATAAATTATTTAGATGAATAGTCAGTTTTCAATTAAATTCAATATTTTTTACTATTCATCAAAAAATGAAACTTCTCGAAAATATACAAAAAATTAACCCTAAGATAATTTTGACATTACTATTTAAAAAATTGAGTTTATTTTATAAAATAAAATATATAAAACTTCCAAAATTTTGTTTTAAAACAAGTTCGTCATTAAAAGGCGGCAAAACTGCCTTTAGAAAAATACAGTTTTTTATGTGCAAAATTAGATTTGTTCTTATCTTATGCCTATAAAATATATTAGATAAATGTAAAAAAAATTATTGAATATATAATATATAAATTTAATTAATATAATCCACTATTATTAATGAATTTAATTTATTAGGATAAAATTCCTTTGATGCATAATAATAGTTTTTTATAAAAGCATTTCATTTATATCCAATTGGTTTTTATATTCATTTATAATTAATTGGTAACCAATGAATTCAACCATATATTTTCATAAGTTATTCAATCATGTTCATAACTATAAATTTAATATCTTAGGAGATAATTTTCATTTTAAATAATAATATTAATAGTATTCGGTAAAACTCGGTCTTGCGTGTAACAAAAGCCATCGAAGAAAGTCGTCGTTGCGTGTAACGCAAGCTAACTCAGTGTTGTGTACATTTCAAGCTATATCATAGATTGAATTTATTTAAAATAGTAAATATATTTTAAGGTATCAGGATGTTATATTCCCTTCTACACTTGTTGTTTCTTATCATACACTCTATTGAATAAAATGTTACTCTTTTAGGATTTCAGGGTGTTACAAAAACTTTATGTGAGAACCATTTAATCAAAGGTGAATGATTACAATGTAATATAACCTATTGCACCATAATTTTTTCCTTTATCATTACTTCTAAATAACCTTAAACCTTTATTAAACTTATACAATCCTTCACCAACATCATATTATATCCAATAATTTTCACTATTAATAAACAAAACCAAATTATGCCATGTTTAAACAAACTTTATCATGAATTACCTAGGTTCCAATAGACCACCTACTGGGTATAATGTATTCACACCATACACATGTCCCTTTTGGATTTGTATCGACCTTGTTTTGTGTAATTCAGGAAAGGGGAAAGAATTAGAGAAAATAGGTTTTTAGGACATGAGGTGTGAAACTGGGTGGATCTTTCTGGATACTTTGATGGGAAACTGGGTTGAGGTGTCATGGTTTTCCATAATTGTTTTATATGGGTTATCTTATACAAGTGAATTCATATTTTTCTCTTTAGGATCTCTTTATTTTACATTAATCTTGTATATGTTTTTCTTGTCTAGTAACAATTTATTTGTGATTTTTATGGATGTTTTTATACTATGGTTGGATAGAGATATATATTAATATAGTTTTTTGTATATTGAACTATTCAGTTATAACATCTATCTTTAGTATACTGATACCCACATTAGAGTAAAAGTTTTTGTGGATCATTTATCCTATATCTATGAAGGTCGTGCTTATTTTCCGATAAGACCCTTCAATGATCTTTTCAAATTATGTTTAGAGGGAAACTACTTCCCAACTAATTGTCTTCTCATCCTTAGAATTTACACATGCATGTGGAAATTAGGAAGTGCACCAGATGTATTCTAGTGACCCAACTCATGAAGTGTTTAGGTATCCAGGTCATAGTCATTAAAAACCTATCTTATTAAAAATATGATATTTCATTCAAGTACAAAGCATATTTAACTAAAATATCACTTCATCAGGGTTATTTTACAAAATGAAGTGTTTGGAATATTGAATGTGAGTTGGAATCAAAATAAAAAAGAGGTATTGACAAAGGTCATAATATAAGAAATTCTGGGGCAGTGTTATGTATTATAAGGGAATTTTATGATAGAGGGTGATTAAAAAGGTCACTGTTGAGGTTGAAACACACACACACACACAATGATAAAGAGAGAGAGATGTTTGGAAGGTGGCTGATTAGAAATCCTTGAAGCATTCTTCAAGTGGGATATTGTTGAGGTGTGAAACTAGTTTTTCATCTAGGGCATTGATGAAGTATTAACGGGTTAGCTTAAGTGCTGGTAGAACAATCATAGGTGGTGAATTGTTTTAATGGGAATTTCAATGGTGGAGCATTGTTGGGCGGTAGAAGAAAATTTGATCAATGTATGTATGAAGTTTGGTGGTGGAGTTTTGATTTCCATGGTATCGATAAGTAAGTTGATCCAACTAGTTGAAGTAGTAACCAATTATGAAGTAATATTATGGAAATATTTGGTTCATATGTTAAATAGTGATTTTAAATAGGTTTTGAGGTTTTATTATAAATAGTGGTCCTCATAGGGATGTTCATACTTATAATTAATTCAATCAAGTAGTGATTAGTGGTATCAGTCATAACTTGAGAGTTTCTCTCTCCTTTCTTTTCTAATGGATTAGAGTGTTTCTCGATGGGTGTATAGAATTTAAAAAACCATGTTAAATTCCTTATGTGATGGTGTTATGTGTGTGAGGTCTTTTATTATTCTTCTATCAGTTTTTATTTACATTCAAAAGTCTTGTTTGGTTGATACATAACATGATGCTTTTCTTGGATAATCTATTATTGGGTGTCTTTGGATATATGGTCTTTGTTCCATGTTTTAAGTCTAGTGGGTGGATTTTTGTTATAATCACAACACTTTTATCCAATATTGTGTGAAAATAAACCCTTTAATTATGAAAAATTTGATATATTGAACATTTAAAATGATTTTAGAACATGTATTAATAGAAGCTTAATCCATAAAAATTTATCTTTCCACATCATAACATAATAATTCACCAAGTTTGACATTGAATTATATATTAGGCATGCAGAATGGTTGGACCGAGCTTAAACGAGCCAAGCTTGTACTAGCCTAAGTCTATTTTTATTATGCATATTTGACATATTTTGTATATGATCCAAAATTTATAAGTTGTGCATATTTTTCATTAGGGGAGGGAAATCCTACGAGCCTGCCCATTTTTTTATATATCCATAAATTACACACACACACACACTATACTCATACCCCAATGCAGTGGTAAGTGTTGGGTGCTCACAATTAAATAGATAAAGATTGAATCCTAGAAAAGATGGAAATATAGAGTACTAAATAAGGTATTGTATAAGTGTGGGTACTGTAAAATATGGTTACTATAGAAACAATATTATTCATGATGAAAGATTTTGGGCCTTGTGTAAGGCCTCCAGACCACTTGTAATGGGTCAATTGTGTTGTGGGTTTACCCTTTGGAGGGGGTGGCTTAACCTAGTTGATCCCTTGGGTGTGTGTGTGTAGTTTATATTGATTATAACCCTCTAATATATATATATAACTAAATAAATTAAATTTATAATTGTGTACCTTGTCAAATATAAACAACAACTAAAATATAACCCTGGAAACATATATTCAAAACTCAGGAGTTGTAGCCTTTCATAAAAAAATTAACATTATTACATATCTCCTAACATCCCAATAAAATTATATATATATATATATATATATGGTTAGTGGTGGTTGCAACTGATCCCCCATATAGGCCTGTAACTGTTATTTTTGCCCACATAAATAAAAGGCTATTTAAATTTATCCGTTTAGTTTCGTTTTAAAAATGAGCCAAAAAATTAGGATTGACCCACACCCTATATGCGGGATTACTTGAAAACCTAGGACCCTTTTGGAATGTCTATTTTAGATGCTTGAATGGTTGTATTTAGATAAAGGAAAGTTAGTAAGACTTTAAGAACTCTCAACTAGTCTTTTAATTTATTAATCAACTGTAAAGACTTTTAGACCCATGAATTTTTAGAGCTTAGATTTGACACCCATTAATCAAAAAGATCCAATGGTCAAATTCTCACACTTATAAAAAGAATAAATATGATCATAATCAAAGCACCAACCAAGTCACAAATTATTCAATTGATCTCAAAGAGATTTTATCTCTCCATTGTTGACTTTATTTATCTATTACCAAAGAACAATTTCACTTCTTTTAAATATCTTATTTATTCTTCACTCCCTTTATATCTTATTTCTTTATATTATTTATCCTACTAATAATGTAACAATGATACTCTATGTAACTCACCTGTAATGGTTATTTTATCTTCTCTTTTAAAAAAATAAATTTTAGGGATATAAACTTGTCCTTTTTTTAGAGAAAGCTCAAAACTGCTTGTACTCAATGCTAGGGACATACCATATATGGGTGTAATACCCCACATTTTTGTAACTTCCAAAAACTCACAATCTGGATTTCAAAAATGTTTCGTATAACCCTTAGTTTTTCTACTTTAAATGTTTTTGTGTGGATTGGATTTTTAAATTTTTTAAATTTCAATTCACCCCTATAAAAATATTCTATAAAATAATAATAATGATCTCAACCATGTATGTTACTAGATTCAAGTATTAAAACTTTCCCACATCCATGATTATTTTCTTTCCCGATATTCTTATGAAAATAATATTTTCTTAAAGAAGTATTTAATGTTAAGTTATAGGAATTATGGTGAAATTATTTAATCATAAGTTCATTATTATTCTTTATTATTAATATCATCAAAATTTATTCAAAATATTTTGTATTCCCCTGTAATTAATACAATTTTTTCAAGGTTATTTAAGATTCATGAAAAAATCTATAATCTTTTTCAAACATATTATCAAATGTGATGTCAATACTGTAATATTTTATTTGTGATATTTCCCAAAAAATTAAAAGGTTATATTCATTAACCATTTTGTGATATTTATATAATAAATTTTTCTATCATCTTGTGAAGTAAGAAAAACAAATTCATTCTAATGAACATTTTTGAGATGTCCAGTGGACTGTGCAAACACGCCTGAGAGGGGGGTGAATCAGGTGTTGTCCAGATTTTACCAAATTATGATTTCTTCTTCTAAAATTGTATCAACCATTTGGATGAAAACCTTTAGTGTTGGTTAAAACTATTGTATCTTATGTTTTTAAACATAGCATACACCTATGTGCAATTCAATATAGGAAATTAAGTTGGTACATGTTCTTTTACAAAGTTCGGCTCCTATCAGGAAACCTAATCCTTCCCACGCTTGGGATTTCCAAGTACTATATTATTCACTATAATATTATCATCAATAAAATTGGAGCTGGATAGATATCATCCTAAAAACAAACATGACATATTACACAGATGTGTGATCACTATATTACATAGGTGATCTATGCAACATCCAACTACACTTCTTTATACTGGAATCCCACCAATTTATCTTCAAATCTTCCTTATCTTCTTGAAGAAAATCCAAAGTATTAAATAGAGATACCTCCGCACCCAAAAACTAATCTATTTATTAAACTTATAGTGACTTTGAATACCTTTAGTTCTTTAAACATGACATATGCAACTCAGCCTCTGTTTCTCTATACAACTCCCAGTTTCTTTTATAGAAAACTACTTGTTGACATACTTAAATCATAAGTCAAGAATGAATCCCAACACACTATTACCTATATTTTATACACTGAATAACATCATTCTATATAATCTTTTCAAGTGATATTCATTGAACCACTTGGTTCTTCTCTTTCACACTCTCATAATCTTTGCTGACTCTTCTTGCTTCTTCTATTCTCTTTCTTCCTCAACTGTATTTGTTTAATAGTATTGGTCAGCTCACTTATCTCTTATTCTTCTAAAATTCACCTTTAATACCCATATTATCATATCTCTTATCATAGGATTGGTATTCTCATATTTGAGAGATATAGTGTGTTTTTGTTTTTTCTTCTTAACTTAAGCTCTTGGATCACAAACTCTCTGCTCTACCACTATATATCCATCATTTTCATTTTTATACATAGGTCTCCATGAATATATATTTTCTATAAAATAAATATAGATTATACCATCAAATATTTAGGTTCCCATGATCCTCTCACTTTTCACTTTTTTCATACGTGGTTGTTCCCATGATCATTATATTCTCATTACCTCTCAACAGTTATCTCATGTACCTTTACAAGTGTATAGTTTCTTTTGCTCACCTTCCTTATCTATCTCGACCAAGAAGATATTATAGATTATTATTTCATAGCAGGCCTAAACTTATTTTTATTTACCTGATCTTCTTCCCAAGATACTCATCTCATCTTTCTCACTAAACCATCTCAGACTCCTCTTCTTTCAGCTTCTGGCATGAAGAACTACTCCATGGTGAAAAACTCAATTACTAAACTCAATAGATTGAATTTAAATACTTCAAGAACATATATGAATTTCATTAAACTCAATACCTTTGACTTTAATCACATTTACTTTTGATATTTATAACACTTTATCTCATCTCGAGCATCTTCATATTTTTCTTCATTTTTTATCACCAAAATAGAATTTCAAATATTCTTATTTGAAATTATCAAATATTGAACAATGATCTTCTCTCACATCCATATCATCCAATATTTCTCAAATAAGGCTTTGATTATGGATCTTAAAATCACCATGATGTGTATACCAATAGAGAATAACTCAAGTATCTTCTAAATTTAATTATCAATTAATTATGAAATTTATCCATTTAAACGGAATTTAAAACTTCCATAATTTCCTTCACATTGATCTTCCTTACCATAACTTTGAAGATAATATATATTTAATTTTAATCTTGAATCAAAACCACTTTTAGGTGTTTATGATGTTTTAATCATCGATTCATAACTTAAGCATCATCCCAATTAATTTCCATCTTCAGATATTAAATGTGGAATTTTCAAATTTTAGTCTACAACATTCCCAATTTTCACAAAGTTTTGAATGACACATATGATAGGCTCTGATGACACCTACGCTAAGTGACTCCACTCTTATGTGCGGGTCATCACATGTATTCTCGCTATGATGAAACCCATGCTGATACAGATGACACTTACACTGGATCAAAGCACACATATGCTCAACATAGATCACACATATGTTAAGAAGACTGACACTTATATTGGAAGTCCTATTCCAATTTTCTAGACTTTGTTGAGATTTTATGACACATATATTGGGTCAAAATGACACCTATATAGAATTTCTTTGCTAAATTTTTCTACTATGTATCTCATAATCCAAACTTCTCCATATTAACCCTAGCCTTCTTCAATCACCTCAAATGATTTTAAATGAATTTATAATTATAAAAATAATTCCAAAGTTCTTAAAATCAATTTAAAAGTACCTTATATCATATATACTCAACCTTGAGTATTTTATAAGAACTACCTTGCACTTACATATCTAGCTTCATTTCATCCATAATGAAACTTCATCTAAGTGTTCTCAAACATTGATTTCAATAGTAAATCGTAATAGCACACTGGGATGACTTCTTCAACACATCAGATTTTTACTCACTTAAAACATAGATATTCAATATCCCCATGTATCTAGCTTATCTTTAAAGTCTTTAAACTATTTTAAATAGCATTGTAATACTTCCATCTACACCTGTCGTGTTCTTCTAAGAATATCAGCGCATACAATTTTCTGATTTGAGGGTTGTCATTAGAACCTGCCCTGCTATATGTTCCAAGGAAGCTAGAAACTCTTCCTTTTATAATATAAGATATATTTACTTTTTATATTAATAGTAGTAAACTCTTCATCCTCTAGAATAAATTGACTTGCTTCATATTTACAACAAATGCAATCCAACTTCTTCAAATCCAGGGGCATTTCAATCTCCCCTTTGGATTTGTTGTCGATTTCAATTTGCCTTCTATAAAATCCCATTACCAATCTATCAAGTACATTATTGACCTCATTGTGGTTCTCATTTTCCCCATTGTCTATAAAGTACCGAGAATGAATTGGTAGGATACCTATAATGGTGAAGTTAGATATTTGTTGGACTTTCAACTTGAACCAAAT
Source organism: Viscum album (assembly GCA_963277665.1). Lineage (NCBI taxonomy): Eukaryota > Viridiplantae > Streptophyta > Magnoliopsida > Santalales > Viscaceae > Viscum > Viscum album. Next base: position 1,116,254,460 of record OY728120.1, read on the forward strand.
TTTTCTGCATGATGTAGAAGGATCTCACGCTGTGTAACTGGGTTAGACATCATGTAACTATTGTTGGGTACAATCCGTGAAAGTGGATTCATATTATAAAAGTTTATATGTCATGAAGAGTGGTTTCATGTCATGAATTCTTTAAATAATGGATTTTTAATCTGAGGCAATGGATTTTTTGGCGTACTTGAAAACCATGGATTTCACGACGTGTAACTGTATTACACGTCATGTAATATCCAACATACAGTTTTTAAAATAGGAGAATGAAAGTTTTGTTTTTGGTTCTTTACTCTAGGACCTCAGCTCTCGACCTAGAGCTCTTCCTAGGCAATTTTGGGAGACTCTACTCCATCTAGATCGATCTGTTCGACGTTGGATCTTCATTGCGGTTGAAGTGCATCTCTCCGAGTGAGTAATCTTTCCACTTATTTTTTTCTTTTGAGTGTGGTATCACCCTTGAGTAGAATTATCAGATCTATCAATCTAATTTGGTGTTCTCTCTTGTTTTATTCCACGATCTGTTGTGTGATCTCATTCTGGAGGCCATTCCTTTGTTGATCATGGTGTGACGGGCTTCCGTTCTTAAGGTGAGTGGTTTCTTCTTCTCTATCAACCCTTTTATTTTACAATTTAGTCAATCCTAAGATGTGTGTATTGTATTCTAGGGTCTCTGTTTGTGTTGTTCGGTTTCATTGTTGGTGGATTCTATTGCGGGCATGTGCAACCCGGGCTTTGAGGTAGGTGGTTCTGTCTCTAGCCTATGATAATTATCCTAATTGCTCTTGCTTTATAAATTGATTTATCAAATTTTCATGGTTTTTTTTTGTGTGTTAAAAAAGGTTTTTTAAATATAAATGGTTTTCCCCTGGTTTTTTGATAAATGAAAAGAATATGGGTAATTTTGAAATATTGAAATTGATTTGTGAAAATGAGCACATGGGTTACCTTGGGTACTTAGGTGGAAGGTTTATCTTAAGGAAATCATATGTGTTTTGTGATTATCAGGAGGTTTGATCATGGGGATTTCCTCTATTTCCTAGGCATGTTGTTCTAGGGGGCAGATATTGACATTGTCGGTGGGTTTACTCATGGGGTATTCCTCAGCTTCCTAGGAATGTGTTCTAGGAACTAGATTGTGCACTTGATTTAATATGGTATGATTAGTCTTCTAGTATGACCTATAGTGATCCTTGGTACTGATTTCTGTGCTTCTACTTTTGTTCTGCACTTCTTGGCTTTCTGAGTTAGCCTTGATATGCATGTTGTACCTACTTTTGTTTAGAACTGTAAAAATGGTAAATGTTTACCATGTTTTCTATAAAAATTCTCTATTGTTTATCATGCCATGTTTTATTTAAATAAGAATGTAGGAATTTTTATACAAATACTTGATATGAAACATTAGGGTGGGATCCTACTGAGCCTATTAGCTCACACCCTACGCACCTCCTCTGTGGTGCGTAGACCTTTGTATGTATTCCAATGCAGGGAAAGGCAAGGCATCACAATGAGATTGAGAGGTTCGTGTCAGCTGGTTTTGGGTAACTAGTGGTGAGATGGTGGGATTTTTTTCATGCCATCTCATGGAGTAGTTGCTTGGTTTTGTTGCTTACAGTTGGACATGTTTTTGGAGATTTGACTACTTTTTAAACTGTTTGTTTATGATATCTTTTTACTGTTATGGCATATATATTCCTTTAGTCTTGTGTTGTCTATTTCATTATGGGTATACATATATACCATGTGTTTGATTAGGTTTGGAGAAATCATTCCCTCTGGTGTGTTGTTTGATGCTCGAGTTCTTGTGTCTGACCTGTGGGAATTGAGAACGCCCTTCGGGTATGTAATGGAATGGGTCGGGTGCCAAGTTTGAGGGTAACCTAGGTCAGTTCCTTACAATTTGGTATCAGAGGATGTATGTCCTCAAGATTCCTTGTCTTGAGACATCTGTTGGACTAGAGATAGGATTATTAGTACTTGATAGGTATTTTATGATGAGTTCCTGGTCAGCTCTTGTCGTAACGAGACTCAAGTTTCTATGGGATATTGGGATGTGTGTCTCTAGTGTTGGGTTTGGTTTTAAATCTCAGTTTCTACTTATAGGTTTTCTAGTTTTAATTGAGATTTTTTCTATTGTCTAATAATTCTCATGTTTTGGTGTGCATCAATATGCCTCCTAGATGTCTTCCATGAGTTCCTCGGGAGGGTACAGTTGATGCTCCTCAAGGGAATCCACCTATAGATTAGAATATAATTGAGACTATTATACAGGTAGTTTGTGTTGTCTATTAGGATGTACCACAAGTTTAGAAATCTATTGTTAAGATACATCCATGAGTTAGAGGAGGGAGAGAGATAGATCATGAGAATTATTACATGAGAATCCACCATCCTTTAAAGGAACGGTTAAACCTCAAGAGACAGAGAACTATATGGATAGGATTGATCAGATCTTAGACTTTCTGGAAACACTTGAGAATATCATGGTAAAGTGTGCAACATTCAGGATCAAGGGTTTTGGTAAGTGTTGGTGGGATTCAATGGTCTAGGTAGACAGGCATGTGGAATTGGATTAGAAGGGTGTAAAAACCCTATTATTTCAGAAGTTTTTCCTAGAGTCACTAATGCTGGAAAAGTATCTGAAGTTCCTATCTTTACAATAGGGAGAGCATTCATTTCCTACATACACCAACTGATTTTCTAAGCTTGACCATTTTTTCTAAATGTGGTGAGGAATGACCATATGAAGGCTCAGAAGTACCTATAGTGTTTGTGACCAGATATCAGATCACAGGTGTTCATATTGAAACTTTCTACCTATCTGGAGATGATATATGGAGATATAATGGAGGAGATGTATATGGAAAGCAAGGTTGGGTTTTCCAAACCTTCTCTCCCATTTAGTAGTAGTTTCAGTGGCATGCATGGGAAGAAAAAAAAAGTGGTAGGATCATTGAAGAATTGATGGAGGTGGGTCTCAAATGTGAGCCTCCTTAGCACCATCTATTACAACTAGAAATGTGCTTCTGAATTGATATCAGTGTGTCAAGGGTGGACACACAAGCTGTTATTTTCCTATGATCACAAAGACGTGAAATAGTTGTGGATGCATTAGTCACTTACAGTTCTCCTTCCAGGCTATGAATACTCCTCATTATGGTCAGGTTTTGTCGGCTCCAAAAGCTACTATGGTGTATTTAGAAGCTTCAAATACTATAGGGATCTAGCCACAGACCTCAAGAGTGAAGCATTTTTACATAGTAGATGAGTGTCCAACAAAAGTCAATGCAGGTTCGGAAATAGTGATAGGTACTATCCATATTTCTTATTTAGTATCAATTTATTTATTTGATACCGGTGCCTCCCACTCTTTTATATCTTCATATTTAGTTGATGTTCTTAAACTTCCAATGAAACTTATTTCCTTTACAATGGAGTTATCAACACATCTCAGTAAGAGGAAACAGTATGGGTTTCGGTGTCCTTCTTGTTCATTAACAATGGTCAATACGGAGTTGGTTTGGGACTTTCTCATTATTGATTTGGATCTATTTGATGTCATCGTCGATATGGATTGGCTTGTCGCTCATCGAGCTGAGGTTGATTGTTATCATTGGCATGTCTCATTTCATGTTGTCGATGGGAGATCTCATGTGTTTCATGGGGAGTGGGACCCGATATCAGGTTGTGCAGGGCCTTCCTACCCATAGCTCAGGAGTTTGTTGTTTGTTGTTGTGTTTGATCCCAATTAAATCTCTCCTTTCATTGATCTTCCTGTCATCGTTTGGGAATTTTCTGACGTTTTCCCTGATGAATCTTCCAGTATTCCTCTAAAGAGAGAGTTAGATTTTACGATTGATCTAGTGTTAATTACGCATCTGATATTGATACCTTCATATCGTATGGCACCAGCTAAGCTAAAAGAGATCAATATTTAGTTGGATGATCTTTTGGAAAAAAAAATTGTTCACCCTATCATTTCACCTTGGGTAGTCCATATGCTTTTTTCTAATAAAGTAGACGGTTCACTTTGGTTATGTGTGGACTATCGGAAGTTGAACCAGATTACGGTTAAGAACAAATATCATTTACCTTGTGTGGATGGTTTGTTTGATCAATTAAAGGGGACAAATTGGTTCTCTAAGATTGTTCTTCGGTCAGGTTATCATTGGCTCAGAGTTTGGGAGTCTGATATACCAAAGACAGATTTTGGGAGAAGGTATGGACACTATGAATATATTGTGATGAATTCTGGTCTTACTAAAACTCCTGAAGTTTTTATTGATTTGATGAATTGGATATTCCATCAATATCTTGACAATTTTTTGGTAGTGTTTATGGATGATATTTTGGTTTATTCAAAATACGAGCGTGAGAACGAGAACCATCTAAGTTTGGTTCTGGAAATTCTAATAAATCATCGTTTGTATGGAAAGTTTTCAAAGTTTAGTTTCTGGATTCAAGAAGTTAAGTTATTAGGGAAAAATATTTTTGAAAACAACTTATCAATTGATCCTGAGAAGGTGAAGGATGTATGGTCTTGAAAGGAACCAAAAAATGTCTTTGAGATATAGATATTACTTGGTCTTTTGGGGTACTACCAATGGTATGTTAAGGATTTCTCTAAGTTGGTGTCACCTTTGACTGCTCTTATCAGGAAATCAATGAAATTCACATAGGATGCGGAGTGTCAGTCTTCTTTCTATGAACTGAAATGACTTTTGACATTGGATCCTATTCTGATCTTACCTAATCCAGGTAAGGGATACATGGTGTTGTGTAATATTTCAGGTAATGGTTTGGCATTAATTCTTATGAAGGATGAACATGTGGTAGTTTAAAACTATTTTCATCTTTGACCTCATTAAAAGAATTACCCCACTCACAATTTAGAGCTTTTTTCAATCATTAATGCGCTTAAATGTTGGTGGCACTATCTTTTTTGGGAGAGGTTCATAGTCTTTTCTGATCATAAAATATTGAGCTATAAATTTTCTCAAAAATACTTGAATCTCAAACATATATGATGAGTATAATACCTTCAGAAATTTGACTTAGATATTGCCTACACCCCGGGAAAGAGAAATATCGTTGCATATTCTCTTAGTAGGAAATTACCATCATAGGATGTTTTGGAATTGAAGGAGGAGTGGAACCTTATGGGGATTTTTGCTCAATTGCACTTGGATGCTCAGGAAGATGTTTCAAGCATGGTTCTGACCAGTGTTCAGTTATCATCATCTATCTTGTAGTCTATTTTTTGTAGTTAGCAGTTGGATGTTGAGTTTCATAAGACTTGAGAAAGCCTTTATGGTGGGGAGACTATTTTCGGTTGGTCTCTTTCTTTAGATGGTATGCTCTACTTTGGGAAGCAAATTGTTATCCTGACATTTGTAAGAAGTTTATTCTTGTTTGATTTCCACAGCTCTTTATGGTTTTTTCATCCAGGAACTAAAAATACGTATTATTATATAAGGAGATGATTATGGTGGTCGGGTATGAATCATGACATTGTAGATTTTGTGTATTGTTGTTACACCTACCAATGAATAAAGGCAAATCACTTGAAACCTTCTAGTTTACTTCAACCTCTTCGGGTGCTGATTTGGAAATGGGATGAGTTATCCATGAATTTTTTTGTTGTATTACCATGGACTCCCCTAGAGAGGAATGTTATCTGGGTGGTTTTTGATCGGTTGACAAAATCTTCTCATTTCATTCTGATTAAAGACGCCACTAAAGCTGAAGATCTGGGTGAGTTGTATATGAAAGAGATTATGAGGTTACATGGGAGTCCTTCTACCATTGTTTCGGATAAGGATCTTAGGTTTACCTCGAGTTTCTAGAGGATTATTTAAGAGGAAATGGGAACTTATATCAAGTTGATCATAGCTTACCATCCATAGACATACGGTCAAACAGAGCGTGTGATTCAGATCCTGGAGGATATGCTCTGTGCCTATGTCTTGGATTTTGAAGGATCATGGGATAGCCATCTAGGACTAGTTGAGTTTTTTTATAACAACAATTATCATTCGTCAATCAGAATGGATCCCTTTGAGGAATTGTATGGTCACCTATGTAGATCACCTCTTTTTTGGGATTAGGTGGGTGAAGTATCTTTAGTTGGACCAAGTTTGGTTCAGGAAATGTCTGTGCAGATTCAGGATGTGCATCGATTTCTGGATATAGCCCAGTGTCAATAGAAATCATATGCAGATTGGAGGCATCAAACTTTGGAGTTTTCTATAGTTGACTGGGTTTTCTTGAAATTTTATCCTCAGTTGGGTCACCGTCGACTTGGAAAATGGGAAAAGTTGGCTCCGAGATATGTTGGACAATTTGAGTTCACTAAGTGGCTTGGACAAGTTGCTTATCAGTTATAATTATCAGTTTAGTTGATAGGTATTCATGATTTTTTTCACATGTCTTATCTCAAGAAATACTATCCTGGTCCCACTCACATTCTAAGTTGGGAAGAAATTGAGTTAGAGCTAGATGTTTCTATTTTGGAGAAACCGGTTGAGATCATTGACTCTTAAGTAAAAGTCTTGAGTGGGAAGTCAATTTTGTTGGTTAGAGTTCTATGGTAACAAGGATCATATTCTCATAAGACTTGGGAATGCAAGTCATTGATGAGGGAGCAGTGGCCTCATCTTTTTCTAGGGATTATATCTTCCATATGACTTATTGGGGATGAAAAGTCTTTATGGTGGGGAGTTTGTAACATCCTATTATCGATCTATCAGTTACATTTTTGACCTCATCATGGTTATCCTTTTTCCTGTTTTCTGTAAAGGACTGAGAAGAAATTAATAGGATACCTATAATGGTGAATTCAGTGATTTGTTTAACTTTCAACTTTAACTAGCTTTTTCTATAGGATGCAGAAGGATTTCATGTCGTGTAACTGGGTTACAAACCATGTAACTATTGTTGGGTACAAGTCGTGAAAGGGGATTTGAGCTGTGAAATTTTACACATAGTGAAGAGTGGTTTCACATCGTGAATTATTTAAATAATGGATTTTTAATCCGAGGTGATGAATTTTTTGGCGTTCTTGAACATCGTAGATTTCACAGCATGTAACTGTATTACATTTTGTGTAATATCCCACATATAGTTTTTAAAACAAGTGAGAAACTATTTTGGTTTCGGTTCATTTCTCTAGGCCCTTGGATCTCAACCTAGAGCTCTTACCATGTAATTTTGGGAGACTCTTCTCTATCTAGATCGATCTGTTCGATGTTGGATTGTCATTTCGATTGTGGTGCATCTCTCCAAGTGAGTAATCTTTCTGCTTCTTCATTTATTTTTATCATGGTAGCACCCTTAGGTTTCATTATCATATCTATCGATCTAAGTTTTTGTTCTCTCTTTTTTTTTCTTCCAATATTTGTTGTGTGATCTCATTCCGGAGGTCGTTCCTTTGTTGATCGTGGTGCGGCGGGCTTTCGTTCTTAAGGTGAGTGGTTTCCTATTATCTTCTGACCCTTTTCTTTTCCAATTTATTCAATCCTAAGATGTGTGGATTAGATTATAGGGTCTTTGTTGGTGTTTTTGGGTTTCGTTGTTGGTGGATTTTGTTGTGGGTGTGTGCGACCTGAGCTTTGAGGTAGGTGGTTCTGTCTCTAGTCTATGATAATTAGCTCGATTGCTCTTGATTTATAAATTGATTTATCAAATTTAAATGACTATTTTTGTGTGTTTAAAAAGGGTTTTTAAAGATAAATGAGTTTTCCCTAGTTTTTTATAAATGAAAAGGATATGGTTAATTTTGAAATAGTGAAATTGATTTGTGAAAATGAGCACATGGGTTACCTTGGTACTTAGGTGGAAGGTTTATCTTGAGGCCATAGTCCATGTTTTTTTATCATCGGGAGGTTTTCTCATGGGTATTTCCTCTATTTACTAGTCATGTTGTTCTAGGGTATGGATATTGACATTTTCGAGGGGTTTACTCATGGGGTATTCCTCTACTTCCTAAGAATGTGTTCTAAGAACTGGATTGTGCACCTGATTTATTATAGTACGAGTAGTATACTAGTATGACCTATAGTGATCCTTGGTAAGGATGCTTGTGCTTCTACTTCTATTCGGTACTGCTTGACTTTCTAAGTTAGTCTTGATATGCATGTTGTATCTGCTTTTGTTTAGAATTGTGAAAAAGGGGAATGTTTACCGTGTTTTCTATAAAATTTATCTATTGTTTATTATTCCATGTTTTATTTAAATAAGAATATAGAAATTTTAATGTAGAGACTTGATATGGAACACCTGGGTGGGATCCTACTGAGCCTGTTAGCTCACACCCTGCACACCTCCTCGGTGGTGCGTATACCTTTTTATGTCTTCCAATGTAGGGAAAGGAAAGGAGCTAATGTGAGGCGGTGAGGTTCATGTTAGATGGTTTTGGGTAGCTGGTGGTGAGATGGTGGGAGTTTGTCTATGCCATTATATGGAGGAGTTGTTTGGTTTTTCTCCTTGCAGTTGGATATGTTTTTAGAGCTTTGACTACTTTTTCAGTTGTTTATTTCTATTATCTTTTTACTATTATGTCATATATATTCCTTCATTATTCTGTTGTCTCTTTCATTCTTTGTATACATACATGTCATGTGTTTGATCAGGTTGGGAAAAATCATTCCCTCTAGTGTGTTGTTTGATGCCCGAGTGCTTGTCACAAGACCATGGGGATTGGGAACGACCTTCAGGTATGTAACGGAATGGGTCAGGTGCCAAGTTTGAGGGTAACCCGGGTCGGTTCATTACATCTTCCATAAGTCAATGTATATTTTCTCCCCCTTGTTGTGAATAGATGAAAAGGATGGAAAATTCATCTCCCCCTAATTGTCAAGGTAGGTAGGGTTTTCTCATCACTAATTTTAATAAACACGTCTTCCCCCCATTTGTTCATCCACTTTAAAAAGTCGACATTAGTTCCATGAGAGAGGGGTGATACCACATTCTTATTAGAAATTTTTCATCAACAGGTCAACTCTAAGTCTACATGGGATAACCCTTTGTAAAAAATTAGAGTGAAAAATTTAGAAAAAAAAAAGTTATCCATAAACCATGTGATACCATCTCTAAATTTTGCTTTATTTAGGGTTGTCTTAATAGATTTTGAAAGGATTTCAAGAACCTACACTCACTTGAACACACATATAAAAAACATTCAAGAGTGAGTTATTTCACTATTTGGTTAAATAATCACTCCCTTTTTATAAACTAAGTAAACATAATCAAAATAGGTATTTGGAGAGTAAAAATCACCCTCATCCTTCAATATTGAAGAGTATGTCTAGATTTATAGATTCATCAAGAAATTATAATTCTCTTATAACATTGCTTCTTTTTAAAGATCCCCCAAGGGATTCTCTCTATTATTTGTCACCTTTAATTCTCAGTTTATTAATACACAAATAGAAGACTTGGGAATAAGGTGGATTGTCTATAACTTTTCAATTAGAGTATTGGGGCTGAGACTTTCTTCTCGACCTACTGACTCCTTTCTTTGAAGGTCTAAAGTGTCTAGACCTCTTCATGCTTACTTCATTATTGACTTTATGAGTTTGTTCAACTTTGGGAAGCATGATATTTTTTTCACTTTCAACTTTATTCCTAGTTGGAATATGCTTCTTGTCTTTAGAAACCAAAGAAAATTTATTTTTTTAGCTTAATCCAACCTCCTGGACTCCTCCAATTGATATGGCCATATTATCAATATATCTTTAGGATCATGCTCAACTATATTTTTGGGTACGAATTTCTTCTTTGCAATAACATTTTTTGAATTTGATCTCACTGGCACTTTCCCTTTATATTTCATCAATTCTTCTTTTTGAGGAATTCATGTCATACATTTGATATCACTATGACCAGACTTCTTGCACTTACCAAACATATATGTGACCACCTTTGAGTCGCCCTTTTTGGGAAACCTCTCAACCTCTTTACCGGGAGTGTCAACCACTAATCCAATCCTACCATCTCTCTCTTTTTACATGTTAAAATCATTTCTTCTATATTGGTTGAACATCCTGATTTCCTTTCTTTACTGTCTTCTTAGGTGGATTTTATTTAACAACCTTCTTCACCGATTTTTCCCTTAAGGCATGAACACTTTCTTGCTTTACCTGTTTCTTATTCTGTGGTGATTCTTTCTTTTCTTCAGTATATGAATGATATATGATAGTATTATACCAAAATTCATCATAACAGTGATCACCAATCTTCCAAAACTCAAAAATACTTCCAAGTGATTTAAATCTATTCTTCATGGATAGATTTCTCTTTTTCTATGTTGTCTGCTTCACTTCAACATGTTGCTTTATTATTTAAGCTCTCTATCTACATTAGGGACTTTCATATTTTGACATACTGACATATTGTATTAGTAATAAATATCCATCTATATGAATATTAAATAACACCAACATCTTCTAATTAGCCTTGAACTTGTTTACTTTGGGTGTAGTCTTTCCAGATTGAAACTCTTGTTATTTTTAGGATTGAACCCCAACCTTTTGGGATCCTTTTTTGGGACAGTTTTTCTTGTATATTCTCACCTACTTCTTTGAAATTTTGGTGAGTGTATCATCAATTTTAATCCTCCACATTTTTAAATAATTTAAATTTTATCCTTCATTTCAAGAACATTTAGATTTAGTACTAACTAAATGAATTGGGTTTTGGGATACCTTTTTCAATGTGCATGAGGTGGAGGCTTCTCCAGATGATCTCAAACACATATTTCCACCATTTAGAGTCTTTATTGAAGATATAATCTCATCTGAGGTTTTTGTAGAAGTTTTTATTTTCTCAATAGCCTGGGAGGATTCAGGTTGTGTCACTTCCAAATTCTTATGTCATGTTTCTAACTAAAGATTTTTCAGATTGAGGGCATTATTTTTTTCTTAGGATGATCTAAACTTGTCTTCCCATTCACTTTTAAACTTCTCAACTTTTTTTGCAAGGAAATCAACTTCAACTTCTCTTCTCAACTTCTCCTTCTTCTTAACTTGATCCTCATGCATATTACTTAATTCTTATAATGAACTATCAATATCCTTCACTCATTTTTCTTTGACTTCTAGTTGTTCATTCTTGAAATTCATAGAAACTTGATGTAGCTTCTATAATGCATGGATAAATTAATTCACAATATTATTAAAAAATTATTTCCCACATAAATCTATTTGAAATTATTCATCATCTTAAGAGAATCATTCATTGTAAATTGAGGCAGTTTCTTCTGTGACTTTCACTAGCTTTGTGAGAGTTATAACAACTCATTTTCTTTGTTAATAATTCTTCCATTACATCAAATTATTATTCTATATATGACTTTTCATCATGATTTCCCTTGATAAATTTGAATATATAGGTCACCATTTCAATGGGTACATTCTTCAAATAATCCCTAACCTCGAGATAGAGGTTTTTAGCAGATTCAATGAAATCACTATCATAGATTGAACTTGTTTCACTAGAGGAAGAACAATCAATATATTTAATTGACAAACCCTTAACATTCTAACAACCTTTAGCTAATGGTGTTTCCTATTACTTCTTTTAGATTTTTCTTATCTTCCTTGCCTCTTTCTTCTTATTATTTTTAAAGTATTTCCTAAAACCTCCAAATCTATCTTGATAGGGATGGAAACTAGATTCATTATTTGAGGATATTATTCAACCATTTGAAATATACACTTTATATATTTTAGGTAAAAACTACTAGGTGGAAAAAATAGAACTAATCAAAGGGAACCATGTGCCTTTGATTCCAGTTATGATATAACTATGGATCCAATTCAAAGGTAACCTATAATCTGAAACCAATTAATATGTCCAGTGGATCTTGTAGACGCACCTCCATATTTTACCAAATCTCAATTTCTTCTTATAAACATTTATCACCCATTTGGAATTGAACCTCTGATTTTAGTTAAGATTATTAGATCTTGTGTTTTTAAACTTAGTATACACCAATATGCAATGAAGTATAGGAAAGTAAACTAGAACATGTGTTTTTGCAAGGTTTGGCCCCTCTTGGGAAACCTACTCCCTTCCAAACTTGGGATTTCTATGTCATGGATTATCCACTATAATATTATAATCAATAAAAATAAATACAAGTGGAGCTGGTCAGGTATTATCCTAAAACCAAACGCATCATATTACACAAGTGTGTGATCACTATTTTACACATGTGATCTATACAGCATCCAATTACACTTCTTTATACTAGAATCCCACCAATATTATCCTATTAAAGTAGATCAATAGTACTCCACAGGGATTCCTATGCACCCAAAAACTAACCTCCTTCCACAACTTAGAGTGACTTTGACTTCCTTCAATTCTTCAAGCACAACACATTCAACTTGGCCTTTGTTTCTTTTTATAGCTCCCAATTTCTTCTATAGAAAACCATTTGCTGACTTTCTCAACTCAAGACTCAATAATACAGCTTGAGACATTTTTACTCGGCTTTTACATATTTAATATAATAGTTCCACAAAATCTTTCCTAGTGATATTCACTTAACCACTTGGGTTTTCTCTTTCTCGCTCTCAGAATCTTTGTTGACTCTTATTAATTCTTCTTCCTGGACTATATTTGTTTGATAGTACAGGTCAACTCACTCAACTCTTATTTTTATCAACTTCATCTTTAATACCCAAATTATTAGATCACTCGGCATAGGATCAACATGCTCATTTTTTTAGATAGGGATAGAGAGTTTGTTTTTTTTATTTTTCTTCTCAGTTTAAGCTCTTAGTTCACAAACTCTTCACTATACCTCTCTCTCTCCATCATTTTTGTTTTTGTACATAGGTCACTAGAAAAATATATTTTCTATATATGAAATATAGAATATCCCATCAAATATTTTTATGCCCGCGATCCTCTCACTTTTCAATTTTTCCATGCATGGGTGTTCCTACAATCTATGTATTCTCATTGCCTCTCAATGGTTGCCTCATATACATTTACAGGTGTACCCTTAATTTTTCTCATCTTACTCATTTGTATTGTCCAAGAAAATATTATGGATTATTCTTCCACAACAAGCCATATATTCTTCTTCTTTAACTCGTATTCTTCTCAAGATACTCATCTTGTTTTTCTCACTGAACCAACTCAAACTCCTCTTTTTTCAGCTTGTGGCATAAATAACTACTCCACGATGAAAAAATCAAATACTCAACTCAAAAAATTGAATTTAATTACTTCAAGAACATAATTAAATTTAATCAAACTCAATACCTTCAACTATAATCACATTTACTTGTGATATTTATAGTACTTCATCACAACCTGAGCATCTTCAGATTTATCTTCAATTTTGATCACTAAAATAGAATTTCAAATATTCTCATTTGAAATTATAAAATATAAAACAATGATATTCTCTCACTTACATGTCATCCAATATTTTTCAAATCAGGCTTGGATCATGTCTCTTTTAAGAATAATGATGTATAGATCAATAGAGAATAACTCAAGCATCTTCTAAATTTATTATCAATTAATTCTAGAATTTCTCCATTTAAACAAACTTGAAAACTTCCAAAATTTCCTTCACATTGATCTTAATTCCCAAAAATTTAAAGATCAACTCTCATGAATTTCAAGATTGAATCACAAACCCTTTTATGTGATTATGATGTTTGAATCATTGATGCATAACTTAAGAAACATCCCAATTAATTTCCATCTTCAAATATTAAATTTAGAATTCTTGAATTTCAGTCTACAACATTATAAATTTTCACAAAGTGTTGAATGACATGTAAGTTTGGCTCTAATGGCACCTAAATTGAGTGAATTCACACTTACACTCAGGCCATCACACGTACACTCACTAGGATGACACCTAAACTGAGGCAGATGACACTCACACTGGATCAAAACACACCTACACTCAGCATGGATCACACATAAGTTGAGTGGATTGTCACTTACGTAGGAGGTCCTTTTCTAATTTTTTGGATTTGGATTAGGTCTAATGACACATACATTGGTTTGAAATGACACCTCTATAGAATGAATTTTCTGGATTTTCTAATTTGTGTCTCACAATAAAGACCTCTCCATATTAATCAGGGCTTTCTTAAATTACCTCAAATGACTTCAAATGAATTTGGAAATTGTAAGAATAATTCCAAAGTGTTTAAACTCAATTTCAAAGTCGTGTTCATCATATATATCAACCTTGAGTATTTTCTAAGAAATCCCATGCACTTATATCTCCAGCTTCATTTCAGCCTTAATGAAACTTCATCCAAGTGTTCTCAAACACTGATTTCAATAGAAAATCATAGCAACACGTTAGGATGGATTCTTCAACAAACCAACTAGATTTTTACACACTTAAAACATGTGTCTTCAATCTTCACATGTAACTAGTTTATCTCTCAAGTCTCTAAAATATTGTATACAACACTAGAATACTATCATTATCACCTTTCATGTTCTTTCATGAAGATCAGAACATACAATCATCTAGTTTGAGGGTTTTCCTTATAACCTATCTATCCAGATATTCCAAGGCAACCAAGAAATCATCCTTTTCCAATATAAGAAAAATCTCATTTGTATGATAATTACAGCCAACTCTTCATCCTCTATCACACATCGATTTGATTTATATTAATTAAAAATACAATCCAAGATTCTTTAAATCCAAAGGCACTTAAATTTGAACTCACTACTAGAAAAACACCCTTTTGAGACCGCCAAAATTGGCCACTTTGCAACCGCTTTTGGAGGTCGCAGTTGCTCTATCGGTGAAGGTCAATAGTGACCACCATTGGAAGCCGCTAAAACTACCCCATCAAAACACCCAGTTTTCAAGTGTGGTTTTTCATCAACAATACAAGGGAATATGAGGGTGATAGGGAGGGACCCCAAAAGCTTCGATCACCAACCATGATAAATCCACAGTGGCCAGAGGGAAGCAAGTATAGTGATGGTCATTGAGATATGGCAGGATAATGTTGCACTAGCGATCTGAGGACCCCTCAGGTATAGAAAAGGACATTGAGGTGTGTTGGAGGTCACCTGGGGCAATAAGGGAAGCAACAGATGTGGTAGGGGTGGCAATGGAACACTGCAACAGAAACCCACAAAGAAGGTGAGTATAGGTGGGAAAAATCTTGCTTGATTTTTTTGAGGGTATTAGCGGTCGCTATTGGTGGTCTCTAATGCTACCTTTAGCAACCTCCAATGGAGATCTCTAATGATTGCAGGCACAAAAACCTAAATTTCTAGTAGTGACTCTTTTAGAATACACCTAAATCTCTTTATGTGGTGTATTTATATTTAAAATCTTATCTATATGTATTGTAAGTAAGACCATTGTGCTTACCATATTTTGAGATGGTTAGGTATGGTCTCTTCAATGGTCACAATGAGATTTATTGAATCAAAGCATATTTCTACATCAATTATTCATGACATATAATTACTTTGAACAATTTCAATAATGAAAAACTCGATCATTGCAACATTTGGAATTACGGTGACTAGTGTGTGTGTGTGTGTGAACATGTGATGTCCCGGACCCAAATGCCACTTGATAGGTGCCTCGAGTTCGGTAGGCCACATGGCCTCAAGAGCATCTACCCGAACGCTAGAGGATGTCAACTATCATTGAGGGCCTAGGGTGTATCTGTGGGGAGACTATGCCCTCCTTACCAAAGTGTAGCGCAACGGGTGAAAGTAACATAGGTAAATAGTGGAAGCAATATACGTAAACATAAGGTACAATGGAAAATATGAACAACAATTACAATAATTGAACAACTGGAATAGCATTCAACAACTAATGATATGTCATGTTACTAGAAAACTAGAAAACATGGATACAAGATAGCAGACATAACATGTTCCAAAAAAGTATAAAGGAAATCAAAAGACTATCCCATCATCCCGGGATCCAACTCGGTCCTCTGCTATCAAGATCCAACCTAAAAAACAACCAATCAAGTGTTTGAAGTTGTGTTCTTCCCTTGATCAACACCTGCAATCATGTAATCTACTCTGAGTACCAAACGACTCCCGGAGAGGGTGTGAGATAAATCTCAGTGGGCCACCACCAATGGTGTCTATAACATCCAGCCTGTGTAATGGAATATAACTGTGTTCAAGAAAGCATATATAAAGTAAAGTAGTACAATGTAACTAAATACCGAAGTACCTGCTTCATCCCTCAACTGGTGTCTAAACATGTAACCAATTCATCATTTTATTGTTACCAGTTTATAATATGTCACATGTTAATAATAGTAAAGGTTCCAGGATGTAACAAGGAAATCTATAATGATATTTAATAATGAAGTTCCAAGGTAATAACCAAGGAGGCGTAGACCTCAAGGGTCACCAAATCAGTAATAATTGTAGCTTGGCATGGGGTAAGAGTGTGATCCAAGGAGCATAGTCCAAGGAACTCCACAATGAGACACCTACCGAGTCCAAGGAGTTCTTCTTAGGTAAAACAGAGCTAAGTAGAGACTACGTCCTATGGTCTTTAACCATGGAACCTACTTGTTAGTGTTGTATCCAAGGAGAGTATCCAAGGCATCCTGTAATGATATGTAAGGGATCCTGATGTGCCATACCGGGCATCCAAATAATAGAAAATGATCGGGATCTAGGTGAGTCTCAACCTAAGTAAGTCGTATCCTTGAATCATAATGGGGTTCCCAAGTGCTCAAGGCATTCTTTGATCAGAATCCAAGGCGATCTTGAGTCGGGCCATTCCTGTTTAAGTATGAAGTCATGTAATATTTCATTTAGTTCAAGCCTTGCCTTTCATTAGTGTGATAAGTTCAAGTGACATGTAACCTTTTAATCAAGTCATTTGGTTAAATCCTTTCCTTTCATTAGTGTCAAAAGGTCAAGTAGTATGAAAACATTCATTTAATCCATTTAAATCATATTCAAGATTCAAGATTCATTCCACTACCTTCCATTAATGTGGTAAGGGGTGATACGGATATGAAACCAATTAATCATTCATATTTAATTATCAATTTGAAGCACTTACCTTAGGCGGGACAAGTGGTGAGCACACATGGTACTTACCATTATGATTTTATCATTACAAAAAATCCATTTAATATAGAAATGCTTACCCTTAGGAAGGTCAATCCAAGGCACACCCGAACGGTGGCACAAACATGCCAAAACACTAAACAACAATTATGGAATAACATCCTACATGGGATTAATGTAGTTGTGGGAATAACCACCCACATTTAATCACATATATGGAAATATCATAACGATACAGTTCTAATGATTATAAGCATGACATATAAATTCAAATAATGACATCTGATGAAATCGGTGGGCCCCACACGACAAATCCAAAATCAACGAACTTGAGGGATGAGTTATAAACTACCCACCTTAGGGTTTTATGATCCTTATCCTTCTATATTTTCCCTTGATTTTTCTTGGATCAAATTAGATCTAAGAAAATGATAAAAACACTCACACATGATATTTAGTCCAAGAGAAAAAGAGAAGGAAAACAACTCAAGAGGACTCGAGTACTTACTGTTGCACATCCAACATGAAGAACTAAAGCTCTAAAGTATCTCAGATGAAGGAGATATTTGAATCCATAACTTTGATCTTCAAAAATCTCTAAATTAAGAGATAAATAGGTTAATCCTGCTGAAATATGAATTAGGGAGGAAGAGGGGTTCTAATAGATCATTAAGGGCAATTTGGGTATTTTACCCAGAAAAATGGCATGTGCATAGTTTTTCTGCATGGTTACCTAGGTAGAAGGGGAGCTCGCATGGTTAGTTCATGCGATCGTGTGCCAACCATGTGATTTGGCTCCATCTAGAAAAACAAAATCCGCACAGTTTTCCAAACCGTGCAATATTCCTGCACGGTTTACTCTAAACCATGCGTTAAGCCTGTTTTTTCCAAAAAGATGGGTTCTGGGCTCCGAACTTGCCCCGAACACCCCTGATATCTTTTCTAACCCCTTGGGCATCCATATTAGGTCCAAAAAAATTAGACTAAAATTTAAAGTATCCATACCTGAGTGAAAAACTGGGTTCTTACAGTCTTCCCCCCTTAAAAGAATTCGTCCTTGAGTTCACCTTCCAAGGGTGGAGAAACACTACTTGAGAACAACTCTATCCATTGGGCATGTATGTTGGCTTCCCTCTCCTAAGTCTTATCCTTTACTCGGTCATGCTTCCATAGCACTCATACTAGAGGGATAGACTGGCCTCGTAGAACCTTCATGCTCCGGTCAACGATGTGTACTGGATACTCCTCAAAGGTAGAATATGCATCTATCTCAACTTCCTTGGGATCCAAAGTATGAGATGGATCAGCATGATATTGGTGAAGCTGTGAAACATGAAAGACATCGTGCATGGAACGGTACCTATGAGGTAGTAGAAACCGATAGGCTACTGACCTGGCTCTTTCTTGGACCTCAAATGAACCTATATAATGAGGCGACAACTTCCCTTGCTTTTATAGCCATCTATGCCCTAGCATGGGTGATACCCGAAGGAAAACACGATCCCCAACTTCAAACTCTAGAGGTCATCAATGACGATCGACATAAGATTTTTGTCTAGACTGGGCAGCAGTCATATGCTTTCTAATTATATGAACCTACTCTGAAGTCTCCTGAATGATATGAGGACCTAGTAGAGCTTCCTTGCCTGCCTTTAGCCAACACAGGGGAGAACAGCGCAACCTACCATGCAAGGATTCAAAAGGAGCCATCTGAATTGTCACTTGAAAGCTATTATTATAGGTGAAATCAATGATAGGGATATGTTTTTTTTAAGAACCACCAAAATCAAGGACACATGCTCGGAGTATATCCTTTAGAACTTGTATTGTCTGTTCAGATTGTATATCGGTCTAAGAGTGAAAAGTTGTGCTTAAAAGCACCTGAGTTCCCATGGCCTTCTGTAATCCCTGCCAAAACTGTGACATGAAACAATAATAACGATCTGAAATGATAGTATGACGGACCCCGTGGAGTCGTATGATCTCACAGACATATAGTTTTCCCAGCTCATCAACTGAGAATATCTCCCGAATAGGAATGAAGTGGGCAACTTTTTTCAGTATGTCAATGAAAACCCATATAGCGTTGATACCTCTAGGTGACCTAGGTAAACCAACTAAAAAGTACATAGAAACATATTCCTATTTCCATTTTGGGACTGGAAGCATTTGTAGCAAGACTGTCGGTCTCTGGTGCTCCACCTTCACCTATTGACAGGTGGAACACCTAGTGATAAAGCTCGCAATCTGACCTTTCATATTAGGCCACCAATATTGGTGTCATGTATCTAGATACATATTTGAGATGCCTGGATGAACTACCCAACGAGAGATGTGGGACTCTTTCATCAACTCCTCTCTCATATATGTAGGTACCCCGACACATCTATGAATACTTAGGATGTTGTCTCTGTCTACAGACCAATTTGGAGGTGGGTTATCTCCTGATATACTCTCACAGAAAACTAAGCCTTAAAAATATAAAAATTGTATACTCTTCAACTTATCAAGGAGGGAAGAGTAAAATTTCAAGGATGAGAGATAATATTTCTCATTACTGTCACGAAGCTCCAGATGCAACTCAGAAAAGATGTCCATTAACTTCCATTCATCACTGACTTCCCGTACTGCATGTGCCTGAGTTTTCTGACTCAGTGAGTCTGCAACCACATTTCCCTTCCCAGGCATATAGGTAAGCTCAAAATTAAATTATTATAAATATTAGACCCATATCTATTGTTTGAGGTTCAAGTCACACTGTGAAAAGATATATTTTAGGCTCATGTGGTCCGTGTACACCACAAAGCGCTCACCCAAAATATAGTGTCTCCAGCAACATAAGGCATGGAAAACTACTACTAGATCAAGGTCGTGTGTTGGGTAATTTATATAATGAGGCCTCAACTAATGAGATGCATACTAAACTACTCTATATTCTTACATTATTACTGCTCCTAGGCCAATTCCTGATGCATCCCAGAAGACGATATAACATATACCCAGCTCAGGAAGAATTATAATAGGTGCTGAGAAAAGCCTCCCCTTCAACTCTTGAAAGGATTTATCACATGCTTATGACCATATAAACTTGACACCCTTCTTTGTAAGTACAGTAATAGGTGAATAAATATGTGAAAATTCTTGTATAAAATGCATGTAATATTCATCCATCCCCAAGAAACTCTGCATATCAAACATGTTCTTGGGATACTCTTAGGAAACTACATCACTCACCTTTTCTAGGTCAACATATACTCCTGATTCTGATATTATATGGCCCAAGAAGTGGACTTTGTCAATCCAGAAGTGGAACTTAGCAAGATTAGCGTAAAGATGATGCTCTCTCAATGTACTCAGAATGATCTCAAGATTTTTGGCATGGTCGCTACAAGTGTGAGAATACACCAAGATTTCATCCACAAAGACCATGATAAAAGAATCCAAATTGGGGTGGAAACCCCTATTCATCAGAGCAATGAAAACAGTGGGCACGTTTGTAAGACCTAATGACATAAGTAGGTACTCATACAGACCATACCTGATACGGAAAGCTATATGAGGTATGTTTGATGGTCAGACTCGTACCTAATGATAACCCGATCTCAGGTCAATCTTGGAGAAGACCTTTACTCTATGGAGTTGGTAGTAGAGATCATCTATTTGAGTTATTGGATACTGGTTCTTAACTTTAAGCGAGTTCAACTTTCTATAATCCACGTATAGACGTAAGGTTCCATCCACTTTCTTAGAAAAAACCATGGGCAAACCCCAAGAGGATTTATTGGGTTGTATAAAAAATTTGGCCTATAAATCATCTAACTACCTCTTTAGTTCCTAAATCTTTGTATGTGTCATCCAGTATGGAGGAATGGACACTGGAGTTTCTCCTAGAACAAGATCAATTTTAAACTATGCCTCTCTCTCAGGAGCTAAGCTGGAAAAATTGTCGGGAGATACATCCCTAAAACGATCTACTACTGGGGGAAAATAAACTTGTTGTAAACCCTAATCCTCCATGAAGATATTTTCAATATGGGCGGTCACTCCACCTAGCACATGATACTCTGGTCCAGCTCTACAAGCCTATACATCCCACTCACCCTTATATAGATAACTGATGCCCTCTGGTGATGTAAAAGATACCATGCGGTCATATCAGTTTACAAAAGTGTGATAGTGAACCAACCAATCCATCCCAAGAATAACATCAAAGTATTTCATCTCAAGAACACATAGATTCCATAAGAAAGGGTAAATTCCTACCTCAAGGGGACAGTCCCTACACTAGCGTATGCCCGTTGTTCGTACCCCTAACGGTGTATCTCGGGTCATTACACCATATCAATATTGTATCTCTAGTCTTAGGCTTTCCACGATGGATACAGAGATAAAAGAGTTCAAAGAACCCATATCAAATAAATCAGATACTATAGTAGAGGCTGCTAGAATAATACCTTGTACTATATAAGGTCCTGCAGCCTGATCCTCGGGTATTGGATGTAATGCATGAAACTGACCTAATCTACAGCCCTATGCAACAGATGGACTACCACGATCATAACTGCTCTGTTGGTGATGCTGGTGATCAGGCATCTGGCTACCATGACCATGAACTCTTCCTAGGCCAGACCTATCAGTGTTATTCCAATTCCCTACCTGACACGACGTAAAATAACTCACTCTTGAAGGTGGAGCTGGTGAGGATCGTTTTCCACTCGAGGTTGGTGGAAAGGTCCTACAGAAATGCTGAAGATTCCCCATACAGCTGCAAGACTGACACTCTAGTGGGTCTCTATCACACCAAGACTTTGAATTCCCCCATCATCCACACTGATGACACACTTTAGAGCTATTGAAATGGATACTCTGGTTGTCACTACTCTGATGAGAAACTTCAAGAGAATGCCTCCTTCCACCAGAAGAACTATTGTCCTGATGCAACACTGGTCCTCTATGCCCGGTACTATTTTCATCTCTCAGGTTGTGCTAAGTGATAAGAGCCTAATTTACTATCTCATAAAAGTTAGGTAGGTGAAATACATTGACCTCTGTATGAATGATGTACTGGAGTCCATCCTCAAAGCGTCTAGCATGTGAAAGACCATCACTATCTAGAAGCGGTGAAAAGAATTTTCAATTCCATGAAATGCACTAAATACTCTATAACTAAAATAAAACCCTGCTCAAAATGCATGAACTCTCTGGCTCTGTCAACTCTCAGCGTCTAAGGAAAGAACTGGTCATAGAAGGCAGTCTAGAAATCAACCCATAACATGCCCTAATAATGACCAGCCTGGGTAATCACATCCCACCAGTGCTTTGTCGAATCCCAAAGCATGTATGTGGAAAGCTTGACCCTTCACTTTGGAGGTGTCTCCTAATGCTCAAAGATAGATAGGGTGGAATCTATCCAAGTCTCAACAGCCTGCGGACCTCCATCCCCTGAAAAGGTAGGAGGATGCTATTTCTGAAACTCATGAGTCAGATCATCCATCGTAGGTGCAAGTTGTGGAGCACCATGCATGGACTGCATCAGACGTAGGAAACTATCACGAACTTGGGCATCGGTGCCCAAATCAAGTACAGCAGGCAGTGCCTCAAGTGGCACTCCTAGAGGTAAGAGTGGCGGATCAAGGAACACCATGTCTGGAGTATGGTCATTGCCACCCTCATGGCGTACGATAAGAGGACGTCGTGGCGGATATGTCTACAATTTCCAAGCACACACCTCAGAACAAGATTAACTATAAAGGTATCATTACTAGCAAAAGTTGACCATAAGAAAACTCAATACCCAAGGTATACTACCCAAACTACCCGCTTAGATGTCCAAGTATTAGTAAGTGCTCAAGTATAAGTTTTATTTCATTTTACATTTAATTTCCAGGTTCACTCCTTTACCTTTCATAAACATGACAAGTAAGAATAAGGATGTGCAACCATTTCATATTATAATTCATATTCTATCTTATAATGGATAATCATTCCCATTGAATCAGTTCCCATACACCTTATCAATGAAAACAAAACCCATTTATTTATAGCATAATGGATCGACTCGGTAAATTAATCATCACAACCCATGAGGGCTCATACACCTCATGAATTGAGATAGGTAATCACTCAATTGAATCCAAGAGTAATACAAGAATAAGCTAACTATCACAGCATCACTCAACAATCACAGACATATCAAGCAATGAAAAGTAGTTAAATGCATCTATATGGCATGGCAATATGCATAACATGTGAATTTTAGGTGCCTATAATGATGTATGTAACAATGCTCCTTGCATTCATATCATCGAGCTAAGGATGAAAGGAAATACTCAAACAGAGTAATAATCAACAACACCACACAACATGTGCATCACCCAATTTTTGAAATAATGTCAACTATAATAGGCAAAAGCATAACAAAAATTGTATTTTGGGTAACATGGCCTTTACCCCAAACATGGGTTCGCGATGCCTAAGAACAGATTATGACTAAGTCGCAAGTGTTCCTAATCTACAATCTATTGCATTCAAATAGTGAATCAAGAAAAAAAACTCCTCTGATACCACTTTGTGACGCCCCGGACCCATATGCCACTTGATAGGTGCCCCGAGCCTGATGGGTCACATGGCCTCAAGCGCATCTCCCCGAATGCCAGAGGCTGCCGACTAGCAGTGAGGGCCTAGGGTGTGTTTGTGGGGAGACTATTCCCTCATCACCAAAGTGTAGCATAGCGGGTGAAAGTAACATAGGTAAATAATGGAAACAATATACATAAACAGAAGTCACAATGGAGAATGGGGACAATAATTACATAACTGAACAACTAGAACAACATTCAACAACTAATGATATTTCATGTTACTATAAAACTGGAAAATGTGGATACAATATAGTAGGAATAACATGTTCCACAAAAGTATTAAGGAAATAAAAAGACTATCCAAGCATCCCGAGATCCAACTCGGTCCTCTGCTATCAAGATCCAACCTAAACAGTAAGCAATCAAGTGTTCGAAGTCATGTGTTTCTCTTTATCAACACCTGCAATCATGTAATCTACTTTGGATACCAAATAGTGCCCGGAGAGGGTGTGAGATAAATCTCAGTGGGCCACCACCAAAAGTGTCTATAACATTCATCCCGTGTAATGGAATATAATTGTGTGCAAGAATGAATATATAAAGTAAAGCAGTACAATGTAACTAAATACCCAAGTACTTGCTTCAGCCCTTGACTGGTGTCTGAACATGTAACCAATTCATCATTTGATTATTACCAGTTTATAATATGTCACATGTTAATAATAGTAAAGGTTCCAGGATGTAACAAGGAAACCTATAATGATATTTAATAATGAAGTCCCAAGGTAATAACCAACGCAATGTAGACCTCAAGGGTTGTCAACTCAGTAATAATTGTAGCCTGACATGGGTAAAGAGTGTAATCCAAGGAGCATAGTTCAATACATTCCACAATGAGATGCTTAATGAGTCCTATAAGAGTTGTTGTCCTAAAACCAACTGTTTATACTTTGATTACATGGATATTTAATGTATTTAAATATTAATCATCTTATTACATATTGTTCATTGTTTTGCATGACTATGATGTAATAATGTCCGAGAGTATTTGTTGCATTGATAAGGTAATGGTAGTTCCCTGCTATGATGAGAACCTTGAAATGCTATAATAATATTCTTAAACATAGTTCTACGGTTGGATGACATACTATTATGGGACACGTAGTATACATACCGTTAGGTGTAAGTACTCGTAAGCAGACGAGACTTCCTCTCATAAATTTCACACTTGGTAATCTCTAAGATGTGAGATTATGAGAATAGACCATCCAATAGTAATTCTGCATGTTTGGTGTCATCGGATATTCCTATCTTTGAGCATGTTTAATGGTCCTTAGACTTTAAGATTATCATTAATACATGTCATGACTCGCACACTTTGATTTACTAATGAAAATTGTCACATCATGTGATGGTGAGAAGTAGGGTACGTTGGGTGCGTCACGAGTGACATATTATTAATGGATAAGTTGAGGAAGGATTTGTCCCTTCCATTTATAGAATTTGATATTTTGTCCCTTTGATTGAAATAGAACCTTCATGTAAAATTCCATGGCCATGGTGTAACGACGAGTTTATTTCAGATAGTCAAAGAACAATGTAACAAGCATAAAGGTTGATGACACTATCATGAAACCTACTTGATGAGATATTGGGACAAAGAGATTATATTACACAGTGAGCGTTCGTATGTGGATGTCGTTGTTGCAAATTTACATTGTTTCTCTTGGGTGCCTTGACCTGTTGCTGGACAGTACTCTTGGACTTTAGGCAAGCCTACCTAATGCCAACAAGAAAGAATCCTAGAGGGTCACACACTAAGTGTTTTTTAGTGGTCTCAGTTAAATCCTATTTGAATTTGATTAATGAAATAAATATTATTCTCAAGACCATGGAATAATTTTATTCAAGTTAAAATGATCGAATGAATTAAATAAAATATATTTATTTATTTTATTGAACATTTAATAAATATTTATTTAAGAGAATAAATTATTTATTTATTTATTCGGGTGTTCAATAAATGGAAGTGGAGTTTGAGTGGACCAAGGCTAGTCTAGTAGTAAAATAATTATTTACAAGACGGTAAATAATTATTTAACTAGTTGGCACAAGTTAAAATAATAATAACACTGCTGTTATTTTTTTGATGTGGAATTTTATTTATAATTCCATTTTTCACAAGTTGGCACACCATAAATAATGACACAGTATTATTATTATGAGCATGGATTTTCTTTAAGTTTATGAATGTATTTAATTTTTGTTATGAAATTAAATATTGTAATTGAAGTTCCATGCATATAAATAGACAAGTACGTCTATTGTGCCATAGATAACACACCGCACGCTTGGTGAATTGAGAATTGTTGAGCCAAATAATTTCTCTCTTGAATCTTCTTCTTCCCCCTCTCAAGAACAAGAGATGTTCTTCAAGACCGAAGAACAAGCAATCAAGAACGACTAACACAAGACACTCACTTCTCCACACTAGCACCCGGAGAATGAGTGGTGTCAATAAGAGGCCATTGAAGCACGTGTGGATCACTGCTAGAGGGATTCTAGTTTGGATCCTTGCAAGTGAAACGAGACAATCCGAAAGGGTCATTCTGAATAATCAACATTATCAACAAAGAAAGTATTGAAGAACAATGTACCCTTTTATTTATGAAATTAATTAAATTAATTATAAACATGATGTGAAAGATCCTCTATAAAGGTTTCGGACCTCTTCCCTCTTTATCTAAATCTTTGATTTTATTCCATGGTGATTGACATTCATCATCGTATTGATCCTGGAATAATCATTGATCATGGTAAAAATTAAAGTTGGGTGTCGGCCCAACCTTGCTTCCACTGCGCCCGGAACCTTTAAGTGGTATCAGAGGGAGGTTCATCATCATTTATAATTATTTAATTATCATTGATGATTTACACTTTAATAATTTAGTTTGTTAATTCAAGGTTTAATCGTTCTAATAATATGAAATTTATAGATATGTTCTTTGTTTTTTTTTTGTTTCTCGCAAATTTCACATAAATGAATAATTTTTAGATTAAAATTAAAATGAGGAACTCATCAGGGGCCCTGATGATTCTATCCAGGTAACACGAAAGTACACATGATGTGTTCAGACTTACACATTGTGTTCTCTACCATACATGTCATGTAATCTAGACTACACGTCGTGTAGCCATGTACAACTCATCGTGAGTAATTTGGAAATTACTCAAGCCGTGTGCATTTATTACACGCGGTGTAATTAATTTTATACTGCATGTTGAACAGGATAGATAGGCACATTCTTACCGGATTACACGCCATGCAGCCCACTAGACACGGCGTGTAGTCCCTTCGGGTCAGAGGTAAATCCGTGTATCCCATAAACGGATTGAGCCGACCGGTAACCATGTAACACGGAGACAACACGGTGTATAGCCCACTGTACATGACGTGTACTCTGAATTTTTTGAAGTACGCCTCACACGCTGAGTCCCTAGGCATGTACTTCGGGAAAGATAATGAAGGTAGTACAGGTCGTGTAGTCGGTACTAAACGACATGTACTTCACCAAATTATGCATAATTAAAACTTTAATTTATGAATAATGTTTGATATGTATATCATGTATAAATCATCATACTGGTTGTTACTCTATGCATTAAAGCATCTTGTATGCCATGTGTCATAAGAGTAAAATAGTATGCGAATATAATACATGTTGGGTAGATTCGAATGGGTATTCATCAGGTTACCTCCAAGGTGCATTTATGTACAAGGATGGGAGTCTCAAGGAAATTCAGAAAAGGATTAAGATAAAAAGATTGATTAATTAAAGATAATAATTAATCGATTTGATCATGATTTGTCTTAATAAGAATGATTAAATAATTGAATGCTAGTTTTATTAAATGTGTAACTCATTGTATGTATGTGGATGATCATGAGCTAGACCTGGCCTTGTATGTGATTGGTTTCCCTTTTAATTTATTTGTTAAATTAATTATTGGCCTACGTGCCATCTCTTTTCATTAATATGTAGGGCATGCATTCCCATGGTTTCTTTTATGTAAACCCCCTTTTACCCCTCACATGTGTGTGATTTAAAAGCATATGTAATGGATGAAGCTCCCAAGCTAGTGGAGGCAGTTCAATCTGGATCCAATACGAGACCAATCCCAAGAGATACAAAGGTGGATAGGTGGAAAGTTGTAAACACGAACCCAAAAGGTTCAAGGTATTTCTCCCCTAGGTCAGGGTTTATTTATCAATCGCTGGATAAACTAACCATTAGAAAAACTCATGATCATGCCCTTTAATTTATTTTATTTCTATTAGTTTCATGGTTTATCGTTATGGATGTGTTGTCATGATCACATAATTAATGAATTAAACAAGCATGCAAGATGGAACTAAAATAAAACAGGCTTATGCATAAATATTATCAAGACATGGTTAATCACTTAAGTAAGTTCCACTGAATATTAACAAGCATGTGATAAAGATAATAAGATATTTGTGCATAAGAGATAAAAATCCCTCAAATAAAATATTAAGTTAGACCAAGCCTTATGTTACTTGAGTAAGGGAAAGACTCAATAAAACTATGTATTTGACTAACCCTTTTTGGGACACTTACTTTTATACAGGAAGCCCTTATGAAAGGTTTTGGGTTGACTTAATCATATTGCATCAAGAGGAGTAGCCCTTTCTAGAGTTGGTGTAATACTGGAGGCAAGAGTTGAGGAAATCCAAGTCAAGATTTCAGGATTGGGGAGTCCACTCAATAGATTAAGAAGTTGCAAGACCATAGTTAGCAAAGACCTACCTACCTAAATACCTTCAAATAGCTTGACCAACCCTTGTTGGGATTATACGAAGGAGAATATGGATCCTTTACACTAGAATGTCATGACAACTGGACATTCCGAGTTCAATGGTGAGGGCCATTGGGACTTGATAAAATAGTGGGAGGCTTAATAAAATTAATTTATAATTTCTCATAAAATGTAATCAAGAAATTACTAATGATATTCTCTTTTAATTGTAGAATAAAATGACAAGATTTTCAACCACATTATCCCTGTGATCAATTCTAGATAAAGACAACATCCTCACTGGCAGTAACTTCCAGGAATGGTTTAGATGCCTTCGGGTTATTCTACGCCATGAACGGAAGTCTTACGTGTTGGAGTCAGCATTACCTGATTGGCTTGCCAAAGAGGAGAGTGATCAAGGTCTCCTTGTCTATGATCAACATATGAACGGCATGGTAGATGTTCAATGTTTTATGTTATCATCTATGTCTAGTGATCTCATGAAGTCTCATGAAAATATTGATGCCTATAGCATTATTGAGCACCTTTGTGTTCTTTACTAGGAGAGATAAAAACATGAAAGGTTTGAGATATCCAAGACACTCTTTCAGAGTAAGCTTGGAGAGGGTTCCCCGGCTGGGACTCATGTAGACAAGATCATTGGAAACATTGAGTGCCTAGAGGTTCTAGGGTTTAAACTCCCTGAAGAACTGGGCACTGATCTCATTCTTGCATCACTCCCTTAGAGCTTCTCCAACTTTGTTGTTAATTTCAACATGAACAACATTGAGAAGTCTATATCTGATCTTCTTATCCTCATTCACCAAGTGGAAAAAGATATGAAGCGCGACAATCCTTATGTCCTTATGGTGAATAAGAGGAAAGGGAAGGTGAAGTGATTTAAGCCAAAATCTTATTCACGACCTTCCAAGAAAAAGAAGATCAAAGGGGAGGTAAGGGAACATGAGGATATTTGTTTCACGTGTGGTAAGAAGGTCCACTAGAAGAAAAACTGCACCCAGCCTAAGAAGCATGGGGAAGATTTAGGTGTATTTGTTATTGAATTCAATATATCTGTTTCTAAAAATTGGGTATTAGATACCGCTTGTGGTGCTCACATATGTATCCAAATATAGGAACCAAGTAGATTCAGAAAGATTGACTGAGGGGAGGTAGATCTACAAGCAACCAATGGAGCCAGACTTACTGTTGTAGTTGTCAGGGAATACCACCTCACGTTGCCAACTGGAATGATCTTGGTGTTAAAGGGTTGTTATTATGTGTCATTTGTTACTAAAAACATTATTTTTGTATCAAAATTAGATACATATGGATTTGTTTTCAAGTTTGGAAATTAATGTTTCTTATTTTACAAAGATACCATTTGTTTTGTTAGGGCACATTTATACAATGATCTTTACGTGTTGGATTACACAAACCAAGTAATGACAATCAATAACAAAGATACTTCACATGACTCATACCACACCCAACTTTGACATCACAGGTTAGGTCATGTAAATGAGAAACGCTTGAAAAAGTTACATCAAGATGGATATTTAGATTATTTTGAACTAAAAACACTTGGTGTATGTCATGCATGTTTATAAGGCAAAATGACCAAAGCCCCATTTAGTGGGAAAGGTGAAAGGGATAAAGAGATTCTTGAATTGATTCATACCAATGTGTGTGGACCATTTCCAGTTGAAGCAAGGGAAGGGTACTCATACTTCATAACTTTTACTGATGATTTTAGTAAATATGGATATATCTACTTAATGAGGTATAAGTCGGATTCTTTTGATAAGTTCAAAGAATACAAGAATGAAGTTGAGAACCAGCTTGGTAAGAAGATTAAGAAACTCCGATCAGACCGAGGTGGAGAATATCTTAATCAAGACTTCATCGATTACTTACGGGAGTTTGGGATCTTATCCCAACTCAATCCTCCTTACACGCCCCAGTGGAATGGTGTGAGCGAAAGGAGGAACCACACCTTGTTGGATATAGTGAGATCAATGATAAGTCATGCGAGTCTTCCATTATCCTTTTGGGGATATGCGTTATAAACAGCGGCGCACATACTAAACCAAGTACCAACTAAATCAATAAATGGTATTTCATACGAGTCCTGGAGTGGAAAGAAAGACATGTTATAAAATTTACATGTGTGGGGAAGTGATGTGTTTGTTAAGGCCTCTTTAGGTAAAAAACTTTCACCCTGAGGCACAAAGTGTACCTTTATAGGATACCCCAAGGAAATAAGGGGATATTACCTATACAACCCCTCAGACAAAAAAGGTTATAGTGGAAAGACGCATCATATTCCTTGAGAGGGAGCACATATTCATAAGAGAAAGTGGGAGTGATATAGAATTTGATGAAGTTGAGGCTCAAGGTACACAAGAGTTGGTACAGGAACAGATTCCACAAAGCCCTGTGGAAGAAAGAACTGTTCCAAAGACACAAGAACTGTGTAGGAGTACAATCAAGGTTAGAGAATCAGAACGGTATGGTTTTCTAGTTACCGAAGAAGTTGAATCGTTATTAGTTGATAATAATGATCCTCTAACCTACATGGAAGTAGTAAGTGGAACAGATGTTACCAAGTGGCAAGAAGCCCTGAATTCTGAAATGGATTCCATACACCAAAACCAAGTTTGGATTTTGGCAGATCCTCTAGTTGATGTAAATAATGTTGGTTGAAAATGGGTATTCAAGAAGAAACTGGACATAAAAGGACAAGTCATTACCTATAAGGTACGACTGGTTGCAAAAGGGTTCAAGTAGCATC
This sequence comes from Viscum album, assembly GCA_963277665.1. Classification (NCBI taxonomy): domain Eukaryota; kingdom Viridiplantae; phylum Streptophyta; class Magnoliopsida; order Santalales; family Viscaceae; genus Viscum; species Viscum album. The sequence goes on from OY728120.1 coordinate 1,116,285,723, forward strand.
AATGCATTGACTACGACGAAACATTTTCACCAGTTGCAATGCTGAAATCCATCAGAATTCTATTGGCCATTTTCACTTACTATGACTATGAGATTTGGAAAATGGATGTCAAAATAGCCTTTTTTTAATAGGAACCTTTAGGAAGATGTCTACATGACACAACCTGAAGGGTTTATGATTCCAAAGGATGCCAATAAGGTATGAAAGTTGCAAAAATCCATTTATGGATTAAATAAAGTATCTAGGTCATGGAACGTTTGTATTGATGAATCCATAATTGAATTTGGTTTTATCAAGAATGAATGTGAGCCTTGTGTCTACAAACGATTTAGTAGAAGTGCAGTCATTTTCCTAATAGTATATGTTGATGACATATTACTTATTGGAAATGAGATACCAGTCTTATAGTCTGTTAAGTTATGGTTAAATCAATGCTTCTCCATGAAGGACTTGAGCGAGAAAAAATATATTTTTGGGATCAAGATTCATTGTGATAGATACAAGAGATTGTTGAGACTAAGTAAAATTATATACATTGATAAGATACTGAAGAGATTCAGTATAGAACAATCCAAGAAGGTATTGTTGTCAGCGTCACATGGCATTCATCTTTCTAAGAAAATGTATCCTCAGACACATGAAGAAAGAGAGAGAATGGAAAGTACTTCATATGCTTCAGCGATTGGGTCAGTCATGTATGCCATGCTATTTACTAGTCTAGATGTTGCATATGCATTGAGTGTGGTAGGCAGATATCAAGTTGACCCAGGTGACTGCCATTGAATGACAGTCAAGACTATCCTTAAGTATCTGAGGCGTACTAAGGATATTCTCCTGATTTATGGAGGAGATGAAGAACTAGTCATCATATGATATACATATGATAGTTTCCAAACTAATTATGATGACATGAAGTCACAGACGGGATACATCTTCGCTTTGAATGGAGGTGTTGTGAGCTGGAAGAGCTCAAAGCAGAGTGTAGTCGTAGATTCTACAGTGGAGTCCGAGTATATCACAGCTTCTGAGGTAGCTAAAGAAGTAGTATGAATGCAAAGCTTCGTCCAAGAGCTGGATGTGGTACCTATAAGTAAAGATATCATCACACTCTATTGTGATAATACTACAGCGGTGACTCTCACAAAAAAGCCAAGGTCACATCAGCGAACAAAGCACATACTTCAGAAGTATCATCTCTTGAGGGATTTTTTTAGAAAGGTGAAGTTACAGTGAGTAGTATTTCTATAGAAGACAACATGGAAGACCCCTTGACTAAAGCCTTGACTTAGCAGAAACATGATCATCATGTGAGGTCTAGTGGAATGAAAGTCGTAGGTAGATGGCTCTAGTCCAAGTGGGAGTTTGTAAGAGTTGGTGTCCTAGAACTAACTGTTTGTTCTTTGGTTAAATGGATATTTAATGTATTTAAATATTAAACATATTATTACATATTGTTCATTGTTCTGCATGACTATGATGTAATAATGTCCTAGAGTATTTGTTGCATTGATAAGGTCATGGTAGTTCCCCGCTATGATGAGAACCTTGAAATGCTATAACAATATTCTTAAACGTAGTTATGTGGTTGGATGACATACTGTGATGGGAAAAATAGTATACATACCTCCAGGTGTGAGTACTCATAAGTATATAAGACTTCCTCTCATAAAGTTCACACTTGATAATCTCTAAGACGGAAGATTATGAGAACAGACCCACCAGTAAAAATTCTACATGTTTGGTTTCATCAGATATTCCTATCTACGAGCATATGTAATGATCTTTAGACTTTAAGATTATCATTAATACATGTCACGACTCACGCACTTTGATTTACTAACAAAAACCGTTACACCTTATGATAGCGGGAAGTAGGGTACATTCAGTGCGTCACGAGTGACATGTTATTAATGGATAAGATGAGGAAGGATTTCTCTCTTCCATTTGTGGAAGTTGATATCTTGGCCCTTTGATTGAAATATAACCATCGTGTGAAATTCCATGGATATGGTGTAACGAAGAGTTTATTTTAGATAGTCAAAGAACGACGTATCAAGCATAAAGGTTGATGACACTATCATGAAACCTACTTGATGAGATATTGAGACAAAGAGATTATCTTACAAAGTGAGCGTTCATATGTGGATGTCGTTGTTGTAACTTTACATTCTTTATCTTGGGTTTCTTGACCCATTGCTAGACAGTACTCTTGGACTTTAAGAAAGCTCACCTAATGCCAACGATAAAGAATCCTAGAGGGTCACACACTAAGTGTTTTTTGGTGGTTTATGTTAAATTATATTTGAATTTAATTAATGAAATAAATATTATTCTCAAGACCATGGAATTATTTTATTCAAGTTAAAATGATCGCATTAATTAAATAAAATTTATTTATTTATTTTATTGAACATTTAATAAATTTTTATTTACTAGTTTGTAAATAAAATATTTATTTAATATAATAAATTATTTATTTATTTATTCAGGTGTTAAATAAATGGAAGTGGAGTTCGAGTGGACCAAGGCTGGTCCGGTAGTAAAATAATTATTTGCAAGACGATAAATAATTATTTAACTAGTTGGCATAAATTAAAATAACAATGACACTACTATTACTTTGTGATGTGGAATTTTATTTATAATTCTGTTTTACGCAAGTTGACGCACCATAAATAATGACGCAATATTATTATTATGAGTATGGGTTTTCTCTAAGTTCATAAATGTATTTAATTGTTGTTATGAAATTAAATATTATAACTAAAGTTTCATGCATATAAATAGACAAGTGCATCTATTGTGTTATAGAGAACACACCGTACGCTTGGTGAATTGAGAATTATTGATCCAAACAATTTCTCTCTTGAATTCTCTTCTTCCCCCTCTCAAGAACGAGAGAAGTTCTTCAAAACCGAAGAACAAGCGATCAAGAACGACCGACGCAAGACACTCGCTTCTCCGCGCTAGCACTCGGAGAACGAGTGGTGTCGATCGGAAGCCATTGAAGCACGTGTGGATCACCGCTAGAGCGATTCTGGTTTGGATCCCCAAAACTGTAATGAGACAATCTGAAAGGGTCATTCCGAAAGATCAACATCATCAACGAAGTACCATAGAACCAGGTATCCTTTTCTTTATGAAATTAATTAAATTAATTATAAACATGATATGAAAGATCATATCTAAAGGTTTCGGGTCTCTTTCCTCTTTATCTAAATATTTGATTATATTCTGTGGAGACTGACATTCATCGTTGTATTGATCCCATAATAATTATTGATCATGGTAAAAATTAAATTTGGGTGTTGACCCAACCGTGTTTCTGCTGTGCTCGGAACCTTCAAGTCCAAAGAGTTCTTCCCATGTAAAATGAGGCTAAGTAGAGACTGGGCCCAATGAGCTTTAACCATGACACCTACTTGTCAATGTTGGATCCAATGAGTGTATCCAAGTCATCCTGTAATGATATGCAAGGGATCCTAAAGTGTCATATCAGGAATCCAAAGAATAGACAAGGATCAGGATCTAGGTAGGTCTCAACCTAAGAAAATCATATCCTTGAATCGGAATGGGGTTTCTGAGTGCTCAAGGAATTCTCTGATCAAAATCCAAGGCGAGCTCGAGTTAGGTCATTCCTGTTTAAGTATGAAGTCATGTAATATTTCATTCAGTTCAAGTCTTGTCTTTCATTAATGTGATAAGATCAAGTAGCGTGCAACCTTTTAATCTAGTCATTCGGTTGAAGTCTTTACTTTCATTAGTACGATAAGGTCAAGTATCATGCAACCATTCATTTGTGCCATTTAAAGCATATTTTGTATTCATGGTTCATTCCACTACCTTCCATTAATATGGTAAGGGGTGTTATGAATATGCAACCAATTAATCATTCACATTTAATTATCAATTTGAAGCACTTACCTTATACGGGACAAGTGGTGAGCACACATAGTACTTGTCATTATGCTTTTCTCATTGAAAAAAATCCATTTAATATAGAAACATTTACCCTTGGGAAGGTCTAGCCTAGACACACCCGAACAGTGGCACAAACGTTCCAAAACACTAAACAACAATTATGGCATAACATCTTACATGGGATGAATGGAGTTGTGGGTATAACCACCAACATTTAATCACATATATGGAAAGAGCATAATGATACAGTTCTAATGATTATTAACATGACATATAAATTCAAATAATGACATCCGATGAAATCGATGGGCCCTACACGACAAATCCAAAATCAATGAACTTGAGGGATGAGTTATAGATCACCCACATTAGGGTTGTATGACCATCTCCTTCGATATTGGCCCTTGATTTAGCTTGGATCAGAGTAGATCTAAGAAAAGGAGAAAATGCTCATACCACGATATCTAGGTCGAGAGCAAAAGAGAACGAGAACAGCTCAAGAGGACTCGAGTACTTACCGTTGTGCATCCAACATGACAAACAGAAGCTTGAACAGATCCCAGATGAAGGAGATCTTTGAATCCCTAACTTTGATCTTCAAAAAGCCCCAAATTGAGAGAGAAATAGGTTAATCCCGCTGAAATACAGATTAGAGAGGAGGAGGGGTTCTAATAGATCATTAAGGACAATTTGGGCATTTTACCCATAAAAATGGCTTGTGCACGGTTTGACAAACCATGTGCAAATTGTGCACGATTACCTGGACAAAAGGGGCGCTCGCATGGTTAAGTCGCACGACCGTGCACCAACCGTGTGAGGTGGCTCTGTTCAGAAAACCACAATCTGTACGGTTTGCCAAACCATGTGGCATTCCTGCACAGTTTACTCTAAACCATGCACCAAACCTGTTTTTCCTAAAAAGATGGGTTTCAGGATCCGAACTTGCCTCATACACCTGTGAGACCTTTTTCTAACCCCTTAGGCATCCATATTAGGTCCAAAAAAATTAGACTGGAATTTAAAGGATTCATACCTGAGTGAAAAAAATGGTTCTTACAGAACACACACAGGTTGTTGCATTTATTTTAAGTGATATAAATACGTGGAAAAATGAAAAAAATATGATTAACAATGGTGGGTAGTTTCCAATAAAAAAAACTATAAAAATTGAAACCAAGTGAAGAATCATTACCTTCAACAAACTAGACATTTCACTTAAGAACAAACTTTTGAGATAAGCTTGTAGGAATTGAAGTTATGGTTTGACGTGGGGGGAGGTGAGGAAAGAGAACTTATACAAGGGGAATATGACCATATAGGTAGGGGGTGCACAATAGCATTTGAAAGTATAACCATTGAAAGGAAAGATAATCATTGAAATGTGATTTTTTTAGCACGAGATTTATATAAGAATTTCAATAGAAATTTAAAAAAAACATGTTCTGTTAGAAGATTAATAAAAATTTAAAAGGAGAGTTTAAATAATAAAATAAATAAAAATCACATTATACTAATATATTAATAAATCTATCACATAAACATTTAAATGACAAAATGAATCTATACACCACAATACTTTATCTAAAATCATTCCCATGAGTACAATAAAATAAACAAAGAAAAACTATACCACTAGATAGTACGTGCATAAATTTAAAAGAATAAAATAAAATCACAATCAAACAATGCTTTGATAATTTTAAAATAAATAAATAAAAATGACTAATTAGACAGTATATGCATAAACTTAACATGATAAATAAAACTGATCAATCAAAAATTACATGCAAAAAATTAAAATAACAACCAAACAGTATATAACTCTCGTACGGGGCGCGTACTTCCAATTGCTCGTTACTCCCCCCGAATAGCACGAAGACCTTCTTTTTTATTTTATTATGGATAATCCCCCTTTTAAGGGTTTAAGAGGAACCTGTACATGACCCGTAGGCCCAAGGCACAAGGCCCGACTGACCCGCAATACATGACCCGAAGGCCCAGAGGCATACCATGCCAATTACATGACTCGTAGGCCCAACCCACTTGAACTGCCCCTCCCCAGCTTCTGCGTCATTGATCACCTAGCTCCAACCTTGCATTGTTGATCGGCTAGCATTGCTCCGTACAAAGATGCACGGTGCCTGGTCCCGATGGTGGCTGTCATACCCTTCATTCTTCCAATCCGGTTAGCTCTGCTTCTGGTGGCTGCTACTCAGGTTACTCTGATCCTCTTTTGGGGCATATTTTGTGTGAACTGGGCTACTCCATGGTCTCTATGGCCCGAAGGCCCTGTGGCTCAAAGGCTTTTGATGACTCGAAGGCCCTTGAGACTCGTAGGCCCAAACCGGTGGCCCAAAGGCCCAAATCGGGTGAATAGTTATGGCTGCTACAGTACTGAACGGTAACTGCTACAGTGTCTGGTATAGTACTGCTACGGTACCTGGAAATTCGCCTCCACCCGGTTTTGAACTTGGGTCTCTTGGATGCCAAGCAGGAGCCCTTACCACTCGGGTACAGGCTCATTGGTAGATGTGGGTTGCTAACACCGACTCCCAACGGGGGGCCCCGACCAAGCCCAGGTACACTCCACACTCCTCAGCTAAGCAATGACTTTGAATCGCCCTGTGCATAATATGCACAATGTCCGAGTCTAGCGGGACTCGAGCCTGCGCCAGTTCCCATGGAGAGCGGGGGGTACAGCAAATGTGGGTTGCTAACACCGACTCCCAACGGGGGGCCCCTGACCAAGCCCAGATGTGCTCCACACTCCCCAACTAAGCAATGACTTTGAATCGCCCTGTGCATAATACGCTAGTGATGCAAAGCGGGCCCGCGGGCCGCGGGCTTTGCGGGTATGGGGCGGATGTGGGGCGGGGCGGGCCTAAAAATTTTGGCCGTTTAGAGTGCGAGACAATGTGGGTTGAGCCCGCGCGGGTGCGGGCCAATGCGGGTTGAGCCCGCGCGGGTGCGGGCTTGCCCGCGGGCCTAATTTTAAAAAAAATATATTATTTTTACAATATATGTTTCTTTAACAGTTTAGTTTTTTTAATAAAAAAATCATGGTTAAACGGTGACATATAATTTCTCACTGTAATGGTCATACTCATTCACCATTTATTTACATGTGAATTTTAAATAGGCCTATATTTATTGTTTTAATATGATATTATATTATTTATATCATGATTATTAATCATATTTACATGGTTTGTCAACCCATCTCTCGAAAAATGGAACTCATCGCCCGTGCACATGGTTTCAATTTTATAAGAGTTATTATAATCACAATATTTGTTAGGTCAATTTAATTTTGTTATTATTTAATTTTATTTTGTTATTAAGAGAATATGATAGAACTTTGTGGAAACACTAATAGCATCCTCTGAAACTGATCGTTACCTGGAGAGACTTCATTCATTCACAGGTTTAGTTGTTCACATCACCACGCAACCAACACCATCATTCATCGCTCATCACCGATCACTCACCTACTTTATATCGCAGCAATTCGCCCCCACATCGGCGTCGCCGCATTCCACCATTAACCCACAAAAAAATGTTCAATCACATCTCTTAAAACTCTAATTATTGTTAATTCATATTTCTCCCCTCAAATAACTTTAAGAATGATAAAAAATACAGTATTTAAATTATTATAAATAACATTTTTTTAAATGTGGGTAAGCCCACGGGCAACCCGCGGGTTTATACGGGGCGGGGCGGGTTTGAAATTTTTTGTTCGCATTATATGCGGGCTTTTGCGGACAAACCCGCGCGGGCTCAAACCCATGCGGGTTTGGCCCGCCCTGCCCCGACCCGGCCGTTTCGCATTACTATAATACGCACAGTGTCCGAGTTTGGCGGGACTCGAGCCTGCGCCAGTTCCCACAAAGAGCGAGGGGTCTAACCAGCGAGTACCACTCGGCTAACACCCCATGAGCTTAAAATGTGGGTTGTTAGCATCGACTCCCTACGGGGGCCCTCGACCAAGCCCAGGTGTGCTCCACACTCCCAAACTAAGCAATGACTTTGAATCGCCCTGTGCATAATACGCACAATGTCCGAGTCTGGCGGGACTCGAGCCTGCGCCAGTTCCCACGGAGAGCGAGGGGTACAACTAGCGGGTACCACTTGACTAACACCCCATGGGCAAAATGTGGGTTGCTAACACCGACTCCCAACGAGGGGGGGAGACCAAGCCCAGGTGCACTCCACACTCCCCAGCTAAGCAATGACTTTGAATCGCCATGTGCATAATACGCACAGTGTCCGAGTCTGGCGGGACTCGAGCCTGCACCAGTTCCCACGGAGAGCGAGGGGTACAACCAGCAGGTACCACTCGGCTAACACCCCGTAGGCAAAATGTGGGTTGCTAACACCGACTCCGAACGGCGGGCCTCGACCAAGCCCAGGTGCGCTCCACACTCCCCAGCTAAACAATGACTTTGAATCGCCCTGTGCCTAATACGCACAGTGTCCGAGTCTGGTGGGACTCGAACCTGCGTCAGTTCCCACGGAGAGCGAGGGGTACAACCAGCAGGTACCACTCAGCTAACACCTCATGGGCAAAATGTGAGTTGCTAACACCGACTCCCAACGGGGGCCCCGACCAAGCCTAGGTACGCTCCACACTCCCTAGCTAAGCAATGGTTTTGAATCGCCCTGTGCATAATACACATAGTGTCCGAGTCTGATGAGAGTCGAGCCTGCACCAGTTCTCACGGAGAGCGAGGGGTACAACATGCGGATACCACTCGGCTAACACCCCATGAGCCAAAAATATGGGTTGCTAACACCGACTCCCAACGGGGGCTCCCGACCAAGCCCAGGTGCGCTCCACACTCCCCAGCTAAGCAATGACTTTGAATCGCCCTGTGCATAATACACACAGTGTCCGAGTCTGGCGAGACTTGAGCCTGCGTCAGTCCCCACAAAGAGCGAGGGGTACAAAAAATGTGGGCTGCTAACACCGACTCCCAACGGGGGCCCCCGACCAAGCCCAGATGCACTCCACACTCCCCAGCTAACCAATGACTTTAAATCGCCCTATGCACAATACACATAGTGTCCGAGTCTGACGGGACTCGAGCCCACGCCAGTTCCCACAGAGAGCAAGGGGTACAACCAGCAGGTACCACTCGGCTAACACCCCACGGGCACTCATTAATGATCTTTTCGGTGTGATAGCGACACAGAACATAATGTTTTTTATTTTTAAGTATACGGCATAATTAATTTTTTTAATAATTTTTAAATTTATATAATTATGTTTTTTTTTTTGAAATCGGTGATGAAAATCACGCGCTCATAATAATGATAATTAGATACCCAATTCTCCATGCCCTATTCACGGATTTCTCTGCTGGTTCGACTCCGTGCCTGCCCACTCTCTCTGTTTCACTCGTCGACAATAAAGCAATGTTCGGAAGCGGCCCAGGAAAGTTAGGCCGCGGCGGCGGCCGCCGCCCGCAGTCATCATTCCATCCGCCTCCTTTGCCTTCCCACCGTGCCCCCGCACAAGCAGGCCGCCTTTCCCTCGGCGGGGGCGCCGCCGCTCCTCGCACGCGCCCTTCAGCTTCGTCACCCCCTTCCAAGGCCCTGCCGGCTGTCGAAGAGACCTTCAACCTCGTCACCGGTAACTCCTCTTTCCCTTTTGCTGCGATCATACGCCTCGCGCCAGACCTCGTTGACGAGATTAAACGCGCTGAGGCCCACGGCGGGGCTGCCAGGATCAAGTTTGATTCTAATGCCAGTAATGCTGCCGGGAATGTAAGCGTATTGCTTAATTTTCATTCTCTATTGTGGTTTCCTTGCTTTTGGAATTTAAAATTTGTCTGTTATGGATCCTTTTTCTTCTTATTTTCTGTTCAAATGCATGGACACTAAACCTTACAATCTTATGAAATCGAACCTTTGCTCAGCCCCAGAGGTTTTTTCCACCTGCCGGGTTTGAAATACGTATATATTTTTGAATCTTTAGTGGTACGTTTTTGTGTTACTCTTATTCACGGATCCATAAAATATGTTCTGGTTGTTCATGATAATGACGATTTCAGTGTTTATTTGAGTCAATAGTTTGGAATTATTGCTGATGGAAAATGTCAAGCTTGTGATGGTGGTGGTGCACACTGTTGTTGGGGTTCAGCCCGTTTTTTGGAATTAATGGCGCCTGTTTTTATGAGGACACGTTATTGAAAAAGAGAAACGCGGGTCGCTGCCGTGTGAATTTAATTCACGCAGAGACACGTTTTTGACGCGGGAATGAGTGCCTATAAAATGGAGGCAGCGGCTATGCTTTATCATTCACAATACCAAGAGGAGAGGGGGTGCACACACAACAGCAGCAACAGAGGGCGGAGGCTTGTGCGGAAAACGTGGACAACGATTTCAAGTGTGGGTGGCAGCGAACAACGGCGAATTAAGTTGTGCAACGAGGTGCTACAACAACGCCGCGTGTTCGGGTTTGATCTCCGAAGGGTGATGACTTGTCACGAACTATTATCAGAGAGGCGACGAAGGCGTATCAGAGTGTGAATTTCACACAGGTTTTTCCACGCTGTATTTGTAATTCAAGTTTGAGCTATTGCTTGGATTCTTTGTATTTTTTCATTTATAGTGAATATTCTCGGAGTTGCCCCGTGGTTTTTTAATCTTCTGTAAGGAGGGTTTTTCCACGTTAAAATCTGTGTCTCCTTTATTATTCTGTTGTTTGGTTTGACGCTTCGTTTACATTGGTGATTCTCACAAATTGTTGTTGTCGCAACTGAGTTTATTTTGAAACCAATCCGCTTCCGACCCAACATCTGGTATCAGAGGAGGTTGTCCGTGTTTCTTCCTGATTAAATATGGGTGATTCACGCCGTGAGTTTTCTACCCATATTGAACTGTTTAACGGGTAAAATGATTTTACACTTTGGCAGCAAAGAGTTAAAAATATTCTGGTCCGTGAGAAGACAGCGAAGGCGTTAAAGAAAAAATCAGATAAACCGGAGACGATGAGCGTTGGTGATTGGCAGGATATGAGAGAGTTGGCGACAAACACGATTCAGATGTATTTGGGTGATAATACACTGCGGGAAGTGATGAATCTGATAGATTCGGAGGAGATTTGGGCGAAGCTTGAAAGCAGGTATAAATCAATATCCCTCACAAATCGTTTATATTTGAAGAAACGATTGTATCGTTTGCGAATGCCAGAAAATGGAGATTTAGGTAACCATCTGGACGAGTTCACCAAACTTCTGACGGAGCTATCCTCGGTGACGGTCAAGATTGACGATAAAGGTAACGCGATATCTGTTGAAATGGAAGAAGAAGACAAGACTTTGCTTTTTTTGGGTTCGTTGCCTGATTCATATGATAATCTCGTCACCACATTGTTGTTCGGGAAAGATACACTGAAGCTGGATGATGTGATTTCGTCGTTGTTGATGAACGAGATTCGGCGAAAGACAAATGATGGTGAATCTTCAGGTAATAGTGGTATTCTTGCTGTGGCAGATGGATGCGGTAGTTAGCGAGGTCGGTCAAAGACAAGAAGGTCAAGTGCTTCTTTTGCAACAAGGAGGGTCATGTGCAGAGACACTGTTATGAATTGAAAAAGTTTAAGGAGGAAAAGAAGGCGCACAACACCAATTCTGAGGATACCGACGTAAGTCTTGTTCAGGGTGAGGGTGATTTACTTTTAGTTGGCGTTGATTGTCGTAGGTCAGATTTGTACACCGAATGAGTGGTTGATTCAGCAACATCGTATCATATTTCACTAAAGAGGGGACTATTTTCTTCATATGAAGAATGTGACTTTGGTAGATTGAAGATGAGAAACGGAGATTCTGCTGATGTCATTGGTGTTGGTGATATTTGTATCACTACGACTGCAGGTTGTACACTGACATTGAAGGATGTGCGACATGTGCCAGGTATACGCCATAATTTGTTATCTGCTTGTGCTCTTGATACTGATGGATTCAGGAGTTCGTTTGGCGGTGGAAGATGGACTTTGTCCAAAGGATTGATGGTTTATGCTCGAGGCAAAATGGATGACATACTTTACATGACATATGTAAAGGCATGCGGTGATGTGACGAATCCAGTTGCGAAGAGGACTTCGTCAGATTTGTGGCACAAGCGATCGTCGTGCATGAGTCAAAGACCATCGACTAAGTTGAAGAGGGTTTGGAAGCCGAAGCATGTCAGGTTAGGTGTTTCAGATCTTACACATAATTCTTTTTCATCAGAGAGTGCCACTATTGAAGAAAGAATGAAAATCAATGATCAGAGTGATGCGCTGAGAGTTTTTGACTGCTCAGAGGATGTTGAGCAGAGAGAGCGAGTAATTCCTGTAGGTGCTCCAGATTATGTGGCGATCACAATTATGGGGGAGCCAGATATGATTGATTCTGGTATTATCGGTGCAGACACAGATATGACGAAGACTTCGGCATTTGGATTTCCTTTGTAGGGGGAGCTTTTAGGTTTCCGTCATAGATGCAAAAGGGGGATGTCATATTTTTTGCAGAGGTTGACGGTTGGTGCGATACCAACTGGTTTGCTTTCCAACTAAGTTTGTTGGATATGATCTCCTTCTTCGATGGGCTAAAGGGGGAGATTGTTGGGGTTCAACCCGTTTTTTGGAATTAATGGCGCCTGTTTTTATGAGGACGCGTGAGAAACGCGGGTCGTGGCCCCATGAATTAAATTCACGCGGAGACACGTTTTTGACGCGGGAATGAGTGCCTATAAAATGGAGGCAGCGACCATGCTTTATCATCCACAATACCAAGAGCAGAGGGGGCACACACACAACAGCAGTAGGGGGCGAAGGCTTGTGCGGAAAACGTGGACAACGGTTTCGAGTGTGGGTGGTAGCGGACAACGGCGAATTGGGTTGTGCAACAAGGTGCTACAACAACGCCGCGTGTTCGGGTTTGATCTCCGAAGGGTGACGACTTGTCACGAACTATTATCAGAGAGGCGACGGAGGCGTATCGGGGTGTGAATTTCACACAGGTTTTTCTACGCTGTATTTGTAATTCAAGTTTGGGCTATTGCTTTGATTCTTTGTATTTTCTCATTCATAGTGAATATTCTCAGAGTTGCCCTGTGGTTTTTTAATTTTCTGCGAGGAGGGTTTTTCCATGTTAAAATATGTGTCCTCTTTATTATTCTACTGTTTGGTTTGACGCTTTGTTTACATTGGTGATTCTCACAAATTATTGTTGTTGCAACTGAGTTTATTTTAAAACCAATCCGCTTCCGACCCAACACACACAACCATGATAAAGAAATGAATTTTTGCATGTCTTAATTTCCGCTGCATTTTGTTTCTTTTATGGAGTTGCTTTGATGATCCCAACCAGTATAATTTCTGATAATTTAGAGGGAAAATATATTGTGACGATTTCTATAATTATCTGGAACAAGATAGGCTTCCTTGTGATTTGCTTTTTTAGATTCATTGGAGGCACCCAATGCCTATTGTAACGTCCCCGACCCGGAAGCCACTAAACCGGTGCTCTGAGCCGGGTCGTCACATGACCTCAAGCGTGTCTCCCCGTACGCCAGAGGTAGCCGACTAACAGCGAGGGTCTAATGAGTCACGTGGGGAGACTATACCCTCTTTACCAGAGTAAGCCGCAACAGAACATAATATAAATAGCGGAAATAACGTGAAATACCAATAAAAGAGTATAACCAAGCATTTCCCGAACAGGGTACAAACCACAAATCAAATACAACCATGTCATGTCATACTAGTAGTGCAAAGTGGAAGAATCCCAAAATAAAACAAATGGCCAAAACTCCAAACGGGTCCCGACTCCGAGCCCGGGTCCTTCTCCATGTACATCCCGAGCCCAACTCAACATCTCACAGTAGGGCCTCTGCCCTTGTCCTGACCAGCAACCAAGAGATATGCTCGGGTACCCAACGACGACCCGAGCAGGGTGTGAGTACTAGTAATGCGAAACGGGCGGGCCGGGGCGGGGCGGGCCAAGCCCGTACGGGTTTGAGCCCACGCGGGTTTGTTCGCAAAAGCCCGCATATAATGTGAACAAAAAATTTCAGACCCGCCCCGCCCCGCATAAACCCGCGGGTTGCTCACGGGCTTACCCACATTTACAAAAAAAAAATACTATTTATAATCATTTAAATACTGTATTTTTTATCATTCTTAAAGGTATTTGTTGGGAGAAGTATGAATTAACAATAACTAGAGTTTTAAGGGATGTGATGAAACATTTTTTGTGGGTTAATGGTGGCATGCGGTGATGCTGATGTGGTGGTGAACTGTTGTGATATAAAGTAAGTGAGTGATCGGTGATGGGCGATGAATGATAATGTTGGTTGTGTGGTGATATGAACAACTAAACCTGTGAATGAATGAAGTCTCTCCAGGTAACGATCAGTTTCAGAGGAAGCTATTAATAGTGTTCTCACGAGGTTCTATCATATTTTCTTAATAACAAAATAAAATTAAATAATAACAAAATTAAATCGATCTAAAAAATATTATGATTATAATAACTCTTATAGAATTGAAACATGCGCAGGGGCGATGAGTTCCATTTTTTCGAGAGATGGGCGGACCGGCTTGCTGACATCTTCACCAAAAGCCTCCCAAGAGCTCGTCTTGCCTCGCTCAGTTCCAAGCTTGGCATCCACTACATCTGTGACCCAGCTTGAGCGGGAGTGTGTGTAGTCTTTCCTTGATATTATCTTTCTTTTGTGGGACTCGTGTTTCAAGTTGGGCATGTCCAGCTTGAGGGGGAGTGTTCATTGTTGTCAAAGGCACGTGGCGCAATAAGGCGCAAAGGCCGTTTGGGGATGCGGCACGAGGCGTGGCGCGAGGCGCAACGAAGACGCATGCTCACATAATTAATTATATACAGTTTTCAACAATATTTTAAATTTTAAAAAACTTAAATTGAATAAAAAAAATACAAATTAAAATACATACTGTTGTTTTTTAAGAGGTGCTGTTGTGAGTGATGTTGGCGGGGTGCGGCGGCAAGGGTGATGACGACGGGGCGTGATGGCGTCGGGGCACAATGGTGGCGGTAGGGCACAATGGTGGCGGCGATGTAATGTGGAACGATAGTGGTGACAAGGTGCGATGACGAGAATTACGGTGGTAGGGTGCAATACAGCGGCAGGGGCAATGGTGATAGGGGCACAATGGCGGCGGGGGCAATGGTGATAGGGGCATGATGGTGGCGGGGCACGATGGAGGTGGCAGGGTGCGATGACAGGGGCGATGGTGCTGGGGGCATGACGGAAAAATGGCGCAATGGTGGCGACGAGGTGTGATAGTGGTGGCGGGGCGCTATGGTAGTAGGGCGCAACAGTGGTGGTTGGGCATGATGATGAGTGCGATGCAGCAGAGAGCGGTGGCTGGGCACGACGACGAGTGCAATGAAGCAGGGAGTGGTGGCTGGGCACGATGAGTGCGACGCAGCAGGGGGCGGCGGCGACGGCGGGGCATGACGACGAGGCTACGGTGGCGATGCGACAATGCCAACAACAGAGGGCTTCGATTGAAATTTAAAAAACATCATAGGGATATTTTGGTCCAAAAATTTCAGTTCCTTTCCATCGGCCCGTTTCCTTTCCATCAGCCCGTTCCCTTATATAATGGAACTGTTAGCTCCATTCCTGCATACCAAACACAATTTTTTTTCTTCAGGATTCCCTTTCCCTTTCCCTTTCCCTTTCCCTTTCCCTTTCTCTGCCTCTGCTTCCTGCGTACCAAACAGGGCCTTAGGGTCACCCATAACCTGTTTGACTTACACAAGATAATCTATGAGCACCCTGCTTTGGCAGAACCTACTTGTTTGGATGATCTTTGTTTTGAAGGGAATCTAACACTTAGGCCTTGTTTGGTACAAAGGAATGATTTTGATGGAAAATGAATTGAAAAGAGAAATGGAAAAAGCATGGAAAATGGAATGGGAATGACAAATAAAATCATGTTTGGTGTGTTGATTTTTTTTGATGGAATGATTATATTATTTTAATTTTTAAAAAATAAAATATCACCAAAATGACCAAGAACTCATTTTCTTCGCGGGTATTCTTTTTCCTTATGGGCAGAGGTCATTGGCATAGGGGCGACAATTGTCGATGCAGGGGGAGCAACGGTCGTCGGCGCTGGGGGTGGCGGTCGCAGATGTAGGGGGTTAGCGGTCGCCGAAGCAAGGGGCAGTGATCGTTGGCGCAGGGGGGCGGTGGTCGTTGATGCAGGGGACGATAGTCATCGACAAGGGGTGACAACAGTTGTCGATGAGGGGGTGGCAGCGGTCGTCGGCGAGGGGTGGGAGTTGTCGTCGATGAGGGCAGAGATCGTCGAAGGTGGAGGAGGAAGAAGACATCGATAGAGGGGTAGTTCGGTCCAGAAAATACAATTCCCATGAACAATGATACATTCCTCTCCAACCTGAGCCACATGCGGGCAACGAAAAGGATACTCCAAAGTTCGGTAGCAATGGGTCTATTTAGATTAATTTAATTCAAAACACTTATTTTCTCCAAGATTGCCCTATTAAAAACAGAATTCAAGCATGCAGCATGTACCTCTCCTAGGTTCCTACCCTGCAAGCAGCATTGCTTTGCTAGGTATGTTTGGAGAGATCAATGTCCTTGCATCGGATCACAAGGGGCCCTAAAATCTTGAGTCCTAGCCGGTCTCCCCGCTTTCACCACATACTCAGTTTGACGTGTACTGTTGCCCTACTAACCCATGCAGTCCTCACTAGTGCCAACTCCAATAACTCTAAACCTGCTTTGATACCACCCTGTTGTTGCGGAATCGTCGGGAGTCGCAACGACAAAAACGAGAAACGAAAAAGAAATGCAGAAGAAAGGAAAGCAACAAGAACACAACGATTTACGTGGTTCGGGAATAATCCCTACGTCCACGGAGAGGCAGAAAATTCACTATATCGGGAGCACAAATACAGAGTTTTGCAGTAGTAACTCTAGCCTCAAAATGGGCTATAAAATGGAGAAGACGATCCACTGTTTGTACAGTAAGTTCACGTCGCTACAATGAACGACGACCACCTTTGTCAAAAGTGCTACAGTGACTGCTGGCTAGAAGTCAAAAGTGGAACAGTAAAGGTGACTTCGAAGTCCGCACTGCTGCAGTGCCTGTCGGTGTCGGTTGGTCAACTCTGCTACAGCGGTCAGAGATGCTATAGCCCCGAACCGGATCGGGCTACGGTTGCGGGTCACAAGCATTCGGCCCAACTGGATTGGGCTACACCAATCCAACACCTATCATGACCCTCTCTCACTGAAACCCCTCCTAGGCCGGTAGTGAAGACGAGGGTGACCCCTGAGGCCTACCTTTAATAGGTCCCGGGTTGACGTCTAACACGAAGGGTATAAACACACATGATGGGAGACATTGCCCTCAATAAAACCCAGGGGAAAAACCCCCACCACCAATCGACCATCAACACGACACATGAAAAATAACCAATATCCCATTATGCATGCAATATAAATCAAATACAAAAGTCTCCAAAATAAAATACCAAAACAGTCCTATGGCAGCGACACTGCGACAACTCCAATCTGCCGAGCTAGTACTGTCCAGCTCGATCACCAAAACCCTTATGGAAACCTGTAAAACAGTTATATATATATATATAGGGTGAACATAATAGGTATGCTGAGTAGGATCATACTCAATATCTTTCGTGAAAATGTGAAGAGTATACTAATGCCCCAATGAACAAACATTAAAAGCAACAAGCACTTAACAGGTCAACTAGTCCCCCAGCTTCACCAAGTTCACTCACCAAATATCGCGTCCATATATAGTAACGTAATATCAAGAGAGATATTTCAAGGCGCCCCGCATCTACTTTCCCATTGGTTTGCTGCTCTCATTCAATGTTAATCGTCCCATGCGACATGTTCACCAATTACGACCCCAACCGTATATCACGTCTCGCGGCCCCAACCGCATATCACGTCTCGCAGCCCCAACCACATATCTCATAACCAAGGAAGTAAGGTATCATGAACATGAAAGACATCAACCTCATGCCCTCCTACCATGCATGACCCTCGCTACATATCATCTCGTCCACCATCTGCATCGCCAGAAGTTGTTGCTGAAGGGAGAACGAGGAAGAGATGGTAGTTAGTCATCTGTTTCCTCGTCATCTGGGATGTTGGGGAAAACACCCTCCCTATAACATTTGAGTGTCAGTAGGGTTATGCGACTCAGATGGGGTGCATACAAAAAACTCAAAAGAAAATATAAGCATAATATATAATACACGAACCCAGTCTAGGGATCTCTCAACAAAACCACCATCGTCCCGGAATCACTGCCATTACGCCACCAAGCGCTGCCACTAATGCAATACAATCAGCCCTCAAGCATCCCACACACAACTCTGACACAATTCCCATTTTCCATATTCCGATTCCCTAGACCATTACTCAGTAATAGATTCATCATTTACATCGATTTCCAATCATGCCAAGTTTAAGTATTAAGCCATTTCATTTAATCGTTAGGTTCTATATTTAATCACAAACCATTCTCACACTAACTTTGCTATTTAACAGTTCATAATTCATTTCGTTATCAGCTGTATTCAATCGATTTCCAATCCATATAACTTTTACCGGTTATTACCATGCCATCATACTCCATCACTATCAAATCGCTACTGAACACTACCGAGACCACCAAACCGCACACACCCGAGACCACAAAGCCACACGACATTCTTTTAATTTACCGACTGTAATGCTTAACCATATTAAGGGTATTCTCAAACACGCCATCATGTCAGGGCCTAAGTTCACAACACGAAAGACATGTCATTGATAACAAATTCCAAGTTCTCATCATGGATCAACAATATCAATATGACAGAAATCAATAACATGTGATTCCCACAATTCCCATTCAATTGCATAAGTCTAGTTTATTATCTTTTTTATTGTGACGACTCGGACTCGGATGCCACTTAACGGGTGCTTCGAGCCCGGTGGGCCACATGGCTTCAAGCGCATCTTCCCGAATGCCAGAGGCTGTCGACTAGCAGCGATGACCTAGGGTGTGTCCGTGGGAAAAGACTATGCCCTCATTAGCAGAGTGTAGCATAGCGGAAGAGATATAAATGAATAGTAAACAACGGAAGTAATATAAATAAATAGTGGAAGCAAACTGATGCAATAGATAAACAAGAATAACAATAGCTGTATCAACTGGAGCAGTGATGATAATGTCATGTCACTAGAAAATTGGAAAACATGGATACAAGATAATAAGCATAACATGTTCCACAAGGTAAAAGAAAACAAAGTCTACTCCAAGCATCCCGGGTACCAAACGGCGCCCGGAGAGGGTGTGAGATAAATCTCAGTGGGCCACCACCAACGGTGTCTATAACATCCGGCCCGTGTAATGGAATATAGCAGTGTGCAGACATATATGTAAAGCAAGCAGTACAAAATAACTAAATACCCAAGTATTTGCTTCAGCCCTCGCCTGGTGTCTGAACTTGTAACCAGTTCATTAATTAATCAATTACCATTTAATGTTAATAGGTCACGTGAGACATAGCCAACACTGACATCACCTTGTGATAGTATAAGTAGTGAAAGTCCCAAGACGTAACAAGACAACCAAACAATGATATCCAGTGAGGGAGTTCTAGGGTAAAAACCATGGTAACGTAAACTCATGGAAAGCTAACTCAGTAGTATCTGAGTCTAGCTAAGGGGTAAGAGTGTAATCCAAGAAGCGTAATCCAAGGCATTCCACAATAAGGTACCTACCGAGTCAGGCTTTCACCATGGCACCTACTAGTCAATGCTGGATCCAAGGAGTGTATTTGAGGCATCCTGTAATAAAGAAAGGGACCCAATAGTAGTATACCGGGCATCCAAGGAATAGACAAGAACCGGAATCTAGGTGAGTATCAACCTAAGCAAACCGTATCCTTGAATCGGAATGGGGTTCCCGAGACCCAAGGTATTCTCCTCTCAGAATCCAAGGCGAGCTCGAGTCAGTCCATTCCTATTTGATATTGTAATCATGTAGGAATTCATTTGGTTTAAGTCTTGCCTTCCATTAGTGTGGATAAGTCAAGTAGAGTTGAAACCATTTATTTATTGGTCCAAGCCTTGTCTTCCGTTAGTGTGGATAAGCCAAGTAGCGTTGCAACCATTTAATCAAGTCTTAGTTGGCCATTAAGGCACATTCAATTATTGAGGTTCACTCCGCTACCTTCCATCAACATGGAAATGGGTGCTACAGACATGTAACCTTTATTCAATTTCTTTAAATAAGGTCAAGTTATATACTTAGTTTACTTGTCATTTTACATTTCACATTTCACTTTAAATAACCATTTGGAAGCACTTACCTTTGGCGGGTCAAGTGGTGAGCATACATGGTACATACCATTATGCAATTATCATTAGCAACAAGCCATTTATTATAAGGAGTCTCACCTTTGAAAAGGTCAAGCAAAGGCACACCCGAATGGTGGCTCAAAAGTGCTGAAACACTAAAACCCAATTATGGCATAACCTTCCACATGAGGCGGATTGAGTTGTGGGTGTAACCACTAACAACTAATCACATATTTGGAAAGGGCATAACCATACGATTCTAACAAGTATAATCATGGCATGTAAATTTAAGAAACGGTTCCCAACGAAACCGGTGGGCCCCACCCGAACATTCCAAAAACAACGAACTTTAGGGATGAGTTATAAACCACCCACCTTAGGGTTGTATGAGCCTTCTCCTCCGGTATCGGCCCTTGATTTGCCTCGGATCACAGTAGATCTAAGAAAAGGTGAAAAATGCTCACATGGCGATAACTAGGTCGAGAGTGAAAGAGAAGAACAACTAAAGAGGACTCGAGTACTTACCGTTGCGCATCCAACGTGATGAACGAAAGTTCGATCGGATGCCGGACGAAAAAGATCTCTTGATTTCAAGTTTGGATCTTCAAAATGCTCCAAAATGAGAGAGAATTAGGTCAATCCCGCATAAACTCGGATTAGGGAGGAAGGGGTTGGCTTAATAGATCATTAAGGGCATTTTAGACATTTTACACAGGTTTTTAGCCTGCGCACGGTTTGTCAAACCGTGCGCAAACCGTGCGAGATGGTTTTGCCCGAACTTGGGAAAAAGGGGCGTTTGCACGGTTTGGCTGCACGACCATGCTCTGACCGCGCGAGGTGCCACTGTCCGAAAAAACACAATCCACACGGTTAGGCAAATCGTGCGCAAACCATGCGATTTGGCCTGTTTTCCCAAAAAGAGATGTTTTGAGCTCCAAACAAGGCTCGAACACCCTCAGATCCTTTTCGAACTCATTAGGCATCTATATCAAGTCCAAAGTAAAGATTTAGACCGAAAATTAAAGGACCCATACCTGAGTGAAAAACCGGGTTCTTACAGTTATGTTGCTTCTTACTATCCACCCAAAGCAAAAGCATTATCAATTCACAAATGCATATAAAAAGAGAGAACTCAGATCCTGTACCTCGATCTCGAAGCATTCAAGAGGGTCACCGCTTGCGACGGAGGAATCGAGGGATCAAACTCCACCCAACACAAAGGGAAACCTGCTGAAACCTAACCACAACATCCCATTGCCAATCCATGCTCAGAACTCAGCCCAAAACAAAGGGTTTCACCACAACGAACATCTGGACAACTGGGAAGAACGAAAGTGAGAAAAAGGAGAGAATAAGGTTCCTCGAATCAAGGGCACTTGATTCTTCACAATCCAAAAGGTTAGAGCCCTCAAGAGAGACAATCAAAGGGCGCTAACTGGGTCTGGAGTCGCCGAAGCTCGGAGAAGAAGGGAAATCGAAATAAGGGAGGCCGAACCCTCTATTTATAGAGGAATCTTGAATGGCCTCACCAAGACGTGGAAACAGCCCGCCAAGTCGTGGTCTCCCTCGGTCAAAGGAGATCCAAATCTCCTGTGGTCGTTTCCCCCCCTTTCTGCATGTTTTGAAAATTGCTTTAAAATCGCCTTGACCCCCATCATGACCAAACGCCACGACATGGGAAAAAATCCTTCGCCGTTTTCATCTCATCACACCAAAGGCCACGATGTTGTGAGCTCTAGCTCCCCATGTTACACAGGTGTGCCCCCGAAGTGTCACGTTCGGCACCATGCCCATGCTGGGCCTTTCCAAACTGCCTGTTTTGCACAGGGAGAACTCTCAGCCAACATGGCCACCAAAATGGCCTGCAAGCCGTTTCACTGGCCGTGGGGCACCAACCGCAACACGACCAACTCAAAACGTCCAAGGGTCGACCACGATCAGCTAGAACAGATGGCCTGCGACCTTTAGCTCCAAAATGGTCACCACCACACCCACTCCCACAGCGTGGCGACCCCCAGAAAGGCCCAAAGCTCAACTCGAGCCCCCAAAACACCTCCAAGCTTCCTCGCAAAGCCCCCAAGCCTCGAAAACCACAAAGGAAAGACCAAGAAGGTCTGGACCATTGCATAGAGGAGATAATAGAGAGAAATGCATGCAGACCACAACAACTGTCAGTGCATGAGGCCCTTGCCACTCCAGGAACTCGCGATGAACCCGAGACCGAGGATGGTAACATACACCCCCCAAATAGGACAGACTCACGCATGCAAACCCTACACAGACTGAGAAAGAGAAGAAAAATGCAGCGCAACACCGAACAAAAGGAAAGCAGACAGGCTTACGACACCGGGCCTACAACAAGAACATGGAGAACTTGTCGAAGAAGAAGTGTCGCTGCCAAGGCTGTACTTTCTAGAAGATGTTGTGGTCCAGACTAAGCTCGCAAAAACCAAGATCTCCACCGGTGATCGTAACCGGAGAAAGGGCGCGCAAAAGTCGTAGACGGGAACCTGTGCCCCCCCCCACTCTCGAGCTCTCCTCTCTGGATCGAAAAATGTTGAAGAGCTACTCGCCTCATGAAAAGAAGATGACGCCTTGAGAGAGGAAGCTGCGCGACAATAATGAAGATGCAGGCGGATTAGGTGGAGCAGGCGAGGTGTCTGGCGTGGAAACCGAGGTGGGACACGCATATGGTGCATGGCTAGCGAGGCGGCTGGCATGACCGGCTGGCGCAACTGATTTCGAACATAGGCCACGCGACAACTTCTGATAGGGGCGAGGCAGAGCACGAAGATTGTGCCCAAATACTGCCAAAGAAGCACAACCAGGAAGCACAAAGCGCGCCTCAGCAGTTGTAGGATCAACCTCGATCAACGACCGGGGATCAACCCACGAGGGAGCATTGGGATCAAGCCATGGAGCATCGGCCCAACTCAACACCGAACATCAAAGCCCGCAAGTCTTGCATACGAAGGCCGAAACAGAAGAGCCCAAACGGAAAACCAAACCGAAGCCCACACAACAAATGAAATTTGCATAATAATAAAATTGAAAAACAATCTTGCATTCCAAATCAAAACCAATACCAAACATTTAATTTGAAAACAAAATACCCGATTTCACGAATCTCCACCTTTTCAAATAAAATGAAAACGAACTTGTGATGTTCTTGCAATGCCTAACCTATTGGTTGGTTCAAGTAGATTTCTATAAACAAAAACACTTAAGTCTATACAATGCCACTTAGTATGTGCCAAAATGGCACATGTGATGCCCGTACCACCCTTCTACTGCTATCATACTATTCAATCATGTTCAGAAATTAAATCAGACTAAGCAACAACATTAAAACCAAAGCTTACCCATATTACCCAAGTTTCCACCGAAGCCAATGTGTAGCTGAAAAGAATACTCGAACACCTGCACAACTAAAAGCAACCTTCTCGGGGTAAAAAAACAGTGAACATGAAGACTCATCAAGTTCAAACAATGCAATAGTAAAAGGTAGTGGAAACACACAATAACCAAAACCAAGAAGCTGATAGGAGACTAATTCTGTTGTAGGATTGTAGAAGAGAGACTACCTAGAGTCTGCGCCTAACTCTAACTAAGGGCCGCTAAACAGAAATCAATGAACATCCGCAGTGTTGAAACCAGAGCATACCATATCAGACTAGGCCATACTATCCTTAGTTTTTAAATCAAGGTAATATCTTTTAATATGGCTGGTTTTACCACACTCAAAACATCGAAAATTCTTAAATCGGTTTTATCTTTCCGTTCTTTATTGTCGTTTTGAAACTGATCCCTAACAATCATTAATTGGGGTTCATTCTTCACCTCACCCAAGCTCTTCCTTCAAACCATATGTTTGAAGAACACAGGACAACACAATTGCCTTCACCTCTTCTAAAGTAATAAACTCTCTACTGTACATCATGGAATCCTTTAAAATGTTAAAGGAATCATCAAGAGAAGTCAACAAAATTATGGCTGGATCCTCATCTTTAATCCTCGCATCTATATTAGCTAAGTCAAGAAGAACATTATTAAAATCATCAAGTAGAGCGCGAATAGAAGAACCATGGGTCATCTTAAAGGTATAAAGTCACATCTTCTTATACAGATGACCAAGAAGGGACTTAGACATATATAGATGTTTAAGCCATATGGCCTTAGCAGTGGTTTCATGAATGACTTCCTGTAGGACTCTTATCTCCTAAGGTTAAAAGGTGCATACAATGAGCTTTTTCGAGAATGTTAGGGTTGACATCAACATAGGTGGTGGAAGACCGTCCTTCGGTGGACACAACCATTACGGGTCTCTTGGGACCTAAGAGAGCGTTTGTGAGTCCATTGTGGACAAACAACACCCTCATTTTAACTCTCCACATATTAAATTCGTTTTCACCATCAAACTTCTCTACTTCTCATTTAACCGAAGATATTGCTAACTCGATAGAAACCCTTTGACACCACTTGTGAGGGGTGGAGGCCTGTCCGAACGACACACACTTCGACCAAAGGATCGAAAGAAAGCTCTAGTAAAAAAAATGCAATTTAGGAAGAAGAAGAAAAACAAGAACCAGAAGCAAAAGGATGGAAACAAAAACACATATGATGAAAAGAAAATGCAGAAAGGTAAAGAACACATTGCATCTACGTGCTTTAGACCTCATTTGTCCTACGTGTACAACCAGAACACCACCATCGTGATTTATTATTATGCAAAACAAAAGAACAACAAACATACAAACAGAGAAGA
Source organism: Viscum album (assembly GCA_963277665.1). Taxonomy (NCBI): domain Eukaryota; kingdom Viridiplantae; phylum Streptophyta; class Magnoliopsida; order Santalales; family Viscaceae; genus Viscum; species Viscum album. The sequence continues at coordinate 1,116,310,792 of OY728120.1, forward strand.
GATAACAGAGAGAAACACACATGGGCCACATAAACTATCTGTGCACGAGGCCCTTATCACTCCAGGGTCTCACGGTGAACGCGAGACTGAGGATGGTAACATACACCCCCAAGCAGGACGAACTCATGCACGCAAACCCCACATCGACTGAGGAAGAGGAGAAATACAGTGCAACATTGAAGAAAAGGAAAGCAGTTAGGCTTACAACACCGGGCCTACACCAAGAACCCATTGAACTTGTTGAAGAAGTGGCAATGCCAAGGATGTACTTTCTCGAAGATGTCATCCATACAAAGCTCTCAAGAACCAAGCTCCCCACTAGAGATCGTCACTGGATCATGGGCGCATAGAAGCCGTAAACGGGAGCCGAATCCCTCTTTAGTTCTCTTTTCACTGGAATGAAAAATGCCGAAGTGCCGCTCGCCTTATGAAAAGAAGACGACACCTCGAGAGAGGAAGCGAGGCTACTACAATAATGAAGAGGCAGACAGAGCAGGCGAGGCGTCAAGCATGGTAGCCAAGGCGGGACACGCGTATGGTGCAAGGCGAGCGAGGCGACTAACACGACAGACTGTTGTAATTGATTCGAACAAACACAGGCCGCACGACAGCTTCTGATAGGGGCAAGGCAGAGCACGAAGATCATGCCTGAATACTGAGACCGAAGAAGCAAAACCAGGAAGCACATCGTCGGATCAGCCTCAATCAACGGTCAAGGATCAACCTGTGAGGGTGCACTGGGATCAAGCAACGAAGCGGCGACCCAACTCAACATCGAACACCAAAGCCCGCAATTCCAACAAACAAAGGCCCAAGAAGAAGAGACCACACAGAAAACCAACTAAAAGCCGGCACTACAAATGAAATTTGCATTTGCATAATAATAAAATTGGAAAACAATTTTGCATGCCAAACCAAAACCAAACATTTAATTTGAAAACGAAACACCCGATTTAACATATAAATAAGACGCGACACGATTACATGACAAGATAACCCGTTTAATAAATGGTTTGGGTTTGAGCTTGGGCATCTCGACACAAATATTAAACAGATCAACATGACACGACATGAATTGCCATCTCTAATTTTAATATGAGCCTTTTTATATTATTATTTACATGGTATTCAATATGCGCTCCTTCACGTTTCAAAATATATGATTTTTATGAAAACTTTTATAATCATATTAATATTTCATACTTTATATAAGCACTTTACATAAACAAAATATCGCATATTTCATTTTTATTTAATCCTTTTTTTCAAATTCACCAAAACTCATTTTGGCATGGTTTTAATAAATTTCTAAAATAAAGCCTTTAATATGAACATTTCATATTTGTATTTATGAACATTTCAAAATTCAATATAAACTATTTTATATTATACCTTATTTTATAATTGATTAACCATGTAAATCCACTTTAAATCTCGATCACATCCACCAAAAAGTTTTTTGTACAAAGGTTTTTGAGGATTTTAAGAATAACATTTTTTCTTTAAAATATAAAAAGCACGACCGTTTTTTATATAAACCGTGACATGGTTTCTCCCACATGACAACACTTGCCAAGGGAAACCATTTTCGTTTTTCTTTGGGTCAAATTGTTTTGGGCAAAACCTTCAAAAGTCGTACTTTTAAAACTATGGTGTGGTTTTTTCAGCTGTGTCGAGGTTTTTTTATGGAAATCTTATTTCGATACTGGCCATGACCATTTTTCGATATAACGATGATGTGATATTATCATTTTACGATGCTCTGTTTTTGGGAAACTATTTCCATGCCCATTTTTCACAAACCACGATGTGGTCTTATAACTTTTATAAAACCATGCTCGTTTTTTCCTAAAAACACATCATGGTTATGTAAAACATCAATAACCACGACCATGACTGTTTTTTAAAAATACATCGTGGTTTTGAAAAAACTTGTTTTACTAATTTCTTCGTTTATCTAAAACTTTAATCCAAACGATATGAAAATGGCTTTGATGCCATTGAAGATTTTTGGAGGGGACAACCTTTGTCCAAACATAGTGGAAACAATGGACCAAAATATGTTTTTCCAATGATCCATCCATACGTTTTGGTTTGAATAAAATATTAATGAAGAACGTGTTTCTTCGATTAGTCGAAGTTCTTCTACACAAGTTTGATAGAGATCTTTGAGAAGCAACCAACAGACTCCTTCATCTTAGGGTATCCACAGGCTGTATGACTCTCCCAACGCTTGGGAAAGACTTCCTTCAAGCCACAGTATGTAGAACCTTTGGTTTAAAGGCTTGAAGAAAAATTAGATCATCAGTGTGCTTTGGCTCAAGAAATTTTACAATAATTGAATCACAGTCTCACGTACATTTAATTCACAAATCATGAGCCTGTTTATATAGGCATACAAGGATCTAAAACGTTTCTCAAACATTCGGCCTATTGAATGATAACTTTTCATGAAGTTTCATAAATTACAACTCTTTGCAACCCCCGACTCATAATTGTGATCAATTGTTTAATGTTTAAACAATTGATTTGGATGTTCAAACTCCTGAAGTCACCATCACATGATGATCCAACTGAACATGATAACGTGCATTGGGAGAAAAAGGCCAAATCGTGCATCGTCGCATTGCACATAAACTGCCATGCACTAAACCACAGCGTAGTGACCCTCACTACATTGTGGTTTACGTCAGCACAAACCACAACGCGGTTTATACCACCACGACATGGTTTGAACTTTAGTACATATTTCAAACATGTATAAAGTCATTTTATTGTTTGTTCAAGCGTAGTCTTACATATAGTGCTTTTGTTTTCACTGATAAACAAAAGAGACCGCACCAGGCTAGAAATGTATGAAGTGGGTCTGGAAGAGAAGGCCTCTATACCAAGAAAAGGAAGACGTCAATAGATAAAACAGACTGCTTTGAAACAACCTCTTAATCACTGAGCATGTTTATTGAAAAATGCCTTTGATATATCATGTAGATGGAAATATATTAATGCATTCCCAACCTTGTTTCATGTTCATAAACTTTATTCTATTTTTTTTTTGAATTCCAAGCAAGGTAGATGCACCATAATGGGGCTACCTTCATACCAGTTCACTTCGTTTTCCTCTGCTTAAGAAAAAACTAGCTTCCCTTTTAATATTTGGGCATACCCAAGCAGTCTGCTTCCTAGCAGCACATGGAACACCCGGTGGGGGGGGGAGTGCCCTTCTTGGTCTTGTCAGTGAGAGGACAAGTTTGGGATATATCCAACACTGAGAGGGGGGGGGGTGAATCAGTGTTAGGGATTTTTGAAACCAATTCCAACTTTCTATCCCTGTACCTCTTGACCTGTTAGGATCTTTATTATCTTATTCTCTTTTCCTTGTCGCATGTAATAATAGAAAGCAGTAAAAATATGCACACAATATTTTTACAAGATTCACCACTCAATAAGAGCATTTACGTCCTTGCCATGCATGAGAATGACCAGTGCATGAATTCTCCACTATAATGTGATATGCTATTACAGTGGATCGACTAGGAAAACAACTCTCTAGTTTGTGTGGCTCCCTACACTTGGAGGGGGAAGGGAGATAATCCTCTTCTAACTTACAACAAGTAGGATATACCCTTACACTCGCTGGTTCTTTATACTGCCAGTGTAGACAGTCTCTTGTAGCCTCTAGCTGGTTGTTTATACTGCCTCTGAAGACAGTCTTCTCTCTATTCAAAGAGTTTGCAACACCAAAAGAATCTTCCACCTATTGAGACCTGTTGGATGCTATAGTGCTACTTCGTTCTTCCACAACCTTCTTCTTCTCCTTGTTACTTAGCAGCATGCAAGTAACCGACCTCTTATTCACACTTTATCCTTCAGTGCAAAACCAACTGCACTGAGATCACTTCTCTTCTTCTTTTCCAGAATCACAAACTCCCTTTGTGATTATCAGATCAATGAAGTCCAGTTCATCTTAGCATCATCACAGTTGAACTGCCCTGTATAATTGTTAATCTTCTGTTGGGCACATTTTGTTCTTTTTCTTCTATTCTTTCTTCTCTTCTCAATACCAACACCTGAGTGTATCAATATACTAACTTCTTCCTTTGTGCAGATATGAGTTCAATTGCACGTCTAGTTCTTCTTTACTTCACAAAGCACAACGAGGGTGATAAACACCAGTTGTGTGAGTGCGGTTCAAGTTCTCTTTATGAAACCGAATGGTTCACAATTCTTTCTTCTTCGCTAAGCCGCTTCGAGAGTGCTATGCATCTGTTGAAGGCCTGCGGGACTCCAATCTTTCGTGCACCCCTTTTGGGCGTCTTGCGCGCAACATTAACGACTTGCATGCAACATTCAACTTTTGTCGCGGAAGACCTCTTGCGCACAACTCTCTTCTTGCGCGCAACTATCCTTTCTTGTGCGCAACTCTTACTTCTTTCGCGCAACTGCCTTTACGTAGATTTCTTATGCGCTTCAGAGCTCTGATTTCTTCTAAGTGTTGAGCTTAACGAATGTGAGGGGGTCACCTCTTATTTATAGACCTCGTCGACCCCTGCGCGCAAAAACCCCAATGTGTCGCGCAAGATCCTGACGCGTCGCGCAAAACCCCATTTGACGCCGCATTGGGCGCGTAAGTCTTTCGCGCCAACCTCATCTTTCGAGCACTTCTTGAATCTTTCGCGCATTTCATGTCTTTGCCATTTTTCAAAGTTTGTACCTCGAATCATGCCTTGCGCGCAAGATTCCAAACTCTCTTCAATCTTGCGCGCAAAAACCAATCTTACGCGCAAAACCCAATCTTTTGCGCAAGCCTCTCCTTTGCCAGATTTTGATGTTCGGATCATGGAACTCTACTTGCGCGCAACATACCAAGCCATCTTCAAACTTGTGCACATCCTCTTTTTCTATATTCATATTTCTTCATCTCTCGATTTTCAGGCCCTAAAATTTGGCAAACACTGGAAAACGACACCACCTTAAAACTTTCTTTTGTGCCGCCTCCAGATTGTCCGTTCCTTTGTCATTTCTCTCTTCACTGCATTCCATAACTATTCTTCAGCTTTCATCACGAAATCCACTATTGTGATATGTATCCTTTGATCGAACAACTTTAGCGTCATCAGATTTTCAATGGAAAGTACTATAACTTCCCTGTCTTCCACTAACATCTTTCCTTCTAATCAAAATTGTATATGATTGACAGTACCTTTACTTCCCCTTTCCTTCATAAGGCTTGCATCACAAGTTCTACTAACTTATGATATTTGTGAAATACAAATCAGCAAAGCATCGTCTGATATTAAGGCAATGTGTAATGCATGACCATCTTAGAATGCCAAGCCCTTCCACACTCTCTTCTCTTCTTCAACCATCATTCTCTACTTCATGCAAATCATATGATTCTTTTCTTCAAGTAAGCTCTTGCATGGTTCTCATGCAATCGTGAAGCATTGCATGCTCTTGTTCAAATCCTCATTCTTCAATCATCCTCAGATGGACGATACTTCACCATTATTCTTTCTTGTAAACAATGTGTCACCTTTGACACAAGTTCTTTGAACTTAGGATCAGTTCAACAATCGTCTGAATTCACTTCATGGAGAATTTCCCAAGCATGACATCTGTTGGTGGGTGAATTCCCCCTTACCTCAATGTGAGGTGAGGATATTCTTTTATAGATTAGGAAACCAATATACAAGACGGGTAAGTCCGATGTGGGACTCACCCATTTACACTTAAATGGGTTCCAACACTCCCCCTCAAGCTGGACATGCCCAGATTGGATAGAGTCCCACACAGAAAGAATAACAAGACAATCTCAAACCCCCCCTCAAGCTGGGCCATGGAGGCTGTGAACACCCAGCCTGGAAGTGAGAGACTCAAGACGAGCTCCGGGAAGACCTTTGGTGAAGAGATCGGCAAGCTGATCGGCCGTCGGGATATGGCCGAAACCGATATGGTGCTGCTCCAGATGGTGGCGGAGAAAGTGACAGTCCACCTCGATATGATTCGTTCGTTCATGGAAGACGGGATTCGAGGCAATCTTCGTGGCGGCCTGATTGTCACACCAGATATGAGCAGGAGTCGACGCCGGGAAACCGAGCTCCTGGAGAAGATGACGAAGCCAGAGGATCTCAGTAGTGACAGTGGCCATGGCCCGATACTCGGCCTCAGCACTAGAACGGGAGACCACAGTCTGCTTCTTGCTGCGCCAAGAGATGAGATTACCGGCGAAGAATACGGCGAATCCCGAAGTAGACTTGCGGGTAGCGAGGCAACTGGCATAGTCCGCATCACAAAAAGCCTCAATATCCATGTGAGCATGATGTGAGTACCGAAGGCCGCGTGCAGGGTCTTTCTTGATGTACTTGGCAATGCGGAGGACAGCATCCCACTGAGAGCAGGTGGGATGCTCCATGAACTGGCTGACTTTGCCAACGGCACAGGCAATGTCGGGACGCGTCATGGTGAGATAGTTGAGTTTACCAACCAAGCGCCGATAGCTCTCAGGATGAGGGAAGAGTTCCGAGTCGGAATGAAGGGAGCGTTCCCCAGGCTCAAGAGGAGTGTCAACTGTGGTGGCGGTGCTCAACCCGGCATCCTGCAATATATCAAGAGCATACTTGCGCTGGCAGAGAGAGATAGTGTCCGCAGTTCGGGAGACCTCGATGCCAAGAAAGTACGTGAGGGGACCAAGATCCTTGGTGTGAAAGTGCTGGTGAAGATGCGTCTTGTGGCTGGCGATGCCTCTGGAGTCGCTCCCTGTGATGATGATGTCATCAACATAAACAACAAGCAAGATACAGCCGTGTGCTGTCGTACGGAAGAAGACGGTGTGATCTTTCATACTCCGAGAGAGGCCAAAGGCGGTGACGACAGTGCTGAAGCGGCCAAACCAGGCGCGAGGAGACTGTTTGAGGCCGTAGAGGGAGCGACGGAGACGGCAGACATGGGAGGCGGCACCAGAGGCAGAGAAACCAGGGGGCTGCTGCAGGTAGACCTCCTCGTCAAGAAAGCCATGGAGAAAAGCATTCTTAACGTCAAGTTGATGAAGTGACCAGTGATGATGAGCAGCCAGAGAGAGGAAGAGGCGGACCGAGGCCATCTTGGCGACTGGAGAGAAGGTCTCAAAGTAGTCGACGCCATATGTCTGAGCAAACCCCTTGGCGACAAGCCGGGCTTTGAGGCGGCAGAGAGAGCCATCGGGATTGAGACAGATCGTGAAGATCCATTTACAGCCGACCGCCTGTTTGTTTGCCGGAAGGGGAACAAGATCCCAAGTACGGTTGGCATCCAGAGCCTGCAATTCATCTTTCATTGCAGCTAGCCACCCGGGGTGAGATTTGGCTTCACCGACCGTTCGAGGAAGCGACACGGTCTCCATAGCGGACAATCCCCTGTAAGAAGATACAAAGAGAGGAGCATTCTGACACGAGCGAGTACCTTTCCGGAGCGCAATCGGCACATCCTCGGGAGCTGCGTCAGGAACATCAGGCGAAGCGGGAACAATGGTTTCCTTGGCCGGGACGGGAGGTACAGTGGAAGGACGACGAGAGTAGGTCTGTCCAAAGAGATGACCGGTCGGAGGAGACACCAGAGGCGGGTGAACCATGAGCGGAAGGCAGTCATCGATGGTAGTGTCAGGAGAAGGAGAGGGGAGAGTGAAAGGAGAGCTCTCGACAAACGAAACGTCGGCAGAGGTGATATACCGACGGAGGTCTGGAGAGAAGCAGCGGTACCCGCGCTGAGTGCGGGAATACCCGAGAAAAATACAGCGAAGGGATTTGGGTGATAGTTTGGAGAGATTGGGGCGAGTGTCCCGGACATAACAGAGACATCCGAAGACACGGAGTGGAAGGGAGTGAGGAGGGAGAGAGGGAAACATGGTATGAAAAGGAGTCTCCCTCTGAAGGATGGAGGAGGGAAGACGATTGAGAAGGTAAGTAGCAGTGAGGATGACATCCCCCCAGAAAAGAAGAGGTACCTGGCGGTGGAAGAGGAGGGCACGAGCGGTTTCCAAGATATGTCGGTGTTTCCGCTCGGCCACCCCATTTTGCTGAGGGGTATCAGGACAGGAGGTCTGATGGATGATGCCGTGGGCCCTCATAAACTGTTGAAAATGAGAGGATAAGTATTCTCGCCCATTGTCAGAGCGGAGACATTTCACAGGGAGAGAAAACTGTGTCTGGATTTCCTGAAAAAATGTCTGAAAGGTTGAGAGAACCTCTGTTCGATCTCGAAGAAGGTAAAGCCAGGTCATGCGGGAGTAATCATCAATAAAGGTGATATAATAACTGTACCCTGACTGGCTAGGAACCCTGCAAGGACCCCATACATCGGAATGAACAAGAGCGGAAGGAGCCGCTGCACGTGGTTCCGGGCGAGGAGCATACGTCGTCCGATGATGTTTGGCAAACTTGCAGGATTCACAATGGAAGGAGAGGTGAGAACTGAATTGGGGGCAAAGTTTATGGAGGGTGGAAGGTGGTGGATGACCAAGGCGGGAATGGAGGTCAAGGGCTCGGGCTGTGGTGGATGAGCAAACAAGGGATGATGGGGTATCAAACAGGTAAACCCCATCCCGAAGATAACCTCGACCAATTTCCCGATTCGTCTTCTGCTCCTGAAAAACAACACCAGATGAGCTAAAAGTAGCAACACAATTCAAATCTGTGGTGAGTTTGCTGACAGAGATAAGATTAAAGGGACTTTGAGGAACATGAGCGACCGACGTCTGGGGAAGAGACGGGGTCAAGGAACATGTGCCATATCCGGTAATAGGGATTGTTGAGCCATTAGCAACAGTAATGGCAGAGGCACCGGTGTACGGATGATAGGTAGTGAACATACCAAAGTCTCCTGTGAGATGTTCTGACGCACCGGAGTCAAACATCCAAGCTGTCTGTCGATGAGAAACACAGGCGGTGGAGTTGCCAGTCTGAGCAAGTGGGGCGAGAGAAGAAGATGGTGGCGCAGTCGCGCGATAAGATTTTACCAAAGCAATCTCCTCCGGCGAGAGTGTTGTCCTGTAACGGATACTGGATGAAGGAGGGCCGCGACGCGGTAGAGCCGATGATGGAGGATGGGAGAGCTGCGCGGCTGAGTGCATAGGTGCTCGGGAAGGCCGACAATGGAAGTGAGGGTGCGGCCCTGCCGGAATGCTGTCGTCCGGAGGTGATGCCGGAGGGCCGCGGGCGGACACGCCAGCCATTAATGCAGGGGGGGTTGCTGGGGGAGGCTGGCGGAGACGCCGGGTAGCAGCGGGAGGCGCGGGAGGCAGCGGGATGTGCTGGAGGCGCTGGAGGCGAGGGTGCCGGGAGCGCGCCAGGCGAGGGTGAGGGTGCCGGGGCGAAGCGGGGCGAGCCGCCGAGAGCGGGACGTCGAGGGCGGGGTGCGCCGCAGCGAGGCACCGGGAGCCGGGGAGGCGGAAGATGGCGCGCGCAGGAGGGAGCGGGCCAGGAGATGCCGCCGGGAGCCGGGAGCCGCGAGGGAGGGCTGGCGAGGGTTTGCTGGGACGAGGGCGCACCGCGGGAGGACGGCGGACGCCGGGCGCCGGGCGAAGGCCTGCTGGGCGAGGTGGCGGGTGAGGGAGCGGCCGGGGCACGAGCGCCGCTGGGAGGCGGAGGGTGCGGGGGCTAGGGCGCGGGCGAGGGAGAGGGAGCCGCGCGGGCGTGGGCGCGAGGGCTAGGGCGCACCGCCGTGGAAGGGCGCCGGGAGGGGCGCCGAGTCTGGAAGGAGGCCCGCCGGGAGGTGGAGGCGCACCGAGAGGGAGGACCGCCATGAGCAGAGGGGCGCCGGCGGGAGGGAGAGCCTGCCGGGAGGGAGAGCCTGCCGGGAGGAGAGGTGGCCGCCGGGAAGGGCAAGGCCAGAGGGGGAAGAAAGGCGGGGCCGGACAGAACCGGGAAGCCGCTGGGAGGGAGGGTCGGGATTAAAATCCCTCTGATACCATGTTGGTGGGTGAATTCCCCCTTAGGATCAGTTCAACAATCGTCTGAATTCACTTCATGGAGAATTTCCCAAGCATGACATCCAATGATATGTGTAGTGGGTGAATTCCCCTTACCTCAATGTGAGGTGAGGATATTCTTTTATAGATTAGGAAAGCAATATACAAGACGGGTAAGTCCAATGTGGGACTCACCCATTTACACTTAAATGGGTTCCAACACTCCCCCTCAAGCTGGACATGCCCAGATTGGATAGAGTCCCACACAAAAAGAATAACAAGACAATCTCAAACTCCCCCTCAAGCTGGGCCAGGGAGGCTGTGAATACCCAGCCTGGAAGTGAGAGACTCAAGACGAGCTCCGGGAAGACCTTTGGTGAATAGATCGGCAAGCTGATCGGCCGTCAGGATATGGCCGAAACCGATATGGTGCTGCTCCAGATGGTGGCGGAGAAAGTGACAATCCACCTCGATATGCTTCGTCCGTTCATGAAAGACGGGATTTGGTGGTGGAAGAGGAGGGCACGAGCGGTCTCCAAGATATGTCGGTGTTTCCGCTCGGCCACCCGATTTTGCTGAGGGGTATCAGGACAGGAGGTCTGATGGATGATGCCGTGGGCCCTCATAAACTGCTGAAAATGAGTGGATAAGTATTCTCGCCCATTGTCAGAGCGGAGACATTTCACAGGGAGGGAAAACTGTGTCTGGATTTCCTGAAAAAATGTCTGAAAGGTTGAGAGAACCTCCGTTCGATCTCGAAGAAGATAAAGCCAGGTCATGCGGGAGTAATCATCAATAAAGGTGATATAATAACGGTACCCTGACTGGCTAGGAACCCGGCAAGGACCCCATACATCGGAATGAACAAGAGCGAAAGGAGTCGCTGCACGTGGTTCTGGGCGAGGAGCATACGTCGTCCGATGATGTTTGGCAAACTTGCAGGATTCACAATGGAAGGAGAGGTGAGAACCGAATTGGGGGAAAGTTTATGGAGGGTGGAAGGCGGTGGATGGCCAAGGCGGTAATGGAGGTCAAGGGCTCGGGCTGTGGTGGATGAGCAAGCAAGGGATGATGGGGTATCAAACAGGTAAACCCCATCCCGTAGATAACCTCGACCAATTTCCCGATTCGTCTTCCGCTCCTGAAAAACAACACCAGATGAGCTAAACACAATTCAATTCGGTGGTGAGTTTGCTGATAGTGATAAGATTAAAGGAACTTTGAGGAACATGAGCGACCGACGTCAGGGGAAGAGACGGGGTCAAGGAACATGTGCCATAGCCGGTAATAGGGATTGTTGAGCCATTAGCAACAGTAATGGTAGAGGCACCGGTGTACGGATGATAGGTAGTGAACATACCAGAGTCCCCTGTGAGATGTTCTGACGCACCGGAGTCAAACATCCAAGCTGTCTGGCGATGAGAAACACAGGCGGTGGAGTTGCCAGTCTGAGCAAGTGGGGCTAGAGAAGAAGATGGTGGCGCAGTCGCGCGATAAGATGTTACCAAAGCAAGCTCCTCCGGCGAGAGTGTTGTCCTGTAACGGGTACTGGATGGAGGACCGCTACGCGGTAGAGCCGATGATGGAGGATGGGAGAGCCGCTCGGCTGGGTGCAGAGGTGCCCGGGAAGGCCGACAATGGAAGGGAGGGTGCGGCACGGCCGGAATGCTGGCGTCTGGAGGTGATGCCGGAGGGCCGCGGGCGGACTCGCCCGCCATTAACGCAGGGAGCTGGGCCGACGGCGCAGGAAGGTCGCAGGGTAGCTGCCGGTAGACGGGCTGGGGAGCGCCGGACCGGGCGGGAGCCGCTGCTGGGAAGGGAGCCGCTGCGGAGGGCGGTTGCAGGAGGAGGGCCGCCGGAGGAGTCGCCGGACTGAAGGGAGCCGCTGCGGAGGGCGGTTGCAGGAGGAGGGCCGCCAGAGGAGCCGGCGCAGGAGGAAGCGGGAGGCGCCGGGAGGCGCCGGAGGCGCTGGAGCAGCGGGAGGCGGGCCGAGGGCGTTCCGGCGGGGCGAGGCGGGGCTGGCCGGGAGGGAGCGTCGAGGGAGGTGGTGCCGGGACGGGCGGGGGCGCGCGGGTGATGGCGTCGGGAGCCGCGGGGAGGGAGCGCCGTCGGGGAGGAAGGTCGCAGGGAGGAGCCGGCGCGGGCCGCGTCGGGGAGAGAGAGGGCCGTCGGGCGAGGGCTAGGGAGTCGCGCGGGCGAGGGCGCGGGGGCGGACGGGGCGAGGGAGCTGGGACGAGGGCGCACCGCGGGGGGACGGCGGACGCCGGGAGGTGGAGGCGTAGCGGGAGGGACGACCGCTGGGAGGGTGCAGGTCGGAGAGGAGAGGTGCGCCGGGAGGAGAGGGGTGCGCCGGAAGGGAGGGCCTGCCGGGAGGGTGCAGGCCGGAGAGGAGTTGCGCCGGAACAGGAGAGGAGGCCCGCCGGGAAAGGCTAGGGCAGGAGGGAGAGAGGCGGGGCCGGGAGAACGCCGGGAATCCGCAAGGGAGGGAGGGTTCGGGATAAAAATCCCTCTGATACCATGTAGTGGGTGAATTCCCCTTACCTCAATGTGAGGTGAGGATATTCTTTTATAGATTAGGAAACCAATATACAAGACGGGTAAGTCCAATGTGGGACTCACCCATTTACACTTAAATGGGTTCCAACAATATGATTGCATAACAATTCTCCAGGCATCATCACTTCAGCCGATCTCCATTAATTTTGGAGTCCTTCATCTCCTTCATCATTTTGACCATCATTAACAACTGTTGACAACAAATACAATCTTCATACACAAAGTGGTCCCAACAGTCAGTTGTATTAATTCCTTGGATCTACCCTATTGAACACCGTTCAGGCAAACAATTTATTTATTTTTGACAGATATTTTTTTCATATTTACTCATCAAGTGCGCAAACATAGTGAAGCCTTTATATTTGAAATGGGGTTTTCATGTTTAACGTTCCTGGTCATCAACTGTTAGTTGCTTATTTTCAGAGTAAAAAGCTTACAATATGTGACGTTGAAGATTTCCAGTTTATCCACCATTGAGATTTCAGAAAATGACATTTCCAATAGACTGAGCACTTTTCAATTATAGGCAGTCCATCAAAGTTAATGCATCAACTGATGGGAATCCCTTGACCTTTTTAATTGTCATTTCTTGTCCGAATAAAAGAGTTTGTAATGTGGCAATGATGTTGGAACTTATCAGTTTCTCCATCGAAATTACTAAAAACGACAATTCCAATGAACCGAGTACTCTTCTATTCTAGGCGAGGTTAATACATCGACTGATGGAAGTACTTGACCTAGCTTTTTAATTGCTTTTTTTGTGGACGCATAGTTCGATTAACATGGAACTTGATTTCTAGCAAAAAGAGCAATTGATCTGAGGGTTTACTTGTAATAGATGCGGTTTGTGAAGAAATTTTCCTTTATTTCTTGTCTTTGTTTCTCCCTTTTTATCATTTCAAATTTATATAAATGATGTTTGTATGATTTTTCAACCAAACTTACATTGTTTACAAACACCAATGCTTTTCTGGGCTTGTGGCATCACTGTCTCCCATTATTTTAGACTTGTGATAATTAAAGGTTTGACAGACACCTGTGGCTATCTGTGTCATGCCATGTGTGCTTATTTTCTTACATGATTTAAGATTTTTCACATTGTACCAGGCTATTGAGGTGGGTGGTAAGAATTTTAGATTTACATGGTCACATGAATCACCTGATCTCTGCGATATTTATGAAGAACGTCAAAGTGGGAAAGATGGAAATGGTTTGCTTGTCGAATCTGGGTGTGCCCTGCGTAAGGTGAATGTCCAACGTATTTTAGACGAGTCAACTCAGAACCATGTTAAAATGCGGTCTGAAGAAGCTGAGAAGAAGCTGAAATCACGCCAGTAAGTTTTGAATTCATCATCATTTTTTTGTGACATTATATTTATATATTGTTCTGCTACAGATTGCCTTATTTTGTTATTTGTGTCCATTTTTTTGCATACTGGTGAAATTCCTCTTACATAAACTTGTTAGTTTTGCTCCAATGGTCATTAAAGAATTTTGTTTAATGATGAATCATTGTCGTGAAAGAATTTTTTCAAATCAATTGTCGTATTTGATAAGTTTTTTTTCCACTCATGAATAATATTTTCTCAAGTCAACTATTGCTTCCATTTGCTTGTGATGCATATATCAGGTTTTTTCCAGACTGTTCTTCATATGCTAATTGTCCCACTGTGGTATCTGGAAAATTATTTCCCTACTTTAAGCTCCTGCAAGACTTAATTTTTTAAAGGTTCTATTAGACCTGGATAAGATTCTTCTTGCATTATGGTGTTATATTGCATGTCAACTTAATGAATTTTTCCACGCTCAGTGTTGGCATCATCTTGTAATTGTATTTTTTCCAAAATTACTGTAAAATTTGTCTAGGAACATGTTGACCATACAGTCTTTGTACCATTTTTAAATAATGAGGCAGGTCTCTTGTTACAGAGCCATCGTCTTGGATCCTGCAAACCCATCTATGAAGAATCAAATGAAGGCAATAGCTGATGCAGATGGTAGATCTTGGAACCATATTTTTTTTTAATACTCTCTTTCCTTCGATTCACACTTATCTCCAATTGGTGGCTCATGAAGGGACAAAAATAATAAAAAGCCCTATTGGTGACAAGAATGTCTGATGTATATTGACACAGACGTGGCTGGTTATATTAATCTTTTGATGTTGTAGAACTGCACTATCATTCGTGTGAAATACCTAATATCATTTGTTTATTTGCAGCTAATTCATGGAAATCCGGTTTCAGACAAAAGAAAGAGCCTCCGTATAAAAAGCGCAAGGCTGAACCAATGCAAGGTATGGTAGATTTGGCAGTTCATCAAATCTACTTATTTTCCATTCTCAATAGTATTTATTCCGTGGAGAAAAATTTCAGTAGCTCTCTCTCTACCAATTGACTGTTATTATTTAGATGCACCACTGGTCGCCTTGCTTGGTAACACCCAACTTTATGAAACTCCTGTAGTTGATCCAAGTTTTCGGATTCAAATCATTGCGATTGCTGGATTTAGAGTTTTTTTGGAAGGCACTACATTAATGTTTTAGTTATAACCAGAAGAGTTATTATTTGATATCTCAATGTGGCCGGGGTGTTTCGATTTCCATTTTTATTTTATGATTGTGGCCACCTTTTGAAGTTGTAGCTCCTCCAAAACCTGCTTTTAAAGCTGGACCATCAGTTGCAATGGCTGCAAAAGGCAGGGATTTGCCTCCACATTCTTCACCTGAGCAATTTGGTGCATCAGCATCTCCAGCTGGAGCCAAAAATGTGAAGGGCCACAGAGCCACTGAAACTTCTTTGCCAGAGTTGAGTAAGGGGAGCGCTATGAACTTGAAAAAAAAAATGCCCAACAAGGCTCCTAGTGCTGTGATACCAGAAAAACTGAGACATAAAGGGAAACTAGGTGCTCCGGCAGCTGATTTGCAAAGTATGGTAATTGCTCTGCTCATGGAGAATAAAAAAGGAATGAGCCTAAAGGTATTCACATATTTTATATTTTTATCAATGGAATTATTATTTAATTATTAGTTAAAATGTAAAGGAGGGGTGAGGGAACCCAATTATTACTGGCTGATGCTGCAGCAGGCTTGTAGCTAGTGTCAGCAATGCCAGAATTATAAAGCCCAACCTGTCATTGTTTGAATTTGTCTCACTTTAAGTTCAAGAATTCATCCTTCTCCCTCCCCAGATGCGTATTATCGTTTGTTCTGAAATTATTTAATCATTCTTTGAAATCTGTGGGCCGTTTGACAATACCTTGGTTCTGTTCAATGACAGTTAAATCAAAATATTTGTAACTCTTTTTCACTGACTACAAGTTCATCGGGAAAAGTGTTTTTAGATTGCTGGTTGGAACCGAAGTGTTTTTTCAGAAATGAAATCAACAGTGCCTTTTTTCCAAAATAACTTACATAAATGATAAGTGGTATAGCCTCTTTTCATGAACTTTCATCAAATGAAACCTTGAAAAAGTGTTTATTGCATTCATCATTTATAATAAATGATTTTAAAAAATTAAGTGGTGTTTGTTGGATTTTTAATGAAGCACTTGCACTTGAACACTTAAACACAATCATTTTAAAAAGTGACTGAATGCAACCTTTCTGATAGGTAATGGGGAATTGTTTTTCCCATAACACTTGCTACAAGTAACAGATGTCATAAATATATTTTTGAAGTATTGTCAAACAGACCATAAAATGGATAATATCATCACTTTATCTTTCTATAAATCCCAACTTGAGTATTGTATGGTTGTCATTCTTGGCTACAGCATGATAAGCCTATTACTTGTAAACTGAAATGTTGCCGGCACTTTATTTAAGCTCTGGCCGGGTCATTCATTCATAGAAAATTCTTTAAATTGCTATCAAGTGACAAGTGTCGCTGCCACCATATTCTCTTCATTTGCCTTAGTTTTTTTCTTCATTTTTTAATTTAAAGTTTTTTTGTAGGCGTTGGAGAAAGCTTTTGGAGACATGATTCCAAATTCCGTGAAGAAGATTGAACCCATCCTTAAAAAAGCATGTCTTTCAAATCCTTGGTGTGATTGATTGTTAGAATCTGACACTGGTTTTATATATTTTTTCATCTAATGCTGATCTTCAGATTGCAAATTTTCAAGCTCCGGGTAGGTATATTCTAAAACCAGGAGTGGGTTTGGGCAGCTTCAAGAAACCTTCACTTGGAAGTGAAAGGTATTCAATGAAAAATGCCTTGCTTGATGTGGTCCTCTCTTTTCTGTTTTGATTTTATTGACATAATTTTATTTAGAGTTCTGCAACTTTCTTGTTTTTTTCTTTGTTATGTAGGATTGTAATTTATCTGAAAGCATGCTTCTGCACTTCATTCCTTATTAATCTATACCCCCCCCTCAAACCCATGGATTTGAGTTTTGTATAAACACAACAGTTTCCTTTTAAGAAAACATGGTTGTTTAATCATAATTTGAAAACTGAATTTTCTGAAGTGTGAATCCAGTTGAATCATAAGGTTTAGTTATGACCTTTTTAAGTATTATATCCGCGCCATCTGCTTGAGGATGAGAATTAATTATGAATGTTACCCAAACAAGCTTGAATGAAAGTTAAGGGTATTCTTTTGGAAAAGAATGATTAGAGAACTTTGAAATTGAAAACAGTCAATAGATCAAGGATGGGATAGACGTAAGCCATCTCTGCAACAGATGGTTCATGGTGGCTGCAAATGTGTTCTAGGTGGACTGGGTATAGGCCCTGTACTCCTTTTAAAAATGCCGAGCATATTGAGAATGCATCATGGCCCTTCACCATTATCAGTTGGGCGCTGGATGGTGTCATTGACAGACTACAGCTGTTTTTTTTTGTTTTTTGTTTTTTTAGGCTTCCACCTGTATTTTTTCTTTTATTTTTGCATTATCATATATTGGTGCTTTAATTAGGCTAATACATCTGAAGTCTCTCACCACCATAGTGGAGTGGTCTTTTTTGAGAATGAAAGGGTGATGAAAATTAAGTCCACACTTGGCCACAATGCCATAATGTCATTCCTAAAGCACTTTCATGGAACCAACCCTATTAGAATGGCGATAATGAAACCACTGGGTCTCAGAGCCTTATCATCTTTGATCTCAATGCTCAGCTAGTCTTGCTCCTGATGCATCAGCCTAATTTCAGAGGCATTTGGAAGCAACACTTTAAAGAACCACTAGCACTATGCATGTTATATTGACCTCTTTAGCCCAAGATCCCAGGCCCTGTTTGGTAGCTTGGGCTAGGAGGTGTAATGGAAAGGAAAAGTGTCATTTTCACTCTCCTTTGCACGTTTGGTTGGAAACAGAATTTCTATGGAAATCCCAGTTTTCCCTATAGTGTGAATTTATTTCCTCCCATTTATCTGGAAGAAATGGAAAGGAAAAGTGTCATTTCCACTCTCCTTTGCTCGTTTGGTTGGAAACAGAATTTCTATGGAAATCCCAGTTTTCCCTATAGTGTGAATTTATTTCCTCCCATTTATGGGAAGAAATGGAAGGAACCGTCTGGAAATCTAGAGAAAGAAAGAAAATAAATATATTTATTTTCTTTTATTTATTTATTATTAGTATAATATTATAATAATATATATTATATATCTTTATTAATTATAATCTAGTTTTTTAATTTAATTATATTAAACTACTTTTCTTTCTATCACTAACCAAACATCGTTCATTTAGCAAAGGTGTAGTCAGTATTCAAATTAAGTGATGTCATATTTTAAAAGTACGTTGTTTTTCTTTTCATCTTTAAAGTCCCGCACATGGAATTTCCTTTGCCTTGTGGCATGGCTGTAATTCGTGTTTGGTTTATCAAGTTCTCCCGAAGACAATCAGCCGCAAACATCACCTGTGGATAGTAACCATCAGCGATCTCTTCCCATGGAATACAATGATCGGAAAACACCACCTGTTGAAGACAATCACAACCATGGTGCTGCTTCAGAAACAGGCTTCGCAGAGAAACCCTCCACTCATGATTTAGAGGAACCTGCACTGCTGAACTCTGAGCTTGGAGAGGAACCTACTCCAACAGAAGGAATTGACACCCAACGCCACCTAGCTGATTTGTTTGGTGAAACGAAGGTTTCAGACAATAGCGAGGGCCAAACAGGCAGCTCAAGTGATAGTGGAAGTGTCAGCGATAGTGAGAGTGACAGCAGTGATTCTGGCAGTGACAGTGGTAGCCATAGTAGAAGCATGAGTAAGAGTAGAAGCCCTGTTGGCAGTGATGGTGGCAGCAGTGGCAGTGACAGTGATGCTTCAAACAGCAAGCAGGGTTCTGATCAGGATGTGGACATCATGACTAGCGATGATGATAAGGAATCCAAGCCTAAACCGCAAGCTACTGATCCAAGATCATCTTTATTGTCTAGTCCTCCGAGAACCCCTGAAGGTGGCACGGCACCACAAAGTGAAGCTGATGAAAAGCATGATGGATCTGAAATAGCTATTGTGACTGGTCATGATTCTAAGAATAAATGTGAAACACCTGTTCAAGGAAACAAAGCCGTTTCACCATATCAGGATGGGCATGGAGAATATTTTGCTCATGTGAGGGGTTCCTCTGCTGAAATGGAAGGTACAAGCAGAGCAGACCTGAAACATGACCAATCTGACAGAACGGATAGATCTCATAGAGGTAAACACAGGAAGGCTTCTGATGTGAAGCATTTTGATGGGAACCCTGTACTTGCTAAGAAGCCCAAACTGGCCAGGGAGGCCCAACACTTAGATTATCTTAACGGTTTATCAGATGTCACTGACCAAATGATGAGTAGAACTGATAGGGATGAAAATGGTGTTTCTGGAATACGGCCATCTAGTAAGCATGATGTGGGATCAGGTGATGGTTTCTCTACACAAAACTGTAAAGTGTATAGAGACTCACAGGTTGAAGATGATTACAGGAATGATAAAATGCCCCCCACAAATTTCAAAGATGTTGGTGTTAGAAAACATGAATTTTCTAGAAAGCTTGCGGAGGCCAAGCAAGGCGCAAGTTCACAGATAGGATTGTCTCCGAAGGATAGGGGTAGAATTCTTCAGAGAGAGCTTTCGGATCTGGAATTGGGGGAGCTTCGAGAACCCTTGCCTGAGGGAACACCAGGGCCTGGGAAGAAATTCGAATGGAAGGCTTCATCTAAACAGTTGGAGAATAGATTGGGTCCTTCTGATAGCCTGAATTCAGGTTCCAGTAAAGGAAAACCAGTTGGAAAGGCATGTCTAGATTTAATAAAAATGTCCTCTCCTGATTTAGGCATTGAATGTAGAGCAGAAGACTCGACATCAGTTGGTCATGCTGAAGCTGGACCCCAGGTAAATAAATTAACAAATGACGGTAGCAGATCTAGAAAGAATGAAGCAGGATTGAGCCGAGAGGTTGGTCTTGTGGAGTACAGAAAAACTCCGAATAAAGCAGCAGCGAGCCTGCAGCAGCAAAGTGAAATTAGACACGGCCTGGCTTATCCTTCTAAAGAAAAAATCAGTAAAAAATCAGAGGTGAATGGTAGCCAAAAGGATTCGAACTCCATGGAAATTTATACCAATGGAGGGAGGAGGAAGGGGTCTTCTTCAGATGAGAGTAGCTGTCCTTATTCTAAATATGAAAAGGATGACCCTGAGCTCAGGGGACCAATAAAGGATTATTCTCAGTAAGTTGCCATGGTTTTACTTAAAATTATTGAATGCTATTTCATGTTGTCCCATTGCCATGGTTTTAGTTTTTGGCTGCCTGCACCATCAGGTACCTGGAATATGTGCATGAGTACGAAGAAAAGTATGACAGTTACATTTCCTTGAACAAGATCCTTGAGAATTTTAGGTATTTTCACTCCCATCTCGCTCATCGTCCTGTTTATGCAAGTTTAATGAATTAGACATGTCATTGTTTATATTATATGCTGCAGGAATGGCTTTAGTAAATTGGGAAGGGAAATTGAAGCAGCAAAAACCAGGGACACGCAGAGATATTATAAATTTTTGAGCCAGTTGTTAGAATCTTATCATCAATGTGGAGCGGTTTGTTATTCTTATACTTTATGGGATTTTGATTTATGTCTACCTATGTGTAGCATATGGTGAACTGTTCATCATGCAACCGATTTAAATCAATTCACTTGCAATTGTAATTTGCATTGTTTTCGTTTTCTGAAGATGTAAATGAAAATGAGAGTTGGGGAAAAAGAAAACTCATTTTCATGTTTGACTCATGGTGATTTGGGTTGTTGCAGAGACAGAAACGGCTGGCGAAAATATTTGTTGTGCTACATGAAGAAGTGAAGGTTTTGTTTTTGAACTTGATCTCTCTTTATTAATTGTTCGTCTAATTTTTTAGGTTTTGTTATTATAAATTTAATTTTACTTTTTTGCGGTTTATTTCACATTTCCCAGCACCTCAAGCAAAGAATCAGAGACTACGCAGAGGTGTATCCAAGGAAGCTTGAAGTGTGATGGTGGTGCCTCAGAATTAATGCACGGTTCTAGTATTTGCTTGGAGGTGCAGAGAATGGTTTAGTGATGGGATATTTTATCTGTTTATCCTTGTATTTATTTCAACCTCCTTGTGATCAATTTTCCAAGCAATATAATTTATCTTCTTTTTATAACTTTACCATCTTTTTTTAAATTAACCTATGTTACTCTTAGTGATAGATAGCCACATGTGTATAAAAATGAAACAAGAATAGTATGCATACGTTTTTTGTAATGTTGGACATTAAGAGTTGCGAATTGCATCATGATTATTTAAGGAAAACTGTGATTATTTTGTGTTGTAACTTTTTTTCTCTCTGGTCAAAACCTCTTTAACTTCCTCCAAACTCCTTGAAACTTTACATCATGAATTCTCAATGATATTTTGAGTTTTTTGAAAAATTTCCAGCCACCTTTGTTAATAAACACAACCCAAAAATACTTAATTGGATTTTTTTTCTAATAATCTCCCCCCTTTGGATTTTTTGATAACTTCATAAAAAATAGCCCTTTATCATCTTCAAACACCTTTGGCATATATCTCCTAAATATTAGAATATCCTTGATAGTGTATTCAATGAATCACAAATCATTCACTCTAAACCCACATGAGACATGCTTGTCATGAGTAACAAGAGTTAAATGAAAAGTTTATCATTTGAAAAACTGCACTTGCCTCATGCTCCTTACGTACTTCATTGCACCTGCACCTTCTCCCCCTGATAAAACATTTATGTACTCTCCCCTAAGTCCGCACCTTCTCTTAAATGTGTGATCTCCCCCTTTTGGGAAACCCTTTTGAGAGTAAACTCTTGAGTATTTCTCCCCCTTAAATTCTTGAGAAAACACTTCTCACTCTTTAAGTGCGTATATTCCTCCCCCATTATCAACGAACCCAAAGAATACTTTTTTAAGGTCATTACAAGAAATCAATAACTCTATCAAACACCACTTGAGTGAAAACATTCCTTTCCATGAACCACTTACTGAATGTAATGTCACTCGCTGAAATTTCTAGTGAGTGGGGGTCCCTTCCCAAAGCCATCAAGTGGACGGAGATAGTTGAACCCCAAGATCCAACCGATGATTCTCAAAATCTTCCTTGGATAGTGCCTTTTTAATGATACCCACAACCTAATCTTGAGTAGACACATATTTCAATTTCACCATCTCTTAATCACCTTTCTTCTTGATAAATCAATACTTTATCTCAATGTGCTTCATTAAAAAATGTACTGTTTTTTTATATTTTGTGTACTTGAGTTATCACATTTAATTGGAATTGGAGAATGCACTTCAGTACCTATGTTTTCAAGACGCTCTCTTATATATAAAAATTTTGTACAAGCCTGAGTAGAGGAAATATATTCAACTTATGCAGTTCTCAATGATATACAATCTTGTTTCTTGCTCAACCAAGAAATACAAAAATCTCTAAGATAAAATGCACCACCTAAGGATGACTTTTTATAATTCTCTGAACCTACCCAATCCTTATCTGAAAATTCCAACAACTCCTATTGTTTTGTTCTTATGTAGAATAATTGGAAATCCAGCATGCGCTTGATATATCAAAGTATCTCTCATCTTGAAGCTCTTATATAAAATGACCCTTGCATTAACTTCTCTTCTTGGTTTGGAGTGTTCAGAGAGATTGTATTGCCTCTAATGTATTTGTGGACTTGTCTTAACTATTTTGGTTTTGGTTTTGTATGGATGGAGCATCCAACTTGTGGATTCCCTATTGATGATGTTTGCGACATTCCTCACATGGAAAGAGGATATCAATAATGTTTTTCTTGTAAAAAAAACCATATTTCCATCATCATCTTTTGACAACTTTATCCGGGTAACAACTGGTGTTATCATTGCTTTGCTTTCTTCCATGCCAAACCTTTTTAGAACTTCCTTAGCATATTTAGATTGTGATATAAAAGTCCAATTCCTTCCTTGTATAACTAGAAAACCAAGGAAGAATTTCAATTCACCAATCATGGACAACTCAAATTCACTCCTCATGAATTCAATAAATTCCCTTCATTGAGTTTCATTTAAGCATCCAAATATTATATCCTTCACATAGATAATCACCATCATCCTTTGTTCATGCTTCTTTTTCACATTGATATTATGATCAAATCCTACACGTTATAATCCAAGCCTTTTTATATATTGACGAGGGCTAAAATACCAGGCTCTTGATGCTTACTTCAACCCATAAAGTGCCTCCTTCAATCGACACACTTTATTCTCATCTTCATTTATGAGAACTCTATCTAACCATTCAACATATATTTGGAATACCTTGAAATTCTTTAACACCACTATGGCCAAGAATAATTAAATCATTTCTAATATTTCCATGAGAGAAAATGTCAAATCCACATTAATGCCTTCAATTTGGGAGTATCCACTACGCACA
Source organism: Viscum album (assembly GCA_963277665.1). Classification (NCBI taxonomy): domain Eukaryota; kingdom Viridiplantae; phylum Streptophyta; class Magnoliopsida; order Santalales; family Viscaceae; genus Viscum; species Viscum album. Next base: position 1,116,334,197 of record OY728120.1, read on the forward strand.
AGTTGGGGTTTGTTTCGAATAACCATGCCTTCTGTATTCAACTTGTTTTGGAAAATCTATTTGGTTCTAATGACATTATTATCTTCTAGCCTTGAAACATTCTTCCAAATTTGTTTTTTCTAAATCTGATTAAACTCCTCATTCATAGGCACTGTCCAACTCTCATCATGAGCCACCTTATGAAAACCTTTAAGCTCAACTTGTGATAAAATAATTGTTTGTTATAGATACTTTATCCTACATGTTTTCACTGGAGCTGTCCTGTCACTAATAATATATTTTTCATCAATTTCAGATATGCACATTAACTTCATTGACGTTGAAGAACTTGATTAGGATTCCTCATCAACAGTTATTTCATCTGAATCATCATCAGGCTCTTGTGCTCCCCTTGAGTTGCTTAACTTGACAACTCTTTCTTTTGAAATTTCTTCACTGTTTTGTTGAAAAAATATGCTCATTCTCTACTATAGTGGCATATTTTTTTCATCAATTTTCTAAGTCTCTTATTGAAAAATTTATATACTTTTCTTATAGATGAATAGATAAGAAAAAAAATCCTCCATCCCCTCAAGATTCAAATTTCTAGAGGCTTTTCTCCTTGTTGAGAATAAAATATTTACTTCCATATATTCAAAAGTGTTTTAGTGTTGGTTTCTTCCCGTAGAATGGTGAAGTATCTACCTCAAGGAGAGGCGGAGAAGGAAGCTAGGAGGTTGTTGTAGGTAAACTTCTTCGTTAAGAAAACCATATAGAAATGAATTCTTGATATCAAGTTGATGAACATGCCAATGATGAGCAGCAGTAAAAGAAATGGATAATCAAACAGATTCCATCTTCACAACTGGAGAGAATGTATCAAAATAATCAATATCATATGTCTAGGCTAATCATTTCTCTACAAGACTAGATTTAAGGCGATGAAGAGTTCCATCTGCATTTAGGCATATCGTATAAATCCATTTGCTATTGACCACCTATTTACCTATCAGAAGAGGAACCAGATCCCATGTGTGATTGTCTTCTAGAGCCTGCAATTCATATCACATTTCTTGAAGCCACTCAGGGTGATATTTGGCTTCAGTAACTGTGCGAGGAACATATATCGTCTCTAGAGTAGAGAGACCTCTGTATGAATTTTTTAAAAGAGGAGTATTCTGACAAGAGAAAGTGCCTTTTCATAATGCAATTAGCCGGTCGTCTGTTTCTGGAGTAGGAGTGTCAGCCGAATCTGGGAATATGGTATCCTTAGTTTAGACAGGGGACATGTTCGATGGTCTATGAGAGTAGACAATACCAAAATGGTGATCAGTAGATTGGGACACATGAGGTAGCAGTGGGTGGATAGTGAGATGAAGATAGACATCGATAGTGGTGTATGGACGGGAAGAGGGTGGAGAGAATAGAGAGTTCTCAACAAAGGAGACATCATCAGAGATGATATAACACCACATATATAGAGAGAAACATCAGTAACTGCGCTGAGTGTGGGAATATCCCAAGAAGGTGCAACAAAGGTATTTTGGAGAAAATTTTGAGAGGCTGGGATGAGTGTCATGTACATAGAAAAGGCACCCAAACAAATATAGTGAAAGTAGGTGCGGGGGGAGAGAGGATAACATAGCCTAAAAAGGAGTCTCCTCCTAAAGGATATAAGAAGGAAGGTAATTTATAAGGTAGGTAACAACAAGGATAACATCACCCAAAAAATGAAGAGGCACCTACATGTGAAATAAGAGGGAATGAGTAGTCTCCAAAATATGATGATGTTTACGCTCGACCAATCTATTATTCTGAGGTGTATCAGGGCATGATGTATGATTAAGGATGTCACAATCCTTGAGAAACTACTAAAAGGAAGTGGATAAATATTCCCATCCATTGTTTGAGTGGATACATTTAATGGAGGTGGAGAAATGAGTATGAATCTCATGTTAAAAGGTCTGAAAATTAGTAAACACCTCATAACAATCACGAAGAAGGTAAATCCATTCCATGCACGAGAAGTCATCAATAAAGGATACATAATATCAGTACCCTAACTGACTCGATACCGTTAAAGGACCCCATCTGAATGGACTAAATCAAAGAGTTTGGAGGCCCGTGTTACCAAATGAGAAATATAAGATTTGTGATGATGTTTCGAAAACTTACATGACTCACAATGAAAAAAAAGATACAGACTAAACTAAGGATAAATATTATGAAGGGTGGAGGCAGGTGGATGTCCCAATCAAGAATGAATATCCAAAGCATGAGAAGAGAGTGTCATGCAGGCTATAGATGCTGGACTATCAAACATGTGCACCCTATCATGAAGACGATCTCTACCAAGCTCCCAACTCATTGACTGCTCCTAAAACACAACATCAGATGGTGTAAAAATATAATTACAGTCGAAGTCCTTTGTGAGCTTACTGATATATAGAAGATTAAAAGGACTTTGAGGAACATGTGCTATAAAAGGAAGGCGAATACATGAATTCAAGGAGAAGGTGCCAAATCCCGCAATAGGGATAGTGGATCCATCAACAACAGTAATATATGTGGTCCCAGTATATCCATGGTAAGTAGATAACATACCTACATCACCAATGAGATGATCAGAAGCACCTGAATCAAGCATCCAAGTAGGTGGGTTATGAGTGACAAAAGCAGTGGGGCCACCTGTATGAGTAACAAAAGCTGAAGAAGAACCAGGTAGCGAAGCAACCCGATGAGTATGTATAAGTTGAAGCATATCCATGGAGAGGTCTAGGGTGTGTGAGAGATCAGAAGATGATGGGGAAGCATTGATGAAAATAGTCTGAACTTGCCGAGGTGGCGGAGACGAGCATCCATGAAGAACCCATCACCAATCGATGAGAAGGCCTAGATTTCCACAATGCTAACCTAAAGTACGATTACAGACCTCACCATGAATATATCCATGAGTACCTGAAAAAAAACCACTTCCATGGCCCAATATGGTAGTAGGATCTATATTGTGATTAGGTGGGGTAAGTACCTAATGAGCTTTGCCAATGTGATGATAAACCAATGGAATCTCAAGAGAGGAGGGGCTGCCCAACATCTCTGTGGAAGTTGTTTCATATTCGGAATCAAGTACATGAAGAAGGATGAAGATCATATTTGGTCTCACTGGGCCAATGATACCTCAAGTGTTTGAGGAAGGGGACATAACTCAAGTAACTCATTACAGAGGGATTTCCAATCGATGAAATGCGTCAAAAGCGGATGGTGGTGCTGGTGGATAATGGATAGGCGATGAAGAATATATGAAACCCAATCTAGATTATTGGTTTTAGAATATATGATGGTTAAGGAGTCCCAAAGTTACTTAACCATGTTTTTTGTTTGGGTGTCATCTTTAATGGAGCGGTCCATTGAATTGACATGCAAAGTGAAGATTTTGGTGTCGTCAAGATTCCAGACCCTGTACTTTGGATCTGATAGTGGCGGGGGAATAGAATACAGGTGTGATTCAATGTCTATGCCATTGAGAGACATAAGGACCATCTTCCTCAAGATAGAGAAGTTAGTTGAATCAAGATGCTCATTAGTAAGGTGAGTGGAGGAGGTGATCAACTGAGGAAGGACGAAGGATTATTCCATTGGAAGAAGGATTGATAGATCCTTAAAAGGATCCTTGCAGGGATAGAAGAAGTAAGAAAACCAAGGGAAAATGAAAATTAGGTCAATGAGGAGGAGAAAGGGAGCTGCGTAGGAGCTAGAGATGGAGTGCGGGGCTGCCTTGTCAGACTGACGTAGGACTGCTGGATGGGAGGGCCAATGATTGGGGGCATTGGGCTGTCGTGTCGAACTGACATAGGAATTCCGGATGGGAGGGATGATGAGCATTGATTAGGGGACCATTTTTAGGGATGTGGGACCATTGCGTGTAGGGATGGCCATCACGTGCAGGGAGGTAGAGCCGCAAAGGGCTGGTCGCGAGAAAGAATGACAGGGCGTCGGGATAGTTGATGATGGATCAGTAGGATACCACGAAAGTGCCATGAGGAAGGGAGGATGCATAGGTGGGCCAATGGGTAGGGGAGGTGATGAGGCATCAGGATAGCCATGTGGGGCCAATCGATGCGGTGCCGGGATAACCACACATGTGGGGCCTGTTAATGAGGCATCAGGAAAGTCGCGAAGGAGCAGAGAGTGGGGAAAGTTATTAGAAGTAACCCTCCTTTGATACCATGTAGAATGGTGAATTCCCTACCTCAAGGAGAGGTGGATACATTCTTTTATATATAGAGGAAAATAATTACAAGTTGGAATAATCTGATGCGGGACTCAGAAACAAACCTTAACCTGGAAATACAGTAAACCGGGTTTAACACTTCCCATGCCATATCTCGTATGGGGGTTTCTCTCCATTTAGACATAACACGACCTTATTCATGATATAAAATGATTTCAATAACAACTCTTTACAAAAGATCTCTAGTATGTCTTTCTCAATGGGCATCGTCTGAGCCCTGTTATTGATTACTAGGTTTCTCCTCTCAACAACTCTATTTTGTTGAGGGGTTCTTATAGTAGAAACTTAATTCCTTATCCCATTATTTTTAAGATAATCCTATACTTGGCTATTGGTGAACTTAAAACCATTTTTGGTTCAAAATTTCAAGTTCTTTTTTCCAACCATCTTCTCCACAAACCTCTGATATTGTGTAATGTAAGAAAACACTTCAGATTTATGAGTTATCACTGTAATCCATGCCATATTATTATATTCATCAATGAAGACAACATAGTACTTCTTTATATCAATGGATCTTGGTGATATTAACCCATACATATCCACATGTACCTATTCTAATAACCTTGATGGATTTTTTATCTTTCATCCTATATAAATTCCAAACAATTTTTCCCTTTTAAAAAACATTACATTTATGAGTTTGAAACTACTAGAAAAACACTCTATACCCATGGATCGATACCCACTATTTAGAGAAACCATGGGTATAAATAGTCTTCCCAAAACCATACCCACAGTTTTAAAAAAATGTTGGTATAGGTTGAGCTACACCAAAGGTTTTTTAAAAATTGTGGGTAAAACTTTTTAGATAGGCAGCCTCGCTCGAGCTCCTCCTCCTCCTCCTCATTCGAATCCTGAACTCTCCTTCAGCGTCCCCCACTCCCCTCCTCAGGTGATCTTCAACATCCCCCTCCTATCCTTGGGCGATCTTCGGCATCCCCCCTCCCTTTCCCTAATTTCCCTCTCACCCGAGCAAGCGGCGACCTCCCATCTCCACCGACGATCTCCTCTATTTCAATCATTTTTTGATTTGAATATTCTTCAACACCACATAAGTGAGTTTTGAATATTTATTCTCTCCTGCTTAGTATTTTTTTCATTTTTATCTATGCTATCATGTGATTGATCTAAGATAATCTTTTTTTTATACTGGTTAAATATAGATTTAGTGATTTTTGGTTCTTGTTTTTACATTATAGACTTTATGAGTTTCATTCATGCCAAGAAGTAAACCATTCTAACTCTTTTAAATTTTTATGGATGCGGTTTAATGTTCTTTTTGGTTTCATGACTTTTTTTGGTTTCCCTATTTTTTTAGCATTGTAGATGTTGTTTTTAGCACTATTATTTGGAGTGGTAGTGTGTGTGGATGTTTGAGTATAGGTATCCTACTTGTGCTATTTTGGATTTTTTTTGGAGTTTGGTTAGAATTTGTAGTGTATTTATTGTTTTTCAGGTTCCCACTAAACCCCAAAAGGTGATGTATTACGTTCTTAATTTACTAAATAAAGTAGAACTCTATATTTTTTGGTGTTTTTTATCTATATTTATCTTAAAAATAATGTAAAAATATGTGCAAGAGATATGGTTTATTATAAATTATATTTTGAGTAAATGTAATCTATTATGTGTTTTATGAAATGTCAACATTGGGTTATCATGAAATAATTAATATGTATTTATGGAATTATTTAATAATAATTATAAAAATTAGTACAATTATTTAATAATTTTTTTCCAATTTTATGAGGCTATTTTTCTTATTTCAAGAGAGTTTTAATTTCACGATTCACTTACTTTATATTGTTTCCACTTTTATTATATGGTTTATCATGCTACAAAAATAGTGTTATACAAACCAACTATTATTGGATTTAAATATGAAAATGGGATATTTAATTTAAGGGTTATTAGAGACAAGGTGAGTGGTTTTTAAATGTTTTTATTGTACTTATTGATGAATCTATTTAGAAAACATCATGGAAGAGACTTCTATACTCAAGGGGGTTCTATAAATAATTACACTTTCTAGGTTAGGTTACACATTTCCTATATTTTTCATAGTTTTAATTACACTCATGCTAGGATAGACTAGTTTAGGATTATGCTTTGGATAACTCCCTTTGGGATACCCTCACTAGTTTAGATTATGAACTAGATAGTTACTTCACCTCTAGTTTAGGATCATGATTTGGTTAGAGGTCTACATTTAGTATGTATTGACTAAATGGATCATGAAAATCCTTCATTGGGCCTGTGGTTAATCTTCGATGATGTCTAGGAATAAATTATTTAATAGAATTGTTTTATTTATAAATGTATTTATGTGAATGTGCATTTTGAGTAAACATGATTTATATGTGATTTTATTTTGTTACTTTTATTTCATATAATTAAATGGTTTATTTTCTTATATGAATTTCAAAATAGAATGTCATATTTTTTCCCTAAAGGTTATGCATAGAGAATTTGGTGAAATCCTAAAGGGAATCAATTCTGACAACCTTTATACACAATTTGTGTGTATATAGACTTGGTCTCATTTAATGAATGTAATGAAAAATATATGCCTTGAGATAATGGATATTTGAAGTATTTTTCATGATCAGATGAGATAATAGATGGGATATGCATACTTTCCACATAGATATGGGTATATGTAGTTTTTTTTCTATTATACTTCATATTTTTTACATTTTTAGGTTTCTAGCCTCTTGGTCTTCAAATACCATTTTTTCCATTATTTTGGATGTTTTCTATGATAGTTGGATATATTTAAAAGATAGTGATTATGTTTATATTTTATGTATTTATATTTTATAATACATTTAATATTTAATTATGTTATTATTCTATGTTTGAATGTTATTTATTTCAGAAACCTTTATTTTATATGTATTAATGAAAAATATATGAAGTTTTCATACTAGGTTCCCTGATGGAATTATTTTTTTAGTTTTATTTTTATTCAGGTGAAATCATTTCCATTGTGTATGTTTATGTCCCTGGAACTTGTTACTATCCCCTATTGATCAGGTTTCAAATTTAAACCTTATGGTAGACCATATCAAGTATAGGGATAAATAGATAGGGTTGGTTTATTAAAACATAAGTGATTATAAGGGAATAATATGGATTGTAGTGTCTCAAAGTTATTAAATTTATCCACCATGATAGTTAATTCTTAAATTTTAGGGATAACCACATTGGTTCATTATTATTAGTAATCTCTTATAGCATATTTTATTTCTCTTATTCTTTTTTTGCTAGATAACTATTATGATTTGATAACTTTCATATTAAAATTGGTTACAATGAATTTTTTAATTATGGTTTACATTGTTGATTGGACCATATCTTTTTTACCCTATAATAGAATAGGTAGAAGCTGGATGTATCATACTGATTGAATTTCAACCGAGTTTCAAAAAAAATTTGATTTTTTTTAGATTTTTCATTCAACAATGCTTCAGATGGAGGCTGTATATAGTGTTCATGCTATAATTATGTTGGTAGACCATGGTTAAGCTGGGAAGAATTTATCTACCATATAACAAAAGTTGGATTTCAAACAAATTATTATGTTTGGTATCACCATGGAGAGATGAGACAATATTCTACTATTCTTGAATGAAAATAAAGAAGTGGTATGGAGGATTTGATATTTGATCAGTTTCCATTTGTGCATCATCATAAGGGAGATATTATGCCAGTTCAATAAGGCAATGATATCAATACACATGAAGAAAACACTGAAGATGATGATGTTGAGAGAGTGAAAATTTTAAGGGACGATTCCAAAACTCCATTATATCAGGAATGTACTAAAATGACCAAGTTAGAAATTTTAATGTGGTTATATCATGGAAAAACCATGTATGGAATTTCTAATACCTCCATTGATTATATTCTTACATTTTTGAAGAACTTGATTCCTAATGGTGTAGATATTCCCTCAAATCATTATAAGGCATGAGAGCTAATTAGCAGCTTAGATTTTCTACTAATAAAGTTCATGTTTTTCCAAAATATTGTGGTTTATTTTGAGAGGAAACAGATGAACTAAATGACTATAAATAAAGTGGTATATCTTGATAAAAGGAAAATATATACGGAACACCATATCCTATGCCAAAGAAAGTCACGTGACACTTTCCATTGATTCCCAGGATTCAAAATATATTCATGTCTACATAAATCTCATCCAGTATGAGATGACATGATGCTGAGAGAATTAAAGGTAATGATGAGTTGGTTCATCCTACATATGTATTATCATGGAGGAAATTTTATTCATAACATCCTGATTTTGCAGTAGAGGTGCGTAATGTCAGGTTGGGTCTATCCTGTGATGTTTTTAATCCGTTTGGTCAGATTTTTGTGGCTCACATCACGTGGCTAGTTTTTATTCAGGTTTATAATCTTTCTCTATGGATGTGTATGAAAAATATTTTCACTTTATTGATTATATTGATATTTTTACCCTATGATAATGAAAATGATATAGATTTCTACTTGCAACCTTTAGTAAGAGAGTTGAGGAAACTTTGGGATATGGGTGTGTGCACATTCAATGCTTCTTCAAAAAACATATTTCAAATGCATGCTTCCCTTATATGGACTATAAATGATTTCCTTGCTTATGAAATGATGTCTGTTTAGAGCAATAAGTGAAAACTATCATATCCTATTTATATGAAGAATACACAATCGATAAGTCTTAAATATCGTCATAGTTTCAGTTACATGGGGAATCAATGATTCTTTCCAATGGATCATCAATACAGGAAGAATCACAAGATGTTTGATAATACTATTGACACTGAACAACCACCTAAATGCATTTCAAGAACCAATGTGCTTAATGAATTGAAGGATTTTAGTTTTTCATTAGGGAAAGGTTAGAAAAAATCTAAAAAGTGGAATAATGTTGACACTAAATCCACTTATAATTGGAATAAGAGAAGTATCCTTTTTGAGTTTCCACATTGGTCTAACAATTTTTTACATCATTGTTTAGACGTAATGCACATTAAAAAATATATATGTGAAATGTTGCTTTCAATTCTTTTAAATATCAAGGGGAAGACCAAAGATGACTTTCGATCTTGTCAGGACTTGATGGATTGGGGTATTCAGCCAGAACTATATCTTGTGTGTATATGTGAAAACAAGTGGAATGTTCCTTGTGCTTCTTATGTGATGACACCGTTAGAGAAAAAATAAATTTCTGGAAGTATTGGAGAATATCAAGGTTTCTGATGGCTATTCCAATAACATATCTAAATGAGTCAACATAAGGGAATTCTTCATGAATTGATTCTAATAGAAATTTGATATTTTCTATCCAATAATGTAAGGGTGAAAATGATTCTTTTGTGCTATTTTTTAGAGACCTTTGTGATAAAAGGTTATCCAAGTCATTCTTGATAAAAATGAAGCAAGAGGCACCATTAATTTTGTGTGATTTGGAAATTTTTTTCCTCCATCATTTTCACCTGCATACTGCATTTAATTGTTCATTTTCCAACTGAAACACTTCTTGGGGGACTAATTTCTTTTCGGTGGATGTATCCTACTAAAAGAAATATATTCATAATGAAATCTTATGTCTGAAACAATAATTATTCTGAAGGTTCAATTGTGAGATGTTATTTGGCTCAAGAATGTATGGATTTTTGTTCAATGTATTTGTATGATGTGAGTAGAAGAAATAACTGTCCAATGAGAAATAGAGATGAGCAGTATAGGGAAATTGATCCCTCATTTACATCTCTTCTCTAAATAGAAGGAATTCTTGGGTCATATACATTGGATACATTGAGCCTTGAAGAGAAGGATATGGCACATCAAACAGTCTTATTTAACTGTGGTTTGTTCAATGACTATATCAAGTAAGTAATTTGGATATTTATATGATATCTCATAATATTTCATTTCACATATACCTTATACTTTTATTATTATTTTATGTAGGGAACATAAATAAATTATAAATAGAGTTCATCGATCTTTTCCTTTGAGAATGAGAGAGGCTTTACATAGCCAATAGTTTCCTTCTTGGTTGAAATCAAAGGTATGACCATTAATTTAATTAACTTAAAATATATATATCCATTTAATTGTATTATTCATATATATTTCAGTTTTTGAGTTTACCTGTTGACTATGTTTCTCAAGAATCAAGAGTGTTGGATTTTGGTCCCAATTCTTTGGTTTGTGAATGAAAATATTTAATAATAAATGGGTATAAATTTGTTACAACTAATCGAGTGGTGAAAATGAGAACACAACATGATAGAATTATGTTAACTGCTACAACGAACTATTATGACAGTGCATCAGATAGTCAGCCCAGATATGAAGATGTGTATTATTAAAGACTTGTTGAGAAAATATTATTATTGTATTACTACTCTCAAGTTTGAGTCACTATAATAAAATGTAAATGGTTTGATTCAATGATGTTACATGGTACATTTATTTATTATTATGGATTTAGAGTTATTTACATGAGTTGATTCTTGGATACTGATGAACCATACATTTTGGCATCAATAGAAAAACAAGTGTTTTATGTGAAAGATCATCTAATACCTAATTATTGTTTCATTAATGAAGTAATCCCAAGAAATATTTTTCATGATGATAGGGACGAAAATAACACCATTTATTCCCCCATTGGTGTTGGCCAAAATATTTCATTTTATGACTCAAATTGTCCCATTGTGAGAGTTGATGTCGAACCTGAAGTAGTGGTGGGTAATATATAGAAGCAACCATATATGTTCATAGTTAATTCACTTTACCTTGAAATGAGTTTCTCAGGTTTGTATGACTATAATTAATTTAATTTAGTTTCAGTTTGGATCGATATGTATGTTTCAGTATTTTTTGGTTTCATTGAATTTAATTAGATTTATTTCAATTAAAAAAACTAGGTTTAAAATGATTTTTAAAAAATGTATAACTTGGTTTTAAATTATTGTTACTAAAACATGTTATGACATTTTTTATGAATTATTTTACTTCTAAGTTATATGCATGATTTTGAAAATTGTTTCTAAAAATTGTACATTTCCTTCTTATGAAGATTATGAAAAATACTTCAAAAGTTCAAAGGAAGCAATTATTTTATGCTGATTGACAGATGTGCGAGTGTGGGTTGAATCCTACGCGTACCTTAGTGAGTATAATAATTTTAATATTTTTCTTCTGCATTACATATAGTGTCATGTTCATATTATTTATCAATTTTTTTTTGGGATATTGAGTTGCACTGGATTTATCAAATTTGTTTTTTGGGATATTGAGTTGCAGGGATGGTTCCACCTTTACCATTTCCATATCCTTTGATGTACCCCCAACCCTATTAACCATATTCTATCATGTTTATATTTCCTATATTTTATTCTATCCATCTAGGATCTAATGATTCTGTTCTTTTAGTTCCCAATCAAGTGCATGCAGATCACCCAGATCATGCATTTGAAAAGAGACATCCTTTAGAGGCTACTAATCCAGGAAAGCACAAAAATCCACCAGAGCCTATTGAGCATCCTGCATTAGGTTTTTTTATTACAAATGAGTCAAATTATATCACTTCATTTTGTCCTATTATACCATGACTTAATTCTTATTTTCAACCCTTTTATCTTATTTAGTGGGATCTTCTAGTAGGCGACGTGGGAGCACCCATATGTGGGAAACCTAGAATCACCAAACACAAATAATAGTGGATTACAATGAAGAAAATCATATGATAGGTAAAAATTAAAAATATTTTAGAAGTTTCATGGCCACTTTATCCAAGTACCATGATATCATTTTGGTGGAACTGGTCTCATGGAGACATCTCAGTAATGACATCAAGGAAAAAGCATGGGCACAAATATGGGTAAGAAAATTTTATAAATTTATATCTATATTATTATTGTATTTATATAAATTAAAATTTTCATTGTAGAATCAGTTTAACTTTACTGATGTTGAATCTTCTATGGTTTCAAGGTTGATAGATCTTGGGGAGTTATGACGATCATATAAGCATGAGTTATATGTTGGTTGGAGGAGTAGAGTTGGTTCTGATTTAGAGGGTGTATGCATATTCTCTAACTGTCCAAAAACACAATATAAAAAAATGATCGCATATTGGAAGACTGATGAGTTTAATCTATTCTTAATCTTTAATAGCTTGCATATAAAATTTAATTCTTATTACTTGTATTGAATATTTTTTTAGAAAAAATCAGGAAAAAGAAAAAGAACAAATATTCAATGATGTATCTGCACACATTGGAGCACACTACAATGCCTGATCATGAGAAGCACCCAGTAATATGAATAGAAATAATATCTATATTTATATTGTTTCTTAGTTAGATATTTATATTTTAATATCTTATTTTTTATTCATCATTAATTTTTGATAATGTAAATATCTGAATTATGTCATATTATACTGTTAAATAATTATGGTATAACATAAAAACATTAATTTTAAAGATGATATAATGTATCTTTGCATTAAGAACTGAGAAATAAGATAACTATTTTAAAAAAAATGATCTATAATGATATTTTAACATGAAAAAATCCCCTTGTAAGTGTGATATAGTGTCCATATCTTAGACGACTTAGGAGATGCATTCCTTCATCTAATTAAAATGCTAAAATTAATTATTAGAACCTTTCTCAACAACATTGGTTCATATATTCCTATTAAAATACATGAGTTACATATGGTTATATAATATTCATATATTAGATAGGTACTTTTCTTCCATTTTATAGTTGTGATATGCAATGAAAATATCATTAATCACAATCTATTATTTCTCTTATTTGAGTTCTTACTGATGAGTTATCGTGGTGTACGATTCATTATCTTTTTATTTCATCTGCATATATTTTGAAATATATTATTAAATGATTTAACATATAGTTGATAGACCAGACATGTATAAAATTTAGTCACCCTTTTCAACTTCAATTTCTCACCGAGGTTGCTGATTTGGATTTGGGAATTCCATCACTTTATTGAAATATCAATTTAGTAGTGTAGAAAACAAGAGACTATAAACCTCTTCCAAATTTGTTCTAATGCAGTAATATTCATTTTCAATTAATGTTGGTATTGTTCACTTGGTTTTTATTTCCATTTTCATCACTAAATAATAGATGATATTTATGGAATGTTCATAATGAGTAGCTAAAATTATATAGTGTTTATGATTAGCTATTATTTATGAATTTTTCATCAATGTTTATCACATGTTTAAATTTATGAATTGTTAATTCATTTAAAAGTTATTATCTTTTATCATTATTACAGATTATAAAATGTTTATATTCTGAATATGTGTATACTAATCAATGCCATTTTCAACAAGTAATATTGGTCATCAAAGGTCGTGTGCCTCGAGCAAAAATAATTTTTCTCGAGTTGGAAGAAAATGGATGGAAGTATAGAAAATAAAAAAACACAAGAAATGATTGTAATTATTTTTATTTATATTTAAAATATTTATATGAAATTAATAATTAGATATCTTTTTTATATTTTCAAAATTCTACCCCGAAGGCCCTTGATGATAAAGAAGATGACAACTTCTTCCCAAATGACCATTTGAGTCAGGTATTAGGTGAGGAACATTAGGGAAGATTCTGATATCAAATGGGAAAAAATAATCTCCTATAGGTATTGGTCCTCATCGGGCTCCTCTCAAACCTCTCAGAACCCTGAGCTGAAAAGCGCTCATGTAGAAGTAGTTGAGAAAAAACAAATAGCTTTACAGGATCATGAAAGAAGTAATCTAATCACCGAACAATTCCTGAAATCTATGTCAGTTATAAGTGAATAAATTCCATTAGAGTATTTTACTACTATTTTATTCATATATGGAATCAATGATCTCTTTAAATGATGCACTGAGTGATTCCAATGAGGGTCCTAATTCCAGTCAAGATGATAGTGGTGGTGATGATGATGGTGTTTCTGCTCTAGATGATTCTTTTGGTGATGAGGATATTGATGATGGTGATGGTCATGAGGATGAGGATGTTGGTATTGGGGGAAATATTGATCCCCTCCATTTTTGACTTTGAAGTAATGATACATGTGGAACTTGTTGAATTACTTGAATTGATTGGTTGTATGGATATATATATATGTTTTAGTAATGTAAATTGTTTGAAAATTATTAAAATTAGTTGGTTGAATTCTGAATATACAATATTTATACTACATTGAATATGTATTGTGTTTTTTATTTGATTTATAGGTTCAGGAGCTGGTGGAAGAGGTGATGGTGATGGTGCTTCCAAATGGGGACAAATACCTATACCCACAGTTTGGAGAACCGTGGGTATAGGTTCCCTATTGGGATAAGATATACCCACGATTCTACAAACTATGGTTATGATAGAATATTTAGGGCATATACCCATGGTTTATATAGTAGCAGTGGGTATAGGTCTATACCCACACCACCACCATCCACGGTTCTTAAAACCATGGGTATAGAGTGGTTTTACAATAGTGTTATCTTTTTTTATCCTAGGACTATCCCATGTTTCTTTATTTTTTGAAAATTATTCCAAGGATTTCTAGCTCAAATTTCCAAGACATTTATGACACAACTTGTTCTCATCCTCCTTGTTGAGAATGCACATATCTTCTTCTCCACTAACAAGGTTGATATTCCTCATTGTTCACTTTCCTTTAATCACAATTGTATCTTCATTACCTTTGATAGTACATGTATTCTTGGTAAAGATTATATCATGTCTCGAGTCACACAATTGTCTTACACTTATCAAATTGTGACCATGGCCTTTAACAACCAAGAAAGCTGTCTTTCTCATATGTTTACCTCCAATTTTGGATTTCCTGAAGCCAATAATATTTAATGCTTAATCAATGAAAATTTTTATGGATCCTTTATCTTATTTTATATCCTTCAATTGATTTTTTCTTTCTATCATACATGAAGTATAATCTCTATCAAGAATACAACCTTTATTTGATCTATTACATTCAAAGCATTTTACACTATTGCAACATTCTTATCCCTCTTCTCTTTGATCTAAATTTTTTTCCCATCCAATGGTGGTTGATATACATGTTATTCCTTCATATATGATGTATCTTACTCATATTTCAATGATGAAAACCTATTTTGATTTTTTATCTTGCTCAATAACTCCATGAGTCATGGTGTAATACTACTATATGTCTCTTCGGGCACATTCCTTCACATCCATGATGAGAAATGAATGGATTTGTGACTATAACTTTCACACAAAAAATAATATTCATAAAAAACATACCAATAATATTCAATTCTTCTTGTCTGTCTTTGTTTATCTTGTACCTTGAACTATCACTTTGCTATGAAATACACATAATATGCATGCCTCATCTTTCCATAGAAATAAAACCTAATTGGTGGTGTATTCTTGTGAGACTCCATTGATGATCCAGTAGTCTTTTGAGTCTCACCCAATTCAATATTCTTATTTGGAGTGGTATATTGTTTATGTGAATTAACCATAATGTATTTTTGTATTAAATCAAACCCCATGCCTATTTTTCCTTCATGATGAAATCATTGCTATTTGGGGAAACCACCAAGCTTATTTAAACAATCACCATATGTCTCAAAAACCAATATAAGTTAAACCATTGATAATTTGGGACTTCTCCTCTACCTTGAACTTGAACTCAACAACCTTTTCTAAGTTATTCGGGTTCTCAAATTTGAGATTTTCCATCTTATCCTTTAACTCATATTTATCCTCTTTCTATTTCTTCATATAGAGTTTAGAATTGAATACCACTACATTAGAATTATTCATATTTTACCTCCAAACATATATCTTCTCAAGTGTAGCCTCCAACTTTACTTTGAGGTCAAAAACACCCTAAATTTCAGTTTCTTTACCTTCTATTTGTCCCTCACTTTGTGTTTTGTTAATAAAAACCAAAATAACTTCTTCACTAAGGTTTTTGTAATCCTCAATCTCATCTACTTTCTATTCCTTTGAGTTGTCACCTTCTTATTAAATAAATTTCTTCTTTTTAAATAAATTATTCTTGGTGCTCCTCTTTCCTTTCACATCCTTATAGAATTTATTCAATGGTTCATCATCCTCCACTTCATCTCAAAACTTCTTGTAAAAATTAGAATCAATGTGCCGAAATTTTCCACATCAAAAGTAAGAAATTAAAATATTTCCTTTGAATCTTTCTTTACCCATTTTTAGGTTTAAGGAAAGGAATGAAACCATCTCATCAACTTCTTTCACTCTAGGCTCATCTTCAATGATGAGATTCTTCATTTCCTTGAATTTCACTTCCCTTAACCTCTTGTTTTCCATATGATCATCTTTATTTTTTCTCATCTCATATGTAATAAGAATAATTTACAAGTTGTCCAATGAGATAAAATCAGGGTCATTTACTCAATCACCAAAACCTTAAGATCGAAGTGGAGTGGCAAACTTCTATCTAATCCACTTTTTATTTAATTTATAGAATTTTTTTTAAGGTTAAGTGTAAATTGATTATTGAGAAACAAAAAATTAAAACAAACAAACACAAACTAAGAGGATGAGTAATCATTCATCAGTGATTCATAGATATTCATAGCTAAAAAGAAATCCACACCCTCATGTTTTTGTATCATTGAGTGAGTTCGAGCATGGTTCATTGTCAAATAATAGTCATACTATAAAAACTTCACATTCTTTCCCTTTTTATTCTTTTTATTGGGTTTGTGCTTCTTCCACGCTTCATCAGACTACCCGTGTCCTTCTTCATCCTCATCAGCCTTGTAGGGATTCTCTATCTCCTCCCATAGAAGTGGAGTTGGATTAAAGATTCCTCACACCATTTGATGTTGGGATAATATATTACCACTATAAATTTTAGATCCACCAAGTATTTTAATAAGATTTATGAGTTTTGAAAATTTCATCCCACATCACTCTTATCCCCTTTCATGTTGTCTCTAGAATCTATATTAGTATAAGAGGCATCCTTCACTCCTGAAAACCTATCTTTAAAAAAATGAGAAGACCTACTAAGAAATGTGGATCCTGGGGGAATGTTTTCTAAACCTACTGAACATAACACATTATCATTATGATTCAAACCTCTCAGAGAAGTTCTGATAATACCATCTTTTCTTTGATCCTAATTAGGCTAACACGAATCCTTTTTTTTCAAAATTCTCGAGGATTAACACCCTCTTTTTCTTTATTATTTATATTATTCATTTTTAAATAGATTCCTGGTTTTTTAGAGATTTTGAACCACCTTTATCATCCAAGGATATAGATATCCCTCCTTCACTATAATTTTCACATTCCACATTAACCTGAACTTCAACATTAGCTCTCATACTAGCAAAGAAAACCAAGAATAAGGATAGTGTAAACAAGAAACCTTCTTTATTTCTATAAGTATATCCCATTGAAACTCTTCCATAAGTCTCTCCAGATTCATTTTAATTTTATATAAATCATCCCTAGAACCCTTAATCTTATCCTCTTGATTAAAAATTCATTATAAGTGATTCGATTGAAAAGGTGAATAGAATTTCACACAAGAAGACTCTTTCTCCTTAATAGTGGCTGAATAATATGTTTCTCTAGAAGAATTATCATCCCACACTTGGGTAAGGGAAGAATGATACACAACTAAATACACCTTATCTCTTATAATAGTTGAATATCCTACTTATCCTTGATTATTTTTAGGCCATAATCAAATTCAACCGATCAAATTCACCTGATCACATTCACCCAATCAAATTATACATCAACAGATTTAGTTGAGTGTATCCTACAGTCTTTATACTTGTTCAACAATACTTATAATTTATCTTCTTTCACCATTGTTCTACCTACATAAATTTTAGAGATTTTTCCCACATGGAATTTTAGGATTTAAACGACAAAATCTTCATCTATATTATATTGGAAAAATACCTATTTAGAGAATTGAGTACTTTGGTGTCATCATCCAATTCTTTGTGATCTATTTCCATGAGTAATCCACTTTAAATGTTTACTAAAATTACATGTATAATAGAAATATAAATATCCATGTAAAGTGATAATAAATAATGATTTATCTGATTATTTCATATTTGGAAGTTATTCCCATCCAAGATCATAATACCATTGGAATTAAAAACTATTTCTATATCTATCAAAGAGATAGAAAAACCATATAAAAATAACTACTAGAATTGATACCACTACCAATTTCAAACCTTCCACTCTGATAACACTTGTTGGTCCCACTTAATAATAACACACTAAGAGGTGGGGGGGGGGGGGTGAATCATGGTGTATTGAATTAAAATATTCCCTTAAATGATCTTGTTCATTATTAGTAACACATATATCTTCCTTACCAAATATGAAAGCAATACAAATAAATGACTCAATTTTTTTTTACTTTTCTCACCCACATAGGTTTACATCCAATAAGCATACAATGATGATGAGATAATGTACCAAAATTCACTAAAGCACACTAATTATATAACACTACAACAAAACCGCTGTTTAGCGGCGGTTCTAGGAACCGCCGCTAAACCTTTTGTAAAAAAAGGTTTCGCGGCGGTTTATAATAAACCGCCGCGAAACATTGTTTTTTTAACACCCGACCCTCCTTCCCCCGCGACCCCGACCCCCTGCTTCCCCCGCTTCCCCCGACCCCCCGCTTCCCCTGGAGACCCCGTGACCCCGACCCCGGCGACCCCGCACGACCCCGGCGACCCTGGCAACCCCGCGACCCCGCGACCCCCAGCCCCTCGCGACCCCGGAAGCTTCACCATCTTACCCTCTAGGTAGGGTTTTGTTTCTCATTTAGGTTTTTTTTGGTTTTCCAGTAGGTATAAGAATCAAATAGATTTTATCAGCTATTAGTTCTTTGAATCGTGAATCTCGTCTATAGTGGATTCTTTTTTAGGGTGATCATGAAGAGTTTATGGTGTATTACGGAAAATTTTAAAGTTAATATTGAGATAATTTATTATCATTGACGTTGAAGGAAATGTAGTGCCAATAGTTTATCAACCTTCGATATGAGAGTTTTAGTGTGAATGATATTAGAGTTAGGTTCATGAAACTTCTCTTATATGATTGCAATATTCTTTATGATGTTACCCCATTATACTATTTATGTAAATTAATGTGCTAGAAAATATTGAGGTGATAGATAATAAGTTATTAAAGTCTCATTCATCTTAATAAAGAAGTCACTATAACTTATTGAAGAGTGGATCTATGAATGCATATATTTTTTTAGATAGATAGTTGATGTTTTGAATATTAGTTTTTTTGTATCAATATTTCTTTTTTTTTATTTCTCTAGGGATGACAATTCTTATGATTCATCTAGGATCCCTTATGTACTTTGTTTTTTGTGTGTTAGCCATGGAAATTGAAAGCTTTAGCACTCAACCATCCCTGGTGGTCAGTATGGAGGTCATGTCAACTTTTAAATACATCCTCAATAACAGTTTCCTCTAAACATTTCTTATTAATAACATAATCCTTAGGATTTTATTCTATAGAGGGGTGATAGAGTTGGTGGAAGAAAACCTTGAGATATTCCTGGTTCAAAATGACTAAGGACTAAGCATCGTAGATGTGAAAGATGTCATTAGGGATAGTAAGGAAAAGGAGCAGGGTGTGATCAGTTTCATGCTATTTATTTTCTAGTGTTGGGTGGACCAAACAACATTTGTGTCATGACCCACCCAAACATCATTTGTGTCATGACCAAACATCAAAGATACTTATGCTGCCCCGAAGATGTCGCTAGACCGGGCCAACACGCTGCGGTCACACCGCGGTCACGCCGCAGTCACGCCACGGTAATGCCGTGATTTGGCCCTATGGATGTCGCTGGACCGGGCCAACACGCTGCGGTCACGCCGCGGTCACGCTGCGGTCACGCCGCGGTCACGCCGCGGTCACGCCGCGGTCACGCCGCGGTCACGCTGCGGTCACGCCGTGGTCAGCCCCTCCTCTCCCCTCCCCTCCATCCTGCCCAGCCCCTCCCCTCCCCTCCCCTCCATACTACCCCTCCCCTCCCCTCCCCTCCCCCTGCCCAATATTTTCCCCCAGCCCAGCAGCCCCCCCTGCCCCTCCTCTCCCCTCCCCTCCCCTCCCCTCCATCCTGCCCAGCCCCAGCCACTCACCTCCCCTCACCCCTGCCCAAAATTTTCCCCCAGTAGCCCCCTTGCCATAACCCTCCCCTCCCCTCCCCTCCCCTCCAACCTACCCCTCCCCTCCCCTCCCCTCCCCAACAATTTCCCCCAGTAGCCCCCGCCCCCTGCCCCTCCTCTCCCATCCCCTCCCCTCCATCCTGCCCAGCCCCTCCCCTCCAACACGTTGCGGTCACGCCGCGGTCACGCCACGGTCACGCCGCGGTCACGCCTCGGTCATGCCGCTGTCATCCCCTCCCCTCCCCTCCCCTCCATCCTGCCCAGCCCCTCCCCTCCTCTCCATCCTGCCCCTCCCCTCCCCCCTGCCCAACATTTTCCCCCGGCCCAGCAGCCCCCCTGCCCCTCCTCTCCCCTCCCCTCCCCTCCATCCTGCCCAGCCCCTCACCTCCCCTCCCCCCTTCCCAACATTTTCCCCCAACATCCCCCCATGCCATCACCCTCCCCTCCCCTCCCCTCTCCTCCAACCTACCCCTCCCCTCCCCTCCCCCTGCCCAACAATTTCCCCCAGCAGCCCCCTCCCCCCCTGCCCCTCCTCTCCCCTCCCCTCCCCTCCATCCTGCCCAGCCCCTCCCCTCCAACACGATGCGGTCACGCCGCAGTCACGCCGTGTTCAGCCCCTCCCCTCCCCTCCCCTCCATCCTGCCCAGCCCCTCACCTCCCCTCCCCTCCATCCTACCCCTCCCCTCCCCTCCCCTCCCCCATGCCCAACATTTTCCCCCAGCCCAGCAGCCCCCCCTGCCCTTCCTCTCCCCTCCCCTCCCCTCCCCTCCATCCTGCCCAGCCCCAGCCCCAGCCCCTCACCTCCCCTCCCCCCTGCCCAACATTTTCCCCCAGTAGCACCCCCTGCCATCACCCTCCCCTCCCCTCCCCTCCAACCTGCCCCTCCCCTCCCCTCCCCTCCCCCTTCCCAACAATTTCCCCCAGCAGACCCCCCTGCCCCTCCTCTCCCCTCCCATCCCCTCCATCTTGCCCAGCCCCTCCCCTCCAACACACTGCGGTCACGCCGCGGTCACGCCGCGGTCAGCCCCTCCCCTCCCCTCCCCTCCATCCTGCCCAGCCCCTCCCCTCCCCTCCCCTCCATCCTGCCCCTCCCCTCCCCTATCCTCCCCCCTGCCCAACATTTTCCCCCAGCCCAACAACCCCCCATGCCCCTCCTCTCCCCTCCCCTCCCCTCCATCCTGACCAGCCCCAACCCCTCACCTCCCCTCCCCCCTGCCCAACATTTTCCCCCAGTAGCCCCCCCTTCCATCACC
The DNA here is from genome assembly GCA_963277665.1 of Viscum album. NCBI lineage: Eukaryota > Viridiplantae > Streptophyta > Magnoliopsida > Santalales > Viscaceae > Viscum > Viscum album. The sequence goes on from OY728120.1 coordinate 1,116,355,973, forward strand.
CTACCCTCCCCTCCCCTCCCCTCCATCCTGCCCAGCCCCTCCCCTCCCCTCCCCTCCCCTCCAACATGCCCAGGCCCTGCCCCTCCCCTCCCCCCTGCCCAACAATTTCCCCCAATATCCCCCCCAACTTGGCCAACCTTTTCCCCCTGCACCCCCTCCCCCCTTCCAGAATCCTCCCCTCCCCTCTACTCCATCCTACCCCTCCCCTCCCCTCCCCTCCATCTTGTCCCTCCCCTCCCCTCCCCCCTGCCCAACATTTTCCCCCATCAACCCCTCCCCCCTGCCCCTCTTCTCCCCTCCCCTCCATCCTGCCTATCCCCATCCCCTCCCCTCCCCCCTTCCCAACATTTTCCCCCAGCAACCCCCTCCCACCTGCCATCACCTTCCCCTCCCCTCCCCTCCCCTCCCCCCTGCCCAACATTTCCCCCCAGCAGCCCCCTCCCCCCTGCCCCTCCTCTCCCCTCCCCTCCATTTTTCCCAGCCCCAGCCCCTGCCCCTACCCTCCCCCTACCCAACATTTTCTCCCAGCAGCCCCCTCCCCTCCCCTCCAACCTGCCCCTCCCCTCCCCTCCCCTCTAACCTGCCCAACATTTTCCCCCAGTAGCCCCCTCCCCCCTACCCATCCTCTCCCCTCTCCTCCCCTCCCCCTCCATCTTGCCCAGCCCCTCCCTCCCCTCCCCTCCAACATGCCCAGCCCCTGCCCCTCCCCTACCCTCCCCCCTGCCCAACAATTTCCCCCAGTAGCCCCCTCAGTGAAATGTCATGCTAAATAAAGATGTTATTGTTGTCCACTGTAATTTTCAAAAAGGATTATTTAGTTCTTATTCCGACCTAGAATACGTGTTGATTTGTTAATGTTAAATCATTTTCAATCTCGAACACCATCATAGGATTCCCGAATCACTATCTTCCTTCATTAAGTGTTTTTCAGTCATGGAAGATAGTTCCACCTAAACCACATAATCAATCAATGGACTGATTGAGAAAATATCCAACCTACTACCATTAGATTCTATTGAATGAGAATGGTATTAGTATTCCACTATTTGTAATGGTCATTCTTCACCAGTTGGTCTCTATTTCTTATTGACTCAGGCATTCATAATGTATGTTTTAAACCTTCCAAAATCATTCTATTCAATGTGATTATTGTACCCTGAAGTTTAAACATTTGAGAATCATTTTAACAGTTAAATAAATTATGAAATTATATTCTTCTGCACCTTCCAATTTGGGTATGAATCTCTTTTGGATACCCCAAATACATAACATTAGATTCTCCTTTTGTAATTTCTTATCAAAACCATGGTCCTTTTCATAGGATATTAAACTTTGTGACACAATGGTCTAAAAATCATGACCATAAAATTAATGTCCCCCTCCAAGGTATTATATGATACTAATAATCCTTAATTCACATCAGGTTGTGTTTTGGAATATCTATGAAGACTAACCAATCATTGGTTATATATTTTTATATATAAAAATGTTATCATCTACAGGTCTGATAACCATGAACATAAAATATCTGAGTCATCCCCTAAGGATATATGCATATGTGTGTCAAGATCTACATCCATATCATATTTTTATTCCTCTCTTATATCGCTATATATATCACATAATTTTTTTCAAGGATACATTCCCTTAAACTCTATACATATATTGGTCTATGAACAATGAAATTAAACATAGTGTGAATATCCATGATAAATAAGTCATGGTTTTGTAATAAAACCCCTCCAACGGAGGTGTGCTATCTGCAAAAACTCACAGTGGTATACCTTGCTTAACATTATTGCATTGATGTTTTCCTTATACTTGATGTTGTTGTTAGTCATAAAGCACACATCGTACTTGACCCTTTTTATATCCCTATAGAGGGTTTCCATCTTTTTATTAAAATGATTGTTTGAACCAAGACACTCTTTAAGTGCTGTTAGACTTTTAAGATGGGTCCCATGTTGTAGGTTGGATGTGGCTGGACCGGGCAACACGCTACGGTCACGCTGCGGTCACGCCGCAGTCATGTCGGGGTCACGCCGCGGTCACACCACAGTCACGCCGCGATCACGCCATAGTAATGCCGTGATTTGGCCCTGCTCCAGCCACATCCAGCCCACACCACCCCCTTCCACCTTCATTTCAGCCCACTGCCACCAGCATTCCAGCCCACAACAACCCCCTCCCCCCTGCCCATCAGCCCGCACCATCCCCCCAGCACCTGTAACCAGCCCCCTTCCACCAGCATTCGAGCCCTCACTGAATTAGGTATGTTAGTGATGTCCCCTACCCCTGAATCCATGGTATGTTAATGATGTCCCCTATCATACATAAGATATATTTCTACATGATATATTTCACCAGAGGCTTATTCATCAATGTACTTATATTATGGAATTTTTTTTCATCATTATTTGTTTTTGATGATGGGGTTATAGAAGATGTCTCATGTTTTATTCCTTGTTTTTTGTGTAGGCACATTGTGATATACATGGATAAAAGCTGGATCACATTACCGAGGAACACACCTCAGTATGTTAAGGGTTTGAATGAGTTTTTAGATTTTACAATTTCTAATCGATCCGTTGAAGGGAGAATAAAATGTCCATGTACTAAATGTAAATTTAGAACATGGTTGAAGAGAGATGAGGTTTATGAACATTTAATACTGAAGCAATTCCCTGCTCAATATTTGTGTTGGATTTGGCATGGAGAATCGAACGTTACAGAAAGATTGAGCACTGATGTTAATCCTCATAATGAGGTACCAAGTTCATCAACAATGAAAAATGAAATGAAAAACCTAATAAATGATGCATTCGGCACTGCAAGACACCACTATCAGCATCAAAACATATCAGAAAAACCATAAGAGGGTGCTACAAATTGCAACATGACAAGTGATGTTTTTGAGACTGTAACACAGGCAGATCAAGATTGTCACATATCATTGGATCCTCCTCTTGATTCTGTGGAACCAAATGTAAGAGAAAACTTCACTGAGGAAAATGTGTTTCATGATTTAGTTGATGATTGAAATCAAGAGTTGTATAGTGGGTGTTTGAAATATTCAAAGCTTTCATTTTTGCTGAAGTTGTACCATATCAAATGTCTATGTGGAATTACAAATAAGGCAATGTCCATGATATTGGAATTGATTCGTGATGCATTTCCTGAAGAAAAAATCTCAGAATATTTTTATGATATGAAAAAAGTTGTTAACAAGCTTGGTCTGAATTATAAAAAAATACATGCGTGTCCCAATAATTGTATGCTTTATTGGGGAGATGATTCAAGTAGACAGAATTGAAAGAAATGTTCTTCTTCTAGATGGAAGGAAATGGGTGATGTTGGAAGTCTGAATGAACATAATTTCATAGAGAAGAAGAAAAAGAGCACACCTGCAAAGGTTTTGCGTTACTTTCCTTTGAAGACTCGATTTCAAAGATTATTCATGTCATCGAAAACTGCCGAACACATGAAGTGGAATTCTGTAGATAATAACAATGATAGGTTAATGAGACATCCATGAGATTCCCAATTGTGGAAGACATTTGATTCATTACATCTCGATTTCTCAGCTGATCCTAGGAATGTTCGATTGGGATTGACTGCCGATGGATTCAACCCATTTGGGACTTTGAGTACCAATTATAGCATTTGGCCAGTTGTTTTGATCCCTTATAATCTGCCTACGTGGATGTGTATGAAACAAACATCTTTTATCCTTTCGATGATTATTCCTAGAAAACAAATGCCTGGAAATGATATTGATGTATACTTGCAGCCTTTGATTGAATAATTGCAGGAGTTATGGAGCAACGATGTTGATACATTTGATGCTTATTCTAAAACAATGCTCAAAATGCATGCTACTTTAATTTGGACCATTAGTGACTTCCCTGGGATTGGGAATTTATCTGGCTGGAACACTTACATGGGTTTGGCTTGTCCCGTTTGTAACTTTGATTTTGAGCCCAAACAGCTACCTCACAACTGAAAATGGTGCTTCTTGTGTCATCGAAGATTTCTCGATGCATCTCATAGATTTCGGCTGAACAGATCAAAATTTAATGTTTCCATTGATCGTAGACCACCTCCAAAGTTGTTAAATGGTTTTGAAATATTGGCACAACTTGAAAATGTTGAAACAGAATTTGGGAAGGTTCATCATTTGAATGATAGCGGAAAACATGTCCTAAGTATATCGTCAAGCGAAACCGGAATGCAACAATGGAAGAAAAGAAGTATATTCTTCAAACTTCTGTATTGGGAATTTAATTTGTTGCGGCATAATCTTGATGTGATGCATATTGAGAAGAATGTATATGATAATTTTATTTTCACATTTCTTAATGAGCATGGAAAGTCGAAGGATCATCTCATTGCTCGCAAAGACTTACAAGAAATGAACATAAAACACGATCTCTGGCTAGATGAGAATGGAAAGTATCCTCCAGAAATTTTTGCAATGAAAAATAGGGATAAAGATACATTCTTTCAAATGTTAAAGAATGTTAAGGTATCTGATGGGTATTCAAGTAACATCTCGAGGTGTTTTGACTTGAAGAATCGTAAGTTACATGGATTGAAAATCCACGATTCACATATTTTGTTACAATAGTTACTACCATTGGCATTGCGTACATTATTACCTGAAAAAATTACTGCTGTTGTACTCCAGTTCTGCACATTTTTCAGAAAACTATGTGAGAAATATCTACATCCATTTCAGCTTGAAAACCTCTAGAAGAGGTTTGTGTTGACCCTTTGTACAATGGAGATGATCTTTCCTCCATCATTTTTTACTGTAATGATGCATTTAACTATGCATTTGGTTGAGGAAGCTAAATTAGGAGGCCCCGTTCATTATCTATGGATGTATCCAATTGAGAGGTACTTTATTTATATGTTTTCCAGTTAAGTAAACAATTTTTGGTACTTAATGAAATGCATAATTATGTTTATTTTATTTCACAGATATCTTGGGCATTTGAAATCATACGTGAGAAATAAAGCTAAACTAGAAGGCTCAATTTCTAAAGGCTATGTGGATGAAGAGTGTCTTACCTTTTGTTCTCGATACTTGGATGGTATTGAGACAAGATTTAATCGAGTTGGACGTGTTGAAGACACATCGAATAAATCTAAAATACATCAGAAATCCAAAATATTTCCTGCTATTGGCCGATCAGTTGGGAGGACCTCAAATGTGACACTAACTGAATTGGAATTATTACAGGCACATAGATATGTGCTGCTGAATAGTGAAATTGCAGATCCATTTATTGAAGAGTTGAGGATACAAACAAAGAGATGAATGAGAGGCCAAACACGAAATGAGAAAGATATAACGAAAGTTGTTAATAAATAGCTTGCAGAATGGTTTGCACGATGTGTAAGTTCATAAATATTGCAATAAATACGAATATTAGTTTGACACATACATTTTGTAAATCTAATAAAGTATATTTCTTTTTTCAGATCATGAATACTGATACTCGAGCAGAGGTATCATAAGATTTGAAGTTTCTTGCTAGAGGTCCTTTAAAAGAAGTTAGAAAGTTCGACGCTTATAATGTGAATGGATTTAGATTTCGTACAGTCGATCGAGAAGTGGGTTTAAGAACACAGAATAGTGGTATATTTACATTTGATAAAGTGGAATACTATGGAAAGCTGCATGATATTATTTAATTAAAATACCACGGACATTTTTCGGTTGTTTTATTCAAATGAAAATGGGTCGATATTATCAGAGGCATTAAAAGAGATTCCTTGCAATTTACTTCTGTGAACTTCTCTCGCTTGATGGACGTTGGTGATCGTGAACTGCATGATTCATATATCTTAGCATTGCAAGAAAAAATGGTATATTATGTGAATGATATTACCGATGAAGGGTGTAGTGTAGTTTCTCAAGTAATACAAATAGATTTGTATGATATGGGTGATGAAGTGGAAAATTTGACCTCTGAAATTGAATTTAATCAGCAACAGGAAGCAAAATTATTTGTCCATCATGATATTGAAAATATTAGTCTATCAAGGATGAAGGAAGTGGATGAAGCAATGGAGCAGGAAACCGATATGATTGAAGGGGAAAATGATTGTATGTACAATTATTTATTTATTCAGCAACCACTTGTTTCATTTCTACAGTCATTCATTATCATTGTTATATATATTTTGTCTATTAGTACTCCATCTGTTATCATTTTTAATTTTTTTTTCTGCATATTTTTTTTGAAATATATATTCTGAACTTAATTTTATTTGATTAAATGACAGGAATGCCAAGGAAGAAGCGTTACATTATTTCATCCAGTTCTGAGACAGATGACTATCCATCTGGCTCCCTCCCCATGACATCTGATGCACTAGCTGCCGACACCCCTACACCATCTCCCCCTGCACCATCTCTCACACCATCTATGGATGTCCCAGTAGAGGCTGAGTCATCAACTCCCCCTTTAGGAGCCTCAACAGTGGGGCAGCGACACGCCCCTTCCAGTTCATCCCAGACATACTGGAGTGTCACTATCATAGGTACAAATTTTCATTAAATAAATTTATTTCATTTTGTTTATACTAATTGTTTTCTCATTGAAGATGACAAAAATGAAACTGTGGAGAAAAAAATAAAAAGTTCAGATGTTTGGAATCTGAATGGAGAGAAGATTGTTGTTCCATTTGATTCTTACAGGGTCCCTACGGATGATGTCGCAGGGTTTCTTGGCTAGATTCTAGGCCAGTTGGCAGCGGAGCCCATTTCCCTTCCCATTTAATATGAAGATTGGAGACATATGCCTCCAAGATGGAAAAATGAAGTGTTTTATTCTCAAATCAAGGTAAATTTATTACATTATGGTTTAATTTAATGTCATGTTAATAATATGTTCAAAATGAATTTCTGTATACAGATGTTCTTCCACTTTACCGTTGCTGATGTGATAGCACAGAAGTGGATGTTGAAAAATCTAGGTAAGAAGTGGAAAGATTTTAAATGGATATTGTGGTGTGATGTCAACAATGCTTCGTTGACCACACTGCAAATGTATGAGAAGCTACCCAGTGGGGTACCAAAAGAGCAGTGGAAAGTGTTTGTTGACAGGCATCGGGATCAGAAGTGAATGGTATTGAAATATATATATTATTATATTATCCACATTTTACATTTATACATGTATATGAAAAGTACATGACATTCAATACATCAGTATTAAATTAAATTTTATTTATTTCAGGATCTATCAAGACAGAATGCGTCTAACCGAGTGAAGCAAGTCATCCCATACACTACGATCTCAAAAAGTTTTTCTAGAAATCGAAGTTCATTGGTAATCTTTTAATTAGTTTAAATATTTATAAGACAATATTATCTGTTTAATATATTGAATTTTTGATTTATCTTTGATTAATGCAGTCACAGAGTTTAGGCCATGAAGCATCCAGAACTGAACTGTGGTTGGATGTTCACAAGAAATCAGATGGATGTTTTGTTAATGAGCCTGCTAAAGAAGTTGGGGTATGAAGTCAATTTTTTATCATAATAACTTCTTATCAATTTTTTATGTGTTAATATATATTGATATTTTATTTATAGGTCAAAATTAAAGAACTATGGGATGCCAATCCTGCGCATTCCTACTCTTTCTCCCAGGATGACCCGGTTCCTAAAGTCCTTGGGAAGGAGCATCCTGGGAGAGTGCGCGGGATGGGTTTGGTACCCGTGCCATATGAGGTTTTTAGCAGGCCACTGGGGATAGCTTCTGTATCTACTCCTGACTTTAGTCAGCCCGGAGATGCTAAGAAAGAGATTTTTTCTTTACGAAACACAGTTCACCAGCAGGGGGATCAGATATCTGCATTTCAGAAAGAGTTGACTGAACTACATCAGTAGATGAGCAGATATGCCCCCGGTGGGAGTGCATCAATTGGTGTTATGCAGGTAAATCACATAAAATCAGAATCATTTAGTTTGCTAACTTTCATTTTTTTTAAGTTTTAATATAAATATGTAACCGTATTTAATTTTCAATATAATGTTCTTACAGGTGACAGCACAAAGTGGAAATGAAGGTGTAGAGGGTGGCGATGAATCATCGGACCCTGATTAGTTGTACTGTTTATGTGTTGAACAAAAATGAAAACAGTTGGTTTGTATATGTAACATTTGTGGCACATAGTTTCCACCACACATTTTCATGTCCTAAAATTTCCTTGATTTCTCACGTTTATTTTTATGCATTTTATTGATTTTTGATGTTTGTTTTTATGTATTCATTTCTCGAGTGTGATATACATCATTCCATTTAGGTCTGTGTTTGAATTGGTAGTCGATATTTTGGATGACTAGGAGTTAAACCCATTGTTGATGTGTTGAACAAATTGGGTCATTTCATAGTGATCAAGGGGATAGTGTTGTGGACACTTTGGCGAGGCCCATTGTTGAAAATGTCTGATTTAAGCATCAAAAGTATCTAAACATGCTCTAGATATTCTAAAATGTCATGAGAATGGTCTAAATCAAGGGTGGTTCACTAAGATATAGGTGTGACTGAGGGGTGATAAATTAGCATAAGTCCATGAATATAGGCAAGAATACTTTATAAATTAAAATATAATATCAAAGATGGATGTCGACTTGACGCACAATTGGTATGTATTATAAAAACATGAATTTTAAGAAAAGAACTTCTACCAAATACTTCAATATTAGGATGGTTACAATGGACCATTTCCAACCATAACTGTTTTGATCACTGAACTGTTACTGCATCACTTGAACTGCATTCCCAACATAATTTCCACTTAATCATGGTCTGTCTGGTAATTATTACCTACCATTATATCCCTGAATTATTTATATTATGATTCTTATTTCCATTTTTTGATTCATTACAAGCTATCTAGTCATGAAACTTTAATTACTGGAATTCCAGAACTCTCTTCTTTACCATTCATGACTATTCTTTCTACAAACACTCTCCCAAAGGTTACATTTTCCATGACCTGTGTGATTCTCCCCACCATAGGATTTTAATATTCATCATTTTAATAAAAATAGGAATCTAATTCCCATGAAAAACACTCTATCCACCACTAAAAATGGTTTCTGGATGTGAGTCAACATAATTATACCATGTTCCATCACGACAATCCATCCTTAGCATACGCTGAAGCCTCATCTGGAACTAATATTCCATCCTTGAACAACCTGTGGTTCACTTCCTACCACATAGATTTACATCATCCACTTGATAATGAATAGAAATGTCCTATTCATAATCACATGTATTATGCAATCATCATTCCATGTGCACACATTCAATCAACATCAATAACTACATCTTGAACTTTAACCCAGATTGATGATGTTATAAAACTCGATCCTCTTACATAGTCATCCATATAACTAGGATAACTTATCTTTTCTACTAAAAACTCTGGTCTACATCACTCACCACAACGTAGTTAATACCTAACCTATATTCCAACATAAAAAGATGTCAACTAAGACTCACTGGAAATATCCACATTCCTATAAAATCTATATCCCAATGTAACTCTAAAACTATTCCCACAATAGGATTTTTTATAACAATATATTTCTAATGTGTTATTTAAGCTATTTCATCAGTTCAAATTTATTATAAGTATTAAGGATGGTTTCTAGGCCACAAAACCAAAAAAAAATCATTATATAAATGGGTTGGTACTAATATAACTATTAATTCATCAATTATCAATTTTTATAAGTAGAGTGGAATCATTATGGATGATCTATCCTAAGAAAGTGAAGTTATAAGATTTAGTGGAATCCAGTTTGGGATGTTACAATGTTGTATCAATGGAGTTTTATCTTCCTAGTATTTACTATTTAGGATATTGTATACATGATTATGAGGAATGTGTTGGAACCTTTGATTGTTTTTTCTGGTTTTATTTGTTTTTCAGGGCATTGGTGCAGCAGAATCCAACAATTATTATTTTTTATTATGGGCAGCTTTTAGCGGCGGTTTTAACCGCCGCGAAATGTATACTGGCGGTGGTTTAAACCACCGCAAAATGTATACTGGCGGTGGTTTAAACCACCGCTAAACGTAAATTTTTTTTTACTTCTAGCGGCGGTTATAACCGCTGCTAAATAGAAGCTTCATGGATGCCTCATTCCGTGACGGTTTACCTAAATTTAGCGGCGGTTTTACCGCTGTTGGAAATTGAGTTTATTCACGGCGATTATAACTGCCGTGAATAAAGTGATATCCAGGGCTCATAAAAATGCCGCTAAATTCAGGAAAACCGCCACAAAATGAGGCACCTACGACGCTTTCCTGAAACTGCTGCTAAACGTTAAAAACTGCCGCTAATAGATTTCTGACGCCCTATTAGGCGACGGTTTCTGTAAACCACCGCCAAACAGTATAGCGGCGGTTTAAACCGCCGCTAAACGCAAAAAGAACCTCCGCTAAACGACAATTATGTTGTAGTGTAATATTCTTATAATAATCACAATCCCTTTTGGTTATAACCACTCATATTCAGAATCTCACTACTCTCTTACACAAGAATGAATCACTTTCAATCCAGTGCCGAAGTTTGATTCACAAAAATCATAAAAAAGAAGAATTAAACCTTTATTGGTCTAAAAATATACTTTATCTTCATTATATTAATGATTTAATTCCTCTTTTTATCCTATTTTGGATTGATGTTTTAATGAAAACCAACTATTATACACCCCAAAATGTCTCTCTCTATTTTTTTCTCAATTATATTTTGTTCCACATTCAAAATAGCCTTATAAAATTTTTCTACACTTATATGTGATGCGATCAATGGATATGATCTCACCAAGTTTTTCATATCCTCCAAGATCATGAAACTTACCCCCTTATTTTATTTTCAAATACATCCAAAAGGGTCAAGTCATATATCTTTATATCATACTAAATCCTCCATGTTTTAAGGATTTTGAATTCCTTAAAATATTTTGACACAGACTGCATTTTGGAAAAATCATATGTATTACAATGAAATTCCTTAAAATTATATATCCCTTAAAAAACATGGCCAAATCCATATATTTATCCCAAAATCTATGTCATTATCATATCTTAAAATATTTTTAATTACTATATTACGATGTGATGTAATTCATTACAACATAATTCCCTTTCTTCATTGATTTGTTGGCCTTCAACTATGTTATGAACCATAAACTATAATAGATAGTTATACACTCCTTTATTAATAAAATTCCTCCTCAAAAAATCATGGAGTAATGTTTTGGTGTCAACTTAAAACCATAATGACTATCCCTAGACACTTAATTCAATATTCAACCATACATGATGAATTATGACATAGTAATTACATGTTATAATGTAATTATTTATTTCATTACACTAAAATTCTTCAACAAAATAATCACAATTTTCTTTAAATAATCATGGTTCAATTCACAATCCTTAATTTTCATCCATGCCTAAATGAACTATGATATAATCCTTAAATCATTACAATGTGATTTTTTCTTATCTATCCAAAACTTATTTAACTTACTATAACCTCTATGAATCTCCATAACATGAATTATCAATAAAATTTTAATTTTTTTTAAATTATTTTCAGTTACCATTATTAACAAAAAAACCTAAAAATATCTACTTGGATTTTTGAAAACATATCCAGTTTCCCAACATCCAATGTATGATACTAATTTTCATACCTTAGATTTACTTAAATACTACCATGTATTTTCCCTCCCATGAATAGATGCATCAATATATTATCTTTAGTTCAAGTTAGTTTAATTTTATGGAAGCCACATAGTTCTATCTTCATTAAAAATTTCTTAGATTTATAAAATAGATATATATGAATTTTAGAAAATTTTGATGTGTTTATGTGATAATAGAAACACATGACACCATGTGTGTGTCTTTTATAGTTATATTTAAAACATTATAAACTTCAAATATCATGTATATGACTTGATAATATATACGTGAAATTTTTTTCTCTTTTAAACCCATGAGTATGACTATAGAAGTTTTACATTAGGATCAATTACTTATATATGATTATATAAGTTATACACATAACTTTATTCTCATGTGTATATCAGGTTTAGTTGTATGAATTATATCACTCTATAAATATGATTATGATTTATGAAAACTTTCATCTCTGTGTGTATGATTAGGGTAGTCATATACAAAAACTTTAATGCAGTAACCTCGAATCCAGTAACCCAGAGCCAGTGTTTACTTAATTAAATTGGTGAAAGATATAAGGGATCATACCATGAAGTATTGATCAATTTATAGGTATTGGAAAACTAGATACATACATTAATTCCATATTATATTGGAAGATAAAAACATAACATGAAAAATTTTCTTGAATCCTTGAAAATCATTTAAAGATTCTTTATTTATATCCCAGGGAAAAGAAAACAAATAAATAGTGAGCCCAAATTCTTAGTAAGGGAAAGAATAGAACAAAATATATCATAAGTAGAAAATGTATAAATAACATAGTAGAGTAAATAATAAATACACATTCCATTTAATCAATAACTTGAGCTTCAAAAATATATCCATGGAAAATATCAACAAAAAAATCACATGGATAATAATAACTGAAATTTTAATGAAGGAAATTAATAATACCAATAATGTAATGGTCCTTTGGGTCATGTAATATCCTTGTGTTATTGGGCCTATGGGCTATGTAATACCCTTGTACCACTAGGCTTTTGGGCCATATAAGGGTTCCCTCTTAACCTAGTTAAAAAAGGGATTATCTAGAAATAAAATTAAAATTTAAGGTCTCTAGGCCATTAGTATCACCAGATATCATGATATTTCTATCAAGGTATCATTCCAAGACATCATGAACCTTACCGCAAGGGCCTTATTCCAAGACATTTCAATGAATGTGTAGGTATACACTAAATAACCAAATAATTTGGTCAAATATTTGTTTCCTGATATATGTCGATGCATCGAGGGGATATATATAACTGGTCTCCACCCATCACTTACATATATCCAATTAATTTCTCATATATTTAATCAATAATATAAAATATAATAAAAATTTATTTATTAATCAATAAATTTCCATATTGAATCAAGAATAAGGAACATCAATATTTCCCCCATAAATGAAATAACTTTCTAAATAAGCTTCCTTAAACTAAAACCATACATTGAAAAAGTATATGTTTAATAAAATATTAAATTAATACATATAATACTAAATACATACATGGTACTAAAAATATGTACATGGAGGAGAAAAACAATGTTCAATGAATAATGGAGAGTGATACAGAATATGATCACAAGAAAGTGACTGACCTTAAAATAAGATATAATCCATAAATCAATAAAGGATTATATAAAAATAAAATTTACTTATAAATGAATGTTTGAAATAAAGGAAATAATTTTGATAATTAGTGAGGAAAATGTGTAGTGAAAATTTAAAAATAAATTTCCTTAAATATTTTAGTAACTTTATTGTAAAAATGAAATTATAAATCATTTCAAAAATTCTTTTCAAAATTTTAGAAAATAATTCCTTTTTATTTTAATATAAAAGATAAAAATCCATATTATAATGAAAAATAATTTTATTTGAAAATCATGGGAAATTTTAAAGGAATCTAAATAGCTAATAACAACCATGGAGGCAAGAAAAGATTTTTATACTGTATACTTTAAAAATAAAATCCATTTTATACTCTTATAAAAAGTCAAAAACAAATTGTTTGGAAAAAATTAAAAATATTCCTTTTAATTTTTTTAAATAAAATGAAAGTAGTTGAAAAATACCTTTACTAATAATTTATATATAGATAAAAACTTCCATGAAACAATTTGATAAATATAGATATAGAATAGAAAGATTCCCGACTGAAAAGAGAAATAAGGTCGATTTTGTTTAAAAAAATTCTTTGGGTATTTGAGTACCAAAGAGAGGAATAGTTAGAAGAAAAACATGGAAACTCCATAAATAACCAAATAAGAATAAAATAGACGTGTTTTAAGAATATAAAGAGCATATAATTATTCCCATGTAAATTTAAACATGAACAATCCCAAATAAGAGTGGGATTGTAAAATAAACCTTTATAACTTTAATAAATTTTGAATAAAAACCACTTAAAATAAAAAACTTGAATTTAAACTTAAAATACCATGAATAAATAATAATTCATTATACAACATGTCAAAGGGTTAGTATATACACCATATAAAATAAATTAGGTTCATAATATAAAATATGTCTCATTAGAGTGGAATTGAGATGAAAAACCATTACCTTGGATTCTTTCTTGGTTGAATGAGTTATATCATCCTGAATAATAAATTTAAATTCATTAAATAATTTATTAAGAACTTTTTTCATCTATATTCCATTTTAAGATCCTTTAATAATCATTTGACATCCATTCATTGAATAGTTCTTGCTTATATTGACCACTTAAAGTTGTTCGGTCAATTTCTCCAAAATTACTTCAGTATATTGACCAAGTTTAAATGTGTTATGAAATGGTTCCATCATATACATAATTTTAACAATTCTATAAATATATTTTTTATTCATTATATAAAATTTTATAATCACCTATGCAATGTGTTAATAGAAAAGTGATTTACATCACTTTGTAGAGGTGGTAGTCCACACGTACACACGAGCAAATTTATAATTTTCCAATGGATGGAAGATTAAAAATGTATATGATATATTATATTTAAAGAATCATAATTGTAACATCCCACCCCATATTATTATCTTGATAGGGTGGAGGAATGCTACTTGGCCTTAAGCAATGTTCCTAAGGCGCTAAAGGCTGGCAATAAATGATGAGGGCTTTGAGAATAAATTGGGGAATAATTTTCCCTTGAGATAAAACCAACCAACCAAACAATCCACCATCAAACAACTACATGATGCATGTATACAAAACAACCAAATCCATACATTAACAAAATAGTAACCAAACTAATACATAACAATCCCACATGCCAAATACCACTAAACCAAAAATCAGAGTACCAAACAGAAGACTACACAACAAGACTCCAAGGAACTAGGGCACCGTCCATAGCTCCACACAAAACTCCATTATCCATGAACCACAAAATCACCAAAGTATCATTCCGAACCACTAGCAAAATGAGATGCTTTACTCTTACCTGTGTCTTGGAATACAACATCTGCAAAAGCACCCAAGTGCCAAAGTAGGGGTTAGTAATAATACTTAGTAGGATTTCTCCAAATGACTTCCCTATACATGCTACTAGGATAAAACAATTATCATATTTATATAAAACACTTTATATAAAACATTCAATAGTTTAACAACTACCAATAAGCCAAACAAACCCTTACCAAGCCATATTTACCCAAACTGTTCAACCCAAAGGGAAACCAACAACCATTCCATAAGCCATTTCACCATCACTCAATATCCCAACAAGTTCCATATTATAAAGAAATGCATAACAAGGAAACCAAAACAGTGGAGCTTCCGTCCAATCCATTTACTACATTTCCAACTAGTGGTGCTTCCCGACCACCATCCTTTGATGGTGGCCCTTCCATACACTATCCATCCCCTTTTTAAAGTGGTACTTCTCACCCAATTCACACACAATCAACACAATCCATAGCACTTAATCAACCAAAAATAACAAAGCACCAAGTCCACACAATAATCACACCACCATTTCCAACACATGCCAATTCACTTCATTAAACCACCCATTTATTGAAAACACCCTTTAACCAACTTTCTATGCCTAACCACATTTTAATAAACAACATCTTTATTGAAAACCATCTTTCACAAAACATTTTTCATAATCAACCGCTAACAATTTTAAAATCATCATTTTAAAATCACACAACAAAGCCCCTTTTTGCAACAATAACCCATTTCCCCCAAAATCCCCCAAATCATCACTAAATAAATTTTCCAAAAAGATTAAAACATCATTATCATAATTAATTTCAATAAAAAAAATTAATTGTAAACAAAACCACTAGTTCTAACCAAGTGGAGTAGAGAGAGAATCCACCTACCTTTAAGGATCTAACGAATTCGACCCACATGCAACCGTACCCCAATTTGGGAAAACGCTCCACTAAAACCGCTCTAGATTTCCTTCCATATCATCAAAAATCCTTAAAATTAACACCCAAGGAAGGTGGCTGTCGGCCCAGCCCACTCGGCTAGGCTCACGCCGCCAACTTCATCCTGACCCACATCAGAGCGGGCCGGTGGTGCTTTCCTAGGATGTGTCAACCACTGCCGCGTCCCCCTTCATGAAACGCAACCGGCCGTTGTCGGCCGCTAGATCAACATGCCCATGGATTTGAACCATGAGACCAAGTCAATGGAACAGACAAGTCCACAACCTCCTCAGTGTGGATAGCTGCATATATGCGGCTGTTGCTGCCGCCACGGTGCACCGCCTCCACCGCCCGGAACGTGGTCACCGGCGCACCAGAGGGTTTTTTCATGGGCCACCAGACTTGCTCTGGTGGTTCATTTTTAAATCCGGAAGTTGTTCTGGATCCCTAGGGCCGCCATCTTCACTAATATGGGCTCATAACTTTGCTACGATCCCTTCCTACAGAAAATTCTCAATTGACGATATCTCACGTTCCACTTCGATCTACCCACCTTCGTCATTGCACTACCTCTGTGCCATGTCCGTCTACGATCCACAATATTGGATCTTTTCACCACAAGGTGAACACAGGATGATCATTCATTAATATCCCCATGAAGAATGAATAATGTGTAGGGATAAAAAGGAGAGGAAAAATCCAAACAAAAATTTGAGGAATGAACCTCCACCTTCATTCGTCATGGCGTTAATATGCTCCCGTTAGAAGGATCAAGAACGAAATCAAAACAGAAACTCATTTCCCCCAAATCATCCCACAGTTAAGAACCTCCCACAAGAACGATCAAACAACGGGTCAACCTATTCATGTGTTGATCCGCATTCTTCATTTAAATCCAATAATGGGGAAAGACATAATTTAAACAACAACCCCTACCTGGAGATCAAGTTCGATCGAAGGTTGGATTTGTCGCTGATGGCGATCCGTCCGCGGAAGCACTCGATCCAACATCGAAGGCAGGATCTCTCAAAGAGGAGGGGGAAGTGATAAACGTCATTGGAGATCATCGCTCATCGTTCGTCATTTTTCAACGGTGGTCCTCTAGAGATTCATAGTTTTTTTCCCACATCAATGACGCACCCCCTGGTTAAAACATTAAAGGAGGGAACACCTTTCTATTACCGTTGCATTGCAGCATCGTTGCACTAATTCCTTAATGGGGTTCATTGATGTGATTTAGTGTCGACTCGCCATTGCACCGTAGTGATTACGTGCCACTGCTTAACTTTGAAGAAAACAAATAAAATAATGTTTTAAAGTTATTTTATTTTTCTTCCGAAAAGTATGAAAACTTTCTTTTCTGGTCGACCCTTGTCGGTCAATGTTAGGTCTTTTCTAATAGAATATCAATGTTCTGAGTTCACTGGTGCCCTCATATTTTAGATCTGAGAACCTATTTAAAAGTTAGAAAACCATGCTTGCACGTTTATTTAAATGAACTTTAAAATAATTTGAAAATTAACTTTTGCCATCGACCTGTGCCGGTTGAGGTTAAATCCTTCTTAAGGAGAAAATATAATTAAGAACTCAATGATGGTCTTATATTTTTAATCTGAGTTAACATTTGTGAGTTATGAGGATTCGAAAATAAAATAACTTTTATTTAAATTATTTTATTTGCGGTTATGTCCCAAAAACCAAATTTCACAGCCGCCCCGCACCGTCCGATGTTAGGCTCCATATAAGGGAAGCATACTCTCAAAAAATCAATGGTACTATTTGATTTAAAATCCAAGTTACCATTTATGAGTTATACATATTTGAAAATACAATAACTTTAATCAATTATTTTATTTAAGGCTAAAAACTACTTTTCACTGTTGAGCTGCGCCAGCCAATGTTAGGCTATGCCTAAGGAAATCATACCCTCATGATCTCAAAGGTGGTCTTAGATTTTCAATCTAAGTCACCATTCGTGAGTTATAAGTATTTGAAAATAAAATAACTTTATTCAATTATTTTATTTACGGCAAAAAACTACTTTCCACTGTTGACTCTTGCCAACCAATGTTAGGATCTGCCTAAGGAAAGAATACACTCATGAGCTTAATGATGGTCTCATATTTTCAATCAGAGTCACCATTTCTGAGTTATAAGGATTTGAAAAATAAAATAATTTTATTTAATAATTTTATTTACGATTATGCCATTTTTCGGTTTTCTCACTGGAGGCCCACACCGACTAAACTTAAGTCATGTCTAGGGTAAACCTGCTATCCTGAATGCAACAGTGTCCTCATATTTCTAATCCAGACACCCATTTGAGAGTTATTACACTTTTTTAGAAAAACTGCTCATGCATGCTAATTAAAAACATAATATTTTTTTATGGAACATTCCGAGCACACCGGGCCTTGTAATCACACATCGTCTCAGCACCTGGTCTCGTAATAATCCCATTTAATTTTCAAAAAAAAAATCATGAAATTATGGGGTATTACATATTCATTAATTCTATATTTATAAACATACAAGTGAAGTGGTAATGAAAAACAAATTACATCATTACGTGGAGATTCTAGTTCGTACGTACACACAGACAATGTTTTCATTTTATATAGGATGAAAAATAGATATAAAATGGATGTAACATTAATATAAAAAAATATTAGTATAGTAAATATATTTATTTAATTATGTTGATATGGTTATTGAATATTTGGAGGATGTAAATACCCGGAAATCCCATGGAATTTTTTTTCTTAAATATATGGGAATTTTACGAGTCTGCGAAAACAGACGGTGCTTGATTCCAAGGACCGGTGTGCCTGGAATCAATTTCTGAAGTTTTGTTTCGGTATGTTCAGTAAACGTACGAGTGAGTTTTTATAAATTTTGAACTGGTGCTCGGAATTAAATTCTGAGGGCACCATTGAACTCACAACACCAGTATTCTCTTAAGGAGACTTTCACTTTGACAACAGTGAGTCGAGAATAAAAGTTAGTTTTTGGGTTTTCCTGGAAAATAATAAAATAAAGTGTGTGTCACTTTATTTTATTTGAGCAAACAAGTGAGTGTTGGGTGGTTAAAACCTCCTCTTGGAAGTTGGAGGTGGGGCCACCACACCTTAACCTCCGATGAGAGGTCATGGTGGTGGGGCCCACCCAAAACCTCTCATGTGAGGATAAATGAGGTAGAGACCACCGGAGCTCTTAACCATTTGAAACTCCCCATTTATGTGGAGAAAACTCTCAAGCTCCAATTAATATAGGGGAACCTCTTCAACTTCCCTCTATTTAATTTGTGCCAACCTTTCACATTAATTAAGAGGAGCCTACCTAATTAATGTGTCAATTTGAATAATTTTCCAACAAATTAATAGGATTAAAATCTATTATTTTGTTGGCATATTCACTTTATTGGAGCTTGGAAAGAGGATAACTTGGGAGAAAAGGAGTTCTCCAATGAGGAATGCCCCTCCCAATGAAGAACGAAGAACGAAGGAAGCCGATCCTTCTTCGAATTCTTCCTCAAAGATTCAACCGTCGTGAGACGTCTTCGACGACCAACTTCTGTGACTCCGTCAACGAATGAAAAATGACAAATAAAAGGTAGGGGGATTAAATTCGTTTGAGTGCCTTGTTCTTCCCTCCTTTTTGGATAATGAATGTTGTTGAGCTTCGTTCTTATGAACCGTTTTCTATCACCATAAACACAGAGGATACGGGCCAACCTAACATGGCCCGACATCCTCTATTGATTTTCCTTCTTGTGGCATTCTTCAGCATGGAGACGTAACAATGATGAGGAAGTGAAGGAGACGACGAAAAAGGCCACGCTACCCGCATCTTCCGTGAACCGCGCCGCCCCTGCGATGCACCGGTGCTCCTGGCAGAACACCACCGAGCCGTTCCGGCCCAATCCGCGCCGAACTGGCTAGCCCGACCACCTCCCGGCCGCCGGCCCGCCTAGACACGCCTTTCTGGCCTGCTCGTGACCTTCCCACTTGCCCTGCCGGCCTACCCGCGGCCTCCCACGTGCCCTATCGGCCTTCCCGTGGCCTCCTGCGCGCCCTTTCGGCCTGCCCACATCCTGCCCGGCGCCCTGCTGGCATACCTACATCCCGCGCGCCCTGCCCGTGGCCTTCCTAGCACCCTGAAGGCCTTCCCTCACCCCACGCGGCCTACCTGTGGCCTCCCGCGCACCCTACCGGCCTGCTCGCGCCCCGTCGGCCTACTCGCGACCTGCCGCGCCCTGCCCACGGCCTCCTGCGAGCCCTGCCCGGCTGCCGCCGGCCTCCCGGCCCCCCGAGCTAGCCTACAGAGTCCCTTGAGGCATCACTTGCTAAACTGGATCGACCTTCCGGACTGAGCCGCCTGAGCCGCGCCCCACGTGGTGCTGGCCGAATCGACCCCAGCCTCTGGACCGAGTCGCCTACCCAGCGACCTCCGGGCCGAACCGACCCCACAGTACGCTGGGCTGGACCCAGTGGACCGAGCTGAACCTAGCGAGCTGACCGGGTCGACCCAGACCGGGTTGGCCCAGACAGGGTTGGGCCGAGTCAGTCCGACCAGGTCGGACCGGACCCGGACCCACTACCGACCCTTTACATCCTTTGGCCATATATTTGGCACCGGACGCCCGTTTGACGAACCGTTAACGACGCTGGTAATATTGGAGCATGACAGTCCCTTGAGTATACCCCATTGGAGTTTAGGGTAAATTTGAGATACAGTCAGGTTGGATCGTACACGAATCCAACCGGGCCCCCGAGACTAAAAAACTAATAACTCACAGACCGGACGTCCGATTGACGCGCCGTCAGTTGCGTTGAGACCTCCATGATGAGGCGGACCTTTGAGATAATTATACATGGGACTTTGTGACAGTTGGAGTATCAAACTGCAGATCGTGGAGCAGATCCTTCCGGAGATGAGCGAGTATAACGCAGAGACCTAGTAGTTGGCTGAGACCTGACGACTGCTGACCGATTCAACTCGGAGTGACTCGACTAGCCCAGTGGGGAGCGCCTTGGTGTCACGGAAGACCCACGGTGGGGAGTGCCTCGGTGTGACGTGACATACCCATGGTACTCAACACATGGATTACCTCATCAGGCTATGAGGGGGAGCACCTCTGTGTGATGCGGCCGACCCACGGTGGGGAGCGCCTCTTTGTGACGCGACAGACCCACGGTACTCGATAGGAGGAGTACCTCAGCAGTACAAGGATAGTGGGAAGCACCTCTATGTGACACGGTATGCCCACTGTACTCGATAGAGGAGGAGTACTCCATCATCCGAGGTTCCGACAGTGTGACTGAGGATGTTACTTGATACTACCCCAAGAATAAAATCCTGGTTTGAGCTAAGTCAGTACCTTTTGTGTTTACCTCATGATTGAGATGGATTACTTGGTAACTTAGGTATATGTATGGGAATATACCTAAGTGAGGTTATCTGCTGATTTCATACTTTTTGGTTTATCCTTGTTAGATTTTGTGAGACTTTAAGGGTCTCAGGGTCCCTACTGAGTATCGTTATACTCACCCCAGCACGGGCTATGCCCGTACCTCATTGTGTTGGTTGCAGATGACGAACAGTGCTGACTGAGGATCAGAGTAGTAGGACTGGATGGTACCCAGAGGTTGACCTTACAACGAGTCAATACAGAGAGGAGACTGATAGACTTAGAGTGCTGAGGAGGCTATCTATACCTACCCTTCAGGTAAGAATCCCCGGAGGATGACCCAGTAGCTGCTTTACCCTTTCTTCAGTTGTACTTGTACTTTTCTATTGGGATTGTATTTCCGAACCCTTTTACTTTTCAACACTCCTTTGTATATAGTTTTGATTAGTGTTTTTCTTCCAACTCGTACTCTGTTGTGTGTGTCTACACTTTATAAAGGCAATGCCTTCCCAATTTTTGGGATTCACGTCTTTGGTGCTAGTCGCCATCCCCTAGCCTATGGAAGACGGTCTTGGGGTAGTCACGACATGAGACCCGGGGGATGAGTCGTGACAAATTGGTATCAGAGAAGTCAGTTCTACTGCAGAACTTAGGGATCTGATCTTTCTTTTTTGTGAATCAATAGTGTTAAGGGTACTGAGTGTGGTTCTCAGTTCAAGGAGTTCGGTATTGGTGCAGCGGCTGACATATCCAAACACCAGGACCCTGACTACCAATCTCTGACTCATTGCATGAAAACACTGATTGCGTGTGTGTTTTCAAAAGTTTTCTTTAAGTCAGCTCAACTAGGTCAGCTCACCAGGTATAACTTTTGACCATGTCACATCTGTTCAAGATGTCTCCATGTAGACAGCCAGTTAGAGTTCTGAGAGAGTACACAATGATGGACCACCGAGCGATGAGGCTTCGGTGCAAGGCCCTCTTACTATGTTGGCACCTTCGGGTGGTGTACCGGTATCACCAACACCCACTGGGCAGTAAATACCACCAGCCGCACTGGCGAATGGTGCATGCTGACTAAGCACGATTCACAAGTTCCAACGGTAGAGGCCTCTAAGGTTACGAGGCGAGACAGATTCCTGGGTAGCAGAAGACTGGCTGGAGGTTATTTCTAGAGTTCTCCGCCTATTTGAGACACCCATAGAGCATATAGTGATCTTATCTACTAGTGTTTTTCAGTGAGTGACCACGAGGTTGGTCCACATAGTGATGAGGCTTTAGTATGTGAACCATTGCCCGAGATTGTGCCTTCAGGTAGCGTGTCAGCTATATCACTGCCTGTTGGTCATCAGTTACAACCGGTGGTACCGGTAGATGACACATATAGGCTTATTGCCTTACACGTGTTTCAACATTAGATACCCCTCAGGTTCCGAGGCGATCCCGACTCATAGGTGGCTGAGGACTGGCCTGAGGAGGTGGATGAGAGTTCTCTAGAGCTTGTACACCTTCGTCAGGATGACATTTCATTAGCTGAGTATTCATTGAGGTGTACCGATCGTTCTCGGTACTTGATGAATACGATACGGTCAGTGATTTGGGGCTTAGACTACTGAGCGAGGTGTGTTTTAGGATATCCGAGCCAACACCTTTTCTCTAGATGATAGAGAGAACCTTTGCGGTTGAATGTTCTTTGGATGAGTGGATACATCCAGTGAATGTTAGCAGTGGGAAAGCATGAAACTGGCGCCAGTCTCAGAGACTTGAGTGTGTAAAATTTTTTGAGAAGAGGAAGTGTTAAGGAAAAATGAATCTACAGGGCAGAAGATGTGGAAGCAGAGTTAGGAGAGTAGAATGAGATGGTGTACATTTCAACATGTTACAACCACCCGCCTTTGTAGTCCCCTCCAGGCTCAGGGAGCTAGAGAGAAGGGGAGGAGAGTAGTTTCATATGATCAAGGTGTGTGACCCAAGGGCTCTAGGAATGATTCGAGGTATGGTCTGTGTCTACTACTAGCTGTCGTATCAATAGACATAGGTACCAATCATTCCTTCCTTCCATGAATCTTGTCTCAAACATAAAGTTTCTAGTTAAACCATTGAATTGACACTCACGTATGGAGATACCATTGGGAGGAGACTCGATAATCACACTTACACCGACAGTGTGATATGACCCTTGAGGTGAGAGTTTCGGTTGGAACCTCTTATTGGCAGCGTCGAGGCCTTACGACGTTAGTTTGGGTATGTACTGGGCAACCACAGTTCATACATAGATTGACTGTATTAAGAACAAAGGTTATGGTTTATCTACAATGTTGGGATGAGGTTTTCCTTAGTCGGAGAAAAAGGAAACCTAGACAGCATAGGTTAAACTCATGCATAGGAGGGAGAAGCTGATCACTCTTGATTCGGCCAGCCTTACCCTCGTGGTAGTAGGAGTTTTGAGTTTTGAGTTCCAAACAGGAGTGACAAAACATGGAGACATGTTTTCAAAAGATAATTCTAGGATTACCCCGCCAAAGGGGGAGGGACGTCTGCTTTGGCTGGATATTACTGGAGGTTCTTTCTAGACTTCTCCAGAGTTGTAGCACCACTTTCAGCCTTGAAGAAGAAGGATAAACCCTTTGTGTGGTTGGAGAGATGCCAGAAGAGCTTTCAGGAGCTGTGGCAGAGGGTGACTAGTGCCCCCATCTTGAGGCTTCCAGAGGAAGGTGTAGGGTACATAGTCTACTACGACGCATCAGGGACCGGAATTGGGTGTGTATTGATGTAAGAGCGAGTAGTGATTGCATATGGTTCTCAACAGCTAATACAACATGAACAAAACTACGCTACCCATGACCTAGAGTTAGCAGCAGTGGTCTTCGCCTTGAAGATGTGGTGACACTATCTGAGGGGTGAGCGTTTTACAGTCTACTTTGACTACCAGAGTCTTAGGTATATCTTCTATCAGAAGGACCTAAACCTAAGACAGTGACATTGGATTGTGTTTCTCCAGTACTATGACTTCGATGTAGTCTATACTCTTGGGAAAGGGAACGTTGTTGCGGTTGAACTCAGCAAGAGATCTGGTATAAAACTTCTAGGCAAAGTGACAGAGAAGATGGATGCTTTACAGATATCCTTTGTGGATAGAGATGGATCAACATTTCTACAGTCTCTTACAGTCACTCCCTTGCTTCTTCAGCGAGTCAGGGAGGCGCGGCGTGGATACGCTGACTGCGAGACACGATGTACTTAGATATCCACAGGGCAGGCACCTAATGGATTTTCTGTAGGTGGGGAACACATCATTATCTTCAGAGGACGTACTATGGTACCAGTTTCACTTCAGGAGGAAGTGTTGAGGGAGTTCCACACATCCCCTTTAGCGGTACATCTAGAAGTGATGAAGATGTATCAGGACCTCAGACCTCAGCATTGGTGGGCAGGTATGAAGAAGGCAGTAGCAGAGTTTGTTTCTTGATGCCTCACTTGTCAGTAATTGAAGGCAGAGCACTAGGTACCAGCAGGATTGGTTCAGCCTTTAGAGGTCCCAGAGTGGAAGTGGGATGGGATATCCATGGACTTTGTGAAAGGACTTCCACGTATATCTATGGGTCACGACTCGATTTGGGTGATTGTCGACTGACTCACCAAGTTGGACTACTTCCTACCGATCAGAGAGTAGGGTTCAGTAGAGAGTTTGGGACACCTCTACATGCAGGAGATTTTGAATCTACATGGAGTAACTTCTTCTATTGTCTCCGACCGTGACACAAATTTTACTTCCCGACTATGGAAGGGGTTGTAGGAGGCTTTCAGGACGCAACTTCGTTTGAGCATTGCCTTCCATCCTCAGACGGATGGTCAGACTGAGCGGACCATTCAGACCCTCTAGGAAATGATCCATGCTTGTGTACTTGACTTCAGTCACAGCTGGGAGGATCACTTACCTTTGGTGGAGTTTTCATACAACAATAGCTATCACTCCACAATTGGGATGAAACCTTTTGAGGCGTTGTACGAGAGACCTTGCAGATCACCCTTGTGCTGGACAGACCCAGGGGAGTCAGCACTAGTGGGACCATAGATGGTATGGGCTACCATAGAGAAGGTGAAGATCATCCAGGAGTGGATGAAGACTTCACAGAGCAGGCATCAGTCATATTCTAACAGGAGACGGATACCTCTAGAGTTCGAGGATGGCGACCACATCTTTCTACGGGTCTCATCTCGACGAGGTCTATAGAGATTTGGCCGAGGCGACAAGTTATCTCTGAGATTCATCCAACCTTTCCAGCTCCTCTACAGAGTTGGAAATGTGGATTACTGCTTATCTCTTCGACCTCAATTACACCAGGAGCACGACGTCTTCCATGTATCTCAGCTGAGGAGATAAGTGCATGACCCTTCTCACATCATCGACCATGGAGAGCTGGACGTCGATGATGGGGTGACTTTCATGGAGGTTCCAGTGGAGATTGAGGATCTAAAGGAGCAGATCCTATGTGTAAGGTTGATACCTCTGGTGCGCGTACGCTGGCAGCATGGGAACCTCCAGGAGAGCACATGCGAGCGGGAGTCTCATATGCGTGCTCAGTATCCCCACTTGTTCCCATAGTTCGAGTTGTAGCTTACGGGGACGTAAAGCCCTAATGTGAGGAGAATGTAAAGACCCAGAAATCCCGTGGAATTGTTTTTTCTTAAATACATGAGAATTTTACGAGTTCGAGAAAACTGGCAGCACTTGATTCCAAGGCCCGGTGTGCCCGAAATCAATTTCTAAAGTTTTGTTCGGGTACGTTCAGTAAACATACAAGTGAGTTTTTATAACTTTTGAACCAGTTCTCGGAATTGAATTCCAAGGGCATTGGTGAAATCGCAGTTCTGGTATTCACTTAAGGAGACTTTCACTTCGATGACAGTGATTCGATAATAAAAGTTAGTTTTTGGGTTTTCATGGAAAATAATGAAATAAAGTGTGTGTCAATTTATTTTATTTGAGCCTTCAAGTGAGTGTTGGGTGGTTAAAACCTCCTCTTAGAAGTAGGAGGTGGGGCCACCACACCTTAACCTCCCATGAGAGGTTATGGTGGTGGGGCCCACCTGAACTCAACCTCTCATGTGAGGATAAATGAGTTAGGGACCACCCGGGCTCTTAACCCCTTGAAACTCCCCATTTATGTGGAGAAAACTCTCAAGATCAAATTAATATAGGGGAACATCTTCAACTTCCCTCTATTTAATTTGTGCTAACCTTTGACATTAATTAAGGGGAGCCTACCTAATTAATGTGTCAATTTGAATAATTTTCCAACAAATTAATAAGATTAAAATCTTTTATTTTTTTGGCATATTCACTTTGGTGGAGCTTGGAAAGAGGAGAAATTGGGAGAAAAGGAGTTCTCCAATGAGGAACGCCCCTCACAATGAAGAATGAAGAACGAAGATAGCCGATCCTTCTTCAACTTCTTCTTCAAAGCTTCAACCGCCGTGAGACGTCTTTGATGACCAAATTCCGTGACTCCGTCAATGAACGAAGAACAAAAAATAAAAGGTAGGGGGATTAAATTCATTTGAGTACCTTGTTCTTCCTTCCTTTTTAGATAATGAAGGTTGTGGAGCTTCGTTCTTATGAACCATTTGCTATCACCATAAACGCAGAGGATACAGGCCAACCTAACATGGCCCGACATCCTCCGTCGATTTTCCTTCTTTTGGAATTATTCAGCATGGAGGCGTAACAACAATGAGGTGACGAAGGTGGCAACGACAAAGGCTGTGCTACCCACGGCCTCCACGAACCGCACCTCCCCCGCGGTGCACTGGTTCTCCCGACCGAACAACGTCGGCCCGCGCCGGCCCAAGGTGCACCAAACCGGCCAGACTGTCTGCCTCCTAGTCGTCGGCCCACCTGGCCTCGCCTCGCCGGTCTACCCGGGGCCTGCCCACGCACCCCGCTGGCCTGCCCGCAACCTTTCGCGTGCCTTGACGGCCTGTTCGCGACCTCGCGCACACCCTGCCGGCCAGGCCGGCGCCCTTCTGGCCAACTGACGCCCTGTGCGCCTTGCCCGTGGCCTACCCGATGCCCTTCCGGCCTGCCCGCGCTCCACTCGGCCTGCACGCGGCCTCCCGCACAGCCTACCAGCCTTCCCGCGGCCTCCCGCGTGCCCTGCCCCACTGCCGCCGGACTCTGGGCCTCCCGAGCTGACCCGCAGCGTCCCTCACGGTGTCCCTCACGGCGTCGCTGGCCGAACTGGATCGGCCTTCCAGACCGAGCCACCCGAGCCACGCCCCGCGCGGTGCTGGCCGAATCGACCCCTGCCTCTAGACCGAGCCGCCTATGCGGCGACCTCCGGGCCAAGCCTCCCCCGCAGTCCACTGGGCCGGGCCTAGCGGACCGGGCCGAACCTAGAGGGTGGACCGGGTCAGCCCAGACCGGGTCGTCCCAGACAGGGTTGGGCCGAGTCGGTCTGACCAGGTCGAACCAGACCCGTGCCCACTACTGAATCTTTACATCCTTTGACCATATCTTTGGCACCAGATGTCCATTTGATGAACCGTCAGCGACGCTGGTAATCTTGGAGCATGATGGTCTCTTGAGTATACCCCATTAGAGTTCGGGGTAAAGTCGAGATACGGTCAAGTTGGATCGTACACGAATCCAACCAGGCCCCCGGGACTAAAAAGCTAATAACTCAGAGACCGGGCATCCGATTGATATGACGTTAGTCGCATTGAGACCTCTATGATGAGGCGGACCTTTGAGATACTTCTATGTGGGAATTCGTGGCAGTTGAAGTATCAACCTGCAGAATGTGGAGCAGATCCTCCCGGAGACGAGCGATCATAACGCAGAGACCTAGTAGCTAGCTGAGACCTGACGACTGCTGACCGATTCAACTCGGAGTGACTCGACTAGCCTAGTGGGGAGCGCCTTGGTGTCGCGGCAGACCCACAGTGGGGTGCACCTCTATGTGACACGACAGACCCACAATACTCGACACGTGGAGTACCTCAGCAGGCTACGAGGGGGAGCGCCTCTGTGCGACATGGCAGACCCATAGTGGGGAGCGCCTATGTGTGAAACGGTAGACCCACAATACTCGACAGGAGGAGTACCTCAGCAATCCAAGGATAGTGGGAAGCACCTCTATGTGACACGGCAGGCCCACTGTACTCGATAGAGGAGGATTACTCCACCAGCCAAGGTTCCGACAGTGTGACTGGGGATGTTACTTGATACTACCCCTAGAATAAAATCCTGGTTTGAGCTGAGTCAGTACCTTTTGTGTTTAATTCATGATTGAGATGGATTACTTGGTAACTTAGGTATATGTATGAGAATATACCTACGTGTGGTTATCTATTGATTTCATACTTTGTGGTTTATCCTTGTTGAATTTTGTGAGATCTTGAGGGTCTCAGGGTCCCTACTGAGTATCGTTATACTCACCCCTGCACGGGCTATGCCCGCACCTCATTGTGTTGGTTGCAGATGACGGACAACGCTGACTGAGGATCAGAGTAGTAGGACTGGATGGTACCCGAAGGTGGACCTTACGATGAGTCAGTACATGGAGGAGACTGACAGACGTAGAGTGCTGAGGAGGCTATCCGTACCTACCCTTCAGATAGGAATCCCTAGAGGATGACCCAATAGCTTCTTTACCTTTTCTTCAGTTGTACTTGTTTTTCATTTGTAATTGTAATTTCTTGTTGGGCTTGTATTTCCGACCCCTTTTACTTTTCAACACTCCTTTGTATACAGTTTTGCTTAGTGTTTTTCTTCCAGCTCATACTCTGTTGTGTGTGTTTACACTTTATAAAGGCAATGCCTTCCCAGTTTTAGGGATTCACACCTTTGGTGCTAGTTTCCAGCCCCTAGCCTATGGAAGGTGGGCTTGGGGTAGTCACGACACAGGCCCTGGGGTACGGGTCCTGACAGAGGAGGTTTAAGAATAAAGGAACATAAAAAAGCTCGGTAAGAAAATATACCACTTCTTTTGGTAACCTCATTTAGCTTACACCTTAATATTTATTGAAGTTGTCTTTTGAGAATAAAACAGCATCTTGTATTTTAATAAGGATGTTGGAAATATATTTTGGTAGGTCTTGGTTGATATAAGTGGCTCAATAAGTGTGTATAAGTGAGAGGATGATGGGCCCTTTTATAAGTGAGGTGGGTGGAAAACTTGTAAATACATGAAAATTTATTATATAATATATTTATTACTCAAGAAAAGTGGTTAAAAATTATCATAAATTCGAATATAATGAAGATAAGTTCTAAATATAACCATCCAATGATATTTAAAGAAGTTTTTTTTGTGTTATATTAAAGTCTTGTCATGTTATTTTTATCCCTTTTAACTCATTTTCCCTTAAACGAGATGATAAATGCTTACCGTGGTTACTAATCATTATGACCAAAAATTAAGTTGAACTCACTAACTAATATAAATTATTATGATTAAAAATATCAAATCTATTTTACTAGATTACATTACTTAAATTGGTAGAAATTACTTTTAATATAATTTCACAAAACACAATGCAAAATCATTTTTAGAAAAATATCTGTTTAAGCATAAAAATAATTTTACAAAAAAATAATATATAATGTTAATTAACATAGAATTAATTGAATTAATTTAAATAAAATTAGCCTTATTTTAATTTTAAACAAAAAAAAATTAACATTTTGAATACTTGATTAAAAGAGAAGAACCAAAAATAGTCTTTATTTGAATAAAAACATTACTTATATTTCCAAAATTCCAAACATAGATTTATAAGTTCAAAATTATATTTTTAAATGAATTATATTACTTCTTAAATATATATTTGGAATATAAAAAATATTTCATAAAATTTAAATTCATTATGATATCTTGATAATGTCATAAAAGTGACAATATTTGTAAAATCAATATTTTTCACTATTCACCCAAAAATCATATATTTCTGAAAAATCTCAAAAATTAACCCTAAGATAATTTCAATATTTTGAAAAAAAATTAAATCTTTTTTATAAAATTAATTTTCTAAAATTTATAAATTTATCTTTTAAATGAAAATAACAAATATATAGAAAAAGCTCTTTTATAGAAAAATGACCCTATAAAACATTAACTACTCTTAACCTTATATGATTTCTTTCTTATCATTAAAAATAGTTCACTTATTACATATAAATTGATCAATATATTTATATTAGGAAAACTTTTAAACATATATTTAATAATGTGGTTACATCTATTCATACCCTTTAATCCAACAATTAGGCTATAATGATCATATATAAATAATAATATTTCTATAGTTTATCATAGTTCATTTAATCTTAGTGTTGATTTTATCAGAAACAATTGTTTTTTGTATTAATAAACTGAATTCTTGGGGTGTTACATTTAACTCTAGGTGTATGACTTGTATGAGTTATACACAGATCTATTATTTTATTTGTGTGATTGTTCAATGCTAATGTTTTTTGTTCAACAATATTGTGTATATAACCGAGTCATTTTCACCATATAAATTCATCAACTATATTTATATAACTAATAAAGTTGTATGCATACAAAACTTTTCTTTCCAAAAATCATGTGTATGATGTACACACATATTTGTACACCCATTTTATTTAGAAATTATGTGTGTATTACTATAAAATATATAAAAACCACAAATTATCCACTTTTTATGAATTTTACATTCTTAGAGAATTTTATGTTCTTTGAAAATTATTAAAAAAAAATCAAACACTTTATAAATGTGATGAACCTGACTTGAATATCCTCTCAAAGTGGCACCCAACCCAAATTTCCACATACCCAAAGGGAGTTCCCAATCCCCACAGGATGAAAACTAGCACTCAGACATCAATGAAAAACAAAGGAAATGATTTCACCCAACCTGAAGCAACAACATGGCATATATATACAACAGATACAACAACATAAAAGATAAATATATGCTATAACTGAAACAAAAAGCAGAAAAATAAATTACTCAAGAGTAGTAATAATATCTAAGAATAGGTATGACCATAAAAAAGTACCAAAATAGGAAAACCAACTAATCCATGTGATAACATGGGAAGACCCCCACCATCTCACCACTAGATACCCAACTCAGCTGATAGAAAACCTCTCCACCACACTATAATGCCTTGAATTTCCTTGAATAGAAAGACATACAAAGGTCCATGAACCACCAAAGGGGTACACATGGTGTGAGTTAACAGGCTCAGTAGGGTTCCACCCAGGTGTTCTATATCAAGTCTCTAAACAATAATCCAAGCATTCTCAAATTTAAAGAAAACAAGGCATGATAATAGTTTAACAGTTTTTATATCAAAATCATGGAAAAATAGTTTAATTTCCCCCTTTTTTACATTTCCAAATAAAATAGGTAAATCATTTTCAAATAATTTTGTAACCATATATCACAGTAGATATATCATATAAAAAAAATCATGCATCACATATCATATCAAATCCATGTAAGTACAAAAAAATAGTACAAGCCAAAAGCATAAGCACATTTAACATCACACTAGAGATCACACTAGGTCATGATAGCTAGGAAACTTGTACCTAGAACAGAAAATCGCATACACATCAAGACACTATACATATGAACTTATTCTATATATTAGATGAAAAACCTATAAATTGACCCCCCAATATATCGAACAAGTCCCTAGAACAATAGGCCCAAGGAGCAGAGGAAATACCTATGAACAAACACCCAGATAGTGGAAAAGACCTATTACTATACCTTCCATCTAAGTACCCAAGGATTCCCATGTTCTCTATTTTTCAAACCAGTTCATCAAACCATTTAATCATTTCATTCTTTGAAAATCATTTCATAAAACCATTTCACAATGATTTTAAAAGCCCCTTTCATTTACCAAAACCAGTGGAAAACCATATTTTATAAAAACCCAGTTTGAAAAAAAATCAATCATATCATTCCATTTCATTTAATAAATCAATTTATCAAAAACAGGAGCAATTTAATTCACTAACACATGCTAGAGATAGAACTACCTACCTCAAAACTTGGGTAGCACATGCCAACAACATAATTCACCACAAAAAAGAACCAAACATCACATATAAAAATTGATAAATTAAAAAATAGTATCGATGAAGAGGATAGATTACACATACATAAAAGAACACACACCTTCTATACCACAACCAATAAAGGAACAACCCCTAAACAATATCACACAATCGATCTAGAGATAAATAAGAAGAAACATCACTCCAAATCCATAAAACCAATAACACAATGCAATGGCGCTACCACGATCAAAATAAATGAAGAAGAAAGAAGGATTATTCACCCAAATAGATTCAGCCCAACTAAAATGGTGATTAATCACCAAACAAATAAATTCGGATCGAATGGAGGCTCCCAAAATCACCGAAGAAGAGGCCTAGGTCAAGAGGGGAGATATGAATAGAAGAATGAAATAATATCAAACTGGTGCAGTGCCCTAAAATCCCTGCCCACAAAATTTACAAGGAATGTAATCCATTTACACATCATGTAATCCATGAGGATCAAATACGTTGACAAACCCATTTCCTTTTTATTATAAAATGATCTTTTAGCATTACATGACATATAAATCCTACAATATGTGTATTCCTTTCACATTGTGTACTAAATTCATGGACTCTTCCCTATAGAGATTACACTTCATATACCTCCATTACATGGTTTGTATTTCTCTTCCAGACTATGAAAACCACATATTATTACATGAAAACCCCAAAAACCTCATAGATCCTCCAAATTCTAGGATAACCCCATAAATCCATTAAAATGTTTATATCTGAAATCCATTAATTAAAAAAAACATACATCCCCTAAATTTAGGTAATTTTTTATTAGATATGTTCTCTATTCCCATGAGTATAAAGACACACCCAATTAAAGATGAAAACAAACAAAGAGAAGATAATTTCCTAAAAGTGGGAAACAACATGTTACAAACTCCCCACCATATAAATTTTCATCCCCAGTAAGTCATGTAGAAGAATGAAGTCCAGTAAAGAGGTGAGGACATTTCTCCCTAATCAATGAATAATGATACCAAGTCTCATGAGTATATGATCCATGTCACCATAACACTTTGAACAACAAAATTGACTTCCCATGTAAGTCTTTACTTTGAGAGTCAATGATCTCAAATGGCTGCTCAATAATAGAAATGTCTGGCTCTAACTCAATATCATCCCAAATAAAAATATGAGAGGGGTTAGAATCATATTTCTGAAGTTGTGATATGTGGAAAAAATCATGAATTAATGTCAAATGAGCGAGAAATTCCAACCAATAAGTAACCTACCCAAGCCTCTCAATGATCTCAAATGGTCCAACATATCTCAGATCTAACTTTACCTATTTTCCAAGACAACAGTGACCCAACCAATGAGAAAATTTCATCAAAAACCAGTCACCTATGGAAAATTGAAAAGGATGATTCCATTGACCAACATAATAATTCTACCTACTTTTCATTGTAACCATATACCAACGTATATCCTGAATTCTCACAGACATCTCCTGAACTAAACTTGGTCCCACCAAAGAAGATTCACCCACCTCTACCCAACAAAGAGATGATATTCATGGGTTACCATACAAAACCTCAAAAGAATCCATTACGATCAATTACTGATAACTATTTTTATAACCAAAATCAACCAGTCCCAGATGACTATCCCATGATCCACCAAAATCCAACACATGAGAACAAAGTATATCCTCTAGAATCTGAATATCATGCTCTATCTGACTGTCTGTTTGTGGATGATAAGTTGTACTCAATTTGACATGAGTCCCCATCACCTCCTAGATACTCCTCTAGAACCTCAAAGTAAACCTAGGATCCTTGTATGAAACAATGGAATAAGGAATCACATGTAACCACACAATTTCCTAAACATACAACTTACCCAAATCTTCAACTTTTGTGGGGTATTTGATTCGAATGAAATGAGTTGACTTTACTAACTGATCAATCACCACCCAGATAGAATTTATCCCTAGATAAGTTTGTGGTAATATAACAAAAAAATCCATGGATAAATCATCCCATTTCCAAACCGGTACTGGAAGAGGCTGGAGAAAACCATAAGGTTTCAGATGCTCTGACTTTATCTGTTGGAAAGTGTAACAACAATACACATAATCGACAAAGTCACACTTCATACTCAGCCACCAGAATCTCCGTATCATGTCGTAATATATCTTTATAGTGATTGGATGAACTAATTATGAATAACCATGATAATAAAACAAAACCAATCTCCTCAAAGATGATAGGATGAAAAAAAGATCCCCAAAATTGAGAATACCATATGAAGAGAGAGAAAAACCAAAAACTGTCTCCCCACCATAAAGGGTTTCTCGAATTCCTCTAAAATTTTCATTCTACTATTGAATCTAAAAAATGGAATCAAGGAGAGATTATGATAACTGAACACTGATCAAAACTATACCTAAAACACCCTCCTGAGTATCCAAGTGCAATTGAGTAAAAATCCCCATAAGGTTATACTCTTCCTTCGATTCAAAATAGTTTTCAATGAAACTTTCCTACTAAGAGCATCTGAAATGAAATTACCCTTACCTGGGGTGTAGGAAATATTGAATTCAAAATTATGAAGGTATTCCACCCACCGTCTCTATCTAAGATTAAATTATTTTTGATAAAATATATAGGTCAAACTCTTATAGTTAGAAAAGACTATGAAAATTTCCCCAAAAAGACAATTCCACTAACAATTAAGAATATTAATAACTATATAAAGATCTAAATCATGATTGGGTTAATTATTCTCATGTGGTTGAAGATAATGAGAACAATAAGCTACCATATGATCATACTTCATGATCAAACAACCCAAAATAGTTCCATAAGCATCATAGAAAACCACATAACCCTTTTGAGCTTAGTGAAGATCAGAATAGGAGATGATGTCAGAAGTCTTTTCAACTCATCGAAAGAAGACCATCATTTTTTATCCCATGTGAATTTCAACCCTTAAGAAATAGTAGTTAAAGGTTACTCTAACTTAGATAAATCCTTGATGAATAATCGATAGTATCTAGTAATACCAAGAAATCTATGAATTTTAAAGACATTACATGGTTCTTCCCATTAAAAAAGAGCCTTTACCTTCTCAGGATCAACTAACAAGAAATGTTCAGAAATCACATTCCCTAAGAATTTAACTTCTTGAATCAATAAGCTGCATTTCAAAATCTTTCCATACAAATAGTGACTCATTAGGATCTCTAAAACCAAGCTCAAATGGTTCTCGTTCCCACTCTTAGATTTCGAATAAACCAAAATATTATCCATGAAAACTACTTCAAAAGTGTTGATATAATGATGAAATATATGATCCATCAAATTCATAATAATTGTAGGAGTGTTAGTCAAACAAATAGCATAAAAAGATATTTTAAATGGATATTAATGCTCCTAAAATCTATCTTCGGTATATCAAACTCCCAAACCCTGAGCCGATGATAACCCGACCGAAGACCAATCTTAGAAAACCATTTTCTCCCTTTAACTGATCAAAGAAATCATCCACATGATGCAAAGGATACTTATTATTAACCATTACCTGGTTCAAATTTTGATAATCCACACATAATCAGAGTGAACCATATGCATTCTTGGAAAAGAGAACCGGGGATGACCAAGGTGAAACACTAGGGTGAACAAAACCCCTTTTCATTAGGTCTTACAACTAGATCTTGTGCTCTTTAATCTCCACTAGTGCCATATGATAAGAAGGTATCAAAACTGGATGCATACCTAGAACCAGGTCAATTGTAAACTCTACCTCCCTCTATGGAGGAGTCCCATAGAAGTAATTTGGGAAAATTTCAGGAAAATATTTAACATCAGGAAGATAAAAAATAGAAGAAACTCCATCAGGATCAACTACAACAACAAACAACAATCTCTCGAGCTTTGGGCAGGAAGGTCCTGCACAAATAAGCCTTAGATCCAACTCTCCCTGAAACACATGTGAGATCCCATAAACCATAATAAATGAGGCATGTTGATGATAATAATAAACCTCAACATGATGATAAAAAATCTAATCCATCTCGATTATGACATCAAACAGATCTATATCGAGAATAAGAAAATCCCAGACTAACTCTACATCAGATATTGATAGTGCACAACAAGGAATTCGAAACCCATATTATTTCCTCTTCCCAAGAGGAGTTGCTAACTCCGTAAAAAAGGACATGTGTTTTGTTGGAAGGTTAGTCATATCAAAAAAATTAATAGATATAAATGAGTGGGAAGAACCGATATAAAATAAAGTAATCACTACTGAGAATGCAATAAAGATGGCACCTCTCACTGTTGTTGGACCCACACTGACCTCCTCTAGAAACTCATCTTCTACATAAAGGTGCTTCACTCTTGAGGCCCATGGATAGAGACTTATATTCTTTTAAGAATATGATCATTCCATAGTAGCCTTTGGATCCAATGATCCCTGACTATATCGAGGCATATACATAACCTAAAAAAATGCTACATATGACCATAACATCCACAACTATTACAAATATTTGTAGGTGAAGGACAAGAATGATGAATGTCTCTGACCTTTCCACATCGATTGTAATTCATACGCACACTAATATATACAAATTGAGGTTCTATAGAGGCCTGCTATCGAGAACCACTTCCATCCCTCCTATGACGATCTTTCCACTTCCTCTTCTTTTTGTGGTGCGCCACTGAAGTTTTCACTAGGTGGAAGAGAAGAGGAAAAATATCCAACCCTACCTACTATATTAATTTCTACTATAATATCCTTGTCCAATGTATCCACATAGGTCAAAATATTAAGCATAAATACCTACAATCTGATATCTGATCGCAAACCCAACAGGTACTCTTGAGCTTTCAGTTGGTCATTCTTCACAACCTCTGGTGAAAAAATGAACTAGATCCGCAAACCAATTGGTGTATGACAACACCAAAATATATCCCTAATACAAATACAATAACTAAATATAATTCAACATATTTATTGACTCTGAAAAAATTGTTTTAAGAAGAGTCTTGAAACCCTTCTAGTCTAAGCCCACATGCCCATCTACCTGTACCATGGAATCCCACCAATGCTTGCTAGGACCCTTAAGTCTGAACACTGCATACTTTACCTTGATACTCTCAGGTGTATCCAGGAAATCAAAAATTTGATAAATCTTTTCAAGATAGTCCTCCTCATATTAACATTCATTTGTACCATTAAAGGATGGTGGCTTCTCATGCAAGAACTCCTCTAATTGATCTCTTTCTCCTATAACTCCGAGATGTACCTCAACAACTACGTTATGAGATTGTGGTACATTATGATCCATGAAACGAACTTCTAGAATGATAGCCACAATAAATTTCTAATCCATATAATTATTCCATTGATGAGCATCATCTATATTGTAACACACAATGTTTTTATGGATTAATATTTTTCGAATAAATTAAATTTCTTTGATGGCTTGCATTGCACGCTACACTAAGTTATGATTTATTTATATGAAACACCAAGTTAAGATTACACTAAACTAAAAAATTATATTATCTTTAGGCAGACACAAAACTATTTTTGTCTTGTGTTACACATAATTCCAAGTTCCTTCAATAGCTTTCATTACATGCAAGATTGAGTTTTTCCAAACTACAATATACTATTAATATTTTTATTAAATATTATTATAGTTATCACCTATCTATTGGAATGGAATATATGAATAATATTAACTAAATTATGAAAATATGGTTTAAACATGTTTATAAAATTAATTATTTGGTTATCAATTAATTATAAATGGAAATAAAAACCAATTGAATATAATGGTTGTGTTTTTATAGAAAACTATTTATATGCCTACAAAGATGTTTTATCTTAATAAATTAGATTAATCACTATTAGTGAGAGTTATTAATGAAGTATATATATTATATATTCAACCAAATTATTTGACATTCATCCAAAAAGTTTGATAGGCATAAAATAAGAACAAATTCACTTTTAGGCATAAAAAGATGTATTTTTCTAAAAGGCAGTTTTTCTACCTTTTAATGGAAGGCTTGTTTTAAAAATAAATTTTGAAACTTTTATAATTTTTATTTTAAAAAATATATTTTTTTAAATATTAATATAAAAATTTAATTTGGATGATTTTTTTATATTTTTCTAAGGAGTTTCATTTTTTGATGAATAGTGAAAATACTGAATTTTAATTAAAAACTGATTTTTTATTTA
Organism: Viscum album; assembly: GCA_963277665.1. Taxonomy (NCBI): domain Eukaryota; kingdom Viridiplantae; phylum Streptophyta; class Magnoliopsida; order Santalales; family Viscaceae; genus Viscum; species Viscum album. Next base: position 1,116,394,874 of record OY728120.1, read on the forward strand.
ATTTATTTACATAGTTAAATTATATTTTTAATTGTTTTTAAAGTATATTTATATCAATTATACATATATTAATCCAATTTATTTCATTTTAATCAATTTAAAATTGAAATTGAATATAAAAACATTTTAAACTTTTGAACATTTTCACTTTAAAAACCTGTTGTCTCATCCCATTTGTGGGATTAATTTTAAATTAATTTCTACCACTTATATGATTATAATTTGGATAGATAGATTCCATATTTTTAATAATAATAATAATTTATAATGTATAGTAAGGTCAAATTATTTTTTTAAAAAATTTTTAGTGAAAAATGTTAAAATTAATTACAGTGATTAAGAGAAAAATAAGTTTATCAAGGGACTAAACTTTAACTTAAGGGGCCAAATGACCTATAAACATGTCAAAAACAAATTTTATTTCCATATTTAGACCATATAACCTATTGTATATAAAATGGACCATTATTAGAGGCACATGATGTAAGGGAGACCTCTCAATAGTATTTACCTTTTTGTACTTACAAGAATGCCACTTCTTCTCCACTATAAAAGGGATCTCAACCCTCAGTTATTTACACCTATAAATCCCTTTGTATCATAAAAAACCTGAACAAATAATCTCAAAATTTACATAATCTCAAACTATAATCCGTAATTTGTTCAAAAATAAAACCAAGTAAGTCATTTGGTGAAAACCAAAAGGAGTTACCCGAAGAAGAGGTAACGTTCTTCAACATGAAATTTTGTTTTATTTATTTCTACAACCCTATGTTATTCTTATATATTAAATATATAATAACCTTAGTATCTTAAATATAATTATATTTTTTATGTAAAGGGTTATATCTACACTTTCATACACTTCAATCAAATGGGATACACAATCATTGTTCATGTGTACGGAGGACTACCGCCTCGCAAATCGATGTCATTAATTCTTCCATTACCACCTATAAAGGTTGGTAATAATAATGTAATTACCATTTTTATATGATATATATGATATTTATGATTTATATATGGTTATATAATTATTATATAACACATAAATTCATTCTTTCCATTTTGTGGGAATACGATAACATCATTTGTGGACATGTGGACTACCGCCTCCTCAAAGCGATGTGATTTGTTCATGCTTTACATGGAATGTATTAAGGATAAGTTTATTAAAAATATGTGATATTTATGACATAATAATTATAATATAACAATAATATATATATATATATATATATATATATATATTACTTTTATTTCTTTCAATACGATAAGAAAATGGAAACATCGTTCATGCGTACGTACGACCTACCATCTCTATGAATGATGTATTTCATTTCCTATTTATATATTTAATAGATTATTATAAATACATATATAATGAATATATATGATATTTATATCATGGTTTACATTTTTTAAATAAGTAAATCATGATCTAAGTAATAGGACCAATAATAAGAAGTCAAAACATGTACGAAAAAAAACAGTTATTACCTAAAACATAAATTTACATGGAATTATTAATAAATGGGTAATATAAAGTCACAATAAAATAATATATGGTATTATATATAAGAATATGGTTTTTTTTATATTTTTAATAAACTTATATTTATCATACATGAGGTTTTAACATGCATTAAGAAAGTCAATACTTAAGGTAAGGGGATTTCTAGTCTCACTTTTATTTTTGCAAGACTTATTCCATATTCACCTCTAATTTATTTTGTATGGTGTATATAATGAACATGAATGTATTATATTTTTATTATCCTTAAATTTATGGGTATTTAAATATCTATTTTATGATTTATCTTTCATGGGGTTTATAGTTAAAAAGTTACCAAATCGGTAAGGTAAATTTGTCTCAATTTTCCTTTTTTGGGTGACATGTTATGTTATGATCCTATATTATTTTACGAGGTGTATATACTTCCATTTGATATGTTATATCACGAATCTTATTATTTTTATGATATTTTACTATTAATTCAATGTTATTATTTTATAGGGATTATGATTTAAATTTACTAAAGTGGTACGAGTTTATTGCTACAATCTCATCATTTATCAAGATTGTTTACGATTATGCTTCTAAAGATAAAATATTATGACCCATATCTAAATAAATCTCATGAATTATATTCTAATCTGGTTATTCATGATATATTCATGTAATTTTACCATTTTACACTCTTTATTACTTAATATTATTAAGAAAATGTTTTTAAGAAAATCTGACCTTATTTCTCTCTTTAGTCAAAAATCTAATTTATCCCAAAATCATGTATTATATATTTTTTTAAAATTTTTTTACTTTTATTTTTAAAAGAAATTTTTAACCATGTTTTACCTTTTTAATAATTTTTTTTAAAAAGAATCTTATTGTCATTTTCTAATCAGGGTACTTTTCTAAACTTTTTATGGTGCAAAAGTAATGTTCAACATGTACAGATTTACCTGATGTCATGACTGTCATTTCCTTGAATATTCCTTTAAAATTTTATATATTTATTTTTAAATAAAAATTTTCCTAATATTTTTGAAATTCATTATTTTAAATTTGTTTTCAAATAAAAAGGTTTTCATTTTTTTTTATGTTTTCAAAAAGTGTTTTTAAAGAGGAAAGGATAGTTTATTCAAGACATGTTTTAAATTATTTTTAATGATTCCTTTATAAGTTTTAAAAAGTGGGTTTCAAAGAAAAGGAATATGAAAATGTTATATGTTTTAAAAATTTATTTTCAAATAAAGGTTATGTTCCTAGTGATATTTCAAAATCCTTCTCCATCTAAGATGATATCCTTTGATATAGTTTATGCTTTACTAGGGATATGATCCCAGTATGCCATTTATATTGTTTCTATGAATGATTTATGTTTTGATGGAATGATGTTTAAGGAACCCATTTATTTTCCACAGGTCAATCATGTTTCAAATATATTATTATCAAACTCATTTATTTTCCATGGGCTAATCATATTTCAAATAGATTGGTATGAAACCCATTTATTTTCCATGGGTTAATCAGGTTATGAAAGAATAATTGTTTTTATGAATTTTTATGGTGATATGAAATCTCTTTGTAATTTATTCATGTTGTGGTTAATGGAAATTATTTATACGATGGGGTGGACCAAATAGAACCAAGTAACCCCATTACAACTTAACATGGGGTGACCCAGATAGCACTGGGAAATCACATTACAGATTAACATGGGGTGGCCTAGATAGAACTAGGTAATACTATTAGAGATTAACATGATGTGGCCTAGATAGCACTAGGTAATCCTATTATAGCTTACTATGGGGTGTACTAGATAACACCAGGTAAGACCATTACAATTTAACATGGGGTGTCCTAGATAGCACTGGGTAATCCCATTACAACTTAAATGATGAGTGAGAATTATATCTCCCTCCAGTGCATTGGGTAAATATTTATATCTCATGAGATAATGATGGGAACAAGTTGTAAAGCTTGATCCACTACAGGAAGAAGGTATAACTTGATCCACTATAAGGAAAGGGCTGCGATTGGGGATGGTGGTGTGTCCCGCCCAGTAGGTGTAGTCCCCATGAATTGCCCTGATAAGTTTTGGAAATGATCCTTGACTTATAGGGAATGTTTTTATATGTTTATGTGTATATAACAAAAACCATGCCTTATTCCTATGTTATGCTTTCCTGGATTATGCTCTTGATTACCTTATGATTCATGTCTTATGAATTGACAATATTTATTCCATGAATATTGATTATGATCTTTGATAAGCAGAGTATGATCTTCTAATTTTATGATCATGTTCTCATACCCTTATTCTCATGTTACTCTTATATATATCCCTTATTTACCCTTACTGAGCATCTAATCTCATCCCTTTCTTATGTTTCCTTTCCCCAGGTTATGAAGAAATTTTTTAAGTAGGAGTACTAAAGGGTAATATCTTTAAGGTATATATTTAAGATCTTTCACCAAATTAGAATAATGTATTCCAAGTTTCCAAATACACTAAACTATTATGGTCTTCAGGCATATAATTTTGTAATGTGCTAAATATTCATCTTAAAAGATGTAATATACATGTATGTTAGCCTTGGGTCACTATAGTTGGTATCAAATAAAAGGTTTAATCAACCTTTGGAAACTAGGATGAAAAAAAGTTAGTGATATCCCATGGGATATTTCTAAGGATATGTCTAGGGACGTCTCTAAGGATAAGTCTAAGTATGAGTTATAGTATAGAAAAATTACCTATAATTTTGGTAAAGGAATGAGAATATGTCTTATGTGTGGTGAAGAAGGATATAAAGTAAGTAATTTCCAATGGAAAATGAAGAGTTTAGTTAATGGGAATATTGGTATCCCTAAGGTATAATCAACAGTTGAATGTTTTATGTGTGGAAAGTATGAACATTATGTAAATCAATGACTTATGAGGAAATATCATGAATAAACTCAACAAGGTTGTATGAGTAATGGTTTTATTGATGATGATGAGGATACCATGAACAAAATATGAAAGGTATGTGCTGTTTTAATAGTATTGTTTATAAGAATGATTAAATTGAGTTTGATAAATGTTAAGACATGATTCACATTTCATATTTTAGGAAAGGGGTATTAAGGAATAAGATGATGAAGCTTAGTTAATTGTTTGAGATGAAAGTGGGATGAATTATGTATTTTTGATTTGGAATTTAAATATTATATTATATAAATCATGAAATATATAATTATTTTCAGTATAAGTTTTTTCATTAAGTATTTTAAAGGATATATTGAATAGTGATGATGAAATAGAAAAGTGATTTAATGAAAAAGTGATATTTTGATTAAGGGAAGGTAACCCTTAATGTGTTCTTGATGTTGAGAATTTTTATTATCTTGGATAAAGATATGTTGGATATGAATAAGTAATTTGGATGGTACTTATTACCATGGAAATGTTTAAGGATTTTTTGAAAAATTAGTTTATGATATCATTCATAAAGTTTACAAAATTATTGGATATATGGAATATATTGAATAAATTATGGTTTTATTCACAGAATGAGGAAGAATGTTTTTTTTCATTAAGGATCTATAGTAATTCATGTTTTTACCATATTTCAATAGAATACATGACGAAGGTATTCACATGTTTGATATATGAAAACCGGGAGATACTTTATGATATATGGGGGATCAATGTTAAGATGATTTTGAGAAATTTAGTGACCTTATTTATAAAATTTTGTATTTTCATCTTTCAAATGGGTTACAAGTGGGAGATCATGTATTTCTGAATTTATCTCCATGGAAGGGTGTCTTAAGGTTCGATAATAAAGTGAAACTGAGCCCCAGGTATATCGGACCATTTGAAATTATGGAAAGAATCAGAGCAGTAGCTTACCATTTAGCAATGCCGCCAAATCTCTCCAAAGTACATGTTGTGTTCCATGTGTCATTGTTAAAGAAATACATGCCAGACCCAAAGCATGTACTCACATATGAATAAATTGAACTGGAACCTGGTTTGTCATACTGCGAAAATCCTATCGGGATTCTTGACATAAGGGAGCAGGTATTGAGAAATAGGACAACTCATCTAGTAAAGGTTCATTGGAGAAACCAGAATATGGAGGAAGTAACATGGGAACCTGAGGATGTTATAAAGAAGAATCACCCACATCTTTTTGGTGAGTTTCATACATAAAATTTTGAGGAAGAAATTTCCGAAGGAGGGAATAATGTATCACCCCAAACATTTTATGGTATGTTTCTCTTAAATACATTTTAGTTATAGCCTATATTTCAATAATAACTGAGCCTCTATGGAAAAAAACATGGTTACTTATAGGAGATAGCCATAACCTAGCCATAAAACTTAAATTTTTCAGCTATGTGATTTGAATTTTAAAAATCTAACATACACGGTTGTGATCAAGATGATAATTAGAGTCTGATAGAATTAACATAATTTTTGGTGAATAGTAACCTACACTTATGAATAGTAACCTAACCTTATGAATAGTAACTTACCCTTATGAATAGTAATATAACTCTTATGAATGGTATCCATGCCCTTGAATGTATAAATGAATTTAGGCACCTTAAAAATGAAGATGAATATTTTAAGTGTTTATATTTTTCGATTAAATAATTATTTTAATTAAATATTTAATTAATCATATTTATAAAATTATTTTTGAAAACTGGTCTTCATTTTTGGATTCCAAACAATGAAAAGTGGTTAGGGTTATTTTTTGGGATTTTTCTGAAATACTTAAAATTTTGATGAATAGTAAAATCCGATAATTTAAAATAAATGCTAAATAATGGATTAATTGAGTCATTGATGATGATCTATTGATGTAAGCCCAATTGTTTTGAAGTCACATGCATATATTATTATTCTTGGTCATGGAATACTCACTATTTGTTTCCTTGAGAGGAAATAATAAATTAATGATTATAATATTAAGAAAACTCCTCTCCCCTCCACTATATAAAGCACCCCTCACCCCCTCTTCCTCTCACTCCACTCAAGCCTTGTTCCTTTCCAATATTCTGGCCAAGTCTCTCCCCAAGATCCTCCCGCACTTCCAAAAGCTCCTAGCCTCTTCAAAATACCAAAACATCTCCCCTTAAGAGGTTCTCAAAGGAGGAAGTCCCAAGAGGCAAATTCCTCTTTCCAATTCCTTAAATTCTTTTAAGTTCTTTTCTTTTTTGTTTCTTTCCTCACCATAATAGTATGATAAATCCATTAACATACATTTACTGGAATTTTTTCATGCTAATGGTATATTTCATTACCTTCACTCCTTTCCCCACCATTTATTTGAAAGAAATGAAAGCACCATTTGAGATGTGCTAATTGAGAACATTCAAGGACAACGATTTATCAATTTCTATTATAATCTTTAATTATGGTCGTGAAAACATTTGTGTTATGGTTGAACCAGATTATTATATATGTAATATATCCTATTTTTAGTTCTGTAATCCTTTTGTACAAATGGTATTAAGTTATAAAGCAAAACATGTTCATTGTAATCAAACCCACCGTTTAGCCAAAACGGTTGTCACTAAGGTTATATGTATATAATAATTAGACTTCAATATAAGTAACCTAATTAAATTTAAAACCATGTAATCTTCTGTATGTTCACTAATAGAATATAACTTCATTTCTGGATAACTACATCCATCTTATATATTTATCCGAACTTGAATATAAGTGAATCGATCATTTAAAACTAAGTAAACAAACAAGCCTGGACAATGCAATTGAACCTTATAACCAATGAAAAAGGCCTTGAATGAACTAAAAAGTGTAATAATAAATCATTTACGAATAAAAGAGGTTCCGTAATTATTAATTAATAATCCTAATTTGTTTATTCATGTCTTAAATAATAAGTCAAGAACACCTTCAAGCATAAGATAAGGGATCCTCTCTCTCACTTTTGTTCAAGAATCTCCCCTATGTTGTGCCCTTTTGTTTTTAATTCCTAATGATGGGGTATGTTTTTGAACCCCCCCATACTAACCTTGTGGAATATAAATAATTTAATACCCCTTTACCTCTTATTAATTCCTCGCAATGACACTTGTTACCATGCCAAAATGTTTGTAAGGGGTTTCTCATCTCACTTTCATTTCTGTGAGATTTTCATTGTTCGCCACTTATTTCTTCTATGTGGTATATGTGTACTGAAATTTTATATATAATAACATTATTCTCTTTATATTCATGTTATTAAATGATTCATTTGAGGTTTACTAAGTTCTGGTCATATGATTCGACCGATTACATTGTGGTAAGAGTCTTTGTCTCAACTACTATTTTGTTGTGACTAACTTTGTATTGTGCACCTAATAATCCTTATGTGGTGTACCTACTGCCCATTTTAGATCACTTTTCATTTGAAATTATATTTATATTAAATATACATAATCTCATATCATGGATATGTTTTTTGTATAAACCGTATACCATTTTACATACGGTGTTTATTTGGAAAGTTATTTTAATTATGGAAATATTGATGAATCCGTATACTCTACTCTATACGGATATTGAAAAGGAATATTGCTCTTATATTGAATCAATTTATAAATAATTCTTTGGAAATTCAGTTGTGGGTGGGGCCCACTATAGCCCCTCGATTCATCGATAGGTCTCATGAGACAAATTAGTTGGCGACAAACCCTTCGAGTTTGTTTCCAAAAATCAGACGGGTTTCTACCCATAGAACTAAACCGTTTTTACGGTATTATGGTTTCATGTGCTAGATACATGACTTCCAATTAATAATCATTCTCTTTATTCATTATCAGTTATTATTATTATCTATGAGGTTTTCACTATGACAAAATCTATGGATGCAGTTTCATTCTCATTTTATTAATGGTATTAGTTATTCATTTATTCACTATGCCATATTGATTATGTCAGATTGATTGTGATTAAATTATTATTATATTCATTATTTCACTATTTGTAACCCTTACTAAGCATTTGATCTCACCCCTTTCATTGTTTACCTTCAACAGGTGATGAATATAAGATCATTTACTGAGTTCATGTGGTTGCAGTTTTTAGTTTTGTTATGTATTGTATCTTGTAACCTTTTTAAATGTAATTTTTGTTACATATATGTATCTAGTTTCTTAAAGAATACTAAACTGATCGTTCCTTATGGATTTATACTCCTTCTAACTATGTAAATATCACAAGTAATTCACCGGATCCAGCCTAGAGGGGTCGGGGTGTTACACTTGGTATCATAGAAATTTTAGCAGGAAAGATGGAAACTAGATTTTGAAAATGTAGATTAAGGAAGAATCCCTAAGATAAGACTTTGAGGATAAAAATACAATAATTTCTTGGTATATTGGTAAGGAATAGATTATGTGGATATTTTATGCAATAAGTCCCTCTCTAGATACAAGCAGGTAGAGGCGGCTCTGGCACATATGTATCTAGGGGTAAAACCCGAAAACACCGCTTTGAGCTAGACTCAAATGGGAACTGGTGCATGACAATGAGCCTTGCTTCACTCTTGGTTACGACACTCCAGGGGGATATGCTTAGGATAATTCACATTTTCTTTACAAGCCATTATGAAGGAGTTTAATGTAAATTTTTCCTCAGAGAAATTATGTTTATAAGATTAGATATGCATAGAATTTCAGTCTATGTTGAGTGATTTTCTATTTGAGATTCATAAACTAATCTAGTGTATCCCATTATTTAGAAATGGCATCTAACAGAATAAGGGGAATCAATACTCATGGGCAAGGTAGGGATCTACATATTGATAAAGTCAATACAGTCAATGTCGGAGCAGATCAGATCATGACTATATTGGGACAACTTAGTCAGGTTGTAACGAATAACCATTCCACACCTGTGTTGGATCATTTCATGCGGTAGAAGCCCCCATCTTTTAGTGGGACTACTAACCCAGTGGTTGTTGAGCAATGGATAAAGTCCCTTGAAAAGATATTCATGGTATTAAGATGCAATGAAAATGAAAAGGTATTACTTGCAGTATATTGTCTCAAGGGCGACGCAGATCAATGGTGGTCCTTGATTCAGAATACTACAGAGGAAGAAGAAATAGAAGATATGGAATGGAGGACTTGTAAGGAAATATTATTCAAAAAATATTTCCCTCATGAGAAACGAACTGAAATGAAGAGGAAATTCCTTATCTTAAAACAAAGGGAAGAAGACAGTGTTGCATAGTATGTGGATACTTTCACAAGGCTGGCCAGGTAAGCCTTAGATTATGTACGTGACTCGACAGACAAGATTGATCATTTCTTTAAAGGTCTTAATCCAAGTCTTTCAAGGGCACTGACTTCTCAATCATTTTCATCATATGATGAAATTATATCAAGTGCCATCAAAACAGAGAGGGAATTTTATAGATCAAATATTTTCAAAGGAAACCAAGATAAGAAGTGGTACTTTGATAACAAAGGAAAAGGAGAAGCACCAAAGAAGAGAAAGGGAACAAAGCTATTTCCATTATGTGAGAACTGTGGAAAAAATCATCTCGAGAAATGATTGAAAGGAATGAGAGTCTGCTATAACTGCAGAGAAAAGGGTCATCGATCAGATAAATACAAGGGGAAGAAACAATTCAATGATATTAAATTCTATAATTGCGGAGATATGGGAAACTATGCAAATGAGTGTCCTAAGCGCCAAGGAAACATGCCTCAGAAAAAGCCAAGAGAAAAAGTGAGAGCCTATGTGATTACAACCGCGGAGGTTGAAATTCTTAATGATGTGGTGGAAGGTACTTCAATTGTTTCCTCAAACTTATCCAACACTTTATTTGATTTTGCATCATTCCATTCATTTATATCTTCCCAATTTTCCAAGAAAATTAGATATTTTCAATTTGATTTAATAAAGGAGTTTTCAGTCAAAACTCTAAGGGGATGTATCATTGCAATAAAGGCATGTTGACTAGTCCCCCTCCAGACACCAAAACGTGCTTTAGTTGCTAACATTATCATCATACCAATGACTGAATTTGATATAATTCTCGGTATGGATTGGCTGTCAAATTATGATGTGAATATTTATTGTAAGAAGAAGGAAGTTACAATTTTTGAAAATGGTGTAGAATCCCTTGTCTTTAGGGAAGAAACTTCACCACATGATTCTTATCTAGAACCACCCCTAGTAGCTCTACTGAATTCAATACTTGGATAGGAATATAAACCAATATCTATGGGAAAGGAAAGAAATATTCAAATTGAAGATGTGCATATAGTGCAAGAATACATTGATGTACTTCCAGAGGATTTACCTGGACATCCTCCAGAGTGGGAATTTGTATTCTCTATTGATTTAATTCCTGATGAAAGACCTATATCAAGGACTCCCTATAGAATGGATACTATGGAATTAATAGATCCAAAGAAACAACTAGAGGATTTGAGTGAAAAAGGATTCATTCGACCTAGTGTTTCTCCATGGGGAGCCCCTTTCCTCTTTTTCAAGAAGAAAGGTGGATCCATGAGGCTTTGCATTGATTATAGGGAAATCAATGATATTACAATAAAGAATAAGTATCCTATGCCCCAGATTGATGATTTATTTGATCAAATTCATGGAGATCAATAATTTTTGAAGATTGACCTTCGATCTGGATATCATCAGTTGCATGTAAGGAAGGAAGATATTCCTAAGATAGTATTTTAGACCAGGTATGTGCATTACGAGTTTACAGTAATGGCTTTTGGACTGACAAATGCACCCTCTATTTTTATGGATTTAATGAATAGAGTTTTAAAGGAATATCTTGAAAACTTTGTTGCGATATTCATTGATGATATCCTCATATACTCAAAAAGCTATTAAGACCATGAGAATCACTTGCGGGTCATTATGCAAACTCTTAGAAGCAATAAATTATATGGGAAGTTTAGAAAATGAAAATTTTGGCTTCAATCAGTTTCTTTTCTAGGCCATATTGTCTCTAAGGATGGAATCCTATTTGATCCTGCGAAGACAAAGGCAATCCAATATTGGCCCACACCAACAAACATAACTGAGGTACGCAGTTTTATTGGATTAGCAGGTTACTATCAGCATTTCATTCACAATTTTCCCCACTGGATAACTCGCTAACCAAGCTCATACGTAAAGGAGTTAAGTTTGTGTGGACAAAAGAATGTAAAAAATGCTTTGAATAATTGAAATGAAGATTGGTCAATGCTCCAATTTTGACTCTTCCATCTAGAAGTGGTGTATTTGTAATATAAAACGATGCATCAAATAATGGACTAGGTTGAGTCCTTATGAAAAATGATAAATTTATTGCTTATGCATCAAGAAAGTTTAAGACTCATGAGAAAAATTATCCAACTCATGATCTTGAGTTAGAAGTTTTAATATTTTCTCTGAAAATATGGAGGCATTATCTCTATGGAGAGAGATGTGAAATTTATACAAACCATAAGAGTTTGAAATACATTTTCACACAAAAATAACTCAACATGAGGTAGAGGAGATAGCTTGAGTTACTCAAAGATTATGATTGTTCAATACACTACCACCCGGGAAAGGCGAATAAGGTGGTAGATGCATTAAGAAGGAAATATCATGGACTTCTGACTCAAATGAGGATTGAGAGAGATCCTATATTTTTGGATCTACTAAATATGGATATGGGAATTGTTAAGGAAAGGTAAACATATTTCCTCTTTCAAATGATTGCTAAACCATATTTATTAGAGAAGATAAAAATCTATTAATCTGATGATGAGAACCTACACAGAAAAATTAATGCTGTCAAGGATGGGAGACTGGCTGACTTCGTGTATGAAGGAGTTCTGAAATTTGGTAAGAGGTTGTGCATTCCATCAGTACCTGAGCTAAAAAGGGAACTATTATATGATACTCATAGCTCAAATTTATCTATACACCTAGGTAGCACCAAGATGTATAGAGATATGAAAGAATATTTTTGGTGGGATAATATGAAGTGGGAAATTGATGACTACGTGTTAAGATGTCTAGTTTTTCAACAAGTGAAGGCAGATAAAAAACATCCCAAAGGAGTGATGAAACCTCTACCTATTCCTATGTGGAAGTGGGATAACATTACGATGGATTTTGTCACCAGACTACCAAGGACACCTAGAAGGAATGATGCAATATGGGTGATTGTTGATCGTCTCACAAAATCAGCACATTTCTTTCCTATAAGAGAGTATTTTACACTTGAGCGCTTAGAAAGAATTTATATTAATGAAGTTGTAAGACTTCATGGTGCACCTCTATGGATTGTGTCTGATCGAGATCCTCAGTTTACATCAATATTCTGGAAAAGTATCTAGAAGGCTTTGAATACTGAGCTTCATATGAGTACTGCTTATCACCCCCAAACTGATGGACAGTCTGAAAGGACTATTCAAATTCTAGAAGACATGCTGAGTTCATGCTCTCTTGACTTCCAAGTTATGTGGGATCAATACTTTCCTTTGGTGGAATTTGACTACAACAATAGTTTCCATTATAGTATTCAAATGGCTCCATATGAAGCATTATATAGAAAGAGATTTCGAACTCCAACTTGTTGGGACAAAGTTGGTGAGAGGAAACTTATAGGCCCAGAACTTATTGAAGAAACCATGACAAAGTTGAAGATAATAAAAGCCCATATTAAAGTAGCCCAAAGTAGGCAGAAGAGTTATGTTGAAAACCGGAGAAAGGAATTGGAATTTCAAGTGGGAGATCATGTATTTCTGAATTTATCTCCATGGAAGGGTGTCTTAAGGTTTGGTAATAAAGGGAAACTGAGTCCCAGGTATATCAGACCATTTGAAATTATGGAAAGAATCAGAGCAGTAGCTTACCATTTAGCAATGCCGCCAAATCTATCCAAAGTCCATGATGTGTTCCATGTGTCATTGTTAAAGAAATACATGCCAGACCCAACGCATGTACTCACATATGAATAAATTGAACTGGAACCTGGTTTGTCATACTGTGAAAATCCTATCGGGATTCTTGACATAAGGGAGCAAGTATTGAGAAATAGGAAAACTAATATAGTAAAGGTTCTTTGGAGAAACCAGAATATGGAGGAAGTAACATGGGAACCTGAGGATGTTATGAAGAAGAATCACCCACATCTTTTTCGTGAGTTTCATACATAAAATTTCGAGGATGAAATTTCCGAAGGAGGGAATAATGTAGCACCCCAAACATTTTATGGTATGTTTCTCTTAAATACATTTTAGTTATAGCCTATACTTTAAGAATCACTGAGCCTCTATTGAACAAAACATGGTTACTTATAGGAGATATCCATAAGCTATCCATAAAACTTAAAATTTTCAGCTCTGTGATTTGAATTTTAAAAATCTAACATACACGGTTGTGATCAAGATGATAATTAGAGTCTGATAGAATTAACTTAATTTTTGGTGAATAGTAACCCACCCTTATGAATAGTAACCTACCCTTATGAATAGTAACCAACCCTTATGAATAGTAACTTACCCTTATGAATAGTAATATGACTCTTATGAATGGTATCCGTTCCCTTGAATGTATAAATGAATTTAGGCACCTTAAAAATGAAGATGAATATTTTAAGTGTTTATATTTTTTGATTAAATAATTATTTTAATTAAATATTTAATTAATCATATTAATAATTTTTTTTTTAAAAAACGGTCTTCATTTTTGGATTCTAAACATTGAAAAATGGTTAGGGTTAATTTTTCGGATTTTTCTGAAATACTTAAAATTTTGATGAATAGTAAAATCCGATACTTCACAATAAATGCTAAATAATGGATTAATTGAGTCATTGATGATGATATGATGATGTAAGCCCAATTAGTTTGAAGTCACATGCATATATTATTGTTCTTGTTCATGGAATACTCACTATTTTTTGTCTTGAGAGAAAATAATAAATTAATGATTATAATATTAAGAAAACTCCTCTCCCCTCCACTATATAAAGCACCCCTCACCCCCTCTTCCTCTCACACCACTAAAGCCTTGTGCCTTTCCAATATTCCACCCAAGTCTCTCCCCAAGATCCCCCCTCACGTCCAAAATCTCCTATCCTATTAAAAATACCAAAACCTCTCCCCTTAAGAGGTTCTCAAAGGAGGAAGTCCCAAGAGGAAAATTCCTCTTTCCAATTCCTTCAATTATTTTAAGTTCTTTTCTTTTTTGTTTCTTTCCTCACCATAATAGTATGATAAATCTAGTAACATACATGTACTGGAATTTTTTCATGCTAATGGTATATTTCATTACCTTCTCTCCTTTCCCCACCATTTATTTGAAAGAAATGAAGGCACCGTTTGAGATGTGCTAATTTAGCACATTCAAGGACAATGATTTATCAATTTCTATTATAATATTTAATTATGGTCTTGAAACCATTTGTGTTATGGTTTAAACAGATTATTATATATGTAATATATCCTATTTTTAGTTTTGTAATCCTTTTGTACAAATGTTATTAAGTTATAAAGCAAAACATGTTCATTGTAATCAAATCCACCGTTTAGACAAAACGGTTGTCACTAAGGTTATATATATAATAATTATACTTCAATCTAAGTAACCTAATTAAATTTAAAACCATGTAATATTCTGGATGTTCAATAATATAATATAACTTAATTTTTGGACAACCACATCCATCTTATATATTTATCCGAACTTGAATATAAGTGAATCGATCATTTAAAACTAAGTAAACAAACGAGCCTGGACAATGAAATTGAACCTTATAACCAATAAAAAAGGACTTTAATGAACTAAAAAGGGTAATAATAAATCATTTACGAATAGAATATATTCTGGGCTTATTAATTAATAAGCCCAATTTGTTTATTCATGTCTTAAATAACAAGTCAAGAACACCTTCAAGCATAAGGTAAGAGATCCTCTCTCTCACTTTTGTTCAAGAATCTCCCCTATGTTGTACCCATTTATTTTTAATTCCTAATTATGGGGTATTTTTTTGAACCTCCCCCATACTACCCTTGTAGCATATAAATAATTTAATACCCCTTTACCTATTATTAAGCCCTCACAATAACACTCGTTACCATGCCAAAATGTTTGTAAGGGGTTTCTCATCTCACTTTCATTTCTGTGAGATTTTCATTGTTCGCCACTTATTTCTTGTATGTGGTATATGTGTAATAAAATTTGATATATAATAATATGATTCTCTTTATATTCATGTTATTCAATGATTCATTTGAGGTTAATAAGTTATGGTCATATGATTCGACCGATTACATTGTGGTAAGAGTATTTGTCTCAACGACTATTTTGTTGTGACTAACTTTGTATTGTGAACCTAATAATCCTTATGTGGTGTAACTACTGCCCATTTGATATCACTTTTCATTTGAAATTATATTTATATTAAATATCCATAATATCATATCATGGATATGTTTGTTGTCTAAACCGTATACCATTTTACATACAGTGTTTATTTGGAAAGTTATTTTAATTATGGAAATATTGATGAATCCGTATACTCTACTCTATATGGATATTGAAAAGGAATATTTACATTGTATTGAATCAATGTATAAAGAATAATTTGGACATGCAGTGGTGGGTGGGGCCCGCTATAGCCCCTCGATGCATCGATAGGTCTCATGAGACAAATCAGTTGGCGACAAACCCTTCGAGTTTGTTTCCAAAAATCAGACGGGTTTCTACCCATAGAATTAAAAAGTTTTTACAGTATTATGATTTCATGTGATAGATACATGACTTCCAATTAATAATCATTATCTTTATTCATTATCAGTTATTATTATTATCCATGAGGTTTTCACTATGACAAAATCTATGGATGCAGTTTCATTATCAATTTATTAATGGCATTAGTTATTCATTTATTCACTACGCCATATTGATTATGTCAGATTGATTGTGATTAAATTATTATTGTATTCATGCTTTTTCTATTTTTAACCCTTACTGAGCATTTGAGCTCACCCCTTTGATTGTTTACCTTCAACAGGTGATAATGATATGATCATTTACTGAGTTCATGTGGTTGCAGTTTTTAGTTTTGTTATGTATTGTATCTTGTAACCTTTTTAAATTTAATTTTTATTACATCTATGTATCTATTTTCTTCAAGACTATTAAACTGATTATTCCTTCAGGATTTTCACTCCTTCTAACTATTCCAATATCACAAGTAATGCACCGGCTCTATCCTATAGAGGTCGGGGTGTTACAGTTGGTATCATAGAAAGTTTAGTAGGAAACTTGGAAACTAGATTTTGAAAACGTAGATTAAGGAAGAATCCCTAAGATAAGACTTTGAGGATAAACATACAATAATGTCCTGGTATTTTGGTAAGGAATATATTATGTGGATATTTTAATCAATACGTCCCTGTCTAGATACGAGCAGGTAGAGGTGGCTCTAGCACATATGTATCTAGGGGTAAAACCTGAAAACACTGATTTGAGATAGACTCGAACGGGAACTGGTGCATGAAAACAGGCCTTGATTTACTCTTGGTTACGACACTCCCAGGGGATATGCTTAGGATAATTCACATTTTCTTTACAATCCATTATGAATAAGTTTAATGTAAATTTTTCCTCTGAGAAATTATGTTTATAAGATTTTCTTTGCATAGAATTTCAATCTATGTTGAGTGATTTTCTATTTGAGATTCATAAACTAATCTAGTGTATCCCATTATTTAAAAATGGCGTCTAATGGAAGAAGGGGAATAAATACTCATGGAAAAGGTAGGGATCTACCTACTGAGAAAGTCAACACAGTCAATGTTGGAGCAGATCAGATCATGACTATATTGGGACAACTTAGTCAGGTTGTAATGAATAACCATTCCACACCTGTGTTGGATCGTTTCATACGGCAGAAGCCCCCATCTTTTAGTGGGACTACTAACCCAGTGGTTGCCAAGCAATGGATAAAGTCCATTGAAAATATATTCATGGAATTAAGATGCAATGAAAATGAAAAGGTAGTACTGGTAGTATATTGTCTTAAGGGCGACACTTATCAATGGTGGTCCTTGATTCAGAATACCACAGAGGAAGAAGAAATAGAAGATATGGAATGGAGGAATTTTAAGGAAATATTATTCGAAAAATATTTCCCTCATGAGAAACGAACTGAAATGAAGAGGAAATTCCTTAGCTTAAAACAAAGGGAAGAAGACAGTGTTTCAGAGTATGCGGATACTTTCACAAGGTTGGATGGGTATGCCGTAGATTACGTACGTGACTCGGCAGACAAGATTGATCATTTATTTTAAGGTCTTAAGCCAAGTCTTTGAAGGGCAATGACTTTTCAATAATTTTCATCATATGATGAAATTGTATCAAGTGCCATCAAAATAGAGAGGGGATTTTATAGATCAAATCTTTTCAAAGGAAACCAAGATAAGAAGTTGTACTCTGATAACAAAGAAAAAGGAGAAGCACCAAAGAAGAGAAAGGGAAAAAAGCTATTTCCATTATGTGAGAACTGTGGAAATAATCATCTCGGGAAATGCTTGAAAGGCATGAGAGTCTTCTATAACTGCGGAGAAAAGGGTCATCGATCTGATAAATACAAGGGAAAGAAACAATTCAATGATATTCAATGCTACAATTTCAGAGATATGGGACTCTATGAAAATGAGTGTCCTAAGTGCCAAGGAAACATGCCTCAGGAAAAGCCAAGAGAACAAGTGAGATCCTATGTGATTACAACCATGGAGGTTGAAATTCCTAATGATGTGGTGGAAGGTACTTTAATTGTTTCCTCAAACTTATCCAACACTTTATTTGATTCTGGATCATCACATTCATTTATATATTCCCAGTTTTCCAAGAAAATTAGATATGTTCAATTTGATTTAATAAAGGAGTTGTCAGTCAAAACTCCCAGGGGATGTATCATTGCAACAAAGGCATGTTGACTAGTCCCCCTCAAGACACCAAAATGTGATATAGTTTCTAACCTTATCATCATAACAATGACTGAATTTGATATACTTCTTGGTATGAATTGGCTGTGAAATTATGATGCGAAGATTTATTGTAAGAATAAGGAAGTTACAATTTTTGAAAATGGTGTAGAATCCCTTGTCTTTAGGGTAGAAACTTCACCACCTAATTCTTATCTAGAACCACCCCCAGTAGCTCTACTGAATTCAATACTTGGTGAGGAAGATAAACCAATATCTATGGGAGAGGAAAGAAATATTAAAATTAAAGATATGAATATAGTGCAAGAATACATTGATGTATTTCCAGAGGATTTACCTGGACATCCTCTAGAGTGTGAAGTTGAGTTCTCTATTAATTTAATTCCTGATGAAAGACTTATATCAAATACTCCCTACAGAATGGATACTGTGGAATTAATAGATCCAAAGAAACAACTAGAGGATTTGAGTGAAAAAGGATTCATTCGACCTAGTGTTTCTCCATGGGGAGACCCTTTCCTATTTATCAAGAAGAAATGTGGATCCACGAGGCTTTGAATTGATTATAGGGAAATCAATGCTATTACAATAAAGAATAAGTATCTTATGCCCCTGATTGATGATTTATTTGATCAACTTCATGGAGCTCAATACTTTTCGAAGATTGAACTTCGATCTGGATATCATCAGTTGTGTGTAAGGAAGGAAGATATTCCTAAGATAGTATTTAGGACCAGGTATGTGCATTACGAGTTTACAGTAATGCCTTTTGGACTGACAAATGTAACCTCTGTTTTCATGGATTTAATGAATAGAGTTTTCAAGGAATATCTTGATAATTTTTTTGCAATATTCATTGATGATATCATCATATACTCAAAAATATATTAAGACCATGAGAATCACTTGCAGGTCATTCTGCAAACTCTTAGAAGCAATAAATTATATGGGAAGTTTAGAAAATGCAAATTTTGGCTTCAATCAGTTTCTTCTCTAGGCCATATTGTCTCTAAGGATAGAATCCTAGTTGATCCTACTAATACAAAGGCAATCCAAGATTGGCCCACACCAACAAACATAACTGAGGTACACAGTTTTATTGCATTAGCAGGTTACTATCAGCATTTCGTTCACAATTTTTCTCGACTGGATAACTCGCTAACCAAGCTTACACGTAAAGGAGTTAAGTTTGTGTGGACAAAAGAATGTATATAATGCTTCGAATAATTGAAATGAAGATTGGTCAATGCTCCAATTTTGACTCTTCCATCTGGAAGTGGTGGATTTTTAATATACAATGATGCATCAAAGAATGGACTGGGTTGCATCCTTATGAAAAATGATAAAGTTATTTCTTATGAATCAAGACAGTTAAAGACTCATGAGAAAAATTATCCAACTCATGATCTTCAGTTAGAAGTTGTAATCTTTTCTCTGAAAATATGGAGGCATTATCTCTACGGAGAGAGATGTGAGATTTATACAGACCAAAAGAGTTTGAAATACATTTTCACACATAAAGAACTCAACATGAGGTAGAGGAGATAGATTGAGTTACTTAGAGATTATGATTGTTCAATACACTACCACCTGGGAAAGGCAAATAAGGTGGAAGATGCATTAAGCAAGAAATATCATGGAATTATGACTCAAATGAGGATAGAGAGAGATCATATATTTTTGGATATATTAAAGATGGATATGGGAATTGTTAAGGAAAGGGAAACATATTTCCTCTTTCAAATGATTTCTAAACCATATTTATCAGAGATGATAAAAATATCTCAATCTGATGATGAGAACCTGCAAAGAAAAATTAATGCTGTCAAGGATGGGAGACTGGCTAACTTCGTGTATAAAGAAGGAGTTCTGAAATTTGGCAAGAGGTTGTGCATTCCATCAGTACCTGAGCTAAAAAGGGAACTATTAGACGATAATCATAGCTCAAATTTATCTATACACCTGGGTAGCACCAAGATGTATAGATATCTGAAAGAATATTTTTGGTGGGATAATATAAAGTGGGAAATTGATGACTACGTGTCAGATGTCTAGTTTTTCAACAAGTGAAGGCAGATAGACAACATCCCAAAGGAGTGATGCAACCTCTAACTATTCCTATGTGGAAGTGGTATAACATTATGATGGATTTTGTCACCAGACTACCAAGGACACCTAGAAGGAATGATGAAATATGGGTGATTGTTGATCGTCTCAAAAAATCAGCACATTTCCTTCCTATAAGAGAGTATTTTCCATTTGAGTGCTTGGAAAGACTTTATATTAATGAAGTTGTAAGACATCATGGTGAACCTCTATCGATTTTGTCTAATCGAGATCCTCAATTTACATCAACATTCTGGAAAAGTCTCTAGAAGGCTTTGAATGCTGAGCTTCATATGAGTACTTCTTATCACCCCCAAACTGGTGGACAGTCTGAAAGGACTATTCAAACTCTAGAAGACATGCTGAGGTCATGCTCTCTTGACTTCCAAGGTATGTGGGATTAATACTTTCCTTTGGTGGAATTTTACTACAACAATAGTTTCCATTCTAGTATTCAAATGGCTCCATATGAAGAATTATATGGAAAGAGATGTCGAACTCCAACTTGTTGGGACGAAGTTGGCGAGATTAAACTTATAGGCCCAAAAATTATTGAAGAAAACATGACAAAGGTGAAGACAATATAAGCCCATATTAAAGTAGCCCAAATTAGGCAGAACAGTTATGCTGAAAACTGGAGAAAGGACTTGGAATTTCAAGTGGGAGATCATGTATTTCTGAATGTATATCCATGGAAGGGTATCTTAAGGTTTGGTAATAAAGGGAAACTGAGCCCTAGGTATATCCGACCATTTGAAATTCTGGAAAGAATCAGAGAAGTAGCTTACCGTTTAGTAATGCCGCTAAATCTCTCCAAAGTCCATGATGTGTTCCATGTGTCATTGTTAAAGAAATACATTCTAGAGCCAACGCATGTACTCACATATGAAGAAATTGAACTGGAAATTGATTTTTCATACTGCGAAAAGCCTATCAGGATTCTTGACATAAGAGAGCAGGTATTGAGAAATCGGACAACTCATCTAGTAAAGGTTCTTTGGAGAAACCAGAATATGGAGGAAGTAACATGGGAACCTGAGGATGTTATGAAGAAGAATCACCCACATCTTTTCGGTGAGTTTCATACATAAAATTTTGAGGATGAAATTTCCAAAGGAGGGAATAATGTAGCACCCCAAACATTTTATGGTATGTTTCTCTTAAATACATTTTAGTTTTAGCCCATACTTCAATAATCACTGAGCCTCTATGGAACAAAACATGGTTACTTATAGGAGATAGCCATAACCTAGCCATAAAACTTAAATTTGTCAGCTCTGTGATTCGAATTTTAAAAATCTAACATACACGGTTGTGATCAAGATGATAATTAGAGTCTGATAGAATTAACTTATTTTTTGGTGAATAGTAACCCACCCTTATGAATAGTAACCAACCCTTATGAATAGTAACTTACCCTTATGAATATTAATATGACTCTTATGAATGGTATCCATGTCCTTGAATGTATAAATGAATTTAGGCACCTTAAAAATGAAGATGAATATTTTAAGTGTTTATATTTTTCGATTAAATAATTATTTTAATTAAATATTTAATTAATCATATTTATAAAATTATTTTTGAAAAATGGACTTCATTTTTGGATTATACAAATCAAAAAATGTTTAGGGTGAATTTTTGGGATTTTTCTGAAATACTTAAATTTTTGATGAATAGTAAAATCTGACAATTCACAATAAATGCTAAATAATGGATTAATTGAGTCATTGATGATGATATGATGATGTAAGACCAATTAGTTCGAAGTCACTTGAATATATTAATTTTATTGGTCATGGAATACTCACTATTGGTTGTCTTGAGAGGAAATAATAAATTAATGATTATAATATTAAGAAAACTCCTCTCCCCTCCACTATATAAATCACCCCTCACGCCCTCTTCCTCTCACACCACTCAAGCCTTGTGACTTTCAAATATTCTGCCCAAGTCTCTCCCCAATATCCTACCTCACATCCAAATTCTCCTAGCCTCTTCAAAATACCAAAACCTCTCCCCTTAAGAGGTTCTCAAAGGAGGAAGTCTCAAGAGGTAAATTCCTTTTTCCAATTCCTTCAATTCTTTTAAGTTCTTTTCTTTTTGCTTCTTTCCTCACCATAATAGTATGATAAATCCAGTAACATACATGTACTGGAGTGTTTTAATGCTAAGGGTATATTTCATTACCTTCTCTCCTTTCCCCACCATTTATTTGAAAGAAATGAAAGCACTGTTTGAGATGTGCTAATTTAGCATATTCAAGGACAACAGTTTTTCAATTTCTATTATAATATTTAATTATGGTCATGAAACCATTTGTGTTATGGTTGAACCAGATTATTATATATGTGATATATCCTATTTTTAGTTCTGTAATCCTTTTGTAAAAATGTTATTAAGTTATAAAGAAAAACATGTTCATTGTAATCAAGCCCACCGTTTAGCCAAAACGGTTGTCACTAAGGATATATATATAATAATTCGACTTAACTATAAGTAACCAAATTAAATTTAAAACCATGTAACATTCTGGATGTTCAATAATAGAATATAAATTCATTTATGGGCAACCAAATCCATCTTATATATTTATCCTAACTTGAATATAATTGAATCGATCATTTAAAACCAAGTAAACAAACGAGCCCGAACAATGAAATTGAACCTTATAACTAATCAAAAATGACTTGAATGAACTAAAAGGGTTATAATAAATAATTTAGATATAGAATAAATTATGGACTTATGAATTAATAAGCCTAATTTTTTTATTCAGGTCTTAAATAACAAGTCAAGAACACCTTCAAGCATAAGGTAAGGGATCCTCTCTCTCACTTTTGTTCAAGAATCTCCCCTATGTTGTGCCCTATTATTTTTAATTAATAATGATGGAGTATGTTTTTGAACCTCCCCCATAATTACCTTGTGACATATAAATAATGTAATACCCCTTTAACTCTCATTAATCCCTCGCAATAACACTCGTTACCATGCCGAAATGTTTGTAAGGGGTTTCTTATCTGACTTTCATTTCTGTGAAATTTTCATTGTTCGACACTTATTTCTTATATGTGGTATATGTGTACTGAAATTTGATATATAGTAACATTATTATCTTTATCTTCATTTTATTCAATGATTCATTTGAGGTTTATTAAGTTCTGTTTATATGATTCGACCGATTACATTGTGGTAAGAGTCTTTGTCTCAACTACTATTTTGTTGTGACTAACTTTGTATTGTGCACCTAATAATCCTTATGTGGTGCACCTAATGCCCATTTGAGATCACTTTTCATTTGAAATTATATTTATATTAAATATCCATAATCTCATATCATGGATATGTTTGTTATCTAAACCTTGTACCATTTTATATACGGTGTTTATTTGGAAAGTTATTTTAATTATGGAAATATTGATGAATCTGTATACTCTACTCTATAAAGATATTGAAAAGGCATATTGATCTTATATTGAATCAATGTATAAAGAATTATTTGGACATGAAGTGTTATGTGGGGCCCAAAATATCTCCTCTATGCATAGGTAGGTCTCATGAGACAAATCAGTTGGCGACAAACCCTTTGAGTTTGTTTCCAAAAATCAGACGGGTTTCTACCCATAGAACTAAACCATTTTTATGGTATTATGGTTTCATGTGCTAGATACATGACGTCCAATTAATAAGAATTATATTTATTCATTATCAGTTATTATTAGTATCCATGAGGTTTTCACTATGACAAAATCTATGGATGTAGTTTCATTCTCAGTTTATTAATGGAATTAGTTATTCATTTATTCACTATGCTATATTGATTATTTCAGATTGATTTTGATTCAATTATTATTGTATTCATGATTCCAATATTTGTAACCCTTACTGAGTGTTTGAGCTCACCCCTTTCACTGTTTACCTTCAAAAGGTGATGAAGAGAAGATCATTTATTTAGTTCATGTGGTTGCAGTTTTTAGTTTTGTTATGTATTGTATCTTGTAACCTTTTTAAATGTAATTTGTATTACATCAATGTATATAGTTTCTTCAAGACTACTAAACTGATCGTTACTTTGATATTTTCATTCCTTCTAACTATTCCAATTTCACAAGTAATGCACCGGCTCTAGCCTAGAGGGGTCGGGGTGTTACAGAGGAAGTGGAAATTGATCAAGGCACAATTACAAGGTGAGATTATACTTATGAAATTTAATAAGATCAAGTAAGTATATCTTCTTGTGAAAAATTATTCAAATCTAGGAAAAAAGATCTTCAGACCAAAAAAGTTATCCTAGTACATTCATTTTCGATGAATCAAATGGTCCCTTAGATCATAGCATATTTATGGTTTTGTGATTGTTAACTTTCTATAGATCACCCACTTCTGCTAATAAATGTTCTCTATCACTCTCTATTAGTATTTGAGTGTTAGTTTTATCTTATATATCAAAATATTCACTTTCCACCTATGTTCTCCCATGTGTAAACCTAGTTATGAGTTACTTCAGGTAACCATTATGTTTTCGACTTTATTTTTTTAAAGGAAGTTTTAGTATTCATTTTTACGATGTGGGTTTCTATGAAAGGAACTTTTGAGTATTAAACCATTAATGACCCATACAACTTTTTAGGGAAAAATTCATTTTGAGGGGGTATAATGTAACACCTTGAGCTTTTTTGAATTATAATTTTTTGAATAAATTAAATTTATTTGATGGCTTGCATTGCACACTATACCAAGTTATTATTTATTTATACACAACACCAAGTTAATATTATGCTATACGCAACACTTATATTAGATTTTGGTATATGAAACACTGTTTTTGTCTTGTGTTACACACAATTACAATTTCCTTTAATATATTTCATTACACATAATACAAAGTTTTACTAAACTTCAATATACTATTAATATTTTTAATAAATATTATTATAGTTATCACATAACTGTTTGAATGGAATATATGAATAAGATTAACTAAATTGTGAAAATATGGTTTAAATTTTTTTATAAATTTAATTCTTTTGTTAACAATTAATTATAAATGAAAATAAAAACCAATTGAATATAAAGGATGCATTTTTATGAAAAACTATTTTTATTCCCACAAAGGAGTTTTATCTTAATAAATTAGATTAATCACTACTAGTGAGAGTTGTTAATGAAATTTATACAGTATATATTTTTTTAAATTCATCCAATAAGTTCGATAGGCATAAAATGAGAACAAACCCACTTTTAGGCATAAAAAGTGTATTTTTCTAAAAGGTAATTTTGCCACCTTTTAATGGAAGGATTATTTTAAAACTAATTTTTAACAGTTTTATAATTTTTATTTTAAAAAATAAATTTCATTTTTGAAATCATAATATCAAATTTTACTTTGGTTTAATTTTTTGTATTTTTATGAGGAGTTTCATTTTTTGATGAATAGTGAAAAATACTGAATTTTAATTGAAAACAATTTTTTTAATTTATTTATATAGTTAAATTATATTTTTAATTTGTTTTAAAGTATATTTAGATAAATTATAAATATATTAATCCAATTTAGGTCATTGAAATCAATTTCACAATGAAATTTAATATAAAAACATTTTAAACTTTTGAACATTTTCACTTTTAAAACCCGTTGTCTCGTCCCGTCTATGGGATTAATTTTAAATTAATTTATGGAACTTATGTGATTATAATTTAAAAAAATGGATTCCATATTTTTAATAATAATAATTTATAATATCTAGTAAATTAAAATTAGTTTTTTACCAAAAATATTAGTGAAAATACTTAAAATTAATTACAGCGATTAAGAGAAAAATGAGTTTATAAAAGGACTAAACTTTAAAATAATGGAAAAAATAACCTAGAAACATGTCAAAAACCCATTTTATATACATAATTATTCTATATCACCTATTTTATCAAAAATTGACTATTATTGGAGGCACATGCTGTAAGGGATACCTCTCAATAGTGTTTAGCTTTTTGTATGTACAAGAATGCCACTCCTCCTCTACTGTAAAAGGGAACTCATCCCCCTCTCTTATTCACACCTATTAAGGCATTTGGATAATAAAAAAACAAAAAAAAAATAATCTCACAAATTACCTCCTATAAATCTTGAAGCCTCAATTTGGGCATAAAGCAAGCCAAGGAAGTCCTTTGGTGAAAACTAAAAGGAGTTACCCGAAGAAGATGCAACGTTCCTAAACGAGCAATTTTGTTTTATTTATTTCTCCACCCATTAAATTATTATTATATATTTATTATATAATAAAATCAATATCTTCAATATAATGATATTTTTTTATTTTAAGGGTTTGATCTAAAATTTCACACACTTCTATCAAATGGGATACATAATCATTGTTTGTGTGTACGACAAACTACCACATCGGGAACTGATGTCATTCATTCTTCCATTACCGCCTCTCAAGGTCAGTAATAATGATTTAATTAATATTTTTATATTATATATATTAAATTTATGATGTATTTATGATTATATAATTATTATATAACACATACCTTCATACTTTCCATTTTTTGGGAATATGATAACATCATTTGTGGATGTGTGGACTACCGTCTCCTCAAAGAAATGTAATTCATTCACGCTTTACACGGAATGTATTAAGGAAGTGTTTATTAAACACATGTGATATTTATGAAATAATAATTATACTTTAATTATAATATATATATGCATCTTTTACTTTTATTTTTTTCAATACGATAAGAAAATGGAAACAACATTCATGGGTACGTACGATCTACCATCTCCATGAATGGTGTATTTCATTTCCTATTTATATATTTTATAGATTAATATATATATATATATATACTGAATATATAATATATTAATATATTGGTTTAAAATTTTAAAATCATTAAATCATGATCTAATTAATATGACCAAGAATAAAAATTCAAAACATATATGAAAAACAAAGCGGTTATTACCCAAAACATAACTTTACATGGAATTGTTAATAAACAGGTAATATAAAGTCATAATAAAATCATATATGGTATTATATATAATAATATGGTTATTTTTAGATATATAAAAAACTTATATTTATTAAACATTAGTTTTGAATGTGTACGAATAAATTCAAGACTTAAAGTAAGGGGGTTTCTAGTCTTACTTTTATTTCTGTGAGACTTATGCCATATTCACCACTTGTTTCTTTTGTGCAGTGAATATAATTACCATTAATGTATTCTATGATTATTATCCATAAATTTATGGTTATTTACATATCCATTTTATGATATCTCTTTCATGGGATTTATAGTTCTAAATTTACCAAATCGGTAAGGCAATTTTGTCTCAATTTTCCTTCTTTGAGATACATGAAATGTTATGAAACTAAATTCTTTTAAAAGGTGTATATACTAAACTTTAACATGTTGTAACATGAATATAACTATTTTAATTATATTTTAATCTTCATGTGATGTTATTATTTTATGGTGATTATGATTCAAACTTACCAAAGTGGTACACATTTATTGCTACAATCTCATCGTTTATCGGGTTTGTTTACGATTATGCTTCTATTGATGAAATATTATAATACATATCTCAATAAATCTCATGAATTTTCTTATCCTATGGTTATTAATGATATATTAATGTAATGTTAAAATTTACCACTCTTTGGTACTTAATATGATTAAGAATTTTTTTAAGAAAATTCGACCTTATTTCTCTCTCAGGTCGGAAATCTGTTTTCTCACAAAACTATATTTTCTAAAAATGTTTTAATTTTTTTTACCTTTTTAATAAAAAATTGTTTTAAAAGTAATCTTATTTTCATTTTTTTTATCAAGACACTTTTCTGAAATTTTTACGATGAAAAAGGAATGTTTGAAATGTGATGATTTACCCACTATCATGACCATAATTTCCTTGAATCTTACTTTGAAAGTTTACAAGGTTATTTTTAAAGAATTTGTTTCCTAAAATTCTAGAATTTTTTAATTTTAAAATGGTTTTCAAATAAAAAAAATTTCAAAATTTTTTATGTTTTAATTTTTTTAAAGAGGAAAGGATATTTTATTTAAGAAATGTTTTAAATGATTTTTAAGGATTAATTTATAAGTTTTAAAAGTGGATTTCAAAGAAAATTATTCTAAAAATGTTATATGTTTTAAAAATTGATTTTAAAATAAAGGTTATGCTCCAAGTGATCTTTCAAAATCCTTCTCCACCCAAGATAACATCCTTTGATATAGTTTATTATTTAATAGGGATATGATCCAAGGACACGATTCATATTCTTTTTTATAAATGGTTTATGTTTTGATGAAATGATATTTATGTAACCCATTTCTTTTCCATTGGTCAATCATGTTTCAAATATATTTTTTTGAAACCCATTTCTTTTCCATGGTCTAACAACGTTTCAAATATATTGACATGAAACCCATTTATTTTACATGGGTTAATAAATTTATGAAAGGATAATTGTTTTTATGTGTCTTTATGATGATATTAAAGTTATTTATACTTTATTCATGTTGTGGTTCATGGAAATTTATTATACAATGGGGTGGCCCAGAAAGTATTGGGTAAGCCTATTACAGCTTAAAATGTGGTGGCCCAGATACCGCTAGGTAAGCTCATTACAAATTAACATAGGGTGGACCATATAACATTGGGTAAACCCATTACAGCTTAACTTAGGGTGGCCTTGATAGTACTGGGTAAGCCCGTCACATCATAACATGGGGTTACCCAGATAGTACTGGGTGATCCTGTTACATATTAGCATGAGGTTTCCCAGATAACATCAAGTAATCCCATTATAACTTAACATGGGGTGGCCCAGATAGTACTGGGTAAGCCCGTCACTACTTAAATGATGGGTGAGACCTATATCTACCTCTAATGCATTGTGTAAAGATTTATATCTCATGAAATAATGATGGGAATAAGTCTATGAGATTGATCCACTATAGGAAGAAGGTATAACCTGATCCACTATAAGGAAAGGGATATGACTAGGGATGATGGTGTGTCCTGCCTAGTAGGTGTAGTCCCAATTAAGTGCCCTGATAAGTTTTTACAATGAGCATTGACTTATAGGGAATGTTTTTATATTATTATGTGTATGTAAAAAATTTCATATCTTATTACTATGTTATTCTTTCTTGGATTATTCTCTTGATTACCTTATGATTCATGTCTTATGAAATACCAACATTTATGCCATAAATCTTGATTATAATCTTTAATATGTAGGGTATTATCTTATAATTTTATGATCATTTTCTCATACCCTTATGATAATGTTATGCTTACATATCTCCCTTATTTACAGTTACTGAGAATATGAGCTCACCCATTTTTTGTGTTTCCTTTACCCATATTATGAAGAAAGGTTTTAAGTAGGAGTACTAAAGGGGAATATCTTTTAAGGGATATATTTAAGATCTTTCACCAAATTTGAATAATGCATTCCAAGTTTCCAAAGACACTAAAATATTATGGTCCTTGAGAATGTGCTTGGTTTTCTATATGAACCCTCTTGAGGAACCCATAGAACATGTTTCAGAGGAATACTACTGAAAACCAGAACAAAAGAAATAATCAAACAATAGAAAAATCTTAGTTCAAACTAGAAAACCCATAAGTAAAAACTGAGATTAACGTCAAGAACTCACAAATATAATACACACATCCCAATATCAAATGGTAACTTGAGTCTCATCATGAAAATAGATGGACAATAACTCATTAAAATATCTATCTCAATTATCAACAATCTTATATATATTCTACAAAACATCCCAAGACAATGACTCTTGAGGAAAAACCTCCTCTGATACCAAACTGTGATGAACCTGACCTGAATATCCTCTCAAACTGGAACCTTAACCAAATTTCTACACACCATAAGGGTGTTCCTGATTCCCATGGGATGGAGACTAGCACCTAGATATCAACAAAAAATAGAGGGAACAATTTTTCCAACTTGAAGCAACAACATAGAATATATATACAATAGAGAAAAAAGTGGAAAAGATAAATATATACCATAACTGAAACAAACATAAGAAACCAAAAAACTCAATAGTAGTAACAATATCCATGTATAGTTCCAACCAAAAAGGACTAACATAATAGGAAAACCAAAAAATACATGTGATAGCATGGGCAGGATCCCACCATCTCACCGCCAACTACCTAACTCAGCTGACAAAAAACCTCACTGCCTCACTACGGTGCCTTGAATTTCCCTACATCAAAAAACATATAAAGGTCTATGCACCGCTAAAGGGGTATGCAGGGTGTGAGATAATAGGATTAATAGGGTCTCACCCAGGTGTTCCATATCAAGTCTTTGAATGATAATCCAAGCATTCTCAACTTTAAAGAAAACAATGCATGATAACAATTTAATAATTTTTATATCAAAATCTTGGAAAAATATTTTATTTTCCCCCTTTTCTACATTTACAAATAAAATAGGTAAATTGGTTTCAAATAATTTTATAACCATGTATCATAGTAGATATATTATATTAAAATAAATCATGAATCACATATCATATCAAACCCATGGTAGTACAAAAAAAATAGTACAAACCAAAAGAAGAAGCACACGTAACATCATGCTAGGGATCACACTAGTTCAGGATAGCTAGAACACTCATAACTAACATATAAAATTTCATACACATCAAGCCACTGGACATATTCACTGAGTCTATAGATAAGAGGAACACCACAACATGTGCACCTCCAACAGGTCTAAGAAGTCCTTAGAATAACAAGCCTATGGATCAGAGGAAAACCCCATGAGAAAATCCTCCCATAGTGGATAAGACCTATTAATATACCTTACAACTAAGTACCCAAGGCTTCACATGTGATCTATTTTCCAAAATAGTTCATCAAACCATTTAATCATTTTATGCTTTGAAAACAATTTCCCCAAACCATTTCATAATGCTTTAAAAAACCCTTTTTATTTACCAAACCATAGAGAAAACAATATTTTATAAAAACAAAATTCCACACACACAAAACAAATAATTCATATAATTACATTTCATTTAATAAAACAATTTATCAAAAAGTGGAGCAATGAAGTTCACTAACAATAGCTAGAGATGGAACCACCTACCTCAAAACTTACATCGCACACACCCATAATAGAATCCAACACGCAAAAGAAACCAACAACAACAACGAAGGACCTAGAACCAATCCTCACATATCATAATTGATTCAATTAAAAAAAGGGCCAGAAAAGTGGTTATATTGCACATACCTTAAAAAAATCACACCTACCACACCACAACCAACAAAGGAATGACCCTCAGAATGTGATCATAAAATGGATCTAGAGAGAAAGAAGAAGAAACATCACCAAAAATCCACAAAACCAATAGCACAATGAAACGACAATACCATGATCAAAGAAAATAAATAAAAAGAAATTATTAATCACATGGAGAGATGAAACCCGGCTATAATGGTGATCAATCACTGAACAAATCAATCCAAATTTAATGGAAGCTCCAAAAATCACCAAATAAGATCCATAGGTCAACATGGGAGAGAGTTGTGGAATAATGAAATAAGATTAAACTGATTCAGTTCCCTAAAAGACCTTTACACAACAATTACATGGTGTGTAATCCATTTACACATCATTTAATCCATGGGGATCACATATTCTGAAATACTCATTGCCTTTTTATTAAAATATGATCTTTTAACATTATACGGTGTGTAACTCCTACATAGTGTTCATTCCCTTCACACTATGTACTAGGTTCATGGACTCTTCCCTACAGAGATTACATGTTGTATACTTATATTACATGGAATGTATTACACCTATAGACTGTGATAATTGTATATTATTACATGAAAACCCAAAACACCTTGGGTGTCCTTTGAAGTTGGGGAGAACCTCACAAAGACATTAACACATTTATACCTATGATCCATTAATTAAAACAAACATAAATCCCTCAAATTTAGGTTATTTTTCTCAGAAAATGTTCTCCATCTTCTAGAGTCCAAAGATGCACCCAATTAAAGAGGAAAAAGAGAAAAGAGTATAGAATTACCTAAAAGTGGGTAACAAGATGTTACATTAAAAATTATAAATACTTCAATAATATATTAAATTATCTCAAAATTTTATTTTAACATATGAACAACCTTTATAAAAAATGGGTGTTCTTTCTAAAAAAAATGAATTTTATTTAATTATAATTATAACAAATCTTTCAACTAATAACATTTGGGTTATTGAAAGGTGTCATCTAAGATTTCAGCAACTTTCCATAAATTTTATTGTAATTATCCCCACAATTCATATTTTCTATAGAATCTTCTTAATAATCACTAGACCTTATAACATGATGGAATCAACCTCTAATAATATATATATAAGATCTTTAAATACCCTTCAATCATTTACTAACAACAAATACAATATACCATGAACTCATGCTCTTTAATCTCTTTCTTTCAATTTGTTTCCAACAAACCGATCCGTAAAATTCATTTTGTAGCCTCATAAATTTAATAAAAAACAATTCCAATGATATATTCAACCTCATCAATATAATATGGAAAAAAATTACTTAATACCACTTAAAATTTTATTAATATCATACGTATATGTAAATCCCCAAATCCATGATTTGTATCACTTATAATTATTTCTCCAAACTCTGTACAAACTAGACATATTGCTGAAATATTTTCTATTTTTATGGAATAAAACTTTACCCTTAGATAAAAAATAACCCCCCTATTTGAAAAGAAATAAATTATTTGATTAAAATTCACTACTCTGATACATTTGAAAGAAATTAATTTTCATTTTGGAAATATTTTCTCCCCCTTTTAAAATAAGAAGTTATGAATATATTACCCCCTTTAATTAATTAGGAAGTACCCATATCTCCCATTTTTATAATCAAATTAAAATCTAAAACCAAAATAAAAAAAATATAATGGGACTATATTTAAACATCAAATCAAGATAGGTGGGCGTTGAACACAAAAATTTTTCCACAATTTTTGAAACCACTCCCTTGATAAATTCTTCATAAATATATCTACCACTTAGTATTTTTTAGAAAAAAAATTAAAATTAGATTCATATATTTCTCCCTTATATTTGATAAAATATTACATTGATATCAATATGATTTTATCTTAAATGTTGAAAAACATTTTTTGGAAAATTAATTGTACTTTAGTTTCCATAATCAATTATTGAAGGTAGTTGCATATCCACCTTAAAGTCTATAGGTTGTTCGTTTATCCATATCATTTGGGTGCATGGTAGACTGAACACTATACAATCTACCTTTAGAACACCCAATTTCACAAAATTCTACATTTTTCACAAATCTAACTAACACACCTACTACCCAAGAGAAAAATTTCATCACATGTGGACTTCCTATTGTCAATATTACCTAGTCAATATACATCTATGAATCTATAAATATCAAGATCTCCACTTCTTCAATAAATTAACCTATCCTCTAATATTACTTTGATATACCTTAGAAATATATCTGCTTCCATCATATAAGATACTTTTGGGAAACCATGAAATGATTTATATTAAATAAAAACATATATGATATTATATCTTGATGTTTTTTGGTGCTAATAGGTTACCAATAAATTTTATAAACTCTTTTTAGTTAACATTTTTAATTTTTCATCATTGGTCAACTTCACACCAACTATCATCGATGTTTTCAATTATTTTTAGTTCTTCATTCCAAACCTATTTAATATTCCATTTATATATTTCACTAGGGAAAAGATATTACATCATGTATTTTCACTATTTGAAATTCCTAGAAGAAATTAATTTCTCTAAAAATGGAAATTTCAAGTTATTATTTATTGATAAAAAAATCCTTTCATTTTCTCTCATTGTCATATATAAAAATTATATAATCAACATATACAAACATAATTAATCATTTTTTTAAATTTTATTTCACATAGAGGTTGTTGTGTGATTTTCACTTTTTGAACTTCATTTTCAATAAACATGCCACCAATTTTTAGTTCATTCCCCAAATTATTTTTGGGACATATACTACATTATTTATCTTGAACACACTTGATATATAATTATCAATATAAAATATATGATGATTCTCAGTATAAAATTATTTTTTCATCTATACTTTTAAGAATAAAAATTTCACATCTATTTGATATAAATTATAGTGTACCTGAACTATTAATTCTAATAAGGTTATTATGGATTCATGAAAGTACACAAAAGGGAAATTATTTTCAAAATATATTACTTTCACATATGAGTATCCATTTCAAACTAGTCTGGAATTTTTTATTGAAAATCTACATTTATTAGTTAGTTTATTCATGAATTCTCACTTGGTTGCAATTATATTTTCCACTATAGCCTTGGGAACAGTTTCCAATTATATTTATTCTTAATTTGGTCTATTTTTCAATCATTTCATCCAACCATGAAATAAACCGACCCTGAGTTACCTAGCTTCACACTAGGCTTCTAATCACCTCTTTCATGTTCCCCAATCATTGAAGGATAACACTAAGAGTCAAGAGTAAATATGAACCATCACTACGACAAAATCACGATTTAGCAGCGATTTTTTTTCGTTTTGCGGCAGTTTAAACCGCCGCTAAATAGATTGGCGGTGGTTTTGAAAAACCGCCGCGAAATCATGCGTCGGGAAACTATTCGCGGTGGTTTTTAAAACCGTCGCAGAACGTTTCGTGGCGGTTTAAACCGCCGCTAAATGATTTAGCGGCAGTTTTTTAATTTTTTTTAATTTTTTTTATTTCTTTTTAATTTTTTTTAATTTCTTTAATTTCTATTATTTCTTTTATTTCTTTTATTTCGTATTTATTTTATTTATTTTATTTATTTGGTATTTATTTTTTTTATTTTTTTTATTTATTTCGTAATTATTTTATTTATTTTATTTATTTCGTATTTATTTAATTTATTTCGTATTTATTTATTTATTTCATATTACTTTATTTACATTATTTATCCATGCATGCACATGCCCATGCAATATAAAGAAATATTGCGTTTGGTGAGATTTGAACCCCTAACCTCTGGCATATTTTCCAAAAACTTTACCACTCCAGCAAACTCGTCATGTGGTTAATAAAATGAATTTAATATACTTATATATATTAATTGAAAAAACAAATAATACATAAATAATAGATATAAACTCAATAACAATAAATAATAAATAATAAATAAATATAAATAATAAATAAATATAAATAATAAATAATAACTAATAACTAATAAATAATAAATAATAAATAATAAATAATAAATAATAAATAATAAATAAGAAATAAGAAATAAGAAATAATAAATAAATATAAATAATAAATAATAAATAATAAATAATAAATAAATATAAATAATAAATAAATATAAATAATAAATAAATATAAATAATAAATAATAAATAATAAATAATAAATAATAAATAATAAATAAATATAAATAATAAATAAATATAAATATAAATAATAAATAATAAATAATAAATAATAAATAATAAATAATAAATAATAAATAATAAATAATAAATAATAAATAATAAATAATAAATAATAAATAATAAATAATAAATAATAAATAATAAATAATAAAAAAATTTAAATAAGAAATAAGAAATAAGAAATAAGAAATAATAAATAAATAATAAATAATAAATAAATATAAATAATAAATAATAAATAAATATAAATAATAAATAATAAATAAATATAAATAATAAATAATAAATAAATATAAATAAATAATAAATATAAATAATAAATAATAAATAATAAATAATAAATAATAAATAATAAATAATAAATAATAAATAATAAATAATAAATAATAAATAATAAATAAATATAAATAATAAATAATAAATAAATATAAATAATAAATAATAAATAATAAATAAATATAAATAATAAATAAATAATAAATAATAAATAATAAATAATAAATAATAAATAATAAATAATAAATAATAAATAATAAATAATAAATAATAAATAATAAATAATAAATAATAAATAATAAATAAATAAAAATAATAAATAAATAAAAATAATAAATAAATATAAATAATAAATAAATATAAATAATAAATAAATATAAATAATAAATAAAAAATAAAAAATAAAAAATAAAAAATAATAAATAATAAATACATATAAATAATAAAAAATAAATAAATAAAAATAATAAATAATAAATAAATATAAATAATAAATAATAAATAAATATAAATAATAAATAAATATAAATAATAAATAATAAATAATAATAATAAATAATAAATAATAAATAATAAATAATAAATAATAAATAATAAATAATAAATAATAAATAATAAATAAAAAATAAAAAATAATAAATAAAAAATAAAAAATAAATATAAATAATAAAAAATAAAAAATAAAAAATAAAAAATAAAAAATAAAAAATAAAAAATAAATGATAAATAAAAAATAATAAATAAATATAAATAATAAATAATAAATAAGCAGTAACAAATATTGTTATTAATAATAATATTTTATTATTAGTAATAATAATTAATTAATAATATATAATAAATAATAAATAATAAATAAATAATAATAAATAAATAATAAATAATAAATAATAAATAATAAATAATAAATAATAAATAATAAATAATAAATAATAAATAATAAATAATAAATAATAAATAATAAATAATAAATAGTAAATAATAAATAATAAATAATAAATAAATATAAATAATAAATAATAAATAAATATAAATAATAAATAATAAATAATAAATAATAAATAATAAATAATAAATAATAAATAACCAGTAACAGATATTAATAATAATAATAATATTTTATTATTAGTAATAATAAATAATAAATAATAAATAATAAATAATAAGTAAATATAAATAATAAATAAATATAAATAATAAATAATAAATAAATATAAATAATAAATAATAAATAATAAATAATAAATAATAAATAACCAGTTACAAATAATAAATAATAAATAAATTAAAGTATATTATAAATAATAAATAATAAATAATAAATAATAAATAATAAAGGAAACACATGAAAAAGTACGAAAAGATGTGATAAGGGATGAAAAATCTTGAAAACGCATGAAAACAGATGGAGAAGCATATGAAGAATGAGGCATTAGAAAAAATGAGAACGCATGAAAACTCATGACAACTCTGGAAAACCCCTTAATAATTCAACATAATCATCATAATAACCCACAAAAAACCATTGATAAAGATAACAAGTCATGGAAACCCAAATAAACAGTAATAAATAGAGTAACTATTAAAAC
The DNA here is from genome assembly GCA_963277665.1 of Viscum album. Taxonomy (NCBI): domain Eukaryota; kingdom Viridiplantae; phylum Streptophyta; class Magnoliopsida; order Santalales; family Viscaceae; genus Viscum; species Viscum album. Next base: position 1,116,432,866 of record OY728120.1, read on the forward strand.
CTGTCAAAACGGTCATAAAGTGACAAAAACATTGGACTCAGATTAACAGAGATAACTTATGATCCGAGAGTCCGTTTCAGATCCGCGACCTATCAAATCAAAGATCTTGAAATGATCTTCGACCTGATAGGTGAAAGAGTCCGAATGGACAGGCGGATCGGAAGTTACATCCATTTAAAAAAAAGCTGACGGGGGACGAGTGCTAGAAACGAGGCATCGAAAAACATAACAAACCCGATACCCACTAAAAAGGCCATAACTTATGATCCAGGAGTGCATGTGGGTGCCACGACCAGTCAAAATGAAGCTCATGGAATGAGATATGATATGGCAGGTGGAGGAGTCCAAAATAACATGTGGATCGAAAGTTAGGTCCGTTTGAAGACAAGTTCGACGAGACACCGGTGACGGAAATGGGGTTTTGGAGGCCTTCAGAGGGGTTTTTGGGATCGAAAAACACGAAAAAGGTTTTCTTTTGTTAAATTGGTGTGTACATCTATTCACTGGCTTTGATTTGATATGTGGTAGAGCCCAAACGGACACCCGGAGCGAAAGTTATGGCCGTTTGAAGTTGGAGAACTTTTTTCAACTTTCTTATAACTCTCATATCTTCCGCACCTTAGACTGTCTCACGATTTTGATTATATGTGCCTCTAGATCTCTTCATGACCTTCTATTTGATTGGTCGTGGTGCTCCAATGGACGCCATGATCAAAAGTTATGGTCGTTTTAGTGATTTCGGGGTTTCTCCTATTTTTTTTTATTTTTTCGTTTCATTTCGCGGCGGTTTCACCCAAACCGCCGCTATTTCGCGGCGGTTTTTTAAAAAACCGCCGCTAGTCATCGAAAAAATTTAAAAAAAAATTAAAAAAAATAGAAAAAAATATAAAAAAATTTAAGGCATTTCGCGGCGGTTTTTAAACCGTCGCGAAATGGCGGCCCGAAAAACGTTTAGCGGCGGTTTTTGAAACCGCCCCGAAAAAACCACCGCTAAATGACCTTTTTCCTGTAGTGCATTGAGGAAAAAATTATTTATTTAACTCACTATGAGTGCACACTATATTTATAAAAAAAATTGATATGACCCATATATATGTGGGATATACCAACCTATAAATAAATAAAATCAAGACCCAAAATTGAGCATCCCACAATCTCAAAACAACCATGATGCAATAATTTTTAGAAATAATAAATAAATAAGTCCACTCGACCAATATATAACAAAAATAGATAAAAATATCATCAAGATAATATGAAATACAACATGTCGAATCATCCACCTCTATAATTATTAACACCTATATGAAGCTTGATCTCCATCATCGACACCACCTATAACAAAATGAAAGACTATATATAGTTTTTAGATCACGTATTTATACAAACCCATCCAATTGTAGGGGTGAGTAAGAATGACTTAGTAGGATTTCCTTAAGTGACCTCAACTCCTATGAGTAAGTATGATACAATTTATACATATGAAGTATTGGTGACATGTGATATAATTTCCCACCCCATGTGCATATCTCTCAAATTATTATAAAAATATAAAGACAACCTAAACATGTCTATGATAAATTAATAAACATATTTTACACTGCCATGAGAAGGATCAATAATGTAAGTAGATGAAATTTCCCCTTGCACCCCCAAGAGGATATAAACACATAATAAATTTCCTATCTAATATGTTCATCTCTACACAGGTCATCCCACTTCACCAAGATGACATACTAAAACACACACTAAGTCTAGACCATGAATCCCCATTATTTTCCCATATCTTACCCACTAAAAACATAATAATTACTCTAGGATACACCAAAAATGGTCTTGTCAATCATATTTTTAAAATTATTTAAATCCCTCTAGATAAAAGAAACACTCATCACAGTGCATAATCTATCACTATTACCCCTCATACCTAATGTTCTCTATTGTTCATTTCTCCGACTCATCATCCACTTGTTACCCTAATCCATTCACTCCAAGCCATAAACCCTTATATATAATGAATAATAAATCATTCTAAATCTGTATCATTGACCTTTGAACACTATAAATAAATTTTTTTATATCACTCAAACATTGGAATATCAGTGTTTGGACCTTGGTGATAATGATTAATAAATATCTTATCCATAACTTATCAAACCATGTCCCCTGGTGATAATAAATATCATATTTACAAATCCCTAAAATATAAACCCCTGATCTCCAATGATAGAAATGATAAATTTCTTTAGCTTTGAAACATCACCCCTAGACCTTGGTGATAAAAATATCACATTTATCTAACTCCAACATATCATATACTAATCCTTAGTGACAATTAATAATAAATTTCCTCTAGTCCAACATATCCATCTTTACCCTCAGTGATAATTAATAATAAATCACTTCAACTTTGAAATATCAAACCTTGTCCCCTAAATTATAGTAAATAATAAATATCTTTGGATATTACATATCATCCATTGATGATAACTATATTATCAATTTCCAATTTAAAAAATTTGAATCCAGCCTATCCCATAGTCACATACTTTTTTCAAGGCCCACAATACATTCTAGGTTAAGATAATTAACTTAAATCACATCCCACATTTCCTGGGAAGCCTACTAATTACCTTCATGTGGTTTGAAATCTATAAAACCCATGAATTCATTTCTAATATCTCAATATTTTTACTTGATACAAGGTCCATATAATGAATCATAAATTACATATATAATATTTAAAAAATTCCCTAAGAAACATACATAATAACTTAAATATTATTACATAACCTAGAATCCAAAGGTTTATTTTCTTAGGTGATTAATAATATAATACATAAATAAAATATCTAACCATATACAAATTTATTTAATCCCTCACATTCTTCTTCATACAATATATATGTACCCATCTAAATACATATGTTTTTTAGGGATGTACATAAAAGGGTGAGCTAATATCTCAGTAAGAGGATAACCATATGAAATCAAGGAGATATGAGTCAACATGAAGTATAGTGAGACCACATTATAAAAACATGAATATAGGGAAATCATGAAACATGATATAGAAATGTGACACAAACATAATAAAGATTTTTTATAAACATAAGTCAAAATTTACAACTAAAAAATCATAACGTATTTGGGCTAGGATACCCATGGTCCATACATAACATATCATGAGATATAAATATTACCCAATGAATTATGAGACTAATTTCATGCTCACCTATAACATAATAATGTATCCATGTATATGAATTCCATATAGAAACAAAGGAATTCAAGTAATCAAAATAATAAATTAATAACATTATTAACTTGGAAAAAATAAATTGGGTCATATAGCAATCTCATAATAGATCACACAATAAACAATAAAAAAATAGAATTGTATGAAACATGTAATTCCAATAAATTAATAGAATATTTCAAGGTAAAGTTCAAATAACAGTATAGATATAGAAAATATAATTATAAAAAAGATATAAAACTCAAATGATAGAGGGTAAATATAAATAAAATCAATAAAAATTCTTACATGAAATCCCTTATCGGCTTTATAAGGTATGTATTAAGAATAAATCAATGAGAGGATAGTAAATATAGGTTTAAATATATAAAAAATAAGGGAAATTTAAATAATATACATTCAAATTGAATAATATTCAATACATAAAAGAATATATATGAAGAAGATAGAATTAAAATCAAAAGTGAGATGATCCAGAAAGCTCCCTCAAGTCGTTAGGGTATAGTCTTAACTTCATATATAATAAAATTTCATGTATTAATTATTTTTTAATAACCCTATTCCTATTTATTTTACTTACTATTAATCATTTATTTCCATGATTATTTATTAATTAAATTTCCATCATCTATATTTTTCATTGGAAGACATTTTTTTTGAGAGTTCCATGTTTTATTTTGTATAGAGATCTTGAGATTCATTTATTATACATATGTTCATGAACTCAAGTATTTTCAAGGTAATAGTTATATCATAGTTCCATAAGTTCTAAAGTTCCATGTTCATTCCATAACATGTGTGTTTTTGGGTTTGAAAAATAGGTGTTCCATAGTTCGTCCTTTTGAGGCAGTTTAACTGGACATATAGAGCCATTTTAATATATTTATTTCTATTTAAATTATTCCACTCTAGAACATTTTTCATAATTTTAATGAATCATTAATGTTATATTTTATTAGAAATAAGGTAATTATAACCAACCATGAATGTGGTGATAATTATAATACCATCATCCATGTAGGTGGTTAAACCGATCATGAAATGTACATGATAAATTAAATCAATATTAAGAGGAAAATTGATATTTGATGATTAAATTAAAAATATTGAATTCTTAATAAATTTATTTTATGTTATTTTAATGATTATTTAGATTGAGTGAGAGTGAAAATTTAAATCGAAACAAAACAATTTGGGTGGGATCTTATTATCTTTTCTTTTGAAGACCCCACTTTTAAAAATCTCTATATTATTTTGTGGCTTGAGATATCATGAGACGAGAATGTACCCTATGGTGAATAAGATACTTATTATAGGGAATTTAAGTCAAGTTTTGGTAATTTTAATGTTTTCAGAACTCTAAATCCACACTCTTCTTTAATATTTCCTTTTCATATTTCTTTGGGGAAAAATATTACATCATGTTTTTTCAGTATTTGAAATTCCTAGAAGAAATTAATTTCTCTAAAATTGGAAATTTCAAGTTGTTCTTTCATTGATAAACAAACTAATTTCATATGATCTCATTATCATCTTCAAAAATTATGTATGCAACATATACAAACATAATTAATTATTTTTTAAATTTTATTTCAAATAGTGGTTGTTGTGTGATTTTCACTTTTTGAACTTCATTTACATTAACCATACTTCCAATTTTTAATACAATTCCACAAATTATTTTTTGCAATATATCCTATATTATTTATCTTAAAAAAATTGATCTATAATGATCAATTTAAAATTTATCATGATTCCTAATATAAAATTATTTTTTCATATCTTCTGTTAAGAATAAAAATTTCACATCTATCTAAGATACCTTATAATATCTCTAAGAAATTAATTATATGAAGAATATTATGGCTTCACACATGTAAAAATAAACAAAAGTATTTTCAAAATATTTGACTTTCACCTATAAGCAGCCTTTATAAACCATTATATCCTTGTTTATTGAAATTTTACATTTATTAGTTAGTTTATTCATGAATTCCCACTTAGTTCCAATTATATTTTACATTTTAGCCTTGGGAAACGTTATTAACTATAGATCTTCTCAATTTGGTTTAGTTATTTAATCATTTCTTACAACAATGCAACAACTTGAACCTAAGATCCTTAGCTTCATTCTAGAATTCCACTCACCTCTGGCACATTACCTAATCATTGAAGGATAATACTAAGAGTCAAGAGTAAATATGAATCAATGAGGAATAATTTATCTCTTTAACTCTCTATGTGTGTATACTAGATTTCTATTAAAAATTTGATATGAATCATCTATATGTAGTATATACCAAACTGTAAACAAATAAAATCAATACTCATAATTGAACATCCCATAATCTCAATATATCAAAATAAACAGAACATGATATATATATATATATATATGTCTTTTATATAGTCATAAAAAAACTATGATGTGAAAATCCATAGAAATAATAAATAAATAAGGCCACTCAACCAGTATATAATAAAAATATATAAAAATATCATCAATATAATATGAAATACAACATGTCAAATCATCCATCTCTATAACCTCCAATACCTCTATGAATATCGAGCTACATCCTCTATAACACCTATAAAAAATCTTAAGACTAAATGTAGTTTTTTGATCATGTATATATACAAACCCATACACATGCAGGGTTGAGTATGAATGACTTAGTAGGATTTTCCTCAAGTTCCCTCAACTCCTATGAGCAAGTGTGTTAAAATGTATACATATAAAGTATTAGTGGAATATGATATAATTTTACACCCCATGTGCATATATATCAAATGACTATAATAGTAGAAAGATCACCTAAAACATGTCTAAGATAAATTAATAATAAACTAATACTATAATTACAATATAAGGATAAATAATGAAAGTAGATGGGATTTTCTATTGTATCCCTAAGAGGATATAAAAACACAATAAATTCCCCATCTAATATGTTCATCTCTATAAAGGCCATCTCACTTCACTAAGACAACATACCAAAACACACACAAAGCATAGACCCTAAATCCCCATCGATTAACTCTATATTTCCCATTGGAAACAAAATAATTACTCTAGGATATAATCAAAATGGTCTTGTTAATCATATTTTTATAAGTATTCAATTCTATCTAGAGAAAAGAAACACTTATCCAAGTGAATAATCTATCACTATGAGCCCTCATCCCTAGTGTTCTATATTTCTCATCACTCTGACACATCTTCCCTTTGTGACCTTAATAAATTCACTCTAACCCATGGACCTGTATAGATAATGAATAATAAATCATTCCAAATTGGTATCATTGACCCATGAATGCTAAAAATAATTTTTTTATCACTTAAACTTGGGTATATAAATGTTTGTCCCTTGGTCATAATGAATAATAATTATCTCAAACCCTAAATTATCGACCCATGTCCACTATTGATAATAAATATCTTATTTTCAAATCCCCTAAATATCAACCCCTGATCTCCAGTGATAAAAATGATAAATTTCTCCAGCTTCGACACATCTCCCCCTAGTCCACATTGATCTAAATAAAACATATCATCCCCTAATCCCTAGTGAAAATTAATAATAAATTACCTCAAATCCAACACATCCATCGTGGTGATAGAGAATAATAAATCACTTCACCTATGATGTATCAACCCATGAACCATATATGATAGTAAATAATAAATCTATTTTCATATTATATAACAACCCATAATGATAATTATCTCACTAATTTACTTTTTTAAAACATTGAATCAAACTCATCCCATAGTCGTTTTTTCATGGATCATATTACTTTCTAAGTTAATAAAATCATCTTGGACCACATCCCACATTTCCATGGAATCCTAGAAACTATCTTCAAGTGGTTTGAAATCTATAAAACCCAACTATAGATTTCTAATATCTCAATATTTTCACTTCATAAAAGGTCCTTATAATGAATTATAAATTACACATATAATAATTAATCTTATAAAAAAATAATAATATAAATATTATTACATATCCTAGAATCCAAAGTTTTAGTTTCTTAAGTGGTTATTAATATAATACAAAAATCATATACATAACCATATATAAATTTATTTAATCCCTTTTATTCTTCTACATATAAGCTAGATGTACCCATCTAAATACATATAATTTTTTAGGGATGTACATAAAAAAGGGTGAGCTAATATCTTAATAAGAGGATAAGAATATAAAATCAAGGAGATATGTGACAACATGAAGTATGGTGAGATCTCATCATAGAAACATAAACATAGGAAAATCATGAAACATGACCTATAAATGTTACACAAACATAATAAAAATATTTTATAAATATAAGTCAAGACTCACTGCCAAAAAATCATAACATTTTTGGGATTGGATACCCATAGTCCATACATAACATATCATGAGATATAAATGCTACCCAATGAATTAAGGGACTAATTTTAGGCTCACCCATAACATAATAATATATCCATGTATATGTTTACCACAAATAAACAAAGGAATTTAAGTAATAAAAAAAATTATAACATTATTAACTTGGAAAAAGAATGCGGGTTATATAACAATCTCATAATAGATCACACAATATATAATAAAAAAATAAAGTGGCATGAAACATGAAAGACCTAGAAAGTAATGTAATAGTTCAAGGTAAAGTTAAAATAATACTATATATATAATATAATAATAAAAAATATATAAAACTCAAATGAGAGAGTGAAAGCATAAATAAAATCAATAAGAAGTCATACATGAATCCCATTATCAAATTTATAAGGTATGAATTAAGCATAAATCAATGGGAGGATATTAAAGATACATGTAAATCAATAAAAAATATGGTAAAGTGATATAATATACATTAAAATGGCATAATATATAACACATTAAAGAATATATATAAAGAATAGATAATTCAAATCAAAAGTGTGATGAGCGAGAAAGTTACCTCAACTCATTAGGGAATTTTCATAACTTCCTATATAATAAAAGTTATTTTATTAATTAATTTTTAACCCTATTAATTTTAAATTTACTTATTATTAATCATTTATTTCCATGATCATTTATTAATTAATTTTTCATCATCTGCGTTTGTCGTTAGAAGAAATTTTTCTAGAGAGTTTTATGTTTTCTTTAGTATAACATTCTTGAGATCCATTTATTATAAATAGGTTCATAAACTCAAGTATTTTTATAGTAATAGGACTACAATTGTTCCATAAGTTTTAAAGCTTCATGTTTATTCCATAATAGGTGTGTTTTTGGTTCTCAAAATAGGTGTTTCATGGTTTGTCATTTCGGGATGGTTTTACTTACAATATAGTTCCATTTTAATATATTTATTTCTATTCATATTATTCAATTCTATAACATTGTTCCTAAATTTAATGAATCATTAATTTTATTTTTTTATTAGAAATAATATAATTATAACCAACCATGAATGTGGTGATAATTATAATACCATCATCCATGTAGGTGGTTAAACCAATACAAAAATATACATACTAAATTAAATCAATATTAAGAGGAAAATTAATATTTGATGATAATATTAAAAATATTTAAGTCTTAATAAATTTATTTTATGTTATTTTAATGATTAATTAGATTAAGAGAGAGTGAATGTTTAAATTGAAATAAAACAATTTGGGTGGGATCTTATTATCAATTTTTTCCAAAGTTGTATACACTATTAAGGATTGAGATGTTATGAGAGTAGAAAATACCCTAAAGTGAATAAGATTATTAGGATAGGGAATTTAAGTAGAGTTTAGGTAATGGTAATGTTGTAACCAAGGGATGTAATTTGGATTTTTTGTTAATTGGAAGTCATTGGAATCAATTTAGTGAAGGATGAACTCACAACATTATAGTGATAAAATTGCATGAAGGCATTCTTTTTTATTTATTTTGGATAATCCATCTTTTAAGGGTTTAAGGGGAACCCTTACATGACCTGTAGGCCCAAGAAATAAGACCCATACAAAACCTAACACATAACCTTAAAGGACCAAGACCTGACTGTAAAGACCCAGAAATTCCATGTATTTTTTTAATTAAATGGAATTATTACCAGTATGGGAAATTGATGACACATGATTCTGAGGCCCAGAGATCCCAGAACATAATTTTGAACTTTTTTTAAGGTATGTTCAGTAAACGTGCATGCGATGAATTCTATCCTTTGAACCGGTGCTCGGATTAAAAATCCGTGGGCATCATTGAATCCACAGCGCCAAGATTCACTTAAGGGAAGCTTAACTTCAACCGACAAGGGTTGAAAAAGAATTAATTTTTGGACTTTAAAAAAATAATAATAAAATAACTTAATGAGTTATTTTATTTCTTTCTTTGTAAATGTTGAGCGGTGGTGGTGGGACCACTATGTTGTCAGACCATTTAATAGCTTGTTACACTTGGTTGTGTAACTGCACCGTTAGGAGAATTAATAAATTTATTAATTAAATTTATTAATAAACATCATTAATTGTGAGATGGGTTGATATCCTATTTTTTCTATTTAAACACATCTCTGGAAGGGGTTTTAGGCATTGAATAGAGGAACCTATGATGAAGTGATGATAACATCTTCCACCAACGCAGAATTGAGCTTCGACGATCGTTGGAGGATTCGACGATGAGCGCCAAAGGACATGAACCTTATACTTTGTCCGAAACACCCTCGAACATGGAAAATCCTTCCTCATATGTAGCAACTTACAATAGACTCAAGGTAGAGGGTTTCGTTGTTTAAGTAAGATTTGTTCATTCTTGAAATGATTCCCTTGTTATTATGCTAACGCGGAGGCCACAGGCCAAATGAACAAGGTCTGGAACCTCCATCGATCTTGTTATTGGTTGAGTTCTTAATGGGAAACCAGAAGATATGGCGGAATGTTGGAACCAAGGGCCGCACAGTATAGGCACCATCTTGGGAAGCCCATAGGTGAAGATGTGAATAAAATCAGACCATCAGAGCTTCATCGGTGGCCTACGGAAGCTCCGCCGGTGCGGCAACGCCGATGATCGAGGGAGGAAGTGGCCGAAACTCACCAGACATGAAGGGACAACGACACCCGAAGGCACTTCTTAGGACAATAAGGAGCCAACCTTTTCTGGCCAAAATTGGAAATGGGCGGCGCACTGCGGCGGTGCGCCACAGAGGAGGGCCACGACTTCGAGCCACAATGGAGGGAGGACCCGCTGTCCGTGGGTTCCACAGAAGGCCGGTCTAAGCGGAACATCCAAGTAGTGTGGCGCCATATGACACCACTAATTTGAAGACCTGAACGACTCAGACATTCCGGAGGGGAGCGGACCCCTGCACCCAGCCAGCAGGCTGGGTGGTTCCGTGGCCCGGCGTGCCGTACCCATCCGGGTGGGCCGGGCCAAACCCATGACTTAGAGGGCCTCACTCGTGGGCAGAGGGCCAACCCCATAGCCTAGCGGGCTGAGCCCACAGCCCAGCCCCTTTGGGCCAGGTCGGACCGGACCCAACCCCTTCCGCGTCTGTTGTGTTGGAACCCTTATGACATGGAATTTCATTGGGTTAGTTATTCATGGGACTTCTTTCCAGTTGAAATATGACTGATGGCTTGAGGAGAAGATCCTCTCAAAATAAAGCGTGCTTTTTGCGGGAATCCAGTGGCTGGTTGTGACGTGAAGAATGAATAGTGATCCTATGTGGGTCAGCACCGAGCAATCCTATGTGGGTCAGCACCGAGTGATCCTGTGTGGGTTAGCACCGAATGATTCTGTGTGGTTCTACACCGAGCGATCCTGTGTGGGTTAACACCTAGAGATCTTGTGTGGGTCAGCACCTAGTGATCCTGTGTGGGAAAGCACCGAGCGATCCTATGTGGGTCAGCACCAAGCGATCCTATGTGGGTCAGCAGTAGAGCCTCTTGACAGAATAATATGATCTTGATTTATGAATAATAATATATACTTCTATACTTAAGTTATACCTGGTTTGAGCTGAGTCTTTACTTGTGATTTGTGATTGAGATCATGCTTTATGGATTTTCCTTTGTGGAATTCTGGGAGACCATCATGGGTCTCAGGGTCCCTAATGGGTATTGTTATACTCACCCCTACATGGGATTCACCCAAACCTTGTTGTGTATCATTCAAACAACATACAACTAGACTGAGTCTTGTGGAGTTAGGGCATGATGGTGCTCAGAGGTGATTGACAGACGGTGTACAGAGGTGACTGGTAAACATGGAGAGCTGCGGTGACGAGTTGCACTCACCCTTCAGGTAAGAACCTTGGCAGACGACCTCAGGAGCTGTTTTCCCTTTTTGTTTTACTTCCATTTCAGTTGGGCTTGTATTCTGGCCCCTTTACTTTCAGTACTCACTTTTACACTTTGTAGTGTTTTTTTAGTTGTGGTTGTACCTTTATTTTCCATTATGTTTACTTGTGCATAATGTGCCCTGTTTGTGTGTGTACATGTTTTTGGGTCAATGCCTTTCCATTTTAGGGATATTCCTTTTCGATTATAGTATCTGAACCCTAGCCTATGGAAGTCGGGTTTGGGGTAGTCACCACACAGGCCCCAGGGGTCGGGTCATGGAAAAGTGGTATCAGAGGGGTCAGTTCTACCATAAGAACTAGGAGTCTATGTTTTCAATGGAGTAATAGTGTTAAGTGTCTTGAGTTTGGGTTTCAGTTTGGAGAGTCCAGTGTTGGTGCGGTGGCCGATGTTTCCATACACTAGGACCCTAAATTCTAATTTCCAACTCGGTACACAAAAACACTATTTGAATGTGTTTTAAAAATGCTATTTTTTATTTTGATCTCTTTGAGTTAGCTCACCAGGTATAACTTATTGATTGTGGCACACCTGTTTTCTTTCAGGATGCCTCTATTTATACATCCAACTAGGATTCCATAGAGAGATCATGATGACGGCCCACCGAGCAATGAGGCATCGGTGCATGGCCCTCTTACAGTGATGGAACCTTCAGGTGGTGTACCAGCAACACCACCACTCATAGGGAATTAGTTGCCACCAGCCTCACCAGCAGACCATGAACGCTGACTGAGTGCATTGTATGAGTTCCAGAGATAGAGGAATCTAAGGTTTTTGAGGATTGACAGATCCCCATGCAATTGAGGACTGCCTGGAGGTTGTGGAAGGGGTTTTTTACTTAGTTGAGACACTAGAAGATCAGATAGTTCCTAGATGCTAGCCTCTTCTAAGGAATAATAGGGAGATGGTGGAGCTTGAAGCTCAAAAATCATGAGGTGGTGAAACTATTTTGGTTGGAATTTGAGACCCTCTTTAGGGAGGAGTTCGTACCAGTGACTTTATGCTTAGTGTGTATCTAGGAGCTACTGTACTTACAGTAGGTAAACCTGACAGTGGACCAATACTCGACAAGATTCACTGACCTCTCTCGCTACTCCACCGAAATGGTATGGGACCCATTTTTTAGGGCCCGAACCATTGATCAGGGTATTCTTTAGGATATAATAGTGTCAACGATATTGCTTAATATCCCAACATAGGATGGAGTGCTCAAGAAAGATATTTTGGTGGAGAGATTCCTAGCTGAGTAGGCATCGACAGTGAGAGACATCACCGAACGATAAGTAGATGAGTCATCTATTGTAGGTAGTAGGCATATGACATAGAGGTCTAAGTGGGCCATGCCTTCTGTAGTATGACCCTAGGATACAAGATTAGAGGTGTGGAGCTTACGAGGAAGGGGAGTTCATCTGATGACTAGAGTTTGTTTCTCTTGCAGCGGACAGGGGAACATGGATCATGACTGTCTGACTCCCTACATGGAAAATCATAAGATGATCGAGGGACCACCAAGATAGTGACATATATTCGAGCGAGGAGGTCCGAAGGGCGGCGAATGTGGAAGAGGAGCTAGCCGAGCAGCAGGAGTTGGGCGACGATTTGAGGTTCTACCACCACCACCTCCAGGAGGTCCACCCTGACCTCAGGGAACAGGTGGACAGGGACGAGATCAACTACAGGTAGCTGAGTCCTATGATCACGATGCTCTAGATATGATTCTAGGTATGATATGTGTCTATTTCACCCTAGCTGTAGTAATTATAGACACAAGTTCCAGTCACTCTTTTATTTCCATGGCTCTCATTCGGAGCACGAAGATTCCAATGGAGCCGTTGGCTCGATCCTTACTATTAAAGACTCCTACAGGAGAGGATTCGATGATTACACACTGGTACCTACAGTGTAAGATTACTCTATGAGGCTAGAGCTCCAGCTGGGATCTCCTAGTAGAAGCGTTGAGGCCTTACAATGTAATCTTGGGTATGGACTAGTTATCTATGGTCCATGCTCATATGGAATTTTTTAGGTGCAAAGTGTGGTGTGACTGTGAGAATGGGACTAGGTTTACTTTCACCAGCGAGAAGGGAACCTTTGTAGCTCATGATAGACTTTCTCAGAGGAGGGTGTAGTCGATCACTCATAATTTTTCTAGACTTACCCTTGGAGTAGTTGACGCGAGGAGTCCGATTTATCCTGTAGTGGTGGACCAGTATGCTGATGTCTTTCCTGTTGATGTTCTGGGAATACCTCCTCATCAAGAGGTATACTTCTACATCGACCTGTACCCCAGGACGACACTGATATCTACACCAACATATCGGGTGGATCCCTTAAAGCTTCGTGAGTTGAGGGTACATTTAGAGAACTTTCAGGGTAAGGGGTTTATAAGGCCCAGTGTTTCTCCATGGGTAGCCTTGATTTTGTTTTCCAAGAAGGAAGATGGGAGTTTGAGGCTTTTCATGGAATATTGGAACCTGGACTAGGTGACTATGAAGAACAAGTATCCACTTCCGAGGATTGATGATCTCTTCGATCAGCTGAAGGGAGCTTGGTGGTTTTCGAAGATAGACCTCAGATCAGACTATCATCAGCTCAGGGTATAAGACGAGGATGTACCAAAGATGAAATTCAGATGCTGGTATGGCCCCTATGAGTTCTTGGTGATGCCTTTCGGCATGAAAAATTCTCTGTAAGTGTTCATGGGGCTCAAAAACAGAATCTTCCATCCTTAACTCGATCACTTCATGGTGGTTCTCATTGACGACATCTTGATCTACTCGGCTTCAGAGGAGTATCATGCTACACATCTGTAGATAGTTATAGATACACTCAGAGAGCACCAAATTTATGGAAATATCTCTAAGTGCAAGTTATGGATATGAGAATTCCACTTTCTTGGAAACGTTATCTCATAGGCTGGAGTTGTGGTGGATCCAGTGAAGATAGAGGTAGTGCTTTCTTGGGAGCCACCTAGGAATGTGACCGAGGTGCGAAGTTTCCTGGGGTTGGATGGGTACTATAGGAGATTCGTACCTGACTTTTCAGAGTAGCAGCACCCTTTTCAGCTTTGAAAAAGAAGGGACAACCCTTCTTGTGGACAGAGAGATGCCAACAAAGTTTTCAGGAGATGAAGTGGAGATTTAAGAGTGCACCCATCTTGAGGATACCAGAAGAGGTAATTGGGTATGTAGTCTACTATGACACATCGGGGAATGGGCTGGGATATGTCCTAATGCAGGAGCGAGCAGTGATCACCTACAACTCACGACAGTTGAGGCATCATAAGAATAACTATGCTACCCATGACATGGAGTTAGCGGTAGTGGTATTTGTATTGAAGATGTGGTGACACTACTTGATGGATGAATGGTTTACTATCTACTCCTTTCACAAGAGTCTCAGTTATATCTTCTCACAGAAGGACCTGAACATGAGATAATAGCGATAGATGGAGTTCCTCCAGGACTACGACTTTGAGATAGTCTACACTCATGGGAAGGGGAACGTGGTGACATACACACTCAGCAAGAGGTATATACTACAGTTGATGAGTGAGGTGACAGAGCGGTTATCCGCGTTGCAGATATACTTCATGGATAGTAATGGATTAGCTTACTTATAGTCTATGATAGTGACTGCACTGCTCCTTCAGTGATTCAGGGAGGCACAACTTGGGGACGTTGAATGCGAGGCCCGACATGCTCAGATATCATCAGGAAGGTCTCTTGAATGATTTTATAAAGGTAGGGAGCATGTCATCTTTTTCATAGGGCATTCCATGGAGCCAATGATGCTACAAGAGGAGGTGTTGAGGGAGTTCTAGACATCCACTTTGGCGGTACATCCTTGTGTGATGAAGATGTACCAAAACCCCTAGTTTCAATACTAGTGGACAAGGATGAAGAAAGTAGTGGTGGAGTTCGTTTCATGGTGCCTCACTTGTCAGCAAGTGAACACTGAGCACCAGGTTCTAGCAGGCTTGACTCAGCCACATGAGGTGCCAGAGTGGAAGTGGGATGCCATTTCTATAGAATTCATGACAGGACTCCCATGTACGTCCAGGGGCCACAATTCTATCTAGTTGATCATTGATAGACTCACCAAGTCAACCCACTTCTTACCCATCTGAGAGAAGGGATTAGTAGAGGGCTTGGGATGACTCTACCTACAGAAGATTGTATGGATTCACAGAGTTACATTGATGATTGTTTCAAATCGTGACACTCGTTTTACATCTCAGTTGTGGGTAGGATTACAAGAGGCGTTTGGGACTCAGCTATGCTTGAGCACTACCTTTCATCCTCAAACAGATGGTCAGACAGAGCAGAACATACAAATGCTTGAGGACATGCTTCGTGCTTACATCCTTGATTTTGGCCATAGTTGGGAGGACCACATTCCCCTGGTGGAGTTTGCATACAACAATAGTTATCACCACACTATCGGCATGGCACTATTTTAGGCCTTGTACGAGAGATCGTGCATATCACCTCTATGCTAGATAGACCCAGGGGAGTCAGCACTTATGGGTCTAGAGTTGGTACAGGCTACCACTGAGAAGGTGCAGATCATCCAGGAGTGGATGAATACTGCACAGAGTCGATATAAGTCTTATGTCGATAGGAGATAAAGGCCCTTGGAGTTTGAGGAGGGAGACCACATATTCCTACGAGTCTCACACCAATGAGAATTGCAAAAATTTGGATAGGGAGGCAAGCTATCTATGAGGTTCATCGGACCTTTCCAAATCCTCAGCAGAGTAGGAGAAGTGACATACTACTTATCTCTTCCCCCAAAGATGCACTAGGTGCATAATGTATTCCATGTGTCACAGTTGAGGAGGTACGTGTATGATCCATTGCACTTTATCAACTGGGGAGAGTTGGATATTGATGATGGGGTGATGTTCGTGGAGTTCCAGGTGGATATAGAGGATCAACAGAATTAGGTCCTTCTTGGATGGTCGATCCCTATGGTGTGAGTTCAGTGGTAGCATGGGAACCTCTAGGGGATCACATGGGAGCGGGAGGCTCAGATACGTTCTCAGTACACCCATTTGTTTCCCTAGTTTTTGTTGTAGCTTTTAGGGATGAAAAGATCTATGGTGGGGATAATGTAAAGACCTAATAATTCCATGTAATTTTTTTAATTAAATGGAATTATTACAAGTCTTCAAAAATTGACGAGACATGATTCCGAGGCCCGAAGAGCCCGAAACGGAATTTTGAACT
The DNA here is from genome assembly GCA_963277665.1 of Viscum album. Lineage (NCBI taxonomy): Eukaryota > Viridiplantae > Streptophyta > Magnoliopsida > Santalales > Viscaceae > Viscum > Viscum album. Next base: position 1,116,449,691 of record OY728120.1, read on the forward strand.
ATTTTTAAGGTACGTTCAGTAAACGTGTGGGTGGAGAATTCTATCTTTTGAACCGGTTCTTGAATTAAAAATTTGAGGGAACTGTTGAATCCATAATGCCGAGATTCGCTTAAAGGAAGCTTAACTTCGACCGACAAGGGTTGGACAAAAAAGTTAATTTTTGGACTTTAAAAAAATAATAAAAAAATAACTCAATGAGTTATTTTATTTCTTTATTTGTAACTGTTGAGTGGTGGTGGTGGGACCACTGGGTTTTCAAACCATTTAATGGTCGGTTACACTTGGTTGTGTAACTACACCATAGGGAGAATTAATAGATTCATTAATTAAATTTACTAATGAACCTCATTAATTGTGCGATGAGTTGATATCCTATTTTCTTATATTTAAACAAAGCTCAGGCAGGGTTTTTTTGGAACTGAATAGAGGAACCTCTGATGAAGTGCCAACAACATCTTCCACGAATGTAGAATGGATCTTTGATGACAGTTGGAGGATTCGACGATGAGTTACAAAGGACGTGAACCTTCTCCTTCATCCACAACACCCTCGAACGTGGACACTCCTTACTCATCCGCAACAACTTCCAATGGACTCGAGGTGGGGGGGTTTCATTGTTTAACTAAGAGTTTTTCATTCTTGAAATTATTCCCTTGTTATTAGGCTAATGTGAAGGGCACGGGCCAAACGCACAAGTCTTGAACCATCCACCAATCTCATTATTGGTTGCATTCTTTGTGGGAAACTAGAAGATATGGCGTGAAGGTGGAACTGAGGGCCGTGCTACATAGTCACTATCCTGGGAATCCCGTAGGCATAGACGAGAATAAAATCAGACCATTAGAGCTTCATCGGTGACCCATGGAAGCTTCGCCGACACGGCAGCACCGACGACTGAGGGAGGCGACGGCTGGCACCTGCCAACCATGATGGGATGACAACGCCCGAAGAAACCGCGACAGAAAAGGGTCGGCCGACCTCTTTCAGCCGCATTGGAGCCATACGGTGCACTGCGGTGATGCACCGCAGAGGAGGGCCGCAGCTTCGAGCCACGATGGAGGGCAGACCCGCGGTCTGCAGGTTCCACAGAAGGCCGATCCACACGGACCAGCCAGGTGGTGCAACCCCATTTGGCACCGCTACTTTGAAGACCAAAATGGCTCAACCATTTGGGAGGGGAGCATACCCTCACGCCCGACCAGCAGGCCGGGCGGTTTCACGGTTTGGAGGGCCACACCCAGCCGAGTGGGCCGGTCTGAACCCACATCCCAACGGGCTAGACCAGGCCTAGACGAACCGGGCCAAGCCCAGCCCATTCGGGCCGGGCCCAACAGGCCGGGTCGGGTCGGTCCGACCGGGTCGAATCAGACTTAGATCCTTTTTGGCCCAGTTATTCTTAAATGAGAATATCTCCTAAACTGGATGTCTGTTTGACAAACCGTCTACGACGCTAAAAACCTTAGGACGAGGTGGTCCTTATGAAATAATCCAATTGAGTTTTGTAGAAATTTGGAGTATGTATAGGTTGGATCAAACCCAAATCCAACTGGGCCCTCGACATTAAAATGCATATAACTTACAGACCGGGCGCCCGATTGACGCGCCGTCTATTGAGTTGGAACACTTATTACATGGAAGTTCATTGGGTTACTTCTTTGTGGGACTTCATTTTGGTTGAAATATGACCAATGGCTTGAGGATTGGATCCTCTCAGAATCAATCATGCTTTGTGTGGGAATCCAGTAGCTGGATATAATGTGAAGAATAAATAGCGATCCTATGTGGGTCAGCACCGAGAAATCCTATGTGGGTTAGCACTGAACAATCCTGTGTGGGTTAGTACCAATCAATCCTGTGTGGGTCATCACCTAGCGATCCTGTGTGGGTCAGCACTGAGCGATCCTGTGTGGTCCAGTAGTAGAGGCTATTAATAGAATAAGATGATCTAGCTTTACGACTAATCATATGTACTTATGTACTTATGTTATACCTGGTTTGATCTGAGTCTTTACTTGTGCTTTGTGATTGAGATCATGTTTTGTGGGTTTTCCTTTTTAGAATTCTGGGTGACCATCAGGGGTCTCGAGGTCCCTACTGGGTATTGTTATACTCACCCCTGCATGGGTTTTTCCCACAACTTGTTGTGTCTCATGAAGATGAAGAATATATAAACGGAGTCTTGATGAGTCAGGGCTTGACGGTGCTCAAAGGTTATTGACAGATGTTGTACGGAGGTGATCGATAGACATGGAGAGCTGCAGTGAAGAGCTTTACCTACCCTTCAGGTATAAATCTTGGCATACGACCTCAAGAGTTGTTTTCCCTTTTTTTTGTACTTCTATTTCATTTGGGCTTGTATTCTGGACCCTTTACTTTCAGTACTCACTTTTACACTCATTGGTGGTTTTTAGTTATGGTTGTACCTCTCTTTTCCGTTGTGTTTACTTGTGCGCAATGTGACCTGTCTGTGTGTGTATAGTTTTTTGATGCAATACCTTCTCATTTTAGGGATATTCCTTTCCAGTGCTAGTCGCCAACCCCTATCCTATGGAAGGTGGGCTTGGGGTAGTCACGACACGGGCCTCGAGGGTTGGTTTGTGACACTGACACACTTGAAATAGACCCTCCTCAGTATCTGCATCTTGAAGGATCCTAGCTCTGCACCTCACATGGATGATCGACTAGAATTTCCTAGTGCATAACTACATGGTTCTTGGTCTTGATGGTAGTTTCCATACCCTCTAATTCTTCCAATTCAGTTAGCACTGCTCTGGTGGTTTCTATTTTTTCTCTGAATCCTTGTCTGGGCCTGCTCCTATGTGGTCTACTTGTGCTTCTTGGTCTTTTATATGGCCCGAAATCCCTAAGTCCCGAAGACCATTGGGGGATTGAAGTTACTACAGCCCGAAGGCCCTATGGCTCGAAGGCCTTTGGTGGCCTGAAATCCTTGATACCCATAGGCCCAAAACAGTGCCCCAAAGGCCCAAATCGGGTGAATAGTGCTGGTTTCTATAGTACCAAACAATACCCACTATAGTAACTACTACAGTACAACTACAATACCTTATAAATTCACTATCACCTAGATTTGATCCTAGATCTCTTGGATGCCAAGCAGGAGCCTCTACTACTCTGGTACATGCTCGTTGGCCACAACATCATAGTGAGAATGATTACATCATGGATATATGCTAAAGATATCCATTTGAATTGCAGGTGTCTTCACCATGTTGTGATTATATAAAAAATAGAAATAGAGTTGTTTTGGGACGATAAACAATATGGATGACATGGGAATTTTAGAAGGAATTTTAGTTGAGAAGTTTTTCTATAAGAAATGATAGTTTATACATATTATGGAGGCCATGGTTGAAGGAATTTCTATAGTAAAGTGTTGAACTTTCTAAATAATATGTAAGACCACAAAAAATCTTACATAAGGGTAATATAAAGAGATAACCCATACATATAGATTTTTACTTTTCAAATTTGAAAACCTAGAGATGTTGAAATGATATGAATGTTGTTTCTGTGGTCATTTTAAAGATCACATTGGTCAAGGTTTGGATTGAAATAAAGAGATGGTGGGGGAAAATTCTACATTAGATGTTTTATAGGGATTAAAAAATCCTTATACAAAATGGAAGAGGCCCATAATGGGTGTTGTGAAAACAGTATTGGGATTACAAAATACCTATTCAAAATGGGTTTCTAGAGAAGCACCACACTATAAAAGACAACATTTCAAGTATATAGTTTTCTATATGTGAATCAAAATGGATATACAAGCATGGATCAAGTTCTTTTAAAGGGTATTTTTCTTAGATAAGCACTATGTTGTGGTAATTGAAGTAACACGTCATTGTCAGTTTGATGTGGTTCTCAACACACACATTTTGAATAGATGACACACCATGAATTTTAAAAAATTAGAGGCTATGATTAGATTTTATGATTTGAAAATCCTTCAAATATTTAGTGGTTATAGCATGAACTTCAATAGAACAAATGGAGTTCAATGGTGGAAAAATACTGGAAGATGATCCAATGGTTTGGTTTTAAGAAGAGGAAGCTTTAATTTGTTTAAATATTTAATTTTGAATTTGAATTTTAAAAATACTAGGTTATATTGGAACCTAATATATAGAAATAGATAAATAAAACAAGAAAAAGGGATATAGAGAATATCAGGAAGAATATAAATAAGAATCAGGTGTGAAATTTATTGAATATATGTTTTTAAAGAGATAAGTGTGGTTGATATAAATTCCATTAAATATTTAGTTTATAAGTGAAGTGTTGTTTTTCATAATGGTGAAGAACAATAATCAAAGAACAAATCAACATGGAGAACACCTATTATTGTTTGGTGTTATGTCTACAATTATTATCATTGTGAGTTTGACCTAAGTTTTGACATTATCCTTTGTGTAACTATTGTAACCATGATATTATGTTGGATTTTTTGACAATATATATTAAGGAATATATTTTATTAAGTGTCTTATGTAATTAGTGAGCTAGCATTCTATTTCATTCTTGATAAGGAGGACATTAAATAATGAGGTTATAGTGAAGGAATTGCATAGAGAGTTTCATGAAGATATTATATTCATCATATGGAGTTATTTATAATTAGTTTTTTAGTTTTTTATAAGGGTTTTAAGCATTAATATTAGGTTAGTGAAAATAAGGTGTGGTCTAGTTTGTGAAAAAAATGTTTACATGTAGAAGAATTTTATTTTTGGAAAGTGTTGGTTATGGAGTTAATGAAAAATTTATCCATAAATCAAAGTTGGAATAACCCAAGGGTAGTAGGGTAGTATAGAGAATATATCTAGTGTGGGTTATAAATGGTAGGGAGAAGCATGGGGAAGTTTAAAAGGAAGAGAGGCAGTGTGGGGAGACATGGTGGTGCTTACCGGTAAATGCGACCCTAAGGGATTTGTTCATCGGTTCAATATCACACTAAGGATAATAAAACAAGTATCCATACATTAGAGTATTTTATGTGATATAAGGAAAAATATGGGTTCTATTCATATATTAAAATACACATGAATTTATTGAGATGACATCGTCGCTTTCATCATTTACTTATAGCTTGAGGGTTCCTACACACACCAAGATCAAAATGACGCGACTTCATATATTAAAATCCTCATGCTAAAAAACTTGAGGACCAATGTATAAATAGATATATTTAAGAATGATAAAGTTTCAAACCATTCCATAAAATCATGAGGTGTTCCATAAAGAGTTGTGTTATTTCATGATAGATATTGGAAAAGGGTGATTCTGTATAAAATATAGACGTTCATATACAAGAAAAATTCATATGAAAGAGAGCATCTCATATAAAATGGATAGTTCATATGAGAGGAATTTTTTATGAAAAATGTGAGTTCACATGAAAGTGTATCTTTATATGATACACTAGGTTGTTTTCATTAATTTTAAAAAATTTGTGAAGTTGACATGTTACGTGATGTAATATTTAGGGAAGCCTAAATAAAGTATTTAAATGGAGATATAATTCCATGATATTTGGGAAGGCTAAATAAGATTTTATTCTATGATAATTTAATAAGTTTTAATGAATTTAATATGGATATTTTTATTCTATGATATTAAAATGTTTAAATGAAAAGGATCAAGTTTTTTACCTGAGCCTGTAGAACTAGAATATGATGGAATAAAAAGGAAACTTGTTTTTCATAAGATCATGGAGGTATTATTGAAGGTGTTACTAGAGTTACAAATGATTATTTGACCATATAGTATCTTATGAGACACTTGGAGAATATGGTTAAGCTTAAAAGAAAGTGAAAGAATCCACACCATTCATTACAGAAGCATGGAGGCATTCATGCATGTATATATACTTCTTGAGTAAGTTTTTGGAAAAATATAGAAAACCTATTCTATATTTAAATATTAATTTCAAAAGAAGTGTATGATAATTTCACTACCATAACTATTTTTTAAAGAATAAAATAAAAGATAAATAGAATGGAGTCAACATATATAGTCACACTTGGGTTTAATGTAAATAGAAGATGAAGAAGGTATCCTAGTGATCACATCTATATTATATTTAATGAGGGAGGCTTGATAGAAGAAGAAATTAGTTTACCACTACTATATCTAGAAATATAAAAAGAAGAGAATATAGAATAATTATAATATTTTAATTAGTATTATCTGAGAGAAATTGATACTGTAGTTTGAGGGAATACACAAACACAACACTACCTGACGAGGAGTTATGTCTAGCTAGATTGAATATGTATAGGAGAATCATACTGAAGATCAAAGTGCATCCACCTAGAGATAGATATGTAAAAATTTCATGCATACCACGATAATTATGAAGAGACCCTCAAGTCTATAAACTGAATCCATTCCTCTATTGAGCAATACATAAGAGTAGAGAAAATTCATTGCTCCTTGGATCAGTATTGAACCTTTCCCGAATTCCTTTTAATATATTTAAAAGTGACTATTAAATCCCTATAACATTAACACAATGATGGTGTGTACTCCTTGGAGTATCCCATTTAGGTGAACCAAGTAAAATATTTGTGTTTCTATATATTTACTTTCTACATTAATTTGATGTGGATGCATTCAAAAAATAAAACAGGTTGAATGAATGTTCCTTCTAAACCTGAAGAAAGATCCTAAAAAAATATAAACAAGGAAAAATAAAAATTCTAAATCGGGTAACACCCTGATTCACCCCCTCTTAGGGTGTACCATGTATCAAAAAATAGTATTCGAGATTAATGGTTCTAACCTTTCATTAAACCTTAGTATTTTTATTTTAAACCTAGTAATTTTATAGATTATATGTTGAATCCACCATTCTTAAATGTTACTAATCTTTATCGTAGATAGAATGAGATGATTTTATTCCTATAGTCTTATGGAATGGAGTTTGTGAAGTTTAACAACAATATGCTGATATAACTAAGCTCAATGAAATATTAGATCTTGAGGAGATAAATATATAACATGGTTTAAAATAAAATTAATTATTACCACAACTTTTAATATCTAGAAATATTTGGAGGTTGTGTATAGAAATTCTGATGATGCAAATATGATTGGGATAAATACCCCATTAATTTTTTTACAAATAGTTATATAAGGAACCATTGAATAGTTCTAATAAATATTTTATTATAAAAAAAGATAAAAGTATAAGGAATATAAAAAATTCTACCCATAATAAATACTCTTCAACTGAGGTGATTAACTATAAATCTATTATTACACCTAATTCTAACCCTATAAAATATTCTCCTTTTAAATCTAAAGATACAGTTTTTATATCTCCTAAATATGTTGAGGATAAGAAAACACTTCACATGGTAAATTGATAGGTTTTTGGTGAAAAAAACTAGAGGAGATTCAAGGATTTAAAAATGAAGTGTAGATCCTAAAGGATGAAGTTAAGAAGTGTTGTGCTCTCATAGAAAATTTAGAAGAAGCAGATAAGAAGTTAATAAATGAATGTATGAATTCGAAGGAAACCATAAAAATAATGAAAATGAAAATAAAGGAATAAAGTGATATAATTTAAACACTTGTTTAATAAATAAAGGAAATCATGGAAAGGGAGAAAGATCATGAAGCATATTTGATTGTTCTTAAATAATAACATAAAGAGTAGGTGAAGATAGTAAATAGTGAAAGGAATTATTAGGCTAAGAATTTAGAAAGTGAATTAAAAGAGAAGGGATTATGGATTAAAAGGATTGGGGGGGAGGATCTTCACATTGTGAGGAATATATAAAATACCAAATAATACCTTGTAAAGACTAAAACCAGGTGTAAGAGGAATGCCAATATGTTTAAAAAAAAGTGTGGTGGTGCAAGCTTCATTAGATGGTTGTTCCTGAAGGTCTCAACTTCATCTCTATAGAGATATTTAGTGACTCTTCCAAGGATGATATGGTGTTTGAGATTCTGGTTTTATTAGCATGGTCTCTTTAGTAATATTGGTTATTGATGAATTAGGTATTCTAGTGATCATGGGGTATTTATAGTGATATTTTCTTGATGTATTTGGTGATTTTATGAAAGTGATGTGCTACAAGGCTACATGTCTAAGAGGTGACGTGTGTGGTTTCATTTTGATTTTGAATTTTGAATTTGATGGTGTGGTTCTATAGTGGAGGAATTATTTTGAATTTTTAATTTGTTTACTAGGATGTTTTTTAATTAGTTATCTAAATTTATAAGGTTATCACTTAACCAAATATATTATTTAAAAATTAAGGACATATTATGAGTTCTTGTAAGGAAGATATATGTCTAAAAAATTATGAAACAATTACTACAATAATATCTTAACTAAGAAAACTGTATATAATTAACAATAGAAATAAAGATGATAAGATAGTATCCTCTACTTTTATAACTAGAAGAAGACAAGGATGAAAGGATGGAGAGTACGATTTTCCTAAGACTAGATTCAATATATTGGATTATTGAAAGGGGAAAAAGTAGATAGATATTCCCAAGGTGTCTCTAATGTTCTAGTCATAATATTCCTTAAAGGCTATTCTAATAAAAACATAAAAAATAAAAAACTATTCCATTGAAGAATAGGTTTTCTCTCTTGAAAGATTGTATCGAAGGAATAAAACAAAAATTGGCTCAAGCACCAAAGGGAGTGTACTCTTAATAGCATAAATGAAATTAAAGGAAGAAGGTATATAGAGAAAAAGAGAAGGAATAATTTTCTCTCATGGAAATAAATGAAGATAATTAAGATGTTTTTTTATTGTTTATTCATACCACAACTAAATAAGAACAAAAAAATCAGTGGAGTTTCCCTTTCATGGAGGTAGAAAATTGGTAAATAGTTCATATAAGAGTCTTTAAATGAAATTTTCACTATTGTAATGTTTGAAACTAAATAATTAAATACCAAATAATGTAAATAGGAAAATTTATATTCAAAATTTTAGATAAAAATATAGAAGAATACTAGAATAAAAGCATTAATTTATAAAGACAAACCACACTCCTCAATTTGAGGAAGAATAATTTATCCCTTTATCCATGTGATTTAATATCTATAACTATTGTTTTATGTAGTGAAATATTAAGGTTGGGATACAATCCATAGGGTGGTTATTCTAAAAATGGAACATATGAGTGAGTTGAAATAAAATCTGTATAAAGATGTATGATGAAATAAAAACTCAAGTCAAATATGAAATTACACTATATGTGTATTAAAAGTAGAAACTTTATAGATCTATAAAAATATACATGTGTAAAGGATGAGTTGAAGATGTTAGAAAAAAAATATCACCTTGAATAATCAATGCTAGAATCTATTCACACATGTTGTAACTACTAAATTTAGTGGGTATTAAGGATAATTTGAATTTGATAAGGTGTAAAATCTAGATTTGAGTTTTCCAAATAATATCAAATTATTTTTAGAGGACTCACTAGTGGTTTTAAGACTTTATTAAAAAATGGTTGTCATTGAAGAGGTTATAGAAATTATATTGGTGTATCACCTATATTCATGATCGAGAAATTGTTTTATATGTTTATAAACTAATAGTAAAGTATTATCTATGTGTTTTGTTTAGGCTACCAAGAATCTACTAAATTAAAAAAATATCAATAAAGTGGTATAAAAAAATTGATTCCCATGATCAATATCATCATAATATGATGTCTAGATATGAATAAAGTTAGGGGAGTTTAATATTAGCACACAAAGGTTACTCAATATCATTTTAAAAAGTAAGTTCCTTGTGAATAATTGGAAGATATGGGATTAAAGTGGTATCACTTTTTTAGTATTAACAAGTATTATCAATTGGTTTTAAAAGTGTTATGATCCTCACTTTTTTTATTTAAAGTTTATGTAATAATGGTTTTGTGAGTGATTTCTTGAGTTCTCAGGAGATTTGTTTTCATATGCTGTAAGTTTGTTTTGGATATCTAGTTAGTGACATAGAAAAAAATTTCATTATTAACAAAAACTCTTGTTTCCTACATCGAGTTACAACTCAATAGTCTTAGAGAATATTTTTAAAAGTGATTGTTACGTGGTAAAATTAAATAATTGGTATTTAAAAGGAATAATGTAGCTATGATATGGAAGTATGCCAAAAGTTGAAGTATTAATACAAGTTAAAAGAGAGAGGGTTGAAGATGCTGATTGTATTCAGATAGGGAGTATGAGGTAAGTATTAATGGGGAGTATAGTCTCTCTAAATCAATAATTATTGAATGTGTGATGTGGTGGTGAATTATCTTTAAAAATTTGGTGTAAGAAGTTTGTTGAAGGAGGAGTAAAAGTGAGGTATTGATGTCCCCAAAAGAAGGAAGAAATATCCCTTTGAATTTTATTTGAAAAGGTGGAGGAAGAAGAGACCATAAAATCAATACACTATAATGAGTAATATTTTATGGGATATTTTATACAAAATATAAAGGGGGAAATTGTTGAAACTATGAGATTATATTGTATTTTTTTACAATATATATTAAGAAATGTATTTAAATAAGCATATCATGAAATTGGTGAGTTGGCATTGGATGACATGCTTGATAAAGAAGATAATAAATAATGTGGTAATTTATGGTGAAGTAATTGCATAGAGAGTTTTATAGAGGTATTACATTCATCATATGGAGTTTTTTATAATTGGTGTTGGAGCTATAGATTAGGGTTTAAAGAATGAATATGTAGTTATAAAAAATAAGGTGTGGTTTGGTTTGTGAAAAAATGTTTATGTATAGAAGTTTTTTATTTTTGGAAAGTGTTGATTAAGTATTTAATAAATAATTTAGTCAGTCTTCAAAGATGGAACAAACAAATATTGTTAGGGTATAATAGAGTATAGAAATAGTGCGGGTTATCATTGGAAGGGATAAGTGCAAAGAAGCGAAGGAGGAAGAGTGATCATGAAGGGTGGCATAGTGGTGCCCATCGAGCAATGCATCCATAAGGGACCTTTTCTCCACATTGGTATTAAACCCAAGATAATAAAACAAGTATCTATATAAGATAGGTTTAACTGTGAGATAAGAAAAAATGTGGGTAATATTCATCTATTAAAATTCACATGATTTTACTGAAATGACACCGTTTCCTTCATCGTCTACCTCCAACTAAAGGGTTTTTGTATGAATGAAGATCAAAATTACATGAATTTTCTCAACTAAATAAGATATCATTAAAATATTCACACCATATAATTCAATAACCAATGTGTATAGTGATATTTTGATGTATTATAATGCTAGATTCCATCTCATGAAAGCATGAGGTGCACTGTGAATATTTTTTTGTACCATGGTATATATAGAAAAATGTTGATTTCATATAAAATATATAATTTTATATGAAGTAATTATTCATATAAAAGAGAGAAGGTCATATGAAAGTCATAGTTCATATGATAGGTGTTTTTGTGTGTTAAATTTGATTTTTTATGAAAGGGTATCTTTGTACGATACACTGAGGAGTTTGTATGAATTTGAAAAACTTTGTGAATCTAACATGTTATATATTGTGATATTTAGGGAAGTCTAAATGAAGGATTTAAATAGAGATATAATTATATGATATTCAGTAAGTTTAAAGAATATTTTATTCCATGATAATTCAGAAAGTTTGAATGAAAGTTTAATATGGAAATATGTTTGTTATGACAATCATATGCTTAAATAGAGATGGATAGAGTTTTTGATCAAAGAAAGTAAAATCAGAATATGGACTAAAAATGATTTTTTTTATTTAAGATCATGAAGGTATAATCATAGGAGTTACTAAAGTTATATAGGATCAGTTTACCATATAATATCTCATATGATACTTAGTGAATATTGGGAAGCTTAAAAGAATGTGAAGGAACCTACAACATTCATGGTAGAAGAATGGATGTGGTCATGCATGTATATATACTTCTTGAGGAAATTTTGGAAAAATATAAAAATCATATTCTATATTGGAATACCTTTTTTAAATAATAGTACTATCATTGATCTATCATACCTTCTTTTTAAAGAAGAAATGAGAGAGAGAGATAGAATTAAGTCTATATATATCAACACACTCAGGTTTAGTGTAAATAGAAGAGGAAAAGGAAATAATTCTAGTGATCGCATATAGAATATATTAGAGGTGGGATTATTAGGAGAATAAGGTCATAGTTTACAACAAATATATCTAGAAATAAATTTTTAAGATAATAAATAGTAATTCCAATTTTTGAATTATCATCATTCCGAAGAAGGTGTTTCTATCATTCGAGGGAAGGAGAAAACACCACACTCACTGATGAAGAGTAGTTTCTATCTATCTTGAATAAGGAATAGAGAAACATATTGAAGATCAAAGTAAATACATATGGATTTATAGATGAAAAAATTTCATACATTCAATGATGATCATGAAGAGACCCTCAAGTTTATAAGCTGACTCTATTTTTCACTTGAGTAGTGTGTACGAGTAAATAAGAGGAATTACACTTAGGATCTATAGTTATAACTTCCTGAATACCTTGTAATATCTTCATAATTTAGTATTAAATCCCTATAACATCAATACAAAATTGGTGTGTGCTCCTTAGATTATCCCATTTGGTGAACCATGTAAAATCCTAGTATTCCTGCATATTTAATTTCTATATTTATGTGATGTGGAAGAATTATAAAAATAAAAAGAGTTGAATGAACATTATTTACAAAATGAGAGAAATATAATAAAATAAAATATAAATAAGGGAAAAATAAAAATTCATAATATGGTAACATCCTGATTCGTCCCCCTCTTAGGGTGTCTCATGTATTGAAAATAACCCTCTTAGAAAGTAGTGAGTTAAAGAGAGTAAGATGTTATAGACCTTGGATGTGTAGTTTTCTTGTCGTAAATATTTTATAAAAAACTAATAGAGTAGTTATTATTTTGAATATAAACACATCATTGATATTTAACCCTTGGATATAGCAAAGTACGGGTGAACCAAGTAAAAATATTTGTGTCTACGATTATTTATTTTTCTATATCAAGTTGTGGTCATGTGTGATCAACATGAAATATTAAATGTGTATTTTCCAATTAAATGACAAGAAATATTTTAACTTAATATAATAATAAATTTGAAGATACTATAAACCCCCATTAGGGTGTATAATGATACCTTAGGTTATAACAAGTGGTATCAAATCTAGGTTATTTATTAGTGAATATGTCATGGGAATTTTCCATCATTAATAATTCCATAAATTCCATGAGAGTGCCCTTATTTTATGACTATAATTATCAAGTGTGGAAGAATAGTGTGAGATCACATTTATAATCTCCTAGTCTTGATGTTACATAGAAATTGTTCATGGAATTCAAGTATGTGATTCCACTATAATGTAAATGATGGAAGTAGACATGATATTGTTAAATAATGATGATAAATCCTAGAATTATTTATCAGGATCATTTTATAATCAAATATACATGAAAGTGATATATTTAACAAAAACCAATTTAATTTGGGAAAATATTTTTAATATTTATAAAGTTTGTGGTAAAATGAATTAGATAAAGCTGCAGGTTCTTAAAAGTATATTTGTTAACATAAAGATAAGTTTAAGTGAAAGTATTGATAGTTTCTTATACCATATAGTTAAAATGGTTGGATCTATTCAATTAATTAGTGATATAGTAAAAAATATCAAATAGATATTACCACTAATTTACAATCCAAAAGTTTCTACACTTTATGAAGTAAATATTTGGGAATTGTCTCTTGATGATTTAGACATGAAATTGGTCACATATGAAATGTGAGTGAAGCTTGAAAGTTTTTTTAACACTCATAGAAAGAGTTTAAATTTAAATTTGTGGATAAGTAAGATATTTTAAATATTTAAATTTAAGAATATGTAAGTGATGATTTACTATCTCTTGGATCAAGGAATTTTAAGATAGGTAAAATAATATTTTAGGGTAATCTAACACTAGTTATCTCTTGGACCAAGGAATTTTAAGAGATGTAAAATAATATTTTATGGTGAACTACCACTAACATGTTTCAATTTTTAAAATATTGGTAACAATATTTTCAGGTGTGTAAAAAAAATTTATGGAGGGGATGGTGAGCTTGAATTATCAAAAAAACAAAATAAAAAGTTCCCCCTTAGAAAAAAATTTAATTTAGGAAATATAAGAGGGAAGAAGTTTTAGAGAAATATTTTGGTTAACAAAAAGAAAGAAGATATTGAGGAAGATCTATTAAAATGTGTTGGAAATTGAGTTTATCTTTGACACATAAAATGTTATTATGGATTTAGTGGATAAATCTAAATCTTAAAAAAAGTAGACGATCAACCAAATGGAGTTGTTGAACTCAAGGTGGAATTGGAATGGGGTCTCGAGGATATTAATATGAAAATAAAGAATAAAATTAATATTTTAGGTTTTTTGAAGGAACCCAAAAGTTATTCTGATGATATTGAAGCATCAGTTGATCACCTAGAGAATGTTGTAGAAGAATATGAACATGATCAAGTGAAACTTGAAGAAGTAGTGAATTATAAATTAAAGACTGAGGAATAGAATTAGATATTTTATGATCTTAATTTTTTCTTGAAGAAGAAATTTCATAATATTGAAACACTTGAAGAGGAAGTTGTATCTTTGAGAAAGAATCTTGAGTGCTATATAAATACATTTGACTCAAATAAAAAGATATAATTTGAAAAATTTTCAGATTAATTTTTAAAGGAAAGGTATGACATAGGCATAAGATGTTTTGAGGAAGTGCTCAATGCTCAAAGACCCAATAACATGGGTAAAATTTCCCTTGAATATGATAATGGAACATCAAAATCAAATATAAAAATTGTGAATAGTAAAGGAAATCATATTAATGGAGAAAGTTCCCAATCATCAAGAACTTTCCATCAAATAAGAAGTTTTAAAAAAGCTAGTAATCTTTAAATATATGGCTGCAAAAAAATATTTCCTCTAATGAAGTATCAATTTTATAGATAATTAGGCCACACAATGTTTTATTGTGGTGAAAATTAAAGTTAGTTGAGAGGATAGGGAATTGGAAGTTAGTAAATTAGATTCAAAATGCATCCATCATATCAAAATAGAAACTCATTATATGGATACTATTTCAATTTCTCTAACTGTATAAAGCTATAAATTGTAGGAAAATAAGTGTAAGTTTTTCCTATTGAATAAAAAGAATAATGGATTCAAGTAAATAAAATTAAATTAGTTTTATAAACATATTTTATCTATTGGAGGAAGAATAATATGATTTATTTTATTGTGTTGAAGAAAATGAGAAGAGATTGACATACGTCTCTACTTATTCTAGAGGTTCTTAGAAATAGAAAAAGATAAATATAAAGGAGAAATATATTCTTGTTGAGATATTTTTGAAGGATATAAAGAATAGTAGTAAGTGGATTCTTTATAGTGGGTGATTATCCCACATGATGGGTAATATGAATCTTACTAAGAATGTAAAAGGAAGAGTTGAGAAAATTACTCTCTTTGGAAATGATGGATATTTAAAGATTAAAGGAAATGAAAAACCCCATTTATCTATATATGAAATGAATAATACCAAAGTTCTCTATGCTGATTTTCTCTGAAACAATTTACTATGTGTGAGATAGTTATGTGAATCTGGTTTAGAAATCTAATTCGACCAAAAATGCAACGACCTGCGATTTTGGATCCTTGAAAATACATATTGTGCTCTATAAATTGTGTCACACAACATTAAAAATATTAATAATATAATATTAATTAATCTATAATAAACACTAATATGGTAAATCATTAATAGATATTTCCTTTAGAAGGTAAACAATTAATATGAGTTAATATTGAAAAAGTTATTTTCAATAAAAGTTGTTTTCTTTATATAATATATTTTTTTAAAATATATATATATACAAATTTTAGAATTTAAATTTTATAAATTAAAATTCATTTTTTAATTCCTCATAATAAATTTAGATTATTATTTATTTATATTTTCCTAAAATTATTGATTTTCAGTTGAATAGTGAAAATACCGATTAATGTTGTCACTTTTATGAAATTATTTTATTATATAAATAAATTGAAAATTTATAAAACATTTTTAATATAAAATTATAAATTATAAAGTATAATAAATAATTTTAAAATAAAATCTTTAATTTATAAACCCATGCTCATTATTTTATAAATTTATGTAGCATTTTAATGAAAACTGTTTTTTGACCGTTTTGTCTAATTAATTATAACATGATGAAATGAAGTTTTTGATTTATTTTATTATTAAATAAATAAAATTTGATTGAAAATAATTATTTTAAAATTAGTATAATTAAATAAATTGATAATTATATAATAATTATAATTTTTTTTCTCTTAAAAATAACATTTTTCAAAGAAATGATTTTTTTCGCGTTACACGCACTAACATTAAGATTATTTTCCATAAAAAAATAATTTTAATTTCCTAAAATTATTATTATATTTTAAATAATAATTTTAATAGTATTTAATATGGATAATTTAGTTTTTAATTATAAAATTTAGATTATTAGGATTAATGCTAATTACCACGATAATGGAGAAACAATTGTTTTAAAATTATTGTTTTATTTGTATCAAGGAATTAATATAAAATAAATTAAATTTAAATAATTTAAATAATGAATTTAATATTATTTATAAAAAAATATGTAAATATATTAATACTCATTTAATTTTTATTCAATACTAAATAAGATTAAGAATCCATAATGGTCAAAATGTAATTTTTTCTAATAAAATAGTTTTTTCACATATTATCTGTTTTAATTTAAATGTTAATTTTATAATATTTATAATATTAATCGGATTAAATATAAGTTAATTTTAGTCCCATCACACCTATATTTGGTTATATGGGTTATGTTATATTATTAATAAAACATAAAATCACTTAGTTAAAAACTAGTTACCCAGTTTAAAAGTAAATGTGTAAAATGTAAAAACTTAATTTTAAAATCCTTATAACATTTTAAAAAATGAATGTAAAGACATTTATAAGTATTTATAGACCCAAATACACAAAAAAAACTCAATAATTTAAAAAACTTTTGAGTCATTGACCTTGGAATAGTGTCATGGAATTATTAAAATATTAAGGGTGTTTCCAAAAGTTCTATTTTTCCTCTCACATAAAAGGGTCACTTACAACCTTTAAAACACAAAAATAACTTTATATTTATTAATTTAAACTATTAAATTTTACTCTACCTAGAAACCTATCCTACAAAAATAATCCCCTGGTCACTCATAGTTAGCCTAACCCCTTTAAATTCAAGGGAACTTCCAAGGGAAAAAAATCAAGTCTCCAACGTAAGCGTTATCTCCTCTTGAGATTTTCTTCTTAATATTACTCATCCAAATATCTTATCACCATAATAATTTTATTAATTAAGTATAATTAGAATACTTATATGTTTTATATTATTGGTATAACCTATATTTATTCATTTTTATCAACTTAGAAAAACATAAGAATATCGTTAGTGCGTTGCGCGGACTACCACCTCCATGAAGAGACGTTGTTTGTTTTTCATTACCTCATTTCATGGATGGTATTAATAGATATAAAGATTAATAATTATATATATAAAATATAATTATGATTTTGAAAAATCAATTTAATATCCACTTTCACCCCCTCTCATGCATTGAGAAACAAGAACACTAATCATGTGTACGTACAGATTACCATCACCACGATGAAATGTTTTTCATTTCTCATTTATATTTTCATACATTATCTAAAAATATTAAAATATGGTTCAAAATAATAAAAAAATAAATAAAAATATCTTTATTATTCTATTATAATGATATTATGTCAAAATAAACACATCCTTAATCATACTTTCCAATCGATTTAAAGCGTGTTTAAGTTTGGGTCAGTTTAACAACCTTTGTGAATAATGATTTAAAATATGACTGGATGGATATAGAAACATGAAAAAAATTATTATTATAATATATTAATAAAATAATTATTATTATATGCTTCTTTATATATTATATTAATTATTTTACTTATTATTAAAGAAACCTTTTCATTCTATAAAATTATCGAAATAAGACATAATTAATTTAGTTTTCACTTAGCATAACTCAAAAACCTATGGTATGAAATAATAAAATTTTAAATAAATAAAATTTATATATTAAATAAATTTATATGATATATAAACAATGAAATTGGAATAAAATTATGGGTAATGATATCAAAATTATTAAACATACGCAGAACAGTTAAAGTTATTAACACCCAATGGTCATAATATGCTATAACTAATTAATGTACTCATGATAAATAATCATAACAAGGATTATAAAAGGGTAATATTTATGATTAATTTTATTAAATATGTCATTAAGTTAGCTATTTTTGTTTTATAGGAGGTTATAGAGTGATAAAATAAATAAGGAAACAAGGTAAGGGTTTGTTGTCGCAAGTTCACTTTCGTTGAGGCATGATTTCATGTTTTCCACCTATCGCTGTTTAATGTGGTATATATACTACCCAAATGACTTAATTAATCATATATAATGATTTTTAATTAAAAATAAATGTTTATTCCATAATCTCTTGTATATTTTCTTTCAATCCATTCACTTCTCAAGTTGTAAGGATTTCTTTATCTCAAATTTGAATCGCTTGAGACATGTTTATGCTAACACAATGTTTCATTTTTAAATGGTGTAAATAATAACCCATTTTAATTTCATATCATGAATCTATTATATTTAATTATATTCAATTTTTTATTTAATTTTATACCAATCATGGGGTTTCTATTCAAAAGTTACAAAGGTAGTAAGGGGTTTCCATGACTCGAATCTCTTCACCAGGTCATAATAACCCTTCTTTGACTATAATATTTCAAGATTGATATATTATAACCTATAATGATTTTATATTGTATTTATACATAATTTTATAGGGAAATCATGTTTCATATCAAATTATTCTTCCTTGATGATTCTATTGTTTATTTAAAACACATTTTTCTAATAATATTTTCCATTATTTTATTAAATTTTTCTTTTGTATTCATGTTTTTACATTACACTAATATTCTCCTTTCATGAATAGAAAATCAATTTTTTTTATCTCTAATGACCATTTTTCCCTTAACTAATTTTAAATAAAAATTTTCTTTATCCTTTTAACGATGTGGGTTTTCAAAATGATTCTATATCAAAATGTTCAAAATGTTTTCCATCCTTTCAAAATAAAGTGGTTTTAACATCCACTCCACATTTTATTTTTTTAACATTTATGCCTTTTTAAAATTTTCCATTATTAAAAATTATTTTTAATGGTACAAGTTTTCAAATTATTTTCACTCATTTTATTGAAAACTCTATGTCTTTTTTAAGTTTATATTATTAAATATTCGTTTTAAAAGTAAAAATTTTCAAAGAATTTCCAATTATTTTATTTCTATTTCAAGCTTCCATTATTAAAGATTATTTTTTAAAAGTGAAAATTTTCAAAAAAAATTTCATTTATTTTATTGAAAAAATTATGTCTTTTCAAGTTTACATTATTAAATATTATTTTAAAATTAAAGTTTATCAAATTATTTTCACTTATTTTATTGAAAACTTTATGTCTTTTTCAAGTTTAAATTATTAATGATCGTCTTAAAAGTAAAAATTTTCAAAGTATTTTAACTTATCCCTTTAAAAACATTATGTATTTTCAATAAATTTTTATTAGGAACTCTTTATAATAAGGTTTTCAAAAGTATTCTCTTTCCCTTTATAGAAATGTTTTTGAAAGTAATTTTAACTTCAATGTTTTAAAAAGGTTTTGCGAAAACTTTTGTATTTTCACTTATATTTACCCTCCAAGGTTTATTTTTCATGCAGTAATGTTTTCATCACCATTTATGTGTTATTATTATATGATTTATTTGATAAAATAAGAGTTCAGATATTATATGATTTCTTAAGTTCATGTTATGTGATGTTTTTGAATGTTTTAAGAAACCACTTCTTTTCCATGGGTTCTTTATAAGATGATGAAAGTTTGATTTTTACGCGGAAAAAAATGTATGGATTATGATACGAGTGAGAACTATATATCCCTATAATAAATCAAGTAAATAATTATATCTCATGGGACAGAAATTTTATTTGAACATGTTATCAAGTGTCTAGGTTCCTAAAAGGTTAAGTGTGATGGTGTTAAGATCTACTCAGAATTTTATGTGTGAATAGTTTAGTGAGTAGCTAGGTTAAAAAAGGGTGAGTGTGATGGAATTAAGCTATAATCACAATTTTACATTTGAAAAGATTAGTGAGTAGCTAGGTTCATAAATGTGAGTGTGACCAAGTTAAGATCTACTCACAAATTTATGTGTAAACAGGTTAGTGAGTAGCTTGGTTCACAAAGGGTGAGTGAGATGGTGTTCAACTCTACTCACAATTTTACATATGAACATGTTATTGAGTTACTATGTTCATAATTATAAGGAATCCTATGTTTATTACTGTGTAAAATTTTTAAGTTGTTTATCATGTTATGCCAAGTTTTTATGATTATACTTATTTTTAAAGCATTTCACAGTTTTATATCATGCTCGCTTGTTTTATGATTATTGATATTTTTTTATAGATAGATAATTTATTTTATAGTTCCTTAATGAACTTATTATGATTTTATGTTTCTATATAAAGTTTTATGACTATTAAATATGGTATTTTGAGTTATTATTATTTTATTTATATCATTATCACATTTTACTTCATGTTTATGATCTAATAATTTATGATATATATTTTACCTTACTGAAAATTTGAGGTTACCCATTTATTATGCTTCTAATACCTAGGCTATTAAGATTATTTTATCATGTGAGATGTCTATAAAGGGTCTATAGGACCATGAATATAGAAAAATTTACGTGATTGTAGTAAATTAAGATGTATATATTAATAATCTACATGACATTTAACCTTTTGGTCCTTAGGTTATGAAACTATTTATGAGACATTTTATTTAAATTATTTTATTAATATATTATTTAAGTCATGTTTATCTTGGGTCACTTTAGTTAGTATTTGAGATGGGTTTAGTTATTTTAGATATTAGTTTAGTTATTTTTAAAGATTAGTTCTGTTATTTTTGGGATTAATTTAGATAACTTTAGTAAAAACCCTAGAAATGAGTCTAAGTATAGGATGATAACCAGAAATATTGGTAAAGTATTGAGGAAATGGTTTTCATATAAATACATCTCAATCTAGATAATATAATTGTATTTTATTTTTCCACAACTGAATCTATTGGTAATAACCCTAAAGAGTTGGTTGAGTATATCTCGACCATAATTCTGGTGCATGGTCAATATGCCCTTACTGCACACAAAGTTTGACACTTATAGGGGGATATGATTTGGTTGATTATATAATATTTATAAAACACTATGAAGGATTTATTTTCTAGTTAATTTTAGGAGTACAAGGTAATCCAACTTAAAGTAACCTAGGTAGAAAAAATAGAGTTATAGGATTAATCAAGTATGAAATCATTGAAATGAAAGTGTCATAGGTTGAAATGAAGCTGTCATTGGAGAAGATATCTTAGGGATAAACTTTCATACTCACATACTTTAATTATTTTATATATTATCATAACCTTTTTGTTTTTAGTATTTGGTTGAATCAAGATCAAGGAAATGAAGTTGTGAATGTTATGCCCTTAAGAACTTCTAAGAAGCATATTTGGGATAAGTAGTTTACTGGTCTTACCAAGGTTAATGAGTCAGATATCTCAATATAATATATATTATGAGTTTTTCATGTATCAATTAGATTATTCATTTATTAAACAATAATTAAAATTGTGAGTACACAATTTATTTAAGGGGGAGATAAAGTAACAACCTAAGATTTTAGAAACTTGAAAATACAAACTACATTCTACAACTTGTTTCACACACTACACTTAACATAAAACAACTCAATATATTAAGAAGATATTATTAATGAAGCTATAATAAATTCTAATACAGTAAATCATTAATAGTTATTTCCTTTAGAAGGTAAATAATTAATATGAGTTAATATTGAAAAGGTTATTTTCAATAAAAACCATTTTATTTATATTATATATTTTCTTTTAAAAAGATATATTTAAAAATTTTTTAATTTAAATTTGGTAAATTAAAATTAATTTTTTAATTATTAACAAAAAAATTACCTTAGGATGAATTTTTTAGATTTTTCTAAAATAATTGATTTTCAGGTGAATAATGAAAATAACGATTAATATCGTCACTTTTATGAAATTGTTTTATTATATAAATACATTGAAAGTTTTTGAAAAAAATTTAATATTAAATTATATATTATAAATTATAATAAATTATTTTAAAATACTATTTTTAATTTATAAACTCATTTTCAGCATTTTAAAAATTTATGTAGCATTTTAATAAAAACTGTTTTTTAAAAGTTTTTTATAATTAATTATAACATGATTAAATGAAGTTTTTGATTTATTTTATTGTTAAATAAATAATATTTTAATGATAAAAATTATTTAAATTTCATTTGAATCAATTTCATTGATAGTTCTATCCTAATCATAAATATATTTGTTTAAAAATAATCTTAAAAAATGGGTTTTTACACGTTACATGTGCTAATGTTAAGATTAATTTCCATAAACATAGAATGTGAATTATGTAAAATGATTCTTATATTTGAAATGATATTTTTCATATTATTTATTATTTAAAATTTCATTTTTATGCATAAAATTTAGATTATTAGGATTGATGATAATTACCATGATAATGGTGAAACAATTGTTTAAAAATTATTATTTTATTAATATCAAGGAATTTATACCAAATCAATTAAATTTAAATAATTTAAATAATTAATATAATATTATTTATAGACATATAAATAAATATATTAACACTCATTTAATTAATAATCAATACTAAATAAGATTAAGAATCCATAATGGTCAAAATGTCATTTTTCTAATAACAGTTATTCTAAAGATTATCTATTTTAATTTAAAAGTAAATTTTATAATATTTATAAATTTAATTGGATTAAATATATGTAAAATTTATTCTAATCTCATAAAAAATTTATATGGTTTATGTTCTATTTTAATAAAACATAAAATCACTTATTTAAAAACTAGTTACATAGTTTAAAAGTAAAAGAGTAAAATGTGAAAACATATTGTTAGAATCCATATAAAAAGTTTAAAACATGTGAGTAAAGACATTTTTGAGTCTTTATAGACCCAAATACACCCCAAAATCAATAATTCTGAAACTTTTTAGCCACTAAACTAGGAATAGTGACATGGAATTTTTAAAATATATGGGGTGTTTCCAAAGGTGACATTTTCCTCTCTTATAAAAGTTGATCGCTTACACCATTTAAAACACAAACCTTCCTTTAGAATTACTAATTTAAAATAAACCCTCTTAAAATAACTATAAATATATCCCACAAAAACTATCCCATATTCAATCATATTTATCGCAATCCCTTCGATTTCAAGGGAACTTCCAAGGGAAAGATCAAGTCTCCAACATAAGTGTTATCTCCTCTTAAGCATTTATTTTTAATATTAATATTTCAAATATATTATCAAAATAATAGCATGAAAACTTAAGTATAATTATTATACTGATATGCTTTTATATTATTGGAACAACCCTTATTTATTCCTTTTTATTCACTTAGAAAAACAAAAGAATAGCATTAGTGTGTTGCACGAACTACAACCTCCATGAAGCGACACCATTTATTTTTCATTACCTCATTTCATGGATAAACATAAGAGTGTTAATGATTAATTAATATGATGTATAAAATATAATTATGATTCTAAAATTTCAATTTAATATCCACCTTCACCCCCTTACAAGTTGAGAAATGGGAACACTGATCGTGCGTACGTGCGGATTACCGCCTCCATGATGAAGCATTTTTTTTCATTTAGATTTACATAAATTATATAAAAATATAAAAATATGTCTCAAAATCATAAAAAATAATAAAAATATTATTATTCTTCTGTTATAATGGTATTATGTCAATAGAAACACCTCCTTAACCATACCCACCAATCGAGTTAAAGCATGTTCAAGTTTTTGTTGGTTTAACCACCTACGAGAATAATACTTTAAAATATAATTATGGATGACTATGGGAACATGAAAACTAATATTATTATAATATATTAATAAAATCATGAATATTATATGGTTCTATAAATATTATATTAAGTATTTAAATTATTATTAAAGTAAATATCTTGTTCGCTGAAATTACTAAAATAAGCCATTATAAATTCAATTTTCTCTTTACATAACCAAAACACATATCTAATGAAATAATAAAATTTTAAATAAATATAAGTTATATATTATAGAAACTTATATGATATTTAAATAATTAACATGGTATCAAATGATGGGTAATGATATCAAAATTTCTAAACATGCGCAAAACAGTTAAAGTTATTAACACTCGATGGTCATAATGCACTAAAACTAATTAATGTACTCAAGATAAATAATTAAAATAAGGATTATAAAAGGTTAAAATTTATTATTAATGTTACTAAATATTTTATTAATTTATCTATATTTTTTTACGTGAGGTTAGTATAAGGCCCAACCTTAAACATTACATAATCTTGAGTTAAGTCAATAATTTGACTTTATTTCACATTGAGGATATTTTATAGTTTAGAGATTTAGAGAATTAGGATATAAATCATACATAAAAAATTAAATATTACAAAATAGACACTTCTACTAACTATCCATTTTTTCATAAAAAAACATTTAAAAAGAAACATGGTTTCATTTCATGTTTAAACTTCATAACTTTTCCTTAATCCCATACTTGACTCTATTATTCTTTAAATTCTGTAAAAAAACATTTCAAAACTTGGGATTAGCATAAAAATCTCAATAATAGATACACAAAGAAGTAAAACTATTAGTCTTGTGAAAACATGTAAACCTTGACAACTTTATCACAAATTAATACTTTTCACCTTTAAGAAGTAGTAAATAAACTTCACATAATATAAGCTCACTTCTTACCCTTTTTATAATCAAAATATTACCTTAAAACCCATATAAATCACATATAACATATAAAGGTAACTTGAGACATAATCACACTTAAATGGAATAACTATATGGTTGAATTACACACATATCACTAAATTTAATAGCCATACGACCAACTTCCATACCCAATGAATCAAAGGTTAAAACGTAACCAACCATCCTTAGTTTATCACAGAACCACCCATTTTGGTTTATCACATAACCACCTATCTTTTATTTATCGTGTAACCACCCGTTAAATGTCCAAGTACCATTATATAATCATAACACATAAAAGATTGCAATTATCAACATTTCACTCATAAAATTTCATTTTAAATAACAAGAAATAATTTCAAGATATTGAAATAGTCAGTCTACTTTCAAAATCATTTTCAATACCAAAACACACAAAAAGTGAATAAGGGATTTATTTTCATTTTTAAAAACATTTAGGCTTATAGAGGAATCCAAATATCAAATAATAGTTATGGTGATGGAGAAGTCATTCTCACCGCATACATTAAAAAAACATTCCTTTTGTCATTTTGTAAAGAAATTAAAACGATTCTTATAAAAATATTACTTTTGAAACCCTTGGAATGAATTAAAATATACAAGGTTTGATTATACACCTTATAAAAGAAGGTGGTGTATAACATCAAAATATGCCTCAATGAAAAGAGATTGAGATGAAGGCCCTTATCTTAAGTTTGATTCGTCACCTATGTTCCTTGTTATTCTTAAAGAATAAACTTAGGTTAATTTCTACTTGATTGAGAACCTTTTTCAAGTTTATTATTTCCTTTATTTAACTTATTTATAATTTTATAACAATTAATTTATTATTTATGTTCATGTTAGACGTTTTGTTGATATTTGGTACTTGAGTCGAAAATGAACATGGTTTGATGTCACTAGTATATGTGGTCATAAGTACATCATATCCAGAATAATATTCATGAAATTATTATCATTTTTATGCATCAATTATACTTTAAAATAAAACTATTAAGTATTGTTATGAAAAATGAACAACATTATATTCATGGATATGGTAAGTCGTACGTACGCATGAGTAACATTTTATATTTTTATTGATCGTTATGGAAAGAAGGTAAGTATTATTTTACCTTTACAGGATGATCATAACATCATTAATACCATATTAATAATTTAAATATACTTATATATATCATATAAGTGATGTAATGAATAAAAACGAGTCACATCTCTTCGTGGGGGTGATAGTTCACACGTACGCACGAACGATGTTATCATTTTTATGCGCATGGAAAGTAAGAATTTAATTGATATATTATTATATTATAATAAGTAATATTTTATTAATATCATATATGAACATTAATTCCATTATTATAACAAATCATGATAGGTGGTTATGGAAAATGAATTAGATCGGTTCATGGTCTTCAAAAAAAGTGTGACCCAACCTCTGAGTGTCCTCTCTCTCATTTCTCCTCAATTTAGGGTTCCTTTGGTGACATTCCGATGGGGGAGGCCTGAGTGATGATTATCTGGAATTTTCTCTCCCTCCCCTCATTCCTTCCTTCCCTACCCTCTTTCCCACTCTTCTTCTTCCTCCCTCTCTTGCATTTTCTTTTGATCCTTTCTTCCCCCGATCTCTCTCTCTTTTATATGCGGTCTTGACTCTCTGTTGAAGCCCCATAGGTTTTTACTCTACTTTTCCCTTCTGGTTACTGCATTTCTAACCCCACTTTGGTTTGGTGTTCTGGTTTTCTTGGGGAGGTTTGGGATGTGTAGGTTGAATTGTGCCAGTATCCCAGGAGCTAGACCGTGTTTACGGTGGATTCGTTAATCGGGGTTGGTGGTTTCGGGAGAGGATGAGCTTCTTTGTGGAGAACCCACCGCTTCAAACACTGTTTTAGACTCTTTATCCTTTATCGGTCTCCCTATCGGTTTGTTGTAGTGGTTTTAAGAGGCTTTGGGATGTTCAGTTTGTCCAGTCATCAGTTTTCCAGGAGGTGTGCCCTTTATTATCTTCGATATTGTTTTATCTGTTTCAGATGTTTGTTGTAGTTCATATCGATGGAATGGGTTTGTTCAACACTGGTATACTTGATGTTCATTTTATTTAGGGATGTTAGGTCAATGAAGGTCATGAAACTACAAGGTTCTTGTCGATGGATTAGTTTTGTTTCATTTTTGTGAATGATGTTTGTTTCGTATGGTTTGATCCCGAAGGAGGTTCTGGATTTTGAATTTCGGTTCAGTTCAATTTGAAGGTGAATTTGTGATTTGAAGATGGTGAGGTTGAAGGTGTTTTCAGTGAGTTTGGTTTAATTCTCTAGTGGGAAATGTGGGTTCCGGATGACAGTGGAATTGACAAAGGTGTAGTTTCCTACCAGGGGTGTGGCTCGAGGTGCCTCGGCTCAACATCTCGACATCTCGTGACTCAAGACGATACAATGGTGTTTAGTTCGATGCATGGTTTTTTATTTTCCAATGTGACTTTGTTATATATTTTTTAATTTCACTTTTTGGATTTGCGGGTTCTTGGGTTTACCAATTGAAATGTGAAGTTCCTACTTTTTCATAAAGTGGATTTTTAAAAAATACAAAAAAGTGGATTTGGAGTCAATTAGGTCAGTTCATGGAGGTGATAGTTCACATGTACACATGAACAATTAATTCCTTTCACATTTAATGGAAGTGGAGATGTATTTAGGTTAAGAAATAAAAATAATAACATCTAATTATATTGAGGATATTGGATTTATTATTTCATCTTGGAATAAGAATATTTTAAGAAAGTGGAAGAGAAAATAAAATAGAAATACTTAAATAAAAACATTACCTTTCCTTCAGATAAGCACCTTTCTTAACACCTTAACACCTCAAAGGAGGGTGTTCTGACTAAAATAAGTATTCAAGAATTTGGGGAGGTATTCTAGGAAGATTATTTGGTAGATATTGGATGAACCAAAAGGTTTTGGAAGTGTGATCAATAGAGAGGAATGAGTTCCCTTTTATAGGAGTGGGAAAGGGCACTCTTGGAATTATCAAAAGTATTAAATTAATATAAATTCATTTCATATTATAAAATGTCCCAAAACTAATTTATTTAAAATATATGATGATTTAGGGTAGATTAATCATCATACAATTAAAATTATACAAGTTTTGAATATTTTTTAATCCTTATCTTTTTGTTTTAACCCCTTTTAACTCTCAGTGATTAATCAAGTAATTTACACTTTGAGGGTTAAAATAAATACCAAATCATGCCAAAAGACCAATTAATGAGTCATTAATAAAATATTTAGACTTATATAAACTTGTTGGATGAATTATATATTTTTATTAATTTTATATCATTTAATTAAATATTTTATATTTTAAAATACGAATTATGTCAATTTTGTCACTATTCATTACATGACTTTTTTAAAATATCATGAAAACTTTATTAATTCAAAAAACTATTTTAAATCAATACTAACATGTCATAGGAATATAAAAAATTTATGGATGGAATAAAATATATCAAATTATATTTATTTTAATATTATTAATATCATTTATTTGATTCTTTCTTTAATAAATCTATTACTGAATCATCTTTATGTCACTATTTAATTTAATTATTTATTTCCTAAAAATTATAAATAAATTAACATAATGTAGGTAATATTTTTATATTTATAAATACTATTTATAGATGAAGATATCCCCTGTATATCTCTATATTTAAATAATTTTCTTTTTTAAAAACAAAGTGTAACAAAAATTACTATTCATTGAATATAATATTATAAATGCATTAAAGTCATCCAAGTGGCTCCAAGTGGTCCTAAAATCTACCCAAGTATGCTAATGGTCGGAATACACTCATCTAATTAAATTAAGACAAGTGTTAGGGTATTTTTATATTATTATAATATTATTTTTACCTTTAATTACCTGATTTACCTTTAACTATGGTAATAAAATTTATTATTAAAGTTACAATTCATAATTTACACAAATAAAATGGACTTAATTACATAATTTGTACCTTATTATTACTAATATGGAATCAATTTTTCTAAATTCAAAACACATAATTGGTAGAAATTAATTAAAAATTAATCTCATTGATGGAATAAGAAAATAGGTTTTTTAAGTAAAACGTTCAAAAATTCACATAGTTTTTATATCCAATTTCAATGTGAAATTGATTCCAATGACCAAAATTGGATTAAATGATAAAAAAATATGTAACTATACTTTAAAACCATTTAAAAGGACAATATAACTATATAAATAACTTAGATGGAAAAACAATTTTGAATTAAAATGCAGTATTTTTCACTATTCATTAAAAATGAATATTACCAGAAAAATACCAAAAAATTATCCAAAGTAATATTTTATACCCCAATTCCAAATAAAAAATTTATTTCTTCAAAAAAAAATAAAAGTGACAAAAACTATATTTAAACTGGGTTTGCCATCAAAATGCGGTAAAACTGCATTTTTAGAAAAACACTCATTTTATCCATACACTTGTATTTTTATTCTTGTAAAAAGTCTAGAAAACACATAATATTAATTTTAAATATTATATTTAATTTATATTCATTAATATAATCTAACAAGTTTGATTTGATTATTTTATATACATAATTATTCGTATTTAAATATTTTTTCATAAAAACACATCCTTTATATTCAATTGGTTTTTATTTAATTTCCTAATTAATTTGGTAACCAATGAATCATTATATAAACATGTATAAAACATATTTTACTAATTCATTTAATCATTTTCATTCCCACCATTCTAATGGCTATATGATAACTATCATATTAAATAATAATATTAAGTTGTTCATTTAAGCTCAATGTGGCGTATCATGTATACTATCGAACATAGTGTTTCCTTTTAAAAACTAAGGATGTTAAATTCTCCCCCTTTTTTAAATTTCATCCTATCAATTTTAATTTGTATTTTGTAACTAATATATGACTTTTCCAAATAAATTTATTGCAATACCACATTGAAAAAAGGATTAACAAAACTTTTACTTTAAAAGAAATAAAGTATGAAGGTCACCTAAGATAACACATACTAGGGTTCCATATAAGAAAAATGGATATGGAAGATAAAACTAACTATCAAGTTATGATGGATAATAATAGAAAATTTTTTAGGAAAAGGTTAACAATCACAAAGCTATAAATTTGTGATGGGTTAAATGACCTTTGACTTCGTATTAAGAAAAGTAAAAGGAAAATGTTTTTTTTTGTTTTAAGATCCTTTTCATAAAATTGAATAATTATTTTACTACATATAATAAGAACGTAAATAAATATACTTAATTGATAATTATATCTTCATCCATTAATCAAATTCCACAACAAACTCATCTATTTCTCTAAATGATGAGTTTTGAAGATGAATTTTTTTCACACCTGAAGCACTATAATCAACTTATAGAGAATCACATATTACAAAAAATATTAAATATATATTTATCTTGTATTGAAACATGAACAAAAACCAATATTTTTAGGATAAGATAAAACAATTCTCCAAAAGAATAAACCATTGGATGAAGAAAAACTTCATTTAATCTCCAAAGTTCAAAAGTAATACCAAAATTTCAATATAGACCATTTGATAAATAATTGACCATAAAATTCCTCAGATAATCCAAACTAATATTGAAACCCAAAATTCAGAAGGGTTTTATCACACAGTCTTCTAGGATAAGTTTTATAATTTATTTACAATTAACATAAACCACTCTTAATTTCACATACCAAAAATGTAATTTCTAAAATCACATATTCTCTAAGATAAGTTAATCATTTATATAAATAACCAAAATCGACATAAGTCCACAATAAAAAAATAGATTCTTCTAAGATAAAATTCAACTATTAATCCTCAAATAAAATCCCATAGTATTATATTTTCCTTAGGAACAGGGTTCCCAAAATAGTGAACATCTTCCAAAATAAAATTTATCACTTAATTCCAAATAATTTTCTAATTACAAGGATATCTATTTGATAAAATATAATTTCCAAAAATAAATTTCTTCTTATTCTATCAACTCATTTAACTAAAAAAAAAGTTATACTAACCAGATACTTCACATAGGACAGTGGTAGGTGATGCACCCTTGTCGCCCTTCAGTTGTGGGTTCGATTCCCACGACCTTTCCGGATGCGATGGGTTGTCACCCATCCTATGGGTTGTCCTTTTTATAAAACTATATAATTCTTAAAAAATACCCAAAATGAGATAAAATCCTCAAAAATAACCATAACATATTTTAATCTCAAGGTTTATCTCATGCCTTTCAATTTGTATCTCAAAATGTAATTTCCCATAATTACCTCAAAATCAAAGATCATATAAATCCTAAAGGTTATTCATACCTTTATAATCATTTCCTCACAAGAAAATATAATTATTACTAGAATAAAATTTTCACATAACAAACATTAGGGTTAAACATACTAGAAAAAGTCTTCCAAAGTAATCCCATCATCAAAAGAGAATTAATACTTTTAAACATTTCATCATCCATAAATATAACATAACTCTTGAATCCCTTATATGTAGACTTCTTAATCATTCAGAATTATTAATGTTCCCCTAAACATAATTTTACATCTTATTCCTTCATACTTATTTTGTAACACCCCAAGCTTCCACGATATGCTTATTTTTAAATAATTCAATAGCTTGCGCTACATGCAACATCAAGTTCGAGCACACCACGACTTACCAAACTATCAATTTAAAAATAGGTTATGAATAGTGTTGATTTTTTTTAATTTTATATATTCAATATAATTTTAACATCCATATTATGTTTTTATTAAACATAATATAAAAAAAAATTCAAATTTTTAGATAAAAGAATTATTTTTAAAAAAATGCAGTCTTACTGCCTTTTAATAGAGAACCCTTATTAAATCCAAATTTTGAAACTTTTATAAGTTATATTTTACAAAATAATAATCTAATTTAGATGAAGTAGATAAAAATTTACTCTTGTTAATTTTTTTGTATTTTTCTGATAAAGTTCATTTTTTAATGAATAGTGAAAAATACTGCATTTTAATTCAAAACTTCTTTTTTGTTTAATTAATTTACATAGTTATATTATTTTTTAATTTATTTTAAAGTCTAATTGTATTTTTTTTTCATTTAAACCAATTTTTCCATTGTAAGTAATTTCACATTTAAATTGGACATAAACACATGTCAATCTTTTGATAGTTTTAACTTCTCAAAAACCAGCTTTCTGGTTTTGACAACGAGAATTAATTCTAAATTAATTAATTAAACTTATATATTTTTAATTAGGAAAAATATAAATAATTTTTGAATTTGGAAGATTAAAATTATCTTAGGGTGAAATTTTGGTAATTTTTTGAAAAGGTTAAATTCTTTATGAATAGTGAAAAACATTACATTGACGTTAAAAAACGACTTTTTTTTATTTAAATAATTATTTAAATTTAAATTTATTTTAAAGTTAAAATATATAAAAAATATATATATTAGTACAATGTAATTCATTGGAGTCATTTTATAATATAATTAGATATATAAAATTTTATTGAACTTTTAAACATTTCTTTTACCCAACTTCTAGGAAAATTTGCAAATTATAACTAAACATAATTTTACCGCTTCTGTGAATTTAATTTAAAAAATGCGACATACAGGGTTGTACTAAGTATTAAAAATTTTGTATAATAGGATCAAAATAATTTTTGATGAATAGTTACTTTTGAATTTTATTTACCACACTTAAAGGTAAATAGGGTAAT
Source organism: Viscum album (assembly GCA_963277665.1). Classification (NCBI taxonomy): domain Eukaryota; kingdom Viridiplantae; phylum Streptophyta; class Magnoliopsida; order Santalales; family Viscaceae; genus Viscum; species Viscum album. The sequence continues at coordinate 1,116,482,703 of OY728120.1, forward strand.
TAAAGGTAAAAATAATATTATAACAATATAAAATTACCCCAACACTTGTACTAATTGTATTTGATAAGTCTATTTAGACCAAAATCAACCTTAGTTCAAAAATATGATCCTTTTAAGCCACTTGTGTTAGATTAGGACTTTTATTATATTTTATTTAAAGAAGAGTTAAAGATGTCATATTCAAATTTTAATAACTAAACCATTTTTATTATAGGGTTATATGTAAAATAAATTTGAATATAAATATTAATTATAAATATAATAAATTTATACACATAATGATATTATTTTTATAATTTTTATACATTAAATAATCAAATTTAATTATGACACCATGATGATGCAGTAATTGATTTATTAAAGGAAGAATCAAATAAATGCTATTGTTAATATTAAAATAAATACAATTTGAATTTATTAATGATATACACTAATTTTATAGATAAATTAGACATGTTATTGGAAAAATGGAAGTATTGTTTCAATGTTTTCATATTGGTTTGATATTTTTAAAAATGAAAATATTAAATAGTAACAAAATTGACATAAATGATATTTTATAATAAATACTATTTTATTAAATGATATAAATGTAATAAAAATATATGGTTTGGCCAAATAACTTTTATAGTGATAAAAATGTCATAAATGATCCACTTTAGGTTTTTTGGTAATTTATAGTAAATATATTAATCATTTAGCATAAAAATACAAGAAGACATGGTAAGAGTTAAACTATTTAACTGAGGGTTAAATCTAAAAGATAAAGTTAATTTTATGAACTAAACATGTATAAAACCTATTTTTTATAGGATTTATACCCATCCTCATATCATCCTAGAAATTAATCAATTTTTAGCTATTATTAACCAAACATCATTTTATAATAAATTAATATTTCATGATTTTTTCCTAAAGTGCCCCTCACTTCTCTTATAAAAGGGGATCTCCCTTTCTATTTAACTCACACCTCTAAAGCCTTTTGGTTCAGCCAAACCTTGACCATTTATCCTCCAAAACTCTATTACTTCATCCTAGAGGCCTAACTTTGGGTAGAAATCCATCCTAAGGAGCTCTTTTGTTCAAATCAAAAGGAAACACCTAAAGAAGAGGTAATTATTTTATCGACCCTTTTAATGTTATTTTCTGCTTATACTTCCTATTTATATATTGTTTACATATCAAAATAATAAATCTAGTATCATACATATACTTAGATGTTATTAAAATCATGTTAAAAACCATATTCCTCATTTTATCCATCTTACGAATAACAATATCACCATGTGTGCGTACGTACAACTTACTGTCTCCACGCCGTGGTGTAACTTGTTATTCAATTAAACTTTTTGAATGGGTATAATGATGAGTGTAAAAGATATAAATAATAAATATGACATGATTATTATTATATATAATTAATATACCATCCAATTCCATATCATTTAACCATCAAGGAAATGATATTATCGCTCGTGCATACATACGACTTACCGTCTCCACGACGCGATAAGACTCATTCTCCATGTTAACCATTCAAGAATGATTATTAAAAATATATATTATGAATAAGTATGAAATAAAAGACATAATAGTAATAATGAAATAATATATATATGTATGTACATATTTCATTCACTTACTTCCATTCAATAAGATAAGAAAACAGAAACAACGTTCATGCATACGTACGGCCTACCGTCTCCATGAACGGTGTATTCCATTTCATATATCTATCTATTATATATATATGATATATAAATCATGTTATACATTCTGGAAGTAACTAAATCATGATCTAAGTAATATGATCAAGAATAACAAGTTAAAACATGTATGATAAACAAAGCAATTATTACCCGAAATGTTTCTTTAACTTGGAAATTATTAATAAACGGGTAATATAAAGTTATAAATGAATCATATATGATATAAAAAATATTATTATGGTTCTGGTAGAAGTTAATAATATGTTTAAAAATATTATACATGGGTTTTGGAAACATACGGAGAGTATCAGACCGAAGGTAAGGAAATTCTGTCTCACTTTTAATATTTGTGTGATATAAGCCATGTTCACCACCTATTTATTGTGTGTGGTGTTTGTATTGCCTCTACTGTGTTTAATATCATGAATAAATTTATGTTCATGGTATTTAATGATTCATTTGAAGATATTATACCTATGATTTAAATGTCCAAAGTGGTATGGGACGCTTTGAATGTTTAATGAATTAATACTTTCTCCATTTCAATATTCTTGATATTATTTTACATAACTATTTATTTGAATATAAAAGTATTATAAATGAAATTTTTATGTCTATTTTAAATTTAATTAAAATGATTTTAAAAAGGAATATTTTAAAGGTTTTATTCAAGGGTTAATTTCACAATATTTTTATTATCCAAGGTTTTTTATACATAAGTATCTACTGGGAAATATTTATCATCCACATCCCTATTTATTAAAAAATGTATTTCAAATATTATCATTATTCATAGAATATTGTTTAAAGTCACTTATACCCATGTTTGACTTTTTATAAAATGTTTTGAAAGGAATCTTTCTGTCATTTTTCAAAGAAGTTACTTTATGACCTTTTCGACAAACTAAGGAAAGAATGTTTTTTAACTTATACGACACAAGCGACTATTTTCTGCCATTATAGCACCTTAAAATTTTGAATATTACCTTACAAGATTACATGGTTATTTTCAGAAGTAATGTTTTATTTTACAATTGCACAACTTTTAAATTATTTAAAGTAAAAAAGGGTATTTATCTTAAAGAGTTTTAATGATTTTATTAGATCAATTTCATTTATGTCAACATACTTTCTGAACTTAAGGCTTTATTAAGGTTGAGTTATTATGATATAATATTCTATATTGTATTGATGGTTTTATGATATGTTTGACTATGGATGTTCTATTTTTATACCATTCATATTTTATGGTTAAAGTGTTAACATTTATTATACTATTTTTAATATGAATGTTTATTTTATGTTTCACCCTTTTCATACGAGGAATGCATTGGACTTTGTAAGTGATGGGGAAAGGCCTACTATAGCCCCTTGATGGATTTTTAGGTCTCATGAGAAAAGATAGTGTCTTGGAACAAGGCCTTGATAGAATATTTGTATATGGTCTTGGCGCGAGACCTTGACACAATGGTTATGATGTCCGACATTATGCATTACCTCATTATGAGATTAATTATTGATATTACATGTGATTATTCGACTAGTAGAATATCCATGTGAATGTTTAAATGTAATTATTTTATTTAATATTTCCATATTATGCTGAAGTTAATGTTTTAAAATTCTTGTGTTTTATTTTTATACCTTGCCTTAAAATTTTATGCTTATTTATGATAGATTATGCTACATTGGTATCCTTATTGAGCATCTGAGCTCACCCCTTTCTTATTTTTCATTTTTCCCCAAGATGTGAAGAATCATATTATGTTTGACCTACAGGGATAGTCTAAGGGATATGATAGTTTTCAAAGGGGATAATTTTTTTTATTTCAAGATGTAATGTAAAACTTATGTTTCTATCAAGTATTTTTCAAGACTACTAAAATGATCAGTCCTTCGGGACTTGATTCCTTGTAATCATGCGAATGTAATAAAATAATACACTGACTCTTGTCAAATGGGGTCAGGGTGTTATAGTTGGTACCAGATTAAGTTTAGTATAAAACTTGGAAACTAGATGATTAGGGAACATTACCCTAAGATGGGATTTGTGGATAAGTATCGAGGGACATCCTAAAATTTTGGGTAATGTAGAGATTGTATGGGTATTCCTAGAAAATACATCCATTTCTAGATACTAAAAGTGGAAGTGGTTCTAGAACAGATATACCTAGGGGTGAAAACTTTGACAAGGTGTTCAAATCCTGACTCGGGTTAACCTGGTACACGACAACGGGCCTTACTGGGCACCTAGTTTGACACTCCTAGGGGATTCTCTTAGGATAATTCACATTTTCTTTACAAACCAATTTGAAGGATTTTAATATAAGATGAGAATAAATAACCTTGATTAATCCTATGTTATTTTAGATTTAAAATAAGGTTTCATGATATTCTTTAAATTATTTTATGACTATCGTTACTCACACTATGATTTCTAGTTTTAGTCAATGATTGTATTTAGAAGAAGTCATGTTAAAATTGAAAATGATGTACAAGGTGAGAATGGTGGTGAAAATGAGAAACCAAATGTAATGTTGATATGCGTAAAAGATATTGTGTTCATGCCGAATCAATTTTCCAAAAATATGATGAAAAACATATACATTAACCAAATACCAAACTCAACAAAGAAGAAAAAGGTAGAGAATATTAAGAGCCCCATTAGTGGAGACTATGGAGAAAAGAAAGCTAAATTTCCATCATGCATGAAATATGGAAGGAGGCACCTAGGAAAGTGTCACAACAGATTAAATAAATTCTTTATGTGTGGTAAAGAAGGACATAAAGTAAATAACTGCTAAGAAAAACTGGAGAGTACTATGGAAGAAAATAAAAATGATCCTAATAATCCATTTAAAATCATTTTCTATAAATGTAGGGGACCTAGTCATTAATCGAGTCAATTCCCTATTATATAGGAAAACCTATAGGCCAAGGAAGAACCTATGTGGAAATAAATGGATGATGAAATGTTTAAATGTATTAATACTCTTTTGATGATGAGAATACTTTGGAAGACTTTTTGTATGTATAACCATGAATTTTGTTATGTGAAAATGTTATTCGAGGAGTAATTATCTTTTCTTATGTGGACATAATTATTAATATATAAATAACCATTAGGGTTTATATGATCCTTGATTTTGAGTTAATTGTGGGATATTACATTTTGGGATGAAAAATGAAAGGAATGAGATAAACTTTGAGATAAAAATATGTTATGGTCATTTTATCTCATTTTGGGAATGTTATAAGAATTATATAGTTTTGGAAAAAGGATAAACCGTAGGAAGGGTGACAGACCCGTCGCGTCCAGTAAGGCTGTGGGTCTTGAACCCACAACCGAAGGGAGACAAGAGTGCAGTTCCTACCACTGGCCTACATGAAGTCCCTGGTTAGTACATATTTTTCTTTTTATTTAAATGGGTTGATAGAATAATAATATGTTGATTTTAGGAACTTATGTTTTATGAAATGGATATCTTTGGAATTGGAAAATGATTTTGGAATTAAAAGATAAATGTGATTTTGGAAGACGTTTACAATTTTGGGAACTTTATATGATTATGGGTAAATAGAATACTATGAGATTTTATTGGAGGAGTACTGTTTGAAACTTATTTCAGAAGAATATATGATTTTATTATGGACTTGTGTCGATTTGGGTTATTTATTTAAATGATTAACCTATTTTGAAAAATATGTGATTGGGTTAATTACCTTTTTTTATATGAAACATTAAGAGAAATTTATGTTATTTAGAGATAAATGATAAAATTTATCCTGGAAGACTATTTGATCAAATCCTTCTGAATTTTTGGTTTCAATATTATTTTGGATTATTTTGAGGAATTTTAAGGATATTTATTTGTTGAATGTTTTATATTGAATATTGGGTATTATTGTTGAATTTTATAGATTAAAAGTAATATTTCTTCTTATAAATAATTATTCTTTTTTTGGGAATTGTCTTATCTTATAATAACATTTTGGTTTTGTTTAATGACTAAAGATAGTAAAAATAGATAGTTAATATTTTTGTGGATTATGTGATTCTATAAAAAGTTGAATATAGTGGTTCAAGCATAAAAAAATTCATCTTAAACACTCATCATTTGGAGAAAAAGATGAGTCTATGGTGGAAATTTATTAAATGAGGAAACTCTACTCATTATGTAAGTAAGTATGTTTCATTATGTTATTATTCTATGAAGTAAATAAATTCTTCAACTCTAGGGGAAAGATCATAAAACAAAAAATATTTTCCTAGTACTTTCATTTATGATGAATCAAATGGTCCCTTGGATAATTGGATATTTATAGCTTTCAGATTGTTAAATTTTTCTTAATAATATTCTATATCACTCTCCATCAGAACTTGATGGTTAAATTTTCTTTCATTTCCATGTTTTTCTACATTGAACCCTGGTATGTTTTATCTCTGGTGACCTTCGTACTTCCCATTCTCTAATTTAAAATGGAGGTCTCATTAATCATTTTCTGATGTGGGATTTCAACAAATATGTTTTGAAATGTCAAGCCCTTAGTTTTTGATCCATAGTTTAAATTATGAGGACACAATTTATTTAAGGATGGGATAATTTAACACCCCAAGCTTCTATGGTACTCTTCTTTTTAAATAATTGAATAGATTGCGTGACACGCAACATTGAGTTCAAGCACACCATGACTTACCAAACTAGGCGTTTAAAAAGAAGTTATGAATATTATTAACCACATTTTGAATTTTATATATTCTATATAATTTTAACATCCATATTTTTTATTTCTTAGACATAATATAAAAACAAATTCAATTTTTCAGATAAACTAAGTATCTTTTAAAAAATGCAGTCTTACCATCTTTTAATAGAGAACCCTTTCTAAATACAAAAGTTGAAACTTTTATGAGTTATATTTTAAAAAATAATCTTCTTCTTTATAATTGGGACATAAAAATTTACTTTTGTTAATTTTTTGGTATTTTTCTGATAAATTTCATTTCTATATGAATAGTGAAAAATACTGCATTTTTAATTCAAAACTGCATTTTTGTCTAATTTATTTATATAGTTAGATTATCTTTTTAATTTATTTTAAAGTGTAATTGGATTATGTTTTTATCATTTAATCCAATTTTGGTCATTGGAAGCAATTTCACATTTAAATTGGACATAAACACATGTTAATCTTTTGATAGTTTTTACTTCTAAAAAACCCTCTTTTTGGTTTTGACAATGAGAATTAATTTTAAATTAATTAATGCAACATATATGTTTTTAATTAGGTAAAATATAAGTAATTTTTGAATTTGGAATATCAAAATTATATTAGGGTGAAATTTTGGTAATTTTCTGAAAAGGTTCAATTTTTGATGAATAGTGAAAAATACTCCATTGACGTAAAAAACCGACTTTTTTTATTTAAATAATTATTTTAATTTAAATTTATTTTAAAGTAAAAAATAGACACATAATACATATATTAGTTCAATGTAAGTCATTAGAGACATTTTATAATAGAATTAGATATATAAAATTTTATTAAACTTTTGATCATCTCTTTTACCCACCTTCTAGGCACATTTCCAAATTAGAACTAAACGTAATTTTACCACTTCTATGAATTTAATTTCAAAAATATTAAATACATGGTTGTAATCAGGGTAAAAAATGTGGTTTAATAGGATCAAAATAATTTTTGGTGAATAGAAACTTTTGAATTTTATTTACCACAGTTAAAGGTAAATAAGGCAATTAAAGGTAAAAATAATATTATAACAATAAAAAATTACCCAAACACATTTCTTAATTCTATTAGATAAGTCTATCTAGACCAAAATAAACCTTAGGTCGAAAATATGATCCTTTTAAGCCACTTTTTTTAGATTAGGACATTTATTATATTTTATTTAAAGAAGTGTTAAAGATGTCATATTCAAATTATAATAACTAAACCATTTTTAATAAAGGGTTATACATAAGATAAATTATACTATAAATATTAATCTGAAAGATAAGAAATTTATCTACATAATTATATTTTTTTTATAATTTATAGACATTAAATAATTAAATTTAATTGTGACACCGTGATGATGTGGTAATTGATTTATTAAAGGAAGGGTCAAATAAATGGCATTATTAATATTAAAATAAATATTATTTTAATTAATTAATGGCATCCACTAATTTTATATTAAACTTAGACATTTTAGTGTCTTTTTAAATTGAAAAACGCATCCCCAAAATTTTCCAAATGCTTCCATAAATGATCCAAGAGTGTAGCTCGTTTGGAAAGTTTCAATTTGATAGGTCGTAGAGCCCGAACAGAGTTACGGATTAGGAGTTATGGACATTTGAAGTTGGGCTGGAAAACTGGTTCGCGGATCCCATTTGTGAAGCTCCCTCCACGAACACGGAGCGGAGGAACTTGACTGGAGCCCCCGGGGCCCCACGTCGGCACAAAGATCCTCCTTCGAGAAGCTGCCTCAGAGCAAGGAGGCAAGATGCTCCACGAACCCCTTTGACATTCGCAAACCCACCATGGAGCAAGGAGATGGGATGCTCCACGAACCCCTTTAACGTTCACGATCCACCACATATAAAGGAGGAGGGATGCTTCGTTAACCCCTTTGACATTCATGAACCCACCGCGGAGCGAGCTCCGTCTTCGCACTAAGTGAGCTCTACTTCGCGGTGCCTCTACCCTATAAATACCTATCTCAACCCCCTTCATATGAATGGTCACTCTGCCCCTTTGGCAGTCGATCTCCCATTTCGAGGAGCTCCGCTTTCCTTCACGAAGTGGCTCTGTGAATCTATGCTCGGCGAGTCCATGCTCCGCGAGTCCATGCTCCATGAGTCCATGATCCGCGAGTCCATGCTCCGCGAGTCCATGCTCCGCGAGTCCATGCTCCGCGAGTCCATGCTCCGCGAGTCCATGCTCCGCGAGTCCATGCTCCATGAGTCCATGCTCTGGGAGTCCATGCTCTGGGAGTCCATGCTCTGGGAGTTTATGCTCCGTGAGTCTATGCTCCGCGAGTCCATGCTCCACGAGTCCATGCTCCGCGAGTCCATGCTCTGCGAGTCCATGCTCCACGAGTCCATGCTCCGCGATTTGATACTCTGCGAGTCGATGCTACCCGAGTCAATGCTCCGCGAGTCCATGCTCCTCAATTCGATCCTCTGCGAGTCGATGCTCCCCGAGTCAATGCTCTGTGAGTCCATACTCCGTGAGTTCATGCTCCGTGAGTCCATGATCTGTGAGTCCATGCTCTGCAAGTCCATGCTCTGTGAGTCCATGCTCTGCGAGTCTATGCTCTGAGAGTCCATGCTCCGCAAGTCCATGCTCCGTGAGTCCATGCTCCGTGAGTCCATGCTCCGCGAGTCCATGCTCTGTGATTCGATTCTCCACGAGTCGATTCTCCATGAGTCGATTATCCACGAGTCGATGCTTCACGAGTCCATGCTCCGTGAGTCCATGATCCGTGAGTCCATGCTCTGCCAGTCCATGCTCCTCAAGTCCATGCTCCATGAGTCTATGCTCTATGATTCCATGCTCCGTGAGCAGATTTCATTCGTGAACCTACTTCACGAGACCCCATGCTCCATGAGCCCCTTTCCTCTATGAAGCTACTTTGAGAAGACCTATCCTTTTCGAAGCTCCTACCGTCGCACCCACCAGTCCATACCATGGGGGATGTGCCCCCGCACCCCAGCTCAGGCTCAATGTTGGGCTGCAGTCCCAACCCTCTGGGCTGGTCCCTTTGCTACCGTCACTGAACCCTATGAAAAATGGAGAGTTGCACCGCGAACTTTTCAGGCCAGAGTGTTGGCATTTTCCATTGTGACCCTATGCTCACCCACCTTCCACCTATGGAATACCATGATTTGAGATAATCCTCCACACACCATTAAACACCTAGAGTCAACATATTCCTCTTGGTTCGTTTCTCATGTCGTGAGTTGAGATTATCCTCATCAATTCCACGAGTACCTTGAGTCGAACCATTCCTCAAGCAACTCATCCAAACCCTATCACTTGGCTTCTATACCAGGTTGAACCAGAAAGGTCCACCCTTGTGTAAGTCCCAAAACTATCCATTGATAGTTTCCCTATGCCTAATAGTCTTATCTACATGACTACAAACTATAGTAATCCCTATATGACAAACATAGGATGCCTCTTGATCCAAACAAGAGATGCCTTATTCTCTAAGCATAAGATGCCAATAGTCCTATCTACATAAATATAAACTGTAGTACTCCCTATATGAAAAACATTGGATACCTGTTGATCCAAAAAATAACTTCCTTATGCTCCAAGCATAAGATTCCAATAGTCCAATCTACATGACTATAAACTGTAGTTCACCCTATGTTCCAAACATAGGACACCTCTTACTCCAAACAAGAGATGCCTTATGCTCCAAGAATAAGATGCCTAATGTCATGATTACAATGGAATAATTTCAAGAACATTGGAATCCGTTAAAACATTCCATCACTCCAGCTCACACTTTGTGTGTCCTTCATTCAGATCTTCGTCCACTTCCATGTCTGAAGGGACCCCCTAATGGCCTGGTCCCATGCCGTATCGGCTCAAATACCATCCCGAGCCAATGCCCCATAAGAATTTTGACAACACTTCGAGTCAGGACCTGTGTTTCTGTCACACCCCAGCTTTCGAGTACCCGGAGCCGATGCCATACAGAGGATCGAATTCGGTTCAGGCTCTGAGAAACCAGCTACTTCTAAAAAACTTCTTTAGTAAAATCCCATAGGTGAAAATTCTTAAGCAAAAACGTAGGGTGAGCACAAGAATTCCCAATTAGGGGTTTTAAAATAAAACAATATAACTTTTTGAAAAAATTATTTAAACCATTTCATAAAACAACCTTCTTAATTAAAAGCTATAACACATGTACACATCATAAAGGTGCTCAATTTAAAACATGCTAACAGAATCATAAGGATGCACGATTTGAATATAGGAATGCAAAATAAAAGAAACTCTAAACATGTATGGCATAAGAATATATAAGCACAAATAAAATAGCTAAGTGTAATGAATATTCAAAGTTCTGCATAAAGGTAATCACTTCAATTTCATACATCAAATACTAAAATCACCGAGTGCTATAAATATGTCATGCCATAAGATTTTACTTTTCTAATACTCATAAGTAATGGATCTTAACCATAGATATTCTACTAGTCGAATATCCATTTGGTTAATTAATTAACATACACATGATGTATAATTCTAGACATTATGAAACATTTTGTCAAATCTTTGGACAAAACATCTAATGACTAAGGCCTCAGCCAAAATCCATAAGCTCTTTAACCAAATATTATACTAGTCGAATGTTTTTTTGGTTAATTAAATTACATAGTCATAATGAGGGAAGTGCATATTCCAGACTGTGTCAAGGCCTCGTCCCAAGACCTAGGGGATAACTATAACTGGACCCCAACTCAAAGAGCCTCTGTAACCAGACTCTAAACTAGAGTGCCTCTAATAACCAGACACCAACCCGGAGTACCACTATAACTGGACACCAACCCAGAGGGTCTGCTATAACCTGACCCCAACCCAGAGGGCTTACTTTTATTGGTCCCCACCCCAGAGCATACTAGGTCCAATGCATTCCTCATAACTCTAAATCAAAGTGCACATACCACTTTGATTTATTAAATCACTTATCATTCCTAGTACACATATTACTTGGTTTCTTAATTCACATTATTCAAAGTGTCCCATACCACCTTGAATAATTAAATTCCTATCTCATAAATTATTAATAAAAAATTGTTTGATTACCACATAAAATAATAACTTTACAACTCTTCCACAGTAATAAACTTTTAATGCAATAACATACATGCTTATTATTCATACTCAATTTATGTGCTGATAAATGGAAATGATGTTGAACTAAACTATAATGTGTTAGTTATTATTTAGGTAATAAATTTCTCAACGACATGAAATATATAGTAAATGTTATTTTCACATGTGATATTGATTCAAAATACGTAAGTAATAAATGTATGGGGTTACCACATAAAATGATAGTTCCTTAATTTTCAAAATCCTTGATTTATGGAGACAAATATTTATAGTTCAAAATGATTAATTTTTAATCAAGTCAAATGTAATTTGTGCACAAAGCATGCGCTGATAAACAACCATGTCTTAATAAAATAGCCATGCCTTATGTTACATGGCATATAAGGCCAATTAATTTGCAGTGCATAATTTTTTTTATATAATGCATATATTAAAGTAAACATATCAAAAATATACTTTAACCACCGAATTTTATTTTATCCAAGTTAATTAGGGTTATGATTAAAACTTATAGGTAAATACACATGACTATATATATATACACACATATAAAATATGTACATGTTGCACCCTAACTTTATAAATTCTGAAAACTAAAATTACACACATATATATATATATGTATGAATATAAATATATGTATATGTATATATATGTGTATGTATATTAACATCCTACAAGATTTTTAATTTGTTTAATTTTCAACCTTAACATCATAAAAGTAATTCATATTTTAATCAAATGAACTCCCTTGCGAGAACCAGAAAATTAGATAGTATAAATAAGTAAATAAATTTTCTTTACATCATTTGCAAATTAACCGGGTGGATTAAAACTCAATGGGTGTTTGTGTATTAAATATGTCATTCCATTTGAACCCAAAACTTTATTCACATCCAAGTCTCTAATTAAATATTTTAATTCATCTTTAATAACATCAAATAAAGATAAATTGAATTATGTGTGTATGTCCGAATATACACTAAGTGTATAATAGAAAATGATTATAAATTAAAATAACCCTTAACATATGTACACATAAAATAATAAGTTATATATGTGTACACACATATATATACATATGTATATACACACATATAACTACCTTAATTTGATAAAATTAATTAAACTCTTATAAAATATATATTTAATAAAAATATAAAAACATAACCCATATAAGTCATAAGATCATAAACATTCGAGACAAATTATAGTGAACCCTTACTTCAAACATAGTTTCAAGAAATTAAACACAATTTAAATGAATGAGAAAATCTTGCTGAAATAATAATGGATTTGCAAAGAAATTTATAAGAAAGTCCCTTGCATCATTTATATTATCCGAACCCAAAACCCATAGGTCCAGATTCAACATAGAAGAATTTTTAAACTAAACTGTACGGTTATTCTTTCATGAGTGTATATATATATATGTATATACTCTCAAATAAAAAAAACAAGTAAATTAAAAATCCCTTACATATAATTATAAAAATCCATGATAGAAAATGAACAAACTACCATTGAAAAACTTTTTTGGTGGTAATGAAAGAAACCAATCAAATAAACAGTGAAATTTAATTCCCCTTATGCAAAACAGAAAATCGGGAGTATAACTTGAAATAAATTAATAAATTTCACTTATGTGGACTCAATTAAAACAGATAATAATTCATTAAAATTGAAATATGAAAACTAAATATATAAACTCCCTTACCTGATTTAGATCAAAAGAGGGGTTGTGGGTTTCTAGAAACCAATAGAGGGCTTGGTAGATTGAAGTTTGGGTCTTGTAACCATGAAGGATGGGTTATCTAGGGTTTCACTTATATAAATAAAATTGGTATGAGACTTAGATTCTAAGAGAAGCTGGGTATTATATTTTTTTTAACCAAAGAATGACCCACAAGTAAAGAGGCTTTATTTTTTTATATTAGTTCACTCAATTATAAACATATAGGTTTGAGTCATGAGCCAAATTGATCCCTTATTTATTTATTATTTTTTTAGGTGCTGAAAATGACCTTGTCTTCTAGTTCGTGCATCATTTAGTGTGTGTGTGGTCACAACTTGTTATTTATTATTTTTATTCTAATATATTTTTTATTCATTTGTTTAAGGACAAAACCATGTAAAGCACTTTGATTCCTTTCCACCTTTTTTTCTTTATTTGGATATTGTGAGTCACCACTAATCATTATGCTTTTGTGTGTTTTCCATGCATAGACCCAAATTCCATCATTTCAATATCCCTTTTTTTCATCTTACCATTATAATAATATAACACATATTGGTTTTAAAATATAAACTATAGTCTATATATTTGGATACTTATAACTATAAAATATATATATATTTTTAAAAAGAAAACAATAAATATCAATATTTATAAACATATACATAAATATCAAATTTATATATATATATAATAACTATATATATTTACAAAACATTTCACATTTTTTTATCACATATATAAAAGTGTTTCTTTTTGTAAAATAATTATGTATATATATAAATTTTATAAAACTAAAACACAATAAAATTTCACACGTTCAATAATAATTTTATTTTTTAAAAAGTTTTTTCCCATAATTATTATTAATATAATTATCTATAAAATAAAATCTATTTTTAAATTATAAAAATAGTTATTTTCTAAATATTATTTTAGTCAAAGTAAAACTATATTTGTTTTTAGGATAAATTTGAAAACTATAAATTAAAATATTTTTAATTAGAAGTTTTATAATTAACTTATAAATTAACAATACTTAATTTCAAGAAAACCCTACCTATTTAGGTTAGAGAAGAACCAAAAATGAAAACATATTCTTGACTCGAACCCTTGGCATGGTTCGAAAACACTATAGTACCCTAATCACACCTAAAAACTACCAACGCCACTTAGGTATTCATTCACAGGTAGTCGGTTCCTGCTCGGTTGAGACTGACCCTAGATCTGCGGTCGGACTCTACATCCGTTCTCGGTGCGACATCATCGGCGGTCCTCAGTTTTGATCGACCTACGTGACACCTCCAGCTGCGATGTGCGACTCGGACCCATCACCCTATAGGAGAACCTCACGATGATGCCCCCCTATTTCCCCAAGACCAAACCGTAATCCCGTTTTTTTATTTCTTTTTTTAATCCATTTTCATTTCATTTTTTTAGTGTTTCCTTTCACATTTCACTTTTCCCACTTTTCAAATATGCTTTCGACCAATTCTCCCATCATTAACACTTTATTAAGATTATAATATGGGTATAGTATATTACATGTTAAATATTAATATTAAAATATTTATACCATTATAAAAAAAGTCATAATATTAGTAATTCTATTAATCTAATAATTATTACTCTATGTATATATATATATATATATCATGTTTTAAATATCTAAAAAACACATAATTTTAATACAATTATTCATATGTCGAATTAAATATTTATTTTAAATTAATGTGTGGAAATTAATAGTGCATTTTTTTCAAAACAATGTTACTTTAAATATTTGACATCATTATTACAACATACAATATTTTAAAATAATAATTTTAAATTTCATGTATAACCACATCTAAAATTATAATTTTTATAATAGTATTTTCATTCAAATACAATATAACTATATATATATATATATTTCACATTTTGAAAAACAAACAAACTAGTTATTTTATTATAGTTATTATTTAAAATATTCTATAAAATAACTATTCGATAAGAATAAATTATGTTTGACAATAATAGTTATTTTTATTCTTTAAACAAAGTGAGATAATATTTACATTGAAGTTTGTAATTTGTTCGAATAAAAAAATAAAACCTCAATATTACTAATACACGAGGAGCAAGTTTTTGGGGCATTACATTATTCCCCCCTATAAAGAATTACATCCTTGAAATTATAAAATGCTCATACACAAACCACAACAACACTAGACATACTTCACTCCCGAAGTCCCTTTATCGGGAACACCACCGATGGTAGGGTGCTGATGACCTCAGGTGGATTTATAAGGTCATATTCAGTTGCTTGATCTCTTTGGCCCACACACACTGTGAACAGCTGGGGTCATACCTGTGCCTAAAGCACTCGACCTTCCATAGAGAGGCATGATAAGTGTAGAGGTCAGAAATTTCAGAGTGTACTAAATCCCTATAAGAACTACGCACCACGTCGTTCTTGAAAATATTGATGTCGTAGAGTTCTCCGTACATACTAAAACCCAGGACCTGTAATAGGCAGGCCGCTTGATGGTCACCTTCCAAAGCAGATTCTAGAAATTTACCTACAGCTCGGTAGTTATCATCTAAAGTGAAATATAGAAAATGAGCTTCATAAATCTTCCCTCTTTTCCTATATGTTTCAAATTGTGCAATTGCTATACGGTAATAGACAATATTTCTTCCTCGGTAAAGATGAAGAATGTTTGGGCGGTGCGACACCCGATGTAGTTGTTTACAGGACAACCTAAGGTTTTTGAAAATCCTCATAGTCCCCTGAACATGAATTTACCACTATAGTTTTTACTATCTCCGTTGGGATAGACAGAAGGCGTGATGCATCAGCCATCTAAAAATTTAAGGAAACTACTATTTAGTAACACATAACCAAGTTTTTAGTATTGTTCTTATTTTATCGGATGTCTCCATAGAGACATAAGACTGGTATATTTTTTTTCCAAGAATGTCATACTTAGTAATGCTTAAATAAATTTTTATTTGTCCAGTTCTGATTTTCCAGAGTTATCTAAACCGAATCCTCTAATACCAACTGTCACGCCCTAGCTTCCGAGTACCCGAAGATGGTGCCATACAGAGGATCAAATTCGGTTTGGGATCTGAGAAACCAGCTACTTCTGAAAAACTTCTTTAGTAAAATCCCATACCTAAAAATTTTTAACCAAAAATGTAGGGTGAACATAAGAATGCCCATTAATGGGTTTTAAAATAAACCAATATAACTTTTTGAAAACATTCTTTAAACCATTTCATAAAACAACCTTCTTAATTAAAATCTGTAACACATGTAAACATCATAAAAGTGCTCAATTTAAAACATGCTAACGGAATCACAAGGATACATGATTTGAATATAGGCATGCTGAATAAAAGAAACTCTAAACATGTATGGCATAAGAATATATAAGCACAAATAAAACAGCTAAGTGTAATGAATATTCAGAGTTGTGCATAACGGTAATCACTTCAATTTCATACATCAAATACTAAAATCACTGAGTGTTATACATATGTCATGCGATAAGATTTTAATTTTCTAATACTCATAAGTAATGGCTCTTAACCATGGATATTCTACTAGTCGAATATCCATTAGGTTAATTAATTAACATACACATGATATATAATTCCAGACATTCTAAAATAGATTGTCAAGGCCTTGGCCAAAACATCTAATGACTAAGGCATCGACCAAAATCCATAATCTCTTTAACCAAATATTCTACTAGTTAAATATTTTTCTGGTTAATTAAATTACATAGTCATAATGAGGGAAGTTCATATTTCGGACCGTGTCAAGGCCTCGTGCCAAGACCTTGGGGCTAACTGTAACAAGACCCCAACCTGGAGAGCCTTTGTAACCAGACTCCAACCCAGAGTGCCTCTAATAATTAGACACAAACCCAGAGTGCCTCTGTAACCAGACACCAACCCGAAGGGTCTACTGTAACTGGACCCCAACCCAGAGGGCTTACTTTTACCGGTCCCCACCCTGGAACATACTAGGTCCAATGCATTCCTCATAACTCTAAATCAAATTGCACATACCACTTTGATTTATTAAATCAATTATCATTCCCAGTACACATATTACTTGGTCTCTTAATTCACATTATTCAAAGTGTCCCATACCACCTTGAATAATTAAATGCTTATCTCATAAATTATTAATAAAAAATTGTTTGATTATCACATAAAATAATAACTTTACAACTCTTCCATAGTAATAAACTTTTAATGCAATAACATAAATGCTTATTATTCATACTAAATTCATGTGCTGATAAATAGAAATGACATTGGACTAAATTATAATGTGTCATTATTATTTAGGTAATAAATTTCTCAAAGACATGAAATATATAGTAAACATTATTTTCACATGTGATATTGATTCAAAATACGTAAGTAATAAATGGAGGGGGTTACCACATAAAATGATAGTTAATTAATTTTAAAAATCCTTGATTTATGGAGATGAATATTTATAGTTTAAAATGATTAATTTTTAATCAATTAAAATGTCATTTGTGCACAAATCATGCGCTGATAAATGACCATGTCTTAATAAAAAAGCCATACCTTATGTTACATGGAATATAAGGCCAATTAATTTGCAGCGCATCATTTGTTTTATATAATGCATATATTAAAGTAAACATATAAAAAATATACTTTAACCACCGAAGTTTATTTTAGCCAAGTTAATTCAGGTTATGATTAAAACTTATAGGTGCATACACATGATTATATATATATACACACACATAAAATATGTACATGTCACACCCTTACTTTATAAATTTTTAAAACTAAAATTAAACACACACACACACACACACATATATATATATATATATATGTGTGTGTGTGTGTGTGTGTGTGTGTATGAACATCCTACAGGATTTGTAATTTTTTTAATTTTCTACCTTAACATCATTAAAGTAATTCATATTTTAATCAAATGAACTCCCTTGCGAGAACCAGAAAATTAGATAGTATAAATAAGTAAACAAATTTTCTTTACATCATTTTCAAATTAATCAGGTGGATTAAAACTCCATGGGTGTTTGTGTATTAAATATGTCATTCCATTTGAACCCAAAACTTTATTCGCATCCAAGTCTCTATTTAAAGATTGTAATTCATCTTTAATAACATCAAATAAAGATAAATTGAATTTTGTGTGTATGTCCGAATATACACTAAGTGTATAATAGAAAATAATTATAAATTAAAATAACCCTTAACTTATGTACACATAAAATAATAAGTTATATATGTGTACATATATATATATATACATATGTATATACACACACATAACTACCGTAATTTGATCAAATTAATTAAAATCTTATAAAATATATATTTAATAAAAATATAAAAAAATAACCCATTCAAGTCATAAGATCATAAACATTCGAGACAAATTATAGTGAACCCTTAATTCAAACATAGTTTCAAGAAATTAAACACAATTTAAATGAATGAGAAAATCTTGTTGAAATAATAATGGATTTGAAAAGAAATTTATAAGCAAGTCCCTTGCATCATTTATATTATCCAAACCCAAAACCTGGAGGTCCAGATTCAACGCAGAATAATTTTTAAACTAAACTGTAAGGTTATTCATTCATGATTATATATATATATATACGTATATACTCTCAACGAAACAAAACAAGTCAATTAAAAATACCTTACATATAATTATGAAAATTCATGATAGAAAATGAAAAAACTACCATTGATTTTTTTTGGTGGTAATGAAAACAACCAATAAAATAACCAGTGAAATTTAATTCCCCTTACACAAACCAGAAAATAGGGAGTATAACTTGAAATAAATTAATAAATTTCACTTATGCAAACTCAATTAAAATAGATAATAATTCATTAAAATTGAAATATGAAAACTAAATATATAAACTCCCTTAACTGATTTAGATCGAAAGAGGGGTTTCAGGTTTCTAGAAACCAATAGAGGGCTTGGAAGATTGAATTTTGAGTCTTGTAACCATAGAGGATGGGTTATCTAGGGTTTCAATTATATAAATATAATTGGTATGAGACTTAGCTTCTAAGAGAAGCTGGGTATTATATTTTTTTAACTAAATAATGACCCACAAGTAAAGAGGTTTTATTTTTTTATATTAGTTCACTCAATTATAAAGATATAGGTTTGAGTCACAAGCCAACTTGATCCCTTATTTATTTATTATTTTTTTAGGCGCTGAAAATGACCTTTTCTTCTAGTTCGTGCATCATTTAGTGTGTGCGTGGTCACAACTTGTTATTTATTATTTTTATTCTAATATTTTTTTTTATTCATTTGTTTAAGGAAAAAACCACGTAAAGCACTTTGATTCCTTTCCACATTTTTTATTTCTTTCTTTGGATATTGTGAGTCACCACTAATCATTATGCTTTTGTGTGTTTTCCACGCATAGACCTAAATTCCATCATTTCAATATCCCTTTTTTTCATCTTACCATTATAATAATATAACACATATTGGTTTTAAAATATAAATGATAGTCTATATATTTGGATACTTATAACTATAAAACATATATATTTGTTAAAAAGAAAACAATAAATATCAATATTTATAAACATATACATAAATATCACGTTTATATATATATATATAATAACTATATATATTTACAAAACATTTCAAATTTTTTATCACATATATAAAAGTGTTTTTTTTGTAAAATAATTATGTATATGTATATATTTTATAAAACTAAAACACAATAAATTTTCACATGTTCAATAATAATTTTCTTTTTTTAAATTTTTTCCCCATAATTATTATTAATATTATTATCTATAAAATAAAATCTATTTTTAAATAATAAAAATAGTTATATTCTAAATATTATTTTAGTCAAAGTAAAACCATATTTTTTTCAGGATAAATTTGAAAACTATAAATAACAAGTATTTTTGATTAGAAGTTTTATAATTAACTTATAAATTAACAACACTTAATTTCAAGAAAACCCTATCTATTTAGGATGGAGAAGAACCGAAAATGAAAACATATGCTTGACTCAAACCCTTGGCATGGTTCTAAAACACTGGAGAACCCGAATCGCACCTAAAAACTACCGACACCACTTAGGTATTCATTCACTGGTAGCTGGTTCCTACTCGGTTGAGACCGATGCTAGATCTGTGGTCGGACTCTACATCTGTTCTCGGTGCGACATCATTGACGGTCCTCGGTTTCGATCGACCTACGCAAAACCTCCGGCTGCAGCATGCGACTCGAACCCATCGCCCATGAGAAGACCCTCATGACGGTGCACCCTCTATTTCCCCAAGACCAAACCCTAATCCCGTTTTTTATTTCTTTTTTTTAATCCATTTTCATTTCATTTTTTTAGTGTTTCCTTTCATGTTTCCCTTTGCCCAATTTTCAAATATTCTTTTGACCAATTCTCCCATAATTACCGCTTTATTAAGATTATAATATGGGTATAGTATATTACATGTTAAACATTAATATTAAAATATTTATACCATTATAAAAAAGTCATAATATTAGTAATTCTATTAATCTAATAATTATTACTCTATGTATATATATATATATCATGTTTTCAGTATCTAAAAAAAACACATAATTTTAATATAATTATTCATACGTCGAATTAAATATTTATTTTAAATTAATTTATGGAAATTAATAGTGCATTTTTTACAAAAAAAAATGTTACTTTAAATATTTGACATCATTATTACAACATACAATATTTTAAAATAATAATTTTAAATTTCATGTATAACCGCATCTAAAATTATAATTTTTATAATATCATTTTCATTCAAATACAATATACCTATATATATATTTCACATTTTGGAAAACAAACAAACTAGTTATGTTATTATAGTTATTATTTTAAATATTCTATAAAATAATTATCCGATAAGAATAAATTATGTTTGAAAATAATAGTTATTTTTTTTCTTTAAACAAAGTGAGATAATATTTACATTGAAGTTTGTACTTTATTCGGATAACAAAATAAAACCTCAATATTACTAATACACGAGGAGCATGTTTTTGGGGCATTATAGTTTCAAACACGGTTAGCAGTCGACCCTCATTTGTTTGTCCCAATTTCTGGCTAACGTGATATGGATGTTGTGTTTCGAACACGGTCAACGATTATACTCCATCACCACGCCACCCTCATTGCATTCCAAATGTCAGGCATATGATTCACACTTTTCATGTCCCTTTGTTCGGACTGATTCAAACACCCCTTGGTGTTATCCCTATTGTTCACTAGCGCATAGGTGAAGGCCTCAACCCACCACTGAGTTGGGATGCCCTCATGGCCAGACATGAGGAAGACCCCCGAGCAGCTTCCTTGCGTAAGCCCCATTCACCATTGCCGCTCCTTAGTGGAAAATGAGAAACTTCCTTGTATAAGCTCCATTAACCATTTTTGCTCCTTAGCGGCACATGAGTAGCTTCCTTGCGTAAGCCCCATTCCCCATTGTGGCTCATAGCGACACCCGACCAGCTTCCTTGCGTAAGCCTCATGCACCGTGGCACTCCATAGCGGTACCCAGACAGCTTCTATGCGTAAGTATCATTCCCCATTGCCGCTCCATAGTGGCACACGGGCAGCTTCCATGTGTAAGCCCCATTCCCCATTCCCGCTCCATAGTGGCACACAGGCTGATTCCTTGCGTAATCTCCATCCACCATTGTATCTCCTTAGTGGCACCCAGGAGGCTTCCTCGCGTAAGCCCCATTCACCACCCTTCATGGACTCACCTTTGTGTCGTGATCATCAGGTCCTTGCTGCCTCTTGTTTCTCACACTGAGCACGACTCATGTGGCCTTAGAGTAGTAATCATTGACTATATCATCCTCTCTAGGAATCCTAGAGTGTAAAACCATCTTCTGAACTATGTGGACTTTGATCCTTTCCAAGGTATGGTACGTAGGAAGCCTCCCTGAGGTTTAATCCCACCAACCTTTGGTTCTGACCATCTTCACATCGGTTCCCACTTCTTCTAAACTATGGGGACTTTGATCCTTGCCATGGAAAAGTATATAGGAAGCCTCCATGAGGTTCAATCCCACTAAACTTTAGTTCTGACTCCCTTCACGTCGGTTCACCAACACCATCTGAACTACGTAGACTTTGATCCTTGCCAAGTCAGGGTACGTAGGAAGCCTCCCTGAGGTTCAAGCCCAACAACCATTGGTACCAACCATCTTCATGTCAGTTCCCAAACTTCCTGAACTATGGGGACTTTGATCCTTTCCAAGCCAAGGTACATAGAAATCCTCCCTAAGGTTCAATCCCAACACCCTATTGGTTCCGACCCCCCTTCACGTCAGACCACCTTCATCCCGCATGACGTTAAACTGCATGCCACCTTTTCATCCTGCATGACGTTAAACTGCATCCACCATCCAGCGGTAAGACATTATGACCCCATCCAGCAGTAAGCCTTTATGACCCCATCCAGTGGTAATCCATTGTGACCCCATCCAACGGTAAGCCGTTGAATTCCACAATAGACGATAAGTCATATTCATATGAACTATGTGGAATTTGATTCCCTACCATAGGGATACATAGGAGGCCTCCTTGAGGTTCAATCCCATCACTCATGTCTCATCCTAATATCTCTCTTGAGCCTATGTATTTTGGGATGGTCATGACCCAACCTAGATGTTCTATTTCCTCCAGATCCTATCCATGCGTCCATTTTCTTGGGTCACCTCCTCAGGTGTCCCATCGTCCCACCGAAATACAAGAACTTTGATTCCCTACCACAGGGATATGTAGGAAGTCTCTTAGAGGATCAAGAACAACAATAATGTCACCTTCATGATGACTCCATCTCATTCCCCCTTCACTTCATTAAACACTGCATCATCCATCATGATTCTTACCCGGGCCGCCACATCGTAGTGAGATCATTCCATTCATCCCAGTGCCGCTCCTTGCGGCATTCAAGAAGCTAACCATGCATAATCCCCACAACATCTGTAACCAACTACCCAAGAGTATCCCTCTTGCGATGGGCCTCTATCTATGCATAATCCCCTGCATGTATTCGGGTTCTTGTCCTCTATGTACACCCTGTTTCATCACCCCTTCGAACTACATGGGTTTTGATCCCTGTCGTCTACACATGGTATGTAGGAAACCTCCATGAGGTTCAATCCCAGCCAATGGTAAACCTTGGAGCTCACCCATTCTTGGGTGAACACTCCCTGATCCGCCCTCATTGGTTTCCAGATCAACCTTCATGGTGTGACATCTTACCTTTATGGGACACACCATCCTAGGTTTGCACTTATTGAGTGTTCTGATCCATCCACCCGGTGAACCCCTAGGTGTTCCCTCCTAGGGATGTACCAATGTGATCCGTATCTATGGGATGTTCTAATCACCCTCATTTTATATCTGAAAGACGTTAAACTCACGGCCTACCTCATGTTGAACATGAGATACCTGAGGAAAACCTCGAAAGACAGGCCTTTGGCGTAACCATCTCCGCAAGACTTTAAATTTGCGGCATACCCTGTGTTAAACATGGGAAGCTGAGGAAAACCTCAGAGACATGACTTAGGCATAAGATACCCCATGACTGACGTGGGATGCCTCGGGTTCATCTCCCTTGAGATTCCTAATTATGAGAAACAATACAAGTTCCCCAATGTCCACACATCCAGATATGACCCGACATGCCTGATGTTACCGTCTACACTGACCAAAGGTTTCTACTATGTCAAGACCCCATGGAATGTCCTCACATAAGTAGTGTAATTAACCAGTGTCCACAAAGATATGGCACTGGGAAAAAGATTCAAGAACCACGACTTAATATTTAAGGGAGACCCGGACTAGGTGACGAGTTTCGAGGATGAATCCACAGAAGGAAGAACCAACATCCCATCATCCAATTTCGATCAAGGAGCAACCACCTCTAAATAAGCGATAGATAACATCTTCCTTTGGAAAGTGGGAATGTGTGGAAATAGTTGTGCGTCCTCCACAGATGGATGTGCGTGCCCCGATGAAAGCGTCAGAAACAGAAATGGTGAACCTGACGTGAACCTCTTCTCATTAAATAACGAGTAGACCAAATATGTCAGGAAAATTGAGGCATCAGCCATGTGAATCCCCTTTCCTTCATATGTGAGAGGATGAGTACCATTGGGTGCGTGAAGACTATGGACCATCGGCTCCTTACTGACCCCGCCGCCTCAAGAGGCCGCGTAGGGGGAACTCCGCCCCTGACTCCATCGGCTCCTCACCGACCCCACCACCTTAAGAGGCTGCACAGGGGGCACTCCACCCCTGACTCCATCGGATAATCACCGATTCCTCCGCCTTAAGAGGTCGCGCAGGGGGCATCCGCCCCCCAACTCCATCGGCTCCTCGCCGACCCCGCCGCCTTAATAAGCGACACATGTGGCATATTCCACCCGAATCCATCATCTCCTCACTGACCCCGCCGCCTCAAGAGGCCGCACAGGGGGAATACGCCCCTGACTCCATCGGCTACTCACTGACCCCACCACCTTAAGTGGCCGCGCAGGGGGTACTCTGCCCCTGAATCCATCAGCTCCTCGCTGACCCCGCTGCCTCAAGAGGCCGCACAGGGGGCATACACTCCCGACTCCATCGACTCCTTGCTAACCCCTCCGCCTCAAGAGGCCATGTAGGGGGAAATCCTCCCCTAAATCCATCATCTCCTCACCGACCACGCCTCCTCAAGAGGCTGTGCAGGGGGAATCTGCCCCCAAATCCATCGGCTCCTCACTGACATCACCACCTCAAGAGGCCGTGCAGGGGGCATATGCCCCCAACTCCATCAGCTCCTCGCCGACCACACCGCCTTAAGAGGACACATAGGGGCACTCCACCCCTGACTCCATCGGCTCCTCGCCGACCCCGCCGCCTCAAGAGGACATGCAGGGGGCATATTCCCCCGACTCCGTCAGCTTCTCACTAACCCTGACACCTTAAGAGGCCATGCAGGGGTACTCCTCCCTTGACTCCATCGGCTCCTCGCTGACCTTTCCACCATAAGAGGTTGTGCAGGTGGCATCCAACACCCGACTCCATCGGCTCCTCACCGACCCTGCCGCCTTAAGAGGCCGTGCAGGGGGAACTCCACCCATGACTCCATCGGCTCATCACCGACCCCACCACCTTAAGAGGTTGTGAAGGGGGAACTATTCCACCCAACTCCATCGACTCCTCGCTGACCCCGCCGCCTCAAGAGGCCGCGTAGGTGGAATCCGCCACCAGACTCCATTGGCTCCTCACCGACCCCGCCGCCTCAAGAGGTCACGCAGGGGGCATCCGCCCTGACTCCATCGGCTCCTCGTCAACCCCACCACCTCAAGAGTCCACGCAGGGGGCATACTCCCCGGACTCTATCGGCTCCTCACTAACCCCACTACCTTAAGAGGCCGCGTAGGTGGCATCTTCCACCCGACTCTATCAGCTCCTCACCGACCCCGCCGCCTTATGAGGCAGTGCAGGTGGCATCCACCACTCGACTCCATCGACTCCTATTCGACCCTGCCACCTTAATAGGCCACACAGGGGGAATCCATCCCCAACTCCATCAACTCCTTACTAACCCCGCCGCCTTAAGAGGCCGCGTAGGTGGAATCTTCCACCTGACTCCATCGGATCCTCGCTGACTCTACTTCCCTCATAGGGCACGCCGGGCGAAACCACCCCCAATCCAATGGTGCATCTCCAAAAACACCCACAACCACTAATAAGGTGCTCCCCATACCACCACCGTTTGACACAAAGGCTTTCATGCCCTCCGGGATCCATCACCTCATTGTATAGACGCTTCAGGCTTCCACACCCTTCGGGCTCCATCACCTCCTCTTATCGACGTTCCAGGCTTACATGCCTTCTAAGCTCCATCGCCCCGATTTTACCGACGCCCAAGCATCCATGCCTTCCATGCTCTGTTGCCTCATCGTCCTGACACTCTAGGCTTACTCACCTTCTGGGATCCATCACCCCCATCATAGCGATGTTCTAGGCTTCCATGCCTTATGGGCTCCATCTCCCCATCGTACTGACACTCCTGGATTCCACGCATTTCAGGCTCTATCACCCCTGTCATACCAATGTCTAGGCTTCCATGCATTCTAGGATCCATCTACCCCATTGTACCAACAATCCTGGCTTCATCTCCCCTTCAGACCGAGGGTATGCTGTCATCCCACCACCCTTGTGACACTCTGTGTCATCCCAACTACCACATTGCATCAACCATAGAGTTCCTCCCTATGGACTTGACACCAGCTTGTGGAAGGTCCACTTTGAGGGATCCCAGCTCACGCATGGAGAACATCCGTGCATATGATCGGAGAATTTTAGGGAAATCCCACCATATAGATTCCCCCCTCATCCCAACCCACTAGAATGGGGTATAAATGACCATCCCTCTACTGACACAATCCGCGTGGTTTCACGTTCTAGTTTCATGATGTTAAACTACGTAACAACCATGTCCTAGTTGCATGATGTTAAACTGCATCATCATCTTGCATGACATTAAACTGTTCATCTTCATCTGTCATGACGTTAAACTGCTCATTATCGTCCAGCATGACTTTATACTACATCATCATCCTACATGACATCAGACTGTTCATCTTTATCCTGCATGACTTTAAACTGCATCATCATCCTACATGACGTTAAACTGTTCATTTTCATCCTTCATGACGTTAAACTACTCATTATCGTCCTTCATGACTTTAAACTACATCATCATCCAACATGACTTTAAAATGCATCATCGTCCAACATGAAATTAAACTGCATCATCATCCTACATGAATTTAAACTACATCATTGTCCTGTATGACGTTAAACTGTTCATCTTTGTCCCACATGATGTTAAACTACATCATCGTCCTACATGATGTTAAATTGTTCATCTTCATCCATCATGACATTAATCTGTTCATCTTCATCCCGCATGATGTTAAACTGAATTATCGTCCTGCATGACATTAAAATGCACCTTCGTCCTGCATGACGTTAAACTGTTCATCTTCGTCCTGCAAGACGTTAAACTGCATTATCATCCATCATGACGTTAAACTGCACATTATCGTCCTGCATGACATTAAATTTCACCTTCGTCCTGCATGACATTAAACTGTTCATCTTCATCCGTCATGACGTTAAACTACTCATTATCGTCCTGCATGAATTTAAACTACACATCATCGTCCTTCATGATGTTAAACTATTCATCTTCATCCTGCATGACGTTAAATTGCATTATCGTCCTGCATGAATTTAAACTGCATCATCATCTAGCATGACATTAAACTATTCATCTTCATCTGCTATGACTTTAAACTGCTCATTATCATCATGCACGACATTAAAGTGCATCATCATCCTGCATGACATAAAATTGTTCATCTTCGTCCTGCATGACGTTAAACTTTTCATCTTCGTTCTGCATGATGTTAAACTACGTCATCGTCCTGCATGACGTAAAACTATTCATCTTCATCCTTCATGATGTTAAACTGCTCATTATCATTCTACATGACATTAAACTGCATTATCATCCTACATGACATTAAACTGTTCATCTTCATCCTGTATGATGTTAAACTACATCATCATCCATTATGACATTAAATTGCATCATCGTCCGTCATGAAGTTAAACTGCTCATTATCATCTTGCATGACATTAAACTGCATCATCATCCTACACGACGTTAAACCATTCATCATCATCCCGCATGACGTTAAACTACATTATCATCCTGCATGACATTAAACTTATCATCTTCGTCCCGCATGACGTTAAACTGCATTATCATCCTACATGACATTAAACTGTTCATCTTCATCCCGCATGATGTTAAACTACATTATTGTCATGCATGACATTAAACTGTTCATCTTCATCCTGGATGAACTGTATTATCATCCGTTATGACATTAAACTGATCATTATTGTCCCGCATGATAATAAACTACAAAACGATCTGAGCTCTATAAACTTAAACTAATATCACAACCATCCATATCACACGACATTAAATAGTGTGATCCATCCAAACTAAAATATATAAAACCACTCAGAACTTTCCCCACATGACAATAAACTGCAAACTGGCTGAGAATTCCCATCCTTGTCCCAGCCTTAGTTCCCTCGGCCTTTTCGACCCCCTGTACCGAGTTATCATCTAGGAGTATGTGGTGTGGTATGGATTCACGTCCTTATTCACTTAGGGATATTTTTCCACTCCACACATCCCCCCTTTGAGACATCCCTCCATTTATCATCTTTCTGCAAGCACCGGCCCTGCCATGCTTCGTGAGCCCCATCATTTGGGTTTCTATCATCTTCTATATCCAAAAGGACCCCCTAATGGCATGTATGCTTGGCCCAAGGGCTCTCCTACCATTACGGGCTAACGACCTCGAGGATTGTGAGAGACAAATTGATACAAGTCTCGTGTTGTGAATATGGTCAATGGTCAATGCTCAATTGTTCTCCCCCATTATGGTCACAAAAGGGTGGATACTGTGTTGCAACCCTGGTCAATAGTTTTCCTCTGTCATCATTATTGTTTTGTGCTCTTCCACAGGCGCGATGATTCACCCTGTCTATCCCATGCATATGACATTAAACTAGGCATATACGGTCTGAGATCTATGGCCCTAAACTAAGATCACCTTCATCCTCACTACCGGATGTTAAACTTCAAGGTGGCCATGCCATTTTGTCTATGGTATAGCCTCAATACCCTCAGCCTTTTCGGTCCCCTATCCCAAGTTCTCACTTAGGGTTGTCCAGTGTGGTGCTGGCTTATTCCCTCATTCACGTCAGGTTACTCTCTGTGTCTTACACATCCCTGGATGAGATACCTTGCCCCTACCTTCATCCTCAAAACAAGATGTTAAACTACAAGCTGGCCATGACATTCTGTTCGTGGCCCGACCTCAGTTCCCTCATCCTTTTCGGGCCCCTGGCCCAAGTTCTTACTCAGGGTTGTACATTATGGTGTGGGATTATTTCCTCATTCACATTGGGTTACTCACCGTTCCTTACACGCCCCTAATTGGGGTATCTTTCCCTTATTTTTGTCATCCCTTTTCTAGAAATATGTGTTTCTTGATTCCCATCCTCATGGGATATGTAGGACTGCCCGAACGTCTAGACTTCAGGTCCATCCCCATCTCTTAGAAACCTCCCTATCATTTTGGCCCCTTGTCCTACGTTCTTCCAGAAGAGGGGTATATAGTGTGGTATGAGATTATGTCCCCATTCATGTTGGGTTTATAACAACCACATCACATACCTCTCTCTCCTGAGTGTCCTTCACTCATCTCTTTGATTCAGATTCCCTTAAGTCGGGTCCCTTGACCCTCTTTAGTGATTCACCAATTGGCCCATGAGTACTCTAGTCTAGAACCTGGAGTGTCAGATTCTACCTGGAAATTCTTTTACCCATTTTTCAGGCTTCTTGTTCCCCTTCATCTGGGCTTCCATTATATTTCACATCCGAAGGAACCCCCAAATGGCCTGGATGCTAGGCCTAAGGGCTCTCCTACCATTACATGCCTACTTCTTTGAGGGTTTTAGACAACGAATCGATACAAGTCCCGAATTGCGAATATGGTCAGTGGTCGATGCTCATTTGTTGTTCCCATTCCAGGCCACATGATATGGATGCTGTGTTTTGAACACGGTCAATAGTTATCCTCCATCATCACGCCAACCCCTTTAATCCTCAAATGTCGGTTACATGATTCACATCATTTTCCACCCCATTGTGTCTAAGTGTAATTTCAACACTCCCAGAACTGTCCCTCAATGCGCATTTTCACGTTAGGAGGACAAAGCCGCGGTAAGGCATCATTAGGGTCTCCACACCGACTTCCCTTTATCATGCGTCCTAGGTATTGAAAAAACCTCTTCTGCCCTTGTTTCCCACACCGAGTTTTACTCACGTGGGCATAGGAATTGGATTGAGCTTTGCGCCTACTTGGAATGATTATTCCTCTCCATGGTCCGAGATCTAAGACCTTAAACTAAGACCACTTTTAAAACTATGTACAGCTTGATTACCATTCTCATGGATACATAGGAATGCCTAGACATCTTGTCTTTGGGTCCAGATCAAGTTCCACTAATTCACCTCTTATGTTCTGCCTTCTAGGCTCTGACTCTTATAGGGCCGCATGGCATGGTGCAAGTGGGATTATGCCCTCATTCATGCCGAGTTTTCAATAGCCGCACCACATACAACCCTTTCTAGGAGTTAGCCCCCCCCCACTTCCTATCCAACATGACATTAAACTGTGTGTTGTACCACACGACGTTAAAAGGCACCTCTAAGAACTATGTGTGGCTTGATTCCCATTCTCATGGGATACATAGGAACACCTAGACATCTCATCTTCAGGTCCAACTCAAATAGGGGCTAACCTCTCCTATCCCATATCCTCTAACCTTTTCCGGCCCCTTGTCCCGAGGTTTCCTACTCATAATCACACACAGTATGATGTGGACCTCGTCCTCATTCACACCGGGTATGCTTTATCACACCATGTACATTCCCTCTAGAACCTCATCTCTCCTATATATGTATGATCCATATGACTTTAAACTATGATGCATAGTCCCACATGAATTTAAACTATTACATCTATACTGCACGATGTTAAAATTCATGGCTGGTCCCCTCACATGACCCTAAACTGTGACATTATCATCCTGGACACACAATGAAAAATGACACTACACCTTGATATCCTCACTAAAGGGGGAATCATGTTTGGTATTGGTCACACACCATACCATTTGTCAATTCCTACATATGTATTTATTCTGATGGCGATGCCTGGACTTTCTATCCTACGTCCATCGCTTAAAAAAACACACATTCATCCTAAAGGACAAACAAGATCTATTAAATACCACTTCTTTCGATGCAAGGGACAGACCCACACAACCTTATTATCCCTGAAATTGGTATCCTACCGTGCCTCTTTAATAACTACATGTGTATTGATTCCCATCCTCATGGGATACGTTGGAATGCTCGTGCACCTTGCCTCGAGCCTAGCCTAACTTTTATTTTCAGTCCCTCGGCCTAAAACCTCCCCAAGGAACACAAGGTGATATGGACTCCAGGTCCTCATTTGCATCAGGTTTCATAATTACCTCACCATGTGTCTCCTACATTCCTTACCATCTTCAGTCCGAGATCTATGAACATAAACTAAGATCACTCTGCGTCCTTTCTGCAAGACGTTAAACTGCACGACTTCTTCCAGAACTACGTCCGGTTTGATTCCCATCCTCATGGGATATGTAGGAAAGCCCAGAAATATTGTCTCCAAGTCCATCCCCATGAATCTAAAATGCTCTCCTCTCTCTTTTGGACCCTAGTCCCGAACCCTTTTGGGAACATGTGGTGTGATGAGTACCTCATGGGTTCTCATTCATGTCGAGTTTTGAAATAGCCATTCCATGTGCCCCCCATGTATTTTCCCAAAATGGTCCAAGTTCTATGACCCTACACTAAGATCTACCTATGGGAACTACACATTGGGTTCGACTACTTCACCACGCTACATCCAGTTCATTAAATAAAGCCCCCTTAATGGTTCATCTTACGACCACTAAGCTGGAAGTGTGCAATCTCAGGACCCTTGTCCTTGGAGGGGGACTCGAATCCCTCTATATATGATACGTCTTATTATCGTACTCAGATGCATTGTGGAAGTGTCCGAAGTGTGGAATTTTTGCAGGTATATTCCCTTATTCCATTTACAAGATTTGTAAGCCTGTTATTTGGATCCTCATACTTTTTCCACGTCTGAAGGGACCCCCTTTATGGCCTAGTCTCATGACAAATTGGCTTACCTACAAACTTGGGCCAACGCCCCTAAGGACCTCAGACGACATTTGTAATGGATACTGTGTTTTGAACATGGTCAGCAGCCGACCCTCATTTATCTGTCCCTATCTCAGGCTAACATAAAATGGATACCGTGTTTCAAAAATGGTCAACAGTTATCCCCTATCTTTATGCCACCATCATTGCGGTGCAGATCTCGAGCATCATGATTCACATATTTCAACTTTCTTATGTTCAAGTGGAATTCCATCATACTCGTCTTTGCCCCTCCATGCATCTAGGTGTGTTATATAGGTGGGTCAGTGTCATTGGGATGCCATTCACCTAGTTTCCTGTCACCCCTAATATGTTCCTTCATGTGTCAAGAAAGTCCCATCACTACTTCTTGTTTCCCACATTGAGTATGACTCACATGGTCTCAGTGGTTTTGGTAGGATGTGTACTGGCATAGCCATGTTGCACATGCCTTCCTTCATCCCACATGACGTTAAACTATGCCTTTAGAAATACATATGGATTGATTACCATCCAAATGGGGTATGTCAGAATGTCTAGGCACCTTGCTTTGGGCCTAGCCTAACTTTCACTTTTGGTCCCTTGACTTAAAGAACTTTCTTTAGGGATACATGGTGTTCTGCCGACTCCTTATGTCCTCATTCATGTTGGGTTTACCGCTACTGCACCACATACTCCCTTTCTGGGATCTTCCCTTTCACTCTTCGTCCTATCATATGACATTAAACCACACGAGCCCATATGTCCTCAGTGCATTACATTAAACTGCGATTCTACCTTAAACAAGTTCAGGATGCCCCGTGTTAGTCATGGAATGCACCAGATCTCTTTCCAGAGAGGATTTCCCCTATCAGTGTTGGCCTCTAACAACACCTTACTTAAGAACTACATTTGGATTGATTCTCATCCTTATGGGATACGTAGTGATGCCCGGGCATTCTGCCTTGGGCCCAACCCCAGGGTCATTAACCCTTTTGGCCCCTCGGACCCGATCACGGTCCAGTCCCTATGACCTTAAACTAGAAGACTATAGTCTATGTAAGATGACTTTAAATTGTTAACCTTGGTCCATATAGTATGAAGTTGAAACTATGTGCACCTTCCTCACCATACAACATTAAAATATGTGTCTATCGTACTCATTGGTATGACATAAAACTACATGTCATTCCAGGTCCTTACTAGAGAGGTCCTGTTTGGAAGTAGGTATGATCCCTGATCAGACCGATGCACCCACCTAATGTGTCTTCACCACGGTGGTGTAATTTCAAGAGTGTTGGACTCTATTTGAAAAACCCATCACTCCACACTCCATGATTTGCGTGCCCTTTATTCGGACCCTCATCCTCTTTCACATCTAAAGGAACCCCCTAATAGTATGGATGCTCAGCCTAAGGCTCGCCTACTGTCGTGGACCAATGTTCTGGAAGACTAAAAGATAACATTATAAGCCAGGCCCCATGTTTTGAATATGGTCAGTGGCCAGCCCTCTTCTATTACCCCCATTTCAAGCTAATTAAATATGGATACTGTGTTTCGAACATGGTCAATAGTTATTCTTCATTGTCATGTCATACTACATTATTATGAATTTTGGGTATCGTGATTCACATTTGCCACTCCCCACTATTCAGATTTATTCTAATGCCCCTGGTGTTACCCTTCTGGTGCACCAGAGCACGATGGGAGAAGCAGGTCGGCTGTCCAGAGGGCCATGTTCTCTAGCTGTGACCCCTATCTCTTTTAGGATTCTCCCAAATGGTGATCGATGTACCATTATGATCCCCTCACACCTTCTGTTGTTTAGCACTCTCGTACAAGAGCTCCTATTATCTATTGTTTCTCACACCGAGCATGGATCACATGGTCTTAGAGATTAAGTCGAATATCTCCTCAATACGATCGAGATAAAATGGACCCCAATTCTTTCATTTTCCTCAGTTGTTTCCTCAGAACGTGGTCTGCCTCACCCTCATCATCCTCATTGGACCCCATTCTTAGGGGGGGGGGGGAATTTGTTGACACTAGAAAAATCATCCCCAACATTTTCCAAATTCTCCCATAAATTATCCAAGAGAATATCCTGTTTCATAAGATTCGATTTGATAGGTCGTAGAGCCTGAATGGAGTTGTGGATTAGAAGTTATGGATGTTTGAAGTTGGGTTGGAAAACTGGTTCGCAGAGCCCATTTGAGAAGCTCCCTCTACGATCATGGAGCGGAGAAACTTGACTGGATCCCTTGGGGCCCTATGTCAGCACAAAGCTCCTCCTTTGCGAAGCTTCCATAGATCAAGGAGGTGGTATGCTCCACAAACCCCTTTAATGTTCGCAAACCCGTTGCGGAGCAAGGAGGTGGGATGCTCCACGAACCCATTTGATGTTTGTGATCCGCCACAGTGCAAGGAGGAGGGATG
This sequence comes from Viscum album, assembly GCA_963277665.1. Taxonomy (NCBI): domain Eukaryota; kingdom Viridiplantae; phylum Streptophyta; class Magnoliopsida; order Santalales; family Viscaceae; genus Viscum; species Viscum album. The sequence continues at coordinate 1,116,517,398 of OY728120.1, forward strand.
CTCCACGAACCCCTTTGATGTTCGCGAACCCTCCGCAGAGCGATCTCTATTTTCATGTCGAGTAGGCTCTGCTTCACGGTGCCTCTCCTTTATAAATACCCAGCTCACCCCCCTTCATACGAACAATCACTTTTCCCCATGGTGGATGATCTCCCATTTCACAAAGATCCGATTTCCTTCGCGAATCGGCTATGCGAGTCTATGCTCTGCGATTCCATGCTCTGCAAGTCCATTCTCCACAAGTCCATGCTCTGTGAGTCCATGCTCTACGAGTCCATGCTCTGCAAGTCCATGCTCTGCGAGTCCATGCTCTGGGAGTCCATGCTCCGCGAGTCCATGCTCCGCGAGTCCATGTTCCACGAGTCGATGCTCCGTGAGTCCATGCTCCACGAGTCGATGCTCCCTGAGTCCATGCCCCGCGATTCCATGCTCCGCAAGTCCATGCTCCGCGAGTCCATGCTCCATGATTCTAGGCTCCGTGAGTCTATTCTCCTTGAGTCCATGCTCCAAGAGTAGCTTTCCATTGTGAAGATGCTTCGTGAGACCCCATGCTCCACGAGCCCCTTTCCTCTTCAAAGCTAGTTCGCAAAGACCTATCCTTTATGAAGCTCCTACCGTCGCTCTCACCGGTCCATACTGCAGGGGCTATGGTCCCGAACCTCCAGGCTGGTCCCTTCGCTACCGTTACTGACCCCTATAAAAATGGCGAGTCGCACCATGAACTTTTCGGGCTAGGGTGTTGGAATTTTCCATTTTTCCCTTATGCACACCCACCTTCCACCTATAGAATACCATGATTTGAGATACTCCTCCACACACCATTAAATACCTTGAGTTGACATATTCATCTTGGTTTGTTTCTCATGTCATGACTTGGGATTCTCCTCATCAATTCCCGAGTACCTTGAGTCGAACCATTCCTCAAGAAACTCATCCAAACCCAATCACCTGGCTTCTACACCAGGTTGAACCAGAAAGGGCCGCCCTTGTGTAAGTCCCAACACCATCCATTGATATGCGGCTTATGACTAACAGTCCTATCTACATGACTAAAAATTGTAGTACTCCCTATATGAAAAACATAGGATGCCTCCTGATCCAAACAAGAGATGCCTTATGATCCAAGCATAAGATGCCAACAGTCCTATCTAAATGAATATAAACTATAGTACTCCCTATATGAAAAACATAGGATGCATCTTGATCCAAACAAGAGATTCCTTATGCTCAAAGCATAAGATGCCAACAATCCTATCTATATGACTATAAAATATAATTCAACCTATGTTCCAAACATAGGACGCCTCTTGCTCTAAACAAGAGATGCCTTATGCTCCAAGCATAAGATGCCTAATGCCATGATTACAGTGGCGTAATTTCAAGGGCATTGGAATCTGTTCAAAAATTCCATCACTCCACCTCACGCTTTGCGTGTCCTTCATTCGGATCTTCATCCACTTCCATATCTGAAGGTACCCCCTAACAGCCTGGTCCCATTCCGTATCGGCTCACCTACCATCCTGGGCCAACGCCCCGTAAGACTTTGGACAACACTTCAAGTCAGGTCTGGTGTTTCGAACATAGTCAAAAGTCAACCCTCATTTATTTGTCCCCATTTCAGGCTAACGTGATATGGATACAGTGTTTCGAACATGGTCAAAAGTTATCCTCTATCACCACGCCACCCTCATTGTGTTCCGAATGTTGGGCATGTGATTCATACTTTTCATCTCCCTTTGTTTTGACTGATTCCAATGCCCCTTGGTGTTATCCCTCTTGTGCACTAGCACATATGTGAAGGCCTCAAAGCACCACTGATTTGGGATTCCCTCATGTCCAGACATGAGGAAGACCCCCAGGAAACTTCCTTGGGTAAGCCCCATTCACCATTGCCACTCCTTAGTGGCACTTGGGAAGATTCCTTGCGTAAGACCCATTCACCATTGCCGATCCTCAGTAGAACATGGGAAACTTCCTTACGTAAGCCCCATTCACCATTTCCGCTCATAGCGGCACTCAGTCAGCTTCCTTACATAAGTCCCATGCACCGTGGCACTCCATAATGGCACCTGGGAAACTTCCATGCGTAAGACGCATTCCCCATTGCCCCTCCATAGAGGCACACGGGCAGCTTCCATGCATAAGTCCCATTCCCCATTGCCGCTCCTTAGCGGAACACGAGCTGCTTCCTTGCGTAAGATCCATCCACCATTTCCTCTCCTTAGCAGCACCTGACAAGCTTCCTCACATAAGCCCCATTCACCACCCTTCATGGACGCACCTTTGTGCCATGATAATCATGTCCTTTATGCCTCTTGTTTCTCACAGCGAGCACGACTCGAATGGTCTTAGAGTAGTAATCATTGGCTATGGCATCCTCTCTGGGAATCCTAGAGTGAAAAACTCTCTTCTGAACTACGTGGACTTTGATCCTTGCCAAGGTAAGGTACGTAGGAAAACTCACTAAGGTTCAATCCCACCAACCTTTGGTTCTGACCATCTTCACGTCGATTCCCACTCCTTCTGAACTATGAGTACTTTGATCCTTGCCAAGGCAAGGTACGTAGGAAGCCTCCTTGAGGTTCAATCCCACCAACCTTTAGTTCTAACCCCCTTCACGTTGGTTCACCAACACCATTTTAACTACGTGGACTTTGATCATTGCCAAGGTAGGGTATGTAGGAAGCCTCCCGAAGGTTCAAGCCCAACGACCATTGGTACCGACCATCTTCACGTCGGTTCCCAAACCTCTTGAACTATAAGTACTTTGATCCTAGCTAAGGAAAGGTACGTAGGAAGCCCCCCCTGAGGTTCAAGACCAACAATCTATTGGTTCCGACCCCCCTTCACGTTGGACCACCTTCGTCCCGCATGATGTTAAACTGCATGCCCCCTTTTTGTCCTGCACGACGTTAATCTGCATCCACCATCCAGTGGTAAGACGTTGTGACCCCATCCAGTGGTAAGCCATTGGGACCCCATCCAGCAGTAATCCATTATTACCCAATATAGCGGTAAGTCGTTGGGACCCCATCCAGTGGTAAGCCTTTGTGACCCCATCCAACGGTAAGCTGTTGAAGTCCCCAATAGATGATAAGTCATCTTTAGATGAACTACATGGACTTTGATTCCCTGCAACGAGGATATAATGGAAGCATCCTTGGGGTTCAAGCCCATCACTCATGTCTCATCCTGATCTATCCCTTGAGCCTATATGTTTCGGGAAGGTCATGACCCAACCTTGATGTTCTATTTCCTCCAGATCCCTTCCATTCGCCCATTCTCATGGGTCACCTCCTCAAGTGCCCTATCGTCCCACCAAACTGCGAGGACTTTGATTCCATACCTTGAGGATACATAGTAAGTCTCTTCAAGGCTCAATACCTACACTACCATCACCTTCACAATGACTCCATCTCATTCACCCTCTACTTCATTAAACTCTCTATCATCCATCCAGATTCTTACTCGGGCCGCCACATCCCGGTGAGATCATGCCATTCATCCTAGCACCACTTCTTATGGAATCTGAGAAGCTAACCATGCATAATCCCCAAAAAATCCGTAACCATCCACCCAAGAGTATCCCTCTTACAATGGGATGCTATCCATGCATAAGAACAAACATGTATTTGAGTTGTTTTCCTCTGTGTACACCCTGTTTCATCACCCCTTCGAACTATGTGGGTTTTGATCCCTGTCGTCTACATAGGGTATGTAGGAAACCTACACCAGGTTCAATCCTAGCCAATGGTAAACCTTGGTGCTCCCCCATTCTTTGGTGCACACTCCCTGATTCGCCCTCAGTGGTGTCCAGATCAGCCTTCATGGTGTGACATCTTCCATTTATGGGACACACCATCCTGGGTCTACACTTATTGAGTGTTCTGATCCATCCACCCAGTGAACCTTCAGGTATTCCATCCCAGGGATGTACCAATCTGATCCGTCTCTATGGGACATTATGATCACCCTAATTTCATCTCTAGAAGATGTAAAACTAATGGAATACCTCGTGTTGAACATGAGATGCCTGAGGAAAACCTCGGAAGACATGACTTTGGAATAACCATCTTCACAAGATGTTAAATTCATGGCATACCCTGTGTTAAACATGGGAAGATGAGGAAAACCTCAGAGACATGCATTCAGCATAAGATACCCCACGACTGATGTGGGATTCCTCGGGTTAATCCCCCTTGATATTCCCTCTTATGAGGAAGAATACAAGTTCCCTAATGTCCATGCATCCAGATATGCCCCGACATGCCTGATGTTACCATCTACTCCGACCAAAGGTTACTACCATGTCAAGACCCTATGCAATTTCCTGATAGAAGCAATGTAATTAACCGACGTCCACAAAGATATGGCACCGAGAAAGAGATTCACAAACCACAACTTAATCTTTAATGGAGACCTGGACTAGGTGATGGGTTTTGAGGATGAATCCACAGAAGGAAGAATCGATATCCCATCTTCCTATTTTGATCAAGGAGAAAACGTCCCTGAATAAGCGATGGATTCCACACGCCTTTGAAAAGCGGGAATGCAGGGAAATAGCTGTGCATCCTCCACATATGGATGCGCGTGCCCTAGAGAAAGTATAAAAAACAAAAATGGTGTACCCAACGTGAATCTATTCTCCTTCAATAGCGAGGGGACCAAATATGTCGGGAAAATTGAGGCATCACCCATGTGAATCCCCTATCCTTCATATGTGAGAGGATGAGTACCATTGGGTGCATGAAGACTATGGACCATCGACTCCTAGTCGACTCCGCCACCTCAAGAGGCCGCACAGGGGGAACTCCGCCCCTGACTCCATTGGTTCCTTGCTGACCCCGCCGCCTTAATAGGCCGCGCAGAGGGCACTCTGCCCTTGACTCCATTGGCTCTTCACTGACCCCACCACCTTAAGAGGATGTGTAGGGGGAATCCACCCCCAAATCCATTGGCTCCTTAAGGACCTCGCCGCCTTAAGAGGCCGCACATGTGGAATCTTCCACCCGACTCCATTGACTCCTTGCCGACCCCGCCGCCTTAAGAGGCCGTAAAGGGGGCATACGCCCCTAATTCCATCAGATCCTCATAGACCACACCTCCTTAAGAGGCCACATAGGGGGAATTCATCCCCTAACTTCATCGACTCCTCACCGACCCCACCGCCTCAAGAGCCCACGCAGGGGGCACTCCGCCCCTGACTCCATCGATTCCTCGCCGACCCTGCCGCCCCAAGAGGCCATGCAGGGGGAATCCGCCCCCGACTCCATCGGCTCCTCGCTGACCCTGCTACCTCAAGAGGCCGTGCAGGGGGAATATGCCACCAACTCCATCGGATCCTCACCGACCCCACCGCCTTAAGAGGCCGCGTAGGGGGAACTCCGCCCCTGACTCCATAGGCTCCTCACCAACCTTGCCACCTCAAGAGGCTGTGCAGGGGGCATACGCCCCTGACTCCATCAGCTCCTCGCCAAACCCACCACCTTAAGAGGCCGAGAAGGGGGAACTCCGCCCCTAACTCCATAGGCTCCTCGATGACCCCACCGCCTCAAGAGGCCACGCAGGTGGCATCCACCACCCGACTCCATTCACTCCTTACCAACCCCGTCGCCTCAAGAGGCCGCACAGGGGGCACTCCGCCCCTAACTTCATCGGCTCATCGCCGACCTCGCTGACTTAAGAGGTCATATAGGGGCACTCTTACAACCAAATCCAATGGCTCCTCGCTGACCCCACCACCTTACGAGGCCTCATAGGTGGAATCTGCCACCCGACTCTATCAGATCCTCTTTGACCCCAACGCCTTAAGAGGCTGCGTAGAGGGAATCCGCCCCCAACTCCATCGGCTCCTTGCTGACACCACCGTTATAAGAGGCCATGTAGGTGGAATACACTACCTGACTCCATCAGTTCCTCGCCGACTTTGCGGCCCTTATAGGGAACACTAGGCGAAACCACCCCCAATCCAATGGTGCATCTCCAACAGTATGCACAGCCACTGAGGTGGTTCTCCCCATACCAACACCATTCGACACAAAGGATTTCACGCCCTCTAGGCTCCATCTCCTTGTTGTACTGACGCTCCAGGCTTCCATGCCCTCCGGGATCCATCACCTCGTTGTACCGATGCTCTAGGATTCCATGCCCTCCAGGCTCCATCGCCTCGTCGTACCGATGATCCAGAATTCCACACCTTCTAGGCTTCATTTCCTCATCGTACTGATGCTCCAGGATTCCACACTTTCTGGGATCCATCGCCCTTGTTGTACCGACGTCCAGGAATCCACGCCTTCCAGGCTCCATCGCCTCGTCATCCGGATGCTCCAGGCTTCCACACCTTCGGGGCTCCACCACCCCAGTCACAATGAGGTTCCAGGCTTCCATGCCTTCCAGGATCCATCTCCCTATTGTACCGAAGCTCCAGGATTCCACGCCTTTCGGGCTCCATCGCCCCCGTCGTACCGACATCCAGGCTTCCACGCCTTCCGGGCTCCATCACCCCCATCGTACCAACGATCCTGGCTTCATCGCCCCTTCGTAATGAGAGTATTCTATCATCCCTACCACCCTTGTGACACTCTGTTTCATCACAACTACCACATTGCATCAACCACAGAGTTCCTCCCTAGGGCCTTGACACCAGCTTGTGGAAGGTTCACTTTAAGGGATCCCAACTCACGCACGGAGAACATCCATGTATATGATCAGATAATTTTATGGAAATCCCATCATATAGATTTCCCCCTCATCCCAACCTACCATAATGGGGTAGAGATGACCATCCCTCTACTAACACAATCAGTGTGGTTTCACATCCTAGTTGCATGATGTTAAATTGCGTAACAACCACGTCCTAGTTTCATGACGTTAAACAGCATCATCATCCTTCATGACATTAAACTATTTATCTTCGCCCGTCATGACGTTAAACTGCTCATTATCATCCTGTATTACTTTAAACTGCATCATCGTCCTACATGACGTTAAACTGTTCATCTTCGTCTTTCATGACTTTAAACTGTATCATCATCCTGCATGATGTTAAACTATTCATCTTCATCTGTCATGGATTTAAACTACTCATTATCATCTTTTATGACTTTAAACCGCATCATCGTCCTGCATGATGTTAAACTACATCATCGTCCTGCATGACTTTAAATTGCATCATCATCCAACATGACGTTAAACTGTTCATCTTCATCCTGCATGATGTTAAACTAAATCCTCATCCTGCATGACGTTAAACTGTTCATCTTCATCCGTCATGATGTTAAACTGTTCATATTCATCTTGCATGACATTAAACTACATTATCGTCCTACATGACATTAAACTGAACCTTTATCCTGCATGATGTTAAACTGTTAATCTCCGTCTTACAAGATGTTAAACTACATTATCATCTATCATGATGTTAAACTGCTTATTATCATCCTCCATGACATTAAACTATACCTTTGTCCTACATGACATTAAACTGTTCATCTTTTTCCATCATGATGTTAAACTGCTCATTATTGTCCTGCATGACTTTAAACTGCACATCATCATCCTAAATGAAGTTAAATTGTTCATCTTCATCCCACATGAAATTAAATTTTATTATCATCCCACATGACTTTAAACTGCATCATCATCCTGCATGACGTTAAACTGTTCATCTTCGTCCGTCATGACGTTAAACTACTCATTATCGTCCTACACCACATTAAACTGCATCATCGTCCTACATGACGTAAAACTATTCATCTTCATCCTCCATGATGTTAAACTGTTCATCTTCATCCTGCATGATGTTAAACTACATCATCATCCTGCATGACATAAAACTATTCATCTTCGTTTGTCATGATGTTAAACTGCTCATTATCATACTGCATGACATTAAACTGCATTATTGTCCTGCATGACATTAAACTATTAATCTTCATCCTACATGATGTTAAACTGCGTCATTGTCCTGCATGACATTAAACTGCATCATCGTCCATCATGATGTTAAACTGCTCATTATCGTCTTGCATGACATTAAACTACATCATCGTCCTGCATGACATTAAACTGTTCATCTTTGTCCTGCAAGAAGTTAAACTGCATTATCGTCCTGCATGACGTTAAAATGCATCATCGTCCTACATGACGTTAAACTGTTCATCTTCATACTGCATGATGTTAAACTACATTATCGTCCTACATGACATTAAACTGTTCATCTTTATCCCGCATGATGTTAAACTGCATTATCGTCCTGCATGATGTTAAACTGTTCATCTTCATCCCGCATGACGTTAAACTGCATTATCATCCATCATGATGTTAAACTACTCATTATAATCCCACATGACAAGAAAATGAAAAATGGTTCGAGCTCTATGACCTTAAACTAAGATCACAACCGTCTATATCACACGACGTTAAACAGTGTGATCCGTCCAAACTGAAGGACGTAAAACCACTCAGCACTTGTCCCGCATGACAATAAACTACAAACTGGCTGGGACTTCCCATCCTTGGCCCAACCTCAGGTCCCTCAGCCTTTATGGCCCCCTAGATCGAGTTCTCATCTAGGAGTATGTTGTGTGGTATGGATTTACATCCTTATTCATGTCGGTCTATTTTTCCACACCACCCCCCCTTTGAGACATCCCTCTGTTTATCATCTTTTCTGTAAGCACCGGCCCTGCAGTGCTTCGTGAGCCCCATCATTTGGGTTTCCATCATCTATTATATCCAAAAGGACCCCGTAATGGAATGGATGCTCAGCCCAAGGGATCTCCTACCATTACGGGCTAACATCACCGATGATTGTGAGCGGAAAATTGATACAAGTCCCATGTTGAGAATATGGTCAACAGTCGATGCTCAATTGTTCTCCCCCTTCTGGTCACACAAGGGTGGATACTGTGTTGCAAACCTGGTCAATAGTTTTCCTCTATCATCATTACAGTTTTGTGGTCTTCTACAGGCATGATGATTCTCCCTCTTTATCCCACGCTTATGACATTAAACTAGGCATATACGATCCAAGATCTATGCACCTAAACTAGGATCACATTCTTCTTCACTGCAAGACGTTAAACTGCAAGGTGGCCATGAAATTATATCCATGGTACAACCTCAGGACCCTCGGCCTTTTCGGGCCCCTAGCCCAAGTTCTCACTTAGGGTTGTCCAGTGTGGTGCAGGCTTATTCTCTCATTCACATCGGGTTACTCGTTGTGCCCTACACATCCTTGGATGAAATACCTAGCCCCTACATTCATCTTCAAAGCAAGATGTTAAACTGCAAGCTGGCCATGAAATTCTGTTTGTGGCCTAGCCTCGGGACCCTCAGCCTTTTCGGGCCCCTGGCCCAAGTTCTTACATAAGGTTGTACGGTGTGGTGTGGGATTATATCCTCATTCACATCGGGTTACTCATGGTGTGGTATACGCTCCTCGTTGGGGTATCTTGCCCTTATTTATGTCATCCCTTTTCTAGTACCATGTGTGGATTTATTCCCATCCACATGGGATACGTAGGACCGCCCAAACATCTAGACTTTGGGTCCAGCCCCATCTCTTAGAAACCTCCCTATCATTTTGGCCCCTTGGCCCGAGTTCTTCCAGAAGAGGGGTATACGGTGTGGTATGAGCTTATGTCTCCATTAATGTTGGGTTTATAACAACCATTCCACATACCTCTCTCTTTTGTGTGGCATTCAAACATCTCTTTGATTCGGCCACCCTTAAGTTGGGTCCCTCAGCCCTCTTTGGTGATTCACCAATTGGCCCATGAGTACTCTGGTCTAGAACCTGGAGTGTCAGATTCTACCTGGACATGCTTTCACCCATTTTTTAGGCTTTATGTTCCCCTTTATTTGGGATTACATTATCTTTCACATCTGAAGGGACCCCCAAATGTCCTAGATGTTAGGCCTAAGGGCACTCCTACCATTACGGGCTAATGACCTCGAGGGTTTCAGACAACGAATCGATACAAGTCCCGCATTGTGAATATGGTCAGTGGTCGACGCTCATTTATTGATCCCATTCCAGACCACACGATATGGATGCTATGTTTCAAAAATGGTCAACAATTATCCTCCATCATCATGCCAACCCTTTTAAGCCTTAAATTCCAGTTACACGATTCACATCATTTTCCACCCCATTGTGTCCAAGTGGAATTTAAACACTCTCAACAATATCCCTCAGTTCGCATTTGCACGTTAGGAGGACAAATCCATAGAAATGCATCATTTGGGGCTCTGTACTGACTTCCCTTTGGGGTGCATTCCAAGTATTGCAAAAACCTCTTCCTCCCTTGTTTCCCACACTGATTTTGACTCACGTGGGCTTAGGAATTAGATTGAGGTCTGTGCCTACTTAGAAGGATTCCGCCTCTCCATGGTCAGAGCTCTAAGACCTTAAACTAAGATATATTTTAGAACTGCATACGTCTTGATTCCCATTCCCTTGGGATACATAGGTTCACCTAGACATCTCATATTTGGGTCCAGCTCGAGTTCCACTAATTTACCTCTTATGTTCTGCCTTCTGGGCTCTGACTCTTATAGTGTCGCATGGTATGGCGCATGTCGGCTTATGCCCTCATTCACATCGAGTTTGAAATAGCCATACCACGTACACCCCTTTCTAGGATTTATCCCCCCTAATTCCTATCCCACATGGCATTAAACTGTATATTTCCCCACACGATGTTAAAAGGCACCTCCAAGAACTATGTGTGTCTTGATTCCCATTCTCATGGGATACGTAGGAACACCCAGACATCTCGTCTTCGGGTCCAGCTCAACTAGAGGATAACCTATACTATCCCATATTCTATAACCTTTTATATCCCCTTAGTCCAAGGTTTCCTACTCAGAATTGTGCATTATATGATGTGGAACTCATCCTCATTCACATCGGGTATGCTTTATCACGTCGTGCATATTCCCTCTGGAACCTCATCTCTCCTGTATATGTCTGATCCATATGACTTTAAACTATGATGCCTAGTCCCACACGACTTTAAACTGTTACGTCTATACCGCACGGTGTTAAAATGCATGGCTGGTCCCCTCACATGACCCTAAACAGTGACATTATTGTCCTAGCTGCACGACGAAAAATGACACTACACCGTGATATCCTCACTCAAGGGGGAATCATGTTTGGTATCAGTCACAGACAATAACATTTTCCAATGCCTTCATATGGCTTGATTCCTATGGAGATTCCTGGAATTTCTATCCTAGGTCCATCGCTTAAAAAACACACATTCATCCTAAAGGAAAAACAAGATCTATCAAATACTGCTTCTTTCAGTGCAAGGGCCAGACCCACACAACCTTATTATCTATGACATTGGTATCCTACCGTTACTCTTTTATAACTACATGTGGCTTGATTTCCATCCTCATGGGATACGTAGGAACACCCGTGCACTTTTCCTTGGGCCTAACCTAACTTTTTTTTTCGGTCCCTCGACCTAAAACCTCCCCAAGGAACACATGGTGATCTAGAATCTAGGTCCTCATTCATGTTGGGTTTCATAATTACCTCATCATGTTTCTCCTTCATTCCCTACCATCTTCGGTCCAAGCTCTATGACCATAAACTAATATCATTCTACGTCCTTTCTTCAAGATGTTGAATTGCACGACATCTTCCAGAACTATATATGGCTTGATTCCGATCCTCATGGGATACGTAGGAATGCCTAGACATATTGTCTCTGGGTCCAGCCCCATGAATCTAAAATCCTGTCCTCTCTCTTTCAGCCCCTAGGCCCAAACTCTTTTGGTAACATGTGGTGTGGTGAGTACCTCATGGGTTCTCATTCATGTCGAGTTTTTCAATAGTCGCACCATGTGGCCCCATGTCTTTTCCAAACATGGTCCAAGTTCTATGACCCTAAATTAAGATCTCCCTATGGGAACTACGCATTGGGTTCGGCTACTTCACCGCCCTGCGCCCAGTTCATTAAACCAAGCCCCCTTAATGGATCATCCTATGATTATTAAGCTCTAAGAATGCGATATTAGGACCCTTGTCCTTGGAGGGGGACTCAACTCCCTCTATATATGATACACCTTATTATCATACTCATATGTGTTGTGTCAGTGACCGAAGTGTGGATTTTTTGTAGGGATATTCCATCATTCCATGTCCAAGCTTCGTGAGACCATTATTTGGATCCTCATCCTTTTTCCACGTCTAAAGATACCCCCTTTATAGCCTGGTCTCATGCCACATTAGCTTACCTACCAACTTCGACCAACGTCCCTGAGGACCTCAGACGACATTTGTGACGGAAACTGTGTTTCAAAAATGGTCAATGGCCAACCCTCATTTGTCTTTCCCCATTTTAGGCTAACAAGAAACAGATACTATGTTTCAAACATGGTCAACAGTTATCCCCTATCATCACACCACCATCATTGCAGTCCAGATCTCGAGCATCATGATTCACATATTTCTACTTTCTTATGTTCAAGTGGAATTCCAACATACTTGGCTTTGCCCCTCCGCACATCTAGGTGCGTTATATAGGCGGGTCAGTTCCATTGGGACATTGTTCACCTAGTGTCACATCACCCCTCACATGTTCCATCATGTGTTAGGAAAGTCCCATCACTACTTCTTGTTTCCCACATCGAGCATGACTCACATGGGCTTAGTGGTTCTGGTAGGACGTGTACTGGCACATCAATGTTGCGCATGCCTTCCTTCATCCCGCATGACGTTAAAATATGCCTTAAAAACTACATATGGATTGATTCCCATCCTAATGGGGTATTTAGGAACATCCAGGCACCTTGCTTTGGGCCCAACCTAACTTTCACTTTTGGTCCCTTGACCTAAAGAACTTTCTTTAGGGATACGTGGTGTGGTGCCGACTCCTTATGTCCTCATTCACATCGGGTTTACAGCTACTGCACTACATACTCCCTTCCTGGGATATTTACTTTCACTCTTCATCCTATCGTATGACGTTAAACTGCACGAGCCCATATTTCCTCAACATATGACATTAAACCGCAATTCTACCCTGAACAAGTTTAGGATGCACTAGATCCCTTGACAGAGAGGATTTCCCCTATTAGTGTTGGCCTCTGTCCACAACTTGCTTAAGAACTACATTTTTCTTGATTCTCATCCTTATGGGATACATAGAGATGCCCGAGCATTCCGCCTCGGGCCTAGCCCAAGGGTCATTAACCCTCCTGGCCCCTCGGCCCTGATGACGGTCTAGTCCCTATGACCTTAAACTAGGAGCCTACAGTCCATGTACCATGAATTTAAACTGTTAACCTTGGTCCATGATGTATGAACTTTAAACTATGTGAACCGTCCTCACTGTAAAATGTTAAACTATGTGTTTATCGTCCTCATTGGTATGATGTAAAACTACATGTCAATCCAAGTCCTTACCAGAGAGGTCCTGTTCATAAGTAGGTATGATCCTCGATCAGACCGATGCACCCACATAATGTGTCTTCACCACGGTGGTGTAATTTCAAGAGTTTTGGACTCTATTTGAACAACCCATCACTCCACACTCCACCCTTTGCGTTCCCTTTATTAGAACCCTCATCCTCTTTCACATCTAAAGGACCCCCCTAATAGTATGAATGCTTAGCCTACGGATCACCTACTATCTTGGGCTAATGTTCTGGAAGACTAACAGATAAAATTATAAGCTGGGACCCATGTTTCGAATATGGTCAGCGGACGAACCTCATATGTTACCCCATTTTAGGCTAATGAAGTAGGGATACTGTGTTTTGAACATGGTCAACAGTTATTCTTCATTGTCACATCATCCTACATTATTTCAAATTTTGGGTATCATGATTCACATTTTCCACTCCCCTCTATTTGGATTGATTCTAACACCCCTGGAGTTACCCTTCTCATGCACTAGAGCACGATGGGAGAAGCAGGTCAGCTATCCAGAGAGTTATTTTCTCCAGCTGTGACTCCTCTCTCTTTTAGGATTCTCCCAAACGGTGATCGATGTCCCATTATAATCCCCTCACACCTTCCGCTATTTAGCACTCTCGTACAGGAGATCCTATTATCTCTTGTTTCCCACACCAAGCATGGCTCACATAGGCTTAGAGATTTAGTCGACTATATCCTCAATACGATCGAGATACAATGGACCCCAATGCATGTGTTTTCCTCAGTCGTTTACTCAGAATGCGGTCCACCTCGCCCTCCTCATCCTCATTGGACCCCATTCTTAGGGGAGGCATTTTTTGACATCGGAAGACACATCCCCAAAATTTTCCAAATGCTCCCATAAATGATCCAAGAGCATAGCCTGCTTTGTAAGCTTCTATTTGATATGTTGTAGTGTTCGAATGAAGTTATAGATTAGGAGTTATGGACATTTAAAGTTGGGCTATAAAAATGGTTCGCAGAGCACATTTGAAAAGCTTCCTCCGCGATCACAGAGCGGAGGAACTTGACTGGAGCCCTTAGGGCCCTGCATCGGTGCAAAAATACTCCTTCATGAAGCCACTGTGGAGTAAGGATACAGGATACTCCGTGAACCACTTTGACGTTCAAGATCTTCCACGGAGCAAGGAGGGGGGATGCTCTGTGAACCCCTTTGACGTTCGCGATCCTCCACAAAGTAAGGAGGAATGATGCTCTGTGAATCTCTTTGATGTTTGCGAACCTACCGTGGAGTGAGATTTGTCTTCACTCCGAGCGGGCTGTGCTTCGCGGTGCCTCTCCCCTATAAATACCCAACTCACCCCCCTTCATACGAATGGTCACTCCGCCCCTTGGGCGGCCGATCTCCCATTTCGCAGAGCTCCACTTTCCTTTGTGAAGTGGCTCTGTGAGTCTATGCTCCTCGAGTCCATGCTTTGGGAGTTCATACTCCGCAAGTCCATGCTCCATGAGTCCATGCTCCGTGAGTCTATGCTCCGTGAGTCCATGCTCCTCGAGTCCATGCTCCATGAGTCCATGCTTCGCGAGTCCATGCTCCTCGAGTACCTGCTCTGTGAGTCTATTCTCTATGAGTCCATGCTCTACAAGTAGCTTTCCTTCGCGAGACCCCATGACTCAAGATCCCCTTTCCTCCGTGAAGATACTTCGCGAAGACCTATCCTTTGCGAAGCTCCTACCATCGCGCCCACCGGGCCATCCCACGGGGGCTGCGGTCCCAGTCCTCCGGGATGGTACCTTTTCTACCATCACTGACCCCCATGAAAAATGGAGAGTCACACCATGAACTTTTCGGGCCGGGGTGTTGGCATTTTCCATTGCGCCCTTATGCACACCCACCTTCCACCTATGGAATACCTTTATTTGAGATACTCCTCTACACACCATTAAGTACCTTGAGTCGACATATTCCTCTTGGTTAATTTCTCATGTCGTGAGTTGAGATTATCCTCATCAATTCCCCAAGTACCTTGAGTCGAACCATTCCTCAAGCAACTCATCCAAACCCTATCACTTGGCTTCTATACCAGGTTGAACCAAAAAGGTCTTCCCTTGCATAAGTCCCAAACACCATCCATTGATAGGCGCCTTATGCCTAACTGTCCTATCTACATGACTATGAACTATAGTACTCCCTATATGACAAACATAGGATGCCTCTTGATCCAAAAAAGAGATGCCTTATGCTCCATGTATAAGATGACAACAATCCTATATATATGACTATAAACTGTAGTTCACCCTATGTTCCAAACATAGGACGCCTCTTGCTCCAAACAAGAGATGCCTTATGCTCCAGGCATAATATGCCAACAGTCTTATCTACATGACTATAAAATGTAGTGCACCCTATGTTCCAAACATAGAATGCCTCTTTCTCCAAACAAGATATTCCTTATGCTCTAAGAATAAGATGCATAATGCCATGATTACAGTGGTGTAATTTTAAGAGCATTGGAATTCATTAAAACATTCCATCACTCCACCTCATGCTTTGTGTGTCCTTCATTAAGATCTTCATCCAATTCCATGTCTGAAGGGACCCCCTAACGGCCTGGTCTCATGCCGTATCAGCTCACCTACTATCCTGGGACAATGCCCTGTAATACTTTGGAAAACACTTTAAGTCAGGTCCTATGTTTCGAACATGCTTAGCAGTCGACCCTCATTTGTTTGTCCCCATTTCAGGCTAACAAGATATGGATCCTGTGTTTCGAACACAGTCAATAGTTATCCTCTATCACCATGCCACCCTCATTGTGTTTCGAATTTCGTGCATGTGATTCACAATTTTTATCTCCCTTTGTTCAGACTAATTCTAGTGCCCCTTGGTGTTATCCCTCTTGTGAACTAGAACATAGGTGAAGGCCTCAACCCACCATTGAGTTGGGATGCCCTCATGTCCAGACATGAGGAAGACCCCCGGACAACTTCCTTGCGTAAGCCCCATTCACCATTGCCGCTCCTTAGTGGCACATGGGAATCTTCTTTGCGTAAGCCCCATTCACCATTGCCACTCTTTAGCGGCACATGGAAAGCTTTCTTGCGTAACCCCCATTCACCATTGCCTCTCATAGCAGCACCCGGTTAGCTTCCTTACGGAAGCCCCATGCACCGTGGTGCTCCATAGGGCACTCAGGAAACTTCCATGAGTAAGCCTCATTCCCCATTTCTACTCCATAGTGGAACACGGGAAACTTCCATGTGTAATTAACCGTTCCCCATTGCCTCTCCATAGCGGCACACATGCTGCTTCCTTGTGTAAGCTCCATCCACCATTGCAGCTCCTTAGCGGCACCTGGGCGGCTTCCTCGCGTTATCCCCATTCACAAACCTTCATGGATGCAACTTCATGCCATGATTGTTAGGTCCTTGCCTCCTCTTGTTTATCACACCGAGCATGACTCACATGGGATTATAATAGTAAGCATTGACTATGGAATCCTCTCTGGGAAGCCTAGTGTGTAAACCCCTATTCTGAACTATGTGGACTTTGATCCTTGGCAAGGTAAGGTACGTAGGAAGCCTCCCTGAGGTTCAAGCCCACCAACCTTTGGTTCCGACCATCTTCACGTCGGTTCCCACTCCTTCTGAACTATGGGGACTTTGATCCTTGCCAAGTCAAGGTACGTAGGAATCCTCCCTAAGGTTCAATTTCACCAAACTTTAGTTCCGATCCCCTTCACATCGGTTAACCAACACCATCTAAACTATGTGGACTTTGATCCTTGCCAAGGAAGGGTATGTAGGAATCCTCCCTGAGGTTCAATCCCAACAACCATTGGTACCGACCATCTTCACATTGGTTCCCAAACCTCTTGAACTATTGGGACTTTGATCCTTTCCAAGGCAAGGTATGTAGGAAGCCTTCCTGAGGTTCAATCACAACACCCTATTGGTTCCGACCCACTTCACATCAGACCACCTTCATCTCGCATGACGTTAAACTGCATTCCCCCTTTTTGTCCTGCACAATGTTAAACTACATCCACCATCCAGCGGTAAGCCATTGCGACCCCATCCAGTGGTAAGCCGTTGTGACCCCATCTAGAGGTAAACCATTGTGACCCCATCCAGTGGTAAGCCTTTGTGACCCCATCTAGTGGTAAGCCATTGTGACCCCATCCAGAAGTAAGCCGTTGTGACCCCATCCAGCGGTAAGCTGTTGAAGTCCCCAATAGATGATAAGCCATCTTTAAATGAACTATGTGGACTTTGATTCCCTACCACGGGGATACGTAGGAATCCTCCTTGAGGTTCAATCCCATCACTCATGTCTCATCCTGATCTCTCCCTCGAGCCTATGTGTTTCAGGAAGGTCATGACCCAACCTAGATGTTCTATTTCCTCCAGATCCTGTCCGTGTGTCCATTCTCATGGGTCACCTCCTCAGGTGTCCCATTATCCCACCGAACTACGAGGACTTTGATTCCCTGCCACGTGGATACATAGGAAGTCTCTTTGAGGCTCAAACCCAACACTACTATCACCTTCACAATGAATCCATATCATTCCCTCTCCACTTCATTAAACTCTCCATCATCCATCCTGATTCTTACCCAGGCCACCACATCCCAGTGAGATCATTCCATTCATCCCAGCGACGCTCCTTACAGAATCTGAGCAGCTAATCATGCATAAGCCCCACAATATCCGTAACCATCTATCCAAGAGTATCCCTCTTGTGATGGGCCTCTATCCATGCATAATCCCCAGTATGTATTCGGGTTGTTGTCCTCTGTGTACACCCTGTTTCATCACCCCTTTGAACTACGTGGGTTTTGATCCCTGTCGTCTACACATGGTATGTAAGAAATATCCACGAGGTTCAATCCCAGATAATATAAAACCTTGGTGCTCCCCAATTCTTGGGTGCACACTCCCTGATCTACCCTCAGTGGTGTCCAGATCGGCCTTCATGATGTGACATATTCCCATTATGGGACACACCATCTTAGGTCTGCTCTTATTGAGTGTTCTGATCCATCCACCTGGTGAACCTCTAGGTGTTCCTTCCTAGGGATGTACCAATATAATCTGTCTCTATGGGATGTTATGATCAACCTCATTTTATCTTCTAAAGACATTAAACTCATGACCTACCTCGTGTTGAACATGAGATGCCTGAGGAAAACCTCAGAAGACACACCTTTGGCATAACCATCTCCGCAAGATGTTAAATTTGTGGCATACCCTGTGTTAAACATGGGAGGTTGAGGAAAACCTCAGAGACATGCCTCTGGAATAAGATACCCCACGACTGACGTGGGATGCCTCAGGTTCATCCCCCTTGAGATGCCCTCTTATGAGGAAGAATATAGGTTCCCCAATGTCCACACATCCAGATATTCCCCAACACGCCTGATGTTATCGTCTACTCTGACCGAAGGTTTCTACCATGTTAATACCCCATGGAATGTTCTGATAGAAGTAGTTTAATTAATCAGCATCCAAAAATATATGGCACCAGGAACGAGATTCATGAACCACGAATGAATCTTTAAGGGAGACCTGGACTAGGTGACGAGTTCCGAGGATGAATCCATGAAAGGAAGAACTGACATCCCATCCTCCCATTTCGATCAAGGAGCAAACATCTCTGAATAAGTGATAGATGTCGCCCACCTTTGGAAAGTTGGAATGTGGGGAAATAGCTGCGCGTCCTCCACAGAAAGATGTGTGCACCCTGGAAAAAGCATTGAAAATAGTGGTACAATGGAGGTATTGGTTTGAAGTTATTATATTGGTTTGATGTTTTTAAAAATGTAAATATTGAATAGTAACAAAATTGACATAAATGATATTTTAAAATAAATACTATTTTACTTAAAGATATAAATGTCATAAAAATATATGGTTTAGAAAAATAACATATATAGTGATAAAAATTTCATAAATGATCCACTTTATATTATTTTGGAAATTTATAGTAACTGTATTAACCATTTAGTATAAAAATACAAGAAGACATGGTAAGAGTTAAACTATTTAACTAAGGGTTAAATCTAAAGGATAAGGTTAATTTTATGACCTAAACATGTCTAAAACCTATTTTTGAGAGGATTTTGACCCTTCCTCATCTTATCCTCCAAATAAATCAACTTTGAGTTATTAGAAATTGTAAATAATTTTATAATAAATTAATATTTCATGATTTTTATCTTAAGTTCCCCTCACCTCTCTTATAAAAGGGAACCTCCATTTGTCTTTAACTCGCACCTCTAAAGCCTTTTGGTTCTACCAAAACATGCCCATTTATTCTCCCAACCTCCCTCACTTCATCCTAGAGGCCTAACTTTGGACAGAAATCCGTCCTAAGTATCCCTTTTGTTCAAATCAAAAGAAAACACCCGAAGAAGAGGTAATTGTTTTATCAACCCTTTCAATGTTCTTTTCTTTTTCTACTTCCTCTTTCTATGTTGTTTCCATATAAAAATAATAAATAAAGTATCATCCATATACTGAGATGTTATTATAATAATGGGACAACCATATTCCTAATTTTATCCATCTTACAAATAACAATATCACCATGCGTGCGTGCGTGCGACTTACCGTCTCCATGTCATGGTGTAACTTGTTATTCCAATCCACTTTTTGGATGGGTATAATGATGAGTATAAAGGATATAAATAATGAATATAAAATTATTATTATGCTATATAATTAATATACCATCCAATTATATATCATTTAACCATCAAGGAAATGATACTGTCACTCATCTGTACGTATGACTTACCGTCTCCACAACATGATAAGACTAATTCTCCATGTTAACCATTCAAGAATTATTATAAAAAATATATATTATGAATAATTATGAAATAAAAGTCAT
This sequence comes from Viscum album, assembly GCA_963277665.1. NCBI lineage: Eukaryota > Viridiplantae > Streptophyta > Magnoliopsida > Santalales > Viscaceae > Viscum > Viscum album. The sequence goes on from OY728120.1 coordinate 1,116,537,692, forward strand.
AATAATACTACTAAGATAATATATATATATATATATACATATTTCATTCACTTAATTCCATTCAATTCGATAAGAAAACGGAAACAGTGTTCATGCAGACGTACGACCTACCGTCTCCATGAACGGTGTATTCCATTTCATATATCTATTATATATATATATATATGTGATATATAAATCATGTTATACATTATAGAAGTAACTAAATCATGATCTAATTAATACGATCAATAATAACAAATTTAAACACATACGATAAACAAAGCGATTATTACCCAAAACGTGGATTTAACTTGGAAATTATTAATAAATGGGTAATATAAAGTTATAAATGAATCATATATGAAATAAAAAATATTATTAAGGTTATTTTAGAAGTTAATAATATGTTTAAAAATATTATACATAGGTTTAGGACACGTACGGAGAGTATCAGATCTAAGGTAAGGGAATTCCATCTCACTTTTAATATTCATGAGATATAAGCCATGTTTACCACATATTTCTTGTGTGTAGTATATGTAATGAAAATATTGTTTTTAATATCATGAATAAATTTATCTTCATGGAATTTAAATATTCATTTGAAGATATAGGACCTATGATTTAAATGTCCGAATTGGTATGAGATGCTTTGAATGTTTAAAAAATTAATAATTTCTCCATTTTAATAGTTTTTATATTATTTTTCATAACTTTTTATTTGAATATAAAATGTCAAGACCTAGAATTTTTCCATATATATTTTTTTAAATTATTTGGGATTTTTACGAGTCTGCGAAAATTGACGACACGTGATTCCGAGGCCCGGAGAGCCCAGAAAAAATTTTTGTACTTTTTTTAAGGTAAGTTCAGTAAACGTGCGAGCGATGATTTATAACTTTTGAACCGGTGATCAGATTAAAAATCCGATGGAACCATTAAATTCATAGCACCAGGATTTTCTTAGGTGAAGCTTAACTTTGACCGGCAATCGTCGGACAAGAAAGTTAATTTTTGAACTTTACAAAAATAATAATAAAATAACTCCATGAGTTATTTTATTTTCTTTCAACAGTTGACCGACGGTGGTGGGGCCACAATGTAACGTCTGGCTTGAATGGGAGTCATTTAATGACCTGAAATTTGGTTGCATAATCATGAAACTTGTAGGTTTTAATGGAACATTCAATGTAGTTCATTAAATAACCACATTAATGAAACACAATGAGGGAGGTTCCTTACCCCTTATTTAAAAAAATATTTGGAATGGGTTTTGGATACCCATAAGAGGAACCTATGATGAAACACCGATGACGTCTTCCTCTAACAAATAATGGAGATTCGACGACACCATTGGGAATTTGATCCGGATATCGACGAATGCCAACAAACACCTCTGAACGCGGACCCTTCTTCCTCATCCACAGTGTCTTCCAATGAGTTCAAGGTAGGGGTTTGTTTCTATTCTAAGAGTTTTATGAATTCATCTTCTCTTGATGATATTTGAACTCTCCCCTTGTTATAACTCTTACGCAGATGGCGCAGGCTGAACCGAACAAGGCCCCGACCCTCCGCCAAATTTTCTTTGGTTGCGTTCTTCGTGGGAGACCGAGCAACATAGTGGAAAGGAAAAACTAAGGGCCCCGCAGTGTAGGTGACATTCTGGGTGACCCATAGGAACAGACGGGAAAGTAATCAGATCTCTAAATATCCACCGGTGGCCCGTGGAAGCTCCTCTGGTGTGGCGGCACCGACGACTGGAGGATGTGGTAGACAGTGGTGGCTAGCCAGAGGCGCGCCACGAAGGAGGGCCACAGATCTGAACAACGGTGGAGGGCGGCCTGCGCCCATGGGTCCCACTATTGACTGGTCCATGTAGACCGGTCAGGTGGAGCAGCGCCACCCTATTGCCGCTAATTAAGGAGCTCGAATAGACTTAGTCCATTCGGGGAGGTGGAATGCGCCCAGCTAGTGGGCCGCGCCCAATGGGCCGATCCCAGCTGGTTTTGGACGGGCCCAACATACCCTTTTTAGCCTAGTTTCGCTTAAAGGGGATTATATTTTAAACCAGACGTCCGTTTGATGAACTGTCTATGGTGATGGAACCCTTAGGAAGTGGCGGTCCTTTTGAGATACTCTACTTGGGTTTTGGATAATGTTAGAGTACGAACGAGTTGTATCAGAATCGAATCCAACCGGGGCCTCGGCACTAAAATTACTATAACTTACAGACCGAGCGTCCAATTAACATGCCTCCTATTGTGTTGGAACCCATATGACATGACGGTTCTTTGGGATAATTTTTCATGGGACTTCGTGGTGGTTGAGGTATGACCGATATCTTGAAGAGCAGTTTCTCAAAAACTCAAGTGCACCAAGTGCAGAAATCCCATGGCTGGATGTCAAGAATCAGAACGAACCTTTGTGGATTAGTATCAAAACGACCTTGTGTGGATCAGCAGTAGCACAAACTGACATGGACTGGCCTTAGAGCGGCCCGTTGTGGATCATCGAATTACGACCCTGTGTGGATCAGTGACTTACTACCCTGTGTGGATCGATGACTTACAACCCTGTGTGGATCAAGGACTTATGAACTTGTGTGGATCGACGACTTATGACCCTGTGTGGATCGAAGACTTATGACCCTGTGTGGGTCAATGACTTATGACCTTGTGTGGATTGACAACTTACAACCCTGTGTGGATCAACAGTAGCGTGACCCAATGAAGACCAACCTTAGAGAGGTCCGTCATGGATCAACGACTTACGACCCTATGTGGATCGAAAACTTACAACCCTATGTGGATCAGTGACTTATGAACCTATGAGGATCAGTGACTTATGACCCTATGTGGATCAGTGATAGAGAAAATTCTTTGTGGTTTAGCAGTGGAAATTCTTAGTGGAATAAGATGAATTAGCATTACAACTAATCACCATTATTCTTGTTCTTTAGGTTATATACCTGGTTTGAGTTGAGTCTTTTACTTTTTCTTTGTGATTGGGGTCAAGATTTGTGGGTTTTCCTTTGTAGAATTCTGGGAGACCTTTGGGGGGTCTCAGGGTCCCTATTGGGTATTGTTATACTCACCCCTACACGGGCTTCGCCCTCACCTTGTTGTGTCTTGTGTAGATGATGGAAAACTTTGACCAAGGTTAGGGAGCCAAGACTAGATGGTGCACATAAGTGACTGATTGATGTGGAGAGCCACAATGGAGAACTGTAACTACCCTTCAAGTAGGATCCTTGGCGGATGACTTCAGAAGCTATTTTATTTTTTTTCTGTATTTTATTTTAGTTGGGTTTGTATTCTGGCCCATTCTATTTCAGTTCACACTTTTACTTTCAGTAATTATAATACGTGGTTTGTTCTTATTGTGTACCTAGTCTGTGTGTTTGCAGGTTTAATGGAAATTCCTTCCCATATTTATGGATATGCATTTCTAGAGCTAGTTTCTAACCCATGGCATATGGAAGGCGGGCTTGGGGTAGTCATGGAACGGGCCCTGGGGGATGAGTCATGACAAAGTTGTATCAAAGGAGTCGGTTCTACCGAAGAACTAAGACTATGATATTTTCAATGGGTAAATAGTGTTAACTATTTTGAGTATGGATTTTAGTTTGGGGAGTCCAATGTTGGTGCGGTGACTGATGTATCCATACACCAGGACCCTAATTTCTAATTTCTGACTCAATACACGAAAACAATAATTGCGTGTGTCTTTGAATTTTTTTTCTTTTTGATCTCTTTTGAGTCATCTCACCAGGTATAAACTTATTGACTGTGGCACATCTATTTATTTACAGGATTCTACCAAGTAGAGAGCCATCCAGGATTCCATAGAGAGTTCACGATGATGGTCCACTGAGCGATGAGGCTTCGATGATGGGACCTCTTATGGTGACAATACTTTCGGGTGGTGTACCTGCAGCACCACTACCTGCAGGGAAACAATTGCCAATAGCCCCACCAGCGGAAGGTGCACACTAACATAGCTCACTGAAAGAGTTCCAGAGGTAGATGAATCTGAGGTTTCGAGGCGAGACAGATCCACAGGCAGCTGAGGACTAGTTGGAGGCTGTGGCTAGAGTTTTCTGCCTAGTTGGGACACCAGCATACCAGATGGTGATCCTAACTGCTAGTCTCTTCCAAGGAAGGATAGGGAGATGGTGAATCCTGACGCTCCAGATGCACGATAAGGAGACCCTCACCTGGTTGGACTTCAAGAGCCTCTTCAGGGTGGAGTTCATTATAGTGACTCTATGCTCTGTGCATATTCAGGAGATCCTGCACTTATAACAGGGAATCCTGACAGTAGCCCAATACTCGACAAGATTCACTGACCTCTGCCGCTACTCCACCAACATGGTACGAGATCCTTTCTTCAGGGACCAAACCTTTGAGAAGAATCTTCTATGGGAGATAAGAGCATAGATTATATCGATCAATATACTGATATAGGATGGAGTGCTAGAGTGATCACTTCTAGTGGAGAGCTTCCTAGCTAAGCAGACACCGACACCGAGAGCCACCACCAGAAGAAATGTGGCTGAGTCATCTATAACAGACAGTAGGTAGATGAATCAAGGGCCCAAGATGGATATACCTTCTAGTAGACGACCCCAGGATGTAGGGTCAGAGGTGTGGAGCTCACAGGACAGAGGATTTCAGTAGAGGAGTATACTATGCTACTTGTGCGGCGGGCAGGATCACATGGCTCACAACTGCCTGACCCGCTATACTGACGATCAACATGTGGTTAAGGGAATGCTGAGGCATAGGTATAGATTCGACTGAGGGGGTTCGTAAGGTGGAGGATGTGGCAGAGGAATAGGCCGTGAAGCAGGCGGTGGGTGACAATTTTAGGTTTTACCTTCACCACCTCCAGGTGGTCCACCCCGACCTCAGGGAGTAGCTGGATAGGGAAACGCTCAGATTCAGGAAACTGAGGCCTATGAACACAACAATAAAGAGATGATTTGAGGTATGATCTGTGTTTACTCCACCCTATATTAAGTTCTTATAGACACAGGTTCCACTCACTCTTTTATTTCCACAAATCTCGTTTGGAGCTCAGAGATTCTGGTAGAGCCATTTTGCTTGATCCTTACGATTAGAGACTCCTACAGGAGAGTATTCGACAATTACACATTGATGTTGGCAGTTTGAGATTACTCTGGGAGGTGAGATCTTTTTATGGGATCTCCTATTAGCAGCATCGAGGCCTTACGATGCCATCTTAGGTATGGACTTCCTATTCACAGTCCTTGCTCTGATTGACTGTTTTAGGTGCAAAGTGCGGCGTGACCACGAGGATGAGACCAGGTTTTACTTCACCAGTGATAAGGGAACCTTTTTAGCTTAGGATGGAAATTCTAGGAAGAGGGTGCAGCCGATAACTCATCATTTAGCTAGCCTCACCCTCGGTGTAGTGGACGAGGGGAGTCCGAGCTATCCTGTTGTGGTGGACCAGTATGCTGATGTCTTTCCTGATGATGTTTCGGGACTTCCTCCTTGTAGAAAGGTAGAATTTTACATCGACCTGTAACCTAGGGAGCACCGATATCTACACCAACATATCAGATGGCTCCAACAAAGCTTCATGAGTTGAGGATTCAACTGGAGGAATTGCAGGGGAAGGGGTTCATAAGACCCAGTGTTTCTCTATGGGAAGATCCGATTTTGTTCACTAAGAAGGCAGACAGAAGATTGAGGCTTTGTGTGGACTATCAACATCTAAATCAGGTGACCATGAAGAACAAGTATCCACTCCCGAGGATTGATGATCTCTTCGATCAGCTGAAGGGAGCACGATGGTTTTTAAAGATATACCTCAGATCATGCTATCATCAGCTCATAGTACAGGATGAGGACGTACTGAAGATGGCCTTAATATGCTAGTATGACCACTATGAGTTCTTGGTAATGCCTTTTGGCGCAACCAACACCCCAACAGTATTCATGGGACTCGTGAATAGGGTCTTCCTGCCTTATCACGATCACTTCATGGTGATCTTCATTGAAAAAATCTTGGTTTACTCAATGTTGGAGGAGGAACACACCACTCATCCGCAGATAGTTCTGGATACACTCAGAGAGCACCAGATTTATGGTAAGCTCTTGAAGTTCTAGTTTTGGATATGGGAGGTCAACTTTCTGGGGCACGTTATCTCATAGGATGGAGTTGCGGTGGATCTGGTGAAGATAGAGGCAATGTTTTCTTGGGAGCCACCCAAGAGTGTGACCAAGGTGCAGATTTTCCTAAGATTATTTGGGTACTACCAGAGATTTGTACCTAACTTTTTCAGAGTAGAAAAACCCTTTTCAGCTTTTACAAAGAAGGGATAACCTTTCTCGTGGATAGAGAGATACCATCAGAGTTTCCAGGAGATAAGGCAGATACTGATGAGTGCCCCCATCTTGAGGCTACCAGAAGAGGGTGTTGGGTATGTAGTCTTCTGTGACACATCAGGGACTGGTCTAGGATGTGTCTTGATGCAAGAGTAATAGGTTATCACCTAAGGCTTACGATAACAGAGAAAAAATGACCAGAACTATGCTACCCATTACCTGGAGTTAGCAGCAGTGGTATTTTCATTGAAGATGTGGCAACACTAATTCATGGGAGAATGGTTTACTATCTACTCTGATGACAAGAGTCTCAGGTATATCTTCTTATAGAAGGACCTAAACCCGAGACAATGACGATGGACGTAGTTCCTCTAGGACTATGACTTTGAGATAGTCTACACTCTTGGGAAGGAGAACGTGGTGGAAGATGCACTCAACAGGAGGTCTGGGTTACAGTTGCTGAGTGAGGTGATAGAGAAGCTAACTACATTGCAGTTATCCTTCGTGGATAGTGATGGAGTATCATACCTCCAATCCATGACTGTCACTCCCCCACTCCTTTAGCAAGTACGAGAGGCACAACTTGGGTATGTTGACTGTGAGGCCCAACGCGCTCAGATATCCTCAGGATGGGCTCCTAAAGGATTTTCTAAAGGTGGGGAGCACATCATCCTTTTTAGAGGACGCACCATGGCACCAGTGATGCTATGAGAGGAGGTGTTCAAGGAGTTCCACACATCCCCTCTGGAGGTACATCCTAGTGTGGAGAATATGTACCAAGACCTCCAGCATCAATACTGGTGGCTAGGGATGAAGAAAACAGTGGAAGAGTTCGTTTCATGGTGACTCACTCGTCAACAAGTGAAGTCCAAGCACTAGGTTCCAACAAGCTTGACGTAGCCACATGAGGTGCCAGAGTGGAAGTGGGATGAAATCTCCATGAACTTTGTGACAGATATACCATGCACATCCAAGGGCCACGATTCCATCTGGGTGATCATTGACCAACTCACCAAGTCAACCCATTTGCTACCCATATGAGAGAAGGCATTAGTAGAGGGATTGGGACGCCTCTACATATAGGAGATATTACAACTTCACGAGGTTCCATCGATGATCGTCTTATATCATGACGCTCATTTTACATCCCGGTTATGGAAGGGATTACAGGAGGTGTTCGAGACTCAACTATGCTTGAGAACCACCTTTCATCCTCAGACAGATGGTCAGATGGATCAGACCATACATACACTTGAGGACATGCTTCGTGCTTACATCCTTGATTTTGGCCACAGTTGGGAGGACCACCTGACCCTAGTGGAGTTTTCATAAAACAATAGTTATCACTCCACCATCGACATGAAACCATTTGAGGCCTTGTACGGGTTACCGTTCAGATCGCCTCTATGCTAGACAGACCCAGGGGAGTCAACACTTATGGGTCCAGAGTTGGTATGAGATACCACTGAGAAGGTGTAGATCATCCAAGAGTGGATGAAAACTGCACAGAGCTGACATAAGTCTTATGCTAGTAGGAGACGAAGGCCCTTGGAGTTCGAGGAGGGAGACCATGTCTTCCTACAGGTCTCACCCCGATGAGGATTGTGGAGATTTGTCTGGGGTGGTAAGTTTTCTATGAGGTTCATCAGACCTTTACATATCCATAGTAGAGTAGGCGAGGTGGTGTACCACCTAGCTATTCCCCCACAGATGCACCAGGTGCATAATTTTTTCCATGTGTCGCAAATGAGGAGGTATGTGCATGATACATTACACATTATCGATTGAGGCGAGCTAGAAATTGACGATGTGGCAACGTTTGTAGAGTTCTTTGTGGATATAAAGGATCGACAGGATCAGATCCTTCGTGGGAGGTCGATTCCTCTGGTACGAGTTCGGCGGTAGTGCAGGAACCTCTAAGAGAGAACATAGGAGTGGGAGGCTAAGATATGTGCTCAATACCCCTACTTTTTTCCCTAGCTTTTTTGTGGCTTTTGGGGATGTAAATCCCTAAGGTGGGGAGGATGAAAAGACCTAGAATTTTTCCATATATTTTTTTAAAATTATTTGGGATTTTTACGAGTCTGCAAAAATTGAAGGCATGTGATTCCGAGGCCCAGAGATCCCAGAATGGAATTTTGAAAATTTTTAAGGTGCATTCAGTAAACGTGAGAGTGGAAATTTCTAAATTTTGAACCAATGATCGGATTAAAAATCTGAGGGCACCATTGAATTCGTAGTGTTAGGATTATCTTAGACAAAGCTTAAGTTTGACCGGTAAGGGTCGGTAAAAAAAGTTAATTTTTGGACTTTACAAAAAATAATAATAAAATAACTCCATGAGTTATTTTATTTTCCTTCAACCATTAAGAAATGGTGGTGGGGATATAGTGTAACGTCAGGCTTGAATGAGATTCATTTAATGACATGACCTTTGTTTGTGTAACCGCGACACTTGTAGGTTTTAATGGAACATTCAATGCGGTTCATTAAAGAACCACATTAATGAAATGAAACAAGGGAGGTTCCTTACCCCTTATTTAAAAAAAGCTCTACCGTGGGTTTTATATACCTATGGGAGGAACCTCTGACAAAATGCTGAAAACAACTTCCTCCAACGAAGAATGGAGATTCGATGATGCCATTGGGAATTTGATCCAGAGATCGAGGAACACCGACGAACACCTTTGAACGCGAACCCTTATTCCTCATCCACAACATCTTCTAATGACTTCAAGGTAGGGGTTTGTTTATATTCTAAGAGTTTTATGAATTCATCTTCTCTTGGTGATGTTTGAACTCTCTCCTTGTTATAACGCTAATGCAGAGGGCGTGGACCGACCCGAACAAGGCCCAGACCCTCTGCCAAATTTTATTTTGTTGTGTTCTTTATGGGAGACTGAGAAACAAAACGGAAAGGCAAAAATGAGGTTCTGGAAGTGCAGGAGGCATCCTGGGTGGCCCGTAGGAGTAGACGAGAAAGTAATCGAACTTCTAAAGCTCCACTGGTGGCCCATGGATGCTTCGCTAGTGCGGCAGCACCGATGATCAGAAGAGGCGGTGACCGAATCTCATCAGCCATGAGGGTACAACGGCGCCCGAAGGTGTTTCAATGGACAGGGGTGGCCAGCGGGTGGAATTCCACGTAGGAGGGCCACAACTTCGATCCACGGTGGATGGCAGACCCACGACCGCGGGTACCGCTGTTGAGTGGTCTACGCGGACCGGTCAGGTGGAGTGGTGACACCCTGGCTCTGCTAATTGAGGAGCCTGAATGGACTTAGTCCATTTGGGTAGGTGGAATACTTCCAGCCAGGTAGGCCAGGCTGAGCCCGCATCCCAACATGCCAAGCCCAGTCAGTTTGGGCTGGGCCCAACGGACTGGGTCAGACCAGACCTGGACTCTTTTTAGCCCTGTTTCACTTAAAGGGGCTTATCTTTTAAACTAGATGTTCATTTGAAAAACCGTATACGACGCTGGAATACTTAGGAAGAGGAGGTCCTTTTGAGATAATCCACTTAGGTTTTGGAGAAAGTTATAGTACGACTGAGTTGTATCGGAATCAAATCCAACAGGGCCCTCGGCACTAAAATTCCTATAACTTAAAGACCGTACATTCGATTGAAGCACCGTCTATTGCGTTGGAACCCTTATTAAATGATGGTTATTCGGGATAATTTTTATGGGACTTTGTGGTGGTTGAGGCATGAACAATATCTTGAAGAGCGGTTTATCAGAAACTCAAGCATACCAAGTGTGGGAATCCTATGACTGGCTGTCAAGCATAAGAACAACCATTTGTGGATCAGAATCAGAACGAACCTGTGTGGATAAACAGTAGCATGAACTGACATGGACCATCCTTAGAGTGGAACATTGTGGATCAGTGACTTACACCCCTGTGTGGACCAGTGACTTAGAACCCTTTATGGATCGGTGACTTACAACCCTTTGTGGATCGGTGACTTACGACCCTATGTGGATCGACATCTTACGACCCTGTGTGGATTGAAGACTTACAACCCTGTGTGTATCAACGACTTATGACCCTGTGTGTATTAGCAGTAGTGATAATTGATGAGGACCAGCCTTAGAGAATCCTGTCGTGGATCAGAGACTTACGACCCTATGTGGATTGACGAATTATGACCCTGTGTGGATCATTGACTTAGAATCCTGTGTGGAATGATGATATGGTGATTGCCTCGTGGTTCAACAGTGGAACTTATCAATGTAATAAGATGAATTAGATTTTCTACTAATCATCATTATTCATATTCTTTAAGTTATATACCTGGTTTGAGCTGAGTATTTTACTTTTTCTTTGTGATTGGGGTCAAGCTTTGTGGTTTTTCCTTTGTGGAATTCTGGGAGACCTTCAGGGGGTCTCGGGGTCCCTACTGGGTATTGTTATAGTCACCCCTGCATGGGATTTTCCGGCACCTTATTGTGTCTTGTGTACACAACAGACAAATTTTACTGAGATTAGGGAGCCATGACTAGATGGTGCATGGAGGTGACTGGTTGACATGGAGAGTCACAATGACGAACTGTACCAAACCTTTAGGTAGGATCCTTGGAGGATGACTTTAGGAGTTGTTTTCTTTTTTTTTTATATTTTCTTTTAGTTGAATTTTTATTTTGGACCATTCTGCTTCAGTTCACACTTTTACTTTCAATAGTTATACAACATGGTTTGTTCTTGTTATTTACCTAGTCTGTGTGTTCGCAGGTTTAATGGAAATACCTTCCCATTTTTAGGGATATTCCTTTTTGGTGCTAGTCACTAACCCCTGGCCTATGGAAGGTGGGTTTGGGGTAGTCATAGCACGGGACCCAGGGGATGGTTCGTGACATAAAAGGATTATAAAGGACATTTTTATGTCTATTTTAAAGTTCATTCAAATAATTTTAAAAAAGAATATTTTAAAGGTTTTATGTAAGGTTTAATTTCACAATCTCTTTATTATCCGAGGTTATTTATACATAAGTATCTACTGGTGAATATTTATCATCATCATCCCTATTTCTTAAAAATGTATTTCAAATATTATTACTATTCATAGACTATTGTTTAAAGTCACTTATACCAATGTCTGAATTTTTATAAAACGTTTTGAAAGGAATATTTTTCTCATTTTCCAAATGAGGCACTTTATGACCTTTTCGACAAATTAAGGAAAGAATGTTTTTTAACTTATACAGTGCGAGTAACAGTTTTTCTACCATTAGGGCGCCTTAACATTTTGAATCTTCCCTTAAAATATTACAAGGTGATTTTCAAAATAAATGTTTTATTTTATAATTGCACCGCTTTTAAATGATTTAAAGTAAAAAGGGATATTTATATTAAAGAGTTTTAATGATTTTATTAGACCACTTTCATTTATGTCAACATCCTTTATTGAATTTAATGCTTTATTAAGGTTGATTTATTATTATACAATCTTCCATATTGTATTGATAGTTTTATGATATCTTTGACTGTGGATGTGCTATTTTTATACCATTTATAGTTTATGGTTAAAGTATTTACATTTTTATGCTAGTTTTAATATGAATGTTTATGTTATGTTTCAACCATTTCATATAAGGAATGAATTTAACTTAGTAAGTGATGAGCATGACCCATTATATCCCCTTGATGCATCGGTAGATCGCATGAGACAAACTAGTGTCTTGGAATAAGGCCTTGAAAGAATATTTGTGTATGGTCTTCTCACAAGGCCTTGACATAGTGGTTATGTTGTCCGGAATTATGAATTCCCTCATTATAAGAATAGTTATTGATATTACATGTGATTATTCAACTAGTAGAATATCAATGTGAATGTTTAAATGGAATTATTTGATTTAATATTGCCATATTATGATGAAGTTAACGTTTTAAAAGTTTTTTGTTTTAGTTTTATACATTGCCTTAAACTTTTATGCTTATTTATGATAGCTTCTTCTATATTGTTATCCTTACAAAGTATTGGAGCTTACCCCTTTATTATGTTTCATTTTTCCCCAGGATGTGAAGAAGTATATTACGTTTGACATGTAGGGATAATCTAAGGGATATTAGAGTTTTAAAAGGGTATAATATGTTGTTTTCATTTCAATATGTAATCTAAAACTTATGTTTGTATCTAATATTTTCCAAGACTACTAAATTGATCGGTCTTTCGTGGCTTGATTCTTTGTAATAATGCTAATGTAATAAAATAATGCACCAACTCTGGGCAATTGGAGTTAGGGAGTTACAATTGGTATCAGATGAAGTTTAGTATAAACCTTGGAAACTATATGATTATGTAACATTACCCTAAGATAGAATTTGAGGATAAGTATAGATAAACATCCTAAAATTTTGGGTAATGTAGAGATTATGTGGGTATTCCTAGAAAATACATCCCAGTATGGATACTGCAAGTGGATGTGGTTCTGGAACAGATGTACCTAGGGGTGAAAATTCTGACAAGGTGTTCTAATCTTGACTCGTGGTAACCTGGTACATGACAACAGGACTTACTATGCACCTAGTTTGACACTCTCGGGGGATATGCTTAAGATAATTCACATTTTATTTACAAACCAATTTGAATTATTTTAATATAATATGAGAATAAACAACCTTCATTAGTCATAAGGTGTTTTAGATTGAAAATAAGGTTTCATGATATTCTTTAATTGATTTTATGACTATTTTTACTCACACTATGCTTTCTGGTTTTAGTCAATGAATAGATTCCAAATAATTCATATTAACATTGAACATGATGTATAAGGTGGACAAGGTGGTGGAAATGAGAAACCAAATAGAATTTTGATAGGTGTAAAAGATATTAGTGTTCATACCGAATCAGTTTTACAAAAATATGATCAACAACATATACATTAACCAACTCCCGAACTCAAAAAAGAAGAGAAAGGTGGAGAATGTTAAGATCCCCACTAGCAGAGACTATGTAGAAAAGAAAGCTCAATTTCCATCATGCAAGAAATGTGGAAGGAGACACCCAAGAAAGTGTCTCAACAGAACAAAGAAATGATTTATGTGTGGGAAAGAAGGACATAAAGTAAATCATTTCCAAGGAAAACTGAAGAGTACAATGGAAGAAAATAAAAATGATCCTAAGAATCCATTTATAAACATTTTCCATAAATTTAGGGGACCTGGTCATTACCTGAGTCAATACCCTATTCTATAGGATATCCTCTAGGCCAAGGAAGAACCTATGTGGAAATAAATGGATGATGAAATGTTTAAAAGTATTAATGCTCTTTTGATGATGTGAATACTTTGGAAGACTTTTTGTATATGTAACCATGAAGTTTGTTATGTAAAAATGTTATTTTATGAGGAATAATATTCTCTTGTGTGTTCATAATTATAAAGATATAAATAACCATTAGGGTTTATATGATCCTTGATTTTGAGGTAATTGTGGGATATTACATTTTGGGAATGTAAAGACATAGAAATTCCGTATTTTTTTTAATTATATTGAATTATTTCGAGACTAATAAATTTGACAGTATGCGATTCTGAGGTCTAGAGAGCCCGAAACGGTTTTTTGAACTTTTTTTAAGGTATATTCAGTAAACGTGTGAGAAGGATTTTTTTATCTTTTGAACTGGTGTTTGGATTGAAAATATAAGGGCACCGTTGAATTCACAGCACCAAGATTCACTTTTGTGAAACTTAACTTTGACCAGTAATGGTTAGACAAAAAAGTTAAATTTTTTACTTTTTGGAAAAATAATAAAATAACTCTTTGAGTTATTTTATTATTTTCTTTAACCATTGAGAAAAGGTTGGAAAAACCACACCGTAACAGAGAACATTAAATGAGGTTCATTTAATGACCCATTTCTTTTATTTTGTAACCGTAACACCCATTTAATTAATGGTTCAATAATTAAGGTTCATTAATAAACCAAATTAATGAACACAACAAAAAGATATTTTTCTATTATTAATCAATCTGTTGGAGAATGGATTAATGACCATGGGGTAAACCTTTGACGTAACGTCGATGACATCTCCCTCCAATGAATAACGGAGAACGAGAACCGATCGTTGGAGGATTTGATCCAGAGATCAACAGGTGACAACGAGCACCAATGAACGTGGAACGTCTACAAACATGGATTATTCTCTCTCATCTACAATATATTCAACTAAATCTAGGCAGGGGATTTATTTGTTCTAAGTGTTTAATGATTCCTCTTATCTCGTTCTTGAAAAATAAAATGAACACAAATCAACCGACTAACGGGTTGATCCATGAATCATTAAATCTTACGGGAGGTTGTAGCAAGGATTTAATTTGGGGTTATTCTTAATCTTGTGATGATTTCAATATACCCCATGATAAAAGTCTAATGCAGAGGGTGTGGGCCAATCCAAACAAGGCCTAGACCCTCTACTGATCTTGGATGTTGTGCGTTCTTCGTGGGAGACTGAGCAACGTGGAGTCAAGGAATTTCTGTGGGCTTCGTAGTGAAGATGGAAACCCGAGAGGCCCTTAGGCATAGACAAGATAGAAAATGGACCACCATAGCATCTTCGGTGGCCCACATAAGGTGCTGCCGGTGCGGTGGCACCAGCGAATGATAGCAGTGGCCGGCCCACGCCAGCCGCATGGAAGGGGCAGCACCCATTATCACCGTGATGGTAGGAGGCGACCGACTTACGTCAGTCGTGCTGGAGGATAATGGTACACCTGTTGGCATGCCGCGACGACAAGGTGCCGTGGTCGGACGGCTACGGCGGTGGAGGACGCAGCGCCTGTCGTTGCCACGTGGATATGGAGCGGCTCGCTCGGGTCGCTTACATAATACACAAATGGCCGACTCATGCCGACCATTATGGGGAGACAGGGTGGCGTCTACTGGTGCTGCCATCTAGAAAAACCATAAGCCCATATCTGGTTTAGCAAACCAGCCTGCACCACACGAGCCAGGTTCCTCAGGGGGCCCTTGCCCCACCAAGCGGGCTGCGCCCCAACAGGCGGGCCAAACCACCCACGGGCCCAATAGGCCATTTGGGATAGAAACTTACCAGAACCACACTGGATCCTCGGGTCATGTCGGTTCGGTCCAACTGGGTCGGACCGGACCTAGACCCGACTGGCCCCGTTTCACTAAAATGGCCATAACTCGCAGACTGGGCATCCAGTTGAAACACTGTATATGGAACGAGGACCCTTGAAATGAGGAGGAACTTTTGAGATAATCCAATTGAGTTTTGGAATAATATGGAGTACGGATGGGTTGGATCAGACTCGAATCCAACTGGGCCCTATTTACCTTTTGGTTATATCTTACAGACCGAATTTCCGATTGAAGTGTCGTCTATCATGTTGGAACCCTTAGGACAAGACAGTCCATTGAGTTACTTCTAAGTGTGACTTCGTGGAAGTTGAGATATGATTTGTGGAATGAGGAGAAGATACTCTGGAAATCAAGCGTTCTAAGTAAGGGTATCCAATGGCTAGCTGTGCCATGATGGAAGAATAATGATCCTCTGTGGGTTAACACTAAGGCATCCTCCGTGGTTCAGCACTTAGTGATCCTCTGTGGGTCAACACCTATAGATACTCTGTGGGTTATCACCTAGTGATCCTATGTGGGTCAGAACCTAGAGATCCTCTATGGATGAGCACCTAGTGATCCTCGATGGGTCAGCACCTAGCGATCCTTCATGGTTCAACACCTAACGATCCTTTGTGGGTCAGCACCCAGCGATCCTCTGTGGGTTAGTACCTAGCGAACTTGTGCGGTCCAGCTACAAAGCCTCTCGATAGAATAAGATGATCAAGCTTTATGACTAATCATATTTATTCATGTTCTTTAAGTTGTATACCTGGTTTGATCTGCATATTTTACTTTGTGCTATGTGTTTGAGATCTTTCTTTGTGGGGTTTTCCTTCATGGATTACTAAGATACCATCAGGGGTCTTGGGGTCCCTACTGAGTATTATTATACTCACCCCTTCATGGGATTTGCTCACACGTTTTTGTGTATTGTGCAGACGACAAACAACTTGAATGAGACTTTGGAGAGTTAGGGATAGAAAGTACACAGAGGTGACCGATTGACATGGTGAGCCACACTAATGAGATGTACCTACCCTTCAGGTAGGATTCTTGGTAGAAGATCTCTAGAGTTTGTTTTTTTTCTTTTTATGTACTACTCTTTAAGTTGGGCTTGTATATTAGCCCCTTTACTTTCAGTAGTTACTTTTACTCTTAGTGGTGGTATTTGTGGTGGTTATACTACTGATTTTCCATTATTTTGTGTTTGTGTGAAGTGTTCCCTGTCTGTGTGTGTACAGGTTTAAAGAAAATTCCTTCCCTTTTTGGGATATGCCTTCCGGTGCTAGTCACTAGCCCATGGCCTATGGAAGGCAGGCTTGGGGTAGTCACAGAATGGGCCCCAGGGGATGGGTTATGACAAATTAGTATCAAAGGGTGGTTGGTTTTACCAGAAGAACTAAGAGTCTATATTTTCAATAGGTAAAGAGTGTTAAGTGTATTGAGTTTAGATTTCAGTTTGGGGAGTCCAGTGTTGGTGAGATGACCAACATATCCATACACTAGGACCCTGAATTCTATTTTTCCAACTTGGTACATGAAAAAAATGATAGAATGTGTTTTGGAAATGTTTTTATTTTGGTCTCTTTTGAGCTATCCCACCTGGTATAACATATTGATCGTGGCACATCTGTTTCTATAAAGGATGCCTCCACGAAGATATCCAGCCAGGATTCTAGTGAGAGATCACGATGATGGCCCACCAAGAGATGAGGAATTGGTGTAGAGCCCTCTTACAATGATAGAACCTTCAGGTGGTGTACCAGCAACACCACCAACCGTAGGGTAACAGTTTCCACCAGCCCCACCAGTGGATAGTGCACGATGACTGAGCGCATCGCACGAGTTCTAGAGACAGTGTACTCTGAGGTTTTGAGGATAGATAGATCTGTAGGTAGCTGAGGACTAGCTGGAGGCTGTGGCATGAGTTTTGTGCTTGGTTGAGACACCAGTAGACCAGATAGTGATCCTAGCTACTAGTCTCTTTCAGGTCATAATAGGGAGATATTGGAGCCTGATGCTCAAGACACATGAGGAGACGAATCTTTCCTGGTTGGAATTCGAGAGCCTCTTTAGGGCGGAGTTCATACCAGTGACTCGATGCTCTGTGAATATTCAAGAGCTACTGTACTTACAGAAGGGAAGCCTGACAGTGGCCCAATACTCGACGGGATTTACTGACCTCTACTACAACTCCATTTACATGGTACATGACCCATTCTTTAGGACCCAAACCTTTGGGTAGGTTTTCTAATGAGATATCAGAGTGTTGATGATTTCACTTAACATTCCGAAGTAAGATAGAGTTCTAGAGTGAGCACTACTGGTGGAGAGTTTTCTTCCCAAGCGGGCACTGACAACAAGAGATACCATTGAACGACATGTGGCTGAGTCATCTATAGTAGGCAATTGGCAGATGAAACAGAGGCCCAAACGGGCCAAACCTTTTAGAGGACGACACTAGTACATATGGTTGGAGGTGTGGAGCTCGTGAGGTATAGGAGGTCATCTGAGGGCTATATTTTCTTACTCT
The DNA here is from genome assembly GCA_963277665.1 of Viscum album. Classification (NCBI taxonomy): domain Eukaryota; kingdom Viridiplantae; phylum Streptophyta; class Magnoliopsida; order Santalales; family Viscaceae; genus Viscum; species Viscum album. Next base: position 1,116,555,651 of record OY728120.1, read on the forward strand.
TTTATAGGATAGGGGCACATGGCTTGTGACTATCTGACTCCCCATGCAGATGACCAGCAGGCGGTCGAGGAACCTCCAAGACAACGATAGAGGTTTGAGCGAGGAGGAATACAGGGTGGTGGACATGGCATAGGAGCAGGCAGTGCAGCAAGTAGTGGGTGAAGGTTGGTCCACCTTGTCCTCAAGAAGTAGGTGGACAGGGACAAGTTCAGCTTCAGGAAGCATAGGCCTATGACCGTATGGATCCAGAGATGATTCGAGGTACGATCTGTATCTACTACACTCTATATGAAGTTATTATAGACACAATTTCCTGTCACTCTTTCATTTCTACGGTTCTCATTCGGAGCTCAAAGATTCTAGTAGAGATGTGGGCTTGATCCTTATGATTAGATACTCCTATGGGAGAGGATTCAACAGTTAAAAACTGGTTCTGATAGTGTGATATTATTCTAGGAGGTGAGAGATTTGGCTGTGATCTCCTAGTAGTAGTGTCGAGTCCTCACGACATCATCTTGGTTATGGAATAGCTATTGACAGTGTATGCTCAGATTGACTGTTTTGGGTGCAAAGTATGGTGTGTTCGCAAGGATGAGACCAGATTTTACTTCACCGTGCGAGAAGAGAACCATTTAAGAATAGGATGGAACTTCTAAGAGGAGGGTTCAGTCGATCACTCATTAGTTGGCTAGCCTCACCCTCGGTGTAGTGGGCAAGAGGAGTCTGAGTTATCCTATAGTGGTGGGCTAGTATGCAGATTTATTTCTTGAAGATGTTCTGGGACTACCTCCTCGCAGAGAGGTAGAATTCTACATCGACCTATACTACAAGAAGAAACCGATTTCTACACCATCATATCGTATGTATCCCATAGAGCTTCGTGAGTTGTGGGTATAGTTGGAGGACGTGCAGAGGAAGGGGTTCGTAAGACCCAGTGTTTCTCCATGAGCAACCCCAGTGTTGTTCGCCAAGAAGGAAGATGGGAGCTTGAGGCTTTGCGTGGACTATCAGTTCTTGAATCAAGTGACCGTGAATAAAAAGTATCCTTTTACAAGTATTGATGACCTATTCGATTAACTGAAGTGAGATTAGTGGTTTTCAAAAATAGACCTCAGATCAGGCTATCATTAGCTTCAGGTGTGGGATGAGGACGCACTGAAGACAGCCTTTAGATGCTGGTATGGCCACTACGAGTTCTTGGTGATGCCTTTGGCATGAAAAACACTCCAAAAATGTTTATGGGACTCATTAATAGGATCTTCTAGCCTTACCTAGATCACTTCATGGTGGTTTTCATTGATGACATCTTGGTGTACTCGACGTCAGAGGAGGATCATGCCACACATCTACAGATAGTTTTGGATACACTCTGAGAGCATCAGCTCTATGGTTAGCTCTCGAAGTTCCTGTTTTGGTTATGGGAGGTCCACTTTATAGGACACGTCATCTTGGAGGCTGGATTTGTAGTAAATCTGGCAAAGATAGAGGCAGTGCTTGTTTGGGAGCCACCCAGGAGCGTGACTGAGGTGCGTAGTTTCCTAGGGTTGGCTGGGTACTACCAGATATTTGTACTTGAATTTTCTAGAGTAGAATCACCCTTTTCATCTTGAAAAAGAAGAAACAACCCTTTGTATATATGGAGAGGTGCCAACAGAGTTTCCAGGAGTTGAGGCGGAGACTGATGAGTTCCCTAATTTGAAGCTACCAGAAGAGGGCATTGGGTATGTAGTCTACTGCAACACATCAGGGAATGGACTGGGATGTGTCCTGATGTAGGAGTGAGCAGTGATCACCTACAGATCACGACAACTAAGGAAACATGAGAATAACTATGCGACCCATGACTTGTAGTTATTAGTAGTGGTCTTTTCATTGAAGATGTGGAGACACTACTTGATGGGTGAACAATTGACTGTCTTCTCAGATCACAAGATTCTTAGGTATATATTCTCATATAAGGACCTGTACCTGAGAAAAAAACAATGAATAGAGTTTCTCCAGGACTATGAATTTGATATAGTATAAACTCCTAGGAAGGATAACATAGTAGCAGACACACTCAGCAGTAGGTTTGGTCTACAGCTACTGGGTGAGGCGACAGAGTAGTTGTCCACATTACAAATATCCTTCATAAAGAGTGATGGAGAAGTATACCTCCAGTCTATGACTGTCACTCCCCCACTCCTTCAGTGAGTTCCAGAGGTACATCTTAGGAACATTGACTATGATGCCCGACATGATCAGATATCCTCAGGGCATGCTTCTTATGAATTTTCAGTAGGTGGGGAGAACGCCATCCTTTTTAGAGGATACACCATGGTACCATTGATGTTATAGGATGAGGTGTTGAAGGAGTTACATAAATCCTCTTTGGAGGTATATCCTAGTGTGGAAAAGATGTACCAGGACCTATGACATCAGTAATGGTGGCCAGGGATGAAGAAAGTAGTGGAAAAGTTCATTTCATGATACCTCACTTGTTAGCAAGTGAAAGCCGAACATCAAGTTTCAGCAGGCTAAGCACAACCACTAGAGGTACTAGAATGGAAGTGGGATGGTATCTTCATGGACTTCATAACTCAGTTACCACACATGTCCAGGGGCCATGACTCTATTTGGGTGATCATTGATCGACTCACCAAGTTGGCCCATTTTCTACCCATCCGATAGCAGGGATCAGTAGAGGGATTGGGACTCCTCTTTGTTCAAGAGACAATACGACTTCAAAGGATACCATCGATGATCATTTCAGATCACGATGCTTGTTTTACATCATATTTGTGTAAGGGATTACAGGAGGTGTTTGGGACTCATCAATGCTTGAGTACTGCCTTTCACCCTCAGACAGATGGCCAAATGGAGCGGACCATACAGACACTTGAGGACATTCTTCATGCTTGCATCCTTGATTTGGGCCACAGTTGGGAGGAACACCTGCCCGAATGGCCCAAAGGCCTTATTTTTTATTTTATTATGGATAATCCCCATTTTAAGGGTTGAAGGGGAACCCTTAAATGACCCATAGGCCCAAGGAACAGGGCCCGACACGACCCGAAGGTCAATACATGACCCGAAGGCCTAGAGTCATATAATTCCCATTACATGACCTATAGGCCCAACCCACTAGAACTTCCCCCCCATATTCTCCATCATTTATCGCCTAGCTCCCCAACTTGCATTGCTGATCGTCTAGCATTACTCCGTGCAAAGTTGTATGGTGCCTGGTCCCGATGGTAGTTGTCATACCCTCTCATTATTCCACTCCAATTAGCTCTACTTATGATGACTACTACTTGCTTTGATCCTATTATGGGGCCTACTCTGTGTGAACTGGGATACTCCATCATCTCTGTGGCCCGAAGTCCTTGAGGCCCGAAAGCCTTTGGTGACCCGAAGGCCCTGAGACCCACATGCCCAAACTGATGGACCGAAAGACCAAATCAGGTGAATAGTTCCAGCTGATATAGTACCGAATAATACCTACTACAATACTTCTACATTAGATGCTACAGTACTACTACAATACCCACAAATTCACCTCTACCTGGTTTCGAACTTGGGTCTCTTGGATGCCAAGCAGGAGCCCTTACTGCTCGGGTATGGGCTTATTGGCGGGAGGACCACCTGCCACTGGTGGAGTTCACATACAACAACAACTATCACTCTACCATCAGAATGTCATTGTTTGAGGAATTGTATGAGAAACCATGAAAATCACCTCTATGTTGGTCATACCCAGGAGAGTAAGCACTTATAGGTCCAGAGTTGGTACGGGCTACCACTAAGAAGGTGTAGATCATCCAAGAGTGGATGAAGACTGCACTGATCAGGCATAAGTCTTATGCCGACAGGAGACAAAGACCCTTGGAGTTCAAGGAGGGAGGCCATGTCTTCCTATGGGTCTCACCCTGATGAGGATTGCGGAGATTTGGCCTGGGTGAAAAGCTATCTATGAGGGTCATCAGACCTTTCCAGATTCTAATTAGAGTTATCAAGGTGGTGTATCACCAAGATATTCCCCCATAGATGCACCGAGTGCACAACATTTTCTACATATCACAGATGAGGAGATATGTGCATGATTCATCACATGTCATCGACTTGGGTGAGTTGGACATTGATGATGAGGTGACTTTTGCGAAGTTTCTGGTGGAGATAAAGGATCGACAGGAGTGAATCCTTTGTGGATGGTTGATTCCTATGGTGCGAGTTCGGTGGCTGCACGAGAACCTCCAAGAGAGAACATAGGAGTGGGAGGCTCATATTCGTGCTCAATACTCGTATTTGTTTCCATAGCTTTTGTTGTGGGTTTTGGGGACGTAAATCCCTAAGGTGGGGAGAATGTAAAGAACCGAAAATTCTATATATATTTTTTAATTATATAGAATTATTTTGAGACTATGAAATTCGAAAGCACTTGATTTCAAGGCCCAGAGATCCCAGAATAGTTTTTTGAAACTTTTTAAGGTAAGTTCACTAAACGTGCGAGCAAGATTTTTCTATCTTTTGAAACAGTGCTCAGACTAAAAATCTAAGGGAACAGTTGAATTCGTAGCACTAGGATTCACTTAGGCGAAGCTTAACTTTGACCGAAAAGGTTCAGATGGAAAAGTTAAATTTTGGACTTTTCGGAAAAATAATAAAATAAATCTTCGAGTTATTTTATTCTGTTCTTAAACCGTTGAGCGACAGTTGGGAAAACCTTAGTGTAACGATGAGCATTAAATGAGGGTAATTTAATGACTCATTTCTTTTATTGTGTAACCCGAATAGCCTTTTAATTAATGGTTCAATAATTAAGGTTCATTAATGAACCAAATTAATGAACCCAACATCAGGATCATTTTCTTTTATTAATCAATCCATTGGTGAATAGATTAATGACTACGAGATAAACCTCTGATGTAATGCCGACAACATCTCCCTCCAACAAAGAATGGAGAACGAGCACTGATCGTTGGAGGATTATATCTAGAGATCGATGGGAGACAACGAGCGCTAATGAATGTGGAATGTCTACGAATGCAGATTCTTCTCTCTCATCTACAATAGATTCAACCAAATCCAGGTAGGTAATTTATTTTATCTAAGTGTTTAATGATTCCTCTTATCTCGTTCTTGAAAAATATAGTGAATGTGGATCAAACAACTAATGGGTTGATCTGCGACTTGTTCAATCTTGCAAGAGGTTGTCACAAGGATTTGATTTGGGGTTATTTTTATTCTTGTGATGATTTATATCTACCCCATGATAAAATTATAACACGGAGGGCACGAGCCGATCCGAACAAGTCCCAGACCCTCTACTGATCTTGGATGTTGTGCGTTCTTTGTGATCGAATGATCAACGTGGTGTCAAGGAGTTTCTGCGGGCTTCACAGTGAAGGCGGAAACCCGAGAGGACTGTAGGTGTAGGCGAGATGGAAAACAGACCACCAGGGAATCTCTAGTGTCCTGTGGAAGGTGTCACCAACACGACACCGCCGGCGCGATGACAACAACCAGCCCACACCAGTTGCGTGGAAGGGGCAGCACCCACTGGCACCGCGATGGAAGGTGGTGGCCGGCTCTCACTGGACGTGCTATAGGACAGTGGCATGCCTGTCAGTGTGCTATGGTAACAAGGTTCCATGGTCTAAGGGTTGCGACGGTGGAGGACGCAGTGCCTGTCGGTACTGCATGGAGATGGAGCGGCCCACTCGACTAGCACACAAACGGTCGACTCGTGCCAGCCGTTACGGGGAGACATGGCGGCGCTTACTGGAACCTCCAGTTAGAAAAACTGAATGCCCCACATCTAATCTAGAAAACCGGACCGCACCGTGCAGGCCAGGTTTCTCAGGTGGGTTGCACCCCACCAGGCGGGTCAGGCCACCCGCGGGTCGGACCCTCCAGCCGGTTTGTACACGCACCGCCGGGCCGGACCCACCATAGGGTCATACCCACCACCGGGCTGAACCCGCGGGCCCAATTTTCTAGTTGGGACGGACCCACACCGGACCCTCGGGTCGGGTCGGGTCGGTTTGGCCAGGTTGGACCAGACCCAAACCTGACCGACCCCGTTTCACTAAAACAACCACAACTCGCAGATTGTGTGTCTAATTGACACACCGTCTGTGGAACGAGGACCCTTGCGATGAGGAAAACCTTCTGAGATACTCCACTAGAGTTTTGGTAGAATATGGAGTATGGCCGGGTTGGATCAGACTTGAATCCAACCAGACCCTATTTACCCATTTGCCTTTATCTTACAGACCAGACATCCAATTGACACACCATCTGTCGCATTGGAACCCTTACGAAAATACTGTCCTTTGGGTTACATATAAGTGGGACTTTGTGGTGGTTGATATATGACTAATTTCTTGAGGAGAGGATCCTCCAAAAATCAAGCGTGCTAGGTGAGGGTATCAAATGGCTGACTGTGTCGTGATGGAAGAATAAGAGTCCTCTGTGGGTCAACACTTATCGATCCTCAATGGGTTATCACCTAGCGATCCTCTATGGGTCAGAACCTAGAGATCCTCTATCGGTCAGATCCTAGCGATCCTTGGTGGGTCCGAACCTAGCGATCCTCAGTGGGTTAGAACCTAGCAATCCTCTATGGGTCAGCACCCAGTGAGCCTCTGCGGGTCAGCACCTAGCCATTATCTATGGGTCAGCACCTAGGAATCCTCTGTGGGTCATCACCTAGCGATCCTCTATGGGTTAACACCTAGAAACCCTATGCAGACCAGTAGCAAAGCCTCTCGACAAAATAATATGATCTATCTTTATGACTAATCATATTTATTCCTATTATTTAAGGTGTATACCTGGTGTGAGTTGCGTTTTTTACTTTGTGATATGTGTTTGAGATCTTGATTTGTAGGGTTTTACTTTGTGGATTACTAAGAGACCTTTGGGGGTCTGAGGTTCCCTATGAAGTATTTTTATAATCACCCTTGCACGAGCTTCGCCCTCACCTTGTTGTGTCTTGTGCAGACGTCGAACTACTTGACTGAGACTTTGGAGTGCCAGGGCTAGACAGTACATTGAGGTGACTGATTAACGTGGTGATCCGTAGTGACGAGATGTACCTACAATTTAGGTAGGATCCTTAGAGGATGATATCTGGAGTTTTTTTTTATTTTTCAGTACTTCTCTTTCAACTGGGATTGTATATCAGCTTCTTTACTTTCAGTACTTACTTTTACTCTCAGTGGTGGTATTTGTGGTGGATGTACTACTCCTTTTCCATTGTGTTTTGTTTGTGTGAAGTGTTCCCTGAATGTGTGCATACAGGTTTAAAGGCAATGCCTTCCCCTTTTAGGATATGCCTTCCAGTTCTAGTCACCAGCCCCTAGTCTATGGAAGACGGGCTTGGGGTAGTCACGACACAAGCACCTAGGGACTGGTCATGACAGGGATGAAAATTGAAAGGAATGAGCTAAACTTTGATATCAAAATATGTTATGTGCATTTTATATCATTTTGTAAATTTTATAAGAATTATATAGTTTTGAATAAAGGATAACCCAAAGGAAGGGTGAAAAAACCATCGCTTCCAGTAAGTCCATGGGTCTTGAACCCACAATCGAAGGGAGACAAGAGTGCAATGCCTACCACCGGCCTACATGAAGTCCCTGGTAAGTACAGATTTTTCTTTTTAGTTAAATGGGTTTATGTAATAATAATAAATTGATTTTGGGTACTTATGTTTTATCAAATGTATATCCTTAGAATTGGAAAATTATTTGGGAATTAAAAGATAAATGTGATTTTGGAAGATGTTTAAAATTTTGGGAACTTTATATGATTATGGGTAAATAGAATAATATGAAATTTTATTTGAGGAGTAATGGTTGAATCTTATTTTGGAACAATCTATGATTTTATTGTGTACTTGTGTCGATTTGGGTTATTTATGGACATGATTAACCTATTATGAAAAATATATGACTGGTTTAATTAACTTTTTTTTTGTATGAAACATTAAGAATGATTTATGTTATTTGGAGATAAATGATAAAATTTATCCTAGAAGACTATTTGATCAAATACTTCTGAATTTTGGGTTTCAATATTATTATTATGAGTAATTTTAAGGATATTTATATTTTGAATGGTCTATATTGAACATTGGGTATTGCTGTTGAATTTTGAAGATTAAAAGTAATCTTTATTCTTATAAAGGATTTTTTTTGGGAATTATCTTATCTTGTACTAATATTTTGGCATTGTTTAATGAATAAAGATAATAAAAGTAGATAGTTAATATTTTTTGAATTATGTGATTATCTAAAAAGTTTAATATAGCACTTCAAGAATAAAAAAATTCATCTTAAACACCAATCATTTGGAGAAAAAGATGAGTCTATGGTGGAAATTGATTAAAGCTGGAAACTCTACTCATTAAGTAAGTAAGTATTTTTCATTATGTTCTTAGTCTATGAAGTAAATGAAATATTCAACTATAGGGGAATGATCATAAAACAAATTTTTTTTTCCGAGTACCTTCTTTTGCGATGAATAAAATGGTCCCTTGGATCATCACATATTTATAGCTTTCAGAGTGTTAACTTTCTCCTAATAATGTTCTCTATCACTCTCCATCAGTACTTGTTGGTTAAATTTTCTTTCATTTCCATGTTTTACTACATGTAACCCTAATATGTGTTATCTCTAGTGACCTTCTTACTTACCATTCTCTATTTTAAAATAGAGGTCTCATTAATATTTTTGCAATGTGGGATTTCAACAAAGATGTTTCAAAATGTCAAGCCATTAGTTTTTGATCTAGAGTTGAAATTGTGAGGACACAATTTTTTAAGTACGAGAGAATGTAACACCCCAATCATCCATGGTATGCTTCTTTTTAAATAATTCAATAGCTTGCGCTACACACAACACCGAGTTTGAGTACACCACAACTCACCAAACAAGCCATTTAAAGAGAGATTCTGAATAGTATTAACCACATTTTAAATTTTATATATTCCATATAATTTTAACATCCATCTTATGTGTTTCTTAGGAATAATATAAAAAAATTCAAATTTTTAGATAAAAGAAGTATTTTTCAAAAAATGTAGTCCTATCACCTTTTAATGGTGAACCCTTTTTAAATCCAAAATTTTACAATTTTATAAGTTATATTTGAAAAAAATAATATTCTTCTTTATAAGCAGGGCATAAAAATTTACTTTTGTTAAATTTTTGGTATTTTTCTGACAAAGTTCATTTTTTAATGAATAGTAAAAAATACTGCATTTTAATTCAAAACTGCCTTTTCATCTAATTTATTTATATAGTTAGATTATATTTTTAATTGATTTTATAGTGTTATTATATTATTTTTTACCATTTAATCCATTTTTGGTCATTAGATGTAACTTCACATTTAAATTTGACAAAAACACATGTCAATCTTTTGATAGTTTTTACTTCTCAAAAACTCGCTTTCTAGTTTTAGCAACGAGAATTAATTTTAAATTAATTAATGAAACTTATAAGTTTTTAATTAGGTAAAATGAACATCATTTTTGAGTTCATAATATTAAAGTAAGCTTAGGGTCAAATTTTGGTAATTTTCTAAAAAAGTTCAATTTTTGATGAATAGTGAAAAACTCTCCATTGACGTTAAATACCGACTTTTTTTATTTAAAAAATTATTTTAATTTAAATTTATTTTAAAGTAAAAATAGATACATAATATATATATTAGTCTAATGTAAATCATTGGAGTCATTTTATAACAGAATTAGATATATAAAATTTTATTGAACTTTTGAACGTCTCTTTTACCCACCTTCTAGGCACATTTGCAAATTAGAACTAAACATAATTTTACTGATTATATGAATTGAATTTCAAAAATAAGACATACATTGTCACTAACCGTCCCCCAGGGCCCATGCCGTGACTACCCTAAGCCCACCTTCTATAGGCCAGGGGCTGGCGACTAGCACCGAAGGCATATTCCCTAAAACTGGGAAGGCATTGCCTTTATAACCTGTAACACACACAACCAAGCACACAACAAGATACGAACTCAAGTGAAATGAATAGTAAACAGAGTGAGTATAGTAAGTAAAAGGGTCCAGAATACAAGCCCAACTGGAAAGTATAAGGAAAACTGGAAAGTACAAGACAACTGATAGGTGAAAAGTAGCTCTTGGATCATCCACCATGAATCCAACCTGAACGACAAGTATAAAAAATGAACAACCATATCTGTGGTTCACCTCATCTAACGTCCAACTCCGAGCCACCTCCAGTCCTGGTACTCTCGTCCTCAGTCAGTGCTGTCTGTCGTCTGCACCAAACACAACAAGGTGCGGGAATAACCTGTGCAGGGGTGAGTATAACAATACTCAGTATGCACCCCGAGACCCTCAAGGTCTTGCAAAATCCACCAAGGATAAACCACACAACATGAAATCAATAGAAAACCCTACTTTGGTATATTCCCATACATATACCTAAGTTATCAAGTATACCCATCTCAATCAAGCGGAAACACAGAGTCCAACTCAAAAGCCCAAAGCTCAACTGTTCCACAAAGGAAGGAACACCATGAAGGTAAGTACCACATAGGTATGCCACACATAAGAATACCACCAAGGTATTACCACAAAGGAAAGTACCACTCAGGTACAAACTCATCTCACACTAGGTATTTCTTAGGTACAATAGTATAGATTATTAGATGTAACTGATGAATCATCTTACTCTGTTAAGAGGAAGACCCACGAAGGGTCCCTAAGTGCTGACCCACGCAGGATCGCTCGGTGTTGAACCAAACAGGATTGCTCGGTGTTGACCCACACAGGATCTCTAGGTGCTGACCCACACAGGATCACTCGCTGCTGACCCACACAATATCGCTCGGTGCTGACCCACACAAGATCACTCAGTGGTGACCCACACAGGATCGCTCGGTGCTGACCCACACAGGATCGCTCGGTGCTGACCCACACAGGATCGTTTAGTGCTGACCCACACATGATCGCTCTTCGTTCTTCACGTCACAGCCAGCTTCTGGGTTCCCGCACTAAGCTTGCTCATATCCAGGAGAGTCCTCTCCTCGATCCACTAGTCGATACTCTTACTACCAAGAAGTCCCACGAAGAAGTATCTCAAAGGACTTCCACGTCATAGGGGTATCAACGCAATAGATGGTGTGTCAATCAGACGCCTGGTCTGTATGTTATTATCCTTTTAGTCCTGAGGGCCTGGTTGTATTCGTGCTCGATCCAACCTGACTGTTCCCCAAATTTATCCAAAACTCCAGTGTGGTATACTAAAGGGAGCATCTCGCTCCAAGGTTTAGAGTGTCATTGATGGTTTGTCAAATAGATGTTTAGTGCCAAAGTTATGGCCAAAAGAGCGCAAAAGGGTCGAAGTGGGTCTGGGTCTGGTTCGACCCGGCCGGACTGACCTAACCCGACCCGACCTGGGCTGACCCGGTTTGGGTCGACCCGACCCAACCCGCTGGGTGAGGCTACGGGGTGGCGGTGGCCGTGGGTGGTGAGGCCGTAGGGCATCGATCTGCCGTGGCTGGCCATGCGACACAGTCGTGTGACATACCTTCATTGGCGGCTGGCTTGACCGGCCACCCTCCGTTTATCACCTACGACGCGGCCAGCGGTGGTGCTGGACATCGTTCTCGTGCCCCAACGAGGTTGGTTTCCATCCTCCTCCACTGTGAATAACATTACAATTTATCATGAGAATTGTGAAGAGGTCGGACCATGTTTTTTTGGCCCGCACCCTCCACGTTAGAGTGGTAGAAAGCGTCTATAATATCTTACTGATTTATGATGAATCATCAAGAATGTGTAAGGGGAAGAAATTAAAACAACCACCCTACCTTGATTTCTTGTTGACGTTGGAAGGGGTGAAGTCGGTGACATCAGAATTTCCCCAATCATCAGTTCATTCATCGTTGGAGATCCTTCGACGATGTTCTTCGTTGGAGAATTATTCGTCGAAGGAGAAGAGTTCTTCGTTGGAGAATGTTTCTCCAAAGTTCCCCCAAGCTTCTAACTTTTCCAAAAAATACTCTCAAAAGAATATCCAACCAAAATAAAAAGTGTTTGTCCAATTTTAAATTGTTGGTACAAAACAAGATGGAAACATTAATCAATTGACGAGGCATAATTAATTAATGGGAGGAAGTCCATGGGTTAACTCTTCATTAATGAGGGAGTTCAAGGGGTTTCTCCCATTAAGAGGGGAGTTCAAGGGGGTTTTAGTCTCAGGTTATCCCCACCACCATAACCCATGTGGGAGGTTTTAGTTCAGGTGGTCCCCACATTTAAACCATCCACATGGGAGGTTTCAACAAAAAGAAAAATAAAATAAAATAAAAGTTTATTTTATTTTATTTCTATTTCCATGAAAAACCCAAATTTTATCTTTCACCCTCGATATACTGTGGTCGAGGTGAAGGTCCCCTTAAAAAAATATCGGCATTGCGAGTTCAACGGTGCCCTCAGATTTCAATTCCGAGAACTGGTTCAAATGTTACAAAAACCCGCTCACACGTTTACTGAAAGTAACTGAAAAAAAGTTCAGAAATTCATTCCGGGCACACTAGGCCTCAGAATCACGTGCCATTAATTTTTTTGGACTCGTAAAATTCCCATTTAATTAAAAAAAAATTACATGTAAATTCCGGGTCTTTACATTCTCCCCACCTCAGGGATTTTCATCCCCATAAGACACAACTCAAACTAAGGGAATAAGTGGGGGTATTGAGAACGAATTTGAGCCTCCCACTCCCATGTTCTCTCCTGGAGGTTCCCGTGCTACCAAAGAATATACACCAGAGGTATCGACCACCCACGAAGGACCTGATCCTATCTATCCTCAATCTCTACTAGAACCTCCGTAAAGTTCGCCCCATCATTGACGTCCAGCTCTCCGTGGTCGATGATGTGAGAAGGGTCATGCACGTATCTCCTCAGCTGGGATATGTGGAAGACGTCATGCACCCATTGCAACTGAGGTGGAAGACCTAAGCGGTAAGCCACCTCTCCAACTCTACTGAGGACCTGAAATGGTCAAATTAACCTCGGAGATAACTTTCCACCTTGGCCAAATCTCCGCAAACCTCTTCGAGGTGAGACCCGTAGAAAGACGTGGTCGCCATCCTCGAACTTCAGAGGTCTCTGTATCCTATCGACATATGAATTATTCCTTCTCTGTGTAGTCTTCATCCACTCCTAGATGATCTGCACCTTTTCTGTGGTATCTTGTACCATCTCTGGTCCCACTAGTGCTAACTCCCCTAGGTTAGTCCATCACAAAGGTGATCTGCAAGGTTGCCCGTACAACGCCTTAAAAGGTTCCATCACAATGGTGGAGTGATTGCTATTGTTGTATTCAAACTCGACCAAAGGAAAGTGATCCTCCCAGCTACGACCGAAGTCGAGAACGCAAGCATGCAACATGTCCTCAAGGGTCTGAATGGTTTGCTCAGTCTGGTCATCTGTCTGAGGATGGAAGGCGGTGCTCAAATGAAGCTATGCCCCGAAATCCTCCTATAACCCCTTCCATAGCCAGGAAGTAAATATTGTATCCCGATCGGAGACAATCTTCGAGGGTACTCCATGTATCCGCACAATCTCTTGCACATATAGGTATCCCAAGCTCTCTACTGAACCCTGCTCTCTGATCGGTAGGAAGTGGGCCGACTTGGTCAGTCAGTCGACGAACACCCAGATTGAATCCTGATCTCTGGATGTACATGTAAGTCCTTTCATGAAGTCCATGGATATCCTGTCCCACTTCCACTCTGGGACTTCTAAAGACTGAACCAAGCCTGTTGGTACCTGATGCCCCGCCTTCACTTGCTGATAAGTGAGGCACCGTGAGATAAACTCTACAACTGATTTCTTCATTCCCAGCCACCAGTGCTGTCATTGGAGATCCTGGTATATCTTTGCCACTCCAGGATGTATGAATAGAGGGGATGTGTGGAACTCCCCCAACAATTCCTCCCAAAGTGACACTGGTACCATGGTACATCCTCTAAAAAGGATGACATGCTCCCCACCTTCAGAAAATCCATCAGGTTCCTACCCTGTGGATATCTGAGAATGTCGAGCCTTGTAGTCAGCATCCCCACGCTACACCTCCCTGACTCACTGAAGAAGTGGGGGAGTGACTATAAGAGACTAGAGAAAATATGCTCTATCATGTTCCACGAAGGATATCTTCAAATCGGCCAACTACTCCGTCACCTCACCTAGTAGTTGTATACTAGATCTCTGGATGAGTGCATCTGCTACAACGTTACCTTTACCAAGAGTATAGACTATCTCGAAGTCATAGTCCTGGAGGAACTCAATCCAAAATTGCTGTCTCAGGTTCAGGTCCTTCTGAAAGAGGATATAATTGAGACTCTTGTGATCAGAGTACACTATAAAATGCTCACCCATCAAGTAATGTCGCCATATCTTCAAGGCGAAGACCACTACTAATAACTCTAGGTCAGGGGTAGCATAGTTCTTCTCATGCTGTCTCAGCTGTCAAGAACCATATGCGATAACTACTTGATCCTACATTAGGATACATCCGAGTCTCGTCCCTGATGTGTCGTAGTAGACTACATACCCTACACCCTCCTCTGGAAGCCTCAAGATGGGGGCACTAGTCAGTCTCTACCTCATCTCCTGAAAACTCTACTGGAATCTCTCCGACCACAAGAAGGGTTGCCCCTTCTTCATCAATGCTGATAAAGGTGATGAAACTCTGGAGAAATCTGGCAAAAATCTCCGGTAGTAACTAGCCAAACCCAGGAAACTCTGTACCTCCGTCAGACTCTTGGGTGGATCCCAAGAAAGTACCACCTCAATATTTGTTAGATCCACTAAAAATATAGCCTCTGAGATGACGTGTCCTAGAAAGTGAACCTCTTAGATCCAAAACTGGCATTTAAAGAGCATACCATAAAGCTGGTGCTCTCATATTGTGTCCAATACTACCTGCAAATGATAGGCATGCTCCTCCTCAGTATCCAAGTAGATCAGAATGTCATCAATGAAGACTACTACAAAGTGATCAAGGTATGGATGAAAGATACTATTCCCATGAACACTGCTAGAGCGTTGGTCATGCCGAATGGTATAAACAAGAACTCTTAATGGTCATACCGACATCTGAAAGCTGTCTTCTTCACATCCTCATCTGGTACTCTGAGCTGGTGATAGCCCGATCTGAGGTCTATCTTCGAGAACCATTGTGCTCCCTTTAGCTGATCAAAGAGGTCGTCAATCCTCAAAAGTGGGTACATGTTCTTCACAGTCACCTAGTTCAGGCGATGATAGTCAACACAAAGTCTCAAGCTCCCATCCGCCTTCTGGGTGAACAAAATTGGTCCTACCCAAGGTGAAACACTATACCGTATGAATCCCTTCCCCTGCAAGTCCTCTAGCTGTACCTGCATCTCACGAAGCTCTACGGGAGCCACCCAATACACTGGTGTAGATATTGGTTCCATCCTGGGGTACAAGTCAATGTAAAAGTCCACCTATTAGCGAGGAGGTAGACCCAAAACATCATCAAGGAAGACATTCGCATACTGGTCCACCACTATAGGATAACTCAAACTCTCCACATCAACTGATTTGAGGGTAAGGCTAGCCAACTGATGAGTGATCGGCTGCACTCTCCTCTAGGTAAGTCTATCCTATGTTAAAAAGTCTCCCTTCTCACCAATGAAGGTAAACCCTGTACCATCCATGCAGACACACTGCACTTTGCACCTAATACAGTCTATCTGAGCATGGACTGTCGACAACCAGTCCATACCCAAGATGACATCGTAAGGCCTCGACGCTGCTACTAGAAGATCCCAACCAAATCTCTTGCCTCCTAGAGTAAGATCACACTACCGATACCAGTGCGTAATCATCGAATCTGATCCCATAGGAGTCTCTAGCTATAAATATCGAGGCAAAGACTCTGTCGGAATCTCCGATATCCGAACAAGGGCAGTGGCAATAAAAGAATGACTGGGACTTATGTCTATAAGTACTACAACTAAGGTGGAGTAAACACAAATCGTACCTCATATCATTTTTAGAGTGCCATGATCATAGGCCTCAACTACTTAGAGCTGAGCTCACCCCTATCCTCCTTCTCCCTGTGGTTGAGGTGGACCACCTGGTGATCATGGTGGTAACATCTCGAATCGTCGCCCATCACCAGCTGCATGACCAGCTCCTCAGCTATGTCTTCCTTCTCCCTATGAACCTCCTTGGTCAAATCTCTATCTATACCTAGGCAGTCCTTCAACCATATGTTGATCATCCGTATGGAGGATCATACAGTCACGAGCCATGTGACCCTGCCCACCGCATGCGTAACACTTCCCGCTCCTGGAATGATTGGCTCTGCCTCAGGTGCCCCGCACAACCGACCTTGAATCCTGCGGTGGTCCACCTATAGGTCTGGTCTTGTTGGAACTCTGTGTCATCTGTCTATTTCTAGCTGCAGAAGACTCTGCTACATGATGACTGGTAGTGGGTCTCGTTGCTGGTGACTGCTCATCAAGGAAACTCTCCACTAAAAGAGCTCGCTCTAACACCCCTACCTATGTCAGGATGCTGAGTGAGATCATCAAAGTATTTATCTCCTTCCCAAGTCCCTGCTCGAAGGTCTGGGATTTGAATAATGGGTCCCGAACCATATCTTTGGAGTAGCGTGAAAGGTCAGTGAATCTTGCTGAGTACTGAGCCACAGTCATGCTGCCCTGCTGCAGATGAAGTAGCTCCTGAATGCGCACTACACAAAGAGTCGCTGGGATAAAAATGCTCTAAACAGGCTCTCGAAGTGTGCCCAGAGAAGTGTCACATCATTGTGAACTTGGAACATCAAGCTCCACCATATGCCTATTGTTTCCTGTAGAAGACTGGAGACTAGGATAACCATGAGATCGGCTGGTGTCCCTACCATTTGAAAGACTCTCACCACAGACTTTAGACAATCCTCAGCCACCTGTGGGTCTATCTCTCCCCTGAACTTGGGTGGACTCTGGCATTGGAACTCATGCAACGCGCTCAAGAGGCATGCACCCTTTGTTGTTGGGGATGGTGGAATTGGTGGCCCAATAGGTAATGGTACCACTGGTGCCTCCTCTGGTGCCTCTACTAGAAGAGGGCCTTACATCGAGGCCTCGTCGCTTGGTGGGCTATCAATGCATACTATATCCGGAACCCTAGCTGGATGTCTGTGTGGAGGCATCCTGGAAAGGAATAGGTGCGCCACAATCAAAAATTTATACCTGGTGAGCTGAATCAAAGAGACCACAAAGAAAAATTTTCAAAACACACACACAATCAGTTTTTTCGTGCACTGAGTCAGAAATTATAAGTCAGGGTCCTCGTGTATGGATACGTTGGTCACCACAACAACATTGGATTCCCTAAAATGATAACCACACTTAATACATTTAACACTATTTCAGTTAAAAAGAAAGACCAGAGTCCTATTTTCTACGATAGAACTGACTCCTCTGATAGCAATTTGTCATGACCCGTCCCCTGGGGCCTGTGATGTGACTACCCCAAGCCTTCCATCCATAGGCCAGGGGATGAAAACTAGCACAGAAAGTGTATTTCCTAAAACTGGGAAGGAATTTCCTTTATAACCTGTAACGCACACAACCAAGCACACAACAAGATACAAACTCAAGTAAACTGAATAGTAAACATAGTGAGTACATTAAGTAAAAGGGGCCAGAATACAAGCCCAACTGGAAAGTTAAGGAAAACTGGAAAGTACAAGATGATTGATTGGTGAAAAGAAGCTCTTGGATCGTCCACCACAAATCCTACCTGAAGGGTAGGTACAACTCACGAACAGCCGTCTATGTGGTTCACCTCGTCTAACGTCCACCTACGAGCCACCTAGAGTCTTGGTACTCTCGTCCTCAGTTAGTGTTGTTCATCATCTACACCAAAGACAATAGGGTGTGGGCATAACCCATGCAGTGGTTAGTATAATGATACTTAGTAGGGACCCTGAGACCCTCAAGGTCTCGCAAAAATCCACCAAGGATAAACCACACATCATGAAATCAACAGACAACCCTACTTAGGTATATGACCAAACATATACCTAAGTTATCAAGTATACCCATATCAATCAAGAGGAAACACAGAGTCCAACTCAAAAGCCCAAAGCTCAACTATTCCAAAAAGGAAGGAACACCATGAAGGTAAGTACCACACAGGTACGCCACACAGAAGAATACCACCAAGGTATTACCACAAAGGAAAGTACTGCTCAGGTACGGACTCAGCTCACACTAGGTATTTCTTAGGTACAATAGTATAGATGATTAGATGTAACTACTGAATTATCTCACTCTGTTAAGAGGAAGAACCATGAAGGGTCCCTAAGTACTGACCCAAGCAGGATCACTTGGTGATGACCGATACATGATCGCTTGGTGCTGACCCACACAGGATCACTAGGTGCAGACCCACACAGGATCGCTCGATGCTAACCCACACTAGATCGCTTGGTGCTGACCCACACATGATCGCTCGGTGTTGACCCACACAGGATCGCTCGGTGCTGACCCACACAGGATCACTCTTCATTCTTCACGTCACAGCTAGCTTCTAGGTTCCTGCGCTAAGCTTGCTCATCTTCGGGAGAGTCTTATCCTCAAGCCATTGGTTGATACTCTGACTGCCACGAAGTCCCATGAATAAGTATCTCAAAGGACCTCTATATCATAGGGGTCTCAACGTAATAGACGATGCGTCAATCAGACGCCTGGTCTGTAAGTTATTAGCCTTTTAGTCTGGAGGTCCTGGTTGAATTCGTGCTCGATCCAACCCGACCATTCCCCAAATTTATCCAAAACTCCAATTGGGTGTACAATAGGGACCATATCTCTACAAGGTTTACAGTACCATTGATGGTTTGTCAAACGGACGCCTGGTGCCAAAGTTATGGCCAAAAGAGCGCAAAAGGGTCAAAGTGGGTCCGGTTCCGGTCTTACCTGGTCGGGCCGACCCGGTCTGCGTCGACTCGGCCCAACCCACTAGGTGCGGCCCGACCCACTGGGTGCGGCCCATACCACTGGGTGCGGCCCAGCCCGTGGTGCGGGCCAGCCCGCTGGGAGGCCATGCTTGGGCGGCGCGGTGTGGTGCGGAAGCCGCAAGGGTCGCGTAGGCCGCGAGGGGGCCTCAGAGGCCACGAGGGGTCCGTGGAGGTCCTGGGGGGCCGTGAGGCCGTGAAGGGTCATGAGGGGGATGTGGAGGTCATGAGTGGCTACGAGGCCACGGAGGGCCGCAAAGTGCCGCAAGGCCGTAGGGCGGAGCAGAAGGCCGCAGAGCGGCACAGAAGGTCGCGGGGCGGCGCGGTGAGACCGCCGGGCGGTGAGGCCGCGGTGTGAGGGTGGCCGAGGGCGGTGGGGCCACGGGGCAACGGTGGCTGCGGGTGGAAAGGCTGCGGGCGGCGAGGCCATGGGTGGCTAGGCCATGGGTGACGAGGTTGCGGGTGGCAAGTCCACGGGTGGTGAGGCCGTGGGGCGGTGCGGCAAGGCCATTGGGCAACGATCCACTATGGCGGGCCGTGCGGCGTGGTCGCATGCCGTACCTTCACCGGTGATCTGATGTGGCGGGCCGTGTGGTGTGGTCGCGTGCCGTACCTTCACCGGTGGCCGGCTTGCCCGACCACCCTCTATTTTTCACCTACGTTGCGGCCAGCGGTGGTGCTGACTGCCGTTCTCATGCCCCATCGAGGTTGGTTTCCATCCCCCTCCATTGTGAAGAACATAAAAATTTATCATGAGAATTGCAGAGAGGTTGTACCATGTTTGTTTGGCCCACATGCTCCACGTTAGAGCAGTAACAAGCGGCTATAATCTCTTCCTGATTTACGATGAATCGTTAAGAATGGGTCAGGGGAAGAAATTCAAACAACCACCCTACCTTGATTTCTTATTATTGTCAGAAGGGGTGAAGTTGGTGATGTCAGCATTTCCCTGATCTTTAGTTCGTTCATTATTGGTGATCCTTTGACGGTGTTCTTCATTGGAGAATTATTCATCGAAGGAGAAGAGTTCTTCGTTGGAGAATATTTCTTCAAAGGTTTCCCCAAGCTTCTACCTTTGCCAAAAAATTCTCTCCAAAGAGTAGACAACCAAAATAAAAAGTGTTTGTCCAATTTTAAATTGTTGGCACAAAACAAGTTGGAAATATTAATCAATTAACAAGGAATAATTAATTAATGGGAGGAAGTCTATGGGTTAACACTTCATTAATGAGGGAGTTCAAGGGGTTTATCCCATTAAGAGGGGAGTTTAAGTGGGTTTTAGTCTCGGGTGGTCCCCACCACCATAACCCATGTGGGAGGTTTTAGTTCAGGTGGTCCCCACCTTTAAACCATCCACATGGGAGGTTTCAAAAAAGAATTTTATTTTATTTTATTTCTATTTCCACGAAAAACCCAAATTCAATATTTCACCCTCGACCTACTACGGTCGAGGTGAAGGTCCCCTTAAGTGAATACCTGTGCTGCTTGTTCAACGATGCCCTCAGATTTCAATTCCAAGAACCGGTTCAAAAGTTACAAAAACCCACTCACACGTTTACTGAACGTACCTGAAAAAAAGTCCAGAAATTAATTCCGGGCACACCGGGCCTCAGAATCATGCGCCGTCAATTTTTGCGGACTCATAAAATTCCCATTTAATTAGAAAAAAATTACATGGAAATTCTGGGTATTTACATACATGGTTGTAATCAGTGTGAAAAATGTGGTCTAATAGGATCAAAATAATTTTTGTTTAATAGTAACTTTTGAATTTTATTTACCATAATTAAAGGTAAATAGGGTAATTAAAGGTAAAAATAATATTATAAAAATATAAAATTAACCTAAAACATGTACTAATTATATTGGATAAGTCTATTTCAACCAAAATTAACCTTAGGTCAAAAATATAATCCTTTTAAGCCACTTCTATTAGATTAGTACATTTATAACATTTTATTTAAAGAATAGTTAAAGATGTCATATTCTTATTTTAATGACTAAACCATTTTTAATATCAGGGTTTACATATGTTAAATTATACTATAAAAATTAATTATAAAGATAAGTGATTTATCTACATAATGATATATTTTTTATAATTTTTAGACATTAAATAATTAAATTTAACTGTGACACCATGATGATGTAGTAATTGATTTATTAAAGGAAGAATCAATTAAATGATATTATTAATATTAAAATAAATATAATTTGAATTAATTAATGACATCCAATAATTTTATATTTAACTTAGACATGTTAGTGGAACAATGTAAGTATTGGTTTGAAGTTATTATATTGGTTCGATATTTTTAAAAAAAGCAAATATTGAATAGTAACAAAATTGACATAAAAGATATTTTAAAATTAATACTATTTTATTAAATGATATAAAAGTCATAAAAATATATTGTTCGGCCAAAACTTGGAAAGTGATAAAAATTTCATAAATTATCCACTAGGTTTTTTTAGTAATTTATTGTAACTATATTAACCATTTAGTATAAAAATACAAGAAGGCATGGTAAGAGTTAAACTATTTAACTAAGGGTTAAATCTAAAATATAAGGTTAATTTTATGAACTAACATGTATAAAAACAATTGGTTGAGAGGATTTAGACCCATCCTCATATTATCCTTGAAATAAATCATTTTGGAGCTATTATAAACTAAAAATCATTTTATAATAAATTAATATTTCATGATTTTTTCCTAAAGTGCCCCTCACCTCTCTTATAAAAGGGCACCTCTATTTATCTTTTAATCACACCTCTAAATCATATTTGTTCGGAAAACCCATGCCCATTTATCCTCCAAACCTCCCTCAATTCATCCTAGAGTCCTAACTTTGGGCAGAAAACCATCCTAAGGAGCCCTTTTGTTCAAATCAAAAGGAAACACTCGAATAAGAGGAAATTGTTTTACCAACCCTTTCGATGTTATTTTCTTCTTCTAATTAATATTTCTATATTGTTTCCATATAAAAATAATAAATCAAGTATCATCTATATACTGATATGTTATTATAATAATGGGATAATCATATTCCTCATTTTATCCATCTTACGAATAACAATATCACCATGCGTGCGTACGTATGGCTTACCGTCTCCACGCCATGGTGTAACTTGTTATTCCACTCCAATTTTTGGATGGGTATAATGATGAGTATAAAGGATATAAATAATGAATATGACATGATTATGATTCTTTATAATTAATATACCATCCAATTCCGTACGATTTAACCATCAAGGAAATGATATCGTCGCTCATGCGTACATACAACTTACCGTCTCCACGACACGATAAGACTCATTCTCTATTTTAACCATTCAAGAATGATTATAAAAAATGTATATTATGAATAATTAAGAAATATAAGACATAATAATATTAATGAAATAATATATATATATGTATGTATTTACATATTTCATTCACTTACTTTCATTCAATTTGATAAGAAAACAAAAACAATGTTCATGCGTACGTACGACCTACCGTCTCCATGAACGGTGTATTATATTTCATATATATATATATATATTATATATATATGATATATAAATCATGTTATACATTATTTAAGTAAATAAATCATTATCTATGTAATACGACCAAGAATAACAAGTTAAAACACGTATGATAAACAAAGCTATTATTACTTGAAACATTGCTTTAACTTGGAAATTATTACTAAATGGGTAATATAAAGTTATTAATTAATCATATATGATATCAAAAATATTATTATGGTTCTGTAATAAGTTAATAATATGTTTAAAAATATTACACAGGGGTTTATGACACGTACGGATAGTATCGTACCTAAGGTAAGGGAATTTCGTCTCACTTTTAATATTCGTGAGATATAAGCCATGTTCACCACATATTTCTTGTGTGTGGTGTATGTAATACCACTATTGTATTTAATATCATGAATACATTTATCTTCATGGTATTTAAAGATTAATTTGAAGAAATCATACTTATGATTTAAATGTCCAAATTGGTTTGGGACGCTTTGAATGTTTAAAGAATTAATAATTTCTCCATTTCAATATTCTTGATATTATTTTACATAACTATTTATTTTAATATAAAATAATTATAAAGGATAATTTTATGTCTATTTTAAAGTTCATTCAAATTATTTTAAAAATGAATCTTTTAAAGGTTTTATTTAAGGGTTTATTTCACAATCTCTTTATTATCTGAGGCTGTTTATACATATGTATCTACTAGGACATCTTTGTCATCCACGTACCTATTTCTTAAAAATGTATTTAAAATATTATTATTATTCATATAATATTGTTTAAAGTCACTTATACCCATTTTTGACTTTTTTTAATTTTTTTTGAAAGGAATATTTCCATCTTTTTCCAAATGAGGTACTTTATGTCCTTTTCGACAAATTAAACAAAGAATGTTTTTTTAACTTATACGGTGCGAGAAACTATTTTCTGCCATTATGGAGCCTTAACATTTTGAATATTACCTTAAAATATTACAAGGTTATTTTCAAAATATATGTTTTATTTTATAATTTCACAACTTTTAAATGATTTAAGGTAAAAATGGATATTTCTCTAAAAGAGTTTTAAAGATTTTATTAGGTCAATTTCATTTATGTCAACATCCTTTGCTGGATTTAATTATTAATTACGGTTAAGTTATTATGATACAATCATCCATATTGTATTAATGGTTTTATGATATGTTTGAATGTGGATGTGAAATTTTTATACCATTCATATTTTATGGTTATAGTATTAACATTTCATATACTATTTTTAATACAAATTTTTATGTTATGTTTGACCCTTTTCACATGAGGAATGAATTGGACTTTGTAAGTGATGGGAGGGGCCCACTATATTCCCTCTATGCAATGGTATGTCTCATGATACAAACTAGTGTCTTGGAATAAAGTCTTGACATAATATTTGTGTATGGTCTTGGCAAGAGGCCTTGACGTAGTGGTTATGATGTCTAACATTATGAATTTCCTCATTATGAGATTAGTAATTGATATTACATGTGATAATTCAACTAGTATAATATCCATGTGAATGTTTAAATGGAATTATTTGATTTACTCTTTCCATATTATGCTAAAGTTAATGTTTTAAAAGGCTTGTGTTTTAGTTTTATACCTTTCCTTAATAGTTTATGCTTATTTATGATAGCTTCCCCTGCATTGTTATCCTTATTGATCATCTGAGCTCACCCCTTTATTATGTTTCGTTTTCCCCCAAGATGTGAAGAAGAATATTATGTTTGACCTTCATGGATAGTCTAAGGGATATGGGAGTTTTAAAAGTGGATAATATGTTGTTTTCATTTTAAGATGCATTGTAAAACTTATATTTGTATTTAGTATTTTCCAAGACTACTAAACTGATTTGTCCTTTGGGACTTGATTCCTTTTAATCATGCCAATGTAATAAAATAATGCACTGACACTAGGCAATTGGGGTTGGGGAATTAAAAATGGTATTATATGAAGTTTAATATAAACCTTGGAAACTAGATGATTAAGGAACATTACCCTAAGATAGGTTTTGAGGATTAATATAGAGAAATGTCCTAAAATTTTGGGTAATGTAGATATTATGTGGGTATTCCTAGAAAATAAATCCCCTTCTGGATACTACAAGTAGACATGGTTCTAGAACAGATGTACCTAGGTGTGAAAACTCTGACAAGGTGTTCCAAGCTTGACTTGGGGTAACCTGGTACATGACAATGGGACTTATTGTGCACCTAGTTTGACACTCCTGGGGGATATGCTTAGGATAATTCCAATTTTCTTTATAATCCAATTTGATCGATTTTAATATAAGATGAGAGTAAATAACCTTGATTAATCCTAAGGTGTTTTAGATTGAAAATAAGGTGTCATGATATTCATTGAATGATTTTACTACTATTTTTACTCACATTGTTCTGTTTGGTTTTAGTCAATGGCTGGATTCCAAAGAATTCATATTAACATTGAACATGATGTACAAGGTGAGAAAGGTGGTGTAAATGAGAAACCAAATGGAATGTCAATAGGTGTAAAAGATATTGTGTTCATGCTTAATCAGTTTTCCAAAAATATGATCAACAACATATACATTAACCAACTACCGAACTCAACAAAAAATAGAAAGGCGAAGAATGTTAAGATCCCCAGCAGTGGAGACCATGGAGAAAAGAAAGCTAAATTTCCATCATACAAGAAATGTGGAAGGAGACACCCAATAAATTGTATCAATAGAACAAATAAATGATTTATATGTGGGAAGGAAGGACATCAAGTAAAGAATTGATGAGGAAAATTGAAGAGTACCATGTAAGAAAATAAAAATGATCCTAAGAATCCATTTACATTCATTTTATGTAAATTTAGGGGACCTATGCATTACCCGAGTCAATTCCCTATTATATAATATAACCTTTAATCTAAGGAAGAACCTACATTGAAATAAATAGACGATGAGATGTTTAAAAGTATTAATGCTCTTTTGATGATGGGAATACTTTGGAAGATTTTTTGTATTTATAACCAGGAAGTTTGTTATGTTAAAATGTTATTCGAGGAGGAATTATCTTTTCTTGTGTGGACATAATTATAAAGATATAAATAACCTTTAGGGTTTATATGATCCTTGATTTTGAAGTAATTATGGGATATTACATTTTGGGATGCAAAATGAAAGGCATGAGATAAACATTGTAATCAAAATATGCTACAGTCATTTTATCTCATTTTGGGAATGTTATAAGAATTATATAGTTTTGGAAAAAGTATAACCCACCGGAAGGGTGATAGACCCATTGCGTTTGGAAAGGCCATGGGTCTTGAACCCATAACCAAAGGGAGACAAGAGTGCAGTGCCTACCACTGGCCTACAAGAAGTCCCTGGTTAGTAAATATTTTTATTTTTAGTTAAATGGGTTGATGGAATAAGAATAAGTTGATTTTGGGTACTTATGTTTTATCAAATGGATATCCTTGGAATTAGAAAATGATTTGGTAATTAAGAGATAAATTTTATTTTGGAATACCTTTACAATTTTAGGAACTCTATATGATTATGGGTAAATGAAATACCAGGAGATTTTATTTGAGGAGTAATGGTTAAATCTTATTTTGGAAGAATCTATGATTTTATTGTGGACTTGTGTTGATTTGGGTTATTTATGGAAATGATTAACCTATTCTGGAAAATATGTGATTGGGTTAATTAACTTTTTTTTTGTATGAAACATTAAGAGTGATTTATGTTATTTGGAGATAAATGAAAAAATTTATCCTGGAAGACTATTTGATCAAATCCTTATGAATTTTCGGTTTCAATATTATTTTGAATTAGTTTTAGGAATTTTAAGGATATTTATTTGTTGAATGGTCTATATTGAACATTTGGTATTACTATTGAATTTTGGAGATTAAAAGTAATATTTCTTCTTATAAAGGATTATTCTTTTCTTGGGAATTATCATATCTTGTACCAAAATTTTGGTTTTGGTTAAAGACTAAATATAGTAAAAATAGATAGTTAATATTTTTTGGATTATGTGATTCTATAAAAAGTTGAATATAGTGCCTCAAGCATAAAAACATTCATCTTTAACAATCATTGTTTTGAGAAAAAGACGGGTCTATGGGGGAAATTTATTAAAAGATGGAACTCTACTCATTAAGTAAGTAAGTATGTTTCATTATGTTCTTAGTCTATGAAGTAAAGGAATTCTTCAACTCTAGGGGAAATATCGTAAAACCAAAAAAGTTTTCCTAGTACTTTCTTTTGCGATGAATCAAATGATCCCTTAGATCATCGCATATTTATAGCTTTCAGAGTGTTAAATTTCTCGTAATAATGTTCTCTATCACTCTCCATCATAAATTGATTGAAAAATTTTCTATCACTTACATGTTTTCCTATGTGGAACCCCAGTATGTGTTATCTTTGGTGACCTTCAAACATCCCATTCTCTGTTTTAAAATGGAGGTCTCATTAATCATTTTTGGATGTGGGATTTCAACAAATATGTTTTGAAATGTAAAAACCTTAGTTTTATAATACAGAGTTTAAATTGTGAGGATATAATTTATTTATGGAGTGGAGAATGTAACACCCTAAGACTCCACAATATGCTTCTTTTTAAATAATTCAATAGCTTGTGCTACATGCAACACCGAGTTCAAGCACACTATGACTTACCAAAATAGTTGTTTAAAAGAGGTTATGAATAGTATTAACCATATTTTGAATTTTATATATTCAATATAATTTTAACATTCATATTATGTGTTTATTATACATAATATAAAAACAAATTCAATTTTCAGATAAAAGAAATATTTTTCAAAAAATGCAGTCCTACCTCCTTTTAATGGAGAACCATTTTTAAATCCAAAAGTTGATAGTTTTATAAGTTCTATTTGAAAAAAATAATATTATTCTTTAGAATAGGGACATAAAAATTTACTTTTGTTAAATTGTTTGTATTTTTCTGATAAAGTTCATTTTTTAATGAATAGTGAAAATACTGCATTTTAATTCAAAACAGCCTTTTCGTATAATTTATTTATATAGTTAGATTATATTTTTAATTGATTTTAAAGTGTAATTAGATTATGTTTTATCATTTAAACCAATTTTGGTCATTGGAAGTAATTTTACATTTAAATTGGACATAAACACATGTCAATCTTTTGATAGTTTTTACTTCTTAAAAACTCACTTTCTAGTTTTGACAAAAGGAATTAATTTTAAATTAATTAAATAAAATTATATATTTTTAATTAGGTAAAATATGAATAATTTTTGAATTCAAAATATCAAAATTACCTTAGGGTGAAATTTTGGTAATTTTCTGAAAATGTTCAATTTTTGATGAATAGTGAAAAATACTACATTGACGTTAAAAACTAACTTTTTTTATTTAAATAATTATTCTAATTTTAATTTATTTTAAAGTAAAAATAGATACATAATACATATATTACTCCAATGTAAGTCATTAGATTCATTTTATAATAGAATTAAATATATAAAATTTTATTGAACTTTTAAAACGTCTCTTTTACCCTTCTAGGACCATTTCCAAATTAGAACTAAACGTAATTTTACCGCTTATGTGAATTGAATTTAAAAATTCCAACATACATGGTTGTAATTAGGATAAAAATTTGGTATAATAGGATCAAAATAATTTTTGGTAAATAGTAAATTTTAAATGTTATTTACCATGGTTAAAGGTAAATAGGGTAATTAAAGGTAAAAATAATATTATAACAATATAAAATTACCCTAACACATGTCCTGATTCTATTGAATAAGTCCATTTCGACCAAAATCAACCTTAGTTTGAAAATAAGATTCTTTTAAGCCACTTGTATTAGATTAGGACATTTATTATATTTTATTTAAAGAAGTGTTAATGATGTCATATTCAAATTTTAATAACTAAACCATTTTTAATATAGGGTTATACATAATATAAATTAGACTATAAATATTCATTAGAAATTTAAGGAATTTATCTACATAATGATATTTTTTTATAATTTTTAGACATTTAATAATTAAATTTAATTATGACGCCATGATGATGCAGTAATTGATTTATTAAAAAGGAATCAAATAAATGATATTATTAATATTAAAATAAATATAATTTGAATTAATTAATGATATACAATAATTTTATAGATAACCTAGACATGTTAGTAGAACAATGGAAGTATTGGTTCGAAGTTATTATATTGGTTTGATATTTATAAAAATGAAAATATTGAATAGTAAAAAACACTACCACAAAATTAGGTTTCCGTAGAACCACCCTTTAACAATGCAAAAAAAAAATCACCGATAAAGGGAACTTTTAATATTTCTGAAAAAAGGTTTATTAAAATTGACCCTTTATCAATGTTTTTTTAGCGCAAATAAAGGCACCCTTTTATCAGTGCTTTTTTAGCGCTGTTAAAGGGGACCCCTTTACCAGCGCTTTTTTTAGTAGCGCTGATAAAGGGGGAATTTATCAGTGCTTTTTCCTAGCGCTGATAAATTTTATATTTCAAAAAAATATTTTTTCATGAAAAATAATATATTGATATATAAGTATATTTATATTGATATAAATATTATATATATATTTTTAAATATGTTTTAGATAAGTATAAATAAACTATTACATTTAATATATAAAAAATTTAGTGAAAAAATATTTAAAATATTTTTGAAAATATTATTAATTAATAAATTTCTAATTATCATCGACTAATAATCCTTTAATAACAATTTAAAGGCACAAAAAATAAAAAAAATTAATAAAAGATGTAAAATAAGTTGAAAATGTAACTCAAATATCAAACGACCATAAATTTTGATCCAAGTGTCCGTTTTAGCTCTAAAACATATCAAATCGAATCCTGCGATGAGTTTTATGCACTAGTGACCCAAGGGAACCTTCTGTCACATTTTTCGAGTCCAAAAGGCCCAAAAGGCCTCCAAAACCGAGTTTTTAGTCGGGATACCCTGATTGTTTAACATTCAAACAACTATAACTTCTGATCTGAATGTCCGCTAGGCCTCTACCACATATCATATCTAATATTGCTTCATTTTATTCAATTTGACTGGTTGTAGATTTGAAATAGAATTTTGGATTAGAAGTTATGGTCATTTTAACATTCTATGGCTTTTTAGATACACACACACACATATATTTATTCGTAAATATATATATATATATGTGTGTGTGTGTTGTATATATGTATATATGTATGTATTTATTTATTTATAAACACATATTAAAAAACATATTTTATAAATGTATTTAAAACTAATCTTATAAATATACAGATAAAAAATTATAACTAAAAATATATATATAAATAGATTTAAATATATATTAATATATGAATATATATATATATATATTTATATATTAATTAATATATATGTACTAATATAACTAAATATATTTATATTAATATATGAATAAATATAACTATAACTATATATATATATAAATATACATATCATTAAATGGATAAAAAAACTAAATGGCTTAGTGGTAAATGTGCAGGCACGCAAGGGGGGAGGACTCGGGTTCGAGTTTAGGTGGAAGAAAGGGTGTGCGGGTAAGTGGGAGGGGGTTGTGTGGGCAAGGGCAGTGTGTAGTGAGAGGGAGGGGGATCTGCCTAGCACTGATAAAAGGGGGGTTCAAGTACTATTAAAATCTCCCCCCACATTATATATTCTTTTTAAAATCTTTTATTTTTTTTACTTTTATCAGTGCTTTTTTAAGGGCTGATAAAAGGGGCCTTTATCAGCGCTGATAAAAGGGATACCCCCTTTATCTTTTCCTCAATTAATAGTGCTTTTATAGCACTTTTAATACAATTTTCTAGTCCTGATAAATACCATATTTGCAGTAGTGAAAATTGACATAAATGATATTTTTAAATAAATACTATTTTATTAAATGATATAAAAGTAATAAAAATTTATGGTTCATCTAACTAACTTTTATAGTGAAAAAAATTTCATAACTAATCCACTTTAGGTTTGTTTGTCAATTTATAGTAACTATATTAACCATTTAGTATAAAAATACAAGAATACATAGTAAGAGTTAAACTATTTAACTAAGGATTAAATCTAAAAGATAAGGTTAATTTTATGAACTAAACATGTCTAAAACCTATTAGTTGATATGATTTAGACCCATCCTTATCTTAGCCTTGAAATAAATAAATTTTGAGCTATTAGAAACCAAAAAATCTTTTACAATAAATTAATATTTCATGATTTTTTCCTAAAATTCCTCTCACCTATCTTATAAAAGGGCACCTCCCTTTCTCTTTAAATCACAACTCTAAAGCCTTTTGGTTCAGCCAAACCATTCCAATTTCTCGTTCCAATGTCCCTCACTTCATCCTAGATGCCTAAGTTTGGGTAGAAAGCCATCTTAAGGACCATTTTTCACAAATCAAAAGGAAATACCTGAAGAAGAGGTAATTGTTTAATCAACCCTTTCAATGTTCTTTTCTTCTTCTAATTACTTTTTATATGTTGTTTATATTTCAAAATAATAAATATATTATTATCCATATACTAATATGTTATTATAATCATGGGACAACCATATTTCTCATTTTATCCATCTTACGAAAAACAATATCACCATGTGTGCATACGTACGACTTACTATCTCCACGTCGTGGTGTAACTTGTTATTCTAATACACTTTTTTGGATGGGTATAATGATGAGTATAAAAGATATAAATAATAAACATGACATGATTATTATTCTTTATAATTAATATACCATCCAATTCCATATCATTTAACCATCAAGGAAATGACACTGTCGCTCGTGCGTATGTACGACTTACCGTCTCCATGACGTGATAAGACTCATTCTCCATGTTAACCATTCAATAATGATTATAAAAAATATATATTATGAATAAGTATAAAATATAATACATAATAATACTACTGAAATAATATATAAATTTATGTACATATTTCATTCACTTACTTCCATTCAATATGATAAGAAAAAGGAAACAATGTTCATGTGTACGTACGACCTACCATCTCCATGAATGGTGTATTCCATTTCATATATCTATCTATTATATATATATATATATATGATATATAAATCATGTTACACATTCTATAAGTAACTAAATCATTATCTAAGTAATACAATCAAGAATAACAAGTTAAAACAAGTACGATAAACAGAGTGATTATTACCCAAAACGTTGCTTTTAGCTTGGAAATTATTAATAAACGGGTAATATAAAGTTATAAATGAATCATATATAATATAAAAAATATTATTATGGTTATTTTATAAGTTAATAATATGTTTAAAAACATTATATAGGGGTTTAGGAAACGTACGGAGAGTATTAGACCTAAGATAAGCGAATTCCGTCTCACTTTTAATATTCATGAGATATAAGCCATGTTCACCACCTATTTCTTATGTGTGGTGTATGTACTTCCTCTATTGTATTTAATATCATTAATAAATTTATCTTAATGGTATTTAAATATTAATTTGAAGATATCAGACATATGATTTAAATTTCCAAAGTGGAATGAGACTCTTTTAATGTTTAAAGAATTAATACTTTCTCCATTTCAATATTCTTGATATTATTTTACATAAATATTTATTTTAATATAAAAGGATTATAAAGGAAATTTTATATCTATTTTAAATTTCATTAAAATTATTTTCAAAAGGAAATTTTAAAGGTTTTATGTAAGGTTTAATTTTACAATCTCTTTATTATCCGATGTTGTTTATACATAAGTATCTACTGGGAAATCTTTATCATCCACATCCCTATTTATTAAAAAAGTATTTCAAATATTATTACTATTCATAGACCCATATTTTAATTTT
This sequence comes from Viscum album, assembly GCA_963277665.1. Lineage (NCBI taxonomy): Eukaryota > Viridiplantae > Streptophyta > Magnoliopsida > Santalales > Viscaceae > Viscum > Viscum album. The sequence goes on from OY728120.1 coordinate 1,116,588,140, forward strand.
TATAAATTTTCTTGAAGGTAATCTTTCTATCATTTTCTAAATGAGGTACTTTATGACCTTTTTGAAAAATCAAGGAAATACTGTTTTTTAACTTATACGGCGCGAGTAGCTATTTTCCACTATTATGAAACCATAACATTTTGAAGCTTCCCTTACAAGTTTACAAGTTTATTTTCAAAAGAAATGTTTTATTTTATAATTTCACAACTTTTAAATGATTTATGGTAAAAAAGGATATTTCTCTTAAAGGGTTTTAATTATTTTATTAGATCACTTTCATTTATGTCAATATCCTTTGGTGGATTTAATTCTTCATTAAGGCTAAGTTATTATAATACAATCTTTCATATTGTATTTATGATTTTATGATATGTTTTACTGTGGATGTGATATTTTTATAACATTCATACTTTATGGTTAAAGTATTAACATTTCATATGATAGTTTTAATATGAATATTTATGTTATGTGTCACCCTTTTCATATGTGGAATGAATTGGACTTAGTAAGTGACGGGAAAGGCCCGATATAACCCCTTGATGCATTGGTAGGTCTCATGAGACAAATCAGTGTATTGTAATAAGGCCTTGAAAGAATATTTGTCTATGGTCTTGACCCGAGGCCTTGACATAATAGTTATGATGTACGACATTATGAATTCCCTCATTATGAGATTAGTTATTGATATTACATATGATTATTCGACTAGTAGAATATCCATGTGAATATTTAAATGGAATTATTTTATTTACTCTTTTCATATTATTCTTAAATTAATGTTTTAAAAGGCCTGTGTTTTATCTTTATACATTGCATTAAAATTTTATGCTTATTTATGATAGCTTCTGCTACATTGTTATCCTTACTGAGCATCTGATCTCACCCCTTTATTATGTTTCATTTTTTCCCAAGATGTGAAGAAGTATATTATTTTTAACTTGTAGGGATTTTCTAAGGTATATGAGAGTTTTCAAAGGGGATAATATGTTGTTTTCATTTCAATATGTAGTAAAAAACTTAGGTTTGTATCTAGTATTTTAAAATACTACTAAACTTATTGGTCCTTTGAGACTTGATTACATGTAATCATGCCAATTTAATAAAATAATGCACCGAATCTGGGAAACTAGGGTCAGGGCATTTCATATTTCATACAAAAAAACATGAATCTCATCCTAAGATTCAATAATTTCAAAACACGAGTCAAGAAATAATCCATACCTTTCATATGTAATTTTCAGTTTCCTCATCTTCAATTGGAATAACATTAGGTATTACTAAATGTATATTTGTATGGTCCTACTTATCCCATTCCAAAACCTTCTTCATAGGAAATATATTTTCCTAATGACCATGCTCTCCATATTTAAAGCATTAAAGTGATAAACCATAAAGAACTTCTTTTTCTTTCCTAGAGTCAACTGTATGATTCCTTTTTCCTTGGAAGTTTATTACTTTATGACCTTCATTACCACATCTATAACACCTTCCCATATCTTTAAAACACTTTAATTGGTGTTTCTTTCCATATACTTGACACACATATTGATGAATATTCTTACGTTTATGATTATTATTACCTAAACTTCTACAGGGATTCATTTCTCTCATATGTGATGCATCAATAAATCACCAAGGTTTAAGTGGTTAATCATTACTCCCGATAGTTGGTTTAGAATAAACACAAGAGTTCTCATTGTAGCTCCAATTGAATTCAGTTTCTTATTCATAGAACCACCACATTTTCCTTTACATCCATTATTACTTTGGTTCCTTCTAGATCCATCCATTTAGTGAAACCAAAAAGGTTACTATGAGTATCAATAAAATCATCTTATACAATCTTATGAAGAAGATAAACACTAAGATATAATTATTCAAGTTATCTCAAACTCATTCAAATTATATAAAATAACTATGAATATTTCTATTATGCTAACCATTTTGGTTATATATAACTTGTAACTTATGCATAAATATCACCCTAACCTCTAAAGTTTTATAAACCATCCTCTGATACCAACTATAAGGCCCCGACCTTAAACATAACATAATCTTGAGTTAATTCAATAATTTTAATTTATTTCACATTTAAGATATTTTCAAGTTTAGATCTTTAGATAATTAGGCCATAACTCATACATAACAACTTAAATATTGCAAATTAGACACCTCTACTCATTATCCATTTTTTTCATAAAAAAAAAGTTTAAAAAGAAACATGGTTTCGTTTCATGTTTAAACTTCATTACTTTTCCTTGATCCCATCCTTGAATATATTATTCTTCAAATCCTATAAAAAACAAGTCAAAACTTGGTATGAGAATAAAAATCTTAGTAAGGGATGCACAAAGAAGAAAAACTATTATTCTTGTGAAAACATGTAAACTATGAATACTTTATTAGAAATTAATACTTTTCACCTTTAAGAAGTAGTAAATACACTTCACCAAATATAAGCTCATTTCTTACCCTTTTTTTAATCAAAATATTTTCTTAAAACCCATAGAAATCACTTATAACATATAAAGGTAACTTGGAACATAATTATACTTAAATAGAATAACCATACGGTCTACTTCCACATATATCACTTAATGGAATAACCATAAGGATTACTTCCATACCCAATGAATTAGAGGTTATAACGTAGCCACTTGTCCTTGGTTTATCACAAAACCGCCCATATTTTGTTTATCAAATAACCACCCATATTTGGGTTATCACATAACCACCCGTCAAATGTCCAAGTACCATTATATAATCACAACACATAAAAGATTTCAATTACCAACATTTCACTCAAAAAATTTCATTTGAAATCACAAGAAATCATTTCAAGATATTGAAATAGTCAATCCAATTTCTTTATAATATTCAATACCAAAACACCCAAAAATAAAATAAGGCATTTCTTTTCATTTTAAAAAACATTAAGGCTTATAGAGGATTCCAAATATCAAATAATGGTTATGGAGGTAGAGAAGTCGTTATCACCACATATATTAAAGAAACATTCCTTTTGTCATATTGTAAATAAAGTAAAATGATTTGTATAAAAATATTCCTTTTTAAACCCTTATAATAAATTAAAATAAAAATAGTTTTATTATACACCTTATAAAATAAGGTGGTGTATAACATCAAAATATGCCTCAATTAAAGGAGATTGAGATGAATTCCTTTACCTAAATTTCAATTCATCATGTATGTTCCTTGATCATTATGAATAATAAACTTAGTTTAATTTATAATTTCTTGAGAACCTTTTTCAAGTTTATTATTCCCTTTTTTTCACTTATTTATAATGTTCTAACAATTACTTAATTATTTATGTTCATGTTGAACGTTTTGTCGACATTTGGTACTTGAGTCAGAAATGAACATGATTTGATGTCACTAGTCCATGTGTTCATAAGTACATCATCTACATAATAATATTTAGGAAATTATTATCATTTTATCTATAAATTATAATTTAAAATCAAACCATTAAGTATTATTATAAAAAATGAACAACGTTATATTCATGGAGAGGGTAAGTAGTACGTACGCATGGGTAACGTTTTACATTTTTCATGGATCTTTATGGAAAGAAGGTAAATATTATTTTAACTTTACATAATGATCATAAAATCATTAATATAATATTAATAATTTAAATATACTTATATATATCATTGAATAGATGTAATGAATAAAAACGAGTCACATCACTTTGTGGAGGTGATATTTTACACGTATACACAAATGACATTATCATTTTTATGCGCATGGAAAGTAAGAATGTAATTGATATATTATTATCTTATAATGATTAATATGTAATGAATATAACATATGAACATCAATTAAATTATTATAACCAGTCATGATATATGGTTATGGAAAAAGAATTAGATCGGTTTGTTGAGGTGATAGTTCACACGTACACATGAACTATTAATTCATTTCCCCTTTAATGGACGTGGAGATGGATTTAGGTAAAGATATAAAAATAATAAAATATAATTATATTTAGGATATTGGAGTTATTATTTCATCTTGAAAGAATAATATTTGAAGGGAAGAAGAAATAAAATTGAAATACTTAAATAAAAACATTACCTTTCCTTCGGATGAGCACATTTCTTAACACCTTAACACCTCTAAAGAGGGTGTTTTTAATAAAATAAGGCTTAAAGAATATGGGGATGGATTATAGGAATGGTTTTGGGTAGATATTAGCTGAACTAAATGGTTTTGGAAGTGTGAGTAAAAGAAAGGAATGTGTGCCCTTTTATAGGAGTGGGGAGGGGCACTCTTGGAATTATTAAATGTATTAAATTAATATAAATTCATTTTATATTAAAAAATGTTCCCAAACTAATTTATTTCAAATATATAATGATTTTGGGTTGAATAATAATCATAAAATTAAAGTTATACATGTTTTTAATATTTTTTAATCCTTATCTTTTTTGTTTTAACCCTTTTTAACTCTAATCGATTTATCAAGTAATTTACACTTTGAGGGTTAAAATAATTACCAAATCATCCCAAATGACCAATTAATGAGTCATTAATAAAATATTTATAATTATATCAACTTTTAAGTTGAATATTATATTTTTATTAATTTTATATCATTTAATTAAATATTTTATATTTTCAAATATGAATTATGTCAATTTTGACACTATTCATTACTTGACTTTTAAAATAACATAAAAAATTAATTACTTCGAAAAAACTATTTTAACTCAATCCTAAAATTTCTTAGGAATGCATAAAATTCATGTATGGTATCAAATATATCAAATTTTATTTATTTTAATATTATTAATATCATTTATTTGATTCTTTCTTTAATAAATCTATTACTTCATCATCTTTATGCCACTATTTAATTTAATTAATTATTTTATAAAAATTTTAAATAAATTAAAATGATGTAGATAATTTTTTTAGATATCTAAATACTATTTATAGTTTAATATTTCCTCTTTATAAATCCATATTTAAATACTTTCCTTTTTAAAAATAAAAGTGTAACAAAAATGACTATTCATTGAATATAGTATTATAAATGAATTAAAGTCATCCAAGTGGCTCCAAGTGATCCTAAAATAGACACAAGGATTTTCATGGTAGGTATACAATCATCCATTTAAATTAGGTTAAGTGTTAAGGTAGTTTTATATTATTATAATAACATTTTTACCTTTAATTACATAATTTACCTTAACCGTGGTAATAAAATTTATTACTAAAGTTACTATTCATAATGAAAAAATAAAAGGGTACTATTTACATAATTTGGAATTTATAATTCCAAATATGGAATCCATTTTTCCAAATTCAAAACATAGCATTGGTAGAAATTAATTAAAAATTAATCTCATTGACAGAATAAGAAAATAGGGTTTTTAAGTAAAACATTCAAAAGTTCACATAGTTTTTATATCCACTTTAAATGTGAAATTGATTCCAATTACCAAAATTGGATTAAATGATAAAAATATAATGTAAATATACTTTAAAACCAATTAAAAAAATTTATATATAACTATATAAATAACTTAGACAAAAAAACAATTTTGAATTAAAATGCATTATTTTCACTATTCATTAAAAATGAATATTATCATAAAAATACCAAAAATTTATCCAAAGTAAAATTTTATGACCCAATTATAAAGAAAAAATTTATTTTATCAAATATAACATATAAAAATAAAAAAAACTATATTTAAAATGAGTTCTCCATCAAAAGGCGGTAAAACTATATTTTTAGAAAAGCACCCATTTTATCTGTAAATTTGTATTTAATCTTATAAAAAGTCTATAAAACACATAATATTAATTTTAAATATTATATTGAATTTATATTTCATCAATATAATCTGATAAGAGTGATTTTATTATTTTATATACATAATTATTTGCATTTAAATAGTTCTTCATAAAAACAAATCCTTTATATTCAATTGGTTTTTATTTAATTTCCTAATTAATTTGGTAACCAATGAATCATTATATAAAAATGTGAAAACCCTATTTTTATAATTCATTTAATCCTTTTCATTCCCACCTTTCTAATGGATATATGATAACCATCATATTAAATAATAATATTAAGTTCATTTAAGCTCAATTTGGCATGTCATATATGCTATAGAACATAGTGTTTCCTTTTAAAAACTTAGGATGTTATAGTTAGAGTGTGATCAACTAAGAAAGGAAATAAAGTAAGGGTTTATTGTCACAAGTTCACTTTCGTTGATGCATGATTTCATGTTTTTCACCTATTGCTTTTTTATGTGGTATAGATACTGAAAGAAATGAATTAACTCATTATAAATAAATCTTGGTCATGATATATAAATTTTTATTTGAAAATATATCCTACATGTTCTCTTAATCCATTAACTTATCAAGTTTTAAGGGTTTTTGCATCTCCAATTTGAATCCTTTGAGACATGTTTATGCTAAAAACAAAGTTTCCTTTTAAATGGTATAAATACTTCCACATTTTTATTTTATATCATGAATATATTATATTTCATTATATTAAATTTTTTATTTAATATTCTATCTCTTGCGGTTTTTCGATTCAAAAGTTAAAAATGCAACATGGGGTTTCTGTGACTCAAATCTCTTCATCAGGTCATACTCACACTTATTTGACTATAATATTTTAAGATTTGTCTGTTGTAAACTATGATGATTTTATTTATTATTTCTATATTATTTTATAGGGGAATAAATTTTCACACTAAATTATTTTTCCTTGATGATTCTATTATTTTGTTAAAACTCATTTTGTTAAGAATAATTTTTTTATTTTATTAGATTTTTCTTCTATATTCAGGTTTTTAAATTCTTTCAATATTATCCTTTCTATAATGGAAACTCAATTTGTTTTTATCTAAAATGATACTTTTCCATTAATTCACTTTAAATTAATGATTTTTTATTCTTTTGATGTTGTGGGTTTTCAAACAAAGGATATTTCAAAAATGTTTAATAGGATTTTCCACTCTTTCAAAATAAAGAGGTTTTATAATCCACTCCATATTTTTTTGATAAAAATTATGCCCTTTTCAATTTTCCATTATTAAATATTATTTTTAAAAGTAAATATTTCAAAGTATTTTCACTTATTTTATTGATAACATTATGTACTTTTTATGTTTCCATTATTAAAGATTATTTTTACAAGTAAAAGTTTTCAAAGTATTTCCACTTATGTTATTTCTATTTCAAGTTTCCATTATTAAAGAATCATTTTTTTAAAAGAAATTAAGATTATTTCCACTTATTTATTGAAAAAAATTATATATTTCTTAAGTTTCTATAATAAAATATTATTTTTAAAAGTAAAATTTATCAAAGTATTTTCACTTATTTCATTGAAAACTTTATGTTTTTCAAGTTTAAATTATTAAAGATTCTCTTAAAGGTAAAAATTTTAAAATTATTTTCACTTATCCTTTTGAAAAATTTATGTATTTTCAAGGAACTTTTATTTTGAACTCTTCATAATAATGTTTTCAAAAGTCTTATCTTTCCCTCCATAATTGTTTTGAAAGTAATTTGTACTTCAATGTTTTATGAAGGTTTTTTTTTGATTTTTTTGTATTTTCACTTATATTTTCCCTCCAAGGATTGTATTTCATGAAGATATGTTTTGATAACTCTTTATATATTATTATGATATGATTTATTTTGGAAAATGAGAGTTTTGACATTCTAATATTTCTTAAGTTGTGTTATGGGATGTTTTTGAATATTTTAAGAAACCCATACTTTTCCCATAGGTTTTTTATGAGTTAATGAATGTTTTATTTTCAAGTGGAACAAAAATGTATAAATTATGAGAGGTGTGGTACCTATATATCCCTCTAGTTAATTTTTTAAAGGCTTATATCTTATGAGATAGAAATTTTATGTCAATAGGTTAATGAGTAGCTAGGTTCCCAAAGGGTGAGTGAAATGGAATTAAGATCTACTCATAGTTTTATGTGTGAACATGTTATAGGGTAGTTAGGTTAAAAAAGGGAGAGTGTGATGGCGTTAAAATCTACTCATAATTTTATATTGGAATAAGTTAGTGAGTAGCTAGGTTCACAAAGGGTGAGTGTGATGGAATTAATCTATACTCCCAATTTTACATGTGAACAAGTTAGCGATTAACTAGGTTTACAAAGTGTTAATGTAATGGAATTTAACTCTACTCAAAATTTTATATGTGAACAAGTTAGTGAGTAGATAGGTTTATAATGATAATAATTCTTATTTTTATGATTGTGGCACCTTTTCAATTTTTTTATCATGTTATCCCAAGTTTTCATGATTATGACTTATTTTTAAAGTATTACACACTTTTATATCATGATCACATGTTTTATAATTATTTATATATGTTTTTAATCTAGGTCATTTATTTTATGGTTCCTTAACAATATTTTTATGATATTATGTTGCTCCATTAATTTTTTTGATTATTATCCATGGTATTTAGAGATTTAATTAATTAATTATTTATTTCATTCTCATATTCTCCTTGTTTATGATATAATCCTTTATGATATGTATTTTCCATTATTGATCATTTGAGATCACCCTTTTTTTAAGTTTCCAATCCCCAAGTTATGAAAATGATTGTATCACGTGAGATGTCTAAAAAGAGTCTAGAGGAGCATGAACATGGAGAAATGTTCACAAGTGTAGTAAATTAATATGTTTATATAGATAATACAAAATACACTAAACCTTTAGGTCCTTGGGCTATGTGATTGTTTGAGAGATGTATTATTTAAATCATGAGATTAATTTATTATTTAAGTCATGTTTAGTTTGAGTTGATTCATAAAAGTATATAATATCAAAGTAAAGGATGGAGATTCATTTATACAGGTATGGAGAAAAATGGGAACTTATATCAAGTGGAAAGAAAGGAGAATACATGTTTCCTTACCATAGAATAGGAGAACAACTTATAGAATTAGAGGCTTGGTCACATTCATTAGAAAAATATGGATAATCTATCAAAGTTTAAAGATACTATTTATATTAAATCATTGCAATTAAATAGAGAAAATATTTATGATTATTGACACAAACATGTCATTATTGTGGTAAAAAAATGTAATTGTGATTTTTTTTTATTTTTTTGGTAGTTTTTAGTGTTTTGTTTTCTGCTTTGTAGTTTTGGGTATCTGTAGGTCACACTATGACCCAAAGGCATCATGATGTGATGAGTTATATAAAGGAAGTTTTGTTTTTGGGATGTGAGTAGGTCACACTATGTCTAAGGGTCATATTGGAATGTCGGGATCTACAGGTGGGTTTTGATTTGAGGTTGATTTACGATATTTTCATGGCTAAGATAATCACGACATGGTTAGTCTTTATTTTATATTAAATATTTTTCCAAGATTTTTCTTATTTTTTAATGAGGAGTGACTGGTCATTCTATAACTTAGTGGAATCATGGAGTGATGGTGTATATATTACATATTGGTTTTTTTGGGAAAAATAAATATCTTATATACGATATATATATTATGTATCATAGGGTGAACCTTAACTTTTCCAAATATGAGAAAATAGAAGTCATGTTGTGATGAGGGTAGGCCATTTCATAATGATGCATAAAGTTTTTTAGGTGATGCATACGATTTTATTCTTATATTATATTTTTCCTTTTTGGGATTTATGGTATGAGGTAGAGTTTATTTCACGGATAGAGGAATCATGGTGAAATGAGTAACAGTATGGGTTGGATTTTTAAAATTCCTTTACAGAGGAGTAAATGAGTTTACTCTCATATATTAGAACCCTCCCATTTGATATTTTTTCCTTTGTAAAATTTCGAGAGAGTTCATCACACCATGGTGGTTTGGAATAACATCGTGATGGGGGTATCATGGGAGAGTCTACTAAATGGAGATAAATAAAGGTGGTGCTTCCCACTATGAATTAAGAACACATTTTAAGGGTGGATTAGGTCTCAGGATCCTTGGTTCTACTTAGAGGAGGTGCACCATGGTATAACCAGGGGAGTCATGTTGTGGCGGGTGTTAAGAAAGGGGACTCATACCGTCATTTATTTTCACATGGGAAAAGGTATAACATACTGGATTTGGAATCTTATGATACCCTCATAAGACAATGACCACTCACTGATGGTCTCCCCACTATAAAGATTCCCTGATTCTATATAACTCATCATCCATCTATTGTTCTTGAATAATCATATCAAGAATATAGGAGGTCTACTGAATACATTCCAGGACAATTCTGGTATCATCCTCCCAAAATCCCATATACATACAAGAAAATAGATCCATCAAATTCCACTCCTTTTGATGATTCCTTCATGAAACAGGTTATAAGTTTCTTAATAAAAGAATCAACAATGACATTCGACTTACCAGGGGTGTAGGAAGTGTCAAAATAAAAATACTGTATGTACTCTACCCATCTCCTCTGATGAAGATTCAAATATTTTTTTGAGAATATATAATTCACGATTTTGTGATCGGAATAAACAATAAAACTTTATCTAAAAAGGTAATTCTGCTAACTCTTAAGATCATAAATCACCATTGTGAGTTAAAGATAATGAGTGTATAGTTATTCTCATGTAGCCTACGTTTTTGGGAACCATAGGACACTACAAGATCATCCTGTATGAAAACATAACACAAACCTGAACTGGATGCATCATAAAATACCAGATTGGACTACCCAACCTCTAGAAGAGTCAACACTGACACAAATGTCAAAAGGCACTTCACCTCATTAATATCACTCTAAAATTTTTAATCCCATAATAACTTTACTTATTTTTGAGCGAGAGAAGTCATAAGAGAATCCATCTTTGATAAATATTTAATGAATCGGTGGTAATATCCCACTAAGCCCCATAAGATTTGAATCTAAAAAATATTGTGTAATTAATTCCATGTCATAATAACCCTCACATTATTAGGATCAACATAATTATTACATTATGAGACCACATATCCCAATAACTTCACTTCACAAATCAAAAAATTACATTTTATAGCTTGGGCACAAAGTTGTTTATCGATCAAAATTTACTGAACTACTTTTAGATGATGCACATGATCCTCCTTGGTTTTGGAGTAAACCAAGATGTCATCCAAAAATACCATGAAAAACTAATCTAGATACTCATGGAATATCCTATTCATCAGTTCCATTAAAACTATAGGATAATTGGTTAGTCCAAAAGACAAAAAAAGTACTTATAATGTCCATACCTACTCCAGAAAGTGGTCTTTGAGATATTAGAATCTTTGATTCTTTGTTGGTGATAACCAGATTGAAGATCAATATTTGGGAACCAATTTAACAATTTTAATGGATCAAGAAAATCATTAATATGAGTAAATGAAGAGTTATTCTTTACCATGATTCAATTGAGTTTTCAGTAATCAATTCAAAGGTGAAGGGTTCTTCTATCTTTCTTTTCAAAAAGAATAGGACCCACCCAAGGTGAAATACTTGGGAAAATGAATCCTTTATCAAAAAAATCATGCAACTAGGTATTTAACTCCTTCAATAAAACTAGTTCCATATGGTAATAGGGGATAGATATAGGATGGGTATCTAGTACCAATTCAATGAAAAACTCTACATCCCTTACTGGTGGAAATATAGAAAATTCATACAGAAGAACATTAGTAAATTCAATGAACACTAAAGTAATATAACCACTCAAAGATTCATTATCTAGGTAAAAAGTAAATATTCATATCATTATACCAAACTCTATAATAGGTGGTCTATATCTACTTGATCTCGGGTCCCATTCACACTAGAAAACATGACACACCCCATCGGGGTTAATAATGGAGACCCATCAAAGATAATAGTTAATCTTGGATTTATCGAAAATCATCCAATCCATCCCAAGAATGACATCTATTGGTTTGTTATGGAGAACTAGAAAATCCCAAATCATCTCAATCCATAATAAATAGAAGGAATAAGAAGGTAATCAAGGACCCTAGTCTCTCTTCATTTTAAGGGGCATAACAATATCCATCACATAAGACATAATGTTCATAGGAAGGTTAAGAAAATTCACAATTTTAGTTGATATGAAATAATGAGATGCACCGGTATCAAATAGAATAGTCACTAAAGATGAAGCTATAGTTATGGTACCTCTCACTATTACTAAAACCACATTAGCTTCCTCTAGATACTTTTACACTAGGTGAAAAATCTTCATTTCAGATTCCTATGGCTAGAACCCCTTAGTTATTGAAGAATATGACTTTACCATAGTACTTTTAGGTGATGATGAGTCTGTGCCACTATATGTGTAATAAAAGTCATGATAAAAATTCTACAGATAGCTTGAACGATCACACAAACCACAAATATTTGGTGACTCAGTACAAAACTACTTTGAATTCTTGATTTGGATACAATGAAATCATGTCAATATACCTCTGATAAACATCACAAAAGGTATGAATGATGTGTACTATCATGATATTCTATAAGACTTATCCCGATTCCTCTTTCCTTTTAAGGAACTAGAAAAACTAAAACTGGGTGTAGGAGGAACTTCTACTAACCATGAATTACTATCCAGGTCAAGCTCAGCCATCATAGATCTATGCAGAACATCCACATAAGAGGTGAAGTTCAACATGAGAACCTAATATCATATATCAGGTTGAAGACCCATCTCAAATATTCATGCATTTAGATTCTCATTCAATAATACCTCTAGATAAAATTTAATATGTTTATAAAAATGGTTTCATACAAATTCAGGGTTCTATCTCCTTTTTTGAGGCTGATAAACTCCATTAAATTCACCAAAACCATAGACTCTAGATGAAAATTATTTATGAAAATAGATCTAAATTCTTTCCACTCCAAGCCTTCATATTTATTCACCATTACCATTGAATCCCAATACCACCTACTAGGACCTTCAATATTGAAGGTATCACATTTCACCCTTATTGAATCTATAATTTCTAAGAATTCAAAAATTAGCTCAATATTTTTCAACCAATAATATACCTCTTGAGGATCATTTAAGACATGGAAATATCAAGATTTTTATGGAAGAAACTCCAAACATGATCTCTAGTTTCATTTATATGAGATTCCAATAATAGATCCTGAATGAGAATGAGTGAGACTACCTATCCTAGATCTTGGACCATACACACCACTATCTTAATGAGTTTCTGATCAAATAGAGGGTTCACTTGAAATCATTCATTTCCAACTCCCTCTTGAGGTCTATTCAAACATCTTCTTGGGGTTATGGTACTACACAATATCAATAGGAAACATGAAAACATCAACAAAGTTAATCATATAATAAAATCAATCAAGAGATATAGGAATATCAATTCCATAAGATAGAATTCAATTTTTTTGGATTTTAAAAAATACTCAGTTCAAGTTTGAAAAAATACTAGAATCAAATCAAAATTTTCCTTGAAGTCACTTTTCCTAAACGACCATGGCTAATCAAGGATCTATATAAATAGATATGGACAAATGCTCACCTGTAAACTACCCCTTAAGTTATAAAAATCCTACCACCTGTCTACCAGGACATCCTGGACTACATACCAACATCAAGGAAAGACAATAAACCTCTTTTGATACCATTTTTCATGAACCAACCAAAATAATATGGTACACCGGTACTCAATCTAGAACTAACATGGCCTGAAGGGAATTACTAATCGCCACAAGATGGAGACATTGCCTGAGCATTATAAATGGTCAAATGGTAATGATTTCTCTACAAGATAAAACAAATAATATAGGAAAATGGAAGATAAATCAACGAAATCTTAGTATTCCAACACTCCTAAATAAAAAAAAAACACAATAAAATAGATAAATATAAATGATATATCATCCAATAAAATTACACAAGATCCCTTAAGAAAAATTATAAAGTCTCCATGTAATGAGTGGATCGCAGCTCCACTGGTCACCACTATCACCCAAGGTCCCTCTTGTTAAGTACACTCACCACCTCCAAGTGTTACTTTCCCTTTTCTTGGACCTCTCATAATATAATCTAAAAATGCTCGAAGGAAAAGGTAGGTTGTGGGAAAAAATATCCCAATAGGATTTAACCAAATTTTCCAAAATCAATTCAATAAAAAATAAACCAATTATGCTTAAATTTTAAAAAATAAGAGGAGTGTAAAATTGTTTACACATTTTTATTCAAATAATATTTCAGGTCAAATAGGTGAAAAGTGTATCAAAAGCAAGCTTAAATGAAAATTTTCATAAAAAAGGGTGTGAATAAAAAAATTCAATAAACACTATCATGTAACAATTAAATCAAAACCAAGCACCATGGTCATTTTTCCTAAGTTTCATTAGTTATTGGATCTAATATACTTTCACTACTAAACCAATCAATCATGTCTTAATGTATATGCACGTACCTAAGGCTCAGGCCATCAGGATAGAATCTATCAACACCCCATTGGGGATAAATCATTCCAAACATGGTTTAGTTATATTTTTCATCATCAATCAATTTATAGGGTTTCAGATTACTATTGTGCTTATACTAATCACCCACTAACTACTCAGGCTCACATGTGATTTAGATCAATCAATCAATCAATCATGGTCTTTTAAATTCAATTCATCATTTATAGTTCAAATTCCCAAATAAAGTTTCAACATTCCATTTCAATTTTAAAAAAACTAAATCATAGGTTTTCATAAAATTCATTCCTTTAAAAATAATCTTTCATTTAAATCCATTTTTCACAAGAATCAAAATTAAATAATTTCATCAATCCAATATTCATTTCAAGCCATCTTTCTCAAAATCCACTCAATATTTTCAATGATTTTAAAAAATGTTTTTATTTCATAATTTCATGCCTCCTCAAAACCAAAAACAAAGTATAATAAATTCAAGGAAAATAATTGAAAATAATTTTCAAATCAATAAATAAATAAAGGTTTCAAGTGTATGGAAAATCCTTATGAAACCAACTACCTTTATTCACACAATCAAGAAATCACCAGAAACAGGAACCACTAATAAATATTTGAAGGTGCGTAAGATCAAATAGGAATCCCTAGATTCACAATCCATTAAATCAAGGTTTAAATCCATCAAAAACTAGAGGATTTACTACTCTAAAATAAGGTGATAGAATAATAACATAGGATTCCTAACCGAAGAGATTTACAAATACTGGAGAGGGATAAATCATATCCTATGACACTTAAATCTAAGAATAAATGGGTTATAAGAGATGTAATCCTCTCTAAAGATCCTATAAAATCCAAAGGGTCAAATTAGGTTCTATTTGGAGGATATTAGAATTTATGGGGGTGGGGGTCAAGAATTTAATTAAAAATTTTGGTGGATTAAAAATCACATCACATTGTTTTCTAGGTTAGGTTTTAAAGTTATAAAAAATCATTCACATAACCATGTACCCTTACTAGGATTATGGAGAGAGTTGAATGGTTTTTCCACTTGGTTAGACAAGCCTTGCACCAACTATGTTCTACCTCTTGGGAAACTAGATAAGGGTGAACAATTTGGAAACATGGTTTTAAAATAATGAACTCCTCATTATCTGAAGCCACATAGTTTGAGGGGAATTCCAAACTATTTGAACTAACCATTCACCCCCTCTAGAACCTCATAACAAGGCACTCAATTTCCTTGGCCAACCCACATTATTTTCCCTAACCATGTTCCAACCATGAACCATCCAAAAAACTTCCAATTTTTTTTAATTTTTTTTAAAAAAAACCTTAAAAAATATTTAAACAAATGAAGATAAAAAATGGGGTTAGAAGTTTCTAAAGGATGGTAATGATATGTTACGGTGAGGCGGTCTACCTAGATTTAATTTTTTGATTTTCCCTTTCTACCTCTATCCACTTAAAGTCAATTTTTCCTTATATTTCCTCTCATTTATTTTTATTGAACCAAGGATCCATAGGGGAGACTATCATTCCATACAATATGAATTTTTAGCATCCTATTCGACTTCAAGTAAAGTTTTTCATGGTTAGGTATCAATTTATATTATACTCTTCCTTTTACTTCCATTCCTCCTCGATTTTCTTTTCTACAATGAAACCTAAAAACCGTGAGGGTAAAAACTAGGGTTTGGTTTGGTTTGGTCATGGGGATTTGGTTGTTTAGGGATTTTTGAGTTTGTTCTCTTGTATGGTTTGGGTTTCACCATTAAATGTGAGTGGTTTCCACTTGATTGAGGTAGCAACTTTTATGTAATTATTTTATTTTACAATTCATGAAATTATTGGGTTTTATAATTTATTTTAATATTAATTTATACCTATATTATATATCATGATTGGTTTATAAAACATTTCAAATTATTTTTCAGACTTGTCATGGAGGGTTTTCCAATGAATTTTATATTATTTTTTTGAGCTAAATTTTTTTATGCGAAGTGTTTGTAAAAATTTATGAAAGAATATTTTCAAATAGATTTGATGATATACGAAGGGTGATAGACCTATTTTAAATTCCAAAGAATATAAAACATGTTTTAATGGATTTTTATCAATTTAATAAGTGTTTTAGTTTTCAAATTATTCCTATGGGAGGATAGTTTTTTTATTTAAAAGTGATAATCCTAGATTAATTTTTAAAGGATGAAAAAAATAACTTATCATTCCAAGTTGGTTTTAAAAGTCTTGTTAGAACCTTATAAATGATTTTTTTATGACTATACACCCTTATTATGATCTACTTACAATTATGTATTTTATATCTTTTTCCCCTTTAAGGTATTTCAAGTAAAATTGTTTTTTTATACATATTCATTTGTAAAAAGGGGTTGTTTCTTGTGATAGTGTTGAAGGTGAGATCAGGTTTATTGTTTATACTTATTTATTGATTATTTTGATGATAATATGACTTTTTTTATTTTACACCTATGTGTTTAGTTTTTAATGGGAACCTAGGTAACTATGTGAGGGATTTAGTTTATGTTATACTAACTTCATTGATAATTTCCTAGAGACCCCTAGTGTAGGTTGTGTCCTTACTAGGGGAGTGCCCGATTTGATTGTGGGAGTTAATCTGAAGAAGTGTTCGGTTAAAATTTGGGAGATAACTGAGAAGAGGAAATTGGTAAGAATATAGGATATTATTTAAATATATTACCTTTTTTGGGATAATAATATATGTTGATAGTTAGTTCCATTTTAGTATGTCTAAGACCATCTCATATTAGGACCTAGGGTGTTTCCCATGAAATCAATTCATTTGTTGATAACTGTAAATACATATACTTTATTTTATCAAATTTTTATCATCTTGTATTAGTGGAACCATTTCCATTATCATTTATCAGTTATATTATGATTCATTATATAATGGATAATATTTTTTGTATTCATTATTTACTTTATGACATTATTTACTTTCCTAACCATTTTGAAAAAAGTGTTTTAATGGAATGTTTTGAAATAAGTAAAAATGTTCTGGTTGGGATTTCCTAACAGCCTGACCATTAGGGCCTTCTTGGCTAGTGATAAGCCAAGTGTGACACCCCATGCTTTCCTCTAATAGGCCAGGAGATGTAGATAGTCATCGAGTAAGAATATCACACATATGGGAGGCCTTATCCCAAGACATCCATGCACACAAACACATCTCAAACCAACAAAACAATCCTGAAAGATAAAATAAAACCAATGAAAAAAATTCATGCATACATCTATATCCCACAATCAGAGCATGAAAAAGTATGGTAAATCATAAAGGTCAAAATACAAGCCCATCCAAACTAGAAAAGAGTCCAAACTGTTAAGAAGGAGGGGATTATCAAATGAAACACCAACAAAAATCCATACAAAATAACTATACTCAGATCTCATGGTGCTGCTGGGTCACTTTCCCCTGGTTTGTTTGTTCCTAGGTTTTGTACTAATTGTCATTTCCTCCGTTTGGAGCTCTCAGCTGCTCAACCACTTCTCTGACCGAGTGTTCTACTTATACTCTCTTGGTCAGAGTTTGAGTGGTGGTAATAACTAGATTTTGGGAGGTTTGGTTCGGTGGCCACCATCATTCTAGATACAGGTCTTCAATGCTGGTTTATGAGTTTCAGTTTTCTTCCTCATGTTTTTAGAGATGGTTTGTATTTTTTTTCTCAGTGGTAGCATGTTGATGGATTATGATTTTTTTATAAGGAGTTCTTGCTTGATTTTGGATTTGGTGATTTGGTTGTTACTGGTTCAATGGGGTACAATGCCATGGTGCGATGTTTTTGGCAGCACTGACGGTCTCCGATGGTCTCCAATTTCTAGTGCGGTGATAGGATGGTGATAGTGACATAGTAATGGATGCCGATGAAAAAAGTGGTACTCGTGATGATGTTTACTGGTGATGACAATAGTGGTACTCTTGATAATGATGTGGGTGGTTTAGAACTTGATCTCATTGGGTTTTGTGGATGTTTTTGAAATTTGAAATGTGTCATTGGAATATTTTGTTTTTGGTTCCTACGCATCCTTAAAGAAGCATTTGAAAATAAAATAAAAAATTATTTTTCAATCATCTAACATAACTATACTCTGCTAGCTCTTATTCCACCTATGACTCCATAAAAAAGTCATATCTTCTTCATAAGACATGAGATGTGAAGATAGATCTCATGCAGGGGTGAGTATATATATACCTAGTAGGACACCCTAAAATCACCAAACATAAAACATTAAGAGAGATAAAGTTCAGGTCATCATCATGAAGATATGTCAATAAAATTATGAGATATAAAAATAATAAAATAACCCAGATATACTCAATATAGAGACCAAGTCTCATGGTAAATCTATAACTATACTACCTACCTAAGATTCTACTCCGAGATTCAGGGTATCACTCTTCTAGGAGAACTCAATTATTGAGTCTGATAACACTAACGATGCTCATCCAAGAGGTTTTGATCACCAATACCCACCATTAATAAGTACCCACTAAAACTGTAACTATCTCAATACATAGATAGGGGATCACACACAAGGATTATGGGGTATACCAAAACCTATCCGAAATAACATGCCATAAAGGGGATCAAATGCCTAGGTATGTTGGTCACATGATCTGTGAACTTACCTAGGGAAGAATAAATGATATAGCATCACACTGCATCCCACACAAAGGGATTCCTAAACTCTATTTGAGACTAATCCCATAAAGGGTATCACATCCAATGCTCCGGATGAAATGACTGACTGTACCCCCATAAGGATGGACCAAGGGAACACACCCTATAGATACTAGTATATACTAAAGAGAATGAGGTCCTCAAACTACCATGGTAAAAGTACACAACATGTAATCAGAGCACACAACATGTCCCCATAAGTTTAGAGATACTTGTGTTCAATACCGTGTTCAACATCCCATGACCATGTACTCTGGCCGTCCCTATGTATACCATCCATGCCTGTGTACTTTTCCATGCCCATATACCTGATTATGTCTAAGTACCCTGGTTGTGTATGAATATATATCCATGCCCATGTACTCTATCCATGCCCATTTCCGTGCCCGTGTACCCTAGAGGCACACATTAGGTCAACAGTTATGGGTCACATGACATGTGGTTATTACCACATGATGTGTGATATTTAATTCTCATGAAACCCTAGCTACCACATCTAGGGGACTACATAATGTGTGTTCTTCATACTATATGTTGTGTATGTTGGGATTTTCCAGAATCCCAAAACATTCATGTGTCTTCTCTCTACACCGCTGCTGCCTATGATCTAGCCATGAATCTCATAGTAGAACCTGAATATTGGTTTATTAAATCTTGATCATTTCTAGTGGCTAGATTCCATCCCCCATTTCACTCGAGAAATATATGTCATTGTGTCAGATAACTAGAATTCCAAAACCCATGAAATAGTAAATCCCAATCCAATCCCACTCCCTCATCGTCTCTACACACCACAATCATGAATTTTATACCAAACATGAACCTGCAGTAATGATATGTTGTTCCAAATAGACATTACACAATGATTTCCAACCAAGTATTTTTCAAAATACTGGCCAAAGGGAATTCCAATGATGAATTTACGAATAATGATGAAAGAAATGCACAAAATACAGCCACGAGAAATGAACTTTGACCATTTTTCAGGATGGCCTCAATTCATTACCACGAGAACGATGAACAAAGAAGAAATAATTAGGGATTAAAAAATAATATCAATTCATAATTCTAGGAAGATAAATCCATACCTTCATTTCAACAATCAACCAATCAACCAATTAATTAGAAATAATGAATCATGTTAGACATAATATAATCAATTGAGGATTAAATACAAAATAAAAAACATCCTACTTCAATTTTAGATCAATAACTTATGAATAATGGTTCTATATCATTGTTTTTGGTGAGATACATGAACTCCTTTAGTGAAAATGACTCCTTGGTAAATTGATTTTTGATCCTCAATCCCATCATCTTCTGCTAAGATCTCATATTTTCTTTATCAATAACACTAGGGTTATGTAGATAAATATAAGGTTTTTCTATAACTAGGATTTTATAGAAGGATATTAGTTTATGAAAATTAAATAAAAAAACAAAAAAAATTATTTTATTATTTGTGTCAGTAAATTCACTTAAATGAATCACCCGACACCAACAAAGATTATGTCCTACCTATAGTAAAACCTGTTATTCAGATTTATTGGTTGTATCTTATTTCTCATCCAAGACTCTATTTGGTAGTTATTCTATTATTTTATAAAAACCATACTATCATGATATAATATATTTAATATTTTTATTATATCAATATCGAGCATCCCCTAGCCCTAGAATCCCACATTAACTTAGTGCCTAGATCTGAAAATATTCCACAAAATATTTTATAGTTTCACAAGGGAAAAAATAGATTCATTAACTTCTCCCCACCTCAAGTAATTTCATCCAAAAAAGTAAAAATCCTACTAAAAAATTTGAGGGTACTGAGCTCACATCTGGTTCTCCTACTCCCAGGTTCTCCCATCCAAATTCACATGCTACCATTGGACATGAACCGAGAGTATCACTCACCCACATAGGATCTTCCCTTGCCAATCCTCAATATCTACTTGGTACTCCACAACGGTAGCTCCATCCTTGATGTCCAACTTCACCTAGTTGATAACATGTTATGGTTAGTGAACATACCTCCTTAGTTGTGACATGTGGAAGACATCATGTACCAGGGATAATTGTAATGGTAGGGCCAAGTGGTACACCACCTCACTAAACCTACGTAGTATCTAGAAAGGGCTAATGAATCTTATAGATAACTTGTTTCCCCAACCAAAACTATGAAATCCTCATCAAGGTGAGACCTTCAAAAACACATGATCTCCCTCTTAGAACTCCAAAGGAATCCATTACCAATCTGTATAAGACTTATAATGGATTTTTAAAGTCCTCATACACTCCTAGATGATCTGAACCATCTCATTCATCACTCAAACTAACTCAGTTCCCATAAGTGCAGACTCCCATGGATCAGTCCAACATAGTGGTGACCTGCAGGGTCTCACATAAAAGTCCTTGAATGGTGCCATACTGATGGTGGAGTGGTAACTGTTGTTATATAAAAACTCTAACAAGTTTAGGTTATCCTCCCAACTATTTATAGTTTAACATGAAATCTTGAATCATGTCCTTAACAACCTAAAATTCTCCACTCAGTCTAGCCATCGGTCTGGGGGTGAAACGCCGTGCTCAGACACAACTGAGTCCTAAAGTCCTCCTACAATCATATCCTTAATAATGACACGAATCAATCATCATAGTATGAAAGTATTATCTAGGGAACTCCATGAATCCATACTATCTTCTATATGTAAAGGCATCCCAATATCTCTATTAAACTCTTCTCTCAGATAGATAAAAAGTAGGATGACTTGGTGAGTCGGTCTATGATCACCCAAATAAAATCATATCATCTAGATGACCATGTAATATCTATCACGAATTATATAAATTCAAAATCCAACATACACTCTATAACCTCATGGGGTTGATCAAAACCTATGGGAACTTAGTTCTCATCCTTTACTTGCTGAAAATTTAGGCATTGAGAAATAAACTCTGCAATACACTTCTTCATTCCTAGCCACTAGAACTAAAACTGAAGGTTATGGTCTATCTTTTCCACTCCTAGATATACCACCAAGGGGGAATCATGAAACTTCATCAATACCTCCTCTTGAAACATCACTAGTACCATCATCCACCCTATGAAAAGGATGACATGTTCCCCACCTTTAAAAATCTATCAGGAGAACATCCAGTGGATATTTGAACATAAAATGTCTCACAATCAGTATCTCCAAGATGATCCTCCCTATCATGATGTAGAATTATAGGGGTAACAACCTTCAATTGGATGTAAGATTCTCCATCCTCATCCACTAAGGAAAATTTCAATGTGGGAAACTACATAGATTCCTCACTCAATAACTATGGACAATATCTCATACTTAGAGCATTTGAAACCACATTCCCCTTCATGAAAGAATAGACTATATAAAATTAAAAATCCTCAAGAAAATATATCCACCACCCCTATCTCAAGTTAATATCCTTCTACAAAAATATATACTTAATACACCTGTGGTCATAATTGGTGATAAAATTCTCAACCATAAGGTAGTGTCACCACATCTTCAGGGTAAAGACCACCACTGCTAGCTCTAGATCAAGGGTAATGTAGTTATGCTCATGGGGTTACATATGTTAGGAACCATAGGATATCACCCCTTAATCTATATTAAAACACATTCAAACCACATTCTGATGGAATCACAGAATACAACATACTCAATACCTTCCTATGTCTGTGTCAAGATGGGGGCACTCATCAACCTCTACCCCAACTTTTAAAAATCCTATTGGAACCACTCCTTCCAAATAAAAGGTTGTACCTTCTAAGTAAAAATAGTCAAGGGTGATGATACCATATATAAATGGGGTATGAATCTTTGATAGTAGTATGCCCACCTAAGGAAGATATAAACCCCAATCATGCTCTTAAGTGGCTCCCAACCTAGCACTACCACAACCTTGGATGTCCCCACTAATAATCCTACTTCTGAGATGAAATTTCCTAATAAGTGAACCTCTATAATCCAAAAATAACACTTTTATATCTTTTTATAAAGTTATTTCCCTCAATGTGTGTCCAAAATCATCCTTAAATGTCTTGCGTATTGATCATATGATGCTAAATACACTAGGATTTAATCGATGAAGACTACCATGAACTGGTCTAGAAAGGTATAAAAGATCTATTTCATGAGTCCCATGAACACTATTGAGTCATTATTAATTATGAATGGAATCAATAAGTACTCATAGTGACTAGATCAATATTGAAATTCTATATTTGGTATGTCCTCATCTCGAAATCGGAGCTTGTGATAGCCTGAACTAAGGTTAATATTTGAGAACACCTTGACCCTTTGAACTGGTCAAAGTGGTTATTGAATCTCAGTAGTGGATAATTATTCTTGATAATCACTTGTTTAAGGTGATGGTAATACACACATAACCTCAATCTCTCATCCTCCTTCTTGGCGAACATATCTAGGTCTACCTAGGGTGACACATTAGGTCTGAAAAAGTACTTCCTATGTAGATCCCCCAACTACACATTTAACTATTAAAGATCCATGTGATCCATCCAATATTATGGCATGGATATCAAGGTAGTACCCTAGTGAAATTATGTGCAGAAGTAAATCTTCCATTGGGGAGGTAAACCTAAAACTTCCTCAAGGAACACGTCCTCAAACCCACCACCACTTTAGGAAACTGGAAACTCATAACATCTACCGCTTCAAGGGTAATACTAGAAAACTGGTGAGTAATTGGTCATATCCTCATATGTATGATCCCACAATACTCCTCCTAGGTTTTCTTATCACCCATACAGAAAAACCTCATATCATCATTGTGGAGACACTGCATCCTTTGCCTAAAATAGTAAATATATGCATGATCTATATATCCTACCTAGTATAATTCTACAAGGCTTCATCACTGCTATGAAAATATACCACAGGAGGATATATTATCCAAGGATCAAGTCACACTACTAGTAAAAGTGTTTGATCATTGAATCCACTCTAGTGGGAGTCTCTAAGCACAAGGGTCAAGTAAAAAACTCAATTGGAATTTCTTGATCATGAAAAAAGGATGTGGTAAGAAAAGAGCGGCTTGTTCTTGTATCTATAAATGATATAGTTAATGTATATAAGACACAAATACTACCACTAATTATCACTAGAGCCTTTGGTTTATTGGCCTCTACTACCTTTAGTTGTCTTCATCCCTGAACACTAGCTCCCTGAGCTTAGAATCGACCACCTGCGGGTGGTGGTGGTAACAAATCAAATCATCCTCCTCCTCTTGCTACTCTCTCAAATACTCTTCCATTTCCATCAACCTATATAACTACATTCTATAGCTGTTGTCTATGACTATGTGGTCTATTGACTGTCTCCCTATTATCTATATAGTGTGTCAAAAAATCCAACACAAGTTTTCCCCACCCATCATTGGAGAAACATCAACTCTCCCTCAACTAATTGGATTTGTACCAAGATTCCTAAACTGCAGACCCTCTATCCTAAGACCATCTCCATAAATACCTCATACATCTAGATCACTAAGTTTACTGTTTATTAAAATTTTCTAAAGTCTCATCTCCAGGGTTCCCACTATCATCACCAACTATTAGTGACTACTCATCCAAGAATATCTTCACCACTAAGGATCGCTCGATGACCCCAACATAAATATTAATGCAAATAGATACTAATAAAACCCTTATATCTCAATAGATTCATTGTTAAAAGGTCTAGGATTGAAAAAAACTCATATCAAACCGTATCTAGGGAGTATCATGTGGGGTTAGTGAACCTATATGAATACTTTTCCACTATCATGATGCCCTGGTGAAGCTTTAAATGCTCATGGATGTGCACTACTCGTAGCACGGATAGATAGAACTCCTATCTAAAGAGACACTCAAAAAATATCTATGAAAGAGATACCTTATCATTCATCTGAGTCACCAAACTCTACCATATCCCTATGAATCCATGTAGAAGACTCTCCACTAAGACCACCATATAATCGAGAGTTGTCCTAAAAAGGTGTAAAACTCACATAACTACCAGAGGCCAGTACTCAGCTACCTAGGGGTCTATCTCACCCTGAAACCCAATGGTTCATTGCTTCTGAATCTCATGGAGTGTGCTTATCCTATGCACATCATTTTCTGGTACTTTCGGTGAAACCTTCTTCTCAACAGATAGAGGTAAGGTTGATAAACCACCCAAAGGTACCACCCCTTGAATAGGTCCCTTTACTAAAGCCACATCACTAGGATGATCATCTTCATGATCTTTATATATATTCCTAGATAGATATCATCATGGAGGAATCTTGAAAATTCAAGATGTACCATGGTAAAAAGAGTATATCTAGGGATCTGAGTCAAGAAGAACATGGAAACCATAACTTATTCCTATATGATGCATGTACCAATGTTTTCCCTAGAACTAGTTCCTATATGTACCAAGTCAACAAGTTGTTTATTAGAGTCTTGGTGAATATATACATCAACTAACACAACAATACTAGAGTCCCTAGCTTGTTATCCAAAATAGATACACTTTAATACTGTTTCCCTAGTTACTAAACCAAACCTCTCAAATTAACAATCTCTAAACTTCGTTACTAATATAAAACCACCTCTAATACAACTATATCACAACCCAACCCACCAGGGCCAACTTGGCTAGTGATAAGACCAATGTGACACCCCAATACAACCTATAATAGGCTAAGAGCTAATGATAAGTTCTAAGTAGGCATATCACACACATGTGAAGCCTTATCCTAAGGTACTTATACGCATGCACATATCTCTAACCACCAACACCATGCTGAAAGATAAAATACAACTGATGAAAAAAATGCACGAATACATATATATATATATATCCCATAATTGGAGTATGATGAAAGTATTAGAAATAATAAAGGACCAAAACAATCCCACCAAAACTAGAAAAGATTCCAACCTACTAAGAATAAGGGGAATCTCAAATGTAACACTAGCTACAACTTATCTAGCTTAATTATGATACACCTTCTCATGGCCCACCTAGGATTCTATCAAAAGTCAATTCATCTACATAATACACAAAATGTATTGGTAGAGATCATACATGGGTGAGTATATAAATACCTAGTAGAGAACCTCAAAATCACCAAACACAAATAATCGAGAGAGATAAATGTAAGTTCCTCATCATGAAGATATTTCAATCAAATTATGAGATATAAAAATAATAAAATAACCTAGATATACTCAAGATAGAAACAAATTCTCATGGACTAAAGTGAACGTCGATGACACCTCCAAAGGCAACCCAGGACCTGCCAGTTGTGGTGCCATCTTCAGAGACTCAGCTAGGCAGTGTCAGGGCTGCTTCTATGTTGGATGTAGTCACTCTTCTTCTCTGGAGGCGGAAATGTTGGGGGTCATTCATGCTGTTGATTTTGCGCTTCAAAGAGGTTGGAGAAAGATCTGGATAGAAAGTGATTCAACCACTATCATTCATGCCATCTGGAATGGCAACATCCATCTGGCCTGGACACTTACCACACGTTGGATGAATTGTCTGAATTTGCTACATGGGATGGACTATATAGCTACTCATGCCTACCGGGAAGCGAATGCTGTTTCTGATGCTCTTTCCAACAAAGGAGTTCATCAGAGCATGACTTGGATGGACTCTATTCCTTCTGACTTAATGTAACTTTTTGATAGAGATTGTAAAAAAATCCCATCTTTTCGCCTCTTTTAACCCTGTTTTGTTTATTAATAAATTGTGCTCTAGTCTTTGACCAAAGAACTACCTCAAAAAAAAAACTCATCCAGGAGAACTCACTCCATGAGTTTGATAACACTGATGGTGCTCATCTGAGAGGTCATTCTCATTAGGACTCACCATGAATAATTACTTGTTAGAAATATAAAGACATCAATACACAGATAGGGGATCTTATCAAGAGACTATGGGGTATAACTTACCCTATCTGGAATAACCCACCCGGTATGGGATTAAATTCTTAGGTATGTTGGCCATGTAATCCCTAACCCTACATAGGGAATAGTAAATGATAGAGGGTCACACCCCATGCCATATGGAGAGATTCATAAACTCTATACAACACTAATCCTATTCTCAAGATGCGATGACTTACTATACCCCCATAGGGATAGACTAATGGAACACACCCTATAGATAGAAGTCTATATTAAAGATAATGAGGGCCTCAACCTACCCTAGTAAATGTACATGGTGTGTACCGGGAGTACATAATGTGTCCCTCTAAGTTTGGACCTACCCATGTCCATTCCTGTGTTCAATAGTCTATGATTGTGTACTATGGTTGTGCCTATGTACATTGGTTGTGCCCATGTACCTTGTTGTGCCTATGTTCCTAGTCATGTCTGAGTACCTAGCTATGTATGAGTACCCTGGACATGTCTTGGTACATGTTCATGTCCATGCACTTTAGTTTTTTCTGTGTACTTTGTCCGTGCTTGTGTTCGTGTACCCCATGTGTACACACTTAGTTTCCAGTCATGGGTCACACAACATGTGGTCAGTCCCACATGGCATGTGATATTTAATTCTCATGAAACCCTAGACACTATAATTTGGGTAATATATGGCATTTGTTATTTAGATTACATGTTTTGTTTGTTTAGATTTTCCAAAATCCCAAAAATTTCATGCATATTCACTTTGCACCACTGCTTCCTATGCACCAACCATGAATATCACTATTGAACACAAATCTGGGTTGATAGAAGCCTGATCTTTACTAGTGTCTATATTCTAGCCACCCTTTTTTCTTGATAAACATCACTCTTCATGTCGCATCACCTAAACACCTAAACCTATGGAACTAAAACTCCTAATATAATCATGATCCTCTATCATCACTACACACTGTAATCATTCCATCGATCCTAAAATCTAACCCACGATAAAAATCCAATATTCCAAATAGATATTGTGCAATGATCACCTATTGGGTATTTTTTGAACCACTATCCAAAGGAAATGATAATGATTAATGTGAAATGAATGAAGACAAGAATGCACAAAACACAAAATGAGGAAAAAACATGGACCATTTTTTAGGTTGGATTTAATCCATTTTCATGAGAACAATTAATGAATAATAAATAATAAAGTTTTATCAAACGATATTAATTCCCAATTCTATAAAAATAATTCCATACCCATAATTCAACAATCGACCTGTGAATCAATTCGTTAGAATGATTGATTCACGTTCGATAAAAGGTGACCAAACAAGGATTAAATCCAACATAAAAAATGTCTTACCTCAATTTTGGATTGATCAATGATGAATAATGGTTCTATTTTTATCATTGGTGAGATATGTGAACTCCTTTGGTGAAGACATATCCTTGGAAAATCGATCTCTGATCCTTGATCCAATTGTCTTCTGCCAAACTATCCTCCATGAACCTCTCAAGAATTATAAGGTTATATAGATAACCCTTGGGTTTGGATATAACTAGGATTTTAGTGAAGGATATTAGGTCATTATAATTAAATAACAAACAAATAAACAAATCAATTTATTTTATTATTTTTCACTCATGACCGCATTTAAATGAACCACCCAAAGCCGAAAAATATTATCTCACACCTAGGGTAAAACCCACATTTTGAATTTAATGGTGGTCTCATATTTCTCATTCAAGACTCCATTTGGGATTTATTCCATTATTTCAGAAAAACTATATGAACATGATATAATATATTTAATATTTTCATTATATAAATTATGAGCCTCCCTGGGCCTCGGAATCCAGTGCTGACTCAATTCCTAGCTTTAAAAATATTTTTTAAAATGTTCTAAATTTTCACAAGTAAAAAAAATATTCATTACATAGGTTCACCCTTTACATGTTTTAAAATTTTTTCCTTTCCAAATGGTGGATTCCACAACTTGGTTGATAGGGGGGTTGAAAGATTTATTTTTTAAAAAAAGTTTAATTTATTCACTTGGGTGTAAAATTATGGTTTGAAAGATGGATTGTGTTTGTTTTTATTACAAAATAGCTTTAACTAATTGTTTGGAAAATGATGGTATTTATGATACTTATTTTTAGTACACTTTCTATTCATAAAAATTTATTTTCTAAATGATGTTTCAACTAGAATTTATGTAATATTTTACAAAAGGAAATGCATATTCACTTTGGTGAAATACTACTAGGAATATTTAGATCACATACTTTATACACACCTGTAAGTGTGTATGTATCTATTATGTTTTCATATAGGTTCCCAGTTTATGACCTCTGATTGGTTTTTATTCATTTAGTACATTGATGAACGTGTTGGGTTGTGCTGAGTGATCATCGATCACATGGAGTTGATTTCAGGATGGTTTGGGTTTTATTTTATTTCATGTGTGTTGATGTATTTTCTATTTTGTTATATTTTAACTTAACTTTTGTATTTATTATTTTGGTCATTGTGTTGTATTTGTATTTTTAATTCCTTGCACCAATTCCTTTTATTTATACAGTTGATATTTTATACATGAAAGTGAGTTGGTTTATCTATTTATCATGCTTGTTCCATATTTGAATTGTTTATTTATTTATGTCCACTTATTTTATATGAATGTAAGTAAAATTTATTGAATCAACATGAAATATTATTAGTTGGATTCTACTAATTTATTTTTTTTATTCTGGGGTGAATTGTTCCCAGTGGTTATACTGTGATAACTTGGTGCTTGTTTCCAACCTATGGTAATCCAGAATGCACTATAAGTCTTATGAGGGAGTGGTATGAGTAATGATTTAGTTCGACCCAAGAAAATTCATATAAAATTGGTATCATAGTTCCTTCTTTTTTATCTAGGTGTATCATGGAAGTATGGGTATAGGATTATCGAAACTTAGGAGATAGGTCATGAGTAGGTTCTTGATCACCACCTTTTGTAATGAAACTTAAGTTTCCATGTGTAGTTGGAATTTGAGCCTTTAATATTGATTCAATATTTGATTATTTGGATGGTACTTTGATCCTTATTGGGTTATATTATATAATTTTTTGGTTTTAATAAGTTTTAGGGTGAAATTAGAAAGGAAACATAGTTACACAATTAGATCACATGGTCTATAAAACCATGCAGTGCCCATGAACATGGTTCTAAAAACTTCTCCAAGGATTCAACATGGTTGACAAATGATCATCAAAACCATGAAAATATCTGCATCTCTCCTAGATTTATTGTTTAGATCTATTTTGATTCTAAATTTATGCTAAAGTAGTTTCAATTTATTGGAGATGGATCAATGTGGGTTTTGTGATGTTGTTGGAGTGGATTTTATTTGACGATACTTATTATGTTATTGTTTATTCTAATGTTATAATTGGATATTTTTCTTTAAAATATGATTTTTTGAAATGTATTTTTTTAATCTGTGTTATGGTTTATTTGTAATAAGGAATTTTTTTCCATGTGGTGTTTTTAAAGTGGTTTATTTTATTATGGAATTTTTAAATTGTTTAAAATGAAAGTGGGTTATTTATATAATTTTTTTGAATTTAAAAGTATGGAATTTGATATTTTAACTCTTTTTAATGTTTTGAAATGGGTTTTATTTAGTTTTAAAAATGAAGTGGGATGTTTTCAAATTGGGTATTTATTTTGTGAAATGAGTTTCTAGGATCTTCTTGAAATGGATATGGTTTAAAGGGGAAGTTTTTAAAATACAATTTCCTTGGTGAATTGTGTTTTTTTGTTTAGTAACTTGGTTTTAATTGGGAGAGTTTTATTTTAAATCATAATTCATGAATTGATTCAGTATATGTATTATGTTATTTATAGTATTCTTCATATAATGTTATTGATGGAACATAGAAATATGGTCCCTAAAGATGACCCTTAGGGTGATTCTTATTGCACTCTAGGTGTGAATCATCTGGCTATTATCCCTAACCAAACTTAGAATAGAATTTTAGAGATGTAACCTTCTATGATCTTTAATGTCCTAAATCACCATTCTTATTTTTGTGGTGATCAAGGTATTCTTGAGGTAATAGAGTGGTTGAATAAGATTGAGGGAGATTTTAAGTCTCTAGAAACTCATGAAACTTCAATGGTAAAGATTATTGTAATATTATTTGTTGGAATAATATTTCAATCATTTTTTAGACTTAGTATTATTTTATATTGATCTAGTTTCTAATGGAATTTTAAAATCTTGATTCCTTAAGAGAGGTCTCTATTTAGATATTAGATATATTGTGTTTAAATTTGTCCTAACATGATAAAAGGAAATGTCCAAAAGGTCTATGATTGTACAATTGAATCAATCTCATCCAGATAATCCTTAACTTGGAAGTTATATTATTGAGGGTTAATCTTATTATACCATGGTTGTTTCTCACGAGAAGAAGAGATTTTTTT
Organism: Viscum album; assembly: GCA_963277665.1. Classification (NCBI taxonomy): domain Eukaryota; kingdom Viridiplantae; phylum Streptophyta; class Magnoliopsida; order Santalales; family Viscaceae; genus Viscum; species Viscum album. Next base: position 1,116,619,759 of record OY728120.1, read on the forward strand.
GTGTGTTTCCAGTGTGGTAAATTCTTATAGATTCTGTAAGTTGGGTTATTAGATGAAGAAGTATCAGGTGTAAATTATATTTTAGTGATTATCTATTTTAGTATTTATTCTTGATGAGTTTAGAGAAAATTGAGAATTTTAGGTAATTATTTATTGGTACATTCTCAGGGTTCTTATTCTATTCTTATTTGGAGAGGTGTATATTATTTTTTCTATGATCATGCCACATTTATTTTTTATTCCTCTTGAGGTTTATATGTGATGTTATCAATATGATTAGAGTTTTATTTTGATGAGTTTCTCATGGAAATCATTTGGTACACGCTTGGTTAACTAGGATGAGTGATATACCAATTTAAATTATGCATTGGATGATACCTTAAGTAGAGATTATGACATGTTTGGGTTTTTTTAGGTTCATCATGGGTTGGTTATATATGAGTGAAATCCCAAGATATATTCCTTATTCTTTATAACCCAAGGTTAGATCCCATGTTATTTCATGTTGAAGCATGTTTTTTTGGATTTTATTTTATAATAAAATTTTATTTAATGTTTATGGATTGTTTGAAACTATATATGGACTTTGATGTATTATGTTGGGTTGTACATACTTTATATAATTATAATATGGTTTCTAGGGTTGTTTTATGTGGTTTAGGATAATTATTTTTCCCTTATTGATATATGGAAACGTGATTATCTTAGTGATACATTTTTAATTAAAAATGTTTATTTTTTAACATTCTATATGAATTATAAATGGAAGTGATACCTATTTTAGGTCTCCATGAACATTAGGCTTCATATTTATTTAATTATTATTTGGGTTATTCTTGGAGATGTTTGATGATGTTTGAGAAAAATTTCTGTGTATTTTAAGGTATTGTGTGGTTTTTTGGATGCTCCTTTATCACTTAATGGGTGATAATATGAGATTATCATTATTTAAATAAAATATTTAGATAAAATGGATATAACTCTATTTAATGTGATAGATAATTGTATTTACTTACTCAGTTGATTTTATTTCCATACAATTTAACCTTTAAGTGAAGAGGTTTGTGTTTCTTGTTTATTTGTACTCTTTCTAATGAATTTATGTGGGAATAAAGTGGAATGATGATGAGAATTGTGACACCCTCATGTCTATATTATGGTAAAAATATAATTATTGTAAATTATTTTCAATTTTTTGAGAGTTTTTAGTGTTTTTAATATTCCATATTTTTAGATATCTATAGGTCATGTTATGGCCTAAAGGAATCAAAACATAATGAGTGATGTGTAGGTAGTTTTTTTGGTTTGATAGTCAGTCACACCGTGGCCAATGGTCATCAAGACCTGATGGGTTATATGGGGGGATTTTGAGTTGAGTATGATCAAGGATTGCACTATATCCAAGGGAATCATTCCATGAAGCATCTTTATTTTCTAGTGAAGGTTTTTCCATGCCTTTGTTTATTTTTTTCACGGGGAGTGTGACATGTCACATCGTGGCCTAGGGGAATCATGACATGATGGTATAGATATTTTTATAGGGGTTTTTAAGAAAAATAAAATATCTAATGTATGATATATATTATGTATCATAGGGTGAATCTTGACTTCATAGTAGATGTGAAATGGGGAGTCAAGTTGTGGTGATGCATAAGGTTTTTAAGGCAATGCATAATATTTTACTCTTATGTGAGTGTTTTTTCCTTTGTGGGATTTTTAGTTTGAGTTATAGGTTACTCCACAGTTAGAGGAATCATGAAGTGATGTGTATCGAGAATAGTTATATTTTGGATAAGTCCTATACAAAAGAGTAAATAAAATTACTCTTATATTTGGGAACTTTTTTCATGAATTTTTTTTTCCATTTATAAATTTTGAGAGGGGTGGATCACACAATGATGGTTTGGTATCACACCATAATGGGGGTGTCATGGGTGAGGTTATGCTGTGGAGTTAAATCGAGGAGGATCTTCACGTCATGAAGATGGAATTACATGTTTTGGTATCCTAGGGCTCAAGATCCTTAGATCTTCCTAGACGAGGTGCACCATACTGTGGATAAGGGAGTCATCCTATAGTGGGTGTCTAGAAAGGGGTGTCACACAATGGTGATTAGTTCCATATCATTAGGCAGTCTGCCCAGTTTTTTTAATTTTTTAATTTTATATTTCTACCATTGTAGAATTAAAGTATCTTTGGGATCCTCTTTCCTATCATTCATTTTTATTAACTTGAGGAGCCATATAGGATACTCTCATTCCTTCATCCAAGTATTTGTTTGCCTCTTATTTGATTTTAATCAGAGTTCTTCATGATTTGGTCTCATTTAAATTCCCCCTTTATTTTATTTTATCCCATGAAACATAATGGATATAATGGTTGAATATTGGGTTTGTTTTGGTCTAATAATATGTATTTTTTTATTAAGTATTTTAGCGACTGTTCTCTTTCATGTTTTTTTTCACCATCGAAGGTGAGTGATTTCTGCTTAACTGAGGTAGATGTTTCTATGAAATTATTTTATTTTTAAATTTATGAAATACTTGGGTTTTATAAATTCTTTAAATATTATTTCATTCCTATATGTGATACCATTATGGGTTTATAAAATGTTTCAATTTATTTTTCATACTTTTTATATACGGGTTTTCAGTGAATTTTCTTGTATTCATTTTGATCAAACAAATTTCATGCCAAGTGTTTGTGAAAATTATTGAAAGACTATTTTAAAATTAATTTATTAATATATGAAGGGTTTTGGACCTGATTTTATTTATAAATAATTTTAACCATGTTTTTAGGATTTGATTTCAATTGAATAAGTGTTTTGGTTTTCAAATAACTCTTAAGGGAGGAGAGTTTTATTTAATTTAAATTGATGATCCTAGTTAAATTTTCAATGGATTAGAAAAATAACTTGGAATTAAAAGTTTTATTTAAAGGCTTAGTTGTAACCTTGTAATTGAGTTTTTCTGATAATTTTATACCCATTTTTAGCCCCTTTCTATTATATCTTGCATATCCTTTTTCATTTTATGGGATGTGAAGTAAAAACAATTTGTGATACTTATGAATTTATAAAAGGGGATGTTTCTTAAGAGGTTATTGGAGGTGAGATGAGGTTTATTGATTATAATTATTTATTTATTCTTATGATAATAATATTTCTTATTCTATTGATCACCTATAAATTGAATTTTTCATGGGAACTTGAGTAACTAAGTGAGGAATTCAGTTTATTATATACTAAATTTTATGAGAATTTCATGAAGACCCATAGTGCAGGTTATCTACTAGATGAGTTGTCGATTAGACTATAGAAGATGACCCAAAGAATTTTTTAGTTAGATTATAGGATATAATCAAGATTAGGGACATGATATTACTATTAAATCTTACCATAATATTATATCATTTTGGGATCAAAAAAAGGAAAAAACTTGGTTCCACTTGAGTATATATAAGGCCATCTCACATTAAGACCTAGGAAGTTCCCCGTGATATATATTCATTTTCTGATAATTTTATACTGGGGGATTTTCAACCACATACTTTATTTTATCCCCTTGTTATCATCTTGGATTAGTGGAACCATTTCTATTAATATTTCTATATTAAGTTATGGTTCTTGATATGATAGTTCCTACTGTTTATATGCATTATTTCTTTTATGATGTGATTTAATTTTCAACTCATTTGGAAAATGGTGTTTTTTTGGTATGTTTTTAAATAATAAAAAATGGTTTTCTTTGGATTTCATAAACTTCTAATTACACATTTACATGTTTTAAAAATTTTCCTTTTCAAATGGTGGACTCCACCCCTTGGATGAAAAAAAGTGGGTTTTAAAAGAGTTATTTTAAAGGAAAGTTTGATTTATTCACTTGGGTGTAAAATCATGGTTTTCATAATGGATATTGTTTGCTTGTTTTTATAAAATGGTTTTATATTATGGTTTAGAAAAAGGTGAACTATATGATTCTTGTTTTTGGTATATATTACATTTGTAAAACATTATTTTCGAAATGGTATTTTAACTAGAAATTATGAAATGTATTAGAAAAGGAATTACATAGAATCTTTGTTGAAATCCTACTTGGCATGTCTAGATCTCACACTATATACACACCTTCATGTGTTTATGTAGCTATTATTATTTACTACAAGTGCCTAAAATGTGATGTACGATCAGTTTTCATTCATGTAGTCTGTTGATGGACGTGTTTGGAAGCGGTGAGTGATCATGGATCACATGGAGTTAATTGTGTGGTGGTTCAAGTTATATTTTATTTTGGGGATGTTTATTCATTATCCAATTTTTCAAGTTTTATATTACCTTTTATCATTCCTATTTTGGTTATCATGATGTATTTATATTTCAAATTCTTTTTATTAGTTCCTATTATGTATAAAATTGATGTTTTACACATGAAAGTGATTTGTTTGATCTATTTATCATTCTTATTCCATGTTTGGATTATTAATTTATATATATATAATTATTTTATATGTATGGAAGTAAAATTAATGGATTCACCAAGATATATTATTAATTGGATTACAATGCTTTATTTTTATTATTCACGGGTGAAACCATTCCCACTGGTTATATTGAGATACCCTATTTCTTATTTCAAGTCCATGGTGATCATGAATTCACTTTGAGCCTTGTGGAAGAGTGGTATGGGTGATTTTTCAATTCAACAAAATATGATTCATTACATGATTCATGATTGAGGAGAAATATGGTGAGAAATACTTACCATCCAAATAAGAAGTGAACATTAAATCTATTAAATCTGGCCCACATTGATGTATATTTTCCAATCACTCTGGTAGGAACTTATGGTTAGAAATACTTCATTATATTTTTTGATGATTACAATAGGATGGTATATGTTATGTTTATGTGATTTAATAGAGAAGTGATATAATATTTAAAAATATTATGAAAAATATTGGAACATGAAACTGGAAGAACAATACAGATTCTAAGTTTAAACAATGAGATTGAATACACTTCCATTGAGGTTGAAAATTATCTGGAAAAACATGTAATAAATCACGAATTTTCAATAGTAAGGACTCATAAATAGAATAGAGTCATGGAATGTAGATATCATGTGGTAAATAACATTCCCAATACCCCATTTATTTAAAGTGTCATCTCTTTCCACTATTTTAATGAAGTTATACAAGTGGATATATATACTCAGGATTGAGTGTTGCCCAATCCTAGAGGAAATAATATTAAAATATGTAATGTGTCATGGTATGAAACCCTCATTGAAACATCTTATAGTATTTATAAGGAAATATTTTATTCAGAATAAGAAGGTAAATTGGGGAAAGTATGGTGATATAGAAAATGAAGGAATATTTATGGGTACTCATTAAAGAGTAAAGATGATAAATGTTTCAATAAATGGATCAACAAAATTTCTAAAATTAGTGATGTGAAAGTTATATAAAATAAAAAAAAGATAATTTTGGGAATTTTATCCCTAAATAAGTGAATAAAGAAGAAGAATATATAGTTTTAGATTTGGTATAATATCATAATCTATAAATTGATGATGATTATGAAGTTGAATAAGAGGAACAACATTGTGGTCAAGGGAGTCAACCTATGACTAAAATAAGAAGAAGTATAGTTGATGTTGATCCAAGAAACATTACTGGAGACAAATTTTCTCCAATATATAATCTAATAATGAGAGGAATAGAGCACAATGATATATTATCATAGGTTTAGTAAAATTATTTTCAAATAATTAATGAAGGAGGAGTCATGGGTAAAATCTATGAATGAATAATTAGACTAAATTTAAAAAAATCAAACTTGGGAACATATGGATAGAATTAGAAATCATAATTTTATTAGTACAAATTGGGTATCAAAAAAATATTGATTGACATAGTATAGTGGTACAGAATAAATTGAGACTAATATGATAAGGAAATGATCAAGTTTAAGTAGTTGATATTATGGAAACATTTACACCAGTGGTGAGAATGGAATCAATCAGAATTTTTATGGTATTTATTGTAAAAAGGAAGTTTATAGTTTATCAAATGGATGTAAAGACAAAATTTATGAATGGAGTCTTGAATAAAGAATTATATATCAAACAATTATGGGTTTTAGGGGACCATATCATAATATTTGACAGAAGAAACAACCCTAGAGAAAGACTAATCTATCATCAATAGAATCAACCTGTATGAAAATGAATAACTACATACCTATATCATGTAATAATCAACCTCCATCCTAATGGATTAACTTAAATATGATCACTAAAGTAGTAAAAAATAACTTCCTTCCTCCATAGCTAATCCACCAACCTTGGATTCCATATCATAACTTGAGGACTCCCAAACACTGAAGGGGTGGAAGTGTGGTACGTGCATCATGACATTTCAAAATTTCAAGTTTATTAACCTAATAACTACTATAGAAGTAGTGATAATAGATGAACCATATAGAGAGTGTTCCTACACACTAGGAATATCCACCTGAAGGAATGTTCAAGAAGATGATATTTTAATTTGATTAAAAAATAAAAATTATAAAAAACAAACAACTATTTAAAGACAATTAATTAAATTAACTAAAACTATAAAAGTGAACTAAATTAATCTATGGAGGAAACTGGTGGAAATGGAAGTGTCAATGTTGTGATGTCCATTTAGGTGCATGCAATGCCAATTATTTAATTCTAAAATATGAATACCTATTTATTTATTTATTCCTGATTCTAATTTTAATCAAAATACTATTAGGTCTTATTATCTAATGTTAGACGGTATTCTCATTTTCACAAAAATCATCAGTCATTTTATTTTCTAGTTTGATGAATAATTTTAATATCATTTAACCCTCGAATCACTTAGGGAAATAAAATGACCCATTTCTCAAAAATTCAAAGTATCTATTAATGATAGGTTTGATCATGTGATATCACTTATTAGTTATCAATCAGGAATATTTTAAGGTGAAATCACACAAAATATTAAATTTTTAATTAAAATATTTATTCATTCAGAATTCAATCATGTGCATTTTATGATTATATCACTCACGCAAGCAAGTTTAGAACAAATAAATTCTTTTATAATCTACCACCCATGATTACATATTAGGTATCACATGAACGAACACCAAATATTGTGTGTAAAATCCTTAAAAATTAAAGAAAAAACATATATAATTTAACAAATAAAAATACAATCAAAATGAATTAATTGGAAATAAAAATATGTAAAAATAATAAGGAATTCAATTACCTATATGTTTTTTGAAACTCTGACACAAATAATACTATCCAAACATTGTGAAAACAGGAAATGAAAAATAAATAATAGAAGTCACCATGTTCATATCGATGCGAATATCACTGTAATCTACCACTGATGATCACCTAATAATAACCATTTCCCTACTGGTCACCAAGATGCCAAAGTGAACAAATCCATGCATTGTTAATTCATTATAGCCATCTCTAATTGTGACTACACTCGATCCCTCTAACAGACTACTAGTGGAGACTGCCTGAAAGGGAGGAGGCTGAGTTGTTAGGGGGGTCGGAAAAATTGGTTATTGTAGTAGAGGGAATTAAGCGGCATAGTGATGGTGGAGTTTGGACCGAAGAGGGGGGAGTAAATTCCTTACTGGTGGTGCGCAGTAGGGGGGTGCACACCTAGATGATGGGGAAGGATGGGAGTGGCACACCTTTGGGATATTATTGTGCGTCAAATATGTTAGATGGTGTGGGTGTAAAATGGAGGATAAGATGCTCTACTAGTGAGGAAGATAGAGGATGAAATCTGAGGTTGGTGTAGTGGAGGTTAGGTCGGTGGTCTCATAGGCATGGTTCACACCTATAGTCAAGGAGGAAGAGGTCATACCTCCTAGATTACTGCAGTGTGAGAGGAGATGGAGGAGAGGAGGGCGACACTGCCTCTATTTAGGGTTTTTTAACCCTTTCCTTTAGAATCTATTGAAAAAAGATTAAGATAATAATAATAATTATAATAATAACAATAGATATAAAAATAATTATTAGATATAAATATATATAAATGTGTATGTGTGTGTGTTCACTTAAGATTAGATATATTAATATAATACATAAAATATAGATAATTGTTTGATAAAATTATAATCTATCCTAAAAATAATAATATTATTATTAAATTTTAATCTAATTTAATAATAATAAAAACTAATAAAAATAATAGTACTAATATTTCAAATAATATAAAATATAAAATTTATGTTGCAAATATATAATATAAATAAAATTTAATATTAGTGAAGCTACTAAATAATAATATAGTTTTAAATATAATATATAAAAATAATATGAACTAATAAAAATAATAAATTACTAATATTAGTATAAAATTAACTAAATCTATAAAAATATACAAAACACTAAAAAGCTACATAAAAAACCAAAAAACACTAAAATCGATTATAAAAATAATTGAAACTAAATTAGAAAATTATTAAAAATGCTAGTGAAATCCATGAACATAAAATGGTTGACACTTAAAAATTTTCACTCATTGGAAAACCAATCAGAAATAATTCCCAAATAGACCCATAGACAAATAAAAACATCAAAAATACAAGGTCAAAAATTTTAAATTAATTTTTCCCAAAAAATAACTTGCTTCATTTAAAACTCTAATTTTCTAAAATAGTTTATATTCCTCTTGAATTATTTCCACAACATGTACCTGCACTCATGCATTATGCGACTTACCTCTCTATCATTCACATTACTCAAACAATTTCATCAAATTTATTCCCAATTCTTATACACATTCATGATTAATATGGGATTTCCATGAATTTCACATCACTACTTGTGAAAATCAAAATAAAGCACTAATATCAAGGAAGTTACATTAGGTTCAAATGTATCTGAGGCTGTGGTATAGTGGGTCATAAAATAATTGAAAATTTTGGAAAAAATGAGGGTTGATTCTTGGAATATATGCATGATCAATGTCAATAAAAATTTATCTCTCAAAATATCACTCACCCACATTTAAAATTTTTCTTTTCCTTAAGCATGTGAAAATTAAAATGTCACATTATTTTTTTTCAATTATATTATTCTTTTTATAGGAAACAACTCTCACAAACATAATGGATTGGTAACTAGGTGAGTATCAAATCCATTATACCATAAAATAGGTGTTATAAAAAATCCCAAATAAAGGCACATAATTTTCCCATACTCGGTACAATCACAATGAAAGTAGGTCATATAGAAAAATATCTAGCTCATGGAGTAATAATTCATCACTTTTATAGAAATCCCTAAAGGTGAGGGTTATCATGTAATAACCACAGATGTACTCATTGTTGGAAAAAATAATAATTTATATTCCCATATCAAAATAAATGTAATGTATGTGGGTCCTGTGAAATATAACATATATGATCATGATGAGATAATGTTGATCCATGTGCATCAAATTCCTCGCTATCCCTCAAACAACCCTCTCCATGAATAAATCTCTCCCCCACACTTAGATTTGAAAATCATCATGAAAATAGTCAAGGAATTTCCAATCATCCTAAAAATGCTTCTTCATGGATTTTAAGGGATATAAAATAGAGAAAATTTATAGGAGTTTCAATGGGTCAAAGGGGATAAATAAATCAAACTGATGTCTCAGTCATTTTAGTGTAACTTTAGAAATTCTAATTACTTTGATAGAAAAACATAGAAGGTTCTATAAGACATAACATGGTTGTGATTCCCTAAAAAAATAGAAATGGGAGATGATGTAAAAAGGGGTCAGAATCCTCACAAGTATAGAAATATAATGTTGGATAACATAGACGAGAAAGAGTAAAAATATGTGTCTAAAAAATATAAGTTTTAAAAAAACATTGTCAAAGCATAGAAAAATATAATCAATCATCTAAGTCATGATATCAAGGATAAAATCATGTAAAACATGAATCATGTGCTTAAATTTCTCAGGGATAAAAGTGGTATTCCTATTACCATGTTATGAAAAAAATTCAATAGATTTCATGTGAATTAAATAATGAAAGGAATGTTTGATTTTTTTTCAATTTTCCTTTTTTAGCTATTTAGTTTACATGGTGTTTTTGGAATTATAACATATGACAGAAAATAAAACCCTTCCTTGAGTAAGTGAATATATACGTGGAAAGGATGATTGTATCCAATGAAGCTCAAGAAATGATGTACCTATAAAATCTATACAAGGAAATCACATAACCACATCATATCAAAGATATTACACCAATAACAAATATCATGTGGATAGTAAAAATATATATGTTGAACTAATCTCCACTATTGTTCTAGGATAAAAAATATTGCGGTAAATGCATGTCATTTTATTACTTAGAAACTAAATTAATTGAAATTAAATAGAGTGAAAAGAAAACAAACTAATGACGGGTTTCCTCCCATTGAGTGCTAGGTTTACTTCATTATCTGCCAGATATTGATGAAACTCCACCAAGATAAAATGGTAATGTATACCATGTATCTTCTTCCTCATCAGTGGGAGTGTTGAATCTATTCATTTAAATGGAAACTATCATGCAATAATCACAAAATCACAACATAAACGTGTAAAAAAATGGATGGGTGGGATTAAATGAAAATATACCAACTCAAAATGAAATTAATATACATCATATGAAAAAAAATAACAAAATAATTAAAGTTTTTTCAAAGGGAATTAGTCGGAAGATCAATAATATTACCTCTTTGAATGTGCACAAGAGAAAAAATTCTTTTACTAGACTCTTTCAATGGTTGAATTATATCCATAAAATCCTTGAATTAAGTATCTAGGCTAATGATGTATCATAATTAATATTCACCAAAATTTACTAGAATTGGGAAATCCACTAGTTTCTATATCAATTCATGTTACATAGTTTTATTGATTGTGCTAAGGTCAAGAGTATTTATAGCATCTATGGGTATTTCTAGTGAAGTGACCTTGATGAAAAAAGAAATTGGGGAAGGATCAATTGGAGTTGACGACTACATTATATCAAGAATTAAATATTTTTAGAAAGTTTCTTATATACTTACCTCATCATATTTATCTGTTGGAACATGTGTCACCATGAAATCAGGATCATCCAGGAAATTCCATTCATCCATTATTTCTATAAAAATTTGAGTGTTCTCAACCACCATCACTAAATTATTTTATGACACTAGAGATATTTTGGATGTCTCCAAATTGGAAAATCTCAGACTTGGAAATATTTTAATAAATAGGTTATTCGAATTCATTTGAGGTGATGTTCTATTACACATGGAAATTCATGCCATCTTGGACCAATTCTAACTATATCATAGTAAAGAATGGTCCCAGTTCAATACTATCTTCATCCTCAAAATAATTTTCAACCTCAAAAGGTGGAATTTAATATAAATCAAAGGAATCCATTCTCAATTTAGAATTAAAGGGTTGTGATCTCATAGAATAATGACATTAAATCACACTTTTTGATAAACCATTATGTTCAATAGAGTGGAAGACTAAACTCTCATATTCTTGAAATGTGATTATATTGGAAGAATAAAATTGTGATGGAGAGGATTCATCAATGGTATGATATTAAGGATGATAAATAAAATTAGTATCATTATCAAAATTAGGAATTTAATTTTTTTTAAATGGAACCCCTATTACATTTCCCTCAAAATAATTTTTCTGAATTGATTATCAAGTGGTAGTGAGTCAACTAGTTGGATAATATGAGTCATTTTATTTTCTAGATCCTTCATTGATGAAATAATTTTTTTATTAAATTCATATTGAATATCAAAAAACCTATTTATCTCTGTAATAATAGAATACAAAATTACCTAATTATTGAATCATTTGTTTCACATATTATTTGGTCAAAATGTATGTTTTCCTCTAGTGTGAAAGATGATTTATAAACCATATTTTTTTTCTTTGATTTCAGAGTTGAGTGTTTAAATTGTTCTAAAATATCTTGAAACCTAGACAAAGAGAATAAATTACTGAGATCAATATTTCTCAATAATTTATTGACTTTGAAAAAGATTAAAATATATATAAGGACTTGTATCATAACATGGAAAGTCATTCTCATATGAATCATAATACAGATATGAATAAAGATCGTTAAAATAAATAGAATTACCCAGAGATCTCATGTGTGGTGTAAGGTTGTATTCTATACCACACAATATTTTTGGGTAGGGTGGGTATTATTTGCAATTATGTGGTGCGGACCACTCCATTTTGAACTTATGGTGTCTTGAAATTTTCCTGCAATGATATAAAAATACCCAGAGTAGTTTCAATTTTTTTGGGTTTTTATACCTAAATAACTTTTTTTAAAGATCACATAATTATACTATTCTACCTAGAAATAGTGATATAAATTTGGTATGTTCATTATGACACATCAAAATTACAAATTTATTAACCTACTAACTAATGTAGAAGCAGAGAGTAGGGTCGAACCATAGAGTGAATGTGAAAAATCACTAGGAGTATCCTCTTGGAATAATGTTTAAGAAGAAGATATTTTAATGTTATTAACAAATAAAAATCCTTAAAAAATAAACAATATTTAAAAATTATTAATTATATTAACTAAAACTCTCTAAGTGAACTAAATCAATCCATGGAGGAAACCAGTGGAGATGGAAGTGTCAGAGTTGTGACGTCCGTTTAGGTGCATACAATGCCAATTATTTAATTCTCACATCTAAATATTTATTAATTTAATTATCATATATTTAAATTTTTTTAAAAATACTATCAGGTATCATTCTTTTATGTTATAAAATATTCTAATTTTCATACAAATCATCCATTATTTCATTCTATAATTTAATGAATAATTTGTGTGTAATTTAAGCATTGAATCACTTGGTGAAATGAAATGAACTATTTCTCAAAAATTAAAAGTCTTTATCTATGTCAGGTTTACTCATGTGAGATCACTTATTAGGTATCACTCAATAATGTTTAAAGGGGTACAAAAATATATATTAATTTTTCAATTAATATATTTATTCATTCAGAATTCAATCGGATGCAGTTTACGATTCCCGCACACGCGTGACCTGTAAGAGTTGGTGTCCTAGAACCAACTGGTTTTACTTTTATTACATATATATTTAATTTATTATTACATATTTTTCATTGTTATGCATGACTATGATGTAATAATGTCATATGTTATTTGTTGTATTGATAAGGTCATTGTAGTTCCCCGCTATTATGAGAACCTTAAAATGCTATAACAATATTATTAAATATAGTTCTTCGGTTTGATGTCATACTATGATGAAATACATATAATGAATACCCTCAGGTGAGAATACTCATAAGATGATGATACTTCCTCTCATGAAGTTCGCACTTGGTAATCTTCAAGATAAGAGATTATGATAACAGACCCGCTAGTAAGAATTCCTCATGTTTTATTGTCATCGAATATTTCTATCTGCGAGCATGTGTAATAATCCTTAGACTTTAAGATTATCATTAATATGGGTCATAACTCATGTTCTTTGATTTACTGACTAAAACCTTCACGTAGGAAGTTTGCGGGAAGTAGGGTACGTTGGGTGCGTCGCGAGTGTAATGTTATTAATGGATAAGTCGAGGAATGATTTGTCCCTTCCATTTATGAAAGTTGATATCTCGACCCATTGATTGAAATAGAACCATCACATGAAATTCCATGGCCATGGTGTAACAATGAGTTTATTTCAGGTAGTCAAAGAACAACGTATCAAGCATAAAATTTGATGCCACTATCATGAAACCTACTTTATGAGATATTGCGACAAAGGGATTATATTACACAGTGAGAGTTTGTATGTGGATATCGTTGTTGTGACTTTATGTTCTTTCTCTTGGGTGCCTTGACCCATTTCTAGACAGTACTCTTGGACTTTAGGCAAGCCCACCTAATGCCAATGAGAAAGAATCCTATAGGGTCACACACTAAGTATTTTTGGTTGTCTTGGTTAAATTTTTTTTGAGTTTAATTAATGAAATAAATATTATTCTCAAGACCGTGGAATAATTTTATTCAAGTTAAAATGATCGCATAAATTAAAAAAAATTATTTATTTATTTTACTGAACATTTAATAAATATTTATTTACTAGTTTGTAAATAAAATATTTATTTACTAGAATAAATTATTTATTTATTTATTCAGGTGTTCAATAAATGGAACTAGAGTTTGAGAAGACCTAGGTCAGTCCGGTAGTAAAATAATTATTTACAATATAGTAAATAATTATTTAACTAGTTGGCATAAGTTAAAATAATAATGAAGTTTCTTTTATTTTGTGACATAGAATTTTATTTTATAATTCTATTTTGTGCAAGTTGGCACACCATGAATAATGACGCGGTATTATTATTATGATCATGAGTTTTCCCTACGTTCTTGAATGTATTTAATTGTTACTATGAAATTAAATATTGTAACTAAAATTCCATGTATATAAATAGACATGTAGGCCTATTGTACCATACACCACACCAAATGCTTGGTGAATTGAGAATTATTGATCGAAATAATTTCTCTCTCGAATCCTCTTCTCTCCCCTATCAAGAATGAGATACGTTCTTCAAGGTTAAAGAACAAGTGATCAAGAACGATCGACACAAGACACTCACTTTTCCATGCTAGCACCCAGAGAACGAGTAGTGTTGATCAGAGGCCATCGGAGCACGTGTGGATCACTGCTAGAGGGATTCTAGTTTGGATCCTTACAAGCGCAATGTGATAATTCATAAGGGTCATTCTGGAATATCAACATCATCAATGAAGAAAAATAAAAAAAATATAGGTATTATTTTTCTTTATGAAATTAATTAAATTAATTATAAACATGATGTGAAAGATCCTCTCTAAAGGTTTTGGGCCTCTTCATTCTTTATCTAAATATTTGATTATATTCTGTGGAGACTGGCATTCATCGTCGTATTGATCACAGAATAATCATTGATCATGGTAAAAATAAAAGTTGGGTGCCATCCCAACCATGGTTCTACTATGCCCAGAACCTTAAAATGGTATCAGAGCGAGGTTACATCATAGTTTATAATTATTTAAATATTTCATTGATGGATTACACATTTAATAATTTAGTTGTTCCAATTCAAGTTAATAATTCTGCAAATCTGAATCCTGAGATCTCTCTTTCGTTTCTCATTCACCTTGAAAAAATGATATTTTCTTTTGATTTTTATTAAAATAAAATAGAGGATCTCATCCGGAGGTGCCAAAGCTTCACGGTCGTACAACACCAGAACACACAACTTGTATTTGGTAGTATACACTGTGTAGTCAAGATTCAAGGCATCAGACCGGTCCACCAAACCAAGCCATGTGTTGGAGTCTTTCTAAGTATTAAATGACTCTGTGTGTTGACCAAGAATAGGTGACACATAGTTTTTGGATTACATTCCATGTGGCCCAAATGGACATGACATGTAGTCCCTTCAGTTTAGGGTTGGACCACGTACCCCATACATGACTAGCCCAGTTGGAGACTATGTAACGAGGAAATATATGGAGTGTGGCCAACTGGACACACCGTGTACTCTAAAGATTTCCGAAGTACACTCACATGCCATTTCCCCAGGCATGTACTTTGGATGGACGATGAACAATAGTACATGCTGTGTATTTGGAACTACACATTGTGTACTCATCCAAATTATGCAGATTTATTAAAATTTATTATTATATTATACAAACCCTTGATATGTGTACCATCATGTGGGTATAAAGATGAGGCACAACATGTGATAGGTGTTTTATATATATGTGTTTAATTTAACATCTGTGTAATGTTCATTTCTACTCATTGGATAGTTATGAATAGGAATTCACCGGGTTGGCTCCAAGGTACAAGTTACGTACACAGATAATTTTAAATGAATTTATTTGTTTAAAATTATTATGGATGATAATCACAAGGAAATTCAAGAAAGGATTTAAGATAAAATGATTGATTAATTAAAGATGATAATGAATTGATTCAAGCGTGATTTATCTTAAATGAGAACGATTAAAGAATTGAATGCTAGTTTTATTTATGCATAAATATTGTTTCATGTATGGATGATCATGAGCTAGACCAAGAACTTTGTATGTGGATGGTTTATTTTAATTTATTTATTTGAATTAAATTTGTTGGCATGCGAGTCTTCTCCTCATTAATATGTAGGGACTGTGTACACAAGGTTTCTTTTATGTAAAACCCCATTTTACCCCTCACCTACATGTGAGTTAAAAAAAGGGCATATGTAATGGATGGAACTCCCAAGATAGTGGAAGAGTTTCAAGCTGGAGCTGAGACGAAACCAATCCCAAGAGATATAGAGGTGGATAGGTGGAAGCTGTAAACACAAACCCAAAAAGTTCAAGGTATTTCTCACCCAGGACAAGGTTAGCTTATCAACTGCAAGATAAAATAACCATTAGGAAAGCTCATGATCATTCCATTTACTTTATTTTATTTCTATAATTTTCATGGTTTATCATTATGGATGTGTTGTTATGGTCACATAATTAATGAATTAAAAAATCATGCAAGATGGAACTAAAATAAACCATACTTATGCGTAAATATTATCAAGACATGGTTAATCGCAAAATTAATTTCCACTTAATATTAAAAATCATGTGATAATAAGAAATTCCCATAAAATAGATAAAAATCCCTCAAATAAAATATTAAGTTAGACCAAGCCTTCCATTTCTTGATTAAGGAAAAAAATCAATAAAACTATGTGCTTGACCAACCTTTATTGGGACACTTAGTTTTATATGGGAAGACCTTATGAAAGGTTTCAGGTTGACTTAACCATATTACACCAAGAGGAGTAACCCTTGCTATACTTGGTGTAATATTGGAGGCAATAGTTGAGGAAATCCAAATTCATGATTTCAGGATTGGGGATTCCACTCAACAGATCATGGAGCTGCAAGCCCATAGATGGAAAACACCTACCAACCTAAATACCTTCTAGTAGCTTGGCCAACCCTTGTTGGGGTTATGTGAAGGGGAATATGAATCCTTGCCACTATAATTTCATGGCAACTGGACATTCTGAGTTCAATGGTGAGGTAAATTGGGACATGATTAAATAGTGTGAGACTTAATAAAATTTATTAGTTCTCATAAAATGTAATCAAGAAAGTACTAATGATATTCTATTTTAATTATAGAATAAAAATGAAAAGATCTCCAACCACACTATCCCTACGATCAATTCTAGATAAAGACAACATCCTCACTGGTAGTAACTTCTAGGAATGGTTTAGTTTTCTTTGGGTTATCCTATGCCATGAATGGAAGTCTTACGTACTGGAGCCATCATTACTTGATCTATCTGCCAAGGAGGTGAGTGATGAGGATTTCCTGGTCTATGTGAAACATATTAACGACGTGGTCGGCATTCAATGTTTTATGTTATCATCAAAGTCTATTGAGATCATGAAGTCTCATGAAAACATGGATACTTACAGCATTCTCGAGAACCTCTATGGTCTTTACCAGGAGAGAGAAAGACATGAAAGGTTTGAGATCTCTAAGGCACTATTTTAGATTAATCTTGGAGAAGTTTCCCTAGCTGGGCCTCATGTAGTCAAGATTGTTGGCTATATTGAGCACCGGAAGGTTCTAGGGTTTTAACTCCCCAAAGAACTGGGCACCAATCTCATTCTATCATCACTTCCTTACTCTGTGGTCAATTTCAATATGAAAAACATTAAGAAGTCTCTATCTGGTATTCTTATTCTCATTCGCCAAGTGGACAAAGGTATGAAGCGCGAAAAGACTTCTGTCCTTATGGTGAATAAGAGGAAAGGGAAGGTGAAGATCTTTAAGCCCAAAGCTTCTTCACATCCTTCCAAGAAAAAGAAGATCAAAGGGGAGGCAAGGGAACAAGAAGTTGTTTGTTTCGCATGTGGCATGAAGGGGCATTGGAAGAAGAACTACACTCAGCCTAAGAAGAAAGGGGAAGTTTAGGTGAGTTTGTTATCGAATAAAATCTATCTTTTTATACAAATTGGTTATTAGATACTGCTTGTGGTGCTCACATATGTATCCAAATATAGGAACCAAGTAGATTTAGGAAGATTTATTGAGAGGAGGTAGATCTACGAGCAGCCAACAGAGCCAGAATTTCTACTGTAGATGTTGGGGAATACCACCTCACGTTGCAAACTGGGATGATCTTGGTGTTAAAGGGCTGTTTTTATGTTCCTTCTATAACCGAAAAAATAATTTCTATATCTAGAATAGATATATATGGATTTTTTTTCAGGTTTGGAAATTAATGTTTCTTCTTTTAGAAAGATATCATTTGTTTTGGTAGCGCACATTTATACAACAGTATTTATGTGTTGCATTACACAAACCATGTAAGGGAAATCAATGACAAAGATACTTCCCATGACTCATACCACACCCAACATTGGTATCACCGGCTAGGTCATGTAAATGAGAAATGCTTGACAAATTTACATTAAGATGGATATTTATATTCTTTTGAACTAAAACCACTTGGTGCATGTCATGCTTGTTTACAAGGAAAAATGACCAAATCCCCATTTGGTGGGAAAGCTGAAAGGGTAAAGAGCTTCTTGAATTGGTTCATACCGATGTGTGTGGACCATTTACAGGTGAAGTAAGGGGTGGGTACTCATACTTCATAACTTTTATTGATTATTTTTGTAGATATGGATATATCTACTTAATGATGTATAAGTTGGATTTCTTTGATAAGTTCAAGGAATACAAGAATGAAGTTGAGAAACAACTTGGTAAGAAGATTAAGAAACTCTGCTCAAACCAAGGTGGGGAATATCTTAATCAGGACTTCATTGATTACTTATGAGAGTTTGGGATTCTATCACAACTCACTCCTCCTTACACACCTCAATGGAATGGTGTAAGCGAAAGGAGGAACCACACCTTGTTGGAAATGGTGAGATCAATGATGAGTCATGCAAGTCTTCCATTATCCTTTTGGGGGCATGTGTTACAAACAGTAGTACACATACTAAATCAAGTACCAACTAAATCAATAAATGATATTCCATACGAGTTCTGGAGTGGAAGAAAATATATGTTATCTAATTTACATGTGTGGGGTAGCGAAGCATTTGTTAAGGCCTCTTCAGTTAGCAAACTCACACCCCAATGCACAAAGTGTACCTTTATAGGATACCCCAAGGAAACAAGGGGACATTACCTATATAACCCCTCATAAAAAAGGTTACAGTGGCAAGACATGCCATATTCCTTGAGAGGGAGAACATCTCCAAAAGAGATAGTGGGAGCAAGATAGACTTCAATGAATTCAAGGCTCAAGGTACACAAGAGTTGGTACAAGAACAGATTCCACAAAGACCCATGAAGAAGAATCTGTTCCAGAGACACAAGTACTGCATATGAGTAAAAGAGAGGTTAGAGAACCGGAACAGTATGGTTTTATAGTTACCGAGGATGGTGAATCATTATTAGTTGATAATAATGATCCTCTAACCTACAAGGAAGCAGTAAGTGGAATGGACATTTCCAAGTGTCAAGAAGCCATGAATTCTAAAATGGATTCCATGTACCAAAACCAAGTCTAGATTTTTGTAGATCCTCTAGCTAATGTAAATCCTGTTGGTTTCAAATGGGTATTCAAGAAGAAACTGGACATGGAAGGACAAGTTAGTACCTATAAGGCATGAATGGTTGAAAAAGGGTTTAAACAACATCAAGGAATTGACTACAATGAAACCTTCTCACCAGTTTCAATGCTGAAATCCATTAGAATTATACTTTCCATTGTAGCTTACCATGACTATGAGATTTGGAAAATGGATTTCAAAGAAACATTCCTTAATGGGAACCTTTAGGAAGATGTCTACATGAAACAACCTAAAGGGTTTGTGACTCCAAATGATGCCAACAATGTATGCAAGTTGCATAAATCCATTTATGGATTAAAGGAAGCATCCGGGTCATGGAAAAATCATCTTGGTGAAGCCATAAAAGAATTTGGTTTTATCAATAATGAATGTGAACCTTGTGTCTACAAAAGGTTTAGTGGGAGTACATTCATTTTCTTAATAGTATATGTTGATGACATATTACTTATTGGAAATGAGATACTGGTCTTACAGTCTATTAAGGTATGTTTTAATCAATTCTTATTAATGAAGGACTTGGGTGAGGTAACATATATTATTGGGATCAAGATCCATCATGATAGATCCGAGAGATTTCTGGGCCAAATTTGAAGTACATACATTGATAAGATACTGAATAGATTTAGTATGGAACAATCTAATACGGGATTGTTGCCAGCATCACATGGCATTCATATTTCCAAGAAAATGTGTCCTCAGATACATGAGGAAAGAAAGATAATAGAAATTAATCCATACGCATCAGCGATTGGGTTAGTCATGTATGCCATGCTATGTACTAGGCTGGATGTCAGTTATGCATTGAGTGTTGTAGGAAGATATCAAGTTGACCCAGGTGACCACCATTGGATGGAAGTCAATACTATCCTAAAGTATCTGAGGTGTACTAAGGATATCTTCTGGGTTTATAGAGGAGATGATGAACTACTCATCCGAGGATATGCATATGATAGTTTCCAGACTGATCAAGATGACATGAAGTCACAAACGGGATACATCTTCACTTTGAATGGAAGTGCAGTGAGCTGGAAGAGATCAAAGAAGAATGTGGTTACAGATTCTATAGAAGAGTCCGAGTATATCGCATCTTCTGAGGCAACTAAAGAAGAAGTTTGGATGTAAAGCTTCGTCTAGGAGCTATATGTGAAACCTAGCAGTAAAGATCCCATCACACTGTATTATGATAATACTACAGTGGTGGCTCTAACAAAAGAGACAAGGTCACATCAGTGAACAAAGCACATACTTCGGAAGTATCATCTCTTGAGGGATTTTTCTCAGAGAGGTGATGTTGTAGTGAGAAGTATTTCCATGGAAGACAATGTGGAAGACCCCTTAACTAAAGCCTTGAATCAGTAGAAACATGATCATTATATGAGGTATAGTGAACTGAAAGTTGTAAGAAGTTGACTCTAGTCCAAGCGAGCATTTGTAAGAGTTGGTGTCCTAGAAACAACTGGTTTTACTTTGATTACATGGATATTTAATGTATTATTACATATTTTTCATTGTTCTGCATGAATTTGATGTAATAATGTCCTAGATTATTTATTGCATTGATAAGGTCATGGTAGTTCCCTACTATGATGAGAACCTTGAAATTCTATAATAATATTCTTAAATATAGTTATGCGGTTGGATGACATACTATGATGGGACACATAGCATGTAGAACACCAGGTGTGAGTACTCGTAAGCAGATGAGACTTCCCCTCATTAAGTTCGCACTTGGTAATCTCCAAGATAGGAGATTATGAGAACAGACCCACTAGTAGGAATTATTCATGTTTTAGTGTCATTAGATATTTATATCTAAGAGTGCGTGTAATGATCCTAAGACTTTAATATTATCATTAATACATGTCATGAATCACACACTTTGATTTACTGATTAAAACCATCACGTAGGAAGTTAGCGGGAAGTAGGGTATATTGGGTGCATCACGAGTGGCATATTATTAATGTACAAGTCGAGGAAGGATTTTTCGCTTTCATTTATGGAAGTTGATATCTCGACCCTTTTATTGAAATAGAACCATCATGCGAAATACCATGGCCATGGTGTAATGATGAGTTTATTTTAGGTAGTCAAAGAATGATGTATCAAGAATAAATGTTGATGACACTATCATGAAAACTGCTTGATGAGATATTGCGAAAAAGGGATTATATTACACAGTGAGCACTCCTATGTGGATGTCATTGTTGTGACATTACGTTCTTTCTCTTGGGAGCCTTGACGCATTACTAGACAGTACTCTTAGTCTTTAGGCAAGACCGCCTAATGCCAACGAGAAAGAATCCTAGAGGGTCACACACTAAGTGTTTTTGGTGGCCTTGGTTAAATTCTATTTGAATTTAATTAATGAAATAAATATTATTCTCAAGACCCTGGAATAATTTTATTCAAGTTAAAATGATCGCATAAATTAAATAAAATATATTTATTTATTTTATTGAATATTTAATAAATATTTATTTACTGGTTTGTAAATAAAATATTTATTTAAGAGAATAAATTATTTATTTATGTATTTGAGTGTTCAATAAATGGAAGTGAAGTTCAAGTGGACTAATGTCAGTCCGGTAGTAAATTAATTATTTGTAAGATGGTAAATAATTATTTAACTAGTTGGCACAAGTTAAAATAATAATGACGTTGATATTATTTTGTGACGTGGAATTTTATTTTATAATTCTGTTTTGCACAAGTTGGTGCATCATGAATAATGACGCGGTATTATTGTTATGAGCATAGGTTTTCTCTAAGTTCATGAATGTTTTTAATTGTTTTTATGAAATTAAATACTTTAACTTAAATTCCATGTATATAAATAGACAAGTAGGCTTATTTTTCCATACACCACACCACACACCTGGTGAATTGAGAATTGTTGAGCCAAACAATTTTTCTCTTGAATCCTCTTGTCTCCCCTCTCAAGAATGAGAGACGTTATTCAAGGCTGAAGAACAAGCGATCAAGAACGACCGACACAAGACACTTGCTTCGCCATGCAAGAACCCGGAGAATGAGCGGTGTCGATCGGAGGCCATCAGAGAATGTGTGGATCACCACTAGAGGGATTCTAGTTTGTATCCTTACAAGCACAATGAGATAATCTAGAAGGGTCATTCTGGATGATCAACATCATCAATGAAAAAAATTCCAATGATCCAGGTATTATTTTTCTTTATGAAATTAATTAAATTAATTATAAACATGATGTGAAAGATCCTATCTAATGGTTTTGGGCCTCTTTCTTATTTATCTAAATCTTTGATTATATTTCATGGAGACTAGCATTCATTATCATATTGATCCCATAATAATAATTGATCATGGTAAAAATCAAAGTTGGGTGTCGTCCCAACCACGCTTCCGCTGTTCCCAGAACCTTCATGACCAAGTTCCAAAAATATATATTCTATGATGATTTCCCACCTATGATTACTTATTAGGTATTACATGAACATGAATCGAATCTTGTGTGTAGACTCCATAAAAATTAAATCAAAGAAAAATATAATTTAATAAATAAAAATCCAATCGAAATGAATTAACTGGAAATCAAAATATGAAAAAATAAGGAATGAAATTACCTTTTCATTCATTAAAAATATAACAAAAATATTACCAGAAAACCATCATGAAAAAACAACATGAAAAATAAATAATAGAAGTGAATGTGTTCATGTCAACATGAATATTATAGAAATCCACCACTGATGATCTCCCAATGATAACCATCACGCCACTTTTCATCAGGATGCCAAAGAAAACCAACCCATGTGTTTTCAATTCATTCCATACATCATAATTAAGACTAAAATTGAGCCATCCAACACACTGCTAGTGATGACTACTTGTAAGGGAGGAGGTTGAGTCATTTGGGGGGGTTAGTGACATCAGCTGCTACATCAGAGGGAATATGGTGGTGTAGTGATGATGAAGTTTGAAGAAGAGAGGGAGGAGTGGCTAGTATAATGGTGGTGCACATAGAGGGGGGGGGGGGGTGTGGGGTCATGCTTGGATGACGGGGAAGGAGGGGTGTGGTGTGCCTGTGGGGTGTTGCTACGCAATAGAGATGGATGATGGTGTGGGTGTGTAATGGAGGATGAGATGCGCTACTAGTGAGGAATATTGAGGCTAGTGTTCGGGGTTGGTGTAGTGGAGGTTGGGCCGAATGGTCTCACAGGTGTGTTTCACGCTTGTAGTTGAGGATGAGGAGGTCATCTCTCCTAGATTATTATAAAATGAGAGGAGATGGAAGAGAGGAGGGCGATGCTGCCTCTGTTTATAAGTTTTTTTTGAACCCCCTCCATTGAAATCTATATAACAAAAAAAGATTAAGATAATAATAATAATAACAATAGATAGAAAAATAATTATTAGATACAAATATATATAAATTCTTATGTGTGCATTCACTTAAGGTTAAATTTATTAATATAATACATAAAAAATAATTAATAGTTAGATAAAATTATAATCTATTCTAAAAATAATAATATTACTATTAATGTTAAACTAATTTAATAATAATAGAAACTAATAAAAATAATAATACTAATATTTTATGTAATATAAAATGTTAAATAATATATGATGAAAATACATAATACTAATATATAACATTAATAAATATACTAATAAATATTAATACTAATAAAAAATAATATTAGTGAAACTACTAAACAATAATATAGTGTAAAATATAATATATATAAAAATATAGACAAATAAAAATAATAAATTACTAATATTAGTATAAAATTAACAAAAAACTATAAAAATATCAAAAAAACTGCATAACTACATAAAAAACCTTAAATAAATAAAAGTTAGAAAAAAAATTAAAACTAAATTAGAAAATTATTAAAAAAGCTGGTGAAATCCATGCGCATCATATTGATTGCACTGTGTAAAAAATGACATTTTGATAAGAATAGATCGACATAGGTTTGTCTATGAATTTCATGCAATGGGTACCCCAATAATAAAGGATCACATACTTTTATAAGAATCTCTGACACTCTTCATTTAATGAAGATCATTGGCTATGTCGATCAAATCGAGTTCTATTTCATGGAACCCATGCATTACTTCTAGTTGGTTCCCATTCATTAAAATCCTTCAATTAATGTTCCAAGCCATGTATAATTTATTCCTAATGAATTAAAACTGATAAAACTATGTGACAAATGAGTTTCTTACACTTAGAATCCCATGCAACATATATCATATACCCATTTTCCAATATGATATAGGTAGTAGGAGCATCATATTCCCCTTTTACGATTCTAACATATCATATGGTTTGATATAAATCTCATGTATATATTACTATACAAAACTAGGAAGTTGTATAATATGACTTACCCTCTTTTAAGTTCATATCCATAAATCACCTATTTTCACATAAATCCTATAAGGACTAAATGAAAAACTTTACAAATATTTCTGAATCCATCCAACGCTATTTTGGATAGAGTTGATCAAACTCTTTTTATATTGGAACAAATTTTTTTTCTAAAACATAATCCTTATCAAAAGGCCTAACTATGTGACCTTACATGAATTAGTAGTGTTGATAAAAAATATGAAATCCCAATTTTATGGTTGTAAGAAAAGATTGGTCTCTAGTAAAGAATCAATTCTACTCAAGATACTAAGGGAACTAGTGTGATCTCTATCAATCATAATTGTATCTCATATGAACATTTCCACCACAATATGTATCATACATTTCATATGTATACCTATATAATCCATTTTCCCAATATAATGAGTGACCAATAGCCATGAAACAATGTCAATATAGTATAGGACATCTCATAATTTCTTGATTCTTCAAAAAAGACTAACTTGGTTGATGAATACATTATATGTGATTAATCCAGAGGATGATCAAATCACATGCCTCTCATTTAAGTAGCTAAACAAATCTCATGTGACTTAATTAATAATGGACATAAATTTACCCAGTCTAATTCAATCATGGTCCAAATGTATTTTCTCATCATATGAGTGGATAAATCGTATCTTGGTTATGCTCCAACTGATAAAATGATAAAAAACATACCCAACCACCACTGATTAACAAAGCTACAATGACTTTCAAAATAAATATATTAAAGTGTAAAGGTTCTCATGCTAGGTATCTCACTTGCCCCAGGTAAAAAATATTGATAATAATCATACACCCCTAAGTATATTTATTGATATATGAAATTCTATGGGATATACTGGGTCAGTCATTCTAAATAATATGTCTCCACTTATTATCTCACGAGACCACTAATCAATCTAATCTTTACATATCATCACAATCCATAATAATCTATGATGACAATAAATTAAGGACAACTAAAAGTCATACTTTTGGGATATATTATCATTCCACATTTTAGGTAAATTAAATTTCAACACACATTAACGACTGATAAAATAAGGTCATCATTATTATATAATCATGATATATTATTGAAACCATAACATCAATCTATTAAGTATAATATACCAAGAGATTGAACAAGACCCTCATAATTTAACTACACTAATGGATTTTTTATTGTATCAACTATATTTTCATCTATAGTTACTCAGAAAATACTAGAATCATCCCTCTCAATAGTCTCTCATATAATATGGTATCTGAGAAGGATGTATTTGTCCCATTCATGAGATCATGGTTCTTTGGCCTAAGAGATAACTCCATTGTTATCACAACAGGCTTGATCACTCCCTTGACAATAGGAACCACTTTTAGTTCATTGAAGAACCTTCTAATGAAAACAACTTTATTTGTAGTATCTAATGTAGTGATGTAATCCACCACTATTATCGATCCCACTATAGTGGCTTATTTGGAACTCTTCCAACTGATAGAACTACAACTTAGGAAAAAAATGAAACCAGATTAATATTTCATATCATCTCTGTCATATTGGAAACTTTTATCCATGAAATTTTTTACATAGAGCTCATCTTATCCTCTAAATATAAGGAACATATTCTTAGTATATATCAAGTAATTAAGGATGTTCTAAATAGAAATCTAGTGACTCTGACTAGGATTAAATTGGTATATAATCAATATTATAATTTCATAGGAAACATTAGGTCAAGTACACAACATTTAATACATGATAGAACCTATGGTGAATGCATAGGCAATTATATACATCCTTTCTAACTCCTTATAAGGATCTTAAATCTACTTAAGATTCATTCCATGAATCACTAGTAAAGACCCATTTTTTGATTTCTTCATAATTGTAATGGCCTGGACCTCTCCGGCCCATTCCTTTGTCAAAAAGAAGGTCACGAAGTGTTCTGGAGGGTAAAATGGACTTTTCCCACACTTTCCAGAATTTTGAAACTACACGCCGTGTAGTGCGAGTGCACGCCGTGTACCCCCTTGACGGGTATACCCCGTGTTGAAGGCCGTGTCCTTGCTGTGTGAAATAAATGGGTACACGTCGTGTGTCGAGTACTACACGTCGTGTAGTCTTTCCCCGCGTATGCGTTACCAGTCAACGGCTGTGTGCCGTGTTGGAGCCGTGTCCTTGCCGTGTGAAATAAATGGGTACAGGCCGTGTATCTAGTACTACACGTCATGTAGTCCCTCCCCGTGTATTTGTTACCCTCAAATCTTGTGTTGACCAGTCAACGACCGCAGAGCTGTGTTGGAAGCCACGTGGAGACCGTGTGAAATAACCGAGTACACGCCGTGTACCATAAAGTACACTCCGTGTAGTTTTGCTTTTCTCTCCTATAAAAGGAGGGGTCCCCTCCTGCTTTTTAACTCAACCCTCTCCTCCCCTTTCCTCTGAGCAGAGTTCTCCCAAGAGACTCAAAGGCTCTTTCTTCCATAACTTCTTCGTTTGAGCTCCGATTTACGATCCTTCAGTGGCCACAGGATTGTAACGACGAGGAGGAACTTCTGATCTTGGATCTGTTGTCTTTACTTCGGCCTTTCCTTTCCGAATTCCACCCAAGGAGGTTTTTCCGGGACCCGACAGAAGTGACGGACGCCGGTGGACATCTTCTAAGGTTGATCCGGGGGAGCGTTGCGATCAGAACCTGTTGAGGTGGGGATCTTACCTTTACCTCTCTAAATTTTGAATCATGCGGGGTGGGTATCCTCTTGTTTTCATGATAAATAGTTGGAACTTTAAATAAAGATAATAACTGGTTAAAGAACGGGCATGGGGAAGTTGTTATGTTTATCTTTATATCCTATGATATTATGTTGTGAATTGAATAGGCTTATGCCTACTAAAAATCATGGTCGTTGGGGGATTTTTCTTGCACAATTAAATGTTTCCCTATCTTTCTAGACCATTTTTTTGAATGGAACCTTGTGGAATGTGGAATCTGGTTAATCACGTAATGTTTTCTGATTAAAATCTGGAACCCTTGTGTGATCACCCCGATTGAACAAAATGGAATAATGAACATGTGGTTGTTGGCTTGAATACTTGGCTTGTGGTGGGGGTGTTTTGTGGGTTGCTATGGATCGAGTGAGCAGCGGGGTTGCGGTTGACTTGGTTGTGGGTTTGTGTGAATGTTATGTTGGTAACGGGCAGCGGGGATGGGATAAATGGTTTTAAAGGGATAATGATGTACGGGTTTTGGTGCGGTTATGGTTATAGCGGTTGGCAGCGGGGCTGCAGGGATGGGTTTGAATGTGAATGGACTATGGGTTGTGAATAATAAATAAGAAAAGTGGAAGATTCAATGAATGGTGGGTCATGGTAATGGAACAGGATTAATAATCAATGGGTTGGTTGGTTAATAAGAAGGAATTTTTTGTGCTGCTTGTGTTTTCCTAACTAGATTTGTGGATGGCAGAGATATGTTTTACGAACAATCGATGGGGTTGGTTGTGGATAGTTTCCCAATAGTTAAGGAACTAATAAACTAATTCTGCTGAAACGTGAAAACATAAATGGGGTTGGGATTGTTTTTTGTATGTATATTTTGTAGTAGTAGTGTCGAGGCATGTGCTCAGTTTATCTGTTTAGAAGCCATAGGTTGGGATGTGTGTTTAGTATACATATATATATCTGTATCTTTTGTGTTTTATCGCACCCACCCATGTTGAGCACTTAGTGCCGAACACTCTCATTTCATGGGAGAGGGTGTCTTTCCCTTAGTTACTAGCTCCTTCCTGCTCCTTCTCCCCTAGGTTGTGATGGCTTGAGGCGACCTTACACCTAATACTCTTCGGGTAGGTTTCGATTGGGGTGGTTCTAGCCCAAGACTCTTTGGACAGGTTTTACTGTTTCCCAAGGATCTTCAGGATGAGGCCGAGGTGTGTGCGGGTGGGATATGTGGTTGTGATCCCCAGGTGTGTGTGGGCGGGATACGTGGTTGTGAGGCCCAGGTGTGTGCGGGCGGGATATGTGGTTGTGAGTCCCAGGTGTGTGCGGGCAGGATATGTGGTTGTGAGGCCCAGGTGTGTGCGGGTGGGATACGTAGTTGTGAGGCCCAGGTGCATGCAGGCGAGGAGAGTGTGGAAACGTCAGGATGTTTGCCGTTAGGAAGAGAAGCTAACTAAAGGGAAATGGTGTAGGGTACCCAAATACTCTTGTTCTTATATACTACTACTACCTGTTGTGATTGTGTTTTGGTGAGTGTGGCTGGTGAGGTTGGGTGGACATAATTCCTTGCTAGGTTTCTTCTGTTGTTCTCACGGGACATTAGGATGTCTCCCCACTTGTGCACGAGAGCTTTAGGTTTCCATAATGAGTATACTTGTATGATCACTCTACGTTTACTTTAAGGTTTCCAGGAGGACTATCAGGGCCATGCGGGACCCTACTAGTCGGACAGTTGGAGTTTTTGCAGTTGCTGTACTCTTGTATTCTTTTGGTATTGTACTTTTGAGCTTTCTTTTACTTTTAACTTGTTTCAGAACTATTTAAACATGCATGTGGGATTGGTTTGGGTTTATTTCTATACAATTGTTCTTTTCCCTTTTGGTGGTTGACTTGTCCTATTTCCTGATCTTAAAATAATAAAAGGGTAATGCCTCCCATATTGTGAAAACACATACCCTTGGTGCTAGTCGCCAACCCGGGGCCTACTGAAGGCAGGAATCGGGGGTCATTATCTCCCTTTCACCATTTCCAGCTCAGAAGGGGCATCTTTGGTGGGAGGGGGTCGTGACAGAATGGTATCAGAGGTGATGGTTGGGAGATAGGATGGAGTCGGTAGTTAGGCACAGTGAGGATTTCATGGGATGGTAGGGAAACAGTGTTAGTTAATCTTGGTGCGTGACATAGGCCAGGGAAGACCGGCTAGGACACGGGATTTTAAGGCCCCCCCATGATCTAATGCAAGGACTCTGAGCCTACTGAATGACCAAGTGAGACTATATTGATTGCAGGGTAGAGACCCTAGGGAAGGTACATGCATCATCATGATTGTGTTTTACTTGATTTGGGTGTTCTGGGAAAGAAATTGAAATAAAATGATAAAATGAAACCTTGAGAAATTTCCTTACTACTTGGTCTTAGGCGATCTCTGTTTACCATACAGATATGGCACCTGGACGTCGTACCCGGGTGGCTCAGACGGCTGAGGCCCAGCAGATTCAGGCGTTCGATCCGTTGAGGATTGACCGAGAAGAGGAAGATAGCCAGTGGAAGAAGACTCTCCATTCTTTTCAGCGACAGACCCTCAAGAAGTACGAGGGTAGTACTTCGGATACGGAGACGGAGGGGTGTCTTGAGGAGCTAGGGATCACTTTTACCTTGATCCGTGCTCTGAGGGAGTACTGGGTTCCCCTAGCAGTCAGTCATCTGAGAGGCACAGCGCAATGGTGGTGGACGCTCTACCTCGAAGAGAGGATAGAGGCAGAGGTTCCATGGGCTGACTTTGAGAAGGAATTACGAGAGGAATTCCTTTCTTCCATGATCAAGGCGGAGAAGCGGTAGGAGTTACTCTCCCTTCAGTAGGGGAGTATGTCTGTACGAGTGCTGGGGATCAATTTCAAGGATCTCCTGCGCTTTGCTCCAGATCTCTTTCCGGATGAGGAGTCTCGGGAGAGACGTTTGGAGGAGGTGCTTCGTCCTTCGCTTCAGTATGCTGTCACCCCCTTCACCCGTCCGATGTACTTGGCGATACAGAAGATGGCAGAGGTTGTAGAGAGGATGGACTCATTGGGAGGTGCACCCCTATAGGGGATCTACCCGGGCTCGTCTAAGGAGAAGGTAGTCAGCAGCAGGTCTCTTGCGACGGGACCTTCCTAGTTCAGGCCAGTGGGGAGCAGGCCCCAGCAGTTCCAGTTCAGATCTTCGGGTCCTCGTCCCTTTTTCACAAGCCCATGACCAAAGTGTTTTTCTTGTGGAGGTTTCGGGCATGTTCAGAGTTGGTGGTCGACCGGAGCTCAGTACGGTGGAGGTGGGCAGGTTCAGCGCCCACCTCAGCAGCACCAGTTTCCAGCGAGGCCCTTCCAGTAGAAGAAAGACCATGCTCCTCTGAGGGCAGACTTTGTGGGAGGAGGCCAAAATCAGGGTGCTCCTCAGGGACCTCGACCAGGGCGTGGTCGGGGAGGTTGACGACATCAGAGAGGCAGAGGAGCTGGGCGTGGACTGTTTCACGCAGCAGAGTTGACATCTCCAATAGGACCAGAGGTGGTGTGAGGTACGATTTGTTTGTTCAGCACTCTTGTTTCTGATTTGTTCTATTTGGGAGCTTCAGAATCCTTTGTTGCACCTGGTCTATCCCATGCTTTGGGACTAGATGTAGAGAGACTTTATGTACCACTGATGCTGAGTACACCAGTTGGAGGCCAGACCAGCGTATCTTGTGTTTTCCAGAGATTTGGGCTGACGTTGGGACCACATAAATCTAGTGGAGACCTTCTTCTATTACAGATGCAGCCATACGATGTCATCCTAGACATCGACTAGTTGTTTTCTGTTAGTTTCGTTATCGACTGCTTCTGGAGAAGAGTCGTGTTCTCCGATGTGGATGGGAAGTGCACATCTTTTGTTGGCGAGAGGAGCTATCAGGTAGGAATCTGACATGGGAAGCATCTCCTTTCCTTGTTAGGCGGGTTATCAGTGTTTCCAGCTGATACAAAGATGATGGATGTCCTGGAGGTTGTTGGGGAGTTCCTCGATGTTTTTCCTGAGGAGGTTTTGACTCTACCCCCCCCCCCCCCGACGTGACATTGAGTTTGGGATAGACTTACAGCCTGGTGCCCGTCCGATTTCGATGGACCCTTATCGGATGGCACCTTCGAAGTTGTGGGAGTTGCGGATTCAGATTGACGATCTGATGGAGAAGGGTTTTGTTCGACCTAGTGTATCACCATGGGGAGCTCCAGTTTTGTTCGTGAAAAAGGCAGATGGTGGTCTTAGGCTATGCATAGACTACCGAAGATTGAACCAGGTAATGGTCAAGAACCGTTACCGCCTTCCAAGGATAGATGATATCTTCGACAAACTGAGGGGAGCATGTTGGTTTTCCAAGATTGATCAACGATCTGGATATCATCAGCTGAGGGTAAAGGACAATGACATCTTGAAGACAGATTTCAGGTGCAGGTATGGGAACTTCGAGTTTTTAGTGATGTCGTTTGGAGTTACAAATGCACCAGCTGTGTTTAGGGGACTTATGAACATTGTCTTCCGAGAGTTTCTGGATCGGTTCGTCAATGTGTTTATTGATGACATCCTGATCTACTCAAGATCAGAGGAGGAGCACGTTGAGCATCTCAGGGTAGTCTTGGAAGTCCTTCGACACCACCAGCTTTACAGGAAATTGTCAAAGTGTAAGTTCTTGACACAAGAAGTACACTTCCTTGGGCACGTGGTGTCTCAGCATGAAGTGTCAGTGGACCCGTCGAAGGTGGAGGCAATTTTTTATTGGGTAGCAACCAAGAGAATGGCAGAAGTTCGTAGTTTCCTAGGGTTAGAAGATTACTATCAGAGGTTCGTTTCAGACTTCTCTCAAGTTTCTACTCCATTGACAACTTTGACTAAGAAGAACTAGGTCTTCCTATGGAGCGAGCTGTGCCAGAAGACTTTCGACTACCTGAAGGAGAAGTTGGTCAGTGCTCCCATACTAAGGTTTATAGAGGAAGGGTTGTTGTATGAAGTGTTTTGAGATGCTTATGGCCTTGGTCTGGGGTGCGTGCTGATGCAGAAGAAGGGAGTGATCTGTTATGGGTCTAGGCAGTTACGCCCTCACGAGCGTAACTATGCCACCCATGACCTAGAGCTTGCAGTAGTAGTGTTCGCACTGAAGTTGTGGCGACATTACCTCTTTGGGGAGCGCTTTGTGGTCTTCTCATATCACAGGATCCTACGTTATATCTTCTCCCAGTGTGACCTGAACCTGCGGTAGCGGAGATGGGTCGAGTTTCTACAATACTATGACTTTGAGATCTCTTAGACTGAAGGTAAGGGCAACATTGTGGCTGATACCCTGAGCAGGAAGTCTCATAAGGAAGTGGTTCGGGAATCCACTGATGCTTGGAAGGTTATGGGAGAGTTGGTTTCCTTGCACTTGGATGCCAGGGTAGAAGGTGTTAGAGTCTATTCGTTTCAGATGACGGTGCAGTCCTCCTTGTTGCAGCAGGTGGAAGAGTCTCAGTGGGGGGACTCCGAGGCAGAAGTGATGCGAGATCCTGTCGATCAGGGAAACGCTCCAGAAGGATGGTCAGAGGATAACCGAAATCAGATGCTTTTCTATGGAAGGTTGTTTATCCCAGAGACAATGCATGAGGGAGTTATCCATGAGTTCCATAGCTCAGCCTTGGCAGTACATCCAAGAGTTTCAAAAATGTACCGAGTCCTGAGGGAACAATTTTGGTGGCCTGGGGTGAAACAGGAAGTGGCGGAGTTCGTGGATAAATTCCTAGTGTGTCAGCAAGTGAAGGCTAAACACCGTGTTCCCAGTGGGTTGTTACATCCTTTAGATGTCCCCGAGCGGAAGTGGGATGACATCTCAATGGACTTCATCACAGGACTACCCAGAACTCAGGGTGGTTATGATGCTATCTGGGTAGTGGTGGATCGACTGACGGAATCAACTCACTTCTTAGCAATTAAGGAGTCGGGCCTGGTGAGTACCTTAGCACAGAGATACGTAGACGAGGTGGTGTGTTTTCATGGAGTTCCGAAGACTATCATCTCAGATTGGGATACTCGGTTTACCTCACGAGTCTAGAGGGAGTTAAAGCATGATTTTGGCACCCAGCTACGCCTTAGCACTGCTTTCCACCCCCAGACCGATGTGAAGACAGAGCGGACTATCCAGACGTTAGAGTACATGCTGCGAGCATGCGTTCTGGATTTCGGAGGATCATGGGTACGACACTTTCCTTTAGTAGAGTTTTCCTACAAAAATATCTTCCACTCTACTATTGGGATGGTACCGTTTGAGGCTTTGTATGGAAGGCCATGTATTTCACCCATTTTCTGGGTAGAGGTTGGTGAGACAGGTGCTCTTGGGCCAGAGGTTGTGTAGAGCACCACAGAGAAAGTCCAGCTTGTGCGTGAGAGGATGAAAGTGGCTCAGGACCGACATAAGTCTTATGCTGATCGTCGGAGGAGGCCCTTGGAGTTCGAGGTGGGAGATCATGTGTTCTTGAAGGTTTCCCATCGATGAGGGCAGCGAAGGTTTGGGAAAGGGAGCAAGCTCTCACCTAGGATCATCGAACCTTTTGAGGTGCTGAGGCAAGTCGGCGAGGTGGCATATCAGCTGGCCCTACCACCTCAGTTGGAGAAGGTTCATGACGTCTTCCATGTCTCCCAGCTTCGTCGGTACTTACACGATGAATCTCACGTTATCAACTGGGGAGATTTAGATATGGGAGATGACGTGACCTTCGAGGAACGACCAGTCAGAATCGAGGATCGTAAAGAGAAGGTGCTTCGTGGACGAACCATCGCCTTGGTTCGTGTGTTGTGGAGGCATGGCGGCCTTGAGGAGAGCACTTGGGAGTGGGAGGCCCAGATGCATGCTCAGTACCCGGAGTTGTTTTGACTTGTGTTTTCCCTTGTTCTTATGAGTTTTGTGTTGATGATATAATATGTACCTTTGATATATGGAATGCTTGGCTTGTCGGTTGTGAGACCTTTTGTTTCCTTGTTCCCCGGTAATGTGTAACATGTCTGGATGTGTGGGGAAAGGAAAAAACCTGACCCTTAATCGAGACGCATTAATGAAGATGCGATTGAACCCGTGCGGGCGAGTCAGTGCCGCCTAAAGCGGATAATATCTCGACATAGGGGAAGAAATTTCCCAAAACCACATGTTTGGGTAGTGTGTTGGTTGTGTGGTGTTGGGGGTAGTGCGAGTTGAAAAATCCTAATGTATGAAAGTGTGAAGACCCAATTCTTAATCGAGATGCATTAATGAGGATGCGATTAAACCCGTGTTGGCAAGTCCGTGCCGCCTAAAGTGGATAATATCTCGACATAGGAGAAAGGATTCCTAACACATATGATTAGGGTTTTTGGTTGGGTTCCTATTATAAAATGAACCCTAAGAGGTATCTTGTTGGGTTCCTCTGGTTTTTAAATTCTCAGGGATGAGAATCTTTTAAGAGGTATCTGATGTAATGTCCCAGACCTCTCCGGCCCATTCCTTTGTCAAAAAGAAGGTCACAAAGTGTTCTGGAGGGTAAAATGGACTTTTCCCACACTTTCCAGAATTTTGAAACTACACGCTGTGTAGTAGGAGTACACGTCGTGTACCCCCTTTCCAGGTATACCCCGTGTTCAAGGCCGTGTCCTTACTGTGTGAAATGAATGGGTACACGTCGTGTGTATAGTACTACACGTCGTGTAGTCCTTCCCCGCATACGCGTTACCAGTCAATGGCCGTGTGCCGTGTTGGAGCCGTGTCCTTTCCATGTGAAATAAATGGGTACATGTCGTATGTCCAGTACTACACGCCGTGTAGTCCCTCCCTGCGTATGAGTTACCCTCAAACTGTGTGTTGACCAGTCAACGGCCGCAGAGCCGTGTTGGAAGCCACATGGAGACCATGTGAAATAAACGAGTACACGCCATGTACCATAAAGTACACGCCGTGTACTTTTTCTTTTCTCGCCTATAAAAGGAGGGGTGCCCTCCTCCTTTTTAACTAACCCCTCTCCTCCCCTTTCCTCTGAGCAGAGTTCTCCCAAGAGACTCGAAGGCTCTTTCTCCCGTAACTTCTTTGTCCGAGCTCCGATTTACGATCCGTTAGTGGCCACGGGATCGTAACGACGAGACGGAACTTCTGAGATTGGATCCATTGTCTTTACTTTGGCCTTTCCTTTCCGACTTCCACTTGAGGAGGATTTTCTGAGACCTGACAGAAGTGATGGACGCCGGCGAATGTCTTCTAAGG
Source organism: Viscum album (assembly GCA_963277665.1). Classification (NCBI taxonomy): domain Eukaryota; kingdom Viridiplantae; phylum Streptophyta; class Magnoliopsida; order Santalales; family Viscaceae; genus Viscum; species Viscum album. Next base: position 1,116,655,872 of record OY728120.1, read on the forward strand.
TTGATCCGGGGGAGCATTGCGATCAGAACCTGTTGAGGTAGGGATCTTACCTTCCTCTCTCTAAATTGTGCATCATGCGGGGTGGTTATCCTCTTGTTTTCATGAGAAATAGTTGGACCTTTAAATAAAGATAATAACTGGTTAAAGAACGGGGATGGGGAAGTTGTTATGTTTATCTTTATATCCTGTGATATAATGTTGTGAATTGAATAGGCTTATGCCTACTAAAAATCATGGTTGTTGGGGGACATTTCTTGTGCAATTAAATGTTTCCCTATCTTTTTAGAACGTTTTTGTGAATGGAACATTATGGAATGTGGAATCTGGTTAATCACGTAAAGTTGGCTGATTAAAATCGGGAACCCTTGTGTGATCACCCCGATTGAACAAATTGGAATAATGAACATGTGGGTGTTGGCTTGGATACGTGGCATGTGGTGGGGGTGTTTTGTGGGTTTCTGTGGATCGGGTGAGCAGTGGGGATACGGTTGAATTGGTTGTGGGTTGGTGTGAATGTTATGTTGGTAACGGGTAGCGGGGAAATGATAAATGGTATTAAAGGGATAATGATATACAGGTTTCGGTGCGGTTGTGGTTATGGCGGTTGGCAGCAGGGCTGCAGGGATGGGTTTGAATGTGAATGGGCTATGGGTTGTGAATAATAAATAAAAAAAGTGGCAGATTTAATGAATAGTGGGTCATGGTAATGGAACGGGATTAATAATCAATGGGTTGGTTGGTTAATAAGAAGTAATTTGTTATACTGCTTGTGTTTTCCTAACTTGATTTTTGGATGCTAGGGATATGTTTTATGAACGATCGATGGGGTTGGTTGTGGATAGTTTCCCTGTAGTTAAGGAACTAATAAACTGATTCTGCTGAAATGTGAAAACCTAAATGGGGTTGGGATTGTTTGTTGTATGCATGCTTCGTAGTAGCAGTGCCAAGGAACGTGCTCAGTTTCTCTGTTTAGAAGCCATAGGATGGGCTGTGTGTTTTGTATACATATATATATATCTGTATCTTTTGTGTTTTATCTCACCCCACCCATGTTGAGCACTTAGTGCCGAACACTCCCATTTCATGGGAGAGGGTGTTTTTCCCTTAGTCACTAGCTCCTTCCTGCTCCTTCTCCCCTAGGCTGTGATGGATTGAGGCAACCTTACACCTAAGACTCTTCGGGTAGGTTTCGATTGGGGTGGTTCTAGCCCAAGACTCTTCAGGTAGGTTTTACTGTTTCCCAAGGATCTTCGGGATGAGGCCCAGGTGTGTGCGGGCAGGATACGTGGTTCTAAGGCCCAGGTGTGTGTGGGCGGGATACGTGGTTGTGAGGTCTAGGTGTGTGCGGGCGGGATACGTGGTTGTGAGGCCCAGGTGTGTGCGGGCGGGATACGTGGTTGTGAGGCCTAGGTGTGTACGGGCGGGATACATAGTTGTGAGGCCTAGGTGCGTGTGGGTGGGGAGAGTGTGGCAGCATCAGGATGTTCGCCGTTTGGAAGAGTAGCTAACTAAAGGGAAATGGTGTGGGGTACCCAAATACTCTTGTTCTTATATACTACTACTACCTTTTGTGATTGTGTTTTGTTGAGTGTGGATGGTGAGGTTGGGTGGATATAATTCCTTGCTAGGTTTCTTCTGTGGTTCTCACAGGACATTAGGATGTCTCCCCACTTGTGCACGAGATCTTTATGTTTCCCTACTGAGTATACTTGTATGCTCACCCTACGTTTACTTTCAGGTTTCCAAGAGGACTACCAGGGTCGTGCGGGACCCTACTAGTCAGACATTTGGAGTTGTTGCAGTTGCTGTACTCTTGTTTTCTTTTGGTATTGTACTTTTGAGCTTTCTTTTCCTTGTACCTTGTTTCAGAACTATTTAAACATTCATGTGGGATTGGTTTGGGTTTATTTCTATACACTTGTTCTTTTCCTTTTTGGTGGTTGAATTGTCCTATTTCCCGATCTTAAAATAATAAAAGGGTAATGCCTCCCATATTGTGAAAACTCATACCCTTTGTGCTAGTACCCAACCCGGGGCCTACTGGAGGTGGGACTCGGGGGTCATTATCTCCCTTTCACCATTGCCAACTCAGGAGGGGAATCTTTGGTGGGAGGGGGTCATGAAAATAATAAACCTATTTAGCACTTTACCAATGTATATTTATTGACTAAGTACAAGAAACATCCTATATCCATCTATATATCTTTATACCCAGTATATAGGTAGCTTCACCCATGTATTTCATTGAGAAAAATTTATGTAACCATATCTTCATAGAGTTGAGAGTTGGGATATTATTTCCAATAGGAAGTATGTTATCTATATAAAATATTAGAAACTCTACTATAATATTACTAGTCCTCTTTTATATAATAGAATCACCCATGTTTTTAAAACAAACTCTTTGATTTAATAAAAATTATATTTTTATTTTATTTTCAACAAACCTCTTTTTGGATTAGCGGTAACCAACAGACCAAGTGGGAACAAAAATAGGGGAATCCAAAATTCAAAGTTCAAAATTCAAAAACTAAATGAGAACATAGAACCCATTAAGATATTTATCCAAGATTGACCCGCGTCAGCCAAATCTCGTCACCACCCATCGTGAGTCACCACTGTCAACGTCATTGTCCAAAAAATCCTGTCGTCGTCATCACCGTTCAAACACCACACTAGATTTCCAGAGCCCTCATAGCCGCCGTAAAACATCATTCACCATGTCCTTGTCTTCCCCATCGAACCAGAATCAATAAAACACCAAATAGAATGATCTCACCTCAACAAAAATTTAGAAACCATTGGCACGACAATGTCGTGCACCGAAGACCTACAACAAAACCAAACATGGACAAACCATAAACCTATAAAGTAACTTTCTCCGAATAGAACTCAACCAAATCGACTACTGATTGCCATTAAAAGGAGACACCCGATACAAATCACTTGAGGAGAACCAATGACGACAATCCCACAACCCAAAGCCTCTGTGAAACCAACTCTCCATATCCGACTAGGATAGGAGTAGATGGATTTGAGGTCAGAGTAGGAAAATGAATGACCGAGGCTCCGAACGTCGACCTCACGACAAGATGGAAACCATAGACAAAGAAAAGAACTAGTCGAAAAAGGATAGATTAGAAGGCCTATGACCACTAAACCTCATATCCCAAAACCCCTATGTTACCTTTTCTCTAGATCCTATATAGAGAAGTGTAATGGAACGTGAGGTCAGAGTAGGTTTGTGGCGGTCGAGGACTTCAACAGTAAAACACCATCGTCTAGCCATCATAACCTCCTAAGGTACTTTAATTATATATCATACACATATCCTTGGATAAATTCTCATAAATTAAATTGGTTTTTACATCCATTAGATATATCTCATAATGAAAGTGAGATATTATGATTAGAAATATCTAAATGGACTTTATCATCGCAATAGATGAAAATGTTTCTTCATAGATAATTTCATGAATTTTCTTATAACATTTCACCACTAGGCATGATTTATAAATAGACACTATTCTATATATATTTATTTTCTTGTGAAAAACCCACTTAAACCCTATGGGTCTTACTCCTTCAAGTGCATCTACCAAGTTTCAAACTTGGTTAGTGTACATGGAGTTCATTTCAAATTTTACGACTTTTAATCATTTCCCATAATCAAAAATGTTAATGTAATCCTAGTAGGTAGTAGGTTAATAATATATGAACATTAAAAAATCACAATAAACTATTATAAATCCTTATATCATAATTTATTAATGAATCCTACCTGAACTTTGAGGTTTTTGTGTAGATTGATTCGGTTATTCTTCTATAACTATTTATAGAACTGGCTCAACATCCACCTCAAGAAAACTTCTTGTTTTTTGATATTAAAATTATCTAAGTTATAATTTCATCTCCATGAATCCACATCCAATGTGTTGTTTCTCAGGAAAAACACCAAATTAGGAAACAAACAGTTTGGGTTAAGTAGGATTATAGAAATAATATCCTATAGTTTCCTTCAGATAACTAACAAAAAATAATTTCTTCAAATTAGGTTTATATTATCAGAAACCAATAATTTTAAAAGTTCTTAAAAACCCCAAATCATCATAACAGACATTTTGGGATGTTTCCCAGTTCATATCTAATATGGTGTCTTTATAACTAATTTAGATGGATTAAAATTTAGTAGAAATTAATCAGTCTCTAGAGTATAAACCCGAAATCAAATTGGATGAACACATTGAATTATCATCAACTGAACCATTTCCAACAAGGTATGAATCATAATTTTAGAAACAAAATTACACTATGGTGTTTTAGGAGGATTGAGTTGCAGAATATTTCCATAATCCCTCAAATGCATAGTAAATTCTTGGCTTAAGTACTCACTACCCTAATATAATCATGGATATTAATACTTTTTCTCATTTTATTATGTATTTTATTTTAAAATTATTTCAAATTTTAAAAAGTTTCATACTTGTGTATCATTAGAAACACATAACTATACTGACTAAAGTTTTTTTTAAAGTTTGGGGCCGAAGCCTCATTTTTTATTATTGAAACAAAGAAAAGACCTCTTTAACTAGGTAGAGGGAGACCCATTACATAGCCCGAAGGCCCAGTGGGAATTAATCCCATTACATAGCCCATAGGCCCAATTTTTTGGCCCAAGGCCCATTCTATGAATAGTACTGCTACAGTACCGTAGCTGCTACAGTACCCACCGTTGCTACAGTACCCCTGCCGCCGCTACAGTACCCCTGCCACCGCTACAGTGCCTCCATTGAAACACTATCTCGGCTGCTACAGCAGCGCTACAGTGCTGCTACATTACCTGCACCCAATGGGTTTGAACCCCCATTTTCCATGTAGAATTATGGGTTGCTTACCATTAAGCCAAACCCCAACTACCCTATACTGACTAAAGTAATTAGTAAAAGTAATTAAGTATGTAAAACTTTCACTTTCTTGAGTACTCATTAGTACATATATATCACTATACATGAGATATAACAATCCACTATTCCTTTAATCTTTTCTATTAAAATGTGATTTTCTCATTTTTTATAATAAACAAGATTTGAAATTTTCAAATGTTTCATAATAAAATGGTTATAAGAGTCTATATTTCTGGAGAATTTGGATACATTTCTTATTTATACGTACAAGGTGATAATACCAATGGTAGGTGGTATTAGAATCAACCCTAACCTTTTTATTCTAAATATTATAGACATTATTATCAATATCTAGAATATATAAACCATTTACCATATTCATGATGCCATAAAAAATATCATTCATATATATTGGAAAAATATTATTCCTAATAGTGAATGAGAATCCTTTTTTTAAATAAGATACAAAAATCAAATTTATATTTATGTTAGGAACATAATAAAAGTTCTCCAATTCTAGGATTAATATACTAGGTAAATCTAGATAATAAGTGTTGACTTATAATGAAAAAAATCATGCTCTATTACTGGAAAAAGATCAAATTCAATATTTTTCAATTCCATTATATCTTTGAGTCTGTGTTTATCAAAAAATATGTGGGACACACACTTGATATCTAACACCCATGAATCATAGTTAGTGAAACTTACCTCTGTAACATTGAAATTTAGATTCTCAAAAGGATTCATTCTGAGAACACTTCTCAAAATTATATACTAATATAGAACTATATTATAGGCCATACCTGTAAGGGAACTAAACATGATTACCATATAGTAATCAATAATCTATAAAAAATACATATATATGGGTGAGTATCATGTTTTATATCTTTACATCAATTAATTTTAATGAAATTACTCCCATTAAAAATGATGACCCCAAACATCATATCTATTTTGTGATCCAAGATCCATATATCACTAAGTTTTGAGTCTACTTTAGTACTCATATCATTATTTAGCTATTTAGGAAATTCATCATCCCAATCATAACATTTTTGATTCTTGGATAGTTGATCAAAAAAACTATATCCAAATATATCATTTGGATATAAACTCAACACCATTCCTCTTATATCTAAACTTTTATGGTTTCCCATCTAAGTGTCACCCAAAGATCATAATAGGATTCATTTACCTAACCTTCAGGAAAAATAATTTCCACCATGTATTACATAAGATAATCCATAGGAACCATACTTTAGCAGAAACTACCTGGTTGAATGATTGAGGTCCTGACTGTGTTGTTTTGGAAGTAATCCCACACTTAGTATTTTAAAGGGGGTTTCTTTTAAAATTCATAACCATATAATATATATCACATGCATATTAAACCCATTGAATACCATGAAATATTTATTATATCATACCTTATTCCTTTATGTATGCATGATTCTAATGATTTATTTTTATAATTATTATTACATACATTAAGTTAATGCATTCACAATACATTAATGTGTAACTCTTTACACAATCTAAAAGTTTATATTACTCACTAAAAAATAGAATTCAAACATATTCATACATATCTAAATTCTTACTATTAATAAGGTAAATAAAATATTTATATGAAGGAATAGAGTTAGATGATATTGAAAATATCTATATGACTGGTCCTAAAGTGATAGATAGCCATCCCATCACCTTTATAGAATAAATCATAAGCCTCCAAGCCGATGGGTATTCTTACCCCAATTCCCTCTCCTCAGGGAAACTTTACTCAAGAGATAATTCAATTAATGATATATCTAAAACCCAATATGCATAAATTATATTCAATAATTATTCTTAAGATCATAACTTTAAAAACTATTTGAATTCAAGGTAAATGAAAATTGTATCTTATGGAGTCACACTATAGCGACCCAAACCTTTTAGACATAAATATTACATATTTTTAAATGAATATCCAATACGTAATATTACGATCCATTCTCGAATCAAATAGGTTTAGTGTATTTGGAAACATGTATACATAAAAAAACTGTTTGTAATAGATCTACATCGTCTCCCACTAAGTTCTTTATAACTAGTTCCAATTTTAGACCTTTCATACTTAAAACCTTTATTTATAACATGGGGAAAGGAAACATAAGAAAGGGTGAGCTCAAATGCTCATCAAGTGTAAAAAAAGCAATATATCAATGACCACTTAATAATAACATGAACTTAAGGGTGTGAGAATACAAGCTTAACATTTTAAAAACATAATTAAAATATCATAGATCATAATAATGAGTTATAGAATATAGCTTGGTAGTTTATAAGACACAAATCATAGAAGAATCAAAGAACATGATCCATAAGAGCATAACATTGGAATAAGATATAAGTTTGTGGAATAAAAATAAGTATATAAAATAATTTCCTTAGTTAAGGATCACTACAATGACTATCATAGTGTATTGGGTTCACTACCCATTCTATCTTATCCTTAGTAAAGGTTCACTCCCAAGACCATCATAATGAACTGATTACCTTAGTAAACTAGGTTCACTCCCCCATTTCAGTCCTTGTTATCTCATGATATATATATATTTACCAAATTAAATAGAGTGAAATATAATTTAATCACCAAAAATCATATAATGAAAATAATATATATGTATTCCACAAGATCATAAATCATTCATCATATATCATAACTCATAGAAAGGAAATTAATTTCATAAATAATTTCAACATTTCATCAAAGCATAACCCATAGAAAGTAATTGGGTTTCATAAATATTTCATAATCATAATCATAAACCGTACATATAAATAATAAGGATGGTATAATTTAATCATGTCCCCAAAAAATCCAAAATAACATCAAATTATGTTATCATAAATGAAAATTTTCATTAAAATATTACTTGGAATACATCATGATAAAAATATCCTTTTCATTTTGAAATCAATTATTTAAAATCTTAAAATTTCCAAAATACCATGGAAAATAATTTCTTTTAAAATAAAAATTAAATATTATAAAATAATCAACAAATAATTGAGTGGTAATTATGGTGGAAAATTTTGTTAATGTCATGTATGTTAAAACAAATATTTCTTTCACTTTTTTGGTAAAAATTCAAAAGTACCTTGACTGAAAAAAGACAAGAAGATTACTTTTAAAACATTTTGAAAAAATTAAATCATGGGTAAAAATTAATTTAAAAAATCATATCATAATATAAAAACATTATTTAATGTATTTTTAGAAAAAATAGATATAGAAGAAAAAGGATTTTTGACAAAAGAGAGAAATAAATTCAATGTTCCTTAAAAATAACTTATTGGTATCGTGAGTAATTAAAGATAGGAAAATGAAATTAAAACATTTAATCTAAGTAAATTAATATATTAGAAGAAAGTTTTAACGTTTTTTTATAGGTATATCAAATAATTTAACCATTGGAAACTTAATCATAAACTATCCAAATAAATAATGAAACTATAACACAAAACCCTTACAAATTTACTAATCATCATATCAAAATATCATGAAAGATAGAAACTTAGATAGATTTTTAAATAAACATTATATTAATGAAATCATCATAAAATACATTAATTTTAATTATAAACACCACACCAAGGAAAAAAGTGGTGAATATAGCATGATTCTTACAGAAATAAAAGTGAGACAAGAAACCATTTCCTTAAATTTTAATTTCTTCAAAAGTGATATAAACTCATGTATAATAAATTTAAATTTATTATTATTGTATAAAATAATAATTTATATACTTATAATATCTTATATTAATCACTTATAACATTTCATCTCCCATTTATTAATAATTAATTCACAAAACCGTTGTTTATAGGTGTTCACTGTTTCGTTTTACTTGAGAGTTTTTGTTTGGTAGTTCCGGTACTTGTAATTTGATCATGGTTCCATCATATTTAAAATGATAAAAATTATATAAATATCACATATATTCATTATATATATATATATATATTTAGATTCATCCATAAAATATAGATATATAAAAAATAAATTACATCATTTATGAAGATGGTATGATGTACAAACGCATGAACAATATTTTAATTTTTCCAAGGATGGATTGAAAGAAAGGTAAATAATAATTAGCCTTTAAATTATCATTTTTATATCATATAAATATATATTATTTATTCATTAAATTGATATTTATTACTATTCATGCAAAACAAAAAATGAAAAATAAATCACATCACTTCATGGAGATGGTGGTCTACATGTACGCATGAACGACATTGTCATTTTACAACAGATGGGAAGAATGTGGATTATGTTTGTTGCATAATAATAATAATTAATTATATCAATTATACTAAACTAATTATTTTATAATTGATACCATGTATTTAGAGTAGGTGGAAGAAGAAATAAATTGAAAGAGGTCGGGTAAGATGATTACCTCTTCTTAAGTAGGCCTCCTTTATATTCCTTTTTAAGAACCCTTAGAATGGTGTTATAAGCAGAATAAAAATCTTTAATTAGTGAATATTGAAGTTTATAAGTTAATTGGTTATGTTTTTTTCCATATAGAAGGCTCAAACATTGTAAATAATGAGGGAGAGGAGGTTCCATTTTATAAGTGAGGGGAGGGGAACTCTCAGAATTATTTAAAGTATTAAAACTATATAAATTAATTTTCATAAAAAATGGATCCAATTTTATATAATTCAAATAAAATATGAGGATAAGTCTAAATAATATCGTAAAATAAAAGTTTGGCAAGTTTTGGTTATGTTTTCACTCTTATCTCTTAGTTTTAACCCTATCTTAACCCTTTTGAAAATTATGTCGATATCAAAGTGTTTTACTCTTTAAAGGTCAAGAAAGTTAGTATAAAAATAAAATTGGCCCATAAATGGATTATTTTTGACATTATAAACCATATTAATTTCACTTTTTTGATCATAATATTTTTATTAATTTTAAATCATTTAAGAAAATATTTTTTATTATAAAATATCATTAATGTCATTTTTTGAAATACATGAAACATTATAATATAATATGTTTCTAACTCATTTAAAATGTTTAGAAAAAAATTCACTAAAATATAATTAATATATAGTCTAAATATAGTTATACAATCAAATTTTTAAAGGTTTAGATATCATTTTGAACTTTATCTTTTGGTTTAACCCCTTGGTTACCAATTTTAATCTTGACCGTGGTAATGGATTTTTAATATTAAAGGGTTATAATTTTACTTACAAGGTAAAAATTGAATCATAAATTTAAAAGAGTAGATATTTTAGATAATTTATAATTCTAATTTTCCTATTTCAGTATTTTTATGTTTTTTTAAATAATTTAAAAAAATATATTTAATATAAATTCTATTAATGTAATTTTAAGAACTATCCACATAATTTGACTTTGAAAACAATGTGAAAGTAATTTAATTAGAATTTAAAACCTTCACATATCTATAATATTTTATATTTATTTTAAAAATTCGTTTGAAAATTTAAATCAATCCAAAAATATTACTTTTAGAGTTTTTAAAATCGTTTACTTGATTTGTTTTACTACTTGCACATGCACTATATCAGTGTTTCATACATATTTAAGGTGATTATTTAATCAATAAAAATTGAAAATAAATTACCATCATAAAAAAATTATTAATATTTCAAATAAACATTTTTAAATTAACATAATTTTTTATCTCTTTTATGAAATATTAAAGATATTAAGAGCAAGAAAGTGACATTTTTGACTTTATCTGTTACTTAAATATTATAAAGGTAAAAAAAATAAAAAAATGTTATATTTTAGAATTTTTTATGATTAGTGACTAATTATATTCATACACTAAAATAAATTCTTGTTTTTGAATGAATTTGTAGCCTTATCACATTATTTTTAACCATAATTAACTCATTTTACCTTTATTTTGGTAATAAAAATTTACTGTGGTTACAATTCATAATGAACACAAATAAAAGAGAAATATTTTAAAAATTTATACTTAATAATAAAAAATATGGACTAATTTTTTAATGATTTAATTTCTATAATTTTTGAAAATTTATTTAAGATAAAAACCCAAAATGCAATGAAAACAATTTTTTTTCTTCAGAAAAATACCTTTTATGTATAAAAATGTTTTTATACCAAATTAGACTATAAAATTTATTCCAATGAAAATAATGGGATTATTAATAATATAATATTACTAAATTTATTTTTAAACCATTTGAAAAATGGATCTTTGTGAATGCTTGAAACAAAAATACAGTTTTAAATAAAAATCGGTATTTTTCACTACATTCTAAAAAATCAATTTTTTTTAGAAAAATCCCAAAAACCCAACCTAAGATAATTTTGATATAATAATTTAAAAAATGATATTATTTTTATCAAATATAATTTTTAAATTTTCTAGAAATTAATTTTTATTTTTTCTCACAAAAATCAATAATTTTTTTTAAAGAAAACATATCTTGAAGAATAAAATGACTTTACTAAAATCACGTGCTTATATCCTAGAAATTTATCAATGAATTTTTATTTATTATGACTTATATATAAATATATTGTAATTTATTTACTTTTATTTATACCTACTAATTCAATAACTATGTTATAACAGTCATAAAATAATAATAGTCCATGGTTTGTTAAAGCTTGGATGAACATGTTGTATATGGTATGAAAATAGTGTTCTTTTGAAATCCTAGAATGTTATATTATAACCAACTTTAATAAATTGTATCCTCATAATTTTTACTTTTTATGGTAATAAAATTTCTGATATTTGAAAATTCCTTTGTTGAAAACCAATATTGTACAAAGGGTTAGTATAATTTACTCTTGAAAATAGGGAAAGGTAAATACAAATGTCATTTGAAATAACACATAACTAGGTTTATAAATAGAATAATGTCAATGGGAAGTGAAATTATGTACTGAAAAAAAGTAATGTCTAAATAATGATTGAGGGTGATATAGAACATTGATTATAAGAAAGTGAATAATCATGAGAAAGATAATGTACCAAACATCACAAATCAATGAGGTTTGAAAAAGACCATAAATTCATCAGAATTGAATGTAATAAGATAATTTTATTATTTGAAGATACTTTTCATATATTTGAGTAATTCTTTTACCATCTAGACTAATAATATAAGGAAATATACTTACTTGACAAGTGGAATTCCATCCTTTAATAAATTTACACGACAATATCATCTTTTTCTCCAAACAATGTGTATTCAAGATGATTTTTTCATTCCTAAAGCACTAAAATCAACTTTTAATGGATCAAATATTCCACAAAAGGACAATAAGATATTACTTATATATTTAAATATTAACCAAAACTAAAATGTCAACATTAAGTTAAGATAATATCTAAAATGTGTAAACCATCATATGAAGAAATAATACTTTTTACTTCAAAATTTCAATAATAACACAAAAGGATAAACTTAGATAATTAAATAATTAAATAACCCTAAATCCTAATTAACCTCAATAAAATCAACATTAAATAATGTTTTAAACTCAAAGGTGATATTATCAAACCATTCAACTTACATCCCCAAAAATTTAATTTAATTTTTCCTAAATAATCTTTCATGTTAAACCACATGTTAAACATAAAGGATATTTATACCTCAACACAATTAATAATCTCCCAGAATATCATTAATAATCATGATTAATCACTATATAATCTTATAATGTAGTTAAATTCACCAAAATATCATGAATAAAATTTAGATCTTAACCTGAAATATAATCTTTAGCTTGAACATAAATATCACTAAAAAATATCACCTTATCAATGAATCACTTTTCAACCATCATGATTATCTATATCAAACTATCCAATATAAAAAATTAACTTTAAATAAAATCATATACTTACCCAAAAGGTTATTTAAGCCTCAATAGAGTATTATTACTAAAACTCAGCAAAAGTTTCAAACCACCTCAAAATCCCATCACTTAAAATCTCAAAATGGGTATCTATGCCCTTAAACTTATGATCAACCTTAAACTTATAAACCCATGATGCTATCCCAAAATCTTAAGTTAAACCCGCATGAAAACATATATGATTCCAAAAATTAACACAATCCTTATTCCTCAAATAAAATTACAAAATATTTACATAAATCCAAAAATGAAATTGATTTCATCAAATATGAACTAAATCACTTCATTATCAAATCAATAACTAATTTCAATTTCATTAATACTATCCCATTTACTTAATCAATGCTAATAATATCTTTATCCCAACTAAACACTATCAACTTACCATTAAATCAATTTTCTTAGTTATCGGTACCTTTCAACATATGTCTTAAAATCCTTGAAGAAACTACCATGGAATAATCCTTAGATGTTTCATGATCCTTATATCAAGAATATCATTAATATAAAACTTATTCAATTTAATTATTTAATCCCATATCAAAAAAACTTTGATATTATCACTTAAATGATTGGAATAACATAGGTCCTTCCTTGGTCTAGGATTTAACCCTTGGATTAGGTAATTTGATTGGATAATTACCATATTCCCCACAGAAAAAACATTGAACTATAAAATGTCACATTAGGATTAATTTCATTTCACTAAATCTAAATTTTCATTTTTTATTAGAAATTAATTTCTATATGACCTTCTATTATAAACATAAAACATCTTCTCATTTCTATAAGAAATTTCCCTGAGTGTTTCTTCCCACATACTTGACATATAAGAAGGTAAATCTTATTCCATCCATTGACTTACTAAAAATCTACTTATCTCTTATTATTAATGTTAATAAACTCACCAAGTTGATATTGTTAATCATATAAAGAGATAGTTGATTAGGTATAATAATAAAGTTTTACCTTACAACCCCTATTTCATTTGTTTTCTCAGGAGGAAAATCATTCCATTAACCTTCACATTATTCATTAACACTAATCCTCCTAGTTCTAGCCATTGATTAAAAATAAAAATTATAGTGTGATAAGCAATAATAATATTAATAAAAATATAATCACTAAAAATAATTCATAATATGTCTAAATCTTGAAACCATTTTCAATATATTACACCTTAGGTTTATCCTAGTTCATCCTTGGTTATAATCTATTCAAATCCTTTATAATAGTTCATAAGGAAAATGTGAGTTAACCCAGAAAAGCTTCCAAGAGTGTAAAAAAAGGTGTGAAGTAAGGGTAAAATCACCATGTACCAGAATGATGGAAAAAATATACTTCAACCAAATATTTTTTGGATTATTTCCCTAATATTAATCTATTCCAAAACCATTTCCACTTATAGTTTTTAGAGAGGGATGGATTTCTAGGAAATCCACACAATATTTATATTACCATAACTTTTGGATGTTATCCAATACTTGGGATTATCCCTAGAGTTTTCACAAAATTTATGTAATCTTAATCTCCAAATATTGACTAAACCCTTCTCTAATGGAAACTATAGTAACCTAAACCCTTTATATATAAAGATTACATCTTTTTAGATAAATATACAATACATAAAATTATGATCCATGAAAGAATCATATATGTTTAGTGTCTTTGGAATATTGAATAAATAAAAAATTTGTTCATAAGTCAGTATCATCACCTACTTTGTTCTTAATAACCAGCACCCTTCTTATAAATATAATATTTAAAACCTTTCTTCATAACCTAGGGAAAACAAACATAATAAAGGGTGATCTTAGATTCTTAGTAAGAATAAACAAGGGATATATCAATGATTACTTAATAATAAGATTAAAATAAGGGTGTGGGAACATGAACTGAACATTTTAAAACCATACATAACATATCATATATTATAGTCATGAGTCATGGTATATATCTTGGTAGTTCATAAGGCATGAATCATAAAGGATTAAAGAACATGATCCATGAGAGAAAAACATTTACATAAGACATAAGTTTGTGGTATACACATAAGTATAGAAAAATCATTTCTTTATTAAAGGATCACTTATAAGACTATCATAGTGTATTGGGTTCACTCTCAATTCCATCTAATCCTTAGTCAAGGTTCACTCCCAAGACTATCATAGTTTGTTGAGTCCCTTACTGAACTAGATTAACTCCCCATTATAGTATTTATTATCTCTTAAGATATACATATTTACCCAATTAATTAGAGGGATATATAATTTTGGGCTCACCAATCACATAATTAAAATCATACATATTTGTACCACAAGATCATAAATCATTCATCATATATCATAACCCATGGTAAGGAAATGAGTTTAATAAACATTTCAACATTTCATCAAAGCATAACCTGTGGAGAATAAATAGGTTTCATAAGTATATAATCTCCATAATAATAAACCATTTATAGAAATAATAAGTATGATATCATTGAATCATATCCCCAATAATGAATAAGTAACATCAAAGTATGTTATTATAGATGAAAATTCATTTAAAATATTACTTGGAATATTTATTGAAGAAAATAACCTTTTCATTTTCAAATCACTTCTTTGAGGTCTAAAAATTTAAAAAATATTATTTAAAATATTTTATTTGAAAATAAACATGGAAACTTGTAATGTAATATTCAGATAATTGAGTGGTCAAGATGGAAGGAAATTCAATTCATAATGTGTACGTTAAAACAAATGTTCCTTTTATATTTTTGGTAAAAATTCAAAATTACCTCATTAGAAAAAGGAAAAGAATATTAATTTTAAACAATTTTTAGAAAATTAAATCATGAGTAAAAATAACTTTAAAAAATCATAGAATAATATTAAAAACATTTTTTAATTTTTTTTAGAAAATATGGATATGGAAGAAAAAATATTTTCGACCCGACGAGAGAAATAAATTCGATTTTCCTTAAAAATATAATATCGGTATCTTGAGTACTTAAAAAGAGAAAAATTAAATGAAAATATCTAATATTAATGAATAAATATAGGAGAAAAAAATCATTAGTTTATTGAGAGGTTGATCATAAAATTTCATCATCATAAACTTAATCGAAACAATCCCAGTAAATAATGAGATTGTAACAAAAAACCCGTTTCTACTTTGGTAATATCCATATCAAAACCTCATGAAAGATATAACCTTATATGAAGTTTTAAAACAACAAAATTTTCATTAAATCACCATAAAATACATTCATGTTCAGTATATAAATCACACAAATGAATCAAGTGGTGAATATTACATAAGTCTCACAGAAATAAAAGTGAGATAAGAAACCCTTACCTCAAGGTTTAATTTCATTGAAAGTGATCTATACACCTATGTAATAAGTTTAAATATATTATAAATATATACCATAATCATGTAAATACTTATAATATCATATATGATACACTTATAACATTTCATATCCCATTTATTTACAATTTCTTATTAAAACTGTTATTTTCAAGTGTTAAATTTTTCATTTTTCTGGAGATTTTAGGTTCAGTAGTTCTAGTAATTATAATTTTATCATTGTTCTATCATATATAATTTTTAACCATGATATAAATATCACATATATTCATTATATATATATATAGTCATCTATAAAATATTTATATAGAAAAATGAATTACACCGTTCATGAAAATGGTAGGTCATACGAACGCATGAACGTTGTTTTCATTTTTAAATGGATGGAATGAAGGAAATGAAAATAATAATTAACCTTAAAATGATAATTTTCTATCATATATATCTTATATATTCATTAAATCTATCATTATTACCATCCATGTAAAATAGAAATGAAAAATGATTCACATCACTTCGTGGAGGTGGTAGTCCACATGCACAGATGAGTGACATTATCATTTTTAAGGGAATGGAAGAATATAGATTATGGTTGTAACATAATAATAATATTTAAGTATATAAAATTCAATTAATTCATTATTTTATAATTGATACCATGGATTTATAGTTCGTATAAGAATAAATAAATTGAAAGAGTTTGGGTAAAATGATTACCTCTTCTTCAATAGTCATCCTTTGGATACCTTCTTAAGGACCCTTGGAGTGGTATTTTAAGAAGATAAGAAACTATAATTAATGAATATAAAATTTTATAAGATAATTTTTTAGGTTATTATTTATATATAAGGCTCAAACATTTGGAATAATGAAGTAGAAGTGCTACCCTTTTATAAGTGAGGGGAGCGACACTCTTGGAATGACTTAACGTATTAAATCAATAAAAATTTATTTTCTTGGGGAAATGGATCCAAATTGATATAATTATAATATAATATGTTTATAAGTATAAATAATCTAATATAATAATTTTTTTATAAATTTTGGTTATTTTTTACCCTTATTCTTAGTTTTAACCCTTTGTTAACCGTTGACAATTACCGCAATATCCTAGTTTTTTACTCTTTAAGGGTAAATAAAGTTAATATAAAAGTAAAATTGACCAAAAAATAGATTATAGTTGATATTATAACCATATAAAATTAAATTTTATGAATATAATATTTTTATTAATTTTAAATAATTTAATAAAATATTGTTTGTTATAAAATATCATTAATGTAATTTTTATAAATACATGGAATATTATAATATAATATGTATCTAAATCATGTAAAATGGTTCCAAAATGAAATTTATTCAAATATAATGATTATATATTATAATTAGAATCATAAAATAAAATTTTTATAGGTTTGCAGATCATTTTAAACCTTATCTTTTTGTTTAACCCCTTGGTTAACAAATTATAATCTTAACTGTGGTAATGAATTTTTTAATATTAAAGGGTTATAATTTTACTTAAAAGGTAAAAAAAGAATTAAAAATAGAAAATGTATTAAATTTAATACCATTTTTCATCTTAGTTGTCCAATTTCATGTATTTTTATGATTTTTTATATAATTTAATAAAATATATTTTATATAAAATACTAATAATTTCATTTTAATAATTATTCACAACATTTGACTTTGATAACAACATGAAATAAATTTAATTAAAATATAAACCTTTAAAACAATTATAATGTTTTATATTTATCTTAAAAATTCATGTTACACTTTAAATCACCCAAAAAAATTTACTTTTAGAGTTTTTAAAACCATTTCCTTGATTTTTTATTGCTTGCATGAGCACTGTGTTAAGGTTGCATATTAATTTAAGGTAATTATCTTATGAATAAAAATTAATAATAAATTAAAATAATAAAATAATTAATTAATATTTAAAACAACCATTTATAATCAAACATAATTTGTTTTTATCCCTTTCAAATAATATTATAGATATTAAAAGTAATAAAGTGACATTTTTGACTTTATCTTTTACTAAAATATTTTATAAAGGTCAAAATAAAATAAAAATGAAAAAAGGGTCATATTTTTTAATTTTGCATGATTATAGACAAAATAGAATTATAAAATTAAATAAAGTTATTTTTAATGAATTTTAATCCTTATCGAATTAGTTTTAACACTAATAAACCTATTTTACTTTTACTATGATCATAAAAATTTACTAAGGTTACTATTTATAATGAAAAAAATAATAGGGAACTATTTACCAAATTTGGAGCTACTTATTCCAAATATTTATTTAATTTTCAAATATTCAATTTTTACAAGTGGAAGAAATTAATTTAAGATAAAAATTCAAAACACAATGTAAAACAATTCTTTTTTTTTTCTGGAAAAATTCTTTTTTGTGTATACAAGCATTTTTATAAAAAATTTGACAATAAAATTGATTTTAATGAAAAATATTATATTATTAATAATATAATAGAATTAATTTTACTTTGAACCCATTTTGAAACAAAATATAACTTTTCAAATTCTTGAAACAAAAATACAGATTTCAATAAAAATTATTATTTTTCTTTATTCACTAAAAATAAATCTTTTCAAAAAAATATAAAAAATTAAACCTAAGATTTATTTGATATGATAATTTTAAAAATTATTTTATTTTTATAAAATATTATTTTTAAAATATCCATAAATTTATTACTATATTCACTCACAAAAAGAAATAAAAATAATTTTTGTATAAAACTTATTTTGAATAATAAGATTAATTTACTAAAAAATGAGTGCTTATTTCCTAAGAATTTATCAATAATTTTTATTGATTATGTCCTTTATATATATTTCTTAATTCAGTTAAATTTATTTGTATCATCCAATTCAATGATAATGCTATAAGAGTCATAAAATAATAATATTTCGTGGTTAGTTAGAGCTCGATGTTGCGTGTTGTATACAGTATTGAACATTGTGTTCTTTTAAAATATTAGAGTTTAACACACAACTAGAATATAATTCAAGGGTATATCTCCTAGAATTAATTTATCACATAAATAAATCATACACAATATTAATAATCTATAATAGTTTATAAACATGAATATTATAATGGAATTTAACAAAAAAACAAACACTTTCTTTATTTTCCAAAACATGAGAAAAATAGGAATTTTCATATTTAATATAGTAATGAAAAATATAATTTTATATTACTTAGAACTTATAATTTATAAATGTTTTATAATTATAAGAAAATTTATCAATATATAAAATTTTAAACTTTTCTAGGCATGTTATATTTCATGACTTATAATTGTATTATAAATCATAAAATATGACTAATATTGGAGAGAGTTATCATCATATGTCAATCATATTCTATGACATATCTTAAACCATAAATTATTATTTTATTATCAAATAAAATTGTCTGAATCATATTACCCCTATCACATTGTATGATTTAGTGGATATCATAGTTACACTATGATCCTCTTTTTTTGAAACCCTACTTTTGAATTTTATTTTATGATATCATATATTTTATGATATAACATAGTTCAAATACATAGATTTAATTCATGTCATACCTTATGATATGGATCAATGGTATAATATGATTGAACATACAAGATGGTTTCAACATACTGTATTATATGACATGGATACAAATGTTTTATGATATTAAATTCTTCAAAAATTAGTAGATCTAGTGCATTTAATTCTTGAATAAAAAGGATATAATAACATTGATGGGTTTTCAGGGATCATATCATGAACTTTGATGGTGAAAAAAACCTAAGAATAATCCAGATCTATCATTAAGGAAATAAGCATGCATAAAAATGAAGAACTATGAATTTTTATCACAAAAGTGTTAACCTCCATATTGATGGAGAAAGTTTGATGATGATCACTAATGTAGAAAAAATATCTTCCTTGATATAAAGGAATTTTTTTATCATTGTATACCAAATCCTATCTTAAGGACTCCCAAACATCGAAGGGGTTTTATCTCCTTCACTGTGTGACAAATAACATTTTGAGAAGAAGAGAGAAATAAATTTTTGACTATGGATTGCATAAAACAAGTACACTAATTATAAAAGGATCAAATATTTTTATAAATATTTTTATAAGTATCCTTAATGTTCTTAATTTAATGAATACAATCATCCACATCGAGAATATCAAGTTCCATATAAAAAACCCATGCATTACTTCTCATTGTTGCGCATTCATTTAACTTCATCAATTAATGTTCCAATCTATGTATAATTCATTTCAAATAAATTATAACTAGTGAAATTATGTGGGAGAGGAGTTTCACACACATTGAATCCAATGTAGTATATATCATAATCCCATCATCTAATATGATATAGGTAGTAAGATCATATATAACCCTTTTATGATTCCAATATATTTCATAGTATGATTTGAATCTTATGAACATCACACTATATGACACCAAGTAGTCATATAATAAAAACTAAACTATTTTAAGTGTATAACCATCAAGAAACTTGTAGGATTTATTATTAAAAATTACAAGTTAGATGTTTATTTATTTAAAAAGTTATTTTATGACCTAAAATAGGAATTACATACTTGGTATGAAAGGTTGGACTCATATAAGAGAAAGTTGTAGTTTAATAGAGGATGTTTTGATCACAACATCTTTGTTAAAGTATCAAATGAAAAGAAATTTATGGTGATGGTGTATGTGGATGATATAATATTTGGCATCAACAAGTATAATTCTATTGATAATTTTTCACAATTGATGTTCTCAAAATATGCTATGTTAATGATTGGAGAGATAGATTACTTTATTAGGATGAAAGTAAGTTTAAATGAGGGAATAACATTCATTTAATAGGTGAAATATTCAAGATAGGTTTTGAATAATTTTAAAATGGAATAACGTAAACCTATTTCAACTCTAATAGAAGTTAGAATAAAACTTTTGAAGTTTGAAGATAGTGAGAGAGTAGAATCATCATTGTATTGATGAATTATTGGAAGTTTAATCTATCTTAGAAATTGGGCCAGACATCTTCTATGATATATACTTGGAAGTATGATTTCATAGTTTTCCAAAGAAATAACATCTCTAATAAGTAAAGTAGATAATATTGAAACACCCCAACGTGATAAACTGGGTCCGATCTAAAGTTCCACCGACCTCATACATACCTCCTCATATGCAAGAAGCTTATGACTAGTGGCGAGGGTCTATAGACATCATGGGGAGACTATAACCTCAGTAATAATATCCATAAACTAGAATGAAACAATATGTACATAAAATAATTAAACACCATAATAGAAAAATAACATAAGCATGATGCTATAACATATGTCATATAAGGTCAAATGATGTCTACCAAAAGGACCCCAATGTTGTTGGTAAACAATCATAAAAAATAAAACAAGAAAAAATAAATAAAATATGATATTTTTGATGTAAAAATTATATCCATGTACTATATCCATCTCCAAACTCTAATATCCTCAAAACCCTACCATTGGGAAATTTCCCTTCTCTGGATTCCTTATCTTGAAGTATGCATACACACCGAGATTCCTATTCATTTTGTGAGTATAAAACTAGTAAGACACCACTAATGTGACCTTAACATAATTTCAGATACATAAGAGGAATATTCAATTATAATAGATTAACGTGTGAGAAAAAATCAATTAATCTTGTGTCAATCAGTCATGCACTAACTAAGAAACCATGAACCTCATCCATACCCGCTTTAACTCCACACTAGAAGAATGGTCATAATAGAAGTCGTGATCATGGTTTGAACACAATTAAACCTAATATATCTCTAATAATCTACAAGTAAAATGATTTTTGGGTTGGGCCACAAGGTTTTAAATCCCCATTTCTATCACAAGTCAGGCCAGAAGGCCATTATACCCCTTCATCGAGTTAGGCCACATGTCCATCGTATCCTGGAACTACATTAGGCCAGGCCACAAGTTCATTGTTCCCCTGCCCTATGTCTTAGTCCTTCATCTCCATTGTCACATGTCACACATTCCCCCCCTCTAAAGGATAAATAAGCCATGATGATCTATCTTTAATTTTCTATTATAAGAAAAACCTATAAAGGCCACACATTCACACACAATGTGGAATAAAACATATGGGTACACAATAGCATATCAAGAATGAGTATCAATAGCCATACATGGAAACACACATGTGATATTAATCAAACATGGGTCTCACAAGATACACACACATGTGATCAATATAAAACATTGATCTCATGGAATACACAAGAACCTACCATCATATCATTCCAAAAATCATATACACAAACCCTCTATGGTAATAAGATTCCTACCTTTAACATGTTTAGAAAAAATTCTATGGTCCATCCAGAGGTGACACCTGAATCATTCCTATACACAAAAATTCACTAGATCAAGATCCAATACATTATAATAGATTCTATTGAATTGGAATTATACGAATATAAACATGGAAGGGGATTGAATTTGATTGGACTTACCCAATGAGATTTACAACCAATAGTAGATCTAGATCTGTTTGAGTGATATGAAGTGATTATCAATAGTCTTGGATATGATCCTTAAAGGATCCAAGAATTATCTATTATATCATGATATAATCCATAAATATAACCAATATATCTTGGATCTATGATTAATCTCAGGTGGTAAAGAGGATATCTATTATAAATGTGAATAACAGAGGAAGAATCAACTTTTTACCTTGAATCTACTCAATCCAACACTTTTCACCCATTATATTTGAAGTATAGAGGGAGTGGAATCACCCAGAATCACCAATGGAGTCCTTAAATTCAATAAACCTTGGTGTAGGAGGAACGATGATAGGTTTAGAGAGGTTTCAGGCTTAAAATATATTTTTTATAATTAATTAATACCCCATTCGTGGTTTGGTCACATGGCTTAGTTAACCATGCACTAACCATGCAAGGATCTCTACCTCTTTTGTGAACTCGCATGGTTTAGCTTCATGGTTTAGTAAACTGCACACCAACCATGATTTTTTCACTTCCCCATGCCACACATTTTTTTTGGAAAAAGTTAGATGTTTAGCTCTAACCATGCACAAACCCTGATTTTCCCTCTATCCTTCTTCAAACAAGCTATATAGTTTCTTGAGGAGAACTTCACAATTTCCAAAAATAATGTGATGACCATGTATCCCATTTAAGGCATCTAAAACCCTACAAAACCAACCAAAATCTTCCCAAGATTTCACCCTAGCCAATAATAACTCAAAAAAAGTTAAATAAGGGATTAAATTAAATATTTAAGTACCTAAAAAATACCATATCATTAAAATATCCCCTCTAAGGACTTCTCATCCTTGAGAAGTTTCTTTAGAGTTATTACTCAAACAACTTAGTACATTGAGCTCATACATAATATTCCCTCTCCCAAGTCTCCTCTTTAATTTCACTATGCTACTATAGGACTTTGATAAGTGGAACAATATTTCCTCATAATACTTTCTTGCTCTAATATATGATCTACATTGGGAAATCCAAAAATGATGCATCGAGATATAGATCAACATCCTTACAGTCTACCACATCTATAGGATCGAATTTGTAACTTTAAAGTTGAGACACATGGAACACATCATGGATACCTTGATACCATAGAGGATGATTCAAACTATAATCTGCTATCTAGATATGATCAATAATCTTGAATAGTCCAATAAATCTTGATGTTAAATTCACTTTATTCCACAACCATATATTCTCTAATTGAGGAGTCACCTTCAAGAAAAATTGATCTCCCAGAGCGAAATACAAGGGTCACCTCCTCCATTCGACATATGATCACTATTTTATTTGATCCATAAATAACCATTTTTGAATCAAATGAACTCTTTAAAAGATCTCCTATACCAAACTCATCCCCATAACTACTACCTCACCATCCTCATAACAACATAATAGTGAGCGATATGACCAATTTTAAAGAGACTCAAAATTTATCATATGAATTTATAGATAGAAGATGTTGTTTTATATGAACTCAATCAGGCCTAGGTGATGAACCCAAGATCTAGAAAAATCTATAACACATTCCCACAACATATCCTCTAAATTCTAAATCATTCTCTCTAACCGTTCATCAGTCAGTGGATGATAAGTTGTACTTAATATCATTTGGGTACCCAAATCCTTATGAAATCCTTTCCTAAAATGTGATGTCAAGTGAACATATATATATGATATGATTCTCAAATAGAATATATATAGGCCTATAATATCTCACACATATAGCTTTCCTAACTCATCCACTAAAAGGTTCTCCTGAATCCACAATAAATGTGTCACTTTTTTCAGGATATCAACTATCAGCCAAACAACATCATTACTCCTAGAGGTCCTAGGTAACTCCATCATTAATTCCATCATCACATCATCCCAATCCTATATAGGTACTGTACGTGTCTGAAGAAAACCTCAAGGACATTGATGCTCAAACTTTACCCTATGGTAGGTAAGGAATCATGAAACAAAATTGATGATGTCCCTCTTCATACTTGGCCACCAAAAATGACTTCAGATATTGTGGTATATCTTTTTTGATCCTGGATACATTTCCCACTTTAAAGTATGAGATTCTCTTATGAGATCCTCCCTTAAGAAAACTAGAACAACCAACCTCCCATGAATGTAGATCACATTGTCATCATCTAAATACCACTATGTTACTGCATCATCCCCACTAAGTGATCCTACATCACTACACACTTGGGATCTTACTCATGGATATCCTTTACCCACTATACTAAATAATACATGATAACTAAAGGTTCACATTTCATAAATCCATGGTATTTAAATAGATCCACTAGACACTCAACTATTAAACTCATCAGATTTCATTCCCCATATGAATTCCTCGCTTAAATCTTCTATGTCTCCAACATTTTCCTATTGAGAGAATCTACAATGATATTAAATTTTCCAAGAGAATAGGCCTTCTCAAATTTGAATGTCTTCAAATACTCTACCCAGTTCCTCTTCCTTATATTTAAATCCTTATAATAGAATATATATCACAAGATATTGTTTTTCAAGTATATGATATACCTCTCACCGAAGGGATAAATTATTCAACACTTCAAAACATTGACCACAACTACCAACTATAAGTCATGCATCAGGTAGTTCTTCTATTGGGGTCACAACTAGAATAGACCATAAACATCTACCTGATCCCTTTTCACTAGCACATATCCTAACCCAATAAATGAGGAATTATAGTACACTACATATCAAATCCCAATATTTGGAAGAATAAAAACTATAGTTTTTGTCAATATCCTCTTCAAATATAGAAAGGCCACTTCACACTAATCAAACCACTCAAAATTCACCCCCTTTTTGGTTAGATCTATCATCAGTTCTTCCAAATGGATGATGTCCCATATGATACTTCAATATTACCCCAAAATCCTAAGGAAACTCATGATCTCAAACACATTCCTAGGGAATACCTAATATATCATGGCCTATACCTTCTCCCAGTCCACTGAAATCCCCACCTTAGAAATTACATTCCCAAGGAAACACACTTATTGAATCCATAAGTGAAACATTTATAGTTTTATATAAAGGATATGCGCTCAAAGTATACTCAATATAATCTTAAGTGGCCTAGCATGAATATCTAAAGTCTTATAATATATTAAGATTTCATCAATGAATATAATTATGATGTAGTCAAGATATGAATAGAAAATACTCTTCATGAGATCCATGTACACTTATATATATAATTTTCTAACCTAAAAGGCATGAAAAGGTACTCATACAGTCCATATCTACTCCTAAAATCTATCTTGGAAATATCCTCCTCTCTAAAACACCACTGGTGGTATCCTGAATGAATATCAATCTTAGAAAACCACCAGGCTACACATAGCTGATTAACCAGTAAATCTAGGCCAACAACTACTTGAGAAGATATAAAGGAATAAGAATATCCTAAATTAAAAAGTATTAGATAACATGTATTTAATTAAAACTTTACCACTCACTGTATAAGGTTTTACTCCACTACTGATTGAAACCACTTCCATTGCATACACTCTTCCTGCCTCAACTCCATGGTTACACCCCTGAGGCACATAACTTTTCTGGTTCATTGAATTCTATGGGGTTAGAGTCTCATTCTAAATACCCTATACAGATCCCTATGACATGAAGTGTCCATGGATCAGTTAGATACCACTTAAGGGAAGGGGGGGGGGGTGAATCAGTGGTATACATCTATTACAAATTCTTTTACTTTTGATTCAACCTCTATGACTAAATAATTATCGATCCCATGTCTTTAATACCCAGCCACACCTTAAAATCAATAAAAATAAATAAATCACATCACACATGGATTTAAAAGGTTAGATACAAAGACCTACTCCTTACCGTGTTGGTTACACCCCCCAACACAGATTATCCACTATATTAGAAGGTGATTATAATAGTGATTGGTTAGACCCCCAATTACAAACTAGTTATACCCCCTCAGTTCTAATCAACCTTCAATAGTTGGTTAGACCCCCCAACCACACCTTCATCACAGTGATTGTTTATACCCCCCAATCACAATCTTTAAGCAACTAGTTAGACCCCACAACTATAGCCTTCAAATTTAGATGATTGATCTACTATTGAAAGACTAATTGAATATCCTCCTCCAGAAGATCGTTAGATCACACTGGCTTGTGTACAATTTCAAGTACCTTTGCATAAATTATGGAATTACTCAAATAATATCTGATACTTATATATAATTAGTTGCCTCAATAAAAAACTTCTTGGGTAAGAATTATTTCCTCTACTGAAGACCCAACCTCACTAAACACTGAAAACTCGGATACAAAAATCTTCTAAAACTATGATAGTAAAACTGTCTTGGATTCATTCACAAAGTACTACACCAAAAACAAAAAAATATATATTTCACATTCAATTATTCAAAACTTCATGAATTTATGTAATACACTACATGATCTTCTTAATTTGTGTAATAAATCTCATCTATAAGCTTAACACTATCATACATACATAATTTCATGTGTATACATATTCGTATAACACAAACACACATTAGGATACTTGTGCACTCAAATTGAACACACTGAATACCTACACAAGATTTTCACACTCAATATCAACACACACACATAATGTTTGTTTCAAAATGTATGATCATTTACACATGCATTGAATCATGCATGAACTCTCTTACTACCTTCGTGCATGCAAACCCTTCACGCAAAATATGTGTAAGTCTTATTTCACAAATAATTCATTATACTTTACTTTTATTTTACCTCATGTGTGTTATAAATTTGTATACAATATGTGATTTATCCTTCTAATTTAAAAAATAGTACATGATATAGCCTTCTTATTTGCGTACCTTTACCATTCATTATAAAAATGGTATGCGGGATAGTCTCTTTCCACTTCGCCAAATCAAATGATTTTTGGGATTATTTATTCTTCATGTAATTATAGTATGTGGTGTCACCTTATTCTTTTTGAACCAGAATAGTTGAAAACTATTTAATATTCTTCACAAATAGTTTCCAAATCTTTTATCTTCTTTACAAATAGTTCGTAGAAACACAACTTCTTCTTTCACGGTTCTTCTATATTCTTCAAAAAATATATATGTGGTACCTCAAACATTCATCATATTTATGAGACTATATATACAGAACTCAAATTCATGGTACTACCTTGGTTCAAAAATACAGAATGCATAATGTGCTCTGTTTATCTCTCAACCCTTCTCACAGATGTGTGATGAGATCTTGCATGAGAGATAAGCAACACTCAATGAATGATCTTGATCAAGATATTTATAAGAAAGTTTCAACATCCAGAACCTTCAAAAATCATGCAGAATTAGTTTTTTTTTGTCTAAGAACATATCACAAACCATCACCATTACCTGATAATTTCATATTTTCTCTACACTTCAAATCCATAGTTTGATTTTTGATTAATCATGAAAAAAAATTTTAGATGATCTCAATCATCATGGAATTTTTAAAACACTCAAATGATGATATGATGATTATGATCAATCCCTAGACAACTTGGAATAAAGATTTTATGAAAAAAACTCTTGGAAGAGGTCAAGGATGAAGAAAACATGGATGAAATTATCGAACGACTTAGATAATAGATTGAACAGATCTCACAGTTATGGAGCATGGATGATTGATCTAACAACCTAGATGAAACAATCAGTTAATTTAATGACCATAATTCATTTTAGCACTAAATTATTCAATCCCACATCAAAATGAACTTATAATTAATATCTTATTTATATTACAATCCATGATGTAAGCTGATCAGAAATTGGTTACTAAGCGCTCCCATCTCCCACTGGCACTACCCCATGTCGGTATCTACCTCCACCACCATGACACCCTGAATGGAATCTCTCCACTACATATGCAACTCCATGGGCATGAATTATACCACTTGATATTCTTTGGCTGGGTCCCTCGGATGTGGTCAACCCTTTGGGTCCCATGTATTGTGTAGGTTGAGCCAGCTTGTGCTTAGTTAGTTGGTTGGTTTATTTTTTTTATATTCAATACTAATAAACTGTTAGCAAAACTCCTCATGAAGTGAAAACCCATTAAAGACTTCATAAAAGTGAAAATAAAATAATTCAAACATTCTAAAAATATTCACCATGGAAAATATTATTTTTCATTGTCATATTGTTTTATTAAGGCCACCAAACTCAATTTTTCACTATTTAAAGTTCGATCATAAATTCTAATTCTTCCAATGTTGTAAAAACTATGTCAATGACCAATTCCACTTGTTTTATGAAATATTGAACATTTAAAAATTCATCACATTAAAAAACGTAAAACATATTTAAATATTTCACCAAACACTCATTGACAAAAAATTCAATTCACTGGATAATTCAAGATATAGTCCACATTTTCCCCACACCCCTGTGAGAGCCTATCCTCAATGCCCTAAAAAAGAACTAATTAAGATGTACTCTCTTTCCACACCCACAATACTTGATCCACGGTATTTTAAAAAAATTGTGATAATTACCACTATATCCATTGTTGAAACACTAGGGACTTTCACCTCCAATAGAGGGAGCCAGAGAAACTCTACTCTGCTTTAACTGCTTACCACTACCCTAATGCATATCCTTTGCCTTCCTATTCTTGATAAAAAAAGAGGAACCCACTGTACCATCAGTGAACCTGATCATAAATCCAATGAATGATAAAGGAAAAACCTATAGCTTTTTTCTCCTCTATACCCTTATATAAGTTTAGGGACTTAT
This sequence comes from Viscum album, assembly GCA_963277665.1. Classification (NCBI taxonomy): domain Eukaryota; kingdom Viridiplantae; phylum Streptophyta; class Magnoliopsida; order Santalales; family Viscaceae; genus Viscum; species Viscum album. The sequence goes on from OY728120.1 coordinate 1,116,685,500, forward strand.
GAAGCACCAAAACATATGTCATCTAGTCAAAGCCCATAAAACTTACGTTTAAGCCCTATATGAATTACAATCTCAAACATCATATCCTTCTGCATCTCATTCCCATCTAAAATAAGTACAAATCATATAAACTCCATAATAAAAGGAAAGTATATAGAAACTAAAATTTTATCCTGTTGAAGCACCATAAACACTTATGCTCAGTCCTGCTTCAGTGTGTCGAGAAAGAACTACTAAAAGAAAACCTCCTTGAAGGTATCTCAAGTAATACCCTCACACTTTCCTTCCTAATTCATAATTCCCCATATCTATCATGGGTTATTCCATATGGCCATCATAACCCTTCCTAGACCTCAAATCAGGCCATATGGTTGTTTTATCCTAACATTTCCTTGGTCTAGGATACAAGGTCATTGTACCCCTACTCTGTGTCTTGGTCTATCATATTCACCATCACATATCACACATCCCCCCCCTATACAGGATAACCAAGAAATGATGATCCACCTATCAATTGATACCATAAGAAAAACCTCCAAAGTCCACACATTCACAAACAATAGGGAATAATACACAAATTCACATCATATCATATCAAGAATGGGTATTAGTATCCACACACACATGTAGTTGTGATTAATATTATACATGGGTCTAATGGGATACACATGCACACACATTTGATCAATATAAAAATTGGTATCATGAGATACATAATCATATACCATTATATCATTCCAATAATCATATATAGAGGCTCTATATGGTTAGAAACTTCTTACCTTTAATGTGTTGATTCCAAATTATAAGGACCATCATGAGGTTCCACTTAGATCATGACCACAAAAAAAAATTTCACTAAAAAAATACCCAATTAATTATAATAGAGTCAGTAAAATTGAAATTTTAGGAAGATAAACACAAAGATGGATTGAATTTGATTGGACATACCCAATGAGATTCACTGTCAATCCATTCGATAGGGAAGAAGTGATTCTTAATAGATCCAGATCTAATCCTTAAAAAATACATGAATTATACATTAGATCATGATAGAATCCATATATCACATATCTTATATCTATTATTAATATCAATAGATATAGAGGAGAATTAGGATAAAGGTGAAGAACGAAGGAAGAAACAACTTCTTACCTTCAATCCACCTGATCCAATGCTCTTGATCTACTTTATTTGGCTTATGGAGGGAGTGGAATAACTAATAATCACCACTGGAGTCCCTATGTTTGAAATCACTAAGTGTAAGAGAAATAATGAGAGGTTTTAGAGAGGTTTCAATATTAAAATACAATTTTATGATTAATTAATACCTTGCACATGGTTTGGCCACACAGATGCTCTAATCGTGTGAGGATCTCTACCTTTTCTGGGAACCCTCACAAATTGGACACACAATTTGTTAAAATATACCCAAACCATTATTTTTTCCAATGTATTATAACACATGATTTTCTACTAAAATTCACATATTTATCTCGAACTATGCACACAACATGCTTTTCCCTCTATCCTTCTCTAAACAAGTTGCACGATTTGCTGTAGAGAACAACATGGTTTCTCCAAACCATGTTTCAACCATTCATCCTCTTTAAGGCCTATAAAACCCTCCAAAACAAACCAAAATCTACTTGATACTTCACCCAAGACAAGAATAACTCAGAAAAATTTAAAAAATAGTTGAAAGTATGATGTAAAGAACTTAAAAAACTCTGGTTTGTTAAAGGTACAATCATGGATTATTGAATTATAATTTAGTTTTCAAATCCATATAAGTTCTATATTTGGCGAATTATTTATATAAGGCCCCAGCCTTAAACCTTACTTAATCTTGAGTTATTACAAGATTACACATTGATGATCTTTTCGGGTTTAGAGTTTTAGAGAATTAGATCATAAAACTTGCATTACATTCCACATATAAACAAAGTGGTTACATAAAGATAGTATTCTTCATTCCCATCAATGGAAACACATTTAAAATAAAACATGGATTATTTCTTGACACTTCCTTGACACTATCATCATATCATGTACCTTTCCCTTAACCTGTGAAAAACATTTCAAAAAAACTTGGGATGAGCATAAAAAGCCCATTATGGGTTATAAAAACATGGAAAGGAAACATGAGTTCATATATACATAAGAATGAAATCATACTTTACCCATAAAACATAGGCACTTTAACATACCTCATAAAATCATGAATAAATCATAGAAATCATAAGACATAAAGGTAACTTGAGGCATTCATAACATTCTTACGTAGGGAGTAACCCTCTTGGTTACGTTTGGAATACCCATCACAGTATATTCCCTAAAATCTCTTCGGAGAAACCTTAATGTTTCACTCCTTCGTGTTACCCAATGAATTGGAGAGCTATATCGGGCTCACCCGCCCTTAGTTTATCACGGAACCACCCGTCTTCATAATAATGCCCAAGAACCATAACATAATCGTATCACATAAAACATGCATAAAGGAAACATAAAATTTCCACATTTCAATCACAAGATATCAATACAACACAAAATCATTGTGAAAACCATTTTCAATACCAAAAATATTAGAAAAGTAAAACATGGTATTTATTTTTCTTTTAAAAAGAAGGTATGGCTTGTAGAGGAAGCCAAAACTCAAATAACGGTCACGACGGCGGAGAAGTCGTTGTCGCCGCATACGTACGACAAAAACATTCCCTTTTGTCATTTAGTAAACGCTTCTTATAAAAAAGATTCCTTTTGAATAAACGTAAAAGTCAAAGGGGTTTATACACCGTATAAAAGAAATTTGTGTATAAAATAAAATATGCCTCAATGAAAGGAGATTGAGACGAAGTCCCATACCTCATATCCGACTTGACCCGACCGTTCTTTAATCTCCTGAATAATAAACTTGAGTTAATCTCTACTTTCTTATGAATCTTTTTCAATTTCATTATTCCTTTTATACCATGTTATAAACATCATGTAATCATTTAAGTTAATAATGATCATTTTGTCGGTATTTGGTTCTTAAGTCAAAAATAGACTTCTTACACTTACATATTGTTAATTTGGTAAAAGTTTCATTATATCCAGAATGATATTAATGATTTTGATAACATATATATCATATATATTCATCATATACATGTATTTATAATATTACATCACATTTAGAGGTAAGAAATGAAATGCACCGTTCATGGAGACGGTAAGCCGTACGTACGCATGAACGCTACTTCCATTTCTATTTCCTATTTTCTGGAATGGAATCATAATGATATAAGAGTATATTATAATTCCAGTATAATAACATATATAATATCATTAACTTTATCCTTTACACATCCCACATATGGTATTAACGAATCAAATCACTTTCAGGCGGTAGTCCGCACTTCCTAAAATGAAGATATCGTGTTTACCCATAATGGAAACCATAAAGGTATGACCAAAATGAAAAAAAAACAGAAGCTTAAGGAAAACATAAACATATTATATATCATATATAAAAATAGTGACATCATAATGGCCACCTTTTAAGGTGTTAAATGAGTATTGAACAATCATCGTTTCGGGAGGCAGAATTTCGCCATCCACAGAAACCGTATGTTCTTTAACCATTTGATGTAGTTGTGTGAGAGTGTAGCTCAAATAAATCTTATAAAAAAATCCTAGTATATTGAAGATACTGGTGTTGTTACAAAATAAGTAAATAAAAAGAGTTTAGGGGGTTGGAGAAGCAAAATAAAACAAATGAACATGAGAGAATGAATTACCTTTAAAAGTGTAACTCCTTTTGATTTGAGCCTAAAGGCTTCCTTTGAAAGGATTCTGCCCAAAGGGAATCCTCTAGGATGAGGAGAGGTATGTGGAGAGAGTAAATGGTCAGGGGTTGGCTGAGCTAAAGGCTTGAGGAGTGTGTGAAATGAGGTAGAGGTGGGGGCCTTTTATAAGAGGAGAGGAGGGGCACTTTTGGAATGTAAGGAAATATTACTTTATTTGAAAATGTGTTTCGGTTTTAAAAGGTCCCACATTGATATAATTTGTGGATAAGGTGATAAGGGTTCGAAATCCACCCATACAATAAGTTTTGGACATGTTTAGTTCATATATTATACATTATCTTTCCATTTTATTTAAATCGTCAAATAATGATGTCATCACTGCATCATTATTATGTCATAAATAATTTAATTTATTTAATGTCTAAAAATTATAAAAAAAATACTATTACGTAGGAAATCTTTTTATATTTCCAATTAATATTTATAATCAAAAATATGATCTTTATAACCCCATGTAAAAATTGTTTTCGTAAAACATATTATGTTTGTGTCATTTTTACTTTTACATTAAATAAAAAGTTATTTATGTCATTTTCCCAACCAAAGTGTCTCCATGGGGTCCCCAAGTTGACCCATGGCTTGTCTTGGTCGGCCATGACACAACCAATAAGGTTGGGACATGTGTCTAGGTCATTTAATATTATTAAATCATTATTTATACCTTAAACTACCCTAATTACCACTAATCGCGATTAAAAACTTAATAAATTACTATTCACCAAAAAATTATTTTAATCTCATTGAACCACATTTTACTTCTTAATGATAACCATGTATGTCGGATTTTTGAAATTCAAAACACAATGATGACAAAATTTCATTTAAACGGAAAAGCAGTCTTTATAAGTACCACTTAGTGGTTTCACTATTCATCAAAAATTGAAGTTTTTCTGAAAATTACCAAAAATTCACCCTAAGATATATTTAATATTCCAAATTCAAAAATGAAGTATATTTTACAAAATTCAAAACATATAAGTCACATTAATTAATTTAATAATTAATTCCCGCTGTCAGAGCAAATAGCGTATTTTTATGAAATAATAAGTATCAAAAGATTGACACTAGTTTAAGTCCAATTTCAAAGTGAAATTGATTCCAATGACCACCATTGGATTAAATGGTAAAAATATATTCTAATTGCACTTCAAAAACAATTCAAAAGATAATCTAATCATATAAATAAATTAGATTAAGAAGCAGTTTTGATGTAAAATGCAGTATTTTTCACTATTCATTAAAAAATGAACATTGTCAGAAAAATACCAAAAATTCACACAAAGTAAATTTTGATGTCCCAATAATAAAGAATAAGTTTATTTTGACAAACATAGTTTATAAAATTGTCAAAAGATATATTTAAAAAGGGTTTTCCATCATAAGACAGTAAAACAATCTTTTAAGAATATTAGTGTATTCCATGCTTAAGATTGGATTTATTTTCATTTTAAGCCTCTAAAACACTATCTTAATCATTAATAGACATAGATAAAAATATATATTATTCATTACTTACTTGGGATGTTACATCCTTCCCCCCTTTAGAAAATTGCATCCCCTCAATTTATTTACTTATCGAATAAATGGGGGTACTTATCCTTCATTGCATTTTCAGATTCCCATGTTGCCTCTTCAATCATGTGGTTTTTCCACAAAACCTTTACCTGGTGAATCACTTTATTCCATAACACTTGCTCCCTGTGGTCAAGAATCTGGACCGGTTGTTCCTCATAAGATAGGTTCTCTTCCAGCTGAACTACCTCTGGACTCAAAACATGAGATGGATCTGGCATATACTTTCTCAACATTGAAACGTGAAAAAAATTGTGTACCTGAGATAAACTCGGAGGTAAAGCCACTCGGTATGCAACTGATCCAACTCTCTCCAGAATTTCGTATGGTCCAACGAACCTTGGACTCAACTTTCCTTTCTTACCAAATCTCATCACACTTTTCCAAGGAGAAACCTTGAGAAAAACATGATCACCTACCTCGAAAGATAGATACTTCCTCCGGTTATCCGCATAACTCTTCTGCCTGCTCTGAGCTGTTCTCATGTGTTTCTGAATCAGCTGAACTTTTTCTGCCATCTCTTCTACCAATTCTGGTCCCATCAACTTCCTTTCACCCACTTCATCCCAGAAAGCTGGAGTTCGACACCGCTTCCCATAAAATGCCTGAAATGTTGCCATCTGTATACTGGAATGAAAACTGTTATTATATGAAAATTCAACCAAAGAAAGATGTTGGTCCCAACTTCCCTGATAATCCATAGAAAAAGCTCGTAGCATATCCTCCAATGTCTGAATTGTTCGTTCTGACTTCCCATATGATTGAGGATGAAAAGCTGTACTAAAATTTAATTCAGTACCCAACGACTTCTGAAGGCCTTTCCAAAAGTTAAAAGTAAAACTGGGATCACGATCTGATACAATGGAGAGAGGAACTCCATGTAACCTGACTATCTCTTTAAGATACAAACGGGAAAGTTGATCAAGAGAGAAAGTATCTCGTATAGCAAGGAAATGAGCAGATTTGTTCAAGCAATCAACAATAACTCAGATTGCATTATTACCTCGAGATGTCTCCGGTAATCCCACAACAAAGTCCATGGATATATTCTCCCATTTCCACTCTGGCACTGGTAAAGGCTGAAGCATCCCTTTCGGTAACTTCCACTCTGCTTTAACCTGCTGACAAGTCAAACACTTCACAGTAAAATCAGCAATGTCTCTTTTCATTCCATCCCACCAGTAATACTCCCGCAGATCTCTATACATCTTAGTACTGCCCGGATGAACTGAAAACGGAGAACTATGAGCTTCACATAACAACTCTCTCTTCAACTATGAATCACAAGGAACACACAATCTCTTCCCAAATCTCAAAACACAATCATTATCAATGTTGAATTCAGGCAACTTACCTTTCTGAACCAGCTCTACCTTTTTCTGCAACTCACTGTCTTGCTTCTATGCTTGCTTGATTCTGCCTGATAGAGTAGATCTCACTGATACCTGAAAAAAAACAGAAGGACTTCCTGCACCGACAACTTCTATTCCAAAGTTCATAAAATCCTTAACCAAAGGATCACGTTCCAAATGCAACATTTCTAATGAAGCATTACTTTTCCGACTCAAAGCATCGACCACTTTTTTGCTTTTCCCAGATGGTAATGAATTGTACAATTATAATCCTTGATTAATTCTAGCCATCTCCTCTGTCTCATGTTTAACTCTTTCTGAGTGAATATATACTTTAAACTTTTGTGATCGGTATATATTTCACACTTTACTCCATACAAATGATGCCTCCAAATTTTTAAAGCAAAAACAACAGCAGCTAATTTCCAAATCATGTGTAAGGTAATTTACCTCATGAGTTTTCAACTGTCGTGAAGCATAAGCAATTATCTGATCATTCTGCATTAGGACACAACCAAGTCCTTTCAATGAAGCATGACTGTATATAACAAACTCACCATTCCTGGAAGGTAGTGCCAAAACTGGAGCATTCACTAATCTTCTTTTCAATTCCTGAAAACAATCATCACATTCTTTTGTCCAGATAAACTTGACACCCTTCCGAGTTAGCTTAGTCATTGGACTAGATAACCGTGAAAAATTTCTATCAAAACTTCAGTAATAGCCCGCCAAACCTAGGAAGCTACGAATCTCGGTTACATTTGTGGGTCTTGGCCATTCTTCCACAACTTTTGTTTTTGCAAGATCAACAGTTATTCCATCTTTAGAAACAATGTGACCAAGGAAAGAAATTTGTTGCAACCAAAACTCACACTTGCTGAATTTCCCCTACAGTTTCTTTTCTTTTAAGGTTTGCAAGATAACCCTTAATTGTCTTTAATGCTCCTCTTTACTTTTAGAAAACACCAAAATATAATCAATGAAAACCACCACAAACTTATCCAAGAACTCATGGAAAATTCTATTCATTAAGTCCATGAATACAGCAGGTGCATTGGTTAGCCCAAAAGGCATTACTACAAATTAATAATGGCCATATCTCGTACGGAACACGGTCTTTGGAATATCTTCCTCATTTACCTTCAGCTGATGGTACCCCGATCTCAGGTCAATATTTGAAAAAAACTGAGCTCCCTGGAGATGATCAAACAAATCATCGATATGAGGCAAAGGATATTTGTTCTTAACAGTGATATTATTCAAGGCTCTATAATCAATGAAAAGTCTCATAGAACCATCTTTCTTTTTAACAAAAAAAACAGGAGCACCCCATGGTGACGTGCTAGGTCTAATGAAACCTTTCTCTAATAAATCTTGAAATTGCTCCTTCAACTCTAAAAGTTCAATTTGTGCCATTCGATAAGGGGGTTTTGAAATTGGATTAGCATCAGGAACTAAGTCAATAGTAAACTCAACTTCCCGATCTCGTATTATTCCAGGAAACTCATCAGGAAAAACATCAGGATACTCATTTACCACTGGCACATCATTAATCTGAACAGTTCATTTATTTTCAATGACATGTGCAAGGTAACATTCATTTCCATCTTTTACAAGTTTCTCAGCCTCTTGATATGTTATCAAAAGTAAGGGTTCATTCCTGTAAACAAAATGAAAGTCTTTCTGAAAAGAAACTTCTTTAGCTCTACAGTCAATCTTAGCATGGTAAATAGAGATCCAATCCATACCCAGGATAACATCAAACTCTACTAGAGGTAGAACAATAAGGTTTGTAAGTAGGTTCTTTCCACAGATAAGGATAGGAAGATTCTTATAAATTCTTTTTACCTCAACATTTCCCCCAGGTGTTTTTACCAAAAGTTTAGGAGTCATTTCTTGAGATGGTATTCCCATTTTACTAGAAAAGGTTTCAGAGATGAAAGAATTTGTAGACCCTGAATCAAACAACACACTGGCATAATCTGAAAAAACAAACAATGTACCTGATACAACTTCATTTGATGTCCCGACATCTGCTGAAGTAGTTGCAAAGGATTTCACCACCCCTTTCTGCTTGTAGTCTAACTGCGTCCCATCACTCAAGCTCCTTGTCGGACACTCATTTGTATAGTGACCCATCTCATTGCACTTATAACATTTTACTAACTATAAATCAAATTTGTTCTTACCTTCACCTTGATCCTTTTCAGTGAAATCACGAGCCTTATGTCCCATCTTACCACATCGGTAGCACTTTCCAGAATTCAGAAGACATTCCCCAGCATGCCTTTTGCCACATTTATCACAAACTGGAAACTTATTTCTCTTACCATCAGACTTTTTTGAAGAATTCTTACCTTTCTCCTGCCACCTCGGTCTCTTCTTCTTCTGGTTGTTATAGAACACTTGGTCATCGGCAAACTCCATTTCCACGTTCTCAGCACATCGAACAAGCTTTTCATAACTTTTAAACTCACGATAAGCTAATGCCCTTCGATATTTTGGCTTTAATCCTGAGTAAAAACGATTGATTTTACTATCAAGGTCTCGGATAAAATTTGGAGCATACCTTGCCAATCGAGTGAACCTTTCTTCATAGGCAGCCACTGAGTCTTCTTCTTGCCTCAATTCCAAGAATTCCTTTTCTATCCTAAGTCGAACACCCTTAGGAAAATACTTCATCAAGAAACATACCTTTGAATTCATCCCAGTCAAGAGTATCAATCTCATCGGCGTCCCTGATATTTTTAACCATAGACCACCACTGATCTGCTTCACCCTCAAAACGGTAAATAACAAGACTAACCTTTTGATTGTCTGAACACCCCATGACATCAAAAATCTTCTCCAGTGCTTTAATCCACCCTTCAGCTAGCACATGGTCAGATGATCCTCTGAATGATGGTGGATGTTGCCTCATGAAATGTTCCACCACTGACATGTTCCTCTGCGGTTGATCTGGCTGATCTCGTGCATGGATACCACCACCATTTATCGCTTGAGTCAACTACGCCATTACTGCAAAAAACTATTCAGTTCCAATTCCGACCATCTTAGGATTCTGATTCGGAAGGTTATTTCATTCTATATGCCTTCCAAGCACTTCTTCCCTGTTTCCTCTGCGGAAAACCATTCTGAAAAAACATGTCTTAGATGAAGAAACATGGTAATCTTCAAATGCTATATCATTTCAAATTTTTTTTGGATGATCATTTAAGAGAATTCTAACTCCTAAAGTTATCTAAACCGACCTTCGATACCAACTATAAGGCCCCAGCCTTAAACCTTACTTAATCTTGAGTTATTACAAGATTACACATTGAGGATCTTTTCGGGTTTAGAGTTTTAGAGAATTAGATCATAAAACTTGCATTACATTCCACATATAAACAAAGTGGTTACATAAAGATAGTATTCTTCATTCCTATCAATGGAAACACATTTAAAATAAAACATGGATTATTTCTTGACACTTCCTTGACACTATCATCATATCATGTACCTTTCCCTTGACCTGTGAAAAACATTTCAAAAAAACTTGGGATGAGCATAAAAAGCTCAGTATGGGTTATAAAAACATGGAAAAGAAACATGAGTTCATATATACATAAGAATGAAATCATACTTTACCCATAAAACATAGGAACTTTAACATACCTCATAAAATCATGAATAAATCATAGAAATCATAAGACATAAAGGTAACTTGAGGCATTCATAACATTCTTAAGTAGGGAGTAACCCTCTTGGTTACGTTTGGAATACCCATCAAAGTATATTCCCTAAAATATCTTCGGAGAAACCTTAACGTTTCACTCCTTCACGTTACCCAATGCATTGGAGAGCTATATCGGGCTCACCCGCCCTTAGTTTATCACGAAACCACCCGTCTTCATAATAATGCCCAAGAACCATAACATAATCATATCACATAAAACATGCATAAAGGAAACATAACATTTCCACATTTCAATCACAAGATATCAATACAACACAAAAACATTGTGAAAACCATTTTCAATACCAAAAATAAAAGAAAAGTAAAACATGGTATTTATTTTTCTTTTAAAAAGAAGGTATGGCTTGTAGAGGAAGCCGAAACTCAAATAACGGTCACGATGGCGGAGAAGTCGTTGTCGCCGCATACGTACGACAAAAACATTACCTTTTGTCGTTTAGTAAACACTTCATATAAAAAAGATTCCTTTTGGATAAACATAAAAGTCAAAGGGGTTTATACACTGTATAAAAGAAAGTTGTGTATAAAATAAAATATGCCTCAATGAAAGGAGATTCAGACGAAGTCCCATACCTCATATCCGACTTGACCCGACCGTTCTTTAATCTCCTGAATAATAAACTTGAGTTAATCTCTACTTTCTTATGAATCTTTTTCAAGTTCATTATTCCTTTTATACCATGTTATGAACATCATTTAATCATTTAAGTTAATAATGTTCATTTTGTCGGTATTTGGTTCTTAAGTCAAAAATAGACTTCTTACACTTACATATTGTTAATTTGGTCAAAGTTTCATTATATCCAGAATGATATTAATGATTTGGATAAAATATATATCATATATATTCATCATATACATTTATTTATAATATTACATCACATTTAGAGGTAAGAAATGAAATGCACCGTTCATGGAGACGGTAAGCCTTACGTACGCATGAACGCTACTTCCATTTCTATTTCGTATTTTCTGGAATGGAATCATAATGATATAAGAGTATATTATAATTACAGTATAATAAAATATATAATATCATTAACTTTATCCTTTACACATCCCACATACGGTATTAACGAATCAAATCACTTTCAGGGGGCGGTAGTCCGCACTTCCTAAAATGAAGATATCGTGTTTACCCATAATGGAAACCATAAAGGTATGCCCAAAATGAAAAAAACAGAAGCTTAAGGAAAACATAAACATATTATATATCATATATAAAAATAGTGACATCATAATGGCCACCTTTGAAGGTGTTAAATGAGTATTGAACAATCATCGTTTCGGGAGGCAGAATTTCGCCATCCACAGAAACCGTATGTTCTTTAACCATTTGATGTATTTGTGTGAGAGTGTATCTCAAATAAATCTTAGAAAAACATCCTAGTATATTGAAGATACTGGTGTTGTTACAAAAGAAGTAAATAAAAAGAGTTTAGGGGGTTGGAGAAGAAAAATAAAACAAATGAACATGAGAGAATGAATTACCTTTAAAAGTGTAACTCCTTTTGATTTGAGCCTAAAGGCTTTCTTTGAAAGGATTCTGCCCAAAGGGAATCCTCTAGGATGAGGAGAGGGATGTGGAGAGAGTAAATGGGCAGTGGTTTGCCGAGCCAAATGCTTGAGGAGTGTGTGAAATGAGGTAGATGTGGGGGCCTTTTATAAGAGGAGAGGAGGGACAGTTTTGGAAAGTAAGGAAATATTACTTTATTTGAAAATGTGTTTCAGTTTTAAAAGGTCCAACATTGATATAATTTGTGGATAAGGTGATAAGGGTTCTAAATACACCCATCCAATAAGTTCTGGACATATGTAGTTCATATATTTTACATTATCTTTCCATTTTATTTAAATCATCAAATAATGATGTCATCGCTGCATCATTATTATGTCATAAATAATTTAATTTATTTAATGTCTAAAAATTATAAAAAAAATACTATGATGTAAGAAATATTTTTATATTTCCAATGAATATTTATAATAAGAAATATGATCTTTATAACCCCATGTAAAAAATGTTTTTGTAATACATATTATGTTTGTGTCATTTTTACTTTTACATTAAATAAACAGTTATTTATGTCATTTCCCAACCAAAGTGTCTACATGGGGTCCCCAAGTTGACCCATGGCTTGTCTTGGTCGGCCATGACAGAACCAATAAGGTTGGGACATGTGTCTAGGTCATTTCATATTATTAAAGCATTATTTATACCTTAAACTACCCTAATTACCACTAATCGCGATTAAAAACTTAATAAATTACTATTCACCAAAAAATTATTTTAATCTCATTGAACCACATTTTACTTCTTAATGACAACCATGTATGTCGGATTTTTGAAATTCAAAACACAATGATGGAAAAATTTCATTTAAACGGAAAATCAGTCTTTATAAGTACCACTTAGTGGTTTCACTATTCATCAAAAACTGAAGTTTTTCAGAAAATTACCAAAAATTCACCCTGAGCTATATTTGATATTCCGAATTAAAAAATGAAGTCTATTTTACAAAATTCAAAAAATATAAGTCACATTAATTAATTTAATAATTAATTTCCGCTGTCAGAGCAAATAGCGTGTTTTTATGAAGCAATAAGTATCAAAAGATTGACACTAGTTTAAGTCCAATTTCAAAGTGAAATTGATTCCAATGACCACCATTGGATTAAATGGTAAAAATATATTCTAATTACACTTCAAAACCAATTCAAAAGATAATCTAATCATATAAATAAATTAGATTAAGAAGCAGTTTTGATGTAAAATGCAGTATTTTTCACTATTAATTAAAAAATGAACATTGTCAGAAAAATACCAAAAATTCACACAAAGTAAATTTTGATGTCCCAATAATAAAGAATAATTTTATTTTGACAAACATAGTTTATAAAATTGTCAAAATATAGATTTAAAAATGGTTTTTCATCATAAGGCAGTAAAACAATCTTTTAAGAATATTAGTGTATTCCATGCTTAAGATTGGATTTATTTTCATTTTAAGCCTCTAAAACACTATCTTAATCATTAATAGACATAGATAAAAATATCTATTATTAATTACTTACTTGGGATGTTAAAATTTAGATATGGACTGGTATAGAGATATTTTGTTTTAAAAATCCACAAGTGGGAATATTTCTTCATTATAAGAAATTCTATCAAATTCCTAAGTAAAAAATGGGATTGTTTATCCTTGAGTACAGTAGAGGCATAATATATTTTAGTTACCAAGGATTATACATATTTTATGTGGATGAAGCATTAGTTATAAGATATTGAATAAATTCATTAAAAATTGATGTTGAGTTAATGTGACAACATTAGTGCCATTTAGTTAAAAAATAATTCATTATAACACTCTTTCATAAATCATATCAATATTAAGTATTAATTTATAAAGGAGAAAGTGGAGATAATCATTATAAAATTTTAATTTTTTGGCACTTAGTATCAAGTATAAAATATTTTCATGAAACCATTAGTTTTACTTGTGTTTAATAATAATCAGTTGAATCTAATAGTTTAACTAATCTCCTCAAATTATGGATGTTTTATATACCCTATCCCAATTATACATAATTATTCATTTGGATATCACTTATTCTTATAATAATTGTCTTTTATTAGGTGTAAAAATAAAAGGGGTGATACAATATATGGGGAATAAACAGAATAAAGGATATTTTATCAAAAAAGGATAAAATTATAGAAATTAAATTTTTTATATTGTTAATTATAATGAACGTTGACTCAAAAAGGCCTAAATATTTTTTAATTACAAATTTCTTAGTTTTTTTAAAAGTGTAAGTGATAAAATCACTATAATAATAACCCTTTTAAATTTTATTAATAAATGGGGAGAATTAATTTAGGAGAAATTTATTCATATGAATTTTAAAAGGAATCCCATAAGGGGAAATCATGGTCATTTTTCTATAATGTAATAACTTATACATGAGATTGAAAAAAAAAACACAAAGGGGAGAATGTTTCAACCAAGGGTTTTTAGTTATATTTGTTTTCAATTGGAAGTCATTATATGTAATTTAGAAAAGTGTAAACTCATAATGATATAGTGAGACTGGTTGTGTAATGGATATTATCTAGGATGAGTTTTTATATTTTTATTTCAAGTGAATTCTCCATTCCATGATCATAAAAAATAACCATGGAGCTAGCATCAAAGGAGAAACGGTATGGATGATATGGGTGTTTCAGAAAGAATTTATTTTATATTTTTCCTATAATTAATAGGGAACATACATGTTATTGTAAAATCTATAATATCTATGGTGAAAATGTTTTTTAGGAGAAAAATTCTGAACTACCTTGATAATATGTAAGAGTACAAAATATCTTATTTAATGGGTAATTTGAAGATATGAACCACATGTATGTATTATTACTTTGTCAAATTTGAAAACCTAGTGATATTGAAATAGAATACAAGATATTTCTCTTGATATTTTGAAGGTCATGGTGGTTGAATTTTGGATTGAAATGAGTAGATGGTGAGGACCACATTGCAGCATAGGCTATATTGGGATTAAAAAATTCATGTACAAAACAAGATGTCCCAAAAAGGGTATTGTGTAAGATGTTTTGGGATTAACAAATTCTTTTAAAAAATAGGTTCCTAGAGAATAATCACACCACGAATGGGAGAGTTTCATGTATCAGGTTTTCTATAGGTGAATAAAAATTGATATATAACCATGGATCACATTTTTATGAAGGATGTTTTCATTATATAAGCACTATGTCAGGGTAATTTAAGTAACATTCCATAGTTGATATAATGTGATGCCTGATATAGGAATTTTGAATAGATTTCACACTTTAGAGTTTGAAAAACTGTTGGTTACAACCAAATTTAATTATTTTTAACTCCTTTAATCATTTGGATGTTATATCATTAACTTAAATAGCCAAAATGGAGTTAAATGGTGGATATATATTAGAAGATTATCTGATGGTTATATTTAAAATAGAGGAATTTATAAGTTGGTTGAAGACTAAATTTTTAATTTTAATTTAAAAATTCCCAAGTTATATTGGAACATGATGTTCAAAATAATGTGAGACACATTGTAATATAAGGGGATATATATAATATTAGGAAAAATACAATGAATAATCATATAGGTAATTTATTAAATATCTAGTTTTAAGGATATATATGTGATTGATTAGAATTCCATTAAAGATCTGGTTTTAAAGTGAAGTATTTTTTTTATATTAGAGAAGAATAGGAAGTGAAGAACATATAATCATAGATAAAACCCATTAATATTTAGTGTTATGTTTATAGTTGTTATCATTGTGATTTTATCCTATGCGTTGACATTATTCTTTGTGTAACCCTCTTAGAAAGTAGTGAGTGGAAGAGGAGAAGTGGACATAAACCTTGAGAGAGAAATAAAATTTCCATAAATATTATAATCATAAAACAGTGTATTGTTGATTATTTATAATGTAAACATATAATTGATATGTTCTCCTTAGATGTATCCTAGTGGGGGTGAACCATGTAAAAATATTTGTGTCCATTCTTCTTTATTTTTATGTATTTGGTTGTGCTTGTGTGTGATCAATGTGACAGATTTTGGGTGTCCCTTTCAAAATGAAGACAAGATCCAGTTGAACTTATAATAATAATAAATTTAAAGATACCCTAATCAAACCCCATATTAGGGTGTATAGTGGAACCTCAGGTAAAAATAATAATTCTTGGAGTGATTTTCAATGAGAGTTGAAAATACATATTTTAGGTAGAGTAATATGGAATTTTTGAATAAAATATAATTTTATGAAAAAGAATTAAAATGGCGAGTTTATTTATAACTTTGAATAATATTAAATTATATCATTTCACAACATAATTGTAAGTGAACTCCCTATACCTACTTATAATAGGTCATAGGCTAGTGCAAGTGCTGAGGTATCCAATCAAACGATGCGAGAAATTAACTCTAAATATAAATTATCCCCTATTATCATGTAACAACACCTTCTATAATATAAATTAATAATTAATCATAAAATATAACACTTTTATACATTATAAATATCTCCATAATATAATGTAAGACAATCAAATGAGTCACCAAGAACAAGTAAAAAATCTTGAATAGATGTAAGCCTACAAATGGGTGGCACAAATATAGTTTTTATAATGAAAACTATACACCATAAACTACCTAATCCACTATATATATCTAGCCTATAAGATCATAAAACATATAAACTATATGTTATGTATGTATACAATAGAAAATAATATTGTATTTATCATGTATAAGAGGTAAATAATACTAAGTTTTGTTGTTCCATGTAGTGAGCCAACCCCATGAACAAATAGCGTCATCTTACCTCATAATAAACAGTGTAAAAAAAGTAAAAAAAACAACACATTTCATCCATAATAACAATATCATGATCAATTATATTCATGTTAATAATAAATCACTTCCATTACACCCACAAAATAACAATTATGATTTATAATTATTAATATACCCATGCTTCATAATATAGGAAAAAATGGAACCCTATGAATTATGTATTGCTATAGAGTGATCAAGTAATCATAACACTATTTAATATCCCTATAATCAAAGAGGAGGACCTATCCATTATTCTCTAGCCATAATTTACCACCATATTCTTGATTTTGGAACTCATCTTCCACACACATAGATAGAAGTAATGAAATTGAAGTCACATATTAGAAATAATAATATCAACATGTCAATTAATTATTTTCATGCTCTATAATTAACCCTAGATTTTCCATCATGAGATAATGGAGTAATACACATAATCATCTATATTGTACTAGATATGATGAAAAAATATACATCTCCACTAATATCCTACGAAAGATTCATTGGAATATCCAATCTTCCTCAAGCCTCTTATCATGGGTGAAAAGGAGTAAGTGCTCAATTCATCCTCATCCACCTAGATCCTAGGGATTTAGAAGAGAAATAGTGTAAAAACTTAGATGAATCATATTCTATCACAATATCAAGTATCATCAATAAACTCTAACCCAATACTATGGTTTAATGGAAACAAATACACATATAGATCATTGAAAGTCTCTAATAAGAATAATGGGTGATAAGGATAATTATCAACATATCACTATAACCTTAGTCGAAGGGTGAGTTTAAAGGAATTCATAGTGTTATTACACCTTTATTAATATACACCAATCAAAATACCGAATCACATGTCAAAATAATTTGAGTAAAGACTAGTCATACAACTAAATCAATAATTCATCTAGCTGCCATAAATAAAATTCCACACTATAAACTATAATCTTGTTATATATGTTCCCTTATATTTCTACATATTTAACTCATTGAAAACCCAATAACAATTTAAATGCAAGTTATTGTATGTATTCCACTAACTAAATTATAGAAAATCCAATATAAATATCTACATTATGCTTCGTATCCTCCTCATCTAAGTGACCCAAATTATTTCCACTATATTTTTCTAATGTTATCATAGTATATATGATGATTTATTAAGAAAATTACAACATTTTAAAAAAATTCTTATGTCATCATTCCCCATTGTCTCTATAAGGATTACACATCAATCCTAAAAAAATCATAACCTTATTTGGAGAATATTTCATCGTTCTTAAGAAAATACCTTTATCATTATCAAGTTTGTTATTATTTTATTTCTAGGATTACATCATTAGTTTTTTAGTCTCAGTTGTCATAATTCTCATTACTTGATTCAATAATTATCATAAAAAAATATGAATATTAATAATATAACTCTCCAAATTTTATTATTAGTAACAACATTGAAATAATTAAGTATTCTAAAATAATTAATTTTTCTTTGGTAATTAATTTATTCCAATTACCTGATTTGATATTTCCCTAAATCTCATGGTGACTTCTTTTTAAAGTTCTTAATTATAAAATATATATTCATTTTTAAGTCAATCATTATGGTAATTATTTCCATACACTAATCATCATCACATGATAATATTTTAATATATTTTAAAATCTCATGTAAATGAGATATTATCTTGATTTTATTGATAATTCCATCAATCCCATTAATTTTTCAATACATTTCCTTTACTTTCCAAGTTAATTATCACAATTATTATAATAATTTATCTTTTATTTCCCATTAAGAATTAGACAATACTTTATTAATGTAAAAATCATTACATACACTCTTACCATGTATTAATTCTATCATGTAAACATCATTTTATTATATTTCATTAATATATACATTTAGTGTCATCAAAATATCATAATGACTTCCATTATTCATTTTAATTATTTCATTCCTTTATTCAAAAAAATATTTAATTATCATCAATATTTTATAAAATTAACATAATTAATTGACATCCTTCCTAATTAATAACTCATCATCATCATAGGTAACTAAATATTTTCATTTATAATCCACAATTTCTCATTTTGTTCTTATTTTAAAATATCACAATTCATGTCATTATCTAAAATTATTAATAATTAATAATAATTTACATAATTATTAATAAATTAAATTTAAAACACCTGAGTGTAATTCATTTATCAAACACTTTAATATGTGAGAGAAAAAATAATTATTATTTTAATAATAATAATTTTCTAAATTTTTATAATTAATAGTTAAATTGGTGCACCCAAAATTCTAAAAAATGACTCAAATAGGATCCCATTTAGTCTATGATGTTGAAAGGAGTCCAACATAATTTCCCACATTAGAAATAGGTCTCACAAATGACCCCACATTCCATAAGAATATCTATCCTATAGGGGCTATTATGTGTCACCCCCATGCCCCCTTTGAGTCGTTATGGATTCTACTCATTAAGTCCCTACTGGGTCATCCAATTCACATGATAGCATGATCGAACAAATTTATTTCATGAAAATCAGCTCTACTGAGTCTACCTCACTTATTCATTGATATTTTGAGATCAAAAATATCCATTTAATATGCGGAGTCACAGTTTTCATGTCTCTAGGGTACCTACTAGGACATAAAATCAATCTAATCGGGAATCCCTCATTAAACCGACCTACCATTATTTTAAGGGGGTGATGTGTCCTAATACAAAAAATCTAATATTTTATAAAATGTTTATCCTCACTCATTGGAGGTCCACCATCATGTCGTATACCACCACCACCACCCAGGGAGAAATCTTAGAGAGCGAACATGTTCAATGGATCTTAAATTTGAACCAATTATTCATCTATTAATGAGGGTTAAAAAATGTAAACTTTGTGTTATGGATCAAACATTAATTATATAAAAATCTTGATAGAATGTAAAAATGAGAGAAAATTATCTCTTCAATAACTTTCAATATATAAGTTAGACCATCTCAATCTTGGTTTTAAGGATTCCGTTTCTATTTCAATATATTATTCATTTTTTAACCATAAACAAACCTGAATGTAATATTTAATTAAATTATTATATAAATATATAATATATTGGATAAAATCCATTTGAATTAAAAAATGGGTAATTAGGTATAAAAAACCATACCTCTTGGAAATTGAATCCACTCTCTCCATCTAATTATCTATCTATGGTGGAAAACTTCATATTGAGAACATCCTATAACCCTACCCTCCTTTTCAATTAATTTAAGGTGTGCATATATAGTGTCATTAATTTCAAATAAGTGTTTTCAAATAATATAATATATATTTAAAAACTCTCATCATAGATATTAGAAATTCAAACATCAATAGAAAATTACCAAAATGCCATCCCAAAAGAAATACCCTATTTTGGATTCATTGAGGAATTGTGTTTCTCAATAAAACACTCCATTAAGGATAATATTATTGTTTAACCCTTTTAAACCAAAAAATAATATTTCTAATGAAACTAGTTATAGTTTTCAACTAAACCCCTAGAAAACCTCATTTAATTAAAATGAGTTCTAAAGATTTTGGTGAAACTAAAATGATTACCAAATTATAAGTATGTGAAAATTATTTCTTAGAAGAAAAATCATATTATTACATTCTCCATATATTCAAACTTTTCATCTACATAAATAAAATAAACTATTGGAAGATCAATAAATATATCCATTCCTTTAAAACAATCATTTCTAAAAGAAGAAATTTTTTCATATGTCTACTAACCAATAAATAGAAATCAATAAATAAAAAAGGTAAATTATTTAATTCTTCTATATAAACTTCCAAAGTCTCAAGAAATAAAATTTAAAATATATTTTAAGTATGAATATTTCATTATAAATATTCTATTCAAGAAAAATTCAACTAACCAATATGCAATGGGAAAAAATGATATTCAATAAACATTGTGTATAACATAATATATATCCCCATATGACTTATCCACATCAGTACTATCACAAAATATCTTAAAATAAAAAAATTATAACTATTAAAACATCAAAATTCAAGATATACATATTCATTACATCTATAATATCACTATCCAAAAATATGAGACTTTACTAGAAGTTTATTTAATATCTTGATAAGTTCTTTCATTCATCACTGGAAAAGTCTTTGAAAATCACCACCTTTAAGGAAAAAACTCTAGGTTTCAATAAAAATACATATGATCATGATAAATCTCCTCACAAAACATTTCCCAATAGAAAACTACATAACTTAGTAAGAATAAACACTCAATAAATCCAAACTCAACCCAACTTTACTATCCTAACTAGAAAAAAATTCTTTAGGAAAACCAATCAATTATATATAACAATTCATTCTTCAATTTGAGTAAATTGAAAACCAATTAAAAATTTAAAATATCTAAATAACAGTTCATTATTACACCAGTTCAAATTTAAAGAATTATTTAAAACTCCCATCCCATCTTTTAGTTCCCATGATAAATTTCAGTTCCTTGAATAACAATAGATGTCATATATCTTTGTAATAAAACCAAAAAATATATCTTGATAGTGAAATAGATATAGAATTATGTTTTATCAAAATTAAAGTAGACAATATAGCTGGATAATTAAATTCTAGATGGTGATAATTATCATAACAATCACTAAAAAGTACATCAACTATTTTTTACAACCTCTTTATTTTATATAAATAACTTCTTATTACATGTATTATCATTCAATAATATAATAAAATATTCCTAATTTTCAATTATATCCTTGAATCATCACCTATATACACACAAATACCTCATCACACATCTCTATTAATTACTACCACCACATTACAAGATTTTTATTTAAATATTAGCAGGTAATCTGAAGTTATTTATTTCAAGACTCATCATAACATATCATATGTTATCTCTATCCCTATAGGTTTTCACATAATCTGTGTAACACCCCAACCCAAATCACCCAATCTAGGATAAGGTTCCATATGACCTTATGCGTACCTCCCTGAATGCAAGAGTCCACTAACTACTGACAAGGTCTTGAACAACAACATGGGGAGACTATTCCATTAGTATAAGAAGTATAACAATCCTAAATAGAATGTAAAACAATAAAAAATAAATGAATCAAAAACACCCACATAATATAGTGGAAGGAAATAAAAAATATCTATTTAGTAATAAGATGGTACATATGGGTAATATTTAGTCAATATGATCCATGCATGTAGTGGATAAATGTAAAAAAATAAAACAAATATAAATTATGAATGAATAAAAAATATTTTTGAATCTATTTTGGAATCTCCTCACCCCCCTAATTCTTCTACTCACCTGCCTGACATATGGACCTTTCTTTTCACTGGATCCTTGACTACAAATTCATAATGTGCACAGAGATTTTGATGAACCATGTGAGTATAAAACATAGTAGGACACCACCAATGAACCCTTATAATAATATCAATATGTGTATAAAATGTGTATGCAATGAATGAAAATAAATCATATTTAATTACACTACCAGTTGGATTATCATACACTAACTAGGTCGCCATGAACCTTAGTCTTAACTACCTCAGCCCCGTGCCAGAAGATAATTTATGTATCTCTAGTCACATAATTTGAACCGGGTCATTTAATTCTTTCCATGACTCAAACATCTCACCAATGGATATCTAAAATATAATTATGACCAACAGCACAATTTTTTCCATGACTCAACCATCTTATTGATGGATAACCACAATATAATCCTCACCAATAACATAATTTATTATATGAATCAATCATCTCATAGATAGATAAAAACTATATAATATAACCCTCATGCCAATAATATCACAATAGGGACACACACACACACACACCCATATGTCAATCAGTCTCCCAACATGGTCTCATAGGCTACACACACTCCCACATTCTAATAAAGACATACATCATTACATAAAGGTTTTAACATAGTAAGGACTTCCTACCTCAAGTGTAATATAGTTAAATTTCCATGAAACACGACCCAAATTGTGCCTCACACACCAAATATATAGGATTTTCCCAAAATTCATCACAATAGGGTTCCAGTAAGAAGAATAAAGAATAAGGAATCATCTAGGGATATGATAGGATTAGACTCATTGAATGGTATCTTTCATAACAAATGACACTTCAAACCAAGATGAGAAGAGGAGGAAGGATCCAATATCCAAAAATAGATCCCCATAATTATATATAGGTCAAGTTAGGGTTAGGTAGAATTAGGGTGAATAAAAATAGGGGTTTATGGTAATATTAAAAGTCTACCCTAACTAAAAATCCCATATAGGAGTCCATAAATTGTCCAGTGGGTCCAAATAGCCTACATGGAATTTGGTTAACCCATTGGATGTATGTTGGGGCCTCACCTTCTAGATAGTGTCCTATATAGTATTTCATCTATAATTAAGCCTTGTTCCTCCTGAAACCACTCCCAAGATATTTTGAGACCATAAAAAACCAAGGGTGGATAAAATACACATGATTTGATAGAAAAATAAATAACAACACACTTGAAATATGAGGGGATTTATACTCTAATCTTGGGTTCATAACATATAATGTGGATATTTAAAGATCATAAATTAGTATATCCTCATAGACTATCCATAAATTCATTTAAATTAAATAACATAGAATCCCAAAATCATGACCTTTTTGGGAGGGGAAGTCTGTTTTAGTTCACCAAAGGTTCTTCCATTGGAATTACGTTCACTATAAATTCTTACACTAAATGATGGGATATACATAAGGTATATATAATGGTATCATGACTTATCCATAGGTATAAGGTTTTTTAGAAGTTTTCATATTTTGATTATGTTATAGTAGAGCACTAAAGATCTATAAGTTCAAAAACGTTGAAGGGTCACTAGGGTTGTAATAAATCTCAATAGGGTATTTTTATTGATATGTGATTTTTAGGGATTAAGTTTAACTAGTTCTACTAGATAATATTATAATTTAAGAAAGTAGAGAGTTTAATTAAAATCACAATTTGATCTATGATTTATTGGATATCTATAAATTTTTAAAGGATTGCTTTTCATTTGTAATATATTGATAATCACCTATATCGTATGTTTATAATAAAAGAGATTAGTAGTGTTTTTATCCCATGTATGTAGGAAAAATTATCTCAATCATGTTAAAATATGCTTTCTTTCTTGTTTTATATATTTCCATTACATGTAATTTTTTTGCCTAAAATATTTGTGAGTATTTTTGTTTGTTTGATCTAGGAAGACTTTGTGTGGTGAGTGTGGTGCGATGTCTACCTACTTCAAGTATAGTTAGTAGGATGAAACTACTAGAGGTTTTGGTTTTTCCATTGTGATACTGTGTGCAAGATTTTGGTAAATCAAAGGGTGAGTTTTGGGTGGTTTGATGAAAAGAAATAAGGATTAGAATTTTTTGGTTCCCTACAATTGACATCAAAGCATGCAATTCAGTACCTGAGGATAACATACTATTAGTTGCTTAGAAATGAAATTAGATAATGGGAAGATCTAGATGGATAAATTTAATGGAACAAATTTTATCTTCTAGAATATGAAGATATAAGATTATCTCATCAAAAAAGATCAAGAAATAACATTAAAAGTCGTTAAACCATACATAATGGAGAATCTAGAATGGTAAAAGATAGATAGGAAGACTTTGGAACTGGTAATAATGTCTTTAGAACCAAATATTTCTTTCAATATTTGGGATAGGTAAACCATAGTGGATGTTTTAAAGTATTTGGAATATATGTTTAAGAAGCCAATAGCCCTTAACAAATTTTCCATATTGCATTAGTTATCCAGATTAAGGTTTTCAGAAAGAATACCAACATCATATTATATGAATGATTTCAATATGATCTATGGGTATCTTGAATCAAAGAAGGCTACATTTACTGATGATTTATGGGTGATACTCTTGTTATCTTCAATTTGGTAAAGATGGAATACTATGGAAACTGTTGTTTGTTACTCCAAAAATAAATAGATTTTAGTTTTATGATATGAAACATTTGGCCTTGAATGAAGAGCTTAGGTGAAGGGAAGTTCAGGTAACATTTGGTAATGACCTTAATGCTAAAAAAAATAAAACAATCACCCCATAAAAAAATTAAGAAACCTACAAAATATAAGTCTAAATAAATGATTTGATGCATGTTGGATAGCCCAGGTCATATATGTTAGAGTTTTGGGAAGAAAGGGAATATAAAGAAGAACAAAAAAATTTTCAAAGAGGAAACTAAAAGAAATTAATCCCTAGTAGTTCAAATTATATTATTTTAGTAGAAGATTGTAACAAATTCTTGATTAGTATAATTAATCTAGTATAAGTGTGAGTGATTTAATCTTGAAAATATCTTCATTTAATAGGTAATCAAATTTTCACAACCAACTATTTATCAGAGATTTTTTGGAAATTTTATCTTGTAGATGATGAAGTCATGGAAGTTATTGGAATAGGATAAGTTAAAATCTAAATGAATAACATGGTATTCAAGAAACTAATAGGAGTTTAGAACATCCCCACATTATATAATAACCTTATTTCCATTAGGAAAATCGATAAAGAAAGCTATAAGACCATTTTTGAAAATATGGTATGGAATGTTACCCAAGGATTCATGATAGTTTCACAGGGAGTTAAAAATGAGATTCTTTACTTGACCAGAAATTCTGATGGAATTATAGTTACTGGAAGTAAAAAAATTTAAGATTCAAAATTTTCGGACTATAGGTTCGGTCATATTAGTGAGAGAATATAAAATTTAAATGGAAATGATAATACTAAATCTTAATCACACCTAAATAGGAAAATGTGAAATTTGTTTTCTAGGAAATAAAATAAGATATTAATTTAATTTAGATGTATTAAATCCCAATAACTATAAATTATAACTTCTATACTCAGTTGTTTAGGGACCTACCTCTGTTTAGTACTATAGTGGTTCTCTTTAATTTGCAACTTTCATTAATGATACTACAATAAAAGTATAGAATTACACTTTGAAGCATAAATATGATGTATTTAAAAAAAATATTAAGTGTAAATATTAGATGGAAAAGGTATGTGGTTAGAATTTAAAGTGAATCTGGTTAGAAAATAGTTTAAAGTACACTAGATACAAAATTTTAAACTTATTCTCAAAGAAATGTACAAGGCATGAGAATATTGTTCCTATAAATCCATAGTACAATAGAGTGGTCGAAATAATGAATAAGACATTGAGTGAGAAAACGTAGAGTATACAGTTTCTCCTAGGAATACCTAAGGTGATTTGGGTGGAGACACCCAATAAAATGACATATCTCTCCAAAAAAAGTCCAAAATTGGTAATCGATCGGGAAATTTTAGAGGAATTATGTTTTGGGAAATGAACACATGTTCATCATCTTATAATCATTGGTGTTTTATCATATATACATATAAATGACAATAATGGAGATAAGAATGATGAAAAATCCAAAATGTGTTCTTTCATCAGATATAGTGATGAAAATTTTTGATATCAAATTTGGGATAGTGAAATGAAACTATTTTTCTGGATTATAGATGTTCTATTTAATGAGAAAATCACATAGAAATACTGGAACCTGGTTAAGGTATAATTTTTTGAAAAAATAACTATTAAAGTCTAGGATAATCATAGTAAGGTTACTAAAACTTTACAACTTCCAAAAATCTTAGATGTGAGTGTTGGGATTACTAGAATTACAGTAGAAAGGCCAAATGGATATCATTCATAAGTTTTAAATTGGATAAATCTTGAGTGATATAACCATAAGTATAGGATATGGAATTCAAAGAATCAAAATTTCACACACTAGTTGATAGATTTGAGCTAAACATTTCAGAGCAGCTGATTTAATTAAGAAGATTGATGAGAATTAGGAGAGAAGTATAAAGTTTTGGGTCTAATTTGAATTCTACAATCTTAATGGATATAGAAACTAGATATTTAGAAGAATTGGTATTACTTAGTGGCTCAAAAACAGTGGGATTTACTATAAATTAATATATATATTCATTAAAGTTCAATAGAACTTGGATGATGGATGTAATTATAGAAGGTAAAACACTCTAAAATAAATGGGTTTACCACATTAAGTAAGAATCTAATGGAATGAAAATTTAAAAAGAATTCTAGTATTGAAATGGTTTCAACAAAAGGAATGAGTTTATTGCTTATAAATATTCTCATTGGTAGTTAAACATACCATCCAAATAGTGCTAAATATAGTGGCATCAGAATATCTATACTTATATATGATGAATGTTAAGACAAATTTCCTTAACGATGATTTGTAAGAAGAAGTTTACCTAAAATGGGAAATTGGTGTAAAAAAATTTCCGGATTGAAATTTGGTATGTAAATTGAAGAAAATATTATATGGATTCAATAAAACACAATGGTAGTGGAATAAAAAACCAATGGACTTATATTGGAGGAAGTATTCAAGAGATGAAATTTTGATCACTATTGTTATTAGAAGTAGTGGGTTTATGGTATTTTCATTATATTTATTTGTTATGTTATGTAAATATTATTTATTGAACCAGATGATGAGATTATTTAGAAACTAAAAAATAGTTTTTCTATAAGTTTCAAGTTGAAAGATCATGGGAAAGAAAAAAAGATCTTAGTTAAGAGGATAAAAAGAGATATGGATACCATAACTTTAGTGTTATCTCATATTTATTATATCCAAAATATTATTAATTATTTTTATGGCTGTATGTAATCCATTTTTTATACCTATTACCAAACACTTAAAACTATCAAAATCATAATCACCATCAATGGAAGAAGAGCACTGGTACAAGGATAAAGTACCACATGATCTACCTGTCAGAAGTTTAATGTGTTTTATATTTTGTACTCGGATGGATATTTTTAAGTTTTGTACAAATCTAATAACACTTATTATACATAGAGTAATAAATTAGAAACCAAATATGATGATCTATCATACAAGATAAATGAAAATAAATTAAACATAAATGAATAACAACTTATATAAATGAGTGTACATTACACTTAAGAGACACTGCATTATTCTCAATCTACTTAGGATGAGTTTGAGAGAGATCAAAAAGTGGAAAAAAACTTCCCACCTCTATAGTATATTCATAGGTTGTGTAGTATCATTTTATTTTCATATGGGATCTATATTATCTCCACAGTATTCTATTACCTCTATATATAAATGAGGAAGATCAAAGAGAGCACTTGGTTAAGGAGTAACATCCAAGAATGAGGATCTAAAATACACATCCATAATTTCCATCATATTGCAGTAGGGTTTATATAGAATTTGAGGATGATCCTAGGTGGTTTATACATTAATTAATGTGTTTATAATGCATGTATTAATTCCTCATCCAATTCATGCATCATATCAATGAATGCATTTAACTCTCATTTATTTCATCTTGTGAAACATTTCTTTTAATGATATCCTCTATGGAGAATAATTTAGGTTTCCAACACACAAATAATATTAAAAATGCATTTACATACAATCTGACATATAATCTATATATATATATATATATATCATATATATAAATATTAATGGGATATTCCTATCAATCTCACACTTACACTGAATCCAAATTAATTATGTTCTATTTTACCTTATATTGTATCATATATAATAACTTGTGAAAACATATCCAAACATCTTTTGGATATCTTCCAAATCACTTTTGGAAATCTATCATTAACTTCACCTTGTATCAAATAATAGTTAATACCTTATGAATACCCATCCAAAACATTTTTGGATTAACTCTAAAACACTTTTAGAGTAGCTCTTTGAGTCAAAATCAATTCCCATTAATTCAACCAAAAAGTGCGATCCTATGGGCCTTTATAGAATTGAAAAAAAATATAAATATCTGGATCCATATATGTAAGCAAAGTGCATCCTATAGAAAAATTTCAATTCTAATCAAGCTATAAAAGGATTTGGTATGATCTCCATCAAGCACATTTATATATATACCTGTGTCCACAGGTTTACACCATATGTAAGTGTGCATTATTATATTTTCACTTTGTTCAAGACATCATGTGACCATGGTAAATAGAGCATGTCAATTCTATATATCCAACTCATTTCTTATTGAATCTCAGAGTGTAGACTGATCTGATCAACAAATACATAAAATTTCATTCATCCTCATAGATAAGCACATCACATGTCCATTATCTATATAGAATTAAAATATCTAGGTATGGTATCACACTCACACATTCAATCTCAATCGAGGGTCTAGATGTTATACTTATGAGAGGACATATCCCATCTTGGTTAAGCCCAACCAACAACATGATCAACAACATACCTAACCACACCCATATTAGAAAATTTAATATGTAGACTTTTATAAGTAGGGTATCAAATTATAATGGTTATCATGATAGGTATCTTTCCAACCTCAGGTAGTGGAGATCCAAATATGATCCACACACCCCTAGTATACCAAATACTTATATATGAAACTCCATGTGGTATACTTTGTAGGTCATCTAATGCACACAAAGAATTCTATTCTTTACTTTGTGCATCATAGTCATATTATATATCTCAATACAATAATCCTAATCATGAAAAACATAATATTTTATCATAACCTATAATACTCCATAATAAACATTGGTTAGGGATAAACTCAAAGTCGCACTTTGAGAGGTCAATTATCATTAAACTTCATGAAATTTATATCTATATACACATTTATGTAGACAACATGAAATAATGATAATATGGATGCTACCTTTAATATGATAGATTTTAATAGTCTTAAACTCTTTTATAATATTTAACAAACCCAACATAAGTATTAGTTTATCATATAATATATGATAAACTTCCAGATTAGCCTTATGTTTTCTATAGTTTATGGGTTTTGTTAAAACATTAAATCATATGTAAATATTTTCCTATATCTATGTGATCATTTGATAAAACCCTCCCACTAAACTATTTAGTGAGAAATATCTAGGAAGTAATCAATTTTGAATAATAGTGTTACTTATGAATCATATTCATAATTGTTCAACTCTTTAAATATATTCAAACATCTTAACTTCACAACATCAAATGTTATGACGTCAACTTCTATTTTCTACTTAGAACTATTTCTAAGTTCATCATCATCATCATTCTTGGAACCCTATTCCATCAAAAAGTTTCCTTGAAATAATATGACAACTTACATTATTGTTTACTAATACATCTCAACTCTCTTAGGATATTAACTAAAATTTACTTTAAACTTAGATTGGTGTAATTATTTATTTGTTAAATTTAAATTTATTTAAGTACAAATATAATCCCACTATCCTCTTAGAAATTATATTCTCTTAAAAATATCTTGCTATGATACAAAAACCCTTATGTATTAAGAAATAATATTTATTTCCTTTCTATAAAAATATTAAAAAATAAAATATATCTTATATAGTATTCTATGTGTTTAGAATATTTTTATTTGAATGGAAGAATTTGTTAATATATAAATTTGGTATCATATACCTTTAAAAATGAAGAATTAATTTCTATAACATCCATAACATACATGGAAATTCAATGGATTTTTACAAACACCTTTAGGTATATCTTGGAAAATCCAATCATATTGAATTATTAATCTTCCTTTTTGACAACCCTAGGTTTCAATTACATTGATTGGATTTTAAAAAACCATTTTTGATCTTTTCAACTAACTTTTATTCTTATGGTTTAAAATTTTAACTACTTGTGGTAACACCGCATGATTTTATAGTAAGTTATTCTCTTTAAAGTAAATCAATAGCTTGCACTACACATAACACCGATTTCGAGCGCACCACGACTTACCAAACTAGCCATTCAAAAAGTGGTTATGAATAGTAATAACTATATTTTGAATTTTATATAATCCATATATTTTTAACATCCATATTATGTATTTATTAGACATAATATAAGAACAAATTCAAATTTTTAGATAAAATAAGCATTTTTCAAAAAATGAAATTTTACCGCCTTTTAATGACGAACCATTTTTAAATCCAATATTTGAAAATTTTATGTATTCAATTTGAATAAATAAACATATTCTTTAGAATAGGTACATAAAAATTTAGTTTGGATAAATTTTTGGTGCTTTTCTGATAACTTTCCTATTTTGATGAATAGTGAAAAATACTAAATTTTAATTAAAAACAACTTTTTTAATCAAACTAATTTATTGTGATAAATTATATATTTGAATGGTTTTAAAGTATAATTAGATTATATTTTTATAATTTAATCCAATTTTGGTCATTGGAAGTAATTTTACATTTAAATTGGACATAAACACATAACAATCTTTTGGTAGTTTTTACTTCTCAAAAACCCGTTTTCTGGTTTTGAAAAAGGGATTTTTTTTTAAATTAATTAATAAAAATTATATGTTTTTAATTTTTTGAAATAGAAATTATTTTTGAATTTGAAATATTAAAATTATCTTAGAGTGAATTTTGGGTATTTTTCTGAAAACTTTCGATTTTTGATTAATAGTGAAAAACACTACCTTATTGTTTAAAACTGACTTTTTATTTGAATAATTATTTATTTTAAGTCAAAATAGATAAATAATACCTATATAAATTCAATATAATTCATTGTATTCATTTTATAATAATATTAGATGTATAAAATTTTATTGAACTTTTTACCGTCTTTTACCGTCTTTTACCCACCTTTTTAGGCACATTTGCAAATTTGCATAAAACATAATTTTACCGCTTTTGTGGATTGAATTTAAAAAATCTGAGAGACTCTATTGAAATTAGTAAGTAAAATGTGGTTCAATAAGATGAAAATAATTTTTGGTGAATAGTAACTTTTGAATTTTATTTACCACGGTTAAAAGTAAATATGGTAATTAATGGTAAAAATGATATTATAATTACCTTAAAACATTTTCTAATTCTATAGGATAAGTGTATTTCGACCAAAATCAACCTTAGGAATAAAATATGATCATTTTGGTCCACTTGGATTAGATTAGGAAATTTATTATTATTTTATTTAAAGAAGAGTTAAAAGAGTTAAATTCAAAGTTTAATAACGAAAAATTTTTTAATATGGGATTATACATAAGATAAATTAGACTATAAATATTCATTAGAAATATAAAGATATTTCCTACGTAATGATATTTTATTTATAATTTTTAGACATTAAAAAATTAAATTTATTTATGACACAATGATGATGCAGTAATTACATTATTAATGAAAGATTTAAATAATTGATATTATAAATATCCAAGTAAATGTAAATTGAGACTTTTTAAGAATTACACTAATTTTATAGGTTAATATTACATTTTAGGGTTTATTAAATAATTTTTTTTCGAAGTGATAAAGTTTTTCTGACTTTCACAAAAACAAAATACCAAATAGTGTCAAAATTGACATAAATGGGTTTTTAAAAGAAATACTATATTATTAATTGACATAATATTCGTAAAAATATAAGTTTCGGCCAAAGGCCTTAGATAAGGTTATATATATCAATAATGAACCACTTGGGGTTCTCTTGGATTTTTAAAGTAAGTTTATTAACCATTTATTATAATAATACAAGAATACATGGTAATAGTTAAACTATTTAACTAATAGTTAAATCTAAAAGTTAAGGTTAATGTGGTTATATAAACCTCTCTAAGACCTATTGGTTGAGAGGTTTTAGATCCATCACCACCTTATCCTAGAAATAAATCCATTTAGATCAATTAGAAACAAAAAATGATTTATAATAAAATAATATTTCAAGATTTTCCTAAAGTGACCCTCACCGCTCTTATAAAAGGGCACTTCCCCTTCTCATAATTTCACACCTCTAAGACATTTTCCTCGGCCAAAACCTTCCCAAATATCCTCCCAACTACTATCAATACATCCTAGAGGCCTTCATTTGATCAGAAATCCAACCTAAGGAGCCCTTAGTGGTAAGCACCCCGTAATCCTACATGTAAAATAGGGGTTAAAAACCCATTGGGCATAGGGACTATAGCATTACTGTAGCGGTACTATAGCATCGTCAAAACTATTGATCGGTGGGTACTGTAGCGGCGGCAGGGCACTGTAGCGGCGGTGGTACTTTACGGGTACTGTAGCAGACGGGTTACTATTCACAGAATGACTATTGGGCCATAAATTTTGGCCTACGGGCTATGTAATGTGCTACAAGCCCACTGGGACTTCGGGCTATGTAATGGGTTTACCTATACCCAGTTTAAATAGGTCTTTGCTTTGGTTTAATAATAAAATGAGGCTTCGGCCCCAACCTTTAAAAAAAACAAAGAAGAAGTAATAATTTCATCACCTCTTTCAAAGTTATCTTCTTCTTCCACTTTCTATTTATTTGTAGTTTCCATACCAAAATAATAACTTCAGTACCTTATACATATTGTGATATTATTATAAATATGGTGCAACCATATTCATTATTATATCCATCCTATGAATAAAAAAGTCACCATATGTGCGTACGTACGACTTACCATCTCCACGTCGTGGTGTAGTTGTTATTCAACACTTCATTATTTGTATGGGTATAATAATGATGTATAATTTATTTAAATAATAAATATAACATGTAAATGATTATGTATATATTATATAAAATGCAATTATATACAATCTCACCTTCAATTGAATGATATTGTCGCTCGTGCGTACGTACAGATTACCGTCTCCATGAACGCGATGAGATTCATTACCTATCATAACCATTCAAGAATAATTTTCATTTTAAGATTAAAAATAATGTTTAAGAACTTAATATAATTCTTTATATGAATCAAATACATCCTATCCATAACAAACATGACTTACGTAACAAAACATATAAAGAAAAACAAATCAGTTAACACCCAAAACAATGATACTACTAAAATATTATTAACAAATAAATATTAAAAGATCATATATGATATCATATTTATCTATATAGTTCTTGTATAATTTAATATCAATTATTTAACTATTATACAAGAGGTTAACGTACCCTCTACTAAGGAAAAGTAGAAGGTAAGGGGTTTCTTATCCCACTTTTAATTTTGTGAGATTTCCATTGTTCACCACTTATTTATTGCATGTGGTGTATTTTGTACTACCATTTGATATATATTATCATGATTATATTTATATTCATGGGATTATGTGATTAATTTAATGGTTATTAACTTCTGGACTTATGTCTCGATTGATTACAATGTGGTAAGGGATTTTCATCTCACTTCTTATTCGCGTGAGATTCATTCTATATTGTCGTTATTTCCTTTTTAGTGGTGTATTTACTGCACATGATTGTATTCTTGGTGTAATATAATTTAATTTATTGGTATTTACATCTTCATTGTATGATCCTTCATTCATTTGATGTATGTTTTTTATGTTACCAAATTGGTAAGGGAATTTCAAATTTAAATTTCTACTCATTGGGATTTATGCATACTTAATTGATTATTTTACTCCAAAATTATTTGTGGAATCACTATTTATTATTTATGTAGTAATTTCCACTCCCCTTTGTTTGGATATAATTTTAATACACATAATCACTCCATTGATAAATTTCCATGCTATTGATATGAACTTGTTAAGGGAAATCTTAACTCAATTTCCATTCATTGAGTTAAACATCCAAGTCATTGGTATTGTTTTTATAAGAATATGTGTGAATGTACTTTGATTTATTTTCACTAAATATCCAATTATATTGAGTGTATTTATATTTTTCACACATAATTATTTCATTGATTTATCCTTAATATAAGGATACTGTCTTTATAAGGAATTTCATCTCAATTTACATTCCATTGAGACCTCTTTGTCTTTATGCACCAATTCACTTTTATAATGTGTATATACTGTACTTTGACATATTATATCATGAATCCATTTATTATCATTATATTATAAAGTTTTGATTAATTTTATTCTTCAATTACTTGTATTCAAGCGTCTCTCATTTGGTGAGGAACTCTTAAACTAAAATATTGTTTTAAATGTTTTAAAGATTTATTCTTCTAAATACTTCTCATTAATGTCCATGTTTTCGAAATGGTTTTAAGTATTTATTTATATGGACATGAATGTTTTGAAATTAAAATTCCTTTCAAATGTTTCAAATTTCTATGGGACACTTTGATTCAAAAATCTCTTTTAAATGACCTATTTTATAAATAGTTAGACTTTTAAATGTTTTCAAGAAAAAGGGAATATTTATCACAAATAGTTTTACTGTCTATTTTCATCTATGTCAATATCCTTCCTTATTCTTGATTGAGGTTGATACAATCTTCCATATTGTATTGAATGAGTTATGTTTGATTATGGATGAGCTATTTTTATACCATTCAAGGTTTATGGTTAAAATATTGACATTTTGTATGTTATATTTAATAAAAATGTTTAGATTATGTTTTAAACTTTTCATATAAGGAATGAATTGGACTTAGTAAGTGACGGGTGGAGCCTACTATATCTCCTTGTTGCATTTATAGGTCTCATGAAACAAACTAGTGTCTTGGAACAAGGACTTGACAAAATATTATTTGTAGTATTGGAATGAGGCCTTGACTATGTGGTTATGATGTCTGACAATATGAATTCCATCATTATGAAATTAGCTATTGATATTATATGTGATTATTAGACTAGTATAATATCCAGGTGAATAATTAAATAGAATTATTTGATTTATACTTTCCATATTATGCAGAAGTTTATGTTTAAAAGGCTTGTGTTTTAGTCTTATACATTCCTTTAAATGTTTATAATTATTTATTATAGTTTCTGCTATATTGTTATCATTACTGATCATCTGAGCTCACCCATTTCTTATGTTTTATTTTTTATAGGTGGTGAAGAAGTACATTATGACTGACTTGCAGGAATAGACTAAGGGATAAAAGAGTGTTCAAAGGAGACACAATGTTGTTTTTTTTCATTTGATAATGTAATTTAAAACTTATGTATGTATCTATTACTTCTAAGGCTACTAAACTAATCGGTCTTTCGATACTTGATCTATTTGTGATCATGCCAATGTTATGTAATAATGCACTGACTTTGGGTAACTAGGGTCGGGGCATTACAGTTGGTATCAGAGGAAGTTTAGTACAATCCTTGGAAGCTAGATTTAGAAAAACTCTGATTAGAAAACACTACCCTAAGATAGAATTTGAGGATTAATATAGAAGAACATCGAAAAAATTTCATAATGTAAATATTATGTGGGTTTTCCAAGAAATACATCTCTGTCTAGATATGAACAAATAGAGGCGGCTCTGGAACAGATGTACCTAGAAGTGAAAACTCAGACAAGGAGTTTCGAGCTTGACCCGGGGTTTCCTGGTACATGACAGTGGGCCTTGCTACACTCTTGGTTATGAAATTACCGGGGTATATGCTTAGGAAAATTCACATTTTCTTTACAAAACGATTTGAAGTATTTTAATATAAGATGAGAATAAATAACTTTGGTTAATCCTATGGTGTTTTAGATTGAAAATAAGGTGTCCTGATATTCTCTAAATGATTTTATGACTCACACTATGCTTTCTTGTGTTAGTCAATGGATGGATTCCAATGAAGTCATAGTAACATTGAACTTGATGTATAAGGTGGGAAGAATGAT
Organism: Viscum album; assembly: GCA_963277665.1. Lineage (NCBI taxonomy): Eukaryota > Viridiplantae > Streptophyta > Magnoliopsida > Santalales > Viscaceae > Viscum > Viscum album. The sequence continues at coordinate 1,116,722,174 of OY728120.1, forward strand.
GGAAATGAGAAACTGAATGGAATGTTGATAAAAGATATCATGTTCATGCCAAAGCAAGTTTCCAAAAATATGATCAACAATATATACATTAACCAACTCCAAAACTCAACAAAGAAGAGAAATGTGGAGAATGATAAGAGCTCCAGTAGTGGAAACCATGGAGAATAGAAAGCTCAATTTCCATCATGCCAGAAATGTGGAAGGTGACACCCAGGAAAGTGTATCAATGGAACAAATAAATGATTTATGTGTGGGAAATAAGGACATAAAGTAAATAATTTCTAAGGAAAAAAGAAGAGTACTGTGGAAGAAAAACAATGATCCTAAGAATCCAATTACATTCATTTTTTGTAAATGTAAGGGACCTTGGCATTACCTGAGTCAATTACCTATTCTATAGGATAACCTCTAATTCAAGGAAGAACCTATGTGGAAATAAATTGATGGAGAAATGTTTAACAATACGAGATTACTTTGGGAGAATATTCTCTTATATGTGTAACCATGCAGTTTGTTATGTGAAAATGCTATTTGAGGAAGAATTGTCTCTTCTTTTGTGGATATAATTATAAAGAACCATTCGGGTTTATATGATCCTTAAATTTGAGTCAATTATAGGTTATTAATTTTTGGGATGAAAATGTGAGGTATGAGATAAAATTTTTTGTTAAATTATGTTATGGTTATTTTGATGGATTTATATCATTTTGGGAATGTTATAAAATATAGTTTTTGAAAAAGGACAACACACAAACCATGTGACAACCCATTGTGTCGGACAAAGCTATGGGAATCGAACCCATAACCAAAGTGCGATTGATATTTATCACATACCACTAGACTGCATAAAGTCCCTTGTTAGTCTGACTAATTCTTTTTAGTTAAATGATTTTATTGATCAATAATAAGTTGATTTCGGACCTTATGTATTATCAAATGGATATCCTTAGTATAGAAAAATGATTTTGTGATTAAGTGATAAATGTTATTTTGGAACATGTATGCTCTGTTGGGAACACTATATGCCTAAGGAAATTAGACTGCTATGAAATTTCATTTGAGGAGTAATGATGGATTTTTTTTATTTTGGAAGAATCTATGTTTTTTATGGAGATTCAGGTTATTAATGGAAATGATTAACCTATCATAGAGAATATGTGATTTGGTTAATTACACTTCTGTATGAGACTTTAAGAGTAGTTGATGTTATTTGGAGATAAATGTTAAGATTTACTATGAAAGACTATGTGATTAAATTCTTTTGAGTTTTGGGTTTCAATATTATTTTGGATTATATTTAAGGATTTTAATTAAAATTGTTTATTGAATGGTCTTTATTGAAATTTGGGTATTGTTTGTTCAATTTTGGAAATTAAGATTAGTATTTATTTCTTTAAAGGATTATCCATTTTGGGTATCATCTGATATTTTACTAAACATTTGGTTTTGGTTAATCTCTAAAGATAAGGTAAATATATAGTTCATCCATTATGGATTATGTGATTCTCTAGAAGTTGATTCTAGTGCTTCAGGTGTGACCAAGTCATCTTGAATACTCATCATTTGTAGAAAAGATGAGTTATTGGTTAAAATTTATTAATGTATGGAACTCTACTTAAAAATTAAGTATATATCTTTATGTTCTTAGTCCATCTCATAAATAAATTTCTCAACTTTATGAAATGGAACTTAAAAAATGTTGTCTGTTTAATTTTCCTACTGGGAAACTAATGTCCGTTTAACCCATCAAAAGTTCGTGGTTTTCTTGTTTTTAAATTTCTCCTAATCATGTTTTATATCACTCTTAATCAGAACTTGACACTTAGTTTACCATCCATATCCATGTTTTCGTACATGCAATCCTAGTATGGGTTATCTCGGGTGACCTTTGTACTTCTCTTTCTTTCTTTTAAAGTGATAGTTTTATTGACTCTTTTTCCCGATTTGGGGCTTTCAATGAAGTTCCCTAGCCCAATTTTAAAATTGTGAGGATGAAATTTCCAAAAGGGGGGAAGAATGTAACACCCCAAGATTTCATAGTAAGTTATTCTCTTAAAAGAAATTCAATAGCTTTTGCTACACGCAACTTTGATTTTGAGTGCACTATGACTTACCAAACTAGCCGTTCAAAAAAAGGTTATGAATAGTATTAACTAAATTTTGAATTTTATATACTCCATATAATTTTAACATCCATATTATGTGTTTATTATATATAATATATGAAAAAATTCAATTTTTTAGATAAAAGACATATTTTTCAAAAAAATGCAATTTTAACGCCTTTTAATGGAGAACCATTTTTAAATCCAATATTTGACACTTTTATATATTCAATTTGACGAAATAAACTTCTTCTTTAGAATAGGGACATAAAAATTTATTTTGGATAAATTTCCGTAACTGTTCTGATAACTTTCATATTTTGATGAATAGTGAAGATACTAAATTTTAATTAAAAACAACTTTTTTAATCAAAATAATTTATAGTGTTAAATTATATATTGGAATTATTTTGAGGTATAATTAGATTATATTTTTATTATTTAATACAATTTTGTTCATTGAAATTAATTTTACATTTAAATTTGACATAAACACATATCAATATTTTGATAGTTTTTACTTCTCAAAAACTCGCATTCTGGTTTTGAAAATGGGAATTTTTTTTACATTAATTAATAAAACTTCTATGTTTTTAATTTGGTTAAGTAGACATCATTTTTAAATTTGAAATATTAAAATTATCTTAGAGTGATTTTTTTTTATTTTTCTGAAAACTTTTGATTTTCGATGAATAGTGAAAACACTTCATTATTGTTTAAAATGGACTATTTATTTAAATTTATTTTAAGTAAAAATAGATACATAATACCTATATAAATTCAATTTAATTAATTGGAGTCATTTTATAATAATATTAGATGTATAAAATTTTATTAAACTTTTTACTGTCTTTTACCCACCTTCTAGGCACATTTGAAAATTTGTATAAAATGTAATTTTACCATTTTTGTGAATTGAATTTAAAAATTACAAGAGACACGGTTGAAATCAGTAAGTAAAATGTGGTTCAATAAGATGAAAATAATTTTTGGTGAATAGTAACTTTTGAATTTTATTTACCACGATTAAAAGTAAATTGGGTAATTAATGGTAAAAATGATATTATAATTACCCTAACACATGTTTTAATTCTATAGGATAAGTGTATTTCGACCGAAATCACCTTAGTAATAAAATATGATCCTTTTCTTCCACTTGGATTAGATTAGAACATTTTTTATTATTTTATTTAAAGAAGAGTTAAAAGAGTTAAATTCAAAGTTCAATAACTAAAACATTTTTAATATAGAGATATACATAAGATAAATTCGACTATAAATATTCATTAGAAATATAAAAATATTTCCTACATAATAGTAATTTATTTATAATTTTTAGACCTTAAATAATTAAATTTATTTATGATGCAGTAATTACCTTATTAATGAAAGATTGAAATAATTGATATTATAAATATCCAAATAAATGTACATTGAGACTTATGATGAATTACACTAATTTTATAGGTTAATATGAAATGTTAGGGTTTATTAAATAAATTTTTTCGATATGATAATTTTTGTATGACTTTCACAAAAAAATACCAAATAGTGTCAAAATTGACATAAATGAGTTTTTAAAACAAATAATATATTTTTAATTGATATAATATTCCTAAAATTATAAGGTTCGTCCAAATGACTTATATAATGTTATATATATCAATAATAAACCACTTGGGGTTCTATTGGCTTTTTATATTAAGTTTACTAACCACTTATTATAATAATACAAGAATACATGGTAAAACTTAAACTATTTAACTAAGAGTTAAATCTAAAAGTAAAGGTTAACATAGGGACATAAACCTGTATAAAACCTATTGGTTGAGATGATTTAGACCCATTCCCACTTTATCCTCTATATAAATCCATTTGGAGACATTATAAACCGAAAATGAATTTATAATAAAATAATATTTCAAGTTTTTTCTAAAGTGACCCTCACCTCTCTTATAAAAGGGAACTTCCCCTTATCATAATTTCACACCTCCAAGCCATTTGGCTCATCCAGACCCTGCCCAAATATCCTCCCAACTACTATCACTACATCCTGGATGTCTTCCTTTGATCATAATGCCAGCCTAAGGAGCCCTTTTGATCAAATCAGAAGGAAGCACACGAAGAAGAGGTAATAATTTCATCACCTCTTTCAAAGTTATCTTCTTCCTCCACTTCCTCTTTATTTTTAGTTTCCATACTAAAATAATAACTCCAGTACCTTCTATATACTATAATGTTATTATAAATATGTTGTAAACATATTCAGTATTCTATCCATCCAATGAATGAAAAATTCACTATACGTGCGTACGTACGGCTTACCGTCTCTACGTCGTGGTGTAGTTGTTACTAAACACTTCATTACTTGGATGGGTATAATAATGTTTTATAATTGATTTAAATAATAAATATAACAAGTTAATGATTCTGTATGTATGATATAAAATCAAATTATGTACGATCTCACCTTTAATTGAATTATATTGTCGCTCGTGCGTACGTATAGTTTACCATCTCCACGAACGCGATGAGATTCATTCCCCATCGTAACCATTCAAGAATAATTTTCATTTTATGATTAAAAATAATGTTTAATAACTTAATATAATTCTGGATATGAATCAAATACATCATTTCCATAACAAACATGACTTACATAACAAAACATATAAATAAAAACGAATCGATTAACACCCAAAACAATGATACTACTAAAATATTATTAACACAACAATATTAGAAGATCATATATGATATCATATTTATGTACGTGGTTCTTATATAATTTAATTAAAATGATTTAACTATTATATAGGATGTTAACTTACCCTCGACTAAGGAAAAGTATAAGGTAAGGGGTTTCTTATCTCACTTTTAATTTCGTGAGATTTCCATTGTTCACTACTTATTTATTTCATGTGGTGTATTTTGTACTTCCATTTGATATATATTATCATGATTCTATTTATATTCATGGTATTATGTGATTCATTTTATGGTTATTAACTTCTGGTCTTACGACTCGATTGATTACAACGTGGTAAGAGGTTTTTATCTAACTTCTTATTCACATGAGATTCATTCTATATTGCTACTATTTAATTTTGAGTGGTGTATTTACTTTACATGATTGTATTATTGGTTTAATATACTTTAATTTATGGGTATTTACATATTCATTGTATTATCCTCCTTTCAGTGGGTTTATGTTTCGTAAGTTACCAAATCAGAAAAGGAATTTCAAATTTCAATTTACACTCATTGGGCTTTACGCATACTTCATTGATTATTTTACTCCAAGATTATGTGTGAAATTACAATTTATTATTTATGTAGTAATTTCTACTACCATTTTTGTGCATATACCTTTGATACACATAATAAATCCATTGATAAATTCTCATGCCATTGATATGAACTTGATAAGGGTAATCATAAATCAATTTCCATTCATTTAGTTAAACATCCAAGTCATTGGTATTGTTTTCACAAGAATATGTGTGAATGTACTCTAATTGACCTATACTGAATATCCAATTATATTGATTGTATTTATATTTTTCACACATAATTATTTCATTGATTTATCCTTAATCTAAGGATACGTTCTTTATAAGAAATTTCATCTCAATTTACATTCCATTGAGACCTCTTTGTCATTATGGACCAATTCACTTTTATATGGTGTATATAATGTCCTTTGAAATATTATATCATGAATCCATTTATTCTCATGATATTATAAAGTTTTGATTAATTTTATTCCTCAATTACTTGTATTTAAGTGTCTCTCATTTGGTGACAAACTCTTTAACTAAAATATGTTTTAAATGTTTTAAATATTTATTCTTCTAAATCCTTCTCATTATTGTCTAGGTTTTAAAAATGGTTTTAATTATTTTTTTATATGGAGATGAATATTTTTAAATTAAAATTCCTTTAAAATGTTTCATATTGGTATGGGACACTTTTATTCAAAAATCTCTTTTAAACAACTTCTTTGATAAATAGTGTGACTTTTAAATGTTTTCAAGAAAAAAGTAATATTTCTCTCAAATAGTTTTACTAAATATTTTCATCTATGTCAATATCCTTCATTATTATTGATTCAGGGTGATACAATCTTCCATATTGTATTGAATGAGTTATGTTTGACTGTGGATGTGCTATTTTTATACCATTCATGGTTTTTGGTTAAAATATTTACATTTTGTATGCTAGTTTTAATACGAATGTTTAGATTATGTTTCAACCTTTTCATATGAGGAATGCATTGGACTTAGTAAGTGATGGGTGGATCCCGCTATAGATCCTTGATGCATCATTAGGTCTCATGAGAAGGACTAGTGTCTTGGTAAAATGCCTTGACAAAATCTTATTTGTAGTCTTGGCATGAGGCCTTGACTATGTGGTTATGATGTCTAGAATTATGCATTCCATCATTATGAAATTAACTATTGATATTACATGTGATTATTCAACTAGTAGAATATTCATGTGAATAATTAAATGGAATTATTTGATTTATATTTTCCATATTATGTTGAAGTTTATGTTTAAAAGAATTGTGTTTTATTCTTATACATTCCCTTAAACATTTATGATTATTTATGATAGTTTCTGCTATATTGTTATCCTTTCTGATCATTTGAGATCACCCCTTATTTTTTCCAGGATGTGAAGAAGTATATTATGACTGACCTGCAGGAATAGGCTAAGGGATATAAGAGTGTTTAAATGAGACAAAATATTGTTGTTTTTCATTTTATAATGTAATGTAAAACTTATGTATGTATCTAGTACTTCCAAGGATACTAAACTAATCGGTCTTTCAAGACTTGATATATTGTGATCATACCAATGTTTTGTAATAATGCACCGACTCTAGGTAACTAGGGTCAGGGTGTTACACTTGTACTATTTATACAGTACTTTAGAACATAAAAATAATATGTCTAGTTTATATATATTCCTAACAATTTTAGAATATTGGATAAATTTTATTTAAATTAAATCATAGTTCAAGAACATTTACATAGATGACAATAGGATAAATTCCCTAACCAAAATAATCCATTTTTAGTCTCCCCTTAATGTTTGTTACAGAATTAATTAAGTTATAACTATGTGTATCAAAAACAACTCATCTCATATCATTTAAATAACTATTGTTTAAATGATATTCTCAATATATAAATAAGATAAATACACTTATTATGATGATTTTATCCAAGATTGAAGCATCCAAGTTATCAATGTAGCATATCCTTTTCTCCATTACATGGAAGAAAATTTCAAGCATCAATTCTTTTTATCTTTATACATTTTTTACATTTTCAACACCTGTAAATCATATGGTCCTTATTATATATCTATCATAACAATAAAATTTATTTCTATAACCATTAATGTTTTATGGAATCCTTTAGTCTCATAAATTTATCAACATATTCAATCATATTAAATATCATTTGACATACCCAATCATATTGATTATATGATAATAAAATTCCTAAATAATTTATGTACCTAATCATATTGAGTACATGAGAAGAGATTAATATTCCTTTGGTCATTATGCATCTAATGCATTTGAAGCCTTAAAATAATCACTCTATGCTTCCATAAGTATTTAGATTCACTTTTTTGAACAACTTCAACACTTTTTCACCAATGAAGGAATTGCTCTAAAACACTGAATTTTTCTTAAGAACTTTTATTAAATAACAAAACTTGTTTAAGAACTTTTATTAAGTTATCAGTCATAGGAGTAACTTACATTAAGATTATCCTTACAAGGATTAATTAATTTTTTTATCTTGATGATGAAGATGATACTTACCTAAAACAAAATCTTTTATCATATGAGTATCATTTATTATAAACTATTTAATACATATTTTTTAAAATAGGATCCCACTAAAATGATGACCCATTTTTTGCATAATATCTTTTAGTAGGCCAAGTTCCATATTTCATTAAACAATGAGTCCAATTTAGCATTCATCTCAATACTTAATTATTTAGGTAGGGAATCATCCTAATCATATCACATATGATTATTGGATACCTTAACAGAAAAATATTTTCCTAATATGAATAAAATCAACTCTATTCCTATGGTATTCTAATTGTTAGGGCTTCCCAGTTAAGTGTTACCCAAATAAAACACCAAAAAACAAGATAACTAAGGGAAATCTAATGTAACCTTGATTTGGCATGTAACTACATGACATGAAAATCTAATGTCCTTTTTTTAATTTCTTTCCTTAAATAAGATAATCTTGGGGCACCTGGATTGGCCATGAAAACTACCCGGTTGGATGATCGAGGTCTAGAGAAGTGCCTCTTTGGAAGGAATCTTACAGTTAGTATTTGAAGGGATTTCTAATATCACCATCTTATCTCATGTTATTCCCTTTTATGTAAGTATGTTTCTAGTAATTTAGTTTGGACTCATAATCCCTCTACCTAATCAATATATTCAAAACATATTGATGTGTAACTTTTTACACAACCCTAAAGTTTGTGTTACTTACCCAAAAAAAGAACTCAAACATATTCATACATATCTCGATGCATTATATTTATAAGTTACACAAATACTTCATGTAAAGGTATATAGTTATCCACATGAGTAATCCCAGAGTGATAGATAACCAACCTCATTCACCAACCAAGATAAGGTATAAGCCTTTAGGTGGGTAGGTATTCCAATCCCAAGTCCCTCTACCCAAGGATACTTTAGTCAAGAGAGAATCATATTTTTCATAACTCAAAAACTGAATATGCACAAACTATATTCAATAACTAAATTCAAGTTCATAACATTAGTTACAAACTGAGGTAATGGTAGATAAAAAACTAAATTCATTATTGAGACATTCCTAGAGTGTAATACAAGGCTTTATTTGAAAGTAGTTTAACAATTAAACTAAAAATAAACTATTAAAATTTATAAAACAATTTACTAAACATGGATATACAAGGGAATAAAATTTTAAATAAATTAACAATTCAAATATTTAAACACAAGATAAAAATTTATGAACAATTCATAAATAAAATCTAATTATAAACATTTTATAATTTTTTAGATTTAACATTGTAGACATTCCATAATTATATATATAAAAATTTTATATTCATTACAATATGAACTCTTTCATATTTTCATTATATGTTATTTCCATATTAAATATATGAAATTTTATGAGTTGTAAACAATTTATAATCTATTTTCAATTATGTAAATTTTTTATATAAATTAATATCACATATTTAATCATTATTTAAACCTTGATCATATCAATCATCAAAATTATTTTGATATGGGTTAAATAATATCCAAATTAGGACCCTTTTATCTTGAACAATTAAAAATTATTAATTATGAAAAATTCATAATTTAAATATAATCCTTTTATATTTTTCCCTTATTTTATAATTTATAACCCTTTATAAATTATTTTTCTTATGATTTATAAATAAACAATTTTATTTCTAGATCATAATACATACCATATAATTTGGTTAAAAGGTATTTAAAATATTAACATATAATATTTTTTAATATAAATGTTTCATAAACATTTATTTAAAATAATTATAAACCATTTATAATTAATTAATTAATTTATAAATTCTATATAAATTTAAAATATGTAAAATACCTTTTATAATTATTTATAAACATTTTATAAACCATATAAATCATTTTAAATCGTAATTTTTTTAATAATTTTAAAATAATTATGATTACCCTTATACATAGGGGTATTCCAGCATAAGGCTAAAACCTTACACCCTTACATAGGCCATCTAAAATCCATTGTGTAAAGATAAGTCACTATTTACCTTAACACATCTTAAATACAATCTACTGTGTAAAAGTAGTAAAAAAAGATTAACTTTACACAGCTCATTCTATGTAAGGGTATAGAGGAAATAACCTTTATGTGAATGCTTCACATAAGGGTAGGTCTCAATTTACCTTTATATGTCTTTTAGGATCCACTATGTAAGGGTACTAGCTCACGTATAGGCATGACCTTTACATATCCCTTAATAAAACCATCTCTACATTTATGTAGCCTCTCATGTAAGGGTAAGTGGCAGGTTACCTTTATGTAACCCTTTTAAAAATTACACAACCTTTACGCATAAGCTATTTACCTTTATGTGGTATTTTAAAACCCTGAACTACTATTACATGTAAGGATAATCAATATCATACTCTTACATAACACCTTTATTAAAACCATTTTCATAAGGGTTATAATACATACTACATTTATTTGAACCCTTCACATAAAGGTAAGCATCAGGTATCCTTGCTTGTGTAAGGGTAATGCCTTGGTTACCGTTACACATCTCAATTGTGTAAGGGTAAGACCTTGGTTACCTTTATGTGGCCTATCTTGGTAAGGGTAAACCCTTTTCCATATTTGGGATGAACCTAAAAATCAAGGCTCTGTTTTTGGTTTTCTTCTTAATTTCAAAACAAGATTTCATATATCTAAATCATTGGTTCCCTATAATACCACTATTAGGTTTCATATGAATCTAATAAATGAAGAACAAGTGTTTTAAATGAGTGTAACTTACACTAGAGAGCCACTGCAACATTCCTGATATCATTCTTATGAGTTTGAGAGAGACCAAAAAGTGGTAAACAAAAGCTTCCAACCTCAGTACTATATCCACGGGTTTCACAGATTCATTCGACGTTTGAATGGGATCTATCTTATCTCTACAATATGCAAGTACCTATATATGCAGAGGTGGTAGATGAAAGAGATAAATAGGCTAGGAAGTATATTCCAATCATGATGATCTAAAATTCACACCCACACATTCCATTATATGGAAGTAGGGTCTATATAGAACCTAAGGATGCTCCTGGGTGGTGTATGCATTACTTCATGTGTTTATAATGCATTTATTAATGTCTCAGATAATTCATTCATCATATACATGAATACATTTTACTCTCATTCATTTCAACTTATCAAATGTTTCTTATAATGATAACATCAATAGAGAATAATTTAGGTGTCTAAAACACAGATAATATACCCAATTCATTTCCATGAAATCTGACACACATTATATATATATGTATATGTTTATAAATATCATATATATATATATATATTTAGGGAATATTCCCATTAGATATTTAATTTGATATAAGATATTTAAGTATATTTATATTTAATGTAGGAAAGTAACATCGTGAAGTCATCAAGTGGATCCTTTAGTCTTTGAAAGGAATGAAAAATGATGATTTTTATTTTAGGGAAGAAGATTTATTATAAGGTTTTGTTGACACAAAATTCACTAGAGAGTTAAAAAACCATATGAGAATAACCAAATTCATGTTTACTTATAAAGGTACTTAAATAATTTGGATGTCACACCTATAAAATATTATTACATTAAGTAAAAAAGAAGAAAATTACGTTGTATCAATAAAATATAGGAAATAAATAATATGGTTAATGAAATTTATGAATGATCTCAGAAGGATTTAGGAAGGACAAGAGTTTTTCTATGATAAAAAAAGTGTGATCCAATTGGATAAAAATCCAGTGTTCCATGATTGAATGAATTATATCAATATGAAGTATCATTTCATTAGAAATTCGTTTGAGGAAAAGGAGCTAGATCTATAGAAGATAGTGTGAAGCCAGAATCTGGAAGATATGTTTACCAGGGTGATAAATCAAGATATTCTAAGGTAGAATCATGCCTAAGTGGGGATTGGGAAAATATAAGGAAAGAAAAAATGAATAATGTAATTGTATGTTATGTATAGAGAGTTACAGAGGTTCCCTGAAACAAACTTAAGTTGGATATTATTGAGAGATAAATTCTATTTCATTTAACCATACTTAATGATTCATAACTAAGATTGGTGTTTAAACAAGTTGACAATTCTATGCAAAGAGTGATTAAAACTAAGTTTTATTAGAGAATTGTGAAGTTTGTGAGGATTACTTGAATTTTTCAATCTATTTTCAATCACCTATATCTTCCAATTATAATAAAAGTAAGAAGTAGTGTGTTTCACCTACACACGTAGGACATGTCGTTCGAAGAAAGTTAAATTTATTGTTTTTTCTTTCTTTATATATTTCCATTTTATGTACTTAGGTTTCCTTGAATGTTTGTGAGACTTATTATACTTGCGATAAATAATGTATTTTTTAGTGAGTATAGGGAAAAGTATACCTACTTCAGATACACTTAGTTGGAGTAAACTACAAGTGGTTTTTTTTTTCATTGTGCCATTGCATGTGAGCTTCTGGTTGATTAAAGTGAAGTTCTTTGGTGGTTTTATCCAAATCACTAAGTATTGGGGTTTCTCTATTTCCCTACAAACATAAATATATATGATGCATGTTTCCTTACTTACACCACTAGTTATCATACTAAGGTCACATTCATGGTTCATAAATACAATTCATGATCATGAATACTTCCAAAACTAAAATCTTTGGAGTTAGAGCATAATTTTAAAGTGAAGGTAGATTAAGATAGCTGTAATTATAAAAAATGTTGTGGCCTTACTTCCAATTAATGGATGGGTGATGGAGTAACAATGACTATCAGTTCACTAGATGTTTAGATGGATAAAAACTGAAGGTTATAATGGTATTTAACATCAAAAGATACATTGGACTTCATATCTAGAAAAAATAATTTAAAGTGGAACATTTCACTAAACTATCTAATTAAGGTAGTAGGATTCCTTGAATACAAAAGGCTCATTCATGAAGATTGGATAAGGTAGATAGAAACCAAGGATGATCAAATAGTGTTGGTGACTAGAAGTATTGACTACATTACTATATTTAAGCATATTGTAATCATAATGTGATCATGATATCGAGTGATATTGAGTGTGATGGTTAAGAATTTTAATAATCTTTACTTCCTTGAATATAGTAAATAAGAATTCCCCTATAGATTAGGGTGCAATCCTGAACCATGTAATCATTTCCATTATTGATCCTTTGTTTTATTTTGATCAGTGTATCTGATAGTCTTTCATGTGATATTTTAATGGATTTACATTATAGTGTGGTGTCTTGGGTGTGGATTTCTAATATTCATTGTACATTGTATAATGGGGTTCATTTCAGATATTTTTCTTTCACACATGAATTTTCAGTGGAGTGTCATCCAATGGGTTTATTGGAAGGTGGTCGTGTACCCAATAAGTGGTATTAGAGGTCAATGTTGGAGTTATTCCGGATGATTAGGCCCTGATGAAGGTGTTTTAGATCTCATTTTAGTATTTTCATTCTCCCCTTTTCCTTATAGTAGAATATCATTTTATAGTTCATAACCTCTAATGTTGTATTTATCATAAGTATTGGGATTTCACTTGTTATAGAGGGATGGTATTAAATGAGAGTAAGGTCTGAGTGATTTTTTTTGATGGAATAGATTTTGGGTTCTAAAAAATTTAGATAGAGGATTATATTCTATAGAATAAAATTAATATTCCATTGATTGGATTCGAGCTAAAATAAATTAAATAAGAATAATGGGAGAGACTGGACAAGAAATCACTATCATCTATGTGGATGTCGCTTTCCCAGAACTTGGTGGAAAATATTTGAGAAGTGATGAAGGAATCTGAGATTATTAAGACTCTCACTAACCTATATGATAATTCAAAAGTAGTGAACATTTTTTTCTTAATATAAAAATTATTTAGAATGCGAATATTATAAGGATGATCTATCATTGATTAGATTAATGACTTAAACATAATTCATAGTTTTTTGGATTCAATAAATTAACCTTTGGATAATTTCTTTGGTCACTATTATTACACTCTTCACTCCCTGAATCATGGGATGAACTGGTGACCTCAATGAGTAATCCTAGAACAAATGTCAATTTAAAGATCATGGATGTTCATGACCCGATCTTGAATGAGTAGATTCATCATCATGATATTTTAGTATCTTTTGGTAATATATAAAATGCATAGGGGAGAATTTTTTTTACTGGATGGAAAAGTAATTGAAATAGAAAAGGAATGAGGATCTAGAGATGGATTAGATTCTGGGATGGCTCTCCCTTGTGCCATAATAATGGGAGGAAAGGTCACATTAGAAAACATTGCAATGAGAAGAGGAAGAAATTTGGAAGATATTCCTCTATAATTGGTTCTATGAATCCCATAATGGAATATAGAATTGGGTTATTAATAAGTACCTATAATACATTAGGGTTATGGGTGATTGACTCCAGAGCTTTATTCCATACTATATATGAGATTGGAATAATGAATAACTATACCCTAAGAAGGTGTCATAAGGTTCATGTCATGGATGATGATGGTATTGAGATAGCAGGGAAAGGATATGTTTCAATCTCGATAAGGAAAAAATTAATACTAGAGTTGAAGGATGCATATCATATTAAGATCTCTGAAAGAATCTAATTTCCATTTATAAAATGGATGGTGTGGGTTTATATACAATTATCATACATGGTATAAGGAATATTTCTGGTATATCTATGGTCATCAGAATACGAGTGAAGGAAATGGTGACCTACTTCAAATTTTCTTCAGAATGATCATTACATGCCAGATGGTTGACTTCTACAGTGTTATGGCCTGACCACCTTGGCCATCTATATGAGATGGAGGTGTATTGTTTTCTTCCAAACACTAAAGGCTGGAATCAAAGAGTATGTAATGTGCAAGTATTTTATCTTTAGAAAGAAAATAATGGTTCCTTTCTCAATGGAATGGAAAATTCAAAAGCATCAGAAGTTGGAGATGGTTCACATGGATTTTAGGGGACTAGAACTGATGTTTTCTCATAGAGGGTAATTTTCTATGGGACATTAATTGACGATTCCACATGAAAAGTGTGGATGTTATTTATAATAAACAAGCTTGAGGTATTTGAGACTTTCATTAGATGGAGGGATATAGTAGATAAGTAGAATGGATTCTTGTTGAAGTGGATGTGGTTAGATAATGCTGGAGAGTATGAAAATAGGGAGTTCTAAAGATTCTTTTGGAAAAAGGGAATCCATTTTGAGAAGACTACTATAAGGAAAATAGAATATAATGGAGTTATATAGAGAATAAAATTGACATAGGTGGATAAATAAATAATTTTAAAAAATCACATGGGGTTCCCCAAGGTATTTTGGATGAAAATTTTGAATTATGCTGCTATAGTGACCTCACTTTTCATACATGGACATTAAGTCACTTTTGAAGAATACATAATAAATTACAAAAACACACACCCAAAGACAATATTAGTTTAGTGCCTTTGGAAAATTGGATCACATTATTCTAATTTGGTGTAATATATTCAAAATATCCCATAAAGATCTTCCCATTTAGTACCCCCAACTAAAACCATTCTTTGTAACCGGTGGAAAAAAGGGTGAGCTCATATGCTCAGTACGGGTAAAAAATGGAGACATCTAAACATACTCATGAGAATAAGGGTATGAGAACATGATCATGAAAATATAATATCACACCCTACATACCAAATATCATAAACATAAATCATGGCATAAATATTGGCAGTTCATAAGACATGAATCATAATGAAATAAATAACATAATCCATGAAATAATAAAATAGGAATAAGACATGGAATCATGGAATAC
This sequence comes from Viscum album, assembly GCA_963277665.1. Lineage (NCBI taxonomy): Eukaryota > Viridiplantae > Streptophyta > Magnoliopsida > Santalales > Viscaceae > Viscum > Viscum album. The sequence continues at coordinate 1,116,737,948 of OY728120.1, forward strand.
ACATAAGTATGTAAAATTATTTCCTTAGTATTCAAGGCATCTCTTCTAATGCTATCTTAGTATCATGGGTTCACTTCCCATACCATCTTGGCTGTCATTTCTTTCTCCCATAACCATCTTGGTAGTCATGGTTCACTCCCATAACCATCTTGGAAGACAAGGTCCTTTATTTCTATCTCATGAGATTTAAATCTTTACCCAACTCATTGAAGGGAGATACAGGTCCCAACCATCTCATAATGAAATCATACATATGTGTTCCATAAGAACATAAATCATTTATCATATCAAAACCCATGGAATGAAATGTGTTTCATAAACATCATTCAATCATAACATAACTGATGGAAAAGAAATGATTTTCATAAATATCATTCCATCATAAATATAAATCATTATTATAATGAATAATAATCATATCATTGAATTATATCCTCATTAAAACATTAGTAACATCAAATAACATGGTCTTAGATGAAAATTGGTTTTGAGAGATTACTTGAAAACAATTCTTGATGAAAATATTCTTTCTTCTTTGAAATTGTTTTCTTTTATTAAAATGACACATGATATTAGAAGAAAAGAATTCTTTAAAAATAACCTTGAAATCTTATAAGAGAATCCTCATGGAATTATAACATACCAGTATGGATCCAAGGAGAAAAAAAGTGTTTGAATCCAAGTTCGAACTGGGAATTGAGAGAAAATGTTATGGATTCTCTTTAAAAGGGAGATCCCCATATAAGAGGCTGAACACCATAGGAGATAAGAAGTGGATTTTAGTTTATAAGATATTTTAAGGGAGAAATTATTATTTCCCCTCTTTTAATTGGGTCTCACAATTTGGATGCACATTTGTCCAAATCATGCACTAATTGTGTTACCTTTACTATCTTAAGGGGATCATTTCATGGTTTCATGAACATTGTTCGAATAACCATGTGAAAACCATGCCCAATTCCTTTGATAAAAACTATAGGCACTCTCGCACTAGTGTGCACCCCTTTCTGCTCAGTTTCCTCAAATTGTGTAGGATCCTTCGGACCTCTTCTCAGCCCGCACACAATTTCTCAAACTGTGTGGCCTATCCCACATGGTCTATACTAACCATGAGACCCTACTTAATTTTCCAAAAATGTGGGCTCCAAGATACAAATAATCCCTGGAAACCCTTAAAACTCTCATGATCTCAAAAGTCGCTCACATTAGTTCAAAACCAATTAGTTAAACAAAAAATTAACCCATACCTCATAAGGAAACCCATGATCTTACAATATTTCCACATTAAAACAATTTTTAATTGAATTTACCTTTTAAGGGTGGTTAATATTCACCTAATAATAACTCAGACCATTGAGCACATATGTCATCCTTCCACTCACAAGTCTCTTCCTATAAATGGTCACATTTCCATAACACCCATACCAGAGGAACTAACCATTCTCATAGAAACTTTGTACTCCTATCAATGATATAAAGAGAATTCTCCTCAAAAGAAAAATATTTCTATAAATCAACCTTCTGGGTTGAAGAAAATGAGATGAGTTCGAATGATAATGACACAACTGAGATATGTAAAAGACGTTGTGCATGACCTAATGCTTATAAGGTAATTTAAACTGATAGGTTACCAGCCTAAATCTCTCCAGAATCTCAAACAGCCTGACATATCATGATGAAATGTTGCCTTGTATCTTGATTTTTCTATGTCCCAACCTCGATGAGACATATAAAAATACTTGATCCCTGAACTCAAACTCTAGAGGTCATCGATGACGATTGGTGAAAGATTTCTATAACGACTATTTTATAGAAAAATGTTTACAAATCAACTGAACCTACTCTAAAGTATCCTAAATTAGACATGTTCCTAGTAAATCTACCTCACCTGCCTCTAGCTATAATAGGTCGATCGACATTGCCTACCATAAAATTCTCATAATGCATCATCTATATAGTCTCCTGATAACTATTGTTATAGGATAATTCAAATAGGGATATATGCCTCTCCTAAGAACCTGCAAAATAAAGGATGCATTCTCACAACATGTCCTCAAGAACCTGTATAGTTTTCTCTGATTAGCGATCATTCTAAGGGAGGTATGTTGTGCTTAGAAGCACATGTGTACCCAATGCCCTATACAAAATCTACCAGAAATGAGATGTAAATCGATCAAAACATCTTCAAATTTAAGCTTGGGAATGGTAAATACTGTAAAATACCAACTGGTCTCTAATGTTATGCTTTCACCTACTAACAGGTAGAACACATCATGAAAAAACCAGATACATCAAGTTTCATCCTCAATCATCAATATTGGCGATGTAAATCATGATACATCTTGGTAACACTGAGATGAACTTCCTAATCCGAGGCATGAAAATCTCACATAAACTTCTCATTTATGTCTACTAGAACCCATAAATGACCATGAATATGTAGAATTTCATCCTCTCTCAAGGTCCAACTAGGAGGTGGGTCCTCACCTGCCACAAATACCCATAGGACTAGGCCCTCTGAATCTGATTTTTGTCTCATCCTCACTCTATAAAAAAGATTAGAGTTCATAGATAAATAATAAAGGATATTCTTTTTTTTAATATCCTATACCTTCAATGGAATCTCAAAAAATAAGTCTATAAGCTACCACTCACTACTGGCCTCCTGAACCACCTATATCTAAGTCCTACCCAGTGAATCTTCCACTGCATTTCCTTTAATAGGAATATAGGAAAGCTCAAAGTCAAAAGACTGTAGGTACTCAACCCAACTTCACTGCTTCATATTCAAGTCATGTTGTGTAAATATGTACTTGGGGTTTTTTTCTCCATGTACACCACAAAACACTCCCAATAAATAGTGTCTCCAACATCGCAAATCATGAAAAACTAAAACTAACTCAATATCATGCATCATGTAATTCCTCTCATGTGGCCTTAGCTAATGATACCCATATGATATGACTCTATCCCCCTACATCATAACTACTCCTAGACTGATAGCTGATTCATCTTAATACAAAGTGTAGCTCCTACTTAGATGTAGAAGAATCAGGATTTTCACTAAAGACAGTATCCCTTTCAGCTCCTGAAAGGATGTCCTGTAGGTATACGTCCATATAAACATCACACCTTTGTTATTCAGGCCTGTAATATATACTTCTAGGAATGGTAAGTCCTTTATGAAACTCCTGTAATAACTGTCTATCCCCAAGACACTTTGTATGTCAAAGACGTTCTTGGGATAATCTCAGGAAACTAAACCTCTCACATTCTCTAGGTCAACTAATATTCCTATCTCTAATATAATATTACCTAGTAAGTGAATCTTATTCATCCATAAGTTTCACTTTGTGAGCTCAAAATATAACTGATGATCTCTCGGTGTATCCAAAATGATATCAAGATGTTTGGAATGGTCGTGTCGATTGTGATAATACACCAAGATATTGTCCATGAATACCGCCATGTACGAATCCTAATTTGGATGAAAAAATTAGTTCATCAGTTCCATGAAAACTGATGGTGAATTCATGATATTTAATGAAATAAATAGATACTCATATATTCCATACCCACTATGAAAATCTATACATGGTATGTATACTGGTTGAACATGTATTTGGTGATAACCTCATCTAAAATCAATTTTTGAGAACACCCAAGCTCCTTTTAGATGATAAAAAGTTCATCTATCCATGTAAAAGGATGTTAGTTATTAACTATTGACATGTTTAATTCATGATTATCCATATATAGCCTAAGGGTACTATCTTCCTTTTTCTCAAAAAGGACTAGCGAACCCCACAGAGTAGTATTGAGTCGTATAAAACCATTTCCCACTAATTCATCTAGCTACCTCTTGATCCCATGTAACTATATAATAGCCATCCTATAAAGTGGAATGGATACCAGTGCATCTTCTAGAACTAGATCAATAGAAATCTCCACCTCTCTCCCTGAAGGTAAGAAAAAAAATCATCAGGGAAAATGTCCCTAAAATGATCCACCATTAGACGGAAGTTCAACTGATACATTCCCATATTATCCAGATATAAACTAGTTATATGATCTATCATCCATGATATCCCACGATGATCTAGTCTATCTCTTCTAGCTTGGACATCCCATTAACTTTTTTGAATAAAAACTCTACTCACTGGTGATGTGATGGTCACCCTTCAACGATAGGAATCAACATGGGATCAATAAGTAACCATCCGTTCCATTTCAAGTATGATGTTAAACCCTATCATCTCAAGCACAAAAAGATCCTATATGAAGTGATAACCACCAATCTTGAGGGGGAACTCCCTGCACTGGTGTACACCATTTGTTATGATCCCCAATGGAATGTCAAGTGTCATAATTCCATCATAGACTAAACAACAAGCCCAATGATCTCCACAACAGGAACAATTATAAATCTATCAGAATAACCTATATTGAAAAGAGAATATTCTATAGTATGGGAAACTAAAATCATACCTCTCACCATAGACAGCTTAGGTGTAGGATGTACAAAATATATCTGGCCTAAACTGAGACCCTATGAAACAACATCACTACCCAGAGTAGGCCTACTCTGTTGTCTAGGTACAACTAATGCCTGGATTCCTTGGCCATCACCACCAGTTTTTCCTGAACGACCATTACTAATGCATCTCCCAGCTTGACATGGATCTATGAATCCTGCTCCTAAAACTAGATTCGGAGTTTAATCCCTTCCAATAACTGCTAGAGGGAAGAACTTGTAGAAATTATTTATGTGGGCCATCCTTCCACAATCTCAGAACTCAACTAGGTATCGATCACACTGATTCCTCATATTCCCCCATCTTCCACATTAATTATAGAAAATAGAGCTACTAGAACTAATTTCTAGGCTAGTACTCCCCCCAAGAGAAGCCTCAAAATGACCCCTCTTCCCATTGGAAATGGAACCATTAGGTCGAGAGACTATACTGATCTACTCTACACCCCTGGCTTCCATCATGTTATTCTCAATAATAAGTTCCCAATTCACTATATAAGTAATAGTCGACAACCTGAACATGTTAACCTGTGATAAAATGGTATTTATGAGACCTTACTTGAAGATTCAATCCCTAGATATCTCATCAACATGGTAAATCATTTCAAAACATTGAATCTCAGAAATGCGTGTCAAATACTCTATATTAACCATCATGCCATGCTCCAAATGTATAAACTCACTAGACTTCTCTGCTCTCAGATTATTGGGAAACAATTAGTTGTAATACCTGGATTGTAAATCCCTCCAAACCATCTCGCATAGCATATCATCCTTTTTCAAAACATCCCACCAGTGCTTAGATGATCCTTGAAGCATATATGTTGTGATATTCACTCTCCTCTTAGGAGGTTTCTCCATATGCTCAAATAATAAAAAAGTAGTCTTGATCCATGTCTCAGAAGCCTTTAGACCATCATCCCCAAAAAATGTGTGAGGATAATGCTGTTATAACACACATATCAAATTTTCCATAGATGAGTTAGGCTATGGTGCTCCCTGAAAATTCTACATATATAATTGCATAGCGATTCACTATTCATTTCCACCCTTACACCACTATTTTAAACTGGTTTTGTAACAAATATTCCAAATAAAATAATAAATTTCCCTTCAGGTTTGATTTAATGAATAAATATTTATCACTTTTTAATATGACAATTTTACTTGTTTTAGTGTTTACATTGTAAGAGGAGGTGATTTGAAGAGCCTGTGATGGAATTCATGAAAAATGGGTCAAACTGAGCGAGATCCCAAGCATGCATGTGGACATAAATATGTACTATGGATATTTTTTGCATCCAATTGGGCTAAAATGGGTGTATTAATGACAAAAAATGTGTTATACATTTCTATGGAAGATCTTTCAGCCCAATTTGTCCATTTGGATGCCCAAAATAGGCCTACAATGTGAATAAATTACGGGCGGGCCATATTGGAACATTGTTCTATATTGGGGACATAACTTGGGACACATAACTCCAATTGGGCTGATTAAACCTCCATAGGAAAGAAAACTCATAGGTACACCTTTTCACCAAATTTGAAGTCATTTTCATGCGTTTTATTCAGTCAACTAGCTGGATAAATAAGGTGGAAGAAGACTGCCATGAATAGTCACCTAGTCCCTTAGATACTTGACAACTTTTTGTGGAAGATTTGATGTAATTGTCCATAAAATCACTCTCCCCCTCATTCTCAGGTGTGTAAAGACTAGGGGTAAGGGTTAGTCAAAATTTAGATTTCTCTTCACCAATTTTATTTATATTCTCCTTCATGTACTTCTAAACCTCTTAGTGATCAATTTGGGGGGTGTCCTTTGTTGTAATCCCGAGCTCCATGCTTGTAATCTTCATATGGTAATTAAATTTCCAAGTTTGTTGTAAGTTTTTCTTAATTTATTACTTATTAATATTTTTATTCTGGTATGATCAAATACAAATCAAAGAAACAATAATCCCCATGCTTCCAGGCATAACCCAGATCTTGTGATGATTTGACTATGGTTTCCTCCTTTATCACCCCTTCCATTTCATGAGTGTGTGAATGGATTGTGTCGGTTGATAAATTTCAGGAGATTGAACCCATGAATATTTTTGTTCTTTACTTTTGTAATATTTTATCATTGACACAAATATGGTCATCTCATCACGTTTTTGATGTGATGCCTTGATTGAGTTCTATTTTTACATCGATTCAAGTTTGTAGATTTTGAGGGATTCTTGATAATTAATGTCATTGGTCAATCAAATACTAGGTGGTAACCTAGTAATAACTCACATACCACATTTTTTTCAATGTTTATAAATCATTTAATTAGTGATCCTTACCATTCCTTTGAGAGTGATGACAGATTGAGCATCAAGGGACACTTACCCAGGTTGATCACGATTTTTTCCATCCCATTTCTCTCACTTAGTAATATAGTTTCTATTTATGTTTTAAAATAAAAAAACCCCATGTTTTATAAATTATCATTCCTCTTTTATTTTAATAATAATAACCCTCCTTTTAAATTAATGATCTAAGACTCCATCGAGAGACGACCTAGTGTTGCTGCTATACTGCAGAAATTCAAGTAAAAAATAAATATCTAATTTGACGCGCTCGACAATGAGATCAAATTTTAGCACTGTTTCATGGGAGAAAAAATGATTTTTTTCCTTTTACTCTATTATTTTATTTTTTTCCTTTATGTATTCCCTACATTTTATTTTATTTTGTTTTATTTTTTTTGTGTATTCTTCCTCTCTCTCTCTCTCTTTCTCTTCTTCTCCCCTCTCTCTCTCATTAATTATGTAGTATAACATTATCTTTTCTTTTCTCATTTAAACATTTTTAATTTATTTTATTTTATCCATTCTCCATCATAAAAAAACATATAAAAATAATTCATAACTTATTTTCATGACCCAGTCAAGAAACAAAAAACTATTTGAAATAGAACCTGAAATTGAAAAGTCACTTCACTTACAAATTAGGTCACTCAAATTAAGACAATAATGTAAAATAGAGGAAACCATTACTGAAACTAAAGTGGTCTTAAACCAATAAGAAATTGAACCAAATAAAACCCTAGAAGTCATGGATGCAAATAATCATACTTTAAAAGAACTGACCACCCCGAATGTGGAGTACCAACTTGCATACATCCAATATCCTGAGGAAGTATCCAAATTTGAGCTGATATTTTGCCTCATCCACCTACTTCCAAAATTTCATATTCTTCCTAGTGTGTACCCTCAAAAACATCTCAAATATTTTCACATAATCTTATCCTAAATTAATCCCCAAAATGTGTCTGAGGACCTAATTAAGTTAAGGGCATTCCCTTTCTCCCTTAATGGGGTAGCCAAAGACTGGCTATACTATCTGCCTATCACAATTGGGGGCTGTAATAACCTAAAAATACTCTTTTTAGATATTTTATTCCCTACCTCCCAAATTGCATCAACTAGGAGAGAAATTTGTGGCATAAGGAAATCACAAGGAGAGACCCTTCAGGAATACTAGGAGAGATTCAAAAGAATTTTCTCAAGCTTCCCCTACCACCAGATTAGTGAACAACTACTAATCTAATACTTCTATGAGGGAATTATCCCCATGGATCATGGAATGATTGATTATTCAGATGGTGGTACCCAAGTTGATAAAAACTACTTTCATTTCTCATGAATTAATATCCAATATGGCTCAAAATGCACAACAATTTGGGACACGATCTATTTCACCAACTCGAGGAGTTCATGAGGTAAGTCATTCACCCCTAGAACAAAAGGTAGATACTAAAATTGATGAGATACATACCCTTCTAAGGAAATTAAATCAAGAAAAAGTTAACTCACACTCTTCTTTAGTTCCATTACATTGTGGTATTTGTTCTAACAATACTCATTTTTCTGACCAATGACCACAACTTCAAGATTCACCTGAGTCTTGTGCAGTTTTTGTTCCTAGGGAGTACATTCCAATAAGCACCTCCCTTCAAGAAAGAACCATTCAGGCCAAATCCAATCCCTGAGTGGAAAACACAACCCCAGTACCGACAAGGAGGAAACTCAAGATACCCCAAGAAGAATTGCTGTCAACAAGGCCAAGGTATGCAACCTTCTTATCCTTCACCTTATTAAAACAATCCTCCTCCTCCTCCAAAATTTGAACCAAGACTTGAGTACATAGTAAAGAAAATGGAAACCTAGAACCTCCAGTTCCAATAGATCATGCAATCAGATATTCAAGACCTACAAAATCAAGTGTGACTACTGGAAAACACCATCAGTGAGATAATGATTCAATGTTCTAGAAAATTACCTTCCCAACCTGTTTCCAATCCAAAAGAAAATGGTAATGTTTGTTAAATCACACTTCGTAGCGGTAAGGAAGCTTCTTTGTCCAATGATTCTACCCAATAGGTATGTCCCCATCTTGAAAACACTTTTTCTCCACCTATAAAATATTCCAATGAATAGAAACAAAAAAAAGGTAGCCAAATTATCATTGATGATTCAAATAAACAATATATTCCCCTTCCATTCCCCCAAATACTCTCTAAATCTAAGAATAATTTTGATGATGGTATTGATAAAGAAAAAATGGATACATTTAAAAAAGTTCAAGTTAAAATTATTTAATTGGATGTAGTTAAATAGATCCCTCAATATTCCAAATTTCATAAAGATCTTTTCACCCATAGACAAAGGTTGAAGGGGAATGAGAGAGTCAACCTGGGAAGGAATGTCTCGATCTTGATTCAACCAAAAATTCCAACCAAATGAAAGGATCCATGTATATTCAGGATACCTTGTACTATATGGGAGACATTATTTTTAGATGCTATGTTAGATATAGGTGCTTCCATTAATGTAATGCCTCACTCTATGTGTACTTCTCTGCAAGTTAGATAGCTTCAACATATAGGAATTTTCGTCAACTTTCCAACCAGAGTACCACACATGCAACAAGAGTTATAGAGGACGTCCTTGTAATAGATAAGAATCTCATCTTCCCCAAATATTTCTAAATTATTGAGACGGAAGATACCCAAACCCAAGGACATGCTCCTCTCATACTTGGGAGGCCATTACTTAAAGCAAAAAATATGATCATAAATGTTCACAACGGTACGTTGTCCACAGCGTTTGGTGGAGAAAAGGTAATTTTTAACATCCTTGATGCAATGAAACACCCCATTGAAGATCACTATAATCTTCTTATATATTCCATGGAATTTATCTCTAACTACACACACACACAAAACTCTCTCCTCAACCCATACTCTGAAACATTTTCCTCTTCTTCACCCTTGGATGATTTGAGTTTTGATTCTTGTTTTGAGTGTTGTGTGGGTTCTGAAAAATGTAAATTTTACGCTTTAATTGATGAGTCTGTTCATTCTGAGGTACGCATGACCATCAATGATTATGAAAATCTCATTTCCATATATTCTATTTCCTTAGAGAATAAACATGAGCAAAAAGACAGTTTCATGGACCTCACTCCCCCTAAACCCCCTCCCTCAATCCAAAAACCACTGGTGTTGGAACTAAAACCACATCCTTCTAATTTAAAATATGTATATCTTGAGGGTGTTGACCAATTTTCCATCATTATTTCCAATAACCTCTCTCCACAGTAGGAATCAAAACTGCTTGAACTTTTGAGAGTGTAAAAAGTTGATATGATGGACATTGTCTGATATTCCCAGGATTAACCCCTCTATTTTTATGCACCATATAATTTTAGATTATGAGTCTAAGCTTGTATGAAAATCTCAATGCCAGTTGAATCCCACTCTCCTTAAAGTGGTAAAATTGGAATTTAGTAAATTACTTACTACTAGATCATTTATCCTATATATGATAGTAAATGGGTTATCCTAGTATAAATTGTGCCTAAAAAACTGGAATAACAATTGTTTCAAATGAAAGGAATGAATTGGTCCCAACATGTGTGGAAAACAGTTGGTGAGTCTGTATTGACTATCATTGGCTGAATCAAGCAACATAAAAGGACCACTTTCCTCTAGCTTTCATTGAAAAAATGTTAGAAAGATTGGATGGTAAGTTACATTATTGTTTTCTCAATGGCTATTAGAGTTATTTCCAAATCCATATAGCCCCTAAGGATCATGAAAAAACAACATTTACCTATCCATTTGACACATTTTCATATAGAAGGATGACTTTTGTTCTATGTAATTCTCCTGTTACTTTTTAGCAATGTATATTGAGTATTTTTTTGAGTGCCTTGATAATTTTATGGAAGTATTGATGGATTACTTCACAGTTTATAGATCTTATTTTGATGAATATTTGGCACACATAGGTTCTATCATTCGCTGCATCATTGAAAAAGATCTTGTATTAAATTATGAGAAATTACATTTTATGGTTGAGTGGGGGATAGTTCTTGGGTATGTTATTTAAAATGAGATATTTCATGTAGATAAATAAAAAATTGAATTAATTTCAACCCTTCCATATCCAAAATGTGTTTGGGAAGTGTGATCTTTCTTAGGTCATGTTAGTTTTTACCATCAATTCATTAAAGAATTTAGTAAGATCACATTTCCATTATCCCAGTTATTACAAAAAGATCTTGAGTTTGTGTTTGATAAAAATTGTGAGGATTCATTAAATTCACTAAAAAGGAGTCTCACATCACCTCCAATAATCCAACCACCAAGGTGGGATCTCCCCTTCGAACTTATTTGTGATGCCTCTAACTTTGTAGTTGGGGTATTTTATCACAAAGGGTTGTGTAGGATCCTCATGTCATTGAATATTCCTCATGTACTCTTGACCCTTCCTAGTTAAACTACACAACCACTAGAAAATAATTCCTTTATATTTTGTTTTACTAAGAAAATTTTCATTCGTATCTTCTTAGGTTAAAAGTTATTATGTTTTCTTACCATGCAACCCTTCGATTTATCCAAAAGAAACCTAAAGCTAAGCCCCACATCATTGGGTGGATGATCCTCTTATAGGAGTTTGACCTTGAGATTAGAGATTATATGGGAGTGGAAATTGTTTTAGATGACCACATTAGTAGGATTTATCCACCATTGGACCACCATGTTGACTAATCCCTCCCCATTAAATAATTATTCCATCATGAGAACCTTTGTGATGTTGCAGACCTTACCCCTTGGTATGAAGACAATGTGAATTTTCTAGCAACATCTAGGGTCCCCACCGATTTTAGCACTTCAAAATCCTAGAGACTTAAGCATGATTCTCGGTGGTACATTTTGAATCACCCATATTTGTGTGAGAATTTGTAGTGACAAATTTTTTCATTAGTGTGTCCCCGATTATGAGTTCACCTCTGTTTTGACCTTATGCCACACTTTGGCTTGTGGGGGCCACTTTGGCTCTCAACGTATAGCTCAAAAGGTACATGAATCAGGATTTTATTGGCCAATATTGAATAGGTATGCTCATTGATTTTTCAAGTCATGTAGTCATTTTCATTTCATAGGCAATATCTCTAAGAGAAATGAAATACCCCAACAACCCATGTTATTCTGTGAAATCTTTGATGCATGGGGTATTGACTTCATACGGAATTTTCCAAATTCATTTGGGTTTTTGTACATATTATTGGATGTAGACTAAGTCTCTAAATTGGTGGAAGAAAAGTCTACCAGGACCGATGACTCTTGAGTGGTATTTGATTTTGTAAGGTCCTAGATTTTTAGCAAGTTTGTTATGCTGAGATTCATCATTAGTGACCAGGGTTCACATTTTTTCAATTGCAACATGAAAAACTTTCTTGATAAGTATGGGGTTGATCATAAAGACTCCACTATATATCACCCCCAAACTAAGGGAGAAGATAAAATCTAAAATCATGAAGTTAATAAAATCTTGGAAAAACGGTACAACCAAACATGAAAGACTGAAGTTTGCACTTAGATGATTCACTTTTTAAAAACCATACAAATTTTAAAACCCCAATAGGAATGTCACCATACAAGATTGTTTTCGGAAAGGCTTTTAACTCTCAGGTAATATAGAACACCATGCATATTAGACTGTTAAACAATGTAATATGAATCTTTTAGATGCAGGTGTACATAAGAAGTTGTAGATTCAAGAGTTGGAAGAAATTCATTGTGATATATATGAGAACTCATAAATCTATAAAGAGAATACAAAGGATATCCATGATATCATGATTCATTAGTAGAAGTTCCATATTGTTGAAAAGGTCCTCGTATACAATTCCGGGATAAAGATCCACCCAAGTAAGCTTTGTTCCTGATGGATCGGTCCTTATATTGTTACTAATGTTAACCCTTTTGGTTTAATATAGGTTTTTCATGAGAATATTGGATGAATTATTACCATTAATGGGAAGTTAATTAAACACTTCTATGAGGATTTTACAAAGAATCCAGTGGAGTAAATCCACCTTCTAGAAGCAACATACCAGTGAAACACACCAGGTTTTATCCTTCCTTATCTCATTATCAATTATTATAGTAAGGACACAACTCATTATAGGTGTGGGGGTGGATACATTCCTGATTTAATTAGGATTCTCAAAATATTTCTTATTTCTTCTCTTTTTCACCTTTTTTATGGAATTTTCACTTTTCCCCATCTTGTCGAGTTTATTAGGATTTTCATCACCTTTCTTCTTTATTCTATTTTTCGCCTTCTTTATGGTATTTTCACTTTTCCCCATCTTGTTGAGTTAATTTGAATTTTCATTGTATTTCTTATTTCTTCTCCTTTTCTTCTTCTTTATGGTATTTTTACTTCCCCCCTTATGGTCACCAAAGCATGGAACTTACTGAACATGCATGTTTAAATTTTTGATTCCATGTTGTTTTAACATTTGATAAAAACCTGTCTTGGTTATGAAATGAATATTTGTATGAATTTAACATCAGGGAGTTGTTTTTATTGAATTTTTTGTCTTTGAATGATATAAATAATTGTATCTCTATGAAACATTTGAGATGATTGATACCCCTTGTATGGGTAGTTTTTGAGAAAACTGCATCACTAATATCTCCACACATTTTTACACCAAACCACAATATGTGAATGTTTCTTACTTAATATATGGTAAATATTTGTTATGTTAATATTTTTCAGCTTAAAATTATATTTCCATATGTTCTTTCCTAATCCAATTTATTTCATTACTATACCAGATTGACCTATGTGTGTGTACTTTATATCTGACTATCGTACTCCCTCAAAAAATATAAAATAAAAATAAAAATAAAAATAAAAATTAGTTTGTATCTTGGGCAGGTCAAAAACCACTCATCTTAAACATTTTATCTTCTTATAACTATTATAATTAGTGTCGTGAGTAGATCAAACAAGGATTGAGAGATGTGTGTGAGATTTGTTCCAGATGCAGCTTTTGAAAAAAAATAAAAAAATAAAAATAAATGAGGGGAGTGATGAAATATGAAATATATGGGGATATCTAGGTCGGGAGCTTAAGGTTTGACGTTCGAGAATTTTTAAGTGAGTGAGTCTTGAAATATGATTGCAAAGGATGTCGAGAAGGTTTTGTGGACAAAATCATTTAAGCTGAAAAATGTTAAAGTAACCTATATTTATTGGATAGAAAGTGGAAAGAATAGCAGGGAATGGTTTTCACATGAACACATGGAGATTTAGTGGCATGGTTGACTTTTAAATTACGTCCTAAATTTGGTATCATTAATCTATTTGAATTTCATTTTGATATAATTTATGAAACATCTCTTTTCATTTTCACTAGGAATAATTCCTTGGTGTGGTTTATGATTTGATCACATTACAATAATGAATTAAAATTTCCTTGAATGTTAAATCTTCATGATTTTTGGAATATATACATGCATCATTGTTTTTGGATATGTGACGATTCCAAAGAGTGAAAATGTTTAGGTGTGGGGGTGTGATCGCATAGAGATTCACTATTCATTTCCACCCTTACACCACTATTTTAAATTGGTTTTGTAATGATTATTAAAAATATAATAATAAATTTCACTTCATGTTTGATTCAATGAATTAATTCTTATCACTATTTAATATGAAAATTTTACTTTTTTCAATGTTTACATTTTAGGGGGGGAAGGTTATTTGGAGTTCTTGTGATGAAAGTCAAGAAAAATGGACCAAACTATGTGAGAGACCAAGCATGAATGTGGACATAAATATGTACTGTGGATAATATGTTCATCCAATTGGGATAAAAATGGGTGTATGGATGAAAAATAATGTGTGATACATTTATATAGAATATAATGCAGATAAATTCATCCATTCAGAGGCCCAAAATAGTCCCACAATGTGAAGAAATTCTAGGCGGGCCAAATTGGACCACCCTTCTTTATTTAAGCCATAACTCGGGTCTCAGAACTCTTATTGTTCTGATTCGACCTCTATTGGATAAATAACTGAAATTTATATCTCTACACATAAAATTAAGTCATTTTAATTCTTTTTGGTTAGTAAAAAATCCATATAAAAGAGGAATAAGTCTTTCATGAATATTCACCTAGTCCCTTACATAATTAACCTCATATTATGGAATATTTGATGTAATTGTACATAAAATCACTCCTACACCTAATTCGTAGGTGTGTAATGACTAGGGGTAAGGGTGATTCAAACTTTAGAGCTCCCTTAACCCATTTTAGTTTTCTTCTCCCTCATGTACTTCTAAACCTCTTAGTTATCAATTTGGGGGGTGTCCTTTATTGTGATCCTGAGCTCCACGCTTGTAATCTTCCTAAGGTAATTGAATTTCCATGTTTTTTCTCAATTGTTATTAATTTATAACTTCTTAATTTTTATTTATTCTAGTATGATCAAATAAAAATAAATGGAACAAGAATCCTTATGCTTCCATGCATAACCCAGATCTTGTGATGATTTGAGTGCAGTTGCCTCTTTTCTCACCCCTTCCCTTTCGCGAGTGTGCGAATGGATTATGTCAGTTGATAAATTCAATGAGCTTGAACCCATGAATATGAATGTTATTGTCTTGTGGAATATTTTTTCATTAACACAAATCTTATCATCTCATCACGTTGTTGATGTGATTCCTTGATTGAGTTCTATTTTTACATTGATTAAAGTTTGTTGATTTTGAGCGGTCATCAATAATAAATATCATTGGTTAACAAAATATAAGGTGGTAACCTAGTAAGAACTCACATACCACACTAGTTTCAGTTTATATCAATCAAGGAATCAATGATTCTTCCTATTCCCTTCAGATTTATGATAGATTTAGCATCAAGGGACACTTACCCGGTTTGATCATGATTTCTCTATCCTATTTCTCTCACTTAGTAATACAGTTTATATTTATATTTTAAAATAAAAAAACACTAGTTTTATAAATTCCCATTACTTTTTTATTTTAATAATCAAAAAATTCTTTTTAAAATTAATTATCTAAGGATCCTTCAAGAGAATACATAGGGTTGCTGCTATACTGCACAAATTCTAGTTAAAAATAAACATCTAATCTGACGTGCTCGACAATGTGATAAATATAATGCATAAAACCCTAAAAAAATTGTACCTCAACACCCATATCTAAAATAACTATTGGTTTCTTAGATGGAACTACAAGAGGATATAATGGTATCCCATGACCCACCACCTCCAGATCATGGTCCTCACCACCCTCCTGACATATGACAGGAGGTCATCATGGAGGCATGTCTATAAAATACCAAGAATATGCCTAAAAAATATCAATAAATAGAAGATAATATTTCAAAAACATAGTACAGGTCGAATCCTTCCTAGAAACAAGTCACACCCCTCTACCCACTCCTAAATCTTTTATTGTGTAAAAGAAATAGTTGCAAACATCATGAGAGAAACTACCTACTATCCACTTTAAAGCTGGGCCTATGTAAAGTTATCTATTTTTACAATTTCTATTTCATTTTTAATTCAAATTTATATAAAAATTATATTTAAATTTTTTAACCAAGTTACCCACCACTTTTGTTCCATAATGTACCATACACCACATAAACCGAAGTGCGGTGTCCACTTAATCCAAACCATAACACGTTCCAGTCCATACAACCAATGTTCCATGACTCAACATTCCATAGTTGATTTCTTAGGGTGTCTACTATAGCCTAAGTAGGATAAAACTATTTAGGTTATGGAAGGAAAATTAAGTACCAAATATGTTTCTCAATTCCCTATACAACCATTTATCAAACAATAGGAATATCACTTAAGGCATACAGAATAATAAAATTCTATCAAGAAATGCATCCAATATGGAATAACCTAATGCATGACATTCAAATCCTATAAGTTGTATAAAATTATGTGTTGCATGCATACCTTTATCTCATCGGGAAATAGAAAATCTATATCATAATAATATCAATAATAACATCACATATCAATTGTTTTACCCAATAGTGGAGTCAAATCAACTACAGTAGGAAAAATCCAGAAAACATCAATTTATGTTCCAAGAAATTTGGCTTTTTCCCATATGTAGGTTAGATACTCCTAGGCATATCTCATTACAAAAATTCAATTCCTTCCTAATCCATTTATATTGTAACAAAATATTAAAGTGATAAAAGAAATATACTTTAATACCACTTTGTAATGTCTAGACTTGGATTCCACTAAATGGTTCCCTGATACGGTTGGTTATATGGCCTCAAGCGTGCATCCCCACATTCTAAAGGCTATCAAATGGAAGTTAGGGACTAAGGTGTATCTGTGGGGAGACTATGACCTCATGTTAGAGTAACACAATGATAATAATTATGATAGTAAAATAGCGGAAGAAAATAAATTAACCAAACATGAGGTAAATATCCAAGACATGAATAAATAAAAAATGCCAAAGAAAATATCTTATACAAAATGATATGTCATGTCATGTATCTACAAATAAGGAAATAATGTATACAAACATCCAGTACAATACATGTATCAAAAAGTATAAGTGACAAAAAAGAACTATCTTAGATAACATCATGAGCCTATCTTGGTCTTCTGATCCCATGATCCTAAGCATAGAACAATGAAGCATCATATAGTGTAATCTTTTCCCATTCCCTACCTATATCCAAGAAGTATGTCTAGGTACCCAATGAAAACCTCAATAGGGTCTGAGATAACACTCAGTAGGTCACCACCAATGGTATCTATAACAAATCCAGTCTATATGATATAAACAAAAGTAGTTTGTAGTATATCATAGGTATAAAAGTAATGAAATTAAAGTGATACATGTCTAGTGATACCATTTTTACTACCAAGCCCCCCCTCTCAAAAAAATAGTCAATCTCCCATGACAATGGAAATTGTAAGAATAAATAAACAAGTGATATTATACAATAAACAACTGTAAACCGATACCCATACCAGGGATATCTGTAATCATATAAAAAATCCATAATGGTCATGTCATGTAATTAGGTGTATAAAATATACCATATCCACACCGTATAATCCAGTATACAATATCCATTATATCCACACCATATAATCAAGTATGTATCACATCCATAACAGTCTCCTCGTGTAATCAAAACTGTCAAACCATAAAGGGATAGATCCAAGGTATAAAAGACAAAGGAATCTACATTGAGTCCTAGGAACGTCTCTATAGAAACTCTATAAAGACTTTAGTGGGTTCTAAGGATCATGTAAACAAACCATCTCCAATATGAATCCCAGAAATCTAGATCCAAGGGGTAGCAAGGCCCATGTCATCCTAAGAAATCAGGATCCAAGGAGTAAATATTTCCAAGGAATCCACTACTATAAATAAGACCCATGGAATATAAATATCCATGGAATCCTATGGAATAAGGATTTAAGGAGCTCATCCAAGGCATCCACTACCATTTCAATTCATCATCCTAATTCAATTAACAATTCATAAACATTCACATTCTATTAGTTCTTCCAAATAATTTCCAAAGTTGTTATAAAATCCATTTAAATAATAAAAACATTTTATATTAATTCATCACATAAGAAGGAGGTACCAACTCTCTCCTATTATACCAATTCAATTTCCATTTTTATACAAAGGCTCCCTCTATCATGGTGAGATCACACACACCCAACATGGAGGTATATCCTAGGTAAAATAAAGGGAGCACCCCATGGGTGGCCTAGGTTGATTCTAAACAAACTCCAACCATAAAATCATACTCAATAGGCAACCTAATAGGTTCTAATTTATTCACTTTATAAATTTGATTAATGTACAGGGAAATGCCGGATATTTTGACATGCATCAAAACAATAATATAGCTTATTAAACACCAAACCATAAGGGAAAAGTTATATTACACCTAATATAGGTCTGTAGAAGCACACTCATCCTGTATCGAGATCTGATTTGGTTCAGATTAAGAGAAAAATGAATAATAGATGAAAAACCTAGAAATATGAAATATTATCTATCACTAAAATAACTTCATCAATAAAAATTCAAACGAATAACAGAATAAAATGAATGAAGAACATACCAGCACAGATCCAACGAGACAAACGATGCTTAAATATGAGTTAGGATAGAGAATAGGGAAAAAATATAAGGATTAGATTTAAAATGGAGCTCCCTGTATAAGGGGATATCCACCAGAGGAAATAATAGATGAATTTTAGGTTATAAGATATTTTAAGGGTGAAATGTTCATTTCACCTCTTTTAATTGGGTCACATGATTTGGTTGCATAGTTGGTCAAACTGTGTGCCAACCATGCACCCTTCACTATATCAAGGGGCACCTTTCATAATTTCATGTGAACTATTTTACCAACCATGTGAAAACCATGCCCAATGACTTTTCTAAAAAGTGCAGGTGCTCTCGTACATGAATTCTTTCATTTATACATGTTTTCCTCAAATAGTGTGGGCTCCTTCATTCCTATACCCATCCCTCACATGGTTTCTTAAACCATGTGTCCTATCTCGTATGGTTTTTACTAACTATAAAACCCCACTTAATTTTCAAAAATGGTGGGATCTGGGCTCTAAAAATCCCCGAACACCCCAAAAACTCTCATGATCTCAAAAGTCACTCACATTAGGTCAAAACCAAGGAGTTAAACCGACAAAAAAGATTTTTACCCAATAGGAAAACTTAGGATCTTATAAATTCACCCCCATCTTTCCATTTTTATTATCTCTAGCTTATATGTAAATCATATAAGCATACTAGTGATGGATTTATTAGGGTGAATATAGAAACATTCAAAATCTTATTGATACATATCTAATATAATATCTTTAAATTTATTCATTCCTTTATGGGTAACTTCTAGAAACTTCCATATTTCATGATTTATTTTACATGTAAAAATAAGATTAAGTTGATTTTGATCTAGACCATAACACAATGTGTTCATTTATTTTTTATTAAGTTCATAGTTTTTAAAATCACTAAGAGACCACTTATCTTTAGGTTATTATGTTTATATATATATATATATCACTATTTCCCAAATAGGGAAATTAATGATGCTAAGAATGGTTGACATATAATTTTTCCAATTTGAATAATTCATGACATAAAAAATTAGAGCATGTGAATAAGAATTAGATGCCATTATATAAAGATCAAACTTTGAAATCGATTATGATTTAAAAAAAATCTATAAAGTAAACATAAATAGTTTCAATTGAAAACACAACTGACCTGTTAATACCAATTGTTGGTCAGAGAAATATGTCAAGTGGGAGGTTAATTTCCCATTTAAAAATCAAAAATAAATAGAAAAAGTTAAAATAAAAAATAAATGATATAAATTCTATAAAGTGGTAAATTATGTGTCTAATATTTAAGAAAGATAATTTCAATGGATATTAAAAAATTAAGAATAATAAAAATGGGATATTCAATTTATGAAATTATTCATATCAAGATTTAATGATGCAATGCATAAAATAAAGAGTGAGAAAACATTGTTTTATAAAGGAGTTTTGAAATAGCTTAGTGTGAGCCTATACACCTCCTCCCCTCATGTTGATAGGTTTACGTTATTACTCCCGTGATATTGGTGGTGATAAAGAAACTCACGTCTAATAATTATGGTTTGTGATCACCCTTTTGAGCTTCACCGGTAGCCAAGGAACTCATCCATCACATTTGTGGTAGTGAGAAACCATTAATGAAGGTGATGCGAAGAGATATGTTTTCTTTGCAAGATCCATTATAATTATTCTCCCTAATATCTCAAAAAGTATTGGTACAATTGAGAAGAGATATTGATAGATGATGTAGGAAGACAATCGTTAATATTAATGGATAATTGGAGTTGGATCTTTGAGATAACTTGAGATGATTCACTAAAGTCTCACTTTTAGAGAGACAAAAATTGAATAAAGGATCAATAAGTCAATATTGGTAACCAATTGAAACTTATAAGCCTCCTTTGGACTATATATATAATCCCAAAAAAGGGAGGGAAGCTTCTGGAATAATTGGAGGTCATTGAAGTTTCATAAGACTGCTTTAATTTAATTTTTAACACTATTAAATTTACTCTTGGACCTACTATACTGACACCACCAAATACATGGTGAACCTCATCAGTTGTCTAATGCACCACCTATTGCCCATTAGGTCAAGATGATCACCACCAGCTAGCCTCCACTGGCCAATGGTTGTCTAGTTCCCTTTTGGTAGAATATCAGTCTTCTATAATTCCCAATGGCTGGATGGTGCTCCTCCACCATCTAGTCAGTGGTGTTCTTCTACAAGAGGAGAGTTTTCCACATGGCACTATATCACTAGTTTCACGACCTCCTGATCTTTTATCTATAACCATTGATGGATATTCTAACATTATTCCATGATCTCAAAGAAGGAATTAATATTGATCAAAACCTTTAACAATATCTTTAAGAAGAATTCGAATTTAATTTAATAAGTCCATTTAGACTATTAATTACATGAATTTAAGTCAAATTAAGGATCCTAGAATTCAATCAAATGTAAACATTAGATACAAAAGATAATGTTTGTGAACATGAAAATTCCATGAGAGATATAGGTAAAAAACACATGAGAAAAGTGCAAGTTAGTCTATCCTACTAATCTTAGTAGTAACCCAATGTCTCCAACACTTACATGAAGCAACAAAACACCAATATCCAAGCTACCATTCCTTGTAACAACTGTAGATCAAAAAAAAAACCTAATCTCACCCTATTCTTATATCCAACTTTTTAGAAGATCACCAAGACTTTAGTATACTACCATCATTAAAATAGAACAAAATGGTCATTTTCAACCTCAATATTCCGGAACCCATGCACCAAATATAGTATCTCAAAACATCCCCTCCTTCACACCCAAATCAATCCAGGTATAAATCCACCTAATCTGGCCAATAATCCATGAATTCCCTCTCCTATTCCATTGAATTCCAAACTAGATGGCATGTGTACCCCACTCCCTATGTCTTCCTCATGTAAGTCTTGCAGTGTTGATTTAACAAGCACACCGAGAAGAACCTAATTTCTACTATATTCATGATACAATGAAGCACATCACCTCCAATTCTTCCAGAACAAGTATAGAGCTCAATCATGGGATAAATATCTGAATTGGGTATGATCCTTTTTGAGATTAGTTTTTGAAGAGGGGATTAGATATTATAAATAAAGGGATTTAATAATGTAGGGTATGATTATATTCCCCTTGTAGAATAGTTCTTGACACATTTTATTCTGGTTTTTAATTTCTATTTTTTCATGTTTTTTGAAGTGAAATTCCAATATATTTATCTTTTTATTTGTGTTTGTGATCCCTTATTCATTTTTTAACTGTGATAAATCAACTCTATGGTAATGGAGTAATAAAATGAGGTTGTGTATTCCCAAGGGATGTCCATAGTTACCTAAATCCCTATTCTGGTTTCTTAATTTTTTATTCAATTGTGATGGGGCAGTGGTGGTTTTTTGGGATTGGTTTGGCGATCATCCACCTTCCCCAACATTATCCCTATTCCATTACAGCCTATGATAATTCTTTATCCCTCCTTTTCTGAGTTTTTTATATATTATTGAATAGTGAAAATCATATATTGATTAAAAAATTATGGATTTGGGTGGAGTTTGGTGGCATGACTACAACCATGGCCTGTTCATCATATGAAACCATGGAGGATGTGAGATTTTGTATACCAAGGATATTTTTGAAAGATCATGGGATCATACTATCTGGGTAAATAATGGGGATGCATTAATGTTATTGATTATATAATCAATTGTATGATTTAAACATAAAAAGAAAATGAAGGTTATTTATGTTCAAACTTTGGTTCATCTCATTTCTCTGTTAACAAAGTGTTTATATGCTTTCATTTAATTTTGATGGACTCAAATACATGTTTATCTCCCCAATTATTACTATTATTATAAATTGAAACATTAAAAATATAAATAATTAATTGAGAATAGTCGAGAACCAACCCACACACTATTTGGGATATGACCCAGTACAATCCCAATGGATTTCATTATAGGTTAATAAAATATTTTTTGACCACAACCTATGACAACTGCACGATCAATATGGTACAATCCATTTTTTATACAATAGTTTACTAATAAATTTACTATAAAAACCACTAAAATAAGACATATATATATAGTTCATATATATAGAGATGATTTTAAAATGCTGCAATTTTTTCAGTGTTTTATAAAACTCTCATGAATAAAATAGACCACTACTAAATAATGATTTTTTTTCATTTCAAAGAAATAATTTATAATAAACTTTTACCACCATTAATTTAATAATGAAATTCCTTTTAATGGTATTTTACTAAAATCATCATGAAATTATTTAGTAGTGGTTAAAATTGTCACTATCAATTGATTTTCTTATAGTATCAATCTATGTGGTGTTATTTGATGTAATCCCAAGCTCTATAGTTGTAATATTTATAATGTAATTGAATTTATAGGTTTTTTTTAAATTATTCTTTATTTTAATATTTTTTATACTTTTTTTGAAATTATCATATATGAATCAAAGGAAAAACAATCCTCATGGTTTCATGAATAATTTGGATCACGTGATGATTTGATCATGTTTTCCTCTTCTTTCACCCTTTCTCTTCCATCTGTGATATTGTTGATTATGTAGGTTGATGATATCAAAAAACTAAAAATCATTAAAAATCAAGATATATTAATGATAACATTATAAATATAGATAGAAATATAGTTATCACATCAATTTATTGATTTAATTCCTTGATGGGTTCATATATTACATGGAACATGATTTTATTGATTTTGATTGTCCACTAGTAATCAATATAATTTGATAGATCAAATGCTAGGTGTTAGACTAATTGAAACTCATATATCATAATGGTTTTAGTATCTATAAATCAAGTAATAAATTATTTACTCTGCGTCCATTTAGAGAATTAGTAGTTGAGTATCAAGGGATACTTAACCAGGTTGATCATGATTTCTCAAACTATCTATTTCATTTAGAAACATAATTTTAATGATTATGTCTATTTATAACCACCCCCAACCCCATACACATTTTATTTTTCTTTTTATAAATTTTGGATGGTTTAAACAACCGTATTGGATTGGTCTCTTACTTGGGAAAATAACTTAGTTTGCGTTATACTGTAAATCTAGAATACTTAAAATATTTTTTACGTGTTTGATGATGCATTATAAATTTTGGAACCACTTTTTGGGGACAAATGATCATTTTTTATGAGTTTATACATTTTTATTTTTTATTCCTCTTACTTCTAATATTTTATTTTTCTATATTTTTCTTCTTTTTTGGCCAGTTTTAAGGATTCAGTTGGGGTTGGGTATATCAAATTGATTTAATTGTTCTGATTGGGATAAAAACTTAGCATAAAAGGGTTAAAAAACTTATTAAGAAGGAATGATTTATAAACCTGTCCCTATTTTGGTCAAATTCATTCATTTTTTCCACCTTTTTGGTCATGTTGTCTAATTTTACCATTTTACTTTTATCTTTTCAATTTTTTATGTTCTTTATCTATGTGGGATTGTTTTTATTTATTTTACTCTATCAATATCTTGTTTTAAAATAAAAATATTCATTTTAAAGTTTCACTCATTCCATACATGACCAGGTATTTTATGGTATATTACTTGAAATAGACCCTAAACTTGAAAAAACAATTTTCTCACAAATTGGAGCATTTATAGTAAAGAAATTAAACTCCCCTAAGGAACACATTGTAATAGAATCTCAATAAACCTTCATTAAAACTAAGAGTGAACATGATAATGACATTTAAATAATTGAAATAAATAATAAGTCACTAAAATAATTTAATACCCATGATTTAAAGTACTAACCTATTTACCTCCAATATCCACAAGAGGCTATGAATTTTGTGATTAGTTCCAGACTAATCTACCTCCTCCCCAAATTTAATGGTGTTCCTAATGAATACCCACAAAAATAATTTAAGGAGTTCCATATTATGTGATCCTATATGAAACCTAAGGGTATCACTGAAGGCCTCATCAAGGTTTGTGACTTTTCTTTATCTCTCAATGGTGTAGTCAAAGAGTGGTTAAACTATTTTTATACACAATTTTTGGTTAGAGTAGCATTAAATGGATATTTATTGATAATTTTTTATTATTATCCCTCAATATAACAATTATAAAAGAAATATGTGGAACTAAGAAAGTATAATAAGAAACCTTTTATGAATACTAGGATAGATTTAAAAGACTTTGTACTAGTTTCCAACACTACTAAATTAATGAACAACAACTAATTAAATAATTATATGTGATACTTATCCCCATAGAAAAGAAAATGATTGATGTTTAAACTAGTGGTTATCTAGTGGGGAAAAATTCCACTACCACTCATAAATTAATATCTAAAATGGCTTAAAATGTATAATAATTTGGGTCGCAAGTGATAACACCCACTAGAGGTGTGTATAATGTAAAAATGTATGCACTCGAACAAAACATGGATGATAAGTGATATGAAATGTATACTCATTTGTGAAAATTGGTTGTAGATTAAGGTAATTAACAATCTCCACCCATTCCTTTACAATGTGGTATTTATTCAAACAACACTCATTTTTATTATCAGTTCCATCAACTTTAGGATTCATTTGAGTCTTGTATATTAATTTTTACAGGGAGTTCATTTTAACAAAAATATAAATTCAAGTAAGAAAACTATATTATTTATGTTAACCCTAGATGGGAAGGATAAAAACAATATCAATAAGTGTTAAATTTTAGTAACCTAAATCAGTATTGGTCTCACTACGGTCAAGGTAATCATCTTCATCCTCCACCTTTTAGGAATTCACCTATACCACCCCTCAAATACTAACCCAGTCTCAAGTATATGTTGAATAAAATGTCATCACAAAACATAAATATCAAATATATCACTCAATAAGTAATTCAATACTTGAATATTCAAGTGGAGAAACTTAGAAACACCATTATCATGATAAAGATGCAATGTTTTGGATGAATTACTTTGAAAAACTAATCAATCCCAAAGAAAAATGTAATTTACAAGAAATAAAACATCATAGTAATAAATATATATCTCCTACCAAGTTTTATAGTCATGATAAAGTCACCCTTTAGAAAATTCCCATTATTGAGAAGTCTCATTCTAAATCATAAAAAATTAAAATGAAAATAAATGAAATGAAATTGGTAAATTTTTTGATAATATTCCACCCTTGAAATTAAATTTTCCTATTCCATTTCCAAAAACAATCCAATAATATAATAAATCTATTAAAAATGAATATGATAAATAAATTCTTAATATATTTTAAAATTTTAAATTCAACATTATACTTCTTGATACATTGAAACAATTTCATAAATATATGAATTTCCTTAAGTAAATTTATAACAATCACCAATGAATTTATGGAATGAGTGTTTAATAATAGGTAGAAATTTATTATAATTGATTCAACTAAAATTAACCACAAATTGAAAGGATCCAAAACTTCTAAATTCCATGAACCATGGTGGAGTTTTATTTATCTAATTATATTCTTGATCTTAGTTATTCTATAAGTGTCACGCCCTACTCAATTTTAATTACATTGTATGTCTGTGTATTGATAGCCTTTGGAATTATAGTTTCATTAGTGAATCCAATTAGGATGCATATTAATAATGTGTTATAATAATTATTAGTGAACTTGAAATATTTTATTCTCTCTATGGATTTATATATATTACAAATAGATTATTAAAAAATGGATGGACACACACCACTGATTCTTAGAAGTCTATTTATAAAAATTGAGAAAAGAAATCATTCATGAAAATATTATAACTCTACCCATGTAATTTTGTGATGGTTCTGTTAATTTTATAATTCTAGATGTAATAAAACACACCCCGGAGGAGCACTCTACCTTCTCATTTAAAAATATTTATGTGACCCCCATAGATGGAGAAATGTTAAATTTATCTTTTTAACCTCTCTTATTTTTGTTCTAATTTTTATATTTTAGGTGAGGAGTCATCAATGTATTATTTCATTGGTATTGAAAAATGTAATTCATAAAATTACATTGATGATTTCCTACATTTTTGGAGTTTTTAAACCATTGATGATTCAGTAATGACCATTGGTATTGAATTTACAATTGTGGAGAAAAATACTGAGTAGATTCATGATGTACATGAGAATATTCCAACAAAATCAATACCATATATTCTAAACTTATCTTTTCTTGAATTAAAAAATCTTACAAGAATTCTACAATATTAATTTCTTGAGGGTGTAGTATTATTACATATCATTAATTATAATAACCACCCTAAAAATCATGAATTAAATTTTATATACCTTTAAAGAGAGTGAAAAAAAAGAAATTAGATGGACATTTGATGATATCCTTGGTATTAGACTATCCATATATATACATATAATTCTCTTTGAGTATGTGTCTAAATGGGTAAGGTATCCTCAACTTCACCTAAATAACACCATCCATAATTTTTTAATAAATTTTGAGAAAACTATTAGAAGTTGGGATTATATATCCCATCTATAATAATAAATGGTTTGATCCAATATAAACGTTTCTTAAAAATATTGCTCCTATTGTGGTTTATAAGAATCATAATCAATTGGTTCCAAATCGAGTGTAAAATAGTTGGTGAGTCTTCTTGGACTACCACAAGCATAACTATTTCACTCAAAAAGAACTATTTTCCATTACTGTTTGTTGGCTAAATGTTGAAAATGTTGGTGGGTAATTCCCATTAATATTTATTTAATAGATCTCTATATACCTCTAGATATATATAGATATATCCCCTATGTATCAAAAAAATACTACATTTTCATGCTCATTTGGTACATTTGTGGATAGTAGGATATCATTCAACCTATGAAATGCTCTAAGTACATTCCATAATTCTATGGTTTTTTATTTTCTTAGATTACCTACATAATTTAATGGTTGTATTTATGGACTACTTCACAATTTATGGAACCTATTTTGATGAATTTTTTTATAATATACATTCCATGCTCTATTGATGTATTAAAAATAACATTTTTTTTAAAATTAAGATAAATGGAATTTTTTGGTGAAAAGGGGACTAGTTTCAGGTCATGTTGTTTCTACAAAGGGAATCCAGGTTGATAAGTCAAAAATTAATGTTATTTATTCATTAATCTACCCTTAATGTTTTTAAAATGTGAATTTATTTTTGAAGAATGTTGGTTTTTATCATTGATTTATTGAATATTTTAGTAAATTTTCACTCCTATTGTCTTAACTTTTATAAAAGGATGTGAAAATATTTGGATTAAAATTTTAAAATAGCATTTTATGGATTGAAAAAGAGTCTCACTTCACCAAAAATCCTAAAACCACCATGGTGGGATATACCCTTTGAGATCATGGGTGATGCTTACAACAATACATTTCGGCCCTTCCTTCCACAACGTATATGTCATACCACTCATGTAATTATATATGTATCACACATTTATATCTATCAAAAGTTAACTACACTATAACTAAAAATTAATTCCTTTCCATAGTTTTTACTTTGGAAAAATTTTATTTTCATCTCCTTGGGTCTAAAGTAGAGGTCCTTTCTAATCATGCTATTATTAAATTTTTATTGAGGGAGCTCGATGCTAAACCAAGATTTATTCAATTTATGATACTACTTCAAAATTTTGATATCAAAATTCAAGACAAATTTAGATTGAAGATTTTAGTTATTGACCAAATTTTCCACATTCCCATTAACATCGACATATAATCATCCAATACATCACCAATTATAGAAACATTCCCTACTAAATTTTTTTACATTATTCATGATTATATCCCATGGTTTAAAGAAATTGTGAAATTTTTTGTTTCAATATGGTGACCTCCAAGATTTAATAAACATTAAATGAATATACTTGGGAGTGAGTATAGGTATTAAATTTTGGATGAATCCTATTTATAGAAAATCTATAGTGAAAAATCATGTGGTGATGTATACCTGACCATTATTTCAAATATATATTCATATTTTTACACCCTCTTGCATGTGGGGGTCAATTTGGTCCCTAAATAACTACATGAAAAGTCCTAAAATCTGGTATTTATTGGCATATATTATTTCAACATGATCATCGATTTTATAATTCAGGTGAGTGGTGCCAATTTACTACAATTGTTTCTATGAGGAATAAGATACCCCAAAAACCCATAATATTCTACATGATATTTTATATTTGAGATATTTACCTCATGAGACATTTTCCTAGTGAATTTGGTATTTTTTATATTGTTCGTGCTATTTATTATATCTCAAAATGGATGGATGAAAAGGAAAAAAACTAATGACTCGTGATTCATTGATTATTTTTTGATATCACATATATTTTATTGGTTTTTTACCATGATATATTTTTAGTGACTACGGTCCCACTTTTTAAATAATATATTATAATAAATTTTGTAATTATATGAAGTTTCCAATTATATTTTTAAACCATATCACCCCCAAACTAATGATCAAACTTAAGTTTCAAATAGTGAGGTTAAGAAATAATGGTAAAATGGATCATAAAAATAGAAAATATTTGAGAATTCAATTACATAATTCATTTGGATGTACTATACTATTTTTAAAACCCTCATTGGAATATCTCCATTTCTATTGGTTTTTGGAAAAGATTGCCACCTTATAGTTAAGGTTGATCACCACACATATTGGTTGATCAAACAATGCATCATAAATATTTTAGATTTTGGTACTCATAAAAAACTAAAAATTCAAGATATTTAAGATATTATATGGAATACCTATAAGAATTCTATAATATATAATGAGGAGACCAAGTTTTTCTATGACAAGATGATTTTTCATAAAGTATACAAGGTGGGTGAGAAATTCCTCTTATATATCTCAAGGATAAAGTTGATTCCTGGTAAGATTCATTCCCAATGGCTGGGTATATATATTATTAATAATTTATTTCCATATGGAGTTATAAAGACCATGAATGAATATAACAATACAATCTTTGCGGTTAACAAGAAAAGGATAAATCCATTTTATAAGGATTTCACGAATCTTGTAGTGGAGGAAGTTTCTCTCCACCATACAAGTTATCAAAAAACACCAAGTTATACCTTTAATTGGTACTTTATTATTATTTTTCTTTTAAAATAAACATATTCTAATCATAATTGAGTTTATTAAGGATAATAAAATAATTAAGTATAGTGAAGGGTTATATAAATTTTAAGTAGTTTATTTCCTTTCATATTTCATTGTTTCTATCTTTTATTTTTAAAAAATTATAATGAATAAAAAATGAATTAATTTTCATTATTTTAGTGTGAATTTTTATTTCATTTATTATTTTTTTATAATGTAGAAACACATAACACATGTTTATTACCCTTATGGAGTTAATTGAAAATTGGCGTCGAGTATTTATTATCCAATATATTTAAATAATTATTTTTGTAGAATGTGAAATATGAGTATGGTTTTAAATTTTAATGTTAGTTTTATAAATAATGTATGCATTTAAATTACATGATCAATTATATATTTATAAAACCTTTGATATTTTGACACCAATCAATGTGATATTTTTTATTATAAATTATGTCATATAATATCTCTAAATAAAAAAACACATGATCATGACATGTGATTTTTTCCTATTTAATTTAAGGTGTATGTATGTTAAGTAATTTTTTAGGATTCATGTAAGGTTATCCCTTACATTCATTTTTTATCTAATTGACATCTTAACTATGCTATTTTTACCTAAGTGTGTTTAACTATTATCTAACTATTGTGCACCCTTTAAAAAACAGTCAAAAAAACAATTAAATAAAATAAAAATAAATAATTAGGTGTATGTGAATTAATGTGTGTGTGTGAATAGTATAGTGAATAAATACCAAAATATAGGGATATCTTGGTCAATATTTCGAGGTTTGAGTTATGGGAATTCTTACGTGAGTGGGTTTTAAATTTTTTATAGAAACAGATAAGAAAAGGTTCAGTGGAAAAAAATAGGTACACTAAAATGATTCAAATAACTTATATATACAGAATAAATAAAGGAATAACTATCTTAAAATTATATTAACACAAACATGGATTTATTTATATATTTTTCACATACATTTTCTCACAATTATTAACATCATAAAGATCATTGAAAATTATTTTGATATAATATACAATATAATTTCATTCATGGTTTTTGAGATCAATATTTTATTTTAACCCTTTATTTAAAAATATATAAATTAATTGAGTTTCCATTTTTTGTTACATAATCTTCGACTGAGAAATTTCATCATGCATATCTTGTCAAAATTTTATAGAATAAATATATTGTAAATTTATCAAGGAGTGACAAGGATAAAGTTTGGGGGATTTGATGAGTGACTTTTATTCATTATTTTTAACATAAATACCATCCAATATATTATCCTTGAGTGGACTATTTAGGATAATTATGATGTTTTGGGATTTTATCATAAAATTAAAAAATTTCACCAAGTTTCTCAATTTGACTACAGTTCACTTTCTTTATCATAACATTTAATGAACTTATCCAAATTATAAAATCACTTTTTTTAGGAATATTATTTCATTTGAATGAAATTTATCCAACTAGATAAATTACTATAACTAATCAAATGGGGGACAAATGGATCATACAAGATCAAGAAATTCTAAATGGGTAGAATTGACACACTTACTATAATTGATCTATAAATTAGACCATAATGATCCAAAAGGGATGATTCAAATGGAATTGGAATTCTATCTTGAATTACCATAAGTATATAAAATCTAAAAATAAGATTTATCTATGAATATAGTTATTCATGTGGACAAATAAGTAATATATTTAAGAATACAACTCACTTACCCCACCCAGACCTTGATTTTTCTTGGATCTAACCACAAAATTTCTCTTTAAAATCAGACCATGCCAAAATTTTAAGTTTTTTCTATCTAGGGGTATGTTTTTATTGATCATGATACCATTATTCATCTATTATATTCTAATTCCCACTCATTTACTTACAAACCCTCACGGGGATCAATCTAGGTGATGTTTTGACAAAATCTTGAGCTCTAAATTTATAATATTTAGAAGATAATAGAATTTTTAGGTTTATATTACATTATTATTTATTTTATTATTTTGTTTCTTTGTTTTTAAGAAAATTATTACATATGAATAAAAAGAACAAAAATCCCCATTATTTCATGCATAATTTTGATCGTGTGATGATTTGGGTATGTTTTCCTCTTTACTCACCCTTTCTATTCCATGAGTGATATTGTGGATTACATTTTTCGATAAAATCAGTAATCTAAAACTCATGAAAATTAATTTTATAGTAATGTTAACATTATAAATAAAGATAAAAATTTGGAAAACATTCCATTATATTAATGCGATTCATTGATGAGTTCAGATCTTACCTTAAAAAATATTTTATTGATTTTATATTGTTTCCAGTAATAAATATAATTGTATTAATAAAATTTTAATTGGTTTAAATAATTCTAAATTAAGTAAACTATGATAAACTACACCAAAATTATCTATTAGAGGTGATTTTTAGCATTTTTTTTAATAACCACCACTAAATATTTCACATTTTATTAAGAATCACTTCTTCCCTGACCCCCCACCCAACCCCACCCCCACTCCCCCACCTTCTCTCCCCCCAAGAACCCAAACCTCAAGCCCTCACCACTGCTATTATCCCCCAATCCACCATTATTGACCCCCTTCTCACCTAAATCCTAGTTTTCATCACCACCCACCCTTCTCCCCCAAGCCCCCTGAGACCGAGCGTGTGATGTCAACCCCCTCTACCCCAAACCCTCACAACCTCTACTCCCCCTCATCATCTCCCTACCACTTCACCCCCTCACAGCCACCCTTACCCCTCACAGCCACCCCTTACCCCTCTATTATGGATCCTCAACCCATAGGTAGATCCAAACACTTCCTCCCTCATACCAGATCTAATATTCAAATCATAATCTACATCTAC
Organism: Viscum album; assembly: GCA_963277665.1. Taxonomy (NCBI): domain Eukaryota; kingdom Viridiplantae; phylum Streptophyta; class Magnoliopsida; order Santalales; family Viscaceae; genus Viscum; species Viscum album. The sequence continues at coordinate 1,116,771,070 of OY728120.1, forward strand.
TTTACCTCCTCTCTCCATGAACCCCAAAGAAGACCTAAATCCATGAAACCTCATATCACTATGAGTGTGAAGAAACCATTTCACATCTCCCCATGAAGTTGGAACTCCCCATAATCTTGTTATTAAATCATGTTACCTACATCTTATATCTATCATTGATTACCGCACAAGCTGGTCCAATGATCAAATCCCATAATGTTTAATTTTTCATTTATCACTAAAGTTGATATAATTTTAACCCTTTCTTTAAATCTACACACACCACAATAATGCAGTGATAATATTAGTGTTTTTTTTATTTTCTTATAATGTGAGTCCATTAATCATTTAATATTTATTTTTTTCATTAACTTGTGGTTTTTTATATATAAGCAAGTATAGTTTTACTTTTTGGTTGAGGGAAGTTGTATATTGTTTAAGGCTCTACTACATGATTTTTTTGGTTGTGGGTTGAAAAATATTGAAGACTTGAATTGTTTATAAATAAATGCTATAGGTGCTGGATAATGAAGACTACATGTTGAGAAGTTTATTGAATTTTTCTACTTGAGTCATGACTAAAGTTTTGTGGAAAAAATTGTTTAGTGTTTTTTGATTTTTTATTTAATGTTTTGTTAATTATTTTTAGAGGGAATGTGATAAATTCCATAGGTGTCACTTCTCACACAAACCAACCAAACACTAACCTAATTTTTGGTGTTCTGTTTGTTAATTATTAGTGTCTAAGGTTTGTGATCCCCGATTAAGGCCAATAATTTCTACGATAACTGAAGGTGATGAATTTACATTGATTGAAGGTTGTGTTTTGGTTCATTATTCCATTTGGGATCAATTTTAATTAGGGTTTTCTTGATTTTTAGCTTCCAATTTTTTCTCTATGGTATATTGGACCTTGATTAGGTGGGGTAGTGCCACTATTTTTAAAGATAGTGATTTTTAATGAGATGAATATTTGTTTGGGGTCTTTAAATATTAGAAATTTTCTTGATTTTATTTTTAATCCTTTGTTTTGATATCAAATTATAATAATAATTCTGTTAAAAAGGTATTTAATGTCACTTGATTTCCACTTAGGTTCTAAGGGTTTCTATAATTTAAAGTTTTTAAAAATCCTACTTTAGTTATTTTCACATGTCAAATGTTTTCTAAATGCTCGAAAACCCTTTAATTAATCTTTTAAAGGTTTTAAGATAGTTTTTGGTTTTAAAAGTGGGGTTATCTCTTGTTATAATTTTTTTTATTAAACATATATGTTTTTAAATGTATATATATATATATATATTGGTTCTACACCTATAAATTAGTATACATATATGTGTATGTGTATACAAATTCACTTGAGAAAATGTGAATTTTGTGAAATAGGATATTTGTATATACATAAATGTGTAAATTTATATTGGTATAATAACAAAAAATAGTGACTTTTAACCTTAAGATTGATTCTTTATTTTTTTCTAAATGATTATATGTATTGGAAATATACTTCTTCATTTAAGTATTAATAAAATATTTTATGTTATCAGTTGTTCTTGTTTGTTAAACCTTAAGAGAAACCTAGGGTTCTTGGGTAGACTAACTTGGATAGGAAGTGGTCCTTTACCACTACCAATGCTAGTAAAGTATTATGTGACACCCCCTCTAGATAAAGATGTATTATAACTCTATATCCACTTCTATGATGACATATAATTACTAGTTGCACCTAGAATTAGTGACCCTAGGGTGTTTCTTCCATGATGCCCATTTTAAATTAATGATTGTATGTTGTTTCTATTGTTTCTATTTTACATAATATCATCCATGATTGATACTTTTTTTACTTTTAATTTTTTAGTACTTATATGAATCTTCTTATAACTACTTGGGTTGTGTTTTTTCACTTCCATTTATCTATTTTCTTTGAAATACTTATGTGTTTTAATTTTTTTAATGAAGTGTAGGCACATTGTGATATATAAGGATAAAGGTTGGATCACATTACCGAGGAACACACCTCAGTATACTAGGAGTTTGGAGGAGTTTTTATATTTTGAAATTTCCAATAGATATGTTTATGGGAAAATAATATGTACTTTTCCTAAATGTAAATTTAGAAGATGGTTAAAGAGAAATAAATTTTATAAACACTTGATATTGAATCAATTCCCTTATTAATATTTGTGTTTTATTTTGCATGGAGAATAAAATGTTATAGAATGTTTGAGCACTGTTGTCAATCAACAAAATGAACTTTATAGAAATTGTAAAATGAAATAAAAAACCTTATAAATTATTCTTTAGATATTGTAAGAAAACAACATCAACATCACAACATATCAGAACAACTAGTTGAGGGTGTTATAAATAGTAACTTAACAAGTGATGTTTTTGGGACTATAGGAAAACCATTTCAATATTGTAACATATCATTAGATCATTCTATTTATTCTATAGAGACTAATGTAAGAGAGAACATTATTGAGTAGAAAAATGTGTTTCATGATTTAGTTTATGTTGGAAATCAAGAGTTGTATGGTAGATGTTTGAAATATTAAAAACATTCTTTTATATTAAAGTTGTATCATATAAAATGCCTATATAGAATTAGAAATAATGTTATGTTCATAATATTGTAATTTTTGTGTCATGAATTTCTTGAAGCTAGGATCCCCGAGTTTTTTATTATATGAAAAAAATTTAACAAGATTGGTATGAATTATACAAAAATACATGCTTCTCCCAATGATTGTATACTTTATTTTGGAGAGGATTAAAGTAGACAATGTTTCAAAAAATGTTCTTATTCAAGATGGTAATAAATTGGTTATGTGGGAAGTTTGAATCAATATAATACTATGAATAAGAAGAAAAATAACATACCTAAAAAGGTTTTTTGTTACTTCCATTTAAAGACTTTATTGTAAATATTATTCATGACATCAAAAACCATAGAGAACATGAAGTGTCATTCTATAGATAATAAAAATTATGGTTTGATGTGGCATCTAAGAGATTCAAAATCATGAAAGAAATTTGATTCATTATATCTATATTTCTCAATTGATCCTAGGAATTTTTGATTGGGATTGGTTATCGCTGGATTCAACCCAATTTGGACTTTGTGCACCAGTTATAGCATTTGGATGGTTTTTTAGTCCCTTAAAATATACCTCCATGGATGTGTATGAAACAAACATATTTTATCATTTTAAAGATTATTCCTAGAAAAAAATGTCTAGAAATGATATTTATGTATACTTGAAGCCTCTAATTGTAGAATTAGAGGAGTTATGGATAAACGGTGTGGACACATATGATGCCTCTTCTAGAAAAATGTTCAAAATGCATGCTGCTCTAATGTGGACCATTAGTGACTTCCTTGGACTTGGGAACTTATCTATTTGGAAAAAATACATGGGTTTAGATTGTCCTATTTTTAAATTTTATTTTGAGTCTGAATGACTACCTTATGATAAAAAATTCCACTTCTTGTTACATCAAAGATTTCTCGATGAATATCATAGATTTTGATGGAACAAGTCAAAATTCAATGGTTCAATTGATCATAGACCACCTCCAAAGTTATTGATAGGTACTAAAATATTGGCACAACTTGGAAATTTTGAAACAAAATTTGGGAAGTTTCATTATTTAAATGATAATGGGAAACAATTTTGAAGTGCATCGTCAAGTGAAATTGGAATGAAATACTGGATGAAAAAAATATATTCTTAAAAATTCCATATTAAGAATTTAATTTTTTGTGGAATAATATTGATTTTATACATGTTGATAATAATGTTTTTGAAAATTTTATCTTCACATTTCTTAATGAGCATAGAAAACAGAAGGATATTCTCAATGCTCAGAAGGACTTAAAAACAATGAACATAAAGCATGATATCTATCCATATGAGACTGGAAATTATGATTAGACAATTTTTGCAATGAAAAATAGGAATAAAGATAAATTACATAAAATTTTAAAAAATGTTAAGGTATCTAATAGGTATTCAAGTAACATATTACGGTTTTTTGACTTAAATCATCGTAGGTTACACTGACTGAAAATCCATGATTCACATATTTTTTATAACAGTTACTACCACTAGAATTCCATATATTATTACATGAAAAGGTTATTGTAGTTATACTCCAATTTTGAACATTATTTAGAAACAAATGTGGGAAAATCTACAAATATATGATCTTTATAACTGTCATGAGATATTTTTATTGACACTTGTGCAACATAGATGATATTTCCTCCTTTATCTTCTTACTATCATAATGAATTTAATTTTGAATTTGGTCGAGGAAACTAAATTAGGAGGTTTCATACATTATTGATGGATGTATACAATTGATAGGTACTTTATTTATATGTTATTAATATTAGGTAAAAATTTATTGGAACTTCATTAAATACATAATTATGTTTTATTTATTTTATTTCACAAATATCTTGGCAATTTGAAATCATATGTGAAAAAATTTTAATGTAAAGAATATATTTTAGAAGGATATTTAGAAGTGGATTGTCTTAACTTTTATTATATATAATTGAATGATATTGAGACAAGATTATATTGAGTTGTACATGTTGATGAAACATCAAACCAATCTTAACTACATGGGAAATAAAAGAACCTTCCAAATATTGGCTGATTAGTTGGGAGGATCTCAAATATTACATTGAAAAAAATGAAATTATTACCGTCACATAGATATGTGATTCTGAATAGTGAAATTCATGATCCATTTATTGAGGATCTCATGATATAAATAAAGAGATGTATGAAGGGCTGAAAATAAAATGAGAAAGATATAATAAAATCTATTAATAAATAACTTGTAGAATGGTTTTCATGTCATGTAAGTTCATAAATATTTCAATCAATATGAATATTATATTGAAAAATATTTTGTAAATATAATAATGTATATTACTTTTTTTAGATCATGAATACTGATAATCGGGATATTTTTTTTTGAATATTTGAATTTTATGGCTCAAGGTCCTCTAAAACATGATTGAAGATTTTATGCTTATAATGAAAATGGCTTTAAATTTCAAATAGTCAATCAAGAAAAGGGTTTGAAAACTATAATAGTTGTATATATAAAGTTTTCAAATTGGGATATTATGGAAAATTGAATGATATTATTGAATTACACTACCATGAGATTTTTTAGTTGTTTTATTCAAATTAAAGTGGGTCGATATTACGAAGGGTATTAAAAGAGATTCCTTTAAATTTTCTTCTTTAAACTTCTCTTGTTTGATGGATGTCAGTGACCATGAATTACATGATCTTTATATCTTCTCATCATAATAAAAAATGGTATATTATACGAAATATGTTGTGGATAGAGGGTGGAGTGTAGTTTTTAACATAAAACAAAGAGACTTGTATGATATGGGTGTTGAGGTGGAATATTTTTCACCTAAAATTGAATCCCATCAATAACAAGAAATGAACTTATTTTTACATCATGATATTGAAAATATTATTCTTGTAAGGGTGGATGAAGTAGATGAAGTAATTATGAAGTAAGGAAATGACATGATTGAAGGAAAAAATGATCATATGTGCATTCATCAATTAATTTATTAACCATTTATATTATATGTGATGTCATTCATTATCATATCTATGTATATTTTTTTAGTACTATGTATATGTTATCTTTTTTAATTTTTTATGCATGAATTTTTAAAAATATATGTTCTAAAGTTAATTTTATTCGATTAAATGATAGATATTCCAAGTAATAAGTGTTTCACTAATCCGAGTTGAATCCTATTTAAAATTCCCTCAACCATAATAATAGATGATGATGCATTAGTCTCCCTCCCTACATCATCCAAGATATCCTCTATCTTCCCCCCTTCAGTGTCTCTCACACCCTCCATTCCATCAGTGTCTGGAACACCCTCTTTCTCCAGCCCATCCGTATCTGAGATAGTGACTCCCCATTCAACAGGTTCAGCAGTAAGAGAACATGTTTTAACTCTTGTTTATTCATGAGGATATTATAGGGTGACATTTATAAGTATATATTTTAATTCTAATAAAATTATTTCCCTTTTTTACACTACTAACTTTTTTTCATAAAAATTAAAAAAAAATGTTACTATACAGAGAAATATGAATAGTTTAGATGTCTATAATATGAAAAAAATTAAGATAGTTATCCTTATGGGGTACCCATGGATGTTTCCACAAAATTATTTAGCTAGATTCTAGGCCAGATAGTGGAGGATCGAGTTATCCTTCCCATTACCAATGTTGGTTGGAGGAATATGTGTCAATCTTGAAAAAAATAAAGTCTTTGATTCCCAAATATAGGTAATTTTAATACATTGTGGTGTAATTGAATATAATTTTGTTATTAAATTATAATATTTTATACATGAATCTCTTTGTACATATGTTATTCCACTTTACCGTTGTTAATCTTATCACACAAAAGTGGATATTGAAAAATTTGGGTAAGAAATGGAAGGATTTTAAATGGAGATTATGGAATAAATTCAACAATGATTCATTGAACACATAGTAGTTGAATGATAATGTATATGAAGAGATACCTAGAAAGAAATGGAATGTTTTTTTTGATATCTATCATCATGAGAAGCACATGGTATTGAAATATATATTATTATATTAATCTCATTTTACACATATACATGAATATTATAAGGATATTACATTTAGTATGTTATTACTAAATTTCATGTTATTTATTTCAGGATGTTTCAAGGAAAAATGAATCAAGTCGATCTAAAAAAATCATCCCCCACATAGTTGGGTCAAAGAGTTTTTCTAGAAATAGATCGAATCTGGTAATATTTTCATTAATTTAAATATTAATAATATGACATTATTTGTTTAATATATTAAATTACTATTTTATCACTATTTAATGAAGTCAAAAAATTTAGGGAACTAAGTCTCTCGAACATAACTTTGTTCGTATGTTCATACAAAATATGATTAGAGTTATGTTAATGAGCCTGCCAATGAAGTTGGGGTATGAATTCCTTTTTCAATGTAATAACTTATTGTCAGTTGTCACTATGTTCATATGTATTACATAAAATATGAATGATATTTTATTTATAGGTAAAAATTAAATTAATATAGGATTTTAATTCCTTTTAGTCCTTCTTGGTCTCTTCTGATGATCTCCTTGGTCGATTCCTTGGGAAGAATCATCCTGGTTGTGTGCGTGAGATGGGTATGGGACCATTACCATCAGAGGTATTTGGAAGGCCACCAGGGATTGGAGCAGCATCTTCCCCTAGTTTTAGTTACTCCCTACCGAAAGATTCTTATAAGGAGTTTGTTGCAATGAAAATAAAAATTCAATAATAGGGGGAACATATAAAAAGACAAGATGAAAAGTTCATTACACTATATAAAGTGTTGATTTAATTATATCAAAAGAAAACTGGATCTATAACAAGTGATATTTCCTCAATGGATTGTATTTATTAGATAAATTTCACATCTTTCAATCATTTAGTACACAAAATTTTATTGGTTTTAAGTTTTAATTTAAATATACAACACTATTTAGTTTTCAACATTATTTTTATGCAGGTTCTGGTAGCAGGGAGTAGAGAAGAAGATGGAGAGGGTGTAGATAAAAGTTTATCGAGAAGTGATTAGTGTTAAATTTGGATTTTAAGATGACATGTAACTAAACATATGATCAAATAACACTAATAAGGTGATTCAGAAACCATGTTGTGGTTTTTGGTAGGGATATTTGTATTTACCTTACATTGCATGAAAATATATATTCTTGGTTCGTTTTCTATGTTTTATTCCAATTTTTACTTTAATATTTGTTTTCTTTAAATATTATGTAGATGATTAATCATGACACCCCCATCCCACTCTTACATTACATATGATTTAATTACTGGTATTTTAAATTTTTATGAGTTTTGGAAGTTAAATTTGATTTTTCAGAGGACTTTTTTAAATGAAAGGTTTCCATATGGATATGAGTAGATATGCATAAAACCTTATGTTTGGGGAAAAAATAAAGTTGAATATTACATATGGGATTTACCTATGATACAAGTTTAGTTCATTCCCCTCGTGTTAGGTTTTATATAGACCGTTTCAACTTTATGGGATTTGAGTTGAATTATTATTTGATGATTTTATGAAGTAAAATAGGTTATTTATTATTATGATGTTGTAAGTGAGATGAGGTTATTCATTATATTTTTTTAATGATTTATATGATGATCACATGGTTTTTTGATTTCTCATATCAACTTTGTCTATATCATGGGAAGTAAAAAATAACTAAGTGATAGATCTAGTTTATGATATACTAGCTTATATTAAGAACTAGCTATTTCCCCCTTAGTTTTGGTTTTTCTATTTCTATGGGACTTCCCCTAATGATATTGATTCATGTATTCATATAATTAAGTAATTAAACATAGGATGGTATTTGATTCCATAATTATATGTATGAGATTGTATAATATTAGTATTTAATAATTTTATAATGATGTCTATTCATTTTTAATGATATTATATTTTATATTCCCATTGTGCATTGTGTTTGTACCACCTAGTACTCATATTCTCTTTTTGGAACTACTTATTTTTAATTTTTTATTTTTATTATGATTTATTAACATGATTGTTCCTATTTTTTTATTTACTTTATTTCTTTTATGGATTGGTTTATATTTTAATTTATTTTGAAAATTGAATTTGTGAACTATTTTGAAAGATACAATTTGGTTTGATTTTGTTTTTTATAAACTTGGATTTACACCATTGAGTTTTTTTATAGTATAATTTTATAATGTGGTGGATCCAACCCTTGGTTGATAAAAATTTGATATTTAGTTAACGGGTTAAATGGAATGGTTTATTTATTCACATGGGATTTAATTATTGGGTTTCAAGATAAATAATTATTTTGTTCTAACAAAAAGATTTTACCTTGGAGATATGAAAAAGGAAAATGTATGATACTTTTTTTCTTTATAAATTTCATTTGAAATAAATTTTTTAAAATAATATTCATATAATATTTTATGAAATTTTTAATAAAATTAATTTCATAGACTCTTTAGTGAAATCCTGTTGGGCCTATTTAGAACACACCAAAAATACACACTTATATAATTATATGTATCTATTATGATTTATATTGGTTCCCAGGTTGTGATCATAGATTGGATATCAATTGGATAGTCCATATAAGGACTCACGATATAATAGATTGGTGGAATTTAAAGGAAGTATAAAATTTGGTATAAATCATGGATTATTTCATGAATAGAATCTTATTGGGAAATTTATAATTGGAACATCTCAATGATATGTTTTTGGTTGTTGAAGAAGGATCCAATGATGGTTTGGGTTCTAAGTTAAGCATTGGAGAAGGGTTGGGGTGATGCTTAGTTAAAATTTTAGTTGTAAGGAGGGATTATGCCACAAGACTAGGGATTGCAGGGTGGAATGGTTTTTGGACTTATGAATTTTTTGATTATGTTATTATTACTATTCTAATTATTATTTTTATATATATCTTCTTATCTGTCAGTTTTTTTGGTTGTTCTGAGGCTGAAAATTCTACAGTTGTATTCTTTTTGAAAATCAATATATAGAGATAGTTTAAACCACTTCTATATATGTAAAATTGATTTTTATTAGTGGTTTAAAATACCATTATATAAGGTTGAAATTTGGTTTATCAGAAATTTGTTGATTTTATAAGCGGTTTCCCATCAGAAAAAAAATGTTGAGGGGATAACAGTAGTTTAAACCGCTGTTATATCCTTTCCATTTTTTGATAGGAAACCTATACTAAACCAATGTCCTATGAAGATTCCTAGAAACCGCTGCTAAATGGATGAAACTAACATTATTTGGATACCGATTCTAAATTTAATGATTGTTTTTGGAAAACTTCACAAAATCATATGGCAGTGGTTTAAACCACCCCCAAAACCAAACAAACGGCCACTATCATTCGATTTTTTTGTAGTGATATTCCCTATATCCCATGAGGTTAATGATGGTTGAAAATTAAAATATACTTTCTTAGGTATATCATGATTCTCTTACATTACATTTATTTTACTAATATAGTTTTAATACTTATATCCAAATACACACCCATTTTATTTTTTCCTTTTCTAAATCCTATATGATTCAATCAATGTTATTTTATTAGTATTTTAATTCCTTGTAGAAATCATTAGGTTACTCTATAATGAAAACCTAGTAAATTGAAATTAATTTTTACATGTTTGATGGAATTATTGTCACATAACTCTATTAGGGTTAACCATACCCTACATACCTTACAAAATACGATACATGGGAACCTAACTTTGACATGTCCTACCAATTTGGACGATCGATGTTTGAAAATGTGTTATCTTTTGAAGTAGTCTCATTCATATTATTTATAGGGTTTTATTTAAGTATCACTATTTCTATATTCATCCTATGAATATCATACATAACTATTTCATCCCATGAAATATTTAATTCTCATACAATCCCAATATGTATGCATGCTTATGGAGATTTAGTTTTAAATCATATCACTTCAACCAATTTAATATATACCTAAAATATTAATGTATAAGAACATATAAAACTCATTATTTTTTTACTTACCCAATAATAAAATATAATTATATCTATATATATCTATATAGATCTTGCAACACCTGATCTTTAATTATAGTAATTAAGATTTTCTTTCAAAAGAAATTATAACATACTACATATAGATTTATTCAAAAATATGATTAAAACCAAAATTATTAAGTTTTTTAAATTTTATTTTATTAAATAAATTTTATTTTTAATCTATTATGTAAAAATTATCTTAGGATGATTCTGTGAAATTTTTTAGAAATAGTTAATTTTTGTGTGAATAGTGAAAAATATCAATTTTACAAAAAAATCACTTTTATTACATTATAATGATATAATAATAAATTTTAAGTTTATTTAAATATATATATATATAATATATAATAATTAATTTAATTCACATAAATATATAATTTTAAACTTGTAAATATATTCCTAACATTTTGGAAATCTAAGTAATGCTTTTGTTAAAATAAAACTATTTTTTTGTTCTTCTCTATTAATAAAGTATTTACAAGTTTAATTTCAGTTTTGATTTTGTTTTAATTAAAAATAAGTATAATTATACTTAATTTAATCCACTTAATTCCATTTACATATATATTATACTGGATTTCATTGTAAAATAATTTTTATGCTTCAATCAAGCATTCTTCTGAAAATGTTTTTCTTTGCATTTTGTGAACATATATTAAAATTAATTTTTATCAATTATAGATATTGAATCTTATAAAATGGATTAAATATTTTTAATATTTATAATTAAATTTAGGTAATAAATTCAATTAAATTTTTGTCATAATGAATAGTTACCATGGTAAATATTTATCACATCAGTAAAGGGTATGTTGAGTTAAAAGGGTTAAAATAATGGGATAAGGCTTAAACATTACAAAAAATACATACATAAACCTAATTGGTTGGTTTTATTTTATACTTAAATTTATCATATTTGAATATATGATAATTCAGTGACACTTGAATTGAGTATGACATATATTTTATAATAAAGTTTCAATATTTTACAAGTTTTCCGTCCACATAACTTATAAAAGGGAACCCCCTATCCTCTTTTATCCATGATTCTTGATCCACTTATGTGAAAAAATACCTACCCAAATACCTTCCAAAAATTCCTCCCCATGTTCTATATGTCATGGTATCACAAAAATATCACTTCAAGAAGTCATAAGGTGTAATCCATATGAGGTTACCAAAAGAAGAGGCATATATTCTAATTGAGCCTTTTCAAGTTCCTTTCTTCTTAAAACATGCCCAAATATTCAACAACCATATTAAAATAATTGAATCATTATATTAACCATACTATTTTTTAATGGTACATCCACTTTCTATCTCATTCTATCCTATGGAAAATTAAAACATTGCGCGTACGTTTGTATGACCTACCATTTCTATATAGCGGTGTAATTCATTTTTCATCACTTTTTTACTTGGATGATAATAAAACCTGAATTAGTGAATATATATAATATTTATGAAATAATCATGATTATTAAAATATATTATATCATCTACCTACTTAACCTTACATTGGTTGTAAAATGATAATGTTGCTCATGTGTACATGTGGACTACCACCAACACAAAGTGATTTGATTCATTATTTCTATTACTAAAATTCATGGCTGATTGTAAAATTTTATATAAGGAATAAAAATAATATTCATGAAATTATTAAAATTATAGTAATAATTTAACCATTTCTTAACTCCTTTAACCATGAATAATATATTTAATTCATTTGGAGAAATTAACTAAACAACCTTAAGTGGTCAACAAGAAAGAATTGTTTAATGAATGGATTTCAAATGATTATAAAAGGGATTAAAATGTAATATAGTTGAAAATTGATTTTAATAAAGTATTTAATAAATCTAAATTCATTATACATTAGGATCAAACATCTATAACTTATAAAATGATCAAGGTAATGGAATTTTGTTACAATGTCATTTTTTAGGATTGTTTATATTTATATTTACTTTAAAAAAATTATATGATTCTAATATCTCAAACCCCATATATTTTCTTATCCTATTGTTATTTTGGGATTTACAAATTTATATTAAATTTATTCTATGTTTGTATCAAGAATCAATAAGTAAGTTATATGTAATGTAATTTCTTATAAAAATTATGTATTAAAGTTTTCCTTACAAATAATTTTCTTCCATGTCGAGGTTCTTTTAAATGTTTCAATAATGTTCTTATTTACACTCAAATGATTATTTTAAGTCATTTTTAACCATATTTGAATTTATTTAAAAATAATTAAAACGAATCTTCTTATTTTTTTCCAAATGATGTACTTTTTGGATTTTTACCAAAAGTGTGAGAGAAATATTTGTTTTAACATTTTCAGTGAAAATATAATTTCTTGTCATCATAATCATTTTTTTATTTGAAGATTCCTTTAAAAGTTTTCATGGTCATTTTAAAGGAAAATATTTTTCCCAATATTCTATGAAATTTTATTCTTTAATGATACTGAAAGAAAAGGGTGCTATTTTTTTTAAAGGAATGATAAAAAAATTTGGAAGTGATTTATAACTTCATTCTTACATAATGTTATAAATAATTTTTAATGTTTTTATCTATTTTATTTTCTATTTATAAAAGTCTTAGTTTTACAAAAAATACTTCATTACTGATGAATTTATGGTATTCTTTCATCCTTTAAGTATTTATGGATTAAACCATATTTTTTGATAATTTACTTTCTTGTGATCATGTTCTCTGTCACTTTCCATTATTCATTGGACATTTTTTTCTCCTTTATGTCCATATTTTTATAATAATTGATGTATTCAGTATAATTTCAACTAATTTGATATTTTCATAACTATATACCATTTCATTAGATAGTTTTAGTTGAAGGAATCTTATTAATAAAGTAATTTCATTTATAGAGGAAATATTGATGTTTTATATTCTCAATTAAATATAGTTAATTGTTGAATTGTAAGGAATATTTGAGAATGAATTGTATTGATTATTAAATATATAATAAATGAATAATAAGTGAAAGTTATGTATGGGGCTTGGTTTTATATAGTCCCTCGATTTATCGACAAGTCTCGTGAGAAAAAATAAGATACATGATATATTATATGGGTATCTAGTTTATACAAACCCATTTATTAAGGACTTTTTGGTTAAGGCCTTGATGGTAATATTTATGATATCTTGGTTGGGTCTATGATGGCATGTTAAAAAATGTCTAAAATTATGAATTTCCATTATTAATAATTTGGTTTCCATTATCCATGTTATTATTGTATTGATATTAGTCATGGATGCACTTTGAACTCATGTTTTTGATAGAATGAAATGTGTTTTGATTATCCACCATGCTATATTGATTATGCGTTATTTACTCAAGATAGATTATATTGTACATAACCATTACTGAGTGTCAAATCTCACCATTTATTTTTTTTCCTTTCCCTAGGAAATGAAGAGGGATATTTTGAATGATCTCAACGATTCAAGAGTGCTTCTTATGATATGTTTTTATATTTTCAATGTAATATTGGAAACAAGTATGTATCTAGTTTCCAAAAAATTATAAAATGATCAGTCATGTGTGGTGTGATCCCTCATATCATGTTCCAATGTAAAAAAGTAAATATTGTCTCCAGGTTACTAACGTCGGTGTTTTTTAGTTGGTATTAGATAAAGTTTAGTAGGAATTTTGGGAACTAGATTTTGAATAAATATAGATAACATGAGAATTATGATAATCTCTTAGGGTATTTGAAAACTTTTACCATCATAGATATTTTTATCCTATGGATCAATATTCATGATGATTATAATATAACTGGGTGTGTGACATTGTTTAAAGATAGCACCTAGCATAAGGAAGGGAATAAACACTTATTGTCAATATAGGCATTTCCCTACTAATCAAGCTAGTACAACTAGTATTGGAGATGAAAATATCATTGAAAAATTAGGGCAGCTAACTCAGGTGATGATGAATAAACTTGACAATATAGAGAATCTTATTGTTTTACAACATAATTCACCTATGTTGGATAACTTTATATAACGAAAGACTATATTCTTTAATTGAACTACTACTCTATTGGTAGATAATAAATGGATTAAGTCCCCTAAAAAGATATTCCTGGATTTTAGAGGTAATGAAATGTAAAATGTTATTATGAAAGGGTATTGTTTAAAAGGATATGATAATCAATGGTGGTAATTAATACAGAACAAAAAATTGGATAATGAAATAGATAGTATAGAATTGATAAATTTTAAATTGATATTATTTTATAAATACTTTTCTTGGGATTAGTGAGATAAAATAGAGAGAAAGTTACTTGCTTTAAAGTTGAAGGATGAAGAAAGTGTTACAGGTTAAGAGGCTAACTTTTCAAGATTATCCATCCATGTTACATACTATATATATAATATAGAAATAAATATTGACTGTTTCTTTTACAGACTTAAGCTGAGTCTCTAAAGGGTACTTATTTCTCAAAAAAATTCATTATATAATGATATATTATCAAGTACTATTAAGATAGAGATAACTTTTTATGTCTTTTATATTCAAGGGAAATCAAGAAAAGAATATATGGGACTATCAGTAAGAAAAAATAAATGTGTGAAATAAGAACAAAGGGAAGATGGGATTTCTAACATGTGATAATTATGGAAAGAAACAACTAGGGGATTTCTTAATGGGAATAATAGTCTATTTCAGGTGTAGATAAAGGTTTCATAGAGCTCATGAATATAAGGTGAATAAAAAAACCACTATTAACTAGTGATTCAATTATAAATAAATGAATAATTATTCATACTAATGTCCTAAGAATCATGAGAACCTCTCAGGAAAGAGGATGAGGGGATAATTTTAAGCTTATGTGATTACGACAGCTGAAGTTAAAGTTAATAAATATGTTATTATAGGTAATTTGATCAAAACCTCTAATTTAGATAATTATTTATTTTATTTTGGATCTTATCACTCTTTTATATCTTTCCTATTTTATAAGAAAATTTGATGTTTCCTTATAACCTTATGAAGGATGTTTCCAATCAAAACTTCTAGTGGAAATGTTATTATAAAAAGGATATGTCAGTTAGTCCCCATTATGAGAAATAGACATACCCTATTTTCGAAAATGGTTATTATACCCATGGTTAACTTTAATATAATCCTTAGTATTTATTGGATTTAAAATTATAATGCAAAAATTTATTTCCAAGAGAAGGAGATTATGATTTTTGGTGGAGATGTGGAATATCTTTTCTTTAAAGGGGATACTACATCATTTGAATCATTTATGGATCCAACTCAAGTATCTATCCTTCAGTAAATTCTTGGTGAATAAGAGATGATTCAACCTATAAATGGTAAATAAATCCTTATATATAGGATGTACCTATTTCACATTAATACATTGATGTTTTTTCTGAAGAAATAATTAGACATCCACCTGATCATGAAGTTGAGTTTTCCATTGATCTCATCTTTTGTGAAAAACATATATACAATAATACCTATAAGATGGCCATATTTTAATTAGTATAATTGAAGAAACAACTATAGAATCTGTGTGATAAGGGATTTATATGACCTGGTGTTTCACTATAGGGATCTCCTGTTCTTTTTGATAAGAAGAAATATGGGTCTATGTTGTTATTCATTGATTATAGAGAAACCAATTTCATTTTTATAAATTAAAAGTATCCTTTGGCCTGTACTGATGACTTATTCAATCAACTTCAAGGATATAAATATTTTTGAAATATTGATATTCATTTTTTGTATCATCAACTATGAGTAAAGAAGGAAGATATTCCAAAAACTAAATTTCATATGAGGTATGGACATTATGAATTAATAGTAATTCCATATGGATTAACTAACTAACCCTCTATTTTTATGGATATAATGAATAGAGTATTCAATTATTATCTTGATAATTTTATTGGGGTATTTATTAATGATATCTTAGTATGATATCAAAGAATTTATGAGAATAAGAGTCATTTTGAATCATTATTGATACTCTTAGAGAAAATGATTTATATGGAAAATTTGGAATATGGGAATTCATGATTCAGGAAGTTTCTTTTCTTGTCAATATTATCTCTAAGGATGGAATATCAATTGATCCTTTAAAGAAAATGGTAGTGATGTAATGGCCAATTCTAATTAATATAACTGAGGTATATAGTTTCCTTGGATTATTATGTTACTATCTATGATTTGTTTGATAAATTTCTCAATTAGGTAACTCTTTGAATAGTCTGACACATAAAGTGGTTAGGTTCATATGTTCAGAAAGTTTTAAAGAATTAAATTGGAAATTGATCGATGTTGGGATATTTAATTTACCATTAGGAATTTATGAATTTGTGATATATAGTGATGAATCGAAGAAGTGACTTGGACTTGTCCTTATGTAGAATGATAGAGTTGTTTCCTATGCATCAAAATAGTTAAAGATCCACAAACATATTTATCCAACCCATGACCTTGACATAGAAGTCCTAATATTTGTATTTAAGATTTGGAGGAATTATCTTTATGGAGAAAGATGTGAAAAATTTACGGATTGAAAAAGTTTAAAATACATATTCTCATGGAAAGATCTCAAAATGAGGAAAAGTTGATGGAAATAAATACTCAAGGATTATTATTTCTCAATATGCTATCACCCTATGATGTAAAATAAGGTTGTTGATGCATTAAGTAGGAAATATTGTGGGGTTTTAACTAAAATTTCGATTAATAAAGATAATATATTCACAGATTTGGTAAATATGGATATGAGAATCATTAAGTAAGGAGAAACATCACATCTATTCAAAATGATTTTCCAAACTATCCTTATTGGAGAAAGTAAAAAATTCACATCTTGATGATGAAAATATTCAAAGAAAATTTAAATTCATGAATGATTGGAAGTTGGTAGATATCATCTTTTAAGATGGTATATTGAAATTTTAAAAGATGTTATATGCTTTATCCATGACTAATCTAAAAATATAATTATTAGTTAAAGTTCATAACTTAAATTTCTCTATTCACCTATGTAGCGTCAAAATGTATCAGGAATTGAAGGAAAATTTTTTGTGGGATAATATGAATTGTGAAATTGTAAATTATTTATCAAGATTCTTGGTTTTTTATAGGTGGAGGTTGAGAGACAACATATTAAAGGAGTGATTGTTTTCTACCACTTCTTTTGTGGCACACAATAGGTCTGCTTCTCCCCTAGAGTTCTCTGCATCCTTAGACTAGTAATGGACCCTCCAGTGTGGTTTCCACACATTCCCATTTTCCAAAGACGGACAACCTCTACCACCATGGTTGATGACGTTAGAACCATGACCAGAATAGGATGATAGGATATAGGCTCATCCTTCCATAGATTTATGTTTATATGTAATCACCTAGTCTGTTTCTCCCTCGTATATTTGAGATATGTTTGTGAATCTCATTCATGTCACTATCTTGAACTGGTCACCAGTTAATTACACTACTTAATATCATGAAAGGTCATTTATCTACGGTCATATATAGTGATTAATTTGGAAATTTGTAAGAATATATGAACGTTTTGTGTGTTGGGAAACATTAAAATTCTTCATCTTTTAGAGTTTAAGGCTTCTCATGTTTTAGGAATCTTAATATTAGGACCCAACGAATCATATATCCATTATAGGGAAACTTGTATGAGTGTAATAAGGCATCTGAGTCTTTTTTTTTTCAGAAATCCTGTACTTTTTGGAAATAGAGATCCACATTTATTTTGTGTTATATAAGGCATCCAACACACATCATGCTAGTAAACTTATTCTCATCACATAAGGATTTTTAGGATCATCACCTATAGTGACTCAAGACTTTTACACATATTATTACATGATTTTTAACATAAAAATATATTAACTACAACCCAAATATTGTGAGGCCTAGTGTATTTGGAAGACTAGGTTCATAATACAACTAAGTGGGTCTAAAATAAAACTTCTTTATTTTATTCTCCATAATGATCTCTTAAATCTGTTTGATATCCTAAAACTATATAGGATAACATGGGGAATATATATAAAAAATCGGTGATCTAAAAATCTCTGTAAGTGAATAAAAATGATACATAAACATGAAATGTGAGTCAAAGGTATAACATGATATCATAAAAGAGGGCTCTCATGAGTAATCACATAGAAGAATAACATTAAGAAATTAGTATCATGTTATCATGTTAACATAGAAAATATGGAAAAAACTTATAATGTGACATAAACATGAGTCAAGGATAACAACCTAAATAATATCACATGGTAGAAAAAGTTCCATAGTAGATTAGCTTTACTCCCTAATCTCATAAATGATGTCTCATGAGACTAAAAACATTACCCAATGAATTAGATCTTTATCTAGGTTCACCCATTGTATAAGTTATATCAGGCTCACCCGGTGATATTTGGGTGCACCCACTATAACTTATTCATGATTTGTGTTTAAAAAATAAGGAAATAAATTGTAAGCCATAAAATAATAACTACCCATGGAAATAAAATGGGTCGCATGATCTTGTCTCATATCATAGTCAAAAGAAATTTCACAATGAAGGTATTCAAGAGATAAACATAAGGCATGTATTACCCCAAAAATGTAAGGGAGGATAAGATAGGTATATATGTGAGATACAAATATACATAATTTATAATCAATCCATAACATAATAGTTCATAATTTTTGATGAAAATTTATATAAAATATTATGTTGAATATTTCTTGATAAAAATACACTTTTCACTTTGAAATCACTTATTCAAAATATGAAAAAAATTAAATATTATGGAAAAAATTTTCTTTAAAAATAAACATGGAATATTATAATCTAATCTACAAATATTTTAGTGGTCATGATGGTGTTTAATTCTATACATTTCATATAAGTTAAAAGAAACATTCATTTCACACTATTTTCAAAATATTAAAAAAGTGTCTTGTTCGGAAAATGAATAGAATATTCTTTTCAAGGTATTTTAAAAAAATTAAAATATGGAAAAATTTTATTTAATAAATATTTTGGTGTATTTTAAAATTATTTTTTAAAACATTATTAGAAAACATGGATATGAAATAAAAAATATTTTTGACCGAAGAGTGAAATGAGGTTATATTTTATAAAAAAAATCTCAATCATTTTAAGTACTAGGAGAGGAAAATAGTACTATTACTTGAAATTTTTGTGAATAACCATGGGATAAGAAAATTAAATGGTTTTATTAGAAAATGTAAAATAATTTTCGGTAATGAAGATTCAATCATAAACAATCCCAATTAAAATGAGATTGAAATATAAACCCTTACTGCTTTGGTAACATTTGAATTATAACTTAACATGGGGGAAGTAAATGAATTATAACTTAAAATAACATATTTATTAATGATTTATTATATAATATGTAAAGGGGAGGTATATAAACCATTTAAAATAAATTTGGTTCATAAAATAACAAGTGTCTTAAAGAAGGAAATTTTGAGACGAAACCCTTACCTAGGGTCCATGATTTGTTGTGTATGTATTTTATGTCATGTATAATAAACTAATATAAATTATTTTTTTCTTAATAACATTTTATAGTTTTAATAACTTATAATTAAAAAAATTATTTCAATTATTTTAATGATTTATTTAATTACTTAAGCTTTTATGTCCACGTCATGTGTTTTGATGATGCTCGGTTCATAATTTCAAAATGACGTCAGAGTGTTGACCTTTTTCAAAGGGGTAGTGTTTCTATCATATCTAGAATAATTATCATGAAATAAATATAATTTTTATAGATAAATTATACTTTTAAAAAAATCTATGAATTATGGTTATGAAAAATGAACTATGTTGAAATCATGGAGACGGTAGACCGTACGTACGCATGTGTAACGTTTCCGTTTTCAATGAACATGGTAGAAAGAAGGTAAGAATTATTTTATATTTAAAGAATAATAATAACACCATAAATATCATATTATTTCTTTAAATATACTACCATATACCATCCATGTGATACGGTAATAAAAAATGACTCACAATGCTTCGTGAGGCGGTAGTCCATTGTACACACGAAAAACGTTATCATTTTCAATTGATGGTAAGGTAAAAAAGTATATGATATATTAATTTTATATAATTATTAATATTTAATGAATATAATATATAAAAATTAAAATCCATCATAATAGATATTCACGTGATATGATGATGTAAAATGAATTACACCAGTTCATGAGGCGGTAGTCCATCGTACACACAAATGATGGTTTTGTTTCCCATATGATGGAATATGAGAGGGATTTAGGTTATTAAATTAAAATAATAAAATCATTTTATATTGGATATAATTATTTTATTATATAATCATGATTGAGTAATATTTTAAGGAGGTGGAATAAGATATAAAACAAAGATGCTCGGTAATGAATGATACCTCTTCTTTGGATAACCTCTTTAATATTATACCTAAAGCCTCCCTTGATTGACTCTATTATCAAAACAAGGAATTTAGGATGTGTAAATGGAATTAAGGAAGGAATTTTGGTAGTTATTGGCCTAAATAATGGATTTTGGAAGTGTGTAAAGAGAGAATAGTGGGTACCATTTTATAAGGGTGGAGGAGTGATATTCAAGTAAATACCCAAAACTATTCAATAATTGGAAGTCACTATCAAGTTTAGTACCTCAAAAATTGAAAAGTAAATGATTTGAGGAGATAAAATGACAATAAAAACCTATAAAATTATAAATAATCATGTTATAAATATTTTATTCCATTTACCTCTTTAGTGTAACCCCCCAAGTAAATCAGTTTTAACATTAACCATGGTAACAATTTATTACTCTTTTTAATATTATTTATGAACAAAAATTAAGTTAAACTTAATATATAATATTTATTATTATTATTTAAAATATATAATTCATTTTATAAAATTAAATTCACATAAGTGTTATAATTTAATTTGAAATTAAACCAGTAGACATTTCCAAAATTGGTTTTTCAATAAATGTATGTTTCCATCATAAGATGATCTTATAATAACTATATGAAAATAAATAACAATTTAATGAATTTAAATTCATATATATATATATATAATAAATTTCATTTAAATAATTACTCATTAGGGGTTATTTTAATTATTTAAAAAGGATAAACATTATGTACTTTAAAACAGTTTTCAGATAAATGTGTTTTAAATTCTAAAAATAAACTTATATTAAAATCCCATATAAATGTAATTAATTAGATTATGTATAAATAGATAATATTTATGTTAGATTTAAATCATATTAAAATAATAATGGGGCTTTTAAATTACATAATTTATTAAAAATAAATGACAGTTTTAACAAAAATTAGTATTTTTCATTATTCCCTGAAAAATCAACATTTTCTAAAATATCCCAAAATTTCTCCCTAAGTTAATATAAATATTATAATTTTAAAATTATTTTCATTTTACAAAATAAAATTTCTAATTTTTTTTAAAAAATAAATATAATATTTTCTCATAAAAAGCAATAAGGATAATTTTTTAAGAAAACACAATTTTTAAAGAATGAATGTCCTTATTAAAAATTTAGCTCTTATTTTATAAGAATTTATAAATACATTTATTTTTATTAAAAAATTTAAATCTAATTCATGAATTATTAAATTCTATTCATACCTTTAAATTTAATGGGTAGGTTATAATGGTCATATTTAAATAATAATATTTTAATAATATGACACGGTACATTCAATATCAATGTTGCGTGTTGTATACGCTATCAAATTTAGTATTATTTTAAAATATTGGGGTCTAACATTCTACCCCCTTAAATAAATTGCATCCCCTAAATTTTAACATGTTCTGAGTAATCAAGGTTTTGGAATTTAAAAATCCCCTTTGTGGAAAATCCATATCATAAAAAAGATTAATAAAAATTGGGTTTATACCCATAAAATAGGAAAAAGAAATCATTTCCCCAAAATACCTAAATCGGAAACTATTTCCTAGTCTAGGGATGTTTTTAGATGGACAGGTGTAGATGGGCGGGTGTCGTCTTGGACAAAGTCTTCATTATAATTATTCTGAAGAAGGCGTTGTTTGAGACAACGCTTTCTTTAGAAATTATGTGAAGAAGGTGATGTCCAGGGCAACAACTTCTTTATAACGTTCCTTAAGAATTAAGTGTCTCAAAAATCATCTTCTTTAGAATATTTATAAGAAATTCATTAACCCGTAAAAATCCCACCCTTCTATTTTCGTTAAAAAAAATGTTTTGTTCTATTTATATATCAATATAATACTATTAATAATAAAAATGATGATCAAGTAAATAATAATAATATTATTAAATATTATAATTTATAAATAATATATTAATTACAATGACTTCATAAAAATAATATATTAACTAATATTACTTTATTAGTTATGAGATGATAAAATGTGACTTTTTATTATCATTAATTATAGAATTATAAATTATTAATAATGACATAAATAATCATATTACTATTAAATATTATTTATTATTAATAAAATATTAATAATTATAACTTTAATAATAATATAATTATTGATAATAATATTTACTATTATTAATAAGTATAAACTATTATTTATCTTTCTTTAATTAATTAAATATTTTTTTATTAAGTCATGTATTGTTGTTAAAATTTCATCTTTTCTATTTATTATTTTTATGAAATTATTTAAATTTTAAGTTATTTTATATTTTTTAGGTGCACATATTAAATTTCATTTAGAATTAAATCATAATTTATATTTTATATGTTTTTCAGGTTACCTATATTTTTTAAAGTCCAAATGTTATGTTTTAAAACAACAATATTTTTTCTCATCTATATTACTTTATGTTTATTATTTTGATGAAAAAAAATTATTTGAAATTATTTTTTATATTTTAGTCTATGTTTTAAATTTCATTTTGAGTTTATTTATAGTTTATTTTTTATAATTTTTAAAGTCTCCTACTTTAAATACAACAAAACTGATTATCTTTCAAGTAGGTAACTTTGGAAGCCTATAAAATATAAAATATATGTAAAATCTAAATAAAACATTAAACATGTATTAAACATATAAAAAATAATTTAAAATAAAATAAATTTCATAAATATAAAAACCAAAAATAATTTACATGATACAATCTTTATTCATTTAAAATAAAAAATTAACACATCAAAAAATTTATATGCATAAAATATAACATAAATAAAATTTATTTTAAATTCAAAAAATTGAATTTATAAATATAAATTAATTAAAAATAGAAGTAATGTCAAAAAAAAATAAAAATAATAATTTTAATTTACAAAGAAATGTTTGTTGGAAAAATATTTTATAAGTACAAATGTTTTGTTTTCAAACAAAAATATTTTGTGCCATTAAAATTATTTTTCATCAACTTTTTTTATGAAATTATTTTTATTTTCATTTATGTTTTATATTTTTAGTTAATGTTCCAACTTTAATTTATATTGTATTTATACTGTTTAATTTATAGGCTTTCAAAGTTGCCTACTTGAAACATCCTCCAATGGCCCGAAGGCCTTCATTTTTATTGATTTTTTATAATCCACCTTTCAAGGGGTGAGGTGTAACCCTTACAAGGACCGTATCTATAAGTATTACATATCCCATAGGCCTTAGAGGAATTCATTGCCCGTAGGCATCAAACATTACATACAACCCAGACTAACTACTTGGAACTGGTCCTCCCCAACATCTTCATCGTGAAATCCGCTTTCCACCTTCGCATGGGTTTTCAACTAGGCTTTCCTGTGCATGCATAGGCTTTTCCCAATGGCAGGTGTCATACCCTCTCATTCTTTCAATCCATTTAGCTTCTACGATGGTTAAATCCCCTTGCTCATCTTTCTTCTGGAGCTTGTTCCTTATAGGATGTATGGTTTGTATCTGCACTTAAGGTGGCCCAAAGGCCTTAAGGTGGCCCGAAGGCCATGAGGAGGCCCAAAGGCCTTACTAAAACATTATTACATTTCAAGTTGGTGACTTTGGAATCCTATAAAATATAAAATACAACTACAATCTAAATGAAAATTAAAAAATGGATTAAAAATATAAAAAATAATTGAAAATTAAAATAATTATATAAATATAACAAACTAAATTTAATTTACATGAAACAAACTAAATTGATTAAAAATATGACATTTACCCTTCAAAATATTTATGCACATAAAATATAGTATAAATAAAATATAAATGAAATCTAAAACATTGACCTCATAAATAAAAATTAATTGAAAATAGAAGGAAACTCAAAAGTTAATAAACAAAAAATTTCAATTTACACAAATAATATTTGATGTCAAAAATAATTATAAGTACAAATTTTATATTTTGAAATAACACTATTTTATGAGTGTGAAATTATTTTTCATAAACATTTGTTAAAAAATATTTTCAATTATTCTTTATATGTTTAATCATTGTTTCAAATTTCATTTATATTGTATTTATATTTTATAATTTATGTTTTTTCAAAGTGAACTACTTGAAACATTATTATGTTTCAAGTAATTGGATTTGAAAGCCTATAAACTATAAACTATAAGTACAATCTAAATGAAACTTCAAACATGGATTAAACATATAAAAAATTACTAAAAAGTAAAATAATGTCACAAATATAGAAAACCAAAACTAATCTACATGATACAAACATTATTGGTCTAAAATATAACACTTACACTTCAAAAAATTATGGGTATAATTCTTATTAAGTATTATATTGTTAATTAGATTATTAGGAAGTATTATTAATTATGTTGTTATTGATAAATATTATGAATTACATTTTTAATAAATAATAATTACATTATAAAATATTTACAATAATTACAATAATAATTATGAATAGTGATGTAAATAATATAATTCTTAGTATTACTAATAAATTAGTTAATAATATAATTTAAAATAAATATTAATTAAAATTTTAATATAGAGAATATAATTGTTAACAATAAAGTTATTATTTACAATTTATAATACAATTGTTAATCATTTATAATAATCAGAATTGTAATATAATTAATATTTTAATAAAAAAAATAAATATTTTAAACATAATATATCTAAATGATATTTAAAAAATTGATTAAACAAATAAATTTTAATTTAAAATAAAATGAATTTCAAAAAAATAAAAAAAATTAACTTAGCCAAAAAATGTTATCTCTAAAACAAATATACGTACAAATGTTTTGTTTTGAAATAATAATATCATGATCTATTGAAATTATTTTTCATTAATTTTTTATGATATTATTTTTATTTTTAATTATTTTTTTATAGTTTTAGTAACTTTTAGAAATTTCATTTATATTTTTTTATACATTTTAATTTATAGGCTTTCAAGTTCCCATATGTGTATATTTTCTTTATTTGTGTGTACATGGAACTTTCTTTAATTAATAATAATAATAATAATGTTTTTGTTGTTATTATTATTCATTAATATAATAAATAAAAATTTATTTACATGATATAATCATTATTGAATAAAATTGTAAATTTTATTTTTTTAATTAATCATATTTGCATCATGTAAGTTAATTTTGGTTAATTATATCTATATATTATTTAAATTTCACACTATTTTCTATATGTTTAATAGAGATTTTAAGTTTCATTTTGATTGTACTTATAACTTATATTTTATAAGCTTCCAAAATTACACACTTGAAACATAATAATTTTTATTGAGTTTCAAGTAGGTGACTTTGAAAGGTTATAAAAAATAAATTATAAATACAATCAAAATGAAATTTAAAACATAGAATAAACACATAAAAAATAATTAAAAATAAAAAAACTATTTTCAACAAAATAATAAATAGACATTAATATAGACGATACAAAACAATGACTTTTAAAAACATAACATTTAGACTTTAAAAGAAGTATATAACTTTAAAATATTATAAAATATAAATTATAGTTAGATTATAAACGAAATTTAAATCATGCACTTAAAAAAATGAATATGAATATGATTTAATGACAATAATAAATAGAAAATATTAAGAATTAATATTAATATTTGACTTAATAATAATAATATAATTAGTTAATTAATTAAAAATAATTAATATTTTCTACTTATTAATAATAGAAAATATAATTAATATATTGTTGTTATGAATTCATAGTAATTAATATATTACTTAATAATGATAATATTTAACAATATTACTATTATTTACATTATCACCATCATTATTATTAACAGTATTATTAGTCACAAATATAATAAATAGAAAATAATTTACATGACACAAAATATTATTATTTAATAATAATTAATAATATTATTATTAACTAAAATAATAAAAAATGTGATTATATTATTAATTTTTACTAATTTTTTAAAATTTCTATAAATAAATAAATAAATAAATATATATATATTATTTATTACATTATTTATATTTACTATTATAAATTATTAATAATCATGTTTTTATTATTAATTTGATTATCCATCACATTATTTAAAAATAGTTAAATATTATTTAGTTATTTAATTTATTTTGTGTATATATATATATAAACAAAACAAAACAAAACAATAAATAAATAAATTCTTTAAAAAAACATAAAAGGGTGGGTGATTTTTGGAAAATCATTTTCTTTAATATTTTTATTAAGAAGACACTTAATAGGAAAGTGCCTTCTTTAAAGTAAATTTAATGAAGTTGCTTTCTTTTTTATCACCTTCTTTAATATTACTTTAAATAAGGGGATTTCATATTAAGCACCTTATTTAGAAAATAACTGAAGAAGGCATCATTTTAGAATGCCCTCATCCTTTAGAACAAACCCCCCATAACAAATTAATGGTTTCAGAATATGTTTTCCCAGGTATGTAGATCCATTTTTTTTTATTTTCTAGTATATTAGAAACATTTCTTAATAAAACACCCTCTTAAAATAGGAAAAATTAAATACAAAGATCCTCTAGAGTAACACATGGTTTTGATTCAAAGTAGGAGAAGGTTTTTGGGAAGTGAAAATATGGACATGGAAGAAAAGAGTAAATAATCATGGATAGTGATAGAGATCATAGATCATAAAAAAGTGAATGATTAAGAGAAAGTTAAAAACAAAAAAAAAAACCGTAAATCTATGATGAATTAAAAGATCATTGATTCAATGGATATAAAGGTAATTGGATAACATTTTTTCATGATCCTTCTCCTAGATTTGAGAGATTATTTTACTATCAAGACAGAGAACACCAAAAAATATACATACTTGATATATTTTTATTTCATAAACACAATCAATTTACACTTCACCTCTTACTCTAAGGAATGAATATATAATATAAAAATTTCCATTCTTGGTGCCCAAAAATTAGCTTTTAATGGATCATAAATAAAAAAAAGAGTAACAATTTATTCCTCTTATCTTCATTAAAACCAAAATGGTTACCCCAAAGTAATATAATACCCAAAATTAATATGAATATATTAATCTCCTAAATTAAACAATAAAACCAAAGGTTTAACATAGATCATTCTTTAAATAAATAATTTTATATCCCAAATTACCGAAATAACCTCAACATGAAAGAAGGATTTAACCTCAAATGATATCTTTCACACTTCAACTTACATCTATAAAAACATAATAGAATTATTCCTAAATAATCTTTTATGTTAAACCTAAAAGTTATATATATATATATATATATATATCTTAACCTAATAAAATGTTTTCCAAAGATATGATTAACATCCTCAAAATAAAATTAATCACCAGATCAGTTTTTAACCACTAAATTCTTATATACAACTAATTGTTTTCCATAGAATAAAATAATCTTAATTGATTATAATTACATTAACATAAAGTATGTATAAAATATTATCTTTTCCCAAATCATGTGTTTGTCCATAAAATATCACCTGAACATTAATTCACTTTTCTAGTTCATTTGTTCTATTCAATATATTTTTTCAAATCCTTAAAGAAAAAATACAATAGAACAACCCTTTTCATTATTCTTATAACTTGAATACCATTGATAAAAATACTTCAACAGTATGATTCTTTAGTTTCAACACCAAAACACTTTAATCATTCCACTTCAATGGTTTTCATAATATAGGACCTTAGGAATTAATCCTTGATTTTTGGAAATGACTTGGATAATGACCAATTTCCCTATATCTATGATATTAAACTGTTAGTGGTTCCTTAGATTTAACTTTATTTCCGTACTTATTTTTAACTTGAATATTAATTTTTATTCAGAAATTAGATAATTTTTTCATCCTTTACTATAATCAAAGTATATTCCAATTCCTTTAATAAATTTTTCATGGTGTCTCTTCCCACATTTTTGAAATGTAAGAAATTGAATCTTCTTTTCATTATCATATTTAACACTTAAAATTCTATGATATTCCACCCTTCTCTTATTTTTTGTGTTTGTAAATTCAAATATGTTCCATTTGTTAATCATAATTCAATATATCTCATTTGGAATGATAAAAATATGTCTAACTATCATTCCCATTATATTAGTCATCTTGTTAGGGAAATAATTATATTTCCCATCAATTTGGTTGTTGGCATGCTTTCTCCTATTTCATTCCATTAACCCAAAATAATAAAAGAAACAAGATGAGAATGTATTAACATACAAAAGAGGGAACATATAAACCTATAAATATTAACTTATAAATGATAAGTATATCTGAACTTATGAGTCTCTAGGTTTCAATCTAGGTTATCCATGGTAATGTTTCATATTAGGTTTTCTAACCTAACAATTTTTTCAAGTCCATAATGGTTCATAAATAGTTTTTTGTATTTCTAAAGAATATCCCCTAGGAGTTTCAAACTCAGTGTGTAGTAAGGCCTATTTTCACAGACTAAGAGATGATCGAGTCCATCTTAATGCACCCTTTTTGAATTTATTACCCCAAGGTATAATTGTTCCAGAGCCATGTCCACTTATAGTATCTAGATAGGGATGTAATTTCTTCTAACCCACTCACTCTATACTTCATCAAAATTCCATGATATTTTCCTATACTTAGACTTATTAATATACATATCCTTAGACTTACCCCTAGGGTTATCACTAAATTTTTCACATCCTAGTTTCCAAAGGATAACTAAACCCTTTCTCTGATACAAACTATAGTGACCCAATCCTTTTCACATATTATAAAATTATTTTTAACATAAAAATATATTAATTACAACCCAAAAATCATGATCCTTGGTGTATTTGGAAGACTAGGTCTATAATAAATCAAATTTAGGCTAAAATAAAAATTTATTTTATTCTCTATAATGAACTCCTAAATCCTTTCGATCTCCTAAAACATCATGGGATAACCTAGAGAATTCATAGAAAAAAGGTGTGATATAAAAATCATAGTTGGGGAATAAGCATGAAAATTAATTATAATGTGTGAGTTAAAGGTATAACATGATATCATAAAATATAGGGATCATGAGTAATCATATAGAAGCATAACATAAAGGAAATTATATCATAATATCATGTTAACATAATAAATGTGGAAGGAATAGATAATATAAAATGAGTATGAGTCAAGGATAACTTCCTAGACAATATCACATGGTGGAAAAATTATCATAATCTATTAGGTTTACCCTATAATCTCGTACATGAAAAATCACGAAACTAAAAATATTATCCAATGCATTGGAGAGCTATATGGGTTCACCCATCATATAAGCTATATCGGGCTCACCTATTGATATTTGGGTGCACCCATAATAACATGTTCATGATTTAGGCCTTAAAAAAAATGAAATCAATAATAATGCATAAAATAAGAATTTTCAATGTAAATAAAATTGACTTCATAATCATGTCTCACATCATAATCAAAACAAGTTTCATAATAAAGGTATTAAAGAGATGAAAATAAGGCCTGTATTTCCACATAATGTTAAGGGAGAATAATATAGGTATATATGTGAGATACATATATACATAATATATAATCAATCCACAACATCTATGTTTATCTTCATTGATGAAATGTCTTTAAAATATTACATTGGATATTTTTTTTG
Organism: Viscum album; assembly: GCA_963277665.1. NCBI lineage: Eukaryota > Viridiplantae > Streptophyta > Magnoliopsida > Santalales > Viscaceae > Viscum > Viscum album. Next base: position 1,116,801,892 of record OY728120.1, read on the forward strand.
ATAAAAAATACACATTTCACTTTGAAATCACTTATTAAAAATATAAAAATTTCTGAAATATTATGAAAAACATTTTCTTTAAAAATAACCATGGAATTTTATAAATTAATATTCAAATATAACATTGTTCATGATAGTGGGTAATTATTTACATGTCATATAATTTAAAATAAACATTCCTTTCAAACTATTGTCAAAAGGTTAAAAAAATGTGTCGTTCGTAAAATAAAAAGAAGATTCCTTTCAAATAATTTTTAAAATATTAAAACAAGGGTAACCATTTATTTAATATATATATTTTTGGAATGTTTAAAATATTCTAGAAAACATTTTTAAAAAACATGGATATGTTAGAAAAAGGATTTTCCACTGAAGAGAGAAATGGATTCATCTTTTCTTAAAAATGTTCTCTCAATAATTTTAACTACCAAAAAGTGTAAAATAGTAATATTAATTGAAAATTTCATGATTATATATAGTATAATAAAATTAATGGTTTTCATTATACAATTATAAAATAATTTCTAATAATGTAAATTCATGTAAAAACAATCCTGTCTAAAATAAGATTGAAACATAAACTCTTACCACTTTGGTAACTATTTAATCATAAATTACCATGAATTAAGTAGATTAATTTTAACGTAAAATTTCATAAATTTTGAAAGATCAACAATATAATATGTAAAGGGTAAGTATATAAATCATTTAAAAGAAATTAGGTGCATAAATGAACATGCGTCTCAAATAAGAACGTTTTGAGATGAAACCCTTACCTAGATTCCAAGATTTGTCGTGTATGTATTTTATATCCTATATAATAAACTTATATAAATTATTTTTTTTATTAAAAATATTTTAAAAGTTTAACCCCTTATACTTAACCAATTTTATTCATTTATTTGTATGTCATAATTAATTACTTAATTACTTATGTCAACATTATGTGTTTTGAGGACTCTCGATTAATAATTTTAAAATGACATTAGTGTGTTGTTTGTGGTAAAAGGGATCATTTTTAAATCATATATAGAATAATAATAACTAAATAATTATAATTTTTATACATAAATTATACTTTTAAAAATAACCCTGAATTATTTTTATGAAAAATTAACGACGTTACAATCAAAGAGATGGTAAAAATTGTATGTATGCATGTGTAACATTTCAATTTTTCAATGATCATGATGAAAATATTGTAAGTTCAATTTTAGATTTAAGTAATTATAATAATATCATAAATATAATATTATTTATTTAAATATATTTATATATACCATCCATGTGATGTGGTAATAAAAAATGAATTGCATCGCTTCGTGAGGCGATAGTTCATCATGCACACGAACGACATTATCATATTCAACGAATGGTAAGGTAAGAAAGTATATGATATATTAATTTTAAATAATTATTAATATTTTTTTAATATCATATATATAAATTAAATCCATCATAATTAAGGGCCATGTGAGGTGATTATGGGAAACGAATTACATTGGTTCATGAGGTGGTAGTGTTATGTGCACACGAACGATGGTTTCATATCTCATTTTATGGAAGATGATAAGTATTTAGGTTATTAAATTTATATAATAAAATATTATTATATTATATACACTTATTTTATCATATCATCATGATTTATTAATATTTAAAGGATGTGGAAGAAGAAGTAAAACAAATTTTCTCAATTAAGAATGATAACTCTTCTTTGGACCACCTCTTTAGGATTATACCTAAAGCTTCCCTAGATTAGATTTATGATCAAACCAAGGAATATAAGACATGGTAAGGTAATTAAGAAATTTATTTGGATTGGTATTTTCTGATCCAATAGGTTTTTTAAGTGTCTAAAGGAGAGGAGATTGGGGTCTATTTTAAAAGGTAGGAGTGAAATTCTTTTAAATACCCAAAACTATTCAATAATGGGAAGTCACTCTCAATCCAAGTGCCTCAAAAGTTAAAAAATAAAGGATTTTATAATATTAAAGTCAAATAAAAACCTATAACATTCATAATAAACTTGTTTTAAACATTTTATTCCATTTACCTCTTTGGTTTAACCCCCCCGATAAACCGGTTTTAACATTAATTTTGGAAACACTTTATTACCGTTTTTACTCTTAATGGTGAAAAAAATTAAGTTGAAATTATTATATAATATTATTTATTATGATTCCAGATATGAAATATATTTTATTAAATTTAATTACTATAATTGGAATAAATTAATCCCACATACATGTTGAAAAAACAATTTTTCAATAAATGTATTTTTCAGGCATACAATTATCTTATAATAACTATATGAAAAGTAATAATAATTAAATGAATATAAATTAATACTCATATATTTATAATATAAAAATTTTACTTAAGTAATTCCTCATTAGGGGTTATTTTAATTAGTTAAAAAGGAGAAACATTATGCACTTTAAAATAGTTTTTAGAAAAATGTTTTTTAAAGCCTAAAAATAAAATTATATACAAATATAGTATAAATATTATTTAAATTTAATTAATTGGATGATATATAACTAAATAATACTTATTTTAATTTTATATCATGTTAAAAAAATAATTTGACTTTTAAATTATAGAATTTATTAAAAGGAAATGACCGATTTACCAAAAAATTGGTATTTTGCACTATTCACTGAAAAATCCGCATTTTCCAAAAAATCCCAAACCTTTACCCCATGTTAATATAGATATGAAAATTTTAAAAAATTGTCTTCATTTTATAAAATAACATTTCTAAAAGTTAAAAAATAACAATTAGAATATTTTCTTATAAAAAGCAGTAAAAATAGTTTTTGTTGAAAACATGTTTTTTAAAGAATAAATGTCTTTATTAAAAATAGAGTTGTCATTTCCTAATAATTTATAAATAAATTTATATTACTTAAAACCATTATATATATTTCATAAATTATTTAATACTATTCATATCATCCATTTTAACAGCTAGGTTATAATGATCATATTTAAATAATAATGTGTTAATAATATATTTCAATTGTTTTAATCTCAGTATTGTGTGTTGTATATGATATCGAACGTAGTATTATTTTAAAATATTAGGGGGTTATATATCCTAGTTCATCTCATAATCATCATATGAGGTATATATTCTGATGCATCAAGAGGGGTCATAGGTTTAATGTCTTTTGGGGATATGATCATAGGTTTAAAGTATTGTGGGGATGTAATAACAGGTTTAAAGTATTGTGGGGGAATTTATAATATATTCTCATAGTTTTTTGGTTTTAATATAGTTTGGAATAACATGAAGATGTCAATGTCGAGTGGGGGCCTCAAGTTTGGGTTCAAAGGGGGTAAGTTTGTTCCCATAGGGAATTAATCAAACTTTGGGGTTATCGCCTCCTATAGGGAAGACATGTAGATTTGTGGTAATGTTGGGATTGAACCTCAGGGAGGTGTCCTTTATACCATATTATAATATAGGGATCAAAAATCACATAGTTTTATTGTACAATTTAATTTTATGTGATGGGACTTATCCTTGTAGTTTGACATCATGCAGTAAGGAAACATATGTCATAAAAGGAGAGAAAATAAAGGATGGTGTGGGCATTATACATAGAATTTTCTCAAGAGATTTAGTTTCATCTAATTACTATCACATGATGAATCCTATGTTCATTAAATAGGGTAAGAATATATCTTAACATCATGTTTTTGGAATATGTTCATGATGTTTAACATTGTGTGACTAAGATGTCAGTGCTATATAGTTTAAATAATTATAGATCGGACATCATTGTGACTTATGAATGGGGTAGCTCATATGATACTGATGAGAAATGATTGTATTATTGGGGATTACACATGGAAGTTTCCTAAGTGTTTTTGGGAAGTATCGATGTATTTATTGGGGATTATGCATGGAAGTTACCCAAGTAATGGGGGTATCATCTCACTTTTATCACATGAAGCATCACATACTCATCACATGAGGAATCCTTATCTTATTAAAAATGGAATCCCATGTTTGTTTCATAGGTCAAGACCACATCATGTGAAAGGATGTTGCGTGCGGGACTTACACATTGGGTTTCCCATTATTTTATCCTCATGTTGGATTATGAGGGCATATCAACTCGTTGATAGGTTGGGGAATGTGATTGGGTATTACACATGAGGAGGTGTCCCATGGGGACTATTTGGGATCATTAGGGATATATCTATGCCATGTTTTCTAGGGATTCCTGTTATTTATTCCTCATATCGGATCTTGAGGGTATATCGACCCATTAATGCATTAATTAATATGATTGGGTCTTATACCTAAGGAAGAGGCCCATAGGTAATACTTATGGGTCATCGCATGATAATTAAATGGGGAATATTAACCTTGACACATAAGGAATATCATGCTTGTTACATAAGGTATACTACAGTTTAACATCATGTAGTGAGGACTATTAGGTGGAAGATTCATAGTAATGGATAGTGTGGGAATTACACTTAATCAACCCTTTCTTGTTCAATATGTCATAGGAGTAGGGTGATGAGATTTTATGAATTACTTGAGGAGTATTTTGACTCAAGGTATTTGAGGAAGACAATAGGATAATCTCAAATTTTGGAACAGTAAAGGGACCAAGAGGAGTATGTTAACTCAAGGTATTTAAGGGAGTTTAGAGAAGTATCATGAGTCATGGTATGGGGTAAAAATTAGGGTTGTATATGACACAACCCAAAATATCCTTGACCCAAACCAAAAATATCATTGTTTGAGACTCTATTTTTCATGGGGGTGATTGAAAATAATGAAGGGACTGAGTCAGGGAACACATCCTGGAATTGACCAAGAGTCGTGGTGAGGGGGAACAACCCCCATGGTATGGACCAATAGGCACCAAGATAGGAGACCATTGAGATGGGTTTTATGAAAAGTAGGTTTTTTGTGACGTTCAACTCTCATGAAATCTTATTCAGAAAAAGGATGGATCCAAATGGATATAGATAACACTATTTCAAAAAAAAATTAGATTCATAAAAATTCAAGTTTCCAAAATCAAGGCCATCTTACATGAATAGTTTTATTCATGGATGAAGTTTATAAAAAACATACCCAAACACTCACCCATACATGGAAGGGTTTTCAATAGGTAATTAATGAAATTTTATTCCATAGATGAAATAAGTTACGTGAATTCAAAAAACTCTTTAAAGTTTCATGAATTGAGAGTGTGATGTAAAAACTTAGCAAGTCTTCCCTAAAATGATGACTTCATAGGGTATTTATAGGTTTCAGGGTCCTCGAAAAATATTTTTCATAAAATATTACGGGATTGAGGAATTTTTTATTTTTTTGGGGCTCCGAATTCCATTCATGAAACTTTTTTTTAAAGACCTATAAATTTTAAGGAAATTTTTTTCTTAAATTCTTGGGGATATTACGAGTACACAGTTTCTGACGGCACCTGATTCCGAGGCCCGGTGTGTCCAGAATATATTTCCGAAGTTTAGCTCAGGTACGTTCATTGAACGATCGAGCAGGTTTTTCTATCTTTTGAACCAGTGCTCAGAATTGAAATATGAGGGCACCGATGGAACCGCAGTGCCGGTAATTACTTAAGAGGACCTTTACCGAAGATGCATCTACTCGGGAGGAGTTTTTTAAAAATGTGTATTAAATGAAATGTAAAATAAAATTGTGTTACAATTTAATTTCTTTTTATTAAGTGGTTTTAATCTACATGGGGAAATTGGGGTGGGACCCAAAAGTTTCTAACTACTCATGTTAGGATATTTGTGAGGTGGGGCCCACACAATCCCCAACCATTCACATTCCCAAACCCCTTAACTCTCCCCCTTTAAACTTGTTAAACCCCTTGTATTTAATTGGGTAAATCCCCACTCTCCAACTTTAATTCATGAAAACACACACTAAATTAATTGATTAAACCTCTTCAATTAATTTAGCTAAGTGTTTGAATTTTAAAGTTTGAAATGCATGGTAAAATAATAAAATAAGGGGAGGATTTATTTTATTTGGGTTAGTTTTTGTGTGTGAGATATTTGGGAGAGAGCTCTATTCTCTTTTGAAGAACTTCATCTTCAACGAAGAATACCAGCTCTCCGACGAAGAACGTCGACTCGGCGGCCCCAGTTTCTTCTTCCTTTTCATCCTCTGTGGCAAGGAAGGAAACAACGACATGGGAATTCGCCAACGACGTCACTCTTGTTCTCTCCATGATAAAAGAGGAGACGCCGCTTCCTCCTCGGATGCTCTCCGTCGACATCTATGAAACATCACCACGTGACGTCATCAACCGCAACATGGACGTGTGTCATAGTTTGTTGAGGTATGGGTTAAGTTCAATGTTAGTGATTTAAGATTGTTCTTTGTTATATCATTGAAGTATCTCGTTTAGTTTGGCCAAATGTTACCGACGTAATGGGAGGAGATCGGACTGCAAAAACACGGCCGATTCTCCTCCCCGTTTTCTTGTTTATCAATAATGGCGTTTGTGGAGAAGGCGGCACAGTGTTGTTGCACCGCACGAGAATGAAGAGGACCACGACGACGGTGCGCAGCGCCATCGCGCCGCGCCGGGGAGGCCGAAGGACACCGCATCCAGGAGTGGGTCGCAGCAGAGGGGTGGGGCGCCGTCGCGTTGTGCAGGAGATTCAAGGGGCCACGGCCGCGGTGGGCCGCGGCAGAGGGGCGCGGCACCGGTGCGCCGCGCCGGTCAGACATGAGCCGCGACAGTCTTCAATGGGGCGGTCGGCTGAGCCGGCCGCCGCCGCCACCTGAAGGCGGGACCCACGGGGGTCCCGTGGTTACACCCAAGGCCTCCCATTATGGTCGGCCATTTCAGAAAAACCAGGGGGGGGATAACCCCCCCCCCCCCAACAGAACCCTAGGGTGGACCCCACGAGTCTGCCGTTTCGGAGACAAGGGGCGGTGCCCACCTTCGCACCCCGATCGGCCGCGATCCGAGCCACGAACGGCTTCCGAGATGGGCCGCAGGTCGCGCCGGGCCGGCCTGCCCATGCTGGGCTGGGCTGAGCCGCCCCCAATCGGGCCGGACCCGGAGTCAGGTCGGGTCGACCCAGTTCGGGCCGACCCATGGGGTATTAGGCCGGGTCGGACCAGGCCCAAACCCCCAATTTTCGGACAGGTTCGTTCAAAAACCCATATATTGGGCTACGAACCTCCGATCGATGCACCGTTAGTTGGGTTGGGATCCTTGGATCGAGTCGGTCGTTTCGGTATATTACATTCATGGTTTCGGCGAACTTTGGGTATGTGCGGGTTGGTTCGTACATGAAACCAACCAGGCCCTCAGAACGGAAACACTTATAACTTAAGGAACATATGTCCGATTGATGTGCCGTCAATTACGTTGAATTAATCTTCGTGAGATGGTTCTTTTGGATTAATCCACTCAAGGTTTGGATGCAGCTAGAGTATGTTCGGGTTGGTTTTAACTTAAAAACCAACCGGGCCCCTAGGACGGAAATACCAATATCTCTCAGACCGGGCGCCCGATTGACATGTTGTTTGTCGCGTTGAGTTCCTATTGAAAAGACAGAAATTTTTGATACACCAAATCTCGAATTCGTGAAAGTTGATGTATCAACCCTCTTGGATCGTGGAGCGGACCCTCCCGGAATCGAGCATGCTGTGTGCGGGAACCCTAGAGCTGGCTGTGACCGTGACGACGATGACGACTGTACTTGGATCTTACGTGGGTTCAGCAGCGAGGACGAATTTACTTGGATCCTACGTGGGTTCGGTAGTGAGGAAGACTGTACTTGGATCCTCTGTGGGTTTGGCAGTGATGACGACTGTACTTGGATCCTACGTGGGTTCGACAGCGATGGTTACTGTACTTGGATCCTCCGTGGGTTCGGCAGCGAAGACTTCTATACTTGGATCCTACGTGGGTTCGGCAGAGAGGATGATTCAGAGATTACATCTAATCATGTCCACCCCTCTTCGTGAGTAGTATAACTTTGTGAGCTGAGTCTTGACTTTCAATCATTATCATCGATATGATTGACTTGCTTTCCTGTGTGGATTGGGTTGTGTTTTCCTGTGAGCTGGGTTGTACATTGGCTCGTGAGTTGGACCCAACTGGAAATGATGTCTTAGGTATATGTATTGGCATATACCTAAGTAGAGTTGGTTGATACTTCATATTTTTATCCTTCATTTTTGGTTTATCCTTTGTGGATTATGGGAGACCTTCCGGGGTCTCGGGGTCCCTACTGAGTATCGTATACTCACTCCTACACGGGCCATGCCCGCACTACATTGTTTTGGTTGCAGATGACGGACAGTGCTGATCATGGTTGAGGCTTGTGGAGCAGGATGGTACTCGGAGGTGGACTATCAGGCGGGATGTACACAGAGCGGATGATTGGACCCTAGGAGCAGAGGAGACCATCTGTACCCACCCTTCAGGTGGGATAGCCGGAGGAAAATTCAGTGGTTGCTGATTTATGTTACTGCTGCTATTCTTTCTTTTCAGTTGTACTGTACTTTCAGTTGGGTTTGTATTCTGGCACATTTACTTTTCATCACTTACTATTATACTCAGTTTACTTAGTGTTTTCTTCAGCTTGCGTACTCTGTTGTGTTTTTTATTTTTATAAAGGCAATGCCTTCCCGTTTTATCGGGATTTATGCCTTTGGTGCTAGTCGCCAGCCCCTGGCCTATGGAAGGTGGGATTGGGGTAGTCACGGCACAGGCCCCAAGGACGGGTTGTGACAAATTGGTATCAGAGGAGTCGGTTCTACCACAGAACTCAGAACTCCAATAATTTCTTCTGTGTGAAGAAATAGTGTTTAGGGTATTGAGTGTGGTTATCAGTCTAAGGAGTCCAGTGTTGGTGCGGCGGCCGACGTATCTATACACAAGGACCCTGACTTCTGATTTCCGACTCAATGCACGAAAACATTGATTGAATGTGTGTTTCAAAAGTTTTCTTTGTGATTACTTAGTGTCCGCTCACCAGGTATACTGTATTAACCGTGTCGCACCTGTTTCTTTTCAGGATGGACCCACGATGGTAGCCATCTAGGCTTCCGAGCTTTATACGAGATGGTATCCCACTGAGCGACGAGGCCTCAGTGCAGGGCCCCATTATAGCGGAGGTACCGGCGGTACCTCTACCTGACAAGACACCAATGCCACCATCCCCATCAGCTGAGAGTGCACGTCGCCTGAGTGCACTGCATGAGTTTCAGTGTCAGAGACCACCCAGGTTCCGTGGGGAGACAGACCCTCAAGCAGCCAAGGATTGGTTGGAGGCTATTTTTCGAGTATTCAGATTGGTAGGGACACTAGCTGACCTCATGGTGATTCTTGCAGTGAGTCTCCTACACGCAGGAGCAGGTAGATGGTGGATCCTAATGCTCCAGGTGCACGACGAGGCATCTCTACATTGGACGGACTTTGAGAGCCTTTTCCACTTGGAGTTCGTTCCAGCCACCCTCTGTGCGGTGTGCATTCAGGAGTTGCTACAGCTGCGACAGGGCAGCATGACAGTAGCCCAGTACTCGGCAAGGTTTACCTACCTCTTGCGCTACTCCACAGACATCGTACGTGACCCATTATTCCGTGCCCGGACCTTCAAGCAGGGACTGAGGAATGAGATTAGGGCATCGATGATCTCCCTCAGCATTCCGACACAGGCAGGAGTACTGGAGAGAGCCCTTCTTGTGGAGAGCTTCCTTACTGTGCCTACCCCAGTAGTGAGGCCTACCACAGGGCGACACGTAGCGGAGTCTTCTGTATCAGGAAGTAGACAGATGTCGCAGAGGTCCAAGTGGACCAGACCATCAGGTGGGTGACTTCAGGATACTTTTTTGGAGGTGCAGGGAACACGCATCAGAGCCAATCATACGAGAGGCAGACAATGCTATGCATGTGGCGGGTAGGGCCACATCGCTCGTGACTGCTCGACCCGCCATGCAGAAGTGCAACAGACGGTTGAGGGACCACCCAGGTAGAGGAAGAGGATAGACCGTGGTGGTCCGCAGGGAGCAGGAGGATGAGGTAGAGGATCTGGTTGAGCAGCAGGTGGTGGACGATGCTTCGGGGCTCTATCTCCACCACCACCATGAGGTCCACCCCGACCACAGAGATCTGGTAGATAGAGACAGACTCAGCTTCAGGCAGTGGATGCCTATGACCAGGGCGCACCTAAGATGATTCGAGGTACTATCTGTGTCTACTCCACCCTTGCTGCAGTTCTTATAGACACAGGATCAATTCATTCTTTCATTATCGCTGCCCTTGTTCAGTGCTCAGAGATTCCGGCAGAGTCGTTGGCTCAATTTTTACGGCTAGAGACTCCTACGGGAGCAGACTCGATGATTACGTACTGGTTTCGGCAGTGTGATCTTACTCTAGGAGGCGAGAGCTTCGGCTGGGATCTTCTTGTAGCGGGTTCGAGGCCTTACGACGTCATCTTTGGTATGGATTGGTTATATAAGGTCCATGCTCAGATCGACTGTATTAGGCGTAAGGTGCGGTGTGTCCGCACCGATGGGAGCAGGTTCACCTTCACCGGCGAGAAGAGAGCCTTTGTAATGCAGGATGGACTCACGCAGAGGAGAGGACAGCCCATCACCCATCAGTTGGCTAGTCTTATCCTGGGAGCAGTTGATGTGAGGAGTTCGAGTTTTCCTATTGTGGTGGATCAGTATGTGGACGTTTTTCCTGATGACGTTTCAGGACTACCTCCTCGCAGATAGGTATACTTCTACATTGACTTATACCCCGGGACAACCCCGATATCTTCTTCAGCATATCGGATGTCTCCTGCTGAGCTTCGTGAGCTATAGGTATAGGTGGAAGACTTATAGGGAAAGGGATTCATCTGACCCAGTGTTTCACCCTGGACTTCTCTGATTTTATTCGCCAAGAAGGCAGATGGGAGCTTATGACTAATTGTCGACTACCATCGCCTGAATCAGGTGACCGTAATGAAAACGTATCCACTCCCGAGGATTAACGACCTCTTTGATCAGCTCAAAGGAGCACGATGGTTCTCGAAGATAGAACTGATGTTACTAATATTTTCATATCCTTTTACATACTCCCTTTACTGATTTTATATGAAATGTTCATAATTTTTGTGAAATATTAATGTTTAAATATTAAATATAATTTTTGAGCACTATTTGAATATATCCAGATTCAAGTCTGTTTAATGTTTTAAAAATAACTATCACCATACTAATCCAAATTGTGCGATTCTTGTTTTGTATGTTTACCAATTCCAATTCCAACATTTCATTAGAAGTCACCTTTGGAAAATTCTTCCATTTAGAGGGTCATATAGACCACACAAGAAGGCCCAAGGAAACTGTGAAGAAACTAGACCATATATGAACGTTGAATTATTAGGCTCAATCAAGAAGTACAAATACCTTTATTCTCCTCCCATGTTCGTAGGACAGCTCAAGGAGTCCATGATAAAACTTTCATAACCCAATCACAAATACAAGGGGCCAAACTAATGCATTAAAATCCAGCCCACCATTCTGGTCGGGAATTAAAAACAGTACACTAATATTAAAATTTCTCCTGATGTAGAAATCCATTCGAGTGGATCTTTTGCAGTGTGAAATATGAGATTCGTCCGGACAACTTTGTTGAAGAAATTATTTTTATTTGAGGGAATATTCCTATTCAAAAACCCATTCACATTATGGACTTCAAAAAAGTCTTTATTGAAATGGACATATCAGAGTTGTTTACTAAACCCGCCATAACTTTGGATCAATAAATCCAATGGATGCCAATTTTTCACAGTAGACAGAAGACGTTTTTATCTAGAACTTTGAAGAAGGATATTTCTTAATATTAGGCTATCTAGATGTCCATATCTACGATCCAAATGGAGGGGTATTTCTGTAATGTAAACAGTCCACCACCTTGGGCTATAAATAAATCCCCTCCTCTCCTTTCAAAAGGGTTGGAACTTCAGAACATAAGGAGGAGGTTTGGAATTACTAGATCCTTTAAAAGGTTCTTGGAGGATATTATTTGATCTTGTTTCAACAAGATATACCTCTCCTCTACTTCTCTTTCATGTTTGTTTATGTTTGCTTTCAATTGTAATTGTGTAACTTTGTTTTCATTTCAATAAAATTTTAGTGCTTGTTTCTTCTTCAATAACTGTTATTATTCTCCACCTTCTGTAGTATAATATACATGGTCTTAAAATAGTTTGAATCATTTTAAATTACAGTCTCTTATTTTTCTTCCTCATTCAATCGAAATTCCATTTTTGATTTTCAAAATCTTTCGTGTGTGTGTTCGGCACACTACTCTTTTCTTGTCCCTTTATTTTTCTAATCTTTTTAAATCGTCACCATAAAACTAAAACCCAGATTATAAACAATATTAATGGATGAGTAAATATCTCATTGGGGTGAGTTTTAATTTAGGTATGTTAAGCGACTGAGAGCATTCACTCGATGAGTATTCATTGAATTAACATTGTGTATGTTGGACTTAGCATGTCATGGATTAATGACTTTTTTTAACGTGTGGTTTTCATGGGTTATTGGAACCATAAATACACTACCATAAACAATATATGATCAATATTAGAACCCTAAGTTAATTTAAGGCTTGGATTAAAGCCTTAACACTTGGGAATTCAAATCAATGTCAACTTGTGACGTGGGTGTTAATTTAAATGCAATACAAAGCAAAGCTCAAGGATATCACAAGCTTAACTAACCTAATGATGAACTCACCCCAGTCATTATAAATTTTTTAAATAAATCATAATCAATTAGTCATTTCAATTAAGCTCTGCAACCCCCCCCTAATCAGAATACAATCAACTAAAAACAATCGACTATTACGAAGTACCATCGCTGAGGATTCGACCTGAGTGCTGCTATACACATTAACAGAGCACCGAAACCTTGACCTGTCAAGAAGAGACAATCAGTCTTTCATTTCAAATGGACCCGTTTCTGGGGATGGTGCTTTATGTAGTCATTAGTTTCTAGTTATTGTAAAAAAAAACCCCAAAAAAACAAAATTTAAAAAAAATTGAAAAAAACACAAAGAAAAACCCGTCTTCCTCTTAAAAATCATAAACTGAAAAAAATACAAAGAAAAACTCATCTTCCTCTTTCTTCCAAAATCTCTATGAATGCCCCATAACCTTCCAAACAATCCCTTGGATTTATTTGACCCTGAAATTGAGTGAACACGTCACCAACTTAGGAGGAACATAAGAGATAATCAAATAATTAATGAACCAGTCTTTGTGCAACCAGTTGAATTAGATATGGACAATCCTATGAAACAAACACTTAAAGAACTTTCTGCCCCTAATATGAATTACCAACATCTTGTTATTCAATATCCAAACATAAAGGCTGACTTCGAACTCAAATCGGGTTTGATTTATCTTCTTCCTCATTTCCACGGGCTAGTCGGTGAGGATCCACATCTCCACCTTAAAGAGTTCCATGTAGTGTGCTCTACCATGAAGCCTCAAGGGGTTTCTGAAGAACAAATCAAGCTTCAAGCATTCCCTTTCTCCCTAGATGAAACTACTAATTCATGCCTCTACTACCTTCCTCCTGGTTCCGTAACCACATGGAATGACATGAAGCGACTCATCTTAGAGAAATTCTTTCCTGCTTCTCGTACTGCTTCTATCTGAAAAGAAATAAGTGGTATCCATCAATTCCCAAGTGAATCACTCCATGAGTACTGGGAGAGGTTCAAAAAGATTGTTTCAACCTGTCCACATCACCATATCCCTAACCAACTCTTGATCCAATACTTCTATGAGGGGTTATTGGCTATGGAGAGAACTCTCATTGATGCCGCAAGTGGTGGTGCTCTTGTTGATAAAACTCTTGTAGCTGCAAGAGATCTCATAATTAACATGGCTGAAAACACACAACAATTCCATACTAGAGCACATGATCAAGTCAAACAATCCCAAGATAATCAATCAATTGAGCCGAACAAGATGGCGAAGTGGATGAGTGAACTTACAGGTCTTGTGCGACAACTAGTTATGGCCACCTAATCCCCAACCTTGTCTTCTCCACAATCAATGTTTCCTGGACCTATCAAAAACTGTGGAATTTGAAACTCTCCATCTCATCCAACTGACATATGTCCACAACTTCAGGAGCATCAATATGATTCATTTGGACCATTGGGCTCAATGAAGCATATGCTCAATAGAACACCAATCCCCAACTATCAGGTCAGTTTGTTAGAAATTTCAACCAACCTCACTCTGAGCCCTTCTCCTCTAACTTTAACCAAGGATTGAGGTATGGTAACCCTATGTCTCACCCTCCTCAATTACCTCCTCAAAACCCAAACCAATTCCAATATGGACAAGGTGGTGGTAACTTCCATCAACCTTATCCTTTTGTTCCTCAACCTCAAAGGAACAATCCTCCTCCTGGATTCCATTATCCTAGTGAGCCTTCCCAATTCTAAAACCAATACAATCGATTTCCCAAGAACCAAAATCAAGGCAATCCCAATCCGGGACAAGCCTCTTCTTCCAAGAAACAATGGGAAAGTGCAGTATAAGATCTTTCCTCCTTCACCCGTTCTAGCCTTAAAAACATTAAAACTCAAATAGGTGAACTTGCATCCCACCTGAGCCAGCAACAACAATGCAATTCTTCCCAACTTACAGCTCAACCATTACCCAACCCCAAGGGTAATGTAAGTGCAATTTCACTTATATTGGGAAATAAAATTGATATGCCTCAATATAAGTCTTCCATCCCTCCTTTGAATGGTGAACTAGAAAATGAAAAGAAAAAGAGACTTGAAAAGGAACCTGAATCCATTACCTCACCTCCTTCTATTCCACATAGAAACCCAATTCCATTTCCTCAAGATGTTTTCTAAACCAAGGAAGTCCTTTGAACATGATCCTAAAATGCTCGACATGTTTAGACGTGTTGAAGTCAACATTCCCCTCTTAGATGCCATAAAACAAAATCCTAAGTATTCCATGTTTCTTAAGGAATTGTGCACCCACAAGAGGAAACTTAGGACCTTTGAAAATGTTTCCACCTAGAAGTCTATTCCCATAAAGTGAAAAAATCCAGGGACCTTTACGGTTCCATTCCAAATTGGATGTTCGAACTTTGATGATGCACTCATAGACCTAGGAGCCTCAATTAATGTCATGCCCAAATCTATCTTATTCAACCTTGGTCTAGGTACCTTACATCCAAAAGGTGTTGTCATTCATTAAGCCAATCGAAGTGCAGCCTTTCCTGAGGGAATAATTGAGGATGTCCTTGTCCGAGTCAATGATCTTATCTTCCCTGCTGATTTCTATGTCTTTGGCATGGAAGGTGAGACAAACTCTTCTCGATCTCCCTTAATTCTCGGAAGACCATTCCTCATGACTACGGGGACCACGATTGATGTCCATTCAGGCATCCTATCCATGGAATTTAGTGACCCAATGGTCAAGTTCAACATTTTCCAAGCCATGTGATACCCATATGAGGATCACTCTACATTCTCAATCCATGCTTCTAAGGACACTTCTAAGATTCAATTGAACCCCATTCCATCATGTTCATCATGTTCTGAAGAGATATGATCTTTTGAAATCTGCACTAGGATTAACCAAGTAATAAATGGTGAAGTTGATGTGGACCTTTCATTCATAGAATCCATCAATTTAAAGGATCGTGAAAACTCTCTTGAATCCCATCTCAACTCTGATCAAAACTGCTCCACCTTGGACAGTATTGGGAAAAATGAATCTGAAGCAACTGAAGTCCCATCCTCCATTTCTGAGTATCCTAACCCAAAAATTAATGATGAGACTAATCTGAAACCCATTCCTACACACTTGAAATATGCATTCCTCTTCCATGATCACTCATATACTGTCATTATCTATGCCACACTTACTGAAACCGAGGAGTCCAAACTTGTTCAAGTGTTAGAGGAAAACAAAAAGCCTTAGGTTGGACCCTAGATGACATACCAGGAATCAACCCTTCCCTTTTCATGGATCACATCCATCTAGAGGAGTCATCCACACCAATTAGACAACCAAAAAGAAGACTCAATCCACTCATACTTGAGGTAGTTAGGGAAGAGATCACCAAGCTTATTCAAGCTGGTATTATCTACCCAATTTATTATAGTGAATGGGTTAGTCCAGTTCAAGTTGTACCAAAGAAGGGTGGGATAACTGTTGTCACAAATGAACATGGGGAGGTAGTCACAACTCGAGTGAAGAACAAATGGCGTGTATGCATTGATTATCAAAAATTGAATGTTGAAACATGAAAATATCACTACCCTCTTCTATTCCTTGATCAAATTCTAGAAATATTAGCCAGAAAGTCACACTATTACTTTCTTTATGGATACACCACCTATTTTCAAATCCCAATCTCACCTCAGGACCAAGAAAAGACAACTTTCACATGCCCATTTGGAACATATGCATATAGAAGAATGCCTTTTGGACTTTGCAATGCTCCTGCAACATCACAGAGGTGTATGATGATTATATTTTCTGAATTCATTGAAAACTGCATGGAAGTCTTCATGGATGATTTCACCATTTATGGTGATTCATTTGAATCTTGTTTTAATTCACTCTCTCTTGACCTCCAAAAGTGCGTCAAGTGCAACCTTGTGTTAAATTTTGAAAAATGTCACTTCACGGTTTAAAATGGGATTGTTCTAGGGAACACAGTTTCAAAAGATGGCATTGAAGTCGATCCTGCCAAAATTTAAGTGATCCAATCGCTTCCTCCACCCACTTCTATTCGAGACATCCGTTCATTTCTTGGTCATGCTGGTTTCTATTGGAGATTAATTCATAACTTTAGTAGGATTTCCCTCCCACTCAATCGCCTACTCAAAAATGATGTCACATTCCATTTTGATGAGGCTTGCAAGAGAGCCTTCATTGAACTCAAAACTTCTTTTACATCTACCCCAATAATCCAACCCCTAGATTGGTCCTTACCCTTTGAGTTAATGTTTGATGCTTCTGATAGAGCCGTTGGGGCTGTTCTTGGTCAAAGAAGAGAAAAAATCTCTCATGTCATCTATTATGACTCAAAAACATTGGATGAAACTCAATCTCACTACACTGTGACTAAAAAGGAACTTCTAGTAGTGGTTTTTGCCTTAGATAAATTCTGGTCCTATCTCTTAGGTGCCAAAATCATCATCTTCACAGACCATTCTACTATTAAGTTCTTACTCAAGAAAAGTGATTCTAAATCGAGGCTAATAAGATGGATCCTAATGATCCAAGAGTTTTACCTTGAAATCAAAGCTAAACCTGGAATAGAAAACCCTATGGCTGATCACTTGAGTAGAATTTCTAATTCTTCTCATTCAGAAATTATTGATCCTGAATTCCCCATTGAGAACCTTTTGTCTCTCACTCCAAAGCTACCATGGTATGCCCCAATTGTAAATTATTTGGTTTCTGGTGTTTTTCTTGAAAAGTTTTCAAAAGAACAAAAATTGAAGTTGAAAAGTGATTCAAAATACTATTTTTGGGAAGAATATAAACTTTGGAAAACTGGGGTAGACATGGTAATTAAGAGATGTGTTGAAGAAAATTAACATTATTCCATCTTAGAATTCTGTCACTCACTTCCTGGAGGTGGCCACTTTTGACCACAAAGGACCTCCAGAAAGGTCCTAGACTTTGGATTCTTCTGGCCTTCACTCTTCAAGGACTCACATGAGTTTTGTTAATGATGTCCCACCTGCAAAACGTTTGGCAAAATTTCAAATAGAAATGAAATTCCCTAAAATC
This sequence comes from Viscum album, assembly GCA_963277665.1. Taxonomy (NCBI): domain Eukaryota; kingdom Viridiplantae; phylum Streptophyta; class Magnoliopsida; order Santalales; family Viscaceae; genus Viscum; species Viscum album. The sequence goes on from OY728120.1 coordinate 1,116,819,715, forward strand.
CTTTAATTTTCTGTGAGATCTTCTATGTTTGGGGCATCGATTTCATGGGACCATTTCCCCCTTCCAATGGATTCTCATACATTCTTCTTGTGGTCGATTATGTTTCAAGGTGGGTTGAGGCCAAACCCACTAGGAAGGATGATGCTCATACTGTTACTGAGTTCCTGAAAACCCACATCTTCCAAAGATTTGGCACACCTCGTGCCTTGATCAGTGACTTAGGAACCCATTTCTGTAATAGAACCATGGAATCTATTTTGATAAAGAATGGGGTTATACATAAAACTTAAACTGAATATCACCCCCAAATAAATTGAATGGTAAACTTTCTAATAGCTAAGTGAAAATAGTGCTTGAGAGAATTGTAAAACCCACCATAAAAGACTGGCCTGAAAGACTTGGTGAAGCACTTTGGGCTTATCGAACTACCTATAAAACACCCATTGGGATGTCTCCTTTTAGTCTAGTTTTTGGTAAATCATGTCATCTACCAGTTGAAATCCAACATAGGTATTTTTGGTCTATGAAAACCTGTAATTTTGATTGTCAAAAATCTGGTGAAGAAAGATCGCTGCAATTGGCTGAACTGGAGGAGCTTCGACTTGAATCCTATTAGAATTCCAATCTGTACAAAGAGAAGGATAAGGTACTCCATGAAAAACACATCCTGAGAAAGATATTTCATGAAGGTGAAAAGGTAATGCTCTTCAATTCTCAATTTTGGCTTCACCCAGGTAAGATTAGTTCTCGTTGGGAAGGTCCTTTTATTATCACTAATGTTTACCCATTTGGTGTAGTGCAAGTCCAAGACCCCTCCTCCAAAAGTACATTTACGGTAAATGGAAATCGGTTGAAACATCACCATGAGAGTACATGCAATCCTGGAACAACATCAACATCCATTAGATCCATAGCAGACCCACCACTAGATAGAAATGGAAACCTGCCAAATCCAAACCAGGGGGCACCTCTTTCCATTTGACTCTTCTTCTCCCTCTCTCCATATCTATCTCTTTCTTCTTCCTCCCTCATTCTCATTTTGTTTTTCTTACCACTTTCCTCATAACATTTTTTCCCTTTTACTCTTTCTCTTTTGTGTGGTTGTGTCTTCATAAAAAACTAAAAAAAACATAAAAAAAACTAAAAAACAAAAACAATGACTCATAATTACTCACCATTTAATTTTTAAATTTTTTCCTACCATTTTGGGGAGTCAATAGATATGTTTCATCTAAAAAATTTTGTGTTTTCATCATAAAATTGGATAAACAATCTTGTGTCAAAACCAACAAATTTTGAATTCTCTATTTTTTATTTGGAAATTTTTTTTCCCAAACCGTGGGGAACAACATTTTCTTTCATTCCAAGGCCACCTATGGACATCTTTTCAAAATGTGTGTTTTTTACCACCATTTGTGAGTCTTGAGTTTGTGGACCTTCAAGCTAAATTTCCGACTTTAGTGTGCATTAATATGATAGAGGAATTGTTTTGAAATGCATGAGAATCATAATAGCCAAATAGCCTCTCATTAACCTTACATTAATCCTCCTTTTGAAAGCCCCTTAATGCTTATGAAAACCTTTTCTTTGATATCCAAATTACAAGCCCAATACCTTATCCCACCCAATATCAACATGGATTTTCATTGCATAAGTTTTTGAAATTTAAGTGTGGGGGGAATGGATTTAATTTTTGGTTATCATTTCCTTACTTTCCGGTGTGTTATCATATTCTTGAGGGCAAGCATCCATTTTAGTGTGGGGGGAGGTTGTCATTCAGTGGGCTATGTGAATGTATTGTACAAAGGATATTGAAAAGTATTAAAAAAAATGAATATAAGACTGGGTTGTGTCTTGGATGGGTCAAAAATCACTCTTAATCAACCTTTGATCTTGTTATAACTATTAAAATTAGTATCGTGAGGAGATCATACATGGGTTGGGGGATGAGTGTGAGATCTGTTTCAAGTTCAACTTTCGAAAAAATACAAAAAAAAAAGAACACTTTCCATATATATTCTTATATCATTGTGAGAAGTTGTTGTGTTTTGTAAATATTCCATCTTCACATTCCCATCACATTTTTCCCTCTTTTGTGTCTTGATTCACACAATAATGCCCTTGTAAATATTTTTTCCATGTCCTTCCATGTTTTATTTCATAAAATTTGTGCATTGATTTTCCCATGTCGGTATTTTACCCCTCTTTCAACTCTTTTGAATAAAATATTCCTACCATCCCATAGCTACAGAAAAACCCCTAAAAAGACCTCTTGATTTTTTAGTACTTTAGGATGGTGAATAGAATCTTAGAGATCCTAAAAACTCTTATATTTTTCACTTTTGGTTGGTGAAAGAGCGAACCTCCAAAAATGAATTTTATCATCTTAAGAGGAGTAAGTTTTGAGTGCCACCATTTTCTATGTCTAAAGTTGAGCATGAAAAAATGAATTGTTTTTGGAACATTATTTCTGTAACAATTTGTGGTGGAATTCAATATGTATGAGTGAAATAGTCTAAACCTCCCTTGATTTGGGAAAACAAAGTTTTAATATTTGTTGGTGAGTGAAAATGAGTTTGTCTTATTTTTATATTTATTTTCCATGAGGACATGAACAAGACTAAGTGTGGGGGAGTTGATTTTATTAATATTTTAATATCTTTTTTCATACTCCCTTTACTGATTTTATATGAAATGTGCATAATTTCTGTGAAATATTAATGTTTAAATATTAAATACAATTTTTGAGCACTATTTGAATATATCCAGATTCATGTCTATTTAATGTTTTAAAAATAAATATCACCCTACTTATCCAAATTGTGTGATTCGTGTTTTTTAGGGTTACCAATTCCAATTACAACATTTCATTAGAAGTCTCCTTTGGCAAATTCGTCCATTTAGAGGGTCATATGGACCACACAAGAAGGCCCAAGGAAACTGTGAATAAATTGGACCATATATGAAGGTTGAATTAATGGGCTCAATCAATAAATCCAAATACCTTAATTCTCCTCCCAAGTTCAGAGGACAACACAAGGAGTCCATGATAAAACTTTCAGAACCCAATCACAAATACAAGGGGCCCAACTGATGCATTGAATTCCAGCCCACCATTCTGGCTGGAAATTAAAAACAGAACACTAATATTGAATTTTCTCCTGATGTAGACATCCATTAGAGCTGATCTTTTATAGTGTGAAATATGAGATTCGGGTGGCCAACTTTGTTGAAGAAATGATTTTTATTTGATGTCATATTCCTATTCAAAAACCCATTCACATTATGGACTTGAAAAAAGTATGTATTGAAATTGACAGATCAGAATTGTTTACTACAACCACCATAACTTTTTTTAATAAGTCCAATGGCCACCAAATTTTCTCATTAGATAGAATAAATTTTTTTCTACAACTTTCAAGAAGGAGATTTCTCAATATTTGGCTGTCTGGATGTCTATATCGGCGAGCCAAGTTGAGGGGTATTTCTGGAATGTAAACAGTCCACCACCTTAGGATATAAATACATCCCCTCCTATCCATTCAAAAGGGTCAGCACTTAAGGAGGAGGTTTGGAATTACTAGATCCTTGAAAAGGTTTTGGGAGGATATGATTTGATCCTATTTCAACAAGAGAGACCTCTCCTCCACTTCTCTTTCATGTTTGTTTATGTTTGCTTTCAATTGTAATTGTGTAACTTTGTTTTCATTTCAATCAAATTTTAGTGCTTGTTTCTTCTTCAATACCTCTTATTATTCTCCACCTTCTGTAGTATAATATTAATTTTTTTAAAATAGTTTTAATCATTTTAAATTACATTCCCTTAATTTTCTTCCTCAATCAACTGAAATTCTATTTTTGATTCTCAAAATCTTTCATGTGTGTGTTCGACACACTACTCTTTTCTTGTCCCTTTGTTTTTATAATATTTTTAAATAATCACCATAAAAATTAAACCCATATTATAAAAAAATTTAATTTCTAAGTAAATCTCTCATTGGGGTGGGTTTTAATTTAGGTATGTTAAGCGACTGAGAGCTTTCGCTCGATGAGTATTTGTTGAATTAACAATGTGTATGTTGGACTTAGCATGTCATGGATTAATGACTTGTTTTGTTTAACGTGTGGTTTCCATGGATTATTGGAACCATAAATACACTACCATAAACAATATATGATCAAGATTAGAACCCTAAGTTAAGTTAAGGCCTGGATTAAAGCCTTAACAGTTGGGAATTCAAATCGACGTCAACTTGTGACATGAGTGTTAATTTAAATGCAATGCAAAGTAAAGCTCAAGGATATCACAAGCTTAACTAAACTAATGATGAAATCACCCCAATAATTATCAATTTTTTAAATCAACAATAATAAATTAGTCATTTCAATTAATCTCGACAAACAACCCCCCCCCAATCAGAATATAATCAACTAAAAACAATCGACTATTACAAAGTACCATCGCTGAGGATTCGACCCGAGTGCTGCTATACACATTAGGAGAGCACCAGAACCTTGACTGGTTGATAGGAGACAATCGGTCGTGCGTTTCAAGACCTCAGTTCAGGCTATCATCAACTCAGAGTTCGAGATGAGGATGTGAAAAAGATGGCCTTCAGGTGTCGGTATGGCTAATATGAGTTCTTGGTTATGCCTTTTGGCATAACCAACACTCCGGCAGTGTTCATGAGTCTCATGAATAGGATATTCCAGCCTTACCTCGATTGATTTGTCGTAGTCTTCATCGACGACATATTGATTTACTCGACTACTGAGGAGGAGCACGCCTACCACTTGCGGGTTGTACTGGATACACTCCGAGAGCACCCGATTTATGGTAAGCTCTTGAAGTGTCAGTTCTAGATTCGAGAGGTCCACTTCTTAGGGAACATCATCTCTGAGACAGGAGTTGCGGTGGATCCTGCGAAGATTGAGGCAGTACTAGCTTGGGAGCCACCCAAGAGCGTGACGGAGGTGCGGAGTTTCCTAGGTCTGGTTGGGTACTATCATAGATTTGTGCCAGACTTCTCTAGAGTTGGAGAACCACTTTCAGCATTGACGTAGAAGGGGAAACCCTTCGTGTGGTCAGATAGATGTCAGCAGACCTTCCAGGAGTTGAGACAGAGATTGACCGGTGCACCCATATTGAGGCCACCGGAGGAGAGAGTAGGATACTTAGTTTACTACGATGCATCAAGGACCAGACTCGGGTGTGTCCTGATGCAGGAGAGAGCAGTGATCGCTTACGGTTCATGACAGTTGAGGCAGCACGAGCAGAACTACGCTACCCATGACCTAGAGTTAGCAGGAGTGGTCTTCGCCTTGAAGATGTGGTAGCAATATCTGATGGGAAAACGCTTTACAATCTACTTTGACCACCAGAGTCTCAGGTACATCTTCTCAATGAAGGACCTGAACCTGAGACAGCGGCGATTTCTCGAGTTCCTCCATGACTATGACTTTGAGATAGTCTATACTCCTGGGAAGGGGAATGTAGTAGCTGATGATCTCAATAGGAGGTCAGGCATTCGGCTACTTGGAGAGGCGACGGAGCAGCTAGCCGCATTGTAGATATCCTTCGTGGATAGAGATGGGGCAACCTTTCTACAGTCGATCACCGTCAATCCTCCACTACTTCAGTAGGTCAGAGAGGCACAGTGTGGGGACGTTGGATGTGAGATGTGATGTGCACAAATATCCATGGGACATGAACCTGATAGATTTTCTGTGGGAGGAGAGAACATCATCCTTTTCAGAGGACGTACCATGGTACCAGTTGCATTACAGGAGGAGGTGATGAGAGAGTTTCACACTTCCCCTTTGTCGGTACATCCAGGAGTAGCAAATATGTATCAGGATCTCAAAAAACAGCACTGGTGGCCGGGTATGAAGAAGGTTGTGGCTGAGTTCGTTTCACGATGTCTCACCTGCTAGTAGGTGAAGTCAGAGCACCAGGTACCATTAGGCTTGGTACAACCCTTAGAGGTCCCGAAGTGGAAGTGGGATGGGATATCTATGGATTTCGTGAAGGGACTTCCACGTACTTCCAGAGGACATGACTCCATCTGGGTGATTGTCGACCGACTCACCAAGTCGGCCCACTTCTTACCCATCAGAGAGAAGGGCTCAGTGGAGAGCTTGGGACACCTCTACGTTCAGGAGATCGTACGGATTCATGGTGTACCATCGTCTATCGTCTCTGATCGAGATGATCGCTTTACTTCCCAACATTGGAAGGGGTTGCTGGAGGAATTTGGGATGCAGCTACGCCTAAGAACTGCCTTTCACCCACAGACGGATGTCTAGACGGAGAGGACCATTCAAACACTTGAGGACATGATCTGTGCATGTGTCCTCGACTTTGGTCACAGCTAGGAGGATCAACTTCCCTTGGTGGAGTTCACGTACAACAACAGCTACCACTCCACCATCGGGATGGAACCATACGAGGCATTGTACGACCGACCTTGCAGATCACCTCTATGCTGGACAGACCCTGGGGAGTCAGCAATTGTAGGAACAGAGATGGTCCAGGCCACGACGGAGAAGGTGCAGATCATCTAGGAGCGGATGAGGATTTCCCAGAGCCGACAGAAGTCCTATCCTGACAGGAGGCAGAAACCACTAAAGTTCAAGGATAGCGACTACATTTTCTTATGGGTCTCACCTCGACATGGATTACGGAGATTTGACCAGGGCGGAAAATTATCTTCGCGCTTCATCGGATCATTCTAGGATATCAAAAGGATAAGAGAGGTGGCTTATCGCTTGGATCTTCCACCTCATTTGCACTAGGTGCACGACGTCTTCCACGTATCTCAGCTGAGGAGATACGTGCACGACCTGACGCATATCATCGATCACGGGGAGTTAGATATCGATGATGGGGCTACATTCTCAGAGGTCCCGGTGGATATTGAGGATCGACAGGAGAAGTTCCTACATGGACGATCGATTCATCTGGTGTACATCTAGTGGCAACATGGGAACCTCCAGGAGAGAACATGGGAGCGGGAGTCTCAGATGCGTACAGAGTACCCTTATTTGTTTCCCTAGTTTATGATGTAGCCTTACGGAGACGTAAATCCCTGAGGTAGGAGTAATTTAAAGACTCGTAAATTTTTAAAGAAATTTTTTTCTTAAATTATTTGGGATTTTACGAGTACACAGTTTCTGACGACACCTGATTCCAAGGCCCGGTGTGCCCAAAATCAATTTCCAAAGTTTAGCTCGGGTACGTTCATTGAACTAATGAGCAGGTTTTTCTATCTTTTTAACCGGTGCTTGGAATTTAAATCTGAGGGCAGTGATGGAACTGCAGCACCGATAATTACTTAATAGGACCTTTACCGAAGATTCTTCTGCTCGGGAGGAGTTGTTTAAAAATTTGGATTAAATGAAAAGTAAAATAAAATTGTATTACAATTTTATTTATTTTTCTAAAGTTGTTTTAATCTATATGGGGAAGTTGGGGTGGGACCCACAAGTTTCTAACTACTCATGTTAGGATATTTGTGAGGTGGGTCCCACAGGAGCCCCAACCATTCACATTCCCAAACCGCTTGACTCTCCTTTTTTAAACTTGTTAAACCCATTGTATTTAATTGGGTAACTCCCCACTCTCCAACTTTAATTCATGACAACACACACTAAATAAATTGATTAAACCTCTTCAATTAATTTAGATAAGTGTTTGAATTTTAAAGTTTGAAATGAATGAAAAAATAATAAAATAAGGGGAGGCCTTAATTTATTTGGGTTAGTTTTGTTGTGTGATAGATTTTAGAGAGAGCTCTATTCTCTTTTGAATAACTTTATCTTCAACGAAGAATGCCAACTCTCCGACGAAGAACATCAACTCGGCAGCCCCGGTTTCTTCTTCCTTTTCCTCCTCCGCGGCAAGGAAGGAAACAACGACATTGGAATTCGCCAATGACGTCATGCTTGTTCTCTCCGTGATAAAATAGGAGATGTCGCTTCCTCCTCGGACGCTCTCCGTCGACGTCTACGAAACCTCACCACATGACGCTGTCAACCGCAACACCGACGTTCGTCATCGTTTGTTGAGGTAGGGGTTAAGTTCAATTTTAGTTATTTAATATTGTGCTTTGTTATATTGTTGAAGTATCTCATTTAATTTGGACGAATTTTAACGACGTAACGGGAGTATATCGGACTGTACAAACATGACAGATTCTACTCCCCGTTTTCTTATTTATCAACAATGGCGTTTGTGGTGAAGGCGGCGTGGTGCCATTGCACCACGTGGGAACGAAAAGGACTGCGATCGAAGCGGGTCCGGCGATGGTGCGCGGCGTCGTCACGCCGCTCCGGTGAGTCCGGAGGATGCCACATCGAGAAGCGGGACGTGGTTGGGGTGGTCTGCGACAGTCTTCAATGGGGCGGCTGGCTGAGCCGGCCGCCAGCGCCACCTGAAGGCGGGACCTGCGGGGGTCCCGTGGTTACACCCAAGGCTGGCCATTATGGCCGGCTATTTCAGAAAAACCGGGGGGGGTGTAACGCCCCCCCGACAAAACCCTAGGGTGGACCCCACGGGTCCGCCGTTTCGGAGACAAGGGGGCGTCGCCCCCCTTCGCACCTCCGTCAGCCGTGAGCCGAGCCGGCCCACCCGCGCTTGGCCGGGCCTCCCGCGCCGGGCTGGGCCGCCAGCGCCGGGCCGGGCCGGGCCACGCCATCTAGGCTGGTTCGCGCCCAATCAAGCTGGACCTGGAGTCGGGTCGGGTCGACCCAGGGGGTATTGGGCCGGGTGGGACTGGGCCCAAACCCCCTCTTTTCAGACAGGTTCGTTCAGACGCCCATATCTTGGGATATGGACCTCCGATCGATGCACCGTCAGTTGCATTTAGATCCTTGGATCCAGATGGTCATTTCGGTATATTACACTCATGGTTTCGGTGAACTTTGGGTATGGGAGTGTTGGTTCATACACGAAACCAACTGGTCCCTCAGAGCAGAAACGCTTATAACTTAAGGACCGGACGTCCGATTGATGTGCCGTAAATTACGTTGAATTGCTCTTAGTTAGATGGTTCTTTTGGATTAATCCACTCGAGATTTGGACGCAGCTGGAGTACGGTCAGGTTGGTTTTAGCTTAAAAACCAACTGGGCCCCAAGGACAGAAAAGCCAATATGTCTCAGACCGGGCGCCTGATTGATGTGTCGTCTATCGCGTTGAGTTCCTACTGACGAGATGGAACTTTGTGATACATCAACTCTAGACATTGTGATAGTTGATGTATCAACCCTCTTGGCTTGTGGAGCGGACTCTCCCGGAATCGAGCGTGCTGTGTGCGGGAACCCTAGAGCTGGCTACGACCACGACGAAGATGACGACTGTACTTGGATCCTACGTGGGTTCGGAAGCGAGGACGACTGTACTTGGATCCTATGTGGGTTCTACAGTGAGGATGCCTGTACTTGGATCCTCCGTGGGTTTGGTAGTGATGATGACTGTACTTGGATCCTACGTGTGTTAGGTAGCGATGGTTACTGTACTTGGATCCTACGTGGGTTCGGCAATGACGACTTCTATACTTGGATCCTACGTGGGTTAGTCAGAGAGGATGATTCAGAGATTACATCTAATCATCTCCACACCTCTTTGGGAGTAGTATACCTGTATGAGCTGAGTTTTGACTTTCAATCATTATCATCGATATGATTGACTTGCTTTTCTATGTGGATTGGGTTCTGTTTTCCTGTGTGGACTGGGTTGTACTTCGGCTCGTGAGTTGGAGCCGAACTGGAAATGATGACTTAGGTATATGTATGGGCATATACCTAAGTAGAGTTGGTTGATACTTCGTTTTTGTATGCGTCCTTTGTGGTTTATCCTTTGTGGGTTCTAGGAGACCTTCGGGGGTCTCGGGGTCCCTACTATGTATCATATACTAACCCCTGCATGAGTCATGCCCGCACTACATTGTGTTGGTTGCAGACAACGGACAATGCTGATCGTGGTTGAGGCTTGTGGAGTGGGACGGTACCCGGAGGTGGAATATCAGGCGGGACGTACACAGAACAGACGGCCGGACCCGAGGAGCTGAGGAGACCATCTGTACCCACCCTTCAGGTGGGATAGCCAGAGGACGACTCAGTGGTTGCTAATTTACTTTACTGCTGCTGTTATTTCTTTTCAGTTGTACTGTACTTTCAGTTGGGTTTGTATTCTGGCCCATTTACTTTTCATCACTTACTATTGTACTCATTTTACTTAGTGTTTACTTCAGCTTGCGTACTCTGTTGTGTTGTTTACTTGTATAAAGGCAATGCCTTCCCTTTTTATCAGGATTTACGCCTTTGGTGCTAGTCACCAGCCCCTGGCCTATGGAAGGCGGGCTAGGAGTAGTCACGGCATAGGCCCCAAGGATGGGTCGTGACATTTTTAGTTTCATGAAATTTAATACTTTCTTCCAAAATTTCCTCTACTATCGTTTTTTAGAAGTATGTCTTTGAAAGACCATGAATTTTGATCAGTAAATCTATTTGGGATACAATATTAGACAAATAAAATAATGGTAAATTAATGTTGTACATATATTTTAGTTTTCATAATTTAGTATTTTTTAGAAAAAAAATCAATTCCAAAAAATACCCCCTTGGAATGTGGTCCAACAAGAATGAGGAGGGAGAGGCGGACAATATACTAAGGAAATAACTGAGAAAAATGACCTACTGTGAGGTAAAAAAATATCTCAATTCTATTAACGACCCAATAAAATAAAACTTATAATCCTACAAGATTCATGATTAGTGTGAGAAACAAGAGACAATATGTAATGTCCCGGATCCGAGTGCCACACAATGGGTGCCCCGAACCCGGTTGGTCACATGACCTCAAGTGAATTCCCCCAAACGCAAGAGGCTGGTGACTAGAAGTGAGGGCCTAGGACTGAGTTTGTGGAAACTATGCCATCATTTTTCAAAGTGTAGTGTAGCAGAATAAATATAAAAACACAAAAGCGGAAGCAATATACTATATAAACCTGAAATGGACAAAAGAACTGAAGTAAAAAAAAGATAACCAACAGACGTATATATGATGATGCAACATGTCACTAATTCTAAGAAATCAACCAAAACAGGATACACTACAATTTGATACAATACAACACAAAGTACAACGTACATCCAAACAAAACCAAAGTAGTGCAATAGGAATGCAACAACATCACAAGACTAAGCTCAGTCCCATTCTCTCCTAATCCTCTACAACAATCATGTACTTTTGTAGGGACCCTTTCCCTTATCAACACCTGTATCAATATAATATTTTTGGGCCCAAGACATGACCCAAACATGGTTTGAGAAATAAATCTCAGTAGGCAACCACCAAAGCCCCATGCCCAACTGTCATTGAAAAAGTGCAATAGCAGTGTGCAACAATGAAATGTAGTAAACTAGGAAGTACTCAAAAGTAACTATTCCTACCAGTTACATTGCCATTTTAAAAATTATTTAACAATTCCAAGACTATTATTTAGCTTGTAAGGTACAACATAAGAAATCACCACAGTGAATATTCAAAGTAAACATGGTCCTCAGACGTGCAAATCCTTACCCTCAAGAATACAAAGATGAAACCCTCAGGTGACTCCCCTCAGGCCTAATGAACATTTCCCTCAGGCGTAAGAACTGTTTCCCCCAGGCTAAACAAAACCTTTCCCTCAAGCTAAACAAACACTGCCCTCAGGCATAAGAACCGTTGCCCTCAAGCTAAATAAAACCTTTCCCTCAGTCTAAACAGAACCTTTCCCTCAGGCTAAATAGAACCTTTCCCTTAGGCTAAACAGAACCTTGCCCTCAAGCGAAACAGAATATTTCCATCAGGATAAACAAAAGAAAAGCACGTAACCAGGCCAAGCCCAAAGTATAAGCAAGCAATTTAAATATGTTTCCTCTCAAAAAAAAAACTCAAAACATGTTATAATAGCAGCATACCCATGGGTATCCTAGACAAACGGCTAAACAAGGGAAGCACACACTCGGGGTGGCCCTAGATCACAGCAACGATCCCAAAAAACATTTTATACTTATTCATTAGATTACCTATGCAGTTTTAGGTATCTCAACAGTCAAAGTCTCAGTAATACGACACCCCGAACATGGTCGTGTGGCACAACAGTGCACAAAATCAACTCGATAGTTGGAATTAAACACAAGACCACCTACCTCGATCTTCTCTGATCGATATACGTGAAAGGCGCCTACCGAAACAACTAAGAATGACGTATATCTAAGATAAATTATTACCCATTCAACCCAAATTACTTCCCTTAGGGAAATAATTGGAAGGAAAGATTCAATAAGAAGGAAGAACTTACCTGTGCAGTTCAAACGAGATCGACGACGAAAGAATCAGAGTCTCGGTGTGCAATCAGGAGCTCCTCCAAGTATCGACCTCCTCTCCCGCAGCTCCTGGTGAGTTCTCTGCCTCCTCTATCGAATGAGGAGGCTACTACTTGTTTTTAACAAAAAAAAATCACTACACAGCGTGTACTATCAAGTATATGGCGTGTACTTTCCTTTTAAACTATTCCTCTGGCAGCTACTTTCCACCACCTCACTGTTCATCTACCGACATGATTACACTGAATTTATTACTAAGTACATGACATGTACTGTCATTTATCTGGAGGATACTTACACCGCCTTACTTTTCACATGTCGATTGATTACACAGTGTATATTACTAAGTACACGGTGTGTAGTTAGTTTTTACACCCTTAATCCCTGACAAGCCAACACACCCTGTATTCTCATCCCACATGGCCAAAGTACACGGTGTGTACCCATAAATTTTGGATTTTTCTCACATTTCCCTTGTTTTCTAAAAAAAACTTAAGGAAAAAGGAAAAGAAGAAACTCATACCTCAAGAATAAGAACTGGGTTCTTACAAACTTCCCCCCTTAAAGCAATTCATCCCCAAATTTTTCTTCCAAGTGTGGTAAAGAAAAATATGAGAATAACTCTAGTCACTGAGCATGTATGTTGGTCTCCTACTCTCAGGTTTCATCCTACACTCGGCCATGCTGCCATAGCACCCATACGAGAGGAAATGACCAGCCTCGGAGAACCTTCATGATCCTATCAACAATACGAATCAGATTCTCCTCAAAGGATGCATAGACCTAAAGTTAAACCTCCTTGGTCTGAAAAACATGTGACGGGTATGAGTGATAACAGAGAAGCTGAGATATGTGGAATACATCGTGCATGGCCCGGTACCTCTTTAGTAACTGAAACCGATAGGCAATTAGCCCAACTCTATCCAGAATCTCAAACATCCCTACATTCCTCGGTGAAATTTTACCATCTATCCTAATCCGCATGTGTCCCAACCTCAGTGAAACACACAAGAAAACCTGATCCCTGGCCATGAAATCCAAGGGTCATCTACGACGATCAACATAAGATTTCTAACGAGACTGTGCAGTAGCCATCTACTTCTAAATCAACTGGACCTGCTCTGAAGTCTCATGCACGAGACGTGGTCCCAGTAAAGTTGTCTCACCTACCTCGAACCAGCACAAGGGTGATTAGCATGGACTACCATATAAAGCCTCATAAGGTGTAATATAAATAGTTTCCTGAAAACTATTATTGTAGGAAAACTAGACCAAGGGTATGTGCGTCTCCCAAGAGCCCCCGAAGTCTAGGTTGCATGCACGCAGCATGTCCTCTAGAACCTGTACTGTACGCTCTGACTAGCCATCGGTCTGAGGGTGGTATGTTGTGCTCAGAAGCACCTATGTACCTAGTTCCCTCTGAAAACTCTTCCAGAAATGAGACGTAAAATGGGTGTCCCTATCTGAAATGATAGAATAAGGGACCCTATGAAGATGTATTACCTCTCAAATATATAACTTCCTGAGATTGTAAACACTAAAGGTCTCCTTGATCAGAAAAAAGTGAGATACCTTCGTAATTCTGTCCACAACAACCCATATGACATCACTGCCTCAAGGTGATCTCGGAAACCCGGTCACGAAATCCATCGAGAAATCATCCCATTGCCACTCTGGAATGGGTAACTATTGTAACAGTCCGGCTGGCCTCTAATGCTCTGACTTCACCTAATGACAAGTGGAACATCTCGTAACAAAACCAACTACCTCTCTTTTCATACCCATCCACCACTACTGACGTCTCAAGTCACAGTACATTTTGGTAACTCTAGGATGCACTGCCCAAGATGAAGCATGAAATTACCACATAAAATCCTCGCATATATCCCCTAGAACCCACACTCATCCATGGATACATATTATTTTGTCATCGCATATCATCCAACCAAGAGGACGGTCCCCACTTGCCACCGACTCTCATAGAACTTGGCCTTCTGAATCTGATAGTTGTCTCATCCTCACACTATCCAGGAGGGTAGAAGTCACAGCTAAGGATGAAAGATAGGTTTTCCCCTGACTATCTTGCACCTCCAAATGTATCTTAGAGAACAAAGACATAAGATACTACTCACCAATGGCCTCTTACACTACCTGTATCCGAGTCCTCCTACTCAATGCATCAGCTACTGCATTACCTTTACCAGGTGTATAGGCAAGCTCGAAGTCGAAGGACTGAAGGTATTAAACCCACCTTCACTGTCTGAAATTCAAGTCACACTAGGTAAAGATGTATTTAAGACTTTTTTGGTCCGTAAACAACACAAAATTTTCTCCCAAGAGAGAATGTCTCCAACAGTGTAACACATGAACAACTACATCCAACTCGAGATCATGCATCGGGTAATTCCTCTCATGTGGCCTCAACTGTCGAGACCCGTATACAAATACTCGATCAACCTGCATCAACACTGATCCTAGCCCAATACCTGATGCATCCAAATAAATTGTATATCTCTTACCTTTCTCTGGAAGTATCAGGACTGGTGTTGATGTCAACCATCCCTTCATCTCCTGAAAGGATATCTCGCAAGCTCTTGACCAAATGAACTTCATACCCTTCTTAGTAAAACCCATCAATGGCGCTGCTAAGTAGGAGAAGTCCTGTAGAAAGAACCTGTAGTAACCAGATATCCCCAATAAACTCAGTATTTCAAAAACGTTCTTAGGATACTCCCAGGAAACTACTTCTCTCACTTTCTCCGGGTCTACTGCAACTCCTACCTCTGAGATAATATGACCTAAGAAGTGAATATGGTCTATACAAAAGTGGCACTTTGAGAGCTTAGCATATAAATGATGCTTCCTTAGTGTACTCAGTATGATCTCAAGATGGGTATCATGGTCGTGTCAAGTATGAGAGTACACCGAGATATCATCCACGAAGACTACCACAAAAGAATCTAGTTATGGGTGGAACACACGATTCATCTGAGCCATGAAAACTTCTGGCACATTTTTGAGTCCAAACGGCATGAACAAGTACTCATATAGACCATATCTGCTCCGAAAGGTCGTAAGCGGTATGTCTGATGGTCTAACATGCAATTGATGATATCCATATCTCAATTCAATCTTCGAGAACACTCATGCTCCTCGAAGTTGATAAAAAAGATCATCAATCCTCGAAACGAGATATCGGTTCTTGACCGTCAATTACTTCAGCTTATGATAATCCACAAAAAGTCTGAGGGTACCATCTGACTTCTTCGCAAACAGGATAGGCGAACCCCAAGGAGAAGTACTGGGTCAGATGAAACGCTTTTCCTACAACTCCTCTAACTGCCTCTTGAGCTCCTTCAATTCTGGCGTAGCTATCCTATAAGGAGGAATGGACATCGGTGCTGCTCCTGGCACAAGCTCAATAGAGAATTCCACCTCTCACTCTGGAGGTAGACCTGAAAAGTCATCCGGGAAGACATCCCTAGAATGATTAACCACTGGAGGGAAATATTTCTGACCAGTTCCCCGATCATCCATATATAAACTCGCAATCTGGGCTATCACTTCACCTCGCCCATGATGCTCGGGTCCAGCTCGGCCTGCCTGGATATCCCATTCACCCTTGTATAGAAACTTT
The DNA here is from genome assembly GCA_963277665.1 of Viscum album. Classification (NCBI taxonomy): domain Eukaryota; kingdom Viridiplantae; phylum Streptophyta; class Magnoliopsida; order Santalales; family Viscaceae; genus Viscum; species Viscum album. The sequence continues at coordinate 1,116,835,722 of OY728120.1, forward strand.
ACACCCTCTAGTGACGTGAAACTCACCCTGTGATGATAGAAATATACAAAGGCTCGAGAGGGTACCAACCAGTCCATCCATAGAATGACATCATATCCCATCATCTCTAAGACATAGAGGTCCCATAGAAAGTGATACCCACCAACCTCTAGGTGGAACTCCTTGAACTGACACACACCTATCGTTATAATTACCAAAAAAGTGTCTAGAATCATGATATCAGAAGAAGAAGAAACACAATGCCCAATGCTCTCCACAATGGGCACATATATAAAGCTATCTATAGAACCAGTATCAAAAAGTACAGAGGATAAAAAAAAAGCAACGAAAATAGTACCTATGATAGTGGAAGGTCTGGGATCCTTCTCATGTTGGGTATGTTGCATTTCATATGCCTGCCTAGTGTCGCGACCCTATGACAGAGCCTGGGTACCCTGAGCTGACCCGCCCTGCTGTCTCTAAGATCCCGGTGTCTGGATACCACGACCATGAACACCACCTCGGCCTGAACGTCTTGACATATTCCAATTCCCTGACTGGTAAAAAGCTATTGGCCCTACTCTTGCATGCAGAGTTTTCACAGAACCCCTCTCACTAGTCACTGGTGGAAACACCCCATAAAAATGCTAAAGATGACCCATCTTTCTACAAGCTCAACACTCCACTGGGTCATGTGTACACTGAGGTCTCTTGTGCCCCTCTTTACCACATTGGTAGTACATTATCGGGCCACCTGAAGAATTATTCTGGATAGTACTACCACTATGAGAGAAATTTATCTAACTCTTCCTCTTGCCGGTAGAAATAGTACCGGAGACCAGTGCTGAACCACCCTGGTCTGAACCACTTGCTTCCTGCAGGTTTCGCTCAGTAATCAACACCTAGTTCACAATAGCATGCACTGTAGGCAACCTAAAAACATTTAACAGTTCTCAAATGTCATATCGAAGACCATATTCAAAGCATCTATCCCTCAACATCTCATCACCCACTAGAACAGGTGCAGACCACTATAGCTCGATGAAGCGGGTAGAATAGTCCATCACTAACATGGAGCCCTACTGTAGATTCATAAACTCTAAAGCTCGATCTTCCCTTAGCGTCTCTGGAAAGAAAAATTCATAGAAGAATACCAAAAAATCTTCCCACTCCATGTCTCAGTGATTCTCAGTCTGGGTGGTAACATCCCACCATCTCTTAGAGGAATCACGTAGCATGTAAGTAGCGAGCTTGACCCTCCTCCCAGGAGGAATATCCAGATGCTCAAAGATTTTCTGCATAGAATCCATCCATGACTCCGTAGCCTGTGGTCCTCCATCCCTTAAAAAGACAGGCAGATGCTACTACTGGAATATAAGTGTCAGCTCTGCCTTAGATGTGGCAATCGGTGGTGCTCCCTAGAAGGTCTGCATGAACCACATGAATCCTTCATAGAACTGCGCATCTGCGCCTGCGTCAGGTATAATGGTTGGCGCCGCATCTGGAACTGCTTTAGGATCCATCAGTTGCTCATGGCCTACCGTCTCTGGAGTATAATCATCGCCACTTTCTTGGAAAACAACTCATGGTTGTCTTGGTGGAATGACTCTATAAGGCCAAACACATGCCTTAGATTAAGATCATCAAGGACTAAGAACTGGAAAGGGAAGAAGGGAATAGGAGAAATAAAACATTCATGTTTTAAAAAAAATACTATAGGGAATGTATAATACCTACACAGCGTGTTCCCTTAAGTCTTTCACATGGGCATGTACCTCTTCCAGAACTGGTCATGTAACACCCCACACACATAGTGTTTTATCCCTATACACTACATGTACTTGAATTTCCATCCCCTTCCTGAGTCCTTTTACATGGATAAGCCACACAGTTACCCTTAGAACAAGGTTACACGGCGTGTTACACCCGAAAATGACATGTACACCACCCTGTTTCCACATCCACATGGCCAAGTCCACACGATCTATCACCAGTCAAGACTACACGGTATGTTCAAGGTAGACACAGCGTGTACTAGACAATAATTATCGGCCTATGTTGTTAGTGACATGACCTGTGTACTCTGGTTACACTAAACGGCGTGTTCCAGAAGAACACGACATGTACTTGAAAATATCACACCGACCCGTGTTGTTAGCTACATGGCCGAATACCAAGATTACACTACATGTCATGTTTGGAATTGACACGACGTGTATAAGTTATGATTTCTCTATCTGTGTTGTTAGTCACACGGGTGGACACGGGGTCAACCCTACATGGCTTGTAAAACTGGTACACGACATGTTTCCCAAAGAAATTACCTATCCCATGTATCTTCCCACACGACCTATGACACAGTTAGAGACTACACAGCGTGTACATAAGGTACACGATGTGTACTTAAGAAAAACAGTTTCTTCCTGAACAGAAGAACACATGGCATGTAGTCAAAACTACATGGTGTGTATTCTAGGTTTTTTTGGACAGTAACCCTCAGAAACTACTCCGAAGTCTAGAAAAACACTAAAACGAACACAAAAGTGCCAAATTACGATCTGTGAGGCCCCATACTCCCCGTGAACCAAATCTTGGCATCTTATACGTGTTAAAACAAGGTAAATAAGTTGATGATCCACCAAATTCTAGTTTATGAGGGCCCATACTCCTTAAGAACCAAAGTTTGGCATTCATTCACATATCCTTACATAAAAATACCCTATCAAATAGCAGGTATTTTATCAAGTCATCTATCACAATAGCATGCATTTTCTAGCACAACATCTATCACAACAACATTCAATTTCTAATTCAACTACATGGCATGGAAACTATGCATGACATGGGATTCTAACATGTGCCAAAATTGTGCATGTGATGGAATACCCTCATCTCATCGGGTTGCAACTAAATATAACCCAAGTATAAAATATAAATAGCACACCACAAGAGCATCACCCAATGGTGAAAATAAAATCAACTGTAAAATTGAAAAACCAGAAAATTTGCAATTAAATGAGATAGATTGGATTTTCCCTATACATGGGTTAGCTACTCCCAGGAAAAACTTATTACCAAGTACCTATTCCTTCATATCCCTGTCTAAAGGCTCCAAACAGTAAGTCAAGAGAAAAGAATTCCTCTGATACCACTTTGTAACGTCCTGGATCCTGGTGCCACACAATGGGTTCCCTGAACCTGGTTGGTCACATGACTTTAAGCACATTTCCCCAAATGCCAGAGGCTTCCGACTAGAAGAGAGGGCCTAGGACTGATAGTGGGGAAACTATGCCCTCATTTTTCAAAGTGTAGCACATCGGAATAAATATAAAAACACAAAAGGCGGAAGCAGTAAACAATATAAACCTAAAATGGAAAATGGAACGGAAGTAAAAAAGATAACCAAAATTCATATATATGATGATGCAGCATGTCACTAATTCTAAGAAAGCATCCAAAATAGGATACACTGCAATCAGATACAAGACATCACAAATTACAAAGTACATTCAGACAAAACCAAAGCAGTGTAACATGAATGTAGTAGCATCGAAAGCCTAAGATCAATCCCATGTTCTCCTATACCTCTACAATAATCATGTAACTATGTAGGGACCCTTTCCCTTATCGACACCAGTAGAAATATAATCTGTTTGGGCTGAATAAATGACCCAAATAGGGTGTGAGAAATAAATCCCAGTAGGCAACCACCAAAGGCCCATGCCCAACTATTAGTGAAAAAGTACAACAAAAGTGTGCAATAATGAAAATTAGTAAACTAGGAAGTAATCAAAAGTAACTATTCCTACCAGTTACATTTCCATTTTAATAATTATTTAACAATTCCAAGCCTATGCTTTATCTTGTAGGTACAACATAAAAATCACAACAGTGAATATTTAAAGTAAACATTGTCCTTAGAGGTGAAAATCCTTACCCTCAGGCATATAGAGACAAAACACTCAGGTGAGTACCCTCAGGCATAACGAAAGTTTCCCTTAGGTGTAAGAACCATTGACCTCAGTCTAAACAAAACCTTACCCTAAGGCTAAAAAAACACTGCCCTCGGGCATAAGAACCGTTTCCCTCAGGCTAAACAAAACCTTTCCCTTAGGCTAAATAGAACCTTGCCCTCAGGCTAAACAGAAGAAAAGAATGTAATTGGGCCGAGCCCGAGTCATAAGTAAGCAATTTATATATGTTTCCTCTCAAGAAAACTCAAAACATGTTATAATCACGACATACCCATGGGTATCCTGGCCAAATGGATAAATAAGGGAAACACACTCTCGGGGTGGCCATGGATCCAAGCAATGATCCCTAAAACCAGTTTATACTTCTTCATTAGATTACTTTTACAGTTCTAGGTATCTCAACAGTCAAAGTCTCATCCATACAACACCCCAAACATGGGCGCGTGGCACAATGGTGCACAAAATCAACTCGAAAGTTGGAATTAAACACAAGACCACCTACCTCGATCTCCCCTGATCGATATATGTGAAAGGTGATTCCTAAAACAACCAAGAATGATGTAGATATGAGATAAATGATTACCCATTCAGCCCAAATAACTTTCCTTAGGGAAATAATTGGAAGGAAATATTCAAGAAGAGGAAAGACCTTACCTGCGTGGTTCAAACGAGATCAATGACAGAAGAATCGGAGTCCCGATGTGCGATCGGGAGCTCCTCCAAGTCCTGGCCTCCTCTCCCACAGTTCCTGGTGATATCTCTACCTCCTCTATAGAATGAGGAGGCTACTGCCTATTTTTAATGAAAAAACATATCTACACGACATGTACTCTCAAGTACACAACGTGTACTTTCCTTTTAAACTGTTCCTCTAGCGGTTACTTTCCACCGCCTCACTCTCCATCTGCCGACTTGATTGCACGTAGTGTATTACTAAGTACATAGCATGTACTATCGTTTTTCTGGAGGCTACTTACACTGCCTTTCTATTAACTTTCCGACTGATTACACGACATGTATTACTAAGTACACGGCCTGTAGTTAGTTTTTACACCCTTAATCGCTGATAAGCCTACACACCCTGTATTATCATCCCATGTGGCCAAAGTACACGGAGTGTGTACAAAATTACATGGAGTGTACCCATAAATTTGGGATTTTTCCCACATCTCCTTTGTTTTCTCAAAAACACTTAAGGAAAAAGGAAAAGAAGAAACTAGTACCTCAAGAATAAGAATCAGATTCTTACACAATAAAATATTGTTCACCTGCATGAGAGTATGGGATAGGGGTGGAGGGTTCATTTTGGAATGGTACATTGATCAATGAGATTTTCCTGAGTAGGTATCAAATAGTTACATATCCAACTTTCTTTTCCAATATGCATGAGTGCATGAGAGGGGTAACACAGGGGAATTAGATTCTACCTGAAGAAAGGTGGAAATTAATGATGTGAATCGATACTTCCAAGAATTGAAATGTAAAGAGTAACATTAGGATAATTAAGTTCTAATCATGTTCATAATGAAGGGTCCACTATATCACTTCCAATATTGGGGACATATAAATGAAGTTTGACCACTAACCATGTTCAAAACATGAGACCCATTAAGTTTTTTTTGAAATTACTTCGAGGCGCATACCTAGGGTGGGAGGTAAGCCGGTTTGGATAGCCACTGTCATTTTTAGGGGAGCCCATTTGGATTTGGAATATGGTGCCGATCTATAATAAGGAATACGTGAAGTGTGGGGGTGAATTTAAGAAAATTTTCTAGTGGAGTTCAATACTCTTGGTATTATTCCATTGTGGGTGTGATCACATTAAAGGGGTGTACTGGCCTGAGTGAGGGTCAAGCCCACATTTCAAGGGGAGCATCATCTTTGTTTTAAATAGAAAAACAAGGAACTCAAGTTGTGTGGTAGGTTACCAAAACCAAAAGGGGGTAAAGGTCCTATCAAGTGAGGGAAAATCATTTTGTATTTTTACATAATTCAATTAGGATGAGAATCATTCATTTTAACATCTTGTGATGAGGACATTGAATGTGTTGTTTAATGTTCTACAGTGAGAATAATGCATCATATAGTTTAAAATTTTGTGATCTATATTTATAAAATGACATGAATAACATCCATAATATTGACCTGGTGGGATACATGATAGGTGATCACAGAGTGTGAAAACTCATGGAGGACCCCAAAAAAGAGGGAGAAAATGAAATGAGGGAAGTATTGTCTCTCACGTTTTCCATAAACAATGGGATTAGGGATCACATGAATGTTTTTTAGGACTAGTGGTGTGTCTTATGGGTTTTTTACCTTTTCCATCTATTCCCTTACTTCTATCAAAGTCACAGGGGTGGATTTATAAGTGAAAGCATGGATTCTTCTCATGTTTCCATTTATTGTTTTTCAACCTAACATGAATTTTCACCTCTTGACTTGGGTAGTTTAGGGTCATTCTAGTTAGAACAAAATTATTATGGAGAAGCCTATGTGGTATGTAATGTCTTCTGAACTCGACATTAATAGAGGGACAATTTAAGGCCTAACACCACAAAATTATTCCCCTTGGATAGGTCACATAGAGTTTAAGGTCATGATGTTTGGACTAGATGGGGTGATATGACCTATTTGGATAGAGTGGATCATTCTAGACATGACTATAAGGGCCCAGGCGGGGTCCAACATGCTCTTTGTTGGAATAAGTGTCTCATGGGAAGAGGGAAATGTGTTTTGTAGTCATATTCATGGTTTATTGCACACAATTTATCTTTATATTCCTTGGAAAAAAGGGGTTTCTTCCAGTTTAAGGTCATGGATATTGGACTAGTTTGAGAATCTTGTGTAGATGAGAAGGTATTATAAGCTTGATGTGAAGAGAGGGACAATGATTCCATGTACAACACAAGTTCACACATAGTTTAATTTCATAATACATGGACCATTTTCATCTGAGCATCACAACACCTTGGTGTGTAAAGAGGCACCAAGGTTTTGAGTGGACTGCCGAATTCCAAAAACAAGGAATGAGTTAAGAAGAATTTTATGGTTGGGACCAAGATATGATATCTATGTGTCTCAATGTATATTAATGAAAACTAGGAATCGATCCATATGTAGTTATGTTAGGTGGTGCAATATGATACTAGTACCAAAAATGGAAGTCCTATCAGGTGAGGATGAAATGAAAAAGTGGGGTATTTGTCTATGAAACAATAGAGGTAATGAAAGCAAGATACATATTTAGGTCCACAGGCGGACCAAATGGACTTGGTTTAAGGTCATGGTGTTTAAAATATAAGGATCCTAGTTTATGGTTATAAATCTTATACAAAAGAAGGTATAATCCTATATAGGTTCTTATGAATCAAGAGAGAGTATTAACCCAATGTGAAATAAGGTCCAAGTAGGCCTCACTGCAAACAAACATCTCCAAGATAATTTTCAAATAGTTTAAAGTCATAATGATTGGAACAAGAGGTTGATACCTGTATAAGTTCATGGATCTCAGACTAAAATATTTGGTTATTATAGAAGGTTTCTTGTGGTATTAGAGACTTCAAAACCTAATGTGAATGGAGGGACAAAGAGGCCTCATTCCATGAAAACATCTTTGGAATGAGTTGCACATAGTATAAGGTCATGTTTCTTGGACTGTAAGGAGGCCTGGTGCATCTCAATTATGTGGGTGTGGACCCTTCCATTACTACTAAGCCCACATGATCTGTGATTTGTGTGAGAAATACGGATTGGTTAGGAGAATTTCCTATTTCATGGAAGTGAGCAACAAGGGTGAAGAGAAGCGAGGTTGTTAGATCCCCAATTTTTCTAATATGCTTAATCAACATGCATGAATGGATGGAGGGGTAACACAAAGGGTGTTAAAATTTCACCAAAACAAAAGGGTAAGTTGAACATGTTTAAAACATGGGAACTACCATCCGTTTCTAGAGATCCTTTGAGGAATGTACTCAGGATAGAAAGTGATATAGTTTTTCTAGGAACCATCATTGTTAGGGGAAATTATTTATATTTATATGATGATTAGGATCCATATCAAGGAATAATAAATGTGTGGATATGAATTGGGGGAATGAACAAGTATAATTAAACACTCTAATTCCTACACCACCACGTGCTTGATCACATTGAAGAGGTGTATCAGTGAGTGAGGGTTCAACTATTTCTAGAGGATGGAGTTACTTAAATAGATAAATGAATAAGCTAGACCCGTATATGGAAATTATGTGTTTCTATATATCCCATGGAAATGGGAATCAATCCTAATGTAGTCCTTTAACATGGTGTAGTGAGTGACTAACACCATATGATAAGGTCCTCTTAGGTGAGGGATAAATCATCACACAATTTAACATCATATGGCAGGTACATAAACCATATAGTTTAACATATTATGGCGAGGGTATAGTTCCATTCGATTTTTACATATGGTGAAAAGGACATTGGATATTCCTTTTAAGGCAGTTTGATTAGGACCAGAGAGGGGGAGTAATCCAAAAAGTTTTGTGTGGTGATAAAGAGTTTAAACCTGACATGAAAAGAGGTTCAAGTAGTCCCTATATCAAATAAAAATATCTATCATGATTTTATTATAGTTTATGGTTGGTATTATTGGACCATTAGTGAGGGTGAGATGGATTCTACAGCTAGTAATAACAAATATGATGTGAATAGAGGCATTGGGACCCAAATGTTAGTGAAGATAGTCTCACATGGGGGAAAAATTATGGATGGACCTAGGATATGGAGTCTATGAGTCACTATGTTTTCTATGAAATGGGAATTAAGTTATACATAATTATATAATGTGACATGGTAAGATACCAATGTCGAAATTGAGGGGATACCCTCTCAGGATATGATGATGATATGATTCAATAGTTTCAAAAAATCATACAAGGACATTCCATCTCTACTATTTATGGTCAAACAGCTAGGAAAAAATATCATATAGTTTAACATATATTTACAAGGATTTTTTTTCTTATAGTTTAACATCATACAAATATAATTTTAATTGATACAGTTTAAGGTTTCATAGATTTGAACAAGGTTTTCATAAAGTTTAATGTCATGATTCTCATACCAAGGGGTTGCTGCCAGTTTAAGTTCATATATCTTTGACAATGGAGGTGTTGTGAATCCTAGGTATGTTTTTGAAATACAAAATAGTGTAAATTCAACATTAAGAAAGGGGAAATGGTTTATTTAACCACAAAAAAAATCTCTAAGAAAAGTCACACACAGTTAAGGCAATGATGCACAAACCATAAGGGACACTCTGCATTTGAATGTTTGTGTACCTCAACCAATCTGGGGAAAAACCTACTACAACTTCTAAACCCAAGTGAGAAATTTTGGGTGTGAGAAATAAGTGGTGGTGAGGAGTCCCCCTTCTATATGGAATCACACGATAGTGGAAAACGAAGCTAGATTGGAAGGATTCCAAAAGCACCAATTTGTTTGATTGATGTGTATGAATTCATGGGGGATAACAATGAGGGTGTTAAGAATCCACCAAAATAAGGAGAGGTGTAAAGAAAGTAAATTATGAATTTTGAGATCTAAAACTAAAAATAAAGGGTGGATGATTAGGAGGGAATGACTGATGACCATTTTTGAAACAAAAATTCAACAAATCCATTGGTCAAGGATGGAGTGAGAAAATATTGGATTAAATATTGATCATATTTGAAACATAGGAACCATCACTTGTTGTAATATGTCCCTTTGATGTGTGTACCCAATATAGGAGGTGATCTAGTTTGCTCAGGCACCATTATCATTTAGGGAGCCTCTTCAGATTTGGAGGGTGATGAGGATCTAAATTAAGGTTGACTCAAAGTGTGAGATTGGGAATAGTGGTATATTAAAGGGAGAGTTAAAACACTCTAGGATTTATCCCACCATGTTCTAGAATGCACTAAGTGGACATATCAATGAGTGATAACTTCCCAAAGGGTAGTAAGCTTGAGATAGATTAGTGGCTGGTTTGGGCCTAGGATACAAGATTTGTTCGTCCCTATGTATCCCATTAAAAACATGAATCAATACATATGTAGTTATAGAACATGGAATGGTAAGATACCAATATTGGGAAGGGGGTACCCTCTCGAGTGAGGATTCAAGGTATCATATAGTTTTATTTCATAAGATGGGGATATTGAATGTGTAGTTTAAAATCATACATCAAGGACGTTTGACACATAGTCTAACATCTTATGGTGAGGATGGGGTATCATATAGTTTAATGTCTTATGATAAGGACATTATCCTGTAATTTTACATTATATAATTAGGATGAGGAGAAAAGATTCATCTAATGTATCACTTGAGGAACTCAACATTGGTGGGAGGTGTGATACACCCCCAATCCATGTTGATAAATGAGTATAAACCATTGGAGTATACCTTATGAATGACGTAAGGTCCTTCCCATTTGGGTTATAGATTCAACGGATTCTTCTTAGGTATTTTTGGTGTCCTTATAGCTAATATCATATCACACCAAAGGAAGGAGAAGAGGTGAACCTTTTTATTGAATTATCACACCACATGGTTCTAATAAATTTCCAGGTTATGCAGCATTTGAAGCCTATTTTATTTGAGGGATTCCATCTCATCCATATAAACTTTATCTCTCTTGTATTATTATTTTGATCATAAATATCCATCCAGAATAATGTTAGATAAACCTTTATAGGTAAGAAACATTTCTCATACATCAAGGATTATGGAGCCTCTTAGGTGGAATTTCAAGATATCATCTGATAATCCTAGAGGGAATTGGAGAGATTATATAGACAACTATTCTTGTTTTGACCAACCATTTTCTGAAAGATGTTAGAGAGGGTTTTGTTGAATTCCTCGATTTTACCATTTTCCTATACATGATAATGAGAGGTGTAATTAGACCATATGTTGTACTTGGAATAAAACTTCTTCATCTTGATATCTCTAAAATTGGGGTTATTTTTGGTGAGAATGGTAGGAGGAATCCTGATTTGATGGATGATATGGGACTTTAAAAACTCAATCACAGATTGGGTCTTAACTTATTTGAGGGGGATAACTTCTCCCACTTTGAGAATAAGTTGGTGTCATTATAGATGTACCTACATATTTGAGTTGTTATTGGAAGTTAGGGGAATATGACATCAATTCCACATACAAAAAAGGGCCAAGAGTACATAGATTCATGGAGATGCTCTCATGGCTAATGCACAAATTTGGAATGGATCTAGCATGAATAAAACTTCTTGATGAACTCAATGCAGTCATGAACCATGGTGGGATAGAAATACCCCAATATTTAAATCTAGGAGGAGATCTTAAATCCTTCTTGATGATCCCCACATGACCCAACATGGAATTTTTTTATGATTTGAGGAACCTCTTTCCGTTGTATGAAACAAATGAGGATTACATAAAAACACCACATTTATGGGGTGTGTCCTAGGTTGGGGCCATCCAAGAGGGTTATTTTCATTGAAAAACAATGGACCCACTCATGATTAGCTCTATTTAGAGGGAGGGTCCTGTGATGGAGATACTCGATGAAGGGAGTCATTCAATTGGGTGATTCCTTGACTACTAAGTAATTTGAGGGCCTTTCTACAAAAGATTCAGTGACCATATAGTGCACCTGGAATGCCTCTTCATTATAATTGATAATGTAAATGACTCTATGATGTGACCCAAAAATTACCAAATAATCTTGGTCAATCTCTATAATGGATGTGTCCAATCCTTCCAAGGCATTAGTTTGGTCATTCTATGATCATGGAACATGATTCACCTTTATATGGTAAGGGAACTGGGACATCATCTCATGATTTTTCTCTAGAAAGGGGGAGAGAAATTACTTCCTAATGATGTAATCATCATCGATCTTCTTGATAACTAGTTCAGAGCCTCCTTTCACGTGTATTTAAAAGACTTCAATCTCAAGATCCATATTGAGATCAATGGTAATATCTTGATACTCAACCTCATTGTTGGTATATCCATTCAATAATATGAATGAGTACAGTAAGACATCCCATGTGGGAGTAATGAAGAAAATACCAAGGCCCACCCTGTTAGGTTTGAGGTTGTTAGGCCATCTCCCAATCAAACTCCAAGAGACACTATCAAAGTGAATCTTCCAATATGGAATGACCTAATCAAAAAAGAGGATGGAATCATATAGGAAGTTGATATCCAAGGGTATTTCCATAGGGGTTGAATTCACAGTTAAGAAATATACTAATGTTTGGACCTTGATATCTTTTTATGCAATGAACCTGATGTCAAAATTCTATAAAATTACTTCCCAGAACACCAATCACTTAGTCAATATTGGACAGTTGAGATATAATTTAGTATATCAACATGGGATACCAATTGTATCTCATGGTGTTTTAAGTAGTTCCACAATTTATAAAGCATGGAGACCAAAGTGAAGTAGTCATTCTCGATGGAAGGATATCTGATCTTTGCATCAACTAGTATGTGTCTGAGGTAGTATAGGATAATATATTTATCCTCGTTGTTCTTTTGAGCTATGTTTTTACTAAGGTATTATTCTAGGGTAGTCACATAATGGACTAAAGGCTTTCCTAGGATAGAAATAATCAAGTCCATAGGATATAGAGAATACTTCTTAATATCCCCAAATATGGACTGGAAGTCTTTATCCCACTGCTAATTGGTTCATTTCTTTGTGAGCCTCGAAAAGGGGTTACATTTACCATATAAATTAGTGATGAATTTTAAAATATAGGCCATGTGGCCCTAGAGTCCTCATAAATCTTGGAGGGTTCATGGGGGAGGCATTTGTCTGAAAGAAGAAGATAAGTAATTTATCATAGGTACCCCTAAACATAAACATTGGGTGATTATAATTTAATTGATATTATATGAGAAATTATAACAATTTCTCAAGATCCTAAAGGTGGTATTTAAATTTATTTAACTTAACCATAAAATCATCCACATAGTATCCCATTAGTGTATCAAAGGGCATCATGAAGATATATTGTATGTCATGATGGTAGGTGGCCCCAAAATTCTTCAAATTGAATGGAATCAATTAGTAACAAAAGGATTCTTGAGGCACCCTAAAAGTAGTGGATTATTCATACTTGGGGCCATTTATATTTTATTATACCTAGAGTACCCATCCATAAAATATAGGAGTAAGAAACTGGAAGTTGTTTTGATTAGTAAAAATATCACTGGGAGGGAGAAATCATCCTTGGGTGGTGGTAGTTGAGATTCTAGAAGTTAATACCGTCTTTAATTTTTATTTTATTCTTCCTAATTAGGATTATGTTGGCCATCCACATGGGGTAATGGACTTCCCTAATGAAATAATCCTTGATGATCTTTTCAATTTCATACTTGAACATGGAACCATGAGAAGGGTGCATCTTTTATGGAGTTTTTTTTTAAAATAGTAGTGGAGCACTGGGAGGCCAAGTCGGTGAATAGAAACCTGGGGGTTGAGACCTAGAATTTACTTACATATCTTGGTGAATACATTATGGTGATGCTTTAATAAATCCATATATCATTTTTTTCTCTTCCATATAAATTATTATGTTAATCAACATCATATCTGAGTCTTCCTAAGTGTCTTGATTCACCTGGGTCAATTCATAAATAGTGATGGAGACACCCTCTTCAATGGTAATAGGGGAATCATCCAAATCATCTTCATCATCTGATATATGAGGGTCAAAGTAAGGGGTGATCCCCCCATATAGATGGAGATCATTGGGTGGCACTATTATCTGCTTCAGTAGGGTTGCAATATTTTAAGGGGGATTCTTCATCTGTAGAGAATATGGTGAAGAAATCTGATAGGACAATATCATGTGGTTTCTGATGGATATATTCAACTTTGATATAAAAAATATGATGATTGGTTGATATCCATCAGGTCATCCCCACCCTCCAGAAGGTACGGTTCCATCATTGGCCAGTGACCAAGGGATAGGTCTCTCAGTACTCAATAGGATTCAACCTTTATGAATTCAACTATTCTTATCATGTGTCATAATATGAGGCAATATATGATCATTACTTTGATTTAGAAAATATGAAATAGATGCCAATATCCGAGTTTATTAGTTCAATTAAGTAGATTTTCAGGATAATGTTTTCATTCAAATCTACCAAAGGATCCACTGAGGTGGTTATCAAATCATTGGGGGTATTGATACTCTCAATCCCATCAGTATGGAGTTTCCTACCTTTCATTTTATAGTACATTGAATATATGTAACATGATTAATTGGTGTGTGAGGGATAATCATTTCCAGGGAGTACCCTTACTCTACCATGGATGATGTATTTGAGGCCCTAGTGGTACGAAGATGGGACCACTACATGTAGATGGAATCAAGGCCTCCCCAATAAGTTATTGTAGGAAGTTTCCTATGAGGAAACCATGAATTTTGTGCTTTATACCAATTCACCAAACTATATATCTAGTCGAATCTTTCATTTTTGTATTTTGTTCTCTCTTGTCATACCCTTGAATTTTTAGGTTAAAGGGAGTCAAATCTATTTTCAAGAGATTGAGTTTATATAGAATCCAGGTTGGAATGAGATTGATATTAGATCTAGTTTTCACTAGTAAATGATGTATTTTCATTCCATTGAACTATAATGTGACATACAATGGGCGTATGTTCCCCTGAATAGTGGAACCTTCAACTTCTTTGGAGACGTAGATGGTGGATTTTCATTCTTGAAACTCAACTTCCTTTACATGATAGTCCTCAGTGGTAGCTACCTTGTTCTCAAACTGGTGAGGGATATATAGGTCCTTGATAATGGTCTTATGCAAATCCTTTGATAGTTTAAGTTCATCAAGGATTGATAGCCTCACTAGTATGCTTCTTGGGTGCTTCAATAGATCATACTTCTAGGAAAGGGGCATATTTTTTTTCCACTAAGGGTCTCTGTTTAATGGGAAGCATAGTGGGAATAATTGGATGTATCACTCAGGCCTAGATATTGATTTTTTTCTTCCACTGTTGATCGGATAGATTAGGATGAGAACTAGACAATTGAGATCAGGGCTTATGTAGTCATGGATGAGAGCTGGGTTGCAGTGGCTGGACCACACAATCAACTAACCTGGTTGGTTGTAGAGGCATACCCAATTGTGTGGTATGTGAAGAATGTTCCTAATAATCCCTGAGAGAGGCTTGATTTATGTTCAAAATAGAATTATTGGTCATTTATAAATTACTAGATCAAACATCCTTCCTACTAGTATGGAGCCTATCTACCCTTCAATGGTGTTGGCTAGAGGTTCCTAAAGGGGATACATGGAGTTACTCATCATTGTGTACCACAAAAAGATCCACTAACCTGATGATGTTGATGAAGGAAAAATTATATTTCTCATTAGTGTAATATTCCCGGATGAGATGGATTTTGGGGGATTCTCTAAACATGGGGGCATGAACATGCTAAGAGTAAAATCTAGTTTTGGAATGAGAGAGGGAATCTGATTGGACTAGTTTATTCGACACATATTCTTACAAGACTTTTAAGCTTGAGATTTTTATTGGGTGGACGAAGATGATTTGGTGGCCATAGGAGGTTATAGTCTACTCAATCGATCATAGATGATTCTATCGAAATGAGTGACCATCTTATAAGCTATCCACTCATTATACTTATGCATGCCTCATCCAGGTACCTACATCAATCCAAAAGAGTATTTATCATCACTATCTACGGTGGCGTTGACATACACCACCGACATTGGGAAAACACCCAACTCAACCAGGTCATGGTCTACCTGGTCCTAAAGAAAATATTTGAAGATGAATCATGTGTTGATGTTGTGTCTGAGGAACTTGTGATATGGGTAGTAGTCAGAATTATTTTTCAATATAACTACTTGGGGCCTCCATGATTTAAAAATTTTTAAGATGAACTTATCTATGGAACATATTAAGTACCTTGTAAATTTAACATATTTAAAGGAGTAAACTCGATACTTCTATTCTATGAAGTGAATAATAAGTGTCTAACCCTGATGGGGGGATTAGGAATCATTCTCACTATGAGGATGAACTTGGAGACGCCTATCCTATGGGGGTACCTAAAGGAAGTCTGGTTGTAGGGAATGAGTCTATATAGGGGTGTTTTTTTCTACCCTCATAGACATTCATGCGAGATTTGGAAGAGGTAATGAGAATGATCGATGTTTAGTTTTTTATAAGGCTTATTCAAAGCACCAATATCTTTCAAGAAATTAAAAAAAATATTCCTGGATATATCATGGAGGAGTGGGTAGGAACCATCTCTTCTCAGAATTTCTCTATGCACATCCCCAGTAGTAGTTCATGAAAAAGCTTCACATTTAGGGATTATGTGAACCCCTTCCATCAAATAATGAAGTTAGAAACTCGCTCATCGAGATTCTACTTTCATTTGGAGAGGTTACTGATTATTTTATTATACAAGTTTAATTTAAACTGTTATAGAAACTATCTATGGAGATCTTTCTAGTTGGAAATAGATCTCAAGGTCAGCTGACTGTACCAAAAAAAATCGAATCCCTCTGAGGTCAATAAAAAAATGTTTGGTAGCTTCCTGATGATCTAGAGTTCCTAGTATTGGGTTGAATCATGAGATAATGTGGTCTACGTTTTGAAGTGGATCACCCATCCTATTGAATATGGTGACACTCAAATTATCAAATTCTAGGGGTGGTAAAATGTGGTCCACCCATCTCAAATATGGCTTCCCTTTAGGAAGAATTGAATCTTTTTTCTCTATAAAGGCTCAATACAAGTAGTGAGAGAATATTTACCATATTTAGATTGATGGTTATTAGTCATGATATCATTTATTGGCCTAATTGATCTATAAGTGAAGGGATCATGGTCCAAAGGTGGGAATTTGCGCTACTCGGGTGGGGTAGGCGGATCATATCATGGGTTTTTTCTAGAAAATGTTAGACTACACCTTTATTGGATGTGAAATAAAACCTATATAAAACTTGGGTGTCTATACAAGAAGGTTCAAATGTTAATCTAGAGGGTGTATAGGGTTCCCTCAAACATTTTCTTGTTCTGAGCACTTCTCGGTGAGGTATTCTACATTGAGCCTCTTGTATCCCTTAAGAGAATAAAGTAAAGAATCCATTTTGGCATATGAATTGGTTTCATGAGTGACCAAATATGGGATAAAATTTTCAGAAACCACATTTCCCTTGTTGAGAAACTGATGAGTAGGCGACAACACCTTAGTGGGAGGACTTCTAAGGCCCAATGTATGTCTCTTTTGATGAATGTAGGAACCTATCAGAGGATCTAAATGATGTTGTGTCTCACCTATAGTAATATTGATATTAAATATTCATTAATTATTTTAATTTACTCCCATCATATAATTGTCACTTAAAAATGATTAATTTCCAATCAATGTTAATGTTTTGTTCATAAACACATAAGAAGAGCATTGTTCGAGTTCATTTAATTAAACTATAATTTAATTTTTTATCATATCATTAAAAATAATAATCCAAATTATTTTATTCTTATTTTTCAGTGTTCCTAATTAAAATTAAAACATATCAATAGGAGGTATCTTTGTCCAAATCGGCCAATTGAAGGGATATGTGGACCACACAAGAAGGCCCAATAAATTTATTGAGAAAACTGGACCATCCATGATGATACAATTTTTGGGATCAATACAGAAGCCCAGTTTTATTAAACTCCATAATATACTCTTGATTATCCAAAAGAATCATGGATAAAATTTTCAAGTCCCAAATAAAAAAATAATGGGACCAATTGATCCATGAAAATACATCCCACCATTCTGTCCGAGATTTAAAATCATCACATAATCCTTGAATTTTATCCTGATATAGATATAAAATTGAGATGATATTTTTCTTTTTGAAATGAAAGGTATATGAAGAATTATTTTTACAAGAAATGATTCATATTTTAGGTCATATTCCTATTCAAAAACCCAATCATATTATGGCCTTAGAAAAATTATGGATTACAATGGACAGTAGAAAATTGTTTATTAAAATAGCCATAGCATTGGATAAAAAAATACAAAGGTCAAAAAAATTTGATGGTAGGATTTTAAAATTAATATATAAAGATTTTAAGAAGACTATTTCTCTAAATTTGGCTTTATAAATTATCAAATTGGATATTCAAGTGGAGGGGAAGATTTGGAATGCAAATAATCCACCAACATGGCCTATCAATTCATCCCCATCTTCTCCTTATAAGAGTTTGGGATTTCATCACTTAAGAAGGATTTTTTACATGAATAAATACTTTAAAATGGCCTAGGAGGACTTTAATTGATCTTTTTTCAGTAAGTGATACCTCTCCACCACTTTCATTTTCTTGTTTGTTTTCGATTGTTTTCAATTGTAATCGATTATGTTCGTTTTTATTTCAAATAAATATTAATACATGTTTATTCATCTTCATCTCTAATTATTATCAACATTATGTTGTAAAATATTAATGTTCTTAAAATATTTTAAATCAAGTTAAATTATATTTCCTCTTTTACTTTCTCATTCAACCAAAATTAAATTTTTACATCTCTTCACATTTAATGATTGTGTTTGGTGCACCGCTATTTTCTTATCCTATTATTTTTATTATATTTTTAAATCATAACCATAAACATTCAAAATGGAGCGGTTTCTAGGGATGGTAAAAATTATTGTTGATAGTTTTTGATTTTTTAAAAAGAAAAAAAATAAATCAAAAATTAAAAAAATTAAAAAATCTAAAAAAAACATGAAGGAAAACCTGACTTCTCATAAAAATAATAAACTTGAAAAACAAAAATAAAAACCTACCTTCTTTATCCTTTCAAAGTTTGTCTAAATTTCTTGTAGGCTTCCAAACAATCAATCAGAATTTTTACCCGAAAATAGAGTGAACACTTCGCCAACTTAGAGGAATATTAGGGATAATAAAATCAATCAAGAGTCATTAATTGCCCATCCAATTGTTCTAGATATTGTCAATCCTAGGGAGAAAAGATTAAAAGAACTCACTACCCCTGGTATGACTTACCAACCCATTCTTATTCAATATCCAAATATTGAGTCTAATTTCAAACTCAAATCATGTTTAATTCATCTTCTACCTCATTTCCATGGGCCAGCTGGTGAGGATCCACATATTCACCTCAAAGAGTTCCAAATGGTGTTCTCTACCATGAATCTATGAAGGATTTATGAAGAACAAATCAAAATTCAAGAATTCCCATTCTCACTACCTAACTCCACCAAGTCATGACTCTACTACCTCCCTCATATTTTCATAACTACATGGAATGACATGAAGTTAATCTTCTTAGATAAGTTCTTTCTTGCTTCTCATACCACCTCTATCCGAAAGGAAATAAGTGGTATCTAAAACTTCCCTAATGAATCACTCCATTAGTACTATGATAGGTTCAAAACTCTTGTGGAAACTTTCCCGAGCTATTAAATCCATGACCAACTCTTGATCCAATAGTTATATGAGTAGTTATTGGATATGGAGAGAACACTCATTGATGCCTCAAGTGGAAGTTCTATTGTTGAAAAAACTCTTGAAGCTACATGAGATCTCATAAGAAACATGGACGAAACACTGAGAAATTCCATACCCAAGAACATTCTCAATTAAAACAATTCCTAGAGAATCAATAAATAGATCCTAACAAGATGAATGAGTGGATGAGTGAACTTACAGGTCTTGTGAGATAACTAGTAGTGGCTGTTAAATCCCCAATTTCAACTTCTCCACAATCTCTATTCCATGTACCTATCAAGATTTTTGGAATCTACAGCTCACCATCTCATCCAACCAACACATGTCCATATCTTTAAGATGAACCCTCTAATTCTAGTCCAATAGAGCTAAATGAACCATATGCTCTTAGGAACACCAACCTTCAACAATTCGGCCAGTTCCTTAGACACTGAAACTAACCTGACTCTAATAAAGTCTCTTATACCTTTAACACGAGCTTGAGGTATTATAATCATATTTCTAATCCACCTCAGTTACATCCTCACAATACAAACCAATTACAATATGGTAAAGGTGGTGGTAAATTCCAACAACCTTATCCTTTTGTTCCTCAACCTCAAAGGATCAATCCTCCTCTTTCTCCTCCTGGATTCCACTATCTTAATGATCCTTCTCAAATCCCAACCCAATACAATCACTTTCTCAAGAACCAAAATCAAGGTAATCCTAATGCGGTACATGCCTCTTCTTCCAAAAAACCATGGGAAAGAACTATGGAAGATCTTTCCTCCTTCACTCATTCTAGCATTAAAAACACTGAAACCCGAATTGGTTAACTTTCATCCCACCTAATCCTACAAAAATAAAATAATTCTTTCCAACTACCATCTCAAACACTGCCCAACCCCAAGGGTAATTTAAGTGAAATTACACTTTGATCTAGAAATAAATTCTCCATACCCCATAATGAATCCTCAAATAAACATTTGAATTTTGAGCTTGAAAATGAGAAGAACAAAAGGCTAGAAAAAAAATTTGAAGACATTCTCTAACCTCCTTCCATACCTCTAAGGAACCCAATCCCTTTTCCTAAAGCCATCTCTAAACCAATGAAGTCCTTCTAACCTGATCCTAAAATGATCAAAAAATCTAGACATGTTGAAGTCAACATTCCCCTCCTAGATGACATAAAAAAATACATAAGTACACAAAGTTTATTAAGGAATTTTTAACCTATAAGAGACAACTTAGGACCATTGAGAGTGTTTCAACCATCACTTTATACCCATTAAGTGAAAAAATATAGGAAACTTTATGCTTCCAAGCCAAATAGGGAGTTCCAAATTTGATGATTCACATATAGACCTTGGAGACTCGATAAATTTCATACCCAAATATATATTATCTAAACTTGGTCTAGGTCCCATGCACCCAACATGTGTTTTCATCTAGTTATCCAATCAAAGCACAACCATTCCTAAGGGAATAATTGAGTATCTCCTTGTCCGAGTTAATGATCTTATCTTCTCGGTTGATTTCTATGTCCTTGACATGGAAGGTGAGACAAAATATTCTCAATCTCCACTAATTATAGGTAGACTATTCCTCATGAAGGATAAAAATAAGATTTATCTCCATGTGGTATTCTTATCAATGGAATTTG
Organism: Viscum album; assembly: GCA_963277665.1. NCBI lineage: Eukaryota > Viridiplantae > Streptophyta > Magnoliopsida > Santalales > Viscaceae > Viscum > Viscum album. Next base: position 1,116,856,886 of record OY728120.1, read on the forward strand.
GTGACCAACTTGTCAAGTTCAACATTTTTCAATCCATGAGCTACCTATCAGAGGGTCACTTCACTTTCTCAATCCATGATTATGAGGACACTTATGGGAGTGGTTTCACCCCCATTTAATCATATTAATCACGTTATAATTAGAGAGGAGCTTGTTATATTTTCACCATGATTAACCAAGTCATAAATGGGGAAGTTTATGCTGACCTCTCATTCATAGACTCCATCAATCTTGAGGATCTTGAAAAATCTCTTGAATCCCATCTCAACTATGATCTATGTTGTTCAACCTTGAACAATATTGAGGAAAATGAATCAAAGCCAACTAAAATCCCTTTCTCCATTCCTAAGTTTTCTATCCCACAAATAAAAGATGATGCTGATCTGAAACCTCTTCCTGCACACCTAAAATATGTATTCCTTTTCCATGATCACTCTTATCCTATCATTTTCTCTACCGTACTTAATAAAATTGAGTAGTCCAAACTTGTTCATGTGTTAAAGGAAAATAAAAAATCATTAGGTTGGAACTTAGATGACATACTAGGAATTAAACCTGCTCTTTGGGTGCATTACATCCATCATGAAGAGTCATCCAAACCAATCGGAAAACCACAAAGAAGTCTCAATCCACTCATACTTGAGGAAGTTAGGGAAGATATTACCAATATACTCCAAGATAGTAATATTTAACAAATTTCTGATAGTGAATGGGTTAGTCTAATTCAAGTGGTACCTAATAAGGGTGGGATAACTCTTGACACAAATGAACATGAAGAGGTGTCCACAAATTGGGTGAAAAAAAATGGTGTGTATGCGTTGATTATTGATAATTTAATGATGAAACAGGAAAATATCACTACCCTATTCTTTTCCTCGATCAAATACTAGAACTATTATCCAGAAAGTCACATTATTGCATTCTTGATGGATACACCGACTACATCCAAATACCAATTGCACTTCAAGACCACGAAAATACTACATTCACTTGCCCCCTTGGAATATATGCATATAGAAGAATTCCTTTTGGCCTCTTCAATGCTCCTAGAACATTAAATAGGTTTATCATGAGTATAATTTTTGAAATCATTAAACATTTCATGGAGGTATTCATGGATTACTTTACCATTTATGATGATTCATTTGAATCCTATTTGTATTCACTCCCTCTAGTCCTTAAAAAGTGTGTCAAATGTAACCTTGTTCTGAATAATGAAAATTTTCACTTCATGGTTAATAATGGGATTTTTTCTAGGGAAAATAATTTCACAAGAGGTTTTTCAATTTTATCATACCAAAATTAAGGTGATCTAATCACATCCTGAATCCACAATCGCACCTCAGGACCAATAAAATACTGCATTCACTTTCCCCTTTGAAACATATGCATATAATATAATTCCTTTTTGTATTTTCAATTCTCCTAAAACATTATATAGGTGTATGATGATTATATTTTCTAAATTCATTGATAATTTCATATAGGTATTCATGGATTACTTTAACTTTTATGGTTATTAATTTGAATCCTATTTTCATTCACTCTCTCTAGTTCTTAAAATTTGTGTCAAATGTAACCTTGTGATAAATTATAAAAAAATCACTTCATGGTTACTAATTGGATTTTTCTAGGGAACATAATTTCATAATAGGATATTCAAGTCGATCCAACTAAAATTTAGGTGATCCAATCACTTCTTCAACCCACAAAAGTTTGACACATCTGTTTATTCCTTGGCCATACTAGTTTCTATCGATGATTCATCCATAACATTAGAAGGATTTACCTTCCACTCACATGAATACTCAAAAATTATGTTACATTCCATTTCAATTAGGCTTGCAATATATACTTCATTTAACTCAAAATTGTTCTTACATTGGGCCTGATAATCCAACCCTTGGATTGGTCCTTACCCTTTGAATTGATGTGCGATGCTTTTAATAAGGGAATTGGGATTTTTCATGGTTAAATAAGAGAAAAAATTACTTATATAATATATTATGCCTAAAAAACATTGGATGATACTCAATCTCACTACAATGTGACTGAAAAGGAACTTTTATCTATGTTTTTTTTGTAGAGGATAAATTCCGTCCTTGTCTCTTAGGTTCAATAATAATAATTTTTATATACCATTCATCTTCGAATTTTTTAATTAAGAAAGTGGTTTCGAAACCAAGGATAATAATATTGATCTTAATGATACAATAGTTTGACATTGTGATTAAATATATACATGGAAGAGAAAACCCTATGGCTGATCACCTCAGTAGAATTTATCATTCTTCTCAATCTAAAATAAATGATCCCGAATTTCCAACTGAACACCTCTCACCTCTTACTCCAAAGCTACCATAGTATTCCCAAATTATAAATTATTTGGTCTCTTTTATTTTTACTGAAATTTTATTGAAAGAACAAAAACTGAATCTAAAAATTTATTCAAAATTATATTTTTGGGAAGATAATAAACATTAGAAAACTAGGGCTGACATGGTAATTAGGAGATATGTTGAGAAAGATGAAAATTCATCCATCTTGGAATTTTTTCACTCAATGCCTGGTGGTGTCCACATTGGACAACAAAGGACCTCCTAAAAGGTCCTTGAATCATGATTCTTCTAGAATTAACTCTTCAAGGACTCACATGAGTTTTACAAATCATGTCCAACTTGGTAAAATTTTCATACACTTTACAAAATAAATTAAGTGCCCCAAAATCCTTTAATCTTATATGAAGTCTTCGATGTTTGGGGCATTGATTTCATGGGACCATTTCCTATTTACAATGGATTATAATATTTTATTCTTATGGTCTATTATGTTTCTTTGTGGGTCGAGTCCAAACCCACTAGTAAGGATTATGCAACTACTATTAGTGAGTTCCTAAAAACCCAAATTTTCCATTTATTTGGAACACCATGTGCCTTAATAACTGACTTAGGAACTCGTTTCTATAATCGAACCATGGAATATATTTTAAAAATTAATGGTGTTTTACATAAAACATAAACTTATTATCACCCCCAAACAAATAGAATGGATGAACATTCTAATAGAGAAGTGAAAAGAGTGCTTGAGAGAATTGTAAAGCCCACCAGAAAAGACTGTCCTGAAAGACTTGGTGAATCACATTGGGCTTATATAACTACCTCTATAACATTTTTTGGGATGTATCCATTTAGGATAATTTTTGGTAAATCATTTCATTTACCAATTGAAATCCAATATAAGTCATTTTGGTCTATGAAAAATTGTAATTTTGATTGTGAAAAATCTGAAGAGGAGAGATTATTTCAATTGAATGAATTAGAGGATCTTTGACTAGATTATTTTGAGAATTCCAATCTCTATAAAGAAAAGGATAAGGAACTCCATAAAAACACATCTTTTTAAAGGTATTCCATGAAGGTGAAATGGTAATTCTCTTCAACTCTCAATTTCAACTTCACCTAGGTAAGCTTAATTCAAATTGGGAAGGTCCTTTTATTATTAATAATGTTTACCCATTTGGTACAATCAAAGTCCAAGACCCCACTTCCAAAAGAACATTCATGATTAATGGACATAGGTTAAAGAATCACCATAATAGGACACACATCCTGGGAATCACATCGACTTCCATCAAATCCTCAACCACTGTAATGGACCCACCACTTGATGGAGACAAAGACCAACAAAATCCAAACTAGGGGCACTTATTTCCCTTTAACTCTCTATATCTTCTTCTCTTCCTCTATTTCTCTATTTATTCTTATTCATATCTAGTTATCATTTTTACCACTTTCTTAATCGAACCCTTTTTTTTACTTTCTATTTTGTATGGGTGTGTATTTTAAAACAAAAAAAAAACTAAAAAAAACAAAAAGAGTCTTAATTATGCACCATTCAATTTTGAAAATTTTTAATAACCTTTTTGGGAGCCCAATGACTTGTTTTCATCTCATTTTTTTTTATTTTCATTATAAATTTGGATAAATAATTTTGTTTCAAAACAAATAAATTTTTAATGGTTGGTTTTTTATTTGGAAAATGTTTTTACCCAACCCATGAGGAACAAATTCAGCTTTCATGCCAAGGATACCTATGGCCATCTTTTCAAAATGTGTGTTTTTAACCCCCTGATTGGGAGTCATGACTTTGTGGACCCTTGATCTAAATTTCTTACTTTAGTGTACATTAATATTATAGAGGAATTTTATGAACCACATGATAATCACAATAGACAAATATCACCTCATTACTCTTAAATTAATCCTCCTTTTCAAAGCCCCTTTGATCATATGAATACTTTTTTTTGATAGCCACATTACAATCCCAATAACTTATCCCACCCAAAATATACATGGATTTTCATTGCATAATTTATAGAAATTTAAGTGTGGGGGGAATGGATTTCATCTTGGGTACCTTTTCCTTGATTTTCAATATATCATCATATTCTTGAGGGAAAGTATCCATTTAAGTGATGGGGATGGGTTTTCATTGTCATTTGGTGAGTTTCTGGAATGGATTAACGTTTATTTAATTTTTTTCATGTTATTAAAAAGTGTTCAGAAAAATGAAAAAAATGAAAAAAACAATTAAAAAAACAAAACAAAAGAATGGGTTGTGTCATGGGTGGGTCAAAAATCACTCTTTATCAACCTTTGATCTTGTTATAACTATTACAATTAGTGTTTTGAGGATATCAAACATGGGTTGGGATATGAGTGTGAGATTTGTTTGAAGTTCAAATTTTGAAAAAAATTAAAAAATTAAAATAAAAAAGGAACACTTGCATCATATTTTATTGTGTTATTGGGAACAATTTTGTCTTTTTCACAAATTTCATTTTTCCTTTCTCTCTCTTTTATTTCTTTAAACATAATATCCTTGTAAATATGTGTTTTAATAACTTTCCATGTCTTATTTTAAAAAAAAAATTGCATTGCTTTTCCCATGTTGGTGTTTTACCCCTCTTTTCCTATCTTTTGTGCATCATATTCCTACCATCCCATAGCCACTGAAACCCCCTAAAAATACCTTTTGATTCTTTTGAACATTAGGATAGGTAATGGAATCTAATATCTCTTTCAAAATCGAAGATTTTTACTTTTGGTTGGTGAATGGGCGAACCTCCAGAAATAAATTTTTATCATCTCAAGGAGTAAATTATGAGTGCCTACATTTTCCATTTATAATTTTGATCATGAAAAATTAATTATTTCTGGAAAATTATTTCTGGAAAAAAATATGGTGAAATTATTTATGGATTAGTGAACTAGTCTAGACCCCCTAGATTGGTTAAAACAAAATTTTAATATTTTTGGGCGAGTCAAAATGAATTGGTTATGTTTTTATATTTATTTTACATAATGAAATTCATAAAAATTTGGGTGTGGGTTGATATTACATATTCATTAATTATTTTACATTAATCCCATCATATAATTTTCACTTAAAATGATTAATTTCCAATCAATGTTCATGTTTTTATCATAAACACATAAGAAGAACATTGTTCGAGTTCATTTAATAAAACATAAATTTAATGTTTTGATCATATATTTCAAAATTATATTCCAAATTATGTGATTAATTTATTTTAGTGTTCTTGATGAAAATTTCAACATATCATTAGAATGGATCTTTGGCCAATTCGTCTAATTGAGGATCCATATGGCCCATATAAGAACGCCCAACAAATTTGTTGAGAAAACCAGACCGACCATAATGATACAATTTATAGTCTTAATCAAGAAGGAAAATTTTTATGAAAATCTATAATGTGTTATTTATTATCAAAATTAATCATGGATAAAATTTTCAAGGCCCAAATAAACCAATAAGGGGCCCAATTGATCCATGAAATTCAAACCCACCATTCTTTCTGAAATTTAAAATCAGCACACAATCCTTGAATCTTCTCTTGATATAGATATAAAATAGAGATGATATTTTTCATTGTGAAATAAAAGATATGGGACGAATAATTTGTAGAATAAATGGTTTGTATTTGAGGTAATATTTTTGTTCAAAAACTCATTCACATTATGTCCAAACAATTCTAGATTAAAATGGACAACACAATTTTTTTTATTCAAATAGCTATAAATTTGGATCCAAAAGTACAATGGCTAAAAAAATTTAGGTTATACTATAAACATTAATATATAAAACTTTTATAAAGAATAATTTTCTAGATTCATCTATCTAAATTATCAAATTGGAGATCCAAGTGGTGGAGAAGATTTGGAATTAAAACAGTCCACCACCTTGGGCTATAAATTCATCCCCCTATTCTCCTTAAAATGGGTTGGAATTTCAGCACTTGAGGAAGATTTTTTACATTAATATATCCTTTACAAGTTCCTAGGAGGAATTTCCTTTATCTTGTTTCAACAAGTGAGTCCTCTCCTCCACTTTCCTTTTCTTGTTTGTTTTCGGTTGTTTTCAATTGTAATCACATATGTTCATTTTTATTTCAATTAAATAATAATGCATGTTTTTTCACATTAATATATAATTATTATCAAAGTTCTATTGTGAAATATTAATGGTATTAAAATAATTTAAATTTAGTTAAAATTTCTTTCCTCTTGCTTTCTCATTCAATCAAAAGTGAATTTTTACTTCTCTTCACCTTTCATGTGTCTGTTCAGTGCACTATTTTTTATCCCGTTCTTTTTCTTATATTTTTAACTTATAACCATAAAAATAACATCCTGATTATAAACCACCCAAATGTATGATTAAATCTCTCATTGGGGTGTTTCATAATTTGGGTATGTTAAGTGATTGAGAGATTTTCAGATTTAACATTATTTAAATTAATATTGTGTATGTAAAATAAAATATGTTATGGATTAATGACATATTTGGGACATTTTGATTCCATGGATTATTTCAACCAAAAACAAACAAGGGTTCATGAAATATTCAAACTTACAAAAATGATATTTTATGACCATTAGAACACTTTTTAAGGCATGGATTAAAACTAAAATTTGGAATTCTGATTGAAATCATCTTGTGAAGTGGATATTAATTAAATGAAATGTTTTTAAGTTCTCGAGGATATCATAATAATATATCCCAAATATTTAACTCACCCCAAAATTTGTTAAATTATTAAATCAAATTTCATCAATCAATCATTTCATCTAAGCTCTACAAACAAACCCCCAATCAAAAGACAATCAATTAAAACAATTGACTCTATTATTTATACCATCATTGAGGATTAGAACCAAGTGAAACTATAAACATTAAGAGAGCACCATACATTTTAATGTTTGATAGGAAATAATCGGATTCACTTTAAAGATTCTCTCAATCATATATTGTGACATCAGCCTAATTTCTCTAATCATCCAGGGGATGGATCATGTTGTAATTTAAAGTGGTGGTGGTTGGAGAGGAACATTCATCATTAGCTGGTGGATGATAATAATGGTATTTTTACCACTAAAAAAAGAGGACCTAAATAGAGGGTATCATATTATCCCTATACCCTAATTTTTACATGTCGATACATCCCTTAAATGACTTATTTAATCATGGTAAGTATCTTAATATAGGTATTCTTGAAACTATGGTGGTAACCATAAGATTTCTGGAACTAATACACTAGATTTACTGTAATATAAAACATATGGAACTTATGGTGGATGGACTCAAGATGTTTATGGATTCCAATATAGTTCATCTGGTGATCTCTGAGGTGGTTGAATATCACCTAGATATTTTATTGGAGGCACGCCACATGGTCCCTGACGAGGAAACCTATGATAGTGATGTATAGTGTTTTAGGTGGATAAAAAATTATAAGTAATTGATCAGCGTCAAGAATATTGAATAATATTTTCTACTAGTCATTTTATAGAGATTAATCCTATTCTTGATCACCCTGATCTCCAATTAGTGATGGTTGCGAAGATGGGCATGGAAATGATGCAGAAATTCTCTATTTTTTATTTTCTGGAAGAGGGGGCATCACATGGGCCATTCATCCTTAGAAGGGTGCAGATTATTTCAGATATGGGTTTATCTTTATAACTATATTCATATAGAATGGGTTATTTATAGCCTCTTTCTAATTGGGAAGGTTATCATGTGCTTACGGCTAGGTAGAGTGATCACCTTTATCTGAGGGTTCCAGTCTATACCCTGATGACTCCCCTACTTTGAATGTGGAGGTGGAGAGGAGGGAAGATGATGGTGGTGACGACAGTTTCACAAAGAGTCTATGGAAGTAATTCAATACAACCTCTACATGATGGTGCTTATGGAGGGATTTAGGGACATTTTACATCTCATATTTAGGTATGGGCAGTCTTAATAGACGAGCTCCCACCCCTAGCTCTGGTGATGGGGGTGGAGGCATCTCCTTTGAGTCATTCATCACTTAAAACCCTAAGAGGTAAATGTTGATGTAAAATTTTCCATGTTCCTATCTCTAATATTGTAGTAGTTCCTAGAGTGTGATCAGATGAGGGTCATGGGGGTTTCTTCCACATGTTTTATAGACAGAAGCAAGGGTAGGTCCCCCACAATGGTTATTTTTCCTCCTACCTCATGAAAAATCTTCAGGGAAAGGGACTTATTTAGTATGGGGATTACTTCCATGTCAGCTGATGGAATTGTGGGGAGGACCCTCGTGGTGGAATTCTTTATCATGAGATATCCCATGACATTTTTTGGTGGTTCCCATGGTGGGGAGATTCAACCTGAACTTCTTGGTAAGCATCTAGGGTCTTGATCCCAATTGAGTGAAGACATTCCCCTTGATGGTGGTTATGAGGATAGGAGGTGCATTGATAGTAAGAAGTTCCATTTGAACTATTGGAGAGGCATCAAATTAGGTAGGGTTAGAAGTATTCCCCCAAAGTTGATGACAGATGTTCTGGACTGAGGCTGATAGAGAAAGGATAAGATCAACATGCTCATCGGCCTACAAGACTACCCGATGTTGTCGATGTGTCCTAGTTGGATCCCTCCTTGGTTAATCTTGAGTATTATTCATGGTATATGTGACCCATACATCCCCAACCTCCTTGTAATAGGGGAGTGATATGTCAAATCACTCCAGAGAAAATCTCCTGAAATGGTTCACTGTAATGATGGTGGGTTTCCCCCTGAATGGCCCCTAATGGAAGTGGTGGTGGTGAGGTTATTTTGCTCCCAATTCTTATAGGGCCATATCCCTGGTTGAAATGACCCCTTTTTGTTCATATCAATGAACAAGGGCATTAATCACCCTCTATTGGATGATCTCAAAGGGGGAAATGGAGTGAGGTAACTTAATAGTCATGGGATTTGTAACCATCATAGAAGGAGTATGGTTATACGAGAGTATTGAATCAATATCTTTCCTTCCCCATTCCTATTAGTAGTGGTTCATTATGTTTTACCCATATGTTGTGTCCAATAAGATATATGAGGTGAACCATCATTACATTTCTAATGAAGCTGATTCCTAACATGCCCAACATTATTCATCCTCTCCAAGGTAGAGGAGGGATTCATGTCAAAAATGCTTAAAACTATTGATTCCCATCGCTCATCATATACCCTCGACTATATGAGAAGAGTTTCACATCAAGTTTACTATTTTTTAGTGAATCCCAAGCTTATAGATGTCTAGATCCAGTTATTTCAAAAACTAGTGATGTCCAACATTACTCATATACTCATGGTTTAATGAGAATATATTCATGTCAAGGTCACTATTTAGTTTGGTGAATCCAAAAATGGTAATTCTTAGAATTATTTATTCCCAACATTCATTATCTACCCAATGTAGAAGAATAATATATTTATGTCAGGTTTACTATTTTGTTTTCTAGAACTTCTGATATGGTACACATCAGTTATGACTCACCTCTTCCATAGTGGGTTTCATCCTTGGATAGGACACAACCCCTCTAGTGTGGTTTCCCCACATTCCTACTTTATAAAGGTGGGTGACCTCTACCACCCCGGTTGATGATATTGACCCCTTGATCAGAATGGGATGATAGAATGTCAAATCCTCCTTCCATGGATTCATATTTGGAGTTCATTGCCTAGTCCAAGTCTACCTCATAGATTTGAGAAATGTTCTTCAATATCATTCCTGGTGCCAACTTGATGTGGACACTAGTTAATTTCACTTCTTGTTATCGTGACAAGGAATCTACCTATGGTCGGATCTAATAATGGTGTTAAAAATATATAAGCATCTATGAATGTTGGGTGTGTTGGGAATATGTAAATGTCTACCTCTTTCAGAGTTGAGGGAATCTCATGTAAGAGGTATCTTAGGTGTATGACCCAAGGAATACTGTATCTATCACAGGTAACTTATGTGAGGGGCATAAGCCACCCAAGACTTGTTTCCTTGGTAATATTGTTCTTTTCAGATAGAGTGACTCACATAAATTATGTGTTATGTGAGGCATACATTAATTTTCATGCCAAGAAACTTATGCTCATTACATAAGGATTCCTAGGATCATCACCTAGGTAATATCATTATCATCACATGAGATAGAGATTTTGATGCATCCTGAGGGTTCATGGGTTTAAAGTCTTGTGAGGATGCTATCAAAGGTTTAAAGTCTTATAAGGATGTAATCACATGTTTAAATTATTTTGGGGATTTTTTCCATATATTGTCATCATGTATTGGCTCGAATAGAGGTTAGAGAGGCATGATTATGTCAAGTTATAGGGGGGCTCAAGTTTAGGTTGAAAGGGGGTAAGTGTGTTCCCTAGGGGAATTGATCTCACTTCAAGATCATCACATCCCATGAGGAATATGGATGAATTTTTTGTGATAATTAAACCTAATGGAGTTATCATATGTTACTTATTATGAGATAGGATTCAAAAATCACATAGTTTTATAGAATATTTTAAGTTCATGTGATGGGAATGGTCCGTACAGTTTAATGTCGTGTGGTAAGGATGATTGTTTCACAAAAGGAGTGACAACAAGGCATGGTATGGGACATATACATAGAAGTTGTCTGGTATATGGGGTATGTTATCATGATTATCACATGAGGAATCCTATGTTTATCATATAAGGTGAGACTACATTTTACTATAATGTGTTGGGGGTGTTTTTGTATAGTTTAACATCATGAGACTAGGAAATTAGTTTCATATTGTTTAAAATATTACAACTCAGACATCAATGGGACTTACAAAAGGAGAAGCTCGGGTGCTTCCAAGGAGCAATGATGGTATGATTGGGGCTTATGTGTGGAATATTTACAGGTGTTGTTGAGGAGAATTATTGGATTTATTAGAGAATATGTATGGAATAATCCTGGGTGATGGGGGTTTCATCTCACTCTTATCACATGAGGCATCATGCTCTGATTACATAGGTATACCCTGATCATTGCATAGTGTAAGGCCATAGTTTAATGTCATGTGAAAGGGATTTGTGTGTAGGGATTACACATTGAGATTTCCATTCTTTAATCCTCATATCAAGTCATGAGGGAATCTCGACCCACTAATGGTTCAAGGAATATGATTAGGGCTTACACCTGAGGAGGAGGTCCATGGGGACAACTTGGGATCATTTTGGATATATATAGGGTTTTCATTCTATGGATACCCATTATTTTCTCCTCATGTCGGATCCTAAGGGAATCCCTACCCACTGATGGTTAATGAATATGATTGGGGATTACACCTGAGGAGGAGGCCTAGGCGGACTACCTAGGGGTTGTATCATGATCATTACATGAGGCTTCATATGACTGACATGTAAGGAATCTCTTTCTTATCATGGGAGGCATAATATGCTTGTCACATAGGGTTTACTATAGTTTAATACAATATAGTGAGGACTACTAGGAGAAATATGTTTATAAACAGTTGGTGCAGAACTTACACTGAAGCATACCTTTCTTGTCCAACCAGGAAAAGAAGTCAAGTGATACGGTTTTAGTAATTTCTTGAGTATTTTGACTCAAGGTATTTGAGGAACCCAATAGGATAAATTCAATTAATGGCATGGTAAAGGGACCAAGATGAGTACATTGACTCAATATATTTTAGGGATTGTAGAGGAGTATTATGACTCATGGTATTATATGGGTGGGACATTAGGTTTGTATAGGTCACAACCCAAAATATCCTCAACCCAGCCCAAAAATATTGGGGCGAGACTATCCATTTTTCGTGGGGGTTAGTGATGATAGTGAAGGGACTAGGCTAGAGTCATGTTACTACAACCCATATCTAACCTTGATTAGGGGTTATAGGGCACAATCACTATGGTATAGACTATCAGGCACCAAGGTAGGAGACCTAGGAGAAGGGTTTCATGAAAAGAAAGTTTCGCATGATTCTCAACATTTATGAAAGTGTATTTAGTGAAAGTATGGATCCAAATAGATGTGTATAACACTATTTTTTAAGATTTAGAGTTTCACAAAAATTTAAGTTTCATGAATTTTGTCCATCTTATGAAAATAGTGTTCTTCGTGGACGGAAGTTTCACAAAACAACCTCAAACACTCAACCATTCATGGAAGGTTTTACATGAGGGAATTTAAGAAATTTTACTTCATGGAAGAAATGAGTTGTGAAGATTTTTAAAACTCTTTAGAGTCTCTCAAATTAAGAGTGTGATGTTTTATATTGTAGATTCTTCCTCAAAATGATGAATTTACAGTGTATTTATAGGAGATATGGCGATCAAAAGATATATTTCATGAAGTATTACTCTATTTGTGAAATTTTTAGTGCTTTGTAAATATGTTGTGAGAAGGATTACTATCCCCATGGAATTTTGGGTTTCATGGTTCTCAAAATTATATTCATGAAACTTTTGAGTTTTTAGAAATTAAACACTTTGTTCTAGAATTGCCTCTACTAGTTTTTTCTAGAATTCTATATTTTAACAACCATTACTTTTGATTTATACGTCCATTTGGGATCCTCAACTAGTAAAAATAAAGATTTTGAATCAAACTATGCCCTTGTATTGGGTTTTTTATCATTAGACCCTTTCTATACTCATTTTTAGTACCAAGATTCATATAAAATATACCTATTCTTATCTGGAAATAGAATGATATTAATATGGAATTTTTCAGTAAATTTTAAAAGACACTTATAAAGAATAATACCATATGGGTAATTTTTTTATCATTTTACCAAGTTCATGTATTTATTCACTATAAGGGAAGATATTCCTATTGATTTCCTCCTATGGATCTATATTAATGACATTATGAGGCTTCATGGTGAACCTATTTTGATTGTACTGATCCTGATTTGTGGTTTACATCAAATTTTAGAAGAGTTTTCAAAAGGATCTTAAAATGATATACATTTGAGCATCTCCTATCATTGATAAACTAATGGGTAGCCCAAAATGAATATTCCAATATTATAAGATATTTTTTGGTCACTCTCACTTGACTTTCAAGGTATGTGGGATTATTATTAAACATTGGTAGAATATTACTATAATAATAACTTTCATCCAAGAATTAAAATAGCATTGTATAAAGAAATTTATAGAAAAATATTTTGTACACAAACTTATTGTAATGAATTTAGGGAAAGGAATATTTTAGTCCTAGAACTTGTTGAGGATACAATGGTAAAATTGAGAAATATTCAGAATTATATCAATGCGTCTCAAAGTAGGAAAAAGAGATGTGTAGATAAAAAAATGAAGGATATGGAATTTCAAGAAGGGGATTATGTTTTATTCAAGGTATCTCCATGGAAGAGTGTTATAAGGTTTTTAAAGAAATTGAAACTAAGTCCCAAGTACATCAGGCATTTTGAAATTCTTAAAATAATTGGAGTTTTGGTTTTCCTTATGGTAATGGAACCTATCCTCCCTAAAGCTCATGATATGTTCCATATATCTTTATTGATGAAGTAAATTATAGAACCAATGCATGTGTTAACTTTAGAGGAAATATAATTGGAAACCTATTAATCTTATTGTGAAGTTCCTATATATATTCTTGACTCTAAATAAAAAGTGTTTTAGAATCGGATGACTCAATTGGTGAAAGTACTTTGGAGAATCATTAGATAGAATAGACAATATAGAAACCTAAGGAAGTAATGGTGAAAAACCGAACACACTTGTTTTATAAGTGATATCCATGAAAATTTCAAGGATGAAATTTTTTAAGGTGGTAAAAATGTAGCACATCAGCTTCAATTATAATAAGTAAGATATTCTTTCTAAAGAAACTATAATAAAATGCACACATATTTATTCAAGAATGTGATTAAAAACTAATTTCATAAATTTTATAAATTTGAATTTTATGAAATTAAATTAATTTTTTAATTTATCATGTTAAAATTATCTTAGGGTGAATTTTTTATATTTCTCAAAAATATTTGATTTAAGAGTGAATAGTAAAAAATAATGATGTTGTAAAAAAATATCACTTTTATGAAACTATAATGATGTAAAAATAACATGAAATTTTATGGAAAAAAATTATAGAGAAAATATAAATTTAATAATTAATATAATTTATAGGAAATTACAATTTTGAACTTAGAAATATATGCTTAACATTTTGGAAATCTAGGTATTATTTGTGTTCAAATAAAAATTATTTTTAGTTATTCTCTCTTAATCAAGTATTTATAAGTTTACTTTCAGTTTTGGTATGGTTTGAAAGATAAATAAGTCACATATCCTTTAAAATAATTCGATTATTTCTATTGGAAGAAATATTATACTTTATTTCATTGTAAAATAATTTGTATCCCTAAAAGAAGAATATTTCTAAAAATGGGTTTAGTTGCATTTTGTGAACATATATTAAAAGCAATTTTTATCACTTATAGAAATTAAATATATTAAAATGGATTAAATATTTGGAATTATTATAATTAATATTTGGTAATAAGTTAAAATTAATTTTTTTTTCATAGTGAATAACAACCATGGTAAATATTTATCACTTCGATTAAGGGTAAAATGAGTTAAAAGGGACAAAATTGAGGGATAAGGGTTCAAGATAGCACAAAATACGTACACAAACCTCATTTATTGGTTTTATTTCAACATTAACCTTATCATATTAAAAATTGGTAATTTTAATTTGCTTTAATTGATTAATATATATATATATATATATATTATAATATGTTTTCAAGTATTTACAAGTTTTCCACCCTCCTCGTTTATAAAAGGGAACCCCCTATCATCTTTTATACATAATAATTGAGCCACCTATATAGACCTATAACTACCCAAATAACATTAAAAAATCCCTACCCATATTCTATAGGTCTTGGTTTCACCAAAAGACCACTTCAAGAAGGCTTAATATGTAATCTAAGGGAGGTTACAAAAAAGAGATATATTCTTACTGATATTTTTCAAGTTCCTTTCTCCTTAAACCTCCTCCAAATATTCAATAACCATATTAAAATACTTACTTCAGTATATTAACCATTATAAAAAATTATATTAATATTAAATCCATTTTATATCTACTTTACATCCTATGGAAAACAAAAACATCACTCATGTGTACATACAACCTACCATATTCACATAGCGGTGTAATTCGTTTTTCATCTCCACTTTACTTGTATGGTTATAAAGATGGAATTAATGAATAAATATGATGTTTACGACATAATTATGATTCATTAAATATAATATATCATCTTACAACTTAATATTCCATCCATTTGAAAATTATAATATCACTTGTGTATATATGTCGACTACTGACACCATGAAGCGATGTGATTCGTTTTTCTATTACCACCATGCATGGATGATTATAAGAATATATATAAGGAATAAAAATTATATTAATGAAATTATTAACATCTATAGATGAGGTAAACATTTTATATCTCTATTAAACATGAATAATATGTCGAAGTAATTTTTGAAAAATTAACCAAACAACCTTAAGTGGTCTACGTAAGCAAGACTTATTCAATGAATGGATTTAAAATGATTATAAAAGGGCCTTAAAATAGAATATATATTTGAAAAAGATATTAATAAAGTATTTATTAAATAGAAATTCATTATACAATATAATGAAACATGTATGACTAAATAGATACCCAAGGTAGGGTATTTCTGTTAAAATATCATTTTTTATTGTTTATGTTAATATTTCCTTTAGAAAAATTATATAATCCAAATATCTTAAACCAAGTCTATTTTCTTATCCTATAGTTATGTTGGATTTTACATGTTTATATTCGATTTATTCTATTTTTTATAAATAATAAATAATTAAATTACAATTAAGGTACTTTCTTATAAAAATCATGTTTTGAAGTTTTCCTTCCAACTATTTATTTTTTCATGTCAAGGTTCTTTTAAATGTTTCAAGAATGTTATTATTTAAAATCCAATGATTATTTGAATCCATTTTCAACCATATTTTACTTTATTTACAATGGTTTAAAAGTAATCATATTTTCTTTTTCCAAATGAGGTACTTTTAGACTTTTTTCAAAAAGTGTGAAATGAATCTTTGTATTAACATTTACCGTATGAACAGAATATCCCATAATAATTAATGTTCTTTTATTGGAAGATTAATTTATAGATTTATAATTTTATTTTAAAAGAAAATATTTTTCTCAATATTTTGTGAATTTTTAGTTTTTAATGATTGTGAAATAAAATGGTATTATTTTCTAAAAATAATGGAAACATTTTTTAAAATTATTTATATCTTTGTTCTTACACAAAGTTACAAGGAAGTTATTTTTGATTTTTTTTCTTCTATTTTTTTCCTGTTTTTGAAAGTCTTGGTTTTACTAAAAATCCTTCATTTTTTTGAATTGATGGTATTATTTCATTCTTTACTAATTTGTGTATTAAACCTTATTTTATAATCATTCACTTTCGTTTGTTCATGTTCTCTATCACTCTCTATTATTCAATAGATGTTATTTTTCTCCTTCATGTCCATAGTTTTAATATCATTGATGTAATCAGTATCATTTCTAATACTTTGATATTATGTTAACCATATACCATTTCAATATATGGTTTTAGTTGAATTAATATTATCACGAAAATTATTTCATTTACTGGGTAAATATTGACGTTATGTATTCTTGATTCAATATAGATTATTTTTTAATTATAAGGAATTTTAAGAATTAATTATATTGATTATTCAATATACAATGAATTAATAGAACATTAAGGTGATTAATTGGCCCTAGTTATAGATAGAACCTTGATAAATTTTCATGTTTTGTGAGAAAAAACAACAGACATTCCATATCATATAGTTGTCTGGTTTACACCTGCCCATTTATTAAGAATGTCTTGGTTGATGCCTTGATGGAAAGATTCATGATATCTTGGTCAAGGCCTTGATAGTAAGATCATGAATGTCCAAAATTATGCATTTATTTTGTTAAGAATTCAGTTTATGTAACATCTTCAATCTCAAGGTACACTTAGTTTTAAGGGTGCAGTTAAATGAGTTAAGGCTTGTTAGTGGTTTTTCACAATGTCAAAATATATATTTAGCGGTGGGTTTTCATGGCAATTTGAAAAACCACAACTAAATTTTTTCCGAAAAAAATTAGTGGTGGTTTTCTAGTGGTGACTGTTAAAATCATTGCTAAATGTTTTTTTTATTTTTTTCAAATAAAATTAATTTTTTAGAGGCATTTTTTTAAAAAATTGTCCGGAAATAGTGATGGTTTTATAAAACCGTTGCTAAATTAATGGAAAAAAATTAAAAAAAAATATATATTTATTTATGATTTATGATTTATTATTTAATATCATATATAGTTTATTATTTATAATTGGCATTAATTATAATGTGTTAATTGATAAATATTTATAATTATTAGCTAATAATAATTTGAATATTAAAACAAATGTTCAATAAATTGAAAATCAGACTTCTACATCTATTGACCATAACTTTCGATCAGGGAGTCTATTTTAGAACTATAACTAGTCAAATCAAAGCTTATGAAATGAACTAAAATAAAATTAGATTTAAATTTTATAAAAATTAAAACAATAAAATTTATTATAGTTTCAAGAAAACTATGAAATCAAACTTAAACTTCAAACGACCATAACTTTTGATTTGGGTGTCTGTTTGGGCTCTACCACATATCAAATTGAACCCTACAATGCACTTTATGATAAGATAACCTAATGGAACCCCAATAATTATAATTGCAAGGTTAAAAGTATCCTCAAAGACCTTTTTTTTACATTCAA
This sequence comes from Viscum album, assembly GCA_963277665.1. NCBI lineage: Eukaryota > Viridiplantae > Streptophyta > Magnoliopsida > Santalales > Viscaceae > Viscum > Viscum album. The sequence goes on from OY728120.1 coordinate 1,116,875,106, forward strand.
TGGAATTTCATCCTCGTTTAAGGTGGTCTTATTCACTTTTTTTGGTGGGGACTAAATTTATTCTCAAGGATTACATTTATATTGATATTATGGTTTTTAAGTTTTATCATTTTTCACAATGTAGTTTTATTTATAATTAAATATAATCATATATACTTATATTTACTTATAAAAAATCCCTTGTATAAATACATATTTACATAAAAATGTATTTTTAAACATATAATTGTACCCCCAAACCCCTAATATATATTTTATTTTGTTTTTATTTATTATAATTTATTATTATATATTTTTCATTTATTATTTATTTAATTTTATTATTTATTTTAATTTTTATTTAATTTTTTTTTTATTTTTTATTTATTTAATATTTAACTATTATTTATTTATTTATTATTTATTATTTATTTATTATTTATGTATTTTTTATTATATATTTATTAGTTATTTATTATTTCTTTATTATTTATTTACCATTTATTATTTATTATCAGTTATTATTTATTATCATTTATTATCATTTATTATTATTTATTATTATTATTTATTTTTTATTTTTTTTATTTTTTTTTTATTTTTTATTATTTATTTATTTTATATGTATTATTTATTTAATAATTATTTATAATCTATTTATTATTTATCTATTATATATTATTTATTAATTTATTATTTATTTATTACATCTTTATTATATATTCATTATATATAAATTTATTATTATTATTTAATATCATTATTATTTTTTGTATATGTATAAGTATATTACATACTATTTTCTTAGTTGATGAAGAGCTTGCTAGAGCGGTAAAGTCTTTGTAGTATATCCAAGAGGTTAGGGGTTCAAATCTCTCTCAACACATATATTTGTGAGATTTATGCATGGTAGGCATGGAATATGCATACATGGTAGGATAAATAATAAGTAATAATAATAAATAATAACTAAATAATAAATAAATAAATTATAAATAATTAAATAATAATAAATTAATTAATTAATAATAAATTAATAATAAATAAGTGTAAATAGATAATAAATATGAATAAATAAATAATAACAATACTAATAACAAATAGTAATAAATAATAATTAATAATTAATTAATTAAGTATGTAAGTAAATAAATATTAATATATTAACTATTTACATAAATTACAAAATAAAAAAATAATAATAAAAAAAATCAAGAAAATCGACGCCAAACAAAATAACACAAAATAAAAATACATTACACAAAAAAACGTCACAAAATGATTCCTAACACGTAAATACACAACGCTTTTAAAAAGCATCACACATCATTTAGCAGCGATTTAAACTATTTCTAAAAACCAAAAAAAAACACTGGGAAACACTATTTTTTGTAGTGTTTAAAGAAGGAAATGACTCAAAGGTTGGAATTTGGAAAGCAAGAGTGGTTCACATCATGAATGGATATTCACAACATGAATTTTTTCTAGGTGGAATCCATGAATCTTTATTCAGGTTGTGAAGTTCATTCATGGTGTGAGGGAGAATTCATGATATGAATAGGGGTTTTGGGGATTTTTAGTTGAGGTGATGTGAATTTCAGTATATCAACTTTCCCAAAAGATCACAATGTGAATCCATAATTCATGTTGTGATGAGTCTGGTTTCAGTAGATTAAATTAACCATTTCTCTTTTCCTTTCTCATTCACATCCTTTCCTGCTACTCCAAACCCTAGTCTCTCCCTAAGTGATTTTGGAATCTCCTCTCCCCTTCCAACTCTCTCTTTGATGCCCGAACAACCATTTGATTCTACACATCTAATCCGATAAGTTATCCTTTGATCGTGATCAATTATATCCTCTTCTCCTTGATCAAAATCAATTATATTTTTAATGTATTAGTTGTATCTAAGGGTTTTGGAATGATCTAATGAGGTTTTTGGTGATTGTTGATAGAATCAACACACATATTCAAGGAGTTGGATTCTTCCCAATGCTTGGATCAAGACCATTATTAGCATTGGATCTTCCTTGGCGAGTTGATCATGTCTGAACCTTTTTGAGTGTGGTCCCTCTTCTACCTCAATCATAGAGTTATAAATGTTTCAGACTAGGAATGGTTCTAGGATCTCGTGGTGCTTTTATAATTGGAAAATGAACCTTTCCTTGATCATCATTATTTCACCTGAGGTAGAAGCTTGTGACTTTAGTTCAAATTGTATACGATTTATTAGAATGATTTTTGGAATGCATGTATATTCTTAGTGACATATTTTTTAATCTTGATCACATGTATTGTAAGTATGTAGCACTGGGAGACCTATGATTGTGTTTTTTTACATTTGGATTGTCCTGGTTCTGGTGATTTTTATTTGATGTAATGTTTTATCTAACATTTGTATCTTGTATCATATTGTGTTATTCTTATATCTTTTAATTGATCTTATAGGTTGATCCTCTTGAAATATTCCCCCAAGGGGGATGTTTCAAATACCTAGTCAACATTCTTTCGGAAATCCCTTAAAGAGGTATATGTTAGTATTTTTTTTGGATTATCCCATCAAGGGGGATGTTTCAATTGGATGATCATTTTTCCTTTTTTAATAGTGTCAAAGCAAGTAAATTTAGTCTTAGAGGACCCAAAATATGTTTATACTTGTGTGATATATTTTTGCTTATATTTGTACAATGTTTACTTTCATGGAATGCACCTGCATTTCTTATGCACTAATGTTAAAGGTTGTTGGTGGGGTACTGCTAAGTATTGTACTCACACCCTACTTGTGAATTTCAATGCGCATGTAAATTTAATTCTTAGGGATCCAGTTAAGGTAAAGGGATTTGTGATGGATGGTTAAGTAGGTGAGTAAGAGGATGTAGATGATTCTAGATAGTACTTTATTTGGATGTTGCTATTTTATTATTGGATTACCTATAAATTATATCATTTTTTTCTTTGGTTTATTTACATGACATGTCATATTGATTCTATATGGATTGGGTTTTATTTTTATTTTATACTAATATGATGGTTATTCATTTATTTATTATTTATTGATTTATTTGTTATCACTTAATTTATCATACTCTGATGTTACCTGGTACTGAGGTAATATTCTCCCCACGTCATTCTATAGGCCCTCACTACTAGTTATCAACCTCTTACATACTGGAATACATGCATGAGGTCATGTGAAGCCCAAGGATCTGACCCAGTGATTTGGGTCAGGGTGTTACAAAATGGTATCAGAGGATGTTCACTAACTTTTTTCTTCTATTTTCCTTGATTTTAGATAGGATAGAGTGGATATATGATGGTTGGGACTCAAGTAGGGGAACTATGTTAGTTTCTTTCCAGCACTATCTAGTTAAGCATTGAGTTTCCATAAATTGGGAATTTGTTTTTTTTCTATTTTATGTTACCATTGGTAAATATTTTCTTGGGTGATGAAAATTATATTGATATAATGATTTATAAGATTAGGAGTGTGTTCATGAATTATGATCGGCATGTAGTTTCACAAGCCATATATACATGTTTAATACATTAGATTGATCCTAAATAATTAAATGTGTGCTGAAATTATGATTTGTTCTTGGTGAATTATTTCTTACATTCTTTTATTTGAGCCTATTGTTTTCTATTATTGAGTATATATGTTTGGTTACAAAAAATGTGCAGGTACCAGAGGCTTGATTTAGATTTTGGGTAGTTCTTAGGGTGTTATGTATTATTATTATGGGTAGCCTCTTAGGTTGAACCTTGTTGTAAGCCCTTTTGTATGCTTGTGAACTGTTAATAGTTTTTTTGTTCTTGTACTATGTTTACATTTTTGGCTTTATCTAAGGTCTATTTAGGAATTTTAGGAAATTTCACCTCCTTGACATATCACGCAACCATTTACACCATCTATTGAGTAGGAGGATGAAACCAAGTACACTCCCTTAATTTTATAGTAGGTTAAGAAATTGAATTGATCCAATGAGGACTCTTTAAACTGGTACCTATCTTGGGAGGATGATCCCATAGAGGTAGGCCTAGGATGGTTCAATCTTTGCATGACTTTCAGCCTCAAAACCCCTCATCCTCTCAATCACTAGAATCCCCTAGGACACGAAGGACTGGATTTGAATCATAGAGAAGATTTATAACTTGGTAGAGACCCCATATGATTATAAGATTAATCTTGTGACCCGTATGCTGCAAGGCATAACTAGACAATAGTAGGATGTCATACTGAAGGCTGGTATATGAGAAGGGATGACATGGGTAACCTTTATGGGCCTCTTCTTTGAGGATTTATTCCCTGATGCACTAAGTATGGACCATTTTCAGGAGTCCATGGAGCTCCAAAAAGGGCCAGTGATGATTTATACCTATTCATCACACTTTGCAGAGTTGGTGATTCTATTTTCAACACTTATATAAAGAAACACGGTGTATAAATCTAGACAGTTTGCGATTGGCCTTTTCTAAGAGACGAGATGACATTTCATGAACTTTGATCGGATACTTTATGCTATAGTGGTTCATAATGAAATTATGATAGAGATGGGAATTTAGGAAGATAAAGTTTTTACTATTTTACCTAATATTAGTGGACCAAAAGGTTCCTTCTCTTACACGTCCTCAGTTGCTCATTTTGTAAGCAAGAAGATGAAGTCAAAGGATGTATGACAAGGTAGTGGTTGATAGTCATAGAATAGTAAAAATTCTTTAAATCCTTCTATGGGGATCAACTCTTTTATATTTTATAATTATGGTAGCAAAGGAAACTTACTTAATGAATATTAATTTTCACTCAAAACTTGTCAATATTGTGGAAATATAGGTCCTCTGAAGTGGTTCTGTTCCATGTATTTATCGTTTTACATACCTTAATTAGGCCATTGTGTTAGCATAGGACCATAGAAATAGGTGAATAACCCACAAGGGTCGATGAAATAGGTGACTCAGGAGACTCTAGGGAATCATAGCATGGTGGCTGGTAGAGCATATGTAATTAATCAGGATTTAGCTGATTATGGATAAGGACCTTATACCATTTTTGGTATGATCCTAATATCTTCTACTCTTTGTTTCTTTGTTTGACATAAGATAATACCATTCATTTAAATCTTATAAAGTGTTTTTTGGTTTATAATTACTGTTTAAATACTCATATAAGTTGTTATCTATTGATTCACCACTAGGAATAAAAGAATATCATCTTCACATCTTAGATAATGTACAATAGTAGTTATTTTCCTTGAGCATGTTTGGATTTTTACAATTATATATATATGGAAGTTTTCAATGTGATCCTGGTCATAGACTGGTTGAACAACAACCATGCACACATTGATTGTTATCAGAGATGAGTAACCTTTTCATCGCTTAAAGGGGAGAAGTTTGTTCTAACCGGTGAATGGTATATTGAGGCAAGAAGGTTGTGACCAAACCCTTATCAAAGAAAAGTATTTTTAACATAGGTTGAAAGCATGATCCTTTCTATATATCAAGTGGTGAATCTCTCCTATTTCCCTCCAGTGGTATACCTATACCAAGCTGTCTTTCCATATGATTTCTTAGGGTTTCCTCCACATAGAGGAGTTGATTTTGATATTGAGCTCATTCCTGTTTTTCAATTGATATCTATTCTACTATATCTCATTTCACCATCCAAGATTAAATAGATCAAGGTAAAAATAGATTATATTGTGGATAAAGGATTCATTATATCAAGCACTTCCCCTTTAGGTGCTTCGGTGTTTTTCTCCAAGAAGTTAGATGAGAGTCTTAAAATTTTGTTAGACTACCAAATTTGAATGAAATCATTATGAAGAACAAGTACAAGTTTCCAAGAATATAAGACTTGTTTGATCAGTTGAGGAGAGCACAATGGTTTTATAAGATTGATCTTCATTATAGCTACCATATTCTTTAGTTCAGATAATAATACATGATATTAGAATCACATTATAGACAAATGTATATCATGTTTAGTATGATTTGGGCACATTGGATTTACGCCATGTAATTGATGTGTCACTTTTGGATACATGAGGTGCACTTTCGTGGGAACATAGATTCCCAAGAAGGAATATTAGTTGATCTAGAGAAATTTTATGTATTAATGGATTGGTCATGGATGAATAATGTATTATAGATTAAATTTTTTCTCATATTGGTTGGGTACTACAGGAGATTCATTTAGGTCTTCTCTCATCGGGTAGTTACCATGACCATGCTTACTTAGAAGGGATTCAGGTCTAAATGGGTAGAATAATCTGAGAAAGTTTTCTTAAATATAAATAAAAGGTTGAAGTTATCTCCAATCAGGACCCTTCTTGATCCTAGAGTTGGTTATTTAGTGTAATGTGATAGATCTGGCATTGTCTTAGGGTTTTTTTTAATGCATGGTGATAAGGTAGTCACTTATTGGTCTCATCATTTGTGACTACACAAGTGAAACTACCCTAATCATGACTTAGAGGTAGCATTAGTGGTTAATGCATTTAAATGTTAGAAGAACTATTTATTCAGTGAGAGATTTTTCATGTATACAAACTACAAGAGTCTATATTATATTTTCTCCAATTATGATATAAATCTTTATTAGAGGCATTGGGTATATTACTTATATAAATTCAACTCTGAGATAGAGGTTTCCCCTAGAAAAAGAAATTTGGTTACAGATGAACATAGAAAAAAATGTAGGATGTGGGAGAATGAACATTAGAAGCTAGATATAATATCATCTATTTTTTAGAAAACTAGAATGTGGGAATAACTGAGGATTAAGGGGTATAAATTTGTGGACACTTAATGATCAAGTTATCATTGGTAGAATAAGTGATGACCATTCAGGATCTTGATCCATAGTATGGGGTGATGCAAAAGAGGTTGGTAGTAATTATTTCTATTTCATGTTGGGATTTGGATATAAATTAATTGATTATAGATCATGGTAGGGTGATAGTTACATATTCCATGAGAGAGGAGTTGATGATAACCTCGCATGCTTCACAGTGGCCAGTACAGCCATAATTGACCAAGATGTATCATGATGTTAAATAATAGTTCTAGTGGTCTGACATAAAAAGATACATCATAGGTTTGGTATCTCATTATATGACTTGTCAAAGAATCAAGGTTGAGCATAAAATACCTAGATGGTTACTCTAGAAACTTTTGGTGCCTATGTGAAAGTGGGATGAGGTGATGACATGCTTCATGATAGGGTTTCCTAGAACCCTGAGATTCCAAGACACCATTTGGGTGGTTTTGGATTTTCTCACTAAGGTGACACACTTCATACTGATACAAGAGATGAATTCAATAGACGAGGTAATAAATATCTATATTCAAGAGATTTTGTAACTTCATGGAGTTTTTTCGAGCATGGTATCTAATTGAAACTCCCAGTTTACCTTTTTTTAGCAAGTCTTATAGAAGGTGTTGGGTACTCAATTGAAGTTAAGTGTGATCATACATCCTTAGACAGACGAGAAGTTAGAATACACAATTTGGAATTTGGGGGATACTGTTTGAGAATATATTCTAGATTTTAGAGAAACTTGGGATGATAACTTTGATTTGGTAGAGTTATCCTACAATAACATCTTTTAGTGTTCAATTCAAACAACTTAGTTTAATGCTCTATATGGGTGGCCTTTTCGTTCACCTCTATGCTGACATGAGGAAGGAGGTTTTTCACTTTTTGGGATGAGTATAGTATGGGAGAACTTATAGTGGGTGAATTTGATTCAAAAATAGTTTTTTAAGACTTAGAAAAACTAGTAGTCTTATACTGACTGAAGGAGATAACCCTTGGAATTTATTATAGGAATTACGGTTTTTCCTACCGGTGTCCCCTCAATTGGGGAATACATGTATAAGGAGGAAAGTTAAGTTATAACCATGGTAAATTGTGTCATTTAAGATCATCAAATTCATCAATGTGGTGATCTATCAGTTATAGATTCTTATATAGTATCAAGGTATGAACAATGTATTCCATGTGTCTCATCTTTGGAAGAATGAGCCTAATCTTGGGCATGTTATTGATTATAAGGATATTGAGCTAGCACTGGATGAATCTTTTATAGAGTTTCCTATAAGAATTGTGGATTGAAGTGAGAAGTTAATTTGAGGAAATATCATTTCTCTTGTCCAAGTTCAATGGAAGCATGGGCATTTTCATGAAGATACATGGGAGAAAGAGACATACATTCAAAAAAATGGCCTGATTTGTTTAATAAAACCTCTGAAGATGCTTCTTGATGATTAGAATTAATTGGAGGGGGAGATTTTTAACATCATCAATCTCAATTTGCGACTCAATTTATGTTTTTCAACCCTTTAAGGGTATAATTAAATGAGTTAAGGCATATTAAGGGTGTTTGATAAAGGAAATGGCTCAAATGATGGAATTTGGCTACAGGAGCAGTTCACACCATGAATAGATATTAATGATGTGAATTGTTTATGGGTATAATCCATGAATCTACATTTAATATGTGAAGGACATTCACTATGTGAGGGAAAATTCAGGATTTGAATAGGGGTTTGGATTTTGTGTGATTCTTATATCAAGACCATTGTGGGTAGTGGATCTTATTTGGTGAGTTGATCTTGTATTAATCTTTTTGGGTGTGGTTCCACATTTTTCTTAATTATAGAGTTGTAAATGATTCAATATAGAAATGGTTCTAGGATCTAGTGGCGATTTTAGACTTGGATGGTGACCCTTACCTTGATCATCGTTGTTTCACCTGAGGTAGGAATCCCTTGAATTTAGTGCATATTTTATATGGGCTATTCATATTATTTCTGGAATATGTGTATTACTCTAGAGACCTATGTTTGATACTTGATCACATGTGGTTTGTGTGAATAGCCTTAGGATACTTATGGTTGTGTTTCCTTCATGTGTATTGTTTTAGTTGTGATTCTTGTTTATTTGATGTGATGTTTGATCTATCATTTTTATTTTTTATAATATTGTGTTGTTATCCTATATTATAATTGAGCAGGCTAGTTGAATCTTATAGACTATTCCCCTGAGTGGGATATGTTAGACTCTTGTTATATATTCTTTGGGATATCCCTCTAAGAGGGATATATCAATCATGTTTTTGGACTATTCCATTAAAGGGTATGTTTCAGGAGGTTGATTGTTTTTCCTTCCAACATGGTTCTGAAGTAGGTAGAGTTAGTCCCTAAGGACCCAACAAAAGTATGAACTTATGTGATATATTATTTATATTTTTACATTGTTTACTTTTATGAAATGAAACTATATCTCTTATTCACTTATGTTAAGGGTTGTTGGTGGTGTCCTGTTGAGTCTTATACTCACACCCTACTCAGGAATATCAGTGAACTTGTAGATTTCATGATTAGGAATATAGGGAATTAAAAGGACCCTATGAAGAACCATTGAGTAGGTTAGAAAGAGGATTTAGATGATTATGGAAAGACCTTGGTATGGATTCTTTTACTTTTATTATTGTCTTACCCAAACATTGGATACTTTTTTTTTGGTTTTGGTTTATTTGCCTATCATTCCATACAGATGCTACATGGATGGGTTTTATTTGTAATTTCTACTATTTTGGTAGTTGTTAATTTATTTATTATTTATTAATTTATTTGTTATCAATTTATTTACCATACTATGATGTTAGCTGGTACCTATGGAATAGTCTCCTCAGGTTGTTTCATAGGCCCTCTCTATTATTTAGTAACCTCTTGCATATGGGGAGGTGCACATGAGGTCATGTGGCACACTCATCTTAAACCCAATGGTTCAAGTCGGGGTGTTACATTTTTCATTATCCATGTGATTACTATGTTGATATTAGTCATGGTTGTACTTTGAACTCAAGTTATTGATTGAATTAAATTCTTTTTTTATTATCCAATCTGTCATATTGATTATGACTTATTTACTCATGATAGCTTCCATTATACAGAACCATTATTGGGAATCTGAGCTCACTCTTTATTTGTTTTCCATTTCTCTAGATATTAAAAAAGATATTTTAAATGATTTGAAAGATGTAATAATGTTTATCATGCTTTGTTTTTAGATGTCCAATTTAATAAGGTAATCAATTATGTATCTATTCTTCTAAGACTACTAAACTAATTGATCCTCCATGGCTTGATCCATTGTATCTTGTGCCAATGTATTAAGGTAAACACTAACTCCAGATTACTGGAGTCAGGGTGGTTTCATATCTCATGCATAATTTATATGAACCTATTTTTTTAAATTATAATAATAATATAAAACCAAAATCCATATAATAGAATGAATGGTTTAATTTATAGGCGACTCCAACTTTTCTATATAGATCCTAATATCCGAGGATAGTGAGAAGTCTGATCTAAAGACCCACTATTCATAAATTAGTTCTCCAGGGAGACCTTAATTCCAATATATCTCTAACACCTAATATTTATAAATCATAACCAACCATTATAATTGAACTCATAACTAAAATCATAAATCATAGTCTGGAATTAATGAAAAATAAATATTTTATATTATTCTGAGTATGTGACTCTTACATAGATTTGATAATAATTATAAGAAGTAGTTTAAACAATATAAACTAAATAATATTACCATTCATAATATAAATATTTTATATACATGAATATTTAATTGGGATTTCATAAATTAATGGAATATTAAAATATTTAACATGATATATAAAAATTTTAAAAAATTATTATAATCAAAACCACCTTTAATATAGTTTGAAGTCATAAAAATTAACTATAGTCATTTCAGTTCTGAGTTCATGATATTTTTTGAGATTTTTTTATTTTAAACAAAACTGTGGAAAAGAAACATGACATGGTTTCTTTACAAAAAGTCTTTATAGTTAGATAATTACCTAAATGTCTTACTTTAAACTACATTTTGTTACTATTTTCAATGTCATGGTAGTTCCTTATGGAAATATAATTTCTACAAACCATGACCATTTTAGTCAATACCATAATATGAAAATATTTATTTTACTATGATTTGTTTTTTCATAATAAAAACATATAAATTTTTCTAAAACCATATCATTTTTCTAAAAAAAAATTGTGAATCGTGATGTAGTTATATAATCATAGTCATGGTTTTATAAAAACACCAACCCATTTTCCTTTGTTTTAATTTTTCTTTTACCAATTCTTTACTAACACTCACTTTGATATAATTAAAGGGTTTTTGGGATATATTTGTGCCAAAATACAAAAAAATAAAACAAAAATCTCATTTATAATATCTACCATTATAGTAAATGATAAAATAAAATGAGAAATCCTAAAACAAAGTGTTCCTCACTTTATATGTTAAATTTTCATAAACAATGAGTTTGATTGTGATCCCTCAGTATAAACCAATATATTACTACCTCTAATGTTATCTAACAACCACTAAAATCACAAAACTCTTTATCATAACATAATATACTTCAAATGTGGTTGTCACCTCTTCCATAAAGGAAAATCAAGAAAAGAGCATTAGAAATCATCAACATTAAAGAATAATCTTTACTATATTTAAAAATGTGGTCTATGAACTCATTATATATAATTCATTCAATGAATTAATAAACTCATCTGGGTTCAAATGTTTCATAAATTATTTTTGAAACCATAAGGACCTAAATACCATAAGAGAGAGGTGAATTAGGGAGTTAAAATTAATTTGGTATATGAATCTTATCAAGTTAGAATGAATACTCAAACCTCTCAATGAAAACCAATCAATAATAATATATAAATATGAAATTAAATAAAAATAACATAAGTATTTTTTTAGGATCACTTGAAATCACTATTTCCATGGAGAATACACCATTAATATGCTAATATTCCAAGAAATCACTGACTTGCTGTAAAGTGATTATCAGATTTAGAAACAAATCACTATGTAATCCAAGGTTCACTATCCTTTACTATACCACCACTCATAGTTTAAATATAAGGGCATCGAGAATAAGACTTGTATTTCATTTATAATAATAATATCAATAATGAATTAGTTCATTAATTAAGTTGTTTCTCTTTAACTTCTATTCAAGAAAAATTCTATATCTTAAAATGAAAATAGTTCTTATGAAAAACTCCTCATAATTATAGATAAATATATGTTTCTATCTCTTGATTTCTTTTATCAAATATAATCCTCCTCTCCATTAAAGTAATCAAAAAAATCCTTTTAAAATCTTTGCAAAAAATCTCCAATATTTTATGCCACATTCCACCTTCTTATTGATCATAAAAATTATCCATAATGATCCAATTAAATCTTTCATTAATATAGAAAATTTTTCTCCAATCAAAAAATATTCAAATTTGAAAAATATTCAAATATCAAAGAAATCATGGTGTAATAGATATCATTGCAATGTAATGTATTTTGATTACCCCATATCTCTAAAAATCATGGATTCCTTAATCTATAAAATCACACAAATCATGGCCTATGAATTCAAGATAACTCGCTATATAAAAACAGTATGGAATAATTAATATCATTATATCATAATAATTTGTTTAATGAAAAATTTATACCTATAATTAAGGTGTGGAATTATATACCATAATGAAAAAACAGAAATTATTCTTATATAAAACCTCTATGAAAATCACGACCATTTGTTGTGGCATGGTTTATAAATCTTGAAACTGTGGTCTTCAATTATAGCGTAACTCACAAATTTCAACCAATAAACTGAATTATTTTATCATTATGACTTTATCTTGCAATATAAACACTTAAGTCATAACCTGTAGTGCTACAAAAAAATATTCATATTTCAACCTTACACAAAACAAAACATGACATTGTATTTTCCCATAATGGTGTGGTACTACTTTCACCAACCAAAAAAAATCTCCAAAAATAAATTGGGTATAATGAAAACTATTACTCCATGGTTTTTACTTCCTTAAAAATCAACACTAAAAATATTCAAAACTTTTTTAAAATTATTCCAAAATTTACCATAGTCATATTATATCTCATAAGACTAATTGATAATAAACACAATCAATTTTTAAACTCATTATAATATCCTTTTAACTTGATCAATCAAGGTTCAAACATTCTCCAACTTTGGGTTTTTCTCAATTACTAAGTATTTTTTTTAGTTTCTCATAACCCCAAACACAGTATTGAAAATTATTATTCACTTGAGTAAATAAATATAGAAATATAAAATCTAATATGTCACTATAAGAATATATGATTCGTGCTTGATATAAAAAATAAGAGTTATAAAAATATTTTAATGCTTACCTTATACCTTTATCTCTAAAAACCACTAGTCTGATATGACCCACCCTTTATTCATTATTTCTTAAATTCAATCCCTATAGATCATGCATTACCCTTTAAATGATAGTAAAAATACTTTATATGCTTCCAATTGATGAACATTTTATATTACTTTCTCTATTTTCATTTGTTGAAAATAATTCCATCTCCATTTCTATAATCCCTCCCCCCTTATAAAATAAATCCAAAGGGTATAATATCTATCATAATTGAGAAGTTATGTTAAAAATTAATCACGTATGAGGATAGGGGATATACCAAAGCTCAAAAATATTTAAGAGGTGGTTGAACACTAATATTTAATTGATACTTCTCAAAATCTAGTGTGTATAGTGATGTTGTAGATATATCCACCACTTATTGATTTGGTCAATTGTGTTATGATTAGATAAATCTATAATATACCTTCTCATTGATAAATTGGTTCCATATTTCAATATTTGTTGTATATTAATGCAGTATTAAATTCTTTGTAAGATCAATTTCACTTTTTTCATCTAATATAATCATGGGAATATTCACTTCATCATCGAGACCTTCTAAATATTTCTTTACCCAAATCAATTAAGTATAAGTTTTCATTTATATGATATACTCTAATTTATTTTTACTAAGTGAATTTATTTTCTAATTATTTATAAGATAACTAATACACTTATTTCCAATGAATTATTCTCCTAAACTTTTGGACTCTTTTTCACAATGCTCCAGATCAAATTTATATTAAAATATGTAACGGAATACCACTATTTAATATTTAAAATATTAAAACATATAAAAGTTTACCTTACACTTTACTCTTGATTCTATTTACTACTGTAATATTTAATTACTTTATATTACTTTTAAAAATTGAATCAAAACATATTTTATAAACAATGTGTGGATTTATTGTATCAAATATAATAATATTTTAATCATTCTCTAAAATAAAATTGGATCAATGTATTTTCCATATTCATATATATCAGGTACTATTCTAATAGTGATTCATTTTGAAACTAGTTTTCAATATTACATGTCAAATTTATTTAATAGATCCCCAACATATTCAATTTGAGAGACAAAATCATATTCTCCTCTTTGATTTACTTATAGCCTGAGGAAATTAGTGAGCTCACCAATCATTGGATTTTTTAATTTTGTTCTCCTAAAGTTTAAAAAAATATTCTACTAATACCTTTATTTTACCAAAAAAATATAACATTTTCAACATAAAAGATTTCCATAAATTTTTTCCTTTTAATATTTTTATATAGAGTTTTTTATTGAAACTAACTTTTTAAAAATAAACTTTTTTCAGGAATGAATCAAAATGAACATATTATTATCATGGTGCTTTTTTTAACCATATAAATATTTATTGAGAATATATACCTTTCTTTCATAATAAACATGTTAAAAACACATTGGTTTTACAATGTAAACTTCCTCTTTGAGTACTCTATTTAATAATGTTTCCTTTACATCTATTTGATAAACATTGAATCTATTTTGAATTATATCTGATAAAAATAGTTAAATTAATTAAAGTCTCTCTATTGGTATAAATGTATTTTCAACATAAATTCCCTTTATTTAAGAATATAATTTCCAAATAAATCTTTTATTATTTCATATAATATCCCCTTTCTTTCAATGTTTGTTCTTGAACACTCATTTTTTCCCAACGATGTTAGGGTTAATAGGTAAATTTATAATCTCTCAAGTTTTATTTTTCTCTATTTCATCAGGCCCTCCATTCACGGTTTTAATCCATGATTACTCATTTTTTTCTTTTTCAAATGATATATTATTTTCTTGTGATAAAAAATAGTTTTCTTTTCACTTATTATTCATCGAGTTTGTATTGGAGTGGTTTTTTCACTGATGATATTTCATTTCTCATTTCCATCTCTTATTTCCTACCTCTAAGTTAGTGGATGATTCTATTTAGCTTAGGTTTCTTTATATTATTCAATATTAAATCATTTCTCAAGTGTTGTGTTTTGTGGTTATCAAGAAATTATATCAATACTATCCATTTGTTCACATATTTTTTCTAGATTTAAATTTATAGATTTATTTTCTGATTTATCTTAAATTACAGTTATATCTCTATTTTATTTATTTTATTAAGACTATTTTTAAAGCACTATTATGTTTTACTCTTAGTTTAATATCTAAGAAATACACATTTATCCATTATGTAACTATAAATTTCTTGAGTTAATTCCTTGGTTTGAATGTAGTAATAAATTCTAAATACTATAAAATGTTTTAGAGTTTGATTTATCCTATTCCACATCTTATATAGTGTCATCTTATCCTTAGAGACTTAAAATTTCTCCTTTTAAATGTATGTAACACAAATTACACTATCTCTTTCGAATAGTACCATGAGAATCCACTCTTAATTTGTAGTGTATTCTCTATGTTATTCACCATAACATCCTCTAACCAGATACCACTCACCAGTGTCCCAGTTAGATAATTCACATGACCTCAACTGATCCTCCCCTCAAGTGAGAGGCCATTGGCTAGTAGGTAGGGTCTAAGGTGTTACCATGGGGAGACTATACCCACATATCATAGTAAAAAAAATAGTATAAATAACCAACCAAAATCCACAACCATAATCTTGGTATGAAGAAGAAATAAAAAATAAACATTTTATATCAAATTAAATGAAATAATACAATTATAAATTACCACATATCACCCATTAGGTTGATACAATATATAAAAATAAACAAAAGGAATAAAAATATAAAGAGGCTTTACTACCATACCTGATCCTGATCACATCCCCATCTCTAAATATTTTCAAATTTTTCAAGATTGATCCCCAAAAATAGAGACTCTTCCCTACCTATTCCTGTAATGATGAGGTATGATCAAGTAATAAAGTGTTAGGTTTTCATGACCAGGGTATGGGTAAAAATCAGCATGTCACCACCAATGGTGTCCTTGAACCTACAGAGGATAAACCAAGGGGACTAGTGCCATATTTCTCAAAATATAATACACACTTACCATAGGGAACCACATACTTCCCTAGAACTAGTAAATTATCACCTGTGGGAAACCATGTCCTTCCCCAGAACCAATAAAGTATCACCTAAGAAAAAACTCTCCCCATAAACACATAAATAATATTCTTGGGGTAAAACTCACCCCAAAAAATTATATATCATACACCCAGGGAAAAAAACTCCCCATAATATCATATATCATAAACTTGTGGGTTTCATACCCTACCTTGAACCGTTAATAGGTTTTCATTAATCAAGGAGATTCATTCCTCTATGGCCCCTGATAACACATATATCATAAAAAATCGAGGGCATTCCCTCCCCCGAAACCTCATATCACATACATATGGGTTATACACATCCAAAACCCATCACACATCCCCTAAGTTTCCCTCTCAGTCATAAAAACCTAGATTCATCACTTGAGGTCCAACCCATGCCTTGAAGCATATCTTATCATCAGTCCATCCTTGAAGGATTATTCACTTAATATCATCCCGGTCACAAAACCGCAATGTTCCAAACCCATATATATACTCATCTCACTCATTTAGGAATCCTATAGGGTCCAAAAACTCATAACAAACCATGTCACAACCCTAACCCACTAACCTAGGATAGTCTCAAGCTAACTTTATCCAAGCCCCTTGTTATATCTATGCCAACACATCTAAAAATTCACATGTCCTATACTCAAAACATATCACATTCATCCCTTAGGAGATATCTCAAGCACATCATCTAGTGGAAACCCTCCCTATCACACCTCAACTAATCCCAAAGGACTTATCTTGCTTATGGAACTTTCTAAGAGTCTAATCCACCCACAATAGGGTAATCCCATAATGTGTGATAAAAATGTATGCCTTGCCATAACCACTAAAAATAACCCTCTCATACATTCCCAAATAGACTTAGGAAACTCACCTGGGTTATGTGTATCTCATCTCAAGCCTAAAGACCAGTCCTAATCCTATTGTAAATCCAACTAGCATTTTAACCCCCTTAGTGACATAGTCACTGGGTGACTTCATTTTCTATAAACATTATTGGAAAACCTGCTCTGGTCTAAGGGAACAGAGATATCACATCCCATGGTCCATGGTGTCTCACAACACACATTAATAACCAAGAACTCATTCATCTGTGTATGAGGAATCAATCCTTTCAAGGTTTTATTGTGTCCCTTGACACTTTGTTCATTTAATGAGAATAAAATAAAAAATCATTTATTTATAAGTTCAATCACCCATTGGTGGAAATTCCACATACCATAAGCACATAAACATAATTCATATACTTTAGGGATGTGTTCAGAGACTACCTACCTCAAACATGGAGTTAAAATTGTCACCCAGCTCTGCTCATCCTCAACCAAAGTCGACCAAGCTCATATCAACTCTCAATATCCTATCTCATGACAAAAAATAAAAAATAATTAATTATAAACAATTACAATTAATTATTAAATTTACTTAAAAATAAATAATTTCATAAAAATCATCGATTATCATAACAGAAACAAAACTCAAGTAAATTTAGCGCAATCCACTCTCGACATGAACTCAGACCTAAGACACAAAAAATCCCCAATTTACTCACCTTAATAAATGGATAATTAAACCCAATTTCGGGAAAAAACCTATATAATTAAGGGAAATGACACACCTCTAATGAAATGGAGAAAAATGATGTGCGATTATCCTCTTGGGATGTCCTTTATCTATCACATGTAAAATCCCCAAAAATTGGGATGATTCCGCCATGATCTAGTAGAATCATATTTCTAAAACCCTAAATAAGAGAACATAAATAATAGATATAAACAAGAGGAATAATAAAGAGAATAAGGGGGAAATCATACCTCAAACCCATGTGATAAACCCCTCCAAACAACCAAGATAAAAGGGAGAAAAAATGGGGGAGTAAGTGGGGATATAGGTTTTCACTGCTCTTGCTCGCATGTCTGAAAAAAAATTATGAGGGTTTTCTAATTTAGAAACCCCTAAAAGTCTATTCATACCATTTTAAAAATGGATAACTTCTAGGTTGTGGTATGATCATAAGTCCATTCCATAGTGGTCCTTCCCCTATCTAGGTTACATTGTGGCCCCCCTAGGTCATGGTACAACCAACCTTAGTAGAGTGGCCATTCAATAACTTATTACCATTGTGGCATAACCCCTATGAGTCACAGTGAAATGTGATTCACCTAGGAAGATCCTAGGACTTTACAGCGTGACCTCCCTATTCTTCATGGTGTTACACCTTAGGATCACTCTCATGGTGTGTCCTTCATGTACCTAACCATGACACACTCCCATGTGGAAATCTATCATGGCGTGATCAAAGGTATCATGAATCGATTGGACACCAATAGTCAAAATCCACATAGGGGTCACTCCAACTTCACTTGAATGTTCAACCAAGCACATGAAACATCTCACAGTCCTTGACCGACATCAAAAAACTTCTACTTGATATGTTCCAATATTCATAATTACAATATATAGAATATTTATCTAAACATCCTCTTCTTTTGTAATAATATTCAAATTACCTCTGAATTTATCAACCTATAAATATGTGGGTATTTACTAACACCCCACTATAAAACTTTTCATCCCAAAGAATTCATAGTGTCCTTTAATCCATCAATCTCAACCTACCCCAGTCATCAATTTACTATAAACTCATCATGTTCCACCCTGTAACTTCAAATGATATTATACTACATAACTCCAAACATAGTGACACATAATTAACTATAACAAAATCCACCCAATCATTTCCATTTCTAACATTTAGAAGGCACTCAATCACACCATTCCATCCAAATACACTGAAGCATTATTGATCGATTCATTTCCAATATTATAGTGATCCCCACTATAATATTCCACTCATAAAGGACAATTCCAATCCAAGGTGTTCCCCACCATAGGAATCACATACCAAAACATACTTTCCAATGGTCCATCAACATGATTGATGTATTTTTTACCTCACCAAACCCAATTTCAAGTAAAAATATTGGTTGTTCCTTCACTGGATAACCTCTTCCAAAAGCGCTTAGCCTAACCTGCTGACACTACATCCACTACTACAAAACTAGGTTTATCTAGTGCTAGGGTTTTAACATCGCTAGCTAAAAGCGCTTTTAAAAACCCCTTTGTCAGAAATAGAAAAAACACTTTCAAAAGGGGCATTTAACATCGCCGTTTTTAGTTCTATTAAAGGGAGAACTTTATCAACACTTATAAAAAATATTGATAAAGGCCCCCCTTTATAAGAGACAATAAAAAACACTGATAAAAATTGTCCTTTATCATCACTTCTAAAAAAGCACTGATAAAGGGGGGCCTTTATCAGCGCTTGTAAAAAATCACTGATAAAGGGGGTCTTTATGAGCTCTTTTTTAGAAGAACTGATAAAGACACCCACCCCCATATCATCACTTTCTTACTAGCACTAATAAAGGGTATATTTCAAAAAAATCATTAAAAATAATATTTTATTATATAAATATATTTATATTTATTAAAATATAATAACTATTTTTTAAATATGTTTTAGATAAGGTTAAATAGGCATTTACACAAAATATATAATATATTTAGTGAAAATGTATTAGAAAAAAATTTAAAAAATATTTTTAATTTATAATTTTCTATTTAATATTTAGTAATAGTTATTTAATAACAATTTGAAGATGATAAAATCAAAAAATTTAATAAAAGTTCAAAAATAAGTTGAAAACATAACATAGACTTAAAATGGCCATAACTTTTGATTCGAGTGTTTGTTTGGGCTCTACTAGATATAAAATCAAATTCTACGACAATCTCTACACTATAATGAATCGGGGGAACCCCAATCACTATTTTTTTATAGGAAAAAAGAGGGCCCAAAGGCCACCAAAACTAATTTTTTAGTCGGTGTATCCAAATTTCTTAACATTCGATGAAATTTCATATTCATTTAATGGGATATTATTGTATTTTTTTAGTGGGGACTAAATTTATTCTCAAGGATTACATTCATATTGATATTATGTTTTTGACATTTTATCATTTTTCATAATATAGTTTTATTTATAATTAAATATATGCATATTTTTTTTATATTAACTTATAATAAATCACTTTGATACATACATATTTACATAGAAATGTATTTTAAAACATATAAATCATATGGAAATAAATATTTTATATACATTTTATTTAAAATAAATAATTTTCGATTTTATTTACCTTATAAAAATGCATTAATTTATATATATATTCATATACAAGTAATGTTTATATATAAACATGTGTGTGTCAATAAAAAATATACATTTATGTGTATATTTAATATGTGTAAATAAATACATATATATGTAAGTATTTGTGTATATTTATATACATTTGAAAATATTTATACATATTTATGTTTATATATTTTTATATCATATATGTATAGATATATATATATATATAGAGAGAGATAATTTGAGTGTGTTTATATATACCTATGTAACATAAATTTCAGTTTATATATATTTATTTAAATTTAGTTATATCTATATATATTTATAGAAATTTATATGCATTTATTATTTTATTATTTTGTTATTTTATTATTTATTATTTATTATTTATCATTTATTATTATTTATTTATTTATTTATTATTTATTTATTTTTGTTATTAATTTACTATTTAATGACTATTTAATATTTATTTAATATTTAATATTTATTATTATTTATTATTTATTATATATTTATTATTTTTTGTTTATCGTTTATTATTTATTATTTATTATTTATTGTTTATTGTTCATTGTTTATTTTTTTTTTATTTATTATTTATTTATTATTTATTATCTATTTATTATTTATTTATTTATTATTTATTATTTATTATTTATTATTTAGTATTTAATTTTTCATTTATTATTTATTTATTGATTATTAAATAATTAATTAATTAATTATTATTTATTTATTTACTCTATTTATTTATTATTAATTTAATATTTAATTATTATTTAATTATTATGTATTTATTATTTATTTAATATTTACTTATTATCTATTTATTATTTATTATTTATTATTTATTATTTATTCATTATTTATTATTCATTTAATATTTATTTATTATTTATGATTTATGTATTATTTATTTATTATTTATTAGTTATAATTTATTATAATTTATAATTTATTATAATTTATTATTTTTTATTATCATTTATTATTAATTATTAATTATTAATTATTATTAATTATTTATTATTATTTATTAGTATTCATTATTATTAGTTATTTATTATTATTTTATATTTATTATTTATTTATTTAATATTTAATTATTATTTATTTATACATATTTATTATTTATTTAATAATTATTTATAATCTATTTTTTATTTATCTATTATCTATTATTTATTATTATTTTATTTATTTATTACTTCTTTGTTATATATTCATTATATATTCACTATTAATTATTATTTAATATCATTATTATTTATTTGAATATGTATAAGTATATTTCATATTGTTTATTCGCCAGATGAGGAGCTTGCTGGAGTAGTAAAGTCTTTGCAGTACATCCAAGAGGTTAGGGGTTCAAATCTCTCTCAGTACATATATTTTCTAGATTTATGCATGGCATGCACGGAATATGCATGCATAATAGGATAAATAATAAGTCATAATAACAAATAAATAATATGTAAACAATAATAAGTAAATAAATATGGATAAATAAATAGTAAAAACGAATAAATAAATAATAATAATACTAATAATAAATAAAAAAATATTAATAAATAAAAAATAATAATACTAATAAATAATAATAATAAATAGTAAAAATAATAATTAATTAATTACATAAATAAATAATAATTAATTAATTAATTACATAAATAAAAAAATAAAACAAAAAGAAAACAAAAGGAAAAAAACGGCCGCAAAATATTTAGCAGCGGTTTAAACCGCTGCGAAACAAAATGCCGCAAAATAAAAAACTACCACACAAAAAGCACCACAAAATGATTCCCAACATGGAAATATGCAACACTTTTAGAAATCATCAGTCATCATTTAGTGGTGATTTAAACCACCACTAAATGCCAAAAACTCCATTGGGAAACACTATTTTTTATAGTGTTTGATGTAGGAAATGGCTTAATGGTTGGAATTTGGAAACAAGAGTGCTTCACATCATGAATGGATATTCACAGAATGAATTATTTCTATATAGATTCCATGAATATTCATTCAAGATATGAAGGTCATTCATGGTGTGAGGGGAAATCCATGACGTGAATAGGGATTTTGGGGATTTTAGGCTAAGGTGATGTGGAATTTGGTATATCATCTTTCCCAAAAGTTCATGATGTGAATCCATAATTCACACCGTAAAAAAATCCGGTTTCATTAGATTAAATTATCATGTGCTCTTTTCCTTTCTCATTCACCTCCTTTCTTACTACTCCAAGACCCTAGTCTCTCTCTAGGTGATTTTGGAATATTCTCTCCCCTTCCAACCCTCTCTTCGATGCCCGAACACCCATTCGATCCTATGCATCCAATCTAATAAGTTATCATTTGATCATGATCAATTATATCTTCTTTTCCTTGATCAAAATCAATTATATTTTTAATTTCATAGTTGGAACTGATGGTTTTGGCATGATCTAATGAGTTTTATTATGATTGTTGACAGAATCAATGTCCATATTCAAGGAATTAGCTTATTCCCAATGCCTGGACCAAGACCATTGTCAGTAGTGGATCTTCCTTGGTGATTTAATCATGTCTAAAACTTTTTGCGTGTGGTTCAACTTCTACCTCAATCCTAGAGTTCTAAATGTGTCAAACTGGGAATGGTTCTAGAATCGCATGGTACTTCTAGAATTGGACAATGACCCTTTCCTTGATCATTATTATTGCACCTAATATGGAATCCCATGAATTTAGTTCATATTTTATATGGGTTATTGGAATTTTTCTTATCATGCATGTGTAGTCTTAGTGACCTATGTTTGATTCTTGATCACATATGTTGTGTGTGTGTAGCCCTAGGAGACCTATGCTTGTGTTTCTTTCATTTGGATTATTCTGGTTATGATTATTTTTTATGTGAAGTTTTATATGACATTTGTATTGTGTATCATATTGTGTTATTCTTATATCTTGCAATTTAGCATGCAGTTTGAGCCTAATGGACTATTCCCATGAGGGGGATGTGTCAAATGCATGTTCAACATGCTTTGGGAAGTCCTTTAAAGAGGAATATGTTAGTAATGTTTTTGGATTATCCCATCAAGGGGGATGTGTGAGGTGGATGATCATTTTTCCTTTTGTCATATGGTCAAATCAAGTAAATTTGGTCTCTAAGGACCCAACATATGTTTATACTTGTATGATATATTATTTGTTATATCTTTACTATGTCTACATTCATAGAATGCACCTGTATCACTTAGGAAATTTTGTTGAAGGTTTTTATTGGTATCCTGTTGAGTCTTGCACTCACACACTACTTGGTAATTTCGATACACGTATAGATTTCATGCTTAGGGATCCAGTGAAGGGAAAGGTATCTATGATGGATGGTAAAGTAGGTGAGTAAGAGGATTCAGATGATTGTGGATAGACCTCAGTTTGGATGTTGCAATTTTTATTATTGTCTTACCTATAAATTAGATCTTTTTTTTTTGTTTTGGTTTATTTACATGACATGTCATACTGATTTTACATGGTCTGTGTTTTTTTATTTTCTTCTAATATGATGGTTATTTATTTATTTATTATTTATTGATTTATTTTTATCACTTCCATTATCATAATCTGATGTTACCTAGTACTGTGGGAATATTCTCCCTGCGTCATTCTATAGGCCCTCACCACTAGTCAACAACCTCTTGCATATTGGCATACATGAATAAGGTCATGTGGAACTCCTGGTTCTAACCTAGTGCTTTGGGTTAGGGTGTTACAAAATGGTATCAGAGGAGGTTCACCAACTTGTTTCTTCTATTTTCCTTGATTTAGGATAGGGTATATAAGAGATAGGACAGTAGGAACTTGAGCAAGGGAACTATGTTAGTGTCTGGTCATCACTATCTAATTGACCTCTAAGTTTCCATAAAGTGGAAATTTATGTCTTTTCTATTTGATGTTACCTTTAGTTAAATTATTCTAGGGTGATTTTCATTATGTTGATATATTGATTTATAGGATTAGGAGTGTGTTCTTGCATCATGATAGGCATGTAGTTTCACATGCCATATATACATGTTTCATACATTATATAGATCCTAAATAATTAAATGTGTTTTGAAATTAAGATATGTTCTTGGTGAATTATTTATTACATTATTTTATTTTATACTTTTGTAATCTATGATTGAGTGTATATGTTCAGTTGTGACTAATGTGTAGGTATTGGAGGTTTGATTTTGATTTTGGGTAGTGCTTAGGGGGTTATGTATTATTCTTATGGGTAGCATCTTAGGTTGAACCTTGTTGTAATCCCTCATGTCTGCATGTGAACTATTAGTGGTATTTTGGTTCTAGTCATTTTTTTATGTTTCTTTATTTCTCTAAGGTTTATTCTGGAATTTCTGGAAATGTCACCTCCTAGACATATCACGCGGCCAATTGCACCATCTGTTGAGTAGGAGGATGCAACTGAGCACACTCCCTTAATTTTTCTAGCAGATCAAGAAATAGAATTCATCTAACCAGGACTCTTTTAGTTGGTACCTATCTATAGAGAAGGATCCCATAGGGGTGGGCCAATGATGGTCGAATCTTTGCATGACTTCCAGCTCCATCACCCCTCATCCTCTTAGGCACCAGAGGCCCCCATGATATAAAGGTCTGGAAAATAATCTTAGAGATGGTATTTTACTTGGTAGAGACACTATATGATTTTAAGGTTAATCTTGTGATCTTTATGCTTCAAGGAATAACTGGAGGATAGTGGTATGCCATACTGAATGTTGGTAAATGGGAAGGGATGACATGTATGACCTTCATGGACATTTTCTTCAAGTATTTATTCCCTAATACAGTAAATATGGACCATTATCAGGAGTTCATGAAGCTCTATTAGGGTTTAGTGATGATTTATACATATTCATCACACTTCACAGAGTTAATGATCCTCTTTTCACCACTTATGGCAAGAAACAAGGTGCATAAAGCTAGATAGTTTGAGATTGGACTTTTCCTAGAGATGGGATGAAATTTCATCAACTAAAAATGGTTCTTGGATATTGTGGTTCTTCTATAATTGTACAATGACCCTTTCCTTGATCATTATTTTTTCACCTAAGGTAGAAGCCCATAAATTTAGTTCATATTTTATATGGGTTATTTCCATTATTTTTGGAATGCATGTGTAGTCTTAGTGACCTATGTTTAATGCATAATCACATGTGTTATGGGTGAGTATCCCTAGGAGACTTATTCTTATGTTTCTTTAATTTGTATTGTTATGGTTGTGATGCTTTTTTATTTGATGTGATATTTTATCAAATATTTGTATCTGGTATCATCTTGTGTTATTCTTCTATATTTTAGTTGAGAATGTAGGTTGAGCCTCATGTACTATTCCCCCAAGGGGGATGTTTCAAATTCCTAGTCAACATGCTTTGTGAAATCCCTTAAAGAGGGGTATGTCATTAATTTTATTAGATTATCCCATTAAGGGGGATGTGTGAGGTGGATGATCATTATTCATTTTAGGATAGTGTCAAATCAAGTAAAGTCATTCTATAAGGACCCAAAATATGTTTATAATTGTGTGATGTTTTTTTATTATATCTGAACCATGTTTACTTTCATGGAATACACCTACATCACTTATGAACTTATGTTAAATGTTATTGTTGGTGTCCTGCTGAGTCTTGTACTCACACTATACTTGGGAATTTAGATGTGCATGTAGATTTCATGCTTGGGGATCCAATAAAGGGAAATGTTTTTATGATGGATGATTAAGTAGGTGAATAATAGGATGAAGATCATGCTGAATATACTTTGGTTTGGACATTACTATATTTATTGTTGACATGTCTATAAATTAGATCCTTTTGTTTGGTTTTGGTTTATTTACCTGACATGTCATACTGATTCTACATGGTATGGGTTTTATTTGTAATTTCTACTAATATGATGGAAATTCATTTATTATTTATTTGTGATCACTTCATCTATCATAGTCTGATATTACCTGTTATAGAGGGAATATTCTACCCATGCCATTCTATAGGCCCTCACCACTAGTCAACAACCTTTTTCATACTAGCATACATGCATGAGGTCTTGTGGAACCCCTATCTCTGACCCCATTATTTGGGTCAGGGTGTTAAAAAATGGTATCATAGGAGGTTAACTAACTTTTTTCTTCTATTTTACTTGATTTAGGATAGGGTATATGGGATATAGGATGGTTGGGACTCAAACAGGGGAACTATTTCAGTGTCTATCCAGCACTGTCTAATTGACATCCAAGTTTCCATAAAGTGTAAATTTATGTTTTTTTGTTTGATGTTACCCTTGGTTAAATTCTTCTATAGAGATACATAATATGTTGATATATTGATTTATAGGATTATGAGTGTGTTCATGCATGATGATAGGCATATAGTTTCACATTCCATATATAAATTTTTCATACATTATATAGATCCTAAATAATTTAATTCATGTTTAAATTATGATGTGTTGTTGGTACATTATTTCTTATATTATTTTATTTCATCATGTTGTATTGTATTCTTGAGTATATATTTTTTGTGACTAATGTATAGGTTATTGAGGTTTTATTTGGATTTTGGGTAGTGCTTAGTGGGTTATGCCTTATTCTTAAGGGTACAATCTTAGGTTGAACCTTGTTGTGAGCCCCTATGTATTCCTTTGAACTATTAATGGTATTTTTGTTCTGGTCCTTTGTTTATGTTTTTGGATTTCTCTAAAGTTTATTCTATAATTTTAGGAAATGTCACCTCCTAGATGTATCACGTTGCCAGTTACACCATCTGTTGAGTAGGAGTATGCAACTTAGAACAGTCCCTTCATTTTTCTAGTAGGTCAAGAAATAGAATTGATCCAACTATTAATATTTTAGTTGGTACCTATCTAGGGTGGAGGTTCCCACAATGAAGGGATGAAGATGGTAAAATATTTTCATGAATTTCATCTCCAGCACCCATCATCCTCTTAGGCACTGGTTTCCCCCCGGACAAGAAGGACTAGATACAAATCATAGAGAGGATTTTTTACTTGGTAGATACCCCATATGATTGGAAGGTTAATCTTATAATCTTTATGCTTCATGGAATAACTGGATGATAATGGTATGTCATACGGAAGGCTAGTAGATTTTAAGGGATGACATGGATGACCTTCATGAACCACTACATCAAGGATTTCTTCCCTGATTCACTAAATATGGACCATTATCAGGAGTTCATGGAGATCCATATGGGTTAAATGATAATTTATACCTATTCTTCACACTTCATGGAGTTGATGATCCTCTTTTCACAACTTCTTGTAATAAAGAAGGTGTATAAATCTAGAAATTTTGAGATAGGAATTTTTCCAGATATGAGATGACATGCCATCAAATTTGATTTGATTACCTATTCTATAATTATTCACATGGAAATTATGATATATAAGGGAGTATAGGAAGAAAAATTTGTTGGTATTTTACCTACTATTGGAGGACCGAAAGGTGCCTTCTCCTGCACATCCGCAATTTCTCATTCTACAAGTAAGAAGAGGAAGTCAAAGGATGGATGAGAGGGTGGTGGTTCATATTTAGAGAATATTTAATATTATTCAACTCCTTATATGGGGATCGACTGTATTAGATTTTATAATTATAGAAATAAAGGGAACTTACTCAATGAATATTATGTTTCACTCAAGACTTGTCACTAAGTGGAAAGACTGGTCATCTGAAGTGGTTCTATTCGAAGTATTTATGGTTTTACATAGCTAAATCAGGCCATGGTGCTAGAATTAGACCTTATTATTATGTGTAGATCCCATGAGGTTCATTGAACCAGGTGACTCATGGGCTTATGGGGTGTCGTGGAGTGGTGGCTGGTAGAGAATATGTGGTTAATCAGGCTTTAGCTAGTTGTGGGGAAGGACCTTGTACAATTTTCGGTATGATCCTAATCTCTTCTAAAATATTTATTTCTTTGTTTGAAATTAGATAATACCGTTCTTTTATATCATTAAAAGTGGTTTCTAGGTTAGAATTATTTGTTAAATACTCCCCTAAGTTGTGATCTATAGATTCACTATTGGGAAAAATAGTAGATCGTCTTCATATCTTTAGAGAATTTCCAATAGTTGTTGTTGGCGTTGATAATTTTTGGAGTTTTACAATTATATAGATGATAGTTTTAAATGTGATCTTGGGAATATACTATTTGACCAAATACCATGCACAAATTGATTGTTATTGGAGATGAGTAACCTTTTCATCACTTGAAGGTGATAAGTTTGTGCTGACCAGTGAATGGTACATTGAGGCAAGTAGGTTGGGACCAAACACACATAAAAAATAATAATTTTTAACATAGGTGGAAGGAATTATATTTACTATAGATCAAGTAGTGAATCCCTCCTCTTTACCTATAGTTCTATAACTATACCAAGATGTATTTCCATAGGATTTCTCAGGGTTTCCTCTACCTATGGAAGTTGAATTTGAGATAGATATCATGCCTAATTCATACTCGATATTGATTGTACAATATCACATGGAACCATCCAAGTTTAAAGATATCAAGTTATAAATTGTTGATATTAAGGCTAAATGATTCATCAGATCGAGAACTTTCCCTTTGGGTTCTTTAGTGTTGTTCACCAAGAATTTAGCTGCTATTATTTAGATTTTTTTGGACTATCGAAAGTTGAATCAAATAACTATGAAGAATAGGTACCAGTCTCCAAGAATAGATGACTTGTTTGATCATTTCAAGAGAGAATATTGGTTTTCTAATATTGATCTACATTCTATCTACCATTAGCTTTAAGTAAGAGAGGAATAAATCTTGAATATAGTGTTTAGGAGTAGGTACAGTTTATATGAGTATCCCATTTTCCCTTTGGACTAGAAAATTATCCACTAGTGGTCATAGATCTCATAAATAAGATCATTCATACCTACTTGTATTCCTTTGTAATTGTGTTCATTGATGACATACTTATATATTACAAGATATCAGAATCGCATTCCAGACACCTATATATCAAGTTGAGTATACTACGGGCACATTGGATTTATGCTAAGTACTCAATGTGTCACTTCTAGATATAGGAGGTGCACTTTCATGGGCACATGTTTTCTAAAGAAGGAATATCAGTTTATCCAGATAAAGTTGATGTAGTTATTTATTGGTTCTTGAAAAGGAATTTATTCTATATTCAAAGTTTTATCATATTGGTTGGGTACTACAGGAGATTAATTTAGGGATTCTTGCATAAGGAATTTCCCATGACTACATTTACCAAGAAGGGATTAAAGATTGAATGGGAATACTTGTATGAGGAAGTTTTCTTAGATCTAATGAAAAGTTTGAATTTATCTCCAATCCTAACCCTTCATGATACTAGAGTTTGATATGTAGTGTAATGTGACACATCTCATGTTGGGTTGGGTATATTCTAGTGTAGGGTGACAAGGTAGTCACTTATGGGTCTCATCAATTGTGACTGCACAAGAAAAAATACCCTACTCATGACTTAGATTTAGCATTAGTAGTTCATGCATTGAAATTTTGGTGGAACTAATTATTTAGTGATATATTGGTAATTCATACAAACTACAATATTTTGTAGTATATTTTCTCCCATCATGACCTGAATCTTTATCATAGGTGCTGGGTAGATTACTTACAGACATTCGACTCTAAGATAGACAATTCGACTAGAAAAGTAAATGTGGTTACAAATAAACATAGAAAAAAATATAGGATGTGATAGAACGAAAATTAGAACCTAGATATAATATCAACTCTTTTTTAAAAACTAGAATGCGGTAATATTTTAGGATCAAGGGGTAGAGATTTTGGGACACTTAGTGATCAAGTCCTCATTGTTAGAATAAGTGGTGTCTAGTTGGGAGCTTGATCCAGAATTTGGGGTGATGTGCGATAGGTTGGTAGTAAGTAGTTAAATTTTAGGTTAGGATGTAGAAATACATGAAGTGATTCTAGTTCATGGTAGGGTGATAGTTTCATCTTCCATAAGAGAGGAGTTGAGGAGAACCTCACATGATTCACAGTGGGAAGTACACATGGGATTGACCAAGATGTATCATGATGTTAAATAGAAGTTTCGGTGGCCTGACATAAAAAGATACATCATAGGTTTTGTCTCTCATTATCTGACTTGTCAAAGAATCAAGGCTTAGTATTAAAGATATGGATGGTTACTCCATAAAATTTCAGTTCCTATGTGGAAGTGGGATTAGGTGGTGAATGAATTCATTATAGGGTTTTCTAGAACATTGAGAGTCCAAGACACCATTTGGGTGGTTTTGGATTGCTTCACTAAGGTGAATCACATCATATCAACCCCGGAGATGAATTCAATAGATGATCTAAGAAAGATCAATATTCAAGAGATTTTTTAGCTTCATGGAGTTCCTTCAAGAATATTATCTAACAAAGATTCACAATTTACCTTGTTTTTTAGAAAGTCTTACAAAATTATATGGGTGCTTTGTTGAAGTTAAGTATGACCACTCATCCTTAGACAGAAGAGTAGTTAGACATCACAATTTGTACTTTGGAGGATATTATTCAAGCATATATTCTGGATTTTAGAGAAACATGGGATGATAACATGGATTTGGTAGAGTTTTCCTATAATAAAATATTTTATTCTTCGATTCAAATAGACCAGTTTAAGGATATATATGGGTGGCCTTATCGTTCACATCTCTACTGACATGAAAAAGGGGGGTCTTTAGTTTTTGGGATGAGTATAGTACAGGAGACCTTAAAGTGGGTGAATTTGGTTCAAAAATAGTTTTTTATGACTTATAAAAACTATTAGTCATATTCTGACTAAATTATATTACCCTTGGAATTTATTGTAAGAAACAAGGTTTTCTTACTGGTGTCCCCTCAGTTGGGGAATAAAATTCTAAGGAGGCAAGGTAAGTTGTAACTATGGTATATTATGTCGTTTAAGATCATTGAATGCATCAGGATGGTGTTCTATTGGTTAGATATTCCTATATAGTATCAAGGTATGTATAATGTATTCCATGTGTCATGCCTTTGGAAGAATGATCCTGATCATGTGCATGTGCTTGACTATAAGGATGTTGATCTAACACCAAATGAATCTTTTATAGAGATTACTATTTGAATAGTGGATTGAAGGGAGAAGTTACTTTGAGTAAATATCATTTCTCTGGTCCAAGTTAAATAGAAGAATGGGTGTTTTCATGAATAGATAGGGGAGAATGAGACAGACATTCAAGCACAGTGGCCTGAGTTGTTTAATCAACCCTATGAAGAAACTTCTTGAGGTTTAGAA
This sequence comes from Viscum album, assembly GCA_963277665.1. Classification (NCBI taxonomy): domain Eukaryota; kingdom Viridiplantae; phylum Streptophyta; class Magnoliopsida; order Santalales; family Viscaceae; genus Viscum; species Viscum album. The sequence goes on from OY728120.1 coordinate 1,116,907,027, forward strand.
GTCCTTGGAGGGAAAGATTTATAACATAATCAATCTCAAGGTGTGATTTGTTTTAATTTTTTTCAACCCTTTAAGGGTATTATTAAATAATTTAAGGATTCTTAAGGGTGTTCTGATAAGTAAATGGATCAAAGGATATAATTTGTCTACAGGATCAATTCACACCATGAATGGATATTCATGATGTGAATTATTTCTAGGTAGAATCCATGAATCTACATTTAGGATGTGAAGGCCATTCACTATGTGAGGGAAAATTCAGGATGTTAATAGCGTTTTTTGGGATTTTAATCCAAGGTGATTTGATTTTCATTGTATCATCTTTCATGAAAGTTCAATACATGAATCCATAATTCATTTCATGAAAGTATCTAGTTACAGAAGATTAAATGATCTATCACTATTTTCCTCTCTCATTTTCTTCCTTTACTATTACTCTAAAACTTATTCTCTCTTTGGTTAATTTTGGACTCTCTAACTCCTTCTTTGATGCTTGAAAACTCATTAAATCATACAAATCCAAACTAGTAATCTCTCCTTTGATCATGATTAATTCTATCCTCTTTTCATTGATCAAAATCAATTATATATTTAATGTATTGGTCATATATAAGGGTTTTGGAATGATATAATGAGGTTTTTTATGATATTTTATAGAATTTATATCTGGATTCATGGATTTGGATTTTTCATGATGCTTAGATCATGATCGTTGTTGGCAGTGGATCTTCTTTGGTGATTTGATCATGTCTTAATATTATTGGGTATGGTTCCACTTTTGTCTTAATCCTAGAGTCCAAAATAATTCAATACAATAATGGTTCTAGGATTTATCGGTGCTTTTAGACATGGATGGTGACCCTTACCTTGATTATCATTGGTTCACCTGAGTTATAAATCCATTGAATTTAGAGCATGTTTTATAAAGGCTATTTGCCTTATTTTTGGCATATGAATATAGCCGTAGAGACCAATGTTTGATAATTGATCAAATGTGGTGTGTTTTCATAGCCTTGAGAGACTTATTCTTTTGTTTTTTCATATGTATTGTTTTAGTTAGGATTATTTTTTATTTTATGTGATGTTTGATCTATCATTTTTATTTTTTATAGTATTGTGGTGTTCTCCTATATTGTAGTTGAGCATGGTGGTTGATCCTCTTGGACTATTCCCCTAAAGGGGATGTGTTGGATTATTATTATGTATTCTTTTGGATATAACTTCAAGAGGGATATATCAATCATGTTTTTTCAATATCCCATTAAGGGGGATGTTTCATGAGGTTGATTATTGTTCCTTCCAACATAGTGTTGAAGTAGGTAGAGTCGGTCCCTGATGACCCAACATATGTTTGAACTTATGTGATATATTGTTCATTATATTTTTACCCTATTTAATTATATTAAATTCAACTATATCTCTTATTAACTTATGTTAAATTTAGTTGGTGGTGTCTTGTTGAGTCTTATACTCAAACCCTACTTAGTAATTTTGGTGCACTTGTAGATTTCATGCTTAGGGATCCGATGAATGAAAAGGGCGTTGTGATGGATGGTTGAGTAGGTTAGTAAGAGGATGTAGACAATGATGTACAAAACTCAAGATGAATTCTTATATTTTTATTATAGTATTACCTATACATTGGATTATTTTGTTCAATTTTGGATTATTTACCTAACATTCCATAATAATTCTACATGTGTTGGGCTTTATTTTTATATTATACTATTCTGATAGTTATTCATTTATTTATTTATTTATTATTTTTTATTTTCTTTATCAAACAATGATGTTACGTAGTACTGAGGTCATAGTGTCCCCATGTTATTTCATAGGCCCTCTCCATTATTCAGTAACCTCTTGCATACAGGGAGGTGTACATGAGGTCACCTAGCACCCTCATCATGGACACGGTGGTTCAGGTCGGGGTGGTATAGTTTCTATTATCCATGTGATTATTTTGTTGATATTAGTCATGGGTTTAATTTTAACTCAATTTATTGATTGAATGGTATTTTTTTTGATTATCCAATATACCATATTAATTATTCTTTATTTACTCATTATAGTTTCCATTATACATAACCCTTACTAGGCATCTAAGCTCACTCTAATTTTTTTTTTCATTTCGCTGACATATGAAAAAGCATATTTTGAATGATTTCAATGATGTAAGAATTTTTCTTATTATATGTTTTTATATTTAAAATGTAAAATGATAATAAATTATATATATAGTTTTCTATGAATATTAAACTAATTGATCCTTTGTGGAATGATCCCTTGTATCTTGTGCCAATGTAATAAAGTAAACACAGGATCCAGATTACTGGAGTAGGGATTGTTTCACATATAATAAATAAGTTATATGAAACTATTTTTTGTAAATTCTAATAATAATATAAAACTAAAATACCTATATTATAAATTATGATGTAATATGTAGGAGACTCCAACTATTCTATATAGAGCCTAATCTCTGAGGATAGTGAGAAGTTTGATCCAAAGTCCCACTATTCATAAATTAGTTCTCAAGAGAGAACTTAATTTAAATATATCTCTAACACCTAATATATATAAATCATAAACAACCATTATAATTTAATTCATAACTAAAATAATAAATCATATTCTTGGTTGAATGAAAAATAAATATTTTATGTCATGCCAGCATGTAACTCTTACATTGATTTCATAACAATTATAAGAAGTAGTTTAAAAATCTAAACTAAAGTAGTATTCATAATATAAATATTTTATATACACGAATATTAAATCCGGATTTCATAAATTAATGGAAAATTCAAATATTTAACATGATATATATAAATTTTAAACAATTATTATAATCAAAACTACATTTGATATAGTATAAAGTCATACAAATACATTATAGACATTTCAGTCTTGAGTTGGTGATATTTTTTGAGATTGTTTTTATTTAAAAAAACTATGGAAAAGAAACATGACATGGTTTCTCCACAAAAGTAATTTTAGTCATAGAATTACTCATATTTAATACTTTGAAGCATGTTTTGTTACTATCTTCAATGTCTTGGTGGTTCCTCATGGAAATCTAATTTCTATAAACCATAACCATTTTATTCAATACCATTATGTGAAAATATTGGTTTTTTAATGATTTGTTTTTTAATAAGAAAAACATAGAAATTTTCCAAAAACCATATCATTTTTCACAAAAAAATTGGTTAACCATTATTTGGTTATATAATTATACTCATGGTTCTATAAAACCACAAACCTGTTTTTCATTTTTTTAATCTTTATTTTACCAATTCTTTACAGACACTCACTTTGATATAATTGAAGGGTTTTTTGGGATATCTTTGTAACAAAATATAGAAAAATATTACACAAAACCCATCTATAAGATCTACCATGATAAGAAATAATAAAATAAAATGAGAAATTATAAAACAAAGTGTGCCTCACTATCTATGTGAATTTTTCATAAAAAAATGAGTTTGATTGTGATCCATCATCAGCAATCAATATATTACTACCTCTAAAGGTATCTACCATCCACTGGAAACACCACAATATTTTTTATAACATAATATCCTTTAAATGTGGTTGTCACCTCCTCCATAAAGGAAAATAAAGTAAAAAGAATGAAAAATCTTCAACAATAAATAAGAATCTCCACTATATATAAAAATAAAGTCTGTGAACTCATTATATATAATTACTTCCTTTTATTAAGGAACCCAATTGAGTTCAAATGTTTCATAAATTATTTTTGCAACCACATGGCCCTAAACACCATAAGATAGAGGTGGATTATGGAGTTAAAATTCATTCAATGTAGGAATGTTGTTCTCATGTTAGAATGAACACTCAAACCTATAAATGAAATCCAATCAATAATAATATATAAATATGAAGTTAAAGAAAAATAACATGATTATTTTTTCTAAGTTCACTCAAAATTTCTATTTCCAAGGAGAATACACCATTGATGAACCAATAAGACCAGAAATTACTAAATCACTGTAAATTTTTTATAAGATTTAGAAACAGTTAAATATGAAATATAGGGTTCAATATCCTTTCCTATAACTCCACCCATAGTTTAAATCTAAAGGAATGGTAAACAATACTTGTAGTTCATTTATAATAATAATATCAACAATGAATCAGTTCATTAATTCAGTTGTTTCTCTTTAACTCTATATTCTAGAATAATTGTAGATCTTAAAATTCATATAGTTCTTATTACAAAATCATCAAAATTCGAGATAAATATAATTTTCTCTATCTTGATTTCCTTTATCAAATATAACCCTCCACTCCTTTAAAGTATTCAGAAAAATCCTTTTAATATCTTTACCAAAAATCTCCAACATGTTATGCCACATTCCACCTACGGATTGGTCTTAAAAATTATCCATAATGATCCAATTAAATATTTCATTAATACAAAAAAATTATCCAATCAAAAAATATTAAAATTTGAAAAATATTCACATATCAAATAAATCATGATGTAATATATAACATTATAATGTAAAATATTTAGATTACCACATATATCTAAAAAACATGGCTTCATAAATATATAAAATCCAACCAATCATGGCCGATGAATTCTAGATAACTCAATATAAAAACATTATAGAAAAATTAATATCATTATATCATAATAATTTGTTTCATGAAAAAATTAAACCTAGAATTATGGTGTATAATTCTATTCCATAATGAAAAACCTAACACTTTTATTCAATAAAACCTCTATTAAAATTAAAAAATTATGTTGTGTAATGGTTTATAAATCTTGAAATTAGGGTCTTTAATTATGGCATAGCTCACAAGTTTTAACCAATAAACTAAATTATTTTCTCATTGTGACTTGATATTTAAACATGAACACTTAATTCATAACTCGTAGTGCTACATAAAATCTTAATATTTCAAACTTACACAAAAAAATCATTACATTGTATTTTTCCACCATGGTGCATTATTACATTCACCAACCCAAAAAATTCTCCAATATAAATTTAGTATAATGAAAACTATTACAACATGGTTTTTACTTCCTTAAAATATCAACACTAAAAATCTTCACACTTCTTCAAAATTATTCCAAAATTTACTGTAGTCATATTACATCTAATAAGACTAATTGATAATAAACAGAATCAATTTTTAAACTAATTCCAATATTCTATTCACTTGATCAATCAAGTTTCTAACATTCTCCCACTTTGGGTTTTTTTCAATTTCTAAGTAATTATTTTAATTTCTCATAACCCCAAAAACATTATTGAAAATTATTATTCACTTTATTAAATAAAAATAGAAATATAAAATATAATATGTCACTAAAATTCTATTTGAGTCATGCTTGATATATAAAATAAGAGTTATAAAAATATTTCTAGACTTACCTTATACATTTAGCTCTAAAAACCACTAGTCTGATATGGACCCCTTTCTTCATTATTTCTTAAATTCAATCCTTATGGATAATGTCTTCTCTTGAAATGATATTAAAAAAATGCTTGATCTACTTCCACTTTTTGAATTTTTTATATTACATACATTGTTTTCATTTGTTGAAAATAATTCTTTCTCCCTTTCTATAATCTATCCCCCTTATAAAATGAACCCAAATGGTATAATATGTATCATAATTGATAATTAATTTTATAAATTGATCTTATATGAGAATATGGTCTATACCAAACCTAAAAAATATTTAGTAGGTTGTTGAACACTGATATTTAATTGATAATTCTCAAAATCTAGTGTATCTAGTAGTTTTGTGAATATATCCACCACTTATTGATTTGGTCCATTGATTTATTCTTAGATAACTCTATAATATACATTATCATTGATAAATTGTTTCTATATTTTAAAAATAGTTTTATATGAATTCATTATAAAATTCTTTGTAAGCTCAATTTCCCTTTTTTCATATAATATCATCAAGGGAATATTCAATTCATCATCGAGATCTTTTAAATTTTACTTCACCCAAATCAATTGAGTATATGTTTTCATTTCTATAATATACTATACTTCATTTTTACTAAGTTATGTTCTTTCATACTTCTTTCTAAGATACCTAATACACTTATTTCCAATCAATAATGACCCTCAACTTTTGGATTTTTTTCAAAATGCTCCTGATCAAATTTATATCAAAATAGGTTACAAAATATCACTATTTATGATAGAAAATATTAAAACATAATAAATTTTAAATTACACCTTAATCATGATTATATTTACTACTAAAATATGTTGTTACTTTAGATTACTTTGAAACATTAAAAAAACATATTTCATAAATAATGTGTGGCTTCATTATATCAAATATAATAATCTTTAAAACATTCTCTAAAATAAAATTGGATCAATATCTTTTCTATATTCATACATCTCAAGTCTTATTCTAATAGTGATTGGTGTTGAAAATAGATTTCAATATTACATGTAATATTTATTTAATTGAACCCCATCATATTTATTTTGAGATACAAGACCATATTCTCCTATTTTATTTACTTGTAGCCTTATGAAATTAGTAAGATCTTCAATAATTTACTTTTCTAATTTTGATCGCTTAATTTTTTTAAAAATATTCTACTAATTCCTTAATTTTACCAAAAAAATATAATATTTTCAACATAAAAGAGTGCCATAATTTTTTTCCCTTCGATATTTTCACATAGTGGTTGTGATTGACACTAACATTTTTAAAATCAAATTTCATCAAGAATGAATCAAAATGAACATATTAATATCATGGTGCTCTTTTTAAAAAATATAAATCTTTATTTGGATGATATAGCTTCTTTCCATAATCACAATGTTAAAAACACATTGTTTGTCCAATGTAAACTTCCTATTTGAGTAATATATTTAATAATTTTTCCTTTACATCTATTTGATAAATCTTGAATCCATTTTGAATTGTATCTAATAAAAATAGATAAAGTAATTAAAGTCTCTACATTGGTGTAAATATATTTTTAGCATCAATTTTTGGTATTTGATCAAATCCTTTCTAAACCAATATTTCCTTATTTCATATCATATTCCCTTTCTCTCCATGTTTTTTCTTAAACACCCATTTTGTTCTAAGGATTTTGGGATTACTGGGTAAATTTATAAGCTCCAAAATTTTACTTTTCTATATTTAATAAGGCTATTTATTCATGGTTTTAAGACATGATTACTATTTTGTTACTTTTTTAAATGACATCATATATGATTTTGATAAAAAAAAAACTTAACCTTATTATTCAATGAGTTTGTGTTGGAGTGTATTTTTCCCTAATGATATTTGATTTTTCAATTACATGTCCTATTTCTACCTTTGAGTCTATGGATGACTCAATTTAGCTTAGGTTTCTTTGTGTGATTCAATCTCAAAGTATTTATCATGTGTTGTGTTTTTAGGTTCTATAGAAATTCTTTCAATACCATCCACTTGTTCACATATTTCTTCTATATTTATGTTCACAGATTTATTTTATTATTTCTCTTAAATTAGTTTTATATCACTATCTTACTGATTTTATTAGGACTATTGTTAAATCACTTGTATGTTTTACTCTTGTTTTAATATCTTAGAAAAAAATATTTATCCATTATGTAACTATACATTTATTGAGTGGATTTCTTGGTTTTGATTTAGAAATTACATATAAATAATCAAAAATGTTTTAGAGCTGGATTTATCCTATTCCACATATTATATGGTGTCATATTCTCTTTAGGGACTTAAAATTTCTCTGTTTTATGTATGTAACACAACTTACACTACCTATTTCAAATAGTACCATTAGAATCCACTATGAATGAGTTTTGTATTTTCTATTTTATTTACTGTAACATCCTCCAGCCAGATACCACTCACCAGTGTCCTAGCTAAAGAAGTCAAATAATGTCAGTCGATCCTCCCCTCAATACAGAGGCTACCAGATAGATGGGATGGTCTAAGTTGTTACCATGGGGATACTATACCCACATATTAGAGTAAAAAAATGAATAAATAACCAAAAAACAACCACAACCATAATAATATTATTAAGAATTAATATAAAATAAACATTTTATATAAAATGAAATAAAATCATATAGTTAGACATTACCACTGATCACCCACTAGGTTTATCACATATATAAAAATAAAAAAAGGAATAAAGATACAAAGAGGATTTACTACTATACCCAATCATCATCACATACACATCTCTAAATCTCATCAATTTGTTCATGATCAGTCACTAAACACTGGGCCTCTTCCCTTCCTATACTTGTAATGGTGAGGTATGCTTGAGTACCAAAGTGTCAGGGATTCCCAACCAAAGTGTGAGTAAAACTCAGAATGTCACCACTAACAGTGTCCCTGAACCAGTAGAGGATCACCATGGGGGACCATTGTCGTATTTCTATGAAAATAATACACACCACCTAGAGGGAACCACATCCTTACTTAGAACCATTTAATTATCACCTAAGGGGACCATGTCCTTCTTTAGAACCAACAGAGTATCACCCAAGGGTAAAATCTCCCTAGAACAACATAAAGAATATAAATAGAGGAAAATCTCCCCCAAAATCTTATATAGCATACACCCATGGAAAAACTCTCCCCGTAATTCCATATACCATACACCTGGGGGTTTCATCCCCAACCTAGAAACATCACCAGGCCATCATTACCTAGGGAGATTCATTCCTTTAAAGACCCTAATAACTCATATCATCTTTGGGGTCTTTTCCTTCTGAAGTTTTGAAGTTTGTCATAAATTATTCTTTGGGGTTGCATTAAATTAGACCCTCGTGACTTTTTCCTTGTATTGGGATTATTGTTTTAATAAAAATGTTAACTTTTAAGTCAAGTCATAAAAACCAAGGGGAATACCCTCAACCAAAACCCCATATCATATACATATGGGTTGGACACATGAAAAACCCAACAAAAATCCCCTAGGTTTCCATCTCAATCAAAAAACATATACTCATCCCTTGTGGTCCAACTCATACCTTTAAGAATGTCTTATCATCAATCCATCCTTATAAGATTATTCAATTGAGATCATCCTGGTCATACAATCACAATGTTCCAAACCCATCATCATACTCATATCACTCATTTAGGAATCCTCTAGGGTCCAAAACCTCATAAAAATACCATGTCACATCCCTAACCCACTAACCAGGAACACTCTCAAGCTAACTTTATCCAATCCCCTTGTTATCTTATGACAATCCATCTAAAAATTCACATGACCTATACTCGATCCTTATCCTATTCTTCCATTAGGAGAGATTTCAAGCACAATATCTAGAGTAAACCATCCCTATCACACCTCAACTAGTCCCAAAGGACTTATCCTACTTATGGAACTTTCTAATAGTCTAATACACCCACAAAAGAGTAATTCCATCATGTGTGAGAACTTTACTGGCTCAACATCACCATTAGGAATAAGCCTCTCATACCATCCCAAATAGACTTAGTAAACTCATCAGAGGTGTATCTAATATCAATACCAAAGACCAATCCTTGCCCTATTGTAAATCCAACCAGCATTTTCTCTACCTTGGTGACACAGTCACTAGGTGAATTCATTTTCTATATACATTATAGGAGCAGATACTCTGGTCCAAGGGAAAAAAGATATCCCATCCCCTAGTCCATGGTGTCTCAAAACACATATTTATAACCAAGACCTCATCCATAAGTGTATGAGGAACCAATCCAGAGTTCAAGGGTCTATCATTTCCATTCAAACTTTATTCATTTAATGGTAATTTAATAAAAAATCATTTATTTATAAGTTCAATCACCCATCAGAGGAAAGACCGCATACCACATGTACATGAACACAATGCATATACTTTAAGTATATTTTCAGAGACTACCTACCTCAAACACAGAGTCAACATCATCAACCAAGACTGGCCAAGCTCGTATCAACTCTCAGGATCCTATCTCATGCCAAAAAATACAAAATAATTAATTATAACCAATTTTAATTAATTATTAAATTTACATAAAAATGAATAATTTCATAAAAATCACCGATTAAAAAGTGACACAAAAACTCATGTAAATGTGGTGTAATCCACTCTTGACATGAACTTAGACCTAAGCCATAAAAAACCCAATTTAATCACCAAAATCAATGGTTAATGAAACTCAAGAAAAAACCTAAATAATTAAGGTAAATGACATACATCCAATGAAATTGAGAAAGAGGGTGTACGATCATCCTCCTAGGATGTCCTTTATCCATCACATGTAAAATATCATAAAAGAGGGATGATTACACCATGATCTGGTGGAATAGTCTCTCCAAAACCCTAACTGAGAGAATATAAATAATAGATAGACATAAGAGGAAGAATAAATAGGATAAGGGGGAGATTAATTCAAACCCATGTGATAAAACCCTCCAAACAACTAATATTAAATGGAGAACAAAATGGGGGAATAAGTGGGGATAAAGTCTTGGAACCATCTTGATCACATGTCAAAAAGATGAAATTTTGAGGGTTTTCTAATTTAGAAACCCCTAAAATGCTATCCATACCCTTTTAAAAAAGTATAACTTCTATGTCATGGTATGATCCTAAGATCCATTCTATAATACTCCTTCCCCAGTCTAGGTTGCAGAGTGGTCCCCTTAGGCCATGGTACAACTGGCCTAAGTAGAGTGGGATTTCCTTAATAAATTATCATTGTGACACAACCCCTATGGGCCATAGTGCAATGTTCTTCACCTAGGAAAATCCTTGAATTTTACTGTGTGACCTTCCTATTCTCCTTGGTGTGACACATTTGGCTCCCACTCATGGTATGGCCTTCATGTACCTCACCACGACACCCTTCCCCCCTCCCATGTGGATGATTATCATGGTGCGACCAAAGGGATCATGGGTAGATTAGCCACCAATAGTCAAAATCCTCATAGGGGTCACCCAACCGCACATGAGTGTTTAATTGAGAACTTAAAACATCTCCCAGTCCTTGATCTAGTTCAAAAAACTTCTCTTTGAAATTTTTCAATATTAAAAATTCCAATCTAAAGCATATTTCTCAAAACATTCTCTACTCTGGGAATAATATTCAAATTACCTATGAGTTTATCAACCTATAAAGATGTGGGTATTTACTAACTCCCCACTATAAAATTTTTATCCCTAAGAATTCTCAGTGGTCTTTCATCCATCAATCTTAACCTACCTCAATCATCATAAATTTACTATGAACTCATTATGTTCCACCATGGAATGTAAAATGAGATTCTACTGCATAACTCCAGACATCATGGTGCATTATTGACCATAACTAGGGCCTCCCACTCATTACCATTCCTAACACAGAGAAGGAACTCAATCACACCCATCCATGCCAATACACTAAAGCATTGTTGATTGATTAATTTACAAGATTATAGTGATCCCCACCATAAGACTCGACTCATAAAGGCCAATTCTAATCCATGGAATTCCCCACCATAGTAATCACTTACCAAAACATAATTTCCAGTGGTCCATTGACTTGCTTGATGCATTTTTTACCTCACCAGACCCAATTTCATATAAAAATATTGGTTGTTCCTCTACTGGATGACCTTTTCCAAAAGCGCTCGGTCTAACCTGTCAACACTATATACTCTAATACAAAACCAGGATTATCAAGTGCTAGGGTTTTAATAGTGCTATCTAAAATCACTGTTAAAAACCCCCTTTGTCAGTGCTAAAAGAATCACTATTAAAGGGTCTCTTTAACATCTCTATTTTTAGCGCTGTTAAAGGGGGGGGGGATTTATTAGTACTAGTAAAACAACACTGATAAAAAGTGATCTTTATCATCACTTCTAGAAAAGCACTGCTAAAGGGGGTCCTTTATCAGTGCTTATAAAAAAGAACTAATAATGGGGGTATTTATCAATGATTTTTTAGAAGTGTTGATAAAGACCCCCTCCCCCCCTGATCAGAATTTTTTTACTTGCATTGATAAAGGGTATATTTCAAAAAAATCATTAAAAGTAAAATATTATTATATAAATATATTTATATTGATATAAATATAATATCTATTTTTTAAATATGTCTTAGATAAGGCTAAATATGAATTTATACATAATATATAATATATTTAGTGAAAATTGATTATAAAATAATTTAAAAAAATGTTTTTAACTAATAATTTGCTAATTATTATTGGGTAATAGTCATTTAATAACAATTTGATGATAAAAAATCAAAAAATTAATAAATGATCAAAAATAAGTTTAAAACGTAACTTGAACTTCAAACAGTCATAACTTCTGATTCGAGAGTTTTTTTGGGCTCTACCACATATCATATTGAAGCCTACGGTGAGATCTATATAGCAATAAATTGGAGAAACCCTGGTCACTATTTTTTCAAGGTCAAAAGAGGCCCTCAATGCCTCCAAAACTAAGCTTTTAGTCGGGGTATCCCAATTTTTTAACATTCAATGGAATTTCATCCTCGTATAAGGGGGTCTTATTATCTTTTTTCAGTAGGGACTGGATTTATTCTTAGGGTTTACATTTATATTGATATTTTGGTTTTAGAATTTTTTTCACAGTGTATTGTTATTTATAATCAAATATATAACAATATATACAATTTTTTTATATATTCACGCATAAAAATTTGATTTTATAAATAAATAATTAAACATATTTACACATAAAATATATTTATCAATATATAAACCTTATCTAAATAAAAACTAATATCCATTTTATTTAAAATAAAAATGTATGAATATTTATATACCTATAAAATTAATATTTATATATATATATAATATTTATATATATGAATTTGTGTGTGTATTGAAAAATAGATATATATTTATCTATATATTCTAATATTTGTATATTAATATTAATATATAATATATATAAAAATAAATATTAATTTTTATAATTATATTTATAGATGCATATATATACATAAATGAATTATGTATGTTTTTATGTATTTATAAACACACACACATAAACATTTTTTATATATGTATTTAAAATATATATAAATATATAGATATATCATAAAATGTAAAAAAAACAATGTAGGGGTGTGTAAAAGGCGCTGGTGTATAAACTGGAGGTCTCATGTTTGAAACACGCTGGAAGTAGGGGCATGTGTGGAAGGATGGTATTATATAAAGTTCTAATAAAGGGGTGGGGAAGTGCTTATAAGGGGGTTGAACAAAAAAAATTATCCCCTTTATCAATGGGGCCTTTATCATCACTTCTTAGCACTATTAAAGGGGGCCTTTAATAGCTCTAAAAAAAGTGGTGATAAAGACTCCATTTATTAGTGCTTTTTTAGCCTTGTTAAATGGGTCTTTTTCGGTTCTTTTTACGAGTTTTGTTAAAGTTAACACTTTGACATTGCTTACATTATCAATGCTTCTATAGCACTAATAAATCCCTTTTATTAGCATTGTTAAAGGCTCAATTTTTAGTAGTGATATCATTATCTAATCATGATGTATAAATCTATATAGGCATCATGAGATCATAATCATAACCACACTAAAGATCAATCCTAAAACTAAGTGAATTTATATGGTTGGGTCCTTGACTAACCACATACACCAGCCATCATGCTCTCACCCCGAGCATGGGTGCACCTCTAATCTGACTCATCCTTGATCACAACCAAATCTATCTTAATCCCAATGTCACACATAGAGTCTACCCAATACCACATTCAAATCATGATTCTTTTATTTACCAAGGAACAACATCACATGAAATCCTCCCATACAATGGTATCCATATGCTACCTTGACCATCCACTAGCTAATCTCAAATTAACCACCATTATTCTGACATGAGGTGAGTACATTATTGACCAATGTGATACTCCCAACCATTGTAGTATCCTCATTATCTCTCTACTAAACCAAAACCCTCATTCTCTCTATCAATCACTCCATCCATTACCACATGTAATGACTATATGTGATCATATCGCTCATACCCTAGCGTCAACACAAAACATTAATCACTACCAATTCCTCACTCACTAGGAACACCATCCTCAGTATCCACTAAAATTCCATTCTAAATGAGGGACACACTCTGTCATAGATAAAGGTAAACTCCCCACCATATTGATTCTCTTATTCTACTCCTCTAGCATAGATCCTAAAAAGTTACAATATCACATGTGTGTTGCTTATCTTGATCCATGATCACCTATCATATTAACCCCCGTCACTATGCATAGTCAGATTGGTTATAACAAGGTACTAAAATAAATCCTTGATATCACCATAAATTATAGAGGCAAGGACTCCCATTCTCAATGAAACTTTGGGCCTCCATTCCCTTAAGAATCTCATAAAACCCAATAATTCTTGAACTGCACTGGGTCACTCACCGATTCATTAGCCAATGGTCCACAAACGCTACAATCCCACACTTCCATTCATAAATCAAGGATTTTATCAAAATCAATTCCAATCCTCTTTCCCCCTTTCCCAAGGTAGATTGAACCTACATGAACACTCTTGTATGTTCTTATCCACTATCTATATTAATCTCATTTGAACTAAATGGGTGCACACTCCTTTACCACCCGATCATAGAAACTGACTCATGATGCCAGGAGTCACACATCATTGAACCTAGGATTGATTACCTAATTATATGACTGACTATGCCTATTGTGCATGTTAAATTCACTGCATCTTAAGCATCGCCCATGCTTCCACAACCATGATACCTAAGGCATCTCCATGCCTACACCAGATATCTAATAGAATATCATGTGCCTCAATCCCGAATATAAATAATCTTCTCATGCTTCTTATTTCTAAGGAAACACATGAGTTTAGGCTAAATCCTCTCTTGAGTTACCCTCATACATCACAAATAATCTTAGAAAATAAAACGAAAATTCGTGTTATTCAATCATACTCCCCAGATCACTAATATCATAAGATGAATCTTAAGGTAACTAGGTTCTCCCACCTATTCTATAAACATATCTCCCAATGGTCACAACTAATGGAGAAACAATTATTCTCTCATATCAAATATCATTAGAAAACTTGCATGTCAATACACCCATTCTAGGGTTCTCACATATACATATCAGGCATCACATACCAAATAAATCTCCCAATATTGGTACCCCAACCTCATCGGGCATTTTTATAATAGACTACCCTCTTGGAGATCAGGTCACATCCATGTTCATATACTAAAATCATCCTATTATGTTTCATATCTAACAAAAAAATAACCATATAGTTCAGTTACATTTAATTCCACTAAGAAAATATATGGGAAAACACCATATATCTTATTTTTTACACTTAAAGTAATCGATCTGACATTATAATCACCCAGGAGGGTTTTATCACCATGGAATTCAATGTATGTTCTAGCCTTTTAAGTGTTACTATACATACCCAACATATAAGGGTTGTATAGTAATCATAGAGAAACACCCCACATGGGATTCACATGACCTATCATCAAAATAATATCATGGTTCATTTGAGAAGAATGTCACCAACAATTTATATAGGAAAATTACATATAAGTAGTTGTTAAAACTTTAAATAGTCAAACCATATATCATTAGTGAAATCAATCACATATAATAACATGAATTTCATGTGAATCCTACATGAAAAAGGTGATTCATATGTAAAAGTTTATTTTCAATATGGTCAAAGACCCAAAAAATAAATCAATAAAACCCTAAACATCATATTTAGAACAAATCACATCTCAACTATAACAATGAAAAAATAACAACATCATATCTCTGGTAACCAAGAAATTCCACCAAAAAAGGTGTTCATGATGCACCAGTTCAAGGTAAATTACATGGTCCAACACATCCTTACTCCTTGTTTACCATACCCCTAAATAGTAATTTAAATAAAAAAACAATGATACCACTTTATAATGTCCCCTGACCCAAGACCACTCACCGATTTCCTTGATAGAGCCGTCACATGACCTAAGGTGCACCTCCCTGTATGTCAGAGGATTATAACTAGTAGTGAGAGTTTTCGATGTTATCATGGGGATATTATACCCTATTATTAGAGTAAAACAATAATTTACATAACTAAAAAACATCCACAGTCGTAATCATATTATGTGGAAGTAATAAAATATAATTGGGCCATAAAAATTTAAATGAAATAATATAATCATAAATAACCTCTGATATCTCACTAGGACAATCAAATATAAAATAAATAAATAAAAGGAATAAAAATACAAGGAGGTATACAACCATCATCAAGTATCATCACATCCCAGTCTCCAAATATTACCATGTTAATTCATCCTGATCATCTAACACTGTGCCTCTTTGATAACTGTATCCATGATCATGAGGTCTACTCAGGTGCCAAAGTGTCAGGGCTGCCCAAGCAGGGTTTGAGTAAAATTCAAAAGGCCGCCACCAAGGGTTTCCCTAAAATAACTAGTAAATAAAAATGTATCTAGTGGTAAAAATGTTTAACACATCGGCATTTTTCACATCGGTTCTATATAACTGACGTGAAAAGCTTTGATGATCGATATATCATGTCGGTTATTTTATTACCGACATGATATATCGATCAAGATTCATATTTTACATTGGTTATTTTATAACTGAAGCAAAATATGCGGAGATTAGCTTTTTTACGTCGGTTATTGTATAACCGATGTGAAAATTGAATCTGGTGTGCTTTATAATGTCAATTATAAAATAACCAATGTGATAAAGGAAATCTCGGCACTTTACCACATTAGTTATAAAAAACCGACATGATAAATCCAATCCCATCAATTTATCACGTCGGTATAAATTGACATATATCACATCAGTTATTTTATAAATGATGTGATAAATTGTTTTCTACGTTGGTTATTAAATAAATGACATTATAAAAATTAAAAAAATAATTTACCAAGTTGGTTATTAAATAACTGACGTGATAAATCTATTAAATGATTTATCACACCCCGTATTCAGTCATTCGGTTTTCTTCGATCGGGAAAATTGCGACTCGTCTCTCTCACGTGGAAAACGTAGAAATAATTCATCAAAGTCATGCCCTCCAGCCTCATTTTTCCAACATAATTATTCATATTTATTATTATCAGATCTATCAGGTCAACTCACAACACTCAAGTAAGACTCACACGACTCCTTTTCAGTTTTTATTTTTCGCGATGCCCTAAACTAATTTTTTGAGATGTTATTTTTCTTTGTTCTTATTATCATCGTAAGTTTCATAGTGTTCATTTATACCATACTAAATTATTTTCTAGTAAAATAAACCTATGGATGTGATATTATGCAAGTTTACGATTTTTTGTGTGTTCTATCATGTGTGTGTGCATGTACAGGGGGTTTCCAAGGGGGTGGGAGGGTTGTGCAAGTGGGTGGGGTGTCCAGGGGGTTGGGTGGGTTGTCCAATTGGGTGGGGGTGTCTAGGGGGTGTCAAAGGGGGTGTGGGTGGTGTCCAGGGGGGTTCAGGGGCTATCCAAGGGGGTTGGGGGTGTCCAAGGGGTGCATGGGATGTCAAAGGGGGTGGGGTGGTGTCCAGGGGGTGCGGGGGCTGTCCAAGGGGGTGGGGGCTATCCAGAGGGTTCGGGGGTTGTCCATAGGGTTGGGGGTGTCCAAGGTGTCCATGGAGGTGGGGGGGGGGGGGGCAGTCCACGGGTGTGTGTGTGTGGGGGGGGGGGGGGGGTCCAAGGGGGTGGGGGTGTCCAAGGGGTGGGGTTATCCAAGGGGGCAGGGGGCTGTCCAAGGGGGTGGGGCCTATCTAGAGGGTTTGGGGGTTGTGTGGGGGGGATGTCTATAGGGTTGGGGGTTTCCAGGGGGGTGTCCATGGGGGTAGGGGGTGGGGGTGTTGTCCAGGAGGGGTGGGGGTGTCCAAGGGGGTGGGGGATATCTAGAGGGGTGGGGGTTGTCCAGGGGGTGGGGGGCTGTCCAGAGGGGTGGGGGCTGTCCAAGGTGGTAGTGGTGTCCAGGGGGTGTCCAAGGGGGTGGGGGTGGTGTCCATAGGGTTCAGGGGGTTTTCCAGAGGGTTGGCAGGTGTCTAGGGTGTCCATGGAGGTGGGGGGCAGTCCAGGGGTGTGGGGGGGGGGGGGGTCTAAGTGGTTGGGGGTTTCGAAGGGGGTGGGGGCTGTCCAAGGGGGTGGGTGGGTGGGGGCCTGTCTAGAGGGTTTGAAGGTTGTCCGGGGGGGGGGGGGCTTTCCAGAGGGTTGGGGGTGTCTAGGGGGGTGTCCAAGGGGGTAGGAGGTGGGGGTGGTGTCCAGGAGGGGTGGGGGTCTTTCTAGAGGGGTGGGAGGCTGTCCAGGGGGTGGAGGCTGTCCAGAGGGGTGGGGGGGATGTCCAAGGGGTGGTGGCGTCCATGGGGTTTCCAAGGGGGTGGGGGTGGTGTCCAAGGGTTGGGGGGGGGGGGCTGTCCAAGGGGGTGGTGGTGTCTAGGGGGTGTCCAAGGGGGTGGGGGTGGTGTCCAAGGGGGTGGGGGATAAGTGTCTGTTGGGATTGACTATTGCATCGTGGTTTGTGAGATTATGAAATATTGATTGTATTGTTTCGTGGATATTAGTCTATAATTTATTAGTATTGTTTAAGGGGGTGGGGTGGTGTCCAAGGGGGTGGGGTGGTGTCCAAGGGGGTCGGTATAGTCTATGTTTAAAGTTTCCACTATGATTTTTAGGGACTCAAGCATTATGAATAGATGAGGGGTGTTGCAATATGATTCTATTTCGTTATATATATTTTGACCAGTCTTTGACTATGAGAAAATTATGGGTTATGGGGGATACCATGTTGTGGTTTTCAAATATGCGCAGTTATCATGACCCTATTGTGCCGTGATGATAGGCTTTACACTGTGATTTTCTCCATCCAAGTTTTAATTATAAATTTGATTTGATTTTTGGGTTTACTCCATTTTCTCCAATTTTCTATCAACCATTGTAGGCCCCATGGTTTTCTTGGATTCCATGTAATTTCCTTAAATAAGTTACTTATTCCATATTCTTTTTTCCTTTCTTCTTTGATTCTTTTTTCTTCTTCGTCCACTTCTTCTTCTCCTTCATTCCTTCTATTATTAGGGATGTTTGGTCATTTTTAAATTGATAGTTTAACAGAAATCGATGTGTTATAGGGTTATTAGGAGAGGTGGGGGTGTCCAAGGGGGTGGGGGCTATCTAGAGGGGTGGGGGTTGTCCAGGGGGTGGGGGATGTCTAGAGGGGTGGGGGACTGACCAAGGGGGTGGTGGTGTCCAGGGGGTGTCCAAGGGGGTGGTGGTGTCCAGGGGGTTGGGGGGTTTCGAGGGGTATCCAAGGGGGTAGGGGTGGGGGGTGGTGTCCAGGAGGGGTGGGGGTGTCCAAGGGGGTGGGGTCTGTCTAGAGGGGTGGGGGATATCCAGGGGTGGGGGGCTATCCAGAGGGGTGGGGGCTGTTCAGGGGGGGGGGTGCTCAGGTGGTGTCTAAGGGGGTGGGGGTGGTGTCCAGGGGGTGGGGGGCTGTCCAAGGGGGTGGTGGTGTACAGGGGGTGGGGTTGTGTCCAAGGGGTTGGGGGTGTTTTCCAAGGTGGTAGGGGTGTCCAGGGGGTGGGGGTGGTGTCCAAGGGGGTGGGGGTGATGTCCAGGGGGTGGGGTGGGGGCTGTCCAGAGGGGTGGGGAGCTGTCCAGAGGTTTCAAATCATTAGGATCTGTTTAATTTTTAGTAGTGAATGTATAAATATTTTAATATTTATACTTCATATTTATTTGTTACAGAAGGGTGAATTTGGTATCCTGTTGCACCAAGATTTATTCTTTGTGAACCTTAAGAAGAAAGGATCCAAAATAAATTTAAAACTGCTATATCTAACTATATTTTCTTTTTAAAATAATATTCAATAATATTTTTTTAAATACGCGTAGATTTGTTTTATATTTCAAAATTTTTTTACATTCAAATTATGATTTTTTTTTCATATAAACATATATTTTTCTTATCTTAAAAAGATGCACAATTTTGATATTTGTTATATGTAATAATGAGTCAAAGTTGGATTACAGAACATCAAATGAGCAATGAATATGAGGAAGGTGTTGATGCCTTTTTGTAATTTTCTAAATGAAACGTCCCAAGGAGTGACATTTTTTCTATCCATGCCCGAAATGTTTGAATATGAATAAGTTGAAAAGTATAGAGATAAAAGATCATCTGATTTGTTATGGTTTTAACTTGAGTTATTGCCCTTGGATTTGGAATGGTGAAACTGGACAGAATATCACTGATGATGATGATTCGCAAGATTGTAACTCTGATGGAATTGAAGAAATTATTCGTGATATTGCAGCAGAACAAATTGAGATAGAACTGACAGTTGCGCGTCTATATGGTGCTGCTGAAAAACCATTTTATCCTGATTGTATAGATTTTACGTTTTTTTCGGTGGTGTTAATATTGATTAACCTGAAGGCGAAACATGTATGGAGTGACCGAAGTTTTACGGAGCAACTATAATTGATGAAAGACATTATTCCAAAAGATAATAATCTTCCATATTCACATTATAAGTCCAAGAAAATATTATTCCTGATGGGATTGGGATACAAGAAAATACACGCCTGTCTGAATGACTGTATGATATATAGGAAGGAATATGAATTTCTGTTAGAGTGTCCTAAATGTGGGACATCACGGTATAAGGTGAAAGAAAAATCGCAGGATGATGTAGAGATTAAAAAGATCCCTTCAATGGTATTTTGGTATCTTCCAATAATTCATCATTTCAAACATTTATTTTCTAATTCACATGACGCAAAAAGGTTAAGATGGCATGATGATGAGCTGTTATGTGATGGAAAAATATGTCATCCAACTGATTTTCCACAATGGAAGAAAATTGATGAGCAGTATCATACATTTGGAAATGAAATTAGAAATCTCAGACTAGGATTTTGCATAGATGGAATGAATCCATACCGAACCCTCAGTAGCACACATAGTTCATGGCCTGTTTTATTCGTAATTTACAACCTCTCTTCTGAAGTTTGTATGAAGCGCAAATATTTCATGTTGAGTATAATGATATCTGGTCCTAAGCAACCTGGCAATGATATTGATGTTTTCTTGTCACCATTGATTGATGATTTGAAACTTTTATGGGAGGATGGTATTAGGGTGTATGATTCTTATAAAATGGAATATTTTCAACTGTATGTAGTGATTATGTTCACTATAAATGACTTCCCAACATTTGTAAATTTGTCTGGATACAGTGTTAAAGGGCATAAAGCATGTCCAATTTGCAAACAAAATACTTCATATTATCAATTGCATCATGGGAGGAAAACAATGTATATGGTTCATCGAAAGTTTCTACCTATGGATCACTCTTATAGAAGACTAAAAAATGCATTCAATGGCTCACAAGAATTTTATATTTCTCCAAAACGTTTATACCCTGATCTGTATTTTGAGAGGGTGGAAAACCTTGATGTGACATTGGGAAAGACACAGAAATCTGGTAATGATAGAAATATTTGGAAGAAAAGGTCAATATTTTCTGAGCTACCATATTGGAGATATCATGAAGTTAAACATAATATTGATGTCATGAACATGGAGAAGAATATCTTCGATAGTTTGATTGGAACATTATTAGATATTAAAGGAAATACAAAATATGGGTTGAATGCAAGATTATACTTACTATCAATGGGAATACGTTTGGAGTTAGCTCCCACTCCTAGAGGAAGATGAACATTTCTTCCACCGGCTTGTCATACATTATCCAAGAGGGAGAAAATTATCTTTTTTTAGTGTCTCCATGATATCAAAGTTCCTCAAGATTATTCCTAAAATGAATTTTTTTTTGTCTTATTGAAGGACTTAAAGTTGATAGGTATGAAATCTCACGATTGTCACATCATGATACAACAACTTCTACCAGTTGCATTGCGTGGAATATTGCCCATCCGTGTCAGAAAGACTATAATGAAGTTGTGTTATTTTTTGAATTCAATTTGTAATAAGGTGATTTATTTGAATGATTTGAACATTTGGGAAAGGGATGCAATTTGTATACATTTTCAATTAGAAATGTATTTTCCTACAAATTTTTTTGATATAATGGTGAATTTAATGATTCATCTGGTTCGTGAAATAATGATTTGTGGACCTGTATATCTTCGTTGGATTTATCCTTTTGAATGGTATATGAAAATATTAAATGGGTATGTTAAGAATCCATATCGACCTAAAGCCTCCATTATTTAAAATTATATTTATGAGGAGGTTTCAGAGTTTTGTATGAGCTACTTGGTTATAGTGCAGCACATAGGTTTGCCTCCATCTCTCCATGAATGAGTTAATAACAAGGGAAAGGGGATTCGTGGCATGAAAGTCAAATCGTTTTCAACTGAACAGATAAAGAAGTTAGAACCATACATCTTTAATAACATAGATGATGCTAAACCGTATATCACATTGTATATTAATGATTTGAAACAATGTCATCCAAAGAAGAAAGAAATGTGGATTTTAAATGAGCACAACAAAACATTTTTGTCATGGATTAAAAAGACTTTGCTTGGTAGATCAGATGTATCAGAGACATTAAAATGGGTAGTGGGTGGTCCATGTTTAAATGTGATAACATGGTCCAGTTATGACATTAATGGCTATACATTTCATAAGAAAGCTCATAACAACAGAAGTGCAGTTCAAAATAGTGGTTTATTGGTGTTTGCAGAAGAAATGCATTTTTTGAGTACTAAAGACAAAAACCCAATTTCTACATCAACTGCATATTATGGAGTGATTTAAGACATATGTGAGGTTGATTAATTTAAAATTAAAGTTCATGTTTTTAACTGTAAATGGTTTATCGGTAACAATAGTGTCAGACATGATTAATTTGGAATGACAGTTGTTAATCTGAATAGATTAGAAGACACAAATAATTCTTTTATAATGGAAACACATGCAAAACAAATTTTCTATATAGTAGATCAATCAGATATGCAGTGGGTTGTTATTTTACCAGAGAAAGAACAATATGTTGGTGAGGATGAACTTGATGAAGATGATGATTTATGTGAGATCCAAACTTCCATGGAAATATTAACATAATATAATTATGAGCATATTGAAGACATGGTTTGTGCCATAATGAACAATCATGACAAAGTGATTTGGGAAGACAATCCATTTGTGCATTCCTAAAATTACAGGAAACATTTTTTTATTTGTTATTTACATTTATTATTTTCATAAAATTTTAGATATTGTAAGTTTTTTCATTATTAAAACATGTATTAAAATAAATAAGTATAAGTTTTTGTTTGTTTTAATTTTGTTTAGTTTACTTTATCATGTTTACCATTACATAAATTTTATATCTATTATTTTTGTTCAGTGAAAATTACTTTACCATGTTTACCATGTTTACCATGTTTACAATGTTTACCATCTGGACCATCTTTACCATATTTAAAATTGTTTAACATTCTTACCATATTAACCATGTTTACTATTATGTAACTTAGTATAATTTTCTATTTTGTATTTACAATAGTATTGTAATATATGAATTTGTATATCTGTGAACTAATATTTGTTTTTTTTGATTTTAAGGAGAATAACAGGTCAATCAGTTGATCAACCACATGATTCTGGAGATGAGAATATTGGTCATACCTCTGGGGAGGAACATTCACATTCTCTTCTTAATGTTCCCCAGTCTTTCTCATGTGCTCCCATTACGACAAACAGTTCAAGAGTTGGTAAACGTGGGTGCAGACGTTTACCAAAATTATCACTTGCCCATACGTAGGATCAGAGGATACTCATTGAGTTTGATGAGGATGATATTCCTAGAGGTCCAAATGCAAAAGCTTTTAAGATTTTCGTATCAAATCAGGGTAAGATAAAAGTAAGCATTTTGTTTGATGATTGGAGAAGTGTGGATAAAGAGATAATATCTCAGTTGTGGGAGATGATTTTGGTAAGATCTTTTGATATTGTTTGCCTATTCTTTAAATGTTTCTAGTATATATAATATGTTTAACCTCTTCTTTATCAGATGACATTTGATATTCCTGACACTAGAGGAGTCAGTAAGAAATGCTTATCGGTTGCTGCCAGGAGATGGGGGATTTCAAATCATCCCTCTCATTTGATATCATTTTTGGTCATAGGATTCATGAAAATCCATGTCATATATATCCTTTCATAGATGAAGACACATGGGGACAGTTTGTTGAAAGTATAACAAAATATTCATTGTTGGTAAGGGAAATGTAAAATTTTATAATATTTCTTATATAAATGATCTTATTGATGTTTTGTTAATGATTTATTATTATTAATTTATTGAAAACAAGGAAATATCATCAGGAGATCCAATCTAAAAATGTATACGCTCATAGTTTATCTCATCTAGGGTATACATTATTGAAAGAAAAAATGATGGCCAAACAATTAAAAAAAACTAAGAGCTGATTCTTCAAGATCTGGAGAGGTGGACCCTCCATCCCCTCCATCTAGACATGGAAAATGGAAGAGAGCTCAGTTGGGAAAAAGGGCAATATCTTTCGGAATATTCGAGAATCGTATCTGAGAGGATTATAATATATCTCATTTATTTATTTAAGTTAACTATTTTCTTCATATAATTTCAATCATTACAGAAATGTTCAATTAATTAATACATGATTCTCTTGAGGAGAAGATCTCACAGGGGGTATTTACAGCTGTTGGGAGGCAAGATATTTTATCTGCAGCATTGGGAATGCCTGAACATCCTGGTTGTGTACGAGGATATCCGGAAGGTGTATCGGTAAGAAAAGAGTTTCCATGTTCTTCAACTTTTTATGTTGAGGGTGTTTATAAAAAAATATAATCCTTGGAGGCTGAAGTTAATAAGATTAATGCAAAAATGGAGGAAAAGAATAGAGAATCGGTACAGTCTATGTTTGCAAACATGAAATAAAAATTTCATACTACAGCTCCCACTCCTCCACCTCCCCCTGTAGACCCCATTATTTATCCTCCACCTCTGCCAGTAGCTCCCACTCCCCCAACTCAGCCTGTGGACCCCATTTTTATCCTACTCCTCCTCCGCAGCTTTTTACTTATTGAAAGTTGTATGTTAATGATCCTCAACATCATATAGTTTCATATGGGTTGGTATATTGTATAGGAGATACAATTCATCATCAACAATTAGAGGTAGATAATCAAAGGTTCATTGTACAAGATATTATAGATAGATCAGCTCGAGTACCATTACCTATAGATGACGTCACGAGAGTTGGACATAGTATCAACCATTTTTTAATTTGGCCATCCTGACTTCTTCGACTCATTAACATAGAGGTATGTATGTTATATCTTCTATTTTATTTTTTTATTAAATTTGTTTTATCATTTGAAAACTAATATATTTTTCTATTTATTTTTATAAGAATACTTCAAAGGTAAAGAAATATTTTATAGACAAAAAAAAAAAAATGGAAATGACATCAGATACAGATTCTTGTTGTCTTGACATATTTTCAAGATATTCAAATTTTTTGGTGGATCATTATGAGTTTCCAATGGAAGATCATGTTTGTGGACGTTCAATAACTGTGGGGATTTTGAAAACTGATATCATGGAGCTCGTTACTAGAGATAAGTTGGGCATCAATGTGGTGAAAATATTTTCTAAGTAAGTCTTAACATCTTTTCTCTACGTTATATTTATTAAAAATGTATACTTATGTCTGTTTTGTATTAGGTATCTTTATAAAATTTGTGAGAAGAATGATCGGATAGATGTATATGGATTCATGGACCCACATTTAATTTCCCCTGAAGCATGTGCATTGGATGAGGAACAATGAATGCTTTATATTGCTGAAAGACTTGAACAAAATATAGTCACATAATGTTGGATGATGCATTTTTGTGAGAGGTATGAAACACATCTCTCTCAAATAGTTCATTATCTTTTAACATAAAAAACCACTAACCTTAAATTTTCTTTTATCAGTGATCATTGGATGTCAGGGGTTTTCTTCCCAAGGGAGAAAACACGTTATTGGATATGCTCTATCCATGGTGATGTGCGGGAATGTTTTAAGAAAATATTGGAAAAGTAAGTTTCAATTTCTCAATAGTTTTATATATTATAATGAATTTTAAATTTATCCCATTCATATTATTTTCTAACAGGGGATGGGTCTACTTTCGAAAAAAACACAAAGAAAGGGAGTGCGAAGATCAAATATGTAAATGTAAATGTAAATATCCATTTATAATTTGTACTTTTTGATTTATTATATAAAAATAATATATTGAATTTACACTCATTCAAACAGATTTTTCATGAACAACAAGGCATCATTGAATGCGGATATTATATGTTAAGATTTATGTATGAAATATTAACAACTGGAACAGTTTTGAACTTGGACCTGGTAATATTTACTTTTAAACTTTTCCATAATATTTCATTTGATTTATTCATTATACATGTTAACTACTATCCTTTTAAATTGTAGCTATTTTATGACCCTAAAACCTATAGTTCTCAAGACGTCAAACACTTACAAGTGGAATGGTCAAATTATTTTACAGGTTTGATTGAATTTTAGTTGTTTGTAGTGTAAAATTTAATTTTGAATATTGTTATTGTAATTGTGTATTTGGTAGTTGTTTAGGTTGGATTTAGTTTTTTTTAAGTTGACATTCTAAGTTTTGAATGTTACATATGTGAATTTTTTATTTTTCTCTACTTCTTGTTTTGGTCTACTTATGATGGTTTTTCTGGTATGGATTCTGGTCTGGGGGGGAGGGGTTCCAAGGGTGTGGGGGGTGTCCAATGGGGTGGGGGTATCCAGGGGTGTGGGAGGGATTTCTGGTGGGGTGGGGGGTATCCTAGGTGTCCATGAGAGTGGGGGGGGGGAAGTCCAGGGGGTGGGAGCATTTTCAAGAGGGTGGGAGGGCTTTCCAGGGGAGTGGGGGATATCAAGGGGTGTACAGGGGTGTGGGGGTATCCTATGGGGTGAGGGGGGTTTCCAGGGGTGTGGGAGGGTTGTCTAGTGGGGTGGGGGTGTCCATGGGGATGGGGGCGGGGACAGTCCAGGGGGTGGGAGAGGAGGCACCGCCAACCCTCGGGGAGATGAACGCCACTGGAAGGTACTCATCACTCACACATGCAAAGATTGAGCTCTCAAAATGTTTCACCAATGCTTTATTCCCCTATAAATATCATTCATTCTATCAATTTTATAGCAGTATAATTAGGGGAAATGCTGTCATCTGTGATGGTGTTTTCCCCTTGGTTATACTAGCATCAAAGTGATAGAATGAATGATGTTTACAGGGGAAGAAAGCATTGGTGAAACATTTTTAGAGCTCAAGCTTCGCATGAGGGAGTGATGAGTACCTTCCAGCGGTGTTCAGTCCCCTGAGGGATGGCAGTGCCTCCTCTCCCAACACCTGCTGTCCAGGGGTTGTCTAGGGGGTGGGGGCAGTCTAGGGGTGTGGGGGGTCCAGGGGTGTGGTGGGGGCTATCTAGTGGGGTGGGGGGGTTCTGTTCTGGTTTTGGTTGGGTTTTGGTCTGTTTTTGGTTTGGGGGTCTCCAGTGAGGTGGGGGTGTCCAGGGGTGTGGTGGGGGATGTCCAGTGGGGTGGGAGGGTGTCCAAGAGGGTGGGAGGGATGTCCAGGCAAGTGGGGGGATGTCCATGGGGTGTCCAGGGGTATGGGGGATAGTCCAGTGGGGTGGGGGTTTTAGGTGTGTGGGAGGGCTGTCCAGGGGAGTGTTGTCCAATTGGGTGGGGGTGTCTATGAGGGTGGGGGTTCTAGGGGTGTGGTAGTGCTGTCCAGGGGTGTGCGAGTGCTGTCTAGGGGGTGGGGGTGTCCAGGAGGTGGGGGGTTGTCCAGGTGTGTGGGGGGCTTTCCTGGGGGTGGGGGCAGTCTATGGGTGTGGGGGGTGTCCAGGAGGGTGGGGGTTGTCCAGGGGTGTGGGGGACTGTCTAGGGGGTGGGGGCAGTCCAGGGGTGTGGGGGTGTCTAGTGGGGTGGGAGGGGGGTTCTTTTCTATTTTGGTCTATTTTTGGTAACTTTTTGGTCGATTTTAGGGGTGTTGGAGGGCTGTCCAGGGGTGTGGGAGTGCTGTCCAGGGGTGGGGGTATACCGGAGGGTGGGGGTTTTCCAGGGGTGTGGGGGGTTGTCTAGGGGATGGGGGCAGTCCAAGGGTGTGGGGGTG
Source organism: Viscum album (assembly GCA_963277665.1). Lineage (NCBI taxonomy): Eukaryota > Viridiplantae > Streptophyta > Magnoliopsida > Santalales > Viscaceae > Viscum > Viscum album. The sequence continues at coordinate 1,116,935,302 of OY728120.1, forward strand.
TCTAGGAGGGTGGGGGTTGTCCAGGGGTACGGGGGTACGGGGGGCTGTCCAGGGAGTGGAGGCAGTCCATGGGTGTGGGGGTGTCCAGGAGGGTGGGGGTTGTCCAGGGGTGTGGGGGGCTGTCCAGGGGTGGGGGTTGTCCAGGGGTGTAGGGGGTGTCCAGGGGTGTGGTGGGGTTGTCCAGTGGGGGGGGGGGGGGTTCTGGTCTATTTTGGTCTATTTTTTGAAAATTTTTGGTCTGTTTTAGGGATGTGGGAGGGCTGTCCAGGTTTGTGGGAGTGATGTCCATGGGGTGGGGGTATACAGGAGGGTGGGGGTTTTCCATGGGTGTGGGGGGATATTAAAGGGGTGGTGGGACAGTCCAGGGGTGTGGGGGGTCTAGGAGGGTGGGGGTTGTCCAGGGGTGTGGGGGCTGCCCAGGGGGTGGGGGCAGTCCGAGGGTGTGGGGGTGTCTAGGGGTGTGGTGGGGGCTGTCCAGTGGGGGGGGTTGGTCTATTTTGGTCTATTTTTGGTAACCTTTTGGTCTGTTTCAGGTATTTTGGATGGGCATAACAGTTGTTTGGTTTTATTTAAAAAAATGTTGTTTAGCTTGGTTATTTCATAACCGACGTAAAAAATGCATTGGTATTAGTTTTAATGTTGGTTATTTGGAAACTGACATAATAAATTCATGGGAAATGGTTGTTACATCGGTTGATTCATAACCGACGTAATAAATGGAAATGGATAGTTCTTTACATCGGTTATAAAATAACTGATGTTGGAGATATGTTTTCACTTTAGTTATTATATAACCCACGTTGGAAACCGCTTGGCAGACAGGTTTATCACTTCAGTTATAAAAATCACCGATGTGATAAACGCTTCAGAGGAGTGCTTTATGACGTCGGTTATTATATAACTGACATGAAATGGTATATACCACGTTGGTTATTAAATAACCGACATAATAAACCATGACCCCGAAGCTTTTTCCACATCGGGTTTTTATCAACCAATGTGAAAAATGCTTCGGATTTGTGTTTTTTACATCGGTTGTAAAATAACCGACGTGAAAACTATGTTTATAATGTCTCCTATAATAACTTCAGCCAAAATACGATGTTAAAAATAAAAAATAACCACTGTAGAAAATGTTTTCTGCACTAGTGATACATAATTTTATATTATTAGAATAACAAAAAAATATAAAATCATAATAAACCAACCATTTTCGATCCTCATTCTCTAAGGTGACACCCAAAAATGACTATACCTACTTCAGCCAGTGTTGGATGTCTCTAAGAATAATACAGACCACTAAGGGTAATTACATCCTACCTCAAAACCAATAGAGTATCGCCCATGGGGGACAACACCCTTACTCAGAACCAAGACAATACTACCCAGGGTCAGACTCTCCCTAGAACCTTATAAAGCATACACTCAAGGGTAAACTCTATTCAAAACCTCATATATCATACATATGAAGGATATTATTCCCTAAATAGAATCATCACCAAATACCATCATTACCCAGGTGGTTTTATCCCTCCTTACTTCCCAATAACACATATAACAAAATAATCATGGGTCATGGTGTCGAAGCAGGTTGATGTTGTCTTAACTTAATTGTTTAATTAATTAATACACCTATTTATTTCAATATTTAATGCACTTATAATTAGACTAGTTATGTTTATAAATAGAGGTGTCAACCTATTGATTTATACTCACACCCTATTTAGGCTGTTGTTTAGTACCCAAGTAGATTACATGGATACAAGATTGGAAAAGGGAAAGGGACCTTGTTGTTGATTGTTTCTTGCTAGATGGAATGGAGTTTGGAAATGAGACCAACATGGTGCTAAGGACCAGAGACTTTTGAGTATTTGTTTTAGTCTTATAGCCTTTTAGATATTTTATTTCTAGTAAGAAATTTAGTTACATTTCAGCATGACATTACATTATTCCTTTATTTTTTATTGGATTATTCAGTTGTCTTTATTTATTGATTTTTCCATTGTATTTTCTTCTTTCCAACATTTATTATACTATAATATTTATTTCTATATTGTTTATTTTTTTTTGTGTTATATCTATTTAACCAATGGTTATAGTCTCCCCACTATACTTATCACACCCCCGCTACTATTCATCAACCTCTGGCATACGGGGAGGCATTCTTGAGGTCCCATAACCAACCCATTTTGGCCACATGAGAGAATGTCAAATTAGGGGACGTAACAGAATATTTATGATACCTATTATATTATAGAATAGGGTTAGTGTTATACAATATTACTAATCATAGGAAGTGATATGAGATATACTCTATAATACAATCATATATCATAGAATATAACTCAGTATTTTGGCTACCTCTCTCTAGTATTAGTCATATTTTATGATTGAATGTCAGTTGTAAAATACAAAAGGAGTAAAAATATTATTAAAAAATTGATATCTTTATCTATAATTTATAATTTTTTTGTAAATTATATATATTAGGAATTATAAAATGGTAATTTCTAAGGCCTAAATAAAATATGAATAGATCATATTGGTTTCTCATGTTTTAGAAAATAAATAAAGTTATTATTTAATATTTTATTACTTTATTATTTATATTTATAAATTTTTTATAGAATATGAATATTTTTTTACTTTATTCATGTGATAAATATATTCTAAGAGATAGAGTCTTGAATTATATGCTAGGTATAAATCAATAAGATTTGATTCTTCATCTAAATTGATCTTAGATTCTTTTAGAGTTATAATCTTAAGGATAGTTGTTAAATATATATTTTTTATTTTAGGTTTTAGAGATAACAAGAATTGAATTCTCTCTTGAGTAAAGTATCCATAGGAAGCGGGAAGTGGGGTCGAACTACCCACTGGCCTGGAGGATTATACCTTATTTTAGAAAGGTGATGAGTTTTATATCTATCAATATAGGATTACTCATGTGATTATTTCTGATCTAATATAACTCTGTGAATTTACATGAAAATTTTATATACCTTATTATTTATAACATCCTGTGTTTTGAGACATGGTGAAATTCCAATGAATTTGAACTTTTTGTGTTTACTGGATGGGCTGTTTTTAAAAACTGCACTTCAAAATTAAATTTTGAGAGTTAGAACACTTCAATGTGTTGTTTTTAGACTTGGTTGAAGGCTAAAGGGTCCTTTGAGTGTCCTCTTATGTTTTGGGAGCACCGGGGATGGAAAATAAAAGGTTTGGTGCTCTGAATAGAGTGCACAATTTTTCTGAAACTGTGTGTCCCTCAGCAAAAAAATGTGCGACTATAGTTAGGGAGCAAAAGTTCCCCACATAGGTTACACAAGGTTTTCTCAAATCGTGTACCTAGCTCGAATGGGTTGTGTCACTTAGATAGTACCATATCACTATTCACCACAAAGTTAGCGCATGGTTAGGCCAAACCATGTAGCATGACCATGTGAGGTGATTTCTTAAGAAATGGGTGATGCATGGTTGGTACACAGTTTGGACAAACCCTGTAGCCAAACCGTATGACCCCAGTTTTAGAGTGAAATTATGAAATTACCCTTAATGATAATTAAAACCTAATTTCTCTTTTCCTCGTCCTCTATCCACATGAAGCTCCTCTCCACCCCTTGGTGATCTCTCATCCTCTCCAACCTAAGTATAGAGATAATTCAAGGATTGGTCATCTAAATCAAGTGTTATCGGTCTCTATGGATCTACATCGGTAAGCTCTTAGATCCTCTCTAATGTATTTCGAGTTCTTCATTCCATCAGCTGCACTATTTTAGTGTGATCTAATTTTTCCTATTTTCAGGGAAAGGTATGTTTCTTCAATCACTTCCAAATCGGATCAAATTAGAGCTTGATATTGGACAGGTAGGTCATCTTAAGTACGAGGTGGGTTTCCAATGACCTTTTCCTTAATTTCCATCATTATATTAATAGTGTTTTTGTCCCGCACTCCATCCTTTATTGTGAATTACTTTCAAATAGGTTTATTCATATAAAATTACCATTTCACCTTAATACATGTATATTGATACTCATTTAGGGAGTTATAGATGGTTGATATCTTTTATAGACACCCCATGGGCGTGCCAAGTGAATTTTACCCTTTATAATTAATTGTTTAAAATCCAGAAACACCTTCTAATCATTCATCTAGGATTATAACTAGAATTTTCCTCATATGTGATATGTTCAAGTTTTAATGATGCTTCATAAGTTCCATGATAAACCCCATTTAATTGTTTTTCTATGTTTTGGTAGTTATTCTAAAATGACATTTTTGGTGAATTGAGATGTGGTTTTTGATTATAATTCTTAATTTATTAAATAAATTATTTGATAAAAAATGTCATGTTTTTATAATAAAACTCATCGAATGAGGTGTGTTTTCTTCAAAATTACAAAGTGATGATTTTTTATTTTAATCATGCTTATTTTATTGCATTGTTTTCCCCTATGCCTTGATGTTAGTATTGATATATGGCATGTTAGTACCTGACCTCGTTAATTATTCTTAAATAGTGTTTCCCCATTTTATTTAAATGTTAAATAGAACCCAAAGCACATATTAGGTGTTTGGCCCACATATGGTTGGAATTTACTAAGTAGCCAATTTCATTCTTTGACAATGTTACCTCTATAATGGACAACTTAATCCTTATGAGTTAAATTTCCCTAATTTAGTAAATTTAATTGCTTGAATTAAATTGAGGGAACACTAATTATGGTTTCCCTCTTTTAAATGGATTGAATGAATGAATTAAGAGTATGGTATGGTTATTCCATTCATTAATGAATTAATTATTCTTATTATAAATTGAAATTCCTTGAATGGAACTGAACTTAACTAATGGATATATAAGAGGCTTTTCCTCATGTTTTATGTTATAAATATGATTATTCATCACTTGTATTTATGGGATTGATGAATTAGTTACATGAGAGGTTTTTCCTTATGATATATATTCTAAATGATTACACCTTATACATAGCTTGTGAAACAGTGGTAAGGGTTATGTTGAGCATGGTGGAATCATGCTCCCTTACATCAGGTGTTGTGTATGGCGTTTCACACCAGTGATACTATATGGATGTTGGGTTGAGGTTACATGTTATATGATTAGAGTGTTGGCATGACGACCCACTCACCATCCCATGTGTTTTAGCATGAAATATATCACTCTATTGGGATGTAGGGAATGTACCATATTACATGAAATTATAGGCTCATTTAGAATGGTTTTGGGTTTATGAGTTATTCCCCTTTATAGCCAACAACTAGTATTTTAGGTATATGTACAATAGGCATCAGTACGCACTTGTTTCATATAGGTGGATGCAATATATAACTAAACTATATATATATAATTATTACTATATATATAGTTACTGGCCAGACATCTTATTCTAGCCATGATCCGAAGTAGGTAGAGACACTATGTGTCCATTAGGAACCTAAGAAGACTAGTTGTTTATTTATTTTAGTAATATTTATTTATTCATATTACTTACATTTATTTACTTTACACATGGACCAGTTTTAGTTGTAGACATTTTTGGTGGGAACCTATTAGGATTTATATCTCACACCATGCTCTGGCCACCATTACACTAGGGTACCCAAGTAGAACTTATGCTTTTAGAATCATGGTTGATTACATGATTTTTTTATCTAGTACCTGGGATTTAGGAGTATAGGACTGAGCTAAATATTGGGATACTTAGGAAGATCACCATTGAGGGCCTTACAATATTTTCTTTATTTTTATATTTCCTTGTATATTGTTTCATGATGTATGTATTTTTTTAGTTTATGTATAATCCTCAATATATGCACGAATATGTTGTATATTTGCGTTATCTATATATTTTGTATTCAATGATTATTATTATTCTTTAGATGCTCTGTCGTTCATTTGTTAAAACATCCACTATTTTTGTTGTTTATTATCTGATATACCATTGTGATACTCTAATCATGAAGGTATAGTCTCCCCACTATCTCCTCCTTACACCCTCACTGTTAGTTATAAAACTCTGGCATACAGGGAGGCATGCTTGAGGCCATGTGACCCACCAATCTGGCTACTATGTTAGTGTTCATTCCAGTTGGGTGTTACATTCATGGGATTCATTCAGATATGCATGAATATATTTAGATTCTATTTTTAGGTGAGTAACATAAACATGAGCGCAGTGTAAAGATTTACACATTAATGTAGTGTGAAAAAATTAATTTGGATAAGGGAATAAGATTCCAAAACTAAATTATTAGAATCATGTATACTCATAAGAATAAGACAAGAGATAATAAAATATTACATGAGATATAATGGGTTTAATATAAATGATATGTATATTAAAACTGGTGATACTTTTAAAAGGAAAACCCCTAAAGTACTAAGTGTGTGATTCCATCCAAAAATTACTTTTCAAGACCACGATCATTTAGTATGGATGACCCTAATCATTAGGTTCCCATGGATTATCTGGTGTAAAGAAAATAAGTTTCAAGGTTACCTGAACCATTAGGTTCCTTACTCTTAGATGTTTATTTAGGTTACACTAGCTAGGAAACCCTAACAGTTAGAATACCATAGGAATAAAGTTAATTGAATCTTTATAGTATTTGAGTAAAGATTTTATCCACTGAGATATCTAAGAATAATATATAATATTGTTGAAAAAAATCAACTAGATATAGTCATGACTTATTTATGTGTAACCTGGTGTAAGTCATAATGAAATATGGATCTTGGATCACTAAATAAATATGATGTATGGGGTCCTAATTTTTATTGAGATTAATTTCATTAAAATTCCTTGATGAAAAGATATAATATATAATACTCACCCAAAGATATGTATCTTTTTTAATTTATAACCTATATCATGATAATCATATTGATATTCCTTATAGGTATGGCCAATAAGATAGTGAAAATTGGTATCTAATTTTGATAAGTGTTGTAAAATAAAATAATCATTATAAACATCTTAATTTTAATGTTATAGAGGAAAATTTCATTAACTATGACTAGGGTATTGGATATTATGTGTGCATCACACATTTTTTCTAACAAAAATAGACTTAGAGATATAAGGAAATTGAAAAGGGTGGAAGTGTATCTTTATATATGTAAATCATAAAGAGTTATTTCATTAGAATTATACACATATGATTTGACTTTACCAAGTGGGTTAGTCATGTAATTGGATAACTCTTATTATATTCCCATAATAAATATAAATTTTATTTTTATATCTTGTTTGGATAAGAAGGGATTATCATTCACTATTAAGAACAATATGTGTTCCATGTATATTAATTAGATGTTTTATGGAATTTTGAATATGATAAATGGATTATATATTCAATATATGGATAATAATATTTATAAAATTAATAATAAGAATGTTAGAGTTGATTCTAATCCCATTTCCCCAAACCCAAAACTCCCAGATCTGATGCCAAAAACACATACTTTACATATTGTATTTGATACCAATTATTGGTTACTATACATGAACATATCATAATAACATGAATTATATAAAATATTTCATTATATACATTCCCATGATATTTTAGGTTTATATATTTATAGAATTTGTAAAACTCATTAACTAAGAAAATAACATGTATTTATCATCAAATTGACATCGTTGCCACTATTTAATAAACTACTTGATCCATAATAACTCTTAAATATCTCCCAAAAATTCTTTACACATGCTATTTTATTCTAGAAATATCATGTGTAAAACTTTTCTTCATAGCATGGGAAAATGGAACCCTGATAAGGGAGAGCTCAAACACTCAATAAGAAAAAACATATATCAAAATCTATCATTCCATGAATAATATGGAAGCAATTAATAAGATTCAAATATTACCATATTACTAAACACATGATCAGTAAATTATTCGATGGTTAACAAAATTAATAAACACATAAACAACAATAAATAAATTCATGGTGATGGAATAAATAATGTCAAAAATCTTGATATATATTATTAAGGCATCTACCAATACATTACTATTATCATTAACGTCATAACCAAGACATCATTCTTAATTTCAAGGATACAACCAATATATAAATATTTCTATCAAGGATATAAAAAAGACATAAATATTTCCATAAAGTTCTTAACTAATATATGATGTTTATCATCAAGGATATATCCAAGATATCAATCATGTTTTCAAGGTTATAACCAAGAAATAAATATTTATATCAAGGTTACAACCAAGGGATCATGATTTCATTTGGTAGGTATACACTAAATACCCAAAAAAATTATCTCATGAGACCAACTGATGCATCAAGGGGATATATAATACCAGACTCCACCCTTCACTTCTTTAAGTCCAATGTATTCACTATTATAATGATATTAATATCAATTTAATGCATAATCAATTTTTTGAAGTAATAAATAAACATCCATATTGAGATACAAACATATGGAATGCCAATAATTTTTCTATCAATAAGTGAACATAATTAATCTAGAGAAAGATAGTTTACGGTTAAATAATACATAATCAACTTTACTAGGTAATAAATAAATAATCATATCAAAATAACAAATATACAAATTTTCAATATTTCCATAATCAATAAATAGAATAGTTTTCTATGTAAGAATCCTCAAAATAATGCCATACAGTATAATGGTATATAGTTGAGACAATAATTTCCCTAATCAATAAACATATGGAATCTAGATGAACAACCTTTATTAAAATGAATAAAATATTTGGTGTCCGTTAAGGAAAGTCATTGGAAGGAAAATCATGCCTATAATAGAGGATGATTTTATAAGATAAAGTAAGTGAGCAATATACATGAGTTTAATCCCCAAAAATAAAATAGTATAAGATGATTTAAAATTTATTCCATGAAAAATATCTCTAAATTATGTAAAAAACATTTAAAATAAAAATAAAAATGGAAACAAAATGGTAAAATTTCTTTCACAAAATATTTTTAACAATATAGTGAAAGTGGTAGTTACGAGTCACTTTCAAAAGTCATTTCCAAAAAGGTATAGTAAAACTTTTGAAAAATATTTACTTTTGGAAATAATATTCCATAATGGATCCTCAAAAAAAAATACATAAACTTTTTAAAATTGAATTTTGGAGTGAAATATTAAATATTTTATTTTGAAAAGATGTAAAAAACCTTTTTTATACTTTGAAATACCCTTATTAAAAACCCACACCAAAAAAAAGAGTAACAAATATATCTTTTAAAAAAATGATAAGGGTAATATTAAGGTTAAATGAAATAATACATAATAATTTTTTCAATTATAAAGGATAACATTGTAAAAAAAGGAAAATATGGACAAGGAGGGGAAACCATCATTATTGAAGATGGGAATTATTCTCAACAATGATATAATTTTTGAGAAAGAAATTTTACTGAGGTTAAATATTTGAATTAAAAGGTAAATTTACACAAAATAGGAATATATATTATTTCTAAATAAAATATTAGGGATTAAGAAACCAATCTTAGAGAAATAATTTAAAGAAGAATCATTTTTAACTCAATAAAGGGAGTTGGATTAATAAAAACATTATAGTAATGGTAACATGAAAATCATAAAAAATAATATGGATTCCATGAAATGGATATTATATTATCAAGAAATAAAATTTATTCATTATAATTGAAGTAAATGGGTAATTTAATACACTATATAAGTGAAATTATGGATTCTAATGTCAAACATGTATCATGGATTTGAAAATGAGACAAAGAAACCCTTACCTTAATTTCAGACTACCACTAAGGAGCTTGAATCACCTATATAAAAAAATAACTAAATTAATAACATATTATCAAAACTTTTTCATATTTATAACTTCATACATGTATATTAGTTAGTTATTATCTATTTTCAATATCAGGTGTGATTAATCATGACCGTTTTAATCTAGTTTCATAGTAGCAGTGTTGTTCTTCATTATTATCCAAAATTTCAACATTCCTAGATTATACAATGTATTTGAATTAATTATTTATAATTATATATAATTATTTATAATTTTATATTTTAATTCTATGGGAGTTTTGGTTATGATCCTTAAATATGAAATTGGTGATGACTAGGTTTCGATGATTTTTAAGGAACGAATGTTTCTATATTAATTAATGAGTTAAATATTAATGCTACTATTTAAAAAAATAAAATAACTATTTACTTATTTATATAACATATTATTATTTATTAAGTTCTCATAGTCATACATGATATAATTTTTTAGAATTGTTTAAATAGGTGGCCAGACTAACCAAAACATGAACATACCATAAGTAATTGATGATTTTGGTTATGAAAGTGGTTTCTTTTAGTGTAATATCATTATTAAATATGTATAATGATATTATTTAGATATTTTTTAATTTTATTAATCATATTTTATTATATTTTAATAAATAATAAAGAAACAAGATGAAAAATGAGATACGATACTTTGTGAAGGTGGTAGTCCGTACAACGTATGGCTAACCTTTTTTATCAATAAATGAGAAGGAAATAAGGTGGATTATAATTTGTATAATAATAATAATAATAAAATATGTCACATTTTTCTCCAATTACATCTTTATAAACTATCGAGAGAGGTGGTGGTGAAAATTAGATGACATATCTTCTTGGAGGTGGTAGTTTGCACAACACATGAATGGCAGTATTGTTTTTCTTAATGGAAAAGTGGAAATTTAGTTAATAAATATTAAATTAGAATAGTAAAATTTATTATACAAACAATTATAATTTCATTATAATGGAATCAGAAAATTTAATTTGGTAAATTAAGAAAGAAAATAAAAGAAGTCAAGAAAAAAGGTACTCGCATTGAGGACTTGGGATTTCCCTTGGAAATAGAGGTCTTAGGATAATCTATTGGAAAAAAGGCTCAATAAAAAGGAATATGATTATAGGTTAATTAAAAAAGGATATATTTTCAAGAGTAAAAATAATTTTTATGGGGGTCTGAAGGGGTGATGATAAGCCCCTTTTATAAGTGGTGAGAGTGGCATTTTTGTAAATATTTCAAATTAATATAAGGTGGGCACATGTTTCACATGTCAATAAGACTCAAAAATATAAAATAATGTAATGGGGGATGATATAAGGTCTATAAAACCTCAAAAATTTATTTTCACAAATGGATCAAATAGGTTTTAATTTATTTACACTTAAAATTTTCACTTTTACCATTTTTTGTTTTATTATTATAACAAATTTTTACCTAAGTAATTTACCTTCAATGAATAAAAATTGAATATCTATTATTAAATAATTTGTACCTATTAATTACAAATATTAAATCCATGTTATCATAAAAAATTTATATTTCCAATAAATCTATTTTAACATTATCTTGTGTAATGCTAAAAATTCTATTTTTATTTTTTTTAAAAATGTTTATGCTTAAGCTCAAAATTTATATGCCAGAAACAATTATCAATTTTTTTTAATTTTAATGATATTAATTAGTTTATTATAAAACAAATAAATTTTATGTTTCATTAAAATATATCCAAACCTGAATTTTACCAAAACAATATTTAATTAAAGAAAAGACCAAAAACAATTTCTTCTATTCGAAAATAGAGATTAAGTTTATAAAATATTAATAATAGGTTTTATAAATTCAAAAAATTATCTTTAAAAAGTATATTTTTACTTATCAAATACATATTTTACCAATTATATGGTTTTATACACTTATAGGTCTTTCTTATATAATAATGAAGTCATAAAATTTACAGTTTTGGTAAAAAAATTATAATTACCACTATCCACCAGCAAACCAATTACTTAAGAAAAATACATAAAATTAAACCTAATGTAATATTTACATGATTAATTTTATAATTAAGTTAATTTCATCAAATTTAAATATTTATATATTAAATATTAAATATAACGAAAAACTATTTTTATAGAAAAATAAAATTTATTTTTCTTTAAAAGTAAAAATTCAAAATGTGTAAAATCATGTGATAAGTAACTTATTATATTAATAATTATATCATAATAATTTATATAAAAGTATCCCCTAAAAATATCCATATAATATCTAATAATAATAAAATTTTTGGTGATAGTCAAGGGTAGTGATTCTACTAGTATAGATCTCATGGAAATTTCCATGAGCATGAATTTCTCTCACATGCAATTTCACTCATATCATAATTATTTGAGTTTGAATTGGTCCTGGTCTAATTAAAACCCTAGTGAAGCTAGTTTATTTACAAACATGGAAAAGTTAGTTTCATAAGGGTGAATTCTACTAGCTTATGTCATTTCTTTCTTTTTTCTTCACAGGGTTCTTAATATGGTCACATCCTTTTATACCCCCTAATTTAACAACTATATTATAATAGTAAAATTTTATTTTAACAGATAATGGTTTCATTTTAGTTAAATTTGGAATATGAAATAAGATATTTAACCCATTAGGTTTCAAATATAAATATAATTTAAAATCTTTAGGTGTTACGTCCCCCTAAATAAATTATGTCTTCACAATTTTTATTATCAATTACCAATAAAATTAGTTAACTATATCAGAAATATAGGCATAACTCAATATATAATATAAAATGAGGTGTTTAACTTAATATATTAGGTATGAATAGGAAACAAATATTTTCTCCTAATTGTGTTTACTGATTGATTTATCTTTCCTTTACAACTTGTTTCTCTATGCCATCCTTTTTCACACATCAAGTATCTTCCAATTCATTTGATACATTGCCCTTATTTACTCTTAACACATTTTTTACATGAAGGAAATTGAATATTATTTCTTTAATTATATCTATCACCTAAAATTCTATGATTTTCTATCCATCTCTTCTGTAGTGTGTTCGGAAACTCAACTAGGTTCATGTTAATAATCATAATTCATGATATATGATTAGGTGTAATCATAATATTTCCCACTCCAACTCTTATCATGTTATATTTTTCATGGGGACTATCTCTACATTTTCTATGGTATCAATTATTAACTTGGTTCCTTCATGATTTAACCATTACTAAAACCAAAATTAGTTAATAATGAGTGATAAACAAATTTACACCATAAGAAAATTATCATAAGATAATGAAACATTCAACCATAAAATGTCATACTCTTCAAAATTATTACATTATATTTCATTTCAACCTAAATTACTCCCAGTTCAATCTAGGATTCTTTAAGTTGATTTCTCTCATATTCCTTAACCTAATTCCTTAATATAAAATATCCTTCACAATTAATTGTAAATAAAATATGATTAACCATAGCATATCCCCCAGAAGTGTCTAATCAGGTGTATAGTCTTAGTCCCACTCATTATTCACTGACTGGAGATCAAGTTAATACTCAACTAACCATTTTAAGGTGATTACCCCTGGGTGTATTTATGTCATAGCTCAATCCATTATTAACTTGTTCCTTCAGGCTTTATAAATTACTAAACCAAAACGTAGTTAACCGTGGGTGATGAAAAATTTACACCTTAAGAGAATTATTAAAAGATAATGAAAAATTCAACCTCAAAATGTACTACTCTTCAAAATTATTACATTATCTTTTAGTTCAACCTAAATCAATCTCAGTTCAATATAGTTTCCTTAGGTTATTTCTCTCATATTCCTTAATTTTTTTTAACATTGTAAATCCTTCGTAATGGATTGAAAATATAATTTGATCAACAAAATTATAACCCCCAGTAATGTCTATCTAGGTGTGCAAGCTTGGGTCCACTCATCATGCATTGAGTGAAGATTTAGTTGATAATAAACTAGCCTTTTTTAGGGTGATTACCCCAAGGTGTATTTGTGCCACATCCACATTCGAATTCTAGTATCTATTTAGGGATTTAATTTTTATGATATCCACACAGCCTCTACTTTACCAAAAAATCAAGATGTTATCTTATAAATATACTTATCTCTTAGACTTATCCCTAGGTTTTTCACTAAATTATCTTATCTCAATACCCAAAATATTCTAATATTACCCTAGAAAACCTAAAATTTTATCTAATCCATTGAAATTATGATTAACCATAACTTATCACTCCTTAATTACATTTACATCCTCAACCGATAGCATCTTAATCTCTAAAGTTATCTTAACTCTTCTTCGATACCAACTATGTACCCCAAACCCACACTCCTAGATCTTATGCTAAAAACATATACCTTACATACACTATTTAATACCAGTTGTACATCCATGGACATTACCATCCCATAATTACAAGACTTATAAAAAATATTTCATTACATACATTCCCATGAACTTTTAGGTTTAGAGATTTAGATAATTAGTATAAATCATTATCTAAAAAGGAACGTGTATTTATCATCCAATGATTATTTGTTCCACTATTTATGAAACTACTTAATCCATAAAAATCTCCCAAAAATTATCCACACATGATATTTTCCTCTAGATATGTCATGTGTAATATGTTTCTTCATAACCATAGGAAATTGAAACATAATAAGGGTGAGCTCAAATTATCAGTAAAGGAAAACATATATTAAAAGATATTATGGAAAGAACAATATTTACGGAATAAATGATAATCAAATAATTCCATATAATTGAACACATGAGCTTGAAATAAATCCATGGTTAACAATATAAATAAACACAATGATAATAAATACTAAATTCATGGTGATAGAATATATAATACTAGAATTATTAATCCTTACTGTTAAGGCCTTAGTTAAGACTTTCCATAATAGACACAACCAAGACATCATTATTTTCATCAAGGTTGTATCCAAGAGATCAATATTGTCTCCAAGGTCACAACTAAGCAATAAATACTGATTTCAAGGTCGCAACCAAGATATCAGTCTTTCTATAAAGCTAAAAAAAAGACATCATGCTTACTTTAAAGGCCATAACCAAGAAATAAATTTTTCATCAAGGAGTCTTCAAGGTCATAACCAATACATCATGATTTTATTGGGTATGAATACAACAAATACCCAAACCTTTTTTTCTCATGATACCAACTGATAAATCAAGGGGAAATATAATATCAAGCCCCACCCTTCACTTCTTTAAGTCCAATGCATTCACCATAAGAATGATACGAATATAAATTCAATACATAATTAAATTTCCTTAGTAATAAAAAAAAATACCTATTGAGAAAAAATATATAGAATTTAAATAGTTTTCTAATCAATAAATAAATATAATTTATCCTGAAAAATAATATGGATAGTTAAATAATACAAAATCAACTTAACTAGGTAATTAATAAACATTTGAATTGGAATAAAAAATATATAGATTTTTATTATTTACCCAATCAATAAATGGAATATCTTTTTATATAATCATCCTCAAACTAACACTATATATATTAATAGAATATAGTTGAGCAAACAATTTCCCCAATCAATAGGTTTATGGTATCTAGGTGAACACCATTCAATCAAAAAAATTAAATATATAGTTTTCATAGAGGAAATGAATTGAAAGGAAAATAAAACCTATAATAGGGGATGATTTGGAAAGGAAAATATAGTGATGGATATATATGAGTTTAATTCAAAAAAAAGTATGAGAGGATATAAAAGGTAATCCATGAAACATGTATCCAAAAACTGTAAAAAAATTAATATATAGAGTAAAATGGAAGTGAAATGGTAAAAATCATTTCATAATTTTTTTTAAAAATGTTCTAAAATAGGATGTTATGGGTCACTTTCAAAAATCATTTCCAAAAAGGAGAAGTAAAACTTTTGAAAAATGATTAATTTTGGAAAGAATGTTCAATAATGGATCCTTGAAAAATACATAAAGGTTATAAAAAGGAAATTTGTAGTGGAAGATAAAAAAATTATTTTTAAAGGACTGGAAAACATTTTTTTTATATTTTTAAATAAAAAGGAATAAATATGGGAATTATGGATAAGTAAGAGAAACTATCATTAGAAAATATGGGAGTTATTCTTAACAATGATATATTTTTTGAGAAATGAATTTTATTATGGTAAAATTTTTTAATTAAATGTTAAATTTACACCAGAGAGGATGCAAAATTACCATGAAATAAAATCTTGAGGAAAAATTTCACGAACAAACATTTTAACACAATAAAGGGAGTTTAGTTAATGAAAATCCTTAAAGTAATAGTAATGTAATAATAAAATAAAATAAGAGGGATACCAAGAAATAGAAATTAAGTTATAATGAAATTAAATATATTCATTATAGTTTAATGAAATGTGGGATTTAATACAATATATAAGAGAAATTATGATGTTTAATTTCAAACTTGTCTTATGGATTTGAAAATGATACAAATAAACCCTTATCTTAATTCCAGACTTTCACTAAGTCACTGGAATCTATTATATAAAAAAGTATCTAATTAATAACATATTAAAGAAAATTTTCATATTAATAACCTTTTATAAACATAATATATAGTAATTCTATACATTTATATTAGTCAGTTATTATCTATTTTCAATATTGGGTGTGAGTAATCTTGATCGTTTTGATCTATTTTTGTAGTAGTAGTGTTGTAATTCATTATTATCACAAATTTCATCATTACTATATCATAAAAGGTATTTTAATTTATTATTTATAATTATTTATAATTTTATAATTCCATTCTATTGGATTTTTGGTTATTATCCTTAAATATGAAATCAGTGGTGAGCATGTTTAAGTGTTTTTTAATGAACAAGAATTGATATCTTAATTAATGAGTTTAATATTAATGTTACCATTCCAGAAAAAAATCAAATAATTATTTACTTATATATATATATATCATATATTATAAATTATTAATTTCTCATATTCATACATGATATTATTTTATAGCATTATACAAGTAGGTTGTTAAACTAACCCAAACATGCACATACCATAATTAATGGATGATTATGGTTATTAAAGTTGTTTATTTTAGAAAAATATCATTATTGAAAAAGTATAATGATATTATTTATATATTTTTATGGTTATTAATTATATTTTAACATATTTTAGTCAATAATAAATAAATTATATGAAAAATGATACACATTACTTCATGTAGGTGGTACTCTACAATAACCATGGTTAACATTTTTGTTTCTTAAAAAATAAGAGGGAAAGAAGGTGAATTATAATTTTTATCTTCATAATCATAACAATATTATATATGTCACATTTTTCTATAATTTAATCTTTATAACTAGCTAATATAGGTGGTGGGAGAAACAGAATACAGTGCTTTATGGAAGTGGTAGTCCATAAAATGCATGAATGACGAGTTTTTTTCTAGTGGAAAAGGAGAAAGGTGGTTAATAGTTATTACTGTAAAATAATAAAATTAAGTATAAAAAAATAATTACGACATTATATATGAATTATAAAATTATATTTTTCAAATTAATAAAGAAAATAAAATTTAGGGAAAAAATGTACTCATGTTGAGGACTTAGACTTTCCCTTGGAATACTACTTGGAATACTCCTTAAAAATTAAGGTCTTAGGATAATATCTTCAAACCAGATGCTCAAGGAAAAGTAATATAATTATATTTTAATTAAAAATGTTTTATTTTCAAGATTAAATGGAATTTTTATGATGTCTTTTAAGGAGTGATTATTTTTCCCTTTTATAAGTGCTGAGAATGGAATTTTTGTAAATATTTAAGCTTAATATAAAGAGATCACATGTTTCACAAGTCAATAAGACTCCAAATGGGAAATAATAGAGTTATGTATGAGATAAGGTTGATAATATCACAAAAATACATTTTAACACATGTTTTAGAAATGTTTTTAAGTCTATTATTCTTAAAATTTTCACTATTACCATTTTTTGGTTTTACTAGGGTAGCTAATTTTTACCTATGTAATATTAGTGTAATACCTAAATATAAAATGGTACTTATTAAATAATTTGTACGTAATTGTTACATATATTAAATCCATTTTATCAAATAAAATTTATATGTGTAATAAATTCAATTTTAACATTATCACATGTAAAGCATAAAAACATATTTTTATAAAAAGAAGCTTATTTTTAATATTAAAATATTTATATAGGATAAAATCATCAAAGTTTTTTATTTTATTGATATAAATTAGTTTATTGTAAAAAATATAAATTTTATGTGTCTTTTAATGTAATCCAAAACCAAATTTTATCAAAATAATATTTAATTAAAAGAAAATACCAAAAATGGTTTTTTATTGGAAAATATTACTTGATTTCATAAAATGTTAATCATAGGTTTTACAAATTTAACACTGTATATTTTAAGTGTATATTTATAATTAATATAGTCATTTTTTTACCAATTAAAATGTTTTATAAACTTCTAGATATTACTTATATAACAATGAAATCATTAAATTTACAATTTTGGTAAAAAAACTATATTCTCCACTATTCACCTAAAAATCAATTATTTAAGAAAAATACCAAAAAATCAACCTAAGATAATATTTTCAGGATTAATTTTATAATGAATTTAATTTCATCAAATTAAAATTATAAAATTTATAAATTTATCTTTCAAATATGAAATATAAAGAAAAACTATTTTAATAAAATAATTTTTTTTCTTTAAAATTCAAAATGTGAAATGTGTAAAATACTTGTGATAAATAAAATTTTTTCATTAATAATTCTATCATCATTATTTCTAGTTACATATACCCTCAAGATATCCCTGAGATATCTATGCATAAAGTAATATTTGATGGTAATCGAGGGTGGTGATTCTGTTAGCATAGATCTCGTGGCAATTTTCAAGAGCATAAATTTATCTCACATAAAACATTACTAATAACTTAATTATTTGTGTTCAGCTTTTTATTGGCCTAATTAAAACCCTATTTAATCTTGTTCTTTTACAATATCAGACAAATTAATTTCATAAGATATACTTCCTCTGTTTGATTTTATTTCTTTCCTTTTTATCCATAGGTTTTATAATATGGTTACTTCCTTTTATACCCACAAATTTAATGATCATATTCTAATGGTTAAATTTATTATAAAATTTCATGGTTTCCTTTTAGTTTTTTTTTCTTGTAAAGAAAACTATTAAAAAAAATTAAGTGTCAAAGTAAAATATATCTTGGGGTGTTATAACCTATCATTGGTGATGTTTCCTTGGGAATATAAATGAGAAAACCATCCAAAGAATCCATAGAGACAGAATCTTAGAACCATTTAAATAAGAATAATTTGATAATTTTGAGTCTTATTTATTAGTAAATATTAATAAATCACCTTTTGTGGAAAATGTGAAAGGGTTAGTGGACTATTGGGTCTCATACATAATGATGTATGTGGACCAATGAGTACTCAAGAAAGTTGTGGTTTTAGGTACTTAATTACCTTTAATGATGAATTTAATTCGTATAGATATTTATTTTGGATGAGAAAAAATAATAAAACATTTGAAAAATTCAAATATTTATATAATTAAATATAGAATCAACTGGTCAATAATATTAAGATCCTATGATCAGATCAGAGTGGTGAGTATTTAAGGAAATAATTAACTGATCATTTGAGAAATTATGAAATGGTTCTGTAACTCAATCCTCCTAGAAAACCATAATGTAATGGTATATATTAGGGGAGTAATAATACCTTGTTATACATTATTTAATCTATTATGAGTTATTTTTATATTTTTATTTCATTATAGGGTTATGATCTAGAGACTATTGCATTCTAATTATGCTATGTTCTATCTAAAGCATCCATAAAACACCATATGTTATATAAACTTGGAAATGTACCATTATGTATTTTATGGGGATTTTGGGTTGTAAAGAACTATTATGATTTTTGGATTCTGAAAATCTAGGCCCCAAGTCATAATAATGATTATTTTATGGTTGTCCCAAATAAACAAAGGGATAATATTTCTATAATCCTACTAATCATAAAGTGATTATAGATTAAGATTTTATTTTCCTTAAGATACAACAAATGGATCAATTAGTTATTGGGAGTAAAGTTAAAATTGAGTATGTTTGAGACTAATAAATAATAAGTGCTCTTGATATATAGGTTTATAAATTCCCACATGGATTTTTTGAAAAAGAACTAACTCAAGTAACATAATAACCTTGAAGGTATAGTTGGATTTTTTAATATCTTGTGAGATATCAATATTTCTTAGATAATGATGATGATATAATATTAATAGATGAAAAAACTTACACAAAAAAATATCCTATCAAGAGTTATTATTTTTAAAAATAGCTAAAATCATAGAATATGAAATGGAATACATATACACTAACCAAGTTTTAAATATGGTGGATGAACCTAAAGGGGTGATGCCTATAGGTTTAAATTTGGTCTTCCAAAATAAAACTGATATATATGGAAGATTATATACCTATGAATCATTCCAGGTTGTAAAAGGTTATAGGAAACTTCATGGTATTAACTTTGAAGATACCTTTTTCACCTATAATTATGATAAATTCCATTTAGATATTCTCACTAAAATAACTTACATTAATTATGAGATATATCAAATGGATGTAAAAAAAATTCCTTGATGGGAATTTATTCAAGGAATTGTATGTGATATATCCCAAAGGTTTTGAAGTTCCTAATGATACTGCTAATATATGTAAGCTACAGTATTATATTTATGGATTGAAGCAAGATTCTTAGAGTTGGAATATTTGATTTCATGATGTGATCAAATAATATGGTTTCATTAAAAATTTAGAAGATTATTTATATATAAAAGTGGATTAGTAGTAGAATGGTAGTGTTTTTGATATTTTATTTGTATGAAATAATGATTATCTTAAATGATATCTCAGCACTTCACTCTATGAATATATGGTTGGGTAAATTCTTGTTAATGAAATAAATGGGAGAAGCATCGTACATACAGGCTATGGAGATCTATATAAATAGATCTAAAAGGTTTCTTAGAATTAGTAAATACACATACATTAGTAAAGTTATAAAAATTCTTAGCATAGAGAACTCTAAAAATGGGTATTTACTAGTGTTAGATGTAATGAATCATGGGAAGATTCGAGATCCTTCTAAGTAGTTAAAAAATATGGACATAATTCCATATGTTTATGACAGAAGTTTTATCATGTATATTATATTTTTTACTTGACCTAATATCACCTATGATCTTAGAATTAAAATTTGATACCAAAATAATACCAGTGAGAGTCATTTTATTGTCCTAAAGAACATTCTTAAATACTTGAGAATAAATGAGGATATGTTATTTATATTTTTAGAAGATGGTGAGTTTTGTGTAATGATTTACACTGATGATAGTTTCTAATATAATAGATATTATATGGAATCTCAATTTGGTTTCATGTTTTTTCTAAATGGTGGATCCATCAGTTAGAATATTTCCAAATAATCCACCATAGAAAACTTGACAATAGGGGTGGAGTAAATCATTATATCAAATGTTATGAAGAAAGTTGTTTGGATCAAGAATTTCATATCTAAACTAGAATTGGTTCCTAACATTCAAGGAGAGATGAGATTTAATGTGTCAAAAATAGAGTTATCACATTGGAAAAGGAACCTTGATCTCAACAAAGGACCAAACACATCATTTAAAAATAACATATTATATAATAGATCATTGAGATATGTGATGTTAGAATATATTGGGTGGTTGTAGATTAAAATGTACAATATCCTTTAACAAAAACGTTGGAACTAAAAAATCATGAGGGTCATATAGAGACTCTTGGTATACTATACTTAAGGGGTTTATGTAATAGTTCCATAACGTATCATGTTATTATAATAAAACACAATCTCTACTTATCATTCATTCATGTGTACTAAAATTTACTTTATATGAATGGTGGAATGACAAAATACCCTAAAAGTGTGACATTGATTGTCCCTAATTGATGATAATCACAGAGTAGTATCTGTTTTTGTGATATGTCAAGATTAGCATGAGTAGTGGACTCCTGAGATAATTAGTGGAGACTTATTATTTATACTAACCCACTAAGTATTTATCATGGAATGTAATATAGTCATTGATATACTTAGGGGGTGTATTCTTATAATAAATCCTTATTACCTGAGGTTGGAAAGATACATATCATGAGAACCTATATACTTTTATACCATTCTTACACAATTCATTATGACTTAGAAAATCAAAGGTGGTTGGGTATGTTATTGATCATTTCATCAATTAAATCATGACCAAGATAGGATTTATCCACTCGTACGATGAGAAAAGATATTTAGATTCTAGTTTAAATTAACTAAGGAGATGAATGGATATGCCTAGTTGAGTCATTCGAGATGTTCTTAAATACATGGATGAGGGGAAGGTGATGTAATCATCCACTAATGAATTAAATGTAGTGTATTCATCACTTAGTTTATTGTTTTTCAAATAATCAAGAAAATATGGGATGGCTTATGATAAATTTACATTGTCCTATTCCTAGTTGTCACTTTGTTTCAAGAGAAAAAGGATTATATAGGTAAAAATTTGATGTATATGATATATATTGAGGTTAAAATATTCATATGAGATATGAGTATGTTTGATGGAGGTCGCACTAAACCCATTAGTAGATTGAGTAGCATTAACACATTTATTGGGGATGCTCTTTTCTTACATATGTGAAATGGAGATTCCATATTTTTTCATTGATACTAATGTCTTTAGGGTCACTTGGTTAGTAATTTGGATAAGGATAAAGTTTTTTACAAATTTTTTATTCTAAAATTATGAGAGTTTAATAAACCATATCAAAAAGAGTTTTTGAGGGATTCATAGAGTTGTAAAGTTTTTCATTGATTCCTTATAGGATTTTGTGCAAGTGAGATATTATTGGGGAAACAAAATTAAGGGATATAATATTTAATAATATAGTTGGATAATAATAAGTGATATAATCATATTGATGCTTATATCACGACTATGGTATGATTTCATCAGAGTATGATGGGGCATGAATTTATGATAATGTGTGCATGTGTTTGGATGATCCTTATTATGGTTTTAGATTTAGTTATATTTCAATGTGATTGATTTATTAATGGAATCTAGCAGTTAAAACGTTCATTTAAGTGTTCATTGAATAGAACACTCTAATGGAATGAAATGATTGGCTACCATGAGTTAGCAATCGATACTCATGGAATTATTTATTAAATAAAGAATGCCTATAAAAGGATATGATCCAACCCTTTTAGTGAATACCTAATTCTATATTCCATAGTTTATATTCTCTTTCTCCTTAATCATCATTTACTACTATGGGGGAGGCACTAGCACCCATTCAATGATCAAGGGTCCTCAATAATAATTATAGGATCTAATTCTCAGTGTATTCCCCTTGAAGGTAGGAATTCATTTCTAGTTTCTCTAGTGATATTCATCAACCTTACTCCATAAAATAAAAAATAGAGGGTTTTTATCACATTTCATTTACACACTATGGTATTCATAAATTCCATGTAAATTTGATTATTGAAGATAAATAAGCTAATAAATTGGTTATTTCCATTTCTAAATTTCATTAGATGATCCCCTAGAAGTCATTGGAATTTACAATGATATTATTAAAAAAATAATAGATAGACTAATTTAGAAAAGGTGTTTTACATCAATTCCATCATCAAGAATAAATATGGATCTACAATTTCATGAATTTATCATAGAAGAATATTTATAATTATAGATTGAAAAAATAATTCTCTATTATTATCCTTTATTAAATATATTCCTATTCTCCTATACAGTGTTTAAATAAACCATTTAATCTCTTCATCAAAAATACCCAACATGTTATGCCTTATACCACCACTTAATTAGTCTTAAAAAAATCCATAATGGCTAGTCGTATATCCTATTAATCAAGAAAATATTATTATATCCTTGAAATATACAAATTTATGGAATATTCACATATTCAAGAAATAATGGCATAACATATTTTTTATTTCCACACCTCTCAAAAAATCAGTGCCTAATAGTTTTATCAAATATCATAAATCAGACATTAAAATTCTAGATAACACACTTGACAAAACAAATTATGGTGTAATGAATACCATTACAGATTAATAATTTGTTCCATGTAAAATTGTGATATATGATTAAGTCATAGAACTTTATATTATAACATATGGGTTTAAAATCTTATTCTTGACAACTTATTTCACACAAATCATGACCTTCCATTATTTCATGGTTTATAAGGCTCCAAACTATGGTATTAAAATTATGGTATAGCTCATAAGTTGTAAAAACATCTTGAACTCTTTTCATATTATGAACTCACATTATGGAATGAGTAATTAATTCATAATTCACAACATGGTATCAATAATTTTTCTCTTAGACTTACATGACACAAATCACAATGTAGTATTTTATCATCATAGAACAATATTTATTTCACCATCCTATAAAATTATCTAAAAATTATTATGGTGTAATGAAAATTATTACAATGTGGTTTTTTTCATTCCTTTAAAAAATTAGTTCCAAAACTCATTAAAACTTATCCAAATTTCTGTAAGATTGGTATAGAGTAAGAGGTTTCTAACCTCTGATACCAATTGTAGGATCGAAATATAGTATAAGATGCTCAATATACAAGAGGGGGGGTGAATTGTATACTTTAAAAATTTCTTTGGAACCTTTAAAGTTAGTTATGAATAACTAAAGTTTCCTTAAGAAAAGGAAAGGGCTAAGTTTAACAAAGATTAAACTAAGCGAATTCACAACACCTCTAACACCAAACTAAACTTGGAAAGATATTCTGAAAGTAGGTTCCGGAAAGATGGTTCTGGAAAATGAAACTTAACAAAAGTTAAAATATGAGATTCTACCTTAAAGCGTATAGAATCTAAATGAATCAGAGTAAGTAAGGAAGTATAAGAAAGTTATACGTTCCTTAAGATACAAATTGCAGCGGAATAAAAACAAGTAGTAAAACTACTAGTAACAAGATATAAGTCTTTTAACCCAAAGAGAAGGGTATCCAACAAACTTGGATAAAGGTCCCTTGATTTATACTTTCAAGCAAGTCTGTCTTACCCACACCAGGGTGAGCCCTCGATACGAAGATCAGAGTCTCTGTCTTGCTATCCCCGCAAGCCCTCAACTTCAAGGTAGTTGGCAACCTCTGTCTTCCTCAGCAAGAAAGCCCTCGAACTTTAAGGTAGTCGTCACCTCTGTCTTCCTATCCCCGGAAGCCCTCGAATGTAATCACCAACATTCGGAGTCACACGAAGCTTTGAGAGTTAATAAGAGACTCTCTCTCTAGAATTCAATTCAACATCATGTATGCACAAAACCAAGTTGTTCATCTATCATCAGTATTCATCAGCATTGAGCTCTTTCAAATGAGCTCCTATTTATAGGTAAGGTCGGCTCCTACTCCAACAGTCATATTTTCCTTAAAGATCGGAGGGACCTGTACACGTGTCACTCAGACAACGGTTAATAAGAAACAGAATGGACGACATCGTTTTATAACAAAACAAATGTAACAGAATGTACGACATCGTTTTAATTCTAACTAAAAAGATCAGAATGAAAACATCGGAGTGATGGTTCGGAGTGTAAGGAACAATAGTAAAGAGTAGACAAAATAATAGAATGTAAGTAATATAAAAAGTTCGGAGTCTAACAAAGATATGTTCCGGAGTCTGAAATAATTCAGTTTGTATAAAACAAAGATAATCAGATTCTGTTACATAGGAGAATTCGGAATGAGAATTCGTAATGGGAATTCGGAATGAGATTTATTCATTAGAATTCTTAATGGGAATTCTTCATCAGAATTCGTAATGAAAATTCTTAATGAGAATTCTTCATTAGAATTCGTAATGGGAATTCTTCATTGGAATTAGTAATGAGAATTCTTCTTCAGAATTTGTATCCTGAATCTGGAATAGAACATAGTCAGAGTTCATATTCGGAATTCGGAATGAAACTTTCTTATAGTTCTTATCCAGAATCTGAATCCTAAAACAGAATGCCTTTTATCAATGTTTTATCAATTCCGAGAAAATGAATCCGAATCTCATACTTTAGAAAAATATGGATGAAAATATGATAAGGATAATTTTTCTTATAAAAGAGTTTTTCCTTAAGAAAGAAATTTTCCTTAAGAAACCAATTTTCCTTAAACATAAGGTGTTTGTGATTTTCAAAACAAGAAGGAATGTAAAAGTCATAAGGAAAACCTAATTGACTCAACAATCTCCCCCTTTTTGGAAAGCACAAACATCCTTACGAAAAAGCTCTTCTAAGAAGAAAGAAACACATTAAGGCTTATCTCCCTTTGCATTAAGGATATTGACGAATACGACTAACTCCCCCTGAGGCTTTGAAACTCTAAGGATCGTATTCAGATTTCCGGATTGATAGAAAAGAAAGTCTTCTTTAATGAAAAAGCTCCCCCTTAACAAACTCTTATTAGAGTTCTTTTTCCATGGGTATTTTTTCGTTCTCCCCCTTTGATAAACTCTTATTAGAGTTCTTCTTTTTCTTAAGGATCTTTTCCTTCTCCCCCTTTGTGATTTTCAAAATGAATTGGAAGGAATCGAAAAATTAAACAAAGTACCTGAGATATTAGTAATGACAACAAAAAGAAACAAGAGACACAATTTTCATTAAAATTTGTAATCTCAGCAACAACAAAAAAAAAATTACAACAAAAAGATCGGATTGGGTTATTTCGGATCTTTTTCCTTACACATGAGGCCCTTTAGAATAGTCTTGATCTTCTTGAGGTCTTTATGATCTTCTTCAGCTTTCTTTTCTAAGGCAACTATTCTTTCGGATTGAGCTTCAATCTTTTCTTCCCGAGCCTTCAGCTTTTCTTCCTGAGCTTTGATTTTCTCTTCCTGAGCCTTCATCCTCTCTTCCAAATCGATCCGATGATCCCTTTCAAATTTCCAATTTTGAGAAACGGAATTGAGCTTCCCATTCAGATCTCTCACTTCCTGAATCCGAAAGTTCTTTTCCTCTGTCAACTTCTCTTCAAAGGATGCAGTCAGCTCATTAATCTTCGTGTCTTCGGTCTCAAAGGCATCCTTAACATTATCTTGAAACTCATCGAAAAGCCTCATCTCTTCCACAGTCTTCTTAGACCAGCTTGTCATCCTCTTGCAAGATCTTTTATGAGCTTCGTAACCAATAAATAAGTTTTTGAACTGAGCTTCAATCTCAACACACTTATCCATAATCATGGATACAGAGTCTGTTTTCTGATTCAACGCATGTTGGAGCATCTGGCATCGTGAATCAATACTTGAGAAGGTCGGAATGGTTCCTACCAACTTCTTCAAAGACTGAACAACAATGTCATTCCCCCGAGAGGATGACTCCGAATCTGAAACTTTGCTAGGAGAATTTTCTTCCTCAATAAGATCCAACTTTTTTTTAAAGAACTACCAGCTTCCTTCCTCTTTCTTACTTCTGAGCTCGAAGTCTCGGTAAGAATTTTCTTTCCCTTATCTTTTTCGGAATTGAAACCTATTCCGGAGATCTCTTCTCACTATCAGAAACTTGAACAATAAAATATTCCTCATCAGCAACTTCCTGAATAGAATCCTCTACGTTTTTCATCTGAGAAATATCATGTAAAAGTTTTTCTTCTTCTCCATGATAGGCAACTTCTTCTTCTCCTTTCTCTTCTTCTATTGCAGGAGTAACTAGCTTCGAAGATTCAGCTTCTGAAGTCCAGAGTGATAAGTGTTCCGAAGGAGTTCCCTTGTACTCATCTACTTGTTTTAGCACATCTCCTGTCTCACCACTTCCTTCAGCAGCCTATTCAACTTGTTCCACTTGCTCTACTTCCTCAGTATTAGTAGCAACAGCTCGTTCCGGAGCAACGAGATTTCTTCCTGGAGTCTCAGGTAGAGATTCCAGGGAGAAAGATCTCAGAACTGGAATTGTTGCTGAAACCATTTCATTGAACTTTAACAACGCTTGAACAGCCTCGGCTTCTGATATCTTCTTCTTAAGCTTCTTATCCTTTTCTTGCTTTTCAAGCTCATCAGCCGTTTTCTCCTTCAAAGCCTTATCCTCCGCAGGGTTCAATCCGAACTGCGGATCCCCTTCTTTCCTTGTTTCTTTGTATGCTCTCCACTTTGCAACAACCTCATCAGGATAGGTTTTCTTCTTCTTCGGCTTTGGAGGTGCGGAATGGAATTTCATAGACTTAGGATCTTCTGCTTCTAATTCCACTTGTTTCAGCTTTCTCTTCCTTACCGGCTTAGAGGATTCCGGATCAGCAGTTTTCGGAGCCACTTCTTCTTGAGTAGGTAGATCAATAAACATTCCAGTATTCTTGTCAAAGGCTACATTCATTCTTTTCAGAGTATCATCACTTACCAACAAGATTTTACACACCCTTGGTTTAGATCTGCAAGCTTCCTTGAAGGATTCAAGGCACCGAACTATCAACTTCGACAAAATTGCTGGGTACATCACGATCTGTGCTCTGAGATTTCCCTTCTTAAGATTCTCAATGGTTATGAGAATATGATTCATGAAGTTAAACTTTCTTAGATTTATCAGAAAATCTAAGATATAGATCTCACTTTTCTTCAAGCTGTCCTTATCACCTTTTCTCGGTACGATAAGTCCTTGCACCCATAATTCCAGTATCCGAAAATTTGTAGATAGACTTGCAATTTTCGGAGCCTTATCATCAGCTAGTCCGAGAGTTTCTAAGGCTTTCTCTTTGTTGAAGCTACCCTTAGAGTCCAGCAATACGTGAGAAATAAACTCA
The DNA here is from genome assembly GCA_963277665.1 of Viscum album. Taxonomy (NCBI): domain Eukaryota; kingdom Viridiplantae; phylum Streptophyta; class Magnoliopsida; order Santalales; family Viscaceae; genus Viscum; species Viscum album. Next base: position 1,116,964,135 of record OY728120.1, read on the forward strand.
GCTTCACCTTCATAAGTTAACCCTACCAAGCTTGTAGCCTTGGTGTAAGAAAGCTTATATGTCTTTCCATACGATTTGAAAGAAAACTTCTCTATATCATCTTCCTTAAAGAAAGAAACTGATTCATAAAATTCGACGAGTAAATCAGAATATACTTCATCTTGATTCCCGGTTTTAGATAACGCAACATCCTCCCAGCCATTCAACTTGATGTTCTTTGAGATAAGGTAATCATAATTGTTGAAGAAATCCGGATGGAGTAACCTTTCTCTGTATACTAACCACTGAGAAATAGGCTTGGTTGAAGACATTTCTTGAGAAGCTAACTCTGCAGACATTCGGATCTGAAATTCTATGAGAAGTTCGGAACGGAGTAAACTATAGGTCGGAATGGCCTTAAAACAGAGGGGCAGAGCTTCAGCACGCGAAAGCTTGAAACCTATGTGGGACTAGAATTTAGGTCCCCTTTATATAGGAAACGGGATGGCGGTTCACCTTCCACGGTTGATCTAACGGTTTAGAAGAGCTGCGATCAGATCTGATGGTTGAAAACTTGAATCCGATCTTTTTGAGGTTTTTATTAAAACAAATATTTAAGAAAACTATAATCCGAAAACTTAGTACAAGAAAATTCCAGCAAGTAAAATATGACTACGAAAACATGAGTAGGGTAACCATACCTTTCGGATTGGATTAGGAGGATTATTCGTAAGGGCACATTTCTCAAAAAATTTACTATGAAAAATAAACTTAGTACGAAAAACTCACTACGGAAAACTCAGTATGAAGAACAAACTTAAAAAGAAAAAACAGTACGAAGAACATAGTACGAAAAAAAACATTACGAAAAATACATTATGAGTAAAAACATCGATACAAAAACCTGGTAATGAAACTGCCAGTACGTAAATTTTCATTCCGAAAATTTTCAATAAGAACACTTCTATTCCAGAAGTATTCTATACGAAACTGTCCAATCAAAAAAAATTTAGTTCCGGAAGTTCCATTCCGGAAATCTTCGTTCCGAAAAGGTTGAATTTTTTTTTGAAAAACTTTGTTAAATAAACAATCAAATGTACTCCCCCTATGAAAAGGAGTTTATTACTGTAAGGAGTGTTTTTCAACAGAAAGTTAATTAAGAAAGATTACCTTACGGTTATCATTCCTAACTTCTGTTTAATATATTCAAATCTATCAGAAGGCAAAGATTTTGTGAAAATATCAGCAAGTTGATCTTGCGTTCCGATAAACTGAAGAATAATATCTCCTTTAAGTTTGTGATCCCTAAGAAAGTGATGCCTAATTTCTATGTGTTTTTGCACAGGAGTGATGTGCAGGGTTCTTACTGAGGGCAATGGCACTTGTGTTATCACACAAAATTTGTGTTTTGGTAAAACTCAAGCCATAGTCTGTGAGTGTGTGTTGCATCCACAACACTTGTGCACAACAACTTCCAGCTGCTACATATTCAGCTTCAGCAGTGGAGAGTGCAACTGAATGTTGCTTCTTGCAGGACCAAGAAACTAATGAATCTCCTAAGAAATGACAAGTTCCGGATGTACTTTTTCTATCCATTCTACATCCACCAAAGTCAGCATCAGAAAAGCTTTTTAGAACAAAATAATTTCTAGAAGTATAAAATAATACTAGATCCATGGTTCCCTTAAGGTAGCGAAAAATTCTTTTTACTGCCTTTAAGTGAGATTCCTTAGGATTGGATTGATATCTTGCACATAAGCATACTGAAAACATTAAGTCTGGTCGACTAGCTGTTAAGTAAAGTAGACTTCCTATCATACCTCTAAAAGATGTTTGATCTACCGGTTTCCCAGCTTCATCAAGATCTAAAGAGTTTGAGGTACCAATGGGAGTACTTATACTCTTAGTGTTGTCATAACCATACTTTTTAAGAAGATCTTTAATATACTTATGTTGAGATATGTAGGTTCCTTCTGGTTTTTGATAAATTTGAAAACCAAGGAAAAATGTTAACTCACCCATCATACTCATTTCAAACTCATATTTCATTAGACTAGCAAAAGAGTCAGTCAAAGATTGCCGAGTTGAACCAAATATAATGTCATCAACATAAATTTGAACAATCAAAACATTTTTCTTGTCTTTCTTTATAAAAAGGGTTGGATCTGCATTTCCCTTAACATAGTTATTTTGAAGCAAAAATCCAGTGAGTCTATCATACCATGCTCGTGGGGCTTGTTTAAGACCATACAAAGCTTTGGTAAGTCTAAAAACATGATCTGGATGTTTTGTATCTTCAAAGCCAGGAGGTTGTTCAACAAAAACTTCCTCTTGAACATAACCGTTAAGAAAAGCACATTTCACATCCATTTGGAAAAGTTTGAAATTAAAGAATGCTGCAAAGGAAAGTAGAATACTGATAGATTCAAGTCTAGCTACTGGAGCATAGGTTTCTTCATAGTCTATTCCTTCTTGCTGATTATAGCCTTTAGCAACAAGTCTAGCTTTATTTCTAACAATGATTCCATTTTCATCACATTTATTTCTGAAAACCCATTTTACTCCAATAACAGAAGTTTCCTTAGGTCTTTCAACCAAGGTCCAGACTTTATTCCTTTCGAATTCATTTAGTTCATCTTGCATTGCTTTGATCCAATCATCATCACCTAAAGCTTCATTAGTGCTTTTAGGTTCTAATTGGGAAAGAAATTCTAGGTGTTCTACTTCATTTCTTAAGGAACTTCTAGTCCTTACAGGTTGATTTACATATCCAATGATACTATCACTGGGATGATTCTTAAGAAACACCTGATTTGGGTTTTGTAAAACCTGTTCATCAACATAGGGTTGAAAGTCTTCTAGGGTAAATGTTTCAGAAGTATCTTCTAGAACAATTTCCTTATCAGAAGGTTCTTCTATCAAAGGTTGATAATCAGTTTTTGAAAACACATCCGAAGATGTATGTTGAGATGGTTTAAAAACAAAAGGATCTGACTCATCAAATTTTACATGTACTATTTCCTCAACAGTACACGTATTTTTATTAAAAACTCTATAAGCCTTATAGGTTGAGGAATATCCTAAGAATATCCCTTCATTAGATTTTGGTGCGAATTTATGTAAGTTATCTTTAGTATTCAAAATGAATACTTTGCAACCAAAAACCTTGAAGTAGGATAGTCTAGGTTTTCTACCATTCCATAACTCATAAGGAGTTTTATTAAGAAAAGGTCTAATCAAAACTCGATTTATAGTATAACAAGCAGTACTTACAGCTTCAGCCCAGAAATGTCTAGAAATAGAATATTCACTCAACATGGTTCTAGTTATCTCTTGAAGAATTCTATTTCTTCTTTCAACTACACCATTCTGTTGAGGAGTTCTAGGTGCTGAAAAATTGTGAGTAATACCTTTCTTACTACAAAAAGTTTCAAAATCAGAATTTTGAAATTCTCCTCCATGATCACTATGAATAGTTTTCAATGGAAGGTTTTTCTCATTTTTAACTTGAGCTCTAAAACTTTTGAAATAAGAAAAGGCTTCAGATTTCTTTGCTAGAAAATAGTCCCAAGTAAATCTAGTGTAATCATCAACTAGAACAAACACATAGTATTTGCCTCCAATACTTCCAGTTTGTATTGGACCAAAAAGATCCATGTGCACTAACTGTAATGCATCGGTTGTTGAGACTTCACCGATTGACTTAAAACTAGATTTATGTTTCTTTCCATATTGACAAGGATCAAAAACTTTAGAAGAATCAAATCTAAGCTCCGTTAGATCCTTAACTAGTTTCTTCTTAGAGAGTTTGCATAGGTTCCTAAGGTTACAGTGTCCTAGTCTTCTATGCCATAACCAAGAATGATCTTCCATTGCACTTAGGCAAGGTAAATCTTGGCTCCTGAGGTCTTCTAGATTCAAAGTGTAGACATTCTCTTACCTATTGGATGAGAGAATAAAATCTTCCTTGGAATTGTGAACTAAACATTTATCATTCCTAAAATTCACAAGGTAACCTTCATCACATAACTGACTTATGCTAATGAGGTTGTGCTTAAGACCTTTAACAAAAAGAACATTTGAAATCAAGGTTTTACCTAAAAGAACAATATTACCAATACCAACAATCTCTCCCTTAGCATTGTCTCCGAAAGTTACCTTTCCTCCTTTTGTTTTGATAATCTTTTCAAAAAATCTTTTGTTACCAGTCATGTTCCGGGAACATCCGCTATCCATGTACCATATATTGTTGCTGGAACTTTCTTTATTTTCCTGAAATTAAGAACAAAGTTAGATTTTCGGAATCCAAACTTCCTTGGATCCGAGATTTCCAGATAATAAAATTTTTGTAATCCACATTTTCTTAGAAAAATAAGCTTTATGAAAACCTAAGTATTGTGTTTTGATTAAGGAACAATTTTTTGCCCAGTGACCACCACATTGACATTTAGTGCAAAATGGGGCACTTTGAGGAACAAAATAATTGTTACTGAAAACTGGTTTTGCATGGGTATAACCAAATCCGGATTTATTCCTTAATGGTCGTATTTTTGAATACATATTATCAAAATTTTCCTTGCCATGGTTAAAGTTTGATAAGCATTTCTTTAAGGAAAAAATTTCAGACTTGAGTTTTACAACCAAGTTTTTATCCTCAAAATCATTAGTTTTAGAACTAGAGCTAGGCTCGAAACCATTTTTCTTAGAAATTACTTTTTCTAATTCTTTAGAAAGTTTATTCTTCCCAGAACTTACTTCCTCAAGATTTTTTGAAATATTTTCAAAATCAGAATTTTTCTTATCAAGATCTTTAGAAAGATCCGATATCTCTTTAGTAAGAATAGAATTCCTAGAGTTTGCCTTATCAAGTTTCTTATTGAGTTTGGAATTCTCAATCTCAAGAAGTTCAGCATACCTAGAGACTTCTTCATAAGTAGGTAAAGTATTTTCCTCATCAGAAGATGATTCTTCATCAGAAGAGTTATAATATTTACTATCATTAGAATTTAAAGATACATTGGTCAATGATTCAGCATTTCGTACCTTAGCCATAAGACAATGATTATCAATAGGTAATCTGGCTAAAAGACCAAGATTCTTCTGTCCTGAAGATTCATAATCAGAAGATTCATCTGAAGGGTCATCACCACCACTGGCACTCCAGGTGTCATTAGCTTTCAGGACTTTCTTAGCTTTGGCTTTATAATACTTCTTCCTGTTCCTGTCTGAATGTCTTTCCTTCCGTTCTTTTTTTTCTGAGCATAGGGCAATCTGGTCTAATATGTCCAGCTCTCTTACATTCATAACAAGTAATTTATCCATCTTTCTTATCTTTCATATCCTTTTTCTTATACTTGGATTGAAAATTTCTCTGTCCAGCTATCTTTTTCATCCTTCGAGCAAGATTGGCTAATTCATTTTCTGAGACTTCACTCTCACTGGATTCGGATTGGAAAATTACTTTCTTCGACTTAGATCTGGTTACTCTTTTAGGAGTCTTAGCTTTCATCTGATTTGAAGTTGTAGTAAAATCAACAGTACCATTTCCATTCTTTTTCTTGATGTTATCAGCATCTCTCTTCATTCTTGTTTCATGTTGCAGAAGTGTTCAAATAGCTCATCAAGAGTAATTTGAGTGACCTTCCTGTTTTCATCTATAGCTCTTCTCTTGGATTCCCACTCATTGGGCATAATATCAATTATCTTGTCCACAAGAGCTTCATCATCTAAACCTTTCTCTCCCATAGATTGTAGACTGTTGACAATAGTCATAAATCTTTGTTGAACTTTACAGATAGGTTCTCCATAAGGAAAATTGAAGCCATGATATTCAGCTCTAAGCATAGCTCTTCTAGTCTCAATCACCTTAGAAGTCCCAAAGTGTGTAACCTATAACTTCTTCCATATACAATTAGCTGCTTCACAAGAAGAAATTTGGATATATATATTTATGGTCATTGAACATAATAAAGTATTACGTACCTTATAGTTGAGTTGATATTCTTGCTTTTCCTGGTTAGTAAAAGATCTAACTTCCTTGTCAGGAATTTTATAATCACCAGTAAGCATAACAAAATTGTCTACTCCAGTATTGATAACAAAAGTCTTCATACGATCTCTCCAATATTCATAATCATTACCATCAAATATTGGTGGTCTTGTAGGATTTAGATTGTCAATTGAACCTACATTAATTCTTGCCATACTAAAAATAACTTTGCACACAAACTTGTTAGTAGCAAAGAATCGTAATCACAAAGTTCGGAATGAGAAAAGTTCGGAATGAACAATGTTCGGAAGGATAAAGTGAGCGAGAAAAACTTATTCGTGAGTATAAGTATTTCAGAGACTTGCTCTGATACCAAATGTAAGATTGGTATAGAGTAAGAGGTTTCCATCCTCTGATACCAATTGTAGGATCGAAATATAGTATGAGATGCTCAATATACAAGAGGGGGGGTGAATTGTATACTTTAAAAATTTCTTTGGACCTTTAAAGTTAGTTATGAATAACTAAAGTTTCCTTAAGAAAATGAAAGGGATAAGTTTAACAAAGATTAAACTAAGCGAATTCACAACACCTTTAACACCGAACAAAACTTGGAAAGATATTCTGAAAGTAGGTTTCGGAAAGATGGTTCCGGAAAATGAAACTTAACAAAAGTTACAATATGAGATTCTACCTTAAAGCATATAGAATCTAAATGAATCAGAGTAAGTAAGGAAGTATATGAAAGTTATACTTTCCTTAAGATACAAATTGCAGCGGAATAAAAACAAGTAGTAAAACTACTAGTAACAAGATATAAGTCTTTTAACCCAAAGAGAAGGGTATCCAACAACCTTGGATAAAGGTCCCTTGATTTATACATTCAAGCAAGTCTGTCTTACCCACACCAGGGTAAGCCCTCGATACGAAGATCTAAGTCTCTGTCTTGTTATCCCCGCAAGCCCTCAACTTCAAGGTAGTTGGCAACCTCTTTCTTCCCCAGCAAGAAAGCCCTCGAACTTTAAGGTAGTCGGCACCTCTGTCTTCCTATCCCCGGAAGCCCTCGAATGTAATCACCAACATTCAGAGTCGCATGAAGCTTTGAGAGTTAATAAGAGACTCTCTCTCTAGAATTCACTTCAACAGCATGTATGCACAAAACCAAGTTGTTCATCTGTCATCAGTATTCATCAGCACTGAGCTCTTTCAAATGAGCTCCTATTTATAGGTAAGGTCGGATCCTACTCCAACGGTCATATTTTCCTTAAATATCGGAGGGACCTGTACACGTGTCACTCAGACAACGGTTAATAAGAAACAGAATGGACGACATCGTTTTATAACAAAGCAAGTGTAACAGAATGTACGACATCGTTTTAATTCTAACTAAAAAGATCGGAATGAAAACTTCGGAGTGATGGTTCGGAGTGTAAGGAACAATAGTAAAGAGTAGAAAAAATAATAGAATGTAAGTAATATAAAAAGTTCGGAGTCTAACAAAGATATTTTCCGGAGTCTGAAATAATTTAGTTTGTATAAAACAAAGATAATCAGATTCTGTTACATAGGAGAATTCAGAATGAGAATTCGTAATGGGAATTCGGAATGAGATTTCTTCATTAGAATTCGTAATGGGAATTCTTCATCAGAATTCGTAATGAAAATTCGTAATGAGAATTCTTCATTAGAATTCGTAATGGGAATTCTTCATTGGAATTCGTAATGAGAATTCTTCTTCAGAATTCGTATCCTGAATCTAGAATAGAACTTAGTCAGAGTTCATATCCGGAATTCGGAATGAAACTTTCTTATAGTTCTTATCCAGAATCTGAATCCTAAAACAGAATTCCTTTTATCAAAGTTTTATCAATTCCGAGAAAATGAATCTGAATCTCATACTTAAGAAAAATATGGATGAAAATATGATAAGGATAATTTTTCTTATAAAAGAGTTTTTCCTTAAGAAAGCGATTTTCAAAACAAGAAGGAATGGAAAAGTCATAAGGAAAACCTTATTGACTCAACAATTTCTTCTAAACCTTACCATGTTAATGTTGTGAAACATCTCATGAACTGATTTTAAATATGTTCCTTGGTTTACTTTGGATCTTTTTTTTCTTTTTGATCTCTGGTTATATTAATTGATTCTTGGTTTTTACCATTTGTCTGATTCATTTAAGAGATATATGAAATTGTTTTTGATTCATGCTTGATAGGTTGAGAGGAATCTAGGAGTTTGTCTTGATATTGAAAAAGGTCTTATAGCCAAAATGGACATAATAGGTCCACTGAATAGATGGAATGGTCCACCATCTAGCTAAGGGAATGTTAGCATAAGTGGGCTCCTATATTAATCCAAACGATGAGTTGGTGAGACTTTTAGAAACATTGTAATTCTACCAGGCACTGTCAGATATCCAGAGGGAGACAAAGGCTAGATGGTGATGTCATTCTGGGAAAGGAGACCTGAGGTAGTTAAATAATTTTTATCAACTAAAAACTCTATTTTAATTCTACTTTATTCTCCCTTGAACCTAATTTGACCACTTAAACTTGGAGGCTCTATTAGGCTGGTTTTGGCCCTTATAAAAATGAAACTTCATAGATCAAAGTTCTGGTTTATGTGTTGAATATCTTCCAGTAAGTGTAACCTTGATTTGATCATGAATTCTTTTTTCTAATCTCTCTCCTTATTCGAGAGTGGTGGATCACTATGTTGTTGATGGATAAAGATATTTATTTGATGAATTGTGGTTCTATGATTATTCTTAGTTTATTCTATCCTATATAATCTCCATTGAGGATTTTATGTTGGGTGTTTGATGATACCTTGATTGGGGTATGTGGTTTCATAAGTCAATTCCTATCAATTGAAACCTCTGATGCTTGTTATTTTGAATTGTATTTAAAAATGACTTCCAAATATTAATTTGAGTTTCTTTATTGATTTTTTTAATGTTATGGTGTGTGTGTGTGTGTCGAAACTCTTGGGTATGGATTTAAAATAAAGTGATACATTCTATAAAATGAATTTAAAATGAAATGAATTATTTTATGAGTGACTTTGATGATGATTTCTTGATAAAAGAAAGCATAAAATGATTTATGAATTTTAAATGAAATGAGTTGTTTTTAAAGGCATGCATTTTGATGAACACCATTTGATTTTGGTTTTGAAATGAAATGGAATTTTTTGAAACTTGAACTAGGGTTAATTTGAAATGATTTTTTAAATTATTTGACACTAATTTAAATGATTGATATCCCCTTATACGATTGATTGACTTGAAGCACATGGGAGCCTGGGTAGATAGGCAGATAGTATAAGAAAAGAACACTATGAATGTATTAGATCTACCTATCCAGGGAATGATGATGAAAATGATACTAAACATGATGATAGTATAGAGGTAATTAATTGGGGTGAACTCTTATTCTCCTTAGGACTGATATTTAGGTACATGTGCACACCTGGAGTCATATTTCACTAAGATATATGGGGATCCTTTAACCTTGATCTAACTACCCATGGGTGTTATAATCATGGTGAATTGATTGAAAATTATTTATACATTCCATTTTATGAAATGTTTTATTAATTGATTATTTGATAGAAATATCTATTCATGCGTGATTTGATGGAAATTCACTTTTTACCTATTTTATACTTTCCTTTGAAAAGATTTGAAAAGCATGATTTATGTTAAATTAGGAAAATATTTTCATGACTTTTTTTTATTTAAAATTGATTATATTTGGTTTATTTGATATGGAATAATATATGGGATCTTACTAGGCTAGTGTTTCTCATATAATACAATTTTCTTTGGGTGTCTGTAAAATTTCTTATGCTATGTCTAGGAAAAGGAAAGGCACCACTTGGAGGATATGGGTGTTCTTGATAATGGGACCTTGAGAGTTGGTGATGACTTGTGGAGTTTTTTCCTCTTTTTACATGTATACCTTGTCGTGATGTCTTGATGGTTATGCAATGACTTGAGTTGATGTTCCATTTTTGGGACTTGTACTTATCTAATTGTGGTACTTTATCTTGAAGATTTTTTTAAAATACTAATGGTTTATGTATTCTTTATGTTTCTTTTGTCTTCTTGATCAATTATTATGGAAAATTTATTCCCTCTTGATTATTTTTTATTTTCAGAAGATAGTTTCTTGCCCATGGGGGATCAAGAACACCCTAGGGGTCTTTTCAAGATTGATTCAGGTGTTGATTTTAGCAGGTTATCATGGTTGGTTAGTGACATGTTGTATTCAATAAGACCAATTGACAATCAAAATGACCAATTTTTAAACTCATTCCATAATTCTTCTCACTTGGTCAACCAATGTTCCAATAGTTATAAATGACCATTTTTTGGCTTTCCATATCTATAAAATTTAGAATAGTTCTAATTTATTAATATGATTATTAAAAACTTTTAACAATCAATAAAACATCTACACATCATCACATGATGAGTCATATGCTAAAAAACATGATAAAAAACATAAGAATACAGGTCAAAGGACACTACTATAAAACCGGGTTTATATGGCACTTTGGCTTTAACAGTACTAACAAAATGTGTTGTTAAAGGCCCCTTAAGTCAGTGCTAGAAAAAGCACTGATAAAGGGCCCCCTTTATCCCTGCTTTTTTAGAAGCGCTGATAAATACCCCCCCTTTATTAGTTCTTTTTTAATAGCACTATTATAGAGTATATTTCAAATATGTATATATTTTATTAAAAATAATATTTTAATATATAAATATATTTTTATTAATATAAATATAATATATATTTTTAAAATATGTTTTAGATAAGGTAAATAGGCATTTACACTTAATATAAAATATATTTAGTGAAAATGGATTATAAAATAATTAAAAAATAATAATCAATAATTTTCTAATTATTATAGAGTAATAGTCATTTAATATGAATTGGAATATAAAATTATAAAAAAATAATTAAAATATCTAAAATAAGTTAAAAACATAACTCGAACATAAAATGGCCAAAACTTTTGATTTAGGTGTTCGTTTGGGCTCTACCACATATCAAATCAAAACATGTGATGATCTCTATAACCTTGGTGACATATGTAATCCTATGTCATATTTTTTTATGCCCAAAAGGCTTAGAAGGCCTCTAAAACTGAGTTTTTAGTTGGGGTACCCTAATTTTTTAATATTCGATAGAATTTCAGCCTTGTTTAAGGGGGTTTTCTTGCCCATTTTCAGCGGGGACTAAATTTATTTCTAATTCTTACATTCATATTGATATTATGGATTTGAAATTTTATCATTTTTCACAATGAATTTTTATTTATAATTAAATATATGCACATTTTTTATATTTACTTATAATAAATAACTTGTATAAATTCATATATAAACATATTTTCATGGAAAATTATTTTTAAATTTATAAAATAAATATTAATTATTCATTTTATTTAAAGTAAAAAATTATCTATTTTATTTTCCTTATTAAAATACATTCATATATATATATATATATAAATTTTAGGTATACATATTTGTGTGTATTAATAAACACACACACAGATATATATATATATATATATATTATAATATATTTAAATTAATATTTGTAAATAATATATTTAAATAAATTTAATTGTGTATATATATATCACACATTTAAAAATATATAAAAATAAATAGAAAAGTCATTAAATATACAACAAAATACGCATGGAATAGTGGTAAAGAGCATTTATTCGTTTAAGGGAGGTCCTAAGATCAAATCCAAACATGTGAAATTATTCAGTGTATCCTTTTAGTGCTGAGAATGGGAGGCAGGGTTCATAGTGGAGGATGGGTAGTAGAAAGTGATAAGAAATGGGTTTGTAAGTGCTGAGTAAGGGGGTCAGAGGGTCTGTGAAAATTTTATTTTTTCCCATATTTTTTAACAACACTTCTTTTAGAACTATTAAAAGGCACCCTTTAATAGTTCTAAAATATATATATTAAAGGTGATCATTAATAGTTCTAAAAAAGCACTGTTTAAGGCACCCTTTAACGGTGCTAAAAAAGCGCTGATAAAGGGTTCCTTTAACAACACTTTTTTAGAGTTGTAAAAGACCTCCCTTTTAACATCTCTCACAATATCATCACTTTTTAAGTGCTGATAAAACCCTTTACTAGTTCTTTTAAAGTCTCAATTTAATGTAGTGGGATATCTTATATCATTCACCATGAAAATTGTGTCATAATATCATGAACCATGACATAAAACAAAATACGGTGTGGTGACTCTCACAATATCATGTTTTATGCATTATTGTATGTTTCCAACACATAAAATAAATGTATCATGGTCAGTAAACTTCTCATTTACTATATTTTATTTAATTTACATATATCCACATAGTATGAACCATGAGGAAACCTTGAAATTTTCTCTTAAATCATTTTTTATCATTATTAATGATTTTTATATAAATATACTCAACATTTTCTTCATTCATAGTCTCATTAAGATATTAATTTTTATGAATATTTATAAATTTTACTAGATTTTATTGAGAATTAAGAGAAAATAAAACATTACTTATCAAAATTTTTGTACCACCATCCAGGCATATATTTAATCTCCCAAAGCCTTTAGTTAATCTTTCACTATTGTTCATGGTACTAACATTAACTTTTACAAAACTAGATAATCTCAAACCTCATAAAAGGATTTATTATTTATTTTTAAGCATTGAAGAAACTGCTGCTAATAAAGGTCCTAACCATTCATAGTACTAAGTTAGTGATAAGAAAAAAATCACCTGATAATATCCAATAAAACCCACATGATATCATTAGAATCTAGAAAATATAAGACCATGCAATCAATAATAAATTTGAAATATAAAAATAAATTAATTTTATCTCATTGAAACTAAATGTGTTTTTCAATAAATAATAAAAGTTATAATTACAATTATTACAAATAATAAAAAAAATAAAAATATGTTCTCAAACAAAATATAACCCAATAGATATAAATAATAATAAACATATGTTGCAATATATTAAGGAGATCTTCAATTATTTTAATTTTAACATGCACAAAAAATATGTAATTGAAATAGAAAATATATGTTAATAATTATAAACAATATTTATTTTGTAAATAGTACTCAACAAATTTAAAGTATTTGATCATTTGAGTTCATTTTATCAATATTAAAAATGCAATGCATGTTTTTTATTTGAATTGAAATATTTGAAGCTAAAAGAATAATTTCAAAAATTATAGCCAAAACAGGTATTTAAATAATATATCATTTGTTCCTACATGTCAAAAATTATTCAAGGATCATTATTTTAGTATTTTCTAACAATTTTATGTTATTTACTTGATTTTAACAATTCGAACATGTTTTATAACACTTTAAAGTCTTTTAAAAGACACTTCAAGCCATCCCAAAATCATCACATGTTGAATTGAAATGTCATTCATTATTATATAGAAAAAATTAATAATGATCATTTTCTTATGATTTCATGAAAATCAAAGTGTGTTTTCCAATTTTTGACACTTTAAAGCAAGTTTTTATATTAAAAAAAGTAACTTGTGTGATACATTTTTAGTAAATTTAATTACATTATACATTGAAAACAATATTTTTCAATTTAGTACATCAAATATTATTATTTTCATCATTTTCCTATATTTTTTAAAATAATCTAATTTTTTTTGATTTCTTTTCAATGTGTCACACAATTTTAAATTGAATAAAAAAACTTTCCACAATTCTTATCAAACAAAATTTCATAACAACATGATTTTAATTAATACATCTAAAAAATTAATCAATGATCATCATCCTATTATTACATGATAATCCAAGCTCATTTTCTTAGTTTTTATTGTTCAACGCTCATTTTTCATCACTCTGAAATCATTAAAAATAAACATCCTATCATCTTGGCCACACACAAATCAGATTACCATGAAATTCATGGCTACATTTCAAAAATTAATCAAGTACTTTTTTATAATTATTTTATGGAAATTCAAGTGTTTTTTCCAAATTTTTATACTTTAATTCATGTTTTATAAGTTAAAAATTTCATTTAACTTGCATAGTACACTTTTAATAAATTTAACTGCATCGCACACTGGAATTATGTGTCATTTAATATATTAATTTATATATTATTTTTCACTATTTTAATACTATTTAATGATATTAAAATGTTATTTTATTTCTTTTAAATGTGTGACATAATTTTAATATAAAAAAAGATTTAATGATTAATTATGTGCACTTTTGGAAATCTAGTCAAACTGGAATTTAGAATGATATGCAATTTATTTTTATATATAACTACTGAATCAACTGTCATTTTCATATATTTTTGAAACAATATGATATTTTTCCTTATTTTTTTGTATATTAAGCACCTTTTGAACAAAAATATCACTTATAAATGGAAAACACACACTTTTAATCATACTGAACACACCATGTATCAGAATAAATTATGCTTCATTCTTATGTATCACAAATGAATCTAAAATAGTTTTCTTATAGTTTTATTACAATATAAGATCATTATCTTGGTTTTGAACATGTGACATGTGTTTTGAAAATATTTAACACTTTTAATTGAAAAATACACTTTAGGTCATTCTAACCACACCATGTATCAGAAGGATGTGAGATCCATTCCTAAACGTAAAAACTGAATAAAAAATTTTATCTTATATTTTCACAATAATATGATATAATTTTCTCAATTCTTCCCATGTGATGCATTTTTTTATCTAAAATATCTCTTTAAAATGTAAAAAATGTATATTTGGTCATTTCAGACACATCACAAGTCAAAATGATGTGTTACTTGTTCTTATAGGTCAAAAATAATTTATCAAACATTTTCCTAAAGTTTCATGACATATTGAGTGCATTTTCTCAATTGTGAGAATGTGACATGAATTTACTTGAAATGAAAAAAATATATTTTAGATTATTTTTAGAACACCGCACATTAGAAATATATATGGTTTCTAAAGGCTAAAATTGAATAAATTTTTTACCAACCATTTCATGATAATTTGAGCTAATTTTCATTGAATTCATCATAATTTTCACTCATACAACTCAAAAATTATATATAAAAATTAAATAAATAAGTTATAGATAAATACCTCTTCAATAAATTTATAAATATTATAGCATAACATAACCTACTCATTCATTCTTAAATGCATCTGTTTTATCATCTTTAAATGATATACCAGTAGCATATGAATAATACTGGAAACATATAATTAAGAAAATGGTCAATAAATATTTTAATTGAATGTGTATAAATTTTTAAAAATAGACACATATAATATATATATTCTAGGTTATTAGATTTTTTTGGGGCTATATAATCCTTCGTAAATTTATAATTGTAAAAACCATAGTTATATCCATTTGGTTGTTTTAGACACTACTAAAACAATAAGAAATTTATTATAACATGTATTAGAATACCAAACCATATGTGTCTATAAATATCTTTTAACACTTAATCAATATATTATATGAAAATAGAAACCCCATTCCCAATATCTACCTCTTATGAAACGTAAACAATGTATAAGAAAAATATATAATGTATTGTGTACCTTACACCATCGATAATCATTACTCATTTATTCCATCAAAGTTCATGATGAAGATCCTTAAGAGGTAGATGAAGGACTCCCTCAATATAATGTTCCATGACTTCTTTTCCTGATACATTACTGGTTTAGGAGTTGGAGTTGTTCAGAGAAGGCTTAATGAGGGTTTAGTAGAGTTTGGAGCTACAATTCGGCTACAGTGGGTTGTTCATGAGGTGAGAGTATGTTCACGACTTGTGTGGTTAGTGATTCATGACTTGAGTTTGAAATCATGTTTTTGTGACTAAGTAACACATGATATGAAATTATGATTCATGATGGGAATTAAATATTAGCTGAATAACCATGAAAATCAACGGATGTTCATCAGTTTTGTGGTTTGAGGAGTTCACAACCTAAATTGGAGGGCCTCATGAAAATTCATGAAGTGAATAGGGGTTTCACACCATGAATTTACCAAGGTCCAACTTACTTAAAAATTATTAGGGGATTAGTTTCATCTCCATTCCTCTCTCTTTTTCTCAATTTTTAGAAACCCTAGAAAATTTTGGGGATCCTTCATTGCCATTTCCTCCAGCTTTAATCTTTAGATTTTATAGGTTTGATATTGGAAATTCAAGGTGGGTTATCCTTATTTTTTCTTTTGTTTCCTTTCATTATTTTCTCAAGGATTCACAATGGTGATTATGTTTTGATTTTGGGGAGTTTGGGATATGATTTTGATGATCCCTTAGTGTGATCCCAGTTGATTCAAGGTTTTCTTTGTGTGTTTGTGGTCTTCTAATTGTTTCCCCATCACTCCATTTTGTATGGTGAATCAAAAAAACTTCTTTAAGGTAGGGGATCCTTGTTCTCTTTCTTTTTTATGTTCATGTGTTGAGATTTCAGGATTTTCCCTTCTGTTTGGTGGATATTAAGGTTCATCTTAATAGATATAATGAATTAGATTAATCTTAATTCAATGGGAATAGGAAGAAATCACATGTTTTACTAATTTGATTTTATTAAAGTTGAAATTATTCATGTTTGTTTCCATTTCTAAAAAATTGTTTTTGGGAGTCTTTTTTAGTTGATATATAAGTGAGAACCTTGTTTTTTTATTTTTTAATTGTGCCCTGGATAAAAGGCTAAGAATGTAAATACGCATAATGAATTTTTTGCTCATGGAAATTTATAATTGTGTGACAATACCCATGATAAGTAATGAAGTGAAGTAAATTAAATCCCTTTTTAAATATAAAATTGTGGAAGCTAGGATATGATGCTAGTGTGGTTTTACTTATTGTTTTTCCTTTTTGATGTGAACGATTTTAAGATGGTGGTGATGTGTGGTGGTGGTTGTGTCATGTGGTGATTGTTTCATGTGGTGGTTCTGATGTGTGGGGGTGAAAACGTGTGGTTATTGTGGTGAGATGGTTTGGATGATGTGTTGTTGTGTCAATAGTTGATGTGATATGGATGAGTTGTTGTGTGGTATGGTTGTATTAGTTTCCCAGTAAGCCATAGAATAAATTATAATGATGAAAATGAAATATCATAGGTCGGTAAATGAATAGGCA
Organism: Viscum album; assembly: GCA_963277665.1. NCBI lineage: Eukaryota > Viridiplantae > Streptophyta > Magnoliopsida > Santalales > Viscaceae > Viscum > Viscum album. The sequence continues at coordinate 1,116,981,301 of OY728120.1, forward strand.
TGGGTTGTAATTGATATGTGGTACTTAAATTAAATGAATTGAAAAAATAACGAATGGGTAGTAAATGTGAATGAATGGCTTAGTAAATGGGAGTTAGTGGAAACTCATTAAAATTTGGAAAATGGTGGAACCTTTAATTGGATGTGGAATTATGTGGTTATGTGTGGTGGTTGCGTGGTGTGATTAATTTAGTGGTGGTAGAAGTTTTGATGTATGTCGTGTGGTTCAAAGGTGGTTTTATAGTGTATTCTAGGGATGTTTATGAGAAACTATAGGCTATGTACTGTGTATTATCTATATATCATGTATTTTATGTTATTTCATTATTCACTCTACTTGAGTTGTATAAACATACCAATGCCCAAAGGTTTTGGGCTCTAGGGGTTTTCCTCAATAGCCTGGATGGTGGTGATATGGATGGCTGGCTACCCCCTATTCCCTACTATTCCTTTAGAAATGATTATATGGGTTGGTGTTGGAGATTACATAGTGGTGATGCAGATGTGAAATGTGGTTGGTTCATGTGTGGTATGATGATGAAACAATGTTTATGTCCTTCATGTTCATGATACCCTACTTCTCCAGTTATGTATCAAGGTTGTGATGTGATGTGATGAGGTTATGATGTGATTTGATGACATTGGGATGTGATGTGACGTGGATGTGATGTGATGATGACTGATTTTATCACTAAATTCTAGACCTTGTGAGGGTTGGGTAGGTAGAGATGCATCCCAACCCACGTTATAGATGGCTGGATATCTGATGTGATATGTATAGAAGTGATGGGATCATGGGATGTTTGACTTTGGGGCATGAGAGTGGAAAATTAATAGGGAATATGTTTCAGGGAAACTTCGTTTATGTTCTTTTGATACTATATTACTATATTGAATGAATGATTTGGTTATCATGCAATGATGAGGCTGGGATTGGTTAGTTTACCTATATAGGATCATGTTAGTTCACCTATTTTTGTCACTGGAAAGTTAGAATGCACTTTTTACACAATCACTTGAAACCATGGGTTTGATCTTACTGATTATACATTTTATGATCACTCTATGTATATAAACTATTTTTCAAGTTTCTAGAGGGACTTTGGGGACCAATATGGACATTATTAGCTTGGGTTTTAGAGTTGTTGTTGAGTCACTATCATAGGAATTTTCTTTTGGTATTTACTTGGAGACTTTTATTTGTATTTATTGATATTGTTCATGAATTGTGAGATGGTTTTGTGTTACTTTTATATTATGTGTTGGAGTTTCTTGGGGGTTGTTTATTCTATCTCCTAATCCTATATTATTATAGAGTTTAATGCTTTCCATATGTGAGATTTTTATACACTTGATGCATGTATCCAACCCAATGACTACTGGAGGGAAGACTTGGGGGATATTATCTCTATTCCATCATTGTAAACTTATTAGGGGTACCTCTGTAGGAAGGGTGTCACAATATAGTGGTATTAGAGGTTTCATTTAAGAGATAGGATGGATTTTGGAGTTAGAAACTATGAGGATCGCATGGTTTGGTAGGGAAACTGTTCTAGTTGATCTTAATTTGTGACATAGACCAACGAGACTGGATAGGACAAGGAATTTTGGGCCCCCCATGATCCAACACAAGGACTCTGAGATTATTTAATATCCAAGTGAGGTGGATTTGTTTTCAGGTAAAAGACCTAGGAGTGGTACATGTATCACAATTTATTATATTCATGCCATAATTTGGTGATATTGGTATATTAAAATGAATTAATTTAATAAACCTGATAAAATTCTATGCTTCCGGGCATAGGGTTCCTCCTTGTTTTTTAGGAATGGCTCATGATCATCATCTGCAAGTAGATCAGGCAGTAGAGGTTCACTGGGATGATCTAGTAAATATTCATATAAATTCCCTGATAGAGGAGGATGAGGCATGGTATAAGGCTTTGCAAAACATTCATCATTAAAGTTTGAGAAAGTATAAGGTGAGGGTCTCAGATATAGAGACAGAGCACTGGTTGGAGAATATTGAGATCTCTTTTTATCTAATTTTAGAACAGGTTGAGTTCTATGTTCCACGGGAGGTTAGTAAGATGTGGGGATATGTATATCAACGGTGGATTATATTGGTGACTACAAGGAGATAGATGTGTTATGGCAAGACTTTTAGAAGGAGTTTATTTTAGAATTTCTATCATTAATGATGAAGGTAGAAAATAGGAAGGATTTTATATCCCTTCAGTAGAGGAGTCTGAGTGTGTGGGAACTTGGGATCAGGTTCAAGGCCCTCCTATAATTTTCCCATAAAGTCTTTTTCGATGAGGAGTCTATAGAACGACATTTGGAGGAGGTGATGCGCCTGAAAATTAGGTATGTGCTCACTCCGTTATGCTTCCAACATACATAGAGGCGTTGAAGAATATGTAGGTTCTTGAGAAGATTCTTTCTTTGGGTGGTGAGTCTCAAGGGGTTGGCTAGTAGGGAATATCAAGGACTATAGATTCTGGTAGTGGGTCACAAATGTTTAGGAATTCAGGGTTTCGACCAGTGGGGAACCAACCATAGAAGATTCCTTCGCATACTTACAGAGAATTTGGAATATGGGAAACTAATAAGTGGGACAAATACAACACTAGGATCAATGTCCAACCACTCAGGGAGTATAGTTTCAGATGGGTGGCCAGGCCCCATTTTGGCAGCAGCAGCAATTTCCTCGGAGGTAGTGTCAGTAGTAGCGATCATTGATGCTTGTTCAGAAGCCAATGGAAGATGGAGTTTGTAGAGGGAAAACTCATGATGGTCCTTACACCCAGGTACATATTCTAAATCATGGTATTATAGACCAATAGTATATAGGAAAATGATCTGAGCATGGTTAGATACATGTGATGGAGGCAGTAGTTCCATCAAGGCCAGAAGTTGTCTAAGGTATGATCATTTTATCATCTACCATTGTTAGTTACTTATTATATTAAAGATCATTTCACTAATTTTTTATCCATTCTTTAGTATGATCCTTGGGAATAGATGTTGATAGAATTTTTATTCCCTTTGTTTTACCCATGCTGGTTAAATTTTAGGCTACCTTGTTTGATGTGTGATGGGGGTGTTAACTAGTGATGGGGAAGCACCAGTTAGTGGGATATTTATTTTGATACAGATATAGCCATATATCGTTATCCTTTTTCATGGATTGGGTTTATTCCATGCATTAATTCAATGAATCTTTACATAGGATAGTTTTTTTATTTTGAGGGCCTGTGAGTGGTGTTTGTTAGCTAATGGAGTTATTGGATGGGTGGAAAGAAAGTGGTGCCTCTTATGGCTTAGTTTCAGAGCTATCATTGTAAAATTATATTGATAATGTTCCGAAGGTTGTGGAGGATTTTCTAGATGTTTTCCATGATGATGTTATGACACTACCCCCTCAATGTAATGTCGAGTTTAGGATAGAGTTTCAACTAGATTTATGTCCAATTTTTATAGATGTTTATCGAATAGAACCTATGGAGTTTCAATAGTTAAGGATATAGGTTGATGATCTGATGTAGATTGGTTTTATAAAACCCTATGTGAATCCCTGTGGTGCTCCAATGTTGCTAGATAAGAAGGTGGATGGAATTCTAAGGTTGTGTGTGGACTATTATAGGTTTAATTAGGTAATGGTCAAGAAACATTACCCTCCTTCGAGGATCAATGATTCGTTTGAACAGTTTAAGGGAACCAGTTGGTTTTTGAAGATTAAATTTCAGTCTGTGTAACACCCGAGACTTTTATGAGAAATGTTTTTTTTATGTTATATAAATCATAAAAGGAATCTTTCACTACACACAACACTAGCTTGGCTTACTTTACACGCAACCACGACCTTCCTCGATAGCTTGCGTCGTACGCAATACCGAGTTTCACTAAACAACGATATGCTATTGAAATATTATTAAAACTAGACATTATGAATAGTAATACCCACTTATTGAAATTTTATAAATTTTATCTTTCAAAATGGACTTCATTTTTGGATTTGGAATATCGAAATTAGCTTAGGGTAAAATTTTGGTACTTTTTGGATAACTTTCATATTCCGATGAATAGTGAAAATTACTAAATTTTAATTAAAAACAACTTTTTAAACGAAATAATTAATAGTGATAAATTATTAATTTGAGTGGTTTTAAAGTATATTTATAAAATATTTTTACAATTTAATACAATTTTGGTCATTGGATGTAATTTCACATTTAAACCAGATATAAACAAGTGTCAATATTTTGATAGTTATTATCTCTTAAAAACACGCTATTTGTTTTGAAAACGGGAATTATTTTTTAAATTATTTAATGTAATTGATATGTTCTGAATTTGATAAAATAGACATCATTTTTTAATTTATAATATCAAATATATCTTAGGCCTAATTTTTGGTATTTTTCTGGAAACTTTCATTTTTTGATGAATAGTGAAACCACTAAGTGGATGTTAAAAAACTGAATTTTTCATAAAACATAATTTTACCGCTTCTGTGAGTGGAATTTAGAAAAGCCGAGAGACACGGTTAATATCAAGGACTAAAATTTGGTTCAATGAGATGAAAATAATTTTTTATGAATAGTAACATTTTACTTTTTTTTACCACGGTTAAAAGTAAATAGGGTAATTAAGGGTAAAAGTGTTATTATTATTACCCTAACACATGTAATAATTCTATTGGATAAGTGTAATTCGACCAAAAATAACCTTAGGAATAAAATATGACCATTTAGGCCCACTTGGATTAGATTAGGACATTTATTATTAGTTTATTTAAAGAAGGGTTAAAATAGTTAAAATCAATGTTTAATAAATAAATAATTTTTAATATAGGGTTATACATAAGATAAATTAGACTATAAAAATTAATTATAAAGATAAAAATATTTCCTACATAATGGTATTTTATTTGTAATTTTTAGATTTAAAATAATTTAATTTATTTATGACACGATGATGATGTAGTAATTATCTTATTAATGAAATATTGAAATAATTGATGTTATAAATACCCAAATAAATGTAATTTGAGACTTTTTATGAATTAAAATAATTTATATGTTACTATGACATATTAGTATTGATTTAATTAACTTTTTTCGAACTAATCATTCTGTTATGATTTTCACAAAAATCAATTACCAAATAGTGTCAAAATTGACATAAAATAGTTTTTAAAACAAATATTATATTATTAATTGTTATTTTATTCCTAAAAATCTAATTTTCGGCCAAATTACTTATATAAGGTTATATATATTAATAATAAACAACTTGGGATTCGTTTGGATTGTTATAGTAAGTTTATTAACCTTATAGTGTAAGAAAACAAAAAGACACGGTAAAAGTAAAATTATCTAACTTAAAGTTAAATCTAAATGATAATGTTAAAATAGTAACCTAAACTTGTCCAAATTCTATTGTATGAGATTATTTCTACCCATCCCCACCTTAGATTCTAAAGAAATCAATTTTTAGCTATTTAAAACCGAATGTGATTTTATAATAAAATAATATTTTTAGTTTTTCCAAAGGTGCCCCTCTCCTCCCTTATAAAAGGGCACCTACTCCCTCTCTTCCTCACACCACATTGAGCCTTCAAGCTCGGAAAACCCCTGACAAATTCTCTTCTCCACTTCCCTAGAAACATCCTAGAGGTCCTGGTATTCTTCAAAGACCAATTTTATTGCCCTAGGAGGAGGTCTCAAAGAGGCGCTTCAAAGAAGAGGTAATGTCCGTTACCGATTCGTTCAACTTTATTTCTTCTTACACTTATTCTTCTTTAGTTGTTTCATTATGAAGTAATAAAATCAGTATCAATCATATACTGATATGTTATTATAAGTATGAAACAAACCTATTTCACCATCTATCCATCCTACAGAAAACGAAATCACCGCGCGTGCGTACGTACGAAATACCGTCTCCACACCGTGGTGTAATATATTTTCCACCATCACCATACTTGGATGGGTATAATGGTGTAAATAATAACAATTTATGATTATTTTAAATTGATATTGATTCTGAAATAGTATACATGCACTCCATTACAATTTCACGGTCATGGGAATGATATCATCCCTCGTGCATACGTACGGAATACCGTCTCCACGATGTGATGTGACTCGTTATACATGATCTTCATTGCATAATGATTATATAAATGAATTGAATGAATAAATATGATATATATTACAATAATACCATTATGTAAATGAGGTATCTAGAACCTAAAAATAATTAGAAGAATTCATTCGACAAAACACGCATAAGAACAAAAAGTAATAAACACCCGAATAACAAGTAGTAATGAAATATTACTAATAAGAAGATAACAATATGACCATATATGATATCATAAAAAAACTATGATTCTAGAATAAGTAAATAACATTATTTAAATCATGATACAGGAGGTTCGGACACTTACGAAGCAAATCGGACCTAAGGTATGTGAAAATATCACAATCTCAGTTTTTATCCAAGATTGTTTATAATTTGGTATTTAGTAGGGTGTATTTTATCATCCAAATCCATGTTCCCTCAATATGTAATATTGTTTCCATCCACCTACAATTGTTTAAATCCAATTTTACCCTTTGGTGAGTTTTTAGTAAAGGATATGAAAGGAATCTTTTGTTGTTTTTCGTACGAAGTACTTTTTTGACTTTTCCGAAAAAAGTACGAGAAGAATGTTTTTTTAACTTATATGGCATGAATGGATTTTTAAAACATTATTTCCAAGAAGCTTACTTTACAAGTTTTCATTTTTATTTTTAATCAACTTCTTTTAGTTTAAAATTGTATGACATGTTAAGAAAGGAAAAATGTTTTTGAAGTAGAAAGGATATTTTCCTCAAGAATGGAGTTCAAGTTTTTTTTATCAAAATTATTTTCCATCTAAGATAATATAGGGTTATGTTTCTATCCTTATTATTACATTGATTTGATTATGTTGTGATGGAGTTATTTTCAAGAATTCCTTTATCTTATATGAATTGTTTTATGATGTCACAATGTTTAAGAATCCCATTTTTATTACACGGGTTATGCAATGATGTATGATTTATGATTTTGTGGCACACATAAGAATGGTATAATTATGAGATGGGTGGGACCTATATCTCCCTATAATTAATTGGGTAAAGATTTTATATATCATGAGAGAGACATGGCTGGAACGGCAGGTTAAACCGGTTTAGTGAAACAGGACTGAAACAAGGAATGAACTCGGTTCAGAATTGGACTTTGTCCACTAAGATAGTCTTGGAAATGAGTCTTGACTAATAAGAAATGATTCTATATGATTATGTGTGTATGCCAAAAAGCTTCGTGTTTTATGTTATGATTATTGTGATTACATTTCACTACCATGATTTATCCCATGTTATGAAATTTTTATCTCTTTTGCAGGGTAATATTTCCAAAATGTTATGTTCTTAAGAATATGATGTGATTTATATTTCTTTTGTTTACCCTTACTGAGAATTTGAGCTCACCCCTTTGTATGTTTTCTTTCCCCAGGTCAGGAAGAATGTTATTAATTATGATATGACAAAAGGGACTCTAGATCTGATGAAATAAATGGGAGACAGTGTAGATTCGTTATGAATCAGTTGTTTATATTTCCCAGTTTCTAAAGACACTATACCTATACGGTCCTTTCATGGTTTTGTTATATGTTGTAATAAGTATACTTCAATTTTCAAGTATTAACAATGTATGAAAAGTATGGGTCGTTATAGTCTAGATATCACCAAATGAGGATGAAAGATGGGGATATGTCAAAGATTTATTTTAGATATAGGTATGGTCACTTCAGGTTCATGGCCATGCCATTTAGTTTTATGAATGCACCATAAGTGCCCATGGAGATAATAAAATCCATATTTTGTGAGTTCTTCGACTAGTTTTTCATCGTGTTCATCAATGATATCTTAATATAATAGAAATTAGAGGAGCACGAAAAAAATCTCAAAGTAATCTTTTAGGTCCTTTGACACCACCAATTCTATGAAAATCTATCCAAGGGTAAGTTCTAGATGTGATAGGTGAATTTAATTGGACATATTGTCTCGGTAGTGTGTGGACATTGACCCATTAAAGATCAAGGTATTTTTTTCTTAGGAAGTTCCCAAGAATGTGTTATAGGTTCACAGTTTATATGATCTTATTGACTAGTATATGAGGTTTGTGTATAATTTATATTAGGTTGCATCCCCACTTGAATATTTGAAAAGGAAGGACCAAACTTTTATTTGGATTGATCAGTGTTGGGTAGGGTTCAATTACCTAAAGGAGAAGTTGATCGATGATCCATTACTTCAGTTTCTAGAGGAAGGGGTGATGTATGAGGTTTTTTATGATGATACAATTCTTGTATTAGTATGAATCTTAATGAAAATTATAGTTATGATCTTTTATAGTTTTATATATTTATTTCCCCATGAAAATAACTATTCCACTTATGATCTGGAGCTGGTGGTAGTTGTGGCAGCATTACCTCATTAGTGATAACTATATGGTTTTCACAGACTATGAGATCCTAAAATATGTATTTTCTTAGTTATATTTAAATATATAGGTGTTACACCCTAGAAATTTAGTTTTAAATAATAATATCAATATATTACTTGAAACACAAAATTGAGCTTTAAGAGAATTGAGATATATTATAAAAATATTATTATTTAAATTTGATCATTGTAACCTAGTCATTGAATTTGTGGGTATGAATATAAGTAACCACGTTATTAAATATATGTATAATGGACCTACACAATAAAAATTTATTTATTTATTCTTATGAAACAATCCAGCGATTTTTATTGAAGTCATTTTGTGCTTCAAAAATGCATTTTCTTAAAAAATGATTTTATTGCATTTTTGCATGTAAATTATAATTAATTGCTACCAATTTTAGAAATTTTATTTTATGAAATTAAAATACGTTTTTAAATAAATTTATAAAATTTAACTGAGGTTGAAATTTTTATATTTTTCTAAAATGATTTATTTTTTAATGAATAGTGAAAATACTGATTTTTCAAATACTCTCATTTATTTTCATTAAATAAATTTAATTTCAATGTACTATTATATTTTTAATTTGTTATTAAAGTGATATAAAATAAATTTTATGTACAAAAATATAATAAATTCCATTAGTATCAATATTTTACATGATTTTGATATAAGTTAATTTTTTTTGCATAAAAACAAATTTTTTTCAAAAAACTGTTTTTCATTGAATTTTATGAATTTATATTAAAATTGATTTATACCACTTCTAGAGATTTAATATCAAAAAAAGGATACCACATTTTAAATACATAGGTTCAATTTTTTAAAATAATTTCCTTTTATTTTTTTTATTATGAGTAGTAACTTTGGTAAATATTTACCACCACAGTAAGGGTAAATGGGTAAAACAAGGTTAAAACAATTATATAAGGTCTCAAAATCAACCCAAAACTTTAATTTATTTAATTTTATGTTATAAATTAGATTATATTCATCCCAAATTATAATATATGTCATTTTGGTTCCATTTTCTCTTGGTAAGGACATTTATATTATTTTAAGTAAAGAAGTTTTCAAAATGTCACTCTCTGGCTTTTAATTTCTTTTATATGTGCACACAGTGATAAGAATATGTTATGAATGAATAAAAAAATTTAAAATTATTTATTTATTTTCATTATCTAAATTTATTTTTAATTTTTAGTAATGGTATAATTACATTAAAAACTTATATAATGCTGATACAGTACTTGTGCAAGTAGTTGAAAAATCAAGTAAATGATTTTAAAAACATTAAAAGTAATATAATTTGGTTCAATTATTGATTTAAAAAAAAGTATATATATAAACGTAAAATATTATTAATGTTTTAAAAGTTTATATTCTAATTTTATTACTATATTCATGAATTTAAGGTCACATTAAATGAATAGTGTCAAAAATGACATTAATGATATTTTATGAAAATATTATTTTATTGAATTATTTAAAAAACAAGAAAAAGTTAAATAATGAATACTAGGATAATAAATGGTCAAAAATTTCATCCATTTTCCTTTTAGGATCTAATTTTTACTATATAAGTAAAATTATAATCTTTTAATATCGAAAAAGTTCTTATCTCGATTAAGGTTAAAAATGGTTAATGAAGTGGTTAAACCAAAAGATAAGGATTAAAATGGAATAAAAACATTATTAACCTCACTGGTTGGTTTTATTTTAACCTCACCCTTATCACACTCAAATATGAGTCATTTTCGATCTATTTTTCCAAGAATGTGACTTAATAATATTTTAAAACTTTGAAAAATTACAAGTGTACCACTCACCTCAATTATAAATAGCCACCTCATCCCCTCACTTATTCACACCTATTGAGTTATTTATCTTAGAAAAACTAAAAAAAATATCTCATTATCATACTTATCCATTTTATAGAGTTTATTTTCTTCTCAAAAGACCAACTATAAGGTCCTTAAGAAGAGATCCAAATGAGGTCTCTTTAAAAGATGGTGATCATTATAACCAAGATCTATCTTTTTTAATTATCCTTTTACCACATTCAATTATGTCGTAAAATTTACAATATAATAACAATATTACCTCTCATAAAATAATTTTTCATTATGTTTAGGACATGATATTTATCCATCTTCTTCTCCATCAAATGGGAAATAAAACTATCACTCGTGTATATGGAGGACTATCACCTCATGAACCGATGTAATTCATTTTCCATCACCGCCTCACATGTTTATTCATAATTATGGAAATAATAAATATATATGATATTTATGAAATAGTATTTGTTCTATAAATTTAATATATAATATTTTTATATACCCTTTCACAAATTAAAAAATGATAATGTTGCTCGTGTGTACGTACGACTTACCATCTCCATGAAACGATGTGATTCACTTTCCATGTACACCATTAAAAATTTATTCTAAAAATGTATCTAATTAATAAATATAATATTTATAAAATTAAAATAATTCTATATATGATGAAAAAATAACATATTCCCAATAACCAGAACATATGTGATAAAACATAAATGAGAAAACTGAGTAGCTAACACCCAAAAAATGATAATAATGAAAGATTGTTAATGAATAGAAGATAAGATGTTATAAGTGGATTTTGTATGGTATTATAAATATTAATATGGTTCTTTTATAAATTAATTACAAGTTTAAAACCATTATAAATGAAGTTAAATCATTTTCAAAAAAATTAAGCTTGGGGTAAGGGGTTTCTTAACTCAATTTCCATTCATTGGGTCATACTTTTACTTCATTGACTATATTATACAATTATTATTTGTGAAATGACATATATTTTTATTAAATTTTATTTTCACTTGTTTTTTATTTAAATATGTTTCACATAATTACTTCATTGATTAATTCTCACTTCAATGATACGATCTTTATAAGTGTTTATTTCACAATCTCATCATTATTTAGGATTATTTATATTTAAGTATTTATTGGGGTAATTATTTGATCTTTATATATTAAAAAATATATATTTTATAATCCTATTATTTATTTATATAAATTAAAATATTTCCCTTTATTTTACTATTTTTAAGTAGTCAAGAGACTGAAATTATGTTTTTATGTAAAACCGACTTTTTTTTACTTTGGGTTATGAATATTTTTTTTCCATTTCCATTTTTATTTAAAATATTATCAATAATGTTTTTCAATTCTAATATGATTGTTTAAAGTCATTTTTTACCTATTTTTTAATTTTTATAATATTTCAAATTAATCTTCTTATCATTTTCTAAATGAGGTACTTTTTACTTTTTACTGAAAATGTAAAAGGAATATTTGTTTTAACATGCTCATCATGAATGGAATTTCCCACCATCATGAATGATTAATGTTTTAAAGATTAATTTAAATGTTTATATATTTATTTCTAAAGAAAATTATTTCACTAATATTTAGAAAAAAATTATATTTTAAAAAAGTGATTTTAAAATGAAAATGATATTTTCCTCAAGAAATTTTCCAGTGATAAATTTAAAGTATTTTCATTTATGTCAACATAATTTATTGAATATTATTATTTACAGAGGATTTATTATAATGATACCATAAATTATTTTTCATTGAAAGGTTTATGATCAATTTTACTAGGGAAATTATTGACATTATATATGTTATTTCTTCCAATAGAGACAATTTTTTATTATTAAGAAATATTGATTAAGTTATATTATTTATTCATATGATGAATGAATTGGAATTATTAAGTGATGGGTAGGGCCTGAAATTATATATCCACTTGATTCATTGGTAGGTATCATGAGAAAAAATAGGTTGGGTATTTGGTTGAATCCTTGTCCATTAATGTAAAATGTCTTGGTACGAGTCCATGACAGTAAGTTTAAGATTCTCGACATTATGAATTCTATTATTATGAAATCATTCATTGGTGTATATGTGATTATTAAAACAGTTATTTCATCCATGGATAAGTTTCAATCTTATGTGATTATTTATATGTAATTATTTGATCATCATTTTTTCTTTACATATTATTCATGTCTCATTTATTTTATTATAGATTATGTTGTATGCATTCTCTTATCGAGTACCTGAGATCACATGTTTCATATATTTTATTTCCATAAAAAAGTAATGAATTTTACTATGAATGATATTAAATGACATTCTAGAAAGAATTATTTTGTTCTCAAATAAATTATTATTTTGAATTTTATGTTTTCAAATGTAAATGTGAGATTCAAATATGTATCTAGTTTACCAAGACTACTAAACTATTCGGTCATTTGGGATGTGATCACTTATATCTTGTTATAATAAAATAAATTAAGCACTATATTTGGCATTATATGGTCAAGGTATTTTCAATTCTAGTATAGGTGGATGAATTTTCTCCTAGATTATGATTTTGAGATCTCTTACACCCCCAGAAAGGGGAATGTTGTTGTCAACATGCTGAGTCGAAAGTCCTGGGGAGATGTGCATTAGTAATATATCGATTTCAAGAAATAGATGAATGATCATGAATCAATTAATATTTACATGGAGGACCATAATGTCCAAGGGTGTCTTTGTCATATAATTTTGGAGTATTACTTGATACAGTAGGTAGAGGAGTCACAATGGGGAGAATCATAGGAAAAGGTGATGTGTGATAGTGTTGTCTATGGTAATGATCCATATAGATGATAGGGGGATGGTCATAACCCGATGTTCTTCTTGGGTATATTGATTGTTCCATTATAAGTGTTCTAGGAGTTCTCCATGAGTTTCATAGCTCACCTGTAGTGGTACATCCCAGTGTGACTAAGATGCACCATTATGAAAATCCTTACCTTTATTACATATTAAATCATGATTTATTACATAAGATTACAAATTATACAACCCATAAGATCAATAAGTATAGTTTCTTTGGGAATTAGGTACATTACATAACAACATTAAATAGTGGGTACATCGCCATTATTGAAAACTTCCTTAACATGATCATAATATTTCATCATACATAAAACATAATGGTATAACATGAGGACATACATAAGAAAGGGGTCATCTATAAAGCCCGGTAAGGGAATAAACATGGAATAACATTAATGAAGTGTTAAATTTTAGACAATATGAATATATATGAGACATAAAATGGGTGAGAATAATAAACATGAATAATGCGGCAAGATATACGAAAATAACATAAAGGAAACATGGTTAATGTGGCAAAAAATTTAAACATTGAATCATAAACAAGGGATAAGGCTAACCACTAAGACATTATTACATGGTGGACTGTAACAACCCATATTTTTTGATTGATAATTTTTTACTGAAAATGTGTTTTATATTATATTATTCACAAAAAAACCAAGTCTATTTGATAATTAAGTGAATATAAAGGGAAATGTGACTATCTAGATTTGACTATTATATGATCGTTGGTCAATTATGACCATTGGTAAATATTGTTGTTGGGAACTATAATCATGGTAATAATTTTAATGTTATAATTAGTGTTTATAAGTAATATTTGAAAAGGTATAATTGCTACAAAAAGAATGGTTGATGGCCTCAACAAGTAGAGTCATGTCGTTTGAAGCCCATTTGTCAGAACTTAGGAGGGAGGTAGCATCATTGGGGTTATCCCTTGACCAATCCTAATATGATCATCAACAAGTGAATCTTTAATGAAATCAACTATGGGATAAGTTTAATTTAGTGTAAATTACCACTCGGGCGATGTTAGTCGAGCTGCCCCACAAAACTACCACCATTGCACATCTTACTCTTAGGGTGTATACGGGTGTAATAAGGGGTTAAATATCCAGAAATTAGTTACTTAAAGTTTAATTCATTTGTAGAAATAAAATTGGTATTCCATTAATTTTGTTTTAAGAATAATTTTTTTTAATAAAATATATAATTAATTTGATAAATTGACTTTTCAAACACAATTTGTACATTTCAGACCCAAATTGTACTTTTCAAAAATGATATAAATCTTTATAATAAACTAATGAATTATGAATAATTATTATTTTAATGAAATATTATGATAAAAACACTTTTCTTTACATATAAATAATAAAATAATTTTAAAATTTTTAAGTGTCCCAAATTTTTCTATGCATTTTCAACATGTTATAATTTTTAATAAATTACGTTTATTATATTTAAGAGTTAATATTATCATATTTAGATAATTATTATGATAAAATGAACATCATTTTTTAAATAATCATATTGAAATTATGTTAGGGTGAATTTATGATAATTTTCTAAAATATTTTGTTTTTCCATGAATAGTAAAAATGAAGTTTTGAGTTTTCAGTATGTTTAATGAGTTAATAATTATATAATAATGATTTAATAATTATATAACCACAATAAATGACTCAAAATATTTTATTTTATTAATATCAAGTAGTTTAATCAATTTCCAAACCAATAATTTAATTTACAATGTTTAAAATGGAAACTTTAACATTAAAAACATTTTTGTGTGTGGAAAATTTACTTTTCCATACCAAAATAAGTAATATATAATGATGATCAACTAGTTTGGATTAAAATAACATAAAATATGTCCGAAATTTCCAAAACCATGGGAAAAAAACATGGTAAATCTCATGGTTTTTAATTTTCCACCACCTAGATTTCCAAGGCCTATATTTGGAAATTATTAGACAAATCATCCACTTTTTCTATAAATAATAACTCATTTATCCATTTACTTTTATTAAAAATATATCCTTCATAAATCTATGGTATTTTTACCTCCAAAAGGATTCCTACCAAGGTCTCATCAATCCCCCAAGGTCCCAATCTTCAAATTTTGGGAGTAACTCTTCAATGTAAGAAAATTGTCCTTCTTTTCTCTTCTATTCAAGAAACTATTTTCATATATATCTACTAAATGTTATATCTACTCTCTTATATTACCATTTTTATCATACCACTTCTTCTAAATTATGATTTATCAATGGTAGACCCTTTCCCCTCTCATTTTACACTTTTTTAAAATGTCGTTTTATACCTGTTATCCTCCTGAATTTACTTCTCATAATTTCTCTCTTCTCCTAAAGAAATCATATTTCTTTTTATTTTTTTGAATAACCAAGACACTTTATTTTCCAAGGGTATTCAACTAGATTTAAAACATATTTATTTGATTTTGGGCCTATATTTTCTTTTTCATGGGTTAAAAATGACATAATGATCTTGTCTTTAAGCACTTTTGAAATGCCATGATTTTGACATGAAACTCGTTTTTTAAATTCTTCATGGGTTATTTATGAAATTTTTGATTGTGATCTATGTGGATAAAATCAATTAATAAATATGAAGTGTGATCCCTTATAACATTACAAAGAATTGTTTAAATAATTTAATATCTATAGATGACAAGTTTTATGATACCTTTATGAATAACATTGTTAATTTTCATTTACAACACCTTGGTGATTAACCTTGGTTATATGATTATGAATTTATAAGTTAAATATTTTATCCACATTTACATGTTATGATTCATGTTATTTTTATAATGATATGCTTCATGTTCTATTTCTCATGTCATAATGATATTCCTCATGTTCTTATTGATATTCATCAAGATCACGTGTAAACTATGTAGTAAATTTACTTTGTATAAACCAATGAATAAAACATTCAAGTGGATTAGAATAATTTTTTAAGTTTTCTTGTATTTTGTACCTTGTTTCCAAGAAGCTAAAATTTAAAAGATTATTTGTTTGTACAATGTAAAGAAAATTTATATAATAAAAAGGTCGGATTCCATAGTTGGTATCAAAGGATGGTTTTGTTATTTGTGGAAATTAGGATTTGAAAACATTAGGAAGAACCTAATGGACAAGTTTAAATCTAAAAAAATCCTAGAATTATTTTTTAAATATTAAGTGGTTTCTAAGAAATGAAATCCCTATCTAGATAGGAACAAGTAGATGTGGATCTAGCACATATTTATCTAGGGGTAACACTTGAAAACACCACTTTGAGTTAAACTCAAATGGTAATTAGTGCATGAAAAGGATCCTTGTTTCACTCTTTCTTTGACACTCTTGGGGTATATGTTTGGTTAATAACAAGATTTTTATTAACCATTATGATGTATTTGTTGAAAATATATTTGTTTTAAAGAATAACATATTTAAGCTTTATGTTTTATGAAATAAAATTTCTTTAGAATTATAATATTATTAAAAGAAACTCATTTCTCACTAAGGTTTTCATCTTTTAAAAAAGGTCGTATATAGGAGGAATTGTGTAAAATATGAGCACAATGGACCATGTAATGATGACACTCTAATGGAAGATGTAATGGAATACTTCATGAGAATGATGAGTCAAATAAAAAAAGTTATTAACAATAACTTGAATCAATTCGAGAGACCAGTTTCACCTTGAAAGGAACAACTTTCCATTGAGTCCTTCATGAATCAACAACCACCTTATTTTAATGGATCTTTCAGTCCCTTGATTTTTGAATAACGGATAATTTCAATAGAAAAGATATTTTCTATAATTCATTATTTGGAAAAAGGGAAATTCACCCTAGTTGTGTACCTCTTAGAGGGAGAAGCTGATCAGTTGTGTACACTAATTAAAAATATAAATCCATGAAGAGAAATTAATGTTATGTAATGGGAAGAGTTCAGGGGATCCTTTTTCAATAAATATTTTCCCCATTAGATTTGAATTAAAATGTAGAAGGAATTATTATATCTAAAGAATAATAAAAATTAATATATGAAAATCTATGAGATTAACTTTAAAATACTTTCTCATTACACCTCTAGATTTGTTATGGATCCTAATGGAAAGGTTGATAGATTTTTTGGTGGACTAAAACCCCATATACAGTGGAATCTATCCAATTGAGACTATGATAGCTATGAGGAGATAGTGAAGAGTGCTATGAGGGTTGAACTGGAGTTTGGAAAGACACAATAGTCACATCAAAAAAAAATTAGATATTTGTAGATAAACTTAGGGAGGAACATTGATCATGGAAGAGGAGGAAAGAAAGCACAAGTCCCCACATGAAAAAATGTGGGAAGCATTTAGTGAACTACTTTCTCAAAAGTTCAAAACTATACAACTGTTGAAGATATGTCTATATAGTTCAGAACTATCATAGTGAGGTGAATCCTTGACTTCTCAATACTAACGACAAAGTGACAATGGTGCAGGCCCATCCTAAAGTCTAATGCTATAAGTATGGATAGATTGGGAAATTTGAAAATCACTACTTAAATAATAAGATAATGGATGGGAATCCCCACCAACCTTAGCATAATACAAGGAAGCAAGGTCATACATTTTACATCACAATGGATGAAGTAGAGGCTCTAAATGATTTGGTGGCAGGTACTCTTATTGTTATCTCAAAGCTAGCAAGTACTTTGTTTGATTATAGTTTTATTCATTCCTTTAATTTTTCCAAGTTTTAAAAGAATATAGAATCAATCCCTAAATTACTATAAGTAGAGTTACCATTCAAGACTCCTATATGGATTATCCAATCATCAATAATGTATAGAAACTCTAGTATTGACTTTGGTGAGTATAATCTCATTACAAATCTAGTAGTCATTTCCATGGTGTAATTCGACATTATACTAGGGATTGATTGGCTCTCAAAGTATAATGATAAGATCAATTTCTAAGTCAAGGAAATATCAGAAGTCTTGAATGGAAAACCTACATTTATTTTCAAAGGAGAGATATCCTGAACTGATATTTTTCAAGAAGAACCTATCATAGCCTTATTTATGGAGATGATCAATGAGGAGGATGAAGTAAATTAAAGTATAAGAATAGAAAATTCCTCATCATTCAGGAATACATTAACATATTTCATGAAGAGTTATGTGGACCTCCCCCAAAAAGATGGGTAGAGTTCTCCATTAAACTCAGACCCGAATTCAAGACGATATCAAAGACCCCATATAGAATGGAGAATGTGGAGTTTGAGGAATTAAAGAATCAACTTCAAGATATTTTGGATAAGGGGTTTATCCGACCAAGTTTTTTACTTAAGGAGAACCTATTCTCTTTGTTGAGACGAAGGATGGATCAATGTGACTATGCATTCATTATAGAGAAATTAATGGGACCACAGTGAAGACCAAGAAACCTCTCCCAAATATTGATGATTTATTTGACCAGATTTGTGGGGATAAATTATTATATAAGATTGATCTTCGATCTTATTATCATCAATTGATCGGGAAGAAATAAGATATTCTAATGACCACCTTCCAATAAAGATATGATCATTATGAGTTTTTTTATTATTTCATTTTTCTTGACTAATTCTCCTGCTATATTTATGGATTTGATGAATAGAGTCTTTAAGGACTATACTGATAAAATTTTGGTAGTTTTTATGGATGATATTATGATATATTCCAAAATTTGTGAGGATCATGAGGATCATATAAGGGTTATATTGAAAACTATGAGGAATGAGAGGTAATTTGGAAAGTTCATAAAATATGAATTTTTGTTACAAAAAGTTTCTTTCTTGGGGAACATTTTAACCAATTAAGGAATCTCATTTGACCCTATCAAGAAAATGGTTTGGGAGGAGTGGCCTCAACCTACAATAGTAACTGATATTCAAAGATTCCTTGGTTTAGCAGTATATTATAGGATTTTTGTGGAAAAAAATCATGTATTTATAATCCACTAACCAAGTTAACTTGAAAACCATATAAGTTCATCTGAATAAATGAGTGTGAAGAAAGTTTCCAAGATCTAAATAAGAGATTGGTTACTTCATCCACGTAAAATCTACGCTCTATTAGAGAAGTTTTATTTATTTTTAGTGATGTATCTCTAAAATTTATTGGGTGTATCCTAATTCAAAATGACAAGGTGATTTCTTATGCATCTAGACAGTTAATTCCTCATGAGTAGAATTATCCAACACATGACCTAGAGCTAGCTGCAGTTATTTTTTCTCTGAAGATTCAGAGGCACTATATTTTTGGGGATAAATTTGATATATACATAGACCACCAATGTGTGAAATGTATATTCATGAAAAAGTAATTGAACATGGGACAATGTATATGGTTGGAATTTCATAAAGACTATGACTGTTCAATTCATTATCACCCTGGAAGAGAAAAAAATACCTTGATGCATTAAGTAGGAAAGACCCTATTATGATGTCAATGATGAGGATTCAAGAAAATCCCTTGATCAAAGAACTATAAAAAATGGACATCAGAATAATAAGGTAAGGTAAATCATCAACCCTATCCGAAATAATCTTTCAACCATCATTACTAGATAAGATCAAGAAAGATCATAGAGAAGATCCCTTGTTACAGAAGAAGATGGAGGATGTGAAGAATAGGAAGTTTTCTAAGTTTAATGTTGATCAATAAGGTGTACTAAATTTTTTTACAAGACTATGTGTTCTATATATTTTAGAAATAAAGAAATAATTAATGGATGAACCTCATAGATATACATTCTCTATAAATCCTGGAAACACTAAAATGTATAGGGAACTTTGTGATCATTATTGGTGGGATAACATGAAAATTGAGATTGTTGACTACACTTTAAGGTGATTGGTGTTTCTAAAAGTGAAGGTAGAGTGAAAACTTCCTAAAGGGGTATTCCAACCACTACCCATACCAAAATGGAAGTGGTAAAATATCACTATTGACTTTTTCAGTGGTCTCCAACGAACATCCAATGGAAATAATTTGATATGGGCTATAGTGGACCAACTCACAAAGACTACCCATTTCATCACTATTCAAGAAGATTTCTATCTTGAACAACATTCCAAGCTTTACATAAAGGAAGTGGTGAGGTTGTATGGAGTGCCGCTTTATATCATTTCTGATCATAATCCAAGGTTCATATAAATTTTTTGAAGAAGTATTCAACATGATATGAGTACCGAATTGAATTTTAGTACAGCCTATCACCACCAAATTGATGGCCAATCTAAAAGATATATTCAAACACTCAAGGATATGTTGAGAACATTCTCAATGTAATTTAAAGGTGGATGGAATCAACATATCCAATTATTTGAGTTATCATACAATAATAAATTCCATTTCGGTATTCAAATGGAACCCTATGAATCTCAATATAAGAAGTGATTTAGAACTCCTACTTGTTGGGATGAAGTTAGTGAGAGAAAGATGTGTGGGCATGATCTTGTGAAAGAGATGACAAAAAAGGTTCATTCCATCCAACAACACATAAACCCTCCTCAAATTTAGTAGAAGTTCTATGCTAAAAACCATTGAAGGGGCTTGTATTTTGGTGTTGATGAAAAAGTGTTCCATCAAATATCACCTTGGAAGAGATTCATGTGGTTTGATAAGAAAGGTAAACTTAGCCCCAAGTACATTGGATCCTATTAAATCCTTGATTTCATAGGAGTAGTGGCCTATCAACTTTCACTTCCACTAAATCTAGATCATGTTCATGACGTATTCCATGTATCTCTCTTGAGAAAGTACATACTTGACCCTTCACATGTACTGAATTTGTAGGTGGTACAATTGGAACATAACCTCTCTTATGAGGATCAGCAAATAGAGATCTTGGACCATAGAGATAATGTTTTATGCAACAATTCTACCCACATCAGAAAAGTGTTTGTAGAGGAACCAAAAATATGAATAAGCGACGTGGGAACTATAAGAGACAATGAGATATAAGTATCCACAGCTTTTCCCAATTGAGAGAAAAAGTTTAAAATTTTAGGGAAGAAATTTCTTAAGGGGGAAGAATGTAACGACCTGGAATTTTTAAATGAGAATTATTTCCTGAAAATCTGTGTTATATTATATTATACAAAAAAACCATATTTATTTAATAATGAGGTGAATATAAATGGAAATGTGACCATCTGGATTCAACCATTATATTACTAATATTTAATTATGACTATTAGTAAATATGACCCTTAGGAACTATACTTATAGTAATAATTTTAACATTATAATTAATGTTTATAAGTAAATTTTGACAAAGGATAATTAATATAGAAAGAATAGTTGATGGCCTCAACCAGTAGATTCTTGTCGTTTGAAGCCCATTTGTCAGAACTTTGGAGGGATTTAGCATCATTGGGGTTATACCTTGTCCAAGACCACGCATAGAGTTAATAAGTGAAGCTTTAATGAAATTTACTATGGGATAAGTTCAAGTTAGTGGAAATTAACACACGTGCGATGTTAGCAAAACCACCCCATGAAACTACCACCATCACACACCTTACTCTTAGGGTGTAGGTAAGATTAAAAAGGGTTTTCATTTCCAGGCCTTATTTAGTTAAAGTTTAATTCTTTTATATAAATAAAATATTTATTCCATTAATTTTATTTTGAGAATAGTTTTTATAAATAAAATATATGATGAATTTGATAAATTAACTTTTCCGACCTAAATTGTACTTTTCAGAAAAAATAAAAATTTCTATAATAAACTAAGTTATTTTTAATAATATTTATTTTAATTAAATAGTGTGATAAAAACTTTTATTTAAATATAAATGATAAAATAATTTTAAAATTTCTATGTGTCAGATATTTTAGTATGCATTTTAAAAATGATATTATTTTTAATAAATAAAAATTTTTACATTTAAAAGTTAAAATTATAATTTTTAGACAATTATTATGACAAAATAAACATCATTTTTTAAATCAACACATCGAAATTTTTTTAGGGTGAATTTATGAGAATTTTCTAAAATATTTTGTTTTTTTGTGAAAAATAAAAATGTAGTTTTGAGTTTTTGACATTTTTAATGACTTCATAATTATTTAATAATGATTTAATAATTAAATAACCACAATTAAGGACACAAAATATATTATTTTATTAATATAAAATATTTTAATCAATTTCCAAACCTATAACTTACTTTCTAAAGTCTAAAATGGAAACTTTAACATTAAAAACATTATTTTTGTGGAAAATTTACTTTTCCATACCAAAATAAGTAATATAAAATTATTATCAACTATTTTGGATTAAAATGACATAAAATATGTCCCAAATTGTAAAAAAATGTGGGAAAAAAACATGGGAAATACCATGGTTTTTCATTTTTTATAACCTATATTTCTAGGGCCTATATTTGAAAATTATTAAACAAATCCTCCTCTTTTGCTATAAATACCCACCCATTTATCCATTTAATTTAAATAACAATACATAATACAGAAATATATTGTATTTTTACCACCCAAGTATTCCTACCAAGGTTTACTCAAACCCCAAGGTCTCAATATTCAAGTTTTAGGAGTAACTCTTCCAGGTAAGGGGATTATCCTTTATTTCTCTTCGATTCAAGAAACTTTTTTCATATATGTATTATAAATGCTATGGATACTATATTATATTACCATTTTTATCATAACCTTACTTAAAAATAATGTTTTATAAATGGAAGAACCTTGTCCCCTCTCATTTTACCCATTCCCAAAACCACATTTTATACTCGTTATGTTGCTGAATTTACTTCTCAAAATTTCTCTCTTATCCTCAAGAAATCCTCTTTCATTTGAATTTTTTGAATTCCCAAGCCTATTTATTTTTAAAGGGTATTAACCTATATGTAAAAATTATTTATTTTATTATGGTATTAACATAAATTAAACTCATATTCCGTTTTCCATGGGTTAAAAATGACATAATGATTCTATCTTTAAGCACTTTTGAAACGCCATGATTTGGACATGAAGCCTATTTTTTATTCTCCATGGGTCATTTATGAAATTTTTTATTATGATATATGTGGATAAAATTAATTAATACATATTAATTTTTAAGCCTTATATCCCTCTAATTAATTTTTTAAATAATTTAATCCTTAGAGATGACATGTTTTATGATACCTTAGTGAATAACCTTGGTAATTTAATTTTACATCACCTTGGTGATTAACATTAGAAATATTATTATGAATTTATAAGTTAAATGTTTTTGAAAAATTTAAATGTTATTATTAATTCTATTTTTTTTATGATATGCCTCATTTTCTCTTGCTCATTCCTTAATGATATTCCTCATGTTCTTATTGATATTCCTCAATATCACACATAAACAATTTCCCTTTATTATTCCCTTACTAGACCTTATTCTCACCATTTCCTTTGATGTATGTCCATAAGTTATGATATGCAGTAAATTTACTTAGTATGAACCAATTAATAATCCTTTCAAGTGTATTAGAATAATTTTTTATGATTTCATGTATTATGTACCTTATTTCCAAGAAACTAAACTTTAAAAGATCCTCTATTTGTATAATGTGGTGAAATATTATATAATAAAAATGTGGGATGCCATATATAAAATGTTACTTAATTTATTAGGTTCACTCTCTAATGCATTTCATGAAATATCATTAGACTAAAAATTACCCAATTCATTAGAGAGATAAATAATTTTGGGTGCACCCTTCACTTTCATATCAAGTACATGCATAAGTGTGCGGCATATATCATTCAACATAGGATAATATTTCATCACATTTAATTCAAAAATAAATTAATGTGGAATAAATACATGTAATTACTTGATAAAATGAGTATATGTGTGTCTAGGTTAATACCCTTGAGTTGAAATAGCAATGGTATTCACAATAAAAAGGTTTGTCATGGAAAAATCATAGTGAAATTTCGGCAGCATAACGACCGTACTTAAGGATTCATAAAATGGTTTTATGAGAGATAAATAGGTATAAAAAATTAAATTAAATTTATATTAATAGGTACATGTAAAAACATATCCCAACATTATTAATTAGAAATAAAAGATATAAAATGAAGAATATGCTTGAATAAATAGGATAAGGAAATGATCCCTTACCTTGAGAGGGTAATTCCAAAAGCTTGGGAGGAGCTTCTTGAGAGCTTGAGGGAACCTTGGGATGACTCTAGAGAGTTTAGGGGAGATTAAGGACATTATAAAAGAATTTTAGTGAATAGTAATATGATATTGGGTGGTTTTATATAGGAAAATAGTGGGGAGTTCTATTTTATTTCTCAAACATAGGTTTTGGACTCTATATAATAAAAGTAATCAAAACTACAAACCTTCCCATGGGTTTTTCCATTAGTTTCTAAAAAAGTGTATTTTCTTTCATTATTTTATAATTATAATGGTCTAAATTATTAAAATATGGCCCTTGGTGATGTGGAAGTGAGTCATGTTCTTAAAGAAATGATTTAAAACCTTAAAAAATAATATTGGTTTTGGAGGATTCATAAAGGATTTATAAATTGAATTAAATAACCTTAAAATATAATTATATTATATTTAAAACATATTTTTTATTTTTTATTCCATTAATATCATTTATTATATCACATTTTGGGTCATTATAATGTCATAATACACACGGTATATTTATATCGTATTTAATTTTTACCAGAAAATTCGACTATCTCAGAAAATTATGAAAAATTAACCTTTGGATAATTTAGACATTATGATTCCAAAAATAATATTTATTTTATCCAAATAATTTTCTAAATATGTGAATTTTAACTTTAAAAATAATAATCTATATTTATTAAGAAAATATGCTTCTGTTAACAATAAAAGATTTCAAACCCTTATAAAAATTACATTTGTCTTCATAAAAATTATACGATCATTTATATTTAATAAAAATTATTTAATAATAATACTTTATTAAAATATTATTTATTTTAAAAATACACTAATTCATAAAAATATGTGTCTTAATTGAAATTTAATATTACCCAAAACTACAATTTTTATTTTATTGTATCAAAAACAAAATCATTTATAAAACAACAATAATAAGAAGAAAAGTTATTCATTGTTATATAAAATATACATATTAATATTAGTAGGGTCTTGATACATATCCCTTTATTATACCATAAAATTATCTAAGGTTAATGTGTGTGATTGTAAGATTTTCATGGGGTGGTTTGGCATACATGGTTTGGGCTATGATCTCGATGAGCTTTAAATTCTCCCATAAATGGTTTCAATCATGCTTTAGTTGTTGGACCATAACTTAGGATTGGTCAAGATAAAATCATAGTGATGTTATCACCCTTGGAATCTCTAATAAATGGGCTTCATATGGTATAATCCTACTGGTTGATTCCATCATTTCCTTTTTCTATGTATATTGGATTTTTCAAAACCCTTTATTTATATTAATCATTTGATCACAATTAAATAGAAATATTATCAATGGTTATGATGATTAAATTTATTTTAAATATAATATGATATAATAAAACAAAGTAATTGAATTTTTTTTCTATAATCATAATACCTAATAGGGAATTAATTCAACCACAAAGGTAATTATTTTTGTAAAAGTTTTTATCATTACAATATTCCCTCATTCAAAATTTCTTACCTCAAAATTTAAATTTCACACACTAAAATGGATGATGGTAACTCTGTTTCATCACCAAATATAATTCCCATGTCTCTTCTTCAAACATTTGGTTTTTCCATAGCACTTTGACCAAGTGAATTGTCTTATTTCCTATAACTTTTTCTCTACAATCTTTGATAGTTATAGGTTGACCCTCAAATTAAAGATCATTTTCCAATGGTACAACCTATGGATTACGAACATGTAGTGGGTCTAGTATATACTTCCTTAAGATTGATATGTGGAATACATCATATATTTGAGATAGTTTAGGTGGTATTTGTAGTCTATAGTTCACCGCTCTAATTCAATCAATGGTCTCAAAGGGACTAATGTATCTTGGACTAATATTTACCTTCTTCTTAAATCTTATGGCTTTCTTAAAAGGATAAATATAGAGGAATACATTATGTCTAACCTAAAACTCTAGGTCTCGTTGAAAATTGTTATCATATCTCTTCTATCAACTCTGAGAATCCCTGATGTGATTCTTAATGGTCTTGACCTTTTCTACTATTTCCTTTCCATTTTTGGACTTAGTAGTTTATGTTCCCTAACTTCATCCCAACATGCAGATTATTATATACCTATTCCCATAAAGTGATTCATAGGGGTCTATTTGGATGCTTAAGTGGAATCTATTATTTTATAATAACTTGACTAGAGGAAAATTTTGATCTTATCCTCCTTTAAATTTAATTGAGAATGCTCTCAACATGTCCTCAAGTGTCTGGATAGTCCACTCAGATTGGACATCGGTTTGAGGGTGATAGTTTATTCTGAAATTAAACTAATTATTTAGAGAATATTGTAGAATATTTTATAAATTAGAGGCAAATATTGTGTCTTGATCAAATATAAACAATAGTGTTGTTCCATGCAGCCTCACCACTTCTTTAGTGGATATCCTTTCAATTTCATCATATGTGAATTCCTCTCGGATTACAATGAAGTGAACAATATTTGTGAGATGATCCACCACAACCAATATAGAATTATTTCCTATTGATTTCTTCATAAGTCTAGTGACAAATTCCATGGTTATTTTTTCCCATTTCCATCTAGGTATGAGTAATGGAAGCATCATTCCCTTGGATATTTTCCTTTAATCCTTCACTTTCTGACATATAAGACAACTTGATGTATATTACATGATCTCCTTCTTCATATTAACCCACCAATAGTTCTCTAATAGATCTCAATACATATTTGGGATCTCTGTATGGATAGAGAAGGTAGATTTATGTGCATCATCCAACAACTCCTTTAACTATGGATTTAATGGTATACATATCCTTGACCCAAATCTTATAAATCCTTATTTCATAATTTTAAAGTGTTAATATTTCCCTTTTCTTATATATTCTACATTCTTCTAAATTTTGACATCATATATTTGAGAATTATTTATCCTCTCTAGAAGGGATAGTTGAGTAATAATTTGTGAAAGGATTTATTATGTTAAATCCTTCATGATTTCCATATCCATCCTTTTAAATTATAAGAATATTAGATCCTTCCAAATTATCATCAATGATAAAATTTTTGGATACTTTGTATATAAAGAATATTACAGTTTATTTTATTTCCTTGGATGGTAGTGTATTGATCAGTCATAGTACTTAATCATCTCTAACCATCTTCATTAATGGAAATTCATCTATTTTGGTGTGAATATATACTTGAAGATATTATGATCAATATATATTTCACACTTATCCCCAAAGAGATAATGATTATAGATTTTCAATGTGAATATTACTGAATCCAACTCCATATCATGTGTTGGGTAGTTCTATTCATGAACTTTCAATTGGCTTGAGGCATAGGCTATCACTTTTTCATTCTATATTAACACACAACCCAAGTCCTTCTTCGAATCATCATTGTATACCATGAAAAGTTCCCTGATTGTGGGTAGAGTAAGTACAAGGGTAGGGATAAGCCTCTTTTTTAATTCCTTTAATATTTTTTCACATTCATTATTCCAAAAAACATGACTTCTTTCCAAGTTATTTTGGTTAGAGTGTTTGAAGATCGTGAGATATTTCTCACAAATAGATGATATTACCAATATAATATAACTAAAATATGGATTTTTGTAATAGATGTTAGCCTCATCCATCCTTTAATTTCCTATATCTTTAAAGGGTCTAAACATATCCCATTACATGTTATAATATTCCCCAAGAATGAGACTTTCTTCAATTATAATTCAAATTTTTTTGTACTTTCCATAAAGATTCCCCTTTTGTAATGTTTTTATCATAGTGTGTAGATACTCCTCATGTTCCTCCTTGATTTTAGAGTATATTAGAATATCATCTATAAAGTATACCACAAATTTATTGATTTAATATATAAATACACTATTAATAAAGTCCATGAATATTTTTGGAGCGTTAGTGAGTCTAAATGGAATTACTATGTTCTCATAGTGACCATACCTTGTACAAAAAGAAGTCTTGTGGATATCCTCCTAATTCACCCTTAATTAATAGTACCTAGACCAAAGATCCATCTTAGAGAAGTATTATATTCATTTATCTGATCGAAAAAGTCATCAATTTTTGGTATAGGATGTTTTTTTATCATGATATTTTGAGATCATGATATTCAATGCAAAGAAGCTTTGACCCATACTTATTCTTGATGAAGAGGACCGGTGCACCCCATGGTGAAGCATTTGCACGTATGTACCCTTTATCTAGATTTTATTATAATTATTTCTTTTGTTCCTAAATTTACACAATATATATTCTATATAAAGTCTTGGATAATTTTAATTCCCCATGTATAATATTGATTAAAAATTAAACCTCCCATCTAGGAGGAAAACCAGAAAATTCTTCACGAAACACATCAGTGTAATCCCTTATAATGGGCATGTCTTCAAGGATGATCATTTTCATTATACTCAATCATTTGAGCTAGATATTATCTCTTTTAGGGAAATAATATCCATGATTGAGATATAGGTGCTAAAGAATAATCCTCCTTCTCCTTGAACTTGTACAGAATAGGGAGATAATTCACGATATGGAGAGAAATTTCCATCTTATGGAAATTTATTCTGGATCTATATAATGGAATACAATCATACCTAGAATTTCATAAAAATACACTAAATGGAGTATCATAAGGTTATTTGGGAAGTTTAACCCACCAATTTTGACATGGGGGGAGTTATATACTTGGGATGCAATAATTTCATCATTTTTATTTTTCACCAACAACTCTACTTCCATGCTTTGTGGTGGTGTTTGAATAGTTCTAATAAACATGCATGATACGAAGGAATGTGTAGAACCAGAATAAGAAATTATGTTCACTATTCTTGAATGAATAACTAGAATACCTATTACCACATCATTTTTAGGATCGACCTTAGTGGTTGTAATGAAATAAGCATTCCCAATATTCTTTGGAGGTTGTTGGTGCTGATTTTCTCCGACCACCCTTGTCATACTACATTAGTTTGAAAAGTTACCTTGTTCCTTGTAGTAGAAACAATGGACAAAATGACAAGGGTTAACTGGTGCATTACTTTGTTCCATGGAATTTGTGTGATTCTCCAATCATAAATTTCTTTCTAGGTGCCCTTCCTTTATTCATATAAATAATTTCATCATCCCCTTATCCAATTTTTAGGGTGAATCTTTCCACACTCTTTAAAAGTGGGATGTTGAAATTTCTTACCACCATTAGATTTCTCCATCACACCACTAAAATTAAACTCCACTTTCAATTTCTTATTCCCATTATACCCTTGAGATTATCTAAGCTCCATTTTGACTTTTGAGGGAACACTAGACAATTTACTCATAGTTATCAAAGTCTTGAATCATTATGTATTTTCATAATATAGGTTTTATCTCACTAAAGTAATGGTTAAATTTTTATTTGGGGCTAACAACAAATTCATAGGCATATCATGAAAGTCTTTTGAAATTTAACTCATACATCCTAATAGATTAATCAACTTTTTTACTTGAGGGAAATGAAATCTCTTTTCATTTTATGTTGGAGAGTGCATGGAAAATATTTGTTGAAAAACATTTTCCTGTATTCCTTCCACCCCTTATCTTTGATATCTTCCTCAGTCTTCATATTATTGATCAATGTCTACCACATATCATCTTCTCCCTCTATATGATAAACATATAGTATAAAATTATCTTTCTAAGAACATTAAAGGAAAGCGATGATCTTCTCAATGGAGTAGATCCATTGTTTCATGACTAAGGGATCAAATGGTCCATTGAATGTTAGAGGCCTTTATAGTATAAAGTTTTCAATTAAATATCATTCGTTCTCATGGTGATTTGGTTGTTCCTCTTTATTCAGGTTTTTATTTAGAACCTAAGTCAAATTTGAGAGTATCATCACAAATTTCACAATTCCTACTCCCATCAGGTTGAGCATCTCATTAGGGTAGTCATCACATTTCCCTTCTCATTGGTTGTTCACTCAGTTCGTCCTATTTTTATCTATTGGTGTGAATAAAGGAAAAATTAAGGATAAGTACTTTTAAAATATCAAATTCATAAATGTGAATCCAATGAAATTAAAGGGATAACATCTAAATTACATTTATTCTTTAACTTATGAATTTATAGGATTCAATCTATGTTATCCATAATATATTTTCTAACAAAGACACTTATAGGATCTTTTGTTCCCTTAGTAATGGTTCATACTGAGCTTGTGAATTTACCAAAGCATATCCCTCTAGAGTGTCAAACTAGGTGTACATAGTGTTCTTTTTTATGTACCAATTCTTGATTGAGTCTAGCTCAATGTGGTGTTTTTGTGTTTTACCCCTAGGCACATCTATGCTAGATCCACATCCACTTATAGTATCCAAAAAGGGATGTATTTTCTTGGAAGCCACATACTCTATACTTAATTTTTTTTGGGATTTATTCTTATGTTTAGTGTTATCCTTAATGTTTTCTCTATAGTTTTTTTAATAATAATCCTAAAAATAACTAAACTTTCATTTGATACCAACTATAAAAACCCTTGTCTTTATTTCACATTAAATCATGATTTATTAAATAATATTACACATAATACAACTCGAAAGATCGATAATTACAGTGTATTTGGAAATTAGGTACATTACATAATAACTTTAAATAGGGGATATATCACCATTGTTGGACACTTCCTTAACATGATCATAATATCCCATCCAACTTAAAACTGCATAGGATAACTTAAGGGCATACATGAGAATGGGGTGATCTATAAATCCTAGTAAGGGAATAAAGAAGGAATAAAATGAAGAAAGTATTACATGTTAGAAAATAGGAATATCTATGAAACATAAAATGGGTGTGAATCACAAACATGAACAGTGAGGCATGATATAGCATGATAACATAAAGGTGGTATGTGAAATGTGATGAAAACTTTAAACATGGAATCATAAACATAGGTCAAGGATAACCGCCAAGAAATCACAACTTTTTAGAAAAAGTCTTGTGATATATTAGGTTAACTCCATAATCCATTTCATTAATTCTCATGAGACTAAAAAATTACCCCATGCATTGGAGCGCTATATAATTACGGGTGCACCCGTCACTTTCATAACATGTATATGTATAAATTTCAACATATATCATTAAACATAAGTTCATATTTAATCAAATTTAATTAAATGATCAAGGAATATGGAATAAATACATGTAAATACCCAATAACAGGAGTATAGGTATGTCTAGTTGAATACCCTTGAGTGGAATAACGATGATATTCATAATAAAAAGGTTTGGCATGGAAAAATCACAGTGAAATCTCGACCGCATAACAACAGTACTTAAGGATTCATAAAATGGTTTAATGAGAGATGAATGTGCCTATAATAATTTTTAAATAAAATTTACAATGATATGGATATGTAAAAACATATCCTAACATTATTAATTGTTAATAAAAGGCATAAAATGAAGAAAATGCTTGAATAAAGAGAAGGAAAGGAATTGTTACCTTGAGAGGGTGGTTCCAAAACATTGGAGGATCTTAGTGAGAGATTATTTGAACCTTGGGGGGATATAGAGAGGGGAGGGTAGATTAAGGACATGATTAAATGTTTTTTATTTAAGAGTAATATGATCATGGGTGGGTTTATATTGGAAAAGAGAGGGGATTTATTCATTATTTCTCAAACTTCGGTTTTAGACTCCATATAATAAATTTTTAAAAACCAAAAACCCTCTCATGGTTTCATAAAAAGTGGATTGGTTTTCATTATTTTATAAGGCCAATAGACAAACTTATTATAATATTACTCTTGGTGATGTAGAAGTGAGTCATGTTCTTAAAGAAATGATTTTAAAACCATAAAATATAATATAGGTTTTGGAGGATTCCTAAATGCTTTTTATATTTTATCAAATGACCTCAAAATCACATAATTTTATAGTGGAAACATAGATTTGGTCGTTTATACCATCAACAGAATTTATTTCATCACTTTTGGGTCATTATGATGTCATAATACACATGGTATATTTATACTATATTTAATTTTTACCCAAAAATTTGACTATCTTAGAAAATTATGAAAAATTCACCATTGTATAATTTTGATGTTATTATTCCAAAAATAATATTTATTTTAACCAAATAATTATCTAAATACTTGAATTTTCACTTTTAAAATAAGAATCTATATTTATTGAAAAAAAGATGGGTTTTTTGATAATAATAATTTTCAAACCCTTAAAAATTACATTTGAATTAATAAAAATTATATTATCCTTTATATTTAATAAAAAAAATATTAATAATATTTTATTAAAATATTATTTATTTAAAAAATATATTAATTCATCCAAATAAATTTCTTAATTGAAATTGAATATTATCCAAAAATACAGTTTTTGTTTTATTGTATCAAAACCAAAATCATTTATATAGTAAAAATAATAATAATAAAATATATTCATTATTATATAAAATATACATATTAATATTATTAGGTTCTTGATACATATACATTAATTACACCAGCAAACTCTCTAAGGGTAATGTGCGTGATTGTGATATTTTTATGGGGTGGTTTGGCATACATGGTTTGTGTTGTGATCTCGATGAGTTTTAACTTCTCATGTAAATAGTTCCTCTCATGATTTAGTTGTTGGATCTTAGTTTGGTCCAAGTCGGGGTAAAATCATAGGGATTCCATCTCCCTTATAAGCTTCAATAAATGGTCTTTATAGGGTACGATCCTACTGTTTGAGGTCATCACTTCCTATGTCTGTGTCAATTAGATTTTTGAAAGCCATTTATTTATAATAATCATATGATCATTGTCCAATGTCTATATTATCAATGGTTATGATGCTTTCCATTCTTTTAAATCTGATAGGATATAATAAAACTAATGAATTGAATGTGTTTTCTATAATCATAATACATAATAGAGAATTAATTAAACCACAAAGGTAATTTTATTTATAAAAGTTCAAGTCATTAAAATCATGGATTGAGGATACAAATTTGGTGGTAAGGGATGAAATGGTTAGTGGTAGAGTTTGTGGTGATGTGTCTGGTTTTCATCAAGTGAGAGTGGAACACCATATTCCTGGAGGTTTTTTTGAAACCTTTGGATATTCCTAAGTGTAAATGGGAGGACATATTGATGGAGTTTTTTACTAGGTTACCCTATGATTAGGAAGGATGTGACGCATCTTGGTTGATTTTGGATTTCATAATGAAGTCAACTCATTTTCAAGCGACCTAGGAATCGAGTTGCATGGCTATCTTAGTGAGGTGTATATGGATGATTTGGTTAGGGTTTATAGGGTACCGAGGACTATAATATCTGATTTGTATCATAATTTTACCTCACAAGTTTATAGAGGATTACATCATACCTTTTGCTCCCAGTTTTACCTTATCACTACTTTCCACCCTCAGACAGATGGGAATACAAAGAAAACCATACAGATGTTGGAGGATATATTATAGGCTTACATTTTAGATCTTAGATAATCATGGGTAAATCACATGTTTTTGGTTAATTTTGACTATAATTAAAGTTATCACTTATTCATTTGAATGTCTCCATTTGAGGTGTTGTATGGGTGGTCATGTCATTCTTCATTGTGTTGGATAGAGGTAGGGAAGTAAGTGGTTCTTAGTCTTAATGTAATGTATATCAAAACCAAGAATATTGATTTGGTCAGAGAGAGGATGAGGGTGGTGTAGGACCACAAAAAGGCCTATGATGATTATAGGTTGATTCCCCTAGAGTTTTAAGTTAGAGAACATGTGTTCTTTTGGGTTTCCCCTCATCGGGGTTAGTGAATGTTTGGTAGAGGGAGTATGATTTCTCCTTGGTTTGTTGTGCCTTTTGAGGTGTTTGGGTGAGTTTGTGAGGTAGAATATCAAATGGAACTACCATCGTGGTAGGACAAGATCCATAATTCCTTCCACATGTCTCATCTTTATCAATATCATCATAATGGCTCCAATTTCATTGACTTGGTAGAATTAGATATCGAGGATGATGTGATGTTTTTTAAGAGACCAGTAGAGATCTAGGATCATCGAGAGAAGGTTTTTTAGGGAAGAATAATCCCCTTGGTTCATGTCATGTGGAGGCATGATATCTTGGGGGTGAGTACCTAAAAGCGTGAGACGTAGATGTGTACCCATTACCCAAAGTTGTTTTGAGTTTTACCTTGTTCTTTTTTTCTTTGATGATGTGATGTTTGAACCTTGACGGTTTTATAAGATATTCCTTTTCCCTTGTTGGAGATGTATGTAATGGCTTCGGCCATATGAGATTGGGAAACCCTTCTCTAATCAAGATGTGTTATGTTTATGAAAAAATTTAAAACCATTAAGGAAATTTAGTGACACATAAAATATATAATATCTTGTTATATAGGGAGGGTTTTTTTGATTTGTGTGCTTGGGGTAGTGTTATAAGATGGATGAGGTGGTTGTTATCTTGGGTTTTGTGGAGTTTGAAATGGTTATGTGAGTTTTTATGTGGAAAATAGTTGGATTGTGGTAGGTTTGAGATGGTACAGTGTTATTCCCAGTGAGATGGTGTTGTGTTTGTGTAGGTAATTCTATGGACACTTTGGCATGGTATATTTTTCTAGTGGTAGTGTTTATGGTATAACAGGATCCCAGAGAGGTATCTCATGGGATGGTTTTTCAAACCATTACTTTTCTTTTTTAGGTTTGATTTTGATTCTCAAAGATGAGAATCATTCTATAGGTATATAATTTAATGATGAATGCCTTCTCGTCCTATTACTTTACTGTTTTGGGAGTTGGAGGTGTTCAAAGGAGGCTTGAGGAGGGTTCATTAGAGTTTAAAGCTATATTTATAATACATAAGGTTGTTCATGATGTGAATAGGTATTCACGGTGTGAGAGTATGTCGTAGCTTGTGATGCCGAAGATTCATTTCTTGAGTTTCATATTAGGTTTATATTCCCAAGTAACTCACAACATGAAATGGTGATTCACAAAATGAATTAAATTGAGGATGAGGTGCCATGAAAATTAGTGGATTTTTGTGGGGTTTTAGGTTTAAGGATCTCACAGCCTAAATTTATTTCATGTACAGAATTTGAGGGCCTCCTGAAAATTCATGGTGTGAATGGTTGTTTTACACCTTAAATTTGTTGAGGTCTATCTTGCTTATAAATTTTGGGGGGCACCGTTTTACTCCATTACTCTCTTGTTCCTCAGGTTTTTGGGAAAACCCTTGGATATTTGAGGGATCATTTGGCCCATTTACTTTGGATTTTATCTTTGGATTTCATAGGTTTGATATTGGAAATATGGGGTGGGTTGTCCTCCTTTTCCCTTTATTTCCTTTCTTTCTTCTCTCATGAATTCACAATAGTGATGGTGTTTTGATTGGTATTAGTTTGGGATGTGATTCTTATGATCCTTTAGTGTGATCTAGGTTGATTAGAGGTTTCCTTGTGAATTTTTGGTCTTTTAGTTATTTTACCTTATCCCTATTATGCAGGATGAATCAGAAATCATCTTTGAGGCAGGGGATCCTCATTCTCTTCCTTTTTTATGTGCATGTGTGTGGATTGTATACTTTTTTCTCCCATTAAGTGGATAAAAAGGGTTAAATTAATGAATATAATGAATTTTATTAATCTAAAATTGATTGGAATTGTGAGAAATTTCATGTTTTACTACTTTGATGTTATTATTATTGAAATTATACATTTTTATTTCAATTACTGAAAATAATAGCTATTGGGAGCCTTGCTTGGGCTATAGTTGATATGTATATGATACCCTTATTGTATTGACTGTTTTATTCCACCCTAAATAAATGGTTAAGATCATATATATGTATAAGGAATTAGTTTCCCATGTAAATTTAGAATTGTGTGGGAATACCCATGCTAAGTAATGATGTAAACAAAATTAAAGACCTTGTTAAATCTAAAATTTTGGAAACAAATATGTGATTATATATGTGGCTTTTCTTATTTTGATTCCTCATACAATGTGGGTAGTTGTGTGGTGATGGTAGTGAATGTCTTGGATGTGGAAAGTGTGCTCCAGTGATGCGATGGTTGGTTGGAATAGGATATGATGTGGATAGTTGTGTGATTGTGGTGATGTGCAGTGGTTATGATGTACAATGGTTATAGTGTGTGGTGTTTGTGTGATGTAATGATTGTTTCATGTAGTGGTTGTGATGTGTGGTTTTTGTGGTGAGATGGTTTGGTTGGTGTGGTGTTTTGGTAACGGTTCATGTGATATGGATTATCTATTATGTGGTGTGGTTGTTTTTCTTTCTCTGTTATCCATGGAATAAATTATAATTATGAAAATGAAATATCATGGGTTGGTAAATAAATAAGAAAGATTCTGGTCTATGTAGGTGCATGACATCCACATCGTAGAAGGGGATGAAAACACCCAATATTTTCATCATAAAGCATCGGCTAGGCGTCATAAAAATTTTATATATTGAATCTTGCACCCAGATAAGAGAAATCTCTACAACATAGACATAATCCATAATGTTATATCTAGTTATTTATAGAATCTATTTACTGTAGGAAGACTTAACACCTCAGCTAAGGTGGAGGATTGCATCATACCCGTGATCACCGAGGAGATTAACAGACAGCTTACCAAAGATGTTACGGATGAAGAGATTCTTCTGGATCTGAAACATATTCACCCTACTAAGGACTCGGGGCCATACGGCTTCCACGCCCTCTCCATTAAACAATACTAGCACATTATTGGTCCAGACATCTTCATTCTGATGAAGAACATTTGGGTAGGGAGAACAAACCTATCCTCTATTAACAAAATTGTCCTCAACCTCATCCCCAATTTCAAGAAACCTCTCACAGTCTCTGATTTCAGACCTATTAGCCTCTGCAAATTCTCTTTCAAGATCTTCTCAAAGATTCTAGTTAATCGGTTGCGTAGTTGGTTACCTAAAATCATCTCGGAAAATCAGAGTGCTTTCATGGCCAAGAGACTAATCATTGATAATGCCATTGTGACCCATGAAGTGTTCCACTCTATGAAAACATGCTCCACTGTGAAAATATGAACCATAGTGTGGAAACTGGATATGTCTAAGGCCTACGATAAAGTGGAATAGAATTTTCTCAGATTCATAATGCTGAAAATTGGCTTCTGTTCAAAATGGATAGATATGGTTATGCATTGTGTCTCATCGGTCTCCTTTCACATTAATGTCAATGGGGTGCTTACCTGAGGCTTCTCCCCTACCTGAGGCCTTTTCCATGGAGACCCTCTTTCCCCGTTTCTTTTCAACTTGGTGGATAATATTTTATCTAACCTCATTTCTAGGGCAGCATCCTCACATACAATTCATGGGGAAAAAGTTTGTCATGCAAGCCCACTGGTGTCACATCTCTTTTTCACCGATGACTGCCTTCTATTTTCCAGATCCACCCATAATGAGTGCCTTTCTATCGGCCATGTGATCCACAAGTATGAGAGGGACTCAGGGTAAAAAATTAATCATGGAAAGTCGAAAGTCTCTTTCAGCTCTGGGGTACCACCATCCAAAAGGGAAGAAATTTGTGTCACTGCAAGCATTCATATGGTCGAGAAGCATCAGAAGTACCTCGGGATACCCACAGTGATTGGCCGATGAAAAAAAAGAAATAATTGAATCTATGTTGGATAGGATCGAGAAAAAAATCCTTGGATGGACCCCAAAAATAATTTCCAAAGATGACAAGGAAACCCTCATAAAATCTACTATTCAGTCTATCCCCAGCTATTTCATGTCCCTGTTCAAACATCCTGCTACTATTGTTAACTAGATCCACTCATACACTGCCAACCTCTGGTGCGGAAAAACAATAGAAGGAATAAAACCCACTGGATCACCTGAAATAAACTCTTCCAACCCAAATCGGAGGGAGGTATTGGATTCCAGGACATCTTTCATTTTAATGATTCACTGCTGGCTAAGTAAGGATGGAACCTTATTAACAGACCATCCTCTCTCTGCGCATGGGTACTATTATCAAAATACGTTCCCCACATGGATTTCCAGGATTCCTCTCGGGGCCCCCGACCCAGCTTCCTCTAGATAAGTATTTGGTGATCCTGAAGACTTCTGAATAATGGGTTGGGTTGGAGGATTAGGAATGGATCAACTATTAATGTTTGGACTGATCCATGTCTAATTGGTAAGGAAGGTGTGTGGACATCGTCTCCTGCTCAACCAGGTTTGGAAGGGGAAACTGTCCAATGCCTTTTTTCTGATAATCTGAATGGGTGGTGCATGAAAAAACTTCACTCGTGGTTCAAAGAAAGGGACAAAAGGCTTATCCTGAGCACCCCCTATGTTCCAGATGGATGCCCTAACAATATCTACTGGATGAACAACATCTCAGGAACCTATACGGTGAAGTCTGGCTATCGGCTCTCCCTCTGTACTCAGAAAGATGGAGGTGATGGGGGGCCCTGGGAATAGCTGTAGAAGCTCAATTTACCTCCAAAAATCTGCCACTTCTAGTGGCAGGTGTGCACTAGCATCCTCCTGACCAAGGACCTTCTCGTCCTCTATCATATTTCCAGCGACATGTTGTTCCCCTTCTGCCCGAACACCCCAGAAACTCCCCTTAAAGCTATCATCTAATGCCCAAGTGAAAAGGGGGTCCGGTGAAAATGGGTATCTTGTACGAATCTCTCACTAGACATGGTCTCAGACCTCCCCTCTCTCCTGATGCGTTGGTGCTCCTCTTTTTCACCAGCCAAAGCAGTCTCAATTTTCATTTTGTCCTGGATCATTTGACTATGTCACAATGATGCCCTTTTCAACCACATCATCAATCCCCCCAGATTTTGGATTGAATGGGTGTTATCATGGATTGAGGAATGGCAGCATCACACTGGGAAAAAAATCCCTTTGTAACCTCATCCTCTTCTTCCCATTTGTTCCCTCCACCAGAAGGGATTCTCAAGATTAATGTGGATGCATATCTTCCCAAGGACAGACCTTTTGGTCTTGGTCTATTGGCCCGAGATCATTTTGGGAAAACTATCGGAGCCAAACATGAATCACATCATGTTCTTTGGGAACCCGTGGTTGCTGAAGCTGCCACCATCCTTTCTGGGAAGATGTTCACTAAAGATCACAGATGGGACACAATCCACCTAGAATCAGACTGTCTTACCATTATCAAGTCCATCAACCTCAACGATGGCATTTTTCAACCTTTTGGTTCACTCATTAGGAAAATCCAATCTCTCGGTCAAAGCATCACAATTTTCACCTTCTCCTTCATCAAAAGGGAAGGAAACAAGGCTTCCCATCAGGTGGCAGCCTCTGGCCCTCTTGACAATGACTAGATCTGGCTGGATCACATTCCTCCATGGTTAAGAAATTTTACTTCCGATAATCTTTGTTATTAATGTTTACGTATTATGTCAAAAAAATGGGTGGTGTAAATGTGAATGAATATCTTAGTAAATGGGAGTTAGTGGAAACTTGTTAAAATATTGAAAACGATGGAACCTATAATTAGAATTTTATTTTTGTGGTTATGTGTGGTGATTGTGTGGTGTGATATATTTAGCAGTGTTTATAGTTATGATATATGTTTTGTGGTGTGAAGGCAGTGTTGTGGTGTGTGCTAGTGTAGTTGATGTGAACCCATAGGTTGGGTATTATGTGTTATCCATATATCTTGTATTTTATGTTATTTAGTTATATTCCCTACCTAATTTGGATAACTTTACCAATACCTAAATGTTTTGGGTTCTGGGTGTTTTCCCTAGGTCTAAGATGGTGGTGATATGTATGGATGGCTACCCCACTTCCCCTCTCTTCCTTAAGTAGTGAAGATACCGGTTGGTGTTGTAGATTACCCATTAGTGATTATTATGTGATATGTGTTGGGAGTTATGCATTATAGTAGTAGGTCACAAGGTTTATGTCATTCACATTCATGATACTCTAATACTCTTCTTATGTAATGAGGATGTGATATGATGTGATGAAGTTATGATGTGATGTGATGACATTGTGATGTGATGTGATGAGGTTGTGATGTGATGATGACTAATGCTAGCACTAAATTCTAGACCTTGTAAGGGTGGTATAGGTAGTGATTCATCCCAAACCACATCATAGATGGATGGATATATTATGTGATATGTATGGAATGTAAGGGAGCATAATATGTTTGATGTTGGGCATGAGAGTAGAAAATAAATCATTAAGTGGACACGGGGAAACTTTATTTATGTTCTTTTATCACTATGTTACAATATTTGATGCATGATTTTGTGAGAAGACAATAGTGAGGCTAATATTGGTTAGTTTTCTTATTTAGCTGCATGTTTTTTATTCTATTTTTTCACTGGAGAATTAGTATTCTCTTTTCACATGTGCACTTGAGACCTTGGGTATGATCCTAATGAGTGTATGTGTTATTCTCACCCTACATATAAAAACTATTTTTGAGGTTTTTTGGAGGAATTTGGGGACTAATTTAGATATTATTAGCTTGGGTTTTGGATTTGATGTTGATTCACTATCGTAGGACTTATCTTTTTTTATTTACTTGGGGAATTTTATTTTTATTTTTTGAAACTATTAATGCATTATTGGATGGTTATGGGTTTACTTTTATATTATGTTCTATAGTTTCTTGTTATTTTTTATCCTTTCTCCTAATACTATATTATTATAGAGTGTAATGACTTCCATATGTGGGATTTTTATACCCTCAATGCTTGTCACCAACCCAGAGACTACTGGAGGTGCAACTCGGGGGGTCATTATCTCTCTTCCTTCATTTCTAGCCTAAGTGGGGTGCCTCTAAAAGGAGGGGTCATGACACTCCTCCATGGTGTATAAACATGTTTATGTGAATCACCCACTGCATGGGTATGATCCTCTCATCTCGCATGATAAACTAGTTCCTCTTAAAGTAAAGGGATAAGGAAAAAGTGATCATGGATAGAATCAGAAGAAGTATTGGAAAGCTCAAGTGATCACCATCACATGGTGATAAACATTTTATATAATCCTTGGGGAAACTCTCTGAGAACTCATAGCATTAAATCAAACATTTTAAAACATTAATGTAATGTTAGGGTTATAAAAAATTTGTAACCTTGGGCTAATCCAAAACTCTTATGTGTTTCATCTTATGAAATTTCATATTAATGATAGTGAACATGTGGTATATCCATCCATTAACCTTCTATCATTAAAAATCTATTCTAATTATAGGGTGTTATGAATCATATGATATGATATAATAAGCCTTATTAATTACCTATATTATAAACTAAGACTAGAAATGGAAAGATCGTGATATCATATAACATGTTTTATGATATTCCCATATTATACCAAATGATATAACTAAAATTATCCCATGGATTTAGATTATAACTCCATTAATATTCCACTTACACTAAAGCATTACAGAATTTGTTCTATTTCACCTTATATTTTATAATATACAATAACCTATGAAATCATATCCAAGACACCTTTTGGATATCTTCCAAAACATTTTTGAAAATATATCATCAACATCATTGTGTATCATAACGTATGAAATAACATGTGAATACTTATCCAAAACCCCATTTGGATAAACTCTAAAACATTTTTAGAGCAGCTCTATGGGTAAAACTCAATCCTCATTCATTCAACCACAATGTGTGACCCTATAGTATTTTATAGCATTAAAAATAAATATGAATTAATAAATTAATGAATGTTAATAAAATATTGACTTATTGAAAATAATTGGTGCTACTAAAACTATAAATGGATATGGTGTGATCTTAATTAAACAAATGTATCTCTATACTTATGTCCACCAACTATATTATATGTAAGAATACATCTTCATATGATCCCTTTGTCCAAGACATCGAGTGACCATGGGATATAGAGTATATCAATAGCATATAACCTACTCATACATTCTCAATTATTTGAGTATGGACTAACTTGTTCAATGAATACATCACGTGTAATTCACTATTATAGGTTAGCACATCACATACCCCTCGCCTGATAAATAATAACATCACATGCGTTATCTAGGTATGACCATACAGTTCCTCTATCTATCTTAATTAAGGGACTAGATCTCATACTACTCATATGAGAGGACAAATCCCATCTTAGTTAAGCTTCAACTGATGACATGATCATCAAAATACCTAACCACCCCTGATTAGCTAAGCCTTAAGACTTGTTTAAGAAAGGTATAAAAGTATGAAATTTATCAAT
The DNA here is from genome assembly GCA_963277665.1 of Viscum album. NCBI lineage: Eukaryota > Viridiplantae > Streptophyta > Magnoliopsida > Santalales > Viscaceae > Viscum > Viscum album. The sequence goes on from OY728120.1 coordinate 1,117,024,084, forward strand.
CTAGGTATCTCTCTAACCTCAGGCATGGGGAAATCTAAATATGAACAATACACCTATAGTATACTAAAGATATAGTGTATGACACTTCATATGGTATACTTTATAGGTCATCCAAGGTAGAAAACATGTTTTGTGCCTCATGACTATATTATATATCCTAATATAAGAATCATACTCATGGTAACCTTAAAATTTCACCACAACCTATAATATTCCATGATGAATTATAAAATTAAAAATATGGATTTTTAATTAATTTTAATTTTTAATATCCCTGCATATTTTTATTTATATTGGGATAATTTCAAAATATTGAATATTTTGGTTAAATTTGAATTAGTTATAAATTTGGAAATCCAAACATTATATATATAAATATTATGCCATTATATAATAATATTCAATACATATCATAAAAAAAACACACTATATCCATAAATTTTTAGTGTCTTGAAAGACTAAATGCAAAATCATCTTATTTTATGAAACATTTTCAATATATCCCAAAAAATTCTTCTCACATAGTAAACTTATTAGGCATACCCTACTAAAAAACTTGCTTTGTAACTTGGGGAAAGGATATATAATAAAGGGTGGTATTAGATTCTCAGTAAGGGTAAATGTAGGAGATATAAACCAATGATCATAAGTGAGAATAAGATAATAATAATAGTATGATAACATGATCACAACTTATGAAATAAATACATAATCAATTGAAGATATTTAATCATGAATCATGTAATAAGGATTTTCTATAACAAAATACTTAATTCATAAAATTTCAGAATCATAAATAATCATTCATGAGCAATGAGAACATATCATAATCCTAAGAAATAGGTTTGTGGCATACATATAAGCATAGAAAATAATTTTCATAATCAAGGCTCAATTTCAAGACTATCATAGTGGATTGGGTTCACTAAATATTTCATCCTTTACTTAGTCAAGTTTCACTCCCAAGACTATCAAAATGGATAGATGCCCTTACAAAACTAAGTTTACTCCCCATTCCATTCCAAATTATCCCACGAGATATCAATCTTTACCCAATTCATTGGAGGAATATATAATTTTAGGACCACAAATATCATAATGAAAACCATACATATGTTTTCCAAAAAAATATAAAACATTCCTAAATTCTTCATATCATAACCCATGGAATGTAAATGGGTTTTATAAATATTTCATCATAGAATAACTTGTGGAAAAGAAATAGGTTTCATAAATATTTCATCATAACTTAATTAATACATTGGAAGGAAATGGATTTTATGGAATCATCCTTAAATCATCAATACAGTGAAATAAAATAGATTGTATCATAATATTATATTCCTAGTGAATCATAGAAATCCTTAAAAGAAGTTTATATAGATGAAAAATACCATTAGAATTGCATTTGAACATTTCTTTGAAAATAGAAAAATACCCTTTTCTTTTAATATCTTTAAAAAATAAAAAATCCCAGAACATTGAGAAAAAAATTCTTTGAAAATATACATGGAAAATTATAGATGAATATTCAAAGTAAAGGACATTCATTATTATAAGAAAAAAAATTCAAATTTTATATGTCAAGAAAACAATCTTTTCACACTTTTATAAAAAATGAAAAGTGAATCGTGCATAAAAAATTTAAAAAAGATAACTTTTATTAATTTTTAAATAAATTAAAAGGTTAAAAATAATATTTCTCATACATTTATTTATAGATAAAAAACTTTCAAAAATCATTTTAAAGAACATGGACATGGAAGAAAAATTTCACCGACCAAAAATAAAATAAGGTCATCCTTTTTAAAAACATTTTCCCAGTCATTTTAAATACCAAAGAAAAAAAAATGGTATTATTAATTTAAAATTCTTGGAATAAATATATTATAATAAAATATATGAGGTTTAAATAATAAGTACCATATAATTTTTATAATTGAAATTTAGCATAGACAATCACAAAAAAAATTAGATTATACCATAAACCCTTACCTCATGTCTCGTATTAATTAGTATGTGTTAAAACTTCATATATAATAAATATAGATTTATTATACATATTTTAAAAACTAAATTCATACAAAACTTAATATTCATCATTAATTTATAATTTTTTATTATCCCTTTTTAACAATTCTTTACTAAAATGAACATTCGGGTGAAAAGTGGTATGTTTTCCATGCATGTTTTGGTTCGATGGTCCAGGTCATTGTGCCTTTTTCATGGTTTAAATGTCTACATAATATTAATCATGTAATAATTATCATATTTATTCATTATATACACTTTTATAACCATTCATATAAATTGGTGATGAAAAATGACTTACCTCACTTCATGGGGATGATATTCTATACATATGAATGAGTGATGTTTCCAATTTTTTATATATAGAATGAAAAAAATGATAATTCACCTTAAAAATCATAATTATATCATAAATATCATATATATTTATCAAAATTTATCATTATGTTCATATATGTAAATATGAAATGAAAAAAAATCACATCACTTCGTGGAGGTGGTAGTCTACATATACACATGAGTGGCGTTATCATTTTCCAAAGGATTGGAAGAAGATAAAAAATGTAAATAAAATCATCATTAAAAAAATATCAGTATAGATTATATAAATATTAAATCATGTTAATATGGTTATATAATATTTATATGAGGTTTGGGAAGAAAAAAACATGAAAAATATTAGTAAGAACATATACCTCTTCTTCAGTTATCCTCCTTTGAAAAACACCTTAAGGCTTCTTTGATGGGTATTTTGGAAATATTATCACCTAAATGACATGGATAAGGATTTTTTTAGATTATTTGGGGTGATATTATCCAATATAAAGGGATAAAGTTGTGTGTATAAGAGAGGAGGTTCCCTTTTATAAGTGAAGGAAGTAGAACTCATGTAAATACTTAAAAAATTAAAATATAATAGTCATATTTAAGTTATAGTGGAACCAAAGAAATAAAAATTATAATATAAGTTAATTTTTGATATAAATAATCTTAACTAATATGATTTAGACAATTTAATATGTTATTTTAACCCTTATCTCTTTCGTTTAACCCCTCGTTAACCCTTTTAACCATTATTATAGTAATGATTTATTTACCTTGGTTACTATTTATAATGATATAAAACAAAATTTAACTCATTATAAAATTAATTAATTGTAATTTAAAATTTGTAAATTTTTTTACCATATACAATTTCTATAATTGGTATAAATTCATTTTAAAATAAGTGCACAAAATGCAAAGAAAAACATTTTTATAAAAATATATTTTAAAGCTTAAAACTAAATTTATTCTTATTAATTGCCTAGTAAAAAATATTATATGAATGTTAAAATACTTTATTGAAAATATTATGTAAATATTTAATCAAAATCATTCATAAATTTTGATTAAATTAATTTATTAAGATAAAAAAACATTGCACTATAAAAAAACCTTTCATAAAAATATATATTTTTACCTTCAAATGTTTTTATTTTCATTCCTAACCAATGATTTTATTTTATAAACATGTAAAAAAATAATTTTTCGTACTTTATTTAGTCTTATTCATACCCTTTAATCAAATAGTTAAGAGATTTTAGTCAAATTTAATAATAATATTTCAGTAGTATATCACAGTTTATTTAAACTTAGTGTTGTGTGTAAAACAAGCTATAAAAGAAGTAAAAATTATTAAAGATAAATATATCATATTATATTAGGGTGTCATATTTTACCGACTTATAATAATTTCTATCTTGAAATTACACCACTCTTATGAAAACAACTGAGGATACTTCTTCCACAACACATCATCAGTTCCCATGTAGTTTCCTCAAACTTATAGTTTCACCACAAAAAGTTCACTAGGTGAGAGGTATTGTTCCATAGTACTTTATATCTTAAATAAATAATATACACTATTTTTTATTTGTAAGATATATCATGCTCTAATGGTATAACCTCTATGTTCATAATATTTAAAGGATTGGTTATATACTTCCTCGAGAGAGATATATGGAACACATCATGAACTTGAGATAGATTTGGTGGAAGTAATAAGAAATAAGAAACTACCCCAATATGATCAAGAATTTCGAAGGGAACAACATATATATGGATCATATTTAACTTCTTTCAAAATCTCATAAACATATTCCAAGTATATATTCATATTAATAACTTATCACAAACTTCAAACTCTAGATCTCAATGACGATTATCGACATAAATTTTCTATCTACTCTAAGCTTACTTGATGTATTATTGAATTGATCTAACTTTATTTTCCATTTACTTAGATATATTGGGTCCTAATATATTTCATTCTCAAACTTCATACCAACACATTGGAGTTCATCGCTTCCTACCATAGAGGGATTCATAAGAACCCCTCTGAATGCTTAAGTGAAATCTATTGTTATAGGAAAAGGTAACCAGAGAAAGGTGATGATCCTAACCACCTTTGAAATCCATAAAACAATATCTAAATATATATTATATTATTTTTATGTTACTATTAAACTAAAAATCTATATGAGGATGATATATATTGTTAGAGTTCAAATATGTATTAAAATCATACTGAAGACTTCTTCAGAACATTGAGGTAATCCTGAAAACTCGATCTGATACAATAGAATGTGGTACTCCATGAAGCCTTAACACATCATAAATGTATATTATAGTAATATAATAAATAGATAAATCCTCTATAATTATAATGAAATGTTCTGACTTCATAAGGAAATTGACTAATAACAAAATAGTATTATGTCCTTTAGATATTTAGGGGAGCTGATGATAAAATCCATGGTGATGTGTTCCCATTTCGATTTTATTTTAGGTAATGGTTATAACATCACCCTATAGTTATATCTCTTATCCTTAAAATTTTAACATATTTATCATTGAGATACATGATATGCAATATCCTTTTTCATGTTGCCCCACTATAAAAAATCTTTCAAATATCTATACATATTTTTACTTCCATGAGGAATAGAGATTGTGGAACTATGAGCTTTATCCAGAAACTCTTACAAATCTAATATTTATAGGGAACATGATCAGTTCCACATATTCCTTATGCACCTCTTTAATCCTTATATAGATGGAGGTTGAACATTAATCTGAGAATGATATAATTTATCCCCTTTTCTCATGATTTAAATATCTATATTATAAAAATATATAAATATTGGATCTCTTTTTATCCTAATCATGGGGAAAATAGCATGGTCCTTCCAACTCGAGGTATCAGCCACCTTGTTTTCCTTCCTAATGTGGTAATTTATTAGCATTCATAATATTTAATCAACTCAAACTATATCCTTTAGAAAATATTCAAATTATTATTTATGAATATATACTTTAAGTTTTTATGATCATTATATAAATCACACATTTCATAATAAATATAATGACTCTATATTTTCCATTTAAAAAAATACTACTGCCAACTCCAAATCATGAGTCCTATAATTTTGATTAAGAATCATCAATTGGAATGAGGAATAATCTATAACCTTATCATTCTATATGATTATACATCCCGGTCCCTTTTTAGATGAATCACTATATATCACAAACATTTTTCTATTGTAGGGTAGTGTGAGAACAGGTGCACTAACAAAACTTCTCTTTAGTTCCTTAAAAAATTATTCATATTCATTGATCAAAAGGAAAATTTATCCCTTCTAATTCAACTTGATTATTATATTTCATAGCCATGATAAATATCTCCCAAAGAATTGATAATATCCATACAACCCAAGAAAACTATAGATCTTGATCACTATGGTTGTTCTGCTCCATTGTTCAATAACTTCTATATTTGAAGGATCCACTGATATACCCCCTATTTATATTATATGAACCAATAATGAAACTTTATATAGCCAAAATTGGAACTAAGTAAATTTTTAATACAGATTATCCTACCTTAGGTTCTCCAATACAATCCTCAAATGATCTTCATGTTCTTCCTTTATCTTGGTATATATAAGAATATCAAGTATAAAGACTACTATAAATTGATTGAGGCAATATATATATAATCCATTCCTTAAATCCATGAATCTAATAGGGGAATTGGTAAATCTAAATGCAATCACTATAAATTCATAATGACCATACCTTGTACAAAAGGTTGTCATGTTTATATAATCCTTATTTTCCCTCAATTGATGATATCCAAAACAAAGTTCAATCATGTATAAGTATTGAGCTCCATATAGTTCACCAAATAATTCATCAATACGGGGTAGAGGACACGTTTTATTGATAGTGATATTGTTAAGTTCTTGATAATCAATTAAAATATACATTTACTAATCTTCATTCTTAACAAAAATAATAGGTTAACCTAATGGAGATGTGATTGGGTGTATAAATCCATTATCTAGATTCTCTTAGAGATTATTTTTTAATTCCTGTAGCTCAATAGAGGCCATTCTATATGGAATTTTTAAAATAGTTGTAGAACTAGGTATAGTTCTATTGAAAACTCAACATCATTATTTGGGGGAAGAATAGCCAAGTATTACGAAAATACATCAGGATATTCCCAAAAAATAGGCATAGCTTCAATGTTAAGTTTAACCCCAAAAATTTGAGATAAATATCCCTCATGAATAAGTAGTAAGAACCATGTAATAGAAGTAATTTTCATTGGATGCTCATTTGATTTAGAATATCAAATCTGGTTCACTTATTTAAGTAATTTAAATGGGACCTCTATAGATATATCTTATTAATGCTCAAAATCACATCAAATTACACTAAAGGATAAATAATAAGATTTGTATAGGGAAAATTCTTACAAAATTCAACATTAAATCCCCAACTATATAGTGGAGGATAAGTTCTCCTTAAACATCATGATCCACTTCAGATATTGACATAACATGGGCCCTTCCTTATTTTAGGAGTTAGCCCATGTATTAGGGCATTGACATAGATAATTTCCAACTTACCCAAACATAATACATTGAACTATTATGGTTACCTTAGTATGAACTTTATTTTCCTCAATTGAACTCTTAATATTTCATTAGTAATTAGTTTCTTTATGCCCTTATTTTCCACACATAAAACATCTTCTTATTATTTTGATACATTTCTATGGGTTCTTCTTCCTAAATTATTTCAATGTAAAAAGGTGAATTTTATTACCTCCATAGTTTTAATCACATGAACTTTCTTGAAATTAAATTTTTCTATTATTTGTTACATTCATAAATTAACTTATGTTCAGGTTATTAATCATAATTTGAGATATATGATTAGGACTAATCACAAGTTTTTGCATTCCATCTCCCATATCATTTGGTTGATCATGGGGATAGTCATTGTATTGGTCATCACATTCATAATTCACATGATTCCTCCTTGTGCTATCCATTTACTAAAACTAAAAAATATATTATAAGTATCAAATATCAATAATCAGAGTAATAAATCATATAATTATGAAAATTATTCTTATTATGTTCTAAATTATGACACCTTCTTTCAAACCATGACACTTAAAGTTAATATAATGTCACTATGGATCATCATAGGTTGTCATATATTATATCTTCTCATTTATCATAATGGTTTATAAAGAGAATTTCAATTAACCAAAGCATATCCCATATGAGTGTCTAACTAGGTGTGCAATTTTAGGCCCACTCATTGTGCACTGGGTGAAGATCATGTTGATACTCAAGAATCCTTTTCCTAGGTGTTTACCCCTAGTTTAATCTATAGCATAGCCACATCCACTTGTTAGTATCCAGATAGGGGAGTCATTTCAAAGAAACCACACAATCTATACTTTAGAAAAACTTCAAGATTTTATCTTGTAATTAGACTTATGCCCATTGTTTTCACCCAAGTTATCTAATCCTAATCTATAAAAATAAATAAACCCTACTCTAATACCAATTGAGGTGATCGAAACATTAAATAAATATATATGAAATCATTTTAGATGAATATTCAATACATATCATAACAATACAATCCCATGAACTATAAAGTTTTAGTGTATTTTTAGACTAGATATATAATCATATTATTTCATTAAATATATTCAAAAAATCCCCCAAAGTCTTTCTCACATATTACACTTCTTAAAGATACTCTACTTAAAACATTTCTTTATAATCCAGGTAAAGGAAACAAAATAATGGGTGTGATTAGATGCTCAATAAGGGTAAACATATGATATATCAACCAGTGATCATAAGTGAGCATAAGAGAAGCATAAGGGTATGATAGAATGATCATAGTTTAAAAAAGTCATATCCAATCAATCAAAGATATTTAATCATGAATCATGGAATAATTAGTTTCCATAACAAAAGGTATAATTCATTAGAGTGTGGAATCATCAATAATCAATCATGACCCATGAGAACATATCATAAGAGAAATACATAGGTTTCTGACATAAATATAAGTATAGAAAATCATTTCCTTAGTTAAGGATCAATTCCAAGACTATCATAGTGGATTGGATTCACACCCTATTCCAAAAAAAAATCACTGAGGGTTCAATCCCAAGACAATCATAGTGGAAAATATTTCTTGTTGAACATGGTCCATTACCCATTCTAGACTATATTATCTCAAGAGACATCAATATTCACAAAATTCCTTAGAGGGATATATAATTGAAAGTCAACCCATCACATAGTTAAAACCATACATATGTGTACCATAAGATTATAAAACATTCTCCAATTCATCATATCATATCTCATGGAAAGGAAATAGTGTTCATAAATATTTCATCATAGCATAACCCATGGAAAAGAAATAGCTTACATAAATATTTCATCATAACATAATTAACCCAAGGGGAAGAAATGAGTTTCATAAAATCGTTATTACATCATCCACATCATAAGAAATATTGATAAATAAATTTTATTTTATCATAAGATCATATCCCCAATGAAGTATAACAATCCTTAAAGTATGTTGGTGTAGATTAAAAATACCTTTAGAAGAGCATTTGAACATTTCTTTGAAAATAGAGAAAATACACTTTTCATTTGGTATCATTAAAAACAAAAAAATATCTTGGAATATTAAGAAAAATATTTCTTTGAAAATAACCATAGAAAATTATAAAGTAATATTTAAATCAAATAATAGTCATTCATGTGGGAAAATTCATTCATGTCTTATACATTAAAAGACAAATTTCTTTTTAAACTTTTTTAAAAATTCAAAAGTGAGTTGTATATTAATTTTTTTGATAATATCACTATAAATAATTTATAAATAAATTAAAATGTGGTAAAAATAATCTTTATAAAAAATTTATTTATATATAAATAACTTCCACAAAACATTTTTATGAACATATAAATTCATGAAAAAGTTCACTAAGAAAATAGAAAATATGGTCGGATTTTATTAAAAACATTTTCTCAATAATTTTAAGTAACAAAGAGAGAAAATGGTTATATTACTTGAAATTTCTATAAATAACCATAGGATAAAAAAATATTGGGGTCTAAAGGATAAGGACCATATAATTTCCCTTAATTAAAATTTATCATAGATAATCCAAAAAAGAAATGACTTTATAACAAAAACTCTTACCACAAGTATTATCATGATTTGTATGAATTAAAAAATAATCTATAATAAATAAAAGTTTATTATAAATATAATATAGAAAGATATTCATATATAACTTACTATGCATCATTCCTTTATAATTTATGATTATCCTTTTAGTAACAATTCTTCATTAAAATGAACATTCAGATGAAAAATGGTCTGTCTTCCGTGCATGTTTCGGTTCAATGGTTCTAGTCCTTGAACCTTTTTCATGGTTTCAGAATATAAAAAATATAAATCATGTAATATGAATTATATTTATTCATTATAACATTTTTATAACCATTCATATAAATTGGTGATGAAAAATTACTTGCATCACTTCATGGAGATGGTAGTCGATATGTATGCATGAGTGATATTTACTGTTTTTGATAAATGGAACAAAAGAAAGGTAAATAATAATACACCTTTAAATAATAATAATTATATCATAAATATTTTATATATTTATTAAATTTATCTTTATGACCAACTATGTAAATAATAAATGAAAAATGAATCACATCACTTTGTTTAGGTGGTAGTCAACACGTACGCACGAGCGACATTATCATTTTCCAATGGATGGGAAGGAGATAAAAAATAGATAAAACATTAAAATAAAAATATATCAGTATATCTAATATTCTGAGTAAATCATGTTAAAATAGTTATAGCATAGTGACCCTCCTTTTTATTACATGGCTATTGCATCATTTTAAATATAAACAACATAAAATCATTACACAACCATGATCCAAAAGTTTAGTGTCTTGGGAAAATTAAACTATACATAACTTTTACATAATAAAACATAAACATGTATTTAATTCCTTCCTCTCTTGCTTCTTATTGGCCCTCCTGTTCTCCTTAGTACAAGTATTCACCTAAGGATATACATTAAAATAATGGGTGACCTAAAAGCCCAATAAGAGGATGAATAAGAGACATGAAATGTGGGTGATCATAATAATCATCATCATAATATAATTAAAGTATCACAATAATAATCATGATATATAACATTAGATAAAGGCATGGAATGTATCAATTCATAAAAATGAAACATCATGTCTTAGTTGTCAAATACCACACATAATTGTGAACAAATCTATCATCATGTTCATGCATATTTCAATTTATCTCATGAGATTCATCGAATTACCCAATTCATTGGAGTGCTATATAATTCTCGTGGCACCCGTCACATCATAACATCTATATACACTATATAATTCTGGGTGCACCTGTTACATCATAACATTTACGTTATCAGGCATGTGACAAATAACGTATATAAATCTTGAACATAAAGTAACCCATGGAAAGGAATTGGTTTCATTTCACAAATCATACATTAATAAACATTTTATCTCCTAAAAAATGGAACAATATTCTTGGTATTAATCTTCTTTGAAGAAGAAACAATCTCATGAGAAGTAAAAGATATTTTTTTTAGAAAGAAGAGTTATTTTGGAAAAATATTTGCATTTGTCATAAAACTAGATTGGAAAGATGTATATAAAATAAAATAAAATGGAATAAAAATAAATTATATTGATATAAAAATAAATTAACATCTATTCTGAAAATGAAGTAAAAGATTGAATACCCAAATATAGAGAGTTGGGTTTGAGAATCCCCTTACCTTATGTCTGAATGATTTATTCACATTAATATCCTAGATAATCAAATTAAAATCATTAATTTAAAAATAAAAAACCTTTTATACATGAATTTTATTCATTTTAGTTTTATTAAGTTCATTTATGGTATTTTTTAGGAGTTGAAGAGTTCAATTTCATTGTTCATGGGTGTTTCTTTTCTTCATTTTCATGATCAGTTCACTTGTATATGATTATGGAAGTTTATGTAAAATGGAAATGATTCTCCAGAATTAAAATTATATATAATTAATTAACATAAAAAGGTTTATTTGGTATTATATTCCATTTTTTTATATTTTATGAGGATGAATCATTAGATAAATAGTTAATGAAAATGATTTAATTTATTTGGTTGATTTTATGACCATCACGAACTTGTATCATTTTATTTAATGTCATATTTATATATTGGTTCCATAAAATTATATAACCTATAATATGTATAATAAAATATTATTTAACAATAATTATGGTTTTATAACCATCCTTAAAGGCAGTAGTGAAAAATTAAATTGCATACTCCACGGTGGTGGTAAATCGACACACTATGGATGATATTTTCATTTTCAAAATAAAGGTAAAATGGAAGAGATTAGAAGTTGAATTATTCCATTAACATAATAAAATTACAATATATAAAATATACTAGAGTTATCATTCTTATTGTATATGTGTAGGTGAGGAGAGGATAATAAAAAAATGAAATTTAAAAGAAATTAAAAGAAAAAGAAAGAGATTTTTACCCCTTGAATTTTTCCTCCTTGAGAACCTCCTTGGGGAAAATGGTTTGGTCTTTTTATGATACCAAGAGTTCCTTGACATGGGGTAGAGTATTTGGTAAGATTATTGGGTAGAACTTGGATAAGGATCAAATCTTGGAAGGTGTGAGGAGAAGAGGATGTGAGAGGTGATATTTATAAGGGAGGAGAGGGGTGATTTCTCATTATTTTATTCACTAGTTTATTATTTTAGTTCAAGAATTTTAACAGTTTTCCCATTATAAATAAATATATTAAAATAATGAAGGATATTTCTATATTTTTTTCTTATAACTACCTTTCATCATCTATGACTCAATAATTTATGTATATAGATTTTATCGTAAATTGTCATATTTTACAATTCAACAAAAATTCAAGTATTTTAGAAAATACCAAAAACATTCCCTAAAATTTTTTCAACATGTAGAATTCAAACATGAAATCAATTTTATAAAATAATTTTATAAATATGAGAAATTTATTTTTTAATTAAAATAATCATTTACTTGGAAAATACCACTTTTAAAATTATAACTAATTTTATAACACTTTAAAAAATTAAAAAAGGTCTCATAAAATTATATTATAATAATAAGATAATAAAATGTTAATTTATGAATCTATTTTATGAAAATAAATTTTCTTTTAAATAATTATATTAATTATAAAATTATTAATTAAAATTTATGTTGTATAAAAATACCGACACTTAATCAATAATTTTTAAAATATTTATTTACTTATAATATTATATAATTATATCATATTGTCATTTATAAGATTTATAAATTTTATTTATACTTTTATATGTGAGGTTACTATTATATTGGTCGGTTTACTATTCCTAATGGTTACAATACTATTCCAAATTTCATGTTACTATTCCATCAGAATAGGTTCCTTGGATTCTAGAAATACCTATTATTTTATTCATTATTCATTTAAAATTTTTTTATTGTGTTCTCTAAGTGATTTTATGTGATTTATAGTATATGAAATAATTATAATAAGGGAATTTCCATTGATGCAATTTCGGGTAGTTACATTCTTCCCCCTTATGAAATTTCGTCCTCCAAATTTCATTTTACATACTATGGTGAAAAAAATGATGGTACTTCTCCTTCATCACTTACTATGGTTCCCATGTTTCCTCTACATACTTATGGTTCCTCCATATTAATTTGACTAGGTGAGTAGCCCTGTTGCATAGAATATTATCTCTACGGTCCAAGATCTTCATTGTCATCTCCTCGTAAGAGAGATCATTTTCCAACTGTACCACATTTGGATTTAGTACATATGAGGGAACTGGTATGTACTTACTCAAGAGGGATACATGGAATACATCGTGTACTTGATACATAGTTGGTGGAAGTTCCGGTCAATAAACCACATCTCTATCTTGATCAAGAATCTCGAAGGGACAATGTACCTGGGACATATCTTTATTTTCTTCCCAAATCTCATTATTCTATTCCATTGAGATATGTATAGGGATACCATATCTCCAGACTTAAACTCTAGGTCCAATTAATGATTGTCTGCATAGCTCTTTTTCAACTTTGGGATGCCTTGATGTGATGCTGAATGGTTTTCACATTTCCCACCATTTCTTAGACCATTTTAGGTCCTAACAGCTTACGTTCACCAACTTCATCCCAACATGTCGGTGTTCTACATATTTTCACATCAATGGCTTCATATAGATCCATTTGCATGCTCGAGTGGAAACTATTGTTGTAAGAGAACTCAATCAAGGGAATATGTTGGTCCCATCCTCCATTAAGGTCCATAGAACATTCCATCAACATGTCTTCTAGTGTCTGAATAGTTTGTTCAGATTTGATATCTTTTTAATAATGATAAGCTATACTGAAATTCATATTTGTGTTTAGAGCATGTTGGAGACTTTTCTAGTTCTTATAGATGAATCTTATATCATTATTGGATATAATTGATAGTGGTACTCCATACAGCCTTACCACTTATATGATGTATATATGTGCAAGTTGATCCAGGGATAAGTCTTGTTGAATTCCAATAAAGTGATCTATCTTTGTATGATGATCTATAATAACATATATAGAATTGTTTCCTCTAGATGTCTTCAGAAGTCTTGTGAAAAATTCTAGGGTGATTTTTTTCCATTTTCATGTCAGTATAGGTAATGGTTACATCAACCCCTCAAACTTCTGTCTTTAATCCTTTACTTGCTGGCATACCAAGCAATTTGACGTATAATCAATGATATCCTTCTTCATATTGTCCCAATAATAGTTCTCTTAGATATCTCAATACATCTTTTTGCTCCTTGGGTTAACAAAGAAGGTTGATCTATGTGCATCATTTAGAATCTTCTACTTTATCTTTGGATCGGGTGGTACACATAATCGTGATCCAAATCTTACAACTCCTTTCTCATAAATTTTAAACTCTGAGGATTTCTCATTTCTCATAGCTTCCACCTTCTTCGTAATTTCCACATAATTTCATTGATTATCCTTTATTTTCTCCATAATGTGTGGTTGAGAAATCATTTGATAAAGGATTGATTATGTTTCTTACTTAATGATTCTCATGTTCATCCTTTAAAAATCTAAGAATATTGGATCTTTCTCAATTCTCATCATTGATAAAGTTGTAGGATCCTTTATACTTAGACCATATGCCACTTTATTCTCTTTTCCAGAATGATAGTGGATTGTGTAGTCATAATCCTTTATGAGATCTAAAAATATTCACTATCGCATATTAAGATTCTTTTGTGTGAATATATATTTGAGGCTATTATGATCTTTATATATTTAACACTTCTCCCCATATAGATAATGCTACTAGATATTCAATTAAAAGATCATAGCTACCAACTCTAGATCATGAATAGGATAGTTTTTCTCATGAATTTTAAATTTCCTTAAGGCATAGTCTATCACTTTATCATTTTGAATTAGTGCACAGACTAATCCATTTTTTGAAGAATCTTTGTATACTAAAAAGAGTTAGTCACTTGTATAAAGTTCGAGTATTGAAGTAGTGATAAAAATTTTAACTCTTTGAAGTAGTATTCACATTAACTAGTCTAGAAAAACTTTTCTCCCTTCCAAGTCAACTTGGTTATTATATTTGATTATTGTGAAAAGTTCTTCACAAATTTCTAGTAATACCCAGCTAGACCAAGGAAAATACGGATCTTTGTTACTGATGTTGGCATGGGCCACTCTTCGATTGCCTTTGTCTTATAAGGGTCCACATATATTCCTTTATTGGTGATAAAATTCCCTAATAATGATACTTCCACTGTCTAGAACTCACATTTATTATACTTTGCATAAATTTTTTCCTTCACAATTTCTTTAGAACAGTATTGAGATGAACCTAATGTTTCTTTTTTATCTTGGAGTATATCAGAATATCATCGATAAAGACTACCAAAAAATTGTTAAGGTAATATCTAAAGACTCTATTCATTAAGTACATGAATATTGATGGAGCATTAGTGAGTCCGAAAGGAATCACTATGAAATCATAGTGTATGTACTTTGTTTGAAAGGCGGTCTTGGGAATATCTTCCCTCCTCTCCTTTAATTATAATGTCACGACCAAAGTTCCACCTTAGATAAATACTTGTCCCGACATAGTTGATAAAATAAGTCTCCTATATGTGAAAGGGGATACTTGTTCTTTATTGTGATTTTATTGAGATCATGATAATCAACGCAAAGGTGCATTGATCTATCCTTATTCTTGACTAAGAGGATTGGTGCACCCCATAGTGAGGAACTCAGGCCTATAAAACACTTGTCAATATTATCTTGCAACTACTTATTCAACTCCTCCAACTCAATGGTGTCTATTATATAATGTGTCTTTGATATAGGTAAATATCCAAGAATAAGTTCAATTGAGAACTCAACCTCTTAGTCAGGAGGAAGACCAGAAAGTTCTTTAGGGAACACATCAGCGTTGTCCCTCACAATAGGCATGCCTTTGATCATGATTCTCCCATTAATCTCAATTATTTGATCTATATATGATTTCTCATAAGGAAATAATATCTACACTTTAGATGATGGATCTAATGAATATTCATCCTCCTCCTTACACTTTTATAGAATTGTATGATGCTTCGAGGTGTGAAGAGTAATTTCTCTTTCCCAACGGTTGATGTTGGATTTTTATAAAGGTAGCCAATCCATTCCCAAAATATCATCAAACCCCATTAAATGAAGTGAGATAACATTTTTTGGGAGGTTCATTACACAAAAATTAATCAGGGATGAGTTATATACTTTGGATGAAATAATTTCCTCATTTGATGTTCTCATAGAAAACTCAACCTCTGTATTTTGAGGTGGTGATTGAATAGTTCTACTAAATTTTCAAGATATTAAATAATGTGTAGAACCATAATCAAATAGTATGTTCACTATTCTTGAATGAATAATCGGTGTACCTGTCATCACATAATTGTTGGGATTCACCTCAGTAGTAGTGATAGCATAAGATTTCATATTCTTCTTTGGCTTTGGTGGCTGTTGATGATGATTACCCTCAAGGAGTCGCAGTTTAGTGCACTAGCTTGAATAGTGCCCTTGCTACCAACAGTTGAAGCATTGAACCATAGATGGTGCCCTTATTTCCTCTATCATAACATCTTGATTCTTTATTTCTCTTCAAAATTCATGATATTGGTGGCATTCTCTCTTATACTTAAATCATGTCCCCATCCCTTCGAGTCAATAACCATGATGAATCTTAACTCATTTATGACATCTCGGTGGTTTAGTTTTCTTTCCACCTTTTTCATTAGATCCTCCATCTTGAAACTCCATCTTTTTTTTCTTATCACCATAGTTATGGGACCATTAACCAAACTCTATCTCCACTTTGATATCACATCAAATAGCTTTTTAATAGCTCCCAAAGTCACAAATTTCTAGATCCTTTTGAAGTTGTGGTTTAAACCACTAAAGAATATATCTATTTTGCTATCATTTTTATAACAAAACCCAAATCATACCTTGAAATCCTTAAGAAAATTTCTTCATAGGACATCACAGATTCTACTTCCTTTTGATTCAAATATATGAATTCTCTCTCTATATTTGTATGAAGAGTTTGGGGGAAATACTTGTTAATAAACATTAATTATCTTAAATTATTCCCACTCCATCTCTTCAAATTCGTCATTTGGCTTGGTGCTCTTAATAAATACCCACCAGTGGTCAGACTCTCCACCTAAATAATAAATGGGTAGATTCACCTTCTCTATCTCAAAATAGTGAAGCATAGAAAAGATCTTCTCGATTTAGTTGACACTGTTCCGTAATGAGTGGATCAAAATATCAACTAAATTTCGGTGGTCATTACTGCATAAAAGACTCGATAGAAAATTTCTCCCTCTTATGTGAAGGAGGATATTCCACATTATTTAGGTTATTGATCATATCCTAAGACATCTAGGTAAGAATCACCATGAGATTTTTAACTCCACCTCCCAAGGCATTAGGGATGTTGTTCAAGAAATAACTGCATTATCCATCACAAGGGTTGTTAGCCTGGTTTCTCTTGGTTCCCACCATTTTCTAAAATAGAAAATGTTAGAACAAAACATAAGTAAATAATTCATGAATAAATAATGTATACCTTTATGAAATTAACTCTAAATCCATATCTTTTGGGATACCTATGTTTAGTATTTTCTAAAACAAAGCTTCTTAGGTGATTAATTATAATTAGTCTCATACTAAGGGTTTTCACTAGGGTTCCCTAATCCTAATTCCAAAATTAACTAAATTGTTCTTTGATACCAACTATAGTGACCCACCCTTATCTTACATAGATATTAAATCATTTTAAAGATAAATAACATAAAATCATTACAAAACTAGGATCCAAAGGTTTAGTGTCTTGGGAAAATTATGACTATACCTAAATTTTACATAATAAAACATAAATATTTATTTAATTTATTTCTCTAGATTCTTATTGGCCCCTGCGGTCTCTTAAGTACAAGTATTCACTTGAGGATATACATCAAAAGAAGGGGTGAGCTAAAATCTCAGTAAGAGGATGTAAAAGCGACATGAAACATAGGTGAGTGGATCACCAAACAAGACCTTATCCTGGTGCGGGGATTCAATGATAGGAAGATCAACGTGGAAGAATTTATCTAATCTTGGGAGAAGATGGAAGATTATTTAGAAGATCTTATCCGGAATGATCCAAATACTCAGGTAACAACTCTTAATTGGAAGCTTTATAGGGTGGTAGACTCAAACATCCTTAGTCTTGTTTTTGATAACTTTGCGAGCTCATTTTGCAGATAACCCCTTGGGTGTGGACTTTGTGCGGGTTTCCCACTTTTTCCTTAAAAGTTTTTTGAAATAAAAAATTTAATTTTCAGGTATAATCATGAGAGAAAACATTAAATAAAGGCATGGAATGTGTCAATGCATAAAAATGAAACATCATGTCTTAGTGGTCAAATAGCACACATATTTGTGAATAAATAGTGCATCATATTTGCACATATTTGACTTTATATCAATAGATTCATCACATTAAATAATTAATTGTAACTCTATATAATTTTGGGTGTATTTGTAACATCATGACATTTACATGTGCTAAATAATTCTGAGCGCACCTGTCACATCATTACATTTATATTATCATGTATTCCATAAAGAACGTATTTAAATCTTGGAAATGCAGTATACCATGGAAAGGAATGGGTTTAATTGCACAAATAATACATTCATAAACTTCGGAGCTCCCAAAAAATGGGATAATATTCTTGGTATCAATTTTGATTGAAGAAGAAACAATCTCATGGGAAGTAAAAGATGTGTTTTTAAGAAATAATATTTCTTTTGAAAAAATATTTTCATTTTTCATAAAGAAAGATTGGAAATATGTATATCCTAGAAAATAAAAGGTAAAGAAAAAGAAATTATATTTATAGAAAAATAAATGACTATCTGTACTAAAAATGGAGTGAAATATAGAAAACCCAATGAAAGAGAGTTGGGTTCGAGAATCCCCTCACCTTATATCTGAATTATTTATTCACTTCAATATCCTGGATAATAAAATTAAATTCATTAATTTAAAAATAAATAAACTTTTATACATGAATTTTAGTCATTATAGTTTTATTAAGTTCATTTATGGTATTTATGATGAGTTATAGAGTTTAATTTCATTGTTTGGGAGTGTTCATTTTCTTAGTTTTCATGATCGGTTCGCTTATATATGAGTATAGAAGTTTATATAAAATGGAAATGATTATAAAGAATTGAAATTATATTTAATTAATTAACACATAATATTTTATTTGGTATTATATTTCATTTTTTTATATGGTATGAGGATGAATCATTAGATAAATAGTTAATGAAAATGATTTAATTTATTTGGGGAATTTTACGACCATTATGAACTCGTATCATTTTATTTAATATCATGTTTATATATTGATTACAGAATATTATATAACTTATAATATATATAATAAAATCTTATTTAACCATAATTATGGTTTTATAACCTTCCTTGAAGGTGGTAGTGAAAAATGAAAACACATCCTCCACAGTGGCAGTAAATTGACACACCAGAGACAATATTTTCATTTCTAGAATAAAAGGAAAAGGGAAGATATTGGAAGATAAATTATTACATTAAAATAATAAAATTATATTATATAAAATATACTAGATTTATCATTCCTATTTTATATGTGGAGGTTAGGAGAGGATAAGAAAATAAATTAAATTGAAAAGAAATTAAAAGAAAAAGAAAGATGGACCTCTAGAATTTCTCCTCCTTGAGAACCTCCTTAAGAAAAAGGTTTTGGTCTTTTGATGAGGCCAAGAAATCATGGATGTGGGGGAGGGTCTTGGGCAGAGTATTTTTTATAAATTTTACAAGGATAAAATCTTGGATTGTGTGAGTATAAGAGGTGGTTAGGGATGATAGTTATAGGGGAGGACATGGGTATTTTCCCGTTATTTTATTAGTTAGTTTATTATTTTGGCTAAAAAATATGAATAGTTTGAACCTTGTCACTAAATATATTAAAATAATGAATGATAGTTTGATATTCCGGGATAAAATCATCCTTACATGATCTATGACTCAATAATTCATGTATTTATCTTTTATCGTAAATTATTATATTTTATTATTCACTAAAAACTCAAGTATTTTAGAAAAATACCAAAAATTCACCATAACCATTATTTGATGTGTAGAATTAAAAAATGAACTCCATTTTATTAAAATAATTTTATAAATATGAGAAATTTATTTTTTAATTAAAATCATCATCTATTTGGAAAATATGGCTTTTAAAATTATAAGTGATTTTATAGCACTTTGAAAAATTAAGAAAGGTCTCATAAATTTATCCTATAATCATAAGCCAAACAAAATTAATTTATGAATATATTTTATGAAATTAAATTTTCTTTTAAATGATTATATTAATTATAAAATTATAAATAAACATTTATGTTGTATAAAAATACCAACACTTTATCAATAATTTTGAAAATTCTTATTTACTTATACTATTATATAATTATATCATATTGTCATTTATAAGATGCCTAAATTGTATTTATACTTTAATAGATAAGGTTACTATTCTATTGGCTGGTTTACTATTCCTAATGGTCACAATAATAGTCCAAAGGTCATGTCACTATTCAATTATGATAGGTTCCTTAATTTCTAGAAAAACCTATTATTTCCTTCATTATTCATTTAAAATGTTTGTATCGAGTTCTCTAAGTGATTTTATGTGATTTATACTATATGAAATAATTATAATAAGGTAATTTACAATGATAAAATTTTGGTTTTTTACATATAGAATATTTTTAGGGGGTTTAATAGGAAAGACTCGTGAAAAATATTGGTAGGAACATATACCTCTTCATATGTTATCCTCCATTGGAAAACACCTTAAGATTTCTTGGATGTGTATTTTGGGAATATCAATATATCACGGTCATGAATAAGGATGTTTGGAGATTATTTGGGTATATCCTGGTCTAGATAAAGGGTCAAATTGTGTGGATAAGAGAGGATAGGAGGTGCCCTTTTATAAGTGAGGGGAGTGGCACTCCTGTAAATACTTAAAACATTAAAATATAATAAATTATATTCAAGTTAAAGTGACACCAAAGTAACCCAAATTAAAATATAAGATAATTTTTGTTTAAATAAACTTAAAAAATAGGATATATACAAGTGTTTAGGATATTTTAACCCTTATCTCTTAAGATTAACCCCTTGTTGGCTCTTTTAATCTTTACCATAGTAATGAATTTTTTACCTTGGTTACTATTTATAAAGATCAAAAATGAAATTTACCTCATTAGAAAATTTTTACATGATAATTACAGATATGTAAACCATTTTATTATATTTTAATTTTATAATTGTAAATAATTCATTTTGAAATAAGTGTTCAAAATGCAATGAAAATCATTTTTGTAATAATGCATTTTTAAGCATAAAATTGAATTTTTTATTATTGCTTGACTAGTAAAAATCGTTATATAAATGTAAAAAATATTTTATTAAATATATTTTCATCATGTTTCATTAAAATAATTCATAAATAGTAATTAACTTAATTTATTAAGATAGAAACACATTGTGTGCGTGAAAATGGTTTTGCATAAAAATAACTCTTTTTTTCCATCAATTTTTTTATTTTCATTTTTAACCAATGATTTGATTTTATAAATGTGTAAAAAATACTTTTTTATAATTTATTTAGTCTTATATATACCCTATAATCGAATGACTAGGCGATAATAGTCATATTTAATAATAATATTTCAATATTATATCCTAGTTCATTTAAACTAAATATTATGCGTAATTCAAAATATTAAAGAAATCAAACTTATTTAAGGAGAAATTTATCATAAAATATTAGGGTGTTACATTATACCCATTTTATAATAATTTTTCCCTTGAAATTATTCCACTCAGATATAAAAAACTAAGGATACTTCTACCTCATCACATTCTTAGGTTCCCATGTTGCATCCTAAAATTTATGGTTTCACCATAAAAGTTTAACGAAGCGAGGGGTATTTTCTGTATCACATTCTCTCTTTGATCTAGAATCTCCACCAGTTGTTCCTCATAATTGAGTTTATAATCCATTGGTATGATCTCTGAGTTCATTATATATAGAGGATTAGTTATGTACATTCTTGGGAGTGATACATGGAACACATCCTGAACATGAGAGAGATTTGGTGGAAGCACTAAGTGATAAGAAACTACCCTAATACGATCAAGAATTTCAAAGGGTTAGATATATCTAGGGATCATCTTTCCCTTATTTACAAATCTCATAACCTTATTCTAAGGCGATATTCATAGTAATACCTTGTAACCAACTTCAAACCCAAGATCTCCTTGATGATTTTCAACATAATTTTTATATCGACTATGAGCTACCCTAATATACTACTGAATGGATCTAACCTTATTTTCCATTTCCATTGCTAGATCAGGTACCAATAGCTTTTTTTCACCAACTTAATCTCAGGATATTGGAGTTATGAATTTCCTACCATAGAGGGATTCATATGAATCCATCTGAATGCTTGAGTTAAAGATATTGTTATAGGAAAATTCAACTAGAGAAAAGTGTTGATCCCAATGACATTTGAAATTCATAGAATAATCTCTCACCATAACTTCTAGGGTTTTAATATTCCTCTTAAAATGACCATCATTATGATGATTATATATAGTGTTAAAGTTCAAATCAGTATTCAAAGGTTGGTTATTGCTTCTCCAAAACTTCAAGGTAAACCAGATAACCTGATTGGATATAATAGAATGTTGTACTCAATGCAATATTACCACTTAATATATATTATATCAAGATAATCAAGAGATGAATCCTATATTATTAAAATGAAATGTTTTTACTTCATAAGGAAACTAACTACAACCCAAAAATAATTATGTACTTTAGATGTTTTGTGGTGTCTAATGAAAAAAATCCATGGTGATGTTTTCCCATTTAAATTCTTGTATGGGTAATTCTTTTAACATCACATTATAATTTTTCCTATTATACTTAACTTACTAACATACCAAGCATTGGGATACATACTTTTCAATATCCATTTTTATGAATTCTAACCCGAAATACTATTTCAAATCTCTATACAGATTTTTAATTCTAGTATTAATAGAGAATGATGAACTGTGAGATTAATCCAGCAACTCCTTCAAATCAAGTATTAACGAAACACATAATCTGTTCCACATCTTCCTTTTAAACTTCTTTAATCCTTATATAGATGGATGGTTGAACATTCAGCTGATAAAGATATTATTTGTTCCATTTTATCCTGGTTTCAAGATTTTTTTTAAAAAATATAAATATTGGATCTCTTCTGATCCTCTTCGTGTAAAAAATAGAACGATTCTTCCAAATTTGAGCATCATCCACCTTGTTCTCCTTCCCAGGGTGGTAATATATTGAGCATTTATAATATTTAATCAACTTTAACCATCTCCTTTGAAGAATATTCAAATATTTATTTGTAAATATATAATTCAAGATTTTATAATTAGTATATATATCACACATTTCACCATAAAGATAATTACTCTATATTTTCAATGAAAATTTTACTACTTCCAACTCCAAATCATGAGTTGGGTAGTTTTTCTCATGAATATTTAATTTACGTTAGGTAAAATCTATCACCATATAATTCTTCATGAGGATTTATCTCATTCCCTTCTTTGATTAATCACTACAGATCGCAAACCCCTCTCTATTGTAGGGTAGTGGGGGAATAGGTGCACTGACTGACCTTCTCTTCAGTTCCTTGAAATTCTCTTCACATTAATCAATCTTAAGGAACATGGATAATTTCTTAGTCAACTTGGTTATTATAATTTATAGCCATGATAAATCACTCACAAAGTATCAGTAATATCCATCCAACCTAATAAAACTATGGATATAGGTCACCATGGTTGGTTTTCTCCATTGTTTAATAACTTCTGTCTTTAAATAATACTCTGATATACCCTATATTGAGATTATATAACCTAAGAATGAAACTTTATGTAGCCAAAATTCACACTTGATAAATTTGGAGTGCAACTTATCCTTCCTTAGGGTCTTAAAAACAATCCTAAAATGATATTTATGCTCTTCCTTACTCTGGTAATATATAAGAATGTAATCTATAAAGACAACTAAAAAGTGATTAGGGTAATATCTAAAGACTCTATTAATTAAATCTCTGAACATAGTGGAGGAATTGGTAAGTCTAAATGGAATCACTATAAATTCATAATGACTATACCTTGTACAAAAGGTTGTATTGGGTATATCCTCCTTCTTGACCCATAATTGATTATTTCCAAAATGAAGGAAAGTAATATAAAAGTATTGATCTCCACAAAGTTGATCAAAAGGGTCATAAAAACAAGGAAGATGATAGTTTTTCTTAATATTTATCATGTTAAGTTATTGATAATAAATGTTTATACACAATGACCCATATATATTCTTAACAAAAAGAATTGGTTCACCCCATGGTTATGCACCTGGGAATATAAATCCCTTATCTAGATTCTCTTATAGTTTATTTTTCAATTCCTATAACTCGATTGGGGCCATTTGATGTGGAGTATTTTAAATAGGCGTATCACCATGTATGAGTTCAATTAAAAACTCAACTTCATGATTTAGGGGAATATTAGTAAATTTTTTAAGAAATAAATCATGATATTCCTAGAATATAAGCATATATTTAATATTGAGTTTTTCCTAAACCATTTGAGATAAATATCACCCATGAATAATTAGTAATGCCTATATAATGGAAGTAATTTATTTTGGAATTTCATGTTCATCGTAACACCTATAGATGATCATAGGTTGATTCATAATATGAAATGTGATTTCCTTAATCTTTTAATTTAAATGGAATCTATATAGAGAGATCTTATCAATGCAAAAAATCACATAAAATTCCATTAAAGGATGAATAATAAGATTTTCATAGATAACATTATTGGAAAATTCAACATGACATCACAACTATAAAGTGGAGAATAAGTGTACCTTAACCATCAAGATATAATTTAGGGATTGACAAAGAATAGACCTTTCATTGTTCTAGGAGTTAGCACTTGGATTAGGCCATTGACTTAGATAATTTTCAAGTTCCCCACAAAAAAGATATTAAACTATTTGGGGTACCTTGGGATGAAATTTATTTCCCTCAATTGAACTTTCAATTTTTCCTCAATAATTACTTATTTTATTCTCTTATTTTCCACCAATAAAATATCTTCTAATTTTTTTAGACATTTAACTGGGTGCTTCTCCCCACATTCTTGGCATATGGGAAGCTAAATATTATTCCCTCCATTGAATTTATCACCTGAAAATTCCTAAAATCCCATTTTTCTCTTATTTAGTGTATTCATAAACTCACCTATTTTCAGGTTATTAATCATAATTAGAGATAGATGATTAGTAATAATCATTTGGTTTTTAGTTATATTTACCATTTCATTTGGTGCCTCATGAGGAAAATTTGTGCATTGGTCATCACATTTGTTATTCACATGATTCCTCCTGGTTCCATCCATTTACTAAAACAAAAAAAACATAAAGTGAGAACAAACATCAATAATTAGAGTAAGAAATCATATGATTATGAAAATAATTTTAATAATGTCTTATGTTTTAACACCTTATTTTAACCCATGAAAATTTAATTTAATCTCATATCACTATGGATCTCATAGGTTGTTATAGATTCTATATTCTCATTCATTATAATGGTTTATAAAGAGAATTTTAATTAACAAAATCATATCCCCCAGGAGTGTCTATTCAGGTGTGCAGTCGTAGACCTACTCATTGGAAACCAAGTAAAGATTGAGTTGATACTCAACCAGTCTTTTTTATGGTGTTTACCCATAGGTTTATATGTGCCATAGCGATATACACTTGACAATATTCTGACAAGGATGTCATTACAAATAAACTATACAATATCTACTTTACCGAAACTTAAAAATATTATCCTATACTTGGAATTATCCCGGGGTTTTTCACATAAGATACCTAATCATAATTTATAAAAATAACTAAATCTTGTTTTGATACCAACCGAGGTAACCCAAATATTACACACATAAATATTAAATCATTTTCTATGAATATTTAATACATTTCATAACACTACATGACCCATAACCCTAAAGGTTTAGTGTCTTTAGATACTAGATACATAATCATATTATTTCATGAATGGTCATTAATATGTCCCCCAAATTTTTTATCAGATAGAAAACTTATTAGATATTCCCAACTTAAAACCTTTATTCATAATATCAAGAAAGGAAACAAAATAAAGGGTTAGTTCAGATTCTCAATTAGGGTAAACATATGAGATATTAACTAGTGATCATATGTGTGCATAAGATAATCATATGGGTATAATAACATGAACATAATTTACAAAATTTATACCCAATCAGTTAAATATCTTTAATCATGAATCATGGTATAAGTCTTTTCCATAATAAAAGGCATAATTCATAAGAGTGTGGAATCATTAATAATCAATCATTATCTATGATAATATATCATGATCATAATACATAGGTTTATGTAATACACATAAGCATAGAAAATCATTTCCTTAGTCAAGGATCACTGCCAATACTATCATATTGAATTGGGTTCACTCCCCATTCCAACATTTTCAAATTCATGGTTCACTACCAAGACAATCATAATGGACAAATTCCCTTACTTAACTGGGTTCACTCTCCATTCTAATCCATATTATTTCAAGAGATATCAATCATTTCAAAATTAATTAGACGGATATATAATTATGATTCCACCCATCACATGATGAAAACCATATATATGTGTTCCAGATGATTACAAAACATTCATAAATTTATCATACCATAACCCATGGAAATGAATCAGGTTTTATAAAAATGTCTTCCTAGAATAACCCATATAAAAGAAATGGATTTCTAAAATATTTCATCATAACTTAATTAACCCATGGTAACAAAAAAAGTTTCATATATTCATCCTTAAATCCTCATTATCATAATACATCTAGAAAAATAAAGTAGATGGTATCATAAGATTATAACCTCGATGAAGCATAACAATCCTAAAATGATATTTACATAGATGAGAAATATCTTTAAAAGATTATTTGAGCATTTTTTTAAAAACATGGAAAATAAAATTTTCTTTCGGTATCATTAAAAACTAAAAATTCCTAGAATATTGAAAAATATATTTTATTTGAAAATAACCATGGAAATTTTAAAAGGAATATTCAAATAAAATAATGATCATGATGATGGGAAAATCCATTCATGTTTTATATGTTAAAAGAGAACATTATTTTCACAATTTTTTAAAAATTAAAAAGTGATTAATATGTAAAACATTTGAAAATATTACTTTTAATCAATTTTAAATAAATTAAAAGGTAATAAAAATAATTGTTCTCAAAAATTTAGCTATAGATAAAAAAACTTCTATAAAACATTTTTCAGAATATGGACATGGAATAAAAAATCACCGACCAAAGAGGAAATGAGTTTAGTTTTTCTAAAAAAACATTTTCTCAATCATTTTAAGTACCAAAGAGAAGAAAATGATAATATTACATAAAAATTACAAGAAAAACTATATAAGAATAAAATAATGGGATTTAAATGATAGGTACTATATAATTCCCCTCAATGGAAATTTAGAATAGAAAATCCTGAAAAGAAATGCTATTGTAATATAAACCATTGCCTCAAGTCTCATCTTGATTCATAAGAATCAAAACCTCATGTATAATAAATATAGCTTTATTATAAATCTATTATGTATCCATATTCATACAAAAATTTCTTTGTATCATTCCATTATAATTTTCAATTGTCCTTTTATTAACAATTCTTTATTAAAATGAACATTCAGGTGAAAACTAGTTTGTTTTCCATGCATGTTTCAGTTCAATGGTGATGTTCCTTGAACATTAATCATGGTTTAATCATTTGAAGAATATCAATAATGTAATAGGTATCATATTTATTCATTATATATACTTTTATAACCATTCATATAAATTGGTGATGAAAAATGACTTACATCACTTCATGGATACGAAAGTACATACATACACAAGAGTGATTTTTCCACTTTATGATAAATGGAATGAAAGAAAGGTAAATAATAATTAACCTATATAGAATCATAATTATATCATAAATATTATATATATTTATTAAATCTATCCTTATGACCAACCATGTGAAGCGGAAATGAAAAACAAATAAATTCATATTCAAGTGTAAGTGGAACCAAAGAAACCCAAATTCAAAGATAAGATTAGTAATTTGAAATGGGTGGGTTGGGGCATGGCGTGCCAAGCCTTCATGGGTTTGATCCCATGTGGGTTTGTCTACAAAAGCCCGAATATGATGCGAAAAAATTCAAGCCCACCCCACCCCGCATAAACTTATGGTTTCCTGCAGGCTTACCCACATTTAAAAAAAATACATTATTCATAATCATTTAAATACTATATTTTTTTATCATTATTAATGGTATTTGTGGGGAGAAGTATGAATTAAAAATAACTAGAGTTTTAAGGGATACAATGGAACATTTTTCTTTCGGTTAATGGTGGCATGCGGCAATGCCAATTTGGTGGTGCACTATTGCGATAAAAAGTAGGTGAGTGATCGGTGAGGGGAGATGAATGATAATGTTGATTGTGTGGTGATGTGAACAGCTAAACCTTTGAATAGATGAAGTCTTTCTATGTAACTATTAATTTCATAGGATGATATTAGGTTTTGCATGAGGTTTTATCCTATTCTCTTAATAACAAAATAAAATTAAATAATAACAAAATTAAATCAACTTAAAAAATATTATAATTATAATAAATCTTATAAAATTGAAACCATGTGCAGGGGTAATGAGTTCCATTTTTCGAGATATGGGTTGACACACCATGTGAATATAATTAATAATTACTATATAAATAATATAATATCATATTAAAATAATAAATATAGGCCTATTTAAAATTCACATGTGAATAAATATTGAATTAGTATGACCATTGCGGTGAGAAATCATATGTCACCATTTAACCATGTTTTTTTATTAAAAAAACTAAAATGTTAAAGAAAAATATATTGTAAAAATAATATATATATTTTTAAATCAGGCCTGTGGGCAAGCCCTCACCCACATGGGCTCAACCCGCATTAGCCCGCTCCCGCGTGGGCTTAGCCCGCATTGGCTCACACTCTAAACGGTAAACCAATTTAGGCCTGCCCCGCCCCACATCCGCCCCATACCCACAAATCCCACGGGCCGCGGGCCCACTTTGCATCACTAGATAAGGTATGGGTGGGTCAAAACCAACTTAAACAATATAATTTAGACAAATTTTTAGGTAATTTGGACCTTTATATATTTATTTTAACATACCATTAAACCTTTTATCCTTTACTGTAGTAATGAATTTTCTACCTTGGTTACTATTCATAATGAAAAAAAATGAAATTGACCTCATTACCAAATTTGGAACGATGATTCTAAACATGGAAACCGTTTTATCAGATTAAATTTCTATAATTAGAATAAATTAATTTTAAAATAATTTTACAAAATGCAACAAAAAACATTTTTAGAAAAATGTATTTTTAAGAATAAAACTAAATTTAATCTTATTCCATGCATAGTAAAAACCATTTGATGAATGTTAAATTATTTTATTTAATATATTATTTCATAATTTTATTAAAATAATTAAAAAATATTGATTAACATAATTTATTATGATAAAAATACATTTTATGCATAAAACATCTTTTTGGAAAAACGCCTTGTTTGACCTTTAAATGATTTTATTTTCATTTCTAACCATCTGATAACCAATTATTTCATTTTATACACGTGAAAAAAATATTATTTGATAATTTAGTTAATCATATTCATAATTTCCAATCTAAATTATAGGTGATAACAATCACATTTAATAATAATATTTCAATAGTATATCACAGTTCGTTTAAACATAGCGTTGTCTGTAAATAAATATATCAAAAAAATCAAACATATTTAAAGATAAATATATCATAAAATCTTATAGTTTTACAATAAAATCAACCTAAATTATGGATTTTATTACTTAAATAACTATTCTAAGTTTTAATATTTAATGGACAATATTTAAAATAATTTTTTTTAATGAAAATAAGTTAAACATATGTGAGGGGTAGAGGATATATAATAATACACAAAAAATATGGCATCCCAACTTTTTATTACATTACTTTTCCTTACATGGTACATACAAAGGATCTTTTAATGTTTAGTTTTTTGGAAATAAGGTACATAATACACGAGAACAAAGAACATTATTCTAAATCCACTTGAATATATCCTCATGGGTTCATCCTAAGTACATTTATTTATTCTCATAACCTAGGGACATACATCAAAGGAAATGGGTGAGCATAATTCCTGGTAAGGAAAACATTTTACATGTGATCTTGAGGAATATCAATAAGAACGCGAGGAAGGTCATTAGAGAATGAGAAAAGGAAAAAAATACATATCATAATAAAAATAACATGAATAATAACATTGAAATATGTCTACAACATTCAATTTATGCATTCATAAACATATCCCCAGGGTTAATCACTAAGGTCTCATAAATAAATATTACCAAGGTTATTTACCAAGGTATCATAAAATATTTCATCTCTAGAGATTAAATTCTTTAACCAATGTATTGGAGCACTATTAGGGTTCACCCTCAATATGTATTAATTAATGTGATCCACATAGATCAAAATAAATCATTTCATTACTAACCCATGGAGAATAAATAATGGATTTCTTATCAAAATAATGGCATTTCAAAAGTGCTTAAAGATGTGATCATTATGTAATTTCGAGCCCAAAAAATGGAGTGTGGGTTTCTTATGTGTAAATACCTAAATAAAATAAATCATATTTATATATAAGTGAATACCCATGTAAAATAAAGTGGTATGGGTATTCACAAAAATAAAATAAATGATATTTTCTTAAGGATAAGAGAGAAATTTTGAGATGTAATTTCAGCAAAACAACGGGTATAAAGCATGGTTTTAGAAAAGGTCAAAATTAGTGGGGACAAGAATATTCTATTGATAAAACACAATTTTTAATTAAGGGTATGATCAAATGGGTAATAAAATAGAGTGATCATAAAAATTAGTAGACACATACAAAAATACATTCTTAAATTGAAGAGAAAAGAAGGATAATTCCATTACCTTGAAGAGTTACTCCTAAAAATTGACAATTGGGACCTTGGGGGATTGAGGAAACATTGGGAGGAATAATTGGGAGATAAAACCACTATAAATTAATGTATTATGTATTGGTAGTGAAATTAAATAGATAAATTTGTGGGTATTTATAGCAAAATTGGAGGATTGGTTTAATAATTTCCAAATATAGGACTTGGAAATCTAGGTTGTGGAAAATGAAAAACCATGGGATTTCCCAAGGTTTTTTCCCGTGGTTTTTCCCATGGTTTTATAAATTTGGGGAATATTTTATGTTATTTTAACCCATAATAACTGATCATCATATTATATTACTTCTTTTGGCCTGGAAAATTATATTTTCCACAAAATAATGTTTTTAAAGACAATGTTTCCATTTTAGAATTTGGAAAGTAGCTTATAGGTTTGGAAATTGATTAAAATATATCAAAAAACTTCATATTAATAAAATAACATATTTTAGGTTATTTATTGTGTTTAATTAATTATTACATAATTATTACATAATTATTAAGTTATTAAACAATTTGAAAACTCAAAACTGTATTTTTATTATTCAAGAAAAAATAATGTATTTTAGAAAATTTCCATAAATCCACCTTAACCTAAATTTGATGTGATGATTTAAAAAATGATAATTATTTTATCATAATGATTTTCTAATTTTGATAATTTAAATTTTCAATATAAAAATCTTTATTTATTAAAAAATTAGTGGGTTGATAATGCATAGTCAAATTTCTAACGCATAAAAATTTTCAAGGACATAATAAAATTATTTTATAATTTATATTTAAATATTTTTTTAATATAATCTTTAATTAAGATAAATATTATTAATATTACCATATTTTATTATAAAAAATTATATATTTTTTTAAAAGTACAATTTGTGTTTGAAAAAACAATTTATCAAATTCCATCTCAATTAAACATTAATTTTATTAAGAAAAACTATTATTAAAATGGAATTGATGGAATAAAAAATTTATTTATACAAATTAATTACACTTTAAGTAACTATGTTCTAGACTCTTAACACTTATAACAATCGTGTACGACCTAAGGGTAAGGTGTGTAATGGTGATAGATTTATGGGGAGACTTGGCTAACATCGACTGAGTGGTAATTTACACTAACTTGAACTTCTACCATAGGTGATTTCATTCAAGCTTCACTTGTTGAAGATCATCTTGGGCTTGGTCAAGGTTGAAACCGATTTACGCTACCTCCCTCCCAAGTTTTGACAAATGGGATTCATACGACATGACTCTACTAGTTAAGGTCATCGCTTTTCCTTTCAAAATTAATTATCCTTTTTCATTTCAAATTATAAACACTGATTATAACATTAAAATTATTACCAAGAGTATATTTTCCAATGGTCATTTTGACTAACAGTCATATTTAACCAATGGTCATATAACGATTGAATCTCGATGGTCACATTTCTCGTTATACTCACCTCAATATTAAAGAGATACGGTTTTGTTGAGTATAATGTAATATAACACACATTTTCCCCAAAAACAAATATCATTTAAAAAATATGGTTCATACAAAAAATCATAAAGTACCTGTAAGAATAATCAGTAAAATGAGCATCATTTGTAATATTAAACCCCTAGTCCATCATAATATATAAGAGTAACCTCAAACTCCAACCACTGTTCAAGAATCATTCAACCAAAAGAATAATTTTTTAAGTATCATGTAGCCAAACCAATGCTATATAATATTAAAGTCGTTAGAATTAGATATCATATAAGATTAAATTGAAGTTCCATGTAGATAACTATCCATTATTGAGTCTTCTATGTGAGATTAAAACTATATGGTTTGGTGATACATAATATTGACCAACATGGGAAAGCTATTATATAAGAAACACTTCTATAGGAAAATACTACTGAGTTCCTCTATGACTAAATAGATGTGTGAGGATCACTTTAATGGGAATTGTGTTGCAATTATATTTTCTATGATTCTATACGACATCTACATACCATAACCAACCTATGGGGCTATATTTATATGAATTAATTATAGTATTGTGAAATTAATCTATGCAAAACATCATGCAAGTATACATGATGCATTCTAAATATTGAAGGATCTTAAAGAATGATAAACTTAGTTCATGGATGAAAATATTATTACACATGGCAGATTTACATTAAAATCCTCATATAAAAATAATATTATCATACCCTTGCCAATACAAATTGGGAAATTTCTAGTTTACCTCAACATACCATTCATATAATAAAAAGGAATCTCAAGATATCATGAGAGTTCAGGGAACAGAAAACAAAGATGGATAAATCCTAAATAAGTTGGGAGAATAACCTGGAAGAAAAAAACATTTGATCATATGAGGAAATACTATTCCATGTAGAGTCTATAAAGGAGGTTTAAGGAGAAGCTCGATAACTCTCAGGAATGACATTAAAAATAGACCTCAGTAATTATAGAAGGTTTTCCCCTTCATGGGATTAGTTTAGTAAATTCTCAATATTTTATTTTATATCTTTTTAATATTAATAGTAGTTATAATTTTTCTTTATTCATACATCATCTCTATTTTTCTTCCATTATGTTCTCTAAAATTTATGGTTATGGAGATTTAACTTGAGGTTTTTTCCCTATAGTAGATTTAATGAGCTATAAAATCCATATGCTTCAATTTTATAAATTTTTATTCTCATCTTTGATGCATATGTGAGTGAGTGAATAAATGCATCGATGGTTATCATATGCTCCACTTCCCATTTGTAGCATTTTTTTTCCTTATATCAAGTTTCTTCTCCCTCCCTTATCATATTAACCACTTAAAATTTTTGATTTATGTGGATTAAGATATAAAAAAATACAATCGAGTTGGGTGTTGGGGTAGTGGATGCCTCACATGGGTGTGTTCACTACCTCTTTGGTATGGAAAAGGTGGGATTGATATACATAGCAAGGTTTTTCATGTGTGTTTATTCCAAAAACATAGATAAAGGGGAGTAATAAATGATTAGTTATTTCTTTATTATTAGAAAAGTTTAAAAAAACTCTTAGATAATGAAGTACTCATGTAATATAACCTAGTGTTATCTCCTTTCACCATGACATTTTCTTCCATTTTTTTAGTTCTTTTTTATATCATTTTTCAAGTTGTCTCTTACTTTCACTATATTAAAAGACTAAAAATACAATTAATTGAATATTGGTGAGTGTATAAGTTTGGATCCATGGTGACAATCCTATGGTCAACACCCTAGTTATGTTCTAATGGATCATTAATTTCTATTTTGAAAAACCCTATATAATTGGACAATCTAATTTCACACTATTCCAAGGATCCAAGACATTCCCTTCATTTATTTTTATCTCTTTTTGTAAATACTTCACATTTTAAAAAAACTAAAAAAACAAACAAGGAATTTGTGGACATGACTCAATCCCAACAAGCTACTTGGGATTAACATAAAATATTGGTTAATAAATTTACACCCCTTTAATATTATCAAAATTTATATTTCTAAGTTTGAGATAAATAATATATTAAATATTAATCATTTTATGTATAGGAAATATATATGTAGAAGGTACAATAATGGTAACTATAAGTAGAACAATAAAAATTCATAGATTCCCCATTTATATCTTATGTGGAGGAACCATTCGAGGCTTAAGGGGAGCTCATTAAAAATATACTCTTAGTAATTACAATAATTTCATAGGTTCTATCAGAAGTGATCATGATAGCTGATCCATTTCAGGTGAGAATTCATTTTGAATTCTATTTATTGTTATTTTATTGAAAATTAATTAAGAACTCATTATTACCTAAATTAAATTACATATTCAGTTATCTAATAGATCACCCTTGATAGTGAAAATGAGGGTAATCACCCACTATCTAGGAGAAGTTGGTGTTATTAGTTGAAGATGAACAGTTTATAGTAACCTTCCATAATGGGGTAAAAAATCAAGATATTATATATAAGTGGGATAATTTCAATCTAAATTCATATTATTTCAATTTCACTAAAATAGTGATATTTATTTACTCTCCTTGTACTATAAATATATATGTAGAACCAATAAAACCAATCTTGTTATCTTATGATAAAGAGTCAAAGAATGAGGTGGAATGTTTGCAAAAACCAGTGGAGGATTCATATCTACTCCTCCCTAAGGGTGTAGGAGAATAATTCATTGACCAAGGGGGGCTCTTCAATAATTTTTTAGGGATGTATGCTATAAAGGACACAATATGGTGGTTTCTATCAAATAAACCTCACTGAACATTATATTTTAGATAATAGTTGGTACTTCTAAAATGGGGGTAGTAAAAACCTAGTACCAACACGGGGGTTCAAACCAAGACTCTTTTCCTTTCTATTTCACATTTATTTTTTTAATAAATTATTGATTTAGATTATTTTATTTTTGTTGGTTCTATAGAGGAAAGTAATGGTGGATACACTAAATATTAGCTTAAAAAGATTCCCATCCAATTAAGCCAAGTTATTTCTATCTAATATTTATCTTATGTTTTTTCAATTACAATCTTATTACAAAATAAAAAATAAAAATTTAACTTAAATGAATACAATAATTAAGATAAGTGTGGGGGAGAGTGTATCCTACTTCAATATTATGCTTCGTTTTGTTTTTTTTCTTTTTCTGTATGATTCAATATTTATTGATACGTTTTGTAGTTTTTATACTATTGAGTTGATTCTATAAGTGTTCATGAATTTAAATTCCAAAAAATACATGATTTTTTTTATTTTTTTGATCCCTAATCAATTTTAAGCTTTTAATGAATTTTGGGTCTATAGAGAAATCCATGCATATAATAGACTATCTAAAGAAAACATGCCCAATATAAAAGGTTTCTAATTTTTTTTGGTATCTTCTTAAATTTATTTATTTCTTTAGATCTTGGGACATGATTCGCAATTTAGAACTTAATTTTTTGACTTATTCAAGATTCTATGAGTTTAGGTGTGCTGAAAATGATAAAGATAATTTTTGAAATTCAAAGACCCTTTATTATACTCTTTTCAAGCATTCCGTTCATCCAAAATTACTTTCTATGAGATTTAGTTACCATTTATAACCTTATAGGAGCTACATTATAATTAAAATCTGTTACCATCCATATCTAATTATTTTAATTCATGATTTATAGTTTAAGAAAAGTGCGGGGAAGGTTATTCCTAGAAATTGTTATTGATGGAGTTTAATGATTAATAATATTTCAAGGGGGTATTTCTATTTTAAAGAAAAAATAAGTCACAATATTCCTTGAAATTCATTTTTTCCCTCTTTATCTCAAAAAAATAAAAAAAACTATATATAAAAAACTAAAATGAAGATGGTATTGAAATAATCATTATACCTTCTTAAATGACTCATGAACCTAATGATAATATGGGGATTAAATTATCATAATTACTCTATATCCAATTTTAATTCCCATTATCCTTGAAATAATAATTTAAATAATGAGATAAAAGTATGATTCAATCATTATAGTTTTTATTGATATGTTGATTACCATTAAAAGGGGATTGATACATTTGAGATTGGTGATACATTTGAGTAAGGAAGAAGGAGTGCGTTTTTATTATATTTTCTTGAATTTCATATATTGATATTTAAGAGATTAAAACCCTCTTTTAATCCTTTATTTTTAAAAATAAAACTACCAACCCTTATCCCCAACACAACCCATGAAAAATTTATTTTGATTTAGTGCAACCTTTATTTGAGGGGAGATGTAGTCACATTGCAATCATATGGAATGTTTTCATGATCCTTAGAAGAGGAAGAATTTTCAAAATACGTTTCTTGAGAGTGAGGGATGCATTTCCTTGCGAGGTAAGTATACATATGAATGGATATATCAATGGAATTGAATGAATTTTTTTAGTAGAATAAAATGGGAGTTAAAATCATAATATAAGTAAGAAGAGAATTGGATGAAAAAGAAGTGCACACTACTACTTTGGATTCAATTAGTTTGATATTTACTTGATTATATATATTTCCTAGGAGTATAAGGGAAAAATTGTGGCGTAGTGATAGAATGAAAAAATTGTAAGTTTTTAATTAATTTTTTTCTAATATTCCCCCAAATTTTTATTAATTTTGGTCTAATAACGTAATTTTGAATATTTTTGTTAAATTGTAATTAGTTGTAAAATTATCCAAAATTATGTATTTTATTAATTAAATAATTATTAATTATTATAATTTTTAATTTTCAAGATTTAAAATGTATTTTATTTCATTTTTAGTGAAATGGGTTAATCATATGTGAGGGGTGTTGGCTGCGTAAGAGTGAAGTACAAATCCATAAGGCCACATAAGAATAATCAAGAAAATAAGCATCATGCTTAAGAGTAAATCCTTAATCCAACCTATTGTATAAGGTAAACCCCAAGAACCATTCACTATATAAGAATCATTCAACTGGGATGATTTCTATATAAGAATCATATGTCCATACCAACACTACATAAGATTAAACTCCTTATCTTAAATTGTCATGTTAGATTACATAAAAGGTCACCATAGGTTTCTAGCCATGATTCAGTGTACTACATAAGATTAAATCTACATGTCCATGAAATAATTTAGATTAACTTATATTAGTAAGATATTATGTAATAAACACATTAATGGGAAAGAACTACTGAGTGCCTCTATGAGTGAATATCTATATAAGAATCACTTCAAAGGGAGTTGTATTGCACAATGATTATCTATGAATCCATACAATATCTACATGTAACAACCAAAATATATGGATTTATATTTCTAGTTAAATAATAATACCATACAATTTATCTATTCTAACCATCATTCACATATACTTGATGCATTTAGAAGATCAAATAATCTTGAAGAAAGATCAATATAGGTCATGGAAGAAGATATTATTACACGTGGATACTTTACATGAAAATCTAAACATAAAAAGAATATTTTTATACCCTTGAATATAAAATATATATAAATGTACAAAGTGTACCTCCACATTCCACACATCCAAAAAAACATCTTGGGAGATCATGGGAGTTGAATTCACTGAAAATGAAGATGGAAAAAAGCCGTAAGAAGTTGGAAGAAGAACTTGAAAGTGGAACATTTATGATGATTCTAGGAAATAATATTCCACATTGAGTACATCAAGGATCAAAGAGGTGAATCTTGAAAACTCTTGTTCATTCCTTTAAAAAGGGATCACAACC
Organism: Viscum album; assembly: GCA_963277665.1. NCBI lineage: Eukaryota > Viridiplantae > Streptophyta > Magnoliopsida > Santalales > Viscaceae > Viscum > Viscum album. The sequence goes on from OY728120.1 coordinate 1,117,062,802, forward strand.
GTAATAGAATGGGTTCCCCTCTTAGGGATTAGTTTAGTAATTTTTTTGTCTGTTATTTTATTTATTTTTAATATTAACAATAGTTCTAATTATTTTTGTTCATAATTTCATCTCTCTTTATCCTCCTGTATGATCTCTAAAATTCATGTTTATAGAAAAATAACTCAATGGTTAGTCCCTGGGGAATATTTTATGGGTTATTAAATCCATATTCTTTAATTATTTAATGTTTTCTTCTCATACTTGATGCATCAATGAGTGGGTGGGGAAGTATATTGATGGTTATTTATTTCTCCACTTCCAATTTTTTATCATGTTCTTACTTTTATCAATTTTATTCTCCCTCTCTTATCTTGTTCTACACTTTATATAGTGGATTTTTATGGATTAAGGAATGAAAATCATACAATTGAGTGGGGTTTTAGGATGGTGGATTACTTGGTTTGGTGTGTTCATTGCCTTTTCTCTATAGATAAGGTTGGTTGGATATGCATATGAAGGTTTTCCATGTGTGTTTAGTCCCATGACATAGATAAAGATACTTAATCAATGATTGGTTATGACTTGATAATTTGAATAATTTTAAAAAAATCTTATATAATGTGGTAATCATGTAATCTAACCTAATGTTATCTCCATTAATATTAAATTTTTCTTTCATTTTTTTATTTTTTTTCTATCCTTTTTTTATCGCCTGCTTTAACTATTTTAAAGGACCAAAAATACAAATAAGTGTATAGAAATTATTATCTATTCTTGGAACCATGGATACATACATGTGGTTATATCCCTATATATATTCATAGGGGATCTTTAATTTCTATTTTAATATCCCCAATACAATTAAACTGTAAATGAATATCGGTTAAGGATAACTAAAATTCATACTTTAAAAGGTTGATTATCATTTAAATTCATGATTTTATGCATTCAACATGAAATAATTATAAAGTAGAGATTTCATTTTTTATAAAATGATACATTTTGTATTCTTAAAATCATTTAAGAATATTAACAAAAACGTATATAAGAATTTATCTCATTATATCACATATGATATACTTCCATATCAGTCTTATGTTTAATGTACATTTATGGTTTTGTTAAACACATCATATCTCTATGTACTTCCTTCCAAATCTATATATGACCATCTGAAAAAACCCTCCCACTAAAATCTCTATTGAGTAACATATATGAGGTAATATAGTTCGAATAATTTTAAGACTCAGGAATCATATTCCTAATTTTAAACACTTTGAAAAAATTATTTAAACTCCATTAAATCACAGAATTAAATGTTATGATTTTAATAACTTTAGTTGTCTACTTATAACTCCTTTTAAGTTCATCATCATCATTATTCATATAAATTTTTCATCAAAATATTCCATTGAAATATTTTTTTAACTAATGAAACTATTTGTATTAATAATTTACCAATATACCCTAAACATTTTTGGATATAAAGTGACATTAACTTTGTGTTTTAATTGGTGTAAAATTTTGTTTGTTAATTTTAAAATTCTTAAGGTCTAAATATACTCTCACTTGCCTCTTAGACACAATATTTTATTTGAATGACATTTTAAGATACAAAAACCACTATTTGTTAGGAAATAACACTTATTTACATTAGTGGTAATATTTAACAAATAAATCAATTTATATATATCATATATTGTATTTTATATTTTTAGAGAAGTACTGTGAAAATAATACTATTCTCTAAAATATTCCACTAATGGTGGAAAAAAATCACTAATATTTTAATAAACATTTGGATAAAAAGTTTATCCTATATAAAACATATATCCTTAACTTATTCTCAAAACATGTTATTGAATTTAATGAATCATAAACCATGTGTATTAAATCAACCATTTCATATTTTTCATAATAAATATATGATAATAAATGAATTACCTTATCAAATAAGTCAATTTAATATGGAAATACACATCCTTTATTCAAATTCAGTGGCTTGATATTTTCATTCCGATTCTACTCTTTGATATAGAATCTATTTTCTTCATCACCTAAATATAAACAGAAATATCTTTTAATCATTTCTATTATTTTAAACAATTATACATTTAAAACACTTTCAATACATACATTTTTTATCATATACCCTTCAAAATCAAAGAATTTATTTCTATTAAACTGACACTTGTCATGGAATTTACATGGAGTTTCTCATAATACTTTATGTATCATGTAAAATTAAATCATATGGAAACTAAGTTTTTACATCCTGATATCTCCCTTAGGTTTCAATTACTTTGACTAACTCTTCTGAAGAAATATTTTTGTACTTTCCAACTAAATTTTCTTCCTTTGGTTTGAACTTTTACCCACTTTAATTATCAGTACAACACCAAAACCAAGACATAGAATTCCTTATTTCATTTATCTTCAACACTTTGATAAAATATGGTAACCGTTTTTTGAACTCATTCAAATTTTTATCACATTTCCAATGATTATTGCATAATTAATTCAATAACTAGAACAAGACTTAAAGGAAACCTTTAGTGTCTACAAGTTATTAACATATCCAATAATATTAATATAAGAGTGAATAATAAATTTCCTTTATTCATATTGTATCTAATTATTTTTAAGCATTAATTGAATATTTCTATGATTTTCATAATAATTTATATCTACTTGTTGAAAAAATTAAACATCTAGTTACTAAGGAAGGTATTTCTCTAACACTTAATTTTATTCTTGCTTAAGAATAATTGTTAAGACTTTATACCAATCTAATAAGTTTCTTACATTAAGGTTATCCTATATAAATATTGATCTCAAATTAATGTTTGATGAGGATTATGTAATTTATCTAAAACATAATCTTTTATCAAATGAGTATCATGTTTTACTTTTATTTAATAAGGACTATTATTAAATGTTTTCCCACTCAAATGATAACCCATTTTAGATTTCACCATATCCATAATGGGATGGTATCAATATTTCACTATGATTTGGGTCACTTTAACATATATATCATCACTTAGCTATTTAGGTAGCTCATTATTAAAATCATATCATATATGACTCTTGGATTGCTGAGTGGATAACTCTTTACCCTAATCCAACATATGGATTCACTAAATATTATTCCTTTGGTAACCTAATCCTATTAGGGTCTCATAATTAACTATAACTCAAATAAAATTTCAAGAATGAGAACCTATCCTAGTAGGGTCGCTTATTACTTAATTTACTTACATGAGATAATATAAGGGCACCCATATTTAGCATGGCCTACTCAGTTAGAAGATCAAGGTCTTGAAAACTATTTTCTTTAGAAGGAATCTAACACTTAGTTTTTAAAGGGTATGTAAATATCACCATATTATCTCATTTATTCCCTTTACATGTTTGAATGTTTCTTATGATTTAAATTGGAATCACTTTCCTTCCACTAAATCAATATATTCAAACCATATTGATATGTAACTCTTTACACAGCTCATAGATTATGTCGCTAACCCATATTAAAAGATAACTATATTCATATATATCTAAATCCATCTCATGCATAAGGTACATAACACCCTTTCATATAAATTATAACAATAATATGAAATTGATATTCCACATATGAGTAAGTTTAGAGTGACATACAACCAACCCCCACTTTTCTTGTCAAAATATAATACTCCAAGCCGTTGAGAAATTTAATTCAAAGTCTCTCTACCCAAGGATACTTTAATTAGGAGAGATATCAATTCCATCATAATCCTAACACTTAATTTATATAATCTATAGATAACATTTAAATTCAAGCTCATAACCTAGTATAAGACAAAGTCAAGGTAGATGAAAACTAAATCAATAATCTTACCTAGAATATAACTCATTGTATGTATGTTTGAAAATTTATAGAAGCAATTTAACACTTTAAACTAAAGAATACATAAATTCATAAAATAACAATTATATTCATGAATAAAACAAGGAATAAACTAAAAAATGAATAATTAATATATTTAAACATGAGATAAACTATTTACAAACAATTCATATATCAAGAAATTATAAAAATCTTATAATTTCATCATGCAATATGGACATTCCGTAATTAAATAACATAAACACCTTATATTTACTTTAGATATTAACACTTTACATTATCCTTTATATTCCATTTACTTTAAATATATGATATCTGTAATATAAATATTATATATATGAACTATTTATATAGTATGTAAATATTCAAAATATCAAACATTTAATATTATTTAAACCTTCATCATATTAATTATCAAAACTAATTTTGATGTGGTTTAAATAATTTCCTCAAATAATGCACTTTAATTTGAATAATTAAAATTAAATAATTATAAACAATTAATAATATTAACTTAAAAATAAATTATTCTATATTATGCTTTATTTTTTTAATTTATAAACACTTTATGAATTAAATTTATAATATTTTTATAAACCATTTATATATAAATTATAATTCATTTCATATAAATTCAAAAGGTATTTAATATTAGTAATTGATATTTATGTAATATTTGTTTAATAAATGTTTCACAAACATTTATTAATTAAGTATAAATTTTTCATAATTAAATAATTTATAAACACTTTGTAAATTAAATAAATATCCCAAAATACAATTTTATATAATTTATAAAAAAATTATAAATTATTTAAATCAATTCATAATTTAAATTTTAGAAAAATTTATTTTCTCTATATGTTGTATTAAAAAATATACTCTATATTGTAAGGCGTGATTAGCTCTATTATCTATCGTATTTAATGATAGATAATTCCTAGCCTATGATATAACCATTTCCGCCTAGTGTGTCATGTTTTATGATATACACAAAATCTTAATGATGATATGATGCTATGTTTTTGCAAACATGGAATGATGTCATCATCCCTAATGATTTCCTATGCCATAAAATACGGTATAGTGTAAAAATGAAGGAACTCATTGGGTTTCTGGTATTGATATCAGATATTGTAGGGCGTAGTCACATCACTACCTACAATATCCCCTGTTGTATAGCCAATAGTAATAAAAATTTTCTTTCTTTTTTTAAAATAGAAAATATGACATCCATGCGAAAAACAAGTTCCTCAATTTTTCAACATGATTTCAGGAATCAAAATACATGGTGATGATATGATACCATTAAAAGTGAGATAAAATCTACCATGTGAACACATTTAATGTGGTGTATATATGAATCTAACAAATAACTCCATTTACTCAACTCTTTGGACAATGAAACTCTTTGCATCGATAATGGATCTCTTTAATGGAGATCCACAAGTCATCACCCTTCATGCGTGAGAGTTCGCAGGAATCGATTAACTCTTTAAAATTTGTTTTGATACCACTGATGGGGTTTTTAGGATAGATTAACACTTAAAAAATTCAGTATAAATAACAACAAATTTTCTTCTTGAGATGTACCATTTATGAAACCTAAACCGTGTATAAGAAAAAATAAATTACTTATCATGTGACTTACACCATCAATGGTTGTTGAATAATTATTCCATCCAAGTGCTTAATGAAGATCCCTTCAAGGAAACTGAAGGACACCCACCTTCATGGTGTATCCATAGGTTTATGTGAATAACCCATTTCATGGGCAAGATCCTCTAATATACCACTAAATTCTAGTGACTCTCATTGTAAAGGGATAAGAAAGAAAAGATCATGGGTAGAATATGTAGAAGGTTTAGAAATATTGAATAATCACCATCTCATAGTGGCTAGCCTTTTGTATTGTCCCTAAGGAAACTCCCTAGTAACCTATATCATTAACTAAAATGTTATGAAAAAATCATGTAATGTTATAGTTACAAACCATTTGTAAACTTTTTCTAATACAAAACTTCCATGTGTTTCATCTTATGAAAAATTGTATTGATGATATCCAGTTTGGGGGCTCCGAGCATTAACCTTATAACATTCTGTCACCTTGATAATCATAGGGTGTTATGAATATTATTATATGATTAAATAAGCCTTATTAATTTCCTATACCATACTCTACAACTAGAAAAGGTAGGAGCGTGATATCATATATCATGATTTACCCCTGAATAGATCGAAGGCCTTCTTTTTTTATTGATTTTTTATAACCCCCCACCCTCCTTCCCATAAAGACCTGAGACATCTATGAAACCAAATTCTAATAAGGTATCTTCTATCCTTGTCCCCAATGTGAAAATTCCCACCTTACACATTAATATTTAGTAAACATGTGGTTTTAATGAATTAATATTGTGAAATAAAGGATCGAATGGAAGGAAAAAACCATCTGGTTTGAGTGAAATTTATCCGTAAGTAGTGCACTAATTTATATATAAAAATGGCAGGGATTTATTCCTTTATATTCATATAAAATTTAATGAAAATATAATCTCTATATAATCCCCCACACTAAATAATTATTCTCTTAGAAAGTAGCATTAAAAACAACACCAATGTGATTTCACAACAGAAGACAAAGAGAGTCACCAAAATCAATAACTAGAGAAACCAAAAATCATCATGCCTCCTTAATAACATTTGTTTTAAATTATAAATTTGGTTCATTAAATTAATTCTAACTTCATTTATCCTCTCATTCACATAAACACTTACCTCACCACACCTAATCACACATATTTTAATTTTGATTAGAAAAGTTTTTATTATCCAAACAAATGCATGGGTCGGTATAGGTTTGATGAGTTTATAATTATATAACTAAATATTCAAGTATTTGTCTTAATATTGATGAATTTTCAGGGTTTTTTTATTTTTTTTAGGGTTGTTATATTTCTTATTTTACAAATTCTGAGGTGGAATAAGTAGGTTTGGCTATTTTAAAAGTAAAAATGAGTGGTTCTAGTTTTCAATAAAGAATTTTCTTCTCCTTACTCCTCTTAGAAATGAATCAGATCTGAAAATTTTAAAAACTTCAAGGAAAGTCCAAACATTTCAAAATTTCTCTAACAAAATAATTTTCTTCCCTCTTCCCTTATTTTACAGTAGTGTTGTCCAAATTTATTCAGATCTAAAATTCTTAATAGATTTGATTTGTTGATGTAAAAAAGGAAACTTTATATTTAAAATGTAGTTTTAACTTCCAATACATTATTTTGAAGGATAAATAATTATTTAATCCTCCCAAACATGATATTTTCTTGGTTATAAAACACTAATTAAGAAGAAGTTTCAAGATATAGTTTTTATTTTTTCCCAAAATCTACTTCAATTTGTTTTAGCAGTTCCACTTTAAAACAGTTCTTTGGGTACTTTTTTCCACCCCAAATTAGCCACAAATATTATATCAAACCACAAGACAACATCCCCACACACTTGAGTTCAATAATATCGTGAAATTTTACTTCTAGGGTATGTTGGATAAGGATTATATGTTTGTAATTGGGCTATATAACAGGTTGTTCATGGATAATAATGGCTCATGGGGATCAAACATAAATGAATTTACAAAATAAAAGGTTATTTATGAAAAGGGTATTTAAATACCAAAATAAATATATCAATTATCTTCAATACATGAAACTTTATCTCTAAGGTTTTGAAAAAACTTATTAAATTTTAGTTAAATAAATCATTATTTGGTTCACTCAATAAGTGAGGTTATCATAAAGAAATTTCAAAAGGGTTTAGATTCCACATGGCAAGGCAACCTCAAAATTTCGATTGTGATTTCTGGAGTGGGATTCAACATTCAGTTGTCTTTTCATGAATTTTCCAAATTTTTTAATCTAAGACAAAGTTCATGCCAATATTCATTTAAATTCAGTTCTGTGGGAAAATGAGTTCACTCATTCACATGGGCTTAAAAAATTACAAAGGTATTCATTTTGAGTTATAAGTTTTAAAAACAACACAAAAATGAAACAAAAATAATAAATAAAAATAAAATCATAAAAACAAAAAGAAAAGGAAAATATAAAATTCAAATCTAACAAAGGATATTCCTCCTATAACAATTATTTTTGTGAAATATTCTCATTGTGAAATAATAAATATGATAAATAAGAATCATAAATTAGGGATATAAAAAAATAAGTAAAAAATGAAGGGTAAAACATATCCTTAGTTGTGTCTGGTAACTTGAAGATTAATTTTATGTACCGGAAGATCTTGAAAACACGTTTTGAAAAGCTTTATTATCTACTCATTGACTATGAATAGTGATTCCTTCCCTGGTTCTTTAATATTTACAATGCCAAAGAGAAATCATGATTAATAATAAAGTATATATCCCATTTGGAATGAAATTTACCTAAAAATAACTTTAGTATGGATTCAAAAAATAAAACATTATATCACTCATTGAAAACATTAGTAAGTATTATTCCATAATGAAAAGCTTTGGTTTTATCCTTATAAATCCTAGATTTTTCTTAAGAATTATTTTTTATTTCTCTCGACTCTTATAAGAATAATTTTCCCTCATTTTCAACTTCAAAAGATTCATGTTATGGGATTTAACTGCCCAAAAATCGTTATATTCTAACTCCATAGGTAAGTGATAAGAATTTTCCATATAAAAGTCTAAAAGGTGAAATTATAATTTCAGTTTTGAAGGTATTCCTATAATCATAAATAGCATCATCCAATATCAAACTCAAATATTTTCTATTTGGGTGGAATTTTATTCAAAATATGTTTGATCTTTCTATTTTACAATTCAATCATCCCATTTTTTTGTGGGTGATAGAGTGTATAAACCCTATGACGAACTCCATAATTCCTTAAAACATCTTCTAAATATATGTTACAAAAATAGGTCCCTTTATTAGTGATGATAAACCTTGGTAACCCAAATCAGGAAAATAATTTTTCTCTCACAACCTTAGCAACAACTTTTGTATCATAAACTATAGTTGGAATATATTCTACCCACTTGGACATGTAATAAATAATAAATAATATATAAATATATCCTACATAATTTGGAAATGGTCCCATAAAATCCATACCCCAATCATCATACACTTCTCAAAAAGATGGGTCGTTAATTGTTACCTTGAAATTGGTAGGTTTTAAATATTCTATAAAATTAAAAAGCATCTCTAAAAATGGTGGGACATTATAAAACTGGGTCAATCAATTTTCTAGAAATTATTTGGGGTCAAAAGTGACCAACACAACTCAAAGTTTGGAAAGAAAATCAGTACAGATAGAAATTCAAAACCTAAGATACATATCTTGATTATTCCATCACTATTAAAATGACAAGGGTAAGGATAATCCCAAATTTATTTAATAACATAACTAACAATCTTAGAAACATATTTCTTATAAAAATAGTGGGGTATCTCATTAGTAGACAAATAATTCACAATATCAGTAAACCATGGTCTTTAACACTTAACAACATGTAATTACTCATCAAGAGAGGTTTCTTTAATTGGTGGATATATTTGAAGTTTCTCATAAAAAATAGTAGGCAATATACTAATAATCATCTATAAGGTTTTCACTTCCTTTAATATCCTTTATTTCATCATAATACTCTTTCAAAAAAAAGCCATCTCAACACCCATTGTTTTATATCATGTTTGTTCATTAAAAATATGATTTCAGAATAATATGTGAAAACAAACACTTTAAATCCTAACAAGTAACATTTAACATTGTTTAAAGAAAAAAATATCCAACAACACCTTCTCAGTTTTTGTGTATTTTTATTGATATTGATCTAAAGTTCTAGATACATAATCTATCACATGAGACGTTCTTTCCAAATTTTTACTCAAAACTCCCCCAAGTGAAAAATATGATTCATTAGTCATAAATTCAAAGGGAAACCCACGTTTTAGTGGTTGAATAATGAGTGTATATGCTATATTTTCTATTAAATATCGATATGATATTTTATATATATCATCAAAGAAAAATTGAGACTCTTTTGAAATAATATTGATAAAGGAAATTTTTTCTTGATATGTTCTTTATGAATATCTTATAAAAACCAGTATATATAAGAAAATATTGAACATTTATCATTATTTTTGGGTATAGAGGTGAATAAATAACCTCAAATTTAGATTAATCAACTTGAATTCTATTTTTAAACACAACATGGCCAAGGAAAAATTCCTTTAACTGCCTTAAAATCTCATTTTTCATAGTTGAGAATAATAATTTTTATTGATGCAAGTGTTTAGTACAGTAGTCAAACTCTTCAAATGTCTTTAAAAAAATGATCCTAGACTATTAAATTATCTATAAAAACTTTCATATATCATTCTAAAAATTCATAAAAGATACTCATTATACAACTTTTAAAGGTTCCCAGGTAATTACACAAACCAAAATGAATTTTTCTATAGGCAAAATTCTAAAAGCACATGTGAAGTTGGTTTTCTATTCATATTCACATGAAATAAAAATCTAAAAGTAACCAAATAATACATCAAGGAAACAATAGTGGGTCTATCCAGCTAACCTTTCAAGAACTTGGTTAAGAAATAAGAGTGTAAAGTGATCCTTCCTAGTCACTAGGTTGATTTTTCTATAATCAATACACACTCTCCATTTATTAGGATGTATAACATTAATGATTTCACCAAATTAATTTTTAAAAATATTAAATCCACTATTATTATGAAAAATTTAAATATCTTTCACTCATAGACTATCAATAATGAGAAAAATTATTTTAGCAACCATAAAGGTGGTCACTTGTTTTTTAATAACCTATAAAAGTGTTGGGTTAAGCCTCATTTGAAATTGCCTAATAGGTTTGGTATTATCCTCTAAAAAAATCCTTTAAATAAAAATTAAAGGACTAATTCAATTCAAGTCATATAAAGACCATAATATTGATTTACTATGTTTTTTAAGTACTCCTCAAAGTTTTTTTTCTGATCATGTGATATCTCTTTATAAATTAGGATAATGAATCATTCATTTTCACCAAAGAATTCATATTTAATATTTTTGGGTATTTGTTTCAATTATAATTTCAGTGGGTTGCTTTTAAAATATTAAATGACCTCTTTAATCTTTCTCTTTTTTAATTCCTTTTTCCTTCTCTCTCCCCCACTCAATTTCTCTCGACCTTGCACATGAGCCCCTTTATTACCCCTATCCTTGGGTGGATTTCAAGGTAGATCTTCATAAATTTCTTCAAGGAGTATCTAAGTAAGGCTCTCCTATCCAATCTTTTGGATTTATCTCCACTGTTTTCTTGGTTTTCCTTTTCCCTCGTGGCCATGAAAGCCTAGGGTTTTTTTAATCTAGATCATATGATGTATTATTTTATGTTAATGGATTAATTTTTATTCAATATAGTCTTCCTTATCTATTTATTTTGGATTACAACTATTTCTTGTTGGTTCCATGTGTTAAAAGTAGTCATTTCCATGTTATACCACTTCTTAATGAACTAAATGTTCTTAATTAAATTTATAAATAATTTGTTAATTATTTTAAAGCATATAAGGATGTTCTAAAAACTATTGGTGTGTGATGGGTTGGTTTTAAACTATTTTTCTTTGGAATTGGAATGTAAATGTCTTAATATGGCATATTTTTTCATATGGTGATTTGGATGTAGAGAGTAGATTTTTTGACATGGGGATAACTCATGGGAACCCTAGGTATTTAAGTGGGACGGATAGAACATTTACTACTAGTCAATGTTCTTCCCTCCCTAGCCCTTGGACTATAACACAACACTAACTAAACAAATAATTATTGCTACTACAAAATTGGCCTTTAATAGTGCTAGAAAAGGCCATTATCAGTGTTAAAAAGTCACTGATAATTGAAGCATGGTTAAAGGCCCGAAACTTTTATCAGTGCCAAAAAAGTACTACTAAAGGAACCCTTTATTAGTGCTTTTTTTATCATTGTTAAAGGGACCTTTAGTAATGCTTTGTTAGTGTCGATAAAGGACATGCTGATAAAGGGTATATAAAAAATCCCATGGCCCACCCACCCACATTTATTAGTGCTTCTCCCACCCCTTTATTAGTGCTTTAGATAATCTTAGACTCCCACACGCACCCCTGCCTCCATCAAGTTTCGAACCCTAGACCTCCACGTTATACACCAATGATTTTACCACTCCTCTATGCTATTTTATTTTAGATTTTATGATATATCTATGTATTTATATATATTTAATTGTTTTTTATCCATATATTTATATATCTGTTTATATATATGTTTATATATTAATTAATATATTTTATATGTAAGTATGTTTAATTATTTATTAATAAAATTAAATTTTTATGTGTGAATATATAAAAAAATATGTATATATTGTTATATATTTGATTATAAATAACATTAAATTGTGAAAATCATTAAAATTTCAAATCCATAATATCAATATGAATGTAATCCCTCATAATAAATTCAGTCCTCATTGAAAAATGGGAATATACCCCCTTAAATGAGGTTGAAATCCATCAAATGTTAAAAAAATTGGGGTACCCTGATTAAAACTCAATTTGGATTACTTCTGGGTCTTTTTTCCCCAAAAAATTTGATAGACCAGGGAATAGAGCTCATTGTAGGCTTTGATTTGATATGTGTTAGAGCCCAAATGGATGCCCAGATCAAAAGTTATGGTTGTTTGAAGTTTGAGTTGTGCTTTTAACTTATTTTAGATATTTTATTATTATTTTGAATTTTTTTCTCTTCAAATTGATATTAAATGACTATGACTCAGTAATAATAAGAAAATTATTAATTAAAAATATTTTTTTTGTTATTTTATAAGTTATTTTCATTAAATATCTTACATATTAAGTGTAAATGTCTATTGACCTTATCTAAAATATATTTTTTGAAAATATATATTATACTTATATTAATATAAATATATAAATATATAGATATATTATTTTTTAATGAAATATAATTTTTTTGAAGTATACTTTTATCAACGCTTGTAAAAAAGCACTGATAAAGTTACCCCTTTAACAATGCTAAAAAAACTTGTTAAAAAACCCCCTTTAACGGCGCTTTTTTAGCACTAACAAAGGGGGTCTTTAACAAAATTTTTAGATAGTGTTGTTAAATCCCTAGAACTAGATAACCCCAGTTTTGTAGTAGTTATACAGTTACTATAGGGACTTTGTATTTATCCACTCTAGTGTATCATGCATGGGAAAAATTGTGAATTGTTCGATCACTATGATTATGAGGATCCTTGGATGAGGCATGGCCTTAGCTGCCTTAGGGTTATACCATTGTTCTTAGTTGTTCTTTATTATTATTATTATTCCTCTGTTTATTTAAAATGATAAAAGTGAGTTTTCTTTTGAATTTTTTTTAAACATTCATGCTTATTTTTTCTAACAATGATTATTCATGGAATGCTTGGTGAGAATCTATTAGGATTTATGCTCACACCCCACATATACCCAGTAGATGTATATGGACTTTTTTGGTCATATATAGGTAAAAGTAATGCATTTATTGGAGGTGGTGAGTATTATTTCTAGTGAACCATGGTTGGGTGATAGTGGTGAAATTGTGGGAGGTTAAGCCTCATGTCACATGAAGATGAATATATTTATTTTTTCATTTTGGGTTTTGATTATTATACCTTATCTCTTCTTTTTGTATTGTCTTGTAGCTCCATGTCTCATCTTTTTTATATGTATGAGACATATTCATTTATTTCATGTTTGTATGTTTAGTTTTATTTATGTATTGTTATGTTTTATTTTAGGTTTTATTTATATTATGTTTGTGATTTTATTGGAAAAATTATTCCCAAATGAGTTTATTGATGCTCAGCTTGTGGGGATTGGGAACACCCTTTGATCCTTTCCATGGATCAGCTCGAATGCCTGAATAAGGGGTATCCTAGTTTGGTTTGTAATAATCATGATTTTTTGTTGTCATGATGTTTCATCAAGATGGTTTTATAATTTTTATCAGTAGGTTTTGTAGGTTATAAATTCATTCTATCATGAGTCGTGGTTTTCTCATTGAAATATATTGGTTGTGAATTTCTAGACAAACATTCAAAAAGTATTCCTTATTGTTTGGGTTTTCTAAATCTATCATTTCCATCCTTAGATGAAGTTTTGGTTAGATTAAAAATGTCTTGTTCATTTTTTTGGAATGGTCTTACTGTAAAAACAACATTTCAATTTTTATAAGGTTCTTGAATTTGTGGACACTAATTAGTAAAATCTTTATTTGAAGTGAAAATTACAAAGTTACCTTGTAATTGAAATTTTTTTATGGTTTGTTTTTAGTTTGTGATGTGTTGGAAAACATTATTGACCTAATCATAGTGGTAAAATCTTTAATTTGACTCATAATCATGTTATTTTCAAAAGTGGAAGTGGTAACTTCCAGAGCATATTTAACATGAAGAAGGGCCCTTTTTCTAAATTACTGATTATTTTGGTCCATGTTTTTAACAATATTTAATGAAAATGTTTTATTTTTATCAACTAAATCACCTCATAAAGTAGAATCAATCATATTTATATAGTTAAGAAAATTTCTATTATAAAAATATTGAATCAGAATTTGTTCACTAATCTGGTGGTGGGGAAATCTAAAACATATTATTTTGGTTCTCTAATAGTATTAACGTAAAGTTTCTCTTGTAATTTTTCTAATTCCATATATTTATTTTCTAATCATACAAGTCTTGGAATTAGTAAAAATATTAATGAAAAATATTATTCAATCTATTGAAATCTCTAATAAAATTATTATGTTAATAGAAAACCCATTCCTTATCCACTCCCTATAAATAAAAAGGGAAATGTCTCAATTTATTTTGATAGTCATTAACTCCCAATGTTTTCATTTTAACATACATATAAATAAATTATTAAATATTATTTTTTGGATCATACCTTGGTATCCTATTAAATTTTTGAAGATGATGAATGAATATAGATTTGATTTAATAACTAGTAGGTTCATCAGGGTATTCTACATGATTTTTTTGATTATATTCATAAAATGACGTGAATTATTAAAGTTTTCTATTATCATCCACTATGATTTCAGGATTAAAAATGTTTATTCTGGGTGTGTTTGTGGAAGAAGTTGAAGTTTTGGGTCGATATCCTAAATTTTCTTCATGCATAATATCAAAAAATTATGTTTTAGCTTCAAAAATACTAACAACTCTAGCTATAGAATAGTAGGTCCTATCAATTTCAAGGTCCAAAGGTAATAAATAAGAGTTTTGACTTCTAAAAAACAACAAAAAATTATAACAGACTAGGATACCAACCCTTCAATAAAATCAGTTTAAAGAATGGGTTTTCTCATGGATCCCCTTTCAAATTTTTATCCCCAATAAATACAATGTAGAATCCCTAGGGTTATCTCTAGATAATGTCACAGACTAAGTTCAAAACTATCACTTGTGTTTTCTGTTTTTTAAATGTAGAAGAAAATTTGAGGATTTGATAATTGTGTGTAAAATTTAATGGAAAACTAAAAATAATAAATTAAAAATAAAATGAGAGATTATATTTTTTAAATCAAAGAAGAATTGGATTAAAAAGGAGTGTGAAAATAAAATTAAAAACAGAATAAATGGATAAGTTTTAACTTTTTAGAAACTCCCTTATTCCTTTCCTAAAAGTATTAATTTGTTTAATTTCTCAATTTAAACTTCAAGACCCCAATGTATACATCTAAATATGCCTGGAAACCATATTAAGGCCTCATTATGGGTGTCGACCTTCCTATGAACGTGATTTGACTACTCAAAGACCTATGAGTAATCAAACCTAATTGAACTCACTATTCTCAAAGGAAAGACCTCACAAAAGAAGATTAAATAGTAATAACAATAATTTTTCTTTAATAAATTGAAAATGTATCCAATCATCATAGAATAAATTCTATTAAAGAAATAAAATGACCACATTCATTCAAAAATATATTTTCCTGATAAAATTCGAAAGATACAATGAAGTACAGGGCTCAAAAGGGAAGTATCCTCAAGTCTCCACTTTCCATAACTACTTATGGGTTTAGCCATACATGGATAAATATTCTACCACTTTTATTATTCCTCTCTATCTCTCTCTTAGATGTCGAGACAATACCACTGGGAACTCCTCCAGTCGGTTTTTTCCAGTCACTCGCACACACCAGCTCTCTCTGTTTTTCTTTTCTAGTTTTTGGATCATATATCTTTTATGAATAGAGGTAAAATAGTTGTAAATTATGATATATTTTAAATAATTTCAATGTAAAATTCATTTTCATGCAAAAAAATCTCCATAATTGACTCCCAAGTGGTAGTTGTAGCTTTTCTTTCTTCATGTTCATGGGTAGGTTGGAAATAGTAAATATCTACATGTGATATGCTTTTATTCTACTTTAATTCTTCACATGACTTTAATTATTATTATTAATCTTAAATGAAATCATGTTTCCATGATATGAGTTTGAACAAAATATATTATTGGGATATCCTGGATGTTTCTTCCTATTTTGCTGAAATTCTTCTAAATATTGATCTATATAAGAGTTTATATACCATTATTTAGACATTTATATATCCCCTATAGAACTCTTTAATTCTCCTACCCTTTAATAATTTTTAAATAATCCAAGATATCATAATACTTTAGAAGTTTTATGGGATCCAAATTCATATTTTAATTATCAAGTCATAAAAAATCACAAAAGTTTTATGAGACACTGTAAAACATCTAACAAGATCTCAAAAGTCATACGGGACTTAGAAAATGTCTTATGGTTCAAATTTTTTTCTAAGTAAAAGTATTATGGGAATTTGAAAATTTTATTATGTGGCCAGTTAAAATTATTATGAAGCAAAAAAAATCTTACGTGACTCCACAAAAATCATATGCAGATCCGAAGGTCTTATGCGGCCAGACTTGGATAAATTTCAGCCCATCTCAAGTTCAAAAGGAAAATTTCCCAAAAATGAATATTAAAACATATTTTTTTATATTGTTTCCAAAAAATATAAGAAATACTTAAAAATAATGAATTCGATCATTTTCTCAATTAAATCCAAAAATGTTCTGAAAACATAAAAATGATATAAATTCCCTAAAATTGAAAAAATGTGGGGATTTATTCCATGAAATTTATATAATGGATAATTAAAATATCAGCTCTGTTAATAGATATACAGTCACATATATATCCCCATGGGCAAAGTCTAGTGGTTGCATCATGTGGCGGCATTTGGGAGGTCTCAGTTTCAATCCTCCCTATGCGTATTTAAGTAGGTTTTGTTTGTTTCCCCCTACCCTGAATGGTGTAATAATAATATATAGGAACATATACAATATTATTATAGTAAATATAGACACACACACACACACACACATATATATATATTATATTTTTAAAGTATACATATATATTTGTATATATGTTTAATGTAAGTTATTTTTAATATTATATAATACTATATATTTATAATGTGTGTGTTTGTACTTGTAGTGATATAAATATGCATATGAAAATATATATACATATAAATATAAGATATTTTTAATATTATATAATATTATATATTTGTAATATGTATTAAAACAATTATATAATCTATGCTTATACATATATATTTGGATATAATTTTAAAGTATTTATAAAATTGTATATATATTTAATATATATTATAGTGATATAAATATATAAATTCAAATACATATATATCTATTTTTTTATGTTTTTAAATATGTTTTTCTAATATAAATTTATAATATATATATATAATTGTATATCTATTTAATATATATTATTTTTATTTGTTTGTTTGTTTGTATTTTTAAATATGAATTTTTAAATATCACCCTACTAAAAAATAGACCATTAACAGTGTTTACCTTTATCAGTACTAGTAAAAAGTGAAAATAAAGGTGTCCTTTATCAATACTAAAAAACATTTATAAAGGGTACCTTTTATCATTGCTAAAAAAATTGCTGATAAAAGGTACCCTTTATCAGTGCTTTTTTTGGTGTTTATAAAGGGTAATATTTATCAGTGCTTCTATATAGCACTGCTAAAATATACCATTTATCAGCACTTTATTTTTATCATTAATAAATTTCCAAAATAAAATGAAATAATTAAAAAAATAAAAATTAAAAAAATATTAATGTAAGAACCCAGTTTTTGACTCATGTATGGATCATTTAATTTTCGGTATTACTCTTTATTATGGTAATTTTTCGGATTTCTAATGAGTTCACAAAGGTCTCAGGGGTGTCTAGGGATTTTTTGAAGCCCGGAGGCCAGCTTTTTGGGAAAATGGCCTTGTTGCAGGGTTAGAGTAAATCGTGCGGGTATGGAGCCTAGTTAGATCTAACCATGTGGATAGTTTGAATTTTCAGGAAGAACTATTCCGCACGGTTGGTGCACGGTTTCCCTAATCATGTCGACTAACCATGCAGGTTCCCCTCTTCTCTAGGTGCTCTAGCATGGTTTGTGCACAGTTTGGAAAATCATGCGGTCAAACCGTGCATACGCTATTTTCTAAGAAAAAGGACCATTTTACCCTTAATGGTCTAATTATCCTCCTCCTTCTTCCCTATTCTAAGTTTCAGCGAACAGAACCCCCTTCCCTCTCATTTTATAAAAATTTGAAGGCTCAAACTAGGAATTGAGAGAACTCTTTCATTCTGGATCAGATCGAGCTTCCATTTCTCACGTTGGATGTGCAACAGTATGTATTCGAGTCTTATTAAGTTGTTCTTAATTTCTCTTTCTCCCAACCTAGTTATTGAGGTGTGATTACTTATACTTATTTTTTATATCTACTCTGATCCAAGAAAAATTAGAGGTTGATATTGGAGGAGGAGAGTCTTATGAGTACAAGGTTGGTGTTCTATAACTCATCCCACAAGTTCATTGATTTTTGGAATTCATGTGTGGGGCCTGCCGATTTCATCAGGTGTTGTTTATTGAACTTATATGTATTTCTCATAGTCATTAAAATTGTATTGTTATTCTCTTTCCATAAATGTGATTTTTTATTGGTGGTTGTATCCACAACTCTCAACACCCCATGTAGGGTGATCTTCCATAATTGAGTTTTTAGTATTTTAACACTTTTGATCCATTGTTCAGGTGTTCTTGAGCTTGACCACACAAATGGTAAGAATCCTTATATTAAATTCTTATTGAATAGTGAAATTTTGAATGGCTTGTAATGTGTCACTTCCACTTGACCCACCTAAGGTAAGTTCTTAAATGTAGGAAGTTAATTCAAATAATATTATGGAAAGCATACTGAAGTATAAGACGTGGAATTATTAAATGTAAATGAATATTTAGTTGAATGTTTTTAAAACACCTTTCTATGTTTATGGAAGGAATCAAAATGAACCTTATTAATTTAACTTCATTTACATGATTTTAATTAAAAGGTTTCATACTACATGGCCTTGTCAAACTAATGAAAGTCAAGGCTTGAATCATGTGAATTTGTTAATCGCATAGTTATCATATGGGAAAACTTATTATAATGAATTTAATTTAATTTGCCTCTTTATGCACATGGACCTTGACATAATTATAGGAAGGCTTGAATCGTGTTAGCTCTTGGAGTCCTGAGGGAATTACTTGGGTAGTCGAGGACATCATTCCGATTCAAGGATGTTGATTTACTTATGTGAGACCTACCTGAGAACCTGATCCTTGTCGACCTATGGATTCCTTGTATGACACCATAGGATCCCTTCATTATTATTATAGGATTCTTCAGATACACTCCTTGGATCCAGCATGATGTGAGGTGCCTTGGTAACATCCTTTGTCCTGACCACTGCTTATCTCCCATTTTACCTTGGTTTCATTCCTTAGACTCGGTTAGAAACATTATTGTGGGAATGACTTAGATGATGCTCCTTGGATTACACTCTTACCCGCTTAGCTAGACTCAATTAATACTAAGTTATCAGCCCCTGAGGTCTAGGTTTCTTTGGTGATTAACTTGGATCCACTTTCTATTTAGTTATCAATCATGGTTTCCTTGTTAAACCTTGGAACCTTTACTATTTATAGTATCATGAGGTGATGTCAGTGTTAGATATTCCTTAAGTGACCTATTAATATAAATTGTTAATTACTTAATTTATGAACTGGTTACATATTCAGACACTAACTGAGAGATGAAGTAGGTACTTGGGTATTTAGTTACATAGTACTACTTTATTTATATATGCATTATTACACATTGATACAGTTCTATTGCATGGGATGGATGTTATAGAGACCATTAGTGGTGGCCCATTGAGATTTATCTCACACCCTCTCCAGGAACCATTGGTACCCAGAGTAGATTACATGTATGTAGGTGTTGATAAGGGGAATCATAATGCTTTGTACACTTGATTTCTTGTTGTTCTAGGATGAAACTGGTAGCAGATGACTGAGCTATAGATCAGGATTCTTAGGATAGTTTATGTATTTAATTTTTACTAAATTCAGTTTTGAATGTATGTTTGCTAATTTTTATCCATATTTTTCTATATTTCAAGTGGCGTGACATATATCATCATCAGCTATTGTATGTTATTCCAGTTATTTCAGTTATTCTTGATTTTTCTCCTTCTATTGTGAATCTATTTATTTATATTACTTTCGCTATTTATCTCTTGTTGTTTATTATATTTTATCCATTGGGTTTTACTCTGGTCATGAGGGAATAGTCTCCCCACAAACACACTCTAGTCCCCCGCTACTAGTCAGAAGCCTCTGGTATTAGGGGAGAGGTGCTTGAGGCCATGTGGCCAATCGGGCTCGGGGCACCTATTAAGTGGCATCCAAGTCCAGGATGTCACAAAGTGGTATCAGAGGCAGATTCCTTTCTTGATTTACTATTTAGAGACAATATTCAAGATATTAGTAATTCTTGAGACTTGGTCATAAGCTGTGATCGGTCATAATGAACCCATGTTCAGGATAAAAGCTGAGTTTTTGGAATTGTGATTATTATTAAGTTTTTTCCTATTACAGTTGATATCCTTTCACTATTAGGTGTCACACATGTTATGTGGTGTTGTTGAATATTCTTATGATTGAGATACTATTTTATCTTTGGCCCGATTATATGAGGTAAAGTAGCATTGTTACATGCATCATATAGGCACCTGGGATTTATATGCTATGCATTTTTTTCATACCATATAGGTTCATTTCACTAATTACATTACATGATATTCATGTGATTGTTGAGTGAGCCTTTATTGTATATATATTCATGTGATGCTTTTGGGTTTTGATTGAGTGATTACATATTTCAATTCATGAGGTGTTGTGGTCCCTCATGGGATGTAATGAGTAATTTACCGAATCAAGACTTTTATTAGAAATTCAAGTGGGATTTAATCTTAGTGATAAAGAGTATGGAACCTAATTAATTGGGAAGGAAACCTTATTTTAAAGGAACATTATATAAGTTCTAAGAAAATTAAAACATAAAATTGGAATGGTTGTATGTCTTTATCCTACCTTGTAATGTTTATGAAAGTTAAATAAGTGAACCTAGTAATTAAATGTTAAAATAAATGAACTGGTTTCTAATAAATGATGAGGCAAGGTAATATTGACCCTTCATCTACTAGAACCCCTAAAACTAGTATTTGAGCACTTACTGATACCTGGTTGTCTAAGTGAGTAGTTGGGATAGTATGCCTTGGATAGTCAGTTTTATTACATTTATATTCCACTAGCGATGTTATATTTATGCTTCTATGTTTTTTTAGAGGTGTGTTCTTGGTATTTTTAGACCAATGTAATAACAAAGACATCATTTTGTATACCAGGATGGTGGTGATGACAACACTCCAGATGTAGTGGGTCCTAAGCCACCAGTCATATCACCAGGAGTTCTACTTGAGGCACCACCTTCTGTACCTGATCCAGGCACTGATTCCCAAGTAGGTGATAGTTTTCTATGTCTGATGTGGTCTATGAATAGCGCCGCATGAGCTTCACCTATGATGGCTAATCTGACTCATGAGTTTCAGCTGTAGTATTCTCCCACCTTCTCAGGGGATAGTGGTCTGCAGGTTGTTGAGTCTTGGATAGAGGACACTCTGTCTATATTTGAGCATCTAGAGAAGCCTCTAGAGCAGAGGGTCAACCTTTCTATATACATACTGTGTGATTCAGTCAAGCGTTGGTGGGATGTGATTACCCAGGCTGGTCATCATCATAGAATGTTATGGGTTGATATTCAAACATCCTTCTATGATCAGATCTTTCCTTAGATGATGAGAGATGATAGATCTAGAGATTTTATGCATCTTGAGTAGGGTTCTATGTTGGTTATAGAGTATTCAGCATGTTTCACTGAGTTATAATGATTTTCACCGCTTCTAGTTGGTGATGATCTTTTATGTGCTAGATGCGTCACGGATGGGCTCAAATGTGTCATTCATACTCAGGTGAATGTGTTTCTCCTACCTACTTTCTCTAAGATCGTAAATCGGTCTCTAATAACTGAGTGAAACCTAAGGGATTTAGATAATACCAGGCATGGAAAATCAGTGCCAAGGTAGGTGAGTAGTTCTTCAAGTGGTAGAAAGTGATCCCCCGTGGTTTCTCATGAAGGTAGTGGTAGCCAGGGTACTTGTGTAGGCATCTCTATAGTATGGAATTAGTGCGGGTGATTGGGGAATCTGAAGCCCCGGTGTGATAGAGACCCACTGGAGTGTCAAGATATTGGCCATATAGGTTATCTTTAATGTTTTGGTAAGAAGTTTCCATCATCTTCTAGTGGATGGGTTTCTATACCAGCTCCACCTTTATGAGCAAGATCTTTTGCACCACATTAGGTGGGGAGTTGGAGTAGCACTGACAAGACTGGTCGAGGAGGAGGTCGTGGTCAGGGTAACCAGACCCCTGATCACCAGAAGCGCCAGGAGAGCAGTGTTGATCATGGTAGTCTAGATATTGTACAGGGTTGTGGATCAGGTCAGTTGCATTCATTATAGCCAATACCCGAGGATCAGGCTGCAGGACTATCTACAGTATGAGGTACTATTCTAGTAGCCTCCACTGTAGTATCTGTTTTATTTGATAAAGTTGATTCACATTCATTTATCTCTTTATCTATTGTGGAAAACCATAGGCTAGAAATATAGTTTTACTGTGGTGTAAGGACCCTAGATACACCATTATGAGTATGATCAGAGGGAATATACCAATGCAAGGACTGTCCCCTTTAGGTAGGTAGTTACACTTTCTTGTGGGATGACTTTGTTATTGAGATGATAGGATTCGACATAATTATCTGGATGGATTAGTTGGTTTTGTATCATGGATTTGTAGATTTGTTTTGCCAAAGGGTGATGTTTACATCACCATAGGGTAGAATTTATCTACATAAGGTTGAATACGATGTCCAGGCTAGTAGAGCTGGACCAGAGCATCATGGGCTTGGTGGAGTAACCACCCAGGTTTCCAATCTCTTCATGGAGGATCAAGGTTTATATCATGATGATTTCCATCTAGTTGTAGATAATTTGATTCCTTAGGGAGGTGAAGGTATTATGATCAGTTGTGATATTTTTATCGGTAGGTGAAGCCAAGATTCTTTCAAGAGAAGTTGACCAGTTGTGGTTTGATTTTTCTTCTTTCCAGTAGTCAAGTATGATTTACTGAAAATAGTTCAAGTCCTCTTAGTGTTTTCTATTTATCAAGGATCATGTTCCCTATATTAAAATCATCCTTGATTCACTAGGATAGCATCAATCTTATGTCACACTAATGTTTTAAATCCACTGGGCTTGTTTGGGTGATCTCTTTTGGTGTTGCATGTTGGATGCATGGTTCTTTCGAGGAATAGTTAGTCCTGAGTGACACCTGGATTCCAATGTTGGAATTACATAGATAGAATCTTTCATACCAGTCATTGTTATTTAACTTTAACACTAGTCAGATGCCGCTCTGGGCTCAGTCGATGATTATATGTGGACATTTTGGATTTGTACCAATGTCTCACTTGGAAACATAGGGTATAGATGACCTCAGGTTAGTTTGTGGAATCCATTTTAGTGAATCTAAGGTTAAACCAAACGTAAAATCGAGCTCAGAGGTGATATTTTTAATTAGTTAATGTCACCATAATTAGGGTATGTGCATCAATTACCATGTTCTTTATAAACACATGATAGCTTGGAATAAGGCATTACAGTTCTATTTAAAATACATTGGTCACCTAAGTCGGTCGTTTTCTTCTAAAATAGGCCAGACTAAGGTGTCTTGACTCAAGATCCTTCTTGTTAAATGTAAAAATTTCTTAGGAACCTGTTAAAAAACACCATTGGTCTTTGGCGGGTGTGGTTTAGAGGATCGTCTATGCCATTCATGGTTAGTGTGCACAACCATATTTTTTTCTGTTGATCTGGATTCAACCGTTTTTTCAGAGAGGTCTCTAATATGACCTCAGAGGTAATTGGGTTCACCCTATAAAAGGATTCACTCTTCAAGCATTTCTAGAATTCTTAGAGGCATGCCTTGTGGGGTAATTCTCATAGTGGAGGTACTGTGGATTGGAATTTCTCCATTTTCAATTTTAAGTCCTAAGGTGGGAAAAACCTTTGACCATATGTTTAACGACATGATGATGTGATCGTGTCTCTGGTTAAGTGGTCTCGAGTAATCCCCCTTTCAGTGTATCAATTAGAAAATGATTGTTGGATTAGGTTTTAATGTCTTAATCACGGTATTATTAAGGTCAACTTGAAGGTGTGTTGGGCGTTTGGAAATGAAACACAACCATTTGAGTGAGACTTCATAACCCTTGTAGGTTGGGTGATGTTTTCATAGTTTCTGAAGGCTTCTTGGTGATGAGAAGCATATTAATACTGCTCAGTCTAGACAAAAATCTTTTAATAATCACCATAGACGACCTCTAGAGTTTTAGGTTGGGGATCATATTTTTTTATGGGTATCACCTAGGTTAGGGAATATACGAATACAAATTTAAGTGATGTTTTCACCTCATTATATAGGGTCATTTGAAATTCTAGAGAGAGTAGGGTCAGTAGCCTATCGGTTGTTACTATCAAAAAGGTGTCATTCCATGCACGATGTCTTCCACGCTTCATAGCTTCACTATTATCATGCCAACCCATTTCATACTTTTTATCCTGAGGAGGTTGAGCTAGATTTCAATGCTTCATTTGAGGAGTATCCTATATGCATCGTCGACAAGAGCACGAAGGCTCTCTGAGGCCAGTCTGTCCCTCTAATATGAGTTTTATAGCAGCACGACCATATATAGGATGTGAAATGGGAGCGAGTGGCCAATGCATGTGCCCATTAGCCAGATTTATTCTCAGACAGTGTTTCACCGCCCTTTGAAGGTGAACTCAGGGACGAGTTCCTTTAAGGGAGGAAGACTGTAAGAACCTAGTTTTTGAATCATGTATAGATCCTTTAATTTTTATTCTAAATCCTTATTATGGACCTTTTTGGATGCCTAATGAGGTCACAAAGGTCTCAGGGGTGTCTAGGGCTTGTTCAGAGCCCATATTTTTGGGGAAAATGGACATGTTGTGCGGTTATAGTAAACTATGTGGGTAGGAAGCATAGTTATATATAACCATGAAAATTGTCTACATTTTTGGGCAGAGTCATTTTTCATGGTTGGAATGTGGTTTCCCTAACTGTGTAGACTAACAATGCAGGTTCCACTCTTCTCTAGGTGTCCATGCGTGGTTGGCACACAGTTTGGAAAACTTTACGACCAAACCGTGCACATGTTATTTTCTAGGAAAATGACCATTTTACCCTTAATGTTCTAATTATCCTCTTACTTATTCCCTATTACAAGATCCAGCGGACTAAACCCCCTCACCAATCATTTTGGAGCACTTTTAAGGCATAAACTAGGGATTAAGAGATCTCTTTTATCTAGAATCTGATCGAGCTTCTGTTTTCATGTTGGATGTGCAACGGTAGGTACTAAACTGTTCTTAAGTCGTTCTTAATTTCTCTTACTCTCAACTTAGTTATCGAGGTGTGATTCCTTATACTCATTTTTCAAATATACTTCGATCTAATAAAAATTATAAGCCAATACTGGAGGAGGAGAGTCGTACGAGTACAAGGTGGGTGGTTTATAACTCATCCCTCAAGTTCATTGATTTTTTGAATTGACATGTGGGGATCGTCAATTTCATCGATTGTAGTTTATTGAACTTATATGTCTTGATTATATTCATTAAATCTATATGGTTATTCTATTTCTATAAATTTCATTGGTTATTGGTTGTTTCATCAATAACTCCCAACACCCCATGTAGGGTGATATTCCATAATTGAGTTTTTAGGGCTTAAACACTTTTAATCCATCGTTTGGGTGTGCTTGAGCTTGACCAAACTATTTGTAAGCCTCCTTATATTAAATGAATATTGAATCATGAAATTTTGAATGGATTTTACCATGTCACTTCCACTTGACCTACCTAAGGTAAGTACTTAAATGTAGGTAATTGATTCAAATGATATTAAAGCAAGAATACTTAAGTATATAACTTGGCCTTATTAAATGTAAATGAATGTTTGGTTTCACATCTGAATAACACATTTCCATGTTTATGGAAGGTATTGGAATAATCCTTATCAATTGAACTTGATTTACATGGTGTTAATTAAAAGGTTGCATGCTACTTGGCTTTGTCAAACTAATGAAAGGCAAGGTTGGAATCAAGTGAAATTGTTAATGGAATAGTTATCATATGGAAAAACTTATTGTAATGAATAAAATGTAAGGTGACTCTTTATGCACATAGACCTTGACATATTTATAGGAAGGCTTGACTCATGTTAGCTCTTGGATTCTTGAAGGAATGACTTGGGTACTTAGGGACGTCATTCTGATTCAAGGATTTTGGTTGCCTTGGGTGAGACCTACCCGAGAACATGATCCTTGTATACCTATGGACGCCCAGTATGAAACCATACGATCCCTTCATTATTATTACTATATTTCTCAGATACACTCCTTGAATCCAGCATGACATGATGTGCCTTGGTTACATACTTGGGCCTGACCACTTGTTATCTCATGTTTTACCTTGAATGCATTCCTTGGACTTTGTTAGAAAGATTATTGTTGGAATGCCTTGGGTGATACTCCTTGGATTACACTATTAAAAAATATATAGACTCATTTACTACTAATTTAGTGGCTCCTAAGGTCCAGGTTTCCTTGGTTATTACCTTGGAACCACTTCTTATTTAGTTATCAATCATGGTTTCCTTGTTATACCTTAGAACTATAACTATTTATATTATCATGAGGTGATGTCGGTGATGGATATACCTCATCTGACCTATTAATATAAATTGGTAATCACATAATTTATGAACCAGTTACATGTTCAGACACCAGCCTAGAGCTAAATAAGGTACTTCGGTATTTAGTTACATTGTACTGCTTTATTTATACATGCATGCCTACACACTATTACATTTTCATTAGACGGGATAGATATTATAGACACCGTTGGTGGTGGCCCGCTGAGATTTATCTCACACCCTCTCTAGGCGCCATTGGTACCTAGGGCAGATTACATGTATGTGGGTGTTGATAAGGGGAAGCATAATGCATTGGACACATGATTTCTTGTTGTACTAGGATAAGCTAGTAGCAGATGCCCGAGCTATAGCCTGAGATGCTTGGGATAGTTTATGTATTTCCTTTTTGCTACATTGGGGTTTGCATGTATGTCTTCTACTTTGTATCCATGTTTTTCTAGATTTCTAGTGACATGACATATATCGTCATCAGTTATTGTATGTTATTCTAGTTATTCCAGTTATTATTGATTTGTCTCATTCCACTATGAATCTATTTATTTATACTTGTTCCACTATTTATCTCTTATTGTTTCTTATATGTTATTCATTATGTTTCACTCTGGTCATGAGGGCATAGTCTTCCCATGGATACACCCTAGACCCTCACTGTTAGTCGGTAACCTCTAACATTTGGGGAGATGCGCTTGAGGCCATGTGGCCAACCAGGCTTGAGGCACCTATTAAGTGGTATCCAGGACCGAGACATCACAATTAATAATTTTATTAATTAAATAATTATTAATAAAAATTAATAAATTGAATATACAAATATATAAATAATAAATATTAATAAATAATATATATTAAATATATGGATATATAAAATTAGATAATGAAATAAATTAAAATTAAAAATGAGTAAATTAAGAAAAATATTGAACATTTTATTAATTAAATAATTATTTATAAAAATGAATAAATTTGATGTACATATATATATATATATTATATATATGTAGTTGGGAATTGACTTAGTGGTAAGCACCCTATGATACTACATAAAAAATGGGGGTTTAAAATCTATTGGGTGCATGTTACTATAGGAATATTGTAGCGTATTGTAGTAGTGGTGAAACTGTTGACCGGAGACATTGTAGCAGTGATGGGCACTATAGAAGGCAATGTAGCGGCGGTAGCACTGTAGCAGATCAGGTATTATTCACTGGAGGGCCTTTGGGTTAAAAATTTGGGCCTTCGGGGCTATGTAATGGGATTTCATGCCCACTAGATCTACGAGACATGTAATGGGCTTCATGCATACTAAGACTACAGACCATGTACTTAATTAATAAGGCCTGATGGGTGAGTTATCCCTTGAGGGGAAATGGTCTGCCTTTCTAGCCTGTGTATGAGGTGTGTGTGTGTTTAAATGTAATTAAACCCCCAAGAACCTAATATATATACATATTATAAATATTAATAAATAGTATATATTAAGTATTGATATAAAAACTGAATAAATTATAAAAATTAAACAAAAAAATTAAAAATGAATAAATTAAAAAATTACTAAAAATTATTAATTAAATAATTATTAATAAAAAATAAATATGTTTAATACATACTTATATATATTAATAATAAATAGTAATAAATAATATATTTTAAATATAAATATATAGAAAATGAATAAAATGTAATAATTTAAAACATTTTAATATCTTGTTCATTTTTAATGTTGTTTGATTTTTTAATTTAACATATATCAAATGTGTGTTACATTGATTTCACATAAATATACATAATTAATTCATTTTTATATACAATGCACTCACACAAATACTTACATAGTTAATGAAATATTATATAGAAACACATACACCTAATATTTATGTAATTTATTCAAATGTTAGTATATTTTAGAATTTCATTATAACATGATACATTTAATATATTATTTTTTAATTAGTGAATTTTATTTATTTATTTTTAATATTATTAAATTTAGTTATTATTTATTCATTTTTAATATTATTTACTTTCTATTTTTGTAA
Organism: Viscum album; assembly: GCA_963277665.1. Lineage (NCBI taxonomy): Eukaryota > Viridiplantae > Streptophyta > Magnoliopsida > Santalales > Viscaceae > Viscum > Viscum album. Next base: position 1,117,092,137 of record OY728120.1, read on the forward strand.
TTTAATCATTTTATATTATTTATTTATATTTATTTATTTACTATGTTTTAGTATTTTCAATATGTATTCATCTTTTCTTCAATATATATCCATTTTTTTTAATATTTTATATTTAATTAATAAAACATATCCATTTTTTCAATATTTTTAATGTGTACTCATTTTTAACTATTCAATTTCACTTATTTTTAAAATACATGTATTTAAGATTATATATTAATTAATAATGTCAAAAATATATTTTTAAATAAATATTTATAAATAAATAATTTATAAATGTATATTTACTTAATTTACAAATTTACATATTTATAATTATTATAAATATATAAATATCATTTTTTAAAAGTATTTATATAATTATAAATAAATAATTATATATATTTAAATAACTATAAAATTATATATATTTAAATAATTATAAATTTATAATAAATTTATTTAAATAATGAATATACTGTATTTATATTTATATTTATACTTAAACTTATATTTATATTTATTTATTATATATATAATTTGAGGTCAAAGCATTAGTTTATTCAAGGAAATGAGTTACATTACAAAGAAAAGCACGCAACATACAATGTAGGGATGTACTCGATGAGACTCGAACTCGAGACATCGCCGAGACCCATAAGAGTAGTTATTATTGAGATGCACCCTAGGGGATATATAAATATATATAATGATAAAAATGTATAAATATTATTTTTTAAAAGTATTCATATATTTATAAATAAAAAATTATATATTTAAATAATTATAAAATTAAGATAAATATATTTAAATAATGAATGTATTTACTATATTTATATTTATATTTATATATATTTATTAAATATATATATATATAAGTATATAAATATATATGATGATATAAATATATTTATAATTATAAAATTATAATAAATATATTTAAATAATGTATATATTTACCGTATTTATATTTATATATATTTATTAAATATATATATATATATATAATTATATAAATATATATAATGATATAAATATATAATATATACTATTTTAGAAAATTATTTATGTAATTATAAATAAATAATTATAAAATTATAATAAACAAAGATGTCATTATATAATTTTTTTTTAAGTTTTTTTATTTATATTTATAATTATAAATCTTTTATCAGTGCTGAAGTTTGAGCACTAATAAAGGTTTCTTTTATCATTTCTTCTTTAGCTCTGATAAAGATGTCTTTTATCAGCGCTTATGAATTTAGTGCTGATAAAAGATATCTTTATCAGTGTCTTTTTTAAGTGGTGATAAAATTGTCCCCAGATTATTTAAAAGAACCCTAAATGCAACTGATTTCGTCACGATTTTCAAGCTCTCACGGAACTCCGCTACTATCAGCACTCATCTTCTATGTTCTCTGAGACGAATCAAGGTTAGAATCCAAGGTATGTTATTTTCTCATTTTTCTCTTTCATTGATTTCTTATTTAGGTTTCACAGTTTGTGTTTTTGTGCTATTCTCAACCATGAAGAACCCTATTTTTTCACTAGACAAAAATGATTTCTTTTTCTTCTTAATTTTGATATGTTCTTCAATGGGTTCCAAACCTTCCCAGAGAGGGCTTCCCATTTCTTGTTATCAAATTAGATTTCCAGCATAGTGGCTAATACAACATGATCTATTCTCGCTTCCTATTTTGACTTCACAAGACCTTTATATAGTCTGATTTACCTTTACACAACACCATCCTTGTTTACTTAGCATAGGTTCGTTTTGATTATGGTTATCCTCAAATGAAATTAGTTTGGTTTATTGGATTACACTATTCCCATGTTCCTTGTAGTGTAACCATTGAACTTTGTGTGGTGTTCTGAGTAATTTTTTAATTTTATATACTATACAGAGTGGTATTTTGATGTTCCTTAAATATTCATGCACTATCTTCCCTCCTATATCACACTTTAAACATTTATAATTTACCTTAGAAATGAAAATTAGATCCATAGAACAACATATTTGACATATGGACAGTTTTATATGGGAAGTTGGAACTCAATCATTTACTATTTTATAAATGCCTTTTGGAAATAAATAAATTTCTCATTAAATGTGTTATTTGGTTTGTTTCTCCTCATTCCAACCATTTTTTAAAATAGAAAATAATATATCACAACACAAGTGGTAAATATTTATGTCTCAAATTGAAATTTTAACTATTTTATTAGACAACATATGTGATGTTTAATAATCAGCATATTTTTAGTAATGTTTTTAGTAGCATTAATTATTATGAAATACTATAAATTAGTTGAAATAATTGGTTTATTGATTTATATATATAATTTACTTTTAATGGCTGATTTTTATAACTATATTATGTGACTAATGTTGTGATTATGGATGTGGAAAATATTATATAGATTATAGGATGTATAATTTTATTAGTAAATTACCTCATTGGGGGACCTATGAATAGATTTATTTCTTATTTGAAATGTTAATCCAAATGGATTTAATTAGAAATTTAGTAACCATTTAAATGAAAAAAAACTAGCAATTAGAATTTTGACTCTATTTTTTTGGATCCACAATACTATTTTGAATAGATTCTCACGTTTTATTTATATTCTATAATGATTTCTATTTTAATCCTTGTATCATAGAGGATAAGAGAATTGTTGAAGGAGAAGAGGAATTCATGAATAGTTTTTAGTGATTGAGGATTTGAAATAATCATGAAATTATGATAGTTGATTTTGATTCACATATTTTTATAGTATTTTAAAAAAAATCTACATATGTTGTTCTGTAATGGGTGCATAATTCATGAGAATTCAAGATAATGATTATAAAGTTATATCATATGTAAGTTATTATGAATTTTATATTGATTATAAATATATGCAAATTGAATTACTGGGATCAATAAGTATTTATGCATGGTTGATTGTTTTGGTTCATGTTGAAATTTTTCTAAACTATTCTGAAGATTAATTTAAATTATGATAAATATTCTTTAAAAAAGTTATTTTAATTTAATTATAGTGGATTAATGGTGGAAATTGATATTATGATAGTGTATTTTTTAAAATATTTATAGAATAAAGAATATGATAATATTCTTGATACATTAGAATGTAAGTTACTATAGACCTGTTAGTGATTTATCGAGGGCTAGGGTGAGGATGATGTGACATTTTTTTATTGTTTTTTCTTCTTTATGGTTTTCCAGAAGTTAGGTTTAACTAATGTATTGTGGCACCCTTTGTGTGGTTATTTCCTAAGGGAACCAGTTATGTTAAGAATTCCCTATATTTCAAATTCACTTCCTAATAAAAATGGATATTTTATACCCATTTCATGATTGGATGGAATAAGTATATGTGATGGTTATCCCTGAGGGATAATCTTGGATGCTATGGGTCTAAGATCAAATCTCATGGTACCTATGATTTGGTTATTTCTAGAGGGAGATAAATAATTTTTTTATCTCTTATGATTCTAATTTTAACCTATTATTAGTGAAATGATTTGAATATCATGGAAAACCCACGGTATAAACTTATGGTATGATTATTATAATTCATCGATATGAAATTAATTCAGTACATTTGATTATCATGGTGTCCTGGTTAGTACAAAATGACTTTACTTACATGTGTATTTTAAGTGTTACTACTTTGAACATATAGTCAAATATATGCAGTGTTTTATATTTTAGGGTCCTTGTTAGTATTTACTTGTTTATTTTTATACTCACACCCTACACATAAACCTTAGTGGATATAGATCTCTTATATTTGAGATATATCTTAGGGAAAAGGACTAGTAACATAGATTAGAGTTAGTGAATATTAGTGGGGATGAGTTTATGTTCCCACAGTAATGTCATGGACCTTTTATCATTTTGATATGAGATTTGAGATTTTAAATTAAGATGTGGTGAATTAAAATGTTTTAAGGAGACAACTTGCATCCTCACCTTCATCTCCCAAACAGTTATTATTACATTTTCGTTCTTGAGACTCATCCCCTATCTCTTCTATATTGCTTGAACTAATCTGAGTAATAGTCATCCAAAATGATCATTGGTACCAAGTATGGGATGACTACTACTAATAGTAGTTCAAGAAAAATAGGTGCATGTCTAGAAGAGATGGAGGATGGGTCTCAAGAAATAATATTCAATAATAAATTTTTGGGAGATGAAGCTGATTGGGATGAAATTTGTCAATAAATTTTACCTTTAGAGTAATTTAGAGGATAATGCCTACCATAATAGAGTAATTATTTTTTAAATTCAATTACTCATTTCCTTCCAAAATGAATGCATGCTAATAATTTGAAAAAATATTATGAAGATGGAGTTAAAGAGTTCATAAAGTTTTCAATAGAGCATACATGTGACCCTTCTCAAATCATTTTTCCATGTTTACATTTTTTATTCAAGACAAATTAAATGTTTGAGTACTCACACATGAAATGTATTCTGTACATGATGATGTTACCAATCATGAAAAATAACAGGATATTGATAATGAAACTACATAATAATTAGGGGATCAACAACATGTTGATTAAAAAAATAACAATGACATAACATAACAGTATTGAATAAAATTTTCGAGGAATGAATTTAGGGTATAAAATTTGAGGTTGGTTGGAATCAACGTGGCCAACCTATTGACCCCAAAAATTCAATTTTCATTAGTTATATTGGGGTCACAATGAGGATGAATGTACAGATTGATATTTATTCATGGAACTACTTCTAACTTGTAACAAAGTAAACCATTTGAAAATATATAATGGTAATGTTATGATATAATTTCTCTATTTTATGGAAAAAATAATATAATGAAACGTTGATTTAATTTTCATTATTCCTTGTAGTGTTTTTTTATTTTAGAATATTTCCATAATAAATTTATCTTAATGACCACTAGAAAATCCCATAGAAGCTTTTGGACTCTTCTTACGAAGTTACATCTTAGGGATGCTGAAGGGAAAGTAAATCCCCACCTACCAGTTAGTTATGGACACATTATAACGAAGAAAAAATGGACTTCTTTCATATATCATTACAATGATAAATCATTTCAGGTGCCTTGAAGTCAATAATATATTATTTAACATTACTTATTTTATCTAATTTGATTTAAAATTGTTAATTTATAAAATATAAAAAGTGTTATGAAAATAAAGAATGTGCATCAAAACCAATGTACCCATATTGCAATGGAACGATGAGGTACACTTCACTAGAGAAGAAATTAGTATATATTTTAAATTAATAACAAATTTTTATGTGATATGAAAAAATATATTTTTATTTATTTATATTCATATTAATGAATAAAAATTTGAAGCCACTTCCATATCACGTCATTTGATGTGGAAGGAGGCTTGAATAAATAAGGAGGGTAAACTAGTTAATGAAAACAAAAAAAAACAGTATGTAAAACTTGTATAAGTATGACATAATAGTAATTCATTGTTCTTTGTAATATTATTTCATAAAAATATCTATTTATGTTCATATTTTTTTTATAATATTTAGATAAAAGAATTGGCAGTGACCGTACCGGAAGAAAAACTACTTTCAGTAACTTTGAAGCGGTCAGAACAATATGGTCATGTTAGAGGATTGGGTTTTGGAGTGTCTCCTCAAAAATATTTAGAGAAGATAAAATCACATAAATATATATATATATAATATGGTGAGATGATTTCATACACAAATAGACTCACTGTAAGATGTTATTATTTGATCTAGTTTGACAGAATAATGTATGAGAAAGGATCAAAGTGAACTCATGGTGAAACAAGGATCCTCACATGAACCAAATTACCCCCATTATCTTTGAGGATAGTAATTCCCACCAACTGCATACCTTACACAAGGTAATAAATTTTTTCATTAATATTTCTCCTAAATGTAAATCAAACAACTTATAATAACTTTATATTACTAAAATTTTACAGGGTACAGTTGTATGTAATTTGTATCTATCAACACTCATGCACCACCTTGTTGCAAGAGGTACGATGTATAATATCCTAAAAGACAAGATACACCATAAATACCTCCCAAAAGATCACATGAGATTTGGGATTGAGGTATATCATGAGCCTACTACTGAGTTTCTTGTTCCACTCAATGATCCAGATATAACAATGGTCAATGATGCTATTGGTACTTTCATAGCATGGCCTTATAATCTTATAAAGATACATGGGGTCTATATTTAAAAAAACATAGGAAAAACCTATAATTGTTGATGAAAAAAGGTCTAATGTGGGGTATGATATTACATACGGATAAAGAAATAGGGAAACAGAAAGTTGGATCAAGACAATCTAGTGAATCAACCTTGAAATCAAAATAACCTTCCAAAAGTACCTTCTCCCTACCAGTTCTAAAGAAACATTTATTATCATTAAAACTTCATATAGAGACCACATTTAATGATGAAAATATGCCTTACATTACATATGAAAAATTAATATATAGAACATTCATGACAAACATAATTGGTCTCAATACAATAAATGTGATTCTCAAGCATGAATAGTTGGAAGTCTCAGTTTTGAATACATACTAAGGTACATTTTCAAAATATATTTGTCCATATAGTGAGATAATATGTTTATTAAAGTTAATAAATATTAATATTTTCTATAGGAATTTATATTACTACTATATAAATGGAAAACCGCGTGAATCATGATTTGGATTCATTAATCCTTGTATTATTTCTATGGAAAATCTTACTTTGGATAATGAAGAAGTTAAGAAGAAAAAATATGGGCTACTCACAGCATTTAAAAAAAATATCAAATAATATATTCTTTTTATTCCTAAAATACATAAGTAAAACTCTACAATCTAATCACATAAAATATATTTTTAGTTTTTTCATTACTTTTTTTTGTCTTTTAAGGTAGCACTGGATGCTGATCGCAGCCAATCTAGATGCCCCAAATATTTATTTTTTGGATCCAATGCATGGATATCCAACAAACCGACCACACATGATGTGTATTGTGAATTTTTAATACACTATAATAAACATTTTATATATAAACTTCAAATTATATGTTTTGGTATGAGTTTTAATATGAATTTTGTTATGATAGGGTGGTCGCTAATTATAGGCCAAATCATGGCATGAAGTTGGTGTCTGAACAGATAAATCCGGTGGATTACTATAAATGAAAACATATTAAGGTATATATAGAAATATTTTAACTATAAAAACATATTTCAAAAAAAATTACTTATTTTGATCAATGTTTCTTCAGTGTCTGAAGTAAGATAATGGAACTGATTGTGGATGTTAAGATTGAATTTTTTTGAGAGAGATCATAAATCATAAAAAGACCAGCATCCTCCAATATGTAATTTATGAAGGCAATTACAGTTTCATTAAATATATTTATTAATCATTTGTTTTTATATATTTTTTTATTACTATCAATATTACTGACAACTATCATACTCAAAAGAATAGTGGGCAACGTACATATTGTTTGAATGTTTTCTGAAAAAAATTTAGGTTATTACCTACTATGTTTGTGATATAATAAAATCCACGAACATAAAAATATATTTGGGGTGTGAATAGTTAGTTCCAAAATGCTTATATATTATTTTTGATCTGTTTCTCAAGGATAACTATAATGGAGGAAATAGATTTTTTTAGAAGCAATAACCTATAAACAATAAAATTATTGGGTAATGGAGGAGGTGAAGGTGGAGGTGGAGGAAGAGTCAGAGGCTGAGATGGAGTTGGATTTAGAGTCAGAGATCGAGGTGGAGGAGGAAGCAAAGGCGAAGACTGAGGTGGAGACCAAATCCTCGGAGGAGATGAAGTGTTGTCTTACAAAAAATAAAATTGTTGGGCAATGGATTATAATGAGGATCATACCAAGGTTGTGTTTGAGAACAATTGTTGAAAAGTGTGAACAACACTTTCCACTTAAGATAAGATCCACTATTCAAGTGTTTCAGGTGGCTTATTGAAAAAAAGTTTTCCACCACTTTTTTATGTGATTTTATACAGGAATTTAAGTGGAGGATTTTTTTCAGAAACAAAATAAACACCACTTATTTTTTAAAAATTATTATCATAGTATACAATTTATATTAGCAGATTACAATACTATCAAATATTACTGAAGTGTTAAAAAACCCCTCACCAAGAACAAATTGAATAACAACAAAAAAAGAGATGCATTTATTTTCCCATGACTTCTCTACACTACAAAAAAAGGGTATTAGTAGTGGAGCCAATAGTCACTTGAGAGTCATACAACACCAATCCAATCATAAAATAGGTATATAATCGAACTTAAATGCTTGAATAAATATGTGTGTAGTCATCCACCGAAACCAGTAGGTGTATGATAGAACTATTAGAGGAAAACCAGCATTGAGAAATCATGGTCATCAAGGAGGGATAGTGTCAAAGTAAATATGACACCAAATAAAAAGAAATTACCTTATGAATAAATCTCAGAAAATGAAAACCCACTTCAAATGAAATCGTGAAGTAAAAAAAATCCAAAAAAAGACCTGTTTTAAAAAAATATAGTACCTTGATCCAAAACATCTAAAAAAATAATTAAATATAAATTTCATCGACTGAATCATGAATTTTTAGAAAATAATAATATAATGGTTTTAATTTTATGGATGGATGAATTATTTTGGATATTTGATCATCAATTAGATTCATGATATAATATCACAAATGTTTGTGAAATCTATAAATGTAACATTAATTATGAATGTGCACATTAATTATGAATGAGCACATTCATTATGTAAAATGATATATGTTCACAAGTTCATTAATAAAAAACTGATCATCATTCTTAATAAAAAGATACATGAGAATAGGGATGTTCCCATTTTGATGAAAAAATAATTATGATGTTATGTTAGAGTTTATCATCACCCAGTATATTGAAAAGGATATACTAATCTATAGAACAATCGAAGAAGACTTAATGTATACCCTATATTTTAGTGTCATTTTAATTCTATAAAGGGGTAAATAATTTATAATGGAGTTTAGTGTCTTCTGAAAATACATAATGGTTCACACTGAATATTTTTCCATCAATTAAGTTAATTTTTTTTATCATGGAGTTTGTACTTTCTATGATGGTGAAAGGGTAAGATAGATTTTATTATGTTCTATAAAAACTCATATGTAAAAATTTATTTCAATTCAATCAATGAATTATGATAGGTTTACACTAATGGTTAATGTTTTCTAGGAATAAATGAATTTATCAACAAGGATGATTCACTCTTGTACTATTATCATGCACTCAACAAGGACAATTTACTCAGGATGATGAATTTTTTTATTTTCCAATGCTTTCAACATTATAGGTTATCAAACTATAATATTGTTAGATAACCCAGAGTGTTGAATGTACTATAGGATAAAAAGACATAGTGGAATCAACCATACCTCAAATGAATATACATCGTAGCCGGTATGACTCAAATTTTTTTGTTTCAGTTTAAAATTGACATTTTATTAATGTATTGTTTCATATTTATATTTAATTTATTTATTTATAGTATTAATAGAATAATAATTGTTTTATTATATTGGTGGATTATTTTTCTCATATTGGGGTGGTTTGTTTGAAACTGCTAGTTCTCATGAGAGATTGGACTTTGAGGCTGCAACTGAGATAACAACAACAAGGAAATGGGTCAATAATGCATACAACCATCATTAAAAGGTGAATTCCTGATACTTATTTAGGTAATTTTTTCATCATTTTATCTAATATTTTTAAGTTAATTTCTTTATCATTTTTTTCAGCACAGATCTTTTGGGAAGTCATATTTTTCCTTTAATCATCTATAACAAGCCACAAAAAAGAGAACATGGTGCTTTAGGATTAGGCATTTTAGGCAGCATGTGGTTTCTTATTCCATACAAATGGAACATTTATTTATTTTATGGATTGGTGTAATTGGTTGAATGAAAAAAAACATCACATAATCAATCAACCACACCTCAATCCAACATAGGGTGTGACCAGTATGACTCGAATAATATTTTTATAGTTTATAATTTACATTGTAGTTCAAAAAACAAATCACACACTCAAAACTGAGAAAATGCATTAATATTTTTTTTGATAATTTAGGTAAAAAAATCAATATGTCATTTTTAATGTGTAGGAATAAAACATACCTCAATCCAATACATGATGTGCTTGGTATGACTCAAAGTGTCTATTAACAATTTAAAATTGATATTTTAGTTCAAAAAGTGTGACTCGCTAAAAAATAATCAAACACACATAGACTGACTTGATAATTTAGGAAAATGATTCATAATTCATTTGTGATGTGTAGGAATTAGTCTCACGTCAAATCCACACACAATGTGACCTGTATGACTCGGAGTGTGTGTTTCTAATTTAGAATTAAATTTTAGTAAAAAACACAAGTTACATACTCAAAACCATGAAAATGAATTTGTATTATTTTGATACTTTAGGAAAAATATCCATAAGTCATTTAGGATGTGTACGTATTAGTCTCACCTAAATATGATTCATGGTGTGGCCTATATGACTCCAAATATGTATTTTTATTTAAAATTGACATTAATTTTACTATAAAGGACAACTAACAAACTCAAAACTACTAAAAATAATAATATTATTTTTATAATTTAGTAAAACGATCCATAAGTAAATTTTTACACATAGGAATTAGTTGAACCTAAATCTAATGCACGATGTACCGAGTATGACTCAAAGTGTTACTTATTATTTTAAATTTTACATTTTAGTAAAAAAAGTGCCACTCACTAAAAACCTTGAAAACATGCATGTATTATATTGATAATTTGGTAAAATTATTTATAATTCATTTGTGATGTTTAAGAATTATTCTCACATTAAACAAACACACTATGTGACCGGTATGACTTAGAGTGCGCGTTTCCAGTTTAAAATGACATTTTAGTAAAAAAACACATGTGACGTACTCAAAACCAAGAAAATGAATTAATATTATATTAATAATTTATTAAAATGATCCATAAGTCATTTAATATATATAGTAATAATCCTCACCTCAATCCAATGCTTGATGTGATCGGTATGACTCCATGTGAATCTATTTATTTAAAATTGAAACTAGTTTTACTAAAAATATAACTAACATACTAAAAACTGAGAAAATAAATTTATATTGTTTTGATAATTTAGGAAAATTATTTATAAATCATTTTTTACATGTAGTAATTATCTTCACCTCAATCTGATACACGATGTTCCTGGTATAACTCAAAGTATCTGTTATCAGTTTAAAATTGATATTTTAGTGCAAAAAGTGTCACTCATGGAAAACCAATTAAATGAACATTTATTGTCTTAATAATTTAGAAAAATAATTAATAATTCATTTTTAGTGTGTAGGAATCATTCTCATGTCAAACACACATATGATGTGATCGGTATGACTCAAAGAGTGTGTTTCTAGTTTAAAATGACATTTTAGTAAAAAAAACAAGTGGCATAATCAAAACTGAGAAAATACATTCATATTGTTTTGATACTTCATAAAAACAATTATATAAGTCATTTATTACATTTAGGAATCATTTTCACCTCAATATGATGCATGTTGTGACCGATATTACTTCAATTGCGTCTTCTTATTTAAAATTGTCATTAATTTTACTAAAAAACAACTAACATAATCAAAACCGATAAAATGCATTCGTACTATTTTGATAATTTGTTAAAATGATACATAAGTCATTTTTTACATATATCAATTAACCATACTTCAATCTGATACATGGTGTGCTCGGTATGACTCAAAGTGTCTGTTATCAATTTAAAATTGACATTTTAGTTCAAGTGTCACTCATAAAAAAACTAAGAAAATGAACTTGAATTATCTTGATAATTTAGGAAAACAATTAATAATTTATTTTTCACATGTATTAATAATTATCATTTCAAACCCACACACGATGTGATCAGTATGACTCAAAGTGCTTGTTTTCGGTTTAAAATGACATTTTAGTTAAAAACACAACTGGCGTAATCAAAACCAAGAAAACACATTTTTATTATCTTGATACTTTAGTAAAATGATAAATAAGTCATTTTGGATGTTTAGTAATCATATGTACCTCAATATTATGCATGGTGCGTAACACCTCAAGCTTCTACGGTATGTTTCTATTTGAATAATACAATAGGTTGTGTTATACGCAACTTCGAGTTCTAACACACCAACAACCAATCAAACTAGCCATTTAAAAAGATGTTATGAATAGTAATACCCACTTTTTGAAATTTTATAAATTTTATTTTTCAAAATGGAATTCATTTTTGGATTCTGAATATCAAAATTATATTAGGGTGAATTTTTGGTATTTTTCTGAAAACTTTCAGTTTTTGATAAATAGTGAAACACACTGCGTTATTGTTTAAAAATGACTTTTTATTTAAATAATTATTTTTAAATTTAAATTTATTTTAAATTAAAAATAGATACATAATACCTATATTAATCTAACTTAATTCATTGGAGTAATTTTATAATAAGATTAGATATATAAAATTTTATTGAACTTTTTAACGTCTTTTACCCACCTTCTAGGCACATTTGCAAATCTACATAAAACGTAATTTTACCACTTTTGTGAATTTATTTTCAAAAATCCAAGAGACAGGGTTGACATTAGTAAGTAAAATTTGATTCAATAGGATGAAAATTATTTTTGTTGAATAGTAACTTTTGAATTTTATTTACCACGGTTAAAAGTAAATATGGTAATTAAAGGTAAATTGAATGTTATAATTACCCAAAAACATGTCCTAATTCTATTGGATATGTTTTTTTAGAGCAAAATAAACCTTAGAAAAAAAATAAGATCCTTTTTGATCCATTAGGGTTATATTTGGACATTTATTATATTTTATTGAAAGAAGAGTTAAAAGTGTTAAATTCAAATTTTAATAACTAAACCATTTTTAATATAGGGTTATACTTAAGATAAATTAGACTATAAATATTCATTATAAAGATAAAAATATTTCTAAATCAAGGTATTTTATTTATAATTTTTAGACATTAAATAATTAAATTTATTTATGACACAATGATGATGCAGTAATTACCTTATTGATGAATGATTAAAATAATTGATGTTATAAAGATTAAAATAAATGTAAATTGAAAATTTTGATTCCATAAAAGAATTTATAAGTGAATATATAATGTTATTGTTGATTAAATTTATTTTTTTCGAAGTAATCAAGTTGTTATTACTTTAAAAAAAACCAAATACTAAATAATGTCAAAATTGACATAAATGGGTTTTTAAAACAAATACTATTTTATTAAATGATATAATATCCTAAAAATATAATATTCAGAAAAAAGACTTAGATAAGGTTATATATGTCATTAATGAACCATTTGAGGTTATCTTGGTATTTTATAGTAAGTTTATTACCATTTAATATAAAAATACAAGAAGACATGGTAAATGTTAAACTATTTAACTAAGAGTTAAATCTAAGAGATAAGGTTAATATGGTGACCTAAACTTGTCTAAAACCTATTGGTTGAAAATATTTATACTCATACCCACATTATACTCTAAATAAATCCATTTGGAGCTATTATAAACCAAAAAATATTTTATAATAAATTAATATTTCAAACTCTTCCTAAAGTGCCCCTCACCTCTCTTATAAAAAGGTACTTCACCTTCTCTTAAATTCACACCTCCAAAGTCATTTGTATCATCAATACCCTACTCAAATATCCTCCCAACTACCCTAAATTCAACCTATATTCCTTAATTTTATCAGAAATCAAACCTAAGGATCCCTTTTATTCAAATGAAAAGGAAGCACCCGAAGAAGAGGTAATTATTTCATCACCTCTTTCAATTTTTCATTTCTTCTTACACTTACTCTTTCTTTGTTATTTACATACCAAAATAATAGATCCAGTAAATTATACATATTTTGATTTTATTATAAATATGGTACAACCATATTCATTATTCTATCCATCCTATGAATGACAAAGTCACCATACATGCGTACGTACGGCTTACCGTCTCCACGTCGTGGTGTAGTTTGTTATTAAACACTTCATTATTTGGATGGGTATAATAATGATGTATAATTGATGTAAATAATAAATATAACATGTTAATGATTCTTTATATATAATATACCATCCAATCACATATTATTTCACCATCAATAGAATGATATTGTTGCTTGTGCATATGTACGGCTCACCGTCTCCACGACACGATAATATTTCATTCCCCACCGTAACCATTCAAGAATTATTTTCATTTTATGATTAAAAAATATTTTTTAAGAACTTAATATCATTATTTACATGAATCAAATACATCCTATCCATAAAAAACATGACTTACGTAACAAAACATATAAAGGAAAATGAATCTGTTTACACCCGAAACAATGATACTACTGAAATATTATTAAAAAAGAAATATTAGAGAATCATATATGATATCATATTTATGTATGTGGTTATTTTATAATTTAATAATAATTATTTAACTATTATACAGGAGGTTAATTTATGCTCGACTAAGAAAAAGTACAAGGTAATGGATAATTTTAAAATCTTTTTATTATCTGAGGTTGTTTATACATAAGTGTCTACTAGGACCTCTTTATCATTCAAATCTGTGTTTCATAAAAATTTATTTCAATTTTTTTTTTACAATTTCATAGAATATGGGTTAAAGTCATTTATACGCTTTTTTGAATTTTTTAAAATGATTTTAAATGAATCATTTCATTGTTTTCCAAACAAGGTACCTTATGACCTTTTCGACAAATTAAGGAAAGAATGGTATTTTTAACTTATACAGCGGGTGTAACCATTTTCTGCCATTATAACACCTTTTAAGATTACCTTTCAAGTTTATAATAATATTTTCAAAATAAATTTTTTCATTAATTTTAAATTATTTAAAATTAGATAGATATATTTCACTTAAGTACTTTTTGGATTGATTTCATCTATGTCAATATCCTTTGTGGGATTTTACGGTTGTTTGAAGTTGATTCATTATGGTAAAATCTGACATATTATATTGAAGGTTTTTTGATATGTTTTATTGTGTATGTACTATTTTTATAACATTCATGGTTTATGGTTAAAGTATTAACATTTTGTATTCTAGTTTTAATACGAATGTTTATGTTACGTTTCAACCTTTTCATACGAGGAATGCATTGGATATAGTAAGTGACGGACATGACCCACTATATCCCCTCAATGCATTGGTAGGTCTCATGAGACAAACTAGTGCCTTGGAAAAAGACCTTGACAAAATTTATATTTAGGGTCTTGGCACGAGGCCTTGACATTGTAGTTAAGATTTCCGACATTATGCATTCTATCATTATAAGATTAGATATTGATATTACATGTGATTATTCAACAGTAGAATATCCATGTGAATAATTAAATAGAATTATTTGATTTATCTTTTCCATATTATGTTGAAGTTTATGTATAAAAGGCTTGTGTTTTAGTATTATACATTGGATTAAATGATTATGCCTATTTATGATAATTTATGCTATATTGTTATCCTTACTGAGCATCTGAGGTCACCCCTTTCTTATGTTTTATTTTTCCCAGGATGCGAAGAAGTGTATTATGATTTACCTGCAGGGATAGACTAAGGGATATGAGTGTGTTCAAAGTAGACCCAATGTTTCTTTTTCATTTCATAATGTAATGTAAAACTTATGTATGTATCTAGTACTTCAAAGGATACTAAATTGATCGATATTTTGGGACTTGATCTCCTGTGATCATGCCAATATTATGTAATAATGCACCGAATCTGGGTAACTAGGGTAGGTGTGTTACAGTTGGTATCAGAGGAAGTTTAGTACAAACCTTGGAAACTAGATTTAGAAAAAACTCTGATTATAAAACATTACCCTAACATAAACTTTTAGGATTAGTATACAAGAACATCCAAAAATTTTGGTAATGTAGATATTATATGGGTTTTCCAAGAAATACATCCCTATCTAGATACTACAAGTGGACGTGGTTCTTGAACAGATGTACCTAGGGGTGAAAACTCCAACAAGGAGTTTTAGGCTTGACCCGGTGTATCCTGGTACATGACAAAGGGACTTATTGTTCACCTAGTATGACACTCCTAGGGGATATGCTTAGGATAATTCACATTTTCTTTACAAACTATTATGAAGGATTTATGAGTAAATACATCCCCAAAGAAAACATTTTTATGATTATAGATTATATGCATAAACTGTTCAATTTATGTTAAGTATTTTCCAAGTTTGGGATTATGCATTGTGATTAATAAACTAACCTAGTGTATTCAATTTATGATTAATAAACTAACCTAGTGTATTCAATTTAAAAACCATTATGAAGGATTTATGAGTAAATACATCCCCAAAGAAAACATTTTTATGATTATGGATTATATGCATAAACTGTTCAATTTATGTTAAGTATTTTACAAGTTTGGGATTATGCATTATAATTAATAAACTAACATTTTTATGCATTGTTTAGAAATGGAACCTAGTGGAAGGAATGGAAACCATATCAACACACATAATCCATGTAGGGATTTCCCTCCTACTCAAGATAATTATAGTAGATCTGGTGATGCAATTGGTGCTGAACAGCTTATAACCATACTGGGACAACTCACTCAGGTTATGAATAATAACCTTACCCTTATGAAGCACCCTGATCCACAACACATGGGATCAATGTTAGACCACATCATGGGGAAGAAACCACAAATATTAAATTATACTACAAATCCATTTTTAGTTTATCAATAGATAAGTTCTTTAGAGAAAATATTTCATGCTTTGGGGAGTAGCGAAAGGGAAAATGTTATCATGGTAGTTTATCGCCTCACTGGAGATGCATATCAATGGTACTAATTAAATCAAAACACAAAGGAGGATGAAGACGTATCAAATATGGAATGGATTTAGTTTGAATATATTTTCTTAGAAAAATACTTTCCTCGTGAATATAGAGCAGATATGGAAAGGCAATTTCTGAGTAAGAGGTAAAAGGAGGATAAGAATGTCCCAAAGTATGAGGCTAACTTTACAAGGTTATAAATGTATGTTGTATATTATATAAGTAATCCAATAATTATGATTGATCAATTATTTGGTGGTTTAAAACCATTTCTCCATCGATCATTAGTCTCAAAATCCTTCTCATCGTACGAATATATAGTCGCATGTGTTATCAAGACAGAAAAAGAATTATCTAAGTCTTATGACTTCAAAAGGAAGCAAGAGAAGAAGAGATCTTTTGAACACTCTGGAAAAATAAATAATGGGAAGAATGGAAAAGTTGAATTTCCATATTGCAGTAATTGTGGGAAGAAACACCATGGTGCATGCCTAAAGGGGATGGGGGTTTGTTACAATTGTAAGGAAAAGGACACCAAGCTCGTGATTGCAAGGGGAAGAAAGTGGATGTCGATGTTCAATGCTACAATTGTAAATAAATGGGTAATTATTCAAATGAATGTCTTATGTGTCAAGGAAACTTACCTTAGAAAAGTCCATGGGAGAAAGACCAATCTTATGTGATCACAACTGCTAAGGTTCAAGCTCTGAATAATGTGGTGGTGGGTACTTTAATCATTTCCTCAAAATTAACCAATGCTTTATTTGATTCTAGATCATTTCATTCTTTTATATCTTTCCAGTTTGTTAAGAAAATTGGATATTTCCAATTCGACTTATGAAGGGATTTGTCATTCAAAACTCATGAGGGAAGTATCGTTGCAACAAAGTTTTGTCAATCAGTTGCAGTTATGGCATATAAACATGTATTATCTACTGATATTATTAACTTACCCATGATTGAATTTGATATAAGCCTTGGTATATATTGGATTTTGGACCATGATGCAAAAAATTATTGTAATAAGAAGGAGGTTACAATTTTTTATGATGATAAGGAATCCCTTATCTTTAGAGTAAAAACATAACCATCTGATTCTCATCTAGATCCACCCCCAGTAGCTCTACTAAATTCAATTATTGGGGAGGAAGGGAGTGAAATAACTATGGGTGAGGAAAAGAATGTTCAAATATAGGATGTACCTATTGTGCAAAAATATGTTGATGTGTTTTCATAGGATTTACTGGGAGATCCTCTAGAATAGGAAATTGAGTTTTCTATTAACTTAATTCCTGGTTCAAGGCCCATATCAAAGAACCCTTACAGAATTTCCACTGTGGAATTAGTGGAAATAAAGAAACAAATAGAGTAATTGAGTAATAAAGGATTTATTCGCCCTAGTGTTTCTCTATGGGGATCCCCTATTATTTTTTAAGAAGAAATATGGATCTATGAAGTTGTACATTGACTACAGGGAGATCAATTCTATAACAATAAACAACAAGTATCCCCTACCTCACATTTATGATTTATTTGATCAACTTTATGGAGCTCAATATTTTTAAAAGATTGACCTTCTATCTAGATATCATCAGTTGTGTGTGAAGAATTAATACATTCCAAAGACAACATTTTGAACTAGGTATGGGTATTATGAGTTTACAGTAATGCATTTTGGACATACTAATGAACCCTCTATTTTCATGGATCTAATGAATAGAGTTTTCAAGGAATATATTGATGAATTTTTAGTGGTATTTATTGATGATATCTTGGTATACTCAAAAAGCAATGAAGATCATGAAAATCACTTTCTCACTATTATAAATACTCTTAGAAGAAATGAATTATATGGGAAGTTTAGCGAGTGTGAATTATGGATTTAGGAAATTTATTTTCTTGGCCATATTTTCTCTAAGGATGGAATCTCTGTTGATCCTTCAAAGACTAAGAAAATCCAAGAATGGCCAGCACCAATGAGTGTAACTGAGGTACGCAGTTTTATTGGTTTAGAAGGTTACTATCGGTGTTTCGTCCAGAATTTTGTCCGATTAGATAACCCATTAACCAAGATCACACATAAAGGGGTTAAATTTGTTTGGACAAAATAGTGGGAAGAATGTTTTAAATAATAGAAAGGAATATTAGTCAATTCTCCAATATTGACTCTACCATCGGGGAATGATGGGTTTGTTATTTATAGTGATGCTTCAAAGAATAGACTTGGTTATGTCCTTATGCAGAATGATAGAGTTATTTCTTATGCATCAAGGTAGATAAAAATTAATTAAAAAAACTATCCTACTCATGATCTTGAGTTAGAAGCTATAATCTTTTCTCTGAAGATATGGAGGCACTATCTCTATAGTGAAAAATGCGAGATATATACGATTTACAAGAGTTTGAAGTATATTTTCTCACAGAAAGAACTCAACCTGAAGAAAAGGCGATGGCTCTAACAACTCAAAGATTATAATTTCACAATACACTACCACTTGGGGAAGTAAAATAAGGTAGAAGATTCTTTGAGTAGAAAGGATCATGGATTTTTAAACAAGATGTGAATTGAAAGGGATCTTATATTCATAGATCTAGTAAAGATGGATATGGGAATAATCATGGAAGGTGAAACATCAATAATTTTTTAAATAGTTACCAAACCATCTTTACTAGGAAGGATAAAAATTTATTAGACTGATGAGGAGGAGTTTAAAAAGAAAATTAAAGCTGTGAATGATGGGAGATTGATTGACTTCGTATATGAAGACGGAATTTTGAAATTTGAGAAAAGGATTTGTGTTTCCGATATACCAGATCTAAAAACGGAATTGTTGGATAATGCTTATTGCTCCAATTTCTCTATACACCCTGGTAGCACTATGATGTATAAATATTTGAAGGAACATTCTTTGTGGGACAACATGAAGAGGGAGATTTATGATTATGTATCAAGATGTATGGTTTATCAACAGGTGAAGGCTAGAAGACAACATCCTGGAGGAGTCATGCAACCTCTTCCCATACCTGAGTGGAAATGGAATGATATTACGATGGACTTTGTCATGGGTCTATCAAAGATTCCTAGAAGGAATTATGAAATATGGTTCATTATTTATTGTCTTACCAAGTCAGTACATTTTTTTTGCTATAAAAGATGATTTACCACTTAAATATTTAGCAAGACTATATTAATGAAGCTGTAAGACTTCATGGTGTACCCCTATTGATTATTTCTGATCGTGATACTCGTTTTACATCAAGATTTTGGAAAAGTCTTCAGAAATCCCGGGATACTGAACTTCATTTGAGCACTGCCTACCACCCTCAAACTGATGGAAAATCAGAATGGACTATTCAAACCTTAGAAGACATGTTTATATCTTGATCACTTAACTTTCATGGTGTGTGGGATTAGTATTTACCTCTGGTAGAATTTTTCTATCACAATAGCTTACATTCAAGTATTTAGATGGTACCATAATAAGTGTTATATGGAAAAAAATGTCTCACACCAACTTGTTTGGATGACGTTGGTGAAAGAAAACACATAGGCTCAGAACATATTGAGGAAAAAATGGAAAAGGTGAAGATTATCCAAACCCACATCAAAGCAGCTCAAAGTAGGAAAAATAGCTATGTCGATTACTGAAGGAAGGATTTGTAATTTCAAGTACGAGATCATGTTTTCATGAAGGTATCTCCATGGAAGGGTGTTATACGATTCGGTAAGAAGGGTAAACTGAGTCCTAGGTACATCAGACCTTTTGAAATTCTATAACGAATTGGAGTTGTAGCTTACGATTTGAAAATACTGCCATGTCTCTTCAAAGTTCATGATGTGTTACACACATCATTATTGAGAAAATGCATGCCTGAACCAACACATGTACTTTCCTATGAAGAAATAGAACTAAAACCCAATCTATATTACTATGAATATCCTATCAGAATTCTTGATACTAGAGAACAAGTGTTGAGAAACAGGACAAATTGTCTAGTAAATTCTCTTTGGAGAAACCATAAAATGGAAGAGGCGACGTTGGAACCTAAGAAACTTATGATGAAGAACCACCCAAATCTTTTTATGCATTAGTATTCTAAAAATCTAGAGGATGAAATTATTTGGAGGGAAGAATGTAACACCCCAAGCTTCCACAGTGCCTTTCTCTTTGAATAATACAATAGATTGCGGTGTACGCAATTTCGAGTTCTAGCACACCACGACCAATCAAACTAGTCGTTTAAAAAGTAGTTTTGAATAGTAATACCCACATTTTAAAATTTTTTAAATTTTATTTTTCAAAATGGAATTCATTTTTGGATTCGGAATATCAAAATTATCTTAGGGTGAATTTTTCATATTTTTTTGAAAACATTCAATTTTTGATGAATAGTGAAAAACACTGCATTGTTGTTTAAAACTATCTTTTTATTTAAATAATTATTTTTAAATTTAAAATTATTTTAAAGTCCAAATAGATACATAATACCTATATTAATCTAATGTAATTCAATGGAGTTATTTTATAATATGATTGGATATATAAAATTTTATTGAACTTTTTAACATCTTTTACCCACCTTCTTGGCACATTTGCAAATCTACATAAAATGAAATTTTACTGCTTTTGTAAATTGAATTTTAAAAATCCAAGAGATGCAGTTGAAATTAATAAATAAAATTTGGTTCAATAGGATGAAAATAATTTTTGGTGAATAGTAACTTTTGAATTTTATTTACCACAATTAAAAGTAAATATGGCAATTAAAGGTAAAATTAATGTTATAATTACCCCCAATACCTGTCCTAATTCTATTGGATAAGTTTTGTTCGACCAAAATCAACCTTAAGATAAAAATAAGATCTTTTTGGATCCATTTGGGTTATATTAGGACATTTATTATATTTTATTTAAAGAAGAGTTAAAAGTGTTAAATTCAAATTTTAAAAACGAAACAATATTTAATATAGGGTAATACTTAAGATAAATTAGAAAATAAATATTCATTAGAAATATAAAAAAATTTCCTACATAATTTTATTTTATTTATAATTTTTGGACATTAAATAATTAAATTTATTTATGACACAATGATGACGTGGTAATTACCTTATTAATGAAAGGTTAAAATAATTGATGTTATAAATATTAAAATAAATTTAAATCGAAACTTTTGATGCCACCCATGATTTTTATAGGTGAATATAACATGTTAGTGTTGATTCAATTTATTTTTTCTAAGTAATAAAGTTGTTATGAATTTCACAAAAACCAAATACTAAATAATTTCAAAATTGACATAAATGAGTTTTTAAAACAAATACTATTTTATTAAATGATATAATATCCTAAAAATATAAGATTCAGCCAAATGAATTAGATAAGTTTATATATGTCATTAATTAACCACTTTAGGCTCTCTTGGAATTTTATATTAAGTTTATTAACCATTTAATATAAAAATACAAGAAGACATGGTAAATGTTAAACTATTTAACTAAGAGTTAAATATAAAAGATAAGGTTAATATGGTGACCTAAACTTGTCTAAAACCTATTGGTTGAGAATATTTAGAGCCATAACCACCTTATCCTATAAATTAATCCATTTTAAGCTATTATAAACCAAAAATTACTTTATAATAAATTAATATTTCATGCTCTTCCTAAAGTTCCCCTCACCTCTCTTATAAAAGGGAACTTCCTCTTCTCTTAAATTCACACCTCCAAATCCATTTGGATAATCCAAAACCTACTCAAATATCCTCCCAAATACCCTCACTTAAACATAGAGGCCTTAATTTTATCATAAATCCAACCTAAGAAGCCCTTTTTTTCAAATCAAAATGAATCACCCGAAGAAGAGGTAATTATTTCATCACCTCTTTCAATTTTTCTTTTCTTCTTCCACTTACTCTTTCTTTATTGTTTCCATACCAAAAATAATAACTCCAATACATTCTAAAAATTGTGATGTTATTATAAATATGGTACAACCATATTCATTATTCTATCCATCCTATGAATGACAAAGTCACCATACGTGCGTACGTACGGCTTACCGTCTCTACGTCGTGGTGTAGTTTGTTATTCAACACTTCATAATTTGGAGGGGTATAATAATAATGTATAATTGATGTAAATAATAAATATAATATGTTAATTATTCTTTATATATAATATACCATCCAATCACATATGATTTCACTATCAATATAATGATATTTTCGCTCATACATACTTACGGCTTACCGTATCCACGACGCTATAAGATTTCCTTCTTCATCGAAAACATTCAAGAATAATTTTCATTTTATTATTAAAAAATAATGTTTAAGAACTTAGTATAATTATGTAAATGAATAAAACACATCCTATCCATAATAAACATGACTTTTGTAACAAAACATATAAAGGAAAACAAATCAGTTAACACCTGAAACAATGATACTACTGAAATATTATTAACAAAGAAATATTAGAGGATCATATATGATATCATATTTATGTATCTGGTTCTTTTATAATTTAATAATTTTTTTTTAACTATTATACAAGAGGTTAATGTACCATCTACTAAGGAAAAGTACAAGGTAAGGGTTAATTATACAATCTCTTTATTATCTGAGGTTGTTTATACATAAGTGTCTATTGTGACCACTTTATCATCCACATCTGTGTTTCATAAAAATGTTTTTCAAAACATTTTTTAATATTTTCTAGACTATGGGTTAAATTCATTTATACCTTTTTTGTTACTTTTATAAAATTATTTGAAAGGAATTTTTCGGTCATTTTCCGAACAAGGTACCTTATGACCTTTTCAAAAAATTAAGGAAAGAATGTTTTTTTAACTTATATGGTGGTTGTGGCAATTTTCTACCATTATAACACCTTTAAAGCTTCCCTTAAAAGCTTATAATAATATTTTCAAAATAAATGTCTTCTTTAATTTTAAATTATTTCAAAGTATAGAGATATATTTCACTCAAATAGTTTTTGGATTGATTTCATCTATGTCAACATCCTTTGTTGGATTTTACGCTTATTTGAAGTTGATTCATTATGATAAAATTTTACATATTTTATTGAAGATTTTGTGATATTTTTGACTATGGATGTGCTATTTTTATACCATTTATGGTTTATGGTAAAATTATTAACATTTCATATGCTAGTTTTAATACGAATGTTTATGTTATGTTTCAACCTTTTCATATGAGGACTGCATTAGATGTAGTAAGTGACAGACAAGGCCCGCTATAGCCCCTCGATGCATCGGTAGGTCACATGAGAAAAACTAGTTTCCTGGCACAAGGCCTTGACAAGATTTATATTTAGGGTCTTAGCACGAGGCATTGACTTTGTGGTTAAGATGTTTGGATTATGCATTCCATCATTATGAGATTAACTATTGATATTACATGTGATTATTCGACTAGTAGAATATCCATGTGAAAAAGTAAATGAAATTATATAATTTATATTTTCCATATTATTTTTAATTTTATGTTTAAAAGGCTTTTGTTTTAGTCTTATACATTGGCTTAAATTTTTATGCTTATTTATGATAATTTCTGCTATATTGTTATCCTTACTAGGCATCTAAGCTCACCCATGTATTATGTTTTATTTTTTATAGGATTCGAAGAAATATATTATGATTGACATATAGGTATAGGATAAGGGATATGAGTGTGTTCAAAGGAGACACAATGTTTCTTTTTAATTTCATAATGTAATTTAAAACTTATGTATGTATCTAGTACTTACAAGCCTACTAAATTTATTTTTCTTTCGGGACATGATCTCTAGTGATCATTCCAATGTTATGTAATAATGCAATGACTCTGGGTAATTGGGGTCATGGTGTTACATGGTATAACTGGTATGACTCTATGTTCATCTTTTTATTTAAAATTGACATTAATTTTACTAAAAAATTCAACTAATATACTCAAAATTGATAAAAATAATTCGGATTTTTTAATAATTTAGGAAAACAATCCATAAGTCATTTTTTATATATAGGAATTAGTCTCGCCTCAATCTAATACACGATGTTCTTGGTATGACTCAAAGTTTCCATTATCAATTTAAAATTGACATTTTAATTCAAAAAGTGTCACTCACTGAAAATCAAGAAAACATGTTTGGATTTCCTTTATAATTTAGTGTAGTGATTCATAATTAATTTTTGATGTTAAGGAATTATTATCATGTAAAATCATACACTTTGTGGATGATATGACTAAAAGTGCATGTTTCCAATTTAAAATGACATTTTAGCAAAAAACACTAGTGACTTACTCAAAACCAAGGAAATGCATTCTTATTGTTTTGATACATTATAAAAATGATCTATAAGTCATTTGAGATGTGTAGGAATTATTCATACCTTAATATTATGCATGGTGTGATTAGTATGACTCCAAGTGTGTCTTCTCAATATATAAGTGTCATTTTAGTTTAAAACGCGCATCACATCACCAAAACTGAGAAAAAAATCATAGATTATTTTCTCATAATTCTATCTTATATTACTTAATAAATTTTCTTATCATTTTTATATTATACTTATTTAGTTAATTTTTACAAATATAATGCTTGAATAAGAACAATAAATGGTGTGATGTGAAAGAATTAACTGCAACTCAATCTGATACATAGTGTTCCTGGTATAACTCAAAGTTTAGTTAATTTATTTATTTATATTATTACTAATATGAGAATTATTTTCTTATATAGTTGTTATCTTTTACTCGAGTAGGGGTGATTTATTCTTTTATACAGGTGTGTTATTTTTCTCTATAATTGTTCTTTTCTTTTATTTGTGTTTTAAATTTTATTTCATTTAAATTCTGTATCTGTTTTTGATTTTGCTAATTTTTTGTGTTGTTTTTGGTGCCGCAGTGTGTTGTTATAGCATAATACAGTATTATATGTTTCTAGTTTTGCAGTTTACTGTAACATCACACTATAGTATGTGTCATTATCATCACATTTAGTAGCACTGATAAAAGCCTAGGACTTTTAACCACGCTGTGGTAGTCAATATTTTTTTCGCATTGATAAAGACATATTCTAGCGATATTAAAGGCCTCTTTTGTAGTAGTGTAAATTTATAATATATACATGCATATATATAAAACAATTTTTGTGTGTGTGTTCTTATTTATATTTTTAAATATAATTCTATAATATATATATATATATATAATTACTTTTTATATTATATAATTATATAATATATATTTATATATATATAGTTAATGTGTGTGTATGTATTTTTAGGTGTATTTAATATATATTTTAGTGATATAAATAAGTATAAGTACACACACATATATATATAATATTCATATATATATAAATTGTAATGATATATATGCATTTATTTATATATGTATTTTTATGCATGTGTGTATTGAGGTGATATATTTTTATATTTATATGTGTGTGTATATATATATTTATATTTTTAAATATAAATTTATAATGTGTGTGTGTATTTTATATATATTATTTTTAATATTATATAATTATATTATATTTATTTATTTATATTACTTTGTAAATTTTATTATGTGATGAAATGTATTATAATTTAAAATTTCAACTATAAATTTATTTTGGTGTGTGTGTGTGTGTGTTTATTTACATTTACTAGTGTTGGCCATTAGTCCATATATATATCTATAGGTATATTATTATTTTAATTAAATTTTCTTTTAAAAAATTATATTTATTATGATTTTATATATTAGAAATTATATATATAATTTTATATTAAAATTTATTTATATTCTAAAAAATTTATCTATAATATATTAGCTATGTTTTCTAGAAAACATGGCTAATTAGCTACGTTTTCTACAAAAAACTGCTAATTGGCCATTTTTTGTAGAAATGTTATTAAATTAGCCTTATTTTATAAAAATGCGACTAGTTAACTATTGTTTTCAAAAAATTTAGTTAATTACCTATGATTTTAAAAAATGTGGTTAAAAAGTGTCGTTAATTTCCATTTTTATAGTGATGTTATATAACATATAATTGAAATATTATAAAATATTTAGAATATAATGTTCACTGGCTAAAATGGGACATCATGTGTTGCAGATTTATTGGATATCAAAGCATTATATCCAAAAATACATCATTGGATAAAGAAAAATTAATTAAAATTAGTATCTAGTGAAACCTATAAAAAATAAAAAATTAATGAGTACCGCATATTAATAAAAAAACTGTCATAACAATAATTTGAGTATACTGTTTTACCCTTACATGGTAGGTATTAAATATAACATATCATTTGTTTTATTTTCTTTATACACTTTGAAAAACTTTTCTAATTTACTTATAATTTGATTTATATCTATTTTTTTCTTTTATATAATGAAGATGAGGAATTACAAATCCAAAAAATGATCAAGTTGTCTAATGAATTTTTTATTGTAATATAAATATATAGAAAAAAATGACATCATTATAATTAAAATAAAAATATTACATCAATAATTAGAAACAAAATTTTTGACAATATACCTTATATATATATTTATGACGGAAGCTTCAAACCAATCGTGTTGTAGAATTTCATTTACATTGAGAGGATCGATAAATTCAATAGACTCTTCATCTTGCATGTATTTTCCAAATACAATTTAACAAGTATTACCCTCTAATAAAAATTAATTTTAAAGATTATTTATAGTCATTAATCGTTCTAGGTTCAATGGTGGAGAAAAAATAGGCTTTTCAGTTCGCATTATTGATGTAGCAACTGATCTATTTAACTACATTGGCCCAATTGTTTACTTCCACTTATGTCATTACATAAAATAGCATAAAAAACATCCATTAAAAAAGATATTAATATAATATAAACTAGAAACTACATAACCCTTTATTATTATATGTGTTTATAAGATTGATCAACCATGCTGCAAATGTTCCAATATCTTGTTCAACCATTCGAACAGTATCATCATCAATGGGAAGGGGTAACTTGTTTCATAGCTCATGAGCTAACTGAATCTCAACTTTCACATGATCTAATGGTAATGGTGTATTATAAAAGGAATCACCTTGAATATTGTACATCACACATCATACAATGATTTGATGCATGGGTGCTGATAGATATAAGTTGTAGTCAATTTTACCCTGGAAATTTCAAAACAACTAAATAATCAGTACTTGTTTATTGCACATATATTATAAAATTTTGTGAAAAAATAATTAATTCTTGTATGTTGGGATTCTAAGTGGGAAATCTACCCTCCAAAATTTTTGTATTTGGATCCATCTATGGTTTTTGGTTCATCGATTGATGTTGTTACATTAATATTTCATTCTATTTTATGAGTAGTTCATTATGTGTACATAGAGATTCATTTTTTTCTTATATTTTTCCTCAAAGGTATTTAGCTTATTTTTTTTAATCTTGGTATTTCTTCTTAGAATTATTATGTGTTTGTATTTTCATAAATAAATATCTCTACAAGACTCCAAAACACTCCACTTTAACACATTTATACCACTCTAGATGATGTAAAAAAATTGAAAATAGTTTTTTTCACCTATGATAGACAATACATATTGTCTATAAACCAAATAAAGAAAAACATAGTATACTTTATTATATTCTAAAATATAAAATAATAATAAATTTGACTTATTTCATACTTACACATTCATCCCATTCTTTTTTGTGTTTTCAACTACAAGTTGACCCTTCTTATTAACATGAGACACCTTTTATACTACATGATGTGGGATTGAAGTAGTGGGGATCTGATTGATCAATTTATATCTAAATAAATCTACATAAATAATTTTGTGCATTAATAGTTTTATTATAAATTTAAAGTAAATGTTAGTTGTTTTTGAACTGCATCATACCCCATCCTTGATTTACAATAAGTGTATGGTGACTTTGTTGCATGTTTCTTATTCTTTGAACTCATTTACTATTTTTATAAAGTAACATATATTAAATTTACTACTATAGACATGCCATGTCAAATAAAATAAAATCACTTATAATTTAACTTAAAACTCTTATCCACATATCAATAAATGAAATAATTCCATATTTATTGGGATATGAAACTAGCATATAACGATGGTGGGTGAGGATTGAAATTCCCATTAGAATATATTAAGTATTTAGTGGTTAGTGTTGTTTAGAAAGTTCAATGAACCATTCTAGAAACTTATAATATTAAATACATTATAAAATAATCTGATATAAATTCTCTCTTAAAAAATAATCAGTATTTCAATATTTAATCTAAAGGGAAAAAATATAAAGTATAATAGTAAGTAACCATGATTTACTCATAAATAATGGCCATCATTGTAGGTACAACACTATGCTAGTTGTATATGTAAATTGGAACATTCAACCTAGTGCTAGTTCAATTATAACTTAGAAGAATTGTTTTTTAGGTTCAATTGGTTGACCAAGATCATTCTATATGGCCTAAATTTTTTCACCTATAGTTTTTACATTAATTACTTTTGATAAAACTATCATCAAAAGCCTCTCTTATTTTCTATCTTTATAACCAGGTGTGATTTTATCCTCACCCTAAAAATCAATGAAATATTATTCATTACGGTGATTATCATCATCATGTAGAGAAGATATTTTCAACAACAAAATTTTGATAAATAAATTAGAATATGTGAGTTTTTTATTAAATAAAAATCATATAGATAAAAAACATATTATTTATAAAAAACATTGGTGATAGAAACCCTATTTTTTACAACATTATTTTTTTCATTTAATGGTTGATGTGTTTTTTCCTTTTATTTATTATTTAAATTCCCTCTATATAGTCTCCTTTAATATAAAGTGCATTATATACATTGGGTCTAACACAAAATGTTTGTGACATCCTAAGGAAAATATCAACCTTAAATGAACTGGCATTCTATTCCACATTTGTTTTCATTTATAAAAGAACAATAGATCATATCTAATTTATAGTATCATGTGTATAAAAAATATACATTTCTTAACATGTCATTATAAAGGTCTCAAATTTGTATCATAATTTATTGAAATTAACTTTTATGAATCTAAATTCATTAATTTTTACTACAATCCATTTATTAACCCATCTGTATAAAAAAATTGGCACATGAAATGTCATATAATCTAACTCCAATATTTTTTCAGTGATACTAGAGTAATATATATTCATGTAAATATGATTTATGTCTTTGAAACCAAGTGAATGCACTATTTATCCCATTACATTGACTCCACTATTTTTAATTGTACCACATTCATCACATTCCTTTATATAAAATGAAAAAACATTAATTTTTTAGCCATTTTAAGATAACACATGAACATTTTTAGTCTTTAACATAAAGAAGATATTTTTATCTAATTAATAGATTTATTAAATGATAAAATCTAAAATGAAGGCTATAGAATTAGATAGAATCATGGTAGAAAAAGAAATGATGGAATGGACACATCAATTACAAAATTCAAGAAGTATAGAAAATGATGAAGAATTTATTCCATAATCCTACTCTATTCACTAGAATTTTTTGGTGAAGTTGGTGCATTAGTGGGATGATGGATATTACCTTAGTCAATGCGATGGATATAAATAGTGATCATATGGTGGTGGAGATAATAGAATCGATCTACTACTATGGAGTTTGTCTATAAATAGATGTTTAGAGTCTCTTGTATTATATAAAACTATATAATAATATTATTCTATTTTTGGTTGTATCATGGGTGATGGGGAATTTATCATGGAAGTGTTTATTATTTTTCCATTTATTCTAATATAAAGTTGCAATGTTCCTCCCATGGAGTAGATAAAGCCTCAAACTACATTAATTATGAGTGTTCCTTCTATTTTGTGTTGAGTTTGTTTCTTTTAGTTCATTATACTTCAAAAGTTCTTGTCTAACTCATGGTTGTGATATGGTTCATAAATGGGGTGCAGTGTATTTTTAGTTTTGGATACATCAGCATCACATGTCATTTAATTTTGGGATTTCAAGGATTTATTATTCATTTAAATTTCAAAAGGTTTTCTTCTAAATCAATGGTATATAACACAAAAAGTGGTATTGTATATTGGTAATGTTGTTTGGTACTACCAGACCCTAGTCAAGTGTTAAGAGCATGAATTTGACTAATTTTATGAGCTTAACCTTGAAGGATACTTCTAGTATCTGGTTCATACCTTTAAAAGTTTTCATTTCAGGGGTTTCTTTTTGGAAAGATATCATGAAAATAAGGAAATGTATGGATTAATAATTTCAATGGTTCATATTTCTTATTCTATAGGTTATATATTTAAGATTATTTATTCCATATATATCTTTAGCTTTAGTTAAAGAGATTTAAATTAGAAGTAGTGTCAAAGGAGGAATGGAAAAGGCTCAATAAGAAGGTTCAAGGATTTATTCTGATAATGTTGTTAAGGAACATGGAATTTAATATCTATGAATTTAATACCACTACTGAGTTGATGACTACAATTTACAATATGTATGAGAATCAAATAATTGTGAACAATGTGTTTTTAATTCCATGAATTTTTGGAATGAAGATATCAGAAGGAAACATAGCAGTGGATCATTTAAATGACTTTTAACATGATTCAATGTTAGTTAGAGTTTGTGAATGTAAATTTTATAGGGGTAGTGTGGGCACTAATTATTATCTCATCGCTTTTAGAATCATGGGATGTGATGATTACCATGGTGGTAAATTATAGTGGAAATAATAAATTGGTTTTTAAGGAAGTCTATGATTTGATTCTGAATCAAGAGATTCATTAAAATGAGGATCATAGTGCTACCAAAAATTCCTTCAGTGTGGAAGTTTGAATATGATCTACTCAATAGAAATTTTAGAAGAAAATGAATGAAATAAGATAATGGAATTGAGGTGATTTTGTTTGGATTGTACCTATATGGTGTCATTTAGGGAAGATATTGTAAGTGAAAGGGGATTATATGAACTAAATGGTCAATTCTAGAAGGTACGCTTTTGATAGTTCATCCAGAAATATTTTTTTAGAATATAAGATAATTTTGTTGATGAGTGTATCTAGTCTACTTAATTCATGGATTATTGACTTTGGGGGTTCTTTTCACTATATATCGGAGAGAGGATACATGTATAACTATGTGTTAGGAAGATTTAGCAAGGTTTGACTCATGGATGATGAATCTATTAAGATTATGATAAAGGGTGATGTTTTCATCAGAACTTTGAATGACTGACTATTGAAGTTGAAAAGTGTGTGACATATTCCTAGATTATGGGAAAACATAGTCTTGGTAAGAAATCTAGACTATATAGGTTTATATACAATGTTTTTCAATGACATGTGGAAAATCACACAAGGTTCCATGGTGGTGGATAAAGGTTTAAAATATGGAACATTGTATCATAACAAGAAATTGGAAGGAGAAATGCATGCTGGAAAATCAACTTATGGATCTATAAGTTTATGGAATGAATATTATGGTCACATGGGTGATAAGGGGATGTAATTAATAGTTATAAAAGGCATACTAAAATTTTGATTCATAGAGTATAGAATATGGGAGGAGTGTTTCCTTTAAAATCAATAGAATGTGTATTTAAATGTAGAAGCAAATACATCAAAGAATGAAAATTTAGTGTTGGTACATACATGAATATATGGAGTATAAAATCTGTTCATTCACATTAGGGATTGCTATATTATTATAACTTCATTTATGATGTGACACATGAAGTGTGGGTTTTCTTTCTCAAGTACAAGTCTATGATTTTGGAAATATTCATCAAATAGAGATCCATAATAGAAAAATAGATAAGAACCAAGCTAAAATACTCAAGGTATAATAATCATGGAGTTTATGGAAGTAGAGAGTTTCAAAGATTATGTTGGAGGAAAGGAATTTCATTTTAGAATACCATGTCAGGAACACTAGAGCGTAATAGTGCCATGGAACAAATTCATCAAAACCTTAATGAGAGGGCTAGAAGTATGTGGTTACTGTCAGTTTTCCTAGGTAGTTTTGGG
This sequence comes from Viscum album, assembly GCA_963277665.1. Classification (NCBI taxonomy): domain Eukaryota; kingdom Viridiplantae; phylum Streptophyta; class Magnoliopsida; order Santalales; family Viscaceae; genus Viscum; species Viscum album. The sequence continues at coordinate 1,117,125,196 of OY728120.1, forward strand.
TATGGGTAGTGAACTATGTGACTTATCTTATGAATTAAATTCCCTCCACTACATTGGTGAAGGATATTATAGAATACATTTGGACTATAAGAATGGTTAACAACTAAAAATAGAAATATTTTGACCACGTCGATGCTAGGGAAAAGGGAAAACTAGAGGAAAAGTCCTATTCATGTTTCTTCATAGGTTATAGTGATGAAAACTTTGGATTTATACTCTAGGAAAATAAATAATGGAAGTTCATAATAAGATTAAATATCCTATTTAATGGGGATATACTATAGAAGGATATAAACTTGGTTAAAGATTCTATGGAGATAAAAGAATCCATGCATTCCAAATTTTATCTTGATGGAATTATAAAAGTTTTTATTAGTTTAGGGAGTATATCAGTTATAGATATATCAGACTATCTAGATTGTGAGATTTCATATAGAAGTAGTATTCCATTATTATCTCCAAATCTAAATGTACTAGAATGCTCAAGGATTATAGAATCTCAGTGAAGATCTCTAGAAGTTGGAGTTTCAAAAGTAGTGGTTTCATAAAGAGCAGAGTCTCGTGTTTAATTATGGTGGTCTACCAAGGCTAAGAACCCTATGAAGAGGTATGCAAGTAATGTATACCTCCTTCTTATTATTAATGGTGTATAAAATAAGAGCTCAAAATAGAAAACATATTTAAGTGACTAAAGAAATTGGGATTTAGATATGAAGGTGTATATGGACTCCTTACAGGTTTTTGAAACATATGAGATAATTAAACTTCCATATAAGAAAATATTATTATAAAACAAATGGTTTTAGAAGTTGAATTAATAATCATATGTTAATAAATTCTTTAATTCAAGGATTGTTGTGAAATGTTTTCAACCAATTAAGGGTGTGTATTTCAATTAAAACTTTTCTCTATTTGTAAAGAATTCAACAATTTGGATAGTGCTTGGAATAGTGTTTATGAATAATATATATCTTGATTAGTTAGATGCGAAGATGATATTCCTTCATGGTGATTTGGAGGTGGAAATATACATTTATAAACCGAATGTTTTTTTTGAAAATGGAATCGAAGGACGGGTGTGTCAAATCAAACAGGGTTTGTATGAGATGAAATAGGCACATAGGAAATAGAACCAGAAATTTGATCCCTTCAGGAAAAATAATACATTCTTCCATAGAAATGAATATCATAACTATTACTAGAAGTTTTTTTATGATGGTATTTTCATCATTATTCTTCTCTATGTAAATGATTTTCTTCTTTCATATTCTAGGAGAGATAAAATCAAGGACTTGAAAGTTGGTTTTTTCAGAAAGTTCAAGATGAAAGATCTTAGGTTTATGAAGAGAATGTTGGGTATGCAGTTTAGAAGAGACTTGAGAAATATAAATTTTTCTGTTATTGTCAAAGTACATCTAGAGGTTTTATAAATTTTTGGAATAATTGAATCTAATCCTATATTGACCCCCCCTATATGGACACTTCAAGTTATCTAAAGGGAAATAACCAAGAATGTGAGATGATGTTGAGTACATGATGAGGTTTTTATATGCATTATTAGTTGAAATCTTGATGTATGATATAGATTGTATGAGATGATACATTGTGTATATAGTAGGATTCATCAGTGGGTTCATGAAATATATGTTAAAGGAGAACTAGGAAGAGATAAAGTGGATACTTTGATATCTCAATGGCTCAACAGAAATTCCACTCTATTTTAGAACATATAATTCATTACAGGGGTTTTGAAATATGGAATTTAGAGGAGATAAAAACACATAGATAAGTACCATTGGTTATGTGTTCTCTTTTAAAGTAATGACTATGATTTGGATGTCCAAACTTAAACTAGTATTTGTGTTGTCTATAACAGAAGTTGTGTACATGCCAATAACAAAAGATGAGAAGGAGTTGAATTGGATAAAGAGGATATTATAGTATATAAAAATAATCTAATGGAATATAAAATTGTTTCATAATAGTGAAATGATGATCCATATTTCAAATATTCTAATTTTTTACTCGAATATAAAGCATATTAATTTGAAGTGTCACTTTATTTGATAGCTATTAGAGGATAGAGAACTAGGTCAATATAAGGTTGGTGGTTGTTAGAATTTTCTAGTTATATTTATGATGGTTATAGTTTGGGAAAATCATTACTAGTTTTGTTCCTCAGTGTGACTTGGATGATTGAATTCATGATGGATGAACATGTTACTGCAATGGAAAAAAGGGATAAGGGGGATTTTTGGTAGTGTCCAGGAGGACTGGTTAAAGCCTTAATAACAATATTCAAGTGCAAGATTATTAGGATTGGTTGTGAAGAAACTATTTTATAGATAAGAATTAGATTTTAAAAGTGAGTGAATCCAAAACAATGGTTTCAAACCCATATAGAGTTAGGGAAGTGGAATCAATTTCTAGAATAAATTTAGTATTAGAAAATTTCTAGAAGTGAAGAAAGGGTTAAAGGATGTGTTTTGGAATCCTACATAGTTCATTGGAAGTTGTGGGTGAATTCATTGTATCAGGGGTTATTGGTAGTTTCCTTGGTTGATGAGATATATTTCCATAATTATTAGATGGTGGTGGAACCAATAGAACTAGATGATTGTTAAAGATATCATCTATAAATAGTTGGGATGGATCACTTGTATTTTATGAAACTATTTACTATTATTTTTTAAATTTTGTGTTGTAGTAATGATAGCATGGGTGGTAGTTATTTATCATTGTTGCATTTGTACTTATTCCATTTATTCTAATTAAAATTTATAGTGTTCCTTCTGTAGAGTAGTGTAAGTCTCAAACCACATTAATTCCAAGTTATATTTCCATTTTTGTTGAGTTTTTTTCTTCTAGTTTTTTGTACTTTAAAAGGTTTTGTCTGCATCATGGTTTTGATATTATGTATCGTTGGGGCATGGTGTCTTATCAGTTTTGGATTCATCAACATCATGTGTCATTTTGTTTGGTAATTTACAAATTTTGTTTCATGTTTTAAGTTTTATAGGGTTGCTTCCAAATTGGTGGGATACGACACAACCAACACTTGGTCCTTTAGCTAACTAGCATGATTTTTCAATTATGGATTTAAGATTTGTTGATAAATCATTATAAATGTGACCTCAAAACATGTTGGATCGCATAAAGGGTGATAACAACTGATAGGGTTGAATCGGTGTGTATATTAATTTAAAATAACTTCACACTTGTGCTTATTTAGTACCTATCTCTCTCTCAAGTTAATCATTGATGCATAAATAAGAAAGACATAGGATGTTTATTAATGAGTTTTGACTCTATGTAGATACTAAATCCCTAGTGACACATGGTTATAATTCCACACACATGGTCCCATTATTATTATCAAAATGAACTCAAGAAATGGTATGACCTTAAACATGTATAACTACTATCACCAACCAGTTAAAATCTCGCATCAACTAGAATAAAATTGCTTCTTCTGAAGAAGGATCACATATGAGTATATGAGCCTCCACATGAACTCTATATGATGATCTTCTTTCTCTTCCTTGCACATCAATCTCCTGTGGTTGTTCTTGGTATTTCTTATTCTTCTTCATTACAATAATGTATATGTTCTTCTTCTTAGAATTTTCTCATACAGTTATAAACACTCTTTTTTTTATTTTATTTTATTTATATTCACCAAATATTATGTGAATATTGTTTCCATATTGATTATGGAAAAGTCCTTAATTCTTGGTAGGTTCTTCTCACTTTAATTCTTTTTCTTTAGGATTTTTAAAGAGTTAAGATTATCATAATTCCCACTTTTTATTTGTATGAATTATCAACTTGTTTCCTTTTCATGGTATTTAAATTATTGTTATCATCCTATTTATTCAAATATTTTATGAAATCCAATGTTTTCAATTATCTCAATATTTCCATGTAATCATGGTTATACACAGTTGTAGTACGGAACCTCATTCTATAATGAGGAACAAAACATAGCAACAAAAAATCCTTCTTGTATGGCTCTCCTTTGATTTTAGCTTGGATCATGATCGTATGCTTGATCATGTTGTTTTGAAAAAAATAATGAGTATATTTATCATTATACCAAATGATTTCCCACTTTAAATAATTAAATCTCGAAACTCAACATTTCATCCAATAAAATTCCTAAAATTCTCTAATTATTGAAGGCATACACTCATCCTATGGGTGAATCTATATCATATTACATTAAATTCATATAGTTAGATTAAATTCTTATGGTGAAGTCATAAAATACGTGAAGTCTTATGATGTAAACTTACATTCAAATTTATAATACATACACTCTACCTTTGTCGGATTTCTGAAAAACTCCCAAAGTCACTCGATCAGAAAAAAATTATTATGATTAGAAGTACAAAGATATATGCTTAGACAAATACATATGAAAAATACAAACGATTAAGACTTACAATGAAAAAGAAAAAGTCTTTCGATTGTAGAATTTTACATTTTTTGTTTTAGCTCCAGAATTCCAGTCTTATTCAAATGAACCCATTCCATGAATCAACTTGCCACTTGGGCTGGAAGTAAGTTGAGTGTGACACCCCAAGCCCACATAAAATAGGGAATGAGTTAGAGACAAGTGCTTATTAGGCATATAACTGAAATGGGAGGCCTTATCCTAATGTACCTGTATGTACAAACACAACCCACTCCATGCTATAGTGCATAGAAAAAAAGAATAAACTAAAACATATAGAGTATAAAAAATACATGAAAAAACCTCTAGAAAATAGATAAAAGTAAAATGAAGTAAAATGAATGATATATTGGGGAAAAATACACACCCAACCAAAAATGAGGTCCCAAACTGAAAACAACTAAAAAAGGGAAAACTAATGTGATACCGGCTCAAAATCTATATGTATGACCACCAAACATGGCCACCACCTCCAAGTACCACTGTACTCTTCCAATACCAAGTCCAATGAAGTCATCATTGATTTATTTATCATCTTCACAAAACACAACACATATGGAAATAACTTATGTAGGGGTGAGTATATAAATACCTAGTAGGACTCCCTAAAAACAAATAAGAACGCAATAAAAATAACAGCAGTCAGCTCAACCCATAAGGAAAGAGGGTAAAGAAACCCAACATTAGATATGCTCAAATGAAACCCAAGAAAATAGAGAAATATGATCTTCATCTGCACAACTAGATAAGAACTATGTGTTAGCATGTAGCTCCCAAAGGTCCATCTCTAATTATCATCACCATGTGAAACCTCACAAGAATCATAGTGGATTGTCTACACCATGCCACAATGATCTATAGTCAAGGGAGAAATAACTCTAGTGGAGGACCCACTCCCCACTGAAGTTTAATGATGGGGTAGTATCACTCTATATATAGAGGAAAGTTCCCTATATAGTATAAGGGAGTGATGAATCTACCTATATAGAGAGTATGGGGGATCCATGTCCTTATAAAATAGGGGAGTATTTACCCCAATATCTCTGTGGTGATTAAACCCACTCACTTCTATCGGTTAATCATCACTAAAGGAATTTTCCTACTCATAACACCTCATGTCATATCATTGATACCAAAACAAATGTTACCATTGCATCCTATGTGGTAAACTACTCTGGATATGATACTTTTGGTCCCAAATAAAATTCCTGGAGAAGAAGATACACAAGGTAGAAGTTTCTAGAAAAAATATATGCAATGTCCATAGGGTTACATACCGTGTGACTTTAGCTGAACACCAGCATTCCCTTACTTGTACATGAATTGGCCAACCATGTGGATTTAAATGATATGTACATAGGGTTACATGGTGTGTATCTTCACCTGGGGTCCTATATGTGCACTCTCATCACACAAATCGACAATCCATGTACCTATACATGGTGTGTCCCTCAGGATACAGGACATGTCTGACCAACTAGGGTCTTGGGAATGTTCCTTCAGCACATGTATTGGTTTTATGTGTAGGGTCACATAGTGTGTGGGGACATCCACATAGTATGTGATATTTAACTCAATCAAAATCCTAGTCACCGTAAAAGTTAGGCCTACACCACATGCGTTTCTCATGGATACAAGGTGTGTAGTCATTGATTTCATAGACAAAAAGTCATTCTTCACACAAATTCTAGATCTACTACTTCCAAAACTATTTGATTATATGAGATCCACCTAAAATGAAAGGTAAATCCTCTGATCATCAATTTTTGGTCATCAGTGACAAAAAATCAGAACTCTAATCTCCTATAGGGTAGCCTTCCTGCCTCCCATCACTGTAATGGGGTCCCGATCCATGATTCCATCACCTTAATCCCACAAAATTCCTCAATATATCCACAAAACATTGATCCCTATTTCATTCACACATCCACCATAAAATTTTTCGGTTTTATCATTCTTTAATTTTTCCTGACAATGTCAAATCATGACCCCAAGGGACAATGATGAAGAATGTGAAGAATAGTGGGGATAGAAGCACAAGAATGAGGGGAAAACATGGTTGGATGATGAAATCCTAAACAAAAAATATATAAAGTGGAAACAAGGATGAATTTGTGTGCCCGAGAGATATAAACAAATAGGTTCAAGAATGATATGTAATTGGGATCATATGAAGAACATAAATCACAAATAAACAATAAGAGGGTAAGATATCCATGCTTAAAAATTAAATCAAAGGGTGTAAATCCATAAAATAATGTGCCCTGCCTCAAGAATAGATCAATCATTGGTAAAGAACACATACACTAGTGATAAAGGTGAATATATTACCATTTCCATCATCTGTATCATGATTTTTCTCGGCCGTTGTCATAGATCCACGTTCCCGAGTTGAAAACACAAAAAAAATCCTCTCCTCCTCTCTAATATCCTAGCCATATGTAGCTAACATAGGGGATTTGTCATAATGAAATATATATAGAGAGATGGAATTAGGTTTAGGTTATTAAATAAATAAAATAAATAAATTATTTGATTTACTTAACATACCCACCATTATATTCCCTCAATCAAACACCCATCACCGACCAACTTTATGTCACACCTAGGGTAAACACCACATTATAGAAACAACTATGATCTTGAATTTCCCATATGAGGTCCCAATCAATGGGAAAAAACATTTATTCTGAAAAGATGTGTGTATGTGCTTTAATATATATTAATATTTTTAATATATTAATTTTGGGATCTTATGACACCCAAAACACAGCACCGAATCCGAGGAAAAATCCATAGATATATATATAAATATTCAAAGTATTAAACTATAGAAACTGAAGTCATTTCATTATCACCTCATTCAAATCTTTTCACCCTAAAAATCATAATCTATATAAAAAGTAGGGGGTACTAAGCTCGCATTTGGATCTTACGCTCCTTGGAGCTCTCCTACATGCTTTCATGATTCCAAATCACTCGAACCAGAGGAATGATCCATCTACATAATATCATATCCTGTCAATCCTCGATTTCCACTAGGTACTCTGAGAAGGTGGATCCATCCTCAATGTCTAGATCACCCTAGTCAATGATGTGTGGCGGGTCATTCATATATCTCCTCAGTTGTGAAACATGGAATATGTAATCCACACAATCTAACTATGGGGTAATCCTAAGTGATAATAAACTGCACCAACCCTCCACAGAATCTAGAATGGCCCAATGAACCTTGGGGATAGATTGCTTCCCAAGTTAAACCTCTGAAATCCTCATCGTGGGATCAATCTTAGGAAAAAATGGCCTCCCTTATCTAACTCTAAAGGCCTAAAACATTGGTCTTTATAAGATTTATTTCAACTCTAGGTTGTCCTCATATGCTCATGGATCACCAGAACTTTCTCTGTCATTACTTTCACCATCATTGGAACAACAAGATATGTCTCTCTAATCTTAGTATAGCATAAGGGTGACCTGTAGGGTCTCCTATATAAGACCTAAAAAGGTTCCATGATGATTTTAGGGTGATAGATATTGTTATAAGTGAACTATACTAATGGAAATTGATCCTTCCAACTCTGATCAAAGTCCAAAACATAGTCTCTTAGCATATCCTCCAAAACCTGAATGGTCCGCTCGGTATGGACATCTATCTATGGGTGAAACGTTGTGATCATTCGCAACTAGACCTTGAAAGACTTCTATAATACTCTCTATAACCATGAAATGAACTTAGAATCATGATCAGAGATAGTCATCATGGGTACACCATGAAGGCAGACAATCTCACACACATAAAACTGCACTAAAATCTAAACCAAACTCTGCTCCCTGGTGGTAAGAAGGTGTGTTGACTTGGTGAGTTATTCAAAAATCACCCAGATAGCATTGTGGCCTCTCAAAATCCACAGAATACCCCTAAAAAAATCTATTGATATGTCATCCCACTTCCATTCCAATATCTTAAGATATGTAATAAAACCTACTAGAAACTAATGTTTAGACTTTTCCTACTGACAAGTGAGATGCCAAGAAAAAAACTCAGCAATTATCCACCTCAAGTCATCCCATCAAAACTATCTTCGAAGGCACTTGTACATATTCTCCACACCTGCATGTATATCCAAGGGGGAAGTATGAAACTCCCTCAACACCTCCTCACACAATGTGACTAGAACTATTTTCTATCCATGAAAAATTATGACGTACTTCCATCATTCAAAAAAACCATCTAGTGCATCTCCTAAGGATATTTGGTCACACAAAGCCTCATAGTTGACATCTCTCAACTGAGAATCTCTAAAATTATTAATAATTTGTAACATTCCCCAATTTGGCACTCTCTCACATAGCCATAAAGGGTTTGTTATAAGACCACAAGTGTGCCTCTCTATACGCTAAAGGCTACTGACTAGTAGTGGGGGTGTGAAATGTGTAGTGGGGATACTATACCCCCCGGTATAAAGTGTTATAGTAGTAGAAACAATTCATAATAAAACAGAAATAATCAATGTAAAGACATAGAGGAAGACAAAAACAAAATCCAACTGAATAATCCAAAAAATAATAAGGAATAATGTAATGATGTGCTGGAATGTAACTAAATGTCATGCTAGAAAAATACAAGAAAAAGACTATAATACTTAAATAAAAGACTCAAAGTCTTGGGTCCCAAACCCAAAGTTTGTCCCATCTCCAAACTCTAGCCCAACCAAACAAAGAAATAAACAACAATGTCCTTTTCCCTTGTCCAAACCTGCATCCACAAAATCTACTTAGGTACCAAACAGCAGCCCGAATAGGGTGTGAGTATAACTTAATAGGTCAATACCACCATTTCTAAACAAAACCATTCTGATAAAAAGTATACAAAATAAAGTGATAACTGGGTGTATTAATTAATTTACCAATTAATAAAATTCAAAAACAACCTACTTTAGCTTCGTATCGGAATATCTCTGAGAATGTATTACAACCATGTATACCAAAACCATATAACCAAGGTAAAATAACCTCTTTTGGAACCATGTTGTTATATCTCTAATCATGTCTTATGACCATTCCAACCAAAACCATATGACCATTTTATAATCACAACAATTCAGGTCAAATCCCTATAAGCATTACAGCATCCAGGATAAAGTCCTATAAGAATTACAAGATGTGACTAGGCATAGCCCACTCTCTATAAGTATTACAACATGAGACTAAGTTGATCCCACTAAATATCAACATTACGACATATAAGTGTGAAATTTCTAGGGTCGAGCCCGATATATAAGCATTACAGCATGGAACACAATCCTTGTCATACGGTATGGATATCACAATATCACATCACAATTCTCAATGGTTAATTATGTGAATTACCATTATTATTTCATATTCCACTCTCAATTTAATTCATAATTGATTAAAAATTAAATAAATAATAAATAAGACACAATTTAGGGATTCTATAACGAGAAATAACTCTAAGTCACCCGTCATTCTAAACATACTTTAAACCATTTTCCAATTCAATTATAAACATGGTTCAGTCACCCATTGGGAATCCATGAGCTAGTTAAAATCATCTGAAACTAAAGGAATTAAAGGAATAATTCCATTTTTTTATTTAATTAATTTAGGTGCACACAGTGATGGAACAATCTCAATTTTTCATAAACATGGAAATTTTCAAACCATATGGTTAAGATTTAGACCCCTTACCTTTAACTGATGATCCAACAATGCTTCTAATGACTAACACCCATGAGGAAGAAGGTACAAATGATTTCAAAGAGTTTTCTAGATCAAAACTGATCAAGATCAAAACCAACAATGAAATTTTTCCAATTATTTAACTAAAATAGTTGGATAAGAAGGAAGAGAAGGAAGAAACCTAACTTAAAAGACTTACCAGGGATCACTCACACAAATGGGACATCCAGAAGGGAAGTTGACACCCCAAAATCACCTGAAGAAAGCCCGGGGGTTGAGAGGGGAATTGATCTGGCCAAAATAATGGGAATTAATCTGTAAAAAATGTTTAAAAATCTAGGGAATTTACACACTGTATAATGTGATTACACATCATGTAAATGTTTTTAATGGAATACACTGAAAAATCTACCACCTCAGATTTATTTTATTAAACCCCTCGAATAATTACAGTGAGTGTAATACCTTTAAATGATGTGTAAATGTTCTGAAGTTTATTTTTCATCCAATTTTCCTTTTTAAACAAATTTAACCTCTTTAATGTTTCTCAACTCACTAAGAACCCATGAAACACTTAACACATTTATACTCAGACTCCATTAATTCAAACAAGCATACATCCCTGAAATGTATTTCATTTTCTTGAAAAAATATCTCCTCAAGGAAACTCTATGATCCTTCTCAAGTTTTCGTGCACCCCAAGAATATGTTTATTCAAATGACATACTCTCATGGTGAAAAAACAATTGAAAGAAAAGATTAATTAAAAACTCAAATAGAGACATACCTGAAAAAGGATGGGATCTTACAACCTTACCACCTTATAAAAATTAATCCCGGAGTTTCTCCAAGTGTCACTATGAGGTCTCAATGAACAATTCTAACCACTATGTTCACATATCAAAATCTCTCTCCCAAATCTCCTCCTAAACTCGCCCATGCTACCACTACACATGAACCAACGGTATAGTCCTACCCAGAAGATATTTATCACTATGATCCACAACATGTATTGGATGCTCCTCAAAGGATGCATCAACATAAAGCTAGATGCCTACTATATCTATCACATGTGAAGATTCTGGATGATATATTCATAGTTGCCACATGTGGAACACTTCATGCATGGAACTATAACATTGTGGAAGAGCTAAACAGTCCACCACTGGACAGACCCTCGCCACTATTTCAAACAGCTTGACAAAATTGGGTGCTACCTTTCCCTATTTCTTAATATGGTATTTCCCCAACCTAGAAAACACCTAAAGGAAAACATATTGTCCAACCTTGAATTCTAGAGTTTGTCTCTGATGGTCAACATATGATTTCTACCAGCTCTGTGCAGTCACCAACCGTTGTCTGATCAACTGAACATGTTCAAATGTCTCCTGCATGAGGCTACACTCAACAAGTGTTGACTCACCTACCTCCATCCAACAAAGAGGAAAATGGAATTTCCTACCATACAAAGCCTCAAAATGTTCTATTTGGATCGATTCCTAGAAGCTATTATTATATGAAAACACTACGAGTGTCGTATGTTGCTCCCATAAACCACCAAAATCCAAAACATAGGCTTGTAACATATCCTTCAAAACCTAAATAGTCCACTCAGATTGACCATCAGTCTATGGATGATAGGTTTTTCTTAAAAGAAATCATAATCTCGAGTACTTTTTAAGACCCTTCTAGAAACACGATGCCAAATGAGGATCTCCACCTGAAACAATACTCCTCAGAACACCATGCAACCAAAACACCTCGCGCACATAATGATTTCCCATATCATCAACTGTGAAGGTTTTTCTAATAGGTAAGAAGTGGTATACCTTAGTCATATGATCTAAAAAAATTTATACAATATCATTCTTATGGACCATCTTTGGTATTCCTGTCACAAAATCCATTATGACATCATCCCATCTCCACTTATTAATGGGTAAAGGTTGTAAAATCCCAGCTGGCCTCTGATGCTCAGCTTTCACCTACTGAAAAGTGAATCATCTATCCATGAAGCTTGTCACATACTTCTTCATTCTTTAACACTGGTACTATATATGGAGATAATGATACATATTTGTTAAACTAGGATGCACCACACATCTACAATCATGAAACTCCATCATAATCTCCTCGTGCAAGCCCGTAGAAACCCATACTCAGCCATGGAAAAGAAGATAATTGTCACAAACAAGAGAATATCCTGATGGAATATCCCCACCATATAATTTTTCTATTAGAACTAGTCCCTCTATATTAGAAAACATCCAATCCTTAATCCATTCCAAAAGCATGAGTATAAAATATTTTGAAGTTAGAACTACTCACCCCTGAGATTTTTAAACATCCATATGCATGTTTACAGAGAAGACCATTATCCACCACTCATCACAAGACTCCCATACTACTTCTATCTGTGTATTTTTTCTCAAAGAATCATCAATGGCGTTGACCTTTCCTGGTGTATAATCCAATTCAAAGTCGAAAGACTGCACATACTCGACCCACCTCCTCTGTCGAAGGTTTAGGTCCTACTGAGAAAAGATGTACTTGAGGCTCTTGTGATCCATGTATACCAAAATTATATCTTCCATGATATAGTGTCTCCAACATATCAGGGCATGTACCACTTCTACTTACTCCAGATCATGAGTTGGGTAATTCCAATCATGTGATTTCATATTTTTGGAGCCATAAGTAATCACATGATCCTCCTGCATTAAAACTGTTTTCATTCTAACTCCAGATACATCACAGTACATGGTATATGATTTACCTGACATAGTAAAGTGAGGATAGGTACTAAGGTTATCCTACCTTTCATATCTTAAAATTCTCTCTCACAAGAATCATACCAAACAAATATCACCCCTTTTTTTGTCAGCCCATACATTAGTGCTACCAGACAAGAGAAGTCTTAGATAAAACATCGATAATAACCTTACAAACCTATAAATATATTAATTTTGAAGATTTTTTGGGTTTTTACCAAGATATTATGGCTTTGACTTTTTATAGATCCACTAATACTCCTATCTCTAAGATGACATGGCCCAAGAAGTACACTTCATTAATCTAGAAACTGCATTTGGTTAGCTTGGTGTAAATCTAGTCCTCTCTCAATGTACTCAAGATGATTTCAAGATTTTTGGAATGATCGTCTATTAAATGAGAGCATACTAAGATATATTTTATGAAAACCACAACAAACTGATCCTAAAAAATAATGAAGGATCTTATTCATTAAGTCCATGAATATTGAAGGCATACTAGTCAACCAAAACAGAATCACTACAAATTTATACAATCCATACATGTTCTTAAAAGCAGTTTGAGGTATGTCTGATAGTATCACCATTAACTAGTGATATCTTTATCTCAATTTAATATTGGAGAATATCTTAACACCTCTCAATTGGTCGAACAAATCATTAATGTGTGGAAGAGGATACCAGTTCTTGATTTTCATCTAGTTTAACCTTATTTAATCTACAAATAAGTGCAAAGATCCATCAACCTTTTTGGAGAAGAGAATTGGGGAACCCCAAGGATATATACTAGGCTATATGAAGCCTTTAGATTATAGAACTTCCAACTGAACTTTCAACTCTCAAAACTCTGTTGGTGTTATTCGGTAAGGTGGGATAGAAATCGTCTCTGCTCCCAACACCAACTCGATCATGAACTCTATCTCTCACTCAGGCGGTAATCCATAGAACTCATCAGGAAATACATCCTGAAAATGTTATACCACAAGAGGAAATGAATTATTCTACATTCCAGTATTATCTATAGAAATACCAGTGATCTGAGCCATAAGACAATCCAATCTACACTGAATTGGTCCTGTATGACCAACCTGAAGATCTCACTCACCCTGGTGATAATAGAAGCTTCCTTATAGAGATAAGAAAGTAAATCTCCTCCTATAATAGTTTATATAATCCTAGTATAGAACTAACCAATCCATACCATGAATAAAGTTTAATTTTATCATTTCCAATATGAACAGTTCTCAAAAGAAATGACAACCACCAATATAAAGAGAACAATTCTTGAAACGTTTGATATTCTCGGACCGCACTCCAAAAAATGTGTCAATGGTTAAAACACCATCTAATATTTCCAAATCCAATCCCAAACCATTTAAAAAAAGAGAAGACAGAAAATAATTCAATTCTCTTGTGTCAAATAGAACACAAGCTAAGGTAGATGATATAAGAATCATACCATTAACAGTAGACGGTCTTGCATCCATGTTAGAGGGAGTAGTCTACATAATGTGCAACTAAATTATCCCTATGGACTGAGCTCTAGTCTAAATACCCTAAGCTACATCCATTTCTTGGTATTTTTTCTCATGAACTGGGATACCACTTCCCTTTCCTCATCTTAAACGACCTATAGAACTCCATCTACCAGCCTGCTTAGGGGTAGCTGAGCCCCTTCCTAATTTCGCTGCCTATCTCGATCCTCTAACACTATTCTACTGTATAAATTTTTTATAGAACCTCTTAAGATGACCCAGTCTACCACAAATATGACACTCAACTATGGTGTAAGGATATTCCAAGTGCTTATGGCCAAACTCACCACACAGACAACACTATAATGGAACATGATCTTGAGATGGTTGTACATTATCCTGAAATCTCTTCCCACTACTACCTTGGTGGAAAATATCATAACGGTGCTTCTTAAAAATCAAATAAGAACTCCTATATCACCCTAATGAAACAATTTGGCTAATGTCTGGGGCCTCTCTCAGATCCCCTTCCATGATGAGTGTTTGACTCATCACATCTTCAAAGATTCATAAACATAAAATATTTACCTATAACCTGATCTCATAATGAAGACCGCCATGGAAACTTCTCACCCTAAAGATCTCATCAGCTACTAAAGATGATGCAAAGTACTGTAGATTGGTATAACTTTCAGTATAGTCCAACACTGAAAAACCTTTTTGCATCAAATTCATGAACTCGTGAGCTTTTTTATCCCTCAATTTATTGGGATAGAAATGGATTAGGAACTTTTTCTTGAAGTCCTTCCAAGATAGACCATCTTACTTCCTAGCTTACTCTAGAATATCCCATAAATTCCTGGAAACTTCTTGAGATGCTTGAAGATATTCTAGACTAACTCAATCTAGAACTCAGATACCTAGGGTACCCATTATTTAGTAAACATATGTGGATGTTGTAGTTGAAACTCTCTTCTCAGCTCATTTATTGACATAACGGTATGAACAGTCTCCCTTTCCATGGATAACATGACCCTAAGGAAGCTGTCGTGAAGCTAAACATCCTTATTCTCCTCAAGAAATACATGAAGCTCTAATTTATCTATGTTAGGAGAGTTCTTATTTCCACTCTCCTGAATCTTGATTCTAAGATGATGAGGATTCATTTACCTTACAAGATAAATGCACAACTTAGAGAACTGGAGAGCAACAAGGTCAACCCCAACAGGTGATTATAACAGATAAATACTAACTCTTGGTCTCCTTAGACATTGATTTCTAGTATTTTAGAATAACACAACAACTCATTTCATTTATTCAATGAAACATACGCCTCATATCATATTTCTATTGGAAAGTATATATCACATGAAAAAATAAATATTCCCCTATCATGAACAATGCATGTCAATATGTTCCTATGTTCCTATTATGATTCATGTATTCTCATATCGTTCCATACCAGGCCATGAGTAAAAATATCAAGAAATAGTAAGATCATAAAATAATAACCTCTCACAACATGTGAATAACCCACTGTGAAACAACATCAACTGTATAAGAACACAACACAACATCAATCCCATCCTTGCGCACTTGGATTTTACCTCATACATGGGTTAGATACTCCCATGCATAAGATCATTACCAAGTACCAAAACATCCTAGTCTCATTTATAACTTTCCCAAATATTAAAACAAAAGAAAAACACGCTCCTTTGATACCACTTTGTAACATCCCTCAATATGGCACTCTCTCACATGGCTGGAAAGGGTTGGTTATGAGACTTCAAGTATGCCTCCCCATATGATAAAGGCTTCGGATAAGGAGTGAGGGTGTGAAATGTATATTGGGGAGACTATACCCCCTAGGATGAAGTGTCATAGCAGTAGAAAATATTCATAATAAAAATTAAATAATTAATGTAAATACATAATGGAATAAAAAAAAAGTCAACTGAATAATATAATAAATAATAATGAATAATGTAATGACATGTTAGAATATAACTAAATTTCATTATAGAAAAATACAATAAAATGACTAGATGAATCAAACAAAAGACTCAAAGTGTCAGGTCCTGAACCCCACATCAGTCCCATATCCAAACTCCAGTCCAACCGTACACAAGGAATCAACAATAAGGTCCTTTTCCCTTATCCAAACCTACATCCATGAAATATTCTCAGGTACCAAATGGCGGCCTAAATAGGGTGTGAGTATAACATAGTAGTTCAACACTATTGTTTATAAAAAAACCAGTTTGATAATAAGTGTGTGTAATAAAGTGATAACCAATCGTACTAATTAATTTAACAATTAATAAAATACAATAACAACCTGCTTAGGCTCTGTGCTGGAATATCTCTGAGCATGTCTTATGACCATGTTAACCACAACCATATAACCAAGGTAAAATAACATACTTCAACACTATGATGTAATATCTCTGAGCATGTATTACAACCATACCAACCACAACCATATGGCCATGGTAAAATCACAACAATATAGGTCAAATCCCTATAAGCATTACAGCATCTGGGAAAAATCCCTACAAGAATTACATCATGGTACTGGGCATATCCTACTTTCTATAATCATTATGGCATGGGACTAGGCCGAGCCCACTCAATATTATCATTACAACATATAAGTGTGCAAGTGTTAGGGATGAGCCCAGTATATAATCATTACATCACAGAACACAATCTATGTCATATAGAATGGATATGACAATATCACATCAAAATTCTCAATGGTCAATTTTGTGAATTACCATTCTTATTTCATATGAAACTTGAAATTTAATTCACAATTGATTAAAAATTATATCAATAATAAATAATCCACAATTTATGGGTTCTATAACAAGAAATCATTCTAAGTCACATGTCATGCTAAGCATACTTTAATCCATTTTCCAATTCAATTATAATCATGGTTCACTCACCCCATGGGAAACAATGAGCTAGTTAAAATCAATTTGAAACCAAATAACTTCAAGGAATAATTCCATTTTTATATTTAATTAATTTGGTCACATGAAATTATGGCACAATCACAATATTTCATAAACTTGGAAATTATCAATCAATAGGGTTAAGATTTAGACCACCTACCTTTAACTGAGGATCCAACAATGCTTCCAACAACCAAAACCCATGAGGAATAAGCTGCAGATGATTGAAAAGAGGTTTCTAGATCAAAACTAATGAAGATAAAAACCAACAATGTAGTTGGTCAAAGGATTTCACCACAACGGTTGATGAAGAAGGAAGAGAAGGAAGAAACCTAACTGAAAAGACTTACCATGGATTTCTCACACAAATGGGATGTCCATAAGGGAATTTGGAACCCCAAAATCATCTAGATAAAGCCTTAGGATCGATAGGAGAATAGATATATCCTAAAAAATGAGAATTTATCCACACAACATGTTTAAAACATCAGGTCGATCATTTACACATTGTGTAATGTGATTACATATCATATAAATGTTTTTAATGGAATACACCAAAAAACCCATTGCCTCAGATTTTTTTATTAAAACCCTCAAATAATTACATGACATTTAATCCCTTTACACAATGTGTAAATGTTCTGCAAATTGATTTTTTAGTCCATTTTCCTTTTTAAACAAACGGAAGCTCTTTTAATGTTTCTCAACTCACCATGAACCTATGAAACACTTAACCTATTTATAATGAGACTCCATTAATTCAGAAAAGAATAAATACCCAAACTTTAGGTCGTTTTCTCCAAAAAAAAATCTCTCCTCGTGAATACTCACTGGTTCTTTTCCAAGTTTCATTGTACCCCAAGACTGCGTTTATTCAAACAAAAAATCTCACAATGAAAACACAACTGAAATAAAATATTAATGAAAAACTTTGAGAGAGGCGTACCTAAAAAAATAAGTGGTCTTACATAAGTGGTAGAGTCACTACTATCAACTAAAGTTAAGCTACACCCCTCTCCTCTACCAGTTCTATTTTAAATGATTCCAACTGCTCTAATGCCTCCTCCACCAAACAAGAATGTGATTTCCTGCTAAGGGAATATACCACTACATTTTTGTTCCCTAGAGTATAGACTATCTCAAAGTCATAGTCTAGAAGTAACTCTAACCAATTTTGTTTTATTAGGTTAAGATCTCTCTGGGTGAATATGGACTTGAGAATCTAGTGGTATGAGTAAAGAACAAAATGGTCACCCAAAAGATAATGTCTCCACATCTTTGGATCAAAGCCCGCTGCTTCCAAATATAGATCATGAGTCACGTAATTTTTCACATGGGGTCTCAACTAAATTAACCCATAAGAGATAACATCATACCTCTTCATAAAAAAACACACTCAATCCCAACTCAAGAGGTATCAAAAAACACCATGTACTCAACACCCTCCTAGGGTAGTCTCAAAACATGAGCACTAGTCAACCTCTGCATTTGTTCTTTGAAGTCTACCTAACACTCCTCAATACAGGAAAATATTTTTCCTTTCCATGTCAAGGTATTCAAAGGAGATTTTATCCCAGAAAATTTTGTCACAAACCTCCAGTAGTACCCCAAAAAACGGAGAAAACTTTGCACCTCCAACATTCTCTTGGGTAGTTTCCAAGAAAGCACTGCATCAATATTCACTATATCTATAGATAAACCATGCTCAGATATGAAATACCCCATAAAGTGAATCTCATGAATCCAAAATTGACACTTCGAGAGATTACCATATAGTTGGTGCTCCCATAGTAAGTTTAGGACTATCCTCAAATGTTTTTCATGCTCCTCCTAAAATTCAAAGTGTATGATAATGTCATCGATAAAGTAAATTACTAATTGGTTCTAGTATGGCTGGAATATCTAGTTCATAAGATCCATAAACATATTGGGGGTATTAGTCACACCAAAAGGAATCACCAAGAACTCATAGTATCCATAGTGTTATTGAAATTTTATCTTCAAAATATCATCCTCATGAACCCTAAATTAATAGTACTCGGACCTGAGATCAATCTTTTAAAACCAACTCTCACTTTTCAACTAGTTAAAAAATTCTTAAATTCTCATTAAGGGGTACTTGTTCTTAATAGTTACCTGATTTAGGTGATGATAATAAATACAAATCTCAATCTATCATCAGCCTTTTTCTTAAACAACACTAGAGATACATAGGTGTATACACTAGGTTTCATAAAACCTTTCTCTTGAAGGTCTCCAAACTACCCCCTAAGCTATCAGAGCACAATAGGGGCCATATGATATACCGCATAAGATATCAGTATGGTCTCAGGGTGCAAGTCGATGTAGAAGTAAATATCATGCCTCAAAGGTAGTCCTAGAACATCTTTTATAAAGACTTATATATAATCATTTACTACCAATGGAAGTCATATGCCTAAAGAGACCACTGCACCACGTGATAAACTCACTAAATGATGGTTGATAGGTTTCAGATTCCTACTCATGAGACCCACTCGCTTAGCCATAATATCCCTCTCTCCCATAAAGGATAATCTCATCTCATCCAAATGAATCTATATAACTCTTCTGTGATGACAGTCAATCTAGACACACACTACAGATAACCAGTCCATTCCTAGGATGACATCATAAAGTTTCATCATAATGATCATGAGGTCCCAAAATAAACTCTCTCCATTAAGTGCCTACTCACACTGATGAAAAATGTCTGATATAGAATAATAGTACCCTGTAGGAATCTTTATCCATGGTTAATGGTACAAAGACTCTACTAGAAGCTCTATATCTTGCATGAGGGGTATAGATATGAAGAAATAACTCACCCCTGTGTCTATAAGTATTGGATATAAAGTAGATAAGACACAAATTGTACCTCAAACCATCTCATGAGAATCTTGATCATATCCCTCCATATCCTTCAACTGTCCATTCCCTCAACTACTAGCCCTATGATCCTAGCATGGACCACCTAGTTGTATTGATGGGAGTATGGTGTAATACCATCCTCCACCTATATCTCCTCCCTCTAGAGAACCACCTACTCGACTATCAGTACTACCACCCTGGGGACTTCCCTGAATATGCCTGGGAGAACCCTGATCATGAAATTTCCTATATCATAGAGGTTCATCAACAACCTAACCAATATATATAGCTCAATGATTTGGGTAATCATCATTCATGTGACCATGCTCATTATAGTCATAACATCATCCCTATAGAGGCTAATTATATCCTCTATGTGAACCTTATTCTAAAGATCCATGTGTCTGAGTAAGAGCATGAGTATACCTCCTATGCCAAGACCCTGATGACTAATGCTTTCTAGCTGCTATAGATGACTTAGCCACATAATATCCACTACCATCTCCCACTGTTGGATGTCCCTCTACTAGAAATTTATATGTAACCAAATCCCGCTCTAGTAATCCAACATAAGTGGGAATTCATAAGGATGCCACACTCAAATGGATTCCTCTATGAATCCTCTACTCAACATTCTATGACCAGAAGTATCTATCTCACACCATATCAAGAGAGTATCACATGAGGCTAATAAGTCTCAAGATATACTCAATAACTGTCATATTACCCTATTATAGATTAAGAAACTCCTAGATCTATAAAGATCATAAGAACAAAGGGTAATTCCTGTAATAGAACAACTACTGAAAGTATACCCATAAGAGTGTCATCTCATCGCGTGTCTAAGTGATTAGACCGAACTATCCCCGACTTCTCTATTAAAAGGACTATTTTCAAACACAACCATCTAATCGGTCATAGTACAAACAAGTAGAAAAAATTGGACTACAACCTCAAGACAACCATCCACTACTTGAGGGTATGGATCACCATAAAAACTAAGTTTTCTTTATCACTAGAACTCACATAATGTGATAAGCATGTATGCATAGTTTTCCTGACCTTTTGGAGCTATCAGTTATCTAACATGAAATTGATTATCGAGGTAGACCACTGGAGGTGGATCCACATGCTTCGTATTAGGTGGAAGCACAACCCTGTGTCAGCCTAGAGGAAACACTTCATTAACGGGTCCCTAAACTGAGGCCTCATCACTCAACTGGTCCTCATCATGATCCTATATCAGTATCCTAGATTGTTGTCACCGTAGAGGTGTTCAAAAATTTAACAATCCATATCACAGTTAGGTGAGAATATATGGGGAGTTGACTTGATAAGTATATGGAAGAAAAAGTTCCCAATACAATATGATTCATGTACTATTGGTTTCTCTATAATCAATGTCTCCACATGTCGAGTTGAAAAATAGGTAGTCAGAGTCTTGTTGTATGAATACATCGGTCGTCGCACCATCACAAGGTTTCCTATCCTAATAGCCTAACTTGATACACTCCAATATTGTTTCCCTAATTTCCCAAACCAAACCTCACAATGTGTCCAAATCCAAACACTAACCTATGTAAAAACCACCTTTGATATAACTTTGTCATGACCCAACCCATCGGGACCCTGCTTAGGCCGTAAGCCAATTGTGTAATTACCTAACCCACTAAGGCCATCCTATCTGATGGATGGACAAGTCCTCACAACCCCAATCCTGCCTTCATAGAAAAGGGGTTGGTGACAATAACCAAGAATACATAACATAAATGGGAGTCATTTTCCTAGTGTACCTGTATATACATGCCCAACTATCTCTATGAAATATTGGAGAAGGTGTAACATATAGAGTAAAACCATGCATGCAATAACCTATAGGGAATACATCAGAGTATGAATGAATAAAACCAAATTGAAAAGGTGAAAAATACACAGCCATCCAGAAAAGAAGTCCCAACCTAACAACAAATGGAATAAAAGAATGATGAGAGATCCCGACTCCTGATCTCCAAGCCCGACCACTGTACACGGTCTATGCAATCGAGTATCTTTAAGACCCACTAAAATAATAATTGATCTTTTCATCATATTCATAATACATTACATGTGTAGGAAAATCCCATGTAGGGGTGAGTATATACATACTCAGTATTACACCCTGAAAATTGAAGGGGAAGCAATAGAAGATACAATATAATTAGTCAACTCAACCCAAGAAAGGGGAAAATGAAGCCCAATAAACATATATATATGTGTGTGTGTGTTCTCATAAAATAAACCTAGATGAAAGAGAAAGGGTATCTCCATCTCACATCCCATTCTAGGTTGATAAGTCTATGAACAACTCCAAAGGGGTCCAACTCTAATGCCCATCATCTCGTGTATTCATCAAGGTAATGATGTAAAAAAACCCACACCTCTCTACTATGTCACAAAGTTGAGGTGGAACAATCTCTAATAGAGGACTAACACCCTAGTGGTGAGGTGATTCCACTTAGTAGTTAGGGGGGCCACTCCCTATTCCATCAGGGGGTGCCACTCAAGAGCTAGGGGACCCATTCCCTAGACCATCACGGAGTCCCACTCAGTAGGTATAGGACTAAATATCTGGCTTGTCAGGGGGGAACCACTTAGTAGGTAGAGGACCCATTCCCTAGTCCATCAGGGGGGTTCCACTCCGTAGGTAGAGGACCCACACCCTAGTCCATTAGGGGGGTTCCACTTAGTAGGTAGAGGACCCTTGACCTAGTCTGTCAGGGGGGGATGCCACTCAACCAGTGCAAGGAGTGTGGAGGACCCATTCCCTAATGATATAGGGGGTTATCAACTCCATCCCCTCTCTAAAGATATCATCTAATAACTTCCACCATCAAGAATCTCCAAAATATGCTTCACACTTGTAACATTCCACGTCATATCTCAAAATCCACTATGAAGGATACTATCTCATTATATGTGGAAAACTACTCAGGATAGGCTACTCATGTGCCAAATCTAAGTCCAAAAAAGTAGACATGCAAGGTGAAAGTTTCTCATAGGGGTACACAACATGTATGGGTCCACACGCTATGTGTTCCCTCTCCACTGCTTGGTCGTTTTCTTATTTGTACATGCCTTGGAGGAAATGTCACCTTACACAGCATGTAAGGGGCCCACCTAGTGTGTCCTAACCACTCAGGGCCTGCCCGTGTGCTCCTGGTTGTGTCTTTGTCCGTCAGGTTGTGCCTGTGTAATTGGTTGTGCCCAGGTACTAGCCAGTTCCCATGTACTCTCAGAGCACACGACATTTCCTCACATATGGGGTCCTGGATGTGTATAGTTGGCACATGGATTAGACACCCGGGGAGGTTCACATGGTGTGTGGGCCTAGCCATATGACATGTGATCCTTATCTCCCCTGAAACCCAATTGTTTTATCTTGGTTTGGATACATAGTGTGTGTTCTTAGAATTCATGATGTGTAGTCAAAATTTCTATAGAAATTATGGTTTCTTCATGTGTCATCACTGCACTAACACCATTGTCATTCCAACCATGAATCTCACTGAGGGTCACAGATCTAGGGCCACCCAGGCCCGATCAATACTTAGTGGATGGATGACCATGTTGTCATGAAATTTCAAATTGATTATATTTTTAAATTTTATTTATAGTCTAGGGAAAACCCTAGGTCATATCTTAAGGAGATTTGGGGGGTTTAAAGTGTATATTTTTAATAAAATGGACTAAAATATGGGGTGATTTGATAAAATAATGTCTTAATTAAAGAGTTTAATAGTTGACAAATGAAGGTTGTGTTTTTATAATTATGGGAGAAGGATTTCATTTCAAGTTCACTACATATCTTGGTTAGTTCATTGTTCTGAAAAATACACATAGTTTAATGTAATCCTTTTGTATAGGGTTGTTAAGATCTGGACTCCACTCTTACTTCTAAAAATGATGCCCAAAGAACCAACCCTTGACACAACAATCATGTTGTCATGTTTTGGGCCTCAATAAT
Organism: Viscum album; assembly: GCA_963277665.1. Taxonomy (NCBI): domain Eukaryota; kingdom Viridiplantae; phylum Streptophyta; class Magnoliopsida; order Santalales; family Viscaceae; genus Viscum; species Viscum album. The sequence continues at coordinate 1,117,149,456 of OY728120.1, forward strand.
AGACTGAGGAGTGGAATACTCCAGGACTCCAAAATGGTATAGCTTTTCTCCTAGTTAGAACTTATAAATGGGGTTCCCAAGGTGCTAATTTATCGGCAAAGTGGAAGGTGGTTTTGGGCACATAGATTTTTTAAAACCAATTAGACCATGTTTTTTGACATTCATATAGTATTATATCACTTTGGAGAAAAATAAAAATCTGTTTCCCCACATATTTACTATCTTTAAAAAAATGAATAATTTGGAGTTCCACAGCTTGATATATGGACAAAACATAGCACACCATTTTTGACTTTGTTCATATTTAGTGGCTTGGACAGATCAGTTCGATTGGGCCATTTAATATACTAATTGGGATTTTGTTTTTTCATAATAGTTGTAGAATAATTGATTTTGGATCATATCACCAAATTTTAGTCCAATTTAATTCACTTACCATTTGAATTGTCCATTTGAGTACAATGGTGTTCTTCAAATCTTGCACATTTTAGCCCATTTTTCATTAACCTCATATTGGGCCCTCTAAATCACCTATACTAAAAATGAAATAATCTAAAAAAGTGAAATTAAACTTTTTAAAATTGATTAATACAAAATAATTGAATAAAAAATTATGTGAAATTTGTTATTAAATTTGGAATTTATGATACAAAATCAGTTTAATATAGTGATGTAAGGGTGAAAATGAATAGTGAATTGCTACATGATCACACCCCCACTCATAAACACTTTCACTCCAAATAAAATTCACAATTCCAAAAATTATGCATGGAGATCTTCCTAAAATTTTGAATATTTAACATTGAAAATTTAATTCCTAATAGCAATCTGATCAAAGAAAAAATCACACCAAGGAGTTATTCTTAGTGATCAGGGAAAAAGATGTATCATGGATTGTATCAGAATGAAATTCTAAGAGATGAATGAAATAAATCTGAGAAAATAATTCAAAATATAACCATGTTACTAATTCTCCATGTGTTTTTGTGTGAAAACCATTTCATTTTATTTTATTCACTTTTTATCCCGTAAATATAAGTTATTTTAAAAAAATCTACTTAAATGATTCTATCCACTAAACATTCCCTACATCCTTTGCAATAAAATTTCAAGACCCGCTCACTTAACCATTCCCAAAATTCAAACCTTGATATATCGACCTTGATATCCTCATATGTTGTAAATTTCATCACTCCCCTCATTTGTTTTTATTTTTTTATTTTTTTTTCAGAAGATGAACTCGAAAAAAATCTCACCCTCATCACTCAACCCTTGTTCTATATCCTCATAACACTAATTGTAATAGTTATAATAATATCAAAGGTTGAGTAGAGTGATTTTTTACCTTCCTAAGACACAACCCATATTTGTGTATGTCTGTGTTTTTAGGGTGTACAATAGTCAGATAACAGGTACACACACATAGGTCAATCCGGTATAGTAATGAAATAGATCAGATAAGGAATGAACATATGGAAAAATAATTTTAAAAAGTATAGAAACTTTAACACAATTTATATTTACCTTTTATTAAGTAATAAATAATCAAACTTCATGGTTGGATGCAAAGATGTGTGGAGATATTCAATAACACAATTTTCCTATAAACTACTCACGCAAAGGGTAACATTATTAAAAAAAGGTTTCAAAATGATATAACCATTTATATCATCGAAAAACAACCAATTTACTAGAAAAATCACACCTCAATGTTAAATTCATGCCAAAACACACATTCTATCAGTGTTTTTTTCAACAACATGAAATAGGGTAATTCCTCATGAATTTTCAATAATTTCATAATTAAGTGGACATCATTTTCCATGATTAAGTGGGAATCATTTTCCATGATTAAGTGGGAATTATTTTCCATGATTAAGTGGAAATAATTTTCCATGATTAAGTGGGAATCATTTTCCATGATTAAGTGGGAATCATTTTCCATGATTAAGTGGGAATCATTAATGACTATTCTAGCACAAAAGTGAGGGGGGAAATAAGAAGGGGGAAGTAAAAATATTATTCAAAAAGAAAAAAAAACAAGAAAGATGATGAGAATTCCTTACTATCCCAAGAATATAAACACCCCACACACCTAGATCTTGTAGTTTCCTTACTCTAATAAAAGTAATTATGGGAAGGAAAGATAAAACCTGGTGGGTTTCATTGGTAGGATGCTTCTTGAACATAGAGTTCCTCCATAGGGGACTTTGGAATGGATTCATGAAATTGGTTTAGATTCTACCCATTGATAGTGTACATTTTTTTTCTTTATTCTAATCCTAAACAACACAAAATGGATAAATATTAGTAACAGTGTATGGGCCAAACCAATGATAATGAAGATTACCTGAATGCAACTTTAGACTTACATTTAAAAGGAGGAACTTTTTTCCAATGTTGAATTGATGAAAAAGGAAGATATGGTAATGGGTATCCTTGGTTCACTCCATATAGATACAGGAGTTCTTATAAGAATCCCTACACATTTCCTCCAGCTCCTAAATCTACAGCTTCCTTTGAGCACCTACACCCGAAAGATTAGAATTACATTGCTTAATGGACCAGTAGGTCTAATGATCTATATCAATAGGAAGGTGAAAAATCTTTCCAAACTCAAATTGATATGGTGAAATTCTAATAAGAGTTTTAAAGGTATTACGGTAATCCTATAATGAATCATTGAGTCTAAGACTCCAATCATTTCTATTGGGTTGAATCATTTTTTAAGAATCTATTTTACCTCTCTATTAGACACTGCATATTGACCATTATATTATGGTTGATATACATTAGACACCTGATTTCTGACCCCATACTGATGAAAAAGTGATTTTATTGTTTGATTGTATAAATGAGAACCCTGGTCATTGATGATGAACCTAGGTAATCCAAAATTATAGAAAATTTGGGCTATAAAAAATTCCAAATCTATATTTGAATCATCTATCCACATGGACTGTGTCTCTACCCATTTTGACACATAATCAAATTCCAGAAGAATTTACAAGTTTCTAAATAAATTGGGAAATAGCCCCATAAAGTCAATACCCCAAACATCAAAAATGTCATGGAAGATCAAGGGTTGTTGTGGAATTTCATTTCTTTTAGATACATTCGCCATTATTTAACAATGAGGAAAATATTTATATAAATCATTGGTATCCCTAAATAATTTTGTCCAAAAGAGACCAGAATCAATGACCTTGCAAGTAGTCTGTTGGGGACCAAAGTGGCCCCCACAAGCAAGAGTGTGGCAGAACCTAAGGACAGACTGAAACTCGCTATCAGGACCACAATTCCTAAGGACTTGATCACTACATGTGCAACAATGGTTGGGGACATCCCAAATATACCAATGGGACTCATGTTTTAGATGGTTAGCTTGGTTTTTGTTTAAATCAGTATGAATGAAAGATGCTACCAAATAATTTACAATTTTGGCATACTAAGGAATAGAATCTTGCACTCGATACAATTTATCATCAGAAAACACATCATTTATGGGAATACAGGGGGATGAGTCAATGTAAAATGATGAGAGGATCCTATTAATATGGTCAACCACCAGATTATTTGATCCTTTTTTATCCCTATTTTATAGATCAAATTATTGAAGTACGGGCATCCAATGAATGATACATGGTTTGGATTCTAGTTTCATAAGGAGATATCAGAGGGCACATGGTCTGAGAATACAATTAATTCGGTCCCTAAGAGATATGACCTAAATTTATACAAGACAAACACAATATAAAAGAATTTTTTTCAGTTGTAGTTTAGTTTTCTTGGGTACGACCCAGTGTATGTGAGGCATAGCCAATGACATGTGGAGCTTGATCAACCTTTTGTGACAAGACAACCCCAATTGTATAGTTAGAGGCGTCACACATTGGCTCAAATGGTAAATACCACCAAGGTGGTTGGATTATTGAGGGTGATGTGAGATTCCATTTCAATTTTTTAAAATCTTCCTCGCATTATTTATCAAAAACAAATTCCTTTTGTTTTTAGAGTAAGTGAGAGAGGGGCAGTGTAATTTTACTAAAGTCACTAATAAAACAATGGTAAAATCCAACATGAACTAAGAAATAACTCACATCCCAAACATTTTTGGGGAATGGTAGGGAAGAAATGATATCCATTTCTGATTTATCTACTTGGATACCACCCCATAAATGAAATTCCCATGTACTATACATTGTCGCACCATGAAATGGAATTTCTCATAATTTAATACATTTTTCTTTTTAATGTAGTGACGTAGGACAAAACCATGACTACTCAAACACTGATCAAAAGAGGATCCATAAATAGTGAAATCATCCATGAATACTTACATGAAATCCTAGAGGTAATCCAAAAAAATACTAACCATTCATCATTGGAAAGTACCTGGATCATTGCATAGACTAAATGGCATCCTCCTATATGAAAATATTCCAAAGGGGAAAGTGAAGGTTGTCTTTTCCTAATCATCATGGGAAATATGGATATGAAATTATCTAGAGTAACCATCTAGGAAACAGTAGTGGTACTTCCCTTCTAGCCTCTCTAGTATATAATCAATGAATGGTAATGGGAAATGTTCCTTCCTAGTGTGTTGGTTTATTCAGGGATAGTCTATACAGAAACACCAACTATTCTGCACACGAGTTGGAACCAATTAATTTTTTTCATTTTTAATTACCATCAGATGAGTTTTTTTAGGAACTACCTGCACCAGACTGTCCTATTTACTATTATATATGGGCTAAATGATTATAGTAGCTAATCATTTTATTACCTCCTTTTTAACAACATCTAAGAGGTTTGGGTTCAGTCGACGTTGTGTCTTCCTCACTGGTTTAGCCTCGTCATTTAACAATATATGATATTTGAAAATTGATGGGATAATACCAGGAATATCAGAAAGATTACATCTCAATGCTTGTTTATACTTCCTCAAAAGGTCAATAAGGTGAAATTCATGCTCTATAGGGAGTGGACTAGTAATGATGATAGGAATCTTGTTTTCATTCTCAAGATAAGAAAATTTTAAATCTTGAGATAGTTGTCTAAGTTCCAATTTAGGGGGATTTTGGATTTATGGGAGTGAATGTGAAAGTGAGAGGTTGCTGATCTCATCTAATTGCTCAATGGTAACATCCTTGGATGATGAATGAGCTTTTAAAAGATTATTAGTATCATCGATGGTCATTAGATCCTCAGTGTTCACGAAATCATTAATTAAAAAACATGCATGACATTTTTTTAGACCACTATAACATTCAATGGATGATTTATTACATATAATTTCTATCAATGATGAAAACATAGAAAGGTGTTCAGGGGAAATAAAATAATTTTTTTCAAGGGAAGGTATTACATCAATTGAATTAACTGAAAGTGGGGAATTCTCTTCTGAGGGGTGCTTCGTGGCATTAAGGATATTGAAGTGGACAATTTATCCACTAAACTCCATAGATAATGTACCATTATAAACATTAATTATGGTTTTGGTAGTTTTCAAGAAAGTAATCTCTAATATAATCAAGGCATTTTCATTCATCCTATCATCTTCCATTTTAAGAACATAAAAAGCAGTAGAAAAAATTAAGTTTTTCACCCTCATAATAACACTCTCTAACAGAACAACAAGGTTTGTTGTTCTCCATTTTTCAAGTTTCACAACAATTCTAGTGGGATTAAATTCTCTAACCTGTAATTAGGACGAAATAGAGTGAGTCATAACATTTATAGAGGCACCCAAATCAATCATTGTATTATAAAATGAATACTCCCCAATGGTGCATGGAATCGAGAATGTTCCCGAATAGTTTCATTTTGTGGAAAGTGATGGATCTATCAATGATAATATGTTTCTCCCAAAGCTCACCTTTTATCACCTCAAAGTCACCTTCAGTGTGTACACATATCCTTCAAAAACATGGAATATCTTGGAATTTTCTTCACTAAATCAATCAAGGGGATGTTAACCTACACTTTTTTTGAAAGATTCCACAATTTTTTTTATCAAGATTGGTTTCTTTTTGTTTTATTAGTTTGGTGTATGTTTGGGGAAATAGAAGAGGAATGGTATGTATAGGAAGCTCATTGAAATAAACACACTTTCCTTTGGTGGTATTTTTATAAGGATAAGGATTTTCTTCTCTTGGACCATTTTCAATGGTTGGGTTGGTGGTTTCCTCAGGAGTGATGAATCTAATAGAGAATTTATTTGTATTTTAAGTTTTGTTCCATGTATAAGGTTGATGGCACTAACATTTCCTTTATCCCTAGGGTTGACTAGTGGTTGATAGGGTATTTTACCTGACCGATGACTTTGGATTTCCCCCATCGAGTTGGTAATTTGGCCTAATTGGGATTTTAGGTCTTGTATGGATGCTTGGGTGGTTTTTTTGAATTTTAGGTTATTTGAATAAATTTGTTTCATTGTGTCTTATAGGCTAGGCTCGACTTTTGGAGGGGGTTGTTGGAAAGGCCTTTGTGGTTGTTGATGATTTCTAGGTGGTGGTGGGGGATGACTACTCTGCCCTGGTTGGTTCCATAGTTGATGAGGTTGGTTTTAATACCCCCTTTCCTATAAGATTGGTTATATTCCACCCAAGGTTGGATGGATAGCATGGTTTTTTCCTAATGGGTTGGTTATAGGGGTATCCTAGAAAGATTGCCTCACAAATCTCAAGATTTTCTCTCAATTGAGGGAATTGGTAAAAATAATGGGTGTCGGCAGAATAGATACCACAATCGATGGGAGGAGGAAATTAGGATTTTCCTTGGTAAAGTGAAAGTTTTATGGGAAGGGTACTTGCCTCCTCAAACTTTGGGTCCACCTTATTCTCAAATTCAGTAATTTTCACCTCATGGATACCTTCAATGGGTACACTGGACCTTGAACCAAAATTTTGTGTGTTTTGTGTCATGTTCTCAATTAGGTTTATTACAGCAATTGGGGTCTTATCAATTAGTGAACCACCTACAGTAGCATAAATCATGTTTCTATAAATAGGAATTAAACCTTCATTAAAATATTGTATTAAAAGTTTATCACTTATTTGGTGGTGTGGGAAACTGGAATGAAGCCTTTTAAATCTCTCCCAGTATTCATGAAGTGTTTCAACTTTATATTGTCTTATCCCGCAAATTTATTTCCTTATTGTTGTAGTTTGAGATTCTGGGAAATATTTTTCAATAAAAAGGTGTTTTATGTCTAGTCATCCTATAATACGGGAATTGACATAATAAAACCAATATTTTACAATGTCTTATAATAAAAAAGGAAATTAACTAAGCCTTACTTATTTTTTTATCCACATTTATAGGTTTTAATGCATAACACACAGTATAAAATTCTTTTAAATTATTATGTGGGTATTCTCTAGCAAGTCTATGAAATCTTGTAAATAAATGAATTAGACTAAATTTTAGTTCAAAGTTTGGTTCTTAACCTTGCATTTGAATATAAGTGGGTTGGATATCAATACTAGGAGGGGTTAGTTATTTTATTGTTATGTTATTTTTATCCATTTTATACAAGTTATTTTCAGTTTATAATTTTGTTCTAGATGAAGAGGGGTTTAGAAAAGTGGTAAGATGTGATGTGTCCTCCTCCACAGGGTTGTCTTGTGTGTCTCAGTGTCATTGACATAAGATCCTATCCAGTTTGGTTTTTAAAGGAGGTAAATCTCCCAGAGTATAACACTTCATGCACAAAACCAACACAAGAAATAAATCACAATTCAAAAATTTATGTAATGGTATAACATAAAACAAATAAATATTCCAAAAAATTACAAAAATCTTATAAAAAAAATGCACTAAAAACCAAAGTTCTCCCTGGTAATGGTGAAAATATTTGAATGTGATGTCATGAAACATCAAATTTATTATATTTTTAAAGTTTATTTATAGTCTAGGGAAGACTCTGGGTTATATCTCAAGGAGCATTGGGGGGTTTAAAGTGTGTATTTTTAATAAAATGGACTAAAATATGGGGTGGTTTTGAAAACAGTTTTAAAAATTAAATGATTTAATTAAAGAGTTTAATAATTGATGAAGGAAGGTGGTGTTTTAAGAATTATGAGAGAAGGAGGTCATTTCAAGTTCACTACAAATATTTTTTAGTTCATTGTTCTAAAAATACACATGGTTTAATGGAATAATTTGGTAGAGGGTTGTCAAGATCTCGACTCCCCTCTTGCCTCTTAATACAATTCACAAAGAACTAACCCTTGACATAACAATCATGTTGTCAAGGTTTGGACCTCAAACATAGAGTTATGGCTACTAAATCATACATATATCTCATGTATGTGTGTTAGAAAGAGGATTATTATGTTGTCTAATCGGAATAACCCAAGATTCCCACTTGAAATCTCAACCCAATTAGTGTTGAGATAAAAAAATGTTTCACATGATTAAACCAAAAAAAGAATTCAAAAAAGAAGCATGTTAAGATTAAACTTAAAAGAAATGTTTCGCGCACAAATTAAACAAAACTAGTAGAATAATAAGTTTCATAACTCCCTCCCAAGTATGCGTAGCTTCCTCAAAATTATTGTCCATCGTTTAGCTCACCGTTGAGAGGAGGAGGAGGCTCAAGTGGAACTCTGCCTTCATCATTGATCCCCCTATGAGGATAGGGGCCTCCAGAACTTCTAGGATGGGGAGAGGAATCCAAAATGGCATAGAGTTTCTCTTATTTATAACTTACAAATGGGGTGCCTAAGGTTCCAATTTATAGGTAAAGTGTAATGTGGTTTTTGGCAAACAAATTTTGGAAAACCACTTGTCCCATGGTTTTCAGCATCCAGACAGTATTATCTTGATTTATAGAAAACTAAAAATTTGTTTCCCCACCTCTTTAATGTCTCCAACAAAAATTTGGGATCATTTATAGTTATATAACATGAGATATAGATGAAACATTGCATGCCACTTTTGACTTCATGCAGATTCGGTGGCTTGGATAGATCAATTCAGTTGGGCCCTTTAATGGATGAATTGGGATTTGGTGTCTTCATAAGATTCGTAGATAAATAAATTTTGGATCATATAATAAAACTTCATCCAAATTTTACACAATAATTAGTTTAAGTGTCTATTTAAGTACACTGGTGTTCTTGGAATCTTGCACATTTTGGCCCATTTTTCTTCAATTTCATCTTGGGCCCTCTAAATCACCTTCACCTACAATGAAATAATCCAAACAAGTGAAATTACCATTTTTAAAAGTTATTAACACAAAATTATTGAATCAAACATGAAGTTTTGTTTTTTCTTAAATTTTTAATTTATGATACAAAATCAGTTTAACACAGTGATGTAAGGGTGAAAATGAATAGTGAATCACTACACGATCACAAGATTCCAACCACCCAAATCCCACAAGTCTTTGCCCGTCACTTTTCCACCATGTCATAGCCACTCTAGATCTTGGATCCATGGAGTTATCACCCTAAAATAATCCTAATATCTCATAAATAACCATCCCATTATTCATTCACCAATCCGCTGCGAATTCAAGGGTTTGATCGCGCTTAAACTCACTCGAAAATGTTAAATCGTGACCCCATGGTCCAAAGGTGAAGAACATGAAGAAAAGTGGGGATAAATGAACATAAATAAAGGTATAACCACTATTTTCCAATAATTCTTGTCCAGTGATCATAATATCGGCGAAATCATATAGGTGTTAGTTAGGAAAAAGAAGAATAAATTAATTTAATAAATTAATTTATACAATCGGGCTCATGCGAAAGGTAAAAAATCACATATCAAAGAATAATAGAAAAAATCCATGCTAAAACTTTTAATCAAAGGGATTACAACCAAAATTTATGAGACCTAACTCAAAAATGGTTTGATCATTGGTGAAGAGTGCATTCTCCGGTGAAGGAAAAGACCTACTGCGTCTACTGCCTCTCGATCCACCTCGATCAAATCATTGTTCATCATCCAATTCTAATTCTCCAACAAGGAACACTCTGAAACTCCTCTCAGATATCACAAGTTTTATGTGGATAACCCTTGTAAAATAATCATATTAGAGTATTTAAAGAGGATTTATACTAGGACAATTAAAATAAAATAAGTAAATTTAATTATTTATTTTAATTAAATGCACCCACCAACGACTTCCTTAACCGGACATCTAGTTCCAAACAACCTTAGGTCGCACCTAGGTTGAACCCCATGTTCAAGAATCAATCATGGTCTTAGATTTATGATTTGAGACTTCATTTGGGTGATGCCCCATTATTTCTGAAAAATTGTTCACACGTGATATTAACATAATTAATATTTTTATAATATCAATTTTGAGCTCACTATGCCTCAGATTCATATGCATTCTTAGTGCCTAGCTTCAAAAATGATTCTTAATATATTTCAAAGTATTACACAGAAAAAATATGGTCACTATATTTTTCACCCATGCAAGGATTTTTTTCCTCGAAAAGCACAAGATAAACAAAAGGGTGGGGATACTGAGCCCGCATATGACTCTCTCACTCCCAATAGCTCTCATGTTTGCTCTTATGTCATAACAAAACATGAAACAAGGGAATATTCCATCATCATAGGATATTCTATTATTGATCAATGATAACTACTAGGTACTCTATGAAGGTGCATCCATCCGAGAACTCTAGCTCACACCAATCAAGGGAGTGCGTTAAATCATGCATGTATCTTCTCATCTGCGATGCATGGAAGATGTCATGCACCCGATCCAAATATGGAGGTAATTCTAGGCAATAAGAAACCTCTAAAACCATATATAGGATCTCGAATGGCCTAATGAACCTTAATAATAGTGTGTCTCCCTAGTCAAACCTCCATAGTCCTCATCATGGGGAGACTCTCAAGAAAACATGGTCCCCTTGTTCGAACTCCAAGGGCATGTGGTGTCAATATGCATAAGATTTCTATTAGATCTGGGATATCCTCATATACTTGAAGATCACCTGAACTTTCTCTTTCATCACCCACATCATTTCTAGACCAACTAGAGATGCCTCACTAATCTCATTATAGCATAAGGGTGACCTACAAGTTCTCTTATACAAGGCCTCAAAATGTGTAATATTGATTATAGAGTGATAAATATTATTATATTTAACTCTAACAATTGAAATTGATCCTACCATCTTTGGATGAAGTAAAAAACACAAGCTATCAGCATATCCTCCAACACTTGGATAGTGTGTTTGGTCTTCCCACCCATATGGGGGTGAAACACCATACTTATCTGAAAGTGGGTCCTAAATGCTTCCTATAGGCCTCTCCATAACCATGATGTAAACTGCACATCATGGTCAATGAAAATCTTTGAGGGCACCCCATAGAGACATATAATCTTTCACACATAAAACTATCCTAGATTCTCCATCGTACTCTGCTCCCTAATGGAAAGGAAGTGTGTTGACTTTATGAGTTAGTCAACAATCACTCACATGGAATAATGGCCTCTCGTTGTCCATGGAAGACCTGTTATAAAGTCCATGGAAATGTCATCCCATTTACACTCTGGGATCTTAAGAGAGTGTGTCAAACCTTCCAAAACATAGTGCTCAGCATTCACCTACTGACATGTGAGACACTAAGAGACAAACTCAAAAACACATCGCCCCACATCAGCCCATATTATTAAATCCATTTAAAACCTTGTAATGTTATTGAATTGGTTGTATATAAAACTATTTATCTAATTCTAATATTGAACCGATCATTGTTTCAGATATTTTCTCTATTGTTTATTTTAACGTGATTTTTGTATCATCTTAAAACCCCTATCAACGATTTTTTTGGGTTTTATCCATTTTTTGTGAATCACTCACGCATAATGTGGTATTTTTTCCCAAGTATCTTTAACTGATCTAAGCCATTTCCTACAAATATAAATCAATCAGTTTGATCTATGTCAATTTCGGACTAATCATCGGTTAGTTTCGGTTTTCAATTGAGGTGTTTTTTTTCAATCAGCCGATTTAAATCGGTGTCCGTAAATGATTTAAATCGCCACACACACACATCCCCATGTGTGTGTGTGTCAGAATATGTATATGTATATACACACATACATGAATGCATAAATGAAGAAAATAAGTTGAAAGAACTTCATGATTTACATAACCATTGATTTTTGATTCACACACCTTGGATTTGATGTAAATTTAATGAAGAAAAATCCTGATCGAAGAACATCGATATTGGTTCAACATGATTCGACAACACTTTGTGATTCATAGACGAGGGGAGGAATAGATCACATTGAAGTTATGATGAAAGAGTGTGCTATAAGCAAAAACAGTGAGAAAGTGCATGTTTATTTATATTTGTGAACTTTCTCAGTGCTTTTAGAAAACGTTGAGAAAAAATGACTTTATCAACACTAAATTATTGTTGTAAAATATTAGTCTTTCTTGGAGGAGAGCCGCGACTAGGGAGGGACGATGTGGGAGGAGTGCCAGGGATAATTGTCGCAGGAGTGCGTCGTGGGGTTGCGTCACGGAATGGAGTGCGTCGCTGGAATGGACTGCATCGCAGAAGTCGGCCGGGAACTCGCGCAGGATTGCGAGCGGGGTCGCGCGCAGGGAGCGTCGAGAGGGACGGGAGCCGCGGGACGATGCGAAGAAGACGTGAGATCCACCGGGAGAGGTCCTGTGGGGGGATTCGATGGAAGTAGCGGGCTGCCTGGCCGCTTGGAGATGCGTGGAGGGATCTGCTTGGGAAGGAGGTACAAACAGGGGTGGAAACCGCTGGACAGAGGGAAAGAAGAACCGGCAGGGGGAGATCCGCTACTTGGGAGAGATTTCCGGCAGGGGGAGATAGCCGTTAGGGGGGCGGTAATACCTATGGATTGATAGCCATGGAGGCCGCCACCCCCCAACCGAGAGAAACCCTAGAGGCCGACCAGAAAGAAATAAAATGGGGGGGAGGGAGGGTTTGGGATTTGGTTCCCTCTGATACCATACAGAATGATAAAATGAGAGAAACCGACCCCCCAAGGTGTACTCTCTAAAGGAGCCCTTAGGGTTCTTTTATAACAAATAATTAAAACCACACCGGATCTCAAGTCCAATGTGGGATGCAGACTCCAACAATAAGTAATTATAATAAAGTCATTTTATGCCTCAAAAATACATTTTCTCCAAAAATGGTTTTTATTGCATTTTGTGTGTGGATATTATAATTAATTTCCGTCATTTTTATAAATTGTATTTTAAAAAATGAATATAATTTTTTAAATCACCATTTCATGATAGATATGGGATGAATTTTTGAGATTTTTTTGAAAAGATTTATTTTTGAGTGAATGAAGAAAAATACCGTTTTTTACAAAACTGTCATTTATTTTCATTAAATAAGCAATTTAAAAGTCCCATTCTGTTTTGGATTTGGTTTTAAAGTAACATAAGATCTCATTGACTAAACATGATCTAATTAATTCAATCAAAATGAACATTATATTTGATTTTTCTATAAGTTTTTTTATGCTTAAAAACACATTTTTCTAAAAACCGTTTTTCGTTGCGTTTTGCGCACTTATATTAAAAGTAATTTTTGTTATTTTTATGAATTGTATCTTAAAAATTGGATTTCATATTTGGAATATATCATTTTCAAATTTAGTAATATGTTCAATTTCTTTTTTGGTCGTTATGAATAGTAACTATTATAAATAATTTTTGCCACAGTAAATGGTGAATATAGTAAGTAAGGTTAAAAATAATGTGATAAGTTCTTAACAATCTATTTAACTCTTGTCTTTATTATTTTTGATGATTGTAATTTGACCATCCTCATCCAATATTCAATGATATGACAACTTAGTGCCATTTTTCTTTAAAAAGGACATTATTTTAAGTAAAAAATAAATACGAAATGTCACTATTTTTCTTTTAATTTGTCTAATATATATCATAGGGATAAAAGAAGTTAAGATCAGTTATAAATGGTTATTTATAATATGAATACATTATTTTTAGTATAGTAAATTATTTGTAATTTTTAGTGATGATATAATTACCTCCAATGCTTACACAACGCTAGCGCATTGTTTGTGCGATTAGTAGAAAAATCAAATAAATGATTTTAAAAACATTAAAAGTAATATATTTTAGATAAATATTGACGTCCCACAAATTTATTGGATAATTATAATATGTTAGTGATCAAAATATTTTGATTCAAATTACATTTTTATCTCGATGCCTTTGAAGTCAAGTTTTGCGAACAGTCATAAAAAAGACATTAAATGGTATTTAACGTTTAAAATTATTTTTAAATCATTATAAATACATAAAATCATATACTGACTTATGTGGATGAGAAATTATTTCAGGTATCATGAATAGTCCATGTTTGTGCCACTAGACAAATTTAAAATTACTTTTACGACCATTAAAAGAGTGAAAAATTTGTTATCACGATAATCGTTAAAATGAGTTAACAAGGGGTTATACTAATGTGATAAGGGTTAAAATGCCACTTAAACTAGTCTAAATCTTATTGGTTCAGGAGCTTTCGACCTTGTATTATCTTACCTTCGTAGTGTTGGCCATTTGGTGTCATTTGCACAATAAAATTGCTATTATTTAAATCTTTTAAGTAATTCCATGTGTCTATCCCCTCACTTAAAAAGGTCACATCCTCTCCTCCCTTATTCACAAACATTGAGTCTTTTAGCTAGGCCATGATCTGCCCAAAAACCTTTCTTGTAACACCCTAAGATTTTAAAAGAAGAATATTATGTTCGATAGCATATACGACACACAACACGAGCTTAAAGGACCTGCGAAATATATTATTTAAATATGATCTTTATAACCCAGCCATTTAATTGACTGGTATAAATAGGATTAACATTATGAAATATATATAAAGGTCCAACTTAGTATTGATAACTTTTTTAGTAAATAATTATTCAAATTTTAGTAAAGACATTTTATTCTTCAAAAAATAGGTTTTCTTCAAAAATGACATTTATTGTTTTTTGCGAGAAAATATTATATGTAATTTCTAGAAATTGTTGAAATTTTATTTGATAAAATGAATATCATTTTTTAAGTCATCATATAAAAATTATCTTATAGTGAAATTTTGAGATTTTTCTGAAAAGTTTGATTTTTCAATGAATATTGAAAAATATTGTTTTTTATTGATAATTGTATTTTATTTAAAGTGTTTACAAAGTCCTATTTTATTTTGGATTAGTTTTAAAATTTAATTAGTTAATTTTGATTAAATATAATCCAATCATAGTCATTGAAATGAATTTTATACTTGAATTTGGTATAAACATTTTTATACTTAAAAATGCATTTTTGTGAAAAATAAAACAAATGATTTTAAAAATATTAAAAGTAATATAAATTGAATGAATTATTGTGTTCCGCAAATTTTGAAGATACATATTATATGTTAGTGATGTGTGAAATAATTAAATTCGAATTCAATTGTTGTCATCTTTTTTTCAAAGTCAAATTAAATGAATAGTTCTAAAAAGGACTCATGATATTTTATAATAAATAATATTTTATTAAATGATTTAAAATTTCTAGAAATCCTATATCCAGCTAAGTGATTGGGTTATGGTTGAAAATATAAATCATGCTCCATTTATTGGCCAATTGTCTTTTTATAGTAACTATCTTGATCCCTAAAGTGTAAAAACTTTGTTATTATGGTAATTGTAAAAAATGGTTAATGCCGGTTAAAATAAAGAGATAAGAGTAAAAACATAATCTAAACTTTTCCAGATTTTATTGAATGATAGGATTTAGATCTATGCACATCCTATCTTCGAATTATATCAGTTTGAAACCTTTTGTCCATGAAAATTAATTTATATTAATTTAATATTTTAATAAATTTCAAAAGTACTCCTCCCCTCTAATATAAAAAGGCATCTCCCCTTCTCTTTTCTTCATACTTCTAAAGAGGTTGTCTGAAGAAGAGGTATCATTCTTAACTGAACGTTTTTGCTTTATTTTCTCTTCCACCTCTATCAAATCTTATTCAAGCATTCTTATATATTAACATTAGTATCTCCAATATTATGTTAATTACATAACCTACATCCATTTCCTCCTCTATCAAATGAGAAACAAAACCATCATTCGTATGTACGATGGATTACCGTCACGCGAACCAATGTAATTCATTTTTTTATCATCACCTTTCACCTTTCACGGTTGTCTTCATGATTGTTAGGTGGTTTATTTTTCATAACCATATTACACGGCTGGTTTTAAAAATATAGTTGATGTATAAAAATGATAATTATGTCATAATTATTATTTTTTGGATATAATGAAATAATGACATTGTTGACCATAATCAACCTGTCGAAGTCATTTTGAACTTATGAGCCAAATATCATTAAAACGTCCGATGTGAACTTAAATAATTAAGTAATTGAATATAACATGATAATAAATAAAGTAAAAAGAATAATAAACTCAAAAAAAGTTCTTATAAAAGTAAATAATTAACATAAGCTTTATTATTCAGGAAGATAAAAAACGTACGCGACGAGTTAGACTCAAGGTAAATGATTTTCTTTAAAAAAATAATCTTTTAATGTTTCTCTTTCCTATTCTTTTTCTTCAATGTGCAGGTTATTCTAAATTTTTCAAGATTTTTTTTATTTATGCTTCAATGGATGATAAAAGTCACTTTTGGCCATATTTTACTTTCATTACAATGCTTTTAAAAAGGAATATTTTTATAGTTTTACATAAGAGATATTTTACATTAAAAAGCTTGTTTTAAATGTTTTAAAGATTTATTTTCTAAATATTTTTCTCCAATGTCCATACTCAAAAATCCCATTTTTATGTATTTATATGGACATAAATGAATCATAAAAGATATTTTATGTCTTGATTTTCTTTCAAAGGTTTTCAAAATCAATCTTGTTTCTTATTTTATATGGAACATTTTGATTTTCTTTATAAAAAATAAAAGGAATATTTTATTTTAACGTGTATACAACATCAACAACCTTTCCCGCCGCCGCAACCATTATTTGATGTTTGACTTTCTTTATAATCTTCCTTGTTTTCTTTAAAGAAAAATCCTATTTTCATTTGTTTTAAATATTTTCAAAAATGTTTTAAATGGAATGAATATTTTGATATCTCGAAATGTTTTGCCTATGGGTGTAAATATCTCTTGTAAACCACCCTTTTCTTTGGGTTATGATAATTTTCTCTCTAACTCATTTTCTCTCCCTCTAATGTTATGGAATGCTTCTAAATTCTGTATATATGTCTCACATATATACCTAGATTATTCTCCCTTTGACGGGGTAATATTGTAAGTCCTCCCTACTTGTACTTCGTACTATCGCAAGTCAAAAAACAGAAAGAACCACAAACGACTTAGAATAGACAACACGTATAGAGATAGGAGGAAGTGAAATTTTCTCTACCTCTCCTCTCAAAGGTTGTCATGCAAAAGTCTCGAAAAACTAGGGGTATGCAGTCGAACATGAATTCCAGGTCCGGTCACATTGGTTTTATATAAGTTCGTAGAGAATCTTGTTTCTTCTACGGTTTGAGAATTTGAAGGATGAGACATACCGTGTCAGACAGAAAATTCTTCTAGAGCTCGTGTCTGTGCTTCCACTCCTAGACAGGTACTTCAGCTACCACATAAGGCGAAGTAAAAAAAGAAAGTTCATGATTAGAAAGCGCAGCCTTCGCATGAAAGGACACAACTGGCTGTTCTAGATCATAATCAAAAAGCTCATGTACCGCCAGCGTCTCATACTGCCGTGTTGGTCCAATCGGTGCCTGTGCCTCCTCAGTTCGAGCCTTATAAAATCGTGTCACCATCGTCTTCAACTCTGATACTCAGTCAACTCTTCCACATTCATCGATAGTGCCGAAACTTCCGTTTCCAGAGTTGTGACTCTGTGCTCCATCCACACAGTCATCTAGCAGCTTTCACTTATGCGAGACTCAATTAATGCACCAATTGATAGGCGTGAGAGCGAGAATCAATGAAATTATATTGTTTATACAATGATAACAAATCGGAATTACAAGAGATTAGAGAAGGAATAAGTAGGGATGGAGGAGAAGTAATGGAGGAGAAAAAATCTCGGGAGACGCCACAATCCAGACTGAGGCCTAACCCTCTGAATCTTCCAGTGGAAGCCAAAACTCCAAAATATAATTCGTAGCCCCCTCCCTACAACCTCTCGTCTAAATAATACCCTTACCACCGTTAACTACCCCAACTACTTCTGACAACCCCAACTACTAATAACTGATTACATGACTACCCTTGGGATTAACTAATACCCTAACCTGCTCCCCCCATGCAGCAACCCTAGACCCACATTCCTATCACAAGGTTTTGACGGTAATATTATGATGTCTGATATTATGCATTCTATCATTATGAACTCAGTTATTGTTATCTATATGATTATTTATATTGTTATGTCATCTATGGATATATTCCCTTTTTATGATATTTGTTATATGAAATATTTGATGACCGTTTATCTCTGTCATGTTATTCATGCTTTATTTATTCTATGATAGTTTCTGTTTTATGTATTCCTTTACTGAGCATCTGTGCTCACTCTTTATTATGTTTTCCTTTCCATAGGATACCAAGAAGGGATCTATGAATGATTTCAGAGATATACTAAAAAAATAAAAATAAAGTTCTTATTAGAATTATAAGTTGTATTTCATATTTTCAAATGTAATGTTTGAATCATGTATTCATCTAGTCATCTAAGACTGATAAACTATTCAATCTTTTAGAATGCGATCTCTTGTATCTTGTGCCAATGTAATAAGATAACCACCGACTCTAGGTTACTGGAGTTAGGGTGTTACATTAACAAGCTACAACTTCGTTCCATTGTGAACCGTCTTCGATCCATAGAAAATGACAATGAGCTTGAGCACTTCCTCTTGAGATCTCTTTGTACTCCTTTCTCTAAACATTTTGATCTCCATCATTTCTCCTTCTCATTCTCTCAATTATATCTTTTCCATCTTTCAAGAGAATTGTGAGATTTTCTTCAAAGGATTTGCACCTAAGAAAAACTCCCATTTTCACTCTCTTTAGGTTCTTGGTAAACCACTAAAACCAAGGGATCTTTCTCTTCGGGTTCTTGGAAAACCACTAAAACCAAGGGCTCTCTTTTCGAGTTTCTTGGTAACTGCTAAAACCAAGGGTTTGTGTTCTTTTCGAGGTTTTTTCCTACTGATATTGCAAATTTTCAACCCAATGGTAAATCCATGAATGATCTTCATTGCAGTTTAGATAGAAATGAATTTAATCATGTTTCTACTTGAAAAAATTCTTATGATATTTGGAAATTACTTGAAGTTACTCATGAAGGCATTAATAAAGTGAAAGATACTAGACTTGATATGCATAGACAAGATTTTTAAAGCTTTAGTATCCATCCAAATGAATCCATTACTGAGATGTTTACTCATTTTACTGAGATATTAAATAGATGAAAATCTCTTTATGATACTCTTACTACAAAAAAACTCTTATGAAGAAAATATTTGGGATTTTTCCAAGTAAATGGGCACCCAAGGTAACGACAATATAAGAAGTCAAAGATATAAAGAACACGATAGTTGGAGAACTCATTGGTTATCTCATGACCTATTAAATCACCATGAAGTAACACTCATTGGTTCCCTCATGACCTACGAAATCACCATGAAGTGACAAGTCGAAAAAGAAAAAAAAGTGAAGGAAAAGAAGACAATTACTTTTAAATCAATCGATGATGACTCCTCCGGAAATGAAACTGAGATTACACATCTAGCCAAGAAATTAAACACATTCATGAGGAAACACAGATCTTTCCGTCATGCTAAAAAGGAGAATCAATGAAAAAGAAGATAAGGTAATTTGTTATCATTGCAACAACAGGGACACATCAAGTCGGATTGCCCCTTGCTCAAAAAGGGAAAAAAGAAAGACAAGAAAGCCCTAAAAGTTTCTACAAGGAGTGTAAGTGATGATTTCATCTCCTATTCTGACTTAATTGATGATAGTGCCAAATGTTTCATGATCGAAATTGAGGAAAAATGTCTCAAGAGAAAAACCCAAGGAGTTACATGGTACTTGGATAGTGGGTGTTTGAGACACATGTGTAGTGACTACTTTTAGTTCAATCATCTTGAAAAGCTCGATGGAGGTCACAAAACTTTTGGTGATGACTCAAGTAGTAAGATCATTAATATAGGTACTATTGGTTTTTCAAAATTTTTTATTATTAAATATAGTTTATATGATAAAGGTTTAAAACATACTTTTCCAAGTGTGAATCAATTATGTGATAGTGGTTTTAAAGTCTCTTTAAAATGATTTTTGTAAAGTTTTTGATTCCAAAGAAAGAACTTTTATTTTCAGTTTATCATTTTCAAAATGTTTATTTTATTGATTTAAAATCTCTTACCTAAATTGCATTTAAAAAATAACATTGTTTGTGAACCTTTCCAACTCTGTAAGCAACACAAAACATCCTTTAAATCTAAAAAGTAAGCATCCACCTATAAGGAACTTGACCTTATTCATCTTGATCTTTTTGGACCAACCCAAGATGCATTTATAGGAGGTAAATCTTACACTTGTAATTATCAATGATTATAAAAGGTTTGCAGGAGTTTACTTATTGTCTCATAAAAATGAGGCTTGTAAAGCTTTTATTATATTTCCAAGAAGGTCGAAAATGAAAAAGGTTTTAAGATCATATCCATTCTGAGTGAACGCGGGGGAGAGTTTGATAATAAAGATTTTGATAAACTTTGTACTTTATAAGGATATGTTCATTTTTCCGCGCCAAGAACCCCACAATGAAACTAGGTTGTTGAGAGACGAAATCGGACTCTTCAATAAATTGCTAGAACTCTCATAAGACTTCCGTAGAAAACCCCTTCTGAATTTTGGAGAAATTTTTTTTCTAAAGTTGGATTTTTAAAAGTGTTTGGATGTAAATGCTATATTCTTAACACCAAAGACAATCTAGGAAAGTTTGACCTCAAATCTGATGAATATATTTTTCTTGGGCACTGGAACTCAAGTAAAACATAAGTCTCCAATAAAAGGATCAAGTCCTTAAAAGGATTAATTCACATCAAATTTGAAGATAATTTTCCTAATCCTCATTCCCAAATTGATGGCATTGAGGTTGACCTAGAAAATTTGACCGTAAATGTAGAAAGATAAAAAAGGTGAGACCTAATCCCAAAGGTTCCCTCTAAAGGAGACCTTGCGGTTCTTTTATAATGAATGATAAAAACTACACCGGACCACAAGTCCAATGTGGGATGCAGACTCCAACACTCCCCCTCAAGCTAGGTGAACCTAGCTTGGACACATACAGAAAAAAAAACCAAACCAATGAAAAAAAAGCAATCAACAGACGCTGCAAACACTCCCCCTCAAGCTGGACATACCCAGCTTGATTACAGAACTTGAGAAAAGAAATGAAAATAAAACATTCGCAATCACAGCTCCCCCTCAAGATCGTAGCTCCCCGTTGAGATGAAAATGATGGATGACTAAATATGGCATTGAAAGGATAGATAACATCAGTGGTGCGACATGTCGTTGAGGTGCAACATCGGGACCGCGCAGGTGGGGCTGAACTTTGGAGCATCGGGAAACCCAAACTAGTGGGGCCAGATGATAGAGCACCATGAAATATGAACTAGTGGGGCCAGAAGATAGAGCGTCGGGAAAGCCGCACAGGAGTCGTGCTGTAGATCGATGACACAATGGAGGTGTTGAAGCGAGCAGTCGCTGGAGATTTCTTGGGAGAGGTGTTTCCCAGAGAACCGGCAGCGGTGATTTGGCCGCGGTGAAGGAGGCCGAGGGAGTAGCCAAAAGAGGAGCTGGAGCTTCTGTGCGAGGGGCTGGCGCTTAGGAAAGTCGGGTGCAGCGACGGGCAGCCGAAGGAGGGGCTGGAGCACTGAAGGGGGCGGAAAACTAGACAGGAGAGCAGGTCGCTAGAGAAGGGCCATCGCTCAGGGAGGAGTACAAGGAGGCCTACGACGGGAGGTAGTGTGTCCGGATCTGGCGGGGACAACGGGAGAGGAGAGAAGCTGCGAAGAATATTTCCTGCACAGCAGGAAAGGGAGCCGAGCGTGGTTGGGGGCGGGCGGAGACCACAGAGGAGCCTGTGGCGGACATGATCCAGCCAGATCTAGCCGGATCTGAGAGAGAGGAGATCGTCGTAAGCTGACGCGTGCAGGGAGCGAGGGGTAGCCTGGAGTCCGTCGCGCGCACAGGGAGGAACTTCTGGGAGGGAGACGCCGAAAAAGAATCCGCGATTGAGGCAGGAAAGGAGGTGGGCGGATTGACGCTGTTAGAGGTCGGGGGGACGAGAACCGCGTCACACGGGCAGGAGGAAGCCGCTCGGTGGGCAGGCCGGGAAGCATCGTGGAGGTCGGCCGTGAACCCGCACTGGGTGCGGGGCCTGGGAGATGCCTCAGCAGATATGAGGCCGGCGGGAGGGCTCTGCGCGGGTGGGACATAAGGCCGCAGGAGGAGTCATCGGGTGGAGGACCTACCAAGGGGGGAGGGGCAAGGACGTATTAGGGCACTGTGGCCGTGGAGGCCACCGCCCCCCCCCCCCAGGGGGGGTTCTGAAAAACCTACGGCAGGGGAAAAATAGGAGGGAGAGGGCTCAGGATTAGTTTCCCTCTGATACCATGTATAAAGATAAAAAAGGTGAAACCCAATCCCCATGGTTCTACCTAAAGGAGACCTTGAGGTTCTTTTATAATGAATGATAAAGGCCACATCAAACCACAAGTCCGATGTGGGATGCATACTCCAATAATAAATAATCAACTTCTAAAGAAATTGAAGTTGTGGAAGATCCACCATCTAGCCCTTTACCCAAGGCATGAGTAAAATCTAAAGACCATCCCTTAGAAAGTGTTGCTGGTGATTTTCAAGCCGGTACTTGTACTAGGTCGGTATTAAATATGGTTCTACACCATGCTTTTGTTTCACTCTTAAAACCCCTAAATATTTATGATGTCATTAATGATGAAAATTGGGTATTTGCAATGCAAGAGGAGATAAATCATTTTCAAAGAAATAACATTTGAATTATTGTTGAAAGACACAATGGTCATCCAATTATTGACACTAAATGAGTTTTTAGAAATAAATTAGACGAACAAGGTAACATCACTCATAACAAAACTAGACTCGTAGCCAAAATCTATAATCATGAAGAATACATTGATTATGGCGAGACCTTTTCACTTGTCTCTAGGCTTTAATCCATTAAAATCTTATTGGAATTCACCACTCATTTGAATTTTAATCGTTTTCAAATGGATTTTAAAATTATCTTTTTGTATGGTCTTATTTCCAAAAAGATATTTGTTGAACAACCTCTCAGGTTTTAAGATTCCAAATTTCCAAATCATGTTTTTATGTTAACCAAAACTCTTTAGGGTTTAAAACAAGCCCCTCACACTTGGTATGAACGACTGACTAAATTTGTTTTTGAAAATTATTTTAAAATAGGAAAAGCCTATTCAACTTTGTTTTAAAATATATTTCAAATGATTTATTAAATGTTCAAATTTATTTTGATAATGTTATTTTTGGTTCTACTAAAAAATCTCTTTGTAATGATTATTCTAATTTAATGAGAAAAAAATTTGAAATGAGTTTTATAAGAACTAATTTTTTATTTTGGTTTTTAAATTTCTCAAAATAAAGATGAAAGATTTGTAAGTCAAAGAAAATACACTGTTAGAATGAAAGAATGATGACCCAATATCCAAGACGCCTCTCTAAGGGAGGCCTTGATGTTTATTTAGTGAAAAATATAGGTGACATGATACATCCTATGTGAAACTCATCTCAACTTAATCTCTAACATTCCCCCTCAAGCTTGGTGTACCTAACTTGGATACATAAGAAAATAAAAATAATCATCCCTTACACTCCCCTCAAGGTGGACATTCCTAGTCTGCAGAACAAATTCAAAAAACTAAAAATAGAAAGATACAACATTTAAGAAGCCTGAGAGCAGCAACGAAAAGGCTTGATGGAGATCCAGACAATGATGATTAAGTCCGATGGTGATTCAGACATTTTGATGGTGATCTGAGCATTAATGGGGAAGCTCGATGGTGATTGAGGTAGTTGCAAAGAGTTATAACATAGGTCTGAGATGCTCGACGGAAATCTGAGCATTAGAAAGGGGGACCGATGGAGATCCAGGCAGCCTGACGGAGATCTAGACAGAGGTGAAGGAGCTTGACGGAGATCCGGGAACTGTTGAAGAAGTCCGACGGTAATCTGGACAACTCGACGGTGATCCCAGCGTTGATGTAGAAGGAAGCAAGGAGGGGTAGGGTGGTCAACTGAGGGGGCTCATTTAGGGTTGCGACGCAGTAAGGGGGAAGAGGGTCGACGCATGGAAAAGGGAGTGCGCGCCCATTGGAGCAGCGCTATGAGGGAGACCTGGAGAAGTGACGTAGCCAGGGTTTATTTGTGTCTTGTGAAGGAAATACAGGAGGAGGCTTAGCTTGGGTGCATTCACACAAGAGGCGACCGTAAAAGCCTGTGGTGGTGTCAGAGGTCGTGCCAGGAAGAGGCATCCCGTGATTTGGGTTCTGCGTCTGGAGTGGCGCGCATCTGGGGAAGGGTTGACCACAAGAGGTGGGGCTATAGTGTAAGGAGAGGCAACACGCAAGGGGGGATCGTCACACTGGGACGACGTTGGGAAGGGTGGGTCGATGCAACTGTTGGGAGATGGAGTTCCGTCGAGTTGGGTGGGGGAGACATGACTTCGAGGGTTGCGCGACTGTTGGGAAGGCTGCGATAATAGGGGGCTAACGACGGAGGGGGGCGTCTGATAAAAATGATGGATTTTGTTTGGAACTGCCCCCCCCCCCCCCCCCGTTGGGGAAAGATATCACAGGTCAAACCCTATGAGAAGAGGGGAGGAAAAATTAGGGTTTGGGGTCGTGCTTTTATACCATGTTAGAATGGAAGAGTGGACCCAATACTCAAGATGTCTCTCTAAGGGAGGCTATGGTGTTTATTTATAGTGAATAATAAAGGTGACGTGATATCTAAAGACCCTGATGTGGGACTCATCCCAATTCTAACCTTTAATATACACTAATGAACCTTTAAAGTGTTCTGGCATGGATTAAGTAAAAGAAATAAATATACCTATGAGTACTTCTTGATAGATAATGTTGGATGAAGCCAGTAAACCGGATGACAACAGACTTTATAATGGTATGACTGAGAGCCTTCTTTACCAAAAGAATCACATTTGAAAGCTCTTAATAGATTTTTTAATATTTAAAAGGTTCTAAAAATATTATTTTGTTTTATCCAAAAGACGCCTCTTTTGAACTTGCAAGTTATTCCGATGCCGATTTTGGAGGATGCCAATTGGATAGGAAAAGTACAAGTGAGACTTGTCACCTACTTGAAAAATCTCGTCACTTAGAGTAATAAAAAGAAAAATTCCATCGCTTTCTATGGCTGAAGAAGAATATATAGTTATTGAGAGTTGTTGTGCCCAAATTATTTGGATGAAACAAACTCTTTGATTATGAGATAAATTAAAATTATGTTCCAATTAATTGTGACAACACTAATTCCATTAGTATTTCTAGAAATCCTATTCACATTCCCACACTAAGCACATTCATCTGAGACACCACTTTTTAATAGAATTTCTAAAAAGGTGATTTCTTTCTTGAGTTCATTAGCACCAATCTTCAATTGACCGATATCTTTACAAAACCCTTTTCTTTGGATTGTTTTGGCTTTATTAAAGGTGAGTTAGGTATGGTTTTCTTGTGGCACCTATTCTTTAACTTTGGAAAACTTGAGTTGTCTCAAATGTTTTAAATTTTTTAATCCCTTAAAAAATTTCTTTTAAAAAAATGTTTTTCAAGCATTCTATTAATTTTGGTAAAGTGAGTGTAATCTTCCTAAGAAATAAATTCCTGTTTTGATATAAAAAATTGAATGTGTTTTTGGTGTAGATGCACCTAGAAGTTACATCTTTGAAAAGGGTTGGTTGGATTTTTAATCCAATCCTCATCCTGAGAATGAGCAATGAGTCTTTACTGCACACCTGGTTTGACACTCCTGGAGAATATGTTTTGGATAATTAACATAACCTTTACAAACCTTAATGTTGGATTAAAAATGTTTTCATATGTTAAAATGCTATATATATATTTTATTTCTTGAATTTCATTGTTTTATGCCTAACTATTTTTTTAATACATCAATTTAGGGGGGGCTTACCTTGCTAATAATGAAATGTTCCTAGAGGAGACAACCCATTTCAATCTGGATCTTATTTTAAAAACTCTTAAAAGTTTTATTTCAATATTGAACTTATTTTTATAAGAGAAATTTTATACATGAATGTTTTTCTTTGTGTATACTCTTTATCTACTTTAAAAAAAACTTGGAAATTTTTTCTATGATTTAAAATTGTTTGTTTTTGGAAAATTAAAATCTTCTTAGTTCTTAAAATCTTAAAATATTCTCTCTCAAAAGAACATTATTGATGGGAAATATAATTTCTTTTTATTTGTTATCTCTCTAACCTTGTTTATATGTTCGTTTTGATAATCTCAAAGGGGGAGAAGTTTTTGGTTTTGGAGAAATTTATGTATTCTTTAAAATTATATTGTTTTAATCTCTCTTGAGTATTTAGAATGATTTTATCATCTCTTTTGAATATCATTATGAAATATTGAAATTCCTCGTGAAATTTTCTTTGATTTTGTGATGGAAGGAGTCGCCGGGACTGGGAGGGGAAGGAGCAGGAGGTAATCAGACGAGCAAACTGGGAGGGTGAGGCCGGCGTGCGAGGAAGCGGCGCAGGCCGGGAGTCGTCGGACAAAGCAGGCGCGCCACGTGGAGGGAGAGCGGTTTCCTGGAGTACGGATGCCGGTAGGTGAGGGAGCTGGTAGGAGAATAGTCGGTAGTTTCTGGAGCCTACATGTGCGGATACGGAAGGTGCGGGAGCTGGAAACAATGGCTGGTAGGGCGGGAGTCGCTGGAGATGAGCCGAGAGTTGCGGGAGGTATGGGAGCCACAAGTCGGGGAAGGGATGCCGCCGGGGAAGGTCGCGGGTGAAGTTGCCGGACTAGCGCGCTATGAGGGAGCTGCGACGGAGGGTCGCGCTCTGGAGGAGCCGCGACAGAGGGTCACACTCGGATTAATGGGGCCGGTGTGCGTAACCGGGAGGAGACGCCAGGGGGAAGGTTCCGGGAGTCACGTATGGAAATGAAGAGGGCAGCGCGACGAGATTCGCGATGGGATCTGCCGTGATGGGATGCAAGGCTGGGAGGGAGGCCGTCGGGTAGGAGCAACGCTGGAGGGGAGAATCACCAGAAGGGAAGGGACCTCCGGCGGAAGGAGACGCCGATAGGGGGGAGATCCGCCAGTAAGGGAGTTCTGTCGTGAGGGAGGTCCTGCGCGACCAGGAGGAGCAGCGGAGGGGGGGGGGTGACTATTGCGATTGGAGTCACCCCCCCCCCCCCCGGACGGGGAAAACCCTAACGAAAGGTAGAAACAAAATAATTAGGGAGGGAGGAGGGATCGGGTTTTGAAAACTCGCTCTAATACCATGTAAATTAGGTAATCCCCCTTTCCTCCTTACCTCAAAGTGAGGCGGAGGCATTCTTTTATAATGAATGAAAAGGACCACATCGGACCACAAGTCCAATGTGGGATACAGACTCCAACAAATTTATTTCATATCTTTATGATCACAAAAGGGGGATATTGTTGTACCTCACTCTCTTAGATGTATTTTAATGATCACAAACACCTTTTTGTATTCTAACTTTTTCAATTGAGAGTATTTCAGTATTTATGTTTGAGCATGAAGATAGGTTATTACTCGACCAAATGATGGACTCAAATTTGATGATGAAGACTAAGGAAGGATTTTCCAATGTATGTCACCCCCGACTACCCGGTGGGGTGTCATCGACCAACCGGTTACACTGACAGAAGCATCAAAGCACTGGAAGTCCATCAGCTACCCGGTGGAGTGTCACTGGCTAGTCGGTGAGACTGGATGAAACCAATAGATCTCCAAGTAGCTCACCCGCTATATGTTCGATGGCCCGACATCCGTCGCCTGCACGTCTGTCTCTACTGGTGCCTTGGACCTCCATTCTCAGTTGGGCCACCCCTCAACCTCTGCCCTTCATCATCTCTATCCAGATATGAGTCAGCATTTATCTTTTCATCGTGAGTCTTGTACCTTTGCGAAACACAATCGCACTTCATATATTCCTCGAGTAGACGCACGAGCTGCCAAACCCTTTGATTTGGTTTAATCTGATGTATGGGGTCCTTGTGCCACCTCGAGTCAATCAGGTTATAAATACTATATCTCTTTCATTGACGATTTTTCCCGTATGATGTGGCTGTATCTTATTCATGATTGGAAAAAAGTATTTTCCACCTTTCAAACATTTTACCATGAGATCCAGACACAGTTTTCCTTCTCTGTAAAATGTCTACGCTCTGATAATGGGCAAGAGTACTTGTCCACTCCGTTTCAGTAGTTTCTACAGGCAT
The DNA here is from genome assembly GCA_963277665.1 of Viscum album. NCBI lineage: Eukaryota > Viridiplantae > Streptophyta > Magnoliopsida > Santalales > Viscaceae > Viscum > Viscum album. The sequence continues at coordinate 1,117,178,070 of OY728120.1, forward strand.
ACGACATCATCCATCAGACCTCCTGTCCTGATACCCCTCACCAGAATAGAGTTGATGAGCGAAAACACCGGCGTATTCTGGAGACTGCTCATGCCCTCCTCTTCCACCGCAAGGTGCCTCTTTGTTGGATTGGTGTAGCCCGATCCGATTGGGTATAATGCTTGTGGCCCACAACTGTAGCGGAGCTGACCAACCAACACCGACAGGTACTGTAGTGGTGCGGACTTCAGGGTCAACTGGACTATAGCACTTTTGACTTCCAGCCGACAACCACTGTAGCGCTTTTGACAAAGTTGACTGTCGTTCACTGTAGCGACACATACTCACTTTTCGAACAGTGATCGTCTTCTCCATTGTTTAATAGCCCCTTTTTGGTCTCAAGTTACTACTGAAAAAAACCTCTGTAACTTGTGCTCCCGATATAGCGAATTCTTCCTCTCCTGTGGACGTAGGGATTATTCCCTAACCACATAAATCGTTGTGTCCTTGTTGCTTTCTTTCTTTCATTTTCTCATTTCTATCATTGTGTCTCCTGAAAATTCCGTAACACTCTTCTCTTCTGGGGGGATTCCATTCTCACTACTACTTACCTCCTAAATCGCCTTCCTTCTTCCATCCTTCAGGGGGAGACTCCTTTTCATACTCTGTTCCCCTCTCTACCTCCTCAATCACTTCCACAATGAGTCTTCGGATGTCTCTGCTATGTCTGGGAAACTCGCTCCAACCTCTTTAAACTTTCTTCCAAATCCCTCCGATGTATTTTTCTTGGATATTATCTCACTCAGCGTGGATACCAGTGTTTTTCTCCAGACTTAACGACGTAATATCATCTTTTCCAATGTGTCGTTTGTTGAAATCTCTCATTTCACTTCACCTTCTTCTCATCCAGAAACTACCATCGATGAGTGCCTTCCTCTCATCATTCACCCTCCTCTGGTGTCTTCCCCTACCGGTCATCACTTTGGGACGGTCTACTCTTGTCGCCCATCAACTGTACCCCTCATCCAGGCTGAGGAAATCATCATTTCCACCTCATCTGATGCTCCTGTCACAACACCATATTACTTGCCTATTGCACTCCGGAAAGATAACTGCTCTTGTTAGACTACTCTTTTTACATCTTCATACAACGTTTTTTCATCACTGGAGACGATATCTATCCCCCTCGTGGTTGGCGATGCCAAATCACACCCGGGGTGGCTACAGGCTATGTGGGGTGAACTGCAGGCTCGGGATGACAACTGTACATGGGATCTAGTCCTCCTACCTGCAGTTAAACATGTAGTCGGCTGAAAATGGATCTATATGACTTATCTCAATGCTGATGAAACTCTTCATCGCCTCAAAGCTCGTCTTGTGGTGAAGGGATTTGCTCATACATATGACATCGAGTACTTTGAGACCTCTCTGGTTGCCAAGATGGCCTCTGTCCGTCTATCCATATCACTAGCCACTCATCATTACTGGTCGCTTCTTTAGCTGGATGTCAAGAATTCCTTTCTCCATGGTTTTCTTGACGAATAAGTCTACCTGCAACAACCACCTGAATTTCGTGCCTCTGGAGCCGACTCCCATGTCTGCCGCCTCCGTCGATCCCTCTATGGCCTCAAGCAGTCTCCTCCTCGTTCTTGGTTTGGCCACATCATCACTGTTGTCACAACCTTTGGCCTCTCTCGCAGTATAAAGGATCACACAGTATTCTTCCGTACGACGTCAAATGGTTGTATTTTGCTGGTGGTATATGTTGATGATATCATCATCACAGGGAGCGACTCCACCGGCATCGCCCAAATCAAGGTGCACCTTCACCACTACTTCCACACCAAAGATCTTGGTCCTCTCACCTACTTCATTGGCATCGATGTCTCCCGTTCTGAGGACACTATCTCTCTTTGCCAATGCAAATATGCCCCTGATATCTTACAGGATGCAGGGTTGAGCCATGCGACTGCCATTGACACTCATCTTGAGCCTGGGGAATTCTCCCTTCATACCTACTCGACACCCTTTCCTCACCCAGATAGCTATCGTCATCTGGTGGGTAAACTCAACTACCTCACCATGACACGACCAGACATTGCCTGCGCAGTTAGAAAAGTGAGCCAGTTCATTGAGCATCCAACCAGATCTTAGTGGGATGTTGTCCTCCGCATTTCCAAATACATAAATAAAGACCCCGCACGTGGCCTTTGGTACTCCCATCATTCTCATTTGGACGTTGAGGACTTCTGTGGTGCAGACTATGAAGGTAGATATGCTACCTGAAAGTCTACTACTGGATTTTCTGTGTTCTTGGCCGTTAACCTCATCTCACGGCGCAACAAGAACCAGAATGTCGTCTCCCGATCTAGTACTGAGGCAGAATACCGCTCCATGGCCACGGTCACCACTGAGATCCTATGGCTTCTTTATCTCCTCCATGAGCTTGGCTTCCCAGCACAAACATATGCTCATATCTGGTGTGACAATCAGGCAGCCATGAAGACTGCATCGAATCCCGTATTCTATGAACGGATGAAGCATATTGAGGTGGAATGAAACTTTCTTTGCCACCATTTGTAGTAGAATCATATTAGTTTTGGCCATATTCTGACAGCGGGTCAACTTTCTGATATATTCACCAATGGCCTCCCAAGAGCTCTCCTTGACTCTCTCACTACCAAGCTGGGTATTCACCGCCTCCACAGCCCAGCTCGAGGGGGAGTATGTATGACTTTTTTTGATGTCTTCTTTTTTCTTTGTGGGACTCTCAGTAAAAGTTGGGCATGTCCAACTTAGGAGGCAGTTCTAGACCCCATTTTAGTATAATGGGTATTTCTGAGTCCCACATCAGAATATATCGCCGTGTAATTATTTTTACTCATCTATAAAAGAATATCTCCACCTCACATTGAGGTAAAGGGGAATTCACCATCAACACATTCAAACATCTATACCATGATCTTATTTAAATTTTATTCTGTCCCTATACTATATTATTAGTAATTTATGAGTGGGTGACCCCTGTCACCTCTTTTTTTTATTATTTTCTAAAACCATGTTATATAGCTATTATGTTGCAGAAATTAAGTCTCAAAACCTCTTTTTCTCAAGAAATTATCCTTTTTTATGTGAATACCCAAACCTATTTTAGTTCTGGGGGTATTCATCAAGACATAAAATTGGTATATTTGGTTCTGGAGTTGACATACATAAAACCCTCATTCCTTTTTCATGGGTTATAATTGACATAACGATCATGTTTTTAAGCACTTTTAAAACATCACGATTTTGAAATGAAACCCATTTCTTTTATTCTCTATGAGTTATTTATTAAATGTTTGATTATGATCTATGTGAATCACATTAAAATAAAGTCATATTTATAGTGCATCCTGATAGCGCTCTAATGCATTGGGTAAAGAATTTAATCTCTAGAGATGAAAAGTTTCATCATACTTTGGTGAATAACTCTGGTAATATTTATGACACCTTGGGGATGAACCTTGGTGATATGTTCATAAATGTCTAAATTAAATGTTGTAGCCACATTTTCAAGTTATGATTCATGTTATTATTTCTATGATATGCCTCTTTATCATTCATTTATGATATCCTCATGTTCTTATTGATATCACTCAAGATCACATGTATACTGTTTCACTTGTTTTCCTTACTAGGCCTTCTTCTCACCCTTTCCATTGATGTATGTCTCCAGGTTAAGAGATTCTCATCTATTGGAGTTTGGGAAGGAGTTTTCATCACTAGGCTTTGATCTGGACCAATCCCAAGCTGAGCTTCAACATGTGAAGCTTGAAGGGAATCACCTTAGGGAGAAGTTCAAGCTGATAGAAATCACCACTCAGACAATGTTGTCCGAGCCGCCCCAAGATTCTATCACCATAGCACACCTTACACTTAGGTCCTATGGAAGTGTTATAAGGGGATATGTAACGAGGCCTTAGTTACCTTGTGTAATCCTTTTGTATAAATAAAATTGTTATTTCCTATTATGGTAAAATTTGGGAATTTCAAATGTCCGGATAAATATATGATGAATTTATAGAAGTTTCATATTATTGATTAATTTTGGAAAAAAGGGTATTTTAAAATATTTTTTTAATATTTTAAATAATTAATAATGTGAAATGATTTTCAAAAAATGGTCTTCTATAGTTGTGATTACTAAGAAATTTTGAGTCTAATAAGATCAACTTAATTTTTAGTGAATAGTAAAGTATGAATAATAATATCACCCTTATGAATAGTAATGTGACCAATGGAATAGTAACATCATTTAAGAAAGTATAAATATAATTTAGGCATCTTGAATGGTGAAGTGATATAATAGCATAAGTAAATAACTGTTTTAGAAATTTTTAGTTAAGTATTAGTATTTTTTTCAGGTAAATGGTATTTTTTACTTAAAAATTAAATATCTCATAATTAGAAAATTATTTTCATAAAATGCAGTTAATTTTTGAATTCAAAGCATCTAGATATTAAGTTAGGGTGAATTTATGAGATTTTTATAAAATGTTTTGTTTTTCGATGAATAGTAAAAATACCGTTTTGAGTTTCGGTGTGATTAATGACATTATTAATGATGTAATAATGATGTAATAATTTTGGTCGACTTTGGAATAGTAAGATATGTTATGAGGTGTCTCAGGTGTCCAATACCATGGGAAAACCCATGGTTTTGCAAACACCACTGATAATGTGTCCCTTGTAAATTAATTAAATATTCCCTCACTTTTGCTATAAATGCTGAACCATCCCTTCATTAATTTCATTCCAAATTCTTTTTAAAGGAATATCTAGTCTTTTTACCACCCATGGTGTCCTCCCAAGGTGCCCTGAAGCCCCCTAAGGTCCCAACCTTCGAGCTTTCAAATTTACTCTTCAAGGTAAGAGAACCTTTCACCCCCATCTTTTAAGTCATGACTTCCTTTATGTTATGTCTTCTAGTTTCCATATTATTATGTTGAGGTATGTTCTTCTATGTCCTTATTACTGTGAATTATATGTTCAAATTATGAGAGACCCTTTTCACTCTCATCAAATAATTTTCTCAGTTTCTAAGTGATGCTGTTAGGCTGCTGAATTTACGTAAAATAAATCGCATCTTCTCCTTCCTTTCAAGTTTCATTTTCATGTGGTATGTCATTTAAACATCCATACCATGATATTATTTAAATTTTATTTTGTTTCTATACTTTATTATGAGTTATTTATGAGTGGGTGACCCTTGTCCCCCCCTTTTTTTTAATGTTTTCTAAAACCATGTTATATAGTTGTTGTGTTGCAGAAATTTCATCTCAAAACATTTTTTTTCAAGAAATTATCTTATTTTCATTATGTGAATACCCAAACCTATTTTAGTTCTAGGGGTATTCATCAAGACATAAAAAATGATATATTTGGTTCTGGAGTTGGCATACATAAAATCCTTATTTTTTCCATGAGTTATAAATGACATAACGATCAAGTTTTTAAGCACTTTTAAAACGTCAATATTTTGAAATGAAACCCGTTTATTTTATTCTATATGGGTTATTTATGAAATGTTTTATTATGATTTATGTGGCTCACATTAATATAAAGACATATTTAGGGTGCGCCCTGATATCAATCCAATGCATTGGGTAAATAATTTAATCTCTAGAGATGACAAGTTTCATGATACCTTGGTGAATAACTCTGGTAACTTTTATGACACTTTGGGGATGAACCTTGGTGATATGTTCATAAATGTATAAATTAAATGTTGTAGCCACATTTTCAAGTTATTATTCATGTTATTATTTCTATGATATTCCTCTTTATCATTAATTTATGATATCCCTCATGTTCTTATTGATATCGCTCAAGATCACATGTAAACTGTTTCACTTTTTTTCTTTACTGGGCCTTCTGCTCACCATTTTCTTTGATGTACGTCTCCAGGTTATGAGATGCAGTAATTGTACTTAGGATTAACTTATGATGAAGCATTACAAGTGGATTAGAAGAATTTTTTGTTGTTTTCATGTATATTGTTCCTGATTTTCAAGAAACTAGACTTTAAAGATCATCTGTTTATAAAATGTAATGAAAAGTTATGTAATAAAAAGGAGGGATGCCATACTAGCTGGTGTTGCTGATTCAGCATGTCGAAGAGAAAATTGATGACAGTGTTCAATGACCCCCTCGACCCATTTACACCTCCAACTCGACTTATCCAGAGGCTATAAATACCACCCATGGGAGGCTTGACAAGCTGTAACTTCGATCAATTCTGAATGTCATCAATCCACAAAAAATGACAACGAGCATCAGCTACAAAATTGCTTTCTCTTGAGATCTCTTTGTACTCGTTTCTCTAAAAACTTTGATCTCCATATTTTCTATCTCATTCTCTCAATTATATCTTCTCTATCTTTTAAGAGAATTGAGATATTTTCTTCAAAGGATTTTCACCTTCCCTTTTCTCTCTCTTTGGGTTCTTGGTGTAAACCGCTAAAACCAAGGGATCTTTCTATTGGGGTTCTTCGAAAACTTCTAAAATCACGGTCTCCCTTTCCAAGTTTCTTGGTAACTGCTAAAACCCAGAGTTTGTGTTTTTTTTACGTTTTTGTCTATCGCTAAAGTAAAGGTATATATATTCACAAATCTTCAAGCCATTAAGATGGGAGATGTAGGGATTCTTATTGAACTATTGCCGAACTTCCTTAACAAATTGTTCTTATTTACATTCCGTATGTTTTACCTTTTAACCTTGTTCTTTTAATCAATCAATTTCATAAGATTTTGTGATGGGAGAAAGTCTTTGCTCAAGGTATCCAATGGGAATCTAGTTTGGAAGGAGAAAATGGGGAATCAAAATTGAGGCCAATCAAAATTGAGGCCGGAACAAGAGTTTGACCTTCAGAAACTATTTATTAATAATAATTATATGTTCCAAGAACCCAAAGGGTTATCACTTCGGAGATCAACGCATCATTCAATCAAAGTAAAAGGAGTGGATCCGGTCAACGAGAGACCTTATTGACTTGCACATCAATTGAAAGATGAAGTGGAAAGACAAGTAGGGGATTTTCTTGAGCAGGGTGTCACCGGAAATAACACATGTTCTTATTCTAGTACTATAATTATGGTGAGGAAGAAAGGGTAGGGGCTAGAGAATGTGTGTTAATTATAGAGCCATGAATAATCTCACAATACCTATTAGGTTTCCCATACCGATAATAGGATCTAATGGATGGGTTATATGAGGCCAGATATTTTACAAAACTTGATCTTAAATCGAGACTGCATCAGATGAGAGGAATGGAAGAGGGTGTTGGGAGGATAACATTTTGGACTCATGAGGGTCATTATGAATATTTATTGGTGCCTTTTGGCCTATTGAAATCTCGAACTACAATGAATACCATTTTTTAGTCAATCCTTAGAAAAAATGTACTTGTATTCTTTGATGATATACTAGTATACATAAGAATTTAATTTACGGTTATACAATCACCTGGAAAACCCTACGCGGTTTGAAAAACCATGCAAAACCACTAGGGGTGTCCATGGGTTGGGTTGGGTTGGATTGGGGGGTATTTTGGACCCGACCCAATTAAAATAGGACGGGTCAGGTTGGGTCGGATCTGACATTATTTTTTGTTCGGACCCGACCTGACCCAACCCGTCTCAAATAGGGTCGGGTTGGGTCGGGTCGATGAGTTATTGAAAAAAAATCCACCGCTTTCAATTTCTTGTGCGACGCCTCTCTCCCCCACTCTGGTTCTTCTTCCTTGGCACAATAGAGAACACCCCCAGCCCGTCGAAGAATCAACCCCAAGCTTCCTCCTTAATCAGAAAAATTAAGGATTCGATAGATCTTTAACCTTTTGTTTCTTCTCTTCAGTTCAGCATAGTTTCAGGATTTATTAACCAGACAACACCCTTATAATGGATTGGATTTTCTGATAAATCTGGTTTCAGTGGCCAGGTAAATCAATGAAACTGAAATTCAATGAGGAGGTGCATCATCTATAGATCTAGATAGGTAGTGAGGTAGTTAATTTCTTCATAAAAGACAAGATTCATAGGAAATATAGGGTTCTTGTATTCTTCAGAAATCTTCAACCAGCGCTGCGGATTTTCTTTGATGGCAGGCGCGCAGAGCATCAGTGGCATGAAGGATTGATTATTCCATGGCTTCGAAGGATTGAATCTATTCAGCTTCAATGGATCAATAGAATCTAATCGAATCTGTTCGTCTTTGGCCTCTTGATTGAATATGGTCGGCTTCAACTTCGGAATTTCTGAGTTCAAAAATATAACGATCGAATCAGGTCTTCTACAGCTTCGACATCCTGATTTATTCGAATATGGTTGGCCTCGGCTATGGCTTCAGTTTTGGCATCTTGAGTTCTTCATTGTTGGCTTGGAGGATCAAATATGATCAGCTTTAGCATCTTGAGTTCTTCATCTCAAGCGGGTTGGAACGAGGCGACAAAGTGATTAGGACGGTAGTAGTCTTTAGTGGATTTAGGGACGCAATCATAGAAGGATACAGAGAGAAATATGGCAGTGAGGGCAAGGGACTTGGGTCGGGAGGGAGAGGCGGAGGCAAGGAGGATGATAGCGGTGAGGGAGATGGACTTGGGTCGGCCAGGAGGGAGAGGCGTAGACATGACGGTCTGACGAGAGGTGTGAAGGCAGTGCTTGATGGAAGATAGGCAGAGGTGTCATCGGGTTGGATGGGTCGGGTTGGGTCATTTTTCTCCCAACCCGTGACCCGACCCGTGCATATTTTTTTTGAACCGGACCCAACCCGTTCGGGTTGGGTCGGGTCGGTCGGGTTGGGTCGGGTTTGGACACCCCTAAAAACCGCTCTGTGAAGATTGAATCTCTGTCGCACAGTTACCGCATGATTACAACCAACTGCACGACACCTAAAAATCTTCAAATTTTTAAAAATTAAAGGCCCAAAAGGTCTCCAAATTGAACCCACTCGGGAATAACATAAAATAATACAAAATAACCAATAGTTTCATGTGGTGTTTCAATCTCCTCACCATGCCATTTTCCGCCCCTAGAAAATCCTTGGTTAAAGTAGAAGGCAACTGCAAACGAAAACCTCCACACCTCAATAGGAGTGGTTGGTGGGACATGGAAAAGACTCTCAATGGTCCCACATGGAGGAATCCACATGACACGATTCAACATCCAAACCCAACACTCAAGATCCTCAAAACAAAGAAACCCCCAAATCCTCGAATGCCACCAAAGCATAGGCCAACCACAACAACAACCACAAGACAGAGCTAAAGGGAACAAAGACTAACCATGGACCTCCCCATAATTTATAATTCATTTAAAATGGTGAAACCGAATGGAAAACTCCTTTATGAGGGCGCTACTAACATCGAGTAATATCATCCTCATGAAAACTCAAGGAAGTGACATTCTCCCAAACCATAAGAGAAAAACAACCCATAGAACTCTCATATGTTCACAAAAATGATTCTATTAAAACCCTCGAAGGATCCACCAATCATTTCCAACTAAAACCCAAAAAAGCTTAGGTCCCACAAGTAGCCTCAACAAGGAGTGACAAGGGTCCAACCTTAGGTCAAAGACAGGAGCAAGAGGGGGGTAACCTAGGACCTCACACATGAAACACCCGCTCACGGAGAACCGAACAAGATCAAAACCAGGGCCAGTGCATAATCTAAATTGGTGCATCACCAGTCTTAGTTAACCAAACACACACCCATGGTTTTACCCAAGTCCATCCACCAACAATCAAACCTTATTACCATGCCATCACTTACACGTCTAGGAAACAAAACTCCACAACCCACGCATGTGCATGACCACAACACAACCTAAGAGAAACTAAAGGAAACACCCATCACGACTTACCCCAAAGCTTTAATTGAATCCACATCCACAGAGATGAAACAAGAAAACAAATCATTACATGAAATTCCTTTTCCTACAAGAGTCTCAACCCACACAAAGATCGGTCTTTACCAACCCAATTATCTAACCAAGGATCATCCGACGTAAACCATTCAACTCCATCCACACAATCTTCAACATGCTAAGACGAACCACTACTCCACGGAGAAGGAACAATGATGTCCGCCACTCTAATTGTAGTCTAGGAAGAATCAAAACTAGGACCAAGAACTAGAGGTATTACTCTTTGTGAATTGTGGTATCAAACGACCATCTTGTTTGTTCAGGCATGGGTGTTCATTTATTTTTCCATCTTGTTTAGGTTTATTTTTCATCCTTGGGTGGTTTTGTGGAATTTTGGAGTCATTTTGGGTGACAGACGGTTGGCGCATAGTTAGAGAAAACTATGCATCATCCTCAGGTAATCGTGCGGCCCGTGAGTGAGTCAGGAGGGGAAGACACAGTTGACGCACGATTTGTGGAAACCGTGTGGTAACCATGAGAGCTTTGAATTTTCAAGGAAGTGACATTTCACATATTTGGCACACAGTTTACCAAACCATGTTGCCAAACCTTACAGTTTCCCCTAGTGACAATGTCAGACGTATGGTTGGCACACGATTTACCAAACCGTGCAACCAAACTGTTTTGACAGTTCTATTTTTCGAAAATCGATTTTAAAACTCAAAAAGTCTACCTAGACCCTCATTCTTTCCCCTGCATCTTAGGCTCTTGACCTAGAAACTTTTGTTGATTTTGACTATTCCTTTCGTTCGAGAGAGTTTTTCCATCAAATCTAAGAGTTTTGGATCTAGAAAATTAAATTGATGTGTTCGTTCTTCACCAGTTATTTGTCATGCTTGTAGATCTCCTCTTTTCTTGAAAGGAATGATAGATCTGGACTAGTACCACCAGATCTATGGTTTTGGATAATATTTATGGTTTTGGATATGATCTAATGGAAATTCTTGTACATCGATCAAAAGAGAGGGAGAGACAATCCGGGTCTTAGATCGGGTGTGTTTTCTTCGGGAATAGGACCGTTGTGGTAGGTGTCCCATGCATCTCTCTTAAAATTAAACATTTGCATTCTTGTGATTTCATCATGGGATTTCAAAGTCTTTCAATGTTTCCACTAATGTTTATCAAAGGATGTCATTCTCTTGAACTTTCAATAAATGTGGTAAAAGGGGTTTTTTTGTACGATTTGATGTTAAAACAGTTTTGAAGGATCAAACCTTTATTTTGGAAATTGAAATGCCCAATTGTCTCTTTGATTATTCTTTAAATTGTTTATGATGTTAATTTCCAAAATGATGGAAAAGTGTTTTTACAAAAGCTCTTGTATGTGCTTACCTTTTCCAAAGGAATGTTCATTGCTTTTATCCTTAATGAATGGGAGATTTCTTGGAAATGAAAACCCATAGGACATGCCCCTTCATATGAGAGAAATTATGAATGATTGAATGATTGTAATAAATGTCCCTTTTGGGGGAAGTTCAATAGTATTGGTATGCCTGTATTAAGGGGATGTTCCTATGTGGGTGTTCAGAGGTTTGATCAAGGTAAATGGTTGTTTTCTGATATTATTATATGGTATGCTTATTACTTTGAAATGATCAACTCCATTTTTATGTCATGGGAAGACCTGGTTGACTAGGAGGGAAGTCTAGCTGCATATGTGCAATAGTTCAAAATTTTTCTCTGGCTAGTGGCCTTAGGTGGGAAATAGGTCAACCTATGAGATGTTCCCCCTCGGTTAGGCTAGGAAGGGTAAGATCAGGTGTTAGAGCGGGGTCGATTGATGTGTAGTTGTTTTTCGGCGTGAAAACTTTAGTTCATTGATGATCATGTTGCCACTGTAACATATTTCTTCCCTTGAGCACCTAGGATTCCATGAAAATGATATATATATATATATATGTATATATATATTGTCAAAATCCCTTTTTTTATTATTTTGGGTATTACCGAGTCCCACATCGGAATACTCCCATGTGTATTTCATTTTCTCAATCTGAAAAAGAATGCCTCTACCCCACCTTGAAGGTAAGGGTGTTTCTCACCCTACATGGTATCAGAGGGAACCTAATCCCGAACCTTCCTCCCGGAGGCTTCCCGGCACTGACCAGCCCCGCCTCTCTCTCTCGCGGCTTCCCGGAACAGACCGGCCCGCCCTCTCCAGCGGCTTCCCGGCACAGTCTGGCCTCACCTCCCCGGTGTTTTCCTGCACCCCAATGCCCTTCTCTGAGCGTGGATCCTCCCGAGCATGCCCCTCCATCGCGGCCTGCACCCTCCTTCCCTGGCGCACCCTGCCCGGAGCTCGGCTCCTCCCCGGTGAGTTCCTGCACCCCGGCGCCCTTATCCGTCGTGACACCTCCCGAGCGCGGCTCCTCCCGAGCGTGACCCTCCGTCGCGGATCCTCCTGAGTGCACCCCTCATTCGCAGCCCCCGCCCTTATGGCTCCTCCCAATGACTGCGCCTCCCGTCGCCCTCCCCAGCTCTTCCACGTGGCCCCGGCTCTCGCAGATCCCCTCGCCGATCCTTCCCGGCATGCCTGAAGCCCGTCCCCTCCTGTCTTCCGACAACAACTCATACGACCATCCTCTCGGTTCTGTCCTGTGCACCTCTGCTGCACTCAGCCTTCCAGACAGACTTTTCATCCGCCTCCCATCGCGGCTCCCTCATGTGGCACCCTGCCATCCCTCTGTGCGACTTTCCTCAGCATTTCCCCAGCTGCCACCATAGACCATTCCGCCCGCGCGCCTCCCCGTCGAGCACAACGCTCGCTCTGCCCGTGTCTCCCCATCGCGGCACCTCCGGCAGCCTCGTTGCGACCTCCGACCAGCGCCGTTGCTCCCTGGCGCTCAAGCTCGAAGCTGCTCCACCGAGTGCCCCTTAGGTCGGCACTCTCCTTCGACCGTACCAGCACCCGGCTTGCCCGCGACCACTGACAGCAGATCCAGGCCGGCTGCTCACCTCGCGGTGCCTCCGGTCGTCCTCCCGCCAGGAAAACCTCCTAGCCCTGCCTCTGTCCAGGCGCGACTCCCTCTAGGAAACTCCTTCCCTCCAGTTCGGTGCTTCCTCTCGCAATCCAGGAGTTTTCTATTTTCTGGATCCAATGCGGTCATCCGTCCCCGCCCTCCCGCGGCACTCCCGACGATGTTTGGTTGGACAGGCTCCTGACGCTTCTCGGCTCCTGCATCTGATGCGGTCTCTCGGTCCACCTCCGACGGTTTCCAGAACCCGTTCTAAGCATCTGCCCTCTTATCCAGCCACCATTGCTCAGACTGAGAGCTCCACCTCTTGCCTATCTCATCGACCGTCAGTCTGGATGCTCGACTCCGGTGCGTCTGAACATCTCACAGGGGATTTTGGTATGTTCACTACCTACCATCCATCTACTAGTGCTTCTCTGATCACTGTTGCCAATAGATCAACAATTCCCATTGAGGGCTTTGGCGCATGCCTTTTTACCCCATCTATTAGTTTGCCTTTAGTTGCTCACGTTCCTCAAAGCCAGTTTAATCTTCTCTCCATCAGCAAACTCACCAATGATTTAAACTGTGCTGCTATTTTTACATCTTCTGGTGTTGTGTTTCAGGAGTGATCGACGAATCGGGAACTTGGTCGAGGTCATATTCAGGCCGGGGTGTATATACTCAATATCCCACACCCTCTTTCCTGCCCATCCACCTAAGGCCATGCCTTTGAGCTTCATTTTCATCTTGGTCATCCGCCAGCTTCCATCCTACATAAACTTTTCCCCCAATTTAGTCCTCATATTTCATTCCATTGGGAACCCTGCAAGTTTGAAAAACATCATCGATTGACATGTACCTCGATTGGACCCACATGCCGCGAATCCTTTCGAACTTGTTCATTCTGATGTATGGGGTCCTTGCAGGGTTCCTAGCCAGCCCAGGTACCAGTATTATATTACCTTTATTGATGACTACTCCTGCATGACCAGACTCTACCTTCTTCGTGATCGGTCTGAAGTGTGTTCTAACTTTCATACCTTCTACAATGAAATTCATACTCAGTTCACAACCTCCATGAAATGTCTCTGCTCCCACAATGGACGGGAATATTTATCTTCCACCCTTCAGCAGTTTCTCAAAGATAAAGGCATTATTCACCAGACATATTGCCCCGATACACCTCAGCAGAATGGAGTGGCTGAGCGGAAACACCGCTATATTCTGGAGACTGCTCGTGACCTCCTATTCCACATGACGGTGCCTCTCCATTTTTGGTGCGATGCTATCCTGACTGCAACCCACCTCATTAACCCCCTCCCTTCTTCTATCCTTCAGGGAGAGACTCCTTTTTAGACTTTGTTCTCCTCTATCCCTCCTCACTCACTTTCCTTGCGTGTCTTTGGATGTCTCTGTTATGTTCATGACACCCGACCCAGGATCTCTAAACTCTCTCCTAAATCTCTTCACTGCATATTACTTGGTTATTCCCACACTCAGCGCAGATACCGTTGCTTCTCTCCGAACCTACGGTGGTATATCATTTCTGCTGACGTATCATTTGTTGAGATCTCTCCCTTTTCACATCCCTCTCCTCATCCCGACTCTGACACTGATGACTGTCTTCCTCTCATCATCCACCCTCCACTGGTGTCTCCCCCTGCTGCTGCTGATCACCATTTTGTTACGGTCTACTCTCATCGCCCATCGACTGTACCCCCTGTCCCGGCCAAGGACACCATCATCCCCGCTTCATTAGATGATCCTACTTCGGCACCAGATGACTTTCCCATTGCACTCTGGAAGGGTACTTGTTCGTGCCAGAGTACTCTATTTGTCTCTTCATATAGGGGTTTGTCCGCTCTAGAGACAATATCTATTACTCGCACAGTTGGTGATGCAAAGTCTAATCCGGGATGGCTAGCGGCAATGCAGGATGAGTTGCAAGCTCTTGAGGAAAAACATACTTGGGATCTTGTCCCCCTACTAGCAGGCAAACAGGTAGTGGGAATCAAATGGATTTACATAGTCCGGCTCAATCCCGATGGAACTCTCCATCGACTCAAAGCCCGCCTTGTGGCTAAAGGCTTCGCACAAACTTACAGGGTGGACTACTTTGATACTTTCTCTCCAGTGGCCAAGATGGCCTCCGTCCAGTTATTCATCTCTCTAGAGGAACATCATCGTTGGCATCTTCATCAGCTGGATATCAAAAATGCCTTCCTTTATGGCTTTCTTGAGGAAGAAATTTATCTACAGCAGCCACCCGGCTTTTTTCCCTCCGGCGCTTATTCTCAAGTCTGTCGACTTCGCTGCCCTCTATACAGCCTCAAGAAATATCCTCATGCTTGGTTCGGCCACGTCAGCACTGTCGTCACTGATTTTGGACTCTCTCTAAGTATGAAAGATCACACTATTTTTTACAGAACGACTTCTGCTGGCTGTATCCTACTGGTCGTTTTTGTGGATGGATGATATCATCATCACCGGCAGCGAGTCTGCTGGTGTCACTCACCTCAAGCAACATCTTCACCAGCACTTCCACACTGAGGATCTCGAACCTCTCACATACTTTTTAGGTATCTAGTTGTCCTATTCTCCGGAAACTATCTCACTCTACCAACTGATGTATGCGTTGGATATTTTGCAGGATGTTGGGCTGACACAGGTCACTACTGTTGACACCCCACTAGAGCCTGTGGAACGATCACGTTATGCCTCCTCAGAACTATATTCACATCCTGAGCGGTACCATCATTTGGTGGGTAAACTCAATTATCTCACCATGACTTATCCCGACATTAGCTGCGCTGTTGGCATAGTGAGCCAATTTATGAAACATCCAACCACCTCTCATTGGGATGTTGTCCTCCACATCGCCAAATACATCAAGCGTGATCCTTCCCATGGTCTTCGCTACTCAAAACATCCTCCTATGAACATTGAGGCCTTCTGTGATGTTGATTATGTTGGTTTCCTTGCCACTCGATGATCTACCTCTGGGTTTGCCGTTTTTTAGCCGGAAACCTAATCTCTTGGCGCAACAAGAAACAGACTGTTGTGTCTAGATCCAGTGTGGAATCTGAGTACCATGCCATGGAAACCATCACTACGGAGATCCTTTTTCTTCAACAACTCCTCCAGGATCTTGGTGTTCCTCCTCCTACATCTTCTCACATCTGGTGTGACAATCAGACAGTCACCAAGATTTCTTCAAATCCCATCTTTCATGAAGTCACGAAGCATATTGAGGTGGACTGCCACTTTCTTCAACACCATCTGGAGGACAATCATGTCAGATTTTGCCACATCCCGACGATGGACCAGCTCATTAAAATCTTCACCAAAGGCATCCCAGGGGCCCGCCTCTCCTCGATCAGTTCCAAGCTGGGCATCCATAGCATCTTCGACCCAGCATGAGGGGGAGTTTATCTTGTCTTGTATGGTGTCACCTTGTTTTTTCTTTGTGGGACTCTTTTGTCCAAGATGGGCATGTCCAGCTTGAGGGGGAGTGTTAAAACCCATTTTTTTATTATTTTGGGTATTACTGAGTCCCACATCGGAATACTCCCATGTGTATTCCGTTTTCTCAATCTATAAAAGGCCTCTACCCCACCTTCAAGGTAAGGGGGTTTCTCAACCTACTTATATATATAGGTATATAGATATATGTATATATATATATATATGTATATATATATATATATATATTTATGTATGTATGCAAGTATTTTTCAAGTTATGGTTATCCGTATTTGATATAGGGTGTTATTTTTCCCTTCCAGGTTTGTCATAAAACTATTTTAAATGCAATTTATGAATGATTTAAAATGATATAAATTGTGGTTTGATTTAGAAAAAACCTCAGATTGGTGAAAGTGTGGAATTTTCAAGGAAAATTATTGGATTCTTGTTTTTAAGAGAAATCCTAGAAAACCTATTTTATATCTTTATTTTCAAACTTGCTTGAAATAACTTTTGTCTTTAGGTGTTATGGTATGGGTTGGTGGGTGGTGACCTTCTGGGGTGTATAGCTCATGCCTATATACTACATGTTATTTGGCCTCCTGGATGTTGCAAAAATTCATGAATCTCTTGGTTTGGGTTGATGGAGGTGCAAGTGAAGTTATTCATTTGCATATGGAGATTGGGCAGTGGTCATGTTCTATTTATCTTTCATTTTTGTTAGTTGCATCGGCCACCGACCTTGTGTTTCTAGATCTTGTATTGTGTCAGTTTATTTGTTATATTTGAGTTTCTGGTTTCTACTTTTTCAATTCATTCTTCTAATGCATATTTGTTATTTTTATTGGGTGAAATCGTTCCCAGTGCGTTTTTGTTGATGTTTAGGTGCTTGTTTCCAGCCTGTAGGGATTGGAAACGCACTTCAAGTCTTGCCACAGCTGGCTCAAATGTCTTGTTTAGGGACAACCTAGGTTGGTTTGTGACAAATTAGTATTAAATCTAAGGTCAGTCTTGTTACCTGGGAAAGTCTGATGGTCATGAGCTAGGACCGTCAAGACTCAGGAGGTAAATCACGACGAGGTGCCTGATCAACATCTTTCGTGGTGATATTTGAGTTACTAGGGTCATCTGAGATGTGTCTGTATTGTGATTGAGCTCGGTTCTTGACTGTTTTGAGAATTCTGTTCTTTAATTTTTGGTGATTTATGAGTTGTAATGGAAATAGGGAGGATCTGGGGCATGTGGTATCTATACGAGGTTTGGAAAACTGTTTGCAGAACGTGTGACTTAAGTGACTTCCATTGGACTTCATATGGTTAGAGTACGATTGGAAAAACTGTATAATTAATCCTTACACTGTCATGAGTTTCCATGATCTTGATTTTTTTTCTTTTTTTTGTGGGATTTGAGACATTTCCATTTTTTATGGTTAGTTTTTAATGGCCCATGGTATCACGAAAAACTCACTGATGGTGGATCTACCCATCATATTAGAATATCCCTTAGATTCCAACTGTTCTAGCTCAACTCATCAAAAATAGGAACGCATGATGAGAGGTGGAGTCCTTGGGTTGTTGAAACCTTGGAGGTGATTTGTGGTCGTTTTTTTCTCCCGACAATCCTCTATGGGATGTTGGTTACTTTGGTAATGCACATGCCTCGGTGATTGTTGTGTTTCTTGTTTGGTGCGACGCGGGCCTTGTGATGGGCCATTTCTTTTGAAAGGTTGTACATAGTTAAGTGTGTGTAGGTGTTGGGGAAACCGAGAGCTGATGTTAGTTGTGCTTTGATATTTTGTTGGATTCATTGGGAGCCGATGTTCCAGAATCATGATCCTGAGTTACCCTCACTTGACCTAAGGCTGGACTACGTGATTCTTGTTGAGGAATGATTTCTTTTTAGGCATTTCCAATTGTTATCTGTTATTCTCTTGCATGTTCTTTTTCAGAGGCTTTGCATGATGTGGTAATATTTTTGGGCCTCTTATTCCAGTGTGATGTCTGAGGTTTATCGGGTGTAGTTATTAAGGATTCATTGGGCTGTTGAGGGATGTGTTTTGATGAAGTGATTAAGGAACCATCATATGGATATGAAGGATGATCAGTTAGTGTAACCTCTTTGGAGCATTTCCATCTTTGTTGAGTTTTGTTCCTCTGTCGATTCTTTGGAAGAGGCTAGTGCTTTGTGTGGAGTCAATAGTTTAGTGGAATTTTAATATGGTTGGGAGACCACCGTTAGTGAGTCTCTTGTGTTGAAGAGTTTTCTTACTCCCTTTCTTGAGGATCTGTAAGCGTTCCGTGGTGGACCCTGAATTGAATAATGGTTTCCTTTAACCTTGTATGTTTCTCCTTGTTTTGAAATCAAGTAATGATGTTATTGATTGAGAAAGTTATATGTTTTTCTTTGACTCTATACATCATTGATTTGGTGGTGTCTCTTTGGTTTGCGGATAATCTTCAGTGGTTGAGAGGGGGAGCGAGTACTTGTTGGTTTCACCCGTGGTTCAGGGGGTGTTCCTTGTTTCTTTGGATGTCTGGTTTTGTGGACTATGCTTTTTGCATTTCTTGGTTTCTTGTTTGGTCTAGTTTGGAATCTCTTTCAGTTGTCGTCTTTAAGAGTTGAATGTTTGGAGTTGCTTGTGTTTTGGTTGGCCTTTTCCCTTAGGGTGTGAGTTTCTTTTTCCTCTTGATCAACTATTTTCAATGAGACTTTCTGGGGAAAAAAGTGATATGGTGGGGAGAATTGTCACACCCCAATATCACTTTCAGGTATGAATGTTCATTTATTTTGTTCATTTTTTCATCCTTCCTGGGTGGTTTTGTGGAATTTTGGAGTCATTTTGGACGATGCACGGTTGGCGCACGGTTAGGTGAAACTGTGCGCCATCTCCAGGTAACCGTGCGGCTCATAGGTGAGTCAGAAGGGGAAGAAACGATTAGCGTACGGTTTGCGGTAACCATGTGAGCCTTGAATTTTCAAAGCAATGGTGTTTCACATGTTTATTGCACTTTTTACTAAACCATGTGATCAAACCGTGCAAATTTTTCTAGGGACAACACCTGGCGCCCGATTGGCGCACGATTTGCCAAACCGTGTGCTATTCTTGGATAAAGGGGATGTTCCCATGTGGATATTCAGAGGTGTGGGCGAGGTAAATGGTTGTTTTCTGATATGATTATATGACACACTTATTACTTTGAAATTCTCACCTCTATTTTTTTTATGTCATGGGAAGACCTCATTGGCTAGTAGGGAAGTCTAGGTATACATGTACAGTAATTTAGAATTATGCATTGGATAGTGGCTTTAGGTGGGACATAGGTCATCCTATGGGATGTTGCCCCTCGATTAGGCCCGGAAGGGTAGGACCGAGTGTCAGAGCGAGGCCGATTGATGTGTAGTTGTTTTCCGGTGAAAATTTACTTCATTGATGACCATGTTAGTTTTGTACTAGATTGTTCCCCTTGAGCACCTAGGATTCCATGACGATGATATATATATATATATGTGTGTGTATGTATATATATATATGTATGTATGTATTTTCCAAGGTATGGTTATCTTGATTTTTTAGAGAATAGTGTTTTGTTTTCCTTCAAGGTTTGCCTTAAAGACGTTTTAATGAAATTTATGAATGATTTTGTTAAAAAAATATAAATTGTGGTTTTATTTATAATGAACCTGGATTGTTGAAAGTGGGGTGTTTTCAAGGAAAACTATTTGATTCTTTTTTGTAAGAGAAAACCTAGAAAACTTATTTTATATCTTTATTTTCAAACTTTCATGAAAGAGCTTTTCTTTTAAGGTGTCATGCTATGGGTTGGCGGGTGGTGATCTATTGGGTTGCTTAGCACACGCCTATATAATATAGGTTATTTGGCCGGTTGGATGTAGCGTGGATCTCTTGGTTAGGGTTGATGGAGGTTCAAGTGAAGTTATTCATTTTCACTTGGAGATTGGGTAGTGGTCTTGTTCTATTTATTTCTCTTTATTGTCAGTTGTATCGGCCATCGACCTTGTGTTCTGAGATATTATGTCGTGTCGGTTTATTTGTTATATTTGAGTTACTGGTTTCTACCTTGTCGATTTATTCTGCTGCTTATTCATTATTTTTGTTGGGAGAAATCATTCCTAGTGTATTCTTGTTGATGTCCCCACGCTTGTCACCAGCCCGTGGGGATCGGGAACACCTTTTGAGTCTTGTTACAACTGACTTGGGTGTCATCTTCAGGGATGACCTTGGTCGGTTCGTGACACCCTACCATTTATGGTGATATTTCTGGGAGACATACCCGAAAAATAAAAAACATGAATCCCACCAATTCATGTTTCATAAATTGAATGAAACCGACCCATGTCAACCATGGGACAAATCCAAAAGCACACCCACTAAGTAAAGTATTTTTAAAAACACCCTTTCCCAACAACATTTTCATGTTTCAATCAGAACATCCCTTAACAGGGGCCCAAAAACTCATTTTAAAATCAATATACCTTTAAAATAGGCCAACCGTACACTTCGAAAAACCACACGAATACCCATTTCATAGTCCCATTACAAATTAAAATCCCAGTTTCCATTTCAAAACACTAGCTTTTTAAAAAAAAATTGAAACCCACAATTGTTTAACCACCCATCTAATTCGGTTTTGGCAAACACACCACCCATATGGTTCCAAAATCAATTCTTTAAAATTCTCCCCTTTTCACTTCAAAATATTCTATGCTTTTCACCACAAAAAATTGAACTTTCCACCAAATTCACCTTTGTTTTTTAAGCACTTCTATGTTTTCATTTAAAAAATGATACACTTTTCAAACCCCAAAATGACATCGACCCTTTCTAAAACGGCGTTTTATAAAACCAAATCCATTTTACAAGCAAGACCTGAAGGTTTCATTTCAAACCAAAGACCTTTTTATAAAAAATCCATCATTCACACACCCAAAACCATATTTGTAAACACCCACAAGCAAGTCATATCACAAATCTCAACCAATAACCAATCCAACCTCTTCAACATATTACAAAAGCCTCCCTGATCCTTTTACCATTCCTTAAAATCACTAAAGGAATATCCAAGGATAAGAAGGTCTAAATAACAAAAAAAAACAGGATGTAGAACCACGTATGACTTGGCCACATGGTTGACACCCAAATACCAATCATGCAACAATCTCTGAAAAGATTCCGGAATCAAGCGTTTGGTCATTGCATGGTTTGTTAGGCCATACAAGTAATCTTCATGACTCAAATTCCTTATCCATTTTCATCTTAAATTAATGAACCCCCAAGACAACTCACCAAATGCCAAGGATCAAATGCTATCATAAAAAATTTCAATCCATAAGGAGAATACAAACTAAAACCAAATCTCAACCACCCCTAAAAACTCAAGGCTCAGGGCGAGAAATAGCTAGCTATTCTCTCCCCGCACCTACCTCTTGAGTTCTGACAGTTCTATTCTCATTTCTACCAACATCCCAAATAACAAGAGAGCACTCCATAACCTAGGACCTTCTTTGAACCAATTCTCTAATACAATTTTAACGAAACAACCTGGGCTGACCCTTCACGTTTCCTAACCAGACTGGTCACTGGGCCCGAAGGGCGTTCCTGATCCCCATGCATTGACAAGCAATGTTTGGGCATTAAAAAACACTAATTTGGGAACGATTTTTCCCTCAAATCAAAGTTGACACACAAAAAATATTTTTACTGAAGGTCTGACATAGACCATCCATATGTTGAATGTCCACGCAACATCCATAAGCATATCCAAAATAAATAATCAGACCAAACAATTCATTACTAACCATAATTATTTAACCCATTTTTATAATCATAAAACAATGTCCAAAACAATACATAGCATGATACAATAGACGAGAACTAAATACAAATAAATAAAGGTCGTCTTGGCCGATACATTGATAACCAAAATAAAAAAGGCTCGAATCATACTGCAAGATCACCTCCATGTAATCTAAGGCTGCTCATCACATCCCAACTCACTATCGGTGACCCAAGAAAAGAAACTCAATTTGAAGGCGAAACATGGGACCTGTGTACAACATAGGGATTGCGTGCGTACACACACAGTGTGTATGCAGGGTGTGAGCTAACAGATCCAGTAGGATCTCACCAAGGGATATCACCAAAACAAAACAAGCTCGAATCATACTGCAAGATCACCTCCATGTAATCTAAGGCTTCTCATCACATCCCAACTCACTATCGGCGACCCAAGAAAAGAAACTCAATTTGAAGGCGAAACCTGGGACCTGTGTACAACATAGGGATTGCATGCGTACACACACAGTGTGTATGCAGGGTGTGAGATAACAGACCCAGTAGGATCTCACCAAGGGATCTCACCAAAATAAAACAAGCTCTAATCATACAGCAAGATCACCTCCATGTAATCTAAGGCTGCTCATCACATACCAACTCACTATCGGCGACCCAAGAAAAGAAACTCAATTTGAAGGCAAAACCTGGGACCCATGTACAACTTCGAGATTACGCACGTACACACACAGTGTGTATGCATGGTGTGAGCTAACAGACCCAGTAGGATTTCACCAAGGGATCCATGCAATGCCTTTCATTTTACAGTTCCTTATTCCTAGTTTAAAATACATTAGAAAATAAGATTTTTCTATTTCTTTATAAAACATAATGAAACCAACATCATGCATATACTACCAAAAAAAATTCTTTACCTGGAAAACACTTGAAAATGCACCATGTATACCTTTGGTTTTTCAGGAAGGCCAATAAAACCTCCTTTTTTTCTCATTCCAAAACATTTATGAAATTCCAACAAGAAAATAAACCCTTTTTCATTTCAATCAAAATATTTTCCTTAAATTACTTTTGAAAAATAATGTAGAATGATAGAGAGTGAACCCAATACCCAAAATGCCTCTTATGAGAGGCCTTGAAAATTATTTATAATGAATAAAAAGGATAACAGAACACCCAATTCTGATGTGGGACACACACTCCAACATTCTCCCTCAAGCTAGGTGGAATGAGTGTCATGGACTATACCCTAGGTCTTACAGTGAGACGATCCCAAACTTTAACAGATACACGGGACCAAATCCCGACCTACATTGCATCCTAAACCAATACACAAGAAGCATGGCTAGTCCAAAATAGCATCCTCGGGGGAACTCCTTGTCTATTCTCATCTCACACTAGAGGGGACACTAGCCTATGTGTGCATTGAACTAGTGTAACATAAATCTAGATCTCCCGCTTAGTTCTCGGGTTCCCACGACCAATCTAAAGTGGACGTGATCAATCATTCAAACCATAATGCATCAATAAATCATAAAACCTAAATCTCCCTCATCTCCAACACCCTTGCAAGAAACTGTTGGGTTTGTGGAAGTTTCTTTAGGTTCATTGGATGAAGTTTTTCGGGCGGAGATGATCAGACGAAGATCATCAGTTAGATCGAACGAATTTTTCTTTCTGTGATGTTTCAAAGAGTTTGAACAATGTGTGTTTCTGACATAATTGTTTGAGACCTAATACTAGAGAGGAAGTGAGAGTTTTGTACTTGTTTGTATCTCCCATAATGAAAGATGTATGCAGTTTCTCCTATGGATGCAGGACTTTGTCCGAATCACATAATTTTTTTTTCCATTTTGTTGCTTTCATGTGAAGTATGATTATGGAGTTTTGTGTAGTGATTAGGTTTCTTCTCATCCTACTTCCACTGCATGTAACTCGGGAGGAGGTGGTTATCAAACAAGCACTTCGTTTGATAACATTGTGAAGCATCTCCACTACGCAGGCTGGAGCGACGGGATAAACATCTCCGTCCGGTGAATGTGGTCTCGCAAGGTTTGTCCATTGGGTCGAACAGATGGTGCAAGTGTTTCTTCGCTTGGGTGGTTTCTTGCCCTCTCCTTTCCTAACAGAAATAACCCCTTTTTACATCATAGTTTGTTTCCTGGTGATTGACTGTTGGCAGATTCATTGGGTGTTGCAACAGTGTATCGACAATCACTTAGGTCAACGGAATGTTGACTGCGAAACTCGGAGGTCGGTGCAACTTTTTGACTGGACAAAGACCTCTATAAATAGGTGTGGTGACCCAGCTCTGATGTTAAGATAACAGTATGTATAAAAAGTGGGTGTTTCTGAATTAATTGTCCGAGACCCAATAATGGAGAGAAAGTGAGAGTTTTTCACTCGTTTGTATCTCCCATAATGAAAGATGTTTTCAGTGTTCTCTCTTGGATGTAGGACTTTGTCCGAATGACAGAAATTTTGTATGTCCTTTTTTGTTTCTTTCGTGTGATGTACGATCATAGAGTTTTGTGTAGTGATTAGGCTGATTTTCATCCTAGTTCCAGTGCACATAACTCGGGAGGAGGTGGTTATCAAACAAACTCTATCCGATAACACTGTGAAGCATCTCCACCGTGCAGGATGGAGTGATCGGACTGACGTCTCCATTCGATAAACCTTGTCTTGCTAGGTTTTTCCGTTTGGTCGAATGGGTGGTGTAAGTGTTGCTTAGTTGGGGTGGTTTCTTTTCCTCTACTTTCCCAACAGTAATAACCCCTTTTTAATCATACATTCATACAAAATAATAGTGCAACCCACCAAGGGGAAATCAACAATCACAAGGGGAATCAATGAGGGTCTCACAAGATCCAACCATTTATTTTGAAGTTCCAAATGAGCCTTTAAGAAATTCGACTCAGGTTTCCATGCCCTTCACATTGAATGAAATTTCACTAGAACATTCCTTGGAAATCATTATGAAACCTCACCTTTCCCCTTTATAAATCATTCTTTAGAAATCACTTGGAAATTCACTACACCCATTTACTCGTAACAATTCCTTAAAACATACCTTTCTTTAAAAATCAAACCAAGGCCAAAACTCCACGTTTTCCTTCAAAACACTTAAAAGAACCTTACACGCATTTTCAAAAAAGGGTCATGGCATGCTTGAATGATCATTTTTCAAAGAAACATTTGAAATTCATATGGAAACTCTTATTCCAAGACAAAAGTGTGTGGAAAACATTTGAAAACACGCCATAGATATCATATGTAGCCATACGTTCACAAAAAAGGAATTTACAAAGCTCAAGCAACACAAGAATTGAAAAATAAAGGAAGAACATAGATGCACCTACCTTAACCCGGGTGGAATCAAGTTGAAATTCATCTTCTTCCATGGAGAATGCCCAATCGAGTCATTAATCAACCTTTATGGGCCCTAAATAACCAAAACCCCAAGATTAGATGAATCCAAACCCTAAATCCCATTTTCACAACTATTAGGGTTCTCGGGGAGATGCAAAATCGAAGGGAAACAAGAGAGGGAAGAGAAGACAAGAGGAGGGAGAGAGGAGAGTTTTACCTTGAAGAAATTGCTTGGAAACATTATGATGGGATAAAAAATCAAAGGAGAGGAAGAGGAATATCTCTCTTGAGCTTCCTAAGAGCCAACCACACGATTTGGGCGAGGTAAGGGGGAGGAATCCCTTAAAATCGCGAAGGGAAAATGGGTTAAATCGGTTTTTAAGTGCTTTTGGGTCAGCCTGTAGAGACCCACACTTCTCATACATAAATATTACATCTTAATAGACGAATATTCATTACATAGAATTACGATCCATGCCAAAATCATTTAGGTCTAGTGCCTTTGGAAACTTGGATGCATAAACAACAGGTTCATAAGTGAGCTATGTCATCTCCCACTATGTTCTTAATACTTAGCACCCTTCATAGACATATCATACATAATATCTTTCATCATAACCCTGGGAAAAGAAACAAAAGAAAGAGTGAAATTAGATGCTCAGTAAGGGTGAACTCAGATGATTAGTAAGGGTGAACAAGGGAGATATCAACCTATCATGAGAATAAGGGTATGAGAACATGAGAATAACATTTGAAAACGATACCTTGCATACCATAGATCATAAACTTGATTCATGACATAAATCTTAGCAGTTCATAAGACATGAATCCTAATGGAATCAAAGAACATGAACCATGAGAGCATAACATTGGCATAGATTTGTGACATACACATAAGCATAAAAGATCATTTCCTTAGTATTTCAAGGCTCTTTGTTAAGACTATCATAGTGGATTGGGTTGACTCAAACCATCGTAGTAGTCAAGGTTCACTCCCAAGACAATCATAGTGGTCAAAGTTCCATACTGAACTGGGTTCACTCTCTATTCCAGTCCTGTTTATCTCATTAGATATCAATCTTTATCCAATGCATTGGTGGGAGATAAAGGTCCCACCTGTCACATAATGAAAATCATACATATGTGTGCCACAATATCATAAAAAAATTCATCATATCAGAACCTATGAAATAAAATGGGTTTCATAAACATTTCATCATAACATAACTTGTGGAAAAGAAACAGGTTTCACAGTCATTCCATTATTTCATCAAAGCATAACCTATGGAAAAAGAAACGGGTTTCATAAGCATTTAATCATGGTGTAACTCGTGGAATCGAAGCGGGTTTCATAAGAATCTTGTCGTTATAAACATAAATCATTCAGAGAAAGAATAAAAATGGTATCCTTTGTTCATATTCCTTGTAAAACATAACTATCATAAAAGGATATCATTTTAGATGGAAAAATATTTTGAAAGAAAAATCATTTGGAGCGTTTCTTGAGGAAAATATTCGCTTTGAAAAGCATTTTTTAAAAATTACAAATTCATAAAATATCTTGGAAATCATTTTCTTTGAAAATAACCTTCAAAAAGTTATAAAGGAAAATTCAAATAAAATAATGGTCATGACATCAACAAATATCAGTTCATGTTGTACATGTTAAAACAATGTTTCATTTCACATTTTCAGTAAAATCCAAACAGACCTTGTTTGGAAGACGACATCAATATTTATTTCAAAACATTTTGTAAGAATTAAAACATTGGTAAAAAGGTCTTTAATAAAACATTTGGAGAATGTTGAAAACATTTTTAGAAAATAATGTTTTGGAAGAAAATGAGTTTTTTCGACCAAAGAGTGAAATAATGATGATTTTTCTTAAAAATATTATTTTGAACTCTTGAGTACATGGAAAATGTAGGGAAAACATGTATTCTCTATAAATAACCAAAGGAGAAGAAAAAACATGAGTTTCTTAAGATAGATCATATGATTTCATCATTGGAATCATAGTCATGAACAATCTAAATAAACGATGAGATTGTAACATAAAATCCTTATCACTTTTGTAACTTTGAATCATAAACTCCCTGATAGAATAACGTTAAATGCAACTTATAATATCATGAGAATAAATAAATTTGTTAGACCCGGTTAATTTTATTTCTGGGATTAAGTGTCCTTTCGAGTCCCACATCATATTTTTCTAACTTTTCAATAGTCTCATCTATCTTTAAAAGAATGTCGCCACCTCTCATTGATAATCAGACAACCACGGAGATTGCTTCCAATCCAGTCTTCCATGAACGCACTGAGCATATCGAGGTGGACTGCCACATTCTTCATCATCACCTTGAGAAACACCATTTTAGTTTCAGCTACATTTCAACAACAGATATGCTTACCCACATCTTCACTAAAGGCTTACTTGGAGCTTGATTAGACTCTCTTTGGACCAAGTTGGGCATCTACAACATCAAAAACCCAACTTGGGGGGGGGGGGAGTTTGGAGAGTTGTTTTTTGCTGTGTTCTTACTTTTTTGTGGGACTCTTCTTTCAAGCTATACCTGTTATAGCTTGAGGGGGAGTTATACCTGGTTAATTTTATTTTCGAGATTAAGTGTCTTTCCGAGTCCCACATCGGATTCTTCCGACTTGTAATTAGTCTCATCTATCTATAAAATATTGTATCCACCTCTCATTGAGGTAGGGTTTTTTTACATTTCTACAAAATTCATGATATTACATTTCAAAGGGGCTGTATATTCACTTCATAAAAGAAGATATGTGCATAACATAAATGTCTCAAAGAAGGCAAATTGAGACAAAAATCTATTACCTTAAGTATCGACTTCCTTCGTAAATGTTCAAATCCCATGTATAATAAATATAAGTTTATTATACATCTATTACAAAACAATACTTATATATATCATACCATATATGATTTACTTATGACATTTTATTACCTGTTTATTAACAATTCTATGTTAAAGTCACGTTTTGGGAAATAACTACATTGTTTTTCATGTATTTTTATTTGTTATTTTTTTGGTCCTCTTACTTTTATCATGGTTTAATCATCTTCAGAATGTTAACCATGATATAAATATCATATATATTCACTGTATATGTATTTATAGAAATTCATAAAATTTAGAGATAGAAAATGAAATACATCGTTCATGGAGACGATAGACCGTATGTACGTTGTTTCCATTTTTTTGACGGATTGAATTAAAGGTAAATATATTATCATTCCAAAATAATTTTTTTGTTATATATATCACACATGTTTATTAATCCCATCATTTTTACCTTCCATGTAAAGAATGAACAAATCACATCACTTCGCGAGGCGGTAGTCCGCCGTATGCACGGGCGAGGTTATCGTATTCCCACAGAATGGAAAGTAAGAAGATTTATGTGATATAATAATTTCATAAGTGTAATAATATCGTATATAAACATTTAATCCATCATCATATCCAGTTGTGTGAGGTGGTGATGAAAAACGAATAACATCGGTTCGCGAGGCGGTAGCCTACCGTACACACGAATGATGATTTCGTATTCATTTGATGAAAGTAGAGATGGTTGTAGGTCATGCCCTTAACATACCATCTTAGTATATGAAATATACTGAGAGTATTATATCAACATGGTTTAATAATAATTGGAGATGAAGAATACATAAAATAAAAACGCTCGTTGAAGAAAGTTACCTCTTCTTTGGGTAACCTCTTTAAGTTTGCACCAAAAGCCTTATTAGGTTTAATTTATTACCAAACAATGACTTATATGATGAGAAGAGAGAAGAAAAATATTTGGGCAGAGCTTGACCGAACCAAATTGTTTTGTAAGTGTGAATATGAGTGAAGAATGAGTGACCTTTTATAAGTGAGGTGAATGACACACTTGTAATTTTTTTGAAAAGAGAAAGGTGTACCCATGTGTTTCAATGCCAAAAGGGTCCAAAATGGATAATTATTAAGAACTAGTCCTTATAAGGTCTAAATATTGTCATTAAATGAGTGTTGGACAAGTTTTGAATCATTTTTAACCCTTATATTTTTAGTTTAACCCCCAGTAAACCCACTTTTACCTTAATTGTGATGAATAATTTTTACTGTTTTTACTATTCATTATGGTAAATAAATAATTTGGCCTTTTTAGATAATATAAATTACAATGATTTCAAATATGAAATCTATTTTACCAAATTCCATCCACAGAAGTGAAAAAATTTAATTTAAAACCCACAAAAGCGATGAGAAAACGATTTTCCGAAGAGAAAATGTTCAAAACTTTTAAAAGTGTTTATATCAAAATTAAATATTAAAATGATTCCAATGACCTAAATTGTATTAATTGATATATAATTGAATTAATTTTACTTTTAAACATATTTAAAACAAAAAATGAACCTTACAAATTTTTTAAACGAAACGACAATTTTCAATAAAAACCAGTGTTTTCATTATTCATTGAAAAATTAATATTTTCCAAAAATTCCAAAAATTAAGCATAAGCTAATTTTGACATGATAATTTGAAAAATGAAGTTTATTTTATCAAATTCATTTTTTAGAAGTGTCAAAATTGATTTTTAATATTGTTCATAAAAAGAAATAAAAAACCTTTTTATGCAAAAATAATATTTCTGAAAAATAAACTTTACAAAAAATTAAGTATTTTTTTATCAATAAGTTTTCTTTATATAAAAACATTATACATAATATTTAAAATGCGGTTATTTTTATTCTTTCTCCCAAGTTTAATGGCTAGGTAACAACAGTCTGATTTAAATAATAATATTAATAGTTTGTTGTGGTTCGTTAAAACTCGATGTTTTGTGTAGCATATGATATCAAAGAAATTTAATTTATTTGAAAAAAATATTTCATAAAAACTTGTGGTGTCACATGATACCCCTCTTAAAATGAATTTCACCCTCTAAATTCCGTCACTTAGATAAAAACAAATGAAGATACTTCTGTCTCATCATATCTTCAAGTTCCCACATAGCTTCCTCAAATTGGTGGTTTCGATACAAAACTTTGACTAGATGAATGGTTTTATTTCGTAGAATTTTTTCTTGGTATGATCCTAGATCTCTACCGGTTGTTTCTCAAAAGAAAGATCGTGCTTCAGCGGTACGACCTCTAAGTTCCGTCCATGCGAAGGGTCAAGTATAGACATTCTCAGGAGAGATACATGGAACAAATCATGAACTTGAGAGAGATTTGGTGGCAGCACCAAACGATAAGATATTATTTCGATACGATCAAGAATTTCAAAGGGAGCAATATATCTTGGACGTAGTTCTTTATTCTTTCCAAATCTCATTACATTCTTCCATGTAAAAATTCTTAGAATCACTTTTCTACCGACACTGAGATGCCTTTATGTGTTGCTGAATGACTCTGGCCTTCTCTGTAATTTCTTCAGCTATCTCATGTCCTAATAGCTTTACTTCCGTAACTTCATTCCTGCATGTTGGAGCTCTACACTTCTTTCCATAGAGGGATTCATAAGGAGCCATTTGAATACCCATGTAAAAGCTATTGTTGTATGAAAACATAACTAGAGGAAGGTGTTGATCCCAACAATCTTTGAAATCCAAAGAACGAGATCTCAATATATCCTCTAGGGTTTGAATTGTTCGCTCAGATTGACCATATTTCTAAGGATGATACACAATGAGGAAACTCAAATCTATATCATGAGTTTGCTGAAGACTTCAGCAAAACCTTGATGCAAACCTCAGATCCTGATCAGACACAATTGAATGTGGTACTCCATGCAACCTTATCATTTCTTTAATATATATCATGACAAGTTTATCAAGAGAGAAATATTCTCTGATAGTGATGAATTGTGTGTTGACTTTGTGAGGCGATTGACTACAACCCATATAGTATTATGCTCTTTAGAAATTTTGGGGTGTTCAAAGACAAAATCCATGGTAATTTTTTCCCATTTCCATTTTGGTATGAGTAATGGAAGTAACATTCCCTTAGACTTTTGTCTCTCAACATTTACTTCCTGACATACCAAACTCCGAGATACAAACTCTACGATATCTCTCTTCATGCCATCTCATCAGAAGTACTCTTTCAAATCTCTATACATCTTTGTAATTCCAAGATGGATAGAGAATGAAAAACTATGAGCTTCCTCTAACAATTCATTCAAATTCGGTATGGGTGGAACACACACAGTTCTTAAACCTTATCATTCAATCATGGTAAAGGTTAAACTCAGGAACATTTCTAACCTTTTTTTGCAGCTCTACATCTTCTTCTGCACCTATTTAATCTTCACTTGGATAAATGGTTGAACATTCAATTGAGAAAGATAAGATCCCCCCTTTCAGGATTTCCAGATCCATCCTTTTCAAATCCAAAAATATTAGATATTTTGTGATCCTCATCATTGATAAGCTAGCATTATCATTTTGACTCAAAGCACCGACCACCTTGTTCGCTTTCTCGGGGTGGTAATGTATTGAGTAATCATAATCTTTAATCAGCTCTAACCATCTTCTCTGACGCATAATCAAATTTTTCTATGTGAATATATACTTTAAACTTTTGTGATCAGTATATATATCTTACTTGTCTTCGTAAAGATAATGCCTCTATATCATTAATGAAAAAATTACCGCAACCAACTCCGATTCACGAGTTGGGTGATTTTGCTCATGAACCTTTAATTATTGTGAGAAATAAGCTATAACAATGTCATTCTGCATAAGAACACATCCCAGTCTCTTTTTGGATGCATCACTATAGATTACAAACCCTTTTTCACTACAAGGTAATGTAAGCATGGGTGGGTTGACTAATTTTCTCTTCAGTTTAAATTTTCCTCACATTCATTGGTCGAGAGGAACGTGACTCCCTTCCGAGTTAACTTGGTAATTGAGTTAGATAGTTGTGAGAGGTTCTCCACAAACCGTCAATAATATCCAGCTAAACTATGAAAACTACGGATCTCAGTTATCGTGGTTGGTCTGGGCCAACATTCAATAGCCCCCATCTTTGATTACCATCTCTTGAGATTATATGATTGAAAAATGAAACCTTTTGCAGCCAAAATTCACATTTTGTAAATTTTGCATATAGTTTTTCCTTCCTCAGGGTATTTAGTACAATTATAAAATGATCTTTATGCTCTTCCTTGATCTTTGAATAGAAAAGATTATCATCTATAAATATTACCACAAACTGACCAAGGTAATCTCTAAAGACTATTATTTAAATCCATGAAGATAATAAGGGAATTAGTAAGACTGAATGACATCACTATATATTCATAGTGTCCATACCTTGTACAAAATGTTGTATTGGGTATATCCTCATTGACCCTCAATTGATGATATTCAGAACGAAGGTTAATCTTGAAAAATTATAGAGCTCCGCACAGTTGATCAAATAGTTTATCAATACGAGGTAGAAAATATGTGTTCTTGATCGTGATCTTGTTCAGCTCCCAATAATCAATGTATTGTTGCATCGATTCATATTTCTTTTTAACAAATAGGACAAGTGCATCTCAAGGTGACACATTTGACCAAATGAATCCTGTGTCAAGATTTCAATTTCTGTAACTCAATTGGGACCATTCTATTGGGAGTCTTTGAAATTGGTGTGGCACCAGGTATGAGTTCTATTGAAAACTCAACTTCACAATTCGGTGAAAGACTAGAAAACTCTTCCAAAAAGACATAAACAAATTCCTGCACAATAGAAATATTTTTGATGTCGAGTTTCTCCCCAACCATCTGAGATAAATACCCCTTCTGAATGGGAATCAAGACCCATACAGTGGATGGGATCTCCATTAGAAGTTTTTGTTTATCGTCACATTGATAGATTGGATGTTGGTTTGGAATATCAAACATGATTTCATTCTTTGACAATTGATGTTGACTTTATGTTGAGAAAGACAATCCATGTCTAAGAAAACATGAAATTCAACGAGAAAGAGGATGACAAGATTTTTGGTAAGCACATTCACAAAAACGTCAACCGAAGATGAATCATATACTTGTGATGCGGTCATTGTACCATTAGGGGTTTTCACTGCTAATTATTTATCTTATAGTTTGGGTGGAATCTTGATACCCTAAGAAAATTCTTTAGATACTAAAGAATGGGATGATCTAGAGTCAAATAAGACATTAACAGTTTTAAAGTGGGTAAGTGTACCTTTCACAACGTCGTTATCGAACCTCTCGTTAGAAACAATGATTGCATGAGATTCACCCTTTCCTTCAGCTGAAGAGGTTGCTGATGTCGATCATCATCATTTACCTTTGGATTTGTGCATTAGTTAGAATATTGTCACTCCTTGCACTTAAAACACTGGAGTGTGGGTGGTGCATTTTGTGTAGCTTTCTCTCTATTCGGATCGTTAACTAACTTGTTTCCACCAATTTGACAATCAATTGCTCGATGAACTTCCTTCCCACACTTAAAACATTTAATATCCCCCTAAGACAATTTTATCCATGTTTCCTTCCACACTTTGATCATGAAGGAAAACTCATCTTCTTCTCTCCATGGATTTTAGAGTTTCCTTTGAACTTCATCTTCCTTCTCGTGTCAAACCCATGAGATTGTTGGGAAACTCTGATCTCCATTTCCACCTTGAGAGCACATAGAGAAATTTATTCACATCTACCGAAGTCCCTTATGGCTAATGCCCTTCCGAGACCTCGTTTTACGCCACCGAAGAATCGATCAACCTTTAAGGAATTTCTTCTCCATTTTTGTACAAAGGATATAAGGGAAGTACTTGTTAGAAAATAAGCTCTGAAACTCATCCCACTCCATGTAGTCAATTTAATCATGTTTCCATGTATTCTTAATGAGTGTTCATTGATCCGCTTCGCCTTTCAAACAATAGGCAACCAAGATGACTTTTTTTTGCTCTGAACACTAGAGAACGAAAAATATCTTTTCAGTGGTACTAATCCATTTCTTAGAAACTAGCTGATCATCGGATCTGCTGAAGAAATGTGGACGTTGCCTCATAAAGGATTCAATAGAATTTTGCTTCCTTCTTTTCTCGTTTGGATGTTCAGCATGATTCATAGCTTGAGAAAGTTTTGTGAGCATAGCAACATGATTTCGTATTCCAGATCCCATAATGTTTGGATGCTCAGGAGGACAATCATTACATTGTTCGTCACACTCAACATTAACACGGTTCCTTCGGGTTTTAACCATTGATTAAAACAAAAAAATATAGTGTAAGCCACAATAATCATAGTGGAGAACCACATAATCATGAAAAATTACTTATAAGATATTTAAATCATTACACCTTTTTAATCAATGCCACCTTAGGTTTATCTCAAGTTATTTATATTCATCTTCTATTTAAATCCTTCATGATGGTTAGTAAATATTTGTGAATTTCCAAAGCATATCTCTCGAGAGTGTCAAACCAAGGGTGCTATTTGACCCATTTTCATGCATCATGTGATGATCGAGTCCATCTCAATGCATCCTTTTCGGAGTTGTTACCTCTAGATACCTTTGTGCGAGAACCACATCCACTTTTAGTATCCAGATAGGGATTTAATTTCTTGGAAACCACTCGCTCTATCATTTACCAAAATTCCACAACATTTTCCTATACTTAGACTCACTCTAGACTTATCCTTAGACATATTCTTAGGGTTATCACTAATGTTTTATCATCCTAGTTTCCAAAGGTTAACTACACTCTACTCTGATACCAGCTACATAGACCCAAACTTCTCATACAAAAATATTATATCTTGATAAATGAATATTCATTACATAACATAACAATGCATGCCAGAATCGTTTAGGTATAGTGCCTTTAGAATCTTGGACACATAAACAACTTGTTCATTAGTGATCCACGTGATCTCCCACTATGTTATTCATAACTAACACCCTTCTTAGACATATTATACACAATATTTTTCATCGTAGCCTGGGGAAAGAAAACATAAGGGTGATCCCAGATGCTCAGTAAGGGTAAAAAAGAGAGATATCAACATATCAAGAGCATACAGGTGGAGAAAATAAGAATAAACTTGAGTCATGACATAAATCATGGTATTTCATAAGATATGAATAATAACGAAATCAAAGAACATGAACCATGAGGGCATAACACTGACATAAATTTGTGACATACACATAAGCATAAAAGATCATTTC
Organism: Viscum album; assembly: GCA_963277665.1. Classification (NCBI taxonomy): domain Eukaryota; kingdom Viridiplantae; phylum Streptophyta; class Magnoliopsida; order Santalales; family Viscaceae; genus Viscum; species Viscum album. The sequence continues at coordinate 1,117,213,831 of OY728120.1, forward strand.
CTTAGTAGTTCAAGGCTCATTTCCAAGACTATCATAGTGGATTGAGTTCACTCCCCAAACCATCATATTAGTCAAATTTTACTGTCAAGACTATCGTAGTGAATAGAGTCCTTTACTAAATAGGAATCACTTCCCATTGCAGTTCTGTTTATCTCATGATATATGAATCTTTACCCAATGCATTGGAGAGAGATATAGGTCCCACCCATCACATAATGAAAATCATACATATGTGCAACAAGGTATAAAATTCTTATCATATCAGAACCCATAAAATGAAAGGAGTTTCATAAAAATTTTGTTATAACATAACCTATGTAAATAAAACAAGTTTTATAATCATTACATCATTTCATGAAAACATAACCTATGGAAAAAGAAGCGGGTTTCATAAGCATTTTATCATGGTATAACTCGTGGAATAGAAACAAGTTTCATAAACATCTTGTAATCATGAACATATACTATTCAGAGAAAGAATAAGAATGACATCCTTTGATCATATTACCAATAAAGAACAAGTAACATCAAAGGATGTCATCTTATGTCATGTTAAGATGTAAAATTATTTTGAAAGAAAAATCGCTTGGAATGTTTTTTGAGTAAAATATCCTTTTTTTGAAAATCACATAAAATATTTTGGAAATAATTTTCTTTGAAAATAACTTTGAAAAACTTATAAAAGAAACTTCATAGAAAATAATGGTCATGACATCGAGAAATTTCCATTCAAGCTGTACACGTTAAAACAATGTTTTTTTCTTCACATTTTCGGTAAAAGACAAAAAGCTTATTTGGAAAACTACTTGAAGATTTCTTTCAAGCATTTTGCAAAAAGTCAAACATGGGTAAAAATGTTTTTAATAAGTCATTTAAATAATGTTAAAAGTATTTTTTAGAAAAACATAGTTTTGGAAGAAAAAGGGTTTTATCGACCATAGAGATAAATAAATGATTTTTCCTAATAACATTTTTTTGAACTCTTGAGTACATGAAGAGAAGAAAAAGAAGGGAATAACATATGTTTCAAAGTAGTCAAATTGAGACAAAAATTCTTTACTAAGTTTCGATTTCTTTCATACACATTTAAATATCATGTATAATAAACATAAGTTTATTATAAATATATTACAAAAAATACTAATATATGTCATACCATATATGATTTACTTATGACCTTTTATTATCCGTTTATTAACAATTTCACGTTAATGTTACGTTTTGGGAAACTACTTTGTTTTTCGTGTATGTTTTGATTTGTTAATTTTTTTGGTCCTCTTACTTTGATACTGATTCCATCATCTCCATAAGGTTAACCATGATAGAAATATCATATATATTTAATATATATGTATTTTAGAGTAATCCATAAATGTTAGAGATAAAAAATGAAATACAACAGTAATGGAGACGGTAGTCCGTACGTATGCATGAACGTTTCCATTTTCTCAACAGTTTGAAAGAAATAATTTTAAATAATATATTAGTATTTAGGAATCACTGTTATGTCATATATATTACACATGTTCATTAAACCCATCATTATTACCTTTCATGTAAATCATGAACGAATCACATCGTTTTGCGAGCTGGTAGTCCGCCGTACATACGAGTGATGTTATCGTATTCTAACAGAATCGAAAGTAAGAAGGTATATGTGATATAATAATGCAGAAATATAAGAATATCATATACGAACATTTAATCCATCATTATATTATACCATGAGAAGTGGTGTTGAAAAACGAATAACATCGGTTCGCGAGGCTGTAGTCTGCCCTATACACGAATAATGATTTCATATCCCATTTGATGGAAGTGAAGATGGTGTAGGTAATCCCTTTAACATAACATCTCATTATATATGAAAGACACTGAGGTTATTATATCAACATGGTTTAATAAGAATTGAAGGAGGTGAATGAAGAAATAAAAAAAATGCTTGTTGAAGAAGGGAAGGAAGAGATTTGAGTAGAGCTTGGACGAACCAAATGGTTTTGGAAGTGTGAAGAGGAGAGGAGAAGGGGCGACCTTTTATAAATGATTTGAGTGACACAAAAAGAAATAAAAAACATTTTCTTAATGAAAATAGTATTTTCGAACCATATAGAAACTTTACCGAAAATTAACTATTTTTTATGAATATGTTTTCTTTATATAAAACCATTATACTTAATATTTAAAATGTGGTTATTTGTTTTCATGCTGCCAAGTTTAACGGCTAGGTAACAACGATCTTATTTAAATAATAATATTACTAATATTTCATGGTTTTTTAAAATTTGGTGTTGCGTGTAACGCAAGTTATCAAATAAATTTAATTTATTTGAAAAAAATATTTCATAAAAACTCGAGGTGTGACAAAGGTGTGCGTTTTGGTAAACTATGCACCAACTGTGTGAATGACACTGAAGGTGACCTGAGCACTCGCATGGTTTGTCTGCACGGTTTCTTCTAACCATGCGCTAATTGTGCAAGTCACCCCCAAGAGAAAGATTGGTTGCATAGTCAATTGGAATACCCCGCATGACTTGGTGAAAAATGCCCAAACCGTGCAAAACTAATCTGTCAAGAATTGCAGTACCGTCGCACGGTTAACATATGGTTCTACTAATCGTGTGCAAATCATGAGACACCCAAAAATCTCCCAAATTTCAAAAAGTTAAAGACCTGAAAGCTCTCAAAACATAGTACACCCCGGAATAACATAAAATAATATAAAATAACCAACATGCTGTATCAAGGGCGATGGAGGAGAAACTCTACAACTAGTAGTATCGTAACCATATTGGAAGTCAGCAAGGCTAAGGATTTTATTTCTATTGTAGCTTCATTAAAACAAGACTCAAAATCCAAACCAAGATTTAATTTTATTAATGGAATGCTGTTTTTTCAAGGGAAAGATGGTACTTTCAAAGGTTTCACTTTTGTTTCCTAAGTTTCTATATCATTATCATACATTTCCTATGGGAGGACATATGGGATTTATGAAGACTTTACAAGAAGCTAGCTAGTGGTTTGTATTGTATTGGGATACCCAAACTGTGTTGAAATTTGTTTGTGAATGCAGAGTATGCTAAAGGAGTAAGCAGTAGACTCACTGTTGCAGCCACTACCTATTCCCGAGCTAATATGGGAGGAAGTATCTATGGATTGGGATACCCAAATTGTGCTGAAAGTTGTTTGTGAATGCGGAGTATGCCGAAGGAATAAGCAGTAGACTCACTGTTGCAGCCGCTACCTATTCCCGGGCTGATATGGGAGGAAGTATCTATGGAATTCATTTATAGCCTTTCTTAAATCTCTAGGTTTTGAAGTAGTTTTGGTGATGGTAGATTTAATTTCAAAGCATGCTCATTTCCTACATTAAAATCATCCTTATATTGAAAAAATTATGATTGAACTGTTAATGAACGAAATAGTGAGATTACATGGCATTCTCAGTGCCAAAGTGCATTTTTTCTGGTTTGTTTTGGAAAGAATTGTTTAGGATTCAAGGGACTAAGTTGAAGATGAGTTATTAATATCATCCTTAGTCAAATGGTTAGACTGAGTTTGTTAATAAGTGTATAGAATCCTTTCTGAGAATTGATGTTCAGGGGTAGAATGGTAAAAGATCCTAAGTTAGTAATGTGAGATTTGTGCATTACCGGGGATGAGGGGGGATTATCGAAGAATAATAGCATTGTTTCTTCAGTGGCCATCTTATTATAGAGGTTCTTTTCACACTCCTAAGTGATTCTGAGCGAGTGTATATATATTGCTAATATTTTTTCAAAAAATGAAAGAAAACATTTACTTAGATTTTTAAAGAACTTGGGTTGTTTTTGATAAAAAAAATATTTAAAATTGCCCACTGCCCTCATCACTCACGATGAGTGATTTTGTTTGTGTTTCCAGATTACTAATAGATAGTGTTTTCTAAAAAAAATAAACACTAGTTTTTTAACTCTTATCAAATGAAAATTTATCATAAATTTTAAACTGACATAAAGTAGCATCAAGCACAACCTCAAATTCATAATCCTTCGACTGGCCATGATTTGTCCCTAATGGAATGTTTGTTGTGCAGTGGCGTTATGTTGTAATTTTGACCCCTCGTGGCCTCATGGATCATAAAGAGGTCATCAAACAAAAAGATGGTGGGCGAATTGTGGGCTACTTCCACTGACTGATTTGTCGATTCCTATGCTTTTTCTGGGAGGCTGATGGAGTGTCTCAAAGCCCTGCCAATGGTCCCAAGGCTACGAATTTCAGTGAGTGTGGTAATACTATCCATGGGCTCACATATACATGTTATTTATGAAATATTTCCCATTAATTCTATAAATATCAAACATTCCATTTCCCACCCATTTAATTTTATCATAATAAAACAACATTAATTCATGTAAATAATTACAATTTGAATTCATGCAATCTTATATTTATTTCCCATGCAATTATTTATCTATAAAATATCAATCACATATTCATCTTTACTAAGACTATTTAACATTTACAAATTTGATCATCTCCTTTTAACGACATCATTTTTTTAATATACGATCTAAATGATAATTCAATAAAAATCATAATTTATTTTTTTAAACAATTCTCTATGACAATTTCATTACTATTCAAATAATTATTTATCAAAATATTTGTAACAAAATACCTTCAAAATAATTGATAAAGTAATATAATAAATTATTCTATCACTGCAAAAAAATAAAATTACCAAATCATTTTATTAAACTAAAATCACCATTCTATCCTCAAAATTTGATAAATTTCAAAATATGAGTTTTGAGGTTTTTACATAATAAGCAGAAAATAAAAAAATGCAATAAAATATTTTTCAATGGTTATTATTTAACGTGGAGTGAATTTGGGCACATGATGTTAATATTTATAATAGAAGACAATCTATTCATGGTAGTCTGGTCAAAGGTTCCTATAAATATTTAGTGAAATAAAGTAAAATAATCCAAATAATCATTGAACAACAATTTTTTAGTCAAAGGTTACTGAGTCGTCAAAGTTGTTTCGGTGGTGGCCTTGGTAAGTTTGAGTAAATCATATAAAATGGTCATATTATTTTGCTAAAATAGTTTCTGAAAAAGGGGATTAAGGTTGAGCAAACACATGTTGAATTAACATGCAAATCTATTTTAAATAATGATCCATGGATACTAAATAATGAAATATCCTGAACTCTACCTCCTTTATTTGTTGTCAATTATTATAGAAGGAATGTGATCAATATCAAAGGGGGTCATTGAAAAGGCCACTGTTTTTATTGTATTTTGATGAAAAATGATTAAAAAAGACATCAGAGCATCTCGATGAAGATGATGGTGATGGTTTGAAGAAGGGTGATTGAGTTAAACAAAGATCGTAAATGCTTAGGATGAAATGTCCTGTGATTGAAGGGACATGTTCTCTTGATATGAAGATCAAAGGTGGATGATTCAATGTATCTATTGAGAAAGCTTGAATGTATGATGAGTTTCATCTCGTTGTTTAGAGAATGAATGAAGAATCATAGTAGTTGATGGATTTCATTGAAAGTATATTTATGATGGTGATTTTTTCACTCAAGGTTTTGTGGCGCTCCCCTCAAGTGTGCGTGACAAAGGACCAATCTACTTCCCGCTGGTGTGCGGCTATTGAAATTCACGAGTCCCACATTGGGGCATGGGAAGTTCATAATGCGCTTGATAATAAGGGTGTGATGCCCAAAGCAGACAGTATCATGTCAGCTTGTGAGCACTGGTGACTCAATCACATGACTTGTACCTGGTATCCAAGTTGGGGGAGTTTTGTACACCCCTTGTGTAGCGTTGAGGGGAAGAATGTTGTGCCCAGGGTTGTGCAACCCTCCCCTCAGGTGTGCGTGACAAACTCCTAATCGACTTACTGTAACATCCTTTACCAACCCATTATCTTGGACCACGTGGAAGGTGTTACTAATATTAGGTGACATTCCCCAAACATCAAAGACTGACAATAAATGCCAATGGTTTAAACACAAAGTTACAAGGGGGTACGATTTACTCTATTTAATACACACACAATCACAAGATAAACAAAAATAAGCCAGACATTTGTATACATGATGCATGCAATCAAATCCAACAATAATAAATAATGTAACCAAACCCAACAATAAACAATGAATCAAGACCAACATCAGAGTAACAAAGGAACAATGTAAAAAAGAGTCTAAACCCCAAAGTAGTAAAAGACTCTGACACCAAGGTGACACCACTCCAAACCAAGACAAGAACAACTCCAAGCTCCACCCATACTAACCATGAAAACATCTATTATGGTGATCCAACAGTGATGTATGAAACCGTTCTCTTTCCTGTATCCCATAAAGCAACGTCTACATATGCATGGAGGTACATATGAAGGGAGTGAGTTTAACGACTCAATATGCAACTCCTAAAGCTTTTTCTCACATGCCAATAAGACTAGAAATAGGTTAGCTCACAGATTTATAAAACAGATGAGAAATAAAAAAAGCAGATCAATAGTTTTCACAGTAATCAATAAAACAGATGCATAGGTTTTCCAAAACAACATAACCAAAGAATATTTTTCCAATCAAGAGTAGAAGTAATTAATTATAGTCAATTTGGCATAATCATCCATGTTCTCTCTCACACACTCCCATGCATGCCAAGTGACATCCCTATGCTCATGAGTGGTGATACACCCTCCACCAAGCCACCGCTTAGTGGCACTCCTCAATACGCCTTTCCCGTCGGCATTGAGAACAAAGTCTATTTCAACAAGGCCTTGTACAATAAAAATCATGAACACACACCAACCATATGCCTTTTTAGTCTACAATTATAATCCCGTTTTTCCAAGAACATGTTTCAAAACCATATTTCCTTTAAGAAAACCATTTTTATCAATTTGTTGAGCATGTTATGGGTGACACCCAAAAACCAGTTTCAAAAGCCAACCAGTAAGATAGAAATGTAGCCGAGTTCCAGTAGGGAAATTTCATTCAAAAGTAGAAGAGATTTATTTAAGAAACCCTAGAGCCTTTTCATTCCAATAAAAAGTAAAATGAGGGAAAACCCACCTACCCCGGGTTCGTTTGGCGCAACCAATCCCCAACGAATTTCCAGATATAGGCTCATTCCTCCATTCCATTGACAAATCACAAGAATATCCCATTAAAACATGTCCACTCCCATTGATTTGACTAAAGAAGTCCAGGTCTAGGTTTCCATTCAAGAGAAAATGCATAGATATAACACAAACAAAAATAGTAGAGTTCTTAGCTTTGATTCCCAAGATCAAACACTCGAAGAATCATCGAAATTAAAGTTTGGAGATCGAAGATCACCATAAATCACCCAAGGGAACCTTAGTAATCGAGGACCTAGGTCAGGGGATGAAGAATGAGACTTTTTGGATAAGTTTTGGGTTAAAAATTGAATTTCCGTACAATTAAAATCCCACAGCATGGTTAAGGTGCATAGTTTGACTAACCGTGCACTAATCGCGTGAATATGATTTTTCCCAGTTTTTTTGAAGTCGCATGTCTGCAAACAGTGCACTTTCCCATTAACTCCCCAACCCACTCACACTGTTTCTTGGAGACTTCGCACGGTTTTTACTAACCATTCTCAAACCGCACACCTCCAAATAGCATAAAAACCTTCTGAAAACTTATAGAATCTTCCCAAGACATAACTTGAACACACCCTACCTTAAATAAGCTATAATAGTAAGGAAATACCTTAAATTGGGGGTGTTACATTCTCCCCACCATTGGTCTTTTCATCCTCGAAAATCTGGAATAGGTTCGGCCACTGCACCCACATAAAATTCTCTCGTTTCCATATTTCCTCTTGAACGTTACCATGATTCCATAAAATCCATAATAAATGTATAGTTTTCCCTCACATGATTTTCTCCTGTTTGTCCACAATCCAAAATGGTACATGGATAAAACTTGCATCCGAATCAAGAGTGACATGGTCCCAACTAATCACATGATCAGGATCCAGGTGATAATTTTTCTATTAAGAGACATGAAATACATTATGAATAACGCTGAATTTTGGTGGTACGTCTAACAGATACATTACATTTCCAATCCGTTCAACAATCTCAAATGGTCCAATATACCATGGAGACAACTTCCCTTGATTTCCTGAGTGTTGATGACTAAGCCTCAGTGACACCTTCAAGAAGACACAATCACTGACATCGAAAGATAACTGTCGATGACGGTGGTATGCATATAATTTATGTTGGCTCTGAGTTGTGTCCATTCGCTTCCAGATCTTCTAGATATTTTTCAGTCTCATAGACAAGACTATGTCTAATCAGTGTGGTTTCCCCCATTTCCACCCAACATAGTGGAGAATTATTATGATGATCATACAATTCCATGAATGTAGCTATATAAATCATTGTCTGATAGTTATTATTATAAGAGAATTCCACTAAAGGCATATGATCCTCCCATGATCCACCAAAGTCCATGACACAAGATTTGAGCATATCTTCCAATGTCTGAATTATTCATTCTAATTTCCCATCCATCTGAGGATGATATTCCATGATCATAGCCAACTGATTTCTGAGATATTATTGCAACAATTTTGAGAATCAAGAAGTGAATCGAGGATCCCTATAAAAAATGATCTAAACTAGAACTCCATACAACTTGACTACTTCTCAAATATATAACTTTTTCCAAATACTCGGTATTGGACTTTCTGATTGGGAGAAAGTGTGAAGACTTGGTGAGTTGATCCATGATCACCCAAATATCACCGTGCTTCCAAAGCATCCTTACTAGACCAGTGAAAAATTCCATGAAAATTTTCTCTCAAATCCATACTAGTTAGGAATAAATTTTAGCATACCAACTAGTCGTTGATGTTCAACCTTTACCTGCTGACAAGTTAGACACTTCATAACATAATCTACAATCTTGTGTTTCATACCTAACCAAAAGAAATGAGCTTTCATCACATTGTAAATTTTATGAATACATGGATGAATAGACCATTTCAAATGGAGATACACTAAAAGAATCTATTCTTGACTAGAATAAAGGACCCAAATTCGGTTCTGAAAGCATAACAAAGAGTTTTCATCCTCTTTCTAGCTACCAGAAGTCTCCCTTCAATTTAGGTTTGACCTAATAGTGATGCAATAAGGATACGATATTTAAGCCTCTTTTACAAAATTCATTAGGTTAGGAACAAGATTAACTGGGAAGAAAATTTCATTCTCATTCTTTTCAACACAGTCTAGGTGCATGTTAACAATAATGCTCATAAGATTCCATTGGTTATGTGGTTCCCTAAACACTAGGATATATGATTTCCAACTCAACACATATACCACCGAACTCCCTTCACTGGGTGTGTATTATAAGTTAAAATCAAACATCTGTAGGTACTCCACCTGTCTTCGTTTCCTCAAGTTCATGTCTCATTGAGAGAATATGTTTTTCAAAATCTTATGATCAATGAAGACTCTAAACTTTTCTCCAAAGAGGTAGTGACACTAGGTCTTTAATTCATGGACACTTGTAGCTAATTCCAGGTCATGTGTCAGATAGTTGTTCTCACGTGTTTGCAACTACCTCGAACCATAGGCCACAACATGATCTGCCTGCATGAGAATACCCATTCTCGTTAGAGCACTCATAGGAGAATCAAGCCTTGAGAAATCCTGAACAAAGCAAAAAAAAATTATACTAATCCTAGAAAACCATGCATCTTAAAAAAATTATTGGGTGGCTGATATTAAATGACTGCTTTAATCTTACCAGGTTTAACTGATATTCCCTCTTCAAAAATGATGTGCCCGAGGAAACTGATTTTTTGTATCCAGAAGTCACACTTAGAAAACTTAGCATACAATCAATTATCCCACAATGTACTAAGTATAATTTTCAAGTCCTCATCGTTTCCATTCCGGCTTTGACAATAAACCAAAATATCATCAAAAAACACCACTACAAAAGAATCATGGTACTTTTGGAATATATGGTTCATCAGGTCCATAAATATTGCAGGTACATTCATCAAACCAAAGGGAATGTGGACATATTCATAATGGACATAATAATTCAGGAATGCTGTCTTCAGAATATAATCTTTTTTGACTCCGAGTTGATGATATCCTGATCATATATCAATATTAGAGAACCAACTGAATCCTTTTAATTGATTAAATAGGTCATAGATTCGAGGAATAGGGTACCAACTTATAATTATAACCTAATTTGGTTTATTTTAATCAAAACATAAATGGTGGGAATCTTCTACCTTCTTTATGAATAAAACCTGTGCAGCCCAAGGCGATACACTCAGTCTATTGAAGCATTTATTCTCCAACTCTTCTAGTTGGAAATTTAATTCATGTAGCTTTGTCAGATCCATTCTATAATATGAGAGAGAAATATGGATTTTCCTAATATTAGATCAATAGAAAATTTGATTTCCCCCTCAGATGGTAACCTAGAGAAATCATTCAGAAAGACATACGGGTATCGATCCATTATGGTAGGAAGAGTCCTATTTTCAGATTTATCCATAGCACCCAGATTAATTTCTATTAACTGATCATAGATGGTTCCTTCCACCGATTCTAAAGGTCCCACTCAACCTGTATTTATATCCAAACCCCCCTTGAAAACATGATGAGTTTCATCCGGGGATGTGAATGAAACTTTTTGATCATAACAGTCTATATGGGCTTCAAATTCTACTAGTTAGTCTATTCCAAAGATTAGATAAAGAACATCAATCTCTAGGACTTTAAACTCCTAGAGAAATTGCACCATGTCAATGGTAATTGATCATACTGGAAACTTGAATCCTATACACTCCCAATGTCCAACGGGTTTCTTGATACTCATGGTGTGAGATATAATTTCCATGTTTAATCCCAATTGTTTAACCACACAACAAGTAATAAAATAATAAGATCCACTAGTATCAAACAAGACATGAACAAGAGTTAGGTTCAGAAGGATGGTACCTCATACTATGGAGGGACCCGGTTGCTCAGTCAAGATAGCCTTATCTTCTTTATATAACCATTGATCAAATTCCATAGGATAGATATTACTTCCTTATTGAGATGATATTTGAACAACTGAAGTGTTTTTGAATATATCCCAGTTCACTTAGGTCTATGGATGAGAACTAGTCTGATGCTATTATTCCATCCTTGCATATGAAGCCTTGGGATGAGTCCAGCCAATTCTACTCATCGATTTCAGAAGTTTATGAAAATAATTCTTATATTCCCTTTCTTACTGTAGTGGTGGAAATTCTTTGGTGATGTAGTACATTCCATACTCCTTTTCATAAGAGCACCACTCAAGAAACAATCTAGTTCATTACTGCGATGGTGTGGATAAAAGATTGTTTCAGTGGATTGATTTTCTACTACCTTGCTACCTTGGGAGAAACCCTCCCTTTTTCATTTATTTCCCAACATGAAATTCCCACTAGCACTTAGATTAAAAAAGGTTTCCCCTCCACCCGGATTACATGATAGGTTTCTATCTCCAACAAGCACATTATTTACCATTTTTGTACATTCAGTAATTCAAAACATTACCACCTTTGAGCGAACCACGAGTCAAAGAACTACCTCAACGATCTATGCTTTCAATCTCTAGCTAGAGGTTACCTTTGATTAAAAGTGAACAAGTGAGTGAATTTAGCATCATATTTAGTCACTAACATGATTCCTTGTTCCAGTTGAAATAAGTCTTCCATATTTTATGTTTGGAATGTTTCTGGGAATAAATTTTTATTGAGAAGTTCCAAAAATACTTTCCAAGTAAAATCTCAATTCAACATAGCTTGAACGATCAAGTTCCACCATGATAGCACTGGGTCCTCATGTATATAGGTTGCTAGTTTGACATTCATTTCATCTTGAGTTCCCACGAAGAAAAAAATTCTAGTTTTCCTAATTATCCATACCTACACTTTCTTTGGTCTAGATTCACTGAGAAACATCCATGGATTCTGATTTCGAAATTATGCCAAGTGATTCACCTAATGAGGTTTCTCCGTCTTAGGTCCCTTATCAACAACCTGAAAGGCTTTCATGATACTTTAAACCAAATCCTGGTTCACCTGTGGTTCGAGTGCAACCACGTTCTCAGTTTCTCCCTCTTGCTGGCTTCCTGTTCTCTTTACTGGTGGAATTTTTATTCTACCAACCATTTCAGAAGTCAAAAATTTAGTCCTTTTACTACTCATATTTTATAGTTATATTTTATATATCATGAACATAATAAAAAAATAACAATATAAAAATCAAGTAACCATGTGAAAATGCAGTCCTAGTGGGAAGTCTCTTTACTAATTCAGGATACTTAGAACTCACCAGCTAAACCTGCATCAATTAGCTGAAGACACACCTACAAGTGCTTTTGATCACTTTTTTTGTACCCAAACTACCCTGGTAACTTGAGGTTCAATATAAAAAGGTTAGCCATGTATTTTTTATGCTATACATTTCAAGTCTTGACATGCCCTATTTCTTTATTACCATACCAAGTTGAAGGACCGACCAAACCGATGCCATTTGTAACATCTCCGCTTGACCAATTAGCTTGGACTGGGTTAGAGGTGTTACTAACATTAGTTGACATTCTCTAGACACCAAATCTAGGAAATAAATGCCAATGGTTTAAACAAAAAGTTACAAGGGGAACGATTTATCCTATTTAACACACACACACACACACACACTATCACAAGATAAACATAAATAAATAAACCAAATACATCTCTATAAATGATGAATGAAACAAAATACAATAGTAATAAATAATGTAACCAAATCCAACAATAAATAGTGAATCAAGGACCAATATCAGAGTAACAACAGAACAATGTAAAAAAGAGATTAAACTCCAAAGTAGTAAAAGACTCTAGTACCAAGGTGAAACCACTCCAAACCAAGACAAGAACATCTCCATGCTCCACATCAACTAACCATGACAATGTCTATCAAGGTGCTCTACTATTAAATTATGAAACATGTGCCTTTCCTGTATCATGGAAAAACGTCAATATATGCACTGAGGTGCATATGCAGGGGTGAGTATAACAACTCATTAGGTAACTCCCATATATTTTTATCACATGCCACTAAGACTAGAAACACATTAGCTCAAATTTTTTTAAAATAGATAGGAGGGATAACAAAAGAAGATCAATAGTTTTCCCAATAACCAATAAAGTAGATGCACATTTTTTCCAAAATAGCATAACCACAAAAGAGTTTTCCTTTCAAGAGAATAATAAATTTATTATTTTCAATTTGGAATAATCATCCATGATCACACACACACACACATACTACCATGCATGGAAAGTGAAATCCCTATGCTTGCGAGTGGTGATACATCCTCCACCAAGCTATCACTGGGTGGAAATCCTCCACGTTTGTTTCCAGTCGGCACAGGCACCAAGTATATTTTAATTAGGCCTCATACAATGAAAATCATAAGCACAAACCAACCATTTTCCTTTCCAGTTAGAACCCATAACCCAGTTATGACAAGAACTTACATCAAAACCAATTTTCCTTTAATAAAACTATTTGTATAAATTTATTATGAATGTTGTGGGAGACACCCACAAACCAATTTCAAAAGACAACATGTAAGATAGAAATCCAGAAGATTTTAAATAGTGTAATTTCATTCAAAAGAAGAAGGGATTTATTTAAGAAATCCTAGAGCCTTCACATTATAATAAAAGTGGAAAGTGGTAAAATCTACCTACCTAGAGTTTGTTTGGATCAACCAATACCCAGTTAATATTTAGATATAGGATCCTTCCTCTATTCCTCTAATTAATCAAAAGAAGATCACATTAAAACTTATCCACTCCCATAGATCTATCCATATAATCCCCAATATAGAGTTTTGTTCAAGAGAAAATAAGTAGATCTAATACAGATGGAATGAATGGAGTTCTTACCTTTGATTATAAAGATCAACCACTCAAAGAATCATCAAATTAAAATTCTAGAGATCAAATATCACCAAAAATTTCCTAAGGGAACACTATAAATTGAGATCATAGACTTGCAGAGGAATAATGATATTTTTAGGGGATTTTTAGGCTAAAAATCAATTTTTATATAATTAAAATCCAATCGCACAGTTGATCCCCATAGTTTGACTAACCGTGTGCTAATCATGTGAATTATCTCTGTCCAATTTTTCAAGTTTCATGGTTTTTCCAAACCATATGCCAACCGTGCTTCTTCCTAATAACTTCCCAAACCACTCTCATGGATTCCTAGAAACTTCACACAGTTTCTATGAATTGTGATCAAACTATGTGCCTCCAAAAGGAATCCCAAACCTTCTCAAAACTTATATAATCTCCCCAAGACTTAACCAATAAATTCCTTACCATAAATAATCTATAAAAGTATGTAAATACCTCAAATCAAGGGTGTTACAGTTTCCTCTAATGTGTGGCTACTACAAGTCATGAGTCCCACATCGGGGCGTGGGGATTTCACAATGTGCCTCATAATAAGGGTGTGGTATCCTCCTTGACATGAGAACTTTTCCTATTAAAAGGGGTGTGATTTACCTGGGGGAGAAAACCATGAGGGATGGATGGAAAAATCGGATAATATCATGTCATCCTGGGAGCATTGTGACTCGATCACACAACTTCCCTTGTGGTTTGTGTGATGATATTGTTGTATTTATTGTCAATGTGTTATGTGGAAGTCAATGTATGTTTTGAAAAATTGGGTAATTTATTGAGTATCCACCCATTACATGGTAGTTTAAGGTTCTTCCCATATAGTTTGGTTTTGGAGAAATAGAAAGGATAAAGGGTTTAATGGAAATACTAATGAATACCACATGTTGGTAAGGAAAATGGATAAGGAAGGTTGCTAGCGAGCAACCCCTTTATTCTAAATATTGTTTGATCTAGTATTCATTGATAAGACAAGTGTTGAAGGTTTAAGATCACTTTATATAACATTTTTAAATAGAGGAAAAGTGGGAGAAGCTTATCCAACTACTGAATCTATAATGGAAAACTTTTACAGTTATGATGAATAAGTGTACAACAAATTCAAATTTTGGAGGAAATATATCTTAAATGTGGAGAACCCATCCTTGATGTATTTAAAATTTTTGTTGCTTTAATTAGTGTGAAATTTTCTTGGATGAATTTTGTAAGTTACTTGAAATGTTTTGAGATAGCTGGAGATAAGTCAAAGTGAGTCTAGTTTGAATTTCATGAATCCTAGAAACACTAGACAGGTCATATGACTTTGGGTTGAGGTCATTAAACCTTGATCAAGAATTTGACTTTGAAACTGGAAAAGTATGACTTTGAATATCATTTGAATTCAAGGAAATCATATGAATTTTTCATATAACTATGCACTGTAAGTCTGATAATAAGACTCTAGTACATCATATGACTTGGTTTTGTGATAGGAAAATTGGAAAAGGCTCAATTGTATGTCTTCAAAGACATATGAAATGGATTTCATACGACTTTATCCAAAGTTAAAAATTAACAAATTCCCCAGCGCAAGCCTTGAGCATAAATATTTTGAAGCGTTGAGAATAATCCTCTGAAGAGATGAGCGTAAGTATTCTAATGCTCAACGTAAGACTCTTCGAATCGGGCATAAGCCTTTACTTCTCAACATAATTCTTCTAAAGTGATGAGAATCCAAAAAATTAGTAATGAGACTATGTAAAGGTTATATAGAAATTCAACGAGCTATGTAATGGTAAGACATGAATTTTAGGATCTACTTAAAGGTAAAACCCCATCTACGTAAATGCAATCTCAACTAAAAATGAGATATGTAAGGGTAAACTAAGAGAAACTCCAATTTACAATGGTAAAATGAAGTAACCCTTACTCTAAAATAGAGTTTATACAGTGGAAGGAGATCCAACCAATGCCATATTCTATGCTAAATATCCCAAATCAGATAGCACTGCAACAATTTTGTGTAAAATATGATGATTTACTATAGTTACACTTCAAGATAGAACTAGAAATGGTGCCTGGTTGGAGAAAATTCACTGTTCCATTTTATCATTTTCACACTAAAATAATGTTGGTTAGAGATGGTAAACCCTACATAAAGGTTATTTGAGATATCCAAGGGCTATGTAAAGGTAACTAGGATCTATGTAAAGGTACATCTAGAGATCCAAGACCTACATAAAGGTAATTATAACTCACGTAAAGATTAAAATGAATTATTGAGAGCTACGTTAAGGTAAATATGAGTTATGTAAATGTTGATTTGATAATTAGGGCCTACATTAAATCATGAGGAGATCAATGAATAATTTTTTAGGATTCTCAAATGAGAATATTTGAAAATCTATTCTTGTGATCAAAATGAATATAATTCATATGATTCCGGACAATAATATCTAATGAATTTAAAAATTAAAAAGGTTTTGTGATTCAAGATCAGTTTATTGGACTAAGGATCTAGTTTTCTAAGTGAGCTCCACAATATAGAAAAATAGACTATGCTGTAGAAATATTTTAAGTGAAGGCCATCACATAATAGTGAATTTTTTGTAGCTGTTTTGCTAAGTTCTTTAAAAAATAAATCTACTTGTGTGAAATGATCAATCATAGAATTACATAGAGGAAGTCACAATGTTTTGAGTTGAAGTCTGGAGATCAAAATGACATGGACCACATTGTAGTGTATTTTTTAGTGATCGTTTTGTGAGATGGTTGAAAGTGGTGAGTTGTTTTAATGAGGAATAAGAACATGGATATTACAAGGAATTCACAAATTGATTTTTTTCAATTACTTATCAATGTTAATTGAATTTGGAGAAGGTTATCGAATTTTTTTCCAAGTTACCGAATGAGATGAAGGGTAAAAGTAGTATTTTTCTTTAGAAAAATAGTTAATAAAATAGAATAATATATTGAAGTTTGTGTGATGAAACCCATATACAAGACATTGAGAAAATAACGATCATGGGATACTAGAATATTTTATTGGATATTATATACCCAACATATAGGAAATATTATTTTCTAAGGGACCAATATATAAAAGGAAAACAAATAATGATAGGGTAGGGTTCGAGAATCTGAGAGGTGAAAACATTTTCTATATTTTGAAGACATATCGAGGTAGAAGATGAGTAGAGAGAGCCTATGTTAAAGCTTATGATCATTTGGGTATCGAAAATGATGATTGTAGAAGGATCCAACCATCGTTTAGTGATTAGATCAGTGATCTAAAGTTGAGAAGAAGAAGTAGAAGGAAGAAGAAGCTAAGTGAGAGATAAGTTGTACTATTGTTTATATTAGTTGTGTTGAGCCTTTAAATAAATGAGAATCTACTTGACATATAATATCACCAAAGCTCAGATATTGAGTGAGACATTCATATGATTAGATTATTTAGAACCCTGTGAAGCAAAGCTGTAAGTAGGAACTGTGTTGTTGTTTTTTCTGACTTGATGAACTTAAGGAATTTAAAGATCCCATGTTGTGGTAAAAGTAAAACCATATTATTGATATAGAAGCGTCTGATGTAGACTTGTTAATCAACTTACATGAGGATATTAAAGAAAAAATTTCATATACATGGTGCGAAGCCAAAGAACCCATATGACTTAGAGTATGCGGGGAGATCACAGTGAGACTTTGTGAAAGAAGTTGGAAGATGTTGTAAATAATTCCTATGAGAAGCATGTAAGTGTATTCATGGTGATATTATATGTATGTGTAATAAGAAATAACAATTATATCCAACATTTAATTATAGTTAAGAATCCTTTATTAGGGTGAATAACCAATCAAGGCAATGAGTGCATATTTTTGGACTATAAATACCACATGCTCTTTTTATTTTAACTTTACTTGCATGCATGTGGTTGATGATTACTTGCTTAAACTAAAATATATCCAATGGCACTAACTATAAACAATAATTAAATTCCAAAGAGGGTAAGTGATTCCAAGAGTATTTGGAATTTGGTAAAAATATGAAACACTTGATTCACCCCCCCTCTTAGGTGTTTTCTCTAATCCAATTGGGAATTTCAATTTGTACCATAAAAATACTTATCCATTGATTTGATTTATTTTTGAATATCCACTGAATTTCATTTGATTTAATGAAGTTCATATTTGAGATGTTTGAAGAGAATTAGATGGAAGTATCAAAATATTATTAATCATGTGGAAGTATCTTCCAAGACTATGGAAAATAGGAAAATAAAGATGCAAATAAAGTGATAAAAAATTTAAATAAGGAAAGAGATCAACCACTTCTTGAATCTAAATAAAGTAGTAAGTGCTCATCTAGTGAATTTGTTGATAGAGATCCCTTTGATGACTCTAGTTAAAGTTTTTGAGAGAATGAATAGATAAAAACAAAGAAAGTTTTTTACTCTCATGTCAAAGATTATTAGAATAATGTTCTTGATGAAGTTGTTTCTTATATACTTGGTTTCATCTTGGAACTATTTAATGAAAATCATAGCTAGAGGAAGAATCTGAAGCCGGAGAGATTGCATTGGATATATAGGTTGGAATATATAACTCTCTCTAAAAACTAGTGAAAGATAATGGTGAAACAACCTCACTTTGCGATGATAGCATGTATTTGATTGATGAAAAATTTCAAAGAATAGTCATTGAGAAGGAAGTGTTCAAATTTATTGTTACTGAGGAATCCATGCATTAGAGAATCTATACAATGTAACTATGAATATCAAGGATTCATGTTTGAATGTGAAATCTAAAAGAATTCAAGATCTAGACAGTTCACTATAGGATATTGGTAATATGTAATACGAATAATTTCAAAAGTTGATATGTGATTGGGAGATAAGGATCAAATCAGTTGAGGTTGAAAAATATTCCCTCAATGAAGTGTTTAGTGCTTGGAGAATGAAAATCCCTCTCTTTATTACACATTAATTCATGATTTATTACATAATATTACACATAATATACCATAGAATATAGATAAGTCTAGTGTCTTTGGGTAATTAGGTATACTACATAACAACTTAAAATAGGGGATACATTTCAATTATTGAAAGCTTCCTTAACATGATCCTAATATTCCTTCATTCTTAAAATTGTATGGGATAACCTGGGGACATACAAAAGAATGGGGGGAGCTATAAAGCCCAATAATAGAATAAACATGGAATAACATGAAGAAAGTATTACATGTTAGACAATAGGAAATTAAATGGGATATAAAAAGGGTGAGAAACATGAACATGAACATTGAGGCATGATAAATCATGATAATATAAAGCAACATAGAAATGTGGAAACAACATTAAAGATGGCATCATAAACACAAGTCATAGATAACCATCAATAAATCATTATGGAAAAAGTCTTGTGATGGTTTAGGTTCAGTCCCTAATCCCTTTTATTACATCTCATGAGACTAAAAAATTACCCAATGCATTGGAGCACTATATAATTCTGAGCGCACCTGTCACATTCATTTCATTCACCTGAATAAGTGTGCCACATAGATCATACAATATGGAATAATTTATCATAAAATTTTATTCCATGATCATAGAGTTTGGAATAAATACATCTAAGTCCCCAATAAAATAATTATAAGTGCATAAAGTTGAACACCCTTGATAGGAAATGGGTATGAGTATTCACTACACAATTGTTTGGCATGAAAATCGTGGTGAAATTTCAGTAGCATAATGGGGGTCCATAAATATTCATGGGAGGGATTAATGAGAGTTAAATGGGTCTATCATCATTTATAAATAATAATGTAACTAACGAGGGATATTTAAGAACATACACCAACATTATGAATTGGAGGATAAAAGAAATATGGCAATGAAGATACTTGCATAAAGAGAAGAAGAAGAGGATACCTTACCTTGAGAGGGTGATTCCAAAAGCTTGGGAGGAGCTTCTTGAGAGCTTGGGGGAACCTTGGGATAACTCTATAGATATTAGGGAATATTAAGGGCATGATCCAAGGTTTGTGAGTGAATTGGAATGAGATATTGGGAGAGTTTATATAGGAAAAGAGGGGAGTTCTCTATTATTTCTCAAACTTATGTTTTTGGCTCTATATAATAAAATAACCAAAACCACAAAACTTCACATTGTTTTTCCCATGGTTTCTTCTAAATAGTTTTGTTTTTAATTATTTTATAAGGAAAAGAGACAAACTTATAAAAATATTTCCCTTGGTGATGTGGAAATGAGTCATGTCCTTAAAGAAATAATTTTAAAACCTTAAAATGTATTATAGTTTTCAGAGGATTCATAAAGGTTTTATAAAATTAATAAAATAAACTTAAAATAACATTATTTTAAATGGGAAAAATTATGTTTTTTCATCGATACCATTTATAGTATTTATTACATCATTTTTGGATCATTATGATTTCATAATACACACTATATATTTATACTGTATTTAATTTTTACCCGAAAATTCATTTGTCTTATAAAATTATAAAAAATTAACAATTTGATAATTTCAATGTCATGATTCCAAAAATAATATTTTATTTTATCAAAATAATTTTTTAAATATTTGAATTTTCACTTTTAAAATAAGATTCTATATTTATTAAGAAATGTTGAGTTTTTTTTTTGACAATAATAGTTTTTGAACCCTTATCAAAAATACATTTATCTTCATAAAAATTATAAAAAATTTTATATTTAATAATTTTTTTAATAATAATTTTTTATAAAAATATAATTTATTTCAAAAATCCATTAATTCATTGAAATAAATTCCTTAATTGAATTTGAATATTACCCAAAAATATAAATTGTGTTTTACTATAAAAAAATAGAAAATAATTTATAAAGTAACAATAATAAAATGAAAATATATTAATTATTATATAAAATATATATTCATATTATTAGGGTCTTTATACACATCCCTTTATTATACCAGAAAACACCCTAAAGGTAAGGTGCGTGGTAGTGAGACTCTCATTGGGTGGTTTGGCATATATGGATTGGGACATGATCTTGATGAGCTTGAAATTATCCCATAAATGGGTTTTCTCATGCTTTAGTTATTGGATATCAACTTGGGATTGGTTGAGGGAAAACAACATTGATTCTATCTCCCTCAGAATCTTCGATAAATGGGATTCTTAGGGTATGATCCTACTGGTTGATGCGATCACTTCCTTTGTTTGTGTCAATTGGATTTGTTAAAACCTTATATTTATACTAATCATATGATAACTACTCAAAAAATGTATTATCAATGATTATTATTCTTAATGATCTTTTAAATTTGTCAGGATATAATAAAACCAATGATGTGTATGTGTTTTATATATCCATAATAAATAATAAGACATTTAATTAAATCACAAGGGGAATTTTATTTCTAAAAGTTCAGGTCATTAGAATATTCTCCCCTTTAGAAATTTCTACCTTGAAATTTTCATTTCACACACTAAAACAGATGAGGGTAATTCTATTTCATCACCTCCTCCAGTTCCCACACCGCTTCTTCAAAATTTTGTTTTCTCCATAACACTTTGACCAGGTGAATTTTCATATTTTTTAGAACATTGTCTCTACAATCTAAGATCTTCACCTACTTCTCCTCATATGAGAGGTCATTATCCAATGGTACCACCTATGGATTCAGTACATGTGAGGGGTTTGGTATGTACTTATTCAATAGTGATACATGGAACACATCATGTACTTGAGATAGGTTGGGTGGGAGTGTTGTTTGATAGATCACCACTCTGATGCGATAAATGATCTCAAAGGGACCGATGTATCTTGGAATAATCTTTCTCTTCTTCCCAAATCTCATGAATTTCTTCCTTGGAGAGTTGTAGAGGAACACCTTTCCTCCATCCTCAAATTCTAGGTCTCATCGATGATTGTCAACCTAGCTCTTTTTTTTAAATCTGAATATCCTTGATGTGATTTTGAATGGGTTTGACATTTTCCACCATTTCCTCAATCATTTTAGAACCTATCTATTTGCATTCCACAACTTTATCCCAAGATGCATGTGTTTTTCACCTCTTCCTATAAAGGGATTCATATGGAGTCATTTGGATGCTTGAGTGGAAACTATTATTATATGATAACTAAACTAGAGGAAGATGTTGATCCCATCCTCCTTTGAAGTCAATTGACAATGCTCTCAATATGCCCTCGACTGTATGGATAGTCTTCTCAGATTGGCCATCAATTTGAGGGTGATAATCCATGTTGAATTTCAATTGAGTATTTACAGTCTGTTGGAGAATCTTCTAGAACATGGAGGTAAATCTTAGATCTCTATCAGATATAAATGATAGTGGTGTTCCATGTATCCTCACCACTTCTCTAATGAATATCCTTCCAAGTTGATCGAGTTAGAAGTAATTTAGAATTAAAATTAAGTGAGTAGTCTTTGTAAGACGATCCAACAAAACCCATATAGAATTATTTCCTCTTGATTCCTTTAGAAGACCAGAGACAAAATCCATGGTTATGTTTTCCCATTTCTATATAGGTATGGGTAATGGTTTCATCATCCCCTTTTATTTTTTTCCTTTCCGACATCAATTGATGACATATAAAAAATCTTGATGTATATTATGCTATCTCTTTCTTCATATTGTCTTATGAATTGTGATCTCAAAGATCTCAATACATATTTGTTCTTAATGGATGGATGGTGAATTTTTAACAATGTGCATCATCCAACAAATCCTTCTTTAACATAGTATTTTATGGTACACATAGTCGTGAACCAAATATTACAAATCCTTCATTAACATTAAACTCTAAGGATTTCCATTTTCTTATAGAATTCTTTTTCTTATTAATTCCAATACCATCTCTTTGAGAATCCTTTATCCTGTCCATAAGAGATGATTGATAAATAATTTGTGAAAATATTGATGATGTTCCTTCCTTTATGATTCCGATGTCCATCCTTTTCAAGTCTAAGAAGATCATATCCTTCTCAATTCTCATCAATGATAAAATATACAAATCCTTTCTACTTCAAGCATATTCCACTTTATTTTCTTTCCCAAGATGATAGTGTATTGATAAGTCATAGTTCGTAATCATCTCTAACCATTATAATTGGCGCATATTCATCTCTTTCTATTTGGATATATACTTGAGGCTCCTGTGATCTGTATATATTTCACACTTCTCCCCAAAGAGATAATGCCTACAAATTTTCAACATAAGGATCACTACATCCAACTCTATATCATGTGTTGGTAAGTTCTATTAATAAAATTTCAATTTCTTTTAGGCATAGGCTATCAATTTTTCATTCTACATTAACACACAACTCAAGTCCTTCTTCGAAGCATTGCTGTATACCACAAATAATTCCCCACTTATGGGTAGTGTAAGTACAGGTGTAGTGATTAGCCTCTTTTTCAACTCCTTGAATCTCTCTTCACATTCATTATTCCAAAAAAACTTGAATCCCTTCCATGTTATCTTGGTTAGAGGGTTTAAAAATCAGGAGAAATTTCTCACAAATCGACAATAGTACCCAGATAATCCAAAGAAACAATGGATTTCTGTCATAGATGTTGGCCTCATATATCCTTCAATTGCTCCTATCATTAAAGGGTCCATAGATATCCTATTGCTTGTGATAATATTCCCCAAGAATGATACTTCTTTCTACCAAAACTCATATTTATTGTACTTTACATATATATTCTCTTTTTTAAGGTCTTTATCATAATGCTCAAATGATTCTCATGATCCTCCATGATTTTGGAGTATATTAGAATATCATATATAAGTAATACCAAAAATTTTCTAGGTAATCTCTAAAGACTCTATTCATCATGTCCATGAAGATTTTTGGATCATTAGTGAGTTAGAATGGAATTAATATGAACTCATAGCGCCCGTACTTTTTACAAAAAGAAGTCTTGGGGATATCCTCCTACTTCACCCTTACTTGATAATACCACGACTGAAGATCCACCTTGGAGATTTATTTTTCTCCACATATCTGATCGAACAAGTCATAAATCCATGACATAAGATACTTATTATTTATCATGATCTTGTTTAGATCATGATAATCAATGTAAAGGCGTATTGACCCATACTTCTTCTTGAGGAAGATGACTAGTTTACCCTAAGGTGAAGTACTTGGGTATATAAATCTTTTATCTATATTTTCATGCAATTATTTCTTCATCTCATCAAGTTCCACAATATTCATTCTATATGGATTCTTGGATAATGGAAATGAACCAGGTATAATCATGATTGAAAAATCAATCTCTTAGCTAGGAGGAAGACCAATAAATTTTTCAGGAAACACATCAGCATATTCCCTTACAATGGGAATGTATTTGAGGATGATATTTTCCTTAGTCTCAATCATTTGAGCTAGATACACTTTCTCATAGGGAATTATTATCAATGATTGAGATGTTTGTGCTAAAGAAGATTCATCCCCCTCCTTGCACTTGTACAAAATAAATGGATGATTCATAATACAGAGAATGATTTCCTTCTCGAGGAAATTTATGTTGGATCTATATAAGGAAATCCAATCCATACCCATAATTGCATCAAATTTGACTAAAGAGAGTATTATAAGGTTCTCTGGGAAGCTCAACCTATAAATTTTTATAGGGGAAGAATTATATACTAGGGATGAAAAAATTTCCCCATTTTCTATCTTCACCGACAGATCTACTTCCATGATCTGTGGTGGTGTTTAAATAGTTCTACTAAACTTTTGTGATATGAAGGAATTCATAAAACCAGAATAAAAAAGTATGTTTTCTATTATTGAATGAACAACTAGCATACCCATCACCACTTAATTGTGGGGATCCACCTCTATGGTTGTGATGGAAAAATATCGCCCTTACTGCCTTGGAGGTTTTTGGCACAGATTATCTCTGTCCACCCTTAGCCGAGTGCATTGTTTTGAAAAGTGACATTATTATTTGTATTTGAAACATTGGACAAAAGGATGAGGGTTGAATAGAGCATTCCTCGCTTCTATTATATTGGTTGGTTTCTCCCATTGGTAAAAGATATCTAGGTTCCCTTCCTTCCCACACCTAAATCATTTCCTCACCCCTCTTAGGAAATTTCTAGGGTGCTTCTTTCCACACTTTTGAAAAGTGTAATGTTGAAATTTCTTACCACTATTAGATTTTTCTATCGCACCACTAGAATTAAAACCTACTTTCCAATTCTTATCCCCGTGAGACCCTTTAGATTCTCCAATATACATTTCTACTTTGAGGTAACATCTTACAATTTCCTCATATCTATCAAAGTCTCAGATCACCAGGGCTTTTTTTAGGCTCAGTTTTATCCCACCAATAATGCTTTCAACTTTGTATTCAGGGGTAATAAAGAAGTTGGGGGCATATCGTGCAAGTCTTGTTGATTTTTCCTTGTACACCCTGATGGATTCATTTTATTTTTTCTTAAGGGAAAGAAAATCCCTTTCCATTTTAAATCAGAGTGCATGAGGAAAATATTTTTCAAAAAACATTTTTCGGAACTCCTTCCACCCATCGTTTCAATCTCTTCCTTAGGCTTCATATTCTTGATCAATGTACACCATTGATCAGATTATCCCTCAATACGATAAAGATATAGTATAAAATTATATTTCATATAACATTGAAGTATGGAGAATATATTCTCAATTGATTTGATCCATTATTCCACGATTAAGGGATGAGATGATCCATGGAAAGTCGAAAGCCTTTGTCTTATAATGGAATTATTGGATCTTATTCATTCTTATGGGGATTTGGGGATTCATATTGATCTAGATTTCTATTTAGAACTTGATTCAACTGAGAGAGTATTTCCATAATGTTCATAATTCCTACTCCCATTTGGTTAGTCATCTCATTTGGACAGTTATCACATTGACCTTCACATTGATTGGTTACTCTTTTCCTCCTATTTTTCATCCATTGGATATAATAAAGGGAAAATTTTGGATAATTAATTTTAAACTATTAAACACATAAATGATAATCCAATTAAATTAAAGGGATAACTTATAAATGACATGTGTTTCCTTAGCTTATGATTTCTAGGATTCAATCTATGTTATCCATGATCTATTTTATAACAATATCACTTATGAGAATTTTTATTCCCTTAATAATGGTTCATAATGAGCTTGTGAATTTATAGAAACATATCCTCTAGGAGTGTCAAACTAGGTGTGAAACAATTCCCATTGTTGTGCACTAGTTCTCGATCAATTCTAGGTCAATGTGGCATTTTTGAGTTTTACCCCTATGTACATTTATTCCAGATCCACATCCAATTATAGTATCCAGATGAGGATTTATTTTCATGGAAACCACTTAATCTATACTTTAAAAAAATTTAGGGATGTATTCTAATGTTTATTATTATACTTAAGGATTTCTCTAGAGTTTTGTAGTCCTAACCCCAAAAATAACTAAACATTCCTTTAATACCAACTATGACAACCCTACTCTTTAGTACACATTAATTCATGAATTATTACAAAAGAATACACATAATACAACCCGAAAGATCAATAAGTAAAATTTCTTTGGATAGTTAGTTCCATTAAATAACAACTTAAAATAGGGGGTACATCACCATCATTGAAAACTTCCTGAACATGATCATAATATTCCATTGTTCTTATAACTGCATGGGATAACCTGGGGACATACATAAGAAAAGGGTGAGATATAAAGCCCAGTAAGGGAATAAACATGGAATAATATGAAGAAATTATTAAATGTTATAGAATAAGAAATTAAATGGACATAAAAAGGGTGAGAAACATGAATATAAACATTTAAGCATGATAAATCATGATAACATAAAGGCAACGCGGAAATGTGACAAAAACATTAAACATGGAATCACAAACATAGGTCAAGATAACCAGAAATAAATTATGTTGTAAAAAGTTACATGTTGGATTAGGTTCAATCTATAATACCTTACATGAAATATTATGAGGCTAAAATATTACAGAATACATTTTAGTGCTATATAATTCCAGGCGCACATGTCACTTTCATTTCATTCACATTCATAAGTGCGCCACATAGACCATATAACATGGAATCATTTATCATAAAATTTTATTACATGATCAAGGAATGTGGAATAAATACATTTAATTACAAAATTAGATAAGTATAAGTTCATTAAGGTGAACACACTTGATAGGAAATGGGTGCAGGTATTCACTACACAATTGTTTGTCATGGAAAACTGCAGTGAAATTTCGGCAGCATAACGGGGGTACATAAATGTTCATGGGAGGGATTAATGATAGTGAAGGGGTATATAATAATTTAGATATCATAAAAGAGTTTAGGGGGGTATTTAATAACATATCCCAACATTAGGAACTATAGGATAAAAGAAATAAGATAAAGAAGATACTTGAATAAAGAGGAGAAGGAGATGATCCCTTACCTTGAGAGGTGATTCCAAAAGCTTGGGAGGAGCTTCTTGAGAGCTTGAAGGAACCTTGGGAGAAATATAGATATAATATGTATTATTAAGTATGCGCTCAATGGTTTTTAAGTGAAGTGAAATGGTATATTGGGTGGGTTTATATTGGAAAAGAGAGGGGAGTTCTTTATCATTTCTCAAACATAGGTTTTGGACTCTATATAATAAAATAATAAAAACCAAAAACCTTACCATGGTTTTTTCTCATGGTTTCTGCTAAATATGGGTGGTTATAATTATTTTATAGTTTAAGGAATGAAATTATTAAAATATTACCCTTGGTGTTGTGGAAGTGAGTCATATCCTCAAAGAAATGATTTTAAAACCTTAAAATATATTATAGGTTTTGGAGGATTCATAAAGAATTTATAAAATTAATTAAATAAACTTAAAATAAAATTATTTTAAATGGGAAACATAAATTTGATCATGTATACCCTTCATATTATTTATTAAATTATTTATTTGGTCCTTATGATGTCATAATACACACATTATATTTATACCATATTTAATGTTTACCCAAAAATTCGACTATCTTAGAAAATTATGAATAATTAACCATTGGATAATTTCTAAATCATGATTTCAAAAATAATATTTATTTTATCTAAATAATTTTAGAAATAAGCGAAATTTCACTATTAAAATAAAAATCAACATTTATTGAGAAATGATGGGTTTTTTTGACAATAACAGTTTTCGAACCCTTATAAAAAATACATTTGACTTCATAAAAATTATAAGATAATTTATATTTAATAAAAATTATTTAATAATAATATTTTATTAAAATAATATTTATTTAAAAAATCCATTAATTCATCATAATAAATGCCTTGATTGAATTTAAATATTACCCAAAAATATAATTTTTGTTTTATTGTATCAAAATATAAAATAATTTATAATGTAACAATAATAAAATGAAAATATATTCATTATTCTATACAATATAAAGATTAATATTATTAGTGTCTTAATAAATATCCCTTTATTACACTGGAAAATGCCATAAGGGTAAGGTGAGTGAGAATGAGACTTTCATGGGGTGGTTTGGCATACATGGTCTGGGATATGATCTTGATGAGTTTGAACTTCTCTCATAAATGGTTTCACTCATGATTAAGTTGTTAGATCTCAGCTTAGGCTTGGTCGAGGGGAAAACCCTGTGATGCTATCTCCCTTGAAAGCTCTGATAAATGGTCTTTATAGGGTAAGATCCTACTTGTTGAGGCCATCACTTCCCTTTTCAATGTTAATTGGATTTTTAAAAACCCTATATTTATACTAATCATATGATCACTATTAAATGACTATATTATGAATGATCATATTGCTTAATAGTCTTTTAAATATATTAGGTTACAATAAAACCAATAAATTTAATTTTTTTCCTATAAAAATAATACATAATAAGACATTTAATTAAATCATAAGGAGAATTTTATTTATAAAAGTTTGTATTATTACATGGAGGAAATTTTAGAAATCTAGAAACTGCTCAACATGAATCCTCTTAAGTTATTGAGAAGAAGTGTTACACCACTCTGTTTTTAGAAAAGTGTTTTATTTAAAAAGGGAATCGTTATGGTGGTAAAGAGTACATGATATGTTTTAGGGAAGCATCCACCTCAATCACATAGAAAAATATCACCCATAGTCCTAAAAGATATGCATGCATTAAATCTGTTATATCAAATAGAACTAGAAAAAAGAAAAATTATATACATATATGGGTGAAGAAAAATTATTATAATACTACAACATCATTAAGGTTATATGTGGGAAATTTTAGGAAAATTATGTCCGTAGAAATATCCTTAAAGGTTGGGACTTCAAACCAAAATTAGAAAGTTCCATAATCTAGAAAGCCCAGAAAACCATTACCTAAAATGAAAAGAACAAGATTATTTTGTATATGTTGGTGTTTCTGGAGGTTTGGATACATGATCATTGATTTTTGGAATAATATTTCAAATTATAATTGTGTTTTATGTAAATAAGTATGGGTTATAAAAGTAAAATTTGAGAAGAAACCTATTGGACATAATTCACAGAACAAAGGAAATATATCAAATGGAAATATATTTGAAATCCTAGAAACTTTATGTGATTATTGAAACATTCATGGATACACATATGATTATTTATGATATTTTACAACTATAAAAACCTATATTTTGTTTTGAAAATAATTCTACAATAACATAATAAATAAAGGAAGAACAAAGAATCACCCACCTCAAATCAGGTGGAATAAAGTCAAAATGCATTGCCTTCCAGGGAGAAGGCCCAATCGAGTCAAGAATCTACTTCTATAGGACCTAAATGAAAAAAAACCCAAGATTAGGTGAAACTAAACCATAAATCACATCTTTTAAAATATTTAGGGGTCTTAGGAAGATGGAAAATTGAAGGGAAACAAGATAGGAAAAGATAACAAAAGAGGATATAGGAATCAAGTATAGTTTACCATGAATAAATCACTTGGAAACATGATAAATGGATCATATATTCATGGGAAGGAAGAGTAATTTATCCCTTTATATTTATAATATTCATTTGTGAAATTTGAGAGAGGGAATGGGGTAAGGTATAATCCCTTAAAATTCTGAAGGTAAAATAGTTAAAATCACTTTTTATGTGATTCTGGATAAGTCACATGGTTTGTTAAATCATGTGAAAATTATATGAAAACTACTGGAAGAGACTTGGGAACTGACAAGGTTTATCCACATGGTTACTCCTAACAATATTCCAATCAAAATTCACCCTCAAGAGAAATAATGGTTTCACGGTCACTTGGAAGACCCTGATCAACTTGATGAACCGTGTTCCAACCATGAAAATTTTCTCTGTTAAGATTAAAGCACTATAGCATGTTACTATTAACTCTGTGAAAACTGTGTGAAACCCAAACATATTTCAAATTAAAAAAATTAAAGACCTAAAAGATATCAAAGCCTAAAACACTCTATAATATCCTAAAGTAATAAAAAATAACCAATAATAGTAATACAAGGTGTTACAATATCCTCACCATGAAACTTTATACCCTTAGAAAATCCGTTGTCAAAGTAGAAGGAAATTGAAAATGAAAAAAACTAGAACTCAATATAAGAGGTTGGTGGGATGGGGAATTGAATCAAGAGGGACCCATAATGAGGAATCCATTCAACATGATCCATCATCCAAACCCAATACTCAAGATCCTAAAAACAAGGGAACCCCCAAATCCTTGAATGCTACCAAACATCTCCAATCATATACCAACCACAACCATAAGACATAGAGCCAAATGAAACATAGACTAACCATGGGACTCTCCATCATTTATAATTAATTTAAAATGGTTAAATCAAAGGTAAATAACCCATAGTAGGGGGATATTAACATTGATAAATATCATCCTCATGAAATCATAAGGAAAAAAAATTCTCCCCAACCACAAGAGAAAATCAACCCATGTAACTCCTGATTGTTCACAAAAAGGATTCTATCAAAGCCCTCAAAGGATTCAAAAATCATCTAAAAAAAATCTTAGGTCCCATAATTATCCTAATAAAGGAGTGACATGGGCTTCACCTTTGCTCAAAGACATGAGTGATAGAGGGGTTACCTAGGACCTCACACCTGAAACACCAGCTCACGATGAACCAAAAAATGATCAAAACCAAAAACTGGCCAGTGCATAATCTAAACTAATGTATCATCATTTTTATTTACCAAAAAACACACCCAAGGTTTTACCCAAGTCCATCCATCAACAATAAAACCTCATTACGAGTCCATCGCTTACATAAACCTCAAGAAAAAAAACTCCACAACCCACACATGGGCATGACCACAACAAAACCAAAGTGACACCAAAGGAAATACCCACCAAGAATTACCTAAAATATTTAATTGAATCAACATCCATAAATGTGAAACAAAAAAATATATCATTACATGATATTCATTTTCCTATGATAGGCTCTCAAACCTCAAAAAGATTGATATTTACCAACCCAATTATCCAACCAAGGCTCATCTGATGTAAACCACTCAATTCCATACATGCAATATTAAACATGATAAGATTTAACAAAACATATTTGAGAAGTAATAGTGAAAACCACCTCTCCATTTATAGTATGGATAGAATCACGACTAGGACTAAGAATTAGAGGGATTACTCCTAAAGAAAACCCCCTATGTCACACCCGATTCGCTTTTAGGTATGAATATTCATTTATTTGTCTATCTTTTATTTAGGTTTCTTTTTTATCCTTTATGAATGGTTTTGAGGAATTTTAGATTTAGTTTGGGTGATGTATGATTGGTAAATTTTTAGGGGAAACCATGCACCATCTTCGGGTAACGGTGCGACATACAGGTCAGTTAGGAGGTGGAGACACAGTTGGCGCATGATTTTTGGGAACCGTGTAGTAACTATGCAGGCGTTGAATTTTCAAGCAGAGGAATTTAGCATGTTTGGAATATATTATACCAAAATATTCATCCAAAACTTATATATTCCTATAGGGAGAATTCTAGGCACATGGTTGGTGTACAATTTACCAAACTGTGCATCCAAATCATTTGATGAATTTTTATTTTTTTGAAAATTGATTTTAAAACCAGAAAAGTCTATCAAGAACCTCATTATTTCCTCTGAATGTTATAATATCAACACAGAGACTTTATTTTCGGGATTTTTAATATTAATTTACTTTCTTAGAGTTTTTCCATAAGATCTAAGAGTGTTGGATCTTGGAAATTAAAGGTATGTGTTCATTCTTCACTTGTTCTTCATCACGCTTCTAGATCTCATCTTATTTCCTTGAAAGGAATGATAGATCTGGAATACCATGAATATATATATGGTTTTGTGTATGATATAATGAAAATTATTTTAGATCAGTCAAATGAGTGGGAGAGACAATTTGAGTCTACTTAGATCAGGTGTATTTTCTTCATGAATAGGACTGTTGAGGTAGGTGTCCCGTGCATCTCTCTTTAAAAGTAAATATATGTATTCTAGTGATTTCATCATGGGATTTCAAAGTATTTAAATGTTTCCTATTAAATTTTAGTGTCCAAATAAAATTATTTCATTCTCTTTTTCATTTGATAAATGCGTAGAAAAGGGTTTTTTCATATAATTTGATGTTAAAATAGTTTTGAAGGACCAAACCTTTCTTTTGGAAATTAAAATGCCTGATTATCTCTTTGATAATTTTTATTTAAATTGTTTATGAGGTTAATTTTAAAAATTATATTAAAATATATGTTTTCTAAATATCATATGTATTTGGTTTTTCCAAAGGAATATTCATTTCTTTTATCCTTAAATAATGATCCAAAGGCCTAGTTGACACTTTTAATGATTTCTCGGAAATCAAAACCCACAGGAAATTCCCCTTTAAATGTGATAAAAGAAATGGATTATTGAATTATTTTAATAAATGTACCTTTATAGCAAATTTTAACTGTATTTTTTTTCTAAATAAAGGGGACTCTCTTATGTGGGTATTGAGAGGTGTGATCAAGGTAAATGGTTTTTTCGGATATGATTATACAGTATGATTATTACTTTGAAATGATCACCTCCATTTTTATATGACATGGGATAACCTAGTTGTCTAAGAGGTAATTATAGTTACACATGTGTAATAGTTTAGAATTATGATTTTGTTAGTGGCCCTAAGTGGGACATAGGTTAAACTATGGGATATCTCCCCTTGGTTTGACTAAGAATGGTAATACCCGGTGTTAGGGTGGGGTTGATTACTGTGTAATTTTTTTTTGGCACACATACTTTACTTCATTGATGACCATGTTAATTATATACTAGATTGTTCCCCTTGAGCACCAAGGATTCCATGATAATGATATAAATATATATATATATATATGTATGTGTGTATGTATGTATTCATTTTCCAAGGTATGGTTATCTGGATATGATATAGCAGGGTGTTCAGTTTTCCTTCAAGGTTTTTCGTAAAACTATTTGAAATGAAATTTATGAATTATTTTGTTAAAATAATATAAATTGTGGTTTTATTTAAAAATAACCTTGGGTTGGTGAAGGTGAGTTATTTTGAAGGAAAAATATTTGATTCTTGTTTGTAATAGAAGTCCAAAAAACCTATTTTATATCTTTATTTTCAAACTTGCATGTTTTTTTTTGATTTAAGGTATTATGTTATTGGTAAGTGGTTGGAAACCTATTTTTCTGTTTAGCACAAGCCTATATACTCTATGTTATCAGACCGCTTGGATGTAGTGTACATCCGTGGATCTATCAGTTTTGGTTGATGGAGGTGTAAGTGGAGTTATTCATTTTCACATAGATATTGGAAAGTGGTCTTACTCTATTTATTTATCCTTATTTTTAGTTACATCATATATCAACCATGTGTCATGAGATCTTATATCACATTGGTTTATTTGTTATATATTGACTTCGTGGTTTCTACCTTGTTGATTTATTCTACAGTTTTTTATTTATTATTTTTTAGGAGAAATAATTCCCAGTGTATTCTTGTTGATGTCTAGGACCTTGTTATCATCTTGTTTAGGCCTTACCATGGCTGGATCAGGTGTCCTGTTCAGGGATGACCTGGGTTGGTTCATAATAATTAGTATCAAAGAAAAGGATGGTCTTGTTACCTGGGAAATTCATGTAGATATAAGCTTGGACTGTCGAGACTCAGGAGGTAAATCATGAGAAGGTTCTTGATTAACATCTTTATTGACTAGATCTGAGTTTCTAAGGACTTTAGAGATGTGTCAATTTTATTATTAAAATTTGTTCTTGATTGTTTTTAGAATTTTATTCTTTAATTTATAGCGATTTATGAGTTATAATGGAAATAGGGTTGAGCTCAGGGGCATGTGGTATCTGTATAGGGTTTGGAAAACCATATGTAAAGCATGTGATCTAAGTGACTTCCATTATACTTTGTATGGTTAGCATATGGTTGGATAGACCATGTGGTTAATCCTTACATTTTCATGAGTTTCTAGGATCTTGAATTTTTATTCATTTTCTGTGGGATTTTAGACATTTCCATTTTCTTTACGGTTAGTTTATTCTAGATCATGTTATCTTGTGTGTGTTTTTATTGATTGGATTTAAATTGAAATAGAAATTTTAAATGGGTTGTTCTAGAAATTGTTTTTGAAAAGACACCAATTTCTATAAAAAAATTGGTAATACTTTCAAAATGATTTTTAAATGCTCAAAAAATGTTTTAGACCCAAAATGACCTTTGATTTTCAAAATGAGTGTAAACTGTTTTTAATTCAAAAATGATATATGGGTTTAGAAACATTTTTACAATGTTTTGGGTTAAAAATGATGTATAATTTTTGAATGTTGGTTAATACCTTTAGAAAAAGGGATAATATTAATTATTTCCAAGGTTTTCAAGTGATATTTAGAAAGTTTAATTGGAATATTAAAAAAGGGGTTTAATTTGGAGATTTTTTTTAGATGGATGGTTTTTGAATGATTTAATGTTAAAAAAGTTTTACCAAATTATGAAAATGAGTTTAAAATGGATTCTTGAAAAAATGAATGTTCATTTTTATTAAAATTAATTTTAAAAAATCTTTTCGGTAAAAATGATGATTTAAGGATTGATTTTTTTTTTCTGAAATGAGTTTTGATAAAACCCAATTAGGTAAAAGAGGTGAATTTATTTCACTTATTCAAAGAAATAAATATTTGGGTTTATTGGTTTAGAATTTTTTTAGTTTTGGATTTGAAATTTATTTAAATGGTGTTTTGATATTTCTTATCGATTTTTGATTTTTCTTGTGGGGTTTGAATTTTTGAGTTTATCTTGATGATTTTTATATTTATTATCTTTAGAGTACACCACCATTGGGATTTAAATTGACTCTTTGGTTTATCAAGATTTTTTTAGAACAATTGTTCCATCTGCTCTAATCTTGGAGAGTAGTGTTCTTCCTTTTTTCCCCAAAATCAGGATTTCATTATAGAGTAACCCGAATCCCTCTCATTTATTTGGGAAACAAAAATTTAAAGATGCGGTGGTTTAGAGACTGGGGATTGAGGATATTTACACCCAACTTGAACTTCCTGAATCACTTAAGGTTAATTTCACAACTTTCATGCTAGAGGTTCTGAGTTGTAAGTGGAAGAAGTATGTTATCTAGAATAATCCATAGAAGGACCATTATTGGGAAGGTTTCAAGGAATGATTGATTCAAAAATTATTTTCTAATGTGGTGAAGGTACCTAAGGCTATGTAATTTTATATCATCTTGTAAGGAGATAAAACAATGTTGGAGTATGCACACCATTTTATCAAGTTGGTGCCACACCTTCTGGATTTGGATTTGGATAATTCTTTTTTGGATTGGTATTTTGGGGAATGTATTCGACCAAATATGTCACTAGATTTGTCCTCTCTTACCATTGACTCATATGAAGCAGTGGTGAAGTAAGCTATAAAAGTTTAAGAATACTTTTCATAAGTACTAGGGGTGTTGGAGGTTTCTCCTTTTCTTCGGTGTGGTGGATAAAGCACTAAAAAGGTAAAAAGGAAGAATTCTAAGTTAGAACTTTTGAATAGAATTATGAAAAGACCATATTTTTTGTTCTTGTTTTATTTTTTGGATGTAATCAATTGGTTTGATATAAATAAGTAAGGTATGGACATAAGATGTCACAAACTAACCCACCAAGACCTGCAAAGGAAATGATAAGGTGAGTGTGAAAACCCCAAGATTGCCTCCCATAGGCCAGGGGCTAGTGATTAGCACCAAGTAGGCATATCACACACAAGGGAGGAATTATCCTAATGTACCTATATTCACACACACATCTCCAAGCCCATACAATGCTAAAATTTAAACAAGACAACCGATACTAATGCATGTATAACATCTAATCCCACAATCAGAGTATTGAAAAGTACTAAAAGTGATAAAGGGAAAAAAATAAAAGACCAACTAGAAAAAGAGTCCAACATGCTCTAAAGAAGGGGACTATTGTCAAATTAAACACATAGTAAACACCTTAGTCCATCTAGACCAATCTAAGATCTTCTTACTCCTGATCCTCCTAGGACATCGTCAATTCGCTTGTCGTCTGCATAAAACAAAAAATGTGTGGGAAATTAACATGGAAGGGTGATTATAAAAATATCTAGTAGAATACCCTAAAATAAATAATCATAAAGCATTAAGAGTTGTCAACTCAACACATGATATTCAACAGGATAAGTGACATAACAATAATCAAACTATATATACTCATAATATACAACTAGTCTCAAAAAGTCTCATCCATCACTACTAGACATAGGATTTTAATTGAGGTTTCAAGGTAAAACTCTTCTAGGAGGGATCTCTCCTTGACCCATGCTATCACTGATGACACTCATCTGAGAGGTTGTGCACATTTAGGATCACCAAGATGTACTCACTAGATCTCATAAGATCACATTGTCTAGATAAGGGATCACACATAGGACCATTGGGGTATGCCACCAACCCTAATGGACCAATCTTCTAGATAGGGGATCAACAATTTATGCATTTTGGTCATGCTGATACCATATTCCCCACCTAGAAATGATAGAGGATTCCACCCTAGTCCCATAGGGGGATACACCAAACTCTCTCTGATATTGAACCCATAGAGGGGATCAAAATCCTATGTTGAGGACATAATGCCACACCTTACCCTCTTGGGAAGGGACTTAGGAAACACGCTCAACTGAACCTAGTCTATAATAAATAAACAAAGGGATCTAAACACTCAGATGGAGTACATGGTGTTTCCTAAGGGTATACAACGTGTTGTGCCATCTTCTAGTCTGTCCGTGTCTCATTGTCTCACACGCCATGTAAAAATCCACATACATGGCGTGTCCCTAAGGGGTACAAAACATGTAGAGGTTGAGATGAAACTTGGAATGCTACCTTCCTATTCCCATGTAAACCTAGATTTCCTCATGTATTTGGGTTCATGCCCATGTATAGTGTCCATGCCCGTGTACTTGGTCATGTTTGAGTATCAGGTAGTGCCTGTGTAATCTACCCATGCTCACGTAACTAGCCATGTCCAGGTCCATGTATCCTTAGGGATACATGGTGAGATACCAACATGCGGTTACATGACATGTGGTAGGTACCACATGATGTGTTATCCTTAACATTCCCCAAAAACCCTAAAACCGTAGCTAGATGTCCCACATGACGTGTATCTATATATTAAACACCATGTAACATGAGATTTATATAAATCCATAGTTCCTCCAAAAATAAGCTTGAACTTCCATAACCTATGGATATACCACCAATCTCACCTGAAGATTTCGGATCTCATCCATCTGAGCCTCGCTGTCGCCGTTGGCAAGAATCTGGCCACATCCACTTCTTAGGATCATCCACATCACATCGTACCATCCTTGGACTCCAAACTAGGAAGAATCAAGGATCATAATTCTTATCTAATCCACCTTCAGTTTTCCTCCTTCATCACACCTCGATTACACACTTGATTGTGAACCACACCCACCGTATCGATCCATTGCACTGAATAAGGGTCACACAATGATCGAATACTATATATACATAGAACCGTGGTAAAAATAAATTTCGAATGATGAAATTGTTAATAAATGGGGGATAAAATCAAAAAAAAAATATGGAATGAACCATAATCACTCTTTGGGTTGGCCTTGATTCATTTATGTTATAATGACGAATGATCAATCAAATAAACAACCATAAAATCAATCATAAAATAAATCAACTGTCGATATGTGAATCAATTCTTGTCAGTGTAATTGATTCATATTTGATATGGAATATCAAAATAGGATGAATCCATATTAATAAAATGTCATACCTAGAGTTTGGATCATTCAATGATGAAGAACAACCTTGTGTTTCCATCATTGGAGAGATCTATAAACTCCATTGGGGTAGACGATCCCTATAAGGTTGATTCGATCCTCCTATATATTATCATCTGCCAATGACCTCCTCCAACACTGTCTCTCAACTCTAAGGGTTTTTCAGTTAACCCTTTGAATTAGATAGTACAATGTATTTAAAGATTATATTTAGGTTTTTGGATTTAATTAAACAATTAAATAAATAAATAATTTATTTAATTATTTATTCTCCCATGGTGGCACCCAAGCTAAAAACCTAACACACATAATGATTATGTCATACCTAGGATAAAATCCACATTCCTGACATAATGGAGGAATCAAATTTCCAATATGAGACTCTGTTTGGGAGTTATTCCATTATTTTAGGAAAAATTCATGTGTAATATTAATATATTTAATATTTTTATAATATCAATACTAGGCTTATTGGGCCTAAAAATATCACACCGTCTCACTTAGTGGATCTAAAAATATTATTAGATATATTCTAAATATTTACATAGAAAAAATAGACATTACATTCTCCCCAACTAAGGGATTTTCAGCATGAAAATCAAAAAATGACTACTCAAAAAGGTTTGGGTATTGATATCGCATATGGGTATCCCACATCGAGGTGCTATCCTAAAGATTATAATTATATCACTGACACACACTAGGGTAATTTATCATCCATATAGGATATTATCCTGCAGATCCTTGATCTCCACTGGGAACTTCGTAAAGGTAGTTCCATCCTCAATGTCTAGGTCGCCCCAATTGATAACAAGTGATGGGTCGTGCATGTACCTTCACAAATGTGATGCATGGAAGAAGTCATATACTCGGTCTAACTATAATGGTAAGGACAATAATTACACAAACTCACCAACCATACTCAATATCTAGAAAGATATGATGAATATTGAAGACAAGTTGTTGTATCAGCCAAATCTCCACAACCCTCATTAAGGTGAGACCTTCGGGACCACATGGTCTCCTTCCTCAAAAACCAAGGCCCTCCATCATTAGTCCACATAGGAATTATAACATCTCTATGCAGTAATAATTTTTTCCCTAATGATCTACACTTTCTCTATTAGAGATTTCACCAACTCTGGGACCATGAGTATAAACTCACATGGATCAGACCAACATAGATATTCCCTATATAATTTCCCATTAGAAGAATAAAATAGTGCCATGATGATGGTGTAATGGTAGATTCTATTGTACGGAAACTCTATCAAGGGTTGGTGATCCTCCCAAATATGGCCAAAGTACAACATGAAATCCCGAAACATATCCTCCAGAACCTGGATGGTACGCTCAGTCTGTCCATCAGTTTGGGGGTGAAACGTCGTGCTTAAACCCAACTAATTCCTAAAGGCATCCTTGAATCCACTTTATAATTGTGAAATGAAGTGAGGATCACAGTCTGAAATTATCATCAATGGAACTCTATGGAGACGATCTATCTCCTGCACATAAAGGCATCCCAATATCTCTATTGAACTTTTCTCTTAGATAGCTAGGAAGTGGGCTGACTTAGTGATTTGGTCTACAATCACCGATATAGAATCATGACCTTTAAAATTCATGGTAGCCCCATATTTAATTCTATAGATATACCATATCAAACCCACTCTAGATCATTAAGGCATTGATCTAAACCCATTAGAACCTGGTGCCTAGACTTCACCTACTAACCAATGAAGCTTCAAGAGACAAACTCTGCTACAACTTTTTTTATCCCTGGCCCCTAAAACTGACACTAAAGGTCTTGGTACATCTTCAATACACTAGGATATACCACTAAGGGGGATTTATAAAACTCCCTCAAGAACTAATCACACAATACCACTGGTACCATTGCCAACCCTTTAAAAATGATAGCATGATCTCCAGCATCAAAAAATCCACCAGGACTATGTCGAGTGGATATATGAGTATGTAAGGTCTTATAGTCAGTATGTACATGCTGAGCCTCCCTAACATGCTGTACAAGATGTGGGGTAATAATCATTAACTGTAGATATGTCACACCATCCTCATCAACAATAGAAAACTGCAATGAGGCTAATAGCTCTGTATCTTCAGTCAACAACCATGAATAAGGCCTCTTGCTGAGATCATCTACCACCATGTTCCCCTTCCCATGAGTATACACTATCTTGAAGTAATAATCATAGAAGAACTCTAGACATCAACTCTATCTTAAATTAATATCCTTCTAAGAGAAGATATAATTGAGACTCTTGTGGTCATATTAGATGATAAACCGCTCACCCATAAGGTAGTGTTAGCACATATTTAGTGATAAGACTCTCACTGCCAACTCAAGATCATGGGTTGTGTAGTTATTCTCATGCAATATCAACTGCCAAGACCCATAGGAAATCACAACCTACCTCTTCATCATAACACAACCATGTATGGTACCTAAGGCATCATATAAAACTACGTACTCAAAACCATCCTATAGAAATCTCAAGATGGGGGTGCTCATAAATATTTTCCATAACTCCTAAAAGGCCTACTTGCACCTTTCTGTCCACATCAAAGGATTCCCCTTTCAGGTCAAAGTAGTCAAGGGAGTTGATATCCTAGAGAAATAAAGTAAAAATATCCTATAATAGGCTACCAACACATGGAAGCTCTACACCCCAATCATGCACTTGGGTGGATCCCAAGATAATACTTCTTTAACCTTCACCGGGTCCACTACTACACCGTATATTGAGATAACATGTCTCAAAAAGTGGACCTCCTAAATCCATAACTGACACTTCAAGAGATTTCCATAAAGTTAGTGCTCTTAGAGTATATCCAAGAACATCCTCAAGTGTCTCGCATGCTCCTCCTTGGACACTGAGTATACTAAGATTCCATCAACAAATAATACCATGAACTAGTCTAAGAAAGTCTAGATGATCTATTTTATGAGTACCATCAACACTACTAGAGAATTCTTCACGTCGAAAGGCATCAACAAGTACTCATAATGACCATAGTGACATCTAAATTCCATTTTTGGTATATCCTCATCCCGTACTCATAGCTGGTGATGGAATGATCTGAGGTCCATTTTTGAGAACCGTCACTCCCATCTCAACTGATCAAAGAGGTCATCGATCCTTGGTATAGGATACTTACTCTTCTTGGTCACCTAGTTTAGGTGAAAATAATCCATTCAAAACCTCAAGATTCTATCAACTTTCTTGGTGAATAATATTGGGGTTACATAGGGGAAACACTGGGTTTAACAAATCCAGTCCTCTATAAGTCCTCCAACTACATGCCCAACTCTTGAATATCCATGGGATCCATATGATTTGTTGGTGTAGATATCATGGATTTTTCGAGGTGAAAGTAAATGCAGACGTTTATCTCTTGGCAGGGAGGTAAGCCTGACATGTCCTCATGAAATACTTCCTCATACTCCACCACCACAGTAGGAATCTGGTAGCCCATATCATCCACTACTCCAATAGTCATGCTATAAAACTAATGAGTAATTAGCTCCACCCTCCTATGCATGATCTCATTCTACTCTGCCTAGGTTTCCTTTCTCACCCATAAACAAAAACCTGGATTCTTCTCCACTGTAATGAACCAAAATTTTTGAATGATAATTGTTTCCTAAAAATGTGTGTTATATTAGTTTGTATACAAAGAAACTATATCCCTTTAATAACGAAGTGATTATAATTGAAATGTGACCATTGGGTTTCGACCATTATATGACCGTTGGTCAATTATGACCATTGGTCTGTTATGATGGTTGGTCAATATGACTGTTGGTCAATATGACCCTTAGAAATAATACTCTTAACAATAATTTTAACATTATAATTAGTATTATAAATAGAAATGATAGTGGTTAATTAAGGCAGAAAGAAGAGTCGATGAACATATCTAGTAGAATCATGCCATACGAAGACCATTTTTCAGAGCATGGGAAGGAGGTAGTGTCACTGGGCTTCGATCTTGACCAAGAACAAGTCTAGCTTGAATATGTTAAGCTTTAATTAAATCTTCTATGAGATAAGTTCAAGTTGGTAGAAATTACCACTCATGCTCTATTATCCGAGCCGCCCCAAGAGTCTATCACCATAACAATCCTTACCCTTAGGTCTTATGCGGGTGTTATAAGAAGATATGTGTCATGGAATTAGTTATTTAATGTATAATACCATTTTTATATAAAATTTTTATTCCATCATTTCTTTTTTAAGAAAATCTTTTCTTAAAAAATT
Source organism: Viscum album (assembly GCA_963277665.1). Taxonomy (NCBI): domain Eukaryota; kingdom Viridiplantae; phylum Streptophyta; class Magnoliopsida; order Santalales; family Viscaceae; genus Viscum; species Viscum album. The sequence goes on from OY728120.1 coordinate 1,117,256,530, forward strand.
GAGATGGAATTTGATAAATTGATTTTTTGGGTAAAAATTATAATTTTCAGAGAGATATAAATTATTATATTAAACTAAGGTTTTATTAATGTTTATTATAATGAAATATTATTATCAAAACACTCTTAATCACAATGTATATTTTTTTTAAGTGTCAAAAATTTTACTATGCATTTTACTATGCATTTTTATCCCTTATTATTTTTAATAAATAAGTACATTCATAGTTAAAAGTTAAATTTATCATATTTATAGAATTATTATGACATAATAAATTTTATTTTTGAAATAATAATGTCTATATTAGGTTACAGTGATTTATGAGAATTTTATAAAATACTTTTGTTTTTTGGTGAATAGTAAAATTACAGTTTTGAGTTTTTAGTATGTTTAATGACATCATAATGATGTAATAATTAATATAAAATAATGGTATACTATTTTGGATTAAAATATTATAATAAGTTTCACAAGTGTAAAATACCATGGGAAAATACCATGGGAAATCCCATGGGTTTTCAAACACCCCTACTGAGGTGTCCAATGAAATTAATAAAAAACTCCCTCACTTTTTCTATAAATACCTACACATTTATTCCTTTTATTTCATTAAAAATTCATTCTCCACGAATCTAGGATAGTTTTACCTCCCAAGGAGTCATCTCAAGGTGTCATCCAGCCCCCAAGGTTCTGATCATCAAGTTTTAGGAGTCACTTTTCAAGGTAAGGGAAATCTAAACTTCTCTTTTTTCCTTTAAAGTTTCATTTTTTATGTGGTATGTATTTCTACTTTCTATACTATGTTATTATTTCCATTTTATTACATCACTTTAATATATTAATATTATTTTATTAATGTTATAAAATTTTCCCATATCTTTTTAATGTTTTCTTAAACCACGTTTTATACTCGTTATGCTGCTGATTTTAATTCTCAAAATTTCTCTCTTTTTCGCACGAAATTATTTTATTTTGTTTTTTGAATACCTTCACTTCTTTATTCTATAGGGGTATTCACATAGATTTAAAAATGATATATTTAATTATGGTATTAATATACATGAAACCCACCTTCCTTTTCTGTGGATTTAAAATGACAAAAGGATCTCATTTTTAAGCACTTTCTAAAACACCATGATTTTGATATGAAACCCATTTCTTTTATTCTCCACAGGATATTTATTAAATGTTTTATTATGATCTCTGTGGATAAAATTAATTAATTCATATAAAGGGTGTGAAATGATATCACTCCAATGCATTCGGTAAAGAATTTAATCTCTAGAGATGACATGTTTTATGATACCTTGGTGAATAACCTTGGTAATTTTTATGACACCTTGATGATTAACCATGGTGATATGCTTATGAAAGACTCAATTAAATGTTTTAGAAACATTTATATGTTATGAATCATGTTATTTTAATTATTATATTCCTATTTTACCATTTCCCATACCTTTATAATATTCCTTAAGTTCATATTGATAATCGTCAAGGTCACAAGTAAATTGTTTCCCTTGTTTTCCCTTACTAGGATTTATGCTCACCATTTTCTTTGATGTATGTCCCTAGGTTATGAGATGAAATAAATTTACTTTGGAAGAACCATGAAGAATCCTTTAAAGTGTAATATAAGAATGTTTTAAGTTTTCATGTATTATTTACCTTTTTTCCAAGACACTAAACTTTAAAAGATCCTATGTTTGTAAAATGTAATGAAAAATTATGTAATAAAAATGAGAGATTCCATATCTGTAGATACATCACATCCTGTATCCAAAAAAATCAATCTAGGCAGAAACTATGGATATCCAATCCATACCTAAGATCATTTCATATGGTCTCATTGTTGTTACAAGGATATCCCATAAGAAGATCTCACCCCCAAGCGTTAGGTCACACAATCAATAGAAGTGTGTGATCTCCAAGTCACCTCCAATTAGAGTCTCCATGTGCAAGGGTTGAGCTAAGGGCTCAATCGGAATCTCTAAGTCATGAAACAGAGAAGTGGAAAGAAAAGAGTGTCTTGTGCATGTGTCTACTAGTACTGTAACTAAAGTAGAGAAGAGAGAGATTATACCTCTAATTATCTTGGGATCTTTGGGGTCATATGTAACATCCCAAAAATTAAAAGGTCAATTTATTTTTATATAAATATTTTTTTAAATTAATTAAATTATATTGAAAATAAACAAAGATGTGTTTTATTATTTTATGATATAATTTTCTTTAATCAAAATAAATATTGGATATAGATTGATTTATAATAATCCAATTATAAAAAATTTAAACAAGATGTAATATATTTTAACTCGATAATAATGATAAAATTAATAATAATAAAAAAATGGTTATGCATAATAATTTAACATTATTAAACTAATTTGAAATTAAATTATACTTAATTTATATTTGAGTTTTTTATATAAACTAATTTTAACATGTAATTTTAGAAAATAATTTTATAAAAAATTTATATTATTTTTAAAACTAAAATTTTATAATTATGAAATTATGATTCTGTGATATATAAAATTTAAGAAAAATGAAAAAGTTATATATATGGAATATACATACATTTTTATGTGTACCTAATGTAAAATATTTGAAAAATAAATATTTTTAAAAATATATAAAGTTAATATATTTTAATATAAAATATATGAAATTATAAATTAAAAAAATTAATATTTTTTTAAAAGGTTGGGGCCGAAGCCTCATTTTATTATTTAAAGCAAAGACCTCTTTAGACTAGTTAGAGGGGAACCCATTACATAGACCGAAGGCCCAAGTCCAAGTGGCCTGAATACAAGGCTTGAAAGCCCATTTTTTTTGGCTCAAAGAGCCCCTCAGTGAATAGTACTGCTACAATACTTGGGCTACTACAGTACCTGCTATAGTGCTGCCGCCGCTATAGTTCCTTCTACAGTGCCTCCGCCGCTATAGTGTCACCACCGCTGCTACAGTACTACTACAGTGCCCTGCTACAACATTATTATTATTTTTTATAAAATATGAATTACAAATAATATGTGAAATAAAAGAATATTATTAGATTTTTTAAACAATCAGATAAGAGGGGTTTGGGTAAGAGGGGGACATGAGGGATTTTTTTTCTCGGGAGACTGAGCAGAAGGGTTTTGAACCAAGTCTCGAGCACAGATGTGAGGTTTGACTGCTGCGAGGATCATGATTGACTGTTGAAGAAGATAACGGTCTCGAGCATGGATGAAGGGGATTTTAACATGGATTGGATGAAATCAAGTGTGTAGGTCCGATCATATTCCTCCAACAAAATGATTTATAGATATTCAAAGGTTGGTGTTTGTGTATTTTTTAGGTGTCTGAATCTAGTTTCTAAGATCATTTTTGGTTTATTAATTATCTATTTTAGATATTCTTCCTCCCATTGTCTTTGTTGAAACAATGGTTATTTTTAATGCTTGTTTTAAATGTTTGTATCATTTTTGTCAATAATTTTGGTCGGTAGTCCCTGTTTTCAATAAGGTTTTTCTTTATTTGAGAGAAATCAACAATATTATTTTCAATTTCATTTGTTTTATTATTTATACATTTATTGTATAAAATTTGATGACCGGTTTCACTATTTCCAAGAAATGATTATGGTCCAAGCTTGAATTCACCCTCAACCATCTTTGTTGTCCCCTTTTAATGAAAAATGTGAATTTGTTATTTTTTAAAACCATTAGACCCGTGGATGTTCCTTTAATATAAATCCTTGCTTTTAATTCTAATTGAATCGATTTGATTGCGAAGTCAAAAATAGTTGGTGGCAATCCTTATTTAGAATTAAATAAAGCATCACAAAGAAGATTTGTTTAAACCAAATCAAAATGAGATTAAAAATATATATTCATTCGAACCTATTATTTTATTGATTTTAAAGACATTAACATCTAACTATTTTAGTGATCTATCTTTTTGGTCTATCAATTTGTAGTGGTGAGCATTTATTTTTCACTACAACCTTTATAAATAAATTATTCACAGGAACTGATATTTAAATAACCGTTATTTTATACACCAGAGTACTTGACTCACTCTACTATACCTTTTATCTCTTCTTTTCTATGTGATCAAAGACAATGAGGACTTGTATAATCCTTGTTTATAACTTGAGGTAAGGTAAATTATCATTTTTATGTTAAGATTTCATCCTAAAAAAACATTTTTTAGGGATCATATTTTTCAAAAACAAGTATAATTTATGTTATAAAATCCTATTATGGGAGTTCTTATAATTATAGTACAGATTTTATTATTTTCAAAAATGATTTTTATTATTTTTCACTCTTATAATTACAATATTTTAATTTTATTATTCTAAAAAATCATATTGTGTTTTCAAATTAAAAGTTATTGTTTTGTAAAATAATTATAAGCAAGAAGAATAATAATATTATTATTATTAAATTGTGGATTTCTCTGAACTCTATGGTTTTTTATGAAAATTAGTTTTTCACAAAGTATACTGGATATAAAATTATTTTCATCATTGAAAATAATTCATGTAAATTTATGAAAGGTTTTAATGGTTTTTAATGGGTTATTTTTGAGAAAGACGGATCTTGTAAAAATGTTTTCTTAAAATTCAACACTTGCATATCAAACGAGATAATGAGGAATAGAGAGAAAACGAATGACCTCAATGGGATATTTTATTACTAGCGATATTATTAAGTGGCATAAGGGTTTCATAAGATCTATCAAGTATCATTTTAATTTATAAAATTATTATTATTTTAAAATGAATTTTTAAGGATAAATCTAGGTGTTTTTTCAACGATTATTTTTTAAATGAATTTTCAAAATGATAATTATTTTTGAAAAGTTTTGAAAAATATTTTATATATCAAAAATTTATATTTTATAAAATTTTTTCAATTATTTTTTAAATAAGTATTTATTAAAATATTTTTCACCAGTTTTAAAACCCCTTACTGGGAAATTTTATGCTCATCCCATGTTTTAAAATATTTTTCCCATGTATTTTAGAAATCCCAAGATGGATAACTTAATTTAAGGAGTGAGTGTACGCAAAAAGATTTTTTTTATTTTTATAGTTGTAATTTTTATAAACTTAATTTTATGTAAGGTATTTTATTAATTATCCAAAACCTAGATCAGAAAAGGTCCTCAGATGAATACTGTACTATGTATTTTTCAATTATATTTTATAAAAAAATACACAACATGTTTTTTTCACCAAACATGGAAGCGTGGGTTCAAGATGTGACATCATAGGCCTCCACTTCCTATAGCTATTCTCTCCCCTAAATTCTAGTTTTTTGAGCCTGGAGTGGACCACATGGGGGTGGTGGCGACAATATGTCAAACTGCCTACCACCTCCTACTACTTTACCAGCTCCTCTTCCATGTCTGATGCCTTGTAGACCACCCCACTCATGCCACCATCTCTATCTAGGTAGTCTATTGACCATCTTCCTATTAGCTGTATGGTGGGGTGGGTGATCTCATGTAAGATTTCACTGTCCATTATAAGAGAATCTCCACCTATCTCTAGGATGACTTGAGCTATCCTAGGATCCTTGAACCATTGATCCTTTACCCTGGGATTTTCTCCTGAAGTGTCTCACATGACCTGATTCTTGTGATTGTTGTTAGCTTCCTACTGTTGAGGCCTCATCACCAGGGTTCCCATTATCAACACCTATTATCAGTGACTAATTTTCTTGGGATCTCTCCACTAATAAGGCTCTCTCAATAAATCCATCATAGGTGATAATGAAAAGATATATCACTAAAGATTAAAATATCTTAGTATATGCCATTCTCTAAGGTCTATTCTTTAAAGAAAAGATCTCTCACCATATCCATATAGTGTTTTTGAGAGGTCAGTAAACCTCACCAAATACTTCACCATGGTCATAATGCCCTACTATAAATATATAATCTCCAATATGTGCACTGATCACAATGTGTTCCGATAAAACTACTCTCTAAAGAGACTCTTCAAATTCGAGCAGGAGAGAGTTGTCTCCTAATTTTACTGAGTTACTAGACTCCCCCACATCCCAATAGATCCTTGAAGAAGACTCTCCACAAAGACCACCATATGATATGTAGGTGTCCTCATGAGGTGGAAAATTTGGGTGACTGCCTTTGGCCAGTCCTCAACTACCTGGATGTCTGACTCACCCTGAAACTTGAGATGTCACTGCCTCTAAAACTCATAGAGTGTGCTCAGACTATGCACATCCTTGGCTGGTACTTCTGGTGATATCTTCTACTGAACGGGTGTTGACATAACTAGAAAACCACCTGGAGGTACTATCTCCTGCACATTCCCTTATACTAAAGCCTCATCACCCAAAATATCATCCTCATGATCAGGAAGTGAAATATTGACTGACTATCTTCACAAAGGCATCATTAAATAAACAAGATGCACCATGGTCAATGAGTATATATGGGGATCTGAATCAATAAGGAAATGGAAACCACAACCCATTCCTATATGATTCATATACTAAAGTTTTTCCTTGCAACTTACGCCTACATGTACTGATTCAACAAGAAGGTACTCAGAGTTCTAGTGTATGGATATATTGGCCTCTATACCGATACTAGAGTCCTTGGCCTGAAAGATGAACTTGAAACACTTTAACATGATTTCAATAAATCCCAAACCAAACCTCACATCTTTACCATCTCCAAACTCTGATCCTAAGGTAGATCCATGATCTGATACCACTCTTTTATGACCCGAACCACTCACCCCCCGACCTGTGATAAGATGAGTTTGATAACCCCAAGCCCACCTTGAATATGCCAGGGGATGGAAACTAATGTCGAGTAGGAATATAACATACATTGGAGGATTTATCCTAATGTACATGTTTGCACACACACATCTCCAATCCAATAAAATGATGAAATGTAAACAACACAACTAATATCAATGAATGTATAACACATAATCCCACAATTAGAGTATGAAAAAATGTTAAAAGTGATAAAGGGTCCAAATACAAGTTCAAAAAAAATTTAAAAGGAGTTCAACCTACACATAAGGATTCAAAATTCAACCCTCATACAGGAAGGTTCACTCCCTGATCCAAACTTTCACTAACAACACTCTTCCTGGAGGTTGTTCTAATTTTTCCTCACCAAGATGTACTCACTGGATCTCAGAATATCACACTAACCAGATAGGGGATCACACCCAGGACCACTAGGGGATGCCACCAACCTTGCTCGATCAATCTTCTAGAAAGGGGATCGACACCCTATGCATGGTGGTCACACCAATACCATGAACCCCACCTATAAATGATATAGGATTATACCCTTATCCCACAAGGGGATACACCGATCTCTATCCAATACTAAACCCATTGAAGGGACAACAATCCTTTTCCAAGGACGGAATGCCACACTATACCCTCATGGGAATGGATAAAGGAAACATTATTAGTTTAACCTTGTCTATAATAAAGAAACAAAGGGCTCCATATACCATCACAGGGAATACACGACATGTACTAATGGTACATGGTGTTTCATTCCAACAGCTGGTCTGCTCGTGTCTCTCCTTCTCACATGGAATGGAAACCTCAATATACGCGACATGTCCCTTAGGGTAACATGGAATGTAGAAGCTGATCCAGAACTCAATGTGAATCTTTACTATTCCCGTGTACACCTGGCCATGCCCGTTTACTTCAGTTCATGCCTGTGAAAAATGGTCGTGCCTGTGTACTTGGACATGTTCGAGTACTGGTCTGTGCTCATGTAATCTACTATGACCATGTTCCTGGTCATGTATCCTCCAGGATACATGGTGAGCTACTTTCACAGGGTCACACGACATGTGGTAGGGACCACCCGGTGGGTGATCTTTAACTTTCTGTAGAAACCCTGCCATTATAGCCGGGGGTCTCACTGGGTACATATCTCTGGATTATAGACCATGTAATTATGGATTTGTATAAACCCTTGAATCCTTCATGCACATGCTCAAACTTCCACCACCTTCAAATCCACCACTAATCTCATCCAAATATTGTGCATCTCATCCATTTGATCCTCGATATCCCTATTGGCTGGAATCCAACCACATCCGCTGCTTGGGATTATCAGCATCACATCGTGCTATCACCGCACACTAAACCAATAAGAATTGGGGATCACTAGTCCAATCCAACCCACCTTTGGGTTTCCTCTATCATCGCACCTCAATCGCACCCTCTATCATGAATCACACCCATAATATTGATCTGTAGCACCGAATAATGGTTGCACAACGATTAAATATTGGGTATTCATCAAACCATGGGCTAAAGAAATTGACCGTGATGAACTTACATAGAAATGGGAGATAAAATCACAAACAATAAAATAAGGAATGAGCCCTACTCATTGTTTGGGTTGAACTTGATTCATTATTATTAGAATGATGAATGAAGAACCAAATAAAAAACAATCAAATTATCTGTAAAATAAATCAACCATCATTGCAGAAATCAATTATTATAGTGGAATTGATTCATATTCAACATTGGATATCAAAATAGTATGAATCCACATCAATTAAACATACTACTTAGAGTTTGGATCATTCATTGACGAATAATGGTCTTGTATTTCCATCATTTTCAAGATCTATATACTCCGTTGGTGTAGAAAATATCTGTGGGATAAATCCAATCCTCTGATCCATTTTCATCCACCAAGTATCTCCTCCAATTCTCCCTCTCAATTCTTAGGGTTATGTAGATAACCATGAATTTTTTTCATAACAACATATTTATAAAAGATATTTATTTTTTTGGACTTAATCAAACAATAAATTAAATAATTTATTTATTTAATTATTTATCTGCCCATAATGGCGCTCAGGATGAACACCTGACACACATAAGGATTATGTCATGCAAAGAGTGAAACCCATGTTCCTAACTCAATAGTGGTTCCAAATTTCTTATCTAAGAATCATTTTGGGATTTTTTTACATTATTTCAAGAGAATTGCATTCATTTGATATTAATATATTTAATATTTTTTTAATTCAATATCGGGCTCAACATGCCTTAGAATCTTGTGCCGTCTCAGCTCCTGGCTCTGAAAATATTATTATATATATTCCAAATATTTACATGGGGAAACTGAGATGTTACATAAGAAACCTACTTGTTAGGGGACTCCTGGGGACTGCCTTTCTTATAGCTATTTGGGTAATTTTCAAGGGTTCTTTAGTGGATATTCTCATAAGAAAGGTGGAGTGAAATCTACCCCTTTTGAAGATCCTCTTATTCAACTCATTGATTCCGATGCTAGAGTAAATACCATTTGAGTTTTATTTTGATTTAATTCATTTCCCCTTGTTGACTATGTGATGTTGGGAGTGGTATTTTGGTTATTCTAGAATTTCTATGGCGATGTTTTGAAATTTCCAGTTTCCTTGGATTATATCTTGGTGATGTCACAATTAAGTTTATATGACTTTTTGCATGATATTTATCTTGTATTGTGTTCCTATTTTTTTGATGAGTTGAGATAGAAGTGTTTGAATCTGAGGGGTATTCTAATATGGTGAGTATATCCACCATAAGTTACTTTTCCATTTTTGTAGGATGTATATTCTTAAATCGATAAGGGTTTTGTTTTCTAGTTTGGGAATAATGAATAGGTGGAGCCCTTCGGATGTATAAACCTTGGAGGTGATTATTTTTCAATTTTTTGTCTCTACTATCCTCCATGGGATATTAGTTACTTTGGGAATTGAAATTCCTTGATGATTGTTGTGTTTATTATTTGGTGTGATGTGGGACTTGTGACGGGCTATTGCATTTGAATGGTTGTACATAGGAAAGTTTGGTAGGTGTTTGGGAAACTTGGAGATGGTGGTAGTTATGATAAGATGTTTTCTTGGATTCATTAGGTTATGATATTCTAGAGTCATGGTCCTAGGTTATCCCCACTTGACCTAAATCTAGACTATGTGATTCTTATTAAGGAATGATTCCTTTTTAGGAATTTATAATTTTCATCCGTTGTTCTCTTTCTTGGTATTTTTCAATGGATTTTCCTGAAGAGGTAATCTTTTTGGGAATCTAATTCTAGTTTGATGTCTATGGTTTATTAATTGTAATATGATAATAAATAAGGATATAATACTTATATATTATAGAATAAGGAACCATAATTACATGAATGGAGTAAGAGTAAGGATGAAAGAAAAAATAGACACTTAAGAGGTTTTGTATCACCCTCACCCAATCATAAAACTAAATCCAAGACTCATTGATTATTTTTAATAATATTCTATCCACCTTTAATGTGATCTAGACCTCATTATTTAAAAACCCCTCCATGGTCCCATCTACCCCCTGCTCAACCGAAGTTATTATTCCACTAGACCCCCCAACAAACTACTGACACTATTAAACATACCAACCTTCCTTATTCCAAGTCTATATCACAAAAAAACCCTTGAAAATAGTCTTTTATTAAATACTTAATAAGAGGGACCTTTCTATGTAGGTGATCTAGGAAATATCATTGATATGCCTCATTATTTTTGTGTTTTGGGAAGAACTAAGTAGCACCGCTGCTATTGGACCAAGTTACTATGGTCCTATATAATGTTCCCTTACCACATATGCACACTAATAAATCTCCTAGGTACATCATACTCATTCATGGATCAGTTTTGGATAGAATAAGTTGAGAGGTCCTTCTGTCATAATTCTTTCCCTCCTTCCATCGAGAAGGCCCCTATGCTATAATGTATTTGGATGCAACTATGGTTGACACCACCTTGTTTCTTACATGTAAAAACTATATGGGCCTCCTATATAAACCCAAGGACCCCATCCCATCACCATGGGAATGTCCTGTGCAGTTGGTGGTGACACAATACTATCCCATGTTTGATAAAAATCATTATATTACATCTATTACTCTTGAATTATAGACCTTGAAGTCTCTTGATAATCATTGTGTGGAATATCTACCATATACTACCTGGAGATAATGTATTCATGATTTTCAATCAGCCCTATGCTCTAGATTTGTGTCCCATGTTTGGTATGATCCCCTAAGAGCGATCCAGACAACTGTTTTACCATCGATGAGAACTCAAACTTAGTTGTAGGGGATTCCCAAATGAAACTTACAAAATACTCAGGTAACAAATCTTTTATGTGAACCTAGGTGAACATAGTCATAGGTCCATTGTATAATGAAAACCAAATTTCAGACATACCTGGCATGAAGAATCATGTCATTGGTATTTTCATCCCTTTTGGAGTTTGAAAGACAAAGAAATGAACATAATAGTTATGTATCCATATTTTAGATTCTATTTCATAAAATTGTAGTATCATGATTTAACGATAACACATGTTTAGGAATCTATCCCTCTGGGCTAGTAACACCCACATCTCTGACATAAAATAGAAGAATAATAATAATTAGATGTAGTGGCATCTCTGGCAGGGATTCCTTCCCATAAGGATGGAACTGGTAGTGCTACGGGGTGAGTGTCCCCCTCACTGTCTAAAATAGTATGACCATGTGTTCCTTCCTTAAACAAAGGTAAGTTAATGTATACATTGAGGGATATGATCAATGATTCTTGTGAGTATGCCTTGTTGTTTTTTATTTTTTGTATTTTCCTCCTGTAATAGAAAAAATTGGGACTCTTTTGTTTATTTGTTTTAATTTTTTTGTGGTTTTTTTCAAATGAGTAACTCAGCTGTGTGCTCCCATCTTGTGAGAATAATTGTTATCATGCCAACATGGATGACATTCCTGAATGTACACCTCTCTTTAGAGTCAAAACCAACAGGGTGTACCTTTTGGTGGAGAATGACTCCTTAGTTTGTGATCTGAGAACATGTACTACCACTAAATGAGATGAAACCATCATCACTATGAAGAAATGGTAGTGTAGGTGCTGGAGAACATGAGAATAATGTGCATCATGGAATCAAAAGGTTTCACCTTTGAATAAATGGAAGAAAGGGACTCAAATATGGAAGCAGATGAAAAACGAGATGCTGATGTGGGGGGGGGGGAGGGAATTCATTAGTTGTGTCACTGATGTGAATCTCACTCTAGTGAGTCCAGTATAGGGAGTTAATTTAGTGAATAAATAACCTAAAGTGTTTTTTCCACCAAAAACGATAAAATATCAAGGTGTGATGCATCTGATGGAAAGTTGATGGTGGAAGAGAGTATCACATTCTACAGAAGTCGGTGGTAGTGGATGAACAATAGAAATGAATTGGTGTGAGTTGGTGGTAGGTCGGAGGAAGATGGTAGGTTAGACTAGATGATAAGAAATAGTGATATAATACTTATATATAATAGAATAATGAACCCGAATTACATAAATGGAGGAAGATAAAGGATGAAATAAAAAGTATACACTCAAGAGGCATTGTAGCACCCTTGTACAAGATGAAATCAAACTCCAAGCCTCACAAATGATTACTAAAAATATTTTCTATGACTTTCTAGTGCTCTATTACTCCCTATTTAACAACCCCTCTATAGTACCAACTACTCTCCCCTCATCAACTTAAGTTTTTATTACCCCAAATTCCCCCTAACAAACTACAAAAACTATTACCCTTACTACCCTTTTCTTATTCTAAGTATACATAAAAACACTTTAGGATTCATTAAGATGTTGAGGTTTTTTTGATGAAGTGATTAAGGAACTATCATATAGATATTAATGAGGATCAGTTAGTGTAACCTATTTGTAGATTTCCCATATTTGTGGAGTTTTTTCCTCTACCAGTTGTTTGGAAGAGGCTAGTGTTTTGTGTGGAGATAGTGGTTTAGTGTAATTCTAATATTTTATGGGGACCACCATTAGTGAGTCTATTACATCAATGATTTATCTCACTATATTTCTTGAGGATAATTATGTGTGTCTTGGTGGAATCTAAATTTAATCCTGGTTTCCTTTAACCTTGTGCGTTCCTTCTTGTTTTTCAATCATGTAAGTATTTTCTTTCCTGAGCCAGTTCTATGGGTTTCTCTAACTCTACCCATTCTTGATATGGTGGTTAATCTTTGGTTTCTTAATAAAAATCAGTGGTTGATATGGGGATGATGTAATTATTAGTTTTTACCAGGGTTTAGGGTGTTCCATATTTATTTAGAAGCCTGGTTTTGTGGACCAATCCTTTTCCTTTATTTCCTTGGTATTATTCTTACTGATCTCAATTTATCATTTGGTGTTGTTTGGAATCTATTTTAGTTTCCATATTTGATATTTTAATTTTTATAGTTTCTTGGGTTTTGGTTTTCCTTGTTGGCTAGAGTGAGTATCTCAGGGGGGGGGGGGTGAATTGAGTACCCAATAAAAATTTATATAAAAAAATGTTTAAATAAAATCCCCCAAATTAATTAAAATATACCAATTAATCAAAATATCATATATATATATAAGTTTTGATATTTTAAAATATTTCTCAGAATATTTATTAAGTCTCAGTTAAGGAAATTATGAAAAATATTTTAGCTTTTAAAATCAATTTACTTAATCATAAACTTATATAAATACTAGTTATGACTAACTATAAAAGTAGTGGTTTTATTTATTGTTTAAAATATATTCTCTTCAAAGCTTAGAAAATAAAGAAAACAAAAACAAAAAAACACAACGGAATAAATACAATAGGCTCAGTCTCAAACTGGGACTTAATCCTCTCCACATGGAAATCACCTGTGGTCATGCAGATTATATAAAATAATCTATGATCCACAACCTGGATCGAGTGTACAAAAACAAATCTATCTTGGACACATAGGTGCCTCTTCTAAAAAACCTATAGGAAAAAAATAAACACAGGCCGCACAAGGACCTCTTCCACAACATGTGAGAAAATAGGAGTAAAGAGGGTTGATAATATATTGAGTATCTTCCAGTTAAGGACAAAGAGATAGTTTGTGTGTTAATAAAATAGATTAAACACAAACTGCTCATAGTGTAAATAAAATAGTCAGAAAGAGAAAATGAAAATATGTAGAAGGGTTGTGTTTCTTTGTTCGATATACTCGGATGCTTGTGACTCCTTGAATATAGCTTGAAATGAAGCTAGAGTCAAGGTTATGAAAATATTAGTAGAATATAGTGTCCTAAACTCCATTTTTCTAACTATGGAAAGAACTAGATGTTCTTTAGGGTATACTCATTCTCAATCGGTTGAAGTGAAGGACGATACGTGTAAAATTCTAAGCAATTTTCTCTCTCATAGTTATTACAATATGCTTTTATCTCACTTAATATGTACATGTATGTTTATACAACTCACTTGTATGCTCTATCTGCATGAGGTAGTGTGCTTCTTATTTTAACAAAAAAATGTAGGAAGAATCATCGGGATCTTCTAGCCCTCATACTAGAAAACTGGAACACACTTTAATGTATCTCTTCAAAACAATTAAGAATAATCATTAAAAAACTCACAACATTAAATTCGATAATATATCCATTAAAAATATTTAATTCAAAATAAATAGAATAGTTGTAGTGACTCTTTTGAACAGTGATAGAATCTATGGTGGTGACTTAGGCTGGTGGTGAGTCATGTCAATAGTGACTTATCACGACAGTAGGTTATTCCAATACTTTGCGAAATCTCCATTCTGGTGGTAATTCATCTTTAATGGTGACTCAGGTCTGGTGGTAGGTCTTTCTGATACTTGTCCAAATTTCCACCCGTCATCTCTAATCATAGATGTTTTCCATACTTTTTCTAAATTTTTGGTCCAACGGTGAGTCATCCTCTGATGTCTAGTCTTTACCATACTTTTCCAAAAATATATTTTGGTGGTGAGACATAGCTAACTATGGGTGATTCCAATACTTTGCCAAATTTTTCATTTTGGCGGTGTCCTCAATAGTGAGTCATATATGATGGTGAGTCATCCCTGGTGGTGGCTAAACTTCAACGGTGAGTCATAATTACCCAAATTTCACCAATATTTCTTATAATATAAAATTCTATCATAAAACATAAAACTTATTAATATTATAATAAACAAGATTTTATGATTATTAAAAAAAGGTTCCAACAATACCCCCTTTTTATGATAAAAAATCATTACATTTAATAAACCATGACATCAAAGGTAAGTAGAGTATCAGAGGTAATTAATAAATATAGTATCTAAGAAAAATGGTATCAAAGAAAACACTATTGTATCAAAGATAAATAAGATACACATGATATTAAAAGTAATTAGATTTAAAACAATATCAAATAAAATATGGTATCAATGGAATGTATTTAAAAATATATGGAAATGAATATCAGTAAAGTAGAAAATGAATACTAATATATAAATAAATTCCATAGAATCTACTCCCCCTTTTGGAATATCAAAAATTAAAAGAAAAATAGGAAATTCAACAGAGAAGAATATAAATAATAAGAGAATCCCATTTATAAAGTCAAGAAAAGTAAAAAAAAGGTTCAATAAAAATATCACACAAAAACATCCCCATCAAAGACAAATAGTATAATCATCAATGATTTTCTGGCGGTGCGGAAGGAAACAAAGGTGATTTCCCTTATCTTTTTCCAAAGCTGAAGGATCAGTAACAGATCGAGAAGGAACAATAGGAATGGTTATAGGAACATCATTCATAGAATGTGGATATCTGATAATGATTGGTCTAATGTGATGAAATGTTTCTATGAGAGATAATATGAAAGGATGGAAATGAGATAGAAAAGGACCAATAAGACCTCTTGTTACAGTGGGCCAAAAGAACTCTGGAGAAGAAACTCGAGGGGTCAGATGATCTATAAGAGGAATGGAATCCTGTTTCATCACAACAATCCCAATAAATATAGAAAGGGTTTCATAAGATTTATTAAATCCAAAATTATGTTTCCACCTCTCTCCATAGAAATGAATAAATCCTTATTCTTATCCATGAACAACATAAGCACCAGAATCATGACCTTTAACTGATTTAATTTCTATTTAAATGCTGGAGTCACTCGATTCATATTTATATTTTCATCTAGGTACTTGAGATGATCATTCAACTCATGATTAGTATATATCTAAGACAGATAATGCTTGATATATTTTTTGATGGTATCTCAGTTAGACATAATGTATTTCATATACTCCCTGACCATCAAATTCACATGGTCACTATTATGCATGATTTTTCTAAAAGTTTCCTAAGTTAATTCAAGAACAATAGTTGAAGCAACTCAAAGCTCTTCTCTCACAATAGATTTGATCATTTCAACATCAAATAAAAATTAGAGAGAATCTTTTATCTGAAAGAATACAAGTCACTTATTATGAAAACATCAACTCGAAATGAAGTAATTTCACATTAAACAACTCTATCAGAATCAAATCTGTGAAACTCACTAGTAGCATCAATTAGATCTACCATTGATCCCCTAAGATCCCTCAAATATCGACCAGCAAGTCCACCATGCTATGAAGGATTTCTAGGAAACTTATTCCATTCCTCAAACATTGGGTCCATAAAACTTAAATAATATAGACTAAGATATTCTATAACTTGATATCTAGAAACTTTACATACAACCACAACAAGTACAACACTCATCTTCATAACAAAACTCGGTACACCAACTATTTTCTCAACAACATAAGGCTCATCTTCTATCCACTCAACAACTGACTGATCCAAAATGTTATTCTCATCATACTTCTGTACATCAGCAACAGGATAAACAAGATCAGCAACAATAGGGCGACTATCCTGACTTGGGGATTTCTACCCATCAACTGATGCTTCCATATCCTCTCTAGATTCCCTATCAACATCATTAATAAGGATGAGCCTCTCTTCAGATCTAGAGATAGATAAATGTGGATAATAGATAAGATACCGAGGCATCTCAACATCCTATGCTCTAAGTCGGCCACTAGGACCATCATAACCTCCATCACCATCACATCCATCTCCATTTCAACTATGTTCCTCATCTCCTCCTCCTCCTTCTTCATCTTAATCATCTTTATCACCATTTCCATTCTCTTAATAGGATTTTGAATAACCCTTGAACTGTTTATCACCATTATTTCTATTTATTCATCCTCCCTTCCATCTTTTAAGATTTTCTCTCTGATAGGGAGAGACCATGGTGGACTAGGAGCACCAAAAGATATAGTAGGGTATCTCTAAGGTAAATCCATTTCACTACCTTCATCCACTAAGAATAAATTTTCTTTATCACTAGAGGAAACAACCACCTCTTCCTCTTCATCAAAATAATCAAAAACTTCATATAGATCGAAGATAGGGTTGACATGATTTTTTAGTCTATAGGGATAGTTAACCAGGTTGAAATCATCATATAGATTTTCACCATCATCCACAAATTACATTTTCCAAGGATTCCATCCAATTTTCATCCTTTTACAACTTATCATTTTTATGCAGAAACCTCCACAATCTACTATTGATTCTTCACCTTCATCAACTAGATCTTTGTATTTTAGCAAAACCAAAATAAAATTTGGGTATATTAAGGAATTATATCTATAATAAGGATTTCACATCTCCATCATGTGAAACATTATATATCTACACAAGTTGATATTATCTACTTTTTCATAATATATAGAAGATAAACATCATGATACCTCATTGTAGAAAATTCACCTTTCCAAGGGTATAACATATACTGGATAAAATTAAAAATTAGGCAACATTCTCCATCAAGTTATGTAGAAACTAGTATTCTTAGAATCCCATCACCACTCAACTTAGCTAAAGCATCTTCATAAGAAAAGTATCTCTAGAATCTGGAATAGTTCCTTGATAATCATTTGCAACTACTTCATGAGGAACTCTTAAAAAACTTTTCCACTAACTTGAAGAGAAAACTACTTTATGAAAATTTATTATAGTTATCACCCAGTATTTATTTTCCTCAAAACTGAACTCCATAAACTGGTAAAACTAATGTATAAACCGAGGATATAAAGTCCTCTTGTTATAAGAAAACCATTCCATCCATCCCTGGTCATGCAGAAATTTCAGCATTAAAAACATTCTTATTATTAACCATTCAAAATGGACGTATTTTTCAAGAATTGAGACTCTCTTAAAATGATATAGATTCACTAGATAAACTAAAATAGGAAGACTCATCTCACCTTTCTAATTCTTTTAAGGATACAACTCATCTGGATAACAAAATACAGGTCTCTTCACTCTATCCATGATGATTATCTCGAAAGTCTCGGGTGAAGGTGATGGAAAGTAGATGGTAAAAAGAGCGAGTTTCACAACACAACTCTATAGAAAAGGCGCAAGGGAGAGTGCATTAGAATTATAAAAACATCTAATTTATATCATTTAAGTATTTTAGGGATTCATACTATCAAAATCAAAACATAATTTTAATATAATTAAAAAATTAAAAAAAATAAATAACTCATATAATGAAATAAAAAACAAAAACATAAAAATAATGGCATGAAAAATTGAAAAAGGAATGAGATATCCAATGGTAGGTAAACCTAAAAGTGTGTAAAACCAATAGTGAGTAATTCCAATAGTGAATAATTCAAATGGTGAGCAATACTCAATGGTGGGTAAAACTCAATGGTGGATAAAACTCAACAATGAGTCCCAAAAAATTAAGATTAAACGAAATTAATCATGCCTAATTCATGTTTTATATAGTTCATTCTCTCATAATTCAAAGGCTTAATAAAAATATCAACAAGATGATGTTCTGTACCAATGTATTCAAGAGTTATATCACCCTTTTGAAAACGGTATATTGAAAAGAGATGTTTTAAATCAATATGTTTTTTCTAGAGTGAGACATAGGGTTTTTAGAAATGTTATAGGAATTGTATTTTCACAATTTATAGGGACATTTTGGAGTTGATATCTATTGCCTTTTAATGTATGTTTCATCCAAAAAATTTAAGCACAACAACTACCTGAATGTATGTATTCAACTTCATCAGTATAAAATGAAACCATATTTTGTTTCTTACTATACAAAGAAACTAGAGACTTTCCCAAAAGATGACATGTTCTAGGGGTCCTCTTTCTATCTAAACATCCACCACCAAAATCCGAATCTGAATTACTAAGTCAAATGTTTATCCTCTTGAATAGAATAGTCCTAAATTGGTAGTATATGTGAGGTATTTAAAATTTATTTTTATAGAAACTAAGTGTAATTATTTGGGGTTTTCTTGAAAATTATAACGCATACATACACTAAACATAATGTCTGGTCAGTTAGTAGATTAGTAGATAAGATTTACAATCATACCATTGTAACTGGTTTGATCCATTGATTTCCCAACTTCATCAAGGTCCAATTTATAGGTGGTACTCATAGGAGAATAACTAATCTTATTTCTATTCAAACTGTAATGTTTAAAAAGGCATTTAGTATATTTACTTTGATTTAAAATAATCCCTTATTTATTTTAAAAAATATTAAAACCAAAAAAGAATTTATATTCAACCATTAAACTCATTTCAAATTCCTTTTGCATCCTTTTTGAAAAATAAATACATAAATAATTTTTAAAAGATCCAAAAATAATATCATCTACATGAATTTTTACAACTAAAATATCTTTTGAATTTTTTTATAAATAGGGTAGGTTTGTCTATACCTTTTGAAAATCATTTTTAAATAATAAAAGAGATGAGCCTATCATACCATGCTCAAGGAGAATTTTTTAAACCATACAAATATTTTGAAAACTTAAAAACATGATTTGGAAAATGGGGATTTTAAAATCTAGGGGGTCGTTAAAAAACATCCTAAACTATATACCTATTCAAGAATATAATTTTAACACCTATTTGATATAGTTTGAAATCTAGATGTGCTTCATAGGAAAGAATTATTATAATGGATTCCTGTTTTTCTATAGGTGAAAAGGTCTCTTCATAGTCTATACACTCTTCTTGGCTATACCCTTGTCCAACTAGTCTAGCCTTATTCCTTACTATTTGAAAGATTCATTAACCATGTTTATAAACAACCATTTATTTAATATAGTCAAGGTGTATTTAGGTATACAAGTTCCCAAACTTTCTTCCTTTCAAACTGATTAAGTTCTTCATACATATCCATTACCCATAATTCATCATAAACTGCATCATTGATGTTCTTTGGTTCAAGATGTGATAAGAAAGCTTGATGTTCAACCTGATTTCTTAGAGAATCTCTAGTTTTTGTACCTATATCTAAGTATCCAAAAACAAAATATAAATATTTTTATTTAGAAGTACTAATATCTCTTGAAAAATAAGGGATGGTTACCTTAGGGTCTTCTATAGGTTGAAGTTCATGTTCTATAAGTTCTTCAGAACTGGATGATTTTTCTGTATATTTCATAGCAGAATCAAAAGTTTTTTAATTTAAGTTCAAAGTGGATAAATCATCCTCAATGTTTTCTAAAGGATTATTAGGTTCATTTGGATCTATCTCATCAAATTTTTTATGAATAGACTCTTTCAAAATCTTGTTTCTTTTTTTAAAAACACTTTAGAATTTACTAGAGGTTGAATAACCCATAAAAATTACTTTATAACTTTTGGAGGAAAACTTGTCAATATTATCCTTAGTATTAAGAATAAATACTATTTAACCAAAAAATATAAAGTAATTAACCTCAGGATTTCTTCTATTCCAGAGTTCATAAGGTTTTTTCCTCAAGATAGGTCTAATTAAAACTCTATTGATTATATAGCAGGCTGTATTCAAAACCTCTTCCCAAAAGAATATAGGTAAGTCATATTCATTAATCATAGTCTAATATATCTTTTCATGTGTTATATTTATTATTTCTATAACTCCATTATACTAAGGGGTCATAAGAGAAGATAATTTATGACTATATCCATTTTGTGAGCTAACGGATTCAAATTCTTGATTTTTAAACTGACGACCATGGTCACTTCTTAAGGTATTAATTATAATTACAATTATATTTTCTACAGATATAGAATACAAGGTAAAATAAGAACAATATTCACTTTTGGGAGATAAAAAATACCCATGTATACCTAGAAAAGTCATATTTAAGTACATAGAAATTGTTTTTTCCATTTAAAATAGAAACTATAGATGGTCCAAACAAGTACATGTGAACCAACTCAAGTGGTTGAGAAATTAAAACTTCTTTCTTTAATTTAAAATAAATCTTGTGCTATTTCCCTTTTAGGGGTTATAGACTTTATCATTTGAGAATTCAAGTTTGAGTAGATCCTTAACTAACCCTTTCCTAGTAATATTTCTATGTGAGTGAATGTTACAGTGGACTAGTTGCCTATTCCAAATCCAAGATTCTCTATGAAAGACACTCAAGTAAGAAACATTTTAAAAAATTAAAGAACTAAGATTAACAGTATATACATTGTATTTTCTCAAACTAGTAAACTCTATAAAATTTTTTGGAATTAAAAGCATTGTTTAAAATATTCAAATGAAAACCATCATCACATAATTGGGGGATTCTAAGAAAATTTTATTTTAAACCATCAAAAAAAAGTATGTTAGAAATTATAACTAAGTTACTTTTACCAATTTGGCTGAGTCCAATGATCTTTCTTATATCATTGTCACCAAAGGTGACATGAACACCATAAACCCTTATAAGGTTCTTGAAAATCGAATAATCTCTTATCATATGCTTGGAAAATCCACTATCCAAGTACCATGGATTTCTATAAGAGCTCTTTAAGCATATTTCCTACAAAAAAATGTTTATACCAAAAATGATTTTGGTACCCAGATTTCCTTGGGTCCAGATATGTTAGTAGTTAGGGACATTAGAACCCATATTTTATTAATGAATTTATTATAAGTACATTTATTTTTTTTGAAATAAAAAATTTATTCAGTCAATTTGAATAAAAAAAAGAAGCATAATGTTTATATTTATATTTAGGAAAAAATATACTCTTAATAACTCTTCTCTATCCACGTTGATAACCTATACCTGCAACATATTTAGATGTAATTTTTTTCCTAAAATTTGAGTAACTTTTTATCTTTAATTTTTAAATATTTCCAATTATTTTTTTAGTTTATCATTTTACAATATCAATTATTTATTTTTCTTTAATAATTGAGCATTTTTTTCTTTTTTTATAGTGAGATCAGATTTAATATTAACAGATAAAACATGATGTTTCATCAGAACTTTGTATTTGTATTTGAGTTCATTAAAAGTATATTCAATCATGTTGAATTATTAAAATATTTCCTTTTTAGGCATATCATTAAAAGGTATCTTAGATATGTTTTTCATGAAGCACATGTTGGCTATGCCAGACTTCACTTCATGAGTTGAGTCTGTGTCACTGGAGATATCCTTAGAGGCAATATATGTGGATTTCATGTATTTATTATACTTATTATCCTCATACTCATACTTCATGTTTTTAAACATTGTATAGTCAGCCTTAACATGTCCCTTTCACTTACATTCATAATAGGTAATATCATTTGAGTTTCCGCCTCTTTTCCAATCCTTTCTCCAAGTTCCTCTATTGTCATAATTTCCATTATAAATTGGTTTTATGAAGAATATATTCTTCTTGTATAACTTCTTAAACCTTATATCCAAATGGGAAATTTCCTCATAATTATCCAGTGGTGAATTCTCATCACTGGATCTTTCAACTTGAACTTTTTCTTTGTATTTCTATTTTAGAGTAGAAGAATTGAAGGCTATATATTTTCTCTTCAGTTCATCATCCTCTTTACGATTGAATTTGAGATATAATTCACACAACATTAAATTCCCAATAAATTCCTTAAATGGATGTTTACTAATGTTGCAAGATTCCCTTATTTACATAGTTTTCCCTATCCATCTCTATGGAAGACATCTCAACAGTCTCATGATTTGGTCTTTTTTAGACATTGTATTTCCCACAGATCTCATGGTGTTTACTTTCTCTCTGAACCTAATATACATATCAGAAATTATCTCATCATGTTTAATCTTTAATGAATCATATTTTATTTTATAAGTATTCAATCTCATTTCTTTAACATTAGTGGTTCCTTCATGTGAATTAGATAAAGTATCCCAAATTTCATAGGTAGTTTTACTAGAAGATATTCTGTTAAATTATTCATCTTCTGAAGAATAGTATAGAGCATTCATAACTTTGTAATTATTATTGTAAGAAATTTTAGTAGCATTATCCCAAGTAGATCTTGTAGTATTAATAACTCATACTTATCCTCTATAGTAGACCATATTCCAAATCCCATGCTTTCTATATACATTTTCATCTTTATCTTCCACTGAGAATAGTTATTTTCATTATAAAGGGAGGTTTGTTTGTAGTAGAACCTTATTTTTTATTATTCATTTAAAAAACTAAATTTAGAATTAAAAAAAGTTATGATCTTTAAAACACAACATGAATCAAAATTTAAATGTTTTTAAAATCCTTAGATACCAAATGTCAGTCGGAGTGAGTATCTGTAATGACGTAAACTATTATAAATAAAATTCCCCTTTTTATTTATTTAAATGTATTATTATGTAATATGGTTTTAGAAAACACGAGAACTTATTTTGTTTTATTATATATAATTGGATTTAAAATACTGTTAGCTATCATTACCATTGATAATATAGCCTTTTAATACTGATCACGTGATTAGTATAAATATAGGGTTTAAAAAAATCCAATTGGCATAGAAAAAGGAAGTGATGACCTTAACCAGTAGGATCATACCCTATGAATTCCATTTATTAGAGATTTCAAGGGAGATAAAATCACTAAGATTTTCCATTGACCAATACCAATCTGATATTGAACAACTTAAGCATGATATAAACTGTTTACGAGATAAGTTCAAGATCATCAAGATCATGACCCAAACCATGTACGTCGAATCACACCATGAAATTCTTACCATCACACACCTTACTCTTAGTGATTTTACTGGTGTATTAAAGGGATATGTATTAATACCCAATCATTATGAGTATGTGAATTATTTTTTATAGAACAATGAATATATTTTCATCCTATTATAGTTACTTTATAAATGATTTTTTTCAATATAATAAAACAAAATTAATTATTTTTAGTAATATTAAAATTCAATTAAGGAATTTATTTTAATTAATTAATGTATTTTTTAAATAAATAATATTTTAAAAATATAATGTTAATGAATTTAATTGTAATTTTTATAAGGGTTCAAAAACTATTATTGTTAAAAAACTCAAAATTTATCAATAACTATTGATTAATATTTTAAAAGTGAAAATAAAAATATTTAGAAAAATATTTAGATAAAATTAATATTAGTTTTTTAATCATATCATTGAATTTATCTGACTGTGAATTTTTCATAATTTTATGAGACAATTGAATTTTTGGGTAATAATTAAATACTGTATAAATATACATTGTGTATTATGACATCATAATGAACCAAAAGTGATGTAATAAATACTATAAAGGTTTTAAAAAAACAAATATATGTTTTACCTTTAAAATAATATGATTTTATGTTTATTTTGTTAATTTTATAAATCCCTTATGAATCCTCCAAAACCATTAATTTATTTTAGGGTTTTAAAACTATTTATTTAAGAGTATGACTCACCTCCACATAATAAAGGGTATTATTTAATTAATTTTTTCCCTTTTCATTATAAAATAACGATAACAACCATGTGAAAAACCGTGGGGTGGTTTGTGGTTTTCGTTATTTTATTATTTAGAGTCCAAAACCTATATGATAAAGAAATCCCCATCTTTTCCTATATAAACCCACCCAATCTCCCATTTATCTTCACTAAAACTCCTTTGAAGCCATCCATAATCTTCCCTAAACTCTCTAGAATCTTCCCATGGCACCCCCAAGCTCTCAAGAATCCCCTCTCAAGCATTTGGAATCACACACTCAAGTAAGGTATCCTTTTCCTTCTCTTATTTAATTCAAGTTTCTTTATTATCTTATGCTTTCCATTTCCAATTACTAAAGTTGGGAAATGTATTTACATATCCCTATTAATTAACATTTAATTTATAAATTATGAGATACCCATTTATGTCTCATTAACCCATTTTATTTTTATTTATGTGACACTATCATGGTGCCAAAATTTCACCACTATTTTTCCATGCCGAAACAACTGTGTAGTGAATACCATAATCATTTCTTATCAAGTGTGTAAAAATTTATAAACATATACATATTTGAATTGGGACTTAAATGTATATATTCCAAAAATCCTTTTTTGTGAAATAAATTGTGATTATAAATTATTCCATGTATTATGATATATGTGGAACACTTAAGCATGAGAATGAAATGAATGTGACAGGTGCACCCAAAATTATACAACACTCCAATGCATTGGGTAATGTTTAGTGTCATCATACATGATCTATTTTTAATGAAAAATAAAATTTATTATGATTTAAATATTATTTTATAATCTATGGAAGACACTAGGATGTCTCTCAAGGAGCGTTGATGGGTTTAGAGTGTGAATTTTTAATAAAAATTAATAAAAGAGGTGGTGGTTTTAAAAAAAGTTTTAAGAAAATAACTTAATTTAAAGAGTTTAATAGTTGAAAAACCAAGTGTATTTTGAAAAATATGAGATGAAGGGTTCTTTTTTATTTCACTACACACATTTCAAGTTCATTTTTCTTAGATATTCATTCATGTTTAGAGTAATTATTTGGTTAAAATTAATTGGAATCCTAATTAATTCGTATTCTTTTATATCAATACTTTAAGAACCAAACCTTGTCATAAAAATCATATTACCAGGGTCAATAACTTATTAATGGAATAATATCTTCCAAATTAGATTGAAATATCAATAATGTGGGTAAGAAAAGAATTCTTGTGTTGTCCAATCAGAGGAACACAAGTCACACACTCAAAACGTCACATCGATCGGTTATAAATTAAGAGAATAATAATCACATGAAGAAAAAAATATTAAAATAATAAATAATGTAAGATACATGGAATAAAATATTTTAACACCAAAATTAATACAAACTAGTTGCTAATATATGCATCAGAACTCCCATGACATGTGAGTATCTTCCTCACAATGAATTCCCACTATTTACCCCGACATCGAGAGGAGGAGAAACAAATCACACCAAGGAGTTATTATCAATGATCAGGGAAAAATATGTATCATAAATTGTATCAAAAAAAATTCAAGGAGATGAATGATACCAATTTTAGAAAATAATTCAAAATTCAACAATTCCATTATCTATTCATATGTGTGTGAGACAACTAGTCCATTATATTCTTTCCACTTTCTATCAAGTAAATATATGTTATTTAAAAATTTTTATTCTTAAATGATTCTATCCACCGAAGCTACCCAACATCCTTTACAATAAAATTTCAAGACCCACTCACTTAATAATTCCTGGTAGTCAAAAATTATGATATTGACCTAGATATCCTCATATGTTTTACATTTCATCAATCCCCTCAATTATTATTATTTTTGTTTTTTTTCAAAATTTGAACTTAGAAAAAATATCACACTCATCACTCAACCCTAGTTTTATCTCCTCAAGACATTAATTGTAATAGTTATAACAATATCAGAGGTCAAGGAAGACCAGTTTTTGAACTTCTCAAAGCAACCCATATTTTTTTTGTTTACTATAATCATTTTTTTTATAGTTTTTTAGGGTGTACAACAGTCGAATAACAGATACACACACATGGGTCAATCCAGTATAGTAATGAAGCATATAAAATAAGGAATCAACATATGGAAAAATCATTTTAGAAAGATGATAAATATTATCCTAATTTATATTTACCATCTATTAAGTAAGGAATATTCATACTTTATGGTTTGGTGCAAAGATGTGTAGAGATATTAAGTGACACAATTTTCCTATAAACTGCTCACACAATGGCTACCATTCTTATCAAAGGTTTCAAAATAATACAACCATATATATCATTTAAACAAACTAATTTTAAATAAAAAATCATACCTCAAGTTAAATTAATGAGAAAACATACATTTCATCATTGAAATATTTTTTTAAATGTTAAAAAAACATGGAAAAGGGAAATTCCTCATGAATTCTAAACAACTTCCATGATTAAGTGGGAATCATTTTCCATGATTATGTGGACATCATTTTCCACGATTAAATGTGAATCCAAACATAATATTCCAAACAAAGTGAGGGGGAAAACGAGGGGAGGGGGAGGAAAGGTAAAAATAATATTCATCAAATTAAAAAGAGAAGAAGGATGAAAGATGATGAAAATTACTAACTAACCTAGGAATATACCCATCCCCCCACACCTAGAGTAGGTAGTGTACTCACTATAAAAAAAACATTGGAAGGAAGGATAAAACCTGGTGGGTGTCATTCATAGGTTTCTTCTTTAACTTAGAATTTCTCCATTGGGGACTCTATAATGGATTTGTGTAAGTGCTTCAAACACTTCCCATTAATAGTGAAGGTTTGTTTTGTTTCTACATTATAAACCTAAACAACATCAAATGGATAAAAATTAGTAAAAATGTATGGTACAAACTAGTATAAATGAAGCTTTCCTAGATGAAACGTCATCCTTACATTGAAAAGGAAGAGCTTCTTCCCAATATGGAATTGGAGATAAAGGATGAGATGGTCATGGGAAGCCTTGGTTTTCTCCATATAAATATGAGAGTTCTCATATGAATCCCAACACATTTCCTCCAACTCTTAAATATGTAATTTCCTATGAGCACCTACAATAGAAATATTATAATATCATTGTTTAATGGACCAGTAGTCATGATGATCTATCTCAACATGGAGGTGAAAAATCTTTCCAAAAAACTAGCTGATATGGTGACATGACAATGGGATTTTTGAAGGCAGTATGGTAAGCCCAAAATGAATCATCGATTATAAGACTTAAATATTTTCTGTTGGGTTGAACCATTTTTTCAATAATTTGTTTTACCTCTCTATTAGACACCTCATATTGACCATTGGTCTATAGATGATAAATAATAGACACTCGATGCCGTAACCCATACCGATGAAAAAGTGATTTCATTGTTTGGTTGTAGAAATGAGATCTCTGGTCATTGATAATGACCCTATGTAATCCAAAACTATAGAAAAATTAGGCTATAAAAAATTTCCAAAATATATTAGAATCATATTTTCTCTTGGATCGTGCCTATACCCATTTTGACATGTAATCAACTACTAGAATAATGTATAAGTTTCCAAAGGAATTGGAAAATGGCAACATAAAGTCAATGCCCTAAACATAAAACATTTCATGGAATAGAAATCGTTTTTATGGAATTCTATTTTTTTAGATACATTCCCCATTCTTTGAAAGTTAGGTTAAAATTAAAAAAAATCATGGACTTCCCAAAATAATTTTGGACACAATCGACTTGAATTGAGGACCTTGAGAGTGGTCCATTGGGGACCAAAGTGGATCCCACAAGTAAGAGTGTGGAAGAACCTACAGACAGGATTAAACTCTCTATTGGGAACACAAAACCTGATTAATTGATCGCTACATGTGCACCAAAGGTAGGGTTTATCTCAGATGTACCAATGAGACTCATGTTTCAGACAATTATCTTGGTTTTTGTTGAAATCAGTATGAATGAAAGATTCTATCAAATAATTTACAATTTCAACATAATAAGGAATAACATCTTTCACTCAGTATAATTTCTTATCAGGAAACATGTCATTTATGGAAATGAAAGGGGATAAGTCAATGTATGAGGTGTAAATAATCCTACTAATATGGTAAACCACCACATTCTATAGTCCTTT
This sequence comes from Viscum album, assembly GCA_963277665.1. Taxonomy (NCBI): domain Eukaryota; kingdom Viridiplantae; phylum Streptophyta; class Magnoliopsida; order Santalales; family Viscaceae; genus Viscum; species Viscum album. The sequence goes on from OY728120.1 coordinate 1,117,285,373, forward strand.
TTTATCCATAATTTCTAGATTAAATTCTTAAATTAGGAGCATCCAATGAATGAGATGTGGTTTGGCTTCTGGTTTCTTAAGGAGATACTGGAGGGATTCATGATTTTAGAACACAATGAATTTGGACCCTAAAAGGTATGAACTAAATTTATCCCAAGAAGAAAATGGAAAGAAATTATTTTTCAGTTCTGGTGTAGTTTTCTTGTGTAGGGTCCACTGTGCATGTGGTATAGGCTATGAAATGCGTAACTCGATCAACCCAATTGTATAGTTAGAGACATCACACATGAGCTCAAATAGAAAATCCCATAGAGGTGGTAGGATTACCGAGGGTTATATGAAACACCATTTCAATTTTTTAAAATCTTCCACACATACATTATAAAAAACAAATTATTTTTCTTTTTAGAGTAAGAGAGACAGGGGGAGTTCAATCTTACTAAAGTCATGAATGAAACTTTGATAAAATTTAGTATGACCTAGGAAATATCACACATACTTCACATTTTTGGAGAATGGTAGGGAAGAAATGATATCTAATTTTGATTTATCTACTTGGGTATCATCCTTAGAAATGACATTCCCAAGTACTATACCTTCTCATACCATGAAATTGAATTCATCAAAATTTAAAATAGTATTCATTTCAATACAGAGATGTAGGATAGAACCAAGACTACTCAAATATTCATAAAAATAAGAGCCATAAAGAATGAAATCATGCCTAAATACTTCCATGAAATTCTTGAGGTAATCTAAAAAAATACTAACCATGCATCATTGGAAAGTACCCGGAGCATTGGATAGGCCAAATGGAATCCTACTATAGGAAGACATACCAAAGGGGTAAGTGAAGGTTGTATTTTCCTAATAATTGGGGGAAATATGAATATGAAAGTATTCAGAATACCCATTATGGAAATAGTAATGGTACTTCCCTACTAGAATCTCTAGAATCTAGTTAATTAATGATAATAAGAAATGGTATTTCATAGTGTATTGGTTTAGTCAGTGATAGTCTATGCAGACACGCCAACTATTCTTCACATAGGTTGGAACCAAATCATTATTTTCATTTTTAATTATATGAAGACTATTTTTATTGGGAACTACCTACATTGGACTAACCCATTGGCTATCAAAGATAGGGTAAATGATTCTATAATCCAATAAATTTGTTACCTAATTTTTAACAACATATAGGAGGTTTGGGTTCAGTCGATGTTGTTCCTTCCTCACTCATTTAGTATCATCATTTAAAAATATATGATGTGTGAAAATTAATGGACTAAAACCAAGAATTTCAACAAGTGTCCAACCCAATGATTTTTTTATACTCCCTCAAAAGGATAAGTAGTCAAAATTAATCATCTAGAGGGAGTGAACTAGCAATTATGTCAGGAATCTTGTTTCCATTATCATGATAAAAATATTTTAAATTTTGAGGCAGTGATTTAAGTTACAATTCATTTTGATATTGGATTTATGGGAGTGAATTTTAAATTGAGAGGTCACTGATCCCATCTAAATGCACACTGGTAAAATCATCAGATGAGTAATGAGATTTTACAAGCTTAGAAGTATCATCAATGGTCATAGGATCCTCAATGTTCAAGAAATAATAAATTCACAAGAATGCATGAAATTTTTCTAAAACAATAAATCATTCTATCAATGATTCATTTCCTAGAAAATCTATCAATGATGAAATCTTATAAAGGGGCTTAGGGGAATGAAAAGATTTTTTAGGGGATGGAAGTATATCAATGGAATTAACTAAAAGTAAGGAATGTTCTTCCAAGGGGTACTTCATGTCCTCAAGTTTGTTGAAGGGGAAATTTCACCACCAAAATCCATATATAATGTACCATTATAGACATTAAATATGGTTTTGAAAATTTTCAGGCAAGGTCTCACCAATATAATTGGGGCATGCCGATTCATCCTATCATCTTAAATTTTAAGCACATAAAAATCAGTAGGAAAAATTAAAAATTTCACCCTCACAAGAGCATCCTCTAACACATCAGTGTGGTGTGTTTTAATCTAGTTTTATAGTTGAAAAAAAATTCCTAAGGGATTCAATTACATGACCTGTAATGAAGAGAATATAGAGTGAGACATCACATTTATAAAAGATCCCAAATCAAGCATAGTATTGGAAAAGAAATACTCCCCTATAATGCATGGAATCAAGAATGTTCGAGGATTATTGAATTTGGTGGGAATTGATGGATTTATCAATGTTTAGATTTTAATCCCCAAGCTCACCTTTTCATCATCATTAAGCTGCCTTTGGTGTGTACACATCTCCTTTAGAAACTTGGCATATAGTGGAATTTTCATCAAAACATCAATCAATGTTATATTAACCTGCACTTTTTTTGAAAGTTTACAAGATTTATTTATCAAGTTCAGTGTATTTTTTCCCTTGGTTGGGTGGCCCTTTGGGTAAATGGAATATGAATGGTTTGGATCAGTGGTTAATCAAATGAACCATTCTTTCATTTGTAAGGTATTCTCCTAAGACAAGGTTTTTTCATATTTATACCATTTTTAGTGGTTCATATGGTGGTTTCCTCAGGAGGGGATGACTATAAGGGAGGATTCATTTGGATTTTAATTTGTGTTCCACACCTAAGGGTAATGGAACTAAAATTTCTTTTATCTTTAGTATTGAATAGTATTTGAGAAGGTAGTTTACCTGAACCATGACTTTGGATTTCCCCCACTGAGTTGGAAAGTTGGCCTAATTGATTTTTTAGGTCTTGTATGGATTCTTGGGTGGTTTTTTGGAATTATAGGTCATTTTTAGCAATTTTTTTCATCATATACTCTATGCTAAACTTAGGTTTTGAATATGGTGGTTGGAAAGACATTTGTGGGGGTTGAGGATTTCTTGGTGGTGGTGGATGACTACTCTACCTCAGTTGGTTCTATGGTTATTGAGGCTGGTTTTAATACCCCCTTAGATATATGATTGGTTTTATTTCCACCGAGGTTTGGATGGATATAACGGTTCTTTCCTAATGGGTTAGTTATAGGTGTAACCGGGAAATATTGAAACACAACTCTTAGATGTTTCTCTCAATTGAGGGAATTGGTCCAAATAGTGAATGTTAGAAGAATAAATACCACAATGGATAGGAAGAGGAGATTGAGATTTACCTTGGGAAAGGGCATGTTGTTGGAGAAGGGTACTTAACTCTTCAAACTTCATTTCTACCTTCTTCTCGAATTTAGAACATTTCACCTCATGGAAAAATTGAATGGGTAAAATGGACCTTAAATTGAATTTTTGAGTGTTTAAAGACATGTTTACAATGAGGGTCCTTGCATCCATTTAGTGTTTATCAACTAGCACACCACCTGGAACACCATTTATCATGTTTTGATAAATAATAATCAAATCTTAATAAAAATACTATATTAAAAGTTGATAACTTATTTGGTGGTGTTGGAAACTTGAAAAAATCTTTTTAAATATTTCCTAGTATTTATGAAGTGTTTCCACTTTTTATTGTATTATCCCAAAAATTTCAATCCTTATTGTTTTATATTAGGAGGCTGGGAATTTTTTTTCAAGAAAAAGGCCTTTCATGTCCACCCAACCTCTAGTTGGGGAATTAACATAACACAACCAATTTTTTGTGGTGTCTTCTAATGAAAAAGGTAATGTACTAATATTTAATTATTATTTATCCACATTAATATGTTTTAATGTAGAAAACAAAATATGAAATTATTTTAAATGATTATTTGGATATTCTCCCATGAGTCCACGTAATCATGGTAATAAGAGAATGAGACCGAATTTTAGTTCAAAGTTTGGTGCTTCTCCTTGCATTTGAATATAAGTGGGTTGGATATAAACATTATGAGAGGCTAGTTCTTGTAGTATTCTATTATTTTAAGACATGTTAAACAAGTTATCTTCAATTTATAGTTTGGTTCTAGACAAAGAGGTGTTTAGAAAAGTAGCAAGGTGTGGTGTTTCCTCCATCAAAGGGTTGTCCTGGGTGTCTTGATATAAGGCCCCAGCCTTAAACCTTACTTACTCTTGAGTTATTACAAGATTACACATTGAGGATCTTTTCAGGTTTAGAGTTTTAGAGAATTAGATCATGAAACTTGCATTACATTCCACATTTAAACAAAGTGGTTACATAAAAGACAGTATTCATTCTTCCCATCAACGGAAACATATTTAAAATATAACACAGATTCTTTCTTGAAACATACTTGACACTATCATCACATCATTTACCTTTCCCTTGACCTGTGAAAAACATTTAAAAAACTTGGGATGAGCATAAAAAGCTCAGTAAGAGTTATAAAAATATGGAAAGGAAACTTGTGTTCATATATATATTAGAATGAAATCACACTTTACCCATAAAACATAAGTATATCAAATCATTAATAAATCATAGAAAACATAAGACATAAAGGTAACTTGAGGCATTCATAACATTCTTACATAGGGAGTAACCCTCTTGGTTATGTTTGGAATACCCATCACAGTATATTCCCTAAATCTCTTCGGAGAAACCTGAACGTTTCACTCCTTCGTGTTACCCAATGCATTGGAGAGCTATATCAGGCTCACCCGCCCTTAGTTTATCACAGAACCACCCGTTTTCATAACAATTCCCAAGAACCATAACATAAATGTATCACATAAAACATGCATAATGGAAACATAACATTTCCACATTTCAATCACAATATAACATTTTAGTATATTGAAATAATGAATCCATTCAAAAAGAAACCATTTCCAAAACCATTTAAAACATTTAATAAAGAGATTTTTGAATAAAAGTGTCCCATACCACCTTGAAGCATAAAATTTTAAACCATTAATATCCATATAAATAAATCCTTAAAACCATTTTGAAAACATGGATATTAATAAGAACAAATAATTAAAACATTTAAAACGATATTTTGGTTAAAGGGGTTTTACCAAAATTAGAAACACTTGAATACAATAATTGAGGAATAACATTTAGTCAGAACTTTATAATATCATGAGAATAAATGGATTCATGATATAATACTCCAAAGTACAGTATATACACCATATAAGAGTGAATTGGTGCATAACAACAATGAACCCTCAATAGAAATGTCAAATGTGATGAAATCCCTTATAAAGATGGTATCCTTAAATTAAGGACAAATCAATCTCAAAAATATGTTTGAAAAATATAAATACACCCAATATAAGTGGATATTAAGTGTAAAACAATAAAAGGTCATTCACACATATTCAATGGATGACATATTCAATGACTACATGTTGAACCCAAAGAAATCGAAATTGGGTTAAAAAGTTCCCTTGATAGCCTAACGGCATCACATCAAAATGAGTTGATGAGAGATAAAAAGTGTATCTAATAACTTGCACATAAAATTTACATCAATAAGGATATATGAGAAAATATCCCAACATAACAATATGTAAATTAAAAGACCCAACAAAAGAAGTCTTTTAAAAAAGGGGAGGGTGAAAGGTTCCCTTACCGACTTGGGTATCTTTCAAAACATACACCACATGAAAGAAGGACAATAGATCATTGATGTAAATACTCATAAACGAAAGTATATTACACAAAGAGTAGTATAATGGGAAGTACATACACCACTCAATGGAATTTGTGGAAAATGTAGCATAAATCTCACGGGAATAAAAGTGAGATGAAAAATCCCTTACGAAAACTCGGCAGCCTAACGGTGCCACATAAAACTTCCGAATATAGATTGATGAGATCAAATAGGGTATCTCATCACATTAAAATAAAATGTACATCAATAGGAATATAAAATAACATCCCCCAACATTACAAAGAGGAGATTAAAAGAAGTTACATAAAGGAGAGTACTTAAAAAGAAAGAGAGAGGTTAGATCTCTTACGAAAGTTCGGCAGCCTAACGGCGCCACTCAAAACTTCCAAAATGGATTGATGAGAGAGAATAGGGTCTCTCATAACATGAACATAAAAATTACGGTAAGTGTAATATAGAATATCATCCCAATAACAATAAAGATGTGCATTAAAAGGAATGACATAAAAGTGTGTACTTAAAAAGAAAGAGAGGAGTAAGATCCCTTACCTCGGGTCCGACTTGACTCGATCGTTCTTTAATCTCCTGAATAATAAACTTGAGTTAATTTATACTTCCTTAATAACCTTTTTAAAGTTCATTATTCCTTTTATATCACTTATTACCATGTTATAAACATTATTTAATCATTTAAGTTAATCATGTTTGTTTTGTCGATATTTGGTTCTTAAGTCGAAAGTGGACTTCTTACAATTACATGTTGTTCGTGTGGTCAAAGGTTTTTAATATCCAGAATGACATTCCTGATTTGGATATCATATATATAATATATATCCAGCATATACATGTATTTATAATATTACATAATCATTTAGAGGTAAGAAATGAAATGCACCATTCATGGAGATGGTAAGCCGTACGTACGCATGAACGCTACATTCATTTCATTGTCATATTAATGGAATTAAAACTAAATGAGAGGTATGTATATTTTAATTACAGAATTATATTCATCATTTAGATGTATCATTCATCATATATATCCATTATATACATGTACTTATAATAGAACATTACATTTCGGGATAAGAAATGAAATGCACCGTTCATGGAGACGGTAAGCCGTACGTACGCATGAACGCTACTTTCATTTCTATCTCATACTTTAATGGAAAGAAATAATAATTATATAGAGGTATATAATAATTCCAGTATAACATCATATATAATAACATTAAATCCATCCTTTATACGTCCCACATATGGCATTAACGAATCACATCACTTTGAGGGGGCGATAGTCCGCACTTCCTAAAATGAAGATATCGCGTATACCCATAATGGAAGCCATAAAGGTAAGACAAAAATGAAAAATACATAAGAATAAGTAAAACATAAACATATTATATATCATATATAAAAATAGTGACATCATAATGGCCACCTTTGAAGGTGTTAAATGAGTATTGAACAATCATCGTTTCGGGAGGCAGAATTTCACCATCCACGGAAATCGTATGTTCTTTAACCATTTGATGTAGTTGTGTGAGAGTGTAGCTCGAATAAATCTTATAAAAACATCCTAGTATATTGAATATACTGGTTTTTTTACAAAAGAAGTAAATAAAAAGAGTTTAGGGGGTCGGAGAAGCAAAACAAAACAAATGAACATGAGAGAATGAATTACCTTTAAAAGTGTAACTCCTTTTGATTTGAGCCTAAAGACTTCTTTTGAAAGGATTATTCCCAAAGGGAATCCTCTAGGATGAGGAGAGGGATATGGAGAGAGTAAATGGTCAGGGTTTGGCCGAGCCAAAGGCTCGAGGAGTGTGTGAAATGAGGTAGAGGTGGGGGCCTTTTATAAGAGGAGAGGAGGGGTACTTTTGGAAAGTAAGAAATATTACTTTATTTGAAAATGTGTTTCGGTTTTAAAAGATCCCACATTGATATTATTCGTGGATAAGGTGATAAGGGTTAGAAATCCACCCATCCAATAAGTTTTGGACATGTGTAGGTCATAGAGTTTACATTATCTTCTCATTTTATTTAAATCATCAGATAATGATTTCATCGCTGCATCATTATGATGTCATAAATAATTTAATTAATTTAATGTCTAAAAATTATAAAAAATTTACTATTACTTAGGAAATCTTTTTATCTTTCCAATGACTATTTATAATAAAAATTCTGACTTGTATAACCCCACTTAAGAAGTGTTGTAGTAAAAAATATCATGTTTGTGTCATTTTTACTTTTACATTAAATAAAAAGTTATTTATGTCATTTCCCAACCAAAGTGGCTCCATGGGGTCCCCAAGTTGACTCATGGATTTTCATGGTCGGCCATTACACATCCAATGAGGTTAGGACATGTTTAAAGTTTATTTCATATTATTAAAACATTATTTTTACCTTAAAACTAGACTAATTACCTCTAATCGCGATTAAAAACTTAATAAGTTACTATTCACCAAAAAATTATTTTTATCCCATTGAACCACATTTTACTTCTTAATAAAAACCGTGTATGTCGTATTTTCGAAATTCAAAATACAAAGATGGCAAAATTTCATTTAAACGGAAAAATCAGTTTTTATAAGTACCACTTAGTGGTTTCACTATTCATCAAAAATTGAAGTTTTTCAGAAAAATCCCAAAAATTCACCCTAAGCTATATTTGATATTCAGAATTCAAAAATGAAGTCTATTTTGAAAAATTCAAAACATATAAGTCACATTAATTAATTTAATAATTAATTCCCGCTGTCAGATCAAATAGTGTGTTTTTATGAAACAATAAGTATCAAAAGATTGACACTGGATTAAGTCTGATTTCAAAGTGAAATTAATTCCAACGACCACTATTGGATTTAATGGTAAAAATATATTATAATTTCACTTTAAAACCAATTAAAAAGATAATCTAATCATATAAATAAATTAGATTAAAAAGAGGTTTTGAATTAAAATACAACATTTTACACTATTCATTAAAAGAATGAACTTTATCGGAAAGATTCCAAAAATTTACACAAAGTAAATTTTGATGTCCCGATTTTTAATAAGAGTTTTATTTGGTCCAAAAGAATGTTTAAGAGTGAACAAAACTATATTTAATGATGGTTCAACATCAAAAGGTGATACATTAACCTTTAGTGAAAATTAGGGCATATACGCCTAAAAATGAATTCTTTCCATATTTTAAGCCTCTATCCTTTATTGGATAAATGTAAAAACATTTAAAAACATATATAATAATATTTTAGTTATTTCTATCCATTCCCGAAATTACAACGGCTACATGTTAACTACCATTTAAAATAATATTATTTTATTATTAGAGTGCAACGTAAGATTCCCAAGAAACTCGTTGTTGCGTGTTGGGTACGCCATCGATAATAGAGTCCCCTTTAAAGTCATATCAATATTTTATTCACAAATATGGATAAATATGAAAATTTCATATTCTTTATTTACCTGGGGTGTTACACTTGATGTCATTGATGTATGATCCTCTCTGGTTCGGGTTCAAAAGGATGTAAATATACCAGAGTAGAAAACATAATTCACATAACCTACATAATAAATAAATCATAAAACAACAATATTTGTAAAGTTAGAAGATAAAACAAATAAATATTCACAAAATATACGAATATCTTATAAAATACACGCAATAAAAACCGATGTGCTCCCCGGAAAGGATGCCAAAATTTGACTGAGTTATCATGAAACATCAAATTTATTATGATTTAAATATGATTTTATAGTCTATAGAAGAACCCAGGTCACATCTCAAGGAGTGTTGATGAGTTTAGATTGTGAATTTTTAATAAAAAATACCAAAAGAGGGGTCACATTTGAAAACAGTTTTAAGAAAATAACATAATTTAAAGAGTTTAATTGTTGAAAAAACAAGTGGATTTTAAAAAATATGAGATAAAGGGGTTATTTTTATTTCAATAAACACACTTAATGTTCATTATTATTATAGCTTCATTTAGGTTTGGAGTAATTTTTTAGTTGAAATTAATTGGAATCCTGATTAATTTCTACGATTTTATATCAACGCTAGTATAACCAAACCTTGACATAACAATTTTATTGAAAATGTCCAGAACTTATTAATGGAATAATAAATTACAAATATTATTTAAATATCAATAAAGTGGGTATGTAAAGTATTATTATGTTTTCCAATCATAGCAACACAAGTCACGCACTCAAAACCTCACATTGATCAGTTAGAAATTAAGATCATATCAATCACATGCATCTAAAGAAACATTAAAATATGAAATAATGTATGATACATAGAATGAAATGCTTTAAAAAAAATTAATAAAAACTAATAGCTAATATATTCACCAAAACTCACTATACATGTGTGTTTCTCCCCCAAAATGAATTCCCACCATTTAACCCGACATCGAGAGGAGGATGAAGCTTGGGTGGATCTTTTTCTTCATCCTTGATCCCCCATATGAGTATAGGGGACTCCATAAATTATATTATTAGGAGAGGAATCCTATGGAACTAAAAAAAATGAATAACTTCACTCCTTGTTCAAACTTTCAAATGGGGTTCCCAAGGTGCCAATTTATAGGCAAAGAGGAAGGTGGTTTTGGGAACCCTGATTTCACGAAACCACTTGGACCATATCTTTTGGTGGAAAAATTGTTTTATATCACATTTTTAAAAACTAAAAACGTTTTCCCACACCTATTTAATAACTCCAAAAAATATCTAGCATCATTTGGACAACAACAACCCGATATATGGATGAAATAAAGAACAAAATTTTTGACTTCATGAAGATTCAGTTCATTGGATTGATCAGTCTAGTTGGGCCACCATATAGATGAATTGGGATTAGGTGTATTCTGAAAATTTTTAGTCCACTAAATTTTGGATCATACCACAAAATCTCAGTTCAATTGGATGCCAGATCAGTATAAGTGTGTAGTTGATTCCACATATGTTCTTGGATTCCTCTGCAATTTGGCCCAATTTTCTTAAACTTCAACTTGGGTCCTCAAAATCACCTCCACCTACAATGAAATCATCTAAAAAAGTGAAATTAACCTTTTTAAAATTTATTAAAACAAAATAATTGAATATAAAATGAATTTAAATTTGTTATTAATTTTTGGAATTTATGATACCAAATCAGTTTATCATAGTGTTATAACGGTAGAAATGAATAGTGAATCACCACATGATCAAGACATCATACTAAGATAGAGAGTGAACCTGAATAATTTATTGTAATTTTTACATCATGACATATTGGTGGATTATTCTTGACATATGTTTATGATGTAGTATTTTAAGTTGTGTTCACATTTCTTATGTTATGATTATCATACTATATCATGTCTCATTGTTCATGTTTATTATTACTACTTTTTTATGCTCCAATAATATTCTTATTATATAAAATCTATCACCATATTTTATGTTTATTTCTTTATCAAGATTTATAACTCACCCTTTTCTTATTTTTCTCCAGGATATCTCGTGTAGTTTTAAAATCCATGGAATTTTAGAAACATGTTAAGTAAGTTTTAAATAATGTTGTTGTATCCCATGTTCAATTTGTTATGATATGTACCTAATTCCAAAATAAACTGGGATTCTAGATCTTTTGGGTTTTATTATGTGTACAATCATGTAATAAATCATGAATTAATGTGAAATAAAGAACAAGGTTTTTATAGTTGGTATTATAGTAAAAGTTTAGTTATTTTTGGGATTTGGATTAAAAAATTCTAGTAAAAGCCTTATGGATAAGACTAAGTATAATAAAAAATATCTAAATTTTTGTAAGTATAGATTAAGTGGTTTACCAAGAAAATACATCCCTGTATAGATACTACAAGTGGACACGAAACTTGAATGGATGTACCGAGAGGTAACAACTCTATCAAGGTGTGTCGGTCCTAACTTGGTGTAACCTTGTACATGAAAAATAACCTTACCATGCACCTTGTTTTACACTCCTAGGGTATATTATTTGGTATATTCATAAGTACATAATGAACCATTATTAATGGAAAAAAAATTCCCACAAGAATATATGTTAGGAAATGGATCATGGATAATATAGATTGAATCCTAGGAATTCATAAGTTAAGGAAATAAATGTAAGCTATAATTTACTACCTTAATGTAATTAAATTAACATTTATGTGTTTAATAGTTTAAATAGAATCACCCTTAAATTTCCTTTTATTCTAAAAAATAGAAGGAAATAGGAGGAATTAAGTAAATAGTCAATGTGAAGGGAAATGTGATGACTGCCCCAAGGAGATGCCCAACCCGATGGGAGTAGGAGTCAAAAACATAATGATGATACTCTCCCAGCTGAATCAGGTTATGAATAGAAACCTAGATCAGTAGGAGTGTCCGAATACCCCTAAGAGGGAACAAGCTATGATTTGGACCTTTATGTGAAAAAGGCCTCTGACTTTCAATGGATCACCTGATCCCTTAATCATAGAACAATGGATCAAATCCATTAAGAAGATCTCTTGAACCCTTTAATGTTATGAGAAATAGAAGGTTCTATTGGTTGTTTATCTTATAAAGGGAGAAATTTACCAGTGGTGGAAATTAGTCAATAATAAAAATCTTTAGGAAGAGATCACAGCGATGGGGTGGAAGAAATTTTGGAATTTTTTTGATAAATATTTTCCATGCACTATCTGTCTTAAAATGGAAAGATATTTATTTACCCTCAAGTATAAAGATGACTAATCTATTGGTACATATGAGAAAAAATTCACAAGACTTGCATGATATACCTCTAGCTTTTTTTACCCACAAATGTAAGGTTGATCGCTTCTTTAGGGGGATAAAACCTAGTTAATGGAAATCACTGGAGATCTGTGACTTTGATAGCTATGAGGAAATTTTATGATGTTCCCTCAAAGTAAAAATGAATATCGATGAGTCTAAAGTGTATCAAGGGGATAAGAAGTGTAAAGTGGAGTTTATTTTTGGAAATATGATGGAGAAATCTAATGGTTCCATGAAATTTCAACATCATACTTGTAAAATGTGTGAAAAGAAGCACCCAAAAAATTGTCTAAGGGGGATTATGAAATTATTTACGTATGGTAAGGAAGGGAACCTAGATAGATATTACTGATAGGAGAAACCCAATAATGAAATAGAGGAACAGAATTCTCTAATCAACCCTCAGTGAATTGTTCATAGCTTGAACTATAAGGAACCATGACACTTTGAAAACCAATTCACCAATTCAAGGGTTTTTAGAGACAAACAACAACCTCCAAGGAATCAAGGGATACCTTTTGACATCATAACCACTGAGGTGGATCCCAAAAATGAAGTGGTGATAGACATTCTAGTTATTCATTCAAGGATAGAGAACATACTTTTTTATTTTGGTTCTATGAATTCCTTCATATCATGAAAGTTTAGTAGAACTATTCAAGAACCACCAAAAATCATGGAAGTGGAGTTATCATTGAAAACTACAAATGGGTAAATTGTTTCATCCTGAGTATATAACTCCCCTATCACAATTTTTGGTATTAACTTCCCAATGAACCTTTTCATACTCCCTTTGGTAGAATTTGATGCAATTCTAGGAATGGATTGGATTTCCCTATATAGATCCAAATTAAATTATAATGAGATGGAAATCACTCTCTATATTGTGAATCGACCCCTGATTCTGTAAACGTGTAAGGAGTAGCATGAATATTCTTTAGAACTAACATCTCAATTATGTATATTATTTCCCTAAAATAAAGGGTATCTAACTCAAATTATTGAGTCTAAGGAAAGAACCATCCTTGAAGACATGTCTATTATTAGGGAACATGGTTATGTGTTTCTCAAGTAATATCCAAGTCTTCTTCCTAGACGAGAGGTTTATTTTTCAATCGATATTATACCTAGGGAGTTTCAATTATCCAAGACTCCATATAGAATGAATGTTGAGGAAAATGAGGATGTGAAGAAACAACTACAGAAGAATATGGATAAATGGTTCATATGAATAATTGATTCACCATGGGGTGCAACAGTCCTATTCATCAAGAAGGATGTGTCAATGCACCTTTGAGTTGATTATCATGAGCTCAATAAGATAAAGATAAAGAAAAAGTATCCTCTTCCCTAGATTTATGAATTATTCAATCAACTATGTGGAGAAAAATACTTCTCCAATGTGGATATGTTGTTAGGATATTATCTTTGATGCCAATATGTTTGATAGATATACATAGTCTCCTTGGATTACATGGGTATTATTGTTGATTTGTGAGAAACCTCTTATGATTTTCAAACGCTCTAGCCAAGATAACTTAGAAGAGAGTCAAGTTTTCTTGGAATGATGAATGTGAAGATAGCTCAAGGAGCTAAAAAGGAGGACTATCACTGCCCCTATGCTCATAATACCCACAAGTGGATAAAGTTTCATAGTATTTAGAGATGCTTCAAAGAAGGTATTGGGATGTGCGTTAATGCAGAATGAAGAAGTCATAGCCTATGATTCATGGTAGTTGAATGTTCATGAAAAGAACTAACCACTGCATGATTTGGAGTTGGATTTAGTGATATTTTCTTTGAAAATATGGCAGCATTATTTCATTGTAGAGAAGTCTGAAATATATGAGGATCACAAAAGCATCAATTATACATTCACATAAAAAGAGATGAATATTCTCCATTGAATATGGTTAGAGCTGATCAAGGACTATGAATCCTCAATCCACTACCATCCTGGTAAATAGAGTAAAGTGGTGGATTCTTTAAGTAGAAAGAAACCAACAATTCTATAATTGATTAGAATTGAGAGGTATCCAATCTTCTTATCTTTGTAAAGTATAGACATGGGAATCATAATGGAATGAACATCATCAATCCTTTCACAAATGATTTCTACACCATATCTTCTAGATAGGTTAAAGGATTCTCAAAGAGATGATGTGGGAATTCATAAAAAGTGGATACAATAAGAAATATAAATCCTTAGAGTTTAGTGTTAATGAAGAAGGATTTTTGAGATTTGGGTCCTGATTATGTGTACCATCAAATCCCGAGTTAAAGAAGGAATTTCTGGATGATGCATATAGTTCGACTTTCTCCATTCACCCAAGAAGAACAAAGATGTATTGAGATCTTTGAGAGCACTATTGGTGGGAAAATATGAAGAAGGAGATTTATGAATATACCTGAAGGTCCTTGTATGTCAGAAAGTGAAGGCTAAAAGTAAGAAGTCCAAGGGGATGATGCAACCATTTCCTATACCAACATGGAAATGAAAAAAATCTCTATGGACTCTATGAAGGGATTTATGAAGAAATCTAGGGGAAACAATGCTATATGGGTTGATGTGGAACATCTTCTAAATAAAACTCACTTTATTTGAATTCGATAGGATTTCTGACTCAATCAACTAGCACAGATATACATTAGAGAAGTGGTAAGGATGCATAGATTACCACTATCTACTATATCCGATCGAGATCTGAGATTCACATCCATGTTATGGAAAACTCTTAAATAGTATATAAACTCTTAGTTAAACTTCATCATGTATTATCACCCTCAAAATGATTTACAATCTGAACAGACCATTCAGAAACTGGAAGACATGTTGTGAACATGTTCTATGGACTTTAAAGGAGGATGGAACACACATCTACCTCTAGTTGAGTTGTCATATTACAAAATTTTCCACTAAATCATCCAAATGTACCCTTATGAATCCCGTTATGGGAAGAGGTAAAAAACACCTACATGTTGGGATACAGTTGGGGAATAAAAACTACTCAGTCTTGAAATGGTTGAGGAAATGGTGGAAAATGTTAAGACCATTCAGTATCACATCATAGATACATAGAGTCAAAAAAAGAGCTATGCTGACAATCATCAAGGATACCTTGAGTTTGATGTTGGATACATGGTATTCCTCTACATATCTCCATGTAAGAAAGTGATGAGATTTTGTAAGAAGGGAAAACTATCTCCAAGATATATTGGCCCCTTTGAGATATTTGATTTCATCAGAGTACTGGCCTACCAAATTTCACTCCCACCTAACTTATATCAATTACATGATAAATTCCATGTATCCCTCTTGAAAAAGTACATACCAGACCACTCACAAGTACTAAATTCAGATATGGTATCATTGGAGAATGATATTTCATATGAGGAACAACTGGTGAAGATCATAGATCATAGTGACAAAGTTCTATGAAATAAGATAGCGAACCTGGTCAAAGTTTTGTGAAGAAACCACAATTTTGAATAAGAAACACGGAAACTAGAGGAAATGATGATGTAGAGTTACCCCCATCTATTTTAGTGTGGTAAATGAAAATTTAATGGTGAAATTTCTCAAGGGGGAATATTGTAATGACCCAAAATGTTATAAATAAAATTATACATTGATTTAATTAAATATATTATTATGTAATATAATTATTGAAAACACATGGAATTATTTTTTATTATATCTAATTGTATTTACAATACCATTAGGTATCATTACTATTGATAATATAGTTACTGAATAGTGATCACATGATTTGTATAAATATAAGGTTTTAAGAAATCTAATTGACACAGACAAAGGAAGTAATGGACTAAACTAGTAGGATCATACCCTATGAAGCCCATTTATTGGATCTTATAAGGGTGATAACATCACTAGAATTTTACCTTGACTATGACCAATCTAATATCCAACAACTTAATCAGGAGAAAAACTATTTACAGGAGAAGTTCACGCTCATCGGGATCACGACCCAAACCATGTACGCCAGACCACCTCATGAAAGTCTCACTATCACACACCTTACTCTTAGGGTGTTTTATAGTGTATTAATTGTATATCTATCAAGACACTATCATTATGATTATGTAAATTATTTTTTATTGAATAATTAATTTATTTTCACCCCATTATGGTTACTTTATAAATTTGTTTTTATTTCAATATAGTAAAACACAAATAGTATTTTTGGGAAATATTCAAGCTTAATTAAGGAATTTATTTTGATTAATTAATATATTTTTGAAATAAATAATATTTTAATAAGAAATTATTATTAAATAATGTTTATGGTCATATAATTTTTATGATGTCAAATGTAATTTTTATAAGTGTTCAAAAACTATTATTGTCAAAAACCTATAAATTCTTAATAAATGTTGATTACTATTTTAAAAGTGAAAATGAAAATATTTATAAAATTATTTAGATAAAATGAATATTATTTTTGGAATAATAATGTCAAAATTATCCAATGATGAAATTTTCATAATTTTCTGAGACAAAATTTTTTTTGGGTAACAATTAAATATCGTTTAAATATACTTTGTGTATTATGACATCATACTACCCAAAAGTGATGTAATAAATACTGTAATGGGTATCTATGACTAAATATATTTTTTAACTTTAAAACAATTTGATTTTATATTTATTTTATTAATTTTATAAATCCGTTATGAATCTTCCAAAACCATTAATATATTTTAAGGTTCTAAAACAATTTATTTAAGATTATGACTCACCTACAGATAATAAAGGGTATTAGTTTATTATGTTTGGACCTTTTACTTATACAATATTGATAATCACTCCCATTTGGCAGAAAACATGTTGAAAACACATGGGATGGTTCATAGTTTTTTTTATTATGTAGAGTCCAAAACCTAAATAATAAATAATCCTCTCCTAACATCCATATAAAATGACCCAAGATCCAATTTATCTTCACTAAAACTATTTGGATCACATCTATAATCTTCTATACACCCTCTAGAGTCCTCCCAAGGCACCCGAAGCTCTCAAGAATCCTCTCCCAACATTTGTAACCACACACTCAAGTAAGGGATCCTTTTCCTTCTCTTCTTTACATCAAGTTTCTTTATTATCTTATGCCTTCCATTTCCAATTCCTAATGTTGGTAATTGTATTTACATGTACCTACTACTTTCCATTTTATTTATAAATTATTAGAGACCAATCAATCCTTTTTATGAATTTTTAGGTGACACCGTTATGCTGTCAAAATTTCACCGCTATTTTTCCATGCCAAAACAATTGTGTATTGAATACCATGACCATTTTATATAAAGGGTGTTCATATTTATACAAATATACCTATTTGAATTTGAAACTACATGTATGAATTCCATAATCCATGTTTTTTAATAAATTATGATGATAAACGATTCCATGTATTATGATCTATGCAGTATACTTAAGCATGAGAATGAAATGAATGTGATAGGTGCATCCAAAATTATATAGTACTCAAATACATTGGGTAATATTTAGTCTCATGAGACGTCATGTCATGATAGGGAGTGAACCTGATTCCATTATGAGACTTTCTCCACCATGATGTCTTGGTGGTTTATCCTTGAACTATGTTTATGATGAAATGTTTTAAGTTGTTTCCACATTTCTCATGTTATGATTATCATGATATATCATGTATCATTATTTATATTTATGGTCACTACTATTTTTATGCCCTATTTATATGCCTATTGTGTAACATGTATCACCTTATTCCATATGTATTCCCTTACAGGACTTTATAGCTCACCACTTTATTATGTTTATCCCCAGGTATCCAGTGTAGTTTTAAAAGCCATGTAATTTTAGATGCATGTTAAGGAAGTATTCAATAATGTGGTTGTATCTCATGTTAAAGATGTTATTGTATGTACCTAATTCCAAAATAAACTAGACTTATCGATCTTTTGGGTTTTATTATGTGTAATTTTATGTAACAAATCATGAATTAATGTTTAATAAAGAACGAGGTTGTTATAGTATCTCAAGAGGGGGGGGGGTGAATTGAGTATGAAATAAAAATTTATGTTAAAATAGGTTTAAATAAAATAACCCAATTTAATTAAAAAAACCCATTTAATCAAAATAACAGACCAATATAAATTTTTATCTTTTAAAATATTTCTAAAAGATTGATTAAGTCTTAGTTAAAACAATTATGAAAACTATTTTATCTTTTGAAATCAATTTATGTTATCAAAAAATTATATAAACACTAATTAAGAATAACTATCAAAGTAGTGGTTTTGTTTAAAGTTTAAAATAGATTCTTTTTAAAGATTATAAAATAATGCATACAAAAAAAATACACGACAAAATAAATACAAGAGGTTCGGTCTCAAGATGAGACTTAATCCTATCCATTTAGAAAAAACCTATTTACAAAAATATTATATAAAATAATTTATGATCCAAAACCTAGATCAAGTGTACAAAAAAATATGTCCAAGACATGCATGGAACTCTTCTAGAAAACCCTTGGGAATAAAATAATCACAGGTCGCATAAGGACCTCTTCTACAACACTTGGGAAAATATGAGTAAAGAGGGTTGAGAAGATATTGAGTATCTTCCAGTTAATATATATTAGATAGTGTGGTGTTAATAATATATATTAAACACACACTAGTCATAGTGTAAAGAAAATAGATAGAAAGAGAAAATAAAAATATGTAGAAGGGTTGTGTTTCTCTGTTTAATATGCTCAAAAGCTTGTGACTCCTTGAATGTAGCTTGAAATGAAGCTTGAGTTGATGTTATGAAAATTAAAATAGAAAAGAGTGTTGTGAAATTTTTTATTCTGAATATGGAAAGGAACTAGATGTTTTATTGGCTCCACTCTTTCTCAGTCAGTTGAAGGGAAGAATATTGTGTGTAAGCTTCTCAGCAAGAAGATCTCTTATGGTTCTTGCAATATGATTTCATATCACTTTATCTGTAGATGTATCACTCTCTGTATCACTTTTATGATATATATATTATCTTATCCACACAAGGTAGTTTCCTTCTTCTTTTAATATCAGCATGTATGAAGAATCATCTAGATCATCTCCTCCTCACATTAGACAAAATACACACACTTTAATGAATCTCTCAAAAACAATTAATAACAATCATTAAAACAAGTCACAATATTAAATTTGATAATATATCTATTAGAAATATTTAATTCAAAATAAAAATAATAGTGTAAGAACATATTTTGAATGGAGATTGAATCTCAGTTGGTGACTTAGGCTGGTGGTGACTTAGGATAATGGTGAGTAATGCTAATGGTGAATCATCTTGGAAGTAGGTTATTCCAACAATTTTACAAATATCTATTCTAGTGGTAAGTCATATTAAATGGATACTCAGGTATAATAGTAGGTATTTATGATACCTAGCCAAATTTTCATAGGTTATCTTCGATGGAAGATATTTTCCATGATTTTCCAAATTTCTGGTCCAACTGCAAGTCATCCTATGATGGAGAGTCTTTCATATAATTTTCCAAAAATTAATTATGGATGTGTGAAATAGCTGAAAGTGGGTGATTATAATACTTATCCATTTTTATTGTTCAAGCGCCATCCTAAATGTTGAGTCATGTCTGACGACGATTCATCTCTAGTGGTGACTCAACTTCAACAACAAGCCATACTTATCCAAATTTCACCAATATTCCTTATAATGTATAATGATATCATAAAACATAAAAATTATTAATATAATAATAAACATGATTTGGTGATAATTAAAACAAGGGTTTCAACAGGTCTCTTAATTTGGGCTGTGAGTTTTATTTTCCTTTTGATCAACTATTGTATATGATAATTTTAGGGGGAATAAAGTGATATGATAAGGACAATTGTCACACCCTAGTGTAACTTTTAGGTAAGAATGTTCATTTATCTTTTCATATTTTGTTCATGTTTATTTATTATACTTATTGGGTGGTTTTTTGAAATTTTGGAGTTATTTTATGTGGTTCACAATTTGTGAATGATTAGTGGAAATTTTATGCCATATCTAGGTAACCATGCGACCCATGGGTGAGTTAGGAGGGGAATACACTGTTGGTGCATGATTTTTGGGAACCATGAATTAATCATACGAGCCTTGAATTTTCAAATAATAGTCATTTGAAATGTATAGAACAAATTTTAGTAAACCATTTGGTCAAACCATGCAACTTCCTCTAGGGAGAATGCCAGGCGCATGGTTGGAACATGATTTACTAAACTGTGTGGAAAAACCATGTGAAGGTTTTTTAATTTTTCTAAAAAAATATTTCAAAACTATAAAAGTATATTGATACCCTCATTATTTACCCTACATATTAAGACTCGACCTAAATACTTTATTTTTCTATTTTTGGATATTAATTTCCTTTTGAAGAGTTTTTCCTTCAGCTCTAAGAGTGTTGGATCCAAGAAATAAAAGGTATGTATTCATTCTTCACCCGTTATTTTTTTCACATTTAGATCCTATTATTTCCTTGAATGGATTGATAAATATGGACTACCATGACTATATATATGATTTTTTTCATGATCTAATAGAAATTATTGTATATTTGTCAGAGGATAGGGAGAGAGAATCCAGATCATCCTAGATTATAGGTGTGTTTTCTTCGGGAACGAGACCGTTGATGTAGGTTTCCCATGTGTCTATCTTTTAAATTAAATCTACAATTACTTGTGTTTTCATCATGACATTTTAAAGTATTTCAATGTTTTTTCTTATGTTTTAGTATATATATAAAATTATTTCATTCTCTTGATCTTTTAACAAATTTGGAAAATGGTTTTTTTATAGGATTTGTGCTAACAAAATTTTAAGGATCAAAACCAAATTTTTGAATTCAAAATTATCAGTTGTTTAATTGATAAATTATCTTTAAATTATTTATGATTTTAATTTCAAAAATGATGGAAAAAATTCTTTTATAAAGATTTCAAGAATTTGGTTTTTCCTAATGAATATTCATTTATTTTATCCCTAAAGAATGATCCCAAGGCCTGAGGATCACTTTTAATGATTTCATGGAAATGAAAACCCATAGTAAATTCAACATTATATGTGATAGAAATTATCAATGATTCAATTATTGTAATAAATTTACCTTTTTAGGGAAGATAAATAGTATTATTATGCTTGGATAAAGTGGATATTTCTATATGGGTTCTCAGAGGTGTGAGTGAGGTAAATTGTTGTTTTATGATATGATTATACAGTATGCTTATTGCTTTGAAATACTTACCTATATTTTTATATGTAATGGGAAGACATGGTTGTATAGGAGGAAACCTATGTAAATATGTATATGATTTTAGAATTATTCTATGTCTATTACCCCTAAGAGAGACATTGGTCAGTCTATGGGTTGTTTCCCCTCAGTTAGGATAGTAAGGGTAAGATCGAGTGTTAGGGAGAGGTTGATTGCTGTGTATTTTTTTATAGTGCATGGAATTTAATTCATTTATGACCAAGTTAGATATGTACTAGATTTTTCCCCTTGATTAACTAGGATTACATGATATATATTTATATATATTTATTTTCCAAGGTATGATTATATTTCTTTGTTATATAAGGGTGTTTTTTTCCTTCAAGGTTTTCCATAAAAATTTTTAAATTAAATTTATGATTTATTTTGTTAAAAGAATATAAATTGAGGTTTTATTTGGAAGGAACCTTGAATTGGTGAAAGTGGTGTGTTTTCAAGGAAAACTATTTAATTATTTTTTATAATAGTAAACCTGGAAAAACTATTTTATATCTTTATTTTAAAACTTACATGAAATAGATTTTATTTTGAGGTGTTATTATATGGGTTAGTGGTTGGCGACCTACTAGATTGTTCATCTTACACCTATATATTACTGGTTATCAGGCCGCTTGGATATAGATGACACTCATGGATCTCTCAGTTTGGGTTGATGGAGTTGAAAGTGGAGTATTTAATTTCCACATTGGGATTGGGATGTAGTCTAGTTCTATTTATTTCTAATTATTATTTTTTGTATCAGACATCTAACTTTTATTTCATGATATTATATCACATTATTTTATTTTTTATATTTAAATTTTTTTTGTTCTACCTTGTAAATTTATTTTTCTACAACTTATTAATATTTTTTGTTGGGAGAAATCATTTATAGTGAATTCTTATTGATTTTCAAGTTCTTGTTGCCATCATGTGGGGATCATGAATTCCCTTCAGTCCTTGCCATGGTTGTATTGGGTGTCCTATTTTAGAATGATCCAAGTTGGTTTGTGACACCCTACCATTTACCAGGATCTTTCTGGGAGGCACACCTGAAAAATATGAAACATGAATCCCACCTATTCCTATTTAAAAAAATTATCTCAATGTAAACCATGTGATAAATCCAAAATCACACTCACCAAGTAAAGTACTTTTGAAGACCCCATTTTCTAAAAATATTTTCATGTTTCAATCAGAAAAATCCCTTAATAAGTTCCTAACAAAAAAACTTAAAATCAACACACCTTTAAAATAGGATAACCATTTTAAATACTTGACCTTGTTCAAAAAACAACAAAAATACCCATTTCATAGTCCCATTAAAAATTAAAATCTCAGTTTCCATTAAAAAACACACTATATTTTGAATTTTTTTTGAAACCCATAATTGTTAAATCACCCATATAGGTCAGTTTTTCACAAACACATAATCCATATGGTTCCAAAATCAATTATTTAAATTTAACCCCTTTTCATTTCAAAATATTCCATTCTTTTCATAACAAAACTAAAATTTTCCATTAAATTCACCTTTTTTTTTAAATCACTTTTATGATTCCATTTCAAATTTGATAACCTTTTAAAACCCCAAAATGACATCAACACATTTTAAAATGGAATTTAATAGAACCAAATACATTTTACAAGAAATTAATAAATTGTTAATTTCAAACCAAAGCCTTTTTCATAAAAAATCCATCTTTCACACAACCAAATACAAAATTTTAACACACAGACAAAAGGTGTATCAAAAATATCATCCAAAAACCAATCCAATCACTTAAGTATATTAAAAAATACTCAATAATCCTTTTCACATTCCTTAAAATCACTCAAGGAAAATCCAAGTACATGGAGGTTTAAATAACAAAACAAACAAGATGTATAACTGTGTATGACTTGGATGCATGGTTGACATCTAGGCACCAATCACACAATATTCTCTAAAATGATTCGGAAATAAATCATTTAGTCACTGCATGATTTTTTTCCATGTATGAAATTTTCATGTCTCAAATATCTTCTCTATTTTCACCCTAAATACAAGAACAATTCCCAAGGAAACTCAAAAAAATGTAATGAGTATTAAACACTATCATCATAAATCTTAACCCATAAGAAGAATCCAAACTAAAACCAAATCCCAACAGCCCCTAGTAACTCAATTATTAGTGTGAGAAATAGATATCTAGGTTATCTCTACACCTATATATTAAGTTCTGATAGTTCTATTATTAATTCTACCAACATCCAAATAAAAGGATATCAATCTAGAACCAAGGTCCTTCTTTGAACCTAGGCTCTAAAACCATTTGAAATGAACCATCCTGGGATGGCCTGTCACGTCACCCGACCGAACATGTCACTAGGTCTTAAGGGAATTCTTGATCCCAACATGACTGAAACCAGTTCTCAATCATTAAGGAACACTCTTTTGGGAATTATTTTACCCTCAAATCAATGTTAACACACACCATATCTTTTATCGAAGGTATGCCATGGAATTTCCATATATTGAATTTCCACACAGCATCAATAAGAATATTAAAAATAAATAATCAAACCAAATGAGTCATAACAAACCATATTGATTTATCCCATTTTTATAATCATACAACAATGTCAAAAATAATACATAGAAAGATAAAATATATGGAAACCAAATACAAATAAAGGTTTTATTGTCTGATATATCGATAACCAAAATAAAACAAGAAAAAATCATATTACAATATCACCTCCATAAAACCTAAGGTTTCTAATCACATCCCAACCAACCAATGATATCCCAAGAAAAGGAATTAAATATAAAGATGAAACCTGGGACCTGTTTAAAACATATAGATTGCACACACACACACAGAGTGTGTATGTAGGGTGTGATCTAGTATGCCCAATATAATCTCACTGAGGGATCTAAACAATTACATTCATTTTATAGTTCATTGTTTATAGATTAAAAAAATAAAATAAGAGTTTTCCATTTATTTATAAAACATAATGAAACCAACATCATACATATACTACCCAAAAAAAATTCTTTACCTTTACTTGGAATACACTTGAAAATCCATCATATATACCTTTGGGTTTTCATGAAGGACAATAAATATTTTTTTATCATTACAAACATTTTATGAAATCTCAATAATAAAATAAACCCTTTCTCATTTCAATAAAAATATTTTCCTTAAAATATTTTTGAAAAATCATTTCAAATTCAACCCATACATAAATGAATTAATAAAAAACACAGTTCATACACCACTATGTAAATGGAATAAAAAAAGTAACCAAAGGGTTACACAATAATAAATATTAGGGGAATATAAAACACAAAGTTAAGATACCTTATATGGAACCACCAATCAAAGAATGGGTGTCATGGACTATACCTTGGGTATTATAGTGAGAGGATCCCAGACATTACAATATAAAAATAACCAAATTCTGGAGTACATTGTGTCATAATCCAATACACAAGACACCCAACTAGTCCACACTAACATCTTAAGGGGAAATACCCATTTAATCCTTTCTCAAACCATAGGGGACACTAGCCCATGTTTTCTTTGAATTATTGTACCATAAATATAGATCTCCCACTTAGTTCTCAATTTCACATGACTAATCTAAAGTGGAGGTTAAAAATTAGTCAAACCATAATGAATCAATAAAGAAAACCATAAACCCCTTTCACCTCTAACATATTCACAATAAACAACCCCTTTTTTACATTATGCATCCATCACAAAATAATAATACAACCCACCAAGTGGAAATAAACAGTTACAATGGGAATCAATGAGGGTCTCCCAATATCCAACCATTTATTTAAAATTCATAATGGGACTATAATAAGTTCAACTCAGGATACCATGTACTTCACATTGAATGAAATTTCACTATAAAAATACTTAGAAATCATTATGAAGCCACAAATTTCGTCTTTTTAAATCATTCCTTAGAAATCACTGTAGGATCAAAATATAAAAGTATACATATATGAAATGTCATGATACAAGATGAGGGGTGAATTTTATGTTTAAATGTTTTTTAATTAAACTCTTAAGAAGAGAAATAGTTTATGATATCTTAAACTAATAAAATTCACAAAGCCTCTTATTAAACAATACAAATGATCAAACTGGTCCTGGATCTGATGGATACAATAGGATACCACAAGTTATTAAAAAAATTGTATTTGGGTTGAATATAATGATCAGAGTATAAAAAATCTAAATGATTCTACCATACAATGTATATAATCATTTAAAACAATATGTAATGTAAATTAATGTATTGTAATTAATATAATTACGATATAAATTAATATGAATAGAAAGTGGAAATAAAATTATTCCATTAATATTATAAATAGCAATGGAAAAGTAAAGGGTATCACAATTATTTTATCCCAAAGAGTTGGGTATCCATTCACCTAGGATAATAGGTCTGTCTTACCACCACCCAGGTAAGCCCTTGACATGAAGATCAACACGTTTGTCTTCCTATCCATAGAAGCTCTCGATTAAAAAGTTAATCGAAACCTCTATATTTCAAATACTTGAAATCCATCAATACAATGATTGGTAGTACCATCTTCCTATCCCTATAATCCCTCGATCGTTATCACAATGATCGATCGCATAAAGTAATACAAATCACTTATTTAAATACAAGAACTAGGAACAAGCCATTCACATCTTGTATCTTCAAGGCTTTTCTCATGATGAAAGAGAGTGGTTACACCATCTCTCTCAATAAATTAAATAAAAATAATTTGTATTCTATGTTCAATATTACAAGTCTTGTGTGTTCTCTAGTTCAAATAACATTCTATTTGTAGGCCTCCTATATAATGGTCATATTTTTTTGACAGTCATATTTCTCTGAAAAACTCGAAGGGGAATAGAAACTTGGATCCATAACGGTAAAAAAGAAACAGAATACACGACATCATTTTTATTAGTTTATATCTAACTCTATGGAATCATTTTAGTTAGAAAATAATAGGTACAAAAATATGAAAGAATGAGTATGATGAATTATAATGTGAAACATATATGTAGTATTAGAGTAAGACAAGAGTACAATGCATTAAATGAGTATGATGAATGACATGATTACGATTCATAGCATGAGTATGATGTATAACATGGGTAAAATGCATAACATGGTTAAAATTCATAATATGGTTACGATGCATAACATGGTTACGATGCATAACATGGTTATGATGCATAACATGGTTACAATGTATAACATGGATATGATACATTTCATGTGGTTAAGATGAAAAAAATACACGCGATTATGATGAGAAACACCATGTGAGGTTACGATGAAAAAAATACATGCGATAATGATGAAAAAAAACATGTGAAATTACGATGAAAAACAAGTAATGTGATTATAATGAAAAACAAAATGTGCAGTTATTATTAAAAAAACATATGATGTTAGGATGAAAAACAACACATATAGTTACAATGAAAAAAAATACATTTACGATGAAAAAGATGAAATAATTTGTGATTTAAAAAAAAGAAATGAATGGGAAGGTCGAAACATATTTTGACTCAACAATCTCCCACTTTTTGGAAAGCACAAAAACAAACAAAAATAAAGGCTTATCTCCCCCTCAATTTAGTAACTTTTCTTAAAGTAATAGTAAATTCCAATAATTCCTCATTAGAATAAAAATTATCTCTAAGGATCATATTCTCTTTACTTTAGCTTTTCTTACGAGTTCTCCCCCTTAATAAGATATTCTCCCATTTTCCTTTTTAAGGGAAAAAATATTATGTATAAAGAAATTTCTTCTTTTCAAAATTATTCTCCCCTTTTTGATATTAAAAAAGAATAAGAAATGAATGAGAAGGTCTAAACATCTTTTTACTGAAAAAATTACTTGGAAAATCACCACACCAATTTACGTAAAAAAATTCCTTAAAACATACCTTTCTTTCTTTAAAAATAAATACAAGTCCAACACCCCCTGTTTTATATCAAAACACTCAAAATAAAATTATTCACATTTAAAAAAATGGTTATAGCATTCTTGAATTTTTTTTTCAATGAAGCATTTAAAATTTATAAGGAAACTATTTTTCCATGCCAAAAGTGCATAGAAAACATTTGTAAACACACTAAAAATATCATATATAGTGATAATTTTAGAATAAAAGAATTTAAAAAGATCAATACACACAATAATTAAAAAATAATGGAATAAAATATAATCACCTACCTTAAACATGGTGGAATCAAGTTGAAATGATTTCCATTCCTTGGTGAATGACCAATTGAGTCAGGAATTTACCTCTGTAGGCCCTAAATTAAAAAAACCTAAAGATTATTTGAGAATAAACCTTAAAACCCCTTTTTATAGTGAATAGGGTTCTTGGGGAGAAGAAAAATAAAAGGTTAACAAGATAGGGAAGATAAGTGAAGAGGAGAAAGGAATAGAGGAGATTTTTACCTTGAATAAATTGCTTGAAAATATGATGAAGGGATAAAAAATCCAAGTAGAGGAAGAGGAATCTCTCTATTATGATTCCTAAGATCTGACCACATGATTTGGGTAATGGAAAAGAGAGGAATAACATAAAATTGTGAAGATAAAATATGATAAATCACTTTTTATGTGATATTGGGTAAGCCACATGCTTTGGTAAACCATGCGTTAACCATGGAAATGACACTGAATGTGATCTGAAAACTCACATAGTTTGTTTGTACGATTAATAATAATCATTAATGAAATATGTAAGTCACCCACAAAAACATATGGGTCACATGGACACATGTAAGACCCCATATGAATTGGAGAACTATGCACCAACCATTCAAAACTGTTCTATCAATAATTGCAAACAACACATGGTTACTAATAACCATACACAAATCACACGACACCCAAAAATATCTGAAATTTCGAAAATTAAAGACCTGAAAGCTCTAAAAACATAACACACCCTGAAATAACATAAAATCATATAAAATAACCAAGATAAGGTGTTACAGTGTTGGAAATTGAGGTTTTTGAGGTTTGACTTAGAAACGATGTATAAACCTGAGAGGAATAATTGTGAAACAAATGCTCTATCAAGGGTGATCGAGGATAAGTCTCTAAAACCAGTAGTATTGAAACCATATTGGAATATATTATGACTAAGTATTTGGTTTTAATTATAGAAACATAAAAAAAGACCCAAAATTCAAATATATATTCACATTCATTAATGTAATGTTGTTTGTCAAGGGAAATATAGTGCTTTCAAAGGTTTCACTTTTATTTCCTATGTTACTATATCATTATCACAATTATACTATGGGAGGACATAAAGGATTTATAAATACTTATAAGAAGTTATCTAGTGGTTTGTACTAGATTGAGATACCAAAACCTTTCTGAAATTTGTTTGTGAATGCAGGGTCTTCCAAAGGAATAAGCACCAAACACTTAGACTAGCTTGACTGTTGAAGCTACTACCTATTCCTGAGATGATATGGGATGGAATATACATGGAATTAATTTTTATACTTGTTAAATCTCAATATTTTTAATTAGTTTTAATGAATATACATTTACATTCAAATCATTATCATTTCCTACATTTAAAGAATCCATATACCACTAAAATTATTTCTGAACTATTAATGAAAAAAATAGTGAGATTACATGGAATTATTTGTTCTAGATTAATTTGGATGCATTTTTTTCTGGTTATTTTTTGAAGGAATTGTTTCGGCTTCAAGGGGATAAGTTGAAGATAAGTTCTTCAAATCATCCTTAATCAAATGGTTAGAATATGTTTGTTAATAGGTGCATAAAATATTTTATGAGGTTTTATTTTCTAGAACAACCCAAGCACATGGGAAAATGTTGAATTGTTTCAAGATCAATTTTCTTACTCCCATATTGAGGAAAAGGTGATTCTTTAAGATAAAGGGAATGAAAATATTAATGAAAACTCTAGTTCCAAAAGGATAACTATGAATAAATAATTGACAACATATTTTAGGATGAAGGGGTATGAAATTGATGTTTAGAGGTATAATGGTTAAAGTTCTCAAGTTAGATATAGAATTTGATCTTTATCATCATGTTACATGAGATGAAGGGGGATTATTAAAGAGTAATAGTATTTCTTCTTAGTATTACTTGGTCTTAGCAACATAAAATATTATTAATGATGTGCTTTTGATATTATCACTCCTAAGTGATTTTGAATAAGTGTTTTCAGACAATAAGTATTTTTTCAAAAAACAATGAAAAATTTTACTTATATTTTTAAATTACACTAGTTTTTTATGAAAAAAAAATTGAAAATTTATCACTACACTCATCACTTATGATGAATGATTTTTTTTTTGTGTTTTATATTACTAATAAAAAGTGTTTTCTGAAAAAAAATAAACACCACTAGTTTTTTTTATCTTTTTTCACTTTACATTATCAAATGAAACTTCATCACAAATTTAAAGTGATATAAAGAAGAATCAAGCACAACCTAAAACTCAAAATATGTGGACTGGCTATGATTTATCCCCAATGTCATGTTTTTTGTGTAGTTGGGTTATGTTTTTATTTTTTTGATTCCTCTACTTTTTCTGTGAGGCTGGTAGAGTTTCTCAACAAACTAAAATTTTTTTATTTCCATTGAGAAATTATTTTGAGGTTTGTATCGGTAAATAATGTTACAAAAAAATCTATTTTTATTTTGTGTCTCAAAGAACTGCCAATGGTCCCAAGGCTTTGAATTTTAGTGAGTGTTGTTATACTCTCAATGGGTTCACAATACTATATACTTGAAGATGTTATTTATAAAATATTTCCAATTTAATCTATAAATATTAAACAATCTATTTACACCCATTTATTTTTAAAATAATAAAACAAAATTAATTATTGTAAATAAATACCATTTGAATGCATGAAATATTATATTTATTTCTGATGATATTATTTATCTATATAAAATCAATCACATATTCATACTTCATAAGACTATTTAACATCTACAAATTTTATTATCTACATTTAACCACATTATTTTATTCTTAATATGTGATCAAAATATTAATTTAATGATAATCATAATTCATTTTTTAAACAATTCCCTATGATAAAATATTTACAATTAAAATAATTATTTATCAAAATATTTGTAATAATGTTCATTCAAAATTAAAAATAAATAATGATAATAAATTATTACATCATTAAGAATAATAAAATTACCAAATCATTTTATGAAACTAAAATCACCAGTCTATCCTCAAAATTTGATAAATGTAAAAATATGAATTTTCATTTGTCTACATTATAAGTTAGCAATAAAATAAAAAAAGTAACAAATGATTTTTAAATGGTTATTTTTTTAACATGTAATGAAGTTGGACACAATGATGTTAATATTTAGAACCAAAGAAAATTTATTTATGGTATCCTGGTCAAAGGTTCCAAAAAATATTTAGTAAAATAAAGGAAAATAAGCTAAATAATCATTGAATAAAATATTTTAATTCCATGAAGGTAAAGTTTCATTTGAGTGTAGTGGTGGGCGTGGAAAGTTCAAGTACCTAACAAAAAATGGTCATATTATTTTGATAAAATAGCTAATGAATAAGGGTATTAAGGTTGATAAAACACATGTGGAAGTAACACACAAATCTATTTAAAAGACGCTCCTTGGATACTAAATAGTGAAATATCCACAACTCTACCTGATTTATTTGTTGTCAATTGTTATAGATGGAATGGAATAAATATCAACGGGTGTGATTTAAAAATACACTATGTTTTTGTTTTTGTTTTGAATAAAAATAGATAAAAATGATACAAGAGCATCTTGATGAAGTTGATGTTGATGGTTTGAAGATGGGAGATTGAGATCAAAAGAGACTGAAACTATTTGGGTGAGATGAGTATTGATGAAATGTTTTTAGATTAATTGAATATTTTCACTTGATATGAATATCAAAGGTGGATTTTTAAAAGTATCTATTGAGAATTATTGAAATACTGATTAGTTTCATCTCATTGTTTACAGAATGAATGAAGAATCTTTTCAGTTGATTAATTTCATTGAAAATATATTTATGATGGTGTTTTTTTCACCCTAGTTTCTACAACACTCCCCTTAGATGTGCATGAAAAAGGCCAAATTTATTTATGAAAGGTGTGTGGATATTTAAAGTCATGATTCCTACATTGTAGCATGGGAAGTTTGTGATGCGCTTGATAATAAAGGTGTGAGATCCTCCCTAACAGAAGGCCTTTTCCTATGGAATAAGGGTGCTATATCAATGGGGAGAAACTATTAGGGTGGAATTCCCAATGTGGATAGTATTATATCATCCTATTAGTGCTAGTTACTCAACAACATGACCTGCACTTAGTATTAGAGATGGGGGAAGGTTTGTGCACCGCTCAGGTAGCACTGAGGGAGAGATTATTATACCTAGGGTTGTGTGACACTCCCCTCAGGTGTGTGTGAAAAATTCCTAACCATATTCCTATAACATACCCTCCCAACCCATTGTTTTGTATAGTTCAGAGGTGATACTAAACTTATGTGAGATTCCTTGACACTAAAGGATAGAAATAAATGAAAAGGGTTTAAACAAAAAGTTACAAGTGGGAAATATTTACCCTATTTAACACATACAAAATCACAAGATAAAAATAAATAAACAAGCGAAATATATTTATATACATGATGCATACAACTAAATACAAAAGAAATAAATAATTTTACAAAACCCAATAATAAATAATGAATCAAGGAATAGTAATAGAGTAATAAAGGAAAAATGTAAAAAAAGATACTAAACCCCCAAGTAGTAAAAGGATACTCCAAAAAGGTGATGCCACTCCAAAACAAGACAATAAAAACTCCAAGATTCACCTTAAACAACTATGAAAACTTATGTCAAGTTTATCCAATAGTGAAGTATGAAACCGTTCTATTTCATATATAACATAAAACAATGTCCACATATGCACTTAGGCTCATATGAATGGGTGAGTATAAAATATAAATTAGTAAATACTAGATACTTTTCTTACATTACACTAAGACCAAAAATAGTTTAGCTCATAGATTTTTAAAACATAGAAGAGGAATAAAAAAATTGGAGAAATAGTTTTCACAATAATCAATAAAGAAGTTACATAGGTTTTCCAAACCAACATAACTAAATAAAAAATTTACTTTAAAGAGAAGAATAATATGATTAGTTTAAATTTGGAATAATCACCCATTTTCTCTCATAAACACTACCATTCATGCTAAGTGACATCCATATGATCTCATGTAGTGATACATCATCCACCAAGTCATTTCTTGGTGGAAATAATCCATGTTTATTTCCAATAATAACCCAACACCAATCTTATTTCAAAAAATATTCGTACAATAAAAATTATAATCACACACCAACCATGTTCCTTTTCAGTTAGCAGAGTAATTTTATTCAAAATTAGAAGAGATTTATTTAATAAATCCTAGAGCCTTCGTATTCTAATGAAAGTGGAAAAGGAAAAAACCACCTTCCTTGGGTTTGTTTGGTGAAAATAATCTATATAGATTATGAAAATCTAGGACTGTTCTTCTATTTACCCGATGAATCACAAGAATATACCATTAAAAAATTTCCACTCCCATAGATCCATCTATGGAAGCCCCGATCCAAGGATCCGTTCAATAGAATATGATAAGATCTAACATAGATAGAAATAATGGAGTTCTTAGCATTGATTCCCAAAATCAACTACTTGAAAAATCAGAGAAATTAGAGTCTTGAGATCAATGATATCCAAGAATCACATAAGGGAATCCCAGAAATCATTATCCTAGGTTAGATGAGGAATAATGATACTTTTTAGGAAATTATTAGGTAAAAAAATTGAATTTTTTTATAATTAAAATCAAGTTGCATAGTTAAGATGCACAGTTTCACTAATTGTGTGATAACCATGCAATTTGAATTTATCTAGATTTTTTAAAGTCACTTGATTCACCACATGTTTTTTCAAAATGCTCCAATTGGGAAACTATATAGTAACTCCCCAATCCACTCGCACAGTTTCTTAGAAACTTTACACGATTTTTACTAACTGTCCTCAAACCATAAACCTCTAGAAAGGAATACAAAACTTTTATAAAACTTACATAATATTAAACAAGCTATAAAATTAGAAAATAACTCAAAATGAGGGTGTTACATTATACCCATCATTGGTAGTTTCAACCTTATAAATATGGAATAGGTTTAACCAATAATACCACATAAAATTTTATCATCTCCATGTTTCCTCTTAAACATCACCATTATTCCATAAAATCAGTACTAAATGTATAGTTTTACCTCATAATATATTCTATTTTTTATCCACAATCCAAACTGGTACATGGATAAAACATTCATCTGGTTGACCTGGTCCCAAATGATCACATGATCAGAACCCAGCTAATATTTTTTCAGTTGAGTGATGTGAAAGACATTATTAACAATACTAAATTTTACCGGTAATTCTAATTGATACATGATGTTTAGAACCCATTCAAAAATATGTAATGATAAAACATACCATGGGGCCAACTTCCTTGGCTTTTCCATGAATTAATGACCGAGCCTTGGTGACAACTTCAAGAAGACACGATCACTCATATTGAAAGAAAATGATCAATTAAATTTTTATGTATATTATTTCTACCATATTTTAGCTAAGGAAATTAAATTCCAAATCATCTTGATATTTTTTTGACTTATAGAAAAGACTAAGTCCAATTAGTTATGTTTCCCATTTTTCCACCTAAAATAGTGTATAACGATAAGGACAACCATAAAATGCCTCAAATGATGCTATATGTACCATTTTATAGTAGCTATTATTATAAGATAATTCCACCAAATGCATATGATCATATTATGAGCTGAAAAAAGTCCATGAAACAAGATCTTAACATATCTTCCAATTTCCGAATTGTTCATTTTGATTGCACATACCTCCAAGGATAATATGTCATTCTCATAGTCAATTGTGTTTTGAGAGCCTATTTAAATGATCACAAAAATTAATAAGTGAATCAAGGATCCCAGTCAAAGATGATAAAAAATGGAACTTCATTCAACTTAAATACTTCTTGAATATATTACTTTTATAAATCCTCTACCATATTAGACTAAATAATTGGGATAAAGTGTGTTGAATTGGTGAGTGGATCCATAATAATCCAAACAATATCATTATTACAAAGCGTACTAGGTAGAACTGTGACAAAGTTAATGGAAATTTTATCTCACTTCAATATAGGCATAGGAAAAAAATTTGGTATACTGAATGGTCATTTATTTACATCCTTTACCTTCTAACAAGTTAAATATTTCATAACATAATAAAAAATATTCTATTTCATACCTGATAACCATAAATAATCTTTGATTTCCTTTTACATTTTATAAATACTTGGATGAATACCCCATTTTTAATGGTGATACACCAAAAGAATCTATTCACAACAAGAACGAGGGACCAAAATTTGGTTATGAAAGAATAAAATTGTTTTTCATCCTATGTCTAGATATCAGAATTCACCTCATCATTTAGATTTGAGTTACCATTGATACAATTAGGTTATGTTATTTTATCTTACTTTAAAAAAATAATTAGGTTGGGAACATGATTAACTAGGAAGAAAATTTCATTCTTATTTTTTTAGTATAATCCAGGTGCATGTCAGTAATAATTCTCATCAGCTACCATTGGCCATGGGAATCCCTAACTACTTGGCTATACAATTTCTGAATCAACATGTATTCCACAAAATTACATTTACCAAGTGTTTATTCTAAGAAAAAATAAAACATATCGAGGCACTCCAACCATCATAATTTCCTCAAGTTCAGGTCTCACCG
Source organism: Viscum album (assembly GCA_963277665.1). NCBI lineage: Eukaryota > Viridiplantae > Streptophyta > Magnoliopsida > Santalales > Viscaceae > Viscum > Viscum album. Next base: position 1,117,320,988 of record OY728120.1, read on the forward strand.
AGAGACGATGTATTTCAATCCCTTATGATCAATAAGGTATGTGAACTTTTCAATAAAGAGGTAGCAATTATAGGTATTTAATGGATGAAAATATATATATAATTCTAGGTCATAAAATGGATAATTGTTCTCATGTTCTCACAAATTCCTTAAACCATTGGCCACAACATGATCTCTCCACATGAGAACACATCCAAGACCAAATCCTAACACACCACAATATAGAACATAGCCCTAACCATGTTCTGGAAATATTAGGATGGGTGATATGGTGAGATGATCTTTATGCTCTAGAAAAAATTTCTTATAGTCATCATTCCAAGTGAACAGAACACACTTTATCATCAGATCAATCATTGGAGAAGAAATTATCGATAAATAATGAATTTTTTTGATAATATCCTAGTAATTTTATAAAACTGTGTTTCTTAAAAACATTCATTGTTGGTTGCTAATAAATGACTACTTAAATACTCCCAATGTCAACTGATATTACCTATTCTAAAATTATGATTATGAGGAAATAGACTTATTGTATATAGAAGTCGCACTTGAATAACTTATCATACAATCAACGACCCTACAATATAATCAGTACAATTTCCATGTGCTCCTCATGAACATTACTTCTTTGAGAATAAACCAAAATATCATCAACAAATACCACTATAAAAGAATTGAGGTACCTGCGTAAGATATGGTTTGTCAAGGCCATAATGGATACATGTACATTTTATAGACCAAAGGGCATGGAAACATATTCATTATGTCCAAAATGACTTCAGAATGTTGTCTTTGAAATATCCCATTTCCTGACTCTGAGATGATGATATCCTGATCAGAGATCAATCTTGGAGAACCACATGGATCCCTTTAATTGATCAAATAGATCACTAATTCGAGAAAGTTGGTATCAATTTTTATTCATAACATGATTCCATTTAAAATAATCAATTCATAAATGGAAGGAATTATATGCCTTATCTATGAATAAAAACGGTGTGCCCAAGGCGATTCACTTATTCTGATGGAGCCTTTACTCTATAACTCTTCTATATGGACCTTTAATTCCAACAACTCTATCAAATCAATTCTATAATACGAGAGAAAAATATGGATTATTACCAAGATTAGATCAATAGAAATTTAAATTTCCCACTCAGGTGGCAACATAGAGATTTAATTTGGAAAGGCATTCAGGTGTCGATCCTCTATGTCAGGAAGAGTCTTATTTAAAGTTTCATCCATAGTTCCCAAAGTAATTTCTATTAACTAACCTGAAATGGTTCCATCCATTGAGACTAAAGGTTCTGCTCGACCTGTATTTATATCCTTCCCCCATTGAAGGCATGATGAGTTCTATCTAGTGATATGAATGAAACATGCTGAGCATAGTATTCTATATGGGATTTAAATTAAACTATCTAGTCTATTCCAATGTTTAGATAAAAAACAATATTCTCTAGGATCATAAACTCGTAGAGAAATTACACCATGTCAATGGTAATGAAACATGTTGGGAACTTCAATCCTCTACACTCCCACTACCCAAGGGGTGTCTTGATACTCAAGGTGTGATACATCATTTCAAGTGTTATCCCAATTGTTTGACCACATAAGAAGTAATATAATAATGAGATGAACTAGAATCAAACAAGACATACACAAGAGTTGAGTTCAGTATGATGTTACCTCACAATATGGAGGGACCTGGTTTCTTAGTCGAGATATCCTTATCTGATATGTATAACTATTGATTAACTTCCATGTGATAAATATTTCATCCTAGTTGAGATACAGAATAAACAACCAATGTGTTCCTAGATATATCTAGGTTAACTAGAGTCTATAGATGATAACTAGTTTGATGATATTGTTCCATACTTACTTATGAAGCCTAAGGCTGAGTCAATCCAGTTCCACATTCTTATTTCATAAGTTTATGGAAATAGTTCTTTACATTCCCTTTATTCTCATAGTGCTAGAAATTATTTGGTGGTGCAATGAATTACTTATTTCTATGCATAACTGTGCCACATTAGAGACAACTTGGTTCTCACTCTTGCATTTATTTCCCAAGATAATATTCCCACTGAAACTCAGATTCACAAAGTTGTCCCCTCTACTTGCGTTTTTTTTTCTAGGTATCTATCGCCAAAAAATTCCTCATTAACCCTTTTTATATTGTTATTAGTATATAACATTAAAAATTTGAGTGAAACTAGTGTTAGAGAACCACCTTAAATAACTATTCTTTCAGCCTCTTTCTAACACCTACCTCCAATGCTAAGTGAACAAGGTGGGAGAATTTAGAAGCATATTCAGTCACTAAAAAGATTCCCTATTATAGTTAAAAAAAGTATGTTGTCATTAATATTTGGATGTTTTTTGGGAATAATTTATTTTTCTACAACATATTCATATTTTTGTTGGGATAAATCATTAACATTCCATTCTTATTACTGTTCGGGTGCTTATTTCTATCCCATCAAGATCGGGAATTATCTTCGGGCCTTACCATGGCTACATTAGGTGTCCGTTTCTGGGATGACCTGGATTGGTTTGTGATACACTACCATTTAACAAGATCTTTTTGGAAGGCATACTATAAAAATAAAAAACATGAATACCACCAATTACTATTTCAAATATTAATTGAAATGGTCCCAATTTCAACCATGGGACAAATCCAAAAACACACTCACCAAGTAAAGTACTTTTGAAACCCCATTTTCTAGAATTATTTTCATGGTTCAATCCGAAACATCACTTAACAAGGCTCCAAAAACACATTTTAAAATCAAAACACCTGTGAAATAGGACAACCATTTTAAACACTTGACCTTGTTCATAAAACCACACAAATAACCATTTCATAGTCCCACTATAAAATAAAATCCAAGTTTCCATTTCAAAACAAACAATTTCTTTTAATTTTTTTGAAACCCACAATTTTTAAATCAACCATCTAGTTATGTTTTAGAAAACACACCATCCATATGGTCCCAAAATCAATTATTTAAATTTAACCCCTTTTCAATTCCAAATATTCTTTGATTTTTATAAAATATGGGAACTTTCCATAAAATTCACCTTTCTTTTAAATCCCTTCTATGATTCCATTTAAAAATTGATACACTTTTTAAACCCAAAAATGAAATAAATCCCTTTTAAAATGGAATTTTATAGATCTAAATCCATTTTACAAGAAATTAATAAATACTAACTTCAAACCAAAGCCCTTTTGATAAAAAACTATCTTTAACACACCCAAAACCAAAATTTTTAACACCCATAAGAAATAAATATTACAAATCTCAACCACAGACTAATCTAATAACTTAAATATATTAAAAAATACCCCTAATTATTTTACCATTACGTACAATTTATCAAGGACAACCCAATGACCAGGAGGTATAAATAAAAAAACAAATGGGATGTATAAATGTGTATGACTTGGATACATGGTTGAAAGATAGGCACTAATCACACAACAATCTTTAAAAAGCTTCTAGAATCAAGCATTTGGTCTCTAAACGATTTGTTAGGCCTTGAAATATTTTTTCAGGACTCAAATTACTGCTCCATTTTCACCTCAAATCCAAGAAAAATTCATAAGGAAACTCAAAAAATACTAATTAATATCAAACAATCTCATCATAAATCTCAATCCATAAGGAGAATCCAAAAAAAAACCAAATCTCAATGACCTCTGGTTACTCAATTTTCTGGGTGATAAAGAGATAACTAGGTTCTCCCTACACCTACCTCTCAAGTTATGATAGTTTTATTATCCTTCATCCTAACATACCAAATAAAAGGTGAACACTCTATAACTAATTCCCTTATTTTAACGTAGGCTATAAAACAATTTGAAACAAATCAACCTAGGATAACCCATCACATCACCTGACCCAGATTTTCACTAGGCCTAAAGGTAATTATTGATCCCAATAAGCTAGAAACCAATGATCGAACATTAAAGAACACTCTTTTGGGAATTATTTTACCCTCAAATCAAAGTTAACACAACCTATTTATTTTATTGAAGGTATGAAATAAACTGTCTATATGATTAATTTCCATGCAACATCAATAAGCATATACAAAATAAATAATCAACCAAATGAGTCATAACTAACCATAATGATTTCTCCCATTTGAAAAATCATACAATAATGTACAAAATAATTCATAGAAATATACAATAGATGGAAACTAAATACAAACAAAGAAAGTTTTCCAAGTCCAATATATCAATAACCAAAATAAAACAAGTCCAAATCATATTGGAAGATCACCTCCATGAAACCTAAGGTTTCTCATCATGTACCAAATCACCAAAGATGGCCCAAGAAAATGAACTAAATCTAAATATGAAACCTAGTACCTGTGTACAACATATGGATTTCATGATCACACATAATGTGTGTACGTAGGGTGTGATCTAACTTTCCAAGTAGGATGTCACCAAGGGATCTATATAATTCCTTTAATTTTACAATTCATTATTTCTAATTTGAAAAAAATTAGAAAATAAGAGTTTTCTAGTTCTTTATAAAACATAATGAAACCAAACTCAAACATACACTACCGAAAACAAAGTCTTTACCTTTACTTGGAAAAAATTGAAAATTCACCATGTATACCTTTAGTTTTTCATGAAGGCCAATAAATAATTCTCCTTTTTACCTAATTCAAAACCTTTAATGAAATCCAAACCATAAAATAAACCCTTTATCATTTAAATCAAAAAAGTTACCCTAAATTAAATTTGAAAAATCATTTCAAAATCAACCCATACATAAAGGAATAAGGCACAATATGATTCAGACGCCACTGTTTCAGTGGAATAATAAATGTAAACAAAAGGGTTATATGATAATAAATTATAGGGGAATATAAAAAACAAGGTAAAGATACCCTATATAGAACCACCAATAATGTAATGGGTTCCATGGGCTATACCCTAGGTCTTATAATGAGGTGATCCCATACTTTACAAGATATAAAGGACCAAATTCCAACCTACAATGCCTCAAAATACACCCAACTAGTCTATACTAACATCCTAAGGGGAAATCCCCATTTAGTCTTATATCACACTAGAGGGGACACTAGACCATGTGTGATTTGAATTAGTCTAGTATAAATCTTGATCTACCAATTATTTCTTGAGTTCCCATGACCAATATAAAGAGGAGTTGAATAATAAATCAAACCATAATGAATCAATAAATAAAAAACCATAAACCCACATCACCTCCAAAATCCTTTCAAGAAATAAACCCTTTTTTATATTATGCATCCATCACAAAATAATAATACAAACCGCCAAAGGGAAATCAATAGTTACAAGGGGTATCAATGATGGCCTCACAACAAAAAAACATTTATTTAAAAGTTACAAATTGTCCTATAAGAAATTCAACTCGGGTTTTTAATTCCTCACATTGAATGAAATTTCACGAGAAAATTCGTTTGAATTCATTATGAAACCAAAAATTTCCCCTTTCTAAAAAATTATTTAGAAATATCATTGAAACTCACCACAACCATTTACCTAAAAAAATTCCTTAAAACATACATTTAATTCTTTAAAAATAATTCCAAGGCCAAATCCCAATGATTTCTATCAAAACAATCAAAAAACCCTTATTCACATTTTCAAAAAAGGTTTTTATCATGATTGAACAATAATTTTCAAAGAAGCATTTAAAATTCATAAGTAAACTCTTATTCCATACCAAAAGTGCAGGGAAAACATTTATAAACATGATACATATATCATATATAGAGAGAATTTCATAATAAATGAATTTAAAAAGTTTAATCCACACAATAATTTAAAAATAATGGAAGAACATAGAATATCCCACCTCAAACCAGGTGTAATCAAGTTGAAATTATTTTCCTTCTGTAATGAATATGCAATCAAGTCATGAATCAACCTCTACAGGCTCCAAATGACCAAAACCTAAATATTAGATAAAACCAAACCCAAAATTCACTTTTCACAGTAATTAGGGTTCTTTGGGAGATGCAAAATCAAATGGAAACAAGAGAGGGAAGGGAAGATAAGAGGATGAAGTAATAGAGGAGGGTTTTACCTTGAATAAATTGCTTGGAAATTTGATGAAGGGATCAAATATACATGGAGGGGAAGATGTAGCTATCTCATAATCTTTATAAGATCAAATTTAATGATTTTGGTGATGTAAAGGGGAGTAATAAAATAAAATTGGGAAGGTATAATGGTATAATTCACTTTTTAAGTGATTTTGGGTAAGCCACATGATTTGTCAAACCATGATCCAACCATGGGAATGACACCTAATTTGATTCAGAAACTCACTCGTTTTGTACATATGATTAATCATAATCATGAGAAAACTATGTAAGTAACCACCAAGAGAACTTTTGGTCACATGTTCACCTATAATACCCCACATGACTTTAAACACTATGCACTGACCATTAAAAATTGCTCTATTAAGAATTGCAAATAACACATGGTTACTACTATCCACGCGCAAATAACACAACACCCAAAAATAAACCCAAATTTGAAAAATTAAAGACCTGAAATTTTGAAAAACATAAAAAACCCTGAAATAAAATAAAATAATATAAAGAAATACAATTTGTTATAGTGTTGGAAAGTGAGGTTATTGATATTTGAATTAGACATAGTGTATAAACATGAGAGAATTAATTATGAATCATATGATATATCAAGGGTGATAGAGGATAATAATCTATACCTATCAATATTGAAACCATATTAGAAGATATAAAGATTATTTATTTGGTTTTTTTTGTATATACATAAAAAAAGACGCAAAATCCAAATCAAGATTCACTTTCATTAATGGAATGTTATTTTTCAATAGAAAGATAATTATTTCAATGGTTTCAACTTTTCCTCTAAGTTACTATATAATTATAAAACTTCTACTATGGGATTACATAAAGTATTTATAAATAATTACAAGAAGTTAGATAGTGGTTTTTACTGGATTGGTATACCAAAACTGTGCTGAAATTTGTTTGTGAATGTTGGGTATGACAAAGGAATAAACACCCAACACTTAGACTAGCTCAACTGTTGCATCTAATACCTATTCATGAGATGATATGGGAGGAAGTATCCATGGAATTTATTTTTATCCTTCTTAAATCCCATGTTTTTATGTAGTTTTAGTGATTGTACATTTACATTCAAATCATGCTCATTTACTACATTTAAAGTATCCATATACTGCTAAAATTATGTATAAACTGTTAATGAATGAAATAGTGAAATTACATGGAAATATTGGTGACCGAGTAATGGGGATATTTTTTTATGTTTATTTTTTGAAGTTATTGTATATGAATTAAGGGAATAAGTTGAAGATGAGTTCCTCATATCATTCTTAGTCAAATGGTTAGGCTATGGTTGTTAATCAGTGCATAAAGTCTTTTATAAGGATTTATTTTTTAGAACAACCCAAGTACATGGGAAAATTATGAATTGTTTCAAGCTAAATTTACTTACTTCCATATTGATGGAAAGGTAATTATTAAAGTTAAAGGGAATGATATGATTTTTGACAGCTCTGATTATAAAATAGAAACTAGGAATAAGGCATTCACAACTTATTTTTGGAGGAAGGGGTGAGAAATTGATGTACATGGGTAGAATGGTAAACTTTCTTGAGTTAGTTACAAAATGTGATCTTTATTAGTGTGTTACATGGGATGAGGGAGTATTATTGAATAATAATATAGTTTTTTCTTGGGATTCCTTGGTCTTAGCCTCATAGAATCTTATTAATGCAGTTTTTTTTATATTATCACTCCTAAGTGATTTTGAATGAGTGTTTTCAGATTGTACGTATTTTTTCGAAAAATGAAACAAACTTTTACTTATATTTTTAAATAAAATGGGATATTTTTCATAAAAGAATATTGAAAATTTATCACTACATTCATCACTTATGATGTGTGATTTTTTTGTTTCTAGATTACCAATAAATATTGTTTTATGAAATAAAATAAACACCACTAGTTGTTTTTTTAACACTTTTCACTTTGTGTTATCAAATGAAACTTAATAATAAGTGTAAAGTGATATAAATTTAAATCAAGAACAATCTAAAATTCAAAATATGTTGACTGGATATGATTTTTACTCATTATCATGTTTGTTGTGTAGTGGGTTTATGTTGTTATTTTTTAAATTCCTCTAATTTTTCTATGAGGATAATGGAGTTTCTCAAAGCACTAGAATTTTTTTTATTCCCATTGAGAGATTATTTTGATGTTTGAATTTTTAAATAATGTTACGAAAAAAATATTTTTATTTTGTGTCTCAGAGCACTACCAATGGTCTCGAGGATATAAACTTTAGTGGGTGTGGTTGTACTGTCAATGGGTTCACAATGCTATATACTTGAAGATGTTATTTATAAAATATTTCCAATTAAATATAAAAATATTAAAAAATCTATTTTCCACCAATTTAATTTTATAATAATAAAAAAACATTAATTATTTTAAATAAATACCATTTTAATGCGTGAAATATTATATATACTTCCAATGAAATTATTTATGTATATAAAATCAATCATATATTCAGATTTTATAAGACTATTTAACATCTAAAAATTTGATTATATACATTTAACCAAATCATTTTCTACTTAATATATGATTAAAATAATAATTCAATGACAACCATAATTAATTTTTTGAACAATTCCCTAGTATAATTTAATTACAATTAAATTTATTATTTATCAAAATATTTGTAATAAAATACATTAAAAATTAATAATAAATAAACATAATAAATTATCCCATAACTACAAACATTAAAATAATAAAATCATTTTATTAAACTAAAATCACCATTCTATCCTCAAAATTTTATAAATTTTAAAATATGAATTTTCATTTACTTACATAATAAGTGATAAGTAAAATAAAAAAATTAATAAATGATTTTGTAGAAGTTATTGTATAATATAGAATGAATTTGGACACAATGATGTTAATATTTAGAACAAAATAAAATTTATTCATGGTATCCTGGTCAAATGTTACTAAAAATATTTAGTGAAATAAAGAAAAATAATCCAAATAATCATTGAACAACAATTTTTAAGTCGTTGAAGATAATGTTTCCTTTAAGTGTGGTGGTGGCCATGGCATGTTCAAGTACATCATAGAAAATAGTCATATTAATTTGTTGAAATATTTAATGAATAAGGATATTAAGGTTGGGAAAAAACCTATTGAAGTAACATGCAAATATATTTAAAGGATTCTCCTTTGATACTAAACAAAAAAATATCCACAACATTACCTGCTTTATTTGTTGTCAATTATTATAGAGGAAATGAGATCAATATCAAAGGGGGTGATTGAAAAGACACCATGTTTTTGTTATTTTGATGAAAAATAATTAAAAATGACCCCACATTATCTTGTAGAAGTTGATGCTGATGGTTTGAAGATAGGAGATTGAGATCAACAGAGAGTGTAACAGTTTGGGTGAGATGAGAATTAATGAAATGTTCTGTGATTGAAGGAATATGTTAACCTGATATGAAGATCAAATGTGGATTATTTAAATTATCTATTTAAAATGCTTGAAATACTGATTAGTTGTGTCTCATTATTTTTAGAATGAATGGATAATCATATCAGTTGATGAATTTAATTGTAAATATATAATTATTATTGTGATTTTTTCACTTAAGGTTCGATAAATATCCCACCTAGATATGCCTGATTGAGGAAAAATTGATTTCTTGCTAGTGTGCGGATGGTTAAAGTCACGAGTCCCACATTGGATCATGGGGAGTTCCTTATATACCTAATAATAAGGGTGTGAGATCCTCCCTAACATGAGGAATTTTCCAATGGAACAAGGGCATAATGTCCATGGGTAAAAAAACTACGAGGATGGGAATTCCAATGTAGATAGTATTATGTCATCCTGTGAGTGCTAGTGACTTTGCCATATGACCTATACTTAGTATCCATGCTGGGGAAGGTTTGTGACCCCCTTGGGTAGTGATGACATGGTGATTATTATGCCGAGGGTTATGTGACACTTCCCTTAAGTGTGAGTCAAAAATCCCTAACCAGATTCCCATAAAATCCCCACCCAAACAATTATCTTGGACACGGTTAGAGGTGATACTATCCTTAAGTGACATTCCTCGAACACTAAAGGACAAAAATAAGTTCAAAGGGTTTAAACACAAAGTTACAAGGGGGAAAGATTTACCCTATTCAACACAAAAAAAATACTAGATAAATATAAATAAACTAAATGTATCTATATACATTATGCACAAAACCAAATCCAATAGTAATAAATAATGTAACCAAACCCTACAATAAACAATTAATAAAGGGACAATATTAGAGTAATGAAGTAACAAAGTAAAAAAGAGACTAAAATCCAAAGTAGTAAAATGATATGGAACAAAGGTGATACAACTCCAAACCAAGATGATAATAGCCCTAAGATTCACATCAACCAACTATGAGAAATTCTATTAAGGTTATCTAATAGTGAAGTATGAAACCCATATCTTTCATACATCACAGAAACAATGTTTACATATGTATTGTGGTGAATATAAAGGGGTGAGTATAAAAAATAAATAGGTAAACCCTAAAGAATTTTCTTACATGCTACTATGACTAAAAATAGCTAACATATTTAGAAAACAGATAAGAGGAATAACAAAATAAGAGAAATAGTTTTCACAATAATCAATAAAGAATACACACATGTTTTATAAAATATCATAACTAGAGAAGAATTTTACTTGAAAGAGTAGAAACAATTAATTAGTTTCAATTTGGAATAATCATCAATTTTCCCTCACAAACACTCCCATTTATTCTAAGTGAAATTCATATGCTCTAAATTAGTGATCCATCCTCCACCAAGTAATTTCTTGGTGGAGATACTATATGTCCCTTTCCAATCGGCACCTAGTACCAATCCTATTTCAATAAAAACTCATTCAATAAAAATCACAAGTACAGACCAACCATGTGCCTTTTTAGTTAGCAGGTTAATTTCCTTAAAAATCAGAAGATATTTATTTAATAAATCCTAGAGACTTTCCATTATAATAGTAACTGAAAGAGGAAAAAACCGCCTTCATTAGGTTTGTTTGGAGAAACCAATCTTGAGAGATTATAAAGATATAGGATTATTCCTCTATCCCACTAACTAATCAAAAGAAGACACCATTAAAACATGTAAACTCCCACATATATATCCATGGTATCCCTAGACTAGGGTTCCATTTAATATAAAATGAGAAGAACTAATATAGAAAGAAGGAATAGAGTTCTTACCTTTGATTCCCAAAATCAACTTCTTAGAAATTCATCGAAATCAGAGTTTGGAGATCAAAGACCTCCAAAAAACACCTAAGGGAATCCTAGAAATAAATATCCTAGGTTAAAGAATGAATAATGAGACTTTTTGGGCATGTTTGTTTATTAAAAATTGAATTTTTATACAATTAAAATCCCACTACATGGTTAAGATGGATAGTTTGACTAACTATGTACTAACCACAAGAGTCTTCTCTATCTAGATTTTTTTCCAAGACACGGTCAACCAAATGGTTTTTCCAAATCATGAACCAACTATGCACCTATCTAGTAACTACCCAATACACTCACATGGTTCTTAGAGACTTCAAATAGTTTTTACCAACTGTCCTCAAACCATGAACTTATAGAAAGGAATTCAAACCCTTCTAAGAAATTTCATAATCTTACTAAGAATTAACTTGAACATTACTTACCTAAAAAAGTCTATAAAATTATAGAAATACCTCAAAATGGGGGTGTTAAATTCTACCCACCATTGGGATTTTCATCTTCAGAAATATGGAATATGTCCAAAAACTAATCCCACATAAAATTCTATCATTTCCATGTTTCCTCTTAAATATTACCATTATTCCAAAAAATATGTACTAAAGGTTTATTTTTCCCTCATAGGATCTTATATTATTTATCCACAATCCAAACTGGTACATGGATAAAACTTTAATCTAGTTCAAGAGTGACATGACCCCAACTAATCACATGATCAGGACCCGAGGGATATTTTTTCACTTAAGATATGTGAAAGAAATTATGAAAAACACTAAATTTTTATGGTAATTCTGATCGATAAATGATATTTCTAATCCATTAAGCAATATCGAATGGTAAAAAATACCATGGGGTCAACTTCCCTGGATTTTCCAAGCGTTGATGTCCATGAATTGGTGAAAACTTCAAGAATACATGATCACTCACGTTGAAATAAGACTGTCAATGATAGTGTCATGTATATGATTTCTATAATCTTATAGATATGAAAATTCACTTCCATATAATCTAGATCTTTTTTTTCAATATTATAGACAAGAATATGTACAATCAGTGATGTTTACCCTTTTTCCACCCAATATAGTGGAGAACTACAAGTACAACCATACAATGCCTCAAATGAGGCTATATTTACCATTTCATGGTAGCTATTAATATGAGAGAATTCCACCAATGTAATACGATCTTATCACGAGCCAAAAAATTCCATGATAGATGATTTGAGTATACCTTCCAATTTCTAAATTGTTCATTTTGATTGAAAATCCATCCAAGGATGATATTCCATGCACATAGTCAATTGAGTTCCGGGAGCCTATTGTAATGATCACTAAAATCAATAAGGGAATAAAGGATCTATATTAGAGATAATCAAATCTATAACATCAAGAAAATTGAATACTTATTGAATATATAACTTTTCCAAATCCTCTAATACATATGACTCATTGATTGGGATAAATTGTTTTGAATTAGTGAGTTGATCAATAATCAACCAAAAAGCATCATTCTTATAAAGTGTACTTGGTAGAACTATGAAAAATTCAATAGAAATTTTCTCCAACTTCCATAAAGTTATAGGAAAACATTACAACATACCGAATGGTCATTGATATTTATCCTTTACCTTATAACAAGTTATATATTTCATAACATAATAAAAAATATTGCATTTCATACCTGATTACTAGAAATAATATTTCATCACCTTTTACATTTTATGAATTCCTCGATGAATACCCAATTTTGAATGGTGATACACCAAAATAATATTTTCTTAACAAGACCGATGGACCACAATTCAGTTATCAAAGTATAAAAAAGAGTTTTCATCCTCTATCTAGCTACTAGAATTTATCTCACCATTTAGATTTAAGATAACAGTGATACAATTAGGATTTAATATCTGAGATTATTTTAATAAATTCATTAAGTTATGTATAAAATTAACTAAGAAGAAAATTTCATGCTCATTTTTTCAATATAATCTAGGTGAATGTTAGTAATAATGCTCATTAGATTCAATTGGTCATGAGCTTAACTGATTACTTGCCTATACTATTTTTGAATCAATTCACATGCCAAAAAATTCCCTTTACCAAGTGTGTATTCTAAGTCAAAATAAAAAATATTGAGGTACTCTATCTATCATCGTTGCCTCAAGTTAAAGTCTCACTAAGATAAGATGTATTTCAAACCCTTATGATCAGTGAAGTCTGTGAACGTTTCTACAAATAGGTAGTGATTATAGGTATTCATTGCATGGAAAAATATATATAATTCTAGGTCATACATTGGATAATTGTTATCATGTTCTCACGTATAACTTGAACCATATCCCACAACATGATATCTCTACATGAGAACACATCCAAGACCATATCCTGACACATCACAATATACCACATAGCATGGACCTAGTTATGAAAATATTAGGATGGGTGCTATGGTGAGATGAGATTTAAGATCTAGAAAAAAATTATAACATTCATTATTCAAAGTGAACAGAATACACTTTATCATCAAAGTAGTCATAAGAGAATAAATTCTCTATAAATATAGAATAAAATGATGATAATATCCTTCTAATTTCATAAAACTATGTATCTCAAAAACATTCTTTATTGGTTTCTAATAAATTAATACTTGCATCCTTCCAAGGTAAACTGATATTAACTCTTCTAAAATGACATGTATAATGAAATAGACTTATTATATCTAGAATTTACACTTATAAAACTTATCATACAATCGATGGTACCAAAATGTACTCTGTACAATTTCCAAGTGCTCCTTGTAGCCATTATTTCTTCGAGAATAAACCAAAATATCATAAAAAAATACCACTAAAAAAGAATATAGGTACCTATGTAAGATAGGGTTTATCATGTACACAAATACTGCAAGTGAATTTTTCAGACCAAAGGAAATGATGATATATTCATTATGTCCAAAATGACTTCGGAATGCTATCATCAAAATATCCTATTTTCTAACTTCGAGTTCATGATATCTTGATCAGAAATCAATCTTAGAGAACCAATTGGATCACTTTAATTAATCAAATAGATCATCAATTTGAGAAATAAGGTATTGATTTTTAATCATAACCTGATTCTATTTACAATAATCATCACATAAATTGAGGGAATTGTATTTCATATTTATGAATAAAATCAGTGCTACCCAAGGTGATGTATTTAGTCTGATGAATCCTTTACTCTCTAACTCTTCTAGATAGACCTTTAATTCCCACAACCCTATATGATCCATTCTATAATATGATAGAAAAATATAGATTATTAATAAGAGTAGATTGATAAAAAATTCAATTTACTACTTGGGTGATAACATAGATATTTTTTTTAAATGAATATGGGTATCAATCCAATTTGGTAGGAAGAGTCCCATTTCTATTTTCATTCACAATTCCTAGAGTCATTTCTCATAACTGATCAAATATGGTTCCATCTTCTAAGGATAAAGGTCCCACTTAACCTGTATTTATATCCCAATCCCCCTTAAAGGCATGATGAGTTCCATATAGTTATGTGAATGAAACTTGATGATCATATTAGTCTATATGGGATTTAAATTACACTCTCGAGGCCATTCCAAATATTAGATTAAAAACATCAATATATAGGGCATTAAACTCCTTGATAAATTACATCGTTTCAACGGAAATGGAACATGTTGTGAACTTAAATTCTCTACACTCCCACTTTACAAGGGTGTCTTGATACACATGTTGTGATAAATAATTTCTATGTGTAATCCCAATTGTTTATCCATACATGAAGTAATAAAAGAATGTGATACACCAGAATCAAACAAGACATGCACAAGAGTTGAGTTGAGTATGATGGTACCTCACTCTATGGAGGGACCTGGTTTCTCATTTGAGATATCCTTATCTTCCATTTAGAACTACTAATTAACTTCTATGGGATAACTCTTTAATCCTTATTGAGATACTAAATGAAAAACCAAAGAGTTCCTGGATATATCTTGGTTCACCTGGGTCTATAGATGAGAACTAGTTTGAAGATATTGTTCCATCCCAACATACGATGCATAAGGATGATTCGATCAAATTCCACCTAATTATTTCTTAAGCTTATAGAAATAATTCTTAAATTCCATTTATTGTCTTAGTGGTGGAAATTATTTGGTGCTGTAATGCATTACTTCTTCCTATGCATAAGTGTTCCGCATTGGAATTAGCTTGGTTCCCCTTATTGTGTTTATTACCCAAGCTAAAATTTCCAATATAACTCATATTCACAAAGGATACCCCTCCAATAATATTTTCTTCTAGGCCTATCTCTCCAAAATTTTCCATATTAACTATTTTTATATTGTTATTAGTACATAACATTACCACCATTGAGAAAACCTCAGGTTAGAAAATCGCCTCAAAGATCCATGCTTTTAGTCTCTTTCTACCAGCCACCTCTAGTGAAAATTGAGCAAGGTGAGTGAATTTAACAACATATTTAGTCACTGACAAGATTCTTTGTTCTAGTTTAAATAAGTATGCTATATTTGATATTTGGATTTTTTTGGGAAGAATTTATTATTAAACAGTTCCACAAATACTTTCCAAGTAATATCTCAATCCAATATAGCTTGAATGGTTAGGTTACACTATTCTAGCAGTAGATACTTAATTATATAGGTTTCTAGATTGAACTTCATTTAATTTGGAGTTCCCAAGAATTGAAAAGTTCTTGTCATCCTACGTAGCAATACCTTTTTCTTGCTTCAGTCTAGAATCAGTATATAACATCGGTGGGTTCTACTTGAGAAATAATTCCAGGTGATTAACCTAATGAGGGTCCTTAGTCCTAAGTCCCTTTTAAATATCCTAAAAGTATTTTATGATACTCTAAACCAAATCCTTTTTCACATGTGGTTTGGGGGAAATGTTCTTATATTCCCCCACTCACTGGTTTCTCATTCTTTTTACTGGTGGAATTTTCATTCTACAAACCATTTCAGAAGTCAATAATTTAGTCCTTTTTCTATCAATATTTTCATAAATATTTTTTATATAATAGTAACAAAATAAAAAAAATCAAAAATCAAAATAAAATAACCATGTGAAAATACAGTCCTAGTGGTAAGCCTCTTTACTAAGTCATGATACTTAGGACTCACCATCTAGACCCACAACGATGAGTTGAAGACACACCTACAAGTTATTTAGATCACTTTTTTGTACCCAAATTACCTTGGTAACTTGATGTTAAGCATAAAAGGCTAGATATTTCTTTTTATGTTATACATTTCAATTACCAACATATCCTATTTCCTTTCTACCATCCCAAAATAAAGGGATGTCCAAACATACACCATTTGTAACGTCCCCACCTGATCCATCAACTTGGACCAGGTTAAAGGTTTTACTAACATTATATGATGTTCTCCATACACCAAAGTCTAGTAGTAAAAACCAAGGGTAAAAAAATGTTACAAGGGAGAATAATTTACCCTATTTAACACACACACACAATCACTAGATAAAAATAAATAAATAAACCAAATAAATACATATACATGATGAATGAAACCAAGTTTAACAATAATAAATTATGTAACCAAACCCATAAACAAACAATGAATTGATGAACAACATTAGAGTAATAACATAATAGTGAAAAAGAGAGACTAAACTCTAATGTAGTAAAATACTCTGGCACCATAGTGGCACCACTCTAGATGAAGACAAGAACAACTCCATGATCCACCTCAACTAACTATGATAATATCCATATAGGTGCTCCAATAGTGATGTATGAATCTGGCCCCTTTATTGTATCATATAAATAATGTCTAAATATTTACCAAGGTTCATATAAAGGGGTGAGTATATAAACTCAATATGTAACTCCTAGATACTTTCCCCATTATCCACTAAGAATAGAAACTTATCAGCTTATAAATTTATAAAATAGTAAAGAGGAATAAAAAAATAATATCAATAATTTTTACAATAATCAATAAAATATATGTATAGGTTTTATAAAATAACAAAACCAAAGAATATTTTTCCTTTCAAGAGTATAAGTAATTAATTAGATTCAATTTGAAATAATAATCCATGTTTTCATACACACACTCCCATGCATGCCAAGTGAAGTACTTATGCCTGTGAGTGATTATACATCCTCCACTAAACCATTTATTGGTGGAAATCCTCTACATTCCTTTCCACTCAGCACCGAGCACCATGCATATTTAAAAAACTCCTCATATAGTGGAATTCATTAACACACACCAACTGTGTTCCTTTCTAGTCAGCACCCCTAACCTAGTTATTCCAAGAATATGTGTCAAAACCATTTTTACTTATTAGAAAAATCGTTTTATCAATTTATCATACACATCATAGGTGAGAACCTACCCTAATTTAAAAATACAACTAGTAATATATATATATAATATAGTTTAATTAGGTTAATTTTATTCAAAATTAGAAGGTATTTATTTAAGAAATCCTAGAGCCTTTTTATTTTAATAAAAGTGAAAAGAGGTAAAAAACACATACCTTAGGTTCATTTGGTGCAACCAATCCCCAATAAATATTCATATATAGGATAATTCCACCATTATTTTGAAAGATCACAAGAAAATAGACTTAAAGTTTTTAAAATCTCATATACCTGGACATAGAAGCCTAGACCCAAGATTTCATTTAAGATAAAACGGGTAGATATAATATATATAGATAGAATAGAGTTCTTACATTTGATTCCCATTTTCAAAAACTTGATAAATCATTGAAATCAGAGTTTTTAGATCGAATGTCCTTAAAAATTTCCTAGTGGAACACTAAAAATTGAGTTCCTAGTTTATAGGAGGAATAATGAGGTTTTTAGGTGAGTTTTGAGTTAAAAAACCATTTTTTTCATACAATTAAAATCCCGTCGCATGGTTAAGCCATACGGTTTGACTAAACATGTTCTAAATACGTGAATCGAATTTATCCAGATGTTTTTTAAGTAACAAGATTTTTCCAAACCACACTACAACCATGAACCTACCCAGTAACTCCCTACACAACTCTCATGGTTTTACACAGACTTTTCATGATTTCTATGAACCATGATCAAATCATGGACCTCCAAGAGAAATCATAAACTTTTCAAAAACTTCAATAATATTCCCAAGACATAAATATAACATCACCTACCTAAAATAATCCATAAAATTAGGGAAATACCTCAAATAAAGGGTGTTATATTTCTCACTAGTGTTCAACTATTTCATGTCATGAGTCCCACATTGGGGCATGGGGATTACATAATGTGCCTGATAATAAGGGTGTGAGATCCTCCATGATATAAGGCCTTTTACTATGAAAAATTCATGCATGTAGATAGGGGAGAAAACCATGAGGGTGGGATTCCCATAGTGGGTAGTATCGTGATATCCTATGAGCACCGGTGACTAAGCCACACAACTACCCTTATGGTTTGTGTGATGATATTATTGTATTTTTTGTCAATGTGTTATGTGGAAGTCAATGTGTGTGCATAATAATTGGGAGATGGATTGAGTATCCACCGATTACATGGATATTGAAGGTTCTTCCCAAGTGATTTAGGTAGGATAAAGAGAAAGAATCAAGGTTTCCATGGAAATACAATGGAAATGTATATGTTGATAAGGAAAATTGAGAAGGTAGACTGCTTGTGAGAAACCCATTTAGTTTGAATTTTGTATGAGATGGTATTTATAGATTATAAAAGCATTTAAGGTTTAATGTAACTATATATAAATTTGAAAATAGATTAATAGTTGGAGAGGAAAATATAGTTGTTGAATCTGTAATGGGAAAATTATGCAGTTATGATGAACAAGTGTGAAAAAAATTCAACATTTGGAGGAAAAATAGATTAAATGTGGAAAACCCATCCTCAAGGTATTTATCATTTATTTTCCTATAATTAATATTAAATTATCTTGGATGTTTTTTGGATGTGATTTAAAATGCTTTTATATGGAAGGAGATGAGTCAAAGGGAGTCTAGGGTGACCCATACAAAGCCTTAAATGGTACCATGCTGATGGTTGAATGGTCACTATTGTTGTACAAAAACTTTAGAAAGGTTTGGTGATCATCCCAACTATATCCAAATTTCAACATGATAATCCTAAAACATGTCTTACATAAACTTAATGGTCCACTCAATCTGGAAATTAGTCTAGGGGTGAAACACTGTTCTCAAATGAAACTAAGTCCAAAATGAATCCTAGAATCCTCTACATAATCATGAAATGAATTGAGCCCCATGGTCTGAAATGATCATAGAGGGAACTCTACTGATATGAACTATCTTATACATATAAATTTGTCCTAATATCTTTACTAAACTCTACTCTCAGATAGTTAGGAAGTGGGTTAACATAGTGAGTTGATCTATAATCACCTAGATGGAATCATGTCCTCTAGAAATTCATGGTAGCCCCCTCATGAAGTCTATTGACATAACATCAAAAATAAACTCTGAAACCTCAAGGGGTTGAGCTAAACACATTGGAACCTAGTTCTTAGACTTTACCTACTAACAAGTGAGAAATCTAGAGATAGACTCTGCTACACCATTCTTCATCCTTAGCCCCCATAACTGATGCCATAGGTCTTGGTACATTTTCTCCACAATAGGATATACCACTAAGGGGGATGTATGAAACTCCATAAATACCTCCTCACACAATGTCACTCGTACCATTATCCACCCTCTAAAATGGGTAACATGTTCCCCACCTTCAGAAAATCCATCAGGAGAATGCCCAGTGGATATCTATGTATGTAAGGTCTCACAATAAGTATCTCCATTCTGAGCCTCCTTAACATGTTGTAGAAGTAGTGGGGTAATAACCATTGACTAAAGATATGTTTCACCAGACTCATACACAATAGAAAACTAAATTGAGGCTAAATGATCCGAATCCTCAGTAAAAAATCATGATCAAGACCTCCTGCTAAGAGCATCTGCCACCACATTATCTTTCCTATAAGTATAGACCATCTCATTGTCATAGTCCTATAGGAACTCTAGACATAACATATATCTCAAATTAATATCCTTAGGAGAGAAGATATAATTGAGACTATTATTGTTTGAGTAGATGATAAGACACTCACCCATAAGGTAGTGTCACCACATATTTAGGGATAAGAATACCACTGCCAACTGAAGATCATGGGTCATGTAGTTCTAATCTTGTGGTCTCAACTGCTGAGACCTATAGGAAATCACAATCTATCTCTAAATCAGAAAAAATCAAGTATAGTACTTCAGGAATCATATATTACTACATACATGACACCCACCTATTTCTATCTCAATATGAGGGTGTTCATCAATATATCCCATAACTCCTGAAAGGCTGGATGTCACCTTTCTGTCCACATGAAAGGATGCCCCTTTTGGGTCAAATTAGTCAAGGGAGATGATATCCTAGCGAAATCAAGTAAATATCTCCAATAATAGGCTACTTACCCATGTAATATCTTCACCCCTATTATTTTTTTGGTTGGATCTAATGATAATATTGCTTCAACCTTCACCAAGTCCTCTGCTACACCATATGATGAGATAACATGTCCTAAAAAGTGGAACTCCTAAATAAAAAACTGAAACTTCAAGAGCTTTCCAAAAAGTTGGTTCTCTCGTAGTATATCTATGACTATCCTCAAGTGTCTCACTTTCTCCTACTCATATATTGAGTATACTAAGTTATCATCAATGAATACCATCATGAAACAGTCTAATAAAGGCAAGAAGATATGTTATATGAGTCCCATGAACACTTCTAGGGAATTATTCATGGTGAAAGGCATCACTAAGTACTCATAATGACGATAGTGACATCTAAATTCTATTTTTGCTATATCCTCATCCCGTACTCACAATTGGTGATGTCCTTATCTGAGGTTCATCTTTGAGAACTATCACACCCCTCTCAACTAATCAAAGAGGCCATCAATCCTTCACAATGGATACTTATTCTTCATAGTCACCTGGTTCTGGTGACAATAATCCATACAAATCCTTAAGGTATCATCAACCTTATTATTGATTAATACTGGGGATACCTATGAGGAACACTTGGTTTAACAAAGCTGCAAGTCCTCCAACTACACCATTAGATCTTGAATATCTATAGGATCTATATGATATTCTAGTGAATATATAAGGGATTTTATGTGGTGAAAGTCAATGAAGAAGTTTATATCTTGGTGGGTAGGTGATCTTGACATGTCTTTATGAAATACATCCTAATAATCTTCCACCACAATAAGAAACTGGTAGCCCATATCATCCACTTCTCCAAGAGTCATTATAGAAAATTGGGGAGTAATCAGCTGCACTCTCCTACACATGAGCGCATCTGGCTCCACCTGGGTTTCCTTCTCATACATAAAGAAAAAAATTGATCCATTTCCATAGATACATCTTATCCTCTACCTGAAACAATAAATATGGGAATGAATTGTGGATATCCATTACATACCTAAAATAATGTCATAAGGTATCATTATTTCTACAAAGAGATCACATTAGAAGCTCTCACCCCAAGCATTAGGTCCCATTGTCAGTAGAAGTGTGTGATCACTGAGTCACCTCTAGTTGGAGTCTCCAATTTCAAGGTTCTATATAAGGTATTAACCATAACATCTAAGTAATGAACTAGAGAAGTGGTAGGAAAAGAGTGACTTGTGCCTGCATTAGTAGAAATATTGTCTTCAACGTCAAAGCTATGGTGTTATTTTTTATAAACCAATGAAAAATGTATATGAAGGAAATTTTTAGCATCAATTTTAACATAAAATGAGGATAAAAAGTTTTTATATTGACTTTTTGCGTCAGTTTTTAACCAAATCGGCACAAAAAATGGCCATTAAAAGGCTTTATGGTGTCAGTTTTTGTAAAAAACCGACGACATAAATTTTTAAAAAATTAATTATCGGTGCCGTTTTCACAAAAAGAAACACCATTATTTATTTTTTGGCATCTGTTTAAATAAAAAATGACACCAAAAACATTTTAAAAAATACCCAGGATAACAAAACCCTCATTTTTTGGATCTAAGAAACTGTTGTTCTCGACTCACGATGACTCTGAAGGTGACCTACTGATCCTCAATGACTATTTTTGTTGATTTTATTTGATTTTTATCATCATTTCAGAATCTGTGGTTTCTATTATTCACCCTCTATCATTTTTTCACCATCCATAGAAGTATATTTTCTTCAGAAACCATTTTCCGGCCGACCATCAACCACAATTTGATTTCATTTCATTTTTCTTATTTATTGTTCGATCCTACAAAATTTTTTGTTAGATATTACAGTGTTTATTACTCCAACGAATTCAATGGAGAGAGATAAAATTAAGTATCATTTTCCTTGTTTAAATTCAAATTTTGTAAGTTTTTTTTGAAAATTTAAACATAAATTATTTATCATTTAGTTATATTTTTGAGTTATTGTTTCAATTATTTATATGTAGTTGATTTTTATTTATAAATGTTGTTGTAAAAGATTGTTTATTTTGATAAATTTTTTTATGATAAAATTATCAAATTTTCTTGATGATATTATAAAATAAACAATGATATATGGTTTCATCTTCCATCAATATAATGTCAACAACATGTAATGACTCCATATTTTTCACTCGTTAAATTAATACAATCTTCAATACCTTTTGACACACGTGAAACCAAACTAATGTAATAACTATTTAAAATGAACAAATACATGTTAGATGAGTGAAAATAATTAAATTATATTATAAATAAATTATATTTATATAATATGAAAATAAAAAATTTACTATTTGTAAATTAAGAAGATATGTTATTTAAATTTCAATAGGATTTTTTTCCAAATAAAATATGTCAATTTTTTTTGTAATTGACATTAAAAAATTAAATAGACCACTTTTCAATGATTGAAAAAATATATGATATTTCCATATATGAAATAATATATTATCATTAATTAAATTTCATATTATTTGGAAATAATATTACAAAACAATAAATGTTCAAGTGGTTATATTTTAATAAAAACTATTTATATTACATATATAATAATTCATTTAAGAAATATAATTATATACATTTAATTTTGTAAAATGAACTTCATTTATTGATTTAATATTTTAATATTATAATAGTATAAATTTTTGGGTTTTTTTTAAATAATGTTTTTTTGTGTAAATAATTATTTATACCGTTTTTACCAAAAAGTGGTTTCCAATAGCAGCGGGGGTCTAAGGAGTTACCATGGGGTGACTCTACCCCCTATATTAGAATATTAATTAGTAAAAAAGGTAACCATTTATAATAAAAAAACACAAAAATTAAGGTATGAAATTAAATAGACCTCATAATATTATAATACAAGGTGTGGAAAACATATATATAGTGAAAAAATCACGATTTTTTACTTGGAATATCACACATATATAAAGAAATAAAAGGATGTAAATTAAAACCAAAAAATATATTAGCTTATAAAATCATGATTTCATACTGGTAAATTCTACTAGGGTTATTACGGGTGATGCAAATTAGATTAGCATGACACACATCACAAAAAATAATTACCATTAGCAGATTAGTTTTTAGTTTATTCCTAATAATCGTTGATGTTTCCTATCTGATTACAAATCATTTTTATTAAATGTGTTTATGTTTACAATTTATCATTCTATATATATATATATTTAAATGTTTATATGTTCTAATATATTCACCAATTATATTTCTATATTTGATATTGAATGGATAGTAATTGGAAAAATTTATGAAGAACCACTAGTGAATATGAAGAAGGAGTTGATGATTTTTTGGAATTTTATAAATGAAATCTTCAAAACATAGATTTAATTTTCTATCCATGTGTGAAGTGTTTGAATATAAGAACGTTAAACTCTCTATAAATCAAGGATAATCTCATTTTCTAGGGTTTTAGTCTTAATTATATATTTTTGATTTGGCATGGAGAAATAACTAAAAATTAAAAATCTAATGTTGAAGAAAATATTCATAATGAGGAAGAGGATCATATTGAATAACTAATTCATTATTAATGTAATGAAACCATTGAAAATAAAAAAACTGTTGAATTATTTTATAAATATTTTTGAGAAACCATTATTCCCAATTTGTAGTAAATTTATAGTGTTATCAACAGTTTTGAGATTAGTTAACTTAATATAAAGAAATGGTTGGAGTGATAAATGTTTCTCTAACTTACTTCTCGATATTTTAAAATATCTAATTCCATATGAAAATGGGCTTCTAGATTCAAATTATGAGGAAAAGAAAATATTATTCCCAATTGGATTAGTTTATATTAAGAAACATTCTTTCCCCAATTATTGTGTATTGTATAGGAATGAATATGAATATTTATCAAACTACCGTAGATACGGGACATCATGCTATAAGAGGGATGAAAAAGTACACTCAGATTCATTCTCAGGTAATGGAATATAACCTCATGAAAAGTAAATTTTGTATACTTTATAATAATTTCATCTAATAATTCCTTTATATAATTCCAATAATTCAACTCTCATTCATTCTCAGGTACTAGATTCAAACCTCCTGCTAAAGCAATTTGGTATCTTCCAATAATTCCTCGTTTGATGTTTTTAATTTCAAATTCAATTGATTAAAAAAATGTTTAGATGAAATTAAGATGAGCATATCTTTGATGGTAACTTAGTTCACCCTGCTGATTCACTATAATGTAAGAGAGTTAGTAAACAATTTCGTGATTTTGGAAGTGAAGTTTGAAATCTCAAGATGGGATTGTGTACAGATGGAATGAATCTATATCAGAGCTTAAATATCCAACATAGTTCATGGACTATTTTTTTTTGGAATTTTATAACTTATACCCACATATATGTATGAATAAAAAATATGTTATGATGATCTTGATGATTTCTGGACCAAAAAATTTGAGAAATAATACTGATGTGTATCTTTCAACACTGATTGATGTTTTGAAACTGCTATGGGAGATAGGTGTTAATGTTTTTGATTCATATAAGAAAGAGTATTTTTTTATTAATTATATGATAATGTTAACTATAATTGACTTTCATGCATATGGAAACTTATCTGGATATAGTGTTAAGTGATATAAATCATTTCCAATTAGTGAATAAGATACTTCATATTATGAATTGAAGAGTGGAAGAAATACATTATACATGGGACATTTTTTTTTGAATTTATCATCCTTATCATAGATTGAAAAAATAATTTAATGGTTTTCTAAGATGAAATCATCCCCCAAGACCATTTTTAGTTGAAGAATATTAAAACATGGTGAAAAATATAGATTCGAGATTTGGAAAGAAAATAATTTCTGGTCTTCAAAAAAATATATGGAAGAAATAGTCTATCTTTTTCAAACTACCTTATTAGATATTTTTAGATATGAAACATAACATCTATGTTATACATGTTGAGAAGAAAAATTTTATAGTTTTATTTTGACATTGTTATACATAAAAATAAAGAAAAAAGATAGATTTCATACTAGATTTAACTTCATATCAATGGGAATACGTTTAGAGTTAGCTCCAATAATGAAATGGAACATAAAATAATTACCTTTGGATTTTCACACATTAATAAATATTAAGAAGATTAATTTTTGTTGGTTTCATCATGGTATTAAAGTACCCAGTGGTTATTCTTGAAATGCGACGATTTTAGTGTCATTGAAGGATTGAAAATTAATAGGTATGAAAGCTCATGATTGTCATGTATCGATGCAACAACTTCTACAAGTTGCACTGCATGGTATATTGATGTTAGCTATCAGAAATACTATCATCCGATTATGTAATTTTTTCAAATACATTTATAGAAAAGATTCTGATCCAAATTTATTGGATGTGTTGGAGAATAAAGATGCTCTTATTCTTTTTCAACTAGAAATGTATTTTCTAACTATGTTTTTTGATATAATGGTTCATATGGTGATTCATTTAGTGCATGAGATAAGAATATGAGGGATTCTTTATTTATTATGGATGTGTATTTTTGAAAGATATATGCAAACTTTGAAGGGATATGTTAAAAATCCTTATCAACTATAGGCCTCAATTGTTAAAAAATATGTATCAGAAGAGGTGATTTAGTTCTATACTGATTATTTATATAAAGTGGAGCATATTGGTCTCCCTATATGTCTACATATGAAAGTTTATTATGAAGGTATAGGGATTTGAGGCATAAAGGTAATGTCCATTCCACATAATGATGTGATTCTGGCACATTTATACATTTTGAACAACAGAAATGAGGTTTAAACATATATATCATCACATATTTTTGAATTAAAGTTATGATATTTGAAAATAAATGAAATTTGGATTATGATTGAGCATAAAAAGACATTTGTTTCATGGTTTAAAGATAAAGTAGTCACACATATATCTGCATTAGAAACATTGAAAATGGTTGGTAGGGGGACCATCTATTAATGTAATCAAATGGTCTAGTTTTGATATTAATGGGTAAAAATTTTACCCAAAAAATATTGATGATAAGAGTACCATTCACAATAGTGGTGTAATGGTCATTGCTGAAGCACTGCATTTATTGAGTGCAAAAGATAAAAATATAATTTATACCTCAACACCATATTTTTGAGTTATTGACACACCCAACAATAAACTAATGTAACAACTATGTAAAATAAACAAATACATGTTAGATGATTGAAAATAATTAAATTATAATATCAATAAACCACATGTATATAATATAAAAATAAAAAATTAAATATTTGTAAATTAAAAATAGATATAATTTATATTACAATAGGATTTTTTTTTTCAAATAAAATAAGTTACCATTTTGTGTAATTGACCTTAATAATTTAAATTGAAAAATTTTAAATAATTTAAATGATATATTATATTTCAATATATGAACTAATATATAAGAATTAATTAAATTTCATATTCTTTTCAAATAATATTACAAAACAATAAATGTTCAAATGGTTATATTTCAATAAAAAACTGTTTTTATTTATATATAATACTTAATTTTAAAAATATAATTTTATAATTTTTTTTTGGAAAATTATCTTCAATTATTTATTTCAAATTTAAATATTATGATAGTATAATTTTTTTGGGATTTTTTTCGGAAATAAAGTATATTCATGTAAATAATGATTAATGCTATTTTTACCAAAAAAAAGGTTTTCGATAGTAGTAGGTGTCTAAGGAGTTACCATGGGGTGAATATACCCCTATATTAGAATGTTAATTAGTAAAATAAGTAACCATTTATCATACACAACCACAGAAATTAGGTTATGAAATTAAATAAACATCCTAACATTATAATATGAGGTGAAGAAAAAATACATATAGTTACAAAATCATGATTTTATACTAGAAATATCAAAAATATATAAAGAAATAAAAGGTAATAAATTAAAACAAAACAATAGATTAGTTTAAAAAATCATGATTTTCTACTAGGAATTTCTATTAGGGTCATTACGTGCGATGTACATTGGATCAACATGACACACATCACACAAAATAAATACCTTTAGTATATTAGTTTTTATTTTATTCCAAGTAACCATTTATATTTATGATCTAATTACCAATCATTTTTATTAAATGTGTTTTTATTTATAATATATATATATATATATATTTAAATGTTAATTTTTTTAATATATTCACTGATTGTATTGTGAAATAATTTCTTTAATGGATTAGAATTATATAAATTTAAGAATAACCACTAGTGAATATGAAAAAGGAGTTGATGATTTCTTGGAATTTTCTAAATGAAATATTCCAAACATAGATTTGATTTTCTTTCCATTTGTGAAGTATTTGAATATAATAAAGTTAAACTCCAGATAAATCAAGGATCATCTCATTTGCTATGGTTTTAGCCTTAATTATACATGTTGGATCTCGCATGGTAAAAGAACTGAAAATTAAATGTCTAATGTTGATGAAAATATTTATAATGAGGAAGAGGATTGTTTTAAAGAATTAATTCCTTATTTAGGAGATGAAACAAATAAAGAAACAACAACTATTGAATTATTATATGGATATTTTGAGAAACCATTATTCCTAGGTTGCAGTAAATATACAGTTTTATCAATAATTTTTGGATTAGTTAACTTTAATGAAAGAAATGGGTGGAGTGATAAAAGTTTCTCTAACTTACTAGAGATTTTAAAAGAGATAATTCCATAATGAAACAGGCTTCCAAATTCCAATTATGAGGCAAAAAGACACTTATGACCAATTGTATTGGGGTATAAAAAGATGAATTATTGCCCCAATGATTCTGTGTTGTGTATGAAATAATATAAATATTAATCAAACTATTCTTGATGTGGTACATCACACGATAAGATGAATGAAAATGTCAACTCAGATTCATTATTTGGTAAGGGAATCTAACATCATGAAAAATCATTTTTTAATACTTTATAATAGTTTCATCTAGTAATTCCTTTATATAATTCCAATAATTCAACTCTGATTCATTATCAAGTACTAGAATTAAATCTCCTACTAAAGCAATTTTTTACCTTCCAATAATTCCTTATTTGAAGTGTCTATTTTCAAATTAAATTGATTAAAAATTTTAATATAGAATTTAGATGAGAACATATCTAATGGTAACTTAGGCCACCCTACTGATTCAACAGAATGGAAGAGATTTGATAAACAATTTAGTGATTTTGTAAGTGAAGTTATAAATCTCAGAATGGGATTGTGTACCGATGGAATGAACCCGTCTCAGAGACTATATAGCCAACATAGTTCATGGCCTGTTTTTCTGGTATTTTCAAAATTTTCCCCATATATATGTATGAAGAATATTTTTATGATGATCTTGATGATTTATGGACCAAAAAAACTGTGAAATGATATTGATGTGTATCTTTCACTAATAATTGATGATTTGAAACTACTATATAAGACATGTGTTTAATTTTTTGATTCATACAAGAAAGAGTATTTTATTCTTCTTGATATGAAAATGTTCACTATAAATGAAATTATTTCATATGGAAAATTATCTAGATATAGAGTTAAGGGACATAAATCTTGTCCAATTTGTGAAGAAGAGACATCATATTATCAATTGAAGAATGGAATAAATACAGTGTACATGGGACATCAAATATTTTTTCAAATTGATCATCCTTATCATAGATTGAAAAAAGAATTCAATGGTTTACTAGAATACAATCTTCCCCCATGACCATTTTCAGTTGAAAAATATTACGACATGGTGAAAAATATTTATTCAACATTTGGAAAGAAAAAAGTTATGGTCTTCAAAAAAATATTTGGAAGAAATAATCTATCTTTTTTTAACTACTTATTAGATATTTTTAGAGATAAAACATAACATTTATGTTATGCATGTACATAAAAACACCCATGACAGTTTGATTAGAACTTTTTTATACATAAAAATAAATAAAATAGATGGATTTTATACTATATTGAACTTTATATCAATGGGAATACTTTTAGAGTTAGCTCCCTCTATAAAAGGAAACTGAACATATTTACCTCCGACTTTTCACACATTAAGAAAGATTAAGAAGAATAATTTTTTTAGTGTCTTTATGGTGTTAAAGTACCTAGTGGTTATTCTTAAAATGTGAAAAAATTTGGTGTCATTAAAGGATTGGAAATTAATAGGTATGAAATCTCACGATTTTCATGTATTGATGCAATAACTTCTACCAATCACACTTCATGGTATATTGCTACCAACTATCAGAAATACTATCATAGGGTTATATAATTTATTCAAATCTATTTATAGAAAATTAATTTATCCAAATTTGATAGATGTTTTGGAGAATGAAGATGCTCTTATTCTTTGTCAACTAGAAATGTATTTCCCACCTATTTTTTTGATATAATGGTTGATCTGGTGATTCATTTGGTGTGTGAGACAAGAATATGTGGTCTTTTTTATTTATGATGTATATATCCTTTTGAAATACATATGAAAATTTTAAAGGGGTATGTTAAAATTATTATCAACCAGATGCCTCTATTGTTTAAAAATATGTTTCAGAAGAGCAGATTGAGTTTTTTACTAATTATTTGTATGAGGTGGAGCATATTGGTCTCCCTATATATTGACATATGATAATTTATTGTGAAGGTAGAGAGAATCTAGGCTTAAAGGTAAAGTTCATTCAAAGTGATGCAGTAATGCAGGAACATTTATACATTCTGAACAATACAAATTAGGTTTAACCATATATATCATCACATATTTCTGAATTAAAGTTATGATATTTTAAAATAAATGAAAATTTTCTGATTATTTAGAATAAAAATACATTTGTTTCATGGTTTAAAGAGAAAGTAATCACAGATATATCTGTATTAGAAACATTGAAATTGTTGGTAGGGGGACCATTTCTTAATGTGATCACATGGTCTCGTTTTGATACTAATGGGTACACATTTTACACAAAAAATCTAGATGAAAAGAGTATTTTTCAAAATAGTGGTGTAATGTTCATCGCTGAAGCAATGCATTTTTCGAGTGGAAAAGATAAAAACCTAATCTATACATCAACGCCATATTTTGGAGTTCTTGATACACACAAAATCAAACTAATGTAACAGCTATGTAAACAGAAAAAATACATATTAGATGATTGAAAATAATTAGATTGTAATATCAATAATCCAAATGTATATAATATGAAAATAAAGAATCTACTATTTTTAAATTCAAAAGATATATAATTTATATTAAAATAGGATTTTTTTTCAAATAAAATATGTTGTAATTCTGTGTAATTGACATTAATAATTTAAATTAACAACTTTTGAATGATTTAAACATTATATTATATTTCCATATATTAAATAATATCTTATAAATAATTAAATTTCATATTCTTTTGAAATAATATTATAAAAAAATAAATGTTCAAATGGTAATATTTCAATAAAAAATGTTTTCCATTATATATAAAACTTAATTTAAAAAATATAATTGTATAAATATAATTTGATAAAATGAACTTCAATTATATATTTATAATTTCAATATTATCATAGTATAACTTTTTTGTGATTTTTTTGGAAAAAATGTATTTTCTTGAAAATAATGATTAATACTGTTTTTACTAAAAAAGGTTTTTGTTAGCAGTTGGGGTCTAAGGAGTTACTATGGGGTAAATGTAACCATTATATTATAATATTAATTAGTAAAATAAATAACCATTTATCATACACAACCACAAACATTAGGGTATTAAATTAAATAAACATCCTAATATTATAATATGAGGTGTGGAAAACATACATATAGGGACAAAATCATGGTTTTCTAATAGTAATATCACACTTATATAAAGAAATAAAAGGAAATAAATTTAAAAAAAACAACAGATTAGTTTATAAAATCATTATTTTATACTACGAATTTATACTGGGGTCATTATGGGTGATGTATATTGGATCAACATGACACACATCATGCAAAATAAATACCTTTAGTAGATTAGTTTTTATTTTATTATTAATAATCATTGATGCTTCCTATCTGATTACCAATTATTTTTATCAAACATGTTTATGTTTTAAATTTATCATTATATAAATATATATTTTTTTTAATGTGTATATGTTTTAATATATTCACCGATTATATTGTGATATCATGTATTGAATGGATTATAATTTGATAAATTTAGAACCACTAATGAATATGAAAAAGGCATTGGAAATTTTTTGTAATTTTATAAAAAATGTATTCAAAACATAGATTTTATTTTCTTTCCATGTGTTAAGTGTTTGAATATAAGAAAGGTAAAATCTAGATAAATCATGGATCATCTCACTTTCTATGGTTTTAGCCTTAATTATAAATGTTGGATCTAGGATTCTGAAAGAATTGAAAATTCAACATCTAATGTTGATGAAAATTTTCCTAATGAAGCAGAGGATAATATTGAAGAATTAATTTGTGATTTAGATTTTGAAACCATTAAAAAAACAAAATTTGTTTAATGATTGAATAGAGATTTTGAGAAACTAGCATTCCATGGTTGCAGTAAATATATAGTGTTGTCAATAGTTTTGAGATTAGTTAACTTTAATGAAAGAAATGGGTGGAGTGATAAAATTTTCTCTAACTTACTTGACATTTTGAAAGATATACTTCCAAAAGGCAACAAGATTCCAAATTATACTTTTGATGTAAAGAAAATCTTATCCCCAATGGGATTGAGGTATAAAAAGAAACTTTATTTCCCCAATGATTGTGTGTTGAATAGGAAAGAATATGAATATTTATCAAACTTTCATATATGTGGGACATCACACTATAAGATGGATGAAAAATTCAACTCATATTCATTATTAGATAATGGAATCTAGCCTCATGAAAAATAAATTTTGTATACTTTCTAATTATTTCATCCAATAATTCCTTTATATAATTATGATAATTCAACTGTGATTCATTCTCAGGTACTAGAATCAATGCTC
Source organism: Viscum album (assembly GCA_963277665.1). Lineage (NCBI taxonomy): Eukaryota > Viridiplantae > Streptophyta > Magnoliopsida > Santalales > Viscaceae > Viscum > Viscum album. Next base: position 1,117,353,986 of record OY728120.1, read on the forward strand.
CTGCTAAAGCAATTTAGTACCTACCTATAATTACTCATTTGAAGAATCTATTTTCAAATTAAATTGATTAAAAAAGTTTAATATGGAATTCAGATAAACACATCTCTAATGGTAACTTAGGTCACCCTATTGATTCCCCATAGCGGAAGAGATTTGATAAATTATTTCATGATTTTGGAAGTGAGGTTAGAAATCTCAGAATGGGGTTGTGTACTAATAGAATGAATCCATATGAGAGCCTAAGTATCCACTATAGTTCATGGTATGTTTTTTGGCAGTTTACCACTTGTACCCACATATATGTATGATGAAAAAATATATTACAATAAGGTTGATGATTTCTAGACCAAAAATGACATGAAATTATATTAATGTGTATCTTTCATCACTGATTGATTATTTGAAACTGCTATGGGAGACATGTGTTAATTTTTTAGATGCATATAAGAAAGAGTATTTCATTTTTCATGCCTTGATATTGTTCACTATAAATTAATTCTTATATATGGAAACTTATCTAGATACAATGTTTATAGACATAAATCATTTCCAATTTGTGAAAAATATACTTTATATTATCAATTGAAGAATGAACGAAATAAAATGTACATGGGACATCAAAGATTTTTGCAAATTGATCAACCTTATCATATATTGAAAAATAATTTAATGGTTTATAGGAATTCAATATTTCCAAAAAACCATTTTCAGTTGAAGAATATTAGGACATGATAAAAAATATTGATTCATCATTTGGAAAGAAAAGTAGTTTTGGTCTTCAAAAAAATATATGTAAGAAACAATCTATCTTTTTCGAACTACCTTATTGGATATTTTTAGAGATAAAACATAACATTGATTTTATGTATGTTGAGAAAAAAAATATTTGTTATTTTGATTGGAAATTTTTTATATATAATAGGAAATAAAAAATATGGATTGCATACTAGATTGAACTTGATATCAATGGTAATATGTTTAGAGTTTTCTCCCACTATAAAAGGAAACAGGACATATTTACCACTAGCTTGTAACACATTAAGAAAGATTAAAAAGATTAGTTTTTTTGTTGTCTTCATGGTATTAAAGCAACTTGTGGTTATTCTTAAAATGTGAAGAATTTAGTGTCATTTAAGGATTGAAAATTAATAGGCATGAAATCTCATGATTGTCATGTATTTATACAACAACTTCTAGGAGTCGCACTGTGTGGTATAGTTCTGCAACTTTCAGAAAGACTATCATCAAGTTATGTAATTTTTTAAAATACATTTATAATATATTCATTGATCCAAATGTGTTAGATGTGTTAGATAATTAAGTTTCCCTTATTCTTTTTCAACTAGAAATGTATTTCCCACCGATTTTTTATATATAATGGTTTATCTAGTGATTCATTTGGTGTATGAGATCAAAATACGTGGGCCTATTTATTTATGATTAATGTATCCTTTAAAAATATATATGAAAATTTTTAAGGGATATGTTAAAAATCCTTATCAATGAGAGGAATCTATTGTTCAAAAATATGTATCATAAGAGGTGATTGAGTTCTGTACTGATTATTTATATGAAATGGAGCATATTGTTCCCCCTATATGTTGACATATGATAGTTGATAGTGAAGGTAGAGAGATTCAATGCTTGAAGGTAAAGTTCATTCAATGTGATGAAGTGATGTAGGAACATTTATACATTTTTAAAAACATAGATAAGGTTAAATCATATATATCATTACTTATATTTGAATTAAAGTTACAATATCTAAAAATAAATGAAAAGTGGATGATCATTGTGCATAAAAATACATTTATTTCATGGTTTAAAGAGAAAGTATTCATAGGTATATCTTCATCAGAAACACTGAAATGGTTGGAAGGGGTAGCATCTATTAATGTGATCACATGGTCTGGTTTTTATATTAATGGTTATACATTTTACCCAAAAAATATGGATGAAAAAAAGTAACGTTCAAAATAGTGTTCTAACGATCATTGATGAAGCATTTTATTTTTTGAGTGAAATAGATAAAAGCCCAATTTCTGCATCAACACCATATTATGGAGTTCTTGAAGGCATATGGGAAATTGATTATATTAAATTTCAAGTCACCATGAATAAGTTTAATTGGGTCGCAAGTAATGGTGGTATCACTACTAGAAATGATCATACTGATGGGATATGGGAAAACACTAAATTACTCTCCTAATTAATGCAGACATAGTGTATGAAGTATGTAGAGGCCCGAAGCTTGATGTACATGGACATTACATTACTTTAGCGGAATACTTAATACATAACAAAAATAGACACACGAGGACTGTATAGTTTAGTGTCTTTGGAAACACGGAACGTAATCTTCTAATCGTGGTGAAAGATCTTCAACATCTCCCATAAATATCTTCCCCTTTTGTTTTCTAACCATAAACCTTTCTTTATATCATGGGGAAAAGAAAAAATATAAAGGGTGAGATCAAATGCTCAGTAAGGGTAAGCATGGATAAAATAAAACAAATTATAAACATTTGAACTTAAAAACATGCATATAATGTTTAAACAAAAAAATCTTGAGCAACGACATAAAACATGGAAGAACAAAAGGCATAGATCATAAAAAAATATTAATCATGAAAAAATAGCATGGGAATAAAACATGTGATTGTGGAAACCATGAAGCACATGATATGATTTCCATAGTAGCCAAGGAATTGCTGCCAAGACCATATTAGTGGACAAAGTCCCTTTCTGAATTGAGTTCACTCCTCGTTCTAGTCCTGTATTACTGAAACAGATTGACTTACCATTCCAGCCATGTCTATCTCATGAGATATAAATCTTTACCCAATGCATTGGAGGGAGATATAGGTCCCACCTATATCATAATGAAATAATTCTTACTTGTGCCACAAAATAAACTTAAAACATTCATAATAACCCAAAGAATAAAAATGGGTTTCATAAACATCATCCCATCATTTCATAATCCATATAAAACAAATGGACATTTAATCATAAGAAAAGTGAACCATGTAAATCATAGAGACATTAAAATTGAAACATACACATATCAAATAATGTCATCTTAGATGGAAAATGGTTTTGATAAAACATTTGAAATGAATTCTTGGGGAAAATATCCTTTCTTCGTCAAAATCATTTTCTTTTCAAAAATGCCATGCACTTTTAAAATAAAAGTATTTTGTTGAAAATAGTCATAAAATCATGTAGAGTAACCTTCATGAAAGTGAGTCGTTATGAAACTGTAAAAATCCGTTCACACCGTATAAGATAAAAATAGCATTCTCCTCATACTTTTTCAGAAAAGTAAAAAAAAAGCACCTCGTAACGTAAACAAAAGAAAGATTCCTTACATACCTTGTAGTAAAAGTCAAAAATAGGTAAAAAGGACTTTAAACATACATGAGAACACTTTTATAAAACATGGATATGGATGATATAAATAACCCTAATAAATACTTACAAATAAGAAATCTCGGATAAAAATGATATTTGCAAAATTATCCCTTACCTTAGGTCTGATATGCTTCGTACGTATCCGAACCTCCTCTTCTTTGAATCTCCTCTTTGAGACCTCCTATTAGGGCACTAAAATTGGTCTTTGAAGAAGACCAGGACATCTAGGATGTTTCTAGGGAATTGGAGAAGAGAATTTGGCAAGGGTTGGCCGAGCATGAAGGCTCAAAGTGGTGTGAGGAAGAGAGGGAGGAGGTGCCCTTTTATAAGGGAGGAGAGGGGCACCTTTGGAATAACGAAAAATATTATTTTATTATATATCCATATTCAGTTTTAAATAGCTCTAAATTAATTTATTTCGAAGATAAGGTGGGGATGGGTCGAAATCCTCTCATCCAATAGTATTTGGACATGTTTAGTTTACTATTTTAACCTTATCATTTAGATTTAACTTTAAGTTAGATAATTTTACTTTTACCATGTCTTTTTGTGTTCTTACACTATAAGGTTAATAAACATACTATAACAAGCCAAACAAACCCCAAGTTGTTTATTATTAATATATATAACCTTATATAAGTCTTTTTTCTGAACCCTAGATTTTTAGGAATAAAATAATGATTAATAATATAATATTTGTTTTAAAAACTATTTTATGTCAATTTTGACACTATTTAGTAATTGATTTTTGTGAAAATAATAACAGAATTATTAGTTCAAAAAAAAAGTTAATTAAATCAATACTAACATGTCATATTAACCTATAAAATTAGTGTAATTCATAAAATTCTTAAATTACATTTATTTGGGTATATATAACATCAATTATGTCAATATTTCATTAATAAGATATTTACTGCATCATTTTTGTGTCATAAAAAAATTAAATTATTTAATGTCTAAAAATTAAAAATAAAATACCATTATGCAGGAAATATTTTTATCTTTCTAATGAATATTTATAGTAGAATTTATCTTATGTATAACCCTATATTAAAAATGATTTACTTATAGAACTTTGATTTTAACTATTTTAACCCTTCATTAAATAAATTAATAATAAATGTCCTAATATAATCCAAGTAGACCTAAATGGTCATATTTTATTCCTAAGGTTGTTTTTGGTCTAATTACACTTATACAATTGAATTAGGACATGTGTTAGGGTAATAATATTATTATTTTTACCCTTAATTACCCTATTTACTTTTAACCATTGCAAAAAAAGTAAAAAGTTACTATTCACCAAAAATTATTTTAATCTTATTGAACCAAATTTCAGTCATTGATATTAACCGTGTCTCTCGGATTTTCGAAATTCCACTCACAGAAGCGGTAAAATTTAGTTTTATGAAAAATTCAGTTTTTTAACTACCACTTAGTGGTTTCATTATTCATCAGAAAATTAAAGTGTCCAGAAGAATACAAAAAATTAGGCCTAAGATATATTTGATATTATGAATTCAAAAATGATGTATATTTCACCAAATTCAAACCATATTATTTTCATTAATTAATTTAAAAATTAATCCCCATTGTCAAAACAAATCGCGTGTTTTTAAGAAACAATAACTATCAAAAGATTGATACTTGTTTATATCCATTTTCAAAGTGAAATTAATTTCAATGACCAACATTGGATTAAATTGTAAAAATATATTCTAAATATACTTTAAAACCAATCAAATTAATAATTTGTCACTATTAATTATTTTTATTAAAAAATTGTTTTTAATTATAATTTAGTAATTTTCACTATTCATCAGAATATGAAAGGTATCCGAAAAGTACCAAAATTTCACCCTAAGCTAATTTTGATATTCTGAATCCAAAAATAAAGTCCATTTTGAAAGATAAAATTTATAAAATTTCAAAAATTGGGTATAACTATTCATAACGGCTAGTTCATAATAATATTATAATAATATCTCGTTTAGTGAAACTCGGTATTGCGTACTACACACGCTATCGAGGAAGGTCGTGATTACGTGTAATGAAAGGCAAGTCAGGGATGCGTGTTGTGAAAGATCCTTTTGGTGTAGCATAAAACACACGACATTAATAAAATTAAAAAGAATATTTTTCATAAAATCTCTGGGTGTTACATTCTACCCCTCTTAAAATGAATTTCGCCCTCGAAATTCGTTGGGGTTATAAATGGTTTACTACTCGAAAGTTTATTTAATAGAAACCCACATCATAAAAAGGAATACCAAAACTTCTATTTAAAAACTAAAGGATGAAATGTAACGGTTACCCAAATTAAGTCATTACTGGGTTTCCACGTAGGAGAACATAGGTGAAAATATGGATATGGAAGAAAAATATAACCATAAAGTACTGATGGAGAGTGGTAGAGAACATGGCTATGAAAAATCCAACAATCAAAAAGCCATAAATCCATGACGATCTAAAGTACCATCTGATTCATCGGATATAAGAGCAATATGACAACATTTTTGGTTTTCAAGATCATTTCCCTAAAGTTGATGAAATTGGAATTAGAAGAAATACTTTTGTGATTTTGGTACAGTCTCATCATTGGTCATTCTTTGGATAATATCCACTTCATATCTTAAAGAAATAAAGTTGAATTTGTCATTCGTGAAGTGTTAGAAGATCATGTGATAGAATGATGGTTCATACCATCTATCTCAAACAAAAGGTTAGAAAAGTTATCAAAAAATACATAAGTCCATATATTGTGAGATTAATCATATATGGTTCCTAAAATGGACTTATACATCATATATCATACTGCTTAATATAATAAAAGTATTTTTTACTAAACATGGACCTTCTGTAGGCCAGTGGTAGGCGATAAAGGCCAGTCACACTTCAGTTGTGGGTTCGATTCCCACAACCTTGTCTGACGTGATGGGCTATCGCCCATCCTGCAGGTTGTCCTTTTTCTCAAAATACATTACTATAATATCCCAAATATAATATCGAAAAAAAACTTCTACCCTTAAACAATACTCACTTATGTCCAACATAATCCATTTCAATCTTTAGGCTTATCCCTAATACTGCAGTCCACTCTCATATTATAGTGAAAACGATTACCAGAGATTTCATATAACAAGCATGTCAATTCAATCGTTGATCCCCATATATCATAAGATATGTCTTTTTGGTAATATTCCAAACATTTAAAGGCCCTAATCATGTATTATCTTGAAAAATGAATACCCATTGAATCTTAGTGAAAACATGAGTGCTGTCAAAAGTTAACTCTTTCCACATACCAAAACCACAAAATTCTATATACTCAAACCATTATATAACTATTTTCTTATATCAGTCACGAGCTCATGAATACTATCAAACATTTAATTTTCTCCTTATCCCTTCATTATGTGCATATCATATACTTTCCAAAAATATCTGAATAACCTTTCATGGTTAATGGTACCATTAATCATACACTTTCAAAACATAAGGAAAGACAACAGTGTAACAATCCTTAGATTTATGTTTATTCCATAGTACCATGAGATTACTTATACAACATTACACTGGATAAACATGTAATCATTCCACTACCTTCTTAAACCATTGACCGAGCTTCAACAATTCTTTCATCTCACATTTCATGTGTAGTCTCTTCATCATCATCAATATAAATACTACCCATACGACCGTACTGATTCTCTTCATGAGACCTTCCCTTAGGGCATTGGTTTGCATAATGCCCGTACATTCCAAATTTAAAACATTTAACCATTGTTGATGTCGTAGAAATACCATTATCCTTGTCCATGGTGTTAACTGATCCTTTTCCTTTGCACTTACTAGCTTTGTGTCCTTCTTTTCCACACCCAAAGCATCTTTCAGTTCCTTTGAAACAATCTCCCTGGTGCCTCTTCCCACATGATTTACAAGAGGGAAATTTAACTTTATTTCCTCTATGATCATCATGAAACTCCATCTTTCTCTTATTATCTGAGTCGGGAAACTTACCAAAGTTGAGATTATTGATCAAATTATGAGATTGCTGATTAGGAATAACAATGATGTTTAGACTTCCAAATCCCGTTTTATTTGGTTGCTCATGAAGAATATCATTCCATTGTCTATCATATCCTCCATTATAGTGAATATTCCTGTTTCCAGCCATTTTCTAAAACCCAAAAAGAATAGTGTGAGAGACAAAAATCATGCTAGGGAAAAAAACATAGTAAAGGGGGAGTACCCTCAATATCTAACATCTTAGATTAAATTCTAATATTGTTAGCGCAATTCTAGGACTATAACCTATACGTATACTTAACCTTAGGCACATTCCAAGACATACCTTATAAATATCTCTAGGGATCTCACTAACGTTTTCGCATCATAGTTTCCAAAGGATGAATAAAACTTTCCTCTGATACCAACTGTAGAGACCTGAAGCTTGATGTACATGGACATTACATTACTTTATCAGAATACTTAATACATAACAAAAACAGACACACAAGGACCGTATAGTTTAGTGTCTTTGGAAACTCGGAACGCAATCTTCTAATCGTGGTGAAAGATCTTCAACATCTCCCATAAAGATCTTCCCCTTTTGTTTTCTTACCTAAAACATTTCTTTATATCCTGGGAAAAGAAAACATATAATGGGTGAGCTTAAATGATTAGTAAGGGTAAGCATGGATAAAATAAAACAAATCATAAACATTTGAACTTAAAAACATGAATATAATGTTTAAACAACAAAATCTTGAGCAACAGAATACAACATAGATGAACATAAGGAATAGATCATAAAGAAACATTAATCATGACAAAATTTCATGGGAATAGAACATTTGATTTTGGAAACCATTAAGCACATGATATGATTTCCATAGTTTCCAAGTCATTGCTGCCAAGACCATCTTAGGGGACAAAGTCCCTTTCTGACTCGAGTTCACTCCTCTTTTCAGTCCTGTATTATTGAACCAGATTAACTTTTCGTTCCAGCCATGTATATCTCATGAGATATAAATCTTTACCCAATGAATTGGAGGGAGTTATAGGTCCCACCCATCTCATAATGAAATCATTCTTACTTGTGCCACAAAATAAACTTAAAACATTCATCATAACCCAAATAATAAAAATGGGTTTCATAAACATAATCCCACCATTTCATAATCCATATAAAACAATTGGACATTTCATCATAAGAAAAGTGAACCATGTAAATCACAGAGACATTACACATGAAACATACACATATCTAATAATTTCTTCTTAGATGTAAAATGGTTTTGATAAAACATTTTAAATGAATTCTTGAGGAAAATATCCTTTCTTCGTCAAAATAATTTTCATTTCAAATAATGGCATGCACTTTTAAAATAAAAGTATTTTGTTGAAAATAGTCATATAATCATGTATAGTAAGCTTCATGAAAATGATGCATTATGAAACCTTAAAAATCCGTTCACGCATATAAGTTAAAAATAGCATTATCCTCATACTTTTTTCAGAAAAGTCAAAAAATTACCTCGTAACGTAAACAAAAGAAGGATTCCTTACATACCATGTAGTAAAAGTAAAAATTGGGTAAAAAGGACTTTAAACATACATGAGAACACTTTTATAAAACATGGACATGGACGATATAAATAACCCCAGTAAATACTTACGAATAAGAAATCTCGGATAAAAATGAGATTTGAAAAATTATCCCTTACCTTAGGTCCGATATGCTTTGTACGTATTCGAACCTCCTCTTCTTTGAAGTGCCCCTTTGAGACCTCCTCTTAGGGCAATAAAATTGATATTTGAAGAAGACAAGGACCTCTAGGATGTTTCTAGGGAAGTGGAGAAGAGAATTTGGCAGGGGTTGGCTGAGCTTGAAGGCTCAAAGTGGTGTGAGGAAGAGAGGGAGGAGGTTCCCTTTTATAAGGGAGGAGAGGGGCACCTTTGGAATAACTAAAAATATTATTTTATTATAAATCAATATTCGGTTTTAAATAGCTATAAATTGATTTATTTATAAGATAAGGTGGGGATGGGTCTAAATCCTCTCATCCAATAGAATTTGGACAAGTTTAGTTTACTATTTTAACCTTATCATTTAGATTTAACTTTAAGTTAGATAATTTTACTTTTACCATGTCTTTTTTTTCTCTTACACTATAAGGTTAATAAACTTACTATAAAAAACCAAATGAACCCCAAGTTTTTTATTATTAATATATATAAACTTATCTAAGTCTTTTGGCGGAACGTTATATTTTTAGGAATAAAAAAACAATTAATAATATAATATTTGTTTTAAAAACTATTTTATGTCAATTTTGACACTATTTAGTAATTGATTTTTGTGAAAATCATAACAGAATGATTAGTTCGATAAAAGGTAATTAAATCAATACTAACATGTCATATTAACCTATAAAATTAGTGGAATTCATAAAAAGTCTCAAATTACATTTATTTGGGTATTTATAACATCAATTATGTCAATATTTCATTAATAAGATAATAACTACATCATCTTTGTGTCATAAATAAATTAAATTATTTAATGTCTAAAAATTAAAAATAAAATACCATTACGTAGTAAATATTTTTATATTTCTAATGAATATTTATAGTCGAATTTATCTTATGTATAACCCAATATTTAAAATGATTTACTTATAAAACATTGATTTTAACTATTTTAACCCTTCTTTAAATAAATTAATAATAAATGTCCTAATCTAATCCAAGTGGATCTAAATGGTCATATTTTATTCCTAAGGTTGTTTTTTTTTTCGAATTACACTTATCCAATAGAATTAGGACAAGTTTTAGGGTAATAATAATATCATTTTTACCCTTAATTACCCTATTTACTTTTAACCGCGGGAAAAAAGTAAAAAGATACTATTCACCAAAAATTATTTTCATCAAATTGAACCACATTTTAGACCTTGATATTAACCATGTCTCTAGGATTTTTGAAATTCCACTCACAGAAGCGGTAAAATTATGTTTTATGAAAAATTTAGTTTTTTAACTACCACATAGTGGTTTCACTATTCATCAGAAAATGAAATTTTCCAGAAAAATACCAAAAATTAGGCCTAAGCTATATTTAATATTATGAATTCAAAAATGATGTCTATTTTACCAAATTTAAAACATAATAGTTTCATTAATTAATTTAAAAATTAATTCCTGTCGTCAAAACAAATCGCGTGTTTTTAAGAAACAATAACTATCAAAAGATTGATACTTGTTTATATCCAATTTTAAAGTGAAATTAATTCCAATGACCAAAATTAGATTAAATTGTAAAAACATATACTAAATATACTTTAAAACCACTCAAATTAATAATTTCTCACTATTAATTATTTTGATTAAAAAATTGTTTTTAATTAAAATTTCGTAATTTTCACTATTCATCAGAATATGAAAGTTATCCGAAAAGTACCAAAATTTCACCCTAAGCTAATTATGATATTCTGAATCCAAAAATGAAGTCCATTTTGAAATAAAAAATTTATAAAATTTCAAAAAGTGGGTATTACTATTCATAACGGCTAGTTCATAATAATATTATAATAATATCTCGTTTAGTGGAACTCGGTATTGCGTACTACACTCGCTATCGAGGAAGGTCGTGATTGCGTGTAATACAAGGAAAGTCAGGGATGCTTGTTGTGAAAGATCCTTTTGGTGTAGCATACAACACAAGAAATTAATGAAATTAAATAGAATATTTTCATAAAATCTCGGGGTGTTACATTCTACCCCCCTTAAAATGAATTTCGCCCTTGAAATTCGTCGGGGTTATAAATGGTTTTCTACTCGAAAGTTTCTTTAATAGAAACCCACATCATAAAAAGGAATAATAAAACTTGGCTTTAAAAACTAAAGTATGAAACGTAACGGTTACCCAAACTAACTCATCACTGGGTTTCCACGTAGGAGGATATAGGTGAAAATATAGATATGGAAGAAAAATCTAACCATCAAGTACTAATGGAGAGTGGTAGAGAACATGGCTATGAAAAATCCAACAATCACAAAGCCATAAATCTGTGACGATCTAAAGTAACATCTGATTCATCGGATATAAGAGCACTAGGACAACTTTTTTTGTTTTGAAGATCATTTCCCGAAAGTTGATGAAATTGGAATTAGAAGAAATACTTTCGTGATTTTGGTACAGTCTCACCATTGGTCGTACTTTGGATAATTTCCACTTCATCTCTTAATGAAATGAAGTTGAATTTTTCATTCATGAAGTGTTAGTAGATCATGTGATAGAATGATTTTTCATTCCATCTGTCTCAAACAAAAGGTTAGAAAAGTTATCAAAAAATACATAAGTCCATATATAGTGAGATTAATCCTATATGGTTCCTAAAATGGACTTATACTTCATATATAATACTGATTAATATAATAAAACTAGTTTCTACTAAACGGGGACTTTCTGTAGGCCAGTGGTAGGCGATAAAGGCCAGTCACACTTCGGTTGTGGGTTCGATTCCCACATCCTTGTCCGATGCGATGGGTTTCCGCCCGTCCTGCAGGTTGTCCTTTTTCTAAAACTACATTACTATAACATACCATAAATAATATCGAAGAAAAAACTTCAATCCTTAAACAATACTAACTTATGTCCAACATAATCCATTCCAATCTTTAGGCTTATCCCTAATACTGTAGTCCACTCTCATCTTATAGTGAAAATTATTACCATAGATTTCATATAACAAGCATGTCAATTCCATCGTTGATCCCCATATATCATAAGATATGTCTTGTTGGTAACATTCCAAACATTTGAAATCCTTAATCATGTATTCTCTTGAAAAATGAATACCCATTGAATCTTAGTGAAAACATGAGTGCTGTCAAAAGTTAAATCTTTCCACATACCAAAACCACAAAATTCTATATACTCAAACCATGATATAACTATTTCCTTATATTAGTCATGAGCTCATGAATACTATCAAACATTTAATTTTATCCTTATCCCTTCATTATGTACATATCATCTACATTCCAAAAATATCTGAATAACCTTTCATGGTTAATGGTACCATTAATCATATACTTTCAAAACATAAGGAAAGACAACAGTGTAACAATCCTTAGATTTCTCATTATTCCATAGTACCATGAGAGTTTTTATACAACATTACACTTGATAAACATGTGATCATTCCACTACCTTCATAAACAACTGAATGGGATTCAACAATTCTTTCATCTCACATATCATTTGTAGTCTCTTCATCATCATCAACATAAATACTACCCATAAGACCGGCCTGATTCTCTTCATGAGACTTTCCCTTAGGGAATTGGTTTGCATAATTCCCATACATTCCACATTTAAAACATTTAACCATTGTTGATGTCGTAGCAATACCATTATACTTGTCCATGGTGTTAACTGAACCTTTTCCTTTGCACTTACTGGCTTTGTGTCCTTCTTTTCCACACCCAATGCATCTTTCAGTTCCTTTGAAACAATCTCCCTGATGCCTCTTCCCACATGATTTACAAGAGGGAAATTGAACATTCTTTCCTCTATGATCATCGTGAAACTCCATCTTTCTCTTATTATCTGTGTCGGGAAACTTACCAAAGTTTAGATTATTGATCAAATTATGATATTGCTGATTAGGCATAATAACGATGTTTGGACTTCCAAATCCCATTTTATTTGGTTTCTCATGAAGAATATCATTCCATTGTCTATCATATCCTCCATTATAGTGAATCTTCCTGTTTCCAGCCATTTTCTAAAACCCAAAAAGAATAGTGTGAGAGGCAAAAATCATGCTAGGGAAAACAACACAGTAAAGGGGGAGTACCTTGAATATCTAACATCTTAGATTAAATTCTAAGATCGTTAGCGCAATTCTAGGACTATAACCTATACGTATACTTAACCTTAGGTAAATTCCTAGACATACCTTATAAATATCTCTAGGGATCTCACTAACGTTTTCGCATCCTAGTTTCCAAAGGATGAATAAAAATTTCCTCTGATACCAACTGTAGAGACCCGAAGCTTGATGTACATAGACATTACATTACATTATCGGAATACTTAATACATAACAAAAACAGACACACAAGGACCGTATAGTTTAGTGTCTTTGGAAACTCGGAACGTAATCTTCTAATCATGGTGAAAGATCTTCAACGTCTCCCATAAAGATCTTCCCCTTTTGTTTTCTTACCTAAAACATTTCTTATATATCCTGGGGAAAAGAAAACATATAATGGGTGAGCTTAAATTCTTATTAAGGGTAAGCATGGATAAAATAAAACAAATCATAAACATTTGAACTTAAAAACATGAATATAATGTTTAAACAACAAAATCTTGAGCAACGACATAAAACATGGAAGAACATAATGCATAGATCATAAAGAAACATTGATCAGGACAAAATTGCATGGGAATGAAACATGTGATTATGGAAACCATGAAGCACATGATATTATTTCCATAGTATCCAAGGCATTGCTGCCAAGACCATCTTAGTGGACAAAGTCCCTTTCTGAATCGAGTTCACTCCTCATTCCAGTCCTGTATTACTGAACCGGATTAACTTACCTTTCTAGCCATGTCTATCTCATGAGATATAAATCTTCACCCAATGCATTGGAGGGAGATATAGGTCCCACCCATCTCATAATGAAATCATTCTTACTTGTGTCACAAAATAAACTTAAAACATTCATCATAACCTAAAGAATAAAAATGGGTTTCATAAGCATCATCCCATCATTTCATAATCCATATAAAACAAATGGACATTTCATCATAAGAAAAGTGAACCATGTAAATCATAGATACATTAAACATGAAACATACACATATCAAATAATGTCATCTTAGATGGAAAATGGTTTTGAAAAAACATTTGAAATGAAATGTTGAGGAAAATATCCTTTCTTCGTCAAAATCATTTTCTTTTCAAAAAATGCCATGTAATTTTAAAATAAAAGTATTTTGTTGAAAATAGTCATAAAATCATATAGAGTAAGTTTCATGAAAACGAGGCATTATTAAACTGTAAAAATCCGTTCACGCCGTATAAGATAAAAATAGCATTCTCCTCATACTTTTTTCAGAAAAGTCAAAAAAGTACCTCATAACGTAAACAAAAGAAAGATTTCTTACATACCATGTAGTAAAAGTCAAAAATGGGTAAAAAGGACTTTAAACATACATGAGAAATTTTTTGTAAAACATGTACATGGATGATATAAATAACCCTAGTAAATACTTACAAATAATCAATCTCGGATAAAAATGGGATTTGCAAAATTATCCCTTACCTTAGGTCTGATATGCTTCGTACATATCCAAGCCTCCTCTTCTTTGAATCACCTCTTTGATACATCCTCTTAGGGCACTAAAATGGACTTTGAAGGAGACTAGGACCTCTAGGATGTTTCTAGGGAAGTGGAGAATAGAATTTTTCAGGGGTTGGCCGAGCATGAAGGCTCAAAGTGGTGTGAGGAAGAGAGAGAGGAGGTTCCCTTTTATAAGGGAGGAGAGGGGCACCTTTGGAATAACTAAAAATATTATTTTATAATAAAGCCATATTCGGTTTTAAATAGCTCTAAATTTATTTATTTTGTATATAAGGTGGGGATGGGTCTAAATCCTCTCATCCAATAGAATTTGGACATGTTTAGTTTACTATTTTAACCTTATCATTTAGATTTAACTTTAAGTTAGATAATTTTACCTTTACCGTGTCTTTTTGTGTTCTTACACTATAAGGTTTATAAACATACTATAACAAGCCAAACGAACCCCGAGTTGTTTATTATTAATATATATAACTTTATATTAGTCTTTTGTCCGAACCCTATATTTTTAGGAATAAAATAACAATTAATAATATATTATTTGTTTTAAAAACTATTTTATGTCAATTTTGATACAATTTAGTCATTGATTTTTGTGAAAATCATAACAGAATTATTATTTCTAAAAATATTAATTAAATAAATACTAACATGTCATATTAACCTATAAAATTATTGGAATTCATAAAAAGTCTCAAATTACATTTACATGGGTATTTATAACATCAATTATGTCAATATTTCATTAATAAGATAATTACCGCATCATATTTGTGTCATAAATAAATTAAATTATTTAATGTCTAAAAATTACAAATAAAATACCATTATGTAGGAAATCATTTTATCTTTCTAATGAATATTTATAGTCGAATTTATCTTATGTATAACCCAATATTAAAAATTATTTACTTATAAAACATTTATTTTAACTATTTTAACCCTTATTTAAATAAATTAATAATAAATGTACTAATCTAATCCATGTGGACCTAAATGGTCATATTTTATTCATAAGGTTGTTTTTGGTCGAATTACACTTATCCAATAGAATTAGGACATGTGTTAGGGTAATAATAATATCATTTTTATCCCTAATTACCCTATTTACTTTTAACCGTGGTAAAAAAAGTAAAAAGTTACTATTCACCAAAAATTATTTTCATCTCATTGAACCAAATTTTATTCCTTGATATTAACCGTTTATCTCAGATTTTCGAAATTCCACTCACAGAAGTGATAAATTTAAGTTTTATGAAAAATTCAGTTTTTTAACTACCACATAGTGGTTTCACTATTTATCAGAAAATGAATGTTTCCAGAAAAATACCAAAATTTAGGCTTAAGCTATATTTGATATTATAAATTCAAAAATGATATCTATTTTACCAAATTCAAAACATATTAGATGCACTAATTAATTTAAAAATTAATTCCCGTCGTCAAAACAAATCGCGTGTTTTTAAGAAACAATAACGATCAAAAGATTAATACTTGTTTATATCCAATTTCAAAGTGAAATTATTTTCAATGAACAACATTGGATTAAATGGTAAAAATATATTCTAAATATACTTTAAAACCAATCAAATTAATAATTTATCACTATTTATTATTTATATTAAAAAATTATTTTTAATTAAAATTTAGTAATTTTCACTATTCATCAGAATATGAAAGTTATTTGAAAAGTACCAAAATTGTACCCTAAGCTAATTTCGATATTCTGAATCCAAAAATGAAGTCCATTTTGAAAGTTAAAATTTATAAAATTTTAAAAAGTGGGTATTACTATTAATAACGGCTAGATCATAATAATATTATAATAATATCTCGTTTAGTGAAACTTGGTATTGCGTACTACACACACTATCGAGGAAGGTCGTGATTGCGTGTAATGAAAAGAAAGTCAGGGATGCGTGTTGTGCAAGATCCTTTTGGTGTAGCGTACAACACATGACATTAATGAAATTAAAAAGAATATTTTTCATAAAATCTCGGGGTGTTACATTCTACCCCCCTAAAAATGAATTTCGCCCTCAAAATTCGTCGGTGTTATAAATGGTTTACTACTCGAAAGATTCTTTATTAGAAACCCACATCATAAAAAGGAATTCCAAAACATGGCTTTCAAAACAAAAGTATGAAACGTAACGGTTACCCAAATAAACTCATCACTGGGATTCCACGTAGGAGAACATATGTGAAAATATGGATATGGAAGAAAAATCTAACCATCAAGTACTGATGGAGAGTGGTTGAGAACATGGCTATGAAAAATCCAACAATCAAAAAGCCATAAATCTGTGATGATCCAATGTACCATCTGATTCATCAGATATAAGAGCACTAGGACAACATTTTTGGTTTTCAAGATCATTTCCCTAAAGTTGATGAAATTGGAATTAGAAGAAATACTTTCGGGATTTTGGTATAGTCTCACCGTTGGTCGTTCTTTGGATAATTTCCACTTCAACTCTTAAAGAAATGAAGTTGAATTTGTGATTCGTGAAGTTTTAGCTGATCATGTGATAGAATGATGGTTCATTCCATCTATCTAAAACAAAAGGTTAGAAAAGTTATCAAAAAAAATACATAAGTCCATCTATAGTGAGATTAATCATATATGGTTCCTAAAATGGACTTATACTTCATATATCATACTTCTTAATATAATAAAACTATTTTCTACTAAACAGGGACATTCTGTGACTTGTTGGTAACATTCCAAACATTTGATGGCCTTAATCATGTATTCTCTTGAAAAATGAATACCCATTTAATCATAGTGAAAACATGAGTGCTGTCAAAAGTTAACTATTTCCACATACCAAAACCACAAAATTCTATATACTCAAACCATGATATAACTATTTCCTTATATCAGTCATGAGCTCATGAATACTATCAAACATTTAATTTTCTCCTTATCCCTTCATTATGCGCATATATTCTACTTTCCAAAAATATCTGAATAACCTTTCATGGTTAATGGTACCATTAATCATACACTTTCAAAACATAAGGAAAGACAACAGTGTAACCATCCTTAGATTTCTCTTTATTCCATAGTACCATGAGATTACTTATACAACATTACACTTGATAAACATGTAATTATTCCACTACCTTCTTAAACCATTGACCGAGCTTCAACAATTATTTCACCTCACATATCATGTGTAGTCACTTCATCATCATCAATATAAATACTACCCATACGACCATACTGATTCTCTTCATGAGACTTTCCCATAGGGAATTGGTTTGCATAATTCCCGTACATTCCACATTTAAAACATTTAACCATTGTTGATGTCGTAGCAATACCATTATCCTTGTCCATGGTGTTAACTGAACCTTTTTATTTGCACTTACTGGATTTGTGTCCTTCTTTTCCACACCCAAAGCATCTTCCAGTTCCTTTGAAACAATATCCTTGATGCCTCTTCCCACATGATTTACAAGAGGGAAATTGAACTTTCTTTCCTCTATGATCATCATGAAACTCCATCTTTCTCTTATTATCTGAGTCAGGAAACTTACCAAAGATGAGATTATTGATCATATTATGAGATTGCTCATTAGGCATAATAATGATGTTTGGACTTCCAAATCCCATTTCATTTGGTTTCTCATGAAGAATATCATTCCATTGTCTGTCTTATCCTCCATTATTGTGAATCTTCTTGTTTCCATCCATTTTCTAAAACCCAAAAAGAATAGTGTGAGAGGAAAAAATCATGCTAGGGAAAACAACATAGTAAAGGGGGAGTACCCTCAATATCTAACATCTTAGATTAAATTCTATGATCGTTAGCGCAATTCTATGACTATAACCTATACGTATACTTAACCTTAGGTAAATTCCTAGACATGCCTTATAAATATCTCTAGGGACCTCACTAACGTTTTCGCATCCTAGTTTCCAAAGGTTGAATAAAAATTTCCTCTGATACCAACTGTAGAGACCCGAAGCTTAATGTACATAGAAATTACATTACATTATCGGAATACTTAATACATAACAAAAACAGACACACAAGGACCGTATAGT
Source organism: Viscum album (assembly GCA_963277665.1). Lineage (NCBI taxonomy): Eukaryota > Viridiplantae > Streptophyta > Magnoliopsida > Santalales > Viscaceae > Viscum > Viscum album. Next base: position 1,117,372,848 of record OY728120.1, read on the forward strand.
TTAGTGTCTTTGGAAACTCAGAACGTAATCTTCTAATCGTGGTGAAAGATCTTCAACATCTCCCATAAAGATCTTCCCCTTTTGTTTTCTTACCTAAAATATTTCTTTATATCCTGGGGAAAAGAAAACATATAATGGGTGAGCTTAAATGCTTAGTAAGGGTAAGCATGGATAAAATAAAATAAATCATAAACATTTGAACTTAAAAACATGAATATAATGTTTAAACAACAAAATCTTGAGCAACGACATAAAACATGGAAGAACATAATGCATAGATCATAAAGAAACATTAATCAGGACAAAATAGCATGGTAATGAAACATGTGATTATGGAAACCATTAAGCACATGATATTATTTCCATAGTATCCAAGGCATTGCTGCCAAAACCATCTTAGTGGACAAAGTCCCTTTCGGAATCGAGTTCACTCCTCATTCCAGTCCTGTATTACTGAACCAGATTAACTTACCTTTCTAGCCATGTCTATCTCATGAGATATAAATCTTTACCCAATGCATTGGAGGGAGATATAGGTCCCACTCATCTCATAATGAAATCATTCTTACTTGTGTCACAAAATAAACATAAAACATTCATCATAACCCAAAGAATAAAAATGGGTTTCATAAGCGTCATCCCATCATTTCATAATCCATATAAAACAAATGGACATTTCATCATAAGAAAAGTGAACCATGTAAATCATAGATACATTAAACATGAAACATAAACATATCAAATAATGTCATCTTAGATGGAAAATGGTTTTGAAAAAACATTTGAAATGAAATGTTGAGGAAAATATCCTTTCTTCGTCAAAATCATTTTCTTTTCAAAAAATGCCATGTAATTTTAAAATAAAAGTACTTTGTTGATAATAGTCATAAAATCATGTAGAGTAAGTTTCATGAAAATGAGGCATTATGAAACTGTAAAAATCCGTTCACGCCGTATAAGATAAAAATAGCATTCTCCTCGTACTTTTTTTTGGAAAGGTCAAAAAAGTACCTCGTAACGTAAACAAAAGAATGATTCCTTACATACCATGTAGTAAAAGTCAAAAATGGGTAAAAAGGACTTTAAACATACAAGCGAAATTTTTTGTAAAACATTTACATTGATGATATAAATAACCCTAGTAAATACTTAAAAATAATCAATCTCGGATAAAAATGGGATTTGCAAAATTATCCCTTACCTTAGGTCTGATATGCTTCGTACATATCCGAACCTCCTCTTCTTTGAATCGCCTCTTTGATACATCCTCTTAGGGAACTAAAATGGACTTTGAAGAAGACTAGGACCTCTAGGATGTTTCTAGGGAAGTGGAGAAGATAATTTTTCAGGGGTTGGCCGAGCATGAAGGCTCAAAGTGGTGTGAGGAAGAGAGAGAGGAGGTGCCCTTTTATAAGGGAGGAGAGGGGCACCATTGGAATAACTAAAAATATTATTTTATAATAAAGCCATATTCGGGTTTAAATAGCTCTAAATTTATTTATTTTGAATATAAGGTGGGGATGGGTCGAAATACTCTCATCCAATAGAATTTGGACATGTTTAGTTTACTATTTTAACCTTATCATTTAGATTTAACTTTAAGTTAGATAATTTTACTTTTACCGTGTCTTTTTGTGTTCTTACACTATAAGGTTTATAAACATACTATAACAAGCCAAACGAACCCCAAGTTGTTTATTATTAATATATATAACCTTATATCAGTATTTTGTCCAAACCCTATATTTTTAGGAATAAAATAACAATTAATAATATATTATTTGTTTTAAAAACTATTTTATGTAAATTTTGATACAATTTAGTCATTGATTTTTGTGAAAATCATAACAAAATTATTATTTCTAAAAATATTAATTAAATCAATACTAACATGTCATATTAACCTATAAAATTATTGGAATACATAAAAAGTCTCAAATTACATTTATATGGGTATTTATAACATCAATTATGTCAATATTTCATTAATAAGATAATTACTGCATCATCTTTGTGTCATAAATAAATTAAATTATTTAATGTCTAAAAATTACAAATAAAATACCATTATGTAGGAAATCATTTTATCTTTCTAATGAATATTTATAGTCGAATTTATCTTATGTATAACCCTATATTAAAAATTATTTACTTATAAAACATTTATTTTAACTATTTTAACCCTTCTTTAAATAAATTAATAATAAATGTACTAATCTAATCCATGTGGACCTAAATGGTCATATTTTATTCCTAAGGTTGTTTTTGGTCGAATTACACTTATCCAATAGAATTAGGACATGTGTTTGGGTAATAATAATATCATTTTTATCCCTAATTACCCTATTTACTTTTAACCGTGGAAAAAAAAGTAAAAAGTTACTATTCACCAAAAATTATTTTCATCTCATTGAACCACATTTTATTCCTTGATATTAACCGTGTATCTCAGATTTTCGAAATTCCACTCACAGAAGCGGTAAATTTAAGTTTTATGAAAAATTCAGTTTTTTAACTACCACATAGTGGTTTCACTATTTATCAGAAAATGAAAGTTTCCAGAAAAATACCAAAAATTAGGCTTAAGCTATATTTGATATTATAAATTCAAAAATTATATCTATTTTACCAAATTCAAAACATATTAGATGCACTAATTAATTTAAAAATTAATTCACGTCGTCAAAACAAATCGCGTGTTTTTAAGAAACAATAACGATCAAAAGATTGATACTTGTTTATATCCAATTTCAAAGTGAAATTAATTTCAATGAACAACATTGGATTAAATGGTAAAAATATATTCTAAATATACTTTAAAACCAATCAAATTAATAATTTATCACTATTTATTATTTATATTAAAAAAGTATTTTTAATTAAAATTTAGTAATTTTCACTATTCATCAGAATATGAAAGTTATTCGAAAAGTACCAAAAATGTACCCTAAGCTAATTTCGATATTCTGAATCCAAAAATGAAGTCCATTTTGAAAGATGAAATTTATAAAATTTAAAAAAGTGGGTATTACTATTAATAATGGCTAGTTCATAATAATATTATAATAATATCTCGTTTAGTGAAACTCGGTATTGCGTACTACACACGCTATCGAGGAAGGTCGTGATTGCGTGTAATGCAAAGAAAGTCAGGGATGCGTTTTGTGCAAGATCCTTTTGGTGTATCATACAACACATGACATTAATTAAATTAAAAAGAATATTTTTCATAAAATCTCGGGGTGTTACATTCTACCCCCCTAAAAATGAATTTCCCCCTCAAAATTCGTCGGGGTTATAAATGGTTTACTACTCGAAAGTTTCTTTAATAGATACCCACATCATAAAAAGGAATACCAAAACTTGTCTTTCAAAACAAATTTATGAACCGTAACGGTTACCCAAATAAACTCATCACTGGGATTCCACGTAGGAGAACATAGGTGAAAATATGGATATGGAAGAAAAATATTACCATCAAGTACTGATGGAGAGTGGTAGAGAACATGGATATGAAAAATCCAACAATCACAAAGCCATAAATCTATGATGATCCAATGTACCATCTGATTCATCAGATATAAGAGCACTAGGACACCATTTTTGGTTTTCAAGATCATTTCCCTAAAGTTGATGAAATTGGAATTAGAAGAAATACTTTCGTGATTTTGGTACAGTCTCACCGTTGGTCATTCTTTGGATAATTTCCTCTTCATATCTTAAAGAAATGAAGTTGAATTTGTGATTCGTGAAGTTTTAGCTGATCATGTGATAGAATGATGGTTCATTCCATCTGTCTCAAACAAAAGGTTAGAAAAGTTATCAAAAAAATACATAAGTCCATCTATAATGAGATTAATCATATATGGTTCCTAAAATGGACTTATACTTCATATATCATATTTCTTAATATAATAAAACTAGTTTCTACTAAACAGGGACTTTCTGTGTCTTGTTGGTAACATTCCAAACATTTGAAGGCCTTAATCATGTATTCTCTTGAAAAATGAATACCCATTTAATCATAGTGAAAACATGAGTGCTGTCAAAAGTTAACTATTTCCACATACCAAAACCACAAAATTCTATATACTCAAACCATGATATAAATATTTCCTTATATCAGTCATGAGCTCATGAATACTATCAAACATATAATTTTCTCCTTATCCCATCATTATGCGCATATCTTCTACTTTCCAAAAATATCTGAATAACCTTTCATGGTTAATGGTACCATTAATCATACACTTTCAAAACTTTAGGAAAGACAACAGTGTAACCATCCTTAGATTTCTCTTTATTCCATAGTACCATGAGATTACTTATACAACATTACACTTGATAAACATGTAATTATTCCACTACCTTCTTAAACCATTGACCGAGCTTCAACAATTCTTTCACCTCACATATCATGTGTAGTCACTTCATCATCATCAATATAAATACTACCCATACGACCATACTGATTCTCTTCATGAGACTTTCCCTTAGGGCATTGGTTTGCATAATGCCCGTACATTCCACATTTAAAACATTTAACCATTGTTGATGTCGTAGCAATACCATTATCCTTGTCCATGGTGTTAACTTAACCTTTTCCTTTTCACTTACTGGATTTGTGTCCTTCTTTTCCACACCCAAAGCACTTCCAGTTCCTTTGAAACAATCTCCTTGATGCCTCTTCCCACATGATTTACAAGAGGGAAATTGAACTTTCTTTCCTCTATGATCATCATGAAACTCCATCTTTCTCTTATTATCTGAGTCGGGAAACTTACCAAAGATGAGATTATTGATCATATTATGAGATTGCTTATTAGGCATAATAACGATGTTTGGACTTCCAAATCCCATTTCATTTGGTTTCTCATGAAGAATATCATTCCATTGTCTGTCTTATCCTCCATTATCGTGAATCTTCTTGTTTCCATCCATTTTCTAAAACCCAAAAAGAATAGTGTGAGAGGAAAAAATCATGCTAGGGAAAACAACATAGTAATGGGGGAGTACCCTCATTATCTAACATCATAGATTAAATTCTAAGATCGTTAGCGCTATCCTAGGACTATAACCTATACATATACATAACCTTAGGGGCATCCCTAGGCAGACCTTAGAAATATCTCTAGGGATCTCACTAACATTTTCGTATCCTAGTTTCCAAAGGTTGATTAAACCTTTCCTCTGATACCAACTGTAGATACCAGAAGCTTGATGTACATGGACATTAAATTAATTTAGCGGAATACTTAATACATAACAAAAACAGACACACAAGGACCGTATAGTTTAGTGTCTTTGGAAACTCAGAACGTAATCTTCTAATCGTGGTGAAGGATCTTCAACATCTCCCATAAAGATCTTCCCCTTTTGTTTTCTTACCTAAAACCATTCTTTATATACTGGGGAAAAGAAAACACATAAAGGGTGAGATCAAATGCTTAGTAAGGGTAAGAATGGATAAAATAAAACAAATCATAAACATTTGAACATAAAAACATGAATATAATGTTTAAACAAAAAAATCTTGAGCAACGACATAAAACATGGAAGAACATAAGGCATAGATCATAAAGAAACATCAATCATGAAAAAATAGCATGGGAATAAAACATGTGATTGTGGCAACCATTAAGCAAACAATATGATTTCCATAGTATCCAAGGAATTTCTGCCAAGACCATCTTAGTGGACAAAGTCCCTTTCTGAATCAAGTTCACTCCTCGTTCCAGTCCAGTTTTACTAAACTAGATTAACTTACCGTTCCAGCCATGTCTATCTCATGAGATATAAATCATTACCCAATGCATTTGAGGGAGATATAGGTCCCGCCCATCTCATAATGAAATCATTCTTACTTGTGCCACAAAATAAACTTAAAACATTCATCATAACCCAAAGAATAAAAATGGGTTTCATAAAAATCATCCCATCATTTCATAATCCATATAAAACAAATGGACATTTCATCATAAGAAAAGTGAACCATGTAAATCATAGAGACATTAAACTTGAAACATACACATATCAAATAATGTCATCTTAGATGGAAAATGCTTTTGATAAAACATTTGAATTGAATTCTTGAGGAAAATATCCTTTCTTCGTCAAAATCATTTTCTTTTTAAATATTGTCGCTCTCTTTTAAAATAAAAGTATTTTTTTGAAAATAGTCCTAAAATCATGTAGAGTAAGCTTCATGAAAATGAGGCGTTATGAAACCATAAAAATCCGTTCACGCCGTATAAGTTAAAAATAGAATTCTCCTCATACTTTTTTCGGAAAAGTCAAAAAAGTACATCGTAACGTAAACAAAAGAAAGATTCCTTACATACCATGTAGTAAAAGTCAAAAATGTGTAAAAAGGACTTTAAACATACATGAGAACACTTTTATAAAACATGGACATGGATGATATAAATAACCCAAGTAAATACTTACGAATAAGAAATCTCGGATAAAATGAGATTTGAAAAATTATCCCTTACCTTATATCCGATATGCTTCGTACGTATCTGAACCTCCTCTTCTTTGAAGCGCCTCTTTGAGACCTCCTCTTAGGGCACTAAAATTGGTCTTTGAAGAAGACCAGGACCTCTAGGATGTTTTTAGAGAAGTGGAGAAGAGAATTTGGCTGGTTTTGGCTGAGCTTGAAGGCTCAAATTGGTGTGAGGAAGAGAGGGAGGAGGTTCCCTTTTATAAGGGAGGAGAGGGGAACCTTTGGAATACCTAAAAATATTATTTTATTATAAAGACATATTCGGTTTTAAATAGCTCTAAATTGATTTATTTCGAAGATAAGGTGGGGATGGGTCTAAATACTCTCATCCAATAGAATTTTGACAAGTTTAGTTTACTATTTTAACCATATCATTTTGCTTTAACTTTAAGTTAGATAATTTTACTTTTACTGTGTCTTTTTGTGGTCTTACACTATAAGGTTAATAATCTTACTATAACAAGTCAAACGAACCCCAAGTTATTTATTATTAATATATATATAACCTTATCTAAGTCTTTTGGCCGAACCTTTGATTTTTAGTAATAAAATAACAATTAATAATATAATATTTGTTTTAAAAACTATTTTATGTCAATTTTGACACTATTTAGTAATTGATTTTTGTGAAAATAATAACAGAATTATTAGTTCGAAAAAAGTTAATTAAATCAATACTAACATGTCATATTAACCTATAAAATTAGTGTAATTCATAAAATTCCCAAATTACATTTATTTGGGTATTTATAACATCAATTATGTGAATATTTCATTAATAAGATAATTACTGCATCATCTTTGTGTAATAAATAAATTAAATTATTTAATGTCTAAAAATTTAAAATAAAATTCCATTATTTAGAAAATCTTTTTATCTTTCTAATGAATATTTATAGTCGAATTTATCTTATCTATAACCCTATATTAAAAATGATTTACTTATAAAACATTGATTATACCTATTTTAACCCTTCTTTAAATAAATTAATAATAAATGTCCTAATCTAATCCAAGTGTACCTAAATGGTCATATTTTATTCCTAATGATTTTTTGGTCTAATTAAACTTATAAAATATAATTAGGACATGTGTTAGGGTAATAATAATATCATTTTTACCCTTAATTAACCTATTTACTTTTAACCGTGGTAAAAAAAGTAAAAAGTTACAATTGACCAAAAATTATTTTCATCTCATTGAACCAAATTTTAGTCCTTGATATTAACCGTGTCTCTCGGATTTTCGAAATTCCATTCACAGAAGTGGTAAAATTATGTTTTATGAAAAATTCAGTTTTTTAACTACCACTTAGTGGTTTCACTATTCATCAGAAAATGAATGTTTCAAGAAAAATACCAAAAATTAGGCCTAAGCTATATTTGATATTATGAATTAAAAAATTATGTCTATTTTACCAAATTCAAAACATATTAGTTGCATTAATTAATTTAAAAATTAATTCCCATCGTCAAAACAAATCGCGGGTTTTTAAGAAACAATAACTATCAAAAGATTGATACTTGTTAATATCCAATTTAAAATTGAAATTAATTCCAATGACCAACAATGGATTAAATTGTAAAAATATATTCTAAATATACTTTAAAACCACTCAAATTAATAATTTATCACTATTAATTATTTCGATTAAAAAATTGTTTTTAATTAAAATTTAGTAATTTTCACTATTCATTAGAATATGAAAGTTATCCGAAAAGTACCAAAATTTCACCCTAAGATAATTTCAATATTATGAATCCAAAAATGAAGTCCATTTTGAATGATAAAATTTATAAAATTTCAAAAAGTGGGTATTACTATTCATAATGGCTAGTTCATAATAATATTAAAATTATATCTCGTTTAGTGAAACTCGGTATTGCGTACTACACACGCTATCGAGGAAGGTCATGATTACGTGTAATGCAAGGAATGTCAGGGATGCGTGTTGTGCAAGATCATTTTGGTGTAGCGTAAAACACAAGACATTAATGAAATTAAAAAGAATATTTTTCATAAAATATCGGGGTGTTACTTTCTACCCCCCTTAAAATGAATTTCGCCCTCGAAATTCATCGGGGTTATAAATGGTTTACTACTCAAAAAGTTTCTTTAATAGAAAACCACATCATAAAAAGGAATACCAAAACTTGGATTTAAAAACTAAAGTATGAAATGTAATGGTTACCCAAATTAACTCATCACTGGGTTTCCACGTAGAAGAACATAGGTGAAAATATGGATATGCAAGAAAAATCTAACCATCATGTACTAATGGAGAGTGGTAGAGAACATGGCTTTGAAAAAGCCAACAATCACAAATCCATAAATCTGTGACGATCTAAAGTACCATCTGATTCATCAGATATAAGAGCACTAGGACAACATTTTTGGTTTTCAAGATCATTTCCCTAAAGCTGATGAAATTGCAATTAGAAGAAATACTTTCGTGATTTTGGTACATCCTCACCGTTGGTAGTTCTTTGGATAATTTACACTTCATCTCTTAATGAAATGAAGTTGAATTTGTCATTCGTGAAGTGTTAGCCGATCATGTGATAGAATGATGGTTCATTCGATCTGTCTCAAACAAAAGTTTAGAAAAGTTATCAAAAAATACATAAGTCCATCTATAGTGAGATTAATCATATATGGTTCCTAAAATGGACTTATACTTCATATATCATACTAATTAATATAATAAAACTAGTTTCTACTAAACAGAGACTTTCTGTAGGCCAGTGGTAGGCGATAAAGGCCAGTCGCACTTCGGTTGTGGGTTCGATTCCCACAGCCTTGTCCGACGCGATGGGTTGTCGCCCATCCTGCAGGTTGTCCTTTTTCTAAAACTAAATTACTATAATATCCCATAAATAATATCGAAAAAAACTTATATCCTTAAACAATACTAACTTATGTCCAACATAATCCATTTCAATCTTTAGGCTTATCCTTAATACTGCAGTCCACTCTCATATTATAGTGAAAACGATTAACAGATATTTCATATAACAAGCATGTCAATTACATCGTTGATCCCCATATATCATAAGATATGTCTTGTTGGTAACATTCCAAACATTTTAAGTCCTTAATCATGTATTCTCTTGAAAAATGAATACCCATTGAATCTTAGTGGAAACATGAGTGCTGTCAAAAGTTAACTCTTTCCACATACCAAAACCACAAAATTCTATATACTCAAACCATGATATATCTATTTCCTTATATCAATCATGAGCTCAGGAATACTATCAAAAATTTAATTTTCTCCTTATCCCTTCATTATGAGCATATCATCTACTTTCCAAAAATATTTGAATAACCTTTCATGGTAAATGGTACCATTAATCATAACTTTCAAAACATATGGAAAGACAACAGTGTAACAATCCTAAGATTTCTCTTTATTCCATAGTATCATGAGATTACTTATACAACATTACACTTGATAAACATGTAATCATTCCACTACCTTCTTAAACCATTGACCAAGCTTCAACAAATCTTTTATCTCACATATCATTTCTATTCTCTTCATCATCATCAGTATAAATACTACCCATACGACCATACTGATTCTCTTCATGAGACTTTCCCTTAGGGAATTGGTTTGCATAATGCCCGTATATTCCACAATTAAAAAATTTAACCATTGTTGATGTCGTAGAAATACCATTATCCTTGTCAATGGTGTTAACTGAACCTTTTCCTTTGCACTTACTGGATTTGTGTCCTTCTTTTCCACACCCAAAGAATCTTCCAGTTCCCTTGAAACAATCTCCCTGATGCCTCTTCCCACATGATTTACAAGAGGGAAATTTAACTTTCTTTCCTCTATGATCATCATGAAACTCCAAATTTCTCTTATTATCTGAGTCGAGAAACTTACCAAAGTTGAGATTATTGATCGTATTATGAGATTTCTGATTAGGCAAAATAATGATGTTTGGACTTCCAAATCCTGTTTCATTTGGTTGCTCATGAATAATATCATTCCATTGTCTGTCATATCCTCCATTATTGTGAATCTTCATGTTTCCAGCCATTTTCTAAAACACAAAAACAATAGTGTGAGAGGAAAAAATCATGCTAGGGAAAACAACATAGTAAATTCAGAGTACCCTCAATATCTAACATCTTAGATTAAATTATAAGATCGTTAGTGCAATTCTAGGATTATAACCTATACGTATACTTAACCTTAGGGACATCCCTAGACATACCTTAGAAATATCTCTAGGGATCTCACTAACGTTTTCGCATCCTAGTTTCCAATGGTTGACTAAACCTTTCCTCTGATACCAGTTGTAGAGACCCGAAACTTGATGTACATGGACATTACATTACTTTAGCAGAATACTTAATACATAACAAAAACAGACACAGAAGGACCGTATAGTTTAGTGTCTTTGGAAACTCGGAACATAATCTTCTAATCGTGGTGAAAGATCATCAACATCTCCCATAAAGATCTTCCCCTTTTGTTTTCTTACCTTAAAACTATCTTTATATCTTGAGGAAAAGAAAACATATAAAAGGTGAGCTCAAATTCTTAGTAAGGGTAAGCATGGAAAAAATAAAACAAATCATAAACATTTGAACTTAAAAATATGAATATAATGTTTAAACATCAAAATCTTGAGCAACAACATAAAACATGGAAGAACATAAGGCATAGATCATAAATAAATATTAATCATGACAAAATTGCATGGGAATAAAACATGTGATTTTTGAAACCATTAAGCACATGATATGATTTCCATAGTAGCCAAGGAATTGCTGCCAAGACCATCTTAGTGGACAAAGTACCTTTCTGAATCGAGTTTACTCCTCGTTCTAGTCCTGTATTACTGAACCAGATTAACATACTGTTCCATCCATGTCTATCTCCGGAGATATAAATCTTTACCCAATTAATTGGAGGGAGATATAGGTCCCACCCATCTCATAATGAAATCATTCTTACTTGTTCCACAAAATAAACTTAAAACATTCATCATAACCCAAAGAATAAAAATGGGTTTCATAAACATCATCCCATCATTTCATAATCCATATAAAACAAATAGACATTTCATCATAAGAAAAGTGAACCATGTAAATCATAGAGACATTAAACTTGAAACATACACATATCAAATAATGTCATCTTAGATGGAAAATGGTTTTGATAAAACATTTGAAATGAATTCTTGAGGAAAATATCTTTTCTTCGTCAAAATCATTTTCTTTTCATAAAATTCCATGCACTTTTAAAATTAAAGTATTTTGATGAAAATAGTCATAAAATCATGTAGAGTAATCTTCATGAAAATGAGGCGTTATGAAACCGTAAAAATCCATTCACTCTGTATAAGATAAAAATAGCATTCTCCCCGTACTTTTTCGGAAATGTCAAAAAAGTACCTCATAACGTAAACAAAAGAAATATTTCTTACATACCATGTAGTAAAAGTCAAAAATGGGTAAAAAAGACTTTAAACATACATGAGAACACTTTTATAAAACATGGAAATAGATGATATAAATAACCCCAGTAAATACTTATGAATATGCAATCACGGATAAAAATGATATTTGCAAAATTATCCCTTACCTTATGTCCGATATGCTTCGTACGTATCCCAACCTCCTCTTCTTTGAAGCGCCTCTTTGAGACCTCATCTTAGGGCACTAAAATTGGTCTTTGAAGAAGACCAGGACCTCTAGGATGTTTCTAGGGTAGTGGAGAAGAGAATTTTGTAGGGGTTGGCCGAGCATGAAGGCTCAAAGTGGTGTGAGGAAGAGAGGGAGGAGGTGCCCTTTTATAAGGGAGGAGAGAGGCACCTTTGGAATGACTAAAAATATTATTTTATTATAAGGCCATATTCACTTTTAAATAGCCCTAAATTGATTTATTTCGAAGATAAAGTGGGGATGGGTCGAAATACTCTCATCCAATAGAATTTTGACAAGTTTAGTTTACTATTTTAACCTTGTCATTTAGATTTAACTTTAAGTTAGATAATTTTACTTTTACCGTGTCTTTTTGTGTTCTTACACTATAAGGTTAATAAACATACTATAACAAGCCAAAAGAAACCCATGTTATTTATTTTTAATATATATAACCTTATCTAAGTCTTTTGTAAGAACCTTATATTTTTAGGAATAAAATAACAATTAATAATATAATATTTGTTTTAAAAACTACTTTATGTCAATTTTGAAACTATTTAGTAATTGATTTTTGTGAAAATCATAACAGAATGATTAGTTCGAAAAATGTTAATTAAATCAATACTAACATTTTATATTAAGCTATAAAATTAGTGTAATTCATAAAAAGTCTCAAATTACATTTATTTGGGTATTTATAACATCAATTATTTCAATATTTCATTAATAAGATAATTACTGCATCATCTTTGTGTCATAAATAAATTAAATTATTTAATGTCTAAAAATTAAAAATAAAATACAATTATGTATGTAATCTTTTTAGCTTTCTAAGGAATATTTATAGTCGAATTTAGCTTATGTATAACCCTATATTAAAAATTATTTACTTATAAAACATTGATTTTAACTATTTTAACCCTTCTTTAAATAAATTAATAATAAATGAACTAATCTAATTCAAGTGGACCTAAATGGTCATATTTTATTCCTAAGGTTTTTTTAGTCAAATTAAACTTAGCCAATAGAATTAGGACATGTGTTATGGTAATAATAATATCATTTTTACCCTTCATTACCCTATTTACTTTTAACCGTGGTAAAAAAAAGTAAAAATTTACTATTCACCCAAAAAAAATTCATCTCATTCATCCACATTTTAGTCTCTGATATTAACCGTGTCTCTCGGATTTTCGAAATTCCACTCACAGAAGCAGTAAAATTAAGTTTTATAAAAATTCATTTTTTTAACGACCACTTAGCGGTTTTACTATTCATCAGAAAATGAATGTTTCCAGAAAAATACCAAAAATTAGGACTAATCTATAGTTGATATTATTAATTCAAAAATGATGTCTATTTTACCAAATTCAAAAAATATTAGTTGCATTAATTAATTTAAAAATTAATTTCCATCGTCAAAACAAATCTCGTGTTTTTAAGAAACAATAACTATCAAAAGATTGATACTTGTTTATATCAAATTTCAAAGTGAAATTAATTCCAATGACCAACATTGGATTAAATTGTAAAAATATATTATAAATATACTTTAAAACCTCTCAAATTAATAATTTATCACTATTAATTATTTCTATTAAAAAAGTTGATTGTAATTAAAATTTACTAATTTTCACTATTCATCAGAATATGAAAGTTATCTGAAAGGTACCAAAATTTCACCCTAAGATAATTTTGATATTCTGAATCCAAAAATGAAGTCCATTTTGAAATATAAAATTTATAAAATTTATAAAATTTCAAAAAGTGGGTACTACTATTCATAACGGCTAGTTCATAATAATATTATAATAATATCTCGTTTAGTGAAACTCGGTATTGCGTACCACACACGCTATCGAGGAAGGTTGTGATTTCATTTAATGAAAGTCAAGTTAGGGATGCGTGTTGTGCAAGCTCCTTTTGGTGTAGCATACAACACAAGACATTAATGAAATTAAAAAGAATATTTTTCATAAAATCTCGGGGTGTTACACAGTACGAAATGATCATGCTGATGGGATATGGGAAAACAATAAATTACTCTCCAAATTAATATGTTAATTATTTACATTATATTTCTTTTTTAAAATTTACTTGTGTAAAAACCGTATCATTTAACAACTATTGGATATTTAGTTATATATATTTTAATTTTTATATGATTGTTTGTGTTAAATTTGGTTATTCTATGGTTATGGTTAATTTTTTTTCATTGAAATACCTGGCATACATTATTATGTTTCGATTAAGGATACACATATGAGAATACTTTTTTGAACTTTGATATTTAAATTTATAAATGTTTCTATCATTTTATAAGAAATGTTTATATTTAATAGTTTACCTTGTATTTTTTTGGTTAAGAATCATAACAACATTATTATTTATGAAACTTACACATGTGTTCCAATTTTTTTACTTACATATTTACATTTTCCTATTTTCTATTTATTTACTTGTCTAATAATATGCATCTCCACAATAATTTCATTACATTTTTTCATTTTAATAACAGATATAGATACAGAGACAAAGAAACATGTACCGATGTATTTTTTTCATATTATTAAATATACATTTATATAATTATTTATTGAAAAAAGGTTTTAATTTACAAAAACTAATTGCAGGATTACAGATGAGAATTTAATGTTGGAGTCTTATACTTTTACTATTAAGAAATCAAGTTCTCTAGTTGGTAAATGTGGGATTACTAGTTTACTAAAACTACCACTTTCTCATGGAGATGAGAGATTACATATTAATTTTCCTGATAATTATAATTCAATTGGACCAAATGCAATGTAGTTTATCAACTATATTTCTATGTAGATTCATTGTAGGATTATCATTTTATATCCTGATCGGAAGGTAGTCTACAAGATAATGATAGATCGAATTTGGGATTTCATAATGGTATAATATCTAAATTGATTTATTTTATCTCATTTTTCAAATATGATATATTTTAAATGACTAATATTTATTTTATTCAATTACAGATGACATTCAATTTTGAGGAAACAAAAGAAATTAAGAATATATGTCTTTCTTTAGTGGTAGTTTTATGGAGAGATTTCAAAACAATGTTGAAAAAAATTATGTTTTTAGAAAGATTAAAAATGGAAACCCATGCCTCAAGTATGATTTTTTAGGTGCAGAGACATGGAAGAAATTTGTTTCCATCCGACATGATGAATCCTTTCTAGTATGATAATTATATTATATTGTAAAATTTATTATATATGCATCTAATTACTTATTAGTTTACTTTTTATATAACATGCCTCTAGAAAATCCCATTAATACATCCATTTACAAAATGTTTACCCTTATACTTTATCAGATGGTGGGTATCATTTATTGGATAAAAACTGATTGATGAAATGTTTGAAGCATTAAGAGCTTAGTTTTCTAGTGGTTCTGATGAGGTACAAGTTGGTCCTTCATCTCCCCCACCCATTATTAAAATTTGAATAGATAAAGAAGGATAAAAACTGAAAATTATCTTAGAGAGACATATAAGGAAGTATCTGAAATAATTGTACGTAAATATTTTTTATTTTTCATGATTTTTTCTTTTTTATAAATTAAAAACAGTAATATACAATTTTTATTTTTCATTTCAGGATGAACATCACGATAAATAATCATAGGGAACTTTTATCCCTAAGGGTATGATGGAAATCCTATCCACAACTTTAGGAAAGCCAGAACACCCTGGCTGCATAAGAGGATATTAGGTGGGTGTTATTATTCAGAATGTTTTTGTATGTCAATGCAAGCAATCAAGAGACCCAAAAATAGAATCCTTAAAATCTAATTTGAAAGATATGAAATAGTCCATGAGAGATCAAATTCAATAAACTATGTATGATATATTAGAACAATTGAAGAGACATTCATAGTTTTCATAGCCTTCCCAACCTTTCTAGAATTTTCAGCTGGAATTACAACCTATACAGCCCTCCCAGCCAGACCAGCCTTCTCAACCTACCTACTCAGATCCTCTACCTCCTCGCTTAGACCCAACATTATACTATGAGTTTTATGATGGATATCCTCATGTACATATTGTAGCGTTTAAAGTCATGATTTTTTTGGGATTATATACATCACCATCCTATGCATATGTTTCAGGTTAGAGTATTAGTACATGATATTATTGATCCCCCAACTTTACTACCATTTCCTACTGTGGAGGTTACCAGAGTTGGGAATTGTTTGGGTCATTTTTTACTTTATCTATTTAGCAATATTTATTATCTTTCATATGTGGTATGCATTCTTTTAAATATTAATTACATCTAATTGAAAATTAATTAATATGTTTTCTAACATTTAACTTTAATAGATGTATCTAAAATCAAAAGAAATGGATCAAAGGAAGAAAATGTTTTAGGAACAAAAAACTATATATAATTATATTATTTTGATGGGATACAAAGACTATCTCATGATTCTTCTTACTTGGATAATTTCTATGAGTTTTAGATGACGTCTTATATATGTGGAAGTGACTATCTATTGAGAATATTCAGAAAATATATCATGGATCTAATTTATTTTAAATAACTCAACATGCCTTTGTTGTAGTTGTTTTCTATGTAAGTAAATTGAAATTTCAGTTTTTACTTCTTTAATTAAATATGATTTAAATTGACTAACTATATTACATTTTTTTAATTGGGTATCTACAAATGCTTATTCAAATTTAGGGCACCAGCGTTTATGATTTTATAGATCTAGAATTCATTTCAATGACTGCACAATATTTTAAGATTGCTGATAGAGTTGCATTTATATGTGACAGAGTATCAAAGATGAATATTGGGTGTTGATTTTTTCCATTTCTTGATTAGTAAGAACAAAGACAAAATTATGAACCAATTTTCATTATAATGTCATTAATTGTGAAATATTTTTTATTTTAGGGGAAATTGGATGTTAGGCATATTCCACCCAAGTGAATGCACATTATATTGGGTTTTCTCTTTATTAGGTGATATTTGAAACAATTTACCGCCTTTTTTGAGAGGAAAGTTTTATTCTCTTTTATAAGTTCATTATATTTAATTCATATTGTATATAAATTTATTATTAGATGATATATATGAAAATGCAGGTCTTGGAAAAAATTTAACAAAGGTAACTTGTTGATAATGAATCCAAATGAATTCAATATGGGAAAGTAACAATAATTATTTTTTATATTAGATATTATTCTAAGTTTTGATATATATATATATATATATGTATATATATATTCATTTTTATTATCAAGTTAATGTTTTACAACTGCAGTGCCATCACTGACAAGGATATGTTGAATGTGGTTATTATTTTCTATGATTCATGTATGAGATAATCACAAATGAGGTAACTACTGAATTTGATAAGGTTATTTATATCAATTATTTTATATTTATTGTCATAGTATTCTGTTTTTTAATCTTATATCATTCTATGTTATTGTATACATTCAATGATGCCGAGTCTTATATGAAATATGAACTTACCCATCATCAATCTATGTTTTCAAACTATTTGTTAAGTATTATTACTATTTAAGTTATGTATATTCTAATATTTATTATTAATATTACATTTTCCGAATAATAAGTGTTAAAAAATTAATTCCTTTTTTATAATAGGTGTTTGAACATAAAGATCAAAAGAATGCTTCACCAAAAAATGTCAATGATTATGTTGTAAATCATTAGGTATGTATTTTATAATTATAATTTATAATACAAACAAATAGATAATTATATTTTGATTAAGTTTTTAAATGTATGTTTGTTCTTATATATTTTTAATCTATGATACATGATCTTTGATTATTGTATATTGTTTTTTCTATTACAGGGAATTTGATTTTTTGTGGGTGTAATATTGAAAATTTTCTATTTTTTCTCTTTCAACAACGGGTTTTATCAAAACCGATTCCAAATCTTTAAAAAAAACTATAATAGGGTTTCAACAACATTTTCTTGTAGAAACTGACATAAAAAAGCTCTGAAACAAATTTTTCGTGTTAGTTTTTACTAGATATCGACACCAAAAATTATAAAATAGTGAACATTTGGTGTCAGTTTCTAGTAATAACTAGTGCCAAAAAAGGACCTGTATATACAAAAATGGTTTTGGTGTTAGCTTTTAAAAATCTGAAGTCGAAAACCTTAATTTTTACACTACCTTTATCAACATCGGTTAAAATCCAATGTTAAAACGTATTTTTGTGCTAGTGGTGTGTCTAATAGTACTGTAACTAAAGTAGAGGAGACACAAATCACACCTCTTATTATCTCCAAAGCCTTGGGGTCATATGTAACATCCTAGAAATTAAAATCTCAGTTTATTTTTATATAAATATTTTGTTAAATCAATTAATTTATAATGAAAACAAACCAAGGCGAGTTTCAATATTTTATGAGATAATTTTTTTAATAAAAATAAATATTAGATATAGATTGAGTTATAATAATCCAATAATAAATAATTTAAACAATATGGAATATATTTTAACATGAAAATAATGATAAAATTAATAATAATAATAAATATTTATGCATAATAATTTATCATTATTAAACTCTTTATAGATTTATTTATACTTAATTTATATTTGATTGTTTTTATATAAACTAATTTTAACATGTAATTTTAATAAATAATTTTATACAAAATTTTTATTATATTGAAAACTAAAATTCTATAATTATGAAATTATGATTATGTGATATATAAAATTTAATAAAAATGAAAAATTTATATATATGGAATACAAATACATTTTATGTGTACCTAATGTAAAATATTTGAAAAATAAATATTTATAAAAATATATAAAGTTAATATATTTTAATATAAAATATATGAAATTATAAATTAACAAAATTAATATAATTATAAGAGAATTAGGTTTATTTATTTGATATAAAATTTTAATTATGAATATGTTAAAATACTAAATTATGATAATTATGAGTATTATTATTTTTTTGTAAAATATTAATTACAAATAATATGTGAAATATAATAATATAATTATATTTTTTAAAAATTATATTAGTGGGATTTATGTGAGAGGAGAACATGAGGGGTTTCATTTATCGGGAGGTTGAGAAGAAGGGTTTCTAAACCAGTCCCGAACACATATGGAAGTTTCGATGGCCGTAAGGATCAGGATCAACTGTCAATGTAAATGATGGTCTCAAGCATGGATAAAGGAGATCAGTTGACAAAAATAGTCTAGTATGCTAAAATAGATTCACTCATGGTTGGGGTTTTTGACCATGAAGGGGTTTCAAATGCGTATCGGAAGAAATCAAGTACAGGGGTTTGATGGTCTTCCTCCTACAAATCAATTTATAGATCTTTGGAGGTTGGTTTTTGTGTATTTATTTTTTTAGGTGCGGAATCCAATTTCTAATATTTTTTGTGATTTATTATTTCCCTATTTTGTATCTTCTTCCTCCCACCATATTTGTTGACACAATGGTTATTTTTAATGCTTTTTTTAAATGTTTGTATCATTTTTGTCAATGATTTCAATCAAAAGTCCCTATTATTGGTATGGTTTTTCTTCCTTTGAGAGAAATCAACAATATTATTTTCAATATCAGTTGTTTTCTTATCTGTAGATTTATTGAATAAAATTTGGAGAATAGTTTCACTCTTACAATGAAAATCTTATGGTACAAGATTGAATTCTTCCTTAACCATCTTTGTTGTCCCCTTTTAATAAAAAATATGATTTATTTATTTTTTAAAATTCATTCAGCCCATGACTATTACATCAATATAAATCCTTGATTTTAATTTGAATCGAATCAGTCTGTTTGCGATGTAAAAAATAGTTAGTGTCATTCCTTATTTTGAATTCAATAAAGATTCAAAAATAGTAGTTGTTTAAACCAAATTAAAAAACGATTAAAAATATATATTAATATGAACCAATTATCGGATTGATCGAAAAGATATTGAAATCTAACTTTTTTAGTCATCTTTTTTCTTGGGCTATCAATTTGTAGCGGTGAGCATTTATTTTTCAATATATATTCTATAAATTAATTATTTATAGGAAATTATATTTAAAAAATCCACATTTTATACACCAGAGGACCTAACTCACACCCCTCTACCTCCTCTATCTTATTTTCTATTCGATCAAATATTATTAGGCCTTGTATGATCCTTTTTTATAAATCGAGGTAAGGTAAATTATCATTTTTATGTAAATATTTTATCCTTTGAAAATAACCCTTTTGTAGGGATTATATTTTTCAAAAAAAGTATGATTTTTGTTCCAAAATTTTGTTAGGGGAGTTTTTATAATTATATTATGGATTTTTTTATTTTCAAAATCAATTTTGATTATTTTTCACTCTTATAATTACATTTTTTTATTATTCTGAAAAATCATATTATGTTTTCAAATTAGAAGTTATTATTATGTAAAAAATTTATAAGAAATAGGAATAATAGTTTTATTATTATTTTTTTTAAAATGAAATTATTATTTTATGTATAATGTGTACCATTGTCATTAGAAAATTTTGGATATTTCATTTTCAAATAAACATGGCCATGCATTATGCACATCATCAATATTCCAGGAAATTATATTAAACTTCCACTTTCAATTTAAATTTAAGGTATGTATTTGAATTTATCAAATCATGGATTTCTCTAATATCTATGGTTTTTTTATGAAAAGTAGTTTTTGAAAAAGTATTGTGAATATAAAATTAATATCAGCATTAAAAACAATTCACGTAAATTTATGAATTGTTTCAATGGTTTTTAATGGGTTATTTATGAGAAAGACGGATCTTCTAAAAATGTACTTTTAAAATTCATCACTTTCATATCAAACGAGATAATGAGGAATTAGGAGTAAACTAATGACCTCAATGTAATGGTGTCCTACCAGTAATATTGTTAAGTTTCCACAAAGACATTATAAGATCTATCAAGTATAATTTTAATCCCTAAAAGTATTATTTTTTTAAAATTATTTTTTAAAGAGAAATATAGGAGTTATTTTTCAAGGATTATTTTTGAAATAAATTTTAAAAATGATGAGTATTTTTGAAATGTTTTGAAAAGTATTTTATATATCAAATATTTATATTTGATATAAATATTATTAAAAGAGTTTTTAATTAAGTATTTATCAAATTATTTTTCACTAGTTTTAAAACCCCTTTCCGAGAAATTTTCTGCTCATCCCATATTTTAAAATATTTTTCATAGGTGTTTTAGAAATTCTAAGAAGAATAAGTTTGTTTAAGGTGTGATTTCATGCGAAGAGAATTTGTTATTTTTATAATTGTAATTTTTGTAAACTATGATTTTATGTAAGGTATTTTTCTAATTATCTAGAACATAGAGCAGAAAAGTTTCTCAGATGTATAATGTACAGTGTATTTTTCTTTTATATTATATAAAAAAATAAAAAACATGTTTTTTTGTATTGAAACTAGAACTGTGGGTTCAGGCTTTGAAATCATAGACCTCTATTGCTTGTAGCTATCCTCTCCCATGAACACCACCTACTTGTGCTTGGTGTGGACCAGGGGTGGTGGTGGAAATAGGTCAAAATAACTACCACCTATGACTACTATTCCATATCCTATTCAATGTATACTACCCTGTAAACCACCCCAATCCTACCATTGTCTCTGTCTAGGTAGTCCATCGACAATCTCTATGTTAGCTATGCTGTAGGGTGAGAGATCTTGAGTAAGATTTCCCCATCCATTACAGGAGAATAACCACCTCTATCTAGGATGACTCGAGCCATAATGAGATCCCTGAACCATTGATCCTTTATCCAAGGATTGTCTCTTGAAGTGTATCTCAGGACCCAATTGTTGTGACTATCATTGGATACCAGTTAATGAGGCCTAATCTCATTAGTTCCCACTACCATCACCTGCTGTCGGTGTCATCTCTACCTAGAATCTCTCCAATACTAAGGATCTCTCAAGAAATCCATGATAGATGTGGATGAAAAGAGATATCACTGAATCCCTAATATCTCAGCATAGTCCCTGCTCAAAGTTGCATTCCCTGGATAACAGATCTCTCCACACATCCAAAGAGTATACTAATAGGTTAGTAAACCTTACCAAATACTTCACCATAGTCATTCCTCCCTACAACAAATATAGAAGCTCCAAGATGTGCACTGATTGCAACATGTCTGGATAGAACTCAAATCTAAATAGATGTTTGAAATCTGACCAGTATAGAGTTTTCTCACCGTGTGACTGAGACACTAGACTCCAGCATCTCCAAACAGATCCTTGAATAGGAATCTCTATAAGGACAACCATATGATCTGTAGGTGTCCTCATGAGGTTGAAAACTTGGGTGACTACCTTTTTCCAATCTTCAGCTACGTAGAGGTCTGGCTCATCTTAAAACCTGGTAGTTCACTACCTCTTAAACTTATAGAGTGTGATCATCCTACGGATATACTTGGTTGGTAATACTAGAATAATATGCTACTCAATGGGTGGTGACATTACTCTAAAACTACCCATAGGTACTATCTCTTGTATATTCCCCTATACTAAAGCCTCATCACTCAACTGATCATCCTCATGATGACATAGTGAAGTACTAGTTAACTACATTCACAGAGGCATCATGAATTTTTTTTTTCCCAACAGTAAATGAGTATATCAGTGGAGCTAACTCAAGAAGGACATAGAAACCAAAACCAATTTTTATATGATACATGTGACCAATGTTTTTACCTGCATCCTATGCTTACATGTATCGAGTCAATGGCAAGGTATTCAAAGTCCTGGTGTATGGATACACTGGCCTCTACACTAACATTGGAGTCCCTCTCTTGTAAGATAAACATAAAACACTTTAACACTATTTACAAAAATCCAAAACCAAACCTCACAGCTAGACCATTTCTGAACTCTAATCCTAAGGTAAAAACATGCTCTAATACCACTCTTTAATGACTCGACACCCCCTGACGAGTTATAAACTGAGTGTGACAACCCCAAGCCTACCTCTAATATTCTAAGGGATTAATACTAACATCGAGTAGAAATATAAAGCACATGGGAGAAATTATTCTAATGAAAATGTATTTACACACACATCTCTAATCCCATACAATGATAAAATGTAAACAACACAACTGAAAACAATGCATGTATAACATCTAATCCCATAATCAGAGTATGAAAAAACCGCTAAAACTGATAAAGGGTCCAAATACAAGCCCAAAGAAAATTGAAATGAAGTCCAACCTACATAGAAGGTGGGTACTACTACCAGATGAAACACCTAGTAAACATCTCAGTCTGGCTTACCCAATATAAGATCTACCTTCTCCCTGTCCTCCTAGGACACCCTCAAATGGATCTTCATCTGCATAAGACATGAAATGTGTGGGAAAATACCATGCATGACTGAGTATAAAAATACCCAATAGGACACCCCCAATTCAATAAGCCAAAAGAATCAAGGGTAGTCAAAGTAAAAAAAGATATTTCAACAAGATAAGAGAGATAACAATAATCAACCCAAATACACTCATAATAAAAAACCGGTCTCAAAAGGTCTCATAAATCACTACCAACCATATGATTCTTCCCGCGGCTTAAAATTAGTGCTGGTATGGGAGGGATCACTCCTATAGCCATTCTTTCACTAACAACACTCATCTGAGATGTTATACTCATTTGGTCTTTCCATTATGTGCTCATTGTATCTTAGAAGATCATGCTATCTAGATAGGGGATCACACCCAGAAGCACTGGGGTATATTAACAACCCTACTAGATGAATGTTCTAGATAGGGGATCAATACCCTATGCATGTTGGTTACGCCAATACCAGAAACCCCACCAAGAAATGATAGAGAATTACACCCAAGTCGTATATGGGATAAATTGACATCTATCTGATAATGAACCCATAAAAGGGATTATAACCCTTTTACCAAGATGTAATGACACAATGTACCATCATGGGAAGGGACCAAGGAAAAATTATTAGTTTAAACTTCTCTATACTGAAGAAAAAAAGGCCTCTAAACACTCCTAGAGTTAGTACACGACATGTACTAAGGGTACACGATGTGTCTTTAGAACACATATTCTACCCATGTCTTGTTGTTTCACATAAAATAAAAATATCCACATACACACCATGTCTCTTAGGGGTATATTTCATGTTTAGGATGATCTATAAATCGACGTGACATCTTCCCATTCCCGTGTACACCTGGCCATGCCCTTATAATTTAGGTTGTGCCTGTGTATAATGGATGTACCTATGTACTTAGTCGTGTCTCAGTATCGGGACATTCCCATGTACTCTGCCATGACCATGTTCCTAGACATGTATCCTCTAGGATATATAGTGATACAATTACATGGGGTCACACGATATATGGTAGGGACCACATGATGTGTAATCCTTAACATTCCATAAAAACCCTACCATCATATCCATGGGTCCCACATGGTGCGTATATCCAGATTACACGCCATGTAATGAAAGATTTTTAGAAATCCATGATTACTCCATGCATATTATCGTGCCACTATTGCCTTCAAATAAACCACCAACCTCACCCATAGATTTTGGATCTCATCAATCAAAGCCTCACCATCTCCATTGTCTAGAATCTGGCCACATCCGCTTCTTGGGATTATCCGCATCACATCATGCTATCACCATATAACAAACCAGGAAGAATTAGGGATCATTGGTATGATCCAATCCACATTTAGTATTCCTTCATCATCACAACTCACTAACACCCTCAATCATTAATCACACCTATAGTATCGATCCATTACACTGAAGAATAATCACATAATGATTGAATACTAGGTATTCATTGAACCATAGGATAATGAAATTGATTGCGATGAACTTTTAGTGAAACATGGGAGAATGTAACAAACCAAAAAAATAAGGAATGAGAATTTACCATTTTTTGGGTTGACATCGATTCATTATTTTTAGAACTAAGAACAAATAACCAAATAAACAAGAATCAAATTAACTGTAAAATAAATCAAATTTTGTTGTGTGAATCAATTCTTGTAGTGGAATTGATCCTCAGTCGACATGGGATATCAAAATAGTATGAATAAAAATAATAAAAAATCCTACATAGAGTTTGGATCATTCAATCACAAATAATGGTCTTGCATTTCCATCATTGGAAAGATCTATGAACTCTACTTCCATAGACAATCCCTATGGGATCTATTCGATCCTTTGATC
Organism: Viscum album; assembly: GCA_963277665.1. Taxonomy (NCBI): domain Eukaryota; kingdom Viridiplantae; phylum Streptophyta; class Magnoliopsida; order Santalales; family Viscaceae; genus Viscum; species Viscum album. The sequence continues at coordinate 1,117,398,304 of OY728120.1, forward strand.
CATTGTCATCCTCCAATGATATCCTCGAATAATCTCTCTCAATTTTCAAGGATATGTGTCTAACCATAAAAATTTTCCATAAAAAAATATTTATTTAATATATTTATTTTTTGTATTTAATTAAAAAATTAACTAAGTAATTTTTTTATTTTATTATTTATCTGCCCATAATGGCCCCCAAGATAAACACCTGATGCACATGAGGGTTATGTCACACCTAGGGTGAAAACCATTTTTTGACTCAATAGTGGTCCTAGATTTTTTATCTGAGACTCATTTTTTGATTTATTCAAATATTTCAAGAAATATATAGTCATGTGATATTAATATATTTAATATTTTTATAATATCAATACTGGGATCACCTAGCCTCATAATATTGTTTTGTCTTAGTGCCTGACACTGAAAATATTATTAGATATATTCCAAATCTTTACATGAAAAAATGGAGATGTTACATAATAAATATGCTTATCATGGGACCCCTCTGGCCTACCATGCTTATATCCATTTTGTTTATTTGCAAGAGTTCTATAGTGGAGCTTCTCATAAGAAAGGTGGATTTAAATCTACCCATTCTAAAGATATTCTAATTAAACTCGTTGATTCCAATGTCAAAGTAAATACTTTATGAGCTTTATTTTTATATAATTCATTTCCCCTTGTTTACCATGTGATTTTAGGAGTGGTATTTTGGTTATTCTAGAATTTATATAGTGATGTTATATTGTCATTGGATTCTATCAGGTTGATTTCAAAATTTAGTTTATATAACTTTTCACATGATATTTATCTCATACTGTGTTTCTAGTTTTTGATGAGTTGATCTAGAAGTGTTAAAATTTGAGGGATATTCTAATATGGTGGGTAGATCAACCATTAGTTAGTTTATTATTTTAGAAGGATATCTCTTATTGAATCGATATGGGTTTTGTTATCTAGTTTGGGAATAAGGAAGAGGTGGATTCCTTGGGATGTGGAAACCTTGGAGGTTATTCTTGTTTGATTTTTTATCTCTACTATTCTCCATATAATATTGGTCACTTTGGGAATTGACATTCCTCAATGATTTTTGTGTTCTTCATTTGGTGTGATGTGGGCCTTGTGAAGGGCTATTTCCTTTGAATGGTTATACATAGGAAAGTTTGGGTAGGTTTTGGGGAAACTGAGAGCTGGTGTTAGTTGTGCTATGATGTTTTTTTGGATTCATAGAGAGATGATATTATAGAATCAACATACTAGGATACCCTCACTTGACCTATATCTAGACTATGTCATTCTTATTGATGCATGATTCCTTTTTTGGAATTTATAATTGGTATCCCTTATTCTCTTGCATGTTATTTTCCAATTGATTTGATTGAGGTGGTAATATTTTTGGGCCTCTAATTATAGTGTGATTTATGAGTTTTATCAATTGAATAATGAAAAAAATAGGGATTTACTACTTGAATATTTTATAAAAAGGAACCATAATTACATAAATGGAGGAAGAAGAAGGATGAAAGAAAAAATAGAAACTAGAGAGGTGTTTTATCACCCTCAACCAAGATGAAATACAAATACAATCCTCAAGGAAAATTTATAATAATATTATCTCCACATTTACCATGATCTATCCATACCTATTTAACAATCCCACTATAGGCCCATTTACCGCCCTCCCCAGCTGAAGTTGTTATTCCACCAGATTCCCCCTAAATAAATATTGACACTATTACCCTTTCCACCATTTACTTATTCCAAGTTTATATCACTCAAAAACACTTGAAAATAGTCTTATCCTAATGGCTAAATAAGGGATACCTTTCTATGTAGGTGATCTTGGAAATATCCTAGATATGCCTCCCTAATTTGTTGATTTGGGAAGAACTAAGAAGCATTGATGCTATCAAAACAAGTTACTGCGGTCCTATATAATGTTCCCTTTACACATATGAAAATAAAAAAATCTCCAAGATACACCATACTAATTCATGGATGGGTTTTATATAGATGAAGTTGAAAGTTCCTTCTTTTGAAATTCGTTCCCTCATTATATTAGGAAGCCCCCTTGTGTTATGCAATGATCTAGGATGAAAGTGTGGTTGACACCACCTGGTTTATTTCATGTAAAAACTTTATAGGCCTCCTCTATAAACCCTAGGGCTTCATCCCATCACCATGGGCATGACCTATGTAGTTTTTGGGGATACAAAATGATCCCATGTTTCTGATGACTCATTCTATTTCATCTATAACACTAGAATTATAGAATTGAAAGTATCCTACTCCTCTTTGTGTGGAATATATTCCATATAACACATGGAGATAATTTATTCATGATTTTTAATTAGTCATATGCTCCAGCTTTGTGTCCCATGTTCTATAGGATCCCATGAGAGTGATATGTACAATTTCATTACCATCGATGTGAACATAGATGTATTTGTAGGGTATTCTCCAACAGAGCTTCCAAAATCCCTAAGTAACACTTATTTGAGATGAAACCAAGTGAACATAGTCATATGTCCCCTGGATAATAAAAACGAAATTTTAAACATACCTAGCTTGCTGAGTCATGCCATTGGTATTTTCATCACTTTAGGAGTTTGAAAGATCATGAAATAAGCCGATGATTTATATATCCATGTTTTAGGATATATTCCAGAAAATTCAAGTATCATGAGTTCTCTAGAGTTACTTTTTAGTAATCTATTAATCCTAGAATGTGACACCCATATCTTCTACATGAAGCTAAAGTAGAATCAGCTTTAGATGTAGTGAAATCTCTAGCATGGATTCTTTCCTAAGAGGATGAAACTAGAAGTGATACTAGGTGAGTGTCCCCCACCCTGAATGACATATTCTATTTATGCATGCCTCACTTGAAGAAAGATAAGTTTATATGTATGATAAAGGATATGATCAATGATGTTTGTGATCATGTCTTATTGTTTTCTTTTTGATTTTTTGGATTTTTGTACCCCGATAGAAAAAAATTGGAACTCTTTTTTTCTTCTATTTTTTATATATTTTAATGGGATTTTCAAAAAGAGTAACTGAGCTATGTGACATCCTATTGAGAGAAAAAATAGTAGTGTGCCTACATGGATAACATGACTAGATGTATTAACCATATCAGAGTCGAAACTACCATATTGTATCTTCTAATGGAGAATAAATCCACAAGTTGTGAGCTAAGAATGTGTACTACCACTAAATGAGATGAAACTAGAAACACTATGAAGACATGGTAGTAAAAGTGATGTATAATATGTGTAAAATGTGTGTTGTGGAATTGGAAGGGTGTTCCTATGAAGAAATAATAACAAGGGACCCATACATGTAAGTAGTTTACAATTGAGATACTAATGTGGGGGAGAAATCATTAGTAGGGTCACAGGTGTGAATATTTCTCAAGTGAGTGAAGTATAGGGAGTTCATTTAGTGGATTATGAACCTGAATTGATTTTTTTTCAAATAAAAAATATGAAATACAAATTTATGATGCATCTGATGGAAAATTAATGGTGAAATAGAGTTTCGCCTTCAACAGAAGGTGGAAATAGTGGATGAACGACATACATGAAATGGTGTGAGGAGGTGGTAGGATGGAGGAAGATAGTAGGTTAGACCAGATTATAAGAAATAGTGATAGAATACACATATATTATAGAATAAGGATCCTGAATTGCATAAATAGAGTAAGAGAAAGGATTAAATAAAAAGTAGACATGAAAGAGGCATTATAAAACCCTCTTCCAAGATGAAATATGACTCTATGCCTTATATCTAATTGCTAATAATATTTTCTCTGAATTTTCCATGCTATAGACATCCATATTTAACAAAACATCCATTTTCCTAGCTACTCCCCCTCCTCAACTAATGTTTTTATTCCCCCAGATTCCCCCAAAAAACTAAAAAAACTATTACACTTACTACCCACTCCTTATTATACGTCTATATCATAACACTTGATGATTCATTAGGTTTTTGAGTTTTTTTTAAATAAGTGATTAAATAAATATCATCTATAAATAAACAAGGACAAGTTAGTATAATATCTCTAGAGGTTTCCCAGATTTTTTGAGTTTTGTTCCTTTGTAGGTTATTTGGAAGAGGCTATTGGTTTGTGTGGAGCTAGTGGTTTACTGGAAATATAATATTGTGTGGAGACAACCATTAGTGAGTCTGATGCATCAATGAGTTATCCCACTCCCTTTATTGAGGATTGGTTTTTGTGTCTTGGTGGACTCTAAATTGGATCATGGTTTCCTTTAACCTTGTGATATTTTTCTTGTTTTTCAATCAAGTAGGGATTTTATTTCCTGAGCTAGTTATATAGTTTTATCTAACTCTACCCATCCCTGATATGGTGGTTACTCTTTGTTTTGTTGATAAAACTCAGTTTTTGAGAGGGGGAGTGAGTAATTTTTATATTTTACCGTGGTTCATGGTGTTCCATGTTTTCTTAGAATCCTAGTTTAGTGAACCAAGCCCCTTTATTTTCTTGGAGTTTTTCTTACTGATCTTGGTTTCTCATTTAGTCTAGTTTGTAATATATTTTAGTTTCTATATTTAAGATTTGAATGTTTGGAGTTTCTTGTGCTTTGGTTTTCCTCTTAATTTTGGTTGTGATTTTTATTTTCCTCTTGATTGACTATTGTCCATGATACTTTTAGGGGGAATAAAGTGATATAATGGGGATAATTAATACACCTGAGTGTCACTATCAAGTATAAATGTTAATGTATCTTTTCATCTTTTGTTAAGGTTTTAATTCATACTTATTAGGTGATTTTTTGGAATTTTGGATTTATTTTGGGTGGTGCACAATTGGCACATGATTAGGGGAAACCTTATGCTATATCCATGTAACCTTAAAGCTTTTGGGTGAGTTAGGAGTGTAAGAAAATGTTGGTGCATGATTTATGGGAACCGTGAATTAATTATACGAGCCTTGAATTTTCAAAGAAGCGTCCTTTCAAATTTTTGGCCCAAATTTAACTAAACTCTGCAGTTAAACCATGAAAATTATTCTAGGGAAAATTCTAGGTGCATGGTTGGTACATGATTTACTAAACCATGTGGCCAAACCATATGGATGTTTTTTATTTTTTATTTTTAAAATTACTTTAAAACATGAAAATTATATCAAGACCCTCATTTTTCCCAAACATCTGAATATATCTACCTAGAGACTTCATTTTTGTGTTTTTGGATATCCCTTTCCATCTGAAGAGTTTTCTAATCAGATCTCAGAGTGTTGGTTACAATAAATAAAAGGCATGTATTTGTTATTCACTAAATATTTTTTAACTTCTAGATCCTCTTCTTTCCTTGAAAGTAATGATAAATACGGCCTACCATGAATAGATATATGATTTTTATCAAGATATAATGGAGATACTTGTGTAGATCTATTGATGTAAAAGGAGATACAATCTATGCCTTATTATGTTGAATGTTTTTTCTATTGGAATTATAATATTGTGGTAGGTATACCATGCATCTCTATTTTAAATTAAATCTAAAATTTCTTGTGTTTTCACTATGTGATTTTAAAGTCTTTAAATGTTTTCCTCTCATTTTTTACTAGCTATATCAAAGTATTTAATTCTATTGAGCTTTTGATAAATGTGGAGATGGTTTTTTTATAATATTTGATGTTAAAAATTTTTTTAAGGATCAAACCCTTATTTTTGAATTTGAAATTCTCAGTTCTCTCTTTGATAATTTTTCTTTAAATTGTTTATGATGTTAATTTCCAAAATAATGGGAAAAATTATTTTCTAAATCATATATTCATTTGATTTTTCCAAAAAAATATTCATTGATTTTATCCATAATGAATTATCCTAAGGCCCATTTAAAACTTTTAATGATTTCTTGGAAATGAAAACCCATAGGAAATTTCCGTCTATATGTGACAAAAATTATCAATTATTAAATTATTTTAATAAAAATACCTTTATAGGGAAGATGAATATTATTATTATGTATGGATAAAGTGAATCTTTCTATATGGATGTTGAATGGTGTGAGCGAGGTAAATCATTGTTTTCGAATATGATAATATAATATGATTATTACATTGAAATACTAACCACTATTTTTATATATCATGGGAAGACTTAGTTGTATATGAGGGAAGTATAGGTACACATGTTCACTAGTTTAGAATTATGCTATGACTATAAGCCATAGGTGGGACATAGGTGAACCTATAAGTTGTTTCCCCTCAGTTAGGCTAAGAAGGGTAAAATAAAGTGTTAGGGAGATGTCGATTTATGTGTAGTTGTTTTATAGTGCACAAAATATACTTCATTGACTCTATGTTATCTATGTACTAGATTGTTCCCCTTGATCACCTATGATTTCATGATGATGATATACATACATATATATATATATATGTATGCATTTTCAAAGGGGTGATTATCATTCTTTGTTATAGAAGGGTGCTCTGTTTTCCTTCAAGGTTTGCCTTAATTTTTTTTAAATGAAATATATGAATGATTTTTTTAAAAAAAATATGAATTTTGGTTTTATTTGGAAAGAATCCCAGATTGGTTAAAGTGAAGTGTTTTCAAGGAAACTATTTATTTTTTTTTCAATATAAAAACTAGAAAGACTATTTTATATATTTATTTTCAAACATGGATGAAATAGATTTTCTTTTGGGGTGTTATTATATAGGTTTTAAGGTGGATAACTACTGGAATATTTATCTTAAACTTATATACTATAGGTTATTAGGCCTCTTAGATTTAGTAGAGGCTCATGGATCTCTGGGTTTGGGTTGATGGAGGTTCAAGTGGAGTTATTGATTTACACATGGAAATTTCATAGTTATCTTGTTCTATTTATTTCTATTTTTTTATTTTATCATACATCAACATTTTTTTGGAATATTATATTAATTCAGTTCATTTTTTATATTTTAGTTTCTGGGTTCTACCATGTAAATTTATTTTTCTACTTCTTATTAATTTATCTGTTTGGATAAATAATTCCCATTGAATCTTATTAATGTTCAAGCACTTTTTTCCAACCCATGTGGATTGGGAATTCCCTTTGGTATTTTCCAGGGCAAGATTGGGTGTCCTGTTCTAGGATGATATAAGTTGGTTTGTGACACCCCACCATTTACTAAGATCTTTCTGGGGGAGCATACCTGAAAAAGATGAAACATGACTCCCACCTATTCCTATTTAAAAAATTAAATTAAACAGCCACAAAATCAACCATGGGACAAATCCAAAAGTACACTCACCAAGTAAAGAAATTTTGAAAACCCCATTTTCCAACAATATTTTAATGTTTTAATCATAAATATCCTTCAATAGGGTTCCAAAAACACATTTTAAAATTAAAAAACCTTTAGAATATGCCAACCATTTTAAACATATGAGTTTGTTAGAAAAAAACCCAAAAATACCCATTTTACAATCCAATTAAAAAAAATTAAAATCCACGTTTTGATTTCAAAACACAATAACTTTTTAATTTTTTTGAAACCAGCAATTTTTAAATTACCCATCTAGGCCAGTTTTGGAAAACACACCATACACATGGTTCCAAAATCAATTATTTAAATTTATCCCATTTTCATTTCAAAATATTATATTCTTTTCATAGAAAAAAATTGAACTTTCAATGAAATTAACCTTTATTTTAAACAATATATATGATTCCATTTCAAAATTGATACACTTTTCCAAACCCAAAAATAAAATAAATCCCTTTTAAAAGGGAATTTTATTGAACCAAATTCATTTTAAAAGAAATACCTAAATAATTAATTTCAAACCAAATGCCTTTTAATAAAAAATACATCTTTTACACAACCAAAACCAAATTTTTCAACACCTAGAAGAAAGGAGAATAAAAAATATCAATGAAGAACCAGTCCAATAACTTCAATATATTAAAAAATACTCCCTGATCCTTTTACCATTCCATAAAATCACTAGAGTAAAATCCATGGATCAGGAGGTCTAAATAAAAAAACAAACAGGATGTGGAACTATGTATTACTTGGCTGTATGGTTGAGTACTAGGCACTAATTTTAAAATAGTCTCTAAAAAGCATTCTAAATTAAGAGTTTGGTCGCTAAATGATTTTTTAGGCCATGAAAACAAATTTCATGACTCAAATTCCTTTTCCATTTTCACACAAAATCTATGAAAAATACACAAGGAAGCTTACCAAATGAAAATTAATATCTAACACTATCATTATAAATCTGAATCCATAAAGAGAATCCAAACTAAAACCAAATCCAAATGACCCCTAGTAACTGAATTATTAAGGAACAAAAGAGATATCTAGGTTCTCCATACTTTTACATCTTGAGTTATGACAATTTTATTATTCTTTCTACTAATATACTAAATAATAGGATATCAATCTAGAACCAAGTCCCTTCATTGAACATAGGATTTGAAACTATTTGAAATGAACCAGTGAGGGATGACCCATCACATCACCTTACCCATCTTGTCACTTGGATCAAAGAGAATTATTGATCCCAAAAAACTAAAAACCAATGCTCTATCAATAAGGAACACTATTTTGGGAATTATTTTACCCTAAAATCTAAGTTAACACGCACCATATTTTTATCAAAGGTCTGAAATAGACTGTCCATATGTTGAATTTCCACGCAACATTAATAAGAAAATCCAAAATCAATAATAAAACCAAATGATTCATAACTAACCATAATTATTTAGACCATTTTTATAATCATAAAACAATGTACAAAATATTACATAGAAAGATACAATAGATGGAAACTGAATAAAAATAAAGGTTTACCTGTTTGATATATCGATAACCAAAATAAAACAATCCCAAATCATATTTCAAGATCAACTCCATGAAACCTAAGGTCATTCATCACATCCCAACTCACTAATGATATCCCAAGAAATAGAACTGAATCTAAATATGAAATCTGATACCTATATACAACATAGGGATTGTGCACACACATAGAGTGTGTATTCAGGGTGTGAGCTATCATGCCCAATTGGCTCTCACCAAGGGATCCATATAATACATTTTATTTTACAGTTCATTATATCTAGTTTGAAAAAAATTATAAAATAAGATTTTTTTATTTCTTTATAAAACATAATAAAACCACATCATACATATACTACCAAAAAAAGGTATTTATCTTCACCTGAGAAACACTTGAAAATCTACCATGTATACCTTTGGGTTTTTATGAAGGTGAATAAAGACTTATTTTTTTCATTCCAAACCTTTTATGAAATCCTAAAAAGAAAACAAACCCTTTCTAATTTCAATTAAAATAGTTACCTTAAATTACTTTCAAAAAATCATTTAAAAATCATACCATACATAAATTAATAAATCACAACACGATTGAGGCACCACTATGTCAATGGAATTGAAAAATAAAACAAAGGGTTATATAATAATAAATCATAGGGGAATATAAAAAAAATGGGTAGATACCATATATGAAACCACAAATCAAGGAATGAGTGTCATGGGATATACCCTAGGTCTTATCGTGATACGATCCCAGACATTACTAGATATAAATGACAAAATGACGACCTGTGTTGAATCATAAACCAATACACAAGTCACCAAACATTTCCACACTGACATCCTAATGGGAACTCCCCAGTTATTATTATCTCAAAATATAGGGGAAACTAGCCAATGTGTTCTTTGAATTATTGTATCATAAATATAGATCTCTCACATAATTCTCGAGTTCCCTTGACTAATCTAAAGTTGAGGTGTACAATCAGTCAAACCATAATGCATCAATAAAGCATAAACCATAAATCCCACTCACCTCCAACATCCTCACAAGAAATGATAACTTTTTTACATTATGCATCAATAAAATAATAACAATACAACTAACCAGGGTGAAATCAATAGTTAGAAGTGGAATCAATGAAGGTCTCACAACATCTAACTTTTTATTTAAAAGTGACAAACGGGTCTATAAGAAATTCAACTCGGTATTCAAAGTCTTTCAAATTAAATAAAATATTACTAGAATATTCCATAAAAATGATTATGAAACCACACCTTTTCCCTTTTTAAATCATTGTTTATAAATCACATGGAAACTCAAAAAACACATTTCCCTAAAAAAATTCATTAAAATGTACCTTTCATTATTTAAAAATAAATCCAAGGATAAATCAGAATGTTCTATATCAAAATTGTCAAAATAAAATTATACAAATTTTCAAAAAAGTGTTCTAGAATTATTGAATAATAATTTTCAAAGAAACATTTAAATTTCATAAGGAAACTCTTATTCTATGCTAAAAGTTCATGGAAACCATTTATAAACACGACACATTTATCATATATAGTGATAATTTAATAGAAAAAGAATTAAAAAAGATCAATACAAACAAGAATTTAAAAATAAAGGAAAAATATAGAAGTACCTACCTCAAACTAGGTGGAATCAAGTTGAAATTATTTTCCTTGGTGAATGCCCAATCGATTCAAAAATCAACATCTGTAGGCCCTAAATGACCAAAACCAAAAGATTAGATGAACCCAAACCCTAAATCCCCATTTAATAATGATTAGGGTTATTTAGGAGATGCAAAAATCGAATGGAAACAATATAGGGAAGGGAAGATAATTGGAATAAGGAATAGAGGAGAGTTTTACCTTGAATAAATTTCTTAGAAATATGATGAATGGATCAAAAATCAAAGGAGAGGAAGAGGAAGCTCTATCTTAAGCTTCTCAAGATCCGGCCACATGATTTGGGTGAGATAAATGGGGATAATACTATAAAATTATGAAGGTACAATGGGATAAATAATCTTTTTAGTGATTTGGGGCAAGCCACATACTTTGGAAGACCATGCACCAACCATGGGAATGATAATGAATGTGATTTGGAAACTCACACGGTTTGTCCGTAAAATTAATCTTAATCATGAACTAACTATATAATTCACCCACAAGAGAAATATAGGTCACATTTCCACCTATAATATCCCACATGACTTAGAAAACTGTGCTCTGACCATTGAAAACATCTCTTTCAATAATCGGAAATAATGTATGGTTACTACTAATTGTGCACAAATTAAACGACACCTAAAAATATCCCAAATTTCAAAAATTAAATAATTTGAGATTTTAAGACATAAAACTACATAAAATAAAATAAAATAATATAAAATAACCAAGAAAAGTTGTTACAATTCTGGAAATTGATGTTGTTAAGGTTTGACTTACACCTGGTGTATAAACCTAAGAGGATTAATTGTGAAGAAGATGTTCTATAAAGGGAGATGGAGGAGAATAATATAAAACTAGAAGTATCAAACCCATATGGGAAGATAGTAAGTCTAATTATTTGGTTTTTATTGTATCTGTATCAAAACAAGGATCAAAATCCAAATCGAGATTCACTTTCATTAATGGAATGATTTTCTAAAGGGAAAGATACTTATTTCAAAGGATTTAATTTTTTTTCCTAAGTATCTTTATCAATTTAATACTTCTCCTATGGGAGAACAAAATGTATTTATTAATACTTAGAAAAAGTTATCTATTGGTTGGTACAATATTGGGATACCATAGCTATGATGAGATTTGTTTATTAATGTGGGCCATGCCAAATGAATAAGCACCGAACAATTAAACTTACGGAACTGTTCCATCCACTACCTATTACCAAGATGATATGGGAGGAAGTATCAATATACTTAATTTTTGTCTTTATTAAATCTCATGGTTTTTATATAGTTTTTTTTATTGTACATTTATATTGAAATCATTCTCATTTCCTATATTTAAAGTATCCATATACAACTAAAATTTTGTTTGAAATATTAATAAAATAAATAGCGAGATTACATGGAATTCTTGGTGTTAGAGTAATAGAGATGAATTTTTTAGTTATTTTTTGAAGGAAATATTTAGGTTTCAAGTGACTTAGTTGAATATGAGTTCTTCATATCATTATTAGTCAAATGATTACATTGTGGCTATTAATAGTTGTATAAAATATTTTCTAAGGTTTTATTATTCATAAAAACTCATGCACATGGGAAAATGATAAATTATTTTAATCTCAGTTCCTTAATTCTATATTGAGGATAAGGAAGTTTTTAAACATAAAAGGAATGATAAGAATAATGAAATATCTATTTCCAAAAGAGAAACTATGAATAAGGAAATCACAACTTATTTTAGGAGGACGATGCAGGAAATTGATGTTTAGGTGTAGAATGATAAAAGTTCCTATGTTAGTTATAGAATGTAATCTTTATCAGTTTTTTACATAGGATGAGGGAGGATTATCGAATAATAATAGAATTTTTTCTTGGGAGGCCTTGGTCTTAGCCTGAGGTAATCCTTTTAAATATATGCCTTTTATATTATCACTCTTAAGTGATTTTAAATGAGTGTTTTCAGATTGTAAGTATTTTTTCAAAAAATGAATCTAAATTTTACTTATATTTTTAAAGAATATGGGGTTTTTTTAATAAAAAAATATTGAAAATTTCTCACACCACTCTTCACTTATGATGAGTATTTTTTTGGGTTTCTATATTACTAATAAAAAGTGTTTTCTGAAAAAAAAAATAAACACCACTATTTTTTAACACTATTCACTTTGTGTTATCAAATGTAACTTAATCATAAATTTATAGTGATACAAATTAGAAAAAAAAACTTAAAATTCCAAATATGTTCACAAGAATTTATTTTCCCAATTTTGTGTTTATTTTATTGTGGTGTTATGTTGTTATTTTTTTATTCCTTTGATTTTTATATGAGGTTGGTGGAGTTTCTCAAATATATAACATTTTTTTATTCGATTTGAGAGATTATTCTAATAGTTGGATTGGTAAATAATTTTACAAAAAAATCTATTTTTATTTTTTGTCTCAAATCACTACCAATAGTCCCGAGGCTACGAATTTCAGTGAGTGTGGTCATAATATCAATGCGTTCACGATGATTTCTACTTGATGATGTTATTTATAAAATATTTCTAATTAAATATATAAATATTAAACAGTACATTTTCCACCCATTTAATTTTATAATAATAATAAAATTTAATTATTATAAATAAATACCATTTTAATGCATGAATTCTTCTAGTTATTTCTAATGAAATTACATATCTATATAAAATCAATAAAATATTCATCTTACATAATACTATTTAACATCTAAAAATTTGATTATAACCTTTTAACCACATCACTTTATTCTTAATATATGATCAAAATATTAATTCAATGGAAATCATAATTCATTTTGTTAAACAATTCCCTATGATAATTTCATTACAATTAAAATAATTATTTATCAAAATATTTATAAAAAATCCCTTTAAATTAATAATAAATAAATATAATAAATAATTCCGTCACTACAAAAAATAAAATTAAAATATCATTTTATTAAACTAAAATCAACATTATGTCCTCAAAATTTGATAAATTCTAAAATATTAATTTTTAGTCATTTATATAATAAGTGAGAAGTAAAATAAAAAAGTAATAAATTATTTTACAATAGTTATTTTGTAACATGGAATTAATTTTTAAATAATGATATTAATTTTTAGAACAAAATAAAATTTATTCATGGTAACCTCGTTAATGTTTTCGAAAAGTATTTAGTGAAATAAAGTAAAATATGACAAATAATCATTGAACAAAATTTTTTAAGTCGTTGAAGATAATGTTTCCTTTGAGTGTGGTTGGTGTCATGTAAAGTTCATGTACATCACAGAAAATGGCCGTATTATATTTCTAAAATAGTTATTGAATACGGGTATTAAGGTTGAGAAAACACATGTTGAAGTAACAAGAAAATATATTTAAAAGAAACTCCTTGGATACTAAATAGTGAAATATCCACAAATCTACCTACTTTATTCATTGTCAATTATTATAGAAGGAATGAGATCAATATCAAAGGGGGTGATTGAATAAGTCACTATGTTTTTGTTTTAAAAATAATTTAAAATGACATCAGAGCATGTTGATGAAGATGGTTATGATGGTTTGAATAGGGGAGATTGATATCAACAGAGATTATTACTATTTAGGTTAGAGGAGAACTAATTAAATGTTCTATTATTTAAGGAATATTTACCCTTGATATGAAGATCAAAGGTGGATTATTAAAAGTATATATTGATAATGTTTTAAAGAATGATTAGTAGAATTTATGTATTTAGAGAATGAATAAAGAAATAAATCAGTTGATGAATTTCATTGAAAATATATTTATGATGGTTATTTTTTCACCCAAGGTTCTATAATGCTCTCCTCAGATGTGAATAACAGAGGGAAAATCATTTTCCTACTGGTGTGTAGTTGTTAAATTCATGAGCCCTACATTGGGGCATAGGGAGTTTGTGATGCACCTCATAATAAGGGTGTAATATCCTCCTTATCATGAGGAATTTTCCTATGTCACAAGGGTGCAATGTCTGTGGGGGAAAATGTGTGGGTGGGATGCCCAATGTGGATAGTTTTATGTGAACCTGTGTGTACTGGTGACTCAACTACATGACCTATACTTTGTATGAGAGCCAGGGGAAGGTTTACACACCACTCAGGTAGCACTTATGGGGGGATTATTGTGACCAAGGTTATGAAACACTCCCATAAGGTGTGTGTGAAAAATACTAAGCTGATTCCTATAACATCCCCACCAAACCCATTATATTGGACCAGGTCAGGGGTGATACTAACCTTAGGATATATTCCTTGAACACTAGAGGCTATAAATAAATGTGAAGGGTTTAAACACAATGTTAAAATAACACACACATAATAAAAAGATAAAAATAAATAAATAGAACAAATAGATATCTATACATGATGAATACAACCAAATCCAATAGTAATAAATATTGTAACAAAACCCTACAATAAACAATGAATCAAGGAACAACATTAATGTAATGAAGGAAAAATGTAAAAAAGAGACTAAAATATTAAGTAGTAAAATGATATGACACCAAGGTAATACCAATCCAAACCAAGATAATAACAACTCCAAGATCCACCTCAACCAACTATGAAAACATCTAGAAAGGTTATACAACAGTGAATTATAAAACTGGTCTCTTTCTTATATCATATAAAATAATGTCTACATATGCACTGAGGTGCATATGAAGAGGTGAATATAAAAAATAAATAGGTAAATCCAAGATAATTTTCTTACATGAAACTATGACTAAAAATAGGATATCTTACATATTTATAAAACACACAAGTGGAATAAAAAAATATAAATTGTTTTCAAAATAATTAATAAAGAATATGAACATGTTTTCTAAAATAGCATAACCAATGAAGAATTTTCCTTTCAATAGAAAAATAAATTCATTTGTTTAAATTTTGAATAATCATCCATTTTCTCTCATAAACACTCCCATTCATGAAAAATTATATCCCTATGCTCTCAAGTAGTGATACGGCCTCCACCAAGCCATCACATGGTGGCAGCCCTCTATATGCCCTTCCAATCAGCACCAAGCACTAATACTATTTCAATAAAAAAAATACAATAAAATTTATAAGAACACACCAACCATGGTAATTTTTAGTTGCCATGGTAATTTCATTAAAAATTAGAATATATTTATTTAATAAATCCTAGACCATCTTATTCCAATAAAAGTAGATAGAGGAAAAAAACAACATTCCTTGGGTTCATTTGACGTAACCAATCACTATAGATTATGAAGATATATGATAGTTCCTATATTAACTTGAATAATAAAAAAAATATACCATTAAAATATGTCCACTACTATAGATCGATATATGGTAGCATTGGTCTAGGGTTTTGTTTAAGAGAAAATGATAGGATCTAACATAGATAGAAAAATGGAGTTCTGACCTTTGATTCCCAAAATCAACCACTCAATAAATCATCTAAATCATAGTATAAGGATCAAATATATCTAAAAATAAACTAAGTGAATCCTAGAAATTGAGATCCTATGTTATAGGATGAATAACGATACTTTTTGGGAAATTTTAGTAAAATTGAATTTTTATACAATTAAAATCCCTTAGCATGGTTAAGCCACACAGTTTTACTAACCGTGTGCTAACCATGCGAGTTATATCTATCTATAATTTTTTTCAAGTAACATGGTTAAATAAAAGGTTTTTCCCAAGAATTAAACTAACATGAAACTATATAGTAACTCCCCAATCCACTCACACTATTTCTTAGAGACTTCACAAGGTTTCTACTAATTAGCCTCAAACTATTCAACTTCAGAAAGGCATCCAAAACCTTAAGAAAACATATAGAATATTCCTAAGAAATAACATGTACATTCCTTTCCTTAAATAAGATATAAAATTAGGGAAATTTTTAAAAATGGGGGTGTTACATTCTCCCCACCATTGGGATTTTCATAATCAGAAATATGGAATAGCTTCAGCCACTGATCTCATATAAACATATCTAGTTTCCATGTTTCCTCTTAAAAATTACCATTATTTCATAAAATCGATACTAAAGGTATATTTTTCTATCATAGGATATTCTATTATTTATCCACAATCCAAACTAGTACATGGATAAAAATTCCATCTGGTTCAAGAGTGAAATGGCCCCAACTGATCACATGATCTGGACTTAGGTGATATTTTTTCAGTTTAGAGATGTGAAAGACAATATGAACAACAATAAACATTAGTGGTGATTCTAACCAATACATGATATTTCCAATATGTTGAACAATATTGAATAGTCCAATATACTATGGATCAAATTTCCCTGTCTTTCCCAAGTGTCGATGACCAAGACTTGGTGAAAAATTTATGAAGACATAATCACTCACATTGAAATAACACAGTTAATGAAAATGTTATGTATATGATTTATGTCATATTTTTTCTATGGACATTATATTCTTGATCACCTAGATCTTTTTTTAGTCTTATATAGAATAATATTTATAATCAGTGATGTTTACCTATTTTCCACCCAATATAGTGGATAACAATAAGGAAGACCATATAATACCTTAAATGAGGCTATATACATTGTTTCCAATTATCTATTCTTATAAGAGAATTCCACCAAAGACATATGATCTTATAATGAGCCTCTAAAGTCCACAAAAAAATCTCTAATCATATCTTACAATGTAAAAATTCTTTATTTTGATTTCACATTCCTCAAAGTACAATATTCCGTGCACATAGTCAATTGAGCTTCGAGATCCTATTGTAATGATCACTAAAATCAAGAAGAGAATCAAGGATTCCTATCCAAGATGATAATAATTGTAACTTCATTCAAATTTACTACTTCGTGAATATATAACTTTTCCAAATACTTTACTATATTAGACTCATTGATTTTGAGAAATTCTGTTGAATTGGTGAGTTGATCCTTAATCACCAAAACAACATAATTATTTCGTATCATATTTGGTAGGTCTGTGAAAATGTTAATGAAAATTTTCACCCACTTCCATATAGGTATAAGAAAAAAATGAATCATACTGAATGTTCTTTGATGTTCAGGTTTTACCTTTTAACAAGTTATACATTTCATTACATAATCAATAATATTTCATTTCATACCTGACCACCAGAAATAATATTTCATCGCCCTGTATGTTTTATGAATATCTGGATGAATAACCCATTTTAAATGGTCATAAAATGAAAGAATCTATTTCTAAGAAAATTGAGGGACCAAAAATTGGTTTTCAAATTATAACAATGATTTTTAATTCTCTGTCTAGTTTACTGAGTTCTCCTCACCATTTATATTTGAGAAAATAGTAATACAATTAAGATCTGATATTTGAGATTATTTTAAAAAATTCACTAGGTTCAGGACATGATTAAATTGGAAGAAAATTTCATTCTTATTTTTTCAGTATAATCTTGGTGCATTTCATTAATAATTCTCATTAGTTTCCACTGGTCATGAACTTCCCTGACTAGTTAGCTATACAATTTTTGACTCAATGCATATGCAACCGAATTCCCTCTAATAGGCTTTTATTCTAAGTCTATATCAAATATCTCAATATACTCTATCTATATTCGTTTCCTTATGTTCAAGTCTCACTAATAGAATATGTTTTTCAAACTCTTATGACAAGTGAAGACAATGAAATTTTCTACAAAGAGGTAGTGATTCTTGGTATTTAATTTATGGAAAATTATATCTAATTCTAGTTCATACATTGGATAATTATTCTCATGTTCTCATAACTTCCTTGAACCATATTCCACAACATTATCTCTCTACAGGAGAACACATACAAGATCAAATCCTAACACATCACAATATACAACATATCCCCAACCATATCCTAGAATGATTAGGATGTGTGATGTGGTGAGATGAGATTTATTCTATAGAAAATAATTATGGCAGTCATCCTTCAAAGTTAATGGAACATTATTTATCATTAGAGTAGTTATAGGAGAATAATGACTCGACAAATACTGAACAAAGTCATGATAATATCCTACCAATTTCATAAAACTATTTATCTCAAAAATACTCTTGGTTCGTTTCTAATAAATGACTAGTTCAATATTCCCAATTTCAACTAATATGAACTATTATAAAATGATTTTCCTGAGGAAATATACTTCTTGTTTTAAGAAGTCAGACTTATAAAACATATCATGCAGTCAATGGTCCCACAATATACTCAGTAAAATTTCCAAGTGCTCCTCATGGCCATTCCTTCTTTGAGAATAAACCAAAATATCATAAAAAAATACCACTAGAAAACAATCTAGGTACCTATATAAGATAGGTTATATCAAGAACCTAAATATTGAAGGTGTATTTTTTAGACCAAAGGGCATGAAAAAGTATTTTTTATGGAAGTAATGACTTCGGAATGTTGTATTCAGAATATATTCTTCTATGAATCTAATATGATGATATCCTTATTGGAGATCAATATTAGATAACCACTTGGATCTCCTAAATTGATCGAATATTTTATCAATTCAAGAAATAGTGTACCAATTTTTAATCATAACCCATTTTTTTTTTACAATAATCAACACATAAACGAAGGGAATCATATGCCTTATTTATGAATAAAACCAGTTGAACCCAAGGTGATGTACTTAGTCTGATAATGAATTTACTCTATAACTCTTATATCTAGACCTTTAATTACCAAAACTTTATCAGATCCATTCTATATGATGAGAGAAAAACATGACTTATTCGAAATTGTATATCAATAGTAAATTTGATTTCCTACTCCGGTGGTAACATTGAGAAATCACATGGAATGAAATCTGTGTATCAATCCACTATAGTAGGAAGAGTCATATTTTTAGTTTCATCCATAGTGCCCAGATTCATTTCAACTAACTGAACATATATGGTTATATCCATTGATACAAAAGGTCTCTCTAGACCTGTATTTATATCCCAATCTCTATTGAAGGTATGATGAATTCCATATAGGGATGTTAATGACACTTTTTAAACATAGAAGTATATATGTGATTTATATTAAACTAGTTAGGTCATTCCAAATATTCCATAAAAATCATCAATGTCTAGGACTGTAAATTCCCAGAGAAATTACATCGTGTTAATAATAATGAAACAAGATGGGAACTGTAATCCTATACACTTCCACTATCCAATGGGTGTTTTGATACTTATGGTGTGAAAAATAATTTACATGTGTAATCCCAATTTTTTAACCATAAAATTAGTAATAAAATAATTCAATGTTCCATAATCAAACAAAACATACACACGAGCCGAGTTGAGTAGGATGGTACCTCAAACTGTAGAGGGACTTGGTTTCTCAACCGAGAAAGCCAATATTCTATTTATGACTATTTATTAACATCCACAAGAAAAATCTTTTATCCTTATTGAGATACTAAATGAAAAACCAAAGTGTTCCTAGATATATCCTGGTTCACTTGTGTTTGTGGACAAGAACTAGTTTGATGAGATTGTTCCATCCTGACATTTGAAGCCTAAGGATGAGTCGATCCAGTTCCACCTAGTGATTTCATATTTTTATGGAAAAAATTATTTTGGTTCCCTTTCTTATCATATTTTTGGAAATTATTTATTGGTGTAGTGTATTCCTTCTTCCTATATATAAGTGTTCCAAATTGAAAATAGCATCGTTCTCTCTCTTGTGTTTATTTCCAAAGATAAAATTACCACCGAAAATAAGATTTCCAAAGGTGTTTCCTCCACTTATATTTCCTTATAGGTATCTATCACTAAATATTTCCTTATTAAATATTTTTATATTTTTATTAGTATATAAAATTTCCACTCTTGAGAAGACCTAGGGCCCGAGAAACACCTCAAAGATCTGTGATTTTAGAATCTCACTAGCGGCTACCTCTAGTGCAAAGTGAACAAGGTTAGTGAATTTTGAAGAATATTCTGTCACTAACAAGCTTCCTTATTCTATTTGAATGAAGTATTATGTATTTTGTATTTGGAATTTTTTTTGAAGAATTTATTATTAAATAGTTTCAAAAATCCTTTCCATGTAATATCTCAATACCACATAGCTTGAACGGTCATGTTCCACCATTATAGAACTAGGTAATCAATCATATAGTTTTATATCTTGAACTCCATTTCATTTGGAGTTCCCAAGAAGCCAAAAATTATGGTCATCCTAATTAGATATACCTCTTCTTTCTGAGGTCCGTAAGTACTATAAAACCTTGGTGGGATTTACTTGATAAATTCTACTAGGTGATTCACCAGATGAGGATCCTCAGTCACATGTACCTTGTTAATAACCGAAAAGTATTGCATGATACCTTGAACTAAATCATTGTTCATATATGATTTATGTGTAACCATGTTCTTAGATGCTCCCTCTCAATGGTTTCTTGTTCTCTTTACTGGAATAATTTTCATTCTACAAATTATTTCTGAAGTCAATAATTTAGTCCTCTTACTTATCATATTTTTATAATTATATTTTATATAACAATAAAAAAATCAAAAAAAAAATAAAATAAAAATATAAAAATAAAAATATCAAAATAAAATAATAATATGACAATAAAGTACTAGTGGTAAGTCTCTTTACGAATTCATGATACTTAGCACTAACTGGATAAACCCATGATGATCAGTTGACGTCACACCTACAAGTGATTTAGATCACTTCTTTGTAACTAGAATACCTTGGTAACTTTTAGTTAAACATAAAAAGGATAGATTTGTCTTTTCTATTACATTTCAGGTCTAGACACATACTATTTCTTTAATAACATCCCAACATAATGGGATGACCAAACTAATACCATTTGTAACATTCCTGCCTGATCCATTAGCTTGGACCAGGTCAGAGGTGTTACTAACATGAGTTGACATTATCCAGACACCAAAGGCTAGTAGTAAATATCAATGGTTTAAAAAAAAGTTACAAGGGGGAACAATTTATCCTATTTAACACACACACACACACACACACAATCACTAGATAAAAAGAAAAAAAATAAACCAAATAAATATCTATACATTATTCATGAGACCAAATCCAATAGTAATAAATAATGTAACCAAACCAAATAATAAACAATGAATCAGAGACCAATGTCAGAGTAATAGTGGAATAATGAAAAAGTCTGACTAAAATATAATTCAGTAAAATAATCTAGCACCATGGTGAAAAAAAATCCATAAGAATACAAGAATAACTCCATGATCCACCTCAACCAATTATAACAACATCCATCAAGGCGATCCACTAGTGAAGTATGAAACTAGTCCATTTCTTGTATCATGAAAAAAAACATCTAAATATGTACTGAGGATCATATGTAGGGGTGAGTATATGAACTTAGTAGGTAAATCCTAGAGACTTTCCCCATAAGGAACTAATACTATAGACTTATCATCTCATAAATTTATATAATAATAGATAGGAATAAGAAAAGAATATCAAAAATTTTCACAATAATCAGTAAAGTAGATAGATAGGTTTTCTAAAATAACATAACCAAAGAAGAGTTTTCCTCTCAATAGAAGAATACATTCATTAGTTTCAATTTGAAAAAATTATCCATGTTCTCATACACACACTCCCATGAATTCTAAGTGAAATATCTACGTACATGAGTGGTGATACATCCTATACCAGGCCTTTTCTTGGTAGAAATACACCTTGTTTCTTTCCAGTCATCACCAAGAACCAAGTCTATTTCAAAAAGGCCTAATAAAATAGAAGTCATGAACAAAAACCAACCATGTGAATTTCATGTTAGAACCCATAACATAGTTATGCTAAGGAAATGTGTCAAAACTATTTTTTCCTTTATGAAAATTATTTTTATCAATTTATCAATCACATCATGGGTGACACCCTAACCCAATTTCAAAATCCAACAAGTAAGTGAGAAATCTAGTATATTTTTAGTAGGTTAATTTAATTCAAAAGCATAAGGGTATTATTTAATAAATAATAGAGCCTTTTCATTCCAATAAAGGTGGATAGAGGTAAAAAACACCTTCTCAGGGTTCATTTGGTGCAAGAAATCTCCAATAAATACAACAATATAGGATCATTCCACCATTATTTTGAGGGATCAAAATCAAATACCCTTATTTTTTTCCAATAACATATATTCAGCAATGGAATACCTATTCCATGGTTTTGTTCAAGATAAAATGAGAAGAAATAATATATACAGAAATAATGGAGTTCTTACCTTTGATTCCCAAGATCAACCAATTGAAGAATAATTGAAATTACAGTTTGACTAATCGTGTGCTAAACATGTGAATCACATCTATCCAATTTTTTTTAATGTTTCATGGTTTTTACAAATTGTGGGATAACCATGCACATGCCCAGTAACACCCCACACCTCAATCATTTTTTCACAAATACATTTCATGATTTCTATAGACCATGTTTAAATTGTGGGCCTCCAAAAGGAATCCAAACCCTTTTGAAATATTTCATAATATTCCCAATACATAAACCTATCATTACCTACCATAAATAATCCATTAATGTAGGGAAATACCTTAAAAAGGGTGTTATATTTTCCCCTAGTGTTCAGCTATTTCATGTAATGATTCCCACATCAGGGTGTGGGGATTTCATGATGCTCCTGATAATAAAGGTGTGGGATCCTCCCAGAAATGGGGCCTTTTAATATGAAATATTTTTTCAATGTATCTAGAGGAGAAAACCATGAGGGTGGGATTCCCAAAGCAGACAAAATAGTTTCATCTTATGAGCACTAGTGACTTGGCCGCACAACTACCCTTGTGGTTTATGTGATGATATTGTGTATTTGTTGTAAATGTGTTTTGTGGAAGTCAATGTGTGTATGAAATAATTGGGGAGGGGGGTGGATTGAGTATCCACCCATTACATGGATATTGAAGGTTTTACCCATATAATTTTGGTTAGGGGAAAGACAAAGAATCAAGGGTGATATGGAAATACCAGCGAAATGTACATGCTGTCACGGAAAATAGAGAAGGTAAAATACTTGTGAGAAACCCATTTAGTCTAAAGATAGTTTGAGATGCTCTTTATAGATAATAAAATAGTTTATGTTTTAAGAGAACTGTCTATAAAATTTTAAAATACAATAATAGTGGGAGAATAAAAGCTATTTGTTGAATCTATAACGAACAAATTATACAATTATGATGAACAATTTTATGAAAAATTTAATATTTTTAGGAAATATAGATTCAATGTGGAGAAACCATAATTTAGATATTTATCATTTATGTTTATGGAATTAGTATGAAATTATCTTAGTTGATGTTTGGAAGTGATTGGAACTGTTTTTAGATGGCTTGATATGAGTCAAATTGTAACATCCCAAGTAATTAATGAATAATAGATATTTTTATCTAAGTCTATTAATGAATAAGATAGTGTTTTAGAGGCTTAAAATGAAAATAAATCCAATCTTAAGCATGGAATACACTAATATTCTTAAAAGACTGTTTTACTGCCTTATGATGGCAAACCATTTTCGAATCTATCTTTTGACAATTTTATAAACTATTTTTGTCAAAATAAACTTATTCTTTATGATTGGGACATCGAAATTTACTTTGTGTGAATTTTTGGTATTTTTCTGACAATGTTCATTTTTTAATGAATAGTGAAAAATACTGCATTTTACATCAAAACTGCTATTTAATCTAATTTATTTATATGATTAGATTATGTTTTGAATTGGTTTTGAAGTGAAATTAGAATATATTTTTACCATTTAATCCAATGGTGGTCATTGGAATCAATATTACTTTGAAATTAGACTTAAACTGGTGTCAATCTTTTGATACTTATTGTTTTATAAAAACACGCTATTTGCTCTGATAGCGGGAATTAATTATTAAATTAATTAATGTGACTTAATTTTTTTGAATTTTGTAAAATAGACTTCATTTTTGAATTCTGAATATCAAATATAGCTTAGGGTGATTTTTTTGGTAATTTTCTGAAAAACTTCAGTTTTTGATGAATAGTGAAACCACTAAGTGGTACTTATAAAGACAGTTTTTCCGTTTAAATGAAATTTTGCCATCATTGTGTTTTTAATTTCAAAAATATGACATACATGGTTGTCATTAAGAAGTAAAATTTGGTTCAATGAGATTAAAATAATTTTTTGGTGAATAGAAACTTATTAAGTTTTTAATCGCGATTTGTGGTAATTAGGGTAGTTTAAGGTATAAATAATGCTTTAATAATATTAAATGACCTAGAAAAATGTCCCAACCTTATTGGTTGTGTCATGGCCGACCAGGAAAAGCCATGAGTCAACTTGGGGACCCCATGGAGACACTTTGGTTGGGAAGTGACATAAATAACTTTTTATTTAATGTAAAAGTAAAAATGACACAAACATAATATGTTTTACGAAAACAATTTTTATATGGGGTTATAAATATCAGATTTTTGATTATAAATATTAATTGTAAATCTAAAAATATTTCCTACATAATAGTATTTTTTTATAATTTTTAGACATTATATAAATTAAATTATTTATGACATAATAATGATGCAGTGATGACATCATTATTTGACGATTTAAATAAAATGGAAAGATAATGTAAAACCTATGAACTACACATGTCAAAAAAAATTGGATGAGTGGATTTCGAACCCTTATCACCTTATCCACGAATTATAGCAATGTGGGACCTTTTAAAACCGAAACACATTTTCAAATAAAGTAATATTTCTTTACATTCCAAAAGTGCCCCTCCTCTCCTCTTATAAAAGGCCCCCACCTCTACCTCATTTCACACACTCCTCAAGCCTTTGGCTCGGCCAAACCCTGCCCATTTACTCTCTTCAAATCCCTCTCCTCATCCTAGAGGATTCCCTTTGGGAAGATTCCTTTCAAAGGAAGTCTTTAGGCTCAAATCCAAAGGAGTTACACTTTTAAAGGTAATTCATTCTCTCATGTTCATTTGTTTTATTTTGCTTCTCCAACCCCCTAAACTCTTTTTATTTACTTCTTTTTTAACAACACCAGTATCTTCAATATACTAGGATTTTGTTATAATATTTATTTGAGCTACACTCTCACAAAACTACATCAAATGGTTAAAGAACATACGGTTTCCGTGGATGGCGAAATTCTGCCTCCCGAAACGATGATTGTTCAATACTCATTTAACACCTTCAAAGGTGGCCATTATGATGTAACTATTTTTATATATGATATATAATATGTTTATGTTTTCCTTAAGCTTCTGTTTTTTTTCATTTTGGTCATACCTTTATGGTTTCCATTATGGGTAAACACGATATCTTCATTTTAGGAAGTGCGGACTACCGCCCCCTGAAAGTGATTTGATTCGTTAATACCATATGTGGGATGTGTAAAGGATAAAGTTATTGATATTATATATGTTATTATACTGGAATTATAATATACTCTTATATCATTATGATTCCATTCCAGAAAATACGAAATAGAAATGGAAGTAGCGTTCATGCGTACGTACGGCTTACCGTCTCCATGAACGGTGCATTTCATTTCATACCTCTAAATGTGATGTAATATTATAAATACATGTATATGATTAATATATATGATATATATATGTTATCCAAATCATTAATATCATTCTGGATATAACGAACCTTTGACCAAATTAACAACATGTAAGTGTAAGAAGTCTATTTTTGACTTAAGAACCGAATACCGAAAAAATGAACATTATTAACTTAAGTGATTACATGATGTTAATAACATGGTATAAAAGGAATAATGAACTTGAAAAAGGTTCATAATCAAGTAGAGATTAACTCATGTTCATTATTTAGGAGATTAAAGAACGGTCGGGTCAAGTCGGATACGAGGTATGGGACTTCGTCTCAATCTCCTTTCATTGAGGCATATTTTATTTTATACACAACTTTCTTTTATACGGTGTATAAACCCCTTTGACTTTTATGTTTATTCAAAAGGAATATTTTTTATACGAAGCGTTTACTAAACGAAAAAAGGGAATGTTTTTTTCATACGTATGCGGCGACAACGACTTCTCCGCCGTCGTGACTGTTATTTGAGTTTCGGCTTCCTCTACAAGCCATACCTTCTTTTTAAAATAAAAATAAATACCATGTTTTACTTTTATTTTATTTTTGGTATTGAAAATGGTTTTCACAATGTTTTTGTCTTGTATTGATATCTTGTGATTGAAATGTGGAAATGTTATGTTTCCTTTATGCATGTTTTATGTGATACGATTATGTTATGGTTCTTGGGAATTATTATGAAGACGGGTGGTTCCGTGATAAACTAAGGGCGGGTGAGATCGGTATAGATCTCCAATGCATTGGGTAACGCGAAGGAGTGAAACGTTAAGGTTTCTCCGAAGTGATTTTAGGGAATATACTGTGATGGGTATTCCAAACGTCACCAAGAGGGTTACTCCCTACGTAAGAATGTTATGAATTCCTCAAGTTACCTTTATGTCTTATGATTTCTATGATTTATTCATGATTTTATGAGGTATGTTAAAGTGACTATGTTGTATGGGTAATGTATAATTTCATTCTTATGTATATACGAACTCATGTTTCCTTTCCATGTTTTTATAACCCATACTGATCTTTTTATGCTCATCCCAAGTTTTTTTGAAATGTTTTTCACAGGTCAAGGGAAAGGTACATGATATAATGATAGTGTCAAGGAATTGTCAAGAAATAATCCATGTTTTATTTTAAATGTGTTTCCATTGATGGGAATGATGAATACTATCTTTATGTAACCACTTTGTTTATATGTGGAATGTAATGCATGTTTTATGATCTAATTCTCTAAAACTCTAAACCCGAAAAGATCATCAATGTGTAATCTTGTAATAACTCAAGATTAAGTAAGGTTTAATGCTGGGGCCTTATAGTTGGTATCAAAGGTCGGTTTAGATAACTTTTAGAGTTAGAATTCTCTTAAATGATTATACAATTTTTTTTGAAATGATATAGCATTTGAAGATTACCATGTTGCTTCATCTAAGACATGTTTTTTCAGAATGGTTTTCCACAGAGGAAACAGGGAAGAATTGCTAGGAAGGCATACAAAAGGAAATAACCTTCCGAATCAGCATCCTGAGATGGTCGGAATTGGAACTGAACAGTTTGTTGCAGTAATGGCGCAGTTGACTCAAGTGATAAATGGTGGTGGTATCCATGCACGAGATCAGCCAGATCAACCGCAGAGGAACATGTCAGTGGTGGAACATTTCATGAGGCAACATCCACCATCATTCAAAGGATCATCTGACCCTGTGCTAGCTGAAGGGTGGATTAAAGAACTGGAGAAGATTTTTGATGTCATGGGGTGTTCATACAATCAAAAGGTTAGTCTTGCTATTTACCGTTTGGAGGGTGAATCAGATCAGTGGTGGTCTATGGTTAAAAATATCAGGGACGCCGATGAGATTGATGCTCTTGACTGGGATGAATTCAAAGGTATGTTTCTTGAGAAGTATTTTCCTAAGTCTGTTCGACTTAGGATGGAAAAGCAATTCTTGGAATTGAGGCAAGAAGAAGACTCAATGGCTGCCTATGAAGAAAGGTTCACTTGATTGGAAAGGTATGATCCAAATTTTATCCGAGACCTTGATAGTAAAATCAATAGTTTTTACTCAGGATTAAAGCCAAAATATCTAAGGGCATTAGCTTCTCGTGAGTTTAAAAGTTATGAAAATCTTGTTCGATGTGCTGAGAAGGTGGAAATGGAGTTTGCCGATGACCAAGTGTTCTATAACAACCAGCAGAAGAAGAGACCGAGGTGACAGGAGAAAGGTAAGAATTCTTCAAAAAAGTCTCATGGTAAGAGAACTAAGTTTCCATTTTGTGATAAATGTGGAAAAAGGCATGCTGGGGAATGTCTTCTGAATTCTGGAAAGTGCTACCGATGTGGTAAGATGAGACATAAGGCTCGTGATTGCACTGAAAAGGATCAAGGTGAAGGTAAGAACAAATTTGATTTTCAGTTAGTGAAATGTTATAAGTGCAATGAGATGGGTCACTATGCAAATGAGTGTCCGACAAAGAGCTTGAGTGATGGGAAGCGGTTAGACTACAAGCTGAAAGGGGTGGTGAAATCCTTTGCAACTACTTCAGCAGATTTCAGTTCATCAAATGAAGTTGTATCAGGTACTTTGTTTGTTTTTTCAGATTATGCCAGTGTGTTGTTTGATTCGGGGTCTACACATTCTTTCATCTCTGAAACCTTTTCTAGTAAAATGGGAATACCATCTCAAGAAATGACTCCTGAACTTTTGGTAAAAACACCTGGGGGAAATGTTGAGGCAAAAAGAATTTATAAGAATCTTCCTATCCTTATCTGTGGAAAGAGCCTACTTTCAAACCTTATTGTTCTACCTCTAGTAGAGTTTGATGTTATCCTGGGTATGGATTGGATCTCTATTTACCATGCTAAGATTTACTGTAGAGCTAAAGAAGTTTCTTTTCAGAAAGACTTGCAGTTTGTTTACAGGAAGGAACCCTTACTTTTGAAAACATAACAAGAGGCCGAGAAACTTGTAAAAGATGGAAATGAATGTTACCTTGCACACATCGTTGAAAATAAAGGAACTGTTCAGATTAATGATGTGCCAGTGGTAAATGAGTATCCTGATGTTTTTCCTGATGAGTTGCCTGGAATAATACCAGATCGGGAAGTTGAGTTTACTGTTGACTTAGTTCCTGATTCTAAGGAAATTTCAAAACCCCCTTATCGAATGGCACAAATTGAACTTTTAGAGTTGAAGGATCAATTGCAAGATTTAATAGATAAAGGTTTCATTAGACCTAGCACGTCACCATGGGGTGCTCCTGTTTTATTTGTTAAAAATAAAGATGGTTCTATGAGACTTTTCATTGATTATAGAGCCTTGAATAATATCATTGTTAAGAACAAATATCCTTTTCCTCATATCGATGATTTGTTTGATCAGCTCAAGGGAGCTCAGTTTTTTTCAAAGATTGACCTGAGATCGGGGTACCATCAGCTGAAGGTAAAGGAGGCAGATATTCTGAAGACAGCGTTCCGTATGAGATATGGCCATTATGAATTTGTAGTAATGCCTTTTGGGATAACCAATGCACCTTCTGTATTCATGGACTTAATGAATAGAATTTTCCATGAGTTCTTGGATAAGTTTGTGGTGGTTTTCATTGATGATATTTTGGTGTTTTCTAAAAGTAAAGATGAGCATGAAAGACATTTAAGGGTTATCTTGCGAACCTTAAAATAAATGAAACTGTATGGGAAATTCAGCAAGTGTGTGTTTTGGTTGCAACAAATTTCTTTCCTTGGTCACATTGTTTCTAAAGATGGAATAACTGTTGATCCTGTAAAAACAAAAGTTGTGGAAGAATGGACAAGACCCATAAATGTAACCGAGATTCGTAGCTTCCTTGGTCTGGAGGGCTATTACCGAAGGTTTGTTAGAAATTTTTCACGGTTATCTAGTCCAATGACTAAGCTAACTCAGAAGGGTGTTAAGTTTATCTGGACAAAAGAATGTGATGATTGTTTTCAGGAATTGAAAAGAAGATTGGTGAATGCTCCAGTTTTGGCACTACCTTCCAGGAATGGTGAGTTTGTTATATACAGTTATGCTTCATTGAAAGGACTTGGTTGCATCCTAATGTAGAATGATCAGGTAATTGCTTATTCTTCACGACAGTTGAAAACTCATGAGGTAAATTAACCTACACATGATTTGGAATTAGCTGCTGTTGTTTTTTGCTTTAAAAATTTGGAGGCATCATTTGTACGGAGTAAAGTGTGAAATATATACCGATCACAAAAGTTTAAAGTATATATTCACTCAGAAAGAGTTAAACATGAGACAAAGGAGATGTCTAGAATTAATCAAAGATTATGATTGTACAATTCATTACCATCCGGGAAAAGCAAATAAAGTGGCCGATGCTTTGAGTCGGAAAAGTAATGCTTCATTAGCAATGTTGCATTTGGAATGTGATCCTTTGGTTAAGGATTTGATGAACTTTGGAATAGAAGTTGTTGGGGCAGGAAGTCATTCTGTTTTGTTTCAGGTATCAGTGAGATCTTCTCTATCAGATAGAATCAAGCAAGCACAGAAGCAAGACAGTGAGTTGCAGAAAAAGGTAGAGCTGGTTCAGAAAGGTAAGTTGCCTGAATTCAACATTGATAATGATTTTGTTTTGAGATTTGGGAAGATATTGTGTGTGCCTTGTGATTCACAGTTGAAGAGAGATATGTTATGTGAAGCTCATTGTTCTCCGTTTTCAGTTCATCCGGGAAGTACTAAGATGTATAGAGATCTGCGGGAGTATTACTGGTGGGATGGAATGAAAAGAGACATTGCTGATTTTACTGTAAAGTGTTTGACATGTCAACAGGTTAAAGAAGAGCGGCAGTTACCGAAAGGGATGCTTCAGCCTTTACCAGTGCTAGAGTGGAAATGGGAGAATATATCCATGGACTTTGTTGTTGGATTACCGAAGACATCTCGAGGTAATAATGCAATCTGGGTTATTGTTGATCGCTTGACCAAATATGCTCATTTCCTTGCTATACGAGATACTTTCTCTCTTGACCAACTTTCCCGTTTGTATCTTAAAGAGATAGTCAGGTTACATGGGGTTCCTCTCTCCATTGTATCAGATCGTGATCCTAGGTTTACTTCTAACTTTTGGAAAGGCCTTCAGAAGTCGTTGGGTACTAAATTAAATTTTAGTACAGCTTTTCATCCTCAATCAGATGGGCAGTAAGAACGAACAATTCAGAAATTGGAGGATATGCTATGAGCTTGTTCTATGGATTATTCGGGAAGTTGGGACCAACATCTTTCTTTGGTTTAATTTTCATATAATAATAGTTTTCATTCCAGTATACAGATGGCACCATTTTAGGCATTATATGGGAAGCGGTGTCGAACTCCAACATTCTGGGATGAAGTGGGTGAAAGGAAGTTGATGGGACCAGAATTGGTAGAAGAGATGGCAGAAAAAGTTCAGCTGATTCAGAAACACATGAGAACAGCTCAGAGCAGGCAGAAGAGTTACGCGGATAACCGGAGGAAGGATCTATCTTTCGAGGTAGGTGATCATGTTTTTCTCAAGGTTTCTCCTTGGAAAAGTGTGATGAGATTTGGTAAGAAAGGAAAGTTGAGTCCAAGGTTCGTTGGACCATACGAAATTCTGGAGAGAGTTGGATCAGTTTCATACCGAGTGGCTTTACCTCCGAGTTTATCTCAGGTACACATTGTTTTTCACGTTTCGATGTTGAGAAAGAATATGCCAGATCCATCTCATGTTTTGAGTCCAGAGGTAGTTCAGCTGGAAGAGAACCTATCTTATGAGGAACAACCGGTCCAGATTCTTGACCATAGGGAGCAAGTGTTAAGGAATAAGGTGATTCACCAGGTAAAGGTTTTGTGGAAAAACCACATGATTGATGAGGCAGCATGGGAATCTGAAAATGCAATGAGGGATAAGTACCCCCATTTATTTGATAAGTAAATAAATTGCGGAGACGCAATTTTCTAATGGGGGGAAGAATGTAACATCCCAAGTAAGTAATGAATAATAGATATTTTTATCTATGTTTATTAATGATTAAGATATTGTTTTAGAGGCTTAAAATGAAAATAAATCCAATCTTAA
Organism: Viscum album; assembly: GCA_963277665.1. Lineage (NCBI taxonomy): Eukaryota > Viridiplantae > Streptophyta > Magnoliopsida > Santalales > Viscaceae > Viscum > Viscum album. Next base: position 1,117,430,484 of record OY728120.1, read on the forward strand.
GCATGGAATACACTAATATTCTTAAAAGATTGTTTTACTGCCTTATGATGGCAAACCATTTTTGAATCTATCTTTTGACAATTTTATAAACTATTTTTGTCAAAATAAACTTATTATTTATTATTGGGACATCAAAATTTACTTTGTGTGAATTTTTGGTATTTTTCTGACAATGTTCATTTTTAATGAATAGTAAAAAATACTGCATTTTACATCAAAACTGCTTTTAATCTAATTTATTTATATGATTAGATTATGTTTTGAATTGGTTTTGAAGTGAAATTAGAATATATTTTTACCATTTAATCCAATGGTGGTCATTGGAATCGATTTTACTTTGAAATTAGACTTAAACTGGTGTCAATCTTTTGATACTTATTGTTTTATAAAAACACGCTATTTGCTCTGACAGCGGGAATTAATTATTAAATTAATTAATGTGACTTATATGTTTTTAAATTTTTAAAATAGACTTCATTTTTGAATTCGGAATATCAAATATAGCTTAGGGTGAAATTTTGGTAATTTTCTGAAAAACATCAATTTTTGATGAATAGTGAAACCACTAAGTGGTACTTATAAAGCCTGATTTTCCGTTTAAATGAAATTTTGCCATCATTATGTTTTGAATTTCAAAAATCCGACATAAATGGTTGTCATTAAGAATTAAAATGTGGTTCAATGAGATTAAAATAGTTTTTTGGTGAATAGTAACTTATTAAGTTTTTAATCGCGATTAGTGGTAATTAGGGTAGTTTAAGGTATAAATAATGCTTTAATAATATGAAATGACCTAGACACAAGTCCCAACCTTATTGGTTGTGTCATGGCCGACCAAGAAAAGCCATGGGTCAACTTGGGGACCCCATGGAGACACTTTGGTTGGGAAATGACATAAATAACTTTTTATTTAATGTAAAAGTAAAAATGACACAAACATAATATGTTTTACGAAAACAATTTTTACATGGGGTTATAAAGATAATATTTTTGATTATAAATAGTCAATGGAAAGCCAAAACGATTTCCTACATCATAGTAGTTTTTTTATAATTTTGAGACATTAAATAAATTAAATTATATATGACATAATAATGATGCAGCGATGACATCATTATTTGACGATTTAAATAAAATGGAAAGATAATGTAAAATCTATGAACTACACATGTCCAAAACCAATTTGATGAGTGGATTTCGAACCCTTATTACGTTATCCATGAATTATATCAATGTGGGACCTTTTAAAACCGAAACACATTTTCAAATAAAGTAATATTTCCTTACTTTCCAAAAGTGCCCCTCCTCTCCTCTTATAAAAGGCCCCCACCTCTACCTCATTTCACACACTCCTCAAGCCTTTGGCTCGGGAAACCAATGCCCATTTACTCTCTCCACATCCCTCTCCTCATCCTAGCGGATTCCCTTTGGGCAGAATCCTTTCAAAGGATGCCTTTAGGCTCAAATCAAAAGGAGTTACACTTTTAAAGGTAATTCATTCTCTCATGTTCATTTGTTTTATTTTGCTTCTCCAACCCCCTAAACTATTTTTATTTACTTATTTTGTAACAAAACCAGTATATTCAATATACTAGGATTTTTTATAAGATTTATTTGAGCTAAACTCTCACAAAACTACATCAAATGGTTAAAGAACATACGGTTTCCGTGGATGGCGAAATTCTGCCTCCCGAAACGATGATTGTTCAATACTCATTTAACACCTTCAAAGGTGGCCATTATGATGTCACTATTTTTATATATGATATATAATATGTTTATGTTTTCCTTAAGATTCTATTTTTTTTTCATTTTGGGCATACCTTTATGGTTTCCATTATGGGTAAACACGATATCTTCATTTTAGGAAGTGGGGACTACCGCCCCCTGAAAGTGATTTGATTCGTTAATACCATATGTGGGATGTGTAAAGGATAAAGTTAATGATATTATATATGTTATTATACTGTAATTATAATATACTCTTATATCATTATGATTCCATTCCAGAAAATACAAAATAGAAATGGAAGTAGCGTTCATGCGTACGTACGGCTTACCGTCTCCATGAACGGTGCATTTCATTTCTTACCTCTAAATGTGATGTAATATTATAAATACATGTATATGATGAATATATATGATATATATATGTTATCCAAATCATTAATATCATTCTGGATATAACGATCCTTTGACCAAATTAACAACATGTAAGTGTAAGAAGTCTATTTTTGACTTAAGAACCAAATACCGACAAAATGATCATTATTAACTTAAATGCTTACATGATGTTCATAACATGGTATAAAAGGAATAATGAACATGAAAAAGGTTCATAATCAAGTCGAGATTAACTCAAGTTTATTATTCAGGAGATTAAAGAACGGTCGGGTCAAGTCGGATACGAGGTATGGGACTTCGTCTCAATCTCCTTTCATTGAGGCATATTTTATTTTATACACAACTTTATTTTATATGGTGTATAAACCCCTTTGACTTTTACATTTATTCAAAAGGAATATTTTTTATACGAATCGTTTACTAAATGAAAAAATGGAATGTTTTTTTCGTACGTATGCTGCGACAATGACTTCTCCGCCGTCGTGATCGTTATTTGAGTTTCGGCTTCCTCTACAAGACATACCTTCTTTTTAAAAGAAAAATAAATACCATATTTTACTTTTCTTTTATTTTTGGTATTGAAAATGGTTTTCACAATGTTTTTGTGTTGTATTGATATCTTGTGATTGAAATGTGGAAATGTTATGTTTCCTTTATGCATGTTTTATGTGATATGATTATGTTATGGTTCTTGGGCATTATTATGAAGACAGGTGGTTCCGTGATAAACTAAGGGTGGGTGAGCCTGATATAGCTCTCCAATGCATTGGGTAACGCGAAGGAGTGAAACGTTAAGGTTTCTCCGAAGAGATTTTAGGGAATATACTGTGATGGGTATTCCAAACGTAACCAAGAGGGTTACTCCCTACGTAAGAATGTTATGAATGCCTCAAGTTACCTTTATGTCTTATGATTTCTATGATTTATTCATGATTTTATGAGGTATGTTAAAGTTCCTATGTTTTATGGGTAAAGTATGATTTCATTCTTATGTATATATGAACTCATGTTTCCTTTCCATGTTTTTATAAGCCATACTGAGCTTTTTATGCTCATCCCATGTTTTTTTGAAATGTTTTTCACAGGTCAAGGGAAAGGTACATGATATGATGATAGTGTCAAGGAGGTGTCAAGAAATAATCCATGTTTTATTTTAAATGTGTTTCCATTGATGGGAATGAAGAATACTATCTTTATGTAACCACTTTGTTTATATGTGGAATGTAATGCATGTTTTATGATCTAATTCTCTAAAACTCTAAACCCGAAAAGATCCTCAATGTGTAATCTTGTAATAACTCAAGATTAAGTAAGGTTTAAGGCTGGGGCCTTATACAAATAGAGTCTAGTTTGAATTTGATAATGTTTTGAAACACTATATAAATCTATGACTTTTAAATGAGATCATAATACAACGATAAAGCATATGATTTTTAAATTGGTAAATTATGACTTTGAATATCATATGAATTCAAGGCTACCATATGAATTTATCATATAACTCTGCATTGTAATTCAGATTATAAAACTCCAGTACATCAAATGACTTTGTTCTGTGGTAGGGAAAATTAGAAAATGATCAATTATTTATATTTAAATACATACAAAATGGATTGTGTTTGACTTAATATGAAGCTGAAAATTTACAAAGTACCAAATGTAAGCCTTGAGTGTAAGTATTTTGAAGTTTTGAGAATAATCCTTTGAAAAGGCGAGTGTAAGTATTCTGAATCTCAACATAAGACTCTTAGAATCAGGTATAAGAATTTGTTTCTCAAAATATGTATTTTGAAGTGATAATAATATAGAAAATTAGAAAAGGGCCTCTGTAAACATTACACAAAAATTTAGTGAGGTATATAACAGTAATCTATGAATTTCATGAGCTATTTAAAGGTAAAACTAGACCTATGTAAAGGTTATATTGAATATAAATAAGCTATGTAAGGGTTTACTAAACCCCACATAAAGGTTATCTAAGATATCCAAGGATTATATAAAGATAAATAGGCACTGCTTAATGTTACTTATTGTGTTTTGAGACCTTTGTAAAGGTAATTATAACTTGAATAAAGGTTACACTAAATTCCAAAGAGCCATGATATGGTAAATTTGAGTTATTTAAAGGTAACTCTAATAACCAGGACCTACATAAAAGTATGATGAGATCATCATTTTATTTTATTGAGGATTATCAAATGAAAATATTTGAAAATCCATTATTATGATCAAAATTATGATTATTCATATGATTCCATAAACTAATATTTAATTCATTTAAATTTTATAATTTTTTTATTCAAGCTATGTTTACTAGATCAATGAGTTGTATTTCTAAGTGATCTCCAAGATACATAAGAATATACCACACTATAGAAGTCTTTGTAGTGAAGACCTTCACATCATATTTAATTTCCTGTGGATATTTTTTAATTTTTTTTGGTCAAAAATCCCTCAAGGCATCATTAAATCATTTTTGAGGTGATTATGTTTGTTGAAAAAGTGGACATCTGTGTTGTGATTGTTGACAAAGCAAACCAAGACATACAAATTTTTTGAAAAAGAGGGTTTCATAGTGGAATGTCGAGTTCAAGGGATGTGGTTAATGATCCATGTTTGTTTCAAGAACGTTGAAAAAGGAATGGATGATCTGGAGGTGGTACAAAAAGAGCAGATACAAGGTGGTTCCATTTTCAAGTGGTTGCCAAATTTTTGGGCCTAAAAATTAACAAATGAATAAAGTGGTTTTTGGCAAAGGAACTTGTGCTCCGTGTACTTGAAGGTGAGGAAACTTGCGTGCCCAATGTTTTTCAAGATTAGAACATCAAAAAATGGCAAAGGGAAAAGGAGTGCTCAAGTATTGGGTAGTTCGCGCAATTGACTTGCGTGCCAAGGAAGGAATTACGCGCCGTTTCCTAGAAGTATTGGAATCTTGTGCACCATTTTTCCTTCGTGATCATATCATCAAAATATTGCAAAGGAAGAAGGGGTGCCGAAGTTTTTAAGTTGGTCACGCAAGTGTCTTGGGGGACAGAAGACTTGGGCACCGAAACTTGCATGCCGGAGGAAGACTTACGCGCCGCCGCACAGGATGTCCAAATGCCTATAAATACAGGTCGACCCCTCCTCATTACACGCAAGTTCAAGACTTAGAGAAAATCAGATCTCCCATCGCACAGGTGTGGTAGTCGCGCAAGTGGTGCTGGGTTTCACATGTAGCACTTGCTCGCCTGTTTTGAAGAAGCGTGGTTGTTTTTAGTTGCACGCCAATATTGGTTTGGGCGTAAAGGGATGTGAGTCGTGAAAGATTGGAGTTGCAGAAGCTTGTGTCGTGCAAGTGGTTGAGGTAGACCTGCTCTCTAGTTATAAATTGCGTGTTGATACTTGGGTGCCACCTTAAACAAGGGCGCCAAGTAAGGTTGATTCTTGGCAGTGATTCAGGGCTGCATGGAAGCTAAAAGATTTCCCCATACCTTCGGTACAAAGTAAGATTCATCTACGAGTGAAAGTTGGACTTCAACAAAGCATCTACATACAACAGCGGATGTATTCATTTGTGATGATGAAGAGACCTATAGGTCTATAAACTGTGAGTGGATCCTTTCCAGAGTAGTGAGCGAAGGAAGAGGAAGAAGGTGATCCTCTCCACTTGTAGTGAGCCAGAGAGAGAGATAAATAGGGAGTGACCCTTGGGAAAGCAGTGAGATGACCATAAACCTTGTAAAGGCAGTTAGCTTGGGCATAGAAGTTATCTAGCCTGAACCTTGTAAACAACAATGTGATTTATTGAATTTGGTACAGCGGCACATCGTTGTTGTTTTCTCCTTGGACGTAGCCCAGTGAGGGTGAATCAAGTAAAAATTATTGTGTCCTATGCATGGTTTACTTTCTGTTTATATTGTGAAACAAGAAATAGAGAGAAGAGGGTTTTTATTAACAGTGAAACAAGACCAGAACGGGCTATAATTTTTAATTTTTCATACCCTGATTCACCTTCCCTCTTAGGGTATTCAGCCTTTTGAACCTAACAATTGGTATCAGAGGGAATGGTTATTATCTATGATTCTCTCTCAAATGGAGTTAACCAATCATAAAGGGATTACAATCTTCGATGGGAACAATTTTCCGCTACGGAATAATCAGATGCAATACTACTTCTGATCATTAAGAATGGATGTGTTTCCAGCAGCAATGCATGACATAACAGCTGATATTAATAGTGGTGCATTATCAGAAGTTGAGCATAGAGAGTTGGATGCTGATTCCAAAGAAATCAATGCCTTAGGGGGTTCCCTATCCAATACTATATATACAAAGGTGGTGTCTTGTAAAACATCACATGCCAAGTGGGAAAAGTTATTTATTATATATGAAGTGGATACAAAGGTCAGAGATGCAATGCTGCATGTGTTGTGGATCACGTATGACGATCTGAGAATGAACCCTAATGAGTCTGTTGATGCATTCTTCGACAGGGTAAATGTTGTAGTGGAAGATATGAAAGGTCTCAGAGAATTTATTGAAGACATAAAAATTGTGAAGCGCATCTTGAGGAAACTTCTAGCTCGGTTCAATCTGAATGTTTCAGTGCTAGAAGATAAAGATCCAATAGAGCTGAAATTGGATAGCCTACACAACACCCTTGTTGCATATGAAATGGGAAATGATGATAATGATGTTATGGAAAAGAGGAAATCCAAAGAGGTGGAATTCAAGGGCTTGAAAAATATCACCATTGAAGACTCTCAGGAAGAAGAAGAGACAGATGAGGTATTGTCATTCCTCTCCTCAAATCATCAAAGAGGAAAAGGAATGTCTAAAGGGAAACTTCCACTATCCGATTTTCGATGTGGAAAGGTTAGTCATCTTGTAGTAAGGTGTCCCAAAAAGTTCCAAGAAGATGATGATGTCGACGAATTCGAAATTCCCAAGAAGAAGTCATTTGATTATGGGAAAGGCAAGAAACAGTTCAAGAGAAATTTCTTCAAGAAGAAAAATATCCTTTCAAAAGAATACCACAGTTTAGATGAGTTTGAAGGTGAGGATGTTGAGGAGATAGAGAACTGCAATGATCGTGGAGAAAATGCTATGGTGGCAGTCATCGGTAGTTCTCAAGAGAAGAAAAAAACCTAAGGTGATGATGAAGAAGAATAAGTGGAAGGAATAATAGATATGCAAGCCGAGTTAGAGGATGCTCTTGAGGAGATATATGTTTGGAGATCCAAAACAAAGAAATCTAACAAAGATTTTCGTGATTCCAAACTCTATATACAACAATAGGAAGAAGTGAAGTCTGAGATAATGAAAGAAATTGAGAAACTCAAGTTATTATCACCAGAGAACTCAGAATCAATTAGTGAGTATAAGCTCAATATTGAAGAAAAAAAAGGGAGATAAATGGCTTGAATAGAAATGTGAAAGATCACATTAAGCATATTGAAGAGCTTGAAAAATAAGTTGTCAGTATCCAGAGAAAAGTTAAAGACCAGGAAAATGCCTTTATTCCCAACACATTCTTGGGAAAGAAGGTCATTACGAAGACTGAAAAGATGGAAGAGGAGCCTAGTATTTCAGTAGGAAAGAAGCAGCAATTGAGCTCAGACATCAAGGCTAACTCATGGTTTGATCAAAAGAAAAAATCTATGGTAATTGAAGTCAGACCGAAAGCACCCGCCCTGAGATTGAAGGTTGATTTGGGCACAAAGCAGAATCAGATTATTCAGATATCCCAAGGGGAAACTCATAGTGCTGAAGTAACATAAAGGAATTCACCTTATATCAGGTTTTATTGTTGTGGAAATATGGGACATTCACAGTATGCGTGTTCCATATCCAAGAGATATCGAAGGGAACAAGAAAATTGGTGACAACCAAATAGAGAACGATTTTCCAGAACATATTTCGAAGGATACTGTTTTTGGTGTAGAGGATTTGGGAACACGGTTAGGTACTGCACTTCAACCATACAGAGAAATGTGCCAAAGTAGAATCAAAATGTTTGTAAGCAGAATATCAATAAACCAACAGGTGAGTTAAAAATGCAGAATTGATTTGCGACATTGCAAGATGAAGCTGGTCCATCATACTCTAAGAAACAACATAAGTCTTAATCCATGCCAAGTGTGAAGGAAAAAGTATGGACCAAGAAGAAAAAAATTGAGAAGGCTGTGGTGGAAGAAATTTCCTTTAAGGCATTAGATAACTCTGGTGTATGGATCCTTGATAGTGGTTGCACATCTCAAATTAAAGGTAATAAGGATCTTGTTACAGGAATTAAATATGACAAAGAAGGAGTTTTCAAATTTGGAAACGATGAAGTCTTGAAGAATGTTGGCTCAGGAAAAGACATGGTTGGGGGAAAAGAAATGAGACGTGTTGATGTCTTGGTAGTAGAGGGTCTTAGTCATAACTTGCTAAATGTTATTCAACTATGTGACTCTAGGAACTCTATCTGATTTACCAAGAAGATGTGTGTTGTGAAAGGAAAATATGGAGCAATTGTTCTACAGGGAAAAAGGACAAAGGTAAATCTTTACCTTGTAGGTGGGGAAGAAGATACATGCCTTTTGTCTAGAGAGGAAGAAAACTAGCTGTGGCATAAGCGACTTAGACATCTATGCCAACCATCCATAGAAGAGCTGGTAAAGTGTGATGCTGCTAGAGACCTTCCCGAACTATCACATGATCTCACTCATATGTGTGATGCTTGCCAAAAAGGGAAGATCATTAGAAAGACATACAATCCAAAGGAACAGAAATCAACTAAAGTGCTCAAATTGGTTCATACTGATGTATGTGGACCTATCTCACCACGAGCTATAAATGGGAAAAGGTACTATGTTCTTTTCATTGATGATTATAGAAGAATAGCCTGGGTATTTTTCATTACCCATAAGATAGAGGTGTTTAGTTGTGTAAATCAGTATAGAAGGGAATCAGAAAGAATGATTGGGCAGAAAATTATAATGTTTTGTACTGATAACAGTATAGAATTCACAAACTGTAAAGTTGAAGACTATCTCAAGAAACACGGGATAAGGCATCAAGTTTAATTAGTGAGAACTCCCCAAAAGAATGAAGTGGTTGAGAGGAGAAATCAGATCATCAACAACATGACCAAACTGATGCTTATTGAAAAGGACCTACCAGAGAAATTTTGGAAGGAAGCAGTTTTGACATTGGTCTATATTTCGAACATGTCTCTGTTGTGTCTGAAGGAAGGGAAGACTTCGTATGAAATGTGGTACGGAATGAAGACAATGTTGAAATAATATCGAATCTTTGGAATTAAGTGTTTCATTCTCAAAAAAGAAAATCATAGGATGTTTGAGTCTCAAGGAGATGAGGGAATATTCCTTGGCTACTAAGGGAAAATCAAAGCATATTAATGCTTCAACAAAAGGCTGGGAAAAATTGTTGAGAGCAATGATGTCACTATAGTTGAAAATGAACAAAATACTTAACGACCTAGTGACCAGTTTCTATATTAAAGTGATGTGGAGGTAAGCAACACAGGGGGAGTAGAATTGGAAGAGGCTGATTCATAAGAAGATACTGATGATGAGCAAGAGGAAGAAAAATCTGTGTCTTCAAGGAAGCCAAAGAGTCGAGCTGAAATTTAAAAGAATAATATCATTGGTGATCAGATAGCTCCAGTTCAGACAAGAAGAATGAAGTCACTACAGCAGACATCTTTCCTATCTTAGGTAGAGCCGAAATGTTTTTCTGATGTAGCTGAAGATGAAAACTGGGTTCAGGCTATGAATGAAGAGCTTGATCAAATTGAGAAGAACCAGATGTGGGAGATTGTTTCGAGACCAACAGATAAGAATGTCATCAGGACTAAATGGGCCTATCACAACAAGATGAATGAAGATGGTGTAGTGTTTAGAAACAAAGCACCACTAGTGTGAAAAGGGTACTCCCATATAGAGGGAATTGATGTTGATGAGACATTTGCACCGGTTGCAAGGGTGGAGACAATACGATTATTTTTATCCATAGTAGTGCAATGAAAGTTAAAAGTGTTTCAGATGGATGTCAAATCTGCATTCCTGAATAGGGTTCTGGATGAGGAAGTGTATATGGAGTAGCTAGATGGTTTTCTCATTCATGAGAATGAGAACATGGTTTGTAGACTGAAGAAGGTGTTGTATGGACTGAAACAAGCACCAAGGGAATGGTACTCAAGGCTTGATCAATACTTGAAGAAGCCTGGTTTCTAGCATGGAGAAGTTCATTACAATCTCTATTTTATCAATGACAGTAATGAAAGGATTATGGTGCTAGTGTATGTCGATGAAATAATTTTTGGTGGATCAGATAAAGCTTAGGGCATATAGTTTTCCGAATTCCAGAAAAATTAGTTTGAAATGTCAATGACTGGAGATCCAACATTTTTCCTTAGTATCGAGGTTACTCAAGGAAGGAATGGAACATTCATTTCTCAATCCAAATATTCCAAAGAGGTTTTGAAAAGTATTGTAATGGAAAATCCCAAGGAGATGAAGACTCCAGTTTCTACCGAGATGAAACCTTCCAAAGATGAGGATGACAATGCAGTAAATATCACACAATACAGGAAAATAATTGGAAGTCTATTGTAGTTAACTGCGAAAAGGCCTGACATTATTTTCACCACATGCCAAGAAGCAAGATATTATAGTAATCCCAAGGAAATCCACATGCTTGTAGTGAAAATAATACTTAGGTATATCAAGGGCATCGTGGACTTCGGCTTGACATATAATGAAAAATCTTAGACAGAGTTATTGGGATATACTGATGCAGATTGGGCCGGTTCAGCGGATGGCAGGAAATCAATGTTGGGAGGTGTGTTCTATCTTGTTGGAATGTGTATTTATTTTCATATCAAGAAGAAATATTTCATTTCATCATGCACTGCAGAATATGAGTATATTTCGGCCACTCAAGCTTGCACACAAATATAATGGATGAAGCAACAACTTGAAGATATGGGAGTTGAAGTGAATTATTCGATCGGAATCCAGTGTGATAACTAAATTGCTATCAATCTTAGAAAAAATCCCATCCATCATTCAAGGAAAAATCACATTGAGATAATGTATCATTTTATCAAGGAGAAGGTTGAGCAGGGAATTGTGATGTTGGAGTATGCGCCTATAGAGATACAGGTTGCAGACATTCTGAAAAAGGCCTTACCCAAGGAAGCTTTTGAGAGACATCGATTGACTCTGGGAGTTCAGTCATCTCCCCACACTTAAAAGAGTGTGGATGTGACCCCCTCTCTCATCGAGGTATGATGTGTTTTTTCTTAATGTGATGATATGTGTTCTCTACTCTGTTACAGACTGCAAAGGATTGAACTTTAGGTTCATTGACATAGGGGGAGAAAATAGTGATTGTTCAAGGGGGAGACAGTGTGTCTATTTAATAAATCATGAATGATATGGGGAGAAGTTGACAGGTGGAGAAACGAAAGGGGGAGTTATGAGAAAGGGGGAGAGTATTAAATCTGACGATTCTAGAAGTGATCGATGAAAGAATAGATATCACGATAGATGAGGATCCTGATGAAAGAAGAAGAGTGGTGTTGGAATGCGGTAAGAATATTTCCAAAAATTGGTATCAGTTTGGTAAAAATTGGTATCAGTTTTTTGTCAACAGTAGATGTCAGAGATGAAGTGATTCATTGTTGAAATTTTCATTTACTCTTGTTTCTCATGCCGATCATTTCTCATGTGGGATTAGAGTATGTGTTGAGTAAATCCTTGATCACTATCTGAATCTCAATAGGCGAATGATGATTGAAGAATTAAAGATGTATATTTTTATGGAATAGTTTTCAACAAACCCAATGGGGGATATTGTTTGGAAAAAATCCCTCCAGGCATCATTGAATCATTTTTGAGGTGATTGTGTTTGTTGAAAAAGTGGACATCTATGTTGTGATTGTTGAAAAAGCAAACCAAGACATAAAAATTTGTTGACAAAGGGGATTTCATAGTGGAATTTTTATTTCAATGGATGTGTTTAACGATCCATGTTTGATTCAAGAACATCGACAAAGGAATGGATGATCTAGAGGTGGTACAAAAATAGAAGATACAAGGTGGCGCTGTCATCCAGTGTTTGACAATGTTTTGGGCCTAAAAATCAACAAATGAAGAAAATTGGTTTTTGGAAAAGGTAATTTCATGCCGTATACTTGAAGCTAAGGAAACTTGTGCGCCCAATGTTTTTCAAGATCAGAACATCAAAAAATGGAAATGGGAAAAGGGGCGCTCAAGTATTGGGTAGGTCATGCAAGTGACTTGCGCGCCGTGGAAGGACTTGCGCGCTGGTGCCTAGAAGGATTGTAAACTTGCAAGACATTTGTCCTTTGTGATCAGATCATCAAAATATGGATAATGAAGAAGGGATGCCCATGTTTTTAATTTGGTCATGCAAGTGTCTAGGGGGATAGAAGACTTGTGCACCAAAACTTGCGTGCCAGAGGAAGACTTGTGTGCTGCCGCACAGGGTGTCCAAACACCTATAAATACATGTAGAACCCTCCCCATTGCACCCATGTTCAAGACGTAGAGAAAATCAGAGCTCCCGTTGCACAGGTGTGGTAGTCGCGCAAGTGGTGGTGGGTCGCGCAAGTAGCACTTGCACACCTGTTTTGAAGAAGCACAGTTGTTGTTAGTTGCACGCCAATATTTTTTTGGGAATAAAGGGAAGTGAGTCGCGCAAGTTTGGAGTTGCAGAAGCTTGTGTCACACAAGTGGTTGAGGTAGACCTGTGCGCTAGTTATAACTTGCGCGTTGATACTTGTGCACCACCTTAGACAAGGGCGCCAAGTAAGGTTGATTCCCGACAGTGATTCAGGGCTGCGTAAAAGTTGGAAGATTTCCCGGTACCTTCGGTGCAAAGTGAGATTCATCTACAGGTGAAAGTTGGACTTCAACTGAGCATCTACATACAATAGAGGATCTATTCATTTTTGATGATGAAGAGACCTAAATGTCTATAAACTGTGAGTAGATCCCCTCCAGAGTAGTGAGCAAAGGAAGAGGTAGAAGGTGATCCTCTCCACTGGTAGTGAGCTAGAGAGAGAGAAACAGGGAGTGACCCTTGGGAAAGAAGTGAGCTGACCCTAAACCTTGTAAAGGCAGTGAGTTTGGGCATAGAATTGATCTAGCCTGAACCTTGTAAACAGCAATGTGCTTCAGTTAATTTGGTACATCGGCACATCACCGTTGTTTTCTCCTTAGACGTAGCCTTGTAAGGGTGAACCAAGTAAAAAAAGCAGTGACCTGTGCATGCTTTAGTTTCTGTTTATATTGTGCAACGGGAAAGAGAGAGAAGAGGGTTTTTCTTAATAGTGAAACAAGATCAGAACGGGCTATAATTTTTAATTATTCAGACCATGATTCACCCCCCTCTCATGGTATTAAGACTTATAGACCTAACAATAATTTTAAAAAAGAAATATACACGTGAGAAATGATCAATTAGATTGGGAATTAGAGGAAGTTTTTGTGTTTTGAGCTGAATTATGGAGATCAAAAACACATGGACCACATCATAGGGTATTTTTTGTGTCTATTTTGTGAGTAAGTTGCAAGTGGTTATTTTATCGAGGAAGAAGAAGATGGGTATTAAAAGGAATTCAAAAATTGTTTTTTGAATTTTTTATCAATTATAATTGACGTTAGATAAGGTCCATGATTTTTTTACTTAGATAAAAAATGAGAAGAAGGTTAGAAGTATTTTTTTTCTATATACAAATAGTTGATGAAGGAGAAGAATATTTAGGAGATCATGGGTGACAGACCATGTAAAATATGTTGAGAAAATGAGGATCATAGGCCACAAGAATATTTTATGGGATATTCTATACCCAAAATATAGTAAATATTCTTTTCATTGTGACCTAAATATAAAAGGAAAAATAAGAATGAGAGGGTGGTGTTTGATAATCCAATATATAAAGACATGTTCTATATTTTGAAGACCACTCAAGGAAGAATATGAGTATAGATAGCCTATGTTAAATATGCTGATCATTTGGGTATCAAAAATGATAATTTTAGAAGGATCCAACTATATTTTAGTGATTATATCAGTTATCCAATGTTGAGAAGATTAAGTAGAAAGAAGAAGAAGCTGGGTGAGAGACCAACTACATAGATTTTTATATCAGTTGTGTAGATACTTTCAGTAAATGAGAAATTAATAGATATATAAGATCATAAGAGCTCAAGGATTGAGTGATACATCTGAATGAGTAAATTATATATAACCCTATAAAGATAATCTGTAATTAGGAACCATGTTTCATTTTCTGACTTGATGATCTAAAGGCATTTGAAGATCCTATGTTGAGGTTGAAGGAGACCCATATTATTATTTTAGATGCTATTATATTGACTTAGTGATTGAATTATAAGAGGATCATAAAGAAACACATTCATTTATATGGTTCTAATACATAAAACCTATGGGACTTAATATTTATAGGTAGATCACAATGAGACTTTGAGAAAGTAGTGAGAAGCTATGGTAAATAAGTCCTGTGAGAATCATGTAAGTGTATACATGATGAGAATATATTTAGGTTTAAAAATCACCAATTACTATAGTAAATATTTAATTATAGTGAAGAATTTTTGATTGGTTTTAATAAACAATCAAGGAAAATAGTACGTATTTTTTGTCAAACCTTCTAAACACCGCACAATTTTTTTATTTTATCTTTACTTGCATGAACGTGGTTTATGATTTATTGGTTAAAATAAAATAGATATAATTAAACTAAATATAAATAAAGGTAAAATTAAAAAGGGGGTAAGTGATTCCAATAAAATTTGGAATTTATTAAAAACAAGAAACACCCAGTTCACCCCCATCTTAGTTGTCTGCACCTATCCGATTGGGAATTTAAATTTTTATCAAAGAAATGTTTATCCTATGATCAGATTTATTTTTGAAGACCCACTAAATTTTATTTTATTTAATTACGTGAATATTTGAGATGTTTAATGAACCTCAGATGGAAGCATCAAAATCTATTCCTGTTGTTATTCATGTGAAAGTTTCTACCAATACTATGAAAAATAGGAAAAAGAAAGAATTAAATAAAGATAGGGAAAATATGGAGAAGGAAAGAGATCAACCACTTACTGAAGCTGAATAAAGTATTAAATTCTTATCTAGTTATTTTTTTAATAGATATCCTTTTGATGACTCTATTTGAAGATATGTAGTGAAAAAATATATCAAACCAATGATTTTTTTTACAATTAGGCCAAAAGTTATATGAATAATGTTCTTAATGAATTTATTGTATATATTTTTTTATCAAGAAACTATATTATAAATATTCCCATCTAGAGGAAGAATCTAATTCCATGTAGATTGGATTGGTTAAACAAGTTAGAAGATGTGAAACTATCTCAAAACAAGTTTAAACTAAGAGTGAAACATCCTCACATTTCAATGATAACAAGGTTTAGATTGATAAAAAATTTCAAAGAATAAATAATAATAATAATAAAGTGTTCAAGGTTATTTTTACTGAGGTATTCCTTGAATTATATAAGATATATAAAATAAATGTTACTTTCAAGGATTCATAATTTAATGTTAAAGATAAAATAATTCAAGAGATGGAAAATTCACTAAAAGTTATTGGTAAGATGCATGAAGAATAATTTCATAAGCTAAGAATTGATTGGGAGAGTAGATCTCAATCTTTTGAGGTAGAGAAATATTCCCCTAATGAATTTCTTAGAGTTTAGAGAAATGTGTAGATATCTAGAAAATTCTCAACCTAAATCCTCTTAAGTTGTTGATATGAAGTGTGCTGCCACACAATTTTCAGAAATGTTTTTTACTTCAAAAGGGACACATGATGGTGGTAAGTATGTCCTAATAAGTGTTGTAGAATCATGAACCTAAAGAACTTATAATAATATCACCCACAATACTAAAGTGACTCATGAACTGAATCTGTTATGTCAAACAAAGTTAGTTAAAATGAAAATTATGTACATATATGGGTGATGAAAGATTATGATAATCCTAACACATCATTATGGGTATATGTGATAAAGTGTAGGAAAATAATCTCCCAAAAAGGATCCGAAAATGTTCGGACTTCAACCTAAAACCATTACAGTACAAAAATATATAATTTCTGGGTTGTGAGCACGTTAAATGAAAAGAACAATATTTTTTTAGAATAAGTTGGTGTTACTGGAAGTTTGGATATATGACCATTGATTGCTGGAATAATATTTAAACTCATAATATTGTTAAAAAACCAAAATTAAGGGTTTATAAAGTAAATATTGAGAAGAAACCTGTTGGAAATAATTCAAAAAATAGAGGAAATATGTCAAACAGAAACAAATTTAAAATCATAGAAAATTTCTATGATTATTGCAACATCTATGACCACAAATATGATGATTTATGGTGTATTAAAACTATGAAAAATAATATTATGATTTTAAAATAAGGATAAAATATCAAAAGAAATAAAAGAAGATCATAGAATCACCTACCTCAAATAGGTTGGAATCAAGTCAAAATTCATTTCCATCCAAGGAGAATGCCAAATAGAGTCAAGAATCAACCTATAATGGCCCTAAATTCCGAAAACCAAAAAATTAATTGAGCATAAACCCTAAATAAACTTTTACATAGATTTTTTTTTATTTTGGGGAGATGTAAAATTGAAGTTAAATATATTAGGGAAAGAGAATAATTTAGGATGAAGTAAGTATAGAGATTTTACCTTTATGAAATATCTTGGAAACATATTGATGAGATCATAAATACAAGGATGTAAAGAGGAAGATATCCCTTGAGATTCCTAAGAGACTTTCACAAAATTTACGAGAGGGATGGGGGGGTATCCCTTAAAATTGAGAAGTTAAAATGGGAAAAACCATTTTTTATGTGATCCTGGATAAGTTACAATGTTTTTTAAATCATATACCAACTTTTTGAATGAAACTAGAAGAGACTTGGGCACTCACATGGTCATTTCACATGGTGACTCCTAAACATGATCCTATTGAAGTAACAACAAAGATCAATATGGGTTGCATAATCACTTAGAAGATCCTTTAGGGCTTGAATAACTATGAACCAATTGTGAAAAACTATTCTATCGAGATTCAAGAACTATCACATGGTTACTACTATTCATGAGAAAATTGTGTGAGAGCCAAAAATATTTAAAATTTAAAAAAATTATGGCCCAAAATCTATCAAAATTTAACACGCTCTATAATTATATAAAATTAAAAAAAATAACCAATAATAGTAACATAGTGCGTTAAAATCTCCCCACTATTCCACTTTCTGCCCTCCAAAATTCGTTATAGTCAAAGTAGATGGTAATTGAAAATGAAATAATCTACACCTCAATAGAATGGGTTGGTGGGAAAGGGAAAATACTAAAGAGGTTCTCAAAAGGAGTAATCCATATTAAACAATACAATATCCTAACCCATAACTCAATATACTCAAAAAAATATAGCCCCCAAATACTTGAATTCCACAAAACATATCCAATCATAGACAAACCATACCCACAAGATATAGAGCCAAAGGAAATGGAGACTGAACATGTGTATCACCATAATTTATAATTAATTTAAAATTGTGAAAAAAGGTAAAACACACTTAGTATGTGGAAAATAACATTGAGGAATTCTATACTCATTAAAACCCAAGTAAAATACATTTTCCCCAACCAAAATAGAAAAGTAACTCATAGAACTCCCAAATGCTCACAAAAATGATTCTATGAAAACCCTCAAAGGATACACCAATCATCCCCCCAAAAGGTCCCACAACTATCCTCAATAAGGACTGACATGGGTTTAAACTTATGTCAAAGATAAGAGTGATATGGGGGTAACCTAGGACCTCACACATGAAACACCCACTCATAGTGAACTAAACAAGTTCGAAACTAGACACCATCTAGTGCATAATCTAAAATACTACATCACAAATCTTAGTTACCCAAAAACACACCCATGGATTTACCTTAGTCAATACATCAAAAATCAAACATCATTATTAGGACATAAATTATATACACCACAAGAAAAAAAACTCAAAAACCCATTCAAGTGCATGAAAACAAAACAACCAAAATGAAACCAAAGGAAACTACCAATAAGACTTACCTCAAAGATTTAGTTGAATCCTCATACACAAATATAAAACCAGAAATTAGATCATTACCTAAAATTCATTTTAACATGAGAGACTCAAAACCTCATGAAGATCAATATTTACCAACCCAATTATCCCACTAAGGCTCATCTGATGTAAACTAATCAACTCCATCCATAAAATATTCAACATGCTAAGATAAACCACTACACCAATAAAAAGGAAAAATTAAATCTACAACTCTATTCAAAGTCAAGGAATAATCAAAACTTGGACTAATAACCAGACAATTTACTCCTAAAGACAACACCCTATATCATACCATGACGTCACTTTTAGGTATGAATGTTCATTTATTTATCCTAATTTTTTCATGTTACTTTTTATTCCACACTATGTGTTTTTTTAATTTTTGAGTTATTTTGTGTGATTCACATTTGACACATAGTTAGGAGAAACTGTGAACCATCTCTAGGTAACCATGCCTCATCTATGTGATTCAGGAGGGGAATACATGGTTGGTGTATGGTTTATGGGAACCCTAAAATCACTGTGTGGGCCTTCAATTTTCATGGAAAAGTTAAATCACATGTTTGGATCAAAATTTACCAAAAAGTTTGACCAAACCTTATATCTTCATCTAGGGACAATTCCAGGTGCATGGTTGGAACACAATTTACCAAACAATGTGGCTAAACCATTAGATGAATTTTTTGTTAAAAAATTGGTATTAAAACATGAAAAGTATACCGAGACCCTCA
Organism: Viscum album; assembly: GCA_963277665.1. NCBI lineage: Eukaryota > Viridiplantae > Streptophyta > Magnoliopsida > Santalales > Viscaceae > Viscum > Viscum album. Next base: position 1,117,449,536 of record OY728120.1, read on the forward strand.
TTATTCTCCCTGTATATTATCCTATCAACCTAGAGAATTCCTTTTGGTGATGTTGACTATTTATTTCATTATATAATGATTTTCCTTCGGATATTAGTGTGTTGGATCTTGGAAATTATAGGTATGTGTTTGTTGTTTACCCGTTCTTCATCATGCTTATAAATCTACTATTATTTCCTTAAAATGAATTATATATCTAGGATACCATGACCAGATCTATGGATTTGGGTATTATCTAATGGAAATTATTTTATATAGGTCTATGTAGATGGATAGACAATATAAGTCTCTTATATCATGTGTGTTTTCTTCAAGAATAGTACTATTGAAGTAGGTGTCCCATGCATCTATCTTTAAAATAAATCTATGTATGATTGTGATTTTATCATGGGATTTAAAAGTTTTAAAAGTTTTATTCTTATATTTTAGTATCTATATCAAAATATTTAATTATATTAATCCTTCAATAAGTGTGTAAAATGGGATTTCATACAATTTTATTTTAAAACAAATTTAAATGATCAAACCTTTATTCTAGAAATTGAAATTCCTAGTTGTCTCTTTGATAATTGTTCTTTAAATTGTTTTTGATGTTAATATGAAAAAATGGTAGGAAAAGTTTTTTTTTATAAAGATCATTTTCATTTTCTTAATAAAGGAATGTTCATTGATTATATCATTAAAGAATGATCCTAAGGCCCTGCTAACACTTTTAATGATTTCATAGAAATCAAAACCCCTAGAAAATTCCCCTTTATATGTGATAAAAATTATATATGATTGAAATATTGTAATACATATCCCTTTAAATGGATGTTGAATACTAAAGGTGTATGATTAAATGTATCTATTGAGAAATCATGAAATATAGATTAGTTTCATATCATTGTTTATTTAATTAATGAATAATAATAGTAGTTGATGAATTTCATTGAAAATATATTTATGATAGTTATTATTTTGCCTATGGTTATGCATTTCTCCCCTTGGATATGCATGAAAATGGCCTAATCAACTTCCTAATGGTTTACAGCTATTGAAAGTCATTAGTCCCAGATTGGGCCATGGGGAGTTTATGATGCAACTGATAATAAGGGTGTGAGCTCGACCCTAACAAGAAACCTTTTCCCATGGAATAGGGGTGAAATGTCCATGGGAGAGAAAAATGTGTGAGTGGGATTCACAAAGTAGACAGTACTATGTCATCCTGTGAGCATTGGAAACTCACTTGTATGACCTATACCTAGCATTAGATAAGGGGTCATGTTTTCACACCCCTTGGGTAGCACTAAGGGGGAGATTTTTGTGACCAAGGTTGTGAAAAAATCCCCTTAGGTGTTTGAGTGAAATCCCTAACCAGATTACTATACCATCATAACCAACCCATTATCCTAGAATAGGTCATATGTGTTATCAACCTTAGGTGAAATTCCCAGACACCAAAGGCTGAAAAAATGCCAAGGGTTCAAGCACACAGTTACAATGGGGAACAATTTAACCTATTTAACATGCACACGTGCACACACTATCATAAGATAAACCAAAATAAATAAACCAAATACGTATCTATAAATTATTCATGCAACCAAATCCAATAGTAATAATGAATTTAACCAAACCCAAAAATAAACAATGAATCAAGGACCAACAACATATTAACAATGGACAAATGTAAAAAAGAGACTAAACACAAAATTAGTAAAATAATATTTCATAGAGGAGGAACCACTCCAAACCAAGATAATAAAAACTATAAGATCCACCTAAAATAACTATAATAACATCTATCAATGTGTTCTACTAGTGAATTAAGAAACTATTCCCTTTATTGTATCATATAAAACAATATATGCATATGCATTGTGGTTCATACATAGGGGTGAGTATAAAAACTCAGTAGGTAACTCCCATAGACTTTTCCCACATTCAACTAAGACTATAAATATTTTATATCACATATTTATAAAATAGAAAAGTGGAATAAAAATGAAAATCAATATTTTTCACAATAATCAATAAAGCAGATGCATAGGTTTTCCAAAACAAAATAAATAATGAAGTGTTTTCCTTTCAAATTAATAATCCATTAATTAGTTTAAATTTTGAATTATAATACCCATTATATATCTCTATATCTCTCACAAACACTCCCTGTCATGTAAAGTGACATCCCTATGCTCATGAGTGGTGATATGCCCTCCACCAAGCTATCGCTTTGTGGAAATCCTCAATGAAAATTTACAATTGGCCCTAAGAAACAAGTCTTTTTCAAAAAGGAACTATAAAACTAAAATCATGAGCACAAACCAACCATTAAACTTGTTATTCATCTCCCATAAACTTGTTATTCCAAGAACATGTGTCAAATCCATTTTTTACTTTAACAAAACTATTTTTTATCAATTTATCAAGCATGTCGTGGGAGAAACCCACAACCAAATTTCAAAATCCAACAAGTAAGATAGAAATAAAATAGAATTTAATCATTGTAATTTAAATAAATATTATAATGGATTTATTTAAGAAAGCATAGAGCCTTTTTATTCCAATGAAAGTAGAAATAGGGAAAAAAATACCTACCTCGGGTTTGTTTGATGCCACCAAACCCCCAAAAATATACATTTCTTGGATATATACTCTATTACTCTAAATAATCACAAGAATATCACATTAATACTCGTCCACTATTATATATATGTCCATAGAGACCCTAATTTAGGGTTTCATTCAAGAGAAAATGAGCAGATCTAACACAAAAAAATAATGGTGTTATTTACTTTGATTAACAAGATTAACCACTTGAAGAGTCATCAAAATATAAGTACTGAGATGAAATATTTGGAAAATTAACCTAATGAAACCTTGTAAATCAAAATCCTAGGTTAATTTAGGAATAATTACACTCTTTGAGTGATTTTTTTTGTTCAAAATAGAATTTATATACAATTAAAATCCCAACACACTGTTAAGACACACTATTTGACTAACTGTGTGCTAACCATGTGAATCGGCTCTGTCCAACTTTTTTTCAAGACACATGTTTAGACACATGGGATTTCTAAAATATTTTATAACCATGTTCCTACATAGTAACTTTTTAAACTGCTCGCACAGTTTCCTGTACATAGTTATAAATAAGCATGATCTAATTCTACACCTCCAAAAAGGCATCCAGAACCATCCAAAATTTTATATAATATTCCCAAGACTTAAACCAAACATTCTTGACCTTAAAGAATCTATAAAATTTTGTAAATAACTCAAACTGAGGGTGTCACATTCTCCCCACCATTCAGATATTCATCCATGGAATTATAGAATAGGTCCGACCATTGCTCTCGCATAAACTTATCTCTTTCTCATATTTCATCTTAAATGTTACCATGATGCCATAAAATCCATACTATAGTTTTCCTTCATAGGATATTCTCTTATTTATCCAAAATTATATCTCATACATGGATAAAACTTACATCTAGATAAAAAGTTAAATGTTCCCAACTGATCACATGATCAGGATCCGTGTGATATTTTTTATTTGAGAGACAATGAATGTATTATAAAGAACTCTGAATTTTAGTGGTAAGGTTGACTGATATATAAAATTTCTAATCCTTTCAATGATATTGAACATTCCAACATACCATGGAGAAAACATCCCTTTCTTTCCCAAACATCAAAGACTAAGCCTTGATGAAACCTTTAAGAAGATGTGGTCACTCAAATTGAAATATAACAGTTGACGATGGTGGGTTGTATATGATTTATTTCATCTTTGGGCAATGAACATTCATCTTTGGATCATATGGATCTTTTCCATAGTCTCATGGACAAGACTAGGCCTAATAAGTGATGTTTCCCCTATTTCCACTCAATATAGTAGATAAATACAAGGAAGACTATAAAATTTCCCTAATCAGGTCATATGTACCATTTATTAGTAGATATTATTATAGAATAAGTAGACCAAAGGAATATGATCTTCTCATGATCCGCTGAAGTCCATGAAATAATATTTGAGCATATCTTCCAAAATCTGAATTGGTTATTCTGATTTTCCATCCATATGAGGATGATATTCCTTTATTATAGTCTAATGAGTACCGAGAGTCTGTTTCAGAGATCTCCAGAATTAATAAGTTAATCATGGATCCCTATTAAAGATAATCAAAATTGAACTCTATAGAACTTGACTACTTCTATAATATATAACTTTTCCAAATAATCTACTGTATGAGACTCTATTATTGTGAGAAAGTGTGATGACTTAGTGAGTTGATCCATGATCACCCAAATAACATCATTCTTCTAAATCATCTTCAATAGGCATGTGACAATGTCCATGGAAAATTCATCTCACCTCTATACAATTATAGGTAAAGATTACAACATACCGAAGGTTTATTTATGTTAAACCTTTACCTACTAAAAGTTTAGAAATTTCATAACATAATATGAAATTTTTTATTTCATACATGAAAATTGGAAATGCTCTTTTATCCCCTTATACATTTTATTAATACCTAGATTAATAGGCCATTTGGAATGGTGATACACCAATGAAATCTGTTCCTGACAAGGGTGAGTGACCTCAATTTGGTTTCGAAAGCGTAAAAAATATTTTCCATCATATTTACAACTCGAGGAAGTCTCCCCACCATTTAGGTTTTAACTAATGGTGATGCAATATGGATTACATATTTTAACATCTTTTACAAAATTTATTAGGTATGGAGAAATATTAACTATAAATAAATTTTCATTCTCATTTATTTCATTAAAATCCAAGTATATGTTAGAAATAATTCTCATCAGATACCATTGGTGATGGTCTTCCCTAACCACTTGGCTAAGTGATTTCTTAATAAATAAATTTTCCACCAAATTCACTTTACTAGGTATGTATTACAAGTCTAAATCAGACATTTAGAGGTACTCCATCCATCATTGTTGCCTTAAGTTCAAGTCTCACTGAGGGAAGATGTATTTAAAACTCTTCTGATCAATGAACTTTATGAAATTTTCTCTAAAGAGGTAGTGATACTAGGTCATTAATGCATGGTAAATGTATCTAATTCTATTCCATGAATTAGATATTTTTTCTCATGCACTCAAAATTGAATCAAATAATAGTCCATGATATGATCTCCCTATACGTGAACTCAATCTAGAACAAATCCATTTGAAACACAATATACTATATAGACATAACCCATTTCTAGAAAATTAGGATGGCTTATGGGTGAGATGAGATTTAATCTTTAAAAAACAATTTTGATAAGTTATCATTATATGGGAATGGAATATCCTTTATCATCATATCAGTTAGAAGAGAATAAATCCTAATGAAATCATGAACAAAGTGATGATAATAACCCACTAATCCCAAAAAAATTTGTATCTCAAAAACATTATTTGGTGCATTCCAAGAGATGAATGCATTGATCTTCCTAGTGTCAACTAATATACCTTCTTTAGAAATGATGCGCCGGATGATTTTTTTTGTATCAATAATTCAAACTTTGAAATATTAGAATAAAATCGATGGTCTGACAATGCACTCAATATAATTTATAAGTGCTTGTGAAGGACATTTATACTTCAATAATAAACTAAAATATCCTCAAAAAATTCCACTAAAATTTTTTGAGGTACCCGTGGAAGATATAGTTCATCATGAATCTAAAAAATGTAGGTGAATTCATCAATCCAAAGGTCATGATGAAACATTCATAATGTCAATAATGACTTCAAAATTATATATTTATAATATCTTATTTATTAATATGATATGATGATATCTTAATCAGAGATAAATATTAGATAAAAAAATAGATTCATTTAACTGATTAAATAGTTCATTGATTTGAGGAAGAGGGTACTTATTTTTAATCATAATTTGATTCATTTTATGAAAATAAATACGTAAATTTAGGGAAACATATATATTATTTACAAATATAATTAGTGGAACCCAAAGAAATGTACTTGTTCTTATAAATCCTTTACTCCCCAACTCTTCGATCTGGAAGTTTAATTCCTGCAACTATTTAGGATCTATGCTATAAGATGAGAGAAAAATAAGGCTTGTTCCAAAGACTATATTGATATAAAATTTGGTTCCTCACTTTGGTGGAAACCCAAAGAAATAATTTAGAAATAAATATAGGTATTGATGCACTATGTTTGGAAGATTCCTACTTCTAGTTTCATCTGTAGCCCCTAGAGTCATTATTGGATGACCAAATATGGCTTAATCCATAGAGACCAGAAGTCCCAATCGACTAGTATTTATATCCCAATCCCCATTGAATACATGATGAATTCTATATGGGAATGTGAATCACACTTACTAAGTGTAGCAGTCTATATGGGATTTAAATTCCACCAGCCAGTCCATTCCAAATATTTGATAAAAAAATCCATCTCTAGGATCATAAACTCCAAGTGAAATTTACCCATGTAAATGGTAATGGGAGAATCTAGGAACTTAAATACTATGAAATCCTTCTATATGAGGGGTTTCTTGATAATCATGGTGTGAGGAATCATTTCCATGTGTAATACCATTTTTTAACACCTCAAGAAGTAAGAAAACAATGTGATTCACTAGTATCAGACAAGACATGCACAAGAGTCAAGTTTTGAAGGATGGTACCTTACACTATGGAAAGACCTAGTTTCTCATCCATGATAGGCTGTTATGATATTTATAACTATTAATCAACTTATACATGATAAATCAAACTTCCATATTGAGATACATACTAATAACCAATGTGTTCATGGATATATTCTAGTTCACTTGGGTTTGTGTATGAGAAAAAGTCTGATGGTATTATTCCATCATAGCATACAAATCCCGAGGATGATTCAATCCAATTCCACCTATTTATATTTTAATTTTATAAACAAACTTCTATAGATTCCATTTCTTTATATAGTATTGGGAATTATTTGGTGATACAATTCATTCCTTCTTCATGTTCATAATCACATAGCACTAGAAACATCCTAGTTCATTACTATTATGGGGTGGATAAGTGACTGCTCTAGTGGATTTATTTTCTTCTACCTTTATACCTTAGGTGTTACCCTCCCCCTTATGTTAATTTCTCAAGATGAAATTTCTACCATTAATCAGATTCAAAAAGGATTCCCATCCACTTAGATTTATTATTAGGTTTCTCTCTCCAATAGGCTCCTTATTCACTATTTTTTATAGTCGGTAATAAATAACCTTACCACCTTTGAGTGAACCACATGCTAGATATCCACCTCAAAGATCTGTACTTTCAATATCTAACTAGAAGCTACATATGGTCCAAAGAGAACAAGGTGGGTAAATTTAGAATCATATTTAGTCACTGACATTATTATTTGTTATATTTTAAATAATTATTAAATATTTTATATTTGTAAAGTTTCTATGAATAATTTTTTATTAAAAATTTCAAAAATCATTTCTAATTAAGATATCAATCCAACTTAAATTGAAAAACCATGTTCCACCATGCTTGTTCTAGGTACTCAAGCATATAGTTTACTAGATAGGATTTCATTTCATCTAGAGACCCCAAGAAGTAAATTTTTTTTGTCATTCTATATAACTATACTCTTACTTTCTACGATATAAAATCACCAAGAAACATCGGTGGGTTTTGCTTTTGAAATTCATCAAAGTGATTAATCTGAAAAGGTTATTCAATCTTATGCCCCTTGTTAAAATCCTGAAAGGCTTTCACAATACCCTGAACGACATCCTAGTTCAACTATGATTTGGGTGAAATAACGTTCTCAATTTCTCCCTCTCACTGGTTTCTTGTTCTCCTCACTAGTGTCATTTTAATTATATAAACCTTCTCATAAGTCAACAATTTAGTCCTTTTATTGATCATATTTTCATAATTATATTTTATATATTAAAAACACAATCATAATATAACAATATAAAAATCAAGTAACCATGTGACAATATGGTACTAGTGACAAGTCTATTTACTAATGTATGACACCTAGAAATAGTTGGATAAATCCATGACGATGAGTTGACTACCCAACTATAATTGATTTAGATCACTTATTTGTACCCAAACATCCTTAGTAACTTAAAGTTAAAAATAAAAGGGTTTTCTATATATTTTTATTCTATAAATTTCAATTCCTAACACATCCTATCTCTTTAATACCATACCAAATTGTAGGAATGACCAAAATAATTTTATTTGTAATATTTCTACCCAACCCATTATATTGGACTAAGTTTGAGGTGTTACTAAACGTAGGTGAAATTCTATAGATACTAAAGGCTTACAATAAATGCCAACCGCAAGAAAATATGATAACATTATAAGGGGGAACGATTCACCCTATTTAACACACACACACACACACACACTATCACAATAGAAATAGAAATAAATAAACCAAATACATCTGTATATATGACACATGCAACCAAATCAACCAATAATATAAAATGAAATGAAACCCAAATATAAATAATGAATCAAGGACCAGCATAAGAGTAAGAATGGAACAATGTAAAAAAGGGACTATACTCTAAATAAATAAAGGAATATATCACCAATGTGACACAAAACTTGAACAAGAAAATAAAAACTCCAATCTCTACCTTAACCAACTATGATAACATCTATCTAGGTGCTCCACAAGTGAAGTATAAAACCAGTCCATTTCCTGTATCACATAAAAAAATGTCTTCATATGAAAAAGGTGCATATTTATGGGTGAGTATAAAAACTCAATAGTTAACTCCTAGATAATTTTACCACATGACACTAACACCATAAATAATTTATCTCATATATTTAAAAAAAGAAAAGTGGTATAACAAAACATGATACTGTTTTTAACAATAATCAATAAAGAGGATGAAAAATATTTCCAAAATAGTATAACCAAATAGGATTTTCTATTTCAAGTTCATAATTAGTTTTTTTAATTTTTAATAATCATATATATTCTCTAACACATAGTCCCATGTATTCCAAGTAACATCTGTATGCTAGAAATTGGTGATATATCCTCTACCATGAATCCTCTTGGTGGAAATCCTCTATGTGCCTTTATAGTCTGCAGTGAGCACCAATTCTATTTCAATAGAGCCTTATAAAATGTAAATTTAAAACACACAACAACCATATACCATTCCATTCACCATACACAACCCCGTTATGCCAAAAAATGTTTTAAAACCATTTTCCTTTATAAAAACTATTTTTCTCAATTTATCAAGCACATTGTGGGCGACACCAACAACCCATTTTAAAAATCCAACCATTACGAGAGAAAACTATCAATGTTTTAGTAGTTTAATTCCATTCAATAATATAAGTGATTTATTTAATAAAAACTAGACACTATATATTCCAATATAATAGGAAATAGGAAAAAACCCACCTACCTCAGTTTCATTTAGTGAAACCAATACATAGATAATATGTAGATCTAGGATTGTTCCTCTATTACATTAATTATCAAAAAAAGATACCATTAAAACATGTTAAATATAATAGATTTGGTCATGGTATCCCTGATCTATAGTTTTTTCAAGATAAAATGATTAGATCCAACATAGAAAGAAATAATGGAGTTCTTACCTTTGTTTCCCAAGACCAACCACTTGAAGAATCATTGAAATTGAAGTCCATTGACAGAATATCACCATAAATAACCTAAAGGAACCCTTGAAATCGATATATTGGGTCATTGGTGGAAGAATGAAATTTTTTGGACAAGTTTAAAGTAAAAAAATTGAATTTCGGTATAATTAAAATCTCATCACATAGTTAAGTTGTAAAATTTGACTAACCTTGTGAATCACATATATCCAAGATATTTTTGGGTTATATTGTTAGCCACAAGAATTTTATAAACCATGTCTCCAATTTTCACCTTCCCATTAACTCCCCAAACCACTTACATAGTTTCCTAGAGACTTTGTATGGTTTTTACTAACCATGCTCAAATTTTTTGCCTCTAAAAGGTATCTAAATCCTTATAGAATATTCCCAAGAATTGACATGAACATTCCATACCTTAAATAATCTATAAAATTAGATAAATACCTAAATTATTGGGCGTTAAATTTCCATTTGGGTTCTATCTATTGTAATTTGGGCATCCCACATTGGGGCCTAGGGAGTTAATGATGCACCTAATAATAAGGGTGTGATATCCTCTATGAAATGAGGAATTTTATCATGAAAAGGGGTGTGATGTACCTAGAGAAGAAAATCACGATTGTGGGATTCCAAAATTGGACAGTATCCTGTCATCCTATGATCCCTGATGACTTGGACACACAACTAACATTGTAGTTTTCATGATGATATTATTGTATTTGTTGTCAATATGTTAAATAGAAGTCGTTGTGTGTTTTGAATAATAGTGTCGTGGATTGAGTATAATCCCATTACATGAATATTGAAGGTTCTTCCCATATATTCTGGGTAAGGATAAATAGAAATACATAAGGGTTCCATGAAAATGCCAAGGAACTACACATGTTGGTAAGGAAAATGGAGATAGAAGGCTGCTAGAAAGAAACCCCTTTTGTCTGACAATTATTTGAGCTATTATTTAGGGATAAGATAAGTTTTTAGGGTTTAATAAAACTATCTACAATATTTTTAAATATAGGAATAATGGAAGAAGAAATGATGGATACTAAATCTGTAATGGAAAACTTGTATATTAATGATGAACAAGTGTACAATAAATTCAAATCTTGAAGGAAAGAAAACATAAATGTGGAGAAACCATCATTTAAGTATTTATCATTTTTATTTCTATAATTAATGTGAAATTATCATTGATTAATTTTTTAATTTATTTAAAATTATTTTATATGAATGGATATGAGTCCAATAGAGTCTAGTTTGAATTTGATGATGTCTGGAAATACTATACAGATTGCATGTCTTTGGGCTAAGATCGCAAGACATTGATAAAGCATATGAAATTGAAATTGGTAACATATTAATTTGAATATGGTATGAATTCGAGTCCATTATATGAATTTATGGTAAAAAAATACATTATAAGTCTGATCATAAGACTCCAGAACATTGTATGACTTTGTTCTAAGGTAGGAAAATTGGAAAAGTATCTATTTTTTTATCTTTCAATACATACATAATAGATTTTATATGGCTTAATATAAAGCTAAAAATTGACAAAGTACCTAGTTTAATACATTAGAATTAGTATTTTTAAGCATTGAGTGTAATCCTTTAAAGTTTCAAGCATAATTGTTTTAAATCTCAACATATGACATTAAGAATTGGGCATAAGACTTTACTACACAATGTAAGTCTTTTGAAGTGATGAAAATACAAAAAATTAGAAAAGGGGATATGTAAAGGTTAAAAATAAATTCTATAAGGTAAATAAAGGCAATTCATGAATTTCGGGAGCTATGTAAAAGTAAACCTTAAACTACATAAAGGAACCCTTGACTAGAAATGAGCTACATAAGGGTAAACTAAATCACACATAAAGGTTATCTGATACATACATAGGATACATAAAGGTAACTAGGCACTGTATGAAGGTACTTATGGAGTATTGCGATCTATTTAAAGGAAATGATAACTAATGTAAAGGTTACACTAAATTCTAGAGATTTTTTTAAAAGGTCAATGTGAGTTATTAAAAGGTCACTATAATAATCAGGACCTATGTAAAGTATGAGGGGATCACCATTAATTTTTTTACAGATTATCAAATGAGAATACTTGAAAATCCAATCTTGTGATAAAAATAAAGATAATTCATATGATTCCAAAAATTTATATTCAATGAATTTAAATATCACAAAGTTTTGTGATTCAAGATGAATTTTTTAGATCAAGGATCTAGTTTGATGAGTGATATACATTCCATAAAATAAGTGACCATGCTGTAGAAATATTTGAACTAAAGACCATCACGTCATAGTGAATTTACTATGTCCATTTAACTAAGAGTTTTACAAAAGAAATATACCATTGATAAATGATCAATCATAATACAACATATAAGAATCCATGGTGTTTTAATTGAATTTCGGAGATCAAAATGACATAGAACATTCAGTAGTGTATTTTTGGTGACCATTTTATGAGCAGGTTAAAATTAGTGAGTTTTTTTAGTGAGGAATAAGAAGTTGAGTATTATTATGAATTCAAAAATTTATTTTTTTTGTAAATTATCTCTCAATTATAATTGAATCTAGAGAAGGTTCCCAAATTGTTTTTTGTGTACTACCAAATTAAAAGAAGGGTATAAGTGGTATTTTTCTATATATAGGAAGTTAATGAAAGAGAAGAATATTTAAGAGATAATGGGATATAACCCATATACAAACCTTTTAGAAAATGAGGATCATGGGAGACAAAAATATTTTATGCGATATTATATACCCAAAATATAGGAAATTTTATTTTCAACGTGACCTAAAAATAGAAGAAAAAATAAGAAAGAGAGGGAGGTGTTCAAGAATCTGAGTGTTGAATATGTGTTCTATATTTTGAATACCTCTTGAGGAATAATATGAGTATAGTGAACCTATGTTAAAGATGATGATCATTTGGGTATCAAAGCTAAAGATTATAGAAGGCACCTATTGTTGTTTTGTGATTAGATCAACATTCCAAAGTTTATAAAAATAAGTAAAAGAAATAAGAAAATGAGTGAGAGATAGACTGTGATACTTTTATAAAATTACAAGCTATTATATATTTAATATTGTAAGCACTAAAATATTTATTGGGAAAACTAGATGATAAAATTTTGTACAACCCTATGAAGCTAAGCCATAAGCAGGAACTGTGTTACATTTTATGATTTGAAGGACTAAAGGTATTTGAATATCCTATGTTGAGTTAGAAGGAGGACCATATTTTTGATGAAGAAGTACATTATGTAGACCTAGTGATTTAATTTAAATAGGATCTTTGAGGAACAATTTCATATACATGGTGCGAAGCCACATAACCTATTTGAATTAAATTATACATGGAGATCACAACGTGACTCTGTGAAAGTAGTGAGAAGGTATTGTAAAGAATTACTATGATAAACATGTAAGTGTATGGTGTTGGATCGAATATAAAGATATGTATATCTATTAGATGGAACAATACAAGAGGGGGGGAGGTGAATTGCAGGTTTAAAAACCTTTGAGTTTTAGCAACAATGAGATTAGTTCAAATGATCTTAAACTAATACAAATACAAACACTCACAATTGTATTGAATATAAAAGGTATGATGTATTGTAATACTAATGTAATGTAAAACAATTGTATTCAAGGTGAACACAATAATCAAAGTAATACAAAGATGAATGATTCCACCTTAAAGCGTATAGAATCAATCAATACAAAATGTAATAGAATGATTGTAATTGAAACAATTACAATTGAATATGTAAAGAAGAATGGAAAAAATACAAATTCCATTCTAATACAAGTAGCAGCGGAAATGTAAAAGTATTACAATTCATTTAACCCAAAGAGAAGGGTTATCCTTTCACCTAGGATAAAAGGTCTGTCTCACCAGCACCTTGGTGAGCCCTCGATACGATGATCGGCACGTCTGTCTACCTATCCCCGGCAGCCCTCGATACGATGATCGGCACGTCTGTCTGCCTATCCCCAGCAGCCCTCGATTTTGTAGGTAATAGACACCTCTGTCTTTCAATTACTTGAAAGCCCTCGATATGATGATCGGACGCACAAGGAAGATGGGAGAAGTCACAGTGTCTCTCTCTAGAATCTTTGTAGTTCACAGAGTCTCTTCATTCTTTCTCTTTGTTCATCGTTGTACTCTCAGCTTCAAATGACCTCCTATTTACAGGCCTCGGGTTCCAACGGTCATATTGCCTCCAACGGTCATATTGAAACAGAAAGCACGACATCGTTTTGATTAGTTTGTAACTAACTCAACGACATCGTTTTGTTAGGACAAGAGATATAAAGAAATGAAAAACATGAGAACGATTCATATGAAATGAGTGTTTTTGACCAAGTACCATAACAAATAATGAACATCTGAATAGCAGAGTCAGTATGATACGATTGACAGAGTCAGTACGATACGATTGACAGAGTTAGTATGGTACCATTGACAGAGTCAGTATGATACGATTGACAGAGTCAGTATGGTACGATTGAAAGAGTCAGTATGATCAGTATTGTACGATACGATAAACATGATAAAAGACAAATGTAATTTCCAAACTATGATAGAATGCATTTGTGATTTCCAAAACGTGATATAGAAGTCAAAAAGAAGACTTTTGACTTAACAATCTCCCCCTTTTTGGAAAGAACAACACACAAAGTAAATGTAACAAGAAATACTTATCTCCCCCTGAGTTATTGAAAACTCTTCTGAATAAGAAATTAAATAGAACTAACTCCCCCTTAGGTATGGACTTTCCTAAGGATTTAATTCATAGATTTTCCTTGTAAATCATTCTTCCCCTTTATAAAACATTCTCCCCTTTGTAAACATTCTCCCCCTTTGTGATTTACAAAAAGAAAGGAGTAATCTTGAATTTTCTGAAAGAGTTAGTAAAGCAATACAAGACAATGGATAAAAGAAAAGGATCATAAAAGTCATTACAAAACAAAGACAAGTTCCAAAGGAAAAAAAATACAACAATAATTTGTTTTCCCTTTCGTTCTCCTTCTTTATAAGCTCATGAAGAACAGTTTTCATCTTCTTGATCTCCTTCTTGTCTTCAGAAATTGATTCACCCTGAGTTTTGAGAAGCTCTTGTTGGTCCGCAAAAATCTGATCTTGATTTCTGATAGTCTCCTCCTGGACTCTGATTACTTCTTCAAGGGTATCAATTCTATTTTTCAAATTCTTGTTATCTTTCGATAACACAGAATTTTGATTCTTCAGAAAAACCATTTCATCTTTGAAAGATGAAACCTTCGATAATTCAGATTGAAAAACATTCATTCCCTCTTGCAAATCTTTCACTGAAGGAACATCGGCTCTTTGAGAAGATAAAAGATTCAACCTTTCAACCGTTTCTCTGTCAATCTTGTTGAAAGAAATTGAAAGCTCATTTGATAACCTTCTTATATCTTCAATAGCCATTTCATGATAATTGATTGAGATCTATGTTTTGTACGAACACTTGGTCATCTTATTGCATGGCTTTTTATGAGCAACCGAACTTTCTGATAGAACTTTCAAATCAGCTTTTACTGAAAAAACTTTCTTCCTCAATTCTTTTACGGAGCCAAACTTCTTCTTTTGATTGTCATTAATAAAATCAATCTTCCCTTCCAGCCTCAGGAAATAAGGAATGGTCTTCTCAACCCTTCTTAAAACATGAAAAATATAATAACTCTTCTTGAGAGAGATTGTATGTTCTGAATCAGTATCTTCATCGTACGACGCTAGTTCATATGATCGGCTTGAGTCAACAACTGGCTGTTTCCCTTTTGCTTTTTCTTTCTGCTTTTTTTCTTCTTCCACTTTGTCACTAATGACAAAAACTTTATCAGAATGAGAAGATTGAGCACCTTTCTTTTCTTGAGATGACATTCTGTCCGGAGATCGAGCTTGATCGGCATGAGGAGTTTGTTGAAAACCTTCACTCAGCTTTGGAACCGATTCCTCTCTACTGTTCTTTGAACTTTGAAGAAATTCTAAAAGAAAGTCTCCTTCTTATTCTTCCACTTCTTCTATCTCTTCCATCACTTGTTTTTGTTTTCCTTTCTCAGGGAAACTCTGTACGATCGGCTCGTGGTGCACTTCTTCTGTTAGTTGGGCACTAGCATCCTCAACCGCATTCAAGACTTTAGAGGAATCAAAGTCCTGAGCCTTTCTTTTTAAAAGAACCTTCTTCTTCTTTTCAGTCTGAAGGGATTCTTCTACCCTTAATCTTTCTGCAAAAGCCTCAGCAGGATCAGGACCAAACTTCGGATCACCTTCCTTTCTCTGTTCCTTATCCTTTCTCCATTTGGCTACAACCTCCTTACTGTACCTTGGATTCTTCTTCATCTTTGAACTAGTTTGCGGATCAGACTTTTGAGTAACACCGGTAGATTGAATGCCTTTGGCTGGCATAGGTGCCAATTGATTCTGAGCCAATTCAGCTTCTATATCTCTGACAAAAAGTTTTGAATTCGGATCGAAACAAACATTCAGCTTTTTCATCGTACTCTTACTAATCCATGGGGGCTTAAAATCAATGTGGTTTCCTTTCAAAGGAATGTTACAAAACGTCATACTCTCAAGAATGAACTTCGTAAGGATAGCTGGATACATAATCATCTGGGACTTAATCCCTCCTGTCTTGACATTCTTAATGGTTTCAAAAACATACCCCATGAGATTTACTTTTCTCATATTCACAAGATAGTCAAGAATGAAGATATCAGAAACTTTCAGAGTTTCTCTATCCCCTTTCCTTGGGATAAGAAAAACTTTCATCCATAAATTGACAAAACGATTGTCTGGAGAAAGATGAGACACTTTTCTCTTTTCCTCATTAATAACAAACAATGTCTTTTCATCACTTTCTCTATTAAACGTACCAACTTCCTCTGGTAGTTTGTGTGATTGACAGAAAGAATCCCCTTCTACAGAAACATTCAGAAAATTTTCCACTTGTTTCACAGACATAGACAATTTTCTATCGTACACAACAAAGTTTATAGTCATGTCTTTGTCGAAATAAACGGTTTTATAAAACTGACAAACTTCATAAAAGAGAACTGGATCTTGAGAATCAGGCTTTTCAACACATAGATGTTCCCACCCTTGAAACAAAATGATCCTCCTGATTGTAGAATCGTACGTATCGAAAAAGTCTCGAGATACTAACCTTTCTCTGTTAAAGTATTTCTCTGTAAAAGTCTTTGAAGACATTTCGGCGGGAGTGTTAGCAGAGGATTGAGACATAATGGTTCTGCTAATGAGAAGTTCGTACGAAGAGTTATAGCTGGTGGAGCAGAGCTTCGCCTCAATTCCCGAAAAAAAAACAATGTGGGTTTGGGGAGGGGAGGGGGCTATTTATAGGCGATAAAGGGGTGACCGTTGATCTTCTACGGTCGAAAAAGGATGACCATTGATCTTCTACGGTCAAGATTAGAGAAAACCAGATCAATGGTTAGGATTATAACAAAGAAATTTTTTTTAAAAAAAAAACCTGTCGGAGAATGTAAGGTAATTGTTGGTTTCGATACATTTCAAAAGGAAAAAGAACGTACGAAATAAAGTACAATAGAATTATTAGACGACATGCCGATGGAAAACAAATTCAATACTATCATCGGCCGATTCAATATTATGATTGATTGATACGATGGAAAAGAATTTCAATACCATCATCGGTCGATTCAATACCAAGATTGATTGATACGATGGAAAAGAATTTCAATACCATCATCGGTCGATTCAATACCAAGATTGATTGATACGATGGAAAAGAATTTCAATACCATCATCGGTTGATTCAATACCAAGATTGATTGATACGATGGAAAAGAATTTCAATACCATCATCGGTCGATTCAATACCAAGATTGATTGATACGATGGAAAAGAATTTCAATACCATCATCGGTCGATATGATAGAAAAGAAATTTAATACCATAATCGGTCGATACGATGGAAAATAATTTTATTACCATCATCGGTCGATACGATGGAAAAGAATTTGATTACCATCATCGGTCGATACGATGGAAAATAATTTGATTACCATCATCGGTCGATACGATAGACAAAAAAAATGAATGATACGATAAAACTGTCAATACGATAAACAGAAGAAGAAGAAAAAAAATTAATGAAATGATAAAATTGTCAATACGATAAAAATAAGAAGATACACATATTGAGAGAGTAAATAGTTAAAGATGATAAGATAAAAAGAAACATAAAGACATAGAAATAAATGTCCTCCCCCTTTTTATGAGGAGTTTCTTACTATTAGGAGAGATGTAAAATAGGAAGTAGATATGAATGATTATTTTAATATAATCATTCCTAGCTTCTATTTTATAAATTCAAATATATTAGAAGGTAAAGGTTTTGTAAAAATGTCAGTAAGTTGTTCTTGTGTTCCGATTAATTGTAAAACAATATCTCCTTTTTGTGTGTGATCTATAAGAAAGTGATGCCTAAAATCTATGTGTTTTGAACGTGAGTGATTTGCTGGGTTTTTACTAAGAGCTATGGCAATTGTATTATCACAAAGAATTTGTGTTTTGAAGAAACTCAAACCATAGTCAGTGAGTGTGTGCTGCATCCACAATACTTGAGCATTATCTCCGAAGGTAACTTTTCCACCTTTTGTTTTGATAACCTTTTCAAAGAGATCTTTGTTTCTAGTCATATGTCGAGAACAACCACTATCCATGTAACAAATGATCTTATTGATACAATTCTCGTTTTCCTGAAAAATAAACAATTAGATTTTCGGAATCCAAACTTGTTTGGATCCAGAAGAGTTAGATAAATGAATTTTAGGAATCCACATTTGTTTTGCAAAATGAGCTTTATGAAATCCTAAAGATTGAGTTTTGTTAAGAGAACAATCTCTTCTCCAGTGTCCACCACATTGAAACTTAGAACAGAAAATGGTTTTTTGAGGAACAAAATAATTATTGCTAAAAACAGGTTTGGAATAAGTATAACCAAGACCAGAACGATTTCTCAAAGGTCTAATTTGAGAATACATCCTGTCAAAGTTTTCTTTTCCATGAGTAAAGTTTGACAAACACTTTTTCAAGGATAAAATCTCTGACTTTAGTTTTAAAACCAAATTCTTATTTTCCAAAACATTTGAATTTGAACTAGAGTTAGACTCTAAAATATTTTTCTTCGAAATTATAGTTTCAATATCCTTAGAAAGTTTATCCTTAATAGATTTAACTTTCTCAAGGGTTTTTAAAATGCTTTCAAAGTCAGAAGTTTTCACATCAAGATCTTTAGAAAGATCTGATACTTATTTAGTCAAGATTGAAATTGTAGAATTTGCTTTTTCAAATCTCTTTTTATGTTTAGAATTTTCATTTTCAAGTAACATAGAAAATCTAGAGACCTCTTCAAAAGAAGGTAATGTATCATCTTCTGATGATGAAGAATCATCATTTAAAGATTCATAATATCTATTATCAATATAATTTGCATTTAAAGAGACATTTGTAATAGCTTCAGCATTATGTACCTTAGCCATGAGACAATGATCTTCAATTGGTAGTCTGGCTAGAAGTCCAATATTTCTTTGTCCTGATGTCTCATATTCTGAAGAATAATCTGAGGAATCACTACCACTTGCACTCCACGTATCATTTGCTTTCAAGCCTTTCTTTGTCTTATAAAACCCTTTCTTGTTTCTTTCTGGGTGTTTCTCTTTTCTATCTTTCCTCTTCAGTAAAGGACTGTCAGGCCTTATATGTCCTTCTTTTTTACATTCATAACAAGTTACCTCTTAATATTTCTTATCTTTCTTTTTGAATCTATATTGAAAATCTTTCTTTCCCACAATCTTGTTCATCCTTCGAGCAAGATTGGCTAACTCATTATCCGGAAGATTACAGTCACTTGAATCAGATATAACAACTTTCTTGGATTTAGACCTTGTAAGCCTTTCAGGTGTTTTATCTTTAGATGCAAAAGCTACACTTCCATTCCCATTCTTCTTCTTATTGAAATCAGCATCTCTCTTCATTCTTGTCTCATGCTGTAGAAGAGTTCCAAAGAGTTCATCAAGAGTAATCTGGGAGACTTTTCTATTTTCATCAATAGCTGTCCTTTTTGACTCCAATTCATTTGGCATTATATCTATAATTTTTTCAACAAGAGCTTCATCATCAAGACCTTTTTCTCCCATAGATTGTATGCTGTTGACAATTGTCATAAACCTTTGTTGCACTTTACATACAGGCTCTCCATAAGGAAAAACAAATCCATGATACTCTGCTCGAAGCATTTCTCTCCTTGTTTCTATAACCTTGGATGTACCAAAATGAGTGACTTCTAATTTCTTCCAAATACAGTTGGCTACTTCACATGAAGATATCCGACTATATATATTCCTGGTCATAGAGCATAATAAAGTAATGCGTACCTTGTAATTTAGTTGATATTCCTGCTTCTCTTGGTTGGTGAAAGTACTAACTTCTTTATCATGAATTTTGTAACCCCCAGTAAGCATAATAAAATTGTCTACACCAGTATTGATAATGAAAGTCTTCATACGATCTCTCCAATACTCATAATAATTTCCATAAAATATTGGTGGTCTAGAAGGATTCATATTATCTATTGACCCAATATTCATTCCTGTCATCTAATAAAACAAAAACAACTTTTCCACTCCACACGTTAGTGTAGTAAGTATTCAAGATAGTAATAAGAAATAAAGCTAGTAATACAAATCAGTGGAAAACCTCCTCTGATACCAATTGTTGGATCTAATATAAAGATATGTATATCTATTAGATGGAACAATACAAGAGGGGGGGGGGGTGAATTGTAGGTTTAAAAACCTTTGAGTTTTAGAAACAAAGAGATTATTTTAAATGATCTTAACCTAATACAAATACAAACACTCACAATTGTATTGAATATAAAAGGTATGATGTATTGTAATACTAATGTAATGTAAAACAATTATATTCATGGTGAACACAATAATCAGAGTAATACAAGGATGAATGATTCTAACTTAAAGCGTATAGAATCAATCAATACAAAATGTAATGGAATGATTGTAATTGAAACAATTACAATTGAATATGTAAAGAAGAAAGGAAATAATACAAATTCCTTTCTAATACAAGTAGAAGAAGAAATGTAAAAGTATTACAATTCTTTTAACCCAAAGAGAAGGGTTATCCTTTCACCTAGGATAAAAGGTATGTCTCACCAGCACCTTGGTGAGCCCTCGATATGATGATCGGCACGTCTGTCTGCCTATCCTTGGTATCCCTCGATATGATGATCAGCACGTCTGTCTGCCTATCCCCGGCAGCCCTCGATACGATGATCGGCACGTCTGTCTGCCTATCCCCGGCAGCCCTCGATTTTGTAGATAATCGGCACCTCTGTATTTCAATTACTTGAAAGCCCTCAATACGATGATCGGACGCACAAGGCAGATGAGAGAAGTCACAGTGTCTCTCTCTAGAATCTTTGTAGTTCAAAGAGTCTCTTCATTCGTTCTCTTTATTCATCGTTGTACTCTCAACTTCAAATGACCTCCTATTTATAGTCCTCGAGTTCCAACGGTCATATTGCCTCCAATGGTCATATTGAAACAGAAAGCACGACATCATTTTGATTAGTTTGTAACTAACTCAACGACATCGTTTTGTTAGTACAAGAGATATAATGAAATGAAAAACATGAGTACGATTCATATGCAATGAGTGTTTTTGACCAAGTACCGAAACAAATAATGAACATATGAATAGTAGAGTCAGTACGATACGATTGACAGAGTCAGTATGGTACGATTGACAGAGTTAGTACGATCAGTATTGTACGATACGATAAACATGATAGAAGACAAATGTAATTTCCAAACTATGATAGAATGCATTTTTGATTTCCAAAACATGATATAGAATTCAAAAATAATACTTTTGACTTAACATATGGATGGTGAGATGATGTGGAGGTGTAATATGTACCAAACATTACAGTCATAATTTTATTATAGTGAATAATTATTCATTGGGTAGAATAACCAATCAAGACAAGGAGTTGATCTTTCTAGTCGACCTTATAAATACCTCATGCTCTTTTTATTTTATCTTTAATATTATTAATTTAGTTGAGTATTTCTTGGATAAAATAAAATATAGTAAACTAAACTAACTAGAAATAGAGGTTAAATATAAAAATGGGTTAAGTGATTCTAATAGATCTCTAGATTTGGTAAAAATTGGAAACAACTGATTTACTCCCCCTCTCAGGTTTCTATATCAATATTAATGAAAATTTAAATTGGTATTAGAGGAAAGGTTATCCTATAATTATATTTATTTTTGAATACGCAATAATTTTTATTTGATTTAATAAAGTGAATATTTGAGATGTTTGAAGATCCTCATATAGAAGGATCCAAATCAATTCTTATTATTACTCATGTGGAAGTCTCTTCCAAGACTATAGAAAATAGGAAAAATAAAGAGGAAAATAATGTGAGGAAAAATATAAATAAGAAAGGATATTGATGACTTATTGAAGATGAATAAAGTAGTCATTTCTCATTTAGTGATTTTTTGTAGACATTATTTTGGCGACTCTAGTTCAAGCTATGGATAACATGAATAAATGAAAATAGTTAGAGTTTTTTACTATCATATCAAGGGTTATATGAAGAATGTTTTTGATTATTTTTTTCATATATACTTAGTTTCATCAAGGAAATATTTAATGAAAAATCATAGATAGAGGAAGAAGCTGATTCCATGGATAATTAATTTTCTAAAAAGATTGGAAGGTGAAATAATCCCTTCAAACTAGTGAAAACTATGGGTTAAACAACAAAATTTTGAAACAATAACATGTATTTGATTGATGAAAAATTGAAAAGAATATTTTTAGACAAGGAAGTGTTCAATGATAATATTACCTAGTTATTACATGAATTAGAGAACTTGAAAAATGTAACTATGAGTTCCAAGGATGCATAGATGAATATAAAATCTAATAGAATTTAAGAGATAGATAGTTAACTATAGGATATTCATAACATTAATGAATAAAAAATTCATAAGATGAGAAGTGATTGGGAGAGTTGGATCAAATCAGTTTAGGTAGAGTAATATTACCTCAATGAGATGTTTTGATCTTTGAGAAAAGTTTAGAAATATAGAAATTTATCAACATGTATCCTTATAAGTTTTTTAGAAGAAGTGTTCTACCACTAGAGTTTTATAAAATTTATTTCCTTCAAAAGGGACTCATGTTGGTGGTAAAGTGTTATTGAGAAGTGTGGGTGAAGAATGCACTTTGTTCACATAGAAGAAGATCACCCACAATTCTAAAATAGATATATGTACTAATATATTATGTCAAACAATTCTAGATAAAAGATAAATTATATACATCTATGGGTAAAGAAGTTTTTTGAGAAGCCTACCACAACATCATTGGTATATGTGATTAAGTATAGGAAAATAATCTCCCCAAAAGGATCCCAGGAGGTTGTGAATTAAACCTAAAATCAAGAAGGTCCAAAATCTTTAATGTCTGGATAGATTTCACCTAAAATGAAAAGAATAATATTTTTTGTCATATGTTAGTGTTTTTAGAGGTTTTTATATATTAAAATTTATTATTTGAATAATATATCATTTTATATAAGTGGAAGAAGTCCAAAAGTAATTGGGATAAAAACCAAAGTTGGGGAGAAACCTTCTAGATCGAATTCCCATAATATGGGATATCTATCAAATAGAAAGTGATTTTAAAGCATATAATATATTTTTTATTGAAACATCTATTTCCATACATATAATGATTTCTAGTATGTTACAAACATCCATAAATACTCTGATGATTTGAAATGAAGGGTACAATAATAGATGAAAAAGACACTGAATACAAGTCGACCTTGGGGAAAATCAAAATAAGTGTGCTATATAATTTTCACCGAAGATGAAAGATGATAATTATGTTACAATAGACATGAAAAGATGATTTTATGTTGGTAGAAAAGTACACAACATAGACTATTGTAAAATGGCCATGAAGATCCATAAAGTTCAAGAGAATAATCTTTAACACAAAATTAATTGAAGAGATACATAAGAAGATTAATATGGTGGAAGAAATAATTGATGATTATTTTAAGGTGATACCCAAAAAGGATATCTCAAAAGATGATGAAAATTTGTGTGTAATGTGAAAGAAGGAAGGAAACACTAATTTCAGATGTATGTCATGGTTTCTTGTTAAAAGTATTAGAAAAGTCATGAAGGGAATATAAAAAATAGAATAAAGTTCCAAATTAGATATTGTAATGAAAATATCCACACCCATGATGAATTATGAACATGAGAAGAAAGAGTACTTGATCATATGGCTTGATTAGTTGGAAAAGAAAATGGTGATGGAATAAGAACAATAAATTGAATCTGTTATTATTTTTCAAGATAAGAAGATAATTCCAACTAAGAAGAAAGATAAAAAGTCAGAGGAAACCATGCTACCCAAAGTCAAATATATTTTAAAAAATCAATAAGTAATCAAGAATGAAGAAGAATAATAATTCAAATATTAAAAGAAATGTGTCACCAGGTTAAGGAATATGTCTTATCCTTAATGCTACAACTGAAGAGAAGTTGAAGAACACCATATTATAATTATTAAATATTAGTTGATTCACTTAATAAATAATGAATTTAAGGTGATTCTACAAGTAAGTCAAACCATAATGTGTGTGTGGGGGGGGGATTTAGTTGGTTTTCATTTTCAAATTGACATAAATTTTCAACTAGTACCATGAACTTATTAGAGATTATTCCTAAAAGAACAATTCAATGGTGATGACATATGGAGTGAAACAAATGAGTAAGAACTATTGAAGATGTCAAGGATTCCAGATATATATCATTTTTACATGATTTTGGAATCTAAGAAACCTCTTTAAATAAAGATACTTTATGTATGATTCACACTCTTCTAATTCTGTTAATATCTATCTGTATTCTTAACATAAATGAGGAGTTAATGAAAAAAGAGAAGTTATATATCTTTCCCATTAGCTATTTTGATGTGTTTTTGAGATTCATGAAAGATAAAATTTTATATGAAAATATAATTATACAAACCCAATATTAGTGAAATACACATTTTGAATCACATAAAGAATGTTTATGGAAAATTTTGGAGTTTATGTTATGAACTCTTGTTCTATATGCTAGGTTTGACCACATATACTTATGTGTGATTAAATCATATCTCATTTATATGAATGATGTGACTCCATCCTTTTATCAAAAGGAATGGATATAATCTCTCTATAAAGGGGGAGAATATTGAATAGGGTGAACACAATGGGAGAAGATGTTGGTATTTTATATTGATGAGATAACCCTAACAATGAGGATAAAATTTTTCTCCCTTATTATTCATTATTAATAAGTGGAGAAGAAAATTTTAGACTTCAGATGTTTAATTGGTACTGAAAACAAATTCAAAGGGTGAGATTAATGTTCCCTTATGATTTTTATAATGGTATTATTGTATTTATTGTCAATGTGTTTTGAGGAAATAAAACTGTGTTAGGAATAGTTGGGAGATGAATTGAGTATCCAACCATTACATGGATATTGAATGTTCTTCCCATATGGTTTGGGTAATGATAAAATGAAATATGCAAGGATTCCATGGAAATAAAAAGTAACTTCACATTTTGGAAGGGAAAATTAAAAAGCAAGGCTGCTCATGAGTATCCCCTTTAGCCGAATGATTATTTGAGTTGGTCTTCATGGACAATCAAATGGATGAAGGTTTAAAATACCTGTCTAAAATAGTTTTAAATTTTGAAATATTGGTATAAGAAAAGATATATACTAAATCTATAATGGGAAACTTGTATATTTCAAATGAATAAAGTGTACAATGAATTCAATGTTTGTAGGAAAGATAACTTAAATTAGAAGAAACCATACTTGAGGTATTTGACATTTTGGTTGATGTAATTAGTGTGAAGTTATCTTGGATGAAGTTTGGAAGTGATTTACATGATTTTAGATATATGAATATGATTCAGTGAGAGTTTAATATGAATTTGAGGAA
This sequence comes from Viscum album, assembly GCA_963277665.1. Taxonomy (NCBI): domain Eukaryota; kingdom Viridiplantae; phylum Streptophyta; class Magnoliopsida; order Santalales; family Viscaceae; genus Viscum; species Viscum album. Next base: position 1,117,475,336 of record OY728120.1, read on the forward strand.
TTCTAGACACACTGTGTAGATCGTATGACTTTGGGATGATATCATAAGACTTTGACTGAGAATACAAATTTTAAATCAGAAAATTATGACTTTGAATATCGTGCGACATCAATTCCATCATTTAGATTTTTTATTATGACTCTGTGCTTCAATTATTTGATCATAATAATCTAGTACATGGTATGAATTTGTTTTATGGTATAAAAATTGGTAAAGGCACGATCATATATATTCAAAGACATAAAAAATAGATTTTTCATTACATTATTCGAAGATGAAAATTGAAAAAGTTACTATCATAATCCTGGAGAATAAGTCTTATGAATCACCGAGTATAATCTTTTAAAGAGATGAGAATAAGTCTTATGAAACCTAGAAAATAACTTTTCTATGCAACAAAAGTATTTTTAAGTGGTGATAATTAATAAAATTATCAATGGACCTATGTAATGGTTGAAAAAAATATGTGAGGTATGTAAAGGTAAGACATGAATTTCAGGAGCAATGTAAAGGTAAATACTTACCTATTTAAAGGTAATAAAAATTGGAAATAAGCTATTTAGGGATAAAATAAAACCATGTAAAGGTTATCAGATATATCTATGGGCTATGTAAAGGTAGTCATGCATTGAGTAAATGTACTTCTGGAGTTATGAAACTTATGTAAAGGTAATGCCAAATTTCATGAAGATTACAATGAATTAAAAAGAGTTTCATTAAGGTAAATGAGATATATTTAAAGTTCACTATGTTAGTTAGGACCTATATGAAAGTATTTGGAGATCACGGTTCGAATTTTTTTAGGAATCTAAAATAAAAATATTTTAAAATTTATTCTTGTGATCAAAATGAAGATAATTCATGTGATTCCTAACAATAATTTTCAATTCATTTAAATATAATAAAGGTTTTTTATTCATGATGAGTTTATTGGATCAAAGAAAAATTTATTTTTCTGAGTGAGCTCCATTCCACCTAAGAATACACTAAACTGTAGAAATATTTTAAATGAAGACTATCATATCACAGTGAATTTACAATGGCCATTTTGATGGGTTCTTTACAAAATAAATCCACTTATGAGAAAAATTCAGTCGAACTATTCTATATAGGAATTCATGGTGTTATGAGTTAAAGTATGGAGTTAAAAATGAAATAGACCATGTTGTAGTGTATTTTTGGCGATTGTTTTGTGAACAGTTTTAAGGTGGTGAGTTGTTTTAGCGAGGAAGAAGAAGATAAGTAATATAGGAAATTAAAAAATTGATTTTATTATGAATTATTTCTCAATTATAATTAAATATATATAATTTTATTGAAATTTTTTCTAAGATATTGAATAATAAAAAATCTAGAAGTTGTATTTTGTTGTAGGTAGGTAGTTAATGCAAGACAATAACACTTAGGAGATCATGGGAGACAAAAACCGATATAAAATAAATTGATAAAATTTAGATCATGGGTGATTGAAATATTTTATGGGATATCATATATCCAAAAATATATGAAATAAACCTATATATAAAATATAAAATAATAAGGATAGAGAGATATTTAAGAATCCAAGAGCTGAAGATGTGTTCTATATTCTGAAGACATATCAATGTAGAAGATGAGTATGTCAAGGTTGTGCTAAAGATGGTGATCATTTGGGTATCAAAGATTAAGATTTTAGAAGTTTCCGAAAATCATTTAGTGATTAAATCAGTGTGATGAAGTTGAGAAGAAGAAGTAGAAGGAAAAAGAATTGGAGTGAGAGACTGATTGTGCTACTGTTCATAATAGTTTTTTCAATACATTTAGTAAATTAAAAGATGATGGATATAAAAGATATAAGATAAAATAAATTGAGTGAGATATCCTGATGGGTAGATTTTGTAAAAACCTATGAATATGAGATATATATAGGAATTGAGTTTAGTTTTATGACTTGATGAACTAAATGAAATCAAAGATACTATACTGAGGTTAATGCAGATCCATATTGTTTTTTATGAAGTATCTTGTATAGAATAAGTGATCAACATCCAAAATGAGCGTAAATAAATAATTTCATATACATGGTGTGAAGCTATAGAACCTATGAGACTCAAGGTATACATGGATATCATAGTGAAACTCTATGAAATTAATGAGAATATATTTTAAATAATCCCCATGATAATAATAAAAGTGTATGCATAGTAAGATGATTTTTAGGCATAAGAATCACCAACCATTGTAGTACACATTTAATTATAGTAAATAATACTTGATTGGGGTGAATAACTAATCATGAAAAATAATATATCTTTCTGTCCAAACCTTGTAAATACTACATGATCTTTTTATTTGTTTTACTTGAATGCATGTGGTCGATGATTTATTAGTTAAAATAAAATAGACCCAACTTCCCTAACCAACAAAATGGTTAAATTTCGAATGTGGTAAGTGATTCTAAGAGAATGTAGTAAAATAAGAAACACCTGATTCACCCCCTCTCAGGTTTCTACACCAATCATATTAGGATTTTCAGTGACATATATTATGGAGAAATATTTAATTTTTTAGGATAAGTTTTTTTGTGACTAATTAATGAAATATTTTTTTATTAAAATGAAAAAAACCATCCTGGAGTTCCATCGAAACCGATATCAAATGTAATGACCCAAACTTTTATCAATGAGATTTCCCTTATAATGTTTATATTATATAGTATAAATCACATAAAACCACTTAGAGAACAAAATAAAATCATTATAAATTAATAATAAAATAAATAAAATGTATTTAAAGATGTTAAGGAACCTATACCGATGAAATAATAACTTGCCCTTATGAATAGTAATACAACCCATATGAATAGTAAATCGGCCTAATGAATAGTAACCTCACCAATGAATGTATAAACAAAAATTATGCATATCATAAGTAAATGTATGATATAATTATATCATAATAAAAGTAAATTAATATTTTAAAAATTAATGCTTAAGTGATGGTATTTTTTTAAGTCATAAATATTTAATTAAAATTTTATAATTAATAAAATTATTTGAAAGAAAATTCATTTTCATAAAATGGAATCATAAATGAATATTTTACTGTTTTATGATTTTAGGATAATTTTATGAGAACTTAGTTAAATTTTGAAAGTATTATAAATTCAGTTTTACATTTAATTCTATATTTTTCAAGTAAATAATTATTTTATTTAAATTTTAAATTTTAAATATTTAGAAAATTATTTTCATAAAATGGAGTTAATTTTTGAATTCTACGCATAAAAAATGGTTAGGTTTATTTTTTTTAATAACTTGAATTTTTAGTGAATAGTAAAATACGGTAATTTACAGTATAAATATATTATGATATAAATACACTATTCCATGGGTCATGGATTATGTAATAACCCCTGGTTCGAAATAAAATGAACTTATTAATGTGTATATTAACACGAATCAACACTATTGGATGTCTTGAGAAAAATAATAAATTAATGGGTAGAATAATGTGAAATTACCCCTCTCCTACACTATAAAAGCCACGCCTCACCCCTCTTCTCTTCACTCATCTAATCCTTGAATCTTGTCAAAGTTATAACTAAATTCTATTCCCTAGACTATCCCAATGTAGAAGAGATATTTGTTTTACTGAAATAAAAAATCACCTATACCTAAGGATGTTCTCAAGGAGGTTAATTCAAGTGGTAAACCCTCTTCCTTTTTCTTTTAATTTCATTTTCAATTTACTTTCATTTCTTATCTTCTGCTCACCTGCCCTGTGAAAATGATCATGATAAATCTAGTATCATCATTATAATGGAATTATATCATGTTAATGGAATATCATTCCTTAAACTACTACTATATATAAATATATCCATATATCTCTCTCGTTTATTTTTAAAAAGTAAATCATCGTCCGGGAGGTGCTGATTTATATCCTTTGTGGATGATGAAACTTAGTTCTTCAAAATATACTTCAAGGATGTTCATAAAACAATTTTTATGGTTGAACTAGTTTATAAAATATTTATTATGTCTTATTTAATGATTTGATACTAGTATATATAGAAAATACTAATCCATACAACAAAACTAGTTCGAGATGATCAAAATACCGCCGTAATAATCTAAACGATTATCACGAATGTTTTATCTAATAACTCATCTTTATACCATATAAAAAATGAATTATATAACCATTTAATCTTATTTACGTTCATTATTTACATATAAATTAAATTCTGGATAATTTTATCCATTCCACATGAACTCCCATACTCATAACATGTATACCGATCGAGAAAAGCAAGGAACGGGTGTTCCCAAGTGATAATTTTGTATCTTATAACTCATAAAAAATGCCATAAATGAACATAATAAAATTATAATAAATAAAATAAATGTAGATAAAGTTATTAAATAATTAATAAATGGATTTAATTTTATTATCTAGGATGTTAAGGACAATTGTAGTACTCATTTAAACACTAGGTAATGGTTTCTCCCTAAGCCTCTATTTTTCATTTGGGATTACGATTTCTCTACATTTACCCAAATTAAATTATTAATTCTTATTATGAACTCATAATAAATTCTATTTTAGTGTTATATATATATGTACCAATCATAATCCTTATTTATTTTATAGGCGTTATATGTTTTAAAAGGATCTTTATGAAATTCTTTCCGATTAACAAGCCCGATTCAAGGGAACTTCTTGAATTCTTACCTATTTTTAAGTTCAATATATAATCTATTTTAAGCCACCATTATTTTTCTAAAATCACTAATTTTATTATGAAAAATCTATATAAGTTCTCTTCTAGTTTTATACAATTATTTTTCCAAAATAACTCTTCTTTCCAAAGTAAAAGAGTATTTCTCTCATGTATTATTCAATGATTTTATAAGAGTATTTCCATATATTTCAACACTATTGTTGATTATAATGTTTAGTTGAGAATAATATTTTTTGATATCGTATACCATATTTTATTGAATGGTATATGATTAGTTTGACTTGGGATGTGCTATCTTGATACCATTCACCATATTAATATGAATGATTAGTGTTTATGTTTACTGATTGGGGGAAGTTATTTATATTTCATATGATATTTTAAATATGAATTTATATAATGATTATGTTTCAAACCTTTCATATATGTAATTAATTGGACTTTTTATGTGATAGGTGGGGACCTCTATAGCCCCGTGATGCATTGGTAGAACTCCTGATACAAACTAGCTTGGGTTTTTACCCATTATGTATTGTGTCTTGGATGAGGCCTTGATAGTATGATTATAATGTCCATAATTGGGCATTCTCTCATTATGATATTCGTAATTGATAGTCCATGTGATTATTTAACTAATAGAGTATCCATGGTTATGTTTTATTATGTAATAATTTTTTATGTTTATTCCTACCATATTATTCTTAGGTTTATGTTTTAATGGCATGTATACTTTAATTTATTCACCATGACTTATTAATTATGATTATTTTGTATTAATCACCCTTATTGAGCATATGATATCACTCATTTATTATGTTTTATTTTCCCCAGGATTCGAAGATGTATATTATGAATGACTTTCATGGATAATCTATGAGTTTATGGGTGATTAAAAAGAAATTATTATGTTGTATTTAATGACATGTTGTAATGTAAAATCTATGTATGTATTTGGTTTTCCAATGCTACTAAACTATTAAGTCCTTCAGGATGTAATACTTTGTAATCATACCAATTTAATGAAGTAAGGCACCGACTTTGGGCAACTGGGGTTGGGGTCATTATAGTTGGTATCATAAGAAGTTTAATAGATTAGTTGGAAACTAGATTTAGAAAACGTAGATTAGGGAACAAAACCATAATATATAATTTTAGTATAAGAGTACAAGAATATCCTTGAATTTTTATAAGGTATATATTTTGTGGATATTCTTATAAAATTTATCCCTATATGGATAATACAAGTGGACATGGTTCTGGAACATAAGTTCCTTGGAGTATCAACTCTGACAAGGTATTCCGAGTTTGACTCGGGGTAACCTAGTACATGAAAACGGGCCTTACGGGGCACTTGGTTTGACACCCCCAGGTGATATGCTTATGATAATTCACATTTTATTTACAAACCATTATGAAGGATTTAATTTTAACTATGTCCCCAAGGAAACCATGAATATGATTATGATATTAGACATGTATAGGATTTAAATTTATGTTAAGTATTTTACTAGTTCGACATTTTACATTATGATTCATAGCCTAATTTAGTTTATTCCATTATATATAAATGGTTCCTAGTTCAAGGAATGTAAACTATATGAATGTGTGTATCCCATGTAGTGATGTCTCTCATATGAAAGATAATGTTGTTGGTTATGGAGCCATGATTGGTGATGAAAATCTTATAACAATACTTGGAAAACTGACTCTGGTTATGAACAATAACCATACCCGTATAGAGTATCCTAAACCACAACATGGAGGAGCAATGTTAGACCACTTTATGCGAAAACAACCTCCATCATTCAATGGGTATAAAAAACTATTTATTGCTAAGTAGTGGATAAATTCCCTAGAGAATATATTTCTCACTTTGGGATGAAAGGAAAGTGAGAAGGTTGTCATGATATTTTATTATCCATCAAGAGATGAAAATCAATAATGGACACTAATTCAAAACACAAAGGAGGTGTAAGAGATTGAAAATATGGAATGTATGGATTTTAAAGAACTTTTCCTAGAAAAATATTTTCCTTGTAAATTATGAGTGGATATGGAAATGAAATTATTGAGCTTAAGATAGAAAGAAGATGAAAATGTTAAGATGTACGGATCTAACTTTATAAGGATACAAAGGCAATCTACAAACTGCATACATAATCTAAGGATCAATATTGATTTATTCTTTTATGGTTTAAAACCATTACTTAGAAGAGAACTAGTTTCCGAAACACACTTATCATACAAAGATATAGTCTCATGTGCAGTCAATATAGAAAAAGAATTCAATAAGTCTTATGAACATAGAGGAATTCAATAGAAGAATAGGGATGCTGAGCACTCTAGAAAATGAAATAAAGAAAAAGAGAATAAGGGAAGAGTTTCTTTTTCATCTTGTGACAATTGTGTGAAGAAACACCCAAACACTTTACTAAATGGTATGAGTGTCTATTACAAGTTTCGAGGAAAGGGAAACCAAACCCATGATCATAAAGGAAAGAAAGAATCTACCAAATCTCAATGCTACAATATCAAAGAGATAGAAAATTTTTCAAATTATTTTTCTACTAGTCAAGGAAACTTTCCCCCAAGAAGGAAAATAGAGAAAGGTCAAGATTATATGGTCACAACTATTGAGGTTGATATTACTAATGATATGGTGGTAGGTACTTTAATCATTTCCTCAAACTTATCTAATGATTTATTTTATTTTGGGTCATCAAATTATTTTACATATTCCATGTTTTCCAAGAAAATTAGATATTTCCCTTTTGATTTAATAATTTTTTTGTCATTAATAAATCCTAATGGAAGTATCATTGAAATAAAGATGTTTCTATTAGTCCACTTTATAACACATAAACATGATTTTGTTTCAAACCTTATCATCATAACCATGATTGATTTTGATATAATACTCAATATGAATTGGATTTCAAATTATGATGCAAATATCTATCACAAGGAGAAGGAAGTTAATTTTTTTTGACAATTATGTAGAGTCCCTTATCAATAGAGAAGAAACATCACCATCTAATTCTTATCCAGATCCACCCCCAATAGCTCTACTGAATTCAATTCTTAAAGAAGAATGGAATGAAATATCTATGTGTGAGGAAAGAAATGTTCAAATTGAGTATGAACCTATTTTTTATAAATACATTGATGTATTTATAGAGGATTTACTTGGACATCTTCGAGAGAAGAAAATTGGGTTTTCTATTTATTTAATTCCTGGTAAAAGGCCTATATCTATGACTCCTTATATAAATTCCATAGTGGAATTAATAAACATGAAGAAACAACTAGAGTAGTTGAGTAGTAAGGGGTTTATTCTCCTTAGTATTTCTCCATGGGGTGCTCCTATTATTTTTGTTTAGAATAAAGATGGATATATGAGACTATGCATTTACTATAGGGAGATCAATGCAATTGTGATAAAGAACAAGTGTCCTCTTCCTCAGATTGAAGATTTATTTGATCAACTTCATGGAGCACCATATTTTTTAAAGATTTTACTTAGACATCATCAATTGCATGTGAGGAAGAATGTTATTCCAAAGACAACATTTCAAAATAGGTATGGGAATTATGAGTTTATAATAATGAATTTTGGACTGACTAATACACCCTATGATTTCATAGATATAACAAATATAGTTTTCAAGGAATATCTTGATGAATGTTTTCTAATATTTATTGTTGATATCTTGGTATACTCCAAAAGCAATGAAAATCATGATAATCACTTGCGAATTTTTTGGAAAAGTCTTAGAATAAACGAGTTAATCAAAAGTTTAGCAAGTGTGAAATCTGGCTTCAAACAATATATTTTCTTGGCCATATTGTCTCTATGGATGGAATACTAGTTGATCCGAAAAAGAAAAAGGTAGTTCATGAATTTCCCACACCAACAAAAATAACTGAGGTATTTAGTTTTATTAGTTTAATAGGTTACTATTAATGTTTCATTCAGAACATCATCCAAATATCTAACCCATTAACCATGATTACACATAAAGGGGTTAAGTTTTTATGAAAACATAACGTAAAGAATGGTTTGAAGAATTTAAGAAAAGGTTATTGAATGTTCCAATCTTGAATCTACCATCAGGAAATAGTGTACTTATGATTTATAGTGATGCATCAAAGAAAGGGCTTCACTGTGTCCTTATACAGAATGATAGAGTTATTTCCTATGCATTAAGGCAGTTAAAAACTCATGAATAGAACTACCCAACTCATGATCTTGAGTTATTAGATGTAATATTTTCTTTAATTATATAGAGACATTATCTATATGTTGAAAGTGTGTGATATATAAGGATAAAAAGAGTTTGAAATATATCTTCTCATAGAAAGAACTCAATATCAGGAAAAATAGATGGCTCTAACTACTCAAGGATTATGATTATTCAATACACTATCACCCTGGGAATAAAAATAAGGTAGATAAAGTATTGGGCATGAAATATCATGGGGATATAAAAAAATTAGGATTTAAAGGTATCATGTGTACATAGATATTGAAAACATGGATATGATAACTATAAAGGAAGATGAAACATTATTACTTTTTTCAATTGGTTTCCCAACCATATTTATTGGAAAGAATTAAACTTTCTTTGTGTGATGATGGGAATCTTCAAAAGAAAATTAATGATGTGAATGATGGGAAGTTTCAAAACTTCATGACTGAGGATGGAATTCAGAAATTTGGGAGGAGGTTATATGTTACCTCAATAGACAAGATAAAGAGGGAGTTATTGGATGATTCCCAAAACTCAAATTTCTCTATACACCCTAGTAGCACTAAGATGAATAGAGATCTAAATGAAAATTTCTAGTGGGATAATATAAAGTGGGAAATTGCTGATTATGTATCAAGATGGTTAGTCTGTCAATAGGTGAAGACTAAAAGAAAAAATACTAGAGGTTTCTTGAAACCTCTTTTTATTCCTACACAGAAATGGGATGGAATTACTATGGATTTTTCCACTAGATTACAAAAAATACCAAGAAATAATGATGAAATATGGGTGATTGTTTATTGAGTTACCAAATATGCACAATTCCTCGCTATAAGGGAGGATTTTACACTAGAATACCTTTCGCAAATTTAAATCATTGAAGTTGTAAGACCTAATGAAGAAACTCTCTCAATTGTGTCTCATTGGTATCCATGATTTACATTGAAATTCTAGAAAATTATTCAGAAAGAAATAGATATTGAGCTTCATTTGAGGGCAAGTTATCACCCTCAAACTGATGGGAATTCAGAAAGGATGATCCAAACATTAGAAGACTTGTTTATATCATGTTCACTGGAAATTAAAGGTATGTGAAATAAGTATTTACCTTTAGTAGAGTTTTCATACATCAATAGTTTCCATTGAAGTATACAAATGGAACTATATGAAGCATTGCATGGAAAGATATGTCATACAATAACTTATTGGGATGGAGTTGGTGAAAGGAAGTTTGTGGGATTATATCTTGTGGGGGAAACAACAACGACAATAAAGACTATTCAACCCCATATCAAAGCAGTTCAAAGTAGGAAAAAGAGATATACTGATAATCGAAGGAAGGATATGGAATTTCAAGTAGGAGATCACATTTTCTTGAAAGTATATCCATGTAAGGGTGTTATAATATTTAAAAAGAAAGGGAAACTAAGACATAGGTACATTGGTCCTTTTGAAATTATGGTAAGAGTTGGAGTTTTAGATTATTATTTGGTGATTTCACCTAGCCTTTTTGAAGTACACAATGTGTTCTATATCTCATTGTTGGGAAATTACATTCCAAACCCAACATAGGTACTCACTTATAAAGGTATTGAATTGGAACATGACTTATCTTACTATGAAGAGCCAATCCAGATTCAGGATAGTAAAGAACCAGTGTTGAGAAATTAGACAACTCGGCTAGTAAAGGTACTTTGGCAGAATTATAAAATTGAAGAGGCGACATGGGATCCTGAGGAGCTTATGACGATGAACTACCCGAATATTTTTTTAGGTGACATTTTTGGAAATTTCAAGGACAAAATTTTTGTAGGAGGGAAGAATGTAATGAACTAGAATTCAACCAAAAAAAATTTCCCTTCTTATCTTTATTTTATATAGTATGAATCATATAAAACCATATATAGAACACAATAAAATATTTATAAATTAAGAATAAAATAAATAATAGGTATTTCTAGACATTAAGGAACATGTATCGATGAAATAACAACTTTCCCTTAGGAATAGCAATATGACCCTTATGAATAGTAAATCAGCCTAATGAATAGTAAACTCACCCATGATTTTGTAAATAAAATTTATCCATCTCATAAGTGACTGTATGATATAATTATATCATAATAAAAGTAAGTTAATATTTTAGAAATTAATATTTAAGTGTTGGTATTTTAATAAGTCATAAATATTTAATTAAAATGTTATAATTAATAAAATTATTTGAAAGAAAATTAATTTGTATAAAATGTATTCCTAAATAAATTTTTTCCTATATTATGATTTTAGGATATTTTTATGAGACATTAGTTAATTTTTGAAAGTATTATAAAATCAGTTTTAAATTTAAATCTGTATTTTTCAAGTAAATAATTATTTTATTTTAAAATAAAATTTCAAATATTTAGATTTTTTTTTCATAAAATGGAGTTAATTTTTTTAATTCTACACATCAAAAAATGGTTAGGGTGAATTTTTTGGATTTTCCAAATTATTTGAATTTTTAGTGAATAGTAAAATACAGTAATTTAAAGTATAGATACATTATAAGATAAATACATTATTCCTTGAGATATGGTTAATGTAAGAACCCTTAGATAAAAAATATATGAACTTATTAAAATATATAGTCATAATAATCAATATTATTGGTTGTCTTGAGAAAAATAATAAATTAATAAATAAAATAATGAGAAATTACCCCTCTCCTCCACTATAATAACCAACCCTCACCCAGTCTTCTCTTCACTCTTCTAAGCCTCAAATATTGTAAAATTCCTACCCAAATCCTCTTCCCAAGTATCTACCCACGTATAGTAGATCTTTGTCTTACCAAAATACCAAATCCCCTTTCCCTCAGGAGGTTATCAAGGAGGTTATTTTAAGAGGTAAACCCTCTTACTTTTTCTTTTAATTTAATTTTCAAATTACTTTATTTTCTTATCTTCTCCTCACCTCATCTGTAAAAATTATAATGATAACTCCAGTATCATCTATATACTATAATTATATCATTATAATGTAATATCATTCATCAAACTAATATATCCATCTCTATTATTTTTAAAAATGAAATCATCGTCTGATAGGTGCCGATTTACAACCTTCATGGACGCCAAACCTTCATTATTCAATATCTACTTCAATTCTGGTAATGAAACCATTTTTATTGTTAAACTAGATTATAAAATATGTATTATGTATTATTTAATGTTCTAAAACTAGTATATATACAAAATAATAATTCATACGACAAAACTATTTTGATATGATTAAAATACTACTAAAATAATCTAAATGATTATCACTAATGTTTTATGTAATAAATCATCTTCATAGAACATAAAAAAATGTATTATATAACCATTTAATCTTATTTATTTTAATTAGTAACATATAAATTCAATTATGGATTACTATATCCATTCCACATGAACTCCCATACTCTTATACAAATATACAGATCGTGAAAATAAAGGAAATAAATGCTCATGAGCGATAATTTCATATCTTATAACTCATGAAAAAGGCCATGAATGATCTTAAAAAAATAATATTAAATAAGTAAATTTAAATATTGTTCTAAAATAATTAAATTATGGATTTAATTTTATTATCCAAGATATTAAGGAAAGGTGTAGAAATCATTCAGACATATGTTAAGGGTTTCTCCCCAAACCACCATTTTTCATTTGGGATTACGATTTCTCTATCTTTACTTCACTAAATTTTTTAATTATTATTATTTAATCCTACTAAATTATGTTTTAGTGTTATATATATATGTACCAATCAGAATCCTTCTTTATTTTATGGGGAGTTACATGTTTCAAAATTATCTTTCTCAAATTCTTCTTGATAAACAAGCCTGGTTCAAGGGAACATCTCACATTCTTACTTATTTTCAAGTGCACTCTATAATCTGTTTTAAGACACCATTATTTTAAAAAAAAATAAAAAATTTTATTATGAAAAATTATATATTATTTTACTTTTGTTTTTATATTAATATTTTTCCAAAATAACAATTCTTTACAAAGTAAAAGAGTATTTCTCCCAAGTATTACATGATGATTTTATAAGAGTATTTCCATATATTTCAACACTATTTTTTATTATTATATTTAATTGTGATTATTATTTTATGATATCATCTACCATATTTTATTGAATGGTATATGATTAGTTTGATTGGGGATGTTCTATCTTGATACCATTTACCATATTACTTCAAATGGTTAGTATTTATGCTTATTGATTGGGAAAAGTATTTACATTTTACATGTTCGTTTCAATATGAATGTATATGTTGATTATGTTTCTTCCATTTCATATGAGGAATAACTTGGACTTATTAAGTGACGGTTATGGCCTAATATAGCCCATGTATGCATCGATAGGTGTTATGAGAGAATCTAGCTTGGGTTTTTACCCATTATGAATAGTGTCTTGGCTGAGGCCCTATCGATATGACTATGATGTCTGGAATTATGAATTCCCTCATTATAAAACTATTAATTTATGGTCCATGTGATTTTTTGACTAGTATATTATCTATGGTTATGTTTTATTATGACATTATTTATTCATCTTTTCTTACTACCATATTATGCTCAAGTTTATGTATTAATGGAATGTGTACGTTTATTTATTCACCATGAATTATTACTTATGCTTCCTCTATATTAATTACCCTTACTAGTCTGATGTGCTCACCTGTTTCTTATGTTTTTCTATAAGATGTGAATAAGTATATTATGAATTACTTTTAGGGATAATCAAGAGCTTATGTGTGATTCAGAAGAAGTTGATTTGCTGTATTTAATTTCATGTTGTAATGTAACAATTATGTATGTATATGGGTTTTAAATGCTACTAATGTATTTGGTCATTTAGGATGTGACTCCTTATAATCATACCAATTTAATGAAGTAAGGCACCAACTTCTGGCAACAGGAGTTGGAGTCATTAAATAAAATATGATCCGTCACTAACTAAAAGATAATTCACGGTCTCCATGGGTTGTTGAAAAGTAATTAGGAATCTATAATTAACCTTTGGGAATGAATTATCCCACAAGAGAAAATAATAATCAATGTACAATGTAGAAACAATTTCATATTAATAAATCAATACATAAAACTTAGAGTACACTGAGATGCTTGAAAACCAAAAGAGGAATATAACAACCAAAACCTGTCTCTTGGTGGTCCATGAGCACGCACCATTTCCCAATACAATCTCCCTTGGTTACTATAGCATGAACCCACCAAGGAGGATGATATCATGATCACCTGTTAAGATTATAAATTATATAAACACTAAACAATAGAAGTAGTGTGTGATCTATAGAGACCACTAGGATTCTACCAAATATTCTATGTAGTGACTTCACAAGGTAATTAAAATATTCTAAAAGGGGAGTAAAATAAATAGAGTATGAAACTTAGTTTAAAAATATAGTTTTAAACATTTCAAAAATCATTTTTCAAGCCAACCTTGTAAAACATTCCACTTCACCATTTAAAAACTAAATATTTTCTTGGGAATATTTCAAAAATATTTCACAAGATAAAGTTATATAATCAAGAAAATACAATAATATTCACCTGATATTTATAGTTATACAATAATCAATACAATTGATTCAAGGTTCATAATAGAAATAAATATATTAATCAAGAGTAGTAATCAATCAAGAAAGGAAGCTCCAGTTCCAAGTGGTGACAATGAATGATTTCATGCATCAGGTATCAAGTATATGGATGTCATGGGTAAAACCTAGTTATGATACTGACTCTTCCATATACTATATAATAAAAAATTATCATGATTAATCATTGGGATTACATAGAGTCGCACGAGTCTCAAGAAAACTAGTTCCATGAACACATTATTTCCTAGATGCATGTCTGTAGCCTGAACATTTTATGTTCTCTATGAATCCACTAGATAGGGTGTGAGTCCAATAGTGAAGCATATATCTTGGTAATACCATCTAACTATCCAGGTTCCCATGATTAGTCAAAATAGGTGAGTGAGATAATAAATTTATGAGGATCACAATAGCAATCCTTATAAATATTAATCATGGTCTCATGCCATCATCATTTCAACCATGGGAGCATGCCCTCAAATCAAATATCACTCTCACCCCTAAGCTAACTATAATTAAATTATCCCTCTTTCAACAGCCATTAATTGGAAGTAAAATAATCAATCAATTTACATTAATGTATTATTATAATATAGTATTATCATAAAGTTCCAACTCTTCCATCAAACATCATCAATTCAGTTCAAAAACTTTTCTTCAATGAAAATTTTAAAAGGGTAAACATGTCTTATTCCTTTCACAATCATCACAATGATGCCAAATGTACCTTTAAAACATGAATTTCTTTCAAAAATTCCCAAAGTAATTCAAGGATGTTTTACAATTTAAAAAGGATTATGGTCATTCCAAAACATGGTTTTACATCCTCTTTCCATGTGAATAAATCAATCTTTTCTAATAACCAAAGAAAAACCATTTCCAAAAAATGGTAAAATCATTAAAAGGGGGATCTTAGTCATTTAAAAAATTCAATAATTTTAAACTATTTATAAAACATCAAATAGTTCAACCCATTTCATTAAAATCAAGGTATTTTATTTTAAGAACAAAATTCCATGTCAAAGCCCTCACTTTCACCAAACCATCCTTTAAAAATTCTCTGAAAATAAATCCCAAAAAACATGGAATTTAAAAATTAACAAAAAAATAAATATAGATGAATATCACAACTATATAATTCATACTATATTCAATTCAAAGGGAAGAGGTTAAAAGAAGTATTCACTAGTAATTTAAAGAAAAAAATTCATAGGAAATGTGTCAAAAATTAAGAAACAAGTATCTATGAATTCTCAAGAAATAATGAATTAAAGATGAAGGAAAATAATATAAACACCTACATGTAAATTTGAAATCCAACAATAAAAAATTAGAGATGTTCCACCTTTGATGGAGATCACCAGATCTAGGAAGATAGATCCTGATAGAAGAGATAAGAGACCCTAGATCCAAAATTCTACATCAACCATCCATGATCCTATAGAAAACATTTCCATCATAACCACTATAAATAAATAAATAAATGAGTAAGAGAGATAAAATTATGATAGGATAATAAATTATTTAAATAGAATCACCACATTTATCAAAACTTTGATCATAAAAGTGATGAGTTTGGGAGAGCCCAAATTCATATAAAGGCCTCCCAAATTCCAAAGGATTTATTTAGTTTCAAGTGGGATGAGTTTAGGGTAAATTATCGTGGTTTTGGGATTTTAAATAACCTTTGAGGCCATTGAAAACCATTTTCATAGTTTCCTAGGTTAGGTCACATAGTTAGTTTAACTATGTACCTAAACATGCGCCCCTAACAGAGCCACTGGAAGAGCTACATGGTTAGGATACATGGTTAGTTTACCAATGTGAAAACTCTGTGTCCCCTTTTATTTAGGTTTTAAAGTTTGGATGCATGGTATTTCTAACCTATCTCTAATAATGATCCCTTAACTATGCTACTATAAAGTCTACATGTGTTTGTTTAATGGTTTTTCAAACCATACACCAACCGTAAACGTTCCCATAAACCATAAAAAACCAAAAAATGGAAATAATACATGAAGAGATCAAATTAAAGGATACTAAAATGAATGGGTCAAAAAACCTAAAATAAATTAATGAAATTTTATGACCTACCCACAAAAGGAAAATATATCTCTAGAAAGATTCTAGTCTGAAAGATATATCCAAATTACAAAAGAAGAATTCCCTCAATCATCTTGTGTGGGGGATGGTCTACAGTTCAAAAGAGAGACTAACCCAAATGAAAAAAACACACGATAATCCAAGATCACATGTATTCAAAATAGATAATGAATGTAGACCTAGAATAGGTCTCCTCACTATTTAATGATTAATAAAAATGGTGTAACATGAGAAAAGAACATCCCTTTTATCCAACGAAGAGTCTTCAACCACTCAATAAGGATAATATCAAGAGGTCAAAACTAAAAAACTTAAAGGAATGAATAATCTATAAAACTCATGATTATGATAGTAACCAACATTCTCATGGTCAATCTATGATAAAATGTGGACAATCAGGGTAGAGAAATGACAAGGATTTCTACCCGGGTAAGTATTTGACGTTAAACTAGGATTTTCAACATCGAGCCTCACCCCACGACAAGCTCATCAAATCACACTCTAGCACCTCCAAGTGTCTGGTCCATCAAGGAATCACATAATCATATTTACCCAAGTACATTCCCAAGGTATATATAATTATATCTAGAAATAGATAAAACATCTACCTCAGTACCCAATGAGGCACTACACTCCCATAAGGGAGATCATCCATCATATAAAAATTGAGCTCTAACTAACAAGAAAAAACAAGAGTATACTAAGGAAAAAAACCCAACTATATAAAGGATCTTCATAATAATATTATAATATATAACCAGGAGAAAAATGAACATCAAAAAAATAAATTCATTAAATAAATGAAGGTTAATAATTAAAGAGCACACATCCACACGAAACAACCACAAAGGTCAAAAGGAAACAAAACTATCCACATGATAACAAACATGGTCAAAATAAATCATCCAAAAATATCCAAAAACAATTCAAAAATATCAATAAAACAAATGGTTTTCAAAAATAAACAAGTCAAAACAATTAAAAAGTCAAACCGTTTCCACTCTGATGTTAGAAACATAAGAAGGATCAACATTAACCACCAACAGCAACCGATAGCTCTTCCACTGCATGAAAATATTCACAATAAGTCCTATGGATGGAGCCCAATTATCTTGAATCATATGTTTCTCCATAATTAGGAGATTATAATACCTAAAAAAATTTCCCTTTCTGGTATCCCAACTTACACAACCTCTTAAGGTGACCCAAATAGCAACCCAATTTAAAAACACTTTTAGATTTGGTAAAAAAACTCCAAGTTTGATCAGTTCATACACACTAGAAATACATGGGGGTATATTATTTTCTCAAGGATATTTTTGTTTCTCTTAAAAATAAGGAATTCTTCCCTTCATGTCATTTCACTAGCTCCAATTCCACTAAAAATTCTTATCAAGCATCTCCTGATAAGAAATCATCCAGGCCGAAGGCATGATAGTTATATTTTTTGGGTGAAGACCTTTTTAATAAAATATTTTCTTATTGAAGTCATTACCACAAAGATCATGTAAAAAACATATTAAACTTGAGAATTTCTTGGCATACTTCGTAATCGATATTCATCTTGGCTGAAACCTAAGAACTCATTAATTTTCAACTTCTTCACTTACTTAGGATATTACCACTGAATTAAGACCAAATTGAATAATTACCAAGACATTCATTCATACATAAAAGATAGAATCACAAATTCCCACCACTAATGGCTAGGTCCCTCAAAGATGAATTTGACATACATGACTCTTAGAGCATCAGGAGTCTTGAGAGAATTGAAGATCTGATAAACATCTCCAAGCCAATTTACCACATAAATAGGACCTATTTTACTCATATAATAAGGCTGATGACAATATAAGAAGTCAAGGATGGGATTTAAAGGCTGTATGTTCTCTGTATCCACCACTCCATATATATTCCGGGTAGAGTTTTCATCAAAAGATGCCACTCCTATGAAATGTGAAGGACTACTCAAAAAATCAGAATGAAAAATGGATGTTCTATTTTTCATGGAAATCTTCATGGGGGTACATTTATGGTCATCATAAAACATAGTCTCATAAAATCATAAATAACACAAAACTCAAAATAGGATACAATCAAGACAAAATATTTTAGAGAATCCATAAACCAGTTTATCAAAGCATCATAGATTTGAAAGAACACAAGATTTCCCCATTTATTAAAAATTAATATTTCCTTTAAAAATGGGAAAAAATAAATCACAATTTTTAGATATCCATTAACATCTCATAGAAATTATTCCATGGTTTCCAAAACATTAATACCATTTCCCAATTTCTAAAACAATTTTCATTTTAAATCCATTAAAAAATAAATTTCTTCTTAAAACACTCTTTTGCACATCACATAATAGTATTTGAAAATCAGTTTCCCAAAACCACACATTTCATAAGAAGACACATTTTTGTAATTGAAAAGAATTATCAAAGAACTCAATCAAAACTTATTTTAAGACACAATTTGGTTTTAGAAGTAAATTTCAAATCATAATCAGGATATTAAATCTAAAACCACTACATAACAACATGAAAAAAAAACACATCCATAATTTTTTAAAACAACCCTATATATGTAAATTCATCCTGGAAGTATTGGGCATGGAACCAGGATCAATTTAGAGTATAATTATGCATTTCTTGGTCATATGGACTGGTAAACCACACATCAACCACCCCACACTTCTAGGGTTGAATTCCATATCATTCACACAGATTCCTCATATTTTACCAGACAGTGAAGGAATAGTGTGACCTTGGTCATCGTTTCATTCCAATCTAAAACTTATAAGGGATTAAAAAAATCAAATATAATCTCACCTGGAATCTAAATCTCATTCATCCTCAGGAAACCAATAACTCAAAAAAAAACTGAAGTCCGTAATCTACATAGTAATCAAGTCTCATCATGAATAGGTGGTGATCAAGAACCTATTCAAGAACTAACTTTTGAGTCCGGACACATTTTTAATATATTTTTCACCACGATTCACCCCAAATTACATAGGGTATTTCAAAGAGAAGTTCTTCCTTTCACAGAAATACATCCTCTGATTCCATTTATAATAAACATACGCAAAGTACCTTCCAAACTGATATCTAATCCAATCCATCACTAACCCAAATATAAATCCCAATCTATACGAGCCATTGACAATCACATTAGAATCCAGAATTGACCTTTGGGAATTATTTTTCCCACAATATAAAATAATAAGCAAATTACATTACGGATATAATTTTATATAAATAAATCAATACATACATTTTAGAGTACAAGAAGATGATATAAAAATTGAAAGTGGAACATAAAAAAATCTCTTGGTGGTTCATGAACACCCACCATATCCCATGTCACCCACCCTTGGAGACCCTAGCATGAACCCACAAAGGAATACAAGATCATGAACACATAATATAAGATCATAATGTCTAACAACACTAAATGATATGAGTAAAGTGTGATTTATAAAGCCTACTAGGATCACACCAAAGATTATATATAGTTACATAATATGGTAATTCAATTATGGAAAGTAAGGAGTATAATAAATAATGTGTGAAGTTTATTTTAAAAATATATTTTAAAAAATTCCATCATCATTTATCAAATAAACCATGTAAAACATTCCATTTCACCATTTACGAACTAATAATTTTCTTGAAAAGAATTGAAAAAATATCACAAGTTAATGTTAGATTATAAATTAAATATGAGAATATGTACTTGATATAAAAATATATAAAAAAATCAATACAATAGAGTCAAGGTGCATAAAAATTATAAATATATTAATCAAGATCAGAAATCAATCAAGCAATATAAAATTCTAGTTCTAAGTGGTAGAAAAAAATGCTATACTGAATTGAGTATCATGTTTTAATATTTAATGGGTACATCCTAGGTATTATAATGAGTATACCACAGAATAGATAATAATAAATCATTGTGACTAATCACTGGGCTTACATATAGTATCACAGGTCTCAAGAAAACCAATTCTACACACACTTGATTTTATGGCCACATGTTTCTAGCCTAAAAATTTAATGATTACTATAGATCCACTAGATGGGGAGTGATTCCACTAGGGAATAATATATCTAGGTCATACCATCTAACTATCCATGTTACTATGACTTGTTAAAATAGGCGACTGAGATAATCAAGTTATTAGGATCATAATGGGGATCTCTATAAATTTCAATCATTGGTTCATGCCCTAAAAATTTCAATCATGGGAACATGATATTAAATCATATCTCACTCTCACCTATGTGATCCCTTGAAGTAACTAGTCCATTTTTAAACACCCATCAATGGAAATTACAACAACTAATCAAGTTAAATTAAAGGATTATTATAAGAGAGGATCATTATAAAGTGACAATTGGGCCATCAAACATAATAAATTCAATTCAAAATATTTTATTCAATGGAAATTTTAAAAGGGAAAAAATATATTCTTCCTTTAATAGACATCACTATAAATTAAAAATATCCTTTAATACATTCATTTCTTTTAAAATAGTCCAAATCCATTCAATAATGTTTCTAAATTTAAAAAGGATTATGGTGATTTTATAAAATGGGTTTGTACCCTCTTTCTATGTAAATAAATCACTCATTTCAAATAAACTAATAACCCCCATTTTAAAAAAAGGAAAAATTATTTGAAGGAAGATATTAATAATTTAAAAAATTCAAGAATTTAAAAATATTTAGAAAACATCAAATAGTTAAACTCATTTCATTTAAATCATGGAATTTCATTTTACGGAAAAAACATGGGCAAGATCCCTCACTTTCACCAAATAATCCTTTAAAATTTCTTAAAAAATAAATCCAAACTAACATAGAATTTAACAATTCAAAAAATTTTATGGAGATCAATATTATATCAATTTAATTCATACCATGTTCAATTCAAAGAGAATAGGGTCAAAGATGATTTGACAAGGAATTTCATGAACAAAAAATTCATAGAACATGTTTTAAAAATTAAGAAACACATATCTATAAATTATAAAATTAAAATCAATTAAAATATGATGGAAAATCATAGAAACACCTACTTGAAAATTTATAATTCAACCACAATAAATTGGTGATGTGTCACCTCCGATGGAGATCACCAGATTTATAGGAAGAGATATCCTGATAGAAGTGAGAAGAGATCCTAGATCCAAAATTCCACATCATCTATCCACGATCCAATGGAACACAAGGCCATCATAACCTCCAGGAAGAAATAATTTAAAAATATATATATTTATGGCTTAGAGGATATGAACATACCATAATAGGATCATCTCTTTGATCATCACTTCGATACACAAAGAGATTAGATTAGGAGAGCCAAAACACCATTACAGAGCTCCCAAAATCTAATGGGTCAATTTATATTCATATAGGAGGAGTATAGGGTTAATTGTAGGGGGTTCAGGATTTTAATTACATTTTTAGGGGCATTAAAAACTGTTCACATGATTTCTTGGGTTAAGTCGCGCAATTAGTACTAACTGTCCGCTTAGATATGCGCCCCAATAAGAGACACCAGAAGAGATGCATGGTTGGGCTTCATAGTTAGTTTAATCATGAAAAAACTTTTTAATCCCTTATGTTTATATTTCATGTTTTGGATGTATGATTTTTCTTTCTGTACTCCCTGACCTGGGCTACTAGAATGGTTTCAATCTGTTGATGTACGATTTTTCAAACTATACACCAACCATACACATGCCCATAAACATTAAAAAAACTCCTAAAACCACAAAAAACAACCCTTAAAGAGATACAACAAAGTTGTACTCAAATTAAGAGGTTAAAACACCTAAAATAAAGTAACTAGATGTCACATAAATCATGTGAGGTTGAATTCAAAATATTTAAGCATGTGTGAGTTTGAATCAATAAATAAACTAAATATGTAAGGTTGATGTGCATACCAATAGTGTAGTATATGGTTGATTATATTTTTTTGAACATTCCATGACATTGAACATGAGTTTATTAAGGTTTATTAAGAGGTAATCCATTATTATTCATATTATATGAGGTTAAATTATATATTATAGGATGTTATTAATAGAGAAATAAATACTTAAAAGGTATTTTGAGGTTGGAATGAATGACATAAGGTTTGCATGATATTGAATTTAATTTTTCTAAATCTATGAAAGAGAATATTTATAAAATTTATTTGAATTACTTGAAAATTACATTTATTGATTAAGATCATCAAAGAATCTACCTATGTGATGTTGTTTGAGATAAAATTAGATTTTGATATGGAATCATTTGACGTGCATCATAATGAATGGTTCTCAAGATGAAATTGGGATAAATGGAGGATAAACATTGTTAATGGGAGTTATAATGGGTTATTAATAAAAAATATAGTGAATATGAGTTACATGGAATCATGTATCCTTTCATACCTAAGGATATTGGGTTTTTATAAAATGATATTAATTCTATTAGTGGATCGTATTACTATTTATGATCAAGATATTATAGATTTATAAATATCAACACATGGAGTACATATAGGATAATTGATAAATACATATGGTGTTATCTGACTGAGAGGATTATTTAACAAGAAGATTAAATCCAAGCATGAAAATATATTGATTACAAGTGCATATATATATATATATATGAATAACATAAGCATATGCAAGATAGAGTGCGGATAAAGAAGATATATGGAAGAGTGTGTTGTCATATGTTTATGATTTAAAATATATATAAATCAAAGAGAAAAAATGAATGAAACTTGAAGAGTAAGAGAGAGTGAAGAATTTTCTAGATATAAAACAGAAATATTAGAGGATGATGATTATCATTTAAAAGATAAGATTATATTATTCTATATTTATCTATAGTATTAGAGGAAAATAATACTATATTATTAATCCTAAAAATAACTTATTCTATATTGAAGTATTTTTTGAGAAGATTAATGGTATTTTCATATCATTGAAGAGAGCATGGAAGAACCAAAGGTTGATGGAAGAAATTTTTTTTACTGAAGTATAAGATAATATTTTCTTGACTATAAATATATTGTGATGATATTGGAATGTGTGAATTTGAGTGATTCCTTGTCATATCATGGATAAAAAACTTTTAATTAGTGGTGAGACTTAAAAATATTAGTGTGATTCTTGAATCTGTGCTTAAAATTATTTA
This sequence comes from Viscum album, assembly GCA_963277665.1. NCBI lineage: Eukaryota > Viridiplantae > Streptophyta > Magnoliopsida > Santalales > Viscaceae > Viscum > Viscum album. The sequence goes on from OY728120.1 coordinate 1,117,499,283, forward strand.
TATTTTAATGATTTAAGTTAATTGGTACCTATTCTATAATTAAAAAGCATAAATTCAAAAATATATACCATTCACTCTAAGAATATTAAGTGGTTTGTGTTTATAAATATCATTAAATGAGAAAAATTATTTTCTAATTCACCCCATCCTTATTGAACCGCCATAACCCTCTTCATATAACAGTTATTCCCCATATATGATTTTTATCGAACAATTTATCTCAAGAATTAAAAACAAATTGGTGGTATAATAAATTTTGGAAATAGTATAATCATAGAAATTAATGGTTATGTAATAACATAAATAAATAGGATAAAATAAATTTAAATGATATTTTTTTGAATATATATTATGTAATCCAAACATTTGGAATCAACTATGTGATTATGGGCATGAGTTTTAATCAAAATAAATTGGGTTTATCAAGAAAATAATTGAATCAATGGTTTCCAATGGTATAAGAACAAAAAATAATCTCTACCAAATTAAATATATTTAGGTATTGTGTATCATATGTTTTGTGAATTTGAACTGTATTTATAGTATGTTATTGGGTTATATTCATCAAGAAAACATGGTGAAAATATCCAAACTCATGATCAATAAATAGTTTTTGAATCAAAGAGGGAAAAATAAAAATTTTGAAAGTATGTTTTAAAGTTAATTGATGAGAAATACTTATATAAATGAAGGAATTAAAGTGTAACGATATAAATCATTTACATTGTTATATATGGGTCTATAATGAAAAAAACGAGACTAATAAAGAGAGGTATTTTTTTATGGAAATTTTTCATAGAATAGGATGTTTTATGTGTATTAAGAATAAAAGTAATCCATTATATATATAAATTTAAAAGGTTGAAAGAGAATCATTGTTAATGGAAAATTAAAATTTTATGGGAAAATAATGATATTGAAGATAAGATTCTTGATTTTCACAAGCCTTTAATTTTTCTTTTCTTAGGAATTATGGGAATACAAGAATATTTTCTGCTAGTTTTGGAGGGCCAGAAAGTTTAGTGTTGAGTTTAGTTGAATTTTTAGGTAATATTTATATTTGAGTTTTAGATTGAATTTTGGATAATTAATAAATATTATGTATTATAGTGAGTATGGAAATATGTTATTCATGGATTTATATTAAAGAACAAAACCTTATATATTCTAAAAATATATTATTTGTTGGAAAAATATATTTAACATTGATTTTTAACAAATTGAATAGCCTTATATAATGATTATATATCTTATGTATTGTATTTTGATTAAGGATAAAATATTACATATTAAAATTATATTATGTAGGATGAAATTATATCACATATTGGAAATATATAAAGTATAAAACCTTATGTTTTGGATAAAAACATTATGTATTAGTTTAAAAATGTTATGGATAATTTTTTGTTCAAGTATGATATCTTATGTACTGATAGAAAAACTTAAATATTGTATTTTACTAGGGGAAAATATATTATATATATTCACAATATATTATGTATTCTTTAAAATTATATTAAGGATATAATTATATTACACATCTCCATTGGTGATTTTAATTTTTCAAAATTTAGACTATTTTCCCATGAAAAAACAATATGTATCATCTATATACATTACATATCAGAGGGTGAATTTTCCTTTATTTATTCTTTGATGATATAGAATATCTTACACATATCCATTTTATATAGAAGTGAATGTTCCATTTTTTCCTAAATCATATTTTATATTTAATAATTCCATTATTAATCATAAAATCATAATATTTTGGGTTTTTATTATGAAATAAATTTCCCTTCACCATTGTTGTATCTGTATTGGGATTTATGAGGAAATATGATAATAATAAAGGGAACAATTGAAATAATTATTGATAAACATGAATAGTTATTTGAGTAGTGTGGGTTTATTTTATTATGATGGGTTGTTATCATGGAGAATATTTAAGGGTTAGTTATATATTTAAGTAAGGTTTGGTTATATTTGAAACTTAGTTATCAAAATTTAGTGGTCATGATTAAATAACTAGATTATCATGTAGAATATAATGACTAATAAATTGTTAGATAATTAACTAATCATATAAATAATGGGTAACTAAGTATTAAAATGGTCATCATAGTAACATTTATTAGAAATATATTGTATGGTCTGGGGATATTTATTAGATTATTAAATTATGAAAATAATCTTTCAGCTATTGATTTATTATTTCTTCTTAATATTCATTGTGATGTTTCATTATTTTCTCGATAGATTTATTATGTGAATCATTGTTTGTTTTCTTAATTGATTTATTGTATTATAACTTGTTTTTGTGTGATTTTATGACACAAAACATGCATGATATAATTTATTTTGATTATGTGTATACCTACATGGTATATAATGGATTAAGTTGTAGTTCATCAATACAAGGGTTGTGATGACTTAAGGTTTTCAGATGTTTAGTTCTTACAAGTTGTAATGGATTAAGAATATGACTTTCATTTATATGCTTACATAGAATACAATGGATTAAGGTTAAGTGTATATATATATATATATATGAGGGCTAAAATGGCTCAAGGTTTCAACACATGTATCTATTTATGGGATTTAATGAAATAAGTTCATATCATGTATACATCTCCCTTAGGCTGTGACGCCATTGGGTTATCTCATATTCTTAGGTTGTGATAGATCTTGGTTTTATCACGAGTTGATGAGATGATGATGTGATAGTGGTGATATTGAAATAGTGATATGGGGATATGATGATATGGTTGTGGTGATATGTGGATGTGATGATGTGGTGTATGTGGTGATATAGTAGTAGATGTGATATGACTTTGATGACGATGTGATTAGTCATATATGATGAAATGTGAAATGGATTGGAATATATTATTTTCTATATGATTGATTGTGATAATTGGAAGAGTAGTGATTAGTTTCTAGACCTTATTTAATATTCTATTGTATTTAGAAACCTAATACAATCCTTATTTATTTAAAACTGAAGAATTAGCATTTGAATGTGATTTGAATAGTCAATTAATAGTGATATGATTATAAGATTTATCTTTATTTGTTATATAACTCTAGATGTCTAAAAACACTATTGTTTAATTTTTTTATATAATGATATCAAACTGATGTTATGATATAGGTAGCACAACCAAATTTGGAAACTAAGGAATTATTTAATGTCCCATTTACTTTTATTACTTATTTTATACATATTATTTATTAATATTTTTATCTAATTAGTTTCTTTTAGGAATGTCTATCCCAAAACAATTATTTCACATGGATAAAGAAATTTTTATAAATTTGATCCTACTGAGTATTTCCATGTTCTCACCCCTCTATAATTTTCTAAGTTGTATTGTAAGACAGTCCAGTAAAGATTGGATATGCTGTTGTTCAGGCAGCTAGAGTGGAGTTTAGGTGGTCCTCCTTGTTTTATATTATTGCATTGTATCTAATATGATATAAATATGATTTGATAATGAGATTATTATCTTTTTAGAATTTATATAAATGGTGTTTATTAGCAGTTTACCTTTATTTTACAAGTATGTATGAATGTAATTCTACCCATATGTCTAAGAAATACATTTGATGATATTTTTCAACCTGTGGCCTATTGGAGGAGGGATTTGGGGGTCACAGTTTTCTTCGTTGCCAAACTAGGTTGTGTTTCAGTTGGGGTGTATTATGGAAAAGTGATATCAAAGATTTTGGTTAAGATATAAGATAGAGTTTGGAGTTAGGAATAGGTAATTCATGCATGGGTTCCATAGGGAAGTAATGTAATTTAACATAATTTGTGACAAAGGAAAGGGACTAGATAGAACCTTGAATTTAGGGTCCACTTTGAATGATGTTGGAACCCTTAAATTCAAGTATATTGGATATGATATTGGTATCAATGCCCCTTATAATTTTATTCAAGGACTATAATGGCCAACTAAGCATGTTTAGTGGGAATTCACTAATTATGGGGTAAAAATTTTGGAAAGAGTGAATGCATCATTATCTTTTGTTATATTTAAGTTAATTTTTTTTATAATTTTTATTTATTTATGATGAAATAAAATGATATGATTTAGTTTCTATGAATATGTTACATTAATATTTATTAATTGATTCATTCTAGTTAGAACAAGATTTCTTATAAAATAATTACATGATATAATGACTGATTCCCTTAACATTCCATGTTAGTTCTAAAAATATAAAGATTAAAGTATGTAAATTAAAAAATATGTAGTAACATGTTAGGAAATAAACTTGTTATTCTAAAGTAAAATTATTATATGACTTAATGGATAGTGAATCATGTCTAAAATATTTTTGTTCCATGAATTTTTTTAAAAAATTTATTATTTAATAATTACTTTATATAAACTATTGATTATGTTAATAAATATTTAAATAAATGTTTTAGAAGTATGTATTAAATTATAAAATTCCTTAACATGAAATGTTATTCCATGTATTAAGCAAAAATATAATGTTTTTTGGAAATAAATTCTATTTTTATGTATTATTTCATTTAATTAAAGGTCATGATAGAGTTATGAATTCTTATTACTCAGTATGTGTTATTGAATGAAATTTCATGAATCATGCCTAATAGATATCTAGCTTAATATGAATAAATGATACATGATTTAAATTTACAAATATTGTGATATGCATGGATTAACTATTATAGAGAACATGTTTGAGATTGATAAATATTGTAAGTTGTCTTTTATGAAATCATGATAAATTTTGTGACATGTTATTTACTATTTATTCCATGTTAAGCATGATTAGTCCTAAACATCACAACATTATTGAAATTAGCTACATAGCTTATTATTCAGTGTTTTGATTAATTATATAGTATGAAATAAAAACAAGTTACAATTAAGTGATTAATTAAACATCATAAAACATTCATGAATAAATTAATACGGTGTAAGTATCATAATGTATGTACTATAAGTATTTGATAATTATAAATTTTTTGAATATAAATATCCTATGTTCCCATTTCATGAAATATTACTTCCAATGATGGTAAAATATCACATGTTGAGTTATTATCTTGACTAAATAAATATTTACATTCCGTTTTGATGATATGATTTCATGAAGACTTGATGTGGCTATTGATTTACAATTCCAAATTTAAGCTTTGTGGTATAATTCATTATCCCATTTTCAATATCTTACAAAATATTTTATATGATATCTACTAGTTGATGACAAAAAGGAATGGTTTATTTTGAAAAGTATTGAGGAAGAAGTGGTGGTTAACTACTAGTGTTTTATTTGGTGGACATTGTTTATTTTTTTCTAGTCACTATTTATTTATCTTCTTACCACTATTTGTTTAATTTATAAACACTATTTTCATGTTTACTAGCTATTTTTTTTATTTATTACTAGTAGATGTCTGTTATGATAAAGCACTATATTGGGTATATGTAGTCGGTTTTTAATTATATTTTACTTGATATTGTAATTGGTTTTATTTCTTGTTCAAATATCCTCATAGTAGATTGGATGAATTAAAAATAGTAAAAAAATGATGGTGTAGCTAGAATTATTAATTTTGGCCTATTAAGTTAAATTCTGAACTGCTTTGAGACTAATTTTATTGATTGAAACAATACTATTTGTTTATCAGTATTTTTTGAAGCTACTATTTTGATATTTATATAATGTATTCTAGAATATAGATCCCTATAGGGATTTAATATTGAAAACATGAATCTAGTTTGGTTGAATATAGCGTCCTTCCTATGAATTTTTGGCCATGGATCATCTTGTAATATGTTTTTAGTGATATTAATATGATTCAGTATATTGGTGTTAACCTTATTATTTACCATGTAAGTGGATTGAAGAATATTAATTATGAAACATATCAACTTAGATATGGATGATAAAACATTTTTAAGTATATTTTTTATTCTATTCACATTATTTTGTATTTATGAAACATCAATATAAATATTATAAGGCTTAGTGAGTCTCTTGGTATTTGGTAAGTGATGATGCTTTGGGGAGTGGGGTGTGTCATAGTTTGGTCACTCTACTCCTTTCATTATAAAACATTGAAATGATTTCAAAACTGGTATTAATATATTGTTCCAAAGGGGTGTGTGTTTATTTCTATGAAAAAATTAATTATTACCCTACTAAAAGTAGTAAGGATTATTGTAAAAGTTTTCAAAGAGTATTGTTTCCCTCAAACTTGAAGTATTTAAATGGGTTATGATTTATTTTAATGGTTAAATATTTTAGAACTAGTATTCAAAAAGTTTTTAGGAGTTTTGTTTTCAAAAAGTTTTTTTTTTCATTTCTATGTTTGGATTCCCTCGGGGATTAGGTTCTTATTTGGGAAGTATTTTTCATGGATTTCACATCCTTATAAGTTTCCTTGTTAAAAGTGATTTAGATTCATATCTCAAATCTTCCCTAATAAAAGTTTGGCAGTGTTTTCATTCCATTTGAGTGGTATCTTCCCCTTATGACTCTTAAGATCTGGAACCTTTTTATTTTAAGTTGTTTTTAGATTCTTGGGGATGCGATTCATTTGATATGTATTTAATGTAAATAAATAATTTACACTATCCTTTACTTGTGATGGTTCTACTTTTCTCTATGTTCTATTTTAATTCTCATGGACAATAATTGTTTGAATGGTATGAAATGTAAAAGCCTGAATTTTCCTAATATCTTACCCAACCTTTTCTTAGGTGTTGTGGGAGTCTAGGTATATATTTTTGGTAGTTTTGGATATTAGTAAATGATGGAGTTGAGTTTAGATTATTTTTTATGTAATATGGATTTTTGAGTTTTGGTCTAAATTTCATCTAAGTAACAAATATTATAAATTAATAAAATAATAATCCTTTCACAATTTTATTAAGAAAGCCAAAAAAAACATTTCAAAAAACATTTAAAAGATTCATTTATAAAACCTTGAAAATAAAGTCAAATATGGTTTAAAATTAATTTTAAAAAATAATTGGGGAATAAAAAATAATATTCTTGAAACATTTTATACAATCTCTATATAGAAGAAAAATATTTCTTACCTAAGAGATGAAATAAAGTCATTTTTTCTTAAAAATGTGATTTTGGTCTTTGAGTAACAAATAGAGGAAAATTTGGAATAACAAATGAAATAACTAAAAATAACTAGAGGATAAGAAAATAACTGGGTTTTAGGAATAAAGATAACATATAATTCTACCAATGTAAATTTAAACATGATCAATCCAAAATAAGTGTGAAATTTTAAAATAAATCTTTGAAGATTTAATAAATTTTGAATGAAAACCCTTTAAATGGAAAAACCTTAATTGAAATTTTAAATTCCATCAATAAAGATTATTTCAGGATATAATATTTAAATTGTTCATTATATGCATCATATAAAATAAACTAGGCATGTAATATAAATTAGGTCTGAATAAAGTGTAATTGAGATGAAAAACCCTCACCTTGGATTCCTTATTTGTAGGATGCATTATATCCTACTGAATAATCAATATAAATTTATTAAATAATTTCATAAGAAAAATTTTCATCTATATTCCATTTTGAGGTCCTTTTATGATCATTTTAAATCTATTCATTGAATAGTTCTTGCTTATGTCGACCACTTAAGGTATTTCGGTCAGTTTTTCGAAAACTAATTCGATTTTTTTGACCATGGTAAAAGGTGTAATGAAATGGTTAAATAATATATATAATGTTAATAATGTAATGAATATAATTTTTATTCTTTATTTATAATTTTATAATCATCCATTCCTGGTGGTAATAGAAAAATGAATCACATCGTTTCATGAAGGGGGTAGTCCACATGTACACATGAGTGATGTTATAATTTTTTAATGAATGAAAAGGGAAGAATATATATGATATATTATATTTAAAGAATAATTTTTTAATAGATAATATATATATATATATATTAATTCCATATTTATAAACATCAAATTGAGGTGCTGATGAAAAATGAATTACATAGCTACATGGAGCCTTAGGTCATACATATCCACAATGGATGTTTTCATTTCCCATAGGATTTAACGGAGATAAAAAATGAATCCACCATTAAAATTGAAAAATATAAGTATGGTTAATATGAATATTTAATTATTTAATTATGTTTATTGAATATTTTTAATAATGTTTAATAAGAAAGGAACATGGAAATTCTCAGAAAGGAAATATACCACTTCTTTTGGTAACCTCCTTTGGCTCAGACCTCAAGACTTCTTGAAGTAGTGTTATGGTGAAAATAGGTCCTATAGGACATGGGAATTAAGTTTGGTAATTTATTTGGGTTGGTATTGGTCAAGGTAATTTGATCAATATGTGTGAATAAGAGAGGATATGAGGTTTCATTTTTTAAGGGAGGTGGGTGGAAAAATTGTAAATATTAAGAAGTTTAAAAAATAATAAAGATAATTTAATGTTAAAGTGGATCCAAATTATCAAAATTTAAATGTAAGTAGTTTAATGTTTAAATAAATCTAAAAAATATTATTTCATTATGTTTTTTGTGTTATCTTGAATCCTAATACCTTTATTTTAACCTCTTTACCTCATTTTACCCTTAATCGAGGTGATAAATATTTACTATGGTTACTGTTCATTATGAAAAAATAAAGTTGATATTTTCACCTAATGTTAATTATTATGATTAAAAAAATATAACCCATTTTATAAGATTCAATTCCACGAATTTGAATAAATTACTTTTAATATAAGTTCACAAAATGCAATGAATATTCATTTTTAGAAAATTGTATGTTTTAAGCATAAAAATATTTGATAGTAAAGTCATGTATAATGTTGATTCCAATGGAATTAATTATATTATTTTAAATAAAATAATACTTATTTTAATTTAATGTAGAACCCTAACTTAAAGGAACATTTTGACTACATTATTAAAAGTGAATCACCAAGAATAGTTTTTATTTGAACAAAAACATTACTTAGATTTCCAAAATGTTAAACATAGATTTATAAGTTTAATATTATATTATTTAATGAATTATATTACATTTTAAATTAATATTTTTTCTATAAAAAATTTTCATAAACTTTCAAGTCATTATTATATCATTATAATATTCGAAAATTGACATTTTTTGTAAAATCTTTATTTTTCACAATTCACCTCAAAAATCAAATATTTTTGAAAAATATCAAAAATTAAACCTAAAATATTTTTGGAATGATTAAATTAAAAACTAAATTAATTTTGTCAAATTAAATTATAGAATTATAGAATTTAGGTTTTAATGAGATTATTGAATAAAGCTGTATGCATTATGTTATTGTTTAAGAAGAAATGCTTGCTTACTATAATTGAACTCATGTGTTACATTTTCTCCTCTTTAAAAAATTTCATCCTTAAAATTTCTATAATTTTACCTAATAAATAGATATTGGTAGTTATTCATCACAACTTATTCAATTCCATTTATTTTATCTTTTATATTGTGATTTCTCCATAGTTTCATTACCGGTCGAGTCATCCGATTCCTCAACACTTGTTTTCTAGTATGATGAATCTAGGATCATCAAAATATGATAGATTTGTATCAAATTGAATTTATTTTTATATGAGTACATGCATTTGTTTTTGAATATACTTCCTCAATAATGATATATGGAATAAATCTTTCACTTAAGATAGGTTGGGTGGAATTTCCAAATGGTAATCCACAAATCCAATTCTCTCCAAAATCATAAAGGATAGATGTACCTAGGAATTAGTTTAAATTTCTTTCCAAACATTATAACTACATTACATGGAGGAAATTTCAAGAAAACATGATCCTCTACATGAAATTATTTATCCTTCCTTTGGTTATTGACATAACTCTATTGCCTTCTTTGAGCTTCCTTGATATGAATATGAATAGTTTTTTATTTTTCCACAGTATACTCAAAAAGTTCCAGTGAAAAAATATTCCTTCCACCATGTTCATCCAAAAAATTTGGTGTATAATATATTTTCCCATACAGCGCCTTATATAGTGCAATTTTAATGTTAGAATGGAAGCTATTATTATATTTAAATTCCACCAAAGTTAAATATTAATCCCATATACATTTAAATACATGTGAGAACAACCTCGAAGTGTCTTATATTATTTTAAAAGTCATTTCCAACTATCCAAATGAATATGGATGATAATACATGCTCAAATATAGCTCGGTTTCAAGCTCCTTATGAATAAATTTCAAAAATTTTGATGTAAATCATGGGTTAAAATTGAATGAAATTTAATGAGGTGCACTATAAAGTCTCACGAATTCATTTATATAGAGTCATATGTAGAAATAAATAGGTAGATACACCCTAATAGAATGAAAATGTGCCAAATTGGTAGGGTAATCAATAATAACAAATATGGAATAATTTATTTTTGGAATATTTTGAAATCACGTTACAAATCTATGGTAATATCATCCAAATTACATATAGAATAGGTATAGATTATATGAATCTTTTAATAAGTTGTTTCTCAGCCTTTACCTGTTGAAAAACAAATCATCTTGATACATAGTAAGAAATTTCTTACTTCATATTATCCCACTAAAAATGTTCCTTCAAATCCTTATGCATTTTGGTTCTACCAGGGTATTTAGAGAAATATGAGCTATAATATTCATCTAATAATTCTTTTTTAGCTCAAGTATGGAAGAAACATGTAGCCTCTCTATAAATTTCAGCACACTATCTTCATAAAAAATGTATTCCAGATTCCCATCATTCACGACATTAATTTTCTTTTGTAAACTCTTATCATCAAATTGAGGTATTTTTATTTTTTCTATCAAATATGGTTTGGAAATATTTTTGAAAAGGAGTGATGTTCCCCTTTCCCTAATGATTCCCATATATAAATTTACTAAATACATGAATATAATATCTTTTAACATCCTCATTTTAATCAGAAATCCATGTTCTTTAATACTCAATTCATTAATCACCTTATTTTCCTTCATAAAGTGTTAGTGTATTGATAAATCACAATACATGAGTATCCATAGCCATATAATTTATCTCATATTGATATATTTTTATGAAAATATATATTTAAAACTTTTTTGATCCAAATATATCTCACATATTTCATCATATAGATAATGCCTTCATATATTCAAGGTAAATATTATAGATGCCAAATCAATATCATGGATTGGATAATTTTTTCATGGATATTTAAATATATTTATAAATAAGAAATAACTATATCATTATGAATAAATATACACAAAAATTAATTTATTTAATTCATCACTATATATCCAAAAAGCATCCCTTCCAGATGGTAATGTCAATACTATATCATTGATCAATATATTATTTGGTCCTTAAAACATTCTTTATATTATTATGACCATATGTACTCAATCCCTTTAATTGTTAACTTGGTAAATAGTTTATCTAATCAGGTAAAATTTTGAAAAAACACTGATAGTTACTATCTAATCCAATGAAAATATGTATCTCTATTATGATCATCATTGTAGGACATTCTCTAACTAACTTTTTGTTTGAAGGATCAACTAATATTATATCCTTATAGACAATATAGATAAGAAAACAAACATCCTAAATACATGATTATCACTTACTATGTTTCCCATATAACTCCATCCCTATAAGAGTTTCAATAATTATTCTCAAATAGATATTTTTCTCTTCATATCTTTTCAAGTATACAAATATATCATCGAAAAATTATATAATAAAATTTTCATGAAAATATTTGAATACTCTATTCATTAGATATATAAAAATAAATGGTGCATTATTTAATCCAAAGGAAATTTCTATAAACTTATATTTTCCATAACTTGTACGAAATGTTTTATTTAGAATATCTTCCTTTCTTACTCACAATTTATGATACAAAAAACTAAGATCAATATTTGAAAAATATTATACTCATTCAAGTTGATCAAACAAGTCATCAATGTGAGGCAGAGGATACTTATTATTTATTTCAATGAGATTAATTTCACTATAATTTATGAAGAACCTCATAAACCCATATTTATTATTAATAAAAAGAATAGGGGCTCTACAAGGTGAAACAATAAGGATAAGGAATTAATTATTACACAAATAATGTAGTTGCTATTTAGTTCTATTAATTATACCATGTATATTCGATAGTGATTATTACATATCGGTTTTTAATTAAGCATGTGTTTAATGGAAAGATAAACTTTATTATTTAGTGTATTTCCAGGAAAATCTTCAGGAAACACATCAATATATTAATTAATAATAGGTACATCTTCTATGCTAAGGTTACCTTTCCCATATATAGATTTCATATACTCTTCCTCTCCCTTAATTTCCTTAAGAACAACTAGATGTTGATCCAGACATGATTCAAATGACAAAATTTCCCCTATAAATAGAAGGGATTCCACATTTCTATCATGAATCATAATATACATCACTTGGCCATAAATATTGGTATTATAATTTGAAATACAATGTTACCAAGGATTATATTATTGTCAACCATAAGTATAATAACTGAGTTTGTAAATAGGGTCTATCTATGCATCACAATAAGGACTGAATAACATATCCTTATTACAATAATATTTCCACAAAGAGACTTGATTGAAAACTCAATTATTAAAGTTATAGGTAATTATTTAATGTTATTTGAAAACATGAATGATATAAAAGTTTGAAAAGATCTAGAATCAAATAAATCATTAACTAGTTTTGAGATTATGATCAAATTAAATATCACTATATCTTGAGGAACATTAGATTCAGCTATAGTAATCACATAAGCTCAACCATAACCCATTGCCTCTTTTTCAATAGTTTATATTTATTATTGTGTTATTGGTTTGAATAATTCACCAACTCCCTATAGTTGATGCTCCAGATAATAGTGATTTTATTCTTTCCATCGTATTCATTAACTATATTTCACTTATCTACTTACTTATAACAAAATTCCATTCCTTTAAGTATTTACTAGGATATTTTTTCCCCAATTACCACATTACAGAAATCCCATATTTCCTTTCTTCCTTTTTGACACATTTATTTTTCTTTAGTGCACAACTGAGCTCTTTTTTCTTTATTTCCCTTGAATATATAAGAACTAGAAAATTATATCTCAATCTTGATGAAACATCATACTATATCATCATATAATTAATTTTTTTGGAGACTAGTTCCATTAAAATAATCATCTTAATACTATCAAAGAAATGGCTATTATTTAATTTTGGATTACGTATGTAGTCTATTGAATTCCTTTTTAATTTTATGATACTATCCTCACATTCATTAAGAATTTACTCTTCCTTACACTTTAGGTTGGGGGACTTCCTCTTTATTTCTCTTGATGCAAATATTTCTCAAAAAATATCAATTTAAAATTTCTCTATTCTATAATTTTTATTTCATTAGATTCTTAATTATTCTAGATCAGTTACCACCATTGATCAATATCTCCCTTTAATAAATATACTGTTAGAATAAACTTTTCCCATTCATTAATTCCCAAAACCAATAATATCTTTTCAATGAGCCTGATCAATTTTTCACCTATTAATAGATTAGTATTTCAATTAATGGATGGGGTATTTTGGTATGTAAAGTGATCCAACATAGGCGTATCATGTAAGAACCAATAGGTTTCTCCATATGGGTGCATTTATTTTTTATCACTTGGGTTATTTGGCCCAATATGGCCATGATTTTCTTAGCTGGAACACATATTGTATTGACTTGATCATAAGTACAATCTATACATTAACTACAAGGGTTGAAATTATTTTTCCATTCTCCCACTAGGAATAATATCTAAACAATGGAACACAAATAATTATCTCATAACATCATGAATATTGATATTTGACATAAAAAATTAATAAAATTTATTCAATATTATATGGGTTTATCTTAAATTCCATGCGAGATATGTAGTTCTAAAATATATTTCCCAAGGGTCCTATTAAAATTTCTTTTATACTTAATGTAATTTCCTTGAATCCAATAACCCAAATATGGTGTTTACTTTATTATATTGTTTCAAGATACAAGATATCACACCATGAAGGATCAGTATATTTATCAGTATTGAGAGACTGGATACACACATTATTTCCATATTTCACTTGAAAAATAAAACTAAACATTGAAAATTTATTACATCCTAAAATTTAATTCAAATATTCCTTCTTCATATCCTTTGTAAAGGAAAACATAATAATGGTGACCTCAAATGCACCGTAAATGAATGCATGCAATATAATCTATCATGAGTAGATAAGGCATAATAATATGGAAAAGTGAATAATCAATAAATATTAAATTTAATTAATAACTTAATAATGGAATACATCCATGATGAAAGTACACACATGGATAATGATAAAAATATTATCACTGAAGGAAATTCATAATTATGGGAATTCATGATCCTACCACCAAAACATTATTCCAAGGCATCAAAAATTTTATTTTCAAGCCCTTGTATGAATAAAATTTCAATAATCTACCTGTAATACACAAAATACTCAACTAATATGGCATGAAAATAGGTTTTTATCATGATAACTATTGATGAATTTAGAAGTATCTATAAATAGACCCCACCCTACACTTACACATTTCTATTTCATTCCTTATATATTGAATCAACAATATAATACAATATAAAAAATGAATTATCAATAAATAAATATCTATGTTTAATAAATAATATAAAACATCAAAAATTCCATATGAAATTAAATTTATTAATAATATTCCTTTAACTAACACCGTATATTGAAATGGTATGTGGTTATGAAAACATAAAAATTATCGAAATGATACAAAATAAATCTATGATATTGAAAATATAGTCATGAATGATAAAAATATTTTCCAGTGAATAATGTATATTAATAAATAATATGATCACGATAAATTTAATGATCAAAAAATAAGATGTAAACTATAAGTTATTAAAGGTTGATAGAAGACCATCTTTTCACTAGAACAAAATGTTTGAAATAAAGGAAACTAGTTTGAGTAATAGAGAAGAAAATGGAAGTGAAACATTAAAAATAAATTTACATAAAAAATTTGAAACATTATAGAGAAAATGAAGTTATAATTTATTTCCAAAATTAATTTCAACCTTTTAGAAAATAATTCCCAATTTCTTTTAATATAAAAACTAAAAATTCATAGAATAATGGAAAAATAATTTTTATTAAAAAATCATGGAATCTTATAGATTAATTTTGATAAATAATAAAAACTATGATAGTAGGAATATACATTCATGACATATTAAATAAAAAATAACAATACTTTCACACTTTTTTAATGAAAATAAAAAAAAAGAATTTGTAAAACATTAAAAATATTACTTTATAAATCCTTGATAAAAAAGTAAAATATGGTTGAAAATTACTTTCACACAAACATTTTAAAATTTAAAATAACATTCATGAAATATTTTATAAAATATTGAAAATGGAAGAAAAATATTTTTGACCTAAGAGAAGAAATAAGCTTAGTTTTTTTAAAAAAACATTATTTCAGTCTTTGAGTAAAAAAGAGAGGAAAATTTGGAAGAAAAATTTAAAACCCCAGAAATAAACAAAGGAGAACAAAATATATGGGATTTATGAAGATAAATAATATATAATTCTTCTAAAATAAATTTAAACATTTAAAATACTTAATAAGTGTGAGATTATAAAATAAATATTTATAACTTTAATAAAATTAGAATCAAAACCACTTAAAAAAAACATGAATTGAAAATTTAAATACCATGAATAAAGATGAATTCATTATATAATATTTCAAAGGGTATGTATACACATCATATAAAATAAATTATGTTTAAAATATTAAATATGAATGAAAAAGTAGAATTTAGATGAAAAATGATTACCTTAGATTCTTTCTTGGTTGAATGCATTATATCCTCTAGAATAATCAATTTAAATTTGTTAAATACTTTATTTATAAATTTTATTACATTTTTATAGTCCATTTATAAAAATTAGAAATCCATTTATTAAATTGTTCTTACTTACATCAACCACACAAAAGTTTTTTAGACAATTTCACAAAAAATTCATCGATACATTAACTGGAGTAAAAGTTATATGAAATGGTAATGTGACACCCATTGGGTAACTATTATATCTATTTTTTAGTTTTTATTTTTATTTTTTTAATTATTGGTTTTCTTGGGGGTTTAGGGTTAGAAACTTGGTTTTTTGGGAAATCATATCCAAACACAAAGTTGGAACACAATTTATCTAACAATGTGGATAACCATGAGAGGGTATCTGTTTTGGGGACAATATGCTTTTTCAAGTTTTTATCATGGGTTTTAAAACCATTAAAATCCTAGAGTAACCATTTTTCTTGGTTTTGGGGAGATATGACAACCCAAATGGCTTGAACATTGTTTATCTAACCATTCAATCAAACTATATAAGTTTTCCAACTCATTAAAAATTAGGATTTTTACCAAATTTCACCTAACATAATTATATCCTTTGGGACTCATTTTCTTACCCAATAATGTGTATTCCATTAAATTGGGTTGGGATCTTCTCTCTTGTCCTTATTGGTGGATTAATTTTTATTATTAAGTGCTTTATCTTGATCTAATCCTTATTCTTAAATACTTAGTCATCCATTCCCCCTTCTCTTCATTTAGTCTTCCATTTTAATGGAAGTGTGAAACCCTAGTTGGTGTTTTGGCCAAATATTAGGGTTTTAGTAGGGATTTTGGTTTTATTTAATATGTTTTAGGTGTGTGAGGCCTTATCATTCCTTAATCAGGTGGGTGTCATTAAAAGAGATGAGTTTGGAACCAATTCCCAGGCATGAATCTTTATTTAAGGGTGTTTTCTATCTATTACCTTTAAATTATTAATCTACTTTAGTTTTTGTTTGTGAAATTTATATTTAAATGATTTATTATTTATGTTTATTATATGTTTTATTTAATACATGGTTTTATATTTTCAATCTAATGTTTAAAGATGGTTTTAAAATCGGAGACGGATTAAGTTTATGATAGGTGTTTGGTGAAATAGATAAAAATTGTTTTATGGTTTTAAATGGATTTATAAAGAGGTTTTATATGTGGTTTTAACTTGAGGATTTTTTTTATTAAAATGGGAATGTGTTTTTTATCAAAATTTATTATTAAATATCTTTGATGTATGTATATTTTGATGTGGTTATATTTTTCATTGAGTAGAATCACGAATACCTGGGGTGCGATCATGTGTTGTCCAACGGACCCTGATAGAATTTATTATAAAGATAAAGATAAATTATACTTTTTTTAAAACGGACCATTTGAAGGTAATGGGTAATGTAATGGAAGCCTGTGGGATAAGGATTTTAAATTTTTCATTACTAAGATGATTTAACTTGTCATCTCTGGTGATCTGATCCCTGATACAGTCCTGAGGATCTCACATGAATAAAACAGAGAACAAAAAATAAATAGAATGTGTAACTCATTATAAATCAAATCACACTAAATCTAATCTGGTTTCTAGTAATATTTTCCCAAAGGATATGAATCCAAACCCCTCTATATCATCTATACATGATTTAAGAATCTATACACTTATTATTAATAGAATTATTGGTGCTAGAGAAGGGCTCTGATGAATCCTTCTATGTCGCATCGATAACCTCAATCTTGTCCCTTCGATATGTCGAAGGAACCTTGGATCGATTACTCAGAGAGAGACTCTGTCTAGATATAAATAGGTATGATTATAGAGAAGCTATAGTGACCCTAATTTTTCTTATATGAATATTACAGAATTTTAAAGATAAACAACATATTAGCACTAAAAACCTAGATAAAAAGGATTAGTGTATTGTAAAAATTAGAAACATACATAAGATAATCATAATAAAAAACAAAAATATATTTTAAATCTTATTATTTATCCTTCTAAATCTCACGTTCACCTTAGTACATGTAGTCATTTGAGGATATACATCAAAGAAAGGGGCGATCTAAAAGCTCAGTATGAGGATGTATAGGGGACATGAATCAATATAGCTTGAGTGGTCATAATAATCATCATCATAACACAATAATGGGATCATTATCAAAATAATAAGGGAAAAATTAGATAAATTAATGGAATGTGAAGATTCATAAAAATGAAACATCATGTCTTAGTGTTCAAATACCACACATAATTTTGAACAAATCTAAAATCATGTTCACACATTACATATGTGTATAATGATAACATCATAATTGTGAAAAATTATAGCATCATGTTCACAAATAATACACATTATCTTATTATATACATGACATTACCCAATGAATTGTAGGGATATATAATTATGGGACCACTCATCACATCATAAAATTTTTATAATCATACATGCCACATAGAACATATATCAATCAAAGTCATGAAGTAACCCATGTAAAAGAATGGGTTTTATAAGGATTTAATCAATAATAATTTAATTAATAAAATTGGTGTTCCAAAATGTAAAAGGGAAAAGAAAATATTTGGTATAAGAATCATCATTTTTGAGCGAAGAAGAAATAACTCAAGAGTATTCAAGATGTGTTTTGGAAAGATGAGTTCTTTAAAAAAAATCATTTTATTTATCATAAAATATGATTGTAAACATGTATATCCCTGAAAAGAAAACAAAAGAAAAATGAAATTATGTTTGATAAAAATTAAAAGGAGATCCACAATGAAATTTTTCATGAAAGATGTATGACCCAAAGAAAGGAAGTTGGGTTTGAGAATCCCACTACCTTATGTCAAAAAGAATTTTGTACTTACACATAATATCCTAGATAATAAAATTAGATTCATTAATTACTTAATTAAGAACTTATTATACATTTATGTTATTTTTATACATTTATTTTTTCATTTATTTATATTTTTATGAGTTATAGTGTTCAATTTCATCGTTTGGGGAGCATTCAATTTCATGGTTCCATGGATGGTTTACTCGCATATGATTATCGATGTTCTTGTAAAATGAGAATAATTATACAGAATTAAAATAATCTTTTATTAATTAACTTACAGAAGTTTTAATTGTCTCATATATCATTTTTTATTATGATAATATGATGATTTATTTTATAAAACATTAATGATAAATTTTTAGTTTATTTTGGATGGTTTTTCATCCATCACGAAACAATTTTAGTTTATTAAATATTATTTTTATAAATTAGTTCCATAAGATTAAAAATGTTATAATATGAATATTAATTATTTTTAACCAGAATATACGTTTTATGGCCACACTTTAATGTAGTAATGTAAAATGAAAACTCACTATCCACGAAGGCGGTGAATCAACACATCACATATAATATTTTCATTTTTTAGAATAAAAGGAGGAGAGAAGAGATTTGATGATGAATATTAAATTAATACAATAATATATTATTATTTATATTATTTTTTATTTATAATTCCACTTTGGATAATGGTAGGTTAGTAGAAGATAATACAAGGAAAGAAATTAAAATAGAAGGATTGAAGATTTTACCACTTGAATGTTGTCTTTTTGAGAACCTTCTTGAGGAACATTTATTAGGTCTTTTGCTGAGACCAAAAGTTTCTAGATGTGGGGAAGAGTCTTGGGGATGAAATTGGGTATAAATTACACAAGATACAAGGATTTTAATGTGTGAGGATAATCAGTGGTGAGGGGTGATATTTATAGGGGAGGTGAGGGGTATTTTTTGATTATTTTATTCATTTCTTTATTATTTTATCTCAAGACTATAAATATTGTTGATTAACATGACTAAATATTGTAACTAGGGAATTATATTTAGATATAATGGTTCTTACATTATCTATAGATCATACATGTCTAAAACATTCATGTATTTAGCTTATACCATAAATTTCTGTATTTTACTATTCACTAAAAATTCAACTATTTTAAAAAAATACCAAAAATTCACCCTGAACATTTTTATATGTATAGAGTTTAAAAATGAACTCCATTTTTTGAAAATAATTTTCTAAATATGATAAATTTTAATTTTAAATTAAATCATCATTTATTTTAAAAATACAGATTTTAATTTTATAACTGATTTTATAACACTTTGAAAAATTAATTAAGGTCTCATAAAATTACCTAATAATTATAATAAAAAATATTAAATTTTGAATATATTTTATGGAAATGAATTTTATTTTAAATAATTATATTAATTATAAAATTATTAATAAATATTTACATTTTAAAAAAACAGCAACACTTAATTTATCAATTTAAAAACATTAATTTACTTATACCAAGATATAATAATATAGAACATTTTCATTTATAATGTACTTAAATTTTATTTATACTTTCATCTGTAATTTTACTATTATAATGGATAGATTACTATTCCAAGGGCACATATTACTAATCCAATGATCATGTTACTATCCCATCATTATAATTTACTTAATTTATATAAATAGCACTTATTTGATTCTTAATTTATGAGAATATTGTTTTTATCTAATTCTCAATGTGATGCATGTGTTTTATGAAATAATTATAAGACGTAGAATTCCATTGATAAAAGTTTGGGTTGTTACATTCTTCCCCCCTTTGGAAATTTTATCCTCAAAATTTGGTTTAACATACTAAGGTGAAAACAGGTGAGGGTACTTCTCCTTCATGGCTTCCTCCAATTCCCATGTCACCTATTCATACTTATGGTTTCTCAATATCACATTAAGCAGGTGGGTGGTATTTTTTTGTAGAACCTTGTTTCTCTAGTGCAAAATCCTTACCGGTTATTCTCTATATGATAGATCACATTCCATATGCACCACCTCTGAGTTAAGAACATATGACGGATCTGGTATATACTTCTTCATGATGGATACATGGAATAAATCATTCACTTTAGACATGGTTTGTGGAACTGAAATATGATATTCCACTACTCATATGTGATCAAGTATCTAAAAGGGGATAATGTACCTTGGGTTAAGATTCCATTTCTTTTCAAAATGCATAACTCTTTTTCATGGTGATATTCGAAGGAAAATTTGTCTACAACTTCATACTCCAAATCCCTTCGACGGTTTTCAACAAATATCTTCTGTTGACTCTAAACAGCTTTTATGTGTTGTTTGATGGATTGAACCATCCTGGTTATCTCTGACACAAGATAAGGTCCAAGTATCTTTTTTTTTCAAATTCTTCGCAAAAAGTTAGAGTTCTACATAGATTCCCATACAAAGCTTCATATAGATCCGTCTAAATACTCGAATGGAAATTGTTGTTGTATGAGGACTCAACCAATGAGTGATTCTAATCCCATACTCTTTTGAATTCAATTTATCATGATCTCATCAGGTACTCGAGAATCTAAATAGTCTTTTCAGATTGGATATCTATGTGGGGGTGATAGGTCATACTAAAATTCTATTTAGTACTGAAAGAAAATTGAATACTTCTCTAGAATTTAGATATAGAACTTGGATCATGATCATATATGATCAACAGTGGAACCCAATGAAGCCTCACCACTTCATTCTCATATATCTTGGATTTTTTTTTCAATTGAGAAATATTCCAAAATAGTAATGAAGAAGGAAGTCTTGGTGTTTCAATCCACCATAATCCATATTACATTTCTTCCTTTAGATGTTTTCGAGAGACCATTGAAAAATACAATAGTGATTTTCTCCCAATTCCACATTGATAAAGACAATGTTATCATCATCCCTTTAGACTTACATATTTATAATTTATCTTTTTGACATACTAAACACCTTGAGATAAACTCTAAAATCTCCATCTCCATGTTTTCCCATGAGAGGTGTTCTCGAAGATCATGGTATATCATGGTACTTCCTGGATGGATGGAGAAAGATGAGCTATATGGATTATCTAATAGATTTTAAATTATCTTAGGTAATAAAGGAAAACAAATCATTGTTCTAAAGAAAATAACACCATCATCATCGATATATAACTATTATAATATCCCTTCCTTTATTGATATCACCTTCTTTTATAGCTCTGAATCATCCCTTTGTTCTTCCATGATTATCTCTTGGATAGATTTTTAGGAAATCACTTGGGAAAGGTAGCATGTATTCCCTAACATTATGATATCCAAATATATCCTTTATAAATTTATGAATATGGGGTCTTTATAAATCCTCATCCTGGATAGAGAAGTAGGGTTTCTTTATGATAAGAGCATCAATTAGCTTGTTCGCCTTTCCCAGATGTCAATGAATAGAGAAATCATAGGACTTGATTAGCTCTAACCATATCATTTGATGAATGTTGATCTCCTTATGTGTGAATATATACTTTTTAATCTTTTCATCAGTACATATGTCACACTTCTCACTATATAGGTAGTGCCTCTAAATTTTCAAGTCAGAGATCACAACTAGTAGCTCTAGATCATGCATCTGGTAGTTCTACTCTTGGATCTTCAACTACCATGAGGAATAGCCTATCACTTTATTATTTTTCATGATTACACAAACCAAGCCTTTCTTTGAAGAATTGTTTTATATAATAAAACCTTATCCTCTTATTGGTAGTGTGATTATAGGTGAAGTGATTAGAATCTTCTTGAGATCCTTGAATATTTACTCACATTTTTTCATCCAGATGTACTCTACCCATTTCCATGTTAACATAGTTAGCAGGATAGTCAATCATGAGAAATTTCTAAAAAAACATTAGTATTACCCTAATAAGGTAATAAAAATACATATTTCCATGAAATTAGTGGGTCTGGTCCATTCCTCAATTACCTTGGTTTTGGAAGGGTCCATAGAAATTCCCTCAATTGTGATCACTTGTCCCAATAATGTGATTTTTTCATCTAGAAGTCACACTTTATGAACATGGTATATAGTTTCTCCTTCCATAACATTGGGAACAAAATCCTTAGATGTTATTAATGTTACACCTTGTTCTTTGATAAGATGAGAATATAATGAATAAAAACTACCATCAATTTGTCAAGGTATACTATAAAGACTCTATTCATCAGACCCATGAATATTTGTGGTTAAATAGTAGGCCCTAAAGGAATCACTGGAAATTTATAGTTCCCATACGTTGTAGAAAAAAATAGTCTTCTGAATATCTTCCCTCTTAACATTGTATTAATTATATCAAAAACAATGATCCACCTTTTAGAAGTACTGGGATCCTCATATTATAATGAACAATTCACCAATCCTTGCAATAGAATACTTGTTATTTATGGTGTTAGTATTGATCTCATAGTAATTGATACACAACCACATTTATCTATTGTTTTTATTTACAAAGATAATTGGAACACCACAAGGTTATACATGAGGCCATATTATCCCTTTCCCAAATACTCATTCATATTCTTCTTTAACTCCAACAATTTGATAGAGGTAATCCTATAAGGAAATTTTGAGATAGGAGTGGATAAGGGTATATGTTCTATTGATAACCCAACATCATGATCTGCGGGATGTATGAGTAACTTGTTTGGAAATAAATTAGTGTATTCACTCACAATGGAAATTTCCTCAAGTTTGATTCTTTCCTTTAACACAAAAATTTGGGACAGATATGCTACTTCACAAGGTTTAGAAACCCACACAATTGAGGAACTTTACAAAAGAGATTCATAATATTTCTTGAATTTTTATAGGACCATGGGATAGTTTGTAATATGAAAAGATATTTCCTTTTCATGATATAGGATGTGTTCTCTACATAATGAGATCCAATACATACCTTGGTTAGTATCAAATTACACCAAGGGAATTATTATAAGATTATATGGAAGAATATTCCCACATTCAACAATAGGAGAAGATTCCAACACTTGGGTTGCAATAATTTCAGCATTAGGTTCTTTTACAGATATCTCTACTTCAAGGTAAATAACTTTTAGGATATAAATGAATGCATAGAACTAGAATCAAACAATAATTTTACCATTCTTTATAGAATAGAAAGTGAAACCTGTATGACATCATTTTCTAAATCCACTTTAAAAGTAGTGATGGAATAATATTTCCATTGATATTTTGGATTTTGTGACTGCTAATAGTGATTACCCTTGAGTAATCAAGGTTTAGTGAACTCTTTTTTATAGTGCCATTTATCCCTATAGTTGAAGCATTGAACCATATGTGGTACAATTGGAAATTATCTTCTTTCATTAATCATGATGGTCGAATTATTTATGTCTCTTATACATTCATGATCTTCATGGCCTTCTTCCCACACTTTACGCATTTCCCCATTCACTTTAGGTGATTCACATGATGATTCTTATCACATTTTTGAAACATGGGTGGTTGGATCATCTTTCCTCCTTTTTCATTTAACCTACTATAATGAAGATCCATTCATATATTCTTATATTCTTATATCCATAACCATGAGACCATTATCAAAACTCCATATTGAATTTGAGGGGAAATAAAACCACTTATTCCTAAATCCCAAAGTCTTGGATAGCTATAGACATTATAAGGTGTAGTTTTAAACCACTGAATAATATATCTTCTTTTATATCACTATTTATAAAAAAACCTGAGGCATATCTTACAAGACTATGAAGTTTTATTTATAATTCTTGATATATTCACTTTCATATTACTTAAAATATATGAATTCTATCTCCATATTTTTATGAAGATTTTGAGGTAAATACATGTTAAGAAATATTTTCTTAAAGTCTTCCCACTCTATCATTTTTTATACTTCATCTTGGTGTTATTAATCAATACCCTCCATTGAATAACCTCTCAATATAAGTAATAAATGACTTGATTCACCTTATCCTTATCAAATTGTTAGATAATAGAAAATATCTTCCCCATTTAGTTAACCCACTATTATGAAACAAGTGGATCAAAAGATGAGTAGTCCTGAATAAGAGTGGGATTATAAAATGCATATTTATAGCTTTAATAAAATTTTAATAAAAACCCCTTAAAAGGAAAAACATGAATTGAAAATTTAAATACCATGAATAAAGATGAATTCATGATATAATATTTCAAAGGGTATATATATACATCATATAAAATAAATTATGTTTAAAATATTAAATATATCTCAAAAAGTGGAATTGAGATGAAAAACAATTACCTTAGATTCTTTCTTGGATGAATGCATTATATCCTATATATTAATCAATTTAAATTTATTAAATACTTTATTAATAAACTTTTTCAACTATATTCCATTTTTATAGTCCATTAATAAAAATTATAAATCCATTAATTAAATAGTTCTTGCTTACATCAACCACTTATATTTGTTTAGTCAATTTCACAAAAACTTCTTTGATACATTTATTGGAGTAAAAGTGTAATGAAATGGTAATGTGACACCCATCAGGTAACTAGTATGTCTACAATGTTCCTTAATGAAATGAAATTGAGACAAAATTCTTTAACTCATGATAACTTTTGGTTGAATTTTATTTTACATCATGTAAAATGGTTTTAACCATGTTAGTAATTTATAAAATAACCTTATTAATTCTTATTATATCATATATTATCATTTTATTATAATTTACCACCCAGTTTTAATAATATTTCATTATTTTTCTTATTTCAGGTGTTAATTGCCTTGTTTTCCCTTGAATTTTTGTCCTAAAAGTTCTGATTCACTTGAATGTCATATATATACAAAATATACATAATTATATTAATGTTATAAATATTTTATTTAGTTATTTTCTACATTATAAAAATAATTTGTGAAAGTTAAACATGGAAAATGAATCTCATCGCTTCGTGCAGATAGTAGGCTACACGTACGACTGATAGAAGATATCATTTCTTTAATGCGTGAAAGAGTAAAAAATTGGGTGATATATTTAATTTAAATAATAAATATCATCTCATATATATCAAAAATATTAAATAATTTTATCCTTATTACATTAAATGTAGATAATAATTGAAAAATCAATCACATCACTTCACGAGGCGAAAGTTCTCCATACACACAAGCGATGCAATAATATTTTGAACAACATGGAACATAAAAATGTATAAATGATATTAAAATTAAATTATTATAATAATATCATAAATACAATACACATGTGGAAAATCCATCATTATATAAAACTGTGAGAGGTGGTAATGGAAAATAAATTAATCGGTTTGTGGGGTGATAGTCCACCATACACACGAATGATGATTTCATCACCCATTTGATGGAAGTGGAGATGGATAATTCATATTCCATAAAAATAATAACATAAAATTATATGGGTTATACTAGTGTTATTATATTTTATGTTTTAAGAAATAATTTATGGTGTAAAATGATAATGAAAATTAAAGATCTTTGTCAAAAAAATTACCTTCTCTAAGAAAAACCACCCTTAGATATCCTCTTAAGGACCTTAAGAATGGTCTTTTGGGTGGACCATAGACATTAAAATGTAATTAAGTATTTTTGGAGATAATTGGGATGGGTTTTTAGAAGCCAAAAATATTTGTAGGTGTGACGAAGTGAGGGGAGTTCCCTTTTATACGTGGGGAAAGAGAACCCTCTTATAAATTACATGGACATTTTCCAAAATAATCCAAAATGTTAAAGTCATCCACATGAAAAATGATTCAAAATAGACATATATTCAAACATGATAATTATTATATGTATATATTTTCATAAAATTGTATTTTTAAAAGTTGGTAGGTAATTTTAAGACTTATTTTTTTGGTTTAACCCTATAGTAAATTCATTTTTACCTCATCCACGATAATTTATTTTTACAGTTTTCACTATTTATTTTGGTAAAAAATTAAGTTGAAATAATAAGAAATTATAAATTATTAAAATTATAAATATTAAATAAAAATTTAAAAATTAAATTCACATAATAGATAAATTTTAGTTTAAAAATAATCCCACAGACGCGAAGAGAAATTGAGTTTTTAAAGAGAAACTGTTCAAAAGTTTTAAAAGTTTTTATGTAACGATTTTGTATAAAAATAAATTTAAATAATATAAATTGGATTAATTGATATATAATTTATATAATTTAACTTAAAATCCAATTCATAATATAATTTAACTTTATAAATTATTTAAATGAAAAGACATTTTTCTTTTAAAATGCAATATTTTACACTATTCGCCAAAAAATGAAACTCTTTAGAAAAATCCAAAAAATTAACCCTAAGAAAATTTTTTCTATTATGATGTTAAAAAGTATGTTTATTTTTTCAAATGAAAATTCTAAAATTGTTAAATCCTAATTTGAAATTTCATACATAAAGCGTGATGAAACCATCTTTTAGAAAAAATACCATTTTTCAGAAATCATTTTTTTTATTTTAAATGATCATTATTTTATTTCTAATAAATATATTACTATATTTTTTATAATTTAGTTTTTATTATACATAATATTTATTTTAATGGATAGGTTATAACTATTATATTAAATAATAATATTTTAATAATATTTCACATTTTCTTTTAAAAATGGTGTTACACGTATTGAAATATAAACTTATTATTGCATGTAGTATAAGACAAAATTAGTGTTTCATATAAATAATTCTATTGAAGATATTGAATTTATATAAAAATAAATATATTATAAATTCTTAGGATGTTATATTCCCTTCTAGAATTAATGTTACGTGTCATACACATTATTGAATATGATGCTTATATTTTAAAACACTAGGGTGTTACAGTCTCCCCATATTAAATAAATTGTGTCCACATAATTCAAAAATGATATTGGTAACCAAGGGTTTGACATTTGGAAATTATTTTATTGAAAAAATACATTATAAAATGTATAATAAAATATCCTCTTAATAAGAGAGAAATAGAAGTACCAAGGTGACATGGAATAACACATAAATTAGTTTCTAAGTAAGATTACATTTGTGGAAACTAAAGATATGGACATGGAATAAATAAATATATAATTACATATAGTGATTTAAGTAATTTAAGAAGATAATGTGAGTGGTTAATGGAATGTTAAGGGAATCAAAACCATAAATATTTTGTTATTTAAAATACTATATGATTCATTGGATATTAATGTAATAGGTTAACATTTTTGTTTCAATATCCTTATTTTGAAGTTGAGGAATTATTTTACTATCTATGAATATAAATAAATATACACACTTGATAATTTTATATTTCATAAGAATAATTCTATAATTTGGTTGCGATATATCCTATTTCCAATTCAACCTTTACTCCAAGAAATTAAAATCTAAAATCAATTTTTTTATTCCTAAAGAACTAAAATTAATTCTTAATAGATATAAATATATATAATATAGTGACAAGTCTTTCATCAAGTCTCTAACTATTTTCTATAAAAAATATATTTATATCAATTTCTTAAATATAATAAATTAATATCTAAACCTCAAAAGTAATACCACTAGTTTTTCATTAATATTTATTTTTTTAACTTATTTAACTAATGAAACATTAACCAAGACATCACATTGTCTAGTGGT
The DNA here is from genome assembly GCA_963277665.1 of Viscum album. Taxonomy (NCBI): domain Eukaryota; kingdom Viridiplantae; phylum Streptophyta; class Magnoliopsida; order Santalales; family Viscaceae; genus Viscum; species Viscum album. Next base: position 1,117,527,855 of record OY728120.1, read on the forward strand.
AGGTTCTTAACCCTTTATCATCCATCAGTCATGGGTTTAAGCCCCATATCCTTTCTATACATGATGGTTTGTCACCTTGCATACAAGTTTTCATTTTCTAAACTATATTAACATAATTCTCATAATGGTCCCCTAATAATATGATGGATATCGTTGAAATAAAATTAATATTTAAATAAAATTATTTCTATGTTTTTAAATATAATATTTTTCACAAAGTCTAATAGTATTATTTGAATATTATTATAATGTAATAAATGATCATATTAACTCTAAAGGTTATCAATAATTTTAAAATTATGTTTACAAAATGTAAATTCATTATTAATCAAATTATTTTCCCACTAAAATATATACTTGTTTTAAATTTTTCACAAAATATCCGTAATCTTAGTAGAATACAATAACATAAAACCTTAAAATATGTGTTTTATACTTTTAACATATGATCAATATTAAAATAATTAACGCATGATGGTATCCATAAGTCTCAAGTAAATAAAGACATATAGGCTTAAAATTTAACACAATCCTTAGTTGTATCATTATTATTATAACCAAAATTATATTGGTAAAAATACTTATAAAATTTATTTCTTGAATCTGAATACATAAATACTTCATCCATTTTATCTCCACTAATATCCTTTCTTGATATAGGGTTTATCCTAGGTTATTTATTTTCACCATGTATTCAAACCCTTAATAATGATTTTTAACGATCATGTGAATTATCCTAAGTATATACCTCAAATGTTACAAACCAGGTGCACAATAAGGCCCATTTTCATGCACTAGGTGAAAATTAGGTCAAGCCCAATGAAGTCTTTTCTGAGTTATTACCCCTAGGTACATCAGTTAATATTAATATCATTTAAATAATATCAAGTCACTATCATGGGAAAGTGGATAAATGATATAATAAATTAAAATATAAGGTGTTTATAGTCAAAATAAAACCATCCAATTATATTTAAAAATGTTTTATTGTTATATTTAAGCCTTATCCCTTTATTTTATCCTTTTTATCTCATATTACCCTTAACTGAGGTGATAAATATTTACCATGGTTACTATTCACCATCAAAAAAATTAAGTTAAAATTATCACCTAATATTACTTATTATAACTCTAAATATGGAAACAATTTTTCATGATTAAATTTCTATATCTAGTAGAAATTACTTTTCATATAAGTTCAAAAAATTCAAGGAAAAACTGTTTTAAGAAAATTGTTCGTTTTAAGCATAAAAATGATTTTGTAATAAAGTAATGTTTAATGTTGATCCCTATGGAATTAAATATATTATTTTAAAAAATATACCTATTTTAATTTCAAATCCAACCAAAAATTAAGGTAACCTTGTGAATAGTTGATTAAAAATAATAACCAAAAATTGTTTTTATTTTTACAAAAATATTACTAATATTTTCAAAATATCAAACATAGATTTATAATTTAAATATTATATTTTTTAATATAATTATATTACTTATTAAATTATATTTGTTCTATAAAATAGGTTTTATAAACTTTTAATGAATTTTTATACCATTATAATTCCATAAAAGTTACATTATTTGTAAAATAAATATTTCTCTCCATTCACCCCAAAAATCAACTATTTATAAAAAATCCCAAATATTCATACTAAGAAGTTTTTTAAATTAATAATGTTAAAATTAAATTCATTTCATAATATTAAAATTATAATATTTTCAAATTTAGGGTTTAATCACATATTTGAATAATGATATGCGCATTATGCTATAGTTTATTTAGATATTTAATCTTACTTACTATAATTGAAGCTAAAGTGGTAGAACATCACATTTGATGTTATATTATAATAAATAATATCACACAACTATCCATTTTTTAGTAGAATTTAACGTTAACTTTTGTTACGAATCATATTTTACGATTAATAATTCAATTATTAGTAATAAAATTTTAAAATTTTGGGATTTTATTACGATATAAATTTCCCTTTACTTGTATTATATCTACAAATTGATTTATGGTGTAATTTTATAATTATAATGGTAACCCTTGATATATGTATTTATGAACATGAATAATTATATAAGTAGTTTGGTTTCATTGTATTACATTGGGTTTTCATCTTAGAATGAATTTATAGACTGGTTATATGTTTATGTAAGGTTTGATTATAGTTGTGTCTTAGTTACTATAATTAAGCAGTTAAGATCAATTAAATAAATAATCAATTGGAATAGAATATCTAGGAAATAGTTAGACAATTAACTAATTGAATTAATAATGGGAAATTACACATTTACATGGTCTTTATAGTGATATTTAGTAGCGATACCTTTAATGTTGTGGTGATTGTTATTAGATCTTTAAATTTTGATAATAATATATCAGCTATATATTTGTAGGTTATTCTTTAAATTTTTTGTAATGTTTCATTATTCACTTGATATATTTCTTGTATGATTTTCTTGTTTTATTTATTTCTTTATTTCCTATTTTCTTAATTATTTGTGTGTGATTTTATAAAATTAAAAATATACACTATAATGGATTTCAGTTATGTGTTTTCTCACTCAAGATGTAACAGATTATGGTGTAGTGAATTTATACATGGAATATAATGACTTAATGTTATAGAATGTCAGTTCTTATACAATGTAATAGATTATGATTATGACTTTCATTTATATACTTAAATGGAATGTAATTGTTTAAGGTGATTTTCATGAATATATATATAGGTTTTAATGGCTTAAATTTTTTACATGTGAATCTATTTATAGACCATAGTGGATTAAGGTTATAACATGTTCTCCTATCCATCAGGATTTGATAAATTATGGTTATGTCATGTTCTTGGGCTATGAAAACTCTTAGTTTCAACATGAGTCATGTGTATTCCATTACCATAGGGTTATATCTTCTCCCATGTCCTTAGTGGTGGATTATTCTTGATTCATAGGTGATTTTTTTGGATATAATCCCTATTCTTAAATACTTATACATCCTTTCCCCATCTCTTCATTTATTCTTCCATTTTAATAGATGTGTGAAACCCTAGTGGATGCTTTGGAAAACTATAAGGGTTTTAATGGAAATTATGGTTTTATTTCTTATGTTTTAGGTGTGTGAGGCATTTTTTTCAAAAATTAGGTGAGTGTCATTGAAAACGTCTAGTTTGGAAACATTTACCTACTAGGAAACACTATTTAACGGCGTTTTTTAATGGATTACCTTTGAATTATTAATCAACTTTAGTTTATGTTTGTTAAATTTATATTTAAATTATTTATGATTTATGTTTATTCCATGTTTGATGTGATACATGAATTTATATTTTCAATTTAATGTTTAAAGCTTGTTTTCCAATGGGATGTGGATTAATTTTATGTCAAGTGTTTGGTGAAATGGATCAAAATTGTTTTATGGGTTTAAATGGATTTATGAAGAGGTTTTATTAGTATGTTTAACTTGAGGAATGTGTTTTAAAATGGGAATGTTTTTTTATAAAAATGGATTGTGAAAGAGATTTTATATATGGAAATCTGTATGTGGTTATATTGGGCATTGAGTAACATCGGGGATACCTAGGGTGTGATCATGTGTTGTCAAATGGACCATGAGATAATTCATGAGGAAGACCAAGAGAGATTCCAATTGTTTTAAAAGGGACTGTGTGAATGTAATGGGGAATTTACTAGAAGCCGGTAGGCTGAGGAATTTAAAATTTTCATTGTTAGGACGATGTAACTTGTCATTTACGATGATCTGATCCCTCGTATGGTCATGAAGATCTCACATGAATTTATTAGAGAACAAAAAAATGTGTACCTCATTATAAATCTAAGAACACATAATTTCAGATCATCACCAACAACTGTTTCTCAAAGGATATGAATCCAAACCCCTATAGATAATTCATACATGTTTTAAGAATCTATGCACACTCTATTCATCAAATTTAAAGAGCTAGAGTGGGGGATCAGATGAATCCTTGGTTGTCACTTAGATAACCTCAATCCCATACCTTTGATCCGTCAAATTATCCCTCGATCAATTACTCAGAGAGATAATCTCTCTCTAAATAAAGAGAGAGGATTAGAGAGAATCTATATCAACCCTAATTTTCTTACATGAATATTTCATCATTTTAAAGATAAAAAATATATTAGAATTATAAAACCAGGATCTAATGGTTTAGTGTATTGGTAAAATTGGGCACATAGATAACTCAGTCATAATAAAACATAAAAAGTTATTTTAAATATTCTTCTTTATCCTTTTAAATCTCATGTTCAGCTTAGTACATGTAGTCATATGAGCATATACATCAAAGAAAGGGGTGATCTAAAATCACAGTAAGAGGATGTATAATGGGTATGAAACAATATAAAATGACTGATCATAATCATAATCATCATCACATAAGCATGGGATTATTGTCATCATCATAAGGGAAATATTGGATAATGGAATGGAATGTGGAAATGCATAAAAATGAAGAATCATGTCTTAGTGGACAAATACCACACATCGTTTTGAACAAAGCTAGCATCATTTTCATGCATAACATATTTCCACAATCATAACATAATAATTGTGAAAAATTATAGCATCATGTTCACAAATAATACACATTATCTCATGATACACATGACATTACCCAATGCATTTTAGGTATATATAATTCCAAGCCTACCTGTCACGTCATTATATTTTTATAATCACGCATTCCACATAGAACATATATCAATCAAATTCACGACGTAACCCATGTATATGAATTAGTTTCATAAGGATTTCATCATTAAAAATTTAATGAATAATTTTTTTGTCCCCAAATGGAAAATGGAAAAGAACATATTTGGAATAAGAATAATCATTTTTGAGAAAAGAAGAAATAACTCAAGAGTAGTCAAGATGTGTTTTGGAAAGAAGAGTTCTTTTTAAAAAATAATTGAATTTATCATAAAATCAGATTAGAAACATGTATATCCATGAAAATAAAAGGTTAGTGCAATGAAATTATGTTTGATAAATATTAAAAGGATATCCAAACTGAAATTGGGAATAAAATTTGTACAACCCAAAGAAAGGGAGTTGGGTTCGAGAATCCCCTTATATTATATCCGAAAGCATTCTACGCTTGCACTTAATATCATAGATAATCAAATTAGATTAATTAATTACATAATTAAGAATCTCTTATAAATTTATTTTATTTATTATAATTTTATTCTAGTCATTTATTTCTATTTTAATGAGTTATAGTGTTCAATTTTATCATATTTGGGTGCGTTCATTTTCAGGGTTTCATGTTTGGTATACTTGCATATAATTATGGAAGTCCATGTAAAATGAGAATAATTATCCAAAAGTGAAATAATGGGTGATGAATGAACTTAATGAAGTTTAATATTCTCATATATAATTTTTATGATAATATAATGATTTATTTGATAAAACATTAATGATAATTTTTTTTGTTTATTTTGGACGGCTTTCAATCCATCACGAAATAATACCAGTTTATTAAATATTATTTTTAAAAATTAGTTTCGGAATATTTAAAAATTTATAATATGAATAAGTTTTTTAACCATAATAATAATTTTATTACTATCCTTGAATGTATTAAATAAAAATGAAAACTCATTATCCACAAAGTCAGTGAGTCGACACAACATAGATGATGTTTTCATTTTTTAAAATAAACAGAGTAGAGAAGAGATTTGATTATGAATGTTAAATTACAAAACAATATTATAGTATGTATATTATACTGTAGTTATAATTTCTCTTTGGATAAGGGTTGGTAAGGAGAGGATAAAAGAAATAAAAAAATTAAAAGAGAAGGATTGAGGATTCTACCTCTTGAATGTTATCTATTTGAGAACCTCCTTAAGGAACATGGATTTGGTCTATTATTGAGACCAAAAGATTATGGACATGGGGAAGAAAATTTGGGTTTAAATTCAGTATAATTTAAAAAATATACAAGGCTTATAAGGTGTGAGGATAATCTGTGATGAGGGATGTTATTTATAGGAGAGGAGAGGGGTATTTTTTGATTCTTTTATTCATTTGTTTATTATTTTGTCTCAATACTATCAATATTGTTGATTACAATGATTAAATATAGAAACTAGGGAATTAGAGTTTGATATAATGGTTTTACATTATCCATAAGTCATACATATCTCAAAAATTCATGTATTTAGCTTATATCATAAATTTTTGTATTTCACTATTCACAAAAAATTATACTATTTTAGGAAAATACCAAAAAGTCTTCCTAACCATTTTAAATGTGTAGATTTTAAAAATGGTCTCTATTTTATGAAAATAATCTTCTAAATATTAAAATTTTAAATTTTAAATAAAATCAAAATTTGTTTAAAAAATACAGATTTTAATATTATAATTGATTTTATGTTACTTTGAAAAATTAATTAAGGTATCATAAAATTACCTTATAATTATAATCAAAAAAATATTAATTTATGAATATATTTTATCAAAAGAAAATTGTTTTAAATAATTATATTAATTTTAAAATAATAAATAAATATTTAAATTTTACAGAAATATCAACTCTTAATTTACGATTTTTAAAACATTTATTTACATACACCACAATATAACAATATATAATATTTTCATTTATAAGATACCAAAATTTTATTCATACTATCATAGGTAAGGTTACTGTTATAATGGCTGTATTTCTATTCCTAATGGTCATATTACTAATCCAGTGGTCATGTTACTATTACATTAGAATAATTAACTTAATTTCTATAAATATCACTTATTTTATTCTTCATTTTTGAGAATAATATTTTGATTGGGTCTCTATATGATTCATGTGTTTTATGAAATAATTATAAGAAGGAAAATTATATTTATAAAATTTTGTGTTGTAACATTCTTCCCCCCATTTTAAATTTTATCCTCAAAATTTGGTTTTACATACTATGGTGAAAATAGGTGAGAGTACTTCTCTTTTAGTGATTCCTATAGATCCCTTGTAACCTCTTCATACTTAGGGTTTCTCAATAGTACCTTGACTAGGTGGGTGGTATTTTTGTGTAGAAACTTGTCTTCTATGTGATCGAGTATCTCAAAGGAAATAATTTTCCTTGGGTTAGTCTTCCATTTCTTCCTAAAATGAATAACTCACTTCCATGGTGATATTCGAAGGAAACAATTGTCTCTAAATCAGTACTATAAATCCATTTGACGGTTGTTCGCATAGATAATATTCTACATCTGAGTATATTTTATGTTTTTTGGATGTATTTAACCTTCCGGGTCATATCTTACACAAGATAAGGTCCCCATAGCTTTCTTTTTCAATCTTCATCCCAAAAGGTTGCAGTTCTACATCACTTCCCATACAAGGCTTTATAAAGATCCATCTGAATACTTGATTGTAAGTTGTTGTTGTATGAGGAATAAAAAAATGGGAGATACTGATCCCCTCATCCTTTTAATTCCATTGACCATGATCTCAGTAGTTCCTCGAGCATATAAATAGTAATTTCAGATTGAAAAAATGTTTGGGGGTGACAGGCCATGCTGAAATTCAATTTAGTACTCAATAATCATTGAACACTTATCTAGAATTTGGATGTGGAACATAGATCAAGATAAAATATGATCAAAAGTGTAACCCAGTTAATCCTCACCACCTCCTCCACATATATCTTGGAATTTTTTTCAAGAGAGAAATATTCTTTAATAGAAATGAAGTGACTAATCTTGGCGAATCAATCAACCATAACCCATATTGAATTTATTCCATTATATGTCTTTGAGAGACCATTGAAAAAGACCATAGTGATGTTCTAACAATTCCACTGGGGTATAGGAAATGGTTGCATCATCCCTTTAGACTTCTATCTTTCTAATTTAACTTTCTAACACACTAAACCACTTGAGATATACTTTATACTCTCCTTCACCATGTTGTCCCACCAGAAGTGTTCTCGAAGATCATGGTACATCTTGGTTCTTACAAGATGTATGGGTAAAGATGAGATATGTAGATTATCCAATATATAATTTATTATCTTATGTGATTAAGGCACACAAATACTTGTTCCAAATAAAATAACACCATAATCATCGATATTAAACTCTTATAGTATCCCTTCCATGACCAATTTCACCTTATTTTCTACCTCCAGATCATCCATTTATACCTCTTTGTTCTTCTACTAGATAGATGGTTGGGAAATCATCTGGGAATGAAAGGATATAATCCTTAACATTATGATTTCCAAATATTTCCTTTGTAAATTCATTAATATGGGGACTTTCTAAATCCTCACCATGGATAGAGCAGTGGGTTTATTTCTGCTAAGATTATAAGTTCCCTTGTTCACATCTCCCAGATGGTAATGAATAGAGAAATCATAGTCTTTAATTAGATTTAACCATTAATTCAGTCTGAGCTCCTTCTATGTGAATATGAACTTTATTCTCTTCTGATTGGTATATATGTCACACTACTCACCATAGAGGTAGTGCCACAAATTTTCAAGTCAGATATTAGAAATGCTAGCTACAGATCACATGATGGGTAGTTCTACTATTGGATCTTCAACTACTGTGAGGCATAGAATATCAATCAATTATTTTCTATGAGTAAACAAACCTATACTTTCTTCGATGAATCGTTGTGTATAATAAATCCTTCCCCACATATTTGTAGTGTGATTACTGGTGTGGTGATTACCCTATTAGTAAGATCCTTGAATCTTTCCTCACATTCTTCCATCTAGATTTACTTTACCCCTTTCCATGTTAACTATGATATTAGGACATTCAATTGTGAGAAATTTCTCAAAATCATTAGTAGTACCCTACTATGCCCAGAAAATTGCATATTTTCATGAAATTAGTGGGTCTAGTCCATTATTAAATTACATTTGTTTTTGAAGGGTCCAAAAAAATTCCCTCACATGTGATCACATGTCCTAAGAATGTGACTTGCATCATCCAGAAGTCACAGTTGATGAACATGGCGTACGATTTCTCCTTCCTTAACATTGGAATCAAAATCCTTAGATTTTATTCATGTCCCTCCTTGATCTTGGATTATATGAGAATATCATCAATAAAAACTACCATCAAAATTTTAAGGTAGTCTATAAAGACTCTATTCATTATACCCCATAATATATCATGGAATTTAGTAGGTTTGAATGGAATCACTTGGAACTTATAGTGCCCATACCTTGTACAAAAAGCAGTCTTTTGATTATCTTCATTATTCACCTTGAGTTAAATATATAAAAAGAGATTCACCATTTAAAAGTAAATTGATTATCATATTTGATCAAAAAAGTTATAAATCCTTAGAAGAGAATACTTGTTTTTTATGGCATTCTTATTGATCTCACAGTAATCGATACAAAACCTCATTGATCTATCTATTTTCTTTACAAATAGAATTGGCGCACCACATGGTGATTAACTAGGATGTATGAACCCTTTCCCCAAATGCTCTTTCATCTACTTATTTAACTCCACCAATTTTATAGAGTCTATCCTATATGGATATTTTGAGATAGGAGTGGCTTCATGTATAATTTCTGTTGAGAACTCAACCTCACGACTGGGGGATGCTTGAGTAACTCATCATGAAATACATCAGTGCATTCCATCATAGTGTAAATTTCATCAAGTTTGATGCTTTCCTTTTACACAACCATTTGGGAAAGATATGATTCTTCACAAGGAATCAAAACCCACACCATTGAGGGATTTTCCAAATATGATTCATGATCTCCCTTTAATTTTTATAGGAACACGGGATGGTTTGTAATATAAAAAGATATTTCGTTTTCATGATAATTAATGTGTTCTCTATATAATGAGATTTAATATATACCCTAGTTTGTATCTAATCCCACCAAGGGAAGTATTACAAGACTCTCTGGAAAAATATTACCACATACACCAACAAGAGAAGAGTCCAAAACTTGCGTTGAAATGATTTCTCCATTATGTGATTTTACATATATCATAATTCAAGGTATCGTGGATTCAATTCAATTATTCTAGAAAACATGCAAGATATAAAAGAATGTGTAGAACTAGAAACAAACAATAATTTTTCCATTATTGAGAGAATAGAAAGTATAACTAGTATGACTTAACTTTCATAATCCACTTCAGCAGTAGTGATGTAATAATATTTTCCTTGCTCTTTTGGACTTGGTGATTGCTGATATTGATTAACCTCAAGGACTCGTGGTTTAGTGATCTCTCTTTCATAGTTCCCTTTCTCCCTACAGTTGAAACATTGTACTATATATGGTAACATAAGAGGTTCCATCCTTTCATCCATCATGTTGGATGATTTATTTATTTATCTTAGACATCAATTATCTTGATGTCCTTCTATTCCACACATTAATCATTTCCCCATCACCTTGTGGAGATTCCAAAAATGAATCTTACCACATTTTTGACACATGGGTGGTTGGATCATCCTTCCTTCTTTTTCATTTGAACCACCAGTATGAAACTCCATTCTTCTCTTCTTATATATATAACCATGGAACCTTTATTAGAAATCTATCATGACTCTGAGAGAACATCAAACCACTCCTTCATAAATCCCAAAGTCTTGGGTAGTTAGATCCTTTCAATGGTGTGGTTTTAAACCACTAAATAATCTATCTATTTTTATATAATTGTTGATAACAAAACCCAAGGCATATCATAGAAAACTTATGATGTTTTCATTATATGCTGTGATATATTCAAATTAATTTTACATCATATCCATGAATTCTATCCCCATATTTGTACAAAGAGTTTGAGGGAAATACTTGTTAAGAAATATTTTCTTAAATTCTTCCCACTATATCTATTCAATTTTATCCTTGATATTGGTGTTTTTTATCAACTCCAACCATTGATAGGCCTCTCCATCTAAATAATAAATATCTCGAGTCACGTACTCCTTCTAAAAATAGTATATCGTAGAAAATATATTCATTCATTAAGTTAACCCACTATTTTGCATCAACTGGATCAAAAGTTCCATTAATTTCCAATGGTCGTTACCTCATAAAGGACTCAATTTATATTTTTTCCTTCCTGGGTGAAGGTATATGTTCCTCCTAGTTCTTGTTATTATTCATATCCAGAAACAATTAGGTAATAATTTTCATGAAGTTTTGAACTCCACCTCCCATGAAATTGGGGATGTTATTCCAGAAATCATTAAATTTTCCCTCTCATGAGTTATGGGACTATTTTATCCTTGTTCTTCCCAATTTCTAAATAAAAAAAAATTGCGAAAAAGGTAACTCAAAAAAGAATGAATAAATAATTTATTTACCTAATTAACTGTGAAGGCAAATCTTATCTGATCCCTATGTTTAAATTTTTTCTAAAAAAATCTTCTTGGATGTTTACATATATTTATTCTTATCCAAAGGGTTTTAACTAATATTCTCTAATCTTAATTCCCAAATTAACTAAATAGTTATCTAATAAAAACTATAGTGACCATACTTTTTCTTATGTGACTATTACATCATTATAATGATAAACAAGTATTTGCGTTAAAAACAAGAATCCAAATGTTTAGAGTCTTGGGAAAATTAGGAACATAAATAAATTGTGCATAATAAAATGAAAGAATTTATTTAAAATATTCTTCATTATCCTTTTAGATTTCATATTCTCCTTAGTAAATGTAGTCACCTAAGGATATACATCAAAGAAATAGATGAGCTAAAATCCTTGAAAGAGGATGAATAAGGGACATAGAACAATATAACATGAGTGAGCATAATCATTATCATCATAACATAAGAATGGTATCATTATAAATATCATAAGGGAAACATTGGATAAATGCATGAAATGTGGAAATGCCAAAAAATGAAACATCATGTCATAGTAATCAAATTACACACATAGTTATGAACAAAGCTAACATCATGTTAACACATTACATATGTGTATAATTATAAATTAATTATTATATAAAAGTATAGAATCAAGTTCATTCATAATACACATTATCTCATGAGACACATCACATTACCCAATGCCTTAGAGGACTATATAATTCCAGGCCAACCCGTCACATCATAACATTTACATAATCATGAATTCAACATAAAACATATATCAATCAATGTCATGAAGTAAACAATGTAAAAGAATGGGTTTCATAAGGATTTAATGAATAATAATATAATTAATAATCTTAGTGTTCCAAAAGGAAAAAGGTAAAATAACACTATCAATATAAGAATCATCATTTTTAATAGAAGAATAAACAACTCCAGAGGAGTCAAGATATGTTTGGGAAAGAAGAGTTATTTTGAAAAAATCATTATATTTTTCATAAAATCAGATTTAAAACATTTATTCACAAAAAAGTAAAAGGAATAAAAATTAAGTTTTTTATGAAATATTAAAAGGTTATCCAATCTAAAATTTGGCATTAAATAGGAATAACCCAAAGAATGGAATTTTGGGTTCAAGAATCCCCTTACCTTATGTTATAAAATATCATCGAATTTCACTTAATATCTTATATTATCAAATTATATTAATTAATTAATTAATAACCTATTCTACTTGTTTTTATAATAATAATTTTATTAACTTTTTTATGGAAATTTTTTGAGTTATAGTCTTCTATTTTATCCTTTTGAGAGCATTCATTTTCATGGTTTCATGGTCAGTTTACTTTTATATAATTATGGATGTTCTAAAAAATTGAAAATAATTCTACAGAAGTGAAATTATTTATTATTAATGAACTTAAATAATTTTAAATGGTCTCATATATCATTATTATGATACAAGGAATATTATTTTGATAAAATATTAATGATAATTTTTTTTATTTGGCAGTTTTTCTATCCATCACAAAATTATTTCATTTTATTAAATATTATGTTTATAAATTAGTTATATAACATTAAAAAAGCTATAATATTCATAATAAAATATGGATTAACCACAATAATTGTTTTATGACCATCGTTGAAGGTAGTAATGGAAAATAAAAAACCATCATTCATGAATGTGGTGACTCGACACATCATGAGCAATGTTTTGATTTTTTAGAATAAAAGTTGGAGAGAAGAGATTTTATGATGAATATTATAGTAAAAAAATAAAATTTCATTATATATATGATACTGGAGTTATCTTGACACTTTGAATAAGGGGAGGTTATGAGAGGATAAGAAAATTAAAGAAATTAAAAGATAAGGATTTCATATTTAACCTCTTGAATATTGTATCCTTGAGAACATCTTTATGACACTCGGATTTGGTATTTTGTTGATACAAGTAGCTCCTGGATGTGGGGAAGTGTGTTGGGGATAGAATTGTGCAGAATTTAGGAAAGATAAAAGGTTATATGGTGTGGGAAGAAAAGGTGGTGAGGGTGATATTTAGAGGGGAGGATGGGGGTATTTTTTGATTATTTTATTCATTTTTTTATGATTTTGGATCAATAATGTCAATGGTGTGGATTAACCGGACTAAAATAGTAAATAGGGAAGGATAGTTTGAGATAATGGTTCTTAAATCATCCATATATTAGATATTACTCAAAATATCATGTATTTATCTTATATCATAAATTTATGTATTTCATTATTCTCTAAAAAATAAACCATAATATAAAATTCTTAAAAAATTAACCTAAACATTTTAAAACATGTAAATTTTAATAATGTTCTCCATTTTATGAAAATAATTTTCCAAATATGAGAAATTTGATTTTTAAATAAAATAATCATTTATTTGAAAATACAGATTTCAATATTATAACTGACTTTACGACACATTGAAAAATTAATAAAGGTCTCATAAAATTACCTTATAATTAAAATAAAAAATTTTAATTTATTATTAGATTTTATAAAAATAAATTTTTCTTTTAAATCATTATATTAATTATAAAATTATAAATAAAAATTTACATTTTACAAAAAATAGAAACACTTTTTTTATCATCTATAAAACAATTATTTACTTATATTATGATATAACTATATCATATTTTAATTTATGAGATGCCTAAATTTTATTTATACTTTCATAGGTGAGGCTACTCTTCTAATTGACGGATTATTATTCCTAATGGTCAATATACTATTCCAACAGGCAGGTTACTATTCCATTAATGTAGGTTCCTTAATTTATATAAATATCACTTATTTTATTCTTTATTTATGAGAATAATGTTTTTATTTTGTTCCATATGTGATTCATGTGTTTTATGTCATGACCCGTCCTCGGGCCCAGTGCCGTTACTACCCCAAACCCGCCTTCCATAGGCCAGGGGGATGGAGACTAGCACCAATGGTGTAAATCCCTAAGCTGGGAAGGAATTGTCTTTATAAATTGTAAACACACACAACATAGTACACAATTGGAAGGAAATCACTAAGCAATAATGAATACAGATGAGGTGGTGGAAAGTAAAAGGGGCTTGAAATACAAGACCAATAGTAAAGTACAAGTATAACTCAAAGCAAGTACAACTGAAAAAGGGACAAATGACTGAAAAGTAAAGAGGAGCTCTTGGATTGTCTCCCGGGGTTCCTACATGAAGGGGAGGTACAGATGGCCACCTTATCACTCCACGCTCGTTAGACTCCTCTGTGTACCGACTCATCGAATGGTCCACCTCCAGGTACCGTCCAGTCCTGGGGCACTCATTCTCCATCAGCGTTGTCCGTCATCTGCATCCAACACAACGAGGAGCGGGCATAGTGCGTGTAGGGGTGAGTATAACGATGCTCAGTAGGGACCCAGAGACCCTCAAGTTATCGCAATATCCAACAAGGATAAACGACCAACTAAAGGATTCAACGGATAACCCATACTTAGGTATATGCCCATACATATACCTAAGGTATATATTAACCCATATCAATCATTAGGAAACAAAAAAGTCACTAACTCAGCTCAAACCATTATTTTAATTATCGAAACCACGACTGCTGGAGAACTCATCCTATGTCGAGAACAATGGGCCTGTCAAGACACCAAGGTGCTTCTCACTAACCTTGGGCTGCTGAGGTACTCCTCCTGTCGAGTATCGTGGGTATTCTTCCAACTACCAGGCGCTCCTCCGCAATGGGTCTTCCGCCAACTACTAGGCACTCCTCCTCCATGGGTCTTCCACCAACTACCAGGAACTACCTTTTGGGCTAGTCTAATCGGTCAAGCAGTAATTAGGTCTATCAGCTACTAGGTCTCCACACTCTGTCTACTCGTCACTAGAAGGATCCGCTCCATGAGCTACTTGGAAAAACCCAAACCATCGTGAAGTGAAAGGAAGATGTATCTCAACGGTCTGCCATGTCATAGGGGTCTCAACGCAACAGATGACGCATCAATCAGACGCCATGTCTGTGAGCTATTAGCCTTTTAGTCTCGGGGCCCCGGTTGGATTTGTGTACGAACCAACCCGACTATATCTCAACTATACCCCAAACTCCAGTGGGGTATTCTCAAAGGGGCCATATCTAATTGATATTACTAGAACCGATAACGGTTCATCAAATGGATGCCCGATGCCTAAGATATGGCCAAAGTAAGAAAAGTGTCGGTAGTGGGCCCGGGTCCGGTCCGACCCAGTCAGACTGACTCAGCCCAACCCAGTCTGATCCGACCAGGTGTAGCTTAACCCGGACAGACCCGAAGGGTCTGACCCAGCCTGTTGGTCGAGTTATCTTATTAATTCAGGCCCGGTACACTGGGCCCGGCCCAACAGACTACGAGGGCGGTTCGGCCCGAGTGCCACCATGCAGGCGGCTCGGCCCGAAGGCTGGGGCTTCTTCAGCCATTGCCGTGAGGGGCATGGCGTGGGATGTCGGCCACCGTGAGGCCAACAGAAGGCCAATGAGGGTGCGGGCAGGCCAGATGGACACCGAGTAGGGTACCAGGGCACCGGGTAGCACACTGGGCAGTGCGCTTGGGCGCGGGTAGAGCACCAGGGCACTGGGCAGGGCACCGGGGCGCCCAGAAGGCCGCCGGAAGGGGCCGGGCAGGCCACCGGGAGCACCGGGTAGCACGGCGAGTAGGCTACTTGGTAGGGAGTGGGGGCTCCGAGCATGCCACAGGCAGGGGCCAGGCAGGCCGCCAGTAGGGCATCAGGGAGCGCGTCAGGGTGCGGGTAGCATGCCAGGGTAGCGCGCTAGGGCATGGGTAGCGCACCGGGTGCCGTGGGGGCGCCACGGTTTGCGGACGTCGCGGGTTGTGCAGCTTTGGTTCTCCATCATCGTCATCTTCACCTCATTTCCATGTCATCTTCATCGATCAAAAACAAACAAGGGGAGGGTCGGACCATGTTCGTGAGGCCCGGTCCCTCCTCGTTATGGTGATAAAAACTGGCGATTCTCATACCATAACTTTTATCGATGAAGAATGAGGTTTATACTCATATATAAAATAACCCAAATCTTCCTACCTCGCTTGTCAGTAATCGTTGACGGAGTCGCGGGAAGGCGGCATCGTTTCATTGACGTCGGAGAAAAATGGGGTACTCGTTGTTGGCGGACGAGCGTTCAGAGGTGATGAAGTCAACGACGACATCGTCATTCTTCATGGGCATTACTTCCATTTATTTCCCCGGTTGAAGAAGGGAGAAGATGGAGATGGTTCTTCGTGTTCTTCATTGAGAGGATATTCTCTCAATTCTTACCAGGCTCCACCAAGAGATTATTCCATCCACAAAATAATAAAACAAGACATCTTATTAATTCGTTGGCATAATGAATTCAAATCATTTCAAATTAATTAATTAATGCCATTAATTAATTTTTTGGTTTGACACACTTATGAGGGAAGGTGGAGAGGCTCCCTAATTAATTGGGAGAGTTGTCACAAAATTAATGGGGAAGGTAGAGAGTTACAATTTAATGAAGAGATGGCTGGCTTCATTAACTCAAGGGAAGTTCGGGGGCTTTAGGGGGTTTGTAACTCGTGTGGGACCCACCTAATAAAATCATCCCAAGGGAAGTTATACTCGGGTGGGCCCCACCACCATAACCTCCCATGGGAGTTTAGGGTGTGGTGGCCCCCACCTCCAACCTCCCCTTGGAGGTTTTAACCACCCAAATAAAATAAAGTTAATACTTCATTTTATTCAATTTAATTAAAAACCCCCCAAAACTATCTTCAAATCTCGTTGGAACGCAACTGCGGTGAAGGTCTAACTAAGCAATCCCCGACCCTGTGAGTTCAACGGTGCTCTTATATTTCAATTCTGAGAACCGGTTCAGAAGATATAAAACCTCGCTCGTACGTTTACTGAACGTACACGAGCAAAACTTCAGAAATTGATTCCGGGCACACCGGGACTCGGAATCAACTGCAGTCAGAAACTTCCGACTTGAAAAATTCCAGTGTATTTAATAAAAAAATTTCCACGGAAATTATAGGTCTTTTAATTCTCCCCACCTTAGGGATTTACATCCCCGTATGCTACACCACTAATTAAGGGAACAAATGGGGGTACTGAGCACGCATTTGAGCCTCCCACTCCCATGTCCTCTCCTGGAGGTTCCCGTGCTACCAATAAATGCACACTAGAGTTATCAACCATCCACGTAGGACCCACTTTTGTCAATCTTCAAACTCCATTGGAACCTCTATGAATGTATCCCTATCATCGATGTCCAGCTCCCCGTGATTGATGATGTGGGATGGGTCGTGCACGTATCGCCTCATCTGAGATACATGGAAGCTGTCATGCACCAAGTGCAACTGAGGTGGAATATCTAAGTGGTAAGGCACCTCGCCTACTCTGTTGAGGACCTGGAAAGGTCCAATGAATCTTGGAGACAAATTTTCGCCTCGGACAAATCTCTGTAGACATCGTCGAGGTGGGACCCGTAGGAAGACGTGGTCACCATCCTCGAACTCTAGAGGCCTCCATATCCTGTCAGCATACAACATCTATCTTCTCTCTGCAGTCTTCATCTACTCCTGGATGATCTTCACCTTCTACGTGGTATCCCATACCATCTCTGGTCCCACTAGTGTTGACTCCCCTGGGTCTGTCTAGCACAGTGGAGATCTTCAAGGTCGACTATAAAACACCTGGAAAGATCCAATACAAAAGGTAGAGTGATAGCTGTTGTTGTAGGAAAAATATACCAACGGTAAATGGCCCTCCCAAATGAGACCAAAGCTGAGGAAACAAGTACAGAGCATGTCCTCGAGGGTCTGGATGGTCCGCTTGGTCTGGCCATCCATCTGAGGATGGAATTTGGTGCTCAGATGAAGCCGTGTCCCGAAAGCATACTGAAACCCCTTCCATAGCCAGGAAGTAAAGCGTGCGTGTCGGTCAGAGACAATAGAAGAAGGTACTCCATGTAAACGCACAATCTCCTGTACATAGAGGCATCCCAAGCTCTCTTCTGAGCCCTGCCCTTTGATCGGTAGGAAGTGGGCCGACTTGGTGAGTCGGTCAACAATCACCCAAATCGAGTCATGACCCCTGGATGTATATGGAAGACCCATAACAAAGTCCATGGATATACCATCCCACTTACACTCTGGGACCTCTAAAGGCTGAACCAAGCCTGCTGGTACCTGGTGCTCCGCCTTCACTTACTGACAAGTGAGGCATCATGAGACAAACTCATCTACTGCCTTCTTCATACCTGGCCACCAATGCTATCATCTATGGTCCTGGTACATATTCGCCACTCCTGGATATACTGGTAGAGGGGAAGTGTGGAACTCTCTCAACACTTCCTCCCGAAGTGCAACTGGTACCAGGGTATATCCTGTGAAGAGGATGACATGCTCCCCACTTTCAAAAAATTCATCAGGTGCCTGCCCTGTGGATATCTGTACACATCACATATCACAGTCAACATCTCCATGATGCGCACCCTGACTCGCTAAAGAAGTGGAGGTGTGACTGTAAGAGACTGAAGAAAGGCTACCCCATCTCTATCCACAAAGGATATCTGTAAAGCAGTCAGCTGCTCTGTCACCTCTCCTAGCAACTGAATACCAATCCTTCTGCTGAGGTCATCTGCAACAACGTTCACCTTCCCATGAGTATAGACTATGTCAAATTCAAAGTCCTGGAGGAACTCAATACAAAACTGATGTCTCAGGTTTAGGTCCTTCAGAGAGAAGATATACCTGAGAATATTGTGATCAGATTACACGGTAAAACATTCTCCCATCAGATATTACTGCCACATATTTATGGCGAAGACCACTGCTGCTAACTCCAGGTCATGGGTAGCGTAGTTCTTCTCATTCTGTCTCAACTGCTAAGAACCATATGCGATCATAGCTCGCTCCTGCATCAGGAAACACCTGAGTCCAGCCCCTGATGCGTCACAGTATAATACGTACACTACGCCTTCCTCTGGAAGCTTCAAAATGGGGGCACTAGTTAGCCTCTGCCTCAGCTCCTGAAAGCTCTGCTGGCATCTCTCCAACCACATGAAGGGTTTCCCCTTCTTCATTAAAGCTTATAGTGGTGCTGCAACTCTGGAGAAGTTTGGAACAAATCTCCAATAGTATTATTCCAAGCCTATGAAACCGCGTAACTCCGTCACACTCCTGGGTGGCTCCCAAGAAAGAACTACCTCAATCTTCACTGGATCCACTGCAACTCCAGCCTCTGAGATGACTTGTCCCAAGAAGTGAGCCTCTCGAAACCAAAACCGTAACTTTGAGAGCATACCATAAAGCAGGTGCTCTCGGAGTGTGTCTAGTAATACCTATAAGTCGTAGGCATGCTCCTCCTCAGCAGTCGAGTAGATCAATATGTCGTCGAAGAAGACTACGACAAAGCGATCGATGTAAGGCTGGAATATCCTATTCATGAGACTCATGAACACTACTGGGGTATTGGTTACTACAAAGTCCATAACCAAGAACTCCTAATGGACGTACTGACACCTGAAGGTCATCTTTTTCACATGCTCGTCTCGAATTCTGAGATGGTGATAGCCAGATCTGAGGTCTATCTTCGAGAACCATCGAGCTCCCTTGAGATGATCAAAGAGATCGTCTATCCTCGGAAGTGGGTACTTGTTCTTTACGGTCACTTGGTTCAGGTGACAGTAGTCAACACAGAGCCTCAAACTCCCATCTGAATTCTTGGAAAACATAATCGGGGCTGCCTAGGGAGAAACACTGGGCTGGATGATTCCCTTCCCCTGCAAGTCCTCTAGCTGTACCTGTAGCTCGTGAACCTCAGCAGGAGCCATCTGATATGATGGAGTAGATATCAGTGTCGTACCCAGGTATAGGTCAATGTAGATGTCCACCTCTCTGTAAAGATGTAGTCTTGGAACATCATCAGGGAAAACATCCACGTACTGATCCACCACTATAGGATAAGTCAGACTCTCCACATCAACTGCTCTGAGGGTAAGGAAAGCCAAATAGTGAGTGATCAGCGGCACCCTCCTTCGAGTAAGTCCCTCCTGAGCTGTCAAGGTTCCCTTCTCACCCGTGAAGTTGAACCTGGTCCCATCCGTGTGGACACAATGCACTGTTCTCCTAATACAGTTGATATGATCATGGACTGTAGATAACCAGTCCATACCCAAGATGACGTCGTAAGGCCTCGACGCCGCTACGAGGAGATCCCAACATAAGCTCTTGCCTCCTAGAGTAAGATCACACTGCTGGAATGAGTGCGTAAATTTCAAGTCTACTACCGTAGGAGTCTCTAGACATAAGGATTGAGCCAACAGCTCTGTCGGAATCTCCAAGCACCGAACGAGGGCAGTGTCTATGAAAGAGTGACTGGAACATTTGTCAATAAGAACTGCAGCTAAGGTGGAGTAGACAAAGATTGTACCTCGAATAATCTCCAGAGCACCATGGTCGTATGATTCAACTGCCTGATGCTGAGCTCTCCCATGTCCACTTGATCCCTGAAGTCGGGGTAGACCTCTTGGTGGTGGTGGCTGTAGCACCTCGTAACGTCGACCGCCGCCAGCTGCTCGACAAGCTCCTCGACCACGTCCGCCTGTGCCCTATGGACTACCTCGATCGAATCTCTGCCTCTGTCTGGGAGGTCCCTCAAATTACTTCTGATCATCAGTACAGCGGGTCGGACAATCACATTCCATGTGACCAAGCCCGCCACATTAGTATCACTGCCCGCTCCTGGAATTATTGGCTTTGTCTCCACTCTGAGTTCCCCACACAAACGATCCTGAGTCATGTGGTCATCCACCTATAGGTTTGGTCTTCTTGGAACTCTGTGTCATCTATCTACTACCAGCTGTAGAAGAGTCCACTGCAAGTCGACTTGTAGTGGGTCTCGCTACTGGAGACTACTCATCACGGAAAATCTCCACTATGAGGGCTTGCTCCAACACTCTCGCCTATGTCGGAATGCTGCAGGAGATCATCGAGTCTCTGATCTCTCACCTGAACCCCCACTCGAAGGTCCGGACCCTGAAGAATGGGTCCCGTACCATATCCTTGGAGTAGCTTGAGAGGTCAGTGAACATCACTGATTAATGTGCTACAATCATGTTTCCCTAATGCAGATAAAGTATCTATTGTATCCGCACCACTCATAGGGTCACTGGAACAATCTCCACTCGGAACAGGCTCTCGAAGTCTCCCCAGAGTAAAGACGCCTCATCGTGGACGTGAATGATCGGGGTCCACCATCTCCCTGCTACTACCTGAAGGAGGATGGCAGAAAGGATCACCATTTAGTCTGCTGGTGTCTCTAATAGCCTAAAGACTCTCACCACAGCCTCCAACCAATCCTCAGCTGCCTGTGGGTCCATCTCTCCCCGGAAACTGGGTGGCCTCTGGCGTTGGAACTCATGAAATGTGCTCAAGCGGCGTGCATCATCTACTGCTAGGGCTGGCGGCATGAGTGGACCAATGGGTGGTGGTACCACTGGTGCCTCTACTGGTGCCTCAACTGGAAAGGGTCCCTACCGTGAGGCCTCGTCGCTCGGCAGGCTATCAGTGCATACCACTCTCGGGGCTCTAATTGGTAATCTGCAGGGAGGTATCCTGAATGAAACCGATGCGACACGGTAAAACGATTATACTTGGTGAGATGACCTGGTTGAGTTGACTTAAAGAAAATCTTTTGAAACATACACGCAATCAGTGTTTTCATGCACTAAGTCAGAAATCAGTAGTCAGGGTCCTGGTGTATGGATACGTCGGCCTCCGCACCAACACTGGACTCCCTGAACTGAAAACCACACTCTATACCATTAACACTATTACTTCACTGAAAAGAATGATCAGAGTCCGGAGTTATGTGGTAGAACTAATTCCTTTGATACCAATTTTTCATGACACGTCCTCAAGACCTATGCCATGGCTACCCCTATCCCACCTTCCGAAGGCCAGGGGCTGGAGACTAGCACCAAAGGCATAAATCTCTAAGCTGGGAAGGCATTGCCTTTATAAATTGTAAATACACACAATAGAGTACGCAGATGGAAGAAAAGAACTAAGAAATAATGAATACAGAAGAGGTGATGGAAAGAAAAAGGGGCTTTAAATATAATCCCAATAGTAAAGTACAAGTACAACCGAAAGAAAGTACAACTGAAAAAGGGACAAACAACTGAAAATTAAAGACCAGCTCCTGGATCATCATCCATGATTCCTACCTTAATGGTAGGTATATATGGCCACCTCAACACTCCATGTATGTCATAATCCTTTGTGTACCGACTCTTCGAAAGGACCACCTCTGGGTACCATCCAGTCCTGGCGCACTCAGCCTCCGTCGGCGTTGTCCGTCGTCTGCATCCAACACAACGAGGTGCGGGAATAGCCCGTGAAGGGGTGAGTATAAAGATACCCAGTTGGGACCCCGAGAACCTCAAGGTCTCACAATATCCAACAAGCATAAACCACAAAGTAAATGATTCAATGGATAACCCATACTTAGGTATATTCCCATACATATACCAAAGTTATCTTGTAACCCATCTCAATAATGAGGCAAAAAAAGTCATTAACTCTGCTCAAACCAGGATTTTCATTATCAAAACCATGGCTACTGGAGAACTCCTCCTCTATCAAGAATAGTGGGCCTGTCGCAACACCAAGGTGCTTCTCACTAACCTTGTACTCCTGAGGTACTCCTCCTATCGAGTATCGCGGGTCTACTGCGAACTACCAGGCACTTCTCCACTGTGGGTCTGCCGCTAACTACCAGGCGCTCCCCCTAATAGCCTACAGAGGTACTCCTCCTATCAAGTACCATGGGTCTGTCGCCAACTACCAGAAAATCATCCACCATGGGTCTGGCTCCAACTAATAGGCGCTCCCCACAGCGCTAGTCGAATCGGTCAAGCAATCGTCAGGTTTGTCAACTACTAGGTCTTTGCACTCTGTGTTCTCCTCACTGGAAGGATCCTCTCTAAAATCTACAGGGAAAAACCCCAACTGTCATGAAGTGCCACGAAGAAGTATCTCAAAGGTCAGACACGTCATAGGGGTCTCAACGCAACAGACGACACGTTAATCAGACACCCGGTCTGTGAGTTATTAGACTTTTTGTCATGGGGGCCCAGTTGGATTCATGTACAAACCATCCCGATCGTATTTCAACTATACCCCAAACAACAGTGGGCTATTCTCAAAGGGACCATCTCTCATTAAGATTACTAGCGCCGCTGATGGTTCGTCAAACGGATATTTGGTGCCAAAGATATGAATTAAGCAAAGGGTCGGTCGTGGGCCCAGGTCTGGTCCGACCTAGTCGGATTGACTCAGCCCAACCCAGTCTGAGCTGACCTGGTTTGGGTCAAGCCAGATAGACTCGAAGGGTCTGTCCTATCCCGTTTGGTGGTTCATCTCGTTAAGTCAGGCCCCATATGCTAGGCCCAGCACTGCATACTACGAGGGCGGTTCGGCCCGGGTGCCGCCATGCTGGCGCCTCAGCCCGAAGGCTAGGGCTGGTTCGACCAGCGCCGTGAGGGGCGCGACATGAGAGGTCGGCCTCCTGGAGGCCAGCGGCAGGCCGTGCGGGGCGCGGGCTAGCTGGCTAGACACTGGGTAGGGTGCCAGGGCGCCGGAAAGCTTGCTGGGCAGCACGCTTGGGCACGGGCAGCGCGCCGGGGCACCGGTCAGAGCTCCATGGTTCTAGGCAGGCCGCCGGCAGGGCGCGGGGGCACCAGGAAAGCCACCAGAAGGTGCCTGGTAGGCTGGCGGGGGTGCTGGATAGCGTTCCGGGCAGGCCGCCGGTATGGGCCGGGCAGGCCACCGACATGGCGTCGGGTAGCGTGCTGGGGTGTGGGTAGCGCGCCAGGGCAGCGCTGCAGGGCGCGGGTAGCGCACCAGGCACCGCAGGGGTGGCACAGTTCATGGAGGCCGCGGGTAGCGTGACCTTTTTTCACTGTCATCGTCACAGTCGTCTCATTGCAATGTTGTCATCATCGAACAAGAACAAACAAGGAGAGGGTCGGACCGTGTTCGTGCGGCCCGAGCCCTCCTCGTTATGGTGATAGAAATGGGAAATTATAATACCATAACATTGATCGATGAAAAATAAGGTTTATACTAATATATAAAATAACACAAATATCCCTTCCTCGCTTGTCGGTAATCATTGATGGAGTCGCAGGAAGGTGACGTCATTCCGTTGACGTCGGAGGAAAAATGGTTACTCATTGTTGGAAAAATTTTGGGCCATTATAGAGTATCTCATTCCAAAATATTTAATAGTCATTAGGAAGTCCCTCTCCTCCGACTTATAGAGTTGGAGGTTCGGTTCCACTTAAAGGGTTCCCGGCACCTATAAATAAAATATAAACTAAATAATAAATATATTATTATTCCAAACTAAAATATGTCATAAATATTATTTATATTTTATCACATCCTTTTAATATATAATTAAATATATTTGATGATAAATGCATGACATTTAACTTGACTCACGATTTCCATTAATATTAAATGAACCCGGAACATTAAAACAATATCCATTCATATAATATTTTTTTCATATTTACTTAAAAACTTGTAAATACTTTTAATAAAAAAATTCAACTCAATAATTATTTACTTTAATAATAATTAATTTATTTACTTTTTAGTGATTGATAACATATAAACTCTCTGTCCCTGTGATGGGTCCCACCATGTCTAATATATATATATATCAACCTTAATAGGGCATATTCATGAATGTACTATTATGTGTGACCCCCATGAACTTATCTCAATAGTAGTGAATACTATTCACATACTAGAATTAGATTCTAGCACCCCATCAAGGCCCCTAAATAGATAATGAATAGTTATAACAATGAAAACCAACCTATGAACACATAATTTGTAATATAATATATTTTTGTTTAGATATATCATAAATAAGGATGCACACTTGTGTCTTCATCTTTTCTTGCTTTATTATTTTTTGATATAAGCGGATGAATTTACCATCAACTACCTTAGCTAAGCATTAATGATGGTAATAATATTCTGATCAAGAAAGACTGAGATATATGTTAATTCTTCAACTCAGAAGAAAAAAAATCCTATTTTGACTATTCAATAAATTCCATACCACCAATAATGCAAACAACACAAGATACCTTGCCATGATTCCATTTTCATAGTTTTTTCCTGCATTAAAGTGCGCTATTGAATATAACACATTGATAATGATCTCAAGTCCGGATACCAGTACACATGTATATAGATAGGAACATCCAATGACACCTGAAAAATGTGGTGTTCTTATTGGTGGGTTTGTCCTCACGATCTCACCTACTAGAGATCTTTAAGTGTGAACATCATGAGAAATAGACTCAATTCATATAACCCAAACACCTAATAGTCAAAAATATTTTGTGTCTAGTTATTATGATGTATCTAGATCATAAGATATATGTTTGAGATTAATGTCATAGTATCTCGAGGTTCTCATTATAGATTAAGATCTTATATAATACATTGACATGATAATTAATCTATGGAAATTACCATTTAAATAGTAGATGTAGAAATATCAACACTATAATGGTAAATATACATCATGTATATCTAACTGTATTCATGAGATGTTATTTAAATGTACTATTTAGTTGGGTCTAGGTAACCCACTTTTACAACACTCCAACTTTTAATGGAGAAAACTCTCAAACTATCCTTGTAAGATCTCACATAATTAAGATCATGTTTTTTCTGATCCATGAATTTAGTAGTTGGGCCTTCCACATCTGCACTGTGTGCATATTCCTCTATGTGAAACCTCACCTCATTGAGTTAAACTTCTCAAGAGATGTAATCCCTAAGAATATATATATTCTGAACTATCTAAACATTATATCTTGTCTAGTACTCATAAAATAATTATCATAATGATAATACTTTACTTGGTGAAATTCAAATAACTGAAAAAATTGCTATATATTTTAAACTACTTGTATATCTACCTAAAAAGCTAAAACTTACTCAGTATTTGTAGGTATGGATACCACTAACTTGTATGAAATTTTCTCACTCATTCCATTAGATTTACTATGATATTATATCGCATTGGTTCTAGGAAGACTAGTTTTGTCCCCTTAAAACTATTATACAATCCAATCCAGAAACTAGGTATATATCCTTTGTACTCACTCTAGTACTATTGGATAGTTTGGAATGATTAACTAGTAGTTATCATGAATATAACTAATATTTTCCTACTAATAAATTTTATTTTAGAAATATCATTCCTTGTACATATCATGGAATACATGACTGATCTATTTTTGAAGTGCATGAAACTATAATAACCACATTAATATACTCCTATGCACATGCATGTCTTATTGGAGAGATATATTCCATGTGACATTGTTAAAAATTATCTCTTGAAATGTTCTAACTTATATTTTTGAAAACCTTGTTAGTATTTATGATTTTCATGGTCTAAGAAATTGTTAAATTCACCTTAGTAGATTATGTTCCCTTGAACATAGGTTTCTATTTGATGTCAATCTATAGAGGGTTGATTTCATTCTGGTCTTAATTTGCTGTAAGACCAATAATTGTCTTCTATATGTTACCAAACATATATCACTTTGAAAATGGTGGTGCTCAAACTAACCTCTGGAAGACACTTGGAAAATATTCATTCTATTTTAATATTTTATGATCTTATTTCTAAGAGTAATCCTAAACTATAATTTAGATACTTTAACGCCTTAATTTGAATTCTATAATGTCACCATCCCTTTATGGTTGTATTGTATAGACACCTTCCATGATTGGTGGTCTTGAAATATAATTCCCAATAAAATGATCATAGAAATAAACCATGACAGGTAAAATTCTAATGGATTTAGGAATAATAAATTATTATAACCAATCAAGCCTTATAGGTACCACACTTTTACCACCCATGTATCATATCTCTTGAATACCCACCACAACATTCAAAATAATAAGTCCATTTTATTTGATACTTGGAATCCATTATTTAATTTTAATTGATCTTGTCAATTTCTTCTAATTTCTTTATACTACATACTTGTAGGAATTATTATTCACAATCAATAATGTATCATCGACCATGGTGAATTCAAAACCATTATTATGGGTTTATCCATACTCGTAGTATGCGTCTTTGGAACATTTTATTCCACATATCTTGTGGAACTTGTTCCTACAATACTTATTCATCTTTGTTATTGAATAAAACCAAGTCAACCATGATCCCACTATATCAAGTAGATATGTAAACCCTATTATATAAATTTAGTCTATCGCTTTATGATTACTTTTCTATTATAGGGATTTCTGTAATATCCTAAGAAACATTTATGATAATTAATTTAGATGCACATATTTTTTCTTGATGCAAGTTTGTTTATATCATAACAAACTATTTGCATCTAAATAAATGTTATTATGATAATGGAATTCACTCTTAATAAAACTGACATGATATTCCTTTTTGAATATAGTTGGCATATGGTGACGGAATAATTACAATATTTTTAAAGAACATATTAAAAAATATTGGAAGTTTCTATTATGATTATTAGTCTAAAAATTGATACTCCTTTTACTAACATCATGCCTATGATGTTTATAAGGAAATATACATTTAGAAATAAACACATGCTACATTTTTTCAATAAGTGTTAATATGTAAGACTTATCATCAATACTTCTTATTAAAATCATATCTATAATGAGGATAAGGTAATGTGAATTTAGGAATTACTCCACGCTACATTATATTGATCGATGAATGCTTGGAAAAGATATTATTTGGTAGAACAACCCATGGAAACTTATATCCTTTGACTACGATTATATCACAATTCACTTTTTGATTTATTAATAATCACTTAAAATAATCTAATGAATGATATTTACCAATATCATACACTTGGAATAGTCCATGATCTATAGATGAAAATAATTTTAAAATATTTGTGTATTTACATTATTTTTAAAGGTTTATTTGTCCAAAGTAAATAAATATATACATCGATAATACCTAATGTGTTTAACTACACTGAGTCTAAATACCATATTAGGTATATCTTTGACATCTACATTTAGTTTTTTATTCGTGAAAAAGAATAATATTTCAACAATTGTGTATATTAGTCTTAAATTTTATATTCATCATCTATTGTATATTGTAATGTTTATCTTGGAAATTTAGAAGTCATGTACTTCTCACCACTAACTTAGGAACAACCCTTTCTCAGTCGCTTAGAGAACACACCATAGTTATTTTAACATTTATTAACATTGTTAGTACATTTAAATACAAATATTTCGAAGTCATATAATATTCAATACCCAAAAATTATAAAAGAAACATTACATGATTAATATTCAATGAAGAAGAACTGATTAATTTCTTATTCAATTCAGCTCATCCCATTTATCTTTCATAGATGTTTTTTAGGATATGCAAAGAAAATAACATCCTTTTAAATACCTATTTATTTGAAGAACGCTGTTAAGGTGATTTTGGTGTTTATCTTTCCATTTTAATTTTCATCTTATATTTTAACTTGTTCACCCTAATAATTAAAGATTATATTCTCTTTAAGTTATTATTTTATTAGAAAAAATTACCAAGAAGGTAATAAATAATTTTTCTCCGAACTATTAATTTTGTATTCATAAA
This sequence comes from Viscum album, assembly GCA_963277665.1. NCBI lineage: Eukaryota > Viridiplantae > Streptophyta > Magnoliopsida > Santalales > Viscaceae > Viscum > Viscum album. The sequence continues at coordinate 1,117,556,993 of OY728120.1, forward strand.
ATAAACTAGAGTAATTGGGAGAAAATTATTTGAAAAAGGTATCTATTAAAAGATCATAATATATATTTCAATTTAAACATATCATGTTTAATCATCTATTTTTATATAGACAATTCACTTTGTCCTAGAAATATTGTCAAAGATTTGGAAACATGTAAATTCATTGATGTCCCAATGTTTGTATCCATAAATAACATTGGAACATGATGAAACAATTATGAAAAAACCATCATATTCATCATACATGAGTCTCCTATAAGAATTTTTATTCTCACCCTCACTTCCTGAGGTAGTTTAATAGGTATTGGGGACACCGACACCTTGAATTGAAGATATCAAAGTACTTTTCGCAAGCACCTCTAACACAATTTTTAAACTCATGTTGGATAGGAATTTTACTTTGTCTAATCATTATCATATTATTAATTGTGGTATAACTTTTCATTTTCAATAAAAATTTAGTAGACTAGTAATTTTTTATCTTGATTACTGATTTAACCATTATTTATTAATTAATTAAATCATTAAATGTCTCCAACTATTTTATCAAATTCTTAGAACCCTCTATAACAGAATCTAAATAATATATCACCTGATTATTATAGTGGAAAAGATCCATGATTATCTCCTCATAGTCTTCAAGATAAGGCTACCCATTTCATGGAGAGTTCAAGGTTGAAATTTGACTATCATACTTCTTTAACTCACGACCACTTGATTTGTTGAGTGAAGTCATGACTTCTAAAATCATAAGAATGATTTACTCAATTTTTTTCCTTTGTTGTTGCAACAAGCTCTATTTGGATACATATTAGATTCAAAACATAGTTAAGTTAACCCATCATTCTCATGTGAACTCCCGTTAAGTAAGTGTAACCCTTAACTTTGGCTGTCAATCACCATGAACACCATGTTTTTTCAAATTCAAATGATGGATGATGTTTTGTGAATTAATATTTCATTACAGGTTTTTTATAATTTTATCAATGAATATAATCAACTTCTATTAATCTATTAATTCTATGTAGTCTTGCTCAAATCTGAACATTAGTATAAAAAATCAATTTAATATTTATGAATTTTACTATATATTATTTTATGTGGTTTCATTCTTTCATGAAAATTCATAAAATAATAAAAAAATTCATAAAGGAAATAAACTACCCAATTGGACTTGAGAATCTACAAATGGTTGATCCATATAAAATCAATGGACCAACCATGACATAGGGGTATGAAACCTAAGTCATGGCATGAATCTTGATGCAGATCATCTGCCATCCATTGTTTCCACTTCTCGTTTTTATTTTTCCTCGACCGAGTGTGATCCACGACTTAATCCATCATCCACATAGTACAAAATTATTCACATGATGGCGATGGGGTCTTAGAAGTACAAAATATAGATAACAATGGGAACACATGACCTTATATATTTTTGAATAAAAATTAAGATACAAAGATCTTGAATAAAATAATTAAATATTTATAATCATCACACGTAGATAAATAATTGATTAAAAAAACCAGACATACACAGTTTGGGTCAATTTGTTAAGACCATTCAGTGAGTAATATAAAAGAACGATAAAAAAATTAAATTTCAATAAATTAAGGTATGAATTTATTTAATTAAATTAAATAAATAAATTAAATACAAATAATTTAATTCTATTCAATCTGTAATTAATTTAATTTTAATTCAAAAAATTTAATTAATTAGTTAATTTATTTAAAAAATTAATAAAATTAACTATTCAATATATTAAAATTAATATTTAAAAACAGAATCAATGATAATTAATTTAATTTTAATACTAAAATTAAATTAATTAACTTAACTAATTTTGATTATTTAAAATATTATCATGCCTTGAAACCCTATGCAAGCGCAATGTGGGACACACCGAACCCACATAAACTCGTTTTGAGCTATGAAAAGCCCGTGCAAGGCCATTTTGAGATAGAAAGCTCCATGAGGACCTATTATTAGATGACAATACCTATGATAAATATGTTGTGGGAAAAAATGAGGCTATTCAATGGGTTACCACTCCACTAGGACATCTCTCATGCATGTTTTTGATGGGATGCAGACTACCTATCTGTACGAAGGCCCATCAAGGATGGTAGTGGGTTTGGGAAATTGGGAGGTAGCGACATCAGGCAGTGGCCAATGATAGTTGGTTGGTCCAGGATGGGCACTGACTATGGGTGTTGATTGGACAACATGGGGTCCTCTGGCTAGTGTCGTGGGTGATACAGAAGATTTAGAGAATTATGTTCAAAAGGGGTCTGACTGGTGAGATCCACGATGTGTTTTGGTTTTGAATATAGGAGGTGGATGACCGTCAGGATGGTGGAATCATGACAAACTCATAGTGTCTAGTCACGAGTGGGATTTGATGGGGGGTTTATCCTCAGGCAGGTTGGTGGCGGTACAATGGAACTCTGGGCCAATGGTACCCAAATTCAGGGCCGCAGCAACATTCATTAGGGGTACATATATGAGATGGGTGTCCTTTGGTGCTGGTCTAGATATTATGGCATGTATGACATCGATGAAGGGGAGTATATGTAATTTTAGGGCGAGTTTTAGGACATGAGGGAGGCTGTAGAAGAGTATTTCAAGCTCGGTTGAGTGGGGTCACAAAGGGGACACATACGACATCTTGGGTGGCCACAATGGTGTACAAGTATGAGGAAGGGAGAAGGGAGGATCCAGCTAGTATGGTGTAGCTCTTAGAGATCTCAAGGGATATGTCACTGGTTGGAGGGTCATGATAAGGAGGAGCTGACAGGGAATGGGAAGAGGTGGCTCACGGGGTCCCATCCCACCGATTTTTTGTTCAGTTGGCTTCATATGGAAGCCAACCATTTTTTTGTTTTATGTACAAAGTCCAACCTCCCCGTGTAAAACATTGAGAATTTTGTTTGGGCTCTCAGAAAACCACATACTTCTTACAGCTATTAAATTTATACTAATTAAAATAATTAAAATAATTCTTTTTATTATTAATATTTTCCTATGGAATCCACAACCAGTGGAAACTTGGGCTAGCTGAGAAAACACCAAATTCATGAGAAAAATAAGAACTTAATTATATATAAATTTCATGATATTAAAATTTTAATACCTATAACACCGCAAAATATTTGTATAAAAAATTTCATATGTCTATAACTTGGTCATTCGAAATCATATTGACATGGATTCTATTCTACTAGGACTAAAATTAAACCCTCAACATAATTTAATGAAAACAAATTTTTTCTTGGATAAAAAATTCAAATGATTCCTATGACACCGATTTATGGTAATAGGGAATACAACTTAATCTGATGGGATAGGTATTTTAAATTTTCATCATTATGATGTCATAACTTGTTTTCTTCAGTGATACGAGCCCCGATATGGTCTCTAGGATCTCATTTGAATTAAATATAGCACCCAAAATAAACAGAATGTGTACCTAATTCAGAATCGAAGCACACACGACTGCAGATCATCACCGGGGATTGTTACTTGAAGAATCCAAATCCCAACCCCTCTTGATCGTCCACAAACACTTCAAGAATCCACTCTCCATTTGTCGAATTTTATGTTCTAGCATAGAGCTCTGTTGAATCCTCCAGTGTCATGTCAGTCACCTTGATCGCATACCTTTTGATCCATAGAAGGTTCCTTGGATTGATCACTTAGAGAGAGACTCTCTCTTTATAAAAAATGAGAGGATGAGAGAGAATCTCTCATTCCAAATTAATGAATAGTAATTGGGAATAACCTATCCTCCTGCTTATATAATGGGAGGTTTTGTTTCCTAGAAAGGGTTCCCTGACCCCCCCTAAACAAAAATCCCACTAAATATGTAATAAATAATTCTGAAAAACTAAACCACATAATAAATATTATTTATATTTTATCACATAATTATTATAAATAATTAAATATATTACATGATAAAACATAGACATTTAACTAAACTTGTAATTCCCGCTAATATTAAATGATCCTAGAATATTAAAACAAAATTCGTTTGTAAAATATTTGTATCATATTTAATCAAACACTTATAAACACTTTTAATAAATAAATTCAACCCAATTATTATTTACTTAAATTATAATTAATTTAATTATTTATCAGTGATTGATAACTTGGATAACTCTCGGACCCCATTGTGGGGACCACCATGTTAAATATACCTATTCACCTGAATATGGAAGATTCTTAAACACGCTATTGTGTGTGACCCTCTAGTACATTATCACTATTATATTGAATAGTATCCATAAATCTAAAGTGGAATTTAGAAATCCTTCAAGTACCCTAAAGATATAAGGAATAGTCAAAAAAATGACAACTAACCTACGAGCACATACTGTGTAATATAATCTATTTTTCTTTTGATATCTTAGAAAACAGAATGCACACTTGAATTATTGTCCTTTCTTTCATTATTATTTGTTGATCTAGCTATATGGATATACCATCAACTACATTGGCCAAGGATTTATGAAGTTACTACCATCTCGATCAACCATGATCGAGATAAATATTACTTCCCCAACTCAGAAGCGAAAAATATTATCTTGACCATTCAAACAATGTCATACCACCAATGACTCATCCAACCTACGCTACCTCACCATGATTTGATTATCATTAATTTTACCTTATATCAATGTACTTGATTGAATTGAACACATTGATTCTACTCCATAGTCTGGAGACCAATACACATGTCCATAAATATGAACATCCAATGACACCTGAAACATGTGGTGTTCATATTGGCGAGTTTGTCCCCATGATCTCACTTACAAAAGATCACCAAGTGTGAAATTAATGAGATAAAGTTTCAATACATATGAACCCCAACATGTAATAGTCAAACATATGCTGTTTCGACTCATTATGATGTATCTATACCATAGAAAATATATTTAAGATTAATGTCATAGTATCTCAAAGTTCTCATTATAGCATGGGATCTTCTATAACTATTTGAAATGGTAATTATTCTTTGGAAATTACTATTTAAATAGTGAATGATGAAATATATGCACTATAATGGTAAGTGTACATCATTCATATCAAATTATATAGATGAAATGGTAATCAAAAGTATTGTCTAGTTGGGTTTAGGGAACCCACATTTACAACACTATGAAATTCTTTGGGAGGAAGACTAATAGATCTTCTAATTATAAGCCAAGAGACTAAGATAACAATTGGGAGTTGGTATTAGGGAAGCCATTGAGAGCTCCCACTTCTTCTATCCAACTAGAAAACTAAATTTTAGACTTAATCACATTTGAAACTTATAGTTAGATCCCTTAGTGCACATTAATCATGTCGAGTTGATTTAAATGCTCTTATGTATTATGTTAGTGCCTTGTTTGATGTGATATCATGGGTTATTCCCATTTTTAATCATTTATTTATGTGGTGATGAAGTTTAATATTAACCTTTTAATTCCTTTTTATACACATTAAGAATGTTTTAATGCATGGCCATATTTCTTTACAGATCATTGTTGATAAATTTATTAGAAAACAATGTTTATTTAAAAAAAATAAAAATTTCAAAGTTTTTTTTAAAATAAAACTTTTTTCAAAGTGAAATATTTCTAGAAAATGAGTTCTCAAACTAGTTTTTTTGTTTTCACGGTTTATAATCCAAAAATAGATTTAATTTGGTATCCTACTAGGCATTCTTCCTCAAAACCTAAATATAAATTTTGGAATATATAGAATTTTTTTCTAGAAATTGGTAATGGAAAGGGAACTATGAGTATATGTGGATATTCTTGATTATCACCATATATTGTTTTGATTGAGGATATGTTGTCTCATAAGGTTAGCTTATGTGGAGTTGTTTTGGATTTTTGTACTTTTAGGATTCATGTATTGGATAAGTTTGGTATCTTTCCCGATTTTTATGTTTAGAGATTTGAATTGAGATACCATGTTTATATCATATTATGTCATGTCGTTTATAGGATGTTATGATGTTATTCATGGTATTTTATTCAGTCATTACTACGTTACTATAGTGGCATGATTATTTTCTATTGACTCTGATTTTGTAAGAATTTCCATCCAATTTTAATGGATATGTCATTCTAGTTTACCATGGGGGATAATATTACCAAGAGGTTATCATTTATGCCTGGTGCATGTCTCCTGGCTCTGGTGACCGAGAATGTTCTTTGGGCCAGTTGGATTGCCTGTTCGGGTGACAGGTCAGGTCGGCATGGTTCAGTTTTCTATAAAATGATATCAAAGTGGTTTTTATTGGGGGTTAGTGGTAGACCAGATATAAGGCCATCTTGACTTGGGAGGTAGGATCATTGGAGTTATTTGTAGTTCTTATTCATGTATAACCTCACGTTTTTTTTGTGTATTTTGTTATTTTTTAAGTGTTGAGCCCATTTATGGGGTTCTTTATTCATATTTTATGTCTTTAACTTTATTATTATGAGTTACACTATAAAAAAATGAGTTATTTTGAGTTTGGGGGTGAAACAAGGAATTATGTATGAGGCATATAGTTTAGGAACCTTATTAGTAGTAATTATAAAAATCATTTGCAACCTTGTCTATTAGATTATAGTGGAACCTATACGGTTTGAGCATAATTTTTCTAACCATGTAGACAAATTGTTCATAGTGAAGAAATATATGAAATTTTGATTTTTTCTCCAATTTTTCATTTTAATTTTCTATTTTATGCCAACATTTTTATCAGTTCCTATTATAAGGGTTTTATTTAGTCGAATCGATGATGTTTGAGACTCATTTGTGTTTTTATTGATATTCTATTTTGTATTTTTCATTTTGTAGACAATGCCTCCCATAAGGGCCTTGTCTTAGATTATAGATAGTGATACAGAGTATTCCCTATAGGTAAATACTCTATTTTATATACCTTTAGTGTAGTTGGTTATTCATAAAATCCAATCCTTGGACTATGTAAGAGGTCAGGAACAACCACAGTCAGGGGACCATGGTCAAGAGTTTACTTGAAAAATTCCACCAGTTTTCATTATTTTCAAGGGATAAGATGATATTGAGAGGTTTTTGGATCATATTGAGTGTATTTATGAGTTTTTTAAGACCCTAAATATGTAAAAAGTTCTCTTCACCACCCATATGTTTTAAGGACTAGGTAGAAAGTGGTGGGAATCTATGGTGTTTACAAGGTAGAATGAGGATCATAGAAGATCGCATTCAAAGTGGATTTCAATTGTTAGTTCTACCTAGATACTTTTAGGGTGGATAAGGCCCATGATTTTATGATATTTGAGAAAGGGTATCATTTAGTGATAGAACATTATACCTGGTCTACCCAGTTGGTTGATGTTTCTCCATAATTCCTTGTGAATGATTAACTCAAGGATTGATGTTTTGAAATGGGATTGAAGCCTATGATTAGATCTATGATGATCTTAATATGTTTTCCCACATTTGTTAGAGGTGGATAAATATGTGTCCATGGAATAGGTATACATGTCAAGGAAAGAGGGTCATGATGGTGTGCCTTTAGGAGCTGGTATCCATAGCTCTTCATCTAGTCAAAAGTGGGAGTGAGAATAATCTCATTAGGGAAGTGGTAAGAGTTATTAGATGTAATTGGGTACAATAATTATGGATTCATTATGGAATAATATAGTTGTATTCTATCAGTGTGGGAAGGATGGTCATACCATTCCTAGTTTCCCTGAGGCTCCGAGGACATTCCACATATGTGGACATTCAGGAAATATTAAATTCTTTTTTCCGGCCTATGTGCAGGTTATTGGTGTAATATACACATTATCAATGGGTTATTAGTAAATAATAATGCTTCCAAGGGTCATGTATCTCACTATCAGTGTAAATTGGGGTTTATATAGTAAAATAAGGCTCAATGTGGGCCTGATTTAGGATGTCTCCATGAGGAAGATGTTATACCAGAGGACTTAGATTTTGAGCTAACCATCATGAGAGGTATGGTATTTATTACTTCATCCATGACATATTTTTTATATATGGGTGTATCTAATTATTTTATCTAACTATGGATACTTTATTATTTGAGTATATGATCATCTTTCATCCACTTTGTTTTGAACTATCTTTCCCCATTGGGTAGAAATGGAGAACAAGGTTTCAAGTGACTAAAGTGACTTGTTTTTTTGCTGGAATCTATGTTATTTTGGATTTCCTCAAGTTATAACTAGATATTTTCAAACTTATAATCATAATAGATTAGTTTATTTGCATCAAAGATCATATTGATTACTATCACTATAGGGCCCAGTTTTTGACTCTTTATGGGAGCACTCATATCATCCAGGGAGAGTGGGACCTGTGATCTATGAGGGTTGGACTATATTATTTCTATAAGAGTTTGATTTCATGGTATTTTTACATATTTTTTCATTGATTAATTAGAGTAGGATTTATAGTTTGGTCTTCTGATGGTCATGGATTTTTACCCTGATGTTTATTTGAGAGGATTTTTTAAGGTTTCTTTCCCAATGATAGGGAAATTTTACCAGTGATTTGCTACCTGGGATGAGACCCATTTGTGTACCATATTTCTAGATAGATATAGATGAGCTCAAAGAGTTTAAATTACATCTAGATGACCTCATGGGAAAGGAATTTAGTCACCCCAAGGTTTCACTACGGTATTCCATAGTATTATTTTCGAATAAGGTGGATAAAAGCCTATGAATCTATATTATCTATTGAAATATTAATAAGGTGTCCATATAGAACAAATAACCATTTCCTATAATTTATGATCTTTTTTATTAATTCATAGGAGTCTGTTGGGTTTCAAAGATCGACCTGAAATCTTCACAATACAAATTTAATTTCAGGGAGGAAATTTCTAAGACTTCCTTTTAAAGATGGAATAAATATTTTCACTATTATTATAACATTTTTAAATTACCACCACTCCTAAAATCGTTATGGGTTTGATAAAAAATATGTTTCATAGTTTTTTGTAAACCTTCATAATAATGTTTTTTGATTACATCCTATTGTATTCCAAGAAGAAGGAGTATCATTCTAACCATCTAGAGGTTGTTTTGGGAGTCTTAATAGACCAAACTCTATATGAAAAATGTCCAAATGTGAATTTTGGATTCAGTATATAATGTTATTGAAACAAATGATTTTTGAAATTATAATTTAATTGGATACTTAGTAGGTTTTGGCATTTATGTATCAGAAGTATCCTAATAATGTGATATAGATCCAACATTTTTTATTTTTAGATGGGTTTTATATATGTTTTGTTCTAGAATTATATATGATAGATTCTCCCATGATCGTGTAAACTAAAAAATCAGTGAATTTTGAGTAGGATGAAAAGTAATATTATTATTTTGAGTTTTTTCAAGCATGATTTACATCCATTATTGTTTTTATTATTCATAAGCCTGTGAATGCTTATGCATTGTTTTTTAATGCCTCTAGCATGGGATTGGATTTTTTCCTGATGTAGGATGACCATGTAGTGGCCTATTGACCGTGTTTTCATGACACATCTAATTTATTATGTTTTTACGGTTGATTTATAGTATAGGGAAGACCCTAGGTTGTCTCTCAAGGAGTGTTGGTGGGATTAGAGTGCGTGTTTTTAATTAGAGGTACTAAAAGAGGGGGTGGTTCTAAAACAGTTTAAAGAAAATGACTTGATTTAAAGAGTTTAATAGTTTATAAATAAAAGTGGTGTATTAATAATTATGGGAGAATAAGATCATTTCATGTTCACTACACATCTTGATGAGTTCATCATTCTAAAAAATTCACATGGTTTAATGGAATCCTTTGGTTAAGGGTTGTCAACATCTCAACTTCCCTCTTGCCTCTTAAATGATGCTCAAAGAACCACCCATTGAAACAACAATTGTGTTTTAATGGTTTGGGTATAAAGAATAAATATTAAAGGCTACCAAGTAATAATTAAATCATATGTATGTGTGAGATAAATAAGACTCTTGTCTTTTCCAATCAGAACAACCCATGATTCCCACTTGAAATATCAACCCAATCTGTGTTGAAATAAACAGTGTTTCACTTAATTTGAACAATAGAAATGAAATCAGAGAAGAATCATGTCAAGATAATAAAGAATTGAAATATTTATAACAAAAATTACACAAAACCAGTATAAGAAAAATTGTTGGAACTCCCTCTCAAGTGTGTGTAGCTCCCTTGAAATGACCGTCCACCGTTTATCTCGACATCGGGGGGAGGAGGATGATCGGGAAGAACTTAACCTTCATCCTTGATTCCTCTATGAGGATAGGGGACTAAACAACTCCTTGGATTATGAGAGGACTCTTTTGGATCACCAAAATACCAGAGCTTTGCCTCCTGGCCGAACTTGCAAATGAGGATCCCAAGGGGCCACTTTATAAGAAAATGGGAAGGTGGTTTTGAACACACATAATTATTAAAACCACTTGTAAAAGGTGTTTCGACATCTAGAAAGCTTTATCTCAATTTGAAGGAAATAAAAAAGTTGTATGCCCACCTCCTGGATGTCTTCACTGAATGTTTGTCATAATTTGGACAACTATAGCATGAGATATGGACAGATCACAGCACACCACTTTTGACTCCGTGCAGATTTGGTGGGCTGGAAAGATCAGGTCGGTTTGGCCACCATATGGAAGAATGAGTATTGGGTTCCTTCATATTAAATGTATAAAAATTAATTTTGGACCATAAAACAATATTACAGCCCAATTGGATGCACGGTCTGGTATCAGTGTTCAGATTAATCCACTGGTATGCTTGTATCCTGTGCAGTTTGACCCATTTTTCTTGGACATCATCATGGGCCCTCCAAATCACCTCCTCCTGCAATGGAATCATCAAAACAAGTAACATTTCCATTTTAATAGTGATATACACAGAATAAATGATTCAAACATGGAATTAAACTTCTCATTATTTTTATAATTTTCAATACAAAACAAGTTTAGCACAATGGTTTAAGGGTGAAAATTACACAGTAAATCATGGTACGATCACACACCCACACCTAAACATTTGCACTCCGGGGAAAAGTCACATAGATAAATAAAATGATGAAAATATATATTCCCAACATAATGAAGATTTATCATTTGAGGAAATTTTAATTAAAGTAATGTGATCAATGCCTGAACCACCCCAAGGAGTTCTTCTTAGCAAAAATAGAAATAGATGTCTCATAAATCATATCATAGTGAAATTAAAGAAGATTAACGATACCAAATTGACCAAGGAATTCAAAAGTCAACTATGATAAAAACTCTCGATGTGTGTGTGTGAAAACCATTCCATGCTATTCTATCCACTTGCTATCCAATAAATATAGTTTATTTTAACATTTTTCAGCTTAAATGATTTTGTCCACTGAACCTACCCAACATCCTTTGAAATCATATTTAATGACCCACTCAATTAAGCATTCCCAGAAGTCAAACCATAAGTTATCGACCTAGATATCCCCATATGTTTAAAATTTCATCACTCCCCTCATTTATTCATTCTTGTTTTTTTAGAACATGCATTTGGAACAAATCTCACACTCATCTCTCAACCCTTGTTTGATCTCCTCACGACACTAATTGAAATAGTTATAAAAAGATGAAAGGTTGAAAAGGGGTGGTTTTTGACCTGCCCAAGACACAACCCATATTTTTTTTAGGGCGTACAACAGTCATACATTAGGTACACACGCATAAGTCAATATGGTACTGTAATGAAACAGATCAGATAAAGAAAAAAATGTATGGAAATATTATTTAAAGATGGAAAATATAACCTAACATATTTTTACCTTATATTAAGTAAGAAATATTCTCACTTTGTGGTTTGGTGAAAAACAAATGTGTGGAGATATTAGTGACATAGTTTTCCTAAAAATTACTCACATAAGGGGAATCAATCATATCAATGGTGTCACATAGATACAAACATTTATATCATTGACATAAAACCAATTTACTAAAAATCACTCCCTGATGTTAAATTCATACAAACATTCTTTTTTCCCTTCGTTATGGTATTTTTACTTTCCCCATTTATGGTCACCACATCATGGAACTTTGAAATTTTTGATGGGGGAAAAATGAAAATACCATAAAGAAGGAAAAAAAGAGAATATAGGAGAAAGAAATGGAAATCTTAATAAACCAAGAAAGATGGGGAAAAGTGAAAATACCATAGAGAAGGAAAAAAAGAGAAGAAAGAAAAAAAATGATGAAAATTCCTAACTAACCCAGGAATATACCCATCCCCCCCACACCTAGAATGTGCAGTGTCCTCAGTGTAATATTTGAGAATGTGAGAAGGAAGGATAAAACATGATGTGTTTCACTGGTATGTTGCTTCTTGATCATGGAGTTCCTCAATTGGGAACTCTGGAATGGCTTCGTTGAAGTGCTTCAGCCACTGCCCATTGACAGTGAAGGTTTGCTTGGTTTCTTCATTTTGATCCCGAACAACACTAAATAGAGATACATTAAGAATAGTGTATGGCCCAAACCAGAGGGAATGAAGCTTACCTGGATGCAGATTAAGCCTTGCATTATAAAGGAGGACCTTATGCCCAATGTGAAACTGATGATGAAGGATGAGACGGTCGTGGGTAGCCTTGGTACGCTCCTTATTAATCCTGGAGTTCTCATATGCATCTCTTCTCATTTCTTATATCTCATGAATCTACAAATTCCTTTGAGAAACTGCACCAGAATGATTAGAATTTCATTGTTTGATGTCCTTGTAGGCTCGATGCTCAATCTCAATAGGGAGGTGACAACTCTTTCCAAACACAAGATGATAGGGTGACATTCTAATGGGAGTTTTGAAAGCAGTACGGTAGGCCCATAATGAGTCATCAAGTTGAAGACTCCAATATTTTCTATTGGTTTGAACCATTTTTTCCAGAATTTGTTTTACCTCTCTATTAGACAGCTCAAATTGACCATTGGTAAGTGGATGATTTGCAGTAGGCACTCGATGATTGAACCCATACCGACGAAAAAGTTATTGCATTGTTCGGTTGCAGAAATGAGAACCCTTTTCACTGATGATGATCCTAGGTAATCCAAACCTACAGAAGATTTGGGTTCTCAAAAATAATACAACTACCTTAGAATCAGCAGTCCTTATAGCTCGTGCCTCTACCCATTTTGACTCATAATCGACCGCCATAAGAATGTACAACTTTCCAAAATAACTGGGAAAGGGACCCATAAAGTCAATGCCTCAAACATAAAAAATTTCATGAAAGAGCAATGGATTTTGTGGAATTTCATTCTTTTTAGATAACTTCCCTAATTCATTGATAACAGGGACAAGACTTGAAAAAATAATTGGAATCCCAAAAAATTCCTGTCCAAAAAAAGCCAGAATCAAGGACCATGCGAGAAATCCGTTGGGGACCAAAGCGGCCTCCACAAGCAAGTGTGTGACAGAATCTAAGGATATACTGAAACTCACTATCAGGAACACAATGCCTAGGGACTTGATCACTACATGTACACCATGGGTAGGGGTCATCCCAGACGTACCAATGGGACTCATGTTTTAGACAGATGGATTGGTTTTTATTGAACTCAGTAGGAATGCAAGATTCTACCAAATAATTTACAATTTCAGCATACCAAGGTATAAAATCTTTCACTCAGTACAATTTTTCATTAGGAAACATGTCATTAATGGGAATACAGGGGGATGAGTCAATTTCTTAGGATGGGAGGATCCTACTCATATGGTCAACCACCACATTCTCTAATCCTTTTTATCTCTAATTTCTAGATTAAATTCCTGAAGGAGGAGCATCCAGCGAATGAGACATGGTTTTGCTTTTGATTTCTTTAGGAGAAAATAGATGGATGGATAGTCTGAAAACACAATGACTTTGGACACCAAAAGGTATGATCTGAATTTTTCCAAGGGAAACACAATGGAAAGGTATTATTTTTTAGTTTTTGTGTAGTTTTCTTGGAAAGGGTCCAAATTACGTGAGGCATAGGCAATGACATGTGGAGCTCTTTCAGACCTTTGTGACAAGACTTCCCAAACTACATATTTAGAGGCATCACACATGAGATCAAACGGTAAATCCCACTGAGGTGGTTGGATTACTGGTGGTGACATGAGACTCCATTTTAACTTATTAAAATTTTCCTCACATTCATTATAAAAAACAAATTCTTTTTCATTTTGGGGTAATCAGGAGAGAGGGAGTACAATCATACTAAAGTCACCAATGAAATGACAGAAAAATCCAGCATGACCTAGGAAAGATAGCACAACCCATACATTTTTGGGGAATGGTAAGGAAGAAATTACATCCACTTTTGATTTATCTACTTGGATTCCATCCCCGGAATTGACATTCCCCAAAACTATACCTTGTCTCACTATGAAATGACATTTCTCATAATTTAATACAAGATTATTTTCAATACAGCCACGTAATACTGAACCAAGACTACTAAAACATTCCTCCAAATAAGATCCATAAATAGTGAAATCATCCATGAATACTTACATGCAATTCTCCAGGTAATCAAAAAAAATACTAACCATGCATCATTGGAAAGTACCTAGATCATTACACAGACCAAATTGCATCTTTTTATTGGAAAATGTACCAGAGGGGCAAGTAAAGGTTATATTTTTTCTGATCCTTAGGGCCAATATAGATATGAAAGTATCCATAATTCCCATAAAAGAAATTGTAGTGGGACTTACCCTCTAGCCTCTCTAGAATTTGGTCAATGAATGGAAAATAGAAATGGTCTTTCCTAGTGTGTTGATTTTGTCGGAGATAGTCTATGTAGACACACCAACTATTCTGCACATGAGTTGGAACCAATTAATTATTTTCATTTTTGATTACTATAAGGACAGTTTTTTTAGGAACTATTTAAATAGGACTGAGCCATTTGCTATCAGAGATGGGGTAAATTATTCCAGCAGCCAATAATTTTGTTACCTCTTTTTTCACAACTTCTAGGAGGTTTGGGTTCAGTCGAAGTTGTACCTGCCTCACTGGTTTATCCTCATCATTTAAAAAAAATATGATGTGTAAAATTTGATGGGATAATACCATGAATGTCAGCAAGTTTCCATCCCAAAGCTTGATTATACTCCCTTAAAAGTTCAAGTAGTTTCAATTCAATCTCATAAGGGAGTGAACTAGAAATGATGATGGGAAACTTGTTTCCATTCTCAAGATATGAATATTTTAAATCTTGAGGCAGTTGTTTCAGTTCCAATTCAGGTGGATTTTGGATTTATGGGAGTGTGTGTGAAAGTGAGAGGTCACTGATCTCATCTAACTGGTCAATGGTATCATCCTTAGATGAGGAATGATATTTTACAATCTTAGCAGTCTCATCGATGGTCATTGGATCCTCAGTGTTCAAGAAATCATCAATAAATGAACATTCATGAAACATTTCTAGAGGACTACTACAATCAATGCATGAATCATTTCCTAGAATTTCTATTAATGAAGAAAAATCAGAAAGGGGATCAGGGGAAAGAAAAGTTGTTTTTTCAGGGGTATGGAGTACATCAATTTAATTAACAGACATAGAGGAATGTTCTTCTAAGGGGTGCTTCATGGCATCAAGAATTTTTAAATGGACAATGTCACCACTAAATTCCATAGATAATGTACCATTATGAACATTAATTAGGGTTTTGGTGATTTTCTAGAAATATATCCCCAATATAATTGGGGCATGTCCATTCATCCTATCATCATCCATTTTAAGCACATAAAAGTCAGTAGAAAAAATTAAATTTTGAACCCTCACAAGAACATCCTCTAACACACTAGCGGGGTGTGCGGTACTCCAGTTAGCCAGTTGGACAATAATTCTAGTGGGATTCAGTTCCCCAACCCGTAATTAAGAGTAAATAGAGTGAGGTATCACATTTATAGATGAACCAAAAGCAAGCATAACATTAGAAAAAAATACCCCCTATGGTGCACGAGATTGAAAATGTTCTAGGATCATTACACTTGGTGGGAAGTGATGTATCTATCAATACTGAAACTCTCCTCCCCAATCTCATCTTCTCATATCCATGAAGCCGCCACCGGTGTGTACAAATCTCCTTTAGAAACGTGGCATACTGTGGAATTTTCTTCACAACATCAATCAATGGGATGCTAAGGTTCACTTTCATATAAATTGAAAATATTTCCTTATCAAGTTCAGTTTCATTTTTTTTCTTGTTTGGGTGGTTTTTTTAGGAAATGGAAGAGGAACAGTTGGGCTAGGAGACTCATCAATATACACACTCTTTCCTTTGGAAGGGATTCTCTCAAAACAAGGTTCTTCAACATTTAGAAAATTCTTAATGGTTGGGATGGAGGTTTCCTCAGGAGAGTATGACTCTAATGGAGTATTAATTTTACTTTCTAGTTGTTTTCCACTCCTAAGGGTGATGGAACTAACATTTCCTTTATCCATAGGGTTAACTACTAGTGGAGAAGGATGTTTACCTGACCCATGGCTTTAAATTTCACCCACTGAGTTAGCTAGTTGGCCTAATTGGGGTTTGAGGTCTTGTATGGCTGCCTGAGTGGTTTGTTGGAATTAGATGTTTTTATCAGCCATTTGTTTCATCATATCTTCTAGGCTGGGGTCGGGTTTTGGATGGGGTGGTTGGAAATGCCTTTGGGGTGGTTGAGGATTTTTGGGTGGTGGTGGTGGATGACTACTCTGCCCCGGTTGGTTCCATTATTGTTGAGGTTGGTTTGAATACACCCTTTCCTATAGGCTTGGTTCTCCTTCCACCAAGGGTTGGATGGATAGTAAGGTTCTTGACTAAAGGGTTGGTTATAGGGGCGACCTGGAAATATTGCCTCACAAATATTAGATGTTTCCCTCAATTGGGGACTTTGTTCAGAGTAGTGGGTGTCAGAAGAACATATAACAAAATGGATGGGAGGAGGAGATTGGTATTTCCCTTGGGAAATGGAAAGTTGTCAAAGAAGGGTACTTACCTCTTCGAACATTTTGTCCACCTTTTTCTCGAATTTAGTACTTTTCACCTCATGGAAACCTCGAATCAGTACATTAGACCTTGAACCAAATTGTTGTGTGTTTTGTGCCATGTTCTCAATCAGGGTTCTTGTAACAATTCGGGTATAATCAACTAGCACACCACCTACAGTAGCATTGATCATATTTCAATCAATAGGGATTAAACCTTCATAAAATTATTGAATTAAAAGTTGAACACTTATTTGGTGATGTGGGAAACGTGAACATAACCTTTTAAAGCATTACCAATATTCATGTAATGTTTCCCCTTGAGATTGTCTTATCCCAAAAATTTCATTCCTTATTATTTTAGTTCGAGAGGCTGGGAAATATTTTTCAAGAAAAAGATGTTTCATGTCCGCCCAACCTCTTATTGGGGAATTAACAGAATATAACCAATCCTTTGCTGTGTCTTCTAATGAAAATGTTAATGCTATGAGCTTTAATTATTATTCTTCCACATTTGAAGGATTTAATGTAGAACAAATAGTATAAAATTCTTTTATGTTTTTACGTGGATCTTCTCCAAGAAGTCCATGGAATCTTGGAAATAATTGAATTTGACCGGATTTTAGTTCAAAATTAGGTGCATCGCCTTGCATTTGAATATAGGTGGGCTGGATATCAACATCAGGTGTGGATAGTTATTTTAATGTTTATTTTTTTTCAACCATATTATGAAATTTTATTCGATTTTTTATATTGGTTCCAGAATAAGAAGAGGAAGGATCAAGAAGTGTGTCAATGTTTTGTGTCTCCTCCTTCGATGGGTTATCTTGTTCGTCTCGGGGTCACTGACGTAAGATCCTCTCCAGTTCAGGTTCAAAAAGAGGTAAATCTCTCGAATTAGAACGCGTCATGCACCAAACCTACACAAAAAATAGATCATAATACAAATATATAGGTAGAGATATAATATAAAATAGATAAATATTCAAAAAAAATTACAATTTTTTTTTCAAAAACACGCACTAAAAACCAAAGCACTCCCCGAAAATAGTGCCAAAATTTGACCGTGCTGTCATGACACGTCAAATTGATTATGTTTTTAAGGTTTAATTATAGTCTAGGGAAGACCCTAGGTCATCTCTCGATGAGCGTTGGTGGGTTTAGAGTGTGTGTTTTTAATTAGAAGTACAAAAATAGGGGGTGGTTTTAAAACAATATAATGAAAATGACTTGATTTAAAGAGTTTAATAGTTGATAAATAAAAATGGTGTATTAATAATTATGAGATAAGAATATAATTTCATGTTCACTACACATCTTTTTGAGTTCATAATTCTGAAAAATACACATGGTTTTATGGAATCCTTTGGTTAAGGGTTGTCAAGATCTCAAATTCCCTCTTGCCTCTTAAGTGATTCTCAATGAACCACCACTTGACACAACAATCATGTTGTCAAGGTTTGGATATAAAGCACAGTTAATAAAGGATATCAAATCATACTGAAATATTATGTCTGTGTGAGATAAATAGGACTCTTGTCTTGTCCAATCAGAATAACCCAAGATTCTCACCTGAAATCTCAACCCAATCAGTGTTGAAATAAAAAAGTGTTTCACATAATTTTAACATTGGAAATGAAATCAAAGAAGAATAATGTCAAGATAGAAATAATTGAAATATTTAGCACAAAAATTACACAAAACCAGTAGAAGAACTAGTGTTGTAACTCCCTCCCAAGTGTGTGTAGCTCCCTCGAAATGACCACCCACCGTTTAGCTCGACATCGGGAGGAGGATGATGCTTCGGCGGAACTTTACCTTCATCCTTGATTCCCCAATGAGGATACAGGACTCCATAAATCCTTGAATGATGAGAGGACTCCTTTGTATCTCCAAAATATGAGAGATTTTCCTCCTGGCCAATCTTTCAAATGAGGAGCTCAAGGTTCCATTTTATAAGAAAATGGGATGGTGGTTTTGATCACAGAGAATTCTTAAAACCACCTGTCATAGGTGTTTCAACCTTCAGACAGTCTTATCTCAATTTATATAATGTAAAAAAGTTGTATCCCCACATCTTGGATGTCTCCACCGAATGTGTGGCATAAGTTGGACACCTATATCACGAGATATGGACAGATCAAAACACACCATTTTTGACTCCGTGCAGATTTGGTGTGCTGTAATGATTAGGTCGGTTGGAAAAACAGATGGCCGAATGAGTATTTGGTTCCTGCATATGAAATGTATCACAATTCATTTTGGACCAACCCAAAAAATTACATCCCTTTTAGATGCACGGTCTAGTAGAAGTGTGTGTATTAATCCACTAGTGTGCTTGGATCCTACTCAGTTTGGCCCATTTTATTGGACATCATCATGGGCCCTCAAAATAACCTTCTCCTGCAATGAAATCATCAAAAAAAGAAACATTTCCATTTTAACAGTGATAAAAACTAATTAAATTATACAAACATGGAATGAAACCTGTCATTATTTTTATAATTTTCAATACAAAACATGTTTAGCACAGTGGTGTAAGGGTGAAAATTACACAGTGAATCATGGTACGATCACCTATAGATCATGTAATCTATGCCCATATGATAGGAATAATCCCACCCATGAACTGGAGTCGGTAGATATAATTAATGCACTGATGTAGTGGTGACATTACCTCTTGAGGGAGCGTTTTATGGTTTACATGGATTAAAAATCTGAAAGTACATATTTACAAAGAGGGATTTCAACCTCATAAATATATGATAGGTAGAGTATCTTTAGATTTTTAATTTTTTAAATTTCTTATAAATTTGAGAATTTTAATGTATTCACCGACTCCTTGATTAGTAATATTTTAGTTAAGGCTATTAAGGAATTAGTAGATGAGTGGATTAGGATGGGTCTATTTTCTGATCTAAGTCTAGGGGTGTAGGAGGATGAAGAGAGTGTGTCATTGACTAGTGATAAGGTCAAGACCTCTCTTATAAATTATGTTATGAGTGACTAAGAATATAAAATTGATATTTAGTATATTTTTAGAGTTATAAATGGTTGGGATACATCAGGTGACCGATCCTGGTCTCCTGATGGTTCTTCCCTTTTTAGTAAGTGATTGGTAGTTCCTCTCAGCTTCCGGATGGATGTGATGCACATGGGAAACATTATAGTTGGGTTATTTACCTTAGGGTGACCATGATGATTTATACCTTGAAAGGTCATTATTGGTGGATTAGGATGGGGTGTTTAGTTATAGACTTAGTTTCCCATTTTTTGTCCTTATAGATAATTAATGTGAATTATCAAAGACTAGTTTCTTCCCCTTCCCATCCCCATGTAGTTGTGATAGGAGATATTAACATATTTCATTATTTTACTACCTCTTACTTTGAGTGGGAAATTTTTTATATAGGTGATTCTTGATTGTTTGATGAAATTGCCCCCATTTTATTCCAATAAGAGAGTTGATGAAGGGATAGGATCTTGGAAACCTATATATTTGAGTGGTTTTTTGGATTCATGTAGTTCCCTCAATAATAATTCATGACTATGACTCATTATTTACTTATAGGTTTTGATAGGGACTCCAAGAGGCTTTGGGAAGCAATCTGATGTTGAGAACCACATATCACCAGCACACTAATGGATAGTCTGAGTGAACTATCCACACTATCTAGGATTTGATTTGTAAAAGTGTGATCAAGTTAGAGGGATAATGGGAAAGGAAAATATCATTTTAGGAGTTTTTTTTATAAAAAATGTTATCATACCTCGATTAAGACGATCCCATTTGAGGTGTAATATGAGAGGCTATGTAAATCCCAATTATATTGGGTTGAGGAGGTTATGTGTCCCTTATTTGGACTAATTCTCATCTAGGAGATGACATAGATAGTGTGGTTGATTCAGAAGAGGCTAGAGATATATTATATTCACTATAAGTCTTGGGATGATTGATTTCATCACTCTCTAGAGTTTTAGGTGGGTTTTCAAGTATTTATTTGGGTATTTTATCAACTAGGACACTGTAATTTGGGAAAGATAGAGAATTTATAAACACATTATATTTTCCATTTAAATTTTTGTAACATCTTGAAAAGGTATCCTATCATTGGAGTTTCCATAATGGTTGAACTTGATCCATGGTGTTTTCAATGTTTCCTAGTTGCAGTGGTACCATTAGGACCATATCATGTGATGGATTAAGAAGAATTAGATGTCTATCCTATTTCCACCACTATGGAGTAGCCTATTAATATCTTGTATTTTCAAAAAAATGTTATTCTTGGTAAATTAGTCCCATTGGTCTGTGTGATTTGGTAGTGCGATGGAAATTGTGATGAGAGATGGGAGTGAGAATCTTTAGATATAAAGTAGTTGGATCACCTATTTACTTATAAGTATTATTAGTGAATTTTGGGTGGATGAAAGAGACATAGTGGGGAGGTTTTCGAAACCCTATGGGTAAATATTGCATTTATTTTTTATTTTTTATTTGTGTTTTATTTTTTCTTGGTGTTCTCAGGTTAAGGGGTTAGAAACTTAGTTTTTGTAAAAAATAGACCCTGGTGCTCAGTTGGTGCATGGTTTTTCTAAATGTGTGGCCAATAATGTGTGGGTGGATATTTTGGGGAGAATGTGATTTTTAATGAGTTGAGAATGATTTTTCAAACTATTCAAGGTGTAGGGGTAACTCTGCATCTCAATTTTAGGGTGATATGAGAACATAAAATGTTAGTGCACGATTTGTTAAATTAATTAGCAAAACCAAGTAAATTTTCTAGCTAATTAATTTTTTTATCAAATTAATCCTGATATATTTATATCATTTTCTCTTCATTTTCTCTCCCACCCATTCACAACACCTTCCCTTAGAATTGGATCTTCTCCCCTCTCCATGATGCTGGATTATCATTTATACGTAGGTGTTTTTTCATGACGTAAGCTATATTCATTAAGTTTTCTTCATATTTCCTCCTTATCTTCCATTATTCTTCCATTTAACAGGACATGTAAAACCCTAGTGTATGGGATAAAAAAATCTAGGTATTTTAATGGGGTGGGGGGTTGGTTTTATTTATTTTGGTTTAGGTGTGTGAATCCACATTCTTCCTAAATTTGGTGGTTATTATCAAAGGAGATGAGATTCAAACCGTTTCTGAGGTATTTTTCTCTATTTAATGGAATTTTACAGGGATAAACTTTTGATTATTAGTCACATATGGTTTATGTTTGATAAATTTCCATTTAATTGATTTCATTCTGTTGTTTATTCCATGTATGATGTGATCCATAGTTTTATATTGGATATTTAAGGACTATTGTTGGTTTTCTAAAGAGAGGTTATTTAATGTACTCCAAGTGTTTTTAGAAATAGATCAAAATGGGTTTATTGTTTTAAATGTATTTATAATGTGGTTTTAGAAATGGTTTTACCATAGGGATGGTGTTTCATCAAAATGGATTTGTTTATTTATTAAAATAGCTTGTGAAATAACTCTAATGTATGGAACTTTTGATGTGTTTATGTTTGGAATTGATTATCATGAAGGATACTTGGGGTGTGAGAATCTATTTTTCAAGGGAACATGAGAAAATTTTGAAGGAAGACCAAGAGATATTACACTTTATTTCCAACGTACTATGAGGGTATTTTGGAGAAAGACCATAGGGATTCCACTTGTTGGTCAAGAGATTGAGAGAGCTCTTGGGAGTTGGTCTTAGAGAGAATTGTGAGATCTTCCACTTGATTTAGCTAGCTAGAATAATACATTTTATACTCTCTCACATTATAACCTTTTATTAATAGTTTCGACTGTACATTACTCTTGATGGTTTTATTTCCATGATTTTATGCATTATGTTAGTGCCATGTTTGGTGTGACATCATGTGTTATGTCAATTTTCATTTATTTGGTTATGTAATGATGAAGTTTATGATTACCCTTATTATGACTTATTTGAATATATTAAGCATGTTGTGACATAAATCCATATTAATTTATTCAATTCATATTGATATATGTTCTTGATAAATTGTTTTATTTTAAATAAAAACAAATGAATTTCAGAGTCTTGTTTGAAAAAGAAATGTTTTTAAAATGAAATAGTTTAGGAAAATGAGTTTTTAAACTATTTTTTTTGATTTTCATGGTTTAAAAATACATAAATATATTCGTGGTGGTATCATACTATGTTTTTTTTCTCACAAGATATATATTTATTTGGGAGTATGCATATTTTTTTTTCAGGAAACATGTAAAGGAAAAGGAACTATGTATATAGGTGTCACTTCTTGATTAACAATATCTATTGTTTTGATAGAGAATATTGGTTATCATAGTTTTATATTAAAAGGAGTTTTTTTGGTGTTTTTTGTAGTGACATTGACCCAAGTATCATAAATCTAGTTTTTTACTTATTACATTGGCATAAGATATAAGGAATCACATCCTAAAAGACTGAATAATTTAATAGTCTTGGTAAAATAGATACATACGTGAGTATGAAATGACATTTGAAAACACAAATTACAACATATTTTTTTAGAATAACATTATTCCATATATAATATGATTTTATATCAACCATAGTACAATTCATGGATTCCTAGGAAAGGAAAAAATAAGGGTGAACTCAAATTCTTAGTAAGATTTAGGTACAACAAAATCTATCATGAGTCAATAAAAAATAATCAATATGGAATGGTAAATAACTGAACAAACATTCCATTAAGTCAATAACTTTTATATCATAATTATATAATTCATAAAAAATATGGAAAAGTAAATAGCTAATAACACATTGCATTTAATCAATAATCTATAAATTAAAGGCATCTAGAGATAATATCATTAAGAAAATATCATGTAACATAATAACTAAAATCTTAATGAAGGAAATTCATAACTATT
This sequence comes from Viscum album, assembly GCA_963277665.1. Taxonomy (NCBI): domain Eukaryota; kingdom Viridiplantae; phylum Streptophyta; class Magnoliopsida; order Santalales; family Viscaceae; genus Viscum; species Viscum album. The sequence goes on from OY728120.1 coordinate 1,117,580,932, forward strand.
AGATGACATGTATCAGAAATATGATATCTATACCATCATGAACTTCCAAAAGATAGTTTAATACTACTAGGTACAAACTGTTCAAGTTTGGCCACCTATATCTCTATTGTCAAGACCTTTCAAAAGACAATTTAATACTACAGGGTACAAAATCATAGGCTTTGACCAACTAACGTTTTCTCATGAGACATGTCGATCATCAAGAAGATATATATAGTCGAGGAGCCCCCATCACTACATGTCTAATGAATTCAAAATTTGTAAAATAATTTATTTAATCTATGAATAATATTCCTTATCCTCAAATATCCATAATGAGTAAAGAATAATGATTTATCAATATTTTCCCTAGCAATCAAATAACATTCATTGTAAAAAACCATATGTATAAATGATATACAGTTTAAGAAATAAGTATATCCATGATAAATGATATGGATAATTAGAAGAAATTTAAAGTCTAATAATCATAGGTGAGTGAATATTTCAAGGAAAGGTTAATTAATAAAAAAAATGTGTCAAAAAACTATAATTTCAATACTTTCCTTGGTCAAATTATGATAAAATATACATATAAATAATACGAATGGTACTAATGAATCATATATTCAATGGAGTAAGAATAAATGGTTGTTGTTATTGATGAATAGAAATACTATAATATATCTTTAAAAAAATTATTATGGAAAATATCCTTTTCATTTTTAAAATCACATTTTAAAATATAAACCATTTTGAAAATCCATATCTTTGAAAATCACATTTAAAAAACTATGAATTTCCATAATATTATGAAAAATATTTTCATTAACAATAACCCTGTAAACATGAAAATGAATTTCCAAATAAATTATGGTCATGAGGGATGGTAATTGTATACATTCTTGACAAGTTAAATATATAATTCATTTTTCACTATACAAATTTAAAATAAGTGACTTATTCAGAAAACAATAAGAATATTCATTTCTCATTTTCAGTAAAAACCAATAGATAATTGTTTTTGAAAAATACATAATGATTAATTTGAGCTTTTTAATAAGTAAAAATGGGTAAAAAATTATTTAATAAAACAATTTTAATGGTTAAAAATATTTTTAAAAATATTTTTATAAAACTTGTTTTGGAAAGAAAATAGATTTCCGATCGAAGGTAGAAATGAAGTTGGATTTTATTAAAAACATTTTATCAACAAGTTTAAGTATGAATGAGTGGAAAAATGGTAACTTTAATTTAAAATATCATGATTAATAATAGGATAATGAAATGAAATTGTTTTATTTTGACAATGATCAGATAAGTTCCTTTAACTAAAACTAAATAATAAACAATCTCGATTAGAATGATATTGTGAAATAAACACTTTAAAATGATTATAAAGTTGAAGTGAGAATTATTAAATGAATTTATTATGTGTATGAACTATAAATAAAAATATAAAAAGAATAAGTAAAACAATATATAGTCAAAATTAATTGTACACATAATCATAGAATATCAAAGACAATGAAGGAGTAATAAACCCCAATGAAAAGAAACTGAGTTATCAAATTATTTAACACTTATTACCTTTTAATTAAAATATAATTAGATGAAATAATTCAAAATTAAATTTTTAATACCATTAATAATAAATTATTCATGATATTACATGTCAAAGGGTTATTATACACACAATATAAAATAAATTCGGTGCATAAATTCATAATGAACCTCAATAAAATGAAATTGAGTTGAAATCCCATACCATACACTTTCTTTTGTTTGAATACTATTTAACCTACTATGTAATGGTTTTATTAAAATTATTGAAGTATAAAATAACCATATTCATACCTATAAAGTCACATATAATCCTTTTATTACATTTACGACCCATTTGTGAATAATATTTAATTATTTTCATTATTTTGGGTGTTAATTGCCTTATTTTCTCATGTGTGTTTTGTCAGGAAAGTTTAGATTCACATAAATATAATATATATCCATAATATAAAAAATTATATTAATTTTATTAATATAATATTTACTAATTAGATACATTACTATAACCATTTATGAAAGTTTAATATAGAAAATGAATAATATCTCTTTGTGGAGATGGTAGGCCACACATACACACAAAATATGCTATAATTCCCTTAATGAGTGAAATGGTAAGAAAGTGGGTGATATATTCAATTTATAGAATAAATATAATCTCATATATATCACATATATTCAATAATTTTATCCTTATTACATTCCATGTAAAGCGTAATTGAAAAACAAAACACATCGCTTAGTAAGGAAGAAGTCCGCCATAAACCCAAGAGACGTTATAATATTTTAAATGACATGGAACATAAATATTTAAATGTTATATTAAAATTAATGAATTATAAAAATATCATTAATATAATACACATGTGGTAAATTCATCATTATATCCAACTGTGAGCGGTGGTAATGGAAAAACGAATGACATCGATTCGCAAAGAAGTTGTCTGTCATTCACATGAATGATGATTTAATATCCCATTTAATGGAAGTGGAGATGGATAATTATCATTATCTAAAAATAATCAAATCTTAGTATATGTTAAATTATAGTGCTATTATATATTAATTGTTAATAAATCATTTATGGAGGAAAAGAATAATGAAAGTGAAAGATATTTGTTAAAATAATTACCTCCTATAAGAGAAACCTCATTTAGATATCATATTAAGGAACCTAGGGATGGTATATTGGGAGGAAAATAAGATCTATAATGTAAATAAGGAAGTTTCTGATATAATTGGGTATGTTTTGGTTGAACCAAATGGCTTTATAGGATTAAATAAGTCAGGGGAGGGATCTCTCTTTTATAAGTAGGAAAAAAGAACCCTCATGGAAATTACATGGAAATTTCCAAAAAAAAAACAAAATGGTAATGGAATTCAAATTAAAAATTCTTCAAAAATATTTATATATTATAAATTGGAAAGGATAAGTTGTATATATTTCAATAAATGTTATTTGACAGGTTTTTAGGTTATTTTAACAATTACCCTTTTGGTTTAACCCTAGGTTGAATCAATTTTTACCTTAAATGCGATAATTATTTTTTTATTGTTTTCACTATTAATTTGAGGGAAAATTATATTGAAATGATCAGAAATTATAAATTATTCTTATTTAAAATATGAAATCCATTTTTCTAAATTCTACTCATAGAATTGGAATATTTTAATTCAAAAATAATCCCAAATACATGATGGGAAAGCATGTTTTTAAAGATAAAATATTCAAAAATATTAAATAGATATTATCTAAAAATTCAATATGAAAACTATTTCAATGAACTAAATTGGATTAACTGATATATAGTTGAACTAATTTCAATTTAAAATCAATTCAAAATATAATTTAACTTTTTCACAGACCGACCAAATAGGGCTCGATCTGCAGCTACCCCAAGACGGCCTCCATAGGCTAGGGGCTAGTGAAAACCACATAAAGGGATGAATAATATGGGAGGCCATTTCCTACGTAACTATATGCACTCACAAAATAATATCCATGAAAAATTTCATAGGAATAAAAGAAAATACAGTAACATCTAGAGTAACAATCATTCATGTAACAACCTCTAGGGGATATAAGAGTATAAAATAATAATCTGAAAGGTAAAAGGGGTAAAAAACCCACAAAACTAGAAATATTTCCAAACCTAATAATAACTAGAAAATTAAATATTGAGAAAGCCTGACTCAAGATGTTCAGGATCCGACCATTGTATGTGTTCTAATGCACCAAGATATCCATATGCCCCTCTGAAATCACCTCTAACCTATCCATCGTCTACATAAGACACAACACATACAAGAAAAACCTAAGAAGGGGTGATCATATGCATACCTAGTAGGATGACCCAAAATATGTGGGTAAAAAATCAATTGGATACACAATAAAAGTAAATACATTTACCCATAATAAGATCGAAATGAAACCCAACAACAATGATACACAAACACAAACACACACACATATGATCATAAAAGAACCCAAGTAGGAGAGAGAAAATGGGGTATCCATACCACAGAACAGCCTAGGAAAAGAGTCTTCCCTCAGTTCCAAGAGGTCCATCAATGATTCCCAACATCTTGCAAGTCTATTCAAAGAAGCATTCATACTGAGCCACAACTCTCCATGATGACACACTATCGAGGGGACACACTCTCTAGGTAAATGATACATGCCCTGGTACAACAGGAAGGTTCCACTTAGTAGGTAGAGGACCCATACCCTGACTCCATTGGAGTGTTATACTTTTAAGGTAGATAAAGGACCCATTTCCAATCTCAATAGGATGGTTCCACTCAGTAGGTAGATTACCCACACCCTAAATCTTTTTGATGGTGTTGTCCTATTTATATAGGCCCCATACCCTGAATCTGTTTGATGGTGCCAATGTTGTGGGAGATAGAGGACCCATGCCTTATCCTAGTAGGAGGGTGACATTCTATGGATAGAAGACCAACACATTGTATCAGTAGAAGTGTGTCACTTAGTAGGTAGAGGAACCATTCCCTGATTCCATATGAAGGAACCTCTCTATGGATAGAGGACCCATACCCTGATTCTATAGGATGATGCCACTACGATGACAGATAGAGTACCCATGATTTTTCTTATCATGAGGGTTATACTCTTTTGATAGAGGACCCATACCTTGATTCTGTATGAGGGTATCACTCTAAGGGTAGATTTAGGATCCATGCCTTGTCCTAGAAGGAGGGTTCCACTCTATGGATAGTGGAACCATACCTTGACTATATATGAGGGTTCCAATTTGATGTAATATAGAGTACCCATGCCCCATCCCAGCAAGAGGGTGCCACTATATGGATAGAGGACCCATACCCTTACTCTTTAGGAAGGTGCCACTCTAATATATCTGATCATCCTTCTTGGTAACTTCCATCATATAGAACATCCAAAAGAACCATAATTCTAAAAAAATAATATCCTAGTATCCCAAAATCCACTTTTAAGTCCACTATCGAGTTCTATGTGAAAAAACACTCAAGATAGACTACTCATAGGCCAAATATGAGTACAACTGAATGACATATGGGAGATGGAAAACACATCAAGAAGTACTCAACATGTGAGGGAGTCCACACATCATGTGGCCTCACCTCATTACATGTCCACATATTCTCAGAACATGTATCTATAGACATGTAGTATTACACAACGTGTAAGGGTACTACATAATATTCCTCATCCACCTAGGTTCATGCCCATTCTTCTGGCCGTTCTGATGTCCATAACCATGTACCTTGTTTTTGTAATATCTCATGTACTCCTAGAGTATACATTGGGCCTTCTATATCTAGGTCACATGACGTGTGGGGGGTCCCACATAGAATCTTATACTTATCTCCTCAAAAACCCTAGCAGCTACAAAAAACCAAAGAACACACCGTATGTTCTCCCATACTAGATGACGTGAATACAAGATTTTCACAAAACCCAAAAAATAATTATACAGTTCTAGATCTATCTCCTCCTCCACTGAATACACTGTTTGACCACTCAGAAATGATTGAATCCTCCTCCGACTTTTGATTCCACCCTTCTAGTGGCCATAAATTAGATATCCATCCCTTCGACACATTATGACAGCTTCCATATGTGCCTCCCATCATCTCCATCTTATATTCATATCTCAGATCCATAAATCCCTCACCACCACCTTCAAACCACATCAATCCATCCTAAAATTGTCATCCTGATCATTGCATGAGAATATACTATGAATCTGGTTGTTTGATCATGCTCAAACCCCCTATCAATTTCAAACTGTGGTATTCTTATTCCAATAGAGAATAACGCAAAAACGATGTCATAAAATCCAAATAAAAAAGGTGAAATAATCATTAGAAACGAATTATTGGACAAGTAATACATATTTGGGATATTGTAGGTGAGAAAGAATGGCACAAAAAATATAAATTGAATAAAAAATCTAAATTCGATACAAAATTTAATGAAAATGATTAGATTAAATGTAGATCAAATAACAATGGTTTGATCATTCTCAATATTTCAATAATAAGTGGTATAATCCAAAAATTATGAGTACTCACTCAATATTTTATTGATTTCTAGTGAATAACGCATTCTCTAATGAAGGATAAGATTTATTGCATTTGCTGGGCCTCGATTCACTGAGATCTGGAATCTTGTCACAATCTGGTCTCAATCTTCCAATGAAGAATGGTGGATTCCTCACCTCAACAGTCCCATGGTTATGTCGAAAACCCTAGGGATTCACTATTATAATGTATTACATTATTATTTAAAAACCAGGTTTTTGTGATATAAATATATGTAATATTTTTATAAAATAAATTCTGGCCACACCAAGCCTCGAAGTCATGCACTGTCTTAGCGCCTGCCTCTGAAAAAAACTCCTTGATATATTTCAAAGTCTTATAAGTAAAAAACATAATCTCTAAATTATTCCCTAATTTATGATTTTCATCCTTGAAAATAAAAATCTAAACAATAATATGTGAATACTGAGCCCATATCTAGATCTCCTACTCCGACAAGATCTCCTGCATGGTCCCATGCTACCAAAATACACAAACAAAGGGAATGATCCATACACACAAGATGATATATTACTGATCCTTATTCATCATTATGTTCTTTTTGAAAGTGTCTCCATCCTCAATTTCCATCTCACCCTAGTCAATAACATGCATGGTGTCATGAACATATCTCTTCAACTACAAAACATTGAAGACTTCATGCACCTTCTCCAACTATATGTGTATTATTAGGTAGTATAAAACCTTTCCAACCCTCTAAAAGATCTTGAAAATTATGATGAACCTTAGAGACCATTTTCCTCCCAAGATGAATATCCAAAATCCTTGTTCTGGGGAGACACCTAGGAAAATTTGGTCTCCCTACTCAAAATCCAAGGGTCTATGATGTCGATATGCATATTATTTTTTATTGACTTGAGGTATCCTATTTTTCTTTCGGTTCACCTAGACCATATCCAATTTCACCTTCACCAACTCCGAACCAATAAGAGATGACTCACTGATATCAGTCTAGTATAAGAGTAAACTGTAGGATCACCCATACACGGCCTACAAAAGATCCAAGCTAATAATAGAGTGGTATCTATTATTATAATTAAACTCCACAAATGGAAATTTATCCTCTTATCTCTATAAAAATTATAACATGAAGGACCTCAACATATCCTCCATCACCTGGATTGTGTGATTAGTCTGACCATCTCTTTGGGGGTGAAAGGTTATACTAATCCTTATCTAGGTTCTAAATTCCTCCTATATGCCTCTCCCTAACAATGAAATGATCCACTCATCACATTTGAAGAAAATAATCGAGGTTACCCAATGAAGGAGGAAAATATCCGGAATGTACAAATGCCTTAAACACTCTACTAAACTCTGTTCCCTGATAGCATGAAAGTGTACTGACTTCGTAATTTTGTCAACTATCACCCAGATAGGGTAATAGGTATAAAAACCATGGTCTTTGTTACAAATTTAAACATGAATTATTACATAAAATTTAACTTATTTCAACTCATAATATCTATAGGTATAGTGTCTTTGGAGATTAGGAACATTACATAAAAACATAAAACATGAAATACAACATCTTTATTGAAATATTCTTTTACATGACCACAAAGTTCTTTTGTACTTAACATTGCATGGAATAACCTGAGGATATACAAAAGAAATGGGTCAGATATAAAGACCAGTAAGGAAGTTAACTTGGCATAACATGAAGAATAGAATACATATTAGGTAATAGACATATCAATGGAGCATAATAGAAACACAAACATTAGTCATGATATATCATGATGATCAAAACATGGAAATGGGAAAATATCTTTAAATAATGAATCATAAAAATAAAGGAATCCAGTAACCCCTATCCCAACATGGAGTAAAAATTTTCTAAAAGGAATCACGTAAACCCTTATCCCAACATGAAATATCATGATACTAAACATTACCCAATACATGGGAGCACTATATAATTCCGGGCACACCCATCACTTTCACTTCATTTTCGTGCTTATGTGTGCCACATAGATTATATAACATAGATTAATTATTCTTGATAATTCATTCCATGATCAAGGAGTGTGGAAACAAATACATGAAATTCCTAAATAAAAAAGGTATATGAGCATAAAGGTGAATAACCTTGATATAGGAATGTGTATGGTATTTACTACACGACGATTTTAGCATGGAAAATCATGTTGGAATTTCGGTAGCATAACAACATGACATACAAATTAATAAAAAAAGTTGATGAGAGAGAAAGGGGTCTCTCATCATATATAAATTAAATTTTAAGTAATAGGATCATATAAATACAAGTTCCAACATAAGGAATTTTTAAATAAAATGTGTAACATAATAAAGAAACTTGAAGAAAGAGGATGAATTAAATAACACTTAAGAAATTTCGGCACGATAAAAGGTGTACATGACATGGATTAATGAGAGATAAATGGGTTTATCATCAATAAAAAATAATAAGGGATGTGTGGGGGATGTGTGAAAACATAACCAATAATTTTTAATCTAAAATAAAAGTGTATAACAATAAAGGAAACATGGAGAAAAATGAGAATGTAAGGAAACCCTTACTTGAGTGTGTGACTTAAAAAAAATGAAGAGTGGATTCATGATAGATTAAGGTTCCTTATGAATATTTTATAGATGGTATGATAGAGTATGGATGTTCTCAGAGGATTTTATGCGAAGAGAAATGGGTTATTGGGTGGGTTTATATAGGAAATGAGAGGGGAATTCTTTAATATTTCACAAACTTAAGTTTTGGAATATATATAATTAAATATTAAAAACCACAAAAATATCCCATGGTTTTTACCGATATTTGTTTCCAAATAGAAGTGTAAAAAGTTATTTTATAGTTACATGGGCCGAAGATATTAAAATATTAGCCTTGCTTATGTAAAGGTAAGTCACATTATTAAATAAAAAAACATAAAATCATAAAATATGTTATACATTTTTGAGGATTCACTAAAGAATTATAAAATAAGTAAAAAAAATATAAAATTAAATTATTTTAAATTTAAAACACATTTCTGGTCTAATATACCTTTTATCATATTTATTACATTACTATTTGGTCATTATGATGTTATAAAACACACTACATACTTATATATTATTTATTTATTACCTAAAAATTCGAGTGTCTTAGAAAATTATGAAACATTCGTCATTGGATAATTTCAACATCCTGATTCTAAAAATAATTTTCATTTTATCAAAATAATTATCTAAATATGTTAATTTCCACTTTTAAAATGATAACCATCATTTATTTAAAATTGATAGGTTTTGAAAAAAAAGTTTTTAAACTTTAATAAACAATTCCATTTGACTTTAAAAAATATATATAATCATTTATTATAAATAAAAGACATTTGATAATAATATTTTATTAAAATAATAATTATTTCAAAAATTAATTAATTCTTTAAAATGAATTCTATAAAAATACACTTTTTATTTTTTGAATAAAAATTTAACCCTTATCAAACTTATTACCTAATCATTGAATGATAAGGAACTAATATAATCATCATTTATAAGAACTGATTTGATTCTATTATTAATAAAAACATAATTTAATAAAATAATGATATATTTATCAAAAGTACCATTTTTACCCAAAAAAACAATTTTTCAAATTCATCATTTTTTAAGAAAGACTACATCCATAAAGTAATTGATGAAATAAGACTTTTATTTATAGAAAGGGATTACACAGTATGTGACTAATAACTTGTTACATATCCCCTTATATCACCCACATAATACCTAAGTGTAAGGTTTGAAATGGTGACTGACACTTGGGGCAGCTCAGATAACATCTCCCGGGTGGTAATCTATATTAACTTAAACTTATCCCATAGGTGATTATGTTCAACCCTAACCTGTTGAAGCTCGGATTGGGCTTGGTCAAGAGAAAATCCCACTAATGCTACCTCCTTTCTAAGTTCTGAAAAATGAGCTTCGTACTACCTGAGCCTACTAGATGTGGCCGTAATCTCCTTTTTCTATATCAAAAGGATTTGTTAAAATATTATATTTATATTAGTTGTGTTATCATTGTTCAAAAATTATATTATCAATTGTTATGATAATTAATGTTCATTTAAACCCAATAATAATAAATAAATATTTCATGTGTTTTCTGAATCCAAAATTCATTAAAATGAATGAAATTTCATTCCTAAATGATCAGGTCATTAAAAACTTCCCCCCTTAATAATTATCCCCCCAAAATTTCTTTTTCCCACACTAAAATAGATGATGGTAACTTTGCCTCATCAATTCCTCTGGTTCCCATGCTTCTTCATCATACTTTTGGTTTCTCTACAACACTTTGACAAGGGGTATTGTCTTATTTCAAAGAACCTTTTTCATATGATCTAATATCTTCACCAGCTTATCTTTATAGGATAATTCATTATCCAATGGTACCAACTTTGTATTGTGTACATGTGATGGATCTGGTACCCAATTCATTAAGAGTGATACATGGAAAACATCATGTACATAATATAGGTTCGGTGGGAGTTCTAGTCGATATTCCACTACTTCTATGAGATCATGAATCTCAAAAGTGATTATGTACCTTGGACTAAGATTTTCCTTCCTCCTAAATCTCATAATTCTATACCATGGTGATATACATAGGAAAACCATATCTTCAACATCAAACTATAGGTCTTGTTGATGGTTAACAAAATAGATCTTTTGTTGACTCTACGAAGATTTTATGTGATGTTGGATGGTGTTAAAATTATCCACCATTTCTTCAACCATTTATGAACCTATATGTTTTCAATCCCCAACATCATCCCATCTTACCGGCGTTCTGCACCTCTTCCCATAAAGGGCTTTATACGAATCCATTTGGATTCTTGAGTGGAAACTACTGTTGTAAGAGAACTCAACCATATGAATATATTGATCCCATCCTCCTTTAAAGTACATTGTGCATGATCTAAACACGTCCTCATGTGTTTGGATAGTCCACTCATATTGGCCATTAGTTTTTGGATGATAATCCCTAATGATGTTCATCATTGTATTCAGAGTGTATTAGAGACTCTTCCATAACTTATTGATGAATCTTGGATCTCGATTAGATACAATTGATAGTGTTACACCATGAATCCTTACCACTTATATGATGTATATCTATGACATTTAATCCAATGATAAATTCTATTGAATTGCAATGAAGTGTGAAATTTATCTAAGATGATCAACCACAACCCATATATCATTATTTTCATTGGATGTCTTCAGAAGATCGGTGAGAAAGTCCATGGTGATGTTCTCCCATTTCCATGTTGGTATCGGTAATGGTTGAATCATCCCGTTATACTTATACCTCTAAGCCTTCACTTTCTTACATACTTGGAACTTTGATGTATATTCAGAAATATCCTTCTTCATGTTATCCCAACAATAATGATCTCATAGATCCCAGTACATCTTTGTGTTTCTTGGGTTAATGGAGAAATTTGAACTATGTGTATCATCCAAAAGTTCTTTCTTTAACTCCATATTTTATGGAACATATATTCTTGACCCAAATCTCACAATTCCATTCTACATTAACATTGAACTCCAAGGATTTCCATTTTTTGTTATCTTTCACTTTCATTTTAATTCCCACATAATATTTTTGAGCATCCTTTAACCTTTCTAAAAGATATGGTTGATAAATCATTTGTGAAAGGATTTATGATTTTCCATTATTTATGATTCCCATGTCTATATTCACCAAATCTAATAAGATTGAATCCTTTTCAATTCTCATCAATGATATAATCACTGGGTCCTTTCTAATTAGAGCTTCCTCCACCTTGTTTACTTTCCTAGGGTGAAAATGGATTGAGAATTCCTAATCCTAGGTGAGATCAAACCATCTCCAATGGCGCATGTTCAACTCTTTCAATGTGAATATATATTTGAGACCTGTGTGATCCATAAATATTTCACACTTTCCCCAAAGAGATATTTCCTCCATATTTTCAAGGAAAAGATCATAAAATCCATCTCCAGATCATTCATGGGATAGTTTTTCTCATAAATATTTAACTTCCTTGAGGCATAGTTAGTGACTTTTCCATTTTGTATCAACCGAGAACACATGCCCTTCTTCAATGAATTTCCAATGATTACAAAAATATCCCCACTTGTTGGTAGTTTAGGCCCAGGGGAAGTGACACACCTCTTATTAAACTCCGTGAAACTTTCTTAAAAATCATTATTCCAAGAAAACTTGACTCCCTTCCAAGTTATCTTGGTAAGATGGTTTGATAATCAAGAGAAATTTCTCAAAAATTGTTGATAATATCCAGCTATCCCCAAGAAGCTACGGATATCCATCACAGATGATGGCCTCAACAATACCTCAATTGCTTTTGTTTTGGAAGGATCCAGAGATATCATATTTCTTGTGATGATCTTCCCTAAGAATGTGACTTCCTTCAACTAGAACTCACACTTTCTGTACTTTTTCACAGAGGTTCTTCTTTCGTATGGTATCTAGTATAGTGATGAGATGCTCCTCATGATCCTATTTATTTTTGGATTATATTATAATATCTTCTATAATGACTACCACAAATTTATTTAGGTAATCTATAAAGACTCTATTAATCAACTCCAAAAATATTCTGAGAGAATTTGTCAGTCTGAAAGGCATTACTATGAATTAATAGTGTCCATACCTTGTAAGAAAAGTAGTCTTAGGGATATCCTCCTTCTTAACCCTTACTTTGTAATATCCTAACCACAAATACACCATAGAGAAGTATTGTTCTCCACATAGATAATCTAACAAGTAATCAATTTGTGGAAAAGGATACTTGTTATTTATCATGATTTTGTTGAGTTCATGATAATCAACACCACAGCATATTGACACATCCTTCTTCTTAATGAGGAGGACTTGTGAACCCCATGGTGATGCAATTGGGCGTATAAAACCTTTTTCCAGATTCTCTTGTTATTGTTTCTATATCTCCTCAAGCTCCACAACAACCATTCTATATGGAGTATCACATATTGGCAATTACTCAGGTATAAGAACAATATAGAATTCAATATCACTTCTAGGAGTAAGACCAAAAAATACCCCAGGAAACACATCAATTAATTACCTAACAAAAGGAATGTCTTTGAGGATGGTTCATTCCTTATACTCAATCATTTTTGAAAGATACGTGTGCTCATAGAGAATCAATATCCATGCTTGAGATGATGGTACTAAAGAAGATTCATCCTCATCCTTACAGTTGTGTAGAATGGGTGGTTGATTCACCATACGGAGAGTGATTTCCCACTCATGAAAATTTATGTTGGCTCTAAATAGTGAAAGACAATCCATGATAGGAATTGAATTAAAATCCACCAAGGAAACTATGATGAGGTTTTCCAAGAAGTTCAATCCATAAACTATGATAGGGGAGGAGTTATATTCATGGGATGCAATAATTTCCCTATTTTCTGTTTTCAATAACATCTCTACTTCCATTCTTTGTGGTGATGTTTGGATTTTCATAGAAACTATTTTGATATAAAAGAATGTGTAGAACCATAATAAAAAATTATATTCTCTATTCTTGAATTAATATCCAGTGTACCTATCACAACTTCATTTTTTGGATTCACTTTGGTGGTAGTGATAGAAAAATCTCTCCCTCACTACCTTGGAGGTTATTGGTTGCCCCTAAAAGCACTTGGCTTGGGGAACTGGTTCACAAAGTTCCCTGGTTATTTGCAGTTGTCGTAATGAAAAATTCATTGAGGATCGAATAGAGAATTACATTCCTCTACCACAATAGTGGTTTTTTATTTCTGACCATTGCTGGCTAGGTTCCCTTCCTTCTCAAACCTAAATCATTTCCTCACACCCTTCACGTATTTTCTAGGATGCTTCTTTCCACACCTTTGTTAAGTGGGATGATGGAATTTCACAGCACCGATGGATTTATCCATCAGACTACCCAAATTAAAGTACACATTCTTCATTTTATCCCTATTATACCCTTGATATTATTCGATCTTTATCTTGACTTTGAGTGAACATCATACAATCTCCTCATAGCTGTCAAATTCACGTATCGCCATGTCTTTTTGTAGGCTATGTTTTAGCCCACCAAATAAGCTTCCAACCTAAAATTTGAGGGTGAAGAAAAAACCACAAACATATCATGCAAGGCTGGTGAATTCTTCCTTATACCCCCAATATATTCATTATAATTTTTCTTTAGTGAAAGCAAATATATTTCCATATTAATATGGAGGTTGTGGGGAAAATAATTATCAAAAAACGTTTTCTTGAAATCCTTACATACCATCACCTCGATCTCTTCCTTAGGATTCATATTTTTGATCATTGTAAAACATTGATTAGATTCACCCTCCATATGATAAGAACCCATAAGAACATTATCTTATTTAGAACATTGAAGGATATAGAATATCTTCTCAATGGATTTTATCCATTGTGTGACAATTGAGGGATCAGATGATTCATTAAAAGTAGGAGGCCTTTGTCTCATGAATATCTCGATTGCGACTTGTTATTTATTATGGGGGGGGGGGTTGGACGTTACTATTGAACCATGTTTCTATTCAAAACATGAGTTAAATGAGAGAGTATCATGACAAAGTTTGGGATTCCCACTCCCATAAGATTGGGAATCTCATTATAATAGTCATCACATTGATCTTCACATTAGTTGTTAGCCCGAGTCATCCTATTACCAGACATTGGTTAGAATAAACGGAAGATTAGGAGTAATTATTTTAAACTATTTAACATATAAATGGTAATATAATGAAAAAGGATAACTTATAAATTACATTTATTTCCATAACTTATAAATTTTTAGGTTTTAATCTAAGTTATCCCTGATCTATTTCTTAACGTATATTCTTATGGGATTTTTTTTTTATTTTTACCTTAATAATGGTTCATAATAAACATATGAATTTAACAAATCATATCTCCCAATAGTTTCGAACCAAGAGTATATCAAGTCTCATATTCATGTTTCGGTTTCTATTCGAGTCTAGCTCAAAGATGTGTTTTCGGGTTTTACCCCTAGATACATCTGTTCCATAGCCACCTCTACTTATTCGTATCCAGACAAGAATTTTTGGTTAGATATTCCACTTAATCCATATTCACCAAAATTCAGGGATGTTTTTCTTATACTTAGTATTATCCCCTATTCTTTCACTAGGGTTTTCTAATCCAAATCCTACAAATAACTAAACCTATCCTTTGATAGAAACTATAATAGCCCTGGTCTTTATTACACATTTAAACATGATTTATTACATAAACATGCAATTAATAAAAAACATAAGAACAAGAGTTGTAGTGACTTTGGGGATTAGTAACATTACATATCAACTTAAAAATGAAATACAACATCTTTATTGAACGCTTCTTTTAAATTACCACAACATTCCTTCGTACTTAACACTGCATGGGATAACCTGATGATATACAAAACAAAGGGGTGAGCTATAAAACCTATTAAGGGAGTAAACAAGTATTAACATGAATAATAAAATAAATATTTGGAAATAGTAATATCAATAAATCATAAGAGAAATATGAACATAGAGGCATGATATAACATTATTATCATAACATGGAAATGTGGCAACAACTTAAAACACTACATCATAAAAATAAAGGAATCAGGTAACACCTATCCCAACATGGTGAAACAATGTCCTAAAAGGAATCAGGTAATCCCCTATCCCAACTTTATGTGTCATGATACGAAACATTACCCAATTCATTAGAGTTATATAAAATTTCGGGAACACCCATCACTTTCACTTCATCCTCATGCTTAAGTGTGTCGTATAGATCATAAAACGTGGATTCATTCTTCATCATAATTAATTACACGATAAAGGAGTATGGAATAAATAAATGTAATTCCCAAATAAAAAAATTTATATGTTAATAAAGGTGAATAATCTTGATACAGGAATGAGTATGTTATTCACTACATGAATATTTTGGCATGGAAAATCATGGTGCAATTTCAGCAGCATAACAACATGACATAAAAATTCATAAAAAGGGTTGATGAGAGAGAAAGTGATGTCTCATCATATGTAAATGGAATTGAAAGTAATAGTTTCATGTAAATAAATGTTAAAAAAAATTATTTTTCAAATAGAAGTCCTAACATAATAAAGAAACATGAATAAAGAGGATGAATGAAATAACTCTTATAAAATTTCGACATGGTAACAGGTGTACATGTGAGGGATTAATGAATGAGAAAGGGGTATATCATCATTCAAAAATAATAAGGGTGGTATGGGGGAGGTTAAAAAACATATACCATCATTTGTAATTTAAAATAAAAGGGAGTAACAATATAAATAAACTTGGATAAAATTGAGAAAGGAAGGAAACCCTTACTTGAGTGTGCGACTTTAAAAGCTTGAAGAGGGGATTATAGAGAGTTTGGGGTGCTTTGAGAGGATTATAGAGAGGTAATGAAAAATCAGGGACCTTCTCCTAGTATTTTGAGTGAAGAGAAGTGGGATTTTGGGTGGGTTTTTATAGGAAATGAAATGGGAATTCCTTAATATTTCACAAAAACAGGTTTTGGAATCTTTACAATAATATATTCAAAACCTCAAACCTTACCATGGTATTTTCCCATGGGTTTTTATAAAATAAGAGCGAGAAACAATATTTTATACACCCATGGGCTGAAGATATTAAAATATTAGCCTTGCTTATTTGGAGGTGAGTCACATTATTAATGAAATGAATATAAAATCATAAAATATATTATACAGTTTGGAGGATTCACAAAGGAAATGTAATATAAGTAAAATAAATCTAAAATCACAATATTTTAAAGTTGAAACATATAATTGTTCTAATACCTTTTTATGGAATTTATTACATCACTATTGGGTCATTATGATTTTATAATATACACTATACACTTATATATTATTTAATTTTTACACAAAAATTTGATTGTCTCAGAAAATTACGAAAAATTAATTGTTGGATAATTTCAAGGTTTTGATTCCAAAAATAATATTCATTTATCTAAATAATTTTTTGAATATGTGAATTTTATCTTTTAAAATGAGAACCGATATTTATTAAAAAATGATGGGTTTTGATAAAAATTGTTTTTAAACCATAATAAAAAATTGCATTTGACTTCAAAAAATTATATACTAATTTATTATAAATATAATAAATTTCAGAATAATATTTTATTACAATTTTAATTATATAAAAATTTAATTAATTCCTTAAAATAAATTCTTTTAAAATACGATTTATTTTTTATCGTATAAAAATATAAATATTATCAAATTGATTACCTAATCATTTATAGATAAGGAACTAATATAATCATCATTTATAAGATATTTTTATAATATTATTAACAAAAATAATGTCTAATATAATAAGGAATATACTTCTCAAAAGTACCATTTTTACCTGAAAAATCAATTTATCAAATTCATCATTTTTTAAGAAAGACTACTCCCATAACATAATTGATTAAATAAGAATTTTATTTATAAAAATATATTACACAATAAATAACTAATACCTTGTTACATAATCCCTTATAACACTCGCATAAGACCTAAGGGTAAGGTGTGCAATGGTGACAGACTCTTGAGACGATTCCAATAACATCGCCTAGGTGGTAATATCTATTAACTTCAACTCCTCCCGTAGGTGATTCCATTAAAGTTTAATAGCTTGAACCTCATCTTGGGCTTGGTCAAGAGTGAATACCAATGATGCTACCTCGTTTCTGAGCTTTAAAAAATGAGATTTGTAGTGCCCAAGTCTACTGGTTGAGGCCATCATCTCCTTTGCTTTTGTCGAAAGGAATTTTTAAAACCTTATATTTATATTAGTTATGTGATCACTGTTCAACGACTATATTATCAACTACAATGAAACATAAAGTTAATTTAAACCCAAAAACTATAAAAAATAGTGCATGTGTTTTCTATATCCATAAGATATTAAAATAAATGGAATTTTATTCACCAATGATCGGGTCCTAACAATGGCCACACATAGTATGCAAAATTCCTTCACAAAATACATGGTTGTAACATCCCATTTTCACTCCGAGGTATCAAGAGGATATAAAAAACCTATAAGAACATAGTATTCATCCTTCACATACTAACATATGAGGCACTGAGAGCTGAACTCAGCCATTTTAGACCTCATTATAGACCACAAAAACATCCACTGAATGTATCTGTACATGTTTCCTACATAGTGATGTACAACTAGAAAAGACTTGTTAAACTCCCTCATCACCTCCTCTATTATTAGGATTGGTACCATCTTCCTTCCCCGAGAATGGATTACATGATTCCATCCTTTAAAAAATCCATTTCTTGAATCTACTAAGGAAATCTTGTCATGTAATACCTTACAGTCGATGTATCCCATTTGTGAATCTCTCACAAACTGGAGATGTGTTGGAGAAAACACCATCATACGAAGAAAGTTGCACCCTTATTCTCCACTAAGGTTATCTCCATGGAATCCAATGGCCCATATGTCTCCTAAACCAAATGATCTTGAGACTTTTTTCTAAGGGAATCTGCCACCATGTTTCCCTTTCCTAGAGTATAGATTATATCAAAGTCATAATACTATAGGACCTCCAACCAAAACCTCACTCTCATGTTCATGTCTCTATATGTGAATACATAACTGAGAGTATGATGGTCTATGTAAACAAAAATCACTCTCCTAGAGGATATTCCCTCCACATACTTTGAGAAAAGACTACCACTACAAATTCTAGGTCAAGATTCTTGTAGTTCTACTCAGGGGGTATCAACTACCTTGAGCCTTATAAGATTACCACCTACCACTGCATCAACATGTAGCTGAGCCAACTCTAGAAGCATCACAATATATGATGTACTCTATTCCCTCCACTAGTAGTCTCAAAATAGGGGCACTTTTCATCCTCAACATCAACTCCATGAAGGGTCTCTAGCACTGTTTAGTCCATGTAAAAAACTACCCCTTCTATATCAAGGCATCCCAAGAGGTTTAAATCCTAGAGATTTATCCGAATAACCTCATATAGTACCTTTCAAATCCAAGAACACTCCACACCTATGACACACTCATGGGTCGTTCCCAAGAAATAACAGCATCGATCTTCATCTCGTCCACAACTAATCCATGCTCAGAAATTACATTCCCAATAAAGTGAATATAGTGGATTTAAAACTAGCACTTCAACTGCATACCATACTGTTGTGCTCCTAAAGAAATTCTAGGACCATCATGAAGGGTTATGCTTGCTCCACCTCTGATGTAGAGTATATGAGTATTTAATCAATAAATAAAACAATGAGTTGTTCCAATTATATCTAGGATATCTAGATCATAAAACCCATACAAACAATGGGGAAATTCATCACACCAAAAGAATCACTAATAATTCATAACATTCATAACGACATTGGAATGCCAGCTAGAATATTATCCTCATGAACTCTCAACTAGTTGTAGCTAAACCTGACATCATTCATTTTGAACCATCTTTCTCCTCACAACTGATCAAATACATCATCATACCTCAATAAGGGTTACTTTATATTTATCATGGTTTGATTTAGGTGATGAAGATCTAGAAAAAACAATAATCTCCCACTCTCCTCTTTCATGAACAAAACCAGGGCTACCTATGGGGTCACACTGGGGATGATAAAAACCTTCTCTAAAAGGTCATATAACTTCAACTGTATCTTCTAGATCTCAATAGGGTCTATCTAATATGATGAAAAAGATATCATAGTGGTCTAAGGGTGAAAGTCCCTGTAAAATTCCATCTCCCACCTTAGAGGTAGTCCCTGAACATCCTCCGAAAGGATTTTCATAAAATCCTCCATGAATGAAGGAATATAGATGCTTAAAGATCCTACCATCCTAAGGGATACACTCATCAAATGAGGAGTGATGGGTTTCAGCCTCATACTCACAAAACCTAGTTGTATTTCCATGAGATATCTCTCTCCCACAAAGGAGAATATCATCCTACTAGTGCGATGAAATCTGACTCATCTATGGTGACAATCAATTTGTGCTTGAACCATGGACAACTAGCCCGTACTCAAGATTAAGTTATAAGGTCTCATCATTATGACCAAAATTTACCATGAGATACCCTATCTACAAAGTGATATCTCACCCTAGAAGAAGGTAAAATAGATCGAAGAAGCATTCCCCATAGGAACCTCAAGGAAAATATGTTTGACTGAAGTATCAACTTGGAGATATATCTCTCATACATGGAGTAATGAGATGATGTGATGACTCGACCCTATGTTTATTTGTACTAAATATAGAGTATAATAAACATACATTATACGTCTAATCATCTCATGAGTTGCTAGGTCATATACCTACATAGCTTGCAGAATCCTATGGACCAAAATTCTGGCACCCTAAGCCAAACATGGGATGCCTGGTGGTGGTGGTGGAAGGATATCATAACATTATACACCTCCCATGACTCTTCATCATGGATAATGACCTTATCCTATGACTGCTTTGCCTCCATAGGGGACACCCTGCCCTCCCATAGGATATCTATGATCATGACACTTATTCTTTCTTGGTAGTATATCCATTATCTTCCTACCCTCCTCAGCACATTGGGTTATAAAATCCCATGCCATGTGACCTCACCCATCACATGAATAGAAGGTCATCTACCTGGGCTACCCTAGTCCCCTGCGTGGTCCCTTTACTTAATGACCATATGTTTGAGTCTGAACCTGAGAAGTTATCCTGCACCAAGATCCTACCGAATGGACCTTTCTAACTACTATAAAAAACTAAGACCTATTACACCCACTACCAAATCCAGCTACATAAAGTTCATATGAGAAGAATTTCTTCATCAACAATGTATTCTATAATTCTCCAACATAATTAGGAATACAAAAAAGTACTACATTGGCATGAATGTAACTATAGAGACCCTTCTAAAACATTCAAGCCTAGAAGTATCCATCCAGAATCATGTCGAGGGAGTATCCTGTGAGTCTAGTAAACCTAGAAGCATACTCAATAACAATCATCCCTCTGTAATTCAAGTATCAAAGATCCTGAATCCAAACTGAGTGAATGAAAAAGGGGAAATACTCTTCACAAAACAACTTCTAGAATTCATTCCCTAAGATTTTTAACTCATCATGAATATATATTAATAGGCTCTAATAGTACCAAGATTATTTATAGTAAATTATGGCTTCCATCATAACCAACTGATCAGTCAATGTATGGATAAGGCTGAAAAGTCAGATCACCAACTCTAGAAAATATTCTTCCTCATGGTGAAATGGTTTATTGTGGAACTAGCGGCCTTTGGTGATGGAATACACAAAGTGAACTAAGAATGTAAACATCCTCATCATGTTCTACTGGAATTATCTAATGATCGATAGGTGGGGGTCCTTCTACGTATCCAACTAAAGGAAATATCTAAAACAATGGCCAAATAACTGAGCCCTCATCACTCTTTAGAACTTTTTCATGATCTTGAATCGGTATCCTGGCCAATTGTATCTATGGAGGCAACTTGAAAATTTATTCAAGACACACCATGGTCAGATAACCATATATATATATATATATGAAGAGATAACTAAATAAGGATAGTCAAAAGAATAAATCCAATGTGATGCATGTACCAATGTTCCCGGAAACCGATTTCTTGGTATTATGAGTTGGAAAGAAGGAATAGAGAGTCCTGATGTATGGATACATCAACCACCACACTAACACTAGGGTCCCTAGCATGAAACTCAAGACACTTGACACCGTTTCACTATGTTCCCAACTAAAACTCATCATGGGAAAAAACATTAAAAAATTTCCCGAGTTTGAACCCCTATCTGATA
The DNA here is from genome assembly GCA_963277665.1 of Viscum album. Taxonomy (NCBI): domain Eukaryota; kingdom Viridiplantae; phylum Streptophyta; class Magnoliopsida; order Santalales; family Viscaceae; genus Viscum; species Viscum album. Next base: position 1,117,603,012 of record OY728120.1, read on the forward strand.
CAAATATGTCACGAGTTGAACTAATGTGACTCAATACACAACTACTCCAATCCCATCTCCATAGGCCTGGGGATGAAAAAAGTGTTGAAAGACATAAATAATATGGGAGGCCTTTCTTTAATTACCTGTATGAACACACACAACCATCTATATGCACATGTGAAGAGTAATAAAATAAAATAAAATATAATATAGAGTAGCAATCATGATTGTAATAACCTTTGGGGAATAAAAGAGTACTACCCCATAATATGAAAAAGTAAAAGGTAAGAAATAACCCAACTAGAAATATTTCCCTACCTAATAATAACTAGAAATGTAAATGATAAGATAGATCGACTCTATATCTCCAAGCTCTAACCACCATACATAGTCTAATGAACTAGGGTATAACTATACTCTACTAAAATCACCAATGACATATTCTTTGTCTCTATAAAACAATATTGGTATAGAAAAAGAACATGTAGAGGTGATTATATACATACATAGTATGACACCCCGAAAAAAAAGGAAGAAAAAAAGGATACATGATATAATTAGATAGATTAACCCATAACAATAGATAAATAAAACCCAAGAACAAGGATAAATATATTCTCAAAAACTAATCAAAATAGGAGAGAGAAAATGGGATATCCATATCTTATCCCACCCTAGGAAAAGAGTCTGCCATCATTTCAAAGAGGTTTATCAATGATGACTAGAATCTCGGGTGTCTATCTGATGAAGCAACCATGACTTTCTACACCTTAATAATATGATACATAGTTGAGGAAAAATAATATCAAGGTATATGACCCATGTTGAGGTATAGAAGTAGAGTTCCACTTAATATTTATGGGGTCCTTTCCTTGGCTCCACAAGATGGTTCCACTCTAAAGGTAGATATAAGACCAATTCCCTATTCTAGTAAGCTAGTTCCACTCAGTAGGTAGAGGACCCATACCCTATATCCAAAAGAGGATTCCACTCGGTGGAGAGAGGATGCATACCCTAACCCTACAAGATATTTCCACTATAATGGTAGATAGATGAATCATTCTTGGTCTTAGCAGTAGGTTCCACTCTATTGATAGAGGACCCATACCCTGTCCCTGCAAGAGGGTGACACTCGGTTGGTAGAGGACCCATGCCTTACATCCATAGGAGGGTGCCACTATATGGACAGAGGAACCATACCCTGACTCTATATGAGGGTTCCACTCTGATGGTAGATAGATGACCAATTCTCTATCCTAGCATAAGGGTACCACCTTGGGCATAGAGGAACCATACCTTGACTTTATAGGAGGGTTCCATTTGATGGAATATAGAGGATACATGACCTATTATAGAAGATGGGTGACACTATATGAATAGATTAACCATACCATAACTCACCACGAGGTTTAAAATCTAATGGTAGATAGAAGAAAAATTCCCTATCCCATCCGGAGGGTACCATTTCGTGGATAGAGGACCCATATGCTGACTCTATAGGAGGGCCCCACAGTAATATCTTTGATGATCCTGCATGAGAACTAACATCATCGAGAACTAACTAAAGAAGAATAAAACTTAGAAAATTTCACATAAGATCCCAAAATCCACTATAAAGGAAACCATCATGTTATATGTTGAAAAACACTCAAGATATGCTACCATCGGGAAAAATCCAAGTCCAAACAAAGGATATATGAGTTAAGAAAAACTCACCAAGAAGTATACGATGTGTAAAAGGGTCTACATGTAATGTGAACTCACCTCATCACCTATATGTGTCTACCCAGAACATGAATTTTTGTACTTGTAGTATTATGTAATGTGTAAGGGTACCACACGACATGCCTTAGCCATCTGGGGTCATTCCCATGCTTCAGATCATTCTCGAGTCTCTAATCATGTACCTTGGTCGTGTACTATCCCGTGTACTCCCAAAGAACATAGTAATCACACCAGATCTAGGTTATAAATCATTTGTTGGATCCCACATGTCATGTGATACTTATCTCCCCAGAAACACTAGCCTCCCAAAAACCGAAGAACACACCATGTGTTCTTTTCCACCACACAACATCTATTTAGGATTTTCATAGAACACATGGAATCCTCACATGGTTATAGATATATATCCTCACCACTTAATCCAAATCTTTACCCCAAAAAATGGTGGAATCCTCTTTTGGAAGTCAATTGATACACTCTAGTGGCCGAAAATTGTATCTTCAGCCCTTATGCATATTTTTGTCGCTACTACGAGCGTCTCCCATCATTTCTATATTTGATTTTGACCCTGGATCCATGAATCCCTTACCTCTACAAAAAACCCATCCTCAAACATCATCAAATCATCATCCCAATCATTTCACATGAATCTACCATTAATCTGGGGGTTTAATCATGCTCAATCCCACCATGCAATGTCTAACCACGATCCTCATAGGCCAATAGGGAAGAACGTGAAGAATTATGGTGAAAAAACAAATGAAACACGGGTGGGACAATCATTGGACAAGTGTTATTGTACACATAATATATATTTGGGATTTATAGGGTGATAAACATGGAACCGAGGGAATAAATCGAATAAATAATGTAAATATGATACACAAGAACATGTAAAGGCTCAGATAAAATGAAAATTAAATAATAGAGGTTTGATCATGCTAAATATTTTAATCATATGTGGTAGAATCCAAAAATTAAGATTCCTAACTCATTATTTTATTAATCTCTAGTGACAAATCTATTCACTAATGAAGAAGAATATTTATTACGTTTGTTATGCCTCAATTTTCCTGGATCCGGATGCTCGTCGTTGTCCAATCATAATCTTCTAATAAATAATCGCAGATTTCTCCTCTAAGTGGTCCCAAGGTTATGTACATAATCCTATATATTCACCACACTTACATATTTATTTATGGAAAATTAGTTTTAGGTCATTTACTGAATTAATTTAATAAATAAATAATTAATTCACTGAACATACCTGATTACAACTGCTCTATCTGAATGTCACGTGTTGACCAACTTTAGGGTGCACATAGGGGAATCCCATGATTTGGATTCAAACATGGTCTCGGATTTTTGATTCAAGAATATATTTATCATATATTCCATTATTTTTGAAAATCAATTATTTTTTAATATCCATTCATGCGTGATATAAATATATTTAACAATTTTTTAAACTTAACTATCAACACACCTGGATTTGGAATCACAAGTCATCTCAATTCCTGGATCCGAAAATATTCCACGATATATTTTAATGATATACAAGGAGATAAAAAGGGTCTCTAAAAACATTATAAATAATTGAAATGAAAAGGAAAATTTCAATTAAAATTCATTATTTTTCACTATTTATAAAAAAACCAACCCTTTTTATAAAGAATATAAACAATTCACCCTGAGATAATTTTTGTGTTTTTATTTAAAAAATGAATCTTATTTTTTCAAATAAATTTTCTAAATGTGTTAAAAATTAATTTTCAATCATGTGCACAGATAACAACTAAACCATATTTTAGAAAAAATATTATTTTTATAAAAAATTTATTTTTATTTTATATGATCCTTATTTTATTTATAATCAATAGATAACTAAAATTTTCATAATTTAGTTAGTACTATTCATACCATCCAAATTAATATCTAGGTTATAAATATTATATTAAATAATATTATTTTAATAATATTTCTAATTACATTGAAACTTGGTGGTGTGTGTAATACAAGATAAACTCAGTTTTGTGTGTAATACAAGATAAACAAAGTATTGTGTATAAGACAAGATATTGAATAGATTAAATTTATATAAAAATAAACATATTGTAATTTCGTGATGTGTTATATTCCATTATATGCTTTGTTTTGTGTGTTATACATGCGATCAAATATTATTTTCATATTTTAAAAACTCAGGGTGTTATATTATCCCCACCCTAAATAAATTGCATCCTAAAAATTTAATCTTGATCTTGGTAATAAGAGGATTTATATTTGAAAATTATTTTATTGAAAATATACATCATAAAATGGTTAATAAAATATCTTCTTAATAAAAGAGAAAGGGAAGGAAAAAGTTTATATAGAATAACACATAACTAGGTTTCTATGTTGGAGAACATTGGTGGAAATTGATGATATGGACATGGGAGAAAAAGATAAATTATTTTATAGAGTGATTGAGGTCATTGATCATAAGTTAGTGAATGATCAATGTAAAGTTAAGGTAATCAAAACCATAAATTTTTGATGATTTAAAAGACCATCTAATTCATTGGATATGAATGTAATAGGATAAAATTTCTGTTTCAAGATCCTTATCCTAAATTTCAGAAATTATTTTACTGTATAAAAATATAAGGAAAACAGTTACTTGATACGTTTATATTTCGTAAGCAGAATTTCATCCTTTGGTTGTTCTCTAATATGTTTCTAATTCATCCCTTAATCCATGAAATGAATATAAAAAAATTATTTTTTAGACCTAAATCACTAAAAATCACTTTAAAAAGATCACAAGATCCATAAAAACAGTGAAAAGTCTTTTGGTCTATTTGTAAATATTTTATACAACTAATATGTTTAGCATAATGTATTCAATATAATTAATTAATCCTCAAACATAAAAACTAAAACCATTGGTTCATTATTACTATTTATTTTTCAATTTTTTAACTAATTACATAGTAAACAGAATATCACATGGGAAAGTGGTAAGCACTAAACCCTTATCATCCTGTGGTCATGGGTTTAAGCCCTTGGGCCTTGCTGCACATTATGGGTTTTCACCTCGCATAATGTTTGTACATTTTCTAAACTATATTAATATAATTCTTATAATGTTCTCAACAAATATGATGGATATCCGTGAAATAAAATTAATCACTAAATAATATTATTACCATGGTTTTCAATATATACATTTTTTTTAAAAAGTGTAATAATAATATTTAAATATTATTACAATGTACTTAATTATCATATTAACCTAAAAATATTATCAATACTTTTAAATTTTTGTCTATAAATATTAAATTAATTATTCCTAAAAAATTATTTCCACTAAAACATATACTTTCCATAAATTTATCCCAAAATATCCTTAATCTTGGTAGTCACCCATCACAAAAAATATAAAAAGGCGTGTTTTAGACTTTGAACTGATGATCAATATTAAAATCATTAATCCATGATTTAATCCATAAATCACTAGTTAACGAAGAAATATATTCTTAAAATTTAACACAATCCTTAGGTGATTCATGATTCTTATAATCAAAATACTATTGGTAAAAATACTTCCAAAATTTAATTCTTTAATCCAAATAAAAAAATATTTCATCCATATTATTTAAAAATAAGTCCTTTATTATTCTAGGGTTAAACCTACTTCTTTAATTATCAATATCTATTCAAATCCTAAATAATGTTTAGTAAATAAAATGAGAATTAACCTAAAAATATCCCTCAGGAGTGTCAAACTAGGTACGTGGTAAGACCCATTATCCTGGACTATGTGATGATTTGTTTAAGAAAAATACACCTTTTTTGAGTTATTACCCATGGGTACATATATTCCAGAACCATGTTAACTTGTAATATGAATATAGGGATTTAATATAATTAAAAACCAAATAATCTATACCTTACCGAAACTTTATGATGTTCTTCTATACTTATCCTCAATGTCTATTATAGGGTTATAATTCCTAATATACATTTTCTTAAACCTAGTTCCCATGGTTTCTACTAAAATTTATCTCATACCAAATATAGTGATGCAACAACTCAAGTAAATATAAAAAAATCACTCTCATTTTTATTAATATAGTTATATCCATTATAAGAATATTAAGTAATTCTTTTAAATAAAGAAGGAAATAACTTTAGTTAAACAATTTTCTTCTAATGACTAATTTAAAAGTGTAATTTATAAATTTTAGAAAATTAATTTTTCAAAATAAACATCATTTTTGAAATCATCATGTAAAAATTATCATTGGGTGATTTTTTGTGATTTTTCTGAAAAGTTTCATTTTCAAATAAATTGTAAAAAATAATGAATTTTAATTTTAAAAATCCTTTTCATTTAATTTATTTATAAAGTTTAATTATATTTTAAATTTATTTTAAAGTTAAATAATTTCAATTATAAATCCATTAATCCAATTAAGGTCATTGGAATCAATTTCATCTACAATTTGGATATAAAAACTTTATAAACTTTTGAACATTTTATCTTTAAAAACCCGCTTTCTCATCACGTATGCAGGATTAATTTTAAATTAAAATTTGACTCTTATATTAATGGAATTTTAAAAAATAGATTCCACATTTGTAATAATGATAATTTATATTCTATAATACGGTCAAATTAATTTTTGACAAAAATTAATAATGAATACAGTAAAAATTAATTTCCACAATTAATGAAAAAATGGGTTTGTTGATGGTAAAATATAATGATAAGGGAAAAAATAACCTATAAACTTGAATAAAAACGATTTTATAGAATATTTTCTACCATAAAAACTGAAAGGTTATATAATTTCCCATTCTTGACCCTTTTTACAAATGAAAAACGTGGGAGCACTCAATTATTTAAAAAATTATCATGTGTGTCCTCTCCCGCACTTGTAAAAGGGCACCCCTCTCCTCCTCTATTGATACCATTAATATCCATTGGATAATAAAATAACTTCCCAAATAAATTTTATAATTCCATACTCTCTTACTATAAGACATATCATGGATATAATTCTAACCGAGAAGGCTTATAGTCCAAACCTATGGAGGATACCCAAAGAAGAGGTAACGTTCATCAACTGGGCTTTTTATTTTATTTCATTATCCACCTCCTTCAATTATTATTAATCCATGATGATATAATAATCTAATTATATCCCATATAAATGGATTTTTTTATAAAAATTTCTTGACCTACAACCATATTCACTTCCATCAAATGGTATATGAAATCACTATTCTTGTGTATGACAAACTACCACCTCACAAACTGATGTCATTCATTTTTCCAATACCACCTCTCAAGTTGGAGAATTATGATGGATATAAAGTATATATATGATATTTATAACATAATTATACCACTAGAGTCATTATAAATTATATAACTTTTTTACTTTCCATTTCATATGGGATATGATAACGTTGCTCGGGTGTACAACGAACTACCACATCGTGAAGCGTTGTGATTCATTTTTCACTAATGATTTAAATAGAACGTAATAAGGGTAATGAAAATAAATAAATGTGATATAAATAGAATAATTATTATATTAATGAAATATTTTTCATTATAAAAAATATCATGTCACATTATTTCTTACCTTTTCACCCATTAAAAAAGCTTTAACATCGTTCGTGTATGTGTGGACTACCACCATTACGAAGTGATGTGAATCTATTTTCTTCACCACAAAACATGAATGATATATATAAGTATATCTAATTGAATATTATGGTATGTATCATAGTATGGACATTTTTTAAATTTAAAATATTACTTTCCTCCTTTACTTAATGATTATCGAGAAATGGTAATGTTTTTCATGCGTACGTACGACCTACCTTCTCCAGGATCGCAACATAATTCATTTTATCAAAACTAACTAAAATTATTGGTATTAAAAGAATAATTTATGTATAAGTATTATAATTATTTCATTATTATTATTCTATATATATTTAAATAATGACCACCTAGACAATAGTCAACCTATTAAAGTCATTTTGAACACATAAGCTAAATACAGTCAAAATATAGGATGTAAAATTAATTGATTATGTAATTTTATATAACATGGTAATATGTGAAATAAAAGTAATATTAATCTTGAATTTTTTTCAAGGCTTTAAATAATTAATATAATATTATTTTTTAGGAATATAAAGACACACATGTCAAGTCAGACTAAGGTAAGGGACTTTGTCTCGTTTTCCATTCATTGAGGCATATTTTGATGTTATGCATGTACATTTTTATAAGGTTTATATATAGACCCTTTTACATGTTATATAATGAATTTATATATTCTAATGGTATTTAATGTTTTTTTTAATTTTATTCTTTCACGGGGATTATGATTCAAAAATTTTAATGTGATAAGGGACTTTTATTGAAAAAATAATCTTTTAAAAGTTTTCCTACAAACTGACTTTCTTTTACATACAATTATTTTTATAATTTCTTATAAAAAATTTCATATGGCCATAAAATATTTATAAAATAAATTTTATTTATATTTTTACTTTCTTTTCAATGTTTTTCAAAAGGAATATTTTTACATGTTTTACATGGATTGTTTTGAAAAATGACAAAAGGGATGACTTATTCATAGTGTACATGAAAAAAATAAATTTTATGATTCCATGACCATTATTTTATTTCTGACTTCCATTGAATGATTTCATTTTCTAATTAAATTAAAAACACCTTTTCATTTTTTTGGGTATTTCAACATTGAAAATGTATTTTTCAAAAGAAAATGGTATTTTAATATCCAAAAGTTATATAATTATGAGTTTAAATGAGTTTTAATACATTTTATGATAAAAAAGTACAAGCATAATCTTTTTATTCATGAAATGGTATTTTACCATTATACTTGTGAAATGGGCACACCTTAATATCACCAGATGAGCCCTTTACAACTTATATGATTTGGTGAAAAAAAATTTAACTACTAAATATTTTAGACAATTTTATCTCTATAATGTAGTTTAATAGCTTATATTGCACGCAAAACTGACTTGGCTTGTGTTATATGCAAGATTTAGTTTCGACGAAATAACACATTAGTGTTATAATTATATAAATGATATATTTAGTTGTCAAATAAATATTGTAATATAAATAGTAAATATAAATCTTAAATGTTATTTATATTGTTTTAGATAAAGAAAAAAATATTTATAATGAAATTTATAATTTTTGTTAAAATAGTTATATATTTAGAAAAACTGTTTTCTTAAAAGAACTAATTTTTTTTCCTTATGTAAACAATAATAAAATTAATTTTTGACACTAATAAAAATTTAATTTGGAAAAATAGAATTCATTTTTTATTTTGGAATAAAAAAATTAGCTTACGGTGAATTTTTCGTACTTTTCTGATAACTTTCATGATTTGATGAATAGTGAAAAATAATAAATTTTAATTAAAAATAATTTTTTAATCGAAATAATTTATGATGTTAAATTATAAATTTTAGTGGTTTTAAAGTATCATTAGATTATATTTTTATCATTTAATATAATTTTGCTCACTGGATGTAATTTCACCTTCAAATTGTACATGAACACATGTCAATATTTTGATAGTTTTTACTTCTTAAAAACCCGCTTTTTGGTTTTGAGAATGGGAATTAATTTTAAATTAATTTCTGCCACTTATGTGTTTCGAATATGGAAAAATGGATTTACTATTTTTAAATCAGAAGGTCCAAATTTTTTAAATAGATACCATTTATTTTTAGACATTATTAATAGTAACTTCAGTAAATATTTTATTTACCGTGGTTAAAGTGTAAATCTAGAAAAAAGGGTAAAAAATAATATTATAATAAAATTAAATCACCCTAACACATGTCTTAATCCTATTGGAGGATACATATCCGACCATGGGAATCCTAGGGTCTATTTTGGGTCCCCATGGAGCCACTTGTATGTGATAATGACATTTTATAAAAATTAATTTATAGTTAAGGAAAGTGTAACAAAAACATATATCATTTAGTAAAACAATTGTTATATGGGGTTATATAAGTGACCATTTAGTATATAAATATTCATTAGAAAGATAAAAATATTTCCTAATTCATGGTATTTTATTTATAATTTTTAGGCATAAAATAAATATATTTATTTATGACACAATAATGATACAATATTTTCCTTATTAATGAAAGAATCAATTAAATGATATTTTAAATATTAAAATAAATATAATTTGAATGTTTTGATGCCATACAAAAATTTTATAGGTGAATATTAAATTCTAGGGTTTATTCAAATTGTTTTTTTCGATGTAATCATGTTTCTTATGACTTTCACAAAAACCAAACACTAAATAGAGTCAAAATTGACATAAATGAGTTTTTTAAAACAAATACTATTTTATTAAATGATATAATATTCCTAAAAATATAATACTCGTCCAAAGAACTTAGATAAGATTATATATGACATTAATGAAACACTTTAGGTTCTCTGGTCATTTTATAGTGTGTTTTTTAACCATGTAATATAAAAATACTAGAAGACATGGTAAATATAAAACTATTTAAATGAGAGTTAAATGTAAAAGATAAGGTTTATATGGTGAACTAAACTTATCTAAAACCTATTTGTTGGTAGTTTTTCGACCAATACCTACATTATCCTGAAAATAAATTATTTTTGAGCTAATATAAATGGAAAATTATTTTATAATAAATTAATATTTCAAACTCTTCCTAAACTGCCCCTCACCTCTCTTATAAAAGGGTAGTTCCCCTTCTCTCAAATTCACATCCCAAATCCATTTGGCTAGCCAAACCCTACTAAAATCTCTTCCCAACTACCCTCCCTTAATCCTAGAGGCATTACTTCGATCATAATGCCATTCTAAAGATCAGTTTTGTTCAAATCAAAAGGAAGAACCCAAAGAATAAAAGGATAACATAACCTCAACTAAATAAAAGTACAAGGTAAGGGTTAATTTTACAATCTATTTATTATTTGAGGGTTTTTATACATTATATACATGGAATTATTTATCATGAATATTAATGTTTCTTAAAAATGTATTTCAAAATATTTTTCTATTCCCTAGACTATGGGTTAAAGTCATTTATACTCTTATTTGACTTTTTATAAAATGTTTTGAAATTATTTTTTCTATCATTTTCCAAACAAGGTTTCTTATGACCATTTCTAAAAATTACAGAAAGAATATTTTTTTAACTTATATGGTGAGTGCTACTATTTTCCGCTGTTATAACACCTTTGAAGCTTCCATCACATGCTTATAAGAATATTTTCAAAAGAAATGTTTTCTTTTATAATTACATGACTTTTAAATGATTTCAAAATAGACAGGGATATTTATCTCAAATATTTTTAATTTCATCTATGTAAACATGTTTGTTGGATTTACGATTGTTTGAAGTTTATTTATTATGATACAATCTTCCATATTGTATTGAAGGTTTTTTGATTTTTTTGACTATGGGTGTGCTATTTTTATACCATTCATGGTTTATGGTTAAAGTAATGACATTTTTTAAGCTAGTTTTAATATGAATGTTTATGTTACATTTTAACCATTTAATATGAGGAATGCATTGGAATTAGTAAGTGACAGGCGGGGCCCAATATATCCCCTCGATGAATTGATAGGTATCATAAGACAAATTAGTGTCTTAACATAAGGCCTCGAATTTTTTTATTTGTAGTCTTGGCACGTGGCCTTGACATGTGGCCTTGACTATGTGGTTATGATGTCCGACATTATGAATTCCATCATTATTAAATTAGTTGTTGATATTATATGTGATTATTTGACTAGTATAATATCCATTTGAATAAGTAAATGGAATTATTTTATTTATCTTTTCCATATTATGGTGAAGTTTAAGAATAAAAATCTTGTGTTTTATTCCTATACAATTCCTTAAATGTTTATGCCATTTTATGATGGTCTCTACTATATTATTATTCTTATTGAGCATCTGATCTCACCACTTTCTTATGTTTTATTTTCCCCAGGATGTAATGAAGTATATTATTATTGACCTGTAGGGATAGGCTAAGGGATATGAGTGTGTTCTAAGGAGACACAATGTTGTTATTTTCATTTCATAATATAATGTAAAACTTATTTATGTATCTAGTACTTATAAGGATATTAAACTTATTGGTATTTCAAGACATAATCTCTTGTGATCATGCCAATGTTATGTAATAATGAATCTACTCTAGGTAACTAGGATCACGACATTATAGTTGGTGTCAGAGGAAGTTTAGTACAAACCTAGGAATCTTGATTTAGAAAAACTCTGATTATTGAACATTACTCTAAGATAGACATTGATTATTAGTATAGAATAACTTCTTAGAGTTTAGGTAATGTAGAGATTTTTTGAGTTTTCCAAGAAATACATCCTTATTTGGATGAAACAAGTTGACATGGTTCTGCCACAGATGTACCTAGGAGTGAAAAATCTGACAAGGAGTTTCGAGCTTGACTCAGGGTGTCTGAGTACACAACAAAGGGCATTACTGCGCACCTAGTTTAACACTCCCTAGTGATATGCTTAGGATAATTCACATTTTATTTAAAAACCGTTATGAATGATTTATGTGTAAATACGTCAGCAAAAAAACCATTTTTATGATTATGAGACTAGATATTTTAGAATCATTAATTACTGTTGAGAATTTTTATTTTTTTGGATTATAAATTATGATATGATATAACCTAGTGTATTTAGTCATTTAGAAATGGTTCCCAGTAGAAGGAATGAGAACTCCAACAATATGCATGATCCAAAGAGTAAGAAGGATCATATCTTTCATGGTCTTAATCCAACATTTAGAAGGGAAATAGTCTCCCACGTATTCACATCATATGAAAAATAGTATCATGTGTCAATAAGATAAGTAATGAATTATCTGAGTCATATGGATTTGAAGGGAATATAGAGAATAATAGGATGGTAGAAAGAAATATAAATAAAGTGAATAAGGGAAAGAAAGATTTTCCCATATGTGAAAATTGTGGAAAGAATCACTCAGGGAAGTGCTTGAATGGAATGAGAGTTTGTAAAAAATGTGGAGAAAAATGACACCATGTTCGTGATTGCAATGGTAAGAAAAAGGTTTCAAATATACAATGATTTATATTCAAGGAGTTGGGACACAAATCAAATCAATGTCCTAATCATCAGAGTATACCCCAAATGATGCTATTGGATAATAATAAAGTTATGATACTACCACAGACGAAGATGAGAGATTAGTGTTATTAAGTAGTTATTAAATAATTTTTTTATTTGAGTATTTTATTAATGATGTAAAAGTTATAATAATTCTAAATTATATATGTATTTTACTGTAGTATGTTTTCCTTAAGGATTTGAGATTTTATGGTACCAAGTAAAGTGACATAGTTTCGAGTTAAACATTTAGGAAAATATATGGTTGGGGGAAATATAACCCTTAATATGTTTTTAAAAACGAGATAATGATTTCATAATAATATATGATTGATTTGGAAAAATTATATTGGATATTATTGACTACCTTGAAATTAATTAATTGTTTGTTTATTCAATCATTGTTAGATTTTTCAAAATTTTTGGATATAAGGAGTATATCCAGTATTCAATAAAGAATAAAGGAGAATGAATGTAATCAATAAGGTTTTATATTAATTAAGTGTGTCACCAAGTTTTATGAGAATACACGATGAAGGTATTCATATGTTCTAACGTGGGAAAAGAGATATTCAATATTTTTACCTTCCTTATAAATTTTGTATTGTGAGTTTTGGAAAAAGTATTTTGGATAAGTCTAATGGTTAGATTGAATTAAGTTGGAAATTTGATAATATTATTTAAGGTTAAATCATTTCTTAAGATTATTTTTGGATTCTTATAAAAAGGACAACCCGGAGGTCAGGCGACAACCTGTCGCATCCGGTAAGGCCGCAAGACTTGAACCCGCAACCGAAGGGCGATAAGAGTGCATCAACTACCACTAGACTACGCGATGTACTAGTTTTTATAATGTAGTTTTTTAAAAAAAATAATCAAATAGATAAATTATAAATTCATTTTTTTGGAACCCAGTAAAATTAGGATAAATATAATATTTTTGAGTTCTATTATCTTTTAGAGTAAAATATGAGTTTTTGGTATAAATTAGTTAAAGTATGGAACTATACATGGCAAGTAATATTTTTCTTATTCTATGAATAAATTAATTCTTAAACTTTAAATAAAGGATATTAAAACAATAAATGTGTTTTATTAATAAATTATTCTCTTTTGAACTGATGATATTTTAAATCATCATAGATCTGTGGCTTTGAGGCCCTAAATTTTCCATTTATTATTCACCTATTTGTGATTTATGCCCTCAATCACTCTCTATAAATATTTACATTTTCCCTTTAATTATGTGTCTCTAATTTCCAACAGTGTTCTCCTATTCAAAATCATAATTTTGTGATGACCATTTCATTTCCATTTCCGTATGATTAAGACTAAATTTTATTAACCCTATTTCTGATGTGGGTTTTCCACAAAGGTATTTCTATTTTTAACATTTTACTTTTAAGGAAAAATTTCAAATTATGAAGAAGAAATTTATTTAAGGAGGAGATAAATTGAAACCACAATATTTTATAGTACTTAATCTCTTTAAAGTAATTTAATATCTTATATTTCATGAAACACCGACTTGTCTTGCGTTATACACAAGATTGAGTTTCTGCGAAACAACACATTAGTATTATAATTATTTAAATATCATATTTATTTTTCCATTCAATATTGTAATATAAATAGTAAGAAATAAATTTTAAATGTTAATTATAATGTTTTCACATAATTAAAACATAATTATACTGAAATTTATATTTTTTTTAAAAATAGTAATATATTTAGAAAAAATATTTTTTTAAAAAAACTAATTTTTATGTTCTTTTGTGAACAGTAATAAAAAAAATTTAGACACTCCTAAAAATTGAATTTGGTAAAATAGAATAAATTTTTGATTTTTAAATATCAATATTAGATTATGGTTAATTTTTGGTACTTTTCTCATAACTTTCGTATTTTGATGAATAATGAAAAATAAAAAATTTAAATTTTAAAAAAACTTTTTTAATCGAAATATTTTATAATGCTAAATTATACATTTGAGTAGTTTTAAAGAATCATTATATTATATTTCTATAATTTAATATATTTTAGGTCATTGGATATAATTTCACATTTAAAATGTACATAAACACATGTCGATCAATTGATAGTTTTTACTTCTTAAAAACTCACTTTTTGGTTTGACAATGGAAATTAATTTTAAATTAATTTCTTCGACTTATGTGTTTTGAATTTAGAAAAATGGATTCCATATTTTAAATCATATGGTCCAAATTTTATAAATTGGTACTTTTTATTTTTAGACATTATGAATAGTTACTTTAGAAAATATTTTATTTACCATGATTAAAGGGTAGATTTGATAAATAAGGGTAAAAAATAATATTACAATAATATTAAATTACTTTAACATGTGTCCTGAACCTATTTTATGATACATTACTGACTATGGTAATCCTTGGGTCAATTTTGGGACTCCATAGAGCCACTTGTAAGTGAAAATGACATTTTCTAAAAAAAAAATTGAAGTTAAAAAAATGTCACATAAACATATATCTTTTAGAAAAACAATTGTTATATGGGGTTATGTAAGTGATATTCATGACTATAAATAATAATTATAAATATAAAAATATTTCTTACATTATGGAGTTTTATTTATAATTTTTAGACATTAAATAAATATATTTATTTATGACACAATAATGATGAAGTATTTTCATTATTAATGATAGAATAAAATAAATGATATTATAAATATTAAAATAAATATAATTTTAACGTTTTGATGGAATACATGAATTTTATAGGTGAAAATGAAATTTTATGGTTGATTCAATTTATTTTTTTTAATAATAAATTTGTTATGTCTTTCACAAAAACCAAATACTAAATAGTGTCAAAATTGACATAAATGAGTTTTTAAAAAAATACTTTTTTATTAAATGATATCATATTCATAAAAATATAATATTCAGACAAATTACTTAAATGATGTTATATATTTCATTAATTATCCACTTAATGTATTATTTTCATTTTATAGTATGTTTATTAACCATGTAATATTAAAATACATGAAGACAAGGTAAACGTTAAACTATTTAACTAAGAGTTAAATCTAAACGATAAGGTTAATATGGTGACCTAAACTTTTCAAAAACCTATGGTTTGAGAAGATTTATACCCATACCCACTTTAGGCTCTAAATTAATCCTTTTTGAGCTATTATAAACCAATAATGATTACATAATAAATTAATATTTCATACTATTCCTAAAGTTCCCCTCACCTATCTTATAAAAGGGTACTTACCCTTCTCTCAAATTCACACCACAAATCCATTTGGATCAGCCAAACCCTGGTCAAATATCATCCCAACAACCCTAAATTCATCCCAGAGGACTTACTTTGATCAAAAATCCATCCTAAGAATCCATTTTTTTAAAATCAAAATGAAGAACCGAAAGAAGAAGAGGTTAACATACCATCGACTAAGGAAAAGTACAACGTAAGGGTTAATTTTAAAATCTCCTTATTACATAAGGTTGTTTATAAGTATGTATCTATGGGGAATTATTTATCATCCTCATCCGTGTTTTTTAAAAATGTATTTCAAAAAATTTTAAAATTTTTCTAGACTATGGGTTAAAGTCATTTATACCCTTATTTGAATTTTTATAAAATGTTTTGAAAGGAATAATTCTATCATTTTCCAAAAAAGGTACTTTATGTCCTTTTTGACAAATTAAGGAAAGAATTTTTTTAACTTATATGGTTGGTGAAATTATTTTTCACTGTTATGACACATTCAAATCTTCTATTACAAGCTTATAGGAATATTTTCAAAATAAATGTTTTCTTTTATAATTACATGACTTTTTAATGATTTCAATATAGAAAGGGACATTTCTATCAATTTTTTTTTGATTTCATAGATGTCAACATATTTTTTGGATTTTAACCTTTTTTGAAGTTGATTTTTTATGATATAATCTTCCATATTATATTTACGGTTTTGTGATATGTTTGAATGTGGATGTGTTATTTTTATACCATTCATGGATTATGGTTAAAGTATTGACATTTTGTATTCTAGTTTTAATACAAATGTTTAGGTTAATTTTAAACCTTTTCATATGAGGAATGCATTGGAAATAATAGTTGATGGGCCAGGACCACTGTAGCCCCTCGATGCATTGGTACGTATCATGAGAGAAATTAGTGTTTTGGAACAAGGCCTTGACAAAATTTTTATTTCTAGTTTTGGCACGTGGCCTTGACTATGTGGTTATGATGTTTGGTATTATGTATTACATAATTATAAAATTATCTATTGATATTACATGTGATTATTAGACTAGTAGAATATCCATGCGAATAAGTAAATGGAACTATTTGATTTATCATTGAAATATTATTCTAAAGTTTATGTTTAAAAGGCTTTTGTTTTAGTTTTATAAATTTCCTTAAATGTTTATACTTGTTTATGATAGTTTATTTTATATTATTATCCTTACTGAGCATATGATATCACCCCTTTCTTATGTTTTATTTTTCCTCAGATGCGACGAAGTATATTATGATTTACCTCTAGGGATAATCTACGGGATATGAGTGTATTCTAAGGAGACAAAATGTTATTATTTTCATTTCATAATGTAATATAAAACTTATATATGTATCTCATAATTCCAAGGTTACTAAACTGATCAGTCTTCTGGGACGTGATCTCTTGTGATCATGCCAATGTTATGTAATAAATCACCGACTTTAGGTAACAAGGGTCAGGGCATTAAAAAAATAGCCCTGGGTGAGACTGTTAAATCTTATACAATGGGGTATCCAAAATAGAACTAGTAGATACAATTATAGATTAAAAAATAGGTGTGCATAGATAGTGCTCTAATGAATTGGGTAATGTTGATTGTCGTCATAGATAAAAAGGATGGAGTTACCAAATAGTTTATCCAATGGATTAAACTAGGCTCTAGGTTTTTCTATCATGGGTTTAAAACATGTTATGAATGTGATTCTATAATTTCCTAAATAGAGTTTTTAATTTCTTGATGAGTGTTTTAAAGGATTTAATTGATAAAAATGTTTGTGTATTTTTCATCTGAAAATGTTTTATTTATTTATCTCAAATAAAATTGAAGTAAAGGTAAATAATTCTTGGGTTTTAAGGTTTTTATTGAACAAATTATTTCTTTTATTTTTATATACCATACTATGTTTTTTTTGTTCTCATCCCATATTTTTAATTTTTTTTTCACATGATGGGTAATGGAAAGGATGAAGTCAATTTGAATTCCATGAATAGTTTTCCTGGAAACAAATAAATTTTTGATTTAAAAATATTATATAGTAGAAAAAATGGATAATTATCAGATGTTTCATATTTATATTATATGGTTTTGTAATGTATCATTTATGACAAAATTATACAAAAATATATAATTAAAAAGATCCTCAAATTGAAATAAAGTAATTTATTGACAAAAACACATTATTATGTAATGTTTAATGAGGGGTCTTATAGTTTCTGTCATAGGATGATATAGGTGAATTTAGAGGTTAGGATAGTGTTAATAAAATTATCTCGAACGATTTTACCTTATGGTTAAGTTAAAATGATACAACATTTAAATATTTCCACGTTTTTGTCTCAAAACTACTTCTGTTAAAAAAAAATCCATAGAGAAAAAATGGAAGTTGTAGATGGAAGGTACTGAGTGGAAAATATACTTCCAAATCAGTATTTTTAGATGTTTGAAATCAGAATAGAACAGTTTTTTATATTGGTTGATTAGTCAAAATAAGATACAAATGGTGGTGGTATCCATGGTATAGAGAAACCTAATCCACCATTAAGGAACACGTCCATTATGGGACATTTCATGAGGCATTATCCACTATAATTTTGTGGATTATCTGTCCCTATGGTAGATGAAGGATAGATTAATGCACTGGATAATATATTTGATGTCATGGGATGTTTGGAAAATAAAAAGTAAACTCATTCTGGTTATCATTTTGAAGGAGAATATGATGAATGGTGGTCTTTGGATAAGTATAATTGAGTGAAATATCATCCCGATTCCATGAAATAGGAAACATTTAAGGATATTTTCCGTCAGAAATATTTACCAATTGTAGTTTTACTATAGATGGAAGAAAAATTCATATAACATAGGAAAAAAGATTAAGATTCTGTAGATGTATATGAAGAAATATTCACTAGTTTAGAAAGGTATTTTCGATATTTTATTCAGGAAACTGATATAAAAATAAATAGATTTTACACAACATTAAAACCATGTTTATAAATATAATTTTACACATGAGTATTTAAAAGTTATGAAAAATTGTCTCATTATGATGGGAAATTTGAGATGGATTTTGATGACACATATGTTCCTTGAGATAAAAATATTAATAAAAAGTTAAGGTGAAATTTAATGGAGAAAGAGAATTATAAAAATTATTGAGGTAATCCCCCAAAATATTCCACTTGTGGAAAATAAATTTTCAAGGAATATTTTATGGGATCTGGTAAGTGTTTTTAGTGTGTTCAATTTGGTTTTTGGGATTGTGAATATAAATAAAAATGACATGAACAACTGAAGAATGGGTCAATCAATATCCATCAAATAGTGAGGTATTTTATTTTCATTTATTTTGGTCATTGTGCTAATACATGTCTGATGTTAGTTGAACATGATGTAAATCATCATGATCAAAAATAGAAAGGTGCAACATCCATTTTATGATACTATAGTTGATGTTGGACTATCAAATCAAGTGGTGATAGGTATTCTATTTGTATATTTGAATTATTACAATACCCTGTTTGACTATAGATCTTCACGTTTTTTAATTTCAGATAAATTTTTATTTAAATAAGTAATATCACCTCATGAAATCAAGATACAAATTTTGGTGAAAACTCAGGGTGGAAGTATTAAAGTTTCCAAGATTTATAAGAATCCTCTTATTTTTATCAGTGTTATGGTATTTCATATAAATTTTGTTGAAGTAGATATAATATATTTTGATATGATTCTTAGTATGGATTGGATTATAGTTTATCTTGCGGATAATATATTTTAGAGTTGATAATGTTGTGTTCAATAATTTTATACCTTTGATAACATACCAAGAATGTGAGAAATTGATTAGAGATAGAAGTTGAAGTTACCTAGCTCACATTTTTAGAAATAATGAAACAATTAAAATTAGTTATGTTTTATTAGTAAATGAGTACATGGATTTATTTCATGATGATTTTCCTATAGTTATTACTAATTTTGAGGTTAGGTTTATTATTGATTTAGTACATGATGCTAAACCTATTTGTAAACCCCCATATCAAATGGATCCAATGTAACTTTTTTAATTGAAAAAAAATTGAATGAGTTATTAAATAAATGTTTCATCTAACCTAGAATTTTACCATAGATTTATCTTGTTTGTTTTGATAAAAATAAGTATGGTTTAATGATACTCTTCATTTATTGTAGATCCGTTATTAACATCACTATTATGAAAAGGTATCATTTTATTAATATTGATGATTTATCTGATCAACTCCATGAATATTAGTTTTTTTGAAGGTTGAGCTATGGTCATGGTATCTTTAGTGTAATGATAAGGAAGAATACATTCTGAATACTTCATTTAAGACTAGATATGGAAACTATGATTTTTTTGTTATTCCATTAGGGATGTATAATGAACCTTATATATTTATAGACCTTATGCATAGAGTTTTTCATGAGATCATAAATAGATTTGTGGTCTTTTTATTTATACAATTTAAGTATATTCTAAAAATCAAGTGGAACATGAATTCCACCTAAATATTGTTTTCTAAAACATAAAAGAAAATAAATTTAATTGAAAAATTAGTAATCATGAATTTTGGTCACAAAAAGTTCATTTCCTTGTATATATTTTTTCTAAAGATCACATAACTATTGACCCTACTAAAACTAAAGTTGTTGAAGAATGGACAAAAAACCACAAATATCTTACAGACTCATAGTTTTCCTGTATTAGTGTGTTTCTACTAGTGCTTTTTTGAAAACTTTTCTTGGTTATAAGACATACTAACTCAGATAATTTGAAAAGGATTTAAATTCATATAGACATAGTAATGTGATGATTATTTTTAGTATCTAAAAATAATATTGGATATTTCTCCATTTTTGGACCTACCTTCCCAAAATAGTGACTTTTTCATTTATAATGTTGTTTCATTGAAAGGAATTGGTTGTGTCTAAACGCAGAATGATATAGTAATTTCTTATGCATCACGTTTGTTTAAACTTGCTGAGTTAAATTTCCATACATAAGATTTATAATTATCTATTTATGTTATTACATTAAAAATTTATAGGCATCATTTTTATAGAGTAATGTTTGAAATATATATTTATCACAGAAGTATTGAGTATACATTCAGTCCAAAATAATTGAATATGATACACATAATATTTTTAGAACTAATTAATGATTTTGATTATATGATTCATTACCATACTTGAAGTGAAGACAAAGTGTCTGATGATTTGAGTCAAAAATAATAATGAAAAATTTACCATGTTACATTTGTAATGAGAACCTTAGATTAATTATTTAATAATTTTTTCCTTAAAGTTATAGATGCATGGTCATGATGTGTTTTGTTTCCAGTTTTAGTGAAGTCATATTTTTTATAAAGATTTAATCAAGATTAGAAGGAGGATCAATCATTATAGAAAAAGGTATAATTTGTTTAAAAGGGAATGTTTCCGTAATTTAATATTGATGAAGAAGGTCTTTTATAATTTTTATAAAATATAATGTTTGCAATTTGATTCCCATTTGAGGAAAGATTTGTTGAGTGAAGCTCATAGTTCCCCATTTTCCACTAATCTATGTAGCACTAAGATGTACATAGACCTTCCAAAGTATTACTGGTAGGATTGAATGAAATATGATATTTATCACTTAACCATGATTTTTTCACTTGTAAATTTGTTAAAGTTTAATTATAATTATCTATGGGGATGCTTCTAACTTTCTTAATGCCATAGTAGAAATGGAAAAATATATCAATGGATTTCTTGGTAGTATTTCAAAATACTTCTTAGGGTAAAAATGTTATTTGGTTATTGTTAATCAATTAACTAAATATGAACATTTCCTACCCATTTGAGATAAAATTTATTTAGATCAATGTTCTTGAATATATATAAATGATATAGTCATTCTATATTGTGTTCCTCTATCCATTGTATTATTCATTGATCCCAGGTTCACATCTAATTTATTTAATGAATTTTAGAAGTTATGTGTTAATGAATTAAATTTAAATACATATTTTCATCCCCAATATGATGGATAGTATGAGTAGATGATTCAAACCGTGGAATATATGCTTATTTCATGGTCAATGGAATACTATGTATGTTGGTATTACCATATTTCTTTGGTTGAGTATTCTAATAATAATGGTTTTCATTATAGTATATTGATGGAACCATTTGACACGTTATATAGAAAGAGGTTTCAGGAACCATATTTTTGGTATGATGTAGGAGAAATGATGTTTATGGGACCGTATTTAGTAAAATAAATGGTTGATAAGGTTCCATTTATTTTGCAACATATGAGGACAACTCAGAGATGGTTGAAAAGATACACAGATAACTAGAGGAAAGACCATTATTTTATGGTAGGTGATCATGTATTTCTAAAATTTTCTCCTTTGGAAAGTGTTATGTATTTTGGTAATAAGGGGAAACTAAGTACATGTTCCATTTGAATATTAGAAATTATAGATAAATTTGGATCATTTGACTACTGAGTGTTCTTAACTCAAAGTTTATCCCATGTACAAAACATATCTCATGTCTTAATGTTAAGGAAATATGTGTTGAAATCATCTCATGTTTTGAGATCAGAAGAAGTTAAGTTGGAAGGGAATATTTCTAATAAGGAACAACCAGTTCATATTCAAGAATGAAAATATGAAGGTTTTCCCAATAAGGCGTTTCACCAGTTTAAGGGTTAATGGAAAAGCCATATGGTTGAAGAGGCAACAAGGTAATCTGATAATGATTTGAGGGAAAGATATATCCAATTGTTTAATAAGAGAATAAAATTGTGAAGAAGCAATTTATAAAATGGAGGAATAATGTAAAAACCCACTTAAATATATTATAAATCACTCTCACATTTATCAGTATATTTATATTCATTATGAAAGTATTAATTATTTTTTATAATAAAAAATAAAATTGTTTTAACTAAACACTTTTTATATAAGTTTTTGTTTGAAAGATTACTTTATAAATTTGAAAGAATTAATTTGATAAAATAAATACAATATTAGAAATCTTCATTCCAAAAAAGATATTTGGGTGAATTTTTGGTATTTTTCTCAAAAGATTCATTTTTGATGAATAGTGAAAAATAATGAATTTTAATGAAAAATTTCTTTTTTATTTAATTGATATATAAAGTTAAATTATATTTTAAGTTTTTTTCAAAGAAATATTATTTTAATTATACATCCATTAATCCAATTATATTTAGTGGAAACTATTTAATATTGAATTTTGATATATAAACATTATAGACTTTTAAATTTTTTCTCTTAAAAACCGTATTTCTTATCACGTTTGTGAGATTAATTTTAAATTTAAAATTTCTAGTTATGAGAATGGAACATGTAAAAATGGATTCCATATTTTTCATAATAATAATGTATATTATCGATCAATTACAACTTAATTTTTGACAAAAATTAATAGTGAATGGAGAAAAATTTTATTACCATATTTAAGCTAAAAACGAGTTTACAAGAGGTTTAAACTAAAATGATAAGGGTAAAAATGACCTATAGTCTAATATAAAAAATCGTTTCAGATATTGACCATTAAACCTTTAAGGTTGGATAATTACCCATTCATACCCTTCTAATATTTGAAAAATGTTGGATAACTCAATTATTTCATAAAATACCAACTATCTCCCCTACCCTACTTATAAAAGGCTACCCCCTCTCCTCCTCTCTTAAAACCATAAAAACCATTTTATCAAAAAATACATTCCATGATCACTTATGTAATTCCTTTATATTCATTTAAGTTTTATTTTTTACAAAAATACAACCAAGGAAGTCTTTTAGTGAAAATATAATTAGAATACCTGAAGAAGAGGCAACATTAATTATTGAGCGTATTTATTTTATTTTTTTCTCCAACTCCATAAATTATTTTTAAACCATGATGATATAAAAAAATCATTATATTAAATATATTGGGCTGTTTTTATAATATGTTCATGACCTAAATATATCTCTACTTCAGTCAAATGGGTTATAAAATCACCATTCATGTTTATGGTGAACTACCGCCTCACGAATCGATGTCATTAATTTTTCTAATACCCCCTCTCATGGTTAAGAATGATGATGGAAATAAAGTGTATATATAATAATTATAACATTATTATACCTCTTAATACTTTATATTATATATACCTATTTTTACATTCCATTTTTTGTGGGATACGATAACGTCACTCAAGGGTATGACGGACTGCCACCTCGCGAAGTGATGTGATTTGTTTTTCACTAAATCTTTACATGGATGGTAATGAGGGTAAATATAATTAATATATGTGAAATAAATTGCTCAATTATGACATTAATTAAATATTTATTATTATTAAAATATAATATATAATTTTCTTCCTTACATTTTCACCCACTGAAAAAGTGATAACATTGTTCGTGTATGTGTGGACTACCGCCTTCATGAAATGATTTGACTCTCTTTTATTAACCATACCAGTTGGATGATTTATATATATATAATTATATTTAAATAAATAGTATTATATTTATTATATTATTATCATTAATTAAACATGATATTTTACTTACGTCTTTTCCATAATGATTTTTAGAAATGGAAGGTTACTCAAGCGTAAATACGACATACCGTCTACATGATCATAAAAAACTTCATTTCTAAAAACAAAATTTAATTATTGATATTAAAATTAAATATAATTTATCAATATGATATTTATTTCATTATTATTATTCTGGAGATGTTTAAAGAATGACCACTTTGACTATAGTCAACCCACCAATGTCATTTTGGACAAATAATCCGAATATTGTCAACACATCTAATGAAAATGTAATAAATTAAGTAATTATATATAAAATGGTAATATGAGAACTAAAATTAATCATAAACCTGAAAATATTCAAAAAAATTTAAATAATTAACAAAATTTTATTATTCAAGAAGATAAAGGCACACGTGATAAGTCTGACTCAAGGTAAGGGACTTCATCTCAATTTCCTTTCATTGATGCATATTTTGATATTATGCACTAATATTATTTTATGTGGTGTATATATATCCCATTTGAAACAATATATCATTAGTGTTTATATTCTCATGTTATTTAATTTTTTTAATAATATTATTTAATGGGGATCAATATTAAAATATTTCTCAAGTGATAAGGGAATTTTATTTTAAAATAATTATCTTTCGAATGTTTTCTTCCAAAATATATAACTCTTCCATGTACATGTTTTTAAAAAAAATTTATAAAATATATTACATGTATATAAGATATTTATGAAGTAAATTGTATTCATATTTTTACATTATTTTCAATGTTTTTCAAAAGGAATATTTTTATGTGTTCCATATGAAATGTTCTGACAAACGGAAAAAGGAATGTCCTTTTCTTGCCATACACGATGATAATGAATTTTCCGCCCCCATGACCATTATTTTATTTATAGGTTCCTTTGAAATATTTAATGTTTTCTTTAGTTAAAAACCAATTTATTTTTTTCTGGTTTTTCTGGGATTGAAAATGGGTTTTCAAAAGAAAATGGTATTTTTATATCAAAAATTAGTTTTTTAAAAGAATAGGGTATTTTTATATCCAAAAGTGATTATCTTAGGAGTTTAAATGATTTTTTATAAATTTTTTATGATAAAAAAGTGCAAGCATACTTTTTTTATTCATGATATGGTACTTGATTATTATACAATGATATAGATATGCCCAAATAACAACGACTGATCCCATTAAAACTTATATGATGGGGAAACCCAGATAGTTTCAGGTGATCCCATTAGAGCTTATATGATGGGTTGGAAAAAATAGTGATGGTTTATCCCATTATAGCTTAAATGACTGGTGCACCTAGATAGTGCTTTAATGCATTGGGTAGTGTTCTTTGTCTTAATAGGAAATAAGGGGGGAGTTACCAAAGTGTTTATCATATGGATTTAACTGGCATCTAGTTACCTTTGATACAAGTTTAAAATTGGTTATGAATGTGATTCTTTAAGTTAATAAAAATGGTTTTTAATATCTTGGTAAGGGTTTTAATGGATTTCTTAGAGAAAAAATTTGTTTTTTCATGTGAAAATGTTTTATTTATTTATATAAAATACCATTAATGTAATGATAAATATTTCATGGATTTTCATGTTTTTAATGAACTAATGGTTTACTTTATTTTTATATACATTACTTTCAATTTTATGCTCATCTATAGTTTTTAAAGTTTATTCACCGAATGGGTAAGGGAAAGGATGAATTCAAGTTTAAATTCATGTATATTTTTCATCAAAATAAATAATGTTTCATTTCAAAAATATTTATATGGTGGAAAAAATGGATATTGATTGGAAGTGACTATTTGTTTTTATATAGTATTATAATGTATGAGTCAGGACCTAATTATCTAAAACATTAAACATGAAAAGATACTCAATGAGGAAGAATGTAATTTATTGACTAAAACTAAACATAATGTAATTTTTACGAATGATTCTTTATAAGTGACCTTAACCCCAGTGGCCTGGAGATGGTTCCATACTTATTAAATTGGAATAATAGATAAGGAATTACATTCCGAAGGACCAAAAAAATTATTATTCTTGGTAAACCATATATAATATTGAGTTATTCATTAAATTTAAAAAAAAATTAAAACATATTTTTTTAATAATAAAATTATTACACATTGAATATAAATTTTTATCAATAAAATTAAACGTCTGGGATTCTAGAGAAAGGAAACAAAATTAGGGTGAACTAAAATTCTTAATATGTATTAAGTACAATATAATCTGTCATGAATCAATAAATAATAATCAATATGGAAAAGTAAATAAATGAAAACACATTACATTTAATCAATAACTTATCTATCATAATTAGAAAAGTAACAAACAATATGGGAAAATAAATATCTAAAAAACATGTAATTTGACCAATAAATTGAGAATAAAATGCATGTAAAGATAATATCATTTTTAAAATATCATGGATAATAAAAATTAAAATATTAAAGAAGAAAATTATTAATTTTTGGATTTCATGTATCATTCACATGATAAATATTCCATTAAGAACTTTTAGAATATGGTTTAAAACTACTGGGTACAAACCAATCTAGTTTGGCTAACTGTATATCTAATGTCAAGACAACTCACAAGATAGTTTAAAACTACAAGGTTAATGCTTATAAGGATTGGTCAACTGATTTTGTATCATGATAATTTTTTATGCATCTTGGGGAAATATAAAGTACGGGAACCACCCATCACTATATTTCTAATGAATTCCTCATATATTAAATAATCGATTTAATACATAAACAATATTCCATATCATTAAATATCTGTATTGTGTATAAAATATATATTTAGAAATATTTCCCTAGTCAATCAAATAAATATATATATAAAACACCATTCAAAGAAATGATATATAGTTTATGAAATGAATATATCCATGATAAATTATATAGATAATTAGGGTAAATTAAATGTTTAATGATCACAGGTGAGAAAATATTTCAAGGGAACATTAATGGGTACAAAAATGAATCAATAAAGTGAATCTAAATAATTTCATGGGTAAAATGATCCAAATCCATGCATAGAAATAATAAGGATTCAATCAATACAACATATACTCATTGGATTAAGAATAAATTTTTGTTGTCATCGATTAATAGAAATACCGTAAAAATATCTTTCATTTTTTTGAGGAAAATATTCTTTTCATTTTTAAAATTACCTTTCAAAAAAAAATAAAACATTTTGAAAATAATTTTCTTTGAAAA
Organism: Viscum album; assembly: GCA_963277665.1. Lineage (NCBI taxonomy): Eukaryota > Viridiplantae > Streptophyta > Magnoliopsida > Santalales > Viscaceae > Viscum > Viscum album. The sequence goes on from OY728120.1 coordinate 1,117,631,069, forward strand.
TAAATTTTAAAAAATTACGTATCTATAGAATATTTGGAAAAATATTTTCTTTTAAAAGTGACCAATTAATCATTCAAAGGAAGCTTCAAAAAAGTGATGTTCTTGATAGTGGGAAATTCCATGGATATCGTATAAGTAAAAAACATTCCTTTTTCACTGTAAAATGGTTAGAAAAGTTCCGTATTTAGAAACCTGTAAGAAGATCCCTTTCAATTTCTTGGTAAAATATAAATGGGAAATTTTTTTAAAATGAAAAAATATACATTTGAAAACATTTTTTAATAAGTAAAAATGGGTAATTTTTTTAATTAATCATTTTGGAAATGTTAAAAACACTTTTTATTATTTTTTAGAAAACATTATTTTGGAAGAAGTCAAAGGACTGACTGAAGAGATAAATGAAGACAAATTTTATCAAAAAATGTTATAAATTATTTCAATTACAAAATAGCTAAAAAAAGTAACTATTATATGAGAATATTATGAATAACCATAGGAGAATAAAATGAAATGGGTTTAGTTAGACAATGATAAAATAATTTTATTGAACTGAAATTCAATAATTAATAATATAGATTAGAATAAAATTATAGAATAAACCATTTATAATGATTATAACTATAATAAACTAGGTAAACATAGAATAGATCAATATCATGTTTATTAATTTTTTTATATTCATTAAGAGAATATTAAGTAATTATTTTAATATAAAAAGGATATAGTTTTAATTAATCACTTTTATTATAATTTTTTTAAATGTTTAATTTATAAATTTTAGAAATCAAATTTGATAAAATAAAAATAATTTTCGAAATCATAATCTCAAAATTATCTTATGGAGAATTTTCAAAATATTTCTAAAACACTTCATTTTTGGACGAGTAGTGAAAAATACAGAATTTTAATTGAAAACTACCTTTTTATTTAATTTTTTTAAAAGTTAAATAAAATTTTGATTTTTTAAAATAAAATTATTATAATTATACATTAATAAACCTAATTTAGTCATTTTAAATAATTTTATATTTAATATTGATATAAAAACATTGTAAACTTTTGAACATTTTCTCTTAAAAAACCCATTTTTCATCGTGTTAAGAGGTTTAAATTTATATTACACTTTCCACTACATTGAAGGGAATTTTTAAATATGGATTCCATATTTGGAATAATAATAATATATATTATTAATTAAGGGAAACATAATTTTTGATCAAAATGAATAGTGAATGTAGTAAAAATTAATTACCGCGTTTTTGGTAAAAATTGGTATACCGGGGGTTAAACTTAAATGGTAAGGGTAAAAATAAAATATAAACCAGTATAAAAACTATTTTATGGGTATATTTAGATCATTAATAATATAATATTATGTAATGGACTATTTTTTACCCTTGTAATATATGAAAAATGTGGGAGCACTCAATTATTTTCAAAAATACCTAGTGTGTCCTCTCCCCCACTTATAAAGGCCACCCCATCTCCTCCTATCCTCACACCTTCAAAGATAATTGGTTATGAACAAAACTACCCAATTAACATATCTAATTACATTATCTCATCCTATAATCCTTATTATAGACTGAAATCCAACCAAGGGAGGCTTTTAGTTCAACCCTAAGGAGGATACCTGAAGAAGAGGTAACATTAATCAACGAGCATTTTTTTAATTTCATTATCCACCCTAATAAATTCTTATTAAAACACTATGATATAATATAATAAATATTTTCTATATAATTCTATTTTATTATATTAATTTTATAACCATAACCCTTCTCTTATTCCATCAAATGGGTTACAAAATCATCATTCATGTGTATGACAGACTACCGCCTCAAAAACCGATGTCATTCATTTTTTACATTACTACATTTCATAGTTTGTTATTATGACAAATATAAATTATATATATGATATTTATATCATAATTATTCCTCTGGAGTAATTTTATCAAATATAATTTGTTTACCTTACTTCCTTAGGGGATACAATTACGTCCTTCGTGTGTACGGTGGACTACCACCACACGAAGTGATGTGATTATTTTTTCACTAAAGAGTAAATGGAAGGTAATAGTAGAATATATAATGAATATATGTGATATAAATGACATAGTAATGATATTAATGAAATATTTATCATCTTAAAAATATAATATATCATTCTATTTCTTACATTTTCACCCATTGAAAAAGTGATAGCATTGTTTGTGTATTTTCAAAGCACCGGCTTCAGAAAGAGACGTGTGTCTTTCTTCATCACCAAACCAAATGGATTATATATATAAATATATTTAAATTAATATTATAGTATATATGATATTATTATCTATATGGAAATAAAATATTTTACTTACCTATTTTCCATAATGACTATTGAGAAATAGAAACATTACTCATGTGTATGTATGACCTACAATCTCCATGATCCCAATATATATAATTTATAAAAACCAACATTAATGAGTCTTAAAACTATAATTAATATATAAATCTGATAATTATTTCATGATTAATTTTATGGATATATTTAAATAATGACCACTTTGACCACAGTCAACATCCCAAATTCATTTTTGATACGTAAATTGAATACGATTAAAACATCTAACGTAAATTTAATTGATTAATGAATATTATATAACATGGTAATAAGTATATTAAATGTAATAATAAATTTTAAAAAGGTTACCATGAATGTAAATAAATTACATAAGTTTATTATTTAGGAATACAAAGACATACATGAAAAATCAGGCTCAAGGTAGGGGACTTTGTCTCAATTTCCTTTCATTGAGGAATATTTTGATGTTATACACTTATACTATTTTAATATGTTTGTATAAAACCCATATGAAATTTTATATAATGAATTTCCTTATTCTCATGGGATTTATATATATTTTAATTTAATTTTTCCTGGGTCTTATAATTAAAATATTTCTAAAGTGACAAGGGAAATTTCTAAAAAATGAAACTCTATTTTAATGTTTTCATTCCAACTCTTTATTTTCCATGTCTATATTGTTAAAATGATTATATTAATGTGTTTATATAGAAATAAATTATTTTATAAATTACATTTTATGTCTATTTTTACCTTTATTTTTAGATGTTTTAAAAAGGAATATTTTTATGTATTTTATATGGAATGTTTTGATAAATGATAAAAGGAATTTCATATTCTTAATGTACATAGTGAAAAAGACTTTTCTTCCATGATGAAATTTTTTTGATTTTTTGATTCCTTTGAAAGCATTAATGTTTACTTTAATTAAAAACCATTTTCTTATTTTTTTGGGTATTTTGGTATTGAAAATGGATTTTCAAAAGAAAATGATATTTTTATATTGGAAATGGGGTTTTAAAAGAAAATGATATTTTGATATCCAAAAGTGGTTTTATTATGAGTTTGAAAGTGTTTTTAAAATTTTTTATGGGGCAAATGATCAAGCAAGAAAATATTTTATTCATGGTATAGAACATGAGGATTATACATGGGAAATTGGTGTGCCCAGACAGTGTTGGGTGATCCTGTTAGAACTTATATGATGGGGTGGCCCAGATAGCTCTTTAAGAGTTTGTTACAAATTATATGATGGGGAAACCAAGATAGCACATGGTGATCCTATTATATATTTAATGATGGATGTAGCAAGATAACGATCTAATTGATTAGGTAATGTTCCTTATCTTAAGAGGAAATAAGGATGGAGTTACCAAAGGATTTATTCTATATATTTAACCGGGTTCCTATTACTTCTAACACAAGTTTAAAACAATTTATGAATGTGAATATCTACGTTACTAAAAATGGGTTTTAATTGATTTCTACGGGTTTAACAACTTTCATTGAGAAAAACATGTGTTTTTTTTTCATGGGAAAATGTTTTATTTCTTTCGCTCAAGGAAGATTGATGTAAAGTTAAATATTTCACAGTTTTTCATGTTTTTACTAAACTGATAGCTCCCTTTTTCTTGTATCCCATACTAATATTTTTTTTATCATCCCATGTTTTTCAACATTTTTCAAAGGGTTGGTAAGGGTAATAATGAATTCAAGTTGAATGTCATGAAGAATTTTTATAGAAATAAAAAATGTTTTTTAAAAACTTTTTTATGGTGAAAAAATGTATACTAATTGGATATATGTGTAACGACCCGAATCTAGAGCCACTCAACTGGTGCTCCGTACCCGGTTCACCACATGACCTCAAGCACATTCCCCCGAATTCCAGAGGCTACTAACTAGTAGTGAGGTCCTTAGGTAAGGTAGTTGGGGGAACTATGCCCTCATAGGTTATGAAAATAAAAGGAAGGAAACAATATATTACAATGAAAGTAGTAAACAACCATCTCATCCGAATTTAACAGCGGAAGAAATTATAAGATAATAAATAACTGGAACTGAAGATACGATGCATGGAATGTTATAAAAATAATAAAATAGCCAAACCAAACAATAGGCTGGAAGAAATACAGTAACAATGAAAAGAAAAAAACAAAGCAATCAAAAGTCTCCACGCGCCATGGTGAGGCAGGGCAGGTTGCCTGTGCAAGAGGAGGCGGCCGGTCGTGGGGCTCGACAGCCGTGCGGAGAGGATCTGATCCGCCATGGAGGTAAGAGAGGAGACCTTGCGGAGGAGGGGTCATTCACTACCTTGTAAGGAGGAGTAAGAGCCACCTCTCATGGGAGAAGGTGATGACTGGTCTTGTGCGCCGTTTGGGGAGAGGGATAAGCAGGGCTGAATCATGGGGGAAGGGCTCCATGATTTTGGAGAAATCTTCCCAGCGCCTCCCTTAAAGCCCCCATTTATTCTACTCTTTTTTTGTATCCCTTATACATATATCTATATATATATAATAATACATATATATTATGGTCAACAAAATTATAAAAAACATCATTTGTTTTAAGTAAAATAATTATCCCTTTTAATTACCACTATTATGATTCTTTATAACAACAATGACCACCATAATTAATAGAAATTATTTTACTCATAAAAACACATAATAATAATAATTGCATCATTATTATTCACCCTTGATAAAATCCAAATTTTTCCAATTCAAAACGCGTCTTTAATAAATTTCAATTCTTCATTTAAATCTAACCCCAATAATCCATCATTATTATTATCCAAAATATTAATAATCACCACCAATAATTATATTTGCATTTATCATTTAATCATACTCTCTTTATTTAATTAAATGATTCATTGAGAAGTTTCCACAATTAAGATAGTGCGTTAAAAATAACGCTCCCTGTAAATAAAATTCATCATCAATTAAAATCTGATAACCGTTATTTTAATTTGACACTCCTTGGTCAAACTGCAACGTCAAATTTAATGGCGTTTTACTGCCACTTAAATAAACACATCTGCCTAAATTTAATAATAATAATCTTCCAAAATTATTATTATTAAAGCATCCACATTTAATTTCATTTGACCACCATTTTATTAAACCTATTTTCACAGCATTTAATAATAATAATAATAATCTTTCACTACTATTATTATTAAAACATCCATTAATTCAAATTAATTAGAAAACATGTTTTAACAATTGGTCGACTGCGTGACTTGACCCACATGGTTTAACCGCCCATGTGTAGCCCTATGTCAGCGCTTGAACCGGTTCGGGCACTCAGAACCCCGTCCCGAAGAATGATTTTAAAACTGACCGACCAATAAATGAAAATAAAAAAAACACATATTTTATCCAGTCTACTAATGTGGGTTCTTACAAACTACCCACCGTGAAAACTTCTCCTCCCCAAGAAGCCTTCGTGAACCAACGAAAACATCACCCGAACTACAAGGGTTGTGAAGTTCTATTCAATCAAGATCGCATTGTGTTCCCAACACCCAATGCATCATTAAGCGTTTGCTAAGAAAACCTCACTTGAGATTTCAAAACCTGGGACAACACTAAATTTAAAACTCAAACACAAAAAAAAAAATCTTTACATACAAGGCCATTACAGGGACCTCAGCAATGAAAACAGTCAATCTCATTCAACCAACATAAAGAGGTTACACATGCTTCCTCGGAAGACATCGCTGACCAAAAACCAACACCCATCCTTTAACTGACGATGCATCTTTAAAACCATTAGTTTACCAACTGCACATTCATCGATGTCCTGACCCGACCATCATTGACGTTTCAAAGTCAAACCTTCACAAGGATATTTAAAACAACTATGACTTAACATGAATAAGGAAAAGATTAAAGAAATCACACATCCTATGAACAACTACGAAGTATATCGCAAGAAAAGCCTACAACTTTAAATCTTTATCATGGCGTATAACCGACGCTATCCTAGTGCCTCTAGAATGAGTTCAAGATGGGGGACATGCTCGTCTCATTCGAGAGAGCATACTAAGAGGATACCAAGATCATCCAGCATATTAGTCATGCTACCAAGTAAGCATCGACACGTTTATGGAAACAAAAGCGACACTACCCACCTTAAGATCTTCCATGTCGTTGAAAAAAGAGATCATCCGCTAACCAGCGTGCTATATGAGAATATCATTACCCATGTGTGAAGTTCCAAGAACCTTGATCACCACATGAACATCTTACATGGAAGATGATAATTAAACTAGTCGGTGTGTCAAAACACCTGAGTCAAAAGTTCTCTCGAGCAGTGGGATGAAACTGAATCCTTAACGCTCAAGTCACTCCACCACAGAGGTGACCTGAAACCGTACTCAACAATAGAATAAGGTTTACATCAGGGTCGTGTCACATCACACGACGATTTTCCCGGATGACATCCTAACAAGTCATCCCTTTAATAACAAGAAAATGGGTCAACGACCACCCATACGAATGAGGATGTATTTCTAAACTGAAAAGGTCCTATTAGAAACAACATCACGAAAGGCACCAACCATAAAAGTTCACAACCGAAACAAGGCATATTAGGCTCTAAGGATGCAATCTACCATGGGCTAGCCACTTATGAAGCCCACACGTTGACTCTATCTCTTGGTCCCGCAAAACAATTTAAATACTAGGCTTAAGAGCCATTTTTATTTTAACCATTTAAATTTAATTCATTTCAACCCTTAAACATTTGAATGACTTCTAAAAACACACAAGTATTGTTCACAAAAAGTTCACTTGGTTTTCGATCAACACGCATGGAAAAAACATGAATGTTAGAACAAACTTCCTCTTAACATTGAATCATTAAATGTTATTCAAACATTAGTAGGAAATTTAGCATCTAATTTACATTTACTGAAAGGGTGGCCTCCGAGGGTCCCATTCATTTAATCTAGGTTCTTCACAAAAGCAAACCTAATACAGTTCATTTAAAAAATCAAGAATTTTATATTTATAACCATTCTAAAACACGCATAGTTATAAAATACTTAGTCACATGGGTGGACACATACCAATCAATAAGGAACTTATACACCTTACCACTGACATTTGACTCCCATTCAAGATCAATTCACTTTATGATTCACATTAGCAACCTTTTTCATAAGTTTGAATACACGGGTTACCCTTTTTCCCAGTTATAAGGTTCCCATACACCTTACAACTAAAAAAACGGGTTCCGTCATATTCATGACCAATAAAATTTATCCATAACAACCTATCATTCATCAGAAAGCTACAATGTCACTACAATAACTATCACAACACAACATCTTTAAATCACCAAAACATTTTATAACATAAAATCATGGTATATAAAAAGATAGGTAGCGTGTCATTTTATCACACAAGAATGTTAATTTTATCTCCGAAACATGCTATCAAACCAAGACATACTAAATAAATGCAAGACATGTCACATATTCAAGTCACACTATCAATATTAGCAGGAAATTTACTAATGCAACTACATGACATGGCACATATGCATGCATATGAATCTCTAAGTGCCTAATATGATGCATGTAATGCATTTTATTTTCTTTCCATAACAGGCCAAGGAACGTTTTCTTAAAACTTTTCATAATCAATAAGAAGCGGAAAGTACAACATTCACCCAAGGTGAAATCATATCAACTGTAACAGAAAATAGTATAAATATTAATCCCAACCCTAGTCACTTGGTCATTTCCCATACATGGGGTGATCAGTCCCAAGCACGACTATTATCCCAAGCACCGACACATCCCTAGTATCTTGTCTACCGACCCATAAATAGTAAGACAAAAGGAAAATAAAGAAAAAACTCCTCAAATACCACTTTGTAATGACCCGAATCCAAAGCCACTCAACTGGGGCCCCGTACCCGGTTCGCCACATGACCTCAAGCGCATTCTCTCGAACACCAGAGGCTGCCGAATAGCAGTGAGGGCCTTGGGTATGGTAGTTGGGGGAACAATGCCCTCATTGGTTATGAAAATAAAAGGAAAGAAACAATATATAACAGTGGATGTAGTAAACAACCTTCTCATCAGAATTTAACAGCGGAAGACATTATAAAATAATAAATAACTGGAACTGAAGATATGATGCATGGAATGTTATAAGTATAATAAAATAGCCAAACCAAAAAACAGGCTAGAAGATATATAGTAAAAATGAAAAGAAAAAAACAATGCAATCAAAAGTCTCCTCAGCATCGCAAGCCTTAGCTTGGTCCCATGCTCCCTAGCACCTAACAACTATAAGAATAAGGGTCTCTTCCCCTGCTCATACCTGCAACCAAGTAATCTACTTGGGCCCAAAAAGATGGCCCAAACAAGGTATGATACTAAATCCCAGTAGGCAACCACCCGAAGATCTGTGCCTAATAGTCAGTGAGTATATGGCAGGTAAGGTACAGTAAATTGGAAATACACATCAGCTATAATTTATAGTTCTAACATATAAAGTACACAAGTAAACAACCAACTACAAGTAGAAGAAAGGTAACCCTCTGTGTAGCTCTCACAACATAACCGCTATGGTTCAACCTACAATTACTAGCAACCCTCTAGGAGGAACACACAGTCTCACCCCTCTGGTTCAGCTAAGAGTAGACTCTCTGAGGAAGCACTCACCATCAATTCCCCCTATAGTCTCGTATCGTGCTAAAGGCACTCTAGGGAAGCACTCAATGTCTCATTCCCCCTGTGGCCCATGTCAAGGAACTACAAACTCTCTGAGGAAGCACTCATCATCAATTCCCCCTGTGGTCTCGCATCGTATTAATATATACTCTGTGGAAGCCCTTACATCCATTCCCCTATGGTCTTCTACACCAGGTTCTCACAGTCCTGTGTGGAAATAAAACATGCTCAGCGCGTGTGCATCGTCCAAGTAATCCCCAAGAACTACATGGCTATCAATCTAAGGATCAATAGCATAACAAAGCAACAGTTCCACTATCCTACAACTAGGCATGGAAACTGGCAAAAATTCAAACAGGCAGAACAAGCATATCAAACATCCAGAGTACAGTAAAAACTACCATAATCACAGGAAAAACGTCTACTCTAGAAATCAAGAAAAGAAGTCAATACAACAAGGGAAAAATAGGAACACGAAATACCCCATTCAAGGGTATTGGTGGAATTTTCACAAAATACTCATCAAATATCTAAAAAAATGCACAAACCACCTACCTCGAGTTGAGAAGGACGATATACTCGGATGTTGGATTTTGGTTTTTCCTCAAAGTGGACCCAGGTTAGCATTCCTTGCTTTACCGGTCACGCAGTCACACGTGCGTGAATTTGATGTGCGTATATATATATATATATCTGTATATATATAGATATAAACATATATATATATAAAAGCGATGCGTGTATATAACCTGCAGCGTAAACATAAATATATTGCTAAAACATTGAAACAAACGCCAGAATAGATAAAAAGAACTATATGGGTGTAAACACACTTTCATACCCAAATGATGATAAAATGTCATCGCACCCAACTGCGGTTTTTGGAGAATGGTTCAGCGTGTCCTGGGATGCTATTGTGCAACCGTGAAATTAGGAGAATGCAACAATTTATCAAACCCTAATCGAGGGTTTTGGTCAAAGCCAAAACGGCACCGAACCTGCTTTGAATAATGATGACGATGAAGAGGACTATGAAGGAAGGTAATACCTCCTTGTATTGGACCCAAACGAAGAACGACATCATATAAAACACTATGCATGAAGGACCAACAAGATTTGGGGTCGCGCCACACAACCACTATCTCGGAGGGTTTCACGCTCCTCACCTGAGGAAGGTCGCACCTCAGATGGAGGTCTGGGGTCGTGCCATCCTGGATCATGTAGCATGGGAGAAGAAGAGGACCGACCATGGGAGAGGTTCGCCGCTACAGTAGATGAGGATCAGGAGAGACCATGGGAGAACCAAGAAGAGGAAGAACTTGAGGTCTCCCATGTCTAGGTTTTTTAGCAGGGTGTAGGTGACGCTTAACATTGAGGGATGGAGTAGAGTCATCGCATCACGCCATAGTGAGCTGGGGCAGGTCTCCTGTGCAAGAGGAGGCCGCTGGTCGTGGGGCTAGACAGCCGTGCAGAGAGGAGACGGTGTGCCATGGAGGGATGGGAGGAGACCTTGTGGAGGAGGGGCCATGTGCTGCCTTGTAAGGAGGAGGAAGAGCCACCTCTCATGGGAGAAAGCACTACCTGGTCATGTGCGTTGTTTGGGGAGAGGGGGAAGTAGGGTTGAATCATGGGGGAAGGGCTCCAAGATTTTGGAGAAATCGGCCTAGCGCCTCCCTTAAATCCCCCATTTATTCTATTCTCTTTTTTTGTATCCCTTATACATATATCTATATATATATATCTAATAATACATATATATTATGGTCAATAAAATTATAAAAAACTTCATTTGTTTTAAATAAAATAATTATCGCATTTAATTACCACAATTATGGTTCTTTATAACAATAATGACCACCATAATTAATAGTAATTATTTTACTAATAAAACCCATAATAATAATAAGTGCATCATTATTATTCACCCTTGATAAAATCAAAAATTTTCAAATTCAGAACGTGTCATTTATAAATTGCAATTCATCATTTAAATCTAACCAAAATAATCCATCATTATTATTATGAAAAATAATAATAATCACCACCAATAATTATATTTATATTTCTCATTTAATTATACGCTCTTTATTTAATTAAACTCTTCATTAAGAAGTTTCCACAATTAAGATAGTGCGTTAAGAAAATTCTACCTTTAATTAAAATTCAACGTCAATTAAAATATGTTAACCATGATTTTAATTTGACACTCCTTGGTCAAACTACAATGTCAAATTTAATGGAATTTTACTGCCACTTAAATAAACACGTGTGCCAAAATTTAATAATAATAATATACCAAAATTATTATTATTAAAGCATCGAAATTTAATCTCATTTGACCACCATTTTATTAAATGCGTTTTCATGACATTTAATATTAATAATAATATCTCACTATTCTTATTATTAAAACATCCATTAATTCAAATTAATTAGAAAACACGTTTTAACAATCGGTCGACTTCACGACCTGACCCGCATGGTCTAACCGCCCATGCGTAGCCTGATGTCACTGCTTAAACTGGTTCGCGCACTCAGAACATCATCCCGAAGTGTGGTTTTAAAACTGAACCACCGATAAATGATTTTTTTTTAAAAAACTTGTATTTTATCCGGTCTAAGAACACGGGTTCTTACAATGCGCACTTTTTGTTATATTGTTTCTAATTTATGAGTTATGACCTAATTCTCTAAAACTTTAAACTAGAAAATATCCTCAATGGGAAAGAAAGTAAATTATTGACAAAAATTAAGGATTATGTAATGTTTAACACTAAGTCATCGTAGTTGGTATCAATGGATGTTTAGATAACTTTTGAAGTTATCATAATGTTATTAAAAAACCCTTAAAATATTTTACCTTATAGTTAATTTAAAATGACATAGAATTTAAATATTACCTTGTTGCGTTGTATAAAGTACTTCTGCACTGAATGGGTTCTCATTGAGGAAATAGGGAAGCTATAGTGGGAAGAAACCAAGTGGAAAATATCTTTCCAAATCAGAATCCCAAGATAGATGGAATTAGATTTTTTTATAGATATGGAATAGTTAGAACAAAATATAAATAGTGGTCGTATCCTAGTGAGAAATCCCATATACCATAACGGAAAATGTATATTGTGGAACATTTAATGAGGAAACAACCCCCATAATTTAGTTGATAATCTTACCCTATGGTCAATAAAATATAGATTAATTTTATGGAGAATATATTTGATGTCATGGGATGTTTATAATATCAAAAGGAAACTCTTACCATTTATCATTTTGAAGGTGAAGATGATTGATTGTGGTATTTGGTTAATAATACCAAAGGGAATGATGATATTTGTGCCATGGAATGTGAAACACTTAAAGATATATTCCTTGAGAAAAATTTCTATATCGTTATTTGAATTTGTATTGAAATACAATTCTAGTAAATGAGGAAAAACATTGAAAATTCTATAACTAAATATGAAGAAAACATCAATAGATTGGAAAGGTATGTGCGATATTTTATTTGAATCATGGATAAAAAAATTAACTAGTTTTACTAGGGGTTTAATCCAAGTTTATGAAGAGCATTTTCCATGAGAGAATTTAAAATTTACGAGAAAGTGGTTCATTGTGTTGACAATTTTGAGATGGGGTTTTCTAACAAGTACATTCCTTATGATAGAAATAGTTGGAAAAGGTAAATGTGGATAGAAATAGAGATATAAATAGATAATATATATATATTCAAGCCGAAAAAATGTTCCATGTGTGGAAAAAAACATTTTAAGGAATGATTTATAGGATCTGGGTAGTGTTTTTAGTGTATTCGGTTCATTCATATGGATTATGACTTTAAAGAGATGACTCTTGAAAAACAAAATAATGGGGTAATCGATAGCTGGCCAACAATAAGTTTTTTTAGTTGCACTAAGTTGTGTCATTATTCTAATGCATGTCTGAGGTTCTTTTTATAGGATACAAATCCTCATGATCAAAAAACAGAAAGGTGTAGAAAAATAATTTTCTTCCACTATAGTTGATGTTTTTCCATAAAATGAAGTAGTGAAAATTATGTTACATATGTATTTGAATTATCCAAATACCTTGTTTGACTTTGGATATTTTCATTAATTTATTTCAGATAAATATTTAAATAAATTTTGAATATCACCTTATGATTGTAAGGTAGAAAATTTGGTGAAAACTATGGGTGGTAATTTTAAAGAAACCAAGATTTATAGGAAGATTCATCTTATTATTAATATAGTCATCTTTTATAAAACTATTATTAAACATTCTATAATAGATTTTGATGTCATTATTTTTATGGATTGGATTTTAGTTTATCATGTTAAGATAGATTGAAGAGCTAATAAAGTTATGTTCAATGGTTCCATTCCACTGATAACTTGCCATGAAGCTGAGAAATTGAATTGTGATGGAAGTGAAAGTTACCTAGCTCATATATTTGAAAATAATGAAATTTTTTAAATTAGTTACGTTCAAGTAGTAAATGATCACATTGATGAATTTTATGATGATTTTACTGGTTTTATTCCTTATTGAGAGGTTGAGTTTATAGTTGAATTACTTGATACTATACCTATTGTAATACCCCCTTATCTAATGACTCAAGTGGAACATTTATAATTGAAAAATAAATTATAGGAGTTATGAGATAATGGTTTCACCCAACCTAGAACTTCACCATGGGGTGATCCTATTTGGTTTGTTAAAAATAAATACAGTTTAATGGGACTTTTCATTGATTATAGATTCTTTAATAACATCACTATTAAAGAGTAATATCCTTTTCCTTGTATTAATTATTTGTTTTATCTAATATCAGGAGAATATTATTTTTTGACGGTAGAACTATGTTCAGGTTACCATCAGTTTAAAGTGATGGAAATAAATTATGAATACTGTATTTTAGAATAGATATGGGCACTATAAGTTTTTAGTTATACCATCAGGGTTGTCTAATAAGCCTTTTATATTTATAGAACATATAAATATATTTTTTCAGTATTTCATGGAGAAGTTTGTGGTTTTATTTATTAATGAAATTTTGGTATATTCCCAAATTAAAGAGGAACATGAAAGATACCAACATAATGTTTTGAAAACATTAAGGGAAAATAAATAGTATGGGAAATTTAGTAACTATTGATTTTGGTTGTACGAAATTTCATTCCTTGGAAGTATTGTTTATAATGATAACATAACTGTTGACCCTACTAAAATAGACGTTGTTAATGAATTCAAAATACCAAAAAATATCAGAGGGATTCATAGTTTTCATGTATTTTTGAGTTACTATAGAATATATTTTTTGAAAAAATTACTCAGTTTTCTAGCCAACAAAAAAAGTTAACTCGAAAAGGAGTGAAATTGAACAGAAAAAATAATGTGATGATTATTTTTAAGAACTAAAATTAACATTGGTGAATTATCTAGTTTTTACGTTCCTTCCTTAAATGGTGATTTTTTTATACATAATGATTCCTTATTTAAAGTACTTGGTTGTTTCTTAATGTAGAATGATTAGTTATTTTCTTATGATTTACAGCATTTCCAACCTCACGAGTAAAATTACCAAACACATGAATTGTATTTAGATTCCATTGTTTTTTGTTTAAAATTTTGGAGGCATTATATTTATAGAGTAAAGTGTGAAAAATAGACTGATAAAAAAAATTATCTATATATTCACTGATAAATAATTGAACATTATATATAGAATATGGATTGAACACATCAAGTATTATGATTGGAAAATTCATTATCATATTAGAAAAGAAAACGACATGGTGGATTCTTTGAGTCAATAAAATAATGCGACATTAACTAAGATACATTTGTAATGTGACACTTTGGTTAATGATTTGATAATTTTTGGCCTAGAAGTTATGGATGTAGTGATATATTTTGTTTCATTTTAGGTTTTAGTATAGTCAACTTTTTCAGATATAATTAAGAAATATTAGAAAGAGAATCAATATATATAAAAAAGTTAGAATCTGTTAAGAATGGTAAGTATCCTGATATTAATATTGGTGAAGAAAGTGTTTTATGATTTGGAAAAATATTATGTGTGACTTGTGATTCCCTTTTTAGGAATTAGTTATTGAGTGAAGCTTATAGTTCCCTATTTTACCTTCATCCGAGAAACTCTAAAATTTATAGATAACTTTTGGAGTATTACTGGTGGGATGTAATGAAAATTGTCTTTAGAAATTTATCATGAGGTGTTTACTTGTTAATAGGATAAATAAGAATGACTATTGATGGTGTGAATGCTTCAAACAATTTTAGTTTCATAGTGGAAATGAGAAAATATATCATTGCATTTCATGGTAGGATTGTAAAATATTTCTTAAGGTAATAATGTGGGTTGGTTTATTATTGATCGATTAACTAAATCTATACATTTAACTCCTATTAAAGTTACTATTTCTTTAGATTATCTTTCTTCTTGGTATCTAATGGAGATATTCAGGTTACATAGAGTGCCTCTCTCCATTACATTAGATCATGATCCCAAGTTCACATTTAATTTTTATATAGGACTTAATAAGTCATTGGGTACTTAATTAAATTTCAGTATGACTTTTATTCCTTAATACGATGGAAAATCTAAGAGGATTATTCATATCATGGAATATATTCTTTATTCATGTTTAATGGATTACCAGGGAAGTTGGGATTAATATCTTTATTATGTTTAATTTTCTTATAATAACACTTTTCATTCTAGTATACCGATGAAACCATTTTAGGAATCATATGGAAGGTGGTGTCATATACTATATTATGGGGATAAATTAGGAGAAAGAAGTTTGACTGGACCACAGTTTGTAGAGTAAATTTTGTAAAAGGTGAAGTTTACTTAGAAACATATGAGGACTACTCAGATTATGCAAAAAGTTATGATAATAACCGGAAAAAATATCATTCTTTAGAGGTAGGTGATTATATCTTTCTCAATGTTTCTCCATTGAAATGTGATATGAATTTCTATAGGAATGAGAATATAAGTTCATGGTTTGTAGGACCAATTTAAATCCTTTAAAAATTTGGATCAGTTTTCTACCAGGTGACTTTACCTCTGAGTATCCCCAGGTACACAATATATTTTAGCTTTCAAGGTTAAAGAAATATTTTTCCAGATTCATCTTAATTTTTGAGCCTAAAAGCAGTTCAATTGGAAGAGAACAATTTTTATGAGTAATAAAGAATTAATATTACTAACCACATAAATAATGTGTTTCTGAATATGGTGATTCATGTTGTTAAGTTTTTATGGAAAAACCATATGGTCGAAGAGGTAACATGGGAATTTGAAAATTCTATGAGGGAAATATATCCTCACTTATTTAATAAGAGAATAAAATTTTGAGGATGGTAATAATAAAAGGGGGAATAATGTTAAACCTCTGGTAAAGAAAGAATAAATCATAGTCATATTTATTAATGTAGTTATATTCATTATAAAAATATTAAGTATTTTTTAAATAAAATTGCAAATAATTTATAGTAAATAATTTTCTTAAAAGGTTTGATTTAAAAGTTTAATTTATAAAATTTAGAAAATAAATCTGGTAAAAAATATATTTTTTGAATTCAACATTTCAAAATTATCCTAGGTTATTTTTTTGTGATTTTTCTGAAAAGTTGAAATGTTTGTTGAATAGTGAATCTATTGAATTTTAATAAAAACCCGTATTTTCATTTAATTTATTTTTAAAATTAAATTATATTTTAAATTGGTTTTAAAGTGAAATTAATTCTATTATAAATAAATTAATCCAATTTAGGTCATTGGAATCAATTTTATATTAAATTTTCATATAAAACCTTTTTAATCTAGGGAACATTTTCTATTTATAAATCCTCTTTCTCATCACATTTACGAGATTAAGTTTAAATTAAAATTTTACACTTATATGAATTTAATTTTAAAAATTGAATTCCATATTATTAATCATAATAATTTATATAATATAATAAGTTCAAATTAATTTTTCACCAAAATTAATAGTGATTGTAATAAAAAATAATTACCACGGTTATGGTAAAAAATGGGTTTACCAGGGGTTAAACAAAAAAGATAAGCGTAAATGACCTATAAATAAGTATAAAAAGTATTTAATGAAAATATTTATACTATTAAAACTATAATGTTATAGAATGGACTATTTTTACCATTGTGAGATATGAAAATCATGGGAGAACACAACTATTTAAAAAAAATACCAGTGTGTCCTCTCCCCCACTTATAAAAGGACACACCTTATCTTACTCTCTACACACCTTCAAAACCTATTGGTTCATCCAATACCTACCCAAATAACTTATCTACTTCCCTCATATCATCTTATAAGCCTTAGTCTGTATAGAAGTCAAACCAGGTAAGGATTTTAATGAAAACCTAATGAGGCCACCAGAAGAAGTGGTAACATACATCAATAAGTGTTTTTGTTTTATTTCTTTCTCTGCCTCCTTTAATTATTATTAAACAACATTGATTTGATAAACTCAGGATATTAAGTATAATGAGATGTAATTATGTTAATTTAATAACATAAACTCTTCTCCTTTTCCATCAAATGGGTTATGAAATCTTTATTCATGTGTATGTCAGACTGCCACCTCGCGAACTGATTTCATTCATTTTTCCATTACCACCTCTCGTGGTTGGGAATGATGATGGATCTAAAGTATATATGTAACAACCCAAGTAATTATGGAATAATAATTTTTCATATTTATTAATATTTATGAATTAGATAGTGGTTTTATCTTAATAGGGATTATTTTTATAATAGCTCACCTGAGACATAGAAAATGGGTTTCTCCAAAATCTTATGTTGCACACAAGACTGAATTATACCAAAAAATAATACATTATTAATATAATTATTTTAAATAGTAATTAATTACACGATATTGTATTAGTGGGAATTAATATAATTAACTATATTATATTTACACTTTTTTGTTAAATGTTTTTACATTCCTCAATTAAATTTTTGAGGCTTAAAATGAGAGTAAATAAAACTTTAAGCATAAAATACTATAATATTTTTAAAATTTAGTTTGGATACCTTTAGATGGAGAAAATTTTTGAAATATAATTTTTTAACTTTTATTTGTTATATTTGAGAAAATAATTTTTTTTAGATTAGAGATATAAAAATTTACTTTGGATTAAATTTTTTTTATTTTTCTAATAAAATTCATATTTTAATGAATATTGAAAAATACTTCATTTTAATTCAAAGCTACATTTTTTTCAACTTTATTTGTATTGTTCTATTATCATTTGAATTGTTTATAAACTCTATTTAGATTATTTTTATATCATTTAATTCAATGTTGGTAATTTGAAGTAATTTCACAATGAAATTTGATATAAATACATGTCTATCTATTGATGGTTTTTACTTTTTAAAAACTTGTTTTTTCATTCTGACAACAAGATTAATTTTAAATTTAATTTTTATACTTTTGTGAATTTAATTTTCAAAAAATAATAAAGATGGTTATAATTAGGGTTAAAAATTTGGTTTAATTGGATCACAATAATTTATGGTGAATAGTAACTTTACTATTTTATTTACCAATGTTAAAGTGTAAATAAGGTAAATAAGTGTAAAAATAATATAATAATAATATTAAAGTTTCCTAAAACATGACCAAATATTATTTTATGAGTTAGGGATGACCAAGACAATTCTTAGGATGATAATTTGGCCTTTCGGAGGGACTTGGGTGTGATAATGACATTTATAATATTTAATATAAAGTAAATGAAAAAATATCATAAACATGACTCTTATTACTAATTTTTTAAAATGTTGTTTTATAAGTGATATCTGAGACTATAAATAATAATTATAAATATAAAAATATTACCTAAATAATTTTATTTTATTTATAATTTTTAGAAATTAAATAATTAAATTTAATTATGACATAATGATGGTGAAAGGATTTCATTATAAATTGAAGAATCAAATAAATGAGATTGTAAATATTGAAATAAATATTATTTGAAATAATTTATTTCATAAAAAAATTTATCGGTGAATATGAAATGTTAAAAGATAATTTAAATGTTTTTTACTTAAGTTATCTAATTGTTAGATTTTATTTAAATTCAATGAATTGAATAGTGTTAAAATTGACATATTTGATATTAAAAAAAATAATTTATTAAATTAGATAAAAATCCGAAAAACAATTTAAAATTTAAAATTTGTTTTTATAAGGTCTAAAAGGACATTTATTATCCATTTATGGATATTTTACTTCATATAAGTAAAATTTATAGCCTCTTAATAGTTAAAATGTTGGTACCACAATTAAAATTAAAAGAGAATAATTAAGGGTAAACTGAAAATATATGGTTTAAAATAAAATAAATACAAGTCTAAATTTATTTTAATGAGTGTATTTAGAACTATAATCATATTATATGAGAACTATATCAGGTTGGAATCATTTTTATTAAATAATTAATTTATATTAATTTAATATTTTAAAAGTTTTCAAGGGATCCCCTCCCCTCTCTTATAAATAGGTACCCACTATTCTCTAATACTCACACTTGATAAACCATTTTTTTTAGAAATTACCTATCCAAAACATTTCCTATAATCCCTATATACATTCTTGAGGCCTTATTTTTGGAATAACACCCTTCTTAGAAGTGTTAAGGTGTTCTTAAATGTTGATTAACTGAAGAATATGTATCATTTTCATTATGAATTTCTATATTATTTCTTATTCTACTTATTTCAAATATCCTATAAACATGATGAGATAATAAATCCAGTATCCTAAGTATAATTATATGTTATTATGTTAATATCATCACATATATACATCTTCACTTCCATTAAAAGGGAAAGGAACTAATCATTTGTGCCTATGTGTGACCTATCACCTTCATGAACCGATCTATTTAATTTTTCATAACTGTCACTCATGACTGATTATAATATTGGAATTAACATTCAAATGTGATATTAATGAAATATTAATTATTATCAGATATAATACAAAATTTTTTATCATACTTCCATACACATAAAAATGATAACGTCATTCGCGTTTATGTGTAAACTATCACCTCCACAAAGCGATGTGAATCATTTTTATTATTTATATCATTTGTATGATTTATATAAGTATATTCATTTTATTAATAATATATCAATTATGATATGATCATTCTGTAAAGATAAGATGATACTTAATTTCTTTACAAAATGATCAATAAAAAATGGAAAATGTTACTCATACGTACGTACGACTTACCGTCTACATGATTATGACGTTGTTCATTTTTCATAACCATACATCACGGCTTTATTTAAATGTATAATTTATGTATAAAAAAGATAATAATTACATTAATAGTATTCTATATATGATGGAATTATGACCACATGGACTACTGACATCAAACCATGTTCATTTTCGACTCAAGTATCGAATATTGACAAAATGTCTAATATGAACATAAATAATTATGTAATTTTTATAACATGGTAATATTTAAAATATAAAATAAATAATAAACTCTAAAAATGTTCTAAATAAAGTATAAATTAAACTATTTTTATTATTCAGGAAGAAAAAGGAACATACGTTTCAAATCAAACATAAGGTATGAGACTTTGTCTCAATCACCCATCATTGAGGCATAATTTGATATTATACTAAATTTTTTTATATGGTGTATAATAAACACATTTTTATTTTAATTTAATTTCAAAATTTCAAAATTAAAATTTTATACAAATAATTTTACTAAGAAAAAATGGAATGTTTTTTATCATATGCAGTGATGATGAATTTTTCTGCCGATGCAAACATTATTTGATATTTGGATTCCTCTACATTACATTATGTTTTTAAAAGAAAAATAAATTAAATATATCATTTTAATGTATTTTTTTTTTATTGAAAATGGTTTTGATAAAGGATCTACTATGTCAATATCATGAAATTATCTCTTTTTATTGCAACGTGGAAAAATTATTTTTTCCTTTATTCTTGTTTTATGGGTTAGGATTATGTTATGCTTCTTGGGAATTGATTATGTATATGGGTGGTTCCATAAAAAACTGAGGGAGGTTGAGACTATGATAGATATATAATTAATTGGCTAATGAGGTGGAGGTAAATGTTGAAGTTTCTCC
Source organism: Viscum album (assembly GCA_963277665.1). Taxonomy (NCBI): domain Eukaryota; kingdom Viridiplantae; phylum Streptophyta; class Magnoliopsida; order Santalales; family Viscaceae; genus Viscum; species Viscum album. The sequence goes on from OY728120.1 coordinate 1,117,652,315, forward strand.
TAATATATTTAGGGAATATACTATGATGGGTTTTCCAAAAGTAACCATGAAGGTTACTCCATATGTAGTTATTAAAGCTATAATTTAAGTATGATATGGATGAAAAAAGTTAACTTTATGATTTATTATTTCTAATATGTTTTTTAGGAATCTTATGATTTCAAAAGGTTTATTAATTTTTTTTGTTTTATGGTTGAAAATTGTGATTTTGTGAAAATGTTTTCACAAGTTTAAAATATTCATGGACTAACAGTTTTTTTCCTTATTTTTTATTTCGTACTGAGATTTTTATGTTTATCCTATGTTTTTGAAATTTTTCACATAGGGTATAAGTATGGGTAAGTGAAATGAAAAAGTCAAGAAGAATGTGATCATGAAAATAAATCATGTTTAGTTTTTAAAAACTTTTTATAGCATGGAAGAAATGGATACTGTTTTAGTTGTATCCACTTTGTATAAATTTTAGTTTTTGTAAATGTTATGGCCTAATTCTCTAAAACTCTAAAACCAAAATGATCTTCAATTTGAATTATTTACTTCACTAAATATTTTTTAATGTTTAATGCTGGGGCCTTATAGTTGGTATCAAACTCCAGTTTAGATAAATTTTGAGGTTTCGATGTTATTTAAGTGTAGGTTAAGGATCCCATATAACCAAGAGTGTTATTATCATATTGATACATTTAATGGTTTATATTAAAATATTTTTATAGTATAAAAGCCTATGAAACCGAAATATAATTAGGTTAATAGATTAAAGTATTATAAAATTTTTTATATTACTTTACCCTCTAGAGGATTCTTATTTTAATAATTCATTTCATGTTTAAGTGATGGTTATTTTTAGTAGATTAAAGATCATTTATGAAGATGGAAGGAAAGATATCTTTCAAAAAATTATTATCCCTGCCTGATGATTTTACTATCACTATTATTGCAAATGAATGTTCGAGTGATTTTGACAGCTTCTTGAGTATTCAAATCACCTATAAGAAATTGTTTGAGTTATGCAAAACCTACTCATTTCTAAAACCATTTGATGGGTTATGGTATCTTTTTTATATTAATTGAAGATATCAAATCGTTGAACTATTTAAAAAGGTGGAATTATATAAGTGGTATGAATGTTTAATTTTTGAAGGTAGGAAAACATGCTGAAAGGGAAAAGATCCATCAAGAAGATATTGAAATTTCGATTCAAGGTATGAAATTTCTTTTTATCCATAATGTATGAAACATGATCTTATTTATATTTTTAAATCACAAGGATATAATCCATATCTATTTTTTAGGAGTGAGGTATTATGAGATAAGGTGGAAAAGATTATTTAATGTATTATGATGAACTTTTAAATATTGATATGTCTGTAAATAATGAATTAATGAGTAATGATATATTATAGGATGATGAAATGTTTAAAAGTATTAATTCTCTTTTTATGATGATATTCCATTGGAAGAATTGTTTCAATAATGTGTAAAATTGAAGTTTGTTATGTTAGAATGTTTTTCAAGCAATAATAATCCTTTATTTTGTGTACATAATTATAAATTAATGGATAAAATTTATATGACATTTTATGTTTGAGGTAATTAAGGGTTCTTAATTTTTTGGATGAAAAATGAATGTTATAGGATTAAATTTTAGGGTAAAACATGTTATGGTTATTCTTGATAACATGAACATATTTAGAGAATGTTATAAAGGTGATGGTGATATAGTTTTAGAAAAAGGACAACCCATAAGATGGGTGACAACCGGTCACGTCCGGAAAGTTTGTGGGAATCGAACCCACAACCGAAGGGTGAAATGGGTTCATCACTTATCACTAGCCTACATGAAGTCCTTAGTTAATATGACCTTTTATTTTTAGTTAAATGAGTTGATAGTGGAAGAATTAGTTTATTTTTGGAACATAGTTTTTATCAAATGGATATCCTTGTTATTGGAAAATGATTTAGTGATTAAGTGATAAATATTATTTTGGAAGACGTTAACTATTATTGGGAACAATATACGACTAAGGAAAATAAAATAATTTGGGTTTTTATTTTTATAGTAATAGATGAATTATATTTTATAATAATATATGAATTTATTTTTTACTTATGGTTATTTAGTTTATTTATTGAAATGATTAAACAGTATTAAATAATATAATATTTTAGAAATTACATCTTTGGTATGAGGAATTAAGAGTTGTTGATTTTATTTTGAGATAATTGTTAAAATTTATCATGGAAAACTATGCGATCAAATCCTTATAAATTTGGGGATTGAATCATAGTTTAGATTATTTTTAGTAATTTTAAGGATAATTATTTATCAAATGGTATTTATTGAAATTGGGATATTACTGTTGAATTTTGGAGATTAGAAGTTTTTTTTCATAATCCAATGGTTTATTAGTTTTAGTTAATTGTTTTATCTTATCCTATTAATTTTGGTTTTGGTTATTATTTAATATAGGACAAATATAAAGTTAATATTTTTTTGTTTATGTTATTCTATAGAAGTTTTTTCATCTTAATGACTCATCATTTGGAGAAAAGGTTAAGTTTGTAGTGGAATTTGATTAAGGGATGAAACACTACTTTTCAAGTAAGTATGTTTCCTTATGTTATTACTCTATAAAGTAAATGAATTCCTCAAACAGATCTTAAAACCAAAACATTATCTGTTTACATTGCTCAATGGACTTTTGATAAATCACATATTTATGGTTTTGTAATAGATAAATTTCTAATGATTATGTTCTCAATCAATCTCTACTAGTCTTTCAGAGTTAGTTTTACCATTAATTTTCTTGTTTTCCTATATGGAAACTTAGTATGGGTTATCTTAGGTGACCTTTTTTTACTTCACTTTCTTTTTTTAAAGTGTAATTTTTATTTAATCTTTTTTCCAATGTGGGATTTCAATGTAGTAATTTTGAAAATTGAATCCTCAGTTACTGATACAAAATTTAAGATTGTGAGGACATAATTTCCAAAAGTGGTGGAGGACGTAATATCCTTGGTAATTAAAAAATAAGACCGTGTCATATTTATAAATACTTATGAATTAGATAATTATTTTCACTTAAAGAGATGATTTTTCCAATAACTTACTTGACACACAACAATGAGTTTCTCCGAAATCATACATTGCACACAATACTAAGTTATAATAAAAAATAATACACTATTAATATTATTATTTTAAATGGTAGTTAACTCCTAGATATTATATTGGAAATAATGAATATAACTAACAATTTTATGTTTTCACATCGTTTTTAAATGGTTTAACATTAATAAAAGAAATTTTATAGGCTTAAGGTGAGGGTAAATAAAATTTTAAGCATAAAACACTCATATTTTTAAAAAGTAGTTTTAACACCTTTCGATAGAGACCCCTTTTTAAATACTATTTTAGTCACTTTTAAATTCTAAATTTGAAAAAAATAAAAGTCTTCATTGAAAAACGGGACATCAAAATTTACTTTGGTTTTAAATTTTCTATTTTTTCTAATAAAATTCATATTTTTATGAATATTAAAAAAAATATTACATTTTAATTCAAAACTGGCATTTCGTCTAATTTATTTGTATAGTTAGATTATCACTTGAAATGATTTTAAAGTATATTTATATTATGTTTTTTATCTCTTAATCAGATTTTTTTTCATTTGAAGTAATTTCACATTGAAATTTGATATTAACACGTGTCAATTTATTGATGGTTTTTACTTTTTAAAAACCAGTTTTCTCATTCTAACAACGAGATCAATTTTAAATTTAATTTTTCACCTTTTGGAATTTATATTTTCAAAACCTAACATAAATATTTGTAATCAGTGTAAAAAATTTTGTTTAATAGGATCAAAATAATTTTCGGTGAATAGTAACATTAGTATTTTATTTACCACAATTAAAGGGTAAATTAGGCAAATAAGGGTAATGATAATATTATAATAATATAAAACTACCCTAAAAATTGTCTTAATATTAATTTATGAGTTATGGAAAACCAAGAAAATACTTGGGATGAATATTTGGACAATGGGATCCACTTGGGTGTGATAATGACATTTACAACATTTAATTTAATGTAAAGGAAAAAATATCATAAACATGATTCTTATTAATAAATAAATTGTAATATGGGTTTATATAAGTGATATATTTGAATATATATAGTAATTATAAATATAAAAATATTAAATACATCTGGATATATTATTTATAAATTTAAAATATTAAATAATTAAATTTAATTACGATACAATGAAGATGTAGCTATTTGTTTATTAAAGAAAAACTCAAATAAATGATATTATAAATATGAAAATAAAATTTATTTAAAATAATTTTTGTCATCCATGATTTTAATAGGTGAATATAAATGTTATGTGACTATTCAACTATTTGGTTCGAAGTTATCCCTATGTCAGATTATATTTAAATTCAATAAAGTGAATAGTGTCAAAATGGACAAAATAGTTATCTTATAAAAATAAAAATATATTAAATTATTTAAAAAACCTAAAAATACTATAAAATTAAAAAGTGGGCGTGATAAGGTCTAAAAATTCATAAAGTATCCATTAATGGAAAATTTTCCCCATATAGGTAAAATTTATATCCTTTTAATATTTAAAATATTGTTACCACAATTAAAATTAAATGAGAATAATTAAGTGTAAACCGAAAAGATAAAGTTTAAAATAAACTAAATAAATGTATAAAAATTATTGTATGAGAATATTTAGAACTAAACATATGTTATCTTATATATATCCTAATTTGGAATCATTTTAAATATGAATATAATTTATATTAATTTAATATTTGATGTGTTTCTGAGGGTTCCCCTCACCTCTCCTATAAAAAGGTACCCACTCTTCTCTCATAATCACACTTCAAGAACGATTTTCTATGTAAATTACCATCCCAATAATATTTAAATAATACATATACACTTTATTTAGGTCTTATTTTAGGCATAAAACGCTTCTTAGAGGTGTTAAGGTGTTCTTTAAAGGTGACCAACCGAAGAAGAGGTATCATTTTCTTTAAGTAACTCTATTTTATTTATTATTCAAATTATTTCAAATCTTCTGAAACCTAGATGAGATAAAAAATCCAGTATCCTAAATATACTGAGATTTTATTATGTTAATATCATCACCTAAATCATTCTCTACTTCCATTAAATGGAAAATGAATTAATTGTTCATGCGTACGTGTGGGAAAACTCCTCCATGAAGAGATCTAATTGTTTTCCACAAATGTATCTCATGACTAGTTATAATAATGGAATTAATGTTAATATGTGATATTCATGACATATTAATTATTATAAGATATATTACATTAATATTTTTCACACTTCTATTCACGTAAAAATGATAATGTCGTTCGTGTGTACGTGTAAACTATCACCTCCACGAAGCAATGTGACTCATTTTTATTATTTATATCATATTTATGATATATATATGTATATTTAATTGATAAATATGATAAATATGATGTTATTATCATTCTAGAAATGTAAAATAATAATTATATTCTTTAAATAATGATTAATGAAAAATTAAAAACATTACTCATGCGTACGTACGACTTACCATCTCTATGATTATAACATTGTTCATCTTTCATAACCATACATAATGATTTTATTTAAAAGTATAATTTATGTATAAAAAGGATGATAATTTCCTGAATATTATTTTCCCTATGATGGACTTATGAAAACATGGACAAATGAAATTAAACCGTTTTCATTTTAGACACATGTACCAAATATTGAAAAAAAGTATGATATGAAATTAAATAATAATGTAATTTTTATAACATGGTAAAAGGTGATATAAAATAAATAATTAAACTGAATATGGTTCTCAAGAAATTAAAAATTAACATAATTTTATTATTTAGTGAGAACAATTAATATACATGATGAATTGATCTTAAGGTAAGAGGCTTTGTCTCAAACTACTTTTATTGAGGCATAATTTGATATTATACACCACTTTCTTTTATACGATGTATAATAAACCCCTGTGAATTTTAATTTCATTTACTAGTTTTCCAAAGGAATTTTTTCTATGAAGAATTTTAAAAAAATTATAAAAGGAATGTTTTTAACATACGAGTCGATAATGACTTTTTTAACCACCGCAACCATTATTGGATATTTGGATTCCTCTACAACCTGTAATGTTTTCAAAAGAAAAAAACACCATATAACCTTTTCATGTATTTTAGTATTGAAAATGGTTTTGATAAAGGATTTATTATTTCAATATCTTGAGATTACCTCTTCTGATGGCAATGTGGAAATGTTATTTTTCCTTTATGCTTGTTTTAGGTGTTATGATTTTGTTATGGTTCGTTGGAATTATTTATTTATATGGGTGATTCTGGGATAAACTGTGCCTGAGAATTTTATGAGAAATATTTTGTTTTTATGTTATATAAATCATCAAAGGAATCTTTCACTACACACAACACTAGCTTGGCTTGCTTTACACGCAACCACGGCTTTCCTCGATAGCTTGTGTCGTACGCAATACCGAGTTTCACTAAACAGTGATATGCTATTAAAATATTATTAAAACTATCCATTATGAATAGTAATAACCACTTTTTGAAATTTTTTAAATTTTATTTTTCAAAATGGACTTCATTTTTGGATTCGGAATATCGAAATTAGCCTAGGGTGAAATTTTGGTATTTTTCTGAAAACTTTCAATTTTTGATGAATAGTGAAAACACTGGGTTACTATTTAAAAACCGACTTTTTATATAAATAATTATTTATTTTATTTAAATTTATCTTAGGTAAAAATTGATACATAATACCTTTGTAAGTTCAATGTAATTCATTGGAGTCATTTTATAATAATTTTTGATATATAAAAATTTTATTGAACTTTTGACCGTCTATTACCCACCTCCTCGGAGAATTTGAAAATTTACATAAAACATAATTTTACCGCTTCTATGAGTGGAATTTTGAAAATCTGAGAGACACGGTTAATATCGAGGACTAAAATGTGGTTCAATGAGAAGAAAATAATTTTTGGTGAATAGTAACTTTTTACTTTTTTTACCACAGTTAAAAGTAAATAGGGTAACTAAGGGTAAAAATGATATTATTATTACCCTAACACATGTCCTAATTCTATTGGATAAGTATAATTCGACCAAAAACAACCTTATGAATAATATATGAAAATGTAGGCCCAAATGGATTAGATTAGGACATTTATTAATAATTTATTTAAAGAAGGGTTAAAATAGTTAAAATCAATGTTTAATAAGTAAATAATTTATAATATAGGGTTATACATAAGATAAATTCGACTATAAATATTAATTAGAAAGCTAAAAATATTTCCTACATAATGGTATTTTATTTTTAATTTTTAGACTTAAAATAATTTAATTTATTTATGATACATTGATGATGTAGTAATTATCTTATTAATGAAATATTGACATAATTGATGATATAAATACCCAAATAAATGTAATTTGAGACTTTTTATGAATTACAATAATTTTCTATTTTAATATGACATGTTAGTATTTATTTAATTAATTTTTTTTCAAACTAATCATTCTGTTATGATTTTCACAAAAATCAATTACCAAATAGTGTCAAAATTGAAATAAAATAGTTTTTAAAACAAATATTATATTATTAATTGTTATTATATTCCTAAAAATCTAAGGATCGGCCAAGATACTTATATCATGATATGTGTGTCATTAATGGGCAACTTTAGGGTCGATTGGATGTATATGGTATGTTTATTAACTATATAATATAAAAATACAGAGTGACATGGTAAATGTCAATCTAATTAACTAAGAGTTAAAACTAAAAGATAAGGTTAATATAATGACCTAAACTTGTCAAAATTTTATTGGATGAGAGTATTTCGACCCATCGCTACCCTAGCTTCGAAATATATCAATTTGGAGCTATTAAAAACCGGATTTTAGTTTATAATAAAATAATATTTTTAGTTAATCCAAAGGTGCCCCTCTCCTCCCTTATAAAAGGGCACCTCCTCCCTCTTTTCCTCACACCACATTTAGCCTTCAAGATCAGACAACCCCTACAAATCTCTCTTCTCCACTTCTCTAGAAACATCCTAGAGGTCATGGTCCTCTTCAAAGAGCAATTTTGTTGCCCTAAAAGGAGGTCTCAAAGAGGCGCTTCAAAGAAGAGGTAATGTCCGTTACCGATTCTTTCAACTTTATTTCTTCTTCCACTTTTTCTTCATTAGTTGTTTCATTATGAATTAATAACATAAGTATCACTAATATACTGATATGTTATTATAAGTATGAAACAACCCTATTTCACTATCTATCCATCCTACGGAAAACGAAATCACCGCGCGTGTGTACGTACGGAATACCGTCTCCACCCCGTGGTGTAATATATTTTCCACCACCACCTTACTTGGATGGGTATAATGGTGTAAATAATGAATATATATGATTATTGTAAAGTGATATTGATTCATAAATAGTATATATACACTCCAATACAATTCCACGATCATGGGAACGATATCATCGCTCGTGCGTACGTACGAAATATCGTCTCCACGATGTGATGCGACTCGTTATACATGATCTTCATTGAATAATGATTATATAAATTAATTGAATGAATGAATATGATATATATTACACTAATACCATTCTGTAAATGAGGTATCTATAACCTAAAGAGAAGAATAAGAATTTATTCGACAAAACACGCATAAGAACAAAAAGTAATAAACACCCGAATAACAAGTAGTAATGAAATATTACTAATAATAAGCTAATAATATGACCATATATGATATCATAACAATGAGTATGATTCTGGAATAAGTCAATGACATTATTTAAATCATTATACAGTAGGTTCAGACACTTACGAAGCAAATCGGACCTAAGGTAAGGGAAAATATCACAATATCATTTTATCTGAGATTGTTTATACTTTGGTATTTACTGGGGTGTATTTTATCATCCACATCCATGTTTCCTCATTATGTAATATTTTTTCCATCCACCTAGATTTGTTTAAATCCAATTTTACCCTTCGATGAGTTTTTTCTAAAAGATATGAAAGGAATCTTTTGTCGTTTTTCGTACGATGTACTTTTTGACTTTTCCGACAAAAGTATGAGAAGAATGTTGTTTTTAACATATACGGCATGAATGGATTTTTAAAACATTATTTCCAAGAAACTTACTTTACAATTTTTCATGTTTATTTTTAATCATCTTCTTTTAGTTTATAATTGTATGACATGTTAAGAAAGGAAAAGCATTTTTGAAGTAGAAAGGATATTTTCTTCAAGAATGGAGTTCAAGTGTTTTATCAAAATTATTGTCCATATAAGATAATAAAGGGTTCTGTTTCTATCCCTATTATTACATTGATTTGATTATGTTGTGATGGAATTATTTTTATGAATTCCTTTATCTTATATGAATTGTTTAATGATGTCATGATGTTTAAGAATCCCATTTTTTGTTACATGGGTTATGCAATGATGTAGGATTTATGATTTTGTGGCACACATAAGAATGGTATCATTATGAGATGGGCATGACCTATATCTCCCTCCAATGCATTGGGTAAAGATTTTATATCTCTTGAGATAGACATGGCCGGAATGGCAGGTTAAACCGGTTCAGTGAAATAGGACTGAAACGAGGAGTGAACTCGATTCAGAAATGAGCTTTGTCCACTAAGATAGTCTTGGCAATGAGTCTTGACTAATAAGAAATGATTCTCTATGATTATGTGTTTATTCCACAATGTTTATTTTTCTTTAATTTATGATTATTGGGATTACAATTCACTAATGTGATTTATCCCATGTTATGAAATTAGGATCTCTTTTGCAGGTTAAGATTTCCAAAAGTTATGTTCTTATGTATATGATGTGATTGATATTTCTTTTGTTTACCGTTACTGAGCATTTGAGCTCACCCATTTGTGTTTTTTATTTCCCCAGGTTATGAAGAAGGTTATTAAGTAGGATATTCCAAAAGGGACTCTAGATATGATGAAATAAACGGGAGGCAAAGTATATGCTTTATGAACCAGTTTTTTATGTTTCCCAGTTTCTAAAGACTCTATACCTATACGGTCCATTCCTGGTTTTGTTATATGTTGTAATAAGTGTGATTCAATTCTGAAGTAATAAAAATGTATGTAAAGTATGGGTCGTTATAGTTGGTATCAGAGGAAAGGTATAGTCCACCTTTGGAAACTAGGATGTGAAATCCTTCGTAAGAACCCTAAGGATAAGTCTAAGCATATAACATGATATTAGTGTTTTGAAAATGGCCATGAACAACCTATGATAAGACCCTAATTGTGAAATTTTATTCTTGATTATGTGTTTTTTCTATTATAATTAGTGTTGTTCACACTATTCTTCTTGGTTTTAGTCAATTGATGGAACCCGAAGGAACCGTGTTAATGCGGAATTCTACGGGAAATGCAATGATTGTACCCCTAAGCAACCAAATGTTATGGGAGCTGGAATGAAAAATCTTGTAGCCATGCTCACACAACATTCTCAAGATATGAATCATGTAGGAATTCCAAATGAGCGAAGGAAGGAGCAACATTCTGTTGAATCCTTTATGAGACAGCGTCCATCTTCATTCAGCAGGTCTACTGATCCATTAGTTTCTGAACAATGGATCAGTACTACTAAAAATATATTTTCAGTTCATCGATGTTCTGAACATGATAAATTCATCTTAGTAGTGTATCATTTGGAAGGAGATGTTGTTCAAAGGTGGAATCTTATTAAGAATATGAGGCAAAGTGATGAAATTGAGTCCATGGAATGGGACGAGTTCAAGAACTTATTTTTCAATAAGTACATCCCTCGTATTCTCTGAACAAAGATGGAGAAAGAGTTTCTTGAACTGAATCAAAAGGATGATGAATCTGTTGGTACCTATGAAGAAAATTTTACAACACTTGTAAGGTACGCTTCTGGTATTATTATCCAACCTGAGAGTAAGATCGATCGATTCTTTAGTGGCTTAAAACCAAGCCATCAAAGGGCCTTAGCCATAAGGGACTTCACTAGCTACGAGGAAATTATTCGATGCGAGCTCAAAGTTGAGATGGAGATTAGAGTAACGCATTTGTCATATGGGTTTGATAAGAAGAGGAAAATTGAATTCAAAGGAAAATCTAAAGAGCACACTGAAAAGAAGATGAGCTTTCCCTTATGCTCAAAGTGTGGAAATAAACATGGAGGGAGTTGTCTTAAAGGTACAAGTAAATGTTTCAAATGTGGAAAGGAAGTTCATCGGGAATTTGAATGCCACAATGATGGGAAGAAGATGTCTAATGATGCAAACAAAGGAAGGGAGACACATAATGAACCTAATACACTTCAATGTTTCAAGTGCAAGGAGATTGGAAATTATGCCAATCAATTCCCAAATCCAAGGGTTGATGATGATGGTCGACGTCAACAAACTCTAAGGCTAAATACAAAGGAAAGTCACATTAAATTTCTATCAGCGATGTGGAGTACGATAACGATGTGGTGAGAGGTACACTTACCATCCCCTCTAAAGTAGAAAATGTTTTTTTTGATTCTGGATCCACCCACTCTTTTATTTCTGAAAATTTTCTAAGAGTATCCCCATATTACCTCAACAATTAGATGCTGAGTTAGCTGTGAAAACACCTAATGGCACAATAGTCGCATCAAAAGTTTATAATTCTTCCCCGATTGAAGTTTGTGGGAAAGTGCTTCATACAAATCTTGTGATCCTCCATATAGTGGAATTTGATGTGATTCTTGGCATGGATTGTATTTCTCTATATGGAGCTCATATCAATTTCTAAAGAAGGGAAGTCACATTTCATGTTCCAGATCAATCATTGATCGTCTATCGATGCAAGGATGAACATAACTTTCTAGTGGAAATTTATTCTATCTTATGGGTCTTGATTCATCTAAATGAAGGTTATTTATCTCAAATTATTGGTGAGAAAATCATGATTAAGAATATGACCATTGTACGAGAGTTTGATGATGTCTTTCCGGAGGAATTGCCGGGTCTTCCACCAAATCATGAAGTTGAGTTTTCAATATAACTCGTACCGGGTGCTTTGCCTATTTCAAATACACCATATAGAATGGCCCCAATTGAGTTGCAAGAATTTAAGAAGAAACTCCAAGAGAATCTTGATAAGGGATTCATACGCCCTAGTGCATCACCTTGGGGAGCACATGTTCTGTTTGTTAAGAAATAAGATGGATCAATGAGACTCTGCATTGATTATCGAGAACATAACAAGATCCCTATCAAGAAAAAATATCCGCTCCCGTGCATTGATGACTTATTTTACCAACTACGCATAGCTCAATAATTTTCCAAGATTGATCTTCGTTCAGGGTATCATCAATTAAGGGTCAAAAGGGAGGATATACCAAATACGGCTTTCCGTACAAGGTGTGGACACTATGAATTTATAGTGATGCCATTCGGCCTTACTAATGCCCCTACTATCTTCATGGATCTGATGAATAGAGTCTTTAGAGACTATCTTGATCAGTTTGTGGTAGTCTTTATAGATGTTATTCTTTTCTATTCAAAGACAAAGGAAGAACATGAAGATCACTTGATAATTATATTGAAGACCATGAGAAAGGAGAAGATTTATGCCAAATTTACCAAGTGTGAATTTTGGCATAAAAAAGTTTCATTTTAGGGTCACTTAATCTCAAAAGAGGGCATATCTGTGGATCCAGCAAAAATAGAGGTTATAGAAAGATGGTCGAGACCAACAACAGTAACCAAGATCCAAAGTTTTCTTGGTTTGGATGGATATTATCGACATTTTGTGAAAGATTTTTCACGATTATCTAATCCACTCACCAGGTTGACTCGAAAAGGAGTTAATTTCGTATGGACGGAGGAATGTGAAGAGAATTTCAAGGAGTTGAAAAGAATGTTATCCAGTGCACCTGTGCTCACATTGCCTTGTTGTGGAGAAAGGCTTGTGATCTACAGTGATTCATCCAAGAAGGGATTGGGGTGTGTTCTTATGCAAAATGATATGGTGATACCTTATGCCTCATGACAGTTGAAAATCCATGAGCAAAATTACCCAACTCATGATTTGGAGTTAGCTGCGGTAATCTTTGCATTAATGATTTGGAGGAATTATGTTTATGGAGAAAGGTGTGATATTTATACTGATCATAAATGTTTAAAGTATATTTTCACACAAAAGGAGCTGAATATGCGCCAAAGAAGATGGTTGGAGCTGATTAAGGATTACGACTGCTTAATTCATTACCACCCTGGGAAAGAAAACAAGGTGGCAGATGCTTTAAGTCGAAAAGACCATGCTACCTTATCCATGATGAGAATCACAAAAGATCCAATATTTATGGATTTATAAAGGATGGATCTTGGAATTATAATGGAAGGGGAAAAATAATATCTTTCTCAAATGAATGTTCAACCATCTATACAAGTGAAGATTAAAGAGGCACAGAATGAAGATGTAGAGTTACAAAAGAAGGTGAGAAATATTCCTGAATTAAACCTTGATTATGATGGGATAATAAAGTTCAGGAATCAGTTTTGTGTTCCTCCCATCCCAGAATTAAAGAAGGAGCTGCTGGATGAGGCTCATAGTTATTCATTCTCTATTCATCCTGGAAGCACAAAGATGTATAGGGTCCTGAAAGAGTACTTCTGGTGGGATGGCATGAAAAGAGATGTTGCTGAATATGTATCTCGATGCTTGGTTTGTCAGCAAGTTAAAGAAGAGAAACACAAGTCTAAGGGGATGTTATGACCATTACCCATACCCGAATAGAAATGGGAAAACATCACTATGGCCATTTTCATCGGACTTCCTAAAACATCCAAAGGAAATAATGCTATCTGGGTCATAATTGATCGTCTTACAAAGTCTGCATACTTCATTACTATTAGAGAGGATTTCTCTCTAGATCAGCTTTCTAGGATATATGTAAAGGAAGTAGTAAGATTCCATGGAGTACCACTTTCCGTTATATCTGATCGGTATCCAAGATTTACCTCAAAGTTCTGGCGAAGTCTTCAGCATACTCTGGATACAGAGTTGAGTTTCAGCACTGCTTATCATACTCAAACAGACGGTTAGTCTGAGAGAAAAATTCAAACTCTAGAAGATATGTTGAGAGCTTGCTCTATGGATTTCAAAGGTGGTTGGGATCAACACCTACCTTTTGTGGAATTTTCTTATAATAATAGCTTTCACTCTAGTATTCAGATGTCTCCTTATGAATCTCTCTATGTAAAGAAATTCAGGACTCCAACTTGCTGGGATGAAGTTGGGGAAAGAAATCTATTAGGAACTGATCTTGATGATGAGATGAGAGAAAAGGTTCGATCAATTAAACAACACATAAGAGCAGCTCAGAGTTGACAGAAAAGTTATGTCGACAATAGAAGAAAAGGCCTAGCATTTGAAGTGGGTGATAATGTCTTCTTACGAATATCTCTGTGGAAGAGGGTCATGAGATTTGGAAAGAAGGGGAAGTTAAGCCCTCGATATATCGGTCCTTTCCAAATATTGGATCATGTTGGAAAGGTAGCTTACCGATTTGTGCTTCCACCGAATCTCTCTCAAGTTCACGATGTTTTCCATGTATTTCTCTTGAGAAAGTACATACCTGATCCTTCACATGTAGTCATCTCAGAAGTTGTACCACGGTAGAAAGATATTTCTTATGAAGAACAACTGATAGAGATTTTGGATCATAGCGAAAAAGTCCTACGAAACAAGACCACTAAATTGGTGAAAGTTTTATGGAGGAACAACTAGTTAGAAGAAACTACATGGGAGCTTGAGGATATGATGAGGGAAAGTTATCCTCATTTGTTTGTTACAAATTGACGAATTTTGAAGGCGAAATTCATTTTAAGGGGGGCAGAATGTAACACCCGAGACTTTTATGAGAAATATTTTGTTTTTATGTTATATAAATCATCAAATGGATCTTTCAATACACAGAACACTAGCTTGTCTTTCTTTACACGTAACCGTGACCTTCATTGATAGCTTGTGTCGTATGCAATACCGAGTTTCCCTAAACAACGATATGCTATTAAAATATTATTAAAACTAGTCATTATGAATAGTAATAACCACTTTTTGAAATTTTGTAAATTTTATTTTTCAAAATGGACTTCATTTTTGGATTCGGAATATCGAAATTAGACTAGGGTGAAATTTTGGTATTTTTCTGAAAAGTTTCAATTTTTGACGAATAGTGAAAACACTGGGTTACTATTTAAAAACCGACTTTTTATTTAAATAATTATTTATTTTATTTAAATTTATCTTAGTTAAAAATTGATACAGAATACCTTTGTAAGTTCAAAGTAATTCATTGGAGTCATTTTATAATAATTTTAGATATATAAAAATTTTATTGAACTTTTGACCGTCTTTTACCCACCTCCTAGGAGAATTTGCAAATTTACATAAAACTTAATTTTACCTCTTCTATGAGTGGAATTTCGAAAATCCGAGAGACACAGTAAATATCTAGGATTGAAATGTGGTTCAATGATATGAAAATAATTTTTGGTGAATATTAACTTTTTACTTTTTTTTACCACGGTTAAAAGTAAATAGGGCAACTAAGGGTAAAAATGATATTATTATTACCCTAACACATGTTCTAATTCTACTGGATAATTATAATTAGACCAAAAACAACTTTAGGAATAATATATTACCATTTAGACTCACATGTATTAGATTAGGACATTTATTATTAATTTAATTAATGAATGGTTAAAATAGTTAAAATCAAAGTTTAATAAGTAAATAATTTTTAATATAGGGTTATAGATAATATAAATTCGACTATAAATATTAATTAGAAATATAAAAATATTTCCTACATAACGGTATTTTATTTGTAATTTTTAAACTTAAAAAAAATTAATCTATTTATGATACAATGATGATGCAGTAATTATCTTATTAATGAAATATTGACATAATTGATGTTATAAATACCCAAATAAATGTAATTTGACACTTTTTATTAATTCAAATAATTTTCTATGTTAATATGACATGTTCGTATTGATTTAATTAATTATTTTCGAACTAATCATTTTTTTATGATTTTCACTAATATCAATTACCAAATAGTGTCAAAATTGACATAAAATAGTTTTTAAAACAAATATTATATTATTAATTGATATTATATTCCTAAAAATATAAGGTTATGCAAAGAAACTTATATCATGATATTTGTATCATTAATGTACTACTTGGGGGTCGCTTGGATGTATATGGTAAGTTTAATAACTATATAATATAAAAATACAAAGTGACATGGTAAATGTCAATCTAATTAAATAACAGTTAAAACTAAAAGATAAGGTTAATATAATGACCTAAACTTTTCTAAATTATATTGGATGAGAGTATTTCGACCCATATCCACCTTATCTTCTAAATATATCAATTTGGAGCTGTAAAAAACCTAATTTGACTTTATAATAAAATAATATTTTTAGTTATTCCAAAGGTTCCCCTCTCCTCCCTTATAAAAGGGCACCTCCTCCCTCTTTTCCTCACACCACATTGATTCTTCATGCTCGGCCAAACCCTGCGAATATCTTCTCTCCACTTCCTTAGAAACATCCTAGAGGTCCTGGTCTTATTCAAAGACCAATTTCAGTGCCCTAAAATAAGGTCTCAAAGTGGAGTTTCAAAGAAGAGGTAATGTCTGTTACCGATTCTTTCAACATTATTTCTTCTTCCACTTATGATTCTTTAGTTGTTTCATTATGAATTAATAACATCAGTATCACTCATATACGGATATGTTATTATAAGTATTAAACAACCCTATTTCACCATCTATCCATCCTACGGAAAACAAAATCACCGCACGTGCGTACGTACGGAATACCGTCTCCACGCCGTGGTGTAATATATTTTCCACCACCACCTTACTTGGATGGGTATAATTGTGTAAAGAATGAATATATATGATTATTTTAAAGTGATATTGATTATGAAATAGTATACATACACTCCAATACAATTCCATGATCATGGGAATGATATCATCGCTCGTGCGTACGTACGGAATACCGTCTCCACGATGTGATGCGACTCGTTATACATGATCTTCATTGCATAATGATTATATAAATGAATTGAATGAATGAATATGATATATATTACACTAATACCATTATGTAAATGAGGTACTTATAACCTAAAGAGAAAAATAAGAATTTATTCGACAAAACACGCATAAGAAAAAAAAGTAATAAACACCCAAATAACAAGTAGCAATGAAATATTACTAATAATAATCTAAGAATATGACCATATATGATATCATAACAATGATTATGATTCTGGAATAAGTAAATGACATTATTTAAATCATTATACAGGAGGTTCGGACACTTATAAAAACAAATCAGACCTAAGGTAATGGAAAATATCACAATCTCGTTTTATCCGAGATTGTTTATACTTTGGTATTTACTGGAGTGTATTTTATCATCCACATCCTTGTTTCCTCAATATGTAATATTGTTTCCATCCACCTACATTTGTTTAAATCCAATTTTACCCTTTGGTGAGTTTTTGGTAAATGATATGAAAGGAATCTTTTGTCGTTTTTCGTACGAGGTACTTTTTGACTTTTCCGACAAAAGTATGAGAAGAATGTTGTTTTTAACTTATACGACATTAATGGATTTTTAAAACATTATTTCCAAGAAGCTTACATTAAAAGTTTTCAAGTTTATTTTTAATCAACTTCTTTTAGTTTATAATTGTATGACATGTTAAGAAAGGAAAAGTGTTTTTGAAGTAGAAAGGATATCTTCCTCAAGAATGGAGTTCAAGTGTTTTATCAAAATTATTTTCCATCTAAGATAATAAAGGGTTCTGTTTCAATCCCTATTATTACATTTATTTGATTATGTTGTGATGGAATTATTTTTATGAATTCCTTTATCTTATATGAATTGTTTTATGATGTCATGATGTTTAAGACTCCCATTTTTTGTTAGATGGGTTATGCAATGATGTATGATTTATGATTTTGTGGCTCACATAAGAATGGTATCATTATGAGATGGATGGGACCTATATCTCCCTCCAATTCATTGCGTAAATATTTTATATCTCATGAGATAGACATGGCTAGAATGGAAGGTTAAACCGGTTCAGTGAAATATGACTGAAACGAGGAGTGAACTCGGTTCAAAAATGGACTTTGTCCATTAAGATATTCTTGGCAATGAGTCTTGACTAATAAGAAATGATTCTTATTGATTATGTGTGTATGCCACAATGTTTCTTTTTTTTTTATGTTATGATTATTGGGATTACATTTCACTACTATGATTTATCCCATGTTATGAAATTATGATCTCTTTTGCAGGTTAAGATTTCCAAAAGTTATGTTCTTATGTATATGATGTGATTGATATTTCTTTTGTTTACCCTTACTGAGAATTTGAGATCACCCTTTTGTAAGTTTTTTTTCCCCAGGTTAGGAAGAAGGTTATTAAGTAGGATATTCCAAAAGGGACTCTAGATATGATGAAATTAATGGGAGGCAAAGTAGATGCTTTATGAACCAGTTGATTATGTTTCCCAGTTTCTGAAGACTCTATACCTATATGGTCCTTTCCTGGTTTTGTTATATGTTGTAATAAGTGTGCTTCAATTCTTAAGTAATTACAATGTATGTAAAGTATGGGTCATTATATAAACCGGGGGTGGGGTGATCCCATGATAGATCTCCAATGCATTGGGTTGTGAGATGTAGGTTAACATTAAGGGTTCTTCTATGATAATTTGGAAATATACTGTGATGGGTATTACAAACGTAAACATGAAGGCTACTCCCTATGTAGCAGTGAAAGCTAAAATGTATGTATGATATGGATGCCACAAGTTTCCTTTATGATTTATTATTTCTAAGAAGTTTTTTTAGGAATATTATGATTTCAAGAGGTATGTTAAAATGTTTTTGTTTAATGGGTGAAAATTATGATTTTGTGAAAATGTTTTCATGGGTTTAAAATATTTATGGACTAACGGTGTTATTCCTTATTTTATTTTATTTACATTTATCTTAATGACATCCCATGTTTTTGAAATGTTTTCCACAGATATAAGTATGTGTAAGAGAAAGGATTATGTAAAGAAGAATTTGATCACAAAAAGAAATCATTTTTATTTTTTAAAAATGTTTTTTTATTTTGGATGAAATAGATACTGTTTTAGTTGTATCCACTTTGTATAAATTTGAGTTCTTATGTAATAGTTATGGAATAATTCTCTAAAACTCTAAACTTGAAAAGATCATCAATTTGAATTCTTTAAATAACTCAAGATTATGTATTGTTTAATGATGATACCTTATAATATATATGATAATTATATCTCTTGATTCATTATATATTATATTCCTTTTTTACTTTCTATTACACATGGGATACAATAATGTTTCTCACCTGATAATGTCTTTTGTTTATATATGGACTACCACCTTTATAAAGCGATGTAACCCCATTTTCATGACAAGGCCACATTGATGATATATATATATAAATATATTTAAATAAATATTATTTTATATATGATATTATTAAAATTATGGAAAGATAAAATATTTCTTAACTCCTTTCCATAATGATTATCTTGAAACTGAAATGTTATTCAAGCGTACATTTGTCCTACTATCTCCATGATCATAACACACTTTATTTACCAATTTTCTTTCATTATTGGTCTTAAAATTGTAATTTATGTATAAATATGATAAATATTTAATGATAATTATTCTATTTATGTTTAAATAATTACCTCTTTGACCATGATCAACAAACCCAAGTCATTTTTGAAAAATAAGTCTAATATGGTCAAAATATCCAACGTTAACTAAATTGATTTATTAATTGTATATAACATGGTAATAAGTAAAATAAAATAAATATTAACCGTTAAAGAGTTTTTTAAGAGAGTAAATAATTAAATTTTTTATTATCTAGGAAGATAAATACACATGTGAAAAATTAGATTCAATGTAAGAGACTTCATCTCAATTTCCTTTCATTGAGACATATTTAGATGTTATACACCAATAATCTTTTAAAAGATGTGTATACAAACCCTTTTCCATGTTATACCTTCAAATTATCAATTTTAATTGTATTTATAAAATTTTTTAATGTTATTTCTCAATGATACTTATGATTCAAATATTTACAAAGTGATAAGGAAATTTTCTTTTAAAAATACCTTTTAATGTTTTCCTTAAAACTTTTTATTTTACATGTATATATTTTTAAAATTATTTTATGAAAATTTATATAAGGACATAAAATAATTTATAAATTTAATTTTATGTCTCTTTTTACATTATTTTTAAAGGTCTTCAAAAAGAATTTTTTTTTCATTTTATAAAGTACATTTTGTCAAAAAAAGAATGTCTTATTTTTAACATATACAATGAAAATGAATTTTATGCTACCATGAACAATATATTATTTATAGTTTAATTTTAAATTTTCCATTTTTTACTTAAATGAATGTTTTTCCCTTTTTTTGGTATTTTGGTATTGAAAATGGTTTTTCAAAATGAAAGGTTATTTTTCTATTGAAATTTTGTTTTTAAAAGAAAATTGTATTTTCATATCCAAAATTTATTTTCTTATGTGTTTGAATTCGTTTTTTCAAATTTTTTATGATGAATAAGTGAAAGGATATCTTATATATCCATGATATGGTACTTGATTATTATACATTGGAAATGGGTGAGACCAGATAGTGTCGGGCGAGTAGTTACAACTTATATAATGGGGAGGCATAGATAGTCCTAAGTGAGCTAGTTACAGATTATATGATTGGTGGAAAATATAGAATTGACTGAGACCGATATAGATTACATGATCGATGTGTATAGATAGATCTCAAATTCATGGGGTAATTTTACTTAACTTAAGAAGAAATAAGGAGGGAGTTACCAAAAGGTTTCTCCTATGGATTTTACTTGGATGTAGTTAATTCTAACACATGTTTAGAACAAGTTATGAATTTGATTATCTATGATACTAAAAAATGGATTTAAATTTATTGGTATGAGATTTAGAGGAATTATTTGAACAAAACGTGTTTGTGTTTATCATGTGAAAATGTTTTATATCTTTCACTCAATGAACATTGATGTAAAGGTAAATATTTTAGGGGTTTTCATGTTTTTTCTGAACTAACATTTTTCTTTATTTTTTATAGACCTTACTTATATTTTTGTGCTAATCCAAAGTTTTTAAATGTTTTTCAATATATGGGTAAGTTAAAGGATGATGTCAAGTTTAAAGTCGTGATGATTTTTCATAGAAAGAAAGAAATTGTTTATTTTGAAAAGTTTTATATGTTTGAAGAAATAGAGAATGATCAGAAGTTTCAACTAGGTATTATATGATTTTTTTAAATTATGAGTAATTACCTAATTATATAAATATCTAAATCGAATAATATCCTCCAAGTGAAAAAATGTAAATTCCTGACTAAAACTAAATATTATGTAATGTTAAAGGCTAGGTCTTTATAATAACATTAAAGTGAGAATTAGTTAATGAATTGTTTATGTGTATCAATTATAAATAAAAATTAAACAAGTGTAAATACAAACATATATAATAAAAATTTGTTTTTTATATAATCATAGAATATCAAAGACAATAAAAAAGTAATAATATCCATTGAAAATAAATTATGTTATGAAATTATGTACCAATTGATAAATTTTAATCCAAATACCCTTAGATGATATAATTAAAATTAAAAATTAAAATAACATAAATAATGATGTATTCATTATTTTACATGATAAAGGGTCTGTATATACACTATATAAAAAATATTAGGTTCATAATATTATAATGTGCCTCAATTAAATGAAATTAAGACGAAATACCTTACCATATTCTTACTTTTGGTTATAAGTAATTTAACCTCATTTATAATGGTTTTAACAATATTATTAATTTATGAAATAATATTATTAATTCTTATAATTTCTTATATTATCCTTATATTACATTTTTTCACCCATTTTTAATATCATTTAATTATTTTCATTATTTCAGGTGTTAATTGCCTTGTTTTCTCATGTACTGTTTATCTTAAAATTTCCAATTCACATTCATATAATATGTATCCAAAATATATAGAATTATAATAATGCTAAAATATCATATTTACTTAGTATATAAATTATAAAAATCATTTATAAAAGTTTATCATGGAAAATGAATCACATCACATCATGTAGACAGTATGACGTATGTATAGTAGATCAATGATATCATTCCATTAATGGTTGAAAGGATAAGAAAGTGGGTGATATATTAAATTTAGATAATCAATATAATATCATATAAATCAAATTTAGTAAATAATTTTATCCTTATTACATTCCATGTAAAGCGTAATTGGAAGATGAATCACATCGCTTCGTGAGGCTGAAGTCTGCCATACACACAAGAAACATTATCATATTTTAAACGACATGGAGAATAAAAAAGTATACATGATATTAAAATTAAAGAATAATAATAATATCATAATTATAATATACATGTGTTAAATCCATCATTGTATCCATCTATGTGAGGTGGTAATTGAAAAAAAATCACCGTTTTGCGAGGTGGTAGTCCTCCATACACACGAATGATGATTTCATAACCCATTTGATAGAAGTATAAATGTTTAATTAGTATTAAACAAACATAATAACATCTATGTATATGGGATATATTTATTTTATTATATTTTATATTTTAATAAATAATTTATGGTGGAAAAAATAATTAAAATGAAATTTATTTCTTAATATAATTACCTTATCTAAGAGAAAAAACCTTTAGATATCCTATTAAGGACCCTAGGGATGGTCTTTTAAGAGAACCATATACTATAAAATGTAATTAATTATTTTTGGGAGAGAATTGGGCATGGTTTTTTTAAGCCAAAAATCTTTTGAGGTGTGACTAAGTGAGGGGAGGGAGTTCTCTTTTATAAGTGACGAAAGAGAACCCTCTTAGAAATTACATAGACATTTCCCAAAAAAAATCCAAAATTTTAAAGTTATCCACATGAAAAATAATTCAAAATAGACATATATAGAAACATGGAAATTATAATATGGATATATTCCCAAAAAATAGTAATTTTCTAATTATTTAGGTCATTTTAACACATATCCTTTTGGTTTAACCCCATAGTAAATCTATTTTTACCTGAACTGTAGTAACTTATTTTTACTTTTTTAACTATTTACATTGGTAAAAAATTAAGTTGAACTCATAAGACAATATAAATTTTCCCATTTAAATATATTAAATCAATTTTTTCAAATTAAATTCACTTAATTGAAAAATTTTACTTTAAAATTACTCTCACAGATGCGATGAGAAACCGAGTTTTAAAGAAACAATGCTCAAATGATTAAAAGTTTTTATATAAAAATTATGTATGAAAATGATTTATCTAACATATATTGGATTAATTGAAATATAATTGAACTATTTTAACTTAAAATCCAATTCAAAATATATTTTATCTTTATATATAATTTAAATGAAAAGGCCATTTTCAATTAAAATGCAGTATTTTATACTATTCATCGAAACAATGAAACTCTTCAGAAAGAATCCAAATAATTAACCATAATATATTTTTTTGTATTATGATGTTAAAAATCAAGTTTATTTATTCAAATAAATTTCCTAAAAGTTTTAAAGCTTTATTTTAAATTATGGGTAAAAAGCACGGCAAAACCTTGTTTTAGAAAAAATACAGTTTTTCAGAAATCATTTTTTTATTTTAAATGATCTTTATATTATTGCTAATAAACAGATAAATATAATATTCATAATTTTGTTATTATTATTCATAAACTTAAATTTAACATATATATTATAACTATAAAATTAAATAATAATATTTTAATAATATTTTACATTTCGTTTAAAGTCAGTATTGCGTGTAACGAAATATAAACGTATTGTTTCATGCAGTGTAAGCTAAAATTGGTGTTTAATATAAAATATTATATTGAATATATTTAATATATTGAATTTATATAAGAATAAATATATTTTAATGTATCAAGATGTTATATTCCCTTCTAGTCTTTGTGTTGCATGTCATACACATTATAGAATATGATGTTCATATTTTAAAATATTGGGGTGTTACAGTCTCCCCACCTTAAATAAATTGTGTACTAACAATTTAAACATGATCTTGGTAATAAATGGTTTGATATTTTCAAATTATTCTATTATAAACCCACATTATAAAAGGATTAATAAAATATCCTCTTAATAAGAGAAAAATTGAAGTGAAAAGGTCACATGGAATAACACAAAACTCAGTTTCTAAGTTGGATAACATTGATGGAATGTGATTATATGGACATGGAAGAAAGAAATATATAATTACATAGAGTTATTGTAGTAATTAAACAAAATCAAGTGAATTGTAAATGGAATGTTAAGGGCCTCAAAACCATGAATATGTGATTATTTAAAAGCCCATATGATTCATTGGATATGAACGTCATAGGTTAACATTTTTATTTCAGGATCCATCTCCTAATGTTAAAGAATTATTTTACTATATAAGAATATAAATAAATATAATTACTTAATACTTTTTTATTTCATAAGAATAATTGAATAATTTGGTTCTGATCTGATCAATTTTCTATTCAACCCTTACTCCAAGAAATGAATATCCAAAAGTGTTTTTTTATTTCTGAAGAACTAAAATTAACTATTAATAGATTGAAAGATATATAACATAATAACAAGTCATTCTTCCAGTCTCTAAATATTTTACAAAAAAAAATTTATCTAAAGTTATTCAATATAATAAATTAATATCTAAACCTCAAAATTAATACCATTAGTTCATCATTGATATTTAATTTTTAAATCATTTAACTAATTAAATATTAACCAGGAAATCACATTGTCCAGTGGTAGGTTCTTAACCCTTTATCACCCTTCATTCATGGGTTCATGCCCCATGGCCTTTCCAAACATGATGGTTTATCAACTGACATACAAGTTGTATTTTTCTAAAATTTATTAATATAATTCCTATAATATTCCCAGAAAATATGATGGATATACATGAAATTCAATTAATCATTAAACAAAAAATTTTCTATGGTTTTCAAAAAAAAAATTTCACGAAGTCTAATAAAATTATTTTAATATTATGATAATGTCATTAATGATCATATTAACCCTAAAGGTTATAAATACTTTTCAAATTATATATATAAAATGGAAATTCATTATTACTCAAAAAAAATTCCACTAAAACATATACTTACTATAAATTTCTTCCAAAATATTAATAATCATGGTAGAATCCCATCCAATAAAACCATAAAAGTTTCGTTTTAGACTTTTAAATTGTGATCAATATTAAACTCATTAAACCATGATGGTATCCATAAATCTAAATTTAATTAAGACATCTATGCTTAAAATTTAACACAATCCTCAGGTGTATCATGATTAATATTACAAAAAAATATTTGTAAAAATAATTTTAAAATATAATTCTTGAATCCAAATACATAAATTCTTCATCCATTTTATTTAAACATAGGTCTTTTCTTGATTTAGGTTTTATCCTAGGTCTTTTATTATTTAATCCTATTCAAACCCTTTATAATGGTTTTTAAAGAACATGTGAATTTTCCTAAGTATATACCTTGGGAGTGACATACAAGGTGCATAATAAGGCCCATTTTCATGCACTAGGTGACGATAAGGGAAAGCCCAATACGTCCTTCTCAAAGTTAATACCCCTAGGTAAATATGTTCCAGAACCACATCCACTTATAATTCCCATAAAGGGATTTATTTATTTGAAAAACCACATATTCTGTACCATACTAAAACAATACGATGTTCTTTTATAATTATCATTAATGTATATTATAGGGTTATGATTCTTAATCTATGTTTTCCTAAATCTAGTTCCCTATGTTTCTAATAAACATCCAATGATACCAACTATAGAAATCCCAACCCCAGTATCCCAGATCCAGTGTAATACTTATTACGCTAACATAAGATAAAAGGAATCACATCCCAAAGGAATGAATAGTTTAGTAGTCTTGGTAAACTAGATAAACACATGAGTTTTTCATTACATTTGGAAATTCAATTTTCAACATAATTGTTTTTTCCAAGAATATTATTTTTCCATTTAGCATATCCTTTCATATCAATAATAAAACACTTCAAATATTCATGAGAATGAAAACAAAATATGGGTGAGATAATATGCTCAGTAAGTGTTAAGTATGGTAGGAACTATCATGAATCGATAAAGAATAATCAATACATAATTGTAAATAATTGAACGCACATTTCATTTAATCAATATATTTTGTATCATAATTAGATAAGGAGTAATAATTTTGGAAATATAAATAGATGAAAACAAATTCCATTTAATCAATAAATTAAGAATGAAATACATCAAGAGATAATATCATTGAAAAAATATCTTGGATAATAATAACTAAATTATTAATGTAGGAAATTCCTAATTATTGGACATTATATATCAAAACAAATGTTACATATACCATCAATACCATTCTTAATATGATTTAAAGATACTATTTACAAACCCATCCAGTTTGGACAATTTTATCTCTACTATGAATACATTTAACATGATAATTTAAAACTATTGTGTAAAAAATCACAGGGTTTAGTCAATTGATTTTGTCTCATGAGACCCATTGATGCATCTAGGGGCTATATGAAGTCTAGGTCGTGCCCATAATTGTATGTCCAAAGCATTATTAATATATATTTTTTGGTCTGAGTGGAATCTCAAGAGGGAGTGAATTGAGTTCCTGAAAAAAATTTCTTTTAAAAAAGATTATTTTAAAAGGATCCCTCAATTTTAAAATGGCCCAGTTAATTAAGGTAGAAGAGATTTAAATATTTAGTTGGTCAACATGTTTCTTAATGGGTGATTAATCTTCAGTTGAATTAGTGTAAAACACCTATTTGACTTTTGAAACAAGTTTATTGAATTAAAAAAATACACACACTAACCAAAACTAACTATCAAAGTGAAAGAAAAATAGATTTATTTTTTAGCAAATATAAGTAGTGGAAAATAGATAAAACAGAGTATAAAAAAATATAGCGCACAGTGATGTAAAACAAGAGGTTCAGTCTCAAGATGAGACTTAATCCTCTCCACTTGGTGATCACCTACCACCAAGCAGTTTATATTAGCAATAAACTTGATACACAACCTGTATCGTGATTTACAACAGTTTTCACATTCTGTCCAGGGTTCACACCCTCTTCCACAGTTCTTCATGGGAAAAAACAAATAGTACAGACCACACATGGTCTCTTCCACAGTAATACATGGGAAAAAAATATAGATGATGTTTGATGTGAGGATATTCAGTATCCTACAGTTTAAGCACAAGAGACAGTGTGTGAAACAGATAGACACACACACTTCTATGAAGTGTAAAATGAAAGAACACAATAGAGCTAAGACTATAATCTTGAGTTTATAAAGCTCTATGTGTTAGCAGTTTAGATTTTGACTCCTTGGAGTGAAGAATTTGATGTTTGAGACTTTATCTAGATGTTGTCTCCAAACCAGAATGTCACAAATCCAGGGTCTAACTTCGAGTGCTCTGCTTCTGGTATCGATGAAGAGTTGATGAGGCACACAAGTTAGAAGTGATTTTGTCCCAAAATGATCTTCATGATGCATTTTGGATTCACAGTGTAAGTGCTGGATGGTTCTTCTTTGATCTTAGTAGGTAAGAATCTTCACATGTACAGACACACATTTTATACCACCCACTTCACCATGTATATATATATATATATATATATATATCCAATTTTCATTCTTGGTATGCTCTTTTTATAATTGAGTTCAGACAATAGGAGTGAGTAGATCACATGTGATCTTTCTCGTACCTCGTACTGTCCCCAGATATGGTTTCTTGATACATCTACAATCAGCATTAATTAATATCAGAAGAATTTAAATTAGAAATTACAACCATTAGAAAAATATCAAGAACTTTAAAAATTAAGGGCATCAGAAGAGTAGTAACAGTAGCCTTTACGTTGGTAGGCTTCAACAGTAGGTGCACATCGGCAACCTCCGACTATAAAATTCCATAGGTAACCATTAGCATTAACCTTCAACAGTTGGCTTGCATCAGTGAACTTTGTATCGGTGACCATGTATCATTGAACTTGTATCAGTGACCTTGTATAGGTGACCTTGTATCGGTGACCTTGTATCGGTGAACTTCTATCAGTGACCTTGTATCAGTGACCTTATATCAGTGACCTTGTATTAGTGACCATGTATCAGTGAACTTGTGTCAGTGACCTTGTATCGGTGACCTTGTATCGGTGACCTTGTATCGGTGACATTGTATCAGTGAGCTTGTATCAGTGACCTTGTATCAGTGACCTTGTATCTATGACCCTCTATCTTAGATAAATTCTGAACTGTAAGCTTAAAATGAGAGCAATGAGATTAATAATACATGGGTATTAATTTGAGATAAGCATGATTTTCACATAAACAATTATCTTATAGGAGAAACAAGATGATTTATATAAATGAAATATGATTTGGGATTATCAAAATAGGTGAGTCCAACAATCTCCCTATTTTTGATAATCACAAATTATGTCATCGAATTGTTAGGTTTTAAGTAGTTTTGAATCAAGGTTAAACACAGCTTCTAATTCCATTAGTGATGTTAGTATACAAATATTAGTAAATCATTAAAATAAAATAAAATTGAATTCAAAACATATAAATTGATGATAGAACACCACTCCTCCTTTGTGATTAAAAAAAGGATACATAACAAAAAGAGATAGAAGATATGGTTTGTATTAATAAAACAAGAGTGAAATATACAAAAAGAAATACACCAATACCTATAAGCTAAAAAAATTCACACTCATTCAACATCAGAGAAGTACATTGGAGCTTTGGATTTGGAAGCTGAGAAGTTAGGTGATGAAGGTGAAGGGATAGGCCGAGGAATGGAAATTAGCAGTGTAGGAAGAGCATCCATCGAGGAATCAGAAGACCTATAGTGAGTAGATCTATGAGGACTCATGGGGGTCCAGATTTTGATGGCTTGAGAAGGAGTCATCAATGGAGCAGCACTAGTGGAACCTGAAGTAGATGAGGTAGAATAAAAAGTTGGAGGGACAATGATGGGAGTTCAGTCCACATGGAAAAAGGGAAACAGAAGACTTATGAAATATATAATTAAACTTCCTTCTCATTCCATGGCAGAGATAAAGTCATCCTTATTCTCCATAAATTTCTCTAAGGCAGGAGTCAATTCCCTGAGCCTACTAACTTGATCCTTAAAGGCCTGAGTGACAGGTGGAATCCTTATGTTATCCAACAAAAACATGAAGTGAACATCCATATGATGCTTTTTATATACCCTTTTGTAATAAAAGTCAACTTGATCATTGATGGATTTATGATCTTGAGCAGTTTCCTTTAAATAATCTCCCAAATACTTATGAATTTCCCTGGTAATGGGAATGACTTGAGTCACAGGTTGAGGGTCCAGGGTACTAGCACTGGATAATATTTCTACTTCTCATATAACAATATATCTTAAAGCAGCTACATCAACTGAAGGAGATGCTGATGTGGAAGCAGATATTGCTAGAGGTGCCAGAGAGAAATCCGTTATCTCCTTGAAATATTTAGTAGGCCCACTGATGGGCCTTTTCACATCATCATTCTGGCCTTTGACATGTGTTTCCATAGACTTCTTGAAGTAATCAAACACCGTTACCAACTATTGAACCACTTTCTTGATATATCTGAGATCTCTATCAACCTGATCACTTGAAGCCAAATATACATCTAATCTAGAAATAGAATGCTTCACTGATTCCATATAATCTTCCAATGTATGTACCTGATTCTGACATGCCTTGACCTCATGTAACATAGATGAGTGAGAGGTAGAAACTAGCATTTCCATTTTAGAGGTGACAACTTCTTGACTTTGAGTCATAGACCTCTCTAAACCAACAAATCTCACATCAATGTGGCTCCTCATATCTAAGTTTATTGATTCCAAATCTTTCTTCTTCACATCGTCTCGTAGTAGAAGTACTACTGGCTGTACAATAGTTGATTATAAAATAGTAGGAATTGGAGGACTTATAATACGATGGTCATCTTTAAAAATCTCTATAATCTAAACCTTACACCACAAATATAGGAGATTCAATCTAGTCCTCTATTCTATGTGCAACAACAACTAATCCTATAGAAACAGGTTTCTCCCCCTTACTTGGAGTATTATCTTGATTAACCATATCCATCTCTGCCATACCTCCTTGAGCAACTACATCAGCAAAAGGGTCCACTGAAACTTATTCTATTGAATCTTAAACTACTTGTAATGAAATTTTAGTTTCATCTGAATCATCAACTTCTTCATCTCCAATTTCTACCCTTTCTGTATGAATTATTAGAGGACTAAGACATATACATTCCTCTTCACTTTCAGTAGAAACTGTTTCACAGTTATCATGACTTGACTCAGATTACTCATCCATATCTGAGGTGTCTCTAATGTCTCTTAAGTCATTTTCAGCCCCTTCTTCTTCACTGGTTTCCTCATAACTGTCCCTTAGGACAATCTCCCTTCTAGGAATCCTTTTTGGTGGACTGCGCACATTAAAGGAAATAGTACTAGTATGTGGATTGGAGGGAAGGTCAGGATCACTCCTGTCATATATAGGAGAATCATTTCTTTCTTTCACAACAACTACTTCATCTCATTCTTAATCTGAATAGGCATGCTCACCTTCATTAGGCTTAAGGACATGGTATCTCTTATTCTTAAGCCTAGTAGGATGCACCACAAGGTTAAACTCTTCATATACCTTAGCCTCATCATTCACCCATCTCATCATCCATGGATTCGTGTTGATCTTTATAAATGTGAAATTCACTTTGGTGATGCAATGGTTATCCCCCACAACAACTGTTTCCTCCTTAGCTCCAGAAACTCCTTTCACTTTCAACATAAAGGATATCATCTTAGGATAAAATAAGCATTGGATTTGGAACTGGGATTGGCCATTTCTTCTTGTTGAATCATCAAAATCCTATATAAATTAATTTTTTGTCCATGATTTAACAGATACAAAAGAAATACATCCTAAAATTTTAGTGTAGCAAAGTCCATTCTCCTGGGACTCAAAACAGGTTGGAAAAACTTAAACAGTATCTTGTCTTCTATTTCTATCTCAACATCAATAACTTCTCTAGGGATCCCACTCCCTGTCAGTTCAGCTAGAGCTTCTTCGTAACAAATGAACTCAGTAGTGGGAAACACCAATTTTGAGTAATATTAAAAAATCCCTTCATGTGGTACTCTGAAACATTCATCCCATTCAGCAGAGGAGAAGCTCAAACTTACTCCATTCACCTATGAAGACATTATGTGCTCACCCTAAGACTACTCAAAATGGAGTTACTCATAAAATTAGTTCACTAAAATCAGTTAATAGGGTCTATTGTTGTTTGCAGAACACTCAACCTATCCCAAAGCTTCATGTTCCTTCAATACTAATGACTGTATCGACAGTATCCACTCCGAACATAAATCTTTCTCAACCAATATTTCCCTTTTTGATAAATGCGTGTTGATTAGATTTTCCCATTTTGGACTTCCACTGCTAGACCAAGCTGTAGGTCTCTTCGGATTCAGCACATCCCCTTCATCACTAATTAGCGCCTCTTCAATCTAGCTATCAATCTGGAGCAGTTCAAGGGTTTTAGTAGTGGTTTTAGGTTCTAGAGAAAAATATTTGGGAGAGGGTTTTATGTGCATAGAGATGTGGTATGTGTTTTAAGTTTATCAATTAGGGATTGAAAAACAAATCAATTAAAGGAAATAAATAAATCTAAAAACATTTCAGATTCCAGCAGAAAAATACTAAAGTCCCAGAATTAAGTCGACTAACGATAATGCATCATCAGTAAGTTCCTAATGGTGAGGTTTTATCAGTATGGTCCTAATGGTGAGGACTTATTGGAATGTTTCAGTGGTGAGGTCCTATCTGTAAGGTCTAATGGTGAGGACCTATCGGTAAGGTCCTATCGGTAAGGTCCAGTGGAGAGGTCCAATCGGTAATGTCCAATGGTGAGCAGTAAATATTAAATGGTTTTTAGAATTACCGATAGGACCTCACCATTAGACTTTTTTCTAACTATGTTTCTAGATTCATCAACTTTATTTCTAAACATCCATTTAGTGCCTATAGTCAAAGTGACTTTAGTTATGTCTACTAATTCCCAAACATTGTTTCTTTCAAAATGATTCAATTTTACTTGCATAACTATCACCCAAAATTCACCATTGACTGCATCATTTATATTTTTTGATTCATACTGTGAAATAAAGGCTTGATGTTCAACCTATTTTCTCAGAGAATATATTGTTTTTCCCTATATTTAGATCACCAACTACAACATATACAGAATGATACTTGAGAGTTCTAATATCTCTAGAAAGAGTTGAACTAGACTCCTCACAGTTGTATACATGTTCAGATTCAATGGGTGTAGATTCTGGAAGATTCCCAGAACTGGTTACTTTTATAAGGGGTTCACCATCTTTATCATTAAGATCCAAAAATGATATATCTTCTTCAAGATATTAAAGAGGGGTTTTGGGTTCATGTAGATTAGTCTCATCAAATTTGACATGAACTGATTCTTCCACACATTTGGTTCTCTTATTTAATAATCTATAAGCTTTACTAGTGATTGAGTAACCTAGGAAAATTACTTCATCAAATTTGGAGGACGACTTGTCAAGATTTTCCTTAGTGTTAAGGATAAAGAATTTTCAAACAAAAACTCTAAAGTAGTTAACCATGGGAATCCTATTATCCCAAAGCTCATAAGGGGTCTTCTTAAGAACAATTTTAATTAATACTCTATTGATAATGTAACAAGATTTATTAATAGCTTCTGCCTACAAATAGATAGGTAGATTATACTCATTAAGCATAGTTTGTGCAATCTCTTGAAGTGTCCTATTTCTCATTTCTAAAACTAAATTTTGTTGAGGTGTTCTAGGAGCATAGAAATTGTGACTATATACATTGTGTGAGAAATAATATTCAAACTCTTGATTTTAAACTCACGGCCAGGATCGCTTCTCAAGGTATTAATTCTAAGACCACAACTTTTTTCTACAGACTTTGAGTATTTGATAAAATAAGAACAAGCTTCAATTTTGTGAGAAAGAAAGTATACCCAAGTGTATATAGAAAAGTCATCTACAAGATCATAAAAAAAGGGCTTCCAATTTAAAATTGAAACTCTTGATGGTCCGAACAAGTCCATGTGAACCAAATCAAGCAGTTGAGAAGTAAAAACTTCTTTTTTTTGAAAGAAAATTTGTGTTGTTTTCCCTTTTGACAAGGATTACACACTTTTTATAGAGGAAATTCTAATTTTGTTAAGTCTCTAAATAAACCTTTCCTAGTCAGTTTCCTAAGTGAGTGCACATTGAAGTGTCCTAATATTCTGTTCCATAACCAAGATTCCTTATGAAAATCATTGAAACATGAAACATTTTGCTTAGATAAAGAATCTTAATCCACAACATATACATTTTCATTTCTAAGAGAAGTAAATATTAAATGTTTTTTAGAATTAAAATCATTACATGCACTTTTTTCAAATTTAACATTGAATACATCATCACATCACTGAGAGATGCTTAACAGATTGTATTTTAACCCATCAACAAAAAGTACATTGGAAATTAATATAGTTTTAGGGTTACCAATCTAGCCTAAGCTGATGATCTTTCCTTTTTCATTATCACCGAATGTGACACATCCACAATAATGTTTAATTAGGATTTTGAAGAACGAGTAGTCTCATGTAATGTGACTTGAACATCTGTTATCCATGTACTATAGAGTTTTACAAGATCTCATTAGATTTTCTTGTAAAACAGATTAAGTATGGGGTAACTATGGTACCCAGATATTCTTGGTTCCAGAGAGGTTAGCAATTAAAACATTGGGAATCCAAACTTGTCTTATAGATTTACAATAACTTATAGATATGTTTTTAGACATGAACACTTTGTTTGTTCCATTAGAGAATTGATTTTCCAAAGATGGTCCAGAGCCTGAGCTAGAAAAAAAATGTTCAGACATTGGAACAAATTTATTTTTAACAATCCATCTCTGTCCTGGTTGATATCCTATAATAGTTGTGTATTTTGGGGAAATTTGTTTTCCTAGAAACTGATTCAAGGTCTCTCTACCAGTAGTAAACGTTTCCAAATCCTTTCTTAATTGCTCGTTTGATAATTAAAGTTTAATATATATTTTAATAGCTGAGCACTTTTTCATTGTCAATATCCAGATCAAATTTAAAATTAGCATTTAAGGAATATTGTATTTTTAACAGTTTATATTTATCCTTGAGTTCATTAAACGAATCCTCAAGAATTCCATAGTATTCAAATAGTTCATCATTAGTTATATTTTCATCATTGTTTGACCCACTTTCATTCCCATAAGTGTATGTATTATGTACAGAATAATTGGGTGTTACCTCGGATGTATCTGTCAGGAAACACATATTTGTAGGTTTGTTATTATCACAATTAGATGTGTTAGATCCACTTGATCTATCTTTTGAGCCACTATAAGTAGATTTCATAGCACTTTTATAACCATTCCCTTGTATTCATATTTTTCGTAAATGTAAGCTTAGGAAATCAGCCTTTCTAAGGCCACTTTTTTACACTCATAGCAGACTATCTCAATTGTATTGTCATTCCATTTTCTATCCCTTTTCAACTTTACTTTACTATGAAACCTTCCTTTTTAGTTTTATTTTCTTAATAAAATTTTCATTCGATAAAACTTCTTGAATTTCCTTGCAAGATGATCCATCTCATCATCACTGTCAGAGTCAGAGTATTCACCTATGGAAGTGTCTACAAGTGCTTGAACTTTTTATTTATCCTTGTTATTTGAGGTAGAAATATTGAATTCTACAAAATTTTTCCTTGGTTCTTCATCTAATTCTTGATTCACCTTAATTTCT
The DNA here is from genome assembly GCA_963277665.1 of Viscum album. Classification (NCBI taxonomy): domain Eukaryota; kingdom Viridiplantae; phylum Streptophyta; class Magnoliopsida; order Santalales; family Viscaceae; genus Viscum; species Viscum album. The sequence goes on from OY728120.1 coordinate 1,117,687,620, forward strand.
ACTTCATACATCATAAGCTTTCCAGTCAGTTCCTTCACTAGTAGTTTGCCTATGTCACACGATTCTCGGATAGAAATAGAAGTTCCTCAAAATCTGTCAGGTAGACATCTAAGTAATCTCTTAATATGGTCCTTACTGTTCACTGGTTTCCCAAGAAGACTCATGATATTCACTATTTCATTGAACTTGAGATACATTTTAGAGACAGGTTCATCTGGATTCATTTTAAAATTATTTTATTTAATAGTATAATTATTTAAACTCATTTCTTTAACATTGGTCATTACCTCATGGGAAATGGCTTGAGTATCCCAAATTTCATAAGTAGTTTTACAAGAAGATATTATAATGAATTATTCACCACCAAGAGAATAGTAAAAGGAATTCATTTCATTACAGTTATTGTTATATGTAGCTTTAATTAATTCAGACCACGTATCCCTAGCTATAGCAGGAAATGCATGTTGTTCTTCAATTGTATCCCATATTTCAGAACCTATGATTTCTAGATACATTTTCATTTTTTATTTCCATTGAGCATAGTTATTTACATTAAAGAAAGGTGTCCTGTTAGTAGCAGCACCCTCAACTATGTTATAAATTGTTAATTAGAATTTAAATAATTAAAAATTTAGAAACGATAGAAATTTTACGATCTTTAAGATATAACTAAAATCATAGTTGGGAAGAATTTTAATCCTTGTACAACAGTTCATAAGGTAGAAATAATGAGAAAAAAATTAAAACCTCTAATGAAAAATTTTGGTTGTAGTGGAATCTCAAGAAGGGGGTGAATTGCGTTTATACTTTAAATTTATGTTAAAAAAATATATTTTAAAAGGATCACCCAATTTTAAAACAGCCCAGTAAATTAAGGAAGTAGAGATGAAAATGATTAGTTGGTCAATAGGTTTCTTAAAGGGTGATTAAACATCAATTGAATCAGTATAAAACACTTATTTGACTTTTGAAACAGGTTTACTGAAATAAATAAAAACACACACTAACAAAAACTAACTATCAAAGTGAAAGAAAAATAGTTTTATGTTTTAGAAAATATAAGCAGTAGAAAATATATAAAACAGAGTATAAAATAATATAATTCACAATGAATTAAAACAAGAGGTTAAGTTTCAAGACAAGACTTAATCTACTCCACTTGGTGATCACCTGCCACCAAGCAGTTTATATTAGCAATAAACATGATAAACATCCTGTATTGGGATTTTCAACAGTTTTCAAAAACTGTCCAGGGTTCACACCCTCTTTCACAGTTCTTAATGGGAAAAAACAAATAGTACTGACCCCACATGGTCACTTCTACAGTTATACATATGAAACAAATGTAGATGAAGTTTTATGTGAGGATATTTAGTATCCTCCAGTTTAAGCAAAGGAGATATTGTGTGAAACATACAGACACACACACTTCTCAGAAATATAAAATGAAAGAAAACAATAGATCTAAGACTATAAGCATGAGTTTAGAAATATATATTTGTTAGAAGTTCAGATTTTTACTCCTTGGAGTGAATAATTTGATTTTTGATCCTTTATCTGGAAGTTGTCTCCAAAATAGAGTGTCGTAACTTCATGTTCTAACTTCGAGTGTTCTACTTCTGGTGTCGATCAAGAGATGATGAGGCACATAAGGCAGAAGTGATTTTTTCCCAAAATGTTCTTTGTGATTCTTTGTGGATTCGCAGTGTAAGTGTTGGATGGTTCTTCTTTGATCTTAGTAGGTAAGCTTCTTCACACGTACAGAGGCACTTTTTATGCCACCCCACTTCACCAGGTATATATATCCCATTTTCATTCTTGGTTTGCTTTTTTTATAATTGAGGCTCGACAATAGGAATGAGTAGATCATGTGCAATCTTTTTTTACCACGTACTGTCCCCAAATATGGTTTCCTGAGACGTATACAGTCAGCATTAATTAATTTCAAAAGCATTTAAATTATCAAATACAACCGTTAGAAAAATATTAAGAATATTACAAAGGGTATCAGTAGACTGGTAATGGTAGCCCTCACATCGGTAGGCTTAAATAGTAGGTGCATGTCGGAAACCTCCAACTATAACCCTCCATTGGTAACCTTCAGCGGTAACCTCCAATAGTAGGCTTGCATCGGTGACCTTTGTATCGGTGACCATGTATCGGTGACCCTTTATTGGTCACCTAGTGTTGGTGAACTTGTATCGTTGACCTTGTATCGGTGGACTTGTATTGGTGACCTTTTATTGGTTTAATTGTATCGGTGACCTTGTATCGGTGACCTTATATCGGTGACCTTGTGTCTGTGACCTTGTATCGGTGACTTTGTATCAGTGACTGGGTATCGGTGACCTTGTAAGGGTGACCTTATACCGGTGACCTTGTATCGGTGACCTTGTATCGGCGACCTTGTATATTAGATAAATTCTTAATTGTAAGCATAAGATGAGAGCAGTGAGATTAATAGTACATAGGTATTACTTTTAGATAAGCATGATTTTCACATAAATGATTATCCTATAGGAGAAACAAGATGATTTATATAAATGAAACACGATTTAAGATTATCAAAATAGTTGAGTCCAACATATTTAATAATTTATTTAATTTATAAACATTATTCCTAAAAATAAAATAATCATATTTAGTAAATAATACAGATTTATCAATATTTCACCAGTCAATCAAATAAATTTCAATGTAAAACACCATATGTAGAAATGATATACAGTTTAAGAAATAAATATATCCATGATAAATGATATGAATAATTAAGGGAATTCTAATGTCAAATGATTACAGGTGAGTGAAAATTTAAAGGGAAATTTAATGACTACAAAAATGAATCAAGAAAGGGAATGCCAATAATTTCCTTTTTCAAATTATCATAAACCTTCCATAGAAATAATAAGGATAATATCAATAAAACATATACCCATTGGAGTATGACTAAAGGGTTGTTTTCGTCGATGAATAAAAATACCATAAAATTATCTTTAGAAACATTCTTGAGGAAAATATATTTTTCATTTTGAAATTTAATATTTAAAACATAAATCATTTTTCAAATCCCTTATTTGAAAATATTTTTTAAAAATCTCTAAATTTATAGAATATTATAAAAAATATTTTCGTTAAAAATATACTTTAAAACGTATAAAGAATGATTCAAGGAAATAAAGTTCATGATGTCCAGTAATGATATACAAGTAATACAAGTTAAAAAGAATATTCCTTTTTCATTGTAAAAAAGTTTATAAAAGTTCCATGTTTGGATAATGAAAAGAATATTACTTTCACATTTTCAGGAAAATAAAAATGACCCTTATTTTGGAAATGACATAAAGATTAATTTTTGTTTTTTTAATAATTTAAAAGGGTAAAATTTATTTATGAAATGAATTTTAAAAGGATGAAAATATTTATGAAAACATTTTTTTGGAATAAAAAAAATTTCGACTGAAGAAAGATTTGATGTCATATTTTATTCAAAATCTTTTATTAATTATTTTAAGTAAAAAAGAGTTAAAAATGGTACTATTACTAGAAAATACCATGAATAACTATATTAGAATAAAATTAAATGGTTTTATTTATACAATGATGAAATTATTTCCTTCTCCTAAAATTCCAGAATAAACAATCTCAACTAGAATGATATTGTAAAATAAACCCTTTAAAGTGATTATAACATTAAAGTGGGAATTATTAAATGAAAAGATTATGTGTATAAAATTTAAATAAACATACAACATGTGTAAATACAATAATATATAGTCAAAAGTCATTACACACATAATCATATATATCAATGACAATGAAGGAGTAAAAAACCTAATAAAAAATCATGTTGTGAAATTATTTACCACTTGGTAACATTTAATTCATATACCCTCATATTAAAAAAATAAAATTTAAACATAAAATACCATAAAAAAGAATTAATAATGATATTACATGTCTAAGGGTAAAATATACACCATATAAAATAAACTAAGTGGATAACATTACAATGTGCCTCAAAAGAATTTGAGATGAAATCTTTTTCCTCATGCTTCTTTTTGGTTGATTGTGATTTAAAATCATGTATAATAGTTTTCATAATTCTAATAATTTATAATAGAACAATATTTACCCTTATAATATCATATATTACCTTTTATTATATTTTCCACCTGTTTTTTAATAATATTTCCTTATTTTCATTGTTTTATGTGTTAGTTGCCTTTCTTTCTCAAGAATGTTTTTCATAAAAGTTATGGTTCACATGAATATAATATATATTCATAATATTCAGAATAACATTAAAGTTATAAATATCATATTGAATTATTATACATATTATTATTAAGATTCATGATATTTGAACATGGAAAATGAATCACATCGCTTCTTGGAGAAAGTAGGTCATACGTACACCCGAGCAACGATATCATTACCCATAATTAGTGAAAGTGTAAAGAATTAGGTGACACAATAAATTTAAAGAATCAATATAATATCATATATATCACATATAATAAATAATTTTATCCTAATTAAATTTCATGTAAAACTTAATTGAATAAAAAATCACATCGCTTCATGACGCGGTAGTCTTCTGTACACACATGCGATGTTATCATATTTTAATCGGCATGGAACAAAAAATATATATATGATATTAAAATTAAATAGGTATAATAATATTATAAATTTCATATATATTTGGTAAATCTATCATTATATCCAACCATTAGAGGTGGTAATGGAAGAAAGAATGATATTGGATCGTGAGATGGTAATTTATCATACAAACGAATGATGATTTCATAACCCATTTTATGGAAGTGGAGATAGATAATTATTATTCCAATAAAATAATTAAATATAATTATAATATATAATATGTTTTTATTTTATTTAATGTCTTAATACCTAATTTAATGTGTAATAATAATAGAAAAATGAAAGAGCTTTGTTAAAATAATTACCTTCTCTAGGAGAAACCTCATTTGGATATCTTCTTAAGGACCCTATGGATGGTATTTTGGGATGAAAATAAGATCCATAATGTAAATAAGGGTGTTTGGGATATAATTGGGAATTTTTTTTTCATGAAAATTGATGTGGGAGGAGTGAATAAGTGAGGGGATGGAGCGCCCTTTTATATGTGGGGAAAGGGAATCCTCTTTGAAATTATATGGAAATTTCAGAAAATAATTCCATATATTAAATTAATTCACATTAAAAATGATTCTAAATTTCTTTATATTCTAAATTGGGATGGATAAGATTTATATATGGCCATAAAATAGGATTTTGACAAGTTTGTAGGTCATTTTAACCCTTATCCTTTTGGTTTAACCCCACAATAAATCTATTTTTACTTTAACCAGAGTAATTAAATTTTATTGATTTCAATATTCATTATGGCCAAAGATTAATTTTAACATATCTATAATTAGAAATTATTGTTATTAAAAATATTTAATACATTTTTCCAAATTAAATTCACATAATCTGCTAAATATAATTTCAAATTAATCTCACATACGTGATAAGAAATAAAATATTTAAAGGGAAAATATTCAAATGTTTAAAAACATTTTATATCAAAATTCAATATGAAAATTATTATAATGATATAAATTGGATTAACTGGTATATCAATGAACTAATTTTACTTAAAAAAAATTCAATATATATTTTAGCATTATAAATAATTTAAATAAAATAGATTTTTTCAATTAAAATTCAGTATTTCTCACTATTCATCAAAAAATGAACCTATGTAGAAAAAATCACAAAAAATAATAATAATATAATATTTATATTATGATTTAAAAAATAGAGTTTTTTTAAAATATAAAATTTCTAAAATTTATAAAAATAAATTTTAAATTATACATAAAAAGAACGACTAAACCATCTTTTAGAAAAAGTACAGTATTTTTAGAAAACATATATTTCTATTATAAATGATCATTATTTTATTTGGAATGAATTGATAACTATTATTTTAATAAGTTATATATTATTAATTATAACCTTCAATTTAATGGATAGGTTATAACTATTATATTAAATAATAACGTATTAATAATATTTCACATTTCATTTAAACTCAGTACTGCATGTAACGCAAGTTAAACTCAACATTGCATGTAACACAAGAAAAAACTAGTGTTTATTATAACAAAAAATATTGAAGATAGTTAATTTATATAAATATAAATATATCATAACGTCTCAATATGTTATATTCCTTTTTATGTTTGGTTTTTCATGTCATACACCCTATCGAATTTGAGGTTCATATTTTAAAATCTCATGGAGTTACGTTTTTTACTTTTGGGATGTATGTATTGGATATGTTTGGTATCTTTCCCTATTTTTGTAATTTTATATTTTACATGAGATTATATTTTTATGTCCTATTATTTATTGTTGTGTATTTGAGGTTATGATACCCTCTTCGATCATTGTTGTGTTATTCTGGTTGGATGTTTGTTTTATGTTGAATTTGAATGTGTTGGTGTGTATAATGAATTTAATGGATTGGTAATTCTGGTTTACAATGTTTTAAACCATTTCCAATATAATTTCCTTCATTCTTAGTGTTTTTCGCCATCTCATGGCGATCAAGAACATGCTTTAGGCCGTGTGGCCTACCGGTTCGGGTGATGAGTCATGTAAACCCGGGATGGTTCGATATAGGTTACATTATCTAAATAATTTTATTAAAGTTATTAATATAGTTTTTATTTCATTATAGAAATTTTATAATCATCCATACATTTGGTAATAGTAAAATTAATCACATCGCTTCGTGGTGGTGGTAGTCCACACATACGCACATGTGACGTTGTCAGTTTCAAATGGATAGAAGTGTAATAAGATAGATGATAGGTGATAATTATAGAATTATAAGTATGTCATCAATATCATATATATTCATTAATTCCATATTTATAAACATCCAAGCGAGGTGGTGATGAAAAACAAATTACCCAGATACATGGATCTAGTAGGTTGTACGTACTCATAGGAAGTGTTTTCATTTTCCATAAGATAGAATGCAGATAAAAAATGGATGTACCATTTAAATAAAAAAATCTCAGTATTGTGAATTTAATAATTTAATTATGTTAATATATTTATTTCTGATTTCTTAATGAGGTTTAATAAGAAAAGAACTTGGAAATCCTCGGTAAGAACATATACCTCTTCTTTTGGTAACAAAATTTGGCTTAAACATATATCCTTATTGACTTGGTACTTGGTGAGACTAGGGACTATAATAGATGGAGAGGAATGGTGGTAATGGATTTGTTTTGGGATTTTTTGAGATAAGTTTCCCAAGATTTGTTATTAAGTGTGAATATTACGTCCTTTTTTTAAGCAAGGTTGGTGGAAAAACTATAAATATTAAGAACATTAAAATATAATTGTGTCACTCTAATAAAAAAGAGGCTCAATATTATCCAAACATAAAATATAAGATGTTTATAGTAAAAAAAAAACCATAAAATTATCTTTAACAAAGTACTTTGTGTTATATTGAAGCATTATCCAATTATTTTAAAATTTTAATCTCATCTTACTCTTAACCAAGGTGATAAATATTTACCATGGTTACTATTAACCATGAAAAAAATGATATTAAAATTATTACCTAATATTAATTATTATAACTCTAAATATGGAAACCATTTTACAATATTCAATTCCTATATGTTGTAGAAATTACTTTTAATATAATTTCAAAAAACCAATGAAAATATGTTTTATGAAAAATGTTCATTTGAAGCATAAAAATGATTTTATACTGAACTCATATATAATGTTGATCCATATGGAATTAAATGGATTATATTAATTAAAAAAGTCCTATTTTACTTTCAAATCAAACCAAAAATTAAACGAACCTTTTGAATACTTTATTAAAATAGAATAACCAAAAATAGTTTTTATTTGAAAAAGCAATACTTACATATGAAAAATATTAAACATAGATTTATAAGTTCAATATTATATTATTTAATAGAATCATATTACTTAAGAAATTATATATTATCTATAGTATATTTTTTATAAACATTCAGTTCATTCTTATATCATTATAATGTCATAAAAGTTTCATTATTGGTAAAATCAATATTTTTCACCATTCACCCAAAAAATCAACTATTTATAAAAAATATCAAATATCTGTACTAAGATTTTTTTTAAATTATTAATTCTATAAATATATTCATTTCTTCAAATTCAAATTATAATATTTTCAAATTTAGGGTATAATCACATTTTTGAATAATGATATGAACATTATGCTATAATTTCATTCGAAATATAATCTTACATACTATAATTGAATCTAAAGTGGTACAACATAACCATTGATGTTATTTTATTGATAAATAATATCATAAAAATATCCATGTTCTATAAAATTGGAAGTTACCTCTTTTTTATGAATCATATTTTATGATTAATAATTCAATTATTAACTACAAAATCTATAACTTTAGGGATTTTATTAGGAAATAAATTTTCCTTTACTTCAAATATATCTGAATAGTGATTTATGATGTGATATTATAATAATAAAGGGAACCCTTGATATGTGTATTTATGAACATGAAGAATTATATGCATAGTTTGGTTTCATTTTATTACATTGGGTTGTCATCTTAGAACAAATTTAAGGGATGGTTATATGTTTAGGTAAGGTTAGATTATAGTGGTGTCTTAGTTTCTACAATTAAGTGGTTAAGATCAATTAGATAAATAATAAATTGGAATAGAGTATCTGGGTAATATTTATATAATAAACAAATTGAATAAATAATTGTAAATTACATATTAACGTGTTCTTTATAGTGTTATTTATTATATATATCTTGTATGTTGTGGTGATGATTTTTAGATCATGAAATTTTGAGAATAATCTATCTGCTATAGATTTATTATTTCTTCTCATTATTTTTTGTGAAGTTTCATTATTTACCTTATATATTTCTTGTATGATTTTTTTATTTGTTTATTTATTTCATATTTTCTTACTTTTTTTTTGATTTTAAAAAACTAAAAATATAAACTATAATGGATTTTTGTTATCTGTTTTCTCACCCAAGATACAATGGATTACAGTATAATGCATTTATACAGGGGATATGATAACTTAAGGTTATAGAATGTTTAGTTCTTATAAAGTTTAATGGATTACAATTATTAATTTAATTTATAAACTTAAATGGGTTTTAATGGATTAAGGTGATTTTCATGTATATATATATATATAGGTTTTAATCGATCAATGTTTTTGACATGTGTATCTATTTATGGAATGTAATGGATTATGGCTACAACATGTACACATATACATTCGAATTTTCCAAATTAGGTTTATGTAATGTTTTTAGGATATGAAAACTCTTAGTTTGAGCATGAGTTAGTGAGATGATGGTGTGATGGGGTGGTGGTGCTAATGTGGCTATACTGACATGGGGATGGGAAGATATGGTGGTGGTGATATGGGGATGTGTTCATGTACCAGATATGGTCATATTTTAGGGGATTGATTATTCATATATGATTAAATATAGAATGAAATGGCATATATTACATATAATATTATAGATTATAATAATTGAAAGAGTGATGATTAGTTTCTAGACCTTATTTATTATTCTTCTATATTCAAAAAAATAATATCATACTAATTTATTTAAAACTATTGGATTTTTAATCAAATTTGATTTGAATAATTAGTTAATGTTGAATTTATTATGGTCATTATCTTTTTTATATTATTCTAGAAGTCAAAAACATAATTATTTACTTATACTGATACAAGTATATCAAACTTATATGTTGATTGAGGAAAAAAAACCAAAGGTGGTATCTATGAAAAATGAAAATGTCATATTTAATTTTTTAACTTGTTCCATACATATTCTTGATTAATCCTTTCCTCTATTTAGTTTATTTCATGCATGAATATCTTGATACATTTATTTCGCATGGATATAGAGATTTTTATAAATTTGATCATATTTAGTACTCTCATTTTCATTTACCTATATAAATTTCTATGCTTTTTATAGGAAAGTATGTTTAGGATTGGATATTATTTTATTCAGTTATCTAGAGTGGAGTTTAGGTGTTCTTCCTTGTATTTCATTATTGCATTATATCTACGATCGTGTAATGATGGTTTGGGAAAGGTATTTTTATAATTTCATAATTAATTTAAATGGAGTTGATTTATTAGTTTGTAATAATTATTAATAGAATGTATGAGGGTAATACCTCTAATATGTGTGGAAAATTTCGTTAGTGCAATTTACCAACAAATAAACTATTGGAGGTGGCCTTTTGGGGTTTCACTTGTATTCATTTTCAAACTAGGTGGTGATTCATTGGGGGTAGATTATGATATTGAGCTTATTTTTTGTAAAATTGATCTTCAAAATTATAAGAAATAATATTAGATACTTATCTCATGCCTTATAACCTATCAACAAAACATGGAAGCTAAAAGGGAAAATATTTTTATAATAAAAGTTGATAGTTGCATGTTTGTAGAAAAGAAAATTTATATACCATTTTGGATGGATACTATACTAGATTCTATGAATATTCATGTTAGTACATTATTAATCCCAATGAAAAAAAAATCATGAAATATAGTATAGAATAAATCCAATAATCATTTATTTAATAGTTTTGGGTGTCTGTTCTATATTAAATATAAACATGTAAATAGTGGAAAATTTAATTCAACTACTGATGAAAATATAGAAAAACATAGGAATGATTTAATAAGAGGATACCTAATTTTATAGAAACTTTAGATATTAAATTCATTAAATATTATGTTTCCTGAAGAGTAATAGGGTTTGATTATGAAAAAAACTTATGATATCTAGAACCTAGGTTTTTAAAAGTGAGTTAATTTTTTAATTTTTTATGAATAAGAGTTCTTGACATGAAATTTTGAAAAAATGATGGTTATGTAATCTATAAAGTGGGATTTTATTGTACCATTGGATCCATAATGGATCCTTTACTATAGATTCCATGTTTCATTAGAATTTAGATTTTGAAGAGTTAAGAGAGGTTTTTACAAGTCTCCATAGTCACATGCTTGGTTTTAGAGACAATGCATAATGATTAGGAATTAAGGGGTTTCTGAATGTAGTTAGTTTTTAATAGTCCCTTGCATAGTCTTAGAGACAATGTATAATGACTAAAGAAATTTTATTTTTAAGGCCACCAGATAATTCATGGTTGATTTCATAGTTTTGATAACCATGCATTATGATCATACGGTCATATTTAGGTGACAAGTGTTTACAATTTTTTTCCTAAATATCACATGAGATGCTACATTCCTTCTCAAAAACTCTCTTAGACAATTATATATTTTTTCTAGTGTGATTTTGGTGGTCTCTCATCATCTCTCTGGTGGTACATGAGTGGTGATTGTTTATTTGATACCAAATCATCAGTAAGATCCAGGTCTATTTTCTCTCTCTTATTTTCTCTTGGTTTCTCTCACACTCAGACTTGGTGAAGTTATATTCTTGGATATATGAATATATATTTATTTTTGTTGTTAATCATGGAATGTATTAGAGATATTCATCTCATTGTATGACTTTGGACCGTGGATTTAAGGATTTTATAGAAATTTTGTGTAAATGTAGGCGGATTCAAACCCTTTTATGTTATTAAATAATATTATATGATTTATTAATTGGTTTTGATTAATAATTTATTTATGAACTTGATTTGGTATAAACCATGTCTTTTTATAAAAAGGGGGTCCTTTGAATAAACTAAATTTTATTATAAATTTGGTGTTTACATCTTTTAGTGTTTTAAATTGAAATTTAAAATTGAAAATAAGTTATTTAAATGGAATTGAGTTAGTAAGTCAAATTATGGATGTTTGAAATATTCAATTAATTATGATTTTTTTGTAAAATAAAAATTTGTGGTAGATAATTCTTTTCTAAAAAAAATGAGTATAGTTTGGTTTTTAAAAATAATTTAAATGGATTTAATTAGATTTCTTACATGTTGTATGTGCATGTGTAAAATTGTATTTTAATGAGACTTGTTTTGAGACCTCTAAGTTTCATCTATGGTAAAGTAGATACTTAGAGAATATGCATTAAGGTGATAAACCATTTAGATAACTAGTAATGAAATGTGACACTATCTATGATGTTGGTTTCAGAAATTTGGACGTGGATTTACAACTTAGAATATCTAGTTATCATATATTTATTATATTATTTTCACAGATGCCTCAACATAAAGGATTTTGGGAAAATGAGTAGTTTACAATAGATTTTATAGAAAATAATGATTTTCCATTGATTTTTTCTGAGAAATAGGATTTTTCATAGAATGTGTAAATAATTGGTATATTTAAGAAATGTTGTTTTGGGATTCCAATGGTTTGGGGGATTTTTTAAAATCAATGGTTTTATTTTTTATTTTTTAGAAATTTTTTGATTTTTTTACAATAAATTTTTTCATAGTTTTGATAGTTTGGATTTTCAAAAAAAAGATAAAATGAAATGTTTTAATTAAAACTAAATTAATTTATCATTATTGATTTAACTTTTATATTAATATTTATCAAGCCTAGAAGTGTGTTAGAGTTAATAGGTAAAACCTACTGAGTTTATACTCAGCACTTAGATATTAATTTTCGTGGACATAATGACATAGTTATTCAGGATTCATGTAAGAGGGGTTATTTTTCTTCATCTGTAGTGAGTAATATGTACACTATAGAGATATGATAGAAGATTTATGTCTCAAATTATGAAGTATTATTATTATTCCATGTGTCTAATATATTATATTTAAATGTTGTATTTTATAAAAATCGTTAAATTTCACTATTTATTTTAATTACAAATTGTTTTGTTTTAATATATTTCTACTGAAAATTATCTTTTGGTTTTTGTATTAGAGTTGAAATAATATAACAAACCATATTTATTATCCATCTATATTTATTGACAATCTATGATGATTGGGGAATTTGTTTGAGTTTAAGTAGAAACCCAAATATGGTCTTGGGATTCAAGACCATGGGTTTGGGTGTTATAAAATGACATCAGAGTGGGGTTTCTGAGTTGAGTCTTTGTAACAGTAGTTAGTGTTGAGAATAAGATGAATGAAACTAAAAATCTACCCATAAAAAATATATCAATCCTATTTATGATGAACTTAACATTATCATAAACTATTCGTATTATGTGAAGTTGGCGATGACATCAAAGGACTGTGATTTTTACCATGTTAATCTAAATTGTTCAGAATATGTATGAATTGATTAATTATGATATATATTGTACGGATTTCATTATATGATTATATTTATTTAATAAAAATGGTTTTATTTTATAAAAAAATATTTCCAATAGACTAGTGATTTCTAGTTTTTTAAAACTGATTTTGAAATAAATATTTTAGAACATGATTAGTATTTTTGGGAATTATATAAACTAAAGGAACACGAATCCTAAAATATGTAGTATAAAATGAAAATTATTGTGATGATTAATGATGATATATTACCTGGTTTTGAATGAGATATTCTGTGTGTTTTATAATATCATACAAATAAGAGTTCCAAAAAGGCATGGGTGAGGAGTGGTGGTGTAAGGAACCATCCTTAAACATTACATATTCAAGTTAATTTTAACTATATTTAACTTTATTACATTCCAAATGTTCTTTTAGTTTTATATTTTTATATACTTAGGAGATAACTATTACATAAAATCCCATATAAATACAAAATGTAAACTTATAATCAGTATCTGTTTTTCCCATAACATAAAACTATTAAAATAAAACATTATTCATTCTCATGGAAAATCATCATGAATTTCAACATGAATTCTTATTTTCCCTTACACATAAACAATCAACATGAAAAATATTTTAAAACATGGGATGAGATCAAAAATAACAGTAAGGAAAATAAAAATAATGATAAACCATTAGTCCAGTGAAAAAAATAAAAATCCATGAAATATTTAACCTTTATCTCAATGATCATTGAGTAAAAGAAATAAATAATTTCATATGAAAAATAGACCCACTTTTTTCTCAAATAAAATCATTAAAACCAAAAAAAAAATTATATCAAAACCCTTTTTGGAAACATAGAGCATCACCTTCATAATCATTTATAAACCCGTGTTAGAAATAAATAGAATCCAGTTAAATCCATAGGTGAAAACCTATGAAAACTACCTCATTATATATGCTTAATACAAGTAAAATTACCAAATGCATAGGTGTTCTATATGGGAACAACAATTTTATAAGATATATTAGGCACACCTTGTGCTATCTGGGCATACCAATCATATAAGCTATATTGGGCTCACCCGATGTTGTTTTCGTGCACCCATCATATAATCTATACCAGGATCTGCCGTTTCTCATATAATGATAAAGTTTCGTATGATGAATAAAAAATCTATTTCCTGCACTTTTTCAAAATTAAACATTTAAAAAACTATTTTAAACTCATTTTTAAATCTTCTTCAGATATCAAAATATCTTTTATTAAGCCATTTTAAATACCAAAATATCCTCTTCTTTTAAAAAAAATTTTAAATACCAAAATACCTAGAAAGGGGGTTTTTATTTAAAGAAAACATTAAATATTTCAAAGGAATCAAAACATCAAATAATATTTATGATAGTTGTAAAGGTCTTCATCACAGTATATGTTAAAATAGAGTTTTGTTTTTATTGGTTGTAAAGAAATTCAAACATTATGTACAAATTTTATTTTTTGAAAAAACATCAAATAAATAGATAAATTTACGATAAAATTATAATTTCCATATAATCTAATTATTAAAATCATTCTTAAAACATATCCATAAAATAAAAATATAGTTTGAAGAAAAACTCTAAAAGAGGATATTATGTTAATGAAAATTCTTTTACCACTTTTGAAATATTTGAATCGTAATCCCCATCAATAAATAACATAAAAAATTTAATATCATTAAAATAGATAAATTCAAGATATAACATTTCAAAGTTGCAGTATGGACACCTCATAAAATAATATAGGCACATAACATCAAAATATGCCTCAATAAAAGGAAATTGTGACAAAGTCCCTTACCTTGAGTCTAAATCATTATATATGTTCTTTTAATTCCTAAACAATAAATTTATTAGTTAATTTTTTAATAACCCTTTATATGTTTATTAATCATTTTTTTCACTTATTACCATATTATATAAAATAACATAATCAATTATGTTTTCATCATATTTTCTGATTATATTTGACTTATATATCGATAAAAAGACATTGGTAGGTTGACTATGGTTAAAGTAGTCAATAATTCCACATGTCCAAAATAATTATCATGACATATTTATCATTTTTATACAAAAATTATACTTTTAAATGAAATCGTGAAATTTGTTTAAGATAAATGAAATTAATTAATGTAAAGACCCAGTATTGACCTTATATTACTTTGAAATATATCAAGGAATATGTTCAGATCCAGGCACAAAGATGACATATGATTCTAAGGCCCGATGTTCCCAAAAATAATTTTTTATGAATAGTATATATATTTTATATTATTCTTGCATAGTTTTTTAGAAAAAAAAGAAAATATGTTAAATAGAGTCTCAGGTTAAAAATCTAAGCCCACAGTTGAATTCAGAAGATAAGGATTACCCTACACAATATAAAGTTGGTTGGTTTGGGGTGTTCAGATAATGTGTCTATTGGTGAGTTTATTCAACGGATTAATTAATTAATTAATTAATTAACTCATTAAATGAAATAAACCTAATTCCAAATTTAAATATGATATTATAGAAAATAAATAGCATTAGTTAAATAACTATAGGACCATTGATCGGATAATTACACAATCTTCATTGGAAGTTTTAGATATGAAGAAGACAAACTTAAGGATCTAGGAAAATTGAGGCGCAAAAAATGCAATGGATCATCCTCCTTCATCGGTAGCTGCATTCATTATCATAAAAAAATACAATATCATGGTAGGAATCATAATTTGTGGATTATTCCTCTTATGATTAAAATATTGAGCATTATCAATTATTCTCTTTGATATGTGTTAAATTGATCCTTTTCAAGAGCTAACAAATAAGATTCAATTGGTTATTAAAAGTTTTACCTCCCCACTATACCATGATTTATCACCTTAGACATCCTCAATCTAATTAATTATCCATAAATGATCAGAAAAATATTTTTGAAATTTTTTTCTCATGATTTTATACCAATCATTATTTTTCTTCTTCACTATTGCCCTATGAGGCGATGTTTTGACATTACTAGGTTGGTACGAGAGTGATAAATCCCCTATATTTACAATATATTTTCATGTGATGAATGGGTTTGATAAATAAGGAAGGGGTTGGATATATTGGTGGATGTTGGTTATTCCACCGTGGATTGGGAATGATGTGAGGTGACATGTGATGGAAGGAGATGCAGAGGTGCACAATGGGTTTTTAAGATAAAATTGAATTCCATTCTATGACCAACGATTGTCTCGAAATGTTGACTGGAGGTGATAAACTCTGATTTAGAGTGGTCAAATGAAGGGATTAGCGATGAAGGGTATGCCTTTTGAATGTACAGAGCATATCTAGAATTTATTGGAAAACCCCGACTATAGGTTGTATACTATGAAAACACATTTCGTGTAGTACCCATATAGATGTGACACTATGGTTTTATAAAATTTAAGGATGACATGCAGTTTTTCTTGTCCACTTGTAGTGTGAATCTTCCTAGTTTGGAAGGTCATGTGATATAAACACACAGGTATGACCCCATATAGTAGGACACATTGTGTATCAGAGTAGACGACCACTGAAAATATTACAGAAACTGACAAGGATCCCATGGGGGGGAACCAATTGGACAATACATTATGTGTGAGACACGTACATAGAATATTCAACTACATGACCAGTGAGCCATGTGTTGGAAGAGAAAAGGCCACGAAGAAGGGTGAGACCACATGCCTTGTGGGTGCCCTTACATTCCACATACCCTCCTTTTTTAAAGAACTTATACCTATAATATATCCTTATTTTGGACACAGATTTTGGTCTAAGACTAGACCACAATGATTTTTTTACTTCTAGAACATTATAGTGTCCTTCTTAGTGGATTTTGTGATATGATAAAATATGTTACAAGTGTAACTCTTTTTTAGGCAGCACTCAATGACGATAGTGATATGGTGGGATCTTTAGAGTGGAACCCTCTGACAGGGAAAGGGAAATGGTCCACTACCCATAGAGTGGAACCCTCTTTCTAGGATAGGGAATGGGTCATATATATATATACACACACCATTAGAGTGGTACCCTCGTGTGGATTTAGGGTATGGGTCCTCTTATATTGGAGTGGAACACACCTATAGAGTCAGAGCATGGGTCCTCTTCTATTAGAGTGAAACCCTCACACGGTGTCAGGGAATGAGTCCTTTGACATTATAGTGGAACACACATATCATATCTTGGCATGGGTCCTATACCATTAGAGTGGAACCCTCATAAAGAGTCAGCGTATTAATTATCTACCATCATAGTGGAATCTTCCCACAAAGTTAGGGTATTGGTCCTCTACCATTAGAGTGTAACCCGCCTATTGGGATAGGGCATGGGTCATATATCTATCTATGAAGTAAAACCCTTTTGTTGTACCAGTTCATGGGTTCTTTACATAGAGATTATTCCCCTTGAATGTGAACCACATTGGCGAGGTGTGAATCGACATAGATGTTTCTTCAGATAGATTCATGAGGTCCCGAGAATTGATGAAGAAGCAATAGAAACTGATGGATGAATTTTTTCCTTGGATGGGAAGTGAGATGAATATCCCATTTCTCTCTCTTTTAGGTTTCTTTTATGATCACATATCCCGATTTATTGGTTATCGTTTCTATCTTGCAATGAGTTGAGATTTCTAATTATATCGCGTCTCTTACTACCCCATTTAGCTTTTAGTGTGTGATACTGGGTATGTATATACTCACCCCTGTAATTTATTTTACCATACATTTCATTTCTTAAGAAGAGAACTTATATGTCAAAGACGATTACTAAGGAAGATATGGACACCTAGGTGCACTTGGACACATACAATGGTCGGAGCTTAGAGATATATATTTGGGTAATATTAGAACTCTTTTATCCAATTTTTTCATGTTGGGAAATATTTCTACTTGGGTGTGTTTTTTCCTCTTTTACCTTTCAGATAACATTTTTGTACTAATGTATTCCCTATAGGTTTGACATTCATGATTTATTATCTGGATGTTTCCTTTTTTTATTATTATTCCTTTACACTTCTGCATGGAGATAGTTATGTGCGTGTATATAGGTACGTAGGAATATAAATCCAATATTAGTTATTTCTTTTGATTCCTTTCTATATCCCCTAACCTATTGAGTCATGATTTGGGTAGTTGTGGATCCATCCGTATTTCATTGGGCCATGACAATTATGATCATGGAGACAGTATTGTAACACCCCGAGATTTTATGAAAAATATTCTTTTAATTTCATTAATGTTTTGTGTTGTATGCTACACCAAGATTACCTTGCGCTATACGCAACACCGTATTAGCTTGCATTATACGCAACACTATTCTTGGATCCTGTTACACACAATTTTGATAATAGTTATTCTACGCAACATTGAGTATATATATATATATATATATATATATATTCAATGTATAAATGAAATATGGTTGGATTATGTTATACGAAACAATGAAGGATTCTTGCACAACATGCAACCCTGACCTGGATTGCATTACATGCAATCACGACCTTCCTCGATATCGTGTGTTCTACGCAATACCGGGTTTTACTAAACAACGATATATTATTATAATATTATTATGAACTAGCTGTTATGAATAGTATTAACTAAATATTGAATCTTATAACATTATTATTTGACTTTCACATTTTCTAATACATGGTATAAGAACAAAATAAATTTTTCAGGTAAAATAAGTATTTTTCAAAAAATGCAGTTTTGCGGCCTTTTGATGGCGCGCCCACTGTAAATATAGTTTTTGACATGTTTATAAGTTCAAATTGACAAAATAAAATTATTCTATGGAATCATGAAATAAAAATTTACTTTGAATAAATTTTCATATCATTCTGGTAACTTTCATATTTTGATGAATAGTAAAAACACGCTATATTTTAATTAAAAACAAAATTTTCAATCGAAATAATTAATAGTGATAAATTATTAATTTGAGTGATTTTAATGTATATTTAGAATATATTTTTACAATTTAATACAATTGTTGGTCATTGAATATAATTTCACATTAAAACCAGACATAAACAAGTGTCAATCTTTTGATAGTTATTATCTCTTAAGAACACGCTATTTGTTTTGACGAGGGGAATTAATTTTTCAAATTAATTAATGAAACTGATATGTTTTGAATTTGGTAAAATAGACATCATTTATCAGTTCATAATATTAAATATAGCTTAGGCCTAATTTTTGGTATTTTTCAGGAAACTTTCATTTTATGATGAATAGTGAAATCACTAAGTGGTAGTAAAAAAAATGAATTTTTCATAAAACATAATTTTACCGCTTCTGTGAATGGAATTTCGAAAATCCGAGAGACACGGTTGATGTCAGTAAGTAAAATGTGGTTCAATGAGATGAAAATAATTTTTTTGGTGAATAGTAACTTTTTACTTTTTTTTACCACGGTTAAAAGTAAATAGGGTAATTAAGGGTAAAAATGATATTATTATTACCCTAACACATGTCCTAATTCTATTGGAAAAGTGTAATTCGACCAAAAACAACATTAGGAATAAAATATGACCATTTAGGCCCACTTGGATTAGATTAGGACATTTATTATTTATTTATTTAAAGAAGGGTTAAAATAGTTAAAATCAACGTTTAATAGGTAAATCATTTTTAATATAGAGATATACATAAGATAAATTATACTATAAGTTCTCATTAGAAAGCTAAAAATATTTCCTACATAATTGTATTTTATTTTTAATTTTTAGACATTAAATAATTTAATTTATTTGTGACACAATGATGATGCAGTAATTATCTTATTAAAGAAATATTGTCATAATTGATGTTATAAATACCCAAATAAATGTAATTTGAGACTTATTATGAATTAAACTAATTTTATAGGTTAATATGACATGTTATTATTTATTTAAGTAACTTGGTTCGAACTAATCAATATGTTATGATTTTCACAAAAATCAATTACTAAATAGTGTCAAAATTGACATAAAATACTTTTTAAAACAAATATTATATTATTAATTGTTTTTTTATTCCTAAAAATCTACGGTTCGTCCAAAGGACTTAGATATTGTTATATATATTAATAATAAACAACTTGGGGTTAGTTTGGCTTGATATAGTATGTTTATTGACCTTATACTGTAAGAAAACAAGAAGACACGGTAAAAGTTAAATTATCTAACTTAAAGTTAAATCTAAATGATAAGGTTAAAATTAATACCTAAACTTATCTAAATTCTATTGGATGAGAGTATTGCGACCCATCCCCACCTTAGCTTCAAAAGAAATCAATTTGGTGCTATTTAAAACCGAATTTGACTTTATAATAAAATAATAGTTTTAGTTATTCCAAAGGTACCCCTCTCCTCCCTTATAAAAGGGCACCCCCTCACTCTCTTCCTCACACCACTTTGAGCTTTAAATCACAGCCAACCCCTGCCAATTTACCTTCTACACTTCCCTAAAAACATCCTAGAGGTTCTTTTCTTCCTCAAAGACCAATTGTAGTGCCATAAAAGGATATCTCAAAGAGGCGCTTCAAAGAAGAGGTAATGTCGGTTACCGATTCTTTCATCCTTAATTCTTCTTCCACTTCTTATTCTTAGGTTGTTTCATTATGAAGTAATAACATCAGTATTACTTATATACTGATATGTTATTATAATTATGAAACATCCTTATTTCACCATCTATTCATCCTACGGAAGAAGAAATCACCACGCGTGCGTACGTACGGAATACCGTCTCCACGCCGTGGTGTAATCTATTTTCCACCACCACCTTACTTTGATGGGTATAATGGTGTAAATAATAACTATATATGATTATTGTAAAGTGATATTGATTCTGAAATAATATACATACACTCCAATACAATTCCATAATCATGAGAACGATATCATCGCTCGTGCGTACGTACGGACTACCGTCTCCACGACGCGATGAGATTCATTCTCTACGATAACCATTCATGAATGATTATAAAGTATATATAATAATTAATATTGAAATATATGACATAATAATGATTCTGGATTTATGTGTATATATATGTATGTCATCTACTTAATTCCATTCAACTCAATATGGAAAAGAAAATAGCATTCATGCATATGTACGGTCTACCGTCTCCATTTACGGTGTATTTCTTTCCATTTATGATCTATCATATATATATATTCTTAATATATATTATATATAAATCATGTTTTATATTATGTAATTAATTAATCATGATCTAAGTAATCATATGAATAATTACAAGTCAAAACACGGACGACAAATGAAATGATTTTACCCAAAATTCTCTTTAACATGGAATTTACAAAAGAACGGGTAATATTAAGACATAAGTGAACCATATATGATATCATAAAAATGAGTATGATTCTGGAATAAGTCAATGACACTATTTAAATCATTATACAAGAGGTTGGGACACATACAAAGCAAATCGGACCTAAGGTAAGGGAAGTATCACAATCTCATTTTTATCTGAGATTGTTTATACTTTGGTATTTAATATGGTGTATTTTATAATCCACATCCATGATTCCTCAATATGTAATATTATTTCCATCCACCTACAATTGTTTAAATCCAATTTTACCTTTCGGTGAGTTTTTAGTAAAATATATGAAAGGAATCTTTTGTCATTTTTCATACGAGGTACTTGTTGACTTTTCAGACAAAAGTACGAGAAGAATGTTTTTTTAACTTATACGGCATGAATGGATTTTTAAAACATTATTTCCAAGAAGCTTCCTCTACATGTTATCAAGTTTATTTTTAATCAACTTCTTTTAGTTTAAAATTGTATGACATGTTAATAAAGGAAAAATGTTTTTGAAGTAGAAATGATATTTTCAAGAATAGAGTTCAAGTGTTTTATCAAAATTATTTTCCATATAAGATAATAAAGGGTTCTGTTTTTTATCCATATTATTACATTGATTTTATTATGTTGTGATGGAATTATTTTTATGAATTCCTTTATCTTATATGAATTGTTTTAGGATGTCATGTTGTTTAAGAATCCCATTTTTATTACATGGGTTATGCAATGATGTATGATTTAAGATTTTGTGGCACACATAAAAATGGTATAATTATGAGATGGGTGGGAACTATATCTCCCTCCAATGCATTGGGTAAAGATTTTATATCTCATGAGATAGACATGGCTGGAACAGTAGGTTATACTGGTTCAGTGAAACAGGACTGAAACGAGGAGTGAACTCAGTTCAGAAAGGGACTTTGTCCACTAAGATAGTCTTGGAAATGAGTCTTGACTAATAAAAATGATTCTCTATGATTATGTGTGTATGACACAAAGTTTCATGTTTTATGTTATGATTATTGGGATTACATTTCACTACTATTATTTCTCCCATGTTATGAAATGATGATCTCTTTTGCAGGTTAATATTTCCAAAATGTTATGTTCTTATTAATATGATGTGATTGATATTTCTTTTATTTACCCTTACTGAGCATTTAATCTCACCCTTTTATGTTTTCTTTTCCCCATGATATAAAGAAAGGTTTTAGGTATAAAGAAAGGAATATCTTTATGGGAGATGTTGAATATCATTCAAAATGATTAGAAGATTATATTCCGAGTTTCCAAAGACACTAAACTATTACGGTCCTTGCGTGTGTGTTTTTGTAATGTACTAATTATTTCGCAAAAGTAATGTAATGTCCATGTACGTCAGGATTTGGGTCTCTACAGTTGGTATCAGAGGAAAGGTTTAGTCAACCTTTGGAAACTAGGATGCGAAAACGTTAGTGAGATCCCTAGAGATATTTCTAAGGTATGTCTAGGGATGCCCCTAAGGATAAGTATACGTATAGGATATAGTCCTAGAACTACGTTAATGATATTAGAATTTAACCTAAGATGTTAGATATTGAGGGTGCTCCCCCTTTACTATGTTTTTTCTCTAGAATGATTTTTGCCTCTCACACTATTATTTTTGGGTTTTAGAAAATGGCTGGAAACAGGAAGATTCATGATAATGGAGGATAAGACGGACAATGGAATGATTTTCTTCATGTGAAACCAAATGAAACGGGAACTGGAAGTCCTAAAATCGTTATTATGCTTAATCAGCAATCTCATAATATGATCAATAATCTCAACTGTGGTATGTTTCCCAACTTAGATAATAAGAGAAAGATGGAGTTTCATGATGATCATAGAGGAAAGAAAGTTCAATTTCCCTCATGTAAATCATGTGGGAAGAGGCATCAGGGAGATTGTTTCAAATGAACTTGAAGATGCTTTGTGTGTGGAAAAGGACACAAAGCCAGTAAGTGCAAAGGAAAAGGTTCAGTTAACACCAGGGATGAGGATAATGGTATTTCTACGACATCAACAATGGTTAAATGTTTTAAATGTGGAATGTACGGGCATTATGAAAACCAATGCCCTAAGGGAAAGTATCATGAAGAGAATCAGTATGGTCGTATGGGTAGTATTTATGTTGATGATGATGAAGAGACTACAAATGATATGTGAGATGAAAGAATTGTTGAAGCTTGGTCAATAGTTTAAGAATGTAGTGGAATGATTACATGTTTATCATGTGTAATATTGTATAAGTAATCTCATGGTACTATGAAATAAAGAGACATCTAAGGATTGTTACACTGTTTTCATTCCTTGAGTTTTGAAAGTGTATGATTAATGGAACCAGTATCCATGAATGGTTATTCATATATTTTTGGAATGTAGATGATATGCGCATAATGAAGGGATAAGGAGAAAATTAAATGTTTGATAGTATTCATGAGCTGATGACTGATATAAGGAGAAGGTTATATCATGGTTTGAGTATATAGAATTTTTGGATTTTGGTATGTGGAAAGTGTTAACTTTTAACTGCATTCATGTTTTCACTAAGGTTCAATGGATATTCATTCTTCAAGAGAATACATGATTAAGGTATTCACATGTTTGTAATTTGACCAAATAGATATATCTTATGATATATAGGGGATAAATGATGGCATTCACGTGATCATTTTCTTTATACTATGATCTTGGACCGAAGTATTTTAGAAAATTCTAAAGGTTGGAATTGATTATGTTGGACATAAGTTGGTATTGTTTAAGAATGAAACTTTATTGATATTGTTGATGGGATGTTATAGTAATATAGATTTAGAAAAAGGACAACCTACAGGACGGGCGACAGCCCATCGCGTCGGACAAGGCTGTGGGAATCGAACCCACAACTGAAGTGTGTCTGGCCTTTATCTCCTACCACTGGCCTACAAGAAGTCCCTTTTTAGTAGAAACTAGTTTTATTATATTAAGAAGTATGATATATGAAGTATAAGTCCATTTTAGGAACCATATATGATTAATCTCACTATAGATGGACTTATGTATTTTTTGATAACTTTTCTAACCTTTTGTTTGAGACAGATGGAATGAACCATCATTCTATCACATGATCTGCTAACACATCACGAATGTCAAATTCAACATCATTTCTTTAAGAGATGAAGTGGAAATTGTCCAAAGAACGACTAACAGTGAGACTATACCAAAATCACGAAAGTATATCTTCTAATTCCAATTTCATCAACTTTAGGGAAATGATCTTGAAAACCAAAAATGTTGTCCTAGTGCTCTTATATCTGACGAATCAGATGGTACCTTAGATCGTCACAAATTTATGGCTTTGTGATTGCTGGAATTTCCATATCCATGTTCTCTACCACTCTCCATCAGAACATCATGGTTAGATTTCTCTTCCATATCCATATTTTCACCTATGTGGAAACCAAGTGATTAGTTTATTTGGGTAACCATTAAGTTTCATACTTTTGTTTTTAAAGATTGGTTTTGTATTCCTTTTAACGATGTGGGTTTCTATTAAAGAAAGTTTCGAATAGTAAACCATTTATAACCCTGATGAATTTCGAGGGAGAAATTCATTTTAAGGGGGGTAGAATGTAACACCCCAAGATTTTATGAAAAAATATTCTTTTAATTTCATTAATGTCTTGTGTTTTATGCAACACCAAGATTACCTTGCGCTATACACAATACCGTATTAGCATGCAGTATACGCAACACTATTCTTGGATCGTGTTACACACAATTTTGATAATAGTTATTCTACGCAACATTGAGTATATATATATATATTCAATGTATAAATGAAATATGGTTGGATTATGTTATATGAATTAACCAAGGATTCTTTCACAACACGCAACCCTGACTTGTCTTGCATTACACGCAATCGTGACCTTCCTCGATAGCGTGTGTTGTACGCAATACTGGGTTTTACTAAACAACGATATATTATTATAATATTATTATGAACGAGATGTTATGAATAGTATTAACTAAATTTTTAATCTTATAACATTATTATTCATCTTTCACATTTTCTAAAACATGGTATAAGAACAAAATAAATTTTTCGGGTAAAATAAGTATTTTTCAAAAAATGCAGTTTTGCCGCCTTTGATGGCGCACCAACTTTAAATCTAGTTTTTGACATGTTTATAAGTTCAAATTGACAAAATAAAATTCTTCTTTGGAATCATGAAATAAAAATTTACTTTGGATAAATTTTCATATCATTCTGGTAACTTTCATATTTTGATGAATAGTAAAAACACGCTATATTGTAATTAAAAAAAACTTTTTCAATTGAAATAATTAATAGTGATAAATTATTAATTTGAGTGGTTTTAAAGTATATTTATAATATATTTTTACAATTTAATACAATGTTGGTCATTGAATATAATTTCACATTTAAACCAGAAATAAACAACTGTCAATCTTTTGATAGTTATTATCTCTTAAGAACACGCTATTTGTTTTGATGACGGGAATTAATTTTTGAAATTAATTAATTCAACTGATATGTTTTTAATTTGGTAAAATAGACATCATTTTTGAGTTCATAATATCAAATATAGATTAGGCCTAATTTTTGAAATTTTTCTGGAAACTTTCATTTTTTGATAAATAGTGAAACCACTAAGTGGTAGTTAAAAAATGAATTTTTCATAAAAAATAATTTTACCGCTTCTGTGAATGGAAATTCGAAAATCCGAGAGAAACGGTTGATGTCAATAAGTAAAATGTGGTTCAATGAGATGAAAATAATTTTTTGGTGAATAGTAACTTTTTACTTTTTTTACCATGGATAAAAGTAAATAGGGTAATTAAGGGTAAAAATGATATTATTATTACCCTAACACATGTCCAAATTCAATTGGAAAAGGGTAATTCGACCAAAAAAACATTTGGAATAAAATATGACAATTTAGGCCCACTTGGATTAGATTAGGACATTTATTATTAATTTATTTAAAGAAGGGTTAAAATAGTTAAAATCAATATTTAATAAGTAAATCATTTTTAATATAGGGTTATACATAAGATAAATTCTACTATAAATACTCAATAGAAAGATAAAAATATTTCCCACATAATTATATTTTATTTGTAATTTTTAGACAATAAATAATGTAATTTATTTATGACACAATGATGATGCAGTAATTATCTTATTAATGAAATATTGACATAATTGATGTAATAAATACCCAAATAAATGTAATTTGAGACTTTTTATGAATTAAACTAATTTTATATGTTAAAATAAAATGTTAGTATTGATTTAAGTAACTTTTTTCGAACTAATCATTCTGTTATGATTTTCACAAAAATCAATTACTAAATAGTGTCAAAATTGACATAAAATAGTGTTTAAAACAAATATTATATTATTAATTTTTATTTTATTCCTAAAAATTTAAGGATCGGCCAAATGACTTAGATAAGGTTATATATATTATTAATAAACAACTTGGGGTTCGTTTGGATTGATATAGTAAGTTTATTAACCTTATAGTGTAAGAAAACAAGAAGACACGGTAAAAGTTAAATTATCTAACTTAAAGTTAAATCTAAATGATAAGGTTATAATTTATACCTAAACTTATCTAAATTCTATTGGATGAGAGGATTTAGACCCATCCCCACCTTAGCTTCGAAATAAATCAATTTGGAGCTATTTAAAAACGAATTTGACTTTATAATAAAATAATAGTTTTAGTTATTCCAAAGGTACCCCTCTCATCCCTTATGAAAGGGAACCCCCTCCCTATCTTCCTCACACCACTTTGAGCCTTCAATCTTAGCAAACCCCTGACAGTTTAACTTATCCAATTCCCTAGAAACATCCTAGAGGTTCTGGTCTTCCACAAAGACCAATTTTAGTGCCCTAAAAGGAGATCTCAAAGAGGCGCTTCAAAGAAGAGGTAATGTCCGTTACCGATTCTTCCATCTTTATTTATTCTTCCACTTCTTTTTTTTTTGTTGTTTCATTATGAAGTAATAACATCAGTATCACTTATATACTGATATGTTATTATAATTATGAAACAATCTTATTTCACCATCTATCCATCCTACAAAAAATGAAATCACCGCGCGTGCGTACGTACGGAATACCGTCTCCACGCCATGGTGTAATCTATTTTCCACCACCACCTTACTTTGATGGGTATAATGGTGTAAATAATAACTATATATGATAATTGTAAAGTGATATTTATTCTGAAATAATATACATACACTCCAATACAATTCCACGATCATGAGAACGATATCATCGCTCGTGCGTACGACGGACTACCGTCTCCACGACGCGATGAGATTCATTCTCCACGTTAACCATTCATGAATGATTATAATGTATATATAATATTTAATAATGAAATATATGACATAATAATGATTATGGATTTATGTGTATATATATGTATGTCATCTACTTAATTCCATTCAACTCAATAAGGAAAAGAAAATAGCGTTCATGCGTACGTACGGTCTACCGTCTCCATGAACAGTGTATTTCTTTCCATTTATGATCTATCATATATATATATTCTTAATATATATTATATATCAATCATGTTTTATATTCTGTAATTAATTAATCATGATCTAAGTAATCATATGAATAATTACAAGTCAAAACACGGACGACAAATGAAACGATTTTACCCAAAACACTCTTTAACATGGAATTTACAAAAGAACAGGTAATATAAAGCCATAAGTGAACCATATATGATATAATAACAATGATTATGATTCTGGAATAAGTCAATGACACTATTTAAATCATTATACAGAAGGTTCGGACACATACGAAGCAAATCGGACCTAAGGTAAGGGAAATATCACAATCTTATTTTTATCCGAGATTGTTTATACTTTGGTATTTAATATGGTGTATTTTATCATCCACATCCATGTTTAATCAATATGTAATATTATTTACATCCAACTACAATTTTTTACATCCAATTTTACCCTTCGGTGAGTTTTTAGTAAAAGATATGAAAGGAATCTTTTGTCGTTTTTCATACGAGGTACTTTTTGACTTTTCCGACAAAAGTACGAGAAGAATGTTTTTTTAACTTATATGGAATGAATGGATTTTTAAAACATTATTTATAAGAAGATTCATTTACATGTTTTCAAGTTTATTTTTAATCAAATTATTTTAGTTTAAAATTTTATGACATGTTAATAATGGAAAAATGTTTTTGAAGTAGAAAGGATATTTTCAAGAATGGAGTTCAAGTGTTTTATCAAAATTATTTTCCATATAAGATAATAAAGGGTTATTTTTTTATCCCTATTATTACATTAATTTGATTATGTTGTGATGGAATTATTTTTATGAATTCCTTTATCTTATATGAATTGTTTTTTGATGTCATGTTGTTTAAGAATCCCATTTTTATTACATGGGTTATGCAATGATGTATGATTTAAGATTTTGTGGCACACATAAGAATGGTATCATTATGAGATGGGTGGGACATATATCTCCCTCCAATGCATTGGGTAAAGATTTTATATCTCATGAGATAGACATGGCTGGAACAGTAGGTTATACCGGTTCAGTGAAACAGGACTGAAATGAGGAGTGAACTCGGTTCAGAAAGGGACTTTGTCCACTAAAATAGTCTTGGAAATGATTCTTGACTAATAAGAAATGATTCTCTATGATTATGTGTGTATGCCACACAGTTTTATGTTTTATGTTATGATTATTGGGATTACATTTCACTACTATGATTTATCCCATGTTATGAAATTATGATCTCTTTTGCAGGTTAAGATTTCCAAAAAGTTATGTTCTTATGAATATGATGTGATTGATATTTCTTTTTTTACCCTTACTGAGCATTTGAGCTCACCCTTTTATGTTTTCTTTTCCCCAGGATATAAAGAAAGGTTTTAGGTATAAAAAAAGGAAGATCTTTATGGGAGATGTTGAAGATCTTTCACCATGATTAGAAGTTTATATTCCGAGTTTCCAAATACACTAAACTATTACGGTCCTTGCGTGTGTGTTTTTGTTATGTACTAAGTATTCCGAAAATGTAATGAAATTTCCATGTACGTCAGGCATCAGGTCTCTACAAGTATTCCATACATATTCATGAGTAACATTTCCACTGTTCAATGATCAATATGAAAAGAAGGTAAGTAATATTTTATCTTTCCAAAATGATCATAATATCATAAATACCATATTATTACATTATATATGCTTCTATATATCATCCTTGTGTTGTGTTGATGAAAAAAGATTCACATCACTTCATGGAGGCAGTAGTCCACTTGTATGCATGAACAACATTATCATTTTTTCAGTGTATGAAAGAAAATGATATATTATCTTTACATAATAACAAAAATGTAATTAATATAATAATTACTCAATTTATATCACATATATTAATTAAATTTATCCTTATTACCAACTATTTATATCATTATAGGAAAACAAATCACATCGTGCCTCGTGAGGAGGTAGTCCACCATACACACGAGTGATGTTATCATATCCAGCAACGAATGAAAATTATGATAGAATATGAGATAAAATAACTAAATAAGTATAAATATGTTAAAAATAGAATATATATATACATTAAACACATCATTATAATTATCCATGAGAGGTGATTATGGAAAACGAATGACATCAGTTTACGAGGCGGTTGTCCGCCACACACACGGATGAGATTTCATATCCCATTTGATATAAAATGATATGGATTTATGTTATTACATTAAATTAATAACAAATAAGAATATGTTAGATACTAGTTTTTTATATAATAATAATTTAACAATATTTCAATGAGGTGGAATAAGAAATAAAATAATAATGCTCGATTAAGAAAGAGTCATCTTCTTCAGACAACCTCCTTAGGTAATCACAAAAATGATTCTCAGAATGAATTCATGATCTAGATAATAGATCTAGGTCATCGAGAAGGAATTAAAGAAAATACATAGGTAGGTATTTTATAAGAAAAATGGATTTGATGGTTTTAATAGGACAGGAGATGGGGTGTCCTTTTATAAGTGAATTGAGTGACACACATGTATTTTTTTAAAAGGTGTTACCATGTATTTCACAAGAAAAAGGATACAAAATGGCCTATTGTATGGACTTAGAAATTATAAGGTCAAAATATGGCCATAAAATCGAATATAGATAATTTTTTGGTCATTTTAATGCTTATATTTTTATTTTAGCACCTTGATAATTCCGTTTTTCCTTAACCACAATAATTAATTTTTAAGTATTAAATGTTAATTATGGTAAGAAAGTAATAATAACATATTAGATAATATAAATTATAATGATTAAAATTAATTATTTAATTTTAATAGATTAAATTCACATAAGTGGAATAATTTAATTTAAAATTAAACCCACAAAAGTGACGAAAAAGAGTGTTTTCAAGAATTGTATTTTTTCAGAAAAGATATATTTTTTATTAACTATATAACTTGTAATAATTATTATATGATTTTAATTTAATATTTATATATTTATAATATATAAATTTAATTTAAATCATTCCTCATTAGGGGTTTATTTTTATTAATTAAAATGGAGAAACATTATGTAGTTTAAAACAGTTTTCAGAAAAGTCCCATTTTTATACCCAAAAATAAACTTATAATAAAATCCATTATGAATTTGACTAAAATTTAATTAAGTAGATTAAATATTAATAAAATATAAATATGTTACTCTATATCATTTTAAAAATATAATGGGACATTTAAAGTACTTATTTTAGTTAAAAGAAATAACATTTTTACAAAACAAAATGTATTTTTCAATATTAACCAAAAAATAAATATTTTCAGAAAAATACCAACTTTTTAACATATGTTAATTTGATATAATGATTTAAAAAATGAAATTTAATTTTTAAAATTAAAATTATAAAATTTTGAACCAAAATTTTTAAATAAAACATTATAATAAATGTTATTTTTAATGAAAACCATTTCCTGTTTTAATTAAATATTACTTAATATTTTTATAATTGATAAAACTATCTAATTCATATTAATTAATATTAATATGATTTATTATATCATTAAATTGTATATTACATTCTTACCACCTTTTTCATATTGATTCCTCATAACTGTTATTCACTTACTAAACAAGTTGAGATATCTTTCCCTCATAACATTTTCATATTCTCGTGTTACCTCTTAAACCATATGGTTTTTCTAGAAAACATTAACCTAGTGAATAAACTTATAATAAAACACATTTTTTCTATGTTCAATATTATAAATATTGTGTTTATTATAAGAAATGTTTTCTTCCATCTAAACTACTTCAGATCCAAAAATGTGGGATGAATTTGGGACATAATTCCTTAAAATTGAAACATGAAACACATTGTGTGTATAAGATAAAATTAAAGGTAAGGCCACTCAGTAGGGAAATGATCCAAAATTATCTAGGATTTAATGTGGTCCAATGAACCGTGTGATTATCTTCCCCTTTTTACAAAAACTCATAGAACTTTTCCACGGAGATACTTTGAGAAATACATGATCATCTACCTCGAAAAAAAGATATTTCCTTCAGTTATTTGCATAAATTTTATTCCTATTTTGAGACATACTCATATACTGTTAAGATAAATCCTCAAATATTATATAATTAAATACTTTTTATCAACCATTTAATCAACTAACTCTAGTCTCATCAACTTCCTACATGTTATATTTTCCAAAGAAGTTGTCTTCTGACACCGCTTTCTATATAATACCTCAAATGGTGCCATATGTACACTGGAATGAAAATAATTTGTTATAATAAAACTCAACCATAGAAATATCATGATCATAAATTCCATGTAAATCCACTTAAAAATAATTAATAACATATTTCAAAGTCTAAATTGTTCTAATTAATTATTTTTCATATTAAGGATAAAAATATATACAAAAATTTAATTCAGTACCCAAATATTTTTGAATTCCTTTAAAAAAATTAGATGTGAACAAGGGATCGTGACCATATATAATGAGTAGTGGAAGTCCATATAACCTAACTATATCCTTTATATATAGTTTATAAAGATGATCCAAAGACATAACATCTAGTGTGGGAAGAAAATGTGAAAATTTAGTTAATAAATCATTAATAATACAAATATCATTCTTACATCATGATGTATTTAGTAACACCACCCTATAATCCATGGATATATTTTCACATTTTCACTCAATCACTGGAAATGGTTGAATAATTTCTTTAGTTAATTATTTTTTTCACTAACATTATGAAAATAAAAATATTTTATGGAAAATTAATCAATATGGTTTTTAATTCCATCCCACAGGTAATACATACGTAGGCCTATGTACATCTTACTACTTCTTAAATAAACATAAAACCGGGAAGTATGAGATTCACTGAATAATTTTTACTTTAAGTAATAATCACAAATTTTCCAAATATTATAACACCTTATTCATAAAAATCAAATAGAGAAAACATAACCTTAATCTATATTATACCTTTTCCCACAAAGCATGATTTTTCTTCTAATATTTCATAATTATTTTTGACAATGTTGGTTATACTGAAACCTAAAACAAAATAGACGATGTCCTTGCATCCATAAAATCTAGGCCAAAATTCATAAAATCATTAAATATAGGGTTATGTTTTAAATATAAAATGGTTGATGTATAATTATTTTTCTATATCAAATAATTATCTACTTTGTTTTATTTTATAGGATATTAATGAATTGTGAAATCATAATCCCAAATTAATTGTATCCATCTTATATGTCTCATGTTCAATTTTTACTAAGAGAATATATAATTAAAACATTTTTGATCAGTTTAAATATCAATTTTTACTCCATATAAATTATACCTCAAAAAAAAATTATATTAAAAAACCATGGAAAATAATTCCAGTTCATTTGGTAGGAAATTTAACTCATGAGGTTTCAAATAAAGTGAATCATAAGAAATTACCTAATCCTATTGCATCAGTAAACGACTATATCCTTCTTAAGAAGCATAATTATTGATGAGAAATCATCTATTTATGGAAAGAAGACTGAAAAATAGATCATTCAATAATAATCTTTTTAGTTCCAAAAAAACATCATATTAATTTTTATAGTTGTATTTAAGTGCTTTTCATGTTATCTTAGTCAATGAGATGGAAAACCAGTCAAAATTTTCAAAAAATCATCAGTATTAACATGTTAATCTAAGAAAACTATAAATCTATGGGGAATGTTTTGTTCTTTTTAAATGTTTAGAGAATTTAATTTTAATAGGGATAAATATTATTCTATATTTAGATGAAATATTAAAAAAGAAAAAGAAATTTATTTCAACCAAAATTCAGACTTGGGGAATTTTCCATACAATTTCATTTCATTTAAGGTTTTCAAAAAAATAATTTGGTGTCTTTAATATTCCTATTTAATTTTATAATATACCAAAATATCATCTATAAACACAATGAAAAACTTATCCAAGACATTATGGAAAAATATATTCATATGGTCTATAATTATTGAAGGTGAATTAGATAAACCAAAGTACTTAATAAAAAAATCATAATTCCAATATCTTGTCTAAAACAGCATCTTCAAACTTTCATCCTCCCTTACCTTCATCTAATGACACCTAGAACATATATCAACCTTCTAAAAATATTAATCTCCCTATATATGATCAAAAAAATCATTGATATGAGGCAAATGATATTTTTTCTTAACAGTGATGTTATTTATGGATTAATAATCAATGAAAAGTTTCGTTGAAACCGATTTATTTTTAAAAAACATAACATGAGCACCCCATGGTGAAGTTATAGTTTGAATGAATCCATTATTTAATAAATCACGTAATTGATTTTTCAATTCTAAAAGTTATACTTGATCCATTCAACAAAGTGGTTTAGAAATAGGACTACCATTATTAACTAAGTTAACAACAAACATAACCATCTAATCAACAGTAACACCTGGATAATCATCAAGAAATACAAAAATGTATTAATTCACCACCAAAACATAAAAAATTTGAACAAATTCTCTCTCTTAAACAATACGAGCTTGGTAACTTTGAGTACCATCTATAATCAATTTCTCAGCTTCTTGGTAAGTTATCAAAGGCATGGAATCATTGAATATAACTTTATCAGGAATTAAATATGTCATCGCATGATAAAATGAAATCCAATCCATACCCAAAAGGATATAAAAATATAAAATGGATTATTCAACAAGATTTTAAATAAATACCATACCTCTAATAACAATTTCATAGTCCCTAAAAGTCAATGATTCTTCAATAATTACGCCAGGATTTTTCACCAAAAGTTATATGTTCTTTTAATGTGGAGATATTAACATTTTACATTAAAATTTCTCAAAAATGAAATAATGTAGAGATCTAGAGTCAAACAGGGCATTGCTATAATTCAAATAAACAAGTATCATACTTTCCACCACTTTATATGATGCTCAAACATAAATTGTAGTATAAAAAAATGACATTGATACACCTTTCTATTTTCTATCATGATGATCTAAATCCTATGAATCTAGATTTGATAAAAAGTTATAATAATGAGCTAACTCATTATAACTAAAACAATTAACCATTATATATATATTGGTTACCCCATTCATTTATTGTCCAGGACTCTTTTATTTATAGTAACATCCCCTATGTCTAAACTGAACACACTACAAAAAATTTCAAATCCTATAAAACATTTATTTTAATGTTTGTTACCACTCATGGAACATTTTGGGGGCGTACCTCCATACTTCATTGTTGTTTACTTCTATATTTCCTACCACTGTGTTCATTTCTTACTATTGTCATTTCGAGGATACAAGTGTCAGAAAACTCCATCTCAACTATCTTTACACATTGAACCAATTTTTATTAAATTTTAAATTATTATGTGTCCAATTATCTTCATAAACATGGTTTCAACCCTATGTAAAATCTATTAATTTTTCTATCAGTTTTTTGAATAAAATCGGGAATATACCTAGCTAATCATGTGAAGTTCTCTTCATATGATGATACAAAATCTTCATATTTGTTCCTCAATTCATTTATTTTTTCCATTCTAGGTCAAAAAAACATAAGAAAGTATTTCTATAGAAAATATTCTTAATTTTTACCCATTATATGGAATCAAGATCATCTTTATCTATGGTATTCATAACCAATTTCCATCATCTATCAACTTCAACTTCAAAATGATAAATGGAAATTATTAAATTTTAGAATTCCGAACATCCCTTAACTACAAATATCTTCTCAATGGTATTGATACATACTTTGGCCACCATAGGTTAGATGATCTACTGAGTTATGTGGTATGTGGTCCCATGAAATTCACCACTACTGACATGTTCCTATGTGGTAGATATAAAAGTTCCATTGCATGGATACCACCACTATTTATATCTTGTGTCCTAAAATGACTTCAAAAAACTATTTTGTTCCCATTAAAACTATCTTAGGAAATTCATTTGGATGGATATTTTAATGATGTATGCTTCCCAAAAATACTTCCCAATTTCCTTTGTGGGAAACAATTTAGAATTTAAATAGATTAGATGAAAAAAATGGTTATCAAAAAATGATATATCATTTAAAATTAACCATAATTTAAACTCTTTCATGTTCATTCTATTCACATTCTTTCATTCCCAAAGATCTTTTAGGTTTATAGTTTTAGAGATCTGTATTATAACTATTATATAAAAAACACATACAACTACAAAATTGAAACTCTTAATCAATATCTATTTTTACACAATATAAATGTTTTAAAATAAAACATGATTTCTTTTCTTGGAAAATATTAAAAAACTGAATATAGAATTATTCCTTTCCCTCACCCATCAATTAACATCATGGAAAATATTTTAAAAAATTGGCTAATCAAAAAAATCTCATTAAGGGACATAAAAAAAATAAAAACCATTAGTCTAGTTGAAAAAATGAATAACCATAAAATTTATTAACGTCATATGAATGTTCTTTTAGAGAAAGAAACAAATAATTTTCACATGAAAAACACATAAATTTTTTTGTCAAATAATATTATAAAAATATATTCAAAAAAAATCAAAAACCATTTTGAAAAAATTGAGAATCCCATTCATAGCTCATTGTAACCCATTTGAGAAATAAATGGAGCCCAATTAAATCCATTATAGAACCATATGGTAACTTCATCAATATTTCCTATTAAGAAAAGGAACATTAACCAATTTAATGAGTGCTATTTTTTCACACCCATTGTATAAGCTATATTAGGTTCACCCAACATTATCTAGGTTCACCCATCATATATACTATTTCAGGATAACCTGGAACTATCTGGGTGTGCCCATCATATAAGATATACTGGGATCAACCATTTATCATATAATTTTAAATTTTCATATCATGAATAATTTTTTTTATTATTTTACTTTTTCATAATAAAACATTTGACAACTCATATAAACACATATATAAAACTCTTTCAGATATCAAAATAGCCCTTTTCTTTTAAAAACCCATTTTCAATACCAAAATACAATTTTTAATCAAAAATAAATTTTCAATATAAAAATACATCTAAAAAGGGGTTCTACATGAATAAAACATGAAATCTTGTAATGGAATCCAAAATTAAAATAATGGTTTTGATGACAAGAAAAGTTGTTGTCACCACATAGGTAAAAGCAGGACATTAATTTTTCTATTTTTAATGAAAGTAAAACATTATATATGAAGATTTATTTTTGAGAAACACTGAAATAAATAACAAAATTTACTTTTCTAAAAATTATCATATCCATATTACTTCATTCCTAAAATCATTTTAAAACCTGGAAATGGTTGAAAAATAGAGTTTGATGGAAAATAATAAAAGATGATTTTTATGAAAAAATATCTCTCCACTTTTAAAACATTTGAATCATAAGCCCCATGAAAGAATAAAATTAAAAAAAATGTTAAATATCATGATAAAAGTTAAATTTATGATATGTCATGTAAAATGGGATATACACACTCATCATAAATGAATATAGGTGCATAAACAAATAATATACCTCAATGAAAGGAAATTGAGATGAAGCCCTTTACCTTGAGTCTGACTCATCCCATAAAATTTTTATCATCATTAATAATAAAATTATTTTAATTATTTAATTTTTTGATAACCCTTTTAATTTTTATTATTCATTTTATTTCACTTATTACCATGTCATATATTATTACTTAATTAATTACGTTTACGTCATATTTTTTGAGGATATATGGATTATATGTCAAAAAAAGACTTTGGTAGGATGAATATGGTCAAAGTGGTCATTACATAAACATATATAGAATAATAATCATGATATATTCATCATTTGTATAAATAAATTACACTTTTAAAACCAATCATGAATTATGGTTATGAAAAGTGAACTAAATTATGATCATGGAGATGGTAAGATGTACGTACACGTGAATAATGACTCAATTTTCAATGATTATTATAATAAGTAGGTAATTAATATTTTAACTTTGTAGAATTATCACCATATCACATATTATTTTTTATATTTTCTTATATATATCATCCATGTAATGACATGAAATTTTAAAAATAAAATTCACATTGTGATTGAATTAAATGCATTGTTATGTAATATGGTTATAGAAAACACTTTAATTTATTTAGTTATATCCTATTATATTTAAATTAACATTAATAAAAACGAATGTTGATAATATATCCATTGATAAATTATCATATGATTATTATATATTAAGAGTTATGATAAATAAAATTGACAAAGAGGAAAGATATAATGACCTTAACTGGTAGGATCATGTCATATAAATCTAATTTATCATAGATTTCAAAGAATATAACATCTATATGATTTTCCATTGAATAGTAATAATACCATATTCAATAAATAATGGAATAATTAAACTATTTATGAGAAATGTTCAATCTCATCAAGATTTTAGTCCAAACCATGTTTGCTGATCCACCCCAAGAAAATATAACCTTTACACACTTCACCTTTAAGGGCATTCACTTGTGTAATAAGGTTCTATGTATCTTGATCCTAAATGTATTAAAATTTATATTTTATCTTAAATAAAATAATTATAATATTTATTCTTTATTATTTTTTATTTTATAAATGTTTGAAGAACTAATTTTTGATAAAAATTATATTTTGATATGAGAAAACACAATTTGTATTTTGGGAAATATATAGTTTCAATCAAGAATTTTTTTATTAAATAAGTAATTTATAAAATAAAATTACTTTTAATAAAATATTATTATTAATATTATATATTAAATATCAATGATAATCTTAATTTATGAATTGAAAAAGTACTTTTTATAATTGCAAAAAAATTATTATTGTAAAAAAACTAGTATTTTTCATTAAATGTGTATTTTTATTTTAAAAAATTAATTTCTCATATTTAGAGAATTATTTCAATAAAATAAATTTTTTTTGGAATCTTAATTTCAAAATTATCCAACTATGATTTTTTTGATAATTTTCTGAGACAATCGAATTTTCTCAGAAAAAAATTAAATAGAGTATAAATATACTGTATGTATTATGACACCATAATGAACCAAAAGTGATGTAATATGTTCCATAAAAGGTATAAATGACCAAATTTGTTTTTAACCTTTAAAATAATGATTTTTTGAATTTATTTTAATATTTTTATAAACCCTTTATGAATCCTACAAAACCTATATTATATGTAATGGTTTTAAAATCAATTATTAGTAAACATGATTCACTTACACATAACCAAGGTTAATATTTTAATGTGATTTTTTCTTAAACTTTTGAAATAATTAAAACCGATTCACTTTGTTAGAGACCATGGTAATGTTTTTTGTTTTGAATACTTTATTATATAGAGTCGAAAACCTATGTTTAGGAAATAATAAAGAACTCCTCCCTCTTTTACTATATAAAACCACCCAATCTCCCATTCCTATTCACTCAAAAACCTTTTTCAAATAATATAATCCACCTTTTACCCTCTAAATCCCTCCAAAGGTGCACTAAATCTGTCAAGAAGCTCCTCACACGATTTTGTAAACACCATATAAAGTCATGGATCCACTCCTCCTCTTTATTCAAGAACCTTATTTATGTAATTTAATTTTTTATTCCAATTCAAATTGATGGGGTCTGCTTTTACACTTCCATTTTACTATAATTAAGATGAATAAGTGATTATTTTACCCTTTAACTCTAATTAATCTGTCCCATGATTCATTATGTACCCCTTATAATATTGATGAAAGTATCCAATGAATTTTCTATGCCCAAATTTTATTAAATCAACCTTTTTTACTTATGACTTTTATTTCCTAATTATTTATGTTGGATTATGTTATTAAATACACCACATATTTCCATTTTTATTTAAAAGTGAGGATATACCCTTTTTAATCCCATTAATCACCCCATGATTCGTTATCTACCCCTGTTATGCCGCATAAATTATCTTGTGATGTTTCTATACAAATGCTTTGAATTTAGATTAGAAATGATATTTACACTCAAGGGTATTAACCTAGACATATATATCATTTTTTTATTGGGGAATTGCATGTATTTAATCCAAAATTCTTAATCATTGGATTAAATTTGATGAAATATTATCATATGTTGAATGATCTATGTGGAACAATGATACATGTACATGATATTAAAGCTATTGGTGAACCCAAAATTATGTATTAGTCTAATGAATTTGGCACTATTTTAGTCTTTTAATTTTTCATGTATGAGATTAGGGTATAAAAATAATATATTATGTGACTTTTTATACCTTGTTATGATTTCATGGATGTTATCATTGACCTATATTTACATTTACTTATTTAATGTTGTTTACGCATTTTCATGTTGCCTTTATATTATCATTATATATCAGGGTTTGATGTTCATATTTATTATCATAAACTATTTGTTTCCACAGAAATCCATATTAACTAAAATTCATTAATTTCCTCATTTTATGCTTTTTTATTACCTTACTAGGCTTTATATCTCACCCTTTTCTTATGTATGTATCTAGGTTATCCCATGAAGTTATAAAATATACATAATTTAAGAAGCATGTTAATGAAGTTTTCAATATTTTATTTCTATCCATGTATAAAGTTGATGTTCTATGTACTAAATTTTATAAATAAACTAGTCTTATCGATCTTCTAGGTTGTACTAATTGAGATTTTTTAATAATAAATAATGAAATAAAGTGTATTATAGATAAGGCTTTTAATAGTTGGTATTAAAGGAAATTATTATTATTATTTTTAGTATTAGAAAAAATTAGATAAATACATAGGCATAAGAATAAACATAAGAATACATCCCCAAAATTTGAAAAATTATAGAGAAAGTGTTTCCCAAGAAAATACATCATTGTCTGGATAAAAAGATGATGTGGCCATAACACAGAATTACCTAGGGTTAATAACCCTAAAAACATCATGTTGATCTAGTATCTATTGGGAACTAGTTCATGAAAATAGTACTTGTCGCACATCTAGTTTTACTCTTCAGGGGGATATGAATGGGTAAATTTACATTCTTATTAAGAACCATTACTAAAGGAAAAAGAAATTCCCTTATGATTTTATAGTAGTAAATAGATCATGGGTAACTTATATTGAAGCCTATAAATTCACAGGTTAAGGAATATGTGTTATATATGAGTTATACCTTTAATTTTTACAGTTTATCTTTTACATTTTTTGAAAATTAAAAATTATCATCCCTAATTTCCCCTTTATTCAAGAAAATGACATTAACTAGGATGAACTAAGTCAACATCCAATGTGAATGGAAATGTGATGGCCATTCAAATGTTCTTCCAAACGCAATAGTAGTAGGAATAATAAACTTTCTGACTATAATTTGTCAATCAAATAATGTTTTTAACTAAAAATTGAATCCTAAGGAGCACCCAACTCCCCTTAATAAATAGTAATTTTTAGTTGAGAGCTTTATGAAAAAATCCCTTCTACATTAAGTGGATATTGAAATTACATAATTGTGGATTAATTGGTTATCTCTATTGAAAACTTATTATCCATCATAGAATGGTTTGAGTAAGAGAAGTATGTTCTAAATATATATCATATGGATGGAGAATCTGATAAATGGTAGACATTGGTAAAAAAACAAAGCCTTAGGAAGAGTATGAAATATTAGAGTGAAAGTAATTCCACAATTTATTTGATAAATATTTTCCTTGCACTCTTTGACTCAAAATAGAGGGGGATTTACATAGCCCTATAAAAAAGGACGAAGAGGCTTTTGGGGAATACAAGGAAAAAATAAAAATACGTTCACGATACACCTCGAGCTATGTCATTACCCTATAATGTAAATTTTACCATTTATATGGTGGAATGAAGGTGAGTATATATAAATCCATAGACATTTGTGACTTTTCTAGTTATGAGAAAATAATTCAATGTTTTATCAAAGTCAAAAAAGATATTAGTAAATTACAAGGGTCTCATGAGGAGTGGAAGAAGAAATTAGAGTTTAATTCTGGTGGTGTGATGGAGAAATATAATGGTAGAAATAAAGTTTAGAATCCCACTATTTAAATGTGTTGGAAGAATAACCCCTATAATTTTCTGAAGGGGATGGGGAAATGATTTAGGTGAGTAAAGGAAGCGCACTAAGCTAGCAATTTTCAATGGGAGAAACCCACCGATGTTATGGAAGAAAGAAACACTCTGGTCAACCCTCAACCAATTTCCTAATGTGTCAAATTCAAGGTACCTAGAAACTATGTGATTCAATTCACTAAGCTAAGGGTTTTCGATGACAACTGATGATAGAAACCCCAAGGACTAAATACGAAGGGTGAGTTTATTCCATCAAAACTACGTTGGTGGAACCTAACAATGATGTGGTGATAGGTACCCTAGTAATTCATTACATAATAGAGAATATAATTTTTTTTATTCTAGTTCTATGAATTATTTAATATGTCTCAAGATTAGTATATCTATTCAAACATAACAAAAAATAAAGAAAGTAGAGCTATTGGTGAAAACATAAATGGTACAATTATCACATCCCAA
This sequence comes from Viscum album, assembly GCA_963277665.1. NCBI lineage: Eukaryota > Viridiplantae > Streptophyta > Magnoliopsida > Santalales > Viscaceae > Viscum > Viscum album. The sequence continues at coordinate 1,117,730,548 of OY728120.1, forward strand.
GTATATGACTCCCCCCTATCAAAATTTGAGGGCTAAAATTCCCATAAAACATAGTGATACTCACTTTAGTGGAATTTTATACATTTTTAGTATGGATTGGATTTCTCTATATAGATCCAACATAATTTTTTAGAGAAAGATGTCACCCTTGGTATCACGAATCTCCCTCCAATTCTATACATGTATAAGAAGGTGGATGAATCTTCTTTAGTACTAACTTCTAAAGAATGCGTTATATTATCTTAGAATAAATAATATATATCTAAAATTATTAAGACTAAGAAAAATATCATCCTTGAAAAAATTTTAATTATGAGGGAATATGTTGATGTGTTTAACATACAATTTCCCGTTCTTTCACCTAGCTGATAGGTTGAATTTTCAATTGAGATTATACATAGGGACATTATAATATCCAATACTCTATATAGAATTTACATTGATGAACATGAGGAGATAAATAAGAAACTATAGGATAATATGGATAAATGGTTTATTTTATCAAGTGCTTCACCATGGGGTGTACCAGTCCTCTTCATTAAAAAGAATGATTGGTCAATGAAAATCTTCATTAATTATTGTGATCTCAAAAATATCACGATAAAGAATATGTATCCTTTTAAATATATTGATGAATTGTTAATTCGACAACATAGATCCCTGTACTTCCCTACGATAGATCTTTATCCATAATTTTTTCAAATAAAGGTGAAGAAGAATGATATCCCAAGGACTTCTCATTGTATAAGTTATGGGCACTACGAGTTCACAGTGATTCCATTTGGACTAAAAAAATATCTAGTAATCTACATGAAATTATCGAATAGATTTTTTTGGGGATTACATTTATAAATTTATGTTAGTATTTATTGATAATATTATTATCTATTATAAAATAAATGAGTTACATTAAGATAATTTGAATAATATATTTAGGACCTTGAGTAAATAAAATATTTATTCAATGTATCGTAAATGCGAGTTCTAGTTAGAGAAAGTTATATTACAGGGGAATTCCATCACCAGAAAAGGTATATATTTGGGTCCTTAAAAAAACAATAATGATTGAATAATGTCCTACACCAACATCTGTGATAGAAATACATGGTTTCTTTAGATTAGTTGGGTATTATCATTGAATTTTGTGAAATTTCTCATGATTTTCAAGTCCCCTAAACAAGTTAACTTGAAAGGGAGTCTAATTAGTATGGAATGATGAATGAAAGTAAATTTTTAGAGATCTGTAGAAGTGACTAATCACTGAACCTGTACTCACAATACCTACAAGTGTGGAAGTATTTTTGATCTATAGTAATGCATCCACAAAATCGCTTGGGTAGTGTAATCATAAAAAATGAAAAATTTATTTCCTATTCTCAATGAAAAATAAATATATATGAGAAAATAATCCCATTTCATGATATTTTATTTGATGTAGTGATATTCATTTTAAAAATTTGGCACATTATCTTCATGGGGAGAATTTTGAAATATATATATATATGAATACCATAAAAACCTCCTACACATATTCACACAAAAGTATCATAATATGAACTAATATAGGTGGTTAGAGATGATAAATGATTAAAACTTTTCAATCCATTACCATCATGGGAATGAAAATAATGTACAATATTCTCATAGTATGAAGTATCTCATAACTCTATAAATGATGAAGATTCCATGGGATCCAAAATTATTAGAAATGAATAAGATGAATATAGGAATAATAAAAGGATCATCATCCTACCTTTCTCATATGACTACTAAAACATCTATTCTTGAGGGGATAAAGGTGTATTATAATGATGATTAGTTCATATTGAAGATGGTAGTAAATATTACGGACATCAAGTCTGCTGGAGATGATGTTATAATGTTTAGAACTTGGATATGTGTCCTATGAATTCCAAAACTAAAGAGGTAAATTTTGAATGATGTATATAGATCATCCTTATCCATTAATCCATGAAGCACTATGATGTATAAAGACTTTTCTAATAATTTATAGTGGGATAACATGAAGATAAAGATTGGAGAATTCTTATATCAATGCTTGGAATGAAAAAAAATCAAGGATGAATGAATGATTTATAAGGGTATAATGTAACCATTTCTTACAATGGTATGGAAATGGGGAATAATAAACATGGATTTAATCATAATAATCCCTAGGATATCTAAATGTTATAATTCCATCTGGTTGGTAGTCGATCAACATACAAAATAAACACTTTTCATTGCTATCAATGAAGATTTTTCTCTTGACCCAATCTCCAAGATATACATAACAGAAGTGGTAAGACTATATGAGGTTACAATATATATTATATCTAATCAAGATTTGAGGTTTATCTCATGGTATGGGAGAAGACTTTAGCATGAATTGGATATATAACTGAGCTTCAACACTAATTATCACCCTTATAGGGATGGTTAATATGAAAGGACCACTATGACTCTAAAAGATATACTAAGATCATAATTAATGGATTTACAAGGATTTTGAGATCAGCTACTTAGCCTAGTATAATTATCATATAAAAAAATCCAATTATAGAATGAAAATGGGATCTTATGAGGAACTTTATATGAAGATGTGTCTGACTAAAACATGTTGGGATGATGTTGGAGAGCGGAATATGATGGTACCAAATCTTATCCAAGAGACAAAAAATAAGGTTCAAACCATTCAAAATCATATGAAATCATCCAAAATTTTATAAAAAAGTTATGATGACAGTCATCAGTGAGATTTTGAGTTTGAGGTTCGTGAGAAACTATTCCTTCATATATCACCATGGAAGAAATTCATGAGGTTTGGTTATAAGGGAAAGCTAAGTCTTATAGATATTGTCCCCTTTTAGATTTTTGATCAAATTAGAGTGGTGTAGTATTCACAAGTACTCCCAACTAACCTATCTAAAATGAATAATGTGTTTCATTTATCACTCTTGAATAATTACATACCAGACCCCTCACATGTACTATATCTCGAGTTGGTACTATTGGAGAATGATATTTCATATGATGATAAACATATGAGTATCATACATTATAGGTATAGTGTTCTATGAAACAAGAAAAATCACCTGGAAAAAGTGTTGTTAAGGAACCAAAATTTTGGGTAAGCAACGTGGGAACCAAAAGTACTTTTTGCATGTTCATGTTTGTGTTGCTGCTTTGATTGATTACATGTTATTATATGTGTTTAAATATCCAAAAAAATTTCATGTTTTTATAGGAAAACCTATTTTCAATATATCTCATTTTTTTAATTCAAATTTTTTGTATTGATAATTATTTTATAATTATTGTTTAATATAAAAGATAAATAATTTATCTAACTTTTATTAAACTACAACTTTGTATAATACATTCACTAAACTTTTCGCATTTTTTCATGAACATGAATAATGTTTTTGGTCTCACGTAATATTTTTAGTATAAACTTATTTAAAATTTTATTTTTTATTTAATTTATAATATTTTATATACTAACCTCCTATTTGAGAAACATATACCATTTTAAATATAACTCATTTATGTTCATTTCATTAGTTTAAAAAGAAGGTTAATTATTTTTTAAGGGGTGCACTGATTATCTGAATATCTTACAACAATTTAGAAAATATAGATTTTCTAAAATTGAAAATAATTATTTGTTTTATATATATTTTATTTTTAACTGTACTTTATTTGATTTTGTTTGGTTAAAAAGATAATAAGTTTTCATTCATTTCATTAAACTTAATATAACACAAAAAATGAAATTTAAATACCTTAAAATTAGTCTGAAGTAATGAAATACATTCTGTTCTGTTCAAAACATGATCTTACTATATTTTAATCATACCTATTTCAATTATTATCAAAATTAAATTTTTATTGATTACATTTAAATAATGTGAAATTATATACCAATAATTATTTTGTTCAAACTTAAAATTTTGAAGTTTTTTTCGCTGAAAAATTCATTGAAATTCATGTGTTCAGTTTGAACATAAAATGACGAGTTACTGTTCATTATCTTTATCCTCCACTCTATTTTCTCAATGGAATTATCTAAATCTATTAACCATCACAATAAGATGCTTTTAAACCATTATATTCATCATTTATGGGTTCTACTTTAATATCATGACACATAGATGTGTTCTATACCCAATTGTGGGTGTATTGTTCTCATTCAACATCACTTACTCTCCATGCATGAAACCACTTTGTATTCCCCATTTTTTCCTTGAATTATTCCCATAAATGGATATTTTCCCAACTATAGATGATTTCTTCTAATCATAAATAGTGGGTTGTTATTTGACATATCTAATTTCATGTACTTCTAATGATGGGTTGTTATTTTACTTTTCCAATTTTCTGTTCATTCCAATGGTGAGTATCTCTTCATATAGTGGTGGGTAACTATTTATAGTATCATTTTTCTATCAATGGTTTTTTATTTCACCATTTACCATTTTTCTACCAACGGTGGGTGCATTTCATCTTTTACCTTGTCGTCTATCAATAGTTGGTGCATTTCATCCTTAACCATTTTTTCTATCAAAGATAGTTTAATTGTTTCCATTTCCATTTTTTCTAACCTAATGGTGGGTTAATTTTTACCTTTTCAATTTTAGGGATAACCCAACAGTGGGTTAAAAATTCTTCAAATTGAAAATTTTCATGTATAACTAATTATGGGTGCTTCTCATAAAAACTAATAGTGGGTATTTATTACCTTTGTCAAGTTTTTTAATCCCAATTGTGGGTTGTCAATATATCTCCAACATTAGGTAGATATATTAAATTCCAATGGTGACATAAACTCAATAGAGACTTAAAATCAGTGGTGAGACAATTTATCATTGGTGACACCTTTTATTAATGATGAATCATACAACGTTTTTTCATTTTTTTTTATTTTGATGAACTATATAATTATAATAATTGTTTTATTTATTTCATTGATTTTAAAAATTAATATATATTTTATATGATCCATGAAATGTATATTTATAATATTTTAATGAGTTTTAATGTGTTATTTATTAATGTTACGTAACTTTTGAAGCATATTTTCTAGAATATATATGTATTAACATTTTGAGTTAATTTATTTGACTAACTCTTTTCTTAATTATTATTTAATGACATTGAATACATTCAAACACATTTTATGTCATTTAATGAATAATAATAATAATTATTTTTTAATTACATGATTCTTTAAATTAAATTCTACACAATATTTTTTAAATAGTGTTCTTATTTTTATGTGATTAAATTTGACTTATTACTATCATTTTTTGGGTAATTAAAATCTATTTTAATCAATATTTTGTTTTAATTAAAAAATTAATTTTTTGAGATTATTCTGCACAATATTAATCTCTCTCCCTCTTGAATAATTCAACCATTTTTGGATTAGTATGGTTTTACCCAGAGATTATTTTGTAAGTTCTATTTTATAGAACCTATTTAAAGGTTCCAGAAAAATTCAAGGATTACATGAGTTGGCATTTTCGATACTCTATTTTCCCTCGAGAAAAAATATATAAACCTTTTTCTTAATGTTCAAATCAAGTCTCATTCCATAATCTATTTCAGCAACTGTAAGATCTCTCAAGGGGAAAATTTCTTCTTCTTTTGCTTTTACTACCTTGGTGAGATGTTCCAATTCAATCCTCAAGAACCAGGACTTGTGCCTTAATTATTTGCCTTCTCCGTCATCTATTTGTGAGTCTATAACACTACTTATAATCTCTCACATATACTATATTTTTCTATTCATTAATTACACACAAAATAATTATATCTTCTTCTCTTCCTCAGGCTGTGACTTATAGATTCTAAAGTCAGGATCTGAGGGTTGTGACTCCCTAGATCTAAAGTTAGGACTATTTTAGTTATGGATCCTAGTGTCTAAAGTCAAGGTGTAAAGGTTGTGACTCTCCATAAAAATTAGGTTTCATGGTTATCCCTCCACTATAAAAGGATTATTTAATTGGTTTATAATCCCCCCTAAAAAATAATATTTAGTGCATATGTATCTATCACTGAGTAGAAAGGTATAAGAGTAGAGTAAGGCCACTTTGGATAGAACTACTATAAAAAACATAATTATGTTATATAATTCTTCCACTACTAATAAACCGTAACAATTAACATCTATATTTAATTTAGTTAATCTATTTGTTTGATTACATTTTTAAATTTCTTCAATTCACCCCCATCTAGACTATCTTCCATTACCTTATCTGACATAATAATTTGTATCGAAGGATAAACTTATTAAATAATAGTTTAGTTATATTATTCTCATTTATGGTACATTTAAATCTATATCAATGCTTGTTCCTTTTGGAATAAGTCACTCATTATAAAGAGTCTACATTTATTTTATTGTTTAAAACCTATTCCAATACCTCATAGTATGAGGAAAAATATATTATAAGACATATGGATTAAACCCAAGTTATTCTTGGATTACTCAGAATCCACCACACTTTTGTGGAAATGACTATGGATGTTGGAGATCCTAAATGGAGGCATACCTCAAAAAATTAAACAATGATAACTGGTCTATCCTAAAAAATAATATACACTTCCTGAAGCTAACCCAAATTCACCTACATTAAATGGATCTACTAGATTTGTTTTAAATTAAAAATTTGGTAATAATTTATATTATGATATTAACTGAAGTGTTTTTAGTCATGTGTATGCTTCTAAAAAATCTCATGAAAATTTGAATATTCTACAAGTCAATTACCTTGGATTTTAAAAATTAATAAGAACCCAGATTGTAATGATTTGTGATGAGTACCGAGACCTGAATATGGGTGAAGATGAAATTTTAAACCAAACGTTCCACTAATTCAAAAGAAGTGTGAATGGAATGAACTCACATGGAGAAGATCTAGAGAACCCAATACTTGTAGAACGTTTCCTACGATCATTTCCAAAGAAATTAAATGAAGGGAATCTTTCCATTGACGAAATAAAGAGCTTTTAAGAGAATATTGTGGATGAATTTGTAAGATCTATGATAAAATATGAACCAGAATTGAAGAACATAGATGATGTGGAGAACAAAAAAAGAATAGGTGAAACTTTGAAATATAATATTGTTATTTATACTGAATATTATGATTATGATCTACAAGATAGTGAAAAAGAATATAGGGATCATAATGTAACTGGAGTTTACAAAATAATGAATAAATATATTCAATAAGTGTTTTAGAAGAAAAACTCAAAAAGAAAAATAGAAGGGAGATAAGAAAGGTAGTTCAAATTACAATGCTTCAGATGCAATATGTGATGAGTGTAGGAAGAAAGATCATATAAAGCATGATTGTACAAAACTAAATAATAAATAAAAAATAAGAATAAACAGGAATTAACAACCAGTTGGAGTTATAATGAAGAATCTAAATCCAGTGAAAGACCATTAAATGAAAAATAAACTGCTAACTTGTGCTTCATGGAATCACTATATAAAGATTGTGATTTTGGATTTTGTTATAGATGTTTTCATTATGAAAACCCAAATATTTCCAAATTAAATAAATAAATTGAAATATTTAAAAAAAGTTATTTCAAAAGATATCGATTTATATAATAATATTATAGAAAATAATTAGAAACATGTTTCTGAAAAAAAAAATACTTTTATAATAAAATGAAAAATTAAGAAATAATACTTCTGATTATCATTCAATAGTTTATAAGAATTTAAAATATTCTCATGATTTGAATAAAAATGGAAAAAATGAAGTTTAGAGTCTTATGTAAAGTTTATCTGATTTTATTCACAATCATAAAAAATATCATAAAATGATGTTTCTAAATAAAATAAAAAAATATATTTCTTTTGGTCATCATAGGATATTACCTCAAAAATTTTAAAACTCATTTGGTTAAAAGTAAAAAATTGTTGTACTTCTACTGTTACTTGTTTTAAATAGGGAATGAAAGGTCATTATGAAGATTATTATTCTAATAAATTCAAATAAATTTTAGGATTTACAAAAAAACTAACATTCATAAATCACTATTATCTAGAGTACCTGATAATACATGTTTAAATTATTTATTGGTAATTAAAAATTGTATCACTAGTCCTATTCAACCCAAAGTATATTGGGTACCAAAATTGTCAAATAATTGAATATGGTGGGAAAAATTCTTTAGATGTATCAAGAATGACATATGGTACATTGAAAATTGATGCTCTAGGCATATGATCAGAGACCCATTAAAATTTACCATTTACAACATAGGTGATGGAGACACTGTTACATTTAGAGATAATTCTAAAGACAATTTAAAAGGTGTTAGTAATGATGGATTTCCATATTCTACTTTTATTTCAATAATTTTTTATGTCAAAGGATTAAAACATAATTTAATTAGTATATCACAATTATGTGATGATATAATGGAAGTTAAATTTCAAAATGATAAATGTTTATTTTCTAAACATGTTTATTTTTAATTTTATTCTAATAGAAAAGAAAATATTTATACCATTGATTTTTCTAATCTATATTTTCAACATGTTATGTGTTTGAATGATGTACATAATGACATCCTCCTTTAGCATTGATGTTTAGGTTAGGTTAATTTCATAATGTTACATAAGAACTCAAAACATGAGAATGTGTTACAGATTCCTTCAAGAAAGTACATCTTCATGTTTGTGACTCTTTCATAAAAGGGAATAATGAAAAAATTTATCTTAAAATGATCAATAAAATAAGTACTAATCAAACTTTACAATTATTAAATCTTTATATCTTTGTTTCTAATCAAATTTATATCCTTGGTGGAAAGAAATATTCTTTATTGATTATTGATGAATATAGTAGAATTACGTGGGTATACTTTCTTGCTCATAAAAATGATAATTTCTTCGAATTTACTAATTTTTATAATTTAGTTCAAAATAAAAAATTTTTATAATTATTTCTATTCATAGTGATAAAGGGGATGTATTTTAGAATTAATATTTTGAATTTTTTTTTTGAAAAATTGGTTATTTTCATAATTTTTCTACTCCTAGAAAACCACAAAAAATGGTGTTATGGAATGAAATAATAGGAATCTTATTAAAATAGCTCGAACTCTGTTCAGTGAATATAATTTTACTAGATATTTTTGGACATAGGATATTTTCTTTTTGTTTTTATTTTTCATATATATTTATTATTAATCATTTTTTAAAGAAATCTACTTATGAATTATTTAAAAATAAAAAACCTAACGTTTGATAATTTATATTTTTTGGGAGTAATTTTTTATTTTAAATTCAAAATTTAATTTAACAAAATTTGATGATAAAGTTATTACTATATATTTTTGGATATTCTAAAAAATAGTAATGAATATAGAGTTTATAATAATATAACTATGGTTTTAAGGAATATTTTAAAATTATTATTTATGAAAATAATCTTATATTAAATTCTAATTATAATGGTTTTTTTATCATGAGTTTATATATTTTAATTTGGTTTAAGAAAAACCATAGGATAAAGACAAATAAATTTAGGGGGAGAATAATCCTTCTCAACCAGATCCATGATCATGAAAGATTGATAAATATCATCATATTGAAAATGTAATTGGAAATGTTTATTCAAGTATTAAAGCATGAATTGTTTTTTAGAATTTTATACAAATTATTCTTTTATTTTTAATTTTTTTCCTAATAATACTAATGATTTTTGAAATTATTATAAATGGATTATTTGTATGAGATATGATCATAATAAATTTGTTAGAAATAATGTTTGTCCATTACTTGAATTACCTAAGGATAAGTAGGTAATCAAAATTAAATGGATATTTGGAAACAAGCTAGATTAATAAGGATATATTTTCAAAAAAAAATCTAGACTTTTTTCTTAGGGATACTCTCAATAAGAAGACTGTATAATTGAGCAGAAACAAACATTAGTTATCTGTCAATTTATAGGAAGAATTTTTTTTTTCATCTATGAAGTAATTATCTATTTATCAATCTACTATAGAAGTTCAGTATATCTTTCCTTATAGTAGTTGTGAAAAATCTTTATAGATTAAGAAAAAAATATGTGATTTTTGTATTTATCTTGATAAATTTTCTATTTATTGTGATAACACATCTGAAATTTTTATGTCTAAAAATCCATTATAGCATTATAGAACAAATCATATCAATCATAGATTTCATTTTATTAAAGATCATGTTAATATGGGTGATATTGATTTAGAAGTAATCCCTTCTAAAAATAATCTTTTAGAAATATTTAATAATTTTATAAACTCTAATAGGTTTGAAAATATTAAATTTTAACTTTTAGTGTTGGAAATATAATTATTTAATTATTACATTTCTTTAGGGTGAGTTTATTGTTTTCTTATTTTTTTTATTTACAAAAAGGGGGAGGAAATTGGTTTTAAATGTTTTGGTTTCATATTAAATAGAATGGGGGATATTTTTTGTGAATCTTCATGTATTAATTTATTTTTTATTTTATTACATGTTATTTTTTGTTTTTAAATATCGAAAGCCCTTTTAATATTTTATGTGAAAAAATATTTTTATAACCTCTCTATATTTTAATTATAACTTATTTTACAGTGATCTTAATTTTTATAGTTCTTGTATCATAAAAAATATAACAAGTTTAACTAAAATTAATTAAAACATATATAAGTCTAATTATTTCCCCAAAATGTTCACATTTAATCTCGAAAATGATTCATGTTTTTGGTCATAAGTAATATTTTTATTATAAATTTTCTTATAGTTTCCTTATATATTTCTTCAATAACATGTTCTATAAAAATATTAATCAGGAAAAACCTATCCCATTTGAAATATAACTCATTTATATTAATTTAATTAGTTTAAATGGAAATATATTCCTTTTTTAACGGGTGATCTGATTATCATAAGATCATATAACAATTATGAAAATTTGGATATTCTATAATTCAAAATATTTTTTCTCTAATATCTCATTCATTTCTAATAAGAATCACTCTGAGTTTTTCCCTTTATAAATATAAGATGTTTTTATTCATTTCATTAATCTACATAAAACTCAAAAATTCCATTTACATTATTAAAATTTAGTCTTATGTACTACACTCCATTCTATACTATTCAAAACACGTTCTTATTGTATTTTGATCATATACCAACAAATACTTTTCAAAATTTAGATATAATTGATTATATGGAGATATATTAAAATTATATATAAATAAGTATAATTTACCCACTTCAAACTCATACTTTTAGATGGTTTACTTTTTTTGAAGTTTATGTGTTCAGTTTGAACATAAAATGATATGTTACTATTCATCATCTTTCTACTTCACTTAGTTTCCTCCATAGAATCACATCAAGATTATTCTCCATCATCACTAGATTCTTAACCATCATATTACTCCAGGTATGGTTTTTCCTTCAACTTTATAACACTTAGATGTTTTCTATACCCAACTGTTGGTGCATTTTTCTCCTTCAACGTCTCCTACTCTCTATGCATGGCAGCAATTTGTCTTCTCCCTCTTTTCCATGAATGCATTACATGAATAGATAGTTCACCAAATATAGATTATTTCATCCAAAAAATAAATGGTTGGATGTTATTTTACTTTACCAATGTCATGTACTTCCAATGGTGGGTTTTTATTTTACTTTTAAAATTTTCTATTCTTTCCAATGGTGGATATCCCTCATGTAATGGTGGGTTAAAATTTTATTTACCATTTTTCTATTAATGGTAGGTGTATTTAATCTTATTCCATTTTTATATCAATGGTTGTTGTATTTCATTCTTTACCATTTTTTCTATCAAGGGTTATTGTATTTCATCCTTTACTATTATTTATATTAATAGTAGGGTAATTGTTACAATTTCCATTTTTATAAAACCCAATAGTGGGTTAATTTTTTTCCTTTTCCATTTTTTAGTTATCCCCCTGGTGGGTTAATATTTCTTACCTTTCCCATTTTTCTCAAATACCCAATGATGGGTGATGCTCATAAAAACCAACAGTGGTTCCTTATTCCAATTGTCAAATTTTTTTAAACCCAATAGTGGGTGATAAATCTATCTCCAATGGTGGGTAAATTTATAATATCAAAATATAGAATTAATCTTAATGGTGACTTGAAATAAATGATGTATCAATTTATCATAGGTGAATATTTTTATAATTTGTGACTCATTCTCTATTTTATCATCTTTTTATATTTTGTTGATATTAATAATTATATTAATGTTTTTAATTATTTGATTAACTTCCAAAATTAATATATATTTCATTTAAGTACTATAACAACTTTTTTCGGATTACATTTGACAAATTATTATTATTATTGGTTCAATTGAATCTTTTTGAATCTATCTTTGGTTTTAATTAAAACGTTTATTTTTTGTGATTATTCTACAAAATAATTCTCTCTATCTTGAATAATTCAACCATTGTTGAATTAGAATTTTTTTACCTAGATGTTATTATGTATGTTCTATTCTATTGATCCTATTTAGAGGATACATGAATATTCCAGGATTACACTGGTTAACATCTTCGATAATCTTTTTTTTTCAAGAACAAAGATGCAAACATTTCGCATGTTGTTCAAATCAAGTCCTATTCCATACAGTGTTTCATCAAATGTATTATTTCTTAATGGGATAATTTCTTCTTCTTTGACTATTACTACCTTGAAAAGATGTTCCCATCCAATATTAATGAAACTTTACATACGATTCAAATATTTATCTTCTCCTTCGTCTGATTTTGGGTATGTAACACTATTTACCATCTCTCTTGCACACTCTATTTTTTTGTTTATGCTTTCACACAATAAAGAATTATCTCTACTTCTCATCCTCATGATTTGACTTACAGATTCTAAATTCAAGAACTGAGGGTTCTGGCTCCCAGTATCGAATGTTAGGACTATTCGGGCTGTCACTTCTAGTGTCTAATGTCAGGTTGTCAGGGTTGAGACTCCCCATACAAAAGTTAGCATCATGTTTATCCATCCACTAGAAAATTATTTTGAAAATGGGTTATGATTAATCCTAAAAAATCATTTTTAGTGCACACATATCTATTACTGAGTAAATAGGTATAAGAGTAGAGTAGGAAAACTTTGGATCGAACTACTATAAAAAAACATCATTGTATTATTTACATTTTATTTATCTAATTTAAATTAATAATTAACATTGATAATTGATTTAATTAGTCAATTAATTTGATTAAATTTTATAATCTAGTCTATTAACCCCCTAGACAATCTACCTTTACCCTATCTAACTTAATATAAGAAGTGATTAAACAAAAGTACCCTCATTTATTTTAGTATAGGGAATGAAAATTTTGAGAGTAAAATTTTTGAAGGGGGAATAATTTAACAAATCGTACTTTTATAAATAAAATTCCCTTTTTGATTGAATTAAATGAAATATTATGTCATATGTTTATAGAAAAAATATACTCTTAGTTGGTTATATCCAATCATGTTTAAAATAATGTTAAATAACATGAGCATTGATAATATATCTATTTTACAATGATCTTATGATTAGTATATATTAATGGTTATTATAAATCTAATTGATGTAGAAAAAATAATCGATGACCTCAAAGAGTAATATTGTACCCTATAAAGCCTATTTATTGGATATTCTTTGGGAGATATTGTAACATCCCAAATTGGATTTCACTAAACCGGTGCTCTAATACAGTTCACCATAATTCCTCATGAACACCTATCCGTATTCTAGAGGCTTCCAAATACCAGTAATTGATTAGGGTGTGTCTGTGGAGAGAGTAGAAGCAGAAATTATAGTAAAAGATATTGGAAATAAGAAGATATCATTTAATGTAGTAAATAAATAGAGTTAAGAAGTATAAAATAACTATAATATAATTATTATATAAAAATTAAATGATATAAAATCCTAAATGACCATAGAATACATGAAACATTGGCCACCCATTGGCTCAAGCATAAATACATGTGTACATAAAAAATTGAAATAAAGTAGAGGGATCTACTACTAACCTCGAGATAGAACAAATACCAAGTCTACAAGACACCAATGATATTTTATAGGCATATCAAAATAATTTACATGACGGGATTTTCATGGTCATGCAACCCTTGCCTTAAGACTATCGGCCATGCAATCTATTCTAAGCATGAAAATCACACATAAGGTATGCATGCACACTCAGGTGCATGTACATGGGTGATAAATAATCTCAATAGGACACCCCAATGATGAACCTATAAATCTAATGTCATAAGTTCATGTTCATGAAAAATGATAATTCTAGATGAGACACAACTGGAAATGATAAGGATAACTATAAAAGAAATAAGAACATAGTGGATCCTCAGGTCCATAATCCCAATCAGCAGCACGCGCATCCGCCCAATCCAAAAATGCCTCCGAGAAAAGGGCCCCAATATTTAGTCATATATGTGTATATATATATATTCACATAAATACATATATTCATATATATATATATATATATGAGTATGGTGGAAATTAACTTTAATCAACCACAACCGATCCTAGGGTTCGTAACTCTGATGGTCTGTACATCGTATATAAAAGTTATGAAGTTGGATATCATACCAATCAAGCAATGTATAATTAAGTCAATACCTAGGTCAATAATCCTAATGGATAATTCATTCTTTATCCAGCATCGAAATGCCTCTGTGCAGGATATGTCACCATATGGTGATATATGTCTTATCTCTAAGATCACCCATACATACCTCTAATAACAAATATTAATGTTTACCCGGTGTAAACTGGTAATCCTCGAAATTTGGCATTGAGTTATATGTCAAACTACCCAATCCATGAGTAATCTAGTATGATGTTAGATTTCAAGGTCCTGGACCATAGGAAATCCCAACATTGTGACATAGATGATCTCTAAGGGGAATGGCCCTTTGGCGATGTATAAGGAATACTCCACTGCCATGACTCGACCCACTGATGTATGACCCATGACTACCCCAAGACCACTTTCAATAGGCCATGTGATAGAAACCAACATCTACTATGAATATCCCACAAAAGGGAGGCATTATTATAAAGTACTAATACACACACACATCTCCAAGCTCACGAAATTATGAAATGTAAAACAACATAAAAAATAAATGAATACATTTAAGATCCCACAATAGAGTACGATAGTAAAAGTACTGGAAGAAGAAAAAAATGTCCAAATACAATCCCAACAAAAAACATTAAAATTCTATCCTGATCCAAGGGATAGTACTATGTCAAATTTAAGATCCCTATAAAAACTCATTGGTCTTTCAAGCTCAAGCTATGCTCCAACCGCTCCCTATCCTCCCAGGACACCATCAAAATGGTCCGTTATATGAGTAAGACATGACATGTATGGGGAAATCCCATGATGGGGTGAGTATACAAATACTTAGTAGGACACCTGTAAAACAAACAACATGAAGCACTAAGTATAGTGAGTTAAATGAAATATATAACAATCATTTTATAATAGAGAAACCCATATAAACTGAGGAAATACACCATGCAACCAGGAAGTCATAACCAACTTATAGACATAAGATTATATTCGATGTTAGGTGCGTTTTTGGAGAAGCCACTACACGAGACATTTTACCATTATAAATACTCAACAGAGAGGTCTCAGTCATTGGACCCTACCCATGAAAGTTCACTGGTTTGAGAATAATCTGATAGATAGATAGGGCATCACACATAAAACTGTTGGGGACACCACAAAACCAATCTAGATCAACCCGCTATGTATAGGATCATATGCCAACGATACCACAAACTCTACCGATACAAACTACTAGATGGAGGTTCAAAACCCTTCTCAGGGAGGTCATGTTGATTCCAGAACCTCCAACTAGAGAACAAATGATGATTTAGGACAACACTCTAGTCTCACGGAGGGAAAACCGACTTCATTTGATTCTTAGTCCCTAGAGGGGTTCACTATTTCGTTATATGTATGTAATTAAGTATATTACTCTTAATGAAAAGTACCAAGAAAATATACTTAAACTATACTGGTCAAAATTAAGAAAACTAAGAGCTATAAGCATTCTTGACGGGGGAAAACAACTTGTACCTTGGGGTACATGGTGTTTCCAGCTATACCCTTGACTAATCATGTGGAAGAGCCTCCCACGATATGTAGTTTCCAAATAAAATACCAGTAGGACAAGTAAAAAACGTTTAGAGAAACATGGTATCTTGGCCGTTTCACCTTGTTGTGTAAGTGTACCATGGTCATGTCCATGAACTAGCCAATTTGTGCCAAACCGTGTCTTTGTATAAGTACACAACATGCTATCTGGCTGTATACTTTTACCCAGTGTCCACATACTCTCTAAAGTAAATACTGAGTCACGGAATGGGTCTCACACTGTGGGACCTTGGTCCCATGCCTTGTGATCCTTAACTTAGACTGAAACCCCATGACTACATATACAGGGACACATGGTTTATAATTCTAGCTTATATACCATGTTCCTCATGGTTTCCCAGATTTAATTCACATCATCCTGATCCTCAAAAGAGCCTTAATCCTTATGGGAACTAGTAGATCATGGTTTATCTGGACCTTTCCAACATTGATCTATAGAAAAATAGTCTTGAATCTACTTAGAAAATGGATCTTCATGTTTCTCTTCATTTTACAATGAATAAAATCAAAAAAAATTAAATAAGGTATCCAAAATTGTTCCATTCGCCGCCACTTCCATCGTCACAACAACTTCATGTCATGATGATCTCATATCTATGATATTGACTATTTTCTCGAATAAAATGGGGTGAAATGATTGATTGACTAGGAAATGATGAAGCCCCGGACAAACAAAGTATGCCCAAGGTGAAAGGATAATTTAGGGATAAACGCACAAGAACAAATAAGTAGAACATTCCTCAGTCAATTATTGTGTCAATCTCAATAAATTTATATGAGAATAGAAATAAAAAAATAAATAATCCAAATTAATTGTCCCAAAAGCATCCCACAATAAACCCATCTCACAAATACGCACGATCTATAGATGAATCCATTGTTCGATTGATCTAGGTTCATAATAGGAATCAAGAATGGGGAAAGGATATAATTCAAACAACCTCCCTACCTCGATTTGGATCAATCACTGATGAAGAATGATGGGTTTTCATACTCATTTTCAAGATCATTCGATTTTTCTATGTGTTGATCATCGATATATGATCTGGATTCCATTTGTCTGAGAGGAATCCTCAAAATCTCCCAGAAATGGATCTCTAATGGTTCTAGTTTCATGCATCAAACCCTATGATTTATCCAAAATGGTATATTTAATGAATATTCAATAATTGTGTCATGAATTAGAAATAAAACAATTTATTTAATTATTTTATTCATTTCCCCACCCAATATGACTTTTTTATAAACACCTTGTAATTAAAAGGGTTATGTTTTTCCTAGGGTAAACATCATGTTATGAACTCAATGGTGCCCTTATATTTTTGATCCAGTCATTATTTTGAGAGTTATGCCTCTTTTTTCGAAAAAATATGCATTCATGCTACTTAATATATTTCAAAAATTTATTCTAGGAACACTAGACCTCATAGTCACATGCCATCTTAGAACCAGTTCTCGAAAATAATCCTTATAATTTTCATGACATGCCCCCCCGGGCCCGTGCCGTGACTACCCCATGCTCACCTCTCGAAGGCCAGGGGTTGGTGACTAGCACGAAAGGAATCAAACTGAAAGTTGGAGGAATTTTACCGTGTACATGTACGCACACACACAACCATTTCCTAAAGATAGAAAAGTAAACATGCATGACACTAAAAACCCACTATGTAAAAGTAAAAACTGTATTTAAAATGGCTCAGAATAAAAACCCACAAGAAGATAAAATAAAAAAATTAAAGTATAAGAAAAACTCTAAAATTCCAACTGCTGTAAACCCGCTTGCCTGGTTTCAATGGGCACCACTGGGTCATGGGCCCCTATGTCCTCCTACAAGGTAACATTCATCTATAACAGACACAATATGTCCTGGTGAATCCCGTGTAGGGGTGAGTAACAATATACTCAGTAGGCACCCCAAAAAACAAAGGAAATACCATAGAGAATACACATGAAACCACAAATTATTATCACAAACCATGATTATGATGCAAGACATCTCACACCAGATATATTCTAGAGTAGGATAGTAGGACCATTAGTCACATCATCGAACACCTTGGGCTTCTAGAATAATCCTCCTCAATGAGTATAGATGGCCTTCAAGGTCACACAAAAGCCACTTCCCACTAATATGAGGAATGCTGTGGTACTTATACCGGATGAGTATCATGGGAATGATGGGTCACACATAAGCCGCCTTCCACTATGGTAATGGAGAGTCACATAGAAGCTGCTTCCCACCTTTTCCATACTGAGGTACTCCTACATTGGAGTACCATGGGTCTTCTAGGTCGCACAGAAGCTGCTCCCCACCATGTAACTTCTAGTTCACACAGATGCCGTTTCACATTTTTCCACAGTAGTCTATCCACATAGGGTCTCTTATCAGCAGTCATTAGGTCTCATCCAACCACAAGGTTTCCACTGGTAGCACGCTTGATCTTGGGAGAACTACTCCCTAATCAAATCATCATATTTTAAATTTTATGAAAGCCTCTATAGAGTATTCCAAAAGATCTACCTCATCGCAAGGGTTCCAATACCGAAAATGGACCATCAATCAGAAGCTCGGTATGCATGTTACTGTTGTTCTAGTAAATTGGGGCTGATTGCATCTGGGTTCAGTCCGACCATGTCAGAACGACCCGACCCACCTGCCCCAGGGGCCCCACCTACCTCGGTTTCATTCTAATTACCTAACCGAACCTAGTTTGGTTCTGGGTCGGTCCGGTTTGACATGACTAGTTTGCCAGTCCCATTAGTCCTCAGTGGACCCATCATGGCTTGACTGAGGGTCCAGCCAGCAGGGTCACCTGATGACCCGGTATCATCCAACTCGGCCCGAAGGGGGCTTGTCCGACCCTCTGGAACATGTTATGGCCTATTTGGAATGGTTCCAGCCTATTGGGGTACGATTCAGCCTTATGGGGAGGGGTCTAACCTGCTCCGACGGGTCCGGCCTGCCTCCTGCCCAGTCTGCCTTTGGAAGGCCAGTTCCTCTTAGCTCGGATGCATGGAGAGTTTTGGGGTGTCAAGTAGACGGTCCAACCAACCCACTTAGGGGTCCGCACGTGGTCAGAGGACCTCGTTCATAGTGAAACTACACCCTGCGGTTGCGAGACGCTCCACTGATGTGTCCCCCCCACTGCCTCTGCCTCCATTAGCCGCTGACATAGCCGACGACCCTATTTCTCTATCATGGCCCAAGCCATTACGAAGATCCTCCTAGCACACCTTCATGGTGCGCCACCACCCACCCAAGTCCACCACTGCTGGCGCACTGGCAGGGTACTCTGCAGATCACTGAGTCCTCTCCAGTGGTCTGTTCTTCAGGCCATTTGAGCCTACAGATTCCAGGGAAAACCATCTGTCCTGTGATGGCCTCTAATTCCTATTTCCACCATTTTTAATGCACAACCATGAGTAAAACTCCAAGAGTAAGGGATTAGGGCTTGTTTGTGTCATCCCACACCCTCTATGATGGAAAATTAAAACAAGGGATGCTTGGGATTACAATTCTATCAATAAAATAATTAAACCCCGAATAGGAAAACCAAGAAAGACACCCTCCCGCAAGAACGTACGATCCTTAGATCAACCTATTCATGGGTCAATCTGTGTTCATTATTTTTAGAATAAAGAATGGGGAAACTCAAGAAAAAAGAAAACCCCTACCAGGATGGAAGTTCTCTATTGAATTGATACACCCTCGAGGATTCATGCTCCATTGGCTTTTGTTTCTTCCTAGTCCTGTTCTTTGTAATTCATCGAAGTTTCTAGAAATCATACTGGTGTTTATCATTTGTTGATGGATGGAATCATTATAAAAACCCAGACCTTTATTAATGGAAATTCTTCTTGATCTAATTAAATGACATATTATGTAAAATGGTTATATAACATATAAAATTTTTTGGATTTATGTTTTTGTATTTTAAAATACCATTAAGAATTGTTACAGTTGCTAATATATCTGTTGAAAAATGATCACATGATCAGTATAAATATAGGGCTTTAACAAATCCAATTTACTCAGAAAATGGAATTGATGGCCTCATCCAGTAGAATTTCCCCCTACAAAGCCCATTTGTCAGAGATCAGAAAGGAGGTGGCCTCATTGGGCTTCTCTCTTGACCAATCACAAGCTAAACTTAAACACGTTAAGCTCGAGTGGAACCGCCTATGGTATAAATGTAATTTGATAGAGATTACCACCCGAACGAAGTTATCAGAGCCACCAAAAGTGTCTATCACCATCAGACACCTTTACCTTTGGTCTTATGCGGTTGTTATAAGGGGTTAGGTAACAATACCCTATAATTAGTATTATGTATATTTTGTTTCTATAATGAATATACATTGATTTTATTAATGTTACTTTGTAAACAGTTATTAAATAAAAAAATAACATTTTCTAGTTAATATTCAATTAAGAAAAATATTTTGACGAATTAACGGTTTTTTTGAAATAAATAACATTTTAATGAAATATTATTACTAAATTACTTTTTATAAATGATCATATAATTTTTATGATTACAATTGAATTTTTTATTAAGGTTTGAAAGATGTTTTTTCAAAATCCATGAATTTTTTATAAATGTTAGTATTTTATTTTAAAATAAAAAATTCACATTTTTAGAGAATTTATTTAGATAAAGTGAATATTATTTTTGGAATCAGGATGTCAAAATTATCCAATGGTGAATTTTTCAGAATTTTCTGAGACACTCGAATTTTTGGGTAAAAATTAAATATTATTTTATTATATAATGTGTTCTATGTCTTCATAATGACCCAATATTGATGTAATAAAATACTATAAATGATATTTTCGTCCAATATAGGTTTTAATATTAAAATA
This sequence comes from Viscum album, assembly GCA_963277665.1. Taxonomy (NCBI): domain Eukaryota; kingdom Viridiplantae; phylum Streptophyta; class Magnoliopsida; order Santalales; family Viscaceae; genus Viscum; species Viscum album. The sequence goes on from OY728120.1 coordinate 1,117,751,666, forward strand.
ATGTGATTTTAGGTTTGTTTTATTTATTTAAAAATTCATTAGTGGACCCTTCAACACTTATAAAACATTTAAACTTTTTAAATTTATTTCCTTGATAGTGCGACTCACCTCCACCTAAGAAACACTATTATTTTAATAATTTCAGCAATTGGAATTGTAAAATATTTTTTTCACTCCCCTTTGGAAAAACCAGTGGAAAAAACCATGGGATGGTTTGTGGTTTGGATTTGTTTAATGTGTGGTGACCCAAACCTAAATAATAAAGAATTCCCTCTCCATTGCTATATAAACCAAGCCATTATCCCACTTACACTTCACTAAAATCCTATCATTATCGACCAAACCCTGAAATCCTCTCTCTATAATCCTCCCAAGGTGCCCCAAGCTCTTAAGAAGCCACTCTCAAGCCCCTCCCAAGCCTTTGGGATCACACTTCCAAGTAAGGGATTCCTTCTTTTCAAATTTTTATCAATGTTTCTTTATGTTGTAATACACTTTTACAATCATTTACAAATGTTAGGGTATGATTTCTATCCTCCCTAATATTCCCTCCTTATGTTTGAATGATGATATACCACTTTCTCTATCATTAATGCCTTCTGTGTACACCTGTTACCATGCCTAAATTTCGCAAGGGATTCCTTCCTTTCTCATTTAATCTTTGTTTCTTAATATCGTAATGCACTTTTATATTCAATTATAAATGTTTTGGTATGATTTAACACCTTCCACATATTTCCCTATTTATTTTATAATGATTATATACCCATTTTCTCATTCATTAATTCCTCCAATGTACACCTGTTACCATGTCGAAATTTCGTAAGAAATTTCCCTCTCCTCATTTAAATTTAGGAAATTATTTTGTATTATGAATCCAAATTACATTAAATATATTGGGAAATGTATATATATGACCCCATTAATGTCCATTTCATGAACATATGATGAGACACCCTTTTCTCTCTCATCAAACTTTTTTTATGAAGTGTTATGTCACGTCGTTATCCTACTGAAATTGCGCTGCCCTTTCCAAGACAAAATCGTTGTGTAGTGAATACCATGCCCATTTCTCTATCAAGGGTGTTCAACTTTATGAACAATTAATTATTTATGGAATAGTTTCATGTATTAATTCTAAATTCTGTTACCATGGAATAAATTATGATGTTTAATTAATCAATGTTTTATGATCTTTTTGCACACTTATGCATGAAATGAAATGTTTATGAAGGGTGCGCCCTAATAGTGCTCCAATGCATTGGGTAAAGATTAGTATAATGATACGTCATGTGAAATGAGGGTTTAATAATTCTATTTCATGTAAAATTAGGGTTCACTCATGCTCCATGTGAAATTATCCTTAGCTCAGGCTAATACCATGTTAAGTGTTATTGCGAAATTTCCGTGTTGTGATAATCATGATTTATCAGGCCTTTAGGTTAATGTTTCCTTTATGCTCCATTGATATACCTATTGCCTAAAAGGTATTGTATTATTCATGTTATTCCTTGTTTATTCTTTTACTGGGCTTTATTGATCATCCTTTTCTTATGAATTCCCTCAGGTATTCCAATGCAATGCTAATTATGAGGGAATTTAGTTGTCATGTAAAGGAAGTTTTAAATAAAGATGTTGTGTTTAATGTTTTATTTCATTATGTAATGTTACTAATCCCAAAAGACACTGGACCTCTAGATATTCCATGTTATATCAAGTGAAGAGTTTATGTAATAAATCATGTTTAAGTGTGTAATAATTATCAGGGTTCTTATAATCCTTGTCATATGTTCATCAGAGAATTTTGATGGTTTAATTTTTGTTCCTCCAATGCATTAGCCTATTAAAAAGATAAAATGTCACATCGTTTCTATAATGTTATGATTTCAAGTTGTTATGAATCATTTAATGTGTCATTACACAACACAAAAAAGAGCTATTAATGATCTTCATTTACTGTTCCTCAAAATCACATCATAGCGTCGTCGTCCACTAATCAATGGTTTCAAAAAAAAACAAAATATATTTTTAGGTTATTTTATTTTTTTACAAAAAGTATGAAAATTAAATATTTCATCCAACCCTTTCCGGTTGAAGTTACCTCCTTTATAAGAGAATCCCGACGTTCAAAGTTCAACGGTTCTTTCAGAATTTTTATCTGAGCACCAGCTTAAAAGTAAGAAAACCCACTTGTATGTTTACTTAAACGAACTTAAAAAAGTTCAAAACTCCATTCTGGGCTCACCGAGCCTTAGAATCATATGATGTCAAAGCGAGTGGTCTTGAAATAATTCCTCAATTTTTTTAAAAAAAAATCAGGGAAATTAAATGACATTAAACTCTCCAGACCTTAAGGATTTACATCCCCAAAATCCAAAACAATGGCTAATAAATCAATTGGGGTTACAGATCATGAATCTGAGCCCCACAATCTTATGTGCTCTCCTGGAGATTCTTGTGCTTCCACTGAACGTGCACCAGAGGAATCAAATAACCACAAAGGACCTAATACCATTGATCTTCCCACTCTATCGGGTAATCTACAAATATCACCCCATCATCTATTTCAAGCTCATCCAAATTGATGTTGTGTTATGGATCATGCGCGTACCTCCTCATCCGCGACACGTGTTAACCAGCATGACACCGTTGTATCTATATAGGAGGAGATTAGTGGTAAAAAAACCCAATAGCTTTACTAAGAATCTGAATGTATCCGATGAACCTCTGAGATAACTTTCCACCATGCCCAAATCTCTGCAATCCCCATCCGGGTATGATTTGAAGGAAAACATGGTCTCCCTCCTCGAACTCCACGGGAATACACCTCTTGTTAGCATACGATTTTTTCCTGCTTTATATAGTCCTCATATGCTCCTAGATGATATTAACCTCCTCTGTGGTAGCCCATTCCAACTTTTTACCCATGAGTGCTGATTCCCCTGGGTCTGTCCAGCATATAGGTGATCTGCATGGCCTCCTTTACAAGGCCACAAATTGTTCCATTCTAACGGTGAAGTGATAGCTATTTTTTTATAAAAACTCCACTAGTGGTAGGTGGTACTCCCAAAATTGAACAAAATCAAGGACACAACCACGAATCATGTCCTCAAAGGTCTACATGGTCCGCTATGTCTAACCATATTTATGAGGGTTAAAGGTTGTGCTCAAGTGAACCTGAGTCCTGAACACCTCATACAATCCCTTACATAGGCGGAATGTAAAGAGAGCATCACAGATTGAGAATATTTTCAAATGAACCCCTTAAACTGCACTATCTTCTGGATGTAGAGGCATCCCAAGCCCTCTACCGATCCCAACTCCTAGATGGGTAGGAAGTGAGCTAACTTGGTCAGTCAGTCAACAATCACCCAGATAGAATCGTGGCCCTTGGACATATGTGGTAACCCCATCATGAAGTCCATTGAGATAAAATCCCACTTCAATTCCGATACCTCAAGTGGATGTGTCAAACCTATTGGGACCTGATGCTCGACCTTCCCTGGCTGACAAGTGAGGCATCGTGAAATGAAATTTGTCACTGCTTTCTTCATCACTAGATAATAGTGCTAACATCAGAGGTCCTATTACATCTTTGAAACTTCTAGATGTACCACCAATGGGGATTTATGGAACTCCCTCAACACCTCATCCAATAAGGTCACTCGTACTATAGTGTGTCCTCTAAAAATGATGACGTGCTCCCCACCTATCGGAAATTCATCAGGAACATATCCTGAAGATATCTGAGCACTTCGGGCCTCACAGTCAACATTAACAAGCTATGCCTCCCTAACATGCTATAAGAGTAGGGGAGTGATAGTCATTGATTGATGTTAAGATTCTCCATATCCATCCAAAAAGTATATCTGCATCGCGGATAGCTGCTCCATCGCCTCACTCAACAGCTGTAAACCAGACCTCCCATTGAGCGCGTCTTCTACCATGTTCCCATTACTAGGAGTATAGACTCTCTCAACGTCATAGAAATAGAGGAACTTGATGCATATCCACTATCTGAAGTTTAGGTCCTTATGTGAGAAGATATACCTGATACTCTTGTGTTCAGAGTAGAAGGTAAACAATTCACCCATCAAGTAGTGCTGCCACATCTTCAAGGAGAAGAGCACAACTACTAACTACAGGTCATGGGTTGCATAGTTCTACTCATGTTGCATCAACTTCCATGAGATGTAGGTGATCACCACTTTCTCCTACATGAGGACACAACCTAGTCTGGATCCTAATGCCTCTCAGAAAAGTACACACCCAACGCCTTCATCTGGTTGTATCAAGATGGCGGCACTTGTCAGTCCTTGCCATAGCTCCTAAAAACTCTGCTGGCACTTCTCCGTCCACAAAAATAAATGTCCCTTCCATGTAAATTTTAATAAAGGTCCTTAAAATTTGGAAGGGTTGGCCATGAAATTATTGTAGTATCCATCCAACCTTAAGAAACTCTATACCTCAGTCACGCTCTTGGGTGTCTCCTAAGAAAGAACTACCACTATATTCACTGGATCCACTGCAACTACAGCCTATGAGATGACGTGTCCTAGAAAGTGGACCTCCAGAATAAAAAAATGGAACTTTGAGGGCTTACCATAAATTTGGTTCTATTGGAGTGTATTCAGGACTATCTACACATGTGTAGCATGCTTCTCCCTTGTTTTCATGGAAACCAAGATGTTATCAATGAAGACCACCACAAAATGATCTAGGAGAGTTTGGAAGATCCTGTTCATGAGTCCCATCAACACTGCTAGGGTATTTTTCACACGAAAAGGCATCACCAAAAACTCATAGTGGCCATAAAGACATCTGAAGGCTTTCTTCGGTACATCATCATCTCGTACCCGAAGCTGATGATATCTTGATATGAGATCTATCTTACAGAACCACCTCACTCCCTTTAGCTGATCGAAGATGTCATCAATCCTCAGAAGTGGATACTTATTCTTTATGTTCACCTGGTTCATGTGTTGAATGTCCAGGCATATCCTCAAGATACCGACTTCTTTCTGGGAAAACAACATTGAGGCTGCCCATGGTGAAATGTGGGGTATCACAAAGCCCTTCACATACAAGTCCTCCAACTATACCCTCAACTCACATATCTCCATGGGAGACATCTGATTTTATGGGGAGGATATTAGTGTCATCCCAAGCTATAGGTTGATGTAGAAGTCTACCTCTTAGTGAGGTGGTTGTCTCAGAACATCCTCAATAATGACATCCTCGTATTCATCCACCAGTACAGGAAAGCATAGACTCCTCTCTCCCACCAGACCATGAGTGAGGATAACCAACTAGTGTGTTGTTGGATTCACCCTACTTCAAGAAAGTTCATCCTATGATGAAACTGATCCCCTCTTTCAAGTGAAGGAAAACCTAGTCCCATACTCCTGGACACACCACACTTTTCACCTAATACAGTCGATCTAATCATGGAATGTAGATAACCAGTCCATACCCAAGTTGACGTCGTAAGGCCTCAATGCCACTACTAGAAGATACCAAAAAAATCTCTCACATCCTAGAGTAGGATCAAACTACTAACACCATTGTGTAATCATCTAATCCCCTCTTATAAGAGTTTCTAATCATAATTATCGAGCCAATGACTCCAACAGAATCTCTGATCCCCAAACAAGGTCCGTGACAAGGAAAAAGTGACTGGAACCTGTGTCTATAAGAACTATAGCTAAGGTTTAGAATCCATAGATCATGCCTCTAATCATCTCTGGAGCACAGTGGTCGTAGGAATCCATCGCCTGATGATGGCCTCACACCTGTCCATCGACTCCCTCATCAGGTGGTGGACCACCTGGGGGTGGTGGTGGTATCATCTCGAACCATCGTCAACCGCCTACTTCTTGGACTACTCCCCTTCCACATCCACCGCCCTATGGACCTACCCTCTTGAACCTCTGCCTCTTACATGGAGGTCCCTCAACCGTCTACTGATCATCAGTACAACAGGTCGGGTAGTCATGATCCATGTGTCCCTGCCAGCCGCACGTGAAGGAAAACTGAGTTCCCTACTGACTCCCTCTACTCTGGGAGCCCTACACTATTGACCTTGGGTCTTGGGATTGTACCTTAAAATATCTCACCCGATTGGGTCCCATCATATGATTCCTACTACTCACCATTGAAGACTCTTCCACCTGAGGTCTGCTAATGGCTCCAGCTATCGGTGCTTTCTCTTCTAATAATATCTCTATAAGAAGGGCTCGTACCATCACTCCAGTCTGAGTGGGGTTGCTAAGAGACACCATGGATGCCCTAATCTCCCATCTGAGTCCCTGCTCAAAGGTCCAGACCCTGAAGAAAGGGTACTTCACTATGTCTATGGAGTAGAAAGATAGGTATGTAAACCTCAAAGAGTACATAGCCACTGACATGTTGCCCTATTGTAGGTGAAGAAACTCTTGTATGCACACAGAGCACAATGTTGTGGGAAAAAACACCTCCCAGAAATGTCGCTCGATGTCTTTCTAGGTGAGGGTCACCTCATCATGCGTCTCGATGGAAAAGATCCCCCATCCCCTACAGACCCCTATAGAAGTATCATAACCAATATCTCCATCTTGTCATGCAATGTGCTCAATAAATGGATGACTCAGGTCACTGCCTCCAGCCTGTCCTTAGCGACCTGAGGATCTATCTCTCCCCTGAACTTGGGAGGTCTATGTCTCTGAAACTTGTGCAGTGCACTGAGTCTGCATACGTCCTCTACCAGTAACACCGATAGTAAATGATGATCAACGGGTGGTGGAAACACTGATGCAGCAACTAGAGGGGAAATATCTAGCACTGGTTCATGAATATATGCCTCATCGCTAGGCGGGATTTCTTCACGGTAACACATAAAAATCTTAGCTGTCCATCTATGTGGAGGTATCCTCATATAGATCAAGCTATACCACAGTCAGAAGATTATACTAGTGAGATAAATCTTATTCCAAAATATCATAAGGAGACAATTATGTGACAAGTGTTTTCGTGTGAAGAGATGAAAAGAAGAATTCAGGGTCACTACAAAAAAATGATTTATACCAACATAAATTTATCAACAGATAATATAACTATTGGTAAAAATGACCAATTCCAATAGATATTATGTTTCATTGGTATTAATTTTAAGTACCAACACTTTTCATTATCAACAAATATATCTGTTGATATTGACTATTCAATACCATCAAATATTTTACCAACAATCATATCTATTACTTTATCATACCAATACCAACATTTTTTTACTAACACTTGAATATGTTATTAATAATAAATATTACAAATAAATCTTTTTTCCATCAATAATTACTATATTTTAGATACATTTTTTGGGATTAAATATGTTATTAGAGTTTAATATTAATTAGTAAAAAAATAAGAGAAGATACAAAAATGAAAAAAATTGAAGATGATTAAGATCCCTCCCCAATCATCACTTCCCCTGTGCTTCCTCTCTTCCCGCATCTTCATCCCTACCACCCCAAACCAACGATTTTTTCCTACACTCATAAACCCGATCCATCTCCATCGCCCACATCCACACCAACTCCCACACCCTCCATGATTATTTGACATCACATACAATTCTCACCTACAGACGGATGATTTCTTTTTTCCTCTTTCAAATGTGATGTTGAGGTGTTGGTAGGCACGTGAACATAAGCCTATTTCTTACCCAATCGATCGATGATTTATCCTCTTATCAGATATGTGTTTCTTCTATTCATGTTTTATGAACATGAAATACTGGGTATCCAGTGTTTGAATTGATTAGCAGTTAGGGTTTCATAGAAATTATAATTAAATGATTTCCCTCTCTCTCTTGATTTCAGAATGCTAAATCCATACTTCTCTAGATCCTCTCCAATTAATCGAGTGACCCCCCCCCCCCCCCGTACTTGGTACACATGAATTACTATTTAATACTTTTCCAATTTATTCAAATATTGCAGAAATATAGAGCACCTAGGTAGTGAAATCACTGAATTCATCTCACACAATGCTTTCTCTAAAAAATAGAACCAATATTCATCCACTAATGAGAATTCCTTTTGAGATCCTTTGATATGTCACTGACCTATTGAAAGGATCGTTTTAATGATTATTTCTTAGAAGAAACCAAACTAGGTGATCTTGAAAGTGCATTAGTCTTCACTTCCATCAACTCTGGATGCATCATAGAATCAATGAAGTCGTGATGGTTTGTATTGTTTTATTGTGATGATCCATCTTCTATGAATCAAATTTCACATTATATAGACAATTAACAAATCTTGAGTTATGAAGCATAGATTGAATCTTTGGATCCATCTCTTCAGAACATAATCTATTGGAAATGGGCTTGGCATCACACATACACCTAAAATCTATCTTGCTAGTTTAAACTCTCTTATATTCCTTGTGATAAAAATTTAATCTGCAAGAGGATGATAATAATACTCCTTAATAAGTTCCCAGTTATATTTATAAAATTTGAAAAGGTCCTTTAAGACCATCTTTGAAGCAATATACCGAATACCTAAAGTTATCATTTCACTAAATGGTTTGTTAAATATTGAGTTAGGTGTCATTCTCAATTAGAAGTATCATTACTATAATACAGAATTTGATACTAGATATCTGTCTATTTCTTTTACATCGATTCCCAAGAAACAACATTGCATCGAAACTTGTGAAACCACCAGTTATCCTGTCATGGACTCTTATTTGATGCATAGATCACAATTACTGATTTTTTTACTGGATGATGATATATGTCTCTATTATAACTTATTTCTTTAGTTAGGTCAAGTGTATTGATGTTTTTTTTGAAATTTCATCAAAAGATCCAAGAATTAGAAACTGACATTGACATACTTGACAGATGAAATGTTAGTGAGAATGAAATAGGCTGGGATCAGGGATACCTTTTTTTAAAAAGTTGAAAAAACAAAGTGAAAGGAAGAAAAGGGGGTTAGACATTGCAACCCTACCCACATTCAAAGTAAAAAACTATAAGACATCATAAATGGAAACATCACATGTCATAATCTAGTTCATTACTTCATTCATAATCTTCATACTAGTTGTAATCATATCTAAAGGAGCTGAACATATTAGACTATTCTGTCCTCCCCTGTCCCCATGGTAGAGGAGTTATCTGGTACTCATAGTGGGTTTTAACTTTTGAGTAGTCCTTCCTTGGCCTGAACTTTTTCTTTGGTACGGATAATAAACCTTCATCATACTTCATCCTTTCTTTAGCATATGCATCCATGTATGTAGTAATATCTCTCTTGACATTTACATCCTCTCTAACTTCATCTAGATAAGATAAATCTCTCCAAAAACCAATGACACCAGAGGTATTCATTACATCCTGGATATATTTCTGATAGTCAATAACTTGTTTCATATGTGCATGGTCATGATGAAAGTCTTCCTGATTCTCAGCATTGACCTACCCAGACATGTCAAGTGGCAACCCATTCTGAGGGGAAATAGACTCCCCAACATGGAAGTAAGCATCAACCTTCCCTATGAGGCCTGCATTCAAGCCCTCATCCTAATTACGAGACTTGCATTATGCCAGCCTGATCAAGACTTTTTTGGAATCAGAAGATGCTAAAAGTGGATTATCATGTAAGTGCAGGCTAGAACTCCTAGGTGAATCACTGTTCCCACCCTGTCCATAAGAACTACCCTTCCCATGCTCCAGATTAATAGAGGCAACAACATTGTTTTGGAAATGCAGACCAACATCCTCTTCCAGCCTTTATCGTGATTGATAAACAGAAACTAGTTCACTTCCATGCTCAGTCTCCTCATTTACTCGGAGGGTTGCAATGTTAATGGACCCTGCACCTCCAACATATGCTCCTTTGAGCCTTCATGATGTTTAACATGAAAAATTTGTCCAGGATCCTTACAAAACTGAAAAGTTTGATCAAATTCAACCATATTCTCTCCTACCACAGCATCAGAATCTTTCCCCTTTCCTCTCTCCTTCACAAACATAGGCCCCTAGACAGCAAGATCCATCCCCTGACCACTATCCCCCACACCTGAAGTACCATTACCTCGATCCAGAAAATCTGCATCAGTTGTAGATGAATGGCCCTGTGAACCGTTCACATTACTCTGCTCCTGTCCTGTTCCAACCTCAACCAAACAACTGTTTCCATGCAAGTTTTGTTTCCTCAAATTCCTTTTACAAATCCTTTCATCACGACCCTTTAAAGAACAAAATGAGAAGAACATATTTTTAAAAAATTCTTCTTTAACATGACCAATCGAGCTACAATTCACGCAGTAAGAAGGCAACATTTCATAAATAATTTGAAATTTCAATGAGAAATTTAAACAAAATACTATGGGTGTTGTTGTGGTCACTGGTTATATAATTTTATTTTTAATTTTAAAGGATTTATTATTATTTCCAAAGCTTCAATGGTTTGAAATTTTAATTTATTTTATAGTCATATTCTCTTCTATTATTCAATGCCTCAAGGAGATTGAGTTTCTCAGAAATTATGGATGAGTTGGACTTCAAAAATGATGTTATGGTCATATTATAACATTGCCTATTATGTGCCAAGTATATATAGCCAGTACACAAACACTTAAATGATTTCTCCACATGGTCACATGGAATTCAACACAATGTGACCAATAAAATGAGAGGATAAATGCGTAGATGTGGAAGAAAAGTTTGGTTCTATTAATCCTCTTTACAATGTGTTGGGTGATGATAATAATGATATGGTAATGATGATTAATTGTGTTTTAACTTGTAGATTCATATGTCTTTTCTGGATGAGAAGAAGAATTTTATTGAAGATATTGACATGAAATTGTAATATTTCATTTAATCGTTAATAATCTGTATCATGAAGATCAATAAGTTGTAGGTTCATCATCATTTGGCCATGGAGTATGCGGAGCAGTCGATCCCTGCATGTTTAAGGTAACATATTGAGTCTTAATTACTATTTGACTGATCACACTAACCTCTTTATTCCCCTTATTTGAAAAATAAATTTTTATTATCAAACACTTTTAATGAAAAAAACTATGAAACCATTAGTCAAGCAAAAATTGAGATAACCAAATAATTGAAAAAGTGTTTCAACCTACCCATTTTAGATTCCCTAAATAATTTCCACGAGATAGTGTTTACCTGGGTGTCTGGTTCGTCCATCAGAATATCTTCAATTATAAACGCCAATTTGACCCGAGATTTTATATACTCCCCTGTGGTGATCTTCCCCTTGTGGAATCCCCTTATTAAAATGAGGTCATATTTATCAATCCAGTTGGACTGCTCCTCATTGGGAGTCACCCTTAGTGCCCTTCCCATAATTCTTTCAGCATCCTTGTCAGAAGCATTAATTTTCGAAACAGATTCAACAAGAACATCGTTAGAATCCATAAGCAATTCCAATGGTTGATCAAGATAACCATCATCCTCCCACTACAGGAAATCTGACTTCTCGCTGGTCATTTTCATTTCCTTTAACTTCTTCGTAGATCTGGTCTACATTGGTGGCAGTAAGTAATCCATGTTCGTCCTCTCCTTATAGTTAACCCTCCCTTAATTACTTATCTTCGGGCTTGGGTACCAACTTCCCTAAATCTCATCCTTTGAATCACCTGCATATTGGTTGGAATCTACATCACTGGACTCATTTTCAGGGACCTGCTGCTTATCCATGGAAGAGATAAACATGTCTTTTTCAGACTCTTGGACTAGATTATCATTGGCCAAGAGATCAAACTGGTTTCCCAGCATAAGACTTGACACCTCTCTAGGACCTGTCTAGAGAAATTCCTCACCCTCTGCACCTTGTTCAACATCATTGGAACCTGTAGGAATACTCAATGTAGGTTCCTTATGAGCCTCTTCCCGGCCCCTAACACTACTAACCTACCTTAAGTTCACCAACTCAGTAAAGGAACCACCCGAGAAAGTCTTGGGACCTCCCTCCTCCATCTTTTTCAGTTCCACATTAACACCAATAGATAAATCCAACTCCGAAATCATCTGCATTAGTGGAGTTTGCAAAATTGGCTTGGGAGCACCCAGCTCCTTTCTCAGGTGACTGAATATTTCCTCCACTAGGGGGTTACCATTTCCTAAACCATATTTCACATCCTTAGTTAAATTCATGTTAGACTCCACACCCGCTAGTCGTTGAAGAGATGGAACCTCCACCACATTTTTCCCAGTATTTTCATGGTCAGTAGTTCTCATACCCTTCTGGAAATCTAGATTCGTTGGCCAACGCCTACAGTTCTCCATCGAGTAACCTAGATGCATGAACTATTACTGGAATTGTGAGAGAACGATTTTATTTAGTTGGTGATGGAGTTTGCGGAGTAGTTGAGGCCTTCATGTTTAAGGTAACATATTGAGGCTTAATTATTATTTCAGTGAGCACACAGACAACTTAATTCCCGTCATCTCATTCTCATACTGTGGATTGAAGTGGGAATAAAGTGGTTTTGAGTACTTATATCTTATTGTTGTTATTTTTTATTCCAATTTTTATTGATTTGTGTTAAGTTGATGGCTGTTGGATTGATGTAACTACAATGCATCGATTCCAAATATGTTGTACCACATGATTCCCCATCCTCTTGCATCAAATCATTATTCCCTCATATGGAATTAGATATCTATATGAGGTTTTTATCTTGTAAGTCCATTAATTATGAATTAAATAAGAGGTCAGCTTTGAGTTAGTGCTTTCCTACAGGACTCTTATCTTAAAAGATGGTGGTTTTTGGCCTTATATTCTTGAATTTTGGGTATTTTTTCTTGCATTTTGTGTTCTACCTGTCTCCTATCATGCTTTAGTGACCTGCAGGGCAAGGAATGAATTTTGGTTCATGGTTTACATTCAAATTTTATTCTATTTCATGTGGTGGTTCTGTTATATGGGTTGCTGTTTGTTTCTGGTGTTGATCTGACCTACGACTATCTTAGGCCTGGACCATTCCTCTGATGATGTTATTTTGTGTTACTTAATATTCTTTTTCTATTGGTTTCCTACTCTGTTTTCCAGATTTTCTACTGGAGGATTCATGCAGGGGTGATTTTCTAGTTTCATCTTCGTGGAGGTATACTATTTATCTATGATGGGTGAGGGATCTTCTGTAGCAGTAGCCTTTAGACAGGTGGCTTTGTGCTACTGTAGGCGACCCTGGTTTTGGTCTGATGCATCTTCAGGGTTTCCACTGCTTATGATGCTGCTGAGCACTTGGATTTGGCCATTCCATCTTGTGTGGTGTTGGTTTTCTTGTGATGATGGAGTTGTTGATTTGGTCTATTGTTGGGGAAGATGTTGTGGTGATGGAGATGTTGGGATAGTCTGTTGATGGTTCCTTTGTGTGGGGTTGGTTGTGTGTGGCTAGTTCATGTGATTTTGTAAACACAATGGACATGCTTTTCGTTTTGTCTTGTTTTGAGCTTCCCAAGGTGACTTAGGCTACTTGTTATTTTGATGTCATGTTTTTAAATGTTCTGAACATGTTTATACAGATAAAACTTCAGTTTTTTGAGTTTCACATAAGTTAATTTTGTAATTATTATATAATTAAGTATGTATTGATTCTATTAGATTTCATTATTAATATTATTAATCCTTTTCTATGATTGATCATTGTGAAAATCATCTTTATTATGATAATTAAAACAACTGTATTATATATAATAAATTAATTAATATAATATAAAATTTTAGTAATAAATACTAAAATACCTAAACATAATATCTTTTTTAAAATATAAATTATAAACATATATTAATTTTTGGTATTTGTTATGAAAGTTGATAATAATATTACCAAACAGATAAATTTTCAATATAAATCTATTACTAATAATTTTAACCAACATATATATTATCTGTTGGTATTATTATAATTGCAACTGAACTATTTTACATGTCGCAATAACATTTAGACAAAGAGTTTTAAAAACAGTTTAGTGACATGAAAATTTTTGTTGGTAAAACGTTTTACCAATAGATAATGCACTTTTACCAACAGATATACCCCTGTTGGAAAAATAAAATTATTTTTTAGTGGGTCCTGGTTTATGGATATGTCAGTCACCATACAAACAATGGACTCCTTGACTCTGGAAGCTGAAATTGAAAAATTCAACTCTATTTCCCAAAAAAAACATCAGACCCTCGATCTTTGAGGTAGAACTAACTAGATCTGATTCCACTTTGTCACGACACATCCCCCGGGGCCTGTTCCATGACATACCCCAATCCCACCTCCTGAAGTTCAAAGGATTATGACTAGTTCCAAAGGAATCAACAAGCTAGTGGGAGGCATTTTCCAATGTACCTGTATGCATGAATACACAACCACATCCCAAATATGGAAAATTAAGCATTCCCGCTATTAAACATTAACTATGTAAAAGAACGATCTATACGGAAAATGGGTAAGAATACACACCAAAGAAAAGATAAACATAAAAAAGGAATGTACATGGAAAACTCTAAAATTCCATCCGCTAGAAACACCACCTGATAAGTGAGTATTGAGTAGCTGCTGGAAGATGTATAAGTACACCCTGCCAGCCTGGTCTCACTGGACACCACTGGGTTCTGGGCCACTGTTTCCCTTAGAATTCGAGGATGACCTCATTGATTGAAGGTTCAAACATTCTAATCGGTTTCAAACAGGTTTTTTCATAGCACTGGAATCTTCCAATGATTTCACATCCATTTGGACCTACTTTCCAAAGTTAGACACTCATTATTTTGTGGACTGATGAGACTTAGGAATTTCCATTGGTCGAGAGGATGGGAGGTAGGACTCATCACACCTTTTTTAGGATAATTATTGTCTACTATGAGACTCTCTTTATAGATTAAAGTTATGTTCATGAATCCTTATTACATTACCAAGTATAAAATGAGCTTTCCTTCAGATCTGACAATAAATGATTATATATGTAGGAAATTTAGAGAATCTTTTATATGTATTCGAGGTTCTTCATCGATAGTGAATCATCTGTATTTATTAGAGATTCTTGGTAAATGGTATCCTTTGACACATTTATATAGAAGTCTCTTGGTCATTATGATGACCATGCTAGTTTTAAAGCCACTCAGTGGGGCACTTGAAGTTTATTGTCATTTAGAAGGAAATGGATTATTTTAGAGTTCAGATCGAACCCGCAGATGGGATACCTATGTATCCTTTGTTTAGAAATGGAATCAGAACCCACGTAGTTCGAGTAAGGGAGTATGATGCTTATGATTGATGGCTCAAATAAGGATGTCATAATTATTTTTACACTCTAAACTCGCATGAGTCTTGCTCGGTGTGAGAAACAAGAGGTATTGGTAAAAATCAGACGATTGATCCATGAAAGATGCAATCATAATAAATAATGTGGGACTTATGTATGTATGACATCCTAGATAAATAAAGATTAGGATTTACTTCAGGTAAGAAATCTAGGAACAGGGTCCATTAAGGTATATGTGCTTCATGGAGATTTGAATACTCTAACATGGGGCTTACTCCTAAAAAGGAGGACCAAATTAGGAGATGACTCATGATTAGGTTTTACTCCTGAGAAGGAATCCCAGTTCAATGGTAAATTAGGACTGGTTAAGAGAAATTAAGATTGGGGCTTACTCCTGAGAAGGAGGCCCAGGTTAAGGGACTTGGGGCTTACTCCTGGAGAGGATGCCCATATTTTAGACTAGGGATTACTCTTGAAAAGGAGGCCCAGGTTAAGAGAATTATGGTTGGGGCTAACTCCTGAGGAGGATGACCAAATTATGGGACTTGGGGCTTACTCCGGAGAAGGATCCCCAATTAAGAGAACACGGACTAGGTTTTACTCCTGAAAAGGAGGCCCAGGTTAATGAGGACTTGGGACTTATTCCTAAGGAGGATGCCCAGGCTTGGGAATTATTACTGGGGCTTATTATTGAAAGGAGGCCCAGGTTAATGAGGTCTTGGGACTTATTCCTGAGTAGGATGCCCAGTCTTGAGAATTATTACTATGGCTTATTCCTGAAAAGAAGTCCCATATTTGAGATTTATGACTGGGGCTTATTCCTGAAAAGGAGGCTCAGGTTAAAAATAATTACTGGGGCTTATTCCTAAAAAAAAGGCCCAGGTTAATGAGTACTTGGGGCTTATTCCAGAGGAGGATTCCTAGTCTTGAGAATTATTACTGGGGATTACTCCTAAAAAGGAGGCCCATGTTAATGAGGACTTGAGACTTATTCCTGAGGAGGATGCCCAGTCTTGAGAATTATTACTGGGGCATACTCCTGAAAAGGAGGCCCAGATTAATGAGGACTTGGGACTTATTCCTGAGGAGGATGCCCAGTCTTGAGAATTATTATTGGGGCTTACTCCTGAAAAGGAGGCCCTGGTTAAGAATTATGACTGGGGATTATTCCTGAAAAGGAGGCCCAATTAAGAGAACTTAAACTGGGGCTTTCTCCTAAGAAGGAGGCCCAGGTTAATGAGGACATGGAACTTATTCCAGAGGAGGATGCCCAGTCTTGAGAATTATTACTGGGGCTTACTCCTGAAAAGGAGGCTCAGGTTAATGAGGACATGGGACTTATTCCTGAGGAGGATTCTCAGTCTTGAGAATTATTACTGGGGATTATTCCTAAAAAAGGAGGCCCATATATGAGAATTATGACTGGGGCTTATTCATGAAAAGGAGGACCAGGTTATAAATTATGGCTGGGGCTTATTCCAGAAAAGGAGTCCTAGTTTAAGAATTATAACTGGGGATTACTTCTGAAAAGGAGGCCCAGGTTGATGAGTTCTCTCATCATAATGGATGAGGTTGAATAAATGAAATCTCAATCATTAGTGACATAAAGATATGTAAATCACTAGGTTTTGAGAGATATTCCACAAAGTTCCATTCAGATAAGGAAGTCAAATCAAGAAATCATGCCATAAATGGCTTTGAAGAGTGTCTTGAAGACTGAATCTTGAATAGGAGAGGTGGAATGGCTTAAGAGGGGTGAAATGGGCAAGAAGGGCACCCAAAAAGGCAGGGGCACGCAAGTCCTAGTAGGCATGCAGGTACTACATGGACGCACAAGTGCTAGTCGCACATGTATACCTACGCGACACATGGGTACTTGCACGACGGTTAACCAACATGGTAATACTTGAGCGACTCTTGGATAAGGCCTTTAGAATCCTCTTGAGGTTCCTCCATAAGAGTGGCGCACAAGTTCTATTGAATGAGTTAGGCGGTGCGCAAGTGTGGAAATTTCCCTTAAGGGATGGCCACTCAGGCGTGCAAGTGTTGATGAGTTTCAACACCTAGGCCTTCCTCCCCCTCTTTAGATCTTCCATTCTAGGTAAGAAATTACATTCGAAGTGTTTCATATGCTTTGAGAAGAGACTAGGGCACCGAGAGCTCAAATCTAAGTTTCTTGAAAAATTCCTCCTTCAATGGGGGGCCCACAGGGTCTATTTATAGGCTGGAGAAGACCCGGTGTGGTTATCCTTTAGGGCGCACAAGTCACATGGGAGACCATTAGGTGTCGCGCAAGTGCACTTGCGCGACAGTGGTGGAACTTGTGCACCCTATGGGAAATGTTCTCGTTGTTCATCACATTGTTGATTTTTTATGTTTCTTAAAAGGATGAATCACATTGGACTGGGTCATTTCCCTTTACATTCTTTTATAAAAAGTAACAAAAAAGGAGCATCAACAAAAGTCCCCTGTCAGATTTGGATCCAAATGAAATGCGGATTTGACTCTGAGGAAATCGAGAATCAAAAGGAAATTGGGCCGCACAAGGTCTGGCACACAAATGAGCTTCGGGCATGCAGGGTATGGTGCATAGGGGTACGACCTTTGGTCAAGCAGGGTCATGACTGCGTCTATAAGTAGAGGGCCTCACTTCCGTACAAAGCATATGGATTTGAAAAATTCGAGCTCTCGCCGTGCAAGTTTCATTTTCCATTCATGTTCCTTTGTTTCTCGCGGTTTCACTGATGTCGCGCTTCTGTAGAGGTATCTGGACCTGCACGGTGATTCTTGCGCACCAAATACTTGCGCGAAACCTCCATACATGCGCGCAAAGTTTAGACTTGCGTGCCTTATTGCCTTTTCCATTTATTTTGAAATTTATTTAAAAAAATTTATGAAAAATCAACTTACATAAAAGTTAATTTACTAAACTTTTGTGTAGAATCAATGGATCTTAGAACTGGAATAGCTGATGAACTAGCTAGCAAGAAGATTTTTGATATGATGAACATCATTTTTCATGATTACTATGATATCTACGACATCACTCTCCCAGATTTGTGTATGTACTTGAAGAAATATCATCTTAATATCCCACAGAGCATCTACCTGCCTCTATATGGTCATGGTCATCTACAAGGAGTCAATATTCCATATGCAAAGAATTATATTCCTGAGATTCATCTGCACTGCTACTCCTCTATTTTGTTTATGTTGTGCATTAAGAGAAACAACAATGGTGTGAACTATCGAATTTTTCCTCCATGTCATTTCCTTGCAGATATGAAAATGGAAAACCCATGGGCTGAAATTTTTTCCATTGTAGGTTGGTGGAGAGAAGATAAACATGGAATTAGAACAATATCTTAAAATATTACTCTCTCCAAATGGATCTTTACTTCCAATTCTTTATTCTCAAATCCATGTATCCACCTTCCAAGTCTCTTGGACAGAAACAGAGTCACTGTTTGATCAGAAGAAAGTTTTCTCAAACCGCACTCAAGAACATTATTTTACAATTGTTCCAGGAAGAGCTGGTATCACTACATCTCTTATGGTATCCAGTTGAATGAATGAATTTTAGGTGGCTGTTGATGAAGCTCGGGATGTCTTAAATCAAATGAAGAGTTATGTTGAAATACTTTTGTAATTCCTGAAAAAGTGAAGAGACTCCAGTCTGTGGATGTCCTTATAACTCTTGTGCATCAATGAAAAACACTATCAACTTCAATCATTTGTACCTGCATTCTCTTTTGATATATGATTTAAATTTTACCTAAGCCAATGGGCTTAGTATGAATAGTTTGATTTTTACTAGGATTAGTGTAAATAACACTACAAACAATGAATCTTTTAATTTCTCAGTATTACCTAAATCACACAAAATGTATGTTTAGTGAGCTGGAACTTGATTTTTATTAAGAGTTCCTTTGTCTTTTGTGGGCAGTTTAAAGTCACGCACATCGGGCATAAGGAGGCTAATGTTTAAGGTCGAAATATCTTTGACTGAATGGATTAAAATTGACCCAATTCCTTAACAATTTATATGAAAACATATTACCATACTCAAGTATGATGGGGGAAAAATGTAAACTATGACTTAAGAATATTTGAATCTGAGGAATGATATGAAAAACAGCTAAAAGGCATTTGAAGAAGTAGTTCCCAAGAATGAAGTGACCATTATTTAACAAACCCGTTAGGGGGTTGAATTATGAAGGGACACCTAAGGGCATTGGCTGTATAGTCAAATAATAGTATCTTTTGACTGAAAAGTCTGTTATGTGGACTATTTATGAAAGGATGCCTAAGGGAACGTGCTACATAGTCAGGAAAAAGAACTCTCAGAAATTTACCTTTCTACTGCTAAAATCCAGTGAAAGTTTATGGAGATTAAAATTTTCCAATGTATAGAGTTTGTTGTATGGAAAGAGGTACTTGAATATAGAGAAGATATTTCCAAACATGATTATCGAAGAACTGGATGGATATCACTTCTACGAAGGTCAAACCCAAACGTAGGGAAGGACAATATAAACCATAGAATTGAATACATTCAGATCATGAAAAAGGATATGGGACAAATATGTTAAGGATGGATACTTTTGTGGATCCCTACATACTGTCATTTAAGACCAATAAGGACAAAAGATGCTTTCTTCCCAAGAATGATGTTACCATTATTTAACAAACCCGTTAGGGGGTTGAATTATGCAGGGCCACCTAATGGCATTGGATTCATAGTAAAATAATAGTATCTTTTGTCTGAAAAGTCTGTTATTTAGACTGTTTATGCAAAGCCGCCTAAGGGCACGTGCTACATAGTCAGGCAAAAGAACTCTCAGAAGTTTGACATTTTTGTGACTAGAAGTCAAGAAAATGTTTATGAAGATCTAAAAATATTTAAGGTTTGGATTATGACACATAAATATGGGTATTGTCTAATGTATACAGAGATATAAAGATCAATGATAACCATAATCATGTTGTGGCTAGGTCCTGAATGGAAATGTCAGACTCCACTAAGTATCCCGTAAGGATGGGAATCAAGCCATACGTAGTTCTTGAACTACAGTTTAACGTCGTGTGGGACAAAAGGATTAGAGATCTTAGTTTAGGGTCATAGAGCTTGAACCATTATAAGATATACACAGTGTGTGTTTTCATGGGGAATTTTTAGCCATGGGACTGAAAGTGGAATTTGGGGTCCGGACCAAAGACATGGGGCTGTATTAGAGGGACACTATAATATTCCTACGTATCCCATAAGGATGGGAATCGGGACCACGTAGTTATAGAAATACCCTCTGTACAAATTTGGTTCGTACATGTGAAGGGTGAAAGGGAGCTTTAGTACAATGATGGTTTAACCCAAGATAAAAGGTTTGGGCATTTCCATGTATACACGTAGTCTTTTAAATGAAACATGATTGAAAAATCAATGTATATAATGGTTCACTATCAGGTGAGGGTATCAAAGAATATTGTAATTTATTTTCATACTGGACAAAAGTGTTGTATAGTTTAACATCGTATAACAAGGATGAAAGTGAACCAAAGTAATGATATTGAATCTATGGGCGGTTTCACGAATGAACATCATATGAGATGGAGGTGAACTGATGTGAAGATATTGGTTTTGGTCTTGAACCATGGGTGGTTGCCTATGTACCCATCCTGGAAGGCAAGGATCAAAGTCCACGTAGTTCAATTAAAGAATGAATTAATGATCAAGTTGTTCTTGGGGAAAACGACCTAAAAAATGATGTTGTTGGGACTTACACATGGTTAGTTGCCCAAAGAGAGTGTTATGGTTGAGGTTTTCTCTAAGCTCACATGATTCATACTCGGTGTGAGAAACAACAGGTAACAACAACCTTAACGATGCACAGTTTAATGTCATGTAGGAAATATAATGAGACTATGCAGTTTAAAGTCTTGCAGTTAGGACTATTGGTGCTACACAGTTTAGTGTCATGTAGCAGGGACAAAGTACATCTTAATGTCATGTAGGACATATCAAAGGACATTCTGTATAGTTTAGCGTCATGTAGTTTGAACGATGGGGACAATATAGTTTAATGTCATGTTGTATGAACGGGGGACTGTGCAGTTTAATGTCATGCAGTGAGGACAAAAGAGTACACCATTTAACGTCATGTTGGACGTATTGAGGACATTTTTTCACAGTTCAATGACATGTTGGACGAAAAAGGGATGATACAGTTTAGCGTCATGTTAGATGAAAGTGCAAATAGTTTAAGGTCATATGCATGGACCGTGGATGGTACAGTTTAATGTCGTGATGGATGTAAGGGAATTTTGTATTATTTAGCATCATGTAATTCGGATGTCACAGTTTAACATTATGTGAGATGAAAGGAATAAAAATAGTTTAATATCATATTTATGGACCGTTGATGAATAGTTTAACTTCATATAGCAAGGAAAATTATGGGGACACAATTTAACATCATGTTGGACGTATGTGCAAATAGTTTAGGGTCATATGCATGGACCTTTGATGATGGACTTTAACGTCTTGCTGGACGGTGGTGCAGTTTAAGATCATACTAGACCACGGTGCAGTTTAAGGTCATACTGGACCACAGTGCAGTTTAAGGTCATACTCGACCACAATGCAGTTTAAGGTCATACTGGACCACGGTGCAGTTTGAGGACATACAGGACCACGGTGCAGTTTAAGGACATACTGGACCACAGTGCAGTTTAAGGTCATACTGGACCACAGTGCAGATTAAGGTCATACTGGACCACAGTGGAGTTTAAGGTCATACTTGACCATGATGCAATTTATGGTCATACTGGACCACGATGCAGTTTAAGGTCATACTGGACCATGGTGCAGTTTAAGGTCATACTGCACCCTGGTGCAGTTTGAGGTCATACTGGACCACGGTGCAGTTTATGGTCATACTGGACCAAGGTGCAGTTTAAGGTCATACTGGACCATGGTGTAGTTTAAGGTCATACTGGAACAAGGTGCATTTTAAGGTCATACTGGACCAAGGTGCAGTTTAAGGTCATACTGGACCATGGTGCAGTTTAAGGTCATACTGGACCATGGTGCAGTTTAAGGTCATACTGGACCATGGTGCAGTTTATGGTCATACTGGACCATGGTGCAGTTTAAGGTCATACTGGACCAAGGTGCAGTTTAAGTTCATTCTGGAAAACGATGCAGTTTAAGGTCATACTGGACCACGATGCACTTTAAGGTCTTGTTGGACCATGGTGCAGTTTAAGGTCATATTGGACCAAGGTGCAGTTTAAGGTCATACTGGACCAGGGTGCAGTTTAAGGTCATACTGGACCAGGGTGCAGTTTAAGGTCATACTAGACCCTGAATGATATATTTTGTGTCTATAAAAAAATAATTCTTCAAAAATATGGCATTGGTTGGAGTAGTGATGAGTTTTCCATCCATCGAGATTAATGAATAAGATCCATTGGAGTAGACCCTTTGTATTGAGTAAGGTCCTTCCCATTTTGGCTCAAGCATGGGAGGTTTCTTTCTTGGTATCATTGGAGTTCTGAGAACGTCCTCTGATTCCCTCTTCATCTGATGAAGACTCTGCCTGATTAGACTATTAAGGCTGCGCTGTTTTGTGGGGCGGTGCCCGTGGCATTGAAGTATATGGCATGAAGTCTGTCAGAGTCAAAGACAACTTAGCCTTTGACACATAATCATCTTATTATGATTCTTTTTCTTTCATTGAATCATGCAATTTCTTTGAGGACTTTCCCTCTAATGAAGAGGGGTTTTCCTCAATATTCATGGCAGAATACACAATCGGTTTCTTTAATTCTGTTCAAAAAATATCATGAGTTCGGTTGATTGTCTTTCTCACCATCCAATCATCATAGTTCTGTGCATTTTTTCTTTTGACTTCTTTCCATTCACCTTCCTCCTCTGGAACTGTAGCAGTAACACATGCTACCTGAGCAGAAGAACCTTTCAGTTTGACTTGTCCCAAGTCGACCATCTTTTGTATGAGGTCTTTGAGGACAAAACACTCCTGGATGGGATGCCCCAACATTTGATGAAAATGGAAATAATTTGGGCGGTCTTCATCTCCTTCCTTATTTGGCCTCTAAGGCCTTGGCTATTGAACCAGATTATTTTCTAGAGCCGAAATGAAGTAACCAGGAACTTTTTCGTTTCTAAAAGAGTATTTTTTGCTCTTAAGATCCTCAAATTGTTTTCTTCTTTGATCTCTTTGATCATCTAGACGAAACGACCTTTGTTGTTGGCACTCAAGAGGTGGAGCCCTTCGAGAAGATGAAGATTCTGAAGTAGAAACAGGTACAGGTGCTTGATTAAGCATAACTATTGCAGTTTCTTCTTTACCAATTCTCCTTCCTGGAGCTGATGGAATTACACAAGATTTAGCCTTAGCATGTGTAAGGGAATCTTCAATATGCTGAGCGATTGAAGTAAGGTCTCGAAACCCTCCTGTGTATTTCACAGGTATCAAAGACATCCGTAATTCTTCATGCATTTTTTCCACATAGATTGGCAACAATTACTCTTGAGGGAGTGCCAAGATTAGGGAATATATTGATCTCTTCCAGCGAGCAATGAAATCAAAGACCCTTTAATTCTCTCATTCCAGAGATTTTGTAAGATCGAAAATTGTTGCCTTTGGCAAAGTTGAGCTGAACTGAAGAAGGAATTGTTGATGAAGATCTTCCCATCCAGTAATTGACTGGTATTGTAAGCTTGTATACCAGAAAAAGGATGGTCTTTACAAGGTCCTTACGAAGAACTTGAGTTTTACTGCTTCTTGCTGCTCCGGAGTTCCCATCATAGGATCACAACAAGACACGTAATGCGTCAAATGCTGTTCAGGGTCGCCTGATCCATTGAAAATAGGTAATACAGGGTTTCCAAAACTGGATTGAGGAGAGATTGAATCTACCCATTCAGGGTAAAATTTCTTTTCTTGTTGAACCTGCGCATGTTTCCCTTCCATTGTTTCTAACCGAGCTGTTAATGACTCAATGGTAGTTATTATCTTTTTAGAAACATCCGGTTGAACTTAGACTTGGGCAGGTGCAATGACTGAAGCTTGAATAGGTATAACAGCTGGTACTGCAACTAATGGCAGCACTGTCAACTGTCGTTGCACTTGACCCATAGGATTAGACCTGTGAGGGTGTAATTATAGAGGAGGATATTATTGATCCATCTCAGTAGCTGCAACAAATTACCTTGGATAACTGACTCTATCACTCTTAAGAAGAAGACTACCCTAAATTAGTTCTGCATTCAACCTCCTTAATTCCTTCATTTCTTCCTCCCGTTGTGAAATCCTTTTCTCTAGTGAGAGCGATTGGCCTTCTCTAGTGGAAGGATATGTAACCTGATTCTTTCCCCTCCCATTGTTGGATCATTTTCGGAGAGGGGGAAGTGGGTTACATGAAGGATTACCTAGGTTCTGGGTAACCCTTTGATTTCGTGTACTCACACCTTCTTTATTTGTGTCGGTGCATACATCTTCTTGAGTAGGAACCTCTTCATCTAAGTCCCCTAAGTGAGCCTCATATGGTGGATCAGTAACAATGGCATTAATGACATTGATTGATGCATAATTCATCGCATCCCTTCTATCATCATTTATATGATATTTTCTTCTTCCATGTCTTTGATGAGACATTGCCTTTTGTTGATTCGATCCATGAGGAAATTCTTGAAGAATTGTAATTTGGAGGGAATCTCCTCATAATTTGGCTCTTAGTTCCTCTTGAGGCTTCCTCCCCAATCGAGAAAAGAACGAATTTCTCTCAGGAGGGGATTGATGATTTGAAAAAGTCCCCAGTCCGGTGGACTGGGGTTGTTCCTGCTATTCCCGCTCAACTCCTCGAATCCTATTTGTTGATTCCGAGGGTTGGTTGAAAAGAGTCCCTAGTCTAGAAAGCTGGGGTGGATCTTGACACGCTATGTATGAGACTTTCTTAAAAGATCTCCTGATCTTGCGAACCTTAGTCCTGAAATTAGCTGGACGCGTTAACCTATATCCACTATTATCACCTGGTTCAAAAGACCATTGGATGATTTATGACACTTGTGTCACTTGATGATGTGCTTTCTCCATCCGAGAGGCATGTTCAATAATCTCATTTGCTTGATGCAGGAGTAATTAAATAACTTGTTCTCTGTATTCATGATTTTGAGAGGAACTAGTTGAGGCCTGTTCTTAGGAAAGCTTTTGATTACAAACAAATCACATTGACTATGGACGACCATGGGAAATAACATTGCATGAGACCATTTTCGGCGGGCTTTGCTGTCTGGAGAGCACTGTGAAATGTAGTTCTCCATGAACACCCCATCCTTTGACATGAATACCATATGGGGAATTGGCAATTAACTAACACAATCTTCTTAGTGTGCCAAGGCATGAACGTTGAATGGCTCTCTGCTGCTTTTCATCCTTCGAATATCAAGAGACTGATAGAGATGCTAAATCAATCTGACGTTGTAACCCCTCTATTATCATAAGATGATTTTCATATTCATCATATGATTATACATTCTTCTTCAACTGAAAAGAGTTTTCTAAATTTTTAGATGAATATCATGAATTCCATCTTCCGTCAACATTTCTGGAATGTCATACTAAGAATCAGCCAGAGGCCAAAACATGACTGGAACATCACCTTTTTCCAGTTGTTTTCTCATGTTCAGTATTTCCCCTTTATCATTCAATGAAGATTCTTCTACCTGATTTGACCAAAGTTGGTGTTTCCTTGTTGCTTCAACAGATTCAACAATATTGGTAGATAAATCATTGATCAAACTAAAAGATGCATGACTTAGGGGTGGTTCGGAGAATGACCTACACCCTGGGCTATCTTTTGATTAATAAAGTATTTCACCTGCTAGAGATGAAGCATCATACATGACTGGTTTCGCATTTGCAAGTGCCTCAAGATAATCGGTCTTTCTCAGCACTACATTGTCCACTAGAGCATTTTCCGGGAAATGTGCATCATTACTGTGGAGAGGACTTTCACAGCAATATTAATCATCATGGGGAGGACCACTATGATGGGTTACAGCAAAAGATGAGATCTCTTATTCCTTGGTCATTTGACCACACAGAGGGTTGTTGTAGCTCTCATCTGAAGATGAATCTTTGAGATCGCCCGAATTGTAATGAAGCAAGCCTTCATGAGGAAGTGTCTGTTGAAGACCTTCAGAATTAATGTTCCAACTATTGAGAAACGAGGGAGTAGAATCTCGAATTCCAACAGATAACTATCTGAGGGCTTCATGAACTCCAGCATCGAGAAAGGCCTTATTACAGATTGGATCTTAATCTCCTGACTGTGCTGGGCAGGTCTTTTTCTTAGACGCCTTCTTACTCTCTTTGGAAACCACTTGTTGACGAAAGTGGCTTCTCTGAGTAGGTGAATGTTCCTGATAAGGAAAGATGTCCATGTTAGGCTGACAATATCCACTCAAATCAGGTGTATGTGCCTGACTTGGTTGTCCATATGATATGGGGGAGTATGCCCCACAACCCTCATGGACTAGAACAAATGTGTATTTCTGTTCCGGAGTGAACTGTTGATGTGTCACTCTACTGGTATGGATAGATTTATGTGTCATTCCCTGATATGCTGCTAAAGCTATTATAATATCCTGGAAAGAATCCTAAATATGAGCAGGTTTTTTCTTCTACTCTTTCACCATTGATAGAATATTCTTGGTGACTTCAGCTGCCAGAACGGGGATATACATCCATTCTGTGATTGGAGTAGGTGTATGTGTCTACTCCTATCCTCCTTTTACTATCATTGAATACTGACAGTACTCAAGTGTGGAGGCGGAGATTTGAGTCTGCCTCATGTTTGACATCGGAGAATTACGACTGACTTCTCCGTGTGCTACCAAGCGAGACTGTTGGTAGGCTTGATTAGTATTAGCAGGTATATGTGCCTGCTGATTGCACTTCTCCGAACGTGGTTGACGAGCTCTATCATATGTAGTCAGATGAGCCTGCTGACTAGATGATGATGTATAAATAGGTGTATATTCCTACCTATAATACTCTGCTGGAATTGCCTGGCAGGATTGGCGTGATGCTGCCAGACGAGTCTGCTGGACATCTGAATTAAAACGGGTAGGTGTGTGCCCGCTCGTTGCTTGCCACCAAGTTAGTTTGTTGGACTTCTCTGGAGATTGAAAAGATGAGAAGCTGCTCATTGTTAACCATATTTCACCTCTGGTGATTTTTCTTTCCTGCTCAGGTTCGAGGAACCTGAGCCGAATGCCTGGAGTCGACACCCTCATCATGTTGAGGGCGTACTGCCGCACGAGTCTGGCGACGATTGTTGATAGGAGCCCTCAGGAAGGACTCATGCTTCTTTGAATGAAGGCCCTAAGGTACCTGCTCATTCACCTCCCCAGAATATGGGAGTGAGTGGTGATTTCATTTCAGGGATAATGACCCGAAACGGTTGGAGACGGTTGTTAGCACCGCCTGCTTCTTGATCACTGGTCGTCATTGTTCAGACAACCGGTGTGATTTGTTCACTTGGAGGGCTTTTCGGGCAGCCTCCAGAGTTTGGATGGTACCGTGTTGATGGTAATCCTTAACTAACACATTTGATACCCAATGTTGAAGATGCTGAGTAAGTGATGTCATCCTTAGAGCGTATGACGATCCAGTAGGAGTAGTAGTAGTGGCATTTACAGCAGCAGTATTCACAGGTGTGAACTTGAGAGCAGCCATTCTAGAAATGCAGAAGATCTTGGAAAATAATGCCCATTTGATATAATAGACGTAATCAAGATAAATTCAGCCACTACATCTTTTGGATGATCACATATGTCAATTATTTTTTTTGTTTGCCCTCTCATTGAGTTATAAATAGGGGCCTAAAAATAGGTAAAACGTCATTTTAACTTGGATAAGGATTCACGTTGGGTTCACCATTTTTTGATTCCCTCAGAATTTGGGGATGACCTCCTTGATTGAAGGTTCAAACATTCCAATTAGTTTCTAATGGGTTTGTTCATAGAACTGGAAACATCCAATGATACCACATCCATTTGGGCTTACTTTCCAAAGGTATGCACTCATTAGTTTGTGGACTGATGAGACATGGGAATTTTCATTGGTCGAGAGGATGGGAGGTCGGAATCATCACACCTTTTTGAGGGGAATTATTGTCTACTCCGGGACTTTCTTTATAGATTTATGTTATGTTCGTGAATCCTTTTTACATTACCAAGTATAAAATGAGCTTTCCTTCATATCTGACAATCAATGGTTAAATATGTAGGAAATTTAGAGAATCTTTTATATGTATTAGAGGTTCTTCATCGATAGGGTATCATCTGTATTTATTAGAGATTCCTGGTCAATGGTATCCTTCGACACATTTATATAGAAGTCTCTTGGTCATTATGATGACCATGCTAGTTTTAATGCCACCCAGTGGGGCACTTGAGGTTTATTGTCATTCAGAAGGACATGGATTATTTCAGAGTTGGGATCGAACCCGCAGATGGGCTACCTACGTATCCTTTATTTAGAAAAGGAATCAGAACCCACATTGTTCGAGTGAGGGAGTATGATGTTTATGATTGATGGCTCAAAGAAGGATGTCATAATTACTCTTACACACTAATCTCATGTGAGTCATGCACGATGTGATACACAAGAGGTATTGGTAAAAATTAGACAATTATGACATGAAAGATGCAATCATAAGAAATAATGTGGGACTTATGTATGTATGACTGCCTAGATAAATGATGATTAGGATTTACTTCAGGGAAGAAATCCAAGAACATGGTCCATAAAGGTATATGTGCTTCATGGAGATTTGAATACTCTAACATGGGGCTTACTCCTGAAATGGATGCCCAAATAAGGAGAGGACTTGAGATTGGGTTTTACTCTTGAGAAGGAATCCCAGATCAAAGGTAAATTAGGG
This sequence comes from Viscum album, assembly GCA_963277665.1. NCBI lineage: Eukaryota > Viridiplantae > Streptophyta > Magnoliopsida > Santalales > Viscaceae > Viscum > Viscum album. The sequence continues at coordinate 1,117,780,920 of OY728120.1, forward strand.
CTGGTTATGTGAAATTAAGACTGGGGCTTACTCCTGAGAAGGAGGCCTAGGGTAAGGAACTGGAAAAATTAACGGACATGGGGCTTACTCCTGGAGAGGATGCCCATATTTGAGACTGGGGCTTACTCCTGAAAAGGAGGCCCAGGTTAATAGAATTATGGTTGGGGCTTACTCCTGAGGAGGATGCCCAAATTAGTGGACTTGGGGCTTACTCATGAGAAGGAGGCCCAATTAAGAGAACTTGGACTGGGACTTACTCCTGAAAAGGAGGCCCAAGTTAATGAGGACTTGGGACTTGTTCCTGAGGAGGATGCCCAGTCTTGGGAATTATTACTGGGGCTTACTCCTGAAATGGAGGCCCAGGTTAATGAGGACATGAGACTTATTCCTGAGGAGGATGCCCAATCTTGATAATTATGACTGGGGCTTATTCCTGAAAAGGAGGCCCATGTTAAAAATTATGACTTGGGAATATTCCTAAAAAGGAGGCCCAGGTTAATGAGGACTTGAGACTTATTCCTGAGGAGGATACCCAGTCTTGAGAATTATTTCTCGGGCATACTCCTGAAGAGGAGGCCCAGGTTAATGAGGACTTGGGACTTATTCCTGAGGAGGATGCCCAGTCTTGAGAATTATTACATGGGCTTACTCATGAAAAGGAGGCCCAGTTTAAGAATTGTGACTGGGGATTGTTCCTGAAAAGGAGGCCCAATTAAGAGAACATGTACTGGGGCTTACTTCTGAAAAGGAGTCCCAGGTTAATGAGGACTTGGGACTTATTTTTGGGGAGGATGCCCAGTCTTGAGAATTATTACTGGGTCTTACTCCTGAAAAAGAGGCCCGGGTTAATGAGGACTTCGGACTTATTCTTGAAGAGGATGCCCAGTCTTGAGAATTATTACTGGGGATTATTCCTAAAAAGGAGGCGCATATTTGAGAATTATGACTGGGTATTTTTCCTGAAAAAGGGGCCAAGAATAAACATTATGATTGGAGTTTATTCCTGAAAAGGATCCCCAGTTTAAGAATTATGACTGGGGATTACTCCTGAAAAGGAGGCCCAGGTTAATGAGTTCTCTCATCTTAAAGGATTAGGTTGAATGAATGAAATCTCAATCTTAAGTGACATAAAGATGTGTAAATCACTAGGTTTTGAGAGATATTCCACAGAGTTCCTTTCAGATAAGAATGTCAAATCAATAAATCATGCCATAAATGGATTTGAACAGTGTCTTGAAGACTAAATATTGAATAGGATAGGTGGAATGGCTTAAGAGCGGTGAAATGGGCAAGAAGGGCATCCAAAAAGGCAGGGGCGTGCAAGTCCTGGAAGGCGTGCAGGTACTCCATGGGCGCACAAGTCCTGGTCACGCAGTTATATGTGTGAGACACATGGGTACTTGCGTGACGGTTAACCAACAGGGCAATACTTGATCGACTCTTGGTTAAGTCCTTTAGAATCCTCTTGAGGTTCTTCCAGAAGAGTGGCGTGCAAGTTCTATTAAAGTAGTTAGGCAGCACGCAAGTGTGTCCATTTCCCTTAAGGGATGGACACTCAGGCGCGCATGTGTTGATGAGTTTCAACACTTAGGCCTACCTCCCCCTCTTTAAATCTTCTGTTCTAGATAAGAAATTACCTTATATGTGTTTCAGAAGCTTTGAGAAGAGACTAGGGTGCCGGGAGCTCAAATCTGAGTTTCTGGAAAAATTCCTCCTTCAATGGGGGGCCCACAGGGTCTATTTATAGGCTGAAGAAGACCCCGGGTGGTTATCCTTTAGGGCGTGAAAGTCACTTGTGCAACCCTTAGGTGTCGCACAAGTGGACTTGCACGACAGTGATGGTACATGCGCGACCTATGGGAAATGTTCTCCTTGTTCATCCTTTGGTTGATTTTTGATGTTTCTTCAAAGGATGAATCACTTTGGACTAAGTCATTTCCATTTACAATATTTTAGACAATGTGACGAAAAAGGAGCGTCAACAGCCACCAAGTCCTCTGTCAAGGCAAAGATTGACTTCACCAGACACTACTCGTGTAGGCGAAGCCCGTGAAGGGGTGAGTAACAATATAATAAATAGGGACCCCAAAACACAAAGTAAATATCACAATGAAATCCACAAGAAACCATGAAGTATCATCATGAAGCTTGATTATGAATCAAGAAATCATACACTAGGTATATTCAAAATTAGGAAAGTAGGACCATTAGTCACATCATCAAACACCTTGGGATGTTGGAGAACTCCGCCTCAATGAGTATAGTGGGCATTACTGGTCACACATAAGCCACTTACCACTAACCATAATACTGTTGTGGTACTTATCATTGATTTGTACTATGGGTATGATGGGTAACACAGAAGCTGCTCCCCATAGTGGGAATGCTAGGTCAGACAGAAACCACTTCCCTCCTTGCCCATAATGAGGTTCTACTCCTGTAGAGTATCATGGGTCTGCCAGGTCATGTGGAACCTGATCCCCACCATCAGCCTACTAGGTCACACATAAGCTGATTTTCACAAGGCTATAGTAGCTAATTCACATAGGATAGCTTTTCAGTAGTCTTTTGGTCTCAGCCAACCAATGGGTTTCTGCACATAGCATGCTTGATCTTAGGAGAAACGATATCCATGACATTAATCATATTATAACATCCGTGAACTTTTCCATAGAGTCTGTCAAAATACTCAGATCATCTTGAGGGTTCCAACTCCACAAACGGATCGTCGATCGGATGCTCGATAGGAATGTTATTGTAATTTTAGTAAATATGTGATTATTGTGTCTGGGACGGGTTTGACATGGCCGCACCGACCCAACCAACCTGGTCAGACCAACTCGACATAACCGGCCCACATGACCCACCTTCCCCTGTTTTATTTGACTGACCTGACCTGACCTGGTTCAGTCTGGGTTGGTCTCGTCCAGCATGACCAGTTGGCCGAGCCCATTGGGCCTCGCTGGACCCATCCCAGCTTGGCTGAGGGTCCAACCTACCAGGTCACATGGCGACTCAGTCTCATCCTGCCTGCCCTACTGGTTGCGTGGAGAGACCACTGGCATAGGATCTAGGATAGTGGGCACAGGTTCGGCCCACTTGGGTGTGGTACGGCACGATGGGCAGGGGTTCGACCCTCTGGGGCGCGGTCCGGCCCGCTGGGCATGGGTTCAGCCCCCTAATGCGAGGTCCAACCCGCTAGGATGGGTCTGACCCACCTCCTTCCAGATCCACCTTTGGCAGACCGTATCCCCTCAGCCCAAACACATGGCGCATCTAGGGGTGTCACGTAGACGGTCAAACCCACCCACCCATGGGGTCCGCATGCAGTCAGGGGACCGCGTGCTTAGAAAAACTGCGACCATCGACTACAGGCTTCTCCACCGATGTGCCCACCTCTACTTTCAATCAGCACAACTAGTGGCCTTGTGGCTCCATCGTGCCCTATGATGGACACAACGCTCCTCCTGGGATGCCGTCGTGGAACACCTCCACCGGTAGTATACTTTGTGCACCACGAGGTCCACTCTGGTGGTCCGTTAATCATGTCACTTGTTCCTACAACCTCATATGAAATCCTTCCTTCTTGCAATGGCCTCGAATTCCTCTTTCCACTATTTCGAATGCTCATCCACAAAGAACACACAAGGAAGTGGGGATCATGCCTTGTTCTTGTCGTCCGACACCCTCCGCATTAGAAATTTAAAACATGAGAGGCTTGGGATTGCTAATCAATCAATAAAATAATTAAATCCCATATAAGAAACCCAAGAAAGATATCCTCTTTCAAGAACACACGATCCATAGATCAACCTATTCTTGGGTTGATTCATGTTCATCATTTTTAGAATAATGATTGGGGAATCTCAAGCACAAAGAAAACCCCTACCTCATTCAATATTTATCTTCGAATCGATCCATCCTCGAGGATTCAAGCTCCATTGATGTTCATCACTTCCCAGTCCCATTATTCATAAAGATTCAATGTTACTAGCGATCCTTCTAGCATTCATCATTGTTCGTTATAGGGAATCCTTGTCGTAGGTTTGTCAGATAATTTTCATGGTTTAATTATCATTTCCCTAAATCATTATCCTATTAAAAAGAAAACTTGTAGTAGTGTTTCTATTACACCGCGATATCGCGCTGTTATGCTTCATTTAATGCATCATTACGCTACACAAAAATGATCCCTTAGTGAGCTTCATTTAATGTACCTCATCGCCACACCAGAAAACCTCCATCCACCACTCAACAGCTTTTAAAAATAAAATAAAATATATTTTTAAGTTATTTTATTTATTTCCAAAATTCATAATATTAACATTTCTGTCCTACCCTTTCCAGTCAATGTTAGGTCTTTTCTTGGAAAATCCTAGAATTTTGAGTTCAACGGTGCCCTCAGTTTTTTGATCCAAGCACCGATTTAAACATTAAAAAATATTTATTTCACGTTTACTTAAACAAACATAAAAATTTTAAAATTCAATTCTCGGATCACTGGGACTGGGAATCTCATGTTGTTAATTAATTTGTTCTTTAATAATTCCATACAATTTAAAAAAATTACATACAAATTCATGGACATTATAATTATATAAAAAAATACATAGAAAATACAAGATATTAAATTCTTTCCACTTATGCCCCAAAATTCCAAAACAAGGTTTATAAAAAAACATGTAGGTACTGAGTAGAAATATGAGCCCCCCACTACCATGTTCTTTCCTGAAGATTCCCTTGATACCACCAAACAAACATAAGGGGAATCAATTACCCATGACGTATCTTATCTTTTTGATCATCAATATCCACTACGTACTCTATAATGATTGCACCATCCTCAATTTATTACATTCCACAGTCGAAAAAAATTTATAGGCCATGCATGTACCTCCTATACTGTGAAACGTGGAAGAGGTCATGTACCAAATTCTAACTACAGTGGTAGAGCTAAGTGGTTCTCCATACCAACAACTGTACATAGTTTTTGGAAGGAAAAATGATTCTCAGAAATAACATTCCATTACTACCAAATATCCTCAATTCACATTGAGGTGAGACCCTCAAGAACACGTACTCCCCTTACTCAAAATCCATAGGTCTTCATCATTAGTTACTATAAGACTTATGATGTATTTTTGTAGTTCCCATCCACTACTACATGATATTCACCTTCTCTGAAGTATCTTGCACCAACTATGATCCCATGAGTGATGATTCTCCTGGATAATTCTAAAAAAGTCGTGACCAATAGGGTTTCCCATAAAAATCCTCAAATGGTCCATAAAAATGGCGGAATGATAGTTTTTTGTATTAAAACTCCACAAAGGGTATCTGATCCTCCAAACTTTGAAAAAAGTCCAACATGGAATACTACAACATGTTCTCTAAGACCTAGATGGTCTGCTCTGTATGGAAGTCAGTCTGGGGATGATATGTAGTGCCCAAGAGAAACAAATTATCAAAGGTTTCTTGTAATACTCTTTATAAACAAGATGTGAATCGATCATAAATGTCAGAGATTATCATTGAGGGATCTCCATGGAGTCAGACTATCTCCTACACATAGAGGAATCCTAAGACCTCTACTGAACTCTTCTCTCAGATTGATAGGAACTAGGCTGACTTAGTGAATCAGTCTATGATCAACCATATGAATAATGTACTTTGTATGTATGCAATAATCCCATAATTAAGTCCATGGAAATCCAATCCCACTTACATTATAGATCCTCAAGGGGTTGAGCTAAACTTTCTAGAACTTTGGTGATCAACCTTTACTTGTTGATACGTAAGGCATCAAGAGATAAACTTAGAAACTCCCTTCTTGATACCTTGACACAAAAAATGACATCATTGGTCCTGTTACATCTTATCCACACCTATATATACTGCCAATGTGGATGTATGAAACTCCCACAACACCTCCTCCCACAATGATAAACATACCATCATCCATCCTCTAAGAAGGATAACACATTCCCCACCTTTAGAATATCCATGGGGATAACATATAATAGATATATGAGAAATTAAGGTCTAACTGTTCGTATCTCCACACTGAGAATCCATGATACATTATAAAAGTGGTGGGGTATAAACTATTGAATGAAGATATAAAGAACTATCCTTTTGCATGGAGGACAAGTGAAATGAGGGTTACTCATCCAATGCCTCAGAAAAAATGAGAAAAATATCTCCTACTAAGAGAATCTTCCACTAAGTTCACCTGGAGGAACTCTAGCCATCACCAACATCCCAAGTTAAGATCAATTTGAAAGAAGATGTACTTGAGATTTTTGTGGTAAAAGTTAATGATAAATCAAGCACCCATCAGGTAGTGTCACCACATGATTAAATAGAATACTACTGCTACTATCTCAATATTATGTGTTACATAGTTTGTCTCATGTGGTCTAAACTATAATGAGTCATAGGAAATAATCTTCTTCCTTTTGCATCAGCACACAACCAAGTCTGGTACCAGATGCATCTCAAACCACTATGTAATTGACACCCTCCCCTATAAATATCTATATAGGAGGACTAAATACATATTTCTCATCTCCTAAAAGAACTTCTAGAACCATTTTTCCACACAAAAAGCTTCCCTTTATGAGTTAAGGTTTTAAATGGTGCAGCAACTCTAATGAATTAGGGTAGAAATATTTAATTATCCCATACCAATAGATGGAAATTCCATACCTCGATAACACTCTTGGGTAGATCCCAAAAAATCCCAATCTCATTCTATGTAAGATCCACTACAAATCTAGTAACCTAGATGACGTTTCCAAGAAGGTGGACCGCTAGAATCCAGAACATACTCTTTGAGAGATTCCCCTAAAGCAGGTACTCTCAGAGTGTTTCTAGGACGATCATAAAGTGTCTCATATGCTTGCCCTTATATTCTGAATACACTAGTATGCCATTGATGAAGAGCACCAAAAAACTCTATAAAAAGGGCTAGAATATTTGTTTCCTGATTCATATGAACACTTTTGGGTCATTATTAATGCTGGAAGACATCACAAAGTACTCATTGTTACCGTAGTGAAATTTGAATGTTGGCTTTAGTATATCTTTGCCTCGTACTTATATCTAGTGATAGCTAGTCCTGAGGTCAATCTTTGAGAACCATCACACCCCTGTCAACTAATCAAATAAGTCATTGATCATTGGTAGTGGATACATAATACTCCTAGTGACCTAGTTCATTCACTAGTAAGTCACACAAAACCTAAATCTCCCATCCGACTTCTTGGAAAAAAACATTGGGGTTACTGTTGGGGAAACAATGGGTCTCACGAATCCCTTCTCTTGAATGTACAACTGTAATATCATCTATCAAATCGCTATGAGAGACATATGATATCATTATTTAGATATTTGTTCTGTCCCAGGATGTATGTCGATGCAGAATTCCATCTCTCCTTGGGGAGGTAAACTTGGTAGGTCCTCTGAAAAGGCACCATCGTACTCTACCACCACTGAATAAAACTGATATCTTAAAGCATCCACTACTCTAAGGTTCATTCTATCCAATTGTTTAGTAATATTCTACAATATCCTATGCCTGAGCTCATCCTTCTCCGATAATGTCTCATTTTTTCCTAAAAAGGAAAACATCATTCTGTAACTGCAGACACAACACATCCTTCACCTAAAATAGTGAACCTGGGCTTGAAATGTGGTTAACTAGTCCATACCTAATATGACATATTACTTCCTCATTAATGAAATAGTGATATCAAAAAAAACTCTCGACTCCTATAATTATATAACACTATCGACATAAGTGTGAAATCACTGATCACTACATGTCTGAGTCTCCAACCGCAAGGGTAAATCCGATGGCGCTTCTGTAATCTCTAATTCTCGATCCAGAGAAGTGAAAATGAAGGAATGGACAGAAACTGTGTATATAAATACTGTATTTAAAGTATAAAAGACAGATATCATAACTCATATAATCCATAGAGTGTTAGGGTTATAGGCCCTCATAGACAGTAGCTGGCCTCTCCCCTACCCACCAACTCCATGACCCTGGTGTGGACCACCAGGAGAAGTTCTAGTAATAGGTCAAACCTCCGACAACCTACCACTTCCCTATCAACCCTTTCTCCATGTAAACCACCCTATAGACTAGACTTATCCTACCTCCATCTCTACCTCTGTGGTACCTTGACCTTTTAACTATCATCTATATGTTGTGCCAAACAATATTGAGCCAGATTTCCCCGACTGTCGTAGGAGAAACATCGCATGTACCGTGGCTAATATGAGCCATCCGGAGAGCCCCGTACCTCGGGACTTGAGTCCTAGGATCACCTATTAATGTTTCTGACATGCTTAGATCCCAATGATTTCTATCAACCACCTATTGCTGAGGTCTCAGATACTGGGATCCCACTCCTAGATCCCCCTACCGGTGTCCGATCATCCATAAATCTCTCCACCAACAAGGCTCATAAAATCACTCTATAATAGGTGGGATTGAGAAGAGATACCATTGATTCCAAGATGTCTCAGAAAAATTTCTTTTCAATTTTCTGAGCTCTGAATAACTGGTCACACACCATATCCTTCGAGTAACACATGATATCTATAAACATCACTGAGTACTACACCACATTCATGCTCCCCTACTATAGATATAGAAGCTCCTGAATACACACTGATCATAAGGTGGATGAATATAAATCCTCTATGAATAGATTCTAAAAATCTATCCTTGAGAGAACTACTTCATCGTGGGAATGAGTCACCAAGCTCACCCATCATCAAGAAGATACCTGAAGAAGACTCTCTATGAGGAATACCATTGAGTCGGCGGGAGTCCTCACTAGGTGAAAAACGATATTGAATGTCTCTAGCCACTCCCAACCCACATGGGGGTCTGTCTCACCCCGACATCTAGGAAGTTGCTACCTCTAAAATGCATGCAAGACACTCAACCTATGTGTATCCCTAATTTGTATATCCAGCTCTAGTTTCTACTCAACGGGTGGTGGCTTATCTATTAAACCACATAGAGGTGAAAACTATGGCACATGGCCCTATACTTATACCTCATTACTTGGAAGATCGTCCTCATGATCACGTAGTGTAATTCTTACTGGATGTCTTCATGGAGGCATCTTGAAATTAAAACAAGATGTACCACGGTCAAAAGAGTCTATTTCGGGAGATGAATAAAGAAGGAAATGTAAAACCCAATAAATCATATATTTTTAATGTACCAAATTTTATCCCTACAACCAATGGTTACATCTACCAAGTTGAGAGGATGGTTATCAGAGTCCTAATGTATTGATATGTCTGCCGCCACACTAACGCTGGAGTCTCTATCTTGAAAGATGAATTCGAAACACTAAACAATATTTCCCCAAACCAAAATCACCTACTCTATTCCTAAGGTAGAACATCCTTTGATGCCACTATCTCATGAACCGACCCAGATATGTTCAACCCGTGACTACCCAAAGCCTGGATCCTCTAGGATAGGGGATGTCGACTAGTGCTAAGTAGGAATAACCCACAATTTTGATGAATTATCCAAATGTACCTATAGACACACAAACAAACACACACGTCTATAATCCCACAAAATGATGAAATATAAACTAACTTAAACAATGCATGCATACATATAATATCCCACAACAAAGTATGAAATTAAAAGAAATTTAAGGAAAAAAGGGAAAAATACAAGCCCAACCAAAAAAATGTAAAATTACAAAATGCTCCAAGGGTGAGTAATAGGTTAGATGAAATCTTCTAAAAAACACTGTAGTCTTTAATGCTCTATCTATACTCTATCAGATCAATTTTCTCCAAGGAAATTGTTAAAATGACCTTCATCTACATAATACAAAACATGTCTGGGAAAATACAATGCAGGGGTGAGTATAACAATACATATTACGACACCTCAAATATAATAAACATAAATCAACAAGTAAATTCAGATAAAGAAAAAATATATAAAAAATTTATAATTGAAACACTTAGATATACTCAAGAAGGACACAACACCACCAGGCGGTCGTAACCAATTTGCATCCACATTATTCTTCTCGAAGCAAGACTCTTTCTTGGAGAAACCACTCCAGGAGCCATGATAACATTTTAGGAACACAAAAAAGAGGTATAACTCATTGGTACCCACCTAAAAAGCTCACTTGTATGAGAATATTCTTCTACATAGATAGGGGTCACAGCCCGAATCACTAGGGGACACCATGAACCCAATCTAGATTATCATGTTTCAATGGAGATCATAATCCAATGATTCCTAAAAACTACTTATATGACCTACTATATGGAGGATCAATTCTTTTGTCAGGGAGGTCACAATGATTCCAAAATGTCCAACTAGGGAACAAAGGATGATAGAGGATCGAACTCCAGTCTCACGGAGGGACACCACAACTTTATATGAGACTCGAAATCTAGAGGGGATCAAAATATAGTTATATGGATGTAATTCCACACATTACCCTCAAGGGAAAATATAAGGAGAATTTAGTCAACCTATATTGGTCAAAACTATGAAAATAAAGAGCCACAATCACTTTTGAAGGGGAAAACAACATTTACCAGGGGTAGATGGTGTGTCCAACTATCCTCATGCCGACATATGTGGAAGATCCTCACATAACATATAGTCTCCAAATACACTATGTGTAGAAGAAGTACATGGAGTGTAGAGACTCATGATATCTTTCTTATGTTGCCAGCCTATGTCCACATACCGAGGCTGTGTCCGTGTACCGAACCATGTATTCCAAGCCGTTTCTGTGTGTAATTACATGACATTACATCAAGCCATGTATTTTTTCTTTACATCCTTGTACTCTCTGAAGTACACATTGAGTCACACAGAAGGGTTCACAAGATATGTGACAAGTGTAACATACTATGTGATAGGGGTCACATGCCATGTGATCCTTAACATAGAAAAAACCCTAATGCCACAACCAGGGTGGCCACATGACATGTAATGATGAATTACAAACTATATTGCTCATGATTTCCCAGATTCGGTCCATATCATCCCACACCTCACCGAATCCTCCTCCCTTTCTGGAACATAATGACCAGGTTTCATACGGACCTTACGGAGACTAGCCTATGGAAAACGAGGCTCAAATATTCCCAATATATTGATCACCGTGTCAATATTCATTATGTTCCTAAGATTGTTGAAGAAAGCAAAATTAGGCATCTAAAACCACATGATTCACAGCCACATCCATCATCACACCACCATTGGGTCATTACAATCCAAGATATATGATATTGGATTGATATTCCAATAAACGAGTGCACAATGATGGATTGATTGGGATATTTCAAACCTCAGTCCAAACAATGATTTCCCATGGTGAATGAAGAACCAGAGAAGAAAAAAACAAGAAAAAAATTAGTTTAATATAACTCGATCAATGATTCTATCAATCTCTATTTGTTTCCATGAGAATAAAACTGAATAAATAAATAATACAGATTAATTCTTCTAAATTCATCCCATAACAAACCCATCATGAAAATACGCTCGATCCATGGATAAACCCATTGATCGATGGATCTATTTTCATCATAAGAATCAATAACGGGGAAATGAAACAATTTAAACAACCTACCTTCCTCAATTTGGATCAATCTCCAATGAAAAATTATGTGATGTCACAATCATTAGTGTGATCCTTCGATTCAGCTATGTGTTGATCATCAATCTATGATCCAACTACCGTTCGTCTGAGAGGAATCCTTTAAATATCTCGACCACGGATCTCTAATAGTTATAGGGTCATACGTACAATCCTAGTATGTTTCCATAATATTCTATTTAAATACTATTCTATCACTACAACAAGATTTAGAAATAAAATAATTTATTAAATTATATTATTCTTTCCATGCCTATGATGAATTTCATTCAAACACCTCATGCCAACCTAGTTTGAGTCGTGACTAAGGTAAATCTAAAATTAAAAAACATGATAGTGAAATTATATTTATGATCCTAGACTAAATTATATATTTATGCCCCTTTCTTGGGAAAACTATTCATGCATGCTATTTAATATATTTTATATATTTCAAACATTTATTTTAGGAACATTGGGCCTCAGAATTGTATGTTGTCTCATCACATGGTCTTGAAAATAATCCATATAATATCCAAAAATAATATGCTGAAAATATTATATGTTACACTCTTGATATGATTTAACAACATAAAATCACTCAATTATGTGATCAATAGCTTCATCGTCAAACATGTTTGGGCGATACTATTATTTTATGTCCACTGATCATAGGGAGTGTCCTAGCCATCAAATGGGGAGAAAAATTCTATCCATTATGTGATCATCAGTATCCCACTGTTCAAGGGAAATGCACCCACCCAGAAATATCTAGTATCCTCAATAATTATAGAGGAATGTCCATTCCCAGAGAGACCTAGTATAGTATGGGTTATCTATCACTCTTATTAACAAGATTCTATATCTCTAAAAAGGGAAGAAACTCAATGGAAAATGGGTCTTAGATAATAGTAATATTTAAATTCAATAAAAGGATCAAATGAAATATCTTAGGAATGATGTTTGGAAATCCCAAAATAGTAAGGCTCAATACCTAGATCCAAGGAAGCATGTCCATAAATCCAAAAATAGTACGTCTCAACATCTGGATCTCATGATGTATTTCTGGAAATACTTATCATAGATGATCATCCAATCAAACACCATGGGTTAAGCACTATGAAGAACATCTGATAAAAATATCAACATGAAAAGTAACCAAGTGAATTTATAATTAAATATTGATGGGGGACTTATTCCAAAACCCACCACTACTACTACCACACTATGAATTACATGTTTGGTATGGGTTCTAAGGTTATACCCACTACCACCACTACCCATACGTGACATACTGTCCCTGGTCTAGTCAAACTCTGAGGCATCCATTGGGTCCCAGAGGTCAAAAAAATGATGATGAATCCTAATTTGTATCCTCAAGGGTTACACATAAGTGAATTAATCCAACTCAGGATTCTCAACAGTGAATGTAAAAGGAGGAATCCTTCATGGTATCCTTGATAGTAAGTAAACAGAGGTAGCCTACATGGAATCCTTGGAACAATATATAAGAAGTAACATCCTCCATGGGACCCTTAATATGGGTAAACTGATTGAGGGATCCTATAAGGGATTCCCTAGGTCAAAATTTAAGAAAAGACGTTCCATAGGGGAACCTCAACAACTGTAAGAAGATAAAAGCCTCCTAAATGGTTTCATCTATGTTGAAACATAAGTAGAGGCATCTTATAGTGGATCTACGGAAATAACTAACCTAGAATACTACTAGGGGAAAGGGAAGATCTCATAACAAAGATATACCCAAGAAGAAATATAAATAATATTTTTTCATGGGAGATGGATAGTGTCCAATATTAGATCAAAGTATCAATCTCCAGATACAATTGGATTCAATTACTAGAGGAGGAACCTCTCTATTTTGGAAGAATCTAAAAACGCCTCATAGGATTCCACAAATCACCTCAAGGGTTTCACCATCATGATCTATATAGAATGATAATTGAAATGAACTACTCATGTTCCCAATTAAGACTATAGGGAATAAAAATACAAAAAAACATTAAAGTGCCACAAGGGAGGTGTACACGACGTGTGTGTAACAACCTGATATTTTATGAGAATTATTCTTTTTAATTTCATTGATGTCTTATGTTGTACGCTACATGCATCCCTGACTTGTCTTTCATTACACGCAATCATGACCTTTCTCGATAGCGTGTGTAGTACGAAATACTGTGTTTCACTAAACAATGATATATTGTTATAATATTATTATAGACTAGCTATTATGAATATTATTAACTATATTTTGAATTTTATAACATTATTATTCACCTTACACATTTTCTAGAACATGTTATGAGAACAATATAGAATTTTTGTGTAGAATAAATATTTTTCAAAAAATACAGGTTTGCCACCTTTTGATGGCGCACCCACATTAAATCTTGTTTTTAACATGTTTAAAAGTTAAATTTGACAAAATATAATTCCTATTTTGAATTAGGATATTAAAATTTTCTTTGGATAAATTTTAGATAATTTTTTGATAAGTTTCTTATTTTGATGAATAATAAAATTACACTAAATTTTAATTAAAAACATATTTTTTCATCGAGATAATTTATATGGTTAAATTATAATATTGAATGGTTTCAAAGTATAAATAGAATATATTTTTACAATTTAATATAATTTATGACATTACCAATAATTTTAAATTGAATTCATAGGTAAAATCATTTCAATCTTTGGCAATGTTTTAACTTTTAAAACATGTTTTCTAAACTATGGGATTGATTTTAATTTAATTACTTCAACTTTTGTGTTTCGAATTTAAAAAAATGGATTCCATATTTGGATTCAGTGGGTCCAAATTATGTTAATTGGTTAATTTTATTTTTTTTTTGATATTATATGTAGTAACTACGATAATTTTTATTTACTTCAGTTAAAGATAAATCGGGTAATTAAGGGTAAACCAAAGATTATAAAATTACCCCAACACATTCCAAATTCTATTAGATGACTAAAAGTTGACCATATCACCTAAGGGTCGGATTAGATTCATTTTATTGACTTTTGATAATAAAAATAATTTAATTATTATTAAAACCAAAGAAAGTGACAACATGTCACTCTTTTAAATATTATAAGTATAATAATTTTACTTTAGTGATAAACATCATGAAACTTCAAACATGAATAGTCTCCAGAAATATAATAATATTATATACATCATTTAAATTTATTTAGAATTTTTAGTGATTATATAATTATCATTAAAGGTGACACAATAGTGATGTTGAAATTATTTTATTTATTGAAATATCAAATAAATTGTCTTAGAAATATTAAACTAAATATTACATGAAATATTTAATGAGCTCCACAAATTTTCATGATAAATATGACATGTTATGAATCTATTAAATCTTTTTTTAGAACATATCTTTTGTGTAGTATATTATTGAAATTCAAACAAATGAATAGTGTCAAAATTGACACTATTGTTATTTTTTAAAAATAACATAATATAAAATTATTTAAAAATCACAAAAATATTTAAAATTATAAATTAAAATTTGTATAGTCTAACATGTCATAAAGTATCTAATTATTGACAATTCATAGAACATAATTTATAATTTATATCAATTTAAAATTTAGAATATTATTACCACAAATAAAATTTAATAGATTAAATAAGGATAAATCAATTTGATAAGGTTTAAAATAAATTCAAAATATGTATAAATTTTATTGGTTGAAACGATTAAAACCATATATCATCTAATATTTGAATATGAGTCATTTTTGGAGGTTTTTATGTGGGTTTTGATTTATTATAAATTAATATTTTTGAGGTTTCCAAAGTCGCCCCTCTCCTCCCTTATAAAAGGGCACCTCCTCCCTCTTCTATTTACCCAATTTTGAGATTTCATGCTCGAAAAAACCCTGCCCATTTCCATTAAAAGCTTCCATAGAAACATTATAGAGGTTATGGTCTCCTCAAAAGACCAAATCTAGCGCCTTAAGAGGATCCTTAAAAGAGGTGCGTCGAAGAAGAGCTAATCTCTTCTACCGATTCTCTCAAGTTTCCTTCTTCTTCAACTTCTTCTTATTTAGTTGTTTAATTATAAAGTAATAACATCAGTATCACTAATATACTTATATGTTATTATAAATATGAAACAACCCCATTTCATCATCTATCCATCATATGGAAAACGAAATCACCGCGCGTGCGTACGTAAAGAATACTGTTTCCACACCGTGGTGTAATCTGTTTTTCCACCACCACCTTACTTGGATGGGAATAATGGTGTAAAGAATAACTATATATAGTTATTATAACTTCATACTGATTTTGAGATATTATATCATCATCTCAAATTCAATTCAATAATTATGGGAACGATATCATCGCTCGTGTGTACGTACGGATTACTGTCTCCACGACGCGATGAGATTCATTCTCCATGTTAACCATTAAAGAATGATTATAAGTTATATATAATGAATAATAATTAAATATATGACTTGATAAAGCTACTGTATATATATATATATGTCATCTACGGACTTCCATTCAAGTCAATAATGAAAGGAAAACAACGTTCATGCGTACATACGGCCTACCGTCTCCATGAACGGTGTATTTCATTTCATTTATCTATCTATTATATATATATATACTGAATATATATGATATATTAATCATGATTTACATTATGGATGTAATTAAATCATTATATAAGTAATAATAATATCAAGAACAACAAGTACAAACACATAAGATAAATTAACCAATTTTACCGAAAACACTACTTTAACATGGAATTTACAAAAGAACGGGTAATATAAAGTCATATGTGAACCATATATGATATCATAACAATGAATATGATTCTGTAATAAGTCAATGACATTATTTAAATCATTATACAAGAGGTTCAGATGCGTATGAAGAATATCGGACCGAAGGTAAGGGATAATTATTCCAATTTCATTCTTATCCGAGATTGTTTATTCGTATCTATTTACTGGGGTTATATTTTTCATCCATGTCCATAAAAATGTTTTCATAAAGTTTTTAATATTATTCTATTTATGTTTAGAGTCATGTTTACCCTTATTGACTTTTACTTTGTATTATGGAAGGAATCTTGCTTTTGTTTACCATACGTGGTACTTTTTGACTTTTCTGTAAAAAGTATGAGGAGAATGTTTTTTTAACTTATACGACATGAACAGATTTTTATGGTTTCATAATGCCTTATTTTCATGAATCATACTCTATAACATTTGATGATTATTTTCAACAAAATCCTTGCATTTTAAAATTGAATGGCATTTTGTGAAAATAAAATGATTTTGAAGAAGAAATGATATTTTCCTCCAGAAATCATTTCACGTTTATTGTCAAAACTATTTTCCATCTAAGATGAAATTATTTAGTATGATAATTTTTCAAGTATAATTTCTCAATTATTTACATGGTTTGATTCTTCTTATGATGATATGGTATACATTTTTTATATGGATTACATTATGAAGGGATGATGTTTATGAAACCCATTTTATTATTTGGGTCATGATGAATGATTTATGTTTATGTTGTGGCACACGTAAGAATGATTTCATTATGAGATTGGTGAGACATATATCTCCCTCCAATGAATTGGGTAAAGATTTATATCTCATGATATAGAAATGGATAGAACGGTAAGTTAATCCGGTTCAGTGATACAAGACTGGAATGGGGAGTGAACTCGATTCAGAAACGGACTTTGTCCACTAAGATGGTCTTGGCAGCAATGCCTTGGCTACTATGGAAATAATATCATGTGCTTAATGTTTTTCTACAATTAAATGTTTTATTACCATTCTATTTTATCATTATTGATGTTCCTTTATGATTTATGCCTCACGTACTTCCATGATTTATGTCTTTTCTCAAGATTAAGATGTTTATATTTTATGTTCAAGTTTTTTCATTCAAATGTTTATGAATTGTTTTATGTTCTCTATGTTTACCCTTAGTGAGAATTTGAGATCACCCTTTTTATGTTTTCTTTTCCCCAGGATATAATGAAAGGTTTTAGGTAATAAAAATGGGGAAGATCTTTATGGGAGATGTCGAAGATCATTGACCATGATTAGATGATTATTTTTCCGAGTGTCCAAATACACTAACCAATTACAGTCCTTTGGTGTCTGTTTTGGTTATGTATTAAATATTTCTGAGATTCCAAAGATGCTAAACAAGTACAGTCTGTTTTGGTTATGTATTAAATATTCCAAAGACACTAAACAATTACAGTCCATTCTGTGGTTTCTGGTCTTATTCAATGGAGGGAACGAGAAGGAATTCTGTTAACATTGATTCTAATGGAAAAATTGGTGACTATGATCAATGAAATTATGTAACTCCTAGAGGGAAAGATATTTTGATTTTTCCAAATCATTCATCTCGATATATGATTAATAAGGTAAACTTTAGTTGTATTCCTAAGTCATCAAATAAGAGGGAGATGGAATTTTATGCAGGTTCGCGTGGTGAGGAGCATAGAGAAATGAATATTGAGATTTCTAAATAAGGGAAGAAGAACCTTGAGAAATACCTCAATTAGAGGGGAAGATGTTATCAATGTTGATAAAAGGGTCATTGATAGACCGACTGTTATGGAGTCCAATGTTTTATCTGCGGAGAACATGGGAATTACCCAACTCAATTCCCTGACCTAAGAAGTTACTTCTAAATCGAGGAAGGACTTATTCCATGACAATCATTAAAGAGGATGCATTGAAGGGATTATATATTGGAATTCAATAATAATGTTGTTGAGGTACTTTTATAGTATATTGAAATATATATATATTGGTCCATTGTGGTTTTCTATAGGAATATGGTACTCGTAACCATGAAAAGTGAATGAAATATTTTTGGAAAGAAGTTGATATGCGCATAATGAAGGGATGGAGAGAAAATGAAATGAGATCATGACTGATATCATGGTTTGAGTATATAGAAATTTTGGGAATTTGGTAAGTGGAAAGAGTAAACTTTTGATAGAATTAACGTTTTCACTAAGGTTCAATGGGTATTCATTTTTTTCAAGAGAATACATGATTAAGGTATTCACATGTTTGGAATGTGACCAACAAGATATTTCTTATGATATATGGGGGATAAATGATGGTATTTACATGCTTGTTATATGACCTTTTTGGTAATTGTTTGTTTTACTATGAGATTGGATAGAAGTATTTTTGATAAACCTAAATGTTGTAACAGATTAAGTTAGACATCAGATAGTATTATTTTAGGATAGAACTTGTTTTTAGATATTATATCTGGAATGTTATAACAATATAGTTTTAGAAAAAGGACAACCCATAGGACGGTCGACAACCCATCACGACGGACAAGGATGTAGGAATCGAACCCACAACGGAAGTGTGACAGGACTTTATCACCTACCACTGGCCTACATGAAGACCTTGGTTAGTAGAAACCCGATTTATTTTATTAAGCGGTATGATAGATGATGTATAAGTCCATTTTGGAACGATATATGATTAATCTCACCATAGATGGACTTATGTATATAACATTTTCTAACCTTATGTCTGAGACAGACAGAATGACCTTTCATTCTATCGCATGAGCTACTAACACATTGAAAAAGAAAAATTCAACTTCATTTCTTTAAGAGATGAAGGGGAAATTGTTCTAAGAACGAGCAACGGTATGATTGTACCAAAATCAAGTAAGTATTTATTTTAATTCAAAATATTCAACATTTGGTAAATGATCTTGAAAATAAAAAACGTTGTTCTAGTGCCCTCATATATGATGAATCATATGGTACCTTAGATTATAAAAATTTATGGTTGTATGATTTTTGGCTTTTTCATAGCCATGTTCTCTACCACTCTCCATCGGAACTTGACGATTAGATTTCTCTTACATAGCCATATTTTAACATATGTTCTCCTATGTGGGAACCGAAGTGATGAGTTACTTTATGTATCCATTTTGTTTCTAATGTTCATTTTTAAAATTTAGTTTTAGCATTCATTTTTACGATGTGGGTTTCTATGAAAGAAACATTCAAGAAGTAAACCATTTATAACCCCGACGAATTTCGAGGGAGAAATTCATTTTAAGGGGGGTAGAATGTTACAAACCGAGATTTTATGACAATTATTCTTTTTAATTTCATTGATGTCTTTTTTTGTACGCTATGATCATCCCTAACTTGGCTTGTATTACACGCAATCACGACCTTTCTCAATAGCGTGTGTATTACGCAATACCGGGTTTTAATAAACAACGATATATGGTTATAATATTATTATGGACTAGGCGTTATGAATAATATTAAATAAATTTTTAATTTTATAACATTATTATTCATCTTACACATTTTCTAGAACCTGTTATGAGAACAAAATAGATTTTCCAGGTAAAATAAGTATTTTTCAAAAAATGCAGTTTTGCCGCCTTTTGATGGCGCACCCACATTAAATCTATTTTTTAACATGTTTATAAGTTAAATTTGACAAAATAAAATTCTTATTTGGAATCAGGATATAAAAATTTACTTTGGATAAATTTTAGATATTTTTCTGATAAGTTTCTTATTTTGATGAATAGTAAAAATTTGCTAAATTTTAATTAAAAACAACTTTTTTTCATCGAGATAATTTGTATGGTTAAATTATAATATTTAATGGTATTAAAGTATAAATAGAATATATTTTTACCATTTAATATAATTTATGTCATTACCATTAATTTTGCATTAAATTCATAGGTAAAAACATTTCAATCTTTGGCAATGTTTTAACTTTTAAAACCCATTTTCTAAACAACATGATTAATTTTAATTTAATTTCTGCAAATTATGTGTTTTGAATTTTGAAAAATGGATTCCATATTTGGATTCAGTGGGTCCAAATTATGTTAATTGGTTACTCCTATTTTTTTATATTATGAATAGTAACTACGGTAATTTTTATTTACTTCAGTTAAAGATAAATCAGGTAATTACGGGTAAAATTAAGATTATAAAATTACCCTAACACATTCCAAAATCCTATTGGATGACTAAGAGTCGACCCATATCACTTAATGGTCAGATTAGATTCATTTTATGGTCTTTTTACCCTGAAAATAATTTAATTATTATTAAATCCAAAGAAAGTGACAACATGTCACTCTCTTAAATCTTATAATTATAATAATTTTAATTTAGTGATAAACTTCATGAAACCTAGAACATGAATAGTCTCCAGAAAACTAATAAGATTATATACATCATGTAAATTTATTTAGAATTTTTAGGGATTAAATAATTATCATTAAAGGTGACACAATAGTGATGTTGAAATTATTTTGTTGATTGAAATATCAAATAAATGGTTTTAAAAATATTAAAATAAATATTATATGAACTATTTAATGAGATCCGTGGATTTTCTAGATAAATATGAAATGTTATTAATCTGTTAAATTTTTTATTCTGAACATATCGTCTGTGTAGGATTTTATTTAAATTCAAATAAATGAATAGTATCAAAATTGACACTATTGTTATTTTTTAAAAATAACATAATATAAAATTGTTTAAAAATAAAAAAAAATTTCTAAAAATTATAAATTAAAATTTATACGGTCTAACATGTCATAAATTATCTAATTATGTAAAATTAACAGCACATAATTAATTATTTATATCAATTTAAAATTTAGACTATTATTACCACAAATAAAATAAAATAGATTAAATAAGGATAAATCATGTCGATAAGGTTTTAAGTAAGTTCACAATATGTCTAAATTTTATTTTTTGATGATATTAAAACCCTATATCATATAATATTATAATATGAGTCATTTCGGGAGGTTTTTAAGTGTGTTTTGATTTATTATAAATTAATATTTTTGAGGTTTCCAAAGATGCCCCTCTCCTCCCTTATAAAAGGGAACCTCCTCCCTCTTCTCTTTAAAAAATTTTGAGCTTTCACGATCAGAAAAACATGGCCAATTTCCATTATAAACTTCCCTAAAAACATTATATAGGTTCTCGTCTCCTCAATAGACCAACTGTACTGCCTTAATAGGAAGCATAAAAGAGGTGTGTCAAAGAAGAGGTAATCTCTTCTACCGATTCTATCAAGTTTCATTCTTCTTCAAATTATTCTTTTTTAGTTGATTAATTATAAAGTAATATAACATCAGTATCAATAATATACTGATATGTTATTATAAATATTAAAAAACCCCATTTCACCTTCTATCCGTCCTATGGAAAATGAAATCACCGCGCGTGTGTACGTACAGAATAACTTCTCCACGCCGTGGTGTAATCTGTTTTTCCACCACCACCTTACTTGGATGGGTATAATGGTGTAATGAATAACTATATTTAGTTATTAGAAAATCATACTGATTCTGAGATATTATATCATCCACTCCAATTCAATTCAATAATTATGGGAACGATATCATCGCTCGTGCGTACGTACAGATTACCGTCTCCACGAAACGACGAGATTCATTATCCATGATAACCATTCAAGAATGATTATAAAGTATATATAATTAATAATAACTAAATATATTACATTATAAATCCACTAGATTTATGTACATATATATTTCATCTACTTACTTCCATTCAAGTAAATAAGGAAAGGAAAACAGTGTTCATGCGTACGTACGACCTACCGTCTCCATGAACGGTGTATTTCATTTAATTTATATATCTATTATATATATATATACTGAATATATATGATATGTAAATCATTATTTACATTCTAGAAGTAAGTACATAATGATATAAGTAATAATAATATCAAGAACAACTATTCCAAACACGTACGATAAATAAAATGATTTTACCCAAAACGCTGCTTTAACATGGAATTTACAAAAGAACGTGTAATATAAGGTCACAAGTGAACCATATATGATATCACAACAATGAATATGATTATTTAATAAGTCAATGAAATTATTTAAATCATTATACAGGAGGTTCGGATACGTACAAAGCGTATCAGACGTAAGGTAAGGGATAATTATTCAAATCTCGTTCTTATCCGAGAATGTTTATTCGTAAGTATTTAGTGGGGTTATATTTTTCATCCATGTCCATAAAAATGTATCCATAAAGTATTTAATATTCTTCTATGTATGTTTAATTTCATATTTACCTCTCTTGACTTTTACTTTGTGTTATGGAATGAATCTTTCTTTTGTTTACCATACATGGTACTTTTTGACTTATCCATAAAAAGTAAGAGGAAAATGTTTTTTTAACTTATACAACATGAACGAATTTTTATGGTTTCATAACACCTTATTTTCATGAATCTTACTATAAAATATTTCATTATTATTTTCAAAAAAATACTTTTCATTTAAAATTTTATGGCATTCTGTGAAAAGAAAATGATTTTGAAGAAGAATGGATATTTTCCTCAAGAATTCATTTCAAGTGTTTTGTCAAAACTATTTTCCATCTAAGATGACATTATTTAGTATGATTATGTTTCAAGTATAATTTCTCTATTATTTACATGGTTTGATTCTTCTTATGATGAACTGGTATCCATTTGTTTAATATGGATTACATTATGATGGGATGATGTTTATGAACCCCATTTTAATATTTGGTTTATGATGAATGATTTATGTTTATGTTGTAGAACACGTAAGAATGATTTCATTATGAGATGGGTGGGACCTATATCTCCCTCCAATGCATTGGGTAAAGAGTTATATCTCATGAGATAGACATGGCTAGAATGGTAAGTTAATCTGGTTCAGTGATACAGGACTGGAACAAGGAGTGAACTCGATTCAGAAAGGGACTTTGTCCACTAAGATGGTCTTAGAAGCAATTACATGGCTACTATGGAAATAATATCATGTACTTAATGGTTTTCCACAATTAAATGATTTATTCACTTGCTATTTTATCATGATTGATGTTTGTTTATGATATATTCCTCACGTACTTCCATGATTTTTGTCTTTGCTCAAGATTATGATTTTTAGATTTTATGTTAATGTTTTTGCTTTCATATGTTTATAGATTGTTTAATGTTCTCTATGTTTACCATTACTGAGCATTTTAGCTCACCCTTTTTATGTTTTATTTCCCTAGGATATAATGAAATTTTTTATGTATGAAAAAAGGGGATGATATTTATGGGAGATGTCGAAGATCTTTCACCATGATTAAAAGATTATTTTTCTGATTTTCCAAAGACAGTAAACTATTACGGTCCTTTGGTATCTGTTTTTGTGATGTATTAAGTATTCCGCAAAAGTAATGTAATGTCTATGTACGTTAATTATGGGTCTCTATAGTGTGTACCCGGGTACATGACATGTACCCTCGAAGATCCACCTGGTCGTGTACTTCAACCAAAATTAGAATGTTAAACCCAGGTACATAACATGTTGATCTTCCACAAGGTTTGTACCCTACATGGGGTACCTACCTGTGTACATAACATGGCCTGGCCATGTACATTCCAAGTCATGTACCTAAACATGTATTGTGAACCAAACGTGGTCTGGTTGTGCACTATACATGGTTCTGTGCACCTAAAAAGGCTATTTGGATGGGTACTTAGCTACATGTCCAAGTCCTAGTACACAACATGTATAACCCATACCTAGTGTGTACTTCCCAAATGATCATATTAATGATGAAGAAGAACATACTCCAGGTGTTCTTGAACGATATGTTGTGTTATTGGGATTTCCAAATGCGAAACCCCTCAAATTTATTGAAACACTAGGTTAATCCTCATATAGATATTTATTGACCCCCATGGTGTCATAAGTAGTAATAATAATAAATTATAACTTAAAAATGGTAAATATATTGGGATTTAATGAAAAAATTAAAAACTAAATACCTTTGGGTAGAATTAGTAGAAGCATCACCCATTTCTAGGTTCCACAACTTCTGCACAAAAATCCAGATCCTCTCATACACCAAGATGGTACCTCCATTATTTTCCCACCTCCTCTCTCTCCCTCTCAATTTCTGTCTCATTATCATGACACATGAGGCCTGTATATGGGGATGGTGGGGGTACAAGATAAACCAAGGGAGATAGAAAAAAAATAAATGAAAATGAAAATAAAGAAAATGAAAAGAGAAATAAAAAGTGTCTCATGCCTGAACCCAACATATTAACAGATTTTATAACCCTCCTAGAAAAATATCCTCATTCCAGACTAAACATAAGAAACAAAATCATAATCTGATGCTCTATTCAAATGATATGGTTAAATGAACCTAGAAAAATAAATTAATAATTAATTATTAATTATTATTATATCTACTAAAATTATAACTTCTCAAAATTCCACCAAACTCATATCCACGGGTTAAAAACCTTTTCCGGGACCAAGAGTGTCTAGAAAAAATATCCATTGTAATCTACTTAGGTAAATGTATCATTTTATCCCTTAGATGTAGTTACCCAGAACATTGAAGCCCAGATATGGTGCCTAAAACCATAAAATTGGCATTAGATACAAGTATTCACATCCGAAAGGACCGATCATTTTTTTAGCCTTGGTAAAATAGATAAATATATGATTCAACTTTATTATTTGAATAAAAAAATTACTACATAATTTTATTCTTTTATTTTACAAGAATAACGTTATTCTATCTAGATTACCCTTTAATATACATAACAACAAACATTATGTAATCCTAGGTAAATAAAAAAAATAAGGGTGAGATCAAATGCTCATTAAGGGTTAAGTACTGCTGGAGGAGTAATAAATTGAAGAGAATAGTTAATATGGAAACGTAAATTACTAAAACACATGCCACATAATAAATAAATTGAGAATAAAGTGTGTAAAGAATATGGAAAAGGTAAATAAATGAAAAAAATTCCATTTAAATGACATGAATATAATTATAAGATAAGTTATATTTAATAGGTAAAGGTAAATAATTGAAAAAAATTACATATTATGAATACATTAAGAATGGAAAGCATCCAAAGATTTTGTCATAGTGAAAATATCATTTATAGTAATAATTGAATTTGAATGAAGTAAATAATTAGTTATTGTGAACCATTTTTCCTAGGTACATGATACATTTATTTTCAATAACATTCACAAGACGTTTTAGAATAATACTATCAAGACCTTTTCACAAGATAGATTAAAACATGCTTGATTACAAACTCAAAGGGTTTGTGTTAAACTAATTTCTTCCCACGATACTAATGACGCATCAAGGGGATTACTTTATATAGTCTCCAAAACATGTCATACTAGTCTAAATCATTCCTTGTATATAAAACAATCAATTTAATTCATAAAAAACATGCCTTTTCATAATGTATCTGTTTTGAGTAAAGGATTAAAATTTATCAATCTTTCCCTATCTAATAAAATATCATTTAAAGTGAAAACCATATGTAAAAATGGTATTGAATTTAGAAAATAATAAAATCCATGATAAATAATATGTATATTTTGGTTAAATTAAATTTCCAATGTTCATAGAAAAATGGGTATTTAAAGGGAAATATATTAACTACAAAGATTAATCATGGAAGTGAAAGTCAATAATTTCGTTAGTTAAAATTATTTTAAACCATACTAAGGAAGATTAAGGATGATATAAATAATTTATATACTCATTGGAGTAATAATAATGTGTTTTTTCCTCATTTATGAATATATATACAATAAAAATATATTTACAAACATTCTTGAGGAAAATAACATTTTCATTTTGAAAAACATTTGGAAAATAGTTTTATTTGAAAATAAATTTTAAAAACTAATATTTCAAAAAATATTTTGAAAAATATTTTCTTTGAAAATAACCTTGTAAACATATAAAATATTCTAGAAATTATTTTATCTGTCATGATGGATGGAAATTCCATTTATTCCATACACATTAAAACAAAGAATCCTTTCAATTTTTCAGTAAAAGCTAAGTGTGCATTATATTGAAAGATACATAATGATTCCTTGAAAAAAAATGTAATGACTAAAAATTGGTTAAAATGAATTTAATAAATAATTTTTAAATTTTTTAAAAAAATTAAAAACATTTTTAGAAAACATTATTTTGGGAAAAACATATTTCTGACCGTAGGGAGAAATAATGTAATATTTTCTTGAAAATTTTTTATAAAACAATTTATGTAAAAAAGAGTGAAAAAATGATAATAATACTTTAGAGAGTGAGTGAATAAATATAATAGAATACAATGGAACTATTTATTTGAAAATTTTCATGTAATTTTATTCAAATGATACTGAAGAATAAACAATCTCAATTCAAATGAGATTGTGAAATAAACGCTTTAAATGAAAATACCATTGAAGTGAGAATTAATGAATGAATAAATTATGTGTATCAACTATAAATCCGAGTAAAATAAGTGGAATTATAGAATAATATACTCAAAATTAATTATATACTTAATCTTATCATGATATAATCAATAAAGTTGATGTTTAACCTAATGAGTGAAAATTGAGTTAAGAAATACATTACCTTACACATAATTTTCATTAAATACTTTTTAACCTCTTATATAGTGGTTTTTAAAATGTTAATAACTTAATACAAAACCATTTTAATATTTACTATAACATATATATAATTTTTATAACAACTTATCAACCGTTCATTAATAATCTTTCATTATTTTCATTGTTTCAGGTAATAACTGCTATGTTTTTTGAGTGTGTTTTAACCTGTTATTTTTTGATCCTCTTACATAGATCATTATTTAACAATATCAATAATTTAAACCATGATATAAATATCATATATAATCAGTAAATATTTATTTAGATTAATTTATAATATTTTTTTAAGAGGAAATGAAATACAACATTCATGGAGATGGTGGTCCATACAAACGCATGAACACCGTTTCTATTATCTTGTTGTATTGAAAGAAAGAAAAGTGAATGATATATATATATATATATTATCATTAAATTATTATTTTCTTTATAAAAATCAAATATTTTTATTAAACCTATCTTCAATACATTCCATGTAAAGCATGAATATATCATATCGCTTCACGCGACGGTAGTCCGCCGTTCACACGAACAACAATATTGTATTACCACAAAATGGAAAGCATAAAGGTATGAATGTTGTAATAATTAAATAATAATAATAAGATCATAAATATTATATATATTATATATATAATATAGATACATCATTATTCCCAACCATGAATGGTGGTAATGGATAACGAACGACATCGGTTCACGAGGCGGTAGTCGACTGTACAAAGGAACAATCAATTCATAACCCATCTGAATAAAGTGAGTGAATTTTTAGTTCATAACATTAAAATTAAAACATATAATTATATTAAATATACTATTGTTATTATATAATATCAGTATAATAATAATTAAAGGATGTAGAGAAGGAAATAATATAAAAACCATTTTAGAAGAATATTACCTCATCTTCAGGTATCCTCCTTAGCCTTGCACTAAAACCATGAAATTATTTTGTTATTAAAAAAATAATGACTCTATGATTATGGGAGGTGAGTTATAGAGTGATTTGGGTAGGTATTGGATGATATAAAGTGGGTTTAAATGTGTGAAGAGGGGTGGAGACGAGAAGTCCTTTTATAAGTTGGGTGAGTAGAAAACATGTAATGTATAGAAATCATGAATTACACATATATTTTTTCCATTTAAAGTGGATTAAATAATGAACCAAACTAGATAATATAAGGGATACATTCTAAATACTTCCATAAAATTTGTTTTTTACAATTTCTAGGCCATTTTCCCTTATGTTTCATGTTTAGTCCCTTGGTAAACCCATTTTTCTCTTAATCACATATGTATTTTTAACTTATTTCACTAATAATTATTGTAAGCAATAAAGGTGGAATTACTAAAAATTAGTAATTATTATTATCAAAAATATTAAATCCATTTTTTAAATTGAATCCACTGAAGTGGAAAAAATTAATTTAAAATTAATCTATGAGACGAGATGAGAAATATGGGTTTTAATGTAAAAAATTATCTAATGATTACTATGTT
Source organism: Viscum album (assembly GCA_963277665.1). Classification (NCBI taxonomy): domain Eukaryota; kingdom Viridiplantae; phylum Streptophyta; class Magnoliopsida; order Santalales; family Viscaceae; genus Viscum; species Viscum album. The sequence goes on from OY728120.1 coordinate 1,117,809,660, forward strand.
TTTATATATAAATTCCATATAGAAATTATTAAAATTACATAAATTGGATTAATAGATATTTAATTGAAGTATTGTGACATTAAAACCAATTAAAAATATAATTTATCATTATAAATTATTTATATGAAAATCTAGTTTTTAATTTTAATTCATTTATCCCTATTCATAAAAAAAGAATGATCTCCAAAAAATACCAAAAATTCAATGTAAAATTATTTTCTAAATTAATATTTGAATCTTATGTTTAAATTTTCAATTATAATTTATAAAATTATCAAAATTTGATTTGAAAACAAGTGTGTCATCAAATTGTGGAAAAACTGCCTTTAAAAAATATAAATTTTTATGTATATAACTGGATTTGTTCATATATTATACCTATAAAATCGATTTTATGAATTTTATAATTTATTGAATATATAATATATAGATTTAATTAATATCGTACAATATTATTGATTAATTTAATTTATTAATATATAAGACCTTTGGGTGTATAAAATATTCGTTATAAAAACATTTTCCTTATCTCTAATTGGTTTTTATTTTATTTTATAATAAATAGGTAGAAAATTAATGAATCCATGTATTTTCGTAAGTCAGCTATTAATATTCAAAACCACCAAATTAATATCTTGGAGAGAATATTAATTTTAAATTATATTTTTAACTATGTGGTTAAAAACCTGTCTTCTGTGTAATGTAAGATATTGAAGACAGTCGTTATTGCATGTGTGATGAACTAAATCAGTATTATGTTCATTGAAAGTTATTGAATAGATTTAATTTATTTTAAAAATTAGGAATATTATAATTTATGAGGGTTTTATACTCTCTTATATGCTTTTGGTTATGTGTCATACACGTTATTGAATAGTACGTTATTATTTTAGATTTTTTTGGGTGATACATTCTCCCCACATGAAATAAATTTCATCCTCACAATTTAATCTTGATCTAGTTAATCAGGTGTTTGAAATTAGGAAAATATTTTGTTCATAAACCCATATCATGAAAGATTTAATAAAATATCTTCCTAATAATAGATAAAGATAAGTGAAATAGTTATATGGAATAATATATAACTAAGTTTCTATATAGGTGAACATTCTTGGACAGTGAAAATATAAACATACAGGGAAAAAAGAAATATTTTAAGAGATTTATTAAGATCATTTATCATAATAAAGTGAGTGATCAATGTAAATTTAAGGTCTTTAAAGAAATAAATTTGTGATGATTTAAAAGATCATATGATTCATCAAATATTAATGTAATAGGGTATAATTTTTTTTATTTCAACAATATTTTCCTAATGTTGACGAATTATTTTACCTTCTAAAAATATATGGAAATATACATATATGATAAATTATTATTTAATAAAAAAAATACCTTCTTTTAATTTTTTTTTCTCTGAATCAAATAAATTAATATTAAAAAATGATTTTTTTGCATGAAGCACTGAAATTAACTTTTAACGGATCATAAGATCCATAAATACTGAAAATTCATTCCATCATTCTCTAAATATCTTCCAAAACTTATATGTTTAAAATATGTTATAGTAAATTAATCTCTAAAACTCAAAATTAATACTAGTGGCTCTTCATTAATATTTATTCATCAAATTTTTTAACAAAAAACAATGACACATTAACTAGGGCATCACATAGGTTAGTGGTAAGTGAAAAAGCCTTAACATCATTCATTCATGGGTTCAACCCCCACCACCTTTCTGGATGAGATGTGTTTTCACCTAGCATACAATGTTTTCTTTTTATAAAATATTCTAATATAATTATGACACATTTCATGAAAACATTATGGTCACCCTTGAAATAAATGAAATCGTTAAATAAATTTTTTTACTTGGGTTTTAAATACAATTATTTTTTACAAAGTTTATTAATATTATTTTAATATTATTACAATGTCATTAATGATCATATCAGCCATAATGATTACCAATACCTTTAAAATTATGTCTACTAAATTTAAATGGATTATTAATCAATGGAATTTTCTAATAAAACATATATTTTTTCATACATCTCACAAAAAGTTAATTAATCTATATATATTCCCATCATATAAAACCTAGAAAGAGGGTTTGAAGACTTCCAACTTTTGATCAATCTTGATCTCATTAACTTATATTAATATTAATAAATATTAAGTAAATTAATACACATGTGATTCTAAAATTTAATAAAATCCTTAGATGCTTCAGTATTTTGATAACATAAATACCATTGATAAAATAATTCTACAATTTAACACTTGAATACATAAGGCCTAAATACATCATCCATTTTATTTCCACATAAGTCCTTCTTGGAATAAAGATTAACCTAGGTCATTCATTTTCATTAACTATTTAAATCCTTAAAAATGGGATTTAATGAAAATGTGAATTACCCTAAGAATATCCTCTGTGAGTATAAAACCAAGTGCATAGTAATTACTATTTTCATGTAATCGGTTATACTCATGTCAAGCCCGACATTCCATTTTAAGAGTTATTACCCCTAGGTATATTTGTTCCAGAACCACATACACTATTAGTGTCACGACAAGGATGTATTTCTAGGAAGACATACATAATATCCACCTTACCAAATCTATAGGATGTACTTATATATTTATCCTCAATGTCTATCATATTGTTATGTTCCCTATCCGTGTTTTCTTAAATCTAGTTCCCAAGGATTCTACTAAATTTTATTTTATACCAACAATAGTGACCCAAACCCTAGAAGCCTAGTGCTGGTTCCTTCTATAATAACATTTTCATAAGATATAAGTATTCACATTCCGAAGGAAACATTAGTTCAGTAGTATTGGTAAACTAGGTACATACATGAGTCATACATTACACTTGAATACCCAAATTACAACATAATTTATTTCTTTTATTTTTCAATAAAAAAATTATTCAATCTAGCATGTACCATCATATTAGTCATAGTAAATATAATGTAATCCTAATATAATGAATTAAAAATTGGAAATTCCAAATGATTATTAAGGGTTACGTATAGTGGAAGTAGAAGTGAATCAAAGAACACAATCAATATGGAAAGGTAAATAATTGAACACATATTCCATGTAATCAATAAAATAAAAAGTAATCATGTAACAAATATAGAAAGGTAAATAATTGAAAAAATATTACATTAAAATAAAATTAATATCAAGATAAGATAAGGCAAAATCAAAATGGAAAGGTAAATAACTTAAAAAAAATTCTATATGACCAATAAACAATGAATGAAATGAATCCATTGATTTTCCGCAGTGAAAATATTATGGATATTAATAACTGAATATAAATGAATTAAATTATTATTTATTTTATTCAATTTTTATAAATACATAATACCTTTACCTTCATGACCTTTTACATGATAGTTAATCATACCACTTTCAAGACCTTTCACAAGAAAGTTTAAAACATGAATTTTTACAAACTCGAAGGGTTTGTGCCCAAATAGTTTTATCTTATGAGACTATTGATGCATCGAGTGGATTACCTTAAAAAATACAAGAACCATGTTTTATTAGTAAAAATAATTCCTCATATATTGAAAAATCTATTTAATTCATAAACAATGTGCCTTATCATAATGTATTCTTATTGAGTAAAGGATACATATTTTTCAATCATTCACTAGATAATCAAATAACATTCAAAGTTAACACCGTATAAAAAAATGGGATTTGGTTTAGAAAATAATAATAACCATGATAAATAATATGGATATTTATGGGAATTTAATGGTCACTGATCATAGGATACTGAATATTTCAATAGAAAGTTATTGACTACAAAAATGACTCAACGAAGTGAATGTCAATACATAACTAACTCAAAATTTTCCATATACCATCCAAAAGATGATTAAGTTTGATATAAATAAAATATATATGAATTTGAGTTATAATTATGTTTTTTCATTTATTAATATAAATACCATAAAAATAAATTTCAAAATATTCTATAGGAATATTTCCTTTTCATTTTGAAAAACATTTTGAAAAGCCCTTACTTTGAAAATAAATTTCTCTAAAAATCATATTTAAAAAAGAAATCATTCCAAAAAATTTTGAAATTTATTTTCTTTGAAAATAAACTCCATATATTAAAAAATAATCATTACTTTTTTTTGATCTTAAAATATGGAAATTCATTTCACGCCATGCATGTTAAAATAAGGGTTCCTTTCACCTATTCATTAAAATCAAAATAGGAAATTTTTTGAAAGAGACAGAAATATTCCTCTAATTTTTTTAAAGTGTAAAAATGTGTAAAAAATCCTTTAAATAATCATTTTTAAAAGTTTAAAACAATTTTTAAAATATTTTTAGAAAACATAGTTTTGAAAGAAAACATATTTCCGATCAAAGAGAAAAATTAAGTTGAATTTTATTGAAATTTTTTCTAAAACATTTTAAGTACCAAAGAGAAAAAAAATCGTACTATTACTTGAAATTGTTAATTAATAACCAAAGTATAAGAATATTGAAGGTTTTATTAGGAAATTATCATGTAATTTCCTTCATCTTTTATTTAAGAAAAAATAATCTCGATTAGAATGGGATTGTGAAATAAACCCTTAAAGTAATCATAACGATAAAGTGATAATTACTAGATAAATTAATTATGTGCCTAAAATTTAAATCCCCATAAACAAATTTTAATTACAATGTAATATAGTTAAAATTTATTACATAATTTTTTTTAATGACATAATCAAAAAATTTATAATTTTAACCTAATGAGTGGAAATTGACTTAAGAAATCCCTCACATTACGCTTCCTTTTTGTTGAACACTCTTTAATATCCTATATAGTGGTTTTAAACTTGTCAAAAAATTATCCAAAAACCATATTAATATTAATGATATCATATAGGAACATTTTATAACATATTATCAACTATTTTTTAATAATCGATTATTATTTTCAATGTTTCGGGTAATAACTACTTTTTTTCGAGTATGTTTTGAATTTAATTTTGTATTCAACTTAAATTGATCCTAATTAAATAATATATAAATTGTAAAACATTATAAAAATATAATATATATTTACTATATATTTATTTTTAGTAATACATAAAATCTGGTGGGAGGAAATGAAATATGCAATTTATGGAGACAGTATGTCATACGTATGCATAAACATTACTTCCATTATATTTTTGGATTCAAAAAAAGAAAATTAAATGGTATATATGTATATTATAATTAAAATATTTTTTTCATGTCATATATATCATATTTTTTTTAATAAACCCATCCTTAAATCAGTTTATGTAAAGTGTGAATTAATCACATCACTTTGTGAGGCGGTAGTCTGCCATACACACGATCAACGATATCATAATCCCAAAAAATGGAAAACATAAAGGTATTTCTGATATAACAGTTAAAAAATCATAATAATTTTTTAATATAATATATTATATATATATAATATAAAACCATTATTATTACCAACCTTGAATGGTTGTAATGAAAAAATGAACGACATCGGTTTGTAAGGGGGAAATATTCCGTACACACGAATGAAGATTTTATAACCCATTTTTTTTTTGAAGTGAGTGAATTTGTAGGTAATAAGCCTAAAATTAAGAAATCATTGTATATAGAAGAAAATTATTTTATTATATAATCATGTCATAATAATTATTTAAGCATGTAGATAAGGTAATAAATTAAAAATGATTTTAGAAGAATATTACCTCTTATTCAGGTATCCTTCATAGGTTTAAACTAAAGCCATCAAAAGATAGATTTATGAAAAAAAAATATTATAAAATTAGTGTATAAAATTGTTAGATTGATTTATCAGGTATTTTATGAACCAAATTGTTTTTAATGGTAAAAATATTGGATAAGAGGGGGTGGAATTTTATATATGGGGTGAGTGGATAACATATATATTTTTGAAAGAGTGAATTACACGCTCATATTTCAAATGTAAATTGGATAAAATAATGAAATAAACACCATAATAAAAGTAATAAGGATGAAATATTTCCATAAAATTGGGTTTTTAAAAGATTATAAGTGATTTGGGCCCTTATGATTATAGTCTAATTCCTTGGTAAACACATTTTTCTCTTAATCTTTGTTATTAATTTTAACTTCTTTTACTAATTACTTTGGTAAAAAATCATGTTGAAATTATTATAATATATAAATTATAAATTATTCCAATTAAAAATATGGAATCCATTTTTATAATTTCAATCCACATAATTGAAACAAATTATTTATAAAATTAATCCTATAGATATAATGATAAACCATGTTTTTAATATGACAATATTCCAAAGCTTACTAAATTTTAATATCTATATTTAAAAAATAATGATAAAAATGACATAAATTGGATAAATATATTTATAATTGAACTATTTGTACTTAAAAACAATTAAAAGTATAATATATCATTTTATATTAGTTATATGAATAGTCAATTCCCAATTAAAATTCATTATTTTTCACAATTCATCAAAAAATGAAACTTACCAGAAAAATATCAAAAATTCACCCTAAGACAATTTTGAAATTAATATTTACAAATTTAAGTTTATTTTAAAAATATAATTTATAAAAGGTTTAAAATATAAATTTAAAATAATGGAGCACTCAAAAGTCATCAAAGATGCCTTTGGAAATATAGAACTTTTTATTTGTAAAATTGAATTTGTTTTTATCTTATTCACATAAAATATATTATATGAATGTAAATTTTTTTAGTGAATATATAATATATAAAATTCATTAATATAATAAACTAATACTAATTAATTTAATTTACTAAGATAAAAAAATTTTGGGTAAAAAAATATAGTTTTTGTATAAAAAAATTTGCTTTATATTTAACTGGTTTTAAATTTCATTTTTGATAAATTTGTAATCAATTAATTAAAACATATATTTTTATAAGTTATTTAATATTATTCATTAAATATAATTTAATATCTAATATATAAATATAATTTTAAATTATAAAATCAATAGTATTAAAAAATACTCAGTCTTACATGTACCACAAGCTATAGATGAATGTCATTTCGTGTAACACAAACTAACTAAATATTACATGAAATTCAAGTTATATAATATATTTAATTTATTTAAAATAATAAATGTATTTTAAATTTTAAGGATGCTATATAACCTTCTATTCTTGGTGTTTCATGTCATACACGATATCAAATAAAAAGGTATTCATTTTTTATTTTTGGGGTGTCACATTAAAACAATATGAAAGAAAAATTCAATTTTCTGATCAAAATTTAATTATGAAAAAACATGGGTCCTTAAAGATTTAATCTTTGGGATTTTAACTTGAAGAATATCAATCCAATGTTCACAAACTAAATTATAATTTAATCCTTTTATAGGATAAGTTTAAGCTCACCAAGATCACAACCCAAACCATGTTCTCTGAAACACCATAAGATAATATCAACATCACACACATTACAAGGAATCAAGTCCTGAAAGACCGATCCATTTATCAGTCTTGGAAAAGAGATTACATACATGAACGTTACATTACACATTAGATAATAAAAAACAACAGAAATGATCCTTTGATAATTCCATTAATCCCCAAGCTTAACCCTGCTTATCAATCATAATACACTTCTTGGAATCTTGGAAAAAATAAAATATAGAAAGGGGTGAGATCAGAAGCTCAGTGAGGTTAACAATATAGCGGAAACCTTCATAAATAAGCACAAACATTTAAGGCAATGTATAAGACTAAAACAAAAGACTTTTAAACTTGAACTTCAGCATAATATGGAAAATATAAAATAAAATAATTCCATTTATTTATTCAAATGGATATTATAATAGTCTAATATTAAAATTAAATATCAATATCCACTTTCATAATGATGTAATGCATAATGCCGAACTTTACTTTTTGTGTGAAGGACTCGTTCCAGGACTAAGGGGACAACTATAATCGGACCCCAATATGAAGAGCCCATGTAACCAGAATCCAACCCGAAGAGCCTCTGTAACCATACTCCAACCTGTAGAGCCTCTGTAACTAGAATCAAACCTAGAGGGTATGCTGTAACTGGACCCCAACCGAGAGGGCTTACATTTACCGGTCCCCAACACAGAACATACTCGTCCAACACATTCATCTTAAGAATAGGTTGAAATATAACATAAACATTTGTATTAAAACTAGCATACTAAATGTCAATAATTGAACTATAAACCATGAATGGAATAAAAATAACTAATCCATAGTCAAAAATATCACAAAAACATAAATACAATATGTAATATTTGTATCATAATTAATCAACTTCAAACAAGTGTAAAATTTATCAATGTATGTTGATGTAGATGAAATGAAAACTATTTGAGAGAAATATCTCTTTCTATTTTGAAATAATTTAAGAGTCACATAATTATAAAGAAATCATTTACTTTGAAAATATTCTTATAAGTTTTTAAGGTAAGCTTCAATGATTTTATAACGACGGAAAATAGTTTCACTCGTCGTATATGTTAAAAAAGCATTTTAACCTTAATTTTGTTGAAAATGTCATAAAGTACCTTGTTTGGGAAATGACAGATCGATTCCTTTAAAAACATATAAGGTCAAATAAGGGTATAAATTACTTTAACCCATTTTCTAGTAAATAGTAAATTTTTTTTGAAATACATATTTTAAGAAGTCACGGATGTGGGTAATAAAGAGTTCTGAGTAGATAATTACGTATAAACAAGCTCAGATAATGAAGGGATTATAGAATTAACCCTTACCTTGTACATTTCCTTGGATGAGAGTACGTTAAAATCTTATATAATAGTTAAACAATTGATATTAAATTATACAAGAACCATATAAATAATTATGATATCATATATGATCTTCTAATAATGCTTTGTTAATGATATTTTAGTATTATCGTCGATTCTGGTGTTAACTGATTCAATTTCCTTTATATTATTTGTTATGTGAGACATTTTTTTATGGATGTGATATTTATTATTTATATCCATAATTTTATCAATTATATAAATGTTATTTTTAATCATTAAATGAAAATTATTCTTGAATGGTTACGATGGGGAATGAATCTCATCGCGTTCGTGGAGACTGTAATCTGTACATATACACGAGTGAAAATATCATTCTTTTGATATAAAAATAGTATATAATTTGATGGTATATCATATTTAAAAAACAATTATAATGTTATATTTATTATTTACATCAATTATACATCATTATTATACCGATCCAATTAATAATGAATTGAATAACAACTACACCCCAACGTGGAGACGGTAAGTCGTACGTACACACCTATAGTGATATGTCATTAAAAGGATAGATATAATAATGAATATGGTTGTAACAAATTTATAATTACATCAATGAATATTGATTATACTGGAGTTGTTATTTTAAAATGGAAACAACAATTAATGAATAAGTGGAAGAAGAAAGGAACTTGAATGAGGTGATGAAATATTTACCTCTTCTTCAAATTCTTTCTTTTGACTTGATCAAAAGGGATATTTAAGATGGATTTATGACTAAATTAAGGCCTCTAGGATTAAGGGAGTAATGTTTATAGGATATATGGGATGTTTTTGGATGAGACAAATGGCTTTGAAGGTGTGAATTTGAGAGAAGGAGGAGTGCCCTTTTATAAGAGGGGTGAGGGGCACTATAGGAAAAGATTGAAATATTATTTTATAATAAAATCATTTTCAGATTATAATGGCTCAAAATTGATTCCTATAGAATATAAAGTTGGTATGGGTCGAAATACTCTTAAACAATATTTTTTAGACAATTTTATGTTACCATTTAAACCTTATCGTTAAGATTTATCTCCAAGTTAAATAATTTATCTTTTACCGTGTCTTCTTGTATTCGTACACTATATGGTTAATAAACATAATGTAAAAATACAAGAGAACCTCAAAAGGTTCATTAATGATATATATAATATTATTTAAGCTTTTTTTCCAAACCATATATTTTTAGGAATATTATATCAACCAATAATATAGTATTTGTTTTAAAAATTAATTAATGTCAATTTTGACCCTATTTGGTATTTTGTTTTTGTGAAAGTCATAAAAACCTTATCACTTAGAAAAAAATTTATCTAATAAACCCTAAAATGTCCTATTAAACTAAAAAATTAGTTTAATTCATAAAAAGTTTCAAATTACATTTATTTGGATATTTATAATATCAATTATTTTAATCTTTCATTAATAAGGTAATTACTGCGTCATCATTGTGTCATAAATAAATTTGATTATTTATGCTCTATAAATTATAAATAGAATACCAATATTTATTAAATCTTGTAATCTTTCTAATTAATATTTATAGTCGAATTTATGTTATGTATAACCCTATATTAAAATGTTTTAGTTGTGAAAACTTGAATTTAACACTTTTAACTCTTCATTAAATTAAATAATAATAAATGTCCTAATCTAAACCAAGTGGACCTAAAGGGTCATATTTTATTACTAAGGTTGTTTTTGGTCGAATTAAACTTATCCAATATAATTAGGACAAGTTTTAATGTAATTATAATAGCATTTGTAAGCTTAATTACCCTATTTACTTTTAACTATGGTAAATAAAAGTCAAAAGATACTATTCACCAAAAAATATTTTTTTCCTATTGAACCAAATTTTTATTTTTGAGGTTAACCTTGTCTTTTAAATTTTTGAAATTCAACTCACAGAAGCGGAAAAATTATGTTTTATACAAATTTTCAAATGATCCTTGAAGGTGGGTAAAAGACGGTAAAGAGTTCAACAAAATTTTATAAATCGAATTTTATTATAGAAAAGTTTCCAATGAATTAAATTGAACTAATATTTTTATTTAGTATGTATTTTTAAATAAAATAAATTTAAATAAAATAATTAATTTTTTAAATACAAATTGGGTTTTAAACAATAACGCAGTGTTTCTCACTATTCATCAAAAATTGAATGTTTTCAGAAAAATTAAAAAAATTCACCATAAGATAATTTTGATATTCCGAATTCAAAAATGAATTCTATTTTACCAATTTAAAAACATATATGTTTCATTAATTAATTTAAAATTAATTCCCATTGTCAAAACCAAAAAGCATATTTTTAAGAAATAATAACTATCAAAAGATTGACACTTGTTTATATCTAATTTCAAAGTGAAATTACTTACAATGACCAACATTGTACTAAATGGTAAAAATATATTCTATTTATACTTCCAAACTATTAAAATGTAAAATTTAACACTATAAATTAATTTTATTAAAAAAAGTTGTTTTCAGTTAAAATATAGTATTTTTCACTATTCACCCAAATATGAATGTTTTGAGGAAAACACCAAAAAAATTTTGAAACTAAATTATTATTTCCCAATTCGAAAAATTTTATTTTGTCAAATTTAATATATTAAAGTTTAAAATATTGGATTTAAAAAGGGTTCGCCATTAAATTGTGGTAAAATTTCATTTTTTGGAAAAATACTTCTATTATGTAAAAAAAGAAATTTGTTCGTACATTATGTCTAAGAAACACATAATATGGATTTTAAAATTATAAGGATGATATAAAGTTCCAAATTTAGTTAATACTATTTACAACCTCTTTTGAACAGCTAGTTTGGTAAGTCGTGGTGCACTTGAACTCGATGTTGCGTGTAATGAATGTTATTAAATTACTTTGAAAAATAACGTAATATGAAATCTTGGGGTGTTACATTAGGTATAATTAAATTTTAGAATATCCAAACTTTTTTCACATTTTATTATTTATTGGGTGCTTTCAAATTATTAGATATGACACAAAAAGTAGTATCATAGTTTATTTATAGATTTTCTTGGTTTAAACCATGATATGGTGTCTAAAGATTATAGTTGAGTGGTTTTATGAGATTGGTATTATAGGATAATTTTGTTAATAATTTTCCTGATAATTTTATGTTTTTTAAATTATATTAGAGTTACATTTAATAAGGATAGGATTGGAATATGTTAAAGTCTAAATAGATAAGTTTGATGAGTATTATTTCATATTTTGGAGGATGAAGACAAAATATTATCTAATCCCTAGAGAAATGGAGCTTCTTTTGAGTGGATTAAAATGGAAAGTTATATAATAGTAAGAGTTAGAAAGTATAATGGAATTCGATATGACTTTTTATGTTGATTTTGGCCGAAAACATTGCCTTAATCACTAAGGATGTAAAAAACTATTGAGTTTATGATTTTTCTTTACAATAAATATGAGAATCCAACTAAGATGGAAATAATGTTTTTGATGAATATAATTTTAAAAATTAATATATAATAAAAACATTTAGTGGTATATAATTTTAATAACTTCAATGATAATAAGATTCAATTGGAGGTTGTAAATGTAGGGTTCATAGAGGTAGGGTTGGGATTGATCATTCTGTGACTACTTCCAAAATCTTGGCATGTGATGGTTACAATGATGATAAATTATATAGTTAAGGATTACATATCCTTTGAGAATGTTTGAAATATTAATTTTAATTAATAGATTCAAAGGAAAGAGTTATATTGAACCATTATAACAGAATTCAGTATACAGGTAGACAATGTTTCTCTCAACAAAGAAGTCAAAATAATGGGAAAGAGAAAAGAGAAAATATTCAAGGTAATATGATTGGGCCTCAACCTTTATATTGAAATTATTGGAAAATAGTTCATGTGAAAAATATTATAAGGGACTAAAGTTTCAATTTTGGAAGGCATGCTTCTGAATGTATATCTAAAAATCTCATTTTGATCAATATGAACAATTTAACGTTTAGTTTTTCTAGTCATCATGAGTCATGAATTACATAATTCGGGGATATAATTAACTCTATGTCAGAGTGGTTTCATGGTCAGTTATGCATCTGAATAGATTAAAAAGTTTTATCTTTTGGGAAATTTTGTTCTAATGATTGTTGGAAAGGGTGTTTTTTCATACTAACTTTGAACAGATGTTTCATATTGTTTTAATGTGTTCATAACATACTAGGGTCACGGTATAATATAAACATGGTAGGATAGATGGATAATGTGGGTTTCTCTACAACAATATGGATTATGTGAGGAAAATAACATGATATTATATGGTGGTGGCCAGAGGTCTGAAGGATGATACATTGTACTATATTGGATATTTAGAAGGGCTAATGCATGTCAAACAATAAAATTATATAATTTTGAAGTTTTGACATGCTTTTCATAGCTATATTGGTGAGAATGGAATAAAAATACTATATTTTAAAAATATACAGATACTTATTTCCAAGGAGTAAAAATCATTAAAGGAGTGTGTCCTTAGAAAGTAGTAGAATGTGTTCTTCAATACAAAAGGACATGCATTGAAGAATCAGAAATTAGAACATATTATTATGGATTTATGGGGGGAAGCATCATTTTATTCTCAAGGAGGGTCACTATACTATTATACCTTTATCAATGAGGTAAAAAAAGAAGTGTGAGTGTTCTTTATCAATTTTTCTAAATGTTTGTTAAATATTTATCTATGGTGGAATAGGAGATCAAAATAAAGTTAAAATTATTGAGGTATAATAATGGGGGTGAGTTTATAAGTATATATTTATATATGTTCTATTAGAGAAATGACATATGGTTTGCGAATACCTTACCTAAAACACTAGAATAAAATGATGTTGTAGAATTTATGAATCAAACAATGAATGAGAGGGAGAAAAGTAGTATAAATTCACAAGAGTGGTATATTATTTTTAATGATATACCCTATATGACATGAAATGATTCTTATTAGATGAAAACAACAGATTAGTATATATTTATGTCATAAGGTTTCTTAATATGCCCCATTTTTCTTGATTAATATGATATAATTGGATTATGACATAAATTTCATTAGATTCACATGCATGCTTCTATCCACCACATTTAACATGATTTATTATGTTTTTAATTAGTGAATATTGGATCATTTAAGGCATGAACACTCTTTAAAGGAGTTCAATGAATAATTCAATAAACAATAACATAGAACAGTTCCCTTTATTAGTGTTACTATAGTTATGTGAAAAATCTAAATCTCTCTTCTTTATGAAGCATCATTTATCAATTGGTAAAGGTTCTAGAACCAATTTTCTCGTCTAGATTCCTCAAAATATTATCATGGATCCAAGGTTAGTGTACCACCAATGTATTTATAAATATTTTATTTACTACTTAGGTCATTTATATTAATCATGAAAATAATATTAAAATACAAATTACTCAGCACTACAGGTAAAAACTACTGATATGTTTTTCATTATTCATTGCATGTTAAACCATTGAAGATTGATCCAGAATACCATGGTTTTTATCCACTATAAATAATCATTATTTGATCTCCTAAAACCCATCATTGGTATTAGGAAATTTTTTTTAATGATTTAATGTATTAATATACTATTGTTTCAAATAAATTAATATCATAATTCATTTAATGAAATATAAAAATATATGACATGATTTATTTCTTCTATTTGGTTTATTCATAGTGTATGATAAACATATTTCCTAATGTGTGATATATAATAATTTTTTGAGTTTTAACTCTGAAACATGATATCCAAAAATATAACTCATCCCTAGAATTCTGAAAAATAGAGTATTGAAATGTAATTATAGTGACGACTCTATAAAATAATACAATAGAAGCATTATGATAACACTATATTAATCATTGACTATAATCATTGTGTATAGTTGGGATTCATATAAAAGAATATTATTTATATTCACATATCACTTTCCTCTATTAATCATATTTTATGATTGATAATTGAATTTTTAGTCAAAAAACAAGATATAACTTAAATATGTAAAAAATTTATATGTTGATAAATTTACTTATGTGTTTATTTTTTTTTAATTACAAGTGTTAGGAAATGTAAAATGGTAATTTCTATTCTTAAATAATATATGAAAAACTCATGTTGATATCTCATGTTTTTGAAATAGATAATGATATTTTTTATTTTTCAATTCATTATAATATTAATATTTATAAAGTGTTTTTTAATTTAAAATATTTTCATTCTAGATTATTTTTTAAAAATAGATTCTTAGAGATAATTCTATACCTTAAATGCTAGGAAAAATACCATAAGATTTATTTTTCACCTACCTTGTCCAGAATATTCTATTAATGTTATTACGTTGGATTTAGTTGTTTAATATATTTTATTCATATTATGTTTTAAAGTTATCATGAATTGTATTCTATCTTTCGTAAATTCTCTCTAAGGAGAGGGTATTGGATATGGACTTTCCACTACCATGGAGGCTTATGCCTTATTTTCAAAATGTGGGTGCTAGCTATCTTTCACTTTAGGTTTAATCACGTGTATATTTTCAATATCATATGATACCCTTACTTCACATGAAGAGTACATTCACCATTTTCTTGAGAAAAATTTAGATATGTTTTAATATTTTTATATTCTATTTTAGGTGACCAACACAAATTTGTGGGTCAAGTAATGAGTTATACACTAATATGATGTCGAAATTTTAATTTTATGGATGAAATAAGGGTAAAAAAATAAATCATTAGAAACATGTATATAAAAAGGAATAAAATATTAGATAATAATGACCACATGATATGAAATGGGTTTAATATGAATGCGTTTTATGTCAAACGAGAGAGACATTGAAATGGAAAAACCCTTAAAATAATATGTGGGAGATTCATTCCAAAGAGACCCTTTCCAAGACCCAGATCATCCAACCGGATTGCTCATATCAAACTTGGGTACCCATAGATTATCTTGTGTCAGGAAAAAAGTAATGGGTGACCCTAGTAGGATTAAGTGGCCACTATTGGAATTTTATTTAGGTTACAATTAGTCATTTGAACCTAATAAGATTAAGTTACTAGAGGAATAGTGTTGAGTTTATCTATATGATGGATTTGGATAGATATTTATCCACTAAAGAATATAAGAGTCATATATAAAATTATTTGAAAGATTAACTACCTAAATAAATACATTATGAGAGACATTCCATTATAAACTCATTACATACTGAAATCATGATAATGTATCACTTAATTAGTATGATGTATGAGGTCATAATTTTTAGTGGTAGTTGTTCAATTAAAATTATTTGATGAAAATATTTCAAACATGGTACTCACTCATTTATATATATATATATATATATTCCTATTATAGATTAATTCTTGATAATCAATTTGAGAACCCTTATAGTTATGAACTATAAAACAATTCCAGATTGGTATCTATGGTCAAGAAGTGTTCTGAAAGAGAAACATTTATGGATTTGAATGTGAATGTTATATAGGTCAATTTAACTAACTTTGAATCATTGGTATTGGATATTGGGTGTACATCAAACATTTGTGCTAATAAACACAGATTTAAATATAAAAGGGAATTGAAAAGGGTGAAGTAGATATTCATATTAGTAACATAGAAAGAGTTTATGAATAAAACGATGAAACTTATAATCCAAATTTACTACAAGATATGTTCTATAATTGAAAAAATTATATTATGTTCAATCTATTAATAGTAGTTTTATTTATATATCTTATGAAGTGGATATTTATATTCAGTATTTAGAAATAGAGTTATTATATATTTATGAATTAATGGTTTTATGGTATTGGAAATATAATGAAATATTTATAGACTTTGTATATGGATAATCCTATTTACAACATGAAAAATAAGAAGTAAAACATTTATTCTAATCCCATCCACCATTAGAACTGTCACCTTGGATATATAAATGAGAAACCCATCCTAAAACTCTATAGAGATATATTTTTTGAACTATTAGATTATGAATCATTGGAAAATAATAAATCTTATTTATTTGTAAAAATGAACATTGTTTCTTTTAATAGAAAATATGAAAGTTCTAGTGGACTATTGGATCTCATACTTAGTGATGTGTGTAGAGAAATGAATACTCAATCAATTGGTTATTCTAGGTACGCAATTAATTTTATATATGATTTTAGACAGTATGGTTATGGATTTATTTTGATTCATAATTATTAAATTTTATAAAATTTGAATGTCTTATATTGAAGTATATAATCAGAGAGGAAAAAGTTTTAAAATTATACAATCATATCAAGATGGGGAATATATCATCCATGAATTAACTGGTCATCTATGGGATTGTGGAATTTTTCTATAACATAAACCCCCTTGATCACTATTGTGTTATGGGTGTCTAATAATAAGAATAATACCATGTTATAAATTGTTTAATTGAGGATGAGTCAGTGTTACTTTTGAATTTAATTTTGGGGTTATGCTATGGATACTTTCACACTCTTACTTAACAAAGTTCTAACTAAAGTATTCATAGAGACCTTGTATGATTTATTTAATGGGAAACATCCCAATATGTATTTTATTAATATTATGGACAACAAATCATTCATATGTTGATATGATTCCAATAAAATTGACCCTAAGTCAATCAAGTTATTATTTGTTGGTTATCCTAATGAAATTATTGGATATTATTTCTATAATAATATTAGTTAGAAAGATTATGTAGCTAAAATTGGTATATTATTTGAGAAAGAATAAATACATATTGGCTTTAGTGGGAGTAAAGTAGAACTTGTATAAGTTTAAGACAAATAAATAGGAATTATACATGATATTGAGTTTGATTCAGTTCCATAAATAATTATGGATTAAAACCAACTCACGTTTCACAAGAACCTAAAAGGTATAATAGGATTCATAAAAATACTATGAGATATGGATTTCA
Organism: Viscum album; assembly: GCA_963277665.1. Lineage (NCBI taxonomy): Eukaryota > Viridiplantae > Streptophyta > Magnoliopsida > Santalales > Viscaceae > Viscum > Viscum album. Next base: position 1,117,827,522 of record OY728120.1, read on the forward strand.
TATAGAAAATAATAATGAAGTAATGTTCATAGTATATGAGCCAAATACCTATTGGGGGTCCATAGAGAGTTATAATTATATGATATGGTTAAAATCCATGGAATATGAAATTTAATCCACATATAATATCCAATCTTATAATATGGTGGATGAACTTGAAAGAGTTATACCCATAGGGTAAAATATTGTTTTCTTTTGAAAAATAACATTTATGTTAGAGTGTATAATTATAAAAAATTTCCTTGTTGAAAAGGGTTATAAGAATATTCATGGAATTGACTAATAAGAAAAAATTCCCATTCAAAGAAGATAAATTCCACCAATATATTGGTTTATATAATAACATATTTGTATTATAGATATATAAAATAGATATTAAAAACTATTTCCTTAATAATAATTTTTTCAAGGATGTGTATATGTCATAATGAAAAGGCTTTTATTTTATAAATGAGTATTCTAAAGTATGCAAGTTCCAATATGCCATTTTTAGATTGACTAAATTTCCTCATGGATGGAATATCAGGTCTGATGATGTAATCAAAGAGTTTAGTTTCATTAAAATAATGGATTATTATTGTGTATATAATTGGATTAGTGGGAGTTTCATAGTTATTATTATAATTATTTTTAATGAGATACTACTTATTTGAAATGATATAATGAATTTATATTCTATAAATTCATGGGTGAAAAAATGGTTCCATATGAAATAAATGGGGGAAATAGACTATATGTTGGGTATTAGGAAATATAGATATAGGTCTAAGAGGTTTCTTGAAATTAGTCAAAAAAAACTAGTAAGTACTAAATAGGTTTAACATAGAGAGATCTAAAATGGGATCTTTACCGGTGTTGGATGGTATAAATCATAGGAAGATCCAAGATCTTTATAAGGAGTTAGAAATGACGAATATAATTCTCCATGTGTCTTCCATAGACTTTATAATTTATTATAAGTTTTTACTTAACCTGATATCTCCTATGATATCAGAATAATTATTATATGTCAATATAATCATATTGTGATCCACTAGATTATTATTAAGAACATCCATATGTACTCATAATGAACCAAGGATGACATGAATCCAATCAATAATTATAGTGACCCATGCATTAAAAAAACATTACTTCATTATTTATAACATACTCTACCAAAATAAAATCGTTGTATCTATATATATAGTTAATTTTTGAATATTAGATATATAAATACATCATTATAACAAAAAAATTATTTATTTAAAACTCAACATAGAGCTCATAACTACCATAGATATTATAAAAATATATATGATACAGCGTGGAAAATACATAAGGAAAAGGGTGAACTAGAAATAATAGTAAGGTAATAATCATGGAAGAAAAGTACCCCATGATAATCAAGAGTCTTATAATTATATCATAAATTTATTGATCAAACACATGGAAACATTTCCTCCGGAAATGAAATCATAATATCATGGAATCATGAAATATGTAGAAACAACATAAGACTTTAAATAATAAATAAAATTAAGGTTCACTCCCAATACCATAATTATAATGTGGAAAACTTCCCATTAGGGATTTGTCTCACTCCCCATTACCATAAATACAGTGAAAAAAGTCTCATGATGGATTAAGATCACTTCATAATCCCTTACATAGAATATAATGAGATATAAAACAATAACTAATGCATTAGGAGGCTATATAATTCTTGTACAAACCATCACATAATATTGTGTGATTAGGATAGCAGTCAATGCACCATATATAGTAGAAAAAGTCCTAAAGTGGATTATGTTCACTCTCAAAAACCATACATAACATTTCATGACATATAAATCTTTTACCAAAAAATTCGAGGAATATATAATTTTTTCCCTCGATAAAATAATAAAAATCATACTTATACATTTAACACGAGTAAAATAAAAAATACATAATCCTTAAGAATGATCAATTCCATGAGAATGAATTGTTTTTTTTAATTTTGATTCAAGGCATAACCTGAATCTAAATCATAAGGATTCTTAAGAGAAGAATGAATTAAATTAATTTGTAATTTCATAATTGGAAAAAAGGATATAGGCCATGAATATGTATTAATAATTTAGTAAACTCCTGAGAATTATTTGGAGAATAAAGAATAAAAATGACCCACCTGGGTGAGACATTTCGAAATAACTAAGGGATTTTTTTAAATAACGAAATAGCATATTACTTTCCATAAAAATAGAATTTAACAAAGTGGGTTATCCATAAAATAATAGTTTTTTATATTATATCCATATATTAAAAACTATTATTATTTTATTATATACATGATTCAAGAAATAGGAAGGTTTCCTTAAATCATATTTACATAAAATTGATAATTTTGTTGGGAACTAAAAACATTTATAACCCTAAAACAAAAAGAATATTTTACTAGGAATATATATTAGGGACTTATATAAAAAAAATAGAAGAATTAAATGAGAAGAATATTGTGTGAAAGAGAGAAAAAAGGTAGATTTTAACAAATAATCATTGAGGGTGTTTCAGAAGATCACTTTAATTTTATAAAGTTCTCTTCACTTCCATTTATCTTCCTCTCCCTTGGAAGTTATCCCTTGGGTAGCTATTTAAGGCTCCCTAGATTGGAATTTTTGAGAGAAAAAGTCTCTAATTAACTGATAAGATGTTGAGAGGATAATAGGTTAATGTTTTAGTTGGTCAAATGATTTGTAATGGTTGGATAAATAGGGAGAAGGTGGTATCATTTTATAAGAGAAGGAAATGAATCTTTTGTAAACAATCATTATTTTTCAAAAATATCACTCCATAATTGAAGGCCAAAGGATCCAAAAATGACATGTAATGGTTTGGTTAAATATATAAGGTATATCATATATCTTATATCATATATTATAATGGTTTTTCACATTTTCTATCCACTTGAACAACATTGAAACCATTTACCCTAATTTACCTTTACCATGATAACTCCAAATTCACCATTAGAAACTAATTTTAATGGAAAAAATAAAAAATAAAATTATTTAATAATTTTAAAATTATGATTTCATATATTGAAATGATTTTTTAAAATGATTTTTTGATGATTTAGAGAAATTAATTTTAGTATTAGCAAATTGAATATATAAAATCCATTTCATAGAAAAAGTTCATTTTAGGAGTAAAATTTAATCGTGTGATAATATTATAAATTTATTTTGATTTTCAAGGAATAAATTTCTTTATTATATAAAAAATAAATTTCATGGTGATTTAATATCTTTCCAAAAATTTATTTTACCATAAATTTAAAAACAATCTTTTTATTAGGATTGAAATATTAATTTTATATAGTTAATATTATGTGTTACAGAATTAAAAATATATATTTAAAATTCATGACAATATTACCTAAAACATATTTGGTTAATTAAAACGTTTTATAAAAAATTAATTCTTTATTAAATACAAAAAAGTCTCAAAATTCACTGTTTTGGAAAATACCATGTTTTTCACTATTCATATAAAAATCATTTATTTTAGAGAAATACCATAAATTAATCCTAAGATTATTTTAATTGTAAGAATCCAAAAACATAATTTATTTTATTATATTCATAATATATAAGTGACTAATATTAATTTTAAAATATGAAATCTATAATGTATTAAAAAATGTTTTTTGAAATTTGACTGAAGTTCTAAAATGTATAATATGGGTTTATAAATTAAAAAAAATATTATTAAAATGATAAATTGACATAGAAGGTACATATTTGGACTTATAAAATGGTTTCATTAATTTTAAAATCATACTTATATAATAATAATCTCATTAAAGTCATATTATTTATAAAGTTGTTATTTTACATTATTCGCCTAGAAATAAATCATTTTAGAACAAACCCAAATATTCATCTTAAACTAAAATTGATAATCTAAAAACAAATATTTCTTTTGTTTTAAAAGTAAATTTCTATAAATTTTATATTTTAACTTTTAAATAGAATAATAAAATTCAATGAGAAATTATTTTTATAGGAAAATAATTTATTTAAAATACCACTTATTCTTATTATTCATTTCTATAAAAAACTAATAAATATTATATTAAAAAATAAAAATTATATTTTCCTAAAAATAATAATTTAAAAATATAAATCTTAGATATATTTAATAAAAAATATATCACATTAAAAGATTGTTCTTAAACAAAATAATTTGAGAAAATTATCTTTTTATTAAAATAAAAGGAGAAAACTCCAAGATTAAGTTGTATGAAAATGATGCAGACTGAGGGTTTCACCTCCTACAATGAGTTTGAAATCATTCAGAAAGGATCTAGAAAAATAATATAGAATTTTACTCTCACTATCATCCCCTTTTTAGACAAATTATCTTATGAAACGTTACCTTCCCTCTATGTGTGGCTAACCACAATAGTCTATTAGATGAGTATCCTTCATTTCATTATTAAGTAGGTAAATTCCCATGGAGGGATATAATTTTCGTTTAGGTTCCCAACTAACACTTGAGAATTTTATTCAACCTCCACTATGTTCAAGTTATAAATATTTTACAACATTAGACCACTATCTGTCACCCTCACCAATACTATTATAGAGTTTCATGGGCCATAAAAAAGAACAAAACCAAAAAACCACTTTTGCCCTGCACAAGAACACCTCTTTTAATTTCCCCAACCAAATAAGAATCATCAACATTAAATTTCAAACCCATTTATAGAGGTTTCTAGCTAACCCATAGGTTATGTAGTTTATTATAAAACAACCACTATATGCATAATGGAGATATATATTAATATGTTCATTAATTAAATTACCTATATTCATATATACCAATTCAGTGGCTAGGTTTTAATCTTATAAAAATTTATCAATTTTTTAGTTTGATATTTATTATAGAGTTAGATATTGAACATATTTGGCTTAATTAGAGGGAAAAAAATATTAAAATTTCATGTCGGTACACTGAGACCCCTCCTGGACGGTGATAGGCCCAATGTACTGCCTGAAGCCTACCTCTAATTGGCCATGGGTTGGTGAAAACCCCGAGTAGGCATAATACTCACTATATTAAGAAGTTTACTAATATATCTGAATGTAATTTACACAACCATACATGTTACTATAATGTAGAAAAATAACTAAATAACCACATGGTATATAAATCCTCACATTAACCTCTAGAAAACAAAAGTGATAAATAATACATAATCCATAATATAGTGGAGAATTATATATTCCCAACATAAATAGGAAACCAAAATTAACAATATATAAGATATATTTACCCACTCAGAACCAAATTTTATCACCATCAGTTAACACAACCATTAAATGCTACTAAACTCTTCTAGCACATATTTCTCAATGATCCCACCAAATAGTCAACCATCTGCATTAGACACAACATGTTAGGGAAAAGGTTCTCATGTAGGGTTGAGTATATCAATTCCTAGTCGGACTACATAAAAACAAAAATGAGATATCAAAGTATTTTTTAGATCATAATCACAAATCATGAGGAAATAGAAAATTATAAACCCCAATATTTTCAAAAGAGAGAACTAAATACCAAGGAAAAGTATCAATATTTAAAACTAGCTATAAATGATGTCTGCATGAAGCCCCTTAAATATGAAGTGTTCAAGTTTGGAACCCATGTAACTTCTATGGAAATATATTTGGGGACCCACACCTCACCGATGGATACACAACAATTGAGGGAGTAGTGACCACAATGAAGGACCTTCACCCCACATGAGCTCTTAAAAAAAGGATTTCCAATTCCAAAGATATAAGACTCATGCCCTATGTGTGTGTGGGGGGTACAAACCCAATCAATATAAATTATTTGGGGGACCCATTCCCTAACATTACCATGCTACCTAGGCTGTTCCAACCCCAATATCACTTTAAAGAGAACCCCAAAATCCATGAATCATATACCCAAATATAAGGGTGGAAATATGGTTGTAGCACCTTATATCTTATCTTTGATATCAATTTAAAGGACACCATCACACTTTATGTGAAAAAATATCAAGGATATATAATTTACATACCCTAATCTATGTTCCGGATAAGGGGATATGTTACATCACTAAGACTGGAAGATGTACATGATGTACGATATAGAGTACGTGGTTTTTATCTGTAGTTGGGTTTCATGGAATGTAAAACCAGAGTGAAGCAAGTATTTCTCCACTGGTACACAACATGCGATGCTAACCCACATGGCTTGTAAGGCCAAATGACCACTTTAGTATCTACTACTTGTAAAATCTATGTAGTCAACTTGGAAGTGTATATGAAATCATCCATAAATCACTTTACATGTGATATTTAACTCCAAAAAAACCATAGCTACTACACAGAATGATATACATAGAGTGGGTTATTCATAATTAAATTTTGTGCAGTTGGGTTTTTAATAAATTCCATGAACTACCCATAATCTTAATATATCCACGAATTTTACCTCCAATCATAACAAAACACCACAAAAAATATTTCCTATGATCGTATAGCCTTTATCAGTAGATTTCAATCTATTCTTGGCCAAAAAATGAACACCCAGCTACACTTCTCACTAACCTTAGGCACAATCATTCCAAAACATTATCCCTCAAGCATCCAATCCATCACAGTCTCCACCATCCAATGATTCTCCTTACAATATCATCCTATCATCAATCCTAATTATTGATAATAGTTTTTATAAATGATTTATACTTGAACTGGAATCAAATTAGTAGATCCACTAGAGAAATCAATGTACAATTATGATAATGTGAATAACGGTTAGAGAAATCCCTCAAACATCAAAAGTTATTATCAATTATGGATATTGTGAACCAGACCATCCATTGTTGGGGTGATGAAGAAATAATAGATGAAAAAATGTAAAATTATACAATCTAGAAAAATTATTAAATTATAATTTGACATGGCCATAAAAAACCAATAGTAAAATGAAGAACATTATTCCATGCTCTGAAAGCAAAGAATGTGGAGAAAATCCATCGATAAAAAAATTCCAACTTCAAGAATAGTTTGATTACTAAACAAGAATGAATCTGCATCAACATCATTGGTGATTACTAATGAGCTCATTCATCTATCCCATAATTCCTCCTCGATCACATGTCAAGGTCTATCCCACAATTACACCTCTCAAAATCCTAGGGTTTTTTGACTAATTAATTAATTAATACTTGAATCCTTATTATTCCACCCATGATAGTAGGCACCCATGAAACCCATTGAAAATGTAATTTACATAATTTATTTGGTAAATCTCCATTATAGTCTCAGTAGTGGTCTCATTTTTCACATATGAGACTCCATTAAAAAGTAAAATCATTATTCTCAAATATTTTTGCACACGATCAATAATAATATATTATTTTATAATATATAAATATTGGGGTTCTGTAATGCATTAAATTTAATATTGGATGTAAAAATAAAATACAAAATATCATTCAAAATATTATAAGGGATTAATAGAGAATGAAATGTTGTTATATCCTCCACACCTTGAAGAATGTTTATCTAGAAAAGTGAAATCCACTCGAAAAGGTAAGGGTTCACAGACTGTATCTCGCCCTCCTTATCTCATGAGATCTTAGAGAGGATACCATACCACCAAATAAAACAAACTAGTGGGATATTTCATCCATAAAAGGTACTCTCCGCCCGATCCTCAATTTCCACTAGGCACTCTAAAAACGTGACATCGTCCTCGATGTCCAGATCACCGCAATCAATGATGGGTGATGTCATTTTAATGTATCTCATTAATTGTGAAACATGGTAGACTTGATGCGCTTGATACAACCATGGGGTAAATCCAAGCAGCATAAAATCTCACTTACCCTATAGAAGATCAGAAATAGACCGATGTACATTAGGGATAGCTTACCATACCTACCAAATCTCCCCAAACGCACTAAGGTGAGATCTCCAGGATTACTTAGTATCCCTCCTTGAACTCCAAGGTAATCCATCGATAGTATATGTACTAATTATGTTGTCTCTAAGTGGTCATCATCCACTACACTGAGGATGGATAGTCATGGACGTAATAGTTCGGTCATGTTGATAGTTTCAATCTCTTAATTATGAGGTTATTCTATGATACTTAATGATGGATGTGGGAATCTAATATATCTCCCTCATTCTCATATACACTATAGTTATAGGTTTTTGATGTGGAATAGATTAGGGGTTTGGGGAGTTATTTGATCACTCCCTTTTTTATGTTATCTTACATAGATATTCATTATTAAATATAGTAGATATATTTTCTATTATGTGTTCCCCACATCAACGAACATTTATGACTAGAACTAGGAGTTCATTATAACTCTAACATGAATCAACCCACCAGGACCCCTCCTAGTCAGATATAGGTTGTATGTTCCACCCAAAGATACCTGTAATAGGAAAGGGGTTGGTTAGAAGCACTAATTAGTAATTAAACTCAATATGGGAGTCCATAGACTAATGTACTTGAACAAAATGCACAAAACCATACATGTCACACCAATGAATGAGAATAACTGAACAACCACATGGTAAATAAATTCATGCATCAACCATTATAAAATTTTAGGTTAGGAACAACAGTTAAGTCATAGTTAAAATGGCAAAAGATACATTCCCAACATATATAGGAAACCAAACCAAATACTTTATGGGAGGAAGGTCTCGATGTAGATCCAAGCATGATCACCCTAACTAACACCACCACAGAGTAACACTAATCTCCTCTAACACTTTTTTCCCTAAAATCCATTTTTAAAATACCATTTTATGCATAAGACGCGATAGATGTGGGAAACTTTTATCATGTAGGGCTGAGTATGTACATATATAGTGGTATTCCGTAAAAAATACTAGGGGATATCAAAATATTTGTCACCTGATAGTCACAAACAAATAGGAAATGGGAAATGATATACCTAGATATGTTAAAAGCCTGATGAATCTGAACCATTCAAGTTAGCATCCCACATAACCCCTCTAGATAATTAGTTGGCTAGCCATGCTTCAAAATTGGATACATTATAGTGGAAGGAGTACCGACCCCTGTAGAGGAACCAAACATTTACCGAGCTCTTAAATAAGGGAGTAATGACTCCATAGATAGAGGAACCATACCCTATATTTGTGTGGGGAGTAACAACCCTATATGTATAAATTATTTATAAGAACCATTCCCTAACATAACAATTCCACTAGGGGATAAATGACCCTAATATCACAATGAAGATCATGCCAGAATCCCATCACAAAACACTGAAAGTTGAGAGTAGAAATATAATAGTATCACCTCACATGTCATCTTTGATATAGAAGTGAAGGTCATCACAACAATCTATGTGGAAAAAACTAGTGATGGAAAATTAATTTGACTAAATATATGTTTCAAGATTTGGTATATGTCTAGTAAATAATACTATAATAAGCAAATAGTGTGTAATACATCTTACATGGTGAGTAACTCCATTTTCATTACTCGATGTGTAAAACTAGAGGGAATGATGTAATGCTCTCTCAGTACATGGAATAGGATAATACCCATAAGAAATGTAAATATAAATGATTACTTGACAATATAATCTTTTTATATTCCACTAAATTGGATAAGAAAGGTACATAGAGTGCACCATAAAATCACATGACATGTAATATTTAGCTCAGGATGAAACCATATCCACTCAACCAAACAAGATATACAGTGAGTGTTCTTTTGAACCACACACCATGTATTTTGGTTTCCCAATGAAATTTTTTAGAGAATAAAAAATATTTCAGTCACCACCAATCTCACCTTCAGTCACCCTGTAAGATCCCATATTTTACCACGTACATTTTTTTTAGTTTTCATGCTTTTTTGGATGGTTTGAATCATGTTGAATGGTTTTTGTGGTGTTTTAGGTTATATATATGAGCAGTATAAATTGTATTAGTTTCAGTTTTTTTAGGAAACATACACTATAAATATATATATTATAAATTACATGAGAAATTTACTTTGTATGTTACAAGGGGATTACCCCAAAAGAAATTTTGACCCTAAAATAAGGGATATCACAATGTAAATGAGGATCTTATAGTGTACAATGTAAATTTATTCCATAATCCATGTCAAGTAGATTGATAAAAGCTAAATTTACACCATAAATTTCATATTTTTGTTGTAAATAACTTATTACTTTAAAAAACAAATCATGAATTCCCTTTATAACCCTTAATCCATATAAAATTTCTTCATATCCTTTTTCTTCCCCAAATCTCATAAAATATCCTCCACTAATTGAGATCAATTTCCTCCTATAAAGCTTGGATTTTATCTTGTATATCCATCCAAAATAGAAATCACTCACCATTTGTCACATTGGATAACCAATGGTATGTAATTCAATCAACCTTTTACTTTTCTTTTTTTTACCTCGCCATATTGAATGCTAAATCTGTGTGAGCTAATATGACCTATTTCCAGGGAATTCATATATTTAGTTGATTTCTCCCATTATAGTACATATTAGAAGTTGACAAAGGATGATGAGTCTATTACCCCTATAAGATAGATGGTCTATTATTTTTCCTTAAATGTATAGATGTTTATATTGTGCGACGTCGTGTTATGCACCTAAATTTCCTTGAGAATCCATTTTTAATGTTAAATTGATTGAATAATTGAATATATATATGAATGGGTTGTCCATTATCCCTAATCAGAATCTTTGGATTTTTTTTTACCTTGATGTGATCCACCCATTAGGGAATGTGACATTAAATTCCATGAATCATATGCCCTGTAATAATGTTAAAATTCCTTTTTTAGGTGTGTTAAATTAGACCATGTGAATGAGAAGAATTAATTGAATTAAAAAATTTAAGTGATAATTATATAGGCCCTCCAAACAAAGGATTTTAACTTTAACCACCCTCTAAGTTGGGTCATCTTGTACATGTATATATGAAAATGAATTGGAAAATTGATTAAATGAAAGGTGAGTTGTAAGACCATGTCCCCAAACACTTGGTTAATTATGAATCATGATAAAATATATTTTATTTTTTATGGAAACCTGGGGAATAATTTCTTTTGATTGAATATAGTCATAAAACATGATTTTTGAAGGTGACAGATGCCTTGAGTGAAGTTAGACTTCTGTTGTTAGTTTCCTTGTAAATGCTAATGGGACACCACCAATTCAATGATTCATTTAACAAGTGAATGAACACACATGGATTTGTTATTTCTATTAGAATTGTATAACCTATATTATCACCAAGGGTCCTCCTATATTTCTAGAAATAAAATAAAATAAATTTTATGGATGATTCTCCCTGTATTTGACATGATATTATGGACTACTATGGTTATAACCACTGGATCCATTCTAGTCTAGCACTGAGTCTATCTAGGACATGATACTAGGTCTTGTAATGAATTTATACTCCTTAGGGTGAACAAATAAGGGTATTCCCATGTGGAAATCACTCATTTTATAAAAATTATTTCTCTTAAAATTATGATAATTCACATAACTACCATTTTACATGGATTCGTTGATCGCATACCTCGTGTCACAACCTTGTAAATTTTAAATTAAAATATTAATTACTCAAAGAAATTGCAAAATTATTATTATGTACGTAGTATCATATGGTTGTTCCTTAGGGAACCTAGATCAACATGGTTTTTTATTTATCACCTTTATTTATTATACATATTCACTGCTCATTGTATATTCACTGATTGGATAATACAAGAAACTGTTGGTGGTGGCCAGCTGAGTTTTACACACACCCAATTTGGTGCATTCATTTGTACCCGAGAAGACCTTATGAATGTAGGTAGGTATAAGGGAAATATCCATTATATTGATTCTTGAATTTTATACAAAGATGTATTACAGAGAAGTAGACCGATCCTGATCTTAATATTCTATTATAGATATATTTTATATTTTTTTATATATCATGTAATGTTTGTGAATGATACTCAGTTTCCCCTACATTTCTCTTAGTTCATAACATCATGAAGTCACTTTTTTTTATATTATAATATCTTTTTGGTTGTCATATTATCTATATGATTCAAGCTTCCACTGATGTTCATTTATTATGTTTTTTTTTCTATTTTCTCATTTTTTAGACCACTGTGCTGCAATATGATTGTGAGGGTATTCTCTCTCCACCATACACTCATCCACCCTAATTACTAGTTGGTATTCTCTAACATAAAATTAGGTGCTCTAGAGGTCATTTTGCCAATAGAGTTTAGTTTCTTATGAGTGAACTAGGTCTGGGATGTTATAAGTGGTATTAGATTACTTTTTTCCCCTTATATTACTATTTTGGTTGGTAGAAAGGAGACTAAGAATGTGTCAAAATATGGTGATGAACATGTCCCTCGGAGTAGATAACCCATGTATAGAGAAAATACAAGTTTACTAGGATGAGACTTTTTTTTCTGGACTAAGCGAATTAGAGTCATATTGATTTCACAAATGGGTAACACACATGATTTTTGGTATTTCTTTTTCTTATTATTATTTGCTAAATTTTTACCCCTGGATTTCTATGAAAAGGAAGTATTTATCTCATGCATTATTATAGGCACTAATAGATTTATATTCCATGAATATTCCATGAAAATCGCATTCCATGTATACTTTATTGAGTTCATTTTTTACAACATGTTGTGGTGACTTGATTGATATATAGTAATTGGGATAATATTTTACACAAGAAGAGTATAAATAAACTTTCTTATAATGTTTTCCTCAAATAAAAACTTTTTTTTTCAATATATATTGAGGTTATCACTTTAATTAACAAATTAACATATATTTGATATACACAACCATGGTTATTGTATCTAAAACGTTAGTTTATTTCAATTACCTAAATTACAATTGTAATTTATAAATAACTTACTTCTATAAATTGGAAATAATGATTCATCTAATCAAATAATTTTATACAACGTTTTTCATTATAAGACAAGATTTGACATGTCTAGTTGTAGTTACATGATGTACCAACTATAACTTATAAGGTTATGAAATTATAAATTGGGAATGATAGCTCATCTAACTGAAACTTAACATATATATATATGAAAATTGTTGAATTATAATTCTTAAATGAAAATTTTACCATTAGATGGGGATGCTAATTGTAACTTAAAGGGTGTATTCCTCTATAACTTATAGTTGAAACTCCACATACGCAATCCTTTAGAACAAAACAATGAAATTCACCCTAACAAGATCTTTGTAGTGGGTAGTAGAGAGTGTCACTTATGACCCTTATGTGCGCTTATGATCTTTTATATCATGTAAAACTTGATTTAGAAGAGGAAAAAGGGGAATTGACACTTGTGTAGGATGTATTTGTACATATACTTGTCATTTATCAATGATATTTTCTATTATTAAATATTATTTTTTCGTTTTTTAGAAATGTAGAGATATTCCTCTATGTTGAACTTGAGTTGTGTTCTAACAAGGAGATGATGACCATGCTTTAGAGGTGGAGGGCCCTGAGCCAGCAATAATAACTCTATTAGTGCCACTTGTGGAACCTCCTAATATTATTGATCTAGGAACTGATGATAATTTTCAAGAGGGATTCTTATGAATAATTTAATCTACATAGGGAACTCCATGACCTACCTCTTCGATGGAAGAGTTGACTATATAATTACAACACCAGCACCTGCCAACCTTTTTATAGGAAGGTGGTGCCCAAGATGGTGAGTTTCGGATAGAAGACATGTTATTTATCTTCTACCATCTAGAGATGCCTCCAAAATGGAGGGTCAATCACACAATGTATATACATAGAAGATAAAAAAATATAAAGTGTAATTTTTTTTATCCAGGATGATCAAAATTGGGTAATTGTCTAGAGGGATTTCAGGATACCCTTCTATAAGTAGTAATTTTCTAAGACAATTATAGATTACTGAGCTAGATAGTTTGTTCATCATTTTTAGAGAAACTTATTAGTTATGGATTACCCTTCCTGTTTTATATAACTTCAAAAATTGTTTTTCTAGTTTTACTTGGTGATAATAATTCTAAAGATAAATGTTTTCAATAAGTGCTCCTATATGCCATCCGATTACATGTGAATGTGTTTTTTTGGATTACCATCACTGAAATTGTGAAACCAACCCTCATCACTGAGCATGACCATAGGGAAGTTGACTTTATGGGGAATGGTGGTTTAGTACCTCTATAGGGAAGTAGTTCATATATCAGTAGAATGTTATGTGTTGATCGTTATCGCAGAGGCAGTAGTAGGCAGAGTGTGTATTTAGGTAGCCATGTGATCCATCACCAATAAAGTAGTCCATGACACACAAATCCTCACTATAGTAAGGACCTAGTTGAGTGCTAATATTATGGAAGGATGAGTCATCTTTTTTCTGTTTTTAGAACCTTTTATATAATTTTCAATGATAGGAGGTCTGAATCAACTCTGGAGTTTGGAGTAGAATCAACAACTCTATGTATGGCAGGGAGCTAGAACACTATATTCTGATCATGATGAAGAGGTTTTCATGGATGATGGAGCTAGAAACCAATTTTATAGTTCCAGTGGAGTGATCCTACATAGGGAAGTCATGTTGTATCTCAAGACTGTAAATCAAGCCATATATATGTTGTTCATCTAACACATGAGGATAATTGTTTTGGTGCATCTATGGTTTGATGTATGATTTTACTAACCTCTATAGTTAGGTCTATTTTATTTGAAGTAGTTCTTTCCCACTCATTTATATTTATGAAAATTGAGGAAATAATTAGGCTCTAAATTCAATATTTATATGCAGTGATGATCATTAACATTCCACTGAGGATCTGATCAGAAAGTGCATGTTATTTTAAGGAGTGATCCCTTAAGTTAGGTGACTATCATTTCATATGGAAATCTTCCACATATAATATGAAAGGTTTTAAAATTATTCTAGGGATGTACTGGTTAGTTCTTCACCATACTCATGTTGATATCTATCACCAAAGGGAATCATTCACATTACTCGAGGGAGTATCTATATTAATAAACGAGAATGGGATTTCTAAGTGAGTCAATATGTAATTGAGCATCATGGGATGAGTGGGTTGACAACCCATATGGAATGAATATTTCATGATGATAAGGGAATGATACATACAAATTTCCCTCCTATGGTGGATCATTTTAGGGATGTCTTCCCTAATGAATATTTGGGGAGACCTTATGAGAGGGAGAGATAGAAGGGGAGTTTACAAATAAATTAATTCTATGAGCAGAAATAGTATCAATTACTCCTTACAAGATGGTTACTACTAAATTTAAGAAGATTAAGATTCAATTAATGTATTTATAAGAAAGGGAATTTATAAAAACCTATACATCTCTATGGGGTTATATTATGCTTTTCATGAGGAGGGTGGATGAGACCTTCAGGATTATCATGGATTACCAGAATTTGAATCAGTATAAATTTATGAATTATCATCCACTACCTTTTATAGATTACCTATTAGATTAGCTCTAAGAAGTTAGGCTCTTATGAAAGATTTATTTGAGGTTAGGATACATCATGTATGAGTACTAACTTTAGATACAACACATACAACAATCCATAGTAGATATGCACTGTATGAGTAATTTGTTACATCGTTCTGTCTCATGAACCTGATGGCAGTTTCTATGGTTATAATGAATTGAGTTTTCAACCTTTATCTATAATATTTTTTGGTCATTTTCAGGGATTAAATCTTGGTTTACTCATAGACTCAAAATGATCTTGTAAAAAATCTTGATATCCTTCTGGGCACACTGGGGGAGAATATGTTATATTATAAACTCAGAAAATTCCTCATAGGGTTGATAATGGTCATTTTTTAGTTGAATTATCTTGAATAATGAAGTATATTAGGCTTATAAGAACTTTAGGGCCATGGTTTCTTTGTAAAAATCCAAGAACATCTTTGATATTAAGTGATTCAGGAGGATGATTAGATATTATAGGCATTTTATTATGTATTTCTCACAACATGAAGCACATACTATGATGTTGACTAAGAAATATATAAATTCTCTTAGAAATAATTCTTATGAAAATAATTTCAGGATTTGAAAAAGAAGTAAAACAACTATGTCGATCCTAATTCTACATGATCTCGATAGAGGCTATAGTGTATATTGTGATGCTTTAGGCATTAGACTAGGAGTTGTTTTGAAGATATAAGATCATGTAATGGAATACAAGTCTTTCCAATTGAGATCTTATGAGAATAAATACCTAATGCACAATATCTAGATGTGAATAATTGTTATTTCCTTATGTTGTTGGAGGAAATATCTATTCTGAGAGTTGTTTTTTACACACATACCAAAACATAATTAAATAAATATTCACATTGAGTGAAATGAATGTTATATTGTGAAGATGGGTCGGATACCTAGAGTATTATGATTATAAACTTGATTAGATGTATGGGAAGGGAAATATAGTGGTTGATGCTCTGATCTAGAAGACTCAGTCACAAGCAGTTCAAGTGACCAGTAATGAGTGGAAGTTGATTACAATTTTTATGTGATTCAATTAGAGGTGAATGACAGTTATGGGGAGACTATACTTAAATAATTATCTATGGCCTCTTAATTTTTAGATATATTTAATACAAGGTACATTTAGGATCATGAGGTCTTGGTCGAAAGGGAATATGCTTCTGGTGAGGACCATCACCTTGTTGAGTTGTTGATGGGGATGAGATATTGCACATTCAATGACGTGTTTGGGAATCCATGATCATATGGGAAGAGTTCATGAGAGAATCTCATGAATTTTCTTGGGAAGTGAATCATGATCTTATGAATATGTACTATGATTTATTATTCTTGTATTTGTGGCATAGTATGAAAGTAAATATAGTTTTCATTGTTACTCATTGTCCTTCCTATCAATAGGTGAAGGTGGAACACCATCGACTAAAAATATTTTTGCAGCTGTTACCCATTCTAGAGTGGAAAAGGGGCACTTTCACCATGTATTTTGTAATGGTATTATCAATATCCCATTTAAGAAGTTACTCATTATTGGTGATTGTTGGTAGACTAAAAACTTTCTCCCACTTCCTGTATAATAGATACACCATTTCATTGGATGAGCTAAGAATTATATATGTTGTGGAGATCATATAAATTCACAGAGTTCCACATACCCCTGTATTGGATAGGGATTATGAATTTAAATTGTGTTTTTGTATGGATTTGAAGAAGGATTTGGGTTATAGGTACTTCTGAGTACAACCTGTCAACCGCAAACCGATGAGATGTCTGAGCATACAATATAGGTGTTAGAGGAAATTCTTCTAGCATACATCCTGGAATTTGGATGTTATTTGGAGAAAAATCTTCCTATTTATGAGTTTTATTTTATTAACATATTCCAAGAGACAATATATATGGATCCATAAAAGGCCGTGTATGGGTGTCCCTGACATTCACCCCTATAATGGTTAGAATTAGGAGATGTAGTGCTACTAGGACATTATCTCATTGAAGAGACATTAGAGTATATACACTTAATCAATAAGAAAATAGACACTAATAAATTTATTAAGGAGGTTTATTTTGATTTCCATCGATGACCTCTAGTATTTAAGGTAAGAGATCAAGTCATTTTGGGAGTTTCTACTAGACTAGGGCATTGATGATTTAGGTGGAAAGGTAAGATATCACCTCAATTAATCGAACCTTTTTAGGTTTTGGATAGGGTTTGATGAGTTCATTATTAGACATAGAATTCTAATAAATACAAGGATATGAAAAATGTTTTTCATATTTCTTAGTTACAACATTATCATTAAGACTCATCTCATTTCCTTCATCTAAATTGGATTAATAAGGATATTGATGCTTCTTTTGAGGAGAATCGACTGTGTATCATGTATTAGAACATTGAGGATATTTGTTGTAGGTAAGCTTCTATATTATAGGTTTTATGGTATAATATCTATGTAAAAGATAAGGCCTAGTACAGAGAGGTCGATGTATGTTCTCAGTAGATTGAACTATTCTCAGATGATGCTCAACCACCCCTAGAAGGGGAACTCAGGGACAAGTTATTTCAAGGGGTGGTTCCAAGATCATTTCTAGGTACATTTTTCTTTATTATTTGTGTTTTATCTATTGGTTTAAACACTTTTGAAAGGATTTTTGGGTTATATCTATGTGTAACAAAAATTTAAGGATTTCTAGTCTCTTTATAGAAATTTTATACCGTAAAATTATATCTTAAGGTGTAAATGAGTAATTTATTCCATAAATTATTTAGGTTTTACACCATATTCTAGGTGTAACCTGTAAGAGGGAACATTATGATATAATTGATGATATCACACCACAAATTACAAATTTACCCTGTAATCCTAGTTGGGAGGACCCTAAAGAGATATCTATTCAATAAATCATTTATTTATGTCGTAAATATGAAATTGACACCATAAATATATCAATACAAAAAATGTTATTTCCATTTATACACCTCCAACTACATAACCTTCATTCCTCTCTTTTTTCTTCCCTAATTTTTTTAGAAACTCTTGTCCCCCATTGAGAGATCCTTACACCTCTCAAGATAGGTTTTGAGCTATCTTCTCCATACATTATAATAATATATTTTAAATTTTCATGGTTAATTTTTATTTGTAATATATTAGATCCTATTACATCTTTTCTTCATTTTTCACACCATATGTAATGATAAATTTGTGAGAGGTAATATTTTTTATTTTCAGGGTTTTTTTATTTATCCGATTTTACTCATTCTAGAAAAAATTATAAGTCTATATAATATTAGGAGTATACTTCCCATAAAAATTAGGTTTTATACCCTTTTCGCACTAAATTTATTAATTTTTATATTTTCCATTTCCATGTCATCTACTATAATTTCCAGGAAATTACCTTTTAAATGTTAAATTTATTAAATAAATGGTTATCTCTTTAAATAGGGTTTCTTTTCATCACAAATTTTATTTTTAGAGGTTTTATACCTCAACATGGTCCACCCAATAGGATGTGTCTATTTAAAGGCCATGAATCCCATGGATTGTTACAATGTTAAACTACCGTTTAAGGTGTTTAAAATTGGACCCTGTAAATGAAATTTTATAATTGAATTAAATGATTGAAGTGATAATTTTCAAGGACATATAATAATATGATTTTAAATTTAACCACTCTATAAGGTGGGTTAAATTTTATTCATATATATAAATGAATTGGATAATTTTTTTAATGAAAGGTGAATGTTATGACTATGTCAACTAAACCATGAGTAGTTATGAAGCATGATAATGGATAATGTATTGATTATTGACACTTGATAAATAAATATATCATGATTGATTACAGTCATAGACCTTGAATTTTGAAGTTGAGGCATTAATTGAGTGATACTTGGACACCCATTCTAGCTTTCCATTGAAGGTATCATGGGATACCACTGATTCGTTAATGTTCCTTCCAAGTCAATGACCACACATGGATTTGGTCTTTATCTTAGAAGTGGATTACCTAGCTTGGTATCCTGAGTCAAACTATATTTGTTGAAATCAATGAATGTAAATTACATATATAATAATCCTTGGATTCAAATTTTTATTATATACCATTGAGGTTATGATGATGATACCCTTTCAAGTATAGCACTGAGGCCACCTAAAACAAGATCTTAGAGATTAGGTATAATTTATCTCCCTTAGGGTGAAATTCCATGGGAAAACCCCAGTGGGCTTCACGTGGTTTATAAAAATTAATAATTTTAAAGTTGTTGGACTTCACATAAATCACATTTTATATAGACTCCTTAGTCTTATACCTTGTTTCCCGAAATTATAAATTGTAATTTATAATGTAAGTTCTGAGAGACATTCCCAACATATACCAAAGAAAGAAGAATTTGACAAGTGTTCCTTAGGGAACCTAGACCGACATCATTGTTTATTTATCAACTTTATCTATTATACACACTCACATATCAATGTATATATACCGACTAAATAGTAGTAGACACCATTTTTGGTGACCTATTGAGTTTTACTCACACCTTTTTTGGGATACCTATTTTTAACAGAGTTGAGGTTAGGGATGTATGTAGGGACAAGCGAAAGATCCATGATATGGGATCTTTATTTTTATTCTAGGATAGTGTATAAATAATAGGACCATGCTTGATCATGTGATTTTATTATAGATAGTTTTTTTCTGGTATTTTTATAATATGTTCTGTGTGTGAGTACTATTTAGTTTCTCTCATATTACCCATTTTTTTAGCATCAAGAAATCACTATTTTTATATGATGCAATCATATTAGTTGTTTTATTATTTGTAAGATTCAATCTTCCTCTAATGAAAATTAAATATTTTTCTTTTGTTTAATTATTTTTTAGACCACTATAATATACTATGATATTGAGGGTATAGTCTTCCCCATCATAAAATCATAGATGTTCACTACTAGTCATTGTCCTATAGTGTACAACGATTAATTCTTGATTACATGTGGTTGACATATTTTAGTTATGATTGAACCGATTCAGGGAGCTTACACACACTAAAAATCCACAAAATATATTACTCAAGATCATAGGCTTTTGTTGGTCAATTTTCAATCACTATTGGTTAGAAACTGAATCATGTTACGCTGATTTCTATCCAAGAACACCATTTCACCACCAACACCTACTATGTCTACAAAACATTGTCTGTCCATTTCTATCCAGTGGTTATCCTACTAATCTATACCAATAATCAATATCAATGAATACACATAGTTACAGTAAATGATAATTACTCAAATCAGACCAAATCAGTCAAAAAACATACCCAATTATAAGATATGATGATATCATAAATAATTGTGTGATAATTGCATTAAACAACAAAAGAGATAATCAATAATGGATATTTTAAACATGTTCATTGATTTTTAGAATGGTATACCAAAGAACAAATGAAAATAATGAAAACAAATAAAATAAATGCCAATTAGGAAATAATAATTTGATTGGAATATAAAAAAATGGATTTGAATAAAGAGAATCATTCCATTATCAAAAATCATAGAAGGAGGATTTCAATCCTTGTATAATAATGAATCTATCTCATCACTATTGGTAAACCCATGATGGGACCTTTCGTCAATCTTGTAATTCATCATCGATCACTTGTCATGGTATCTCCCATGATTACATATCTCTAAATAATATGGTTGAATTAGTAACACTAGGGATTAATAAGAGAGGGGTTGAGAGAGGAGAAAACAAGGAAAAATAACTAATTTATGGATTAATTAACTAATTAGATTCTCGATCTTTATTAATATTCCGGTGATAGAAGACACTCATGGAACCCATTGAAAATGAAACTTACATTATTTCTAAGGTAAATTATATGTTTCATACTAAACTGTGGTATCAATTTTCCTATGAAAGAATCCATTTAGAAGAAAAATCATTATTCTGGAATATGAATGTGTATGAGATATGAATATTATATTTTTAATATATTAATACTAGGGCTCCATGATGGACAAAATTATACCCCAACACTATAATTAATCTCAAAAATAATATTTAAAATATTATAAGGGTTTAATATAAAAAAAGAGTTATTAAATTTTATATATTATTTATCCTTTCAGGAGAAGATAAACACTATATAAAGGGTAAAAATGAAACAATATTCCAATTAGATAGGGATGATATAATGTATTAATATAGTTTTTCATTTTTTTTGAATGATGAAGGTATTATTTAGAAGAGTTACATGAAATACACTATAAAAACAACAAAAAATATGAACAATACATCATTACCCCAAATTCTATTTGGATCAAGGAGTTCATTTATAAACATTAGTTGATTTCTATGATTGAATGAGAAATATAGATTTATTATGACAATAATAGATTCATTTATCAAGATAAGGAACCATGATATCCCCAAATAATCAAATACAACCTCCATTTGTATCATCTTATATGAGAGATCATTGAGTGCGGTGATGTTAGGATATATTTAGTGGATATCGATAAAAATATGGATAAATAATTAGAAAATAAATTGAAAATTCATTAACATAATAGAAAAATGATGGCTATGTTGTGTCTCTTTGTATAAAATACATAAGTGATTTTTTTAATGATTGTGTAATTTATCCTGACATCATAATAAATGAAGTATCCATTTATAATTCATTAATTTGGGCTATAATTTACTTTTCATGAACAATGTAATGATAATATACCATCAATGTATGAATTTTAGTTTTCCCTAATAAATTATCATCATAGAGTATTATGTGTTGTGATGATATGATAATATTAACATGAGTAGTGGAATCTTGAGATAATAAGGGAGAAATATTATTTGGGCTGACCAATTACATTTTGTTCTGCAGTATGTCACAAATTCAATGATATACCCAATGGTGTATGCTTATCTTCAATCATTTTTACCTAATCATGGAGATATACCAAGCATGTGAACCATCATACATTGATACCTTTATTACTCAAGTGATTAAGTCTTAGCTAATCATGTTGACTTTATCTGTTGTAACTTAACCAATATATGATTTTCCACTTATATAATGTTGAAGTTCATTTGAACCATTATTTAATTAGACTATGGATACTCTTTTACATTCTAATTTTCGTCATATATGATGTGATAAAATACATGGATAAGGGACATGTGATGTGATCATCTACTAGATGAATGAAATATTATTTATTCACTGATCGGGTTGGTTTTATTAGAGAGTAATGTTTTTGATGGATTATACTAGATTAAAATTGTTTGATCTCTATTGGTCACTCTATTTCATGGGGAAATGTATTATTTAGTTATACATATGATATATGTGATACATATTATAATGGACATGTTTTCTTAGGTATGGGTGTGTTTCATATACATAGAACCCTAATATGCTTGAGTATACCTGATGATTTTTAGAGGCCTATCTCTACTTACATATATAAAATAAGGATTTCATTTTTTTTCAAAATTTCTAAAGTATATAGGGTTATACAGTCAGGCCTTTGGATAATGAATGTGTTTTTGATAATGAATTCATTATAAAATGAACAACGTTTGATAAACCATTTAAAAAAAGTATTGGATGGATTCATGAAGGGTTTTTACTTTATGTATATGGACATAATGGGATTTTAGTGCTAGTGAATATTGTTGGAAATGAACTATGTAACATCCCAGATCCAGGTACCACCCAAAAGTTCCCCGAACCCAGTTTTTCACATTACCTCAAGCGCATTTACCCAAATCCTAGAGGCAGCTGATTCGCAGTGAGGACCATGGTTTGGTTGAGGAGAAACTACGCCTTCATGGGAAGAGTATACATAGAAGAAAAAAAATATTAAATATTATCAGAAGCAGTAATTTTATGATGCAGAAGTAACTAATGGAAGAATGAAACAATAAAAAAATAGAGCATATATATATATATGATGCATGGAATATGTATCTAAGAAAACATCCAAACAAGTTATAGTTCTGAAAAAAATACATAAACCAAAGTACAAAAGTAACAAGTAAACTCCAAAAACATCACAAGACTCAGCTTGGGCCCATGATATCTAGCTCCAACACCAATCAAGTACTCAATGAAGAAGGGAACATTCCCTTATCTACAACAGCAACCATATAATCTTCTTGGGTCCAAATCATGACCCAAACAAGATGTGAGATGAATCCCAGTAGGCATCCACCATTAGATATATGCATAACTATCTGTGAATATATATAATATGAAATATTCAGAAATAAAGCAATTAATTAGGCAGTACTCAAAAGTAAAAGATCCTATAGTTTTTCAATTACATTCATTTGAATTTATTTTTCATCATTTGAATCATGTAATCTTGGGGCTTAGACTATGATCTATATCCGACTATGTAATAGTATCAAAACAGATGTCTCAAAAGACCATCTAAACAAACAAGTAAGACCGATTCCAAACTTGTGCTTTCACATGGAAGACTCATATCAATCATTAAATTATTCAATAACGACTCTTTGGGAATATTCTCACAGTCTAATCCCCTGGTCTAACATAACAAAAATCATTTAATAATGACCCTCTGGTAAGATCTCATGGTCTAAACCATTTTTTCTAACTTAGCACTAATCATTTACAAACGACCACCTGGGAAACTCTCACAGTAAATACCCCTTGGTCAACATTGCATTAGTAATTTATAAATAACTGACTAGGCAGCTCTCACAGTCTAAACCCCTGGGTCGATGAACACCTAACAGCTGTCACAGTCAATACCCATGGTCAACATAACAGTAAAACATATATAAATGACCCTATCTCAGGAAGATCTCACAGTCAAATTACCCTTGGTCAACATTCACAATGAATATCATAGGAATCTAAAATAATCAGTAAATCCATCCTAACAAAAAAAGTCATGGAAAACAAGGCAACACTAATAGGAAACCTAGACCCCACATCCCTAAATAGTCAATCAAGGGGAACACACCCATGGGGTGTCTAATAAAAAGGTACCTTTCCTTACACTTAAAAAACAACCCTTAATCAAAAAACCAAACCATAAAAGGTAATAAATACAATCAAACATCAAAACATTCATTACCTCAATCATGGGTATACAACACTTTTAGCATATAATACAAAGACGAACAAAGAAAAGCACAATCCACCTACCTTGATGTCCTAAAATCGATACTCTTGAATGTTGAACCTTGAATTGGCCTAAAATGGAATAGATCTACAAAAATATAAAAAAACACCATCCTTGATTAACTCATGAGAGAATAAGAATCAGTAAGAAAGGCTCTAGGGGTTTTTGGAACTCACCGATTAGATTCCAATTCACCTAGCGTCGTCTCAATCAGAGCTCAAATAGAGAAACGAGAGGGGTTTGAAGTTCTTCATCCCTTTCGTCGCACTCTTGTAAAAACCACTTCCAGAAGAAGAGATTTCCATGGATGCGACTCAACCTCACTCTGATTTATCAATTAAAAAAAACTAAATCGTGTGTTATTTAAAGGAACATGCTGTGTAGTAGCTTTAACCAGAACCCACCATAAATGGTCTGCCAGGTCACCTACACAGCTATGTACTCATCCATTACATGGACAGTACATGGATATATGCGTTACCCGAGTGCATGGAATTTACTCATAAGTACACAATGTGTACATAGAAAATTTTAATTACTTCATTTTTCCTAAAAAACAACCCGAATTCAAGATCCATACCTGAAATTAAGATCTGAGTTCTTACAAACATCCTCCCTTAAAGCAATTTGTCCACAAATTTCCCTTCCAATGGAGGTAAAGAAGAATCTTCAAACAAATCTGGCCACTGTGATCACACAACAGCCTCCCTCTCTCGTGTCTCGTCCTGTACTCATCCATGCGACCGTAGTACCCATACCAAAAGAACCGACCAGAGGAAGAGAAATTTCATGCTATAATAAACAATCTGAACATGGTTCTCCTCGAAGGATGCATCCACATCCAACTCAACCTCATTGGGTTAAAAAACATGATATGGGTCTGAAAAGTAACACTAAAGCTGAGAAACATGGAAGATGTTGTGCATAGCCCGATACCTCTAAGGTAACTACAACATATAGGAAACCGACCCGACTATCTCCAAAACCCAAAACATCCTGAAAAATCTCGGTGAAAGATTCCCAAGTCTCTTAATTCCTATGTGTCCCATCCTCGGTGTGACATGTAAGAAAACCTGATCTCTGACCTTGAACTATAAAGGTCGTCTTCATTAATCATCGTAATATTTCTAGAGAGATTGTGAAGTATCCATCCTCTTCTGAATCAACTCCACCTACTTGGTGGTTTATTAGAGAAGACGAGGTCCAAACATAGCTACCTCTCCTACCTCCAACCAACATAGGGGTGATCAGCATGAGCTAATGTACAAACCCTCATAAGGTTCCATCTGAATCGTTTCCTAAAAACAATTATTGTCAGAAAAATCCACCAGGTGTATGTTGATCTCTTAAGAGCCCCGGAAATCCTAGACGCATGCTAAAAGCATGTCATACAAAATCTGAATTGTGTACTCAGACTGGCCATCTGCCTGGGGATGGTATGCTGTACTCAGAAGTACTTGTTTACCCAAAGCCCTCTGTAGACCCTGCCAGACCTGATATGTAAACTATGGATCCCAGTCAAAAATGATAGAGTGCGTTACTGTAATGCCCCAACCCCAGTTACCGTGAGTCAGTGCATTATTTTAATACATTTTAATGATTACAAGGAATCATGTCCTGAAATACTGATCATTTTTGCAGTCTTGAAAAATTGATTACATACATGAACATTACATTACATTAAAAAATGAAAAAAAACAAAAAAAAATTGTCCCCATTGACCACATTAACATCCCTTAGACTGTCCCTGCAGGTCAATCTTAATAAAAATTTTCTCATCCTAGGAGAATCGAAACATAGAAAGGGGTGAGCTCAAATTCTCAGTAAGGATAACAATATAGTGGAAGCTTTGATAAATAAGAACAACATTTATGGTTTTGTATAAGACTAAAAATAAAGCCTTTTAAATATAAACTTTAGAGTAATATGGAAAAGATAAATCAAATAATTCCATTTACTTATTCACAAGTATATTCTACTAGTTGAATAATCACATGTAATATCAATATACAATTTCATAATGATTGAGTGAATAATTACAAACATAATAACCACATAGTCAAGGCCACGTGCCAGGAATACAAATAAGATTTTGTCAAGGCCTTATTCCAAGACACTAGTTTGCCTCATGAGACATACCGATGCATCGAGGAGTTATAGCAAGCTCCACCCATCACTTACTAAGTCCAATGCATTCCTCATATGAAAATGTTTAAACATAACATAAACATTCATATTAAAACTAGGAAACGAAGTGTCAATACTTTATCCATAAACCATGAATGTTATAAAAATAACACATCCACAGTCAAATATATCACAAAACCTTCAAAACAATTATGAATATTTGTTTCATAATAAATCATCCTCGATTAATAAGAATATCACATAAAGGATATTGACATAGTTGAAAATGAACAATAAAAATCATTGAGAGAAATATCACTTTTTTCATGAAATCATTTAAAAGTCATATAAAAGAAATAACTTAAAAGATAGTTTTGAATCAAAGTTTCCCATACCACTTTGAGACTTTTGAAAAGAATCAACCTTTTAAAACATTCATGTCCATATAAATAAATCCTTAAAACCATTTTGAAAACATGGAAATTAATGAGAAAGTTTTAGAAGAATAAATATTTAAATCATTTAAAATGATGTTTTAGTAAAAATTCCCTTAGAAATAATCCCTTTTAAAATTATTTTATGAAACATGTACATGGATAATAAATATGTCCCAGTAGATACTTATGTAAAAATAACCTCCGATAATAAAGAGATTGTTAAATTAACCCTTACCTTGAACTTTCCTTGGCCGAGGGTATGTTTAACATCTTGTATAATGACCATAGTATGTTATTAAATTATAACAGAACCATATTCATATTTATAATATCATACATGATTCATTTATGACTTTATACTACCCATTTAATAATTATTTCCATGTTAAATTATCATTTTGGGTAATAATCATTTTCTTTATCATACGTGTTTTAACTTGTTATTCTTA
Source organism: Viscum album (assembly GCA_963277665.1). Lineage (NCBI taxonomy): Eukaryota > Viridiplantae > Streptophyta > Magnoliopsida > Santalales > Viscaceae > Viscum > Viscum album. Next base: position 1,117,855,316 of record OY728120.1, read on the forward strand.
ATGGTATCATTTAGATCATGATTTTAATACTTCCATAATATAAACCTCGATTTATATATCATATATATTTATAATATAAATATTTATAATAGATAGATATATGAAATGGAAGGCACCATTTATGGAGAAGGTAGGTCGTACGTACCCATAAACGTTCTTTCTGTTTTCATATCGTACTGAACGAAAGTAAGTGAATAAGATATATGTAAGTAAATATATATATATATATCTCTCTCTAGTAAAATTATTATGTCCTTTATTAAATACTTATTAAAAATTTATATTTTTATAATCATCGCTGAATGGTGAACGTGGGAATGAATCTCATCGCGTCATGGAGACGATAATTTTTATGTATGCACGAGTGAAAATATCATTATATTGATGGTGAAATCGTATTTAATTGGTAGATATATCATATATAAAGAATAATTAACATGTTATATATATTATTTACATCTGTTATACTCATTATTATACCCATCCAAATAATGATGTTTTTGAATAACAAACTACACCACGATGTGGAGACGGTAAGCCGTACGTACACACATATGGTGAATTTTTCATTAGTATGATGGATAGAATATTGAATATGGTTGTAACATTTTTATAATAACATAAAATTATATAGAAGATACTGGAGTTATTATTTTAGAATGGAAACAACAACGAAATAGGTAGTGGAAGAAGAAAATAACTTGAAAGAGGTGATGAAATATTTACCTCCTCATTGGGTTCTTCCTTTTGATTTGATAAAAATGGATCTTTAGGTTGGATTTATGACCAAAGGAAGGCATCTATGATTAAGGGAGGAAAGTTGGGAGGATATTTGGGTAGGGATTGGATGAAACAAAATGGATTTGGAGGTGTTATTTTAGATAAGGGGAAGTTCCCTTTAATAAGTGGGGTGAGGGTCACTTTAGGAAAAGTTTAGAATATTATTTTGTTATACAATCATATTCTGTATATAATGGCTCAAAATGAATTTATTTTGTGCCTTAGGTGGTTATGAGTCGAAATAAAATCAACCAATAGGTTTCCTTCAAGTTTAGGTTACCATTTTAACCTTATCATTTAGATTTAATTCTTAGTTAAATAGTTTAACTTTTACCATGTCTTCTTGCACTCTTACACTATATGGTTAATTAACTTACTCTAAACATCCAAGAGGACCTCAAGTGGTTAATTAATGAAATATATAATATTATTAAATCCCTTTGGACGAACTTTACATTTTTAGGAATATTATATCAATCAATAATATAATATTTGTTTTTAAAACTAATTGATGTCAATTTTGACACTATTTTGTATTTTATTTTTCTGAAAGTCATAACAACCATATCACATCAAAAAAAATTCCAATAAACTTAACATGTAATATTAACCTATAAAATTATTTTAATTTATCAAAATTCTCAAATTATATTTATTTGGATATTTATAGTATCAATTATTTTAATATTTCATTAAGAATTTAATTACTGCATCATCATTGTGTTATAAATATATTTAATTATTTAATGTCTAAAAATCATAAATAAAATACCATTATGTAGGAAATATTTTTAAATTTATCATGAATATTTATAGTTTTATTTATCTTATGTGTAACCCAATATTTAAAATGGTTTAGTTATTAAACATTGAATTTAACACTTTTAACTCTTCTTTAAATAAAATTATAATAAATGTCCTAATCTAATCCAAGTGAACCTAATGGGTCATATTTTTTTCCTACAGTTGTCTTTGGTCTAAATACACTTACAATAGAATTATGACATGTTTTAGGGTAATTATAATATCATTTTACCCTTAATTACTCTATTTACTTTTAACCGTGGAAAATAAAAGTCAAAAGTTACTATTCATCAGATTTTATTTTCATCTAATTAAACCAAATTTTATAAACTGATATTACCCATATCTCTTGGATTTTTGAAATTAAACTCATAGAAGTTGTAAAATTATGTTTTATGAGAATTTTGAAATGCTTATAGAAGGTGTGTAATAGAAGGTAAAAAGTTCAATAAAATTTTATATATCTAAAATTTTAATAAAATGACTGATGTGGCTCTATTTTAACATAGTTTTGCCACATCTTTTATTTAATTTTTATTAATTTAATTAATTATTTTGACAGTTTTTAATTAATATTGGCACTTTTGTAATTTTAGCAATAAATATGTTAATTAATCATTTTTTATAATTAATTACGCGTTTTTAGTCTTTAAATTAATAATTTTAATTTTACTAAACTATTCAACTTTAATTATTTCTTATTTAGTTTGGTTAATTTAAATCTGATCAACTTTTTAATAGTTAATATTTATTATAAACAATTATTTAATCTACGTAATTCAATTTAAATAATTTAGACCCTATTTTAATATCTAATATGTTAATTTAGTTACATTAAATTAGAATAACTTTGTTAATTAATTTATTTATTCATCCTTCCAACTATTTAATTAAATAATATGTGCTTTTAATTAAATTAAACGTTAGATTTTAATTTTATTCGTTCAAATGGTTAAATAATTAATTAATTAATACTTTTTAAACATTAATTTTATTATTTTATGCATGTAGATTGAATTTTTTAATTAATTTTATAATTGTTTTGGTCTACCAGTGACGTAGATAATAGATTTTGGTGAAATAAAGAGTCACTGTTGCTTCTCATTTTCACCTGCTGCTACATTGTAATTGTTCTTTATGTAATTATTATATATGTATTTCATAATTGTAGTCTATTATTTAATTAGTTTTCAATTTAAGTGTTATCAAATTAATAATTTAAGTTGTGTATAGGTTTAAGTTAATGTTTAATTAAATAATTTGTTTTTAATGTTAGATTTTCATTCTGTCATCTATTTAATTAATTTTGTCATTTAATAACTCCAGTTAATTCTAATTTTTTTAATTTTATGTTTGTAGTTAATTAATTTTAGGAGTTCAGAATTTATTTAGACATATATTTAATTATTTTTAACTTTTATTTTCATAGTAAATAATTAGTCACTTTTATTATTAGTTTGTTAAATAATTTGGTTAGTTTTATGTTTTAGTCAATTAATTAGTCTGTAATAATTTAGTTTATTTGAATTATAATTTAATTAATTAATGTTTTATTCATTCTAATATCTGTTGTAAATTAATTTTTATTGTTAACATTTTTAATTTTGTACTATCGGTGAGTGATGCACAGATGTTGATGTCGCATCGATTCATTGTCTCATCGAACTTTTAGCACACCAAAGTTTTATTTATAATTATCAGTAGGTCGTCGCACCGTTGTTGCGACACGCTGTTCCTTCCATCAGTTTCAGTCTCATTTATTTTGAACTATCGGTGAGTCATCGACTCACCGATCCATTACATCATCATCGATTTCACGTCGTGCCATTTGCACTTCAATTTTATAATTATTGGTGTCTTATTTTCGGTGAGTCGGGACTCACTGATTGAAATTTTAACTATCGGTTTCACAATTTTTCATTACCCCGTCGGTCTCTCATCTTTCCACCCACTCACCGTTAGTTCACTTGTTTTTTTTCACCCATGACCACGCACCAATAGTTTTATCACCTTCTACCGATATTTATTCCTTTTCCCTACTGCCTGATATCGACCCAATTCTCCTATCCGTGAGTCACTGACTCACCGATGCAAAGCCTTCATCGGTCTCACACCCTCACTGACACTGCTTTACTTTTTCTCCAGCTTTATCACACACCGATCCTTTACAACCATGATTCGTTCCTACTTGACACCACTGAAAATCCCCATCAGCTTCACACCGACGTCCCACCATCAAACCTTGCAATCAATCCTCCCTGTTTCAAATCGTGTCCCTATCTTCTTCAACTACATTCATGCACGAGAAAGAATCTACGCATTCAAAGAAAGATCCAAAATTCATCTCAAATAACAGTACATTTCGAACCATTTTTTTACAAATCAGCTAAACACTTCACAAGATTTGCAGGTTCAAGTCTGCTGGAGCCACGCTGAAGGAGGAGAATGAACCGCTAGGATGCGCACCGCTGGTTGGAGTCCACCACTGCTGGAAGTGGTCCATGCTACAACCATTAGGAATCTGCCCCACCTGCTAGATCTGAGGTCCGTCTGGAGGGCTGGACTGCCGCTGGGAGCATTGCCAAAGAAGACCTGGCCGCCGCTGTCCGCCGCGCAAAGAGGAATCCACTGGAAGTGCTCCGCGCTACAACCTTCAGGATGCTGCTGAAGCTGCTGCTTCTTGGATCGATGCTGAAGTCTGAGGATGAAGTCGTCGCACTGGAGCCATGGTGGAGGCCACTGGTTTCGGGAGGAAGAATAAACCCTCCCCCTTGCAGCATGGAATTGGGGGAGAAAGATAAAGATAAAAAAACGAGAAAAGAAAAAAAATAAAATAATAAAAAGATATAATAATAAATGTATAATAAATGTAAAGAGAAAAAGAAAAGAAAAAGAAAAGTTAAAGTTAAAAAAATAAACTTTAAAAAGTCAAAAGAATATAATAAAATTTACAAAACATATAAATTTTAAACAATTACAAAATTAATAAATAGATTACTTATAAATTAAAATATAAATATTTTTTAATAATAAGTGTTAATAATTAATATACTCTTAATATTATAAATATATAATTAATAATAATTATAAATAAATCATAAAACATACTTATTAATTTAAAAATGATTAAAACATAAGTACTAATTTTAATTACTAAATTAAAATTAACTAATTAACTAAATAGCCTAACAATTTAATTTCTTTAATAGTAATAATTAAATAATTAATAAAATCTTAAATATTGACCTAATTATTTATTTATACATGTTTTCAATTTTAATAACTTAGTTTAAAATAATAAAATTAATAAACTATATTATTATTTTATGTTTACTATTATAAAACTTATTTAAAGTAAAAAAAATAAATATCTTAAATAAATAAATATTAACTACTTTTGATGAGTTTTATTTATTTAATTTTATTATTATCATGTGAAGGTTCATTCAAGAGGCGGAAACACGTCCAAGTGCTTCCAACTAACTCATCCGGAGTTTGTTACGAGAGCAAAACTAGTGCGACGTGCCTGTCACAGTTGAAATGCATGTGTATGGTGCACTCGTGGAGGAAACTTAATGTCGGTGGAAGGAAAACAGTGGCGTGCAGTAGATGAAAGCAAGGTATTAAAGTAGAGCAAGCAACATAATTTAGAAGGCAATGATATTCCACGCCAGACAGTACGAGAGCAGAACTCCCGGGAGATGATAGAGTCAAACTGAAGACTATAGAGCCCAAAGGCAGAGCATCACTTATGGAGATTTTACTTCTCCTTTATTTAATTATTGTATTCTATTTTTGGATTGTTTTCAATGATATATTTCATTATGAACATGAGTTGATTTTCTATCTCGGGAGCTTCATGCTTCGTAGGATTATCTGTTAAATTGTTTACTAACTCACTGATTAACATCAGAATTAATCGGTGAGATCAACTCTGATGTTAAGTAAAGTTGTTCGCACCTTACTGTAAAAAATTTCATAGTTTCAAGTTCAATTGGCGAGGTTGAACTTGATCTTCAATTTGTTCAAGCGTTAATGTCATTACAGTTGGAGTTTTACGGCGAGTTTAACTTCGACTGTATTCTTTTTTAAAATTTTAACTGACGATGATCTTTAGAGTGGAGAACTCTAAAATTCATACTTCTGTTTGATGTTCTTCTGGCGAGGAAGATATATCAACCAATTTCTAGGGTGTGATTCAATTATGTTTAGTGGATAGTTACCCTTTTAATCATCAAGTTTGGAATTCCCGATAAAATTGTTGTTCTTAGCTTCTTTGCCTTGCTTCTTTATACTAGTATATTGTATTACTCTTAGTTTAATAGTACTTAGTATAACTTTAGTTTCCTTGTTATAAAATATAGTTTCCTCATCCAATTTCAATATAATCAATAAAATAAAAAAATTATAAAAAGAAAGAAGATGCATCCCTCACTGCTGACAACAGTGAGGTTTTAGTTTTAAAACCTTGGAAATCACTCGTCTGCCTTTTATGTTGTTCAACCCTGCACCACTGTGCTAGTGTAGGTGTAATAAATGTAATTTTGAGGTCCGTGACGACCTCCGGTCGCTTAAAAATTTGGCCCCGTTTCCGAGGAAGGAACGCACCGAGAGTCTAGGGTTTAAAAAAAACAAAACACAAAAAAAACATAAAAAATCATTAAAAAACTGATTAAAAAAAACCGCTTTGAACTATATTTTCTGCTTTTGTTGTTTTGAAAAGAAAAATATGCTTCACAGAGAACTATTGTGTGTTTAAGCTCATTTAATTTTGAATTAAAAATGAATGTTAATCAGAATTGGAATCAAATGGGACCTAACTGTGTTTGTTGTGGTGATTATGGACATACTGCTTGGTAGTGTGCCTATAACCAGACACAACAAGATGTTTACATAGATGAAAATGAACAATGTGAGTTTAGTCCTAACACCTTTGCTAAAATTGAATTAATTGATTCTAAACTAGATAGTAGGATGGAAAAAATTAATAATTGGTTAAATAAAACCCATGAAATACAACTTAGAGATTCTCAAGAGTGAGTTCAATGACTAAAAAAATGGAAAATATGCTCTTAGAATTAAATCAAAGGGTAAAAGAACAAGAAAAATTTGACGAAAAAGAAAAAGAAAAAGTGTATAAAAGATTTGAAAATCATTTTGAAGAGGAGGGTGACTGTGAAATTGGGAAACAAAACTTCCATTTTTAAAAATCTGACACTGTTGAACCTAATCTGGAAATAACCAACTAACTAAATCAAAAGAATAATATTGAAAACCACAAAAAGAGATTTAATGGTGTTGAGTTGGACGATTTTGAAACTGAATTAAATCAGATTGAAAAAGATAGCTCAGTTCTTTTCATAATTTCTACATTAGAGAAAAATCACTGTTTTAGAAGTTTTGAGAATGAAGTTACTCAAGTTAAAGATATACTTGAAACTGAAAATTGGATTGTTAATAATTCTCCTCCCAAAATTTATGCAATTCTAATTAGTGAGACTGAACTTGATATTGGGTACACTTTAGAAGAGAAACTTAAGATGGAAATCACTAAAACTAAAATCTTGGAACCTAAGATAATAAACACTCTTCCATGTTTTGAAATTCCAATCCCAAAAATCTCTGAAATATTGTTGGATAATGTTGAAGCAAGAATGCTATTTGAAGAAAAACTTACTGATGAGTTTTCATTTCCCTATTATCATTGTAATCACTTTTCTGAATCATTGAGTGTTGTACTGTAAAATAGTGTTGATATACAAGTGAGTAAATGTTTACATTTTATTAATCTTGAGAATGACTATATTGAAGCTGAATTAAACATTACACCCCCTGATTTGAATTTCCTGGAACGAACTACATACATGGTTCTAGAAAGTGAGTCTTTTGAACTTAAACTTGAATGAGAGGTTAAACACACCCTTGATCATGGCAGAACTGATTTGATAGAAGTAGTAGATGTTCAGTGTGATTTAACATATGAGTATCTTTTAGAAGAAATTTACAACATGGTTAAACCTGAATATGCTACTGTTCAATTAAATTCTCTTCCTTGTTTGTCACTTTAATCCTCACCTGTGAAGGGTGTTGAGCCTTCTTGTGATGATGATAGTAGTCTAGAAGTGGATGTATGCTTGAGTTCCATTGTACATGATGTTTTTCATAGCTTTATTGAATCCCCTTTTGAACATACTATTCAAAATTCACCCATTTTCACCCTTGAATGTGAGTCTGTTAATGTTGAGGTTAATAGAGATAGCCATGAAAATAATGCCAAACCCTTTGAAGCACCTAGATCAATGTTGTCCCTTAATGTGAACTCAAATCTTGATAAATCTGAAACAATTATGGAAGTGGACAACATTATGCTTATAACTATTAAAGGGTGCTACATAGGGGTTATTTTAGGTTATGAGAAATTGGTAGTAGTCTGCTTATGTTTTGATGCCCACATAATTCTCCTTTCTTTTAAAAAAATGGGCCAAACACATGTGGTGGTTCCTATTAAGGAATCCACATCCTCTTAGTGACTACGGTTAGTTGCCAGGTGAGTCTGGTTGGGGACTTTAAACCTAGCTCTGCATGGGAGGCAACCCATGGTTTTTGTTTTGTAAATAAAAAAATGTAATTAAATAAAGTCTAACTGAAGTCTTTAAATTCAGTGCTTCATGGTAGTCAACCCATGCTCTTTATTTGTGTTTAATTTTGTTCAGTTCTTATTTTACTTTGAATTATGTGATGCTTTGTATGCTTATATATTCTCTATCTCTGCTGGATCTTTGTTCCTGTCTTACATAATCTATGTCTTTAGGATGCTGCTGCTTTAGTTTAAGGAGTGAAATTCTCATGCTAAGGAGTAATGGAAAACTTAGTCAGGGAAGTATCTCACTATTATTGCTTTATTTCATTTTTCTGCTGCTTAATGCTCAAATAAAATTCTGCTACTTGTCACTGTGATGTGCATAAATTCTACATGTGCCTCTTTGATGAAAAACTGAATTGCATTGTGATAAAACCTTTTCAATTCATGAAACTAAGTGTGGGGGGTACATTCATAGGGTAAATTTAGTTTCGTTGAAATTGTTTTGGCTAATGGGTGTGTAGCATGCATCATTCTGCTTTATTTAAAACCCATTTGATCCCAATCTGTTAACTTACTACACCCTTGTCATTGTTCACCCACAAGAGTTACATGAAATTGTTTGAACTACATTGAATATTTTTATTACTGGACATAAATGTTTATGCAGATGCTTGGATTTGAACTTGTTGGTTATTTATTCATTGTGGAAAACAATCTTTTTGAACTTCATTGGGACCATTTATACATGTCATTAATCTACTAAATTGAAAATCCATTTTGAACCTTAATTGATTAATTGTTCTTCTCCATATTTAAAATTCAACTTTGTGGAAAAAGTTGTGTTTTAATTGTGGGGGAGGGGTTCAATTCTTGACTGTGCTAAACTGTTCTTAATTGAAAGCCCATCAATTCCAACTACAAATTCAATCTTTTTGTTAAAAGTGGTCAATTTTTTTCCAAATTATTTCATAATTTAAGGCTATACATTTTTTTCTCAATTGGGTCTTGCCTTAGGAAATGTATCTTGTTGGAAGTTAAGATTTGCATTGAATCTGAAATTAATGAGTTTGGATGATTGCTGAGTGATCTTGCTTAGTGAATTGATGGAAATCTTGTTTAGAGTCTACTTCTAGAAGTGATTTGGGTTACATGTTTATGGAGTTATGGTCATAACTTTTGGAACTAGAATTTTGATTCTGATTCTAGGGGCCTCATTCATCTTTAATTTATTAAAAGTAATTTCTTTAATGAGCTAATGTAAATGAATTTTATATAAATCTTCTGAAACTAGAATAGTTTGGACATCTTGGATCCCACGGTGAGTCTCTGAGACCCTAGATGCTGGGTGCACTTCTGTTAACTATAATCCCTCTGTACACTTTGAATAAGTGCATTGCACAGTGCTCAGCACAATGATACAAGGGTTGGGAAAAATAAATATAGTGTCTAGGGTCAAAAATGATCTCATTAAGGTGAGGGGAATGATGAATGCCAAATGAAGAAGGGATCAATGAGTTTGTATTGAAATCATTTAGGTTGTATCATTGAGGTGATTCAAAAAAATTAATTATTTATTTTTTGGAACCTAGGTGAAAAATTAAAGGTACAAAGTTCCTTGGTTGAGGACTTAATTCCATAGATATTTTATCTCTTGTCATTTTTAGAATTAGAACCTGAGCCTGGATTGAAGTGAGTCACTAAGTTGTATCACATATGAGGCATGGCATCTTCTTTGATGGATGGTCTTTGAGTTCTTAATTACCCTTGAGTATTTGTTTTAGGGCAAGATATATTTGAGTTACTCATTTTCTTAAAGCCTACTATTATGTAGTGTCCTCTGTTTTGAGTACTGGACATTTTACATTTTGAGGAAGTAATCATAATATACTTGCTGTTTTCAAAGAAAATAAAACATGGGATTGTTTGAGGACAAACAATGTTTAAGTGTGGGGGAATTTGATGTGGCTCTATTTTAACATAGTTATTCCACATATTTTATTTAATTTTTTTCAATTTAAATAATTATTTTGACACTTTTTAATTAATATTGTCACTTTTGTAATTTTATCACTAAATATGTTAATTAATCATTTTTATAATTAATTATGTGTTTTAGTCTTTAAATTAATAATTTTAATTTTACTAAACTATTCATCATTAATTATGTCTTATTTAGTTTGGTTAATTCAAATATGCTCAACTTTTTAATAGTTAATATTAATTATAAACAATTATTTAATCTATGTAATTCAATTTAATTAACTTAGACCTTATTTTAACATCTAATCTGTTAATTTAGTTACATTAAATTAGATTAACTTTGTTAATTAATTTATATAATCATCCTGCCAACTATTTAATTAAATAATATGCGATTTTAATTAAATTAAACATTATCATTTAATTTTATTAGTTCAAATGGTTAAATAAATAATTAATTAATAGTTTTTAAACATTAATTTTATTATTTTATGTATGCAGATTTAATTTTTTAATTCATTTTATAATTTTTTTGGTCTACCGGTGAGGTAGATAATAGATTTTGGTGAAATAAAGAGTCACTGTTGCTTCTCATTTTCACCTGCTGTAACATTGTAATTGTTCTTTAAGTAATTATTATTTAAGTATTTCATAATTGTAGTCTATTATTTAATTAGTTTTTAATTTAAGTGTTATCTAATTAATAATTTAAGTTGTGTATAGGTTTATGTTAATGTTTAATTAAATAATTTGTTTTTAATGTTAGAGTTTCATTCTGTCATCTATTTAATTAATTTTTTCATTTAATAATTCTAGTTAATTCTAAATGATTTAATTTTATGTTCACAGTTAATTAATTTTAGGAGTTAGGCATTTATTTAGACATATATTTAATTAATTTTAACTTCTATTTTCTTATTAAATAATTAGTCTCTTTTATTCTTTTTTTGTCAAATAATTTGGTTAGTTTTAAGTTTTAGTCAATTAATTATTCTGTAACAATTTAGTTTATTTGAATTTTAATTTAATTAATTAATGTTTTATTCATTCTAATATCTGTTGTAAATTAATTTTTATTGTTAACGTTTTTAATTTTGTACTGTCGGTTAAGGCCGCACTGATGCTGCTGTCACATCGATTCTTTGTCTCACCGATATTTTAGCACCCCGAAGTTTTCTTTATAAATATCGGTAGGTCGTCGCACAGTTGTTGCGATGCGCCGTTCCTTCCATCGGTTTCAATCTCATTTATTTTGATCTATCGGTGAGTCATCGACTCACCGATCCATTAAATCATCATCGGTTTCACGTCACGCCATTTGCACTTCAATTTTATAATTATCGGTGTCTTATTTTCGGTGAGTCGGGACTCACTGATTGAAATTTTAACTATCGGTTTCACAATTTTTCATTACCCCATTGGTCTCTCATTTTTCCAGCCACTCACCGTTAGTTCTCTTGTTTTTTTCACCCACGACCACGCACCGATAGTTTTATCACCTACTACCAATATATATTCCTTTTCCATACTTCCTGATAACGAACCAATTCTTCTATCGGTGAGTCACTGACTCACGGATGCAAAGAATTCATCGGTCTCACGCCCTCACTGAAACTGCTTTACTTTTTCTACAGCTTTATCACACACCGATCCTTTACAACCATGCTTCCTTCCTACTTGACACCACTGAAAATCCCCATCAACTTCACACCGACATCCCACCTTCAAAGCATGCAATAAATCCTCCCTGTTTCAAATCATGACCCTATCTTCTTCAACTGCATTCACGCACGAGCACAAATCTACGCATTCAAAGAAAGATCCAAAATTCATCTCAAATAACAGTATATTTCGAACCAATTTTTTTACAAATCAGCTAAACCCTTCACAAGATTTGTAGGTTCGAGTCTGCTGGAGCCGCGCTGAAGGAGGGGAATGAACCACTGGGATGTGCACCGCTGGTTGGAGTCCACCGCCACTGAAAGTGCTCCGTGCTACAACCTTTAGGAATCTACCCCACCTGCAAGATCCGAGGTCCGTCTGGAGGGCTGGACTGCCGCTATGAGCAAAGCCGAAGAAGACCTGGCCGCCGCTGTCCGCCGCACAAAGAGGAAGGCGCTGGAAGTGCTCCACGCTACAGCCTTCAGGATGCTGTTGAAGCTGCTGCTGCTCGGATCGATGCTGAAGTCCGAGGATGAAGCTGTTGCGCTGGAGCCATGGTGGAGGCCGCTGGTTTTGGGAGGAAGAATATACCCTCCCCCTTGCTGCGTGGAATTGGGGGAGGAGGATAAAGATAAAAAACGAGAAAAGAAAAAAAAATAATAAAAAGATATAATAATAAAAGTACAATAAAAGTAAGTGTGAAAAAGAAAAGAAAAATAAAAGTTAAAGTTAAAAAAAATAAACTTTAAAAAGTCAAAAGAATATAATAAAATTTATAAAAGTTATAAATTTTAACCAATTACAAAAATAATAAATAGATTACTTATAAATTAAAATATAAAAATTTTTTAATAATAAGTTTTAATAATTAATATACTCTTAATAGTATAAATATATAATTAATAATAATTATAAATAAATCATAAAACATACTTATTAATTTAAAAATGTTTAAAACTTAAGAAATAATTTTAATTACTGAATTAAAATTAACTAATTAACTAAATAGCCCAACAATTTAATTTATTTAATAGTAATAATTAAATTATTAATACAATCTTAAATATTGACTTAATTATTTATTTATACATGTTGTTAATTTTAATAACATAGTTTTAAATAATAAAATTAATAAACTATATTATTATTTATGTTTACTATTTTAAAACCTATTTTAAGTTAAAAAAATAAATATCCTAAATCAATAAATATTAACTACTTTTGATGTGTTTTAATTATTTCATTTTGTTATTATCGTGTGCAGGTTCATCCAAGAGGCGGAAACATGTCCATGTGCTTCCAACTAACTCATCCTGAGTTAGTTACGAGAGCAAAACTAGTGCGACGTGCCTGTCACGGTTGAAACGCACATGTACGGTGCACTCATCGAGGAAACTTAATGTCGGTGGGAGGAAACCGGTGGCGTGAAGTAGATGACAACAAGGTATTAAATCAGAGAAAGCATTATAATTTAGGAGGCTCAGATATTCCACGCCAGATAGTACGTTAACAGAACTCCCGGGAGATGATAGAGTCAAATTGGAGACTAAGGAGCCCAAAGGCAGAGCATCACTTAGGGAGATTTTCCCTCTCCTTTCTTTAATCATTGTACTCTGTTTTCAGATTGTTTTAAATGATAGATTTAATTATGAACATGAGTTGATTTTCCATATCGGGAGCTTCAAGATTTGTAGGTTTATCTGTTAAATTGTTCACTAACTCACGGATTGACATCAGAATTAATCGGCAAGATCAACTCTGATGTTAAGTAATTTTGTTCGCACCTTACTGTAAAAAATGTCATAGTTTCAAGTTCAATTGGAGAGGGTGAACTTGATCTTCAATTTTTTCAAGCGGTAATGTCATTACAGTTGCAGTTTTACGACGAGTTTAACTTAGACTTTATTCTATTTCAAAATTTTAACAGACGATGATCTTTAGAGTGGAGAACTCTAAAAGTCATACTTCTGTTTGATGTTCTTCTGGCGAGGAAGATATATCAACCAATTTCTAGGGTGTGATTCAATTAATTTTAGTGGATAGTTATCCTATTAATCATCATGTTTGGAATTCCTGATAATTTTTTTTTCTTAGCTTCTTTGTCTTGCTACTTTATACTAGTATACTGTATTACTCTTAGTTTAACAGTACTTAGTATAACTTTAGTTTCCTTGTTAGAAAATCTAGTTTCCTCATCCTGTTTCCATATAATCAATAAAATAATAAAATTATAAAAAGTAAAAAAGATGCATCCCTCACTGCTGAAAACAGTGAGGTTTTAGTTTTAAAACCTTGGAAATCACTCGTCTGCCTTCTCTGTGGTTCGACCTTGCACGACGGTGCTAGTGTAGGAGTAATAAATGTAATTTTGAGGGCCGTGACGACCTCCGGTCGCTTCAATGACTCGAATGAATTAAATTAAAAATATATAGGTATTATATATATTTCTACTTAAAATAAATATAAATAAAGTAAATAATTATTTAAATAAAAAGTCGGTTTTAAATAGTAACGTAGTGTTTTTCACTATTCATAAAAAATTGTATGCTTTAAGAAAAATACAAATAATTCCCCCTATTCTAATTTTAATATTCTAAATTGTAAAATGAATTATATTTTACCAAATTCAAAATATAGAAGTTGCATATATTAATTTAAAATTAATTTCTATTGTCAAAACCAAAAAGTGGGTTTTTAACAATATAAAAACTATCAAAAGATTGACATGTTTTTATGTCAAATTTAAATGTGAAATTACTTATGATGACCTAAATTGTCTTAAATTATAAAAATATAATCTAATTATACATAAAAAAATTCAAATTCACAATTTAACACTTCAAATTATTTCCATTAAAAAAGTTGTTTTCAATTAAAACGTAGTATTTTTCACTATTCGTCAAAATATGAAAGTTATCAGAAAAGTACCAAAAATTTATACAAACTAATTTTTTATGTCGCTCTTTTAAATAAGAATTTAATTTCATTAAATTGAAAATATAAAAGTGTCATATATTGGTTTTAAAAATGGTTCACCATTAAATGGTAGTAAATTTTGTTTTTTGAAAAATACTTCTTTTATCTGAAAAAATGAATTTGTTCTTATATTATTTCTAAGAAACACATAATATGGATGTTAATATTATTTAGATTATATAAGATTCAAAATTCAGTCAATACTATTCATAACCGCTTTTTGAACGACTAGTTTGGTAAGTTGTGGTGTGCTAGAACTTGGTGTTGTGTGTACCGAAAGCTATTAAATTACTTTAATGAGATAACGTACTATGAAATTTTGGGGTGTTACATTCTCCCCTCCATTAATAAATTTCGTCCTCACAATTTTAAGTTGTTTTTCGAAAATAAAAGGGTAAAAATAGAAAAATACCTTTTTTGAAAACCCACATTAGAAATTGGGTAAATAAAATTTTGTCTTAATAAGAAGGAAAGGGAGTGAAAAAGTAACCACCAAATATTGATCTTGATTAGAAGAACATTGGTGGAACTTAGAGACACCTAATTGGAGGAAAACATAAATATTTATAGGGAGTTATTGGGGTGATCAATCACAAAAAAGTGTAAAATTAATGACCTCAAAGCCATAAATCATTGATGATTTATAATTTTGTTAGTTCAACAAAACATAAGGTATTAGGATAACACATTTTGGGTTTTAAGATCCCTTACCAAAATATTATGAATTAATTTATTCATAGAATAAGTGTAAAATAATATACTTGAAAAGTAGGGTTTCATCCTTCAACTAATTCCTACCACAATCTCATCTTTCACTCAAAAAGATAATAAGATTAAAAAATATTCCATTTATCCTAATCGTATAGGGTTCCAAAAATAAAGAATTTATAATTCATTTGTCAGATGATTTAAAAAAACTACATTATATAAACCAGGACATCACATATGTTAGTGGTCGGTGATCCACCCTTGTCACCCTTCAGTTGTGGGTTTACGTATCGCGGCTTGTCGGACGCAATGAGTTGCCGCCCGACCTCTGGGTTTTCCTTTTTTTGGCAATCTAAAAAAAATCTCAAGAAATGATTTAACCTTAAAAATAGTATCAAATGTCAATCTTAATCGATTCCATCCTTCAGACTTATCCAAAAAACTTCTGTCCAAACTCATAGTCCAAAATTTATAAGGAAGGGAAACACAATGAAGATCAATTTTTAAATGTAATAACATGTGAATACCTTCATCATGTATTCTATTAAAACACTATAACACACAGAATTACCATAAAACCTTATTGATTACATTAATGCTCCATTATTCCTCATAGAATTCTGGATATACTCCTTCTATCCAAAAATATCATAAACTCCAACAATGTTGGAATATACAAATCTTTAATCAGTTTCAAGGTAGTCAAGAATATACAATATAATTTATCCAAATCAATCATATCTTATTCCAAAATCACTACCTCAGTGTCAAAACCATATTATGGTTTATCTTTCTCTTAAATATATATTTTCCAAAAAAATTAACCTGCAATTGAGTCACTTTTCTTGGTTCCACACAATCTCATGTCCTTAATGTAATAGTACTGCAGTAAAATCCTTATATACTCTTTAATTCTATTAACGTTTACATCATTAATACAATACCAAAATGAAACAATACTTTAATGAAAACATAAGAAATCTAATCATTCATATCCATCTTCGGTAGTACCATAACATGATTATTATCCAATAGCAACATTTGGGGTATACTCTAATGATATGGAAATTGATTCACGTAGTGTCCCAACTCCTTGCAGATGAAGCATTGTACATTTGAATCATTTTTCTTACCCTGGAAATCACGTACTTGGTGTGCTCTTTATCCAAACTTATAAAAAACTCCCATTCTCTTCACGCATTCACCAAGGTGACTCTTTCCGTAGTTATCACATATAGGAAAATCCTTCTTTCCCCTCTTCCCTTTATCTATATTTATATATTATGTCCTTTTATTCTCTTTCTTCCCTTCAAATCCTCATGACTCAGATAATTCTTTAAATATTTTATTAACACATGATACTATTTATTCATATGATGAGAATACATTGGAGACTATTTTAATTTTAAATTTTGGCTTAATACCACTAAAGAATTGATCCTTCTTAATCTTTTAATCATTCATATTGATGAAATTCTCATTCCTTCTACTAGGCTCCATTTGTAAATAATGGTATAGACTATGTTAGTTTATGAATCAAAATGCATAATTCCAAAATTTTAAAATACCTAAGATAAATTGAAAATGTTATACATATAATCATTAATCAGAAAACTTTTTCTTTGAGGAATTATTCACTTCTAAATTCTTTATAATGGATTGTAATGAAAATGTGAATTATTCTAAGCATATCTATAGGGAGTGTCATAACCAAGAGTGCAACAAGCCCTATTTCTGTGTACCAGGATACCGAGGGTCAAGCCCAATACTCCTTGTCGGAGTTTTCACTCTTCGGTAAAACTGTGCCAGAGCCGCCTCTAACTACTCGTATCCAGACAAAGATGTATTACTTAGAAAATACACAGAATCTCTACATTACCAAAATTATAGGAAGTTATTCTATACTAATCCTTAAAGTATATCTTAGGGTAATGTTATCTAATCAGAGTTTATCTAAATATATTTCCATGGTTATTGCTAAACTTCTTCTGATACCAACTGTAATGCCCTGACCCCAGTTACATAGATTCGGTGCATTATTTTAATACATTGGCATGATTACAAGGAAACAAGTCCCGAAGGACCGAACAGTTTAGAAATCATGGAAAATAAATTACATACATGATTGTTACATTACATTATGAAATGAAAAAACCACAACAACATTGTCTTTATTGACCAAATTCATATCCCTTAGACTATCCCTTCATGTTAGTCATAATATACTTCTTCTCATCTTGTAAAAAATAAATCATTGAAAGGGGTGAGCTCAGATGCTCAGTAAGAATAAAAATATAGCATAAACTTTCATAAAAAAGAATAAAAATTTTAGTCAGTGTATAAAACTAAAACAAAAGCCTTTTAAACTTAATCTTCAGCATAATATGGAAAATATAAATCAAATAATTCCATTTACTTATTCACATGGATATTCTACTAGTCGAATAACCACATGTAATATCAATATACATTTTCATAATGATGGAATGCATAATTCTAGACTTCATAACCACATAGTCAAGGCCTCATGCCAAGACTACAAATGAGATTTTGTCAAGGCCTTGTGCCAAGACACTAGTTTGCCTCATGAGACCTACTGATTCATCGAGGAGCTATAGCAGGCTCCACCCATTAATTTCTAAGTCCAATGCATTCCTTATATGAAATGGTTTAAACATAACATAAACATTCAAATTAAAAGTAACATACAAAATGTCAATACTTTATCGATAAACCGTGAATGGTATACAAATAACACATCCACAGTCAAAAATATCACAAAACCTTCAATACAATTTGGAATATTAGTATCATAATAAATCATCCTCAATCATGAATAATATCCCGTAAAGGATGTTGACATAGTTGAAAATGATCAGTAAAAATCATTAATAAAAATATCAATTTTTCATGAAATCATTTAAAATTCAAATAAAGGAAGTAATTTAAAATATTGTTTTGAATAAACGTGTACCATTAAACGTTGACACTTTTTAAAGGAATTAACATTTTAAAACAATCATGTCCAAATAAATAAATCCTTAAAACCATTTTGAAAACATGTACATTAAAGAAAAAGTTTTAGAAAAATAAATCTTTAAAACATTTAAAATAATGTTTTAGTAAAAATTCCCTTAAAAATAATCCCTTTGAAAAGTATTTTATTAAACATGTACATGGATAATAAATATTTCCCAATAGATACTTATGTAAAAAACATCTTCGGATAATAAGGAGATTGTGAAATAAAACCTTACCTTGCACCTTCCTTTGGTCGAGGGTATGTTTAACATTATGCATAACAACCATAGTATGTAATTAAATTATACCAGAACCATATTCATTTTTATTATAACATAAGTTATTTGATTAATTACTTTATACTACCCATTTAATAATTATTTCCATGTTAAATTAACAATTTGGGTAATAATCGCTTTTTTTATTGTATGTGTTTTAACTTTTTATTCTTAATCGTATCTTTTAGATCATTATTTAAATACATACATAATATAAACCTTTCATTATATTTCATATATATATAAAATAGAAATATTTATAATAGATAGATAGATGTAATGGAAGGCACCTTTTATGGAGACGGTAGGCCGTACGTACGCATAAACGTTGTTTCCATTTTCACATCGTACTTAACGGAAGTAAGTGAATAAGATATACATAAGTACACACACACATATATATATCTCTAGTAGAATTATTATTTCATATAATACATACTTATTAATAATTTATATTTTTATAATCATCTCTTAATAGTGAACGTGGGAATGTATCTCATTGCGTCGTGGAGATGGTAATCTGTACTTATGCACGAGTGACTATATCATTATATTGATGGTGAAATCATATGTAATTGGATGTTATATAATATATACAGAATCATTAAAATTTTATATTTATTATTTAGATCAGTTATACTCATTATTATACCCATCCAAATAATGAAGTGTTTGAATAACAAACTACACCCCGATGTGGAGACGGTAAGTCGTACGTACGCACGTATGATGACTTTGTCGTTCATATAATGGATAGAATAATGAATAAGGTTATAACATTTATATAACAACTTCATAGTATATAGAAGATACTGGATTTAATATTTAATAATGGAAACAACAATGAAATAGGATGTAGAAGAAGAAACGAACTTGCAAGAGGTGATGAAATATTTACCACTTCTCAGGGTTCTTACTTTTGATTGGATCAAAAGTTCTATTTAGGTTTGCTTTATGACCAATTAAAGGATTATAGGATGAAGGGAGGAATGTTGGGAGGATATTTGGGTAGGGTTCAGCTGAGCCAAATGGCTTTGGAGGTGTGATTTTGAGAGAAGGGGAAGTGCCCTTTTATAAGTGGGGTGAGGGCCACTTGAAATGTTTAAAATATTATTTTATTATACAATCATATTTTGTATATAATGGCTCAAAAAGAATTCATTTTGTGAATTAGGTGGTTATGGGTCGAAATAATATCATCCAATAGGTTTATATAATGTTTAGGTTACCATTTTAACCATATCATTTAGATTTAACTCTTAGTTAAATAGTTTATCTTTTACCGTGTCTTCTTCTATTGTTACACTATATGGTTAATAAACAGAATCTAAACATCTAAGAGAACCTCAAGTGATTCATTAATGACATATATAATATTATAAAATATTTTTTTCCAAGCCTTGTATTTTGAGGAATAATATATCAATCAATAATATAGTATTTTTTTTAAACTAATTTATATCAATTTTGACACTATTTGGTATTTTATTTTTTTGAAAGTCATAACAACCTCATCAATTCAAATTTCTTTTATCTAAACAACTCTAACATTTCATATATACCTATAAAATTAATGGAATTCATCGAAACTCTCAAATTATATTTATTTAGATTTTTATATTATTAATTATATGAATATTTCATTAGGAAGGTAATTACTACATCATCATTGTTTCATAAATAAATTAATATTTTAATTCGTAAATTTTTTAAATAAATTACAATTATGTAGGAATTTTTTTTATATTTCTAATAAATATATTTAGTTCAATTTATCTTCTTTCTAACCATATATTAAAAATTTTTTAGTTATTAAACATTTTATTTAATTCTTTTAACTCTTCTTTAAATAAAATAATAATAAATGTCCTAATCTAATCCTAGTGGATCTAAATGATAATATTTTATTTCTAAGGTTGTTTTTGGGCAAAATAAACTTATCCAATAGAATTAAGACATGTGTTAGGGTAATTATAATATCATTTTACCCCTAATCACCCTATTTACTTTTAACAGTGGTAAATAAATGTCAAAAGTTACTATTCACTGAAAATTATTTTCATCTTATTAAACCACATATTACATAATGGTATTAACCGTGACTCTCAGATTTTCGAAATTCAACTCACAAAAGCGGTAAAATTATGTTTTATGCAAATTTTCTAATGCTCCTCGAAGGTGGGTAAAAGACGGTAAAAAGTTAAATAAAATTTTATATATCTAAAATTATAATAAAATGACTCCAATTAATTAAATTGAACATATATAGGTATTTGATATATATTTTTACTTAAAATAAATTTAAATGAAATAAATATTTATTTAGATGAAAAGTCGGTTTTAAACAATAACGTAGTGTTTTGCACTATTTATCAAAAATTGATTGTTTTAAGAAAAATACCAAAACATCACCCTAAGAAAATTTTGATATAATAAATTATAAAATTAATTCTATTTTACCAAATTAAAATTATAGATGTTTCATTTATTAATTTAAAATTTAATCCCATTATCAAAACCAAAAAGTGAGTTTTTAAAAAAGTTAAAACTATCAAAAGATTGACATGTGTTTATGTCAAATTTAAATGTGAAATTAATTATAATGACCTATAAATTGTTAAATTATAAAAATATAATCTATTTATACATCAAAACAGTTGAAATTCTAAAATTAACACTATAAATTATTTTGATTAAAAAACTTTTTTTCCATTAAAACATTGTATTTTTCATCATCCATCAAAATATGAAAGTTATCAAAAAATTATTAAATATTTATCCAATCTAAATTTTTATGTCTTGTTTCTAAAGAATAATTTAATTTATTTAAATTTAATATATCAAAGTGTTAAATATTTGTTTTAAAATGTGTTCTCCATTAAAAGGCATTAAAATTGATTTTTTTTAAAAATACTTCTTTTATCTGAAAAAATGAATTTGTTCTTATATTATGCCTAAGAAACACATAATGTGGATGTTAATATTATATAGAGTATATAATATTCAAAATTTAGTTAATACTATTCATTAGTGCTTTTTGAACGGCTGGTTTGGTAAGTTGCGGGGCGCTCGAACTCGGTGTTACGTGTAGCGCAAGCTATTGAATTACATTAATGAGATAAGGTACTATGAAATCTTGGGGTGTTATAGTAACCCCATGAAAAAATACAATCTCTCAAATGTAAAACCTTCAAAGCTCATCAACACTGAAGGTTTCCTTGATCGAAAAAAAATGTGAAACCTTTGTGTGTCTGTCAAAAACAACCCATAAAACATAATTTCGTCAAGGTGACCTTGGTAAACTCATCCCAAAATCCATCATGACATCATTCCACTTCCATTCTGGAAATGGTAACTACTGTAATAGCCCTACCGGTCGCTGATTCTCTATCAACACCTGATGATTGGTTTATCATCTCATATAAAAACCACCATCAAACCTCTTCATTTCTAACCCCCAATACTGATGATGTAGATATCAATACATATTGGTGACACTTGATGAACTTCCTATATAGAGGAATGAAAATCTTGCAACAGCTCCCCGCGCATGTCTGCTGACACCCATACACACCCATGAAAACAAAAAACCACATCTTTGCATGTGGTCTATCTAGGAGTAGGGTCCTCGCCTGATACACTCTCCCATAGGACATTGCCTTTAGAATCTAATAGCTATCTCATTCATACTCAATCTGGTAGAGTAGAGGTAACAACTATAGAAGAAATAAATGTATATCCCTGATTTTCATACAACTCAAAATTCATCATAGAGAATAAATCCATAATATTCAACTCACTGCTGGCCTCCTACACTTCTTGTATCTGATTCCTCATGCTCAACACATCAGCCACTGCATTGCCTTTCCCCAACATACAGGAAAGTTCAAAGTCAAAAGAATGAAGGTACTCAACCTACCTTTTCTGTCTCAAATTTAGGTCATACCGAGTAAAGATATACTTGAGGCATTTATTGTTAGTGTATACCCCAAAATACTCTCCCAAAAGATAATGTCTCTAATAGTGGAAGGCATGCACAACTGCAGCTTACTTTGGATTGTGCCTCTTGTAATTCCTCTCATGTGGCCTCAATTTCCATGACCTATACACAATGATTCATTAACCTTTTATAAGAACTCCTCCCAACAAGATACCTGATGCATCATAGTAAACATTGTAGCTCTTGATCAGATAAAAAAAAATCAGTATCAGTGATGAATCCAATCTCCCATTCAGCTTAAAAAATGTTGAATCACAGTAATTTGTGCACAAGTACTCTGCACCCATCTTAGTCAGGCCCTTCAGTGGCACTGCTAAGTGTGAAAAGTCCTTCATACAGCACCTGTAGTGACCAGATTGCCCCAAAAAACTCCGTACCTCAAAGACATTCTTCAACTGCTGCCACAAAACTTCTTCTCTCACTCTCTCTTAGTCTACTGGTACACCCTTATCAGAGTTAACATGTACTACGAAATAAATTTGGTCTATCAAAAAGTGGAATTTTGAGAGAATGGAATATAACTGATTCTCTCTCAGTGTACTCAACAAGATCTCATGATGGATGGCATGGTCGTGTCGAGTGTGAGAGTACAGAACGATATCATCCACAAAGAAGACCATAATATAATCCATGTAAGGATGGAAATCCCAGTTCATCTGTGCCATGAAAACTATCAGCACATTTGTGAGACTGAACGACATTCCCAAATACTCATATAGACAATACCTTCCTTGAATGGCTTTATAAGGTATATATGATAGTCTAATGTGAAATTGATGAAAAGTAGATCTCAAGTCAATATTTGAGAACACCAGGGATCCTCAAAGATGATAAAAGAGATCATCAATCCTCCAAAAGGGATATCAGTTCTTGGCCATCAACTAGTTCAACTTTCTATTATCCACACAATGTCTGAGGGTACCATATACATTCTTCGCAAAAGGATAGGCGAACCCCAAGGAGATGTACTGGGTTGGATGAAACCCTTCACCTGAAACTCCTCTAACAGATTTTTGAGCTCCTGTAGCTATAGTTTAGCCATCCAATATGGAGGAATAAACACTCATACAACTCCTGGAAGAAGCTCAATAGAAAAATCAAAGTCCTTCTCTGGAGGTAAACCTGAAATGTCATCTAGAAAGACATCCCTGAAATGATCCCCTTCTAGAGGAATGTCTATCTATGAAGTCCCCTATTCATCTTGATATAACCTAGTAATATGGGTTGAAATTCCACCAAACCCATGATGCTCGGGGCTAGCTCTGCTCGCATGCACTTCCCATTCACCATTGTGTAGATATTTACCCACCCTCCGGTGACATGAAACTCACCTTGTGGTGATAACAGTCAACAAAGGCCTGAAATGAGACCAACCAGTTCATTCCTAGATTGACATCGAAGCGTATCATCTCTAATACATAGAGGTACCATGAGAATTGACACCCAACATCCTCAAAAGGGAACTCCATACACTGACGTACAGTAGCCTTCCTAATCCACAATGGAGTTTCTAGCATTATAACATTATCAAATGTAAAGATTCATGTCCCAAGGATGTACATAATGGAAACATATATAAAACTATGGGATTCCCCTGTATAAAAATCTGTATAAGATAAAACTATGGAATATAGAATCATACCTCTAACTGTAGAGGGTATGGGATATTTCTCTTACTGGGTCTATTCCATCACAAAAGTCTAAGCTATACCGTGACCCTACGACACTACATAGCTACCCTGAGATGATCCACCCTGCTGTCGCTAAAAACCTAACATCTAGATACCATGGACATGACTACATCCTTGGAATGAATAGACAAACGAATGCTAGCTCCTTGAATGTTGAGAAACTGGTGGTCCTGCTCCTGAACGTGGAGTCATAAATATCTCCTCTCACTCGCTGCTGGTGAGAATTTCCTGAAAAAATGCTGAATGTGTCCCATCCTACAGTAAGATTGGTACTCTACTGTGTCCTTTAGGAAATGTGGTATTTTATTTCCATTCATACCCCCACAGGTAGCACATCACTTGTCTACCTGGAGAGACACCCCTACTACTGGAAGAACCATCACATAAAAGCTCCCTACGTCACTTCCTATTATATATGGAAGGATTACCAACCCTGGATGCTGATCCACCCTAGATCATAGCTCCCAAATCCCTCATATTGTTCTTGGTAATCATATCCTGATTTACAATAGAAGTCACCAAATTAAGTTTGAAAATATTCACCTGCGATCATATGTCATACTTGAGACTATCCAGAAATTGTGTATCCAGTGATAACTCGTCACCTCCCAAAACAGGGGTGAAGTATTGAATCTCTATAAAGCGATAAGAACAACCCATCATTGAATTAATCCCCTACTCCAAATTTATGAACTCCCTAGCTTAGTTGACCCTCAATGTCTCAGGGTATATGTAATCATATATGTTCTTCTGAAACACTTACCAAGCCATATCCCGATAACGTCCCACTTGTGAGATAACATCCCAATATCTCTTGGTTGAATCCTGTAGAAATTACATTTCAAGATTCACCCTCCTCTTAGGATGAATCCCCAGATTATTGGAGATAGAAATCATGGCCTCCAACCATGACACTGCAGCCTACGGTCCTCCATCACATAAAAAAGTGGGAGGATACTGGTGTTGTAACACCCACTTAAACTCTACCATAGATGAGGTAGGATGTGATGAACCCTAAAAAGTATGAATCAACCTAAAACATCCTTCACAGAACTGTGCATCAGCACTTGGGTCTGGTATAACAACTGGTTCCAGGATGGGAATGATGGGAATGATGGGAGGATCTGTTGGTAGTCCATGATCTATCATTTCTAGTGTCTGATCATTGCCCTATAACTGGCGTACAATCAGAGGATGTCTTGGTGGTATGACTATACAAGGTCAATCACACACCTCAGTTCAATATTATCAAGTATTGAAACATAGATATTAAAGAATGGATCAAGAGAAGGAAATCATCAAATTTTTACAAAAGAGGGTTACACGGTGTGTAGAACCACTACACGACGTGTTCTCTTAGGCTTTTGACAAGGTCTTCTACCTCTACCAAATTGGTTGTGTAACACCCCATACACATGAAGTGTTCCTCATAAGAAAATTCATGTACTTGATTATTCACACCTTCCTAAATTATTCTACACTGCTAGAAATACCCGGTTCTCTCCTGGTGTAACACTACATGGTGGGAACACTTTACACAGGGAATGTACCACATAAGTTCCATCCACCCATGTCATTATTCACATGACCAGATACACAGTTGATTACTAATTAGTGTGTATAAGTTATAAATGATGTTCACAACCAATGATTCATCCACAAGTGTCATTATTCACACGACCAAATACATGATATTTTAAAGCATGACGTGTACTCATAGTACATGGCGTGTTCTACCAAAAGTTTACCAACCCTATGTCTATTCTCACACGACCAGTCACACAGTCAAAAACTAAACGGCGTGTACATATGGTACATGGTGAGTACTTAGGAAAAGTTAGTTCTTCCAGAACAAAAGATCCCATGGTGTGTTTTTATAACATCACACACCATGTTGTGTGGGATTGCAGATAGTAAGCCTCTGAAAATTCTCTAAAACCCTTAAAAACATAAAATGTGTCCATGGAATGAAAAATTATGAACATTGAGGGACCATACTCGACATGATTTAATGTTTGGAATTCTTTTTCACATCATAACTTGACATAATTCAATTAAAGTTTAAACATGATCCACCAAATTCTAATCGAAGAGGGTCCATAAACCTCAAAAACCAATGTTTTGTGTCCATACAATTGAAACATTACATATACCAATAAACTATCAAAATAACAGGTATTTCTATCCTTGAATTTGTAACAACATCATTCATATGTAGCATAACATCTATCACAACAATATGAAATCAGTAATGCATCCTAAATGACATGACAAAAATGTAGGACATGTGATCTCTAATAGGTGCATATATGATTCTTGAGATGGAATACCCTAATCTCATTGGGTTTAAATAGAAATAGAACCACACTGATATCTGTCATAACATCACAAAAAAAGAGTGTCATCCAACAGTGAAATCAAATCAACTGTAACAATTAAAAAACCAGAAAAATTTTAATATTCGAGGTAAATTGGATTTTCCATGTACATTGTTTAGATACTCCAGAACAAAGCTTATTAAAAACTACCCATTCTTTCCTGTCCAATTCTATTGTCTCAAAAAGTATTCCAATGTAGAAAAGAAAAATCTCCTATGATACCACTATGTAACATCCCTGATCTGGGTTCCATCCAAAAGTTCCCCGAACCCAGTTGGTCACATGACCTCAAGCGCGTTAACAAAAATTCCATAGGCTAACCACTAGTAGTGAGGGCCAAGGATTGATATAGGGGAAACTATTCCCTCATTGTAAGAGTATACATTTCAAAAAAATAGTAAATAATATAAAAAGTAATAATAATATAAAACATAGGTAAACAATGGAAAAATTATTGTAATAAAACAAATCAATCATATATATATATAAATGATACATGGAAGAGGTATCTACGAAAACAGCCAAACAAGTTACAATGTTGAAAAAAATACAAAAACCAAACTAGAAAAGAAACAATTAAACTCCAGCAGCATAGAAACCTACATCTCGGTCTCATGCTCTCGAGCTCCAACATCAATGAAGCACCTAAAGAAGACTGGTACTTTCCCTTATCTATACCTGCAACCATATAATCTTCTTGAGACTATAGAATGACCCAAATAGGTTTTGAGACGAATCCTAGTAGGAAACCACCAAAAGATTGGTTCCTAACAGGTAGTGAATATATATAGTAGGAAATATGAAGAAATAAAGGAATAACCTAGGATTCACTAAAAAATAACTAATCCTATAGTTTTTCAAATACATTCATTTTCATTTCTTTTTCATTATTTGAATCATGTAATCTTGGAACCTAGCCTAAACTCTATATCCCACTGTGTAACAGTAACAAAATAGATATATCAGAATACCATCTAAATAAAATAGTTATACCAAGTCCATGATTATTCATTGGCTTGGTGGACTCATCACAATCATTCTATTGTTAAATAATGACCATTTGGGAACATTCTCACAATCTAATCACCTGGTCTAACATAACAACAATAATTTAATAATGACCCTTGGAAAGCTCTCACGGTCTATCCACTTTGGTATAACTTAACACTAATCATTTAAAAACGACCACCTAAAAATACATCACTTTGAATACCCATTGGTAAACATAGCATTAGTAAATTATAAATGAACACCTGGGATGCTATCACTCTCTAAATTTCCAAGGTCGATGACCACCTGGCATCTCTTATAGTCAATACCCATGGGTAAAAATAACAGTAAAATATACATAAATGACCATACCTCCAGAATCTCTCACAGTCAAATTCCCCTTGGTCAACTTTCAAAATGCATATCACAGTCATCTCACGTAATCAGTAACCCCATTCTAACCAAAAAAGTCATTAAAAACAAGGAAATAGTAATAGGAAACCTAGAACCAATGACTGTAAACACTCTATCAAGGTAAAAACACCCATGGGGTGTCCCATAAAATGGAAACTAACCTTACACATAAGAAAAAAACCTTAATGAAACAACCAAACCATAACAGGTAATAAACAAGGTCAAAATTCAAAATATACAATACCCCAACCATGGGTATATGAAAATTTTAGCATATAATCCAAAGACGAACAATGAAAGGCACAAACCACCTATCATGATGTCGTATGATCGATACTCTTGAATGTTGGCCTAAAAATATGTAGATCTAAAAAAATATGAAAAACTATTATCCTTTAATAAATCACAATTGAGGAAGAATCCGGGAAAATGGCTCTAGGGGTTTTGAGAACAAACTGGTGGGAAACCAATAATCCCAGTAATGTCTCAATTAGAGTTCAAATGGAGAAACAAGAGAGGTTTGATGTTCTTTGGCCCTTTTATCATGCACCTGTATGAACCACTTCTAGAAGAAGATGTTTCTGATGATGAGATACAATCCCTCATTAATTTATCAATTAAAAAGAAAACTACATAGTGTGTTAATTAAAGGTACACACTTTGTATTTGCATTAACTATCCCTCACCTTATGCAATCTTCTAGGTCTCCTACACGGCCATGTACTCGATTGATACACGTACAAACAGTAAGGATCTATATACGGTACCTGGGTACATGGCGTGTACTCATAAGTAAACTATGTGTAATTATAAAAAATACAATTTCTTCCATTTTCCTAAAAAAACCCAAATTCAAGATCCATACCTGAAAGGAAGATCTGTGTTATTATAAACTAACATGGTATAAAATATTTAATGTTATACACTATATAGTATAAAATTATTTTCTTGAGTTGAAAATTATTTCAAATTTTGTGGTTGTGTTGTAATGTGGAATAGAATTCTCCATATTTCTTATATCATATGATATGAATGGAATACAACAGAGATTTTATGCGATGCAAATGCATACATCTGGACACAATCAGTAACCTATTTTCTTTGGTTTAGAATAAATATTTTTTTGATTAATTTAGGGATTACACATCCATTATTATATTTTAATGAATAAACCAATAGAAAGTAAAGTATGGGTGGATGAGATACCACCTAATACAGTTTACACTCTTCATTAAATAATGTGAGTTTGGGATAACCTATTAAGTTAATGGATCTCTTCGTGGGATTCACCCTAGTTACATGAAATCCCACCAAAGATATCTTATTCTTGAATTACCATATATCACTTTATTAGGGATTTAGAACTTATTTTTTTATTGGGAGCCATAAAAATAACCTCATTTATCGATGAAAGATGTAACACCTATGGAGGAAGGATTATTTTTCTTACTAATTAGGTGATCTCAATCAATCATACAACTAATATTAAAAGATGGATTACTCATATCTGTAGACATTCCAAGCAGATATGTTCTTCATTATTTATTAAATATTAAACATTGGAGAAATATAGGGAACAACATGGGTTTTTTCCACTATAAATTATCATTTTAATATCCCCTAAAACCCATCAATATGGATTAGTTGCAAGCTAGTTTCCCTAAAGTGTTTTGGGTAGAGGCATTCAACTGTGCAACATATCATTCAAATCAAATTACTTTTACTCCAATGGGATATGATCTTATGGAAGAATTATGGACTTGAAAAACTAATGATATCTCACACTTTAATGTTTTTTAAGTATCACTTATGCCCATATTTATTCTTAAGAAATTAATAATTTGGAGGACCAATCTTATGCATGTTTCTTTCTAGGTTATAATGATGAAAATTTTTATTATTACTTTAGAATAATGAATTAATTTTTTTTATGAAGTTATAATGTTCTAATTAATGAGGATATCCAAGGGAAGGATCAAAACATGGTGGATTATATAGTTGATAGAAAATAAGTAACACATTCAAATGTTAATCTAGATGAAATTATATATGTTTTTCTTGGATCTAAGAGAATGGTAGTTCTAGTAAAACATAACTATTTGAATAACTTATTGGATGCATGTCTTATTCTATTTCTATCATTAAGGAAAGATGTGCCAGAATACTAGAGGACTGATGAATATTAGAGAAGATCTTTGGAAGGTGAAGCTCTAGACATAGTGATTCTATAAATAGAATAACTTTATAGCGAATTAAGGTGGTCCACTAGGGATATATTCTCAATAAAAATTATTGGAATTGATATTCTCTACATTATTCTTATTATTGATAGAGAACCCAAGATCTTAGAAGATATGGAAATTCTTAGAGTCTTAAGAGAGTGGGAGACAGTGATATATGATGAAATAGAATCCATGTAAGTTTTTGGAACATGGGAGCTAATAAAACCTTTTTTAAAAAAATCGATACCCAAAAAAAGTGGATCAACTAGTAGAAGGGAATTTTTTTTTTAGTAAATAGTAAAAGAAAATTATTTTTGGGAAAATATTTCAAAAAAATGATAGTTTATGATTAAAGTGAAATATTATCTCTATTTTCAGCCATTAAATTATTTGAATAGAGTCCAAAATTGCATCTATAGAGAGTCAAATTCTTGATTAGTTAGGTGCTAAAATGGAATTCCTTCATAGTGATTTGGAGGATGAAATGTTCACACTAAAGAAATTTTTTTCATAAAAAATGGAAAAGGACTAGTTATTAAGCTTAAATAATGTTTTTATGGGATAAAATATGCATATTGATAATGGAATTATATGCTTTATTCATTTATGGTATATAATGAATTAATCAATATACAGTAAAATAATTGATGCTACTGGAATGTGTTCAAGGATATAAATTTCATGATACTTGTCATGTATGTGGATGATATACTTTTAAAAGTTCTAATGAGAGAACTAATTAAGGATATGATGTGTTTTTACAAATAATATTCATGATTATAGATCTAAAGATTATAAGAAAATTTCTAGTATGTATTTCAAAGGGGCTTAAGGAACATAACTTTGTTTATGTCATAGTTTTTCTATATAGAGATGGTATTTTAATGTTTTAGAATGGGTGAATATAAACTTCTTATGACCACCCTAGATGAATGCTTCATGTTATCAAAATTTAATGAAATAATATTGGAAAATGAATATGAGTACCTGGGGTAGGATAAATATACATCAAAAGTCATAATTTTGATGAATTCTATGGTTTTTATGGGTCCAAACGTTGTTTATATAATTGGAGTCATCAAAAATATTAAGGGAGAAAATGGGAAATGAGTAATGTGAAGTGTTGAAGTGGGTACTCTAGTATCTCAAAGGTTCTAAAGACCTAGAATTGTGTTTTATAATGGATGATCCATTAAAAAAGTTTTTAGATATGTACCTTAGAGGAGATATAAATACATAGGTTTATACCACTCGGTTTGTATTAATGTTTAGAGGAATGATTATGAGCTCAGTGTCCAAACATCCATGAATAGTTGAATTTTCAATAATTTAATCATATGACATCAAAATTATGAATCAAGGAATGATTTCATGTGATATATAGATTTGTTAAAGGATCTAAAGATAAAACTGGGAAATATAATGTTATTCTATATTAGTCAGATCATGATCATTCCTAATAAGAATATCATGTTTCACTCCAGGATAAATCATATTCAGCTAATACATAAAATTTTTTGGAGGTTATTGGAGGATTACATATTGTAACTAAAAAAGGATGGAGGAATTCAGAATCAAGTTGTTATATTGATGAAGTTCATAGTTTTTTGAAATTATAGGGTGGTGATACACCTCAATGAGACCTAAATGATTACAGAAAAGGTATAGTTCCATGCCACTACAATAAAATTAAGGAAGAAGAAATATTTTTTAATATGTGATGTAGGAATTAGGGAAGATTTTGAAATAATATCTAATTGTTATTTTTTATTATTATCTATGGAAACTAATTTCTAGATATGATTCATAGTTTCTTGAATGTGATAAATCATATCTTTTTGTATAACACTAGACAGAAGAAAGAAAAATTGAATCATGGAATCCCAAAGTAGAAAATGATTTTTTAACACTATGTGTGAGATTTAATAATATTTTTAGAAGATTTTACAATTCATAGAAGCTGTAGGTGAAGTTAGTACATCAGTGAGCTATTGGAAGTTTCCTTCATCAATATGGCATATTTCTGTAATGTTCTAATTATGGTATAACTAACATAAATGATTACCTACTACAGATCTTATTTATATATATAGATTGGTGGTTTCATTTATAGTGTACCATGATGATTTTTTTTACATTTTTTGTTGTATTAGACATACAAATAGTGAAAATTCCTTTTCATTGTAACATTTTTAATTTTGATTTTTTCATTAATCCAATTGCTACTATTTTTTGACTACAGAGTATGTAAATTCAAAAAAATAATTTATATGTTTTTATTCCATTTTTTGGGTCTGTTATTTTAGGTTTATTTTTTTCATAAGGTCTTTTCTGAAATTGGGATGATTTAGTGTGTGGTTGAGGTGAACTTCTGTTTGATCTAGTTCAGATACATCAAATTGGGTTCCATTCTTTTTTTAAAGTCCCATAAATTTTTCCACATTTAATATTGCAATGCGTTCTTTATGATCATGGGATATGAAAAACATATTTAGGTTTCTACCATTCTTGATTATTATAGATAAGAAGGAAGTTATTTGAAATAATTTTGTTCATGAGATGGAAACACATGACTTGACCATTATTATTGATTGGTTAATTATCTTCAAATATCAAATCCATTTTTATAGTTGACATGTTTTTTGTCACTAAATGTGGTTATCCACAAATTTAAGGATGGGTGAAATATTCATAAAAGCAGGAAGTGTCATATGGTGAGTGATTTTGGGTGCATATCATGTTAGTTGGAAGGCCTATTACATGGATCAATGGATAGGAAGGATGAACCTTTATATCTAAGAGTATTGAATTAGTATCCAAATTTTTTTACAGAGTATTTTTTCTATATTACCACCATATAGGGAAATAGAATATTTTATTAACCTTATACCAAGGATAAAACCCATTCCATTTACATATTATCACATTAAACCAATGGATTTGTGATAGTTAAAGGTGTAACATGAGGATATTGAGTAGATTCAGTTTATTTGATTGGGTTTTTCCCATCGAGAAACATTAATTATTATTGTAAGGAAGGTGATGTAATTTTAAGGACCTATATTGATTATCGAAATATGAACTAATAAATTGATAAAATTCTTCATACCTTATCAAATTTTTTGGATCTATTATATTATTTTAAGAGATATGATTTCTTTTACAAGACCAAACATTTTTTGTATCATCAATTATGGGTAAAAGGATAATATATTCAATAATTGACTTTACAATGTTCATATAACAATCATGATTTCTTGATCATTTATTTTCTTATTACAAATGAACCGATGGATTTTATAACCTTAATGATCCAAATATTACTTAGTTATTTGGATTAATTTATGGATGAAAACCTTATTTATTCAAGGTCAAAATAATATCATTAGAGGTTTCTTAGAATTATTTAACAGATTTATCATGAGCATAATCAATATAATAAATTCCAAAAATTAAATTTTTAGTTTCAAATGGTAAATATCCTTTTTTATTATTTTACTGATTAAATAAATTTTAGTTGAACATAAATAGTTTAAAAAAATGATACCTTTTGTGAAACCAACGAATGTATTTGAGATACAAATATTTATACAATTGACTAGATATTATTGGAGTATCACTCATTGATTCTAAATATTACAATCTTCAATGACATACTTGACTCATAAAGGAGTGATTTTTAATTATTTGGTGAAGTGTCTGGAATCATTAAAGGTGATGAAGAGGTGATTTAATTCATCCATAGTCTTGGTTTTCACTAAAATAAGTATTGATTATGAAGTGTAATTTGATGTATTGGGACTGCGTATGGGATATATTTTGATATAATAATGTATTTTCGCAGTGTCTGGGTCTAGGATTCTAAGATTTTTGGTGAATAATTATCCTATATATGAAATGTATTTTCCTTCCATTTTTCATTCCATAAATAATTAAATACATTGCCTTTTTTTGATAATTTATTAGTGTATATTGATCATAAGTGTTTGAATACATTTTTCTTAGAATATAATTTCATCCCATGAAAGTGAATATGGTAAAATTACCTTCAAAATATATATTTTTAGATTGTGTACATTTAGAAATAGGAAGACAGTGAACTTTTTTTTAGTACGAAATTTCTAATTCATGTAGTAAGGTAATATTGAGAGTAGTGATAGTAGATGCGATTGTTGGTGGACTTACACATGGAGTTTCAGGAGATAAATGATGGTTTTTTATCTCTACCCTCAAGATAATGTCTATATTCACAATCCTAGTGAGAGGTGTACTTTTTTGATGAGGAGTGCATGAGGTTTTGGTATTACCTATATAGTGGGGAGACCGCTAATAGATGGTTGATTTCACTAGATTAAGTTATTTATTTAAGTAGATAACTTTTTGTACCTATGATATTGAGGAGTGATGATTTGAAATCATTCCATCATTTTAAGTGGTTCATTACATTCTAGACCTACCAAGATGTATCACAATATTAGAAATTGGTTTTATGGGATGATAATGAAGAAGGTTAGTATATAAATTTCTCTCAAATTGTAGTTTTATACCAAGAAAAGTCAGATCATGAACCATAAGTGTGGTTTCTATAACCATTACCCATCATGACATAGAAATGGAAGGATATCATTGTATATTTCATGATTTAGTTTCTATGATCCCCAATAAATTATTATGTTGTTTTTTATAGCGGATAAATACAAGAAATATATTCATTTACTTTTTATATGGGAGACAGTTTCAATCGATGATCTTGGTATGATTTAGATGAAGGAACCTATTATATACCAATGGATTTTGACATCTATCATCTTAGATAGAGATTCATAATTTATTATTATATTACGTAAGGGACTCTATAATTATACAAGGACACACTTTAAAATGATTCTGATCTATAATTCCATTTAGATGGCTAGAGGGGGCATATTATTTATGGTATGGAAGATTTTTGTCGAGCATGTTTTCGTGAATTTGGAGGATATGGAGTGGATCATCTTCCATTGATGGATTATTTTATAATAATTGTTACTATTAAGATCTCTATATTGGACCATTTTTAGTTTTTATGTTCATCCATGTTTATATCAATATTTTTGGTCTATGACTGGTGAAAATACACTCATGGGATCTAGTTTTATGTAAGAGATGATAGATCAAGTCAAAATGATTCAGTATTGTATGAAATCATCTTATTGATGAGAAAGATAATATTATAATAAAAAATAATACCCTTTAATATTTTTTTGGGGAGATCATGATTTTCATGAATGAGAATATTTGGTTAGGTCATATATGAAAATGGAGATAAGATATTTTTTTCCATGGTATGTGGGGACATTTAAAATCATCAAAAAGATCAATGAACTGGATAAATGATCATTGTTTTTTAAAAAATATTCTATGATTCATAAAATTTTCCATGATTATAAGTTATATAAATATCAACTGAAAAAAAACTTTTCTAATGTTGGGAAAAAATGTTTTTGAAGCCTAATGCATCTTGTTTTAGAGAAATCTATTCGAGTTGTGGATTATTGAGAGAATATCCTTTGAGGAATGAATATTACATTTTTGTGAGTGTTAGAAAAACATGAAATGTTTTGATAAGAAACTTGGGAGATAGGGTGGATTTGATGAGGTGTTAATGAACTGATCTATTTGATGATGAGAGTTCCCATTGATTTTTTGGTAATTAAAATTACTATGGAGGGGATAATTCTAACACTCAGGTTTTGGGTAGTGAGTTAGATTTATTTTTTTGACGAATAATGGTTTTTATTATGAAATTTTGATGAATGGATGAATATATTATCTATAATGTTTTTTTTTATTTAATCATTGGATAAAAAAAGGTCCATTTACCTTGTAGTCTATGTTTTAATAGAATATGAATTTTTAAGAGTTGTGGGAGGGTTTTTCAATTTTGAAGACTCACATGCACAGATCTGGAGGTCATGAATGATGAACATTGATTCATGTTTTTTAGAGGTAGTGGGATTTTTAAGGTCCTATACATAATCATAGAGACTGTGTATTGTTACATTAAAATTTATATTTTTACACTCATAGAGAATTTATGGGTGACTATGTGGTGTAATTGGCCCCATATGAAAACTATTCAATTGAGTTTAAGTGACATAGTTTCAAAATTTATCACAGTAATATGCATTAAAATTACTCATTATTCTTCAAAAACTCTCTTTTATGATACTATAAGTATTTTATGTCAATTTTGGATGTATATAATCATATCTTGACAGACCGTGAGTGAAGATCATTGATTTGATGTTACATCTAATGTAAGATCAAAAAATATTCCCTCTCTATTATTATTTCTTAATCCCTATTAAAACCAAATATGGTGATTTTTAATCCAAATATATATTAATATATATCAATTCTTATTTCTCATATTGGTAGGTATTTGAGAGTTTTATCTCATAATGTGTGTATGGACAATAGATTTAGGATTTTTTCATAAATTATGTGTGTAAGTAGATTTTGTTGGATCTTTTTATGAGATATACTATTTTTGGTGATTTTATGATTTATTACGATCAGTAATTGATTGGAATTTGAATGATTTTGGTGAAATAATGACTTTATACAAAACAGAATCCTTAGTATAAAATGGGTTTTACTAGAAATTGAGAATTTACTTCCATTGGTGTTTTTAATAGAAATTTGGTGTTGAAAATTATGATATTTAATGGAATTTATTTATTTTGTAAACTATTAATTTTTTTAATATTCTAGAAATTTCATATTTTTTATTTTAATATAAAATATATTTAAATTTATACGTAGTAATTTGAATAAAACCATGCAATAACACCCTATAAAATATACAATTAACAAATAAAAATCTCTAAATACCTAAAATTCCACTAATTAGTAGAAATAAAAACCAAAAATGTTCTTAAAAGAAACTATAATCTAACTAAAAATATTCCATTTATTATGATTTTGTAAAACAAATTGAGGTAAATGAAT
Organism: Viscum album; assembly: GCA_963277665.1. Taxonomy (NCBI): domain Eukaryota; kingdom Viridiplantae; phylum Streptophyta; class Magnoliopsida; order Santalales; family Viscaceae; genus Viscum; species Viscum album. Next base: position 1,117,892,796 of record OY728120.1, read on the forward strand.
TTATGTGAAAATACCCAAAAAAGGATTGAATTTGATAAAAGATATAAATGAATCAAGTTGGATTTATCATATTTTATAGTTTTGTGGGTAAAATGGAATTTTTTAGGAATTTTTTTAAAACCTCTAATCTTCATCCATAGTAAAGTATAGGATTATAATGTGTTTATTAAAGAGAGTCATGATTATGATAACTATGGTTGAATAATTACATTCAATATGGAATTAGATTTGGGTTTCTGAATTGGGATTGACACTATATAAGATACAACTATCATAGATTTATTATATTATTAAAATAGATGACATAGAATAAATGATTCTGGGAATGTTCAGATTTTCCATAAAACTTTGGGAAAAACAAGGATTTAACTTTGAATTTTTATGGAAATGGGGAGTTTTCAGGGAAATTGAAAATAATGGGTTCAAGAAAATATATTTTCATGGTTAAAAATGTATTTTTTATTTTTAAATACATTAGTATTGGTTTTTTTTAAAAACAAATAAATTTTTGGAAGAAATATTTTCCCTAGTTTTTATAGTTTGGATTTGAAAAAAAATATTTTGAACAATCATTTTTTGGTTAAATTATATTTTAATTTTAATTTGTGATTGATCTTTTATATTGATATTTATCATATATGGAAGTCTATTGGATTCATTGGTGTAATACCAATCGAGTTTATACTCACCCCCATCATGTGCACATTGGTGGGCACGTAGACATGAATAGTTTTGACATAGGTATGAATAATACATTTTTCTTAATCAATGGTGAGTCATAGAAACATATTTGACACATAACATCAGACTTAGTGAGTCAAAGGTTGTGTTATTTATTTTTATTAGAGAATGTGTATCTTATATTTTCATTAAATATTTTTCTTTTTAAAAGTAATTAAATTTCAATGAAAAGTTGTTTTTTAAATGGTTTTATTTAAATATGTTTACATTGAAATTACATTTTTTATCTTTTCATTACAAGGTAAATTATTCCCAAAAAATATTCATTTATGACTCTTAACTTTTAAATATACATTTGTGATAGAGGAAAAATAGGAGTCCATGTCAAAACTAGACTCAGGTCCTAGAATTCAAGATCTCAAGTCAATGTGTTATATGATAAATTAATGAGATAAAAATTTATGTTATTTAAAAGAAAGAATAATATGAATTTGGTGAATTTTTTTCATAGAATTTTAAAAACAATAAAATGGATAAAATTGACGTTAAAAATACCACTATAAAAAAATAAATTTGAATATAATTTAAGATAATGAAAAATATAATGACATGTTTTTTGATTTCTCAAGTAACGTTTCGAACCATCATTCAAATTTACAAATATGAAACTGATTAAAAGATGTGACTAAATAATTTGATAAAATTGTAAATAATGAGACACTAATGATAATGTTAAAATCAAATAAGAAAATATTATTTTTGAATAATTGGTATCTAAGAATAAAAATTTTGAAATTTTTATTGTTATATTGGTTCGAAATAATAATATTAATAAACATAGAGTATGTTAGCATAAATAAAAGTTTGAATTTTAAATTTTATTTATTTATAACATTTGATTTTCATATCTTTTAAAATACTCAAAATATCATGATTAATTCATTATTTTGAGTTATATAGAGTCTAAAGGATGTTAATGAGGTTTTAGAAACCATGGGAAAAAATACATTTACAGTGATTTCTAAAATATTTTATAACTAGTTTTATATAAGGCTAGATATTATAGTTTAATGGTTTCTCCATAATTTCTATATACAAGATGTAAGTTTTTGTTTGAGTTTCATTGAAAATTTCAAAGTACATATTAAATCATTATAGGAAAATACAATGTTTTAATTTTTTATATAGGGTTAAATCTTTGAGAATGGATGTTTCTCTATGTGGATGATAAAATACACCCTAGTAAATACCAAAGTATAAACAATCTCGGATAAAAATGAGATTGTGATATTTCCCTTACCTTAGGTCCGATTTACTTCGTCAGTGTCCGAACCTCCGGTATAATGATTTAAATAATGTCATTGACTGATTCCATAATCATAATCATTGTTATGATATCACATATGGTCATATTCGTAGCTTATTATTAGTAATATTTCATTGCTACTTGTTATTCGGGTGTTTATTACTTTTTGTTCTTATGCGTGTTTTGTCGAATAAATTCTTATTCTTATCTTTAGGTTATATATACCTCATTTCCAGAATTATATTAGTGTAATATATATCATATTCATTCATTCAATTCATTTATATAATCATTATGCAATGAAGATCATGTATAACGAGTCACATCACATCGTGGAGACGATATTCCGTACGTACGCCCGAGCGATGATATCATTCCCGTGATTGTGGAATTGTATTGGAGTGTATGTATACTATTTCAGAATCAAAATCACTTTACAATAATAATATATATTCATTATTTACACCATTATAACAATCCAAGTAAGATAGTAGTGGAAAATAGATTACACCACGGCATGGAGACGGTATTCCGTACGTACGCACGCGCGGTGATTTCGTTTTCCATAGGATGGATAGATGGTTAAATAAGGTTGTTTAATAAGTATAATAACATATCATTATATGAGTGATACTGATGTTATTAATTCATAATGAAACAACTAAAGAAGAAGAAGTGGAAGAAGAAATAATGTTGAATGAATCGGTAACGGACATTACCTCTTCTTTGAAGCGCCTCTTTAAGACATCCTTTTAGGGCACTAAAATTGGTCTTTGAAGAAAACCAGGAACTCTATAATTTCTCTAGGGAAGTGGACAGGAGATATTTTAAGGGGTTGGCCGAGCGTGAAGGCTCAATGTGGTGTGAGGAAGAGAGGGAGGAGGTGACCTTTTATAAGGGAGGAGAGGGGAACCTTTGGAAAAACTAAAAATATTATTTTATTATAAAGCCATATTAGGTTTTAAATAGCTCCAATTTGATTTATTTCAAAGCTAAAGTGGGTATGGGTAGAAATAATTTCATCCAATATAATTTAGGCAAGTTTACGTCCTTATATTAACCTTATCATTTAGATTTAACTTTAAGTTAGATAATTTTACTTTTACCGTGTCTTTTTGTGTTCTTACACTATAAGGTTAATAAACATTCCATAACAAGCCAAAATAACCCCAAGTTGTTTTTTATTAATATATATAACGTTATCTAAGTAATTTTGCCGAACCTTAGATTTTCAGGAATAGAATATCAATTAATAATATAATATTTGTTTTAAAAACTATTTTATGTCAATTTTAACACTATTTTGTAATTGATTTTTGTGAAAATAATAACAGAATTCATAGTTCTAAAAAATTTAATTAAATCAATAATACCATGTAATATTAACATATAAAATTATTTTAATTCATAAAAAGTCTAAATTTACATTTATATGGGTATTTATAACATCAATTATGTCAATGTTTCATTAATAAGATAATGACTGCATCATCATTGTGTCATAAATAAATTAAATTATTTAAAGTCTAAAAATTATAAATAAAATATCATTATGTAGGAAATATTTTTATATTTATAATGAATATTTATAGTCGAATTTACCTTATGTATAACCCTATATTAAAAATTATTTACCTATTAAACATTGATTTTAACTATTTTAACCCTTCTTTAAATAAATTAATAATAAATGTCCTAATCTAATCAATGCGGGCCTAAATTGTCATATATTATTACTAAGGTTGTTTTTGGTCGAATTATACTTATTCAATAGAATTAAGACAAGTGTTAGGGTAATAATAATATCATTTTTACCCTTAGTTACCCTATTTAATTTTAACCGTGGTAAAAAAGTAAAAAGTTACTATTCACCAAAAATTATTTTCATCTCATTGAACCACATTTTAGTCCTTGATATTAACCATGTCTCGTGGATTTTCGAAATTCCACTCATAGAAGCGATAAAATTAAGTTTTATGTAAATTTGCAAATTCTCATAGGAGGTGGGTAAAAGACGGTCAAAAGTTCAATAAAATTTATATATATCTAAAATTATTATAAAATGACTCCAATGAATTAATTTGAACTTACAAAGGTATTATGTATCAATTTTGACCTAAGATAAATTTAAATAAAATAAATAATAATTTAAATAAAAAGTCGGTTTTTAAATAGTAACTAGTGTTTTCACTATTCATCAAAAATTGAAAGTTTTCAGAAAAATACCAAAATTAAACCCTAGGCTAACTTCGATATTCCGAATCCAAAAAAGAAGTCCATTTTGAAAAATAAAATTTACAAAATTTCAAAAATTGGTTCTTACTATTCATAACGGCTAGTTTTAATAATATTTTAATATCATATCGTTGTTTAGTGAATCTCGGTATTGCGTATGACACAAGCTATAGAGGATGTCTGCGGTTGCGTGTAAAGAAAGCCAAGATAGTGTTGTGTGTAGTTAAAGATTCCGTTGATGATTTATATAACATAAAAACAAAATATTTATCATAAAAGTCTCTGGCGTTACATTCTACCCCCCTTAAAATGAATTTTTCCCTCAAAATTCGTCAATTTGTAACAAAGAAGTGAGGATAACTTTCCCTCATCATATCCTCAAGCTCCCATGTAGTTTCTTCTAATTGGTGGTTCCTCCATAAAACTTTCACCAATCGAGTGGTCTTGTTTCGTAGGACTTTTTCGCTACGATCCAGAATCTCTATTGGCTGTTCTTCATAAGAAAGATCTTGTTCCAGCGGTACAACTTCTGAGCTGAGTACATGTGAAGGATCAGGTATGTACTTTCTCAAGAGAGATACATGGAACACATCGTGAACTTGAGAGAGATTCGGTGGACGTGCCAATCAGTAAGCAACCTTCCCAACACGATCCAGTATTTCGAAAGGACCGATATATCTAGGGCTCAACTTTCCCAACTTTCAAAATCTCATTACCCTCTTCTAAGGAGATATTCGTAAGAACACTTTATCATCCACTTCAAACACTAGGTCTTTTCTTCGGTTGTCGGCATAACTTCCTTTGTCGACTCTGAGATGGTCTTATTTTTTGTTGAATAGATCTGACCTTTTCTGCCTTCTCAACTACAAGATCAGGTCCTAATAGATTTCTTTCCCCAACATCATCCCAACAAGTTGGATTCCTCCATTTCTTTCCATAGAGAGCTTCATATGGAGCCATCTGAATACTGGAGTGAAAGATATTATTATAAGAAAATTCCACCAAAGGTAGGTGTTGATCCCAACCTCCTTTGAAATCCATAGAGCAAGATCTCAACATATCTTCTAGAGTTTGAATTGTACTCTCAGACTAACCGTCTGTCTGAGGATGATATGCAGTGCTGAAACTCAATTTTGTATCTATAGTAAGCTGAAGACTTCGCCAGAACTTCGTGGTAAATCTCGGATCCCGATCAGATATAATGGAAAGTGGTACTCCATGCAATCTTTCTACTTCCTTTACATATATCCTATCAAGATGATCTATAGAGAAATCCTCTCTAATATCAATTACGTATGTAGACTTTGTAAGATGATCATCTATGACCCAGATATCATTATTGCCTTTGGATCTTTTAGGAAGTCCTGTGACATAGTCCACAATGATGTTTTCCCATTCCCATTCGGGTATGGGTAATGGTTGTAACATCCCCTTAGACTTCTGTCTCTTTACTTTAACTTGCTGACAAACCAAGCATCGAGAGACATATTCAGCAACATCTCTTTTCATGCCATCCCACCAGAAGTACACTTTCAGGTCCCTATACATCTTTGTGCTTTCAGGATGAGTAGAGAATGAAGAACTATGAGCCTCATCCAGTATCTCCTTCTTTAATTCGGGGATGGGAGGAACCCAAACTCGATTCCTAAACTTTATTATCCCATCACAATCATGGTTGAATTCAGGAATATTTCTCACCTTCTTTTGTAACTCTACATCTTCTTTTTGTGCCTCTTTAATCTTCACATGTATAGATGGTTGAACATTCATTTGAGAAAGATACGATTTTCCCCTTCCATTATAATTCCATGATCCATCCTTTGTAAATCCATAAATATTGGATCTTTTGTGATTCTCATCGTGGATAAGGTAGCATGGACTTGTCGACTTAATGCATCTGCCACCTTGTTTTCTTTCCCTGGGTGGTAATGAATTGAGCACTCGTAATCCTTAATCATATCCAACCATTTTCTTTGGCACATATTCATCTCCTTTTGTGTGAAAATATACTTTAAACATTTATGATCATTATAAATATCAGATCTTTCTCCATAATGATAATGCCTCCAAATATTTAATGCAATGATTACCGCAGCTAACACCAAATCATGAGTTGGGTAATTTTTCTCATGGATTTTCATCTTTCGTGAGGCATAAGCTTTCACCATATCATCCTTCATAAGAACACACCCCAACCCCTTCTTGGATGCATCACTGTAGATCACAATCCATTCTCCACTACAAGGAAGTGTGAGTACATGTGCGTTGGATAACTTTCTTTTCAACTCCTTGAAATTCTCTTCACATTCCTCTGTCCAAACAATTTTAACTCCTTTCCGAGTCAACCTAGTTAGTGGATTAGATAATTGTGAAAAATATTTCACAAAACATTGATAATATCCAGCCAAACCAAGAAAACATTGGACCTCGATTACTTTTGTTGGTCTTCACCATTTTTTGATAACCTCTGTTTTTGCGGGATCCATAGATATCCCCTCTTTTGAGATTATGTGACCCAAAAATGCAACTTTTTGAAGCCAAAATTCACACTTGGTAAATTTGGAATAAATCTTCTCCTTTCTTAGGGTCATCAATATAATTCTAAAGTGATTTTAATGTTCTTACATTCACTTTGAATATACAAGAATATCATCTATAAAGACTACCACAAACTGATCAAGATAGTCTCTAAAGACTCTATTCATCAGATCCATGAAGATAACAGGGGCATTAGTAAGACCAAATGGCATCACTATAAATTCATAGTGTCCATACCTTGTACGAAAAGCCATCTTTTGTATATCCTCCCTTTTGACCCTTAATTGATGATACCCTGAACGAAGATCAATCTTGTAAAAGTATTGATCTCCGCATAGTTGGTTAAATAAGTCATCAATGCACGAGAGAGTATATTTTTTCTTGATAGTGATCTTGATAAGTTCTCGATAATCAATGTAGAGTCTCATTGATCCATCTTTTTTCTTAACAAAAATAATAGGTGCTCCCCAAGGTGATGCACTAGGGCGTATGAATCACTTATCAATATTATCTTGGAGTTTCTTCTTCAATTCCTGCAACTCAATTGGGGCCATTCTATAAGGTGTCTTTGAAATAGGCAAAGCACCCGGTACGAGTTCTATTGAAAACTCAACTTCACGATTTGGTGGAAGACTCGGAAATTCCTCTGGAAAGACATCATTAAACTCTCATACAATGGGAATATCTTTAATCGTGAGTTTCTCTCCAGCCATTTGAGATAAATAACCCTCATTTAGTGGAATCAAGACCCATAAGATGGAATAAATTTCCACTAGAAGGTTATGTTCATCCTTGCATCGATAGATGATCATAGATTGATCTGGACTATGAAATGTGACGTCCCTTCTTTGGTAATTGATATGGGATCTATATAAAGAAATCCAATCCACACCATGAATCACATCAAATTTCACTATAGGAAGGATCAAAAGATTTGTAGGAATCACTTTCCCACAAACTTCAATTGGGGAAGAATTATAAACTTTTGATGTGACTGTTGTGCCATTAGGTGTTGTCACAGCTAACTCAACATCTAATTGTTGAGGTAATACGGAGATACTCTTAGAAAATTCTTCAGAAATAAAAGAGTGGGTGGATCTGGAATAAAATAAAACATTTTCTACTTTAGAGTGGATGGTAAGGGTACCTTTCACCACTTCGTTATCGTACTCCACATCACTGATATAAATTGCATGTGACATTACTTTGTCTTTATCCTCAAGATTTTGTTGATGTCGATTATCATCAACAACCCTTGGATTAGGGCATTTATTTTCATAATGCCCCATCTCCTTGCACTTGAAACATTGAAGTGTAGTAGGTTCCTTTTGTGTGTCCCTTCCTTTGTTTGCATCATTAGAAATCTTCTTACCATCATTGCAGCATTCAAATTCCCGATGAACTTCCTTTCCACATTTGAAATATTTACTTGTCCCTTTAAGACAACCCCCTCCACGTTTCTTTCCACACTTTGAGCATAAGGGAAAGATCATCTTCTTTTTAGTGTTCTCTTTAGATTTTCCTTTGAATTCCATTTTACTCTTCTTATCAAACCCATATGACTGATGGGTTACTCCAATATCCATCTCAACATTGAGAGAACATCAAACGATTTCCTCGTAGCTATTGAAGTCCCTTATGGATAAGGCCCTTCGAGGAATTGGTTTTAAGCCACTAAAGAATCGATCGATCTTACTCTCAGGTTGGATAATAATACAAGAAGCGTACCTTGCAAGTCTTGTAAAATTTTCTTCGTATACACCAACATATTCATCATCCTTTTGCTTTAGTTTGAGAAACTCCTTCTCCATCTTTGTTCAAAGAATACGAGGGAAGTACTTATTGAAAAATATGTTCTTGAACTCGTCCCATTCCATGGACTCAATTTCATATATTGGCCTTATATTATTAATAAGATTCCACCATTGACTAGCTTCACCTTCCAAACGATTTACTGTTAAGAATACTTTATCATGTTCAAAACATTGAAGAACTGAAAATATCTTTTCAGTAGTACTGATCCATAGTTCAGCAACTAATGGATCAGTAGACCTGCTGAATGAAGGTGGACACTGTCTCATGAAGGATTCAACAGAATGTTGCTCCTTCCTTTTCTCATTTGGAAGTACTAAATGATTCATAGCTTGAGAAAGTTGTGTGAGAATGGCTACAAGATTTTTCATTCTAGCTCCCATAATGTTTGGTTTCTCAGGAGGTCAATCATTGCATTTCCCGTAGCATTCCGCATTAACACGGTTCCTTCGGGTTCTAGCCATTGACTAAAACCAAGAAGAATAGTGTGAGAAACACTAATTAAAATAGAGAAAACATGTAATCAATAATAAAATTTCACACTTAAGGTCTGATCATAGGTTGTTTATCGCCATTTTTAAAACACTAAGACCGTGTTGTATGCTTAGACTTATCCTTAGGGTTCTTACGAAAGCTTTCACATCCTAGTTTTCAAAGGTTGACTATACCTTTCCTCTGATACCAACTATAATGACCCATACATTACATACATTTTTAGTACTTCCAAATTTATGAACACTTATTACAACATATAACAAAACCATGAAATTACCATATAGGTATAGTGTCTTTAGAAACTGGGAAACATAAACAACTGGTTCATAAAGCGTCTATATTGTATCCCATTTATTTCATCATATCTATAGTCACGTTTGGCATATCTTACTCAATAACCTTTTTCCTGACCTGGGGAAAGAAAACATACAAAAGGGTGAGCTCAAATGCTCAGTAAGGGTAAACAAAAGAAATATCATTCACATCATATTCATAAGAAGATAACATTTTGGAAATCTTACCCTGAAAAAGAGATCAAAATTTTATAACATGGGATAAATCATAGTAGTGAAATGTTATCACAATAATCATAACTTAAAAAATTATGCTTTGTGTCATACACACATAATCCTAGAAAATCATTTCTTATTAGTCAAGACTCATTTCCAAGACAATCTTAGTGGAGAAAGTCCATTTCTGAACCGAGTTCATTCCTCGTTTTAGTCATGTTTCACTGAAACGGTTTAACCTGCCGTTCCAGCCATGTCTATCTCATGAGATATAAAATCTTTACCCAATGCATTGGAGGGAGATATAGGTCCCACCCATATCATAATTATACCATTCTTATGTATGCCAAAAAATCATATACCATACATCATAGCATAACCCACGTAATAAAAATGGGATTCTTAAACATCGTGACATCATAAAATAATTCATATAAGATAAAGGAATTCATAAAAATAATTCCATCACAACATAATGAAATCAATGTAATAATAGGGACAGAAACAGAACACTTTATTATCTTAGATGGAAAATAATTTTGATAAAACACTTCAACTCCATTCTTGAGGAAAATATCCTTTCTACTTCAAAAACACTTTTCCTTTCTTAAAATTTCATACAATTCTAAACTAAAAGAATTTGATTAAAAATAAACTTGAAAACTTTTAAAGGATTCTTATTGGAAATAATTTTTTAAAAATCCATTCATGTCGTATAAGTTAAAAAAACATTCTTCTCATACTTTTGTCGGAAAAGTCAAAACGTACCTCGTACGAAAAACGACAAAAGATTCATTTCATATATTTTACTAAAAACCCACCAAAGGGTAAAATTGGATTTAAACAATTGTATGTGGATGGAAATAACATTACATATTGAGGAAACATGGATGTGGATGATAAAATACACCCCTGAAAATTCCAAAGTATAAACAATCTCAGATAAAAATGAGATTGTGATATTTCCCTTACCTTTGGTCCGATTTGCTTCGTAAGTGTCCGAACCTCCAGTATGATTATTTAAATAATGTCATTGACTTATTCCAGAATCATACCCATTGTTATGATATAATATATGGTCATATTCATAGCTTATTATTAGTAATATTTCATTGCTACTTTTTATTCGGGTGTTTATTACATTTTCTTCTTATGCGTGTTTTGTTGAATAAATTCCTATTCTTCTCTTTAGGTTATAAGTACCTCATTTCCAGAATGGTATTAGTGTTATATATATCATATTCATTCATTAAATTCATTTATATAATCATTATGAAATGAAGATCATGTATAACGAGTCGCATCACATCGTGGAGACGGTATTCTGTACGTACGCACAAGCAATGATATCATTCCCATGATCGTGGAATTGTATTGGAGTGTATGTATACTATTTCAGAATCAATACCACTTTAAAATAATCATATATATTCATTCTTTACACCATTATATGTTGGAACCATGGTCTTCTATGCATGATTTGGAGTGTTGTTTGTGTTTGTTGTCAATCATCAATGGAAGTTCGGATCGTGTACCAGTAATGAGATCAAACCGTTCAAGCAGACAACAGTTTTGAAGGTGGCACCGTTTTCCAGTGTTTGCCAAATTTTTGGGGTCCAAAATTTGGAATTTGGTCAGCATCACGAAAATAGGATTTCCCTGAAGTTCATGATTTAATATGGCAATGACATGAATTTCGTGAAGATAGGATTCATGGTTTGGAAATCGCGAAGACCAGAAGAATGGAGGCGGTGAGTCTTCACGAATACATCAAGCTTCGCGAACGGAAGAGGGTGAAGCGCATCGCGGCGGAGAAGGGCTTTGCAAGGGAGCTTCGCGGAGAAGGCGTAAAGGTATGTTGACGGTGATTCTTCGCGACTACGTCAAGCTCCGCGAAGAGAAAATTGTCGTGGTGCTTCGCGATTTAGATAGAATTCGAGCTAAAACTTTAGAGCTTCGCGATTTGAAATGACATGGCATTGAATTCGCTCGGAAAGGTCGAGGGTCGGTAGAATCGCCTATAAATAGAGGTCGAACCCCTCAAGAGATGTATAGAGAATTTCAGAGAAAAACCATTGCTCTCGGTTCGCAAAGGTCTCTTGCGAACGCAGCGTGCTTCACGAAAAAGGAGCTTCACGGCGGCTATTCTAGCTCCGCGAAAGTCTTGCGCCCCGCATTGGATCAGTGAGACTCGCGAAGAGGTAGGAGCTCCACGATAGCCAAGCATTGCGAAGGCTCGAGCATCGTGAGAGTGCTTCGCGGTTGAGCTTCGCGAAAAGGCAGGGTCTCCACGAAGGGTTGTTTGAGCTTTGCAAAATTGGGAGCCTTGCGAAGTAGGGTACTTTGTGAAGGACTTTTCCAAAGGTTATTTGCCCTGTGAACAAGGGAATAGGGGGTATTCATCAGTGGTTGGAATTTGGATCATAACAGAGCATTAACTCAAGACTCTGATGGAAGAAACATCTCATGCTGAAAAGAAGACAATGAACTTCATGACTATCAATTGAAGATACCTTCACGTCTATAAACTGAGTGTGACTTCATCAACGGTAGTGAGCCAGGGGGAGTCAACGGGAGTGACCCGAGCGAAGCAGTGAGCTATCTCAGAACCTTTGTAAAGGCAGTTAGTCTGGGATAGAGTGACTATGCCCGAACTTTTGTAATCTCCAGCTAGTGAGGCATAGTGGTTTTTGGTACGACCGACAACTTGTCGGCATATGCTCCTTGGACGTAGACCTTAGTAGTGAACCAAGTAAAAAGGTCCATGTCTTCTCTGTGCATGTGCATGTTTTCTTTTTGATCTTTTTCTTCTTACAGGTTCAACAAGTTCCTACCAACGTGGGAACAAGATCCACAACACTAAAAAGAAAAAGTTGTCACCCTGATTCACCCCTCCCCTATCAGGGTGTCCCGGGGTCCTTCAAGTGGTATCAGAGGGTAAAGGTTGCTGGTGTTGAATCTGACCTTTTTCATAATGAAAAACTCGGTCAATGTCAGGGGAGTCCCTCCCTTTGATGGAAGCAATTTCCAGATCTGGAAGAAAAGAATGAGATCTCATTTGAGATCTCTTGGAATGGAAGTTCTCTTTTCTACTATGCAAGTAATACAAGTCACTGATCCAACAGGCCTTGCTATGATTGAAATAGATAGGAAACTTCTTGATGCAGATGCTAAAGCATAGAATGCACTCACTGCAGCCCTTTCTGATCAGATCTATCTAATGGTGATGAATTGCACCTCAGCAAAATCCATGTGGGATAAACTTGAGAATATTTATGAAGGTGATAGCAAAGTGAAGGAGGTGAAACTACAAGTGCTGCACAATCGGTTTGATAATCTGAAGATGCATCTAGACGAGAATGCAGACTCCTTCTTCAATAGAATTACTGATGTGGTTGGAGCTATTCGGGGTCTAGGCGAAGAATTCAAAGACATTGATATTGTAAAGAAAATATTGAGAAGACTTCCACCTCTGTATAATGAGATGGTGTCAGCCCTTGAGGAAAGTGATCCTTCCAAACATTCTCTAGATGATCTACTGAGCAGTTTGGTAGCATATGAAGTGACAGTCAAACCTGAAGATGCAACGACTCGGGTGAGCAAGGAAATGGCATTCAAGGCCATGGATAAACTGAAAATCTCAAAGGATAGTTGCGGTGAAGATGAAAAAGAAAAAGAAATTCTTTCTCTCATTGCAATGAAGTTCCAGAAGGGGAAAGGGAAATTCAAAGGGAAGTTACCTCTCAGGTGTTTCCGTTGTGGAAAAGTTGGTCACATTGACTCTCAGTGCTTAAAAATGATCAATGATGAAGATAGTGAGGATGAAAACTTCAAGAAGCCTCAGAGAAGGTTCTTCAAAAAGGGAGACTTCAAATCTGGAAAGAAAATGCAAAGGAAGAGTTTTGTCTGTGAAGAGGAAGAATATGATAATGAATTCTGTGATGAAGAAGAACCAGAATTCAAAACTGGGAACCATGCTTCTATGATGGCCACTGTTGAAAATCCAGAAGATACTGAAGGAGAAAAAAAACTGAGAACTTGTGTAGATCCTGAGATACAACTTAAGGATGTGGTTAGTAATCTCAAGATTAAATGTAAGAGCTGCAATAAGTGGAAATCAATTGTAGAAGAATCAAATGAATACGTTGATCAACTTGAAGCTGAAATTGAATGACTGGAAGAATTTGTGAAGGTACAGTCTAAAATAATTGAAAGTAATGGTGATGTAGTAGATCTGAAGCTGAAAATTGAAGAGAAGGAAAAGGTCATCAATGACCTCACCTCCAGACTATATGAAAAATCCAAGACTACTGATGGTATTAAGGAGGAAGTAGTTACTCTAAAGAGTAAACTGGAGACTGAATCAGTTCCAAAAGAATCGAAGAAGAAAATTCAGTTTGGAAGATTCTCAGATGCAGAATTACTAGAAAGATCCAAGTGTGGTTCAGATGGGGTTGGAAAAATCTCGAGTTATCAAAAACCCACTTTCATGGGAAAGAGTGGAATTGGCTGTGAGGCTAAGACATCAACTTCTGGAAGTGAAAAGATCCAAAAGAAAGATTAGATGAAAGTTGAACAAGTTGAAACGTTGCCTAGAGTTCTGAAAAATGAACCCTCAATCCAAACTAAAAGGGGACCTAAAAATTATCCTCAAACATACAGAAATGACAGACATTCTTACTATTCTCCAAAGGAAGAAGGTATGAGGAAAAATTCAAGTGAGAAGACATTTCCTCTCATGAAGTGTCAGTTCTGTGGCTATCTGGGCCATACCATGTCATATTGTGAAGAGGCAAGAAGCTATCTGAATGGAGAAGATATAGAAGTTCAACAAAGGAGAGCAATTTCATATCCTAATTCTTATAGAAGAAATAATTTCAATGGATATTGTTTTTGTTGTTCTAACTTTGGTTATAAGGCCACTAATTGCAGGCAGAGAAGGGACATGGACACCTCATACCGATGTTCAAGACAAGTCAAGTCTCGTTAGCAAGACATTGTTTCTCTTTCAAACAGGTTTTCACCTCTCAAAGAAGACATTGACTATGACAAACCTGGGTATGCGGAAGAGATAATTGAAAGACCATTAGTTCATTATACTCAATCTAATGTCTCATGTAAGGAAAGGAAGAAGATTGAGAAATCCAACCTTGTAGAGGTTTCCCTCAAAGCTACAAATAACAACAGTACCTGGATTCTGGATAGCGGTTGTTCATCTCATATGACAGGTAATGCTGACCTACTAACGAATATCATAAGGAATGTTGATGGTACAATAAAATTTGGTAATTATAGGGCTCTGAAAATAAAAGGGAGTGGAAGTACTGAATTAGCTAATGGAGAACTAAAGAAGACCGAAGCCCTTTACATAGATGGATTACGTCATAATCTCTTCAGCGTGAGTCAACTCTGTGACTCAGGACTTA
Organism: Viscum album; assembly: GCA_963277665.1. NCBI lineage: Eukaryota > Viridiplantae > Streptophyta > Magnoliopsida > Santalales > Viscaceae > Viscum > Viscum album. The sequence goes on from OY728120.1 coordinate 1,117,907,798, forward strand.
TAGTCATGTTTACTCAGAAAGACTGTACTATCAAGGGAATGAATGGAAATTCACTATTGAAGGGATGTAGAACAGAAGGCAACTTGTATCAGGTTGATAGTGAAGAAAATGTATGTTACATGACTATTGATGAAGAAAACAATTTGTGGCATCAGAGACTGGGACACATCAATCAACAAGACATGGAGAAAATATCAAAATTGAGAATTGTCATGGACATTCCCAACCTGAAGCGTGAGAATGAAAAATCATGTGATACTTGTATTCGTGGGAAGCTAGTCTGCAGTTCATATCATCCAAAGAAGAAAATAGAATCTCACCTTCTTGATCTGATTCATACAGATGTTTGTGGGCCAATAAATGTTGCCGGAACTCATGGAGAAAGGTACTTTGTACTTTTCATAGATGATTACAGTATAATGGCATGTGTGATGGTCATTCACAGGAAACGACAAGTCCTTGACTGCATGAAAACAAATCGGCGAATCACCGAGAATGATACTGGACGAACAATCAAAGTGTTGCGATCTGACAATGGAGGAGAATACAGATCCATTGAATTTGAGAATTATTTGGAGAAGCATGGGATACAACATGAGGTAGGTTCTATGAGAACTCCACAAAAAAATGGACTTGTTGAACGTAGGAATCGATAGGTGAACAACATGGCACGAACTATACTGATTGAGAGTCGTATTCCACGACATTACTGGAAAGAGGCTGTTCAAGCTGTAGTGTACATTCAGAATCGAACATGACATTATATGGGTGAGACGAAGACACCATATGAATTGTGGCATGGACAGAAGCCTTCTCTAAAATACTTTCGTGTCTTTGGAAGTAAATGCTTCATCAGGAACAAAGAAGGAAATCAAGGGAAATCTGGTGAAAATGCAGATGAAGGAATTTTCCTCGGTTACTCAATAAACAGCAAATCATACAAATGTTTGAACAAGCGTTTGGGAAGGATTGTGGAAAGCAGTGATGTTAAGATAATTGAAGAGAAAACCAAAAATTCTTCAAGGACGTCATATGGTGATGTGATAGAAGTTCAGGAAGAATGTGAACATGAAGAAAATACAAATGCAGAAATAAATGAAGATGTTCAAAACACTCAGTAGTCACATCAAGATGTTGACTCAGAAGAAGAATCTGAAGAAGAAACTATGGCTGAAGAGAATACTACTGAACCTCACAGGAGAAATCAAAGACTTGAGATTGATCCATCCAACATAATTGGGGACATGAGTGCACCACTCAAACAAGAAGGATGAGTAATACCACGCAATCTGCATTTCTATCAGTTGTAGAGCCATCCTCATTCGAAGAAGCTGCAAAAGATAAATCTTGGGTGAAAGCCATGAATGATGAATTAGATCAGATTGACAAGAATTAGACATGGGATCTTGTCCAAAGACCCGAAGGTCACAATGTGATTGGTACGAAATGGATCTTCAAAAATAATTTTGATGAGCATGGAAGTGTCATTAGAAACAAGGCACGACTGGTATGTAAATGACAATCCCAGATTGAAAGAATTGATGTTGAAGAAACCTTTGCTCCAATGGCTAGACTGGAGTCAATCAGGCTTTTCCTTGCCATGGAAATTCAAAGAGGATATAAATATATCAAATGGTTGTCAAGATAGCATTCTTGAATGGTGTACTCGAAGAAGAAGTCTACATTGAACAACCAGTGGGAATTGATTTGGGTACTGATAAAACAAAGGTCTGCAAACTAAAGAAAGATCTATATGGTTTGATGTAGGCACCACGGGCATGGTACTCACGGCTGGACTCATATCTCAAGAAGTTGGAATTTAAAAGAGGAGGAGTTGATCACAATATCTATGTGAAGAATTCTCCAAAAGATCAATTCATGGTTCTTGTCTACGTTGATGATATCATAGTTGGTGGCAGCAGGCAGAAATCAGTGGATGAATTTTCCAACCACATGAAATCAGAATTAGAAATGTCTATGATTGGGGAGCTCACATATTTCTTGGGGCTGCATGTGATTCAAAAGAAGGAATACACTTTCACTTCTCAGAAAAAATATGCAAGAGTGTTGCTGAAGAAGTTCAATATGCAAGACTCCAAACCAATGTCAACTCCGATTGCAGTTGGAACTAAACTTGGAAAGCATGAGGATGAGAACTCTGTTGATCCCACCATGTACAGGAGGATCATTGGAAGCATACTGTACCTGACAGCGACAAGGCCAGATATTGTCTTTGCAACATGCCTTGAGGCCCGCTTTCAGAGTAATCCAAAGGTGGAACATATGGCAGGAGTTAAAAGAATCATGAGGTACATTCAAGGTACACATAACTTCGGGTTATTTTTTGCTGCAGGTAGGGACAGTGAATTATCATCTTTTTCTGATGCTGACTGGGCTGGTGATGTAATAGACATAAAGTCCACTAGTGGTGCAGCTTTCTATATTGGGCAGAAATGTGTTGGCTGGTTGAGCAAGAAACAAGAATGTACTTCTCTTAGTACTGCTGAAGCTGAGTATATCTCCGCCACAAAGGCATGTACTCAACTGCTATGGATGAAGCATCAATTAACTTACATTGGCGATGAGGTGACGCAACCAATGGTGATTTACTGTGACAATAAGAGCGCAATTGATCATATGAAGAATCCTGTTCAGCATTCTCGTACAAAATACATTGAAATCAGGTATCACTTTATCAAAGAGAAAGTTGAGCAAAGCGTGATTAGATTGGATCATGTGGGAACAGATGAGCAATTGGCTGATATCCTGACAAAGCCACTGTCAGCAGCTGTGTTTGAGAAGCATCAGTTGAACCTCGGTGTTCGACCACCTCCCATTGCATAAGGAGGATACATAATACCCCTCTCCCCATTTTTTAAGTGTTTTAATCTGTTTATGGATATGATGCTGGTTTATGGGGGAGATACAATCCAGGGTGAGTATGGTTTGAGCTGAACATGAAAAAATTTACTGGTCTTTGGATTTATTTTCAATGGGGGAGAAAGGAGAAGGAATAAATTCAGGCAACTTCTGTGATGAGAAGAATGAGAAGGAAACCCAATTCAAGCCTCCTCTCTTGTTCTCTACACTGAGCATTGCTCACGTAGACTTAGAGTGTTGGCTGGGTTGATTCTTGCGTTTTTTGGTTTTCACATTGATGGAGATCTATTGAATATTTCTTCTGATTGCCAACAAACCCAATAGGGGAGATGGTTGGAACCATTGTCTTCTATGCATGATTTGGAGTGTGGTTTGTGTTTGATGTCAATCATCAATGGATTTTCGGATCATGTACCAGCAAAGAGATCATACCCTTCAAGGAGACAATAGTTTTGAAATCACGAAGACCAGAAGAATGGAGGTGGTGAGTATTCGCAATTATGTCAAGCTTCGTGAATGGCAGAGGGTGAAGCGCATCGTGGCGGAGAAGGGCTTTGTGAGGGAGCTTCGCGGCGAAGGTGCGAAGGTATGTCGACAGTGATTCTTCACGACTACGTCAAGCACCGCGAACGGAAAATTGTCGAGGTGCTTCGCGATTTGGACAGAATTCCGGCTGAAACTTTGGAGCTTCACGATTTGAAATGACATGGCGTTGAATTCGCGCGGAAAGGTCAAGGGTCGGTGGAATCGCCTATAAATAGAGTCTGACCTCCTCGAGAGAAGTATAGAGAATTTTAGAGAAAAACCTTTGCTCTCGGTTCGCAAAGGTCTCTCGCGAAGGCAGTGTGCTTCACAAAAAAGGTGCTTCGTGGCGGCTATTCTAGTTCCGCGAAAGTCTTGTGCCCCACGTTGGATCAGTGAGCTTCGTGAAGAGGCAGGAGCTCCGTGATAGCCAAGCATTGCGAAGGCTGGAGCATCGCGAGAGTGCATCGCGATTGAGCTTCGTGAAAAGGCAGGGGCTCTGTGAAGGGTTGTTTGAGCTTTGCAAAATTGGGAGACTTGCGAAGTAGGGTACTTTTTGAAGGCCTTTTCCAAAGGTTATTTTCCCTATTAACAAGGGAAAAGGGGGTATTAATCAGTGGTTGGAATTTGGATCTTAACAGAGCATTAACTCAGGACTCTGATGCAAGAAAAGTCTCATGCTGAACAGGAGACAATGAACTTCATGACTATCAATTGAAGAGACCTTCACGTCTATAAACTGAGTGTGACTTCACCAATGGTAGTGATCCAGGGGGAGTCAACGGGAGTGACCCGAGGGAAGCAGTGAGCTATCTCAGAACCTTTGTAAAGGCAGTGAGCCTGGGACAAAGTGACTGTGCCCGAACTTTTGTAATCTCCAGCTAGTGAGGCATTGTGGTTTTTGGTACGACCGACAACTTGTCGGTGTATGCTCCGTGGACGTAGCCCTTAGTGGTGAACTATGTAAAAACAACTATGTCTTCTCTGTGCATGTGCATGTTTGATTTCTGATATTTTTCTTCTTACAGGTTCAACAAGTTCCTACCAACGTGGGAACAAGATCCACAACTTTAAAAAGAAAACGTTTTCACCCTAATTCACCCTTCCCCTCTCAGGGTGTCTCGGGGTCCTTCATTATACCCATCCATGTAAGGAGGCGGTGGAAAATAGATTACACCACGGCGCGGAAACGATATTCCGTACGTACGCACGCACAGTGATTTCATTTTCTGTAGGATGGATAGATGGTGAAATAGGGTTTTTTCATACTTATAATAACATATCAGTATATGAGTGATACTGATTTTATTACTTCATAATGAAACAACTAATGAAGAAGAAGTGGAAGAAGAAATAATGTTGAATGAATTGGTAACGAACATTACCTCTTCTTTGAAGGTCCTCTTTGAGACTTCCTTTTAGGGCACTAAAATTGGTCTTTGAAGATGACCGAGACATCTAGGATGTATCTAGGGAAGTGTAGAGTATATATTGGTAGGTTTTGTCCAATCTTGAAGGCTCAATGTGGTGTGAGGAAGAGAGGGAGGAGGTTCCCTTTTATTAGGGAGGAGAGGGGAACCTTTAGAAGAACTAAATATATTATTTTATTATAAAGCAATAGTCGAATTTAAATAGATCCAAATTTATTTATTTCGAAGCTAAGGTGGGGATGGGTCTACATAATCTCATACAATAGAATTTAGACAAGTTTCGGTCATTATATTAACCTCATCATTTAGATTTAACTATAAGTTAGATAATTTTATTTTTACCATGTCTTTTTGTGTTATTACACTATAAGGTTAATATACTTACCATAACAAGCCAAAAGAACCCCAAGTTGTTTATTATTAATATATATAACCTTATCTAAGTCATTTTACCGAACCATAGATTTTTAGGAATAAAATATCAATTAATAATATAATATTTGTTTTAAAAACTATTTTATGTCAATTTTGACACTATTTGTAAATTGATTTTTGTGAAAATAATAACAGAATTATTAGTTCTAAATAAGTTAATTAAATCAATACTAACATGTCATATTAACATATAACATTATTTTAATTCATAAAAAGTCTCAAATTACATTTATTTGGTTATTTATAACATCAATTATGTCAATATTTCATTAATAAGATAATTACTGCATCATCATTGTGTCATAAATAAATTATCTTATTTAAAGTATAAAAATTATAAATAAAATATAATTATGTATGAAATCCTTTTAGCTTTCTATTTAATATTTATATTTGAATTTATCTTATGTATAACCGTATATTAAAAATTATTTACTTATTAACCTTTGATTTTAACTATTTTAACCCTTCTTTAAATAAATTAATAATAAATGTCCTAGTCTAATCCATGTGGGCCTAAATGGTCATATATTATTACAAAGGTTGTTTTTGGTCGAATTATACTTATCCAATAGTATTATAACATGTGTTAGGGTAATAATAATATCATTTGTACCCTTAGTTACCGTATTTACTTTTAACCGTGGTAAGAAAAAGTAAAAAGTTACTATTGACCAAAATTTATTTTCATCTCATTGAACCAAATATTAGTCCCTGATATTAACCTTGACTCTCAAATTTTATAAATTCCACTCATAGAAGTGGTGAATTTTTGTTTTATGTAAATTTTCAAATTTTCTTAGGAGGTGGGTAAAAGACTGTCAAAAGTTCAATAAAATTTTTATATATCTAAAATTATTATAAAATGACTCCAACGAATTACATTGATCATACAAAGGTATTATGTATCAATTTTTTCCTAAGATAAATTTAAATAAAATAAATAATTATTTAAGTAAAAAGTCGGTTTTTAAATAGTATCTTAGTGTTTTCACTATTCAAAAAAAAATTAACGTTTTCAGAAAAATAACAAAATTTCACCCTAGGCTAATTTCGATATTCCTAATCGAAAAATGATGTCCATTTTGAACAATAAAATTTAAAAAATTTCAAAAAGTGGTTATTACTATTCATCACAGCTATTTTTAATAATATTTTAATAGCATATCGTTGTTTAGTGAAACACGGTATTGCGTACGACACTAGCTATCAAGGAAGGTCGTGGTTGCGTGTATAGCAAGCCAAGCTAGTGTTGTGTGTATTGAATGATTCCTTTGATGATTTATATAACATAAAAACAAAATATTTCTCATAAAAGTCTCAGGCGGTACATTCAAGGCATATGATGTACATTATTTTAGATCATATTGGATATTTAGTTAGTTCACTCTAGTAAAACTTATTCATTATGATATATAATGGTTAAATCCTTCCCAATAAATATGTCAATATCTTTCGATCTTTTTTTAGGTGAGGATGATTGATAATTTTTCATAGGTCTATGGTATGCTAGTTTTGATATGGTTGACATATATTTAGTCCTATGTGTTACAATATTGAGATATCTAATAAGAGGAAAATAATTTTTTAAAACAAATTCCATGAATGACATAATGTAATATTATATTTTAATAAAATATAATGTCATAAAGGTAAAGAGGAAATTTTTTCGAGTTGCATGGGAGAAGGGTGTTTATAGGGAGAACTATGCTGATTTTTTAATGAGATAATAGAGTAATTCTGACTATCATTAACACATGATTCCAAATTATCGAAATAAGAAGAAGCATACCATCAATATTGATATAGGTTGAAAAATTTTCTTTTCCAATAAATAAATACAATTTCCTATTTTGACTTTTATGATCAAACTAATAGTATTGAGCCACAATGTGTATTTATTGAGTGAGGTATTAGAGAGATTAATATTTTTTAAGCTGTTATAAACCAAGAGGGAAATAAATTATGTATAATTTTTTTACAAAAAATATGATTTAGTGGGTTTTGGATGTATCCAATTGGGGGTGAACCAGGAAAAATTGAATATGTAATATGATTTATTTATTTAATGTAGTTAAATTAAAAGAGTGGTCTAACTATTCCTCAAATAATATCATTTAGGTGGGTATATTTAATTGAAACTCCCTAATTCACTCCCCTATATGGATATAATTCATTTTTGGGTGAAAAAGTGTCATCTAAGTTGATGATTTATTATTGGAAGTGAATTTATATTTTTATGTTTGTTAATCACAAGAGGATTCCATTATTTGATGATAATAATTTTCAATAGTTGAAGAATCAAATAAAGACATGATTTTAGTCACTCTATATAGATGTGTATTTGACTATCGTATATGGAATTTTTATAAACATAAGAAATGGATCACTCTTTAAAATTTATTACAAGTAAATAAATTTCGATATCAATGTAATAAATTCGATAGGGGTGTTTTGACGAACATAATCTATAGAAATGTGATGTCATGTAAATACTCAAAAAATATATAGGAAAAGTTATTAAATATCTATAAATGTGACTCATATAGTGGATAAGGTAAATTTATAGTGCTTTGGGACAAGTTTGAGGACTTGAGGATACACCAAAATTAATAGATTAACACATTAATTGATCTGGTGAATGTAATGGTGGAATACATTCATGGAATTAAGAAAACTCTAGAATTATGAAGTGGTTAATAAGATGGTTTCCATGTCAAATAAATACATATTTTTTAGTATAATAACACAGGATTAACATAAATAGACATTGAATCATTTTTATAGAATATTTCATTCATTAAACAAACACACACCCAAAGGCCATATTAGTCTAGTGACTCAAAAATTGGAGCTCAAACTTCTAGTCTAGTGAAGTTTCTTTATTAATTACCATAAATATCTTCATCTGTTGTATTACTCTCTAAAAAATTTCCTTATAACCTAAGGAAAATAAACATATGAAAAGGGTGAGCTCAGATTTTAATAAAGGGTAAACAGAGATGATATTAATAATAAAATAATCATAAAACATTAGTACACAAATAAAACATTTCAAAATCATATCCCATATATTACAGATAATGACATCCTATCATGAAATAAATCATAAAATTTCATAAAATATCAAAAAGACATAATATATGAGATAATAACATAAGACGGGGTATTATGGCATACACATAATCATAGAAAATAATTTCCATGTTAGTCAAGGATTACATCAAAGACCATCATAGTGGACACAATATTTTATTGAATTGGGTTCACTCCCCATTCCATCCCTGTATTACTGATCTGAGTTTACTACAATTCTAGTCCTGTATTACAAAATTCAGTTCCCTTCCTATTCAATTAATGTCTATATCATGAGATATAAATCTTCACCCAATTCATTCGATGGAGATATATGTCCCACCCTTTACATAATGAAAACCATTAATATTTTCACCATAAGAACATAAATAATATCCTAAACCATAAAAATGGATTTTATAAACATCATTCCATCATATAAAAACCCATGGAACAAAAAAGGGTTTCAAAAATATGAATCCATCATAAACATAAACCAAACATAGAAATAATAATGATAGTATTATTGAATAATTTAACAATTATAACATAAGTAACATTAAATAATGTTGTCTTAGATGGAAAATGATTTTTAAGGATCATTTGAAACAATTCTTGAGGAAAATATCCATTATTATTTGAAACAAAACCTTTTATATCATAAAACACCTGGAAAAACATTTTCATTAAGAATATCCTTGAAACAAATAATGTAATATTTGGATACCATTTTAAAAATATTTGACATACTCTTTAATGAGAATTCATATAATATGATGTAACTCACTTTTAAAACATTTCCAAAAATCATTTGTTTGAAGGAACAGATATTTCTGACCGAATAGAGAATAAATTTAAATAAAACTTATAATATCATGAAAACAGTGAGACTCATGATAAAAAATGTAAAAGGACAATATATAGACCTTTTAAAACAATTTAGGTGCATAATTTAACATGTCTTAAAGATGGAATCATAAAGGGTAATATAAGTAGAAATTAGTGTTATGTCAAAATAGAATAAAATATTTATATGTATATATATTACAAATTAATATAATTTTCAAAAATAGATTTTTAGAAATTAAATTTATTCTTAAAATATGATTTATTTTAGAAATTGGAATTTTATTTCCGGAAACTAAGTTTACATTGATTGAATAAAAAATATACATATTAGCACTAGATTAAATAGTAATTTATAAAAAGAGTAGTTAATATACTGAAATTCATTTTCCTATAATTTTTTTTTGTTAAATTTAATTATATTAAATAAATTAAAATATACAAATTTAATGATCTCAATTTGGAAATTATAATTTCATTCATGGATTTATCATGTATATATTAGATTTATATGATTTTTTTCTCATTTTAAAAAGGCCTTGTTATGGTCTTTTTTTTTGCACATACAAAAATTATGATTTCTATGATTTTTCCACCATGTATGATAAACCTAGAATATTTTAGAACCATTATATCAATAAAATATGAAATTAAGGAATACAAATTTAAAATTTAAAATATTATTTGTACACAGAAAACATATGCAATATATTTTTAAAACTAAAACAAAAGTTTACTTTAATATAAAAAATAGTTTTTTTATCTAAATAAATAATGAATTTTCATGGTGAGATTAGATTTTGGATTTAGTTTATATTCTCATACCATTTATTCACATCATAATAAATTAATATATTGCTGTAAGACTAGTATCCATGATAAATTTATCACATATAAATTTAAAGTAATAAATATGTTATTAAAAAAAATAGATTTACATGTTTAACTGTTTGTATTTTATAAAAAACATTTAATAAATGTAGTTATTTTATTTGATAAAGTATATTTAAAATTTTAAATAATAATTTTTATGTTATGTAATCTTGATAATTTTAATTCTAGTCATTAAAATTAATTTATATTTTTGAAAATTAGTTACCCCTGTAAAATGTAAAAATTATAAAAAGTCTTTTAATGAGGGGGAATGGAAAAAAAGATTCTAAATAGAATGTTTAGGTGTGTCTAAAATAATAACCCCCTTTACATTTTTTTAATTTTAAATACCTTGAACCATTCATAGTGTAATTAAATTATTCAAATTAAATTGGTATTTACAAAGTTACACTTCTATTCACTTATAAAAATGTAACACTTATACCACTTCAAAACCCACTTATACTCAAAATTTCCCGTTGAAACTCTACCATTTAATGTCCTGAGAAATATATCCAATGATAATAACTCAATTTTTAGTCATATTTATCATAATACCTCCCATTTCCGGGGGACCTCCAAGGAATGATTGAGTCTCTAACGTAAGTATTATCTACGACGTAATTTTTTTCATAATCATACTCTTGAAAACATATTATCACCATAATAATATGATGAATTATGGTATCTTTATTATAGTGATACCATGTTATATTAATATTACAACCCAATTATTTTCATTTCCATACACTTATAAAAATAAAGGAATGCCAATCATGCATGTGTATGATCTACACCTCCACGAAGAATCATTTTTTCAATCTTCTTCTAGTTTTCCAATATTTATCCAAAAAACATAAAATATGGTTCAATATAAAAAAATATAAATTATATCATTATTATTATATTATAATTATATTATTTCAAATTAAACACATCCTTGACCATACTCCACAATCATGTTAAAGAACATTCATGTTTAGGTCAGTTTAACCAATTACATGAAGAATTATATACATATATATTATGGATAACTATGATAAAATGAGAAAATATTATTATAATATAATAATCATATCATTATTGGTATTTATTCATTTAAATATTTTAATAGTTGTTTATATTTTTATTGAAGTATCATTTTCATTCACTAAAATCACCAAAATAAGGCAAAATAGATTCCATTTTCAAGCAGTGTAAATAAAACACTTAAGGAATGTTATTCAAAAATAATAATATAAGTTATATATTATTGTATCATTAATGATATAATAATTATGAGCATAGAATAAAATAATGGGAAATAATATCAACATTATTGAACATGTGCAAATAGTTAATGTTATTAACACCCTATGATTGAAAATAATTTATACCTAACCAATATATCCATATAAAATAATTATAAATGGGGGATATAAAAGGTAAAAGAAATTAATAATGTCACTAAATATATTATTAATGTATCTATGTTTATTTTAGAGTTAGTTATAGTGTCATCAACTTAACATGATAATAAGGTAATGGGTTTTCTTATCAACATCTCTTAATTGATAAATGTATTAATGTTAAGAACAAATTTTTTATTTCATTGGAGTATATACAAAAAAATGTATTTTGGAGTAATTTATGGAATTCCTATTTTTGGGTTTGGAAAAAAATATATTTTTCTAGTAAAGCACAGTGGTTGACCGGGGTCATCTCACTTGAGGAGCTTCATAGTTGTTTTCCTTTTAGGCGAATTCACCTAAGAAGTACTTGTTTTTGGTTTTTTATTATTTTATTAAAGATATAATTTTTGTAATGATAAAAAATTAAAATATGGAATAAAATTCAATTAAATATATATCAAATAAATTACATGGATTTTTTTTCTTTGTATTTGGGTTTCCTTACATTATTCATGTTGGTTGATTAAATATAGTATGATAATTGAACTGTGAAATATCAATATTAAATTAATATTCTTTTATTTATTGATTTTGAAAACATGAATGTATAATAAAAATTGATCTCACCTCCTCATATAATTATGTTTTATGGTATAACTCAATTGAGGTCATGAAACCTTCCAGGACTCAGCTCCATCGTATTCCATTTCACCCCTTGAACATCTTAACTCCATCGTGTGAAGGGATTGTGTTCAAAGGAAGGGAAATAGTTTATTTAACTGAATAAAAGTGATTTGAAGTTCTATTTCACTGTATTAAATCTCCACACTAATAAAAATTACACATTCTCACCAAAAATGTAAATACAACATTTAAAATTGGAGAAAAAAGTTTTGGACCCCCAAACCACCCCTGAGGCCAAGTCTTGGTTTAGACATTCATTGTCAAGTTAAAAAGGTCATACTTGAACAAATGAGAATAAAATGATGACATAATGTTGTGAAAATAATTATATAATTAAATAAGGTAATAAATATCAAGGATTTTTCACTTTTCTTTACAAAATAGACTGAGTTACATAATATAAAATAAATTACAAAAGAAAATTAAAAATAATAAAAATAGAGCATCCAACAACAGTATGATCCTGATCCTCCAATACTTCTCTTTTTAATATTATCCATGTATTTATAGTGAGATATAACCTATTAATATATCTCTTTTTAATCTTTCAATAATCTTTATAATCATTGAATATATCTTTTTATTGATATATACTGTTGGATCATTAGAATTCCTCAGTATTTCCAAATTCCAGTATTGTGATTTAATTTTCACAATGGAGGTATAATTATTAACCATTTAAAATCCACCATTTTACATTCACTATTGTACATACACTTTCAGTACAATGATAGATAAAATCCCCCACTGGACTAGTGGCGAAACATATCCTCCATTGGCAGTACTTAATATAAAAAATGTCTTTGTTAATCCCAGCTTTATCTTTTGTTTCTCATTTGGATCAATCAGTGGTTTCAACCATAGACTCTACCTCGTATATGATGGAAACATTAATGTATCCCCGCCCTTTTCATTCTCATGTATTGAATTATAAATATTAGATCCTTGGTTCATGTTTTTCATAGGTCACATGTGGGATTTGGTAGCATGGAATGGGTGGAGCTTGGTTGGGGTGATGTGCATGAGGAAGTGGTATTCCTCCTCATAAGTGGGCTTATGAAGTTCATGGAAATATTGAGAAGATATTATAGGGTTTTTATCTATTTTCATGGTAGATTATATTAGGGTTTATGACATGCATCATGTAGAAGTAATGGATTTATATGGTGAAAATAGAGGGTGGATGGAAGTGTTAAGAAACATAAATTATGAAGGTGGTGGAGAGAGACACAATATATGAAAATCATGAGACTAAGCTTCTTGGGTTGGAAATGGAAGTTATCTATTAAAACATTAGTTTTATTTAAAACTCCACTAAATGATACCATTTACATAACAATAGTATGGTCTAATATTTTCCTAATGGTAGAATGTGCCATTGAGTTCCCAATGATAGAACATGTTCTACCATTAGTGCTTGAATGGAACCACCATTATCCATGTATGTTCTTAGAGACGATAATGGTGAGTTATCGTGGTAGTGGTGTAGAATTCATTATCAATCCCTCTAGACTTCATAGTGGCCAGAGGGAACTCTATTAGAAAAAAATATTCCATTCATCTTTGAAAGGGATTAATAGTGATCATATATAGTCATAAAGATGATACCAGGTAGTGGAAAACTATCTCAGTGGCCAAATATCTTTAGCTTAAGCTATCCATTCCATGAAAATGGTGTTTTCTATCTAACTGAAGAAACAATGGTGTTAATTTGGTTCAACAAGAATCAATGATTGATAGACTTGGTTGATTTAGGGTGAGGTAGTGGAGTGGGAGGAGGAAACTTCCATTTGAATTAAAAATGAACACTACAGAAAATAGATGCATCCCACATAAAAATATCAGGTGATTTCCATGACCACTTAAATTATAATATAAATTTACCCTCCCCAATGAAGTCGTATGGGTGTTAGAGGACCCCCATTCACATCTGTTCACTAACATGTGCTGAAGAGCCTCTCCTCTCATCACCTCATGGGTTTCACTACCACAGGCTGGTGCAACTGGGTTTCATCCCATCTATATATGCACATATATTTGACCATAATGGTCCCAATATGGGCTTGATCCCCTGTTTAGGCTTATCCACTGGTGCCAGCCTTCCCTTGGGTCTATATGGCAAGGTGACATCATTTGGGATGCCTCTGTGGTTTATGGGCCCTTAGGTAGTGGGTTTGCCTAGTTGGCCAATTTTGTTTTTTTAAACTTTGGGAACCTTTATAAAATTACATAGAAAAAATAAAAAAGATAAATAAAATAAAATTTCATCTTCAAATTATAAAAAAATTCATTTTAAAAAATTTAAATTACGAATTCATTATTATATATATTTTAGTAAAACATTGATATACTTGTAATTGTATACTAAAATTATACAATATACTTTAAAAAGTATGTAATATTATGCTTTTAAAATGATTGTATCTAATAATCAAACACTTAAACCAAAATTTTCCTCAACCATTAAATATCAACCTTGAATTCATAGGGATCCCATGTTAACAATAATTAAATTTAGAAACAATAAAATAAAATAATTATAAATGTTCAACAAGACCTTGAAAAATACACATGAAATTTTAATTAAATTTCTCAATTTTCAAAGAAACAATCTATTAAATCATTTTACGTTCTCCCACTATAATGATTATGGATCCCCTTATATCATATATTCACAATCCTTAATTATTGTTATTAAACATGAAAAATCATGATATACACGTCCTTTGAATATTTAATCCCATAACTCATGATACAATTCAAGCGGATTTATACTCATATCATGAGAACTTGATCCTTATCCATAGGCTCGAAAATGAACTATTTTCTTCTCATTGTAATGAAATAATCTACATAAATAAATAGGTTTTTTCAATCATGGTTCAAATTACATTGAGGCTTAATGGTGGAAGAAATTGATATTTAAAAACTAATGATGAAGGAGGAGGTTTCTCTCTATAGTATTGTGTGTGATATCAAAATAAATTAAAATTAAATTCTTCATCTCAAATTGTGAAAACTCCCACTTCCCACGATTAATGTATTGTCAAGAATAATGAAAGCATAAGGAATGATGTTCATATTCATGAATTTTTCTATACTTATATCCTTTAAAAAAATAATTTTTATTTTATTTCATTTTAAAAATTAATGCTTATAATAAACCTCACATCCACCACCCAACCACATGTGATAAAAATAATAAGTCTGGTGATGGTTATTTTGGATATTCCTTTGTCACAACCCATATTTTATTTTTTTCATTTTTTTATGAAGGGAAATAAATAAAGTATAATTAATGGATAAAAAACCATTATCAATAAAAATCATTATTACACCCGGAATATTTCATTAAAATAAATTTCATCTTTTTAACAATGAATATACCAACCCCACACATTGACTTTATAATATCATGCAAAAATACTAAGATGAGGGTAGGAATGGGTAAACATGGATTAAAATATGGATCATTCCTAACAAGTTAATTCATTATAACTATAGGTTAATTAAGTATTAATTTAATGGTGGTCTCAAGTATATGAAATATTCAATAGATTCCACATTCATTTTTAATGTGTTTTTCATAGTCACTATCTTTGATAAGTTGAAATGAATTTTCTAATAAGTGGCATGTCCCAAGACCACACAACAAACTATTATTATGTTAAACATGATGTTTTTGGTCTATAAATCTTCTCATTAATGAGAAATTTGATTTTAAAAACTGTATCAGGTAATTAATAATAACAAAAAATCAATTTACATGAATTTCATAAATTTAGAAGAAAGAATAAATTATAGGGAAATTCCAGTTACATGAATCAATAACTCCCAAAAAACGAGTCTTCACATTAATATCAATACTTCACTTTAATAATTGAATTATTTATTTTTCTCATTCAATTCCATTATAATTGAAATCTAAAACATGGAACCACATTATTCATAATAACCTCATGTCTCCTATATAGGTTATTTTAAAAATAAATTGATTCTTGGGAACAATATTTTCTTTTTTAATGATCAAAACATGTTTTCAGAAAGAAAATGTAGGGAGTTAAAAAAGGTTAATAAGGGAATACACTACCTATACTATAAATCATAGTCCTCTTTCCTCCTTGGTTATTTGGGGGATTTCATTGTTTGACAGTGGACCTAAAAAAGATAATCAATTTTTAAAACCCAATTATCATATCCTTTAAGCTAAAAAATATAGTTGGATTGGGATGCATTCTAGAATAATTCATATGACTAAAATTGAAAGTACAAGGAAACAATTAATGAAAAGTCTTGTTATGATCCCCCAAGTGGAACCTATATTATTACTGCTTCCAAAGGCCAGTACCAGCTGTAATATGATGTCTTATAGTGGGTTGATCTCCTTGGACATTACCAAAAAAATGAGGCTTTTCCCATCTTGTACATCAGCATTGTGGGTAAGGAATGATCAATGGACAAAGTATACCAATTACTACCCCTTTACGATTATGTATATCTCTCATGGATGGGGCAGGATGAAGTATGAATCATCCTCCTTCTCACATTATACTTGTGAAACATTATCATTCTTTTCTAATGATGGATCAATGTGGGATACAATGATTGAATGTTCAAAGGGAAAGTAAGCAATTAATTTCACTTGAAAAAACATAAAATTAAAACTAAAATTATCCCTTTAAATATTATCAGAATATGCCTTGGTTTCATTAGGAATAGTTACTTGGAATTATTGATGGGGCTCTTCTAATGTATGTTTATCAAAATCATGGAGCTATATGTTTTCCTCATATAGTTCATGTCTAGTTTATTGAACATTATCTAATGAAAATCTAGGATTTTATGAATATATATATATTCATTGAAGTGGGAAATAATATTCAATTTAGATTTAATAAAATCTTATGAAAAATTTTACAAAATAAGATCAACTCCCTTATTTGGGTTAGCTTCAATTTCTTATTGATTGGTGAGTTCCTTTCAAAGTTTAATGGTCATATGTGGAGGTAGGTAGTTGTGATCCTCCATATTATCTTAATATTAAACCACATGAGTGGATTAATCATCTTCCATGTCTAGGGAAATGTAGAGTGGTGATGGATCTTCTACATTGCGAGGAATGGGATGATCATGTTGTACCTCATACATGTTTGAAAAATTATTTAGATCTTGTTGATCTACTACATGTATCTCAGAAATTATGTCTTTATCATCATGACTAATCTCTAACTCATCATGTTTAACTTGGATATAGCTACTCAAATGGTTGGTATGTTTATTATCCTCATGTTTGGCCTAAAATTCCTTGACGTATTTAGTAAAATTGGGTATCTCCAGTTGTACTTCATCCTCGGAATTCAATATTTTATAATCAACACTAACTTTAACAATTGTATCTAATAATTCTTTAAAATAATGTATGGTGTCATTTCCATTCATTATATGCTTGTAATGTTTAGTGAGTTTATCCATCCTGTGTAGTAGAGGTTTCTTAGAACTATGCAGTAATTTATTTTTATTTGGAACCCCTGAGTAATAGTTCCATGAATTGAAAAAATTAATATTTGAAAACATCATAAAAAATTCTAATGGTTTATTAAAACAAATAAAAACTATATACTATGTGAAATAGAAAAAATTAGAAGTCACTAATTAGATCCCTTAAAATGAACCAATTTTGAAGGAAGAACTTTCATGAGGTGTGGAAAAAGAAAATTTATTTTCCTAGTGCAACATTGTGCCTAACCTAGTTGGTCTCACTTGAGGACCTTCTCAATTGTTTACCTATATAGTATAAATTACCAAAGAACTTGTTAATTTTATATTTTTTTTAATTTTCAAAAGATAATTCATTTTGGGAATGGAAAATAAATATAATATATATTAACATTCATTTCAACATAGAATGATGAAAGAAAATGGAATTTTTTTTTTCATTTGGGTTCCTTACATTATTCATGTTAGATGATTAATGTTATTATAATAACTCAATTATTCAATGACACTCTTGAATTAATATTATTTAATTTATTGATTGTGAATCGTCGAAATCCAAAGAAAAATAGTTCCTATCTTCTCCTATAATCATGGTTGATGGAACACCTCAATCAAGAGTGTGAAACCACCTAGGTCCCAACTCTATTGTATAAAGTTCCATCTCATTGATGTTTTAACTCCATTATGTGGAGAGATTGCATTCAGGGGACAGGGAAAATGTTAATTAAATGAATATAAGTGATTTGAAGTTCTATGTCATGGTGGGAAATAACCAAAATCTTACACATAACTATTTATCACCACAAATGTTAAAATATTCAAATTGATGAAAAACATTCAGAACACCCATTCCTCCCATTTGGTTAACCCTTGGGTCAGCAACTCATTTCCAAGTGAAAGAGGTCATTGTGGAAGGGATGAGATGAATATAAAGGGAGTGTATAAGAAAAATATTGTGAGAATAGAAAATGAGAATAAATATGATGTGTGGAACAATTTTATTAAAGAAAAAAAATGTGTTACATGAATTAATCTAAATTATTGAGGAAAATTAAAAATCAGCAAAAACTAAGAATACAAGAGTTTTTCTCTCCTGATCATCTGATCCTTTTCATTGGAAAACAATAATAGAATTTATAATAGTATTTAAACTATTAATATCTATAATTTTAAAATTTCCATAATGTTCGTAATCATTTAATGTAACTTTTGAATGACATTTAGTGTTGAATCTATAGAATCCTCAGGTATTTCAATATTCCAGCGCTGATATGTACTTTCAACAATTGATATTGAATTATTAGTCCTTGAAAATACCCCATTGGACATCTATGTTTGTAAATACCCTATTGTATCAATTGTATATCTTATCTATGGTTTTCCCAATGGTGGATCATATCCACCGTTGGCAGAAAACAACACAAAACATCTCTCTATTCATCATAGCTTTATATTTCCTCCTAATTTTTCATAATAAGTGGTGTTATTTATGGACTCTACCTATTCCTTGGTGGATTAAAAAGTTAATCCACAAACTTGGACTCCTATTTGATTTAATTATTTATTGAATATCTATAGTTCATGTTCTTCATGGGTTACATGGGGGATATGCAAGTTTATAAAGGGTGGATCTTGGCATTGGTGAGGTTTATAGGTCAATGGTCTTCCTACTCATCCGAGGGATTATAGGATTCCTGAAAATATCATGAAAATATTACATAGTGGTTCTCTAGTTTCAGGGTGGAGTTTGTTAGTGGGGATAATGGGATTCCGGTTGTGGCAATGGAGTTATTCGGTTATAATGGATGGCAGCCTCTAGTGTTGAGAAACAAAAGTGGTGAAGGTGATGGAAAGTTGCCAAAATATAAGATGATATTGAGATCGATCCTCAAGGTTTGGAAATGGAAGTTCTCAGTAAAAAAGTTGTGATATGGTATTCTCCTATATAGGATAACATTGGCACAACTGTATCATGCATGATTGTTGTCCTCATGGTACCATGTGCTACAATTGGCCTGATGTTGGTACATATAATACAACTTTTTTTATTATGGAATATGTTCTATTTTTGGATCAATTTTGGAACATGTGATGCCTATAGTACTTGTATGGTGTGACTGTTATGCATAGAAGTTCCTGGTGGAAGCAATGGCGAGGCATGGTGGCCATAGCGCTATAGTAACCACCAATCCTTATGGACTTCATAGTTTCTAGAGAGAATTATATAAGTAATTGGGGATTAAATAATATTCAAAAGGGCTTCATGGTGATTTTATAGTGTTCTGATGAAGATCCTGGGTAGTGGAAATCCATTTAAATGGACAAATTTGTTCATCTTGCAGTCTTCTGATTGTAGAAACAGATTTTTCAAGCTAGGAGCTGTGGCCGTGGTATTGAGTGGGTGTGGTAGGAAATGAAACTCAGAAAATCGAGGTGTCGAAGGCCATAGTAGCATAGTGGGAGACAAAAAATTCCATCTAAATCAAAAATTAATAGTACCTAAAAAATGGGCATCCCACATTAAATTGGCAGGTGAGCTCAGTGGGTACTTGAATAAAAATATGTGGCTCCCATAATATAATGACACAGGATGGGGGCTAGAGGACCCCCTCCCATGGAAATGAACCACCTCATCCCAAATCTCCAATCCTCCCATCACCTCATGGGTTATACCACCATGGGATAGTGCATATAGGATTCGTATCATCTATATATGCATGTGGATTTGACCCCCATGGTCCCTGCTTTGGCCTGACCCCCCATATAAGATCTACCATTGGTGTTGGAATTACCTTGGGCCAATATGGTTAGGTGACACATTTTGGGAAACCTATGTGGCATTTGGTCTTTTATTTTGATGTAAATCCTAGATGGACACTTTTTTAAAAAACATCTCAATGATATAGAAAATTACATAGAAAAAAATCCATTGAATAATGAAATAAAATTCTAAATTCAAATACTCAAAAAATTTCATTCATTTTAAATCATTTAAATTCCAAATTTAATAATTCCCAAATTTTAGTAAATCAAATAAATCCTTGGGAATTATAAATTATAATATTTCAATTTAATTTAAAAATGTTTAATATTATGCATGGAAATTTTTGTGCATCAAATATCCCCACACATAAACCATGATTGTTCGAAAGAATTAAATCTAAATATTTAATTCAAATCGATCCCATGTTAAAAATATTTAAATTTAAAAACAATGAAATAATAATATTGTCAATGTAAAATAAAACATTCAAAAATTCACATGAAATTTTAATTTAATTTCACAAATTTTAAAGAAACAATCAGTTCAAGAATTTAACATTCTACCTTTCGAAATATTATGAGATATATTTTTTAAACCAGTATAGATCATTAATTAATATTATTAAGCATTCCAAATCATGATTTACCTCTCTTTTAAATCTATGTTCTCATTAGTCCTGATACAATTCAAGTTGATTTATGCTCATATCCTGATAACATGATCCTTATTTATAGTACTATAAATAAACAATTTTCATAACTTTGTAAGGAAAAAATTCACATAAAATAATTAGGTATTTTCAATGAAGGTTCAAATGAATCTATGTATTAAGGTTGGTAGGAATTGATATTTGAAAATTAATGCTCAAGGAGGAGGTTTCTCTCTAAAGTATAGTGTATGATATCAAAAGAAAGTATAATGAATTTATCCCCTTTAAATTTTGACAAATCCTATTTACCAATCTCAAAGTAAATCCATGAATAATGAAATCATAAGGAATTATGTTCACATTATTGAATTATTTTATATTTTTATACTTTTTTAGCAATTAATTTTTAATTTTTGTTAATTTTCAAAAGATCCTCTTAGAATAAACCTTATATAAACCACCTAACCACATATGATATAAAAAAATGGTCTCATGATGGTTATTATTGAAAATACTAAGTCACAACCCACATTTAATATTTTTCAAACATGGGAAAAATATAAATTATAATGATGGAATCAAGGATTTTTTTTAATCCCCAAAATTAGGACCCCACACCTTTTACTTATAATATATTTCATCACTTTTACAATGAATTTCCCAACCTTCAAACATTAAATTTAAAATATCTTGTAAAATATTAAGAGCTAGCTAGAAATGGTTCAAAATGTCTTGAAATATTTCTCATTTAGATGAAGTTAATTCATGGTATTTATGGGTTAATCTAGGATTTATGTAATGGTGTTCTCAAGGATATTGGATTTTCAAAATATGACATAATAAATTTTAATGTGATATTTCACATCCAATATCTTTTAATAGTTTAAATAAAAGTTATGGTTGGTGATATTTCCCAAGATCACTCAATAAATATTCATAAGAAAAAATATAAAGTATTTAGTGTAGAAATACTATCAATAATAGGAAATCTAATTTGCAAGAATAACTTAAGGAATGAATAATAATAAAAAAATCCAAATGAATTTCAAAAATTCAAACCATGAAAAAATGATAGGAAAATTTCATTTACATGAATTAATAATTCGTTCAAATAAAAAATACTCCTTTTAATATCTACACTTAACTTTAATCATTCAATTACCTATTTTAGTCATTCAATATTGTTATAATTTAAGTATAAAACATAGTATCACATGATTTTTAAGAAACTAATATATCATAGAGAATTCAAGTATATTATAAATTCAATAATGGGAAATAAATTTTACAGTTTAAGGAACAAAACATGTTTTAAAAAAAATTCATGGAGTTAAAAAAACAATAAATGAAAGAAAAATACCTATATCCTATGAAACCTAGTCATATTTCCTCGAACATTTTGGGGGTGCGTTGTTCTATTAGGGTCCTACAAAATAAATTAAATTATTAAAACTCAAGGACCATGTCATTAAATTTAAAAATCATATAGCGATTGGTATACATGATAGAATAATTCAAAACAAAGATATATAAAATAATAGAAAGAATATAAAGATATTTCTTTGTATGATCCCTCAAGTGGGACTTGGATTTTTACTACCTATTGAGCGATGTTCCATCTCTTATCCAAATTTGTATGGTTGGTGGATCTTATTTGACTTGAACGAACACATATAGATTTCCATGGATTTGACTTCTTGTTGTTGGTGATGAACGACCCATGGATAGAGAATAACAAATCCTCCCCCATAAAAATTAGTTATAGCTTTCATGACGATGATATGATGAATTTTGAGTCATTCTACTACTTTATTACTACTTGTGAAACCTTCTATTTCTTTTCTAGTGCTGGCCCAATACGAGATTCATTGATTGAATTGTCAAAGTGAAATTAAGTAGGAAATTTCACTAGAAATTTTTTAAAATTAAAATTATAATTATCCCTTAAAAATTGAGAATTATATTTGTTGATTTCATTAACCCGGTTACTTAGAATTTCTCATGGATTTCTCTAATGCATTTTCATCAAAATCAGAGAGTTCCATGTGTTCTTTAGTAGGTGCATGGATAGTTTCCTTATATTCATCTGAGTAAAAGGAATGATTATATGAATATAAGAATTTAAGGAAGTGAGAAATAATACTTAATATATATTGAATAAAATAAAATGAAATTGAGTTTGAGATAATATTATCTCCCTTAGTTATTTCAGATTCAATATCTTATTAAATAGAAATTGCCTCTTGGAATTGGATGGTTGAAGGTGGAGGTAGGAATGCAGTCCCCTCCATATTCTCTTAAAATTATACAACATGAGTGACTTCATAATATTCAATGGCTAGGGAAATATGTAGTAGTGTTGGATATTATACTTTGTAAGGAATGGGGAGATCATGTTGTGCATCATACATGTTCCAGAAATTATCCATATCTTGTTAATCTATATAATGTATCTTAGTAGGTAAGTCTACCTTTTATTTAATCAACTCTATCTTATCCGTGTATGGTTATATCTATATCCTCAAATGGTTGAGATATTGACACTTTTCAATTTTAACCTTAACTTCCTGAATGACTTCAGTAAAATTAGGAATCTCCAAGCGTACTTCCACCTTAGACATCAGTCATTGATAACAAACATTAACTTAATCAGTCATATATTCAAGATCATTAAATGAAATCGCGATGTGATGACCATTCATAATATACATGTACAGGTTGGTGAGTTCATCCAAACTATTTATGATATATTTCTTATAATTTTTTAGTAATTTATTTTGGAAAAAAATCCTTCAGTAACTATTCCATGAATTAAAATAATTTTAATATGAAACCATCATGAAAACAATTTGTATGTTTTTTAAAATAAATAAATACTATATACATTTTGAAAAAGAAAATTTATGTTATATTTTTTTAGTTCCCTAGCTATAGTGGCTATCAAGGGTCATCCCACTTGAAGAGATTCCGAATTTTTTACCTGCTAAGTATAATAACCCTAAAAATAAATCTTTTTATATTCATATTATTTAACAATGGATATTCATTTTTTGGAATTGGAAAAGAATTCAAACCCAAATTAACTCGAAATGGGTGATAGAATGAAGAACGAACATGTCTATTTTTGTGATTGGATTTGGTTTCCTTAAATTATTCATTCTTGGTGATTAAATTTATTTTTATAATTCAATTGTGAATCCTAACTCTTAAATTGCTATTATTATAATTATTAATTGAAAAAACATTGAATTATTGTGAAAACTGGATCCTAAATCCATATATAGTCATGTATTATGTCAAACTTTAATCGAGAGTGTGAAACCTCTCATGACCTGACTCTAATATATTTTGTTCCATCCCTTGAAAATCTCAACTCCATTGTGTGAAGATATTGTGTTCAATGGAATGGAAAGAAAATCATCAAATTAATTAATAAATGTGAGTTTGAGTTACATGTCATTGTGTGAAATTTAAACACTCTTACACTTCACACTTTCGCACAAAAAATTTAAATAAAACATTTGAAATTGAAGAATAGAATTCTGGACACCCAATCCTCCCGTGAGGCCAAGCCTTGTGTTAGTCACTAATTTATAAGTGCAAGAGGTCGTGGTGGAAAGGATGAGAAGAATAAAATGAGATAAATAATGTAGAATAATGAGATAATAAAACTAGGATGAAATATGTAGCATGGAACACTTTCACTGATGATATATAATTAGTTATATGAATTAATATAAATTTATAAAGAAAATAAAAATTTATAAAAAACAGAGAATCCAATATAATTCATCTCATAATGATCTAATAATTTTATTTGGTGCAACATATTTGTAATTATTGATAGAGGACACTTTTTAATATCTATAATTTCAATCATTCCAAAATATTCAAAGTTGTCAAAAATATCTTTTTATAGATATCCATCATTGAATATGATTTATTATTGGGAATTTCCAAATTCCATTACTAGGATGTAATTTTCATAGTGGGGGTAACATTATTCAACTTTGGGAATCCACTATTTGACATCCAACATTGGCTAAATGGTAGCTCATATCAACAGTTAGCTAAATGGTAGATCGTATCCACCATTGGACCAATGGTGGCTCATATCCACCATTGGAAGAAACCAACATCAATCATGTCTTTCTTCACCCCTACATTATCTTTATTCCTCATTTATCCTGATTAGTAGTGTTATTCATGGACTCTACCATTTTCATGGGGGATGAAGAAATGCATCCACACCCTCATCCATCTCTTTGATTGAATGCTGGATAAAAAATCCTTGGTCCACATTATGCATTGTTCAAATAGAGGATGTGGCAGAGTAGAAAGGTTATATATTGAAAATGGTGAGGTTCATGGTCAAGTGGTCTCCCTCCCCATCAAAGGGCTTATGTAGTGTATGTAATGATCGAGAAGAGCTTCCAAAGTGGTCATTCGGTTTAATAGTGGATTACGGTAGTGGTTAAAATGGGATTTGGGTTCCAACAATATAATTATTTGGTGACAAATAACGATCGAATATAGTGTTGAGTTGAAGTAGTGGTGAAAGTGGTGGCGAGCAGCCAAATAAGAGGTGGAGATTGATGCTGAACTTCTCGGGGAGGCAAAAAAATTATTAGTGACAACAGTAACAGTAGGGGTAGCTCCACCTGATGTAACTATTGGCCCGATGGTAGATCCTCTACAACCATTGGTTATTGAGAAATGTTTCCATCATGCATGGATGTTTCTGGAAGTTTTAATAGTGGGTCATAGAAGCAGCGGCCCAACAATATCCATTAATACCTCTGAAATTCAGTGCTTCCAGAGGGAATTCCACTAGAATGAAGTTCAATGGTGATTTTTTAATGGGATTAATGGTGATTTTATGGAGTGATAAAGTTTATACTAGGTATGGTTAAGACATCTCAATGGAGAAAAATCTTGATCTTGATCCCTTTTAGTCACAAAAATTGTTTTTTTGTCAAGGGAAGTGGCGGTGGAATTGAGTGGGCATAGAAGGCGGGATAGCTCTACAAAGCTGGGTGTACGAGGGAAAGGCAATATATCATGAGTGGGATGAAAACATTTGAATTAAAAATTAACAGAAACAAAATGTAAATCCCCACTACAACGGCGTCAGATGAGATCCAGAGGACCCCCGCCCGCCATTGTGTACTAGTCCATAATGGTGAGCCACCTCCTCCAATTTAAACATGGATTTCACCACCACATGACAACACATCTGGGATTTGACCAATCTATATATTCACACATATTTGAATCCCGGAAGCTCTATATGGGATTAATCCCCCCATGTAGGCCCGTCCACTGGTACTAGACTTCCCTTGGGTCTGCATGGCCGGGTGGCCCCTTTTGGGCTGCATATATGGTATGTATGCCCATAGGTAGAGGGGTGTCATACTTGGCCTATTTTTTAATAAAATAATGAAATTTTATAAAAATTACATCAAAATAGTATAACAATTAAATAATAGTTCAAATTCAAACTCATAAAAAAAATTAATTCATTGTAAATCATTTAAATTCCACATTCAACATTTCCCATATTATAGTAAAACATTGAAATCCTTCTTCATACTACATTAAAATCATTTATGAAACGTTATAAAATGTTTAAATTTATGAATTGAAATTTAGTGTGTCAATAATGCTTTATGTAATTCATGGTATTAAAAAAATAATATGATTTTCAAGGTTCCAACGACATTTTATTCCAAAATTACTAATGACTAAGGGATTTTTGTTAATTAATTATCTTCTTCCGGTCATAATCAATCATCATGGTCTATTATATTTCATGATTGATCTATTGTAACATATATTTATTTTAGGATATATTTTTACATTAATTGTTAGGGAAATCATGTTTCACACTATATTATTCTTATTTAAAAATTCAAATGTGTTGTTAAAAACAATTACGGTTCGGAATATTTCCAATTTATTTTAAAGTACTTTCCATATTTATCGATGTTTCTTCCATCCACTAATTTCACAAAAATCAAGTGAAAATTCAAATTTATTTTATCTTAAATAATCTATTTTATCCCACTTTTTTAATTTTAAAATAATGCTTTCATCATCCTTTAAACTATGTGAGATTTCAGTAAGGGTATTTCAAAATTTAAAAATGGTTTTTGCATCAAATAAAAATAAAATGTTTTGCCATCCACGACACATTTTATAATAACTATTATATATATTTTCAAGGTTACATTAATAAATAATTTTTAAAAATTAAAATCATTCAATGCATTTTAATTTCTTCTGTTTGAAAACGTTATGTCTTTTTCAAGGCTTCATTATTTATTTCTTTTAAAAGTAAAAGATTTAATTGTATTTTCACTTCTATTTTTATGAAATGGATTAACATGAATTATATGATGTTTTTATCATAATTTATATTTTTTGATGCCATGAATATTTTTTTAGATTATATTTTGATATAATATAGTTTCTAAAGTTCTAGTTTTTTGATAATTTTGAGAATCCCATTCCTTTTCTATAGGTCATTTTAATATCGGATGACTATTGATTTTATGTGCACATATATTTATCAATGTTGACTAGTTAGGTCCTATATGATGATTCAATGAATTTCTTAATATTATATATCGTGATATTTTTATGTTTGGAAATAAATATTTTGTTCACATAGGTGTGGGCACACTGGGTTTGCTCACAGTTTTAGGCATGGTTATAATTAGTTAGTTTACATAGGTATGAGAATATTGGGTTTTATCAAACCATTTTCTCTAGGATTACAGTTTTTACAATGTCCTAAGATATTTTTCTAGTGAAAAAAAATTTCAATAAGCATTTTATTTCCAAAAAATTCACTTTTTCATTATTATGCCTTATATTTAATGTAGTATACACTTTTATGTCAATCTCACGTGTTATATGTTTATTGAGATATGTTTTGAGACATGAAATATCTTTAATGCTTATTTATATGTATTTTTTATGATCTTATATTAGTATAACATATTTTATGATTATCATATATTGTCTTCTGATATTTTATTCTGACATTTATGTCTACTTCATGTTCTCGTTCATTTTATGATATGTTTTTTCCATATTGAGTGTCTTAGATCAACCCTTTCTTATATTTATAATCTATAGGTTATGATGTTGATTGAATAATATAATTAATCTAGAAAAGTTCCTATAGGAGGAATAATATGGATAAATGATCGCATATATATAAAAATAATATATTTATGTACCTAATTTCAATGACACAAATCCTTTAATTCTTTGAGATATGAAACTATTGGGATATGTATTATCTAACAAATGAGATTAATTTATTTTTTATGTTATGTTTATATTGGGTTTCTATATTTGGAATTATGGGAGGGTTTA
The DNA here is from genome assembly GCA_963277665.1 of Viscum album. Classification (NCBI taxonomy): domain Eukaryota; kingdom Viridiplantae; phylum Streptophyta; class Magnoliopsida; order Santalales; family Viscaceae; genus Viscum; species Viscum album. Next base: position 1,117,936,229 of record OY728120.1, read on the forward strand.
GTTTTTTTGATAGATTATTTTAGATACCACTAGTGATGGAGTTATAAAACCATAGTGAAAACCCTAGAGATGATTATCATTATGGGGTAATATGATGAAATATTGGTAAATCCTTGAGTATATGGGTTTTTAGAAACATATCCTAGTTATGATAATATAAGTGGAAGTAGTCTCTAGAAAATATGTACCTAAGGGAAATTACAATGAAAAGTGTGTGTTTAGAATTAACTCAATCACCACATGGTCCTAGACAAAGAGCTTTTACTACAGAAATTCTTTGAAACTTCTCAGGGATATTGATTGGTTGATCATATGCTATTTACCATCCATTATAAAGGATCTATTTACTAGTTAATTTTAGGAATATAAACTAACTCTACATTATGTAACCTATAAAAAATACTGATTTATATAGGTTTGACAAAAGGAATAATGGGAAAACATGAAAATTTAATTTAAAATGGATTTTTAAGGATGCATTATTTTTTATTATTATGATAATATCTCTATATTGTAAATCTATCATTACTCATGTCAAACATTTTTGTTTTAGTAATAGATAGATCTAGAAAAAACTACAGGTGTGAAGGACTATGTAAAGATTACTATAATGAACATACCATTAGAATAAGAGGTGGAATGAGAAACCTTATAATTGTTTAAAATTAGATATCATGGAATTTTATAAACAATAGAAACATAATCAATGTCCCAATGAAAATATAAATATAAATATAGAGACTTATGAATGGACACGTTTTGAAGATGATGAACAAATAAATTTCAATTTTCTATATATCAAAATGATTTAATATAAAATAATGAAATTTACTTAAGGAGATTAAAAGATTACTTACATGAGGAAGTTAGGGTCATCAAGCATCATAATTTTTATAGGAATCATTAGATGTCCATTACCATGATGGGATTGAAAAACATGAATCTAAAGGCTCTAGTAATGGTCCAATTCCTTAAGTGTTAAAATATTCAACATTACCCAAGCTAGTGTCATAAATCCAAGTAGGATAATAATTATTGGAATGAATAACCACCAAATCCAATGGAATAAGGTAGAGAGTATTCAAAAACTTTTGATGTTGTGAATTGTGATAAATAAAACCTACACTTTGTTATTGTGAATATGCGATCCTTATTCTTGAAATATATGTTTCTTAGACTGTTTTGTAAGTGTATCACCTGAATAATTTTTTATCAAATAATATATCTAGTTGTACAATTTTTTCTTTTTCAAATTTATGTTTATTATTATATAAATCCTAGTATGTGTCCTTTAGATGGATTTGAAATAAGGGTTTTAATATTCTAACATAAACACTATATTCAAAGATCATAGGAAGATTACCCAACAGTCCATCACTATTAAAAATGAGTGGGGGAGGAAACTGCAACAAGTGGATATTATATAGAGATATTAACATCACCACAACAAATGATGACCCCAATGTAAGGTCCTCATCATTATCTATCAATTCAAAACTACTGCGTGTAGGCCTCTATGTATATATAGAAGTTAAAAACACTATTCCAATAGTGGATGTTGAATATAATCCCTCTCCCCTGCTACTAGTGCCACATGACTTGGTGGTCGGGTAAAAAAAGTTTCTTACAAGTGATATATAGGTTGAAATTTGTTAATGAATTAGTTTTGAAAACCCTATGAATGTGAACTCATGTTACATGTGTAGGAAATAATTTGGCTCCTAAAAGGACATGTTTAGACACTTGAAATACCACTTGAAGAAATGTGATGAGGCATACATTCCATGATCTCCACTAGTTGAGAAGGCTTTATGGTGTGGGAAGCATTATGAATGATATAATAGGAAGTTGAAGAGATGGGTGGTTATTGGTTGAAGTTGGAAAAGCGTTTGATTGATAATATAGAGAGGTAAAATGATGATTTAAGGGAATTGACTACTCCAGAAATAGCCGAGAAGGGTCTGGATTTATATCTTAGTGAGATTTATAAAGAAGATAATTATCCTTTATCGATTTCATCATGTGAACTCAAATATATTCCTATACATCCATGTTTAGGAAACATGGGGGATGAGATATAGGTGTGTGTGGGGTAGTTATTAAAAAAAATTGGAATCACATTACATTCCATAAACCAATTTATTAGGTGAATCAAAAGGTTAATTCCTTTGTCTTATTGTGGATCCTTTTATCATATTTGTGCGATTCTTTTGACATATCCCACATTATATTTCATTTCCATTTTTAGTGGTTATGTTTTTTGAATTTTCATTTGTGTTGGTTGGTTTTATTGTATTAGTTTTGGATAATGTGAGTGTTCACACTACACCACTAAAAAGTTTTATTTTTTAAAATAAAAAAAATAAAAATAATTTCAAAGTAGTTAAGATATAATATCATATGTATTATGATGAAATACCAATTTAAATTTAGCATTCAACCGAATATATTATTGCTGGATGCATTATTAATTTGGTGAGGGTTTTTTTTTTGGAGAGATGGGCCAATTCCTGTGTAGACAAGGGAGAGATAATCATATATATGTTGAGAGGGTTATTAGTGAACTTATCGAGGGACATTTAGGGATAGAATGACCAGTGGTGTGGGGTAAATGAAACAACCATGTTTTTGAGTTTATTTTCTAAAGAATATTTTAAATTTAGTTTATCAGTGGAAGTGTTGTTAACTTTAGAATGTGATTACAAATTTATCATTTTCCTTAAGAAGTGTTGTTTATGTCATGATATCAGGGGAGTTGTATTATTGTGTGCCTTAATGAATTAACTATGGGAGGTGAATTTAGAAAAATTATGGATTTATTAGTAATTAAATTTAGAGAACTAAATTGGAGGAATTAATTTGGTGAAAAAATTTGATATATCATGTTGTGATTATTTGGTAATAATGATGTGTCAAGAATTATGGAAACTAATAAAGGTTAACAAGAGAAATAATAGTGGTGAACCAATATGTATTTATTATAAAAAATTGGTATTTAAATAGGATTTCTGAATTTATTATTTAATGAAGGATATATATACACATATATTTAATTATATGATTGATGGTGGAACAAAATTTTATTAAAACATAATTAAATGTCTTGTAATGAATTTGGTTTTTTCTCATATAATACAAATGAATATTTTTAAAATATTTTCATGTTTAGTTGTTCTACATATATTTCCTTGATATTAATATAGTAATATTAACATAATTTGTTATCTCATATACAAACATATTTTAGAATAATTAATTTTCATTCAAATGGAGTCATGGACAAGAAAACAACGACTTTAGTTGAGTCTAGATCATGGGTTCTACACTATAGAGGGTATAATTTTTATCCACTTGTGGGACAAAGGGATTAGCCTTCATTAATGGATTATTTTATTAAAAAGGAATTTTAATTTAATTAAAAGATATAAATTTTTATATTAATTCTTGAAACCATAATTAAATATCTATTTAAACCCCTTTGTCCATAATCCCTAGGGTTTCTACATAAAAACCTTGGGATTAGAGTGATAATATAGGGAGAAAACTTGGCATCTGATAAAAGTTGAATTTTTGGAGTAAATAATGATCTCAACAATAATCCCTAATCAAATCAACATATATTCATTCTTCTCTAGTGATCAAATTATTCCTGAGGTTGGTCTTTCTTATTGTTTAATTTTCCTTCCCTTCTATATGTTTTTATCATGAATTTATATTCATTATTCAAATAACTATTTTTAGAAGCCCATATCAATTAAAAACATTTATTTTTAATAGGAATATCTCATATTGATTCATTCTTATATGTTCTTCAATTTTCACATATTGATCGATGGGATTGTTCATAAAGGTAGGCGAACTGTTTGATAAAACCCTACGCATAACATAAAAAATTAAAAATCCTTGGATAGTGAGGGTTTTCAAGGACGATTCATGGTATGAACAACCATGCACCCTAAAAAGATTAATTGTGAACCTCTAAATATAAAACCATGTGATACTTTTAATGTGGCTTGAAAATTAATTTAAAATCCCATGAACCCCAAGAACTCCCCTATTTTGACCCTCAATCAAACATGCAAGGTATTTCACATTTGTTGAGCGTTTTAGATGAATTACAACCCCATACAGCCTCTGTTATTCTTTATTAGAAGACCAAATCGAATATATTCTCATCTACTAGTAAGTGGTTCTCATCTCGATTCTTTCCCATTAATACTCCTTTATTATCTTATTATTTTGATGGATGTTATCCAATGTTTTGTTAGATCTAAACATATTTTTTGAGGTATATATCTATGGTTTTTTATCTTAATATATACACATATGATCTTGATGTCTTTGGTCTTGATTTTTGGTTTTAGATCTGGATCCCAATCTATGTTATCGTGGGTCCCAACTTTTGGGGATTTCCAATGCCAATTTGATCCTAGAAATTTGAGGTAGGTGGTATGTTATTTAAATCTTATAATATTAATACTGTTTAAATGCATGTGAAAGTAAAATTACTAGGTTTAATTTAGAAATTGATATTCCAAAGGTGAATCCATTAACATGGTCAATTAATTATTTGAGGAATTCAAGATTTGATTGAATGATGAAATTGAGAAACTGGGGTAATTTATTGCTGAGTTATTTATCAAAATATTGAATTGATAACTAGAATAATTAATTGTCGAATTAATTATTGGCATATTGGGATTTTCCAATGGAATTAATATGATTAAATAATTGTTGAATTAATAAATTTGGAAAATATTATTAATTAATTATAAAATTAATTAATGTGATGAAAGAGATTAGTTAATTATTGAATTAATTAATGACTGTTTTACTGATAAGTAGAATAATTTTAGTTAATCTTGATCGAAATGATATAGTTATACATATGATATAATGGTGCATGTTTATCAATTATATATGATTATGGGACACAGATCAATGCTCCAAATACCCATGTGCAATTTATTTTTGAATGAGTGTGGGAAAAATATTGATGCTCCAAATATAATAATATGAAAATGTGAATGAATATGAACATTTGTATAGGATTGAAACTAAGGCTCCAAATACCTATGTGGTGTGGGACATGGACTGAAGCTCTAAATACCCATGGGGTGTTAGACATGATGATCTATTCCCTTGAGTTTATTGTTGGATACCAAATCCAATTAGGTATAATAGTTACGTGAAATGAAATGGATAATGGAATTTCATGTATTAAATTATTTGTGAATTGATAATGTGGAATGGACCAGACTCCAGCACGGGTCGAATCTGGTATTGAGTTTTGGGTGTCCAAGGTTACCTAGGGTTTTATGTAGTTAAATAAACATTAATTAATAATATAATAACTGATTACTTATTCATTTTAATTACTTCATTATAGAACATTATAGACTATTATTTAATTAGATATTTCTAATAAAATGTTGGTGGTTGAATACTATGATTTACTCACACCCTACTCAAGTTACCTGGTCAGTACGTGGATATAAATTTTTTTCTGGTTAGGTTATGGGAAAAGACCTCAAGTTAGATGGATGTGTGGAAATGGAGCTTGCATGAGGGAACTAGAAGTGTTTTGAGACCCAATTCGGATTTATTGGTGTATTTGTTTTCAGTTTTCATTTTAGACACTTTTCATGTACATTAGCATGGAAATTTTTCTACTTTTCTTGGATATTTTATTTCTTACTTATATTATCTTAAGATATTTTTTATATAGTAATATATTCTTAGGATATATTCTTTTTTATTTGTTATGTTTTATTACATTGATATATAATGGTATAGTCTCCCCATTATCAACTTATAGAACACTCACTACTAGTAGGAAGCCTTTGGTATAAGGGGAGGTGGACCCATGTTCATGTGGTAAACTTGTTCAGGGTACCGGTGTGTGATACCCAGGTCAAGACTTTACATAGTATATTGGTACCCTTAAAATGATATTTTTCATTTTCTGGTGTTCAAAATATGAATATTTCATTTTGGATGATACCATTTGGATGGTGAGGCATATCAATGGTGTACTCTTATCATGAATAAAATGAAACAATATGATGTTTACTCCATAGATTTTGATGACTTCAAGAAATCATGTTTTAATAAGTACCATCCTTGTATTCATCATACAAATATTGAAAATGAGTTTCTTTAGAAAAATTAAATGGATGATGAATCTATTGGTTCTTATGAGATAACTTTTATAAGTATTTCGATGTATGATTATGGTGTTTTTATCCAACATTAATGTAATATTGATCGATTATCCTATGGATTAAAACCATGTTTCTAATGAGAATTATCCATAAGAGGCATCAGTAGTTATGAAGAGATTGTTTGGTGTGATATCAAGGTTGAAATGGAGGTTATGTTTATATATCAATCTCATGGTATTGATAAGAATTGGAATATGAAGTTCAAATGAAAATCAATGAATCATGGGGAGAATAATATGAGATTTCTGTTATTCAAAATGAATGGGAAGAAACATAGAGTGAATTTTCTTAAAGGGAATACTAAATGTTTGAACTGATAAAGGGATGGTCATGGAGTGGCTAATTTCCAATGTTGTGGAAAAAAATTATCCAATGACATAAATAATGAGAAAGACCCCTAGAATTCTCCTCCAACACTTCTATGTTTCAACTATTTAGAGATTAGTAATTTTGCTAACTAGTTAACCAATCAATGTATTAATATTGAGGATTAGATGAAAAGATATCTACATAGAATGGAAGAAAATAAATCTTATGCTATCATAATGGATGAAGTTATCCATAACATTTATAGAATACTTATCCTCATCTCCTTATTTAGGTTTTTTATTTTTTATTTTTTATGAAAGAGATATAAGAAAAAATTATTGTTCATCCTTTAGTGAAATTTATTGTGATTATATACTTATATTCTTGAATAGTGAAATCACATATTTTACCGGTATATTGACAAACCCAATATTCTAATGAATTTTTTTATATTACAAGATCTTATAGAAGGAATGAAGAATCATGTATGATTTCAATATGGTTTTTTGATAATTCATGTAATTATCATGTTTCAATGAAATACAATATGAAGTTATTCACATTTTTGGTATATAACAATCAAGAAATACTTTTTGATATTTAGGGGAATAATATTGAACTAATTTTCTGAAATTTAGTTTCCTTATTTCTAATTATTTGGATTATAATAATTTTTAAGGGTTAAATGTTTTACCATTTATTGAATGGTTTATACTGAACTTTTAATGAGGTGTTAAAGAGTACTATTTTTCATTAATATGATTTATCAATATTGGATAACTTATGAAAACTATTTTTCATCAATGATAACTAAATATTTGAATAATTCCTTTTAAATTTATTTATAGATCTTATGATCCATTAGTGCTTCAGCCAAAAAAAATTCACCTTTATTTCTAGTAGTAAGTGATGAAGTGAAATTTGATCAATAAACAAATGATGAATGATATTGTGATTATGAAATATAATGAAATCATGTTTTTATATCTCCAAGATAAAATTATTCAAATTTAAAAAAAGGGTCTTGGATCTAAACATGTTATCTACGTATCTTTATTTTTTGATGAATAAAATGGCACATAAAATTTTTATAGATTTATTTTTTGGTTGTTATCATTATCTATATCAACCATTTTATTAAGATCAGTTATCTATATCAATCTTTATAATTGTTTTTTCTTTTCTTCTAGGTCTATCTCTACACTTCCCTCCAATGTTCTCATCTTTGTTAACTTAGTTATGAGTTACTTTGAGTAACTATTATGTTTGCAACTTTACCTTATTAATAGATATTTTAGTATTAATTTTTACAATGCGGTTTTCTATGAACGAATTTTTTTTATTAAACTGTTGGGGACCTAGAAATATTTCAGTGGAGAAATTTATTTTAAGAGTGGATGAATATGACTTATAGATTTTTAATGAATACATTTTTTCAAATAAATTAAAAGTCATTGGTGGGTTGAATTTCATGCTACACCAAACTATTATTTATTTATACACAATAGAATATTAATATTGTTCTACAAGAAATACTATGTTTATCCTGTAGTACATGAAACACTATGTTTTTCTTGAGTTACCTACAATTCCGAGTTAAATTGATATCATGCATTATATTAAAGACTGAGTATTACAGAACTGGAATATACAATTAATATTATTGTTAAATATGATAGTTATCTCATAGACATTGAAATTGAGGGAATGAATATGAATATCTAAATTATGGAAATTTATATTTTCCCTTGTTTATTATTTATCTATTTATTATAAATCAATTACTAATCTTTTAGAAAAAGATACATTTTCTGTAAAACATTGTATTTTCTAAAGGAAGGGTTAACCATGATTGGAACATTTAATTTGAAAATAAAATTTACCACTTTTTGAATAATTATTTTGAAAAAATAAACAATCATTTTTTAAAGTTGAATATCAAAATTAACATGAGGTAAATTTTTGGTATTTTCTGAGAAGTCTCATTTTAATGAATAGTAAAAAACAATGAATTTTAATTGAATGTTACCTTTTAATTTAAAAACTTTATAAGGTAAATTTATATTTTTAATTTTTTTAACAAAAAATCTGATCAAATGTATACCAGTTAATCAAATTAGTTTCCTTGGAAGAATTCTCATATTGAATTTTCATATAAAAACATTTGAATATTTTCACATAAAAAACCCCCTTTCTATCCACGTCTACATGATTAATTTTAAATTAAATTAGTCGACATCCATGAATGGAATTTGAAAAAAGTGATTACCTATTTGTAATTAGAATAATATATATTATCTAATACTTTCAAATTATTATTTTTTCATGCAAATTAGTAAAAAATGTTAAAATTAATTATAGGGATTAATGAAAAATGAGTTTACTTATTGGTTAAACATAGAATATAATGTATAATATAACCTATATACTATTATGGACATATTTAAACTCTTAAAATCTTATAATTTATTTTAATAATTTATTTAGATATTATTCTAGGAATGTTTTCTATATAATAATTTATGTAAATAAAATGACAAGAAAGGAACCTTTATGGATTTAAATATTTATAAATCATTGAGATAGAGACAAGACATTATATTGTCACTTATAAATATTATTTTAGAAGTTAAATTAATATTTTTATAATCATAATTTATTTTGTTTTTTTAAATAATAAATAATTACCTTAAATTTTTATGAGATGAAATCATAAAAATTACATTATTAAAAAATAACTATGATAAATGATAAGAAAAATATTATAAAATTGAGGTAAAATTAATGAATTGTTATCTTGAATTAATTTGTTAGATGAATATATAATTTTATATAGGGGTGATCTTATTAGATTAAAATTAAATTATTGTATTGAAAATTTCAAATTAAAATTAAATAAATAATGTCAAAATTGACATTATAGTTATTTTATAACAAATTAAATTTTATTAAATTATTTAGAATTAAAAAAATTCCCAATATAAATCCCAATGATTTTTTATGTTAATAAATTTCAATTATATATCACTAATAGAAAAATCACATTTTATAATGATCACATTATGCCCTAAATAGTAAAAACATTTGTAGGATATTTAGGGATAGAGTATTGTTTTTTGCACGTTACTCAAAATTCTGTTAAAATTTATTTCCAAAAAACATTAATTTTTTATTTTATAAATTTGATGACATATTTAGAATCGGTGATTAAAATTTATCTAGTAATACTTTCTTTAATTTTTATCTTAACGGATAAATTACCAAGGTAATATAATTAGTTACTGTAGTGAAGACCCAAAATAGTAAAAAAGGGAAACATATAAGGTAAAGAAGAACATTATAAATTTATTTCTATGTTAAAGGTATGTCTCAACCAAATAAACCCTCCCATTCATTATTATTGTATTTTGGAACCACATGAATTAATTTAGACATACCAATAGTGAATAATTTTGAGTATTTATAAGGATTCCACTCCTCCTCTACTATAAATGGGAAGTCACTCGCCTCCATTATTCACATCGATCAATATTTTCTTATCGACCATGATATTATGAAATAACTTCAAAACATACCTAATCTAATTATAGAAGCATTAATTTTTGCAAAAATCCCACCAAGGAAGGGATTTAGTTCTATCTTAAGGAGGATTCCCAAAGAAGAAGTGATGTTTATAAACTGTCGTTTTAATTTTTTTTCTTACTCCACCCATTAAATTATTATTATTCCATAATTATACAATATCCATCATACCTTAAATGTATTTATATTATTTTGTTATGGGTAATAATTATAACCTCACACAATTCCTTCAAATGGGTTACTCAATCAACTTTCTTAAGTATGACAGACTACCACCTTGTAAATAAATGACTTTTGTTTTTCCAATAAAACCATTCAATTTGGGAAATAATAATGAATTTATTTTTTATATATGTAATATATTATATTTGGGATTTATTTATCATTAAAAAAAATTTATTTCACACATACATTTATGCTTAACATTTTTTTGGAATATGATAATGTAGTTCATGTGTACGGAGGACTACCACCTCGTGAAGAAATGAGATTCATTCATATATTACATGGAATGTATTAATGATGCGGATAGGAACACATATATATATTAAATAAATGTTATTCAATAATTATAATATATTTCATTTAATTTTTATTCTTTCAACCCAACAAGAAAATGAATAAAACAACATTTATATGTACGTTCAACCTACCAAATCTATGAACGGTGTATTTCATTTCTTATAACTAAATTTGATTAGTTACTCTAAATAAATATATAATTAATATATATGATATTTATTTAATTATTATAAATATGGAGATTATTTAACCACAATCAATGTAAGGGACCATAAATATATCAAATTAATACTAATATGAAAAACAAGGAAGTTTTTAACTGAAACGTAACATTAAATAGAAATTTTAATAAACAATTTATAAAAGGTAATTATAAAAGAATATATAATATTATATAAATATATATATAAATATATATATTTATTTAATATATTTATAACAAACATATATTTTGTAGACATGAATTTTGATTGAGTATGACATATATCAACAATAACAACCCATCTATTTATTTCATATTAATACATGATTTTTCACAGGAAAGTAAACATAATAAAAAAAGGAAAATCAATAAGTATAGTGTATTTGGGAATTAGATACACATAATAAAAAATTTCACATGGTATATAAAAACATTATTGAAAACATCCTTTACATGCTTCTAAAATTCTGTAGCTTTTAAAACTTCGCGGGGTAACATGTGTATATAAATATAAAAGGGGTATGCTATAAAGACACTTAAGTTAATTAACATGGAATAACATGATGATAACAATAAATTTTACAAAATAGAAATATAAATTAGTAATAAAAAGAACAAGAATAATAAGGAATCATATAGCATGATAATCTAAATATGGGAAATGTGGAAATAACTGAAAACACTACATCATAAATATTGGTCAAGGGTAACTACCGAGATATCATGATGGACAAATCCCCATAAAGGAATCAGGTTCACTCAGTTTCCCAACATGACATATCATGAGACTAAACATTCCCCAATGTATTAGAATGCTATATAATTCTCGTCAACCTGTCACATTCATTTCATTTTCATGCTTAAATGTGGAACCCATATCATACAACATGAATTCATTCATCATCATATTTAATAACAAGATAATGGATTGTGGAATAAATAAATTTATATAAAAATTAAATTAAATACAAGGGTATAACGGTGAATACCCTTGATAGGTCATGGGTATGGTATTCACCATAAAATTGTTTTGTCCAGGATAATCGTGGTGAAATTTCGGCATCATAACAACGTCACATAAAAATTCATAAAATGGGTTTAGGAGAGGTAAATAATTATATAATAATTTTTAAATCAACGGGGAATTAATAGGGACTCGAAAATACAAATAACAACATTAGGAATGTGAAAATATAATACATAAGATAATAAAGAATCTTTAATAAAAAGGAGAATGAGAGGATCCCTTACAAAATTTCGGCAAGGTAATAGGTGTACACAAAGGATAATGGGAGAGATTAATGAGAGTTAAAGGGTAAATAATAATTTATAAATAAATTTAAAATTAATGGGATGTGAAGGAATATATCCCAACATGATCATACTGAATTTAAGAGTCATAACTTAAAAGGGGTTCTTGAATAAAAATGAGACAAATCCCTTATTTGAGTGTGTGCTCTAAATCATTGGGAGGAGTATCTTGAGATCATGGTGGAACCTTGGGAGGACTATATAGAGTGTTTGAAAGTGTAAAAATGTTTTAAAATTATTTTTAATTATAATAAATATCATATTCTGTGTGTTTATGTGGGAATAGAGTGGGAAATTCATTATTATTTCACAAAAATAGTTTTTGGTCACTATATAATAGAATAATCAAAACCAAAACTATTCCAATTTTTTGCCCATGGTTTCATCCAAATGGGAGTGGTTTTAATTAATTTATAAGGATAAGGACCTAAAATAATAAAATAATACACTTTATTATGTGTAAATGAGTCATACTCTTAGAGAAGTTATGTTGAATCCATAAATTGTATTAATTGTTTTAGAAGATTCAAAATGGATTTATAAAATTTTAAAAACAATAATAAAATCAAATTAGTTTAAATTAAAAATATATATTCAGTTGTGGATATTTTTAAAGTGTTTATTACATCCCTTTTAGGTCATTATGATGTCATAATACCCAAAGTATATTTATACAGTATTTAATTTTTACCTAAAAATTAAACTATCTTAAAAAATAATCAAAAATTAAACATTGAATAATTTTGAAATTATTATTCCAAAAATAAAAATAATTTTATTTAAATAATTTTATAAAGATGTAAATTTTCACATTTAAAATAATAACTAAAATTTATTGAAAATGGTGGGTTTTTTACAACAAATGTTTTCAAGCCCTTATAAAAATTACACTAGACCGAATAAAAATTATAGGATAATTGATATTTAATGAAAATTATTTCATTATTATATTATTTATTTAATAAAAATATTATTTCATAAAAATGAATGTCTTAATTGAAATTCTATATCACATAAAAATACCTTTTGTGATTCATCATATTAAAATATAATTTTCATCAAACTCATTATATAATCAATTATAAAGTAAAAGTAGTAATAAATATATTCATAATTTAAATTAAGAGGAAATATAAATATTAATAATATTATGGATACTTTTTTTAAAGTTTTTAATCTATTTTATGCCTCAAATAACATAATTTCTTTTTTACATGATAATTAATATTTACAAAGTTAGAATTCATATTGTTCAAAAATTAAGTTAAACATGTTAGCTAATGTTTATTATGATGATTATAAATATGGTATACATTTTATAATAACCAGTTCGCATATTTGGAATAATTGAAATTAATATAAAACCTACAATCATGATTGAAAGCAGTTTTCTGAAAAATACATTTATTAAAGAAAATTTGATTTTACTTTAACTATATAGCTTATAATATTAAATATATTATTTTTAATAAATACTTATATAAATATTTAATATAAAAACTTATTTTATTTAATCTTTTATCATTATTGGATATTTTAATTAATTATAATCTAATAAAATTATGCATTTTAAAATAGTTTTTGGAAAAATGTATTCTGAATCATAAAGTAAATGTATACTAAAAGATAATATTTAAATGAAATTAATTTAATTAAATAATACTGAATAATTTGTTTTCCTTGAAATAAAATTTAAATAATAATTTTATTTCTAAATGTGTTAATTTTTAAAAAAGAATGAAATTTTTTCATAAAATGGTATTTTTACTATTTATTGAAAAATCTTTTTTCCTGTAAAATCCGAAATTTACATCATTTCTTAATTTTGATATTATGAAATCAAAAATGATTTTATTTATATCAGATATTTTTTTTAAAAGTTCCAGAAAATATTTATAATATTTTTTTTAATAAAAATAAATGATAATCATTTTTGAAGAAAACATATTTTAAAGATCCAAAATAAATTACAAAAATAGATTAATTATTTACTAAGAATTTATAAATATATAAAAGACACACATATATATATATATATATTAAAAATAAATTAATCATAATCATATTGAAAAAAATTAATGGAGGGGTTAAATTGGTCATATCTAAACAATCATTGATTGTTTGAGTTTGGTGTTGCGCATCACATATACTTTCACACATAGTATTCTTTTTTAAAAAAATTGGCATTTAATTCATTCACTCTTTAAGAAATTACATTCTTGAAAATTAATATTGATATATCAATGAGATTTTATAACACCTAAAAATATTTTTATAGAAAATAAAAACTAAATAAATTGAGAATAAAAAATCATCTTGAGAAGATAGAAAATGAAGTTTGATGTTCATCACATAACTGGGTTTCCAAGTATTAGATCATTAGTGGGAATTGAAAAAAAAAGACATGAAAGAGAAAAAACACAAAATAACTAATTGAATGTGATAAATAACATGGTCTTGAAAAATTTAATGAATACAAAACCATAAATATATGATGGGTGATAAGACCAATAATTCATCAGAAATGATCAGTAAGGGATAACATAAAAATTACATGTATTTTATTAACTTTTGAATTTATAAGATTCAGTCTATGTTGTCTATGATATATTTCCTAAAATATTATGATATAGGAATTTTTAATTCCATTAAAAATGGTTCATAATGATCTTATGAATTTACCAAGGCATATATACCAGGAGTGTCAAAATAGGTGCATAATAAGGCCTCTTTTCAAGTAATATGTTTCACCAAGTTATGCTCGACACACCTTGTTGGAGTTGTTACCCCAAGGTACATCTATTATAGAACCACATACACTTGTATCATCGATAAAATAATGTGTTTTATTGATAAGACACTTACTATATACTTACAAAAATCTAGGGATGTTTTCATAGAATTATTATTAATCCTAAGGTTTTTTAGAGTTTTGAAATCCCAATCCAAATGAACTAATCATTTCCATTGATGCCAACTATAACTACCCTTCTCTTTATTTTTAAATTTTACATGATTTATTAAATAAATGCACACTTAATTGAAGTTATATGATACATAATTCTACTTAATTTTTCTATTAGGTACGTATACGAACATCCTACACCTAGGGTATAACAACATTATTGAAAACATTCTTTAAATGCTTCTAAAATTCCATGGATTTTAAAACATCACAAGACAACCTAGAGATGTACTTAAGAAAGGGGTGAGATATAAAGCCCAGTAAGGGAATAAATATGGAATAAAATGAAGTTAGTGATACTTGTTAAACAATAAGAATATCAATTCTTTCTAAAAGGTACGTTAATAATAAGCATGATATATCATGATAATCATAATATGGAAAATGTAGAAACAGTATAATTCTCTACATAATAATCACATGTCAAACCTAACTTCCAAAACATAATGATGGTAAAATTACCATAAAGTAATCTGGTCCACTCCCTATCCTAACATGGATTACTAGTTTATACAAATGAGAGTTTGGGTGGGTTTATATTGGGAAAAATTTAGGAATTCATTACTATGTTGATAACATGGGTTTCCAAAAAGCAAAATCCGTCCTATTTTTTCCCATGGATTCTTGAGAAAGGGATTGTGTTTCATTATTTTATAATTCCAATGGTGGAAGATAATAAAATAATACCCTTCATTATATGTAAATGAGTCATACCCTTAAAATGTGATTTTAAAACCATATAATATATTAATGGTTTTGGAGGATTTAAAAAGACTTTTAAATTTTAAAAAATAAATATTCAATCACCTTAATTTAACTGTAAAACATATATTTGGTCACAAATACCCTTTATAGTATTTATGATGTCACTTTTGTGTCATTATTTTGTCATAATAAACAAAATATATTTATACGGTATTTTTTTTTAAAAATCGACTTCTTCATAAAAATATGAAAAATTTACCATTGGAGAATTTCAACATTATAGATCAAAAAATATATTAATTTTATTTAAATAATTTTCTATGTATTATAATTTTCAATTTAAATATAATAACCATTTTTTGTTGAAAATTATGTGTTTTATGAAAATAATAGTATTCGAAAAAATATAAAAATTACAATCAACTTCATAAAATTCATATGATAATTTATATTTAATAAAAATTATTTCATAATAATATTTTTTTATAATATTATTTATTTCAAAAATACATTAATTCATTAAAAGGAATGTCTTAATTGAAATTATATATTACATAAAAATATAATTTGTGTTTCATCATATTAAAATATAATTATTATCAAACTGATTACTTAATCATTTATAAAGTAAAAATAATAAGAAATATAAAAATCATTTAATTGAAAATAAAACATAAATATTTATTATATTAGGGTTAATTTGTTTCTATTAAATTTTAAAATTTTCCCCATAATTAACCTATTTCTAATTTACCATGGAAGTTAATATTAAAAATAGTTTTTATTCATATTGTTCATAAATTATGTTAAAATTTTTGTGTAATTTTAATTTTAATGATTCCAAATAATCAATATATTTTATACAAATAAATTCACTGAGTAGGAATAATTTAAATTAATATAAAACATTCAAGAATGATGGAATGTGGTTTTATGAAAAATAAATTTATGAAGGAAAAGATTATTTTAACTTAACTCTATAAATTGTTATATTCACGATATTAATTTTAATTCAGAAATATAGATATATAATATAAAAATATCATTTAGATAATTAGTTATAATGGGTTAATTTAATTTATTATAATCAAGTGACAATATTCATTTTAAATTAGTTTTTTAGAAAATGTGTTTTGATGCCCCAAGCAAGCTTATACTAAAGGCCGATACAATGATTATTTAAATGTAATTAATGGAAATAAATTTAACTAAATTATAATTATGTTACATGGAAATAAAATTAATTAAATATTTTTATTTTTATATTAATTAATTTATCAAATTAAATCCCAATTTTACCTAAAAATGGTATTTTTTAATATTAAATTAAAAATCTATATTTTTTTAAAAAATAAATTTTTTTACACTTTGTTAATTTTGAAGTGATGATATCAATAATGGGGTTATTTTTTTTAAATAAAATGTTTAAATTTTCTATAATGTAAGTATAATATAAAAATTTACAAAAATAAATAAAAAACAATTTTGAAGAAAACATCTTCTAATGAACAAAAAGATATTACAAAAATTGTTTGATTATTTATTATGAATTTATCAATATATTTATTATATATATATATTAAAAAAATTTAAATTCTATTCATATTATTAAATTAATGAAAAGGTAAGAAAATAATATTTACATATTATTTTTTTGTTTCGGTCATGTGTTGTGTATCATATAATCCATCAAACATAGTTTTCTATTTGTAAAACTCTGGGAGTTACATAAAAACTTAAGGTAATGGTATTTATAGTTTCACTTTTATTTTTATGTGACTTATTTCATATTCACCACTCATTTTATTTGTGTTTTGTATATAATTAAATTTTAAATTTTATATCATGAATTTAATTTATTTCATTATATTAAATGTTTAATTTGATGTTATTTTTCATGGGGCTTATGATTAAAATGTTACTCAAATAGAAAGGGATTTCTATATCACTTTTTTTGGGATACAAATGCAACATTCACCTCATTTTTTTATGTGTGTTATATACTACCCATGATTGTATTTTCTGATGTTTATAATATACATTATTGGTAGTTTCATATCCATTTATAGACCTATTTTTCATGGGTGTTATAGTTGAAAAGTTATAAAGTGGTTAAGGGATTTTTTTTCTGAATTTTCCATTTTGAGACATATTTTATGTTATGAAATTATATTCTTACATGAGGTAAAAGACATCCCCATTAACAAGTAATATTTTGAATTTAGAAATATTTTTTATAGTTTATGCTTCATTTTATTCCATTACATTATGGGGATTCTAAATCAATTTCTCCAAATTGGTCACGATTTAATGGTACCCTCTCATCATTTATTGGGATTGTTTATGATCAAGTCTCCAATATTTAAATCTCCTAACATAACTCCGATGAATTATAATTAATTTTATTCTCCTAGGGTTATTCATTATATATTCACGTAGTATTACAATTTTAATAATCATTTCTATGTAATATATTATTGGAATTGTTTTTACGAAAATCTATCATTTTTTTATTTTCTCATAGAAAACTAGCGTATTAAAAAAACCATGTTTTTAGAAATGTATTCATATATTATTTGAATAATATTTTTATATCTATTTTAATGATTTTAATTTTAATTTTTTTAATGTTTTAAAAATTTTATGTAATTTTTTGAAATTATATTTCATATATTTTCAAAGTAATTTTTATACGAAATTATATTCTAAATGTGTATTTTTATACTTTTTCAAAGAGGAAAGAAAATTTTTATCATGTAAATTTTAAAATGAATTTTAAAATATCAGTTTAAAATTTTTCATGGTTGTTTGAAAATAAAAGTATTTTTATAATATCTTTTATTAAAAAAATTATTTTCAATGAAGAGATATTTTCCTAATACAATTCCCAAAGTCGTCTTTCAAAAATATTTTCCATCTAATATGATATTCTTTGTGGCTGCATATGATTTATTAGATTTTAGATCCAATGATACCATTGTTAATATTTCTTTTAATGGTTTATGTTTTTATGATATGTTTATTATTAAACCCATTTCTTTTCATGAGTTATGCTATGATGAAATGATTATGAAATTTGACACTTTTCCACATGTTATGATTTGATAAATTTTTTATAATACCTATTTTATTTTATTGGTTATGATATAATGAATTTTTATGATATTTTGGGACACATATATATGGGTCTTATTATGATATGGGTTGGACCTATTTCACTCTTTAATGAATTATGAAAAGATAAATGTCCTATGATCTCATTGGGTATATGGGTGGTAAAACAAATTCCTAAAGGAGGGTATACTGGTAGTCAGCCCAAGACCGAACTAGGTACATCGGTGGTTAGTACAAGCCTAACATGTTATGAATGTATTATTGGGTTTCCTATAAATAAAATTGTATATTATTGTATATATGCCACAAATATATTTATTATCCCAATATTATGCTCTCATGACTCATGTTCTTTTATTTCATTATGATTAATTTCATATGAACTATACAGCATTATGAAATAATTCATGTTTATGATATTTGATTTGAGCGGTATGGTTTTTTAATGTTATGATCATGTTCTCATATTGTTATTCTCATGTTATGGTGAAATATCTTCCATGTTTACCCTTACAGAGTTTTTTTTTATTTTTTTTATTTTCTTTCCCCATGTTAGGAGAAAATGTTTTATAAAGGGTATGTTTGTGAAAATTACTAAAGGTAATTATCTTCATGGTTGAAGTAGAATATCTTTCATAAAATTAAAACATTTTTTTCCTTTTTTCCAAAGGCACTAAACAATTACGGTGCTTGGGATTTTTTTTATAATTAAGTTAATATTCATATAAAAAGATGTAATATCCATGTATGAGAATCCTAGGTCACTATATTAATCCTTTAATACAAAATTAAATTGAGGATTGTTAGATAATTTTAAAATAGTTTTTATTAATATGAAATCCAATTTATCAAATAACAATTCGACGTGTGTGGAAAATTATTTTTCACAGAAGCGAATGTGATGTGAAAAACCCAGTTTTATCCTGAATCATGGTAAATAAATTTTAATGTATTTACTAATCATTAAGATAAAAAAATCAGTAAAATTTATTATATATTAATAATTATTCAAATTAAAATTATTTAATCCAATTTATTACATTAAAGTCACATAAAGGTTATTATTTAATTTAATAATAATCCCACAACTCATGTCGAAAAATGGGTTTTTTCAAGAAATACATTTTTGATGAATAAGATGATATTATATAAACCGTATGACTAGTATGAAAAATTAGATAAATTTACATTAATATATTAAGAAAAATAATTCATATAAATAATTTAAATATTTAATTATTATTACTTATTTTAATTTATTAAAAATGATGAACATGATGTAGTTAATTTTTTTATTCATAAAAAATTCATTTTTGAGTCTGAAAATAAACTTATAAAAAAATTGGGTATAAATAGGATTAAAATAAAATTAATTATTTCAAATATAACTAAATAATTATTAATTTAAATTGAATTAATAATAAATGGATAATAGTATTTTTAAATTATATAATTTTTTGAAAAGAGAAGAAAATTTTACAAAAGTATTATTTTTCACTATTCCTTGAAAAATATCACTTTTTAGAAAAATAAAAAAATTTCACCTGAATATAATTTTGTTATCCATAATTAATGAATAAATTTAGTTTTATTAGATAGATTCTCTAAGGGTTCTGAAAATAAATTATATTAGTTTCTTTCAATAGATGTAAAAATAATTTTAAAAAAAATATTTTTTTAAAATAAATAGAATTTATTAAAAATTGAGGGATAATTATAAATAAATTTATATTTATTTGTATATGAATATATATTTCATAAATAATTTATTCTTATACATACCGAGAAATTAAATGGCTAGGATATAACATTAATATATTAGAAAAATATTGTTTGGGTCATTTAAGCTCGGTGTTGCACGTATAAAATGATATAGAACATAATATTCTTATTCCAAAATATTTATGTCTCATATAACAAAATATATATATGAGGTTAAATGTATATAAAATAAATATACCTTAAAATCCTAGGATTTTACATTTCATGTCTTTTACAATAGGTTTTTACCATTTTATATTTTGGCTTTTAACATGGTAACTAATTTTTAACTATGTAATTTTATTTTATTTAAAATTATAAGTTAACCTATATTTCAAAATATATATGTTTTTAAAGTAATTTTTATATCCATTTAACCCAATTATATGTATAAATATTATTAAATGTATCTCTAAATTAATATATATATAATATATAAAGTAGTTTCACTAAATAAAAGTATTTGAACAATTTTTTGTTATTAAATATTATATTTTATTGATTAATAATTGAAAGATTATTTATATAGTTATATCTAGGATTAGAAATTATATTAGGGTCATCATTAAAAATTTTCTGTTTAAATTATAAACTAAAAAATTATAATATGTTATTAAATTAATTCATTTAAAATAAGTTAATGAATTATTGAGGTAATTAACACTAATTTTATTAAATATATATTTATACCTAAAAATAAAATTAAACTTGTTATTTATGTAGAACCCTTAGATGTATTGAAAAGTGATAGGAGAGGGGTAAATCAATGGTATCATTTTTTTACAAAATTCTTTTATTTTTAATTCAACCAGTCAAACTTGTTAGGGATCTAGATCTAAACAATATTATAACTAAATCTGTCCTTGTTTTCAATTTTAATAATGGTAAGAGATAAGAAGACAATATGTAAATGGTTTATAAAAATATCAATCCCTTATGAAATAACTTATTTCCCCTGGTTTTAAATTATTCACTATCAAAAAATTGATTTCACTCCTCTAAACCCCAACTGAGATAATTATATGAATTTTAGATCCATTTGAAATACATCTTCTCCATCTTTAAATAAGTGACTCCATTTACATCCATATTTAATTGAATGAAATATTTTTTTTGAAATTTTTTGAGCGACTAATTATGCCTTTGGAACTAACCATAAGACATAAAGTTTCATTAAGGACTGATCCACTATAAGAAGATATTTTTTCTTCCCCCACTAGCTTGAACGATCTTACTTGACCATATACAAATTTACATACATTCTTCTGGAACTATTAGGGTCTTTTATTTTTTTATCAAACATATAATCAGTTATAATGACCATTTTACTTTGTTAAACTATTCCAAGGATGTTATTTATTCCTTTTGTTCATGAATAACTATCACCAATTGGAAGTGTGCAATTAAAGTACCGAATTTCTCAATTACACTTCATTAGTGAATTGAATATTCACATGAAAATAATATTCTACAAAAAAATTTATATTCTTTTCCATTAATGTTCTTCTTTTTCAAAACCCTATTAAATATTACAATTCATGTATTATTATTTTATGTTCCATATCAATCTACCTTTATTTATCAATTACCCTCAAGGCAAGAAACCATTCAAAAATAAATGAATCCACATTTTCTCAGGTTTACATACTAAATGAAATGTCTTTCATGTAATAGTATGCAAACACACACACACACACACAAAGATTCTTGCAATTGTGCTCACCCATGTAATTTATTCATTAGGAATGTACCTTTATGCAGGTTTACTAAACTGTATCATCCTGAAAATACTTCATGTATGTTATAATTCAACACAAACACATATAAAAAGTAAGATATTGTGTAAGGGCATCCTTTTATCATTCACACCAGAAAATGATTCATGGGTTTCTTCTTTATGATTTATGAGGGTTTTTGGTGGCTTTATTTCTTTGAAAATGATAGAAATAATAAAATTCTATAGTATAATACAAAGTCCTCAGTCCCTCTACTTTTATATTAGAGTTAAAATGCATCATCTATGTGAAATATTAAGCATTGAACGTCTGTAAAATGATTTCAGTCACACAAATTTTAATTGAATAATGGAATTATTATTTTCAAATAAATATACACCAATAAACATAGATCCTATTATTATTCATGTTCTCTTCATGTGCATGTGATGAAAATATTTTTCTTTCCCTCATTATATAATGATAAAACTCATTTATTATGACAGATTCATGAATAGCCTTCAGAAAATCCATATGAACCTCAATTGTTTCATTTAATTCAACCCCTACATGCATTCATGAAAAATAATGCTTTTGTGGAGGTATTTTTACAATGTAACTCAGCCATAGAACATTAAAGGAAACCTTATCCTCTATGTATGGAGGTTAGAACATATTATTTGGAGTAAAATAGCAATCCAGCATTGATATGTTGGAGAATATGGAGCAAAGTGATTGAATGGTCCTAATTAAATGCATCTGATGACGACACATATATCTATAACATTAAAAATAGGGAAAATGTATCCAAATATTCATGTCCCATATTTATATATTTAATAATTTTATTCTCTTTAATAAATAATCACATTCCAATTATTGAATGTTCCAAACTAGTGGGTGATCAGCATCCAAAACTCACTCCACACATAGGACACAACCCCGCCTGCCATGATGGGCCATATTCATGGGTATGTACATTCATTTTCTCTAGTGGGAATATACATTAGCTACTCACACCTACCACTACCATGGTTATCCAGGATAAACTCTCCCCTATGGTTGACCCCCTATGTACCAAATGAGTTGTATATAGTTATTTGGGTGGCCAATTATTTTTGGATAACTCATAAAATCATCAACATGATATTTTATCAAATCCCAATGTATAATCTCTTTTATAAACCCAATAACTATTAACGTATAATTTTTTTTTCTCATATACATTTTTTAATTCCCTATTAAATAATAAAATATTACTTGGCCCGCTCTTATCTACCAATTATAGAATGCACTTTTCTCTACTTAGCACATGTCAATGACATTGAATGATTTGTTCAAAAATCGTCACCTTTACAAGGATAATTATTCAAGTGGCACATCTAAATCCATAAATTAAAACTCTAATAATTATCCACACATCACCACATCTCACCCTCAAATCACCAAAAACATATTGAAGTATCATTGAAAACAAATGAAACACTGGGCCAAATAATAACTCCATTTGTATTTTTTATGTCAATATATATTCTTATATTTAAAAATAAGTATATTCACTAAAAGATAATACCCTTTATATTATATCAAATAATAAGATTAATTGGGGACCTTTTTATCTCATTTTTTTCTATAAAATATGATCTTCTCCCACATATGAAAATTTCATGGTCACTTATAAGAGAGGAATGTTCTCAAATGGTTCTCTTAAAAAATATCCCTTGGTTCATCATCTCTAATTCTATGTGGTTTGACCATATATAGAGAAAAGTTATGTAAAAATAATTATTCCCACGGTATTCATAAACTACCATGCTGGTGAAATAATTCTCAGAAAATCTCAATTCTCATTTAAGGTATTTGAAATAATAATAATTAACAATGATATACCAAATAATACAATGCATTAAAAAAATACATAATAAATTTCAATTGAACGAGATATATCTCCCCTTTTTTATTTTTTTATTATAAACATATAACTCACCCTTAATTGATATTGTTAATACAATTTAGATAGATGGATGCCAGTGTGATGGGAATAACTCATATATTTATTTTGTAAAGCTATTAAAATGATCCACATCTACTATGTATAGATTATTTAATATATTAATTTCATCAATACTCCCATCAAAGGAGGAATCCACCTATATTATTTCCCTACATGTCTACATAATAGTATATATATAAGGGAATCATGAGGGACCTTCACATTCATTATGAGAGATATTTCCTCTAAGAATTTCCTATAAACATGGGCCATTCATTTATCCCAATTTTAGTCGTCTTCTCATAAAATTTTTATAGAATAAATTTCCACATAATTCATAATGGCCACTGAATTTCTCCTAGATTCAAAAAGTTTTTTTATTCTTCATAATTCTTAGTCAATTTCAATTTACTTGGCCGAACAACTATGCATTCATTTATGAAATTTTATCCTTATTAGAATCATCATAGGACTTTCAATCATTTTTATGTTGATGTCTCTACTTATTCACATAATAGGTAATATGTATTGGAAGTCATGGTATTTATTTCTCATATTTGCGACACTTCTGATTATATCTACTAAAAATTTCTTTCAACACATAATATTTATTTTTTATAGAATATTGGATGAATTTATGAACATTAAATTCATTATTTGAGAACTTAATCTAATATATTCACTAGGAACCCCCATTTATTAATCCATGTTTCCTTGTAATTACATTTTATACATGAAATAATAAGAATGGTTCCCCTAACATTCACATCACCAGTATTTTTTTTGAAATCACACCTCTCAATATGATATATATTCTATCCAGATACTTTTTATTTTTATACATCGTCATGATTTGTATTATTTTTCATTTGGGAAGTGATCATCGTGAAATCATTCACTATATATTTAATATTGGAGAGTATTTCTTATTGTTCTTATTTTAAATAGTTTTTTCAATAGTCAACTTTTTTATTTATACCCCATGTATGACTTGATATCTTTAAATTTATTGGGATTTTTCTTCTCAATTAAATGTATTATATTTTCTTCATCACCCTTAAATGTATGCCTAATTTCATCAAAATTCATTATCATGTTATTCATAAATTATAATTCCTTGAGCTCAAATTTCTAGGAACACCAACAATATATTATGAGCATTATTCTCTTATTTTGAGGTGTAGTATTTTTAGGATCCATATATTATAGTCCATATTATTTTTTTAGGTACCTAATAGTAATTAATAAATTTCATAGGTAGAAACTCATCATGAAAATTTTCACATACACCCTTTATGTGGTTTGTTTATCATCATTTTTCACCATCAAAGCTTTCCCATGGTCCGATTGAAAACATTAACCAACATTTGAAATTACATGAATTAATAAGTTATTTTAAGGGTTATGGGGTGACTTCTTCATGGAGGATGTTTTTGTTTCATTATAATATGATTTAACAATTATTTTGGAATTGTGAGAATCAATTAATTCTTGAGTGGCATTGTATATTATTTCAATTATTTGGGATGTACCAGCTTATTGTGATTTTTTATTTCTCAATATCAATTAAAACTTTAAACACTTATTTTTGAGGGAGTTACTATTATCCTCAATAGATCATTTATTGACTTCCAAATCCTCCTTCATCTTATTGACATATTATGCATGTTTCCTGATTCTTACAAGGAATATTAAGGCTCTGTTACTTTTTTAGCTTTATCTTTTAGTTGTCAAGATTTTAAAAATAAATAATCTTTATTTAAATATTCAAATTCATGTAATGATTAAAAAAATAACATTTCCCTGAAATATTTATCAAAAACATTTATATTCATTTACGTAATATGTTTAGAATATCTTTTATTAAGAATATAAAAAGATTCATTATTTTCATTCACATGTATTTGATTGTGTTATATGTGAAATATTTTTAACCAATTCCACATATATGTAATTAAATTCTTTTTCCAGGTGTAATTTTTCATTCTAGAGATAATTGAATCGTCTATAAATAAAATTAAAAAATTATTTGGGAATTATTTTGATATTATTTGAATTAAAATAATTATTAATAAGTGTTCCATCAACAAAAAAACATGATAAAGATTCATAATAAGAATCATAATAAATAGAATTATTATAACTTATAGAAATTTTATTACCTAGTGTCTCTCCCTTTGTTGTTAGATTATTCTTCATCTTTCACTCTTGTATTTTCATTTTATTATTTGAAGTCACAACATAAGTTTTTAGATTAGTATATCTATGTGTAATATATTTTTTCACTATGTGAGGTGGATCAATCATTTATATAAATATTCAATTCATAAAGACTAACTTTGATAATTATAGGGAGCATATCCTCTAATACATATTTTTCATCCCTATGCCCGATTGAACACTAAGAGGGGAGGGGTGAATTAGTGATTTTTTTGTTTTTTTCAAATTTATTTTATTTTAAATTAATCCTATCAAACATATTATGGTTATTTATCTACAAATTATAACCTCTAAATCACATATTTTTTGTAGTTTTAATAATTTAGATAGAGTAGAAAAAAATATTTATATGTTTTGGAAAAGGCCTACTCCTGGATGTAATGGGTTACTCCACCCGATTAGATATTCATGACTATCAAATATGTGATTAAAATTATCCCAACACAATCTTATATTCTTATATTTCTTTCATCTCCAACTAAAAGACTTCTTCTCTGACTCCAACTAAGAGACTCATTTTTTATACATCTTCAACTGAAATATTTTTTCGACAAATCCAACAAAGAGACTCCTTCTACTCCTAAAAACAAAAATAAGAATTCAGGTTTAATTTAGGATTGTTCTATTATAAGTTGTTATTTTATATTATTCCACAATATTGTTGTAATTTAAATTCTATTTTACATATTTATGTACCTTCAATAGTGAATAGTGATGTATGTTAGTCTTACCCAAATGTTTAATCACCTGTAATGACTAGTTTCCTCAACGAAACTATGAATACTCTATAATTTATACATTCTTCTAATGAAGACTCATCCTTACATATATATGTGAAATTGAATCAAAAAATATCTCATTAACACTTCATGTATGAATTTCAAGGGAACATGATAATATTATTCTCTATATTATTTTATAGTATTCTCAATTACTTTTATTATTTTTCAAAACCATAGCACATATTATATATATTATCATATTATTTTATGTGATATATCAATATTCCTTGGTTTCTAAATGTCTCTCAATGATTTAATTCATTATTACACACATGAGTTAATAGTTTAACACATTCACATACTAAATATACTATAATTTACCCAACAGTATACACACACACACACACACACACATTTTCGTGAACTATAATTCTTTCTTTATAGTTATTATACATGTATGGTTGTTCATTAAAACACAAGTATAGTGAAATTTCTCATCATGAAAATAGTTTTAAAAAGCTCAATAATGACTCAAGAATACAAGAAATAGGAATATAACGAGTAAGTGTCAAACACATAATAATAGATTTATTGAACAATTTCATTACAAAGTTGTTAGAGTTTGTAAAACACTAGTCAAATTCCCATGATATCCTATTCTACTTCATGTATGAATATTATTCATGGGTTTTGACATTGAAAAAAAGGATTAATGGTAGAACATATTTTTCAAAAATAGGAGAACATCTAAAATATTAGTTGCAGAATCAAAACCCCTAGGTCCCTATCTTTTTATAGGTATTTATACCACCTCATCACCATGAAATATTAGACATTCATCATACAAAAAATGTGTCTTGTTATGAAAATTTATATTACCTGAAGAATTATTTATTTATCAAATAAACATATAATTATAAACATAGATCTTCTTATTACACAAGTTCCCATGAAGTTTATGTAATGATAATAAAATTCATCTACTCATGAATTAGGTTATGAACTCATGTGTGAAGAGAGAAAAATGGACATTATTTGGTGAATCCATATTTTCCTTGGAAGTATTTTTTTTCTATAACTCATTCAAGAAATAAAGAAATCAATTTCATGCATAAAGGTCATCCATCTCAGTTTCTCTACAATAGAAAAAATGGAAACCACAAGCATAATGGATGGAGGTCCGATTATCATCTTTGATAAACTGTATTCTCTAGGATTTAGGATTTTGGATAAGATTGAAATAATTAACTGAACAATCTTTATTAAACTCATATGATGATAATATTAATGTTCATAACTTTTAAATCCAGAGAATAATAACATGAGGTTCGCGTCCCACATCGAACTCTACATTGGGTTTATCCTCCTTAATAAAGAATATCAAGTCAATGAATTAATGTTCCAATGAAGTTGGGGATCAAAACCCCTAAATCACTCCATATACAGGCTTCAACCCAACTAGCATATCTATGCCACTATCTTATATATTCTTAGGCGCATTCTCTTATAGGACTATACACAAACCACTCACACCTTCCACTCTCATGGATGGAAGGGTCATGCACTCCCACATGGTTAAACCCCTGAGTCCCACATGAGTGGAAGAGGTGTCATTGCATGTATGAAGAGTTGGAAAATTATTTTTGGATAATTCCTAAAATCATTAACATGATATTTTATCAAATACAATACTAGAATCTCTTTTATCAACTCAATTATTCTTCACAAAAAAATATAAACACATTTTACAAGTACATATTTATATTACTCACAAAATAAAATAATATTACATGGAATTTACATATTTTCCTTTTTATGAAATGTTCTCTCTTAAGAAAATTTCTTTTAAATTGAATTATTATTTCAAAAATCATAACATATCTAAGGAGAATTTTCCAAGCAAGACATCCAGTGACATTATGTTAGTCCATATAAATTTTCAAGGCATTACCACTTCTCATCATCATCTCACTAAACACATATTAACACATAATTTACAAAAAAGAGAAACAATATCCCTAAAAAGACAAAATATACATGTTAAAATCAAATAAACAACAAATTTTTATTATATTTTATTTCCAAAAATGATAAAGACTAATTTTTAATATGCATAATAATAGATTTTATTGTAAATTATTCAATCAGTTTAAAAAATGTTATACTTCTATTTTAAAAACTCAAAAAATATTATTAAAGGATTTATATAAATATTAATGTTATATTTTGTATATAAATAGGTCTTTATAAAAAATTGATTCAGTATTTTATTATAAATATGTTGGTTTTTAGAAAAATATGTGTTTTTTATATTTACCTTTGAACATATTATTTAAAAAACACAGTAAATAAATTTTTAGATAATTAATTGAAAATATATGTTTATTTAATAAAAATATAATTCTACGATATATATATATATATATATTTATCTTTTAAATGAAAATATAAAATAAAAATAAAGATACTTTTATTTAGAAACCATTTTAAACATTATGTGTTCTAAATATTATTCTATATAGATTTCTAATTTAAGTAATGTTAATAATTATTTCATATTTTATAAAATCTTAAAATTGAAAGTTTTACTTATTAAGAAAAATATAAAATAATTAATAAATGCATTATACAAAAATAAATATTAATTTTGTACCAAATATTCAAAAATACCATTTATTAAATATTTATAATTTCATATTTAATTCTGACTATTCCAACGATATTGAAATATTAACATGAATTTTATATACACAACATATCATATTTTTATAATTATATAAATATTCATAATAAATGTGTAATAATTTATATTTTTAATATTTTATTGTAATATTTTTGATTAGTTTTGAGTGAAATTATTTTAAATTTATCACATAATAGTACCGAGCATCCGTTGTCCAATGATGATAACTGAAATGAATGTATTTTTAATGACCATAATATCAATGACCATATTTCATTTCTACATATAGACTAACTTAATCATTTATAATTTTTACGATCAATTCACAAGGAATAATCCCTATTTAGTAATTTTCATAACTATTTCTCCTTTCTTGGAACTCGTCCTCATTATATGATCTATTTAGAAAACAAATATCCTCAATGGTGAATATTATCCAAGATATTTATTTTTCATGAATATCTAATTATTTTTTATCTATTATACACTATTTATTTTTTACATTTAATGGATGTGTTTTTTCTATAAAGAGTAAAAACCCATGGTGTATAATACATTGTTGTATGATGTTTTTTGAAATGTTCCACATAGGAATTATTAATGTGTATTTAGTTTGATTCATATATTTTTGGGATCATTTTTCAATTATGGTTAAATACCTTTTAAATAATGTAGAAGTGTTCTTTATATTCATTAGAATAATTAATAATAATAATAATAATAATAGTAATATTAAGAATAATAAGTTCACATAAAACCTAAGGTGTTATAGAATCATTCATATGTTAGTAAATTTATTTTGAATTTGATACTTGTCTCCCATAATTTTAAAATTAATCATATAATAGAATAACCTATATCAAATTTATTTTTAATGATTTTTTAATTAATTAATATATCTTATTGGAATTTCATTGTGATTTCTAGAATAATAATCTAAAAAATTATACTTTATTTGGATAGAAATTCTCTCAATTGTATCCTTTACAGAAGACACCATGTCATTAAGATTATATATAATTTTATCCCACAATGTCACCAGAAAAATATAGATGTATTTTCTTATCATAATGAAACTACATAAATTATATAATATCTATCATATTTTATTCAGTTTATTTATATATTTTTAATTAATGTTATTACTATGAAAATTATTATATTCAATTCCATAATTTCATATCACCAATACATACTAAAATCTCAATATAGAAATATGTGTTTAATATAAGTAATTCCTATTAAATAAAAAATCTCAAACATTATTGGAAAATGTGGAAGCATAAATTCAATATTTTATATCGTATAAATCCCAATGAAACATCATTTATAATTATCTATTGATTCAAATATTTATTTAAACTATAATATCAAAGGATTTTAATTTAGTTTAAATTTCAAAATGGTATCCACAAGATAATATCAAATATTAAAATATTATGTAGGTAAAATCATCATTAATCTTGTTAAAACTTCTAAAATATAGTATTTTGATATTTCAAATCATCACTTTTAATATATGTTTTCAAATATTTATTTAATCATCTATAAATATGAAACATCATAAAAATATTAATAATAAATAATTAATTTTTTTATATTTAGATCATATTTTGTTGATGTAAATATGCATAGTTACTTCATATGCACTTTAACATCAATTTTATTCCTTGTCATGTCCACTTCCACATTACTGATAATGGATAATTTTTTATCTTATTTGAGTTGTTCTTAATTGGAAATGAAGTATTTTTATATTGTGTAAAGGTATAACCTATATGAATATTGGTTTATTTTGAATAAAACAAGTGATGGTATACCTTATGAGAATTTTGGTAATAAGGGTTGAAACTTGACCCATATAATGCATGAACCAATGATAGTACATAATGTTTTTTTGAGTGTTAGAAGGGATAAATAGTTGATAAGTTGTTTTCATGAACCTATGATTCTATTAATCTTTTATACTTCATTATACAAGGATATAATTCTTCATGAGTGAGACTTTTTGAGGCTATAAATGAATTATTTACCTAATAGATGCATGTTGGTTCTACTATGTTCTCACTAGAGCATTAGTATGTTCATTTCACATTCATATGAGTGGTCTTTAAGAGGATCCTTTTGAGTATACAAGTGATGATCACTTATACATTTTTATTTGAAGTGATCCAGAGGGATTTGGTGATAGAGCTAGATGGTTCTATAATTTATAGGAGAGTTTCCATTAAAGATATTACTTAAAATTTGATTGATATTATGTAATAGATTTCTTTTCTGTGTCATGAGATTCATTTTCTTATTTGTTTCTTTAAGGATATTAGATTATTTATATGATGTGGTATTTATAGGTTATTTATATAATATATTTTATCCATAAAATGTACTATAAGATTGATTATACCCATTTTATGTTATATACCATCAATACATGTCTCTATCCCGTAACCTATTAGAGGTGAGATTCTGTTGGAATTACATCAATTGATTACTATTCTAGGTGGGATTCCAGTAGAGGGGGTCATGATATAGTGGTTTCAAAGATAATGTTTGAGAGATATAAGGGGGATTCTATTTATAAACTATGATGATTTTTTTGGGTCAGTAAGGAAAACATATAAGGTGATCATGGTGTGTGACATAGGATACAGAGACAAGCTCATTAATAGGATTTTACAGTTCACTATTGTCAGGAACAAGGACTTCAAGTCTACTAAAAAATTATGTGAAGCGTTACTGCTTTCAGGGTAGATACCTTTGAAAGGTACATGAAATATGTATGTTTTTTTATTGGATTTGAATGGAGTGATCTTAAGAATTAATTATAACTAATTAAATGAAATTGAATGAATTCTAATATATTCGGTTTATGGTTTTTTGTTTTTTTGGGGACATATGGAAAGTATTTAAATATATAATAGGAGGGAACCCCAACCCTGATATTACACATTATTTTTTTGATGTATTTTAAATCCTAGTGGGTGTGTTAAGTCCACCCAAATAGGAAAAAATCATGATGTAGGGGGTGGATTATCTTTCTTTCTATTCTTGGATTAGCTCTAATTATAAAAATATATTTTCTTGAATCATTAAGTCATATAATACATTTCTGAATTAAAAAAATCTATAAAATAATACAATTAACTTTTGTAACTGTTAAATAGTTGAACTAAATAATTTAATGTCTTTATTTGGTTGTGTTATTGGTAATTATTGAATTTTTAACAAACCTATCAGCTCATTTAAAATGATAATGTGCTCTTTTAAACCACATAATTTTGGAATACATTTAATTATTTGATGTGTATTATCTATTTTTTAGGTTATGACAACTGATATTAACATAAGAAAATGAATTTAAATTTTGATATAGGTATGATTGAGCTATTAATACACCACATTAAATGATAGATGAAGTTTGTTATGAATTTTATCCTTGAATACTTGACTTTATTTAAAAATTTTATGTGATTTGGTTTCAAAATATACATAGGATTTCTTTTTCATATGGTTATAATTATTTTCATTTTGATTATATAACTAGTATATAGTGATTTGTGAGAGGTTCTATCAACCCTAAGAATTTTTTAATAGTTTCTATTTAATTTCTTTGAAGATGATTTTTATAAAGGTTACCCATCTAATTTTTTTAAATAATTATTTTAATTTATGGTTTTTAATGGTAAATTTTCTTGTTTTAAAAATTTTTATTTTACATTTAATTCCTTCCAATCATGAATTAAGTAATAAAAACTCACTTTATTTCCTAGTTATATTTTGAATTTTATCTTTGAATGTGTTTTGAGTGTTAACTTGTGATAATGTATGTGGATATGATTTGTTACTTATGTATATAATTCATCAATTTTTATTTGAGTCATACTAATTAAAAAAACAAAGTCTTATTACAATTTATGGTTTTTTAATTTCCATAATAAAATATCATTATTTTCTAAAACATGACAATTAAAACATGTTAACTAGAAAAATACTAGTAATTTATAAATGATCATAATTTCCATGTGAAAAAAAATTATGAAAGAGTTTTCTAATTGAATATTCCTTGATGTTATAATTTAGTTTTTTAAATATATATTTAATTTTTTTTCCATTTTAATATCATTCCATAATGTGATATATCTTTTCATATGCTATTATAATTTTATTAGTATTGAATAAAAGATATAAAAATGACCCTGTTAATTGAAGATCTTTCTAAGAGATGTGAATTATTATTATCTATATTGTATGACATCAGGAAAAACACTATTTAAGTCCTAAAAAATATTATATTTGAAAGGAAATTAATGAAACTATATTTAAATTGTGGAATTTTACAATAAGAATCAATCATGATCCTTAAAAACAAATTGAAATTCAATAAAACGGACTTATTAATACCCATTGTTTATGAAATGTTATTCTTGGTAAGTTCCACTAGTTCTGAATGAAATATATTACATGATTTATTATACTATATTATGATTAATTATTGTGGATAAAATTAGAATATGTTGAAATTATTCAATTAACTAATGTAATGATTACATATTTATGAAAAAATTAATTTAGTGAAATTTTGTGATGTGTGTACTATAAGAATATTGTAAATAAACATGAATTGGAAATATAAGATGTTATAAACACCTTCTAGGAAGAGTTACTGTAATATTTTGTCTCAATTTTTTTTATTTATTTTTTCATGTAAAATAATTAAATGAATAGTTTTTTATATGTTTTATTAAGCCTTAATTCTAGAAAATGATTCCTTTATTCGACATTTAAGGGTTATTTTAATTTGTAAATAATGGTGTAAGAATAAATGAGGTTCAAGAAGTGTGTTTAACTTCCCCTTGTTCTATTTTTTTTTATTTTACTACACGAAGTGAATTTTTTTATTATTAATTGAAAATATGATGATAAAATTTTGATGGGATGTTGTATATGGGATGTGAAATAGAGAGTCAAGGGAAAGGGAACTAATCATGTTCACGTAGTAAGGAGTGCTGAAGTACTATGGTGGACTATCTGGACAAGTGGTTGAAGAATATTTAAAAGTGTTTTAGGTTTTCTTCAAATTGAAAATGACTAAAAACTAGTAATGGTCTTCCTTAGTATTTTTATTACTTAAAGGGGAGGCTTTGTCATGTTGTAATACATAAAATGGTTTAATGGAGGAAGCATCATGGGATGAATTCTATATCATGGTTAAGAGAAGTTTATTACCTATATGAGAAATCATAGTAAGATGTTCAAGAAGATTTTTTCAAGAATTATGATAAGGATGGGTGTTGAACATGCATCTTTATTTATAGTTATAATTGGTAGTAGAGAGAAAGTAAACCTCTAAGGACTTGGTCACAACCCCATTCTTAGGGTGTTATAGATTCTAGACATTTTTCGAGAGTCAGGATGACATGATTCGGATGTGGTGTGTTGTGGATATAATAGTCCCACTACCAAATAATTTCTAGTGTTTTTGGATCTTGGTTAAGTGGTTTTTTGGTCCACAAAGTAATTGAGTTTTCATGGGATGTTGTAATCAAATATTTTTTTTTCAAATGACCTCTGGAATTTTAGTTGATTTTCCACCCACCATAGTTTAACCCTTCATTGTTTGAACTATTAAATAATTAATAATAGGGTATGTGGTTAGAATAAAGGTTAATTTTAATATTTGAGAAATAATTATCAGTGTTGTTCACATTCATCATTATGATGTTTAATCCTTCATAACAAATACCCTATTTGAGAGGTATCTAATGAAGTGATTATTCAAACCTCCCCTCCCAAATTTTCTATTTTTATTATTGAGGATTATAATAGTTTTAAAGGTGTCTAATGCAAATAAATGTACCCATATTTCGAATTATATTGTGTTTATTGGTGATTATAGTTGTTCCTAAGGCTAGAGAAGAGACTAGCGGTCTCGAGGGCCACCGAAATATAGTAGAGGGAAATCTTCTAGGAATTTGAGTTCAGTAGTGTATTTGATAATGTTATAGGATATTTTGTATATGAATTTTTTTTGGATAGAACATATTTTATTTATCCATGTGGCTCTTGGTGGTCCATGATTACTTAAACTCCCTTGATGGCTATTTTCGAAGTTGTCTTTAATCGATGTGTAATGGTATTAAGAGGTTTTGTTATAATATATTGGTATACCAAATCCAATGTGAGGGTAAATTTATCTTAAGGTAAGTGTTATCTATTTAAGAGAAATCTGCTTAGTCTCATGAAATGGTAATGCCTTTTTTTATGGGAAGCTCATGATGTAAAATTGATTAACTGTCCATTTTGGATACATATATAATGGAGAAAACCCCTATGTAAAATTAGGAAAACTAAAAGGCAAATGTTTATACATCTTGATGGGTGTGGTGTTGAGTTCAGTTAAATGATGAAGAGACATCATGTTTCTTAAGAAGGAGTTGGAAATAGAGATCTATTCCTCCACACACTGTAATTCTTGGATTTTTGGGTCATAATGTGTTGGATTTTTCATGATTCCATAGTGGAAGAAGTGGAAATGATCATGGATGACATAAAAATGATATTATAACATACATAAATAGGGGATGTGGATAATCCTATTCAAATGGTGACATTCTAGATCTTCACTTTGTCCAGTTTTCCCACTAGAATAGTGAAATTAAATATCCCATGGTGGAAGACTTTGATGCATCCTCTCTAAATATGTGGTTAGGAATTACTTGGTTTGGATATTATAACTCTTATCTAAAACCTTGGAATACTATTAGGCTTCTCAATATCCTACAACCACATTTTTTTAGTATTCTAAATCCTTTTATTATTAGATCTATCCTTCAATGTCAAGGCATGTTATTTGATGACATATCAATTTTATATTGTGTAAATTGTGATACTATCATTAATTTGTTTTCAATGACTAATTAGTATAATTCGACATAATGGAAATCAAATAAACTGAAATATGATACTGGGGATAGGGATATAGTGAACATGTATTTTATCTATATTATTTTATTATTTTCGTATGACATTGATGCTATGATAGATATACTAAAATAAATTATAGATCAATTCCAAAATAATGTATTCAAAACTGGATAGAGAATCAATGAGGATGAAGTGTGATGTACACTGGAATATTTTTTGATATTCAAAACACCTATTTAAATTAATAAAAACCACTATATGTTTAGATATTTAAATGGAACCCTCTTTATTTTCATTATCTAATTACAATTTAAAACATATCATTTAAATTTATAAATTAAATAAACTGCTCACAAGATATATTTTTGATCATGAATTCTAAAATCACTTCAAAAATTTAATTACTATTTAAAGATGGATACTAAATAATCTATAGGAATAATAATGAATTGAAATATGTTGATTTTGATGGATATATTATAGATTCTGGAAAATAGGTCTGTAAACTGATGAGGTGTGTTTATGAATGGGTGTTATGGTGGCTGTAATGTTGTTGGTATTTCTAGATATAAAATGAGATGTGACTAGTACATGCTATTAGATGGATGGTGAGGAGCTTTTTTAGTGATGTCCGGTGGCATGTAATGATATCATATGAGATGTAGTGGGATTCATAATATATAAATGAAATTATTTATGTAATAAGAAAATAGTTAGTGGTATATTTAATCTTACATATAGATTGAGGTAGAAAATTATTTAGATATTTTTCATAATTGAAATATGTACCTAGAACTGAATGAATAATTGAAGGAATAATTATGTGAAATATATCATAGTGTATTTTCATTAAATTTCGAATTAATGGAAATGAAAAATAAATATTGGTTGGAAATAATAAATCATGATTTTTTA
The DNA here is from genome assembly GCA_963277665.1 of Viscum album. Taxonomy (NCBI): domain Eukaryota; kingdom Viridiplantae; phylum Streptophyta; class Magnoliopsida; order Santalales; family Viscaceae; genus Viscum; species Viscum album. The sequence goes on from OY728120.1 coordinate 1,117,974,096, forward strand.
AAATAAATTCTTAAATGCGAAGTTAAGCATGCTTATTAGGGGTTTTTATAGGATTATTAATTTTTTGCTGTTGTAGTGGTTGATATAGTTGTGGAAGTATAGTGGTGATGAAATGGCGAAATATATGAGTTTATTTAATGTTTTATTGTACCCCTAAAGGTTATGCGTTGTGTGTTACTACCTATATATTTATTTTATTATGATTTCTATATATAACACACATGAGTGGTGTATTTTAAATCAATAAAAAATGATTTCATTCTACGATGTTTTCCAAAAATCCACTTTGGTGACGATGAATGGATAATTATCCATTCTTCCATGCACTCCCACTAGTAGTAGATGCACTTTGATAACATAAGGATGGAATATCATGCAATGTGTGGGAGTGACATGTGGTGTACCCGATGATGTAGTTATTGTGGTGTGATGGATGTGTGGTGGAGGTCATACATGTTAGTATTATGGAATGAGTTTTATATCATTTATGTTCATATTGCCATAATAATCTAGTTTTATTTTATGATGAATGAGGTGTGTAGTTGAAAATAATGGTATGGAACTTTATTGGAGGCTTTCCCTGATTCTAACATGAGATTTTTGAACTTCTGAGAATTGGGGTATATGGGTTTTAGAACCTAACCACAAAAGGCAGGGCTATTTGAGAAAAAGGGGCCCGAAATTAGGGTATGATCAAATATAACAAGTGGGTAAGTTATTACAATATGCCTATGATTACATAATTATAATGTTATTTTATAACTCCTAGACGTTATACATGGTGAGTGGGCCTTGGTGTGTTTGAAAATGGGTATTTTACCAAATTGGTGCATGTTGGTTCTTCTCTTTACTCACTAGGGAATTAGTATTCTTTTCCATCATTTACATGTGAGCCCATGAAGTGGATTTTACTAAAAATATATGTTATTCTCACATGTATATTTTTTTCTTATGAATAGGTATATGTTTTCGAGGTGGACCATACTATTTTTGAGTGGATAGTTTCCATTAGTGTTTTAGGGGTTGTTTTTCATTTATATTAGATAATTACTCTATATAAAATTTCAAGAAATGGTTTATTTATTTCAATGAAATGTTAGTTTATTTATATTATTCATTGTTAATCTATGGATCCCATCTTATTTCTTTCGAATAACTAATTTTATAAGGGTAATTTCTTATGTCTTATATTTTATACACTTGACGCAAGTAATTAATGTGTGATTTGTTTGAAAAGGACATTGAGGGTCCTTCCATATCTTAATTTCCAACCCTGGAGGGATTTTAGTAAATGTATAAGGGCTAGTGACATAAAATTTCATTTAACAATAAACAATTTATTATGTAAATCAAGGAAACATTGTATAATAACATTTTTGTGGAAACAAGATTTTTTCAAATACATTAAGCCAATAATATGAAAGAATCATTCTATTATTTTTTTTAAATTAAATAAAATTTATTTTTTATGAAATTGAAAACTCGTATAAAAATTATATAACCCAATAATTAATATAATTAAATGACTTATATGTTAAAGAATTCATTTAATTTTGTACATTGAGCCTAGATAAATAATTAAATACTTTAAATGATCTTCTAAAAAATAAATGAATTAAACCCAGTTGACATGAAACAATAATAGAGGACAACATTAAAGGACATTCCAATGTTTTGTGAAATTTTTCTAATGTAATGATAAATATAAGAGACTCATTTTATAACCTATACCATTAATTTGTTCTATATAAACTGAAAAAGGAGAAAATGATCAATTTAAAGGGGGTGGATTAAATTTCAAACACCTAAACAGTGCTTTATATATCATTGTAGTTGATTATGGAAAAGGCATGGAAGGTAAAAATATAAAATGAAAATTGTTTTATTATTTCTTGGTTTATATAGTGGATTTATAAAATATTTATCACTAGATTAATTTTTATATAATACAAAATAGTTTTTTAATCCATACTCATTGAATATAGACCATGAATAAAAATTTTATAGTGATGAGGAAGCATTAATATATATCATTTCATAAAAAATAAAATATAAAGGAATTGGGTGTAGGATAACTAATTCTACTTTTTTGATCAAGGGAGAATAATATTAAACCATACGATTTCCCTAACCTATATAAATTCCAGTTTAACCATATCTCATTATTTAATAGTGAATAAATAATGAATATGTTAAGTTATATCCATATTACTTTGTTTTATTGTAAAAACCTCTTCCCATCCATTGCCCAACATACAGTAAAATTTAATGTAATATGATATTATAATTTCTATTATTTCAAGGTATCTTCCCCTTATATAGTGATGAAGGATGAGAAATGTATATCATCAAGTGACATCACCGTTACCATTTTCCATACCATGAAGTGTACACATATTGATCGATGCTATGAAGAAAACTCATAAACATAATTGAAAATAAAATATTAGTGAAACAAGTCTATGAAATACAATGAGTGTCATAATTAATAAATCAAATACATATCAATCAATAAAATCTTATATTTCAATTAATTATATAATATTTTTTTTTATTTGATAAATAACATAATTTACTCAAAGAAAAATTTCATTAACTAATATCATTTAAAATATTTTTTTATCATTTTCTATACGGAAATAAATATAACTACTAAAAATTAATCAAGGATTCCATTATTATTAATCAAATAGGTAATTATGTATCCAATTAAAACTCTATAAATGTAATTTACCAAATTACTCTCATTTATCCATTTGTTGAAAAATTGAATAAAACATTGTTCTATACAAAATAAAAAATTTTAATGTTTTGTAACGTTTTCTATGTTATATAAATAGAAAATTGATTTTAATTAATTTTATATCCAACTGGGACTAATAATATATAATATTGGAAACATCATATATATGATCAAATGAAAAATGTGAAAAAATATAAAATAATTATTAGGAACACTTTGATGAACACACATCTATAAATTAATTTTTTGAGTAACATAGCCATATATTTTCTCACTAGCACCTACGTAACAAGTATTTTATTGTAATTTCAATAATATAATGAATGGTTTTTATTTAATGAAGCTCATTTTGAACCAGGTTAAAATGGAAATGTTTTTGAACTTTTTCGACAATTGACTAGGATAGAATTTAAACTGAGCCTCACAATAGAATTATGGGATTTTGGTCACGTAAATATGTTTTTTAGGAATTGGGTGAAGCCTTGTTAAGTTTAATTGGTATCATGATATGTTTTGGGAGTTACATAACTGAAAAACATCATGTTTTAAAATATAGCAGAGGGATCACGGTTTGTGCACAATCTTCTATACCATGCGGCCCACTGTAGGTTACCATGAAACCATATTTTAAGGGGGAAATGACTTTTCACATAGGCATGGATGGTTTTCTAAACCATGCACCTAGACCATCCAGGGTGATCCAGAGGTCCAGTGGAGGATGTACAATTAGCGCATAGTTTCTCAAACCATGTGGCTTAACCACTTACAAAACCCAGTTTTTGGAATTTTCAAAAATTATATCGTAATAATAAAAGTAAAAACCTGATTTAATATCTCCCTCACCCCCTCTCTTCCCGACCAACATCATGCAGCACCCCCAAAGGGGTTCACCCTTCGACACATGGACCTTCCTACCAATGACCTCTTCTCCAGCTCTGATTCCTTAATGATATCTGTCAGATTTGGTTCCAAAAAAAATGCTTGGTCTCTCTCCCTCTTGATCATATTAAATTTCAGCCAATTTTGGATTCTCATTTGTCCAACAGTGTTTGGAGGAGCCTTGGTTAGAGGCTAACCTCTTTATCCATTTTCTATTCCAGTTATAGTTTGTGCAAAGGATACTTTGGGTCTCTTTTGCTCATGTTCTGGGACCTACTGCCAAAGGAAAGGTGGTTTGAGTTGTTTTAATCTATTGGTTATATTCCGAGGGAAGGTGTTTCTGTGTCAATATTGTTTTCACCTACTAAATTATATTATTGAATTATTTTAAGGTTCCTATTATGCTTTGTGCAGTGCGTTGGTCCCAACTTATTGGTTTTGAGTCACTAAGTAAAGGGAAACTCCCCTGCTTGTGAATTGGTATGTAACTATAAATATATATATTTATATATATATATGGTTCCCTGGTTGCATTTATAATCATCAATGGAAGTGATTTCATATGTATGGGGCTAGGTGTGCACATGTATATATATATATATGCATGTATTGGTTAGTATAGATGTATATAGGAATTTAAGAATATGTGTATGGATCTCCTTGCACATGGTCATGGAAAATATGGTGTGTATATAGGGGTTAATTTTCCTTGAATGTGTGTGAAGGATTATATGCTCACTAGGGGAGCTATATATTTTATTTAGAAAGTTCAAAGAGTTGAAGTGGATGGCTTGGTTCCATTTGAGGTAGGACCAATTTCTATTTCTCTATTTACTTCAAAACTCATTAATTAATTAATTACACCTTATTTAACCCTTGTTAATGTTGTGAATTATATATTATCTTTGTCTTGAATAATTTCATTTGGTGAAATGGAGGAAAATCTTAAATGAGATAAGTGATGTGGTTAGTAGAAAAGTCATGATTTTATAATAAAACTATTTCAATGGAGGTGTACTGCCTTCAAGATAAAAATGTAGTTTTATAATTTTTGTTTTATTATCTTATTTCCATGGTGTTTCTTTATTCTAGAGAGTATAATGGTTATACATAATGTAAGGTTATATGATTCCCTTTATGATTAATTTTCCAATGTAGGCAAATGCATCGTAACCTCGACACCACTTATTACACTTGATCCATTGAACAATATTTTATATGTTTCAGTGGGTTAAAAGAAATGGTTAAGGTGAGTGGAATGGAAATAATGTTTATGGGAAGAGGGTAGTATTCCTTAAAAATAACAAGAATGAACCCTTTGGTATATGGCATGTAAACCAATTTTATCTACTTGGAAATTGAGTGCGTTGAAGCTTTAGTTGATGGTTTATCTAATGACATGATTTCATTGAATGGATTAAATGTGATAACATGTTTAAAATTTAAATGCTTAATAGTTTATGACGTGCCTATTTAATTTAAAGGAATTGCCTCATGTATTTGTTACATATATAGTCAATGTGTTGATGTTTAAATTGTAATATATATGATGGTTTGGCTTAAGTAAATTTGTGAATCTAATTTATAATATTATGAAAATTGTATGAATATGTGGAATACATAAGAGATACTTCCTTATGCATTATATTATATATTATATCTAATTATTGAACTCCAAGAGAATAACAGTTCTTGGACATGGGTTAGGGGTAGAATGTGAGAGCTTACCATCAATTTGGATAGTGGTGGTATGTCCTGATCCACCACATATTTTATCTAAATCTTGAAGAATAATATACTAAGGGCTCTTGGACCTGAGTTAGGGGAAGACCATGAGAGGTCCCATTTAATTTTGAAGGCAGTGGTATGTCCTGATCCACCCCAATTTAAATCTAATGCTTGATATCTAGGAGATTAAGGGATCTTGGACTTGGGTTCGGGGAAGACCGTGAGAGATACCATAGAAATCAAAAGGAAGTGGTATGTCTTGATCTACCAAATTATAAATCTAATTATTGATTGATAAGAGATTAAGGGCTCTTGGACCAGTGTTTGGGGCAGACCTTGAGAGAACCCATAGAATTCGAGTGGCAGGGGTATGTCCCGATCCACCCCAACATGCATCTATCATTACACACACACACACACATATATATATATATATATATATTACTTCTACTACTACTACACACATAGGCTCTTGCGCACAAACACACACACACATATACATTAGTGACACAATCAGACATAACATCCATGGGATAAAGCTGGTATCACCATCATGTTTCCCTTATGAACTTCAATGTGTGTCGGTTTATTCTTTTTATTCTGTTATAATCTCTCTATACCTAGATAATTGGTAATTTATTACACTATATGTATAAGGATAGACACCTATGGTGCCAACCAACTGAGATTTATATATCTCACCACACTCGGGCTGTAATTATACTAGGGCACCTAATCACACCATTCTTGTTCACAGTACTAAAGAACTTGGACCTTGCTTGTTGTTGTATGATTATACCTGGAGTTAGGAGAAAAGGATGGTGCTGGAGATCAGGATGCTCATAGAGATTGGCCTTAAAAACATTTTGTTATTTTATTTATTTTTACTATAATTTAAAGAATGTTATTGTGTTTACTTCTTTCCAATATGTATCTCTACTAACTCATGCATTCATTTTCTGTATATATGGAATTGGAAACATATGTTAAACTATTATTATATATCTAGAAATACTTTATCATTGTGTTGTACTGCTTCAATTATTTGTAATATATTTATATACTATTATACCACTATGAAAAAATTATCATGAGGTTATTGTCTCCCAACCATCACACCCTCGCTGCTAGTCAGTATCATCTGGCGTATTAGGAGACACGCATGAGGACATGTGACCCACCGTTCTGGCTACCAGGTTAATAGTCATTCGGTTTGGGACGTTACAAATATATATCAAAGGTTTTTTCATTTCCTTTTTCAACATATTTAGGCTTGGTAAACAATATATTTGGAACTTTTCACCACTTGGTTAATGTGCGTTCAAGGGATTGATCACCCCACTAATGGGAAAATTACTATGTTTCTAAGGTTATGATTTCTCTTTATGATGTTCACTATTACAATTGATATTCTTTCACCTATGATGACTATTTTATATTCGCTACTTAATGATTTATGGGATTTCTAGTATTTTACCCATGGAATGATTTGGAAAGGTGTTGCATTACATGTATCATCTTAGGCACATATGAAACTCAATTTGCAGGCATATGCCACACCATGTAGTTGCATATGTAGGCTTACTGTTGATTCATAAATTCTTCCATGAGTGTTATATATATTCTAGGTGTTTTAATAAAATGATTATATTTGAACCTACTTAGGTAATTTTGAAGAATGGTTTCCTATCATTATAACATGCCTAGTTGATTGGTATTTTGATCTTTTGTTTCATTAGCATTTATTACCTATTAAAATTCCAGGCTTCTATCTTATAGAATGTTTATTTGTTTATTTATTGTGAAAGCCTGATTGAACTATTGTATTTTTGTAAATTGGTTGTGATTATGTCAGGAGACAATTTTTAGTTGTATGGTGTATGGGAAGCACAAAACATTTTAAGGGTAACTCATGTATTTAAAACCTTTATAAAAGGCTTATAAATTAAGATACTAATGTGAATTTATTTTAGTTAAAGGGAGCCAAATGAGAAACTGTAAAATGTACGGGAAATTTAAAGGATGGTAGGTGGAAACCCATATTATTGAACCATAGATTTTGAGAATGTTAAAAAATTTATGTGTAAATTGTTTTTATAAATGGGATCCAATTTTCAATCTATTGATTGTATGAGTGCTTCATGGAATGGTAAAAGAGACACTTTTCAAATGTAAGGACTTGATGTTTCTAAAATTCTTATTTATGTGCATGATTTTCAATTCTAATCAGAGGTAAATTGGATTAATGGGACCCTTTTAGGTTGCCTTAATTATTAATAAAGAATTTAGATGTCGAATTTCCTATCATTATGGGATGAAAATAGGTATTAAATGATAAAATAGGAAGTTTGATGAAAATAGCTTGTTTTTCCATTGGGTCATTAGATTAATCATGTAGTTTGTGTTATATTTTGAAATATGGTATAGGATTGTTGAAATTAAATCTCTTATATTTTTATTGAATTTAAATTAATTAAAATTTGAAAGGTTATTGAAAATGAAATATTTAGAGGTGTTCATTATTGAAAGTGATCCGACATTAGGGTTGACATTTGTTCTTCATGAAGGGCCATCCCGTGGCAGGTATCACCCATAGATTGTGAATTTATTTCCAAATACCATGTTCTATATCACATTTGGTACCATTCATTTGTCATTGTCCCTTGTAGGTCTTGGTGTTTTTAAATGAAACCATTGATCATATAATTTTTCATGCTTTCATGACCTTGTTCTTGGCATGAGCAATGAGTAGTGCTCATTTTTAGTAGATTTGGCATGCCTCTGGCATGTTCATTTGTTTATTTGGTCATTTGACCCCTTCTCTTTTCCACGAGTAGTATGCGTTGATATACCTAGAATATTCAAGTGTTAAATGAAATAAAGTATTGGTTTTGTTCTATTAAAATGTTTAGTTTTATGCCTACAGATACAGTCTCAGGTCATCTCAATGTAGAGTGACCTGAGTGTTTATGATCCCATTCATCCCAATGCTTGGCAGGAAACTTCTAACTACATAGTTGTTCTTACATGCCAATAAATTTTGTTATGAATTTAGTTTGGTTCTTAACCTTCTGTTTACACTTGATGTTTTGATGGTATCTCAATGGAGCGCCACACATCTAATTTTGTTGTTTTGTACTTGTGTGATTATGAGTGTCTAGTTGATCATTATTTCCATTGAAGACTAGAACAATCATATGGCCTGTAGTGTCATGTAGAATCTGTAAAATTTGGGCTTCCACGTGGAAGAGGCACTACCTAAAATTCTTTTTGGTAATGGGTGATCGTTCATGAATGCCTTTGGGGCCTGAGAGTTTTTAATACATGTTGGTACATGCATGAAAGAACGATGTTATTAGGTTTGGTTGTGTATTCAACCCCTGATAAGCACCATTGGCTTGGGAAAATCTTCAGTGGTAAATCATAAATGATCATGGGATTCCTTAGGTGGATAACACATCATGTTTATGTAAATGGAAATTCTTTAGAACGTGAAGCTGAGTTTCCTCCTAGATGTCGACTAGTTGTGGTTGAACTTTTCTTCCTCGTAATCTGGAATTTTTAACTGGAAGTTATTTCAATCCTCTTAGTTTACTATGTTATGCATTGAGCATGTCCCCCCATCCTGCCTTCATCTTAGATTCACTATGATAGCATTGGTCATACGTTGTGGTAGTGCTTCATGCTATTAGGATTGCTTGGGTGGTTCTCTTTCGATGTTTCATGATGAATGTATAGTTTACCCCTATGTTTTAATCTAAGAAGCTCCATTGGGAGTCAGGTGTAGGCTTTAGTGAACTCCATTGTGATGAATGTGAGATTACTTGGGAGAAGGCACCATGTTCTAGCTGATAAAATGTCAGTTATATTCTTAATTAGTCAGCCATAGTGGATGAACTACTTTTCTTTCATTCTTAATGTCTATGGTCGGGGATGGACTGTTTTTGGGCACATCGTTAGGTAGAGATAAGTCCGGTAGGTTTTAGCCAGTTATTTTCATGAACAAATAGCATGGATTAGGATTTGAGGTCGATGGGTATCAATTGATTTAAACTATTTTTGATATCACACCAGGAGAATCTTCAATCCCTTAAGGGCACGCTTGTAATGACAATTACAATGGTATTTGAGTCATAGTTTGGAATTGGTAGAATAACATTAAAAACTAACGTTGGAAGTACCTAGGGCCTGATAATTTAATTTACCATTACTTGATCATTCCTTTGGGTGGATGGGCTTGGGTAAGAGCCATCTTAACATTATGGTTGGAAAACAAGTGTTTTCAGAAGTCATGGTTGTTAAACTGTTGTTGACCTTTAAAATGTTTCAAGGTTCATCGTATGTTCTAAAATGCAATCATACAATTTCAGTATGGTTTCATGACCCCGGTAGATTAGGTGATGTGTACTTTATTCTCAATGGATTCACAGGTATGAGAAGTTATAAGGTAGGAATTTTGCAATGATCCTCATTTTGAACAGAGTTAAAATGAAATGGGTTTTGAATTTTTTTGACAAATGTACGGGTCAGAATTCAAACTGAGCCTCAAAATGGGATTCCAAGAGTTCATTCACGTTAAAGTTATGTTATTGGGCTTAGGAGAAGGATCTTTATGTTTCTTTGGTGTATTTATATATTTCAGGAGTGTCAGACCCAAAAAAATCATGTATTGAAAGATAGAAGAGGGTGCATAGTTTGCGCACATTTTTCTAAACTGTGAGGCCCATCGCAACAAACCATTTGGCCTTATTTGAAGGGGAGAGAGAAATTTCTTATGGGCTATTCTTGATTTTCCAAACTGTAAGCCTAGACCTTGTGGGGTGATTCATATATCTAGTGGAGGATGCATAGTTAGCACATGATTTCCAAAACTATCCATCTAAACCGTTCATTACTCAATGTTTTTAGAAATGTAATTTTTTTAAAAAATTATTTAAAAATAAAAAAAATAAAACTAATTTATTCTCTCTTTCACCCACTCTATTCTCTATTGGAAGTGAAAAACACCTCCAAAGGGGTTATCCCTTTGATGCACGACCCTCCCCACCTATGACCTCATCTCCGGCTTCTATTACTCAAGGATTTCTATCGGATCTTGGTCTGAAACTCTATGGTAGGACTCTCTCCTTTTTGATCATGCTATGTTTCAGAAGATTTTGGATTCTACTTTTACCTGAAGTGTTCAGATGAACCTAGGTGGAGGCTAAACCATTTCTTTATTTTATCTCCCCATTCTAGGTTGGAAAAATGCATCGTCAGATCTGGTTTGTTCGGGTTCCGAGAATCACCACCGAAGGAGAGTCGGTTTGATTGGTTTTGGTCCCGAATCTTTATTCCAATGTAAGGCTTTGTTGTTGCATATTGGTTCACAACTACTAAATTAGGTTTTTTAATTTTTTAAGGTTCCATGTATGCTTTTTGTAGTGCATTGGTCCCTTCTTATTGATTTTGAGTTGCCAAGTCAAGGGTGAATCACATGTGTGTGAAAAGGTAAGTTAATATATGTATGTATATGTGGGTTCCCCCGTTACAAGTATAATATTTCATGGCAGTGATTACCCATGTATGGGGATAGGTTTTACCATGTGAATATATATATATATATATATTCATTCATAGGTGCGTGGAGATGGGTATATGCATATAAGAATATGTGTAAGGATCTCCTTTCAAATGTTCTTGTCCATGAGTGTGTGTGGATAGGGGTTAGGATTCCTTGAAAGTGTGTGAAGGTGCATATTCTCAGTGGGGGAGCAACAAATTATAGTTAGAAATCATCAAGAGCCGATGTGGATGTCTTGGCTCCACATTGAGGTAGGATTCCATTCCATTTCTCTATTTACATAAGAAAGCATTAATTAATTAATTGAACCTTCTTGAACCCTTATTAATGTTGTTCCCTATATAGTATAATTCTCTTGAATAATTTTATATTGTTAAAGGCAAGAAATGAATAAATGGGATATGGTATTTTTTTATTAAACAATTTCCAGATTTTTTAATAAAACCCCTCTAATGGGGGTGCAATTCCTTTAAGATAAAAATATCGTTATAGAATTTTTGTTTTTGTTAACTTAATTCCATGATGTTTCTTAATGACTGAGAGTATAATGGTAACACAGAATGTTAGGTTGTATGAACCCTTTTATGATTCATTTTCACATGTAGGAACATGCCTTATAGCCTTGAAACATCTTATTACACATGGACCCTTAAACAGTAGTTTCTATGTGTTAGTGAGTTAAAATAAATGGTTAAGGTTAGTAGAATTATAGGAATGACACCATGAAATGGGTAGAATTACTTGTGCAGAACGAGCAGGAGCCCTTTGGAACATGACCCGTAAACAAATTTTCCAAGCTTGGAAAATTGATTCAGTTGCACCTTTATTTGATTGTTCGAATAATGATATGATTTTTCTGAATGTATTAGATGGGATATGATGTTACAAATTTAAATGAGGTTGGGGTAATGACTTAGGTGTTGGTTTTAAAGTAATTTCCTAATGTATTTGATAGGAATGTGGTAAATATGATCATTTTTGAATTTAAATACATAATATGGGTTTCTATAAGTAGAGTTTTGAAGGTTATTTCATTTTTTTATGAATATGGTATGACTATGGTAAATGCCTAAGAGGATATACCTTATGAATTATATACTATCTTATATCTAATTCTTGAAGGGAAAGAGACTATGAGATTTTGGACCTAGATTAGGGGAAGACTGCGAGATCTACCTATTAATTTGGATGGTGGTGGTATGTCCCGATCCAACCAAACATATATCTAATTCCTGATGGCTAAGAAACTATGGGATCTTGGACCTAGTTTATGGAAAGACCATGAGATCTCCACTTTAATTTGGATGGCGGTGGTATGTATTGATCTAGTCCAACTTCGATCTAATGCTTGATGGATAAGAGAATAAGGGCTCTTGGACCTAGGTTTGGAGAATACTGTGAGAGCTACCATAGAATTAAGATGGAAGTGGAATATCCTGATCCACCCCAATATAAATCTAATTCTTGAAGGGTATGTCAATAAGGGCACTTGAATCTGGGATTGGGGTAGACTGTGGGAGAACCCCTAGAATTTTGACGGAGGTGGTATGTCCTAATCAACCACAACTTACATCTATGTATAAATCTATACTGCTACTATATATATATTTAGGACTCATGATTATACATACCAACCATGGTATGAAGTTGGCATCACCGAAAGGTGGCCCTTAGAATCCGGGATGGGTGTTAGTTTATTCTTTTAGTTCTATTATCATCTCTTCATACCTGCACACTATTTAATTTATTACATAGTCTGGATAGGGCTAGACACTGGTGCTTCTATCCTAAAAATATTTATATCTCACAACCTAATTATGTATCCATTACAGTAGGGAACCAGAGTAGAACTTTCTCTTTCGCAAGACTGCAGACATTGGACCTTTCATGTTGTTGTATGCTCATACATGGAGTTAGGAGAAAAGTAATGAGCTGGAGCTTAGGATGATTATAGTGATTGGTATTTAGACTTTTTAGTTCTTTTCCTTATTTTTACTATATTATAAAGAATGTTTTTTGTTTAATTCTTTTGAATATGTATATTTACAATGTCATTCATTCAAATATTTTATAACTACTGTTGGTCACATATATTAAACTGTTACTATCTTTCTACTATTTCTTTATCATTTAATTACACCACTTCCTTGTTTATAATCTATTCATGTACTGTTATACCACTTTTCATCTTTGATCATGAGGTTATCGTCTTTCAACAATCACTTACTTACACCCTCGCTTATAGTCACTATCGTCTGGCGTATGAAGAAATAAGCTTGAGGCCATGTGTCCCACTAATCCAACAAATTGGATAATGGTCAGTCAGGTACATATGTTACATTATATTTCCTTAAATTTAAAATCATTATAATAAAAAACTACCTTATCTATTCTAAGGGTATAATGGATGGTATTTTACATTCCTCATCATCAAAGATAGGAACCATTCTTATGACCACTAAGTATCTAAGACTATTTAGTTTTATAGAGATTTCTCAAAATATCAAAATCCCAAAGTTATAAATTTTTACTATATATTATAATATTAATATGTGGTGGTGGAGTATGGAAATAATCTCTTACCTCCACCAAGAATTTAAATTTTAAATAGTAAATAGTTTCTAAAAGGGGATATGATGTGAAATACTTATCTATTTAGAAACCCTCATGTCCATGAGTGGATGTGAGGGGAAGTGGGTAGGATTGACACATTCAGGAACTCAACATAGCATAGTAGTTGTAGTAAAAATATTATTAATAATAATATTATTATTATTTAAAATGTTTTATTTATAATAAATTATAAAATAAATAACTATATAATTCTTTAGAAAGTCCCAATTATCCGAAAATTGATATTTTATATTAAGATCAATCATATAATACAACTGATTTAATAATCTATATTATGGCCAAGAAATTCCATAGGAAAAAAATGAAAAATTATTAACTACACTATCACAATTCATGGTTTATAAAATGGAAAATTAACAAAGAAGATATAATTATGTCATTAAATATTCATATCATTGTTTCAATAAATCTTATTTAAAATTATGTACCAAAACCATGTATTTACCATCTTCTTCAAAAACTCAATTTTCACCCTATTTTAAATAAAAAATAATTAATTATTTAATAATAATAAATGGAGTTACGATTCTCCCAAACATAAATCTTAGTATACCAACATACAATTTAGTAGGATTACAAAGGGTTCAATCAATTAATTATTATCAGTGTATAAGAATATAGATGAATTTTTATCACGAAAGAAGGAGTATTATACATGGTTCTTCCGATGAGTTAGTATTTTCATGTTTTTAAATACATTATAAAAATCAATGAAAAAACAAATACAACAAGGTATTTGGGAAAAATTACACTCTATAGAGGATTTAATCACCCATTCATGACCACAACCCTAATTCCTACTTACATTTTTTTAAGTGTGTCTACTTATATGATACTATTCATAGCTCACATGACAAAATCCCACTATTCATTTCATAATTCATCAAATCAATCTAATTAATATCATACAAATTTAAATTGATATTTACATTCAATGTCAATAATAATTGGAATATGAATGTGATAACCATGAATAAGAGTCATCATATTACATATTGAATAATTATTTTACTCCATCATATGCACATTGATATAAAATTTATTTCAAGTATGATGATCATGAACTTCTTTATTATGTTGTTTCTCTTGCTTTTCATTCTATTTATGAAAAAAGTAACTTAATATAATCTCATCATTTTTTCCACCACTGAAATAATGTGACATTATAACCTTTTCATTTTCTCCCTCAACTAAAAACTAATTTCCCAGAAAAATATACATATTTAATTTTCAGTCTGAATTAAAATTGAATGAACAATAACTATTCCATGGAAACATGAGATACATTTTTGGTGTAATGTTATACGTATTGTATCTTTATATGACATTGGAATAATTTTTTCCCATTGTTTCGACGGTATCTTATTCAATTTATTAGATTACAATATCATAAATTTTAAAAGGGAAACATTGTAAAAAATTACAGTAAATGTAAAATAAATTAAATATTTTAAGTTATTTCATGATCATAGACTCTTTTATGATCCTTAAAATGTATTTATTAGATCTTTTAGGTTGAGATTAATATGAAAATGAGTATTTCTTAAAAATAATTGTTTGTAAAATCATAACAATACTCCAAAAGGCATTAAACAACTCCATAAGGCATTTTGCAAAAATATATTTCCGATGTGAATTTATCTCAACAAATAAATGTATATTTTCACAATTTTTTATCATTTTGGTTTTGTGGGAATATTATAAAAAATATTTCAAAAATATTTATAATTTATTTTTTATTTAGTTAATTATTATTAATTTTATAAAATTATACATCAAGTGTGTTCCACTATTTTTGGTATCCACATCCAATACAAATAATAAATAGATGCTCATCTTCCGAAATTATCACTCTAATCCTAAATTAAGTGGGTTTTATGATTAATATAGATAATTATTTATAGTTACAACCATTTTAACAAAATATAAGTGGTTTTTTATTCATTAAACATTCTAAAAAATCATATATAATTATAATCAAAGGATAAAAAAACACTAAATAAAAAATTTTAAATGTAACTACCATAAACCCATGCATCATTAAAACATAATACATGTCTTAAAAATACTGATGATTCCCATAATAGAAATTCACCATGATTCCCCAATAAAAATAGTTTTAGTCACCATATAACCCCCATTGTATACAAAAAATGAATAGTAATCTACCAAAGAAAGTAAAAATGTCCTAAACCCAATACATATTCAAGTTAAACCCATGTTTTGGAATTTTTTGTTCATCAAATTCTCATACCGACACCTAAATAAATATTGTATACATTAATGATTCAGTTACTCTAATTACATAATCTATATCAAACATATTTTTGTCAAACATGAAGAACATACCTAAATGAACCAAATTTATTTCACAACCATCCAAGGATAACAATGAATTTAATATAATTCCAACATAAAAATAAGAAAATTGGAAAAAAAACAAATAAATGTGTCAATTTAATATTCCCATATTACTTATTAAAAAAGATATAAAAATTTATAATTAAATTTAATCCTAATAAAATATATAAAATAATTTCCACTAAACCTTTTTATCATTAATTTCATTTTAAATCCAAATTAATAAAAATTGAACTATAATATAAATTTTTTACATAATTTCATGATAAATCCATTTTTAAAGGGAATCAAGTTATTTAATTTAAAATCCTAATGTGATTAAAAACTCACCATCCAATAGGTTTTATAAAATTTTGAATAACTATAAAATATTTCATGTAAATTAACACATTAAGACAATAAGTTAGATATGTTTTATCATTTTATAAATAGTAGTAAAACATGGTATTTTGAAATCATTAATGTTTAAAAATAGAAAGTTTTCATTTTAAACCTAAAACCACATAACCGTTACCATTATTCAAGTCTTATAAAAATTTATAATAACTTACAAATTTAATCATATTAATAAATCTATCAAAAAAATTATTATTCTACAAAAAATATATATATTAATTATATGTTACTTTATTTTATATTATGTACATTTATCAATTGACATTGGATGTACCATATTTCATTTCACTCTCATATCAAAAAACATTTTCTATAAAACACCAACTTCTTATTCAACGCAAAATGGCTTTGTCTATAACTATTTATTTATTATATAAAATATATCCATTATTTTTCAATAATTACATTAATTTATAATTTCAATTTAATTCACTTTTATTAGATAAATCATATCAATTAATCACTTATACTATGAAATTATAATTTTTTCAACATTTATATACTAAATCACATATAAAATATAATTAAATTGTAATTATTCTCTATGGAAGGAAAATTCAGATTTTATTCAACATTCATATACTAAATCACTTAAAATATTATTAAATTGTACTTATTCTCCAAGGAAGGAAAATTATTACATTAACCAGCTATATACCAACAAATAACATGCCACTGGTCATCTAATTATACTGTAATTTTTTTATTGAGTTCAAACATGGTTGGAATATAGATCCCCCATGGAATGGATAAATTATATCACCATTAAATACTAATTTAATCATTATGAAACGTTATGTACTGACAATTAACTATGTAAGGACTAATCTTATTTACTGAATGATTATATTATAAAATTTTTCTAACAAAACTACATGCGAATATATTTTAAATATTCTATAGACATATTATTTAAAAATTAAAAATAATATCTATATTAGAATAATATTTTATGATTTTAAATTCCATTAAATGTTATTTAAAATATTCCATATTTCATAAGAAATAATTTTAATTAATCTCATTAAACATGAAAACCCAACATCATATCTCTAACAAATTTCATTTTATCTGAACATGGAAATTTAACAAAAAATTTTTATCTAAAAATAATATAGCAAAAAAATAATAAAATTTAATTCTCATATCAATGAATAATTAATAAAAAATTACATGTGAAACTTGTAATAAAAAATATTATTATTTGAAAAAAAATCATAGTTAAACTAACATTATATTACATATTTCCAATATATAAATATATTTCTTATATCTATGAATTTATTTATTATAATGTGATGGAATTTAATAATGAAAGTTATAATTTACATAATTCATCATAAATAAATTTATTTCTCATAAAATAGTAACTATTTCATAAAAAATAATTTATACACTAGTACAACATCATTAGAGGATAATTACGGAAATGGAAGAAATTAATATCTATGAGTTGATTCGAAAATATCTCGTTATAAATAAAAAATAATATTTATTTAAATAAATAATCACTACTGAATAATTACGAAAAAAATAGATATATTAATTAAATTTAATTAACAAATAACCATGAAATTGTTATTGGTTTTGTCACAAAATAAATATCACATTACCTTAATCCAATCACATAGACCCAAACACGTCATGACTATTTTTTGTCTATCCATGATGAATTAATATCTAATATACCATCACCATCAATGGTCAATATTTATGATCTCTAAAGAGAAAAAAAATTCGAACTTAGTCATGAATGATCTCAATTTTCTAAACATCTCTATATTATGAGAATCCATAATGTATACCTTAGTTGTAGATATTCATAGGAAAATTAAAAACTCAAAAATCATTTTTTCCTATAAAAATAATTTCCTTGATTTTAATGAACCATTAAATTTCTAATCCTTGAATGTAGTGGGAGTCCGATGAGAGTGTGGTTTTAGTATTGAGGTTTTCAGATTAATATAGGGAATACTTTTTATATTATTCTTAAAAAGATAAATCTTGACGGGTCTGTATGTATTGACCATGAGTGGTTAGTTTTAATTTATCTTTATGTTCACACACTTCTATAGGGGTATTATTCATTAGTAGATATTTATATTTTAATTTTTTATAATACTATATACCCACTTTTATACTTTTTTAAAGAAGGTGACAAATACCACTAGGCTTGATGACATCTACCGCATGATTAGAACATTATGATTTGATCCCAACTCTTCTATCCATGGATTCTCCCTTGGAATTCATTTTTTTATTTTGGTTCACCCTTATTTACCAATTAATTTTTCCTTAATATCATTCAAGGTGATATATTATTGTATAAGCTATTTTATTACACATCTTGATTCTTTGATAGGGTGACTAAATTATGGTTGAATTAGATGACTTTATTGGGAATATTGGGAATCTATAACTGTATTCCTCATATGGGATACAAAGATTATCTATCCATGGAATAAGTAATATCATGATATAAATACAAGGAATCCTAATAACTATATGTGTAAATATACACTTATTGTATTAATAATTTGTGTCTCATCATCTTAGACATCATGCGCTCATCAGCTAAGGAATCTTGTTTTTGTTATATGAGGATTATGATCCTCATGACTCTAGGAAACCTATTCTAACAAAACATGGATTAATGGGAATTAAAACTGAGGTATCACATTCTCCACCCAAAGGGTAATAATCATAGGATAATATCTTATGTCTTGAATTATGAGTTCCCATGATCAACACAAAGGCTTCTTATTTTCATCACATAATTCATCTCACACTCATCAGTTGTGTTAAAATATTACGGTTGATACCGAAAAAATTAGGTAGAATAGAAATTATTAAAATCCCATAGGGTTATTAGGATCATAACCTAAGCTTCCATTAGTATCTATTCATGTATGGGTTTCTGATGTGTCTGGTGGGGTTCTAAACTTTAAATCTGAGTAGTGGAAATTCCCATATATGTTCATCACATAACAATCCAATCAATTTTTTTGAGTCCAATGTGGATTGTTCTATATATACTCATCATGCATGGGACTCCACATATCTAGATTCTAGTGTTGATAGTCCCACATACACTCATCATGTATTGGTAAATTCAATGGTTTATAGCTGAGTGAGGGTTCTCATATATTTCAATTACAAAGGAGGGATATTTACCAGATACACATCAAATTTATTGGGCCAGGAATAACTTAACATCCTGTAATGATTCCAAAACCCACTTTGAATTTGTATTTTAGTGGAGAGAGATTTGGTACACTTAAAAAAGACGATTAGGTGACAAAGTTTCCACATTCTAAGGTGGGAGGGGGTGGGGGGGTTAAATGGTAAAAGGGATGATTTCTTTTTTGAGATAGTATGGTCTTCTCAATATTTTTACTTGAGGCATACCAATTTTTTGGATGAAAAAATGGTCATATGGGATTCAAGATTTATCCTTAGAGTGTTATCTTATGTGTCCTATTTTATACAGGAATCAATCATATATATATATATATTTATATATTTGATAATTTATTATAAAAGTAAATTACCATACTATGAACATTAAATCCATTTAGTAAGGGACAATGTGTTGAATTAGGAGTAGGGGAATGTAATGGTGTGGGGTTAATTAAATGTATATTACCTATAAATGATGGAGAGAGATCTTATCATGCTACTCACATTCGGTATCACATTATCATCACATGGGGTATCGTAGACTCATCACATAGGGAATCCTATATTCACTGTATAGGGTAGACTATAGTTTATTTCTAGGTAGTGGGCCAATTGAATGTGTAGATTAATTACATACGTTGAGGAGGATACCATGCATTCTAACATGATTTGGTAAGAATTATGTAGTATATTTTCAATTCATGGAAATAGTGTGATATGCTGTCTTGTTTAACATATTTCATCTTGGATGTTTCATGTGAGGTTTTGGGTAACAATAATACATGTTACTTATCAATTAATGTGGAAAAAAATACAGGGATAACACCCATATTTTATCCTAGGTTCTACTAAGGACCGAATGAGTTTGAGTGTGAGATTAAAAAGGTTTCTGTACATTATAGTGTGGGAAATATCATTTCTATCACTTGATACTTCCTATTAACATCCCACGGGCATCCTAAGTTCTTCACATAGTGTATGGATATAGTTTTATGCTTTGTAACATCCGGACCCTTTTAATTTTCTTGAGTTGAGGTTGAAATTCTACTTATCCTTAAGATAAATCCCCATGGAACTAATGGCAGAAATAAATTCTAATGGATTCATTAACATGAGGGGGATTATTTTCCATTGAAAGTAAATGACCTAACCAAACATGTCGTAACATGAAAAACTTTTACATGATTCATCATATTCAATGTAAATAAACTCATGTAATACCATTGTTATCAAAACCAAAATCCAAATGAGTACCACAATTGATGAATATAAAACACCAATATAATGAGTGGAATATTACAAAAACAAAAAACTCAAAGAAATCAATGATAGACATGAACAAACATCATTATTTCGTCACTCCATAAAAAAAACCAAGTATCACTATGAACCAATAGATAAGTTTGATAATTTAACTTTTCCCATGTCTCAATTAATAACATATGAAAAATCCCAAATGTTCTAAATTTTGGGAAAGTAATGAAACTCATTAGGCTTTCCACAAATGACATCCCTACTCACACAACTAGAATAGATCATGTTATCACATTTAGAAAAAACATTTATATAAAACATGTTAATAATTTTTAAAATAATATAAAATAGTTTCTATATTAATTTTATTGCAACTATTAGACCCTTTGTGGGGTAGTTGTTTTAATAATCACAACTCATATAATTTTACAGATCATGATAATTCATACATTATATTTTATCTACTATTAATAATTTCAATAAATGAATAACTTATTCCACATAGTATAATAAATTTGAATAAGTAAAGAAATTATTGATATTTATGTTTCAATAAATTCACACATTTATATTTACATGTATTTATGAATTTAAATTAATCAAATATTGTTCTGTATAAGACAAACACCTTTCTAGTTTGTTCAGAGTCCCTAACATTAATTGGTTGAACGAGTCACCGATGGATGACTCACCGATGAGGACTCATTGATCATAGTGTCACCGATCAAATTAGACAACGATGCTGACTCACTGATAGTTCAACTGACTCAATGATGGAAGACTCACAAATGTGTGAGACACTGATATTTCAAAGGACTCACTGATAAATGATTCACTAATTGGTGACACACCGATAGTTCAAAATGAGTCACCGATGAAGAATCACCAATGACGGGACATACTGATAGTAAAAATGAATCACTAATGCCTAGAGTCACCGAAATTGATGGAAATGACTCATCGGTATAGAGTGTCACCAATGATGATAGGCCGATGCCTACAAACCAATGCTGACATACTGATTCCAAATAATTACTGATACTTATGACTCACTGATAGTTATAAAAAAATTTATTTATTAATATAAATCTATAGCTAAAGAACATATTTAGAAATATTATTGTTTATCACATTATTTAATGTTGATTATAAGATATTCAGAGAAAAATATGAGGAACATAAACCAAGTGAGATCATTCTTTCTGCTGAACCTCAATGTGTAAAAGAATTACAAGCTGGATCATTCGGTGGTGAAGAAAAGTAGTAAGACAAAAAACATTGCACTCCTACAACACTCGAGAACACTTCCATATTACTAGGAAAACAATGGAAGAACATGCAGGGTTATCAAGGAGAAAAGATAAACATGTTATGTTGAACTGAACATATTTCGAACAATGAATATAAACATATCATACTCATGGAATCCAGAATACATAGTCTACGACACTCTCTTTTGGATTCAAATTCTATAGAAGGACTCAAACTTCAAATCCACTACATGAAACAAGTCTAGAGATTCACTACATAACACACATGGACTTCTAAACCTTTCTCTACATCCTTTATCTCTGTTGTTTTATTTTATTTACTGTTATGAGCAGTGTGTGTACATGTTTGTTTCAAACACACTGACTCCTATGCATAAGTAGAGGATACTTGTGACCCTTAAGCACTCAATCTGTTTATCCTTTTTATCCCATATAGAACTGTGGAAGAGTTCATGTGTGACATATTTCATATTTTCCCACAAAGAACTTTGGTAGAGGTCAAGTGTGACCTGGACAGCCTTGTGTGCTGTTGTGAACCCCGATCCAGGGTGTGGATCAAATTTGTTTATTAATTTTAACTGCATGGTGGTAGATGATCACCAAGTGGAGAGGACTACGTCTTAGCATGAGACTGAACCTCCTGTTAATATCCACTGTTTTTTACCTTTTAGTTTATACTCTGTTTTTATTCCATATTTCATTAAACTAAATTGAACATTAACAGTTTATTTAAAAAAGTCTTATAACTATTTTTGAACAATTAGGTTAGTTTCAAAAGTTATATTAACCATTAGATTAGTATATCTAAGAACTAATCAATCTGTTGAGAAATTATCTAAACTTTCAGGAGTCTTATAAATTCACTACAAACAGACTTAGATTGTATTTTTGAATGGGGGAAATTTTCAAAAAACTATTTTAGTAGAAATTATAATAGATACTAATTCATCCCCATCATAAGTTATCTAATCCAAACAACAATTTTTATCATAGAGTTAGGAATATTTCAGGTTTCAAATAATTTTCAAACATTTACAGCTGTGATTTTAGTTGTATTTCAAATATCATAAAATTTTATTTAATACATAATATTTATCTCTTTAAGATATTATTTTAAAATTTTATTATGGATAATATAGTGGAAGGTACTGCTACAAACATACCTCCATTAATTAATGGAACTAATTATGCCTAATGGAAAATTAAAATGAAAATCCACTTAGAAAGTATGGGTTTTGAAATTTGGCCTTCAATTGTAGATGAGAATAAGATTCCTGATACTGATCGAACTACTTGGGATTAACCAACTAAGACTACCTATAATTATAATTTCAATTCCATAAATTCCATATACTATTCTTTATGAGATGATAAATTTAACATAATTTCATCATATAAAATAGACCATTGAATTTGGGATACATTGTCTATTTCACATGAAGGAACTCTTAGTGTTAAGGGAATGAGACTTAACACATATAAAATTAAATATGGAAATTTTAAGATGAAGCCTGATGTGCCTATTTTTGACCTGTATCTCAGGTTTAATTAAATAGTGAACACTATGATATCTCTTGGAAGAGATGTTACTTCCAAAGAATAAATCATGAGGATTATCAGATCCTTACCTGATTGATGGAGAGGAACTTATATCTCTTTTATAGAATCTTGATACATCATCAAATTTCCTATCAATGTACTCATTGGAAAACTGATGATGTTCGAAGAAGATATGAAAGTCAAAAAAGAAGAATAGGATGAAGAAAAAAGAAAATATATAGACTTCAAGACTACCACTTCCAAGGGTAAAGACAAAGAGAATGTTCATGCTTCAGTTTACATCACAAGTAGTGAAGAATCAACTTCAGGCAGTGATGAGGAAATGGCCCAACTAGCCTAGAAAATCATATAATTTTACAGAATGAAAAAGATCTTCAAGTGACCAATCATTAAAGGAAAAATGACAACAAGGGAAACTAGAAAAAGGACAAGAAAATAAATTACAATCTAGAGGATATTTTCTACTATGAATGAAAGAGGGGAGGATATGTCAAAGATTAATGTCCAAAGATGATACAAAAAATTATGAAAACAAAGACAAGAACTATAAGAAAACTATGAAGGCCACCTGGAGAGCCTCTGAGGATATCTCCACTAAATCATTATCATCACATGATGATAATGATGATATAGAAAATATGTGTTTTCTGAAAAACATGTATGTGGTAACATTAGATTCACATGCACAAAATTCTTATTATTATGAAAAAGAAAGTGAGTTTGATAATATGACAACTGATGAAAAATTTGAATAATATATCATGATAGAAGAAACATGTAATGAACTAAAAGATAAATATAAATTCTCAAAAAAACAACATGCTCTTATAATAACAATTACGTTCTAACATACTAATGAAAAGGAAAAGAATTCTCAACTACTCAAGGAAAACAATGAATTAAAAATGTCTCATGATCAAATGAATAAATATCTATAAATGTTTTCTAATGAAAAAAACACTCTTATTGAAATTATTCATAAACAGATAGATCCTATGTACACATATGGTATTGGATATCATCCTAGAAAAATAAATTTTTAAAAAATAAATTTTAGAAAAAAATCTATAAAATTTTCTTCTTTGCCTAAAAATTAAAATTTGAAGGCAATCTCCAGGTCTACAAAATCGTTTACTACATCGTGATTTTCTGGACCAAACCATGTTTATTTTTAAAATACATCATATTCTACATATAGGAAACCCATAAAACAATTGTGGGTTTCTAAGGCTTTTATTACTAATGTATTTGGACCCAAACAAATATGGGTACCGAAATCGATTCATAGATAAAATAGTTTGTAGGTAAACTACCTTAAGAGTTATTGTAGAAAACCTTATTACAAGGATAATGGATATTCTAGAAACAATATAGGAGAATAATCAATCTTCAAGATTCTCATCAAGATTTATAGAGGAAATTTCACATTTGGTGACAATGGTAATGGAAAATTCATCATCTTAGGACGTATTGGTAACCATAACTGTATTTCAATTTCCAAAGTAATTTATATTGATGGTTTAAAGTATAAATTTATTAGAATATCTAAAATATGTAATGATGGATTTAATGTCTAATTGAAAAATGATGCATTCCATGTTTTTATGATATGAATGACTTAGTATTTACTACACTTAGAAATGATAATGTATATGCAATAAACATCAACACACTAGCATCATAGAATGTTTCTTGTCTAAGTTCCTTTCACAAAGAGTCATGGATCTCGAACAGAAGACTAGGACATTGTAATGTATATACCCTTATGAAATTGACTAGAAAATAATTAGTTAAGGATATACCAAAACTAGATTTTTTGGATAATAGAGTGTGTAATCCTTGTTAGAATGGAAAGAAACATAAAATCCCTTTCAAACCAAAGAATGATGTTACAACCTATCAAACTCTCAAGTTGGTTCACATGGATTTTTTTGGACAATATAGAGTTTCTAGTCTCAATACAAAGCACTATGTTTATGTTATAGTAGATAACATCCCTAGGTATACATGGAACTTTTTCTTAGCTCACAAAAGTGAATCCTTCTCTCATTTTACCAAGTATTCTTGTACTGTAGAAATTCTTAGTGGACTTAAAATTAAATCGTGAACAAGTAACCCTGTCCTTGATTTTGGAAATCAAGACTCTGAATCTTTTATCTCACAAAATGGCAATATTCATAACTTTTCTACACCCAGGAAACCTCAACAGAATGGTGTAGTAAAAAGAAGAAATACAACCCTAGAAGAAATTTCCCGAATAATACTTAATGAATACAACCTACCAATTTATTTCCGGGATAAAGCGATTAAAAAAGCTTGTTAATTAATAAATAGAATCTTAATCAGACACATCCATAAGAAAAGTATTTATGAGTTTTCTAGTAATATGAAACCCAAGATAAATTATTTTAAGGTGTTTGGATGTAATGTTTATATTCTTACCACGAAATATAATTTAGATAAATTTTCATCTAAAAGTAATGAAGGAATATTCCTTGGATATTCAACATCTATCAAAGCTTATATTTTATTTAATAAGAGAACCAAATGTGTGGAAGAATCTGTACATATCATGTTTGATGAAATAGATCCACATTGAACCTAATACCTCACTAAGTGATCTTGAAGAGGATATGTCCAATATAAACATTAATAAAAAATCTTCAAATCATTATATAAATAAATATGCTAAAAAATCAAATTTTATAAATTCTATAGAATCTAGCCATAATGAACAAGAACCATGTGTTTAATATGAAATAACTGGACCTAATTTTACTAGAATAAATAGGACCCTTAAAAATCATCCCCTAGATGTTGTAGTTAGAGATTTATTTAGAGGAACACAAAAAAGATCATCCTTGAGAAATCAGGTTAAACATCAAATATTCTTGTCACAACTTGAACCTAAAAATATCAATGATGCTATCAATGATGAATTTTGGGTAATATCTATGAATGAAGAGATTAATCAGTTTGAGAGAAATAATGTATGGAAGCTTGTTTGTAGACCAAAATATACATTGACCATAGGAACTAAATGGGTGTTTATGAATTAAGTGGATGAAGATGTAAATATAATTACAAAAAAATCTAGATTGGTTGCATAAGGCTATAATCATGAAGAGGGAATTTGATTATGAGGAATTTTTTTCACCAATATCTAGGCTTGAAGCCATTATAATTCTACTATCTTATGTAGCACACTTAGATTTCCAACTTTATCAAATGGATGTTAAAATTCAATTCATAAATGGTAATAAAATTGGGAATTTTTTTTCTTGTACAACCCCCAGGTTTCACAAATCCACTTTTCCAAATTCATGTTTTCAAATTAACTAAAGCTTTATCTGGTTTTAAATAATCAGTAAGATCCTGGTATGAAAGGTGAAGAACCATTTTTATTTCTAATGGTTTTACAAAAGGTGTTTTCCATCCTACATTATTTATAAAGAGGATTTATAATGATTTTTTAATTGCTCAGATATATGTAGATTCTATTTTCTTTAGAACATGAAAAAATTAATTATGTAAGTATTTTTTAAAAATTATATAACATGAGTTTGAAATGAGTTTTATGGGTGTACTTAAATAATTTCTTTGATTTGAAATATTTTAGAACAAATATGTTATTATTATAAATCAAACATAATATACTAAATATATTTTTAATGTATATTTCTTTATTGGAATAATGATTATAGAAACACTTATGAGTGTTACATGTAAGTTATATCTTAATGAAAATGAGAAATATGTTGATCAAACTGCTTATAGAGGAATAATTAGGAGTTTTTTGTACATAATTTGTAGTTGGAAATACATCATGTTTAGTAGGTGTATGTATGCAATATTTCAAGTAAACCCAAAAGAGTCTAATTTAAATATAGTTAAAAGTTTTTCCAATATCTCATGTATATAAATAATTTAATATTGTTATTCTTGTGAGGAAAACCATTTGATTTCGTTAGTTATTCTAATGAAGACTTTGGTGGGAGTAAATTAGATAGAAATAGCACCTATGGAACATGTCACTTTTTAGGAAAGTATTTAATTTCATGGTTTAGTAAAAAATAAAAAATCGGTTGCATTATCAACTGTGGAAGAAGATGACATTTCTACTTGTAGTTTTTGTGCAATTTTTTTTTGATGAAAACACTTTATTAGATTATGGATTTCAATTTCGACATATCCTTATAAATTGTGACAACAAAAGTTCTATTTACATTTCTAAGAATCCAATTTCTCATTCGAGACCAAAAAATATTGATGTAATACATATCTTTTTTGATAGACCATTATCAAAAATGTTTTATAACTATTGAGTTTATTGGGACTGAACATCAAAATGCTGACATTTTCACCAAAACTATAAAATTTGAGAGTATGAGCTACATAAGACATGAACTAGTAATGAAAAATCTATAAAGACTATCTGACTTGACCCCTTTAGAATGATTTGATCGTCTGTCAAACCAAGTAGTGAAATTGATATTTGAAATCGGTCAGTGAAACCGATTTTTGAAATTGATCAGGTGAAACTAATTAATGAAACTGATCATGTTAAACTAATCAGATAATGTCGATCACATGAAGCCGGTCATGTAATACCTATGACATGAAACCGATACTTTTAGACTAAAATAGATTCCTTTAAGGATGTTTTATTAATTTTTTTATCTGTTTTATTTTAATAAAAGACAAAATTTTATTCATCTCTATATTATGGATATTTTTTTACAAAGTACAAATCCTTAAAGGATAAAATTAATTCGATCCACACTTCGACCATTCACTACCCTCACGCTACATTTCGAACCTTCGACCTTTTGAATGACTCTTCGAACCTGAACCATCAGAATGGAATGAATGAATCATGCAATAGAATGAATGAGTGTATCATAATCAGCTAAGCACCAAAAGTGTGAACCTGTATGTGCCGCAGTTTCTATGAATCTAGGATTGGGAATCCGTATAGTGAATACTAGGAAGGAAGTATCTACAAAGTGTATTTTGTTGATCAAGTCTCTCTTGCTAAGAGTTTTGGAGTCACAATGGTGGATCACCTAGTTTTCAAATAATGAGGGATATTTCTACAACAAAATGGTACAGATGTTTTATCTCAACAAAAAAGTGTTTTTGCAAGTACCTGAGGAGGCGCAGATGAAGTCCACGGGGAATTGAAAATAATTTTTATTCTTTATATGATTGGCCCGAATGCTTGGATATGTCACATAAGAATATTTATGATTACTACTTGGGTAATATTCAACTACCCTTAGATTTATTTTCATATGAAAATGTTTTGAAATATTTTACTAGGAATGGAGAATCACGGAGTGCTACAACTACATAGTTAGATGGAGTGGCCATATTGCTTTTCATGTTTATCCAAAACCAAATCTGCCCAAGGATGGGACATTTTTCTGCTGTGAAATATCAGGATATTTAACTGATTTGTTTATTTTAGAATGGCGTGAAATTAAATTTATGTAGGTACCTCATTGTACAAATTTGTGATATGATCAAACCATAAAATAAAGAAACCAGTTTATACTAACAAATGACGATTTCTACAATTCTTATGAAGCTAGGATGTGTGGAGGAAGGAGAGGAGATGATAACTTCCTATAGTGGATTCTACATGCAAAAGGAAATCTATAATAGAATGAAGACATTTTGGAACCCATGGAAGATATTTTTCTAGCTGATGCGGAGTAACTATATGAGTTGTACAATTCCATATATCATCCTACCAGACCAAGGGATCACGTTGATCAAGGTCTTAAACCTGGTGAGCAAGTGGTTTATTCTAATGAAGAGGAACTGGTTTAGTTTGAGCTTCCAAAATAAAAGGGGTATCCTACTGATGATAGGAGTGAACCAGATATAGATGAAATCCCTAGGAACATGTTATTTGGACCTACAAGTCCACATTTG
The DNA here is from genome assembly GCA_963277665.1 of Viscum album. Classification (NCBI taxonomy): domain Eukaryota; kingdom Viridiplantae; phylum Streptophyta; class Magnoliopsida; order Santalales; family Viscaceae; genus Viscum; species Viscum album. The sequence continues at coordinate 1,118,003,605 of OY728120.1, forward strand.
GAATTACCCACTTGAGAACCTTTGTTTGGGGATGAACATGAGGAAGAGACTAATGTATCTGGAGTTGAAGGATATGTGAGCAAGACCGATTTCAAGGATGTGGATGATGATTATGATGACGTTGAGGATGATAATGATGCGCATGTGAGTGAATCAATAAAAGCAGGTCAAGAAGATGTTAATTCTGGTGAGGAGCCTGTGCATTGGGAATGTGATGAGGTTTCTAGGATGGAAGCTATTGATCATATTGGACAAGATGATTCTGATCATGATGATGATGAAGATACTAGAAATGAGGATAGGCAAGACCACCCTGATGGTGATTCTCAGTGAATCATTTAAGAGTATAATGATATCATGGATAGAGGAAAAGAGGAATAATATGTGGATTATATTTCACTTATGCCTCAGATTGAGGAAGACCGTCGAGTGGCTCAAGTGGCTAAAGTGGCTGGAATGGGTAGAGTTCAAATAGAACAAGATGTTTAGATAGTACAAGTGCCACAGAATGTTTATTTAGCTAGATTACAAGTGGAAGAAGATGAAGAAGAATAATTTGAGGATAATCCTCAAGAAAGAAGAGTATGGATTGACATTGTGGACCCTTGATAATGGACCTGTTCTGGTGAGTGGAATAGAAAGCCATGTTATATCATATTTGGGTTGGATTATGACTCGGATGAGGAGATAGTAGATCCTCCTCCTCTTTCTCTATAGGCTAAAGTGGAATAGTTTTCTCCAACCTCACATATTTTACCTCCTACTAATGATCCTGTTGTACTTACAATGCCTATTGACTATGTCACCTAGGCAGACCTTGAAAAATTCAATGAATATTTATGTGATTCAGTGAGATATTTTATTGGAGTCAAAAATGAAGCCTCTATATCCATGAGTCTTTTGGAGGATGATGCGGCAATGATTTCAAGAATAGTGATTTAGGAGATTCATTCTAACCTAATAACTACAAACGAGCCAATTATAAGAAATAATACAATGATAAAAGAATAAGTGGAGAGGATGAGTAATAAATTGGAATATCTGACCAAAAATTTCAAGACCAAACTTGGTGGTGTTATGGAGGTTTTTAGGAACCTAGTTACACATATCCTAAGTACAGATTTGCAGAAGTTAAAGGAGGATATTGGGAAAATGATTTCTGGTGCCTCTAGTTCTAAAGGTACTATACCTGCTACAACTAATATGAAGTCCCTCGGGACTATGATGAGAGAAGAGCTCACATATGTTCAAAATGATACATATACTCTTTCAAAAGTTCCCAGGAACACTAACCTTGTTTATTACATGGTCATACATGGTAAAAATGAGTAATATGCTGCTTAAAAGGAGATAAGAGGAAAAGTGGACAAGTATTTCTAAAAAATCTACAACACGCATGATTTGATTAAGAACATTATGTACTTAGATTAGAACCCTAAGATTCCACCCGTGATAAAGTCAGTAAGTTGAAGGATTTTACATCTAAATTGGAAAATTTCATGTCGAACAAGGGTGCTTTTTTAACGTCTATATAGTATGGGGTGAAATAATCAAGGATTTTATCAAGCTCCTGAAGCCATACATTCATGTACAGTCTAAAGCAATAGTTTTCCATTCAACTTCTTCCAACACACCTAGTTTTCTACCACCTACTCATATGACATTATCTCAAGCCTTACCTCAGATCAGTCCTGTAATAATAGAGCATCCTCAAGGTAGTGTTTTATCATTGAGGAGACCCAACCTTGAGGAAAATGTTCCTATTGGTGTTTCTTTGCATGGTTTCATCATTCGAACAACCCTTCCTACAAGTGTTTTTTTACCACTGACACCTTCTATTGACCCTTCAGGAAAAGGGAAATCCCATCAAAATCTCAAGCCCTAGTTTTGGATAGTTTATTTGACATGGATGTTTACTCTTTGTTTCTTTAATGAATATCAATTTTTCATTCACTATGTTTTCAATTTTCTTTGTTTTATGTTTCATTCCTTTTTATGTTTCTTTTCACCATTTTTCTAACCCCAAAAGGGGGAGAAATTTATGGATGGAATCAAATATTAATATAAAAGGGAATAAATCAATGGAATAAACTCATAATATAAGGGGGAGAACTCTATAATAGTAAATATTCTATGTAATAAAAAGAATATATATATATCCCACCACTAATACAAATCACTTAGACAACATACTAAGGGGGAGCATGAAAATGCCCTGAAATGCATCTCTTAAAAGGAACCTCATATATATATATATATATCTATCTCTTATTTTACAATAATTTAGGGGGGGCATAAAAAGAATGACATTACAGTTATAATGATAATTAATAATCCCTCTGGATATGCTATGTCAAGCAATTATTATTCCATAACATCATCTATAACTCATTTATTCCATGATTTGTGATTGTCCAAAAGGGGAATATTGTTGGAAACTTTATGAGGTAATTGTTTTAATAATCACAAATCATGCTATTTTACAGATCCTGATAATTCATAAATTATATTTTAACTACTTTTAATAATGCTAATAAATTAAAAACTGATGTCTCATTATGTAATACATTTTAATATTTCAATAAATTATGTATAGTTATGTTTCAATATATTTAAAAGTGTATATTTACATATATTTATTAATTTCACATAATCTGATACTATTCTGTATAAGACAGACACTTTGTACATTTTTCTGAGTCCCTGACACCGATTGTTTTATGGAGTCACTCATGGCTGACTCATTAATGAGGACTCACTAATCAAAGAAGTCATCAGTCAAAGAAGTCACCGATGCTGACACACCGATAGTTCAAGTGACTCAATGATGGAAAATAGACAGATGGGTGACAAAAATATAGTTCAAAGCATTTACTGATGAACGAGTCAATGATGGGCGACACACTAATAGTTCAAAATGAGTCACTGATGACAAATCACCAATGACCAGAAATAATGATAGTACAAATGGCTCACTGAGGTTGAGAGTCCCCGATACTGATGGAAAAATCTCACTAGTACAGAGAGTCACCAATGATGACAGAATGATTATAACAGACTGATGCCAATGACTCAGCAATACATATGACCCACTGATATTCATCAAAACTACTTTTAATTTATTAATTCAAATTTATATCTAATGATCATATTTAAAGAAATTTATGTTTCTAACATTATTTAATGTTGTCTAAAGGATATTTAGAGAACTTTACGAGGTAAATGCACATGGGGGGATCATTATGTCTGCTGGACCTCGATGGAAAAAATAATGACAAGATGGATCTTTTAGGGGTGCTGAAAAGTGGAAAGAAAAGAAAAACCTGTGAAATCCTAAAACTCTTGAGCACACTTCAAAAAGGCCAAGAACACAAAGGAATTACATACATGTAGATGAAGGAGAAAAGATAATACTACTAAGTTGACCTGAATATCTTTTGGACAATGAATATTAACATCTCATACTCTTAGAAGCCAGACTATAGAGGCTACAACACTTTGTTTTGGAGTCAAATTTTAGAGAAGGACTCAAACATCAACTCCACTACATCAAATGAGTCCAAAGCATCACTGAATAAAACAAAGTGTCTAATAAACCGTTATCTACATCATTAAGCTATGTTGTGTTCTTTTATTCACATTTCTGAGCAGCGTGTGTACTTATCTATTACACAATCTAAATCATGTGAATAAACGGAGGATACTTGATATCATCAATCTATCATTCTATTTAACCTTTTTATCCCACATAGAATTGTGGAAGAGGCCATGTGTGACCTATTTTCTATTTTCTCATATAGAAATATGGTAGAGGTCAAGTGTGACCTGGACAACCCTATGTGATTTTGTGAACCCCGATCGAGGATGTGGATCAAACATGTTTTTTTAATATAAACAGATTTATGGAAAGTGATCACCAAGTGGAAAAGACTATGTTTGAGCAGGAGACTGAACCTCTGGTTTATATCCTTTTTGTTTTTACCTTTATGTTTTTACTCTATTTTTGTCACATATTTCATAAAACTATATTGAACTTTGATAGTTAGATTAACATGTGTTTATAAATTTTTTTTAACCAGTAGTTTTGTTTCAAAAGTTTTTTTTAATCTTTAGATTAGTGTAGATGAGAACTATTCAATATGTTGAGAAATTTATTTACCATTTATGACTTATATAAATTTAATACAAAATGACTTAGATTATATTTTTTGATGTATAAATTTTCAAAGAACCATTTTAACAAAAAAATTTATAGATACTCAATTCACCCCCTCTTCAGTAATCTAATCTGAAAAAAAAACAAACAAACCCAATTTCCACCGAAATAAACCAAATAATTATTTAAGACTAGTTCATATGTTCCATTTTTGGTATATCCCTTCTATTTCACATATCCACATATCCAACCCTGATTGACACGTTGACCTCCCTATACATAAGAGTGGTGATTCATCATTTCACTATGATTCAACCTAATGAACCATTTTATAGGGGAATTACCTGACCCTTATCCATCCCACTAATGATGTGGAGGCTTATTACCTTTATCTTTCCTGAATGCAGATGAACCCACCGATCCATTATTCCAAAAACAAATTCCCAAACAAACATTTTAGTAAAATCATTATTTTATTAAAAATATTTTAAACAAACCATTCCAATTTAACACAATAAAAAAATATTTTCATTGTCTTTTTTGATTGAACCATTTACTCAAATTATATAAAATATTTATTTTAAAATCAACATTAAAAATTCAAGAATTCAATGAACATTCACAAAGATTTTCTACAAAACAAAAAATTTCAAAATCCATAACTAAAGAGGATTTCAACCATGACTTGAAAAAAAAATTTACAACCATAATTAATAAATTTAACAAATTTTAAACTAATACTTAATGTTTTAAATAGAATATTAGAGATTGTTTCCACCTACGTCGTAATTTTTTTGAAAACAATAAACGACACAAAAAAACGTCCATGAAACTAGGTTGAATCTACAAAAACCCTATATAGATCTCATCATATAACATCAATAAGTAAAAATCATATTTGAATAAAATACATTATACAAATACCCACAATATACATAGATCTAATAAACCAAGAGAGTGGTATGAGTAGGTTTGGGGAAACCAAAAAAAATACCACGAGCAATGACTTACAAAGAGAATACTACTTCAAAACACCAAGAGAAGCATTCATATCACCTATGTATTGATGGGAGTAACTTCTAATACATTCGGTAGGAGTAAATCTCAAGTTAGGTACATTTTAGGAAGAAATATGGGGCTATTTCATAATACAGAACTAGATCCACTAGTTTTGGATTAGGTTTTTAAACTATTCATGGATAGTCTCATGATTTGGAAAATAGTGTACTAACTGTGCACCTACTACTACCTCAAGAGGTAACCTAGCTCAGTTGGATTTCTTGGTTAGATGAGTGTGTACTAACTATGAAAAATTCAAATGTCTTAGAAATCATTGTTTCTCCTAGGTGACCACATTATTGTGAATAACCATACACCTTTTTTTCAATTTATCCTTACCCATATCTCAGTGTGATCAATTTCTTATTGGAGTTTCATAATTTCCACTAACTGTGTACCAACAGTGAACCTTTATAAAGGGCCAAAAACATGCCAAAATATTTCCAAACCCTCCCAAAATTCACCAAAACACTTTATATAAATAAAAATATCAAATTAATTGTTACGTAGTTGAAACTAATAGTGTTGTATTCTCCCCACCATTAGCATTTCCGTCCCTCGAAAGTAGAAAACCATCATTTTTATGAACGATTTTTATACATTTCTCTTTTATTTCCTTTTCCCATTGCAAATTCTCATCCTGAATATGATCATGTTTCCACAAAACCAACACTAAACCGATGATTTTTCTATGCAAGACGTTCTCTTGCCTATCCACAATTTTCACTAACACCAATGATGTATCCAGATATAGATTAATGTGATCCCATCTGAACACATGTTTAGGATCAGGATGATACTTTTTCAGCTAAGTTACATGGAACACGTTATTCATTATATTGAAATGTGGTGGAAATTACAAAAGATATTCCACCTCACAAACCCATTCATATATCTCAAAATGGCCTATATTAGGGAGATAAATTGACCTATATCAAACAATGATGATGTCAAAGACATTAAGAGATCCTAAAAAATACATCATCACTCACCTTGAATGAAAATGAGTACATTGATGATTTTCATATAATTTTTGTTGACTATGAACTACATACATCCATTTTATGATCAACTCAATCATTTCGGTCGTTTTAGGGACATGGCTCATGTCACGACCCGTCCTCGGGGCCCGTGCCGTGACTACCCCAAGCCCGCCTTCCATAGGCCAGGGGCTGGCGACTAGCACCAAAGGCGTAAAATCCCGATAACTGGGAAGGCATTGCCTTTATAAAGAAAACAAGCACCACAGAGTACAAGCGGAAGTAAAACACTAAGTACAAAAAGAAGAGCTGAAAAGTAAAAAGGGGCCGGAAATACAAGCCCAACTGTAAAGTACAACTCGAAAGGGAAAACAGCGACTGAAAAGTAATGCTGCTACGCTGAGATGTCCACTGGAAATCCCACCTGAAGGGTGGGTACAGATAGCTCCTCTGCTGTTCGGGTCCCGCCATCCGCTCCGAGTATGTCCCGCCCAGTGGTCCACCTCCGGGTACCGCCTCGTCGTATAGTCCACTTCCAGGTACCGTCAAGTCCTCGAACCTTCGGCTTCTGTCAGCACTGTCCGTCGTCTGCAACCAACACAACGAGGTGCGGGCATAGCCCGTGCAGGGGTGAGTATAACGATACTCAGTAGGGACCCCGAGACCCTCAAGGTCTCACTAAAACCAACAAGGATAAACACAAGAAGATATCAACAGATAAACTCTACTTAGGTATATGCCCATACATATACCTAAGTTATCAAGTAACCCATCTCAATCATGAGGAAACACAAGGATTGTAAAAACGACGGATAACCACTACCCGGGTATATGCCCATACATATACCAAAGTTAGCAAGTGACCCATCTCAATCATGAGGAAACACAAGGATTGTAAAAACGACGGATAACCACTACCCGGGTATATGCCCATACATATACCAAAGTTAGCAAGTGACCCATCTCAATCATGAGGTAAACACAAGGTCAAAAGTCTCAGCTCAAACCAGGATTTTCATTATCGAAACCGTAACTGCTGAAGAGCTCCGTCTCTGGAGTGTGCAGTGGTCCTGTCACGACTCCGAGGTACTGCTCACTAACCTAAGACTGCTGAGGTACTCCTCCTGTCGAGTACTGCGGGTTTGCGGCCAACTACCTGGCGCTCCATCCGCTGAGGGTCTGTCGCCAAATACCGGGCGCTCGCCCAAATAGCCTACTGAGATACTCCTCCTGTCGAGTACCGCGGGTTTGCTGCCATCTACCTGGCGCTCCGTCCGCCGTGGGTCTGCAGCCAAATACCGGCGCTCCGTCCACTGGGCTAGTCGACTCACTCCAAGTCGAGTCGGTCAAGCAGTCGTCAGGTCTCAGCCGGCTACACGGTCTCCGTACTCTGCACGCTCGTCTCCGGGAGGGTCCGCTCCACGAGCTACTGGTCGATACTCCAAGTATCTCAAAGTCCCACAAAGAATTGTCTCAAAGGTCCGTCTCGTCACAGGGGTCTCAACGCAACAGACGGCGCGTCGATCGGACGCCCGGTCTGTGAGTTATTAGCCTTTTCGTCCCAGGGGCCCGGTTGGTTTCGAGAGAGAAACCAATCCCGGCCGTATCTCAACTGTACCCCGAACTCCCATAGGGTAAACTCAAAGGGACCGTTACTCAACGTAACCACCAACGCTGCTGACAGCTCGTCAAGCGGACGTCCTGTCTGAAGGATATCAGCTTTTCCGTTCCAGGGGCCCGGTTGGATTTCGGGTACAATCCAACCCGGCCATACTCCGACTGCATCCAAAACTCGGGCGGAGTATGTCAAAAGTTCCTTCTCATCAAGAGGAAGTCAACGAAACAGACGGCGCGTCAATCGGACGCCCGGTCTGTGAGTTATTGGCTTTTTCGTCTCCGGGGCCCGGTTGGTTTTTAAGGCAAAACCAACCCGACCGTACTCCACCTGCGTCCAAACCTCGGGCAGAGTATGCCAAAAGATCCGTCTCATTAAAAGGAACACAACGCGACTGACGGTGCGTCAATCGGACGTTCGTGGCTCAAGATATGAGCGTTTCCGCTCCGAAGGCCCGGTTGGTTTCGTGAACGAACCAACCCGGCCGAACTCAAAGTAACCCGAAACCTTGAGTGCGATATACCGAAACGACCGTCTCGATCCAAGGATCGTGTTGCCGCAGACGGTTCGTCGTTCGGAGGTCCGAGGCTCAAGTTATGAGCCAAAAACCAAATCTGGTTCGAAACGGGGGGATCCGGGTCCGGGCCGACCCGGCCCGACCCCCCCCCGGGGCGGCGCGGCGGCGGCGGCGCGGCGGCGCGGCGGTGCGGCGGCGGCGGCGCGGCGGGGCGGCGGCGGCGGGCCGCGGAGGCGGCGGCGGCGGCGGCGGCGGCGGGCCGCGGTGGCGGCGGCGGCGGCGGCGGCGGCGGGCCGCGGTGGCGGCGGCGGCGGCGGGCCGCGGTGGCGGCGGCGGCGGGCCGCGGGGGCGGCGGCGGCGGGCCGCGCTGGCGGCGGCGGCGGACCGCGATGGCGGCAGCGGGCCGCGGAATACGCGGGGGGCTAAGCCCCCCCCCCCTCACGTGGGGGGGCCTGTTGGCGCCGAACCAAGGGGGCTGGATGCCCCCTTCCCTCAAGAACCGCCCCCTCTCTTAAAGAGGGGGTTTTATTAACACGGCCGGGGAATTTATTTCCCCGGTTTTAAAGACTTCCGGCCGGCCAGCTGGCCAGCCGGTTTTCTCCAACGGGACCGGAAAAATCCGGTCCCCTCTTCGGCTTCCGACGCCGGCGGCCCGGCCGCCGGTCTTATCTTCCGCCGCGGCCCAGAACCGGCCGCGGTCTCTTCGTCCCGCCGCGGCCCGGAACCGGCCGCGGCGTTCGTCGTCCGGCGCGGTGCGACGGCACCGCGCCCCTTTGCCGTGCTTTGATAATCATCCAACGCGGCGCGACGACGTCGCGTTTCTGTTGTTTCTACCATGGTGCGTGTGACGGCATCGCGAAGATATTTGCACGTTCATCCGCGTGGTGCGACGGCACCACGCCACTTTCTTCCTCCCGCAAGATAAAATCAACATAAACGTTGGAGGGGGGTTCGGCCGTGTTCATGCGGTCCGGCCCCCCTCACGTTAAATAAAAACTCAACATGAACATTTCAAGCCTCATGTTAGACATGCCAGATCCATGTTCAAGAAATGGAATAATTTAAGAATGAAACAACAATCCCCTACCTCGGGTATAAGTTCGAGGATTTGACTATGTCTGCGGAAGTCGACGTCGCGGAGATCGGGCGTCGCGGTAGTCGTTCGTCAATTCCGTTGACGAAGAGACGCGTCCGAAGAGGCACGTCATTGGCGAATCCTTGTACGCCGACGAAGGTTGTCCGAGGAAGGTGCGGTGTTCTCTCTCGTTGACACCGAAGACGAAGAAGAGCGGTGCGGCGTTCTTCGTCGGAAGAAGGGCGTTCCTCGTCAAGTCTTGAGGAAAGTCAAATTATAAAGAGAACAACGAACTCAAGATTCTCTACCTCGATAGTCGCACGGTGACGGAGTCGTGGAATATCTGTGTCGATTCCTTTGACGTCGGAGGAAGAGTCGTTATCGAAGGCGTTCGTCGCGGAAAACCGTCGCGGAAGAGATGACGCGGAAGAAGTACGTCGCGTCGCGGACACGCCGTCGCGGATGGATCGTGTTCTTCGGCGGAGAAGTTCTTCGTTGAAGAACGACGTTCTTCGCGTTCTTCGTTGAGTTGAAGAAGAAGAAGAAAAGCCTCCAAAGCTCTCAAGAAATCCTCCCAAGGGTAAAAGAAACTCCTAGAATAATATAAGCTTTAACTTATATTATTTCATAACATAACCACAAGAATTTCAAAGGTTTGAAATTCAAAATGGATAACTCCAAAATTAACTCACTTATTTAATATACATGAATTGTATAATTAAATATAAGTTAACTTGTCAAGCCATTAAGAGGGAGAGTGGGGAGTTGAAAAGGTGGGGGTTCGTGTGGGCCCCACCACACTTAATCCTCCCAAGGGAGGTTAAGTGGGTGTGGGTCCCACTTCCAACCTCCTTTGATAGGTTTTAAGAAGTTATAATAAAATTTGTTCTACACAAATTTTATTTAACTCAACTAAAAACCTCAAAAAAATTAACTTTCAACCCGCAACAAACGCAACTCCCGAAAAGGTCTCTTTAAGCGAATATCGGCGCTGCGAGTTCATCGGTGCCCTCGGATTTCAATTCCGAGCACCGGATCCAAAGTTAGAAATTCCCGCTCGTTCGTTCACTGAACGTACCCGAGCCAAACTTCGGAAATTAATTCCGGGCACTCCGGGCCTCGGAATCAGGTGCCGTCTGAAACCGCGCTCTTGTAAAATTCTAAAGAAAATTAAGAAAAAATTTTCCTTGAATTTTACGGGTCTTTACATTACTCCCACCTCAGGACTTTACGTCCCCGTAAAGATACATCAAAAACTAGGGAAACAAAAGAGGGTACTGAGCACGCATCTGAGCCTCCCGCTCCCATGTGCTCTCCTGGAGATTCCCGTGCCGCCATCTGTTGCGCACAAGAGGAATCGATCACCCATGTAGGACCCGCTCCTGTCGATCCTCTATCTCCACCGGGACCTCCGTAAAAGTCGCCCCATTGTCAACGTCAAGCTCCCCATGGTCAAGGATGTGCGTCGGGTCGTGCACGTATCTCCTCAGCTGAGATACGTGGAAGACGCCGTGCACCCGGTGTAACTGAGGTGGTAGGGCCAGGCGATAAGCCACCTCACCAACCCTGCTGAGGACCTGGAAGGGTCCGATGAAGCGCGGAGATAACTTGTCGCCTCAGCCAAATCTCCGAATACCACGTCGAGGTGAGACCCGCAAGAAGACGTGGTCACCATCCTCGAACTCTAGTGGCCTCCGCCTCCTGTCAGCGTATGACTTCTGCCGGCTCTGTGTTTTCCTCATCCGCTCCTGGATGACATGGACCTCTTCTGACGTGGCCCGGACCATCTCTGGTCCCACATGAGCTGCGAGATTTCTTCTTTGCCGATAAGAGAAACCTGGTCTCATCCCCTGGATGAACCACATTCTTTGCCTAAAACAGTCAATCCTAACATGGATGATAATAATCCATACCAAGGATGACGTCGTAAGGCCTCGACGCTACTACTAAGAGATCCAACCGTTACTCTCGCCTCCAAGGGTTGAGTCACACTGTCGGCATCAGTGTGTGGTAACTGGTCTCCTCCAGTAGATGTCTCACAAGTGAGGGTCAAGTCAACAGTCAACTGGAACCTCTTAGTAACATCACAAAAGAGGACAGGAATGAAAACATCACAAAGTATGCGTCTTTTATTATTACAGCTCATAATACAAGACGCTACACAAAAGCAACATCAACATGGAACTAGAAGTACAAGAGACGTATCCACTAGTTTCGCTCCTGTCCACCTGCTTTACTGTTGCTCAAGTATTTGTCGCTGCCTCAACCTCGGTGGCTCCCCCCCAAGCCTGCGGATCGAGGAGTCGGACAGTCACGTGCCAGGTGACCCTTTCCGCGGCATCAGTAACACAACCTGCTCCTTGCACGGCTAGCTCTGTTCCCACTCCGGGTGCCCTGCACCACCGGTCCTAAAACCCGAGATCGCCCAACTGCTGGTCTGGTCCTCCTGGACCTCTGCATCATCTGTCTACTGCCCACAGATGACTCGGCTTCTGATCGAAAAAACACGCGGTAAAGGCAGAATCTCCTGTACACGCTCGGGGTGTAGAGATACTGGCACAAACTCCACCCTGAAGAAGGTCTCGAAGTCTTCCCATGCGAAGTTCATCTCATCGCAAAACTGAAACAAGTGGCTCCACCACCTACCTGCTGCTGCGTGTAGTAGGCTCGCAGCGAGGATCACCATGAGGTCTGCTGGTGTCCTCACTAGCCTAAACACTCGTACCACTGCCTCCAGCCAGTCCTCTACAGCCTGGGGATCCGTCTCCCCGTGAAACCTGGGCGGTCGCTGGCGCTGAAACTCATGCAGTGCGCTGAGGCGACGTGCATCGTCAGCGGCTGCTGCTGGAAGCATCGGGGGCTCGGAGGGTAGAGCTACCGCCGGTGCCACTGCTGACAAAGGGCCCTGCACCGAGGCCTCGTCGCTCGGTGGGCTGTCGTCACGTTCGATTCTCGGAACCCTAGCTGGCTGCCGTCGTGGGGCCATACTGAAAGAAACAACGTAACACGATCAAACGATTATACCTGGTGAGCTGACCTGGTTTGAGCTGTTTTAAGGGGAAAAACCTTTGAAAACACACACGCAATCAGTGTTTTCGTGCACAAAGTCGGAAATCAGTTGTCAGGGTCCTGGTGTATGGATACGTCGGCCGCTCGCACCAACACTGGACTCCCTGAACTGAAAACCACACTCGGTACCCTTAACACTATCGCTTCACAGAAAGAAAGATCAGAGTTATAAATTCTGCGGTAGAACCGAACTGCCTCTGATACCAATTTGTCACGACCCGTCCTCGGGGCCTGTGCCGTGACTACCCCAAGCCCGCCTTCCATTGGCCAGGGGCTGGTGACTAGCACCAAAGGCGTAAAATCCCGATAACTGGGAAGGCATTGCCTTTATAAAGAAAACAAGCACCACAGAGTACAAGCGGAAGTAAAACACTAAGTACAAAAAGAAGAGCTGAAAAGTAAAAAGGGGCCGGAAATACAAGCCCAACTGTAAAGTACAACTCGAAAGGGAAAACAGCGACTGAAAAGTAAAGCTGCTACGCTGAGATGTCCACTGGAAATCCCACCTGAAGGGTGGGTACAGATAGCTCCTCTGCTGTTCGGGTCCCGCCATCCGCTCCGAGTATGTCCCGCCCAGTGGTCCACCTCCGGGTACCGCCTCGTCGTATAGTCCACTTCCAGGTACCGTCAAGTCCTCGAACCTTCGGCTTCTGTCAGCACTGTCCGTCATCTGCAACCAACACAACGAGGTGCGGGCATAGCCCGTGCAGGGGTGTGTATAACGATACTCAGTAGGGACCCCGAGACCCTCAAGGTCTCACTAAAACCAACAAGGATAAACACAAGAAGATCTCAACAGATAAACTCTACTTAGGTATATGCCCATACATATACCTAAGTTATCAAGTAACCCATCTCAATCATGAGGAAACACAAGGATTGTAAAAACGACGGATAACCACTACCCGGGTATATGCCCATACATATACCAAAGTTAGCAAGTGACCCATCTCAATCATGAGGAAACACAAGGATTGTAAAAACGACGGATAACCACTACCCGGGTATATGCCCATACATATACCAAAGTTAGCAAGTGACCCATCTCAATCATGAGGTAAACACAAGGTCAAAAGTCTCAGCTCAAACCAGGATTTTCATTATCGAAACCGTAACTGCTGAAGAGCTCCGTCTCTGGAGTGTGCAGTGGTCCTGTCACGACTCCGAGGTACTGCTCACTAACCTAAGACTGCTGAGGTACTCCTCCTGTCGAGTACTGCGGGTTTGCGGCCAACTACCTGGCGCTCCGTCCGCTGAGGGTCTGTCGCCAAATACCGGGCGCTCGCCCAAATAGCCTACTGAGGTACTCCTCCTGTCGAGTACCGCGGGTTTGCTGCCATCTACCTGGCGCTCCGTCCGCCGTGGGTCTGCAGCCAAATACCGGCGCTCCGTCCACTGGGCTAGTCGACTCACTCCAAGTCGAGTCGGTCAAGCAGTCGTCAGGTCTCAGCCGGCTACACGGTCTCCGTACTCTGCACGCTCGTCTCCGGGAGGGTCCGCTCCACGAGCTACTGTTCGATACTCCAAGTATCTCAAAGTCCCACAAAGAAGTGTCTCAAAGGTCCGTCTCGTCACAGGGGTCTCAACGCAACAGACGGCGCGTCGATCGAACGCCCGGTCTGTGAGTTATTAGCCTTTTCGTCCCAGGGGCCCGGTTGGTTTCGAGAGCGAAACCAATCCCGACCGTATCTCAACTGTACCCCGAACTCCCATAGGGTAAACTCAAAGGGACCGTTACTCAACGTAACCACCAACGCTGCTGACGGCTCGTCAAGCGGACGTCCTGTCTGAAGGATATCAGCTTTTCCGTTCCAGGGGCCCGGTTGGATTTCGGGTACAATCCAACCCGGCCATACTCCGACTGCATCCAAAACTCGGGCGGAGTATGTCAAAAGTTCCGTCTCATCAAGAGGAAGTCAACGAAATAGACGGCGCGTCAATCGGACGCCCGGTCTGTGAGTTATTGGCTTTTTCGTCTCCGGGGCCCGGTTGGTTTTTAAGGCAAAACCAACCCGACCGTACTCCACCTGCGTCCAAACCTCGGGCGGAGTATGCCAAAAGATCCGTCTCATTAAAAGGAACACAACGCGACTGACGGTGCGTCAATCGGACGTTCGTGGCTCAAGATATGAGCGTTTCCGCTCCGAAGGCCCGGTTGGTTTCGTGAACGAACCAACCCGGCCGAACTCAAAGTAACCCGAAACCTTGAGTGCGATATACCGAAACGACCGTCTCGATCCAAGGATCGCGTTGCCACAGACGGTTCGTCGTTCGGAGGTCCGAGGCTCAAGTTATGAGCCAAAAACCAAATCTGGTTCGAAACGAGGGGGTCCTGGTCCGGGCCGACCCGGCCCGACCCCCCCCCCCCCCCTCGGGGCGGCGCGGCGGCGGTGCGGCGGCGGCGGCGGGCCGCGGTGGCGGCGGCGGCGGCGGGCCGCGGTGGCGGCGGCGGCGGGCCGCGGTGGCGGCGGCGGCGGACCGCGATGGCGGCAGCGGGCCGCGGCATACGCGGGGGGCTAAGCCCCCGCCCTTCTTCAAGTGGCGCGGCCTACGTGCCGCGCCGGTTTTATCAAAACCGCCCCCCCCCCCCCCCTCACGTGGGGGGGCCTGTTGGCGCCGAACCAAGGGGGCTGGATGCCCCCTTCCCTCATGAACCGCCCCCTCTCTTAAAGAGGGGGTTTTATTAACACGGCCGGGGAATTTATTTCCCCGGTTTTAAAGACTTCCGGCCGGCCAGCTGGCCGGCCGGTTTTCTCCAACGGGACGAGAAAAATCCGGTCCCCTCTTCGGCTTCCGACGCCGGCGGCCCGGCCGCCGGTCTTATCTTCCGCCGCGGCCCGGAACCGGCCGCGGCGTTCGTCGTCCGGCGCGGTGCGACGGCACCGCGCCCCTTTGCCGTGCTTTGATAATCATCCAATGCGGCGCGACGGCGTCGCGTTTCTGTTGTTTCTACCATGGTGCGTGTGACGGCATCGCGAAGATATTTGCACGTTCATCCGCGTGGTGCGACGGCACCACGCCACTTGCTTCCTCCCGCAAGATAAAATCAACATAAACGTTGGAGGGGGGTTCGGCCGTGTTCATGCGGTCCGGCCCCCCTCACGTTAAATAAAAACTCAACATGAACATTTCAAGCCTCATGTTAGACATGCCAGATCCATGTTCAAGAAATGGAATAATTTAAGAATGAAACAACAATCCCCTACCTCGGGTATAAGTTCGAGGATTTGACTATGTCCGCGGAAGTCGACGTCGCGGAGATCGGGCGTCGCGGTAGTCGTTCGTCAATTCCGTTGACGAAGAGACGCGTCCGAAGAGGCACGTCGTTGGCGAATCCTTGTACGCCGACGAAGGTTGTCCGAGGAAGGTGCGGTGTTCTCTCTCGTTGACACCGAAGACGAAGAAGAGCGGTGCGGCGTTCTTCGTCGGAAAAAGGGCGTTCCTCGTCAAGTCTTGAGGAAAGTCAAATTATAAAGAGAACAACGAACTCAAGAATCTCTACCTCGATAGTCGCACGGTGACGGAGTCGTGGAATATCGGTGTCGATTCCTTTGACGTCGGAGGAAGAGTCGTTATCGAAGGCGTTCGTCGCGGAAAACCGTCGCGGAAGAGATGACGCGGAAGAAGTACGTCGCGTCGCGGACACGGCGTCGCGGATGGATCGTGTTCTTCGGCGGAGAAGTTCTTCGTTGAAGAACGATGTTCTTCGCGTTCTTCGATGAGTTGAAGAAGAAGAAGAAAAGCTTCCAAAGCTCTCAAGAAATCCTCCCACGGGTAAAAGAAACTCCTAGAATAATATAAGCTTTAACTTATATTATTTCATAAATTAACCACAAGAATTTCAAAGGTTTGAAATTCAAAATGGATAACTCCAAAATTAACTCACTTATTTAATATACATGAATTGTATAATTAAATATAAGTTAACTTGTCAAGCCATTAAGAGGCAGAGTGGGGAGTTGAAAAGGTGGGGGTTCGTGTGGGCCCCACCACACTTAATCCTCCCAAGGGAGGTTAAGTGGGTGTGGGTCCCACTTCCAACCTCCTTTGATAGGTTTTAAGAAGTTATAATAAAATTTGTTCTACACAAATTTTATTTAACTCAACTAAAAACCTCAAAAAAATTAACTTTCAACCCGCAACAAACGCAACTCCCAAAAAGGTCTCTTTAAGCGAATATCGGCGCTGCGAGTTTATCGATGCCCTCGGATTTCAATTCCGAGCACCGGATCAAAAGTTAGAAATTCCCGCTCGTTCGTTCACTGAACGTACCCGAGCCAAACTTCGGAAATTAATTCCGGGCACTCCGGGCCTCGGAATCAGGTGCCGTCTGAAACCGCGCTCTTGTAAAATTCTAAAGAAAATTAAGAAAAAATTTTCCTTGAATTTTACGGGTCTTTACAGCTCAACCCAACTAGTGAAGTCTCACATGATTCCACCCAACAATCTGGAGAATGATAAAGATGCACATAAAATGATTTAAATGGAGCCATATTTATTGAGTCCTGATAGTTTTTGTTATATGATAACTCAAAAAATGGTAAATAATCATCCCATGATCAACGAAAATCAGTTAGATAATAATGTTACATGTCTTCCACTATTTTTATTATCTGTTCGGATTGGTCTTCCATCTAAGGATGGTGTGATGTACTCAATGTCAACCGAGTCCCAATGTATTTTTTACGGACTTCATGAAATGGTTTGTAAACCTCAAATCTCCATCAGAAACTATTGATACTGGTATTCCAGGCCTCTTTACAACATCTTAGATATTGATTATTGATAAGTACTCCACCATATGAGATTCATGAATAGGGATGAAATGAGCAATCTTTGGGAGCCAATCCACCTTCATCCATATGTCATAAAGTTTCCAAACCATTATTGGGAGACTTATTATAAAATCCATCGATATTTTCTCCCTTTTACACATAGGTATTGGTGATGACTACACCATACCCACCAGACACTAATTGTTTTCCTTAACTTGTTGAAAAATTAAACACCTAGAAACTAACATATGGACATTACATTAATTACCAACCCACCAAAACTATTCTATCATAAATATATAATTTTTTTCAAGGATGAACATCCTAACACAAATGGGAGAAAAAAATATGTTATTCCTGAAATAGACATAGGTATGACCAGCTAATTTTTGAACTATAGAATGTAACTCTCATTAAGCTTCTATCCCCCAATGGTCCCCCCAGCATTAATTTTTTTCCTCAGAGACATGTATTCAAAATCAAATATCTACGCCTCTCTAAAAATCACTACCAAATTAGGAAGAAATGAAACTAGAAAAAAATCCACACCTTTAACCCGATCTTAAAATTCTATGTTCATATCATCTAGAACTAACATTAACTAGGACTCATCTAAAGCTACTTTTTAGAACTGAGCTTATAACATTCAGCATAATGCATTAGCCAGAAAATTTCCTTTTCTCAATATATACAACAAGTAAACTTAAAATATTTATAGACAATCCATCCATCTTCTTTTTTTTTCAGATTCAAATACATTTGTGAGAAAATATTTTCTATGATATTTCGATCCAGAAGAATAGTTAAATTTTCACCCCAAATTAAAGGACACCATGAATTTAAAGTCTTTTCTAAACTAGCTAACCCAAATTTTTGTGTTGGGTAATTATTATGAGGAACTTGTAACTACCGTTAGGAATAAAAAACAACATGATCTCCTTGCATGAGAACACATCCCAACCCGAATCCCCAAGCATCAAAATACACCAAGTACCCTTGTTCGGATTCTAGGAAAATCAATTTTGGTGCCAATATATGGCGAGTTTTAAGATCTTGAATAGAAATTTTTATATTATTAGATAAATTGGAATGGATCCTTATTATCTTACAATGATATCATAGGAGAATATTGTTTGGAAAAATCATATAAAAAGCATCTGAAATAACCAGTTAGACTAAGGAAAATCTGTATCTTAGAGACATTATTTGGAAGTTTCCAAGAGATAACATCCAATATCATTTCTATATCCACAAAAAAACTATTTTATAGATTAAATAGACAATAAAATGTACCATTTGTATACAAAAAAGAAACTAGATATTTTTTCATATAGACGGTCATCCCTCAAGATTCACAACACATTCAAGTGGTTTTCTTCAAGATCAGCCATTTTGCATGAATAATCCAATATGTCATCCCTAAAATATTCCATAAAGGAATCCATATACCTCTAAAATATCTGATTCACCAATTATATAAAGACCAATGTTTCATTCATATGACTGAAAATAATTACCAAATTCTAATCATTTCAATATCTACTCCTGACATATTTCATTAGAATATCATCCTTCCAAACACGTAATTGGTGATATATTAATCGATAGTTAATTTTGGAGAACTACTGATCATCCATCACTTCATCAAATATATCATCATTTTGTGGAAGTGGATACTTTTTCTTTATCATGACTTGGTTAAGATTATGATAATCCACATGAAATTGAGGAGTTCTATCCATCTTTTTGGAAATCAAGACGGGTGATTCCCACAAAGACATGTTCGGGTGAATAAACCCTTTATTTTCCATCTCCCCTAACTAAAAATTACCCTTAAATAATTATATTGGTCCCATACACTTAGGTGAAATGGAAATAAAACTGGTCCCTTGAAGGATATCAATTGTAAAATCCACTTCTATCATTGGTGAAAACCCTAAGAATTTTTTAGGAAACACATATTGAAACTGATCAACAGCTACCAGAAAAATATTATCCTCAATATATTCAATCAATGAAGAAGATAGAAATTACAGATGTTATGAGATTGTTCCATATTATGGTTCCATGAATCCCATTTCCCCATATTTGTTTTTCTCTAACCTCATTTAAAGAGATACTTGACTACATCATTAATTGTAAAACTGATTCTTTGTGTCTAATAGTCGATGTGAGCATTGAACATAGATACAAAATCCATACAAATGATTATTTCATAGACATAAATCTCAAGCATAGATAATTTCCATTTTATCTCTGTTCCATAATCAATTATAGACCATTATCTAGAATCAATGGCATGACATTTTCTTTGACCAAGAGGAGTTTGATGTTTTAATAGAGAATGAATCATCTCATCTTTTAAAATCAGCAAATGAAAAACATGAGAATAAATAATGGAATGAGATTCACCAATATAAAAAAATAATTTTATAATAGTATAATTCAAAATTATTGTACCTCTCACAATTGATGGTCAATATTGATCATCCAAAATCACAAGCTTAGCTCCATATAATTTCATACTCATAGAGATTCATTCTCTATTAATTTATAGAGGTTAACTTACTTAAAACGTCATGGTATTATAAGAATATCCATGGAAAGATCTATTCCATTGACGAGATAATTTATTCTACCCTCATCCCATCGAAGCATACAGTGACTGTGACACATAAGAAGTGCCATGAACAACTAACCCCATGGCACAATGACAATAACAATGATGATTCCACAAATTAATGTTATCATATGATGATCTTGGTGGTTTTGTACACTAACACTTCTTGGGTTCGAATGATCAAAAATGAAAATAATCGAGGATAACACTTTGGTTTTGGTATAATATTCTGCAATCCAGCCATTTCGTTTTGAAACATAACCCCGTATTGAAGATAGGTTCCACTCATATCCTTTCACCCAAAATTAGTGTTCCCATCATTTCTAATTGGAATAATCATACATCCTCATCCTTTATCTCCTACAATTTCCCTTTCTTCAAACATCAGTTGATTAACTATCATTGTATAATATGTAAAACAGAGAACAACTATCTTTGAGTGAATCTCGTAACTTAGCCCCAATTCAATGATGTGTTCCTTTATGGAGACACTAGAAGAATATTCTAATGCAAATCAAACTACATTCATGAATTAGATGTATAATCCTTGAAACAATAATTTTCCTACTTCATGATAAATAATTTAATCATTCTTAGAACTCTGAGTGTGTTAGGATATAATTGTTTATTGAACAATTCTGAAAAAAAAAACTCAAATGAAAGGCTATGGTTTAATTTAGCCTGAATAGCTAAATCCAACCATTGCAATGCAGGATCCTCCAACATATTGGTTTTCATCTAACTTTGAACTCTACTAGTGATCTAATGATATCAAAGATACGATTCATCATATTTAGCAACACCTATTTTTTTCTAGTTTAGAATCACTATGAAACATGGGTGGATTCTATTTCTAGTGTTGGATGGAATGGTCTACTTACTTTGATCATTTATCGCATTACCGCTATACATAGCAAGAAACACATGGGAAATACACTAAACCATCTATTGGTTCACCTATATCTAAGGTGTAACCACAGTTTCTATAGCTCTCTCCAGTTGGTTTCAAAGATGTATCTAGGTTCCATTATGTAAAACAAAAAAAAAATCTATATGTGTTACTCTCTATCAACTGAAGGATTAACATTTCAATTTCAACCATATCAAAATTATCTCAATGATGCTTTCCAAAATCAAAATTTTCTACAGTCAACATTTTTTTAAAAAATCACCATGATTTTGAAAATAAATCCATTTTCAAAATACTACAACCATTCCATTTTAAAAAAATAACACTTAAAAACAACATTAAAAATTGTTGAAATTTTTTTTCACCCAAAATCATTAATATTTTTTAAAAATAAAATATGAATTCCTAGTGGGAAAAATTTTCTACAATACATTTCATGCTCATCTCATTGGATAAACCCCTAATAATGAGATTCAAAATCCTATTTTTGGCTAAAAAACATGTTTGTACCCAAATCCCCTGTAACCTAAAATTCAACATAATATGTTAGCTACATCTTATTATGATCCACATTTCAAGTCCCTAAAATCCTACTCCTTGATACCAACTCATCACAAGGATAAAACCAAAATGAATTTCTACATTGACACTTGTAGAACTCATGACTAATTTTTCCACAAATATTCTTTAAAGGACAAAGACTTGTACAACTTGTAACATTTGTCACCTCCACAATGGATTGAGTTGAGGTGGAAATTTTACATGTCCTTGAGTGAAATAATTAAGGAACCAATGGCTAGAAATAAATTACAAGGGATTCATTAACATGTGGTGATGATTTTCCCTTGAAATTAAATAACCAAACAATACATTCTATATCCAAATAAACTACAACACGATGCATGATATTAAATGTTAAACAACTAATGTAATACCATCTATATCAAAACCAAACTCTAAAATAGTTCCATAGTGTAAGGAAACAATACAACAATTAAAAAAATGGATGACTACAAAACCAAAAAAACACTAATACTACCATAACTCTGAAGGTGCAACCTAATCCACAATCCAATAACCAAAAAACCTAATTATCACAAATAAAAACTAGATAAGTGTCACAATTTACCATAAAAAATGTCCCAATAAAAAAATATGCAAAATAATGACTGTTACAAAGGAGGGTGAGTAATGAAACAAAATAGGATTTATCCAAATGACTTCCCTACTCACACCACTATGATCGAACATGTTAACACATTTATATAAATAAATTTATATAAAAAACCTTAAAATGGTATATCAACCTATAATAAAATTGACCTATGTTTGTTTCCAGCAAAATCAATTTTCCAAGAAATGAAACCAAAAAACTATTTAAAACCATTCACAAGTTACATTTTGGCAAGACAATTCAACTCCACATATCCACACATCAAACCATGCATGAAACCTAGACATCCTTTTAATCATGAGTGGTGAGTCATCCTTTCACTAAGACATCACTTAATGATCCATTTTAAGAGTGAAATCCTTCCCTTATGCATCCAGCTAACTATGTGGGAGACTCCTTTCCCTTATTCATCGTGGAGTTACCTGAAGAGGCATAACCAGTATACAAAAAACTAATACCAAAATAACAATTTCAACCATTTCAATAAAACAATTCTTTTATTGAAACAAAATCAAACAAACCATTCCAATTCAATTAAAACAAAAAAAAATTTAAAAAAAATATTTTATACCATGTACAACAATTCTAGAAATTCATCATTTTAAAATCAAGAAACCAATGCACTTACACAACTAATTTCCACAAAACCTCAAAATCAAAAAAATTACTATGGAGGGTTGAAACCATGATTTTTAAAAAAATTTCACAACAAAAATTAATAAATTTAACCCTTTTAAATCTAGGGCTTCATCTTCTAAATATAGCAGTTGATATTGAAGCCACCTACCACATAAATTTGGCGAAAATGATAAATGACACCAAAAGCTTCCATGAAATCTGGTTGAATCTCCAAACAACTGCCTCAATGCTCCTCCACTAACGTAAAAATGACCAAAATAAACATATTTCAAACTAAATTCTTTTTATATATCCAAAAAATATTTATATATAATAAAATTAGTGAGATAGTGAAGTTGAACTACGGGAAACCAAGAAAAACTACCAAGAACAATGTCTTAACATTAGAATCCATCTTTGACCAACCAATAGAATCCTTCATATCACCTTCAGATCAGTTGGATGATCCTATAAAAGTTTTGGGAGGATGTAATGTTGAGTTATGAACTTTTGGGGTAAAAATAAGGGGTAATTTCATAATCCTCACCCAGATCCAAATTTTGTGGATCTATTTTTTTAACTGTGCACAGTTAGACAAACTGTGATCCAACTACTACCTCATGGGGGAAAATCATAAAATTATCTCCCAAGGATATAAAAAATCTTCCAATCCGGAAAAATCCCACTCTATCAAAGGAAACAGTTACTCATAGGAATCTACATGGTTTGGAAATACAGTTTGTCTGAATACACACCTTCTTCTTTTCCCTTGTCTTATTATGAACAGATTCATGTAGGAGTTTCATAGTATCCTCTAACCATTCAAGAAATTTAACCATTATAAATGCTAAAAAATAAACCAAATGGTTTATAAACCCTCAAAAACATCACCTAAACACTCTATATACATAAAAATCACAAATAAAGGGCTACTAACTTGATGATTGGGGTGAAACATGAATTTTGTTAAATATGTTTTGAAATCAAAATTGGGATACAGTTGTACATGATGGGAATGGTAAATTATTTTACTCAAGTTAAACTCTTACAAATCTGTCATCTGGTATAAGGGTTATGAATAAAACAACCAAGTCAGAATTAGTATTGTGTTATAGAATGATATATGGATCTAAAATGTGCTCATAGAGGGTGATAATGGATGATCCCCCTTGATGGTAAAACATATGGGGATCATATATTCACTATATAAGATACATTAGAGTGAAAATTATGTGGATCCATGATGTTTTGATCATGAAAAATTAGATTTGTGAAAACACTAAGTCTTACAAGATCCATGGGGTCCAAAATATGGGTATTTAATTGATGTAAGGTGTAGCACTTCACACATGTTTGGGAAATGGAATAAGTATATATTTACACGATATATATTGTAACTGTGTAGAATCAATCCTTTATTGATGAATGTTGCAAGAAACCCTCACAAACATAAGACAATGTAACAAAGGGGCTATGTGAGGTATTGTCAAAATCATCTCACCTGTGGTGTTCTGTAAGAGTATATAGTTGTGTGCATTCATTTAATAGTTAGTTTCATGAGTTGGTATCTTGAATATTTCAATTTCTAATATTTTACATTAAAATTTTGGATGCTTATCTTTTCAAAGAATATCTCATCCTAGAAGGAACTAGCTCATGGAACCTAGACATAACCATGAATCATGGACTAGGTCAAGAATTTGGGGAAACAACTTGACATTCAAATATTATTTTATGATACATGTAGAGACCCGTACTTGACGTATATAGAAATTAAATTAATTTTTCAGAATACTTAATACATAATAAAAACATACACCAAAGGACCATAATAGTTTAGTGTCTTTGGAAACATAGATCATAATCCTCTAATCATGGTGAATGATCTTCAAAATCTCCCATAAAGATCTTCCCCTTTTGATTTCTTACATAAAACCTTTATTTATATCCTGGGAAAATAAAAAATAAAAATGGTGCACTCAAATGCTCAGTAAGGGTAAACATAGAGAACATAAAACAATTTATAAACATTTGAATGCAAAAACATGAACATAAAGTCTAAACATTAAAATCAGGAACAAAGATATAAATATTGGAAGTACTTAAGGAATATATCATAATGGAACATCAATCATGATAAAATAGAATGGGAAAAATCATTTTATTGTGAAAAACCATTAATCACATGATATGATTTCCATAGTAGCCAAGGCATTGCTGCCAAGACAATCTTAGTGGACAAAGTCCCATTCTAAATCGAGTTCACTCCTTGTTCTAGTCTTGTATCACTGAACCTGATTAAATTACCATTCCTGCCATGTATATCTCATGAGATATAAATCTTTAACCAATGCATTGGAGGGAGATATAGGTCCCATTAATCTCATAATGAAATCATTGTTACGTTCCCCACAACATAAACATAAATCATTCATCATAAACCAAAGAATAAAATGGGTTTCATAAACATCCTCCCATTATAACATAATCCATATAAAACAAATGGATATAATTTCATCCTATGAAAAGTGAAACCATGTAAATCATAGAGACATTATACGTGAAACATACACACATGAAATAATTTCATCTTAGATGGAAAATGGTTTTGATAAAATACTTGAAATTAATTCTTGAGGAAAATATCATTTCTCCTTAAAAATCATTTTCTTTTAACAAAATTCCACACAATTTTAAACGAAAAGGATTTAATCGAAAAAACCATGAAATCTTGAAGAGTAAGCTTAATGAAAATAAGGTGTTATAACCATAAATTTGTGATGATCTAAGGTACCATCTGATTAATCATATATGAGGGTAATATGACAACATTTTTGGTTTTTAAGATCACTTCCCTAATGTTGAAAAAATATTTATTAAATGAAATAATTAATTTATTTTGGTACAATCTCACTGTTGTTCGTGCCTTGAACAATTTACACTTCATCTATTAAATAAATGAAGTTGAATTTGTGTTCCGTGATTTGATAGAGAATCATGCGATACAATGATAAGTCATTCCATCTGTCTCAAAAAAAGGTTAGAAAAAGTTATTAAATTTATATATAAGTCCATCCATAGTGAGATTAATCATATATGGTTCCTAAAATGGACTTATACATCATATATCATATGACATAATAAATTAAAACTAAATTATACTAACCAGGGACTTCTTGTAGGCCAATGGTAGGCGATGAAGGCCTATCACACTATGGTTGTGGGTTCGATTCCAACAACCTTGTCTGATGTGACGGGTTGTCGCCCATCCTGTAGGTTGTCCTTTTTCTAAAACTACACTATTATAACATTACATAAATAATATCAAAAAAAGGTTTTATCCTTAAACAATATTATTTTATGTCCAACTTAATCCATTCCAATCTTTAGGCTTAACCAAAATAATTTGGTCCAAGCTTATAGTATAAGGAAAATGATTACTTGGAAGGTCACATAACAAGCATGTGAATACCATCATTTATCCTATATATATCATAAGATATATCTCGTTGGTTACATTCCAAACATGTGAATACCTTAATCATGTATTCTTTTGAAACATGAATTACCATAGAACCTTAGTGATAACATGAATGCTGTCAAAAGTTAACTCCTTCCACATAACAAAATCCCAAAATTTCTATATACTCAAACCATGATATAACTTGGTCCTTATATCAGTCATGAGCTCATTAATACTATCCAACATCTCATTATCTCCTTATCACATCATTATGTTCATATCATCGACATTCCAAAAATATATGAATAACCATTCCTGGTTACGGTACCATTCAACATATAATTTAAAATACTTTAGGAAAAACAATAGTGTAACAGTCCTTAGATGTGTCTTTATTTCATAGTACCATTACCTATATAACATAACTCTTGATAAATATAAATCATTCCAATAACTTCTTAAACCATTGATCGAGGTTGATCAATTCTTTCATCTCACATATCCTTTGTAGTGTCTTTATCATCATCAATATAAATACTACCCATACGACCATGATGATTCTCTTCATGAGACTTTCTCTTAGGGTATTGGTTTGATTAGTGCCCGAACATTCCACATTTAAAACATTTAACCATTGTTGATATCTTAGAAATACCATTAAACATGTCCATGGTGTTAAATGAACCTTTTCCTTTGCAATTACTGGCTTTAGGTCCTTCTTTTCCACACCCAAAGCATCATACAGTTCCGTTGAAACATTATATTTGATGCCTCTCCCCACATGATTTACATGAGGGAAATTTAACTTTCTTTCCTCTACGATCATCATGAAACTCCATCTTTCTATTTTTAGCTGAGTAAGGATACTTACCAAAGTTGAGATTATTGATCATATTATGATAATTCTGATTAGGAATAATAATGATGTTTCTACTTCAAAATCTTGTTTCATTTGGTTTCTCATGAAGAATATAATTCCACTGTCCATCATATTCTCCATTATCGGGAATCTTCCTATTTCCAGCCATTTTCTAATACCCAAAAAGAATACTGTGAGAGGAAGAAATCATGCTAGGAAAAACAACATAATAAAGGGACAGTGACATCAATATCTAACTTCTTAGGTTTAACTCTAATATTGTTACCGTAATTATAGGACTATAACCTATACATATACTTAACCTTAGGGACATCCCTAGACATACCTTAGAAATATCTCTAGGGATCTCACTAAAGTTCTCGCATCCTAGTTTCCCAAGGTTGACTAAAGCTTTCCTCTGATACCAACTATAGAGACCCATAATTGACGTATATAGACATTACATTACTTTTTCGGGATACTTAATACATAATAAAAGTAGACACTAAAGTACCGTAATAGTTTATTGTCTTTGGAAACTTGGAACATAATCATCTAATCATGGTGAAAGATCTTCAAAATCTCCCATAAAGATCTTCCCCTTTTGGTTTCTTACCTAAAACCATTCATTATATCCTGGTTAAAAGAAAACAGAAAAAGTTTGAGCTCAATTGCTCAGTAGGGGTGAACATAGATAACCTAAAACAATCCATAAACATTTGAATGCAAAAACTTGAACATAAAATGTAAATATCAAATTCTTGAGAGAAGACATAAATAATTGAAGTACGTAAGGAATATATCATAATGGAACATCAATCATGATAAAATAGAATGGGAAGAAAACATGTAATTGTGGAAAACCATTAAGAACATGATATGATTTCCATAGTTTCCAAGGCATTGCTGCCAAGACAATCGTAGTGGACAAAGTCCCTATTTGAATCGAGATCATTTTTTATTCCATTCTTGTATCACTGAACCAGATTAACATACCATTCTAGCCATGTCTATCTCATGAGATATGAATCTTTACCCAATTCATTAGAGGGAGATATAGTTCCCACCATCTTATAATGAAATCATTCTTACATGTGCAATAACATAAACACAAATCAATCATCATAACACAATGAATAAAATGGGTTTCATAAACATCATCCCATCATAACATAATCCATATAAAACAAATGGATACCATTGAATCATAAGAAAAGAGAAAACATGTAAATCATAGAGACATTATTCTTGAAACAAACACATATGACATAATGTCATCTTAGAAGGAAAATGGTTTTGATAAAATACTTGAAATGAAATCATGAGGAAAATATCCTTTCTCCTTAAAAATCACTTTATTTTCACAAAATTCCAAACAATTTTAAAAGAAATGGATTTTATTGAAAATAACCATGAAATATTGTAGAGTATGCTTCATTAAAATTAAGCATTATAAAACCGTAAAAATTCGTTGATGCCATATAAGTAAAAAAAACATTCTTCTCGTACTTTAAACGGAAATGTCAAAAAGTACCATGTATGGTAAACAAAAGAATGATTCCCTCCATAACACATTTTAAAAGTCAAAGAGGGTTAATCATGACTTTAAAAATACATGTAATAATATTAAACACTTTATTAAAAACATTTTTATGTACATGGATGAAAAATATACCCTAGTAAATACTTAGGTATAACAAATCTCATATAAAAATGAGATTTGAAAAATTATACCTTACCTTATGTCCGATATGCTTCCTATGTATTTGAACCTACTGTATAATGATTTAAATAATGTCTTTGAATTATTACAGAATCATATTCATTTTTATGATATCATATATGGTTCACTTATGACTTTATATTACCCGTTCTTTTGTAAATTCATGTTAAATTAGCGTTTTGGGTAAAATCGTATCATTTATCGTCCATATTTTGACTTGTAATTATTCATATTATTACATAGATCATGAATAATTACTTCTAGAATGTAAAACATGATATATATATATAATATATTTTCAGAATATACATATATATAATAGGTCGTTAAATGGAAAGAAATACACCGTTCATGGAGACGGTAGGTCGTACGTACGCATGAACATTATTTTCGTTTCCTTATTAAATTTAATGGAAGTAAATAAATAACATATACATAATTCCAGTATCATTAATATGTCAAATATTTTATTATTATTTAATATATATACTTTATAAACAATCTTTAATTGTTAACTTGTAGAATGAATCTCATCGCGTCGTGGAGACGGTAATCCGTATGTACGCACAAGCGATGATATCGTTCCCATAATAATTGAATAAAAAAGGAGGGGATGATAAAATATCTCAGAGTCGGTATGATGTTATAATAACCATATATAGTTATTATTTACACCATTATACCCATCCAAGTATGGTGGTGGTGGAAAAACCAATTACTCCACGTCATGGAGACGGTATTCCGTACGTACACACACGCGGTGATTTCATTTTCTATAGGATGGATAGAAGGTGAAATGGGGTTATTTAATATTTATAATATCATATCAGTATATTATTGAATCTTATTGTATTACTTTACAATGAAACAACTAATGTAGAATATGTTGAAGAAGAAAGAAACTTGAATGAATTGGTAGAAGAGATTACCTCTTCTTCAACGCACCTCATTTAAGCTTCCTCTTAAGAGACTAGAGTTGGTCTTTTGAGAAGTCCAGAACCTCCATAATGTATCTAAGGAAGTGGAAAACATAAATGGGCAGTGTTTGGACGATCATGAAGGCTCAAGGTGTTGTGAAGAGGAGAGGGAGGAGGTTCCCTTTTATAATGGAGGAGAGGGGCACCTTTGGAAACATAATTAATATTAATTTATAATAAATTCAAAGCCTACATAAAAACCTCCAAAATTACTCAAATCCAAATATGAGATGAGATAGGGTTGTAATATCATCATCCAATTAAATTTAGACATGTTGTGAATTTATTTTAAACCTTATCAATTTGATTTATCCTTATTTAATTTATTTAATCTTATTTGTGGTAATAATATACTAAATATTATATTGTTATAAATAATAACTTATGAGTTGTGAATTATCCATAATTAGATATTTTATGACATTTTTGACCATATAAATTTCAATTTATAATTTTTAAATATTTATTTAATTTTTAAAAAATTTATTAATATGTTATTTTTATAAAATAAAAATAGTGTTAATTTTGACACTATTCATTTATTTGAATTTAACTAAAATCCCAACAGATTATATATTCGGAAACAAATGTTTAATAGATTCCTAAGATATAATATGCATCTATAAAATTTGTGTAGAAAATTAATTAGTTCATATAATGTTTATTTTAATATTTATAAAACCATTTGTTTGATATATCTTTTAATAAAACAATTACTACATCATATTTTTATAATCATTTAATATACTTATTATTTGCATAAAAATTAAAAATAAAATCATAAAATGAAGATAACTATATTAAATTTCATAATAATATTTTGACACGAATTTATCATCTTAAAATAACAATATTTAAATTGTTATATTTATTAAATTATGAAGGTGACATCTTTGACATCATTTAAAATAAAATAACATAAATGTCCTAATCGGCATTATAAGACTAAAAATGGTCCAAAAATATACCCTTATATTATTAGCGTATAGATACACTCGACTAATAATTTTTTGTCAAGTTTCTGGTCCTTTGGATATGTATTATTATTTTAATAAAAACTATATTATTGATTTTTCACTAAATAAATAACTTCTACATAATTAATGTATAAGATTTTAAGGTAATAAAATATTTATTAAAAATTAAAAATAAATTACCATGACAATGAAAAACTTTTTATCTTTAAAATGAGAATTTATAATCGACATTATATTCTGTATAACTATATATTAAAAATAATCTAATTATTAATGTTTGAGTGAGACCTTTCACTTTCATTTAAATAAACTAAATAAATAGTCTTAATCAAATACAAGTGGGTTCCATTAGATTCCATTTAGACCCAAGTATGATTTATGGTAATATAAAATCATCCAATTACATTAGGGAAAGTTTTAGGGTAATTTTATAATATTATATTTACCCTTAATTACCTGATTTACCTTTAACCATGGTAAATAAAATTTACCGTAGTTACTATTCGTAATGACTAAAAATAAGAAGTAGCTTATTAACATAATTTGTACCTATTTATTGCAAATATGGAATCCCTTTTTCTAAATTCAAATCACATATGTTTCAGAAATTAATTCAAAATTAATCCTGTTGTTAAGAAAACGAGTTTTAAAAGTTAAAACATTGCAAAAGATTGAAATGAATTTACCTATGAATTCAATGTAATATCAATGATAATTACATAAATTATATTCAATGGTAAAAATATATTCTATTTATATTTTATAACAGTTCAATATTATAATTTAATCATTTAATTATTACGATGAAAAAGTTGTTTTTAATTAAAACATAACATGTTTTTACTATTCATTAAAATATGAAAGTTATCAGAATAATATGAAAAACTTATCCCAAGTAAATTTTTATATACTTATTCCAAAAAGAATTTTATTTTGTCAAATTTAACTTATAAACATGTCAATAACTAGATTTAAAGTGGGTACCCCATCAAAAGGCGGCAAAACTGCATTTATTGAAAAATACCTTACTCGAAAAATTTATTTTGTTCTCACACGATGTTCTAGAAAATGTGTAAGATAAATAATAATGTTATAATATTCAAAACGTGGTTAATACTATTCATAATGTCTTGTTCATAATAATATTATAACAATATGTCGTTTTTTAGTGATACTCGGTATTGCGTACTACACAGGCTATCATGGAAGGTCCCGATTGCGTGTAATGCAAGACAAGTTAAGGCTGTGTGTAGTGCACGCTCTCTCTGTTGTTGCGTATAACATAATAAAAACTTATTTCATTTATACATTAAAAAAAATCTATACTTAATGTTGCATAGAATAATTTCTACAAAATGAACTTGAAATTGTGTGTAACACGACCGAAGAATAGTGTTTCGTATACTGCATGTTAATATGGTTTTGTGTATAGCACAAGCTTATTTTGGTGTATCTTACAACACAAGACATCAATAAAATTAAAAATAATAATTCTCATAAAATGTCGGGTTGTTACATTCTACCCCCCTTAAAATTAATTTCGCCCGAAAAATTCATCATGGTTATTAATGGTTTACTACTTGAAAGTTGCTTTCATTGAAACCCACAACATAAAAAGGAATACGAAAAATTAATTTTAAAAAGTGATGTATGAAACATAATGGTTACCCAAATTAACTCATCACTAGGTTTCCACGTAGGAGAATGTTGGTGAAAATATGGATATGGAAGAGAAATCTAACCATCATGTTCTGATGGAGAGTGGTAGTGATCATGGCTATGAAAAATCCAACAATCACAAAGCCATAAATTTGTGATGATCTAAGGTACCATCTGATTCATCAGATATGAGGGTAATAGGACAACATTTTTGGATTTCAAGATAATTTCCCTAATGTTGAATTTGTTTTGAAATAAATGAAATACATAATTGATTTTTGTACAATCTCACTATTGTTCGTGGATTGAACCATTTCTACTTCATCTCTTAATGAAATGAAGATGAATTTGTCTTCTGTGAAGTGATAGCGGATCATGTGATAGAATGATAGGTCATTCCATCCGTCTCAAACAAAAGGTTAGAAATAGTTATTAAATATATATATAAGTCCATCCATACTGAGATTAATCGTATACAGTTCCTTAAATGAACTTATACTTCATATATCATGCCACTTAATAAATTAAAACTAACTTATACTAATCAGGGTCTTCCTATAGGCCAATGGTTGGCGATAAAGTCCTGTCGCACTTTGGTTGTGGGTTCGATTCCCGCAACCTTGTCCGACGCGATGGGTTGTCGCCCATCCTGTAGGTTGTCCTTTTTATAAAACTACACTATTATAACATTACAGAAATAATATCGAAAAATAGTTCTAGACTTAAACAATACCATCTTATGTCCAACTTAATCCATTCCAAACTTTAGGCTTATCCAAAATAATTCGTTCCAAGCTCATTGTATAATGAAAAAGATTACTTGAAAGGTCACATAACAAGCATGTGAATACTATCATTTATCCCCCATATATCATAAGATATATCTTGTTGGTAACGTTCCAAACATGTGAATACCTTAATCATGTATTCTTTTGAAACATGAATTACCATAGAACCATAGTGATAACATTAATGTTGTCAAAAGATAACTCTTTCCACATACCAAAATCCCAAAATTTCTATATACTCAAACCATGATATAACTTTGTCCTTATATCTATCATGACCTCATTAATACTATCAAACATCTCCTTATCTCCTTATCACTTCATTATGCGCATATCATCTTCTTTCTAAAAATATATGAATAAGAATTCATGGTTACGGTACCATTCAACATATACTTTAAAATACTTTAGGAAAAAAAATAGTGTAACAATCCTTATATGTGTCTTTATTCCATAGTACCCTTACCTATGTAACATAACTCTTGATAAAAATAAATCTTTCCACTACCTTCTTAAACCATTGATCGAGGTTGAACAATTATTTCAACTCACATATCATTTGTAGTGTCTTCATCATCATCAATATAATTACTACCCATACAACCATGATGATTATCTTCATGAGACTTTCCCTTATGGAATTGGTTTGCATAATTCCCATACATTCCACATTTAAAACATTTAACCATTGTTTATATCTTAGAAATACCATTAAACTTGTCCATGGTGTTAACTAATCCTTTTCCCTTGCAATTACTGGCTTTGTGTCCTTCTTTTCCACACCCAAAGCATCTTCTAGTTCCATTGAAACATTATCTTTGATGCCTCTTCCCAAATGATTTACATGAGGGAAATTGAACTTTAATTCCCCTGTGATCATCATGAAACTCCATCTTTCATTTATTATCTTAATTGGGATACTTACCAAAGTTGAGAATATTGATCATATTATGAGATTGCTGATTAGGCATAATAATGATGTTTTGACTTTAAAATCATGTTTCATTTGGTTTCTCATGAAGAATATCATTTCATTTTCCAACATATTCTCCATTATTATGAATCTTCCGGTATCCAACCATTTTTTAAAACCCAAAAAGAATAGCGTGAGAGGTAAAAATCATTCTAGGGAAAACAAAATAATAAAGGGGGCGTACCTTCAATATCTAACATCATAGGTTGAACTCTAATATTGTTACTGTAATTCTAGTAATATAACCTAAACTTATACATTTCCTTAGGGACATCCCTATACATACCCTATAAATATATCTAGGGATCTCACTAAAGTTCTCGCTTACTAGATTCCAACGGTTGAATAAACCTTTCCTCTAATACCAACTGTAGAGACATGTACTTGATGTATATAGAAATTACATTACTTTTGCGGAATAGATAATACATAACAAAAACATGCACCGAAGGACTGTAATAGTTTAGTGTCTTTAGAAACTTGAAACATAATATTCTAATCATGGTGAAAGATCTTCAACACCACCCATAAAGATCTTCCCCTTTTTTTTCTTACCTAAAAACTTTCTTTATATCCTGTGGAAAAGAAAACATAAAAAGGGTGATCTCAAATGATCAGTAAGGGTAAACATATAGAACATATAACAATCTATAAACATTTGAATGCAAAAACATGAACATAAAATCTAAACAACAAAATCTTGAGCAAAGACATAAATCATGGAAGTACGTAAGGCATATATCATAATGGAACATCAATCATGACAAAATAGCATGGGAAGAAAACATGTAATTGTGGAAAACCATTAATCACATTATATGACTTGTATAGTAGCCAAGGCATTGCTGCCAAGAAAATCATAGTGTACAATGTCCCTTTCTGAATCGAGTTCATTCCTCGTTCTAGCCCTGTATCACTGAACCAGATTAACTTACCATTCCATCCATTTCTATCTCATGAGATATAAATCTTTACCCAATGCATTGGAGGTAGATATAGTTCCCACCCATCTCAAAAATGAAATCATTATTACGTGTTCCACAACATAAACATAAATCATTCATCATAACCAAAAGAATAAAATGGGTTTCATAAACATCATCACATCATAACATAATCCATATAAAAAATGGATATAATTTCATCATAATAAAAGTGAAACCATGTAAATCATAGAGACATTATACTTGAATCATAAACATATGAAATAATGTCATATTAGATGGAAAATGGTTTTGATAAAATACTTGAAATGAATTCTTGAGGAAAATATCCTTTCTCTTTAAAAATCATTTTCTTTTCAAAAAATTCCACACAATTTTAAAAGAAATGGATTTTATTGAAAATAACCATGAAATCTTGTAGAGTAATCTTCATGAAAATAATGCATTATAAAACCGTAAAAATCAGTTCATGCCGTATATGTAAAAATACATTATCCTCATACTTTTAATGGAAAAGTCAACAAGTACAACGTATGCTAAACAAAAGAAAGATTACCTCTATAACACAATGTAAAAGTCAAATAGGGTTAACCACGACTTTAAAAATACATGGAATAATATTAAACACTTTATGAAAAACATTTTTATATACATGGATGAAAAATAAACCCCAGAAAATACATAGGTATAAGTAACCTCAGATAAAAATTAGATTTGAAAATTTATTCCTTACCTTATGTATAATATGCTTCGTATGTATCCAAACATCCTGTATAATTATTTAAATAATTTCATTGAATTATTTCAGAATAATATTCATTGATATGATATCATATATGGTTCATTTATGACTTTATATTACCTGTTCTTTTGTAAATTCATGTTAATGTAGCATTTTGGGTAAAATTGTTTCATTTATCGTCTGTGTTTTGACTTGTAATTATTCATATGATTAACTAGATAATGTTTAATTACTTCTATAATGTAAAACATGATTTATATATAATATATTTTCATAATATACATATATATGATAGATCGATAAATGGAATGAAATACACTGTTCATGGAGATGGTAGGTCGTACGTACCAATGAATACTGTTTTCTTTTCCTTATTAAATTGAATGGATGTAAGTAAATAACATATACATAAGTCCACTATCATTAATATGTCATATATTTTATTATTATTTAATATATATACTTTATAAACATTCTTGAACGGTTAACTTGGAGAATAAATCTCATCGCATCATGGAGACGGTAATCCATACGTACGCACAAGCGATGATATCGTTACCATAATTATTGAATAAAATTGGAGTGGAAGATATAATATATCAGAGTCGGTATTATGTTATAATAACCATATATAGTTATTATTTACACCATTATACCCATCCAAGTAAGGTGGTGGTGGAAAAACTAATTACACCACGGCGCGGAGATGGTATTCCGTACATATGCACGCGCGATGATTTCCTTTTCCATAGTATGGATAGAAGGTGAAATGGGGTTTTTTAATATTCGTAATATCATATTTTTATATTATTTATACTGATTTTATTACTTTAAAATGAAAATACTAAAGAAAATGAATTTGAAGAAGAAAGAATCTTGAAAGAATCGGTAGAAGATATTACCTCTTCTTCAACAAACCTCCTTTAAGCTTCCTCTTAAGAGACTAGATTTGGGCTTTTGAGAAGACAAAAACCTCTAGAATTTTTCTTGGGATGTGTATATGATAAATTGGTAGGGGTTGGCCGAGAATTAAGGCTAAAGGTGTTTTGAATAGGAGAGATAGGAGGTGACCTTTTATAAGGGAGGAGAGGGGAACCTTTGGAAACATAAGAAATATTAATTTATAATAAATTCAAAACCTACATAAAAACCTCCAAAAATGTCATAAATCAGAATATTAGAAGATATAGGGTCGTAATAATATCAGAAAATAAAATCTAGACATGTTGGGAATTTATTTTAAAAATAATCAATTTGATTTATCCTTATTTAATTTATTTAATCTTATTTGTGGTAATAATATTCTAAATTATAAATTGTTATAAATAATTGGTTATGTGTTATGAATTATCTATAATTGGGTAAATTATGACATTTTTGACCATATAAATTTCAATTTATAATTTTTAAATATTTATGTGATTTTTAAACAATTTAAGAATATGTTATTTTTATAAAATTACAATACTGTTAATTTTGACACAATTAATTTATTTGAATTTGAATAAAATCAAAATAGAGGATATATTCTAAAAAAATGTTTAATAGATTCCTAAAATGTCATATTCATCTATAAAATTTGCGGAGAACATTAATTAGTTCATATAATTTATATTTTAATATTTATAAAACCATTTATTTGATATTTCACATAATAAAAAAATTAGTACATCATTTTTGTATAATCATTTAATATACATATTAGTTGAATAAAAATTAAAAAAAATCGTAAAATGAAGATAAATATAATAAAATTAATAATAATATTTTTACTCGAATTTATCATCTTAAAATAACCATATTTAAATTATTATATTAATTGAATTATGAAGGTGACATCTTTGAAATCATTTAAAATAAAATAATATAAATGTCCTAATCGGTTTTATAAGACTCAAAATGGTCCAAAAACATACCCTTGGATGAAAAGGTTATAGATATACTCGACCAATAAATTTTGGTCAAGTTTCTCATCCTTTGGATAGGTATTATTTTTTTATTAAAAACTATATTATTGATTTTTCACTAGATACATAATTTCTACATCATTAATGTATAAGATTTTAATATAATAAAATATTTTTTAAAAAATTACAAATAAATTAAAATGATAAAGAAAAAAATTTTAGCTTTAAAATAAGTATTTATAATCGAATTTATATTTTGTATAACTATATATTAAAAATAATCTAATTATTAATGTTTGAGTGAGACATTTCACTTTCCTTTAAATAAACTAAATAAATGGTCTTCATCAAATACAATTGGGTTCCATTAGATTCCATTTTGAACCAAGTATGATTTCGAGTAAAACATAATCATCCAATAACATTAGAACAAGTGTTAGGGTAATTTTATAATATTATATTTACCCTTTATTACCTGATTTACCTTTAACTATGGTAAATAAAATTTACCACATTTACTATTCATAATGACTAAGAAAAGAAGATTATTATGATAATTTGGACGTAAATATTCCAAATATGGAATCCATTTTCCAAATTGAAATTACAAAAGTTCAAGAAATAAATTTAAAATTAATCTCGTTGTTAAGAAAACGATTTTTAAAAGTTATGACATTGCAAATGATTGAAATGATTTTACCTATGAATTCAATGTAAGATCAATTATAATGATATAAATTATGTTAAATGGTAAATATATATTCTATTTATAATTTAATATCATTCAATATTATAATTTAATCATAATTTATTATGAAGAAAAAGTTATTTTTAATTAAAATATAGCGTGTTTTTAGTATTCATTAAAATATGAAAGTAATCAGAACAATATGAAGAATTTATCCAAATTAAATTTTTACATACTGATTCCAAATAATAATTTTTTTTGTCAAATTGAACTTATAAACATGTAAAAAACTATATTTAAAGTTGGTGCGCCATAAAAAGTCGGTAAAACTACATTTTTTGAAAAAAATACTTATTTTACTCAAAAAATTTATTTTGTTCTCACATGATGTTCTAGAAAATTTGAAAGATGAATAATAATGTTATTAAATTAAAAATTGAGTTAATACTATTCATAACGGCTAGTTCATAATATTATTATAACAATATTTCATTGTTTAGTGAAACCGGGTATTACGTACTACGCACACTATAAAGGAAGGTCGTGATTGTGTGCAATGCAAGCTAAGTCAAGGATCTGTGTAGTGAAAGATACCTTTGTTATTGAATATAACATAATCAAAAAATATTTCAATTATACATTAAAAAATATACACATAATGTTGAGTATAATAATTTCTACAAAACGAACATGAAATTGTGTGTAACACGATCCCAGCATAGTGTTCCGTATACTGCAAGTTAATACAGTGTTGCATATAGAAGAAGCTAATTTTTGTGTACCGTATAAAACAAGACATAAATAAATTTAAAATGAATAATTCTCATAAAATCTTGGGTTTTTACAATACATTGGTTGTTTAAAAGGAATAACTTTGCATTTGGAGGCCGTATTAGCTATCCAAAAATCATATTCAATTTTACGTGAAATTTTTCTCTCAATATTGAGTCATATGAAATTTATTTATAGTGGAATAAAATACTCATAATTTGAGTGAAAACAATCTGTTTGACTTAAAACTACTTAGGAGAGTTATTTCCATTCACTTTTGTTCTTTAGAAAGCCTCTCAATTCTTCAAATATGGATTTTTGTGCCCAAAAATGCCCCACCTAGAATAGTATCCAATGAGGATGTATAGTATAAAATTATATGGATAACTCTAAAGTAAAATTTATTATTTATATCTCTCCTAAAATGACATATGTTCTTGCATGTCATTTTCATGGTTCATGCAACCAAGGTTATCCCACTTCTATAGATAGTGGAGGGGCCCCCAATACTAATATGTTATTTCACGAATGTGTGAATATATTTATTTTTGTGAAAAATAAATCTCATGTGAGCCCTTACATTGGAATTTCCTCAACTATTTGTTATGTAAAACACACATTAGTAGGAATAGTTTCATGAATCGGACTATATATAATCACATATAGAATCATTCATTGATTACCATGACGATTCATGGATTAACTGGAATTCACACAACATTGGCACGTTTTTCACTAAAATGAGTTAGAAAATATTACTAACATTGTTGAAATCGTTGAATATCCCATTGAGGCTATTGTCACTACTTCTCTTTACACTACCATTGTGAGGAGGAGAGAGATTTCTGATAATTCAAAATTATTCCAGTATATATTTATTGAATCATTAAACTATGTAGTACTTAAAGTATTGACTAATTTATATAAATAATATCATCAATGAAACAATTTACCAATATCTGGATTCATATTTCTAGATGACATTATTATATCCCATATGTATGTGTACACTCTCAGACATTGTATTGGAAGACCATGTGAGCCAAACTAGTGTAAAATAGACCAAGATATTCATGTGGTGATGGATCATAACTAAATAAATATCTATATGATTTATATCTATATATGGTATATCATTTGGGAGTTTCAAAAACATAATCTATTTCAACCATATTACTCTAGTATCTTCCATGTGTGCATTTTAAATACTCATGGGGATGTTTTGAGTACGTGGAAACATAAATGGGGATGGGGGGATTCAATGATAAGTGGGATTTGTTGTACTAGATACACCACACCTATGTGATGTTCCTAGTGGAGTAGTTTCAAGTGGCACTGTACTAGGATGTATGATGTCTTAATTTAATGCCTATCATCATCCAGATCCTCTCCCAGAGATGTTTTTTATGTAGCTAATATACAAAAAATCATTCCATCAACCCCATGTAAAGGTGGGGATCATATTTTGTGGTATACACCACATCAATAAGATACTGATAATGGGATTCATTTACAATTATTTCCTCCTGAAATAGAGACCATTGTTGGAACATGATAACACAACTTCTATGCTATGGGGGACATTGTTCTTCTTCACAAAGATCTTTTAAAATAACTTAACCAGTACTATCGTTCTTTTTTTCACAACGTTTTTCTATTTTTATATAAATGGTAGATTGAAAAACATTTTTGGGGTGATCATAGGTTCTCTATGGAGTGAAAAAAACACAATAAGGTAAGGTCATGATGGTTCACCATCATGTAGGGAAAGTATGACAAGTAACGACAAAACATGAAGGAGTGACGGGTCCTAGAAGCTATGTTAACTAATTTTCAAGAAGTATTCCAATGTGGATGGTATCTACCCATAAAAGAAACCAACATGGGGTTACAAATAAGGACTTATATGATTGAAATAGAGCTCAGATTTGGTAACCATATCAAACTGGGAATCCTAGTTTTTAGGTGATATATGATGAGTTAGGTCATGTAAACATGGGTGACATGCACAACTGCATTTTCCACCCCTTCTATTTCCAACATGAATGGTTCAAACTACATATTGTATGGTAAATCTCCTAAAACATAATCACACATATAATTAATGTGTTAAATAATGAAATTCATAACATAATTAGAGTGTAGTTTATTATAATTTATCAGATGATGATTGTCAAAATATTTTCTAACCTCAACAAATTCAACTTTCACCCCCTCTTTTCTCGGACTAGGGAGATGAATGATGAATGGAAGGGAAACCAAAGTAGGGGATAATTTTCAAACCTTTTAAATGTTGGTCATTAGTTTCAGGGATTTACCATAAAAAAAATTGTAAGAAATACACCCTAGTTGGTTTCTCCAACCTATTCAATGGTGTTAAAAACCAAATTCCACCCATGTAAATTAGTGTTCTCTTGAAGATACATCATTACATTCAATGGAAACATTGAGGAATTCATAGAAGAGTGATATTTGGGGATATTGTACTAATTACACCGAAAAATGATCAAATTAGAATTACCAAGGATAATTACAACATCTAAATTCCATTTTAACACATATTGGTGTTTTGGTAGCTAGCCATATGAGTGGATGTTTTAGAGATACTGTATGGAAAATGTTTATAAGGAGTGCCACCATTAATGGAGGTATTTAGGAATGTTCAAGGTTACCATGGAGGGCCAATGTGACTATTTTGGGATCCTCAAGTTCCTATATTCACCTTTCGAGTGGGGAAATTGAATCTCACATGTTTATAGGTGAGTGGATCCATAGGACGTACCTAAGAGAGATAGACGAAATCCCCAAGGATGCTCCTAGAAATTTGGTTGATTCATTGTTGATGAATATTCATCACATCATTACTATAACTAATAATGTGATAATCCCTAAAATATGGTAGATTATGGATTGATTTTGGATTACCCTTACAATAGAGTACCTATGGAAGAGTGTCACAAGAGATGAAGTAGAGCTTGTAATATTTGGTTCTATCAAACTCTAGGGATGTTCCATCATTGAATAAATGATTTTATTTATATCTGATATCGAGTCCATAACTATCTATGGTTTTGTGAGTGAACCTTCTACTATGGGGTTAATATCCATACATTGTGATGGGGAGAATGAGTTTCTCTCCAGAGTTGTTCTAGCCCAATAATAATCATACTGGATACATAGACATGGGAATCCATTGATAAAGAATACTATGAAAATAAAATTGAGTAGGTAGGCCTTCAAGAGATTAGGTAAATCCCACATTATGATATCATGATTGAATTAATCATTTATGAGTAAAATAAGAAGAATTAA
The DNA here is from genome assembly GCA_963277665.1 of Viscum album. NCBI lineage: Eukaryota > Viridiplantae > Streptophyta > Magnoliopsida > Santalales > Viscaceae > Viscum > Viscum album. The sequence continues at coordinate 1,118,045,956 of OY728120.1, forward strand.
TGTTTAATGGAAAAAAATTCTTTGAGCATTACAAACTCTCATTTACAGACATACATAGGAAGAATTATGTGAGTAAAATGAGGATTCCATAAAAGGTAGAACGTATTCTTCCCGTGATGATGATGAGGATACCTCTGAATCAAAATATGTGTAACCGATGGGGGATACCATGGATAAAACTTAGAAGGAAACAGAATTTTCCCCACCCTGAATTTTATTTATTAGAACCACACACTATAATTCAAATGGAGACTCTATCTACCAGTAGAACATGTCATTCGGGTTGGTTAGTCTTTCTAAACCCTCTACACCCTTGAATAAAATCTATGTATACACATTTTTTATTTCCCTCTTCCATTTAATAATTGTTTGGTATTTTTCTTTTTTTGTTTTATTCTAAATAGTTCATAGATACATGACAACATTAGGATCTCCAGAATGCTTTTTGGGTGATTGATGACATAGAAAGGACACATGGGATTGGGCTAGTATTTCATATTCCAGGCTCTAAGGGACCAACCAGAGAAAAAACTACTCATGATATATTGTTCTAGGGGCTAACAAAACATTACATCATTGACCCATTCACATACATTAACTCATCTATCTCATGACCGGTGTTCTACCTCCACTCTTTCATGGGTTTAAATATTTATTAACTCTATGATATTTTACATTAATGTGTCCTTTCTAAGATAGAGATTACCTTATATTATTTGAACTATGACCCATGTACCGATGACTGGAGTAGTATAGGAGTCACACTAAGCATATATGGATGTGAGGTTGAACCTACTCCAACCATGATGGAGGGGTTAAAAATGTTGTCAAAACTAATCAAGATTATCCTTCTTAGATACCATAGTAGTAGACTTCCATGCCATAGGTGGAAAGTGGAGGATATCATGGAACCATCAACTAGTGATGGGATGACTATAGAGATGGTTGCTACTTGTAAGGTGATTGGAAATTTTATTCCTCCCCACATTGATCCAATTTCAACTAAAATTATACTGGATCAGGTATGTATCACCATGGTGGTTATGCTCATTGAAGATATAGATGAACATGATGCAGATGTTAGCGAGGAGAACTAGGTGAGCTAATGTAAGGCATGAAATATATTCTTGAAAATTATTAATTGCACTATATGGGATGATTTGGGGGGATACATTCACTCATAGATGGTGATCCTAAGGACCATATTATTGTATTACTGAACTCACCACATGAATAATCAAGACTTTATTTCTATGAAATTGTGTAAAAAGTAGAAATTGTTCATATCCAAAAAATATCAAAACACAACTGAGGGAATATTATCATATAATGTGTATGAACTATATATTTCTTAGTTACAAGGAAAACCACATTAGAATTAGGTAATCATAATTTCTAGGGAGGAAAACATCAAAAAATGGGGGTGTAGTTCGTGGTATCTAGAGATGAGGTTTCTTTGGATTCCTCTTTTCCTACAGTGTGAAGTAGGAATTATGAAACGTTGAAAATATGGAAATATTACGTTTGATCTTAGGTGGAGGATACAACATGGAAGTATTGGTTGAATCAAAATCTTTTATCATCATGATATTATATGGGGGGACAGACGTAGTTTGTATATAAAGCCAGACTAAAGGGTGGATTTCATTACAATAATGGATATTCTCTAGTATATGGATAGACCACCTCGTTTTTTTTAAAATATATTTCATTTTCAAATTCATTATGTTCTTATTTAAACATCATTCTCATAAATGAGATAACCATCTTAGGATATCAAAACCTAAGTGAGTCATTATCGGTGTGGAAAAAAAGATATGAATATAAGGTCAATGAATTATATGAGAGGACTGAATAATGTGGATGTATCAAGATTAGAATACAAAGTCAATCCCCACTAGAAAACCATAAATATGTGATAATCAAGTTTTTACGAGTCTATGGTTTTGATTAACCGAACATTATTCTTGATGAGTAAGGTTAAAATACCAAGGGTGGTACAACTCTAATTGAGGGATGGGAAAATAAATAGATGTAAAATATGGCCTTATGAGTATCTATGGAGAGATGGTGGAGGTAGATAGGTAAAGGATGACTATTGACTATTTTCATCATAATGGTTACATTTTTGTACTGGTGAAGATGTATCCAATGAGATGTTTGACCTGGAAGGAAAATGTGCCTACCTAGAAATGTGAAATATCCAAAGGGGTATCCCATCAGAGATGAAGGTGGTGGTTTCTTCTAGGCATTTTCAAATAGTTTTTAATATAAATTAATTGGAAACAATTATATCTGATTAAGTGAAACATTCATAGGAATATTTTAATTAAAAATAAAGTTATAAAAAATTATTTCTAGGATATCAATAGAGAATCCAAAATTAAAGGGAAGTGAAAAAAAGTAGTGGGGAAAATACATATTCCATATATATGAGAGGCATGGGGATAAAATGAAACTATGCTCTAGGGAGAAAAATGATTATCTACTAGGATTATTAGTTAAATGTAATATATATATTACCAACTGTTATGAATGTCAAATTCCAATTCTTAGGATATGTTGGGGAAAGGTAGTTTAATGTCCTTATATTAATACCACACGTTCTAAAACATTTTTTTGGAACATGACCTTGACCACTGAGAATACATTTTTGAGGTCATGGAACCATGAGGATGTATTCTTATTTATGGTCTTGAGGTTGGACGATGTAGTGGAGATACAATTATTCTAATATAAGAAAATAACTAGATATGAATGAGTGGGAATATGGTAATCTTTTTCCAATGTTAATTGGAACACCCTTACACAGTAAATGAGTTTAGGGTCATTATGTAAGGACCAAGGACTTATCTATTGACACATGTATCATGAAAAAGTCAAAAAATAATGTTCATGTGAAAAAGTAATCTCAATGTGAATTGAGGAATGGCCTCATCAAAAAATTATAACCAAGAGAACCACTAATGTAAATCGGGTGGTTTCATGGAGAAAGGGACATCTTCAGAAAGATGAGATATTATAATTGGGATTGATAAAAGTCTATATAGGAACATAATTACTAGGATGGGAGAAAACTGTTGTTTTTTGGTTGGGTGTCAAAAAATCATTACATATATCATGGAGTAGGAATCACGTTATATGTTGTGATGATTGCTGGCATGGTAGGTTACTGAAATCACAAAAAGGTTTTACACCTGAGTGAGGATAGAGGAACCATGTTGTTTTAAATCAATCAATCGGGGAAGAGAATTTAGTTTTATTTCATATCACATTGGAATTGAATGATTAATTTAATATCATATGATGTGGATAAAAGAAATGTAAAATTAGTGGTTCTTTTAGATTAACTAATACAAAATACCTATGTTCAGGTGATCCATTCTCGGTGTGTGAATCATGACACAATGGAGGACTATAAAAACTACTTGAGAAGTACTAGACATAATAAGTCTTGGTTAGAATGATTCATCATCCACTAAAAGAACCCAAAATAATATATGATTAGATATTCATATCCCAAAATGACTAGATCAACCTTTTAGTGTACTAAAATTTTAAAAAGGGAAATATTGAGGGAGTTAAGATTCAAAATGAGAATGGTGATATGTAATAGTAAATTATACATTCCAAAATTAGAATTACAAGAGAGGCGATGAGTAGGAATATGATGAAAATTGAGCAAATTCAAAAAACCAATTCCATAAGAACATCATATAAAATAATTTTATATTGATTGCTAACCATTAAATTCACAGAAGAATTATCATTGACTATTAGAAGTAATCTTCTATATGTGATTAGGATGGGTGGTTGGCCTACTTATATTTGCACCATCACCATTGGGAAGACATTTTGACATGATAGATTGATGATGTAATTTAAACTCCAGGGTTACAAATAATTCAGATGAAATGAGAAGATCAAATAAGGATACAAAAATCATATGGTTAAATTGTCATGTATTTAGAATATATATATGTGTTTTACCAGGTTTATGTTCTATCGAAAGAATAAGGGACCCAAGAAATGTTCAACCTTGTCTTATGGAAATCTAATTGGAACCCTATGTTATGGATATTATGGTCATCAATCTTGGATTAATGTTAGAGGATCCCTATCTCTCATCAGTGAAACAAAATTAATACCAATTTGAATAAAGAAATGAAAATACAGATGATCCTTCAGGATGATGGGTCACAAATTAGGGTAATGATGCCTGAACCGTTATTGATTTTATAGTTTAATGTAATGTAATATTTACAAAATGAGGAGATGATATTTATTGCATTAGAAAAAATCATAAAGGATGATATAAGAAATTTTGGGAGTGAAGAAACACAATTAAATGTTGTGTTACATAGACTATAGTAATTTAAGAGTTTAGGGTTATAAATATTTCAACCATTTCTATCATGGTGACACTATTTGTTATTGGGGGAGAAGGATTTGATGTCTAAAAATTGAGCATTAGGTACCAAGATGAGGTAAAAGTGATGGAAAGATTATGACTGGGCAGGAATGATAGTATTCACGAATCACTATATATATCAAAAATTGGGACTCAAGACAAATGTTGTCATGGAAGTAATTGTCATATGAGACCAACATCGAATACAAGAGTCCTCTTGAGTGAGATACCAATTGTATGATATATTTTAAATTCCTGTGATAGGGACTATATATTATATTTTTACATCATATGGTAAGGACATAAATGAGGTGTGGTAGTTTATGAAACAAGAAATCCAATGAATAACTGATGTGGAGGACTGTCTAATGTTGGAGTTTGTTCCCCAAATACTACGTGATTCATAAATGATTAAGTGTTTTCTTTACAAACTAATTTTTATAATCACATTATTTTTGTTCCACTACCTTACATTTTATGTGATAATGTCATTAGAATATATTTCACAATGAATGTTCATAGTACTTCCTCGTAATAAATTGAACCTAGTCATTCCAACACATTATCCTTGAATACTATTATATATCCGTATGATATTTCCTGATGGAACACATACAATACATGATAATAGGAGTATGAGGCTCATAATATATTGAGAGACCTTCTCTTGGTGTTCTCACCTGGAAATCCGCATGATATGATATTATTAGAATGTATCCATTAAAAGTAAATATATATTTCTATGTATTATTGTCTGGTCCTATATGAATGCATGTGTATTGATATGTGGACATTATGATTATCATTAGTGGACATCATGACTCACCTACCTAGATTCATTGATAAAATGGCGATGTCATATGTTCGTACTGAGGTATGATATATAGGGTTCTTCATTAGTGAAATTGAATTAATTTGTAATGTGGGAACAAATTGATCCTTTATATTTCTAGGCATATGTTGATATATCAAGAAATTTTATGGGAACTAAATTTCCAACATAAATACATATCTATGGTGTTCGGTTTGTGATTTTTTCCCAAACAAATCCGGGAAAGCAATATCAAGCTTATCGATTAATGAAATAAGCAAGAATCCTATTTAATTTTTTTTACCATGATTACGGGATTATATTACATAGTAAAAAGTCATTTTAGTTTGGGAATTGTTGAAATGTTAAATTATTTATATAGTGATTCCTTGGAGTTTTTTAAGATTCTGTCTTTGGATTTTCAGTGTTTATGACTAATGGCACTTCGAAAAATCCAATATAGGTACACAATAAGTGTATCCACAATCTCAATTAATTCATTGTATTGAATTTGATAAGGTCAAATAAATAATATCTATTTTTCTTGAGGATCGACATAATTTAATCTCAACATATTCAAATGAATAAAAGAGTTAAATAAGATTAATAAATATTATTTTACATGTTCATAAAATATAAAATTTATTTGATTTATCGTAGAATAATAATATGAAATTTATTTAATTTTACAATCAGAATTAAAGTATTAGTAAATGATGATGATGGAATATATACTAATATTAATGGTTTGAATAGAGATATATGATATTAATTTATATTTTTAATTCATTCCACATATGAGGTGACTACTTATTGTAATATTCCTAATAATAGGCATGGCTACAAAAAAGGAATAATAAATATGGTTAGGGGATACGTGATATTTACAACCCAAAACCATCCATAAAAATATATATAATTATATCATAACCCTAAATCAGTTTTTGTAACATCCCAAACATGGTAGCCAATATATATGGTGCTCATAAATGGGTCACCAATAGAAGGAAAAGATGATGAATCCACAATTTGGGTCCCAACTCTATGATTGGATCATTAACCCATGCACATCCCATTCCACAATAAACAATCTATAATATGGACTTCTCTCCTATCATGAGATTAAAGCATAAATTTAGCTCAGGTACCTAATGGTGGCCTGAGTAGGGTGTGAGTACAAATCTATAGGCCACCACCAAGGGCAGATACAAAATATCTCATCTAAAAAGATATTGTATGAAAGTACTAAATAAAAAATGTTAAAAAGATTTCAAATGAGAGCCAATAGTTTAAGAATTTCACCTAAACCATTTTCACTATTTATCCTAAGGGTTATACATCTTAATCAATTTCAATTTTGATTATGATTTCATAATAAAAAATGAATAAGGGGAATAATCATTTTTTCTACATCACTAGGGAATTTCATGTCACAATTACTTCATAAAACATACCTTGGAGTTTCGTTGCTAGGTAGTCTCATCAAATGAATTGTTTTTGGGAATAGAGCCTCAGTCTTAGTCTCTAACACATACATTTAAGGGGGTGGTGTTTAGAGCCTCATTCAAACTTAACAAGTGGGAATATATCCCCAAGTCCAATACCCCACACATACCACCAAGACATGGGCACATGCTTCTTTATTCACTTACCATGTATAGAAATACAATAATAATAATAATTGTACACACTTTCAATATACAATTCATCATCCCTTCAAAACATAAATCATCTTCATGAATTAACACATTAACGCATTTCCAATTTATAATAAATGAATCATTAACACATTAAAAATATTCCAAATGTCCTTTTATGACATGTTATCATTTAAAAACAAATATATCAATTTCATTTAACTATTCGTGTTAACAATGAAATAAAAATATCATAGATCATCTTTTATTGACTAATTTTTACATGATAAACGTAACCATCGTCTGTTTTATGTCATATACCCATAAAATTAAAATTTAGTTGCCCAAAACCATGTTCATAGATATGAAAAAACCCTATAGGATTACTCTTTCATGTTCTAGTCATCCTCAACACATCCCACGATGATCTTGAGAGGTTCAGTTAATCATTTAACCATACAATTGATCATTTATCTCTATGGTCATAGAGATTAATATTTGAAGGAACCAATAACACAACCACATACACATAGACCAACATCAAGACTGTAGGATATAACATTTAGACCACCAACCTAGATTCTAAAGACAAATTCACCCTTAACCTTATCCTTTGGATCAGATTCATGAACCCTTTTGTGTCCCAAACTAATATCCACTAGAAAAGAGGATTTTAAGGACTCTAATGAAGAATAAAAATTACACAATCTATAAATTAGAAAATGGAAGGAAGTGGATTGTTAGTATCACCCAATGCTTCAATACTCACCCAACAACACTCAAAATGGATTAGAATTGAATGACATTACTACATGGGATGCTGGAGAGATATTGGTTCATCACACTTTCTACTGGTGGAGAAATGAGGATAAAAATAGGGTAATGGGTGATAAATCTTTAGGGGGGGTTGTAAAATCCCCCAATTTTAATATGGTATACATTCTAGCTTCATGGTTGAACAAACTGAGTGCTACCCATGAACCAACCTCTTTATAATAGGGGGACAGGTGATAAAATTTCTTGGGGAGCCTACACAGTTTGAAAAACCCTATGGTGACCATGTGAGATGGATCTATCCAATCCCACAAGGTTAGGCCTTCCCCCTTTCATGGTTTCTGAAACTGTGCACCCCTCCTCTATGAAAACGTGGTTGGGATACATGGATACTTCTTAATATGTTCAAAACATATAACATGCATAGGATGGACACCTTCTCACCTCCTTCTTGTCCTGAACCCCAGGGACACCCCTGAGACACCCTATACACCTAAAAAATGCTTATTTTACAAAAAAATAAAGTTATATAAAACAAAAATAAAACAATAATGTACCTCAATTTTAGTCTGGGATCCTACAACCTACCCACATTATAAGGAGTTGTCAATGAGGCACACTACCATTCATCATTGAGCTTCAAAATTAAAGAAATCAGGACACTAGGATGCATATCATTCTACCTATCCCAAATTTATTCTCGAACATTACATTTATTCCACAAAACTTGATCCAATGGAAATATATTTATCGGAAATACTTTCTCACATTGATCCAAAATATGAACTAAATTCTCCTTGAAGGACACATCATCACCATTCTCAATAACATCAACATCAACAACAAGGTAATGGTTGGGGTGACACTTCCAAAGCTTTGAGAGATTAAAAAACTTATACATAAAACTATACAACTATGGGAGAGCCAATCAGTTTGACACCACTCCGATATTCTCCAAAATCTCCAATGGATCCACATACATAGGTGTCAACAAACCCTATTTTAAAATACATAGGTGTCCCAACCATGGTGACACCTAAAGAAACAAATGATGACCCACCATAAACTCAATAGGTTAAAGACATCTATCAAAATGTGTCTTATTCCTAATCTAATCCATAAAAATACTCTTCTGAAACAATTGAACTTCCTTTGATGTCTCTATAATGAGACTCAGTCCCAACAACTCTAATTCCCCAACCCCCATCAAACATAACGATGATTCACAAGGCCTCTCGTAGTATTCCTCATATTGTTCCACCTGAATGATCACCTTGTAAATGGTGTCATAGGTTAAAATAAAGAAACACCAAGTGATTTTTCAATTATAAAAATATCTAGCACACATTCAGGTAGCATTTTTTCTATCACATGAATAGTATGATCCGTATTCTCATTCGTTTTCCAGTGGAAATCAATAATAAAAAAAATATGGGCACCCAGTTCCATATGTAACCCCTTCCAGATGCAAGATGTAAAATGAAGATCATGATATGAAACTATAGATTGTGTAACCCTTTGAAACCATAATATCACCCAAACATACAACTCCCCAATTTCTCAATGGTGAAGTCTCTTTAATCAATAATAAATTCTCCACCTTGGTTAACCAATCCACAACTTCCAAGATCACATCATTCATATGATTCATCCTTGGAAACCTATGAAAAATTCCATGATGACTTTAACCCATTCCCATTCCTAAATTGGTTAAGTATGTGAAAAAATAACTGGTCCCTGATGCTCAACCTTCACCTATGGACTTGTATATCATTTCATCATGAATCATTCAAACACTTTCTTATTCCATGACCACAAATCCTATCTACAAAGTTCATGATACATTTTGGTTAAACTAGGATACACCAAGCACGTTGAAGCATGGAAATCACTTATCTACTCTTCCAACATAAATTTTGTCATGAATACAAGGCCATAAATTTTAACGATCCCATTATCACTGACAATTAAACTGGATGTTGAATTCCCACCCTCAAGACTTCCCCTTGGGGCCAAACCCTCAAGATCAATATAATACCTCTCCATGATCTGAGTCAAAAAGGTGGAATAAACTAAGAAGGACGCAATGATCATCTTCCCCTATCTATATCAAATATCTAGGTTTATTTTAGCCATGAAATCTTTCCTCCTCCACTCAAAATTGGATTTATAAACTACCTGGTTTTGAATCTTACGAATCAAAGCATCTGTAATGCTATTCATATTTTAGAGCGTGAATACCAGCTAAAAATTAATGGTCTATATGTACAAAACTCATATTCTCTATATAATATTCAAATAATACTTTTAGAAGATGCATTTATGATTTTTATGATCAGTATAGACAATAAACCTCTCTCCCTAAAAGTAATGCCACAAAAAATTAAGTCATAAATCACATCAACCAATTCAATATCAGGTGTCGGGTAATTTTTTTCATGAGGCCTCAACTTTCATGACCCATATTACAAAACCTATTCATTCTGTATAAAAAATAATCCAATCCCAATACCAAATTCAACAAAAAAACATGGTATATTCCTTACCTGGATTGGGTAGGATAAAAAGGGGTGCAACTGTAAACTGCTTATTTATCTCGTAGAATGAATTATAACATTCAAAGAACCACTCAAATATATTTCAATTCTAGGACAATATTGAGACATGGGCTAAAAAATAATAAAATTCAATGATGTGCCTTTTATAATATCCTTTCAAGCCCACATAACATCGGACATCAAAAGAATTACTTGAATTATCCCAAGATAAAATAGCTTGTACTTTCTCTGGGTCCAAAGAAACACCTTCCTAAAAGACGATGTGACCCATGATATGTACCCTATCAATCCATAAATGACACTTTGATATATGGGAATATATCTTATTCTCTATTAGTGTTCTCCGTATGATTCCATGAGGTTTTTCATGATCATCACGATTCTTGCAGTACATTAAGATATCATCCACAAAAACAACTACAAACTAAGCCAGATATGGGTGAAGAATTTGGATCATCAAGGCCAAAAACACTACACGGTAATTAGAAAAACCAAATGACATCACAAAAAATAATAAAAGGAATACATTATTTTAAAGTAATTCCTTGGTATATCATATGTCCTAACCATCAGATGGTGATACCATGATGTTAAATTCATATTAGAGAACACAAAAGCTTGCCTCATATAGTAAAACTGATCATCAACTCATGGAAGAGGATGTCAGTTTTCAAAAATCATCTAAACCAATGTACAATAATCAAAACATAAACGAAACGTCTACAAACCTTCTTAGTAAAAAACATATGATCCTAAGGCGATGTATTTGAAAAAATAAAAATATTTTTCTCATGTTCCTCCAAATAAGTATTAAATTTCTAGACTTCATCCGCTACCATTCTATATGAGGGAAAGGAAACAGGTTCTAATTCTAGTAGTATCTATATAATGAACTAAACATATCTCTATGGTGGGAGCCCCAAGATATCCTCATGAAACACATCTTGAAACTAACCCACCATAGGAGGAATTCTACGATTCTCTACTACCCCATAATCAAGCTAAGATAATACAATTGGGATGTGAGTTCAAGTTACTGCAGAAGGACTATCACTATTGATCCTTCTCAGATATCCCATTTCCCAAGGTCAATATACATATTCATTTTAGGGAAGTGAATGTGACCATATGGAGGTAATAGTAAATATGGTCCTAGTACAAAACTAACCAATATTAGTTCAAAACCCACAACTAGATAATAAGGCCATATCCATGGTTTGTATCCATATCTATAACCTATATCTATGGTTTAATGAACCATGGTTGGTATTAGCATAGCTATAGGAAAAAACCTATAGCCATAGTTTCAAACTGTGGGAAAATCCTATAGCCATGGTTTTCAAACTATGGGAGTATCTTAAGCCACACAATTTTTATAGACATATTTGAAAACTGTGGCTATAGGAATATATCTACAGATATAAACTGTGGATAAAAATATATGGTTACAGTTTAAAATCGTGGCTATAGGGATGCTGATTCCATTAAAATGCAATATCCTACGCTGAAGTTGTATACCCAGGGGGTGGCATGAACTCATTTGAAACTACTTCTACCTTACTGTCCAGCAAAGCTATTGTTGGTATAACATAAAAAATCATTCATTATAAGCATATGATGTATCTCATTCCAGCTTTAATAAAAAAACTTTCAGGTAATCTTCTCTTCACCACCAACCAAAGCTCTCATACATGTGTATAAAAGACATAAACAACTAAAATAGAACTCATGTATCTTATCTCTTATTGTATGTTCTTGCTAGGATATGGACCCACTGATCCATTTCCATAGAACTATCTTTAGTCACATTGTGGATGAGAATAAATACACCGCACAAGGTGAGTTCCCCAGAATAACGAATCTATCCAACACTCACCAAGATGTAGATTATAATATTCATGCAAAATGTTGAGAACAAGGATCTCAAAAAAGACAAATCAAGCATAAAATAAACTAAAAAATGGCTTTCTACTCTCATATCCCTAGTAGTATCTAATGAATGTTCCATATAATTATTGCAGTGGGGCCAATTATTGAATTATATAGGTGAAATTTTGATTCTAGTGTGTGGGAAGATAATATATATTTGGGTTCCTTATGTAATTTTGGATTTGAAGTTTAGATGTGGTGTTGAGTGGGGTTTGTGAATTGGAATCGGGCTCAGGGAGGTTTTTGAGTGATATGAAGGTGAATCACATCATATGTGAGTCATTGATTAGAGTGGGAGCATTATAGAGAAGGATAATAATTGGTGACCCAACCATTAAATTACACTAGGAGTCAGGGATCAGACTTAGGTGTAGGAGTTATATGATCTCAGGACGCATCAAGGGGTGATGTAATCTTGATTGTGGTATATGATAACACACCAGTGATTGAAACCAATAATTTTAAAAAAAAACTCATCCAGAGGAGAACTGAATGTTGTTTTTCATGGGGTTGGATGCAGTGAGGTTAAAACCACGTTGATATCATTTTGTAAAATCTAGTTACGAGGTCGGTAGACCATTTGAAGCTAATTCTCAATTGTAAATTCATAGGGATAGGGGAACCATGATGTTTAGTAAACCATTAAGAGAATATTAGTATGGTGGAGATAACCATAAGATATAGGATGATTCAATTTAAGACACCGAGGAGTGTCTAGATATATGGGTGTGGTGAGACCCTTCTTGGTGTAAGCATTTTTTTTTGAGTGTGTGGATTGACATATGGTGTAATGCATTCCTTGATGTTTGGATTTGTGTAATTGAAAAATGATTAGAATTAAGATATGGATAATAGCGTGTTCTAGGAATTAACAACCATAGTAGTTTGTGGGACATGTTTTGATAAATTGTATTGCTTCTCGATGATGATAAGTTTTATGGTGGGGTGTTTGTAATTCCCTATAGGTTTCTAATTCATTATTTTTTGGAGGAAACTTGTGTTGTTAATATAAAGCATGGATTGTTTCATAAATTTGAAATTTTATCATGAATATGAACATTATAAATTCTTAAATAGTATTTTTGGATTTTGTTTCAGTCCCCTGTTGGTACCTCATAGGATTGGGTGGAAGTTGGTGGAGGTTTGGGCTGAAAAATAATGGAAATATTGAGAGACTAGGAGAGTACATTTTAAGTTGATCCTCCACTCCCACATCCTTCATTCCATCGCCATTCGGTTGGCATATTTTTAGATACATTTATATGGACACCCCGGCTACACATGCCCCTTCCCCCACCCGCTGCACACCCCTGCCCCCTCCCCCTACACACCCTGATGTACCCCAAACCCCAAACACCCATCCACTAGCCCCTCCTGAAGCAGCACCCAATGTCCCCAACCCCCCACCCACACATGTCCGCCACATGAAACACCCCTATCCCCTCCCAATACACCCCATACCCATCCCAATTGATGCACCCCCATCCCCCCTATAGTAGCACCCTACCCCTCTTTCTCTATCCCCCAACACCTCCCCCACCCCACCCCCATGAACTCCCCCCACCTTAACTAGTCCACCTACTTCACCCCATCCTCCCACCCCCCTTCAATTTCTCAACCCCCTACACAAACCCCCCTTCCCCAATCACACTATAAACTAATGTATTTTGACAACATAGCACTGGGATAATAAGGGAGAACCCATCCAAAGTGTTAGGCCGAAATTATTTGATGGTATTGAAAATGTAATAAATGATGTATTCACAATAGTATTAGAGAATGTGGATCTAGATATAAATTTTTATCATATGAGAACATGAATCAATCTATGTGTTACCCTTAGATTAGTTTACATTCAACAAATTAGGCAACACATGAGAAAAAATAATGGTTATTTCCTAGTTTAAGACTAGAGGAGAGGACATTACATTAACTAGTAATCCAATACACTTGGAACTCATAAATAGATATTTCCTTGAAAAAACAAGTGGTTATTATAAAACAAGTTTTTAAAATAATCACGAAATTATGAATTTAAAAAAAATCAAGATATTATAGAATTCAAATTAAACGGTATGTTAGAGGGAACATAGCTCAGCCTTAAGGCATGCTACTTTTGATAACGACAACTTGAATCTTCCTTATTTTTTCACTTGTACACATATGAAAATTCATAAACCCACACACACACACACACATAAGGACACCATTCCACTAGGTACATATTTTAATAGCAAAATATGCACAAGGGTGTCCATAAATATATTTTTATACTAGCATATACCCATTTACACTTACACATGTATGAATTTTACATTTCCAAATTAAGCATACCTAGACCCAATATATATATTCATACATCCATGGGTGAATATATATAATGGGGGAACTTATATATGTATATGCCAACCTACACATACACATGTAATCCTTCATCAATGATGACATGAATCCACCTCAACAAGATCCAGAACACAGTACAAAAATATTAGGAACCAGAAAATGACAACAGCCTAATTAAAATTATTCCAAAAAATAAAAATGGAATAAACATTACTGAATTAAAATTTTGATATCACTATCTTTTTTGGTGGTGGAAATAACCAGCCTCATTATAGGAAACCACCTGTAAGGAAGTATTAGGAAATGAAATGAGATATAATGACTTCTTATATATATGTCATCACTCTATCAAATGTAAATGATAAATGATACATGAATCTATAACCATCAATGAACAAATATTATTAAAGTTGATATTTACATCCCAATACTAAATAACATGATCATTAAAAAAGGATTTTTGTTCAAATTCCCTCCTCATCTAGTTGAAAATTTCATCATTAATTTATAATGTAATGAAAATTAATTTCTTTAAATTCCCTCATATAGTGGGGATTTCAATGTCATACACTATATAGAATAGTCATATGCATTGGAAAACTATGTCAAATGTTGGGCAATCCAATGTTATACCCCAGTGAAATTTCTCATGGTGGGACTTGATAGTTGTTCAACTCAATATAAACTTCATTTATTTTTTATTTTTGTTATTTTATCCCCCATTATGTTTTAAAATCAATGAATCATGAAAAACTTGTTGAATATAAACCATAAATGGATTATGAAATAATTAATCTTAATTTTACATTAATTTTATCAATATTTATATATTTATCATGAATGAATAAGTCTCTGGAAGATAGGGATTATAAACCCCCCGTCAAATTATTCATTCAATTCTTCTTCCACACAGTTATTGTAAATCTTTTATAATATTATTTATATCCTAATACTAGTTTTAAAATGAATACTAACGTGATATTTTCCATAATGTAAATATCATTACCCATTCAAGTCATTTTGTTCAGTTTGATTCTCATTCATAAATGGCCTAATGGATTTACCACCCCACCATATTTATTGAACACCTCTTCAAAATTAGAATCACCATCATCCCTATGAAAATTTTAAATAGGGATGTTGGGACATGAATCAAATACATATGGATAGAAATATAGTTAATCAAAACCTCTTAGAGAAACCATGTTTACTATACACTAACCATTAGTGTGATATCATTTTATAATTGTGATCAATAGAGGTGTTCAATATGATTTTATATAGAATGAAATATTGTTTTTGTAAAACTAAATCACGAGTTTCTTAGAAATGAAAGTTTGTATCACCAAAATGTTGATTTTTTTGTGATTCATTTTCTAGTAATGTAGCCAAATGGTTGAAATATTTACACAATATCTTAAATAAGCAATAGAATGTGAGCCTTGTGATTTGAACCCAATGAAAAAACTAATAAAATTTTACAAAAGTAGCCAGATATGTTTTTGGGCCAAATGAAGTTATATAGAGTAATTGAAAATAATTCCATCAAGCTAATGAATCTCCTACCTAGGAAAATCATGCCACTATTACATTTATTGATGACATTTAGAATAATTTAATGAAACACTTGATACATTTTATAATGAAAATATGTTTTTATTCTACTAAAAACACTATTTATCATACACACTGCCCCCTCCCCCCCTCCCCCTGCACCCACACCCCCTTCCCCCCTCCCTGCCTATTGCACACTACCCCTCATCCCCCTTCACCCCCACTGCCCCCCTACACACTTCCCATGTCCCCTTTACCCCCAACATTCACTATAACACCCGAAGATTCCATGATACATTTCCCTTTGAATAATACAATAACTTTTGTTGCACACAACTTCGAGATTCAAACACACCGCGACCAATCAAACTAGCCATTATGAATAGTAATACCAAATTTTTGAAATTTTATAAATTTTATATTTAAAAATGGAATTCAATTTTTTTATTTTTAATATCGAAATTATCTTAGTGTGACGTTTTGGTATTTTTCTAAAAACATTAAATTTTTTATGAATAGTGGAAAAACACTGCATTATTTGTTAAAAATTACTTTTTATTGAACAAATTATTTATTTTATTTTAATTTATTTTTGTTCAAAATAGATACATAATACATATATGTGTTCAACATAATTCATTGGAGTCATTTTATAATAAGTTTATATATATAAAATTTTATCGAACTATTTATCGTCTTTTACCCAACTCCTATGAGAATTTTCATATTTGTATAAAACATAATTTTCTACTTCTATGAGTTCAATTTCGAAAATCCAAGATACACAGTTAATATCTTTAAGTAAAATGTGGTTCAATAAGATGAAAATAATTTTTTTGTGAATAGTAAATTTTTTGCTTTTATTTACCATGGTTAAAATAAATAGGGTAATTAAGGGTAAAAATGATATAATCATTACCCTAACTCATATCCCAATCATATTGGGTAAGTCTAATTCGACAAGAAATAACCCTTGGAATAACATATGATCCCCTTTGGTCCACTTGGATTAGATTCAGACATTTGTTATTATTTTATTTAAAGAAGAGTTAAAAAAGTTAAATTAAAAGTTTAATAACTAAACCATTTTTAATATAGGGATATACATAAGATAAAATTGACTATAAAAATTAATTAGAAAGATAAAAAAATTTCTACATAATGTTATTTTATTTATAACTTTTATACTTTAAATTGTTAAATTTATTTTTGACACAATAATGATGCAGTAATTATCTTATTAATGAATAATTAAAATAATTGATATTATAAATATCCACATAAATATAATTTGAGTATTTTAATGAATTCCATTAACTTCTTAGGTTAATATGATATTTTAGGGATGATTAAAATATTTTTTTTCGAAAATAGTGTTAAAATTGACATAGAAGGGTTTTGAAAACAAATATTATATTATTAATTGGTATTATATTCCTAAAAATAAATTGTTTTATAAAAGGGCATAAATAATATTATATATGTCATTAATGAACCACTTGAGGATCTCTTGGAATTTTATTGTATGTTTATTAACCATATAATATAAAAATATGATGAGACGTGGTAAGTGTCAAACTATTTAACTAAGAGTTAAATATAAAAGATAAGGTTAATATGATGACCTCAACATGTCTAAAACCAATTGGTAGACAGTTTTTCGACCCATCACTACCTTATACTTTAATTAATTCATTTTTGATCCATTATAACCCGAAAAATATTTTATTATAAAATAATATTTCACATTTTTCCTAAAGTCATCCTCACCTATCTTATAAAAAGGCACCTCCCCTTCTCTCAAATTCACACATTCAAAGCCATTTAGCTAGGAAAAAACTTTCCAAAATATCCTCTCAACTATCCACCCTTCATCCTAGAGGCCTTAATTCAGTTACAAAGCCATCATACAGAGCCCTTTTGATCAAATCAAGAGAACGAACCCGGAAAAGATGTAAATATTTCATCACCTCTTTCATGTTCTTTTCTTATTCTACTTCCTCTTTTTTTTGTTTTTTACATTCCAAAATAACAAATCCTGTATATTCTATATATTATTATGTTACTATAAAAATGGTACAACCATATTCATTATTCTATCGATCCTATAAATGACAAAGTCCCCATATGTCTCTACATACATATTACCGTCTCCACGTCATGGTGTAGTTTGTTATTCAAAAAATTAATCATTTGGATGGGTATAATAATGAATATAAATGACGTAAATAATAAATATAAGATGATAATGATATATATATATATATATATGATATATCATCCAATTATATAGGATTTTAATTTTAAAATAATGATATTGTCGCTCGTGTGTACGTCCGGATTACCATCCCCATGAACACGAT
Organism: Viscum album; assembly: GCA_963277665.1. Classification (NCBI taxonomy): domain Eukaryota; kingdom Viridiplantae; phylum Streptophyta; class Magnoliopsida; order Santalales; family Viscaceae; genus Viscum; species Viscum album. The sequence continues at coordinate 1,118,064,336 of OY728120.1, forward strand.
GAGATTCATCCCCCATCGTAATCATTCAAAAATAATTTTCACATTATGATTAAAAAAAATGTTTATAAACATAATATCATTCTGTATATGAATCAAATACATCCTATCCATAACAAACATGGATTACGTAACAAATCATTTAAATGAAAACAAATCAGTTAACACCCGAAATGATGATAATACTAAATTATCATTAACAAAGCAATATTAAAAGATCATATACGATATCATATTAATGTATATGCTTATTTTATAATTTAATAACAATTATTTCACCATTATACAGAATCTTAACCTACCCATGACCAAGGAAATGAACAAGGTAAGGGTTAATTTCACAATCTTTTTATTATCCATGGTTGTTTTTACTAAAGTATCTATTATGACCTCCTTATCGTCCACATCCATGTTTCTTAAAAATGTATTTCAAATTTTTTTTAATATTTACTATACTAGGTTTTAAAGTCATTTATACTCTTGATTGACTTTTTATAAAATGGTTTGAAAGTAATATTTCAGTCTTTTTCCAAATAAGGTACCTTATGACATTTTTGACAAAATTAAGGTAAGAATTTTTATTACTTATATAACAAGTGCAAATATTTTCCGCCATTATAACTTCATCGAAGATTCCCTTACAATATTATAAAAATATTTTCAAAATAAATTTTTTCTTTTATAATTATATTACTTTTAAATTATTTCAAAAGAGAAAGAGATATTTCCCTAAAAAAAGTTTTGATCTCATCTATGTCAACATCCTTTGATGGACTGTGAGATTATTTGAAGTTGATTTATTATGATACAAAACATCCATATTTTATTGAAGGTTTTTTGAAATTTTTGACTATGGATGTTTTATTTTTATACCATTCATGGTTTATGGATAAAGGATTGACATTTTGTATGTTAGTTTTAATATGAATGTTTATGTTATGTTTAAAACTTTTCATATGAGGAATGCATTGGACTTAGTAACTGAGGGGTGAAGCCCTATATAGCTTCACGATGCATCGGTAGGTCTCATGAGACAGACTAGTGTCTTGGAACAAGGCCTTAAAAAAATCTTATTTTTAGTCTTGGCATAAGGACTTGACTACGTGATTATGAAGTCTGGTATTATGCATTTCATCATTATGAAAGTAGATATTGATATTGCATGTGATTATTAGACTAGTTTAATATCCATGTGAATAAGTAAATGGAATTATATTATTTAATCGTTGACATATTATGCTGATGTTTAAGTTTAAAAGTATTTTTTTAGTCTTATACATTGCCTTAAATGATTATGCTTATTTATGAATGTTTCTTCTATATTGTTATCCTTAATGAGCATCTGAGCTCACCCCTTTCTATGTTTTATTTTTCCCAGGATGTGAAGATTTATATTATGACTGACCTTCAGGGATAGTCTAAGGGATATGAGTGTGTCCTACAGAGACTATGTTGTTTTAGTTTTTCATTTTATAAAGTAATGTAAAACTTATGAATGTATCTAGTATTCCCAAAGCTACTAAACTAATCGGTCTTTCGGGAATTGATCTTTTTTTATCATGCCAATGTTATGTAATAATGCTACGAATCTGGGTAACTAGGGTTACGGTGTTACAGTTGGTATCATATGATGTTTAGTACAAACCTTGGAAGCTAGATTTAGAAAAAATCTGATTAGAGAACATTACCCTAAGATAGACTTTGAGGATTAGTATAGAAAAACATCCTAGAATTTTGGTACTGTAGAGATTTTGTGAGTTTTACAATAAATACATACATGTTTGAATACAATAAGTTAGAGGCGGAACTGGCTCATATGTAACTAGGGGTAAAACCTAAAACCCCCGCATTGAGCTAGACTCAAATGGGAACTTCTGCACGACAACAGGCCTTACTGCACTCTTGGTTATGACACTCCCTGGGGATATGATTAGGATAATTCACATTTTGTGTAAAAAACATTATGAAGGTTTTATAAGTATATACTTCCTCAAAGAAAACATTTTTATGATTATGGATTATATCCATAAACTGTTCAATCTTTGTAAAGTGTTTTTCAAGTTTGGAGTTATATATTGCGATTCATAAACTAATATAGTGTATGCCATTGTTTAGAAATGGTTCCCAGTGGAAGGAATGGAAACCATATTAATTCACATAATCCATGTAGGGATTTCCATCCTACTCAAGATAATAATAGTGGGGTTGGTGAAGCAACTGGTGCTGATTATCTTATCACCATACTAGGACAACTCACTCAGGTTATGAATAATAACCTTACCCGTATGAAGCACCCTGATCTAAAAAATATAAGGTCAATTTTAGACCGCTTCATGAGGAAACAACCACCAAAATTCAATGGGAGAAAAAATACATTAGTAGCTCAGAAATGGTTAAATTTCATTGAGAAAATATTTCATGCATTGGGGAGTAACGAAAGGGAAAAAGTTGTCATGACAGTTTATCGCCTCACGAGAGATGCAGATCATTGGTGGTCATTGATTCAAAACAGAAAGGAAGATGATGAACTATCAAATATGGAATGAATTTATTTTAAAGAGCTTTAATTAGAAAAATATTTTTCTCGTGACCATCGAGCGGATATGGAAAGACAATTTTTGAGTCTGAGGAAAAAAGATGATGAGAATGTCGCAAAATATGAGGCTAACTTTACAATGTTTTCAAGGCAACAAACATATTATATATATAACCCAAGGAGTAAGATTGATCGATATTTTGATAGTATAAAATCATTTTTTTCATCCAGCATTTGTCTCACAATGCGTCCTATCATACGAAGATATTGGCTGATGTTCTATCATGACAGAAAAAGAATTATCTTAGTTTTATAACATTAAATAAAAGACAGAGAAGAAGTGATCTTTTGAGCACTATAGAAATGGAAATAAGGGGATGAAGAGAAAAGTTGAATATCCATCTTGAAGTAAATCTAGGTAGAAAAAACCTAATAGTTTCTTGAAGGGAATTGGAGTCTCTTACTAGTGTGGTGAAAAAGGTCACCAAGCTTTTGATTGCAAGGGGAATAAAGTGGTTGTCAATGTTGAATGGTAAAATTTTAGAGAAAAGGGGAATTATGAAAATTAATTTCCTATGTTCCTTGGGAACATACCTCAGAAAAGGACAAGGGAGAAAGGCCAAGATTATGCGATCAGTACTTCTGAGGTTGAATCTCCGAAAGATGTGGAGGCTGGTAATTTAATTGTTTCCTCAATTTTATCCAATGCTTTATTTGATTCTGGATCATCACATTGTTTCATATCTTCCCAGTTTACTAAGAAAATTAGTTCTTTTCAATTTGACTTAACAAGGGGGTTGTTAGTCAAAACACCCTAAGGGAAGTATCATCCCAATAATGTTTTATGAATCAGCTCCCATTAGGGAATGTAAATGTTCTTTATCTGCTAATGGAATCGTCATACCCATGATTTAATTTGATATATTCCTCGGTATGGATTTACTTTCAGACTATGATGTGAAAATTTATTTTAAGAAAAAGGAGGTTTCAATTTTTGATAATGATAAGGAGTACCTTATATTTAGATACAAAACGTCACCACCTGATTCTTATCTAGATCAACCCATAGTAGCTTTACAAAATTCAATTATTTGGGCGATGATAATGAAATAATTATGGGATAGGAAAACAATGTTCCAATAGAGGAAATACCTATTGTGTAAGAATTTGTTGATGTGATTCCATAGGATTTACCTAGACATCCTCTAGAATGAGAAATTGATTTTTCCATTGATTTAATTCCAAGTTGAAGGCCCATATCGAAGACCCCTTATAGAATGGCCACTGTGGAATTAGTGGAACAAAACAAACAAGTAGATGAATTGAGTAATAAGGGATTTATTCTCCCTAGTTTTTCTCCATGGGGATCCCCCATCCTTTTTGTTAAGAAGAAAAACATATCTATGAGGTTTTTCATTGACTATAGTGAGATCAATGCTATAAAAATAATGAACAAGTATCCCATACCTCATATTGATGATTTATTCGACAAAATTCATTGAGCTCAAAATTTTTCAAAGACTGACCTTCGATCTGGATATCATTAGTTTTGTGTGAAGAATGAAGACATTCTGAAAATATCATTTTGAACCAGGTACGGGTATTACGAGTTTACATTAATGCCTTTTGGATTGACTAATGTACCCTCTGTTTTCATGGATCTAATGAACATAGTTTTCAAGGAATATATTAATGAATTTGTTGTGATATTTATTGATGATATCCTTGTATACTCTAAAAGATATGAAGATCCCAAAAATATCTTGTCCACCATTCTATAACCCCTCTGAAGAAATGAATTATTTCGGATGTTTAGCAAGTGTGAATTTGGGCTTTAAGAGATTTATTTTCTTAGACTTATTGTCTCTAAGGATGTAATATCTGTTGATCCTTCAAAGACCAAGGAAATCCAAGAATTGACAACATTAATGAGTATAACTAAGGTAAATAGTATTATTGTTTTAGTAGGTTATTATTGGCATTTTATCTATAATATTTCACGATTGGCTAACCCATTAAACAACCTCAAACATAATGGGGTTAAATTAGTTCGGAAAAAATAGTGTGAAGAATGTTTTGGAAAAACTGAATAGAAGATTAGTCCATTCTCATATATTGACTCTACCATCAGGGAATGATGGGTTTGTTATTTATAGTGATTCTTCAAAGAAAGGACTTGGTTGTTTCCTTATGCCGATTAATAGAATTATTACCTATTCATCACGGCAGCTAAAAATTCATGAGATAAACTATACAACTCATGATATTGAGTTATAAGCTACAATCTTTGCTATGAAAATATGGAGTCACAATCATTATGGTGAAAAATATAAGATTTATACTAATTCCAAGAGTTTGAAATATATTTTCTCACAAAAAAGTACTCAACATGAGGAAAATGCAATGGATTGAAAAAGTCAAGGATAAGGATTACACAATACACTACCACCTGGGGATGGAAAATAATGCGGAAGATGCTTTGAGCAGAAAAGATCATTTTTTTGAACAATATGAGAGTTGAAAGTGATCCTATTTTTATGGATACAGTTAAAATGGATATGGGAATAATCATGGATGTTGAAACAACAACCATTTTTCAAATGGTTACCAAACCATCTTTAATTGAAAGGATAAAAAGTTGTCTGGCTGATGATGAGGATTTTCAAAAGAAGATTAAATCTGTGAGTGATGGGAGATTGAGTGACTTCATATATGATGATGGAATTTTGAAATATGTGAAGAAAATTTGTGTTCCAGATATACTGGATTTTAAAATGGAATTGTTAGATGATGCTCATAGCATCAATTTTTCTATACACCCTAGTAGCACCAAGATGTATAGAGATTTGATGGAATATTTTTGGGGGGACAACATGAAGAGGGAGACTTCTGATTTTTTTTTAAGATGTATGGTTTTTCCAGAAGTGAATGATGGAAGGAAACACCCTGGATGAGTCATGAAACCTCTTTCCATAGTAGAGTGGAAGTGGTATAATATTAAGATGGAATTTGTCATGGGGATACCAAGGAGTCCTATAAGGAATGATGTATTATGGGTCATGGATGATCATCTTACCATGTAATATCATTTTATTTCTATAATAGAAGATTTACCACATGAACGTCTAGAAAGACTATATATTAATGAAGTTATAAGACTTCATCGAGTACCCTTATCAATTGTTTCTGATTGTGATCTCCATTTTACTTCAATATTCTAGAAAATTCATCAAAAATACCTATATATAGAACTGCGTTTGAGCACTACCTACCAACCTCAAACTGATGGACAATCAGAACAGACTATTCAAACTTTAGAAGATACGTTGAGATCTTGATCACGTGACTTTCAAAGAATGTGGGATAAATATTTACCTCTGGTAGAATTTTTCTATAATAATAACATCCATTCTAGTATTCAGATTTCACTATATGAAGCGTTATATAGAAAGAGATGTCGCACACCAACTTGTTGGGATGATGTTGGTGAAAGAAAACTCACAGTCCCAGAACATGTTGAGGAAACGATGGAAAATGTGAAGGTTATCTAAACCCACATCAAAGCAGCCCAAAGTATGAACAAGATCTATGCCAATAACCGAAGGAAGGATTTGGAATTTCATGTAGCAGACCTTGTTTTCTTGAATGTATATCCATGGAAGGGTGTTATACGTTTCAATAAAAGGTGTAAATTTTGTCCCAGGTACATCGGAACTTTCGAAATTCTAGAACGAATTGGAGTTGTAGCTTATCATTTGGAAATGCCTCCAAGTCTCTCCAAAGTTCATGATGTGTTCCTTATATCACTGTTGAGAAAATACATGCCTGACCCAACGCATGTACTCACCTATAGAGAAATTGAAATGGAACTAGATTTGTCTTATTGTGAATATCCTGTCAAAATTCATGAAAGAAGAGAACAAGTGCTACGAAACCAGATGACACTTTTGGTAAAAGTTCTATGGAGAAACCATATGATAGAAGAGGCAATGTGGGAACTAGAAGATCTTGTGATGAAAAACCACCTAAATCCTTTTGTGCGGTAGTATTATAGAAATTTTAAGGATGAAATTATTTGATGGAGGGAAGAATGTAACACCCCAAGCTTCTACGGCACATTTCCCTACGAATAATACAATAGCTTGTGTTGTGTGCTACATTGAGATTATAGCACACCACAACCAAAAAAATGAGCTGTTATGAATAGTATTACCCAATTTATAAAATTTTATAAATTTTATCTTTCAAAATGGACTTCAATTCAGGATTCGGAATATCTAAATTAGATTAGGGTGATTTTTTTTGGTATTTTTATGAAAACATTCAATTAATGATTAATAGTGAAAAAACACTACGTTATTGGTTAAAACTGAGTTTTTTTATTTTAACAACTAGTTATTTTATTTTAATTTATTTTAAGTCAAAATAAATACATTATACATATATATGTTCAATCAAATTCATTTAAGTCATTTTATAATATGTTAAGATATATAAAAGTTTATCAAACTACTTACCGTCTTTTACCCACCTTCTAAGAGCATTTGAAAATTTGTATAAAGCATAATTTTAACGCTTTTTTTATTTGAATTTTCAAAATCTGAGAGACACGGCTAATATCAGAAAGTAAAATTCGGTTCAATAAGATGAAAATAATTTTCGGTGAATAGTAACTTTTTTACTTTAATTTGCCACCGCTAAAAGTAAATAGTGTAATTAAGGGTAAAAATGATATCATAATTACACTAAAACATGTCCTAATTATATTGGATAAGTGTAATTTGACCAAAAACAACCTTATGAAGAAAATATGATCCCCTTTGGTCCACTTGTATTAGATTAGGACATTTATTATTATTTTATTTAAAGAAGAGTTAAAATATTTAAATTCAATATTTAATAACTAAACCATTTTTAATATAGGGTTATACAGAAGATAAATTCTACTATAAATATTTATTATAAATCATAAAATATTTCCTACATAATTGTATTTTATTTATAATTTTTAGAAATTAAATAATTAAATTTATTTATGACACAACTATAATGCAGTAATTACCTTATTAATGAATGATTGAAATAATTGATATTATAAATATCCAAATAAATCTAATTTGAGAATTTTAATTAATTACATTAATTTTATAGGTTAATATGACATTCTAGGATTGATTGAATTAATTTTCTCTAAATTAATAATGTTGTTATAAAATTATCAAAAACAAAATACCAAATAGTATCATAATTGATATAAAAGAGTTTTTAAATAAAATATTATGTTATTAATTATTATTATATTCCTAAAAATACTAGGATCTACCAAAGGATGTAAATAATATTATATATGTCATTAATGAACAACTGGAGGTTCGATTGGAAGATTATATTTGTTTATTAACCAAATAATATAAAAATACAAAGAGACTTGGTAAATGTCAATCTATTTAACTAAGAGTTAAATCTAAAATAAAATGTCAATATGATGACCTAAACCTATCTAAAACCTATTGGTTGAGTGTTTTTCGACCCATTACCACCTTATCCTTTAAATAATTCATTTATGAGCCATTATTATCCAAATATAATTTTATTATAAAATAATATTTCAAGTTTTTCCTAAAGTGACCCTCACCTCACTTATAAAAAGGTGCCTCCCCTTATCTCAAATTCAACCTTAAAAGCCATTTGGATTGGCCAAACTCCACCCAAATATCCTCTAAACTTCCCTTCCTTCATCCTAGAGGCCTTTTTTTAGTTACAAATGAAACCTATTGATCCCTTTTGATCAAATCAAAAGGAAGAACCCGAATAAGTGGTAAATATTTCATCACATCCTTCAGGTTCTTTTCTTCATCCACTTCCTATTTCATTGTTGTTTCCATTCTAAAATAATAACACCAGTATCTTATATATACTATGATTTTATTATAAAAATTGTACAACCATATTCATTATTCTATCCACCCTATAAATTATAAAGTCACCATATGTGCGTATGTACGGATTACCGTCTCCATGTCGTGGTGTAGTTTGTTATTCAAAAACTTCCTCATTTTTATGGGTATAATAATGAGTATAAATTATGTAAATAATAAACATAACATGATAATTATTCTGTATATATGACACACCATCCAATTATATATGATTTTAATATCAAAAGAATGATATTGTCACTCGTGCGTACGTCCAGATTACCGTCTCCACGAACGCGATTAGATTCATTCCACATCTTAATAATTCAAGAATAAATTTCATTTTTTGATTAAAAATAAGGTTTATGAACACTATATCATTATGTATATGAATCAAATACATCCTATACATAACAAACATGGGTTACTTAACCAATCACATAAATGAAAACAAATCCGTTAACACCTGAAACGATGATACTACTAAAATATCATTAATAAAGATATATTAGAAGATCATATATGATATCATATTAATGAATATGGATCTGGTATAATTTAATAAAAAATATTTCACCATTATACAGGAGTTTAACCTACCATCTAACAAGGAAAAGTACATGGTAAGGGTTAATTTCACAATCTATTTTTTATCCGAGGGTGTTTTTACGTAAGCATCTACTGGGACCTCTTTATCATTCACATCAATGTTTCTTAAAAAATTATTCAATTTTTTTACTATTTACTAGACTATGGGTTAAATTAATTTATACCCTTGTTTTAATTTTTATAAAATGGTTTTAATTTAATCTTTCAATCGTTTTCCAAAAAAGTTACCTTATGACCGTTTCGAAAAAATTAAGGTAAGAATGTTTTTTTAACTCATACGACGTGTGCGGCTATATTCCATCGTTATAACATCGTCGAAACATAAATTACAATAATATAAGAATATTTCCAAAATAAATGTTTTCTTATATAATTATATGACTTTTAATTTATTTCAAAAGACAAAAAGATATTTCTCCAAAAAAAGATTTGATTTCATCTATGTCAACATCCTTTGATGGATTGTGAGCTTATATAAAGTTGATTTATTATGATACAAAACATAAATATTGTATTGAAGATTTTGTGATATGTTTCATTTTAGATGTTTTATTTTTATAACATTCATGGTTTAAGGATAAATTATTTACATTTTGTATGATAGTTTAAATACGAATGTTTATGTTTTGGTTAAACCTTTTCATACGAGGAATGCATTGGACTTAGTAAGTGACAAGTGGAACCCGCTATAGGTCCTCGATGTAATGGTAGGTATTATGAGACAAACTAGTGTCTTGGAACAAGGCCTTGAAAAAATATTATTTGTATTCCTGTCTCAAGGCCATGACTATGTGGTTATGAAGTCTGGCATTATGCATTTCATCGTTATGAAAGTGGATATTAATATTGCTTGTGATTATTCGACTAGTAGAATATCCAAGTGAATAACTAAAATGAGTTATTTTATTTTATCTTTACTATATTATTCTTAAGTTCATGTTTAAAATTATTTTTTTAGGATTATAAATTTCCTTAAATTTTTATGCTTATTTATAAATGTTTCTGCTATATTGTTATCCTTACTGAGCATCTGAGTTTTCCCCTTTATATGTTTTATTTTTCCAAGGATGTGAAGAAGTATATTATGACTGAACTATAGGGATAGTATAAGGGATATGAGTGTGGCCAATGGAGACTCTATTGTTATAGTTTTTCATTTTATAATTTAATGTAAAACTAATGAATATATCTAGTATTTCCAAGGATACTAAACTAATTGATTATTTGAGAATTGTTCTTTTGTGATCATGACAATGTTATGTAATAATGCACTGACTCTAGGTAAATAGGGTTAGGGAAATACATTCACACCCAGTACCCCCCAACCGTCACCCAAACTGCCCCCACGTTCACCCCCACTTCCCCAACCACCTGCAACCCACTTCCACCACCCTTCCCCCCATTTCCCCCACCCCGACTACAACCCCACTGCCCATTTCCCGCTCCCCACCCACACCCACTACCCTCACCTAACTGACCCCTCCCCCACCCAGACCCCCACTACCCCCACATGTGCCCCCACTACTCCCCCACCTGCACCCCCACTATCCCCCACATGGACCCCCCACTTTCCCTTACCCCCAATGCTTCTAGGCCCCCACCTGCACCCCCACTTCTCCATGACCACTCAAACCTGCACCCCCATTGCCCCCCGAATGCACCCCCACTACCCCCAACCTCACACCCACAACCCCCACCCTTATCCAGACTCATTTGAACATCCCACCCCTGCTCCTCCTTGCCCCTGCACACATCCCCCACCCCTTCACTACAACTACCCCCAACACATTTCTTCCCTACACCCTTTACCCCCACCCTTCACCCACACATACCACCAACCATCACCCACACTGTCCCCTTACCCCTTCACCCCCGCCTTCACCCCCACTACACCAACCTGCACCACCACTTACCCCCACCTAAAACTCTTCATTCCTATATCCTTCTTGATTTTCTAGATTGAAACCTCATTTTTTATCATGTTCTTATTTTGGTATTCACATTTATTCTTAGTTTATATAGGTTTATGAATAGTATAAAGTATAGAATTTTACTTATTTTAATCTTACTCGATCTTCTTGTATTTATCAAACTAGTCTTCTAAATAATTAGACAATATTTTGGTTCATAATTGTCCTTCTTGTTGATTGTGTATTCCTTCATTCTAGAAACTGTAACAAAAAAATGTGATAATTGGTTCTTTCCTTTAATCATTAAACAATTATTATTTTATGGAATCTATGTCCTAAATTCTTAATAATTTGGAATAGTTGGTTTATATTTAATAGACACTTTCAATAGCCTTTAGAGTACCCTTTTTCGGCCCTCAGCACCACCTGAACCAGCCCCACCAACACCCTCCCCCTTTGCAGTAGTCCCCCCAACACTTCCCCAAGACCCCTGCACCAGTCCCCCCCAGACACCATTTTAGATAAATATTTGTATCATTATCTCCCCCTTTGTAAATAAAATCAACAACCCAGTGGTGATAGCTTCTTAAACTTCCTCATGCATGGGGACAGTGTTTAGAATAGCGTCTCCTCCCCAAATAAAAGAACCTCCCTCTTGTTATAGGTGTTTTGAAGATATTTTCAATCTGTTTTTTAAGTAAAAATGAATTAGACATTGATAACTAAAGTCCCATTTTTTATTTATTAAAATAATACCTAATGTATATTTGTCTGTATCTAAAATGATTAGAAGGTTTCTCATAAGGATTTATCATAAATTTATTTCCATAAATATCATCAATGGCCTCTCAATATTAACTATCAAATATCTAAAGTGGACAACAACCCAAAAAAGCATGTTTACATGTTTGAGTTGTTTCCACATACTCTGTCTCATCTTTACTAATTTTCATGGAGTTCAGATTCTTATAGTATCATATCACATAAACCTCTCAAATGAAAAACTCCCACAAAATGTTGATCTTCTATAAATATAATCACGTGCCCAATCTAAATCAATAAATTCAAGAAATTTAAAATCAGTATTGAATGAGTAAATTATTCCATAAATTACTATTCCATTGACGTGTTGCGGAATCATATTTTTGGAAATCATGTATGACTACCTTGGATATAGAGACCATAATGATTCTCAAAATGATGATACAATCATCTCTAATGGAATGAAAATTTATTTTCTACTATTGAGTTGGTTTAAATTTTCTACTAGTCCATGTTGAAGGTATAGGGAAATCATATAAAATAGGTGATAATGTCATTTCAAAGATCCCCATCCAATTTTCGTTGCATACACACATTATATAATAATGAAAAAAAGTTTTTTAAATTCTCAATAAATTATGGAATTCAAATTAAATGGTTAGGCATTGGGAACCTACCTCAACCCCAAGGAGAGATTCTTTTGATGATGATGACAAGAATATTTTTTTTCACTCGCATGCATATGCACCTTCACATATATATATTTATAAAATCACTAAGAAAACTTTTTCAAACAATATTTATTTTGAATAAACAATATTTAAATAAAATACAATAAATATAGGAACCACAAACTGGGTTATTCTTGAGTGAATAATTGTGTACACACCATCCATTAAAATGAAGTCACTAACCAAATTTGGTGGAAAATAACATTCAACAACAAGATTTTTTGTAATATAATTCCCAAGATTTTAATTTTTCATTAATATAGGATTTAATTACTATCATCAAATTTCTACAAATGATTTATTCACTATTGATAAAAAATATTGATGTGGAAATTAGGATAAAAATAGTTTGACACTACAGACACAATTACTTGATAATAAGGGTGTGTAAACCTTATAATCACTAAAGTCATGTTCATTAATTTCATAATATATTCACCAATCATTTTAATTATCAATATTATTTTATAAACCGATATCAATTCCATAATATACATATGAACCATGGAGTTTATAATATATAAAAAAATGTGAGTAGATGTTTTTTGTGTAATTATTCAACAAATTATTCACCCCTCTCTCAATGGTGGGTCATATCTCTTTCATGAACCTAACAGTTTTGTTTAATTTATAAATTTAGAAAAATGAATTTGAATATATAAAATGTATAATTTTATATAAAAACTATATATATTTAAATTATTTATTACTCTATGGTGTATATTTTATGGAATGTAATAACAATTATACCATCAAAATACAAAATTAGGTTTCCAAAAATTAATCGTAATCATGAAGATTCATGGGTTGTAATAAAATATGAAGATTAACATGTGTTATGTGTCATAAGTATATACTACGATTCAGTAATGAGAAAAAAAGTGTTTGGAGTTTAAGTTGATCCACTAGGATACAACATGAAATTTCTAAAATTATATCATTAGTATAATAGGGGTGCAAATTTCATATAATTTCATATCACCTAAAGAAAATATTTAATATTTCACGAGAAAAATCATTACTTAATAAATAAATTATTATATACTTGAGGTTATTCTAAACAGGGGCCAGTTGGGTACAATTTTAATGATATGTTAGGTGTCATAAAAATATTTAGGTCATCTCTAAACCATACACTCAAGAAGACCCATGGGGAGGCCCAAAGGGAGTTCTCGATCCCCATGGGATGATGAAATGTACCTTGGAATCAAGAAATACATTTTGGAATGATTTGTTCCTAAAAAATAAGATCCATGGTAACCAATAATTTCATATAGATAAAATGAAGTTATCATTCTAATAAAGAGAAAAGAAGTTAGATCAATATGATTATAAGGAAAATAATGTTCCAAACCAAACTAAATAAATTATACTAATCCAAAAAAATGCAATACATATTTATGTGAAATATGTCACCAAAAAACCCCACCCCTACTATCAAGGATACCTGATACATATCATAGGTTCCTTGTTTTTAATAGTATCAGATCATACATGATCGACCCACACCCAATGTTAACTGCATGGTGTGAGATTATGATCCCAATATTATCCCACGAAGTGTTCTGAAAGAAAATAATTTTATCATAAACCAATTATACTAATTTAACAAAATGAATGGAAAAAAATACATTTTCACAATTTACATCAAATTATGGAAATATACCCTATTGAAATAACTCAAGAAAACCTCTATAAACAAAACTATTTTCAAAGGAAATTTATTGAAAAAATATCATTCTCAAAAATTCAAATAGTTAAATTTCATTTAAAATATTTAAAATATCCAAATATTTAGGAAAAAAAATTAACCAAAGAGAAGTAAAATTGAAATAGAGTCATACAATACAATAATTCTATGCTTTCTATTATCCCCACACTTCAACAAGTAGTCAGGACTAGTACATACCACATACCCATATGACAAAATATTTGAATGTATGGTGAAATACCCTAAAAAATTGACATCATATAATTGAAATGTAATATGAATGAGAAGAAACACTATAAATAGGGTTCATAAAATGAGTAAACATTGAGTGGTTAAAACACTAAATTCCATCATAGGGTAATCAGGAGGTGAGTAATCAAGAGGTGCCTAATTAGGAGGAATGACTAGATGAGGATGATGATGATCCACAGGAGGTTGGGTAGCCACATCTGGGTCATGAATAAGGAGTAGTTGGGGAAGCTGTCTTGGAGTAACGTTGGTGGGGTGGCTGCGTTGGGTAGAAGCGTCGAGGCTGGACAGTCCTGGAGAGGAGACCTAGCACGAGTAGTGGGTACTCACGTCAGAGGCGTGCCAGAGGAGGAAGTAGGTAGGCCACCATGAACAAAATGGGCAGGGAACAAGATTGGTTTCATTTATTAGAAGAATTAGGGAGGAGGGCTCCACTGTGAGAGAGGTCAAGGGTTCTGAGGAGGGTCTTAGATTAGGTGAGTAAGAGGATCCCAACGTGTATCGAAAAAGTGGAGGGTCACAGATTGGGGGAGGAGGAGGATCCCAATGCGTATAAAAAAAGGGCCATTACTATTTAATTGAATTATGGATATAAAAAAGAAATATGTAACACCCCTAGCTTCCATGTTACACTTCATTTTAAATAATTCAATAACTTGTGTTGTACACAATGCCAAGTTCAAGCACACCACGACCTATCAATGTAACCGTCTAAAAAGATATAATTAATAGTACTATCCACATATTATAAATTTTTATAAACATTATTTTTCAAAATAGACTTCATTTTTTCATTGGTAATATCAAAATTATCTAAGGGTGAAATTTTGGTAATTTTCTAAAATGATTCAATTTTGGATGAATAGTGAAAAATATTGTATGTTACTTGAATTATGACATTTCATCTAATTTATTAATATTGATAGATTGTATTTTTAATTAGTTTTAAGTTGTAATTGGATTATTATTTTATCATTTATCTAAATTTAAATCATTTTATGTAATTTCACATTTTAATTTTACATAATCACATGTCAATCTTTTTATAGATATTACTTCTTAAAACACTGCTAATGGGTTATTGACAACAAGAATTAATTTTAAATTAATTATTGAAAATCATTTTATTTGAATTTGGTAAAATGGATTCAATATCTAGAATAATATGGTCCGAATTTTTTAAACAGTTACTTTTTAGTTTTTTGACTTTATGAATAGTAACATCAATAATTATTTTATTTATTGCGGTTAAAGGGTAAATCTGGTAAAAAAGAGTAGAAAAATAATATTATAATGATATAAAACAAACCTAAAACGTGTAATAATCCTATTGGATGATATATTTTGACCATGATAATCCTTGGGTTGATTTGGGGACCACATGGATCCACATGGGAGTGAAAATGACATGTTATATTAATTATTTTAAAGTAAAGAGAAAATTAACATAAAAATGTATCTTTTACTAAAAAATTTAATATTGGTTTATATAAATCATATCTTCAACTATAAATATTAATCATAAATATATAAGTATTTACCAAATCATTGGATTTTATTCATAATTTTTAGACATTAAATAAATAATTTATTTATTACACAATGATGATGCAGTGATTACCTTATTAATGAATGATTCAATGACATGATATTAAAAATACTAAAAGAAATATAATTTTAATATTTTAATGAAATACATGAATATTCATGATTACATTAACATATTATCTATTATTTAATGCCTTTGGGACAGAGTAATCAAGTTGTTTTTATTTTAACAAAAATCAATTACTAAATAGTGTCAAAATTTAAATAAATGAGTTTTTAATAAAAATAATATATTATTAAATGATATAAAAATCATTAAATTACTTTGTACAAAAAAATAACATGGATAGTGATAAAAAGATCATAAATGATCCACTTCTGGTTTTTTTGGAATTTTAATATAATGATATTAACAATGTAGTATAAAAATACAAGAGGACATGGTAAGAGTTATCTTATATTACAAAGGGCTAAATCTAAAAGATAATGTTAATTTTTAGACCAAAACATGTCGAAAACCTATTTTTTTGAGATTATTTAAAACTATACTCATTATATGCTCGAGATAAACCAATTTGGATCTATTAGAATCCGAAAATAATTTTAAAATAAAACAATATTTCAGTACCTTCTTAAATTGCCCCTCCCCCATCTTATAAAATGTAACCACCTCTACCCACTTATTAAAACCTATAAAGACCTTTAGATCCGCCAAGCCCTACCCAAATATCCTCCAATCATCCTTCAATTCATCCTAGTGGCCACCCTTTTGGCAGAAAACCAACATAATGAGCTATTTTGTGCAAATCAAAAGAAGACACCCGAAGAAGATGTAATTGTTTTATCCCTTATTTCAAAGTTCATTTAAGCTTCTACTAACTCACAAAAATTTGATACCATACTAAAATAAATACTCCCAATTATAATATATGATGATATTTTGTTAATATTATGGTATATCCATATTCATCTTTTACCCATCCTATAAAAAACAGTATCACCATATGTGCGTACGCACGGCTCACCATCTCTACTTTGTGGTGTAAATTGTTTTTCATCTATACATTTTTAGATGGGTATAATGATGAATAAAAATGAATTAAATAAAAAAATAATTTTATATTAATTCTTTAAAATTCATACTCAATCCACATACATACCATTGAACCATTAAGGAAATGGTATCATTGCTCATGCGTACGTAAGACTTACCGTCTCCACGACGCGATGAGAGTCATCATCAAAGTTCACCATCCTAGAATGATTATAATGATATGTATTATGAATAATTATGAAATATGTGACATAATAATTCATATGGAATAATATATATATATGTAGGTAAATATTTTTCATTCACTTACTTCCATTCATTCGAAAAGAAAACGGAAACCAATTTCATGCTTACGTACGACCAAATGTCTCCATAAACGGTGCATTCATATCTATTATATATATTTCTATTATGAATATATATTATATATAAGTAATATTATAATATTTTGAAGTAAGTAAATCATTATTTATTTAATATGATCAAGAATAACAAGTAAAAACA
This sequence comes from Viscum album, assembly GCA_963277665.1. Lineage (NCBI taxonomy): Eukaryota > Viridiplantae > Streptophyta > Magnoliopsida > Santalales > Viscaceae > Viscum > Viscum album. Next base: position 1,118,081,865 of record OY728120.1, read on the forward strand.
CGTACAACAAATCGAAGCGATTATTACCTGAAATGTTTCATTAACATGGAATTGATAATAAATGGGTAATATAAAGTCATAAAAGAATAATATATGATATAATAAATATTATTATGATTCTATTATAAGTTAATAATACCATTATACAAGAGTTTCAGACAAATTCAAAGAGTATCAGATTTATGGTAAGGGATTTGGTCTCAATTTCATTTCATTGAGGCATATTGTAATGTTATGCACCTAGTTCCCATTATACATTGTATATTATAAAGACTTGTTATGTCAGGAATCTCATAAATTTCATTATATTGTATTATTTCCTACATGTAAATCATTGATAGATCCATATTACTAATTAAATATGGTTATTTGATAAGGCGTATTATTTATTTTGATTTTTCAATATGAGAAATACTTTGGACTGGTAGTGATGGGTGGAGCTCAGACTTCATAAATCTCCTAAATGAATAAAAAGGTTCCCATGTGACAAATAAGATGGCCAAATGGGTTTTTACAATTAATTTAAAACCATTTTGTGAATAGTCTCAACAGAAATACGTTTTCATGTGCTTGAGACAAGGCATCCTTAAATTAAGTATTTCCCTTATTTAATTTCAGTTTTTATTTATCCATGAGATTTTTGTTGACATATCTATGGAAATAGTTCATTATATGTTTGTTGATTTATGTAATAAGTTTCATTTTCTTAATTACCGTATTAATTGTTCATTGTCTAGTTTTTTAAATAGAATCTGTTTTCAGATATTTACCTTTTCCATATAGATTGATTAATTCTTCCATTATACATACCATTACTGTGTATTTTAGCTCACCCTTATTATTTTTATCTCCCTAGGTTATGGAGAGGAGAACATTCATTAAACATTCAAGGATGCAGTTCATTTCAATTATTGTTTATCATGTTTTATTTTGTTTTCCCAATGTATTATGGGTAACATTTATGTAACCTATATTTCCAAGACTGCTAAACTGTACGGTCCTTCAATATATGTTTCCTCTTAATAATTCCAATTAAATGTATTAATGCACTATCTTTAGGTGATCTTAGGTCGAGGAGTTATAGTTCACATCAGATGATGTTTAGTAACAAACTTGGAAACTTAATTTAGAGATCATAGATTAGGGAGCATTCCTTAAGATAGACTTTGGGGATGCAATTATGATAATTCAACTAATATAAAAAATGTTTATGATTTATGATGCATAAATTTTTAATTTATGAAGAGTGTGTTACCATATTTGGAAATCATTATTTTATTATCTAATCTGAAATGTGACTTTATTTAGATATGTCATCTATTTGGATGAGTGGTCTCACAAATCGAGGAAATTGGAGGGGTTTTCCAATGGAGGAAACCAATACAACCGGTATTGTAATAGAGAAAATTATGGCGATATTAGGGAAAATAAATCATGTTATGATAAGTAGCCTTATTTGAATGGAACAACCCATTCCGTAGAAGGAATATTCAGTGCAATATTTCTTTATGAAAACAATTCCCCCCATGATTTAGTGGGACTACTAATCCTATTGTAGATGAGTAGGGGATTAAGTCTTTGGAAAAGATATTTATGGCCTTGGGATGCAATGAAATATAAAAGGATAATTTTGTGGTCTATTGTCTCAAAGATAATGTTGATCAGTGGTGGACATTGATAAAAAATACTAGGGATGAATAATAAATTGAACCTATTGAATGGAGAACTTTTAAGGAGATATTTTCTGAAAAAAACATTCCTCGTAATCAAAAAATTGTGTTAAAGAGGAAGTTGCATAGCTTAAAGAAAATGAAAGGTGAGAGTGTTGTAGATTATGAATCATCCTTTGCAAGGTTATCCAGTTTTTCTATGGATTATATGCGCAACACAGAGTGACAGAACGATCACTTCATTAAAGGTATTAGGCCAAATATCTGAAGGGCATTGATTTTTTTAGAATTTTTCATCTTATGATGAAATAATTTTATGTTCTATCAAGATGGAGGAGGAGTTTTATTGGATGAATACATTCAAGGAAGACAAGACACGGAGAAGGAATATAATAACCATGAAAAAGGGAATGCATCAACAAAGAAAAAGAATATTAAATATTTTTCATATTGACAAAAATGTGGAAAAAACACCTTGGGAAATTTTTGAAGGGATTGGGATTTTTTTATAAGTGCGAAGATAATTGACAACAAGCTCATGAATGAAAAGGTAAGAAAACAATAAATGATGTCCAATGATACAATTATAAAGAGATGGAAAACTATTCAAATAAATTCCCCAAACATTGAGGGAATCTACCATAGAAGGGGTCAAGGGGATATAATCAATCTTTTGGGATAAAAACTGCTATGGTTGAAGTTCCTAATGACGTGTTTCATGTATAGTAATTATTTCCTCAAATTTAAATAATTCTTTATATGATTCTGGATCATTGAATTCCTTTATATCTTCCCGTTTTCTATAAAAACTAGATACTTTCGATTCCCCTTGAAAATGGAATTATAACTTATAACACATAGTGGGAACCTTATCTCAAAATAAATGGGCCAATACATTTATTTTTTGGGTATAAATGTGCTCTAATTGTGATTTTTTTATCATACCTATGGTTGATTTCGATAAAATCTTTATTATGGATTGTAATTCAAAATATGATGTGAAAATCTACTGTAATAAGAAGGATGTTTTGATTTATTATGACGATATAGAATCAGTTATCTTTAGAGTAGAGACTTCATCCCCTGATTTTTGTCAAAATCCACCCCAATATCTTTACTGGATGAGATTATTGGGGAGGAAGAGAAAATTTCATCTAGGGATAAAGGAAGGAATCCTAAAATAGAGGATGTGCCAATTATAATGGAATACATTAATGTTTTTCCTAAATATTTACCTGGGAACCCCCCATAACATGAAGTTTAGTTTTTTGTTAATTTAATCCCTGATGCGAGGCAAATATAAACAACTCCCTATAGAATGGACACTAAGTAATTAGTAGAGCTTACAAAATATTGATGAGTTTGGTCATAAGTGATTTATCCACACTAGTGATTCTCTACGGGGATCCCATATTCTCTTTGTCAAGAAGAAAGATGGATCCATGGGGATGTGTATTGATTATAGGGAAATCAATGTGATTATAATAAAGAACAAGTATCATCTACTGCATATTGATGATTTATTTAGTCAACATCAAGTAGCTCAATTATTTTCGAAGATTGATCTTTGTTTTGGTTATCATAAATTACTAATGAAGAAGGAAGACATTCCGAAGACAACTTTTCAGAGGAGGTATGGTCATTACGAATATACAGTAATGCCTTTGGATTCACTAATGCACCCCCAGTTTTTAGTGATATCATGAATAGTGTATTGAAAGATTATTATGATGAATTTTCTGTGGTATTCATCAAAAATATTCTGATATATTTTAAAATATTTTTAGACCATGAGAATCACTTACAAATCATTCTTGAAACTCTCATTAGAGAATAATTATATGGTAAATTTTTCAAGTGTGAATTTTTGATTGAAGAAATTTCTTCCATTGTCCATGTAGTCTCTATGGATGGAATCTTTATTTATCCATCAAGGAAAAAGGAAATTCATGAATGGTCAACACCAACAAGTATAACCTAGGTACATAGTATTATTTGATTAGAATGTTACTATCTGGATTTCATCCAGAATTTCTCTTGATTGGCTAACCCTTTAACAAAGATCACTTGAAAAGGGGTTAAATTTGTTTGTACAAAAGAGTGAAGAATGTTTTGATGAATTAAAGAGAAGATTAGTCAATTCTATAATCTTGGCATTTCAATTTGGGAATGATGGGTTTGATATTTATATAGATTCGTCAAGGAGTGTACTTGGTTGTCTCTTCATGTAGAATGATAAAGTTATTGCATATGCGTCAAGGCAATTAAAATACCACGAACAAATCTATCCATATTGTGATATTGAGTTAGATATAGTAATCTTTGCTATGATGATATTGAGACACTATATCTAAAGTTAAAAAAATGTGAGATACGTACTGATCAGAAGAGTTTGAAATAAATTTTCTCACATAAAGAACTCAACATGAGATAGAGAAGATGTATTGGTCTACTAAAGGATTATGATTTCACAATTCACAACCACCTAGGGAAGGAAAATAATGTGGTGGATTCCGTGGGAATAATGGATCCTGGATTTCTAAACAAGATAAGAGTTAAAAGGGATCCTATGTTCATGGATCCAGTAAATATGGATATGGGAATTATTTTTTAAGGGTAAATCATTAATACATTTTCAAATGGTTGCAAATCCATATTTACTAGAAAGGATAAAATGTTCTCAGACTGGTGTTGAGGAGATTCAAATAAAATTTAAGCTACGAATTATTGGATATTGATTGATTTCATATTTGAAGATGGAATTTATAAATTTGGAAAGAGGTTTTGTGTTCCCAGTATACCTGAGCTAAATAAGGAATTATTGGATGTTGCTCATAGATAAAATTCCCCTATACACCCCATTGGCACAATGATGTATAAATATTTTAATGAACATTTTTGGTGGGACAACGTGAAGAGGATGATTGCTAATTATGTGTCAAAATGATTGGTTTGTCAATTAGTGAAGGTTGGAAGAAAACATAATAGAGGAGTCATGAAACCACTTCCTATACCTATGTGAAAATTCAATGATATTACGATGGGCTTCGTCATGGGGAACCTAAAGACTCCCAGAAGAAATGATGTGAAATGGGTTACTGTTGATCGTCTTACGAAGTACATTTTCCTGATATAAGATAACATTTAACACTTTAATGTTTTGCAAGGATATATATTAATGATGTTATAATACATCATGATGTACCCCTATCGATTGTTTCTGATCGTGATCCCCATTTTACATCATGGTTTTATAAATGACTATAGAAGGACATAGATACTAAATTTCATTTGAGCAATACACACCACCCTCAAACTGATGGGAAATCAGAATAGACTATTAAAACATTAAAAGATATTTTGAGATCCATCTCACATGACTTTCAGGGTATGTGGGATCCGTATTTACCGCATGTTGAATATTCCTATAACAATAGATTCCATTCCAATATTCATATGGCACCATATGAAGCGTTATATGGAAAAAATATGTCATACACCAACTTATTGAGATGATGTTGGGGAAAAGAAACTTGTAGGTATAGAACATGTTGAAGAAACAATGGATAAGGTGATGATTATCCTAACCCATATCAAAATAGTTCAATGTAGTTCAAAGAGCTATGCCAATAACCAATGGAATGATTTGGAAGTTCAATTAGGATATCATATTTTCTTGAAGGTATCTCTATGGAAGGGTGTTATACGTTTTGGTAAGAAGGGTAAATTAACTCCCATGTACATTGGACCTTTTGAAATTATAGAACTTATTTTAGTTGTAGCCAATGGTATTGCAATGCCTCCAAGTCTCTCGAAAGTTCATGATGTGTTCCACATATCACTATTAAGGAAATACAACCCAGACCAAACACATGTACTCACCTATGAAGAAATAGAAATGGAACCTGATCTATATTATTATGATGATCCTTTCAAGATTATCGTTACTAGAGAACATGTGTTAAGAAATCAGACAACTCATATGGTAAATGTTCTTTGAAGAAATCATAAAATGGAAGAGGTGACGAGGGAACCTAAAAAACATATGACGAAGAACCACCCAAATATTTTATGTTGTGATATTCTAGAAATTTTGAGGACTAAATTATTTTATGGGGGAATAATGAAACACCAAAAGCTTCCATGGTACACTAATTTTAAATAATTCAATGGCTAGCGTTGTATGCAATACCATGTTCAAGCACACCACGACCTATCAATGTAGCTATTTAAAAAGAATTTATAAATATTACTAACCACATTTTGAAAATTTATTAAATTTATTTTTTAAAATAGACTTCATTTTTGAAATCATAATATCAAAATTAGCTTACGATGAAATTTTGGTTATTTTATGAAAAGATTCAATTTTGCTGAATAGTGAAAAATACTACATTTTAATTCAAAATGGCATTTTCATATAATTTATTAACATTGATAGATTGTATTTTCAATTTGTTTTAATGTTTAATTGGATTAAGATATTATAATTTAACCCAATTATGGTATTTTTTTGTAATTTCACATTTGAATTGTACATAAACACATGTCAATATTTTGAAAGATATTACTTCTTAAAAACCACCTTTTTGTTTTGACAATGGGAATTAATTTAAAATTAATTACTAAAACATCTATGTTTTGAATTTGGAAAAATGGGTTTCATATTTGGAATCATATGGTCCAAATTTTTTAATTTGGTACCGTTTATATTTTGGATATTGTAAATAGTATCTTCAGTAATTATTTTATTTACCGTGGTTAAAGGGTAAATATGGAAAATAAGGGTAAACAAAAAATGTTATAATAAACTAAAAATACCCTAAAACCTGTCCTAATAGTATTTTATAATATATTTCCGACCATGGACATCCTTGGGGTTATTTTGGGACCCCATGGATCCACATGTGTGTGATAATGACAAGTTTTATTAATTAATTTAATGTAAGGGAAAAATAACATAAACATGTATCTTTTTCTAAAACATTTTTTATATGGTGTTATATAACAGATATCTTCTACTATGAAAAATAATTATAAATTTAACAGTATTTTCTACATCATGGTAGTTTATTTATAAATTTTAGACATTAAATAAATAAATAAATTTATGACACAATGATGTTGTATTGATTACCATAGTTATGAATAATTTAATGAAATGATATTAAAAATATTAAAAGAAATATAATTTGAATATTTTGATTCCATCCACGAATATTATAGATTTAATTAACATATTAGGTATGATCTAATTCCTTTTTTATAAGGAATCATGTTTTTATTACCTTAAGAAAATCATTTACTAAATAGTGTCCAAATTGACAAAAATGAGTTTTAAAAAATACTAATTTATTAAATGATATAAAAATCCTAAAAATCTATATTTCATCCAAATAACATGTATAGTGATAATAATTTCATAAATTATCAACTTTAGTTTTTCATGTAATTTTATTGTAATGATATTAACCATGTAGAATAACAATACAAGAGGACATGGTAAGAGTTAATTAATTTTATAAAGGGTTAAATCTAAAAGATACGGTTAAATTTATGCCTTAAACATGTCTAAAACCTATTGGTTGAGAGGATTTCGACCCATAAATATGTTATACTCGAAATATATCAATTTGGAACTATTTTAAATCGAAAATAATTTTATAATAAAATAATATTTCAATACCTTCATAAAGTGCCCCTCTTATCTCTTATAAAATAACAACACCTCTACCCACTAATTCACACCTCCAGAGCTCTTTGGTTCGGCCAACCCCTTCCTAAATATCCTACCATATTTTTTCACTTATTCCTAGATGAAACCCTTAGGAAATAAAACAATCTTATGGAGTCCTTTTGTGCAAATCAAAAAGAGACACCTGAAGAAGAGGAAATCAATTTATTTCTTCTTTCAAAGTTCATTTCTTCTTCTAGTTCCTCAAAGTAAGTTTCTACCATACTAAAAAATAACTCCAAAATATAATATATTCTGTGATTTTTTTATGATTATGGTACAACCATATTACTCTTTTACCCATCCAATATATAACAATATCACTATTCATGTGTATTTACAGCTTACCGCCTCCACGTCACGGTGTAAACTATTTTTCATCTATAATATATTTCTATGGGTTTAACGATGTATTAAAATTAGTTAAATAAAAATTATAACTTGATATTAATTATTAAAAATTAATATTCAATCCATTTTTTCCATTAAACAATTAAAGAAATGATATCTTCGCTCGTGCATATGCACGACATACCGTCTCCATGACGCGATTAGACTCATCTTCCACTTTCACCATCCAAGAATGATTATACTGATATATATTATAAATAATTATAAAATATTGTAAATAATAATTATACTGGAATAATATATATATATATATATGTGTGTGTGTGTGTGTGTATCTATGTACATATACTTCATTCACGTACTTCCATTCATACAATAAAAAACGGAAACAATGTTCATGCATACATACGGCCTACGGTCTCCATGAACAGTTTATTTCTATTTATGAGATATATTTATATTATGAATATATATTATATATAAATAATATTATACCTTTTTAATTTAAGAAAATCATGATCTATGTAATTTTATCATGAATCGAAGGTTAAAACATGTACGACAAAATGAAGTGATTATTACCCAAAATGATCTATTAACAAGGAATTTTTAATAAATTGGTAATATAAAACCATAAAAGAATCATATATGATATCATAAGTATTATTATGATTCTAATATTTGTTAATAAAACCATCATATGGGAGTTTTGGACAAATATAGAGAGTATCCGACTTAAGGCAGTGGATTTCATCTCAATTTCTTTTCATTGAGGCATATTGTAATGTTATGCTACTAGTTCATTTTATACGATGTATATTCTACCTTTGGAAATGTTATATAATGAATCCCATTTTTTTAGGATATTATATTATTTCCATCGTGTTAGTTATTAATAGATTAATATTATTCAGTCAATATGAATATTTGATAAGGTGTATTATTATTTTTGATTATTCAATATAAGAAATAAATTGGGCTAGAAATGAAGGGTGGTGCCTGAACATTATATAGATCCTTGATGCATCGATAGGTCATCATGGGATGAATAAGTTGGCTAAATGGGGTTATGACCTTAAATTTAAACTGTCTTGTTAGAGGTCTCGACAGTTATAGTTTTTCATGTTCTTGAGACATGACACCCTTAAATAAATTATTTCACTCATTTAATTTCAGTTATTATTTATCCATGAGATTTATCATTGACATATCTATAGAAATAGATCATTCTCAGTTTATTGATTTATAGAATAAGTTTCAGTTTCTTAATTGGTATATTATTTGTTCCTTATCTAGTTTTGTAAATGGAATGTGTTCTCAGATATTTACCTTTCCATATATATATAGATTATTTCTTACACAATACATACCCTTACTGAGAATTTGAGCCCACCTTTATTAAGTTTATCTTCTCAAGTTATGAAGAGGAGAACATTGATTAAGATTTCAAGGATGCAGTTCCTTTAAATTATTGTGTAGCATGTTTAATTTTGTTTTCCCATTGTATTATGGGTATCATGTATGTAATCTATATTTCCAAGAATTCTAAACTATACGGTCCTTTGAGATGTGTTTTCTCGTAATAACACCAATGAAATGTCATAATTCACCGACATAAGGTTATCTAATGTTGAGGAGATACACTATAGACACATACCTATATAACTGTGGCTATAGGGCTGTGGCTATAGCTTTAATTTCTAGTAGCAACCTTACATTTTGATAAAAAACAAGCCCCATAGAAAACGGTACTCACCAGCCTTAAGGTTACACTCCTTACATATCTAGATATTTTATGCTAATTGCTCCAACATTGTATTAAATGACATAACCCCACTTATAATCTCCATCCGTAGGGATAATATAGGCATAAAATTATCATATATAAATGAATGTGTGGAAACTATATAAAAAATGCACTAGTAATAATGGATTCTACATGAATTATACATCGAAATGTCGATGGTTAGGGCTCACCACTTCTAGGTGTAGACAAAACTACCTGAAGTTGACATGCACCTCTAACGTAGGCCCTGGTTAGAGTTAGTGTTGCTGCACAACCCTATTGATATGGATTCTCGTATAACATAATACCATGACCACCACACCGACTAATAAGAGTAGTAGAAATCTATCTACCCGCTTGGAATGGGGTAATTGAACCCGAAAAAACTCTTCATTATCCTTTATCCTCTATTAATTCCCATTTTTCAGGGGTTCCTACAAAACCTCTACACATGCCCTATCCTTCTAAACAATCAGCAATCATCTGGTGGTCATAAGAACTGATCATACATGTGTACTGACCGTCATAACTAAAATAAAAGCACATATTCACCACATTGAGAGGCATGTAATCTTCTAAGAATACTCTATACACAACTACCATTAAGAATAATTTCATATTGATTCTTCCTACCATTAGAAGTCCAAGTACTGGATCATCCATCTAGAACCACATTTCCATGAACATAATCCTACTTTATGTTCCCTTATGAAATAAGGCCCTCATAAAACTCCTCAAAATATATCTTTAAATGAAATAAGGTCACCTACAACATGATCTCATGTATAATTCCATCTTTAAAATGATTCACCATAGTTTAATCATCCCTTGCCAATAATGTAACAAATCATTGAAAGTAATTAATGTATCCTACCGAAAACATTAATAACAAAGTCTCCAAGGTCAACCTCATAAACCTCATAGAATTCTGTTATCTGAAGGTCCATGGACTAAAGTTTTCCAGAATTGTTTCATATAATTATTTCCATAGAAGACCAGCCACCTGTTGAGTCTGAAGAATAATATCTCACAAGAAATTTTTGAGTCCTCGTAACATATATTCTACCAACATGGCTATTATCTCTAGAATAGTCTCCATATGACCCCTAATCTTCTTGATGAACTCTATACAAAACTGTTCTACATTGGGTCCACCATCTCTAGAAAATATTGGAGGGTATGTCAACTAAATATCTTTGGTAAAAACAATGATACAAGACATGAAAAATCCTTGGTATAAGAACTTGGTTTTTGGCTATAAATGACTTTGGAATATTCTTGATGTTATTCCAGAGCAGTGCCTTCAGACGGCTTTCGATTTCGATCCCCGGTGTGGCCGGAATTATGTTTTCAGTACCTTCACACTGTGAATTCCAAATAAATGGGATAACTCCTAAATGGAGCTTCAAATCATATATTTGAGTACATGGATGGGTCTAGAATGGGGTGTTTAACCTAGGTACGACATAAAAAATGTCAGCACGGGGTGTTTGGACCCCTCGCTCGCTTCCGGAACATTAAACAGAAAAATTAAATAATTAATTTATTTGTTTAATTGTTAAACTCAAATATCTTTTAAACAGTGCCTCGAATTGGGAAATTGAGGGCACTGTTGACTTCAGAACATGTCGTTTACCCTAGGAGGGGTTTATGTTTTGCATGCGCGGGCCGTTTGTGAAGAATGGCCCCAAGGGCGTTATCGTAATTTGGCGGCCATGGGCATTGAGTTTAATAACTTTTGAACGGGGCATCAGATTAAAATTCTGAGACTGCTGTTGTGCTTGGGAGGTGGTGTTTACCCAACGGGAGGCTTAACCTTGACCCCGTCGATATTTTCAGAGGTGGGTCCTTTCGTGGGTAATTAATAAAAAATAATAATTAAATTAATTTTTATTCCTACTTAAGCCAACACACTCCCCTCCTCCATCCATTTGCTCTGGAGAAAGAAGGCTCAACCAAGGAGCCCTCCCTTCAACCTCCTCTACTCCATCTCTCTGGGAAGGTGCAGATTATGCTGGAAGCATCGGGCGGAACCCTGAGAGGTAGGCTTCGTTGCGTTTTCATTTTCTCTCCCTCTTTGAATTCGATTATATTCTTTGAAATGCTATTTAAATTTCAAACGAAGCCCTTATCTGCATTGCTTATTTTCTGGTCTTTCCATATCCTATTTCGGTTCGTAAAACCATCACTCGAGGACCTCGCAATCACTCATCGAAGATTGCGGGTTTTTGATGTTTCCGGCGGGTTTCTTTTTTTTTTCAGCGAGCTCCAGTGGCGGCGGCAGGGGCTTCGGCGATCGTGCAAGTCTTTAAGGACGCAGCGGCGTTGCGGGCTTCGGCAGGCGGTTGGCTGAGTCGGAGCGGCTAGGGGAGCTGGGGGAGCGGCGTGCCTTCAGTAGAGGAGGTGACTAGGGTCGTCAGTTGGCGCCAGTTGGGGTGCAAGGTGCAAAAGACTCGGGGTATTCGTGACCCCGGTCAGCAGATAGGACCCGCACCATGCGGGTCCACAGGGAGACCGGAACGGCTAAGCCGGTCAGGGAGGTTCGGGGTGGTCCACGCTGTAAACTACGGACTTCCGGTCCAGAGTAAGTGTGGGCCGGCCAAACCGGCCCGGCCCACCCGTTTCGGTCCCTAAATACTAAAACACTCATAAAACTCAAACCGTAAATTGGATTTGTGTGCCGTCAGTGGCGAAGATTCCCTTGGATTGAGTGGAACCTATTGAGATGGTCTCAAGAGTTTTTAATTCATGAGAAAAGGGTATCGGGGCGTGACACGATGTTAAGTGGATGGAAGTTTTCCCAGGGGATCTTGTTTTGGACAGCACGGACGCGTCCGACGTCCGTTTTGAGCATCGTCAGTGGCATTGCGACCCTGGCATTGAGCCATAGTTTTCCATTGAGGTTTTGGGCATTGAAACTGGAGTTGAGGCATAATCCCCACGGCCCGTATTTTGAGCTGCGAGCAACGTTCTGTAACCTTTTCACCCGACATCCATTTGGGTCATGCGAGCAGTCAATTCGGGTTGTTTTTCCAAGGATGTTGCATTGGTGCAGACTACCCGTTTTAATTCAGCACACCGGTGCAGGCCCCACGAGGGCCGGTTTGGGCGTTGATGGTGAATTTCATTCTCCTTTACTGTGTGTCCAGTTAGGACAAGTGATTAGTCAAGCTTGTGTACTTTTTTGAGAGGATCACAATAGTGTGGTCCGTTCATAGCGCTTTAGGACCAGGGTGCAGGTCCCATGAAGCACCGCTCCTGTGTGATACGATGAAGTGCATTTTTTCTCCGGATATCCATTACACTAAGTGATCAGTCCTTTTGATGTGTTTTCCCGAGGGGATTGCAATGGTGCGATGCACCCGAATATTTTTGGGGCCGAGGATCGGGATCACGGGACGCTATTAGGGTGTAAAGCGGTGTTGGTGACATTTCCGCCGGATATCCATTTGAGGCGAGTAAGTAGTCGATCTCGCCTATTTTTCCCCAAGGATTACAATGGTGTAATTTTTTCTGGATTGTGGAGCCTCTTGAGTGATATTATTAAATATAGAAGCACCAAATGTGTACCGGTGGAGGTTCTTCTTGCTATGTTTGTAGCGAACACTTGGCTTGTGATCGTGTGCACTCCCATGTGAGTGATGTAAATTATTGAAGAGATGTGGTTTGTTGTGCCTCAGCCGTTGAAGTGTAAGTTAGGAGTTGTTACGCTATGCCTTCTCATTGACGTTGGGTGTCATGTGCACGATAGTCTTTGAGCTGGAACGTGGTATACTCTAGGAGTATACGGGAACGCTTGGAGGTACATGTGGTTGTTTTTACCTGAGAACGTTTGCGCGTTCGGTTGTGGTTGACCTGGGGCCACACATCATGTGGGCCCCATATGCTTGTCGTGTTCTACTTTATGTACTTTTGACCTCACGTACCCTAGAGGGACCCTCTGTTCTCGATTTTTGACCAGTGGGGTTGAGTTTTCCCACAGCTCTGTGCTCGTTTGTTTGACCAGCAAGGTTGAGTGTTTTCCCCCTAGTAATGTTCTCGTTGGTTTTGGCCGGCTGATATGGTTTGGTTCCTCTATTTTTCAGCTGTATGGGGTTTCAGTACTGTGACCCTATCACCAGACTGCGTCACCATTTGTGACTATGAGTGGTCATACAATATGGGTGCTTTCCCCACTTTCTGGGATGAGTTGACTCAGTCCGCTTCGATAGTGACTTAGCGGATTGGGGAGTGATCACCTTGAGAGGTCCGATGAGTTTCTCTCATTCCTTCGTGTTCCATGATAGAGTTCTTGTGGATTTAGTGTGACCAACACTTTACGCGGGAACCGATCCTCTACCCAAGAGTTTGTTTTCAGCAGGGCTATGGTTGTTTCCAGCAGGGATGAGGTTGTTTTGAGCAGGGCTCACCAGTTGTACCATCCAGCAGGGATGGCCAGTGGGTTACCATCCAACAGGGATGGCCAGTACAGTAGTGTTCGCCGAGCAGTACCATCCAGCCGGGATGGCCAGAGTGGTTCTGGGTTTACCTCCAGCGGGGCTGGGTAGTGTTCCCCGATGTCGGGTTTACCTCATGAGGGGCTGGTAAGTGGTCACCGATGCCGGGTTTACCTCCAGCTGGGCTAGGAAGTGGTCCCTGTTGACGGTTCCGAGCCTCCCCCCAGTGGAGTACCCTTTTTCGGGACTGGGCATTGGGACTCGTCGACGACTTTAGCTGGGTCTCCCTCTAGTGGATTACCCTATTATGGGACTGGGCAGGGTGGCACCCATTGACTCTTGTCGGGTCTCCCTCTAGTGGGAACCTGTCATCTTCTAGGGATCACCCTCCAGCGGGGCTGGGCAGGGGGTCGCTAGTCGACTTTGAGGAGACCTCTCAACTGTGGGGCAGTGACGAGGAGTGGATTGTCGTTCCCCCACAACTCTCATGTACGAGGGGTTCTTTCCCCCACTGAGAAACTTCCTTGTGACGCGACCTAAAACTGTGCGGGCGAGTTAGTGCCGCCCAAATCGGATAGTTTCGAGGTGTGGTCATTTCATCCCCTTGACTTGCAGTTCGGGGAAGATGTATGGGATGATGGGCATCGATGGTGTTTACTTCAGGGGCTGTTGGCTACTCACTTTCTTGGGATGAGCTATAGGATAGAGATCCCCTTACAATCTTGTTTGGGCTTCTTAATTGAGCATATGGATACGTATATACCTTGTTCCAGTACCCACTCCTTGGGTGTTGTATACTCTCCTTACAGGAGAGGCGAATATGCACGGGGTATGCCACGTGCTTTCTGTTTCTAGCTTCTGATGGTTGGACGAGTCTACTCTCCTGCTATAGGTAGCGAAGACTCGATGAGAAGTTTATCTTTTCACCATTTCCATCTCCTTGTGTCTGGACAAGTCTACCTTCATTCTCTTTTTGGGTTGAGCTAAAATCTATACTCTACTCTTTACTTCACTCTCATTTGTAATCCTTTAATTTTCCCTATTCGATCTAATTCTCACCCTTTTGTACCACTTTTTTTTGCTCCCTCAAGCCTTTGGGGTATCCTACTAAGTATTTTTATACTCACCCCTGCTTGGGCTTTTCCCGCACATGGTGTGCCCTTGAAGACAACGAACAGGTTGGTCGTGACTTCAGTGGAGCATAGGAGTTCAGGAGCATAGACCACATGCGGTTGTCAGAGTCGGGTTCCATGTGGGGGACCCTTCTAGCTGTTTACCTTTTGTTCACATGTTGTCGGGTTTTGGAACTTTTCTGTTGGGCGCGTTTTTTGACCCTTTTCTATTCAGTTTACTTTCAGCACTTTCTTTGTACTGAATAGTTGTTGATGCACTTTTGGTGGCTTATATATAGAAGTTTGACTTTACTCTTCTTGTATTTTCTTTTACTCTGCACTTTTGCATTGAGTGTGCTGCGTCTGTGTGTAAAGGTACTTAGGCAAAGGCCTCTCCGAGTTGTTGTTCCTTCAGCGCTGGTCTCCAGCCCCTTCCATATGGAGGCGGGCTTGTGGTAATTGCGGATCAAGCCTGGGTAGGTTCGGGTCGTGACACTTGGTTCATTACATTATAATAATAAAATGAACATATTTATCATATATCTGCTTCTCCCCTCTGTTACCCTAGATGAAGAGAATTCCTTGATCTACTACTGGTGGATTATTCTTGGTGATATACTCATGTTTCAAATAAAAATCAGACCACCATGGTTCCATCTCCCTAAAATTCCAAACACATATCCCAGATCACATAATGTAATACATCCATTTTTTACACAAAATAAGTATCTTTACTATACATAAAAAACTCATTTCACATACACTATCATAACAAATATAGTCACATATCTATCACTATCATCAAACATCCCTCTAGGATGAGTCTTGACCCTCAGAAAACCTACTCTGATAGCCAAACCAAATTACTAGACACCCATTTTTGTGAACATCCTATTTCACAACACAAATGTTTTTATTTTAGGAAACATTCCATCATTACAACTTATTAAAACAAAAAAAAAACCAATTTTTATCTTCTTATAAGTAACTAATCCTTAACCAATAATTCAAATTATTTACATTTACCAATTTCCATTATATTAGTTGAAATAACTGCTTTTGAAAAAATCATGAAAAATTAGATGAATTCTATTCATCATGACACAAAAATCATCCATATGTGTGCACAATATGACTTATTTCACCTATATCCCTAGGTTTCAAAAATGTCTCACTTATGCCCAAACATGTGCCACTTCAACCATGAAAAAAATTCCATTCCATAGTATCTTCGAAAAACATGTTCATCACCCATTGGAGAGATATCATTAAACTATAACAACACAGGTCAGGAACAACAATTCAACCCTGGTGTACTTGGGTTTTCCAAATAAAATGTTTTACCTACTCCCATGCATGACCTTTTTTCTAAGTTCCAACACATCCTATTTTTTTATATACCATCTCCCAATTGTAAAACAACAAAAAGGAAATACGTTGATACTAGTTTGTAATGTATCAATCCTTGTAACCACTATATAAGGTTACCTAAGCTAGGTCACCACATGACCTCAGGCATGCCTCTATATATTCCAAAGGCAAAAAACTGGTATCGAGGTTATTATATATTTTGTTGGAATAAAATACCCTCATTATCAAAGTATTCCACAATAGAGAATAATAATAATTAATGGAAATAGTAAATGAAATGATAATAAATTACCAATTATTTCCCAAATCTAGGTATAATCCCACAACAAAATAATAAATATGTTATGAAATGCCCTGTATTACCAAGTTTATGTTAATACAAATATTAAGAAAAGCTGTTGAATACCAAAAATGGGTCCTGAATCCATGTTCAAATCCCTCATCCATGCACATCCCATGATAATATCAATCATCTGGAATATTTACCTTTCCCTTTTTCTAATCTCCATGAATTAAGTCTCCTCATGTACACAATGGAAGCTTGAGAAGAGTATTTGTAAAAATGAATAGGCCCCCACCAATGGTGTCTAAAAAATATCCTATCTAAACTAATAGTGTATGAATGAATGAAATAAACAACAATTTTTACAAGAGTTAAACGGAGTACCATTAGTCTAAAAAGTTCACTTAAACCATTTCCAGCATTCATCTTAGGTGTTAGGAATTTTCATCAATTTCACTTCTACCTATAATGAAAAAATGCATAAGGGGAAGAATCAAGTTCCCTACATCACTAGGGAATTTCATTACACAATCAAATCATAACACATACCTTCAGGACTCTTTCCAAGTATTCTCAACCCATGCAACCATTAGGGGCCTATAACAACATTATAACTCCATAACTGGTGCATTAATGGGGGTGGGGTTTAGATCCATAGTAGAACCCAACCTGTATTCATTTATCCTCAAGTCCAATACCCCACACATACCACCAAGTCAATTGGACATTCCTCTTTATTAATTTACCACATATACAAATTCACAAATCATAATAATTAAACAGAAAAACCATTTACAATTCAATGATTGTTTAACACATAAATTATATTCATTACTTAAACCATTATAAAACTTACTATTTATAATCCATGACTAATTAACACATTAACATTATACCAAACAACCACTATCCCATGTTATAATTAAAACACAATTAAATCAATTTCATTTATCTATTCATGTTAACAATTAAATAAAATCTCATAGATTTCCTCTAATAAATTAATTTGAACATTATTAACATAACTATCATCATTTTTATCTCATAGACACTTAAAATTCACATTCCCTTACCCAAACCCATGCTCACAAATACCAAAACCCCCATAGGTGATCTCTTTACTAGTACAGTCTTCCTCAATACATCACATGGGGATCATGAGGGGTTCAATTCATCATTTAACCAACCAATTTATCATTTCTCACTATGGGAATCAGGATCACAACATGATGGAACCAATATAACAACCACAAACACATTAAACAACATAAATACTATAGGATATAACTTGGAGACCACCTAACTCCGTTTCAAATTCAACTACATGCTCAACCCTATCCTTTTGTTTAGATTCACGAACCCTTCCAAGACCCAACCAAATATCTACTGGAAAAAAGGGTTTTAGTTATTTAGAATAATAATAATAATCACAACATCCATAATCTAGAAAATTGATGGAAGTGGATTGTTATACTCACCAAGAGACTTGATTCACACCAAACAGAACTCCAAATATATTAGAAATGAATTATGTTGTTCCTTGGGAGGATTTGAAGATTTTATTTCATCACACCTATTGTTAGAGGACAGAGGTGGAAGAAAATTAGGTAAGGGGTCAAAAATAATGATGGGGTAAAATTGTAAAATACTACATTTTTAATGGGGTGCATGGTTTTGCCACATGGTTGGCCAAACTGTGTGCCAATATTGTGCCACCCTATATCTAAGAGGGGGTCAGGTCACACAGTTTCTTTGGGATCCCTCACAATATGGAAAACTATGCAAGACCATGTGATATGGATCTACCTAGGCCCACATGGTATGGCCTCCCACTTTCCTGGTTTCTTAAACTATGCACCCTTGATCCATGTAAACATGGTTGGGGTGAATGGTTACTACTAATAGTGTGTAAACCATAAAACATGCACCATATGGCCACTTTCTCCACTCTTTCATGTCTTGAACCCCTTGTACATCCCTCATACTTCTCATACAACCAAATCCCCTTCCTTTAACAAAACTAAGGCGACTTAAATATAAAATAAAAAAAGAATGTACCTCAAAGGATTTATAGAATCCGACACTTTTATTTTACTAAATTAATTGAGAGAGAGAGAGATAGATAGAGAATTTTGGAAACCCTAGAGTGAAATTATCTGAACCCACTATTTATATCATTTGAGAGAGAACTCTAAGATATTAAACTCTTGAAAAGAATTATTCGGTGGTAACCCATGTACAATAAAAGTGATAATGATTAGGAATTCTAGAAGTCATTGATTCTACAGTGTCTTTCAGAGATTTTGGTGCATGTTTGGATGATTTCTAGAGTTATTATTCAATTGAATACTATAACACAATGATGGATTTATGTTTTTTATTCCAAAAAATAAAAAATTAAAAGATAATTATAGGCTTAGATACTTTAATATCTTATTATAAATAAATTATAAATTACATATGAAGATCATTAGATTATATTTCTGGAAATTTAATCCAGTCAAGTATCAACTATTTTCCATGGATATGATGTTTTTATCATGTGAAGTAAAAATTATAAAATAATTAATACTAAAATTTGAGTTGGTCAAGCCATAAAAGGAGACTTCAGCTATGAAAAAAATATACAAGTGGTGTTAAAGGGATCACATGTTTTATTTATTTATTTTTTAATATTTCTTGAATGATTTCATGAATTTTTATTTTTTTACCAAATTGATTCAATTTATCATTTGAAAATATTAATCTACCCTTATTCAATTTTTGTTATATAATCCACAATAGATTAAGGATTAAAAATTATGAAACATCCAAAAAACATTGTCTGGAGATGCCATTGGTTATAGATTACACAACATGTACTCCCCATATACATGCCATGTATTATGTGTTATATTCATTATCTTTTTCAATCATGTTAGTTTCAAAAAAATCAGATTCATGATCTAAATATATTAGATCAGTGATTAAACCTAGACATATCTTCTCATGACCGGAATATCTAAACATTTTGTAACAAATGTATATGATGTGCAGTCCTTGTTATCTCTCATATGAGTACATGTAGTGTCTCAATCATTCCTTGTATAACATACATGACACGTGGATTTAAATTCCATAAATGATGAGGAAAGTCACCATATATGTTGGACTACACATTATGTACCTCAAGGCATTCCATAGGCAAGGAACACACCCAATCTAAAGGTGGGTGCTGCAGATATGTGAATAAGACAAGTACATAACATGTTAAATACTACATGCTATATAAAATAATACCAGAAATGATATCAAATTATTGTAAGAAAAATAATTATATATGTATAATTATTCCTATTTATTAAGAATTCCATGTATCATTCATACATTATAACATGCCATGACATTGGATTAATAATTATATATCATGAAAATTTCCTTGTTAAACATTTTGACGAACACATGAGGTTCAATCAAAGTATATGTTTGTACTAAATTAATTTTAAATGTAGTTACATTTTTTAATGTTATATATAATGTTCATTTTATTATTCTTGGATGAAATTAAGGTAAATGTTTAAATTAGATTAATTTAGAGAGGATTATCTTAATTAAATAACCAATCAAAGTAATTTACAAACAGATTGAAAATATATTCTCATTTCTTGATTCATGGATTATCGTGAGACTAGACCTAGCCTTGTATGTGATTGGATTATTTTAGTTTTTATGTTTAAATTATTTTAGATAGTCTGTGAGTTTTCCCATCCTCTTTATTATGTAAGGTCATGTGTTCCTATCGTTTTTTATGGAAACACCCTTTATCCGATCCAATGAATCCACAGAACTACATTTGAGAAATTTTTTAATTAAGATTGGACATCCCATTTGAGAGGAGGTGGTCCATGTCAAGGGGATGAGGAAATATGAATCAAGGCAATACATTTGTGAAATGGTGGAGTGCTGGAAATTGATAAAAATTATTGTTCGAGGTGTTTTTCCCCAAGGGACATCAATTAATTTATCATCATATAGATAAGATTAACGTTACAAAATCTTAGGAAAATTCCATTATAATTTGTTTCAGTCAGTTTAATGGTTAATTATTTATGTTCTTTAATTTTTTATGATCTCCTAATAAATTAATTTAGAATGATGGAAGATAGAAAAAATTTGAATGGATTTGGTGGAATTTGTTTGGACATGGTTAATCACTTATCCAAAATAAACTTAATATTAATCATTTATGTGAAAGGATAAAATGAGATTTATTCATAATAAAAATATTTTTCAAACTAAAATATTATGTCTGCAATAACTTCCAAAAGTCATGTTATAAATGAACTCATTGATTAATGTTATTGATGAACACATTTTGGGGTGCATTCAAATATCATGGAACTTTTAATATTAATTTCTTAGTAGGCATAACTCAGTTTATGTCAAAGATTTAATTACAAGGATGTAAATTGTGTAACTAAGAGGAATAATTTGAGAATATATTTACAGAAAATATCATGATAGGGAGTCCACTCAATGGATCAAGGAAGAATTAAATAATGTAGTTTCCCAGATACGCATAACGAGAACCCCTAAAATAACTTGCTTGGACCATGTCTAGGTTATGAGAAGGATAATATTAATCCTTTAAACACGAATATCTACAGGATAAGATATTCCAAATCTAGTTGTGATGACTCTTAGGTTCGAAAAATAGTGGGTGATTAAGAAGATATAATGAGATTTATATTTTTTAATATAATTTTGAAATAAAAACATATACAAATTTGATATACTTAATTTAAATAAAGTGAAAATAGAAAACATTAGAAATTTCCCGAAAGTACCTTCTTGATTAGTATTAACTTATCACTATATCAAAATACTTGGAATGGTATAGGTTCTTATGAGTTATATAATTCATTAAAAAATATTTAAAATTTGGAAACAGTAATTGTAGAGTTCACTTACAATGATGCTAACGAAGAAGATGTATCTCTCTAAATGAATCATAAGAAAGATTACATGTATATCCAATGTTTCATGCAATAATTTTGGTCTAATTATATTCTAATTAAACATAAGTATATGGATGTGCATTGAATATTTAATCACCTTATGGATCTTTGTCAATAGAATTAGAGATCAGAGAGATATGAGATCACCAAATCAATGTTCATAAAAATTCATAGAGATTTGTTTCTAACTTGGGCACATATAGTCAATATTATTGAGTGTATTGAGGACTTAGAAATCATGGATATTTATCCCCCTAATGAGGTACACACATATCTCATTTAGACCTCTCTACTTATTAATATATCAAGGATAGTTCTGAATTATATGATTGGAAATAGTGAGAAGATAGTTTTGAAACCTCTTACAGTTATTAGCTATGTTGATAAAGAGACGGGGTTTGAAAAATACAATATATATCTAGTGAATTAGAAGATAAAGTATGTGGAAATGGGATCAAAGACTCATCCTATGTCTTTGGCTCTCGAGAACTATCCATTCAAGTGGAAGAAGATCAAGAGGAAAGGAAAAAAATATGCAGAATGTTTTTCATGTGGAATGTAAGGCCTGATGAATATATATTTCACATGGATAACAAAGAAAGGGGATGCTACATGTGTGTTCGTTATTGGGATTAATCATTCCATATCTAAACATTGGATATTAGATACTTCTCATGGTGCTCAATTTGTATCCAAATATAGGAACCATGCAGATTTTAGAGTATTACTAGAGATGAGGTGGATCTATGGGATTATAATGTAGTAACGATGGAATCTCTATCCAATGTATATTTCTATCACACATTGATTAAAATTTTATTTTGTCTTAATGAACTTTTATTATGTGCTTAGTGTTAAATAAAATTTATATAAATTTCTTTCTTAAATATCGATGGATATAATTTCATCATTGGAAATAATGGATGCTAATTTTATATATATAGAATTTGTTTTTTATTGTATAGTAGAATAAAGGCCTTTATATACTAAATTATTAAAAATAAAATTTTTAATTGAAAATGAATAAAATTTTGACGAATTATATGAATCACAATTGTAGAACTTTCGTCCAAATCATGTAAATGAGAAGTTTTTATTAATTCTATATTATGAGGGTTATCCAGACAATGTTGATATAAAGTAGCATGAATGATTTCATTCTTATTTATATGGTAAGAATAAAAAACCACCCTTTTTTGGTCAAGGTTAATGGTCCATAGATCTTCTAGGTTTGGTATACACTTATGTGTGAGGGCCTTTTCATATAGAGTGTATAGGTGTGTTTTCATACATTAGTACTTATATTAGCAACTTGGGTAGATATGGTTATATCTACCTAATGAGTTATAATAATGAATCCTTTGAAATGGTCAAAGAATTAAATAATGATGTTGATAATAAAATTGGTATGAAGATATAGAAACATTCATTGGATCAATGTGGTGAATATTATCACCAGGAAGTTCTCAAAATTATATGAGAGTATTAGAATTTACATCCACTTATTCTACCATATCCACTATAGGGGAATGTCTTTAGTTAATGGAGGATATAAACATTTTGGTACATGATAAGGTCAATGATAAATCACAAAATCTGTCTCTTAACCTTTTGGGGATATATACCATACATGTAAATATGACCACTAATATGAGTACCAATTTATGTAGAAAATAATTTACCCTTTGAGTTATAATGTGTTAATAAACCTATTTTATCACATGGTCATGCATGGGGTTGTGAGACATATTTTATGGCTTGATCAAGAAACAAATTAGAACCGCATGGAATGAAGTGAATCCTTGTAGACTATCCAAAGGAATGAAGGGGATATTATATATATAGATCTCCACACTAGAATGTAAAAATTAAAATAAATGTAATTTTTCTTGAGAGGGAGAACATACTCAAGATGGACAATGTAAGAAGTATTTAATTTGGTGATGTTGATGCTAATGATACAAAATAGTTGGTACATGAACAAAATTCAATGTGTACTTATGGATAAATTTATTTCTGAGACACAAGTGATGTGTATGAGAACTATATAGGTAATAAAACTAATGATATTTGTCTCTCTAGTTACTAATGATGGTGATTCATTATTAGCTGACAATAATGATAATCTATACTATAAGGAGGCATCCGTGATCCAAAAAGATTAAATGTCACCATAATCCTTGAATTCTAAGATGGATTCCATGTTTGAAAATCAATATTGTATTCTGATTAACCCATAGTTTATATAAAGACTAATGGGTGTAAATGGGTATTTAATAGATTATTGGACATGGAAGGTAAAATAAATAACTAAAAACAATGACTTATGGATAAAGTGTTTTGAAAACTCAAGTAATTGAATATGATGAATCCTTTTCCAAATTTTATATTTTTAAATCGATCATTATTTTTTCTTCCATAGATGCTTATCATGAAAATGAGATTTTGAAAATTTATATAAATGTACTTTCGTTATGAGAAACCATTTGGGGGATGTGTATATGAAACAACCATAAGGATTAATGACTCTAGAAAATTCCATAAAATGAATAAAAGGTGTATTGATATAGTTAAAGATTAATAAACATATCTAGGTCATTGAACATTGAATTAAATGAATCAATAAAACAATTTAGTTTAATTAAGAACAAATGTGATCCATGTGTCTACATGTGTTTTATTGAGAGTGCTGTTTTTTTCATAGTAGTGTATACAGATTCCATATTTACAATTGGAAATATTATATCATCCTTATAAGTGGTTAAGGTATAACTGAGAATGTTCTAACCCATGATGCAATTTGGTGATGCTCCATACATTCTAGGGTTCTATATCATTAATGAATGATCCTATAGGATTCTCAGGTTATGTGAGGGTACATATGTTGACCATTTACTAAAGAGGTTTATTATTGAACAATCCATGAGGTTATTTGATCTAATGTATCTTGGTATACATACTTATTATAAAATTTATTATTATAAAGAAGTGGAAGGAGATAGAATTTGTAATATTTCAAACAATTCTATGAAAGGATCCATCATTTATGTCATGTCATATACGAGGTATGATGCTTCCTATTCATGGATAACCATAGGTAGATAACAAGAAGAACTCAGTGAGTGACATTTGATTACTATTATGATAATCATTAAGTATAGGATAGGGAGTAAGTATATTTTCAGGGAGTTTGTGGTAGATTAAAATGTAGTCAACATGGGTTACAAAAATCCTAGTTTTTAGACATATGAGAGTTATGTAAAGTCACATCCTCTAATTTGTTTGTCACAATAGAGGAGCAATGACTTGGAAGTGTTTTAATAAGTTATTTTTCACCGAATCTATAGTGGGGTCCATGTCTATTATGGATTATGATGAATCCAAGGAAGTGGTATTGATTCTTAACAAATTAAAATACATTGATATCATACTTAGCAGAAGATACCCCAACATGGTTTACATTGATAACACAATACTGGTGGCTCTCTCTTATGAGACAACGTCACATAGGAGGAAAAAGAAAATAAATTATATGATTCATCTCTAGAGGGTTTTTTATCAATGAGGTAAAGTTTCAATGGGTGTAGTATCCATAGATGGGAACATTGAACAACCATTGACCAAAGATTTATCTAAATAGAGGTATGAGTATCATGTGGGAGCCAATGGTATAAATGTTTTTATCAGTTTGAACTAGTGAATATGGGATTCTGTTGAAGTTGGTTCCCTAGAACCAACATGTTTAGTACTTGGTTATATCTTTTCATTATTAATTATGTATTATTATAACATTATTATTTTTTCCACTGCATGAAATATGTGTTAGGTAACTTCCATAGAATATATTTCACATTGAAATGTTATAATAGTTCCCCTATATGATGAGTACCTAGAGGTGCCACAAAATTATTCATTAATCTTGATCAATGGATATATAATATTTTTTATAGGAAATAGAAAATAATGGCTATTAGTTGTAGGAGGCTCCTAATAAATTTATAAACCTTCTCATGGATTTATCTCTTGAAAATTTCAAAGACAAGAGGTTACAAAAAATACTCGTCAATAGGATATAATCAATTCCATGTGTCATTAGATGCTCCAATATGCATATGTTTTTATTGATCAATGGGATTTAATATTATCATTAGTTGATATCATTACCCATGTACATTGTTTTATTTGTAAATAAAATTATGAAAAATGTTCACAATGAGTTATGATACGTTGGGTGCATCACGAGTGATATTTCATTAGTTTACAATGAATGGAATAGTTTGTCCCTTCTCCCCTTGATGTAGGTTATTATCACAAAACCTTTAATGGTAATGAAACATCTTGCATAAATCTAGGGCCATGTATTTTTGTGGGTGAGTTCACTTATATAACATCAAAAAAGAATAGAAATCAAGAATACCAGATGATGGAAATAGCATGCAGCCTACTTGATTCGAGATATCATGAAAAAGAGATCATATTACATGGAAGATTTTCATATGTGGTTTGGAATAATTTCAATGTTAAAATCATTAATTATGGATTTTATTGTATGTTTCCAGATTATAATGTTCGAGTTTAGGTGGTTATAGCTAATACAATTGATAAAAGGCCTAGAGGGTTACACACTAAGTGTATCCACAATCTAAAATAAATTCATTGATAATGTACCATTGCACAGGGTTTATGGTGATGGTGCTTCGACCATGGGGGTGAGATAGTCAATCACAGCATACAAGATTAAAATCATTTTGAATAGTGTTTTATGGAGGCCATCATTATTATTTTCTATGATTGGTATTCCAATGAAATGGTGTTAACATATTATAAGGTTTTGATGAGTGATCAAAAGATTGTTTTGTAGAGTTTATAGTAATATATATAATAGTCTGGGTGAGTTTGTGTATGTGGGATTATAAGAGAATATGAATTTGATGATAATGGAGATTCCAGATCAATATAAACAACCTCATAAGTGGAAATTCAATGTTTATGTTCCAGGAACATGGACCATGAGTGGGATAGTATATATTGTATCCTATGAAGGAAAACCCCAATAAGAATTAATGTAACGCCCCGACCCCAGTTTACTAGAGTCGGTGCATTATTACATAACATTGGCATGATCACAAGAAAGATCAGGTCTCGAAAGACCAATTAGTTTAGTATCCTTGAAATAACTAGATACATTCATAAAGTTTACATTACATCATAAAGGGAAAACAACAACAACAACATCTTGTCTTCATAATCCACACTCATATCCACTCATACTATCCCTGCAGGTCATTCATAAATTACTTCTTCACATCCTGGGAAAAATTAAACATTTAAAGGGGTGAGCTCAGATGCTCAGAAAAGATAACAATATAGCGGAAACTTTCAAAAATAAGAATAAACATTTAAGGCAATGTATAACTAAATCCAATTCCTTTTAAACATTAACTTCAGAATTATATGGAAAAGATTCAATGAAATAATTCTATTTACATATTCACATGTATATTCTTCTAGTCGAATAATCACATGCGATATCAATAACCACTTTCATAATGATGGAATGCATAATGCCAGACTATCATAACCACATAGCCAAGGCCTCGTGCCAAGACTATAAATAAGATTTTTTCAAGGCCTTGTGCCAAGAAACTATTTTGTCTCATGAGACCTAGCGATGCATCGAGAAGATATAGAGGGCTCCACCCTTCACTTATTAAGTCCAATGCATTCCTCATATGAACATGTTTAAACATAACATAAACATTCATATTAAAACTAGCATACGAAATGTCAATACTTTCTCTATAATCCATGAATGGTATAAATACAACACATCCATAGTCAAACATATCACAAAACCTTAAATAAAATATGGAAGTTTTGTATCATAATAAATCAATTTCAAATAATCTTAAAATCCACCAAAGGATGTTGACATAAATGAAATCAAAAATATTTGAGAGAAATATCTATTTTTTGAAATCATTTAAAAGTCACATAATTATAAAATAAAACATTTACTTTGAAAATATCCTTATAATCTTGGGAGTGAAGATTCTAAGATTTTATAATGGTGGAAAAAATCTGCACCCGCCGTATAAGTTAAGAAAAAAATTCTTACCTTAATTATGTCGAAAAGGTTAAAAAGGTCCTTTTTTGGAAAATGAAAGAAAGATTCATTTATAAAGCTCTTATAAATATTCAAACATGGGTATAAAGGAATTTAACCCATATTCTGAAAAATATCAATAATGTTTTGAAATACATTTTTAAGAAACATGGATGCGGATGATTAAGAGGTCCCAGTAGATAAATACGTATAAACAACCTCGGATAATGAAGAGATTGTGAAATAACCCTTACCATGTAATTTTCCTTGGTTTATTGTAGGTTAACCTCCTGTATAATGGAGAAATAATTGTTATTAAATTATACAAGAATCATATATATTAATATGATATCAGATATGATATTTTAACACTACTTTGTTTATAAAATCTTAGTATTATCGTCGTTCCGGGTGTTAACTTACTCATTTTATTTTATATGTTTTGTTACATAAGCTGTGTTTGTTATGGATAGGTTGTATAATATTCATATCCAGAATAATATTAAGTATCTAAACATTATTTTTAACCAGAAAATTAAAATTTTTCTCGAATGGATACGATGGGGAATGAATCTCATCGTGTTCATGGAGACGGTAGTCCGTACGTACGCACGAGCGACAATATCATTTTTTTGATATTAAAATAATATATAATTTCATGGTATATCATATATACATAATAATTATCATGTTATATTTATTATTTACATGAATTATACATCATTATTATACCCATCTAAATAATAATATATTGAATAATAATTACACCACAACGTGGAGACGGTAGGTCGTACATACGCACGTATGGTGACATGTCATTCAAGGGATGGATAGAATAATGAATTTGTTTGTTCCATATTTATAATAACATCACATTATATAGAATATACTGGATTTATTATTTTACAATGGAAATAACAAGGAATGAAGAAGTTGAATAAGAAAGGAACTTTAAAGAGGGTGGTGAAGACGTTACCTCTTCTTCAGGTTCTTACTTTTGATTTGATCAAAAGGGATACATAGGATGGTATTATGATAAAACTAAGGTCTCTAGGATGAATTTATGGAAGTTGAGAGAGTATTTGGGAAGGGGTTGTCCGATCCAAAAGGCTTTGAAGGTGTTAATAATTGGTTAGAAGTGGTGTTCTTTTATAAGGGGGAGGAGGGGCACCTTAAGAAAATCTAGAAATAATATTTTATAATAAATTCATATTCAGTTTATAATTTTTCCAAAGTGGATTATTTAAAGGTTAAGGAGGGTATGTGGATAAAACCACTAAACCAATAGAATTTAGACAGGTTTGGGACATTATATTAACCTTATCTTTTAGTTTTAACTCTTAGTTAATTAGTTTGACACTTACCATGTCACTTTTTATTTTTATATTATATAGTTAATAAACATACTGCATACTTACAAGAGACCCCCAATTAATCCATTAATGTTACACATATCATTATATAAGTCTCATGGAAAAAACTTAGATTTTTTAGAATTGAATATCAATTAATAATATAATATTTTTGAAAAAAACTCTTTTATGTCAATTTTGACACTATTGGGTATTTTGTTTTTGATGAAATCACAAAAGAATTATTACATCGAAAAGAATTTATATAAAAAATCCTAATATGTCATAGTAACCTATAAAATTATTTTAATTTATAAAAAGTCTCAAATTACATTTTTTTGGATTTTATAATATCAATTATCTTCATCTTTCATTAATACGGTAATTACTGCCTCATCATTGTGTCATAAATAAGTTAAATTATTTAATGTCTAAAAATTATAAATAAAAAACCATTATGTATTAATTCTTTTTAGATTTCTAATGAATATTTATAACGAAAATATAACATATATTACCATGTGTAAAAATTGTTTTACTAGAAGATATATTCTTATGTCATTTTGGTATATACTTTAAGGTAATTATTATAATGTGTCCCTATCACCTACAAGTGGCTCCATGGGGTCCCAAAATCAACCCAATGATGACCGTGGTCGGAAATGTATAAACCAATAAGTTTAGGACATGTTTTAGGGTAACTTATTATTATTATAATAATATTATTTACCCTTATTTAACGGATTTACCCTTTAACCATGGTAAATAAAATATTTACTGAAGTAATTATTCAAAATGTCTAAAAATGAAAGTTAACTATTTACCCAATTTTGAAATTGTGATTCCAATTATGGAATCCATTTTTCCAAATTCAAAACATAGAAGTGGCAGAAAATAATTTAAAATTAATTACCATTGTTAAAAAAGCGTGTTTTTAAGAAATAATAACTATCACAAGATTGATACTTGTTTATGTATGGTTTAATTGTGAAATTTTGTCAAATAACCAATATTGTATTAAATTGTAAAAATTTATTCCAGATATACTTTAAAACTAATAAAATTCATAATTTATCACTATTAATTATTTCGATTAAGAAAGTTGTTTTTAATAAAAATTTAGTAATTTTCACTATTCATAAAAATATAAAAGTTATCCAAAAAGTACCAAAATATCATCCTAGGATATTTTAGATATTCTGAATAAAAAAATCAATTCAATTTTGAAATATAAAATGTATAAAATTTCAAAAAGTGAGTATTACTATTCATAACGGCTACTTTGATTTGTCGCGACATGTTAGAATCTCGAAGTTACATAAAACACACGCTACTATATTATTCAAAAAGAAGCGTACCATGGAAGCTTGGGGTGTTACATTCTTCCCTCCTTCAAATAATTTCATCCTGGAAATTTCTTAAATATTACTACATAAAAAGACTCGGGTGGTTCTTCATCATAGGTTCCTCGGTATCCCACATTGCCTCTTTCATTTTATGGTTTCTTCATAGAACTTTTACCAGATGAGTCGTACGGTTTCTCAGCACTTGTTCCCTCATATCCAGAATCAAATAAAGCATTTTCTAAAGTTGATGAAACCATCAAATTACCTGCCACCATGCCTTTTGGTGCTTCTACCTCGGCTGTAGTAATAGCATAAGCTTGGCCTGGATCCCTTGGCGTTTTCTGAGGGATGTTCCCCTGACGCATAGAAATTCATTTTCATAATGTCCCATATCTCTACAATTATAGCATTCCACGTTGAAATCAACTATCTTTCCTTTGAAATCATGATCTTGGTGTCCTTTTTCACCACACTTGTAACAAACTCTCATTACTTTTAAGAAAGTACCAGGGTGATTCTTCCAACATTTACTGTAGGATGGATTTTCAACTTTTCCCTTCTTCCCCTTATATATATTTTCAGATTGATCAGAAGATCCCTTATTCTATTTCTTTTCTTTATAGTCATAAGACTTAGAAAATTCCTTTTCTTTCTTGATAGCACATGAGACAATGCCTTCGTACGATGAGAAGGATTGCGAGACTAATGCTCGATGAAGAAATGGTTTTAAACCATAAAAAAACGATCAATCTTACTTCTTGGGTTACATATATAATCTCATGTATACCTTTCTAACCTTATAAAGTTCGCCTCATACTTTTCGAAATTCTCATCCTCCTTTTTCCTCATACTCAGAAATTGCCTTTCCATATCTTCTCGATGGTCATGAGGAAAGTATTTTTCTAAAAAAAATCTCTTTGAACTCCCTCCAATCAGTATTTTATATTTTATCATCTTCCTTCGTGTTTTGAATAAATGAAAAATATCGATAAAAATCTCTAGTGAGGCGATAAACTTCCCTGAAAACTTTTTCCCTTTCACTACTCCCCAAATCCTGAAATATTTTCTCTAGGGAACATATCCATTGCTCAGCTACTAATGGATTTGTACTCCCATTGAATGTTGGTGGTTGTTACCTCATGAATCGATCTAACATTGATCATCCACGCTGTGGATTAGGGTGCTCCATATGGGTAAGGTTATTATTAATAACCTGAGTGAGTTGTCCCAATATGGTGATTAGCTGATCAGCACTAGTTGCATCACTAGCTCCACTATAACTATCTTGAGCAGGAGGGAAATCCCAATATGGAGTGCGTGCATTGATACAGTTTCCATTTCTTCCACTAGGCGCCATTTCTAAACAATGGCATAAACTTGATCAGTTTATGAATCAAAATACTTAATTCCATACTTGTAAAACACATAACATAAATTGAACAGTTTTTGGACATAATCCATAATCATAAAAAATGTTTTCTTTGAGGAAGTATATACTCATAAACCCTTCATAATAATTTGTCATGAAAATGCGAGTTATCTTAAGAATATCCCCCAAGAGTGTCGTAACCAATAGTACAACAAGTCCCGTTTACGTGCACTGGTTCCCGTTCGAGTCTAGATCAAAGCGGTGTTTTCGGGTTTTACCCCTAGGTACATCTGTGCCAGATCCGCCTATACCTGCTCGTATCCAGACAGGGATGTATTGCTCGGAAAACAAACAAAATCTCTACAATACCAAAATTCTAAGAAGTTCTTCTATACTAATCCTCAAAGTCCATCTTAGGCCTATGTGCTCTAATCAGAGTTTATCTAAATCTTTCTTCCAAGGTTTGTAATAAAATTCTCTGATACCAACTATAATGCCCTGACACCAATTGCCCAGTGTCGGTGCATTATTACATAACATTGGCATGATCATAAGAAATATCATGTCTCAAAGGACAGATTAGTTTAGTATCCTTGTAATAACTAGACACATTCATAAAGTTTACATTACATCATAAAGTGAAAACTACTACACAAAAATCTTGTCTTCATAATCCACCCTCATATCCCCTCATACTATCCCTGCCGGTCATTCATAAATTACTTCTTCACATCCTAGGAAATATAATACATTGAAAGGGGTGAGCTCAGATGCTCAGTAAGGATAACAATATAGCAGAAACTTTCATAAATAAGCATAATCTTTTAAGGGAATGTATAACTAAAACAAAAGCCTTTTGAACCAGAACTTCAGCATAATATGGCAATGATAAAATGAAATAATTCCATTTACGTATTCACATACATATTCTTCTAGTCGAATAATCACATTCAATATCAATAACCACTTTCATAATGATGGAATGAATAATGCCAGACTATCATAACCACATAGCCAAGGCCTCATGGAAAGACTACAAATAAGATTTTGTCAAGGCCTTGTGCCAAGACACTATTTTGTCTCATGAGTTCTACTGATTCATTGAGGAGTTATAGCGGTATCCACCCATCACTTATTAAGTCCAATGCATTCCTCATATGAACAAGTTTAAACATAACATAAACATTCATATTAAAACTAGCATACGAAATGTCAAAACTTTCTCCATAAACCATGAATGGTATAAAAATAAAACATCCACATTAAAACATATAACAAAACCTTCAATATAATATGTATTTTTTTTATCATAACAATTCAATTTCAAATAATCTTAAAATCCATCAAAGGATGTTGACATAGATGAAATCCAAACTATTTGAGAGAAATATCTATTTTTTGAAATCATTTAAAAGTCACATAATTATAAAATAAAACATTTTAATTTAAAATATCCTTATAATCTTGTAATCTAAGCTTCTAATATTATATAATGGTGGAAAATAGCCACATACACTGTATAAGATAAAAAAAAAATTCTTACCTCAATTCTATCAAAAAGGTTAAAAAGGACCTTGTTTTGAAAACGACGAAAAGATTCATTTATAAAACTCTTATAAAAAGTCAAATAGGGGAATAAATGACTTTAACCCATATTTTGTAAAATAGCAAGAATGTTTTGAAATACATTTTTAAGAAACACGGATGTGGTTGATAAAGAGGTCCCAGTAGATAATTACGTATAAACAACCTCGAATAATGAAGTGATTTTGAAATAACCCTTACCTTGTACTCTTCCATGGTTGAGGTGGGTTAACCTCTTTTATAATGGTGAAATAATTTTTATTAAATTATACAAGAATCATATATATTAATATGATATTATATATGATTTTTTATCATTGTTTGTTTATAAAATATTAGTATTATCGTCGTTCCGGGTGTTAACTTACTCATTTTATTTTATATGTTTTGTTACATAAGCCATGTTTGTTAAGGATAGGTTGTATCATATTCATATGAAGAATGATATTAAGACATTAAAAATTATTTTTAACCATCAAATGAAAATTATTCTTGAATGGATACGATGGGGAATGAATCTCATCCCGTTCGTGGAGACGGTAGTCTGTACGTACGCATGAGCGACAATATCATTCTTTTGATATTAAAATAATATATAATTGGATGGTATATCATATAGAAAGAATCATTATAATGTTATATAAATTATTTAAATGAATTATACATCATTATTATACACATCTAAATAATAATATATCGAATAACAATTACACCACAACGTGGAGATGGTAGGTCGTACATACGCACGTATGGTGACATGTCATTCAAGGGATGCATAGAATAATGAATTTGTTTGTTCCATATTTATAATAACATCAAAATATATATAATATACTGGATTAATTATTTTAGAATGGAAATAACAAGGAATGAAGATGTTTAATAAGAAAGGATCTTTAAAGAAGGTGGTGAAGACGTTACCTCTTCTTCAGGTTCTTACTTTTGATTTGATCAAAAGGGATCCTTAGGTTGGAATTTTGATCAAAATAAGGTCTCTAGAATGATTTTAGGGATGTTGAGAGAGTATTTGGGCAGGGGTTGGTCGATCCAAGAGGGTTTGAAGGTGTGAATAATTGGTTATAAGTGGTGTTCGTTTATAAGGGGGAGGAGGGGAACCTTAGGAAAATCTAGAAATATTATTTTATAATAAATTTATATTCGGTTTATAATGGCTGCAAAGTGTATTATTTAAATTATAAGGTGGGGATGGGTCGAAAACCACTCAACCAATATAATTTAGACAGGTTTGGGTCATTACATTAACCCTATCTTTTAGTTTTAACTCTTAGTTAATTAGTTTGACACTTACCATGTCACTTTGTATTTTTATATTATATAGTTAATAAATTTAATATATACATACAAGAGACCCCCAAGTGGTCTATTAATTATAAAAATATCATTATATAAGTCTCTTGTCAAAACCATAGATTTCTAGGAATTGAATATCAATTAATAATATAATATTTGTTTTTAAATACTCTTTTGTGTCAATTTTGACACTATTGGGTATTTTGTTTTTGATAAAGTCACAACAGCATTATTACTATGAAAAAAATTTATATAAACAATACTAATATGTCATATTAACCTAGAAAATTATTTTAATTTATAAAAGTCTCAAATTACAATTATTTGGATACTTGTAATATCAATTATCTTAATATTTCATTAATACGGTAATTACTGCATCATCATTGTGTCATAAATAAATTAAATTATTTAATGTATAAAAATTGGAAATAAAATACCATTATGTATCAAGTCTTTTTATATTTGTAATTAATATTTATAGTAAAAAATATAACATATATAACCCAATGTAAAAATTGTTTTACTAGAAGATATACGCTTATGTCATTTTTGTATTTACTTTAAGGTAATTAATATAAAGTGTCCATATCACGTACAAGTGGCTCCATGGTGTCCAAAAATCGACCCAATGATGCCCATGGTCGGAAATGTATCCACAAATAAGGTTAGGAAATGTTTTAGGGTAATTTATTATTATTATAATAGTATATTTTTACCTTTATTTACTGGATTTACCCTTTAACCATGGTATATAAAATATTTACTGAAGTA
Source organism: Viscum album (assembly GCA_963277665.1). Taxonomy (NCBI): domain Eukaryota; kingdom Viridiplantae; phylum Streptophyta; class Magnoliopsida; order Santalales; family Viscaceae; genus Viscum; species Viscum album. Next base: position 1,118,117,447 of record OY728120.1, read on the forward strand.
ATTATTCAAAATGTCTAAAACCGAAAGTTACCTGTTTAACCAATTTGGAAACCATGATTCCAAATATGGAATCCATTTTTCCAAATTCAAAACACAGAAGTGGAAGAAAATAATTTAAAATTAATTCCCGCTGTCAAAACAAAAAGCGTGTTTTTAAGAAATAATAACTATCAAAAGATTGATAATTTTTTATGTTTGGTTTAATTGTGAAATTATGTCCAATGACCAACATTGTATTAAATAGTAAAAATATATTATAAATATACTTTAAAACCACTCAAATTAATAATTTATCACTATTAATTATTTCGATTAAAAAAGATGTTTTTAATAAATATTTAGTAATTGTCACTATTCATCAAAATATAAAAGTTATCTGAAAAGTACCAAAATTTCATCCTAGGATAATTTCGATATTCGGAATAAAAAAATGAATTCATTTTTGAAAGATAAAATGTATAAAATTTCAAAAAGTGGGTATTACTATTCATAACGGCTACTTTGATTGGTTGCGGTGTGTTAGAATTTCGAAGTTGCGTACAACACACACTACTGTATTATTCAAAAATAAGCGTACCATGGATGTTTGGGGTGTTACATTCTCCTCTTCTCCAAATAATTTCTTCCTAAAAATTTCTAGAATATTACTGCATAAAAAGACTCGGGTGGTTCTTCATCTTAAGTTCCTCGGGTTCCCACGTTGCCTCATCCATTTTATGGTTTCTCTATAGAACTTTTACCAGACGAGTCTTCCGGTTTCTCATCATTTGTTCTCTCTTATCCAGAATCAAATAAATAATTTTCTAAACTTGAGGAAACCATTAAATTACCTTCCACTACGTCTTTCAGAGATTCTACCTTGGCAGTTGTGATAGTATAAGCTTGGCCTTGATCCCATGGCCTTTTCTGAGGCAAGTCCCCAGACTCTTAGGACATTCATTTTCATAATGTCACATCTCTATAAAATTATATCATTTCACATTGAGAGAAACTCTCTTTCCCTTACAATCATGAGCTTGGTGGCCTTTTTCACCACACTTGTAACAGACTCCCATTCCTTTTAAGAAAGTACCGGGGTGTTTCTTCCCACATTTTATACAGGATGGATTTCCAGCTTTTCCCTTCTTCCCATTATTTCCATTTACAGATTGATCATCAGATCTCTTCTTCTCTTGCTTTTCTTTAAAGTCATAAGACATAGAAAATTCCTTTTCTGTCTTGATAGCACATGAGACAATGTCTTCATACGATGAAAATGATTGTGAGACTAATGCTCGTCGGAGAAATGTTTTTAACCCATTAAAGAAATGATCAATCTTACTTCATGGGTTACATATATAATCTCTAGAATACCTTTCTAACCTTGTAAAGTTAGCCTCATACTTTGAAAAATTATCATCCTCCTTTTTCCTCAGACTCAGAAAATTCCTTTCCATATCTGTTCGATGGTCAGAAGGAATGTATTTTTCTAAAAAGATCTCTTTGAACTCTGTAACACCCCGAGATTATATGAAAAATATTCTTTTTAATTTCATTAATGTCTTGTGTTGTTCGCTACACCAAAAGGAGCTTGCACAACACACATCCCTGACTTGGCTCACATTACACGCAATCACGAACTTCCACAATAGCGTGTGTTGTACGCAATACCGAGTTTCGCTAAACAACGATATGTTATATAAACTAGCCGTTATGAATAGTAATACCCACTTTTTGAAATTTTATAAATTTTATCTTTCAAAATGGACTTCATTTTTGGATTCAGAATATCGAAATTAGCCTAGGGTGAATTTTTGGTTTTTTTCTGAATACTTTCAATTTTTTATGAATAGTGAAAACACTAGGTTACTATTCAAAAACCGACTTTTTATTTAAATAATTATTTATTTTATTAAAATTTATTTTGGGTAAAAATTGATACATAATACCTATATAATTTCAATTTATGTCATTGGAGTCATTTTAAAATAATTTCAGATATATAAAAATTTTATTGAACTTTTCACCGTCTATTACCCACCTCCTAGGAGAATTTGCAAATTCACATAAAACGTAATTTTACTGCTTCTGTGATTGGAATTTAAAAAATAAAAGAGACACGGTTAATATCAAGGACTAAAATGTGGTTCATTGAGATGAAAATAATTTTTGGTGAATACTAACGTTTTACTTTTTTTTACCATGGTTAAAAGAAAATAGGGTAATTAATGGTAAAAATCATATTTTTATTACCGTAACACATGTCCTAATTCCATTGGATAAGTTTAATTCATCGAAAAACAACCTTAGAAATAAAATATGACCATTTAGGCCCACATGGATTAGATTACGACATTTATTATTAATTTATTTAATGAAGGGTTAAAATAGTTAAAATCAAAGTTTAATAACTAAATCATTTTTAATATAGTGTTATACATAAGATAAATTCGACTATAAATATTAATTAGAAATATAAAAAGATCTCCTACATAATTGTGTTTTATTTATAATTTTTAGATATTAAATAATTTAATTTATTTATGACACAATGATGATGCAGTAATTATATTCTTAATGAATCGTTGACATAATTGATGTTATAAATATCCAAATAAATGTAATTTGATACTTTTTATGAATTAAAATAATTTTCTGTTGTAATATGACATATTATTAATGATTTAATTAACTTTTTTCGTTCTAATATTTCAGTTATGAGTTTCAAAAAAATCAATTACCAAATATTGTCAAAATTGACATAAAATAGTTTTTAAAACAAATATTATATTATTAATTGTTATTTTATTCCTAAAAATCTAATTATCAGCCAAATGAGTTAGCTAAGGTTATATATATTAATAATAAAAAACTTGGGGTTCTTTTGGCTTATTATAGTACGTTTATTAACATTATTGTGTAAGAAAACAAGAAGACACGGTAAAAGTTAAATTATTTAACTTAAAGTTAAATCCAAATGATAAGGTTAAAATAGATACCTAAACTTATCTAAATTATATTGGATGAGAGTATTTCGACCCATCCCCACCTTATATTCTAAATAAATCAATTTGGAGGTATTAAAAACAGAATATGACTTTATAATAAAATAATATTTTTAGTTTTTCCAAAGGTACCCCTCTCCTCCCTTATAAAAGGGAACCACCTCCCTATCTTCCTCACACCATTTTGAGCCTTCATGCTCGGCCAACCCCTGAAAAATTCTCTTCTCCACGTCCATAGAAACATCCTAGAGGCTCTGGTCTTTTTCAAAGACCAATTTTAGTGCCCTCAGAGGAGGTCTTAAAGAGGCGCTTCAAAGAAGAGGTAATGTCCATTACCGAATTTTTAAACTTTTTTTCTTCTTCCACTTCTTCTTCATTAGTTGATTCATTATAGAGTAATAACATTAGTATAACTCATAAACTTATATGTTATTATAATTATAAAACAACACTATTTCACCATCTATCCATCCTACGGAAAACGAAATCACCATGCGTGCGTACGTACGGAATAATGTCTCCACGCCGTGGTGAAATCTGTTTTTCCACCAAAACCATACATGGATGGGTATAATGGTTTAAATAATAACTATATATGGTTATTATAGCATCATAAAGATTCTGATATATTATACCATCCACTCCAATTCTATTCAATAATTATGGGAATGATATCATCGCTCGTGCGTACGTACGGACTACCGTATCCACAACACGATGAGATTCATTCTCCATGTTAACCATACATGAATTATCATAAAGTTTATATAATAAAATATATGAAATAATAATTCTACGGGATTTATGTATATATATATATATATGTATGTCATCTATTTAGTTTCATTCACTTCAATAAGGAAATGAAAACTACGTTCATGCGTAGGTACGGCCTACCGTCTCCATGAACGGTGTATTTCATTCCTTTTGTTGATCTATAATATATATATGTATATGATAAATATATATTATATATAAATCATTTTTTACATTATGGAATTATGTAAGTCAGGATATAAGTAATAATATCAAGAACTTCAAGTTGAAACACATGCAATAAATAAAATTATTTTACCCAAAACACTGCTTTAACATGGAATTTACAAAAGAACGGGTAATATAAAGTCATAAGTTAAACATATATGATATAATAACAATGAATATGATTCTATAATAAGTCAATGACATTATTTAAATCATTATACAGGAGGTTCGAATCCATACGAAGCATATTGGACCTAAGGTAAGGGATAATTTTGGAAATGTCATTTTTATCCGAGATTTATTCTTTGTAAGTATTTACTGGTGTTATTTCTACCATCCATGTCCATGTTTTATAAAAGTTTTTTCATGTATGTTTAATTTCCTTTTTACCCATTTTTTACTTTTATTACATGGTATGTAAGGAATCTTTGTTTTGTTTACGTTATGAGGTACTTTTTTGACTTTTCCGGAAAAAATACGAGAATAATGTTTTTTTAAACTTATACGACATGAAAGGATTTTTACGATTTTATAAAGCCTTATTTTCATGAAGCTTCCTCCAAAAGATTTCATGAATATTTTCTACAAAATCGTTTTCTTTTAAAATTGCATGACATTTTGTTAAAGGAAAATGATTTTGAAGAAGAAAGGATATTTTCCTCAAGAATTCATTTCTAGTGTTTTATCAAAACCATTTTTCATCTAAGATGACATTATTTCATATGTGTATGTTTCAGGTATAATGTCTCGATGATTTACATGGTTTCACCTTTTTTATTATGAAATGATATCAATTTCTTTTATATGGATTATGTGATGATGGCATGATGTTTATGAAACCTATTTTATTTATTGGGTTATTATGAATGATGTATGTTTATTTTGTGGCACAAGTAAGAATTATTTCATTATGAGATGGGTGGGACCAATATCTCCCTACAATGCATTGGGTAAAGATTTATATCTCATGAGATAGACATGGCTGGTATGGTAAGTTAATCCGGTTCAGTATTACAGGACTGGAATGGGGAGTGAACTCGATTTAGAAAGGGACTTTGTCCACTAAGATGGTCTTAAAAGCAATGCCTTGGCTACTATGGAAATAATTACTTGTGCTTAATGGATGCCACAATTACATGATTTATTCCCATGCTATTTTATCATGATTTATGTTCCATTATGATCAATGCCTTATGTACTTCCATGTTTTATGTCGTTTCTCAAGATTTTTGTTTTTAAACATTATGTTCATGTTTTTATGTTCAAATGTATATGGTATATTTTATTTTATCCATGCTTACCCTTACTGAGCATTTTAGCACACCCTTTTTATGTTTTATTTTCCCCCATGATTAAAAGAAAGTTTTTAGGTATGGAAACAAAAAGTGGAAGATCTTTATGGAAGATGTTGAAGATCTTTCACCACGACTAGATGATTACATTCCAAGTTTCCAAGGACACTAAACTATTACGGTCCTTGTGTGTCTGTTTTTGTTATGTATTAATTATTCCGAAAAAGTAATGTAATGTCCATGTACATCAAGCTTCGGGTATCTACATTTGGTATCAGTGGAAAGGTTTCGTCAAACATTGGAAACTAGGATACGATAACTTTAGTGAGATCCCTAGAGATATTTCTAAGGTATTTCTAGGGATATCCCTAAGGATAAGTATACATATAGGATATAGTCCTAGAACTAAGGTAACAATATTAAAATTTATCCTAAGATGTTAGATATTGAGGGTACTCCCCCTTTACTATGTTGTTTTCCCTAGCATGTTTTTTTCCTCTCACAGAATTCTTTTTGTGTTTTAGTCAATGGAGGGAACCAGAAGGAATTCAGTTAACATTGAATCCAATGGAAAAATTGGTGACTATGAGCAACAAAATTGCATAATACCTAGAGAGAAAGATATTGTGATTATGACGAATCAGTCATCACAATATATGATTAACAAGGTGAAATTTAGTGGTATTCCTAATTCATAAAATAAAAGGAAGGTAGACTTTTATGCACGTTTTCATGTTGAGGAGCATAAAGAAAGGAAGATTGAGATTTCTAAATAAGGGAAGAAGAACCTTGCGGAACACCTCAAATGGAGGGGAAGATGTTATATATGTAGAGAAAAGGGTCATAGAGTGGAAGACTATTATGGAGTTCAATGTCTTATTTGTAGAGAACATGGGCATTACCCAACTCAATGCCCTGACCTAAAAAGTTACTTCTAAATCAAGGAAGGACATATTCCAGGACAATCATTGAAGAGGATGGATTGAAGTGTGTATGAATTGGTATTAAAGAATAATGTTGTTGAGGTACTTTTAAGGTGTATTAGAATATTTTTGTATTATTCTATTATGGTTTTCAATAATTTTATGGTACTGGTAACCATGAAAATTTAATCAAATATTTTGGAAAGCAGATGATATGCGCATAATGAAAGGATAATAAGAAAATGAAATGTTTGACAGTATTCATGAGCTCATGATTGTAATAAGGACTAAGTGATATCATGGTCTGAGTATACAGAATTTTGGGATTTTGGTAGGTGGAAAGAGTTAACTTTTGACAGCACTCATGTTTTCACTAAGATTCAATGGGTATTTATTTTTTAAGAGAATACATGATTAAGGCCATCGAATGTTTGGAATGTGACCAGCAAGACATATCTTATGATATATGGGGATCAACGATGGTATTAAATTTCTTATTATATGAAATCTCTGGTAATCGTTTTCACTCTAATATGAGAATGGACTACAATACTATGGATAATCCTAAAGATTAGAATGGATTATGTTAGACATAAGTTAGTATTTTATTTTTAGAAAAAAAGGACAACCTGCAGAATGAGCGACAACCCATCATGTCGGACAAGGCTATGGGAATCAAACCCACAATCGAAGTGAGACATGCCTTTATTTCCTACCACTGGCCTACAGGAAGTCCCTGGTTAGTAGAAACTAGTTTTATTTTATTATACAGGATGATAGATGAAGTATAAGTCCATTTTGGAACCCTATATGATTAATCTCACAATAGATGGAATTATGTATATATCTTTTGATAACTTATGTTTGAGACAGATATAATTAACTATCATTCTATCACATGATCTACTAAAACATCACGAAAGACAAATTCAACTTCATTTCATAAAGAGATGAAGTGGAAATTGTTCAAAGCATGAACAACGTTGAGATTATACCAAATAAATCAGGTATTTATTTTAATTCAAATTCTTCAACTTTAGGGAAATGATCTTTAAAACAAAAAATGTTGTCCTAGTGCCCTTATATCCGATGAATCATATTGTAACCTAGATCATCACAAATTTATGGCTTTGTGATTGTTGGATTTTTCAAATCCATGTTCTCTACCACTCTCTATCAGTACATGATGGTTAGATTTCTCTTCCATATCCATATTTTCAACTATGTTCTCCTATGTGGAAACCTAGTGATTAGTTAATTTGGGTAACCGTTATGTTTCATAATTTAGTTTTTAAATCCATGTTTTGTTATTAATTTTTACGATGTGGGTTTCTATTAAAGAAAACTTTCGAGTAGTAAACCATTTATAACCCCGACAAATTTCGAGGGTGAAATTCATTATAAGGGGGGTAGAATGTAACACCCTGAGATTTTTTGGAAAATATTCTTTTTAATTTCATTAATGTCTTGTGTTGTACGCTACACCAAAAGGAGATTGTACAACACGCATCCCTGCCTTGTCTTGTATTACACTCAATCACAACCTTCCATGATATCGTGTGATGTACGCAATACCGAGTTTCGCTGAACAACGATATGTTATATAAACTAGCCGTTATGAATAGTAATACCCGATTTTTGAAATTTTATAAATTTTATCATTCAAAATGGACTTCATTTTTGGATTCAGAATTTCTAAATTATCCTAGGGTGAATTTTTGGTATTTTTCTAAAAACATTCAATTTTTGATGAATAGTGAAAACACTAGGTTACTATTCAAAAACTGACTTTTTATTTAAATAATTATTTATTTTAGTTAAATTTATTTTAGGTAAAAATTGATACATAATACTTATGTAAGTTCAATTTAAGTCATTGGAGTCATTTTATAATAATTTTAGATATATAAAAATTTTATTGAACTTTTCACCGTCTTTTATCCACCTCCTAGGAGAATTTGCAAATTCACATAAAACATAATTTTACCGCTTCTGTGAGTGGAATTTCGAAAATCCAAGAGGCACGGTTAATATCAAGGAATAAAATGTGGTTCAATGAGATGAAAATAATTTTTTGTGAATAGTAACTTTTTACTTTTTTTACCACGGGTAAAAGTAAAGAGGGTAATTATGGGTAAAACTGATATTATTATAACTTAAAAAATGTCCTAATTAAATTGGATAAGTTTAATTTGACCAAAAACATCCTTAGGAATAAACTATGACCATTTAGGCCCACATGTATTAGATTAGGACATTTATTATTAATTTATTTAAAGAAGGGTTAAAATAGTTAAAATCAAAGTTTAATAAATAAATCATTTTTAATATAGGGTTATACATAGGATAAATTCGACTATAAATATTCATTAGAAAGATAAAAGTATTTCCTACATAATGGTGTTTTATTTATAATTTTTAGACATTTCATAATTTAATTTATTTATGACACAATGATGATGTAGTAATTATATTATTAATGAAATATTGACAAAATTGATGTTATAAATTCCCAAATAAATGTAATTTGAGAATTTTTATGAATTACGATAATTTTTTATGTTAATATGACATGTTAGTATTGAAATAATAACCTTTTTCGAACTAATATTTCTGTTATGAGTTTCAAAAAAATCAATTACCAAATAGTGTCAAAATTGACATAAAATAGTTTTTAAAACAAATATTATATTATTAATTTTTATTTTATTCCTAAGAATCTAAAGATCATAAAATTGACTTAGATAAGGTTATATATATTAATAATAAACAAATTGGGGTTCGTTTGGCTTATTATAGTATGTTTATTAACCTTATACACTAAGAAAATAAGAAGGCACGGTAAAAGTTAAATTATTTAACTTAAAGTTAAATCTAAATGATAAGGTTAAAACAGATACCAAAACATGTCTAAATTATATTGAATGAGAGTATTTATACCCACCCACACCTTAACTTCTAAATAAATCAATTTTGAGCTATTGAAAACGAAATATGACTTTATAATAAAATAATATTTTATGTTTTTCCAAAGGTGCCCCTCTCCTCCCTTATTAAAGGGAACCTCCTCCCTCTCTTCCTCACACCACATTGATCCTTCAAGCTCAGAAAACCCGTGACAAATTATATTATCCACTTCTATAGAAACATCCTAGTGGTTCGGTTCTTCTTCAAAGACCAATTTTTGTGCCCTAAGAGGAGGTCTCAAAGAGGCTCTTCAAAGAAGAGGTAATGTCCGTTACCGATTCTTTCAACTTTCTTTCTTCTTCCACTTCTTCTTCTTTAGTTGTTTCATTATGAAGTAATAACATCAGTATAACTCATATACTGATATGTTATTATAAGTATTAAACAACCATATTTCACCATCTATCCATCCTACGGAAAATGAAATCACCACGTGAGCGTACGTAAGAAATACCGTCTCCACGCCGTGGTGAAATCTTTTTTTCCACCAACACCTTACATGGGTTGGTATAATGGTGTAAAGAATAACTATATATGGTTATTATAACATCATACTGATTATGATATATTATACCATCCACACCAATTATATTCAATAATTATAGGAACGATATCATTGCTCATGCGTACGTATGGACTACCGTCTCCACGACGCGATGAGATTCATTCTCCATGTTAACCATACATGAATGATCATAAAGTTTATATAATTAATAATAATGAAATATATAAATAATAATACTATTTTATTTATTTATGTATATTTATTTATGTCATCTATTTAGTTTCATTCACTTCAATAAGTAAACGAAAACAACGTTCATGCGTACGTACAGCCTACCGTCTCCATGAACTGTGTATTTCATTCCTTTTATCGATCTATAATATATATTTGTATATGATGAATATATATTGTATATAAATCATGTATTAAATTATGGAATTATTTAAATCAGGATATAAGTAATAATATCAAGAACGACAAGTCGAAACACATACGATAAATAAAATGATTTTACCCAAAACACTACTTTAACATGGAATTTACAAAAGAACGGGTAATATAAAGTCATAAGTGAAACATATATGATATAATAACAGTGAATATGATTCTTTAATAAGTCAATGACATTATTTAAATCATTATACAGGAGTTTCGGTTCCATACGTAGCATATTGGACCTAAGGTAAGGGATAATTTTGCAAATCTCATTTTTATCCGAGATTGCTTATTCGAAAGTATTTACTGGGGTTATTTCTATCATCCATTTCCATGTTTTATAAATGTTTTTTCATGTATATTTAATGTCCTTTTTAACCTTTTTTGAATTTTACTACATGTTATGTAAGGAATCTTTGTTTTGTTTACGTTACGAGGTACTTTTTTGACTTTTCTGGAAAAAGTACGAGAAAAATGTTTTTTTAAACTTATACGGCATGAAAGGATTTTTACAATTTTATAAATCCTTATTTTCATGAAGATTCCTCCAATATATTTCATGAATATTTTGAACAAAATCATTTTCTTTTAAAATTTCATGTCATTTTGTGAAAGGAAAATGATTTTGAAGAAGAAAGGATATTTTCCTCAAGAATTCATTTCAAGTGTTTTATCAATACCATTTTTCATCTAAGATGATATTATTTCATATGTGTATGTTTCAAGTATAATGTATCTATGATTTACATGGTTTCACTTTTCTTATAATGACATGATATCAGTTTCTTTTATATGGATTATGTGATGATGGAATGATATTTCTGAAACCCATTTTATTTATTGAGTTATTATCAATGATGTATGTTTATTTTGTGGAATAAGTAAGAATGATTTCATTATGAGATGGGTGGGACCTATATCTACCTCCAATGAATTGGGTAAATAATTATATCTCATTAGATAGACATGGATGGATCGGTAAGTTAATCTGGTTCAGTATTATAGGACTGGAACGAGGAGTGAACTCGATTTAGAAAGGGAATTTGCCACTAAGATGGTTTTGGCAGCAATGCCTTGGCTACTATGGAAATCATTACATGTGATTAATAGATGCCACAAATACATGTTTTATTCCCATGATATTTTATCATGATTTATGTTCCATTATGATCTATTCCTTATGAACTTCCATTTTTATGTCGTTGCTCACGATTTTGATGTTTAAACATTATGTTCTTGTTTTTAAGTTCAAATGTATATGGTATGTTTTTTTATCCATTCTTACCATTATTGAGAGTTTGATCTCACCCATTTTTTGTTTTATTTTCCCCCAGGATTAAAAGAACGTTTTTATGTAAGAAAAAAAAAGTGGAAGATCTTTATGGGAGATGTTGAAGATCTTTTACCACGATTATAAGATTACGTTCCATGATTCCAAAGACAGTAAACTGTTATGGTCTTTGTTTGTCTAATTTTGTTATGTAATAATTATTCCGAAAATGTAATGTAATTTACATGTATGTCAAGCTTCGGGTCTCTACAAACTCCCTCCATTCCATATTTGATAATTCATCATCTTTCTTCATGTTTTGAATCAATGACCACCATTGATCAACATCTCCAGTGAGGTGATAAACTGCCATGACAACTTTTTCTCTTTCACTTCTCCACAAAGCCTGAAATATTTTCTCTAGGTAACTTATTCATTTCTTAGCTAAAAATGGATTTGTACTCCTATTGAATTTCGGTGGTTTCAACCTCATGAAGCGATCTAACATTGATCATCCACATTGTGGATCAGGGTGCTCCATAAGGGTGAGCTTATTATTCATAACCTGAGTGAGTTGTCCCAGTATGGTGATTAGCTGATCTGCATCAGTTGCATCACCAGCTCCACTATAATTATCTGGAGCAGGAGATAAATCCCTACATGGAGTGCGTGCATTGATACAGTTTCCATTTCTTCCAATAGAAACCATTTCTAAATAATGGCATCAACTAGATCAGTTTATGAATCAAAATACATAATTCTATACTTATAAAACACTTAACATAAATTGAATAGTTTATGGATATAATCCATAATCATAAAAAAATTTTTCTTTGAGGATGTATATACTCATAAACCCTTCATAATGGTTTGTAAAGAAAATGAGTGTTATCCTAAGCATATCCCCTTAGAGTGTCGTAACCAAGAGTGCAACAAGGCCCATTATCGTGCACCAGTTCTTGTTCGAGCCTAGCTCAAAGAGGTGTTTTTGGGTTTTACCACTGGGTATTTCTGTTCCAAAGCTCTCTCTACCAGCTCATATCTAGATAGGGATGTACTGCTCGAAAAACTCACAATATCTCTACAATAACAAAATTCTAGGAAGTTCTTCTATACTAATCCTCATATTCCATCTTAGCTATATGTTCTCTAATCAGAGTTTATCTAAATCTAGCTTCCAAGGTTTTTAATAAACTTCCTCTGATAATAACTTTAATGCCCTAACCCTAGTTTCCCAGAGTCGGTGCCTTATTACATAACATTAGAATGACCACAAGAAAGATCAAGTCTCGAAAGACCAATTAGTTTAGTAGCCTTGGAATAACTAGATACAATCATAAAGATTACATTACATCATAATGTGAAAACTACTACAACAACATCTTGTCTTCATAATCCAAACTCATATCCCCTCATACTATCCCTGCAGGTCATTCATAAATTACTTATATTCACAACCTAGGAAAAATAAAACATTGAAAGGGTTGAGCTCAGATGCTCAGCAAGGATAACAATATAGCGGAAACATTCATAAATAAGCATAATCATTTAAGGAAATGCATAACTAAAACAAAGGACTTTTAAACATAAACATTAGCATAATATGGGAATGATAAAATGAAATAATTCCATTTACTTATTCACATGGATATACTACTAGTCGAATAATCACATGAAATAACAATAACCACTCTCATAATGATGGAATGCATAATGCCAGACTATTATAACCACATAGACCAGGTATCGTTCCATGAATAAAAATAATATTTGGTCAAGGCATTACGCCAAGACACTAGTTTGTCTCATTAGACCTACTGATTCATCGAGGAGCTATAGCAGTCTCCACCCGTCACTTATTAAGTCCAATGCATTCCTAATATGAACAGATTTAAACATAACATAAACATTCGAATTAAAACTAGCATACAAAATGTCAATACATTCTCCATAAACCATGAATGGTATAAAAATAACACATCCACAGTAAAAAATATCACAAAAACCTTCAATACAATATGGAATTTTTGTATCATAATAAATCAATTTCCAATAAGCATAAAATCCATCAAAGGATGTTGATATAGATGAAATCAAAACTATATGAGATAAATATCTATTTTTTGAAATCATTTAAAAGTCACATAATTATAAAATAAAACATTTAATTTGAAAATATTTTTATAAGATCGTAAGGTAAGCTTCTAAGATTTTTTAGTGGCAGAAAATAGTCGCACCCTCCATATAAGTTAAAAAAACATTCTTACCTTAATTCTGTCAAAAAGGTTAAAAAGGACCTTGTTTGGAAAACGACAGAAAGATTCCTTTATAAACATCTTATAAAAACTAAAACAAGTGTACAAATTAATTTAACCCATATTATATAAAATAGAAATAATGTTTTAAAATACATTTTTATAAAACATGGAAGTGGATGATAAAGAGCTCCCAGTTGAAAATTACGTATAAACAACCTCAGATAAGAAGATATTGTGAAATAACCCTTTCCTTATACTTTTCCTTGGTTGATGGTAAGTTAACCTCCTATGTAATGGTGAAATAATTGTTATTAAATCATACAAGAATCATATATATTAATATGACATCACATATGATCTTTTAACATTTCTTTGTTAATAAAATATTAGTATTATCGTCATTCCAGGTGTTAACTTACTCATTTTCTTTTATATGATTTTTTTCATAGGCCATGTTTTTTATGGATAGGTTGTATCATATCCATATCTAGAATGATATTAAGTCTTTAAAAATTATTTTTAACCATCAAATGAAAATTATTCTTGAATGGATACGATGGGGAATGAATCTCATCCCGTTCGTGGAGACGGTAGTCTGTACGTACGCACGAGTGACAATATCATTCTTTTGATGTTAAAATAATATATAATTGGATGTTATATAATATATAAAGAATAATTATAATGTTATATTTATTATTTACATGAATTATAAAACATTATTATGCCCGTATATATAATAATATATTGAATAATAGTTACACCACAACGTCGAGACGGTAGGCCGTACGTACGCACGTATGGGGACATGTCATTCAAGGGATGGATAGAATATTGAATTGGTTTGTTACATATTTATAATAACATCACAGTATATGGAATATACTGGATTTATTATTTTATAATTGAAATAACAAGGAAAGAATAAGTTGAAGAAGAAAGGAACTTTAAAGAGGGTGGTGAAGATGTTACCTCTTCTTCTAGTTCTTCCTTTGGATGTGATCAAAAGGGATCCTTATGTTGGATTTATGATCAAAATCAGGTCTCTAGGATGAATTTGGGGAAGTTGAGAGAGTATTTGGGTAGGTTTTGGTGAATCCAAAAGGCTTTGAAGGTGTGAATAATTGGTTATAAGTGGTGTCCTTTTATAAGGGGGAGGAGGGGAACCTTATGAAAATCTAGAAATATTATTTTATAATAAATTCATATTCGGTTTATAATGTCTCCATAGTTTATTATTTAATGTCTAAGGTGGTTTTGGGTCGAAAAAAACTCAATAAATATAATTTAGACAACTTTGGGTCATTATATTAACCTTATCTTTTAGTTTTAACTCTTAGTTAATTAGTTTGACACTTACTATATCACATTGTATTTTTATATTATATAGTTAATAAACTTACTATATACTTATAATAGACCCCCAAGTGGTCCATTAATGACAAAAATATCATGATATAAGTCTCGTGGCCAATCCTTAGATTTTTAGGAATTTAATATCAATTAATAATATAATATTTGTTTTTAAAAACTATTTTATGTCAATTTTAACACTATTGGGAATTTTGTTTTTGATAAATTCATAACAGCATTATTACTTAGAAAAATAATTATTTAAAAAATCCTAATATGTCATAGTAACCTAGAAAATTATTTTAATTTATAAAAAGTATCAAATTTCATTTATTTGGGTATTTATAATAACAATTATCTTAATCATTCATTAATACGGTAATTACTACATCATAATTGTGTCATAAATAAATTAAATTATTTAAAATCAAAAAATTATAAATAAAATGCCATTATATAGGAAATCTTTTTATATTTCTAATGAATTTTTATAGTTGAAAATATAACATATTTAACCCTGTGTAAAATTTTTTTTTCTAGAAGATATATGCTTATGTCATTTTTGTATTTACTTTAACTTAATTAATATAAAGTGTCCCTATCACCTCCATGTGGCTCCATGGGGTCCCAAAATATACCCAAAGATGACCATGGTCGTACATGTATCCACCAATAAGTTTAGGAAACGTTTTAGGGTTTTTTTTATTATTATAATATTATTTTTCACCCTTCTTTACAGGATTTACCTTTTAACCATGGTAAATAAAATATTTACTGATGTAATTATTCAAAATGTCAAAAAAAGAAAGTTACCTATTTACAAAATTTGTAAATATTGATTCCAAATATGGAATCCATTTTTCCAAATTAAAAACAATAAAGTGGAAGAAATTAATTTAAAATTAATTCCCGCTGTCAAAACAAAAATTCTGTTTTTAAGAAATAATAACTATCAAAAGATTGATATTTGTTTATGTCCAGTTTAATTGTGAAATTATTTCCAATGACCAAAATTATATTAAATGGTAAAACTAAATTCTAAATGTACTTTTAAACCAATCAAATTAATAATTTATCACTATTAATTATTTGGATTTAAAAAGTAGTTTTTAATAAAAATTTAGAAATTTTCACTATTCATCAATATATAAAAGTTATCCGAAAAGTATCAAAGTTTCATCCTAGGATAATTTCTATATTCTGAATAAATAAATGAAGTCAATTTTGTGTGATAAAATCTGTAAAATTTCAAAAAATGGGTATTAATATTCATAATGGCTACTTTGATTGGTCGCGACGTGTTAGAATCTCGAAGTTGCGTACAACACACGCTACTGTATTCTTCAAAGACAAGCGTACCGTGGAAGCATAGGGTGTTATAATTAAAGGTCCAAAATCCATGATAATGAGTATTGAAACATGATTGTGTAGTTAATTACCATGTTTCCAAGACTATGAGGAGATCCCTATCCATGAACATGGTGCAACTCAACCACGTGGGAAATAAATCCTCTAAAACTACTCATCCAAAAAAAATACATTATTGGTGTGGAAAACTAGGAGTAAAATAAGATAATAAATTCCACCCAAGAGTCCATAACATGAGTGTATGGGTTTGGGTTGGAATGAAAAATCAACCAATATTAGTTTCCTAAAAAAATGGAAGATAGTTAGGGAAAGAACCTACCTCACCTCCCACCATATCGATGGGTTAAAATGAAAGATCAAGGTAACAATGAGGGAAATAGATTCCAAAAAATAAAATAGAGTAGTTGGGGGAGTTAATCATGACATTATAGATATTGATAGAAAATAGGTGTTACAAATTGGATGATGATTCTACTCTAGGGTTCAAATTAACACTCATTTGAGAGAACTCACTCATTTGGTATCCCTTTACCAATAAAACCCATTTAAGAGGTCTCTCTCATTGGCCCATTGCACATTGATCTATGATGGAACTACATGGTAATGTATGAAATTCACAAAAAAATTAAACTATGAGTCATTAGATTATAAAAAATTTCTATAAATAGACAAGGAGTCACAGTTAGGGCCCATGGGGGATACCATTACCAAAATTGATTTCTCCACTTGGAAGGGGAACAAAGGAATGATATGTAGTTTCTGTGACACCTTTACCTACATTTGGAAAATTATGGGAAATGAGGATTTATAACCTGAGTTTTATGTCTTTCTCTCAAGACTAGATGTCATAATAAACCTTCATGGGGACCAACTTAGGAATCTCACCTAGAATAATGGAACTCACTCGCATTAAATCATAAATATTGATCACACCCATTATAAGAGTAATGTTTTCAAAGGGGGTCATGTTCTCAATCATGCACTAAAATGAGTACATGATGTGTTGTTAATATACACATCACGTCTCACTATTTCCAGTCCAACTTGGTTTCTAGAAGAGAAAGGAATGTCAAAGACAGTATATCAGTCTTGTGATGCAACTACACAACTTGTTGGTACTTACAAGGGGTACTATATTTGTACCCCTACCTGCCAAGCATTGTACAAATGATATAACAAAGGATGTGGCTAACACATACATATAATTTTAGGTCACATTATTCCTAGATGTATACTCACTATAAATTCTTGATATGTTTGGATGAGGATAAAACATTTTATGTGTCTCCCATATGGTGTGTGGTATTTTGTTTCTGGGTATAACCTGGCTTCCACATGAAGGGGTCCACATAGAGTGTATCCTTCTGAACTGTATGTCGATTAGAGATAAATTTTCATGATTCACAGAACCATCTTGTGTATCTATTCCTAATGTCATTACCTATTCTCCCACTACATATCTGAAATATAATTATTTCTATATGAATTATCTTATCCCTTTCTATATCTAGAGGATAGATTCTATACACCATTTCTATATAAATCACCCATTTTCACAGTTCTAGAAATACCCAACCAATAAATCTCTTGTAACTACCATCACTAGTAAAACCATGGGATTATGAACATGGTCATCATGCATATATCTTTTATTTATTATCAATACTGAAGCAACAATAATTATCCTGTATAATAAAAAATTATTTCAAAACAATTAGGATCTTGGGTAGAATAGAATCATTGTTCATTTAAAATATCGATGATGAATGTTTAATAAATGGATAGAGAGAGGAAAAAAATAAAAGTGAGAAATCCAACATTGGTTATGAATTTCTTGGAAGAAATCATCAATGGAATACATGGAATTATTAATCATTTGATTTTCAAATGAAATATCAAATTTCTTACTATAGGAATGATAATCCAATGGAAATTTGATAAAAAAATAAAAAAATTAATTTCTAAATCATTTAATTTGAATTTTAAATTGAAATTAATAATATGTAAATTAATACAAAATATTAAACTCTCTTCCTTGGGGTTGAATTGATTATTGTTAGAGAATATATCATCTTTTATTACATTAATGAGATCATCTATACTTGTTATTTGTTCCTTGATTCTCTATATTCTATTATCATTTATCCTTGATCCCAAGATCAACCACCAATAATATTACCCCATATCTGTTTATATCATCTCAATTTTCAAGGGTTATGTAAATAACCCTATGAAATTATAATTAATTGGTTTAATATTTAGTGGTAATTAGGGTTAGGAAATAAATTGACATTAAATTGACAAATTATTTTAATCCATTTAATCTGGAAAGAACTTTACTCTTCTGCTATTTTAGTTGTTTAAAATACTTATTTCAATGATATCATAAAAAAAATTTAATGAATAATATTAGTCTCATTTTTTCATATTAGACTCCATTCGATAGGTATTCTTTTATTTCCAAAAAACTATGCTTTTTTGATATATTATATTTAATTTTTTAGTACATTGATACTGAACCTCCACATGGAATGTAAAACCACATAGAATCTAAAACATACTCTGAAAATATTTCTTAAAATATTCAAATGTCTCAAAAAAATGTTGTCACATCACATTTTTCCACCATTAATAATTTTTTTCTGGGAATGAAAAAAATTGTACAAACTTATGAGTGTACTAAGGATGAACAGGGTTCTATCAACATACATATGCTCTTCTAGAAGTTCCCAAAAAGAAACCCAACAAAAAAATATATTAGGCACTCTCATAAGAAGGAAATACTCATATCAATACATTATTATCCCCATGTACTCTAAAAAGTATAACAATCCTTAATTTGATGATTGATGAAATCGGTAACAAGATATGGGTCATTCATCTATCTCATATCTACAAAATGTGGATAACCATCATGAAATATGTCAAAAAATGGTTGTAATTCTAGGTGTTACTCCATCTCTCCAAATCTATGAAGTGTTTCGAAAGGTTTGAGAACTTAATAAAAAACATTTCACCATAGCGAAATCCCTATAGTCCTCAATGAGGTAAGAACGTTAGGGATACATGGTATCCACCATAGAACTAAAAATTCCACTTCCTTATGACATTATTGGTATTATGATAGCTCTAAGTAGTCCTCATCCACTTTTGGATGATGTGAACATTCTATATCATTGTTATCATCAACTCTAGTCCAATAATAACAGTCTCTCCTTGGTCTAACAAGCACAACATTGAGCTATTATACCTTGAGTAAAATTCTTCAAGCGGTGCCTCACCGAAGGTGGAATACTAACTATTATATTATAAAAACACCACCAATGGTATATAATCCTCCTAGATATAATAAAATATGAAATTGAAGCCATATTTATGTCCTCTAGGACATGAATGTTTTTCCCTACCATACCACTCATCTTGAAGAAAAATATCATGCTCATCTGTAATTAAGTCTCCAAATAGTTATGTAATCGTCTCCACAATTTGTATATACCATGAACAAAAATAGTTTTTGATGAAACTCCATTAAATTGGATTATAGAATACACATACAAGAGTAGAAATCTCTCTAGTTTATGTTTTTCTCTGATAAAAAGGAATTGGGGCCTCTTAGTGAGTCTGCTTATGATCACCTGGATTGTTCCCTGACTTCCAACTAGTCAAGGATGACACATCACAAAATCAATGTGGATTCCATCACCCTTCCACCCCTAAAACATTAGGGGGTGTGCTAAACCTATTTTTAAATGATTTTTAGGCTCCACCTATAAGAAAGTGAGATACATGATATGAACATAGATATACTCCTATTCAACCATAACAACCGAAACAAATGTTTAATTTCTTCCAACATCATTCCCACAGTTTGATGTTCCATTATGAAGGGATTTATAAAACCCTTTAAACAACCCCTACAACAAAATGATTATTACCATCATCTATCATCAAAAAAGGATTATGTGCTCCACACCTTTATAAAATCAATCATAAGCGAGTCATATTGTTATATGTTCACCTAGACTCTATAATCAATATCTTCTGTCTCTATTTCCCTTGCATGATGAATAATTTGAGGGTTCAAAAAAATCTAGTGGATTTAAAAAATATACAATTTTCCAAAAAAAATCTATTTAAATTTGGTAAACTCTTCAATTTACTCACATTCAAACTAAAAATGTGATTTCCCCTTAAGATAATATTCAACGAAATTCCCCATTTTGAGAGTATATAATATCTAAAAAACATAGTGATGTAGGAACTCTAAAAATATCATTTCTCCCATGTTATGATATTTTTGTGAGATGATATACATGAGAGTATTATAATAATAATAGATGATGATCCATTGTCACCTAATATATTTCCTCAATTCCTTCATGGAAAATATTACAGATACGATTAGAAAATCATGGATTGTGTAATTCTGATCATGGTGTATTAGAAGTGGGGATATAAAAGAAATCACTAACCACCCTTATATAAAAACACAACAAATCACATATCAGTGTGTGAAATGAAAGAAAAATGTGTAATGAACTAATTACAGGCCCACCAAATCAATAAAATATCCAAACCTATTAACAAAGGGGAAATTCTATCAATGTCTTTGCTTTTGGATAATTTTATAGTCCCTCTAGAATTAGTATTCTCCACTTGATCATGGAGGATCTAGGAAATTAATGAAAAATAATTTTTCAACATAAGATATGACATGTGTCGGTATATACCATGCATGTTTGAGTATAATTATAAATATTGGTACACCATGAATTTAACAAAAATATGCATCATGGAGGTAGTTAGTTCTAAATCATATAATAATGGGAGAATAAACCAAATAACTCAAATTTTCTCAAAACAATATTAAATTTTTATTGTTTGGAGTTTCCCAGTCAGGATTCAAGTATCACTGAGAGGCGGAGAGGGTGAATCAGTGATATATATATTTTTGTTTCCTTACATAAGAAACAACCATAAAATATTATTAAAGAGTTATTTACCTAATAAAAATAATTCAAACACACATCCATATGAAATCAATAATTTATAGGGTTCACTACTCAACAATAGCATATACGTCCATGGTATGGTTAGGAAATAATCCAATACCAAACTATCCACTAGAAAACCATCCTTTGATTCAGAATACAATAAGAAGGTTGTACCCTTATAATCATGTAGAAAATAAAAAACAATTCAATAGTTTATGTGATTATATCTAACACAAAATTATGCAAAAATATTTTATGGTGCTTCTTGATCCACTTTCACAAATATAATCTTTCAAAATAATTGTTTTTATTCCTACCTAGAGGCTAGTAATATCTTTATATAGTCTTATATAAATTTTATTTCTTTTTCAGAGAACTACTTGTATCTTCCATGAACTATGTTTAACTATGTGGTGCATGTTATTAACAAACCACCTCTTCTTCTACAGTTTGTCTCTATTCCATGGATAAAAAATTTCCCACGCACTGCTGATGCTCCATGGACCAAACCTACTATGTGGATGACCATTACATCGACGGCCACCCGTACCTCATAGACCCTTTTCCATTAGAATATTCTAATCCCTAAAAATTAATTCTGTATAATCTCTCCAAAGAATATATCCTCTATTGAATGAAACCCCCATTCACTACTTCCTTCTCCATAGAATCTCTTCCCTGTGAACATTTCCCTTCACATAATTCTCCATCGTGAACTCCTCACACATCACTAGATTCTTCCTCATAGTGAATATTTTTTTAACAAAAATAGATACACATTAAATAATTTATTTGGTTAATTTTTATACAAAAATATATATTCAAATTCTTCTAATCTAATTTCTCCAAATTCTCAATGTGGTACAACCTTCATAGCTGATTGTGCTACTTCCAAAAACCTTATTGACCTTTTTTGTCTGCATAGATCCATTCTTCTTTTGCAGAGACTGATTCTCTCCAAAAAAATCACTGACTCTCACCTAGAAATGATGACATTTCTACGAACAGAAATCCACCCAAAAACTATGTTTTGACCTTGAACCATTTTCCTTACACAGTCTTTGAACTGTCCTTTGTGGTCCATATACCCCTGCTATATAGAATCATTCCTTTATGAATTTACCTTTCCTATCTTCGTACCTCCAATGCAATCCATAAACTTCCCTTCTTGGTCCGTGAACTGTGCTTCACTAAAATACTTCCTTTTCCAAAAATCAAACTCATGATTTTTGGGCCCAAAAATTTGAAAAACATTAGAAAATGGATCCACCTATGATATTTTCTTAGGAAAAAACACCCATAATACTTCAATATCATCTGGATTAATAAAATATTAGTTACATTCATTAAGAACCATATCTGTCATGATATATAGTCGTTGATCGATCACCTTAAGCATCGTCAGAATTTCCAAGGAATGTATTGTAACTTCTGTATCTTCCAATAACATCCTTCTTTTCTATCAAACCAAAATGAGATTGGAAAAACCTTTTCACCCCTTCTATTAACAATGATTGAATGAAAATATCTCATTGAATATTGTGATATTTTTGAAATAAATATAAAAAAAACATTTTCATATTCCCAAGATCATTTAAAATTTGAATGGATTTACCTTTTCGACAACAAAATACAAAACTATTGAAAACAACCATTCCATACATCCCAGAACATTTCCATCCATATTGGGCATAAAAAATGTTAGGACCAGCCTCATAGTAAACCTATGGGATTATACTCTAGAATCCTAGGTAACACGCATCCATTCGAACATAGACATCAGGTATCATCTTACAGATGGAACTCATATGGGAATTCATATTGTCCCTGAATTCCCACAATAATTTATGATGGAACTATGGGGGCTCAACATGTATTCATAGTTGGTTTAAATACACCTTCGAAGGAAAAAAAATATGATCATACATAGATATGTGATAACACTCCAGTTCAATGGTGGACACTATAACCTAACTAGACATACCCACAAGGTAAGATATTGAACACCAAATATATATGTTTTGTGATACATGACACTTACAAGGGAGAATGATTGGAATGATGATGAAACCTCTGTCCTCATGGAGGGATACATGATTTAATATATTTAATGGGTGTTATGATCAATGATTAATATTAGATCATTTATAATAACATCATTGGGGCGAAGAGATAGAAATCAACCCTAAACCAGGTAACTCACCCATACCAATTCAACAATTTGGAGTGAACTAATGATAAAAAATGTTATATTTAGGGGGTCAAGGGATCTAACATACAGTGTGTATGTATTTCTAGTAATATATTCATTGTTTCTCACTATGAAATGTCCTTCCCATATACCAGTTCTACACATGGAAAGTCAAAGACCATCTACATGGTGAGTATAGCAGTCAGATGGTCTATAGG
The DNA here is from genome assembly GCA_963277665.1 of Viscum album. Taxonomy (NCBI): domain Eukaryota; kingdom Viridiplantae; phylum Streptophyta; class Magnoliopsida; order Santalales; family Viscaceae; genus Viscum; species Viscum album. Next base: position 1,118,141,189 of record OY728120.1, read on the forward strand.
TACATTCCATGGGTATTCAATGTATACCCATTTTTCCTGATATGTGCACCTATGATAGTATATTGAGTCTACCTGAATTATACATGACCTATTGAGATATATTGTTTTTTGGTGTGTACTCCATGTACAGGTCTAGATAGCTGGATATGGATCACAATTCGTGTTGGTCATCCACATGCTATGTGATATCTATATTTTGATGTATACCCTAGATACCACATGAAGGGGTCTATATAGAATGTTTTCTTATGAGATACACACTATGTAGATCATATTTTTAATGTTTCAAAAAACCATTATACATATATTCTCCCAAATTGTCCACCTTCCATTTATCTAACAATCTCATATGTGATGTCTACCATACATGTTGATTGATTCCTTTTCATCTCTAACGACTATATTTTGAATACCTTTTTTTGAAAATTCATCCACATCAGACATCCAAAAATGCCATGATGATCCAAATTATGGATTCACTATAATTCATACAACCTTTTTCTTCTCATATTTACTATCTCAAATGCATCACTTATCCATTCCCAATATTGAACTATCAACAATGATACAGTAAAAAAAGATATATTAAAAAATAATTAGGTTTCTAGGTATTTTTGAATCCGCTATTAACCCAAATACAGATGAAAAAATTAAAATAATTTGAGAAAACATGAAATAGAAACAAATTTTAAAAGCTAAAATTGGTTTATTCCAACATCATCAATACAATTTGAAAAAGGATAAGCCATTTTGTTTTATAAAAACTTCTATATGAAGGAATAAAAAATTCAATTAAAATTTATCAAAATGGTTTTTTGAAATAATTTCGAAAAGATTTAATTTTCATTCACCATGGAAATTAAGAGAATGTAAATTTATTAAAAAAAATAGAATTCCATAAATTGGTTTAAGATAAATTATTAGAGAAAAATGAATCCTATTTGATGATTTTTTTATAATCTGCACTAGTTTCCAATTTCTAAATAATTATCCTTGTTCTTTCATCATTGAACCATGATCCCTAGACCACCAACCAATGTGTTTTCCACTGGAGCTCCCTCGATCATCTAAAACCAATAGGGTTATTTGGATATCCCCTGTGAATTTTATATAGAGGGGTTTATATAGAGGATTAAATATTGTTAGAAAACAAGTATACATTCTATTAATTAACTAACATAATCTATTTAGTCTATCAATGACTACACTCTACCAATGTGATTGGCACTGACAAGAATTACATTGAAACTTGGGTAAAACCCCTTTTTTAATTTAATAAGAAGACCAATTTTCTAGTGGAAACATAATTTTACACTTATTGTATTAATTTTGAAAACATAACAATTCATAATGAAATATATTTTATATTTTAATATATCAATTCCAAGCCTCCATAGGACCTGAAACATCACACTGAATCCAGAAATTAATATGAAAATATTATTTTAAATATTCCAAAGTGTAAAACAAATCAGATTTATTAAATTATATTTAGTAATGGTAGGAATATTTAATTTGGTGTGCCAGATGGAATCTAATTTATTTTATGATTCATGTTGTTGATGTTATCACCCCATCGAAGAACAGTCTTAAAAAGTATTTATAACTTATTTTAATGGTATGAACATTCAGGTGTTTCTTTTCAGCATCTTACTATACATCCTCTTGTTATTGGACCCACCTATACATTGATTGAATTAGTAAGGACATAATTCTTCTTTCTCTTAGATCATGATTTAGGTTTTGCGAATTTCTATTCTTACCCTTTAAACTGGTGATCTATAATCATTTTAGGTATATTGAGATAACAAAGTTAGGTATCACAGAAATGGATGTATTTTTTTATATTCAAGATGTTCTTGGTTTGGGTCATTCTCTTTTAATATATTTTTTTATTGGGGATAGATTTTGAGTCATAATTGATTTTATTGTTCCTTAGGTGATTCATTGTGGATTATTGGGGAATCATAGAGGCCTTGTGGTGTTGTTTTCATGGATAAGGATAGATTCATCATGGGTAAACCTTTTGAGACCTAGGAAGAACTAATCGAGTAACCAGTACATGTATTTATTTCCATGACCACTTGAGGTTAATGATTCATTTGTGGGGTTACATGATATCGTTCTTGTGTGGTTGCGGTCCTTAGTATCTATGTGGATCATGCTGTCTCAGGTCTAAAAACAATGTTTACTTTTGTAAGGTTTTATTGTGGAATTTAAAAAATTTAGATTAGTGAATTGTATTTGTTTTTCTATATAGAATTATATTTTGGTTCCATGATGGAAGTTAAACCTTATGGTGTAAAAATAATTCCTTTTATGATTTTTTTTATTAATGATAGATAAATTTTGGGTTCTTTGAGTTTTTATGGGATGAATATTTTTATTAGTGTTGTGTATTTTATGAAATGAGGTTTTTATTGAACTAAAAATATACATGAAGCCTAAATCATAGGGATACACTAATAAAGATTATTTTTTTGCAAATCCTTGTTTCGAATTTTAGGTGGTCAAATTATATTGAGTGATATTGAATGTTTTTAGGACATTTTCATTATACTTTTGGAATATATTTTGTTGGTGGCCTCTCCCATAACATATATTCTATTCTCATATACATATCATATCTTTCTCACAGATATAGTATTTATTTTCTGTGGTTAATATTTATCCATTTCAAATGGATTTTGGGGGTATAATGTATTATAGTGTAAAGGGAGTAACACCACTTGTAATCTAAGGGATTATGTTTATATTATATCATTTTATTTTGACTCTCTATGAGATTCATGGGGTATAAATTTTTAATTTAAATAATTTATAATGTTTTCAATGGAATTCCATTTTTTCATACATTAAGTAAAACTTAAGGTATCAATTCCTTTAGGTATGTCTTTGGACAGATCCATTTGGAATGGTTAGTGCAAGAAATGTTAGACAATGTGGGGACCTAATAGAAATCATGAGGGGTTGATGTTTCTTGGTAGTTCTAGAAATATAGATACAACATTTTTTTGGTAAATGAAGTGTGTAAACACTAAATGTTGACTATGATATTTTTTGGATTTTTGAAAAATTACATCGCCAAATTAAAACCCTAATACCCCCTTAAATAATATCCCTCGCATATTGAACACCCAAGCTGAATCCCCCTACATAGATGGGAATCCTTCAATCAAAATACTTCTTCATACGATATTTATTAATGATATATTTATGATTCAAGGCTGGGTATCATAGGTAAGCCTCTTTCACCTCACTATTTACTTTTTTTTTGGGTTTTATATCCACCCTTTTATTGCACATTATTATAATGAACCCTAAAGAGTCAGGTTTGGCTAATTATCATGCATTTATTCTGGATAGGGTTTGTGATCCAATTTTCAAGTCTCATTCTTCTAGTTATCTTGTCCTAGTCCTTTGGATTTCAATTTGAGATAGATTTACCTTATATAAACCTAGTAATCATAGACAAATAAATTACATGGGTTCTAATTTATTTGCACTAATAGTGTTTTATATGATTTATAATTTGTTGGAATGAAAAATAAGTTTAACATGATTTTCATTCAAATAATATTTATTTTATTTATTTACAAAAAATTTGAAAGTCAGATTTTATATGAATTCAAATGGAAAATGTTTTGAATATTTAGTTATTGGGTCCATGAAATTTATATTTTTGTGGTTGAAGGTGTTTTAGGTTTTTAATTTTTTTTAATTGTCTAAATTGGAATTTAAATAGGAACAAGAAATGTCAATTGTGGATTAGATAGATAAAGAATTCAATGAAATAAATTATGTGGTCTTAAAGTGTTTTGACCCAGTTTCGGTCAATTAATAAGTTCAAGGGACATGTTTTGGACCCTTGGATGATTCAAGATATGATTTATTTATAAATTAATTTCAGTATATTATTTTATAATTAAAATAATCTTGAATGGTATTATAAATTATATTAAAAATTTGGAATGTGACTTGTCCATTGATGTATATTTTTTCAAATGTATGGTTGGTGTGTCAAAATGGGGTTTTCATTCCCTTTAACACACTATATTACACTATATATTTATTATACCTTTTACGGGGTTTTTTATATATTATAATGAATAGATAATGTGGATTTGGGACATTTATATTATAGTTAATTAGTTGTGATTGAGAGTTATTATTATACATTTTATGGAAATTAGGCCCATTGTTTGTTTCCTATATTCAGTGTTTTATTTGACATATGAATTAGAGGAAACAATTTTGATTCAAAAATGAATCTATAATCTACTTTATCATGCATCAAGCTAGAGAGGTATTGGGTTTCTAAATGTGATCAGATGGTCTCTCATGGTATATTTTCACTCATAGGATGATGAAAATGGACTCGAAAAGATCGATGAGACTACTGATATGATCATGTTCATGTATGTTGAAATTAGGTTCATTTCCCCAATTTAGGATGATATTACAAGTGTTTTTATGTACATATCCCATAATTCTTATTCTATTCATAAATTTTTATGTAGGTCTATTATATATTTTTCTTTATTTTCATCCCTCTGTATTTTATTATTATGAAACCCTCGAATTTATTATATTAATTATTTGACTATTGATTTGTGATGGCATTTAGATCGTATGGTCTTTTATATGTACTTGGATTTATTCTCCTGAATTTTTTTAAAGTGGTTCTTGATATTTTTTTATTAAATGATTTCAAATTGGGTTTTGAGGGGTTATATAACTAAGTGTTCTTATTTGAAAAATAACATTGAATAATGGAATCATTTTTTGAGTTTTCATTAATGAAAATAAAAATTAAACATTGATAAAATGGAAATAGACATGATATTGGTTTCTAGAAAATTATTTTTGAAAACATATTTCGAAATTTATAATTGAAACTAACATAAAATGAATCAATAAACAGAATTTTGGAACATGGAATGGAGGGTGGAATACCAATGAGTGTGTGTATACTCATGTATAATATCATATTTTAGTTCGATGAATTTAAATTACTATTCACTGATAGGGAATACCAAGAATCAAATCTATTTTGTTACTGGTGGAGATTTGGGTTTTGCAGTTTACAATGTTTTTTATTCTTTCTACATCAGATATTCCTTCCTATTACATGATTTGTAGGATTTACAACCAATCATGGATTCTATTTTCATATATTATTATAAAAACAATACACTTTAAATGATTTTCAGCTTCCTTATATTATAGTTTAGGATTTCCATTTATACTTTTAGTTATGGTTATTCGTGGATACATATTATATATGCAGAGACATGGGATAGTTGTGGCTCTTATTTATATAGAGATACATTTGTGTCAATATATGGATTAATCTTACATTTAGTAATTTAAATTATATTTTTGAGATCTTATCTTTATATATATATATTATTTGGCGTATTTTTCATTATTCTAGATGTTTCATTCCACATATTTTTATTACTGTTCAAATTGTTATAAATCTCTGATTTTAGGGAATAATAATTCCCATATATTGTATCTAATACTTCAAAACATGTATCCTATCCATGGGGATCAATTACACCACTTTGGTTAGTGGTGGGTCATGTTATGTGTTGTTTCATGTAGAATCCATGTATGGGAAGTTTTCAATTACCCAAATCAAGGTCCCCATTTTACATCCCGAGTATAGATAATTCTCTACTATTGTTTTTTTATTTCATTAATGTAACGAACCAATTTTTTTCAACGGAAAATTCCCTTCTTATATCTATGTCATAAAAACACAAAATAATGTTTTACTAAGTGATAAGTGACCTTTAAACATAATTTTGTCACCCATATGTTTGGAATTTTAAAAATCCAACATACACGGTTGTGTTCAAGATAGTTTTTGGAGTCTAATGAAACAAAAATAATTTTTGGTGAATAGTAACCTACCCTTATGAATAGTAACCCACCCTTATGAATAGTACTATGAACCTTATGAATAGTAAATAAGAGTAACATTACCTATGAATAATAAAATAAAATTTAGATATCATAGAAAGTGATAATTTGACTTTGTAATATTTTTTGGTATTTTATAAGTCATAAATAATTAATTATAATTAGTTAATTAATTTAAAAGAATATTTATTTTCCTGAAACATATTCATAAATTGTTGAATCAATGTCTAATAGTTTTCAGATAATTTTATAAGACCCTAAGTAATTTTTGAAAGAACTGCAAAATTAGTTTTAATTTTAAAAACTGTTTTTAAGTAAATTATGATTTAAATTAAATAATATATAGAAAATTATTTTTGAAAAATGGACTTCATTCTTGGCTTCTACACATCAAAAATTGGTTGGGGGAAAATTTTGGGATTTTTCTGAGATACTTGAATTTTTGATGAATAGTATAGTACATTAATTTATCATATAAATACATTTTAATTAAAACCCCCTATTCCTGACATCACAAGTGATGTAAGCACCCAAATCCCGAATTCACAAGTCTAATTTACTATTCTTAGTCATCCAAGACTCATTATTCCTTGTCTTAGGTGAAATTAATAAACTAATCAATTTTATATTAAGGAAACCCCTCTCCCTCCACTATAAAAGCCACCCTTCACTCCCTCTTTTCCTCACACCTCTCAAGCTCCAAGACATCTCTAAATTCTTCCCAACACCTTCCCTAGATCATCCCACACGTCCAAAAGCTTCTGGTATCATCAAAAGACCAATCCTAGCTTCCTTAAATAGGATCTCAAGAGGAGGATTCTAAAGGTAATTTCTCTCTCTCCTCTCCTTTAATTTCCTTTCAAGTCCAAGTTCCTTTCTTGATCTCTCTCTATCTATCTTAATCCAAATTGTTCTGTAAATATAGTATTATATATATACTGTAATATTATGATTCTAATGTTATATTATATCACCCCACACCCTTTCCCCCTTCCTTTTATTTTATTAAAGAGAACGTTGTTCATGTGGTGATAATTTATCACCTTCAAAAACAACATGCTCTCTTCTTCCATTTATACCTTCAATCTGGTCATGAAACAATTTTTATGGTTGAACCAGAATGTTTTATATGTATTATGTTCTATTTTAAGTGCTGGAAATAACCTATGGCCATACTACTAAGTGAAAAGTTAAAATGAGTTGGTTGTGATACAAAAACTGCTCAAATTAGCCCAAATAATCTTCATTTAATACAAATCTAATTTTTCGGCCACATGGATCTAATATAACTCATTATAAAATCATTCAAGATTCTGTAATATCATTAATTACACATAATATGAGTTCTGTATTTTTACCCATGATCTACCCAAACATCAAATTAATAATACAAGTGGACCGCTCAAGAAAACCATAAAAAAGAACATCCCCGATCAATGTTTTTAAACTCTATAAGTCATCCAAAGGAACGTAATATGAAATAATGAAACCAGAATGAACCCTATTAATGTATAAAAGGTTATGTAATTTCTAATTAATGAATATAATGTCATTATACAGGACATTAAAGGGAAGGAGGCATTCGAGTACAAGGTAAGGGGAAATCTCGAACCCAATTTTCTTCCTTTGGGTTCTCCCCCTTTCACTCCATTTTTGATGTGGTTACTCCTCAATGGTCTTTTTTTCATCATTTCCTTTACTTTTCTGGGATATACATGTTTGTCATTGGTTTTTATGTTCATCAAAATGTTTTCCAAAAGAACTCTTCTTTCAAGATCTCACCTTTTACCTCTCATTCAAGGTTGATGGTTCTTATATCAAGTATGTTGTTCCCTCTTTCTTTTGGGAACCCAAATCTTATGAATTTGTTATTATGAGATGAAACCCATTCCTTTCCATGGGTTATTTATGTACATGTTTGATATTTTTTCTATGTGGCATGCATGATAATGATAATGTTATGATGTGACGGGTGCGCCCGGAATTATATAGCGCAATATGAATGTTTAAATGTGACGGGTGCGCCCAGAATTATATAGCGCTCCAATGCATTGGGTAAAGTGATGAATATCATGAGTAAATGTGAAATGATGTGTGAACATGACACTAGCTTTGTTCACAAGTATGTGTGGTAGTTAACCACTAAGTCATGATGTTTCATTTTTATGCTTTTCCATATTTCATGTTTATTGTTTATGCTCCTCTCATGTTCAAGATCTTCTTCCTATGTCATGATTATGCTCACCCCATGCTATATTGTTCTTACTAGGCTTTTAGATCAACCCTTTTGATGTATATAATTAGGTGTCTACATGTACTAAGGATATTACAAGTGCTACTAAGAAGCTATTGAAGAAGAGATTAAACGAATTTTTATGCTTGATGTTGTACTTGTTATGTGTAGTCCTAGTTTTCCCAAGACACTAAACCTATGGATACTCCATGTGTAATACTATTATTCTGTTTATCTTTGAAATGATGTAATAGTAATGTATGAAAATGCTGGGTCGCTATAATTAATGACTCAAAAACATTTCACTTCCACCATCAAATGGTAAAATGGATCAATTTATCCTTACATTACATGACTTGTTACAATCATGAATTTTGTATTTCATAGGTTTACTAGTAACTAACATACAAATTATTTAGTTTTTATATAATAATTGTTAAAAGTCAATGATTTATTTTTCCCAAAATAATGTGTTTTATATCCCACATTTTAAATAATCTTTATGTTGAATGAGGTTGAAGATTATATATTTCACAGATTATATTATGAATAAATGATAGATATGTTACATGTAATTCATTACTATATTTAAGGACTTAATTATCATTATAATTCTTATATAGATCATAGGGGGATGACTAATAAGCTTAAAAATTGAGATAATATATTACATAATGTTCATTCTAGTTTGGGGTAGTGATGTTTTTGTCATGGGTATAAGTATTCGCTTGGATTTATAGTAGTTTTATAGGTGTCATAGAATATTGGTGAGGTTTCATATTGGTTAAAACTTCATCATAAGTGGTACATATCCATGGAGTTTAAAACATGGTGTATAATTACTAGCATCATCATGTAGAATCCCATATTATTGAATGGGGAATGATGGATAATTGATATTAATTGCAATTTAAGGAAATACTAGTTTAGATTTTTGATAGATGGGAAAAGGTGTTCCATGGGAATGTTATTCCTTCAGTTTGTGTTATCCTATTTAATTGTTTTATAGGTGATTTTACTTGGGAACATGAATCACATACACATTTTCTATATCGCACTTTTATTGATGTTTTTTATCGGGATTAATTTTTTCATGACTTTGTTTTGGGTTGGTTTTTATTTTATTTTATAGAGATTTATGTTTAAGGGGTTTCTGATTGGGTATTTGTTCTATTTCCCTTTTTTATTTTCATACATGGTTAGGTGTTGATTCTTGAGGATACGAATTATTTGAGGATTATTTAATATAACAGCCCCAGTTTTATGGAACTCTTCCTTTTTATTTTCATGTATGTTGATGGATTTGGAGGAGTTAATTATAATAGTCTTGTGGAGGGTGGAAGGATAAAGATGATAGATTGGAGATTCATTTTATGATTTTATGTCATGATGGGATGGTGTAATTGTTCTTGAGTGGTGATGTTTGAGTTGTCTCTCAACATGGGGATGTGTTTCGGATTAACATATAATCTATGAGAGTTAGATGTTGTGTTTTCTCAATTTTGAAACATTGTTATGACATTTTTGGTTCAGTTATGGAATGATGTCTCTAGGTTACCACTAAATATTCACTTTCAATTTTATTTTAAAATTTTCATAATTATGAATTTTTTATCACTAATTTTGGATAAATTATATGTATGATCATCACACCATGAAAAACTATACGTTATTTTCATTGGTTCTATCTCTCCAAGGGACATTTTGCCGTGGAGAAAATGCTACTCTGTGAGCCATGTCTAGTGTTTTTAGTAGAGTGGATGATGTTGATGATTCAAACTGTTATTTCAATAGGTCAAAAATTTCTATAATAACTACCATATCCATTCCTTGAACTACATTTTTTATATAAAATAAATGATCATTTACTGTGAGATGATGGGGTTAACATGTGGATATCAAATTATGTTCTATAGATCGGGGACTATTTTGTGGTGAAGAATCTATATCACTTTGTGAGAATATTTTTTTAGGATTCTTCTATAATTTTTGTTTCCTCTAAAACTTATCCTAATTCCCCCTTATTCTCTAAATATCTTGATTCTATAGTAGAATTTTTCACTATGAAATACATCTATGAGGAAACCTTAGGAATTTTCATTGTTCGACGACTACCTTTATCCTATGTATCAATCTCCACATCATTCATTATTATTCTCCACTTATTCTCTAATTCAATGTCTAATTAGTCAAATTTTCAATATTTTATAGTTTATATATCAATTTATTATAGAGAAATATTGATGGAAAAAATAATTTAATATTTTTTGGATTGATCATGAGATTATATACTGGTTTATTCATCCCTTGTTCAGTTCTAGTTTAGTAATCATTGAATACTCATAAAAAGGTATCATATTTGAGAATACTAATATATTATTATATGTCATTATAAGATTGTATTGGGTTTTTACCAATTGTAATATATTTTATATTGATCTAATGTGGATAGTAAATTTGAATTAATGAAGTAAAAAATTAATTATACTATATATTTTCATGAATTTTTTATATTATTCATGTTAATTACATCATTATATACTATTTATAGTGTGATGAAATATTTGTATTATTATATATAAATCATTCATTTTTCTAATTACTAAAAAAGATTTAAAATAGGATGATAATAAGATAAAGTGGATAATTATAGTAGAATCCAACAAAATTTTAATTATTCCTTATAAATACAAGACATAATACAACACTACATTCATAATATTATTGGGATAATTAGTGCTCTTACTAGTGGATACCATATATTGTTTTCTTACCTAGGAAAACATTCACATAAAAAATTATATTATTTAATACTGTAACGAAAGATAATGATTGTTGGATTTAATATTTTTTGGAAACAATGTTCATTCCTTATTTTCAATAATATTCTTTTTGTTGATTGATGTTGTATTAAATACTTATTGAAATTACTTTGGTTAGAATTATGATTTTACTATATTATTATTATAATAATATGGACCCCATACTATGAGTCAAATAGAAACCAGATAAAATTCATTTTTATATCAAGGTAATAGTGGTTCTAATGTTATAGTCATGGGATCATGATGAGTTTGATGATATGGATGTTGTGTAAGGGTGTCGGGGATGATATTTGGAAGGATGAATTTTTTTTGGATCCATGAGTATTTCTTTTTTCTCTATTCATTATTCTGATTGTATATTAAATTTTAATAGTATCCTAATTTGTAATTGGTATATTTATATCTTAGTTCCTATTATTATTGGTAGTATCAATTGAGGAATTAATTAAGGGGGTTGTTTGTGAGGAATTAATGGTGATAACTATATGTATAAATATATTGAATATATTTATTTGGAAAATGATTTGAATATAATTTATATATAAACAATAATTATAATATCAAAAACAATTACATTATAATTATGTCATTTATATTAATATTAATCTATAAATTATTAGGGGGTATTTAAAATGATTTATAATTTGCGATTAATTAATGTTTTTATAGATTACTAAAAAATGATTCTTGTTTCTTTATGGGATTGTTACCACCTCTATTCTTAGTGTTTCCAGCTATGATTTCATGGGAGACACTATCCATAGAATGTGGTTTGGATTTGATGGTTTGCCTTATAATTATTTTGTGATGAAATGATCATTATGTTCATTTATTTTTCACACTACCCCATATCTATAAGATTATGTGAATAAATCCCTTTATGTGGCATTGAGATTTAGGTGTTTCCAAATATCGTGGTTTTTGAGGATACATATGAATTACTATTCCCCATACAACACTTTCTCCTCAAGATTATGTGTGGTATGTGAGTATATCTTGGATAAAATGGTATATAGTTACAAGATCTATACTCGTATGGGTATAGTGGATCACTTTTGACCAAATTATTTTTCCTCACTATAGAGGAATAACTTCATACATTATTTGTGTATTTAATAGGTATTGAAATTATGTTATTACATGTGTATTTATGCATGGTTTGTAAAGGATTAAGGTTTAGTATATATTTATAAGAGCTATATTGGGTATCTATCTTACTATTTTTTGGTATGTGATGCTGATATGAATGTTTTGAGGATGTTATTGTGACATGTTTTTATTGAACATTGTTATGAATTATTGTGGGAATGATTTCATAAGAATGAAAAATGTTAGGTTAAAGGAAAATAAGTTTAGTGGTAAGTGGAAACTGGGTACCTTTCTATACATACACCTCAATATTATGTTACATACTTATGTGTGCTATTTGGTTAGTGAGCCTCAATATGTATACAAATTTAGGTGACCAAATTAATGAGTTGATTTCTCAATTTTTTTCATTCGGAATCAAAATATATTTTCCACATTTTCATGTGATGTTATGTGGAGGATCAAATTTAGTGTACTTGTATTCTCACCATGATATATATATATATATTGGATTCATAAGGTTGAATTTTTGACCAATCTCTATTCTACCAGATCATTAATGTTATAAAAGGGGAATTATTGTCATTAGTCACATCCATTGGTGTTTATAGTGGTATTTCATCCTTTTTTAACAAATATTTTATGAAATTACATGTGCTGAAATGACTATTAATAATATTTTATTTGATTTGTGGACAAAATTATTTTTAATTGGATTCAATGTTAATACTTCCCCTGCCTTCTTGTTCTATTCCCTCATAGTTGGTCTCCAATAGAATCCAAAATTTTCATGCATTACTATTACGTCTTTTTATAGATAAACAACATAATATCGTTATATAAAAAGGATCAAATAGTACTTGGTCATATGAAAATTAGGCTCACACATTGCAATAAAAAAATAAATCAACAAAATTATTCAATTTCAAAATATCTATAATCATAGTGGACCCCATGTACTCCTTATAAAAGTATTCATAGGTAGATATACATCAATGGATGGGGTGAGATAAAATCCAAGTAAGAGTATAGAGATAGTGATGAAAAAAATATAACATGGGTTGAGTAGAATAATCATCATCATATGATAATAATTGGATAATCATAATAATCATGTCATGAAGCATTATATAAAGGAGTGGAACATGTCAATGAAAAAAATTAAAAAACATTGTGGTAAAATTCCACACATAGGTGGGAACAAATCTAGTAATTTGTTCACATGTAACATATGTTAATAATAATAATATCATCACTGTGAAAAAATATAGCCTCAATTTCCTGAATATTGAAAATTTACCAATGAAATAAATCACATTACATAATGTATTTGAGTGCTATATAGATCGTGGTGCACTTGTCACATCATAACATTTGCATAATCATGCATGCCCGATAAAAGATATAAAAATCATTGCCATGAAATAACCCACTGAAAGAAAATGTGTTTCATAAGAATTTAATAAACCATAAATTAATGAAGAAATATGTGGGTTATAAAAATAAAAAGAGATAAACATACTTGGTATAAGAATCATTAATATTGTGTTAAGAAGAACCAATCTCAAGAGAAGTAAAATATGTGTTTTTTTTAAGAAGAGTTGTTTTAGTAAAATAAATTAATTTTTCCCTAAATAATCATTAAATCATGCATATACCTAATTATAAAAATATATTAAAAATGAACTTATATTTTAGGAATATTAAAATAACATCCACACTGAAATTTTGCATAAAAGTGGAATAAGCCAAAAGAAATTGGGTTTGAGAATCCCATTACCACATGTCTGAATGTGTTATTAAAATTAATATACTAGATTATCAAATTATATTAATTAAGCTATAAATAAATAAACTATTATACATTTATTTTTTATTATAATTTTATATATTTCTTTTACGGCCATTATGACGAGTTTATAGTTCAATTCTCTCATTCAAAGAGTTCTTGTTTTCTTGATTTTCATGATTGGTTCAGTTGAATACGTATATAGTAGAGAATTAAAAAATGGTGATAATTACCATGAATTTATCTTATATGTTATTAATGAAAATAAAAAAATTTAATTGGTTTTATATATTATTTTTATGACAATATGAGGATGATTCATTAGATAAAACATTATTGATAATCATTTTGATTAATTTTTGTTGAATTTTGATCAGAGAAAACTTATTTTGTTTTATTATTTAATATTTTGTATATATGTTAGTTAAAAATGGATTAGAGATATATTTTGAAATCTTTTTCTACCATTATAATTGTTTTAATACTATCCTTGAATGTCATAAAGGAAAATGGAAAATTTTCATCATTGAAGGTGATAAAAAAACACCTCACGTATTCCGTTTCCATTTTTAAAATAAAAGGGGGAAGTAAAAGAGGTGTGATGATGGATTATTCCACTAGAATAGTAAAATTACAATATATTTAAAATTTCGGAGTTATCGTAACACTTGATTTGTGGGATAGGAGAGAATAAGAAAAGAAAAGAAATTGAAAAGAAATTAGAAGAAAACGAAGAGGATTTTTCCTATTAAACTTTTTATACTAGAGAAAATCCTTAAAGAAAATAAGATTTGGTATTCTATTGAGACCAAAGGTTCATGGACAAGAGGAAGGGGAATGGTAGGAAAATTGGGTAGAAAAAGGTCTATCTTCATGGATTGGAAGCTGTGAAGAGAAGAGATGGTGAGGTATGGTATTTATTGTGGGAAGAGAGAACTATTTTTTGTTGTTTTAATCATTAGATTATTATTTAGGACAATGAATATGAATATTATTCATTAACATAACTAAATAAATTATGTTGAGAAGGATTCTTCATGATTTTGGGATTATATGACCCATTCATCATCTACAAATCAATAATTCATGTATTTTATAAATGCTATAAATTAATGTATTTCCCAATTCACCAAATATTACACTATCATAGAAAAATAAAACAAATTCTGTATAGAATTCAACAATGAAATCTATTTTATGACTATTTTAAAAATATGAGAAATTTAATTTTCAATTTGATTCATCATTTTCATGGAAAATAACATTTTCGAAATTATAACTGATTTTATAATATTTTGAAAAATTAATTAAGGTCTCAAAAATATATCTTACAATAAAAAGGAAAAAAAATAATAATATATGAATATACTTTATGAAAATAAATTTTCTATTAAATCATTATTTTAGTTGTAAAATTTCATATAATCATTTTTTCTTCATAAAATACCAAAACATATTTAATAACATTTTTAAAATTTATTTACCTATATTGTGACATAATTATATAATATTATCATTTATAAGATTCTTAAATTTTATTTATACATTCATATATTAGGTTATAATTCTATTGGCCGAATTACTATTCATAATAGTCACATTACTATTCCAAATTCCTTTTTTACTATTCCATTAGTATAGGATCTTTAATTTATAGAAATACAAATTATTTAATTCATTATTCATTTATAAGGTTTTTATTTTGTTCTCAAAGACAATTCTTGTGGTTAATACTATATGACATAGTTGTGGAAAGGGGATTTCCATTGATAAAATTTTGTGTCATTAAACTCATCCCCCTTATGATGTTTGTCCCTCGAAATGTCTCTTTACATTATATATTGAAAATGGGTGAGGGTAATTATCATTCATCTCTTCCTTTACTTCCCATGTTGGCTCCTTGTACTTATGGTTTGACCATATTACATTGACCAAGAGAGTTTTATTGTTACGTTGAAATTTATATCTATAGTCCATGATATTTATTGGATGTTCCATATAAAAGATATCATTTCCCAAATTTACCACCTATCGATTTAGTACATTTTAGAGATCTGCTATGTACTTCCTCAAGAGTGATATAAGGAATTCATTATGTATTGGATACATGGTTAGTGGATGTTCATATCAAAACGTCACATCCCAAAAGAGATGAATAATCTCAAAGGGATTGATGCACTTGGGACATAGTATTCCATTCTTCTAAAATCTTATGATCCTATTCCATATAGACATTTAGAATAATACCATGTCCCCATCCTCAAACTCTTCATCACCTCATAGATTTTTCACATAGCTCTTCTATCGACATTGGGTAGCCTTGATGTGCTACCGAATGGTATCCACCATTTACACTAATTCATCGACCATTTCTGGTCATATTAGTTTATTTTCAACTAATTTTTCCTATCATTCCAATGTTATTCATCATTTACACCAAAGGGACGCATATGGATCCATTTGGATGTTCAATACGAAACAGTTGTAGTAAGAAAACACTAACAGAGGTAGATATTGGTCCCATCCTCCTTTGAAGTCTATAGAAAAAGATCACAACATGGTTTATAGTGTATGAATAGTCTTTTTACATTTCCCCTTTGTTTGAGGATGATAATATTTAGTGAATTTCAGCTCATTGTTTAGATGATTTTGGATACTTTTCTAAAACATATAGGCGAATCTCGAATCTCAATTGAATAAAATCTATAGTATTACTCTATACCTCTTTACTAAAAATCAAATTTGCATATATAAAAGGGGATCTAGAAAGAAGTACTCTCATGTTTTGATTATGTGATATATCTTTTTATAAAAATACTCAACAATATAGAATTGTTTCCTCTATATGTCATTGATGATTGATGACAATGTACGTGGTTTTGTTTTATCATTTCCCTATTGGAATGGATAACTCTTGCATCCTCCCATTATACTTTTGTCATTTTGCCTTCAACTGATGACATACCAGACCATGGGATGTATATTCCATGGTCTTTTTCTTCATTTATTTCCACCAATTTCTCTCTTGGAGATCTTTATACATATTTTTGCTCTCTATGTGAATAGAGAAGGTTGAGAAATGTGTGTCACATAGATTTTCATTCTTTATCTCTTGATTAGATAGTACATATACTCATGAAAAAAATTAAGACTCCTTCCTCATCCATTATAAACCCTACAAACATATCTTTTATGAAAATATCAATCTTATTTGTAACTTCTAAAGAATTTATTTGAGAATCCTTTATTTTTTCTAAGGAAGATGGTCGAGAAATAATTTGACAAAGGATTGATGATGTTCATTCCATAATGATTCGCATATACATACCTAAAAAATCTATGATGATTAGTTCCTTCTTAACTCTCATTGTTCATAATGTTGAAAGATCGTTTGTAAATAAAGAATCTACCACATTATTTTCATTACTAGGATGGAAGGGGATTGATCAATCGTAATCCCTCATTAGTTCTAAACATATGCGCTAGTTCATATTAATCTATTTCTATGCAAATATTTATTTGAGGGTATTATGATTAGTATATATCTCACACTTATCCACATTGAGATATTAATTCCATATTTATGACGTGAAGATAAAAACTGCCTACTAAATATCAATTGTAAGACATGTTTCCAAATATATTATCAATTAACAAGAATATTGGGGAATTAAATTTTTAATTTTCTTCATTACATAGCTCAATCCCTTTATTGAAGTATCATTTTATACCGCAATTATGTCTCAATTATTTGAAGTGTGAGTACAAGCATGGTGTGAGGCCCCTTTTTTAAATCTATGATGAAATCTTCATATTAACTAGTATAGAAAAACTTTTACCCCTTCTGATTCATCTTGAGGAGTAGGTTATAAAATAATGAGATATTATTCAAAAATTTCGTTAATACCCATATAGACCATGGAAACTACTGATCTCCATTACAGATGTTGTCCTAGGCCACACTTTGATTTCATTTGTCATGGAAGGGTCAAAAGATATTCATTTTATTGAGATTATATGTCCCAATAATGACACATAATCTATACAGAAATCACATTTACAATACATTATTAAGTGTTTATCCCTTTTAATGTTCATTAGCATAGTATTCAAATGTTTTTCATTTTCCTCCATTATCATGAAGTATATCAAAATATCATAAAAAAGATAACAAAAAACATCTCAAGGTAATATCTAAAGATTATATTACTTAATTTCATGAATATTATTGGATCATTATTGAGTAAAATGGTCAAAAATAAGAACTCATATTGTCCAAACCACATTGGAAAGGTAGTATTGGTAATATCTTCTTTTGTCACCTATAATTGGCGATATCACGAACGATGGTCCACCATAGAGAAATATTTTTCTCAATATATCCAATCGAACAAGTAATCTCTTTATGGAAGATGATACATAATCATTATCATGATTTTTTTAGCTCATAATAGTCTATTTAGAGGAAAATTGATCCATATTTGTTCTTGAAGGAGAGGACTGGTGCACCTCATGATTAAGCACTCATGCATATAAAACACTTTTCAAGATATTTTTTATAATTTCTTCATCAGTAATTACATCTCAATGGTGATAATTAAATAAGGGTTATTTGATATAGGCATAGGTCTAAGAATACATTTAATTAAGGAATCAACCTTTCAGTTGATTGAAAGTCTAATAAATTCTTCATTGAACACATTAATATATTCTCTAACAAACGAAATTTCTTCAATCATGATTCTCTCTTTAGTACCATTCATTTTATCTAGATTATCTTTCTCATAAATTAATAATATCCACACATGATAGGATGATACTAAATGAGATTCATCCTCCTCCTTTAAAATGTATAGAATAGGCGAATTTTTTAGGATATGAAGAGTTTTCTCCCTTTAGAAACAATTGATATTGTAATTGTACAAATATATCCAATACATGTCCAAATTAGAATCAAACACTACCAATGAATGTAAGAATATATTTCATGGGGTTTTTTTTTGGAGATCCTTAACCAAGGAGGTGTTATACACTTTGAATGCAATAATTTCCCCATTTTCTATTCTCACAGATATCTAAACCTCCATATTTTGAGGTGACATTTGAATAGTTCAACTAAACATGAAAGATATATTTCAATGAGAAGAACCAGAATTAAATAGTATGTTTGCTATTATTAAATGAAAAACTAATGTAACAATAAACACATATTTTTTGGACTCAATATTACCAGTTCTTATGGAATAAGATTTCCCTTTCAACATTACCGTTGATGATTTCTGACACTAATTACCCTATATGACTTGGGGTTTAGTTCACTCGCTTGCACAATGATATTGCTCCCAACAGTTGAAACTTTGAACCATGGGTTGTTAATTCATTTCCACCACATCCTTTTCTAATATTGTTATGTCTCTTAGACATTCATGATATTGGTACCCTTATCTTACATACATGAAGCATTTCACAATCCACTTTAATAAATTCCCATGATGATTGTTCCCACATCTTTGAGAAGTGGGTGGTTGAGTTTTCTTTTAACCTTGTCATTATATCTTCCTTCTTGAAAATCCATCATTTATTTCCTATCTCCATATCTATGTGAAAATTATCAAAACTCCATCTCCACATTAAGATGACATTGATAAACTTCTTTATAACTCCCATAGTATCAAATTTATAGATCCATTCAGAGGAATAGTTTTAAACCACAGAAGAATCTATCTATTTTTTTTATTATTGCTGATAAAAATTCCCAAGGAAAACCTTGTAAGACTTTTGAAAATTTCTTCATATGAAATGACATATTCAACATATTTTTTTATTCCTCAATATAAATTTTCACTTCATATTCACATGAATAGTTCCATAGAAATTCATGTTATGAAATATTTTCATAAAGTCTTCATACTACATATATTCAATTTCATCATTCAGCATGGGGTTATTAATCCACACCCACCATTGATTGGCCTCTCCATCCAAAAACTAAACGACTAAATTAACCTTCTTTAAATTAGAATAATGGTAACATAAGAGATTTTCTACATTTAGTTTACCTACTATTCCATGACTTGTGGATTATAAGGTCCACTAAAAATTAGTGGACCTTTCCACATAAAAGGATTGATATGTTGTTTCTCCATGTTAGGTGATGTGGGATGTTTCACATTATTCATTATATTTTTCATAGATTGAGACAGCTGGGTATGCATAATCATGAAATTTTGAACTCTGCCCCAAAAAACATTAGAGATTTCATTCACAAAATCATTGAATTATCACTAAAATATATTATTAGCATGGGTTCTCCTTATTCCAACCATTTTTTAAAACATTAAATGTTTTCTAAAACCATAGGTCAACAATTCATGAATAATTAATTTATTCCTTTGTGAAATTAACATTAAAGGCATACCTTGTGGGATTCCTATGTTCAGAATTTTTTTTAAAAAATATTCTTGGGTTCTTCTATATACTTATCCTCATACTAAGGGTTTTCACTAATGTTCTATAATCCTAATTACTAACTAAACGATGATATGATACAAAATATAGTGACCAAAATTTATTTACATAACTTTTACATCATTGTAAAGATAAACATTGTAATAGTTTCACATCTCCCAGATCAATTAGATTAGTGTCTTGGGATAATTAGGCTTTTACATAGCTATTAAACAATAAAACAAAAAATATATATAATTCTATATTCTAAAGATTCATAGTGGCCCTCATGTACTACTTATACAAAGGTATCACATGATAATATACATCACATAATGGGGTGAGATAAAATCCTAGTAAGAGGATAGAGAATGAAATAAATAAATATATCATTGAGTGAGAATAATAATAATTATCATCATAACATAATCAAGGTATCAACAAAAAAATAATGAGAGGTATAATTTGGTAAATTCATTGAATTTTGAAATTAACAAAAATGAAACACCATGTCTTTTTGGTCAAATACCCCCATAGTTATGAACAAATCTATAATCCTATTCATGAATGACATTAGTGAATAATCATAAAATAATATTTGTGAGAATAGATAAAGAATGTTTAATAATTTTTCACAATATATCATGAGATACATCCCATTTAACAATGTATTGGAGAAATATATAATTCATAGTGCCCTAATCAAATCATAACATTTACATATTCATGAATGCCATGTAGAATTTATTACAATGTTTTCCATAAAAATACCCACGGAAATGAAATGGGTTTCTTTGGAATTTAACAAAGAATAGTTTCATGAATATACATTGGTTTTCGATAAATAGAAAGAGAATAAAATATGTAGTAAAGTAATATTTAACATGAGGGAAGAGGAAACAGTATCAAGTTAAGTAAAAGATGCGTTTTTATTAAAAATTATTTATTTTGAAAAATTCAATGAATTTGCATAAAATAATATTGGAAATAGGTATATCATAGAATTGAAATGTTAAGGAAAAATAAATTATATTTTTAGAAAATTATAATAACATCCACATTATAATTTGGCATAAAAGTGGATTAGCAAAGAGAAAGAAAATTGGGTTTCAGTATCCAATTACATTATGTATGAAATATTTTTCAACATTAATTTAATTGATAACCAAATTAGATTCATTGATTAATAAATCCCAAACATATTATAATTTTATTTTAATTTATGAAGTTATTTCACTGTCATTATTATGAGTTATTTAGTTCAATTATATTATTCTAAGAGTCTTCGTTTTCTTTATTTTCATGATATTTTCATTTGTATATATGTGTGGAAGATCAAGAAAAATGGGGATAATTATCTAGATTTTATATTATATGTTATTAATGAACTTCTAAGAGCCTATTTTGTCTTATATATTATCTTCTTTTAGATAAAAGGATTGTTCTTTAGAGAAAATGTTGATGATAATTTTTTAGATAAATTTTAGAGGTTTTCGATACCAAAAAATTTGTTTGTTTTTTTATTTAATAATATATATATATATATATTAGTTACAGAATATAAAAAATGATTATTACATATATTTTACAATATATTTTAACCATTTCAATTGTTTTATAATTATCCTTTAATTCAACAATGAAAAATGAAAACATGCCATCCTTGAGGGAGATGACACAACACCTCATGGATAATGTTTCCATTATTATAATATAAGGGAGTGAGAAGAGGTTTGATGATGTATTATTCAATTAACATAATAAAATTAAACTATTTCTAAAATAATGGATTTATCATGGCTATTGGATTGGGGGGGGGGGTGAGGAGATAATATGGAAATTATTGACCATGAAAATAAAATATAATAAAATATTAGAGGATTTTACCTCTTGAACATCATCTCCTTGAGAACCTCCTTATGGATAATAGATACAGTTTTTTGAAACCAAAGGATCCTGGATGTGGGGAAGGTAAATGGGAAGGTTATTAACCATAAATTGGCCAAGCTCAAGTGCTTGGAATGTGTGAGAATAATTGGTGGTGTGGGGTATTATTTCTAGTTATAGGAGATGACTGTTTTTGATTATTTTATTCACAAGTTAATTATTTTGGCTCAAGACTATGAATTTTTTTGATTTCAATGAAAAAATATCTTAAAGTTATAAGCAATCTTATGATTGTGGGAATAAATCATCCCCACATTATCTGTGACTCATTAATTCTTGTATTTTCTAAATATTGTAAATTACAATATTTCACTATTCACAAAAAAATTATACTATTCTAGAAAAATCCCAATGATAAACGCTACCAATTTTTTACATTTACAATTAAAAATTAAACTATATTTTATGAAAATTATTTTTTAAATGTTGGAAATTTAGGTTTTAATTAAAATTTTCATTAACTTGGAAAATAACAGTTTTAAAAGTATAACTAATTTAATTACATTTTTAAAAATTAATTATGTTCCCATAAAGATTTTTTTTAATCATAAGAGAAGAAATTTTAAATTTGTAATATATTTTACAAAAAATATATTTTTGGTTAAATAATTATATTATTTAATAATTTTAAAATAAACATAAATATTTTATAAAAATTCCAACACTTAGTTAATAAATTTTAAAAAAATTAATTTATTTTTAATATGATATAATAATATAACAATATCATTTATAAAATTACTAAATTTTATTTATAGTTTTTGAGATTAGATTAATATTATATTAGCCAAATTACTATTACAAATGGCCGTATTACAATTCTAAATTCTATGTAACTATTATATTAGTATAGGTTTATTAATTTCGAGAAATACCTATTATTTAACTCAATATTAATTTATATGGTTTTTATTATAATATCAAACATATTTTATGTACTTTATAGTATAAAAAATAATTATAATATCTGAATTTCATTGACAAAATTTTGGGTCTAACATGTCCAACCCATAGAATATTTGGGGGTAAACCTTATTATAACCATTGTACCCAATGTTTTTCCAATGGGGGTATCTCCTGATTATAAATCTATATAATCTCGAAATAATCATACAGATCTATTTTTATATTATTACAATCAAGACCATCATGATAATTTATCTAATGATATATCACTATAGAGACTCAAACACATTTTCCATTAACCAAATGTAGTTTACTAGTTTCCCTAATATATAATATAATTTTAAAAATATTTATCCACTATGATTAAAAATTGAAATATTAAAGAAAAAAGGGATAATTATGCCTCATATCCCTAAATCTCCAATAAATTACATGATTCCATATAATACATAATATAAAAATCAATAAATAATAATAATAATCATATAAAAAGGAAATTAAAAATGATTATTATAAATTTATTAAATGGTATTGCAATGTTCTTATATTTCCAAAACATTTATACTTAAATATAACATATTTTTAGATGAATGTATAATATATTTCATAAACACACTCTCGGGAAAAAAAATTGTGTTGTGAGTTGTGAGACTAGAAAGGCAATATTCTTATTTCATTTAAGGTAGTTACCTTATCCTATAGTGATATAGAACTCCTTTTTGTAATACAATTCACAATCCATTATTTAAAACATAGGGAAGGAAAAATAATAAAAGTTGAGCTTGGATACCCAGTAATGGAAATCATTATATAATAAATATATGATCGTATGAAATCATAAGATAATAATATGGGTATCTGATCTTGAACATAACATACAAAGTCCATAAATAACCATTAATAGATCATAATAATGATTCATGAAAAAAAAAATTCATTTTTGAAGACATGACACATTAGAATGAGAAATTATCATTAATTAATAACTAACAATAATCTCATTTCAAAATATGTCTAACCATCATAAAAATAGAAATAACATTTCATATGTTAAAGTTAAGTACCAAGACCATTAACATAGCGGGTTAGGGAAAATCACATATTTCTTGCTGGGGAAAATGATGCTCATGTTTCCCAGAGTGGATTAGGATGCACAAGTTTCCCATAGTTTATGAAGCCCACCGACATGTGTCCCACTATTATCTCATGAAATATAAAGATTTACCAAATCAATTAATGGGAGAAATTTTTCCCACCCAACTAATAATGAAAAAAATTCATATTTGTTTAAGAATATATTAAAACATTTATCATATCGTAACATCATAATCATTGTACTAATAATGGGTTTCATAAATATTTCATAAATTATCCAATAAAAAAACTTTAAGAATAAAAGTGTTTCACAATAATTTCATAAGATAAATCATTAACCAACTAGAAAAAGAATAAATAAAATATCATTCAATTTAATCACTAATAAAGAATATTTAACATCGATTTCTGTTATCATAAGTTGAAAATGATTATGAAAGATCACTTGGAACATTTATTGGGAAATATAGCCTTTGAAAATTAGAAAACACATATTAAAACATAAATTTTTTTCCAAATGTTTGATATTAAAAATAATCTTATAAAAAAATAAATGATTTATTAAAATAGTTATTAGGTTAAGAAGAAGGAATATAAAGTTAATGTCATACTCTTTAAAAGTAATGTTAAATTCAAATTTTTGGTAAAATCCATAGAGGAATTATTTTGAAAATGATATGAATATTTCTTTAAAAAGATGCATTAAAAAGAAAAAAAGGGGTTAAAATAAATTCAGTAAATTATTTGGGAAATTTAAAAACATTTTTGAAAACATTTTTTTGACTAAGATGAATATGGAACGAAAATTATTTTTGGGTGAAGAGTGAAATAAAGATGAGTTTATTTAGAAATAAATATTTTGAACAATAAACTACATAAAGAGAGGAAAAGAGAAAAGAAAATATGTATGATCATAATATATACAATGAATAATAAATACAATGTGTGTTATAAGAGTGTATTATAATATTGCAGCATCAGAAAAATAAAAATAAATAATCCTTGAAAACGATGAGATTGGATCATAAAACCTATAGTACTTTGGTAACTATTGGGTTTAAAAGCCACAAAAGAGAGATATAAAATGGATATTTACACCCCAATAATATTTTGGATAATCATATTAAAATATAAATGGTAATTATATACACTATATAAAAGAGACACATGATGAATATGAAATGTGTCCCATATAAAATTAAATTGAGATGGGAATCACATACTATAATGCATGAATTACTTTGTAAAAATTCAAAAAACATTTATAAGAAAAATAAATGTACTATAAATATATTATATAATCTGACATATATATTTCATACCATATATGATCTAATTATTTCCGATTATTACCCATTTATTAACAATTCCATGTTTAAGTCACGTCACAGGCAATAAATTCTGTGTTTTTCATGTTTGATTTGATTTTTTCTTCTTGGTCCTATCACATTGATTATAGTTTCATCATATAAGGAATTATAAGCAAGATATAAATATCATAAATATTCATTCTATTTTTTAATAGTGATCCTTAAAATTAGTAGATGGAAGATGAAATATCCCATTCATGGAGATGATAGGATATACGTACACATTAATGTTATTTCAAATATTTAAAAGGAAAGAAATAAACAAATATAAATAATATATTAAAATTTTACAATATTTTAATGTAATATATATCACATGCCTTCATTAAAACTACATTTGTTACAATTTTTGTCATGCGTGAACAAATCACATCTCGTCACGAGGTAGTAGTCTTCCATACATAGAAACGATGACATTAAATTTCCATAGAATAGAAAGAAAGAAAAAAATTTAATGTAAAGATTAAAGAATAAAAATAAAATCAATAACATAATATATAAATAATAAAATAATACATTATATCCATCATTTGGAGATGTAAATGGAAAATGAATAACATTGGTTCATGAGGCAATATTCCACCAGACACATGAATAATGATTTCAAAACCAATTAGATGAAAGAAGGGAAGGATATAGGTTATTAAATTAACAAAAAAATACATCTGTATATTGAAGATAATTATTCCATTATATAATAATTTATTAAAATAATTATGGCGGTGGATGAAGAAATAAAATAAAATTCTTGGTTTGGTAGGTGACCTCTTATTAAGAAAAATTCTTTTTAATTCACCAAATTGATTCATAGAATTGAATTATGACAAAAATATTTTAATATTTTGATATGAGGTATGTGAGGAAGTTATTAGGGAGTGTATTTTTTGAACTAATGGGATCCATATATGTGAAAAGGAGAGGAGAGTGGGTAGCATTTTATAATTTTATTGATTGTCACACTTTTAATAATTGATTACCATGTTTTTCACATCCCAAAATGATCCCAAATTTTCCATTATATATAATAGAATATATATATATATTATGTGAAAATATTTCCAAACAATTTTTTTTGGAAATGTTGTTTTACATTGGTAACCATTATCTTTCTAGTTTAACCCCATATAAAATGATTTCTTAACTAAAACGTGGTAAATATTATTTTTTTTACACTTCATTTTGGTAAAATGTTAAATTTTACATAATTAAATAATATAAATTATGATTATTGAAAATATTGAGACAATTTTTACAAATTATATCATGAAATCATGAAAATTAATATAAAATTAATCTTGGAGAGGCAATAGGAAATCAATTTTCCATTGAGAAAATAGAAAAAAGTAGAAATAAATGTTTTTATATAATCATTAAAAATGAAATTTATTACAATGAAATAAATTGGATTAATATATATTTCAACTATTAAATACCTTTGAAATCATATTAAATTAATTTTTATGATTTTAGATTCTTTAATTGAATTTATTATTCTTTATAAAAACTAGTATTGTTTAGTATTAATCGAATAAATGTTCATCTTAAACAATTATTAAAAATTCACCATAATATAATTCTAAAATTTTTAATTATAAAATAAAATATCTTTTTTTCTACTATATTTTTTAATATTATAAGAATTTTATTTTATAATATGTGTGTAAAAGGTAAAAATATGAATTACTTGAAAAATAATATTTTTATGCATAAAATTGGATTTATTAATATTTCATGTATAGATAAAATATAAGATAAATGATATAAATTATATTTAATATATTATAAATAAATTTAATTAATATTATTCAGCAAAACTGATATATTTAATTTATTAAGATAAAATAGTTTTTTGAGAATAAAAATAGTTTTTAGAGAATGGTTCCATTCATTTTTCAAATGAGTTATATTTTCACATATAAATTATTTGTTAACAAGGAAATAATTCAATATATATATATAATATTGAAATTTTATTAAATCTTATTCATACACACCATTCCAATGGCTAGGTGATAAATATCATATCAAATAATAATATTTTAATACTATGCCTCATTTTTTTAAACTGAGTGTTGTGTTTAATGTATGATAAACTCATTGTTACAGGTTACAATATATAATCTAGGTGTTTCATGTAATGAAAAATATCAAAAAGAATAATTTGTTTTTAGTTTTTTTGTCAATATACAGGGTTCATAAATTATACACCTCATAAAATGAATTTTCCATAAAAAATAATTACATTGGTACCAACAAATATGTTTAATTATGCCTCTTTACATCCCCAGGTTTTCATGTACCTTTATTAGACCATTTTTTTAAATAACATTATACTAGTGAGTGTAATTTTTTACCACTTTCTATGTATGATCCATAATCTCAAATTATTGTTCCTTATTATAAATATCATTCTCAAGAAGTATGACCTCAGAGTTGAGTATATATGAAGGATCATGTTTGTAGTTTTTGAAGAGAGGTACATGGACGAAATCGTAAATCTAAGATAGGATTGGGGCATGATATAAATGATAATATATTATCCAAATATGATCAAGTATTTCAAAGTTATTGATATGCCTAGGGGTTATTTTTCCCTTATTTCTTCCATAATGAAATTTGTAGTAACCCCTTCTCAAAAAATTCAAATTCTAGATCGCATCACGGATTATAAACATAAATTTTATATCATACTTTTTCTATAATTAAATATTTAGGATTCTCTATAAAGTTACCTACCATTTCATCACCTTTATTATTCCCAATAGCTAAATTTCTAAAACTTCATTCCAGTACATTGAACTTATACACAATATTCTATAATGGGCTTCATAAAGAGACCTATGAATGCTCAAGTGAAAGATATTTTTTCTAGAAAACTCAACTAGTGGATGTTTTTTATCCTAAAAACATATTTAATTATATAATATGATCTTGTAATATCTGATAGGGATTGAATTGTTATCTCAGATAAACTATCAATTTGGGATGATATGTAGTATTGAATGTCAACTATCTATCAAAATCATGATGAAGTCTTTACTAGAACATCATTTTAAACTTTCGATCCTGATCATATACAATTTAATGTTCCACTACATGTATCCATAAAACTTCATTATTGTATATTCTAGAAATATGACTCAATGATAATCTTATCTGATAGAAATGAAGTGTGCTAACATCATAATATGGTCATCTATAACCCATAATTACCACATCATCAATGATAATAAAAATTCAAATTATTATGAGTACCTTCAATAATATTTTCACAAAATGTAAATGAATTTCTCTTTAAATAACATTTTCACTAAAATATATACAAAACCAAATTGTGGTCTTTCCATAAATTACATTAAATATATATAATCAGAATAAGACCCATTCACATAAAATTTCAAAAGGGATTTTATGGACTTCTAAATTATGATCAACCTTAAACTTATAATCCCATAATGGTATCCATAACTATTAAGTTAATATTACATGGAGACATATACACATAAACATTATAATTGACCCATTATCACTTATTTAAGATCTTATCATATGTGAAAACATTTTGATAGAGATATTTGGTCATCCTTGTACCAAAAAAATATAAAACGTAATTTCATTATTCCAAAATCCATTTAGAGGGAGATAATCACATGAAATTTCACTAAATGTTGAATGATAAGATATTCATAGTTCTCATTCATACCAAATCAAACATGAAATTCCCAACTATGGTGGAGAGGATATGTTTTTCCTTATTACCATGATTCACTTCACCCCTTGCGATTGTATTTTCTTTACCCTTTACTTTTATATTATATTGTTGTTATGAATTATAATTTAGATCATCCTTTGGATTGGGTTATTGATTATCATAATTCCTAAAATCCATTCACATTAAACATATGAGTTTGGGTTTTTCATTATATGGTGCTCGATTTTCTCATATTACATTTATATGCCCACTAAGAACATTTCTATATTCAGGGGATTTCTATCCTCCATTTATAGATATAAATAACCTCCTATTTTCCTTCATGGAATAAGATTTTTTATTCTCACCACATTTGTTTTCTTTAATATGGATGAAATATTTATCTACCATTTGAGTTTTAATGATAATAGAACTTTCATTTCTTATCAAAACCATATGAACAGTAGATATATAATATTAAAATTTCTACCATTAGTGAAATTTCAAATACTAATTCATATATACTAAATTATCTTATACCCAAGTCATTTATGACACTTTGTTTTAGTCCACCAAGGAATCGATCAATTTTGTTTTTAGGGCTGATTATTAAACCAGTGGCATACCATGTATGTTTTGTTAGATCATAACCAAAGGTACCAATAGATTCATCATCCTTTTTCTCAAGAACAAGAAATTAATTCTCCATATATGTCAATAGAATATTAGGTGAATTATTTTTGATAAATATCCACTTAAAATATTACCATTCCATAGATTAAATTTAATCCAGTTCTCTTGTGTTTTTTAATAAGAGTATACTATTAATCTGAATCCCCATCGCTATAATAAATATCAAAAATGAATTTTCCATTCTTTTATATATAAATAATATAAAGTATATTTTCATTGGTAATTGTCCATTTCATAGAATTTAGTGGATTAAAATAATCACTAAAGGAAGGATGATGATTAATCATGAAAGATTCATTAGAACATTGTTACATCATTTTCACATTTGGATGTTCATCATGATTCATATTTTTATAATGTAATGTGGGCATATAAAAAAGATTTCTCATATGATATCCCATTACAGTTGATTTCTCAGAAGAATAAAATTTCATTCAACAAGAAACTCAACATTAAAATGGTTTATTTGTGTTCCATTCATTACCTAAAACTGTATATAATATAAAGAGAAACATAAATCACATTGGGGGACCAAAAAATCATTAAAAAACATTTATAGGATGTCAAAATCATGAAAAATACATTTCAATCAATTAAAAAATAGTTATAAACTAGGTCATTAATGTTAATTATTTAAATCCATCATGATGGTTAATAATGTGTTCATGAATTTACAAAGAATATCACCCTAGAGTGTCAATTTTGGTGGAAAAAAGTAACATTATCATGAACCAAGTAAAGATTGAGTTCATCTGAATTCACCCTTTTTGGAGTTATTAGCCATAGGTACCTCTATCCAAAAGCATAGTCCACATGTATTATCTAGATATGGATGTATTTTCATGGACACCCCATACTCTATCCATCACAAATATTCTATGATATTTTCATATACATAGAATTATCCTTAGAATATTCCATATATATATATACCTAAACAAATCCCTATATATATACTCATACATATACCTATGGATATAATTAATGTTTTTCTAATACTAATGCTGAAATAATAACGAAAAAATTCCTTTAATAATCACTATAGTGAACTAGTATTTAATAAATAAACATCACTTATTTTAAATTAGTATTCATTACATTTAATAAACACACACCTAGAGAATATAATAGTTTAGTGTCACTGGATTCAAGTAGAAAAATCGTCTAATTTCATTGTAGATCCAAAAAATATCCCACAACGGTCATCTCATATAGTAATCCTCTTAGGCATAGACAACCTAAACCATTATTCATATCCTATGGAAGGAAACATATTAAAGAGCAGCTAATATGATCTATAAGGTTAAAAATTATAGATAACAATATCTGATAAAATGAAAGCTGTATAATAAGAATAATGGTATGTGATAATGCTCAAAACATAGGAAGTTCATAGTGAACCATTCGTAGATAAAAAATAGGATTCATGTAATAAAACATTATCATTTTATAAATCATGTTTTATTAGAGTGAGAAATCATCACAAATAAATAATTAAAAATAATTATATTTCATAAATTAGTAGAACCATCATAAAAATAGGAAAATAATTTAATATTTCATTTTTATATAATAACACCACAAAAATAGTGCATTTGGAATTGTGACCTATTTCTCATTGTGGATCAGGAAAATTCAATATCCCATAGAGGATAAGGACACACATTTTCCCATAGTGTATCAAGCCAGTTGACTTGTTTCCCATTTTTATGTAATGATAAAGGAATATTTATATAGTAAATTGGCGATATATATAGGTCATATGTATCTCCATATAAAAACTATAAATATCTGTAGTAGAATATCCCTAGATATTCATTATATCAGGACATCATAAACCATTTAAATAAAACAATTTTCATAAACATTTCTTAAATTAACTATAGTGTAACCCATGAAAAATTATTGGGTTTCATAAAATTTTAAACAACATTAAAATTAAAAATAATGGGGAATAATAAAGACCATATCATTAAATATTGTCCCCAGTAAAGAATAAGTCACAGCAAAGGATTTCATCTTAAATACAAAATTATTTTGGAAGACAACTAACAACATTTTTTGAAGACTATAGCCTCTGAACATGGAAAATACATTTTAAAACATAAAAAAAATTCAAAATAATTTTCATTCACAATAACATTGGAACCTTATAATGGAATATAAAAAATAATTATTTGTTTATGATGGATGACAATAACATTCATACCATATATTTTAAAATATATTTTCATTTCACATATGTGGAAAAAAATTACCATTGATTGGAAAATGACATAGATATTACTTTGATGTTTTTTCAAAAAATTCAGACCTCGGTTAAAATTTATTTAAAAAATAATTTTGTTGAATTATTTTTGTTTTGAATTTTTTATATAATACAAAATTTCAGAAGAAAACATTTTTTTTGCTGAAGAGATAAATATTGTTGTTTTCATTTAAAAAATATTTTTAATTATTAATAATATAAAGAGAATAAAATTAAGTTAATCTATGTTTCCTCATGAAATAACTAGAGGGGAATACATTTTATGAGTTTATTTAGATATGGATCATAATATTTCATTATTGGATTCCTAATCATAAAAAATCCCAATAAATAATAAGATTGTATCATAAAACCCTTACCATGTTGGAAAGTCTTGTAACAATAACGCCATGAATGAGATATACTAAAATAGATTTGTAAATATAAATAATTTTATGAGGAATAATCATATCCTAATTTCATAGGCAGTATATTCCCCACAAAATATAAACTCATGGTGAATATGACATTTGTATCATAGAAAATAAAAGTGAGACATAAATCCTTTACCATTAGACTTGAATTAAATTAAAGAGATTAGAATACCATATATAATAAATATAATTTTATTACTCATAAATTATTGAAACAAAATTATATATATCATTCAATTTATTATTTACTTATGACCTTTTAATAATCATTTATTTACTACTCCATGTTAAAGTCGTGTTTTGGAAAATAACTATTTTTTTCTTCCACATTGAGATTTTATATTTTTGGTTCTATTACACTAATAATGGTTCAATAAAAACTATAATTATAACCATGGTATAATTATAATTTATATTCATCATATATATGTATTTATAGCGATTCATAAATTCTATTGATAGAAGATGTAATACCTCATTCATTAAGCCGATAGCCCGTACATACACGTGAATTTTATTTCTATTTTTGTATTGGAATGAAATAAAGGAAGGTAAATTTTAAATTAACATTCCAAAATAATTTTTCTGATATATATATATATAATTAAATTTCATTAAATACATTCTTATTACCTTTCATGTAATGCAAGAACAAATCACAACACTTTGTGAGGAGGTAGTCTTTCGCACACACGTTTGTTGTTATCATATAACCATGTAATGGAATCTAAGAAAGAAGATGAGATATATTGATTTTAGTACGAAAATTATATAATTATTATCATATTTATGAAACAAATACATCAATATATGCATCTATGGGTGGTGATGATGGACAAAAATAACATCAGTTCACGAGGAGTTAGTCCACCTTACACCCAAATAAAGATTACCTGACCAATTTTATGGTAGAGTGAGAGTATTTAGGTTATTCCATTAGCATAATACAATAAAATAATATTTAAGATACTACATTAATTATATAATCATGGTTTAATAATAATTAACAGAGGTGAATGAATAAATAATAAAAAACACTCTTTTAGAATGTTACATCTTCATTAATCAAATTATTTTGGTTTGCACCAAAAGTATTATTATTTTGTATTTTTCTTAAAAATATGTCTTATAGTATAATATTAGGCTAGTAAATAAAAGATTTGGATAGGTATTTTTTGAACTATAAGTTTTTGGATGCGTTAATAAGAACGGATAGTCGATGTAATTTGATATGTGAGGTAAGTGGATCACTAGTAATTTTTGAATGGAAAAAGGTCTACCCATGTTTTTCAAAAACCAAAAGGATCAAAAATGGGTAATTATATATCCTAGAAGTAATTATAGGCAGTTATTTCATGAAAATATTTATTTTACATGTTTTGGGTCATTTTTAACCCTTATCATTTTCATTTAACCCCTAATAAACACATTATTACCATAATTAATGAAATTTTGTTTTGCAATTTTTAGCTTTTAAATATCATAAATGTTTAATTTTACCTTATTAGATAATATAAATTCTATTGATTTAAAAAAATTGATCCTAAATTTCAAAATTCAATTCCCACATATGTGAGAATTTAATATAAAATTAATCCCACATATTTGAACAGAAAGAAATTTTCTAAAGATAAAATGTACAAATATTTAAAAAGTTTTTTTATCAAAACTCCATATGAAATTGATTGAAAAACTCAATTGAATTAATAGGTATATAATTAATCTATATTTACTTTTAAGGAAATTTTATTTCATTTTTAGAGTTTTTAATACTTTAAAATTTATAAAATTCTTAATAAAAACCAGTAATACTCACTGTTAAATGAAAAATTTATCATCATAAGAAATTAAAAAAATGATTATAATATGGAAATTATGATTTAAAAAATGAATTTATTTTCATCAAACAAATTGTAATAAATTGGAAAAAATGAATTTTAATGTATGTGACAAAAAGGAAAAAAACTGTGTTTTTTGAAAATTAAGCTTTTATGACGAAAATTAGATTTATTCATATCTATTTTATAGAATACAAATAAAATAAATGTAATTTTTTTATTATATATTATATAAATTTAATTCAAATAATTTCACAATTTTTTTATTTAATTTATTGAGATAAAACATTTCTGTATACATACAAATGTTTTTTATAAAAAGATTCCCCTTATTTTTAAATGAGTTTTTTTTCTTATATCAATAATTGAACACAAGGGAAGTCATTATGTATAAATTTAAAATCCATATATTTTTATAATTTTTCTAATACTTTTTATTCCCTATATTAAAATGGCTATGTGATAAATATCATACTAAATAATAATATTTTAATAGTACATCATGGTTCGTATTAAGTCGGTGTTGTATGTAACATAATATTGTCTCATAGATAGGTGTAATTCAAGATAAACAAGGCATTTCTTGTAAAAAAATATCTAAAATATTATTTTTATTTAGGAATAAAATATTTCACAAAATCTCTAGGGGTCATATTCATGTCTAGGGTGACACTAAACCAGTTCCCTATGTTGGGATACCACATGCCCCCGAGCAAACTTCCTTATATCCCAAAGCCTACCCTCTAACATGGAGGTCTTATGGTATATCTATGGGGAGACTGTACCCTCATATAATATTTAGAGAAATATAAAAAACAACGAATAATTATCCACTGCTGAAATTAAACAGATCAAAGAAGTAACACATATAAGAAATACTTAATTAGTAAATGAAATTTAATAAAATATTGAATGACTATATCCTACATACACCAACTGATCATCACTAAGCTGACCACATATAGAAATGTAAATAAATGAAATTTAAATTAATGTACATGGTTCTACTAATATATCTATGTCCAACCATATAACCTGCCTCCATGATACTTTCATGATTCTCTAACAGGAACTCAAAAATCCACAGGGTTGATTATGCGGTCATGGGCCTCATCTCTATCCATCATGTATATGTAATCAACCTGCAAGCATACATAAGTTCTATACACACTGTGGGACACATATAAGGGTGATAAATATATCATTGTAGGCTACCCCCAAATGAGAACCTATAATTTACTATCATAAGATAATGATCATGAAATATGCTCATCCTAGAGAAGATACAGTTGTAAATGATAAATAAAATAAATACACAGTCCGTCCTTGGGCTTGTGATCCTAACCTATGATGCCTACTTCATCTAACACTGAAAATATATCTTAAAATGTTTCAATATATATATATATTTATATTTATATTTACTTTTTTCAAATGTAATATATATATATATATAAATATAATATATCCTCGGACCAAAAGTGTGATACCAAGGATTATATGCATAATAAATTAAGGGTCACAAATTTTAATAATAGGCCTACGCCCAACAATTCAAATTGCAATACAAAATTATATGTATGAAAATCTCAATCTATGATGTGAAACTTATTATCTAATAGCCTATTCAAGGGGTATGAAAACTAGTTTACAACAATGCAATAATGATGTGAAACACCATGTAAAACATCCAAATCAAGGGGTATGAAACTTCACATCCAAAAACACGATAGGGATGTAAAATTCAGGGTCTAAAATTATAGACCTTGAGAGTGTGAAGAATCATGTCTAGTGATCTTATCCAAGGTCTCTCAATTATAATTAAACACATAGGATCAACTGATATATCCTACAAAGTATTTCTACGAAACCCCAGTCAAAATGTCTTAGAAGCCACATATTACTAATTATATATAGGCATTACCAAAAATTATCTTCAAATCAAAAGTCATCAAATTCTATTTCACATATAGTAAATATATTCATCCCTACCATATCAATATAACACATTACGCCATGTACTGTGAACAATGCGCACATCATGAAAATGTTATTGCATCATGAGTAACCATGTGAAAGCATTAGAAATTAGTGATATTGGTCAAATTCCTAAACTTAAATATTTATCTATAGCCACATGGGCACACATATTTTTATAGATTATATGTTGAAAGAAATAATTATATCTAACCAGACCCCTGATGGAATAAATTAGGTTCTATCAAACACCGGGACACCCATTAGGTCTCTTAAACCAAAAAAATGAGAGGAATCCTACTTATGATCCTCATGGTACAAAAATAATAAAATTCATCCATATTTTGATCCTCTATGTTAGCTGGTAAGAAAAATCATACCTCAAGGAATCCTCAAAAATAATAACATAATAAGGGAATACTACATGGGATCCTAAGATTGTTTATAAACCTGCATCTAACATGATACCCTTATGAATATTTTTTAGAGGAATCCTAAATGATATCCTTTAAATGTGTGGGAATATGGAAGCTTCCCACAAGTGTCCCCCTAAGTCAAAATTCTTGTATATCCATCATACATGGTTTCTTTAGTCATAACTATTCTCTAGAGGTAAAAAATTCCCCAAACCCATATATAATATATCACAACCATATATGATATAAGGAACCATATCCTATGGGAGTCATCCTCACAGGAAATGATGCATAAGAATTGGCCAAGGGAGATGGTTCATGGTCCATATCAGATCAATATTTTAATCTAGGTTACTCTAAACACCCAAACATTCTATATCATACCATCACATCACAATACTACTAACCAAGGGATTTCCCTAAAAATTCTCTATATGGGGAACATGGAAATATCTTTCCCTATCCTTGGATCTTTTTTACAACCATAATTTTGGTCTAATCCCATATTTAACCATCACGAAACTGCTAAATTATATTACTGGTGGAATCACTTATCCATTATAGCTCCCTCATCAAAAAATACCCCTTTGGAGTCCCCATATCACCATAAGAGTTAAAATATAACAATCTATGTGAAATAATACTCAACATTCACTACTCATGTTTTTAATAATAATATTTGGTCATCAAATCTAAAATGAAATAAAAAAGTGTATCATGGGAGAAGTACACTATGTGTATACAAATGTAAATTTCATGTGCACTCAAATCCCCACATGGGTATATACATCAATAGATCACGGCGTGTAATTAAAATTAATACAACTTGTAAAAAATTTACATGGCATGTACCCTAGATGGGGTACCTACATGTATGCTTAAAATGGGCTTACCTTGTTTTATTACCGGGCATTGTAACTCTATATGGAATGTAACCGAGTTAGGGTTATCTCATGTACTATACATGGCTGATTTCCCCTACAACTACTATTTTTCAATTTTCTAGAATACATTTCCATGCACTAGTACAAGAATTGTAATCCTTGTACATGGAATGAAATTTTAAAAATCCATATTCCTCAAAATGTAAGAACACGCAACATGTCTTCTTGAACTACATGGAATGTGATCAGATTTATCGAATAGGATACCCCTAGAATCGTATGAAACCCTGGTTTTCTTTCGATTAAGAATATGTCAACCAAAAAAGGGTACCTAACAGTCATAAACTGTCTATAAAACTAGAAATAGTTAAATCTATTGTGATTTACCACATCAAATTTTTAAATGGGATACCATTGGAAATAATATGTTGAAACATCACCTCTATTCATGTTCCACTACTATGAAATGAATATCCATCCCCTCCAAATCAACGAGGAGGCACCTCCATTATGCTTATTCATTTTCATTCCACCCACTATACCTTTTTCTATATATATATATATATATTTATATCCACTATAACTTTTCTCTGTTATTCATATTATATAGGAGGCCTATGTGGGAGTATGTGAGTAGCTAGTCAGAGAAGGATAACAAAAATTGGAAGAAGCAATAGGAAAAAAAGAATGAAAAAGAGAAAGGGGATAAGGCCTAGCCCTGGTGCCTGACATGATTTTATAAATCAACTGGGACCCCCCCCCAATTTATGTATCAATTATGAAGTTTTAACCTCAATATAATTTCCCATTAAAAAATATAGGAATAAAATGTTTGGGAAAAAATTTATATATAATTTATTAAAT
This sequence comes from Viscum album, assembly GCA_963277665.1. NCBI lineage: Eukaryota > Viridiplantae > Streptophyta > Magnoliopsida > Santalales > Viscaceae > Viscum > Viscum album. The sequence continues at coordinate 1,118,179,866 of OY728120.1, forward strand.
AATAAATTTTAATTATTCCATAAAAATTTGAATGACTCATATTTACACAACAATATTATTCTAGGTAAAATAAAAAATTATGGGACTGAAAGAGTGTTCATAAGAAGTAAAAATGGACATCGACTAGGAAAAGTGACCATTTTACCAGTTACAAGAATCCAAATGAAAAAAAAATCTAATTTCTAATGAAATTACCTATCCTAAAAAACATGGGTCATTGAAACCTCTATATAATAAACCATATCATATCCATGATTCCGTGGTGGATAAAAATAAACCATGCTCCCATCAGAATCATCTTCATGAATATTCTATCATTTACTATTCAGTGAAAGGGCCCATATCAATTTTTTTCCAAACATGGAAGAAATTCATCTGATTCTGATTTGATACACCCACCCTTGGAATACCCTTATCATCACCCATAACTAAAATAAATATTCATAGTTTCAATATTTTTCCATCCCTGCATGCGACTATTAGTAATGTCAAAACCGATCATTCCTTAGTTATAACCAACAATGCCAATACAATACAAATAACAACTTCTCAAGAACAATTCTTGTGATAAATTGTATATTTTAGAATATAATGTGGTTCACCAAACTCAAACATAAAATTGTGTACTCCCAACCATATGTATTATTTTATAACACTTCTCAAATGCATCATTAATAGATTCTTCCATAAAAATATAAATTATTTTATGATAACTTGGAATATATCCGAAAATCTATCGGTGTACTTAGGATAATATCAAGATATATAGAATGATCATATATTGACTAAGGCTATTCTATGATTACATTCATGGGCACTGATAAATCTGCATGATCCATGATAAAAAATAGGTTTTATGTTCATTTATCAAAACACTAACACTATTTATACCAAAAATGTGTTTTTAGGTCCATCTATGAGTGACATACCACATTACACACATTTTATTTGAAGATATACCTCATCATAGGGGAAAATTTCATAATCTTAACAAAATATTAGTGTCTCCATTCCTATAATAATTTCATAAAAGCTAATATTTTTTGGATCACACCCAGCCACTCATAAGTTAATTATTTAAATAAGACTATAAATAATTTAAGCATACAATTATCAATCTACTCAATATCTTATGAGTAATATATTATTTAAATGGAGAAGACCATAAAATGATACTCAATCACTAATTTTATACATGGTATTACATTATTAAACATTTAGGATATTTTTGAGTTTAGAGTTTTAGTGAATTAGGATACCTTACATACATAACATACCAAAATTATACAATAGGATATTACTAAAAATAGTTTCAATTCTTTTCAAATTATAAAACATTAAATCATAAAGCATGTTTTCTTTGACAACACTCCATATAATAATGCATGAATCCATTTTTTCTTTTACCCATCCTTATATCCTTTGAAAAATATTTTAAAAACCTGGGATGCGTATAAAATTCTATAAGGGAAATAAAGATAGATTGTGTTAGTAATGTGATAACTTAAAAACCTATAAAACCCATATCATATCAACTTTACTGAATATAATACTCATGTTTTTTTTCTTGGAAAATATTTTCCATATCAATCATACATTCACCCTTATACATCGAATAATATTTTGGTCAAATTTTATATCCAGAGTACCCAATGTTTTGGAGAGATATAATGGGGCTCACATGTTTTATCTTGAGCTATTATGGGCTCACCCTAACGTATATTGATATATAATGGGGCTCAAACCAACATATATTGAGATATAATGGGATAAAAAAATATAAATAATGTACAAGGAACATTTATTGGTAATAAAGTATATTGAAATTATGATAAACTAATCATTCCATACACATAAAAAACAATCCTTTTGAAATATAATAAAGAGTGTTTTAAAAAAAATTAAAAGGAAAATCCTTTAAAATATTAATTGAGTGAGAATTAACATAATTGAATGGATATGTTTATAAACTATAAATAAAAATAATGCAACAAAATATATACAAATATTCATCACACAAATAATTATAATACCATATAACTAATAAAGAAGGAGGTTAATCATAAGAATAGAAATTGGGTTATGAATTCCTTTCCTCAGGTTTGTCGTACTTAAAACTTGTTTAGAACTACTGTATAATGGTTAAAAGAGTTTTGTTAATATCCTATAGAAACATATTCATCATTATAATATATTATATGATAATTTCATTACATCATTTCACCCTTTAAGTGTTATTATTCTGTTCTATGCAGTGTTTGGGGTGCGTTTTTTTACATGATTTCCATTATTGGTTCATGATGGAGATTATTGTCAATTGGAAGTGAAACATTGGATTGTAAATGAAAGGTATTAATATATTTATAGTTCCTTAAATTATTCCATTTATAATTTTGATTTTTTATATGAGGGTGATTCATATGATAAAACATTAATGATGTTCGTTTAGATCATTTTAGTGGTTCTTTGACAAAAATGACCTCATTTTGTTTTATAAATTAAATCCATGTGTACAAAAGAATTACAGAACCACGGATGAGACATAATGCATATATTATAACCTGGTTAAACCATAAAATGGTTTCATTATCGTACTTGAATGAAATAATGTGAATTGAAATCAGATCGTCCTTGATGTTGGTAATTCGACACATCACAGACAATGTTTTTATTCCTTGAATTAGTGGGAGAGGAGGAGAAGAATGATGATCAATTTTCCATAAACTTGAGAAAATCCAAAATATAAATTATTTTTGGATAAATAATTCTTCTTGGGTATGAGTAGATGAGTAAATAAAACAGAAAAATTAGTAACCTAAAATAAAATAATAGTTGATAAATCCCTTACAAAAATTCGGAAGCCTAATGACTATGCAACATGATTTTTGAAAAAATTAAAAATAGATGGAAAAAAGGTCACCCATCCAAAAATGAATCATAAAATATATTATAGAAATAATAAGATGAAAATAAGAACATAGTATTGATTATTGATTTCTATACCACATAAAAGATAACTAGAATTGAAAATAAAGATGTAGTGAATTTTCTTAACTTGTAGAGTAACTCCTAGAACATGATGGTTTGAAACTTGGGGTCTTGGAGAAACATTGGGGGGACAAATAGAGAGTTAAGGAGGATAGATCATTGTTTATATGGAATTTTGAATGAATTTAATGATGGAATGGGTTGGTATTTATAGAAAATGTGAGGGAATATTTTAATAATTTCTAAGGGACACCTCAGTAGTGGTATTTGAAAAAACATAGTCTTTCCCATGGTATTTTCCCACACTATTAACCACTTGGGACACCTCAAATATTATTATATTTTACACAAGTTGATCTGATTTATTACATCATCATTACATCTTTAATGATGTCATTTACACACCAAAACTCAAAACTGTATTTTAACTATTCACCGAAAAATAAACTGTTTCGCAAAAATCCAATAATATTCACCCTAATAATTTTTCGATGTGTAGAATAAGAAAACTGAATCAATTTTTGAAAATAATTTTCTTTATATTATTAATTTAGTTTTTAAATAAAATCTTTCTTAATTAAAAAAAACAAATTTTAAAACTATAACTGCTTTTATATCACATTAAAAAATTATCCAAGATGTCATTATATCTAAGCCTTATGAAAAAAATAATAATTCTATTCCATAGGGTCATATTTCTATTCATATTACTATTAATAAGGGAATGTTACTATTCACAAAAAAATAACTTGGTTCTATCAGACACTAAATAACTTTCTGAACACAATTGTAGATGACTATTTTTCGAAATTAAAATCATAGAAGATACAAAATTATATTTAAATAATTGTTATAAATATATACTTAAAACAAAGATGCATGAATTTAATTTATTTTTTAAAATCCTTTGGGTGTTACATTATCCCCACCTACTCAAAATGGTGTCCTCACAATTTTATTTACTCATAAAACAAGTGAGGGTAACTTTCCCTTAAAGAATTTTTAGATTCCTATATTGCTTATTTAACCATGTGGTTTCTCCAAAAATACTTTACTTGGTGGATAGATTTATTAATACATACATGTTCCCTTTCGATCATGAATATGTACCGGTTTATTTTTATAAAAAAGATTATTTTCCAGTTGAATTTTATCTGGACTCAAGAAATTTGATGAATCTGGAACATAATTTCTCAAAATCAAAACATGAAAAACATTATCATCCTGAGAAAAAATCTAATGAAAAGATACTTGATATGCAACTGGTGCAACATTTAAAGGATTTAAAAATGACCAATGAATCGCAGACATAGATTTCCTTTATTACCAAATTGGATCACAATTTTCAAAGGAATTATTGTAAGGAAAACATGGTCCCCTACCACGAAAGAGAATTATTTCATTCTATTATATAAACATCTTTTTGTTCTGCTTTGAGCTTTCCTCATGTGCTGCTGGATCATATTTACTACTAAATTTGGTCCAATAAACTTCCTTTCCACAATATCATCTCAAAAATCTGGTGTTCGACATCACTTCCCATACAACGCCTCAAAAGGTGTCATCATTATACTAGAATGAAAACTACTATTTTAAGAAAACTCAACTAAAGAAAGATGTTGATCCCAAATTCCCTGGTAGTCCATTGAATATACTCGAAGCATATTCTTGAAAGTATAGATCATTCGTTCTAACTACCCATCTGATTGAAGATGAACACTTGTTCTGAAATATAATTCTGTGCCCAATGAATTTTGAAGCCCCTTCAAAAAGTTAGAAGTGAAACTGGGATTACAATAAGATACAATGGAAAGAGGAACTCCATGTAACCTGAAAATCTCTTCGAGGTATATTCGAGAAAGCTAATCTAATGACATTGTATCTCGAATAGAAAGGAACTATTCTCATTTCTTCATTCAATGAAAAATAACCCAAATTGCAATGTTACCTCGAGAAGTCTTAGTTTGTCCCACCATGATGTCCATGGATATATTCTCCCATTTCCACTCTGGAATATGTAAAGGATGAAGAACCCCCTTCTGTAATAGCTGCTCTGCTTTTAACTGTTGACATGTCAATCATTTCATAGTAATTTCTACAATATCCCTTTTCATTCCATCCCACTATTAATACTCATGAAGGCTTCGGTACATATTAGTAATTCTAGGATGAACAGAAAATGGAGAACTATAAGCATCACAAATCAAATAATTTTTCAACTGAGAATCCCAAGGCACACACATCCTTTTTCAAAATCGTAACACAATATCATTATCAAGATTAAATTCTGGAAACATACCCATTTTAACCAATTCTACTTTCTTCTGTAGCTCATAATCATCCTTCTATTCTCCCTTAATTCTATGTGATATTGATTACTGCACTAAAACTTGAAAAAAAATATGTATTCTCTACACTGAAAACCTCCAGGGTGAAATTCATCAAATCGTTAATCAAGGGATCATGTCATTAACATTTCATTGTTAATGATGAATGATGTTTTTGACTCATGGAATGTACCACGTTGTCTTCTTTTTGTAGAGGGAAATTGATCATGCAATCAGAATCCTTTATCTTTTCAATCCATATTCTCTACCACATGTTTAATTAATTATGAGAGAATATATACTTCTGAATTTTATGGTCAGTATATATTTGAAATTTGGATCTCTATAAATGGTGCTTCCAAATTTTTGAAGCAAAAATCACAGCTTTGAATTTTAATCATGTGTGGGATAATTTAACTCATGATTTTTTAGTTGACTTAAAGCATAAGAGATTACCTGATCATTTTTCATTAGAACACTACCAATTTACTTCAATGAAACATCACTGTAGATGAGAAACTCACTATTTCATAAAGGCAAGGAAAGAACTAGATAATTCACAAATCTCATCACCAGTTCTTGAAAACAAACATCGCATTATTCTATCCAGAAAAATTTAACCCATTTTCATGTTAACATAGTTAGCAGGATAGGTAACCATGCAATGTTTTTAACAAATCATCAGCAATAATCTAATAATCCAAGAAAACTATGATTGTATATTACATTTATAGGTCTTGGACCTTCATCAACAACTTTTGTTTTGTTATGAATAATTATAATTACATCCTAATTTACAATGTTCCCAAGAAAAAAAATCTGTTGCAACCAAAAATCACTCTTTCTGAATTTTCCAAATAGTTTCTTTTGTGAAGGTTTACAAAACAACCAGTATATTTTTTTCATGCCCCTATTTAATTCTATAATATACCAGAATTTCATCAATAAACACTATGAAAAACATATCCAAGAACTCATGAAATGTTCTATTCATAAGATCCTGGAATACAACAGATGAATTAGTTAACCCAAAATCCATAACAAGAAATTCATAATGGTCATATATAGTAAGGATTTAAATCTTCGGGATTTCTTCAGCCTTTACTATCACATGATGGTACCCTGACCTCGGGTCAACCTTCATAAAATAATTCTCTCCCTGGAGTTGATCAAACAAATCATCGATATGTGAAAACGAATACTTGTTTCTATAATTTATGTTATCAAGGCTCTATGATTTATGTAAATTATCATTGAACCATCTTTTTTCTTAACGAAAAAGATAGGATCACCCCTTAGAAATGTGATCGGTCATATGAAGCCTTCATCTAATAATTCTTCCAAATGATTTTTTAATTCAAGAGGTTCTATTTTGGGCCCTTTGATAAGGAGGATTAGAAATTAGCATAACATTAGGAACTATGTCGATACTAAGCTGAACCTCTCGATAAGGATTAACATGAGTAAAATCATCGAAAAAACATCAAAATATTCATTTACCACAGGTACATAATTAATCTAAATAGATCCCTTATATTCAAAAATATGAGCAAGATAACTTTCATTTCCATCCTTTATCAGTTTCTTTGCTTCCTAATATGTTATTAACAGAATGGGTTCATTCTTTTATGAAAATTGAAATTCATTATGAAAAACAGTTTCTTTTTCTCTACAATCAATCTGATTATGGTAAAAAGAAAGCCAATCTATACCAAGAATAACATCAATCTATATTAGAGGAAAAAGAATAATGTATACGGGTAAACTCTTTCCACAGAAAATGATTGTAATGTTCTTATAATTAATTTTTTCCATAATATTTTCTATGGGTATTTTCACCATGAGATATGGTTTCATATCATGAGGTTGAATTCCTAATTTTTAAGAAAATTTCATAAAAATGAAATCATGTGTTGACCTCAAATCAAAGAACACATTTGTGAAATCTATAAAAACAAGTAATGTAACTAAGACCACCTCATTTGACGGCTCACCATTTACTAATGTGGTTGAAAATACCAAACCCTTCTGTTTCCTATCTCGCTGATTCCCTATTTGAGAAACTTGATTTGGACACACATTAACAAAATGATCCATCTCCTTACTATTAAAGCATCTCACTATCAGCGTCACATTAATTTTTGGATCATTTTACTTTCACTCATGAGACATGTTTCCAAAAATTCCACATTGTTATAGTATCCATGAATTTACAATACATTCACTAGGAGGACTTTTTCCACACTTTTCCCAATAAGGGAAATTCATTTTCTTACTTCCAGACTTCTTTGATGAGTTATTCCCCCTTTCTTTCCTACCTCAACACCTCTTATTCGTGTCATCACATGGAACACATGTTTAAGAAAACTCCATCTAAAATTCTTTAGAACAACAAACAAGCTTCTCAAATCTTTTAAACTCTCATGAGGCTAAATATTTTCGCAAAAATGGTTTCAAACCAGAGTAAAATCAATTTATTTTTCTTTCAAAATACAAAGTAAAATCTGGTACATACATGGACAGTCATTTAAAATTTCATTCATATGCATCCAAAAAATCATCACCATTCTTCTTAGATCCATGAATTGTTTCTCTATTATGAGTCGAAAAATTTAGAAAAATATATTTCCAGAAAAAGACTCTTTAAATAATTCCATTCCAAACTTTCAAGATCATATCGTTCTCTCATATTCTCAACCAGATACCAAAATTGATCGTCTTCACCTTCCAAGGGATAAGTGGACGTTATTAACTTTTGACATTCTGAAAATCCCCTGATATCAAATATCATTTATAGAGCATTGATCAATCCTTAGGCTATCACTAGATTTGTAGCTCCACTGAATAATAGAGGATGTTTCCTCGTATAATGCTCCTCAAAACACATGTTTCATCTTGGTAGATCATGTTCCTCTCTATCATGGATAACAAACCCATTTATTTATAGAGTCAATTGAGATATTTATTTCACAAACTGCTCAAATTCAATTCCCCCCATTTCAGGTTGCAGATTCAAACATACATCAGCCTCTTGGGGCCTTCCAACTTCAGCATCCCTGTTTCTTCTATGAAAAACCATTCTGTACCAACAAGACATAGATAAATCAAAATAGTAATACTTAAATTCTATAACTTTTCAAATGAAAATTTATTAAATAAATAGTTATGGTATTCTTTAAAAATCATCCCAACCCATAAAGTTATCTAAACCATCATCCAATACAAACTATAAGGACCCGAACATAAAATGTTACTAAATATAAAATTTTAGAAAATGAAATACATTATTAATAATTTATGATCTTTATTATGTTTTATTTTTAATGAATTAGGATACCTTACACACATAACATACCACAATCATACAAGAGGATAAAACTAAAAACAGGTTCCATTTTTTTCAAAACATAAAACATGATTTTATGGACAACACTCCATATCAACCATCATGAATACCTTCCTTGTCATACTAATTCGTATATCATGATACTTTTAAAAAAACATGGGATGAGTATAAAACTCAGTAAGGGATATAAATACAGTATGTGTTAGTCATGTGATAACATAAAAACCAGTAAAACCTATATCATAAAAACACAAATTCACAGAATAATCATGTTGTTTCCTTGGTACATATTTACCATACCAATATTACATTCACCCTTTCACATGGAAATTTTTTTTGGTGAACTTACATCTCTAGAATACCCAATGCATTGGATAGCTATAATGGGGATCACCCGTTATATCTTGAGCTATAATGTGCTCAACCCAACGTATCTTGAGATATAATGGGGCTCAACCCAACATATCTGGAGCTATAATGGGCCCAACCCAATATAAATAATTTCATAGGGACATATCATTGAAATAAATTATCTTGAAATCAATATAAACTACTCATGCCATACACATAAAAAGTAATACATTTGAAATTTACTAAAAAGAGTTTTGAAAGGATTTTAAAAGGAAAGTCCGTTAAAATATAATTGGAGTGGGAATTAATATAATTGAATGAATATGGGTATACACTGCATATAAACATTTGTAAACATAATATATAAATAAATTCATCAAACCAATAATCCTAATACCATATAATGAATAAAAAATAAGGTAAACCCAAAGAATGGAAATTGGATTAAGAATTCCTTACCTCAGGTTTGCCTTACTTCAAACTTGTTTAAACATCCTGTATAATAGTTAAAAGAGTATAATTAATATCCTAAAAAAGCATACACCTCATTAAAATATATTATATGTTAATTTCATTACATAATTTCACCCTTTAATTGTTATTATTTTGTTCCTTGCATTGTTTTTTGTGTGTTTCATTACATGATTTACATGATTGGTTCATGATGAATATTTTTGTCGATTGGAATTGAAACACAAGAATTGGAATGGAAAGGTATTTACATATTTCCAATACCATAAATTATATCATTTACCATTTTTATGTTTTATATGAGGATGACTCATAAGTTAAAACGTTAATGATGTCTGTTTAGATCATTTTAGTGGTTATTTGATAATAATGACCTCATTTTGTATTATAAATTAAAACCATGTGTACAAAAGAATTAAAAAGACATGGATGAGAAATAATACATATATTACAACCTGGTTCAATCGGAAAAATGTTTTCATTACCAGACATGAAGGAATTAGTGTAAATTGAAATCTGATCATCCACGATGTTGGTAATTCGTCATATCATGACAATGTCTTTATTCCTCGAATAAGTGGGAGAGGAGAAGAAGAATAATGATGAATTTTACATGACCATGAAAAGGTCTAGAATATACATGATTTCTAGAGCATTCATGCTTCTTGGGTAATAGGATATGAGTAGTGAATAAGAAAATAATATAACCTAAAATAAAAGAATAGTTGAGAAATCCATTTAAAAAATTCGGCATCCTAACAGCTTCGCAATTTGATTTTAGAAAACATTAAAAACAGAGGGAAAAAGGGTCACCCATACAGAAATGAATCATAAAAAATAAAGCAAGAATAAGGTTAAAAGAAGAACATGGTACTGATTCTCAAATTCAATACCACATAAAAGATAACTTGAATAGAAAAATAAAGAAGTTGTGAATTTTCTTACATTGTAGAGTAACTCATAGAACATGACGGTTTGGACCTTAGGGGATTGAGGAAACCCTTTATGGACTAAAATCGATGTGAAAATTCCATATCTTTGTTGATGTGGAATTTGGAATGAATTTAATGACGGAATGTGTTGGTATTTATAGCAAAAGTGAGGGAATATTTTAACAATTTCCAAGGGAAGCCTCATTAGTTGTATTTTCAAAACCATGGACATGACCATGTTATTTTCACATCGTATTAGACACTTGGGAAACGTCAAATATTATTTTACTATATATAAGTCGACCAGATTTATTACAACCTCATTACATAATTAATGATGTAATTTACACATCGAAACTCAAAACGACATTTTTACTATTCATCAAAAAAATCAACTGTTTTAGAAAAATCCCAAAAATTCACCCTTACCATATTCGACGTGTACAATTAAAAAATGAACACCATATTTGTAAATAATTTTATAAATACTATTAATTTAAATTTATATAAAATTATACTTCATTCAAAAATTATTAATTTTAAAACTATAACAGCTTTTATATCACATTAGAAAATTAACCAAGATGTCCTTATATTAATGCCTAAATAAAATAAAAAAACAATACAATTTAATATTAATTAGGGTAAAATTACTATTCATATTACTATTCATAAAGGAATGTTATTATACACCAAAAAAACAATTTGGTTCCATCAGACACTAAATATCTTTTTGAACATAATTGTAGATGATTTTTTATTGAAATTAAAAACATAGAAGCTAAGAAATTATACTTAAATGGTAGTTATAAATATCTACTTGAAACAATTTTTGATGAATTTAATTTTTTTTTAAAAACCATAGGGTGTAACATTACAAGGGATGGTGATAGTACTACATTGTACATATGTATTAATATAGAGGATTATACCTTGGAACTCCACTTCCAAATCAAGAACCATACATATACAAGTATTTATTCCAAATAAATCCATCACATGAAAACATGTTTTGAAATTAAAGGGGTAAATGGAAAACTAAATGTCAACATGGTCCTACACCAAAACAGTCCATCCTATAGATGACAATCTCTATTGAAAAGTACCATAGGTAATATTACATAATTCCAAGGCATTATAATTCCAATATAAAAAACCCAAAAACCTCACATGTACTAGTACGAACACAAGTGTAACAAAAAAATATTTTAATATATAGACATTACACCGAAATAGATAAATATTCATGAAAAAACATAAAAAACCAACTAAAATATTAAGGGTTTTGTGTCATTGGCCACTTTGGAAACCCAAAAAACTATCGCATCAAACATCTAAATCATCTACCAATTATTCAATAAAAAATATTACCCTTTTTTACATGTCATGCTTAATATATTCCTTCATATCCATGGGAAAATAAATAATAGCAAAGGGTGATATTAGATACTCAATAAGTGTAATAAAGTGAGATATTAGTCATAATATAAACATAAGTTTATAAGAATATAAATATAACATTTTAGAAATATTCGATTCCTATTAATAATTATAATGTTGAGTTATAGAAACAATCATAAAATTTTCTAACATAGGAATCATAAACCAATAAAACATTAGCATAAATCATGGAATTATAGAAAACATATAATGCATAGAAAATTATTTCATTAGTAGTCAATGATATTTTCCAAGACTACCATACTAGAATGGATTCAATTCCCAAACCATAGTAGTCTTCTAGGTTTACTCCCAAGACTATCAGGGTCTTCAATGTTCTTTACAAAACCAGTTTTAATTCTCATCCTAGTCTTGTTGGAATAGAGTTCAATCCTCAATACAATCATGTATATCTATGATGATACAATATCATTACCCAATGAATTGGAGAAATATATGGGTCCCCATTATCACATAAATAATTCCATACACATGTTTTCGCTACGAACATAAATCATTCATCACAACTAAACCCATTAAAAACAATGATTCATTAATATCTCATCATAGTATAACCCATTGAGAAGAAAACGATTTCATAAATATCAATCCATAATAAAAATAAACCAAACATAAATGGGAAAAGGATAATTTCCTTGAATAATATCCCCATAAAATAATAAGTGACATCAGATATAGTTATCTTATATGAAAAATAATTTTAGAGATCATTTGAAATTGTTCTTGGTGAAAATATCATTTCTGTTTTGATTTTTAGTAAAAATACTCATAATTATAGAATAATATTTTTTATTTGAAAATAAAATTGTAAATATATAAACTAATCCTTAAATCATTAATGTGTTATGATAGTAGTAAAACCCTCTCATGTCTTTGAAGGTAAAAAAATTCCTTTCTTATTTTGTCAAAAAAATCACAATGAACCACCTTTATAAAATGACATAAAGAATCCATTAAATATATTTTCTAAAAGAAAAACCTGACTAAATATTTATTTCAAATATCATAACATAATAGTAAAAACATTTTTTGGAAATTTTTTTAGGGAAAATAGAAATGGAAGAGAATGAGGGTTTTAATGGAAATTTCAGAAAGATTAATTTTTTATATAATATTCTTTAAAAATATCCGATAATTGATGTGAGAATTAATAAAATTAATTTATTATTTATATTACCTATAAATACCAATAATAAATGTGGAAAAATAATATAATATGAAGTTATATGTCACATAATCATAGTACAATTTAATCATTTATGTAGAAGGTTATCCAAAAATGGAAATTTGGCTACGAATTTTCTTACCATTTTGTAATTAATTGAATCATATAACCTATAATTGTATTGATTATCAAATGAAACATTTAATAAAATTAATATACTTATTTTAATTATATTATATATAATGAAAGTATATACACTACAAACAATTAATAATTATTGAATAAGGCATATATACTATTGAAGAGAAAGTGAAACAAGAGAACTTTACCTCTATAATCCATTTAGTTTTTCATACATTACATCCTTTATAATGGTTTAAATAATGTTATTAACTCATTATAAAACCATATTAAAATTTATTGTACATTATGTGATGATTTTATAATATCTTATTATCTATTCATGATAAATATTTCATTATTTTTATAGATTTGTGTGCGTTCGTTTCAAGGATTCATAATTAGTTCATTTGTATATAATTAGGGAAATTCTTGTAAAATGGAAATTAAAATACATAATTGAAATAAAATGTTTTTAATTGACATAATTATGTTTATATGTCCCCATATAACATTAGTATTTCCCACACGAGGTCAGTTCATTTGATTAAATGTTAATGATAAATGTTTAGTTTAATTTGGCAGTTTTTATGAACAACATGAACTAGAATACCTTTAATTATTATTATTATTTATTTATATTTTTTCCAAAACATGAAATATAATATAATATAATTATTTAAATTTTATTTTACAAGAATATTATAATTATTTCGATCGATTAAGGTGGTAATAGAAAAAGAACAATATCATTATTCACAAAGGTAATTAATCGACATAATTTCGGACAACAGTTTCGTGTATTTTAATAAGAGGAGATATGAAATAAAATTAGTAGGAGATATCCTTTTAGTAAAATAGAAATATATTATATAAATGATAATAGAGTTATAATTATTAATGTATAGATTATTTTAGGTGAATGTAGAAGAAGAAAAAAAATAAGAGTGGTTCTTTGAGAAAATTACCTCTTGAATGTCACCTCTAGGAAGGATCCCTTGAATAAATTTGAATTATTAATTGGTTGATAAATAAATAACATGGACATGATGAGAGTGATGTGGATATATTTTTTCAGATATTTGAAGATATTCAAGTCTTTTGAGGATAAATGGGTGGTGAGGGGTGGTATTTAGACTCGAGGAGGGGGTGGATTTTAGATATTATATAATGATAATTATATAGTTTAAGCAAACCACATTGATGTGGAATTAATTTCCACAAGGATGGATGAAAATTAATGTTTTATGGATTTTTAGGGTATATAAATACATCAAAACCCATTAAATGTTATATTATTAAGTATTTTAATCTTTTATTGTTGAACATTAATCCAATCTCTTTATTTTATCAGTACTAAGGTAAATATTTCTTTTTATCGCATAAAATTTCTACACCTAAGAAAAATGGCTATAATACCTGAATTATAAATTATTATTTGAAATATATAAACCATTTTACAGAATTATTTTTTCATAATTAAAAAAATTATATTTTAAATTATTACCACAAACAGAATAATGAAGTTAGTTTTAAAAGTGAAAGGGTTCAAAAGATTTTAATATTTTAACATGAAATTTAAATGTTAAATTGACTATAGTTACATAAATTTATTTTATTTGTTTATAATTTAAAAAATTAGATTTTAAAAATAATTTAAAATATAATTTAACTATATAAATAAATTTGATGAAAATTATGTTTTCAATTAAAATACAATATTTTTCACTATTCATCAAGAAATGAACATTCTGAAAAATATACTCAAAATTCACCCTAATATATTTATGATATTAATAATTCTAAAAATAAGTTCAATTAGTCATTTAAAATTTATAAATATTTAAAAATTTAGTTTTAAAATAGACTCTCAAATAAAATCTGGAAAGATATCATTTTAAAATAATATTGTTTTTTGGAATAATGGTTGATTTATTTATAAATATTTCCTATAAAACTTATAAGATATATTTATAAACATTTTATTGACTATATAACATATATTTTTCATTAATATCAGTCACTAATATTTAATATTTTTCAATAAAATTTAATATTTTTTATTTTTAAATTAAAATATCATTATTGGAATAAAAAAGATTTTATAAAATCACTTCCACAATGTTCCATTTGTTTTGTTTCATTTATAATTAATTGGTAAAAAAAATTATTTAATAAAATTGAGGACCAAAAAATTTCATAATATTGTTATTATCATTTATCCCCTCCATTACAATGGCTAGTTGATGACTACCACAGTTACATAATTTAGTTAATGGGGTTTTTTAAGAATGGTGTTATATGAAAAGCATGCTATTAAAGAGATTATATTTCTTTAACAATAATGAAAAATGATAAAATAATGGGGCATTATATTCAACCACCCTTAAAATGAATTTATACCTTGAAATTATTTACTTGGATATAAACATATTAGTATACCACTCCCTCATCACATACTATGGTTCCCACATAAATTCCACAAGTTGGTGGTTATCTTATAAAATTTCAACCAGGTGAGTGGTCTTATTTGGTAGAAATTTATCTCTATAATATATAATATTTACTAGATTTCATAATATGAAATATCGTCCAATAGTGTTATGATCTATGATTTATGTACATTTATAGGATCATGTATATAATTATTTCTGATAGATACCTAGAAATCATCATGAACATGATGGAGTTTTAGTGGAAGAGAAATTGAGAAGATACCATCCCAATACAATCATGAATTTCATACAAAATTGCTTCCCTATAATTTTGAAATTTCCAAGGAAAATTATGTATAGACTGTTGAAAATTTACTTTGTGGGAATCCCAAATCAAAAAATAGATCCATAAAACATCCTCTTAATAAGTGGGAATATAAGAGGTAAAGATCACCATATAACCAAGATTCCAATTTTTAGAATGTTAGGGGAATGGAAAAAAATGGACATGGAATATAATTTTAAGAAACATGTTATAATGGATTATGATAGACAATATATCGATTAAAAGGTTAATGACCGCAAAACCATAGACCAAATTGGTATGAAAAATGGTCATTGATGTCATTAGAGATAATATTAATAATATTAAATTTTATTTGAAAATAATTTGAGAATATATACTTACTTTATATCATAAAATATGAATGATCTCAGTTTTCCATTGTTCCTTGATCAATTTACACACAATTTCTTACTCAATGTAATGAATTTGAAATTAAAATTCCTTCAGAATTAGTTTATCGTAATTATATAATGATATGATAATAAAATAATTTCATTTATATTTATCAAAAAAGGATTGTTTATGAATATTTATATGTTTTATTAATCTTTAAAACATCTTTCCAAAGTTCCTCATAAACACTTTCATAATGTCTAACCCTTATGAAGCATCTAAAATATTAAAATAAAAAAAATTCAATTGAAATTCAATAAATATTCAAAATCAACATTTCATTACTCCCCCGAAAAAATATATGTATCTCTTAATGGACACACACAAAACCTGTGAATAGCATTATCATTTATTCTATTGAAATAATGAATTAACTAAAATTACCATAAATGCAAAGTAAAACCATTAATATTTTCAAAAATTAACTCTATCCTCATACCATAAATCCAATATTTCAACAAACTCAATCCATGATATCATAAAACACCTTAACATCCTATTAGTAATCTTTTCTAATGTCATCAATACTATACCATTTATTTCAACACTATAAAATATATCTATATCTAATTACAATCCCATTATCACGCCCATATTTAAGGGTTATCTTCCCCTTAAACATGTGTTTAAAAAAACATCACCATACCATAACAATAACTTTTCATGGTTACTACTACCATTTAACAGATAATTTCAAACACATAAGGTAAAAATAGTAGATCAATCCATATACATTTCATTATTCCAAAATTCATTTATAGGGAGATAACCAGATGAAATTAAACTAATGGATAGACAATAATATTTTAGTTGGTCGCACTCATGATATTCCCAACTAAGGAAGATAAATGTTCCATAATTAAATTTATTTTTATCATCCATTATGATTCATAAGATTTTTCCACTATACTTTTACTTCATATATTTTTATGTATTATCATCCATATTATCCCATAGATCAGGACTTTATTGAAATAATTACCAAACTCAATCTAATTGAAATACATGAGTGTTGGTGGTGAATTCCATGTATCTATCTCTCTATTTAGATAATTAGCTAGCTTCTCCCAAAAACAATAATAATCAGTTCCCAATTAACAACCCTTAAAAACATAAAAAATTTACTAATTCCATTTGTAAAATTTCTTCTTTGTTTCTTCCATCACATTGACAATAAAAGAAAAGTTCATCTCACTCTCCCCGTGGTTCTTGTAATTTCTCAATAGTAAAAGTTTTATTTTCTTATAAAAACATGAGGTTAATGTGTAATATGATTTCCATATCTACAATGAGAGAATATAAAAAAAATTCTCTTGTTGGTACTGGAGTCTCTTATATCTAAATCCCTTAGAATACATGGTTTTGAAACACTAAAAAATCTATCAATTATACTTTTTGGACAGATAGTGAAATAAGATATCTACCTTGCAAGCCTTGAATAATTTACTTCATATGTACAAATGTATTATTCAAACTTTTTATTAATCTATTGAAATTATTTCCCCATAATTTTTACATTGAAATAAAGATAATTTAATTATGAGGAATACCCCCTTGAACTCATCCCATTCCATTGATTCCTTTTATTGTTCTTTTCATTTATTATTGAAAAGAATAAACCGTTGATATTATTTTCCTTCCAGATGATAAAAATCATCAAAAAATCATTCATGTAAAAATAAATTGATTAATATAATATCTTTTATCAATGATGTTAATACATTTCTCAGCCACTACTGGATCAGAAGACCCACTAAAATAAGGTGGATGTTTCCTCTTCAAGGAATAAATAGACTATTGTCACCACCTCTTCTCATTTTCATGTCCAGTATGATTCACAGCTTGAGTGAGTGTGATAATAATATTTTTAATTCCAAATCACATAATATTATTTTTCTCTAGAGGAAAATTTTTACATTTTCCACCACTTTTAGCATTATCATTTCTTCTTTAGGTTATAACCCCTGACTAAAAAAATTAATATTGTGGGAAGCACTATTCATAAATGGTAAACCACATATTCACGGTAATCAACTTATGGAATTTCAATCCATTACACCTTAGTTTAAATACTAGGTTATACATTATCACAACCAAAACTAATGGATTATATCATATACACATCCATTGGGTTCTTACCATTATTTTATTATCTTAGTTTTTGATGGATAAATAATCCTTTATATAATATAAACTCTAATTACCCACTCTTTTCATACATTGATATTACATCTAAATATATGAAAATAACTTACAAAAAATAACAAAACCACACCAAAATTATAAATATTTTTTTTCCTTTGGAAACATGTAAAAATAAAAAAATTCTTCATAAAATTTCTACATCATATCCCACCAATTGTTTTATTACTAGAACCCCCTTTTGATATGTTACATTTAATTTATTTATTCATATCATAGGGAAGTCGAACATATGAAAAGAGTGAGCTCTGATGATTTGTAATGGTATACAAGGGAGAGATGATTAAAAACATAAAAATAATGGTATATGAATATGAATACTTTTTTCAAATTATATTCCACATATCATGTAACAAAATCTTAAGTCATAGAACAAACCATAAAAATTCATAAGACATGAATCATAAATGAATAACTTTTTCATAAATCATGGAATTGTGAAAAAAAATTAGCATAGAGAATATTTTCATTATTAATCAAGGATCATTTAAAAATCTATTATCGTGTGATGTGTTCACTCATAAAACTATAATAGAAGTATATTTTCACTCCCCATAACATCATGGAAGACATAGTCCTTTTCCAACCTGGTTTTACATTCCATTCCAGTCATGTCTGCACCGAGTTCAATCAATATTATGGTTCTATCTGTCTAATGATATATAATATCACTACCCAATGAATATAAATGATATACAGGCATAACATGTCAGATAATTAAAACCATACACACTTGTTCCAAAATAACAGCAATAATTCAACATATCTAAACCAATGAATAAATTTGTCTGATAAAAATTTCATCCTATAATAACTCATGGAAATGAAATGGGTTTCATTAATATCAATCCATAATAAACATACATCATCTATAAATGATATAAGGATAATAACATTGAATAATATCCTTAATAATCCATATTTAACATCAAATAATGTAATCATAGATGAAAAATAATATGCAGAGGTAACACGAAATAAATCATGAAGAAAATATCCTTTATATATTTTATAAATTACTCCACAATAATAAATGAATGAATTTACTTCGAAAATAAGATTTTAATTTTATAAATTAATTTTCAAATAATTAAATAAAAATTAAATTAGGTAAATCTATACATTCTTTATAGGTAAGAAGAATATTCCTTCTGTATTTTTTTCTTCAAAAATTCAACTCTAAACCTCATTTTGATAAGGAAAAAATAATCCCTTCAATTCAATTTTTAAAATTAAAACATGAGTGAATAATAATCTAAATAATACTATGAGATTAGTAAATACATTTTTGGAAATATTTTTAGGATACATGGAAATGGAATAAAACTAGTGTTTTAAATGAAATTTTAATTAAAAAATTGTAAAAAATAAAAACCCATATAAATATTACATTGTTGATGTGATCACGAATAAAAATAATCTATTATGGATATTCACATTAAATAACCCTAAAAAAGTATAAATAAAACAAAATATAATAATATTTCATCCCACACATAGTCATAGCATGATATAATCAATAAATTTGAAGGTTAACAGAAATAATGGAATTTGGGGTTAGATTCTCTTTGCTCTTTGTAATCAGTCAAATCGCATGGAGAATAAAAATAATAAATATCAAATAAGGCATTAAATACTATCAAGATACTTATATTTATGGTATTATATATCAGTTTTTAATATATAAACCACACACAAGAATTAATTGGTGAATATGACATATATCGCAAAGAAAATAATGTGTGATGAGAGACCCTTACATATTGAATCCCTTTAGTTATTCATACATTAACCTGATATATAATTGTTTAAATAATTTTTTAATCATTCTAGAAAAATATTCATATTTATAATAAATTTTTTTGATGATTTTATAATATCTTATGACCCATTCTTGAAACATATTTCATTATTATAATGGTTTTAGGTGTGTTCATTTCAGGGATTCATGATCGATCCATTTTTGTTAAATTATGAATGTCCTTTTAAAATGGAAATATAACACCATATGTGAAATTAAATTACATTCATTAATGTTTAGATATTTAAATATTCTATTATATCATTTTTATTTCAAACATGATGATGGTTCATTTGATAAAATGTTAATGAAAAATATTTTGTTTAATATGGATGTATTTTTGGCCCTTAAAAACTATTTTTTCATTCAATAATAACTTTATATATTAGTTATTGAACATGAAATAGTTTAAAATATATTTATTAAATCTTTTTCAAATATAATAAAAGTAATACGACCAACCATGAAGGTGGTATTGGAAAATGAACAAAACCATTATTTATAGAGTTGTTTAACCAGCCTAAATTTGAACAATAGTTATGCATCATTGAATAAGAGGAGATGGGAAATGTAATGGTTATAATAAATTACCTTAATAACATAATAATATATTATATACATAATTTTTTAGTTATCATTCCATAATAGATGAACTAGGTGAGGAGAATGTATAAAAATAAAATAAATTAGTAGAGTTTCTTTATAAAAATTTCCTCTTGAATGTCACCTCCTTGAAGGATCCCTTAATGACCATTGAAATATTCATTAGGTAAGACTCATTTTTCATGAATTAGTAGAGAGTGAGGAGTAGAGGTTCTGAAATATATTAGAGGATCATTATGTCTTGTGTGGAGAAATGAGTCTGTGAGAGTTTGTATTTATACATGAGTAAGGGTGGGTATGAGTGATTAAATAATTATTATTTTATATTTAAATACTACCACATTGAATAGGAATTAATTTAAATTAATTTAGAGGATAATTAAAGATGTAATTTCTATTCAGGGACTATAAATACATCAACATCCCTTTATTATTTTTTTTATTTTTAGTTATTTTAATCCTTTACCATTTAACATTACCCCTTTTCCTTATTTTACCTATACCGTGGTAAATCATTATTTTTACCATGAGAATTTTTTTATTCCTAAAAATCAGAATGAACATACTAAATAAATTACAACATTTTTTTTAAAATATTGAATCAAATTTTCAAATTTAATTCATATAATTTTAATAATGGGTTTTAAAATTAATTCCACATGCATAATGGGAAAGAAGGCTTTAAAAGTGAAAAAGATCTATTGTTTTAAATGTCTTTATATTAAATTTAAATGTTAAATTGGTAAAAATTAATTAAAAATAATTAATATAGGTATAATTTAACTTATAATACTTTAATTATTATTGAAATATTACATTAATTTATAAATAAATTACAAGAATATGAATTTTAAAATTTAAATTTATTAATTTTCACTATTCATCAATAAATAAAACATCTCTATGAAATAAAAAAAATCACAGTAATAGAATTTTTTATTTCTTTTTTTAAAAAATAATTTTATATTTTCAAGTAAAATTTATAAGATTTTCAAAATTTAGTTTTAAAATAGGAGTGCCATTAAAAGGTGTCAAATTTTCTATTGAGAAAAAATATTGAATTTTTATGCATAAAATTATTATTTTTTATCATGAGTCTATAAAATGTATTGTAGTATATTTATTTTTTTGTTTATTTTATAAAATATATATTTAATTAATACGTTCCACTAATAGTGATTAATATAATTTTTTATGATAAAATGACATTTTTGGAACAAAAATAATTTTCTTTAGAAACAGTCCCTTTATGTTCAATTATATTTTTAACTTTCATTTTTAATTTATTTTTCACCAACTAAGTCATTTTAAAAACATAAAAAAATAACATTTCATTAGTTTATTAATCAAATTTATTCCTATATTTCAAAGTGATATGTGAAAACTACCTCATCTAAATATTAATATTTTTGTAGTTTTTTTATGCTTTGTGTTTTGTGATGAGTAAGAAATGAAATAGAATAAATTTATTTTAAAAAATACATAATAGAAAATCATAGAGTGTTTAAAAATTTAAAAAAAATCTCAATTCCTCATCCGATATCCATAAACTCGGGCCAACACCTATCACATGCTAACCTCAATCCAAAAAAAAGAATTAACTATATTTGTTTTAGTCAAAAATATGTGACTTTAGGTATTCCACATATCCCTATATATATACACTCATAACATGGGCACATGGACTAACCAGCTAGGCCTTAGTCAAACGTCTCAAAAAGTTCACAACTCATGGGAAATATCCTACACCCATATCTCAACAAAAGGCATTTATCACACTTTCCAAACATACTTGGGGAATGTATGGAAAAGGAGAGCTACAGTTGTCAAAATTTTAATATGGTTTCAAATATACAGGTTGTAAATTACCATGTTATATTTGAAAAACCCTATACTTTATAATTTACTACCTATTTAATTGAATCCCAATAGTAACTACTAATTTTTTGATGTTTTTTATAGCAGAAACTTCCAACAATCAATCCAATAGGCCCAGATCCTCTAAAAGTATACTCATAAGGAACTAATCCATAGTGTACCATAATATAAACATAATAAATATAACGAACAGATACTCACCAGGAATCCACAGAGGGTAATACCCCTAGATGTCCTCATTCACTATAAAAAATCAGGTTCATATCAACAAAATATTAGAGGATCCAACTAGGTAACTTTATAAAATGTTCAGTTTGGTAAAACATCATAGAAATATATATTAGAAAATTTCTTATAGGTTGTTATAAAGTTTACTTAACTTAATTTGAAAAGGGAACACACACAAAGTGTTTACTAAAAAGGAATTGATATCCAATAATGAAATATGAAGATTAATAATTCATGTAAAAAATCATCTCAATGATGCATTTCATCAACACAGACATCGTACATTTTTTTATTTTGTAATTCCAATTTATATAGAAAATAACATTTTAGTTTTTATATGAATTTCAAATATCTAGATCTAGATATACAATAACTACATGGGGTCCATAACAAGTGAATCATAATCTCATTCCATATATGATAGTCACTAAACCTATTGTTTATGAGAACTATGTCATCAAAATCACTATAACAAATATCACCATATGTCTACAAACACCTCCATAAAAAGCAAATATAAGTACAAGTTAACCAAATGGAGAGGAATTTTCCCAAAAACCTTAATGGAATAATCATTTATGTAGTTGTTAATACTGATTTTTTTTGTCTATCATTAAAAAAGTATTAAATATTGTAAGTCCAATAACATGTGGATCATCAATTCCAAATTGTAATTCTTACAAGAACAGGTGTTATTGATGCACTAGTCTGATTTCCATCATAGGTTCTGACGGATTTTGAAAATTCAACTCTACAATATACCAAATATTAATTAAATAGGAAAACAACACCTCAGATATAACACCTTTAAATTCTAAATGTATAACATTGTATTTGATATCATATATAACTCACAACACTATATTTATTTTTCATTACATGAAATAATGAGTTCCACCAAAATCTTATATTACAAGAAATGATGATTTTTACAAAATTAAAATGTAATATAAATATTATTATTTAATATGAGAGTTATCGCATAGACATTAGAATGAAAGGTTGTAATATTAATAAATAAATTATTGAAATTATTCGATATATATATATATATATATAATAAATTTACCCACAATCAATTTATGAGAAATAAAAAATGAACCATTTCAAATTGTATTTCAAAAAACTATACATTTTTTTTTTCTAAAAAGTTGTTTTGTTGATACTTTAACATATTATTTAATTTTTTACACTTTTTAAAAATATATATTTAAATATTTATTTAAATTTTGAATAAAACATATAAAAAAATAATATGATCAATTTGATGAGAATTTTACAAAAGGATAAATTTTTAAAATAATAATGAATATATCGATTTTAAAAAGCTATCATTTTCATAATATTAAAAATTATTATTATGATTTCAGTTTGGACTCAAATTAGATATTATTCTACTTTATATAATATAATTATATTCTTTTTAATCATCCTTGTAAGTAATTTTTCAATAATATAAATGTTGTCATAAAAAATATTTTTCAAGAAAACTATATTTCATTGTTTTATTCTAATTTAATTTTAAATTAATATGTTAAGATATAATATTTGTAATTTTAAAAAAAATATTCCATTTTTTTGAATAAGATTGTAAAAATGTAGTAATTATTTCCCTTTTAATTTTGATTAATATGAATAGCAATATTTGTAATCTTATTATTATGGTAATGGATATATATGGTAATTTAGGTTAAAAATTAAATATTATAGAAGATCAAATGACCCAATAAAATGCCTAAATAATATAATATGAGTCTTTTCTACCATAATAATCAAATGGTTTAAATTGATACCTTTTAGGCTTATTTGATAACATTATGAGCCTTATTTTAGTAAATTTAACAATAAGTGAATGATGTGACACTCTTGTTTTTAATAAGTATCATATTTTAATATGGTGTTATGAAAAACAATTTTTTATTATGAATATTATTTTTATTTAAAGTAAATTTATCTTCATCATGGAAATTTATTTTTAATTTTTATTTATGAAAATTTACCTTAAAATCTTACAGAATTATAATATAGTATTAATAAAAAGAAAAGTTTTTAAAAAATTTATTGTGGATATATTTTGAAACAGATAATTTTTACAACTAATCTATATATGTATATATATATATGTCATGTTATAGAGGTTTTAATTAATTAAATATTAATTCTCCCTTTCCCTTTAGGTATTTGATGTGAAATTCAATGAATAATTTTGAAATAAAAAAATGATATTTTTTAAAAATAAAATTTTAATAAATTATATTAAAATCATATTAATATTACATAATACTATAGGGGAAAATATATTTTCCAAAATTTCTTCCCATATTCACTTATTGGACATTTTATGATATTTGGATATATAATAGTTTTATTATATTTTATTATTTTTGAGAGATTCTGAATGTGCCTCTCACTCCAATTATAAAAGGGAACCCCTCGCTTCACATATTTACACCAATTTGTGTCATCCACCATGAATATCACCTTAAAATGTCACTTATGAATACAATTATCAAATTTAGATAGGTTCTAGTCTTTCCAATAGACCAACCCTGAATCCCTTAAGAAGAGATATAAAGGAAGTCTTTCGATGAAGTGGTAATAATCAATTCACACTCTTTCATGTTTATTTCTACTTCAAGATCCTCTTGATGTGTTTTTAAGTTATTAAATAAAAACTAAAATACCATATATTTTGGTATATTTTTTTACGATTATGGGAGAACTATATTCCACCTTTTATCTATCTTATGAAAAAAGAAACGCACGTCAGAATGTATGACATACCATCTCCATGTAGTGCATTAATTTTCATTCCATCCCCACTTCACTCATACGATTATAAATATCACAATAATACAGTTATATATAATAATAATGGAATTATATAAATTTTTAAAATTTAATATACCAGGAAATTCCATACCCATCCACTCATTAATAGAACGATATCATCGCTCTTGCTTATGTACGACATATTGTCTTCCTGAAGCAATGAAAATCATTTTCCATATCTAATAATCAATAATTGTAATAAAAATGTAAATATTTAAAGAAAATTATTTTTATAAAAATAATATCAATTGGGATATTAATTTACTATATAATATGTCTATGTACCTTAAATTTCATGACAAAACACATATGATTAAATATGGAAATTAATACCCAGAACAATGAAATTAAAAAAAATACAATTAATAATGGGGTGGTAAAATGTAATTTAAGGATCATATACAGTATTGAAAATATCAGTATTTTTTTATGAATTAATAACACAATTTGAACCATTTTAGAAGAAGTTAAAGCACGTTCCCCTAAAGGAAAACCTATGGTAAGTGATTTTCATCTTACATTTTTTATGTGGGACGCATGATTTATTTACAACATATTTATTGTTTATGGTGTACATGCTGAGTCTTTTATATATTATACCATGAATCTATTTTTCATCATGTTATTTAGTGGTTCATTTTATGTGATTTCTCTATTGAGGATTATCATTAAAATGATACCAATGTCTTATGTTTTTATTTCACAATCTCAACATTATTCAAGATTTTCTATTTAATTATGTATAGGGAAATATTTATATTACATGTACAAGTACTATAATTTTTTTTCAATATCTAATACTATTTTAAAATAATGGATAAAATTAATTTTCACCATGTTTTTATTTTTTTTAATTTTTTTAAAAGGAATCATCCTTCCTTTTCCAAAAAAGGTACTTATCAAATTTTTTACAAAAAAATTGGATTAAAATTATTTCATCTTATACAGCATGAAAATATTTTACCAACTTCATGAATCCATGATGTTTTGAATACTCAATTACTTTTTTACAAGTAAATTTTCAAGGAATATATTTTCCTTTTTACTATCACAGTTTATTTTTAAAATTGATTTTTTAAATTGAATTGAATATTTTCCTCAATAATTATTTCAATAAATTATTATAACATTTTTTATATAATTCTTATAATTATTATCATTAAATATTTCATTTCTAATAAATATCTATATGATTATATCATGGATATAATTATTTCCTAAATCATATGCCACATTTATATAGGGTGATTACATTAAATGTTGTTTGATTGAATGATGAAATATTGATAAATACATTTTCATTACTCAATAAAATTATGAATGATAAGGAAATTTTTTTATGAATTAAATAAATTATTCAATATACTATAAATCATTTTTATATGAAATAAATGGGTGGGACTCGATTATTAATAACCCATCAATGCATCAGTAGTCTCATGGGATGAATTAGTTGTATAACATTAGTTATGATGGGTTTCAACCATTATCTTTTAAAGCATCTTGTGAACTGTCTTTATAGTTAATGTATCATGTTCATAGGAATCATGAATTCTAATAATTAACCATTGCCTTTATTTCAGCTTTTACTATTATCCTGTATATTTTCATAATGATTTTATATCTAGATTAATTTCATTATTAGATCATTGATTTTATGAAATATGATTTCTGTTATTTAAATTTACATATTATTTATTCTTTATATATTCATGCATTCATATAATTTCAATGGTTTGTGTGATTATTTATTTACCTTGAAATATTTATTATTTTATATTAATTATGATAGTCATGTTATTAAATGGAAAGTGTGGTCACTTATTTACCATTATATATTGTTAATTATTATTGATTCATTATAGATTTTTATGTAAATAAACCCTATCATAGATTTTATGTCACCCATATTTTTTCACATTACATATGAATCCAAGAGGTGTACTATGATTGTAATTCAAAGATATTATAGAGAGAATATTTTTTTTCTCAAGGAATATTATTGTAAATTTTGTTTTCAGATGTAATATTGGAATCACATATGTATAATGTTTACCAAGACTAATAAAATATTCATAGCATTGGGATGAAATTAATGGTATCTTATACCAGTGTAATAAAGTAACAATCAGCTCTAGGCTACTAGGGTTGGGATAGACGTAACTGGATTTGGAGGATTTTTAATAAAACCATGGTATATAGGCTTAGGGAAATATTGATTTGAGAATATAACCCTATAATAGGGTTTTATGATAAGTATTGAAGGACATCCTAATGATTTTGAATAGAATATATTTTTGGGTTTTTCCTAGTAATATATTTCAATATAGGTATACATGGGGACATGGCTATAGAATAGAGGTACCTAGGGCTAATAACTCTGAAAAGGGAGCACTAGAATGAGACTGGATCATCACCTAGTGCATTAAAACATTCCTTATTACACAATTTTTTTGACACTCTCGTAGAATATGCTTATGAAAATTGACATTTTCATTACAAACCATTATGAAGGATTTAGAAATATGGATATCTCTAAGGAAACCATGGTAATGATTAATATATTATATTATATTAACTATTAAAATAATTTTAGGATTATAAATTATGATTCATTCATTGATGATATAATTATATGTATTCGATTGTTTGGAAATTTTTCCAAGTAGAATAAATGAAAAACTCATTAGAGAACATAATCCACAGTGTAAAAATTGACACCTATTTTATGATCATAATATAATTTTTTTTAAAGTAATAATCCTCTTAAATATTAAAATCATATGAGGACATAATATCATGTACTATCAATATATAGATATAATTCACTATGTATTATGGATTTGAATGGAAGAAAAATAATAATGGGATTGTATAAAAATATCTAGATAAAGGGAAGAACGGAAAGTAGTATTTCCCCACATGTGATGATTGTGAAAGAAACACCCCAGTACTTTATTAAAAGGAATGGTAGTTTTCTACATGGGTGTTTAGAAACGAAATGGTGATTTTTATTGGAAGGTTATGAAAAAAATTCAATATACAATGCTTCAACTATATGTTTTAGGACACTATGAAAATCTAAATATCTGGAATCAAATGAATATACCTTATAAGAAGATATGAGATCAAGGTAATGTATATACAAATACAATAGATGACATATAATAATTTATGTTCTTGTTTTTAGTATAAAGAATTATATAATTTTTGTATTTTATCAATGATATCTTGTAATGAACCATCCCCTAGGCCCCATGCCCTTAACGCCCCAAGCATGCCTCCCAAAGTCCAGGGGCTAGAGACTCGCACCAAAAGCCTTATGCCATGAGTGCATGACATTTTCCTCAGTACCTATACGCATGAACAACCACTATAACATCCCAAAAACCTGGAAAGGGATAGATGAATGACAATAAATAAGCACCGAGTATAGTTGTAATTAAAATGGTCTGGAATTTAAACCCCTCAAATGCAAAACAAAAAAAACGAAATTAAAAAAATTTATAGAAAATTCATCAGCAGGAGAACCTGACTTAATTGTTAGGAATTGAGTGACTTCTTGAAGCTATAAAAGTACGTCCTGCCTATGCCATCTCTTTGAGAACCTCCTGGTCCCTAGACACCATGTTCTCTATCCAAGAACCTATCATCTACACCAGAAATGACATGTGCGGGTGGAGCCCGTGCAGGTGTGAGTAACACAATACTGAGTAGGGATCCCTAAAATCAAGGTAATGACCACAAATGAAAGTATAATCATGGTACTATCAGCACACACATGTATAATATAAATTATAGAAAGAAAGACTATTGGTCATAACACTGAACACCTTGGAAATATGGGGAATACAATACCGATAAGTATCGTGGGTCTACTAGGTCACACAGTGCCTATCCCCACGTTAGGTCTGCTAGGTCACACAGAGTGATCCCCACTTAGGCCTTCGTAGCTGGTTTACATAGGGTCACTTATAGCTGGTTTACATATAACAACTTGAAGTTGGTTCACATAGAGACACTTGTATTTGTTCCACATTGTGCTACTTATCATCTAATGATTTAGGGTAACTAAGAACCTCAAATCAATAGTCTTCGGGTCCCAACTAGCTGTAGGATTTCAGTATGTAGCACTCCTAATTCCGAGAGAATTCAATCTTCAATCCATTCGTCATATCTCAACATCCATGAAAGTCTCTTAAGAACATTCCAAAATATGAAACTCATAGCAAGGGTTCCAATGCCACAAACGGATCGTCAATCGAGTGTACATATTGATAGTTATGACCGTTTTTTCCTGAAAAGGGGTCGGTCTGGTTTGGGTTTGGTCTGACCTGGCCTAGCTCTCTAGGTCATTGGTTAGGTACAAATTATACCTAGATCATACGTAAAGAGGCATCCAAATTGTGGCACTACACGGACGACTGAACCCGGTTGCCTGCCATTTTGAACGTGGTCCCCACTGGACAGTGTGCCAGTGCACGCCGCATGCCTCTCCTCCGACACGACTAGATGGCGGCCTCTAACTCTAGTGGGCAGATGGCTGCATCTGCCTCCACCGGCCACTGTCATGTGTTCCAACAGACCCAACTACACCGCCGTGGCCCCCAACCGGTCATGACCTCCACCTCCGACTGTCATCATGGAGCGCCAACGGTATCTTCTAAAAACCACCGAGTCCTATCAGGTAGTCTGTTTCTCAAACCATATACACCCTTAGAATTCTGGGTTCATTTAAATCTTTGATACCACATTGATGTTTCCTTGACAATGATTCAGAGATGCAGTTATAAATATCAAAATAATGACCAAAGACGGTGGAATCAAGGTGTTGTTTGTGTTGGCCGAATTCCTCCTCTTCAGTGTTTTTTAAAAAATGGAATCCGATAACCCTATGCAATACAAAAAAAAATCACCCTCCGAAAAAACAAGATACCCACGTATCAAACTTTTAATGGGTTGATCCGTGTTCGTTGTTTTAGAAAAAAATAACAGGGAATTCAAAATTCTCAAAATGACAAACCCCTACCCAGAGAAACTTCGATCGTAGGAAAGGCTCATTGCAGGTGTCGATCTATTCATGGAAATTCACAATCCATTCAATGTCGGGGGTGTTCATCGGTCTCTAGTCCCAGATCCATTCTTGAAGAGTGTCATCACCAATTTTTGATTCATCATCCTTCGTCATTGGATATGATTCCTTCATTGTTCATCAGTGGAATTCCATATCTAGATCTGTTTCTCCAACCCCCTTATCTAATTAAAAGAGAAATGTGTTGCAGCATTTCTGTTATGCATAGTCATTGCATCGTTAAGCTATTTCATTTATGAAACAACATTTAAATTATGCTCCAGTTAAGGATTCCTTGCACTATTTCATTTATGGAATGAAATAGTCATATCATCATGCATTGCAATGAATTTTTTTTTGAATAAAATAATATATTTAGGTTTATTTTATTTTTCATAAAATGTCTAAAAACAATAATTCACCCTCAATCCATGAAGTTCTAGACCAAGCTCCGCCTAAGGTAATTACACCCGTACGAGCTCAACAGTACTCTCTCATTTCCAATTTGTGTTACCGTTTTGGAGTTACAAGGATTTGAAAATAAAATAATTGTTACTTAATTATTTTATTTATTTCCAAACACTACATTCCACCATTGACCCATGCTGGCCAACGTAATTCCCTTTCAAGGTGAATCCTGAAACTTTTAGTTCGACGATTCCCGATTATTTTTGATCCGGGAACCAGTTTAAAAGTTAGAAAATCTATTTTCACATTTATTTAAAGAACCATTAAAATATTTCAAAAGTGCATTCCGGTCACTCTGAGTCTCAGAATTACATTTCGTCTCAGATCCTGGTCTCTAAATAATCCCATTTAATATGTTTATAAAAATTCATGAAATTAATGTGTATTTAATTACTCCCCACTTTTAGGGATTTATGTCCACACATGCCAAAATATGGGCTAATCAAACATATAGGGGTTTTGAGCATGAATCTAAGCCTCCTGCTCCCATGTGCTCTTCTGGAGATTCCCATAGTGATTAAAAATGAAAATCATGGGAATCGACCTCCCACAATGACCCCACTCACTTAGATCCACTATCTCCATAGGGAACTCTGCAAATATCACCCCATCGTGAATGTCCAGATCACCCAAATTGATGTCGTGCGATGGATCATACACATACCTCCTCAGATGTGAGACATGGAAAACATTGTGCACCCAGTGCATCTATGGACAAAGAGTTAGGTGGTATATAACCTCACTAACTCTACTCAGAATATATAATTGGCCGATGAATCTCAATGATAACATACAACCCTAGAAAAATATCCATAATCTCTATCGAGGAGAGTCCCAAATGAACACATAGTATCTCTCCTCGAAATACAAAGACCTCCATCTCCTATCAGTATAAGATTCATTCATGCTATATATAGTCCACATTCTCACCTGGATATTCTGCTTCTTCTCAGTGGTAGCTCATACCAACTCTGGACCAATAAGTGTTGACTCCCCTGAGTATGTCCATAATAGAGGCGATCTTAAAGGATTCCCATAATGTTCCTTTAATAGTTCCATTTCAATGGTGAATTGATTGCTATTTTTGTACGCAAACTCCACCAGTGGTAGGAGGTCCTCCCAACTGTGAACAAAATCCAAGATTCAAGAATGAAGCATTTCCTCACACACCTAAATAGTTCTCTCTGTCTGACCCCAATCAGGGGATTGAAAGCCATGCTCAAGCATAATTGAGTCATGAATGCCTCTTGTAATCCCTTTAATAACCGGGATGGGAAGCAAGCATCATGGTCTGATATGATCATCAAAGGCACCCCATGAATCCAAACTATCTCTTTTATATAGAGGCATCCCAATCCCTTTAGTGATCCCTCCTCATTGATGGGAATGTTGTGATATGGCTAGGTGAGTCAGTTAATGATGAACCAGATAATATCATATCCCCTGGATGCGTGTAGAAAAACCATCACAAATTCCATCGAGATACCATCGAACATCCACTCTGGTACCTCAAGTGGTTGCGAAAAGCCTGTTGGAACATGATGCTCATTTTTCACTTGATAACAAGTGAGGCACTGTGAAACAAACTCTACCACCTCTTTCTTCATCCCTGGCCACCTGTACTGACATCGAAGATCCTGGTAAATCTTTTCCACTCTAGGATGTATTTCCAAAGTGGAGGTATGTAACTCCCTCCAAAACACCTCTCTCAATTTCACTCGTACTACTGTGTGACATTTGAAAAGGCTGAAATGCTCCCCACCTATCTAAAAGCCATAAAGATCTTGTACAATTAGAAATAGAGCATGTCAGACCTTGTAGTCGACATCTCTAATATGGGACTCCCTAAATAACTGTAAGAGTGAGGGAGTGAAAACCATTGATTTAAGGTAGGATATTCCATCTTCATTCATGAAGGATATCTACATCACTACATACGAATCTGACATCTCACTCGGCAACTACAACCCAAATCACCTATTGAGTGTGTCTTCCACCCCATTCCCCATCCCTATAGTATAGACTACCTTGAATTCATAGTCCAAGTGGAACTCTATACATCATAGATTCCTCAAGTTCAGCTCATTCTAGGAGAAGATACACATGAGGCTTTTTTGTTTAGAGTATACTGTAAACTATTCACCCACTAAGAAGTGCCTCCATGTCTTCAAAGAGAAGACTACATCTACTAGATCATGGTCATGGGTCATGTAGTTCTTCTCATTTTGCCACAACTATTGATAATCATAGGAAATCACCACATACCCATGCATTAGGAAACAACCCAATATTGTCCTATATATGTCACATATACTTACATATCCAACGCCACCCTATGGAAGACATAAGATAGGGGCACTCATCAGTCTCTGCCTCAGCTCCAAGAAACTATGCTGGCACTTATCCATCCACACATAGGGAATTATATTCCCTGTAAAAGCTGATAAGGGTGATGAAACCCTAGAAAAGTCAGGAACTAACCTACAATAGTATCTAGCCATCCCAAAGAAACTCCACTCCTCTGTCACACTCCTAGGTGGCTCCCAATAATGAACTTCCTCTATATTCACTAGATCTAATATTACTCCAGATTTTGATATGACATGTACCAAAAAGTGGACATCCTGAATCCAGAACAGGAAAATCGATAGGTTCCCATAATGATGGTTCTCTCAAAGCATATCCAAGACTATTCTAAGGTGTGTCACATACATATACTCTATGTCTTAGTACACCATGATGTCATCAATTAAGACCACGATGTACTGGTCAAGATAAGGTTGGTATATCATGTTCATGAGTCCAATGAACACTATTAGGTGGTTGGTCATGCCAAATTGAATCAATAGGAACTCATAGTGAACATACAAATATCTAAAGGATAAATTTGGAACATCCCCATCCTATACCTAAAACTGATGATAGCCAGACCAGAGGTCTTTATTTAAGAACCGTATTTCTCCCTTCAGTTAATCGAAGTGGTCATCAATTCTCGGTAGTGGATAATTATTTTTCATGCTCACTAATTCTGGAACCGATAGTCTACACATAGCCTCAAATATCCATCTGCCTTCTTGGAAGGCAACACTGAGGATGCCCATGGTGAAACGTTGGTCCTTACAAACCCCTTCCTCTGCAAATCCTCCAACTGCACCCTCATATAATAGAGCTCTGTGGGATCCATATTATATGCAGGTGTAGATATCGTTTAATCCTAGGGTATAGTTCGGTGCATATGTCAACCTCACTGTGAGGAGTTAATCCTGGAACATCCCCGGAGAAGACATCCTCGTACTCAACCACCACTAAAAAGATTTAGGGACTCTCCTTTTCCACTACACCATGGTTGCGGCTATCCCACTGGTGAGTGATCAGCTGCACCCTTGTTCGATAATATTTATCTTGTGCTGTATGAATTCCATTTTTTCCAATAAAGGATAATATAATCCCATCTCCATGGACACACCACATTCTACACCTAAAATAGTAAATCAAAGCATGGGATATGGGTAACCAGTCCATACCTAGAATAATGTCACAATAACTTGACACCTCTATTAGGAGATCCTAGCCGTGCCTCTCGCCTCAAAGAGTAATCTTAAACTACTTCCACTAGTGTGTAATCATTGAATCGCCTCCCCTAGGAGTCTCTAATTGCATGGATCGATCCAATGGCTCAAACAGAGTCTCCGAGCTCAAAACATGGTCCATGGTAATGAAAGTGTGACTGTATCCTATGTTAATAAGAACTACATCTATCGTGGAGAAGGAAAATATCATACCATTAATCATCTCTATAGCACCATGTTCATCGGCCTCCAGTACCTAAAGTTGAGCTATCCCCTATCTACCTACTCCCAAAGGTTGTGGTAGACCACATTTGGGTGGTGGTGGTAGTACTTAAAACCTTCTCCCACTGCCTGCTGCTCATCCTCCTCCTCTACCACATCTACTACCCGACGAACCACTTTTCATGAACCTATGCCTCTACATCAGTTGTCCTTTGACTGTATACTAATTCACCGCGCAACGAGTCAGGAAATCATGAGCCATGTGTCCCTACCCACCACAAGAGAAGAACAACCAGGCCCCATGCTAACTCCCTCTATGCTAGGAGCTCCAAAACACCTACCCTCAGTCATGGGGTCGTCCTCTAGAAGACCAAACCTACTTGGTTCCCCACGTCTGCTACCTGCTACCCACCATTGAAAAAACTGTTTCCTGGTGTCTACTGGTGGCTCGAGATTTTAGCACCTACTCTTCTAGGAATATCTCTTCATGTTGGGCTCAATCTAGCACCTCAGCCTGAGTATCGATATTAAGGGACACCATAGATACCCTAATCTCCTGGAGAAGAACCCTCTCAAAGGTTCGATCCCTAAGAAATGGATCAATCACAAGGTTTATAGTGTAATGAGAAAACTAAGTGAATCTCACTGAGTACAATGCTACTTTCATGTCACCCTATAATAGGTAATGTATCTCCTATATTCGCCCAGAGTGAAACATCATTGGGAAGAACTCCTCCATGAAGAGGTGATCAAATTCTATCCAGGTGAGAGTCATCTCATCATTTGTCTAGATCATGAAGATCTATCATTTCCCCCATAGAGCCCTGAATAAGGCTCCTGACTAAGTTCACCAGTTGCTCGAGAGGAATACTCACTAGTCAGAAGACTCTTGCAACAACCTCAAGACAATCCTTGGCCACATGGGGTATAATATCACCCATGAAGCTGGGAGGTGCCTACCTATGGAACTCATGCAATGAATTGAGCCAATGTGTGTCTTCTACAAGTTGTTCCAGTAGTAACTACTAATCAACGAGTGGTGGTAACACTTTTATAACACCAGGTGGGGACATCTCTAGCACTGGTCCCTGATCTAATGCCTCATTGCTTGGAGGGTTGTCCTCGTGATCATGTATCAGAATCCTAGATAGTTGTCTTCTTCGAGGAATCTTAAAATAGGTCATGATGTACCACATTCAAAATATTATACATGTTGAGGAGACATTAATTCATGAAGAACATGATAAAACACTGAAATTACTATCTGATGAAAGAAATCAGTGGTTTCATGTAATGAGTGGAAGAGAAAAATTCATGGTCCTGATGTATGTATATGTTAGCCACCGCACCAATATTGGACTCCTAGAAACTGAATGTAAAACTCAAAACATTTAACACTATTTACAAAAAACAAAAAATAACATACTCCTGATTATTGAGGAGGAACAAAAAACCTCTGATACCAATTTTTCCTGAACCATCCCCTAGGACCATGTCGTGACTACACCAAGCCTGCCTACCAAAGGCTAGGGGCTAGCGACTAGAACAGAAGGAATTATCTCACTATTGTGAGAAATTTTATTGATTACATGTACGAACACACAAACACAGAACCACATCCCAAAAATATTTAAATGAAAATACGCATCCCACTAAACAAACATTGAGTAATGGTAAATGCATTGAGTAAAATGGGATTGAATACAAACCCAACAAGAAAAACTAAAAACATAGAAGTACAAAAGAACTCTGAAAAGTCACCCACAAGAGAATCCCACCTGAAGGGAAGGTAATAAGTGGTTTTTGGAAGCGGTAGAATTACGTTGTTCCTATGTTACCACACTTGGAACCGCCTCGTCCTGGGCCACCATGGTCTCTTTCAAAGAACATGTCATCTACAGGAGACACGACACATGTGGGAAAATCCTGTGCAGGTGTGAGTAACACAATACTTAGTAGGGATCCCGAAACACAAGGGAAAGGACAAAAAGGTAATAATAGGGCACTATTAGCTCACATTGGAATAATCTAATGTCTTGAAAGCAAGAATATCAATCATAATAGAAAACACCTTGGATTTCCAAGGGACTCAATCTTGTTGAGTGTTGTGGGTCTGCTGGGTCACAAAAAGCTGCTCCCCACCATGGTTCTGTCAGTTCACATAGAGACTCTCCCCACATTGGATATCATAAATGGTCCACACAAGCCCACTTATAGCTAGTCTATATAGGGATGCTTATAACTCGTTCACATAGATCCACTTATAGTTTGTTCAAATAGATATTCTTATATATGGTTCATAAAGGGATGCCTATATGTAGTCCTATTAGGTCACTTAGACCTACTCGTTATAAGTCATCGCGTCTCAGCTAGCTACATGATTCCCTTACATAGCATGATTGATTCCCAGAGAATCCACACTTGATGCCATTTTCTTATTTCAAGTACCTTGAAAGTCTCCATAGAACATTCCAAAAGATCATCCTCATCGCGAGGGTTTCAACACCACAAATAGCTCATCAATCAGGCATAAATTTTGAGAGTTATCATAGTTTTTTAGAAAAGGGACGGTCGGGTTGGGTCAGACCGACCCGAAGAACGTTCAACCCCATCCAGATCCGACTTGGCCCGCCTCCTGGACAGCTTGTATTCCAAGAGGCGTCCAGCTTGTTCTGCAAAATATTCGGCTGAGGCCAGGCTCCCCCAGTCCCACACGCGGTCCTCGCTAGAGTGTGTCCCATCACATGACGCAACACGCACCTATGGGCCACTCCTCTGAAATGGCCTGGTGGTCGCATACCCATTTTCCAGCTATCGACCGATGTGCCGACGACCTCAGCAGCACCGTTGTGGCACTGGAAAACTGTGGCCTCTACCTCATTGCTTCGTCGAGGCATGCCGACATGGAGCACTGCCACCCTCCCATGACCGCCTTTGCCGATCACCGATACTACAACCGGTCACCGACACCACCGACGATCGATAACTCTACTGAAAATAACTTTTGCAGACCACCAGTTCTGTTACCGTGGTCCATTTCTTGAACAATATTTTCCCCCAGACTTCTTGAGCCTCCATCCTCCTGCTACAGCCTCGATGTCACCTTGCTACCGATTTGGAGGTGTTGTCATGAAGATCAAAATAATGACCAATAACGGAGGAATAGAAGTTTTTTAGTGTCATCCTGATTCCTCTGCATTAGAGTTTTTGAAGCATGGGAAGTAAAGATTAAGGTTCGATCAAAAAATAAACAGATGAAATTTAGAAGGTAATACAACCTAACACAAGAACAAGCGATCCACAGATCATCCTGATCATTAATCAATCCACATTTATTGTTTTAGAAAGAAGCACAAGGAATTCAAAAATCTCAAAAAGGTAAACCCTTACCTTGAGAAGTGTCAATCGTATGGAAGGATCATTGCTAGTGGCAATCCATCTATGGGGATTCATGATCTATTTGAAGTTGTTGGCGTTTGTTTTTCTCTTGTCCCAAATTCATTCATCAAGGGTGTCAACTCTGAATTCTGACTGGTTATCAGTCATCATTAGAGATGATTCCATCATCATTAGTCATAGGATTACATATCTAGATTTTTTACCCAACCCTATTATATCATTAAAATAGAAACACACTGTGATGTTTTTTTATGCTTAGTCATTGCGTCGTTATGCTATTACATTTATAAAACAAAGTTTCTGTTTTTCTTCTGTTAAAGAATCTTTACACTATTTAATTTATGGAATTTAAAGGTAATCTCATTTTTTTGTTCCAGTGAAGCAATTTATTGAATAAAATACTATTTTATGTTTATTTTAATTTTCATAAACGCCCAAAAACATTCTATCACCCTCGACCAGCACCAATTGAGGTTATGCTCTTCCTTAGAGAAAAAAGCCCTTATAAGCTCAACGATACCCTCAGATTTACAATCTATGTTACCATGACGGAGTTATAGGTATTTGAAAATAAAATAATTGTTATTTAATAATTTTATTTACGACCAAAAATTACATTCCTCCATTGGCCTGTGCAGGCCAATGATATGCATTTTCATGGTGAATTGTGACGCTTTGAGTTCAATGGTGCCCTCATATTTTTTATCTGTGAAGCAGTTTAATTGATAGAAAACCCTACTCGTACATTGATTTAATAAATTTTATAAATAGATCAAAATAGTATTCAATCCTTTTTGGACCACAAAATTACATTCCATCTTAGAGCCAGGTCTCAAAATAATCCAATTTATATTTCAAAAAAATAACGATTTTATGGTTTATTAAATATATTTTTGTTAAGAACTATGAAATGTATAAGGATTGTAATACAGTACAATTTCATTATTGATTTGAAATAGAATATTAAATGATACTAATGACAATGAAAAATGTGTTATCAATAATGTGAAAATCTTAGAAAAAACATGATTGTGGGAATGATAACTACTAAAAAGTACATGATGTTAAAAATGATATTTGAATGAAGGGATGATAGATATGGATAAATTAAATCTGATAGAAATGAATACCATTGAACAATTTAATAATATGAGGAAGAAGATGGTTACAATATCACTGATAAAGTAAATATTCTTTTTGGATTTCAGAAATTTATTAAATAATATTTGTTCTATTTTAGAAATAAATAATAATTCACGTTGTTATTGTGGTTTCATGGTGTTTCATCTCATTACTTGGTTTTAGTATAATACATTCTCAAATTATTGAATTGTTTGGAATGTGTTATTATGAATTGAATTATGTTGTTTGGTGATAAATTTCGGATAAATTTTATTGACTTTTAATATGGTTACTTATGGAATGGGTTAATTTTATTTTTTGATATTTTTTTTTGGATAAAGTATGATTTACTATATTTATTAATTTGTCCTAACCATTTGGTTTTAGTAAATATTTAGAGGTCGAATGAATGAATTTTGGATCTTATGATCCCTTAAATTTTCTTCAGGAATAATTTTTCATCTTGAATATCTATCTTTTGGTATATGAAATTAAGTAGGGATATATCAAATCACACACAAAAGATGAGATTATTGAAATGTTATGTTATCAAAACAAGCAAGGTTATTTTCTTGAGGGATTTCTCTATATGGTAACGATATTCCCCAACATTCAAAAAAGGATACTAAAATAAAAATGTTTTCGTATTACCTTCAAATTTGATGAATTTGATATTATTTTAAATAATTACAGATTTATGGTTTTTAGAAACTCATCATTACAGTGATCATTTTCATTCGTGTGATCAATGAACTATATCATTCTCTATAATTATGTACAATTGTCTTATATGTCTATATATTCTATTTCCACTATTGTTCTCTTATGTAGAAAAACAGTTATGTGCTATTTAGATGACCATTATACATCCTTTTCCCTCTCTTATTAATAGGATATTTTATTAACCCTTTTATGATGTGGGTTTCTGCAATAATGTAATTTTACAATATGAATCTATTTATTACCAAGATCATGTTTAAATTGTTAGGACACAATTTTTCTTAGATGGGGGGAATGTAATACCCTATAATTATAAAATAATAATATTTTATTTGATATAATATAGTACCAGAAACACTAATTTTGTCATGTGTTTCATGAAACATCAATTTTCTCTAAAATCCTTTGTTATACTGGAGGTTTAGTTTTACCAAACTAAAATGCACTATTAATATTATTAGAAAATATGAAAATTATTACCTAGCTATTGGAATGACGGTTATAATTGCAATATATGACTTTAAGAAATTATGAAATTTTTAAACATATAGAAAATAAATATATTTTCAATAAAATGAATATAAATGAAAATTATAACCATTTGAAATAAAAAGAAATGTTTTTTGAAATACAATGATTTTTAAAAAAAGGTTTAGTAGTGCATTTCATGCATAATTGAATAATAATTTTTATATATTTTATAAATGGTATTTGGTAGATCAGTTTAATTTTTTAATCGAGTATTTAACTTTTATTTTAGTATGATTTTGTTGATGTTTTTCTGAAAGGATTAATGTTTCAGATATTAATGAAGGTAGTTTTATTTATTATACTGTAATATAATTTATATTAAAAATTAATTTTATTATTTGTTTTTTAATTGAATATAAATAGTATTTAGTTTGATAAAATATTATAAATTCCATTTCAATAATCCTTTTAAATAATTTTGATAAAAGATCATTATATTGTCTTAAAAACTCATTTTTACAGAAAACTATTTTTGCTTATTTTTCCTAGTTTAATTACACATTATGTTTTACAAATTCTTTATAATTAATTTCATAAAATAGATTCCATATTTTTTATCAATGGATCTAAATTTTTTAAATATGTTATTTTAATTTTTGGTAAGTATTAATAGTTAACTTAGTAATTTTTTAAACATAGTAAAGGGTGCATCTGATAATTTATGTTATTAATAAAATTTTATAAACCATAAAATGCCACAAGACCCAATATAAATCATATTATATGAGTGTTTAATTTTAGTAAACATCCATGGATTTAGATCATGGAATTTTTGGAAACATGGATAGTATTTTTACTATAGTTGTACTTAATTTAATAAAAAAACATGTTATACTATTGTTTTTAATCTCTACAATATTTTTAATGTGATGTTATCAAATATTTATCCTCAATTATAAATTAAATTTTGGTAGATAAGTGAGTTATCTTACTAATAGTAATTTATTTTTAATGTTAGTTAATGAAATATTTCCTTAAAATTTAAATAACACTACTTATGTTTTAATTTAATTATCAATTTTTTTTCATAAAAAATTACCCATCAAATGAAAAATTATAACACCAAACATACATTTGTACGTCTTACCGTCTGTATGCAGTGGTGTATTTTTTTCATCACAACATTAGTCAGAGGATTATAATGGAAAAATGGATATAATTGATAATAAATATAAAACATCAATTCCTAAAATTTAATATTTCAATTACTCTATTACCCTTTCACTCAATAAGGGAATGATATCATTGCTTATGTGTACGTACGACTGACTATA
Organism: Viscum album; assembly: GCA_963277665.1. NCBI lineage: Eukaryota > Viridiplantae > Streptophyta > Magnoliopsida > Santalales > Viscaceae > Viscum > Viscum album. The sequence continues at coordinate 1,118,222,121 of OY728120.1, forward strand.
TACATGAAGAAATGCAATTCATTTTTAACATAAAACCTTCAAGAATAAATTTAAAAATGTATATAATTATTCAAAATGAAATTTATAAAATAAATTTCAATATAGATATTATTTTATTATATAATATGTTTAGGTACTAGATATTTCATGACAAAATATATATAGGTAAATAAGCCAATTAACACTCAAAATACTGAAATAAATAACATAATATTAACAAAAGGGAGGTAAAATATTATATAAGGAAAATATATGATTTATTAAATATGAATTTATTAATGATGAAACGAAAAACATACATTAAAGAAATATATATGTGGTTAAAAATCATTTAACCAATGGAAACACAAGGGAATATATTTTCATCTCACTTTTATTTTTTTGGGACGCATGATTTATTCACCACTTGTTTCGTTTTTAATGGTTTATATAATTCCACTAATATATATTATATGATTAATAATATTTACATCATGTTACTCAACGTTTCAGTTTATGTAATTTATTTAATGGTCTAATGATTTAAATCTTACTTAATCAACAAGAGTTTATTTAATAATCTCATGATTACTCATGATTGTTTAGGTTTAAGTCTCTTTTGGGGAATATTTCTATTCAATGTACACATTTTCTAGAAAAAATTTCAAAAAATTTATTTCTTTTCCCAAATAGTTGTTTAAAGTCATTTTTATCCATGTTTAACTATTTAAAAAAATGTTTTAAATGGAATATTCATGTCTTTTTCCAAAAAAGTTACTTTTTGGATTTTATTACAAAAATATGGAAGACATGTTTTTTTAACTTATACAACATGAGAATATTTTCCCAACTTCATAATTACGTGAAGTTTTGATGCTATATTTTCATGATTATAAATATATTTAAAAAGATTTTATTTATTTTCTGTTTGTATAGATTTTTTGAAAATTAAAAATTCAAAGTGGAAAAGTTTTTTTCCTAAAAAATAATTTTTATAATCTTGTTATTCCATTATATGAAGTATTCAATTATTTTTAATCATTATATATTTAATTACTCTTATATATCCATATTATTGTATCTTGGACATAAATATATCCCAAAAAATATTCCATTTTGATAGAATATGGTTATATTAAAACTTATTTGATTGATTGGGAAATATTGGATAAATCAATATTATTTGAAAAACATGAATATGTAATGATATGGTACATTTTTTAAATTAAATATATTATTTGATATATGAGGAATGATTTGGACCACCATGATATGGCTGGGGCCCAATTTCAGAAGTCCTCGTGATGCATCGGTAGTCTCATGGGATGAATTAGTTGGAAAAACATAACTAAGTGGGTTTTCAAATAGTATGTTTTAAATTGTATTACGAATAGTGAAGATGGTAAATGTATCATGTTCATAAGAAAATTACTTATAATAGTTATGAATTTCCTTTTTTTTAGTTTTTTATATTATCCTATATATTTTTACAATTATATTATCTCTTGAATCATTTCATTCTCAAATGTTTAATTATATGGATTGTGTGTGTTTTTATTTTCATTTCCATATTAATTATTCATTATATATTTTTGTAGTGAATTCATTTAAATGGTCATTCTATTGATTTTGTTTCATTTCGATTTTTATTATTCCTTATTTAATTATGATACGAATGATGTTTAAATGGATTATGTGTTCATTTATTTACCATCCCATATTGTTTATGATTACTGATTCTTGATAGAATTTATAGTACATGACTCTTACGAATCATCTGAGATCAATATATTTATTTTCCATTCCTTAGGAATTTTTTAAGTGTACTATGATTTATATGAAGTGAGTTAATATGGGAAATACTATTATTATTGAAAAAAATTGTGGTAAATTTTTATAAACTAATTTTGGAGTCATATATTTTTTCTACTTTACGAGGGAAAAAAGTATTCGAACATTAGGTACTAAATTAATTTTATATCATTATAATGTAATAAAGTAACCAATAAATATGGGATACCAGGTTCAGGGTTTCAAAATATGATAACACTATGTGACATCTCAGTCTAGGTGCCACTAACCGAGTTCCCCGAGATAGTTCACCACATGGCCTCAAGAACACCTTTCTATATTCCAGAGAAAATTAAATTGAATCGAGGGATTAGGGTGTGACTATGGGGACACTATTATTTCATAACCAAGTGAGAGAATGATTTGAAATATAGAAATTGATTTCATATAATCAAATGAATAAATAAAAAAATCAACAGACATAAAAAGTCAAAAATAATACATGTTAATCATTTAAGTCCCAAAAAAGCATGTCATACATATTACACCTGATCACCTACTAAGCCGATCTCATATATAAGAGAACATAAAGGAAACGGTTATATATGTATAAGGATTTATTATTTAATTTAATCCCAACCACATACCTGATCTCCATGACACCATCTAGATTATCCCACTTGAACAAATGAATTTACACAAGTTGATCTGGTTGATCATAGACCCATGGGACTCATCTCTATCCATCATGTAATTTTGATCAACATAATAGCACATATAAGGTCTCTACATACACTGAGGTTCACATACATGGGGTTAAAAATAAATCCATGAAGGCCACCTCTAATGCTGAACCTATAATCATCTATCATAAGTGAATCTTCATGAAATATTCTCGACCTATCCAAGAAATAATGAAAGATGGTAAATAAAATAAATCTAATGTATATACACATGTTAGTGATCACGACTAATGATTCCAACATCTGACAATGCCGAAAATATTTATGAACATGTGTCACCACATATATGTATATATATATATTTGAATATGTATGTATATATATTATGTCATTATTAAATATATATATATATATATACATAGTACTATACATGAAAATGGATTTAAACCAAGGAATCCATTCATAAATTCGTAAGGTTCTGGCATTTTAATGAGGGGCCTCAACCCAATACAAAAAACACAGATACATAAATCAATTCCCAAATGTCCTTATCAAAATATAATGTATCATTTGAACATAATAATCAAGGGAAGTGAAACATAATGTCTAGAAACCCAATTATAGTGTGAATTTCTATATATGAAATCATAATCAAGGTTATGAGAAGACATGTCCAAAAACCAAATATTGATGTGAAATTCTATGTCAAAAATATTAGAAAACGTTTTGTGCAACATTATGTCCACTAACCCTAACCAAGGCCTCATACTAATAATATAACATGTAGGCTCAAATACTATATCCCAATAAGAATATATGAGAATCCCCAATCAATATGTCTCAAAACTCTGATAATATTTAGTAATTATATGTTTCTTAAAAAACTAATAACCAATGAAAATAAATAGATTTTTTGATCCTAGGCAGTACCTATGAGAATCCCCACAATAGCATCACAACATGTCAGGACCTATAGACTGAGTTCTGGATTGTATTTCCAGAATACACAAATGCACCATGAGTAACCATGTAGTGGAATAAGTGAGGAGTTTGTTTAGCTGAATGACAAAACCAATCACTACTAACACTACTCCTCAAGATTACACATTATGTGAAGTTTCTAATATTATACCTCAAATATTTTATACCCTAAAACCCAGTAAACCTATTTAGGGTCATTAAAACAATCAGGCCTCCACTGGATCCTATAAATCAAACATAAGAGAGGAGTAATTATATTTAACCTCATGGTCAACACATAAGTAAAGGAATCCATTTCATGATAACCTAATTTAGAATGTAATAAAAGGAATTCCTCCTAGGATCCTTGAATATTGAATGATAATAATGGAATCATAAATTGGATTCTCTGAAAGTGTAAACAGATGAATCCTACATTGGATCCATGGAAATAGAAAGAAGAGGAATCCTATATAAGATCTTATGAATATTTACATATTAAAAAGAATACTACATGGGACCATTTATATCAAAACATAAGCAGTAACATCCAACATGGGATCATTGGTTGCAACTAATCTCTTGGGATATCACATCTTACAACCCTTTCACTAACATTTCATGGATTCATGGGTCATTAAGAAAAATCTCACAAGGGATATGTCATGTAATGAGAATTTTAATAGAATTGATCATGGGAGATGTCTCATGGCCCATCATAGATCATTATATCTATGTTGTGGGTCAAAACATTGATGAATTCCATATCATCTAGTCACATCATAGTCCCTCTAACATGGAATTATCCCTTTAATGTAACTACATGAGTACCTTAGAAATCTTGCACTTATCCTATTATCATTATCAAAACCCTCAAGTAGATACCATCCCTTTTCACTCCCTCATGAGGCATCAGAATTCAATAACTAGATGATTTAACTGTCTATTATTTCTAGATACCCCTAAGACACCTCTTATGAGTACGAAATTACCCCAAGGGTTATACCATTATTATCTACATATAAAAACAATAAAAATGTATTAATCATGTGTCCAATTTTTACAATAGTGAATTAAATCATGAAAAAACCAAATGTAGAAAGGGATAAGTACATAACATGTGTACCCTAGTACACTATTAGTACACTCAAAGAAACACATTTCCATATAATTCACCTGATCATGGAGTTAAATCCCATATAAATAATAGGTAAATCATTTATATGTCATGTATCTTGTTTTGGGTTCATTTCCTTGTATGTCACATCTTTTATCCAGGTATATTTTCCTAAATGTGTATATAGACATGATGTGTAACCCACTTGGGGTCTTCTCGTGCACCCTATATGGATGAGTTCCCTAACATGGGTTATCATGAAATGTATATGGATACACGAAGAAGCACCCATAAATAAAATGTACACCAGGTGAATGAAAAGTAAATTTATAATTTTTTTCTTCCATAAAAAAGAATAACACAAAACATTTGTTTCTAAAATGCATTCCTGGTGATCCGATTTTCGAAATGGGAAGCCCATGCAAATAGTTTAAAACCACATTTCCTCTCATTTAAGCATAAATATACCATCATGGGATCCTTAAATAGAATAAATTGGATCTAAAACAAGAAAGAGGTAAATATAAAAGTATTTAGGGTATAAAAAAGTGTTTTTTATAATTTGGAAGAATCCATCGAATCCTCAACCATATTCACATTTTACTGCAACCGCATGGTAGTGTAGATTCTCCAGAGGTCCTTGAAAGAAACACCCTTATTATTCTTCTTAATAAATCTCCCTATATCCCTTCCTCCCCATATCTTTACGTTTTTTGTCTATGTCACATGAAATAAGAGGTGTACGGGGTGTACATGATATGTCAGGGTGATGAGAAGAAATAAATGATGAAAAATATAATTAATAAAAGAAACGAAAAGAAAAAGAGAAAGGGGTCCAGGACTATCCTAGATACCATAAATGAATTCATACCTTGAATATGGAATACCACCAATTATTAAATCAATTGTTGAGATATAATCTCAATCCTATTCTCTTTTCAAAATATTTAGCTAATTGAATGCATGTAAATAAATTAATATTTATTAATTTAATATTAAATATTAATTATTTGACGAAAATTTTAATGAGTCATATTTCTAAAAAACTTATTTCATATGTAATCATGAAAATCAAGGATAAATATAGATTTCATAAAAAATATCATGGATCATCAAGAATGGTGAAATATCCATTTTACACTTTACAAGCATCAGAATGTAGAAAGTGAAATTTCTTATAAACATTCTATTACAGAAAAGAACTGACCTTTCAAATTATAAAAATACATTATATATCAGGTTTATTTGAGTATGGATATCGTAAAACCATTATAAATAATAAAATAAATTATAATCAATTGCATCCTCAAAGTATTACTGATAATGTAATAAATAAAAATTTAAATAATTGTGCATAGTGATCCTCATTATGTGTGTGGGAAAATTAATATGTTTTTATATCACATTTTTTAACTAGTAATTTTTTATGAAACTCACCTATATGAATATTATTATTTAATGACACAACATAATCTAATATTATTATCACATCCTAATTGGATGGAAAAAATTTAAATATTTAATTTAGTAGTGGAAAAAAGTGTATAACAAAAATATTTTCTTCTGATTCTCTTATCCACTAGTCGTGGTCCCAGAATAATTACATTTGTGTCATATATTAGAGAATAATGGAGAATGTTTATGTGTAATTAGACAATTATTTATTTAACTTAGTGCTTAAAGGATATATTAAATTAATGTGGCTCTAACCTGATGATTTATATTTTTCCTTTATTTTCTAGATAAATAAAATTAATGACCATGGAACATAAAAAATTTACTAATCCATTGAGTATTAAATAAATAATTTCTACTTCAACGAGATATTTATTGATTTCATTTAAAAATATGAAAATTAAATATTTAAAATTACCCCCACATAGAAATATTTAATAATAATTATTGATTAATGTAATATTGAAATATATAAATTAAAATATGTAGAACAAATTATTAAAATATATTTTCACTTCCATGACTATAAACCATGAACATTATATAATATTGATAAGTTCCCTATATAATAAATGTCATGAATACTATATGAAATTATGTAAACTATGTACCTTATATCTCAATCACATAAAAAATTTAAAGATACCCATGTTCATCTTAAATTTTATAACAATTTACTCATTTTTTTTAATAAAATATTGGTGTAACAAATATCATCCCCACATGGGGGTTTATGAACCTTTTTCTAATCCCCATTAGGTGGGAAATGTGTCACAATATTATCCTCTAATGGGGATAATGTAATATTTAATCACCACCTCAATGAGCTTAAATTTTTAGACTATTAAACATATATAGAGGATAATGCATAATACATCAAATAAAAATCTTATTTATCTAATTTATTACTTAATAAAAATCTATAATCACAGACCATACCACCGAATGAAACATTATATATTATTTATCATGTTATTAATTCATTTACATAAATATAAATAAGGAAGCAACCTATCACATAGGGTTTTCCCTTATCATGCACATGGTTTCTAATTGAATCATTTACCAATATTTTATAATTCATAATAAATTTATACTAAATATAGAGCATATTAAAACCCATTTTTTATATCATACAAATATGGAAAAAATTATTTCATCAAATTTTATCTCAAACATCAAGGTAAATCTAAAATTATTATTTAACATGTAATAATTATTTTTTTCACCATAGGATCACAAAGTATATTCTGATTTATAAAATAACTTTAGATATCGAGACATATATGTTTTCATATAATCATATTATAATGATAATGTGGTTTTAGTCCATTTTTTGTTAGATTATAAAACATAATCCCTCCATTAAAAACAGTCGTTTCAAATATTTCTCTTATATCCTGTAACATATTTTAATAATTCATTTAAATATATTTTCAAATTCCATTTTAACTATTTTAAAAAAATTAAAAATATCTACATTTTATCTTTTAATATGGTTGTACCTTAAAAAACCAAATAATTATTCGATGTAATAAATTCATATTGTTAAAATTGAGATTTACTAGATATAATTTGATAATGGAAACTTAGGATCTTTTGGGATTATTAAATTTGTTTTTTTAATTTTTAGTTAATTTTTTTTGAAATTTCCTGTTAAATAGATGAGAAAAGGTTAATGAAATGTTAAGAAAAATTATCTATTGAAGTGTTGGGTGTAGTGAAATAAGATTCCTTACCCATGTTTGGGGACACTCCAAAAGTGGAATGATTCTATATCAATCATGAAGTTTGTATCATCATGATGAATCTCATGATTCAAGAAATGTTTTTATAAATTCCTATGTTACACAATGTTACCAAATGATTTAGGGACAATGTTACTAGATATAAGACAATAATAAGTCAACATTGAAAAGTTTGTACGCACTTGTATAACAGTAGATATGTAATTCATAATTAATTCGCATAATGAAAATAAGAAAATTTTTAAATAACACAAATGATTAATTATTTTATAGATATGTAACGTGGGAGACATCAATGTTCATGTTTTAATAGTAAGATGTTTTAGTAGATTTATCCCAACATGGTTGAAGGAAAATGTACCATGTTTACCAAACAGATTGAGATGAATTTTCCCTATATACAGTATGTTTGAACATTCTAATAAGAAAATTATTAATTTACAATATCTAAATATATTTAGTGTGTGATGTTAATGATCATTATTTAGGGGAATAACATCAGTTTATGTATAATTTATAAAGAACTATCAGAGTGTGTTATGGATAGAAATGTGATAATGTTACTCTAATATAAGTTGAGTTCTTATGGATCATTATAAATATCATTTGAATGATAAGAAAATGTTTCATCCATTAAATAGGTGTATGGAAGTTCAATGGATAATTACTATTAATCATAAATTTAGTCATTTGGATCAGTTATGAAAGATACGATGATTTTCATTGATAAAGGATGATCAAATGGAGTAATGTGGACACATTGGAAAAATCACATAGGAAAAAACTATATATTATCTATTGGTTATATAAATATTTTTAAGAGAATAAGAAAAAGAAAAGTTGAGTTTATCAGATAATGATATTCGGTCTTGATAAATACTGGAGAAGTGGAGATTGGTCACATTTCGGAGGTGTTTCTAAGGAATTCATCAGACAAATGTCCAAGAGAAGGAGTTTGGAGATGCTTTACCTAGAATTAAAAAAATTCCCTTAACATGAAAATGCTATGACGTCTTCTCAACGTTTTCGTATATAGAAATGTTAAGGAGATTTAATATGTTCTTTAACTCTAAGGATAGGGAATTTTTTCATAGGTTATAAATTTTTTATTTTTCTTGAAAAATAATTAATATTATAGTATTCTTGAGAGGCATCTCATGAAAATGATATTAGTGTTAGTTTTGAAGTTTTATTTTACATTGAGTTAAAAAATGAATCTGAGTTTGCATTATTTATCCTAGGACCACCCTTAAAATATTATATGAACGTGTTGTATGATTAATAGAAAAATATAGTATTTATATATGTGAAAATTGGTGAAGTGATAATTATTTTTAAAGAGTGGTTGATTCTAACCAAGTCATGATACATAGGAAGAAGTAAACCAGAGAGAGGTGTAGTGAAAAGTGATTCTAGACTATGGTGCCAGTCGTATATATCTGATAGATTCAACAATTATAGATACATTATATAAGTTTTATCAGATAGATGTTTCAAGTAGATTCTAATACAAAATATGTTTTCCATTAGACAAAAAATTGAAGGAATTCGTAGTTTTTTAAGACACGATTGATTGAGTATATTATTTGAATTCAGATGTTACACTAGATAAAGAACAATATGTAGTAATTGTGAAATTATTTTTACAGAAAAATAATTTGTGAGCTATGTTAAAAAAAAATATTATCATTTTATGTATTTATCGCATGAAAACATTTGGTACTAATGAGATTATATAAAATGTTTCTATCAGGAGATAGAAGGAGTCTAACAAGTGTCAGCTGGAGTATAATTTTTCTTATCCAAAGATAAAATGAATATTTTTGGAATTGACTCATTATATTAACATTTATATTATAGTTAATTTTTATCTACTGAAATTATTCACCATAAAATGGATATAGTCCCTCACACTGTGGGAGAACCATTTTAATTTAGTGTTCCCTGTTATACATTCATATCATTTAACACTTGTGATATTGTTATATAAACATGATATTGATAAATACTCTAACATTTTAATATTTCTAATTGTAAAACTTCACCACACATTCAAATCCCCATTCTTAGTGGTTCTCACGATTATAAAGAAATTTTTGTGGTATCAAATTGGTTTTTCCCTATTTGATCCCTATCATGGATTGTTTTAACATAGTTAACAATAGAGATATTCATATATTTGAAGGAATTAATTATTTAGGGTGAAATAAATATAATGATACCATATATTTTATCTCAATGTTTGTAAATAATTTATGATGGTTTAATTAGGTTTTTACACATTAAGAAAGACACTCATATAACATTCACCATGAAAATAAATACCGAGGTATATGTGAAATAGATAAATACTATTCAAATTAAATTTCCAAAACAAATTTTGGTAGTTACAGGAATTGTGATAGCTAACAAAAAATTAGAAGAACATTAAGATATATTTGAGGGAAATATCCCAATAAAATGAGAAAATCCACAAATTTATCATATCTGGTTCTATGATATTAGAATACAAGATGATGAATCTTTGGATGATAAATTCACCAGAGTTAATGAAGCTATAAATAACATTAAAGGATTCAATGATTACATGGATGATACAATAATTTTAAAATATCTTTTTCGAAACATTCCATATAGGATTCACCATATAATTTATTCCTTATATGATTTGGATTATTTATCTATTAATGAATTGAATAACCTTATATTCAATGTTTATATAAATAAATATAATATTTCAAAAATGAATATTATAGATGAAATAGTTTCTTAAAAAATAATAAATAATTTATCTGATCTAGAACAGAAGTTTATGGAACTCAGTGAATATCTAGGTAATGATATTGATGAGGAATTAAATGAATGAATTATTTCTCTTATCGTTAATTTTTTTGGTGATATATAAGAATTTATGAATGAAAAATCCTAAATAAATATTTCATATGTTTAGCAATTGGTAAATTTTCTATAAAATTTTCTATTATTAATGTTGGATAATATTAAGATAATTATAACGAAACCACTCGGTAAAATAAGTGAAAAAAATACATGGAACATAATAAATGCTATTTAGGGAAAGAATGGAATATTTATTTTTATTTAGAAAGTTAATATGAATATTCTAAAAATAGTTATTTAGAAATTGAAAGACTGATGTTGTTCATAACTTTCTCCACAAATATTAAGAGAACAAATGATGTCCTAAACATTGAAGAATAAGAAAAGAGAGAATAAAATAAAGAACATCAGCTGAGATCAGTTCTTGTGGTATTTGTGGAAAAATGATGAAACTCAAGAAATAAATAACAATTTTAAATAAATAAATTGAGATAAATAAAATAAAAATGAATTAATTCTTTAAAAATTAATATTTATACATTGGAGTGATTATAAATGTCAAGTTGAATGTTACAAAATAGGTAAATATAATGGAAATTCATAGAGAGAAATTTGTGGCTAAGGATGTTGATTTTCTTATAACCAAATTCACACTCCTTGTGTTAGAGAGTAAATTAATGAAGATGAATTAATATTTTAACCAGGGTCTAGATGTAAAGGTTGAATATCCCAATCTACTAGGAAAACTCATTACAAGAATCATATGAAATATATAACCACTCAATGTAAAATTGCATTTAATTTCACTAACCATCGAATTGTTAGAATGAATGTTGTGAAAAAATATATTGAAAAGGGCTGTTGAAAAAAAAACTAAATCTTCACAAGTTGAAAAATCTCAAGGAATCAGGTTCCATGCTCCCGAAGAAAACATCTTTGGTGATTTATAATGAACCTAAAAATATTATAAGGAAATACCCTACTTCAATATTTGATCATGATTGAATGAATATTATTTGTTTCTTCTTATATATGTGTATAATTTATATTACTTTTTTCAAGGAATGTATCTCCCTAGGAAAAGGATGAAACCAAGGGGTAGTAATTATGGTTGAAAAGATATTAACATTATAATGATTTAAGATGAATGAAAAACAATGTCATTGAAGGTAGAATGTTTCCAATTAAAAACTAATTTGGATTTCTAGAGAATATTTTTAGAATATATGGATGATGAAGTAACTATTATAATAAATATGTGAAAAAAATTACAGTAGATGTTTTATATACATTTAAAGAAAAGGAAGATGAAAAAAAGAAAACTGATAAAATAAAATTTGTTGTTGAGTCCACTCTAAATGCTATAAAAAGTAATAATCATTTGATTATTAACTACAGATATAACCCACATATGAAAGGTGATATAAATATTATAAAATAAGTTGAATGACATGATGATGAAGAAATAATATTTGAAAACAATAGTTTTCTAAAAATAAAATGAATTAGAATACATTATATTGAGTCTTAGAAATAAAAATTTTTGGAGGTTTTATTTTTTAGTGGGAATAAGAAAATATTTTTGAGTGTTAGACAACATTATAATGATGGTAATGATTTAAAAATAATATTTTTTTTATTTTATCATAATTTTTTTAATGATTGAATAATTTTCAATAAGGGAGAAATAAACAATGATAACTTATTTTATATTTCAGATATTTGAAACTTATTCTATATAAGTCCTAAGAATGAAAATAAATTTTGTCATAGAGGAATTGTGCATCCTGGATAAAAAAAAATGGCTCTAGAATTTATGTTTTAAGAATCATACCCCCATTCAGAATTAAAAGAGTTGATATTTTTATAACATGTTAGAAAGGGATGGTGGTTAATAGATGAAAAATGAAGATGGAGATAAACTACACCAGACCACTTGAGCTCATTCACTCTGATCATTATGGGATGATGAGACATAAAAAAATTCTATTTTCAGTTTATTACATTAAATGATGATTTCAATCATATGACCAATATAATGTTCATGAATCAGAAATCAGAGATTGTGTTACTATTTAGATATTTTATATGGTAAGTTTAAAGAGATATGATTATTTATATATAAACTAAAAAAAGTTAATATTTAAATGATTAGATAATAAATGATTTTAAATAATATATAAGGAAACTTTTAAACAAAAACCAATATAGTGTTCTAGAAACTCCTTAGAAAAATATAGTGGTAGATAGGAAAAATCAGATGAATATATTAAATGGGACAAAGTGAAATAGAAGGATATAAAATTTATTTGTTTTTATAGTGATAAGAAATGATTAATACAATTATTGTACATAAAATATGTTTCTTATAGTCGGAATCAAACATGTATCCTTATGATATATGGTAGATGAAAAACCCTAAAAGAATTATTTTATTATTCATAAGAGTGCTAGATTAAAATATATCAACAATATAGATCAACAAATTTTTTATGAGATAAAATTTGAAAGAATTTTCAATGGATACTCAACGTATTGGAGATGATAATATTTTGGAATAAAAAATTCTAAATTGGTTGATTCCTATGATGAGAATGTTATTGAGAAAAAATCTCCAAAATAAAGTTTTTGAGATTTTATAGAAGATTTATTAATGATTTCCAAACAAGATAACAAATAGGTTATTTTGTACAAGAAAAAAAATATATAAATTAGTTAGATGAATGTTGTTAAGAAAAAAGTTATAATGGAAAAAATCCAATTAAATTTTTTAAATTACAAAAATAGGTTCAATTTAGAAAGAGCATTGGAAATCAGAATGCACTAGCAACGATGAGAAGAAAAAAGAGATTATAAAATCATAAATCACTTATCTCATAGGTTTAAACAAAATCAATTTTTGTGGTAGTTGAACATAAATAGTGGTTAATTTGTTGGAATGAATATTTAGTTCAAAATGTGAAAAATTACACTTAGGATCACATTAAATAACCATTAAGTAATATTGTAATATGAATAATGTGGGTTCTTAGGAATAATATTTGTGAACATATAGAAATTCTGAAAAACATAGAATAAAATTTTTACAAAGTTAACTCATAGGCGGAAGGTTGTAAATTTTCAAAAACCATTCATTTTTTTCCGTTATGAAACTATAATAATGTTCTTGGATGTTTATTCACATCACTGTAACAAAGTTCATCAGATGGTTCTATGTCAGATTTAATAAATGTAAAAGGTGATAAAAAAAATTAAAATTGAGAAACCTAGATGTTTTTAGTTGAAAATATGGGAAACATGGCATTTAATTTGAATAAATTGTTTTATTGGTTGAATAACGCTCCTCATTCATGGTAACATAAATCCGAATGTTTCTTCATGTAATTGAAAATTTTCTAATGTAAAATTTTAGAATAATATATATGTTATGGAAATTATCATAGGTACCATTTTTATCCTAGTTTACATTAATGATATATATTTTTAGGTTGTGATGATAAGACATGGGATTAATTTTATGATCAAATTAATAATAACATTGAAATGTAAATGTTAGGATAGTTAACAATATTTTAGGGTGAAACAGATCAATAAAAGGAAATATATATAATTATATCATAAGAAAATTATTCAAAGGTTTAGTTATAGTGATACGTCATGGAATATTCGAAATATGTTTCTATATTGATATCTATTGGTGTGATGTTGAGTAAAGATGAAGTTAGGGAAATTATGAATTTGACATACATTATAAAGTTGATAGAATGCATACCAAATATTATATATTCTCATACAAACATTGTATATAATGTTATATTATGTGAAAGATATCAGGGTTTTGAAAATTAATCACATGTTCTTATAATAAAATAATATACATATATTTTAATGGAACATAATTTTATAATAAATCATGTAAAATAAGTTGTGACACAATCATTCTTAGATATTTTGATTCAAATTGGGCTAGTGATCGCAATAATATAATGATAAAATCAACATGAACATCCATCTTTGGAAAATGTTGTGTAATCATGAATTGTATGAAAAAATATTCTACTTCATTGCTTACAATGGATGTATAATTTGTTTCTGGCCCCATTCTTGTATGAATATGATATTAAATAATGTTTTCATTAAATTTGATAGAAAATGTTATAAAAATATTTTCTATTCTTTGTGGAAACCAAATAGAAATTTCTATTTCCAAAATCCTGCACAACATTCATGATCATGGTACGTTGACATGATGTACCAGTTCATAAAAGATAATATTTTTTGTGGATATGTTATTCATGAGTATATTTCAATAAATTATAAAATTGTGGATGTTTTCAACAATGATAATAGAAGAAAATATTATTAAAAACGATGTTATAATTATATTTTTAGCCACCAAAAATGAATTACTAATGTTATAAAAAAGTACCCCGCAATCCTTTAGAATCATTAGTTAAATGGGGATAGAATATTAAGAACATTACAAATTATTTTTTGATTCATAAGATGGTGTAATCATAAATAAGGGAAGAGAAAAATATTTTGGTGGATTTTTTCTAATCATGGCTATAAATTTTTTTTTAGAATGTTTTTTAATTCATTAATAAAATTTATTTATTGAGCATCATGGTATCAAGAATTTATATGATAAAGGATATGGTTTGATAAAATAATGAGAAAACTATTTTTCAAAAAGTCGAGAAGTTATTAGGAATGTTTTAAAAAAATTAAAAGGGAACTATTAAAGATCCTTTGGGAGGTTTTTATAGAAATGGTTTTATTTTTAGTAAATATATATTATAAATAATTTTTTTGTCAAATATGTCAAAAACAATTTCTGAGGTAGATAATATTTTTTCATATGAATTTATGGGTGAGGTTAAGGAATATTACATAAACAAGTAAGGGAACATTCCAAAATAGAGATGATTTTATTCTTATTTTAACATTCATATCATTATAAAGAAGAGAATTATTTAAGACGAGTTTTTATAAATGTCGATGGTTCAAAATGTTAATGGATGGAAAATTGAAAATTTTACAAGATGGAGAATAGTATGATTTTTGTATTAATGAGTATTTATGCATGTGTACAATGAAATATAAGTACTTAATGAGGAAAATGTGTATTGGGAAGAACTAATTAGTTCGAGAAGTTTGAGATTCAATTATTTTTTTAAGAATCAATGGTGTAGAGAAAAATTCTTGATCTTTGATATCATTAAGTTTCAAAAGTAACAAGATAAAAAAAATATAGGACAACAAATCAATTATTATAGAAAAATAAATCTAAGATATCAATACAAATAGTTAGTTTTAGTTATTCAATATGTTAAAGATTATCTTCCCAGATTTAAAATGTTTAATGTTGTTAATTCAAGGAGTGATCTTCAAAAGGAAGGCCATTGGTTTTATTAATTGGATGAGGATGTGTAATGAAATTATTTAGTTTGAACAATGAATTTAATACAGTAAATAAGTCATGTTTATATATATCCTTAAAAATATTAGAAGCTAAATAGGTAAAACATTAATTAAATGAAAAATTGTATTGATATGAAAAGTTTAGAGAAGAGTAATTATGGTTGTAGCTTTAATAATTTTTTTTAAAGATATGATAATTTTAGATGAGGTAAGATTAGCATGAAATGTTATACTGAGTCATCAAAAAAATAATATTGGGTGGTCGTGTGATGAATAAAAACCGGGAGGTCCATGCGAAGGATGATGGTTGGATACGGGTTCTGGGGAAGAAAAAAGATTTGTTTTCTTCCTCAACTAAGTCTGAAGTGACCGTGAGAGCTGATAAATGGGTGAAGAAATTACCTCAACCGGGTGAATCCTGTGATGTTAAAGGGTCTGATTTGGTGGAGGAGGAGGAAGTGCTTAACGTTGAGGTTAGTATTATGGAATAATGTGAAAATATTGTGAAGGGTATACTAGAACAGTCATGGGATGCTCCGGAGGGTTCTGCTTTGTTAGAGCACGAATCTGCGGGTCAGGATCTACAGACAGTGACTCGTATGGACACTCCTGATGATACAGGTATGCATGACATGGTTCCTATTGCAGGTAAGAACCCAAATTCATATATGTGTGTTTCTACAGATTTGACAAATTCTGTGGGTTTTCAACCCACTGCCATGGCTGTTGACTACCCTGTTGGCTCGAATGCCATCCCTGAATAGCCTGAATTGAGTTCAAAACATACTACTATGGACATGAACTTTGATCGTACTGTTATGCTTAATGATGAAACTCCATATCAGGTTCTTCCTACCACCGAGGTATCTAATATGTCCAAGAAAATAGTCTTATATAAATCGGCAATGGCAGTGGGATCTATTGCCACCGTGATTGCCTCTACAGGAATATCTATTTCTTCTAGACCTACATATCTGCCTTCAAATGACTGTCCAATGACACCACACGTGTCTGCAATCCCCTTGGAAAAAAATAAGGATGATGATAGTGCCAATGCTTCTAACTTCTCTGTTGTATCTTCTAAGATTAAGCAAGGAAAAAAATCTAGCCCAACTTCCTCGCAGGAACCTAGGGTTCAATAAGGAAGAAGGGCTCGGGTGGTTCAATAAAAGGGAGTTCAAACCCCAAACATAGGTTTAAATGAAATTTTTATTTTGGAACTATCATGATCGAGAAAACTCTGACACCT
This sequence comes from Viscum album, assembly GCA_963277665.1. Lineage (NCBI taxonomy): Eukaryota > Viridiplantae > Streptophyta > Magnoliopsida > Santalales > Viscaceae > Viscum > Viscum album. The sequence continues at coordinate 1,118,239,365 of OY728120.1, forward strand.
TTATTGTCCTGGAAAGATTTCTTACGACTCATAAACCAAATCTATTTTCTATTGTTGAACCTAAAATCAAATTTTCTTCGAAATTTTTTCATTTTTGCTTGTTTGGCTATAATATCCTTGGTGCTTGAAAGGATGGAATTTCTATTGAAATCTAATGGATTTTTTTATCATTCCTCATTAGAATCTGTAAATGTTGTTAAAGTTTCAGAACAAATGCTTACTTGTGAATTTTCTACTGATGTTGTTCATGATTTTTTCACTATGGTTTATACTAAGAATAGATATCAAGAGTGAAGAACCCTTTGGAATGACATTTTTTCTCTCTCTAGAACTATTTAGGGTCCCTGGTTTTGGATAGGTGATTTCAATGCCATACACTCTCAGAGAGAAAAATAGGGCCATCTCACACTACTATCTCTTCTAGAGATTTCAAAGCTTATATTGAGAACAATAATCTTATTGAAATAAAACTCACTGGTGCTAAGTATAATTGGTATATAAAGTGCCTCAATAGAGTTGTGGCGAGCAAACATGACCGGGAATTTGCGAATCATGTTGCCCTTGATAGGTGGGAATATTTATCTAGCATTACCTTTCCCAAGATCAATTCCGACCATCTCCACATTCTTGTAAGTCTTTCATCCATGGTCTTCAAATTTCCTATTCCTTTTAAATTTAACAATTCTTGGGCCGAGGATCCTGAATGTTCTAACATGATTATAGATTTTTGAGTCATCATGAGTCATAAAAAGGATTATTTTTCTTGTATTATTAAGTTAAAAATCCTTAAAAACGTCTCAAGGGTTGTTGTAACTCTAAAACAAAACATCTTGACAAGGACATCTCCTCTCTAGAGAATGACCTCATTCGCATTCAAAGCTCTAAAACCTACTTTGATTTCCCTTTTGACCCTCAAGATGAAATTTCTACATCCTTGAAGCTAAACTCCCTCCTTGAAGATCAACTCCCTCCTGAATCTCAAAGATAACATTCACAAACAAATCTTCAAAACCAAATAGCTTTCCGATAGAGACAAGAATAACATGTTCTACAATTCCCATAAAAAAAATTAGAAAAGTTTGTAGGCCTCTTCCCTTTCTTAGAGTGGGTGACACACTCCTTGAATATGAAGATGCTATTTCTAGTAATGTTGTTGATTATTTTCAAAAAAAAATTAATGGTCTGGAGATTTTCAAATACCTTCTCCCGAATATCAAACCAAATATGGTTATGGTGGGATACAATGAACGTCTCTTAACCATACCCCTGGATCATGAAATCAAAGACAATATTTTTATTCTCAACCCAAATATTTCCTTGAGTCCTGATGGATTTAATAATGGTTTTTCCAACACTACAGGGATATCGTTAATGTGGATGTTTGCAAAATTTTCAAGTATGTTTTCATCACTGGTTCTCTCCTACATGGGATTAATGCGCAATTTCTCACTCGCATTCCTAAGGTGGAAAATGTGGCAGATATTAATCTTTTCTGACCTATTCCCCTCATTAACACCATTTATAAAATTATCTCCAATATCATTGCTAACATACTCTCGTTAATTTTTGATAGAATCATTTCTTGGAACCAATTTTGTTTCCTTAAATGAAGATCTATTCAAGACTATATCTGCTTTGCTTCAGAATGCACTAATATGTTGAATAAAGTTTCTAGAGGGGGGAGTGTTGCAATTAAATTAGACATTAGAAAGACTTTTAACATTATGAATTGGGGTTTCATTTTAAACGTTCTCAAAGGCTTTGGGTTTAATGATCTTTCTACTGATAGGATAAGATCCATATTCAATTCGGCCTCCATTTCTGTATTGGTCAATGGGTCTCCCAAAGGTTACTTTAAATACACAAAAGGGGTAAGGCAAGGTGAACCTCTTTATTCTATCCTATTTTCCATTGCTGAGTACTTTTTAAGTAGACTTCTCATGACCCTTGTCAGTCAAAACAAGATCCATCCTACTCAGGCCTCTATAAATTTAAATGTTCCTACACATCTTTTCTATGCTGATGATATTATTTTGTTCTTAAAAGGTGATATAAGGCACATTCAAAACCTCAAAAGGGATCTGGCCCATTATGAGGAAGTTTCGGGTCAATCTGTAGGTTGGAGAAAATATTTTGAATTATTTGGAATGAATTTTTCCACCAGCAGAAAGATTCATGTCATTAATTACTTAGGTATCAAGGAGGGTTCTCTCCCTTTCACTTATCTTGGTGTACCTATTTTTTGGGGAATACCTAAATCTACCTACTTTCACAGCATTGTAGACAATGTTACCAGTCAACTCTTGACCTGGAAGCATAAATATCTCTCTATGGCTAGCAAGATTTGTCTTTTTAAATCTACTATTGTTTCCAAAATGGTTTATTCGATGATGGTCTACAATTGGCCTGCTAGTATACTTAAGAAAATCAATGTTTATATAAAAAATTTATTTTGGACTACTAGTACGATTGAAAGAAAGCTTGTGACCACTCCTTGGTGCACTTGTTGTAAACCCCTGGACAAGGGTTGTCTAGGCATAAAAAATCTTATGTTTTTTAATGACTCCCTCAAGGAAAAGATGACTTGGAAGCTGATTCATAACAACACTGACTCCTCTGACTTTATCAAGAAAAGATTCACTCCCAAGCTTATGAAAGGTAATTTGAGCCACATCGCGTCCTCCATCTGGCCTTCCATTAGACAATCTTTCACTAACATTATGAGAATCTCTAGATGGATTGTTAGCGCTAACACTTCAGTTAATTTATGGTTGGATAACTGGACAAGTGTCCCTTTAATCTCCATGTTGACTTATAATTCCCCTACTATTACCACTAATTACACTATTAGGGATGTTGTTAATTCCCATGACATCTCACTCATAATAATGTCCGTAATATCATTGAAAATAATACATTCTCCAACACTGATGATTTCTTCATTTTGGAGCCTTCTTTTAATGGAGTCCTTGATTCAAAAAGCTTCTATAAAAATTTTTTTAGTAACTCTGACTCTAGCATTAGCTGGTTGAAATCTTTCAATGAAACATGGATAAAGCCCTCTAGATTAAATCTTATTTGGCGTATTTCACATAATCGACTCCACACTGACCTGTGCCTTCAATATTTTGGGACCACTCTTTTCTCTAGATGTAATCTATGAAATCAACACTGTGAATATGCTGATCATTTATTTTTGTCTTGTACTACAGCTAGAACTCTTTGGAATTACACTCTTGACATTTTTGGTTGCAGATAATCTTTACTTTATAATATCCACTCTCAACTACAGATCTGTGTGAACTAGGACTCTTCGCAGAAAATTAAAAATCTCTTTCTGGCTTTGGTGGCGGAACTCTTACATGTGATCGGGTATGATAGAAATAATTATCTTCATAATAATAGCTCATTCAGTCTCATTTCATGTAAACAACATATTTTTATTTCCATCAAGGATACCACCTCTCTTCAAAAATCACATTGTAACAAATCTGTTGGCGATTTTTATATCCGTCTACGTATTAGGATTATGGGGTCTTATAGGTATCCTCGATGCACCTTTGAAGTTTTCTAGAAAGCTCCTCTTCTAGGATGGATCAAAGTCAACGTTGATGGTTCCTCGAGAAGAAATCCATGTCCGGAAGGGTGTGGAACCATTTTTAGAGACGATCTTGGCAGGTGCCAAGGCTATTTCATTGGCGGATGTGGCACGTTCTCGGCTCTGTAGGCGGAAATGCAGGGAGTGATTCATGCTGTTGATTTTGTCAAAGAAAAAGGTTGGAACAATAATTAGATTGAAAGTGACTCAACCACCGTCATCCAAGCTATAAGGAAAGGGGTGGTGAAACTTGCCTGGATGCTCACCTCTAGATGGATGAATTGTCTTTCATCGCTCACGGATCTCAACTTCATTTCCATGCTTTCTTTCCAGGAATCAAACAAGGTTACTGATAGACTTGCGAACAAGGAGGTTAATCAAGATATTATCTGGTTGCATGACCTTCCTGATGATCTAATCCCATTTTTTAATTAGGATTGTAATAAGATTCCATTTTTTCGACTTTTATAGTTCTTGTTCTTTTATGATCAATAAATATTTCCTTGGTCTTTGACTGAGGCACTGCCTTTTAAAAAAAGTGTAGAAGGGGAAACATTTATCACTCATAGGAGTTCCTATATAATCCAACTGACAAGCTTCCATGGGGTGGAGTTCTTAGAAACCATTGAATGATGTAAAGAACCAGGTTTTACATGTAATTGTTTTTAATTATATTAAATTATTACGAGTCAGAAAAAATTGACGGCGCATGATTCTGAGGCCCGGAGTGCCCAAAATGATTTCCTGAACCTTTTTTGGGTATATTATGTATACTCTTGAGGGGTGTTTTCTAAATTTTGAACCATTGCTTGGATTAATAATCTGATTGCACCGTTGAATATGAAAGGCTGAGATTTCATTAAGGGAGGCATTACTTTGACCACAGTAGTTCTGGAGAAAAAGTTATGATTTTTGACTTTTAAAAGAAATGAAATGAAATAATTTATTATTTTATTTCATACCTTCAAATGGACAAGCCAAGGAGTGGGGCCAACGATGTGTTAAGCCAATAAATGGCTTGACCTGCCAACCCTAACCAACAACGTCGTTAGGGAATTAGAATGATTCCTAATTAATGAGCCCCATTAAATTACAATGATGTTACATTCCCTCCCCCTATTCTATATATATAGATATTGGGGAAGGTATCTCCACTGCTTTGCCATGAAACAATGTGTGAAAGGAGCACCATGACACCAGACCCATAGAGGAAGGAGGTGATCTCATCAGAAGGTTACAAGCGACGCCAAAACCCCTAACCAGAGTTTGTCATTCGCGCGATGATGGGGGAGGCTTGTTACATGGATGACGAACAATGAGATCTTCTCAATCAAGACCACTCACCAACGTTTCGAGGTTGAGGTTGTGTTGATTGATTTTTTCCCCGCATTTCATTCTGAAATGATAAGAATAGAGAAAATCATAAACAAGTTGATATGTTATTCTTTTTTTATATATGCGGGAGGGTTTGTATTACTATTATGATCGAGATTGAAATCAAGGCCCGAAATTCCATTGAGCCTTTTCCGAGAATCATGATTTATTTTATAATATAGAGGGAGTGAGCCGATACGAACAAGACCTGCGCTCCACCTCTTGAGAGTTGATTGTGATCGCCCATTTTGGAGAGAAAGACAAGCTGAATCAGATCACACCACCATGAAGAACACGATTGCAGGAGGCCGTAGGCTCATACATAGAAGGAAACGGGCCACTGGTGCGCAGCCAACAGCACGAAGAGAACCCTAAAATCGGCATCGACGGCGATGAATAGAGGCCCAGCGATGACACAAGGCGGCACCAACTGCATTCCTGATAGATCGACCGGCCGCCGCCCCGGGCGGCACCGGAACATGGGTGGGGCAGGACTCCAGTGGCTCACCCTCACAACTGTAGGGCTGCTGCCTGCATAGGCCGTAACGGGAGTTGGGGACGTCATATCGATTGGCAGCCGGTGGGTGGGAAGCACACCAGCGGCGTGCCCAAAAGAAAAGACATGGCCCACCGACCACGACACAGAGGATCACGACGCCACTTAGCGCAACATTGGGTCATCCCCCATGTGTTGACCCGCTGATGTGGCTTCGTGCCACTTCAGTCATACTCGGATGCACCACGTCTGGGTATCCCTGTCGGCTCACACATACAGGTGGGTGGCACAGTTGGGTCGACCCAACGGACCGACCCACAACCTAGCGGGCTGACCCACAACCCAGCGAGCTGACACGTGACTCACCAGTCTGACCTGCGGCCCAGTCGGGTCAGGCCCGTCCTAGCAGGCTGGGTTGACCTGGGTCAGGTCAAACTGAATTTGGGCTAGGTTGACCCAAGTTGATCTTGGTCGGCACATGCAAATCTGGGTCGGGCTGGTCCAACCGAGGCGGACCGGACCTAGATCCAGTACCGATGAGTTACACAAAACGAGCCCCAAATTCTAAATTGGATGCCTATTTGATGAGCCTTATACGGCATTGGGATCCTTAGGACATGGAGGTCCTTTTGAGACACTCCACCTATGTTTTGGAGAAATTGGGGGTAAAACTGTGTTGGATCGAACACGAATCCAACTGGTCCCTTGGCACAAAAACCCCTATATCATCCAAATTGTGTATCTGATTGATGAGCCATTTACAGCTTTGTGACCTTACTGTGAAGATAGATCTTTTGTAATAAATTGTGGTTAAATCGATAGAAATAAATATGTAGTGAGTGGCTTGGGGAAAGGAACTCCCAAGTAGACTACGTACAAAACCATACAGTTTGCTGAGAAATAGAGACTACTTGACGATGGCCCAATGGGAAGCAGCTCTGTGGGACCTAGCAGGCCCATGGTGGGGTACGATTATGTGTGACCTGGTAGACCCATGGTACTCAACAAATAGAATACCTCAGTTCGGCCAAGGAGGGAAGTGGCTCTGTGTGACCCGATAGGCCCATGGTGTGAAGCAACTCTCTGTGACCAGACATACCGATATTACCCATTAGGGATGAGTACCAAAATAGTTCAAGGTTAGTGGGAAGTGGCTCTTTGTGACCCAGAAGTCCCACTATACTTGATAGAGGAGGAGTTCTCCAATAGTCATGGATTTAGACGATTTGATGAACCTTCAATCCATGACATAAAGTGATACCTTGCGTGAGCTGACTTGTGTTGTGTACTTTTTCTTTTCACTATAATTCCCATTTTTTGTGTGGAAAATCCTTATTGTTTTGGGGTTCATTATTGAGTTTAGTTTTACACACCCCCTGCATGGGCCCTACCCATGTGTATGTCTTGTGATGTGTCGAAGATCGATGCTTCGATGATGAACTTGATGGGGTTGGACAAGGCGAACCACAGTGTGATCCGACAGACAAGACGTACTCCCTCAACTTACAATAGCTACACTTATCCTACGATCAGGTGGGGATTTCTATGAATGGACATTAAATAAATATTGTACTTTACTGATTTCAGTACTTTCTTTTGGGGTTTGTATTCTGGTTTTTTTTACTTTCAGCTATGACAGTACTCAGTTTCCTCCCAGTGGTATACTCTCTCTATTCATGTGAGTTGGTACTTGGTTTGGTTTGCATGTGCATAGAAGATTCCAGGAAAATGCCTCTGACATCCAGGTTTACGCCCTCGATGCTAGTCTTCAGCCCCTAGTCTTCAGGTGGCGGGCTTGGGGAAGTCACGGAACGGGCCCCGGGGGATGGGTTATGACACATGACATGGAAATCACCATGACATGATGATACACTGATATTTACTCAACCATTTATGATCAATCATGGGTATCAATTATCAAAAGAATTTTTATCAATTAGATTAATTAATATCATAATCATTTACACATGTTGTAGATTTCTTGAAACATCATGAATATTCTTGAATGTTTGAGAAGCATCTAGTGAAGTTGAGTTGAGAGGGACTTTTTTTTGTATTCATTGAGTTGGAAAATGAAATTCATTAACCTCATTTTCTTCTATGAACAGAAAAATAAAAATGGGGTGAATTTATAATACAGTTTTATGAATAATAAGCTATTAAAATGTTCACAAGGAGTCAATGTGATGACTGTTTTGAAAGAGGGTGGGTTTCCAACCTAGTCATTATTTTTTTGAACAAGTACATCAAGAAAAGTTTTAGTGAAAGGTGGTATCCGGCAATGGCTCCAATTAAGGACATCCAACATATTCATCGACAAGAGATACAAGATAAAGGTTGTATCAGAATGGGTATTTAAATATATTATGGGGAAAAATTGTATGTTTTTCAGAAAAAATCATAAAACCATAGCACAGTTTCATGAGATGAAATAGATGGAGTATAATAGAAGATATTAGTAGGTATAATGGATAACAATTCTAGATGGAGTCATTATATAGATATTTTTCTGGATGAACATTCAATAAGATCTGTTGAAAATTTTGTTATCTTAATGTGGCACATTTTGAAAATAAATATTTAATAATGAGGACATTCATTATTTCAACATACAAAGATTTTATGAAATATATACTTTTATAATGAATTTAAACATTTAGACAACTTTCATTTAACGTAATAGTGATTTTCCTTGAGAAATACAATTTTTTTGTAAAACAATCATTTATTCTCATAAAATTATGTAAATTAAATTTCAATTTATGTTTTTAAAAAATAATTATTATTTAGTTACATTTTATGTAATTATGAAGTTTTGAATCATATTAATATTGTATTTCATTGTATATTTATTTTGGGGTTTGAAAAATGAATTTCATTCAGAAAATATTTTAATGTCTAATATGTTTATACATTTTAATTATTTAAAATAATAAATAACGAGGAGTATTTTAAATGAAATATACATTTTATATATCAATACCTTTTAATTTTAATTTTTATAATTATTATTATAATACACATAGTTAATATAATACCAACATTTTGTTGGTAAAATACACTTATGAAAAACTTATTTTTTCATCACTTTTTGTGGGTCAGGTTTTGAATTTAATTTCTGAAAAATTAATAAAATTTATTTTAAAAAATAAATTTTATTTTTTAAATCATAAAATAAATATTATATTAGGGTTTTTTGTATATTTTCATAAAAGATAAATTTTCAGATGAATAATAAGAAATACAGAATTTAATAGAAAAATGATTTTTTCATAAATTATTCATAAAGATAAGTATTTTATAAAATTTAATTTAAATCAAAATAAAATAAATTATATATATATATATAAATATATATAATTAATACCATTATAATGAAATTCATATTGAAATTGGATATTAAAACTTTGAAAAAATTTGAACATATTCATTTAGAAAATTCCATTTCTCTTGATGCCTGTAACATTAATTTTAAAAATAAATATTCCACATTATATGATTTGAATATAGATAAATAGATTCCATATTTTTAATCATGATATTTTATATTATCTAAAAAGGTCAATTGAATTTCTAACCAGAATAAATATTGAAAATATTAAAAATTAATTATTATGGTTAAGGTATAATGGTTTTAGTCCAGATTAAACAAAAAATATAATTTTAAAAAATGAACCAAAACATTTACCAAAAAAATTGGATAGAAATATTTTTACCTATTACTTTATATTATTCAAAATGGTGTATTAGTGGAATATTTTCACATGAAAAAATATGTGTGAAATTCTTTCTCACAAAAAATTATAAGTGTGCCTCATATATATATGGCCACCACATATTCTATAATATTAAAACCTTAAAACCATTTTTTAGAAAATAAATACCCAAATAAATTCCCTAATTATACTTTATCATACTATAATATTTTTTTTGGATAGAAATCTATCCTAATAAGTACTTTGATGAAAACCTGAGTAGGAAACCTGATGAAGGGGTAATGTTAATCAACACACATTGTTTTATTTAATTTCATAACTCATTACATTATTATTATAAAATGATGAATATAAAGTTCGTATATTAGTTATAGTGAGATTTTTTTGTCATGGTAATTTTTGACCAACATATCCACTTCCATCAAGTGGGTTATTAAATAATCATTTTTGTGTAAATCCAACTACCACCTTGCAAATTGACATCATTCATTTTCTCAATTAAAAACCCTAATTGTTGAGTATGATGATGTATCTGAAGAATATTTTGTATATATATAACATAATTATATGTATTGAATCACTATATCATATATATAACTTTTTAATTCATTTTTATAGTGGATTTGATAACATCTATCGTGTGTATAGTGAACTACCACCTCATGGTGTGATGTGATTTTTTCACTAAAGATTTTCATGAATGATAATGATGAGAAATATATGTTAAATACATGACATAAATTTGATATTAATGAAATATTTATCATTCTTAAATGATAATATATTATTTTATTACTTAACTTTTCACTCATTGAAATATGAAAACATCGTTTGTGTATATGTGGAATATCGCCTTCACGTAGCGATGTGAATCATTCTTCATAACCAAGAGACATGGATGATATGTATAATTATATTGAAATTAATATTATGTTATTTATTATTTTATTCTAACTTTTAATGATAATATATTACTTATATACTTTACATAATTACTATTGAAAAATGGAAAAGTTACTCAAGTGTACATACGACCTACTATCTATATGATCATAACACACTTCATTTAAAAAAACCATATTTTTTTATTGGGAATAAAATTATAAATGATTTTAAAATATGATAACATGTAATGAACATTATTTCAGTTGGTGATGGAATCGTGAACAACATAAGGGTGAAAATGGAAAAATCAGGACATATATAAGTAACAAAATCTTTATTACACGGAACTTGAATTTAACATGGAATTTTTAATTAATGAGTAATTGAATGACATAAATAAATAATAATAGTAATATATATATATATATATATATTTCTCTTTAATAGTTTTACCTAAAACATTTATTTATTATATAGTCGTTTCAAAGGAGTACGAAGTATGTGAAGACTTTCGTAATGGATTTATATTCACTCTTTTATTTCTTGGAGTTATCAGAAAATTCACCCCTCATATCAATTATATGATGTATATAATGAAATATTTGAATGATATATTATCAATAAAATTATTTTCATTATATCTAATGATTTATTTTTATATTATTTTTTTCATTATGATAAAAAATATTACTAAAGCGGTAATAGATTTTTCCCTCAATTTTCATTATTTGAGATGTATTCTATGTAACACATAAATATTATTTCATGGGATGTATATACCACCGCACATGAATTTAATATCATGAATTTATTTTTATCCATGATTTTTTTATTTCCAAATTATTTTATTTTATCACGGGGTTTATGATCCAATGTAACTGAAGTGGTATTTATTTTTATGTTAATATCTCATTGTTTATCAATATTTATTCTGATTAGGTTTTAGTTGATAAATTTTATGATATATGTCTCATAATACTAATTAATATAATTCCCCTATGAAAATTCATGAATGTTTCAAGTAATATTTCTATTATTTCACTAATTAGTACTATAAATAATTGAAATCATGTTTCTATGAAAATCAATCCATATTTTTCACTTTGGCCCAAAATAAATATTCATAAAAACAATGTTTTCTAAAAATTATTTCAATTTTTTTATTCATTGTTTTTAAAGGTAATTTTTACTATTGTTTTATATTTTTTAAAAAAATGAATAAAAATTGATTTTTAAGGGAATTTCACAGTGTCGCCTTTTCAAACCCTCCACACATAGAAAACCCCCTCCCCCACGAAGAGGCAGTACCCAGAGGCAGATCCCCAGCCAGGGAACGAGTCGTTGCTAGCCAAGATGGCAGAGCATCCCGGAGGGTAACGACCCGGCAGTGATTGTTCATCATAGCAATCTGTCAGCAATTGGGTTGCACCTCATTTTGCCCACCCAGAGGGGTCCTGGCGGCCCGGCAAAGCGGGTGGATCCCGGGGGAGTGGCGCGCCCTGAGAGTGGACTCCCAGGATTAGAACCATGAACCTCCCAAATAACAACCTTGTTTTGGCAACTCACCTTCACCATCGAAGCACCACTGAAGTTGCTTGAATATAATTTTAATGTTTTGTTCCAAAAAATAATTTAGATTTTACCAAAAATGTGAAATGTATCATTTTATTAAAATTCATGGAATAAAGATTATTTCCCAATATAGTGAATGTTATATTATAAAAAACACTAAATACAAGTTTTCATGGTTATTTTTAAAATAAATAGTTTTTAAAATGTTGTAGGTTTTCGATAAATATTTATCTAGTGTATAGGAAATTTACCTCTTGAATTGACTAAAATTAATGGTTTATGTTTAAGATGACAATATATTTATGGAACTTGTATAATTTTCATGGGATATAACATTATAATATTTTTAGAAATATATATTCTTTTATATGAGTTATGATATAATGATATGATGAAATGATTATGAAATCCGTCCCTTATCCAGGTGTTATGATAAGATGAAATATCTATGAAACCCATTTCATTTCTTCAGTTATGATATGATGATTGTTTCAAGATAATGTGGCACACATATTTATGATTTTCATTTTGTGATGGGCTGGAACTATACCAGCTATAAATTTATAGGTTAATGATAAATTTTGTATGACCTTAGAGGGTACACATGTGTTTAATCAATGTCCGAACAAATACGGTACATTGGAGGTAATCCTAAGCCCAAAGTAGGTACATTAGTGATCAGTCGATACCAAAAATTTTATGAATATTATTGAAGATATACTTGAGATAAGATATTTTATGCTTATGTTTATGCCAAAATTCAATGTATTTTACAAATGTTGTTTACCCTTGGATTATTTTCTTTGGTTTTTTATGACTCATGTCATATCAAATATAAATATTTAAATAATTAAACAAGATATTTATCAGTAATATGGATTGTATGTTTTCCAAATGTAATTATCCTTTTTCATACATTTATATACACACTAGGTTTTCATATGTCACTTAATTTCCTTTACATGGCATCTATTCTCATACTGTCTTATGTTTTCATTCCCTTGGTTATAAAGAATGTATTTAAGTAGGGTATTTTTGTGAATAGTACTGAAGTAAAATACCATTATTAGAGATAATGAATATCTTTCCTAAAATAATAAGAGTGTGTTCCAATTATTCCATTCCACTATTTTGTTCTATTCCATAGGTAAGTATTTGTGCAGTGTAGTGAATATTTATATTATAATATGAAATATCCATTCATGAGAATCCTGGGTCAGGATATTTGGTATCATAAATTTTTTTTAGAAAAATATTTAATAATTGTCTAATAAAAAATTATTGTGATACTTTGGGATATTTCTCTGAATATATTTAGGGATATATCTATTGTTATCCATTAGGATGTGTCAAAAAATAGGAAAATGCTCTAGAATTTTTTCAAAAGAGAGAGATGGTGGTTTCCAATAATTTACATCATTGTCTGGATAATACATGTTTTTTTATATCTATTATAGTGGTTCCATTGGGACATAACTCAAAAAATGGAACATTATTATGGAATCTAGCATCATGTGGTGAATTATAATGGCCCAAGATTCACACTTAACCAGATACTCATAGGGGATATGGTTGGTAATTTCACAGTCTCTTTACAAAACATCATGAAAGATTTAATTATATGATGACGTTGAATGACCTAAGACAAAAAATTGGTGTTTTATATTAAAAATAAATTTCCATCGTTTACATATAATACATATAATATAGATGATTATTTATTTTCTACTTTGAATATTGTTACTCACAAAATGGTTTTTTATTTTAGTCAATGGCTGGATCAAGAAGGAGACATTTTAAAATTGAATGTAATAGAATATTATGTGACTATGAGAATCTAAATTGAATGAAATTTTGTGTGAGGGATATTGTTATTATTCTAAATTATTTATCACTATATAAGATTAAATTTTTTTACCTTAACCATATCTCAGACCTTCCAAAGAAGAAAATTATAGAGTCCAATAACAGTCCAGGTAACGGAGGAAATAGTTTAATAATGATTTAATTTTATATATGTGAAGAATGTATGATGAATTGTTCGAGTTGATTTCCAAGAGGAATGAGACGATTTTTTGAGTATGGAAAATAAGGACATGAATTAAGTAATTTTAGATGAAAAATGAAAAATTTGTTTAACACAATGGTTGTGAATAATTATCTCCATATTATATCATAAATGATTGAATGTATAAAATGTATAAAGTATTAGAATTAAGAAATTGTTTTCAAAGGGGACATATCATGATGATAATTTGAAAGAATGTACGAGTGATGGTTATATTACTGATGTTGAAGATAATAAAAATGACTTATGAAAAAAATAAGTGTTATGGAATAAGATGAAAACACCTAGTAAATGTTTTGGGAAGTAAGATGGATAATAAAAGTGAATATTTATTGGAATTAAATAATTATTTTATACAAATATTGAAATATATAACGATTGTTTAGTATATGTTTTTCATAATATATTTAAAAAAATATTTTGAAATGTTCCGATGACAAAGAAATGTTATTTAAGGGAAATGATATTTTTTATTAAGGTTGTGTGACCCTTAAAACAAATTTCAATGTTGAGGAAATGTTGTTTACTATAGAAAAATAGATTATTAATATGGGTAAATTAGATTAGATATTATTCAAAAACTCATAAATGATAAAGTATTTTTTTCTATGTTTTTTATCATTAATATATTACAAAAATAATTGGATCCAACATATATATAAATTAAACTTTTTTTTGTATGGAATTAGGAATCATAGTTGTTCTAAATATTTTTATTTTAATTCAGGTTGTTACCATGTTTTAAGAGAATACATGATGAAGGTAATCCCATGTTTGTTATTTAACAATCATGATCCACTTTATATTATATAAGGGACTAATATAAATTTGGTTTTGAGAAATATAGTGATGTTATGTATAATTTTTAATTTTATAAGTGTTATTAGGTTAACTCATTATGTAATAGTTTATGTTGAATTTTAGAGGAGGTTTTAGAGATTAAAGTATTACTTCACTATATGAATATTTATGCATATTGGATAACCTGTGCTAATGATTTTTTTGTGATTAAATAAAAAGAGAGTTGAAATGAATTCTCATTATAATTATTGATCTTATGATATATTAGTGATTAAAGGATAAAAAAAATTTCACCATTTATTGGAGTAAGAGATTAAGAGGATATTGATAAATACTCAACAAATGGTTGAGATTATTATTATTAAATAGAGTCAAATTGTGTAAGTATGTATTAAAATTAAAATTGTTCTCTAATATGAAAATGATCATGAAAGAAAATTTTATTACGTGAACTTCATTATTTATGATATAAATGACCATTTTCACATAACTTTGGTTTATCATTTTATAGTTATTAAACATCTCCATGGAAGAAAATTCATTCTGATTAATAATCTCTTTCACTCACTATAATTCTTTAAAATATAATTAAATGTAATAATCTATCATTACCACCTTATTCTAACTATTTGTAATACTAGGTATGAGTTACTTTTAGAAACCTTTATGTTTCTAACATTCCATTTTCATGGAAGGTGTTTTTTTCATTTGTATGATGAGGTTTTCTATGAATGAACTCTAAATGCTTAATCATTTGATGATCGATAATAATTTCAAAGGAATGTTTTATTTTATGGGGTGTAGATTCTAATGTCACAATATTTTTTGAAATAATTTTTTATCAAAATAATTTAAATGTTTAGATCACTTGTGTTTCACAAAAAAATGATATTCTTTGAAAACATGAATAATACACGACACCGAGCTTCAACAAACCATTAAATAATATTAATATAACCTTGATTTAAATTATAATATTTTGAAAATAATTTTTTTTATGAAAAAAATATATAAATTTCATAATCAATATAATTGTATTTATAATTTTTTTAAATAATTAATATATTTTTTGTAAAGTGTTACAGATATCCGAAATTTGTTTTTTTTCAAATATGAATTTATAGTTTTAATGAGAAATTAATATTAATATTTTATATAATATTTTCTAATAAATTTGGAAGAATTGTTTATTAAATAATGTTATTAATATTACTAAATGGAAAAGTCTTTTGATTTTTTGGAAAATATTGATTTTTCAGTGAATAGTGAATATATTTATTTCTGTAAAAATAACTTTTCTATTCAACTAATTAAGAAATATAAATTAGAAATGATGGTTTAAAAAAAAATATATAATATAGTTAAATTTAACCCACATATATATTATTTCATCATATATTTATTATATTTTATTATAAGTTTATTTTTTGGTTTTAAAAAGGATTTTAAAGAACCTTTTTAATGTTCATAGTTTTTATCAATTTTATTTTGTTAAAATATTTCAAAATGAATAAATGTTTAAATTTAATTTTTATATTATATATAAATAAATTTTAATTGAGATTAATACAATCTTAATTTTTTATTTAATGTTAAAATAAAATAATCTTGTGCATGATAAGTACACTTTTCGAAACCCCACTTTTTCCTCACGTTTAAGGGTTTTATTATAAATTTAATTATTGAAAAATTTTAAAAAATTATTTTGAATATCATAATATCAAAATTATATTATTTTAAATTCTTGATATATTTTTGAATGGATTAATTTTTTAAAAATTGTGAAAATACTAAATTTTGATTGGAAAATTCCATTTACTTTATATAATTTATTTTATTAAGATATATTTTGAATTTATTATATAGGAAAATTTGTTAAATTAAATATTTATTAATATAATTTAGAAAATTGGATTCAATTTCATATTGATATTGTATATAAAAACATTGTACTTTTTGAAAATATTCCCTCTGGGAACCCACTTTTTTTCCATGTTTGTGAGATTAATTTTAAATATACTTCTCACACTTATGTCAATGTAATTTTGAAAAATGGATTAAATATTTGTATGAAGAATAATTTATATTATATAATATGTTAAAAATAATTCTTGACCAATATAAATAATTCTTATAGTGAAAATTAATTATCGCAGTTAATGTAAAAATGGTTTTAAAAGGGGGTTGTGGGTATTCTAAAATGAGAAGGTTTAAAAATGACCAAACAATTTTAAAACAATAATTTTATGGGCATATTTAGACATTATATATCTTATTATCAATTTGTGTCTATTATTGTTTCCTGAAGATAAAAATAATCCTTGGTGGACTTCTTTCATTAAAAAATAAAAGTGTGACACTCACCTTAACTATAAAATGACACACATTCTCCTCTTCTCATAAACACATGAAAAATTTTTGGTTAGGAATAATCCTACAGTAAAATCATTCCAAATTTTTTCCCCTAATAGTTTATTCCATAGTTTTTATAGAAATTATTTCTAGGAAGGCTTTTTTTCAATCTGAAAGACAATACCTGAAGAACATGTAACATTCATCAAAGTGCATTTTTGTTTTTTATTTCTACACCTTATTCAATAATTATTATAACATAATGTTATAATATGTTTATTGTTTCCATATAATTAGTTTTTTTTATGTTAAGGTAGTTACTAGAAACTATCTTCAATTTCCTAAAATGGTTGAAGCAATCATCATTTATGTGTATAGAGAACTACTACCTTGCAAACCATTCTCATTTGTTTTTCCATTAATACATCTCCCGGTTGGGTATGATGTTGTATATAAAGTATATATATAATATTCATAACATAATAATGAATTTAGTGTCACTATATAATAAATATAGGTTTTCATCTTTCCCTAGGGGATTTAATAACATCACCCATGTGTAAGGAGAACTACCGCGTCATGAAGCGATGTGATTTGTTCTTTACAATCAATTTATATAGAAGATAATAATGATATGTCTATTTGATATTAATTAAAAATATATAATATTAATTAATTATATTTTTTTATTAAAATATAATATATCATTTTATTTCTTAAATTTCACTCACTCGTAGATGATAACATCATTCTTGTATGGGTGGACTACAGCCTTCACGGAATGATGTGACTCTATTATCATCACCGAACCACATGGATGATATTTAAAAGCATATTTAATTAAATTATATGGTGTTTATAATAATATTATTATAATTTAACTAGAGTATGTTACTTACCCCCTTTCCATAATGATCATTGAAAATTGGATACGTTACTCATTCGTATGTATGACCTACCGTCTCTATGACAGTAACATAATTCATATATAAAAAATTGCAATAGTAATTTGAATTAAAAGTAATTTTTTTTATAAATATGATAATTATTTAATTATTATTATACCTTAGGTTATGAGAACATTATCAATTAAGGAGGATCAAAAATAAAAAAATCAATACATATACGAAAAAAATACCAGTAATTATTTAAAAATGAAGTTAACATGGAATATGTAATATATGTGTAATTAAAGGGAATAATTAATTCATATATTTTATTATATATACAAATATGGTTATGTAATGTATTATTAATAATTTTTTTATATTGTAAATTTAAATTAATTTGAATTAATTCATGACTTACAGTAATGTATTTTTAGTCTCTATTTATTTCTAGGTGATATATGAAAATTCACCACTTCTGTCTTTTGTGTGGTGTATATAATAAACCATTGAATTGTTTTATAATTAATATTTTTATTTCAATAATATTTAATGATTTATTTTAGTTTATATGTTTTACGATTTACTATTCAAAATATTACTAATGCGTTATGAGATTAATGTTTCAATTATTATTCTTTTAGATGAATATTATTTTATAAACAAATGTTACTTCATGACGTGTATATTCCAACAATTAAATTTTTAATTTCATGATTTTATATACTCATTATATTTTAATCTCATATTTATTTTTTTCACGGAGGGGTCAACTAATTAAACATTACCCATGTTGAAATGATTTTATGTTACTATCTCATAATTTTCAGTATTATTTATGATTGTGTTTCATATAGTAATATGATATGTTTAATATCTCAATAAACTCATGAATTTAATTATCCTATTATTATTAATGACATTTTTAAGTAATAGTACTACTTTAATAAACAATTTTCCATAAAATAATATAGATTTGTTTTATGAATATCAGACCTTATTTCTCTCTTTCATTTGAAATATTTTATCTTCCACAAAAATGTTTAATTAAATAGTTTTCAAATTTTTTATTATCATATTAAATTTAGAATAAAATTATACACATTTTTTATTTTTTAGAAACCATATTTAAATTAATCAACCTATAATTTTATGAAAAATTATCATTTTCATTTTGTTGAAAATGTGAATGAAATCTTTTTTGAAATGTTCATGGCATAAAATATATTTACCACTTTCAGTCCTTTCTCAATGATCTCTCACATTCAATACATGTTTTAAAGGTTATTTTTAAAATAAAAGTATTTTAAAAATGTTTTCTATTTAAAATAAATTCAAATGTAATTGATATTTTCCACAATAATTGTTTAACAAAAAATTTAAAGAATATTTTTATATAAAGGGATTTTTAAAATTTTCAAGGTTTTAAAAAGTTATTTTCATAAGGAAAGGATATCTAACATGATAATTATACACTAAAATATTTCAAAATAATTATCCATCTAAGATAAAATATTTTGATGTTACTTATTCATTATTAGGGATATGATCCTAGGAAAAAATTCTTATTCTTTTTTGATTTGGTTAATGAGTATGATGAAAAGATGATTATAGAAATTATTTATTTTGAATAGGTTAGACCATGATACAATTCTTATGAAACATGTTTTTTTCTGTGGGTTAACCTATTATGAAATGATGAAATGATTATGAAACCTATATTTTTTCTATAGGTCAAGATAAGTGGAAATTTATATGAAACAAATTTCATTTCATGGGTTATGATATCATGGATGTTTTTTTGTCTTTTGGGAAACATTTGTATGGGCATAATTATGTTATGGGTGTGACCAATATTTCCCATTAATAAATTTGGTAATTATAAATGTTCTATGAGATTAGAGGGTACACATGTGGCGAGACCAAGCCCAAAATATTGTGTACATAGATGGTTAGTCCTATCCTAAATCAAGAAGGTAAGTGGGAGGTCATTACAAGTCTATATAAGGTAAAATGGTTTCTATCCCAAGAAAAACATGTTATAAATGTCCTTGTAAAAGGATAAAAAATAATATTTTCTATGATTATGTTTATTATACAATTCCATGCCTTATTATAATGTTACGCTCTCTTGGATCATGTTCTCTGACTTTCTTATGATTCATGTCTTAGGAACTGCCACTCATTATGTAATGACTCAAGATTATGATACTATATATGAAGGTTATGTTTTTAAAATTTTATTCTCTTATCTCATACACTTATGTTAATATTATTCTTACTTACCATTTTTATTTACCCTTATTTAGGTTCTTAGCTCACCATGTCTAATGATTCGTTTCCATGAGTTATAATGATTATTTTTTATGTACGGTATGTTTGTGAAGCATAATGAAGTGGAAAATAATTATGGGAGACATTGAATATATTTTTTGAATTAAGAATATTGTGTTATATTTTTCCAAATGATATTAAATATTATGTTCACCAGGCCCATGTCTTCTCAATTTAAAGAATATTTTTGTAAAAAGATGTAATATTCATGTATGAGATACCATGGTTGCTATAATTATAATCCTTAAAATCAATAGGAAGAATATTTATAACAATAGTTAGTTAAAATTGGATCTTTAATATTACTATATAGAAAAATTATAATAATAGTTAGTTATGTTTAATTTTTTTTAAAGGTTGGGCCCGAAGCCTCAATTTATTATTTAAATCAAAGACCTCTTTAGTATGGGTAGAGGGATCAAAACTCTTACCAGTTTCCATGGGTCAATTTCAACAAAATTGAAATTGTAAAAGTTCACAATTAATTCATCCCCACCCTTATTAGTGGTCATCACAGTTCTAAGGAACATCATGACCATTTAATATTGTGTTCATGGTCATACCCACCAAATTTTAATATTTTTTTTCAATGTTCTAATATAATTTTTTACAATATATAAATAAAATTTTATGTGAATTTAATATCATTAATATAATAACATATCTCATATTAATCATTCTTATAATTCAAAGACACTTATTACTATTTGAAAATCATTAGAATATTTAATAAATTCTCACATAATTATAAATATATCAAAATTTGATAATGAAAATTATTTATCCCATTGAAATAAATATTTGAATTTATAGAATTAATAACCATTAACCTATGGTACCATATCTGAGGAGACCAACTAATATTTCAAATTAAACCATTTTTTAAAATATTAAATTATTATTAATAAAATTTAATATAATCTATACCATTGATTATTAGAGATAAACTATTAAATAAAATTAGAATATTCTTTAAAATATTGAAATTTTATTTAACTAATCTTAATTAAAAAATAAATAATTTTATTAATCCAAAAATAATTTGTAAATGATACTATTATGGTCATATTTCTATGATACATAATATTCAACTATAACTTATAATATTTCATTATCTACACTTAATATAACTATAATTAAATAAAAAATTTAAAATATTATATTTCAATTAATATATATATATATATATATATAAATTAGAAGTCGAAAAAGAATAATGAATGAACCAGTATAGTCACATGGATGTTAGGTAATGAGGACTGAGAGTGTCCCCTATGAAATTATCCACACATTTTTTGGCAAGGGAACAGGCATTGTGGTATAAATTTAACTAGTTATCTAGAGTGGCCTTAGAGGTGAGAGAATATACATATCGATTACACTCATTCCTTGTGTGAATAACCTCCACTATATTAGAGATGCAAGATTTTTAATGCCAATCATGGTTGGTAATGGACCATGGAGTGGAGATATTCTAGATAATGGAAATTTAGATAACATAGGAGTTGGTTTCAATAGCCACCATCTCCACATTACTTGTTCTTCCAATTTATGAACCATTAATCATTGCATTTGCCACCACCAATATGGAATAACCTATCTTTAATGAGTAATTGATGGCATTTTAGATCAAATCTTTATAGTGGTGAAAAAAATCCTTTATTTATATCACATGAACTACAAGATCTATCAGCATTATGTTTGAGTCCCTTTGTAGGGGGCCACTAAAAAATCGATCTACCTTTGGAATGATTTCTAACAATGAGCATGGAAGGGTACCTATTCATAATGATAGCCATAAGAGATGGTTCTTGTTACCAATTTCTTAAAATAGTGGTTGTCATATAGGTATGGAATCTCATTTTGGGGACCAGATACCTAATTAAACTTTTATTACTATCATGATTAACCTTATTTCTTGTAGTCAAATAGGACCATTAACCTTTATAAAAAAATATAGCATTATCCATGGCCTCTTGGGATTTTCTATTAATGTATTGGAACCGATGTTGAAGGAAAGTACCATTGACTATTTCTAGATTCACCATTCTTGAAAAAAGACCAACTGAATGCACAAGGATAAAGAAAACTCTACCAAAAAGAATAAATTAGTTACTAATTGATTTCATGGATTGATACAATAAAACACCAGGAATCTAAATGGATTCCCTTATGTTGCACTATAACTTTAGTGTGTATGGAGTGATTTGAAAATAACAAGATGAATAAATTAACTCTCATAGTAATCATCTTGAACTAGTGATAGTGACATAAGATGTCAGAGGCACTAGAGCCATTCAAAAGCCTTAAGTTTTCCTTAGAATAAAAATTTAAAAAATTTATAATCGTGAAGATTATATGATCCTGATCAAATAAAACCAGAATGTGTTTGAAAAAAATCCAATTGATTGTTACTGATGACCAAATTTATGAACTCTGGATTATTTCATTATTTCTAGAACATAATATTCATTTTCAGACCTCAATAAAATCCACGTTTGATACTGATCAAATTTTTATTATAAATGTTGTTTTCTCCTTGATCAATAATCTAGCGTGTAGGATTCTACAGCAATATGATGTGGTTATGAAAATCCTTTCACATGTTTGAAGAACCACCATTCATAAATTAGATGTTTCTTTCATATTTGATCTTGTTGAAGTATTCCAAGAGAGTAGGGCCCTCTAATGAATCCCTATTCCACCACACATGAAAACAATTCTGGACATCAGTGATGTCCCTTATGTTTATTTC
This sequence comes from Viscum album, assembly GCA_963277665.1. Lineage (NCBI taxonomy): Eukaryota > Viridiplantae > Streptophyta > Magnoliopsida > Santalales > Viscaceae > Viscum > Viscum album. Next base: position 1,118,262,203 of record OY728120.1, read on the forward strand.
TTCTTCATTATATGGTATATCTAAAATCAACCAAGGATCTCAATGAAACCACCTATCCATGTGTACATCCCATGTTGAGGATCAGATCTATGATTCAATGTACTTAATAATAGAATGATGAACCATGAGGATAGGTAGAACATGCCTCGGTATTGAGGAAATGACAAAGTTCATGAGTGTAACTCTTCCTTCTGGTGAGATAAAAAAATTATAATTTTTCAGATGGCTCTCAATTCAATCCATCACATTATAAAAACGATGAATACATTTCTAATAGGGGAAATATGAACACATATTTAATCCTTATTGATATTATTTCTTCGTATACCTATGTTGGATTAAATTTCATTGGACCTCCTATTCAATAAGGAGTTTGAAATAAAGATACAACACTTTTTAAGATTAATGACCAACCCCCTATACATGTGGTACTCATCCAAGGCCTTGTTCATGCCACTTATGGATCTCCAGTTACCATTAAAAATTAGTATCATATCTTCCAAAACCATAAGAGGGGAAACACCAATAAAATGAGATCAACAAATGAACTAAATAACAATACCATCCTCCTTGTAACTACTAATTAGCCTACTAAGAGAATCTTGAGAAATCCTGACATTGAGATTTTGGAGGATATTATTAGTTATTACATAGTGAATGATGATTAAATGGTTAATTATCTGTGATTAATAATAAAAAGGTTATTGATATGAATACAACTTGAGATCATTGAATTTTATTTATATTATTAGTTCTAATTTAATATTACATAAGTCATAGAATTATATTTTGTGATAATTTAGGAAATGGATATCATTAAGGTTACAATTTGAAATAAATTTTGATGTGATACTTTTGAAAGTCACAATTAGAGATTCCATGGAACATAATGATTTTTATGGTATCAATTTACGATTTCATAACTCATGGATACCGATGAGGGGCATAACATATATTTTATGCGAGATCACTGTGATCATTGATAATAATATATTGGGTAACTAATTTTTCATTGTTATATATGTTTGAATCATGGATTAATCATTTTTTTAATAAAACATTGATGATATATGTTTATGAATGTTTTAGTTATTATTTTATATCTCTCACATAGTAATAAATATTCAATAAACAAAGTATGTTTTTGATATTCCATGATCATCAGTCAATGATTTAATTTTATTTAGACTATATGTAAGAAATAGATTCTTTTTCTAATGTCATAGATTACATTTTATTTGTTATATGGTTTATATTAATTTGAATAAATATATTATTTTATAACTAACTATGATTTTGGTCCATCCCTATATATATATATATATACATATTCCATATCATATATGTAAGGGTCACCTAATTATTTTCTTTTACTAACTACCTAAATATTTTTATTAATTTTAATATTTAAATTCCAACATTTTTATTAATTTTATATTGAAATTCCATGTATAATGTGGTTGTTCTATAGGTACATATGAAGTTAACTATCTTAATAAATTTCAAAGAGGATTTAATTTAGTCATTCTTCCTGAGAATTCTTTATTATATATTATTGTATGCGTATAAGAGAAAAATAAGAATTTGTATATTTTTAGTAATACTAAATATAAATAACATTGATAATAAAATAGTCTTATAGATTGAAATTATTTATATAGGGGACATGGATATAGACATTATAGATATATTGAAGAAATTACATTATTAAAATTAAATTTGTGTTTCTGATTATAAATTATTCATTTTATCATTAAATTTATTGTGGGTTATTTTTATATTCTATAATATATATTTGTTATTTTAAATCATATTTAATTATTGGTATATTTTTTTCATGTATTGTTTTAGACCCTCAATTCAATTCTTTGAACTCTATCATATAGGAATATTTATAAGTAATTATTCAAACTCAAACTAAGGATCAAGTAATCACAATGACGTCTATATAAATTGTTATATCATTAAAATATTAATAATGTATGCTTAAAATTATTATTTAATATAATTTTAGTGTTATATAAGGTTGATTATAAAAATTAACTGTGAAAAAAATAAATATGCATACCAAGCAATTAAAAAATGTTAGAATGAATTATATGTTATCATGTATCTATTAACTTGTTTACATTATATATCATAGATTCATTAGATATTTTGATTTAAATTATGGGACATTTCTATCATATAAAGTCATGTGGAAATTGAGTGGAATGATTGTATATGAATTTGATTGATTTTATACTGTAACAATTAATAATATTTGTATTTATTATATTTTAACATAAAATTAAAATTTAAATGATTTTGTAAATAAAATATTATATTATTATTAAATATAAAAAAAATTACACACTAAAGTAGAAGAATATGATTGAAATTGTAAAAATATTATACTATTGTGAATAAATAGTGGGGTAATAATCGATATTAAAAACTAGTTATAAACTAAATATTTATTTGAGAGATATTTATTTACTCCATAAAGAAAATTTTTCTATAAAAATAAGGTAATAACTAATATATTTTCAAATTGAATTTTATCTATCCCATTAAAAATTGAAAATGAAATGTAGAAAACCCACACAATCATTAAATAATAATAATGACATATTTTGGGCACACCAAACACCATCACATTCTTCTTAAATATAAATTTATATATTATTTCCCAATCCTATTAAAAGAACCTAGGACTATTATTTTAATTTTTTAAAATTTTTATATATTATAAATTGAATGATTTTATTGGTTCGTTTTTAATATACTGATAAAAAATATCAACCATTTTATTTTAGTTACGATAATTTATGTTAGAGTATATTTTCAAAATAATCTTTTATTCATTGGAATAAATTATGTTTCTTCCTCCTAGTAACATTTATTATGTATTTTAATAACCATACCACATGGGAGATATATGTGATTATTGAATTTATTATTGAGTTTATTGATATTAAACTGATATAACTTTAATATGTTATTATTTTTATTATTATATTTAAAATATCCTAAGGGTCAAAAAAAGTTACCAAAGTACAAGTTGTAAAACAAACTCAGTCAATATTATTATTATTATTTGTATAACTATATGGTTATTTTTGGTATTAATAATTGTAATGATTTATGTGTGTATAACATATCACTGAGGGATATCCTAATGGTAATCAAGAGAGTTTACTTTTAATTTTATCCATGGCACATTGAAACATGTAAACATGTATATTTGGTTCATGATATATTATATTAACTAATTATTTTGAACATATATTCTTTCTATGATCTAGCCTCATTAGTGAGTTCACTATTTATGATTTATGGGGATAAAAATATATGGATTTTTAAATATTATACATTCACTCTTACAAATGATAATATTATTTCTAAACATTATAAACTCATTAATCTTAATGTGAATGAATCTAAATATGTGGTATTAATACAGCTTTAGTAGTTTACCCTATTTTATTATATTTTTATTTATACATTTAATTTTATTTAAAATAATCAAATGGTAGAAAATAAATAACTATATTTTAAATAAACATTATTATAGTAAAGGTATTGGATTTATAAACTAAATAAAATGTTAATTGATCTTGAAAATGGTATATATATATAGGCCACTACTAATTGATATTCACATTAGATTTAAGATGATACAAAATCATAAGAAAATATTTTTATTGAATACTCTAATAAAAAATAGAATTATAAGGGAAAAAATTGGATATGATCAAAATAGGGAAGACCCATTAAATTTGCAATGATATATAGACATCTACTTACGTAATGGGGATAATGATAAAAATTATATTATTTTATTATGAAAACATATAATCATAAAAGATATTGAATCATATTCAATATAACACAATACAGAAAATACCATGAAATAATGTTGCATTTGACTAGGGATTTAGTAATTATATCTAGAATGGAAAATATAAATGTGGTTGATGTTTCATGGGATTAAAACTAGTATAATGATTAAATAAAATGAACATATTTTATCTCAAATGACAATTAATATGATAAATTTTAATTGGTTAAAGTGAATGTCCCTAGAATAACAAATATACTACTCTAAAATAAAGCATTCAAATTAAAAAATATAGGCATGAAATATTATCAAATAAGTAAATGTGACAAATATTCTATTATAAATGAATAAAATGATAACTAAAATTAAAAATAAAGTTGTTATTTTATTATTATTTAATAATAGAAATTATTTCTAATTTTCGATCCCATTACAAAATCATTTTTAATAAAAACCAATTATTATGCATATTGTAGATACTTTTTAAAATTTTTCCTTATTTGTAATTAAATTTTATAAGGTATTTCATGTGTTTGATAAAAAAATCATCAATATAAAATAATTCATAATTTCTCATTTATTAAATCAAATATGTAACATCGAATTACTATTCCAATTGTTTATCATTAGGTGAGTTTTTTGAAATAGAGGTTTTTAAAATTTTTACCACTTTACTTTCTGTTTTTAGTACATATCAGGACAACTGATCTACTAGAATGTGATTTTAGATATAAATAAAATATAACATCATCACTAGGTCTAATTTTTTAATTAAATGGGTCCATTTACTCTTATAAATATTATAGAACATCGACTATCTTCTTAACTAGAAACAAGTAAAATTACTAAATTAATTGGAATTATTTTCATTAGGACGATTTTTATAGATATATGTTTACATGAAAGTGGAAATAAGATATTAATTTTTTATATTGAAAATGTAAATTAATTTTTCCTTTTTTCGGATCAAGATCATTAAAATAATAGTAGTTTTATTAATGTAAAAAGAATGAAATTTTAATAATTATCATATTTTTATAAGTCCAAATCAATAGGATGAAAATTTTGAACATCATTTTATATTTATTTATGAACTTTTTATGAATTATATACACATAATCATTATTAATTTTTTTTTTAAATTATATAGTTTTTTTAATTAGGATTCTCTATTGTGCTTATATAGGTTCTAGAATTGATACTCACTGATTAAGGAATGTATTTAATTATAATAAACATGAATGATTTTTTTCTGAACAAATGATATACCAATGTAACACAATTTACACACCCACACTCATTATTTATAATAGAATACGTTTTAACAAAAATGCTGAAATATCATCAATTCCTAAATTACTACATGGATTCGGGTACGGAGTATTACTAAAATATTTACTTAATAAGTAGTTAATTTGTAGTGAAATTAAGACATCGATATTAAATAATCATTAATAATATATGATTATTAGTTACATATAAAATAATTTATGAATGATTATTAAATAATTTCATAATGGAATGATCTCTATGATATTATCATTTAGTAATATACAATTTTTTTTCAATAGGTATTTTGGAAATGATAAAAATCTATTTCATATTTCTTCTTTAATTTATAATTCGTAGGATGCATGAAGTAGTTCCAATATAATTGAATATATTGAAGTAATATATATATATATATATATATATTACAAAATCCAGAAACCCCCTTTGGTATAAATGCATTCACTAACAAAATATTTTCTATAATTCAGGGGATTTATAAATCAATATGTCCAAATGTTCCCCAACTAATTCATTATAATCGGTACTATTCCTATCTAAGAAAATTCCTAATTATCCTTCTTATTAATATTTTTTATAATATAGAAAAAATGTAATTATTTTCATCCTTACCTAGATAATAATAATATTTTTTAAATGTTATGTAAAATTTATTCTAATAGTAGGGAACCTTGTGGGTACATTACTATACTTTGAATGTAGGACTAGAGCTCTCCATCACCCAATCTATCCATATGACTGTGTTAATGTGGACACATTAATGATATATATTAAGTATGTTTGGATTGTAGGAGGTGAGGTATTTTTTAGTAGACAAAATGTGGTCTATGAATAGTGGGTTTAAATTTACCCCCATGTATATTAAATTGGGACATTCGGGGGTTAACTGAACATGTGTAACATAGATCTCCATTAATTTAGAGTGTGTAGGAATTTGAGGAAGTGAGAAATGAATAGGTCCATGTGAGGAGGGATGCTCAACATGGCCACAACTGATGGGGTTTAATCTAGTACCAATTTACCCAATGTGAAAAGTGGAACGAGGGAATGTAACATAATGGTATCTTGGGTCTTTAATCGATTGAGTACTGGTCTGGGTTCCCCCAAGGGGTATGTTAATGCTATATTGGAGTACGAAAATTCTAATGTAATGCTTGAGGGAGGCCTGAGGCTACAAACAGATCCATCCTATGTGGAGATAGCTTTTTTGTGGAATTACATTACTAATCAAAGATATAATTTAGAGAAAAAATAAATTATAAAACAAACAGTGGATTATAATGGACTGGAAACAGGTGATTTCTTGGACAACATTACTGGGTATCATACTAATGGGGGCATGGATTTTGAAAAGCACAATATAGGTATGGAGGTTCCTGTTATTGAGATGGGAAACTTCTTTGTAATTTTGGTAAATTATAATGAGGGCCAGAAGATTACTGGGGATGAGATCTCTATGGATGATTACGGGGATTAAGATAAGCATGATGATGAGCCCTCTAGTTTCTTTTTAGGAGATTTCCAAGATGATTTTTATGGAAATTGAAAACCCAACCTGGGGTAAATATAGATTTATAGAGGATACAAGAAATTGATAATGTACAATTCATACTTACCACTCAAAATGGAGACAATATTCTCCATGAAATCAAAATCCACAAGAAAGAAAATTCTTCCCAAGTAGTCTATAAATTCTATTCTAGACGGGGAAGTGTAATATGGAGCTGCTTCTTATGTTTACCCATTTTAAAAAATGGAATAGAGAGTATCACATTACCCAACCTAGAACTTATTATGTATTTAGATGAATAAAAAAAATGAAGGAATCTGTTTTGAGGATTATTTCCATTGAAGAAGATACTGAAATGGTTATTGGAAGGTCACATAAATTTGATGGAAATGTTGAGCTATGTGCATAGATTAACAAGAATGATATCATACTAATCAAGGGATTCAACGAAGGGATGGTGACCAAAGAGGAGTATATACAAACATGGTAATAGTTGCCATCCCATTTTGAAGACCTTCCAATAGAGGATCCAGAGACTCATGTTAGTTCTAGTTTCAAGAAACTATGTGAGGAAAATAATTCTAGTAGACTAAATTAGTTTTTTAGTATCTTTTTGTTTTTATTTATTGTTTGAACATTTGGTTTCACACATTCTCTTGGAATTGTATTTGATAACCAACAATTTCAATTTAGAGACAATTAAATATAATATAAGTTAAATTAAATTGGTAGAGTTTGAAAATTATTTGGGCATATGTGAGTAAAACTATAGCTTTAATTCTGAATAAAGTATTTTCCACATTCCATGTGCATTAGTTCCATTGATTAAGGGTGATAAAACATTAGTTATTTAGTTTTTTGGGCTCTCTATGATCATTCATGTTCATTCTTATGTTTTCAGGCCCAAAGGATTATCTTTTTTACCATACTATGTTCTTGTATATTGAAAAGTGATATTTTCACAATGTAGGGGATTGAATACCCTCATTATCTTTTTATTGTAAAATCTATGATATTATAATGATTTTTTATTCATTGTTAATTAGAAAAAATTATCTTAATTAATATAAAAATGGCAATGGTTGTAATTATAAATATATTTACATAACATGTATTAATCATTATTATATATAATTTTAGTTCTTCGATAAAAAATAAAATATAATGTGTAACCAAAGGATAATATAATAGTAATGGGAATAAAAAATTAATGGAATTAATTTTTCACAAGTCTAGATATTCTATGAAATTGAAGACTTAATAATCTAAATATTATGTCATATATTTTAAATTTAATACTCTGAAGACCTTTAATTATATAATATTATTGTCATAGAAAATATGAATTTTTTCTACATTTGTTTTTATAAAATACATCACCCAAATGAATAATATATTAACATTTAATTAAATAGTTGGATTCAATAATTATTACCTTTTATATTTTATTTTTGTGGGATAAATTTTCAATACATGTATGTATAATTTTTTCTTATTCATATGAGGGATGTAAAACCCCTGGTGATTGATATATTATGTGTGGTTTGATTGTGGTGAATTGTCATACTGACCATGATAAAATTAATAAATATAAACAATGTGATGTGGATGTAATAATGGTAATAGTGGGATGTAAATTTAAATTATAATGTGAAAAGTATGAAATAAATTGATTCATGGATTAATTTTAATATAAATTCCTAAAATGTATGAACAAATAAAGAACCAAATATGGGAGAGGGTTGAGAGTGGGTTTTCCGTGAATTTGGGAAAGAAATGCGATAATGTATCGAATAATGAAGAAAATTGTATATTTGGATTTTTCAAAATTAATACATTAATATTATGTTATTAATTTTGGTAAGGTTATTTTTTTGGGGGGTTTTATGGTTTGTGTTATTAAGGCAGTAATAATGGTGGATTAGTGGTGGTGATGAAATGGATGAATAAATGACTTTTTAAAGACTAGTTTTGTGAAACCCTATGATATAATCAATATGAGACTATATATTCATTTATGTTTTTGTTATTCATAAGAATAACCTACTAGAGTTTATTATTTTATACTAATGTTAAATAATTTTGTGTCTGGTTTTTTCTCAAACATCCAGGCTAGTGATAGTGGATGGACAACTATGCCAAATTCTCTAGTCTACCTTTTTATTAGATATAGAGATCTACAGTTTTTATGATCCTGAAATGTGTGGAGTGGAATGCGGTGACCTAATGATATGTTGATGATATAATGGTCTTTATGTTTTGTGGATAATGTATGGTCGGAGAAGTGTAGAGACCCAGTCCCAAAACTCATGAAGTGGGTGTCTACTATCAATTAATTTTTTATGATTACAAGGAATAAAATCCCTAAGGACAAAATAGTTCATTAGTCTTGGTAAACCAAATACATAAATGATACTTTTATTATACAAGAATAAATTACTTAAAAGATAATTTTTTCTTAAAAATAAATTAATATCCACAAGGATCACATAATTCCATATAGTAATTACCTGCAAATATTTCAGAGTACACAACTTAGATTCACATGTTAAGAAAGATAATATGGGTTATCTCAAATCCACAGTAGTGTTAAATTATATTGAAATCAATATTAAATCAATAGTAATAAATTACCAAGGCATGGAAAATAAATAAACATAGTAGAAAAGTAATAAATTCGATGAAAAGTAAGTGAATAAGAAATAGGGAAAGGAGAATGAAATCACATTCAATTAAAATAAGAAGATAAAGTGAAATAAATATGTTGTGATAAGAAACTGAAGAACATTATAATTAATCATTGAATTGGAAAAATGAAATGTATCCCTTGATATGTTGAAAAAAATAATGGATGAATAAAAACTCATACTAAATGAGGGAAATTATTTATTAATGGATGTTATGTCTAACAAACATGAAAAAATATACCGTCAAGACCGTTTACAAGTCATTTTAATACCATACATAGAAATTCATTTAATTTTGTCAACTTATTTGTCTCATGATAACTTATCAATGCCTTGAGGATATATAAAATGTCTGAGATCCTCCAATCATTTATAGTGAAAATAATTCCTCATATTGAATAACAAAAATAAATTATATGCCTTATCAAATATCATTATTTAATGAAGAAAGAAAATTATCAATATTTCCTAAAATAATCATATAAATGTCAAAGTATACACTATATGAAAAATCTTATAGAGTTTTGGAAATAATAAAATACATTATAAATGAAATGGATAATTCAATGTTCAATTAACATTGAAGATATAATATTTCAATTGGAATAAAAGAAAAATCAAGGATGTGAATGTGAATATTATCCTTTACCAAATCAATCATAGACTGTTCCATGTAAGAATAAGTATGTTGTTAGTATGAAAAATCCAATGTTTATTAATAATAAATGGTTTTCATCATTGATTAAAAAAATACAGTAAACTAATAATTAAAAAACATTATTGGGTAAAATATCCATTTATTTTGTAATGAGTTTTGTAAGTCCATTTCATGATAAATAAGATCTAATTTTATTTCTTTAAAATTTATCTTCTTAGACACATAGTGTAAGAATCAAAGAAATTATTTTAATTAAATCCTTATATTCTTTATAATGTAAAAGAACATTCCATTTCTATGGTAAAATGGATTGAAAAATGGAATGTCAAGAAAGTAATAAGAAGATTCCTTTTAAAAAATTGTTAAATGAAGAAATAGTATAAATTTCACAACAAAATCATTTTAAAAACTTTTTTAAATATTTTTTTAACAAAACATGGTTTTTGAAATAAAAGTTGTTCTCTAACAAAAGATAGAAATAATGTTGGGTTTTCTTAAAAAAAATTTCTAAAAAAATTTTATTACCAAAGAGTAGAATGATTTTACAATTAATTAATAATGGATCTGAATAAAAATAAGAGGATAAATTCAAGGGTTATTATTTAATGATAAATATATATCTTATAATGTAAATTTAAGTGTAAACAAGCATGAAAAAAATGGGAATGTAAAGTAAACCGTTGAAAAGATCATAATGTAGGAGTGAGAATCAATAATGAGTAGATTCTATGTGTCAAATGAAAATCCACATATAGAATATGAAATAAATCAATTATTAGTAAAAGTAAATATACCCATAATCCTAGAATATTAATGTCAATTACGAAGTAATATTACCCAATGAAATGAAAGTGGGTTATGAAATTCTTTTCCACTTTGTAACTTTTAACTCAATCCATTAAATGAAATAATTCAAAATGAAACTCATACTATGATGAAGAATGAAAGAATCATGATATAATATGTAAATGTGTAATTATCGACACTAAATAAAATAAAATAGATTCAAAAAAATAAGGTGCATGATTGATATTTAACAGTCACAAAAGGATGCGAGATTTCAATGATAATCAAAAGAAACGTTCTCAAGGAGAATAATTTTAAACATTCCAAAGTGTTCCATACCACCATTAAAAATTTGAATCATAATCCCCATTAAAGAAAAGAATCAAATTAAAATAATAATATCTTGAGAATAAATAGTTTCATAAAATAAATTTTTAAAATGTCTTATGTACACCATATAAGAGAAATTAGGTTCATAACAACAAATAAGTCTCAATAGAATGTAAATTGAGATGAAATACCGTATATTGAATTTTCTTTTTGTTAAAATTCAATTAAAATAATTTATAAAAAACTTATGTTAATTTTCAAATATCTTCATAAAATGTTTCATTATTATCATTACTTTTGTTTCCGTTATTATTTTGTTGAATAAAACCACCTAAACAATTATGTTTACATTAGGTGTTTTGACCAAATTTGGTTTATGTGTCAAAAAACAATTTGATAGTTCAAAAATGTTCAAATGGTTCGTTATATAACATAATAACTACTTAATAATCATATTTATAGTTCAGTTATACTTTTAAAATATATATTACATACAGTAATGAAAAATTAATCAATGTTAAATTCAGGGAGACGATGGGTTGTAAGTACTCATGAGTAACAGTCATATTTTTCAGTGACCATTATAGAAAGAATGTAAGTAACATAATATCATTATAGAATGATCATTATGTCATAAATACTATATTATTTAATCAAATATACTTATATATATAATTATTTGTGTGTAAAAGGAATCACATCATGTCGAGGAGGCGGTATTCCACACATACACAAACGACGTTACCACATTTTATGTGTGTGAATGGGAAATAAAGAAAATGATGTATATTATTTTTCAAGAAATGTACATATGTAATGAAAACCATATATGGGTTTATTATTTTAAAAAAATTTAACTAAAACCATCCTACATATGATTCATGTATAGTGTGAAGAAATCAAGTTTCTTTGTGGGGGACTTACTCTAAACATTTTCAAACGATGTTTTAATATTATCAAAAAATGGAAATTATTAAAGTAAGGTGTTATAAATGTATTATTGAATTATGAACACATATGAAGTATAATATTTATCATATGTAAATATATTTTCTTTTATAATGGACACCATGTGAGGTGGTAATTAGAAGATGTACAATCAACCTTTCGTGAGGCATTAGTTCTTTGTATATAGAAACAATATGTTTTTCACCCCTTAGATTGATGTGTGTGTAATTTTAGGTCCAAATTATTCAATTAACCGATAATATTATATATAGGATATTATTTATTGATAAAATAATTTAATAAAAAGATTTTAGGGGTTGGATAATGGAAATAAATCTAAAAATATTAAGGAATATTGATAACTATTAATCGAGTAACTCCTTTTGGTTTTTACCAAGGGTCTTCCATGGTAGGATTCAGGAAAAAATGGTGGCATAAAGGTCAATGGTATGAATTTTGGTAATATATTAGGGATGATCTTGGACAAACCTAGGTGGATTGAGATGTGTGAGTAACATGTTGAATTATTATGTATTAGGAGTGGCACTATTGTAATATTTTCACAAAGGAATTCCAAGAACATTTTTCTTGTTAAATTTTGATCAAATAATGGTCCAATTTCATTCCAAGAGATTATAGGGTTTATATATGCCCAGAAAATAGCTCTTGGAAAAGTGTATAGGCTGTTTTTGGTCATAAGGTTTAGGTTTAGTACCTTATTAAGCTTAATTTAACTTTTATTGTTGTATATAATTTCTTTCACATTCACTAATATTAAAAAAAAACAAATTTAGTATTATTATAGTTTATAAATTATTTAAATTTTAAATATGGAATCCATTTATCGAAATACCCATAATAGATGTGGCAGAAATTAATTTAATATTAATCCCGTAGGTGGGATGATAATGTGTGTTTCTAAAGTAAAAAACAAATGAATGTTTTCTATACATTTATAAAACATATTAATGATACATGGACTACAATGACATAAATTTTATTAATTGAAAAATATGTTACATAATTAAACAAAAAAAATTAAAATTATTATTTATCCTTATAAAAAATGTTGATGATGAAGTAATTTTGAACTAAAATTTAGTATATTTAACTATTCATTAAAAGATGATATGTTTTTGAAAAATATAAAAAATTCATCCTAACATAATTATTATGATTATATTCAAAATATGACATTTATGTTTACATATTATATCAATATATCTGTCAAAATTTTTATTTAATATGGGTTTTCTATTAAATGACAGTAAAATAGCCTTAATAAAAGTATTAGTTCTTATGTATAAAATTCGGTTTATTCTTATAGTATGTATATCAGAACCAATGGAAGAAAATAAAAAACTTTATTAAATAAGTAACATATATTTTTCAATAAAAGAAATAACTAATGTAAATTAACTATGATTATTAAGGAAAAACTCTTTTTTAGATATAAAAATAATAATATTTATTTTTATATTAAAAGGGATCTTATTTTTGTTTCTCATTAATTGGTAACCAATGTAATCAGTTTTATATTTATATAGACCAAATATATTTATATGATAGTTAATAGTGTTCATAAATTCTAACATAATGTCCAGGTTATTACATATTAAATTAAATAATAATATTTAATTAATAAATTATTATTTGGTGAAACTTGGTCTTGCATGTAACAAATGCTATCGAGAAAAGCTGCTCTTGCATGTAAAGAAATATACTAAGGAAATTATCTCTTCCATTCGATGCAAGACTACCTATGGTTTCATACATTACAAAATATACGATTTATTGAATTTATTTAAAATAATATATATCTATTAGAGTGTTGGGATGGTTTATTTCTTATATTCCTGGTGATGTGTGCCATACACTTTATCGAATAAAAAGTTTTACTCTAGAATTTTGATGTGTTACATTTTCCAAACCATTAAATCTTATGAATTTAAAATCGATATTGGTAATATATCATATAATATTTTTGATGTTTAAATCCCATATCACGATAAGGGTCTTTATGAAATCCTCTAGAAGAGAGATAATGTGAAGTACAAATGTAAAATGGAATATTATGTAACTATGTCTGTAATTAGGATAATATCAATGGAAATAATAAATACATACTTGGAGGAGAAGGGTAAATATTTATATGGTGTGACTGAATCCATGTCACGAACCAAATCTGGACGCCGCCAAAACCGGCAGCAAACCCAGACTGTGACAAGTCCCGAAGGGCGTTCCCGATCCCCACGGGCTGGAACAAGTGCCCGGGTATCATAAAATGATAATTGGGAACGAATTACCTGAGTTTATAAACATAAAATGACAAAAGAATCCAATGAAACGAATCTGGATTTTTTTTAAATCAAATAATCTTTTTCAAAAATTCAGAACTGAAGTACGCAATTTTAAAAAAAATTTAAATACCATTACAAAGGTACAAACCCAAGAAAATATAGCCCAAGAACCTCCACATGGAAAGAGGCACCGCCCTCAAGCCATCTCCACGACACTCCATCATGATGGACCGCTAAAAACCCGAACCGAAGGCATAAAACCTGTACCCAAACCTGTGACATAAAATAAGCAAGTCTACTTACACCCAAAGGTGTAAGTAGGGTGTGAGAGAAATCCCAGTAGGATGCCACCTCTATGAGATTCCATGTGATAAACATTTCATGACAAAAAGCATTGCATGTTTTGTAAATAATAAATTCTAGTTACAATTTTCTAAAGGATGAAATAATAAATGAAAACAGTTTTAATGTGAGATAATTTTAAAGGAACAACAATTTTAAATAAATGAAAAATCTACTGAATTTTGCAGCCAACAATACCGTATACCGACAGTAAGTACAGAGGATCTAATGAGCACAAGTAATAGGAAATAACCCCTAGGCACTAGCTAGCTGTGGGTCCCAGGTACCTCGTATCTCGGTGAGAGTAACCACAAAAAAAATATCTGTTCTCGTGCATGAGCCACTAGTAGGGATCATACCCATAACCTAGTGGTCCCCAATCATCATCATCATTGTTTAGTTAGAGTTGTAAGCGTCAATCTTGCTAAGTGAAACTGAGGCCAAACCCCACGGATTCACAAGCATACTAGTACACGTCCACCCACCAAGATACCCGGGTTTTCCCTTTGTGCTCAACAAGTTCAACAATCCAAGAAGTATAGTTTTCACATGAAAATATCAATTCCACATCACACATTAACCAAACAGCCCCATGTACATCACACAAGTCACAAATTCCACTATTCATTCAAATGCATTTTGAAATCAAACTCACACCAAAATTCCCTTCAAACACTTTCACATTTCTTTAACACTTACACAAATCCTTTAAACGATTTTAAAAAACCATTACAAGTTATTCAACTCACAAAATAGCCCACACACATGTCACATAATACCCTTCTCACCTTCACAATTCATTTTATCAATAAACTCACACGAAACATCTCACACCCGTGTTTCGCACACAAAACACAATTTAGTAAAACATTTCGGCAATTTATAAAACATTCTAAAAATGTTTGACATCTCAAATCACCACTTTACCATTAAAAAACCCACATTAGGTGAACACACTCACCCAAACAGTACATATACACCCTTTCCCAACATTTTTTAACAAAATAAAACATTTGCAATTTTTATAAAACAAACCCAAGAGGTATAACCATTGTTTTCACTATAAACCCATTTCAAACCCCTCATTCAAAACCAAAATCATAACAATAACAATCCAAAACATAATTTTCAGCCCTAAAACAATTATTAAAGCACCCCCAAATGTTATAAAAATACATCAAATAATACCACAAAGATACACATGAAAAACACACGTTTTCATAAATCTTCTTCAAAAAGTACAACACAGTTTTACAACTTAAACTCATTAAAAAAACACTTTTCAAGGCCCACATGATAATAAGGAATTAAAAAAACAGAATTGGCAGCCCCTTTCAAGACTAATAAATCACTTTCATATGTTATAAACTAAATCCAAACATTACCCCAAGAGTCACACATGAAAAGTACCCAATTTCAATATAAAATACAACTAAAAATTAAATGTTAAACCAAATTCATCAAAAACAGTTTTCAAACCACACAAGACAGATTATAAACATACTAAATTAATAAAACAAGCAAGATAACTCATCATAAAATGGTTAGACATGGAATCACCTACCTTTTGAGTCGAAACCCTCAAAACATGGTGTGAAACCTTAAGCGCACCACCTCCGCACCACAAGGAATATAAATCCAGACCTAGACCACCAGAAATTGACCCAAAAGATACCAAATCAGACCTTAGGATCTAACCCTAACTTCTGGACATGAGGAACTTCAAGAAATAGGAAATAAAACTAAAAGAGGATGGAAGGAACCAAGAAGGAATTCCCTAACATGAAATATCTTGAAGAAATCATCCCCAATCCACCAATATATGAATCTCCAAGTACCCAAAACTGATATGGAGGTCCGAAGGAGTCATATTAGGTCATCTGGGGACTGAAATGGGGTGAAAAGGATGAAAATTGAAGGAGTTATGAATGATTCATTTCACCTCATCAAATGTGGTCGATTTGAGAAAGATTGAGAATGATCGTCCAACTTCTCAGGGTATTTGAGCTCCAAAGAGGAAAACGCGATACATGGAGGGAGGCTGAGGTTTTTGGCTTCGAGTGGGAGGTGGAATCACTGAAAAACAGTAAAAAAAATGAGATATTGAAATTTTAAAAAAATAATTTAAAGCATGAAATGGGCTTACGGGCAGGCCCATTACCTTAATAAAAAACCCAAATCCATCATGATTTGGGATTTCTATGTGGTTCAAAGGGATATGGTGATTTTAATATATTAGGGTATGACAATTGGGGAGTGGAATGAGTGTAAAATAGTAAAAATTGAAGGAGTTATAGAAGAATCAAAATTTGTTTTTAAATCTGGATTTGGGCTCAGGGTTTGGCCCAAATTTTCAAAACCCACTATTTTCAACAAAATGAGTGGTAAACCCCCAAAACAAATCAGGAATGGAAATTAAATGAATATTGAATTAAAAAAGAGTCATGGGTGTGACAATTGTCCCCACCATAAAACTTTCCGCCCTCGGAAAGCCACATCACGGATAAAGCAAAAACCAAACCCAACCGAAAGGCATAAATGGACTCATTTGCTAAGCTTCGCCCCCAAAGGTCAAAACACCTCCAGTGATCAATTAAGGAAGAAATTCTTCACAACCAAAACATACACCTCATTACTGAAATTATCAAGCACATTTAAGATTTATCCTAAATCAAAACTCCTCAAACACTATCTGAACAAGGCTTAAGAAATTTACCCAAACAAACAAGAACATCGAACAAGGTTACACTTACCTTGATATAACTAAACAATTGGGAAATATCCAATCCCAATGTTTACTCAAGGAAGATGTATGTGGTTATATATCTCTGAACGAGACTACCCACATCCAATCCAAGACCAAGTACAAAAGTGAGTTACTGGTACAAGGATACACAAATGGGCTCCCCAACCATAAGAGACAACTTAATTTGTTTTCCGAGAAAGAATCAAGACACAAACAGGGGATCCCCAAACAAACTCCCCACTACAATGGGTAGAATCCCACTAGGAATTTTCAAAATAATATACATGAGACTCATAGTGGTTCTCTCCACCATAAGAACCATCCATCTTAACTAACCAATATGGGCCGGCATAGAAAAATCCCAAAACATAAAGAGTTGGGACGACAACACGGTTAGCCCGCACAGTTTGGGAAACTATGTGCTAACCATGTGTATCCTTATACCTACATGGTTTTCTAGAGAATGGTTACTAATAAGTTTTCACTCAACATGTCTAGAAATATCTAAAACCTTTCCCCCAAACCCAAAGGGAAACAAAGGGGAAAAGAAAGTCATTGGGAGATAACATGGGGATGAGGCCCGCCACCTCTTTCCACCGAACGTGATCAAATGAAGTAAGATGACAACAACAAAAGTTTAAACTATTCTCTTATCTCATACTAAGAACATTTATTTGTTCAAGGTTAAAAACTGCCCTTGGATTTCCTCTGACTACGTGCCAGCTTCTCTCCGGGACCTATGGCTGGAGCTGGAATGATTGAAGCATCTTCGGCCTCGTAGTTAGGATTTGGAAACCCCCAAATAGAATTTATTCTTATGATTATACAAACAACTACATGTAATCCCAGATGGGTTCACCCAGACATAACACACTCCAGAACTCACTTTTCCCTAACTTTTAAATTCACTGAAATAAGGGTTTAGAGGATGCACTCACATCACACCCTGCTTCTTCGGGTGAGAAACAACAGAAATAAAGGACACATATAAACACATTCCTCTAAAATAGAGGATGTCGAGATCTCCCAAAAGGAAAAACAGTTTTGAAAAAAAATAGACTCACATAATATTGTACAACATCACCTTCGACGAATTAGGTAGATTAAGAAACTAAGGTCTCTTTCAACCATCCACGAGCACTCTTACGCAACAAGAGGATCCGGAAAAAAAACCAAGAAAGTAAATGGTGTAGAATAATTCTACAAATCTCAAGAAAAGATTCCTTACATTGATCAACTGGAGGATTTTCCAATGGCAAAACAATCTGTGTCTCCCTTAATTTGTGCACTAAATCTTAATGGGGGAGCACCTTATCCAATGAGAGAACCCAAGGACCCAACCAAGCTGGTTCATTGGTAAAAACATGCAACAAAAAAGATCCAAAATCATTAATGGAACCATCTTAATGGTGTCCCGAAACATATATCATAGGAGACTACTAACCAGACCTTTTACCCAGCTTTCCGACCAAACACAAAAAAAAAAGTTCGAATAGGAGGGGTTCTTGGACTCAAAACATCCCACAACATCAACATTTTCAAAAAACCATAATAAAAACCCTCCCAAAATATTCATCAAGAAAACATGTTTTTCTTTAAAACCATTTCTGAAAAAAAATGGTTTAGCGGTGAGCGTATCCACCAATGGTACCCCATGGGCCTCACACATGCATGTTTTTGTGCCACACCAGGCACCCTCCTCATATCCGTCCTGGAACTCATCCAGTCATGCCATCAACCATCTATCATCCCATATAACCCCATGCATGTGGTCACTCATGGAAATACCAAAGGTCAATGCACTGATTTATTTCAACTTTTCAAAACCAAAACGGTCAACCAACACATCATTCTTATCAAAATCGCTAACCAGGAGGTCGAACCCAAATTACCGCATTAAAAAAAACTTTTCAGAAAGGCACAATCACTCCAATGAAAACTCACATTCAATTTATTTACATCAATTTAAAAACATCTCATCCCATTAAAAAAACATTTAATAGTTTAGAAAACTCTAATGGGAACACTTTTTCAAAATCAAATTAAATATAGTTTCTGCTTTCAAAAGAGGTGTAAGAACACAATTTTCCATTTCAAAATAATTCTGAATATTCAGTTCTACCATTTCATAAATCAAACCATTCCATATTTATTTGAAAATAATTTCACAAAAACATTACACTTCCTAAAACCGAGTCACTTTAAAACCAAAGTTCCACGATTTCAAAACTAAAGAACACCAGACAATGCGAGAGGAAACTAGTTTCAGTGGGTGACTTGGACATATGGTTGGCGGCCAGATTCCAATCACTTCACTATCACAGAGAGTGTTCTAGGGAATATCCCCGGCTCCACATGGCTTGCCAGACCCTGCGAGCTCATTGAGACCATTAACCCTACTCTCTTTTCATTTCCCCTAATCATCATCAAACCAAGAAAACCAAAAGACCTAGACAAATCCCAACTTCCCATGGTGACGTGAATCCGGAAATGAGGTGTGGTGATCAAGCACACTACCCATAACCAGAATTCCATGTCCCAACAATCCTAACTATAGACTATCCCGACTATTTCCCAAATAACATGACTCCAATGGAGCGAACCTCCTCTGATACCATTTTGTCACGAACCGAATCTGGACGCCGCCAAAACCGGCACCAAACCCAGACCGTGACAAGTCCAAAAGTGCGTTCCTGATCCTCACGGGCTGGCACAAGTGCCCGGGTATCATAAAATGATAATTGGGAATGAATTACCCGAGTTTATAAACTTAAAACGACAAAAGAATCCAATGAAACGAATCTGGATTTTTTTAAACCAAATAATCTTTTTCAAAAATTCAGAACTGAATTACACAATTTTAAAAAAAAATTAAAGACCATTACAATGGTGAAAACCCATGAAAATATAGACCAAGAACCTCCACATTGAAAGAGGCACCGCCCTCAAGCCATCTCCACGACACTCCATCACGATGGACCGCTAAAAACCCGAACCAAAGGCATAAAACCTGTACCCAAACCTGTGACATAAAATAAGCAAGTCTACTTACACCCAAAGGTGTAAGTAGGGTGTGAGAGAAAGCCCAGTAGGATACCACCTCTATGAGATTCCATGTGATAAACATTTTAATGACAAAAAGCATTGCATGTTTTGTAAATAATAAATGCTAGTTACAATTTTCTAAAGGATGAAATAATAAATGAAAACAGTTTTCATGTGAGATAATTTTAAAGGAACAACAATTTTAAAATAAATGACAAAGCTACTGAATTTTCCAGCCAACAATACCGTATACCGACGGTAAGTACAAAGGATCTAATGAGCACAAGTAATAGGAAATAACCCCTAGGCACTAGCTAGCTGTGGGTCCCAGGTACCTCGTATCTCGGTGAGAGTAACCACAAAAAAAATATTTGTTCTCATGCACGAGCCACTAGTAGGGATCATACCCATAACCTAGTGTTCCCCAATCATCATCATCATTGTTTAGTTAGAGTTGTATGCGTCAATCTTGCTAAGTGAAACTGAGGCCAAACCCCACGGATTCACTAGCATACTAGTACACGTCCACCCACCTAGATACCCGGGTTTTCCCTTTGTGCTCAAACAAGTTCAACAATCCAAGAAGTATAGTTTTCACATGAAAATATCAATTCCACACCAAACATTAACCAAAAATCCCCATGTACATCACACATGTCACAAATTCCACTATTCATTCAAATGCATTTTGAAATCAAACTCACACCAAAATTCCCTACAACACTTTTCACATTTCTTTAACACTTACACAAATCCTTTAAACGATTTTATAAAACCATTACAAGTTATTCAACTCACAAAACAGCCCACACACATTTCACATAATACCTTTCTCACCTTCACAATTCATTTTATCAATAAACTCACACGAAACATCCCACACCCGTGTTTCGCACACAAAACACAATTTAGTAAAACATTTCAGCAATTTATAAAACATTCTAAAAATGTTTGACATCTCAAATCACCACTTTAACATTCAAAAACCCACATTAGGTGAACACAGTCACCCAAACAGTACATATACACCCTTTCCCAACTTTTTTTAACAAAATAAAATATTTGCAATTTTTATAAAACAAACCCAAGAGGTATATCCATTGTTTGCACTCTAAACCCATTTCAAACCCCTCATTCAAAACCAAAATCATAACAATAACAATCCAAAACAAAATTTTCAGCCCTAAAAAAATTATTAAAGAACCCCCAAATGTTATAAAAATACATCAAATAATACCACAAAGATACACATGAAAAACACACGTTTTCATAAATCTCCTTCAAAAAGTACAACACGGTTTTACAACTTAAACTCATTCAAAAAACCTCTTTTCAAGGCCCACATGATAATAAGGAATTAAAAAAACAGAATTTTCAGCCCCTTTCAAGACTAATAAATCACTTTCATATGTTATAAACTAAATCCAAACATTACCCCAAGAGTCACACATGAAAAGTACCCAATTTCAAGCTAAAATACAACTAAAAATTAAATGTTTAACCAAATTCATCAAAAACAGTTTTCAAACCACACAATACAGATTATAAACATACTAAATTAATAAAACAAGCAATCTAACTCATCATAAAATGGTTACACATGGAATCACTTACCTTTTGAGTCGAAACCCTCAAAACTTGGTGCGAAACCTTAAGCGCACCACCGCCGCACCACAAGGAATATAAATCCAGACCTAGACCACCAAAAATTGACCCAAAAGATACCAAATCAGACCTTAGGATCTAACCCTAACTTCTGGACCTGAGGAACATCAATAAATAGGATATAAAACTAAAAGAAGATGGAAGGAACCAAGAAGGAATTCCCTTACTTGAAATATATTGAAGAAATCAGCCCCAATCCACCAATATATGATTCTCCAAGTACCCAAAACTGATATGGAGGTCCGAAGTAGTCGTATTAGGTCATGTGGGGACTTAAATGGGGTGAAAAGGATGAAAATTGAAGGAGTTATGAAAGATTCATTTCACCTCATCAAATCTGGTCGATTTGAGAATGATTGAGAAAGATCGTCCAACTCCGCAGGGTATTTGAGCTCCAAAGAGGAAAACGATATACAGGGAGTGAGGCGGAGGTTTTTGGTTTCGAGTGGGAGGTGGAATTACCGACAAACAGTAAAAAACAAATGAGATATTGAAATTTTAAAACAATAATTTAAAGCAGGAAATGGGCTTACGGGCAGGCCCATTACCTTAATTAAAAACCCAAATCCATCATGACTTGGGATTTCTATGTGGTTCAAAAGGATATTGTGATTTTAATATATTAGGTTATGACAATTGGGAAGTGGAATGAGTGTAAAATAGTAAAAATTTAAGGAGTTATAGAAGAATCAAAATTTGTTTTTAAATCTGGATTTGGGCCCAGGGTTTGGCCCAAATTTTCAAAACCCACTATTTTCAACAAAATGAGTGTTAAACCCCCAAAACAAATCAGGAATGGAAATTAAATGAATAATGAACTAAAAAAAAGTCATGGGTGTGACAATCCATCAATAAAAGACCTATTAATGCTCAATATAATGTTTAGGGGATCAAATACATAAATATGTGATGATATAAAAGGCATTTGGTTAAAACAAATTAACGTATTAGGAAAAAAATTGGATAATTTTCATAATGATGAGTAATTATTTTACTGCTTATAAATATAAGGAAATATACTTACCAGATATATTTATGTAAATGTAATTTCATCATTTTTTAATATGTAGATTTATTTTCCAATTCATTTAATAATTAATAATGATTCATAAAGCACTAAAATAAATTTATAAAAGTTCTTATGTCCCATAAAAGAGTGACATGTCTGACTATTTGTCATTAAATATTTTCAAAAAACAATATGATAATATATAAATCCATAATCCTAAAAATTGATACTACTAGTTTATCATTAATATATTTATTTAAATTATTTAACTAAAAAAAGAGATTAATTAACCTAAAAATTATAAGGATAAAGGTTGTCATGAAATCTTTATCATCCTTTAGACATGGGTTCATGTCCCACGAACATTTAAATTTTGATTGGTTATCACCTAGAATATAGGTTTTCCTTTTCTAAAACCATATTTATATAATTTCCATAATAAATATCACATGAATACTTAATATAAGGTTCATTACTAAATATCATTTAAACTAATGTTTTCAATAAAACCCTAATACATAAATACATTATCCATTTATTTCCACTATAGTCCTTCTTTGGTCTAGGTTTTATCCATAATATCAGTCATATAATTTCTAAATCATTAAACCTTCTCTTCAACCTATAACACCTTAGGTATAACCAAGGATAATCATTTTCATTATTTATTAAAATTCATCATAATTGTTTGTATAGAAAATGTGACTTGTTTTAGGAATATCCCCTTAGAGTGTTAAACTAGGTGTGCAATAAGGCTATTTTTCGTAAACGAGGTTACCACGGGAAAGGATTAAACCAAATTTCTAGAGTTATTAATCTTTGGTTCATCTGTATAAGAACCACCTCCACTTATAGTATCCCGATATGGAATTATTACTTGAAATACCCACCCAATCTCATTCATTATAAAATAATATGATTTTTTAATCCCAAAATTCTACTTTATTGTTATGTTCCCTAACCTATGATTTCATAAATCTAGTTCCCTTGTTTTATACTAGACATCATCTGATAAACATTGTAGCCACCTGATCCCAAAAATCATGGATTTAGTTTCTGCTATCAATTACACTGGTATAATTACAAGGAATAAAATGTCAATGTACCAAATAGTTTATTATTCTTGGTAAACTCGAAAGATAAATGATACATTTATTACAAATTAATACATTGATTATTACATAATTTTTCTCCTCTAAATAAATAAATAACATCAAGCATAACATTATTCTATCTAGTATATCCCTGAATATATTTCATATTATGATTCTTTGATTCCTTAGGAAGGAAATATAATAAGGGTGTGCTCAAATGATCAGTAAGGAATATGTATAGTAGAAGAAATAATTAATCAATAAATATAAATTAACATAGAAGGGTAAATAAATGAACACATATTCTATGTAAACAATATTTTGAGAATTAATTCAATATGAAATATGGAATGTTAAAAAAACAATTTCCATTAATATTACAAGGTAAGAAAATATAAACATTGAAAGGTATGAAACTGAAACAAATTAAATTTAATCGATGAATTGAAAATTAAATTTATCCATATATATGTCTACTCAAAATATCATGGATGAATTGAAATAGATACTAAATTCAGAAAATTCATTCTTAATGGACTTCTTGTCTAAGGAACTGGAAAATCAATATAATCAAGAACATTATTAATATGGTTTAAAACTATGAATAAATAATAATTTAATTAACGTATTCTATTTGTCTCCTGATAACATGTCAATGCATCAGGGATCTATATAATTTCTGGGCTACTCCAGTCATTTCCTATCCAAATCATTCCTTATATCGATCTATAAAAATAAAATAGAATGCCTTAAAAAATATCACAATTGAATAAAGACTGAATAATTATCAATATTTCCAAAAATAGACAAACAATAATCAAATAGACACCATATGTAAAATAGTATATAGTTTAATAAATAAAAATATCCATGATAAATGAAATTAATAATTCAATTTTCAATTATCATAAGAGATTAAATATATAATCGGGGAAAAATAAATAAAGGAAGTGAATGTGTATACTATCCTTCTCTAAATAAATCATAAACCATCTAGATTAATATTATAGATGGTATCAATAATGAAAATTCCATTTGCAGTAAAAATAATGGTTTGTAGTTGATGAAAAATAAAAAAAATAAAAAATGGTATTTGTAAAAAAATATTGAGGAAAATATCCTTATATTTTGTAATAACTTTTGAAAAACATTTTCTTTTTTATATCACTTTTATGAATATTTTCTTTTGGAATAAAACTTTTTAGACATGAAAATGAAGATTCAATGAAATTTCTGCTTGTAAATAATTACTTTTCATATGAGGTTAAACAACATTTCTTTTACATGGTACAATGCATGGAAAATTTTATTTTTTGGAAGGAGAAAAGAATATTCTTTCGAAAAAAATTTTAAAAAATAAAAAAACATGAAATTGTATCTACCAAATAATTTTATAAAACATTTGTGGAAACATTTACATAAATAATGGTTTTTATATGGAAAGTAGTTATATAACTAAATAGATAAATAATGTGGGGATTTTATAAAAACATTACATAAATCATTTTGAGCACCAAAAAGTAGAACGTTATACTATTACTGAATAACGGCGACGAATACCTACTTGAGGAGAAATTTAAGGGCTTATTATAAAATGATCAAATTGTGTCATTTGATGAAAATTTATGTTTAACCAATCCCAAATAAAATGAGATTATATAGTATACCCTTCAATATATTATAACATTATAGTGTGAATCAATCAATGAGTAGATTATGTGTATCACTATAAATCCAAATATAGAATATGATATCCATGAAAAGATACTAAAAGTAATTATGAAAATAATCATATATTATTAACAACAAAAAATATTTAATATAACCCTATGAAAAGAAATTGGTATATGAAATTTGTTTCTACTTTGTAGCATTTGAATCACGTCCCCTAAAATGAAATAATTTGAACTGATTCTCAAAATACTATGTTGATTGAATAAACCATGGTATAATATGTCAAATTATATCTATGTGAACCATATATATGAAATTATGTGCACAAAAATATTTAGAGTTCTTTAAGAAAAAGTTAACAATCACAATATGAATTCAGATAAAAAAGATAATTATTAAAAACATTCTTGAGGAAAATAATTTATAAATATTCCAAAGTATACCATACCACCATAAAACCATTGAATCATTATATACATAAAATATTAAAATTAAATAAAATATAGAATATAATGTTAATAAATATTTTAATAATTTGACATTTGAAATTGTAGTATATACGCAATATAAAATAAACTAGGTGCATACAAACAAATAACTCTCAATGGAATATAAATTGAGACGAAATCCCTTACCATGAGTTTTTATTTGGATGATTTTCCATTAAATTCAAATAAAATAATATTATTTTAATTTTATACATTCTTGAGAACCATTTTAATTTTTCTCATTACTTTTATTTCACTTATTATTATGTTGTATACCACTACATAAACAATCACATTTACATCAATTGTTTTGACCAAATTCTATTTATGTGTCAAAAAACATTGATTTGTAATCTATGGTCATATGGGTAATTATATAACATATAAATATTAAAAACCATTACATAATTATCACATTTATCCATCAAATATAATTTTAAAAAATAATTCTTATGAATGGTTATGAAAAATGAATCGACATTACAATCATGGAGATAGTAGGCTGGGCATACACATGAGTAATGTTCTTATTTTACAATGATCATTAAGGAAAGAAGGTATGTTACAAATTATAATTATATAATTATAATTATATCATATGTAAAATATTATTAGTCATATATAATTATATATGGAATTCTTGTGACGTTAAAGTAATAACATAGTGCCAAGGAGGCGATAGTCAACACATACACGAACGAAATTATAATTTTCAATTGCGTGAAAAGTTAATAAAAACTGATTTATATTATTTTTATAGTAAGGTAATTAAGTCATTAATATCATATTGAGGTTTTTTTATTCTCAAATTATTAATTGAATCCATCCTTTATACTATCAATGTATATTGTAAATGAATCATATTTCTTTGAAGAGGAGGTATTCCACACTCCCTCAAACGATGTTATCCTATTAATGTAATAATAGAAAGTATTAAAGTTATATGTTATAACAGGATTATATAAGTATAAATACATAATAAATATTATATAAATCATATATAAATAGATTTTCCATCATAATTCCTTCCATGGGAGGTGGTAATAGGGAAAATGATTAATCAACATTTTGTGAGGTAGTAATTCATCTTACAAAGAAACAATATATTTGTTATCCATTTGATTGATTTGTGTTCAATTTTGTGTCTAAAACACACCATAAAAACATAATATTATATTTTGTTTTATCTATTATTTATACAAGAATATAATAAGAATTTTTTATAGGTTGGATAATGGAAATAAACCAAAAAACTCAAGCAATGATGTTACCTCTAAATTGGGAAACTCTGATTGCTTTATACCAAAGGGATTCCATGGTAGGAATCCATCATAATGTGAGGATTCATGGTATATTGGAGCGATGTTGGGAATATATTTGGGAAGTTGTCTTCCAAACCTATGTGTTTTTAGTGGTGTTAGGAATGGGGATAAAAGGATTCCTTTTATAGAGGAGGAGGTGTGGCGGTTTAGTAATTTTTCCATCAAGGGAATTACATACCATTTTTTAAGTTTCTTGTGGATCCAACAATGGTTCAAATTTGATCCATGATAGTATATTATCGATATATTTCCATCCATTAGCTCTTGGACTTGTGTATATGTTGTTTGTGTCTTTATGGATAAGGTTTCTTCTCTTATTAAGATTAGTTTAACTTTAATAATTTTAATTAATTGTAATCACTTTCACTAATAATTTTGGTAAAAAACAATGGTAGTATTATTATAAATTATAAATTATTATAATTACAAACATTGAATAAATTTTTTTAAATTAAAATAATATAATTATTATAAATTAATTGAAAATTCATCCTATAGGCAATACGACATTGCATGTTTTTAATATAAAAATGTACGAAAGCTTGCTAAAATTTTATAACCAATTTCAAAGTGAAACTGATACCAATGAAATAAATTTTATTAATTCATAAAATTATTATCAAATTAGATATACAATACAATTCAAATTATAATTTATACTTATAAAAAAATTAGATGAAAATCATTTTTTACTGAAAGTCAATATTTTTAAATAGCCATTAAAAATGATATGATTTCCAAAATTTTTAAAACAATTCCATATCTATATTTTAATTATTATATTTAAATTATGAAGTTTATTTTGACATATTAAATCAATAAATGTTTCAAAATGTACATTTAAAAATTGTTGTCTTTTAAATTGCCTTAAAATTTCCTTTATAAAGATTTAGGATTTTTGTTTGGAATACGGTTTGTTATAATTTGTTTCATATCAAACATAATGGAATAATATCAAAAAAAAATTTATTAAATATGTGACATATAAATTTTATAAAAATAATTAATTAATTTTGTTTTGTTTTGTTTATTAAGAAAAAACTCCTTTGTAATCATAAAATTAAAAATATTTAATTTCATATCCAATTGGTCCTTATTTTGATTTTTCATTAATTGGTATCCCATGAATTCATTTTATATTTATAAAAACCATAAACATTCAAAAGTTAGTTAATACTATAAATAAATGCTAACAGAATATCTAGGTTATTTTTAATCATATTAAATAATAATATTCAAGTAATACATTGTTATTCTATACAAATCAGTCATGCATTAAACACAAGCTATCAAGGATGGTCTCTCTTACAGGAAACACTAGCTATGAAAAAAATTCACGCTTATATGAGATGAAAGCTAACTCGTTGTTTCATGCATTACAAGCTATATCATATATTGAATTTATTTAAAATTGTAAATATATAGTATAGTATTTGTATTTTTTATTACCTTATATGCTTTTTGATTCATGTAATAAAAGATATAGAATACAAAGTCGTACATTAATATTTTTGGATATTACAAGAAGGGAAGGATAATTAATATTTAATGTTTTTAATAACCTTATGTTATGGCGCAGAGGGAATGCATATAGATTTTATGTGGCTATAAATTTATTATAGTAACCTGGCCATTTCATATACTAATAATACCTATTATAAGATGAATATAATTATGATCTATACCAACAAAATAATGATTTTATGTTTTCAGAGGTATGGATACATAAAAACCTGGTATAAAAAATATCAACATAATATCCCACTTAGTTATTCACAACTAGAACCCTTCTTAGTTATATCATACTAAAAACCCTTCTTCATATCATTGGGGAATGTGAATATAAAAGGGTGATATTAGATGCCTAGTATGTGTATAAATGGAGATGGTAATGATAATTTATGCATAACTTGAGTATATCCATATGATATCTTGATCTTATCATTTAAAAAGAATACCCAAAAAATCATAGTTCATAATCAGTATTATTAACATAAATCTTGGAAATTAATAAGACAAAAAACCAAATGAAATTAATCAACATGATCCAGATGAGCATAAAATTGGAATGATATTATGTCAAAAAAATAGGGTCATAACATGTGGAATAACCATAATAAATGAAATCATAAGTTAATAAAACCAAAAAATTAAAACATCATATTTTTGGCTTAGAATAAACACCCATGCACTTACTTTTGGAAACATATAACCTCTAATGTACCCCATTTTAGGTTTGGGATGACCACCCATGTACCCTATTTTAGGATTGGGATAAAATCATAGGTACCCTATTTTTTCCATTAAATAACCACCCAGTTACCTTGTTTAGGTTTTTTGATAACCTTTTGAGTTTCCACTTTTGGGATTTGTACAAACCCCCTTGTATGCCAAGAGATCAAATAAAATAATTATTTACTAAATTAATTGGAGTGTTACAATTCACCCTATAATAAAATAGTTATAATCTATTCATATATATGTTAAATGATCGTGAAAAAATTTATCAATTCATCATAACATAACTAACATGTTCCTAACATGGTTCATGGTAATAAAAATTATTTTCTAATTTAAAATGTATTACAGTTGTCAAATTGGGTTGTCTCAAAATAAGTGTGAACAATAATCATGTTCATTACATTAAATTATAGAAAGATTTTATTTTAAGTGGTTTCTTGTGGGAAAAAATGAATGTAATGGACAAGGGATTGAAAATTAATTGATTATGAATATGAATTAAAACAGTGATATGAGAGTGATGATTGTAGTGATATTTCAAAATAACTTCCTCTCACTCCCTTTTTCAATGGTGATGGTGAGAATTAAACATTTCAAAATATCATCTTAGTCTAACATTCTTCCATTTTGAGAGAGAGATTAATCAAAAAACCCTTCACTAAATTATGTAATTCATGATCATTCCTTTCTTATCCCAAAAAATAAATAATACCCACAACCCCTACCAGACGTATTGATAATATCATAGAATATAACCACTAATCCATGTTCTATTCCATCATATATAAACAATATCATAGTAGAGGGAGAATTTGGGAATCCAACAAGAAAATATAAACATCATATTAAAAAAATATAATTAAACCTGGTAATAAAAAATATTATTGGAATATTTAGAGAAATATCTCAGAATAGATAACGGGGTTTATTTCAAGATGTTATAGAAAAAAAATATTAAAAAATGGAAATCCTCATCTTCCCCAGTCCCTCAGAATTTTACCCTTCCATGTGATAGGTAGCTGAGATGAATGTGAATGAAGAAGGAATTAAAATACTAATAAGAAAAAAAAGAGAAAAAAAGAGAAAAAAATTTATTAGGTAGAATCAATTCATCAATATTTTTCACTATTTCTTCCCACCTAATGACTAAAACTCACCAATGATCCTTTTAAACTGTTTTGTTTGGACTGGGTTTTCTATAGACCATAATATATTAATATGATTTAATCAAATGTAAAAATTGAAATTCCCAATATACAAAATCTCTATTTTCATCCTGAATATACAGTAAATAATCCACCAATATGACACAAGCAAAGGATTCCCTAATGTGAAAATCTATCTTTGAGAATTAATGTAGCGAGAACAACCCTAGAAACTAGTATCTGGTAACATACATAATTAAATTAGAATATGATAAAATGAATCATATCTAAACAGATGAAATGTATTTTTAGTCTTATTAAACTATATTCATAAATGATTCTTACATTATATTTGAATATAAAAATATAGAAATAATTATATTATTTTGAGAATAACATTCTTCCATGTATTATATCCTTTCATATCTATCATAGTATGCAGCCTAGAATCCTGGGGAATGGAAACAATACAAGTGGGATATGAAACTCTAAGTAAGGGTTAAGTAAAATCGAAGGATTCATGAATAATTGATAATAATCAATATGGAAAGGTAAAAACTGAACACACTTTCCATATAATCAATAAAATGAATTGAATTGAATCTATTGAAAATATTAATGTGAATATATCATGGAAAATAATCAAAATGAAATGATACCTAACTAAACACACATAAAATTTAAGTAACCTAATTGTATGAATAGATAAAGAAAAATGAATATTGAAAGATAAATAACTGATGACATGGGAAATTTAGTCAATAAATTATAATAAACTGCATATAGAGATAATTTCATTATAAAAATATCCTACATAGTAATAAAAAATACTGAAATAAGGAAATGCTTAATTATTGGATGTCATGTCTCCCAGGTACATGATACCATTACCACCAATACCTTTCATATAATGGTTTAAAACATACTAGGTAAAAACTCACATACCTATGGGTATCCAAATGATTTATCCCACATGACTACCTAAGCACCAAGGGATATTTATAATTAGACCCCACCCATTACATACCTATCCAAACTATTCCTCATATGTTGAATAGTCTATTTAGTTATTAAATGATGTTCCTTACCATCAAGTATCGATATTGAGAAAAGAATATAGATTAATCAATTTTCCATATTAAATCATATAAAATTCCAATTAAACACCATATTTAAAATTGGATCACAGTTTGAGAAATTATCATATCTTTGATAAATATTTTTTATATTTAGTGTAAATTTTCTGACCACAAAAATTAAATAAGTAAGGGAATGTTGAAACTATCCTAGTAAAAATGATCATAAACCATATAGAAGAAGAATAATGATTGTATCAATATAATATATACGCATTGGATAATGAATAATAGTTTTTTAAAATAATTAATATAGTTACCATAAAAATATTTTTAATGTTATTCTTGACTAAAAAAACCTTTTCATTTTGAAAAAAATTAGAAAATCCATATCACTGAAAATTACCATTGGAAAAATTCTCACAGAATATCCCCATAAACATGAAATGTAATAATTAATGACATTATGGTCACGGTGGAGTGTAATATTATATATGACGTAAAAGTAAAAAATGAAATTCCTTTTCCACTTTAAAAAGTTCAAGAGTGATCATTTTTCAGAAAATGATAAGAAGAATCCTTCCACATTTTTAAAAAATACCAAACATGCATCATTTTTAAATTGACATAGTATTTTTTTATTTGGTTTTTTGTAATGAGTAAAAATAGGTGAATATTTCCATTATTTAATAATAAATATATCATTAATATCATAAAATTTTCATTTATATCACATATAGTATATATATTTATCTTTATCACCTTCCATTGGAAGTGTTATTGAATGAGAAATCACACCGCTTCGCAGTGCGGTTGTCCAACGTAGACACATGCGACGACATCATACATCCTACAGAATGGAAGGTAATAATATTTATATGATATAATGACTCCATATGTGTCAATATGTTATAAATATTATATATATAATTTATATCCATAATCATACTCAACCTTGAGAGCTTAAATTGGAAAAAATAACAACATCTTTTTGTTAGGTGGTAGTCCTCCAAACACACAAATGATGATTTCATGACTGTTTTTATTGATGTGTATGAGGTTTTATTTCCTACTCTGAACATAAAAAAATAAGTATATGGAAGATAATGGGATTATTATATCATTAAATATTGAAAATAATTTATGGAGGAGAATAAGGAAATAAAATTAAGATGCATGTTGAAAAACATTACCTCTCCTTTAGGTATCCACCTAATGTTTTCACTAAAGACATTAAGAGATAAAGAATTACCCAATATAACAATTCTAATATGATGATAGGTAAGTTTACAAGTGATTTTAATAGCGTTTTTATGGTATAAATGACATGATTTGCATTAATAATTTTGGGAGGGTGGCAATTTATAAGTGGGTTAAGTGATAGACTTGTATTTTTTTAAATGAGTGAATTCCACTGATGTTTTTTCATTCTATTAGGAGAAAATTATTTTAAATTGTCAATAATATAAGGTATAAATTATATATATTTCTATTAAATGGGCTATATAAATTTTTTGTTTCGTTTTTACTCCTTCTACTCTATGTTTAAAAACTATGTAACCTTGTTTTTTCCTTAATCATAGTAATTAATTATAACCATTTACACTAATATTTATGGTAAGAATTTAAATTTAAATTTATATATAATATAAATTATTATTAATGAAATATATATTCCATTTTACAAAATTAAATTCCCATATGTGGAATAATTTATTTTCAAATTAATCCCCCTGATGCGATGAGAATGATGTTTTAAATTCCTATTTTTTAAACATTATACTGGTTTTATATAAATACTGAGTATGAAAATCATTCCAATAAAATAAATTGTATTAATGGATATATATTTGATCTATATTTACCTTAAATAAATGTTAAAATAAAATTTTAAGTAGGTCAATAAAATCTAGTTTTCAATTAAAATCCAGTATTTTTAACTATTAATAAAAAATTAAATATTCTCATAAAAATATTAAAAATTCACCCTAAGATAGTTTTGGTATTATAATTTATAAAATTAATATGGGTTTCCTATATTTTTCTTATAACTCTAAAAAAATACTTTCACTTATGTTCTCCAAGGGTGACTAAGCTGCATTTTATGGGAAATTAAATTTTTGGAATACATTACTTTTTATTTTAAAGAATATAATTATTATTTATAATAAAAAGATAACTAATTAGTTTAAAAAACAATATATTTTCATCAGTTATTTTATTTTATGTATTCCCCTTTTTTTAATGTCCATTTAATAACTATAATATTTAAAAATAATATTAATAGTAAACAATTGTTTAGTAAATCCTGGTATTTTCTTTACCACAAGATATCAAATAATGATTTTGTTAAGTGTTACTAAAGCTAATCATAGTGTTTCATGGATTGAAATGTATAGATTTTATTCAATTTGTATAAATTAGTATATATGTTTTATTTTCTTATGATGTTATATTATCTTCTAAGATAGATGTTGCATGTCAGTTATGCTATTGAATTAAATGTTATTTTTTTTAGAATTTATGGGTGTTAAATTTTCCCCAACATAAATAAATTATGTCACCACAATTTAATAATTGTCTCATTAATAATGGTTTTCTTATTTTAAAATTCCATTTTCAAAATTCCCGCATCATAAAATGTTTAATAAATCATCGTCCTAATAAGGGATAAATGAAAAGTAAAAGGGCCAAAACACATGAATAGATTTCCATAATGAAAAAGATCTACTGAAAATGAAGACATGGAAATGGAATAAAATAACATATAATTATATAGAGTGATTTATTTGATTGACCATAATAAATTTAATAATCAATTTAAAGTTGATGTTCACAAATCCATAAATCAAATAGGTGTTAAAAGTTCATTGATATCATTAGAAAGGATGGTAACCTGGTAAAATTGTATTTTGAGATTATTTTTCTAAAGTTCAGGAATTATTTTTCTATATAAGAATTTAAGGAAATATACTCACTTAATATATTTATATTTAATTATAAATATTTCATCGTTTGGTTATTCATCGGTTGATTTCCAATTAATATTATTACGTGAAATAATAAATATCAAAAAATAATTTCTGTTATGCATGAATCGATAAACTTAACTTTTAATGGATCATAAGATACATAGAGAGAGGAGAGTTTTTCCATCAACCGAAAAATATTTTCCAAAGACAATATATTAAACACATTAATCTATAATACTCAAAATTAACACTAGCGATTCTTCATTACTATTTATTAATATTTTTTTTAAAAAAAACATGATATGTTAACCAGGACATCATATTGTCTAGTTGTTGTCACTAAACCCTTATTGTGCATCTGTCAAGGGTTTCTAACCCATTCCACTTCTAGATATGATGGGTTCTCACGTAGCATGTAGTTTATCATTTTTATATAACATTTTTAATATAATTCCTAAAATATTCAAATAAAATATGATGGGCTTCCTTGAAAAAATATTAACCATTAAATAACATTTTCACAAGGTTTTTCAATTCAATTTTTTTTCAACATCTCATAATCTTATAATAATACTATTAAAATCTAATTTTTGATAATACTAACCCTAAAGGCCATCTATACTTATAATCAAATTTCAATAAAATTTAAATAAATTATTTTACAAATAACTTTTCCACTAACATATAATTTTAAAAATTTCATCCAAAAATTTCATAATATTAGTAGAATCCCATCAGATAAAACCTAAAAATAGGTGTTTAGGTAATTTAACTTATTTTAAATCTCAAAAGCAAAACCCATTATAACACATTTTTACTTGTAATTTATCTTTTTTATGCACTTATTTTAAACATATAATGAATTTCCCCATTAAATTGAGACACTTAAATTAGTTTATCCTCCAACATTTCGTACAAGATGGAAATTAAATCTTATTTCCTCTACGGTATCCATCAATAATGATCATAATAAATTCCATAATGTTCTTATTTGGTGAATCTGGGATTTGTTTATGGTATATGATTTTAATCATATTTCTAGGAAACTGATCATGAATAATTAAAATATCTTTTAATATAGTCTTCATCTCATTTGGTTTCTCATAAGCAACACCTTATTCTCTATATTTGATGTTTTCATGATATCATTGGTTTCTATAAATTTACTAAAACCAAAAACATTATGTATTCAATAATAATCATAATGGGGAAATGATATGATAAATAATAGGATATCTGAATAATGACACCATATCATCAATCCAAGGAATATTATATTTAACTTATAATTTTCTTAATCTATTCAAATCCATTATAATGGATCATAAAAAATGTGAACTATCCTATGTATATCCACAATATGTGTCAAACTCGGTGCACAGAAAGATCTATTTTCATGTACCATCTAATTCTCAAGTCTAACCATAGGCACTTATTTTATAGTTATTACTCCACGGTGCCATAGTTACAAAAGGTATGTATTTTAAAGAGAAACTAATAATCTCTACCTTATGAGAAATTTAATATATTCATTTGTAATTATCTTCATATTATATCATAGGGTTATATTCCCTAACATATTTTTTCCTAGATCTAGTTCAAAATATTTCTACTAAACTGCTTGGATAACAAATATAGATACTATAACCCCAGAAGCCTAAATCTAGATCCATACATTATAAAAATAGAATAATATACAATGACTAACTCACTGAAGGACCAAATAGTTTTGTAGTTTCGATAAAATCTTTATATACATGAGCCTTATATTAAATATGAATACACAAATTATAACATTATTTTATTTTTTCATGAATAATATTATTCAATATATCACATCTCTAGATATAATTAATTTTAAACTTCATATAATCATGTACAATGAAAATAAAATAAGGGTGATATCAAATTCCCATTAATCGATAAGTACATTCGAATAATTCATAAATCAACAAGAATAAACAAAATGGAAAAGTAAAAATAGACCATGAATTCCATATAATCAATAAACTAAGAAGGAAGAGTAATAAGAGATATTATAAGTGTCAAAATATCCTGGTTACTAATCAATATTATAATGTAAATAAGTGAAAAAAACTTGCATTTAAATAGGCTTACTGTATGAATTAATAAAATATAAATAATATAGAAAGGAAAATAACAAGAAAAATTATATCTATTAAATAAATTATAATTAAAGGCCTCTATATATAATTTCATAGTGAAAATATACATTAATGTAAAAAATTAATATTAAATTATGTAAATGCCAAATTATTTGTCTCCATGATTCCCAGTTATGTGATTCATTTACTTTCATGAATTTTCCTAAGACAATTTAATACATACATGGTAAGAATATACATAACTAAGGCCAAAAAAATAATTAATCCCATGAAACCATAAATTCAACAAGTTGATATCTCTAACCGATCTGCACCCATGTCATACCTTTCCATATCATTCCTCATATATCAAATAATTGATTTAATTCATTCATAAATATCCTTATCAACAAGAATATTTATTCAATAAATAATATAGATTTATCAATATTTTTCTAGTCAATAAAACAATATTCAACGTAAAATATTGATATAAAAATGAAACTCAATAAAGAAATAATAACATAATTTTAAAATAATGTGGATATTCTAGGTAAATTTAATGACCGAAAAAATTTAAAAACAAGTATGTGAATGTCGATTCTATTCATGGTCTAAATGATCATAAACCACCTAGAGGATGAATAAATATGATATAAATATAATATATAACATTTTAAGAAAGGATTAAGGGGGTTTTTCCATGATTAATAGAGGTAAAATATAAATAATTTTAAAATAATTCATTAAGGAAATATCTATTTTATTTTTGAGTTTTTTTGAAAATCCTTTTTTTAAACTCTCCTTTAGAACATTTTTATTAAATATATCATCAAAAACATGATAATTAAGCATCTAATAAATGATAGTAGGGATATTGGATAATTAATTACATGATAAAAAATAAAAAATTTAACATTCCTTTTTCACTCTAAAATGCATTTGAAGGTACCTAGTTCAGAAATGACAAGATGATTCTATTAACATTTTCAGTAAAATCCAAATTGGGGTCATTTTTAAAATAACATAAGATGATTATGAAAATAGATTTTAAAGAGTAAAATCAGTTAAATGTTTTTTGAATGATCCCTTTAAAATGGTCAAAAAAAAATTGAAATCATTTTTATAAAATATGTTTTTGAAATAAAACATATTTTCAAATAATGAGATAAATGAACTCAATTTTTCCGAATGAAATTTACCTGATGATTTTATGTTCCGAATAGTGGACAACTATTAATATTTCATGAAACCTTTCGTGAATATCTAGTGGATATAAAAATTATATGGTTTTATTAGAAAATGATTTAATAATTTCCTTAAACTAGATTTTAAGAAAAAATAATTTCAATTAAAACGAGATTATGAAATAAATCCATAAAAGAATCATATTGTTGAAGTGAGAATTAGTAAAAAATCCAATTATTTTTACATAATATAAATCCAAATAAATCAATTGAAAATAATAGAATATATCTAAAAAATTCATTATTCACCAAATCCTAAAACAATGATGTAGTAATATAACCCAAAGAAAATAAATTGAGTTATGAAATTCATTACGCCTTAGAAACCTTTAATTGAAATCCCATTGGATGAAATAATTCGAATCAAAACATTAAAATGTAGGATCTATATAATATTGTAGACACTCAATATATAAGACGGGGTGGATTGTATCCATTAAAAATTCAATTGGATCCTTTAAAGTTGGTTATGAAAATATTGTTTTCAACCTTGGGAAAAAATATGATTAACAAAGTTAAAAAAGATAAATTCACAAAACCTCTTTGTTCTACAAACACGCTTGATTTAGGAAACATAGATCCGGAAATGAAAGATAAGAAAAGTTTACATGGGAATATATTCTAACTTAAAGCATATAGAATCTTATTTATCAGAGTATTCAATTAAAAAAAGTATAAAATATTTATACATTTCTTATTTATCAAAATGCAGCGGAAAACAAACCAGTAACAATACAAGTAACAAGTATGAAATATTTTAGCCCAAAGAGTAGGGAATCCATCAACTTTGGATAAAGGTCACTTGATTTATACTTTCATTAATGTTTTGTCTTACCCACACTAGGGTAAGCCCTTGATAAAAATATTGCAGTCTATCTTGCTATCCCCAGAAGCCCTTGAACATCAAAGTAGTCGGCACCTCTGTCTTCCTTATGAAGGAAGTCCTTTAACATTATGGTAGTTAGCACCCCTATCTTCCTATCTATAAAATACCTTCATTATACACATCAACAATTTGAGTCATATAAATAAA
Organism: Viscum album; assembly: GCA_963277665.1. Lineage (NCBI taxonomy): Eukaryota > Viridiplantae > Streptophyta > Magnoliopsida > Santalales > Viscaceae > Viscum > Viscum album. The sequence goes on from OY728120.1 coordinate 1,118,301,739, forward strand.
TTTGAATAAGATGTTACAAATGGAATGAGAGTCTCTCTCTCCAGAAATTACTTCAGCAGCACGTAATATCTAGAGTTATAGAACAATTTGTTTTTTGAGCTCTTTCAAATGAGCTCCTATTTATAGGAACTTTCTCGATGGTCTTATCCCTCCTCCAATGGCCATATTTTTCCTTGGATTTTGGAGGGACCTATACATGTGTAACTCAAGAAATGGTTAGTTAGGAATATAATGCACAACATAATTTCATAACTATAATAATGGTAAGTAAAATATGGTTGCTCAACAAATTATATTTTTGAGAGTCTAAAAAAAAAATCGGAATCTAAAAGAATATTATTTGGAGTCTATATTACATGAATATTCATATTTTTTCAAAGAATTCAGAATTATATTTCAATAGACTTAAGATTGAAAATTTTAAGGAATTCGGAACCCAAATTTTGTGGAAATCAGATTCTGAATTATAAGTAATTCGGAGTCTGAATTCTAAGGAATTCAGAACATAAATTATAATTAATTCAGAGACTTAATTTTAAGAAATTCAAAACATAAATTATAATGAATTCGGATTCGGAATTCTAAGGAATTCCAAACATGAATTCTGAGGAATTCGATGTCTAAATTCTAAGGAATTCAGAACATGAATTTTAAGGAATTGAGGGTATGAATTTCAGAGAATTCAGAATCTGAATTTCTAGAAATTCTGAAATTGAATTTCATAGAATTTGGAATCTGAATTTTTGTGAATTTGGAATCTGAATTTTAGAAAATTTGGAATCATAATTTCAGAAAAAACAGAATCTAAATTTCAAAGAATTCAGAATCTAAATTTTAGAGAATTTGGAGTCTGAATTTCAAAGAATTCGGAATCTGAATTTCAGAGAATTCAGAATCAGAATATCAGAGAATTCAGAATCTGAATTCAGAACCTGAAAACCAAATACTTTATATCAATGTTTTTATAGTATTACAAGGTTTTAGAAAGGAAACCTAATTTTAAACAAATAAAAAATAGTTGTGCATAGTGAAACTGTGTCAAGAACAATAAAAAAAAAGATAAAGAGAAAATTTCATTGGGAAGGAATCATATATTTAATAATAAAAATATTATGGGAAATGAAATTTTCCTTTAGGGAGAGTATTTGTGATATTCATTACATAAAAAAATGGAAAAGTCAAAAGGAACCATTATTGACTCAAAAATATCCCCCTTTTTTGAGTACACAAACAACCTTTCTAAAAAGAACCTAAGGACATAGAAATTTTATTGACTTGAAAAAAGACATATCTCCCTTCAATTATGGAACATAGTGAATAAACTAACTCCCCCTTAGTCTTCGGAAATACTAAGGATCATATTCTTGATTTCCTGAATGAGATTTTTCATTTTATTGCATTCGAAAAATATCATTGATGAGAACATTTTTCTAGATGAACTCACCCTTACATAGGGAAATATCTTCATTAATTTGTATTCTTTTTATCATTCCTTTCTCCCCCAGTGTGATTTTTAAAAAGGTATAAATGGGAATGAAAAAATTGTTACCTGAAACATTAGTAAATAACTAAGAAAAGTATGAAGAACAAGAAAAATTCCATTCACATTGAAAGAATTTTTACAATGAGGAAAATAAAACAGAATATCAGAATGAAATGAAATTATTCCACTTTCTCCTTTGACATTAGCTTCTTCACAATGGTTTTTATCATATTATGCTCTTTGTGATCCTCTTCTACTCACTTATGAAACTGATCCCGGTCTTCACTTTTCTTATCTAAGGATTGAATTTTCTCTTCCTAAGCCTTAAGAATGTATGCATGAGTTTAAAAACATTATTATTTCTTAACAAGATTCTCTTCAATATATATTCTAATATCTCTTCACCTATTCCAATTTATAGCCACATTGTTAAGACTTCCATTCATATCCTATAACTTTTTCATCCGAGTAGTTTTTTTTAGGATTTAATTTTCATTAAAACTATTTGAAAGATCCTTGATCTTCCCATCTTATATATCAAATGCATCCTTGGAATTATCACAGAATTCATCAAAGATTATCATTTCTTCGATTATATTCATTGAGCAGCTTTTCATCTTCTTGCATGATCTTTTATGAGCCTTATAACCAATGTGGAATATTTTGAAATCTACCTCTAGTGCAACACATTTGTCCATCTCCATGGAAACTGATTCTGAATTCTAATTTATCGTATGCTAAAGAATTTGGCATCTTGAATCTCTGCTTTGGAATAATGGAATATTACCAACATACCATTTCAAATATTGACAAAAAAATCATGTCTGAGGGAAGATGATTTTGAATCTGAATGTTCGGTTTGTCATTATTATTTTTCTATGACTTCCGCTTTCCACTTTTATAAAGAACCAACAACATTCTTCATCAAAATAGATTTATGAGGAGTAACTACTACCAACTTCATTCCCTTTTTAGCTTTCATAATGATGTATTGTTCTTTGAGATATTCATTCTCACTATCAGATAGTTGCACAATATTATATTCCTCAACATCTTTTTTCCCTGCATCAGCCAGTAGATCTTCTGGATGAATAAAATCATGATTACTTATATCACCATCTATTGGCTTATTCACTTTTTATTCATCATTCTCATCTTTTCCTAGTGTCTCAATTTTTGAGGTTTCATCATGGTATGTCCGGATCGATAATTTTACAGAGGGAATTTCCTTATCATGGTACTCTTCGAATTTATTTAGGATATCCTCAGTTTTATTCCCTTTGTCTTCAACCTATTATTTTACATATATTCCCTCTTCCACTTCTTCTTTTTCAAGTATTTATTTTTCATGATGTGATTCTGGAATCACTACTTTATTTACCGGAGTCTCTAGTAATGGTTATATCTAAAATGATTTTTGTACTGGAATTTTCTCAGAGGCTCTTTCATTAGCCTTGAGAAGTTATTGAATGACTTCAGCTTCCGACAATTTATTCCTTTTCTTCTTTTAATATTCTCCATTTTCAATATTATCTGCATCCTTTTACTTCAATTAATTTTCCTCAGCAAGGTACAAGACAAACATAGGCACCCCTTCCTTCTAGTTTTTCTTATTCTCCATCCTCGTAGCAACCACTTTATTAGGATACTCTGTTTTCTTCTTTGGATTTGGAAGTGTTGACTGATTTTTCTTGGACACATGAGTTTTTGTTTTCTTTTCCAGATCATTAGCCTTTATCTTACTTCCATCTCTCTTAGAGTTTTCATCCACTTTCGGCTTCTTTGACAAAGCATCTATTTCTTCATCAGAAGTATCATAGAATTTTTTGGATTCACTAGAAAACCCAATTTTTATGCTTCTTAAGGTTTCATCACTCAACAACATCACTTTGTGATTTCTATGCTTCGAACTGCATTTGATTTTGAAAGAAAAAAGGAAAGGAACAATAATAATTGAAATAATAACCAGATACATAATAATATGAGACTTCAGATTTTGATTCCTGATATTTGTAATCGTTACCAAGATATAATTAACCAATTTTATCATTCTGAGGTTCAGCAAGAAATCCAGTATATAGATATCACTCTTCTTCATATTATCATTATCCCCTTTCATTGGATTTATAAATCCATTATCCCATAATTACAGAATTCAAAAAAAATTAGAGAGATAAAGGATCTTCAGAGCATTCACTCATTTCAAGACAAGACACTCTATTTCCTTTTCCTTATAAAAATATCTGGATTCATCAGGTAGTTTATGAGTGCCAAACTATTCTTCACCTTTGTAAGGAATTCCATTAAGACTCGTTTCCTTGCTTTACGAAAGAGAGTAGGTCTTTCCATAACTCATGAAATAAAATTTATCTCTCCCTCCTTCACTAAAAAAACTAACTATTTTATAGAACTCCACCATCAACTCTAGATACACTGAATCATGTGCCTTCTATTTTGAAATGAAATGGTTATCCCAACCATTTAACTTAATATTCATAGAGATGATAGAATCATATTTGTTGAAAAATCATAGATCAACTGACCTCTCTCGATATATCTTCCCCTTAGAAGTTTTCTTATTAGTTAAAATTTCTTTTTTGATGATTGGCATCAGCAAACATCCAGAACTGAGGAAACTCTTGAATATTAGGAATGACCATAAAATATAGAGTAAAAGATTCAACATGAAAGATCTTGAAGAACCAATGTGGGAAAAACATCACGGGGCTTTGTATAGATGATTGAAGCAACAGTTCAACTTCCATGGTTGATCCAGCGACTGAAAAATATCTGATCAAATTTGACGGTTGAGATGATAATTGAAGAAAGATTTTGATTGATTCTGATCATTTTAGGTTTTTAAGATAAAGAATTGGATTTATGAAAAATGGAGTATGAAAAAGGTCCTTAAACAATATAAAAATACCAACAAGTAAAAATATGATTACCAAAACCTAGGAAAGAAATCATAACGTCTGGATTTCTGGGAAAATTATTCATAATGAGGAAAAATTTTCATGGAGAACATTTGATTCCGAAAATATTTAAAACAAATTTAAAGGAAAAAATTCATTCAGAAGATTTTATTATGAAAAAAAATGATTACCAAAATGTTTGATTTCGAATGAAAATTTATTACAAAAAAAATGATTAAAAAAATTTGATTACCAAAAATTTGATTATGAAAAATTTTGACTACAAAATTTTTTTACTAATAAAAAATTTACTACCGCTATGAAAAGGAGTTTCTTACTATAAGGAGACAGGTTTCATCATGAATTTAATAAGGAAGATTACCTTAAGATTATCCTTACTAACTTTTGTTTAATATATTCAAACCTATCAGAGGGTAATGATTTTCTGAAAATATGAGAATGTTGATCTTGCATTATGATAAATTGAAGAATGATATCTTTTTTTTGTGGGTTATCCCTAAGAAATTGATTCCAAATATATATTTGTTTTTCATGAGTGTGGTGTGCATGGTTTTTTACTTATGGAAATGGAACTAGTATTATCAAAAAAAAATTTGTTTTGGTAAAACACATACCACAGTCTATGAGTGTGTGTTGCATCAACAAAACATGAGCACAAAAACTTCTAGCTGCACATATTTATCTTCACTAGTGGAAGGTTCTACTGTGTGTTTATTTTTCGCATTACCAAGAAACTAATGAATCACCTAATAAATTAAAAGTTCCGAATGTACTTTTCTTATCCATTCTAAATCTTACAATGTTAGCTTCCAAAAAACATTTTAAAGAAAAATCATTTCCAGAAGTATAAAAAGAGTTTTAGATCCATGGTTCCCCTTAAGTAGAAAAGAATCCTTTTCACTGCCTTTAAATTATATTAATTATGATTGGATTGATATCTTGAACACAAGAATACTAAAAACATTATGTCTGGATGACTAGCTATCAAGTAATGTAGACTTCCAATAATACCTCTAAATGATGTTGGATATACTAGTTTCCCAGTTTCATCATGATCATGTGAATTTTAGGTACCAATTAGAGTACTTATACCCATAGTGTTTTCATATACATACTTTTTAAGAATATCTTTTATATAATTATGTTGGGATACATATATTCCTTCATGTATTTAAGAAATTTGAAAACAAAGAAAAAATGTTAACTCAACTATCATACTCATTTCAAACTCATATTTAATTATATACACAATGTTATTTGATAGATATTAATGGGTTGAACCAAATATAATGTCATCAACATAAATTTGAACAATAAAAACGTTTTTATTATCTTTCTCTATAAAAATGGCTGGAATATTAATTCCCTTAACATAAATTTTTTGAAGCAAAAAACCCAGTATGTATATCATACCATGTTCTAGAAGCCTTTATAAGTCCACATAAATCTTTAGTATGGTTGAAAACATGTTTAGGATGATTTATATCTTCAAAAAAAGAGGTTGTTCAACAACAACTACTTCTTGAACAAAACCCTTGAGGAAAGAACATTTAACATCCATTTGAAAATAAATGATGTTAAATAATGCTGAAAAGGCCACTAGAATATGAATATTTTCAAGTATGGATACTGAAGAATAGGTTTCTTCATAATCTATTCCTTCTTGCTGATTATATTCTTTAGCAACCAATATAGCTTTACTTCATACTATGATTTCATTTTCATGAAACTTATTTCTGAAGACCCATTTTACTCCAAAAACAGATGATTCCTAAGGTCTTTTAACCGAGGTCTAGACATTATTCCATTTGAATACATTTAGATCATCTTTCATAGATTTTATCCAATCATCATTATATAAAGCTTCATCAGTGCTTTTTGGTTCTAATTGGGAAAGGAATGCAAGATGTTCTAATTTATTTCTTAAGGAAATTATAGACCTTACAGGTTAATTTACATCACCAATGATACTATAAAAATAATGATTCATAAGATACAATTGATTTGGGTTTTTAAAAAAATGCTCATCAACATATGGTAGGAAATATTATGGGTTAAATGCTTCAGAAACAATTTTTAGCACATTTTCCATATCAGAAGGAACTTTTTTCAAGCATTTATGATTAGTTTTTGAAAACACATCGAAAGATGTATGTTGAGGTTTTTTAAAAACAAAGGAATTAGTTTCATAAAATTTAACATTTACTGTTTTTTCAACAATACGAGTATTATTATGGAAAACTCTATAAGAAATTGAAGTTGCGGAGTAGCTTAAGAAAATTCCTTCATTATATTTTTGTGCGAATTTGTGTAGATTGTCCTCATCATTTAGAATGAATACCTTGCATCCAAAAACCTTGAAGTATAAAAGTCTAGGTTTTCTAAAATTCCATAACTCATATGTAGTTTTATTATGAAAAGGACTAATCAAAACATGATTTATAGTATAATAAGCTGTACAAACAACTTCAACCCCAAAATGTTTGGCTAAAGAAATTCCCTCAATATGGTTCTTTTTTTCTACTTAAGAATTTTGTTTCTTCTTTCAACAACACCATTTTTTTGGGGATTTCATGGTGCTGAGAAGTTATGAGTCATTCCCTTTCTAATACTAGAAGTTTAAAAATCAGAATTTTGAAATTTTCTTCCATGATCACTATGAATATTTATCAATGGAAGGGATTTCTATTTTTTACTTAGGATCTAAAAATTTTGAAATAAAGAAAAGCATCTAGTTTCTTTGCTGGAAAATATTCCCATGGAAATCTAGTGTAATCATCAACAAAGACCAATACATAATACTTTGCTCCAATTATTTTAGTTTAAATTGGGCCAAAAAGATCCATATGAACCAACTGTAATGCATAAATGGTTGAGACTTCACCAACTAATTAAAAACATGATTTGTGTTGCTTTCCTTATAGACAAGGATTACAAACTTTTTATGTATCAAATTTATGCTCCGGTATATCCTAAACTAGTTTTTTGGAGTGTTTTCATAAATTCCTAAGGTTACAGTGTCCTATCCTTCTATGTCATAACCAAGAATGATCTTCCATTTCACTAAGAAAAGGTTGATCTTGACCCCTACGGTCTTCCATGTTTAGTTTGTAAACATTCTCTTACCTATGGGCGGAAAGAATAAACTATTCTTCAGAATTGGGTACTAAAAAATTATCATTCCTAAAATTCACAAAGTAACCTTCACTACATAACTGACTTTTTCTAATAAGGTTGTGATTATGACCATTAATAAATAAAACAGTTGAAATAGAGGGTTTTCAAAAAAAAACAATATTACCTATACCAATAATTTCTCCCAGAGCATTATCTCGAAAAGTTAATTTTCCTCCTTTCGTCTTAATAATATTTTTAAAGATGTTTTTGTTACCAATCATGTGCTTAGAACATACACTATCCATGTACCATATAATTCTGTTGGTACTACCTTTACATTCCTGAAAATAAGAGTGTTATACTTTCAGAACCCAAAATTTCTTAGAACCGAAAAATTAAGAAAGAAAAATTTTAAGAATCCACATTTTTTTTGGAAAAATAAGATTTATGAAAACCTAGAGGAAATTTTTTGTTTATGGATGAATTTTTACCCAATGCCCATTACACTGATTCTTAGTGCAGAATGGATCACTTTGATGAACAAAATAATTATTACTAAATTCTAGTTTTGAATGAGTATAACCAACTCCCAAATTATTCCATAGAAGTTGTATTTGTGAATACATCTTGTCAATGTTTTCCATACCCATGGTAAAGTTTGAAAAACACTTTCTCAGGGAAAATATTTTTGACTTCTATGAAATAACTATGTTTTTATCCTATAAATATTAGTTTTAGAACTAGAGTTAGACAGTAAAACAATTTTCTTAGAAATTTATTTTTCTAAATCCTTAGAATGTTTATCCTTCTTAGAATTAACTTCATCAAATGTTTTCTGAAATACTTTGAAAATCATTAATTTTTTATCAAGATCTTTGGAATGATCAGATAATTATTTAGTATGAATATAAATTCTAGAATTATTTTTATCATGCTTTTTCTTGACATTATAATTTTCATTCTCTATGAGCTTAGCAAACCTAGACACTTCTTCATAAGTGGTTAAAGTATTATCTTCATTAGAATAAAATTATTTATCCAAATATTTATAATATTTACTATCACTAAAATTAGAATTGAAGGATACATTGGTTATAGATTCAGCATTGTGCAACTGGACAATTAAATAATGATTTTCCATAGGTAACTTGGAAAGTAAACCATGATTCTTCTGACCAGAAGATTCATACTATGTGAATTCATCAGAAGTGTCTCTACTACTAGCACTCCGGGTGTCAATAGATTTCAAAACGTTTTTTTCTTTAGCTTTGTCGTACTTCTGTCTATTCCTCTCAGAATGCTTTTCCTTTCTATCCTTTCTCTTATGAATAAGACAATCTGGCCTATATGCCCTGCTCTTTTTCATTCATAACAAGTAACATGAGATTATTTCCTGTCCGTTATCTCTTCTTTTTTATATCTATACTAAAATTCATTCTTCCCAATGATCTTGTTCATCCTTTAAGCCATATTATCTAGTTCATTATAATAATGTTCAATTTCACTTGATTCATATAAAATAGTAACCATCTTCGACTTGGATCTTGTAACCATCTCAAAAGACTATGATTTTGTAGATGTAAAGGATACACTTCCATTTCTATTCTTCTACTTATTCAAATCATAATCTCTATTTATTCATGTCTCATGTTGAAGAAGAGTTCCAAAAATCTCATCACGAGTAATCTGAGATACATTCTATTCTCATCAATATTTGTTCTCTTAGATTCCCACTCATTAGGCATGATATCTATAATGTTGTCTACAAGTGCTTCATCTTATAAACATTTCACACACGTGGATTCTAAACAATTAACAATAGTCAAAAATATTTATTGTACCTTACACATTGGTTCTCTATAAGGAAATAAAAATCCATGATATTATACTCTAGGCATTGCCTTCTAGTTTCTATAATGTTGGATGTACCAAAAATGAGTAACCTCCAATTTCTTCAAAAAAAAAATTGTAGCATCACATAAAGAAATCTAGAAATTTATATTCAAAGTCATAGAACACAAGAAAGTATTGCGTACCTTGTAGATTAGTTGACATTCTGACTTTTCATGATTAGTAAAAGTTCTGAATTCCTTATCAGGAATATTGTAATCTCCAATAAGCATAAAAAAGTTTCCCAATCCACTATTAATAACAAAAGTCTTCATATGATCTCACTAATATTCATAATCATTATAATAAAATATAGGTGGTCTAGTAGGATTAAAATTTTACATCGAACCAACATTCATTCCTGCCATCTATAAGAAAAAAAATTTCCACAGAAACATGTTAATAAGAATGTTTTTTAAACAAGGATAAAAATCATAAGCAAGGAAAATATAGAATAATGAAAATATGAGAAAACGAAACTTATATGCGAATATATGTATTTCATAGACCTCCTATGATACCAAATGTATGATCAATATAATGATGTAGATGCATAATATAAAAGAGGTAGGGGTGAATTGTATCCCTTAAAAATTCCTTTGGAACCATTAAAATTGGTTATAAATCATTTATTTTCAACGTTAGGGAAAACTATGTTTAACATAGATAAACAAGGTAAATTCAAAAAACCTATTAGTTCTACAAAAAATCTATATTCCTAAAATATGGTTCCATAAATGAAACTTAAGTAAATTTTACATGGAAATAGATTCTACCATAATGCATATATAATTTTATTGATCAAAGTATTCAAGTATAAGAAATTATAAGATAATTATAATTTCCTTATTAGTAAAAATGCTTTAGAAAACAAATTTTAAATAATACAAGTAACAAGTATAAACTTTTTTATTCTAAAGAGTAGGGTATCCAACAACCTTGGATAAAGGTCCCCTGATTTATACATTCAAGAAAGTCTATCTTACCCACACTTGGGTAATCCCTCGATAGGAATATCTGTGTATGTATTTATTTCTCCGCAAGCCCTCGAACATATAGTTTGTCAGCACATCTATCTTCCTTACCAAGGAAGTCGTTGAACTTTAAGGTAATCAGCACCCTTGTCTTCCTTTCCCCAAAAGCCATCGATTATACAAAGCAACAATCGGAGTCAGACGAATCAATCTGATCATGATGTTCAATATTCACAAGGCGTAGTAGTTTCTGTCTCTAGAAATCACATCAACAGCATGTAATCTCTAGAGTTTTAGAAAAATTAGTTTTTTAGCTCATTCAAATGAGATCCATTTTATAGTAACTTTCCCAATGATTGGATCCCTGCTCCAACAATCATATTTTTCCCCGAATTTCTGAGGGACCTATAAACGTGTCACTCAAACAACAGTTAGTTAGAAAAAGAATTAATGACATCGTTTTATAATGATAACAAGGGTAAGAAAAATATGGTTTCTCAACTAATTATATTTTCAAAGTCTAAGGAAAAATAAAATTCAAATACAAAGAGAAAATCAATAAAATTCTACATTACATAAATATTAAGGTTTCGTTTTTCATGGAATTATGATTTGGAAATCTATAGGCTTTGGAGTATGAATTTTAAGTAATTCGGAACATGAATTCTAAGGAATTCAGAGTGTGAAATATAAGGAATTGAGAACCTGAATTCTATGTAATTCGGAGTATAATTCAAAGGAATTTGGATCCTGAATTCTGAGGAATTCAGAGTCTGAATTCTAGGGAATTCAGAACCTGAATTTTGAGGAATTGGGAGTATAAATTCTAAGGAATAAGGAACCATAATTATGAGGAATTTTGATTCTGAATTATATGGAATTTGGAATGCGAATTCTATTGAATTTGGAATCTGAATTTCAGAGAATTCAGAATCCGATGTTTAAAAAATTCATAATCTGAATTTCAAAGAATTCATAATCTGAATTTTATAGAATTTGGAATCTGAATTTCAGAGAATTAGGAATCTGAATTTTAGAGAATTAAGAATCTAAATTTCAGAGAATTCGGTATCTTAATTTCACACAATTTGGAATATGAATTTATAAGAATATAGAATCTATATTTTAGAGAATTCAGAATCGTAATTTTAGAGAATTTGGAATCTGAATTAAGAACCCAAGAACAAAACACTTTATATTTTTGTATTTCCATGATTCTGAGGTTTAAGAAATGTAACCCAATTTTACCCATAGAAATTAAATGAGTTAGGTTTATTAAATATAAATCATGAACAATGAAGACAACTATAGGGAAACAGTTTCTTTGGGAATGAAATTTTTCCTTAATCAGATAAATCTTTTGGGAAATGAAATTTTCCTTCAGATAGAGTGTTTGTTATTTTCCAAACCTATTGAAATTGAAAACTCATAAGGAAACCTTATTGACTAAATAAAAACTCAGGGATAATGAATTATTCATGAAATAAAATATCAAAGGGGTAATATGTACACAATATAAAATTAATTTAGTGCCTAAAAACACAATATGACTCAATGAAATGTAATTGAGATGAAAACACATTCATTATGCATCCTTTTGGTTGAACGTGATTTATTAACCAATAAGGTGGATCTAAAGTCCTTAATAACTTAATTAAAAACCATATTAATATTTATAATAACATAACTGGTCTTTCTATAACATCTTATTATCTGTAAGTTAATGATCTTTCATTATTTTCATTTTTTTGTCTTAATTGCCTTGTTTTCTCATGCATGTTTGATCATGAATGTTATGGTTATTGCACATGTTATATAGTTATTTTGTACATCGAATGATAATAATGAAATTATTATAATATTTATACATCAATAATAATTTTTAACTAAATCATTGTTTATGGTGATGAAAAATTAAGTGTATTACTATCATGGTGACGGTAGGGCACACGTACACATGAATAAATTTTACATTTTCACCGATCATTATTGAAAGGAGGTAAGTTATATATTACCATAAAATAATTATTATGATATAATATTATTCTACATAATATACTTATATACATCATCTATGTGGTTTTTAGATTAAAATAGAGACACATCACTTAGTGAAGCGGGTTTTAAACACATACACGAACAATGTTATCATCCTTAAGTGACATAAAATGAATGAATTAAAATGACTATATTTTCATTAAATAATGGTAAATATGTCATTAGTATCATTATTAATAAATTAATATCACATTTAATACTTACAGTTTTCATTATCACCATCCATGTGAAGCATTAGTTAAGGACGAATCACATAGTCTCGTGAGGTAGTATTTCATCACAAACATAAGAGATATTATTGTGTCTCCAAGAAAATTGAAGGAAAATTTATTTATATTATATAATGATTTAATTGAATTATGTATGTCATAAATATCAAATATATACTTTATACCTATAATCCTACCCATGCTTGGGAGGAGGAAACAAAAGAAATGAATGATATCAGTTGGTGAGGTGGTAGTCTTGCGTAAACAAGAACGATGATTCTGTAACCCATTTAATGTAATTATGTGTTTTTTTAGGTAGTACCATTAAAATAAAAATAACAATGAATATTTATTATATTTATTTTATTTTATCAAGACTTGAAAATAATTTAATGTGGAAAAAAATTAAAAAATAATAATGGTCTTTTAAAAGAATATTTCCTCCCCTTTAGGTATCATGTTTATGTTTTCACTTAATACTTGATGTTATTGATTAATATCTAAAATAAGTCTTCTATTATTAGTTGAGGGATGTTATGAATTTATTTGGGAAGATATTTTATGATCCAAAATTATTGAGAGGTATGGAAGATTGAGGGGATGAGGTGGCATTTTATATGTGGGGTGAGTGGCACACTTGTAATTTTTTGAAATAGATAATTATGCAAACATTTTTAATATTTAAATAATAATATACAATCATAAAATACATATAGTCTATGTATAATGTCCATATATGTCCATAAAACGGGGTTTGGGTATGTTTTGGGTAATTTTAACACCATATATTGTTTGTTTAACAACTATATAAACTCATTTTTTTGATAATTATTATAATTAATGTCAACTGTGTTAAAAAATAATTATTTGGAAAAATTATGTTTACATTATTAGATATAATAAATTAATATGATACTAAATATATAAATCATTTGTACAAATTTCAATCACACAGGTCTATGAATTTTATTTAGTATTAATCATGTAGACATGATGGGAAAGCGGGTTTTTAATGTGAAAAAGTAAAAAATTATATAATTTTTTTATATCAATGATCAATATGAAAATTATTAAAATGAAAAAAAATTCTATTAATATAATTATATATATATTTTAATTATTTTTAATTTAAAACAAATTTAATATATAATTCACAAGTATATGTTATTTAGGCGAAAAGGTAGTTTTTAATTGAAATCCAGTATTTTTCCATTTTTATCAAAAAATAAAATATCTCAAAAAAATTTAAGAAATTAACCCTAAAATAATTTTTGAATTATCATATAAAATATAATATTTATTTTTTAATTTTATTTTTTAAAATTTTCATAAATTAATTTCATTTTATGTGTGCCAAGCATGACTAAACTGACTTTTAGGAAATATATTGTTTTTTCTTAAAACATTTTATTTTCTTTTAAATAACATTTACTATTACTTAAAATAAATATATAAAAAATAAATTTTGGTTAATTATATATTTTCATTACATAGTTAATCCTCTTATTTCCTATAATTTCAATAGTTATTTTATAAATATAATATTAAAAAATATTAGTAGTATATTATTTTTAAGTAAAACTCAATATTGCATCTAACAGATGATATCAAATAATATTGTTTTTTCATGTAACCAAATATAAAATTACTGTTTTCTAAATTTAAATATATATAATTTTATTTTATTTAAATAATATAGTATATATATCACAAATTCTCATGATTTCATATTTTCTTCTAAGACAGGTGTTGAGTTGAACATATTCCACTTAATAAAATGTTTTCATTTTTTATTTGTGGGGAATTAATTTTAAATTTAACATGATTATTGGATAACTATATCATATAAAACATTAATAATATCAATTGGTTTCAATTATTCATATATATACCTATTTTAATGGGTATTTAACTATTCCATTGGACAAAAATATTTTTCAAAATATTTGATTTGTTATGGAATTTGTGACTTAAAATGTGATCTTGAAATATTAGAGAAAATTTAATCCCATTAACAAAGGAATCAAAAAATAATAATTACTCAATTTGGATCAATATTGAAAATTTTATGATAAAAATAAATTTCTGAAAGATAAAAATTAAAATTACAACATTAATCGTCATTGGAATTTTTATGAAACACACCAAACATGAAATAATGAGGTAATTAATCTTAAATTGGTAATTTTTGGGGATAAAATCAATTAAATAAACAATAAAATTAATGTAAATATTATTTATATCAATTTCCCCACACATATCACATGGACTCTGTGAAAAGTAAGCAACAAAATCCAATTAATGTAATCTTATAGAACATTCCCCCAAGATACCAAATTGTAAAAAATGGAATATAAGACATCATTCATTCTAAAAAACAATTATCTAAAGTTCTCTATTCATATAATTCATTTAATTTAAACTTAATTTATATTCCCATGATCACAACACACCTTATGTAACATCCTAGAAAAATAAAGAATAAGAAAATTTTCTATTTATTAATATTTTCGATTTAAATATTACATTTATTTTAAAAGGGATGCAATGTTCGACATCATACCCAATACAGAACACCGAGTTTCTTTGAAATCATATGTTGCACACAACATTGGGTCATACTGAAAAATAATAATAATAAATTATTTAATATGGTAGTTAATGCCTAGCCATTGTATTGTAAGGAATAGACAAAAAAACTAAAATATTAATATACATGTTTGATAATGTTTTTTACATTTAACAAATAAATTTTAGAGGCATAATATAAGAATGAATCTGATTTTAAGCAAAAATAATCTAATATTCAGTAAAATCTTGATTAACCACATTTTGATAGAGAAACCCCTTTAAATCAATTAATTCTCACTTTTATATATTTTTTTGACAAATTATATTACTTCTTTAGAATTGGGACATCAAAATTTACTTTGGGTAAATTTTTACAATTTTTTGGATATAATTAGTTTTTTAAAGAATTAGTGAAAAATACTGTATTTTAATTCAAAAATTCAATTTAATATAATTTATTTATATTGTTAGATTATATTTTTAATTAGTAGTAAAGTGTAACTAGATTATATTTTTACTTTTTAATCCATTTTTCGTCACTAATAGTAATTTCACTTTGAAATTTGACATAAATAAGTGTCAATATTTTGATAGTTATTAATTCTTAAGGAAAAGCTTTTTGTTTTGACAGTGTGAATTTATTTTATATTAATTTCTGCCACTTATATATTTTGAATTTGGAAAAATTTATTCCATATTTGGAATCAAAAGGTACAAATTTTTTTAATAGATAACTTTTATTTATAGACAATTTGCATATTACTTCAGAAAAAATTTTATTTACCTTGGTTAAAGGGTAAATCTGGTAAATAAGGGTATCAAAATATTATTACAATAATATAAAATTACCCTTACATGTGTCTTAATCCTATTTGGTAATACATTTACGACCATGGTCATCCTTGGGTCTATTTTGGGGCCCCATGGTTCCACTTATGAGTGATAATTACACTATATATTAATTAATTTAAAGTGAAGACAAAAATTACATAAACACATATCATTTTTTAAATCAATTTTTACAAGGGGTTATATAAGTTATATATTATACTATAAATATTAATTTGAAAACAAAAAATATTTTCTAATTCATGTTATTTTTTATATAATTTTTATATATCAAATAAATAAAATAATTTATGACACAATAATGATGCAGTCTTTACCACATTAACGAATGATTTAAATAAATAAGATTATAAATAATAAAACAATATCCAAAACCTATAAAATTCTTATTGGATTATTTTTTTTCGAACATGAGTCAACTTATAATTTAACTTAACAATTTTGTACATTTTTAAACCAAATATATGTTTAGAATAAAATATTTGTTTCAAACTTTCCTAAGGAGCCCCTCCCCCCCCTTATAAAAAGAGACCACTTATATCCAATTCCTCACACCTCTCAAGCCACTTTTCTCATCAAAAATCTACCTAAATAAGATTCCCACATCCATATACTCCTTTTAGAGGCCTTAACTTGGGTATAAGGAACTTCAAGTAATCTGTTTGGTTCAAACCATAGAGAGATACCCGATTTAAAGGTAACACCTTTTTTTAAGTTCTTTTCTTTTATTTTACTTCTCTAACCCCGTAAAATCTTTTTATTTATTCATATTATAAAAAATATAGTTTCATAAATACACACTATTTTTTAGAATAATTATTGGACCTACACTTCTTCAAAAACCCATATAATGGTTAAATAACATTTTGTTTCTGTGGAAGGAGAACAACTACCTCACGAAACGATGATTATTCAATCTTATCCTTCCACATCTCATGGTGGCCATTATGATGGAAATGTATTAATATAGGATATATATTATGTTTATTTTTTCTCTATTCTTATTTTTTTTATTTTACAAACATTACTTTATTCTTTCCAATATGTGTAAACATGATAATTTCATTTTAGGAAGTGTGGACTTCCTCCCCCTCATGGTGATATGATTCATTTAGGACATACATGTATCATATAAAGGACATATTTAATGAAATTATATAACATTTATATAATATAATATTATAAATTAATTATAATATACCAATGTATCATTATGTTTTCATTCCAATAAATATGAAAAAGAAATGAAAGTAGCGTTCATGCGTACATACAGCTTACCGTCTCCATGAACAGTGCATTTCTTTTCATATCTCCAAATTTTATGTAATATTATAAACCTATATTTATACTGAATATATATGATATATATGATATCTAAATAATGAATATCATTCTAGAGATAATTGAATTTTTACCACATGAACAACGTGTAATGATAACAAGTTCATTTTTGACTCATGTTCCGAACATCTGCAAAATGTCCAATATGAACTCAAATAGTGAACTAATTGTTATATAAAGGTAATAAGTGATATAAAAAGAATAATAAACTTTAAAAAGGTTCTTAATAATGTATAAACTGTCTTAATTTTATTATTTAGGAAGAACAACGATTAAACGAGTCATGTCGGACACGATGTAAGGGGCTTCTTATCTCACTTTTAATTCTATGAGATTTCTATTGTCCACCACTTATTAATTTCATGTGATGTAATTTATACTACCATTTGATATATATTTTCCTGAGTCTCATTATGTTCATGGTACTCTATTATTCATTTTTTGGTTGTTAACTTTGGGTCATACGACTCGATTCATTATTATGAGGTAATGAGTTTTTTATCACTTTTTATTCTCATGAGATTCGTGATATATTTGCCACTATTTCCTTTTGTGTGGTGTATGTACTAACCATTATTGTATTATTCTTATAATATAAATTAATTTATGGGTATTTTAATCTTTATTGTATAATTCGTCTTTCATGTTGGGTATGTTTCGTATGTTACCAAATCGGTAAGAGAACTTTTTAACCCAATTTCTATTCCATGGATTAATCTTATAATTCTTAATTATGTCATGATATGATTATGTGTGATATCAATGTTTATTTATTTATGTCATAATTCCCACTCCCCTTTTTTTGGATATTCCTTTGATTCACATAATCACTCCATTGATATATTCTCAAGTTATCGATATGAACTTGAAAAGAGTAATTTTAACTCAATTTTCATTCATTGAGTTAAACATCGAAGTCATTAGTGTTGTTTTTTCAATAATATGTGTGAAATTTTTCTCTAATTAATTTCCAATAAATATCCAATAATATTGAGATTATTTATATTTTTCACACATTATAATGAAATTGATATACCAAAAACTGGGGATACTATTTTTAGAAGGGATTTCGTCTCTATTTATATTCTTTTGATACATTATTGTTGTTATGCACCGATTCACTCTTATATGGTGTATATACTATCCACTGGCATATTATATCATGAATCCAGTTATTATCATGATCTTATAATGTTCTAATAAAATTTTCTTCCTCAATTATTTGTATTCAAGTATCTCTTATTTTGTTTAAAACTCTATAACTAAAATATGATTTTAATTATATTAAGGATTTATTCATCTAAATATTACCATTAATGTCTAGTTTTTCAAAATTGTTTTTAGTATTTATTTATATGTAAATTAATGTTTTCAAATGATAATTCATTTAAAAGTTTCAAATTTTTATGGCACACTTCGATTCAAATATCTCTTTATTAAATGTTTTAAATGGTTTTGAAAATGGTTTTGGTAAATTATTGATTATGTCAATATTTTGAAATGATATATTGTGATTTTAATGTGGAAATTTTACCATCCCTTCAAGAGTGTTTTATGTTTTATGATTTATAAGGGTAGTTGGACATTTGATGGGTGGTTATGTGATAAACCAAATGATGGGTGGTGTCATGATAAACTAGGACGGGATGTAATGTTATAACCTCTAATGAATTGGGTATGGAAGTCGGACGTATGACTATTAAATTTAGTTATATATGTTGAATTTGACCATATGGTTATGAAATTTAAGTATATTTATGTCCCATGTTACCAATATATGTCATGTGTGGTTTCTATGGGTTTTATGGTAATCGTCTTGTTAGAAAAGGGTAAACAATGATCTTTTATTCAGTGAATAGTATTTAATACTTCATAAATGTGAAAAGTATTACATATGATAAATTATTAATGTTTTACTTGTAGTTTTGAAAAACTAGTAGTTTTCATTCATTGAGTATCCCTTATAGAGATTTTTGATCATCCTAGGTTTTTGAAATTTTTTTCACAGGACATGAAGAGGAATAGGGACAAGGATGGGATCAAGGAAAAAATCATGATGTATAAAACATGGAACGAGACATGTTTCTTTTTAAGAGTTTATATTTTATGAAATAAATGGATACTGATTATTAGTGTCTACATGTAATATTCGATCTGATATGTAATAGTTATGGCCTAATTATCTAAAACACTAAACCTGAAATGATCTGTAATATGAATTATTCATTTAATTCAAGATAATGTAATGTTACAAGGTTGGGTCCTTATAATTGGTATCAGAGGTCAGTTTGGATAACTTTTAATGTCATGGTGTAATTTAAGAATAAGTGACATAACCATATATCATATAATATAATAAAGAGACATAGTTATTTTAGATAAATTGAATGAGTTTAAGATAACATGAATAAGTCTATTATAGTATTTACCCCAACATAAGATATTATATGATGATTTTATTGATTTAACCACACTGACCTTTTTGGTTTTAGTAAACAGATAGATCTAGCAGGCAAAAAAGTAACAGTGGGTGTAAATAAAATAGTTATGGTTTTCTGAATGATCAACTAAATGAAATGGAGGCTGCAATGAGATGTCTTGTGGTTATTCATAACAACTTATCTGGAGTCATGATTGACCACCTGAACCTTAGTGATTTTTATAAGGCATTGTATATGTGAGAAACAAATCCCTATAGAAGTTCATATGATTATCATAAATATAAGAATATTCATAGACCAATGTGTCAATGAAGTGGAAATAAACACTTAGGAAAATTATTCAAAGGGACCGGAAGATGTTTTAGATCTGGTAATGAAGGCTATGAAGCAAGAACCTACCATGAAAAAAGGAATAATCTAGCCGAACCCAACAAAAGGAAAGAAGTTCTTTCTGAGGGGTCAACTGGATGTTTTAAAGGTGGTGTGCATGGTTACTACACAAAGAGATGTCCTGCTAAGATGTTTTGGGAAATTGACCACCAGGATCATACAAATAAACATTTACTAATTCCATATGTCATTCCAATTGAAGATGAGGAAACTGAAAATGTCATATAAAAGGTATGGATTATTTCTTAGCTCATGTTCCAAAATTACTGAAATACTAGGACATTATGCTTTATTTTATTTGTTATAAATAGTTATATCATAATAAGGTGGAAAAACATGGATAAAAGATCAGGAAGGGAATTTGATGATTAAGATGTATAAATTTTAGGAATTGATGAGTTATGGATAATGATATGTTTGAATGTATTAATGATGGGATTAGATTGCAATTTTTTTTTATTATGTGTACCCCTAATTTTTGATATGTGAAAATTTTAATCCAAGAAGAATTATCTTTTCTTTTTTAGATATAATTATAATGAACCATTTGGGATTATATTCCCCTTTAATTTGGGTAAATTAGAGGTTATTACATTTTGGGATTCAAAATGAAAGTTATTAGATAACATTTGTGGTAAAAATATGTTACAGTTATTTTTGATGAATTTATCTCATTATTGGGAATTTTATAATATTATATAATTTTTGAAAAAGGAAAACACGTAGACCATGTGACAACCCATCACATCGAACAAAGCTACGAGAATCGAACCCACAACAAAAGTGTGACTGAGATTTATCGCCTACCAGTGGACTACGTGAAGTCCAAGGTTAGTATGACTAATTATTTATAGTTAGATGATTTTTTGAATCAAGAATAAATTGGTTTTGGGATATCTATGGAAATGTTTAACCTATATTAGAGAATATGTGACTAGGTGAATTACACATCAGTATAAGACATTAAGAGTAGTTGATTTTATTTAGAGATAAATGTAATGATTTATCATGGAAGACTATGTGATTAAATCCTTATGATTTTTTGGTTTCAATCTTAGTTTGGATTATTTTGAATAATTTTAAGGAAAATTATATATTCAATGGACTTTCTTGAACTTTGGGTACTTTTTGTTGAATTTTGGAGATTAAAAGTAGTTTTTCTTTTCATAAAGGATTAACCTTTTTGGGGATTATTTCATCTCGTTCTATACATTTTGGTTTTTGGTGATTTCTAAAGACAATGGGAAATATATAGTTCATATTTTGTGGATTATGTGATACTATATAAGATTATTCTAGTGATTTTAATGTGACCATGCTAGTTTGAATACTCATCGTTTGGAGAAAAGATGAGTTTGTGGTAAAAATTTAGTAAAGAATGAAAGTCTTCATGAAAAGTAAGTATGTTTCCTTAAGTCATTATTTAAGATCATAAATAAATTCAGAAACTTTATCAAAATTAACATAAAAGAAAAATGTTGTCAATTAACTTTTTCTACTAGGGAATCAAATACGGTTTAACCCATCACATGTTTCTGATGTTCTGGTGGTTACCTTTCTCTTAATCATGTATTCTATCACTCTCTATCAAAACATGATGGTTTGTTTCTCATCCATGTCCATGTTTTTATAGAATCATAGTATCTTTTGTCTAGGGTGACATTTGGACTTCTCTTTCATTATTTTAATGTGATAGTTTTATTGACTCATTTTCTGATGTGGGACTTTTAATGATGTTTCCAATCCCAATTTCAAAATTGTGCAGACACAATTTTTAGAAAGGTGGAAGGATGTAACATCCTAGGAAAATAAAGAATATGAAATTTTCATATTTATTAATATTTGTGATTTAAATATTAATTTTATTTTAAAAGTGATTCTTTTTTCGATAGCGTACCCTATAAGCAACAACATGTTTCTTTGAAATATTGTGTTGCACACAACGTTGGGTCATACGGAAAAATAATAATATAATATTATTTTAAATGGTAGTTAATGCCTTGACATTGTGTAACATCCTGAGCCCAGTTACCTAGTGTTGGGGAATTATTACAAAACATTGGCATGATACAATGAATCATGTCCCGAAAGATCGATCAGTTTAGTAACATTAGAATTACTAGATACATTCATAATTTTGACATTACATCATGAAAACAAAACATCAAAAAAAAATTTCCCCTTTTGAACACACATATATACCTATCATATCATTAGAGGTTAACCATAAAATACATCTTCACATACTAGGATAAATAAAACATAGAATGGGGTAAGATTAGATGCTTAGTAAGGATAACAATATAGCTGAGACTTTCATAAATAAGAATAAACATTTAAGGAAATGTATAAGACTAATACAAAAGCCTTTTAAACATTAACATCATCATAATATGGAAAAGGTAAAATCAAATAATTTCATTTACATAATCACATGTATATTCTACTAGTCGAATAATCACATGCAGTATCAATAGCCACATTCATAATGACATAATCCATAATGCCAGACTTCATAACTACATATTCAAGGCCTTGTTCCAAGACTACAAATATGACTTTTTCAAGGCCTTGTTCCAGGACACTAGTTTGTCTCATGAGACCTACCGATTCATTGAGGAGCTATAGTAGGCTCCACCCGTTACTTACTATGTCCAATGCATTCCTCATATGAAATGGTTTAAACATAACAAAAACATTCGTATTAAAACTAGTATATGAAATGTCAATACGTTTTCTATAAACCATTAACGGTGTAAAAATAACACATTAACTATCAAACATATCAAAAAAACATCAATACAATATGGAAGATTTTTATAACAATAAATACACTTCAAATAATTTTAAAATCCATCAAAGGATATTGACACAGATTAAATGAAAACTATTTGAAATAAATACCTCTTTCTATTTTGAAATCATTTAAAAGTCACATATTTATAAAATAAAACATTTATTTTGAAAATATTCTTATAATCATGTGCTGGAAGATTATATGATGACATAACAGCAGAAAATAGCCACACCAGACACATAGGTTAAAAAATACATTCTTACCTTATTTTTGTCGAAAAAGGTCACAACGTACATTGTTTAGAATGTGATGGAAATTTTCATTTCATACCATTATAAACAAATTAAAACAAGGGTATAAGTTTCATTTACCCATAGTTTAGTAAATATTAAAAAAATTTGAAATTCATTTTTATGAAACATGGATGTGGATGATAAATAGGTCCCAGTAGATACTTATGTATTAACAAACTCAATGAATAAAAAGATTGTGAAATTAACCCTTAGGTTGTAATTTTCCTTGGTCCAGGGTATGTTAACCTCCAGTATTATAGTTAAATAAATTTTATTAAATTATTCAATAACTATATACATAAATATGATATCATATATTATCCTCTAAAATTGCGTTGTTAATAATATTTAAGTAGTATCATCATTTAGGGTAATAACTGATCTGTTTTCCATTATATGATCAGTTACGTAAGACATGTTTGTTATGTATAGGATTTATTTTATTCATATCACGAATTTTATTAAGTTCTTAAACATTATTTTTAATCATAAAACAAAAATTATTTTTGAATAATTACGATGGGGAATGAATCTCATCGTGTTCGTGGAGATGGTAATCTGTACGTAAGCACAAGCTTGTATTGATGGTGAAATTTTATGTAATTAGATGGTATATCATATATAAATAATAATTAAAACGTTATATTTATTATTTAAATCAGTTATACTGATTATCATACCCATCCAATGAAAGGAGTGTTTGAATAACAAACTACAACACGACATGGTGATGGTAAACCGTACGTACGCATGTATGGTGACTTTTTCATTCATATGATGGATTGAATAATGAATATGTTTGTACAATTTTTATATTAACATCACAATATATAGAATATATTAGATTTTTTATTTTATAATGGAAACAACAATGAAAGAGGAAGTGGAAGAAGAAAAGCACTTGAAAGACGGTGGTGACATTATTACCTCTTCTTCGGGTGTTTCTTTTTTAGTTGATCAAAATGGATTCATTGGTTGGATTTATGATCAAATTATGGCCTCTAAATTGAATTTTGGAATGTTGGGATGATATTTTGGTAGGGTTTGTCCGATCAAAATGGCTTTGGGGTGTGAAATTAAGAGACAGGGAAATTCCCTTTTATATGAGAGGTGAGGGTCACTTTAGGAAAACCATAAAATATTAATTTATAATAAAATTATTTTCGGATTATAATGGATTAAAATTGTTTATTTACATGATAAGGTTGGTATGGGTCTATAACCTCACAAAAAATAGGTTTTAGATAGGTTTATGTCACAATATTAACCTTATCTTTTAGATTTAACTCTTTGTTACATAGTTTGACATTTACCATGTCTCTTTGTATTTTTATATGATATGGTTAGTAAAAATACTATAGCAATCCATGAGAACCCCAAGTAGTATATTATTAATATATATAACCTTATCAATGTTCTTTGGAAGAACCTTAGATTTTTAGAAATATTACATCAATTAACAGTATAGTATTTGTTTTAAAAACTCAATTATGTCATTGTTGACACTATTTAGTGTTTTGTTTTTGTGAAAACCATAATAGCATGATTACTTCGAAAAATATTATTTAACAAAACCCTAAAATGTCATATCATCCTAAAAAATTAGTTTATTTCATCAAAAGTCACAAATTACATTAATTGGGAAATTTATAATATTAATTATTTTAATATTTCATTAATAAAGTAATTACTGCATCATTATTGTGTCATAAATAAATTAAATCATTTAATGTATAAAAATTATAAATAAAATACCATTATGTATTAAACATTTTAAGGTTTCTAATTAATATTTATAGTCTAATTTTTCTTATGTACGACCCTATATTAAAAATGGTTTAGTTATTAAAAATTTAATTTAACACTTTTAACTCTTCTTTAAATAAAATAATAATAAATGTCATAATCTAATCCATGTGGACCAAAATGATCATATTTTATTCCTATGGTTTTTATTGTTCTAATTACACTTATCTAATAGAATTAGGAAATTTTTAGGGTAATAATAATATCATTGTTACCCTTAAATACCCAATTTACTTTTAACCGTGGAAAAATAAATGTCAAAAGCTACTATTCACCAAATAATATTTTCATCTTTTTGAACCTCAATTCACTTATGTCAACCGTGTTTCTTGGATTTTTGAAATTATTCTCACAGAACCGGGAAAAATAATTTTGATGCAAATTTGTAAATGCTCATAGATGGTGGGTAAAAGACAGTAAAAAGTTCAAAAATATTATATATATAATATTATTATAAAATGACTATAATTAATTACATTGAACATATATATGTATTATGTGTCTATTTTGACCTAAAATAAAATAAATAAAATAACTATTTATTTAAATAAAATGTCTTTTTGAAACAATAACACATTGTTTTTCACTATTCCTCAACAATTGAAAGTTCTCAGAAAAATACCAAAAATTCACCCAACCTAATTTTGATATTCCAAATCCAAAAATGAAGTACATTTTGAAAATTAAAATTTATAAAATTTAAAAAATTGGGTTTTACTAATCATAACGGCTAGTTTCATTAGTCATGGTGTGTTAAAAATCCACGATGCGTACAACACAAGCTATTGATTATTCAAAGTGAAACATACTATGGAATCATGGGGTGCTACATTCTTCCAACCATAAAATAACTTCGTCCTCAAAATTTCGAGTATATTACTGCCTAAAAATAATTATTTGGTTCTTCATCATTAGTTCCTTGGGTTCCCACGCTGGTACTTCCATCTTATGGTTTCTCCATAGAACATTTACCAATTGAGTCGTCCGGTTTCTCAGCAATGGTTCTCTGGTATCATGAATTTTGACAGGCTCTTCACAATAATACAGATTAGGTTATAGTTCAATTTTCGTATAGTTGAGTACATGTATTGGGTCAGACATGTATTTTCTCCAAATTGATACCTGGAATAAATCATGAACATTGGAGAGACTTGGAGGCATTGCCCAATGATAAGATAAAACTCCAATTTTTTCTAGAATTTCAAAAGGTCTGATGTACCTGGGAGACGATTTACCTCTCTTACCGAATCGTGTAACACCCTTCAATGGAGTTAAATTTATGAAAACAAGGTATCCTAATTTATATTCCAATTCCATCCTCTGATTACATGCATAGCTCTTTTTCCGACTTTGGGCTACATTGATGTGTGTTTGGATAATCTTCACCTTTTCCAATTCATTCCTCAACAAGTTCTGGTCCTGTGAGTTTTCTTTCACCAATATCATCCCAACAAGTTGGGGTGCGCTTTCTTTTTCCATATAACACTTCATATGGAACCATCTAAATACATGAACATAAGCTACTCTTATATAAAAATTCTACTAGAGGTAAATATTGATCCCACATTGTAACACCCCAAGTAAATAAAGAATATGACATTTTCATATTTATACATATTTGTGAATAAAATATTAATATGACTTTAATGGGGACGCTATGATCGATGGCGTACCCAACACACAACAATGAGTTTCTTGGGAATCTTACGTTGCACTCTAATACTAAAATAATATTATTTTAAATGGTAGTTAACATGTAGCCGTTGTATTTGCGGGAATGGATAGAAATAACTAAAATATGATTATATATTTTATTAAATGATTTTAAATTTATCCAATAAATGATAAAGGCTTAAAATATGGAAAGAATTCAATTTTAGGGGTATATATCCTAGTTTTCACTAAAGGATCACTTATCACCTTTTGATGGTGAACCGTCATTAAATATAGTTTTTTTCACTCTCATACATTCTATTGGACCAAATAAAACTCTTCTTAAGAATTGGGACATCAAAATTTACTTTGTGTAAATTTTTGGTATCTTTCCGATAAAGTTCATTTTTTTAATGAATAGTGTAAAATGTTGTATTTTAATTCAAAACCTCTTTTTAATCTAATTTATTTATATGATTATATTATCTTTTGAATTGGTTTTAAAGTTAAATTAGAATATATTTTTACCATTAAATCCAATAGTGGTCGTTGTATTTAATTTCACTTGGAAATCAGACTTAAACTACTGTCAATCTTTTTATATTTATTGTTTCACAAAAACACTCTATTTGCTCTTACAGCAGAAATTAATTATTAAATTAATTAATGTGACTTATATGTTTTGAATTTTTTAAAATAGACTTCATTTTTGAATTCTGAATATCAAATATAGCTTAGGGTGAATTTTTGGGATTTTTCTGAAAAACATCAATTTTTGATGTATAGTGAAACCACTAAGTGGTACATATAAAAACTGATTTTTCCGTTTAAATTAAATGTTGCCATCTTTGTGTGTTGAATTTCAAAAATCCGACGTACATTGTTTTCATTAAGAAGTAAAATGTGGTTCAATGGGATAAAAATAATTTTTTTGTGAATAGTATCTTATTTAGTTTTTAATCGCGATTAAAGATAATTAGTGTAGTTTATGGTAAGAATAATGTTTTAATAAAATTAAATGACCTAGAAAAATTTCCTACCCTCATAGGATGTGTCATGGCCGACCAAGAAAATCCATGGGTCAACTTGGGGACCCCATGGAGCCACTTTGGTTGGAAAATGACATAAATATCTTTTTATTTAATGTTAATGTAAAAATGACACAAACATGAGATGTTTTACTAAAAAAAATTTTAAATGGGGTTATACAAGTAATATTTTTTACTATAAATTTTAATTGGAAATATAAAATGTTTTCCTACATCAAAGTATTTTTTTTATAATTTTTATACATTATATAAATAAAATTATTTATGACATCATGATGATGCAGCGATGACCTCATTATTTAACGATTTAAATAAAATGGAAATATAATGTAATATCTAAGACCTACACATGTCCAAAACCTATTGGATGAGTGTATTTAGAACCCTTATCACCTTATCCTAGAAATACATTAATGTGGGACCTTTAAAATCCGAAAATCGTTCGAAAATAAAATAACATTTTGTAACTTTACAAGAGTGCCCCTCCTCTCCTCTTATAAAAGGCCCCCACCTCTACCTCCTTACCCACACTCCCAAAGCCTTTGGCTCGGCAAACCCCGGACCATTTTGTCTCTCCACTTACCTCTATTACTCCTTGAAGCCTCCCTTTGGGCATAAGTCTTACCGAGGAAGCCATTGAGCTCAAACCAAAGGGAGTTACCCGATTTTAAGGTAATCTCTTCACTTGTGTCCTTTTGTTTTATTATGATTCTCCAACCCCCTAAACTCTTTTTATTCATTTATTTTTTTAAAAATCAAGTATATTCAATATACTGAGATGTTGTTATAAGAATTATTCTAGCTACACTTACACACACCTACATCTAATGGTTAAAGAACATTATGTTTCTGTGGATGGAAAATTTCTGCCTCCCGAAATGATGATTGTTCAATATTCTTTTAACACCTTCAAAGGTGTCCATTAAGATGTCACTATATTTATATATGATATATTATATGTTTATGTTTTTCTTTAATCTTCTGTATTTTTCATTTATGGCATACCTTTATGGCTTCCATTATGGGTATACACGATATCTTCATTTAAGGAAGTGAGGACTACCGCCCCCTCAAAGTGATTTGATTCCTTAATACCATATGTGGTACATATAAAGGATATATCTAATGATATTATATATGATAACATACTGGAATTAAAATAATATTGTGTATCATTATGGTTTAATTCCATTAAATATGAAATATAAATAGAAGTAGCATTCATGCGTACGTACGGCTTACCGTCTGCATGAACGGTACATTTCATTTCTTATCTCAAAATGTTATGTTATAATATAAGTACATATATATAGTGGATATATATGTAATTTATTACATATAAATTATTCATATAATTCTGGAATTATAACATATATATATCTCCCTCATTTTGTTTTAATTCCATTAATATGACAAAAATTGAAAGTAGCGTTCATGCGTACGTACGGCCTACCGTCTCCATGAACGGTGCTTTTCGTTTTTTATCTCCAAGTGATATGGAATAGTATAAAATGAATATTTACTGGATATATATATGATATTTTAATCATTAATAATATTCTGGAAAATATTTACTTATAACTACATGGGAAATCTTTTTTCAAACAAGTTCATTTTTGAGTCATGTACCAAACATCGGCAAAAATGTCTCATATGAAATAACATTATTAAACAATTATTACAACATTATAATATGTGATATGAACTGAATAATAATATCTAAAGGAGGTACTTAAGAAACTATTAATTGACCAATGTTTATTATTCAGGAATATAAAGAAACGAACAAGACAAGTTGGACTTGAGGTAAGGGATCATACTCCTCTCTTTCTTTTTAAGTACACTCTTTTATGTCATTCCTTATAAGATAATATTTCTTTTTGTTGGGATGTTATTTTATATTAATCTTACTGTAATTTTTATGTTCATATGATGAGATACCCTATTATCTCTCATCAATCCTTTTTGGAAGTTTTGAGTGGCGCCGTTAGGCTGCCAAATTTTCGTAAGAGATCTAACCTCTCTCTTTCACTTTAAGTACTCTACTTTATGTCACTTCTTTTAAGCTCATCTTTGTTATGATGGGGGATGTTCTTTTATATTCCTCTTTATGTAAATTTAATTGTAATGTGATGAGATACCCTATTTGATCTCATCAATCCATTTTTGGATGTTTTAAGTGGCACTGTTAGGCTGCCAAGTTTTCGTAAGGGATTTTTCATCTCACTTTTATTCCCGTGAGATTTATGCTACATTTTCCACAATTTCCTTTGAGTGGTGTATGTACTGAACATTATTTTACTAATTGTGTAATATTATTTCATTTATGAGTATTTACATCAATGTTGTATTATCCTTCTTTCACGGGGCGTATGTATCGAATGATACCCATGTCAGTAAGGGAACCATTCACCCTCCTCTTTTTAAAAGACGTATTTTGTTATGTATTTCAATTCACATAATATTATTTTGGGATATGTTCTTATATATCCTTATTGATGTAAATTTTATGTCCAAGTGATTAGATAACCTTTTTATCTCTCATCAACTCTTTTTCTGAATTTTGAAGTGACACCGTTAGGCTATCGAATTTTTGCAAGGGAACTTCTTAACACAATTTAGATTCTTTGGGATAAACTTGTACACCATGAATATGTCATGCTATGAATATGTGTGAATTTCCTCTGATTGTTTTACACATAATACCCACTTATATGTTGTGTATTCGTTTGTCACACATAGTTATGTAACTGATTTATCCTTAATCCATGGATACCGTCATTGTATGGGACTTCATCTCAATATCCTTTCATTGAGGCATATTTTGTTTTATACACAACTTTCTTTTATACGGTGTATAAACCCCTTTGACATTTACTTTTATCTAAAAGTAATATTTTTATACGAAGCGTTTTACTAAACGACAAAAGTGAATGTTTTTGTCGTACGTATGCGGCGAAAACGACTTCTCTGCCGCCGTGACCATTATTTGAGTTTCGGATTCCTCTACAAGCCATACCTTCTTTTTAAAAGAAAAATAAATACCATGTTTTACTTTTATTTTATTTTTTTATTGAAAATGGTTTTCATAATGTTTTTATATCAATGTGTTGTATTGATATCTTGTTATTGAAAGGTGGATATTTTATGTTTCCTTTATGCATGTTTTATGTGATACGATTATGTTATGGTTCTTGGGAATTATTATGAAGACGGGTGGTTCTGCGATAAACTAAGGGCGGGTTAGCCCGATATAGCTCTCCAATGCATTGGGTAATGCGAAGGAGTGAAACGTTAAGGTTTCTCCGAAGAGATTTAGGGAATATACTGTGGTGGGTATTCCAAACATAACCAACAGGGTTACTCCCTACGTAAGATTGTTATAAATGCCTCAAGTTACCTTTTATGTCTTATGATTTCTATGATTTATTCATGATTTGATGAGGTATGTTAAAGTTCCTATGTTTTATGGGTATAGTATGATTTCATTCTTATGTATATATGAACTCATGTTTCCTTTCCATATTTTTATAACCCTTACTGAGCTTTTTATGCTCATCCCATGTTTTTGAAATGTTTTTCACAGGTCAAGGTAAAGGTACATGATGGGATGATAGTGTCAAGTATGTGTCAAGAAATAATCGATGTTTTATTTTAAATATGTTTCCGTTGATGGGAAGAATGAATATTGACTTTTATGTAACCACTTTGTTTAAATGTGGAATATAATGCATGTTTCATGGTCTAATTCTCTAAAACTCTAAACCTGAAAAGATCCTCAATGTGTAATCTTGTAATAACTCAAGATTAAGTAAGGATTAAGTTTGGGGCATTATAGTTGGTATCAAAGGTCGGTTTAGATAACTTTAGAGGATAGGGTATTCTTTAAGCATAAGTGGCATTACCATAATGGTTAGGATTTCAGAAAGAGTCCTAGTTTTAGATTAAGTGAATGAGTAAGTATATCTTAGTGTTTATCATCCTCATTAGTACATGATGGTTTTTTGATATACCCACACTGACCTTTTTGGTTTTAGTAAATGGCTGGAACTAGCAGGCACCAAAGTAACAGTGTATGTGAAGGACATTGTGACAGTTTTTTGAGCAAGCAACTGAATGATATGGGAGCTGCAATTAGAAATCTTGTGATTATCCTCAACCAACTATCTGGAGTCATGATTGACCACCTAAACCTTGGTGATTTCTCTAAGGCATCATATATGAGAGAAAAAAATCCATATGGAAGTACAGGTAATAATCATAAAGGTAAGTGTGTTCAAAAACCTATGTGTCAAAGATGTGGAAATAAACACCTAGGAAAATGTTTCAAAGTGACAGAAATATACTATAGATGTGGAAATGAAGGTCATTAAGCAAGAACCTTCCATGGAAGAAGGAAGAATCCAGTTGACTCGAGGAAAGGTGAAAAAGTTCTTTCTGGGGGACCAATTGAATGTTTTAAATGTGGTGTGCATGGTCATTATGCAAACACTTGTCCTATGAATATGTTTCGTGAATGGGATCACCAAGAGTGTACAAATGTTCGTTTACCAATACCTAATTCCATTACGATTGAGGATGAAGAAACTTACAATGACCAAAAAAAAGGTATGTATTATTTCATGACTATTGTTTTCCTTTTCTGGAGTCTTTGGATATGATTCATGATTTTGTTTGTAGGAAAGAGGTATTTCACAATAAGTTGGAAGGGAATGGTTAATGGATCATGAAGAATGCTGAATGTGTAAGATGTCAACATATAAGGGCTTCAAGAGTTATGGTGAAATTATTAAGAGTATTAAGTCTCTTTTGATGATGGTGTTATATTAGAAGACTTTTTATATTATGTGTAACCATGATGTTTAATATATGAAAATTTTATTCAAGGAATAGTTATCTTTTCTTTTGTGGACATAGTTATAAACAACCATTTGGGTTTATATGATTCTTACTTTTGAGGTAATTATGGGTTACCATATGTTATTATTGAAGTGAAAGGCATGAGATAAAATTGAGGTTAAATTATGTTATGGTTATTTTTGATGATTTTATCCCCTTTTGGGGAATGATTTGAGAATTATATAGTTCTGAAAAAAGGACAACACGCAGACCCTATGACTACCCGTCGCATCGGACAAAGCTGCGGGAATCGAACCCACAACCAAAGTGTGACTGGTATTTATCGCCTACCACTGGAATACGTGAATTCCCTGGTTAGTTTGATTGATTATTTTTAGTTATAAGATTTTATGAATTATGAGTAAGTTTATTTTGGGTTATTTATGAAAATGATTAACCTATCATGGAGGATATGTGATTACGTTAATTACTTTTCAATATGAGACTTTAGGAGCAACTGATATTGTTTGGAGATAAATGTTATGATTTAACTTGGAAGACTATGTGACTAAATACTTAAAATATTTGGGTTTCAATCTTATATTGGTTTACTTTGAAGAATTTTATGGTCAAATTGTTTATCGGATGGTCCTCGTTGAACTTTGGGTTTTGTTAGAAAAATTTTGGAGATTAAGCATAGATTTTCTTTTTAAAGGGTTATCCTTTTCAAGATTATCTGACCTTGTACTAACCTTTTTGGTATTGGCGTTGGTTAAATCCTAAAGACATGGGAAGTATATAGTTCTCTTTGGTGGATTAGGTGATTCTCTAGAAGTTGATTATAGTACTCTTAATGCGAACAAATCTCCCTAAATACTCGTCTATTGGAAAAAATATGAGTTTGAATAAGGAATCTAGTAAAAGTTGAAATTCAACATGATAAGTCATTATGTTTGCTTATGAATAAATTCATCAATAAAAAGTAACTTAAAACAAAACTGTTGTCTATTAACTTTTCCTACTGGGTAATCGAATACTGTTTAACCCATCACGAGTTTGTGATTTTCTTATGGTCAACTTTCTCCTAGACATGTTTACTATCACTCTCCCTCAAGAACATGACCATTTTCATTTTCTTCCATGTCCATGTTTTTCTACATGGAATCCTAGTATGGGTTAACTCGGGTGACCTATGTACTTATCTTCCTTTATTTTAATGTGATTTTTTACCGACTCTTGTTCCGATGTGGGACTTTCAAGGATGTTTCCAAGCTCAATTTTTAAAATTGCGAGGATGCATTTCTCAAAAGGGGGGAAGGATGTAACACCCCAGGTAAATAAATAATTTGAAATTTTCATATTTATCCATATTTGTGAATAAAATATTAATATTTCATTAAAGGGGACGCTATGCACGATGGCGTACCCAACACGCAACAATGAGTTTCTTGGGAATCTTACATTGCACTCTTATAATAAAATAATATTATTTTAAATGGTAGTTAACATGTAGCCATTGTATTGGCGATAATGTATATAAATAACTAAAATATGATTATATATGATTTTAAATGTTTTTACATTTATCCAATAAAAGATAAAGGCTTAAAATATGGAAAGAATTCAATTTTAGGCGTATATGCCCTAGTTTTCACTAAAGGTTCAGTTATCGCCTTTTGATGGCGAACCGTTATTAAATATAGTTTTGTTCACTCTAATACATTATATTGGACCAAATAAAACTCTTTTTAAGAATTGGGACAAAAAAATTTACTTTCTGTAAATTTTTGGTATCATTCCGATAAAGTTCATTTTTTGAATGAATACTGTAAAATGTTGTATTTTAATTAAAGACCTCTTTTTAATATAATTTATTTATACAATTATATTATCTTTTGAATTGGTTTTAAAGTGAAATTGGAATATATTTTTACCATTAAATCCAATAGTGGTCATTGGAATTAATTTCACATGGTAATCAGACTTAAACTACTATCAATCTTTTGATACTTATTAATTCATAAAAACACGCTATTTTCTCTGACAGCGGTAAATTAATTATTAAATTAATTAATGTGACTTATATTTATTGAATTTTGTAAAATAGACTTCATTTTTGAATTCAGAATATCAAATATAGCTTAGGGTAAACTTTTGGGATTTTTCTGAAAAACATAAATTTTTGATGAACAGTGAAACCACTAAGTGGTACTTATAAAAACTGATTTTTCCGTTTAAATGAAATTTTTCCATCTTTGTGTTTTGAATTTAAAAAATCAGACATACAAGGTTATCATTAAGAAGTAAAATGGGGTTCAATGGGATAAAAATAATTTTTTGGTGAATAGTAACATATTAAGTTTTTAATCACGATTAGAGGTAATTAGTGTAGTTTATGGTAAGAATAATGTTTTAATAAAATGAAATGACCTAGAAACATGTCCTACCCTCATTGGATGTGTCATGTATGACCACGAAAATCCATGGGTCAACTTGGGGACCCCATGGAGCCACTTTGGTTGGAAAATGAGATAAATATCTTTTTATTTAATGTTAATGTAAAAATGACACAAACATGAGATGTTTTACTAAAACAATTTTTATATGGGGTTATACAAGTCATATTTTAGACTATAAATATTCATTGGAAAGATAAAAATATTTCCTACATCAAAGTATTTTTTTATAATTTTTAGACATTATATAAATAAAATTATTTATGACATCATGATGATGCAGCGATGACCTCATTATTTAATGATTTAAATAAAAGTGAAAGATAATGTAATATCTAAGACATAAACATGTCCAAAACATATTGTATGAGTGGATTTCGAACCCTTATCACCTTATCCTCGAAATACGTCAATGTGGGACATTTAAAATTAGAAACTCCTTTGAAAATAAAGTAACATTTTGTAACTTTACTAGAGTGCCCCTCCTCTCCTCTTATAAAAGGCCCCCACCTCTACCTCCTTACCCACACTCCCAAAGCCTTTGGCTCAGCCAAACCCTACCCATTTTGTCTCTAAAATTACCTCTATTACTCCTTGAAGCCTCACTTTGGGCAGAAGTCTTTCCAAGGAAGCCTTTGAGCTCAAACAAAAGAGAGTTACCCGATTTTAAGGTAATGTCTTCACTTGTTTCCTTTTGTTTTATTTTGCTTCTCCAACCACCTGAAATATTTTTATTCATTTATTTTATAACAAATACTGTACCATAAATATAATAGTATTTTTTTATAAGAAGGATTCGAGCTACAGTTACACACACCTACATCTAATGGTTAAAAAACATACTGTTTCCGTGGATGGTGAATTTCTGCCTCCCGAAACGATGATTGTTCAACATTCTTTTAACACCTTAAAAGGTGGCCATTTAGATGTAACTATATTTATATATGATATTTAATATGTTTATGTTTTTAATTAAGCTTCTTTATTTTTCATTTATTGCATACCTTTATGGATTCCATTATGGGTATACACGATATCTTAATTTAAGGAAGTGCGGACTACCACCCCCTCAATGTGATTTGATTCCTTAATACCATATGTGGTACGCATAAAGGATATATTTAATGATATTATATAAGATACCATACTGGAATTAAAATACTATTATGTATCATTATGTTTTAATTCCATTAAATATGAAATAGAAATGGAAGTTGTGTTCATGCGTACGTACGGCTTACCGTCTCCATGAACGGTACATTTCATTTCTTATCTCAAAATGTTATGTAATATTATAAGTACATATATATAATGGATATATATGTAATATATTACATATTAATTATGGATATCATTCTGTAATTATAACATATATATATCTCTCTCATTTTGTTTTAATTCCATTAATATGACAAAAAATGAAAGTAGCGTTCAAGCGTACGTACGGCCTAACGTCTCCATGAACGTTTCTTTTAGTTTTTTTTTCTCCAAATGATATGGAATAGTATAAAATGAATATTTACTGGATATATATATGATATTTTAATCAACAATACTATTCTGTATATTATTTACTTATAACTACATGGGCAATCTTTTTTCAAACAAGTTCATTTTTGACTCATGTACCAAACATCAGCAAAAACGTCTCATATGAACTAACATTATTAAACAATTATTATAACATTATAATATGTGATATGAAATTAATAATAATATATAAAGGATTTACTTAGGAAATTATTAATTGACCAATGTTTATTATTCCGGAATATAAAGAATCGAATAAGACAAGCTGTACTTGAGGTAAGGGATCCTACTCCTCTCTTTCTTTTTAAGTACACCATTTTATGTCATTCCTTTTAAGATAATATTTCTTGTTATTGGGATGTTCTTTTATATTAGTATTACTATAATTTTTATGTTCATATGATGAGAGACCCTATTCTCTCTCATCAATCCATTTTGGATGTTTTGAGTGGCGCCGTTAGGCTGCCGAATTTTCATAAGAGATGCAACCTCTCTCTTTCTCTTTAAGTACTCTCCTTTATGTCACTTCTTTTAAGCTCCTCTTTTTTATTATGGGGGATGTTATTTTTTATTACTCTTGTTGTACATTTTATTGTAATGTGATGAGATACCCTATTTGATCTCATCAATCCATTTTTGGAAGTTTTAAGTGGCACCCTTAGGCTGCCGAGTTTTCGTAAGAGATTTTTCATCTCACATTTATTCCCGTCAGATTTATGCTACATTTGCCACAATTTCCTTTTAGTGGTGTATGTAATGACATTATTTTACTCATTGTGTAATATTATTTCATTATTGAGTATTTACATAAATTTGGTATTGTCCTTCTTTCACGAGGCGTATGTTTCGAAAGATACCCATGTCGGTAAGGGAACCTTTCACCCTCCTCTTTTTAAAAGACTTATGTTGTTATGTATTTTAATTCACATAATATTATTTTGGGATATGTTCTTCTATATCCTTATTGATGTAAATTTTATGTCCAATTGATGAGATTCCCTTTTTATCTCTCACCAACTCTTTTTCAGAATTTTGAAGTGACGCCGTTAGGCTGTCGAATTTTTGCAAGGGAACTTCTTATCCCAATTTCGATTCTATGGGATAAACTTGTACACCTTGAATATGTTGTTCTATGATTATGTGTGAATTTACTCTTATTTTTTTACACATAATACCCACTTATATTTCATTTATTCGTTTGTCACACATAGTTATGTAACTGGTTTATCCTTAATTCAAGGATACCGTCTTTGTATGGGACTTCGTCTCAATCTCCTTTCATTGAGGCATATTTTGTTTTATACACATCTTTCTTTTATACAGTGTATAAACCCCTTTGACTTTTACGTTTATCCAAAAGGAATATTTTTATACGAAGCATTTTACTAAACGACAAAATGGAAAGTTTTTGTCATACGTATGCGGAAACAACGACTTCTCCGCCGCCATGACCATTATTTGAGTTTCGGCTTCCTCTACAAGCCATACATTCTTTTTAAAAGAAAAATAAATACCATGTTTTACTTTTATTTTATATTGGTATTGAAAATGTTTTTCATAATGTATTTATATCAATGTGTTGTATTGATATCTTGTTATTGAAAGGTGGAAATTTTATGTTTCCTTTATGCATGTTTTATGTGATACGATTATGTTATGGTTCTTGGGCATTATTATGAAGACGGGTGGTTCCGTGATAAACTAAGGGCGGGTGAGCCCGATATAGCTCTCCAATGCATTAGGTAACGCAAAGGAGTGAAATGTTAAGGTTTCTCTGAAGAGATTTAGTGAATATACTGTGGTGGGTATTCCAAACATAACGAAGAGGGTTACTCTGTACGTAAGAATGTTATGAATGCCTAAAGTTACCTTTTATGTCTTATGATTTCTATGATTTATTCATGATTTGATGAGGTATGTTAAAGTGCCTATGTTTTATGGGTAAATTATGATTTCATTCTTATGTATATATGAACTCACGTTTCTTTTCAATATTTTTATAAACCTTACTGAGATTTTTATGCTCATCCCATGTTTTTGAAATGTTTTTCACAGGTCAAGGGAAAGGTACATGATGGGATGGTAGTGTCAAGGATGTTTCAAGAAAGAATCCATTTTTTATTTTAAATATGTTTCCGTTGATGGGAAGAATGAATACTGTCTTTTATGTAACCCCTTTGTTTAAATGTGGAATGTAATGCAAGTTTCATGATCTATTTCTATAAAACTGTAAACCTTAAAAGTTCCTCAATGTGTAATCTTTTAATAACTCCAGATTAAGTAAGGTTTAAGTCTGGGGCCTTATAAACATTCCTTGAAAGTCAAGTGATAAAGATATCAACATGTCTTCTATGGTTTAACTAGTCTTTTCTGACTGTCCATCGGTTTGAGGGTGATAGGTAGTGCTCAAATGAAGATCAGTATCCAAGGTCTTCTGATGACTTTTCCAAAATATTAATTTAAAATAGGGATCACCATCAGAATAAATCGATAGGGGTACACCATCGAGTCTTACAACTTCATTAATATATAGTCTTTCTAGATGTTTAGGTGTAAAATCATCTCTTATAGAATGAAAATGTGTTGACATGGTAAGTTGGTCAATAGTGACCCATATTGCATCATTCTTTCTAGGATTCTTGGGTAACCCCATGTCAAAATCCATTTTAATATTATCCCATTTCCACTCAGGTATGGGAAGTGGTTGCATAAATCCTCCAGGTGGTTTCCCTACAGCTTTCACTTGTTGACAAACCATACATCATGACACAAAATTAGTAATCTCCATTTTCATGTGGTCCCACCAAAAATTTTCTTTCAAATATATATACAACTTGGTACTCCCATGTTATGTAGAGAAATTAGAGCTATGAGCATCATCCAATAATTCCCTTTTTATATAAGGTTTGTTAGGAACACAATCTCTCTTCCCAAATTTCAATATTCTCTCTTTATATATGAATTCACTCAATCTCCCATCATTCACAGGTTTAATTTTCTTTTGAAATTCCACACCATTAGTCTGATAACATTTTATCCTTTATAGTAAAGATGGTTGGGAATCCATTTGAAAAATAATTGATGTTTCACCATCCATGGTTATTCCCTTATCTATATTTACTAGATCCATGTATATAGGATTTTTTTCATCTCTCATCTTGTTCAAAACTCCATGATCATTTTTTTATAGAATCTTCCACTTTATTTGCCTTCCGAGGGTGGTAGTGTATAGTGAAATTATAATTCTTGAATAGTTCAATCCATCACCTTTGCCTCTTGTTTTGTTTTTTTGTGAGAAAATATACATCAAACTGGTGTCATCAATATAAATCCCACATTTTTCACCATAGAGATAGTGTCTACATATTTTCAGAGAAAATATTATAGCTGGTAACTCAATATCATGAGTAGGATAGTTTTCCTCATTATTTTTTAGCTATCGTGACACATAGGAAATAACTCAATAATTTTGTATAAGGACACAACCACGTCCTTTCTTTGAAGGATCACTATAAATATCACACCCATCATTCCCTGACGGTAGAGTCAAGATAAGAGCATTAACAAATCTCCTCTTCAGTTCTTCAAAAAATTCTTCACTCTCTTTTGTCCAAACAAATTTAACCCATTTATGACTGAGCTAGGTTAATGGGTTCACCAACCAGGAAAAATTCTGGATGAAACATCGATAATAACCTGCTAAACCAACAAAACTGCATACCTCAGTTACAATCATCAATGATTTCCATTCATTGATTGCCTTGTTATTTGAAGGATCAATAGAGATTCTATCCTTAGAGAAAATATGGCCATGAAAAGGAATCACCTAAATCCAGATTTCACACTTTCTAAACATCCCATATAATTTATTTCTTCTATGGGTTTTCAGAATAGTGGACAAGTGATTTTCATATTCTTCATATCTTTTTTTAGTATACACATATGTCATCAATAAATAACACTACAATGTTGTCAATATATTCTTAAAAAACTCTATTGATTAGATCAATGAAGACATTGGGCGCATTAGTCAATCCAAAAGAAATTTTTGTAAACTCGTAATGCCTGTACCATGTTTGAAATACTGTTTTTGGAATGTTTCCCTTCTTCACACACAAATAATGATATCCAGATTGAAGGTCAGTCATTGAAAAATATTAACCTCCTTGATGTTGGTAGAATAAATCATCAATGTGCGGTATGGTATACTTGTTCATTATTATTATCGCATTGATCTCCATATAGTCAATGCACAACCTCATAGATTCGTCTTTATTTTTAACAAAAAGTAAAATGGATTCCCATAGATATTAACAAGGGAGAATAAATCCCCTGTTACTCAATTCCGCTAGTTGTTTTTTAGTCCCACTGATTCCACATTGGACATTTAATAAGGGGTCTTCGATATGGGCCATGAACCAAGAAATAAATCAATAGAAAACTCGATTTCTCATACTTGGAGGATATCCTAGAAAATCCTATGGAAACACATCAAAATATTCCTACAAAATTGGTATGTCCTCTATTCAAACATTATTTTTCTCACCCATAGTAATTTCATACTCTTCTTCTCCAATAATTGAATTTAGTAGAGCTACTGGATGTAGATCGAGAGAAGAATCAGGTGGTAATGTTTCAACTCTAAAGATAAGGTACTCCTTATCATCATAGAAAATTTTAAACTCCTTATCTTTACAATAAATTTTTGAATCATGGTCAGAAAGAAAATCCATTACAAGATTATATAAAATTCAATCATGGGTATGACGATGTGATCAACAGATAAAGAACATTTATATTCCCTAATGGGAACTAATTCACAAAACATTGTTGCGAGGATAATTCCCTAATGTTTTTTAACTAACAACTCCAATTTTAA
Organism: Viscum album; assembly: GCA_963277665.1. Taxonomy (NCBI): domain Eukaryota; kingdom Viridiplantae; phylum Streptophyta; class Magnoliopsida; order Santalales; family Viscaceae; genus Viscum; species Viscum album. Next base: position 1,118,343,300 of record OY728120.1, read on the forward strand.
GTCAAATTGAAAATATATAATCTTCATAGCCATCTAAGAAGATATGAAACTATGCGATGATCCAGAATCAAATAAAGCATTGGCTAAACTTAAAGGAAACATTAAATTACCTACCACCACATCTTTTGTATCTTCAACCTCTGCAGTAGTGACCTCATAATCTTGGAATTTCCCTCTCGGACTTTTCCATGTTAAGTTCTTCTAGATCTATGGAAATTCATTTTTATAATTCCCCTTTTCTCTAAAATTATATAATTCAAAATTTACAACCACTTTCATCCCTTTGCAATCACGAGCTTGGTGTTCTTTTTCACCACACTTGTAACAGCCTCCCATTTCATTCGCAAAAGTACCAAAGTGTTTCTTCCCACATTTACCACAATATGGATATTCAAAATTTCCATTCTTCCCCTTTTTTACATTTCTAGAGTGTTCAATAGATCTATTTTTTTCTTTCTTTGTTTTGAAGTCGTAAGACTTAGAGAATTCCTTTTATTTCTTGATCGCGCTTGAGAAAATATATTCTTACGATAAGAAGTATAATGAGACTAATGCTCAATAGAGAAACAGTTTTAACCCATCTAAAAATCTATAAATCTTACTCATTATGTTACTTATAGAATCTTCTACATTCCTTACTATCCTTGAAAATTTAGCCTCATAATTTATGACATTGTAATCCTCCTTTTTCCCCAGACATAGAAATTGTCTTTCTATTTCCGCTCGATAGTCATGAGGAATGTATTTTTCTAAGAAATTATCTTTAAACTCTCCCCAATCCATGTTAAATATTTCTTCATATTCCTTTGTGTTTTGGATTAATGACCACCATTGATCTACATCTCCCGTGAGGTGATAAACTGTCATGACAACTATTTCCATTTCTCTACTCTTAAGGCATGAAATATTTTCTCTAAAGAACTAATCCATTTCTCAGCTACCAATGTATTTTTACTCTCATTGAATTTTTTGTATTTTTCCTCATGGGGTGGTCTAGAATTGATCCTCCATGTTGTGGATCAGGGTGCTCCATATGGGTATGTTTATTACTCGTAACACGAGTGAGTTGTCCTAGTACGGTGATAAGCTGGTTAGAAGTAGTTGCTTCACCAGCTCCACTATATTTATCTTGAGTAGGAGGGAAGTCTCTACATGTATTATGTGCATTGATACAGTTCTCATTCATTCCACTAGGCTCCATTTCTAAAAAATGTCATACACTAGATTAGTTTATGAATCGAAATATGTAATTCCAAACATGTAAAACAGTTATCATAAATTGAACAGTTTATGGATATAATCCATAATCATAAAAATGTTTCCTTTCTGTAATTATATACACATAAAACCTTCATAATGGTTTGTAATGAACATGACAATTATCTTATGCATAACCCCCGGAAGTGTCGTAACCAATAGTGCAGTAATGCCCATAGTCCTGCACCGGTTCTCCTTCGAGTCTAGCTCAAAGCGATGTTTTTGGGTTTTACCCCTAGGCACATCTATACCAGAGCCGCCTCTACCTGCTCATATCCAGACATGGATGTATTTCTGTTAAAACTCAAAAAATATCTACAATACCAAAATTCAAGGAAGTTATTATATACTAATCCACAATACTTATCTTATGGCAGCGTTCTCAATTCAGGGATTTCTAAATCTAGTTTCCTATGTTTCTACTAAACATCCTATAATACCAATTGTAAGACCAAAAACCAAGTTACATAGATTCGGCGCATTATTACATAATTTTTCCATGATACATGGAATCATGTCGTGAAAGGCCAATCGTTTTAGTAGCCATGGAAGTACTAGATACATTCATAAGTTTTACAATACATCATGAAATAAAAACATCAAAAACATTTTGTCCCCAATTTAACACACATATATCATTATATTATCCTTAAAGATCAATAATAAAATAATTCTTCACATTATAGAAAAACTAATACATAGAAATGGGTGAGCTTAGATGCTCAGTAAGGATAACAATAAAGCAAAAACATTCATAAATAATCATAAACAATTAAGGCAATGTATAAGACTAAATCCAATGCCTTTAAAACTTAAACATAATCATAATATTACAAAGGTAAAATCAAATAATTCCATTTATGTAATCACATGGGTATTATACTAGTCTAACGATCATTTGAAATATCAACAGCCACTTTCATAGTGATGAAATGCATAATGCCAGACTTCATAACCACAATGTCATGGCCTTGTGCCAAGACAATGAACAAATTTTTCTCAAGGACATGTTCCAAGATACAATATTTTCTCATAAGACCCACCGATTCATAGAGGAGCTATATCGGGCTCCACCCACCACTTACTATATCCAATGGATTCCTCATATGAAAATGTTTAAACATAACATAAAAATTCGTATTAAAAATAGTATACGAAATGTCAATAATTTATACATAAACCATGAATGGTGTAAAAATAACACATCCATAGTGAAACATATCAAAAAACCTTCAATACAATATGGAAGATTTTTATCATAATAAATCAACATCAAACAAGTTTAAAATCTATCAATGGAAAATGACATAGATGAAATGAAAACTATTTGAAATAAATACCTCTTTCTATTTTGAAATCATTTAAAAGTCACATAATTATAAAATAAATTTTTTATGAAAATATTCTTATAAGATTATATGTGAAGCTTCAAAGATGATATTACGACAAAAAACAGCCACACCCACCGTATAAGTTAAAAAATACATTCTTACCTTAATTTTGTCGAAAAAGTTCTTAATGTACAATGTTTGAAAAACGATGGAAAGATTCCATTAAAACAATTATATAAAAAGTAAAAAAATGGTATAAATGACTTTTACAAATAGTTTAGTAAATTTTAAATATGTTAGGAAATGCATTTTTAAGAAACAAGGTTGTGGATGATAAAGAGGTCATAGTAGATACTTACATTTTAATAACCTCAGATAATACAAATATTATGAATATAATCCTTACCGTGTAGTTTTCTTGGGAAAATGGTATGTTAACCTCATGTATAATAGTTAAATAATTGTTATTATGTTATAAAATAACTATATATTTAAATATGATATCATATACTATCCTTTAATATTGCAATGTTAATAATATTTTATTAGTATCGTCATTTTGGGCGTTAACTGATCTCTTTTCCTTTATATGCTCGGTTACATAAGCCATATGTTTTAGGGATAGGATGTATTTTATTCATATCCATAATGATATTATATTCTTAAAATTTTTTTTAATTATAAAATGAAAATTATTCTTGAATTAATACGATGGGGAATGAATCTCATCGCGTTCGTGGATACGGTAATCTGTACGTATGCATGAGCGACAATATCATTATATTAATGGAAATATCGTATGTAATTGGATGGTATATCATATATAAAGAATAATTAACATGTTATATTTATTATTTAAATTAGTTATACTAATTATTATACCCATAAAAATAATGATGTGTTTGAATAACTAAATACACCACGACATGGAGACGGTAAGCCATATGTATGCACTTACAGTGACTTTGTCATTCATATGATGGATAGAATAATTAATATGGTTGTACCATTTTTATAATAAAATAAAATTATATATAATATTCTAGATTTATTATTTTTTAATGTAAAAAATAATTAAAGTGGATGTGGAAGAAGAAAAGAACATGAAATAGGGTGGTGAAATTATTACCTCTTCTTCGGGTGTTCCCTTTTGAGTTGATCAAAATGTTTCTGTAGGTTGGTTTTCTGATAAAACTATGGCCTCTAAGTTTAAGGGATGAATTTTGGGAGGATATTAGGGTAGTGGTTGGCTGAACCAAATGTATTTTGAGGTGTGAAATTAAGAGAAGGGGAAGTACCCTTTTATTAGAGAGGTGATGGGAATTTTAGGAAAATCTTGAAATATTAATTTATAATAAAATCATTTTCGGTTTCAAATCGCTCCAAAATGATTTATTTCAATGATAAACTAGGTATGGGTCTAAAACCTCTCAAAAAATTGGTTTTATAATGGTTTAGGTCACCATATTAACCTTGTCTTTTAGATTTAACTCTTAGTTAAATAGTATGACATTTACCATGTCTCTTTGTGATTTTATATTATATTCTTATTAAAAGAAATATAATAATGAATGAAAACACAATTAATTCATTAATAATATATATAAATTTATCTAAATAATTTGGAATAATCTTATATTATTTTGGAATAGTATATCAATTAATAATATAGTATTTTTTTAAATACTCAATTATGTCAATTTTGACACTATTTTGTATTTGGTTTTTGTGAAATTCATAACAACATGATTAATTTGAAAAAAAAAATTAATTAATCAACTCTAACATTTCCTATTAAACTAGAAAATTAGTTTAATTTATCAAAAGTGTCAAATTACATTTATTTGGATATTTATAATATCAAATATTTTAATATTTCATTAATAAAGTAATTAATGCATCATCATCGTGTCATAATAAATTAAATTATTTAATTACTAAAAATTATAAATAAATTAACATTATGTACTAAATATTTTTATCTATCTAATGAATTTTTTGAGTCAAATTTATCTTATGAATAACCATATATTAAAATTGGTTTAGTTATTAAAAATTGAATTTAACACATTTAACTATTCTTCAAATAAAATAATAATAAATTTCCGAATCTAATCCATGCAGACAAAAAGGTTCATATTTTATTCCTAAGGTTGTTTATGGTTGAATTACACTTATCCAATATAATTTGACATATGTTATGGTAATTATAATATCATTTTACCCTTAATTTCCATATTTACATTTAACTGTTGTAAATAAATGTCAAAATCCACTATTCACAAAAAAATATTTTCATTTTAGTGAATGAAATTTTACATACTGATGTCAACCATGTATATGGGATTTTTGAAATTCAACTCACAAAAGTGGTAAAATTATGTTTTATGCAAATTTGTAAATACTTCTAGAACGTGGGTAAAAGACGACAAAAAGATCAATAAAATTTTATATATCTAATCATATTATAAAATTACTCGAATGAATTACATTGAACATATATTGGTATTATGTATCTATTTTGACATAGAATGAATTAAAATAAAATAAATAATTATATAAATAAAAAGTATGTTTTGAATAATAATCCAGTTTGTTTCACTATTAATCAAAAATCGAATGTTCTCAAGAAAAAAAAATTATCTTAAGCTAATTTTGATATTCTGAATGCAAAAATGAAATCCGTTTTGAAAATTAAAATTTATAAATTCCAAAAAGTGGGTATTACTATTCATAGAAGCTAGTTTCATTGGTTATGGTTTGTTAAAACTCCACGTTGTGTACTACGTATGCTACTACATTATTCCAAGGGAAACGTACCATGGAAGCTTTGGGTGTTACACGCTTTATTGTAGGGAATGGAAATAAATTACTAAAATATGAATATACATTTTTTTTAATTTTTTTATATTTATCCAATAAAATTCAGAGAATTAAAAAAAGAAAGGATCTGATTTTAAGCATAAATACTCTAATATTCATTAAAAGGTCGATTTACCACCTTTTAATGGAAAAAATCATTAAATCTATTTTTTATCAATTTAATATATTATATTTGAGAAAATATAATTCATGGATAAAATTGGGACATCAAAGTTTTATTTGGGTGAATTTTTAGTATTTTTCTGATAAAATTATTTTTTTAATGAATATGTGAAAAATATTGTATTTTAAATTCAAATTTTTCATTTAATCTAATTTATTTATATGATTAGAATATCATTTTAATTTGATATAAAGTTTAGTTAGATTATAATTTTACCATTTAATCCAATGTTGGTCATTGGAAGTATTTTCACGTTGAAATTCAACATAAAAAACAATCAATCTTTTGGTAGTTATTATTTCTTAAAAGCACGCTTTTTCTAACGACAACAGGAATTAATTGTAAATTAATTTATGCCACATACTTTTTTTTTAATTTGTAAAAATTTATTATTTATTTGGGATTAGGCAGTCTAAATTGTGTTAATAGGCAAAAATTGTTTTAGACAATAGGAATATTTACTTTAGTAAAAAATTTATTTACCACGGTTAAAGGGTAAATATGGTAAATAAGTATACCAAAATATTATTATAATAATATAAAATTACCATAAAAATTGACATAATCCTATCGGTTAATAAATTTCGACCATGGAAATCTTTGGGTCGATTTTGGGACCCCATAGAGCCACTTTAGAGTGATAAAGACACTTTATATTAATCAATTTAAAGTAAAGTCCAAAATGGCATAAACAAATATATATTAGTAAATTAATTTTTACATGGGTTTATATAATTTATATCAAAGCAAATATTTATTCATATGAAATTTAGAAATATTTCTTACATCATGGAAATTTTTTATAATTTTTAAACATCAAATAAATAAAATTATTTATGACATAATAATGATGCAGTCTTTACCTCATTAATGAATGATTTAAAAAAATAAGACTATATATTCTAAAACAATTTCCAAAACCTGTACAATTTTTATTGGATGATTTTATTTCGAACATGAGTCATTGTATCTGCTACATTAATTATTTTTTGTCCTTTTTAATCTGAAGATATTTTATAATAAAATATCTCTTTCAAACTTTCCTAAAGAGCCCATCCCCCCCTTATAAAAAGAACACCACTTATAACGCATTTCTCAAACCTATTAATGCACTACGCTCATCTAAACTCTTCTTAAATAATCTCCCAAATCCCTCTCCTCCTCATAGAAGCCTTACATGAGGCGGAATTCACTTCAAGAAAACATTTTGGTACAAACCAAAGTGAGATATCTTATTTAAAGGTGACATCTTCTTTTATTTTTTTTTATTTCACTTCTCAAGCACATAAAACCTTTTTATTCATTTATTTTATAAAAACACCAGCGACCTAAATATAATAGGTCTTTTTATGAGAATGGTTCAAACTACACTTCCACTCACCACCATCTAATTGGTAATGAACATAATGTTTCTAGGAACGACGAACTACTGACTCACGAAATAATGATTGTTCAGTCGTCTCCTACCACCTATAATGGTGGCCATTGTGGTGGAACTGTATTTATATATGATATATTTTATTTTTATGTGTTCTATATTCTTCAGTGATTTTTAATTTTGCAAACATACATTTAGGCCTTCCAATATGTATAAACTTGATAATTTCATTTGAGGAAGTGTGGACTACCGCCCCCTAAGGTGATATGATTCGTTCATGACATACATGGAACATAAAAAGGATGGAATTAATGAAATTATGTATCATATATATCATATGATATTATACTGGAATTGATATATACCTATCTTTCATTATGTTTTCATTCTATTAAATATTAAATAGAAATGAAAGTAGCCTTTATGCGTACGTAAGGATTACCGTCTCCATGAACAACGCATTTCATTTATTATATCCAAATGTTATGTAATATTGGAAATACTTACATATAATGGATATATATGATATATATGATATCTAAATAATGTATATAATTATGGAGATAATGGAATTTTTACCACATGTCCAACTTTTAATTATAACAAGTTCATTTTTGACTCAAGTTCTTAATGTCGAAAAAATGTCCAATATGAACTCAAATAATTAACTAATTGTTATAGCAAGGTAATATGTGATATAAAAGGAATAATCAACATTAAAAGAATCTTAATCATGTATATATTTACTTAAGTTTATTATTCAGTATGAACAAGGAAAAAATGAGTCAAGTCGGACACGAGGTAAGGGGTTTTTTATCTCACTTTTAATTCAGTGAGATTTCCATTGTCCACCACATATTTAATCAATGTGATGTATTTTATACTTAAATTTTATATATATTATCATAATTATAATTATATTCATGTTATTCTGTGATTTATTTGTTGGTTATTTACTTTGGATCATAACACTCGATTGATTATAACATGGTAATGGGTTTTCATCTCACTCTTTTTTTCTCGTGAGATTTTTGCTATATATTCCACTATTACCTTTTGTGTAGTGTACGTACAGACCATGATTTTATTATTTGTAAAATATAATTTAATTTATGGGTAATTACATCTTCATTATATGATCCTTCATTCATGTGGTGTATGTTTCATAAGTTACCAAATCGAAAAGGGAACTTTTTTCCCCAATTTCCATTCCTTGGGTTAATCTTCTAATTCATAATTATGTCAAGCTTTGATTATGTGTGGAGTCACTGATTATTTATTTATGTATTAATTTAAACTAAAATTATTTTGGATATACTTATGATACACATATTAACTCCATTTATAAATTTTCAAGTCATCGATATGAACTTGATAAGAGTAATTTTAACTCAATTTTCATTTATTGAGTAAAACATCCATGTCATTGGTGTTGTTTTTACAAGAATATGTGTGAATGTTCTATGATTTATTTACACTAAATATCCAATCATATTGAGTGTATTTAATTTGGTCACACATTATTGTGAAATTTATTTATCCTTACTCTATGGATACAGATTTTATAAGGGATTTCGTCTCAATTTACATTCTATTGAGACATCATTGTTGTCATGCACTAATTCACTCTTATATGGTATATATACAGTCCTATGACATATTATATGATGAATATATTTATTCTCATGAAATTATAAAGTTTTTATTTAATTTTATTCCTCAATTATTTGTATTCAAGCATATCTCATTTTGTTATAACTCTTAAACAAAAATATCATTTTAAATATTTTAATGATTTATTCCTCTAAATATTCTCATTAATGTCCATGTTTTCAAAATGTTTTTTGGGATTTATTTATATGGGAATTAGTGTTTTCAAATTATAGTTCATTTAAAAGATTCAATGTTGTATGGGACACTTTGATTCAAAAATCACCTTATTAAATGTTTTAAATGGTTTTGAAAATGGTTTTGGTAAATCATTGATTACGTCAATATATTGAAATGATATATTGTTATTGCAATGTAGAAATTTTATCTTTCCTTAATGATTGTTTTATTTTTTATGATTTATAGTGGTACTTGGACATTTGACAGGTGGTTACTAGATAAACCAAATGACGGGTGGTGTAGTGATGAACCAGGGCGGGTGGATATGTTATAATCTCCATTGCATTGGGTATGGAAGTAGGTCGTATGGCTATTCCATTTAGTAATATGTGTGGAAGTTAACCATATGGTTATTTCACTTAAGTAAATTTATGTCCCAAGTAACATTTATATGTTATGTGTTCTTTCTATGGGTTTTATAGTAATCTTTTGGTTACAAAAGGGTAAACAATGATCTTTTATTTAGAGAAGAGAATTTACTACATAATAAAGGTGAGAAGTATTACTTATGAAATAGTATTCATGGTTTACTTGTTTTTTTTAATAATAGTTTTTCATTCTTTTTGTATCCCTTATTTAGCTTTTTTGCTCATCCGAGGTTTTTTAAATGTTTTTCATAAGACATGAAGTGGAAAAGGGACAATGATGGGATCAAATAAAAGTCATGATGTCTTAAATATGTAACTAGACATGTTTCTTTTTAAGAGTTTATATTGTATGAAAAAATGGATACTGAGTAGTAGTATCTTCATATAATATTCCAGATAATATGTAATAGTTGTTGCCTAATTCTCTAAAACTCTAACCCTGAAATGATATTCAATACTAATTATTCATTTTATTCAAGATTATATAATGTTATATAGCCAGGTCCTAATACCTAACACACATTAATTTTCTCTCATCAATAAAATTGAAATTTTTATCCAGGATCGTCTAATCCAAATCTATCCAAGAGTGACCATTAGTTTTATAAATTCATATATCTCCAAATGAGGTGAGTTAGGAACATGTGATTTTCATGAATAATTTTTATGGGTTTTTAGTGCCCTTAATTTGGTAGGTTTGAGATTTTAATTTTTACAGGGAGTAATTATGGTTTGGATCATTTTCAAGTAAAATTTAATGATTCTAATTTTAATCTAAGTATTCTCTCCTACTCACTCCCCATATAAAAAATTAATCTCTAAAATAATATATAATTTTGATTCATGGAAAACCCACACTTCCAACAATTCTACAACTTGATTAATGTAATTTCATCAAAAAATATTATATTTTATTATCTCATTAAAAGCTCTATAAAAGCACATCTTTTTCTATAAGTGATGTAGAAAACTTCATATTTATATATAAAGAAATTATTAAAAGGAAACAAATATTTTCACCATTTTATTTTCCACCCAAATTATCACAATATAATATATCACAATACATGATAACTTCTCCCCACACTTTAGTTCAAATATATCATGTAATTTCACTTATAGTTCATGTTGGATAGGAAATTTGTTCCTGTACTAGGGATGATAAAAAAATATTCTCATGGATAGTATGAAAAAAATGTATATGTATGGAAAAAATTAAAAGGATTCACCTGAAATATAGGTATCAAAACAAAAGAAATGCCTCATTCATTTAAGACAAAAGTGCCTCAACCACTCATGTTTTGACAAAAATAATTCAAATTCTAGTTAATAATGAATTTTTTGTTATCTAAATATGTGACGTTATAGTAATTAATAAGAAAAAATGATCTATAAAAGTCAAGGAAACGTGATTTTAATGATAACTAGTGATACATAGAATGAGATTAAAAAATGAGATGTTTTTCATTAAATTATAAATGTTTTGAATTTAAATAAAAAGTCATTATCCAAATTAATTAAATATTAGTTTAACACAATATTCTGGATCACTCATATACAAGGGTTTAAAAAATGTTAAAATAATCATTTGAGCTCAAAGGTTTTAGAAACACAAAAATATTAATATATTAATATATAAAAAAATTGAAAAAATGAAATATTGAATTTTACAAATATATAACCATAAAGGTTCCGTCTCCGAAACGTTAATGAAATAGTTTACTCAATTCATTCATGTATATTTTACAATCATGTAGATTTAAAATGAATCAAATAAAGTATCTAAGTGTTAAGGATATGCACAACATGACTTTTATGAACTGTGATGTTGAGTTAATCTTCTAATTTTAGATCATTAAAAATCTACATCATATGGGAAAAATTTAATCATAATAAATTTATTTATAAATAAAAAACAAATAGAATAATAATTATAAATAAAATAAGGATATATCGTGGATTAATAACTAAGTGGGCCTATTTTTTACTACCTCTGAATGGGTAGATCCAGTGGGTATCCCACATCTATAGGTGTTTTGAGTTTCGTGCTAACGAATATCCAAAACTTCATCATTATAGTATGAACTTATTCCTTTTTTTATAAACCCATGTATATAGAATTCACAATCCACATCTACAAAAATGTGGAAAAACATGAATGGTGGGTGTATAAAAAATATTGAGCCATCATATTTCTTAGTTTACACCTGGATAACCTATTCTATATTTTATATTCCTTTATTTAGGTATGTTGTGTCATTAAAATAATGAAATGGAATTTTATATTGTAATTATATTTGAATAAAATTAATGAATAAATATTCAATTACAAAATCTCCCCATTCATATTAATCATATTGTGCCTTTTTTATTTCATGAAAAGAAACATGAATCACCTCAGGGGATCCCTCCAATTAACAGTTATTTTTTCGGTGATCTCCATGTGTTCCTTGATGGGTGCATATTAATTTATTCTTCATCCTCCAAATAAATACATGTGATTGACGAATACTAGAATTCATAACAATGAGACATGATAATAAATTTAGTTCCAATAAAATTATAATTAATATAGTAATAGAAAAGACCATCTCCCTAATTTGGTTCCACATAAATATATTATTTTATATAATTTCCCTATAGAGGTTTAATTTCATTCTATAAAGAAAGGTGGTCTTTCTCCATAATCATTTATTCAAAATAATCCACATGGGTGGCTTCATCTTCTTCCAGATATTGATAGATATAAAATTGTGTGGGATATTCTAATTTTTTATGGAAATAGTGATCTTGGTGCACTTCATACTCCTTCCAGAATATATTTGGATCCTATTTATTTTCAAAATGTTTCTCAAAAAGAAAATATTCATCACCAATACCCTGCCTCAATGGTTAAGCAAGGTGTAAGGGATCTTCAGTTGTCTTTTTATCTTCATCCGCAATTTATTTAATATCATGGATGTGTGGGGAAACATCTTCCACCACTCAGTTAGGTTCAAGTTACTCATGATACTCAGAATCTATTTTTTCCATTTGGAACATCATCCATAGTACATTATCTTCAATCCATCTCAACTTGTATTTTACAACATTTTATTCAAATTAACCCTGATGACACTCCTTTATAATTCATTCTAAAATAATTTTTTAATCCAAGAAGACTGTTTTTATTTCTCATAAACTTATTAATAAAATTCTCATATGTGACTAGGCAGTTTAATCAATTATACATAAAATCTAACTAATATTGGTTACATTTGGTTATATCTATGTACATGGATGAGATCCTTGAATTTATTCTATCGGAAATATTTTCTCCAATCTTCCCTAATAATATTAGAAAACAAATCAACACTATATTCATTAGTATAGGATGTGTTAATAATTTTTTAATATAATATTCAATTAAAATTTGCAAATAGAAAGCTACATTAAATTAATTTTTTTGTAATTACACATGGGCAATGGATCCTTGTTTTGACACATGTATGAAATAGGTTAGGGAAAAAAATATTTCATAAGATAGAGTGTTCTATAATTTTCATCCCAGTTTTTATTCATATAGGGGAGTTAAACAATCAAATTTGTGACTTGAAATTATAGAATGGTTTTAATTGAAATTTATTTGTTTTGGAAACAAAATAAATCAATGAAAAAAATAATGAAAATAAATTGATGATGAAAATAAATGAAAATGGTGATATGTGAAGGGTAATTAGGATATGGCCAATTTTATAAATGCAATTCTATATTTATTCCAATGTATCCATTCATAGTCTATTTATCTAAAAAATGTGAATTGATTCCGAACACTCCCTTGGTTAATGGTGAAATTGAGAATCAACATTAAAAAAATATCATCTCACTCTACACTCCTTATTATGTGTGATGGATTTTTAATTAGTAGCAAAAATTGACTTATAAAATTTTTGACCAGGTCTTTTTTATCCCCAATTATAATATCCCCTATGACTCCCACACATACTGACTATCCATGAGTACCTATAAACTAATACCTGGTGTATTCAATCATATATAAAATAGAACATAAAAGAGGGAGAAAATTATCATCAATTAAGGAATTAAAAATAACAATAGAAAACAAAATAATATTGTAATTGATAATTAAAGATGTGAATATAATGAATCCAACATCATAGAAGAGATAAATGATGTTATTCCATGATGTTTTAAATGTCAATAACTAAAAAAGGGAAAACCTCCCCTTCCCAAATCACTAACAAAATTTAAAAAACATTTGAAGGGTGTTAGAGATGAAGGGTAAAGAAGAAGGAATTATTAAATAAAAAATAAAATAATATATAAAATTAAGAGAATAAAATTTATTATAAAAAATCTAACTAGTAATGTTTATCACTATTTCTACTGAAAAAATGGCCAAAATAACCAATGTTCCTTCTTTAGGGGTTTTCAAATTTTAGTTTAAATATATCATAAAAACATTTATACCTTTAGAATTTTTCACAAAATGTAATTACCAATTTACTTAACTCACATTATTCCATAATAGATTCTTATTATTCCTCCACATGGATACATGAAAAGGGTTCCTTAACAAGATTATTTCACAATTAAATTTAATATTCACCATTTCCCCCATGAACTATTTTATATCCAACAAGAATAATATCTTTTTTTACCATTATAACATGATATAACTCATTTAATGAGGATTGATAAATCATAATGAGCAAATTGTTTTTTATATTGATTTATGATTTAGTTTTTTTAGTTTTATTGAGATATTGGTTCAGTTTATGATTTTGAATACCACAAAAAAATGAAGCCAAAAAAATATGTACACAATTTATATCAATATTTTATTAATTATTCAAGAAATATTGATGTAATAGAACACTTTTAGAATACTAAAAATAATGAATTTAATCATTTAATCTAAAAAACCCCAGAATCCAGAAATGGTTTAATTAAGCTCAAATTGATAATTTGGTGGGGATTAAATCCTTGATTCCAAATTGGAAAATAAATAAAATATTATATATATCTATAATATAGGGAAAATAAAATTTATTATATTAGTATCTCATTATTTAAATCATAAACCATTCATAGAAAGAATAAATATGGTATTATTGGACATTATCCAATGTGAAACATATATAATATAAATGTGTATTTTAATATACTAAAATATCATTAAAAGATAACATGAAAAATTTCTTGTGGAAAAAAACATTATAATTTCGTATTCACTTATTTAAAATAAAAATATTTCAAATATATTATTAAAAATATTGTATTTCAATAGTAACATTAAAACATTAAAAGGATGTTTGAGATCAATAAGGGGTCGTGGTGTTAGGAAATTTTGTTCATTCTATGAGTGTTAAAAAATCATTCCATTCATATTTTTGGTAACACTTAAATAGTACCACATTAATAATATATCATGGACAATCCATTAACACCTTTTTATTAATGATAAAACATTGGTAAAATATATTTTTAAAAATAATCAGATCATATTAAAAAAGTTCTTGAATTTTTATAATTTAAATATAAACCTTAAGTAAAATGATTTCTGACTGAATAGTAAAAATAGTTGGGTTTCATGAAAATAAATATTCTGATTTTCTAAGTAAATAAATAAAATAAAATCATTTAATGACATGTAATTTCAAAAAATATATATATAATAGAATAAAATAAATTAAATTCAGATGAGGTAGACTATATAAAATCACTATTATAAATTAATACATAAATAATTATAGTAAAAATGAGTTTTTATTGTTTGAAACCTACCACGTTAGAAATATATGAATCAGAATATAATATAGTTGAGAAACATATTTATGTTTTAACATGATGATTATTTCTATTAGATGAATCAAAAAATACATTAATGGGTACTATATAGGCCACCCAAAAGAATAAAGTGGAAAATATTAAATATTTGTCAAATAAATAAAAATGAAACGGAAACCCTTACCTCAAGTATAAATTTATTTTATAAGAACTCTATCCTTCAATACAATAAATTTATATTTTCATATAATCATATACGAAAAGAAAAAAAATTATATATTTTCACATTTAATCAAACTACAACATTTTAATTCCCATTTATTATAAATAATTATTAAAATTATATTTTTTGGGTGTTAACTACTTTTTTCATGTTTGTTTCCATTAGACATTTCTTGTATCTGTACATAGATAATATTTTCTTGGTCTTACTAATGTTAATCATATAATTATTTTCATTTTTAGTAATTATATATAACTTTGTATCTATTCATATATAGTTTTTATGAAAATTTAATTACATAACTTCTTAGAGACAATAGATGGTACGTACGAATGCATGATGATTCTATTTTTCTATCGATGTGAAGAAAAAATGACAAATTAGAATTCTAATTCCCATAACAATAATAATATTTTTCATATCATTTTCATTTATATAAAATATATCATTATAAACAACCATGTGATATGGTTAGAGAAACTTAATTGTATCTCCATATGGAGGTGGTAGTCCACAAACATACAAAACTAATACATTCGTTTCTAGTGTTATCGAAAAAGGATAAGAATAATTTTATCCATTAAGCATAAAAACATATAAATATTTATGAGATAATAATGTTATAATATTTTAGTGGTCACAAAAAATTTTTTGGAGGTAGTGTAAGATTTATAATTAAAATGATGGGTTATGATTATATCATTTTTATTGAAGATCCTCATTTGGATCTCTGTTTAAAGACCCTTGGGATGGTCTTTCAAAAGGAAAATCACCAATATAATTTTTCTAAGAAGGGTATGAAAATGTTATGGTATTTTTTTGGTGAGATAATTTTCTTAGGAAGTTTGAGGATTTTAGGGGAGGTGCTGACCTTATATAAAAGGATAGGGGAATCCATGGAATTACATAACGTAAAAAATTAAAATAAAATATTTTCCATATTTAAGTGGATATGAATTATATATTTAGAATCATAGATGAGTGTATTCCCAATACAGATCATAAAATTATATTTACACATTTTTAGGTGATTTTTTAACCCTAATATCATTACTTTACTACCTCATTGAACCCTTTGATGATTAACATGATATAAATATTTTTACTCTATTATGCTGATGAAATTTAAAATAAAAAAGGTCAATATCCATCCCTCGGGGCCTGTGCCGTGAGTACCCCAAGCCCGCCTTCCATGGGCTAGGGGATGGAGACTAGCACCAAAGGTGCAAATCCCTAAACATGGAAGGAATTTATTTTATAACATGAAAATTCACACAACATAGTCCGAGATGGAAACAAAACACTAAATAAAACTGTATAACAACATACGGTAGCAAAGTAAAGGGGCCAGAAATACAAGCCCAACTATAAGGTACAAGTACAGCTAAAAATGAAAAAACAGGTGAAAGGTGAAAAGCATCTCCTGGGTCGTCCACCACAGATCCTACATGAAGGGTAGGTACAAATAGCCTCCACAATATTCCACATTCTTCCGTATTCTCCTTGTACCGTCACACCGTGTGGTCCAACTCCGGGTACCGTCCAGTCCAGGTGCTCTCATCCTTGGTCAACACTGTCTGTAGTCTGTATCCAACACAAATAGGTGAGGGCATAACCCATGCAGGGGTGAGTATAAAGATACTGAGTAGGGACCCCGAGACCCTCAAGGTCTCACAAAATCCAACAGGGATAAACCAAAAAGATTGAAATCAACAGATAACCCCACTTAGTTATATGACCATACATATACATAAGTTATCATGTAATCCATCTAAATCATGAGGAAAACACAATATTTACTAACTCAGCTCAACCAGGATTTTTATTCACATTATTGAAAACATGGCTACTGGGGATATCTTCCTCTGTCAAGTACTGTGGGCCTACCGCGACACCATGGTGCTTCCCACTATGCTAGTCGAATCACTTCGAGTCGAATCGATCAGTAGTTGTCAGGTCTCAGCCTGCTACTAGGTCTTCACAGATCAAAATTGTCTTCTCGCTGAACCGTACAACCAAGGGTCCCACTTCGGTAATCCTGGAGAAAAGTCACTGATTAGTCTCATAGAACGAGATGAGTCTGAATGAAGTCATTGGATAACCTACTACCCAGCACAGCTGGAGGGTAAACCCTATGAGGTCATCATCTAACCTACTGCCCAGCCCAGCTGGATGGTAACCCCTAAGGTCAACGGGTAACCCACTACCCCGCCCAGCTGGAGGGTAAACCCTATGAGGTGGTCGGGTAACCCACTACCCAGCCCAGCTGGAGGGTAAACCCTAAAGGTCGATGGGTAACCCACTACCTAGCTCAGATCGAGGATAAACCCTAAGAGGTTGTCGGGTAGCCCACTACCTAGCCCAGCTGGAGAGTAACCCCTAAAGGACAATGGGTAACCCACTGCCTAGCCTGGCTAGATGGTAAAACATAAAATTCAAAGGGTAACCCACAGCCCAGCCCAGCTGGAGGGTAAAACCTAAAGGTCAACGGGTAACCCACTACCCCACCCCACTGGAGGGTAAACTAGGAACTGGTCTGACAACTCCACACTATGCATGATCGTCTCCATGAGGATCCTCTCCACGAGCTACAAGTCGATAATCCAATTGTAACTAAGTCCCACTTAGATGTATCTCAATGGTCCGCCAAGTCATAGAGGTCTCAACACAACATAAGACACATCAATCAGATGCCCGGTCTTTGAGTTATTAGCCTTTTAATCCCAGGGGCCCTGTTGAATTCATGCATGATCAAACCTGACCGTATCTCAACTTTACCCCGAACTCCAGCGGGGTATACTCAAGGGGACCGTCACACTCCATGAAAACCAGCGCCGCTGACGGTTTGTCAGACAGACGTCCAATGCCAAAGATATGGCCAAAAGAAAGTATAGGGTCGGTAGTGGGCCTGGGTCCAGTCTGACCTGGTCGGAAGGACCTTGCCCAACCCAATTTGGGAGGACCTGGTTTGGGTCGACCCGGTCAAACTAGTTTGGTCTGGCCTGACCCATTGGGTGGCACAACCCATTATGTTCAGCTCGGCCCAACCCAGCGGGCCGCGTGGGCGGTTTTTCCAGGGCTCGAGGCCGATGCAGCCCAGTGCACTACGAGAGTGTTGCTCAGGTGGCACGGGGCGTGCGGGCCGATGCGGTTTGGCTAGGAGCATGGGAGGCAGCTAGGCTGGAAGGTGGTCGTGCATGGTTCTAGGTGGGCCAGCGGGTGGTCGGGCATGGCGCGACCAGGCCGGCAGGTAGCCGGGCAGGGTGCCAGGTGGGTCGTTGGGTGGTTGTGAAGGGCACGATGCAGGCTCGTGGGTGGCCAGCGTGGTTTAGTGTGGCTCGAGTTGACATGGGATGATGGTGTTTGGCCAGGGTGTATGGGAGGTGCTGGCGGCCGGGAGGCCGGGTCGACGTAGTTCGGGGAGGCTCTGGCCGACATGGGCTGGTGGTGTTCGGCCAGTGTGCATAGGAGGCCGGAGGCGACCGGGATCCGGGCCTCGTGGGCTAGCAGCGGTGGGGCTGGGGCGGTTGGTCGAAGGGATGTGGATTATCCTAGAGCACCGCGGGGGAGGCACTGTTTGCAGAGGTCACGGGTAGCATGACCGTTGTCGTTACCGCATTCATCGTTCTATCGCCTCATCTCCATGCCGAATATTATCACAAACAAGAATGGTGGAAGGGTCGGGCCATGTTGGTTTGGCCCTCACCCTCCACATTTAAGGTTTAACAATCAGATCATCAAGATCGAAGTACGATGAACAACAAGTCAACCACAACTATTCTTTTCCAACCAATGAATAAGATTCAAGGAAAGCATCAACATGTAATAAACCCCCCACATTTGATCAATGTTCGATGATGAAGTCGTGAAAAGAAGACGAAGAAGATCCTCGTTTGTCACATCCTCCACACACATCCAATCCCACATTGCGTCGTCTGTGGAAGTCGCTCCATGTCTATAGGTACGCAGGGAAGAAGTTCGAAGAGGATCGTTGTCGGAGTTCTTTGATGGAAGAATGTGTTCTTCATTCTTCATTCTTCATTGTGAAATGGGGTTATTCATTGAAGAATTATAATACTCCCATGTTCTTCTCTCCCCAATATTCCACCCAAATTCCAATGTGAATAGATATCCCCCCTCCATATAATAGTTTGTCTATAATTTTAGATTGTTTGGTTTAAAATTCAAAATAGTGAATTAATTAACTTGGCTCCCCCTTAATTAATTCATGAGTGTTGGTAGAAATTAATTAGGTAAGTTAGCTCCATTAAGGTGGAGGGGTGGTGGCACCATTAAAGGGGGAGTTGCGGAGGGTTTATCCTCAGGTATTCACCACCACATTAAACAATTAGAGGAGGTTGAGACCTTGTGCGGGCCCCACAAACATAACCTCTCATGAGAGGTTATGGTGTTGTGGTCTCACCTCCAACTTCCAAACTCTACAATGAGGTTATAGATCCAGTGGGACACACCTCCAAACTCCCACATGGTGGCTCAAATAAAAAAAATGTGAATCTCACTTTATTTTATTATTCACCCTGAACACCCAAAAACTAACTTATCTTATAGACTCACTACTGTCGAAGTGAAGGTCTCCATAAGAGAATACTGGTTATGCGAGTTCAACGGTGCCCTAAAATTTCAATTCCGAGAAACGGTTCAAAATTTATAAAAACCCATTCCTACATTTACTGAACATACATGAACAAAATTTAAAAAATTGATTCCAGGCACACCGGGTCTCAGAATCATGTGTCATAAATTTTCACAGACTCGTAAAATTACCATTTATTTATGAAAAAAAATTCCAAAGAATTTATGTGTCATTATATTCTCCCCACCTCAAATATTTACGTCCACGTAAGCTACAACAAAAACTAATGGAACAAGTGGGGGTACTAAGAACGCATCTAAGCCTCCCGCTCCCACGTGCTCTCCTAGAGGTTCCTGTGCTGCCGGTGATATCACACTATAGGTATTAAACGTCCATGTAGGAACAGCTCCTGTAGATCCTAAATATCAACTGGAACCTCCGTAAAAGTCACCCCAACGTCCACGTCCGACTCCCCATGGTTGATGATCTGAGAAATTTCATGCATGTATCTCCTTAACTAGGATACGTGGAAGACGTCGTGCAGCCGGTGCAACTAAGGTGGAAGAGATAAGTTGTAATCTACCTCGCCAACCCTAATGAGAACCTAGAACGGTCTAATAAACCTCATAGTTAACTTTCTACCTCAGCAAAATCATTGTAGACCTCATCATGATGAGACCTGTAGAAAGACATGGTCGCCATCCTCGAACTCCAGATGACTACATATCCTATCAGCATACGACTTCAGTCTACTCTGTGCAGTCTTCATCCACTTCTGGATGATCTGCACCTACTCGGTGGCAGCTCGTACCATCTCTATTCCTATTAGTGCTGACTCCCCAGGGTCAGCCCAACACAAAGGTGATCTACAAGGTCGCCTGTATAACGCCTCAAATTGTTCCATCCTTATGATGGAGTGATAGCTGTTGTTATATGAAAACTAAACCAATGTTTTTTGATCCTCCAAGCTACGAACGAAGTCGAGAACACAAGCATGGAGCATGTCCTCGATGTTCTGAATGGTCCTCTCTGTCTGGCCATCCGTTTGGGGATGGAAGGCGGTGCTCAGGTGAAGTTGTGTCTCTAAATCCTCCTGAAACCCATTACATAGCTGGAAATAAAACTGTGTGTCACGATCAGAGAATATAGATAAAGGTACTCTATGTTGCCGCAAAATTTTCTCCACATAAAGGCATCCAAAGCTCTCTACTGAGCCCTGCTCTCTGATCGGTAGGAAGTGGGCTGACTTGGTGAGTTGGACAACGATCACCCAAATCGAGTTGCGACCCCTGGATGTACATGGAATAACAATCACGAAGTCCATGGATATCCAATCACACTTCCACATTGGGACCTCTAAAGGCTGAACCAAGCCTGCTAGTACCTGGTGTTCTGCCTTCACTTGCTGACAAGTGAGACATCAAGAGACAAACTATGTTATGGTCTTATTCATACCTGACCACTAGTGTTGTCATCAAAGGTCCTGGTACATCTTTTCCACTCTTGGATGTACCTCTAATGGAGATCTGTGGAAATCCCTCAACAGTTCCTCCAGAAGTAACAATGGAACCATAGTACGTTCTCTGAAGAGGATGGCGTGCTCCCCACCTTCAGAAAATTCATCAGGTGTCTGCCCTGTGGATATCTGAGCACGACGTGTCTCACAGTTAGTGCCCTATGTTGTGCCCCCTGACTCAATGAAGAAGAGGGGGAGTGATTGTAAGAGACTAAATAAAAGTTTCTCCTTCTTAATCAATAATGGATATCTGCAAAGAGGCTAGCTACTTGGTCTCCTCACTCAACAGATGCAGGCCAGACCTCCATCTGAGTGCATCTGCTACCATGTTCCCCTTCCCAAGAGTATAGGCCATCTCAATGTCAAAATATGCTTCCACGAGGGTGAGTGTGACTTAATCACGAGTGATAGTATACACCCTCCTATGCATGATTTTATCATGTGCTTCTTGGGTTCCTTTTTCACCAACCAAGGAAAACCCTATACGAACATTGTTGATAAACCACAACCTCTTGCCTAATACAGTTAATCAAAGTGTGAACTGTGGATGTCAAGTTCAAATGAAAAATAACGTTGTAAGGCCATGACGCTGCCACCAAGAGGTTCTAACTGAAACTCTTGCCTCAAGGGTCATATCACACCGTTGGTGTAAGTGTAATTATTAAGTCTCCTCTCAAAGGTATATCCAAACGTGTGGGTCAGGTCAACGGTTTAACCGGAAACTCTATGTCCTGGAAAATAATCGTGGAAGGAAGGAATGATTGGTACTCTTTTATATTGATATGGTAGTTATTAGTAAACATAGACTATACATTGAATCATTCATAGAGCCCTTGGGTCTCATTCATTGACTGCATGCAACAACTCTCTTCCCCTTTCTTCCAACTCCCAGATCCTTGTGGGGTCCACAAAAAGTGGTGGTTGTAACATGTCGAAAAGTACACCACCACATTCTTCTCTCCTAGCTCTACTTAAACATCTGATGCCCTGCATATTCATCTATCCCTAACACATTTTACACGCCCAGGTCTCTGAGACTGGTTCCAGTTCCTTGCATTCCCACTGATAACATTCACTGGTTGTATCCATTCAGCCAAAGAACATTCAACAAAAAAGGTTCTCTCTAGCACCCTAGAATAGGTAGGAATGCATATAGGAATAGTGTTAGCTCAGATGTCCATTAGACAAAACTATCTTGGATGTTTGATTCCTGAAGCACTGATTATATAATATTCATCGAGTACCAGGAAAGTTCGGTATGCCTCGATGAATACTCAGCTATCGACATGTCGTCCTGCTGAATCTATAGAAGTTCTAGAGAACTCTTAGCAACCTCTTCGAGCCAGCCCTCAACCGCTTGTGAGTCAGGCTCACCTCAGAACCTGAGGGGTATCTGATGCTAAAACACATGTATGGCACTAAGCTTACAGGTGTCCTCTACTGGTACCACCAGTTATAACTGATGACCAACAGGTAGTGATATAGATAGCACACTACCAGATGGTACTATCTCGGGAAATGGTCCACATACCGAATCCTCATCACTAAGAGGACCATCTTTATGTTCAATCACTAAAAAATACTAGTTGGTAAGATCACCATCTTCTCTACTGGTGTCTCAACTAGACGGGAAACTCTAGCAATCGCCTCCAACTAGCCCTCAGCTTGGGGGGAATATGTCTCACCTCGAAACCTCAGAGGCCTCTAGTGCTGGAACTCGTGCAACGCGCTCAGTCGGCGTGCACCATCTGCTAGTGCGTCTAGTGGTATCTGCTTCCAAACAGGTGGTGGTGCTTCTGGTAAACCACTTGAAGGTTCCAACATAGTTAGAGGGCCCTGCACTGGAGCCCCGTCACTCAGTTGGATATTAGTTGCCTTCAACTCTCGGAAATCTAACTGGCTATCATTGTGGATGCATCCTAAATGAAACAAATGAGACATAGTCAAAAGAATATACCTGGTGAGCTTACCTAGTGAGATGACTTATGAAATCACAAAGAAAACACACTCGCAATCAGTGTTTTTTTTCATTGAGTTGGAAATTAGAAGTCAGGGTCTTGGTGTTTGGATACGTCAGCCGCCGAACCATCACTGGACTCCTTGAACTAAAAACCGCACTCACTTTACATTACACCACTGTTTCATAGAAAATATCAGAGTCTTAAGTTCTACAGTAGAACCAACTCCTCTGATACCAATTTGTAACGGCCCGTCCCCCGGGGCCCGTGTCGTGACTACCCCAAGCATGCCTTCCATAGGCATGGGGCTGGCGACTAGCACCAAAGGCGTAAATCCCTAAACTGTGAAGGCATTGCCTTTATAAATTTGAAACGCAGACAACATAGTACGAGCTGGAAATAAAACACTAAAAAAACTGTATAACAAGAGAGTGATGAAAAGTAAAGGGGCCAAAAATTCAAGCTGAACTGTAAGGTACATGTACAACTAAAAAGGAAAAAATAGTTGAAAGGTGAAAAGAAGCTCCTAGGTCATCCACCATGGATACTACCTGAAGGGTAGGTACATATAGCATCTATAGAACTCCACATCAGTCCGTCTCCTCCATGTACCATCAAACCATGTGGTCCACCTCCAGGTACTGTCCAGTCCTGGTGCTCTCAGCCTCGGTCAACATTGTCCGTCGTCTGCATCAAACATAATGAGGTGCGGGCATAGCCCGTGGAGGGGAGAGTAAAACGATACTCAGTAAGCACCCTGAGACCCTAAAGGTCTCACAAAAACCAACAAGGATAAACCACAAAGAATTAAATCAACAGATAACCCCACTTAGGTATATGACCATACATATACCTATGTTATCATGTAATCTATCTCAATCATGAAGAAAACACAAAAGATACTGACTTGGATCAACAAGGATTTTTATTCACATTATTAAAACCACGAATGATGGAGAACTCTTCCTCTGTCGAGTACAGTGGGCCTACCGTGACACCAAGGCACTTCCCACAATGCTAGTCGAATCACTCTAAGTCAAATCGGTCAGCAGTCATCGGGTCTCATCCAGCTACTAGGTCTCCGCATGTCAAAGTTGTCTTATAGCTGAACTGTACAACCAAGGGTCCCGCTCTAGTAATTATGGAGGAAATTCACTGACTATCCTCATAGAGAGGGCTAAGACTGAAAGAAGTCATCGTGTAACCCACTTCCCGGCCCAGGTGGTGGGTAAACCCTTTCAGGTCATCGGGTAACCCACTGCCCATCCCAGTTGGAGGGTAACACCAAAGGTCAACGGGTAACCCAATTCCTAGCCCAACAAGATGGTAAACCCTAAGATGTTATCGGGTACCCCACTGCCCAGACTAGCTAGAGGGTAAACCCTAATGGTCAACGGGTAACCCACTACCCAGCCCAGCTGGAAGGTAAACCCTAAGAGGTCGTCGGGTAAACCACTGCCCAGACCAACTGGAGAGTAAACCCTAAAGGTCAACGAGTAACCCACTGCCCAATACATCTAAAGTATAAACCCAATAGGTCAATGGGCAACCCACTACCTATCCCAGCTTGAGGTTAAACCCTAAAGGTCAACGAGTAACCCACTTCCTAGCCCAAATGGAGGGTACACTCGACACTGGTCTGATAACTCCGCACTATGCTCGCTCGTCTCCGAGAGGATCCTCTCCAAGAGCTACATGTAAATACTCCAACTATCACAATGTCCCATGTATAAGTATCAAAATGTTATGACACATCATAGAGGTATCAACGCAACAGACGATGTGTCAATCAAACGTCCAGTCTGTGAGTTATTAGCCTTTTTGTATTAGGGGCCCGGTTGGATTCGTGCACAATCCAACCTGACCGTATCTCAAAATTACCCTGAACTCTAGTGGGGTATAATCAAGTGGACCTCCACACTTCAAGAAAACTAGCGCCACTGACAGTTCGTCTAATGGACTTCCTATGCCAATGATATAGCCAAAAGAAAGTAAAGGGTCGATAGTGGGCTCGGGTCCGGTCCAACCCGGTTGGACCGAAAAGGCCCAAACTAGTATGGTTCAACCGAGTCTGGGTCGACCAAGTCAGACATGTTGGGTCTGGCCTGGCCCATTGGGTGGGCCAGCCCGTTATGTTTGGGCAAGCCCTTTGGGCCCAACCCAGCAGGCCGCGTGGGCGGTTCAGCCTGTGCTCGGGGCCGATTCCGCACGGAGTGCCACAAGAGTGTGTCTTGGGCAGAACGGGGCGTGTGGGCTGGCACAGTTCGTCCGGGGCCATGGGAGGTGACCGGGCAGGGCGCCAGGCACGCCGGCAGGCGACCGGGTAGGGTGCCAGGCGGGCGGCCGGGCAGGGCGCGGCCAGCGCGGCCAGCGCAGTTCGGCACGCCTCTGGCCGACAGGGGCTGGCAGTGTTCGACCTGGGCACACAAGAGGCGTTGGCAGCTAGGAGGCTGGGCAGGAGAGGTTCGGCAGAGCTCGGGCCAGCGCGGGCCGACAGCGGTTGACCGGGGCGCACGAGAGGCCGACGGCAGCCAGGAGCCGGGCAGCATGGGCCATCGGCGGTGTGGACATGGTGGTCGGCCAGAGGGCTGTGATTTGGCCCAAAGCACCGGTGTGCTGCTGGGGAGGCACAGTTTTCAGAGGTCGCGGGTAGAATGACCTTTTTCGTTGCCATGTTCATCGTTCCATCGCCTCATCACCATGCCGAAGATTATCACAAACAATAATGGCAGAAGGGTTGTGCCATGTTGGTTTGGCCCTGATCCTCCACATTTAGGGTAGTAACAATCGGTTCATCAAGATAGAAGTACGTTGTAGTAAAACACACTGACAACAATTCTTTTCCAACTGAAGTAAAAGATTCAATGAAAGCATCAATAGGTAATAAACCCCTACCTTTGATCTATGTTTGACGATGAAGTCGCAGAAAGCCTACGAAGAAGATCGTCATCTGTCGCATCCACCGCACACTTCCAATCCCATGTTGCATCGGCTGTGGAAGACTCTCCATGTTGGTTGGTGCACGAGAAAGAAGTTGAAAGAGGATCGGTGTTGGCGTTCTTCATTGGAAGCATACGTTCTTCATTCTTCATTCATCATTGGGAGATGAGGTTCTTCATTGGAGAATTCTTATCCCCCCAAGCTCTCATCTCCCCTATATTCCACCCAAATGCCAAAGTTAATAGAAATCCCCTCTCAAAATAATAGTTTTTCTATTATTTTAGATTATTGTGTTTAAAATTCAAAATGGTGAATTAATTAACTTGCCTCCCCATTAAGTAATTCATGAGTTTTGGTACAAATTAATTTGAGGAGTTGGCCCAATTAAGGTGGAGGGGTGGTGGAACCATTAAGGGGGGAGTTGAGGAGGTTTTAACCTCAGGTGGTCCCCAGCACATTAAACATGTATAAGTGGTTTAAACCTAGGGTGGGCCCCACCCCCATAACCTCTCATGAGAGGTTATGGTGTGGTGGTCCCACCTCCAACTTCCAACCTCAACAAGGAGGTTATAGATCCAATGGGAACCTCCTCCAAACTCCCATATGGTGGCTCAAATAAAAAGAAATTGAATCTCACATTATTTTATTATTCTCCAAAAAAACCCAAAAACTAACATATCTTCTCGACTCAATACCGTCGAAGAGAAAGTCTCCTTAAGAGAATATCGGCTCTATGAGTTCAAATGTGCCCTAAGATTTTAATTCCATGCAACGGTTTAAAAGTTTTAAAAAAGAACTCGTATGTTTACTGAACGTACCCAAACCAAACATCATAAATTTATTCTGGGCACATTGGGCCTCGAAATCATGCACCATCAATTTTCACAGACTCATAAAATTCCCATCTATTTAAGAAAAAAATTTCCACGGAATTTCCTGGTATTTAAAAAAATAAAAATGAAACATAAGTGGAAAATAGTTTATATTATCGATCATATATCATTTATAAGTCCTAGGATAAAATATAATTGTTTTTAATTTATTTAATAAAAATATATTTGATATAAGACACCATTGGGTAATTTTTTTATTAATTACATAGTTGGAATTAAAAGAAATAAATTCAGCACTTTTATTTTAATATAAATTCTAAAATTATACCTAATAAAATAGGTTCATCTAAAAAATACATGGAACATCCTATATAATCCATGAAATATTACATTGTAATAATTTTAATCATTTTAATTATTTTTCTTCTTCTTGCACGAACATTATGTCAGAGTTTTGTAAACACTTAAAGAAATTATTTCATCATTAAAAATATAAAAATAATTACCGGGGTAAATAAAATTCATTTTTATTTAATATAACTTTTCTTAACTGATCATAACCGATGTTTATCTGTTTAAAACAATATTATAGATATTAAAACAAAGGGAGTGTCATTTTTTATTAATCATAGCCTAAAATATTATAACAGTCATTATGAAATAAAAATGTAACAAAGATGATATATCATTGACTATTGTATGGGTATATTTGAACTAAATTAATAACATATATGTAATTCATGTTACAAATATATATTTTAATCCTTATTAGATTTTTTACCTTATTTACATGATTTACGATTACCAAGGTGATAAATATTTTCCACAAGTTCAAACATTTTGACTAATTTTTTATATATATTATTCAAAAATAAGAAAAAAATTAAAAATATTTAATTCATTTTTGAAAATTATACCCCCCTAATTGGGTGAATTTTTTTTAAAAATAAACCTCCAAAACATGATGTAAATAATTTTCTACAAAAAAATATTTGAAAAATATTTTTATATTTTTTTTAATAATTACTATTATAATGAAATTAATTACACTATTTTTAGTCTAAAATTATTAACTAAATTTTAAAAACAATTAAAAAAATTTGTTCACTAAAAATAAATGAAATTAAAATATTGTTTTAGAAAAACTAGTATTTTTTATTATTCATTTAAACAAATTTTTTTTAGAAAAATTATTGAAATTAAACCTAATATAGTTTTCATATCATGATTTCAGAAATAAAATCATTTTTATAAAAAATTATAAATATAGAAAATATTATTCACATTGTTTTCTCACAAAAACAAATAAAATACCATTTTAAAGAAAAATTATTTTTGGAGCATAAAAATACAACACTATAAATTTGGTTTTCATATAAAAAACATTAATAAATACATTAAAATTGAGTAGGTCTATTATTAAACTATTTAATAATTTTATTAATCCTATTCATACCCAACAATTCAATATATAGGTTATAAGTTCCAAATTTAAGTAACAATATTTTTATATTAATTTCAAATTGGTTGAATGATCTATTTCGTATGACAAACAAGCTACTGATCTTATTAACATATTATATTGCATTTTTTTGGTGTCACATTTTACGCCCAAAATATATTTAATCCATCTATATTTATCTCAGTCATATGTGTTTCAATATATGAAAATACCTTTTCTAATAATCAATATATTATGAAGGGATTACTAACTTGCATTGAAAAAGGAGGTTGGGAAACATAATGGTTACAAAAATTTTCACATTTCTGGGTTCCTGGATATGGATATAAATGGAGGGATGTAAAATTACAGACATGGTGTATAAAAATAACATCAAAGGTAAAATACAGAGTAATATATAATATCATCAAAAGAATGTTAATTACTAAAAATTCATAGATTATTGAGTTTATACAAGATAATTATTTCACCAGAAATTAAAGAAAAATAATAAAATTATTATTTTACTATCACTTTCATAATGGATATGAATAATTTAAATATATATAGAGAGAACATGAGAATGTTTACTAACATGATTTCTTTCAATTTCATAATTATAATTTAAACATTTTTTTATTTCATAAATTTCATCTTTATCTCATACTCTATAAAATGAAAATTCAAGATGAATTTTTTCTTCTTGAAGCACTAAAATTCGATTTTAACATATCAAATGATCCTTAAATGAATTACAAGCCATTACAATTATCTATTTGTTTTCCAAAACAGAAATTATTATCACATGTTACCGAATATGGGTGTACCTTTATATGATGAAATAATAAAATAATTTATCAAACCATATAAATAAAACCTAAAGTATAAATTATATCATTAAAAATTATTTAATAGAAAACTAACTCTAAAATATGTATGAAAATTTTAAAAAACAAAAAATATTGAAAATAAATTCACTAAAATTAAAAAGTAATGTTTACATTATTACCCACACAAGATAAAGTATATCATGTGGTCAACAACCTTACACGTGAAAAAAAAAATAATATATTCTTTTAGAACATGTGAATCCTTTCAAAAAATAACCTAAATATGCATAAATAGTCAATGATAACATATATATATATAATTTAACTCCATCCTTCTTCTGTATATAAAATCAACGATCAAATGTATTACAAAAATAAAAATAAATGAAATAACATTATCATAAATAATTATTTATTGAATTCACTAATAAATTTCAAATTTACCAATACTATCCCGTTTACGTAATATATATATAAACCTTTTATTTATCAAGATAAAGAAAAAATTATCTCAATATCAAGTACATATTAAGTTTTATATTTAAATTTTTCATTAAGTTTATGAAAATACAGCCTTAACACTAAATTACATTTATCGTTTATCTGTGCCATTGAATATATGATTGAAATCTAATAAATAAAAACTATTATAGAAAAATAAATAAATTTTTCATGACACATATAACCCAATTTTAATTAATAAAAATCATATACAATATAAATCTCCAATACTAATACAAAAACACTTAAACCATTTTTCTTAAATGATTGGAATAGAATATTCCTTTCTATGGTCTTGGAGTTATACAACGGATTAGTAAATTGGTCCTAATATTTCCCGAGATCCCCACACATAATAAATTAAATTGTGAATGATATCATAGTATATATGTTATTCCACCATTAAAATTTTCATTCTTCAATAAAAAAATTTGTTCAATATTCCCTTTTTTCGTACAAAAATGAACTTCTCATTCCATTAAGAAATTTATCTGGGTGATTCATCCCACATGTTTTAAATGTAGAAGGATAAATATTACTTTCCACATGAACAAGTTTTCACATTCCACCAACCATTTTATTTGGATTCACATAAGAAAAAATAATTAATTTTATTTCATAATAAATTTTAAAATGATTCTTCTTAGTTCATGAAATTAAATAAAATAAAATATCATAGTTTAATAAAAATCAATCCTTATGATTTTCTATTTCATTATTAATTTTGATTTATAAAAAGTGTTAATCATGAAACCTATTGTTCAATGTATGAGACATTTTGTTTATTTAAGGAAATCGATAATTATTATCTATTCCAACAATTCCAAATGGTTCATAATATAAATGTGAATTAACCTAAGCATACCCCATGTGTATTTAACCAAGTCTCTAGTCTTAAAACACTCATCATATACTAGTGATGATTTAGTTAAAACTCAGTCTACCCCTTTTAGATATTTCACTAATAGGTTTTATTTATCCACAACCAATTATAATTTTATTACACTCACATGGATGTATTTTTTTTTGTAAATCCACATTCCCTTATTTACCATAACCTAGTATATTCTCATATACTTTGACTTATCCTTAATAGTTGTCACTAATTTTTCCTCATCATAGTTTTCAAAAATAACTAAACTGTACTCTAATCAAAACTATAGAAAAAAGAAATTTCATACCTAAATATTAAATATTTTTAGTATAATTAATTATGATCCAGGAAATAAGTATAAATGTTTTGTGTTATTTGAATAATGGATACAAAAATAATTGGTTCATAAAAGATCATGAAAATATCCCACATAATTATTTAATTATTACTCTTCCTATAAATAATTTAGTTACAACCATTATTTATATCAAAAGGAATTGGATACATAATAATGGGAGAGCTCAGATTATCAGTAAGGTAATGGAAGGAATATATCATGTATCAATTAATCATAATAAGTTTATAAGGGTACGATGACATGATAATAACATTTTATACCCTACTAAAAAATTAATAGATTATAATCACGAATGATGGAATAATTATGGGTTGTTCAAAAGATATGAATGTTAAATAATTCAAAGATCATGACACATGAACTCTTAACAATTCATATTTTTATATCATAAAGGGAAGAATAAATTGATTCATAATCATTATCATAGAAATGTTTTGTTTTAACCCCCCACCATGTAAATAGTCACATATTAGGCTTGGGATAAACACCATTTTAATTTCATTAAGAATGGGATAACCACCTATGTACCATAATTTGGGCTTTGTATAACCTCTACAGTAACCTATTTTGGGATTAGTATTACCTCACATTTACCTCATTTAAGTATTTGGGTGACCCCATGTGTACCATATTCTGGGCTAGGGATATCATCATGTATACAATATTTTCGTCTTGAGATAACATCCCATATACACTTTGTGATCATAAGATATTAATCATTAAATAATCCATTATAGTTATATAATGGATGCCACATCAAAAAATCATAATCCATTCATATTTATTGTACTATATCATGAAATAATTTATCATATCATCATAATAAAACACTTCGAAAAGAAAATTGGTTTCATTTTTGTAACATAATATTAATAATTAATCTTCCAAAAAATTAATAAAGATTTTATCTTTTTATTAGACCCATAGGGATCCCTGGGTTACAGTAGAAAATATTCTTTTATATCAAAATTCATTTAAATGATTCCTAGAAAACATTATTCATGAATTTTCCATTTCATTTTGAAATCATTCCATTAAAATATATAAATTTAAACATGTTATTTGGAAAAATTCATTTCAAAATAAAAACATAAAACAGAAAATTAATTTTTAATTCATTGAGTAGTAATGACCATTGGAAGTTAGGTTCATCCCTTGTATTATAAGACAAAGAGTCCTTTCATGTCATTAGTAGAAATTCAAAAGAACCTCATTAAAAAAATGAAAAAATATTAATTTTAATATTTAATATAGAATTTATAACAATGGAAAATATTAATTTACAGTATTATATGTTAAAAGTTAAAATATTCTTGAAGATATTTCAAAAATATATTAATAATGAAGTAAATGATTCTTGAATGAATAGTAAGAAATGTTATTTTTCTTGAAAAACATTCTTTAATTCAGTTGAGTAAATAAAGAGTATAAAATGAAAGGGGAAAATTTTAATATTGATAAATATTAATAGGATAATAATAAAAAAATTATTTTAGTGAGATAGATCTTATAATTTCATCGTCATAAGTTTAGTCAAAAATAATTCTAGTAAAAACATATTGTTACGTAAAACATTGAAAACCTTGAAAATTACTGAATCAAAATCTAATAAAACATAAATCCTTAAATTCATTTCTAATCCTCATAGTTTTCAACAAAATATCATATGATTTATTCATGGGAATTATACACAGCACCAAAAATTAACAGGTGGTGAATATTTTATATGTCTCAAAAAATTAAAAGTTTGACCAGAACCCTTACCATATATCGAAAAATCATTGTAAACATCCTTTCCACTTTTATAAAATATTTATAATCAAATTTAATTCTATAAAAAATAATATAAATTGTTATAATATCATATATTATCCAATTATAACTTTTCAATAGCTATTTGATAGTAATATTTTTTTAATATTATTATTCCCAGGTTCTATCTCTTTCATTTTTCATGTGTGATTCAGTTCAAATATCCTGTCTTCTTATATTGATCTTGGTTCAGTCATCTCCTGAATGTTTAGAAGGACATGAATATAATACCTAATCATTATAAATACTTTTATCACTATCAATATTATGTGGTGATGAAAAATTACTTACATCACTTCATTGAGACAGTAGTCTGTATGTATGAATGGGTTATGTTATTGTTTTTAAAGGATGAAACCAATGAAATGTAAATTAAAATTACAATTTATAGAAAAATTATAATGTAATAAATATCATATATATTTATTAAAAATATAATTATAAATATATATGTGAGGTTTTGATTCAAAATTAATATAATGTATTTGGGGAGGTGGTATCCCATATGTTCAGATCAATGAATTTTTCATTTTCAATTTGATTAAAAAATCATATGAATAAACATAATTCCATTAACATAATAAAATAATAGTACATGCGATATTTAAATAATTATATATTGGATATTTTATTAAATAATTTAATAATGTTGTACGAGAAGTATAATATAAATGATCACCTATGATGATTACCTCAACATTGAAGAACCTTCTTCGGATATATCCTTAAGGTCCATAGGGACATTCTTTTAAGAATAAAAAAACTATAGAATTGTGATAAGGATTTTATAAATATTTCTTTAGAATATTTTGGTATGGAAATTTATTTTATGATGCGTGAGTTTGTAAGGATAAGTAGTTTTCTTATAAAAAATATGTGAGAGGAACCCATGTACTTACTCAATATATTATATTAATATAAATATATTTCTATTTTCCTGTGGAATAAATTATATTATTTCAAATATAAAATAAACACCTGAAAATTAAAATTCTCTATATATATTTAAGATTTTAATGGAGAAATTTTATCCATTTTATCTTTTTTTAGAAACACCTTAAATAATTTGAGGATTACTATGATATAAGTTTTTTATAAAATATAGGGGTCTTCATAGTTACTGTGAAATGAAATAATAAAGGTACAATTTGTATCAATGTTATCACTAATAGGGGAGGGGTGAATCATTGGTGTTTAATCTTTATTTTTATTACAGAAGAAAACTCTGAAAACTCTATTTAGTGAGAAATTAATCTTGTGGAAAAATAATAACTATGAAAACCCACAAGAACACATGTATTTACCGGATTCACCAAAAAAATAAGAGTATCAACACCTTTTATGGATTTAAAGTAGTCCAAGATAAAAATACAACTTGAAAATAATCTTTTTGGTGGTTAATTAATATATGTAATGCCCATCACATTCATTGAAATAATGTTTTTATATATTTCATGTTCTCCTCACAAATATAATATGATCTGACTTTGTTTTGTAAAAAAAATTGAGAAACATCACCAAATTTATTCTGTACGTTTTCACTATGTTACTTAAATATTCATAACTATTTCCATTAATACGATAAAAATTATTCCTAATTAATTTATTTTACAATATTAAGAAATTAAATTCTTATTTATGGTAGTAGTCTTTACAGTTATATCCATTTGGTTTACAGGCTTTGGTTAACCCATATCCCCTACCTTTAATATAACTCAATCATACCGCATCATCAATTGCTTCATCACCCTATCATCCAGATACTAATTTATAGGAAACATTCTCATTTATCCATTATTTCGATGTCAATAATTTAGATTTATTGATATAGTAACTCTTAATATGTTCATTCAGCACCTCAAATCACCTAAAATATTCAAAACAATATTAAAATTTGAAATAATTATTCACTTTAAGTACATGCCTTCAGATAGGAAGAATTTATTTAAAATTCATGCAGAAGAAAAAAAATATATATATATTTTGTAAAAAATTAAATATTCCACATA
The DNA here is from genome assembly GCA_963277665.1 of Viscum album. Classification (NCBI taxonomy): domain Eukaryota; kingdom Viridiplantae; phylum Streptophyta; class Magnoliopsida; order Santalales; family Viscaceae; genus Viscum; species Viscum album. The sequence goes on from OY728120.1 coordinate 1,118,378,249, forward strand.
AATCATTATACATTTGAGTACCTTCAATCATCGACACAAATGAGAGTCAATAATATTCTAAGGAACATTCCTAAAATCTCATTTTCATTATTCATCAAACTTTCCTAAAAACAAATATGGAATCAAAAATAATCATTTGTGATTATTTTTTCATTGATTGACCAACTCAACATCATCACAATTAATTTCTTTATAAAATATTATAAAGTTCATCAAACCATTTTTCCCATATTCGTATTACCTTCTATTCATAGTGTAACACTTTCTACTAACTATTCCATCTAACATCATTCTAAAGCACTTTGAGATACTCTTTTTGATGACATTTCATTAGAAACCACTATCAGATGCATCTCTAAACTTCATTTTTTCTGAATATTCCATAAAACATCCAAGTCTAATAATTTTTTTTAATATTATGTAGAAAAAAATATACCACTATATATTATTATTGAGAACCCATTATTAAACAATAAAAAATTAATTTTTGGATCATTTACTTGGAACATCTCCGTTTGGCTATCTGTATCATTTGAGATCACCATGTTCATATGACATTGTTCATAATTCATTTCATCTATTATTTTTTTATAAAAAAGTAACAAATAACACACTAAAACACAAATTTTATATATATCTACCAGAATGTATGCATATAACTCATTTTTTTAGTATAATTGTAAACATTATTAGGCTTGACTATGTTATAATATGTCACTTGGGTTTCTCTTAACTCCAATAAATCTATTTCAACTTCAATAGAAACTCTTGTACCATATTTAATTATCTAGAAATGTTAATTCCACCACATTCACCAATTAATAATAATTATATAGGATAGTGAATATATTTATATAATCATGATTCTTGAATTAGATAATGACTAGATAAGTATGTATTTATATTCAATATCAATCATCTCTATCCAATTGAACAATGAGTATAATTGTATTTACATTTTTTGCCACAATCTATCCATTAAATTCAGTATTTTGGTTCTAGTAGTTGAACTACATCTATTGTACTAGATATGATCACATTTTTATGGAAATAAAAAATTCTATGTTATTTTTGGTCACAACAATGTTTTTTTATTTATGGAAAATAACCAAATCCATTTCCCAATAAACCCTTATTAATTCATTAACAACATAGTCATTATCATATAAAAATCACAAAACCTCATAGAGTCAAAAATACCCCACATTGGATTTAATTTTTAAGCAAGGTAACCAAATTAATAAAACATTGTGACTAAAGAAATGGATCACTTATCCACTAATTAGAAACCTATAATATCAAAATCATTTAAAAAAGAATCATTGAATGAAAATATTATGCTATCCACAACGTAGTGACTATGATCATTACCTTTAGTAACATTGAAAATTACTTCATTCATTATCAACATCAACAGTGACACAAACATTAGCATGTATAATAAATAATTTCAATATTCACTATAACAAACTGTTAAAATGGATTAAACCAGGGGTAATTATAGGCTACTCCTTCAAAATACCCATCTAAAATATATTCTCTCCCTATAAATGTAATTAACATAATAATTTATATATTTATATTCCATATTTTCATTTCATTTAATATTACTTTCCAAATGAATGATTATAGAGTGGATGGATATTAAATAAATTAGCCTTAAAGAGACAGCATTAATGTTCCCATGAGAAACCTCACCTTATTAAATGTTTAATTTAATAATGTTTTAGTAAAAACGTCAACAACATGAACCCTTATAGGAAAAAATTGTATTGTTATTTCATTTCATATCATATGTTATTTCGTGAAGAGATAATTAATATCAATTTTCTTAGAATGAGAATGAATCCATTCATTAGTAGTCAGATTTATAGAAAAAAGGTTACCAAAACTCAATAGAAGAGGTCAATTTATATAAAACCAAAAATGATCCCGGATTGTTTTCATCTACATTATTTTTTATATTGCATTAGTGGGATATAAATATAGTTCATTAGTTTTACACATCATAGACAATTTTTATTCATTGTATTTAATCTCACAAATCATTATCCACAAATAAAAAATCGACTAGGTGTAGATATTCAATAATCAGCACAACCCTCCAAATTAGTATCTATTTGTAAGACATAGAAGTTACGTATAATTTTTTAAATTATATGGTATTATTTCAACACATTTAAAATTGAAAACATGTGATTCCAAGGCCCGGACTGCATGGAATGATCCGTTGAAAAAAATGTTATGCTTTAAATAGCACGTATGAGTATTTTTCCTGAAAAAGTGGAATAACTCATAAACGGGTGCCCGAATCATAAATATAAGGGAACTATTGTGTTCAGGATGGTGGGATTACCCTAGGAGTGACTTAACTTTATTAGGAATAGGTTTCCATTGAGAAAACCCAAAAATGGAATAACCATACATAAAATTATTTTATTTTACAATTTATTATAACTCGCAAACAGTTACTCAATTTAAAATATGAGACCACTACTAAGCTCATGAGGGTATTATATCCTTAGTTAGAACATAATCTTGGTAGGCATGGGCCAATAGTGGATGTTAGTTTTTGGATGTAAAAAAAATAATTAAGTAAAAATTATTTTATAATTAAATTCTTAAACTCCTAAATAGTAAGTCAAATTGGAAATCTGAGAGAAGAGTTGAACTCGTGGGTCCGTGTTTTTTTATTAGGAAAATCCTAACCACAACCATCATGGGTTGAGGGTGAATGTTAATAATTTTTGAACTTTTTTTAATGTATGTTTATCAAACGTGCGAGCGAAGACTTATATTTTTCGAACTGGTGCTCGGATTAATAAACCCAAGGGCACTGTTGAATTCGTAGTGCCAGGACATTCTTAGGTGATGATTTACTTTTACTATCAAGGGTTAGAAAAATAGTAAATTTTATAACATTACAAAAATAAAATAAAATTAATCCACTCGTTTTTCTTGTAACTGATGAGAGACGGTGGTAAGACTGCTTAGTTGTTAGATTATTAAATGGATGGTTACAATTGGTTGTATAACTGCACCATCGGGATATTAATGGGTTCATTAATTATACTCATTAATGAAAAAAATTAAATGTGTGACAAATTAAACTACCCTTTCATTTTTTTAAAACAGAGGTTGGCCTGAGTTTTGGGAAACCACGGGAGAATTCTTGAGGAAGTGATGGCGACATCTTCCACCAGCGTAGAATGGAGCATCGATGCCATAAAGGATTCAATATGGAGATCAACAAATTCCAATAAACAAGCTTCGAATTCAGACCCACATTCCTCATCCGCACTGTCTACCAACATATTCAAGATAGGGGTTTGTCTTGAATTAGTTCTAAGAGTTCTATCTCTCATATACTCTTGGTGATGTCGAACCATATACATTTTAAAACACAAATGTGGAGGCCGTGGGCTGAACCGAATAAGGCTCATACCCTCCTCTAACTATTCTTTGATTGTTTTCTCCATAGTCTACCAAACATACGGTGTTAAGGGGGGAATCAAGGCCACATAGTGTATGTGATGTCGCGGATGGCCCCTAGGAATAGTCAGCAAGAAAATTTAAACACTGAGGCTTTACTGGTGGCTTGTAGAAGCATCGCCGACACGATGACACTAGAGACCAGCTCTCGCTGGACATGAGAATTTGGAAGTGCCTAAGACTACCATGGAAGATGAATGTGGAATTCAGCCATCACCAACTGCAATGACAACGACGGTACATCACGGATGAGGGATGCTGTTTTGAGCCACTGGATAGGGTGGACCCATGGCCCGTAAGTCACAATGAAGACCAGTTTGTATGGACCGGCCAGGTGGTGAGGTACTTGCTGGTGCCGCTGATAGAGGATCTCGAATGGTCGAGCAATTCAGTAGGTTATCCAACCCTCGCACCCATCTATCATGTTGTGCCCAACCAGTAGGCTGGGTTGGTCCAGCGGCCCGGCGGGCCGGGCCGAGCCGGGTGGACCGGGCCAGACCTGTGGCCCATTGGGCTGAGCCCATGGCCTATGGGATGAGCCCACAGAATAGTGGGTTAGGTCGGGCAGTCCGATCGGGTCGGACCGGACCCAAACCCTCTCACGACCCAGTTTCGATTAAAGGGCCATATCCCCTAAACTAGATTTTTGTTTGACAAAATGTCTATGGAGATGGAACCCTTAGGACAAGGCAACCATTTTGAGATACACCAGTTGAGTTTTGTAGAATTTTGGTATATTGCTGGGTTGGATCATAATAATATCCCACTGGTCCCCTTGCAATAAAATTCCCATAACATGCAGACTAGGCTTCTGATTAACGCGTTCCTTGTTGCATTGGAAGCCTAATGACATGGCGGTTCATTAGGTTACTTCTTCACGGGACTTCATGGATGTTGAAATGAATCCTATGGTTTGAGAAGTTGATCCTCTAGAATCATGAGTACTAAGTCTGAGAATCCAGTGGCTCGCTGTGACATGAAGAAAGAATAGAGATCATTTGTGGGTTAGCACCTAGCGATCCTCAATGGGTCTGCACCTAGCCATCCTCTATGTGTCTGCACCTAGAGATCCATGGCGGGTCTACATCTAGCGATCCTCGGTGGGTCTGCATGTAGAGATCCTTCATGTGTCTACACCTATAGATCCACCATGGGTATGTACCAAGTGATCATCTGTGGGATAGCACCTCGAGATCCTCTGTGGGTATGCACTTAGAGATCCTCATTGGGTCAGCACCTAGCGATCCTCAGTGGGTCAGCACCTATAAATCCTCTGTCAGTAAGCACGTAGTTATCTTCTATGGTTCAAAACCTACCGACCATGTGTGTTCTAGTATAAAAATACTCATGAAAGAATAAGATGGTCTAGCTTTATGAATAATCATCATTATAATTGTTCTATAGGTTATATAACTAGTGTGATATGAGTCTTTACTTGTGCTATGTGATTGAGATCATACTTTTTGGGGTTTCCTTTATAGAATTCTGGATTCCTTTTGGGATCTTGGGGTCCCTATTGGGTATTGTTATACTGAACCCTCCATGGGATTCTCCCACACCTTTTTCTTATTGGTGTAGATGATGGGAATATTTGACCAAGACATGGGAGATAGGACTAGATAAAGTACAGAGGTGACTGGTAGACGTAGATAGCCAAAAAGAATATCTGTACATACCCTTCAGGTAGGATTCTTGGTGGAAGATCTCAAGAGTTATTTTTCATTTTTTCTGTACCTTATTTCTAATTGGGCTTGTATTCTACCCCCTTAACACTCAGTACATAATTTTACACTGAGTATGGAGTTTTAGTTGTAGTTGTATCATTCTTATTGTGTTGTGTTTTAATTTTTCACCTTGTGCTATGTATGTGTGTGTACAGATTTTGAGACAATTCTTTGCCAATTTAAGGATATGCATTTCTAGTTCTATTCAACATCCTTAGGCTTGCGGAAAGTGGGCATGGGGTAGTCACATCATTGGCCCCGTGGGACAGGTCTTGAAAAAGTGGTATCAAAGGTGTGGTCAGTTCCACCAGATGTACTAAGAGTATATGTTTTCAATGGAGAAAAAGTGTTACATTTATTGATATCATATTTGAGTCCCGGTAGTCCAGTGTTGGTGCTGAAGATGATGTATCCATGCACCATGGCCTTAATTTCATTTTTCCGACTCGGTACATGAAATCATTGATTTTTTGTGTTTTTCAAAGGATTTTCTATTTATCTATTTTGAGCTAGCGCACTGGGTATAACATATTGATCATGGTTCATCTTGACTCTCTTTCAAGATTCCTCCTCAGAGATGGCCAACTCAGATTCCAATGTGTGTCCATGAGGATGGTCCACAGAGTGATGAGGCCTCTACACAAGGACTCTTTCCTGAGATGGTTCCTTCAGGCGGTGTCCCTGCGATACCAATTCCTATTAGTTAGTTGTTACTACCAGCACCTCCGGTAGAGGAAACAAATCTGCTCAATGCCTTTCATGATTTTTAGTGAAAAATACACCTCATGATCTAAGGAGATACTAAGTCACAGGAATCTAAGGATTGGCTTGATGTGGTGACCGAGTTCTCATCTATCTAGGTCACCATTTGATCAGACTGTGATCCTGGTTGGGGGCATTCTATGTGAATCAGTAAGGATATGGAAGGGATCATATTTCCCATATCATACAATGAGGTGACTTTTTGCGTGGACAAATCATGAGAACCTTCCTTAGATAAGGGTGTCTCTTTCTAGGAAAAGCTTAGGGTTTTGTGTTACAGTGAGCTTCTATAGTGTTAACAGGATGACTTGTTGTTAATTTAGTATTCATTGAGGTGTGCCGACCATTCTAGGTACTTTATGAATATAGTACGACCCGTGGATCAAGGAACTATCTTCCGAGAAAGATGTTTTTAGGGACATCCAGTCCATCACTATTACTATGTGCATTCCAACATATGTTAGGGTGATTGAGAGAAACCTTGTTGTTGAAATTTTTTTGGCTGGGTAGATGAAACCAGTGAATGTCAGAAATGGTAATGTAGGAAACTGACGTCAATCTCAGAGACATAGATGTCTGAAATGTTTTGGGAAGAGGGGGTGAAAGGGAAAAATGAACCTTCAAAGCATCAGACGTGGAAGAGGAGCTAGGAGAGAAGCTGGAGGGGGTGTACATTTCGACATGTTATAAAAACAAATTCAATGTGGTCCCCACAAGGAATAGGGAGCTGGTGTAAAGGGGATGTAAGTACCTGCATGCGTTCAAGGAGTGTGACCCAAGGGATCCATGAATGATTGGAGGTATGGTATGTGTCTACTACTTGATGTCGTAATTAGTAGACATAAGTATTAATCATTCATTCTTGTCAAGAATCTTGTTCAAGTCCTAGAGTTTTCGAATAAACCATTGAATTGACACGTACATCTGGAGATAAATATGAGCAGACACTCGAAAATCGCACTTATGAAGATGGTGTGATCTAACCCATGAGGAGAGAGTGTCGGTTTGAACCTTTTGGTGGTAGTTTTTAGGCCTTACGATGTTAGTTTTGGTATGGACTTGTCATCCAATGTTCATGCATAGATTGATTGTTTTAGGAAAAATGGTTGTGTAATTTCTACAGTGTTGGATTGGGGTTTTCCTGGGTCGGAGAACAAGGAAAACCCAGGTAGCACAGGACAAACTCATGTATATTAGGGTGCAGCCAATCACTCTTGAGTCCGCAAACCTTACCCTCATGGAAGTAGGTTTTTTGAGTTTTAAATTCCCAAACGTAGTGGAAGAGTTTGCGAAAATCCTTTCAAAAGTGTTTTATAGGATTAACTCCCCATAGGGGGAGGGACTTATACATTGGATTGTACTCAAGGACCACACCAATATCTATAACTGCATATTAGAGGGATCCCGTAGAGCTCTGGGAGAAGAGAGTATAGTTGGGTGAATGGTCTAATGTCATCTCTAACCACAAGAGTCTTAGTAATATCTACACACAAAAGGATCTAAACATGAGATAATAGGGATGGATCGAGTTTCACTAGGACTATATCGTTGAGATGGTCTACACTCATGGGAAGGGAAACATAGTAGCAGACACACTCAGCAGGAGGACTAGGATACAATTTCTAAATGAGGAGATAGAGCAGTTAGACAAATTACTGTTATCCTTCATAGATAGTGATGGAGTCACTTACCTCTAGTTTGTGATTGTAACTCCCCCACTTAATCTGTGATTCCGGGATGCACAACATGGGGATGTTGACTGCGAAACCCGGCGTGCTTAGATATTCTCAGGACAGGCTCCAAAAATAATTTATGAATGTGGGGAGCACGTCACCCTCTTTAGAGGACACACCATGGTACATGTCATGCTATGAGAGGAGGTGTTCATGGAGATCATCAAATACCATTTGGCAATACATCCTAGAGTAGAAAATATGTACTTGTACCTCCAGCATCAGTACTAGTTGCCAGGGATAAAGGAAGTAGTGGCATAGTTTGTTTCACGATGCCTCACTTGTCAACAAGTGAAGGATGAGCACCATGATCCAGTAGGCTTGACTCAACCACATGAGGTGTCACAATAGAAGTGGGACGGTATATACATGGCCTTCATGAAAAGGCTACCACATACGTCCAGGGGGCACGATTCCATCTAGGTGATCATTTATTGACTCACTATGTCTTCACACTTCATACCCATATGATTCCATCAGAGGGAAAGGATTAGTAGAGGGATGGGGAAGACTATATTTTAAAAATATATTACAGCTTCATGGGGTCCTATCGATGATCGTCTCCAGTCATGATGCTCATTTTACATATCAGTTGTGGAATGGATTACATGAGTTGTCTGGGACATAACTTTGTTTAAGCACCACCTCTCACCCTCTGATTGATGGTCAGACATAACAGACAATATAGACACTTGAGAACATTATTTTTGCTCACATCCATGATTTCTGCCATATTTGGGAGGATCACTTTCCCTTGGTGGCGTTTTCATTCAAAAATATCTATCACTCCACCGTTGGCATGGTACTATTTGATGCATTGTACTGTAGATCATGCAGATCACCGGTAAGATGGATAGACCCATGGAAGTCATTACTTATGGGTCCAGAGTTGGTATAGGATACCACTGAAAGGTTCAGATCAACCAGGAGAAGATGAAGACAATATAGAGCTAGCAGATACCCTATGCTAATATGAGATGGAGTCCCTTGGATTACTTGGAGGGAAACCATGTCTTCTTATGGGTCTCATGCCAATGAGGATTGTAGGGATTCAGCAGTGGAAAAAAACTATCTACGAGGTTTATGAGACTATTCCAAACCATCATCGGAGTTGGTGTGGCGGCGTATCTCCTAACGCATCCCCCACAGATGCATCGAGTGAAAAATATTTTCCCATGTTCCGAAGATGGGAAGTAACATGCATGATTCATCGTAGGTTTTCGACTGGGGCGAGATGGACATTGATAATGGGGTGACGTTCATAGAGATCCCAATAGAGATAGAGGATCGATAAAAGAGGGTCCTTCATGGGAAGTCGATTCCTCTGGTGTGATTTCTATGGTAGCACAATAACCTCCATGAGATCACATGGATTCAGGAGTCATAGATACGTGCTCAATACCCCCATTTGTTTCCCTAGTTTTGATATGGATTTCAGGGACGTAAATCATTAAGGTGGGGAGAATGTAAAGACCCAGATTTTCTGTATAATTTCTTTAATTATATGGGATTATTATGAGACTTTGAATATTAACAACACATGATTTGGAGGCCCTCAGTTCCCAGAATGATTCGTCGAAAAAAATATTAAGCTTTAAATAGTGTGCAAGAGCAGTTTTTCTCAAAAAAAATGAATAACTCTTAAATGAGTGCCCGTATCAGAAATCCTGGGGCACATATGCGTTCAAGATGGAGGGTTTACTCAAGATGTGATATATGTTTTTTCAGCACATGCCTCTAGTGTGAAAACCCAAAAATGGAATAACCGTAAATAAATTTATTAATTAAAATTATTTTATTTTAATAATACTTATAACTCACAAAAGGTGACTCAAATTAAAAATATGAGACCAACACTTAGCTCGTGATTGTACTCTTTCCTTAGGATGAACTGATACTTGGCCGGCGGGGGCCAACAGTGGAAGTTAGTTTTTCGCTATAAATAAAATAATTAAGTAACATCTATTTTATTTTTATTTTCCTAAACTCATAAATGGAAACTCGGATTGGGAATTTCAGTGTTCCATTGAACTCGTGAGGGTGTTTTTTATTAGGAAGATCCAAACATCGACAGGTGTTGGTTGAGGGTTATTGTTAATGATTTTTTAACTTTTTTTCAGGAATGCTCAGTAAACATGTAAGTGAAAATTTCTATCATTTGAACCGATTCTTAGATTAAAACACTTATGTCTCCATTGAATTCGCAGCATCAGGATTCACTTAGGTGATGCTTTTCATCGAACGGGAAGGGTCGGACCAAAAAGGAAATTTTTGGACATTTAAAAAAATAATAAAATAACTCCCTGAGTTATTTTTTTCATTCTCTGTAACTGATGAGTGATGGTGGTGGGACCAATGGGTTGTTAGATCATTTAATGTCCGGTTACGCATGGTTGTGTAACCGCACCATCGGGCGATTAATGGGTTCATTAATTAAACTCATGAATGAACCAAATTAATTATGTGACATGTTAAACTCCACCTTATTTTACTTAAACAAGAAGATTGTGAGGGTTTTGGGAACCCACAAGATAATTCATTAAGAAGTCTTGGAGACGTATTCCACCATCATAAAATAGATATTTTACACCAAAGGGGATTCAATCTAGAGATCAATGAATGACAATGAACAAGTTGTTAAGGCAGGCCTGTCTTCCCCATCCTCACTCCATACCAATTTATTCAGGGTAGGGGTTTGTATTGAATTAATTCTCAGAGTTTAATGTTTCATCTACTCTTGATGATGTCTAATTATTTCCTTATTATAACTCTAACGCAGAGTGTGCGGGCCAAACCGAACAAGGTCTAGAAACTACGCCAAAATTTTATTGATTATGGTGTTCATGTGAGAATGACCAATTGAGAAAAAAGGAAAAAATGAGGGCTAGATAGTGTATACGACGTTCTGTAAGGCCCGTTGGCATAATTGGGAATAAAATCAGACCACTTGGGGTTCAACAATGCCCACGGATGTTCCGTCAGTGTGGCAGCACCAAGACAAGTAGCGGTGGCCAGCCGTGAGAAGGAGGTGATGCACGAAGGACCCATGGTGGAGGAATGGGGTGGGCGGCCATCGCCAACCGCATTGATGGTGGAGGTGCATCACAATGGAGGGATGAAACTTCTAGCTTCGGTAGAGGTCGGACCAATGAACTGCGGGTTTTGCAGATGACCGGTCCACACGGACCGAATAGGTGGTGCAGTGCTAGCGAGTGCTGCTGATGGAGGAGCCCAAATGGATGATCCATTTTAATGGGGAGCTGAACCCCACACCTAGATGGCAGGCTGCACCCAACCAGTAGGACGGCTTAGTCTAGTGGCCCGGCGGGCCACACCCAGCCTGGTGGGCCAGGCCAGTCTCATGGCCCAACGGGCCTAGGCTGTGGCCCAGCCCCATCAGGCCAGGCTCAGCTGAATCATGCTATGCCTAGTGGGCCGGGTTGGGTTGGTCCCACTGGGTCAGATTTGACTCAAACCCACTCACGGCCCAGTATCAATAAAAGGGATATATCTCCTAAACTAAATTTCCTTTTGAAGAACTATCTCTAGCACTAAAACCACAAGTTGAGGCAGACCTTTTGAGATACTTTACTTGAGATTTGCAGAATATCGGAGTATGGTCTTGTTAGATCAGACTTGAATCCAACCGGGCCCTCGACACAAAAAATTCCTATAACATATAGACCAGGCGTCTGATTGGAACGTCGTATGTTGTGTTGGAACCCTTATGACATGGTAGTTCATGAGGTTAATTATTAGTGGTACTTTATGGACTTTGAAATATGACTGATGACTTGAGGAGGTGATCCTCTAGAAAAAGTGTACAAAGTGTGGGAATCGAGTGGATGAATGTGACATGAAAAAAGAATAACGTTCCTCTTTGGGTATGCACTTATAGATCCTATGTGGGTCTACACCTAGCGATCCTCAGTGGTTCTGCACATTGTGATCCTATGTTGGTCTGCCCTTAGCCATCCTCTCTCGGTCAGTACCTAGATATCCTTTGTGGGTATGTACCCAGTGATCCTCAATGCGTCCGTACTGTGTGATCCTCTAGAGGTATGCACCTAGCGATCCATTGTGGGCCTACAACTAGTAATCCTTCATGGGTCTGGACCAAGTGTTCCTCTGTGGGTCTTCACCTAGCGATCCTCCGTGGGTCTGCACCTTGCAATCCTTTGTGGGTCAGCACCTAATGATCCTTTGTGGGTCTAAACCTAGAGACTTTATGTGGTCTAGAAGAAAAATCCTCTCAATAGAATATGATGATATAGCTCTATGTCTAATCATATTTATTCTGGTTCATTATGATATATACATTGTTTGAGTTGAATATTTACTTGTGCTTTGTGATTGAGATCATGTTTTTTGGTTTCTCCTTTTGTGGAATTATGGGAGACCTTCGAGGTCACAAAGTCCCTATAAGGTAATGTTATACAACCCCTGAATGGGATTTAACCGCACCTTATTGTGTCTGGTGTAGACAATGAACAGATTTGAACAAGACATTAGATCCTAGAGTAGACAATGTATGGATGTGATCAGTAGATGTAGAGAGCTTCAGAGACGAGTTATACCTACCATTCAGGTAATATTCTTTGTGGACGATCTCAAGAGGCATTTTTTCCTTTTTGATGTACATTATTTCTAGTTGGACTTGTATACTATACCCTTTAAATTCAGAACTTATTTTTACACAGAGTGATGAGTTTTAGTTGTGGTTTTATATTTCTTATTACGTTGTGTTTTACTTTTGCGCAGTGTGCATGGTTTATGTGTGTATAGGTTTTGAAGAAATTATTAACATATTAGGGATATTCCTTTTCGGTGCTATTCACCAACCCATGGACTATAGAAGGTGGGGTTGGGGTAGTCACGACATGGGCCTCGGGGGACCAATCATGAAATCTATTTACCACTATTGATCAATGATTCCCTTGTTATTAGATTTTATTCTGAATTAAATTATTTCATTGGAATATATAAGAATTATTTTTTCCATCCAAATGATGATACTCATTTTGAGGACATTGATATCTAGAATAATGAGTAACCACATACACTATAACTGGACTTAGTTAAATTAGATATCACATGGTTCTATTCAAAATTATATACCCTTCTGAATCAACTTCATTTATCGTTGCATCATTTTACAAACATGTTCCCAATAAAATGGGTAATTAAATATTACTTGGGTAATCCATTTTGAAATTCTTTTAAATATCCATAGAATACATCTCTTGATATAGTAAAATGTACTTCTTCATTGGAATGATTTGTAATAAAAAATGAAATTCATTTATTTTTGAATATAAAATTCAAATAACATATTCTTATCACAAAAAACATTTTTAAAATTTGTTTACCATTCCTTACGAATAAGATTTTATCAACATAAAAATCGCAATTATGTAATACTCTTGATTTTATTTCATATAGTAGTTATTAGAATATATTCCATTCATGGAATTCACCATCCCTGAGAATTTATCTAATTCAAAAAACCAAGATCTCTAATCCTTCTGGACACCATAAAAATAACTCTTCAATTTGAACACATAACATTCATGTTGACCATGCACAAAGCCACATGATTTTCTATGATAAAATTAATCATCGAGATTTCCATTAAGAAAAATGACATGATATGCATCCAGATAATATTCTATATATTTTTGTGTAGAAATAGAAATTAATATTCAAATAGTTTCATGTATTACTAAAAGGGTAATGGTATCATCATAATCAATAATTTTTACCAATTACTATCCTTTACAAACAGTTCATTCCATGTTTCTTATAGCTTTACCTTATTCATTCATCTTATTTATGAGAACCCATTTTTTGTCAATAACATTATTATTATCTAGTTTGGTTAAAATATTCCATGTAGAATTCTTCTTAATCTGATCAAAATCTTAATTCATTTAATCAATCCACTATTCATGCCCAAAATATTATTCAACATCACATAGATCAACCTATTAATATGAGAAAGAATGTGAATATAACCATGATTTTATACTATTTTAAAATGGTTTCTATTGAACAATAGTGTTGTTTTTGACATCCATATATTTTATGTACATAGGATTTAGTAAAAGTGAATGACCACCATCACATAAAATAACTGATTTAAAATATTTATCTTGAATATACTATATATCATCATTTTTGTTTGAAATGGTCTCATGATGTTTAACAATAAAAACTCATTCATTACATTCCCTCAAAAAATATAACGAAATTGAAACATTTTTGTTGGAATTTCCCAACACATATATATATATATAATCAAAAACTGTTCCAATTTCATTTTTTACTAAACCTATATTCACCGCAATTATATGGGTATCCACGAAAGATTATGTCACCACCTATATAATTATTCTTTCCATGATTCTTATTCATCACATTGATTATGAATGGACTATCAATGAATATTATCTATTTAAAACTGATTTTTTATTTATAATAAATAATGTAAGAAGTAATATCAAGGATTTTTCACTATAAAAAACAGTTCTAAATATGAACAAATTCCCTTACAAAATACCTACCAAAGAATCCCGATTTATCATATTTAATCAATATAGTTCATTTCATCTCCACCAAACATCTATTTCATTTTTAGTAACACCATTTTGTTATGGTTTGTATGGTTCACTAAATTCGTAATTAATTTCATGATTTTTCCTAATATTATTACAAAAATTCGTGTTTATATTCTACACTATTATCAGTTTTAATATTCTAAAAATTATATCCAAATTATTTTTCAAAACTTATCCTGAAAATCATTAACATTTAGAGAAAATTTGAATTATTATTCCAAATAATAACACATGTAATATGACTACATTCTTCAATAAAGGAATTAATGTATGTATCAAATTTTTTTGATTTTTTAATATTGGGATACTATATATATTATCATATACAATCCAATGGAGGAATTTAATGTTTCTTAACATCTTATGAACTGAGTTCATTATCATCACATTACAGAAAACTAAACAATAATAACATCATCTTCTTTTCATGTCAGGAATATGAAGGGTTCATTATCTATTTTTTATCTTGATCATTATTCTCTAGATCATTTTTCCAATACTCTTATTTTACAAATAATTTTCATCCATCATGCTCAGATAAAATTATCTTCTATATCCCTAACATGAAAAAAACTTATCCTGGGATTTAACACTTACTAAAAAATTCAGTCTTCATGTATTTTAACAATGAAACCATTTTTTTAGAACACATCATATTTTCTATCATCCTATCATTTTGAACCACCCTCTTGTTTTATTTATGTCCTTCATCAAATATGGATAATTTGTATTTTAAAATTCCTTTCCCAATGATAGATAATCGAACACATTTGATTCCATGGGAATCATCATTTTAAAAATTTACTATACCTTTTATGTAATATTGAAAATTTATAAAAAACATTGAAAATAATTTCAAACATAAATAACACCCACTATCTAGTATCCATGAAAATTCACATTTTGCATCTTTTAGAGAAGATTCAACAACTTAGGCCTTCACCTTATCATTTTAATCCTTCTCAAGTGGATTTGGATATTTTTTTGAATAAAATAATTATTTTGGGAACAATATAAGAAATCCTTTAGAATGATATTCTGGCTGATCACATCTTCAAAAAAAAACATAAATGGATGTTTGCTTTTTATATCATCAAAAAAATGATTTTTTGGTTTCCTTCCCGGAGGGGGTAGAATAATCCTAAAACAAAGAATAATGTTCAACATAGATTCATTTCAGTGTTGATGATTTACACATCACATTTTTTTGTATTTATAAATCCTTTAATATACCAATTGTAATCATATATGTCATATTTTCCTCTGTAACATACATGTATTCTTAAACTCTGAACTTTATTTTTATCAAATTTATTAAAATACTCCTTGGAGATCTTTTTGACACAATTTTTAGGTGTTATCTAAAAGTCATATTATTTACCTTATAATTATTCACATCAGTAAAATATATATATAGAACTAGTCGACCATGTTCAAATCCTTCATACATTATAAATTTATATATTTGAAACTCTTCTGGTTTTCCCTACAAATATATTCTTCATCACATTTTTTATTATTATGAACATATTGAACCTAATAATTAAAATATGATAACTATTTTTTAATCTTTTGTCATGACCTGTCCCCTGAGGCCTATGCCGTGACTACCCCAATCCCGTCGTTCATATGCCAGGGGCTGGCGACTAGCAGCAAAGACATAATTCCCTAAAATTGGGAATGCATTTCCTTTATAACCTGTAAATGCACACAAAATAACACACAAATAGATACAAAACACTAGGTAAACTGTATAACAATAGAGTACTGAAAAGTAATAGGGGCTGGAAATACAATCCCAACAATAAAGTACAAGGAACATGAGGTACAAGTAAAACTGAATAAAGGAAAAAAAGATGTTGGGTTGTCCTCTGAGATTCCTACCTAAAGGGTAGGTACAGATAGCCTCCTCATCACTACACGTCTATCAGTATCCTCCATGTACCGACTGGTCGTAAGGTCCAACTCCGGGTACCGTCCTGTCCTGGTACTCTCAGCCTCGATCAGAGATATTCGTCGTCTGCATCCTACACAACAAGGTGCGGGCATAACCCATGAAAGGGTGAGAATAATGATACTCAGTAGGGACACTGAGACCCTCATGGTCTCACTAAATCTAACACGGATAAAAAAAAAGTATGAAATCAATAGATCACCATACTTATGTATATAAACAAACATATACATAAGTTATCAATTGATTCATCTCAATCATGAGGAAAACATAGAAAAACTGACTCAGCTCAACCAGGATTTTATTCACATTATCGAAACCTCAGATACGGGGGAACTATTTCTCAATTGAGTACATTGGTCCTACAGTGTCACATAGAGGGGCTTTCCACTAACCATGGACCGCTGAGGTACTCCTCCTGTTGAGTACCTTGGGTCTGTTTCATCACACAGAGGCTCTCCCCATTGTGGGTATACTACCACACCCAGGCACTCCCCTCATAGCATGTAGAGGAACTTCTCCTCTCGAGTACCATGGGTCTGCCATGTCACCAAGAATTCTCCTACACCGTGTGTCTGCCACCACAACTAGTCACACCCCACTGGGCCAGTCAAGTCACTCCGAGTCAAACAGTCACCAGTCGTCAAGTCTCAACCAGCTACTAGGTTCTCGCTAAAAATCCCGCTCGTCTCATGATGATCCTCTCTACAAGATACTGGTCGATGATGTGAGAAGGTTTTTCCATGTATCTCATCAGTTAGGATACATGGAAGATGTCCTTCACTCGGAGCCACTGAGGTTGAAGGGCTAAGAAAAATTCCACCTCACAAACACTACTGAGGACCTGAAAACGTTCAATTAATCTCGGAGATAACTTGGCACCTCATCCAAATCTCCGTAGTACTTGTCGAGGTGAGACATGTAGAAAGACGTGGTTGGTATCTTCAAACTCCAGAGGTCTATGTCTCATATCGACATACGACTTCTGCATGCTCGGTGCAGTCTTCATCTTCTTCTAGATGATCTTCACCTTCTTTATAGTAGCCTGTACCATCTATGGTCCCACTATTGTTGACTCCCCAGGCTCAGTCCAACACAAAGGTTATCTGCAAGGTTTTTCGTATAACGCCTAAAAAGGTGCCATCCCAATGGTGGAATGATAGTTTTGTTGTATGAAAACTTCACCAAAGGTAAGTGATCCTACCAACTACGACTGAAGTAGATAAAACTTGCACATAGAATTTCCTTGAGGGTCTGAATGGTCTGCTTAGTCTTTCCATCCATCTGAGGATTGAAGGCAGTGCTCAAATGAAGCTGTGTCCCGAAAACTCCTTCAAACCCTTCCATATCCAGGAAGTAAAATTTTTGTCACGATCGGAGACAATCATATATGGTACTCCATGTAGCCACAAAATCTCATGCATGTAAAGGCTTCCCATTCTCTCTATTGAACCCTGCTCTCTAATCGGTGGCATGTGGGCCAACTTGGTGAGTCGGTCAACGATCACCCAAATCAAGTCATTTCCCCTGGTTGTACATAGAATTCCTGTCATAATGTCCATGGATATCCCATCCCACTTCCACTCTGGGTCCTCTAAAGGATATACCAAGCCTGTTGGTACCTAATGCTCCACCTTCACTTACTGACCTGTGAGGCATCGAGAGACAAACTCTGTAACTTCTTTCTTCATTCTTAGTCACCAGTGCTGTAATCGTAGATTCTGGTACACCTTCACCACTTCAGGAAGTACCTCTAGAGGGTATGTGTGGAACTCCATTAACACTTCCCCTAGAAGTGACCCTAATATCATAGTACATCCTCTGAAGAGGATTACATGCTTCACACATTCAAAAAATCCATCAGGTGCCTGCCCTGTGGATATATGAGCACGTCATGTCCCGCAGTTAGTGTCCCCACATTGTGCCTCTCTGACTCGCTGAAGAAGTGGAGGAGTGACATTAAGAGACCAAAGGAAGGCTGCTCCATCTCTATCAACATAGGATATCTGTAAAGCAACCAGTATCTCTATCGCCTCACCTACTAGCTCTATACTAGCTCTCTTACTGAGTGCATCTGCAACAACGTTTCCCTTCCCAAGAGTATAGACTATCTCGAAGTCATCGTCCTGGCTGAACTCAAGCCAACACCATTGTCTTAGGTTCATGCCCATCTGAGAGAAGATTTACCTAAGACTCTTGTGATCAGAGTACATGGTAAAACGCTCGCACATCAGATAGTGTCGCCACATCTTCAAGGAGAAGACCACTCATGCTAACTCTAGGTCATGGGTAGCATTGTTTTTTTCATGCTTTATCAGCTTCCAAGAACCATAAGTGATCACTGCTCTCTCCTGCATCAGGACACATCTGATTCTGGTCTCTGATGCATTGCATTATACTACGTACCCTACGCCATCCTATGAAAGCCTTAGGATGGGGGCACTAGTCACCCTCTAACTCATCTCTTCAGAGCTCTGCTGGAATCTCTCCAACCACAAAAAGGGTTTCCCATTCTACATAAAGTTCGATAGTGGTGCTGCAACTCTGGAGAAATATGGCATGAATCTCTGGTAGTATCCAACCAAACCTAGGAAACTCCGTACTTCTGTCACACTCCTGGGTGGATCCCAAGCATGTAACGCCTCAATATTTGCTAGATCCACTACAAATACAACCTCCGAGATGACATGTCCCACAAAGTGAACCTCTTGGATCCAGAACTAGAATTTCGAGAGCATACCATAAAGCTGGTGCTCTCAAAGCGTGTCTAGTACTAACTACAAATGACATGCATGCTCCTCTTCAGTAGCCGAGTAGATCAGAATGTTGTCGATGAATACTATGACAATGTGATCAACCTATGGAGGAAATATCATGTTCATGAGTCCCATGAACACTTCCAGAGAATTGGTTATGCCGAATGGCATAACCAAGAACACGTAGTGTCCATACTGACATCTGACATCCATCTTCTACACATCCTCTCCTCTAACTCTAAGCTGGTGATATCCTAATCTATGGTCTATCTTCGACAACCACTATGCTATCATCAACTAATCAATGAGGTTGTCAATCCTTGGGAGAGGGTACTTGTTCTTCACAGTCACCCGGTTCAGGCACCGATAGTTGACACAATGTCTCAGGCAAATACCGGCCTTTTAGGAAAATAGAATCAGGGCTGCCTAGGGAGAAACACTGAACCGGATGAATCCATTCCCTTGCAAGTCCTCTAGATGTACACGCAGCTCACGAAGCTCCACATGATCCATCTGATATGATGGTGTAGATATCAGTTCCATAACAGGGTATAAGTCAATGTAAAATTCCACATCTCTACGAGGAGGTAGACCTGGGACATCATTAGGGAAAACATCCATGTACAGGTCCACCACTACAGGATAGCTCTTACTCACCGCATCGATCACTCAAAGGGTAAGGAAAGCCAACTGATGAGTGATCGACTACACCCTCTTCTGAGTATGTCCATCCTATGCTGCAAAGGATCCCTTCTCACCGGTGAAGTTATACCCGGTCCCATGTACACGGACAAACAACACTTTACACCTAATACAGTCAATCAGAGCATGAACTTTAGATAACTATTCCATACTCAAGATGACGTCGTAAGGCCTCGATGCCACTACTAGGATATCTCAACCGATGCTATCACCTCCTAGATTAAGCTTGTACAACTGGAACCAGTGTGTACTAATCAAATCTGCTCCAATTGGAGTCTCTAGCTATAAGGATTGAGCCAACAGCTACGTCGGAATCTCCGAGCTCTAAATGAGTGCAGTGGAAATGAAAGAGTGGCTGACACCTGTGTCTATAAGAACTACATTTGTGGTAGAGTAGACACAGATCATACCTCAAATCATATTCAGAGTGCCATGATCGTATGCCTCAATTCTTGGAGATGAGCTCTCCCATTTCCACCAGCTCCCTACAGTCTGGGTGGACCTCCTGGTGGTGGTGACGGTAAGACCTCAAAACGTTTCCCACTGCCAGCTGCACGGCCAGCTCCTCTGCCATGTCTGCCTGCTCCCTATGGACCGCCTCAATCGAATATTTTTCTCTTCCTGGGTGGTACTCTGAGCGTATGTTTATCATCTGAATGGCATTTTGGGTAGTCATGAGCCATGTGACCCTGTCTGTATCATGCGAAACACTACCCTCTCCTGGAATGTTTGTCTTCTCTTTGGGTTCCCCACACAATAGAATCTAAGTCATATGGTCATCCACATGTATTTATAGTCCACTTGGACCTCTGTGACATATGTCTGATTCCTGCTGCAGAAGACTCTGCTACGTGTTGACTAGTGGTGGATCTCGCTACTGGAGATTGCTCAGCAAGGAAACTCTCCACTAGGAGGGCTCTCTCTAACACCCCTCCTATGTCAGGATGCTGAGTGAGATCACTAAAGCCCTGACCTTTTTCTTCAGTACCATCTTGAAGGTCTGGGACCTAAATAATTGGTCTCGCACCATATCAGTGGAGTAACTTGAGAGGTCTGTGAACCTCACTGAGCACTGAGCTACAGTAATGCTGCCATACTGCAGATGAAGTAGCTCATAAATGCGCACTGCACGAAGAGTAGCTGGAATAAAATCTTCCCAGATAAGCGTAACCTATTCATGAACCTGGATTACCAAGATCCATCATCATCCCAATGCATCTTGTAGAAGGATGGTAGCAAGAATCACCATGGGGTCAGCCGGTGTCCCTACCAGTCTGAAAACTCTCACCACTTCCTCCATCCATTCTTCAGCCACCTGTGGGTCCATCTGTCCCCTTAACCTGGGTGGCCTCTAGCGCTGTAACTTGTGAAACATACTGAAGCAGCGTGAACCATCTGCTGCTGGGGTTGGTGGCATCAGTGGCCCAACGAGGAGTAGTACCACTGGTGCCACCGCTGGAAAAGGGTAATGCACTGAGGATTCGTCACTCGATGGGATATTAGTGCATATGACTCTCAATACACTAGAAGGTTGTCTGTGTGGAGGCATCCTGAAAAGGAAAATGTGTGCTACGATTAAATGTTATACCTAGTGAGCTAAACTAGTAGAGTTGACATAAATAAAACTTTTGAAAACACACACACAATCAGCATTTTCATACACTGAGTCAGAATTCTGAAGTCAGGGTCCTGGTGTATGGATACGTTTGACACCGCACTAACACTGGACTACCAGATTTTAAAACCACACCCACTACACATAACAATATTTGTTCACAGAAAAGTTCATAGTCCTATGTTATGTGGTAGAACTGACTCATGTGATGCCAATTTGTCACGACCTGTCCCCCGTGTCCCATGTCGTGGCTACCCCAAGCCCGCCTTCTATAGGCCTGGGGCTTGAAACCAGCACCACATTCATAATTCCTTAAAATTGGTAAGGCATTTCCCATTTAATTTACAAATTCACACAATAAAGCACACAACTGGATACAAAACACTAGGTAATCTATATAACAAAAGAGTGAAGAAAAGAAAAATGGGCCAGAAATACAAGCCCAACAGTAAAGTACACTAAATTATAAGTACAAGTATAAATGAAGAAATAAAATGTAGCTGATGGCTAATCCTCCAAGATTCCTACCTGAAGGGTTGTAACAGATAGCCTCCTCAACACTCCACGTCCATCAGAATCTTTTGTGTACCAGCTCGTGGTAAGGTCCAACTCCAAGTACCATTCAATCCTGGTATTCTCTTCCTCGATAAGTGATGACCGTCATCTGAATCCAACACAACAAGGTGCAGGAATATCCTGTGCCGGGGTAAGTATAATGATACTCTATAGGGACCCCAAGACCCTCAAGGTCTCACTAAATACTGCAAGGATAAACCATAAAGTATGAAATCAACCAATAACCATACTTAGGTATATGCACAAACATCTAACTAAGTTATCAAGTGATCCATCTCAATCATGAGAAAAACATAGAAAAAATCACTCAAATCAACCAAGATTTTATTCACATTACCGAATCCTCGGCTACTGGAGAACTCTGACTCAATCGAGTAAAGTGGTCTTGTCGTGTCACACAGATGCACTTCCCAAAATCCATGGATTGCTGAGGTACTCCTCCTATCGAGTACTTTGAGTTTTCTGCGTCAAACAAAGGCACTCCCAACTGCAGGTATGCTGCCACACCCAGGTGCTCCCTCTCATAGCATGTAGTGGTAATCCTCCTGTCAAGTACCGTGGGTCTATCGCCTCACCAAGCTCGCTCCTCCAACGTGTGTCTTCCACCACAACCAGGTGCTCCCCACTGGGCCAGTCGAGCCACTCTGATTCAAATGGTCAGTAGTCAGCAACTCTCAGCCAGCTACTAGGATCTCACAAAAAATCTCGCTCGTCTCTAGAATATCTGCTCTACAAGCTACTGGTCGATGATGTGAGAAGGGTCATGCACATATCTCATTGGCTGGAATACGTGGAGGACGTCATGCACCCGGTGCAACAGAGGTGGAAGAGATAAGCGGTATGCCACCTCGCCAACTCTGCTGAGGACCTGAAAAGGTTCGATGAATCTCAGAGACAACTTTACACCTCGACCAAATTTTCGTAGACCTTGTCGAGGTGAGACCCGTAGAAAGACGTGGTCGCCGTCCTTGAACTCCAAAGGTCTCCGTCTCCTGTTGGCATACGACTTCTGCCTACTTTTTGAAGTCTTCATCCACTCCTGGATGATCTTCACATTCTCTATAGTAGCCCATACCATCTCTGGTTCTACTAGTGCTGACTCCCTAGGGTCAGTCTATCACAAAGGTGATCTGCAAGGTCTCCCGTATAATGCTTCAAAAGGTGCCATCCCAATGGTGGAGGGATAGTTGTTGTTCTATGAAAACTCCACCAAAGGTATGTGATACTCCCAGCTACGACCAAAGTCGAGGACACATGCACGGTGCATGTCCTCAGGGGTCTGAATGGTATGCTCAGTCTGGCCATCCATATGAGGATGTAAGGGGATTCTCAAATGATGTTGCATCCCGAAAGTCTCATGCAACACATTCCATAGCTGGGAAGTAAAACATGATTCACGATTGGAGACAATCCTCGAAGGTACTCCATGTAGCCACACAATCCTTTGCACTTAGAGGCGTCCCAATCTCTCTACTGAAACCTGTTATCTGATTGGTAAGAAGTGGGCCGACGTTGTGAGTTAGTCGATGATCTCCCAAATCGACACATGCCCCTGGATGTACGTGGATGTCCTGTCACAAAGTCCATGGATATCCCATCCCACTATCACTCTAGGACGGATAAAATCTAAACCAAGCATACGTGTACCTGATTCTCCTCCTTCACTTGCTGACAAGTGAGGCATCAAGAGAAAAACTCAGCAACTACATTCTTATTTCAATGCCACTAGTGATGTCGTCGAAGATCCTGGTACATCTTCGCCACTCTTGGATGTACCGCTAGAGGGGATGTGTGGAAGTCCTTTAAAAATTCATCCCGATGTGACCCTGCTACCATGGTACATAATTTGAAGAGGATGACGTGCTCCCCACCTTCATAAAATCCATTAGGTGCATGTCCAATGGATATCTGAGCACTTCGTGTCTCATAGTCTGTGTCCCCACGCTGCGCCTCCCTGACTCGCTGATGAAGTGGAGGAGTGACTGTAAGAGACTGAAGGAAGGTCAATCCATCTCTATCCACAAAGGATATTTTTAATGCAGCCAGCTGCTCCGTCGCCTCACCTAGTATTTGTATACTAGATCTCCTTCTGAGTGCATCTGCAACAACATTTCATATCCGAGGAGTATAGACTATCTCGAAGTCATAGTCCTGGAAGAACTCAAACCAACGTTGTTGTCTCAGGTTCAGGTCCTTCTATGAGAAGATATACCTAAGACTATTATGATCAGAGTACACTGTAAAAATATCACCCATCAGATTGTGTTGGAACATATTGAAGGTGAAGACCACTGCTGCTAACTCCAGGTCATGGGTAGGATAGTTCTGCTCATGCTGTCTCAGATGCCGAGAACCATAAGCAATCACTACTCCCTCCAGCATCAAGACACATCTAATTCCAGTCCATGATGCGTCGCAGTAGAATACATTCCCTAAGCCTTCCTATGGAAGCCTATAAAGAATTGGAATTTCTATTTAATTTTTTTAATTAAATGGGAATTTTACAAATCCGTGAAAATTGACGGCATGTGATTTCGAGGCCCAGAGTGCCCAGAATAAATTTCAGAAGTTTTGTTCAGGCACGTTAAGTAAACGTACAAGAAGGTTTTTCTAACTATTTAACCGGTGCTTGGAATTGACATCACGAGACACTTTTGAACACATAACACCGATATTCTTTTAGGAAGACTCTCACCTCGACGGTAGTCAGTTGAGGATGAAAGTTAGATTTTGGGTTTTTCGTGGAATTAATAAAATAAAATCAACACCATTTTTATTTTATTTTTATCTTTTATAACCACTCATGTTAAAGTTAGAAGTGGGGACCTCTAGACCATAACCTCCCATGAATGGTTATGGTGGTAGGGGCCACCACACTGTAACCTCCCATGAGTTATGGTGGTATGGACCACCTGAGGTTTATCCTTCTTAATGGGGGGGAAGAGGAATCCTCTAAACAACCTCTATTAATTTTACGTGTTAACGTAAAATTAAATGCTTTCAATATAATTTTATAATTCAATGTTAAATTTATTTCTTTCAGTTTAATTTTATGTTTCAACCTAAAATTAAATGCTATTAATTAATTTTATGTGTCAAAATTAAATTAAAAGCTATCAATAAATTTTATGTGTCATCATAAAATTAAATGATATCAATTAATTTTATGATTCAACATTAAATTAAATCCTATCAATTGTTTTGATGTTGGATATTTATTTTACTTCGCGGTGGAATTGGGGAATGGTTTGGCTATAGAAAATCGGGAGGAGCTCTTGGGATAAATCTTCTCCAATGAAGAACGCTTCTTCCATGAAGAACGTGTTCCACCAATGAAGAATGATCCACTGACGAAGAACATTGACCCCGAATTTGACCTTCTTCCTAGGGACTTCCTCTGACGTTGGATGTCTTGGACTGTGATGAGTGGACACACAATACGACGAAAGAGGAAAATGCCGACGACACTGACGTCTGCCTTTTCCCAACGATCTTTCTTCTTCCCCATGACTCTGTCGACGAACAACGATCAATGGAGGGGGTTATTAACAAATTTTTGAATCTTTTTTATTATTATCCTCGTTCTTGGTTCATGATTAATGTATAGCTTCGTACTAACACTCTAAATGCAGAGGGTACGTGCAAAACTAACATGGCCCGACCCCTCTGCCGATCACCTTTGGTGTTCTTCATGATAGAGAAGGATAGAAACCTACCTAGAAAAGCACAAGAATGTCAGTCGATGCCACCGACGACCGTGAAAAAGGAAACAATGCATGGCACAGCTCCACGACACTGCCTCTCCACTGCGCGCCCTGCGGATCCACCGTCCACGTGCGCCCCGGCTCTGCCGTCCGCATGCCCTGTGCCTTCCGCGGCTCCGCCGTCCGCGCGCCCCACGCACCCTGCAGCTCGGCTCGCCCCACTCACCCCGCGCACCATGCGGGTCCACCGTCCGCACTCCCCACGTGCCCCGCGCTTCATCCGGCCGAACCTGCCCACCAGCCCCTCAAGCTGCCCTAGCCGCACCGGCTTACCGGCCCTTCATGGCGCCCCGTCCGAACTGGCCCACGCCCTCATGACGCTCTGGCCGAACCGCCCTCACGGTACCCTCTAGGCCAAGCCGCCCCCTCGGGGCACCCTCCAGACCAAACCACCATTGCATCGACAGGCGACCGGTCTGCGTGCTCACGACCGGTCCACAGCCTCGCGACCCTCCGCCACCCCTCACGGCCAGCTGGGTGGGGCCCACTATGGCCCACTACATTCTTTGTGTCATATCATTGGCATCAGACTTCCGTTTGACGAACCGTCTATGGAGCTGGTATTCTTGGAGTAAGACTGTCCCTTTGAGTATACCCCACTGGATTATGGGGTACAGTTGAAATATGGTCAAGTAAGATCATGAACGAATCAAACCGGGCCCCCGGGACTAAAAGGCTAATAACTCACAGACTAGGCATCAGACTGACAAGAAGTCTATTGCATTGAGACCCCTCTAACGTGGCAGAACTTTGAGATACATATTCATGGGACTTCGAGACAGTTGAAAAAACTACCAGAAGCTTGTGGAGCGGATCTTCTAGAGAAGAGAGAGATTTTGTGCAGGATCCTAGTAGTTGGATGAGACTTGACGACTACTGGTCGTTTGAGTCGAAGTGGCTCGACTAGCCGAGTGGGGACCGCCTGGTTGTGGCAGCAGACCCACAGTGGAGGAGCGCGCTTGGTGACGTGGCAAACACATTGTACTCAACAGGAGGAGTACCTCTACAGGCTATGAGGGGGAGCGCCTGGGTGTGACAAAAGACCCACGGTGTAGAGAGCCTATATGTGACATAGTAGAACCATGATACTTGATAGGAGGAGTAGCTCAGTAGTCCAAGGATAGTGGGATGCGCCTCGGTGTGAGGCGGAAGGCCCATTGTACTCGATTGAGTAGGAGTTCTCTAGTAGCCGAGGATTCGATAATGTGAATAAAATCCAGGTTGAGCTGAGTCAGTTTTTTTTTGTATTTTTCTCATGATGGAGATTGGTCACTTAATAACTTGGGTATATTTATGGGAATATACTAAAGTAATGTTATCTGTTGATTTCATACATTTTGGTTTATCTTTGCTAGATTTAGTGAGACCGTGAGGGTCTCGGGGTTCGTACTATGTATTGTTATACTCACCCCTGCATGGGCTATACCAGCAACTTACTGTGTTGGATGCAGATGAAAGACATCACTAATTGATGATGAGAGTACCAGGACTGGAAAATACCTAGAGTTGGAACTTACGAAGAGTCAGTACACAGAGGTGACTAACAGACGTGGTGTGATGCAGAGGCTATCTGTACCTACCCTACAGGTAGGAATCCCAGAGGATGACCCAACATCTTTTTGCTTATCATCAGTTGTACTTGTACTTATAGTTCCTTGTACTTTACAGTAGGGCTTGTATTTCCAGCCCCTTTGACATTCCAGCTCTATTTGGTTAAAAAATTTACCTAGTTTTTTGTATCTAGTTTTGTGCTATGTTTTGTACGTTTGTAGGTTATAAAGGCAATGCCTTCCCAGTTTTAGGGAATTACTCTTTGGTGTTAGTCTCTAGATCCTGGCCAATGGAAGGCGGGCTTGGGGTAGTCACGGCATGGGACCTCAGGGATGGGTTGTGAAATATTTTTTATGATTACATTTTTTGGAGCAGTCATCATTTTATATGATTTACTTTTTGATGTTTATTATTATTCAATTTTATTCAATATGTTTTTATTAAACAAGAAAAATTATATCTTCTTCACCTTTATCATTAATTTAAGTGTATGTTGGGATTTTTCTAGTCGCAAAGTAACTTCATCAGAAAATTTATCTCTTTTATCAGCATGGATTTTTCATTGTGAATTAAATCCTAAATTTTTAATTAAATATCATATTTCTTCAAATTATTATTTTCATTTTCATGTATAACAATATTGGAGAGAGATTATCTTGACTATATTTTTAGAATAAAAACAATTTTATTATTATAATCATATTCTCTAGTGCTTCTACATTCATTAGTATTGAAAATAACATAATTTATTATGAGAATGTGTAATTTCATAGAAACTTCAGCACTAGTGTTTCCAACTTCACCATTACTATCATCCACCACCTCACACATTGAAAAAATTTTACACTTTTGTATTTAGATACATCTTTATCCATTATATCTTTATGGGAATTATAATTTTATTTCTTCTTTTTCAGATATCATTATGACTTTATATATTATTCCTTTCCATAATGATCTTCCTTTAATCTTTATAAATTTGTAGTAATGTGTCTGACCACTCCATAGCCAAGGTAATTAAATTTTCACATTCTTTTGTTACTTACTTATATCTCTTTTAAACATTATATAATACAAATTTATTAATTCATATAATTTTTTTACTAACCTGATCTTTGGTGTCTGATTCACTAAATTATTATTTGGGGAATTTCATATACATTCATTTCTTTTTAGTTTTGAAAGTGATTCTAGGATGAACTATTTAATTAATCTTAAAATCATTTCCTTCTCTCTATTCATAATTAATAATGTTAATATAATGGACATCCAAATAATGTTTTTCATGTTCTCTAAC
The DNA here is from genome assembly GCA_963277665.1 of Viscum album. Classification (NCBI taxonomy): domain Eukaryota; kingdom Viridiplantae; phylum Streptophyta; class Magnoliopsida; order Santalales; family Viscaceae; genus Viscum; species Viscum album. The sequence goes on from OY728120.1 coordinate 1,118,406,792, forward strand.
TTCTAAATATGATACAATGCTGTCATATTTATCTATGGGAATTCATATAATCCATTCAAAAAATATGAATATTATGACTTCTCAATAAAACATATTATAGTGATTATAATATCAATAAATTCTGTAGACAAGTAATAAAGTTATTCAAAATATCCCATCATAAGCTCTTCGTTATTCAACATCTGAAGATATATAATTTCATTATTCACTTATTTTTTCTTTCATAGATGTTATTCATCTTTTTTATGATGCCTTTTTCTATTCGAATCCAATTAACACTCATAAATTTCCTTATACAGTGTGAGGAATGTATAAAAATAATACCCAGATCATTATTCTAATTGTTATTATATTCATATGTTATAAGAACACCATTAGTAGGATAGGATAAATCATCTTTTGTGGCATCAAGAACATCATATATAATGGAAAAAATATAGAGTATCATTTTTAATGCCAAATATAATATTTTTTACCGTCAAAGACTTAAATCCCTTTAATATTAACAGAGTTCAAAACATCCATGGAAACCATCCTTTTCTTAAAAACTCATCAAAGACTCAATAACAGTAACCATAACTTAGATATTAATTTGATGGAACAATCATGAAAATTTTACAATGAAGAGGTGGATGGGGTGAATCATCTATGTTCACTTTTTCATTATTACAAAAATACATTCACCTCTAGTTAATTAGAAATGAATATTCTAGAAAACAGAAAACAAGAACACATAGAAGATCATATGAACATACAATATTCAAAAAAAATATTAATAGTAGATTGTATTTGTCATGGGTTTGACGTAATCCAAGATCACAAAAAGAAGGTTAAATCCTTAATTTTGTCCTTCTAATAACCATGAAATATATATCACATTCCTAGCACTATAGTCCATCTAATAGGGAATGTGATATTTCTATAGATAATATTATATAAATGTGTTTTCAAGAAACATTAGGAACCTTGTCCCACATGACCTATTACGTTTTAACTATGATTCATGAACATTACTAACACCTTTAATTCATGAAATTACTTTTTCTTCCTATTTAAATCCCTACATAAAAGGAAGTAAGGAGATTCATTAATTAGTTTAGAGTAGTTCATGTAATCTCTATCAGGTATACATACTCTTATCATCCTATGTATAATAAAATCAATAATACTCTATCAAATCTCTCCATACTATGATTCTTCAACCTATTTTTTGATAACAATTGATAGGAAACTCTGTCCAATATTCACCAGTTTGACACTTCTTAATCTAAAACTTTTCTATAAGAACTATTAAGATAATTATTTAGAAAAAAAATATATTCAACAATACTCCCAGATATAATAACATCATCAAGAATTATTTACCTCACATTCCACCCGTTATATAAAAAAAATTATTTATAAAATAAAGGAGAAGAGTAAACTCAAAATTTTAATACCCTTCATTCAAATTTAAATATCCTATAATTTTTTTATAATATTTACCTCATTTAAACCCCTAAAACATACAAGTCAACCTGGTTTTGATTAACAATCCTTAAAACTAACTATCAATTTTCGTCCAACATTCTTGAAGGCATATATGGAATCATAAATCTTCCATTGTGATTATTAGAGTGCTGAGAAACATGCTCTACGTCATCATAATTAATATCCATTGAATACATTGTAATGTTACTCAATCCTCCATTTGAAAATCCATATGAACTTGATTTCCTGTTTTAATTATATCTAAAAACAATTATATATTTTATATATATTGATCTCCTTGATTCTCAATTTTTATGACTCTTTTTTTTTGACACTACTTCGGAAACCTATGGAGGACTTATGTAGAAAATTCCATTAATCCATAGATTATATAAATACATATCAACCTAATGATCATGTTATGAAAGATCAATATATAAAAATAGAACCATTTTTAAAATGATTTGGAATTTATTTTAGGATCATTCACTTGGTTCTGCTCAATCTGGAAATCTCTCTATTGGGTAAACTCAATATTATTTTAGAGAATTTGTACATATTTTCAACTATTATAACCACAATAAAAAATTTATAAATTATCATTTTAATTTTTATACATGTATATATAATATTATTCATATAGATATATTTATATATTTTAACAGAAAAGAATTTTATATCTAATAAATATATAAAAGATTGTTTATATTTCCTTATTGTCCTTTCTATCATATTAAACTTCAATAGAAACTCCAAAACAATATATTTTATCCTAGAATAATAATTACATCATAATTTATAGAAACTAAAATTATATATGATCATGAATAGTATTTATAATAATAGTTATTTATTTGATTATTGATCAACAATTCATCGTGATTTTTTATTTACTGAAAAACAATATATGAATGAATTGGGAGCATAATTGGATAAAATTATAGACCCAAAATCAATTAGATCACTTCAATCCATTGCATCCATCCATTCAGAATATTCTATTGGATAGATTATTATCATAATTTTATAGAAGGAAACAATGATCGATGGCTTATGGTATCAATAATGTTAGCAGATTTATATGTAACAAAAAAATGATACAATCATGAAATAATTATTCCCTCTTTAATATGATTCTTCTTATCATAGAAGAACCTCAAAGCCTCATGGCCAACAAAAAAGTTTCCCATTATTAAAAATTGGTTTATTTTATTTAAAAATTTCCCATTCACATGGCTGAAGATAAGAATTTATGAATTATTATTCCTTTAAAAAGTCATTACTTAAAAAACCATCTGATTAAATTTATTTTTTGGATTATTCACTTTGTTTAATTAAAATAAATCAGTACAATAATTTAATAGGAATTTAAGCTATTCATATATTTCAGATATATTATATTAAGTCACAATGTTTTTGGAACACTATTACATATCAAAAAAATATTAAATTTTATATTTTCAAAATCATTTAACTTTTTTCCTATTATTTCCATAAAAATTATTTCATTTTTTTAGGGAATAAAGTTTATTATTCCATCAATAAATATAATTAATTAATTTAAATGAAAAAATAATTCCATACCTGATTCAAAAAAATATGTATAACCCAACTTAAAAACTTTTAATGCCTATGATAAAATATTATAGGTATTAATGAATTTAGTTCTATATTTTTAGTGTTTTTTTAAGTAAAATAAAAATTGAGTCACTAAAGATGAAAAATTGAATTAAGTTTCAATATCGTCGAATATTTTATGATTATAAATGAACTAAACACATAGAATAAAAATAAGGTGTTTTTATTATATATTATTAATTACTTTTGACTTTATTTTTATCTTTAATTTATTTATTTACCATTAACATGATGACTAAAATTTATCCTGGATACTATAAATTATTACACTAATTATTTACCAAAAGTTTAAATTATAATTCCAAATATTAAAAAAAAATTAACATATTTTGTCCCTTTATGTTTCTTAAATTTCTTCTATAATAATAGAAACAATGTGGGGAAAACATTTTCTTAGAAAAATGTATTTGAAGTGGAAAAATGAATTTACACCAAAATAAATCATAATATCTTTTAAAATGAAACAAATGTGTTTTTTAATCAAATGGATGTAATTAAATTTTAAAACAAATTCAAAATGATTTGGGACTCTGTAAATAAATGAAATTAAATTACAGTTATCAATAAAATCATTAATTTTCACTATTCACTAGAAAATAAACCTTTTTGGGAAAGTAAAAAATCAATCCCCATATTATATTTTTAATATTAGTATTTATAATGTGATACATTTTATATAAATTAATATTTTAAAATTTAGTGGAAATTAATTTTACTATTTTCTCACAAAAATCGTTAAAACAAATTTCTAAAAAAACATATTTTTGATGCATAAAATGACTTCAAAAAATGAGTACATATTTTAAAAAAAGTAATCAAAAAATTAGTTTTTAGTATAAAAATTATATATATATATATATATTATGTTGTTTACTCATATTCATATAGTTCAATTAAATAACTATGTTATAGTTGTAAAATTAGAATAATAATATTTCTTTTTTGTACTGAAATAAGGTTCAAGCTCAGTGTATGTGTTACAAAATCTGTAAAGATTATTATTTTTCTAAATATAGTTTTAATAATGTTATAAATGAACATTAATAATTACAAAAGATAATTTATACCTTTTGATAGGTGGGGTAGTTAGGGTTGTGACTAGATCCACATCAGGTAAGACAGGTTGGGAGAACATGATAGTTTACATTAAGCTTTGAAAGTAGTGATATATTGTAGGAGTGGATACATGGATCCTATGATTATATTTTTGGATATTATTTTAGAATATATATAATGTGATAATGGATGACATATCCTTGGTGGGGCTAAGAATGGGTAGTTGACTAGTTAGATATAGACTTTTTTTACTCATTACACACTAGATAATTTGAAATATTTTATAAAATTTGTAGGAGAGGTCACAAGGAGGAACAAATGGAATATACAACACCTTATATATATGTACAATATTTTATCTAATTCAATGGGTTTTGGTGATTGAGATGGATAAGGCCATCTTATATCCTAATATTGTTTCTAGAGTTTTTTCATAGGTGTGGTTTTGGATTTGGTTTTTTGGAAATTTATTCTTTATGATATGAAATGTATTATTGTATTTATATCTATGGATATTAGTTTATATTATATTTTCATATTTTGGTTCGTTTTTATTATCCAATATATTTTATATAAAACATATCTTGAGGATAATTGATACCATCTTCTCATTTATACCCTTAGTTATAGTACACACCCAAAGGCCTACTAGATGTCAGTTTTGGGTCTCATTCATTCTCGTTTATTTCCATCCATATAAGGGTAGTAGTGAAGAAAGGGGGTACATCAAAGAGTGGTTCCAATGTTTATGGATATGGTTCATTATAGATTTTGAAGTTATGTACTGTGAATAATCCCTGGGTTTGTAGGGTAATGGTACCAGTTGAACTAGATGTGTGACATTGTATTTGGATCACAAGTATGATATGGGACATTAGGACCCTATTTGGCCAAAACTATAGAGTTTAAGTCTATGAAATGATAAGGCGGAGTGGAACTACTTTAAGGGTACAAAAATAGTATTGTAAAATATATAATATATATTTGATATTATCTATTAATGGAGGTAACAACTGAAGTAAATGAACTTATTTAAATGAATTTGAATGAATTTCATGCAACTACGATTAGATAATTTTCCGGTTTTGGTACCATTTTTTGTATTCATGTATATAAATATAGAATTCAAATTCCCTACATTGAAACATTATTTTCAGGATACATTTTATTGCTATGTGGGTGAGTTAGGGATATAATAAGTAGACAGTATCATGGTGTGGCTAATGGATTTCCTTCATTTTTTCTGCATGTGGTTTCCCACTTTATGTTTATATTTTTCCAAATATTTTTTCTGGAGTATAATATAGTCTTGAACTATAAAATAATTTCATAGAATTATTGAATTCCTTGTGTAGTAAAAAATAAATAAAATAATTAAACATCATTTAGTATTTGTTTTTATGTGTTCTTGGTAATTGAGGGTTTCTTAACAGTCCTAGAAGATCATTGGGAATGATAACATAAACCCTTTCAACATAATGATTTATGAATCATGTTATTTTTTAATTTAGATTCCATAATTATGAACTTATTTTCAATTATATTAAGTTGAAAAAAACAATGAATTGATATCTTGATGAAGTTACAGATAAAATTTAGTACCTTATATTTCATTGTACATTATGTTGGTTATAATATTTTACCACGAATACATTACTTCCTTTAAGACAATGATGTGAATTGTTTTTTAATGGGAGTTCTGGTTTCATTTCAAAATGATTGGATTTATTTTAAAATGATTTTATTTCTTTTATAAAGTGTTTTATAAATTTTTATCATTGAAAATTATAATATATTTTAACAGTTTTTATTTAAATTTATTTTATGAATGAATGAATTGTTACACATAAATTGTTTTTGGATTCATAAAATTATTTTCATGCATGAGATGAATGTTGGATATTACATGATTTAAAAAAATATTGTTTTTATATATGGTATTTTAATCAATTCTTCCAAAAAAGTAATTTATAATAACAGATTAATTTTATGGCGAATAGTTGAATTTAGGGTTTTATTTCTAAATGTACATTGAATCCTAATTTTTTGTAATTTTTATTCATATTATTTGGTTATTATAATTATAATGATTTGATTTTAAATGGATTTAGTCTTTTTTACACAAAAAATGTTACTTGTTTGGATATGATGGGATTCTTTGTTTCCATTAATAAAATTTATATTAAAATCTTATAAGAGAATATATATAATATTTCATGGGAATCATTTTTTGTATGAATTAATTTTTTCATAGGGTTTTCAGTTATCTTTGTAGATATCATTATTATGTTTTAAAATTGTACCTTATATAACATTTTTATCCTATTATTAATTATTTGTTTATTTTCCTTGAATGTTAGGTAATCTTGTCATAAAATTTTTTTAATGTGGATCTCTAGGGGAAATAATATAAATTTCTAATAGTTTATTATTAGATGTATAGTATTTGTGGCTTCATGATATTTGGTGATGTTATCTTGAATTTCTAAAATAGTAAATAATTGTTTGGGAAATTTTTTTAAATAAGACATGATTTTTCTTTTATCAATGGTTTTTGAATTTATTATTTTATATAAATATATTTCATTGATGACTGGGGTGAATATATGTCGATATAATATAACAAGAACAATGAATTAAAATTGAAGGAGGGGGTGTAGTGAGAATAGGTTCTTTTGTCCTTTTGAATGTAAAATGTTCTAATGATTTAATTTATTAGATTGATTTCCACATTTCTTGATTTTTTTGATGTGGTTGAGGTCTCCTATGTGTTTACAAGGATTTTAAAACTCATGGGGGATGGAATTGTGATAGGTATACTCCAAGGGGTATCTTGGGCATGGTGGAAGAAGGATAATTATCATATAGATGGAGTCTTTATGGATAAATTCCATTTCATGGCCAACGATGAGTTCATTATATAGGTGAGAAAACATTAAGAGAATGTTTCAGGAGATTTTCTGATATGTGGCTCTTGAATGAAGTAGATTCACTGATCATGGTGTCCTCTTAAGACATTGATGAAACCTTAGGCTTGGGTATGACAAATCTATTGGAATTATGCTTAGTGATGGATGAGTATACATGGTTTTGGTCTGATAGTTTACTAACTATACTGGTGACCCATGATTTGTGGGGTTATATGGGAGAAGTATAAGGATATGTAATTTTCAAGGATGGTTGGGCTTTTCAAGGTAAATTATAACAATATAACAATATTTTATTGATCTATGGAATTTTTACTGATTTTTTCCCATGAATTTATGATTACTATGTTAATTGTAGATTCTTACAATGATTTTATTATTATAGTAATCATTCATTGATTTTTTTGTGATTTATTAAATTAATAACCTTTATTTAATAGGAATATAAAAATGTGTTTTGGGTGGATGTCTATGTCATAGGTTATCAATTACCAAAAATAGATAAGTGGTGGTCATGTTAAGGTCACAAAGAGATCATTTAATAGTTTGCACTATTTTGGTAGTTTGGACCATGACTCTAATTTTTTTTTTAGTTTTTTATTATAGAAAATGACAAGTGTTTTACAGGTATATTATTTACATAATTTCACCCTTTATTCACATTCCTCATAATTTTTAGGATTTCTTTGGTGTTTCAAAATATAGAGATGTGTGGCCATCCTAAGGACCACAACCACGTAGCAGTGGTCATAGTGCTAGCCATTTGTATTCTATGATGTTTTGAGCTTTTGGTAGGGAATTGTTTCTAGAAATTTTATAAGGGTGATAATATTTAAGATATATATAGAGCACTTATTGGAAATTTCACATTAAGTAGTGGCATCTGAGCCTTTTACTACTTGTAAGTGTAAGATAGTATATCATAACATAATATTTATGTGAATAAAGGTATGATCATCTAAATTTAGTTGCGGAGTTTTGTGATGCCAGAGTTCCCCAAATATAGTTGAAAAGATTAACTATCCATTTGAGATGTAAATTTTTTATGGAACATCAACCTTTGTAAAATGTGGATAGTCAAAATTCTATTGATATTCCATTTTATGTACATGGGTTTTATTTGATTTACACGTTATAGAGACATTGGTTTTCTCCAATAGGAGGATGAAACAACGTGAAGGCATTCTCTATACTATGGTATTTTTATGATATTTTAAATAAACTAGGGTCCTTAGGCTCTTCCATAGGGGAGGTTGTAGTGGCGGCTGGGTAAAATTTCATAAATTATATACATATAGATGAGTTTCATGTGAGCATCCTATGGATCATTTTGATTCTGCATAAATTATTTATTCCAGTTAAGTATGGGTGGATCTTTAATCAAGCATGGGTATGTATTCTTGTGAGTATACAACCAGGAATAATAGTTATACAATTCACAATAGAGTCAGACTTTTTCATTGATGATTGTAACAAAAAATTTAAGTGTAGTCTGTATTATATTTATATAATCCCTTTTATTACTAGTAGGTAATTTTTTAGTGAAAAACATTCCAAATATCTTCCAAGAGGATTATACGCTGTGGTTTTATGAGTAGTGAATTAATATTAAATAATAATCATGAAATTAATATTAATTATAGTGGAAAAGTAAATGGGCATTAATCTCTATAATTTGTTGATATTTGGAATGGTATATTATATGTAATTAAATGAAACTAATTTAATGTGAATTATATTGAGAGATTTTGGTTGATTATTTGGTGATATCCAGTTAAAAAATTCTCTCTTAACCAAAGCCATGCCCATTTTCCAAATAAAAAATTCATTGTATTTCCTTGAGACTGGGTGATGAACCCTTGGCTATTGAGTATAGTATGTTCACTATAATCATTCAATTCCTTTATTTTGGTTCGATGTTTTCATTATTGTCTTATTTTAATATCATTGTTTGGGTGAAACACGTAGTGAAACTTATTCATGTTTGGAGATTAAATATCCATTATATCATTTATTTTTTAAAATTTTCATTTTACAAATACATGTCTTACATTATAAATGGGGTTTAATTAAGCAAAAAAATCTAATAATTATAAATATTATAATTTAATAATACAAGTACTTCAAATTAATTTTATTTAATGTTTAATGTTATTTCACATGTTTTAGTGCTCTTATTATAAAAAATAAATTATAATTAATAAACAAATGAAAAAATTAAAGTAATATTTATGCAATATTTAAGGAATTCACCTGAAACATTAGTATGATTTTTCAAGGAAATATAATTTATTTTATTTTGAATTTTTTTGAAATATAATTTATTTTTAGTGAAAGAATCAATAAAGTTGTTAATTATTTTTCACAAAAAATATTAATTTTTGTAGTGTTTGTTTTCTAGGAACACATGAAATAATTAGATAATAATTATAAATGGTAATTAAATTATATTCCTTAATAATTGAATAATCAGTAATGTTGATGTTGTCCCAAGAAATGTTTAATCCCCGATATATGAATTTTTCATGTTTTTTTGGGGGATATGAAATGTGTGTTGGTTGGTATATTATGGGTGGTATATTAGTAATTTATTATAGTATGGTTTAAAATAAAAATAATAAATCTAAATATAGGAATGTGGTGGGAATAAATGTAATTTACCATGGTCATTTTGATCTAGAAAGCAGAAAGGTTGGAATAACTGGATAAATACTATTATAAGAAAAAAAATTGAATTGAATGAATAAATTATTTTAATAAATGTGGGTGATGTTTTATTTTTGATACCTAGATATTATAGGATCTATAAGAACCCGATCATAAAAAAATTATTAATAACAAATAAATATACAAAACAAGGTAAGGAATTACAAGGGAATTTACAAAAATGAGATTGAAAAATACCCTTCATGTAATCATTCACCAATTAGGTGAAATAATCAGGAGCTTTGAAGGTTCAAATTTTTCTCTCATCAAGGAAACCCTATATTTAAAATGTATCTACCACCTATTTTCCTCTCTATATGTATGTTAATCATGCTGGTTAAGCTGATTGACATGATTCATTCAACCAACCAAATGAAGAAGTAGATTCCATGGGATGTTTTTAGTTCTTATTTTAAATATGGTGACTATATATTTAGAATCAAATTTAATGCCTAGGGAATTCCACTAGTGATGAATAAAATACTCAATAGCATTATCTATTTCCCATTGTTCATCCTCATAAGTTGTCCCTATTCCTATGTAGTGATAAAAGGAGCCCTTAACAAACCCATAATTTGTTCGAGTGATACACCCATCATAAGATGTAATTTACCTTACATAGTGAGATCCATAAATAATTTCATTGATCAAAAATATGAAGGGAGGTATCCATATCACATACTTGAGGACCAAGGGTGGATTTAGACTTCATGAGACACCTAATATCCAATGGATTTTCAGATAACTGGTGTTAGTGTGTGTAGATCCAACCTCAATGTTAGAAGTATCATTAACATCCCAATTAATTTACAATGTTCCAACATAGATGGAGGGAACATTATTTTAAAACAACTTCATGTTCCAGACCCTCCGTATGGAGTCAATTATGGTGGTTGTAGTAGCAAATATAATGATTTCTACATTCATTCACAATCCATTGGTGTAGAGGAAATCAAGATGGTAAGCAAGAGATCCACCTAGGTTTTTGTGTAGATAGAAGCACTGACCTGTATATTTCTAACGTGATTTTTCATATTAACACTCAATGAAATTACATTTCATGCTATCATGAGCACCGAAACATCGAAGGAAAGTTGATGCAATGCACTGCATAGACTTCCTTAGATTAAGAATTGTTGATAATTTGTTTCCCTAAATTCTTTATATGAGGGTGAATTTTGTAGGCTGAATAAAATTGTCAATGAATGCAGAAATCTAAGGAGGAATTATGATAAAATTACCAATAGTGACCTTGTAGTGATCCTTTATTGGGAAAACTCAATTGCTTATTGGACTCCAAAACACAATTTCAACATCTATGAAGGTATAATATTGAATCTCCATGACAACTTGAAAAAGTGTAAATTTAAGTGTTTTTTATTGTTTCAGAAGATCTAGTATATTGATTTTAATCCTATCATAATTGTTCTATAGCCTACTCTTAAGGGGATTATCAAGACCGTATGTCCCAACAGTTGAGTTTATAGTTCCCTCTAGCCAACCATTTGGTGTTCAAAATAATTTCACTGAAGAAGCACTTAATAGAAGGCCATATCCAGGATCCCAAATGAGGAGGGTACCCAACAATTAATGTATCCTTCAATATAATTGTTAAAAAATTATAGTAGGGATCAGGAATGGTTTGAATGTTCTATGTGAATTTTCTAATCTACAATAATTGAAATCTTTCAGATCCTTGATGACAAGACCGGTAATTTAAAAGGGTTTTATAAAATATATACAAACAATGGTGACCAATTTACTTTAATGGAGAGATAAATTAGAGATGAAATTATAAATCATACCTAGAAATTCTTTAATGAGCCCTCTTGGACACCTGTAAATATTGAAATATTGATAAACATTGAAGTAATTATGGAGTTCACCAGACAAACTCTCCAAACATATGATATGGGATTCCATTTCCATTTGTCCAGTTGGTTTGTGATACCATTTCTAATTCTAATGAGGAACCCTCTCATGACATTCCCCTAGAAAATAAGGCCACCAAGATAGATGAATGGAAGACAACCCTTTCTCTCCCCTAGACTCTTAGAAACCCTATTCTGTTTTCCAACATAAATGCCACCAACAAAGACAAGAACAAATTTCCGCTAGCTTATAAATTGTCAAAAAATATCCTCATAGGGATAAAAAGACCCTAATTTATGGAAATTGTTCTTTTTTATGACTTCCCAAAGTGAATGATTTCATCTTCATAATTTACGTGGGAGGGACTGAACACATTCTTTTAAGATATATTTTTTAATGAGGCCAAACTAAGAAATATAATTAATACACCTACTCTGGTAGTCATCACCAATCAATAAAATAATCCCAAAGAGTGGATCTCTTTTCCTTACTCATCTAGTTCATGGTAAATATCCTCTTAGGATCCCATTTTTTAATATATAAAATTGAGATAATTAAGTAATTAATCATTTTAATCTCAAAAATTTGATTTAAACCCCATATCTTCTAAAGATGTCGAGAATAAAATTGTACATTATTGTTTCAAAATCATTGGAAATTTTCATTGTGAGGAAAATTTTCACTAGTTCAATTTCCTCTTCATAATATTGACACAATCTAAGGTAGTAAATAAGAAAATTTGAATGCATATTCCAAGGAAATATACAATTTGGTTTTGAGTGATGTCGTCTTTAATAGTTCACCTAACCCGGACATAAGAATTTTTATGATAATATTAAGAATTGTGTTCCCAAGGGAAACTAGACTGAAGTCCATGATGTCAATAACATTATCCATATGTGGAATCAGGGAAATGAAATTTGAGTTGATTTTATATGGTAGAAAAATAAGAAAAAATCCCACAAAATATTAACCAATTCATTCTGTTGAATATCCAAATAAAACATGAAGATATTATTTATGAATTCGTCAGGTCTATATACACATTCCATCGTGAGAGAGAAAAGGGTTTTACTAATTTCAAGTTTTTCAAGTGTTTAGATAATATCTGCATTTTTATTATCCTCAATAATGAGGGAATATTACAAATAATGTTGGGTTTCTATCAATACCATCATTAGAGTATATTTTATTGATGCCGTTAACCAATACTACTAAAAAAATTTCAGTAGTGTTCACCAACCCATTAATACTAATTTTTTGATTCCATACATTAGATCATTTCTCCCAATCAATCCTGTGAAAAAAAATTTAGTTTAAGTCCCATTCAACCATTTCACATTCATGCGATCATAGACTAGAATTTCTTTGATGATTAAAAGATCAAAATTGTTTTTTGTGAGCTTTCACTTCCTCTCTAAAAGGTATGTCATTATTTTGATCACTTTTTTTATACTTATAATCTGATATTAATAATTATGGACATAAATATATAGATATTAAAATATATTTTAATCCTACTCCCTTTGAAAAAATTTGGTATATTTTAGCTTCTCAACAAGCCTCTAAAGTGGGATTCCGGTCTTTACCAGCTCTCATTCATCCAAGATAGTTTCTCTGCATCCTGGAATGAAAACCAAACCATTATTGAAACAGAATGGTATAGGGACTCACCATAAAGTGGTTGAGAGTTCTACAATAATGGGATTATTATTTGAATATTTCATAGGAAGAATGTTCCCTAAGAATCTAGTGTAAAAACTTCTACCACCCATCTATAAAAAACCACCATCACATTTAATTACTTACATACTATTCCAAGTGAACCTAATCTAAGTGAAGTCATCACCAACAATTGTGACTTCTGTCAAATTACATTGATCATTGTAGTATGAAACATCAAGCACTACTAATCTTTTGATGTTGGAACCAATATTTTCCTCTGGTTCAAGGATAGTGTTGAAGTAACCCATGACCACCCATTTTGGAAAAAAATCATATAGATATACTGATGATCCCTTAGGAGATATATTATCCTATTATATGATGTCAAATAATACAAAAAATATAACTGAATGGTATTTCCATAGATATTTAAAGAGATATTAAGATATAGATTTATATAGATACGTGTAAAAATATTGAAACTTTCATTCTTGATCATCAAAATATGATCGATGAAATTATCACGAAAGTTATGAGAGATAATATTTAATCCCATTGAGGAACACTTGAAATAATTTAATTTTCAAAAATGAATCTTGGGTTTGTACAATTCCAGTGAAAATTGGTTTGTCGGATAAAAAGACATTCCTTTGGTTTTTTTCAGTTTGGGGGGGGGGGTCTATATCTAATTTAAATTATAGTAAAAAAGATTCATCTCTTGAGGTCCCTTCCCCTAGTCACATGTCCTTATTTTTGTTTCATCTCAGCCAGACCAATTTAATTTTTCTGTCTACCATTATTTTTCCCATCATGGGAGTGACCCTCTATTTTATGTCCATTTATGACTTCATCTTCCCTAGTCTTTCCTTTTTCATGCTCCGGGAGTTTCATATATTCAACCTAATCACACATTAATGTTCCTCATAGTGCTTTCAATTTATTCTAGGATAGTATGGGTTCATGAGGTTTATTTTAGTGATTATGCCTTTAAGAATATTTATCACTAGTCACCTAAGAGATGGGAAAGTTGCTAAGAAAAATGCTATAATATGCCTCAATTTTTGGATACCTTTCAATGGGTAAGGGCATTGTCGATCATTTTTGATTATCTCCAATAACAATAGGTACATTAATACAATCATTGACCAAATTCTTTAAGGATCCCTCCATAGGATGAGGGATATCATCATGAGAATCATATAAATATCTAGATATCTTAGTTCTTACTAGAACTTCAATGAGAAAATTCAAATTACATATTCCTACATGGTTTAGGGGGTTCTCATTTATGACTGAGCCCCTATTTGGGCTCTAGGGGTCCCAAAAATCTACACTACAATATAAATCCCATGTATCTTATCCGACTGGCTACTGTCCTTCAGTTTATCTGATCTATTGAGGTCAAATGGTTTGGACTAAATGCCATCAATATTAATTCCATTATATCAAATGATATCATTAGATGTTTCTATCACACTCCATTCATGATGAATTAGTGAAGGTTCCACTTTATAATCTACATTTCATAGAGTAAAATTGTCAACATAGTGATCATGAGATTCACTAGTACGAGGATTCTTAACACAAACCACATAAAACTATTTATGAGAATATTCCACAAGAGATATGGAATAACTAGTGTATTATAGTTTTCCATACACGTGATTAGATGTTATAATATCCACATTGGATAAACGTGAAATTGGAGAATTGGTTAGTTCAGGGAGTGGGATTTGATACTTTCCCTTCCACAAATGGATTTTGGAGGTTTCATGCCCCTTCATATTGAAAAAATATCATTTCTTATATTAATTGAAATGAGAGGAGAGATGGCCAAAAAACATACACTTCATACAAAAATTTGTTTCTTTCCATAATGGATCTCAAATATTATATTGTCATCCCATGTGGTTATAACCACATCCTCCACAAGAGAGCATGTAATTTAAACTTTTTCTAGGATGGTCACATAATTCCCATATCATAGATTATCAGTTTGGTGGTTCATCCTAATTAGATTCCTCTTGGTAGGGGAAATATACCAAATAATTCATAGGTTCTAATAGATCCAATTAAACTTACAGATATAGATCCTGAATTGTGTATGAGTATTCCTTACAATTTCAACGTTAAATTTATCATCCAATTCTTGAATTATTAAAAATCCAGGACGCAATGACAATGATCCATAGCTCCAATACATTATCTTGTGATCATCAGATGAAAAAAATGACATGGATGTATCCTCAATCTATTTCAGTCATTATCCAATCAACAAGTTCCTATATTTTAGATATTCTACTGGTGAGTTCATTGAACAAACAAATCCACTCACCTTTCAAAAAAATAACTCTAGTGATAATAGAGTACCT
Source organism: Viscum album (assembly GCA_963277665.1). NCBI lineage: Eukaryota > Viridiplantae > Streptophyta > Magnoliopsida > Santalales > Viscaceae > Viscum > Viscum album. Next base: position 1,118,422,498 of record OY728120.1, read on the forward strand.
GAATATGTTATATCTATCCCAAACATCTAAATTTGTGAGGGTGGATGGCTAGAAACCCCATATTTCTCACTACCTAATTATGAGTGGACTTGTAATGATGGACCTACGTTGGTGAAACAATGAATGGTGTGGGAGTATCATGTCATTTAACCAATGATGTGTCCATGATAGGATGATAGTTATGTGATGAGGGTTGTGCACTATAAGAGGAGAACATGTTGTTGATGTTGTTCATGTCCATGACACTCCACGACTCTGATTCTATGGTGATAGATGTGTATTTGAGGAAATTATGATTTAATTATGTCATATATGGGCTTGATGATAACATGAGAGGTTGGAAATTATGAGGTTCATGTATGTTGGGTAGTGACCCAAAACACGCCATGAAGGAAGGGATATGGGATCATGATATTTTATATTGGGTTGGGAGAGTGTAAAAATTGTGGTTAAGAGCTTCTTTGGGGGATTTGCTTATATTCATTTGATATAAATTTATTATACATTGGATTATATAATTAGGGAGTGAGATGAATTAATTTTTGGAATTATTATTTGACACAATAAGTGATTTTTTTCAAATATTTACTCATTGTATGATAAATATTATTGACAATAAATTTCAAAAGTTTTCTTATAGAGGGTCTTGTTGAGAATATTTTTTCATCTCCCCTAAATATATAAAAATTGTACTTTTAATGACCTGGTGTGTTTTGATGAGTGAGTTGGGTAGGGCCATTATAGAGCTAGACATGTTTTTTGGAGAAACAGTATTGGGGTGGAATTAGATTTTAATTTGAATTATTTAATTTATATTACATGAAATGAATTATTTTATTTATTTCATTGGATCATTGTTTCTTTTATATAATTTCGTGTTGAGTGGGTGTTCATCAATTTTTTATTATTCTTGAAATTTTTTTTGATGAAAATTCCTCTCATTATATATTTTTTAACCTCGATGGTAGTCACCAACCTGGGTCTTACTATATGTAGGATTCATGGTAAATTCATTTTCTTTATTATTAGCCCATATAGGGTAACAACTGAGGTATGATGGTCATTAGAAGTGATTTTTTACACATTTATAAATTTTTATAAATTTTTTAATAAAATGAGGTGGTATAATTATTTATTCAGGTCTAATCATATATCTCATAACGGTTTAAATTGATTGATTTTTTTATCCTGAGTAGTGAGATAGTGTGATCCCATATCAACATGATATTTTAGTATATCTATGAATTATAATAGAAAATAATACTTAAAATAGTTCATAATGTCATCTTAATACCCATTCAAGAGAAAATACTTATTACTTCATGAACTATTTATTATATTAGGGAAACCATACTTTTTTCCATGGGGATAATAAAATGAACTTTTTTTCAATGATATATTTGATCCTTTTGAATTATTCCTCAATCTCGCTCATCAAATGGAAGAATTCATTTTGGTAAATTTTTAATTGATTTTATCCTTCCGTGAAACAAAAAAAGATTAATAGAGTTTAGAACAATGAAATTAATATTCATTTTCTTTATATTTGAATTACATTATTCATGTGGAGAAAGGAGGTTATTAAAAAGTTTTGTGATTTGGTTTTTAAAATACATAATAAAATATTTTGATTGAATGACATGTCCAAATAGATATACAGTATAAAACTTCAATCAGTTGATTTATTATTTCACTAAATGTTTCATCCATTCATTTAATAAAAATAGAACATGATCTTATTAATGAATTCTACTTCCAACATTAATAACATCATATGAAACAATGGAATTTTGTAAAATATTATTATTATCCTTACCTTGAAATCTTGTTTCAATGTTATTAGTTTTAGTGAATTAGGGATATAGATCATATGTAATATGAATTATACAACTTAAGAATATTTTTCAATAATATTTATATAAAATATTAGATTTTAATTCCATTTAAATGTTATATTTCATATATATAATATTGAAGGAAATATATTTTACATTGATTCATTACACTAGGATGTTTAAAAAATATATTTTCGAAATATTATGAAAAATTTAAGATGATTGTATTCTAATTTATCAAATTTTAAATTATTGTTTAAAAAATAGGTCGGTATTACAAATTTGATCTATATGAAATTTTTTGACTCAATTAAACAATGGGATATCAACATATTTTGGGATAATAAAACCACAACATTGATGGTATTCATATAGAAATTAAGAATATTATTTATGTATAGTGACTTATCACTTATAAAAATATGTACTTACCAATGAACATTGATATAAATTATTAAATTTGATAAAAAGTTTACCACATTATAAATAGTGGGGCTTCAACTATATGTAATCAGATTTCACCATTTCTAAAAAAACCATGGATTACAATGAAATTTCTATGAATAATTGTAAAATTCTATATAAAGTTATAACAACAAATATTCCATTAATGAAATGTGGATTTAGTATTTTTTATAATTCCTTGTTATATAAATTTGCAGAAGATTTGGGGGATCTTCACTTATTGTAAATTTATTTGTTAAACACATTATGGTCTTTCATTTATAACCTATTTGGATGGTGTTTTCATAATGTTATCTTCATCACTATAATGTAATATATATATTTGTATTATTTTCTGTCCACTCATCTCAAAAACCCCTTTATAAAAATAATATATTTTTAATGAATATAATGTCTTGATAGAAAATTTAATAATGTATTATATTATACAGGTATTTGTTTTCCTGTTTTTGGATTATATATTTGATATGATATAGGATTCCAATATATTCAACATTGGATTACGTGATAGTTTTACTAATGAGAATACGATCAAAAATAAAATTAATTTTGGATAAAATGAAGGAAGCTATAATTTATCTATATATATTGATAAGAATCATCCCCTTTTCAGTAAAATCATTTTTAACATATTCTAAGCTATCAAAGGATGTAATGGCTCGACTTTCAGTTATGTTTTTTGTAGGATTAATATTGGTATATTAATTAGAAACTTCTTTAAAACTACATTAAATAAAATTATATTCATGTCAAGATATTTTTTATAACAATACCAAAACCTATTATCCTAGATCTGCGGATTACATTATTTACCATGAACAATTTTCAAGTGATCAAATCCCATGGGATAAAATAGTTTAGTAATTTGATAAAACTATATAAATTACTGAATATAATTGTACATTTTTAAATGAAGGAAGAAAAAAATATTTTCCTTTGTAACATTAATATTAACAATAAAATATCCTTTCCTTTAAATCAAAATACACTTCAGGGAATCATGTGGATTAGAAACAACATAAAATGGTTAACTCAAATTATTATAATGGGATTTCCCACAATATAAGATATCATTGAATATAATATGAATTATTAATACTAAAGGAAAACATTATGTCCCAATAAAACGATAGAAAAAATCACACTAGCATGAAACATACACAATGATATAATAATATTTCTAATAATCTCATGGAAAACAATAAATACATTCATTATGATGTAAATCATAATTTCTATGATCGTAAACACACAATAGTGTAATAAATCTCATTCATCATATATTAAATGGTAAAGCATATGCAATACACCAAAAATGTTTTGTCTCTAGAAAACTGTCAATTAATCGATGTGCTATGTAATTATGAGCTCCACCCATCTCTCACTTACTCTATTTTTTTATCCTATGATTATATTATAAATCAAATAAAATTGAATATATAATAAATCATAAAACATATTATGAGAACATGAATAATAAATTTCGATAATTTCAAACATAAAATGGTTAATATATATCCTAATAAATAAAGTGGATTGTGTCATTAGATTTTATCCTTGTAAAATAATAATATTGAACAATATGTTACTACATAAAAATATATTTTTAATATTTTACAATAACATTTGTTTATGAAAATAAACATTTAATTTTAAAATCACTCATTGTAAACATAAATATTTATAAAATATTAGTAATTTTTTGACTTTTAAAGTGAAACATGGGAACATATATAAGAATTGATTATTTAAATATTATTCATGATGATATGGAAATTCATTCATGTGTTGTACATTTGAAAAAATAAATCATTTATACATTCAGTAAACAGTTCATCTTTTAGAAAATTTATTAGAAGATTCTATTGAATCCTTTTTATAGAAAGGTAAAAATGTGTAAAATTGCATTAATAAGTTATATTAATATATTAATATATTCTTCTGAACATATTTTTCAAAATATAGTAATATTGGTAAAATGTTTATAACATTATTGATTTTTTTCAATTTTCCATTGAAAAATTTATTAGGACTATTTGAGTGATAAAGAAGGAAAATATTTGACCAAATACTTGAAAAATAAATATATAACTACTGTAGATTAAAATAAATGGGGTTTTAATTATAAATATAATATAATTACTTTTAAAATATTTAAACTTAGAATATCTAGAAGAAGGATGAGATGGGTAAATAAATCCTTCCCTCATTACAAATTTCATTATAATTTCTTTTAACCACATGCGTAATAAATTTAAATTTGTTATTATTTTTTTATATAACCTTAATTATTATTTAATATTAAATTTTTTCAACATATATCATTTCAAAATGTATTTATTAATAATTAATTACTAAATTCATCATTTCTGAGTGTAAACTATTTCATTTTTCATGTAAATTTCAGTTCACATGTATTGTTTCATATGTCTTTCTAATGGTTAAATATTCCACAAAATTATAATTATGATATATATATATATATCATATATATTAATCATATAAATATTTATATTAATTTTTGAAGGTGTACCTGAATACTAAATCACTTCAATTCCGGGAGGTGATTCTGTAAATGTACATTCGAGTGATATTATCATTTATTAATTGTAGGGTAGGTAAGATGGTAAAAGGTAAAAAATATTTTTAGATTCAAAATTACATCATATAAATCATATATTTTCATTATATCCTAGTAATTTTCATCCCTGGGTAGTGGTTAGGAAAAATTAAATACATTCCTACCCAATGTAGAAGTCTGCACGTACACATGAACAATTCATTCATTTATCATATGATGGAGAAGAGGATGTATAAAATATTTCACTATGGACATAATTAAATTTTACGAAATTTGAGATAAAAATGATATAATATCATTACAGTTAGAAATTGTTTTTATGGGGGAATAAAAATTTAAAAAACAAAAACCATCGGTTAAGAGCTACGCCTCCTATATGGACAACCTCCTATATCATACAATATATGACATATAAGGATTATATTAGGAAAAAAACTATAGATCATTATGTGGGGTGTTATTATGATATTTTATTAGTGTTAAGCTGATCTAAAATTATATTTAATAATAAAGAATAGAGGATATCTCATGTGCATTTATAAGTGTAGGATATGATATAATTGAAATATATTAAAGAATTAAATTATAATAATGACTTACTCAAGTAATGTGGTCCAAAAATTTGACTATAATTATTGATAAGAATTTATAGTATCTAAATATATAGATACAATAGGATTTATATATTTATATATTTAATTTTAACTCTTATCATTTTAGTGAACCCACTCTTGTTAATCCAAAATAACATTTATCGTAGTAATGAATTTTTACCTCGATACTATTCATAATAATCAAATATAAAAGTGGGTTCATTAATTTTATTAGAAATTTTTATTTTAATTATAGATAAAATTTTAAAAAATTCAACATAATTAAATTTTATATTTAAATTTAAAATCAATCACAAAGAAAATGATGAAATATGGATTTAATAATAACTACTATTCAAACATAAAAAATGAACTTATAAAAAAATAATGTATTCTTCCAATTATTATATAATTATTGTATTATATATAACTAAAGGATAAATATGTTAATTAATGCTCCTATTAATAAAATTGGATTTTAATATTTATTTTTTAACAAAAATAAATGGGTGATTTATAAAATCTATATTATCCACTATGCACTAATAATAAATAATTTTCAAATATATAAATAAATCACCCAAATATATTTCTGACAAAATGATTTAAAAAATAAAATTATATCATTCAAAAACATTTTATATAAAATATATAAATTAATTATTTTATCCTCTGAGAAGATGAAATAATTTTGTTATTAAAAACAATTACTCTAAGCATAAAATGAGTTTTGTAAAAATTGAATACATATTAATTTGGTAGTAATAAATAAATGTTCATTATATAAAACAATTATATATATTTTTCTATTTGGTTTATTCATGTTCATACTATCAATTAATAAACTAGGTTAAAAAATTTAAATTAAAATGTAGTTTTACATTATGTCGCAATTATTTTAATGATTGGTGTTAGTTTTTAGTGAGATATCATTCTTTTTATTCAAAATTTTTGAGCTGTTATATCCACACCCCTTAAATAAAAAAGTTCCTACATGTTTTTTTGTATTTAATCTAGGGGTCAATATTATTAAATACCTATTTTAAAAACCAGCATCATACATTGGGATAATAAAACATTATAAGAAAAGTGGATGTTGGAAATATAATGGTTACCTAAAATACCACATAATCATGTTCCTAGATAAAGAGAAAATTTATGGGATGTGACAATGTAGAATTATAGGAAAAAAGAGCATCATAATAATTATAGGTTGAGATAAAGAAATTTATCATTATAATATTAATGATTATAATTACATGAATATTTTAGAGGTGAATATCCTATCAATTCATAAAAAATAACTGTAAAAAAATTATTTTCATTTATAGAGCATATTCCTATAGTTAAAGAACAATTTTACCATGTAATATGATATAATATTCTTAGTCGATTTTATCTAATCTATAAATGGAATTTCATCATTTGATGGTGATTTAAAAAATATTTTTCACCTCATTTCATATCATATTCAATTTATTAAGGGAAAAATTATTTTTTATTACTAAACCACTAAAATAAAATTCTAATTGACCATAAGATCTATAAAAGGATGACAATTTATTCATATTATAAATATTAAATTAGATAAACTATAAATGGATATTAAAATTTAAGATAACTAATATGGATAATCTATTATTTGAATCATTTTTCTAAAATAAGAAAATAATGATACCAAATTATTTTATTTATTCCATACAAAAATCCAAATTCTAAAACTCTTAAAAGAAATATTAACTAGTATTCTAGAGTGAAGAATTTATAAAAAAGGTAAAAAAATTCAAGAGTAAAATTATCAGTAATCCCAAATGGACATAATGTGTATCTTAATGTCACACAAATAATATTTTAATACATTTATTAAAACATACTAATAACATGAATCTCAATAAAACATTAATGACAGATAAATTCTTAAAAAAATACTATATTCATTATCATTAAATAAAATCATTTACCATCAAAATATAATCAATAAAATTAAAAATAAATAAATTTTATTAAATATAACATCATTAATTATTCATCACATCACTAATAATTTTCAAAGTCTCTAATAATATCGAATTGATTTTATTATTATCAATCACAAAATTTTCCCAACAGAATATTTTTACCTCAACATCAGGAGCACATTAAGGGTTTTTTATTCCTTAATAACGTGTTTTTTAAAAAAAATGTCACCTTACCACTGAGTTTATTTTTTGGGTTTATACCATTCATTCAAATAATTATTGAAAATATAAAGTACAAAATTACTATTGAAAAAATATTATAGGATTCGGGATTATAATCACTAGAATTTCATCGATGAATAAATTCTATAATATAATTCTTGATTACAAGTAACTAGAATCATTGTTCATACCAATATAAGGATTGTCCCAATAGAACCATTTCAATGGTCCTAGAGTCAACTAAGTGATTATATAATTTATTTGAAAAAGGGAATGTTCCCTACAAATAAAAAATTTATTTATAAATTGGAAAAATGATTTACTTTATTTCCTAATATTGAACTATTCATTTTTACCTAAAAATTATTTTATTTATGTCCTTACATTCCACACCCAAAACATCATTGAAACATGGGACCTGAATTATTGTAATGTTACCAAACCATATTATCAAAATGGCCTCAAGAAAATATCCTTGTGTGTTAGATGCTATTGAATGTATGTGAGGGTCTATGATAGTATGTTAGAGTGATTATACCCACTTTGTGAGAGCACATCATTGTTATTAAATATTATATAAATAGTGGAAAGAGTTCAAAAGTAAATAATGAAAAAAATAAAACACAAAATTAATTAATATGTGGAAAATAAGTGGTATTATATTCAAAATATGATGTCGTGATTTTATATAAAATTTTGTTAAGGGGAACAGTTAGTAAAAATACAGAGTACATGCTGTACAAAATTGACAAAAAGAGAAAAATCTTACTCCACTAGCATCACGACTTATAAATCATTCCAATTATCCCAGAGAGAATTCTAGTATACAATTACCTCATACATAAATGGGATCCTTTCCTTATTACTACTTTCAATAAATAATTCTATCCATGTATAAATCAGCATATCTAACATGGTATGTGAAAAACTCTCTAGTTCACCAATAACAATGTCTATAACTATCTATTATGTTAATATATCTTGAAATAGAGTTAATGTGGTAAAACAATATTAAATTAAATACATATTCTTCATTTCATCCTAGAATCTCCATTTTAACACTATATAATACTACAGTCATCAAAATTATCTATAATGAATTTGAATATTTACAATTTTATAACAAATATGGATCATATTGTCTATTAATTCATGATACAAAATATGGAATTTCATGTACATTAATCATAATTAATAATAGGGATCATCATTTAAATAATTTATAGATTAAAATATGGTATGTCACATTAATTAATTATAGATAACAATATAGAATGTCATGTCCCTTAATTATAATATATATTAATAATCATCAAGTCCATTAATTCAAAATAATAATATAGAATATCATGTATATTAATTAAAATACAAAATAAGGAACATCATGTCCTTTGATTCTAGATAATAATGTGGATCGTGATGTAAATTATTAATAGATTAAAATATTTAACTTCATCTCTAGTATTTTCAATAAACATTATGGAACATCATTTCCATTAATTACATATAAATTATATAGAACATCACATACATTAAATGAAAATAAACCACAAGGATTTTAATATTCCTTATATTAGGTAAGAATAATGTAATCACATACACGTTATATTAATTTCATTTCTATAGGATGTCACCTTGCTATTTATAAATTCCATTCATCATTAAAATTATATGACTAAGTAATAATATATAGCTAAGTGAACGTACTTTCCCCAACATCAATTATTATGGTTTAAATTAAATAGTCTTAACTCACATTTTATGCATTCCATTTATAATGGGTTTCAATGTCCATGTGTATGTCCATTTAAAATAGAACTCATTAATTTCCTTTCAGTAAAGCCAATATCATGGGAGATATGAACACACATAAAAAGTTGTGTAATGTCAAGACAATGATTAATTTGTGTCATTAAACATAAAGAAACACACCCATATGTGTGTTTATTTTCTTGTTATACAACCTCTAAGATTACATTTAATGCGATGATACTATCTAATTTAATACTTAATTATATTCTCAAATGATTTCACATTCTAAAGTTGGTTCATGGAAGGTGCCATTCATGACATAAATACACAATAAAAGCAAAAACAATTTTAATGATACTTTTTATTCTATATATATTATACCATTATATTATTCCTTGCCTGATATTATTTTCAGATTCAATATAGAATGGTAAAATTTTGAGAAATGTGAAAAACCTCTTGAAAATAGGGCATATAAGATTGCATGTAAATAACATCCAAGGGGGATGAGAAAATTTGAGGATATAATCTAAAGGATTGATATAATTAATCATGTTGATCCAACGAGACTAATGAAGTTCTATAATGATTCTAGATAAATGATTTATCTCAATTCCTATGAAATTATGTAGAGAATCACTCTATATGTTTCTGCTAGTATGAAAATATGTGAGGAGGAGAAAAATTAGTTTAAAGAGAATATAGGGAGATATTGATTTCCCCCATTTAAGAATGGGATCATGGTTTGGTTACATAGTTACTCAAAACCTGTACAGATCAATCACCAACACAACCTAAGGAAAATTATATCACATTGTCCATGCACACGGTTTGAGAAACTGTGTTCTCATAACTATCCCATAGATCACACCATTCATTGGTTAAGAACACTATTCATAAAAACATTATTCTAATCATGTTAAGTACACATATAATAATATGAAAGTTATTCATGGTCATATATTATATCTATCATGGTTAATTAAACTGTAATCCACCTCAATGGGAGACACAGTTGATCCACATCACTAGTATTAACTGAGGCTAACTAGGGGCCACAATATAGTTATCTAAAAACTTGTTCTATGGGCTATGAATAATCCCCGAACACTCTGTAAACTTCATGATAATAATATAAATTATCCTATAGGTAAAATAATACATTAAAATTTAATGTTTAATGATCTTTTCATAGAATAAAAAATAGGATCTTACAACCATCCATATTTAAAACAACTCATCCCGGAGTTTCATTGAGTATGGTAGATCATTATCTAATAATAACACCAACAACTAAACATGTATATTGGCTACTCACTTTGAAGTCTCATCATGTAGGTTTTTGTTCATACATAAAATTTGAACTAGAGGAACTTACTATCATTTTGGATCTTTCATGCAATGGTCATGATTACACACTAGGTACTCGTCAAAAGAAGCATCAACATCTAACTAAACCTATTCCAAATCATGAACATGTGGCAGTTCTGAAAGATAAAGATATAACTAAGAAACAAAAAAATACATCATTAATGATCTAATATATCAATGGGTGTGTTATTTGATATGTTATTAGAACAAAACTCTCAATAACATGACAACCTGAAATTGTAAAGTAAGATTCTTATATTTAATAGAATGCATGATAAACGACCCCAAGAGTGTAAGGGGATTTAATACCCTGATAAAATTTTTATTCTATTTTAAATAGATATTATATTTAATATATTTTCAATGCATGTAACAATAGGATAGAATGTGTTATGTACAATATATACTTTATTCAAAAGTATATAGTACACATAAGACGGGTTTTTAATACAATAATAATATATTAATAAAAATTATTATTTAATATAATAAGACTTAAACTAGAATCAAAATTAGTTTTTATGAATATAATTTACTATATTATAAAATATATGGTTTACAAAAATATAAAAGATATTCATTGGTAACAAATTAATTTGAAATGATTATGAAACCCGATTGAATATAAAAGGAATTTATTATTATTTTTATTCTTAGAAAGTTGTTTTACACTATTTAATTAAATTAAATAAAATTACTATGTGATATGAATTATATATATATTATATATTCAATAGAATATATTTTATATTCATCCAATTGATTTTATAGGCTTATGATAAAAAAAACTCATTTTTATGAATATAATATTGTATTACTGTTAAGGAGGATTTATTGTTTCTAATAGAGAACCTAATTTAAATGTAAAATTTTATACCTTAATTTATTTAATATTTTAAAAGAAACACTTTTTTTGAGAAAAAAATATTATAGTTAGGTTATGATAAAATATTTATATTTTTCTGATCATTTTATTATTTAATTAATAGTTAAAAATACTAAATGTTTTCCCAAAAACTCTTTTTCATCTAATATATTTGACATTTAAAATTATAAATTAAATTGGTTTAAATTTTTAATTAGCTAATATTTTCATCAATTTAAAAAGATTATTTAATTAGAAAAAATTTCAACTTGAAATTTATTGTAAAAAAATAGTAATCTTTTTGACATTTTTACGTTAAAACGCTACTTTGTCGCCCCACCTGTTGGATGAATTTTAATCTAATTTCTAACTCTTATGTGAATAGTAATTTTAAAAATGTATAAAAAATTTGGAATCACAATAATTTATAGTTTATAATAAGTACAACATTGTTTGTTTCCTGAAATAATTGTTAATGTAATTAAAATTAATTACAATGATTAAGGTAAAATTAAGCTTAATAAGGAACAAATCCATAATATTAGATCCCAAACCCACATATATAATTTCCCGAAATATATTTGTTGATATATTTTGACTTTATAATTCATTTTATATAATAGGGTTAATTATTTTTTCCACTATAAACATGGAAAATGTGGGAAGAATTCCATTGTCAAAATATTACAAGAGTGTCACTCCTCCACTATAAAAAAACACCATTTCTCCCCATTCCCCAAAACTATCAAACCACTTAATGTCATACATTATATGACAAAATATATTTCCAACATTCCTTACCTAGAACATAATCCTCTTTCAATGAAGATATTCTTCGAAAAAATCACTTCGGTATAAACCAAATGGAGTTACCTGGTTTTAACGTAACATTTTCCTACAATATCTTTTAATTCAATTTCTTATGCACTCCCAGTAATATTCTTATTCCATGCTCTCAAAAAAATACATTATTATTAATATAATATGATGTTTTATGTTATTATTTCTACCTACAGATACACACATCTCCATATAATAGGTAAAAAAACATATTGTTCTTGTGTATAGTGAACTACTGCATCACAAAATAAGGATTATTCATTTCATTCTTTACCATCTATCATGGTGGTCATTACGATTGAAAATTTGCTTATATATTTTATATATGATATTTAAAATGTATTTTGGCATCTATAATTTATATTTATAACATAAATCTATGATTTCCATCTTATGTAACAATGATAATTTTGTTTGAGGAAATGTGGACTACCGCCCCCTCAAAATGATATGACTCATTCATGCGATACATTGAATTCATACAGGATGGTTTTAATATATCATATATATAACTGTAATTAAAATATACATATTCATGATTTATATTTCATTGTTTTAATAAAAAAGATAAACGAATGTATTATTCATGTGTACGTACAACCTACCATCTCCATGAATGGTGTACTTAATATATAATCTCAAAATATATTGGATTACTATAAATAAAATTATAGAGAGTATATAGGTTAATTAATTAATTTTTTAAATTCATGATATTATGAAATTATTATATAATTAATAGGAACATCAAATCACATGTCCAAAAATAATTAAGAGAACTAGGAAATTAACAACAGAGATAGTTAAAATAATGAATGAGTGTTAACAAACAGGTAATAAAATATTTTAAAAAGTTAATTTATGAAATTATTTTCATGAGTATGACTCTAATATAAGTTATTAACATATATTAAACCAGTATACAGTATTATAAGGAACACACACAAAAATGTTGGTTATGGTAAGAGATTTTGTCTCAATTTTCATTCCATTGAGTCCTATTTGTAGTTATAAACCAATTTTATTTTATATGATGTATACACTACCCATGAAATGTTAAATCATGAATAAATATATTTTGATGATACCATATGACTTCTTTAATGTTATTTATTCATGGTGATTATGATTTAAATGTTTCAAAGTCAAATGGGGGTACTTTTGGTTGTTTAATGATTATTCTACTCAAGAAAGTTCTTATTGGTTATCTCTATAATAGCACTTACTTAGTGATTGTAAATAATCAATTAAAATAAGAAACATTATGATTAAAAAATGTCCTTATAAATTTCAATGAATATCCATATTCTCATATCATGTAAATTGTTATTTTCATAATCCATATATCATTTTTCATACGGTGTTTACATTCACTCTTACAAGATTAACTTGGGAATAAATGATAAATTTTAATCCTTCAATCAAAATGGATTTTTCTAAGGCACATTTTTTATTATTTAATTTTTTTATAGTTATATGTAATTATTTGTGCATTTATTTCATGGGTGGGTCTTGACTAAAGATACCCCACCGATGAATCAGTAGTCTCAAGAGATGAAATAGTTGGCCAAAAGATGGGGTTTTACCCAGTAGCTAAAGCTTCATGTGAATGGTCTTAATGATATAAGTTTCATGTACCTAGGAAACATGCCGTCCAATAATTAAGCATTTCCCTCATTAATTTTTAGTTATTATTCATCCATGATGTTTTTCATCACAATATCTATGGATACATTTCCTTCTCATTTTACAGATATAGATTGTACAAGTTTAAGTTTCTTACCATTTCATATTAATAAGGCCTTATATAGTAATTTTAAGGGCCCTTTTTATCAGTTATTTACCTTTACATTGTTAATTTTTTCAAATTGGTTCCTTATTTATTTATCTTACTTACCCTTACTGAGAATTTGAGAAAACAATTATTATGTCTCATTTCCCCAGTTTATGATGAATGAAAGACTGTATAAGAATTATAGGATGTGGTTTATTTCAGTTTATTATGTATAATGATTGTATTTACTATTTCCCAAATTAATAGGGGTATCATGTTTTTAATCATGTTTTTCAAGACTATAAACTGATCATTCCTTCACGATTTTTTTACATGTAAGTGTGCCAATATAATAACATATGCACCAGCTCCGAGCTTCTGGGGTCAAGGTGTTACTCATTGTATCAAAAGAATTTTCGAAATAACCATTGAAATAAGATTTAGAAATGTAGATTAGGGAACATAACCCTATTATAGAATTTAAGGGATATTATAGAAGACAATCCTATTATTTTTTATAGTAGATATTATATGGGTAGTATTAGGAATACATCATTGTCTGGATAGTATTAGTGGAAGTGGTTATAGTACAGATATAACTAAAAGTAATAACTCTGGAAAGGTTTTTTGGGCCTGTCAAATGGTATCCTTATATTCAATAACTGGCCTTACTTCACACCTGTTCTAACACTGCCAGGGAATATGATTCATATTCTTCAAATTATCTTTATCTACTGTTATGAAGTATTTATAGGAAATATATCTCCAAAGAATACATATTTATGATAAATAGATTATTTATTGATAAATTTTTTAATTTTTTTATTACATATATATAGTTATGAGCTAATATATTATATTACATTGTTTAGAAATGTGTCCTGGATGGAAGAATATATTATGTACTAATGAAAAATGTATTGATTTCCCTACTCAAGAAACTAGTACATTGGGAATTATGATTGAGAATTTCATGAAAAAATGTGTTCAACTTAATCAGATTATGACACATAACCTTGCCTATATATGTAATCATATTCTTCAATAATATTATACAAATTAGGATTGCTTTATATGAAAAATTCCCCTATCATTTGGTGGGACCATTGATCCAATGGAAGCTGAGAAATTTATTATGTCTTTGTAGAAGATATTCCTCTAATAACGATTTGGAGAAAAGGAAAATATTGACTTTGAAGCATAATTTATCCAAGGTTATATTGATCAATGGTGTTCTTTGATGCATAATAATATAGGGGATGATGAAATAGAACACATGGAATGGGGAGCATTTTGGGCTACAATCTTTGATATATACTTCCCTCATGATTAGCAAATTGAGATGTTGAGAATGTTTCATAGCATAATGAAAATGGAAGTAAATTTTATTTCAGATTATGAAGCTCATATTACATGTCTAGGCAGCTATAATACAGATTATATACACAACATGGAGTGCCAGATAGACTAATTATTTAGATTTTTTAATCTAAATCTTATAAGGGAGCATGTTTCTCAATATTTTTCATCATAAGAATAAATAGTTTCATGTTC
The DNA here is from genome assembly GCA_963277665.1 of Viscum album. Classification (NCBI taxonomy): domain Eukaryota; kingdom Viridiplantae; phylum Streptophyta; class Magnoliopsida; order Santalales; family Viscaceae; genus Viscum; species Viscum album. The sequence continues at coordinate 1,118,438,308 of OY728120.1, forward strand.
CATAAAAAAATAAGTAATCCTCAAAATCATATTCATTTAAAGGAATAATACAGAATAATATGTTTTCTAACTAAAAATAAAAAGGTCATTCATCAAATAAGAATGGGAATATTGAGAAATGTATATTGTGTGAGAACTGTGGAATCAATATCCTTAAGAAATGATTGTAAGGAATGGGAGTTTGTAATAAGTGCGTAAGAAAGGGTCACCAGGAAAAAGAATAAGAATGGAAGAATAAAAAGGATAATATTTAGTATTACAACTAAAAGAATATTGGTCACTATGCAAGTGAATTGCCCAAAAATCAAGAGAATATACCTATGAATAAGCTAAGGGATCAAGGTCAAGAATATGTTATTGAAACAACCAAAATATAATGATTAATTTACTTCGGTATTTTTATATAATAAAGATATTTTAAAAGTATTTTTTTAAGATGTTATCAACATATGATTTATGAAATATGTAATGATTTTATTTTAGTACTTTTTCATTAAATATTTGAGATCATATGGTGAATGGTACGAAAAAAAATTATTCAGTAGAATGTAATACTTTTATGAAAAGATATGATTGTGGGAAGCAAACCCCTAAATATGTTCCTGATTTTCAGATAATGATAAATAAATGATTTATTTGGAAAAGTGACGACTACAATTGAATTCATTAATAAATTCTCGACAAGATTTCAATATTATAATTGATTAAATTTAAAACAATTTTGATTTATGGAATATATTCAATAACACGTTTCTTACATTATGAATAAGGAATAATGCATGTTTCTAATAACATTTTAGGAAAATTCAAGTTATTTCCATATTTCAAGAGGATACATGATGATATTATTAATATGTTTGAAAATGAAAAATTTAAATATTCTTGAGTTTAAAGAATGGATAATGATAAGTTCATTTGGAAAATTCATTAACATTCTTTCTAAAGTATTGGATCTTTATATTTTGAAAAAGTTAACCATTTATGAAATGGTTTACGTTGATCTTTGGACAAGGATTTATTATTTAATATATTATTTCACCATATAAAATGAAATGAATAAATTGATCGTTGAATAAAAAAAGGATAATATTTTTTATAGAAAAATATATTTATATATATTCGTACAGGTTTATTGAATTCTGACGGTTTGGAAAAAAGTGTCTTCAGAAAAAAATATTGTCCTATTATAATATTTTTGAATGATTTCAATAGAAATTATTCATACTTATGATTTATGGTTTTGGGGTAAACAACTATCATCTATACATGTTTGGTATCACTATCCACCATAGCATGATCATTGTATTTTTTTCTTTCATATCCATGTTTCCATTTCTCACCTATGTTCTCCTACAAGGGAACCTAGTTACATGACTGTCATAAATTCCTTTATCTCTTAGTAAGAATATGTGATATGAACCCTAATTATGATGCAGGTCATTAAATAATGATTATTTTTAATTCACGTATTAATAATATCATGTTTAAATTGATAGGAATAAATTTATAAAAGGTGGGTATAATGTAACACCCAAAAACTCAAAATCAATAACCTTATATTAAGTAGAGTGCATGATACGCCAAAAAGAGTGTGTAAGAAGATATAATACAATAATAAATTAAAATATATTTATAATTTTTAAATATATATGATATATTCGATATTTTCAATTCCTAAAACACCATATAAGATTATGTTACATGAAAGATATAAATTCATTGAAAGAACACAATACACACAAGACCATGTTTTAACTCAACAATAATATATTATTAAAATATTATTATTTAATTTAATAAGAGATATCCTTGCCATTAAATTAATTTTTATGAATAGAATTAACTATCTTATGAAAATATATGGTATAAAAAATATAAAACTAATTCATTGGTTATGAACTAATTTGAAATGATTATGAAATCCAATTGAATATAAAGAAAATATTATTAATTTTATTCTTATAAAGATATTTTTATCCTAATAAATTAAACTACTTTCAATTAGCTAGTGATATTGATGTTATATATATATATTATATTAAATCAAATATTTTTTATATTCATTCAATATTTTTTATCGGGTTATGGTAAAATAAAACACAATGTTATGTACATACTTCAAAATTTTTATTTATGTAGTTTTAAAACTATTTAATGAAGAACCAATTTTAAATTTAAATTTTTAGATTTTAATTTATTTCATATTTTGAATTTATCTTATTATTTCAAATAAATAAAATATTATTATGTTTGGGTGGATTTTTTATATTTTTCTGAAACATTTTTTAATGAATAGTTAAAAATACAGAATTTTTGTTCAAAACATATGTTTCATATTATTTATTTAAAAGGGAAAATTATAATTTAATTGTTTTTAATGATTAATTATATTTTTTCATCAATTAATATATTTTATTTCACTGTATGAATTTCACATTGAAATTGATTATAAATACATATAGAACATTCAAATGTTTTTTACTTTAAAACCTCGCATTTTCATCCCACCTGCGGGATGAATTTCAAATTAAATTCTTCTTCATTCATGACTATTAATTTTTTTTTGAAAAATAGATTCAATATTTATTGTTAGAAAAATTTCTAAATTTAAATAAGATAAAATTATGTTTTACTATAAATACAAGTGAATGTAATTCAAATTAAATGCATCAACTAAGATAAAATTAAGCTTAATAACGGACTAAACCTTAACATTAATTCCCAAAACTACCTATAAACTATTCACAAAGATATTAGAAGAAAATTTTTCTACCCTATACTTCCTTTTATATAATCATGTTAATTATCTTATCTAATTAAAACATCACAAACAAGTAAATAATTTTAGTGTCCAAATATTAATAGAGCACCACTCCTCTTCCACTATAAAAGGCCACCATTTATCCTCATCTATAACACGTGTCAAACCATATAAGTAAAGAAAATATCTATCTAAATATCTGGCCAAAATTCCTACTATATATATTGAATCCTATATTTTAGTGGAAATATTTCCAAGGAATCCCTTTGTTATAAACTAAAAGGAATTACTCAATTTTAAGGTGACGTTTTCCAATGATCTATTTTCATTCAATTGATTCCCCAATCCCTAAACTCTTATTATTCCACTATTAAATAAAAACACCAGTATCCTCAAAATAATTAAATTTTTATGTTATTAATTATATCTACACTTACAATCACTTCAATCTAATGGTTAACAAACATACCGATTCTCTGTACAATGAACAACTTCCTCACCAAATGACGATTCTTCATTTTTCGATTACTACTTATGATGGTGGCCATTATAATGGAAAATACGTTGATATATGTTATATATGATATTTATAATTTCTTTATTATTCTGTAATTTTTTTATAACATATTATTATTCTTTCAATCTTGTGTAAATATGATAATTTCGTTTGAGGAATTATGGATTACCACCCCCTCAATGAGATATGATTCATTCATGACATAAATGGAACATATAAAGGATGGGTTTAATAATTCTATGTAATATATATATAATTGATAATATAGTATAATTATAATATAATATGTATCATTTAGTTTTCATTCATAAAATAAAAAAAGAACAGAATGTAGCGTTCATGTGTATATATGACCTATTGTCTCCATGAATGTTGCACTTCATTTATAATCTGAAAATATAATGGAAAATTATAAATACATATTTTATGAATATATAATGATATTGAAGTTTTGGTTTAAATTTTGGTAATAATTCTATCATGATCTACTTAATAGGAACAACAAATCTCAAGTTAAAAATTACTTGAGAAAACTAGGCAATTAACACTCGAAATAGTTAAAATAACAAAATACTGTAAAGAGGTAATAAAAAATTGAAAGAAGTTATTATATGATATTTCTAACATGATTATAGTAATTGTATAAGTTAGTAACTATTTTGAAACCATTATACATGAGTTTAAAGGACACACCACAAATGGAAGGATAATGTAAGATATTTACACTCAATTTACATTCCATTGTGACTTATTTGTCATTATCCAAATATTTTTTTATATTGTGTACATAATTCCCTTGAAATATCATATCAATAATCTCATTATTCTGATTATATTATGATTTTTTTAAAATTATTTCATCATGGTGATCATAATTAAGAAATTTCAAAGTGTTATGATACATGTGGGGATGTTTAATGATTATTCTCTTTAAGAATATTCCAAATGATTATTTCTTCAATATAACTTCCTTTGTGATTGTTATCACGGTCTTGAAACAAACACATTATGGTAAATCATTTTTCTTTTAAATTTCCTTGAATATATATATATATATATATATTATTTATATTATTATTTAGCCTAACCATACATCATTTTTCATATGATTTTTACATTGAAGGTTATTTGATTAACTGTGGAATAAGTGATAAACCAGAATCATTCATTCAGTAAATTGTTTTAATTAGCCACATTATTTATCATCAAAATTTATTATTAGATATGAGAAATTATTTGGATAGGTATGGCACATGTGGGTACCAGTTATAAGTATCCCCCTTATGTATAGGTAGTCTCATGAGATGAAATAGTTTTCCAAATAGATGGGTTTTTACCCAATATCTTAACTATCTTGTAAAAGGTATTGAACATATCTATTATATGTATGTAGGAACCAAGACATCCAATAATTATGAAATTCCCTCATTTAGTTGTAGTTATTATTTATCCATGATACTTTTCAATGATATTTATATGGATACATTTCATTATTAGTATATTGATTTAGATGGCTGTCTTTCAGATTCATTCCTTGTTATACTAACATGGACTTATATAGTTATTATAATGTAATGTGTTATCATTTATTTACCTTTCATTGTTTATTGATTACAATTTATTCACTATTTATTCCATTTTAATCCCTCTTATTCAGGGTTTGAGATCACCCTTTTAATATTTCCTTTCCCCAAGTTATAATGAAGAAATTTTTGAATAAAAATTCTTGGAAATATTTTATTTCATTTTATTATGTATATTAATTTTTTAAAAATTTCTCAATGTGTTATTGTTATAATGTTTGTAATATTTCTTTCCAAGAATTTTAAACTGATCTTTCCTTTAGTATTTTATTCCTTATATTCATGTCAATGTAATAGAGTAATGCACTGGATCCATGCTTCTGGGGTCGAGGTGTTACAAATAACATCAAATGGTCTTATGAATCTATAAGCTAGAATTCCTTACCTCTTAATTCATCGACGCCCAAAACTAGGTGAAAACCCTAAAAATATATAATTCTTGAACATTTTTTCTAGAGTTTTCTGAGGGAAATAAATATAAAAAATATTATTTGAATGAGCAGTATCTAAATGATTCTGAATAAGTTATACCTAATTTTATTAATATTGAATGAGATGGGGTCCCAATAGAGCTACCTTTTATTACCGTTATCCAACATACATGCGATCGATATATACTACATCATATATTATCACATGGATCCATATGTTTAGTTAATTTGAATAAATTATTAATATAACACTCAAAAGGAGGTATATTTTTCTCCCAAGAACGTCCAAAATTAATGAAACATACACAAATCATGTCCTCATATACCTTTATAGTGTACATAGAAAGACTATTGGTCTATGGGTGGTTGAATTTTCTCCTAAGCAATTTTGATCCATGATACATCAATAACAACTACCAGAACAGTGAAGTGAAATGAGTGGCCCTTTTAGATAAAATGTTACATGGAACTCCACTAAACCATATGATATCCCTAACATATATCCTCATATACTTATTAACTAAAGTTTTATCAGGAATTTGTATGATGTGATTGAACATTTTCTGTATTTCCAATAATCACCCACATTGCATCATTAACTCTACAATAATTCATTAAAACCATAGAAAAATATAGAGTGACGTCATCTCCTTTATTCTCTAGAATGTGTAATGCATGTAATAGGTATGTAGGCCACTAGTGTTCCTCCATCACCTCCTAACTGGTGGAATACCGTGTATTAAAACTGTCAATCATTTTTCTAATTCTAATTCACATATAATGGTGGTGTATGTCATGGTACATATTGGTAATTATAGGATTTATTACCCACATAATGAAATTTGATTCTAATTTCGCCTTCTCTCATATATCTCTAGTATCCTATATGCATCCATTAATTCATATGATCTCATCTTTTCAATGACTCATCAAGGAGATGGGTCTCCACATGAAGTTATTTCACTCAGGATCAAGGTTTTATGACATGAAAGTTATATTATATTCACATGTCCCATGTTTCATTGGTTTGGTACTAAATCCAGAAAAAAAAGATACAATCGAAACTCTAATATTTTTATATTTATCTTAGAAAATAGAGCCATAAACTTCCACTAACAAATGGATTCTTGAATAGATTTTATATGTGTATCATAGCTATGAGAATTAGAAATTAAATTTACTTTAATAGGAATATAATAATTCTAAAATAATATAAATACCAAAGGTATTCAACCCAGAGTAACTATTTGATGTTCAAGTTACACTGAGTGAATAAGTATTTAATAATATTTTTGTTTTTATATACGATGAACCCTTCTTATAGAAAATAATGTCTCTTTATATTTAATGCATTGAAAACTGCTACTATCTTGGGGATATGCATCAGGTAATCATTCTCATGTGGTCTTAATTGATGATAAAAAATTCAATATCTTTACCCTTTTACATCAAAAGACTTCCCATCCCAATGATTAATGCATCACAATAAAATGTATGTCTTCTTCCTTTCTTTCAAAAAATATAGATTACTGTTGATCTCAGCCTTCCATTTAATTCATGATAGGATCCCTCACTAGGTTATGAAAACAATATCATAACACCCATATTAATCAACCATGAAATATGTACTTCAAGGAATGATAATTCATAGATAAAATTATTATAGTAACAATATTTCCCCATGAATCATTGCATATCAAATTTGTTCTATGGAATCTCATAAGATACCCTGACTCTCACCTATATTGGATACATTTATACTAATACTCATATATAATTCAACATATGAAGTGAAGTCTAACAATAATCAAATTGTATTTTTGTGATCAAAACATATATCATATTCCCTCGTAGTCAATTAAATATGTTTTATAGTGATCAGTCTGAACATAAATGGATATTAGAAAATTTTAGATAAATATTAATCACATTAAAAGTGTAAATTTCCTATGATCATAATAGTTTAGTGTCTTTGGAAACATGGAAAAACAGTCTTATAACATATATAATGATCTTTAACATCTTCTATAAATATCATCCAATTTATTTCACTTCACAAGAATACTATAACTAGATTATTTTTTCCTAACCATGGGAATTGAAATTGAGGAAAGGGTGAGATTAAATTCTCCATAATCGTAATCAAGGAAGATACATAGGAATGATATAAGAATACGGGTAATAGATATTAAGCATTACGTTGGAAAATAATACCATGTATATCAATGAAAATAAACATTAATCATTTCATAAAGATTGGTTGTTCATTATAAATCAATCATTGAGCATGAATCATGATAGAATAAAAATGTAATATGTCATAAAACTTTTGGTATACACATAATCATATTAACCCATTCCTATAATTCTAGGGTCATTGCCAAAACAAATCATGGAACATCATGGGGTCTACACCTACTGGGTGGGACACACCACAATCCCCAGTCACAGACCTTTAATTACAGTGGATCAATATACCCCTTCATCCCATAGTGGATCAATCCCATATAATTATTTTCACAATTACCTCATAAGATATAAATCTATACACAGTGAATTGGATTGATATTTTGGCCAACCCATGTGAAGCTATAATATGTTTACCCGGTGTGATCTAGTCCACCCAATGTAATGATATAATCGTCTCAACTAGTGTTATCTATTCCATATTATGTTATGATATAACTGAGTTTCCCAACACAATATGGGCCACCCATTGTGTATGTAATTTCCATGAAACACAAAATATTAATTTACAAATAAATTCAATATTATCAGGAAAACTGACAAAATAAGTCATTATTACTTTTCAACATGATTAATTTATTGAAAAGAAATTGTTTTCAGGTCAATATATTTGAAACATTATTAACCCCTAGAAAATAAATGGGTATCAAAGGAATCACTTTAGAACCTGATTGACACATGGACTAGAAATGGGTTTCACAAACATAATTCCATTAGATGATAAACAATTTAGAGAAATAGTGTGAATGGAACCCTATAATAATATCCACAAAAGGTGTATGTTAAACCAATGGATATCCATTTTGATGGAAAATAATTATAAAAGGATCATTTAAATAGTTGGTTTATGAATATTTATTCTTATTTGAAAATTATTTAAAAAACATTGATTATTTTTGAAAACAAGTTTCTCAAAAAAGAACATAAATTTTTTCCAATATATTATGGAAAATATTATTTAAAAATAATACTATAAAAAATAAATTGAATAATTAATGATATAACAGTCGTGACGGTGGATAAATCACGATGTAATGAACATTCCTTTTTCACTGTAGAAAAGATACGAAAGGTTCCTCAATCAGAAAATGGCCAAAATGTTTATTTTTTTAAATAATTTTGATTAAAGATGGAAAACATGGGAAAAATTTTGTTTCAATGATCATATGATAATAGTATTAAATTTTTGGACATGTATTAGAAAACATGGTTTTTAAATATAACGTATTTTTGGCTTAAAAGAGAAATGAAGTCATATATTCATAAAAGAATTTTCATAGTTATATTATGTGACAATGAGAGTAAAATTAGGAACATTACGTGATCATTGATTGAATAAACTTAGTATGATGAAATTACTTATATATAGAGATATACGGATCATAATATTTATAAATGGAATTTTAATAAAAAACAATCCTAAAAACTGTTCAAATTGATGCAATAAACTCTTACCACATTGGTAACATTGAATAAAAATAACCATGAATGAATTAAATTACCTGAAGGATAAAAAAATCATGAAAATAATAAGATTCATGATATAACTTGTAAAATGGTAATTATATATACCTCCTAAAATAGTAATGGTGAATTACATAACATGTGTGACAAGGAGATAATATTGAGAAAAAACTACATAACTGATTTGGAAATTTGCGAACCATGAACCCAATAAAAGATTGTTCCTAAAATTCATATGTTAATTCCGATATAAATTTAAGAAAATAATTAGAAATCAAATTCATTGGTTGAACATACCTAACATAGAATAATTATATGGTGAATAAAGCATGTGTCTTACAAAAGATAAAAAGTTCGATGAAAATATGTTACTACTTGAGTAATTTTTGAATCGTGATCATGATGAAAGATAAATCCAATTGAAAAATTTATCATCATGAAATAAAATAAACTAAATATATAATATTAAATAGAGTAGTATATATATAAAACAAAAATTAAATGAGTGGTGAATATGGTATAAGTCTTCCACAAATAAATGTGAGACTACAAATCCCCTTATATTAAGTATTAACTTTCTTCGTACACATTCAAACCTCATGTATAATAATAGTTAGTTTATTATAATTATTATACAAAACAATTATTAAAAATTATACCATATATGATTTTATTAGGAATTTATTTTTCTCATTTTTTAACAATTCAATGATAGAGTTGTGTTTTGGGTTAATAACTGGTATTTTTTTGTATATATTTTTACACTATAATTAATTAATATGTCATTGATAACTATTTACATGTTTCAAGAATGTAGACATTTATACTAATATAATATATATTCATTTATATATTTAACTAATAAATATATAAATTATTAAAATAGGAAATAAATTACGCATTTACTAGAGATAGTAGGCCTTGTGTTCCCTTATACAATGCTTCCATTATATTCTCATACTTCAAATGAAATAAATGTACATGAAATACATATATATTATAATTATATTATAATTGTCATATAATATATATAATAGTTTATATTAAACACTTCCTTAATATATTCCATGTAATGCATTGATGAAACACATATTTTTTAGGAGGCTATAGTCCACACACCCACCAACGATGTTATCATATTACCACAAAATGGAAATCATGAAGGTATTTATTATATAATAATTAAATAATAATAAATACATCATAAATATAATATTTATCATATAAAAATATAAATCACATAATTATTTTAACCACGAGAGGTGGTAATTGATGAACAAACGACATCAGTTTGCAGGGTGGTAGTCCACTAAACACATGAACGATGATTTCCTATCCAATTTTATTACTATGTGTGAGTGCGTAGCTATTAAATTAAATTTAAAAATATATAAGTTTATTTAGGGTAGTTATTTTATTATACGATATCATATATAAAAATATTGATGGCCTGGTTAAGGGGTTAATGAAAAAAATGCATGTTGATTAACATTACCTCATATTCGGGTAACTCATTTCGATTTGCACCAGAGGGCTTAAATGGTTGGATTTTCACCCAAATTAGTGCATATATTATTAGAATAGGGAAATATGAAGATTATTTTGTTCGTTTTGGGATTCTAATAAGGTATTTATAGGTTTGTATAAGTGATGGGTGGGGGGTGAGTGACCTATTATAATGAAGTAGGAGTGGCATTCTTGGAAATACCAAACATTAAACAATTATGGGAGGTATCCCTCAAATAATATGCCTAAAATAATGTAACAATTAAATAGAAGTGGTTGCTTGGTTTATATTTGGATATAAAAATAGTTTTGTACATTTTTCATGGTCATTTGGCCCCTTAGTATGATGATTAGCCCCTTGGTTATCTCATTTTTCTATTAATTTCTCTAAATAGTTGTCAGTGTTTTCACTAATATATTTTGTCAAAAATTATGTAGACCATATTATAAGTTATAAATATTCAAATTAAAAATATGGAATCCATTTTTCTGAATTCAAATCACATAAGTGGAATAAATTAATTTAAAAATAATTGTACATACGGGACAAAGAAATGGGTTATTAAGTGAAAATGTTCAACAATTTGAAATAATTTTTTATCCAATTTAAATATGAAATTTATTATAATGTTTTAAATTGGATTAATTTATCTATAATATATACATATATATATATAATTTTAAAATGTTAAAATATAATTTATAAACATAAATAATTTAGGCTTAATGAATATTTTAAAATAAAATTCAGTATTTTTCAATATTAATCAAAATATAAAAACTACAAAAAAATTAAAAAAACATCTCGTAGAAAATTTTGGCAATTTTAATTCCAAAATAAAGTTTATTTTTTCAAATATATTTTATATATTTTCTTAAAATATATTTTTAATCAAATTCTCCTTAAATTGGCGGTAATACTTCATTTTAGAAAAATTCATTTTTTGTGCCTAAAATTTGATTTATTGTTATCTATTATATATAAAAAACACAATAAAAATGTTAAATAGTACATGGAATATGTACTGTATAACATACATTAAATTAAATCACAAAAATCGGTTAGTTTAATTTATTGAGATAAAGCGTGTTTTTGAATTGAATTTTTTTAGAAAAGGAATTTATTTATTTTCAAATAGTTATTACTCACTTTTAAGATTAATTTTTATCCAATGGATTGAAATTATATACATGAGTATTTTTTTTCTAATTTAGTTAATATAATTTGAATCTTTAATTATAACGGCTAAGTGATAACTATAATAGTATTTTTGTAATAATATTAATAGTCTATTGTAGACTGGTAAAACCCGATTTCGCATGTAATTAAAGCTATCAATGGAACACGATATTGTGTGTAACATGAGACAAACAAAGTTTTTCTATATGGTAAGATAGTCTAACTATTTATTTTCATGTAATATTAACTTTTTTTTGTGTATAAATCCATCATAACATGGTGTAGCATTCAATTCAAGACATCAATGAAATTTAATTTATTTAATAAAAAACAGGGTATTAAATGAAGTAGTCAATGAAAAAATGAATCTTGATGTGGTTAGAAAACCATATTCATTAATTCCATGAAAATAATCATCACAATCGTATGATTTAAGGACATAACTAAATAATCATTCAATGCATATACACTATGAAATGTTGTACATTGATTATACGAGGTACTAACATGTACCTGATGATAGAATGACCTCAATACTATATTTTAGTATACCATAGTTCCTCATAGTTCGCTTAATATGATACCTATATTAGGTATTTGATAACAGTTCTTCACAGTACGAAAATTCCACCACTTTTAATCCACACATTATTTGAGGTTCCCAACTACATTCCCAATAAAAAGAATTAGTGACCCCAAGAAAAATTAGTTGGACATATAACCTTATTCTCTTCAAGGTCCTCTAATAATCTATTTATATCCCAAAAAATAGTAGGATCCATCATTTCAAGGGGAATATATATCGGTGATTCTCCTCGAACAGGTTCGAATATTAATCTCTACATCTCTATTAGAAGGATATATAGAAAAGTCATGAAGGATGAAATAAAAAAATGATACACCAGTAGTGGGAATTCAATCTTATGAACATTCTAATCATTTATAAAAGGATGGAAATCATGGATGGCACTCCATGCATCTCATGATTCTCATGTCTATCTCAACTTGTATGAACATCCCTTTCACCATTATGAAAATTTCTTCTCCCCAGGGGGTATAAAAGACACCCTCTTATGAAAAAATGTGAACCTAATAAGGAAATAACCATTCAATCCCATGAAATATAAAGAATCCCATCGGTAATAGGATGAAATGGATCGATAATATTTTGTATCCACCAATCTAAAGTGTAATCTATTTTATATATGAACACTAAAAATTTAGAATCCAGATAGAATATCGACATTTATCAACTTATAGAAGTATTCAATCTCAAAATGATGTAAACTCAATAAAACATTATAAATAATTAATATGAGGATAGAATATAAAAAAATCCATGAATAATATTGACGATACTATAATCTCACCTTGGACACTAGATAGACTGAAAATATTCACTTTATGTATATGCTTGACTGTATATATATGGACTTATCCAAGACCCTAATAAAGATCATGACTAAATTGAGAAATTATTCTCCTTTGGCCCCATATATCAATGGTCTTTCTACCTCTTCCTCATCCACCTCCATATCCTAAATGACATGTAGTACTCATGATTACTATATGACCTTGAGCTACTGATCCCATACGTATAGCTATAGATGGTTTTTAATATCTCCCAATAGAAACATGTGGGATTTACAAATAAAATTGCTGATGATGACCAATTTTAATTTAGTATTAATGCTGAACAAGGTATCTATCACAAAGATGTTTCATTTGACCTAGCATTCCACACTAGTGGAATAATATTTTTCTACCTATGTGTACACTTTGACTATTGCTACCTCTATGATAGATCTTAAAGAGACACTTTATACCATTGTTTGAACTACATCCCATTCTTGGAAGTTAACCAAAGTTCCTTACCCCATATATTTCCCTTAGATTATTCTCATTGTTTAGATCTCAGTTTACTAATTCAAAAACATTTTTAATAAAGAATCAATTATCTATGGCCATATAGACTCCCTAATACCATCCTAATATAAAATTTTATAGGTAAACACTCCACTATAAAAAGTAGTAATAAAACATTATAACTCTATAAAATGTCCTAAATTTTCCATTATAGACAATGTATTCTTTTCCATCAATACAAATTCCATATCATGTCTTTCTCTCAATATACACAGAAAGAATTGATCAGAAAAACTAGGATATAAATCTTATAGATAATATCTTGTTGTATTTCATCTAAATTTAGAACATCAGACTAGATTTATGGATGATTCACAATTTTTTTAATTCACATGTGTTATCCTCATCTCTGATGGCATATATAAAATTCTCAAAGAAAGAAAATGTGGCCTCTAGCCCTAAGTCGGCATCATAGGGGCCACTATCCCCAGAAAAATTAGATGGATGTTGTTACTAAAAAACACCTATAATCTTCAACATAGTTGATAATGTTATTCAATCTCCATATTTGTTCCTTATGGACCATATAAATCACTAAAAATTTGATAATCTTTTCCAATATCATGTAAAATAAGAGGTTCAATATTCAGCACTACTGGTGGGTTAGGTCCATCCACAATTAGATAATGGTCATAGATACCTTCATGGAACTCAAAAAGAGGCCTTCCAAGAGTCATATATATACAACCACAAGCACGTGAATCAAAAAAGATGAAACAATTGAAATAATACTAATTGGATTCAAGACAATCCAAAGCCTCTCTACATGTTAAAAAATTGAATAAATTACATTATGATTAGAAGTTATGCATTAGGGATCACTACCCATGAAACACTAACCCAACAACAAACTATTTAGGCCATGGTTTTGGTAATATACCAAGTCCAATAATTTAGTGTATGCTAAATAGAGTATCAATTGTAATTTATTGAGGAAAAAACCATTTATGTTTTAAATGGCGTCCCCATTTAATGGTAAACACTTAATTTATGAGTCCAAATTTAAAATATCATTTTGTTATAAAAAATTATAGATTAATTAGTTATCATTCACTTGTTATAAAGGAAAAAGTTTTATAAGTTAAAATAGGAACTTCATATAGCAGCAACCAAAAATTTTACAACTGGTTATAGGATATAAAAAACTATATATTTGATGATTCAACTATATAGATTTCTATTACTTATTTATTGATACATGAACATTTTAATTTACCATTATAATCAATTTAATTGCAATAAACTAATGATTCAGATCATGTAACCACCTTCCTATTGTGAAATTTATTTATAATTGGTCAGTTAAGATAACACCATCAAGATATTTTGGAAAACACAATTTATATTTATGTAGACATGTTAAATAACTGATTATTTATATATTTCCTTGCATGAAACAGTAGTTTAATTACTAATATAACAATCATGGAACCTAGAATATATAGTAGGAAATGCACACAATAAAAAAATTAAAGGAATATGTATGAAATATAAATGTTTATGGGATTATAATAATTCATGAACAATAATTCTTTACCATACCGGGCCAAGGGTAAAAATCCATAATCTTGACTAATAACACAAAAAGTGTGTCTCATCCTATGGTGAGATTAGTAAGACTGTTATAAGAGAAATATAAAACAACATATTCAATCCAAGGAAAAATGTATTTTACCATGTATATGGGTTCAGTACTCCATATAACAAGATTATTTTCAAATTATAATATGTTTGACTTTCCTTTATACCAACAAGAAAGAGTAGGGAAATGAGATGTCATATGAAACAAATTTTTGATATCCAAAACCCATCTCACACTTATGTATCTAATCATAGATAACCAAATTGCCTCATGTTTGGCTCACCATATGCCAGAATCTACAAACTAGTATGGATGGTCTATGATTGTATGGTAATTAGACTATACCCCATTTATCATAGTATAAAACTGTGGTGAAACATGTGATAAATAGTTGAATAATTTTAATAGTGATGTAGTACAAATAATAAACATCATACCAGATAAATATATAAGCATTGTGTGGAGTCATATAAAACTTTTTATGTCATTATGCTATAAAAATTGGTTGTATGGTTAACATGAGGAAGGCATACATAATAAATTATGTACAAAATAGAACAATGTAAAATATCTAAATTCCACTCATATCAAGAGTACTAGCTTGGTCTTCTACTCCAACACTATATACTAGTAAAACATTAAACATACAAATACAAGAATTTTATCTTATCCCCGTCAACATTCATCGTGTGTTTTCTGCTACCAATTTATGATCAAAATAGTGTGTGAGTAAAACATTGAAGGAGACTACCAATAATTACTATAACTACCCAGTCTATGAATATGTCCTGAAACAGTGTGCATACAATAATAAAAAAATAGTAAATAAAATAAATTATTCCTATATTGTCTAGAATTCTACATGGTACCCATATATGATACAACCTACTTTATACTGACCAAAAATTCCTCTAAGAATTTACGATTTTAGAACCAATAATGATCATCATGTAATTTAAATATGGGTAAAAATTATTTAACATCATGTTAATTAATATTACTAAATAATAGGTAAAATCTTATATATTAATTATAGATAAAAATTATTGGACAAATATTCCATTAATTATTTATTAAAACATAAAACATCATGTTAATTAGTTATAATAAACAATAAGAAATATGGTTTCCATTAATTACTAATAAAATTATGGAATGTTATCTCTATTAATTTCAATAATCAATAAAAAACATCATGTCCAATAATTCTAAATAACAATATGGAATTTCTTGTCAATTAATTATATATAAAAATATGGAATGTTCATTAAATTAATTATAATAAATTATTTTTAAATTAATATCTATTAATTATATATAAATTATAAGGAACACAACACCCCTTAATTTGAAATATAACATATAGAAGGTCATTTCCATTACTGGAGGTAAGCATGAAGTATTTCACGTCCATGTTATATTAAAATAATGTATAATGGAAGTCCCCTATCTATTTACCAATTTCATTCATCATTAAAATTATATGGAACATTAATAATAAATAGGGGACAATATTTTCTACATACCAGTACATCATTTGAAAAGGTTCTAGGACATGGCCTTACAATTAACCTTTTATTAATTCTATTTCTTTGGGTTCTTGTCGTATATGGGTATTTTCATTCTACATAAATCTTATTATTTCAGTTAAATAATCCTATTTGCAAGGGACAAATCACAAACCTAAAATGAGTTTTATTGTTATGAAAAAGACTAATATTGGTCATGGGATAAAATAAACACACCCAAATGGGTTTTTTTGAGCCAAGTTATATAAACTCAAATATTCCATTTGGTCTGAATGTTCTGACAAATTTATGGCATAATAATATACTTACTAAATTCCACATTTAGAGATGACACACAAGGTCTGGTTCATGACACACCATCACATAGCATTAAAACTAGAGTAATAGGGATATTTTTTAGACCAAATACTTTATATTAGCATATTACATCATATAGGATAATAGCCTCAGCTATAGTTTAGAGTGGATGAGATTGGAGAAATAAGAAAAAAATCATGAAAATTGGGATTATGAGTTCATGAGAAAATAAAATCTAAAAGGGAAAGAGAAAATGAGAAAATAATAATTATGAATTATTTAATTACCAAGGATTATCTAACATGACCAATGAACTTTGAGTCTGTGTCTAGATGATGGAGCTATCTTAGATTCAAGGAAGTGATATGGAGGATTTCTCCACATCTGTTCTCTATTGTGAAAATGATGGTGGATATATTTTAGTTTTATGGGAAAATGATGTCCAAATAGACATTTACCCATTTTAAAAAAGTTTCAAAATTTGGCGATATGGTTGGAAAAATTTTGAGATGACCCTAATCCATAACTATTTTGGGATAAGTCCCACTTACGGTCTATTTACATGGTTTGAAAAAATTGGGCACACACTGGGAACTCGACATTATCCCATGGCACACACCCCACAAGGGCATGGCACGTAGTTAATAGAAACCCTATTCAATCCATGCTAACATCCAATAAAATAAACTATATGATATTAATTTCAATGAAACCACGCTTTCATGGTCAAAAAAAATTCTCTTATAGATTGGGATTCATGGTTAAGCCACACAATTATTAATATCCATGTTACAACCCTTCACCTCACTCAACTTTTTCAAAAACATGATCTCTTTGTTTATAGAATTTCCATGAGGACTCATACACATTATAGAGTTCTAAATATTTTTTAAATAAAAAAACAATTTATTTAAACTTAATTCTTTTTTATTCAGACCTTTTATAAAAACCAGTATCTTTTAATATCACCAAATAATATTAGGTCATTTATCTAGGTTCTCCCCTCTACAGTATCCAACTATAGGATGATAAATATACATTTTTCTAATCTCTTCCTGAAACCCCATATTTATATATTTTTATATTTATAACACACAACTATGTTAAGGTTGATAATCATATATCAAGATAGATAGTTCGAAATTATTATAATTATCCAGATTCTATCTATAGTTTCATTTTATTTTTAATGAATAAAATTGTTTCATCATCAATAATGGTCATCGCCAACATGATTCATCATATTTATCAACATTATCTAATAAAAAAATAATATTTAAATAGAAAATAACCATATTTATTAATAATATAATCGTGAACAAATATCCATGTTTTTCTAAATATTGACACCATCCTTTGAATATATCAACCCTTAGGATTAACCTAGGTCTCACTAGTAAAATTATATTCATGTCCTTCATAAATTTTCACAATGAAAATTTCAATTATAATAATCATAACAACAATGTGTTCCTATAAATGCTGACAATCTTAGGAACACTCTTTGTGCGTCAGTGTTGGTTGATTTGATAACCAATATGTCCTATACACCATTGTTACCCTTAGATGAATATATTGCACAACTAAAAACACATGAATGTATCTATATAGTAATTTATTTAAAATTAAAACCACATAATCTCTACCATAACAAAACATAATGAAATTATTAAATACATAGAATTCTCTCTGTATTATGTCATTGTATTATGTTCTCAAATATATGTTTTCCAAAATCTAGTTCCCTTGCGTTATGATTTATATCTGTTTACCCCAATATAAATAATATTCTTCATATTAAATTCAGAAAATTCTATTTGTATGTCAAAATTCTAATTTCTTGTTCAATTTTTATTTATTTGATATGGAAAGTCATATTGTAAATATATTCATTGATCGATTTTTCCTAATAATCCCGTCCGATTAAAGGGAACTTACCAAATTATTACCAATTGAGGCACAATTAATTTTATAAAATCACTAATATTATCATTAAAAACTCACTCTGTTCATTTATGGAATTATGAATAATGTATTCCTTTTCCATATTAATTTGTTTTAATTTTTTCCTTAAACTGAACTAAAATGATTCATTTCTAATGATTCTTAAACACTCTTTGTACATTTTTTCACTTTATTTTGACATAACCTATCATGATATATTCCAATATTCCAATATAAATATAAAATAATTTCTTAAATACATTATTTCATGGGCACCATTATTATATTCCCCCTTTTATACCATATGACATGATTGTGATACCCAATTCATTCCTTCAGTAACCCTTATGACTAATTTTTCATGTGGAAAACATATGAATAAACAATTAATTATAGGTTATGATCGATATAACCCCAATGAATTTGGTAATTTTTAGTCACATGAAACTACATCTGTGATGGTTTTGTGGTTATTCGGGGCTCATGCTTCTCCATGTGCTATAGTATATGTATTTATCTGGGACTCATGTCCTCCTTGTGTAATGGTCTTAGCAGCTAGCCTTGACTCATGCTTATGTTATGTTTTATGTTTTTTCAACATTTAAATGATTACATGATTAAATGATCCCATGTTCTATATTTTATTCTTATATTTTTTTATTAATATTCGATGCATTTTTTATGTCATCATGTTATGCCTTCCACCCCTTGGTCTATGCATTACTCATATACTTACTCTCGTACTTTGTTCTTTAGCTCATCCCATTGCTCATTTATTCCCCATTTTATCATATGTATATATACTGTCTTAATGGAATACATGATCACATTTTTCAAATTAAATGAATGAGTTTTTATTTCTAGTTCAATTTTTTCAGTTTTATGCACCTAATCATCAAAAGATTTTGGATTTTAGGGTCATTATACTGTATTTTATGGATAGTTGGGTTTAAAATAATGTAATGGATGTGATAATAAATAGGGTAATTATATTTTATATCATAGAATGGTATAGTCATTTTTGGAGAATAGGATTGGAAAAGTTAGTAAGAACCCTTAGGATAACCCTATCACCATTGATAACCTATATTGAAATATAGAAATTCACATGTTAGGATATACTTTTCATTTATAATTTTACACTTTTTTTTTATTTTCATTTTTATATTGTTATTATATTATTATTAAATCCACAAAATATTATTTTTCTTTTGTATTCAATTGGAGAAAATAAGGGAATTACCCTTACATATTTTCCCCATTTTTATTAAAACAAACATTCAAGGGTGAGATTTTATAAACATGGAATGTAATAAACTAGAATTATATTAATAGAATTTACTAAATTATAAATTTTTAATATATTATAAATTAAATAAAATCACATATATAACACAATATGTACTTTATAAATGAATAATTAATTAATTAGAAGGTATTTATAGAAATTTGGAAACCAAAACCAATTGAATAGTCACAAGAACATTGGAATCGTAATGTTAAATTTATGAATAATAAACTTGGTAATGGAATAGTATCCTCACCTGTTTATGTATTAATAAAATTTATCCACTTTTGTAATCAAAATATCATGTTATTATATCGTTGAATAAGTAAATACATGTTTCAAATATGATAAATTAAATGTTGGTATTTATATAAAATAGAAATGTATATTTAAAGTTTTTTAATTAATATAATGATTTAGAAGAAAATTAAATTTCATAAAATTCATTAATATATAAATGTTTTTTTTCATATGATTTTAATAAATTTTTATGAAAACTTAATTTTTTTTCTATGTGTTATAAAATCAATAATAAAAATTAAAATCGATATTTTCATGTAAATAATGATTTTAATTTAAAATTAAATTCCAAAAATTTAGAATATTTTCAAAAAAAAATAGTTTTAAATTATTACATATAAAAATTCAAAAATGGTTATGGTGGATTTTTTTTTCTAATATAGTTAAATTTTGGGATAATAGTGAAGTACGATAAATTATGATATATGAAAAATACATGAATTATTGTGTTATTGATTATGTATGGATGATGTAAGAACCATTGGCCATGAATCATAGGAACTAGCTTATCCATTTAGTTACATTAATCCATAATATTCATTGTCTTGAGAAAATAAAAAAAATGAATAATAAAATAAAATAACCCTCTATTCCCTATAAATACTAATTTTCAGCACCTTTTCTTCTCTAAACTCATTATCCAGGAAGATTGCCCAAATTTTTTCCAATAATCTTCTCAGGTATCCTAAACATGTGAGGAACCATTGGTCTTAATAAAGTATAAAACTCAGGTACCTCTTGGATGTTCTGAATGAGTGTAATTAAAGAGTTAAAAACCTCATTGTTTTTCATTTTATTTTTATTTTGAAATCTGTTTCTTTTCATTCCATATCCACACCTCACCTTATCCATGTGAAATGATAAATTTGGAAAAATTATTATAATGTAATTTTATTTTTTTAATGGAACAACACATCATCATTTCTTTTCTACTCCCATTTTGTTTTAAAAATGACAACATCACATGTAACGTGTTTATTTATCTTATCAATGATGATGAGTTTTCAATTTCAATTACCACCTTAATGAATGATAATAAAACCATTTTTTGGTCCAACCAAATTATAATATACTTATTATATTTTAGTTATTATTTTGAAACAAATATATATACATAATATTACTTAATAAAACAAATATAGTTTTTGATGAAAAAAATTTTTCCAATATAGCATAAATTGTTATCATTAATTGTTAATCTAGTAAATAATCCTCACATATTAGAAAACATGATATATAACATCATTAAATATTATTTATTTTCATTGATGTAATATAATTTGAAATATTGACCACTATTCTCATTTTACATGATTTTCCACACACATACAAAACTGAAACGATCATGAAAACCAAGGGAAAGAACACTCTATAAAGATGAAATTATATATTATAACTCTTGAATAATTCTATGTACGAGATTAATACAATTTTTATAAATCAAATAAATGTTTAAAATATACTATATTAATTAATTATTTTATTTTATTTTATTATCCATGATATTATGATCATGTGCCGATGAATTTCAAACATAATGTAAGAGATACTTTTTGGACCCACATTTTTTCTTCATGTTCCACTTTGTTTCTCAGTAACATAATGTAATTATTAGTATTTTTTATGTAATCCTCATTAATTATGTTTGTATGTTCTAATCATATTTTCATAGAAAAATTATTCTTTCCTTTTCAGGGAATACATGTCTCGAAAATATTTCCTACTAATTTTGGTTTTATAAGAAAGCTTGACTAAAGGGAACATACAAAAATATTAACCATTTTCAATTACAATACAAAATCTATTTTATACCATAATTATTTTTCTAAAATAACATATTTTATCACGAAAAAATAACTATTTAGTTTACGGTTTTATGAAAACAAATATGACAATTTCTCTTTAAAGTCTATTTCATATTTTATATATATTACACTCTAATGACTCATTTCTAACGATTTATAAACACAGTTTTTTTATTTTTTTCACTTAAGATTGGAATCACATATCAAGTCCTAAGAGTAATTTCCCATAAAAATATCCATTAATAAGTTATGTCCAATATTTAGTGGAAACTATTATGATATTACCTTTTTTATAAATTATTACAAGATTATGACACCCATTTCATTGTATGGTTATCCCTTATGTTTGATTCTTCATGTGGAACATATATACATGAGCATATTATGGTGTTTCCACCCATATAGTTTTTAATTAATTTGTTAATTTTTAGTCTCACAATCTATCATGTTCAATGGTGTTGGTGGTTAGCCTTGACCCATTCTCCTCCTTGTGAAATGGTCTTAGTGGTTAGCCTTAACTCATGCGTATGTAATTGTGTATGTTGCTAAAAAATCTAAGATTACATGATCTAATGATCTATATTTTATTATTCCATATGTTTATTCATGTTACATGATATATTATGTCATCATGTTATTCCTTCTAACCCATGTGCTATTATTTACTCATATGATTATACCCCTACTGTGATTTGTAGCTCATCCCATTGTTCATGTATTACCCAGGTTATCTAGAGCATATATGGGTAAAAATGGACGTTAGTATCACATTAAGAATATTATGTAATGTATATTTCTTTATTTTGGTACCATGTTTTCATTTTTATGTTCCTAATCATCCAAATATGGTAGAATTTACATTCCGGGACTGGTATGTGATGGTTTTTATGAAAAAAATCATGTAATAATATATGTTAAAAAGTTTGGGTCATTAAAAATTTTAAAACCCTCAACCATAGATTCAATCATCTAGTTTTTACATTATAAAATTGGAACTATATTCCCAATATTGGATCCTAAGGAATCAAATTGTTCGGAGCCTTGTAACACTAGATACATGTCATTATACTTGGATGCATCAAAAAATATTATAATGGAAAAAATGAATTTCTTAATAATATTTTCAATGATTAAATCATTATTACATATACCATATCCTTTTATATCAATAATAAGAAACACCCTATCATCCTAGAGAAATGAAAAAAATAAAATGGTGATATGGAATGCTAAGTAATTGAATACATAAAACAAAATATATCATAGAAGAGATAAGGCATGAATATTATGGAAGTAATAAATAATAAATAATAATAAAATTTAAATAATCATAATATATTGACACTTATCCATGTATATAATATTTATTTGAATATTCGCATCGACATTATTAGTGTATTTCGTAATGATGTCATTCATAATGTTTTAAATAAAAAAAATATTATTGAGTAATCATACCAAGACATCACACATACTTTCAAAGGTCATAATCCAAATACCCAAACTAATATTCTTCAAGAGGCATACTAATTTATTGATGGGATATATAATTATTTTCCCCATCTATTTCAAAATATTTCTAATGTGTTCATCATATGATGAAATAATCTAATATATTTCACAAGCCTTAGTAATCAATAACTATTTATTTTATAAGAACTAGCATACATAATGTAAATAAGTTCCCTTGAAAAAAATGAATATATACCATCCATAAAAATATGGTTTATGGTAATATTATATTATATCCATAATAAATAATGTGATCCATCTATGGCCATTGGTATAGATAAAAAATTTTTGGAATGATTATTAGAACATTTCATAAGGAAACTACCATTTCCATTTTAGAATCATTTATTTGAAATCATAATATTCTAAAAATTACCGGAATAATATTTCATTTAGAATGAATGGAAATATTTATATGAATATTTAGATTATTGAGTTTTCATAATGACTAAAAAAGAAAATTTTTCAGTTTATGATAATATAAATCTTCTGTTCACACATTTGGTAAAAAGTTCCTAATTTAGAAAATGAAAATAACAAATTAATTTAATTTTATATAGAAAATAGAAAATAAAAAAATTATATTATTAGATCACTTTATGAAATTAAAAACAATGTTTAAAAATATTTTAATTAAGATATAGATATAGAAGAAAAATATTATTAAGAGAACTGAAAAGGAAAGAGTATTTTCTATTAAAAAATTATTGTATACTATTGGTAAAAAAAGAGAATACGGTGTGAGATCCCCAATAATAAACATTAAAAAAATAAAATATATGGGATTTAAAATATAAATACAATATAATTATTACAATGAAATATTATAACTAAAAATTCTAGAATAAGGATGTGATTGAGAAAAAATCCCATACCTCAAGGTCGACTTACTTCATATGTTCTTTTAAAAAAATTTATAATTAATATAAAGTTATTAAAGTTATATAACAGAACCATATTGTAACATATGATATAATTATATCATTTCAACAATAATTTATCAGTAATTATTTTTTAAAATTATTATTTCTGATTGTAAAACTGTTTTTTTTCTTGTGTGATTTGATTCTGTAGTTTTGGTCATTTTATATTGATCATGGATAGATTATACCAAGAGTTTTAATCATAATATAAATATAATATATATTCATTGTAATCATATTTATAAGAACATTTGAGAGGGATAAAATAATAATGAATCACATCTTTTAATAGAAGTTGTCATCCACAAATATGCACGGGTGAGATTACCATATCTGAATGGGTGGAATGTTAATAATGTGAAATATATATTATATTTCAACAATAATAATTGTTAAATAAATTTAAAATTTGAAAATTATATAATTTATAATATTCATCCATGAATGAGGGTACTAAAAAATAAAATACATCCCTTCGTGATGTGGTTGTCTGTACGTACTTATGAATGATGCATTCATTACATACATGATGAAGAAAGAGATGAATAATGGTTATGCCTTTAAAATTATTGCATATTAGTATTTGGGAAATTATGATGACATTATAAAATAAAAGTCATCATATATAGTTTTAGGTATAGGATGACAGAAAATTAAAACACTTGGTTAAAATCTATAACACTAATATTGACAATGTACTTTATCTTAAGACTTAATCCTTCAAAGGTTGGTATTTTTGTTAAAAAATAAATATTGATCATGTTTTTGTATGATAGAAGGTATTTGGTAATTATTTTTTGATATATAAGGCCCATGAACTTTAAAAAATAGATGAGAGTTGGTGCCATTTTGTAATGGTGGGAGGGGATCCCCTTGGAATTATTATTATGATTAAAATATATAATTTTTACTCAATTCATGTGCCTCAAAATTATACGATTTTGAATGAGTGAAAGATATAGGATCGAAATTTAGATATAAGTTTTTTTAGAAATTATTATATAAATTTTTAATTATTTTTAACCCATATCATTATTGTTTACCCCGACCTGTAACACCCAATGATTTCATAGTATTTTGTTTTCTTTATAGTAATTCAATTGCTTGCATTACCCGCAACATCGAGTTCGAGCGCACCACGACATACCAAACTAGTCATTCAAATAGCAGTTATGAATAGTATTAACTGAATTCTGACTTTTACAAACACCATATAATTTTATAATCCATATTATGTGTTTCATAGAAATAATATTGTAACTAATTCATTTTTCCAGATAAAAGAAGTATTTTTCAAAATAATGCAATTTAACTACCTTTTAATTGAGAAACCTTTTAAAAAGAAATATTTGACACATTTATATATTCAATTTAATGAAATTAAATTGTTTTTTATAATTGTTCCAAAAATATTCTATTTTTGATAAATTTTTGGTACTTTTCTAATAACATTCATATTTTGATGAATAGTGAAAAATACTAAATTTTAATTGAAAACAACTTTTATAATCAAAATAATTTATAGTGTTAAATTATTAATTTGCATGGTTTTTAAGTATAATCCGATTATATTTTTATCATTTAATACAATGTAGGTCTTTATAAGTAATTTAACATTTAAATTTGACCTAAACACATGCAAAGCTTTTGAGAGTTTTTACTTCTTCAAAAATACTTTTTTTGTTTTGACAGCGGGAATTAATTTTAAAATAATTAATCCTAATTTTATTATTTTAATTTGTTAAAATATAATTCATTTTTGAATTTGGAATATCTAAAATTGGGTAGAGGGAATTTCTGATATTTTTTCAAGAAACTTTCAATTTTTGATGAATAGTGAAAACACTGTGTTATTCATTAAAACTAGATTTTTATTTAAATAATTATTTATTTTATTTATTTTATGTAAATATATATAAATAATACCTATATAAGTTAAATGTGATTCATTGGAGTCATTTTTATTATAAATGTAGATGTATACAATGTTATTGAACTTTTTACTGTCTTTTACCCACCTTCTAGGAGCATTTACAATTTTTCATAAAACATAATTTTACCAATTCTGTGAGTTAAATTTCAAAAATCCAAGAGACACAGTTGTAATCATTAAGTAAAATGTGGTTCAATAAGAATTTTTTTTTTGAAGAGTACCTTTTGACATTTATTTACCACGGTTAAAAGTTAATAGGGTAAATAAGGGTAAAAATGATATCATAATTATCCTAAAAAATGCCATAATTCTATTGGATTTGAGTAATTTGATAAAAAACAACCTTATAAATAAAATATGATCTCTTTTTTTCCACATTGATTAGATTAGGAAATTTATTTTTATTTTATTTAAGGAAGTTTAAAAATTATTAAATTCAATGTTTAATAAATAAACCTTTTTTAATATCGGGATATACATAAGATAAATTCGACGATAAATATTAATTATAAATAAAAAAATATTTCCTACATAATTATATTTTATTTATAATTTTTATTAATTATATAATTAAATTTATTTATGACACAATGATGATGCAGTAATTACCTTATTAATGAATGATTAAAATAGTTGATATTATTAATATCCAAATAAATGTAAATTGAGACTTCTAATGAATTCCACAATTTTTATAGGTTAAGAAGACATGTTAGGGTAGATTATATAAATTTTATTCAAAGAGATAATGTTTTTATGGCTTTCAAAAAAATCCACTACTAAGTAGTTTCGAAATTGACATAATTGAGTTTTTAAAAGAAATTCTATATTATTAATTGATATAATATTACAAAAAACATATGTTCGGACAAAGGACATATATAAGGAAATATATATTAATAATTTACCGCTTGGGGTTCATTGGGATTTTTATACTATGTTTATTATCATATAATAAAAAAATACAAAGAGACATTGTAAATGTCAAACTATTTAACAAAGAGTTAAATCTAAATGATGATGTTAATATAGTGACCAAAATCTATCTATAACCTATTGGTTGAACGGTTTTAGACCCATCCCCAACTTATCTTAAAAATGAATCATTTTGGAGCTATTAGAAACCAAAAATTATTTTATTATAATATAATATTTCAATCTTTTCCTAAAGTGTCTCTAACCTCTATTATAAAAGTGTACTTCCACTTATCTTAATTTCTCACCTCCAAATCCATTTTGATCGACCATCCCATGCCCAAATATCCTCTCAGATATCCTTCTCTTAAACCTAGAGGCCTTAGTTTGCTTATAAATCCAACCTATAGAGTCTTTTTGATCAACTAAAAAAGGAAACACACGGAGAAGAGGAAATAATTTCACCACCCTCTATCGAGTTATATTATTCTTCCACTTCCTCTTTATTTTTTGATTCCATTACAAAATAATAAATAAAGTACCTCTTACATACTTTTATGATTTTATAAATATGGTACAACCATATTCGTTATTCTGTCCATCCTATAAATGAAAAAGTCACCATACGTGCGTACGTACGGCTTACCATCTCCACGTCATGGTGTAGTTTGTTATTCAAACACTTATTTATTTTTATGTGTATAATAATGTGTATTACTGATGTAAATAATAAATATAAAATGTTAAATATTCTTTACATATGATATAACATCCAATTACATAAGATTTCACTATCAATATAATGATATTGTCACACGTGCATACGTACGGATTTCCGTCTCCATGAACGTGATGAAATTCATTCCCCGTAGTAACCATTCAAGAATAATATTAATTTGATGATTAAAAATAATTTCGAAAGACTTTATATCATTATTTATATTGATCAAATACATTATATCCATAATAAACATGACTTACGTAACAAAACATATAAAGGAAACAGAATCATTTAAGACCCGAAATAGTGATACCACAAAAATATTACTAACAAAGAAATATTAGAAGATAATTTATGATATCATATTTAGGTATGATTTTCTTTTATTATTTAATAAAATTTATTTAACTATTACACCCTAGGTTAATGTTGGTCGGAGTGGATACTCAAGAGGGGGTGAATTGAATTCTAATTAAAAATTTCTGTTAAAAAATATTTCTCTTAAAATCCCCCAATTTAAAAACAAAGTTAAACTGTAGTGAATCAATACAGAGTTTAGAGGTTCAATTAGTTTCTCAAAGATTTATTAGGTCTCAGTTAACATAATTTGACGATTAAATTAACTTTTGAAACTAACTTACTGGTTTACAATAAGTATAAACACTTGCAAATTTAACTATCAAAGTAGCTTTAAAATTGTTTTTTATTTCAAAGTAATAGCAGCAGAATATGTAAAACATATATGTAATATTTATAGACATAAAATAAAATGCACAGTAGAGTTAACCAAGTGGTTCAGTCTCAAGCCGAGACATAGTCCTCTCAATAATTTAAATAAATTGATCCACACCCTGGATCGGGGTTAACAACAGTGAACAACTGTCCAGGCCACACAAGGACCTCTTCCACAGTTCTTTGTGGGAAAATCAAACAACAGCACATAGGCTATTCAGGTCTTACTTGACCTATACCACATTCCATAGTGGGAAACAAAGAGTTATGAAGTTCGAGTGAGGATTTAAGAATCTTCCAGTTTAGCATAGGAGACAGTGTGTGTGTAAAATAAACAGGGTACGCACATTGATCAAAATGTAAAGATAGATTCACTAAAGGAAGAATGTATTAGAGTTTAGAAAGCTCTAGTGATTGGAAGTGCAACTATGGACTCGTTGGATTTAGCAGAGATGCTTTTGAGTCCTTCTATGGTTTCCTGTTTAAAAAAACAGAGTATCGTGATTCAGCATGATGTTCTTCACAAGCAAGAGTGTTCTCTGATTTCCAGTGTTCTTTTTATGTTCTTCAGTAGTGCTGGGTTGCATGCATAAGAGTTTCCTTTAGAAATTTCAAATGCCCCTTCTTCTACTTTGTCACGTTTTCTTCAGTCTCTCGTGTATATTCATGGAAGAATTCTCTTATTTTTCCTTTTCACGCATCCATCCATTTTACTGCAGCTCGATCATCCTTTTTATTAAACGAGCTCCAGTAATGGGAATGATTACCTTTCCATAGATACGAGGTACGGTCTCCTGACATGCCAACAACTACCATTAAATATCATTAATTACATTATAAACATCAAAGATTACCGTTAGAATTAAATATGAATTTATAGAGTTTCAAACAGTTTTCCTGGCTATCGGCGAGTCATGAGATCGGTGAGACATTTTGAATCTGCATCAGTTTAGATTGCATCAGCATCGGTGTGTCAACTTCATCGGTGTCATAGCATCGGTGGCTTAGCATCAGTAGATTAGCATCAGTATCTTAGCATTGGTATCTCAACATTGGTATATTAGGATCGGTAGATTAGCATCTGTATCATAGCCTCGGTAGATTAGAATCAGTGTCACTTTGGACCTTTGATAGTTAATTGTGTGACCGTTAATCATCGGTGCGACTGTTCATCATCGGTTCGACCGTTCATCATCGGTGCGATCATTCATCATCGGTGCGACCATTCATCATCGGTGTGACCGTTCATCATCAGTGACTCAGGAAAATTACTATCGGTGAGTCAAGACATGGAATTCTTACAAATTGTCTGTTCAATCCAGAATACATCCAGGTCAACCATAACCATACATTGATCATTGATAAACATTTGTAGATATGATTTAAACAACTTTAGAAAAAGTTGATCAAAATACTAAAAGGAAATAAATGAAACTAATATTTGTGATTATTAAAAGAACCATTCCACAGAGAGTTCAACAATCTCCCCCTTTTTGATAATCACAAATCAATGGCATAAATGAAGAGAGAATATGGTATGTCATTCATTATGATCCCCCTATAAAAAAGAATATATTCCAAAAGTTAAAACATGGTTTGAATAGCAATCAGAACATATATATAACTGAGTAATTCTCCTCTTTTATCATTACTCCCCTGTGTATACATGTATCTGATAAATAGACAACCTGGGATCGTATGGACATTCAGGTCACCCATCCAAACGTGATGCATCCAGAGATGATGCATCCAGATTTCAAATATGCATGCATGATTCACCTGTTTTCTATCTGTGATTTATCTACCCCTTTGAGATTATCAAATAGAAGTGATAAAGAATGATATAAAAGAAGATACCATAAAAACAGTGAGTACACATATTACAAACAAAAGAGAATAGTTCTGGAAAACTAACACCCTATCCAAAATATACTGTAACAGCTATTTCATGGGGTGCAAGGGAGATTTCCCTTTAGAAGTAGGAGTAATTGAAGGTCTAGAAGGTTGTTGGGTGGAAGGTGGAATTGGCCTCATGGAGAAAGGAGGTATGACAACCCGAGTTGGACGAACTGTGGGTTCAAAGGTCACCTGCTGCGAAGAAGGTTGTTCTGATTGTTGCTGTTGAAAGACTGGTATAATACTGGAAAGAGCATGAGAAACAGACATCTGGCTGGGAGAAACATCTGATGATTGTAGAGTCTCAACTGAAGGAAATACAATTGCTTTTTCTTGCACATGAAGGTAGGGTTTTAGCAAGTTGATGAAGTCTGGAATGACTTCTCCACTGAACTTCATGGAGTTTTCAAAATCATCCTTATTTTGCATGAAATTTTCTAAAGTGGGGGTAAAATCATTTAACTAGTCAACTTGAGCTTTAAAAGCTTGAGTCACTAGAGGGAGTCTCAAATTATCAGCCAGTACTTTAAAATGATGATTCACTCATTCTTTGTGTAGATCGTAGAGAAATAATGATCGACATTCTCCTTAATCTCCTTTTGAGCTTTTGTAGCATCAGCCGAATACAACTGTACCATTTTATGCACCTGATCACTGTGATATTTAATTTTCTTCAAGGAATCTAAATCTAAAATCTTCCCAAGAGCACCCTGCTCTTCTCTAACTACATCTCTTAAAGTATGTAATTCAGGGCCAGTGATCATGGTCACTTTGGAATTTCCAGCCTGAGCAATAACCTGAGTAATCTCAGCTTTTAACTTCCTCAAATCTTATTTCATCAAATGTTCTATCAGATTTCATAAAACTTCCATCATACCAAAGATGTTTGTTCTGAACTCACCTGACATAGAAACAAGATTGCTGCCTAACTCTGTAAGTGTTTGATTCAAAGAGGTAATATTCATGCCAATCGATTCACTATAATTTCACAGGTCTGGTTTGATAAGGATTTCCGCTCTTTGAGCCAAATCATTCATAGGAGTATCAGATAATGTCAAGGGAGTAGGAGCAGGAATATGAGATAACTAACTTTTCATAGTCTCCCTAACACCTTGAATCAATTCAACCTTGAAATTATCAAAATTTGACTGAGAAAATGCCGGATCAGGTCTACTTTGAGATACTGAAGGATCAGGTCTGACATCTGTTCATTGAAAAAACTCAGCAACAAGTTGAGCCTTAACAGAATCACTTATTCCTGCAAGATCCACTTATACATCTTCCTCTTCCTCTGGGTTGTCCAATCCTAGAACAAAAATACCTTGATTCTCTTCCCATGCCGCTTTGCATGAAGGGTATACATGATTCACAAACTGAGCTCGTCTAGAATTTTTAGGAAGGACTTCTCCATCCTCATCACTCTCCAACTGTTCTGTCCTCTTTCCCTCAGGGAATCTTTCTTGCTCAATAGGTTGGGGTTGAGGATCATCTAGAATCAAATTCTGACCTTCAATAGGTCGAGCATCAGCATCATCATCATCAGCAACATCACCATTACACTCACTATCACCACTACCTCAATCACTATCATCATCACCCTTATCACCATCACCACCTTCATCATCATCATCATCATTAAATAATCTCTCAGTAGAACTGTCTGTACTTCCAGATTCATACTCCTTAGAAGTTGATTCAGTAGTCTCGCCTTCTTCTTCATCATCTAAAAGAAGTTCAAAATCATCAAAATTGATAGGAGGACTTGCTAAACCAAATTCCATCCTTCTTCACTTTGGGCTAACCGTATCTGGATCACTCCATTCATCAAGAGATGATTCAGCCTCTTATTCATCATTTAGATTCTCATCATCTTCTTCTTCTTATTATGATCCTTTCTTACTGGATTCACAAGTTTCTTTAGGAACAACCACTTCCTCTTCTTCATCTGAATAGATCACTTCCTCACCCGGTTTTAAGCTAGGATCTCTTACTTCCCTTGGTCTCCTTGGATGATCAGTAGGATTGAAGGACTCATATAACTTTTTTTCATCAGCAACCCAATTTTTATTCCATGGGTTCCAATTGATTTTCATTCTCTTACAAATAACATTGTTGAAACAAAAGAAAACTGATGAGATACACTCATCTCCATCATCCACATAGCCTATAAATTTCAGCATGGAAGAAATCTGTTTAGAATAAAACAGAGTAGTAGCTTTCTTTGAAGGTTTTATCATCTCAACAATATTCTCGGAAAAATATCTACATAATTTAATCTTTTCACCATTCAGAAAAAGAAATAGAAAATAAAAATCTTGATACTTTACTGTAACAAAATCAGATATTCTTGGACATACTTGATGGTGAATAAATTTGAATAGGATTCAGTTCTCACCATCCAACTCAGCAACAATTATCCTTCATGATTAAGATATCCCAGTCATAAAATCTAGGGCTAACTCAAAAGAAAATTAATCAGTTGTTGGAGGAATATTACGAGAATAGTCCTCGTATCTTCCACTATGAGGTACTCCTAGACATTCAACCCATTGTTATAATGAAAAAATAATCTTTTTCCCTTTTACTATATCAGATAATCTCACAGCCTCTACTCCGTCCAAATCTATATCCAGGTTCAAGTAGAACTCTCGCACCAGCTTTGGGTAAAAGACTCTGTCATTATTACAGAACCACTCTATCCAGCCTTGAGTTTCCAATACTTTTAAGAGAAAGGAATTTCTAGATAAACCCCATTCAGAACAAATTTCCTTTTCTGCTATAAGTTCTCGTTTTTCTAGCTCTGGGTTCACAGACCTTTGCGTCGTACTGGTCGACTCACCTCGAGCACACTTGACAGGTGAAGTTCCTTCAGATTCCTTACTCTGTCTCTTTTTCATGACCATTTTGACGTTTTGAGACAATCGAGAGGCTTGGAAAGATTCAAAAGGCTCGGGTTACAGAGAAGAGAGGAGAGAGTTCGACGAGAAATGGAAGGTCAACAATCTTGAGAGAATTGAATAGCCATGTGTCATTATTTGTATCATTTAGAGTTATAAATAATAAATTATCGATTAAGTAAAACAGCGCCGTTTTAAATAGAAAAAAATAATTTTGAAAAAAATAGCACGACCCAATCAGTAGCACTAACCGTCATGACAGATCAATTTGACAGATCGGTTTCACAGATCGGTTTCACAGATTGGTTTCGCAGATCGGTTTGACAGATCGGTTTGATAGATCAGTTAGATAGATCAGTTTGATAGATCTGTTTGATAGATCTATCATACCTAACTCTTGTTTAATCTAGTTTAACCTTTAAAAATTTTAGGGCTTGGTGAAAATATCTACTAATTGATGTTCAGTTCCAATAAACTCAAGAGTAATATCACCTTTTTGGTAGTGATCTCCCAAAAAGTGATGTCTGACATCAATGTGTTTGGTTCTAGAGTGAGACACAGGGTTCTTTGTAATGCTAATTTCACTAGTGTTATCACAATTAAATGAAATATTCTTAAAATCATATCCGTAGTCCAAAAGCGTGTGTTTCATCCACAGAATTTGTGCACAACAACTTCCAGCAGCAATGTATTCTGCGTCAGCAGTAGATAATGCAACAGAGTCCTATTTCTTACAACACCAAGATACTAAGGATTTTCCCAATAAATGAAATGATCCAGATGTGCTCTTCCTATCTAACTTACAACTGGAAATGTCAGCATCTGAATAACTGATTAGCTCAAAAGATTGTCTCTTTTGATAAAACAAGCCTATGTTTACATTGTGATTAACATACTCAAAAATTATTTTAACAGTAACTAAATGAGATTCTTTCAGGTTATCTTGAAATCTTTCACACATACCCACACAAAATATAATATCTGGTCGACTAGTAGTAAGGTACAATAAGCTACCAATCATACCTCTGTAATTTCTTTGATCCGCTGGTTTCCCAGTTTCATCAGTATCCAATTTACAGACTGCACTCATAGGAGTATCACTTTCATTAATACTATCCAAAAAAACGTTTTAGAAGATCCTTCGTGTATTTACTTTGATTCAAAATAATACCATTTTCATTTTGAAAAACTTGAAATCCACGAAAATATTTATGTTCTCCCATTAAACTCATTTCAAATTCAGTTTGAAAACACTTTGAAAATTCATTACATAAAGAATGTTTAGAAGATCAAAAAATAATATCATAAACATAGATTTTTACTATTAAAACATCTTTATAAATTCTTTTAATAAAAAGAGTTGGATTAGCAATCCCTTTAGTAAAAATTTTTGAAATAAGAAAATTTCTAAGTCTGTCATACCTAGATCTTGGAGCCTGTTTTAACCCATATAAAGCTTTAGAAATATTAAAAACATGATTTGGAAAATGAGGATTAAAAAATCTAGGTGGTTGTTCAACAAAAACATCTTTAACAATAAAACCATTTAGAAAAGCACTTTTGACATCCATTTGATATAACTTGAAATTCAGATGAGTAGCATATGCAAGTAAGACCCTAATGGCTTCTAATCTAGATACAGGTGCAAAGGTTTCCTCATAGTCTATAACTTCTTCTTTACTTTTTCCTCATGAAAATAGCCTAGCTTTATTTCTAACTATGTTTCCAGACTCATCAACTTTATTTCTAAAAACCCATATTGTGCCTATTATTAAAGTGTCCTTAGGTCTGTCAACTAATTCCCAAACATTGTTTATTTCAAACTAATTTAACTCTTCTTGCATAGCCATTACCCAAAATTCACCATTGATAGCATCATTGACATTTTTAGGTTCTAGCTGTGACAGAAAATCATGATGTTCAACCTGATTTCTTAGAGAAGCTCTAGTCTGTGTCCCTCTATCAAGATTACCAACAACAACATCCAAAGGATGATTCTTTATAATCCTTCATGATCTAGTAAAGGTAGGACTAGAAATTTCAGGATCTTCTCTAGGTTCGGGTTCATTAGAAGTAGATTCTGGAATAAGTCCAGAACTGGTTGTCTTTATAGAAGGTTCTTTAGATTTGTCATTAATATCCAAAACACTCAAATCTTATTCATGATTTTCAAGAGTGGTTTTAGGCTCATGTGGATCAGATTCATCAAACTTGATGTGAACAGAGTCTTTCACACATTTGGTTCTCTTATTAAAGACTCTATAGGATTTTCTAGTTAAAGAATAACCAAGAATGATTCCCTCATCACTTTTAGAGGCAAACTTGTCCAGATTATCCTTTTTATTAAGAATAAAAACATTGCAGCCAGAGACTCTAAATTAACAATCTTTGGGTTTTCTATTATTCCACAACTCATATGGGGTCTTTTTAAGAACTGATCTAATTATGAATCTATTAATGATATAAAAAGTTGTATTTATAGCTTCATCCAAAAAGTAAATAGGTAGTTCATACTCATTAAGCATGGTTCTAGCTATTTTTTGTAGGGTTCTATTTCTTCATTCTACTACACCATTCTGTTTAGGGGTTCTAGGAGCAGAAAAGTTATAACGATAGCCATTGTGTGAGCAATAAGATTCAAAATATTGATTTTAAAACTCATGACCATGATCACTTCTCATGGATTTAATCTTAAGTCCACTATGATTTTCTACAGATTTGGAGTATTTGACAAAGTAAGAACAAGCGTCACTTTTGTGAGCTAAGAAGTATACCCAAGTATATCTAGAAAAGTCATCTACTAGAACATAGACATAGTGCTTCCTATTTAAACTAGAAACTCTTGATGGTCCAAACAAGTTCATGTGAACCAACACGAGAGGTTGAGAAGTAGAAACTTCTTTCCTTGATTTAAAAGAATTTTTATGTTACATTCCCTTTTGACAGGGATTACAATCTTTGTCAATTGGGAATTCAAGTTTAGGTAGGTCTCTAACCAAGTTCTTCTTAGTTAGTTTTCTATGTGAATGTATGTTGGAGTTTCGTAATCTTATGTACCAAAGCCAAGACTCTATGAAAATCATTTAGTCAGGTAAAATTTTTATTAGCTAAAGAATTTAAATCAACTACATTATCATATTCGTTTCTTAAGGCAGAAATGACAAAAACATTTTTATAATTAAAAACATTACAAAAATAATTTTCAAATTTGACATTA
Organism: Viscum album; assembly: GCA_963277665.1. NCBI lineage: Eukaryota > Viridiplantae > Streptophyta > Magnoliopsida > Santalales > Viscaceae > Viscum > Viscum album. Next base: position 1,118,475,414 of record OY728120.1, read on the forward strand.
AAACCATCATCACACAATTGAGAAATACTTAATAGATTATATTTCAATCCATCAACAAGTAAAACTTTATAAATTATAACTGAATCAGTGTTACCAATTTGACCTAGGCCGATGACTTTTCCTTTAGAATTATCACCAAAGGTGACATGTCCTCCATCAATCTTGATTAGACTTTTAAAGCATGATTAATATCCAGACATGTGTCTCAAACATCCACTGTCCAAGTACTATTCCTTCTTGTGAGAACTCTTCAAACAGGTTTCCTACAAAATAGATTTTGATGGAAAATGACTTTGATACCCAGATCTTCTTGGGTCCAGACAGGTTAGCAATCAAAGATTTTGGAACCCACATTTTTCTTATGGGTTTCATACAATTTACAAAATAAATATATTTTGAAACATAAACATTATTTGATCTATAACTATGTGAATCCCTTGTTGAGGCATATAAATGTCCAGAAATAGAATTACCAGTATTTTGTACAGATTTAGGAGTAAATCTATTTTTAGTAGTCTGTCTCTGTCATGGTTTGTAGCCTATTCCAGTAGTGTATTTAGGTGACACTTTCTTTCCTAGAATTTGAGTTTGTGTATCATCTCCATTTGTAATCTTCTCTAAGTATCTTTTAAGTTGCTCATTTGACATTTTCATTTCTCTGTGTTCCTTTAATAGTTGATCATTCTTGTCTTTTTAAATAGTATGTTCAGTTTTAACAGTTGTAGTGAGAGCATGTTGTTTCTTCAATGATTTGTATTTATCCTTAAGTTTATTTCATGTCTCTTCCAATATATTACAGTATTCAAATAATTCCTTACTAGTCATGTTTTCAGAATCAGAATCAGATTCTGCATCATCTCCAGAATAATATGAATTTAAAACCAGAGTATCTAAGGTTACCTCAGATCTGTTTTTCATGAAACACATGTTGGCTTGATTCATTTCAGAATCAGACATTTCATATTCACTAGTACTATCTTCCGATGCACTCCAAGTGGCATTCATATCAATCTTGTACTTACTGTCTTTGTAATCATATTTCTTCTTGAATTTAAAATTTGGGAAGTATGCTTTAATGTGTCCTTTTCTTTTGGACTCATAGAAAACAACTTCATCACTTCTATCTATCTTTTTCCAATCCTTCTTCCAATGTCCCTTATTGTCATAAATTCCTTTGTAATTTGATTTTCTAAAAAATTTCTTCTTCCTATGAAATTTGTTAAACCTTCTAGCTATATGAGCCATTTCAGCATCACTATCAGAGTCTGAACTTTCACTTGTTAGACTGTCAGTTTTTATTTGAGCTTTTTCTTTGTCCTTTCTCTTTGAAGCAGTAGTTGTGAAATCCACTGATTTCCTTTTTGGTTCATCATCTTCCTCTTTATTTTTCTTGAGTTCTTCCTCATACATCATTAGTTTTCCAATATGTTCTTTGACAGGCAGATCTACAATGTCACATGATTCTCTGATTGAAACAGATGTGCCTCTCCATAGATCTGGTAGACATATCAATATCCACATGATTTGTAGCTTTGTAGGAAAAACATTACCAAGTTAATTCATTGTATTAACTATCTCATTGAACCTGAGATACATATCAGAAATGGGTTCTTCAGTTTTAATTTTAAAATTATCATATTTAATAGTATAATTATTAAATCACATTTCTTTAACATTAATTCTTCCTTCATGAGAAACACCTAAAGTATCCCATATTTCATAAGTAGCTTTGCAAGCAGAAATTGTGTTAAATTCCTCATCTCCTAGAGCACAGTATAAAGCATTCATGGCTTTACAATTATTATTTTATGCAGTCTTATTAGGTTCATCCCAAGTTTTTCATTCAGTTTCTGGAATTTTATATTGAGACTCTATAGCAGTCCAAATATCAAAACCCATGCTCCCTAAATGAATTTTCATTTCTAATTTCCACTGAGCATAATTTTTGCCATTAATGAAAGGTGTCCTTTTAGTAGAAGCACCCTCTAGTCTATTATCCATAACTAGATTTTAGAGAATAAAATTCAAAGAGATAAAATTTAGAACAAACAGAAATTTAAGATCTTTAAATATGAAACTAAAATAATAGTTAAAAGACAGAGTGATTCAAAAATCCTAAAAAACAACTCCTCTGATACCAAATGTTGGTCGGAGTGGATACTCAAGAGGGGGGTGAATTTATTTCCAATTAAAAATTTCTGTTAAAAAATATTTCTCTTAAAATCCCCCAATTTAAAAACAAAGTTAAACTGTAGTGAATCTATAAAGAGTGTAAGGGTTAAATTAGTTTCTCAAAGATTGATTATGTCTCAGTTAACTTAATTTGAAGATTAAAATAACTTTTTAAACTCACTTACTGGTTTACAATAAGTATAAACACTTGATAATTTAAAAATCAAAGTAGATTTAAAATAGTTTTGTATTTCAATGTAATAGAAGCAGAATATGTAAAATATATATGTAATATTTATAGACATAAAATAAAATGCACAGCAGAGTTAACCAAGAGGTTCAGTCTCAAGCTGAGACTTAGTCCTCTCAATAATTTAAATAAATTGTTCCACACCCTAGATCGGGGTTAACAACAGTGAACAACTGTCATGGCCACACATGGACCTCTACCACAGTTCTTTGTGGGAAAAGAAAACAACAACACATAGGTTGTTCAGTTATTACTCGACCTCTACCACTTTCCATAGTGGGAAACAAAGAGTTATGAAGTCCGAGTGAGGATTTAAGAATCCTCCAGTTTAGCTTAGGAGACAGTGTGTGCGTAAAATAAACAGGGTACACACACTGCTCAAAATGTAAATATAGATTCACTAAAGGAAGAATGTATCATAGTATAGAAATCTCTAGTGATTGGAAGTGCAGCTCCAGACTCGTTGTATTTAGAAGATATGCTTCTGAGTATATCTATGGATTTCTGTTTAAAAAACAGATTATCGTGATTCAGCTTGATGTTCATCACAAGCAAGAGTGTTTTCTAATTTCTAGTGTTTGTCGTATGTTCTTCAGTAGTGTACGGTTGTGTGCATAAGAGTTTTCTTTAGATCTTGAAGATGCCCCTTCTTCCACTTTGTCGCATGTTTTTCAGTCTCTCGTGTATATTCATGGAAGAAATCTCTATTTTTTCCTTTTGACGCATCCATCCATTTTACTACAGCTCGATCTTCCTTTTTATTCACCGAGCTCTGGAAATGGGAATGATTACCTTTCCATAGATATGACGTATGGTCTCCTGACATTCTAACAACTACCATTAAATATCATTAATTTCATTAAAACATCAAATTTGACCATTAGAATTAAATACGAATTTATAGAGTTTCAAATAGTTCTCATGACAATCGGTGAGTCATGATATCGGTGAGACATTTGGAATCTGCATCAGTTTCGATGGCATCAGCATTGGTGTCTCAACATCATCGGTGTCTTAGCATCGGTGGCATAGCATTGGTAGATTAGCATCGGTGGATTACCATCGGTATCTCAGCATCGGTAGATTAGCATCATTAGATTAGCATCGGTATCTCAGCATCAGTAGATTAGCATCGGTGTCACATTGGACCTTTGATAGTTAAAGGTGTGACCGTTCATCATCAGTGAGACCGTTCATCATCGGTGTGACCGTTCATCATCGGTGCGGCCATTCATCATCGGTGCGACCATTCATCATCGGTGTGACCGTTCATCATCGGTGCGACCGTTCATCGGTGACTCAAGAAAATGACTATCAGTGAGTCAAGACATGGAATTCTTACAAAATGTCTGTTTAATCCAGAATACATCAAGGTCAACCATAACCATACATTTATCATTGGTAATCATTTGTAGATATGATTTAAACAACTTTAGAACATGTTTATCAAAAGACTAAAAGGAAATAAATGAAACTAAGATTGATGATTATTAAAACAACCATTCGACGGAGAGTTCAACATTTAACATACCCTTAACTAAGGAAAAGTACAAGGTAAGGGGTTTTAATCACACTTTTATTCTTGTGAGATTCATGCTATATTTTCCTCTATTTTCTTTTGTGTGGTGTATATACATCCCATTGTTTTATTCTCTATGTAAAATACATAAATATATGAGTATTTACATCTTCATGGTATGATCCTTCTTTCACGGAGTGTATGTTTCGTATGTTACCATACAGGTAAGGGAACATCTATTTTCCATTTCCACTCATTATTCTTTATGCATACTTCATTAATTATTTTACTCCTAGATTATGTGTGGAATCATTATTTATTATTTATGTTGTAATTTACACTCCCCTTTCTGTGGATATACCTTTGATATTAATAATCACTCCATTGATAAATTCACATCCCATTGATATGATCTTTTTAAGGGTAATCTAAACACAATTTCCATTCATGTAGTTAAACATCCAAGTCATTGTTTTTGTTTTTAAAATAATATGTGTGAATATAATCTGATTGGTTTACCCTTAATAACCAATTATATTGAGTGTATTTATATGTTCCACACATAATTATTTCATTTATTCATCCTTAATTTAAAGATACAGTCTTTATAAGGTATTTCGTCTCAATTTACATTCCTTAGAGACTTCTTTGTTGTGGTGCACTAATCCAATTTTATATGGTGTATATACTATCTTTTGAAATATTATATCATGAATACATTTATTATCATGATATTATATTGTTTTGATTAATGTTATTCCTCAATTATTTGTATTCAAGTGCCACTTATTTGGTTATGAACTCTTTAACTAAAATATTGTTTTAAATATATTAATGATTTATTATTATAAATCATTCTCAATAATTTACATGTTTTAAAAATGGGTTTAAGAATTTATTTATATGGAAATAAATTTTTTGAAATGGAAATTCCATTAAAAAGTTTCAAAGTGGTATGGGACACTTTGATTAAAAAGTATCTTTTAAACGAATTCTTTGATAAATAGTGCAACATTTAAATGTTTTCAAGAAAAAGGGGATAATTCTCTCAAACAGTTTTAATGAATATTTTCACCTATTTCAATATCCTTCAGTGTATGATATTCTTTATTGAGGTTGATTTAAAATAATACAATCATCCATATTGTATAGAATGAGTTTTGTTTGACTGTGGATGTGCAATTTTTATGCCATTCATGGTTTGTGGTTAAAATATTGACATTTCGTATGCATGTTTTAATAAGAATGTTTAGATTATGTTTCACCCTATCATATGAGGAATGAATTGGACTTAGTATGTGACGGGTGGAGTCTGCAATTGCTCCTCGATGCATCGGTAGGTCTCATGAGACAAACTATTGTCTGGGAACAAGGCATTGACAAAATATTATTTGAAGTCTTGGAACAAGGCCTAGACTATGTGGCTATGATGTCTGAAATTATGCATTCCATCATTAGGAAATTGGATATTGATATTACATGTTATTTTTCGACCACTTGAATATCCATGTGAATATGTAAATGGAATTATTTGATTTGTCTTTGCCATATTATGTTCATGTTTAATTTTAAAAGGCTTGTGTTTAAGTCTTATACATTGCCTTAAATGTTTATTCTTATTTATGGCAGTTTTCGCTATATTTTTATCCTTAATGAGCATCTGAGATCACCCATTTCATATGTTTTATTTTTTCCAGGATGGAAAGAAATATATTACAATTAACCCGTAGGAATAGGATAAGGGATATAATAGTGTTCAAAGGTGACACAATGTTGTTTTTTATTATTTCATGATGTAATATAAAACTTATGTATTTATCTTGTACTTCCAAGGATACTAAACTAATCAGTATTTCATGGAATTATTACTTGTATCATGCCAATGTTATGAAATAATGCACTGGTTCTAGGTAACTGGGGTCAGGGTGTTATATTTTGTATCATAAAAAGTTTAGTACAAACCTTGAAAGCTAGATTTAGAGAAACACTAATTATAAAACACTTTCCTATGATAAAAATTGATGATTAGTGTAGAAGAAAATCCAAAAATTTTGGTAATGTAAATATTATGTGGGTTTTACATGAAATAAATCCCTGTCTGAAAATCAACATGTAAAGGCATATCTGGTATAGATGTACCTTGGAGTGAAAAATCCGACATGTAGTTTTAGGATTGAATCACGGTATCCTGATACACGACAATTGGCCTGGCTGCACTCTTAGTTACATAAATCCCGGGGTATATTCTTAGGATAAATCACATTTTCGTTACAAACATATTTTTTGGATTTCAATATAGCATTAGAATAAAAAATCATGGTTAATCCTAAGTTGTTTTAGATTGAAAATAAGCTGTTATGATATTCTCTAAATGATTTTATGACTCACACTATGATTTCTTGTGTTAGTCAACGGCTGGATTCTAATGAAGTCAGAGTAACATTGAATATGATGTAAAAGGTGGACACAGTGGTGGAAATGAGAAAAGAAATGGAATGTTGATAGGTGTAAAAGATATCGTGTTCATGCCAAATCAGTTTTCCAAAAATATGATCAACTACATATATATTAACCAACTACCAAACTTGAAAAAGAAGAGAAAGGCTATTAATGATTAGGTCACTAGTTGTGGAGACCATGGAGAAAAGAATTATCAATTTCCATCCTGAAAAAATGATGAATCAGACACCTAGGAAAGTATCTCAATGGAATAAAGAAAAGATTTATGTGTGGGAACGAAGGATATAATGTAAATAATTGCTGATGAAAAATTAAGAGTACTATGGAAGAAAATAAAAATGATCCCAAAAATCCATTTATAATAATTTTCTATATATGTAGGGGACCTGGGTATTACCCGAGTGAATTCCCTATTATAGAGGATAACCACTTGGTCATGAAAGGACCTATGTGGATATAAATGGATGGAAAAATGTTTAAAAGTATTAATGTTGTTTTTAATGGGATTACTTTGGAAGACTTTTCTCTTATATGTGTAACCATGCAGTTTGTTTTCTGAAAATTCTCATTGAGGAATAATTATCTTTTCTTTTGTGGATATAGATATAAAGAACCATTTAGGTTTATATGATCTTTTTATTTGAGGCAATTATAGGCTATTAATGTTTCAGATGAAAATGTGAGGTATGAGAAAACATTTGTGGTTAAATTATTTTAGGGTTATTTTGAGGAATTTATCTTATTTTGGAAATGTTATAAAATATTGATTTTGAAAAAGGAAAACACGAAGATCGTGTGTAATCTCGTCACGTCGGACAATGATGTGGGAATCGAACACACAACTAGAGTGTAATTCGGATTTATCTCCTACCAATAGACTACATGAAATTCCTGGTTAGTGTGACTAATTTTTTTTAGTTAAATAATTGTATTGATCAATAATAAGTTTATTTGGGATCTTATGTCTTATCAAATGGATATCCTTATTATAGGAAAATGACTTGGTGATTAAGTGATTAATGATATTTTGGAAGATATTCGCTCGGTTGGGAACACTATGCCTATGGAAAAGAGAATATTATCGAATTTCATTTGAGGAGTAATGGTGGGTATTTATCTATGTTTTTATTGTGGATTTATATCTATTTGGGTTTTTTATGGAAATGAATAACCTATCATATAGAATACGTGATTAGGTTAATTACATTTAATTATATGACTTTAAGAGTATTAGATGTTATTTAGAGATACAATTTAACGTGGAAGACTACGTAGTCAAATTCTTCTATGTTTTGGGTTTCCAAATTAGTTTGGATTATATTGAAATATTTTAAGGACAATTGTTTATTGAATTTTATTTTTTTAACTTTGGGTATTGATGTTTCAATTTTAGAAATTAAGACTACCATTCCTTTCTCTAAAGGATTATCCTTTTTGGGGATCATCTGATCTTGTACTAACCTTTTTGGTTTGGGTTAATCTCTAATGCCAAGGGAAATATATAGTTTATCCTTTGTGGATCATGAGATTATATAGAAGTTTATTCTAGCGCTTTAGGTGTGACCATGTCATCTTGAATAATCATTGTTTTAAAAAAGAATTAGTTAGTGGTTGATATTTTTTAACAGATGAAAATCAACATAAAAATTAAGTATGTATCTTTATGTTTTTATTAAATCTCATAAATAAATTCCTTGACTTTATGAAATATAACATAAAACAAAAAAAACGTTGTCTGTTTACTTTTCCTACTGGGAAACTAATGACTATTTATCGCATCACATGTTTTTGGTTTTATTATTGTAACATTTTTCAAGATCATGTTTTCTATCACTCTCCATCAAAACATGAAACTTAGTATATCATTTATATACATGTTTTCTAACATGGAATACTAGTATAGGTTATCTCAACTGACCATTGTACATCTCCTTATTTCTTTTAAGGTGATAGTTTTATTGAATTTTTTTCTGATGTGGAACATTCAATGAAGTTCCCAAGACCAATATTAAAATTTTTAGGATGCAATTTCCAAATCGGGGGAATAATGTAACATCCCATGATTTCAAAGTTTGTTATTTTCTTTAATGTAATTCAATATCTTGTGCTACTGGCAACACCCAGTTCAAGCGCACCACGACATACCAAACTAGACAATCAAAAAGTGGTTATGAATAGTATTAACTGAAATTATAATTTTATATACACCATAAAATTTTAGAATCCATATTATGTGTTTCATAGACATAATATGAGAACAAATTCATTTTTTCAGGAAAAAAAGTGTTATTAAACAAAAAAATATATTTCTACCTTTTATTAGAGAACCCTTTTAAAAAAATTTGACACTTTTATATATTCAATTAAATTAAATTAAATTCTTCTTTAGAATCGGGACATAAATATTTATTTTGGATAAATTTTTCGTACTTTTCTAATAACATTCATATTTTGATGAATAGTAAAAATACTAAATTTTAATTGAAAACATCTTTCTTAATCAAAATTATTTATACTTTTAAATTATGAATTTTAATGGCTTTAAAGTATAATCAGATTATAATCTTATCATTTAATAAAATTTAGGTCATTATAAATAATTTCACATGTAAATTTGACATAAACACATGTCAATCTTTTGATCGTTTTTTACTTTTCAAAAAACTCACTTTTTGGTTTTTACAACGTGAATTATTTTTAAATTAATTAATGATACTTCTATGTCTTTATGTTGTTAAAATAGAATTTATTTTTGAATTTGCAATACCATAATTATCTTATGGTGACAGTTTGGTATTTTACTGAAATCATTAAATTTTGTATTAATACTGAAAATCATTACGTTATTTTTTAAAAACTAACTTTTTTAAAATAAATATTTATTTGGTTTATTTTATGTCAATATAGATATATAATACCTATATTCATTCAATTTTATTTATTGGAGTTTTTTTATTATAAAATTTGATGTATAAAATTTTATTTAACTTTTTATCGTGTTTTACCAACCTTCTATGAGCATTTGAAAATTTGCATAAAACATAATTTTAACACTTCTTGGAGTTAAATATCATAAATAAGAGAGACACGGTTGACATTTGTAAGTAAAATTTGGTTCAATAAGATGAAAATAATATTTGGTGAATATTACCTTTTGACATTTATTTACCACCGTTAAATGTAAATAGTGTACTTAAAGGTAAAAATGATATCATACTTATCCCAAAAAAATCTTAAATCTATTGGATATGTGTAATTCGGCCAAAAAAACCTTATTAATAAAATATGATCCCATTTGGTCCACTTGGATTTGATTAGGACATTTATTATTATTTTATTTAAAGAAGAGTAAAAAGTGTTAAATTCAATGTTTAATAACTAAACGATTTTTAATATAGGGTTATACATAAGATAAATTCGACTCTAAATATTCATTAGAATGATAAAAAATATTTAATACTTAATTATATTTTATTTATAATTTTTAGTCATTAAATAAATAAATTTATTTATGACACATTGATGATGTAGTAATTACCTTATTAATGAAGAATTTAAATAATTCATATTATAAATATATAAATAAATTTAAATGTTGACCTTTGATGAATTAAAAAAATTATAGGTTAATATGACATGATAGGTTTGATTAAATAAATTTTATTCGAAGATATAAAATTTATATGGCTGTCAAAAAAATCAAATACTAAATAGTGTCAAAATTAACATAGTTGAGTTTTTAAAACAAAAACTATATTATTAATTGATATAATATTTCTAAAAATATAAGGATCTGAAAAAGGACTTATAAAAGGTTATATATATTAATCATGAACCACTTGGGGTTATATTGTCTTGTAATAGTATGTTTTATAATGAAATATTATAAAAATACAAAGAGACATGGTAAATGTCAATCTATTTAACTAAGAGTTAATTCTAAAAGATATGGTCTATATGGTGACCTAAACCTATATAAAACCTATTGGTTGAATTTTTTTCGACACATACCCACCTTATCCTATAAATAAATCATTTTATAACCATTATTAACCGAAAATGAAATTATTATAAAATTTTACTTGAAACTTTTCCAGAAGTGACCCTCACCTCTCTTATAAACTAGTACATACCCTTATCATATTTCACACCTCCAAAGCCATTTGGATCACCCAAAACCTGGCCCAAATATCATCTATACTATCCTACCTTCAACTTAAAGGTTTTAAGTTGATCAAAAAGCCAACATATGGATCCATTTTGATCAACTCAAAAGGAAACACTTAAAAAAGAGGTAATAATTTCACCACTCTCTTTCAAGTTCTTTTCATCTTCCACTTCATCTTTCATTGTTTATTCCAAAACAATATAATAAATCAAGTACCTTTTACATACTTTTATGTTATTATAAATATGGTACAATCTTATTAGTTATTATATCCATCCTATAAAGGAAAAAGTCACCATATGTGCGTACATATGGATTACCGTCTCCACATCGTGGTGTAGTTTGTTATTCAAAAACTTCATTATTTGGATGGGTATAATAATGATTATAAATAATATAAATAATAAATATAAAATGTTAATTATTCTGTATATATGATATACCATACAATTAAATATTATTTCACCCTCAATATAATGATATTGTCACTAATGCATACGTACATATTACCGTCTACATGAACGTGATGAGATTCATTCCCCGTCGTAACAATTCAAGACTAATTTTAATTTGAGGATTAAAAATAATTTTTAAATACATGATATAATTCTTTATTTGAATCATATAAATCCCATCCATAACAAACATGACTTACATAACAAAACATATAAAGGAATATGAATCAGTTAACACCCGAAACAATGATACTACTAAAATATTATTAAAAAAAATAGAAGATAATATATGATATAATATATATGTATGTGGTTCTTGAATAATTTAATAACAATTATTTGACAATTATACAGGAGTCTAATGTACCCTAGAATAAAGAAAAGTAAAAGTTAAGGGGTTTTCATCTCAATTTTTTTCCTATGAGATTAATGCTATATTTGCCACTATTTCCTTTTGTGTGGTCTATGTACTACCCATGGTTATATTCTCTGTGTAACATACCATAATATTTGAGTATTTAAATATTCATTGTATGATCATTATTTCATGGAGTGTATGTTTTTTAAGTTACCAAATTGGTAAGGGAACTTTTATTTTCAATTTCCACTCATTGGGATATACACAATCCACATTGATAATTTTACTCAAAGATTATGTGTGGAATCATTATTTATTTTTTATGTGGTAATTTACACTACCATTTGTGTTTATATACCTTTTATACACATAATCTCTACATTGATAAATTCACATTCAATTTTTATGATCTTTTTATGGGTAATCTTTCCTCAATTTCCATTCACTGAGTTAAACATCCAAGTCATTGGTTTTGTTTTTACAAGAATATGTGTGAATGTAATCTTATTGATTTTCACTGAATATCCAATTATATTGAGTGTATTTATATTTTTCACACATAACTATTTCATTTATTCATCTTTAATATAAGGATACGATCTTTATATGGAATTTCGTCTCAATTTACATTCGTTTGAGAGTTCTTTGTCCTTGTGAACCAATCCACTTTTACATGGTGTATATACTTTCCTTTGACATATTATATCATGAATCCCATTATTCTCATGATATTATAATGTTTTTATTAATTTTATTCCTCAATTCCTTGTATTCTTGCATCTATTATTTGATTAGGAACTCGTTAACTAAAATATTATTTTAAATGTTTTAATGATTTATTAATCTAAATCTTTCTCATTAATGTCCATGCCTTAAAAATGGTTTATGTATTTTTTTTATATGGACATAATTTTTTTTAAATTGAAATACCTTTTAAATGTTTCAATGTGTTATTGGACACTTTGATTCAAAAATAATTTTTAAATGACTTCTTTGATAAATAGTGCGACATTTAAATGTTTTCAAAAAAGCGGGATATTACTCTCAAATTGTTTTAATGACTATTTTCTACTATGTCAATAACCTTCAGTGTATTTTATTTTTGATTGAGGTTTATTTATAATATTACAATCATCCATATTATATTGAATCAGTTATGTTTGACTTTGGATGTGTTATTTTTATGCCATTCATGCTTTTTTTAAAATATTGACATTACGTATGCTAGTTTTAATACGAATGTTTAGATTATGTTTCACCCTTACATATGAGGAATTCATTGGAATTAGTAAGTGATGGGAGAGCCCGCTATAGCTAGTCAATACATCGGTAGGTCTCAGGGGACAAACTAGTGTCTTGGCACAAGGCCTTGACAAAATCTTATTTGTAGTCTTGGCACGAGGCCATAACTATGTGGTTATGATGTCAGGAATTATGCATTCCATCATTATGAAATTGGATATTGATATTACATGTGATTATTCTACTAGTTTAATATCCATGATAATAATTAAATGGATTTATTTGGTTTATCTTTGTCATATTATGTTGATGTTTTAGTTTAATAGGCGTGTGTTATAGTCTTATACATTTCCTTAAATGATTATTCTTATTGATGATAGTTTCCACTATATTGTTTTCCTCGTAGGGAATCTCAGTTCGCCCATTTCTTATATTTTATTTTTCCCAAGATTCAAAGAAGTATATTATGATTATCCTTCAAGAATAGGCTAAGGGATATAAGAGTGTTCAAAGGGGACATAATGTTGTTTTTTATTTCATGATGTAAAGTAAAACATATGTATGTATCTAGTACATTAAAGGGTACTAAACTGATCGGTCTTTCGGGACATAATTTCTTTTATCACTTGAATGTTATGACATAATGAACTGATTCTGGGTAACTGGGGTCAGGGCAGTACACCACCAATTAATCAATTTTTACCATTACTGTAGAATTAAATTTTTATCAAGGTTACTGTTCATAAATCTAAAAAATGAAAATGTTTTCAAATTTCTTTTGTATATTATAACTGATTAAAAATTTATAATTACATGAGACTAATGATTCATTACCATTAAATTGAAAACATAATTTGACATCAAAATTACCATATTTAAGGAGTAGAAATGATTATTTTACAAAAAAAATGAATTTTTATTGGTCACTAAAAAATAAATCAATTGATTAAAATAATATAATAACACCCTAAATTAATATTTCCATGAAAATTTAATAAATTAAATTATTTTCCTCTTATATAATTTCTATAAATTTTGAATATAATTTACATTCTATTCGAAAAAAATTAAAAAATGAAAATTAAGAAAAACAATTTATAATGCACAAAATTATCTAACTGAAAATTTAGAGCATATTAATTATTAAATAATAAATGAATTTTTATTATATAAAATAATTAGTCATAATTTTTGCAATTTTGTTATTTTTATTCACTCCTATAATTAAACGACATAGTAATAAGAGTCACATTTAAAAAAAATTATAGTATTATCTAGCTTGCTTAAATATAAATGGAGTGTGTTTATTAAGCTATCAAGAATATTATTTAAATGTTTCATGTATTTATATATGAGTTTATTAAATTTTTTAATATTTTATAATAAAAATTAATTATTTTTTATGATGATTGGAATTATATTCTAAATTAATTTTTCAAGTGATAGAAAAAAATCTCAAGATTCCTCCTTGTACAATATAGCCTAATGGATTCAATGTTATGAATTCCACTATAACATAATGATTAATTTATCATAAATTAATATGGATGATTTTTTTTGTTTTAGAGAATTTGGGATTTAATACTACTAATATAGTATGTTTATATTATATAATCAATTTTTTGTTATATATATTTACAAGACTCTTATTAAACACCAATTACTTATTTTATTTGATTTTTTGTACTTGAAGATCCATATATATTATAGGATGATCCATTACTATTTAATTTTGAATTTATATGTCAATAGACTGAATAAAAAAATTACATAACAAGCTTTTTAGAGATAATGTCTCTAAAATAAATAAATAATATTAATATAAATAAGTTAAAGTGAATTAATTATTGGAATGTATTTAGAAAATATTTTTTTATTTAATAATTTTAGATTTTTATTTTCCGAATAAATAATTCTTATGTGTTGTAGTCTTATGGGTTTTAACGTTTTGAAATGTAAATTATTTCCCAAAACATCACCCATGATCTGTTTTATCACTCATTATTGGAAATTCCAATGTTTTATGAATTTAAATAATTTGTTTCCTCTATAGTGTGTTTATTATTTTTCTTAATGGGGGTTTTAGTTTCAACATACCTGCGACTTTGTAAAATAGAATATATTTAAGTGTTTTTGGTTGATTTGTTATATCTATGGTGTGGAGAATTAGTGTTGGAGTCAATTTTATCCACAATACGAAGTTGATTCTTTTTTTATTGTTTATTAATCCAAACACAGAAAACCACTAAAGTTTGAAATAAAATTAATATTATGATGAATGTGATTTTATTGTTTATTAAAGATTCATTTACATGTTTTGTCCACAATTTTGGTTCTCAAAATACGTATAAGGGGTGATATCCAAGAAGTGTTCATTTGTAGGAATGTAACATTACAAATATTGAAGAGTAATGGTTTTCATGAATATTGATGTTTTGAAAAAATGTGGATATTCATAAAGTAATATATAATATCATTCCATGAATGTTGAATGGTAATAAAAAAATTTCCATGAATAATGGATGAGGCATGAAGGAAAAAATTTAATCTAAATGACTATCAGAATATTCACAAATGGAGTAATTTCACTAATATTTGATGAAGAAAAGATAATTTGTGAAAATTAATGAAGTGGTTTCGGTAAATGACTTGGTGATATTGAAGTTTTTGGTAATAGGAATTTTTTAAAATAGGTGGCATCACATACTCTCATGGATGATTTGAATTTGAAAAAAAGGTGAATCAACGTTTTTTCAAAAAGTTATTATGTGATGTTAAGTATTAATGTATCAGAAAAGCTTCTCGAGTTGAATTATTACAAAAAGAATTGTTTAGAACTAATTTAAAATGATGTGTTTTAGATAAGGTATTTCTATAATGATTGAGTTTGTTTAATAGGTTAGAGTTCTGAGAAATCTATAAGCTTCTTGAAGAATATAATTTTCACAAAGGATGGGAACTTCTTGATGGATTGGAGCTTCATGAAGGTATGTAAATTCAAAAAGGAAGAAAATAATTTAAATATAATTGTTGTTTCATAATGGCTATGAGAATTATGAAAAATATATTTTTATCATATGGATTTTATGAATAGTGTATTTCAATCACTAAATTCAATATTATAGTGAATAAATAGTCTCATTAAAATCTTGGTCAAAGACTTATATGCATATTCTTGTTAAAGGGCCTTCATGTTTATAAATTTATTTAGGATTCAACAATGATTTTGAGAAAAGGGAAGTCAAAAAATGTTATCTGAGGGAGGATGTGTTTTGTCTCTATAGTTCTTGTAAAGGTAGTGTTATTGACATAGAGTGGCCATGTATAAACAATTGTAATCCATAATACCTAGTGAATATTTATGGATTCATGTATGATTGGAAAAAATACACATATTTTCCTTGGAATAACACTTATTAGAGAGTCATGTAATACTATTATATTGTGTTTCAATTTCTATATATGGGAGGTTGATTATTTCATTATTCCATTAGAAAGGGTTAATAGGTTCATACAAATTATGGGAAACAATTATTTTCATTTAAATAAAATGTAGACACCTTAATTCACCCATACCCACCCAGGATGTTCTAGGGTCCTATAGTTATTTGTGACATGAAGTCTTATAAGATGGAGATCTTTCAATTATTTTAATTTGGGTTTCGCTATTCTATGTATTGTGGTAATAGTGTAGTTTATTGTGGGGGCTTGGAGGGTATAACATAGTGATAACCATTTTTTCATAGTCCTTTGTAGTGGTTTGTAGAATCTCATTATTGACCATGAAAATTATTTAAAATATTATTTGGACATTTAACATCTATGGTTTATCTATATCTTTTCCACAATAGATTTTTCAATATGGGTCCCATTTCATTTTATCTCGTATGTGTTGCGATGTAACTCTAATTTTCCAAGGTTTCTTATAAATTCAAAGAACATTAACTATTTTATTTCTGTGTTTTCAAAATAAAATCTTGTGAACATCTATCGAATATTCTGGTTCCCATCTACCAACCAAACTCATGGTGTTAGCATCAACATTTTAGGGTCAAATATTAGCATTTCAATGTGAGTTTCTCCCCAAATTTACATAGGTTATTTCCATTATTCTTGGGTTTTCTCTCTATCCTTCACAGTTTATAGGTATATTACTATAAACTATAATTTGACCATGCATTCTATGTAGAGTCATTGGTGAAGGTAAATGTGTTTTATTTTGTCCAGAATTCTTTATAACAAATCTTGATCTACAATTGATATTGTTTTTTCAGTCGAATTGTTTTTAGTCAATTACATCAATCTCATTTTTTGTATCTTCCACTAAAATCCCAAATAATTTAAATTATTATTGGTTCTATGTTCATTTGTGATTGGGATTAATCTGGTTGGTGAACAAGTCTAATTTGGGCATTATATTTTTGTAAAGTCACTATTTTATTATCACATGAATTGGTATTTTTTCATATCATCTAGGAATATTGCATATTGTTTTTTATTTTTTATTGATCATTTGTATATGTACATTGCCTTTAGGGCCCATGTTTGATATTCTCCACATCCATGTGTGTGTTTCCCAACTCACCCATGTTTTACATTGATGACAAGTGTGTGTATATCTATTAATATGAATTCTTGATATGTTATCTTTCATCTAATAAATGATATCCACCCCTATGTCTGAGTATATATCATATTGAGGATTTTACACTAGTATAAGGTAATATTTTTACTATCATGTCTTAGTTATCCCATAGAGGGGGAAAATATGCATCATGATATAATGCTGATTATGATTCAAGAAAAGGGTGGTGATGTGAAATGCTTCAGTATTATCCCATGCAAATGGTTGGATACATCATCCTTAGGTCCCAACCTAAGGATATATAGCCATGTGGCTTTATAGAGATATATATGGTCACCTTTTTGAAAACCAATGATCATGACATATATAATGAATATTCTTCTAGCATCGAGTAGAATATATAATAACTGGGGTTTATGGAGGCTTGGTTAGGAAACAAAAACTAGAAATATTATGGATTAGAACATTATTTAGAATATATTATTTATTAGGGAATTAACCTCTTATTTCATGACCCGTCCCCATGGGTCCGTGACGTGACTACCCCAAGCTCGCCTTCAATTGTCTAGGGGGTGGAGACTAGAACCAAAGGCACAATTCCCTAAAACTCAGAAGGCATTGCCTTTATAACATGTAAACACACACACAATCAAGCACAAAGCTGGACGAAACACCAAGTAATATGTATAAAAAAGAGTGGTGAAAGTAAAAGGGGCCAGAATACAATCCCAAAAGTAAAGGAACAAGTACACCTAAAATGAAATATAACTGAAGAAATAGAAAAGGAAACTACTGAATTGTCCTCTGGGGTTCCTACCTAAAGGGTATGTATATATCGCCTCCTCAGCACTCCACATCTATCCGTCTCCTCCAGGTACTGACACGCCATATGGTCCACCTAGGGTACCGTCCAGTCCTGATAATCTCAGCCTCCGTCAGTGCTTCCCATTGTCTACATCCAACACAACGAAGTTCGGGCATAGCCCATGCAGGGGTGAGTATAACGATACTCAGTTGGGACCCTAAGACCCCCAAGGTCTCACAAAATCCACCATTGATAAACCAAAAAAATGAAATCAAATATAACCTTACGTAGGTATATGCCCATACATATACATAAGTTATCAAGTGATCTAATCCAATCATGAGAAAAACACAGAAAAACTAACTTAGCTCAACCAGTATTTTATTATAGGGGTGGTTTAAAGTAACATCCCCAGTCACATTGTCGAAACCTCGACTGCTGGAGAACTCCACCTCTATCAATAACATTGGGCCTACTGCTACTCCAAGCGCACTTTCAACTAACCTTGGATGGATGAGGTACTCCTCTTAATGAGTACTATGGATCTGCCGTATCCCCAAGCGCGCTCCCCTCCATGGGTATGTCGCATCACCAAGCGCCCTCACCCTCGTAGCCTGCTGAGGTAATCCTACTTTCGAGTACCATGGGTCTGCCGTTGCACCAATGCGCTCCCCACTGTGGGTCTACCACAACACCAAGTCACTCCCCATTGGGTGTGTCGAGTCACTCTAAGTCATCACGGTTAGCAGTCGGTAGGTATCATCCTGCTACTAGGTCTCCTCACTATGCTCGCTAATCAATGGAAGGATCTGCTCAACGAGCTACTGGTGGATACTCCAACTATCACGAAGTCCCATGATGAACTATCTCAATGTCCTACCACATCATATGGGTCTCAATGTATCAGAAGGCATGTCAATCGAATGCTCTGTCATTTAGTAATTTTTCTTCTAGTCCCGGGGGGCCCATTGGATTCGTGCCCGATCCAACCTGATTGTTTCTAATGTCAAACCAAAACTCTTTCGTAGTATACTCAAAGGGATTTTCTCACTCTAAGATTTCCAGTGCCACTGACGGTTTGTCAAACGGATGTCTGATGCCAAAGATCTGACCAAAAGAAAGTAAAGGGGCGTATTGGGCCCGGGTCCGGTCCGACCCGGTTTGGGTCGCCTGACCCGTTGGAAGCCCAGTTCGTTGGTTTCATCCCAACCCACTGTGCACGGTCCAGTATTCTGCGAGGGACAGCAGAGAGCTGTGAGGGCTGCTCGGCCTCGAGGGAAGCTCGGCCCTGAAGACGGCTCGACCACGGAGGGTGTCACAAGGGCACAAAGCCCCGGGGCGGATCGGAGGGCCACGAGTGGTGCGGTCGGTGGGTGTCATGGCCGGGGTGGTGCGGGGCTTGTTCATCTCTGGGTGGAACAACACGGTGAGGTCGTTCTGCCGGTTTGGCTGGGAGGCCGGAGCACCGCGGGGGTGGCATGGGTCGCAGTGGTCCTGGGCGGTGGCGACGTTGCCTTCGCTGCCTTCCTTCATTATGAAGAACACCCCAATGAAGACGGACGGAGGGGTCGGTCGATGTTGGTTTGTCCCGCACCCTCCATGTTTAGGGTGGTAGCATTTGGCTCGACAAGAAATAAGAATGATGAACTTCAAATTTTAAAACCTTCGCAATGATTCTTTCCCAAACTGCAAAAAAAATCAAGGAATGTATTATCATGAAATAAACCCCTACCTCGTGATGATACATCTATGGAGTCATGGGGAAGAATAGGAATTGATGGGAAAATATGGATGTCGGTTCATCATAGTCGAAGATGCCTTACATCAGAGGAAGTCTCGAGGATGAAGGTCGAAGCCGGGGTTTGCATTCATTGTTGGTATTCTTCATTGTAAGAATGCATTATTTATTTAGAGTAGTAATTATTCATTGGAGATATTTTCTCCCAAGGGTCAACAAAAATGAAAAGTGTTCCAAAATAATAGATTATGTAATCAATTATTTTGTTTGAAGAATTCAAAAAATTTCATTAATTATGGTCGGTGGCATAATTAAAGAATGAGGGTTGGCAACAAAATTTATTAAAGGGGTTGGTGGCACCATTAAGTGGGAAGCTAAAGAGGTTTCTTCGCACTTAATAGGGAGTTCAAGAGGTTTTATTATCAGGTGGTCCCTACCATCGCATCCTCTTATAGGAGGTTAGTTTAGATGGTCCCCACCACCATAACCTCCCAAGGGAGGTTTAGTTCGGGTGGTCCCCTACTAAAATATCCACATGGAATCTCTAAATAAAATAAAACGAAGTTTATTTTATTTTATTATTTCAATTAAAAACTTATAAACTAACTTTCACCCTCGACCATCTATTGTCGAGGTGAAAGTCTCCTTAAGTGAATATCAGCGTTGCTAGTTCAATAGTGCCCTCATATTTCAATTCCGAGCACCATTTAAAATTTAAGAAAATCCTGCTCGGACGTTAACTGAACGTAACTAAAAAATGTTTAGAAATTTAATCTGGTCACTCCTGACCTCAGAATCACGCTCCACCAATTTTAGCGAATTAATAAAATTTCCATACATTTAATAAAATTACATGGAAATTCCAGGTGTTTACATCTTATAGAAGTGAACTTATAAAGTTCCCATTGGTTATGTACTACTAGGTATATACTAACATAGTGAGTGATCATCTGAATGTACATGTAGACTTCATGAAATGGGTGCATAGATGGTAAAGAAACCAATGTTATGGTGTTGAGGGGATAGATCATGGTTTTCATTGGTTGTAATATGATAGAATCTTGAGTGATAAAAAAAAATTCATTCCATTTTTTGATATTTCATTACTATAATCTAATTTTACCTTGTTCATTGGGGGTCTATAGTTATATTTTGTTATGGATCCGACATGCCTAACATGTCATATTTTATATAATCATTTTACGTTTCCATATTTTCCATTTCCTTGTTTTATAATATTCTTTTATTGATTTGATTTTGTGGCTTGGATATTGATATTATTGTTATATTAACTACATTTCTCCATTATACCCTCACACATAGTCTAAGGAAAATTGCATACAGGGAGGAACGCATGAGGTTATGTGGTAATCTAGTTGAGATAGTGTAATTCCATTCAGGATGATACAAAATATAATCTATGGATGTATTCATTTTCAATTTTTCCTAAATATGCTTGATGAATGTTAAAAATTATCTAGACTATGTTCAACATAGGTATTAGTGTATCGTATGTTATTGGATAACTATTATTTTATATACATTTGAGTTACCATTGGGTTGGATCATACTAAAATTAATGATTTACTCATTTATATGGATCATGTGAATGTTGTGTTGTTGCAATTTATGAGATTTGGGTGTGTTCATGAACCACAAGTAGGAACATTGGATAATATTTCATATAAAAATATTACTTTTTATACATTTATTATAATTTAATTAATTTTCATGATCTATAATTTGTGGTTTTGTGATATAATGTGCTGATATTGGAATAATTTGAACATTTTTATGTTTTTAGTAATATGTATAAATATTTGACTAATGTACAGTTATGGAGAAATAGACATAATACCTGTAGTACTGTAAGGAGGGTAATTCCTTATTATTTAGGGAAACCACCTAGGATAGGTATACTCTAGAATTCCATTCTATTTTTCTATAAACTTCTTGAGAATATATATCATTATGCTGCTAAAACATTTCTATGTGTACATTTGGAGATACAAATAATACATCCCAAGGGACATTTAATGGGACCAATAGGGGAAGTAGGTCAAAAATCTATTTCATGGAAGAACAATCTAGTTCACCCACCAGAAGGACATGATGGTACATTTTATCATTCTCATAAACCTACCCCCATGGTTCTAGAGATAGAACACTTAAATCGTGGGTTCTTTCACATTGTTATTGTTCATTATTGAGGATCTGCATTAATTTATTCTATTTATCTCAGGAATTCACGTTTCTTAGTCCTCAACTCTTCCAGGTTTCTGGGTCCCACAAGATGCTACGGATTTCATAAAAATCATTGATTGGATATTTGATCTGATGGGGAATATTATTCATCAATGAGTAACATTGACTACTTCTCTAGGGATATTCCATGAGGTGGTGAGGTGTTATTAAATAGTTGGTCTAGCATGAGGTTATGACAAGGGACACATTGAAGTATATATTGATCGAGGAGTTCTTCCAAAATACAAAAAATATGAATCTTGTTTAGTATTTTATGGATCCTCAAAAGGGGATGATATTAGTGTCTTCCTATATTGCCCATTTCATGGGGTTGGTTTTTTTGATCCCATATTGGTTTGTAATTAGGCACATATGAATTGAATGATTGAGATTCACCTTCATCAATATTTGATTTGAATGATTCAATGTTATTACATGATAATTTATCCAATGATTTTTTCCAAGGTCCTGATGATCACGATTGGTATAGAGAATGAAGAAGTTATAGGTCTTCTTCAATATATTTTTGGGGATATCATTGTGCTATTGTGGGTGTATTTTACAACAATAATGAAAGAAAGACCAAGAATTTATATCGAGGAAATTATTTTCTATCAAATTAGAAAAATGTTTTCTCAACCCCATCATTATGATGAGGAGGTTCATAGTGTTTACACTTTAGACAGAGTTTTAATTATCATATATTTTTTTTCGAGGACCTTATATAAAGTGTCATCAATGTGGAAAGATAAGGAATATTTAGTTGTTCTAAACAATGTAGTCATAGACAC
The DNA here is from genome assembly GCA_963277665.1 of Viscum album. Lineage (NCBI taxonomy): Eukaryota > Viridiplantae > Streptophyta > Magnoliopsida > Santalales > Viscaceae > Viscum > Viscum album. Next base: position 1,118,498,201 of record OY728120.1, read on the forward strand.
GTTCTCATAAGGCCATGGGGTAGATATATAACAAGAAATAAGGATTTTGATATGCAACAAAGTTGTAGACATAGACCCCCCAGAGACTCTGATGAACCTGGTGATTTTCACGCTTTAGGGCATAGCCCATGGAACTGTTGTATGAAGGTTTCAAATAGTTGAATATGATTCAATTTGATGTGTAGAGGTAACATGAAATTTTTGACATATGTTATGGATAAAATCTATGATATCTTTAACCATTTTTGATATAGTAGCTTCCCATACATTTATATTGAATAAAATATTTGTTGTAGTTGGCTTGTTGATTACATTATCCTAATTGTTTTTGTCCCTTGAATCGCACTAGGGAATTAAATTGGATCATATCTAGAAATTTAAATAATGTCTTGTTGTAGTCCCTATCTATGAAAATATATGGGACATCAAGATTATTTATTTTACTTCTTTTTATGTGATTTTTAACATTTTATGTTTGACTAGTTTTCGGGAGCACATCAACTTCTATATAATGTGATTGTTTTATCTATGGATATTTGGGAATTTGTTTCAAATGATTAATATGATTTTAGTGTATCAATAATGGTTTTTTACCTAGGTTAGTTTAGATATAACAAATAATTTGTGGAAATAATAGATAATGTGGTTGACCAGGAAGTGGATGACTTACCTTTTCATCCTATTGAAGACAATTATATGGATATATTTGTAAATAATTCCTAAGTACTCCTGCTAGATAGAGGGTATGAATATGAGATTTAAAATGTACTTGGACACAACCAATATCTATTCATTCAGATCATATAGTGTTGGGTAGGATAATAGAACATAAGGTGCATCATTAGGATTTGGATGGGGAGATGTCTCTTAGACCAGAATATCACCTTGTTTTTCAAAAAAAATTCATAAAGAAGGAGGTTTTGTATAATTGAGTTGTGTGTAGAATTCTTGAATCTGAACAAGGTGACCATGAAGATTATATATACATTATTTATGATTTATGGATTATATGATTATTTGTGAGGACCCTAATGGATATCCACAATTGAGATAAGATTGGGCTATAATCATCGTTAGTTCATATAGATAGATATTCCAAAAATGACATCTACGATTAGTTAAGTAATTAAAGAATATAGTGTCATTACATTTGGGTAGAAAATCATTAGTGGTTTTGATGGACCAATTTAACAATATCATCAATTCATTTATAAATTCCTTCATTATGGTGATTGTTGGTGATATCCTCATAACTCAATAACCATAGAGATAAACTTTTGTCAACCAAAGAATATGTTTTTTACAATTCATGATCATTAGCTTTATTTTATAATGTCAATGTGTCAACTTATTATAAAATAATTGTAGTTATTTAGGCATGTGATCTCTATTTTTGTAATTTTTATGGACCCAAAGGAGGTAGATGTTGTTATGTAATGGGTAAACCCTGTAAATGTGTTTCACATTATGTGTTTCCATTATAAATGAGGATATTAAAGAGAGTTAAAATAGTACTTCTTCCATTTCAATGTACCCATGACCATGAAAAAAAAGTTTGAACATTTTTAATGGACTGAGATGTTTTAAAAAGAATTAAAATGGATAAAGTGGAGATTGAACAAGGATCCCATTCAAGCATTTCCAGATACTTTGATTTGATATTTAATTTATTACAATGTTCCAAGTATTTTGGTGTATTTTTTCAAATGTAAACATGTTAGAATTTAGATTATGTGTCTCTTCAGCTGTGATCCCATGAGAAAAACAACCAAATTCTTGAATTGGAGTTTCTATACATGGTCAATTATATGATTTTTCAGATAAATTATCAATCAATTGAGGGGTTTTATATATATAAAGACCATAATATCATTCATTTATATTCACTAAGTGTGAAATGAATCTCTAGATGAGGTGATGGGAGAAGTATCTACCAAAATTTGATTTAAATATCGATTATGATAATTGGAAATGTAATTTAAAATAGATTATATTAGTAGGAAAATTTAGGATCTATAATATAGTATTTTAGAGGTGGAATGGAGGATGATGAGATTTTAATGTTAATGTTTTTTGTATGCATGAATGAGATGAGGGGTTCTGAAATTTTCACCATTGGTTTTCACATCGATGGTTGTTGAGATGGAAAATACTAGAGATGAGTGAGATCCTAAAGTCAAAGTAATATCGAAACATTTGGCATGATGTGACATAATTCTAGTTTTTTTAGAAATTGATGACATGATCTTTGTTAATTAGAGAGTTATAGTCATTTATAAAACAAGTAAATATCTTATTAAGGAATACCATGACTCACAGTTGGATATACACCCACATACATGGATGAGGTATAATAATATTAGACGGCACTTGTGGTGTCCCATAGTGACGAGACCTATTGTGGGATTTGAATATAATATACTATAATTTAATAGGGTTAATGAAAAGAATCAATGAATAAGAGGGTCACTTTATCCAATTATCATGCCTTAGTATAAGTGGGATATAAGGGTGATGAGCATCATGATGGATTTTACATGGAACTTATGAAGATCAGATGTTGTTCAGGTTATAGTTCATCAGATATTGAAGGTGGAACATTTCAAGATGATCTATGCAACTAACTCTATAAAAGTGTTGAGTAAGCTATACGTCTCTGGGATTTTAATATTTTTTGGAGATATTTCCAAATTTTTATGTAAAAAATAAGATATTTTTCCATTACTATTTTGGGAGGACATGAAGAAATATTTGGGGAATCTTTTATACCAGTATATGGAATACAATCCATATATTAATTTTTATTCAGTGGAGATGATATATAACTTTCTAGATATAGTTTGATAATCAATCTAAAACGTCAGTGGAGTAGAATATGATCATATATCCTTTGTGGAGTTCACATCAATAAAATTTTCTCATATTTTAATCGAAAAAACAATTTGTCGATCTTTATGGTATGATATGTAACATGTCTCTATGTGGATTCTTGGTTGGTGATGCAGAAGTTGTAGAGATGATTATGGTTCATGAGACCTCCATGTTCTTTTAGATCATCAAGAAGATGATTTTTACCGATCAGAGATGATGATGATGATGATATACCAACCATATGAGATGATATTTATCACTTTTTGTTAGGAATTAGTTTCTGTTAATGGTGTCACAGAAGTTGGGGAATATTTATTTATAAAGGAATGGAGATGTAACAATGATTAATATGGGAGGGTTTTATATAACTATGGGAATCATAGTAGTGGATTATTTACTGGTTCATCATCCTTTTTATTGAGGTATACTTAACGTGTTCGATGACTCTCTACTATGGAGGTATGAACTAAATATTGGCCATGTGTTCATGTTTTAGGAAATTTATTTATTACAAGATGCATCATTAATGCAGTACCCTATGTGGATTGTAAACTAGAGAACCATGGTATTGAAAGGGGATATGGAATCATGTTTTTCCATTTTGTGGTAGAATTTATTGATCTAAGGGGATAAAAGGGAGAATGAGTCTATTGTTCAGAATAATTAGACCAAATTTTTCAGTCATGACCACTAGAGTCACAAATAATGGAAGATAAGTATTTGGAGTGAGATATTTGTGAAACCCATGAATAGTATGGTATAGTTTTTTGTTGGTTTAGGAGTTTTATGAGGGACATGTATTTGTTATTAATATAGAAATAAATTCTAAAATGTGGTCACTGTTTTATATCATGATTGGTGTGATTTTGGCATGGTTGCTACACTATAACAAAGAATATATTTTTATTGTAATAATTTTTGGTATTATATGTGATGTGGATAATTATATTTATTTTGAAGGCATGAATGGTGGATATTAGGTAGTTATGTAAATTTTGGAATCATTTCACACTAGAGGGTGTTTGAGACATTATAATTTTTAGTGACCCCAGAGGGAGAAACATGTTGATTATCATTGTTTCATATTTCCTTTCCCTATAATATAAGATCTCTTAGATGAAAATTTAATATATTTTAGAGATTCATCTGACCAGGAACCATTATGACATGTCCATATCAATCGCACCAATATATTTTCTATTTTGGTTCCAAATGTGGTGAACCCCAATGTAATGCGTTGTAAGCACTATTACTCTATAATGAATATAAATTTATTAGGTAGTTAAAAGCATAAATTTTCCCACCATTTCTATTCAAAACATTGGGGACCATAGTTAATTTCAAGGAGCACCTCCATCACCCAAACTACAAGCATCATCCATGACATAGGAGGATCAAATATCATTGATACTAGGTGAGTTAATCTCTCATTATAAATTTCTTTACTCCATTTTTAATTGGTATAACCCCCATACTTGTCCAATATGATAGTTATGATAATGGACAATGGTTGAACCACGTGGTCTATGGTGGGTGATTGATGGCGGGTAATATGTTCTAGGCTAGAAACCATTACATGGACAAAATCTACTTCTGACATTGATGATGGTTATTGTTGCATAAATTGGATTCTTTCCAATATTATGTGAACATATAATTCTTGAATTTTTTTTATTGAATACTTTTTGAGTGGATTTGTGAATTGTTCTTGGATCCTTGGTTTGTGGGATTGATCCAGTTAGCGTGCATTCATGAAATGGGTATTGAATTTTTGAAAGTTATGAGGTTGGAATAACATGATTTGTGTAGGATCTTTCATACCATGTAGAGATAGTTTATATTTTTTTTATTGATATTTATAAAATCTGTGTGTATGTATAGCCTGTGATACCCATGTTTTATATTGGTCATCGGTGTCAATGTTTTTGTCCCATGAGTCCCATATTTGATATTGATGGCATGTGTGTATGTGTGTATGTTTTCTAAGACCCAATTTTCATATGTTTTATTTCTTCATGTATGTGATATGCCTAATTATATGTGATTTTATGTCCTATTGAGGTATTTATTTAATTAAAATATTATAGGCTCACCATTATGGAAATGTTTTCCTTTAGAGATAGAGTGCGTGTTACATGGTATTTTGATGCCAATGGACAATGGAATGTGGAAGGGGTTATGCAACCTTGAGATCCATCCCATGGAAGTGGTGGGATATGATGAACTAATTGATGGACCCGTGGTAGTGGTAGAGTATGATGGTCTTGTGGCCTAACCTGATACTGAGACAGAACATAAATACCATTAATTTTGTTCTAAGGATCTTTGGACATTTGGATTTTTGGTGGTATATATGGTTGAATTTTGAATAATCAATGATCCAAACTTCCATGATCATTATTATATCATTATAGAAGATATGTAGGAACAACCAGGGTTCATGGAAATTTAACTAGGTAATTATAGATCAAAACAGGGTTTATTTTTACTTTCTTGTGTATTGAAACATCATCATGGAATATAAATGTTATACATGTGGACCTCCATTACAGATGTATTGGTGTTGTCATTCTATTTTTGTAGTTACACTGTAAATACGAATCATTATGATTCTACATAATTCATGATCTAGGATCCATGAATGGGAAATTTCCCAATAATATTTTTCTAGTGATAAAAAGATTAGTTTTTACAAGTATTACCTGGATAAAATCGAGAATGATACCATTTTTTATGTTTTTATTTTCCAATTTCAATACTATTATCTAATTTTATATGTCCTTATTAAGGAAATTGGATTATTAATTTATAGGACACTAAGATACCATAAATTTAAATTATTATAGTATTGTAATTATTTATATTATTTTATGACATTTTATGTTATTATTAATATAATGATATGGTTCTGATGTATAAATATTGATACAGGTGGTATAATATCTTGATTGCACTGTCAAAACCTAAATGATAGTCCAAAACCTCTTTTTTATAGGATGAAATCCAAAATTTAATGTGAAACATTGATACCGACCAAGTGATATGGATTAGGGAATCATATATTTGGGGATGATTAGTTGTTAATAAGTTCTCTTAAATATTCATTGAATTTGGAAGTCTCCTCCACAACCTAAATGAAATGAATAGATTATATATATAAACAACTGATATTTGATCTTTTTATGTCTCACCACATCATTAATATATTGATAATCAAGTCACAAATGTGATAAATAATCTTATATATTGATAGAATGAGGTGATAATTATAAACTATCAATTATTATCAATAAGGAATTTGTTTTGTGGTATTAGGATGTCCAGTAAAAAAGTCAATAATGATTTTTTCCCACATTAACATATGAAAAATACTCCATAGCTTATATTTCACACTACCTTAAATTGAATACATAACACACACATTATCATATTATAGAAAATCACACTCTAAATATCATCCCTATAGAAATGATCAAGAATATAGCGATACACTTGTTTCTTTTGAGGTTTATAGAGAATGGGGAGATATGATCTTCATCTATCAACTCATTCATTACCTTTTGAATATTTGAGTTATATATCCTTTTTACTGAAACTAAATACTCAAAATTGTTCATTAAAACACATAATATTAATGATATTCTTATTATCACCTATTTTCCATTAAATAATTTGACAATCAACTTCTTATTTTTGGATCTAAATTTGTAATGAAAGATAGGAAATATATTGGGATATGATTAATGAGGTCCATAATATTATAAACAATGAGTTCATATTTAATAATTAATTTTTCAATGGATCTACTTATTACCTCCACTCTTTAATAACTCCAATGTCTTTCAAACTCAACACATTAGTGAAATTATTTTATTTTTCTGGGAGATAAGTAATACAATAATTATATTCCTTTTAAAGCCACAATATTTTTTTCTACATGTTTAGCTTCTTTTTATTGAAAATTTACATTATGAATTAGTGGTCTTTGTATATATCACACTTATCCCACTAAAATAATGTTTCTATATATTTTTGTCAATAATAATTGTATCTAAATATGTATCATGGGTATAATAAATATTCTCTAGAATATTTACCCATTGTGATTCATAGGAAATTACATTTCTATTTAGTATTTGTAAATAAACATGTCCCACAAAGGATACATTTATATAAATATAAAAATTATCCTCCATCAAATTGTAAATTTATCACAGGTTTATAAACCAGACACTTCTTTATTTAATGGATTATTTATTCACACTCCTCTATCAATTTAATAATAAATTCCTTTTTAGTTATCCTTTTATGTGAAATAAAAATAATTAGTTGTTTTTAGAAAAATCGCATAATGTCTTTCTTGAAAAAAGACACTCCACACATCAGTCACTGTTATAGGATGAGTCCACACCTCTGAATCTATACTGTTTTCTATATTATCCATGATTGTTTTAGTATGTTATAACGTTTCTAATGTATTATACATTTTTTTAAAATAACTAAAATTTTCTAAATTTTCCAAAAATATTAACATTCTTCATTTTTTAATTAAATCATAAGAAATCCCCATTCTCATCATGAATTTATAGAATATATCAATATTTTTCAATAATGAACACCAATAATTATTCAATTTAGTCCCCAAAGACTTTATTTGTTGAATCAATAAATATAACGAGATAATTATTAAAAAAATTAATGAATAAATAAAAAATAATAATAGAAAAATATTTTATGAAAAAACACTTTGGGAGTATCCTTCTTATTCACCTTATATTGATGATACCTCATTACAAAGATAGTATTTAGAAGAAATGATCCCCATGAAGATGGTTAAAAAAATCATTAATCTGATAAAAATGGTATTAATTCCACAAAATGATCCTTTTATATTTTTTATAATCAATTAATAACCTCATTTATCCATATTTATTCTACATAAATAGAATGCGTAATCCCCAAGGAGATAAACATAGAGGAATAATGACATGCTATAAATGATCTTGAGTATTCTACTTAAATTCATCTAACTCCTCATATGAAATTAAATATATGGTCTTTGATATTTTTCTTCATACATGTATGAGTTTAATTGATAATTTAACCTATATCTCATAGGGTGGTCCAAATAATACATCATGAATAACATAAATTTATACAAGAACAATAAGTATATTTTCTATCATCTTTCATTCACATCATTTATCATATTTATAAATAATATCCATAAAAAATGAAATAGGTTGTGGTTCTAGACATGAATCGAGATGAGATATCTCTCCTATTAAAATAATTCTATGTATTCCCAAAATGAAAACACAAATTTCCTTAATTCTATAGTTAAACATTGAATTACACTTTTATAGAAAAAATATAATTTTTATTTTTTCCTATTCAACCACTAGGCAATCCATAAGGGTTTAAAAAAATTTTACTCATAATCATCAATGTGGGAATATAATAATATCCTTGATGATTTAATAGTTTCTCCAAGAGTTTTAAATGATGAATATACAGCTAAATGTATAGTGTTTAACATGATTTTCATCAAAAATAAGAATTAAATAAAGGAATGTTTATAACTACAATAAAAAATATACTTACTATGCATGAGTGTATGTTTTTTTCTTATCACTGCATAATTAATATCCTCAATATCATCTATATTTATTAAAAAACAATTAACCCTCTCCCATGACATATGATTTGGATAGTGGATGTTTCCCCACACATGAATCATTATTCTATAGTCGGTGCTTCCACCATATTTATTTTTTCCATTTTCATTCAAATTTTGTGGATTTTCATATACATGATTGTTTTTCTCTTTACAAGCATCTTTCATTAATTTTAACACTTTCCACATCATTATTGATAACTCCCAAAACTATTTTCCCAAAATTATTTCAAACAGTTAATATTTGATTCTTCCCACGGCTTTCCCAGTTTAAATAAAATATAAAATTCAGCACCATCCTCCACTTCACTTAATATTTCCTATGAGACCACTAGGAATGAACTAACATCATTTTCACTTAGAGATAACATGAAAATATCTCCACAAAACTCCCAACGTATTTGATTTCTATATATTTCCATAAATAAGATATTAGTCCACCAATGAATCAATCTATATTCTATTTAAAATAATAAAAAAACATTGAATAATATTTTCAAATCCATTTATTTTTAATTTTATAACATCACACTAACTCATTCTCTATTTTATAAAGATCAATGGATTACCTCACCATATGGGTTAATAAGGGATGAAGAAAGAACACATTGAAACATAATTCTTTATAGTAGTGTCACACCATATATTCATCTTCATCATTAATCTTTGAGTTCTAGATTAATATCCACTAATAATAAATTACACATTATAATAGATATATTGACAATGTAATTTTTTCAATTTTTTGATAATGGAGTATTGAAATTATATAATTTATAGTTTTGATATATTCTTGCACAATCAATGGATAAATGTGTAAAATAAATTAAATTTGATTTACATTCTGAAGTCTTAATCTACTAGTTGTACCTTCCATTATGTAGGATGATTCTCCACATGTTTTAGGTTATATTTCATAACATGAGATGTCTTAGTTAGCATCATCATGATGTTTTCAACTACAATGACCTTCATATTTAAAATATCATAAACTCATTTCAAACTTTTGTGATTATTTAATGGATCATTTATATTTCACTAAATATATTTATTATATATGAAAAATAAATGATAAAATTTAAACTATTTTAAATCAAAAAAAATTCTTTATAGGATTAAAATCCTACATTTTTCTAATGTCACATTTCGTGATTCATATTATTTAATGTTTTCTAATTTATAGATTTCATTATTTATTTACATATTAATAATTTGTAAAAAGAATTTGAACAACAAAAGTGTATCTACATAGAGTGTCAAGTAAGGTTTTAGGTAGGCCTCTTTCGTATGAAAGTGGTGCTGACTGAGACAATATTTGACTATGAGTTTTAGTTTTGTTACCCCTAAGTGTATATATTCAAAATCTTTAATCAATGTGTTATTTTCCATAATGGTATTCCTTTTCTAATAATCCAACGTTTGTAAACTATACAATTTTTTTGGATGTTACTTTATATTTAGTCTTATCAATGGGGTTTCCACAAATACATTATTATCATATTTTATTAGGAAAATAAGTTTTGAATTCATACTAACAAATGACACCAAACATTATTGTGTTGGATTTTTAACATAGTTCCTAAAAATAATAATCCATCAATAAATTCCTATGGTATATTGATGTTTATTGTCTTGGAAAATATGTACAAAATAGATGATGTAAATAAAAGGGACATAAACAAAAATATTAATTAATGAAATAGGGGAATCATTTATAATTTTATACTTGGTTTCATCACAATAAATAATTTATGGGGAAACACATCAATATAAAATAATGTGCTTAAATCCTTTTAGTGGATAAAAATAATGTATAATGTTCAATATCATTATGTAAAAAACCTAAGGAACAACAATAAAGAATGATAATAAATACATATGGAATAATATAAGAGCATGATAATAAGTATGTAAGTAATGAAATGGATGATGGATACAATATAAAAATATGATATTCATATTCGTATTAAAAAGTGACAATCATGAAGGTTTTGTGATACATATTTCAATGGTTATTAACTATTTTATAATAATACATTACCAACTCATATTACAAAGGTATGAAAAAAAATTTATTTCAAATATTTATAGATTTTCCTAATTCATTGGAGTAATATCAAGACACACTCTTCAAATTTATAACATTATGTATTCCACAAAGAACATATATAATAGAAATATATTCCTTTATTTTGATCCACAGGTAGGGAATATGGGTTTTATACATGGATTTCCCTAGTCAATGAATTGTAGTCATATCTCTTCTAATACTGTTGAAGGAATTTAATTTTGGTTATCCAAAAAAAATTATATCATGGAAAATAAATAAAAGATTTTGTAATAATAATTGAATATTATATGGAATTGGATTAATGAGATAGAATATCAGACTCTAATTAATAAAGAAATATTTTTATAATAAATGATTGTTTATAAGATTATAAAGAAATACCCTATTGAATATTTAAAGGCTTAATACATTGGAGGTACATGATTAAAAGGAGATAAGAAGTGAATCCTTTACATGAAAAGTAGCTTCCAACATTTTAAGAAGGCATCATTGGAGCCTTATAAACTCCACGTAAAGGCTATAGAGAGTGAAGTTTGGGAGAAAATCATGCTCAATGGTTTATTAGTGTCATGGAATGAAGTAATTGGAGTGTATTTATAGAAATATAAGGACAATTATTATCTAATTTCTAAATAATGGAGTTGAACTATATCTTATAATAAATTAAAAATATTGTCCTTCTAATGGGTTTTTATGATGGTATATTCTAAGGAGGTTTGTGTATTAATATTGTAATTTTTTATGATCAAATATCCTTTATATAATATTATTTTAAATGTGGATGTGCTTATTATTCAAAAAATACTTACATTAAAAATATACCATATCTTTTAATTTTGAAGGATTCATTATATGAATATGATACTAATAGAATTACATTAAAATTAATTACCCAAAGGAAAAATCAAAATCATTGTTGAGATAAACATTATAGTATTTATCACATCACTTTTAATCCAATATATTTTCATTATAAAATCATCATATTTATTTTTTATTTTACATTGTACCAAAAAATTAAATTGTATCATAAAATTTTGAAACATTTACCATTGGATAATTTCTACAAGGACATTAAGAAAAAGAAATCCATTTTATTAACGTAGTTTATAAACATGAGAAATTTATTTATATTTAAATAAAATACATATTTATTAAATAATATGTGTCTTAATAACATTCTCAACTTTCTTCCCCATAAGAAAAATTATTTAGATCTTTATAAAGTTATATTCTCAATTTTGTAAAAATAAATGGTCATATATGACAAATTTTATTAAAATAACATTTCATTCAAAACATAAATATTTTTTACTCACATTGTGATAAAATATATTTTTATTTTAGAATTATCATTATACATTCATTACGTTAAGAATTTATTTTAGTATATTGAACACTTTTTTAAGGATATAAATTCCTTAGAATTTTATTTAATAATATAATAAAAAAATTATAAATTACATTTTTTTCAAATTACACCACAAAATATTAAAAATAATTTCGTATTTGATTAAACACAATTTTATATAAAAATTTATTTAAACATTGTTTATACTTATCCCTGTGATAGATAACACCATATGAAAATTGTGTATTCTCTATGGGTGAAGTGTTTGATAGGGGTAGCCACTTGGGATGGATCATCTAATATTAATATGGTAGATATTTATACTATCTTTAACATCTACGATAATCAATTCCACTCCAGAATAACTTATGAATGCCATTACTTGGATTAATCAAGGGTGACCCCTAGTGATACCATCTCCCACCCATGATAGGCTAAATGGGATTCATATTGAATGATATATATGAATAGAATATCATTTATAACTTTTTAACCATTAACCTCTCTTCATTACCCGTAACATCCACTTATTCTACAAGCAACATAATATAAAATGTCCATAAGGAATGATGAACATATTTCCCGATATTCATAACGATCAAATATCAAAAATACCAATGGTAATAATGTCCAATATTCATATTTGAATTGTCTCATTTCCCATTACACACAATATATAATCCATAATTATCATAAATAAATATAATTTAATTCCATTACATGGGTTATACAATTCAGTTCATAATTTCCATGATATTCATTATTCTTATTTAACTTTTATAACATTTGTAGGATGAGATATATTTATTTTATAATTAAATACTATCAAGTTTACCCTACTGTGTTTATTTTAAATAATTGTTAATATAACTATTTAGTTATTACATACTACAATAAATGTTAATTAATTATTTTTAATGATATTTTATGGTCTTTCTATGTAACAAAATTGTGAAATATAACTGTATTGTCATTCTAAATCAGGACTTATTTTAATAATAAAATATAAAATTTTGGACCATTTTAGTATGCATGAAAATTAAAAAATAAATTAATCTCTTAATTTTTCCTCTATAAGTGTTTCTTAAAATATGTATTCTTTTTCTAAAAATTACGACATTTATGATGGATTCTATATACAATCTGGTGTAGGGATAAGAATTTCCTTGAGGATCAAAATGATCATATGATTCTTTTAGCTAATCAATAGAGGAATCAATGAATCCTCTAAACTCTATTCGTGTATCTAAAATTGTATGAAAAATCATATTTGGGGGTGTTCAAAATAATAAAGGATTGTGTTGGAGGATTCCATTAGGATAGATCTACTATAGTAGACATCAAATGGGGAATTCAAATAAAAAATTAATTCCATGGAACATGAGGTCTATATGATGACACATACAAAATCCGGATCATTTAGGATTTCAATGTAGTATTTTATATTATAGATGATTATATAGTGAATTTAGAAGATTTAATAATTCTAGTAACTTCCATGAGATGGTTTTGGGTGATAATCTTTGACAAACAATTGAAGGTATTTTAATTGGATGGATTCAATGACTTTATTTATGAGGATTTCATTATTATTTCATTGTAACCTGAAAGGGAAAAAAATATTAGTTATTATTATTATTTTTCATCATTAATGAATTATCCTTCCCATTTTATCTATGGAAATATATAATTCATCCATACTATTAATAAAGGGTTATAGTATTTGCATTGGATTGGGATTGGTATTTAATTAGATTTTAAAATTGAATGTGTTTTTTTTCAACCCAACATATTATTCTGATGTATTTATTGAGGTTTTAAATAATATGATGAAGTTAGTGTATGGATATGTCATGAAAACATTCCATTCCATTATTTTTACAGATTTTAGTCCTATTAGTAAATCTAGTGGTGCCACTTAAAAATGGAAGTTAGTGGGTATCGAATGATGCACATAAAGATAGTGGGATATAGTCTAACAAGAAAAATGATTAATTGGCTTACCCATGATATATTATATGATAATTAAATATGATATCATATGGTATAATATGGTCTATATTAGAAAAAGAGACATAGTTGGTAGAGGAATATTCATTGTTTATGGGTATATAATATTCGTTTTTGTTGTTATAATAACAAGAATATCAAGGCAAGTCATAAAATATGACATGGGTGAATCTTAGTGTTGAGATTATTATAGTATGATATAGTTCGTACATTTTTTATTATCCTAATTTAGTTCATTGTTGTGAAGTTATTTTTTGAAACAATATAAAATAATTGGTATCCTTGATTACATTTATAAAATTGGAGAATTTATTCATGAGATAACAGAATGAATAACCCAATAATTTCACTTAAATTTGATAATTTTTGTGTAAATGATGTGATGAAAATGGTATAACAAAAGGGATATATAATTAAGGAATGACTATTGGTCCAATTTGTGGGATTATTGAGAATTATATTCATTGATAGTATCCCCTCCTCAATATTTTTTTTCTATCATTCATTGAATTCAGTGATACCAACTTATTATAATGGTTATATAGTCCATCCCATATTATTTTTATTAATCATTTGACCCTATGAAATCACAATGGAATTATTATTTTGGAGGATGTTACTAACAATCCACACCATGCATTGATTAATGGAACCAATAGTAGTGAACACATTTGTATGGTACAAACTATTCATTTATATATTATCCAATGTAACATTTAAAGGAATATATAAAATGAGGTTTATTTTTTCATATCATTACTTATATATAGGTTAATATTGAATAAAACCATCTAAATATTTAGGTTATATCAACCATTTACCTTTCATTCTAATTCAACAAATCATTCTAAAAAATGTTTGTTAAAATCCAATTACATTTCTTATTCTATATCATTGAATATGATTGATATTTTAATTTGTTTATTTTCCTTAAATATGTGATATCATAAGTTTATTTGGGATCATATTATATTATATGTCATATCATAATAAATTATCAAATGTATTTCATCCAGTTTTATAATGTTATTTCATAGGATACAAGACATCATATCATTTGATTGCACTATTCCATGTGTGAAAATACAAAGTTTCAAAACATTCTTACATATATCCTATATCATATAAAATAAATAGTAAATCCCTAAGGGATATATCATATAAATAAATTATTAGTAATAAAATATCATTTATAATCAGGCAATCTATTGATTATGAAATCCAATATACTGTAAAATATTTTATCCGTAAAATTTATTTTTCTTCTAACTTTCATTTTTTTCATTATTAGTAAAATTATAATTATAAATTAATTTTTTATTATTTAATTATCATATAATTTATGTATAAACATTTTATACTATAATTTTTTTTATTTATGAAACATTTAGTGAAATATATTTGTATCTTATAAAATATTTATATAAAATTACTTTTATAATTTTATAACATACATCAAATATTGATATAAAAATAATTTTCTTGTAATTATTATTTGTAATATATAATGGGATTATTAAATAAGAATAATAAAAATCTAAAATAAATTATAAATAAAAATAATTGTTCATGATAATTAAAATGATTTATTCTGATTAAAAGGTCCTTATTTAGAGACATTATTAAAAAATATCAAAATGATTTTTTTTAATTTTTATTAAAATTTGAAGCATGTAATGTAAATTTAATGTAACGAATAATATAATGGAGCTCATGTTTGGAATAAATGTAAAATTAGAAGATATATTTAATTTTTTTACTTCCCATAATACATTATTAGATTACAAAGTGTTTAGAATTTTGAAATTTATGAATGGTTCCTAGATATATAACTCATGTCTAAATTTACAAATTCCCCATTTATTTTGTTTAATTTCATTATTATTCATAAATGTAATTTTTATATTATGAATATGTTTCTTCATTAGTATATATTTTTAACTAAATTTTATGAATTTTAATACGTTCGTATATGTAGTTTTCTACTTGGTAAGATAATCGATTTAGTTTTATTTTACCTAAAATTAGGCAATTATTAGGATATGATATCAAATACATATATTTGTTAAATATTATAAATATTTGGAAATAGAATTATATTGGTAGTTAAATAACTATTAATTAATATTTTCATGGATATATGTACATTTTGATGGAGTTCCCACTCTGATAGAGCATTATACCATGTCTAGAAAAGTCAATGCTCCGCTATATTTCAATCAAAGCTTATAATTTTGTAAATCTTAAGATTTATTTGAATTTAATTCCATAATGATAAGGGTTTTACATCCATTATATATAATATACATTTTTATATGTGTGAGTATAGATTTGATTTATCTTTAATATATGAGAAATTTTATGAGTTTTTTAAAGAGTTGGAAACCAATATTGATTAATGATTTTGAATTTTTGGATATAATATGATTTGAAACAAATCATTACAGTATTTAATATATAATATAAAGTTATTTAATATGACAAAAATACTATTTATCAAATTACATCTATAGAAGAACCATTCAAGACCTCAATCATCCAACTCGTTAGTTCATGAAAAATATAAGAATCTCTGAATTACCATATACAAGGTAAGACTGTTATGGGTGACGCTAATAGGATTAGGATATTTTACATGCAATTTTATTTTTGTTACTGTAATGACTCAACATGAATCACCCAGTCTGGGATGGAGTTCTGCACAACATCATTTATTCCTCCCCATATGCAAGAGGCTATTGAAATTTGGTATGGTTATTCTGGTGTAATGACTATAACATTATTAACAAAATACAACTATTACATAATAAATGAACACAACCCAAATAAATATGGAAGAAGGTGAAATATATTCCAAAACACCATGTTATCCAAAAATACAATGTCATATACAATAGACATCCAATGATACAGGTTATGAAAAAAAAATTGGAACAATTATTAAATATTAATACAACTGTTTCTAGTATGTCACAAAATAACCTCTAAATATAAGCCTCAGTCTCATCATCTCTCTCTCATATGCCCCTTTCACTTACCTAGATCCCTAGTCATTAAATCTATATTCGCATAGTGATGCCCATCAAAGGTGTAAGTATAACCCTTTTGGACACCGCCAATGATAACATAAAATAACGTCACCTTTATATTTAGTCGTATTTCAATATAAAAATAGAAATTCATATATAATAAATTTTTTCTATAAATAGTGCATATGTTCTAACAATGAATACATGAACCCTAACAATAACAGATTCGAAAACATATCAAAATAACCTCTCAATAGTTAGGTGAACATTACAAGTTAATTTTATACCCACAAGGCTTCTCCAAATGAAGCAAACAATATTGATTAATAGTAGAAATATAGGCCCAAGGAGATAGGTCAAGTCTCAAAACATATTATGTGCCATATTTAGAACTATATCCACAGGTTAGGCCATATAAGTCAATATTTCTTTATACACAGTATTTCCACTTAGTTTAATTCACCATATACCAACATTCATCCTTTTTCGGTTACACAAGTCTTTCATGTCATGTTGACTAACTCAACCCAATCATAATGTCACATGTAGCATCTGAAAACCCTCCCCCACTAGGTTGACTAAGCTATGATGTGACCATCGTTAACTTTTCTTCCATGAATAAATAATAAAAATATATAATATATCAAATATATTAAACAAAAAATAGTTTCATCATTCCATTCAAATATATATAGAGGAAAAGAAAAATAATAATTAGTCACATAATATACTCATGAAAAAACATTCATACAATATCACATAATGATTCTTTAGGGTATGTTTACATGTAACACCCCAAGCTTCCACGGTGCACTTTTCTTTCAATAATGCAATAGCCTGCATTGGATGCATGTTCGAGAATCTAACACACCGCGACCAATCAAAGAAGCTGTCATGAAGAGTAATACCCAATTTTTGAAATTATATAAATTTTATATTTCTGAATGGACTTCATTTTAGGATTCAGAATATCGTAATTAGCCTACGTTGAATTTTTTGTATTTTTCCAAGAACATCCAAATTTCGATGAATAGTGAAAAATACTTAAATACAACATTTTTAATCTAAATAATTTATATTGATAAATAATAATATTTTGTGTTTTTTAAGTATAATTAGAATATAATTTTTCCATTTTATCAAATGGTGATCATTAGAATTAATTTCACTTTGAAATCGGACATAAACAATTGTTAATCTTCTGATTGATATTGTTTCTTAAAAACTTGCTATTTGTTTTGACAGCGGGAATTAATCCTAAAATTAATTTATGAAACTTATATGTTTATAATTTTGTAAAATATACATCATTTTTTAATTTGTAATATCAATTATATCTTAGGGGGAATATTTTTTATTGTTCTGAAAAACATCATTTTTGATGAATAGTGAAACCACTAAGTGAAAGTTAAAAAACTAATTTTTCGTTTAAATGAAACTTTACCACTACTGTGAATTGAATTTCAAAAATCCAACATACTTAGTTGTCATTGGTAAGTAAAATTTGGTTCAATGGGATGAAAATAATTTTTGGTGAATAGTAACTTTTAAGTTTTATTAATCGCGATTAAAGGTAATTAGTGTAATTTAAGGTAAATATAATGTTATAATAATATGAAATTACCTTTAAACTTGTCCTACCCTTATTGGATGAGTCATGGCCGACCCATACAATCCATGTGCCAACTTGGGAACCCCATGGAGCCACTTGGTTAAGAAAATGACATTAATAACATTTTATTTAAAGTAAAAATAAAATTGTCTTAAACATGTGTTGTTTTACTAAAAAAATTATTACATGGGGTTATATAAGTTAACTTTACGACTATATATATTCATTATAATGATAATAATACTTCCTACATCATGTTAATTTTTTTTATAATTTTTATACATTAGATAAATAAATTTATTTATGACACCATGATGATGCAACAATTACCTCATTAATGAATGATTAAAATAAAACGAAACGATAACGTAATATATTTGACTCAAACTTGTATAAATCCTATTGGATGGGTGTATTTCGAACCCTTATCACTTTATCCTAGAAATATATCATTTTGGGCCCTTTAAAATCTGAAAATAATTTCATAAAAATGTAACATTTCATGACTTTCCAAGAGTGCCCTTCCTCTCCTCTTATAAAAGGCCCCCACCTCTATCACCTTATTCACAACATAAAATCGATTTTGATCGGCCAAAATCTACCCAAATACTCTATTAACTTCCCTCTATTACTCTTAGAACCCTCACTTTGGGCTGAAGTCTCCCCATGGAAGCCATTGTCTCAAATCAAAAAGAGTTACCCGATTATAGGGTAATATCTTCTCTTAGGTTATTTTGTTTTATTTATCTTCCCCAACCCCCTAAACTCTTTTTATTCCATTATTTTGTAACAACACCAGTATCTTCAGTATACTAGGATGTTTTTATGAGAATGATATGATTTACCTTTACACACATGTTCGTCTAATGGTTAAAGAACATATTGTTTCAGTGGGTGGCGAATTACTACCTCGCGAAACGATGATTGTTCAATATTCATTTAACACCTATCATGGTGGACATTAAGATTTCACTATATTTATATATGATATATTTTTTGTTTATGTTTTCCTTATTCTTCTGTATTATTCATTTATGGCATTCATTTACAATTTCCATTATGAGTAAATGTGATAATTTTATTTTAGAAAGTGCGGACTACCGCCCCCTCAAAGTGATTTGAATCGTTAATGCCATATGTGGGATGAATAAAGGATGGAGTAAATGATATTATATATGATATTATACTGGAATTATAATACACCTTTATATCATAATGATTTAATTCCATTAAATACGAAATAGAAATGAAAGTAGCGTTCATGCATATTACGGCTTACCGTCTCCATGAACGGTGCATTTCATTTCTTACCTATAAATGTTATGTAATATTATAAATGAATATATATACTAAATATATATGATATATATGATATCTAAATCATGAATATAATTCTGGATACAATGGATATTTTACCACATGAACAACTTGAAATTATAAGAAGTTTATTTTTGACTCAAGTACCAAAGATTGACAAAAAGACCGTTTTTAACTAAAATAATTACATAATGTTCATAAAATGGTAATAAGTGATATAAAATGAATAATGAACTTGAAAAAGGTTCTTAATAAATTATAAATTAACTCTGGATTATTATTCAGGAGGTTAAAGATTGGTTGAGTCAAATCGGACACGAGGTAAGGGACATCGTCTCAATCTCCTTTCATTGAGGCATATTTTGTTTTATACACAACATTATTTTATACGGTGTATAAACCCATTTGACTTTTACGTTTATTCACAAGGAATATTTTTTATAAGAAGCATTTTACTAAACATTATTAGGGACTGTTTTTGTCGTACGTATGCGGAGACAACAACTTCTCTCCCACCGTGACCATTATTTGAGTTTCAGTTTCCTCTACAGTCCATAACATTTCTTAAATGAAAAGTAAATACCATGTTTTAATTTTCTTTTATTTTGGTATTGAAAATGGTTTTGATGGTGTTTTTGTTATATCAATGTGTTGTATTGATATCTTTTGATTGAAATGCGGAAATGATATGTTTCATTTATGCATGTTTTATGTGATACAATTATGTTATGGTTTATGATATATTTAAACCTTTTCATATAAGGATTTCATTGGACTTAATAAGTGACAGGTGGAGCCTGCTATAACTCGTCGATGCATCAGTAGGTCTCACGAGACAAACTAGTGTCGTCGAACGAGGCCTTGACAAAATCTTATTTGTAGTCTTGGCACGAGGCCTTGGCTACATGGTTATGATAGTCTGGCATTATGCACTCCATCATTATGAAAGTGGTTATTGATATTGCATGTGATTATTCTACTAGTAGAATAATCATGTGAATAAGTAAATGGTATTATTTCATTTTATTATTGCCATATTATGCTGAAGTTCAAGTTTAAAAGTCTTTTGTTTTAGTTATACATTGTCTTAAATGTTTAGGTTTATTAATGAAAGTTTCCGCTATATTATTATCTGTACTGATCATCTGATCTCACCCCTTTCAATGTTTTAATTTTTCCTGGATGTGAAGAAGTATATTATGAATGACCTGCAGGGATAGTATGATCAGATATGAAGACAAGATGTTGTTGTAGTTTTGTTTTAATTTATCATGTAATGTAGGACTTATGATTATATCTAGTGTTTCCAAGGCTACTAAACTAATCGGTCTATCGAGATATGATCTTTTGTGATCATTCGAATGATACATAATAATGCACCGACTCTGGGTAACTAGGGTCGGGGCGTTACAGTTGGTATCAGAGGCAATATAGTACTAACCTTGGAAGCTATATTTAGATAAACTATGATCAGAGTACATAGCCCTGAGATAGACTTTGAGGATTAGTATGGAAGAAAATCCTATAATTTTGGTATTATAGAGATTTTTGTGTGTTTTCTGAGAAATACATCCCTGTCTGGATACGAGTAGGTAGAGACGGATCTGGAACTGATGTACCAAGGGGTAATACCCGATAACACCGCTTTGATCTAGACTCGAACGGGAACTGGTGCCCGAAAACGGCCCTTGCTGCACTCTTGGTTATGACACTCCCAGGGGATATGCTTAGGATAACTATCATTTTCATTACAAACCATTATGATGTGTTTATTAGAATATACATTCTCAAAGAAAACATTTTTTATTATTATGGATTATATCCATAAACTGTTCAATTTATGTTAAGTGTTTTAAAAGTATGGAATTATGTATTTTGATTAATAAACTGATCAAGTTTATGAAATTATTTAGAAATGGTTCCTAGTGGAAGAAACAGAAACTGTATAAATGCACGCACTCCATGTAGGTATTTCCCTCTTGCTCAAGATAATTATAGTGAAGCTGGTGATATAACTAGTGTTGATCAACTTATCACCATACTGGGACAACTCACTCAGGTTATGAATAATAATTGTGCTGGTATGGAACACCCTAATATGTAACATGGAGGATTAATGCTAGATCGATTCATGAGGAAACAACCACCAGCATCAAACGGAGTATAAATCTCTCAGTAGCTAATAAATGGATAAATTCCTTAGAGAAAATATTCCATTCCTTGAGAAGTAGTGAAAGGGAAAAGGTTATCATGGAAGTTTATCGCCTCACTGGAGATACTGATCAATGGTGGTCATTGATTCAAAACACAGAGGATGATGATGGAGTATCAAATATAGAATGGAGGGAGTTCAAAGAGATTTTAATAGAAAAATACTTTCCTCGTGACCATCGAGCAGATATGGAAAGGAAAATTATGAGTCTGAGACAAAAGGAGGATGAGAATGTCACAAAGTATGATGCCAAATTTACAAGGTTAGCGAGGTATGCTGCAGATTATATAGGTAACCCAAGAAGTAAGATTGATCATTTCATTTGTGGGTTAAAACCATTTCTCCTTCGAGCTTTAGTATCACAATACTTCTAATCATACAAAGATATTGTCTTGTGTGCAATCAATAAAGAAAAGGAATTCTCTACTTCTTATGACAATAAAGTAAAGCAATAGAATAAGAGAACAGTGGAGAAAGAAACAGATAAAGGTAAAAAGTGAAAGAAGGATTTTCCATTATGCGATAATTGTGGGAAGAATCACCCTGGTACTTGCCTAAAAGGAATGGGAGTTTGTTATAAATGTGGAGAAAAAGGTCACCAGGCTCATGATTGCAAGGGAAAGAAAGAGGCGATCAATGTTGAATGCTAAAATTGTAGGGAAAAGGGGAATTATGCAAATGAATGTCTTATGCATCATGGAAACATAACTCAGAAAAGGCCAAGGGATCAAGACCAATCTTATGTTGTTACTATAGTTGAAGTGGATTTATTAATGTATTGGTGCTTTTGGAGTCAAGGATTATATTCTGGTTATAAGAAAAATGTGATATATAGAAGTATTTTACTGTAGTAATTTTTGTTCTAATTAAGGTTTTAATATGATTAAGGTAATTATATTTTTAGTATGTTACAATAAGAGAAACTTTACTTTGTTTGGGGAATCTGATGTCACAATTTATTTTGGAATTTAGTGACCTTTTAGAGAAAGTCTGGACAGACGTATTTTGGATAAATATAAAGGTTGGAATGGATTAAGTTGAACTTTGGATAGTATTGTTTATAGTTCAAACATTTCCGAAGATTATTTTTAGAATATTATAGTACTATAGTTTTAAGAAAAGTAAAACCTATAGGTTGGGCGATAACCCATCGCGTCGGACAAAGCTGCAGGAATCGAACCCACAACCATAGTGTGACAGGCCTTTATTACCTACCACTAGCCTACAGGAAGTCCCTGGTTATTAAAAATTATTTTTCTCCATTAATATTTGTAACCTTGTACGATTGGGATAAATATAATATTTTTGAGTTCTATTATCTTTTTGAGGGAAAGATGAGTTTGTGGTAGAAATTAGTTGATGGTTGAAACTATACTTGCCAAGTATATATATATATATATATACATCTCTCTTATTCTATGAATAAATTAATTCTTAAACTATAGGAAAGGGATATTAAAAAAATTTGTTATCTTAACACCTTATGATTTGTTGAACTGATGATATTTTAAATCACCATAGATTGAAGGCTTTGAGGTCCTCAATTTGACACTTGTTTGTGATTGATGAACTCAATCACACCCTAGAAAAATTTACGTTTTACCTCCATTTAATTGACTCTAATTGCCACCAATGTTCTCCTAATCGAGATCATAATTTGGTGGTAACTTTTTCAATTCCCTTTCCCTCTTATTAAGGATAAATTTTATTAACCTTATTTCCTATGTGGTTTTTCCACAAAGTTATTTTCTACTTTAAACATCTTATTTTCGAAGAACAATTTCAAATTTTTAGGATTCAATTTAGTGAATGATGGTATAATGTAAACCCCAAGCTTCCACAGTACACTTTTCTTTCAATAATGCAATAGCTTGCATTATACGCAAGTTCGAGATTATAACACACCGCGACCAATCAAAGTAGCCGTCATGAATAGTAATACCCAAAATTTTAAATTATATAAATTTTATTTTTCTGAATGGGCTTCATTTTTGGATTCGGAATTTTGAAATTAGCCTATGTTTAATTTTTGGTATTTTTCCGAGAAATTCCAATTTTCGATTAATAGTGAAAATACTTAAAAACAACATTTTTAATAAAAATAATTTATAGTGATAAATTAAACTATTTAGTGGTTTAAAAGTATAATTAGAATATAATAATACAATTTTATCCAATGGTGATCATTATAATAATTTCTCTTTGAAATTGGACATAAACAATTGTCAATCTTTTGATCGATATTGTTTCTTAAAAACATGTTTTTTGTTTTGACAGCGGAAATTAATTATAAAATTAATTAATGCAACTTATATGTTTTGAATTTTTTAAAATAGAAATAATTTTTGAATTCAGAATATCAATTATATCTCAGGGTGAATTTTTGGCATTGTTCTGAAAAACATCAATTTTTGATGAATAGTGAAACCACTAAGTGATAGTTAAAAAACTAATTTTTCGTTTAAATGAAACATTACCACTTCTGTGAATTGAATTTCAAAAATACAACATACATAGTTGCCATTATTATGTAAACTATGGTTCAATTGGATGAAAGTAATTTTTGGTAAATAGTAACTTTTAAGTTTTATTAATCACGATTAAAGGTAATTACTGTAATTTAAGGTAAATATAATGTAATAATAATATGAAATTACCATTACACTTGTCCTACCATTATTGGATGAGTAATTTCCTAAAAATACAATCAATGGGTCAACTTGGGGACCCCATGGAACAACTTGGGTAAGAAAATGATATTAATAACTTTTTATTTAAAGTAAAAATAAAATTGTCACAAACATGTGTTGTTTTACTTAAAAAATTATTACATTGGGTTATTTAAGTTAACATTATGACTATAAATATTCATTGGATGGATAAAAATATTTCCTAAATAATATTAATTTTTATATAATTTTTAGACATTAAATAAATAAATTTATTTATGACACCATGATGATGCAGCGATTACCTTATTAATGAACGATTTAAATAAAATGAAAAGATAAGGTAAAATATAAGACTCACACTTGTATAAATCCTATTTTATGGGTTTATTGCGACCCTTATCACATTATCCTCTAAATATATCATTGTGGGACCTTTAAAATCTGAAAATCATTTCATAATAATGTAACATTTCATGACTTTCCAAGAGTTCCCCTCCTATCCTCTTATAAAAGGCCCCCACCCCTACCGCCTTATTCACACCATAAAATCCATTTGGCTTGGCTAAAATCTTTCCAAATATTTTATCAACTTCCCTCTCTTAATCCTAGAAGCCTAACTTTTGGCATAATTCTCCCCATGGATGCCTTCGGCTCAAATCAAAAAGAGTTACCTGATTTTAAGGTAATGTCTTCTCTTAGGTTATTTTGTTTTATTTTGCTTCTTAAACCCCTTAAACACTTTTTATTATTTTATTTTTTAACAACACATGTATCATAAATATACTAGTATGTTTTTATGAAAATTATTTCATTTAAACTTACACACAGCTTCGTCTAATTGTTAATGAACATACTATTTCTGTGGGTGGCGAATTACTGCCTCACGAAACAATGATTGTTCAATCTTCTTTTAACACCTATCATGGTGGCCATTAAGATGTAACTATATTTATATATGATATATATTATGTTTATGTTTTCCTTATGCTTCTGTATTTTTCATTTATGTCATACCTTTATGATTTCCATTATGGGTAAACGCGATAATTTCATTTTAGGAAGTGCGGACTACCGTTCCCTCAAAGTTTTTTGGATCATTAATGCCATATGTGGGATGTATAAAGGATGGAGAAAATGATATTATATATGATATTATACTGGAATTATAATATACCTTTATATAATTATGATTTATTTCCATTAAATACAAAATATAAATGAAAGTAGCGTTCATGCGTACGTACGGCTTACCATCTCCATGAACGGTGCATTTCATTTCATACCTCTAAATGTTATGTAATATTATAAATGAAAAGATATATACTGTATATATATTATATATATGATATCTACATCATGAATATAATTTTGGATATAATGGATATTTTACCACATGAACAACTTGTAATTATAAGAAGATTATTTTTGACTCAAGTACCAAAGATCAACAAAACGACCGTTATTAACTTAAATAATTACATAATGTTCATAAAATGGTAATAAGTGATATTAAAGGAATAAAGAACCTGATAATGGTTCTTATGAAATTATAAATTAACTATAGTTTATTATTCAGGAGGATAATGAATGGTCGAGTCAAGTCGGACACGAGGTAAGGGACTTCGTCTCAATCTCCTTTCATTGAGGCATATTTTGTTTTATACACAAATTTCATTTATATGGTGTATAAACCCCTTTTAATTTTATGTTTATTCAGAAGGAATCATTTTTATAGTAAGAGTTTTACTAAACATCAAAAGGGAATGTTTTTGTCATACGTATGCGGTGATAACGACTTCTCCGCCGTCATGACCATTATTTGAGTTTCGGCTTCCTCTACAAGCAATAACTTTTTTAAATGAAAAATAAATACCAAGTTTTAATTTTATTATATTTTGGTATTGAAAATGGTTTTGATAATGTTTTTATTATATCAATGTGTTGTATTGATATCTTGTGATTGAAATGTGGAAATGTTATGTTTCCTTTATGCATGTTTTATGTGATACAATTATGTTATGGATTATGATATGTTTAAACATTTTCATATAAGGAATGCATTGGACTTAATAAGTGACGGGTGGAGCCCGCTATAGCTCCTCGATGCATCGGTAGGTCTCATGAGACAAATTAGTGTCTAGGCATAAGACCTTCAAAAAATCTTATTTGAGGTCTTGGCACGAGGCCTTGGCTACGTGGTTATGATAGTCTGGCATTATGCATTCCATCATTATGAAAGTGGTTATTGATATTTCATGTGATTATTCGACTAGTATAATATCCATGTGAATAAGTAAATTGTATTATTTCATTTTATTATTTCAATATTATGCTGAAGTTCAAGTTTAAAAGGCTTTTGTTTTAGTTATACATTGCCTTAAATGTTTATGTTTATTTATGAAAGTTTCCACTATATTGTTATCCTTATTGAGCATCTGAGATCACGCCTTTAAATGTTTTAATTTTTCCAGCATGTGAAGAAGTATTTTATTGATGACCTTCCGGGATAGTATTAAGGGATATGAATACAAGATGTTGTTGTAGTTTTGTTTTACTTTATGATGTAATGTAAGACTCATAAATATATCTATTGTTTCTAAGGCTACTAAACTAATCAGTATTTCGATACTTGATCTTATGTGATCATTCCAATGTTACTTAATAATGCACCGACTCTGGGTAACTAGGGTCGGGGCATTACATTACACATATTCCAACCTATCATGTCAAACAAAAAACCAATGTCTATGCATGAAAATATAAATAAAAACTAGGTTACTCTCTTAAGATCATGGAACTATATATTATGGAATTCATGCCTATATTTTCAATGTTAAAATCGTGGTTCGATAAGAGTGTCATCACCAAAACCATGGTCCCACTTCAACCGAAATCAGTATGCATTCCAAGAGATTCCAATAACTAATACTAACGTTGACTACAATGGATTATTATGTGATTTAGAGAATAAAGAAAAAATCAGAGAGTGGAACTAAGCACATAACAAAGAATCAACACTAATAATGGATTAATTATAGTTTAGTTAAAGGTTGGTGAAATCTGTTTCTCATGGAATGTTGAAAATTAAAAGGGTAGGTGGATAATATGATTATAAATCAAATTGAATATATATTAATAATCCACATTTTCATTTTTTATTTTGGGATAGAAAATAGGGTTCACTGAAATGTGGATCTCAAATGTATGAACCATATCACATAAAAAGTTAAATAATTTCATCCTATGTTATTTAAAATCATCTATAACTCATATAGACTGATAGAATAATTGGGGGATTAAATAGTTCAACTAATAAAGGTATTAAATAATAAAATCATTATCACGTCCACTCATAATGATATACAAATTTTACACTTTTTATGGAAAGATATCTATGATGGAAGAAGACCGAGTTGGCCATTTAGATTCTTTCCCATATGTTACCAATGCCACTTCCCTGAACTCCACCAAGGTCATGTTGCATTTTATCACGCTAAGACCAAAACACAATATAAAGACCCACTCTAAGTGTGTGAAAAAAAATTGTTCTTTTTTACCGCATCGCAACACCACCAGGGGAATGGTTATTTCACTTTGGACATGGTCTATAGGAGACCCATCATCGCTCCTCACATGGATCTACACCCTGACTGGGCTATTTTTTTCATTTTACAAAGGGTATTTCCCATGATAAAAAATCAATTACTATAGGCATGGTTTTATCAATTATAAACTAAAAAGAATCAAAAAAACAAAAAATCTATTTGAAAGCTATAAATACATTACCCAAGCATAAAAAACTCAAATAATCATAAATAATGGATGGAGGCCATGCATTACATACATGAGACATAAAAAAATTGATTTTTCAAAATCCCTAACTCTAGAAATTATTATCCACGAGAAATATCTCTTATGGTCCTATAGTAATAATTCAATCCATTACACATGAACATCAAACTTCTACTCCCAATTTACTTATAAGACATCCTATTATACTATAAGACCCAAACATATGTCCTTGTTTCCCCCTACAACCCATTTTATACTGATCTATAATTTACCCCAAGTGATCCAATAAATATTCTTCTATTTCCAACTCATCGTCCTAAAAATCGACCACATGTACAGGATCAGAAACATACCACCAAATATGAGAATTATAGATATCATAAAGAATGCCTATATGACATTTATGATGGAATTTTTCACTAGATGAATCTCTTCAACATTCATTTTCTCAAACATTCTCAAAATACATTTTACCTTCTTCCATTTCATTTTAAAATATGCATACCACTATATAGAAGACACCGGTAAGAGAAATTGGTTTCTAATTGAATAATTTAATGTTCATATCCTCTAATAGTAATTCGAAGACTACACACTCCAATATGTAATCAAGAAATCTGTAATCAATTGTAATCACTCATAGGTATCATGTACAATTATTGGATCAAAATCATCTACCTTAACAACATTATAATTACATAGTGGTGAGAGACACAACCGACTATAAGGAACATGAAAAGGTTTCATATAGACTGTAACCTGAATGACATTGATTATTTGTTTTCCAATGATTGTTCATCCCCACTAACTCCACTGATGTCTAGGTTACATCCCCAAATCACATTATCGTGGATATTAATCCTCCTCTCTGACTTTATATTGGTACTTAGAGGGTGCACTATAACTAATTTCATCTGAGTACCCAAGGAAATCCTAAATTCCCCAAAAAATGTGATTTGAAGCATTAATATCTTTCATTTATAATTACTGAGACAAATACATGAGGGGATATAGGCTCACATATATAATAAAACCCTAATCATCTAGGTAATATGTCTCACAGATTTATAATTAATGAGTCTGTTTCATCATTTGAGCAATTATCACCCAAACAGTATCATGAATCCTCAAGGTGCAAGGTATCCTCACCACGATGACAAGGATAATTCCATACCACTTCATGATATGAATTTAATGAGGCTAATAAAACCATATGAATACTAATTCCCAACCATTTCCATCTAATAGGTTTGTAATAGATAAAGAAATCCAATTATACCCCTCTTCATACTAGGCCACCAGAACTGATGTTGAATGCTAGGTTATATTTTAATCAGACATGATTATATTTCCCATTTATAGACCTGAGAGTCTCTCATTATCTTCTCCTATATGGAGGATGTTTCTATAATATTAAAATGTATAATTATCAATTATCCATCATCTTTTGATCCTCCTAGGACTTGGTCACTAATTTAAAATTATTCTAATAGCACTGAAGAATCAGGAACAGACTCTTGTCCATCCATGAATTAGTCTCATAATGATATGTGATTACCAAAGACACACTTGTCATGTAACCAGGATTCAAATATGAATCTACCATTTAATCTATAATCAACCTCAACATAATACACTGCACAGTGATGACCATTCCCGAATCTCCAATGTCTATGATATTTTCCTACAATGAGTATTTGAAACTATATTCCCCTTCCGTAGAGTGTAGAAACTCTTGATATTGAATGTAAATATATTCTAAAACTAATGAATCAAATTAAAATTTAAATCCCATTTCATGATGATATATAAAAAGATCATGTGACCTTTATAGATTAAAATTCATTGAAAAATGAGGTAATCGTTCAAAAAAATTCAATGTTTAGAACACCAAAAGAATATTCAAGTCATTCATTGAAAAATACCACTCATGTATTCATGACTGAATTTATCCAAAATAGACTATACCATCCCCAAACATCTACACATTTCCCAACCAAATAACTGGGGCATTACAATAGACTATGTATATAATCCCAAACTCCAAAGGAAATAAAATGGTGACATCATTTATCTCTCCTTTAGCTATATGAATAACTCCCCACACATATCATTCCATTCCAACATCACTACTTTTATGGTAATCCCCATCATCAGTTTCACTATATGTGAGATGTTATTCAAGAATCATTAATTGAATACACCCATCATAAGAAAACATGGGATATCAAAAAACATTCCATGGGTGATCACGTGTCATCAATGATTCCATCTTCTCTGGGGTCCATAGAAATTCATAACTCAAAGATCGCATGACATTGGAGTCACACATCTCATATCCATAAATTTTACATCAAAATCCCAAAAAAAATTATGCACCAATAATGAACTTATCGTGGTGTTAAGGAGGATATAATATAACTCATAGGATCGTGAATATATTATGGTATCTTCAAAATAGGCGACATTAAAGGAGTCATGACACAAATATTCGATCCTATTAATGATATCAATGAACACTATTATGGAATAATTCAAACTAATTTACAATAATATCTATTCATTCAACAGATATCTACTATCAATCTTTATTTCAGTGATATCATCTCATCCTATCTATAAATGATGGTAGCTAGAATTAAGACCATCCATGGATATCAACTGGGATCTGCTATATTGATGAAATAGATCCCCTATCCTTATCAATATGTGTCCATTATTTATGGTGACATGGTTTTGCATCTTGTAGTCCAAACAAAAATAAATACTATCATAAAAATTCATTATAAAAATAGTGAATCTATATTGGGAGATGTTATTAGCTTAATAAAAATTATTTCTTTTTAATCATCATAATATTCCTTAAGTTCCGAAAATTTATCAAATCACATATGATATAAGGGAAATGATATATTTCACACTCATAGAAAGATTTTTATCTCAATATAATCTCCAATATAAATAGGATGTTTTGAAAATTAATCTAGAAGGACATCTGGATAAAGGTACTCCACTAAGAGAAGATAGGTGGATTCTACGATTGGATTTACACCAAGGTAACAAAACTAATTACATTAATCTTAATTGAATTATTCTTTATTAGGGGTAGTCACATTTTTATTAAATTATCCTCCCATTCTCTTTTAATCACAATCATCTCCCACTTTTAAATAATAAATGATAAATGTCCACTAATAGTAGTTAGTTTGAAACTCATAACCATTAAACTAATTCATGATAATGATCACATCTATGATACTATTCTATAGGATCATAAAATAAAATACATGTCATGGATGAAAACAACCATAGTACAATCTATAGATAATTAGAGATGATCAAATTTCATTCACAAGGGTGGGTCAATAGAAATGAATATAGGATAAAACATGATTTTTAGGATGAGACCGTCAACTACATAAGATGATTTAAATTAAAGGGACAGACCAATATAAATGAGGTAGGTAGAAAGAAAATATGTGATCAAGACCTTACCC
Organism: Viscum album; assembly: GCA_963277665.1. Classification (NCBI taxonomy): domain Eukaryota; kingdom Viridiplantae; phylum Streptophyta; class Magnoliopsida; order Santalales; family Viscaceae; genus Viscum; species Viscum album. The sequence continues at coordinate 1,118,530,312 of OY728120.1, forward strand.
CTAATCAGTCACTTGTCTATCTCTAAATTAATTTGAAAACTGGTCCATCTAATACACTCTTTACTCCTTATTTCCATATACTTTTCTATGAAATTATTGAATTTACGAAGACATAATCATTTGATGCATATGAAATAAATTTCAAGGATTCCCACTAGTCCCTTAGTTCGATGCCTATTTTTTTCTCGAACCCTTACATGGCCTCATCTACGATAACATTGAGATGAAATAATACAGATTCCCGATCATTCAACATGGGTGTCACATACTCTAGTTTATTAGGATATCTATGTTGTTATTTACATTGTTCCCACAATTATGATATTATTAAAGACTAACTCCACTAGAGGGAACTTAAGAATACCAACCATATTCCATATTTCAATCATTGTAATTCTATACCTCCTGAAACTTCTATTTTTACCATTATAATAATTCCTCATAAAATTATATTGTATTATACCCATCCTTAAACTATGAAATAGACTAATATATACAAATTATTCCTCCTTAAACCCTCTCTTAGTGGTAAGATAATTATGTAATACCTCATTTGGAACATAAATTTGTTCCCTATAATAGGTGGAGAGGCACCCATACCATATGGGATGAAATATTAGATCAAATAACTCCAAAATCATTCAAATTGGACTTTTTCATGGACACCCTTCATGATGCTCATTATTATCACGAAAATTTTAAGGAATTTGATGGTACTCCCATTATTTTTATGCCCTCTGTGAATATGTGATGGAAAGTGACGATACTCCCATGAGTCCAAAAAACTCTATGACTATGACAAGGAATTCGATGGATGGTTCTGTGAGTATGATGGAGCTGTGGTGATTCATGTAGCCCACTTTTATCTATGGGGATACTCAAATAATCATGAAGAGATATTTCCTTTAATTTCTAGCTCCAACCACTTCAATGTTAGGGCTACCTCAACCTTTCGACATCTAATCTCCATTTTCATGGAGCACCTGAGTGCCGAAAACATCAGTGAAAAATGAATCACCCAAATTATTAGAGCATCATGATACCCCCTTCCATTTGTTCATCCAACCCCCTACCTATGGTAGGGATTCCATTTGTTAAGGTCCATTCCATTCATGGGTTAATGATACCCTTTGGGTTACTCAAAGCATCGAAGATGATCCCTCTTTCACTAAGCTCTCTTCCACCAAGTTAGAACCCTGTACCAAGGAAGAAGATCCTCTATTCATGAAGATCATTCCTTCATAAATACGCTTCACTTCATGAAGAGCCTAACCTTCACAAATCCCTACCCAACAAACACAATTTCATCGCGATACCTCATATCGTGAATCCCTCCAAGATCATTCGTTGTAATTTATTAGTCCCTCGTGAGGTGTCCATTATTGTGTTTTGCAAACTATTTTTTTTCCGTGGTAAACTAATGGGGATTTGATTTTCCCATATCTAGACTAACACGGACCCCAGATTAAATCAACCCCTCACACCACCCCCGTCAAGGATTTTTTATGTCTTCCCTTCCCTATGTTAGCATGTTTATCAATTATTTAATTCCAAGGGTGAGGAGTGAGCGCACCCCATCTGTATTGTAGGATGTAAAATTGCCATGAACCATTATTCTTAGCACATAACATTAAAATATAGCATCAACCCATGAAATAAACAAGGTTTTCCCCTCTTTAAACATTTTCCAAACCCACACATCTCCATGGGGGTGAGATCTTCCTCACATTGAATGAGATCCCCCTCACATGGGATGACATCCACCCCATGGGGAATAAAATCACTCTTGGAGTAATCCCAAATCCTTTCATGTAGGTTTCATCACTCTTGATCATATTTTCCTCAAATGGACACAACAACTAGTGAGGGGATGGGGATTATGGACTCTCAAAACCCTATCCATCCCCCTTTGGTATTTGTCTCTATAGGAAGCTTCTACACATATTCCCCACACCATCTCTCTCTACGTATATTTCAGGTTGCTACCATATAATATATTTCATTATATAAATTAAAAAATAGATCATGACTCATATGGGGATATATGTTATTAGTGAATGTGAAACCCTTCTACCTATAGGTATCCCTCTTGGAGTAAGCCCCTATTTCAACCTTCATGTGTCACTAACCCTAAAAATTCCCCATCATTTATAAACTGCAGGGTTTTTGATCCTTATAATATAAACAGGGTACATAGAATGATTTCATGAGGTTCAATAACAAAAAATGGTAAACCATGATGCCTTCCCCCAATGGGTTCACCTCTTCGATCCCAAGATCTTCTCCATCGCCTCACTCGTATCCCGATGAGATCATACCCCTGCCTAGAGGTCATATATCCTCCAGGTTTCCATGGGAATATTTCATGCACATGCCTCAATAAAATGTCCCATATTGATTTGGTCTAATACTCATTTTGAAATAAACAAACATTGATTCTCAACCAGATATGAAACATTGGAAACCTCCACCATGTTTAGGACCTACACACTCAACAATCCATCCACTTTATCTATTTCACTCAATCCATCCATAATTTTCCCTGATTTTTACTCGGGTCACCACATCATGGTAGTATAATGCAATAAATATATTCCTCTAACCATGCATAAGCCCCATCCCTCTCGATGTACTTGTGTTTTGTTCCCTATATTCTAAACAATGTATGTAGGATTCCTCCTTGAGGTTCAATCCCAAATAATGGTAAACTTTGTATCCAACCTCATTATGGTGAACCATATATGATCCGCCTCTAGTGGTGTATAGATTAGCCTTCACAGTGTGGAATATTTCCTTTATGGGATAAAACACCCCATGGATTCCCTTATTGAGTATTCTGATCTATTCAGTAAACCATCCAGGTATTCCCTTAAAGGGACATACCTCCTCGATCATCCTTAATGAGGAATTCATACCAGTTCCGCTCTATCTTTGAAAGACATTAATCATCCAAACTACACCATGTTAAAAATGGTGTTTCTTGAGGAAAACCTAAGAATACATTATTATAGCATAAGATACACAATGATCAATATGGGATTTCTCATGTTATTTCCCCCTTGGGAATCCCTCTCATGAGGAAGAATATTGGTGACCCATGTTCTAGAATTAATACATTCCAGTGATACCCTATATGAGTAATATCAAAAACTAAAGGTTTCTCCCCTATCAAGACACATTGGAATGTTTATTTAGAAGAATCATTATTAACTAGTTTTCACAACTACATGTCACATGGAATGAGTTTTATGAATATGTCTTAGTATTTAAGGTATACCTAGACTAGTTGTATAATTCTGAGGAAGAATCCATTGAATGAGGAACCGACATCCCATCATCCAGATTTATCAATGAAAAAACATCACCAAGAAGGTTATTAATGTTTCCAACCTTTAAAAATCAATAACTCAGGCCAACAGAAGAATCTACAGTGTGTGGTGATGTCCCTAGTGGAGATGACTTGATAGATGGAGTCAGAAACAGAAACGGTGAGCCTGATGTCAACTCATCACACTAAACACGTGTATTAGAAGAATTTTAGACATCCATAGATAATATTTTCACTAGATAAAGATTTCTAGTGCCATGCCCAGTATTGAAAATAGTGTCCATGGCATGGAAGTCACCAAATATTGGGGTAGTTAATTTATGGGAATTCCAATATGCAACATCATTAGTGTGGATATTTCACTCCAGTCATGTATGATTGGATGACACTAGGGAATTAGTAATTTCATTCTTACTATCCATGATGATAGTAGAATCCTATTAAATTTAAAGAGATAAAATACAATATACAAATCACTCCAAGTTGTAGATGTAGGGGAAGGAGAAATATCAACGCAACAACCCCACAATACTCTGAAGCCACTTAAACATCAGCCAAAAAACAGCCACTAGGTTCCCACACCCTATTTCACCATATTAATTAATTCTATGAAGGTAGATTGACACCCTCATATGATGATACATGTAGGAGGGGGTCATTACAAAAAGAAAAAAGTCTATCCCAGACTTGGAGGCTTTTAAAACTCACCACCATCACATCCCCTAAGGAACACACAGGGATCCACTACTTCTCACTCCAACATAAAATCACTTTTGGGGACTCTCCCTGAAGCGGTATCATGAATCGCTTCCCTACCCCAAGGAGATAGGTGATTCTTGGGTCACCCCAGCTATTACTAGAATATAGGTGCCTACATGGAGGGATTACAACCAGACATTCCAATGTTACCCTCTACCAGTCTCTCAGGTCAAACAACAAGTGTACTACACGACCTCTCTATTATCCCTAGTCCAGATTACCTGACGCTGATGTCAGGATCCGGCTTAGGATGACTCCCATCCTAGGGAATCATATTAAACTAATCCCCTAGTCTATGACACCACCAATGAAATCACCTAGATTCCTTCCAAATCATTGCAAGGACCCATCAATTCCTTATTAGAATCTATACCTCAGCCACCTCACAGGTAGGTTGGGTTGACTATCTCAATCATTATCTCCATTGGTAGTCATCACCAAATAAACCATTATATTGATATCTCGTACATTGTCCCTCCTCAAACCATCACCATTCATAGTATAGGTCCTCCCTGACAAGGCCCCCAACATGTATTTCCTTCCCATGATCGAAGCATCAACTGAATTGGAGGTTCTCCCAACCTCATTGAAATACATCATGATGGTCCTACCCATTCATGCGGTTCCTAATATAGAGTTATAACCATGTGAGAGACCATCAACAAGAAGGTCATCCTTGTGTCATTACCAACTCAAGTGGAGATCCTCCCCACAATATCATCATCCAAAGAGAAGGTCCTCATCACATAATCACCAACCACTATAGAGTTACTCCCCATATTATACCCAAACAGAGTCGAGGTCCTCCCCACTCCATCATCCATAAATGTTGATTTATTATCCATGTTTCTATATGATCGAGATAAATTAATCCCTGATTGATCACTCATAATCATGGAGGTCCTCCACATGCTTATAGAAATCAGTACGGAGGTCCTCCATGTAATCGTGTTTCCTAGAACGGAGGTCCTCCCCATGCCCTATTATACATATGTCTTGGTCCTCCTCACACCTAAACTCACCTAATATGTGGTCCTACCGACTCTACCAACAACCAATATGGAGGTCCTCCCCATGTTTCCACTGACTCAAGAAGGGTCCCTCTCTACTGTGTCAACACACATCTTTGTGAAGTTCCTCCTTGTGTTGAACACAGTCAAAGCGGGGGCACAACCCACTGTAGTGAAAAATGATGTGGAGGTCCTCTACATATATATACAAAAATAAAATCGGAGGACCTACCCTTGAAATAATCCCACAACACGATGGTCTTACTCATTCCATAGAAGTTCAATGTCCTGATGAACCGTCCCGGGTTAGATGGGGAAATCGTCATTTTCGAAGGAATAACACCAAGTATTTCCAAGTAATATTAAATCCCATAATGTTTTGAAATTATAGTGTTAAATGTTATTAAATGATGGATCCTTCTCCCTAGTTGTCTATATTAGAGTCTAGGATAGAATACCATCATGTGAGTATAGTTGACCTAAAATAATAGATGTCGGAAATCATCGAATCACTTCATATGTATATGAAAATGTATGAATATTTTTCTCCCTTACAGGGTCTTATAGTATATTCATCTCTGTCATCACCAACTTCATTATCTACCTCTAAACAAGTTCACAAAGTGTATTTATGGGACATGATAGACTTGAAATACTCAATAAATACTCAAATGAATTAATCTTCCCTCACACATGAGGAGGAAGTCCGTACCCCATCCCATAGGGATGTGACTATGAGCCCATCCCTACCTATGAGAGATTACCTACATTAATGTGAATAGGAAATTCACCTAGCTATCTTTACATTGGTCATCACTCCATCATAAGTATCTACATCTCCTCCATTTTCAATTACTCATCCAACAACAATCAAAGTACATGGAAGCCAATAATCAGACCCCACATTTATGCAGGGATGCATGTGGGACACTCTAGTCATGGATTGGTTGTCCATGATTTTTTGGCTGACTATAGTTATTGACATCGACATTACGGATCCCCTCACCGAACATAAGGTTATGTTCTTCCACAGAACCATCTTGGATATTTGGTTCCACCGATGTTAACAACACTTGTTCTACCCAAAGATTCATGATAATTTCAATGATATTGACCACTATTGATGCATTATTTTGTTATTAGTGCTTCCAGTAGCCTAAAAACCTATGTCTCCTGGCTACCAAAATAATCCTCAATAAATACACATTTAGAGAATTATTCTACTCCACAAAAATATTGATGAGGAATTACCTTATGTACATCTCTTGGGCTGAAATAAAATGACTATCTTCATTTTAGTCCCATATTGAGATAACCAATCAAACTTTATTATATTGGGAATATGCCTCTAGGAACCAAACGGTAAACATTGTTTCACTAAGATACACGAGAAAGGGGGAATCAGTGTAGGTTCTGAAGAAGATGACCAGACCTTGGGGAAGAACAACATTATGTAGACTGCATAGGATTTTAAAATAAACAAAAAAGGTTGATTCATAGACTTAGAGACCCCTCTACATTATTTCCCATTATTTTAACGCTAATAAGGTTAACTGATGATCATGAATTCTAATCCATTTGACCAATATATTGTCGCACAGAAGGTAGAGGTCAATATTGATACAACATCCTTACTCTAGAAGAATTCATATCAAAGGTAGTTATCTGATGAGAACATTGCAGATGACCTTTCAGAATACCGTATGGACTATGGTGATCCTTGATACATTCGTGTCCCTCTATTGGGGCAATAGGGGTAGTCATAGGATCTTTTCAGTCAGTTTTTTCCAATTAATCTCAATAATCATGTGCACCCTGATAATGTAGAGGCCTGTGATTATGGAAACTGGACATGTTAGGAATTGATGAATCTTCCTGATTGATGTGATAAAAATCCCCGAGACCTCGATCTGGCCACTCCTTAAGTCGTTCTACTGATTAATCCACCAGTTTCTACACCAGGTGCCCCATCAATCGCTCCCATAGTTACTGAGCATGTATATCATTTTGATTAGCATATCATCACAAAAGTCCTCAAGAATCATCAACATGATTGGAACCCCTTCTAGGATGACGTAATAACTACTATAATATTTTACATCAATTTTTTAGAGATGTCATAGGTGGTAGTCCCTCTTGATGTAAATATGCATTCGGTATGGGTGGATGATATGGTAGAACTCTATGGTTTTTTGAATCCTAACTTCATCTCCTTAAATGTGATGGAATCCTAGTGAGACATATTTCCCACATTATATCAAGGTGTGGACCCATGTTGGGAACTCTAGAAAAGCAAGATCTCTCCAAGATATGATTTTTAAGTCATTGTAAGAGCTAGAGTTCTTTTGATAAAACCAATTACCCATTGTGTGGATTACTGGTTGGATAGTCCATTGTAGAAATATTATCTATCACATTAGATCCACCATACAAAAGACCATTATTGTTGACCTCTTCAAATTAAATAAATATTGAGATGACCTCATTGTAGACTTTTTTTCCTGGTGGAGGGGACTCCCATATTTTATCCACATGAAACTAATACAAGAATAATTGTTGATATTGTGTGTAGGGATCTTCAAGACTGTGATGGTCCCCTCCCACATCACTCTAAAATTATTAGGTCGTTTAGGGGATATTTCTGAAATGGAAAAATGCCTCGAGTAATCCTTGCATATGGAAATATGGCACATCTTTTTACACTATTGAATCATGAAATAAGAACCTAAAAGTCAAAGACTGCTGATCTCACATAGATATATGTCCCCACTCAACTGGAGATGTTACCAAAGAAACCAAATATATAGAATTTCTGAGGTAAATTTCCATAGGCATAGACTCGGGCAATGTAACACCCATACCAAAATAGATTTCAACACCTCAAAATGTTGCACCACCACCTAGGCTTTAGAATCAAGATCGGCCCCCTTTCCAAGTTCCAACCCCTCGCCAGGGCCAAGATCCAAGATCTCCCTTCCCATAATTGATAAACCAGATCTTAAATTTTAATCAGGATCAGGTTCCAAGTTATTTCCGATGTTCATTAGATAAATTAATTATAATGCATCCATAATGTTGGAAACATCATGAGGCCAATGTCACTGTTCCCCTGACTACTAACCTTATAACGAAATCATTGGACACACTTTCCCACAAATACATGTGGTCAATGATTTATTCAAGGACCAAGTAGATAAAAATTTGGTAATATTGGGCCCAACTCTAGCATAAAATGCATGCACCTCGACAAAGATAGTAAGTGAAAATGAAGGTGTCTAACAATAGGTCTCCAACCACATAACTCAGAAATATGATGACTAGATGGATGGTAGAGTGGTCGGTCGCACCCAAGGTGTCATCATCCCCCATTTAAATCAGTCTGAACCTCTTGATGCTTCTATACCTTAGTGAGTTACAAACTCTTAATCCATGGAATCCACATCATAGTCTTCTACCTCTCAAGATAGTGGGAATCGAAAGTGTTTGGGAATTAAAAAATCACCACTTACACCAATATCAACCATCACTATCAATTATTTCATGCCTCTCGATATGGGAATTTACTCCAACATTTAGTCATATATAGGAAGATTCTGATGGTGATGACAAGGAGTATGACTATATGAATACCATCGAGTTAGTGGATCCTTATATGGTTCATGACGATTATGAATATTATGTAAGTACATTGAATCCCCCTATCCAATACCACCATAAAATGAGACAAGGATACATGAATAGTCAGGATTCTTATTATAGGGCTTCGAGCCATGATATGAATTCTACTGAGGTGAGGTTGTAGGCTCTGCCCAGGACACCAAAGGGATAATGTTCACATCCTATCCTTCTAGACTAGATGTTTCCGCTGATTTCAATCCTCGATAAAGAATAACAACCCTGATTGTGCCGTGATCATATACGTCTAGATATGTCTAGGCAACGTCCATTTGGTAGTAATGAAGAAGTGATCATACACTATTCAACTAAATAGTAGCAGTTTATTCCTAGAACCAGTTCAAATCTTTGGATTCATCACTCAGTTCCCATCATATCCCCTACCAAAGGGAAACCTAATGTCATCAGAAATGTGTGCATAACATGAACGTACGATGTGGATAAACACCACACCATAATTATTGAATGTTTATCAATAATAACTAATATTCATTAATCTAAATATATGTGAGAAATCCTCACATGAACATTGAGTAGACTCCACCATTTTGAAACATAGGTAGTGGCTATAGAACACTTCCATGAAGAGAAAGTCTAGTGAGAAGAATTGCAATCCATAATTTCATTATTAATAGAAGCGGTATTCTCCCTCATACATGGACACATTCTTTTAATGTACATAATTGATATGTCCAAAGATTTGGATATCCCCTGATGTCACGTAGACATAGGTTCCCAGATCAATCTTATCTCGACCAAGATTCTCCACAGCCTTGGACAAACAGATATAGATCTGAGTCTCTCTGACCATACAATATATGGTTATGGAAGGTCCGAGTATATTATTTATGGAAACAAATATTTGACGGCCCATATAAGTGGGCATAGTACATTAATTTAGATCATTATTTTCTCACATGATACCTATTACAATGCGTTGATGGGTAGATATGGGATTCATTTTCTTATAGGGGATCCCACCTCATATCAACAATTCCTCGAGTACCCCACCAACAGTTGAGTCAGCCTGATCTAAGGATATGTGTCCCCATTTTCCTCTTCTAAATCCCAAAATATTTTATTCTTACTAATGAAATATTTTGGAAAACATGTTCAGACAATTTTGGTTGAGCACACAACTATTGTGGTCGAACTGTGTATAATCATAGATGACAATTTCAGCCTTCTAATTCACATGTTGTAGTCCACAATGGTAGTCATGGGAAACATATTCATTATTTATGAGAATAAGGGTAAATTCATTCCTAGGAATATGTAACATTGGAATATCACATCGTACTACTACATGGGTCAGGCTCAAGTAACCTCGGAACCCCTTACCCATGTGAGATGTCGAGATGTTCACCCCATGGATAAAGATATAATACATACATTCATATTATACATAGACAGGTGTAGAATAAATATAATGACACATTACTATAAATTTGACATCAATAATGGTTCCCTCGGTCAGAGGCCAAATGGAATCCGTTTGACAGTCCACGTCACTACGGTCTCAGCAGGACATGAACTTTCCAGTGAGGATTTTCCCACCACCCAAGCACTCACGACTGTTCTTCAAGGACTAGTTGAAATGGATGAACCATGTCCTCATAATGATCACCCCGCCGTAGATTATTAATAGTAATTGGACTGTTCCTTCCTGCATTTCATAATGGTTACTCCACCACCATCGATGAGCTCGTTCAGGTGAATCATGGCACCAAGACAGGTCTTGGTCAAGTTATGATTAGTGCAACCATGCATACATGTGAAAAACTATATTATGTGGATTTCCTGAAGAATCATCATGATGTTTTTACCTCGAGTTATGATGATATTCCAATACTATCCCATCAGGTCACTGCCCACCATCATAGTCTTCCAGTAAGTCCTAATGATTTAAAGAAGCATTCCATAAAAATAAACCATTTTCATTGTGATATAGTTGAGGAAAAAGATGATAATATCATAAAATAATACTTCTTATAAGAGTTTCAGTACCCCAGGTGGTTGGTGAAAATAACTTTTATCATGAAGAAGAATGGATAGACCTAATAATGTATCAACTTCACGGATATCAACAACCATTTCCTAAAACAAGATATTCCACTTCCTGTAACAATGTTGTTCATAGATTCCACAACCAGGTTCAAGAATCTCTCCTTTAGGGGTGGTTACCCAAGATACAATATGATATGAATGACCAATAAAGATGAATATTCCACCACCTTCAGAGTGCCATTGTCACAACCCGTCCTTGGGGCCCATGTCGTGACTACCCCAAGCCCGCCTTCCATAGGCCAGGGGCTGGCGACTAGAAACAAGGCGTAAATCCTGGTAAAAAGGGAAGGCATTTCCTTTATAAAGTAAAAAAACACCAAAAAGAAAGCAAGTAGTAGAAGTAAAAACTATGTAAAAACTGAGTACAACAGTATGTGCGGAAAAAGTATGTGGGCCAGAATACAAACCCAAACTGAAAGTAAAGTAAAACTGGAAAGGGAAAACAACAACTGAATGTAAAGCCATAATGTTGATCGGTCCACTGGAAATCCCACTTGAAGGGTGAGTTCAGATAGCCTCCACAGCTCCTCGGGTCCTACCGTCTGCTCCGAGAACGTTCCGCCGAGTGGTCCACCTCTAGGTAACATCCTGCTCCGCAAGCCTCAGCCACGATCAGCGTTGTCCATCATCTGCAACCAATACAATGTAGTGCGGGCATAGCTCGTGCAGGGGTGAGTATAAGATACTCAATAGGGACCCCGAGATCCCCGAAGGTCTCCAGAATCCACAAGGGATAATCGAAAAAGAAAGATACAATCAGGAAGTAACATTTGACACTGGTTAGGTATATTCCCATACATACACCTAAGTCATCAATTCCAGTACGCTCCAACTTCTGATCCCATGTACAACCCATTCCACATAGGAAAGAAAAACATAATTCCACACAGGATGGCACAACACAATCCACATAGGAAAGAAAAATTGGATTCATATCACACAGGTATACTTCTTCGTAAGATGATAGAGATGATCAGATATTGCCACTGATTCATCTAAGCCATCTAACCCACAATGGATCGATAGGTACTAACCCCCGCAATGACCCACAAATGATCTGACCCACAAAGGATCCATAAATAACTTACCCCCGCAATTACCCACAAAGGATCTGACCCACAAAGGATCGATAGGTAACTAGCCCCCATAATGACCCACAAAGGATTTGACCCACAACGGATAGAATGGTAACTAACCCCCGCAAAGACCCACACAAGATCGGACCCACATAGGATCTGTAGGCGTTGGCCCACACAGGACCGTTGTGCGCTGACCCACACAGGATCAGACCCACATAGGATCGGTAGCACTGATCCACGTTGGATTTCTGAGTGTTGTAGTCGTCGCCATCGAATCCACTGAGGATCTCTGTACAGTCATCGTCGTAGTAGTCGCAGCCAGCTCTAGGGTTCCAGAACATAGCAAGCTCGTTTGGGAGGGTCCGCTCCATGAGCCGAGGGGATGATACATCAAATGACACAAAGTCCTGAGTTGATGTATCCAAAAGTTCGGTATCATAAACAGGAACTCAACGTCACAGACGGCGCGTCAATCGGACGCCCGGTCTGAGAGTTATTGGGTTTTTCATCCTAGGGGTCCAGTTGGTTTATAAGTCAAAACCAACCCGACCGTACTCCAACTGTATCCAAAGCTCGAGTGGAGTAAGTCAAAAGATCCGTCTCAGAAAGAGGAATCCATCAAAGTCGACGACAGGTCGAACGGACGTTCGGAGTTCATAATATGAGTGTTTCTGCTCCGAGGGCCCGGTTGGTTTCTTGTACGAACCAACCCTGCCAAACCCAATGTATTCCGAAACATTGAGTGTGATATACCAAATTGACTGTCTCGATCCAAGGATCGCATCGCAACTGGCGGTACGTCGATTGGTGGCCCATAGCTCATGTTATGGGAAACAGAATGAAAACGGATCGGTAATAGGGGTTCGGGCCCGGTCGGACCCGGCCCGATACCCCCAGGGTCAGCCCGTACCGGGTCAACCCGAACCGGGTCGAGGTCCGGCCCAGTTGGGCGCGGCCCGACCTGGCTACCCGACCTAGCAGCTCGGTCTGGCGGACCGGCCAGGGCAGCCAACCTGGCGCGTGGCGCGCTGGCATGCTGGACAGGGTTTCGGCCGAACGGTCGAGCCGTTTCGGGTGCGGGGGGGGGGGGGGGGGGGGGGGGGGGGGGTGGGGGGCGCTGCCCCCTTGTGTAGAAACCGTAGCCCCTTAATGGGGCCGCTCACATCCAGCGAGCAAGGGGTCTCGAACCCCCGATTCCTCCACGGTCCGGCCGGCCCACTCCGGCCGACCGACGTCTGCCACCACGGGATCGGCGAAGCCGGTCCCCCTTAATCCAACACCGGTGGCCAGATACCGTCCTCCGTTTCCCCTGCATCGCCGCGGCCCAGAACCGGCTGCGGCCTTGGCATGTCTGGCACGGCGCGATGGCGCTGCGCCCTTCCGCCATGGCCCCGCTCCGGCCGCGGTGCTTTGGAAGTCCTCCGGTGTGGCGCGACGGTGCCACATCTTTGGTTCATCTTCTATGGAGCGGTGTGACGACGTCATGGATTTATTGTTTCCAATGGAACGGTGTGACAGAGCTATGCTTTTCCTCTCTCCCTTTTACAAATTCCGCACTGTGATTTAGCACTGCGTCGCCTTGCTCGCCGCATCAATATCAACAACCAAAGAGGGGAGGAGTGTCGGCCGTGTTCATGCGGTCTGTCCTCCTCCCTTTATCACGATAACAGGCAGTTCAAGGAAGGGAAGATAACGCGGAAGAAATCACAAAATAGAAACGCATAAAACCCCTACCTCAACATTGTCGTCGAATGAGCATTCATCATGGAATTAACTATCGCGGAAGAAGAGCGTCGTCGCGGAAGAAGAGGATCGACATGGAAGGAACGTCGCTGGCATTTGGTGATCTCCGAGGAAGGCGTCTCTCGCCAACGGAGGTTGGCGTTCTTCATTGGTGGTAGAGCGTTCTTCGCGTTCTTCGTCGAAGAACGAAGAATCCTCTCTTTTCCCCCAAAGGTTTAACACAACACAATCCAAACATAATAAAATAAGTCCTTCCCTTATTTTATTATCAACATAAGAATTTGAAATTCAAAAGATAAGAAATGAACAATTAATTCAATGAATTAATTGTAACGATATAACTGCCCAATTTAATGAGGCGTTACTTAACCAGAAAAATGAAAGCTTTGACTTTCATTAAAAGGGGGTTTGCGGGTGCGTTACTTAGGAGGGAAGAAACGGTGGGGCTTGTGTGGGCCCCACCTCACAAATGTCCTACCATGTGGGTAGGATATCGTCGGTCCCACCTTATCTGCTTAACTTAGGTTAAGCCACTTTAAGTGAAATAAAATAAAATTTTCGCACCCTTTTTTATTTTATTTCATAACTTAACCCCAAAAATTAAAAAACCACACCTGAGAAAAAGAAACTCCAGAAAAGGAGTTTCTAAGAAAATAATGGCTTTGTGATTCCATTGGTTCCCTCATAATTCGATTCCGAGCACCAGTTCAAAAGTTAGAAAACCCCGCTCGTTCGTTCACTGAACGTACCCGAGCTAACCATCGGAAAATGATTCCGGGTACACTGGGCCTCAGAATCAGGTGCCGTTAGAAACTGCGTTCTTGTAAAATTCCAAAGAAAATTAATAAAATAATTTTTTTGAATTTTATGGGTCTTTACATCACTCCCACCTCAGGACTTTATGTCCCCGTAAGGATATATCATAAACTAGGGAAAAAATGTTGGTACTGAGCACGCATTTGAGACTCCCGCTTCCAAGTGCTCTCCTGGAGGTTCCCGTGCTGCCATATGATGCTCACTAGAGGAATTGACCATCCACATAGGACCCGCTCCTGTCGATCCTCAATCTCCACCGGGACCTCTGCAAAAGTCTCCCCATCATCAACGTCCAGCTCCCCATGGTCAATTATATGCGTCGGGTCGTGCGTATATCTCCTGAGCTGAGATACGTGGAAGACGTCGTGCACCCAGTGCAACTGAGGTGGTAGAGCCAAGCGATAAGCCACCTATCCAATCCTGCTGAGGACCTGGAATGGTCCGATGAAGTATGGAGACAAATTTCCGCCTCGGTTAAATCTCTGTAATCTACATCGAGGTGAGACACACAAGAAGATGTGGTCAGAATCCTTAAACTCTAGTGGCCTCCGCCTCCTGTCAGCATAAGGCTTCTGCCGGCTCTGAGTTGTCCTCATCCACTCCTGGATGACCTTAACCTTCTCTGTCGTGGCCTAGACCATCTCTGGTCCCACAAGTGCTGACTCCCCAGGGTCAGTCCAGCACAAAGGAGATCTACAAGGTCGGCCGTACAACGCCTCGAATGGTGCCATCCAAATGGTGGAGTGGTAGCTGTTGTTGTACGCGAACTCCACCAAGGGTATTTGGTCCTCCCAACTGCGACCAAAGTCGAGGAAACATGCATGGAGAATTTCCTCTAGAGTTTGAATGGTCCTCTCCGTCTGACCATCTGTCTGATGGTGAATGGAGGTGCTCAGACGTAGCTGCGTCCCGAACACCTCCGGCAACCCCTTCCAAAGCAGGGAAGTAACCTGAGCATCTCAATCAGAGAAGATAGATGATGGCACACCGTGAGGCCGTACAATCTCTTGAACGTAGAGACGTTCTAAGCTCTCCACTGATCCCTTCTCTCTGATGGGTAAGAATTGATCCGACTTGGTGAGTTGGTCGACAATCACCCAAATGGAGTCGTGACCTTTAGAAGTGTGTGGAAGTCCAGTCATGAAGTCCATATATATCCCGTCCCACATCCACTCCGGGACCTCCAAGGGATGTACCAAGCCTGCTGGTACCTGATGCTCTGCCTTCACCTACTGGCAGGTGAGGAATCCAGAAACAAACTCTACCACAGTCTTCTTCATGCCCGGCCACTACTACTGTCGTCTGAGATCCTGGTACATCTTCGACACTCCAGGTTGTACCGCCAAAGGAGAAGTGTGAAACTCTATCAACACCTCCTCCTATAAAGAAACTGGTACCATGGTACGTCCTCTGAAATGGACGTCATGCTCTCCTTCTAAGGTGAAACCATCAGGTGCATGTCCTGAGGATATCTGTGCACGCCGCGTCTCACAGTCAGCATCCCCACATTGTGCCTCTCTAACCCACTGTAGTAGTGGAGGAGTGAATGTGAGTGACTAAAGGAAGCCTTCTCCATCTCTATCCATGAAGGATATCTGTAAAGCGGCTAGCAGCTCTGTCACCTCCTCAAGTAGCTGAATGCCCATCGTCCTACTGAGAGCATCGGCTACCACGTTCCCCTTCCCAGCAGTATAGACTATCTCAAAGTCATAGTCCTGGAGGAACTCGAGCCATATACACTGTCTCAGGTTCGGTTTCTTCTGAGAGAAGATTTACCTGAGACTCTAGTGGTCAGAAAAGACTGTAAAGCGCTCGCCCATCAGATAGTGTCGCCATGTCATCAGAGCGAAGACCACTGCTGCTAACTCCAGGTCATGGGTAGCATAGTTCTACTCATGCATCCTCAACTGACGTGATCCATAGGTGATCACTGCCCACTTTTACATTAGGACACATCCGAGTCCGGTCCATGATGCATCGCAATAGACTACGTACCCTACTCCCTCCTCCGGCAACATCAAGATAGGTGCGCTGGTCAATCTCTGTCTCAGCTCTTGGAAGCTCTGCTGACATCTGTCTGACCACACAAAGGGTTTCCCCTTCTTCGTAAGAGTTGAGAGTGGTGCCGCAACTCTAGAGAAGTCTGGCACAAATCATTGATAGTATCCAGCTAGTCCCAAGGAACATCGCACCTCCGTCACGCTCCTGGGTGGCTCCCTAGCTAGCACTACCTCAATCGTCGCAAAATCCACCGCAACTCCCACCTCAGAGATGATGTGTCCCAAGAAGTGGACCTCACCTATCCAGAACTGACACTTCGAGAGCTTTCCATAATGCTGGTGCTCTCAAAGTGTGTCTAGTACAACTCGCAAGTGGTAGGCGTGCTCCTCCTCAGTCGTCGAGTATATCAAAATGTCATCGATGAAGACTGTGACAAATCAATCGAGGTATGGCTGAAAGATCCTGTTCATGAGGCTCATGAACACTGCAGGATAATTGGTTACACCGAAGGGCATAACCAAGAACTCATAGTGGCCATACCGACATCTGAAGGCCATCTTTTGCACGTACTCGCCCTGAACTCTGAGCTGATGATAGCCTGACCTGAGTTCTATCATTGAGAACCACTGTGCTCCCTTGAGCTGATCGAAGAGGTCATCCATCCTCAATAGCGGATACTTGTTCCTCCCTATCACCTTGTTCAGGCAAAAATAGTCGACACAAAGTCGCAAGCTCCCGTCCGCCATCTTGGTGAACAATATCAGGGAAGCCTAGGGTGAAACACTGGGTCAGATGAATCCCTTTCCCTGCAAGTTCTCCAGCTGTACCCGTAGCTCTCGAAGCTCGGCGGGTGCCATCCGATATGCTGGGGTGGATATCGGGGTTGTCCTGGGGTACAGGTCAATATAGATGTATACCTCTCTGTGAGGAGGTAGTCCTGGAACGTCGTCGGGAAAGACGTCCGCATACTGACCCACCACTGTAGGAACACGAGGACTCTGCACGTCAACTGCTCCTAGGATGAGGATAGCCAAATGATGAGTGATGGGATGTCCTCTCCTCTGCAAGAGTCCATCCTGTGCTGCGAAGGATCCCTTATCTCCAGTGAAGGTAAACCTACTCTCGTCGGTGCATACACATTGCACCTTGCGCCTAATACAATCAATGTGATCATGGACTGTAGATAACCAATACATTCCCAACAGGACGTCGTAAGGCCTAGACGCCGCTACAAGAAGATCCTAACTGAAGCTCTTGCCCCCTAGAGTAATCTCACACTACCGGAAATAGTGCGTAATCGTTGAGTCTGCTCCCGTAGGAGTCTCTAGCCGTAAGGATCGAGCCAACGGCTATGTCGGAATCTCCGAGATCTGAACAAGGGCAGTGGAAATGAAAGAAAGACTCACTCATGTGTCTATAAGAACTACAGAAAGGGTGTAATAAACATAGATAGTACCTCGAATCATCTCGGGCACGCCGTGGTCTTAGGCCTCTGCTGCCTGGAGCTCTGCCTGTCTCTTCCCACCAGCTCCCTATGGTCGGGGTAGACCACCTGGTGGTGGTGGTGTTAGAGCCTCAAAGCATCGGCCACCACCTGCTGCTCGGCCAGTTCCTCTACCTCATTCGCCTGCTCCCTGCGGACCGCCACGGTCGACCCTCTACCTCTGCCTGGGTGGCCCCTCAACCATCTGCTGCTCCTCGGAACGGCGGGTCGGGCAGTCACGAGCCATGTGGTCCTGCCCGCCTCATGTGTAGCACTGTCTGCATCTCGAAAGACTGTCTCCACACTGTGTACCCCACACTACTGAGCCAGTGTCCTGAGGTCATCTACCTGAGGGTTTGGTCTGCTTGGACCCATGAGTCATCCGTCGACTGCCTGTCGCAGAAGACTCTTCTAGCTACCGCCCTTCGGTAGGTCTCGCTGCTGATGAAGGCTCAGCAAGGATGCTCTCGATCAAAAGAGCTCACTCCAGTACTTTTCCTAAGTCGGAATGCAGAGGGAGATCAGCGATGCCCTGATCTCATGCCTCAATCCCTGCTCAAAGGTCTGGGCCCGGAAGAATGGTTCACGTACCATGTCTGTCGAGTAACGCGAGAGATTGGTAAATCTCGCCGAGTACTGGGCGACCGTCAAGTTGCCCTACTGCAGCTGTAGAAGCTCCTAGATGCGAACCGCACGGAGGGTGGCTGGGATGAACACTGAGAAAAAGATACTCTCAATGTCTGTCTAGAGTAGAGATGCCTCATCGTGCACCTGGAACATCAAGATCCACCATCAGCCCACTTCCGCGTGTAGTAGGCGTGTTGCAAGGATCGCCATGAGGTCAGCTGGTGTCCTCACTAACCTGAAAACTCGTACCACTACCTCCAGCCAATCCTCACCTGCCTGGGGGACCATCTACCCATGGAACCTGGGCGGTCGCTGGCACTGAAACTCGTGCTGTGCACTAAGGTGATGTGTATCGTCAGTGGCTGTGGCTGGAAGCATTGGTGGCTCGGCGGGTAAAGGTACCGCTGGTGCCTCAGCTATCAAAGGGCCCTATACTGAGGCCTCGTCGCTCGGTGGGCTGTCGTCACACACAACTCTCGTAACCCTACCTGGCTACCATCGTGGGACCATCCTGAAAAGAAACAGGTGTTCCACGGTCAAAACAGTATACCTGGTGATCTGACACAAAGTAATCACAAGGAAAACTTGAAACACACATGCAATCAGTGTTTTCGTGCATTAAGTCAGAAATCAGAAGTTAGGGTCCTGGTGTACGGATATGTCTGCCGCCGCACAAATACTGGACTCCCTGGACTGATAACCACACCCAATACGCTTAACACTATTGCTTCACATAGAAAAATATCAGATTCTAATGTTCTACGGTAGAACGGAACTCCTCTAATACCAATTTGTCACGACCCGTCCCCGGGGCCCGTGCCGTGACTACCCCAAGCCCCCCTACCATAGGCCAGGGGCTGGCGACTAGCACCAAGGCGTGAATCCTGGTAAAAATGGAAGGAATTTCCTTTGTAAAGTAAACAAACACCACAGAGCAAGCATGTAGTAGAAGTAAGCACTAAGTAAAAACTGAGTACAACAGTATGTGTGGAAAAAGTAAGTGGGCCAGAATATAAACCCAAACTGAACGTAAAGTACTATTGGAAAGGGAAAATAGAAATTGAAAGTAAAGCCACAACGTCAAGTTGTCCACTGAAATCCCACATGAAGGGTGAGTACAGATAGCCTCCACAGCTCCTCGGGTCCAGCCATCCGCTCTGAGAACGTTCCGCCCAGTGGTCCACCTCCAGGTACCGTCCTTCTCCACAAGCCTCAACCACGATCAGTGCTGTCCGTCGTCTACAACCAACACAATGTAGTGCAGGCATAGCCCATGCAGGGGTGAGTATAAGCTACTCAGTAGGGACCCCGAGACCCCCGAAGGTCTCTAGAATCCACATGGAATAATCCACAAAGGAAGATACAATCACGAAGTAACATTCGACAATGCTTAGGTATATACCCATACATATACCTAAGTCGTCAATTCTAGTACGCTCCAACATCCGAGACCATGTACAACCGAGTCCACACAGGAAAGAAAAACGTAAATCCACACAAGATGGCACAACACAATCCATATAGGAATGAAAAACAGGATTCAGGTCACACGGGTATAATTCTTTGTAAGACGATAGAGATGATTAGATATAGCCACTGATTCATCTAATCCATCGTACCCACAAAGGATCGATAGGTACTAACCCCTGAAATGACCCACAAAGGATCTGAACCACAAAGGATAGATAGGTAACTAACCCCCGCAATGACCCACAAAAGATCTAACCCACAAAGGATCGATAGGTAACTAACCCCCACAATGACCAACAAAGGATCTGACCCACAAAAGATCGAAAGGTAACTAACCCCCGCAAAGACCCACACAGGATCGGAACCACATAGGATCTATAGGCACTGGGCCACACAAGACCGCTGAGTGTTGACCCACACAGGATCAGACCCACACAGTATCGGAAGCACTGATCCACGTAGGGTCGCTGAGTTCTGTAGTGTTCGTCGTCGAATCTACTGAGGATCTCTGTACTGTCGTCGTCGCAGTAGTCGCAGCCAGCTCTAGGGTTCCCGCACATATCAAGCTCGTTTGGGAGGGTCCGCTCCATGAGCCGAGGGGCTGATACATCAACCGACACAAAGTTCGGATTTGATGTACCCAAAAGTTCCGTATCGTCAACAGAAACTCAACGTCGCAGACGGCGCGTCAATCGGACGCCCGGTCTGAGAGTTATTGGCTTTTTCGTCCTAGGGGCCCGGTTGGTTTTTAAGTAAAAACCAACCCGACCATACACCAACTGCATCCAAACCTCAAGCGGAGTAAGCCAAAAGATCCGTATCACTAAGTGGAATCCATCAATGTCGACGGCAAGTCGATCGGACGTTCGGAGTTCAAGATATGAGTGTTTCCGCTCTGAGGGCCCGGTTGGTTTCGTGTACGAACCAACCCGGCCGAACTCAAAGTATTCCGAAACCTTGATTGCGATATATTGAAACAACCGTCTTGATCCAAGGATCGCATCGCAACTGACGGTGCATCGATCGGAGGCTCGTAGCTCAAGTTATGGGAAACCGACAGAAAAAGGTTTGTTAATAGGGGGTTCGGGCCCGGTCCAACCCGTCCCGATACCCCCAGGGCGGCCCGTACCGGGTCGACCTGAACCGGGTCGACCCAAACCGGGTCCGTCTCAGGCCCTCTTGGGCGCAGCCCAGCCCGGTCCGGCCGGGGCGCGGCCCGGCCCGGCCTGGGCGTGGCCCAGTCGGGCAGACCGGCCACGACAGCCGACCCGGCGCATGGTGCGCTGGCACGCTGGCCAGGAGCTTGGCCGAACGGCCGAACCGTTTCTGGTGCGAGGGGGCGCTGCCACCACGTGTAGCAACCGCGGCCCCTTAATGGGGCCGATCACGTCTGGCCAGTAGGGGGTTTCGAACCCCCGGTTCCTCCATGGTCCGGCCGGCCCGCTCCGGCCGGCCGGCTTCTGCCGCCACAGGACCAGCGAAGCCGGTTCCCCTTGCTTCGACGCTGGTGGCCCGGTACCGGCCTCCTTTTCCCCTGCATCGCCGCGGCCTGAAACCGGCCGCAACCTTTGTTCGTTCGGCGTGGCGTGACAGCGCCGCGCCCTTCCGCCGCGGCCCCGCTCTGGCCGCGGTGCTTTGGAGGTCCTCCGGCATGGTGTGACGGCGCTACATCTTTTGTTCATCTTCTAAAGCACGACATGACGGCGCCGCAGATTTATTGTTTCCAATGGCATGGTGCGACAGCGCCGAGCTTCTCCGCTCTCCCTTTTACAAATTCCGCGATGTGCTTTGACACCGTGTCGCCTTGCTCGCCGCATCAATATAAACAACCAAAGAGGGGACGAGTGTCGGCCATGTTCGTGCGGTCTGACCTCCTCCCGTTATCATGATAACAGGCGGTTCAAGGAAGAGAAAATAACGACGGAAGGAATCAAAAAATAGAAACGCATAAAACCCAAACCTCAACATTGTCGTCGAACGAGCGTTCATCGTGGAATTAACCGTCGCGGAATAAGAGGGTCATCGCGGAAGAAGAGGATCACTGTGGAAGGAACGCCACTGGCGTTAGGTGATCCCTGAGGAAGGCATCTCTCACCGACGGAGGTTGGCGTTCTTCATTGGCGGTAGAGAGTTCATCGCGTTCTTCTTCGAAGAACGAAGAATCCTCTCTTTTTCTCCCAAAGGTTTAACACAACACAACACAAACCAAACATAATAAAACAAGTCCACCCCTTATTTTATTATCAACATAAGAATTTTAAATTCAAAAGATAAGAAACAAACAATTATTTCAATGAATTAATTGTAACGATATAACCTCCCAATTTAATGAGGCGTTACATAACCAGAAAAACACAAGGTTTCACTTTCATTAAAAGGGGGTTGTGGGTGCGTTACTTAGGAGGGAAGAAACAGTGGGGCTCGTGCGGGACCCACCTCACAAATATCCTACCAAGTGGGTAGGATATCATGGGTCCCACCTTATCATCTTAACTTAGGTTAAGCCGCTTTAAGTGAAATAAAATAAAATTTTCGCACCCATTTTTATTTTATTTCATAACATAACCACAAAAATAAAAAAACCACACCGGAGCAAACGCAACTCCGGAACATGCATTTCTAAGAAAATACCGGCTCTGCAATTCCATCATTTCCATCAGAATTCGATTCCGAGCACCAGTTCAAAAGTTAGAAATCCCCGCTCATTCGTTCATTGAACGTACCCGAGCTGAACTTCGGAAAATGATTCCGGGCACACCAGGCCTTGGAATCAGGTGCCGTCAGAAACTGCGTTCTTGTAAAATTCAAATGAAAATTAAGAAAAAAATTCCTTGAATTTCATGGGTCTTTATAGGCATAGAAAAATAAAACTATAAGGTAATTACATTCCATATGAATAACATATGATCCACCTTTCAGTGTTCCAATGACTGAATATTCAATCAAAGACTTATAATGTTAGTGGAACTAATCATTGATGATTTTGTGGTCAAATCCAACCAATATCATGACTATAATAGTTGTCTTGGAAAGGTGTTATGCTTCATCCACACCCATGATTTGAAGATGAACCCCTTGAAGTGAACCTTCGGGGTTACTCTAGGATGTTTCTTATCTTCTTTGTTATGTAATGAAACATTGAGTTTGACCTAGAGAAGAAAAAATTCTTCATCCAGGTTCCCCCTCTAAGCCAACTTCTACAGTTCTGAGGACTCCAAGGCCCCTTATTCTATATACACAGATTCAATGTGAATCTGGACAACAATTGTAATATCTTTTCAATGCTCATGATGAAAGTCATCATTTACCAGTGGGATGAGTAGTGCAAGACCATGTTTGAAGATATCAAGAAGTATGTACTACGACCTACGATTTATATGCCACCCATATTAGGGAAGCTATAGGTCCTCTATGTAACCTCCCTTGAAAGATTACTTGGTTCCCTGCTTTTCTAGAATAATAAAAATGGAATAGTTAAAAATATATTCTATCTTAGTCGCATGATTCTCAATAAAGAGTCCAGATACACTCCAATAGAGATGATCTACCTTGTTCTTTTTGTCATAACACAGAATATACAGAACATTTTACAGAACCATGAGATATAGCTGGTATCCCATGTGGACTAGATAAATTATATCTTTGACCTCCCAATATTGATAATCTATCACGAATGATGGGTAGTGATTCCTCAGTTGTATGACATAAAATTTGTTCTACAGAAGGCCGTTAGGGGTCAAGATCTACAAGAAATTACGGCCTCTCATTCGGCCCCCATGTACCAGTACTCAATATTTAAATCAATGAATAGATTATATTATTAGTGTATCATGATACATTATGTTCAATGATTCATATTGATGGATCCTCATGAGGAGAAACCTATCAAAGGTCCAATGATCCCTGAATCAAGAGGGTAGGATTCAAGATTGTCTTCACCACCCCAACACAGGTTCTCCTACCATATTCTTTCATTCTATTGAATGGACTCACCAATAATTAAGTAGATTATTGGGCACTCATAACTTGTCTCTATCTAGTCCCTAAGATTGTTTTTCCAACTTTCACATCAAGGGGACACCAAGATAGTCATCATGTAGATCAATGGTGTCTACATAATCTTGAATCTGGAACTCACACTGTTGCTGGAATACACTCCCTAGATGCTAGCCTAGTTTCTTCATCATCCAATTGAAAACCATATTCTCCTATCATAGAATGGTCAAGCCGATGCACTGGTTAGTCTAGATGACTACCTTGCAATGGATGACTAGTATAACTATTTCGTCCCTGTGGCCCACTGAATAGTTATCACCCCCATTGACACAAATCAAATCCGGTCTCAATCAAGACCTACGCAAAAAAGATCCCATAGCAAAGACCGAAGGGTGTTACCTATCCTCCCAGGCTGGCACAAGTTCTCAAGTATCTTAAATATTGGTTTGGGAAAGATTTACCCATGTTTAGAATAATTTAACAACCAAAGGAATTTAATAAACTATGTCAACAAATTACCAACCAAATAAGACATAAAATAAAATTCAGATCTAAATACATGGTATTAAACATGACATAAGTGGTAAAAATATATATAAAATTTTCAAAAAAACCACCCAAGGAACACCACAGGACAATGGGTCATCATCCATGAGTTGTCTCCACAAAACCGCACCATGGATGGAAACTAACAACCTAAATAGCCACAACCCAAGGCATTACCATTACATGTGTAAAACAAGATCAAGTATACTTACACTCAAAAGAGTATGTAGGGTGTGATAGTAATTACAATGGGATACCACACAATTATTTTATATAGTAATAAATATAAGATAAAAGTAATGCATGTTTTGATAAACAAGAAATGGTGACTATAGTTTCAAAAGAAAAAACTTTTAAAAGTAAATAGTTTAAAAAGGAAAACATCAAAGAGTGTACACATATGAATAAAAAATGTATGATGATAAATTTTCCATCCAAAGAAACATTAATAAAATTTTAAATAAAATTTTTTCAATGACCACTAATCTCAGGACCACTCCTAGACACTATTTAGTTTTGGGCCACATGTCCTTTTAATCTTGGTGTAAAGTAACCATAACCATATACATTATCATGCATGATACACTTGCAGGGAATGAAACCCTAAATTATTGGTCATCAATCATCATGATTATAGTTTTGTTATTGTTGTTAATGTCCAACATGCTATGTGAAATATGGAAAAAACATATCTGTATCACAAGCATACTAGTACACGTCTGACCACATAGTAAGAAGAGCGTACCAATCTGTGTTAAAATGATTTAAACATGCTATCAAAATCAATTTGGACATAAAATTTCAGTGATGGTCATAGAAAATCAAAAAAGTATCTACACATGATTTTCACACATTATATAACTCAATAAACCACTTAGAATGTCTATAAAACAATTTTTAGGAATGTAACAAAACATTGCCCATAAAATTCATCTAAAATCCATCTATGAAAAATGAATTCATACCAATATAATACCAAAACAAAATTGGATGTACCAAAATATTTTAATGAAACCCTTCCATGAATTATAAAACCACCCAAGAGGTATAACATCGAACACACATGTAAAACACCCATTTTCACACAAAAATGGAATTTAAAAATAATTTTTTTAACAAATTCCAACAAAAATAACTCTATCAGAAATAAAAATGAAGGTTGTGTATGATAAAAATTTAAATAAAGTAAGTCTAACTCGTATAGTAGTGCATACACATGGAATAAACTACCACAGGTGTCCAAAACACCAAATCCTTGTGCGATAGTTCATCTTTACCATGACTGCACCACAAGGGTGTTAAATAAATTCTAAAAAAACATTATTATATAGAGAAAACCATGATCAATCCCAATGTTCTAATCCCTACTTGATGGACATTAGGAACATAAAGAATAAAGGATGAAGCCATAAGAAAAAGGGATGAGGAGGGAAGAAATCCCACTTACTTGAGAGATGATGAATAAATCGAGCGAAATAAACCCATAAGTGAATATCAAAGCATCCAAAACTGATATAGAGGTTATAATATGGATTTATATTTCATGTATTTACTGAAATGGGACGAAATAGTAAAAAAGGACTTAATAAAGAAAGAAATTAACTTTTCAAATCTAGATGATTCGAGAAAGATGGAAAAATTTGTCCCCAGTTAGTGATTCAGATGAGCTCCTAAGAGGGGAAAATATGGGGGTTTGCCTAGGGTTAGTGTCATTGAGTGAGAGTAGGAATCACCAAATTATATTAAAACCTGAATAAGATATAAAAGAAACAAAATATTATTTTTTAAAATGGAAATGCACTCAAGTGATGGAAAAATATTTTAATAAATAACCAAAATCCAACATGATTATGTATTCATAAGGGGTATAAATTTGTATGGTAGTTTTAATAGGTTAGGGGGAGAAATTGGGATGTTTAATGGGTCAAAAATGTTGAAAATGGAGGAGTTATAAAATAAAAATATATTTTTAATTCTGGAAATGGGCTCATGGTTTGGCCCAAATCAAGAAAACCCACCCTTTCCTCAAACAATTCTTCGGAAACCCCAACAACAAAGAAATAATTTAAATTAAATTAAAAATTAATGTAAAATATTTCATGAATGTGACAATTCTCCCAACCGTTAAAGACATTCCACCACAAAAAAATCAACCCGAGGATTGTTCGAAAAACAAGAATGGGTACTCTTTCTCAACCAATAACTTGTACTCCCATGTTTCATGGACATCGTCACCATGCTTCCAAAGGACCCGAACTAGTGTAAAATAATTCAAATGAAGAACCATCTCCTAGGAGTCAACTATTCGCACCGATTGCTCAAAAATAGAAAAATTGGGTTGTATATCCAACTCCTCCTAGTCCAGGAAAAGGGATAGATCTAAGTTGTACAATTTCAACTATGAGAAGTGGAAGACATCATGAAGGGATTACAACTAAGAAGAAAACTCCATACTATATGCCACCATTCCAAAACACATGGTTATTTTAAAATGTATGATGTACTATGGAATTTGCATCCCTTTCCTTCCAAAACGATGGTGGCCCAGATGCGGGGCCACTTTCAAGAATACCCAGACACCTGTAGAAAACACTAGGACTCGATGCCTCTGGTATGCATAAGATAAATGGTGACTATGAGCTATCAATAAGTGTTTCGTAATCAACATTACCTTATTAGGTGTCTCTTGAAAAAGGCTTGGCCCCAACAGCGGTGGCTCACCTATCTCATCCCAACATTGGGGGGACCGACAAGGCTGACCATAGATAACCTCAAAAGGAGACAATCTAATCGAGGATTGGTAACTATTATTATAGTAAAATTCAACCAATCCCAAATGGCCATCCCAAGAACCCCAAAATTCCAAAACACACGCACGAAGTATGTCCTCCATTATATAATTTTCCAACTCTTTGTGACCATCTGTTGGGGGATGGTATGTCATGCACATCTTAATATGGGAACCGAAGGACTTATAAAGTCTTTACGAAAACTGATAAGTGAAATTGGTGTGTCTATCTATGAAAACTGCTGATGGAACACCATTAAGCCATACCACGTCTTGAAGGTAAAAATGACCCAACTCATCCACTTTAGTTGTATCTATGATCAAAATGAAGTGGGCTAATTTGATCAGATGACCAGTCACTACCTGTATGGAATTTTTATACCGTGTTTTATGAGGCAAGACAATAATGATGTCTATGGAAATATCTTCCCACATCCAAATAGGATTGGGTAATGGTTGGAGAATAACAGAGGGCCTTTGGTGCTCTGGTTTCACCTGTGGAAATATGTATCATCTTGTCACATTGTCACCTATGTCTCATCTCATACCTGACCACCAGTACTGCTGACACACAACAGAATACATCATGGTGGAACGAGGATGGATGACCCACTAAGACTGGTGGCTATCCTACATCACCACCTTCCGCAGAGATGAGAAAACTACTGACTGGCCCATGAATCGCAAGATACCCTCAAGAGATAAATACCAATTTGTATACATCTATCCACCATGATGAGACTTTGTTAACCACTGACTAAGATCTTCACTTGGCTTTTATCGCTGAATCAACACTATGAGATAAGGATTCAACTGAATTCTCACTAATAACACACCTACACTATGCTCATTGGCTTCCACATGTATCTGAGTAAAGATACCCAGTGAGTCCACTCATAACTAGACATTCTCAAGCATTTCACTGGTACATTACTACTCCAAGTAATTTCCACCACATTTTTATAGCCCGAGGTATAGTCAATGTCAACGTCAAACCCCAACAAGTACTCGATCCAGCATCACTACCTTGGATTGAGACCCTTCTATGAGAAGTTGTAGGGCATGATTTTGTGATTAGATTAAACCAAAATCTTCTCCCCAAAGAGGTAGTGATGAAAAGTCTTAAAATCATGAATCACAACTACTAAATCCATGTTGTGGGTTAGATAATTCTTTTTCTATGGTTTTACTTGGAGAGGACCATATGCCTCCGCGTGATCACCCTGCATAAGGATGCACCCAAGACCCATTGATGAAGCATCATAACACACCCCATACACATTTTCAACCACTAGAAAAATCAGTATGGGGGTATTATTCAACCGCTTATTTTTCACTTCAAAGGATTCCAAATATTCTGGGCCACATGTAGACTTCACCCCTTTCTAGGTAATCATGGTATAGGGAGAAGAAAGCTAAGACAAATCCTAAAAAACCTCTTATAGTAACCAGCCAGGATGAAGAAACTCTTGTGCTAAAACACATTACTTGGATTATCTAATGAAATAACCACATTGATCATTCTGGGATCCACTGATACCCCCTTATTTGAGATCACATGATTTTAAAACAACACCCCCTGATCCATAAAGTACACTTGGATGACATTGCATTGAGGATTTTCTCTCCCCTGGTCCCAACATGATCCATAAATGATTTCCATGTTCCTCCTCATATCTAGAGTAACCTAGTATGTCATCCATGAATACCAATAATTATGTGTCATGATACTGGTGGAAGACAATATTCATGAGTTCTATAATGACCAGTGGATAATTGGTCAATCTGAAGGGAATGACCAGGTACTCCAACTGTTCGTACCTGCTTCAGAATAATGTCTTCGAAATATCTGCTTCTTTCACCCTGATTCGGTGGTAACTAAAATGAATGTCTATTTTTGAAAACCAATTTTTTCTCTTAAACTGGTCAAACATGTCATCTATTTGGGGAAAATGATATTTATTATTTATGGATACATTGTTCATATTCTGGTAATCAATACACTACTGGAGTGGTCCGTCGGCCTTTTTTTCAAAAAGAATTGGTACATCCCATGGAGAGATGCTTGGTCAAATTAATCCATTGGATTCTAATTATTCATACTATATATTTAATTCCCTTAGCCCGATGGGGGCCATACTATACTACGGAAGATATATGAGAAGTGTTCGCAGTGCCAAATCAATCTCGAACCCTGTGTCCCTCTCTTGTTGTAAACTGGAAAAAATCATTTTGGAATACCTCCAAAAACACATCCACTACTAGAGGATGTCCAAATTTAGGAGAACAACCATTTTCCGCTAGTTAAAGTGATGATAACTATAATAAAATATTCAATAACTATAGGAGTGGAGGTCCAACGCGTCCCAACTGAAGATCTCAATACCCCAGGAAAACCTAACAACTCCCATCTAGTGCCATGAAACTGACCATTCTTATATAGAAATAAATGCGTGATTCAACGTGTAACAGCCAATAAATGAAATGTATCACATAAAATTAAACCATATATAAGACCTAGATGTCCCTCTCTATCTCAATCATTGACACGCAAAGTGCACATGAAATGCACCTGAGACCATGGTCCATCGTATTTCCCAGTGGCTTCCACAATTCAATCAAAAAAGAAAAATGATCAGTTAGAAAAATTAGTGTGTTCACAATGTCGGTAGAGATGAATGAAATAGAACCACTGATATCAAGAAGAGAAGCATCTCCAAAAGATGTAATAAAAAAGTACTTCATATAGTCAACGACCCCACCTATGATTACACTTGTGCCTGATACATCTCATGAATATTCGTTGTCTCTTCTTGAGAATGACCACTCTCATGTGGATCTACCATGAAAATGATCTACCCAGACGATGAACTGACTCTGCCACCACGACCACCAAACCAAGATCATGCCATTCTAGAAGTCTCAAACTTAACTGCCACCACTCTGGGAGCCATAGATCCTTCCCAGTCTGGAGAGGAAGCGACATCTGAACGAAAACTACACATCCCCCATACCTTCACAATGATAATAAGGCTTCATTGGATATGTGAATTCTGGTCAGAAGTGACTTGGCCTCCCACATTGGGGGCACACGACGGACAATGAATCAGAATCCACTAAATAAAACTACATATATGTTTTTATTAAGTTTTCTTCACCCCTCATCCACTGATCCTCTATTTTCATTTTCATCGTCGAAGAACTGCCACTAAAAATTCCTGATACTATCTCAAAGAAACCATCCCCCCTTTTGGTCAATCTCCACAATTCAATCTCTTTCAAACACATCAGCATAGGTTTTCAACATGAACATTAATACATGGTAATAGATCTCTGGCCACAAACCCCTCTTGAAATTCTAGGCCTTCATCATCTCATTGGAGTCCATTTCCAAAGCATACCAGACCAACATAGATAAACTTTTCGTATAATACATCCATGGAAGTTCCCCCCCAAACATGTTCCATAAACACTCAAGATTGAGAATATAGAAAAACATTAGGGTAGTACTAGTCATTAAAGATAACCTTGATGTCCTTCCAGATCATCTACCCGTGCTTCCCATCTTGAATCTTTGATTCCCACCTCATTCGTCTGGGACCCTCTAACAACAGTGATCCACATTTCACCCTCACCTCCTCAAGTGTGTCTAGGAACAAAAACATGACCTTGATCTTATCAGGTCACTCCTCTACATCATGGGTTTATGTGCTATATAGGGAAGTAGGAGGCCTGTTTTTCAGAGACTCGTGGGATTTTCCTTCCTAATAATGGTCTCGTCTTCTCTAATAGGAGCTGTAATAAGTGACTTTCCCTATCCTATAGCTTGGACAGCCAAAACAATAGCCACTATTGACCTCTGATCAAGTGGTGAGGGAGAAATATCTCTGGATTCCTCCCGTCGGTGCAAGGGAGATTTCATGGGAGGTAGGTTGCTACAAAAGGAAAAAGTCACAAGAGAAAAAATCCGTACAACAGTTATGAAAAAATTCATCAATAACATCAAATATGAATAATCCAAACACATTACAACAATAAAATACACAACTACTTCACCTCTAGTTGATGTCCACGTGCAGTCTGCAGCCCACACGTCTCACCTAGTAGTGAAGTAAGACAAACAATTACAATGTCCCATGGGGAATGGAGGACTCTCACAACAGTTGTATTCTAGCATCCATAATCGTGACCTCATATATGATCCTTGACAGTCATATATCATTTCTAGCTTAATTCATCCAATAATAATAATATAACCCAAAATGATAACATCCTTTGATACCATTTTGTCACGAACTAGATCCATTTGACATCAAAATCAACACCAAACCCATCCCATGGAAAGGCCCGACAGTTTTTCACTATCCCCATGTGCTAGAAAAAGTTCCCAGGTATCTTAAAGGTTTTTTTGGAACTATTTACATGAGTTTAGAATCATTTAACCACTAAAGTCAATCAATAAACTAAATCAGAAAATTACCAACCAAATAATCCTAAAATAAATTTCAGAACATAATACATGGTTTTAACCAAGAAACAAAACATCCAATGATATATAACATTATCATAGAAATATACCATGGAACATGAAATGAAAATGGGTTATCGCCCACATGTCGTCTTCGCAACACCATACCATGGAAGAAAACTAATAACCAGAACTGCCATCACCCAAGGCCTTGCCTTTCCCTAGGTAAAACATGATCAAGTCTACTTACAAAAAATGGTTTATGTAGGGTGTGATCCTAATCCCAATATAATTCCACCCAAATTTTCTATATAGTAATAAATAAAATAAAAAAATCATCCAAGTTTTAATAAACAAGAAATGGAGGCAATAATTTCAAAAGAACAAAACTATTAAATTAATCATTTTTTAAAGAGAAATTTCAATGATTTAAAAAATTTAAATAAAAAATGTATGATGATGAATTTTACAATTAAACAAACCAAAATCCAATTATAAATACCAAATATTCAATTATCACTAATGTTGGAAACACCCCTTGGAACTAGTTAGTTTTGTTCCCCATGTACCTTGTATCTCGGGATAAAGTAACCAAAACCATATCGGTTCTTCTTCATGATACACTATTAGGTAATATAAACATAACCTCATGGTCCATAGTCATCATCATTATATATTTTTTATTGTTTTCAATTTCAAACTTTTTATGTGAAGAATGGACAAAACCACTCCATATCACTGTCGTACTAGTACAAATTTTCCCACCTAGATACATGGGATTCCGCATTTGTGCTCCAACATATTACAGATGTTACCAAAATCTATTTGAATATAAAAAACATAGTTCTAGTAACACACATTCAAAACATTAGCTACATATGCTTTTCACCCATTACATAACTTACCAAACCACATAAAATTTCCATAAAATAATTTCAAGAAATGTTACCCAACATTGCACATAAAATTCATCTCATATCCCATCTATGAAAACAAAATTCCCACCAATATTTCCCCAAAATATAATTTTTAGTATCAACATATTTTAATGAAACCCTTACCTGAATTATAATACATCCCTATGTGGTACAACATCAAACGGACATGTAAAACACCAATTTTCATAAAACAATGGCATTTAAAAATTAATTTCTTACCAATTTTCACCAAAAATAATTTTCACCGAAATAAAAATGATGGAAGAGTATGATAAAAATATAAATAAATAAATTCTAACTCATCTAGTTGTGCTTACACATAGAATCACATACTAAAAGTGTCAAAAACACCAAATCCTTGTGGGAAAGTTCAACTGCACCACTACCGCACCACAAGGGTGATAAATCAATCCTAAAACCACAATATTAGGCCGATAAACCCAAGATCAATCCCTATGTTATAAACCCTACTTTATGGACATTAGGAACGTCATAAAAAATAGAAAACCCTATGTATTTCAGAGGAGGAATGAAGGAAACCCACCTACTTCAGAGATCTTGATGAAATCACCCCAAATACACCAATAGATGAATCTCCAAGTAGAAAAAAACTATTATGGAGGTTAAAATAAGGCTGAGGAGGTCAAGGGAGAATTGAAATGGGGAAATAGTTTAAAAAATGTGTTATGAAAGAAACAAATTACCTTTTCAAATATGGATGACTTGAGAAATTCTGAGAATTTATACCCTAATCTGTGATGCATATTATCTCCAAAGAGGAATAAATGAACATGTGGGTGCGCCTAGGTTTAGTGGGCTCGAGTGAGAGGGGTAATCAATGAAATATATTTAAAAATATATATGATACAAAATGAAAAATATGTTTATTTAAAACTGGTAATGCGATAATAGTCAAGCCAAATACTTTAATAAATAACCCAAATCCACTATGATTATAGATTTCTATGGGGTAAAACGGATATGGTTGATTTAATAGGTCAGGGTAAGATAAGTGGGAGGTGGAATGGTTGAAAAATGATGAACAATGGAGGAGTTATAAATGAAGTACCAATTATTTTTAAATCTCGAAATGGGCTCATAGTTTGCGCCAAATCATGAAAACCCACCCATTCATCAAAAAATTCTTGGAAAACCCCTACAAAAATGGATGAATGGCAATTAAATGAAAAATACATTTAAAATTAGTCATATATGTGACACCCATCACATATGAAGAATATTAAATCTATCATGTAAGTCACCTTACCACCAGAGCCCCCACATTAGGATGTCCACACCCCCCACAGCTAAATAAACCTTTGATTGGACATCACATTTTTTCGGGTATCACCAGCATGGAACTCTCCCATCAGATCAAGCCAAACGCGAGTAAATTCGTTGGCACAGACCACATTTTTTCCTCTATAGTGGCCCCATCATTGAGAATACTCTCTATAAACAAGGATTCAATGGAATTATCCTATAATTAATTCAGGGATATGAGATTCCCCATGCTATGAAAGAAGTTCATAATGGTTCATATGAAGATTGTCTAGAAGTGTTGAAATTATCCCATCAGAATAATAGGTCGGGCTACATTAGGAACACCAAGGTCCATGGCTACATCCAATTTTCAAAGAGGTTTCATGTGCATCATATCAATTCCAAAATCATGTATTGACCCCCTAAGCCACTCCAAATGAAAATGTATTCTAGGAACATTGTAGTCTAGGGACATGATGTCATGGGACCATATTCACTAGTTATAGATCAAAAGTGTAGGTTCATTATAACAAGGATGGATATAATTTGGAAGTTGGTAGAGTTTATTCATATCATTGATGTTAACTATTGGTATATTGTTTAGTTCATGAGCTCCAACATCATCAATAGATTCTGATTCTATCAAACCATTCTAACCAAAAATGAAACCATCATTTGGGTAGCCGAGAAGATGGTGTTATGAACCACGTACAACATCCAATCCAACAAAACATCCTACTACCATGCATAGGAAAATGGAAATATTGAGGCATACATCAAAACCCTCATCACTATTCTATAAAATATGGTGTTTCATAACAAGAAAAGTTAGTAAGAAAATCTCCCCAATTGTCTCTAGGCTTATCTGATGATGACTTGAAATTCCACTTGGATGACCCCAAATTCCCTAGTGTATATAACGGAGGTAGTCCTACCCATAAATATTATTCTAACATCACTATAAAAAACATCATTTGATAGATATCAAGAAAAAATAAATCATGTCTATCTAGTTGAAATTGAATCCTTCGATGAAAACTTGCTCTATGACTTGAAAAAATCTAGAGATGCAAAAGAAATAGATAGGTAGATATTAAAATATGAAGGATCACCTCAGCTAATTACTTCAAGGTGATATATTACAAGACCTAAGGAAACCTATGATATTGAGATGGAATCCACCGTATTTGTAACCCATGTGGGATGGACCGTACATCATTCAAAGGGTCTATCCGAATGGTACATACTCTTTGGTCACCATTGATAGGGAGCACATCACTCCTCCCACCAATGCCATGTTACTCATATATTACATCACATTAATTGGGCCCCACATCCATACTTCCTAACGTAAAACTAATCGATAACAACATCTATGACACACGACGTTAACCTCTGATCATGTGTCGTTCCTAAATTATATTAAATAGAACAGAACCTTGCATCCTGGTTGCATGAAATTAAACTACATAATAATCCAAACCCTAGCTATAAGATGTTAAAATGAACAAAAATTACAAAATTCTCTTTTCATGATGATAAGGTTCACAACCACCACCATCTTGGTCACATGACATTAAACTATACGAGAAATATTTAGTTACACAACAATAAATATTATGTTTTATAGTCCATTATATGAGACCTGAAACTACAACCACCATGGCCAATTCTATGTGACCATAAATTAAAACCACTTCTTATCCAAATCTCATGACATTAAACCATATGATGCAACATCCTTACCATACAACAATAAAAAATATGTCTATCATCCTCAGCATAGGCCGTTAAACTGTAGCCTTAACCGGTGTAGAGATCATAATATTCCATACACACTATGAATGAGAAGACTCCACACCCCCTTTATGTGATGTAAAATTACATAATTCAATGAGATACAATATGATATAGAACTATCCAGTCGATACCAGTCCACTATTGTGCCACATTCAATGAGCTACCCTAGAAACCTCCTCCTTGAGAAGGGGTCTAACTAACTTTTTCAGATACTCACCATTGACATGATTAATGAATTATGGTGTATAATAGAGAATATTTTATTCCAAATGGACATTCTCTCAATCATTTTCAATACTTTACAACATTCCTTTATTTATATACCCAACTACCTCCAAATCTGAAGGGACCTCCAAATTTAATGGTGTATGGACCCAATGGATCACATACCATCATGGTCCAAGGCCCCACAAGATTTTGGACAACATTTTGAGATAGGTTCCACATTTCGAACATGGTAAGAAGTCATCCATCATTTGTTTCCCCCATCCCCAATTATATGATATGCATTCTATGCTTCAAATTGGTTCATAATATTTTCTCCATCATCATGCCATTCCCATTTCTATCAAAATATCAAGCACCATGTTTCACACATTCCACATTCTAATTTGTTTTGGAATATCAACACCTTTTATGTTACTCCTTTTTGGACCCATGTACATTGATTAATTTGGCCAGTGTCATTTTAATATTCTTGACTTAACATCTTCATCCCATTTCTATTAGATTCCATGTTCCTAGATATTCCTTACACTGTTCATTGTTTCACATACTAATCAGGACTCATGTAGGATTACGATTCTTGGTAGGGTTATTAACCACATGGAGAAGTTTCACGATTCCAAATATCAAAACTCTCTAACATTAAACAACGAGTTTAGGTCCAAATAGATTGACGTTAAAATATGTATGGATTCCCTCAATATTGTGTTCTATGGTTTGGACCCCTTGGTCCCTCACTCACGTCAAGTTATATATTCTGCACAAAATACGTTACCCTTCTAATTTATTCTACCCTTGTAACATGAAATTAAACAATTCTCTATCATCCTTAATGTGTGCCATTAAACTTCATGAACATTTCTGAAGATCATGATGTTAAAATGGGCACCAATGGTCCAAAATTTATGACCATAAGAAAAGAGATTCTGGTACAAGAAATATGACCATAATCTATTTCAATACCATATTCATTTACCTTGAGTCTTTCTGCATCCTAACACTGACATGCTCTGATGCATTTTCGTGTGAAACAAAATGTGCCAGGATCCACAAGGACACTTCCCCTGATTCATCACCATACATTGAGTCTTTCCTTATTTTTATCCCCACCATAAATCATGTTCATAAGTACACATAATGGAAACGTTCCTATCCATAATGGATCATCTCTCGTCCTAGGATAACACTCTAATAAATATATTTAAATTAATGAAGAATCCTATTTTTCCAAACATAGTTAACAATCAATTAAGTATTTTTATGACCCATAAAAAAGGTGTGGTTTTTGATCATGTGTTTTGAATTTGGTCAATAGTGGTCCCTACACAGTATTCACCCCATCCATTATATGAATCTCAAAAGACATTATTCACCAATTTACCTCATCAATTTATTTAGGCGAAACCCAAAAACCCATTGTGATACCCTTAAACTCATCTACACACATTGGGTAGGAATATTAATATATTTGAGACATTCCCACATATAATTTCATTACCCTTGTAGTGTGGTTCCTTATGATAGGCATAGCCTGACATCCTTCAATGATTCCCACACAAAACATGGCTCATGTGGGCTTGGGAGTTTGGGTAGGGATCATACCTACGTAGGTGAGTCTCACAACCCGACGGTCCGAATTCTACAACCCTGAACTAAGAATAATAATGTCTAAAATATTCAACAATAAACTATGTAGTTCCAGCATGATTTCCTCATTTGAGAAGAAATATCTTTCGGATTTGGTCTTCAAGGCTACCTTATTCCAAAAAATGCATGGCATGATTCCAATCCTCTTGGGAAGCATGGGAACACCAAGATATTTTTCCTTTGGGCCCATCTTAAATTTAATTCTTTCTTTCTCTTGGTCCAAGTTCCCATTTGGACTATGGAATATGAAATGGGCCTCCATGTTACTAATTCACATCATGTTATGGTTTTCAAACCATGTAATCCCCCTTGGGAACAATCCTCTTCCCCAACATCCTATTATCATGCTGATACACTGGATTATAACCAGTGTTATTTCCAAAGGATGAAAAAATTCATGGACCAGTCATGTTAAATTTCCTTAAACTCTAGCACTATCATCATAGACTCACAAAACAATGGAATAGTATGATGGTAATATCACCTCATAGAACATCGTATTTGGGAATGGTCATCCACTATGTCATCTGCCAATATCTACATGAGGATTGATTCCCATACTTATGGGATATGTAGAGATTCCTGGATTATATATCCTGGTCCATCTACTAAAAAAGTTAAAAAATGATTCCCTCTTTAGGTATAGATTAAAACCATGTAGATATATCCTCTCTTTATAATGTATATGTGGTTTTATTCTTATCCTTATAAGAAATGTTGGGATTTCGAGACATTTCAACTTTGGTCCCATCTACAAATATGCTTCCCCTTCATTACTTCATCTATTGGCCCTGCCTATGTGAAATGATCCACCTTGTTCCATTAATGATGGAAGTTCCTTCCTTCCATTCAATATTGATGTATTTATAGGTAATCTCAGAAGTCTCATTTTCAAAATGTTTTGGTGCTTCTAGCCTATATAGACTCATTCCAATAATGTTTGTATGAAACAGTGATGAACATACCTATTTGAGACACCATCTCCCATAGTATGATCAGTATAACCTTCAAATAAGGGCCAATGTCCTCAAAACATGATTGTAAAGTGAATTTGTTACCTGAGTTCAACAAATACATGTGTCTTTACATTCTTCCTTATGGAAAACATAGTGATGCCCAAATACCCATTATTTGTTCCCTTATTCAATCTCCTTTAATCCATCACCCTATTAACATGATTACAGTCCATTATCCATGACCATAAACTATATGAAGTTCATTATAAGGTATCTATTTGATAAATGGGATCTTATGGACCTCATTCATGATTTGTTTTATCTCTTTCCTGTCACATGCATATCCTTGGAATG
This sequence comes from Viscum album, assembly GCA_963277665.1. Taxonomy (NCBI): domain Eukaryota; kingdom Viridiplantae; phylum Streptophyta; class Magnoliopsida; order Santalales; family Viscaceae; genus Viscum; species Viscum album. The sequence goes on from OY728120.1 coordinate 1,118,569,351, forward strand.
AAAATTTATAGGTAACCCATCTAGACCCAAATGAGAACAAAACACACGACATTAAACTTTTTTATAGCTCCCTCATTAATGTAGATGTGATGTGTCTAGGCCTCTCTAGTACAAATTCACATAAGATTTGTTATTCCAACACACTATGCATACTCCTCTTAATGATCCTCCATTATTGAATGAATTCTATGACCTTAAACTAATACTAAACATCCTTAATGTAACACATGAAACTATGATCCCACCATGAACATGTTCAGGATGCCACATAATAATTATGGGATTCTTCATCTTACCCACCAAAGAGGATATCTCCCCACCAGTGTTGGTATCATACCACCCAGTTTTTTAGAACTATGTCTTGCTTGATTCCCATTCTCAAGGGATATAAAGAGATGTCGAGACATTTTTTACATGAGTCCGGCAATAGGATTATTATCCAATTTTTCAATTTTTCCTTGGTTATTGTGAAATAATATTTCCCTCAAATTTTATTCCCTTCATTTTAAGGTGTGTATGCAACATGTAAACCTCATTGACCTCATTCACTTCAGTTAATACATAATAAATTTCATGTACATTCTCTAATATTTAATATTTCATGGATGGTCTATATGGAATGACCTTACACAATTTGAACACCCATTTTTGAATCCGACTCTCGGGTATATTCCTTCCACACTTTGATTTATCTATCGTTTTGGTTTTCAATTATTAGTATACTCTAGATGGACACCAAAAGGACATGGTTCTTGGAAACAATGGATCACCTCGTGTCCTTGTCCAATTCCCTAATAGTGTTTCGGTAGAAATGGTGAATCATGTGTCATGAAGATGGTCAAAAAAACATATTGAATTTATTCACCAAACATTTTGTTTGAATGGTTATAGTCCTTGTGTTTTGAACATGGTCGAAATATGGCTATTAAAAACCATTCACTTATTCATATCGACCTTTAAATTATCAATATACCTCTATTAAAAATTCTCATATCATGGTAGGATTTCATAATTAATGTCACCCATAATTTCCACTTCCACATGTCATGTGAACCCCTTGTACCATTCCTTATATCCTAAACCAAGCATGGATCACATAGGATTAAGTTCTCTAGTAAGCTGGGTACTGATGTCATCAATCCATACAAGGGATCCTTGGTCCTAAATCTATGACAATAAACAAGGATCCTTGTTGGGATATGTTTTGTGGTGTTAGGCCTCCCAGGCCATGCATGTTGGGTATGACTCTTGCCACATCACATACTCATCCATCCAATCTATTCCTTGATATTGGGGTAGTATTTGGTACTCAATGGGATCATTCATGTTGGGTTTGTTCCCTCCATAAAAAAAATAAATTTAAAACATTTCATTGTCCATGTTTCATGTCTTTAATCATTTGGCCAGGGTCCAGGAAGTATGATGTTAAACTATTTGAAACATACCAATAAAATGATGTCAAACTATGGGGTGTATCATGATCACACTATGTTGAAATATATGATGCATCATTCTCACCATATAACATTAAACTACGTATTCATTATTCTCACTTTCAGGTTGTAAAACTGCAAAGAACCCCTAGCCTTTCCCGAGACGGTTTCTTACTCGATGAAGTTCACCTTCTACATTGATCTTATCTAATGATTTCACATGCCATTTGAGATAATCCCCCATGGAGGATAGGATTGATATTTTTTAGACATGTATGATCACAGAGTGGTTCTATACCATTGTGGTGTGATTTTGAGATTGATGGAAGCCATTTTCTCATTACATCACTCCACTCCAATGATTCACGTGCCCATTATTCATATATTCATCATTTATTGAATCCCAATGGACCCCCTAATGGCCTGATACCATGACACTCTGTTTCACCTACCATTTGTGGACAAAAGTCCATAATAAATTTGATGAAAATTTGAGATAGGTCATATGTTTTAAACATGGACAACAATCAACCCTCATTTTTCCCTATTTCCATATATGAAATCTTAACACTATGTTGTAAAAATGTTCAAATGTTATCCAATATCATGAGGAAACTTCTTTTTTGTTCCTAATTTTGTATAATCATGATTTTCACTTCACGTTCCCCTTTTTTGGAATAGATTCCAATACCCCTAGTGTTTTCTCGTTCGTGCAATAGAGCGGGTCATGAATGAATAGTTGGTTTCTCTGAGAGTCATATTCCTTAGCTGCATCTTCTCTTAGCCCAAATGAACTCAATTTATAGTAAGAAATTTTTGAACCTATGTGTTCAATAATTATTTTACACTCTCTTAATAAGTGACCAATTTGGTTGACTTCCATTTTTTCGGATGCCGGGCATGACCCATGTGGGTTTAGTTGTATACCATTAGTTGTCTCACAGCTATGATTGAGAATAAATAATTAATGAAATAAAATATGTTCCCATGCACACAAACAGTTTCCAGGAAATCCATAAGAGTTGTAGTATCAGTGACATCCAAGTATTGAATCATCACTTGAGTTCTGGAAGTATCACAATATGGATCTTCCCCTTCAATGCATCGGTTCTTCTCCGTCATCTTCTGGAATGTGTCCTCCAATGTTTCATGCATTCTAATGGGATAACTCTTCCCATCGTTAGTGGTAGAGTGGATCTCATCAACCCTAATCTATGGCTAGTCATCTTCCACATGGTGATCATCCACATGATGTGAACCATGTCTCAGTTGCTCTTTGGATTCTTCCAGTTGGACAATAAATCATTAAATATGTTATCATTATGAGGTGAAAAAAGATGAAATCTTCTTCATATGTTGTTATAGGAACTTGAACACATTTTCAACCTCACAATGATTTGGAATGATTCTATACTTATTCTATAACCATTAATCAACCAGGTGTTGGATACATTCCTACATATTCTCATAAAGATAATTATAGACTATCTTGTGCTGATCGCGAGCATCCACCCCTCCAGCAAATAGATTATACAGATAGTGGACTATAAACCATATCATACTCACCCATTGTTTCTTTGGATCCATCATGAAATTATTGATACATTTCCATGCACTTCATCATGTCACACATATTTCTTCGACTATGTCAGAATAATAGTCATCCAGTTCTTCAAGGTATGCATTCCGGTACATAAATAATTTAAGATCTCAATGGTAGGGTCCTCATCTGGTATCTATCATATGTTCTTAGATCTATGTAATGAGGTTTCCCATCATCTCTAGATGCCACCTCAGAAATTTTCCCCATGTTATCCCTAGGAATCTCCCCACTAGAAGAATTTTAATCACCCACAACTGACTGATCTCCATAAGTCATGGCATGTTCATCTTGAGTGGTCGACTCAATATAAACAGAAACTCGTATTTGGGATTATATATTGGGTCCTTTAACCATTTTCTATAGAAAAAAACCGACAACTTCCCCACTAATATTGTAGAAAATTGGTCTGTCAACCTGATCGAGCATCAACATATTTGATTCACTATGGAATGAAACGTATGAATGTTTAGAGTTGAAATATCGTCTTCTTGGGTTATCACCATCGAGATAATAGGATGTTTCCCACACATATATTTATAATCGATCATGAGACTCTATAGTGGATACCTCAACTTCATCAGCTCTAGACAACCCTACGACCTCCTCTTCCTCTGATGTGAGCTCTGATGCATGCTTCTCCACACTTGTGGGTTCACCTCTATCCCAATCAGTATGGTTATCTTTAACATGTTCCTTCTGAAATAAATATATTATAGTATGTGTTTTTGTAAAAATCATGAGATAATATAATTATAGTTTAATGATATTAAACTTACATTTTATACATCGATGAATCCCTCCATGGAAGATTACATTGAAGATGTTACCATGAATTCATCCATAGAGTATTCGTCAAAGTGTATGACCTCACTGTCTTCTATGGGTATCCCCACATTGGAGTCATACCTCTATAATTCACATAACTCATTATGAATAGGATAGAACACTTCTAGCTCAACAACAGATAGTAGTGTGGGAGACATCCATTCTAGAAATACATTCACTTGGTTCATCATTGGATGTGTAGTGCCTTTGGAGTTCACTAGTTCCTCTATATCAGAAATGTACCCTCCCCCACACTGTAGGAAACAAGGAATCTAGATTTATAATATCTGATCCCCACAAGTTCCATCCAGAACCAATTAAGGTATTCATGCATCCTTCCAGTTTCGAGGAATTGCCTATTGACATCTAATACTTCCCATGATTCAGGGTAGGCAACATCCTCAGGAACATCTACATTGCATTATCACTACTAAGGGGCTTGAGTAGTATTCCTGTAGAACCCTCTTGATTGATCCCCTTCCTCTTTTGTTTACCCAGTTAGAATCATGGACCTAGAATTAATATTCCATCAACCATTCCTTCATGATGCACTCTTTCTATTGTTCGATATCGACTCGAAGGTAGAGGGTACACTCCCCCATTGTACCTAATGGTCCTACTCCATGTGGTTTCTTCTAGGTAGAAAGATTCATAGATTTTAGTGTATCCATGAACCATACCATATGCAATAGTGGACAAAAAAGATTTCACCACATCTTTCCATCTTCCCCTCATGAATAAGAGACAAAGCCTCCACATCAATCACGGGTGATCTTAATGGAGTAATCCCTTTCATACAATTAGGCTTACTAACTAAAATCATCTAAATTTCCTTATGAATTAGTTTGGGTTGTATGTTTTGTAGATCAACTCACAATCCATACTTCCCACCCTCACACTACCTTATAAGGCTAGGAGATATGACCGCTGCTCTATAGTGTATCTTTCATCATTAGTTATCAACACAATCAATAGAGGGAATGGGTGAGAAGTAAATCTATTTTCCAGTCCAACCCTATTCAGCACCCCCATGAAGCCTATATTAAATGGGAAACATCATGCTCTATTCAGAATTTATAGCATGAAATTCATATAAGGAAGGTAAATGATATTCAGATACTCTTAGCCACCCATGTGAATACCCTCCTAGCCGTACATGATGTGAAATGGTCCATAAATATCAAACAACTTATTCCAATCACTGATATTCAACAAAAACATGTACAAATTCTCCAATATAGGCATCCCTAGGATGATGTGCTACTATATTTACAACATCTCTTCTATGATAAATGTTCTTGGTAGCTCACCCATATGTTTATCTCTAATAGGAATAATCCACCAGAAGATAAGTGCCAATATGAACCTGTCCAATCTAAATATTGATTGATGATCAGTCTTGACACATTACACCCACAATTTCCACTAACTATCCTCCATAATCTTCTAGTAGGAACTTTTCATGCTGTACTGGGGTCCTCTCTTTCCAGAAAATTCCCAGTCGGCATTTTCATGGGCACCTCTTCCCCTTTAGGAGGCTCCTCCACCATGAAGTTAAGAATGTAACCAAACTACTATTTGAAGTGGATGTCTCTCATCTCTTTCTTTTCCTTAGTAGTGATAGTACCGGATCTAGCTACACTCTTCATTGATGTGGAATTTTCTAATGATCCTCCCATGAATTATATATGGGGAGGAATTCATTATACATTTTCCATTGGATGGGGATCCCAATAATGTGATGGAGATCCTATTGGCTAATGAAAACCTCGCCATGATGTAGATGGATTGTGTTGGTCTCTAATAGCCAAAATCTCAATAATTTTGGAATAACATATTTAATTTTGTAGACATAGATTTGGGAGGCCCACTAATCTTAATAGAGGCCCACTTTCCTCATCACCACTAAAAAATAATCACAGGGCACACATACCTAGTAGTCCTAGGCCCATTACACTATGATGACACCACCCTGTCACTAATCCCAATCACCGGTCCAACCTTTATATAGGTTTCTCAGGCTCTCCATGATAACGTTAATGTATTGTGATGGGGACACATCATCCACAACCACCTTCCCATAAATATATTTACAGTGTTTTAAAATAATGTCAGCTGTGATGGGGGATTGATCCTTCGAGATATGACCATCAACATCCCTATGCCACTAGTATTTACCAAGTGCACCTATGAACCAGTATTATCGTTTGTATGTTCTAGAAAGAAGTATTAAAAAGTCACCCCTTACACTGAATCCATAACGAAATTATCACTTGTTTAATGGATAGTCATTCTAAGTCTCTGAATGAAGTTCTAGTAGTGATTCATGATCAGAGTGACTCTAGATGTACACCATAATCATGATGTTGTTGGCCAAATTTTCCCTGCGGGCAGTATCCGCATTTTCCTACCAATTTCTTATTGATTAGCCATCATATTAAGGGATTAAATTATTTTCTGGGTCTATTCTCGATCATGACTCATTTAACTCATTCATGAAGAACCAAATCACAATGATTTGATGTGATCAAAAATGTTCTAAAAGTTATGGTTGATCATTATTCTTCAGATCACTAAGTAGAATTCACAGAAAAAATGTATGAGGAAACTGGTTAACAAAGATACATTTGTAGGGGAAAAATAAATTTTCACAACATTCGATCTTGTAAATGGTTAATGAGGATATGTGATTTTCAATTTTTTGGTGACTTATACTCAAAATCAAACCATACTCAACCCATATACTTCCATTCTGAGGGAGGTGACATATTGTTGCACCAAAATTCACACCCCGAGATGGGTGGACAAGAATACTAGATGTATAGGATGTAGTTCGTGATCCAACGACCCAAATATCAATCAAAAGAGATTGTTTCATGAAGACACTTCATAGATCTCAGTAGAATCGTGACCAGACGAAGGAAGATGATGGTACTCCCATGATTCTGATGCCCTCTATAGTAATGTGAACGAATGTCATGGTACTACCATGACTCTAGAATGCTTCATGACCATGTAATGGAATTTTAATTATGTCTCTATGAGTCTGATGAAGCTGTGTCAAATCGTAGCACCCATTTATCTCTACTGTGCTACACCATGATTTTCAATGAACCTCCACCTATAAATATCTGGCTCCACCACTTCATAGGGATGGCTACCCCAACCTTTCAGCTTCTAATATCACATTTTCACGACACACCTATGAAACAAAAACATGGGATAATAAAGAATCATTCAAGGTATTAGAGCATAAAAGTTCCACCATTCCTTTGTTCCTCAATTCCCATTCTTATAGTAGGCGTTCCTTTCAAGAAGGTCGATTCCCTGTATGAGGGAAGAAGACCCTTTGGGTTAGACTTCATAGATAATTCATCCTTTATGAAGCTATCTTCCACACAGCTAGAACCCCAAACCATGGTAGGGTAACCCTATTTCATGAAGCTCTATCCTTTACAATGCCCCTTCCCATTAAAAAGAACCCAACATTCATGAAGCATAGTTCAATGAAACCCCTTTTTTAAAAGACCCTCTTATGTGATTCCCTTTGTGATCGTACATTGTGATTTCTAGGTCCCTCATGATGTGTCCCCGTTAGTTTTTCCCAACCCATTACATTATCCTATAAAAAAGATAATGGATATTTCTTCATTTTGTAGCTATAAAAACATGTACCACAAGATCGATCAGTCCTCCACGCCACTCTCACTGGGCATTTCTAATGCCTTCCCTCCCCATGTGTGGGTGGTTATTAGTTATATTAGTACATGGGGTGATGAGTGAGACATCTCCATCTATGTTAGAGTATCTAAAGCTACAGAACACCATCGTCCTTAGTACAATATGTTAAATAGTAGCCTCTCCCGATGAAATACACCTAGGGTTCCACAAATCTGGTATTTTCCAGACCCATTATCTCCCTGGGATTGAGCTCATACTCACATGCAATGAGATACTACTCACATGGGTTGATATCCACCCCACGGGGAAGGGAATCCATTCTAGTGTAAGACAATAACTTTTTTTACAGGTGGAAGTACATTTTCTTTTCTTTTCATGATATGGACATAATGATCATAGAAAGGATGGGTAGAAGGGTATCTCACCCACATCCTACTCACTTTTGGATTTTATTACATGGGCTTCTTCTATGTGAATAGCCTACACTATATCACAAAGACAAATCATTCACGATGCAACACTATTGTCTAATTCTTCTACTTTTTTCCCACACAAAGAAGGAACCATTTGATATTAGAGGTTATTACTGACAATGACACCTTCCTCTCTCTGGGAATCCCCTCTGGAGTTATCATTAGTATCCACCTTCATGGGAAGATAACCATACAAATGTCCCATCCCATCCAAACATTGTGTAATTGGAACTCTGAATACAAAATAGGGTATATGGGACGTCTATGTGAGTTACGGTCCCAATCAATGGTAAACATAATCTCCCTCCTCCAAGGGGTGGACCTCAAAAAACCCATGATGTACATTTTCACCTCACTCTTATATAGTTGAGATCAAGGGCCAGCCCATAGGTCATATATCATTTAGGTATCCATTGGAAGCTTCCATAAATAATACCCAACCACATCCTTGATTTTGACTGGGCATCCTCCCACTCAGAGCTGTGTGGAATATGAATCCCAACCAATTGGGATACGTAAGAACCCCCCCAATGTTCAAGGCCAACATGCTCAAAAATCAATCCAATTAATCCATTTCACTAATTCCATCCTAAATCTATCCCGATTCTTACATAGGCCTCCACATCCTGATAAAATCATTGCATACATCTAGACCACTAACTTTGAAAATAAAACATCCCTCTCTAACTACATGGGTTTTTATCTCTATCCTCTAAATAGGGTATATAAGATGTCTCCTTAAGGGTTAATCCAAACTAATGGTAATGTTTGGTTCCCTCATCATAAAGGTACACCCTCTTTGATCCACATCTAGTGGTTTCCAAATCATCTTTCGTAGTGGGAAATCACTTTATGGGACATGCCAACCCAGGTCAATTCTCATTTACTTGTCTGATACATCCATCCAATAAACCTCCCAGGTATTCCCTAATAGGGAATTACCGCTTCTATCCTCCTTCATGTGTCATTCTAATTTGATCATCTCCATCTCTACATGACATTAAACTCCCTTAATACACCATTTTAAGCATGGGATTCCTAAGGAGAACAACTAAATACACTCCTCTGAAATAAGATACCCCAGGATCGACAAGGGATGCCTGGGGTTATTCACCCCTTGAGAATCCCTCTCACGATGTATAATAGTGGTGAAAAATGATCCAATGTCCAAAAAATCTAATGATTCCCACCATGTCTTCTCCGATAACTGATGTCTTTTCTCTATCGCGGATCTTCATAATTTCAATATAGAAGAAGCATACATATCCATCGTTGAATATAATGTGGAACAAAGAAGTTGTTTCACTAATATGTATTAATCATTGAGGGAGACCCAGACTATGAGAAGAATTTTGAGGAGGAATCCCTGATATGGGGAACAAAAATCACATCATTCTGTTTCGATCAAGAAGATACATCAATAAGAAAGTGATAAAAACAACCCACTATTGGAAATCAAGAATGTAGGAAAATAGAAGTGCTACCATCATGTAGTGATGGGTGAGGAAGATATGTGCAGATAGAGAAAATAATAAATAAAGTTATTATAAATTTTTTGGGTGAAACATCAAATATTTTAATCCAAGAACAATATGAAGACCTATATTGAACATCCTCAAAATATTTACTTCATTCAAATCCATTAGATTTAAAATAGATAATCTATTTGATGAAGTATAAAAAGGTAGATACCTATCTATAAAATGAATTAATCTCCAAGATCTCCTTTGATTGATCTAGATTCATTAAGTTATGAAATGAACTAATCAAATAATACATTCTTAAATGAACTCTTTGTCATACCATTACATCTTCTAGATTGGATTAGGATACATCATCATCATTGAGAGGTTACAAGAAACAAACCAGAATCTATCTTAACCAAATAGTCATTAGGAGTCTCTACCAATTTGATGATTCCATAAATGATGTTAATCATGTAATTTGAAAACTAGGGACCTCCCGTGCCCTTGAATGTAGGGGTGATGGAGTTTGGTTGTCCCAGGAATAATCCGTCATGTTCCAAGTTTTTCCCCCACCATGAAGGGGGAAAATAAAAAAATTACATGCTAGATCAACTTCACATCCAAAATTCATTGTGAAAGTGAAGTAGCATTCACTTATATACTATAACATGAATTTATTGGTGATATGGGGTCATTATCTATTATGGGATAATTCCATTCTACTATTTCTGGTGGTCGAACATCAATCACTAAATATATATTTTTTAGAAATTATAAATAAAAATTTTAAATTCTTATAATAGGTTTTATAAGAGATAATTTTATATAGATTTAATGAGAACATAGTGGAATCATTTTGGAAGAACTATATTATGAAATATATATTCAAGGGTTATAAGATTCATTGTATTGCCCATGTAAATATCATTATCCTATGTACCATCATGATATTAAAAGCCATATATATCACATCACAATATAATAATTCTCAAAAAACTAATTCAAATGATATATGTCACAAAAATTTAGAATATATATTTATAACACATTTTTTTTGAAAAATCAAAGTATTCAATTTCAATAACTATGATGAAAATCATTATAGGGATATATAAAGAATATGACCATATGTTCCAACATATGGTCTATGAATACACCAAAATCCTTCAAAACTATAACAATAGTCCCATAAATAGAATATTTCGGTCTGTTACACTTGTGATGACTTGAAAAAAAAAACTCAGTTACACAAGTTCAACACAATCAGTCTCCATTTCAAAATAACTAAAAATGAAAATATTTAAGGGAACATAAAAATGTAGATACAATTCATTAATTCACCAAACCGAATCACCCTTTATGGACCAGAGTACCACATGAACTCATTAGTGTATCCTTATATGCTATAGGTTTCCACATAGATAAGATGTTATATAAATGTAATGGGGAGACTATACCCTAACTAACAATATCTAAAAAATAAATTTCAAATATAAAAAAAATAAAAAATAGTAAAATTTAAACAAAACTCTAAAATAACATGTCACCTAACCATAAAATATTAATTACCATAAACCCAAATGTTGTGGGTGAAACCATTAATCAATAAGCATGAATGTAAACAATTGTAGAATAAAGAGTGTAATGATTTTCTTTAAATAACCTCTAAATCCGAGACTCTAACTTCATTGTTCAAGTCCAACTAGCCCTTCCGCTTCCCTAGTTCCCTAGTTGTTAAATATATATGTTCATAAAGAAACCCATGAAGGTAATGATTATAAACTAGTTAGACACGATTAATTAATAATTAACATATGTGAAAATGTACATATATGTGTACGAGATGATGATAAAATATTTAGACACATATGAAAACCATATTATATGAATTTTTAGTGAATTAATCAGGAAGCCATAATTCCCAATCGTACCAGATTAAGCTTAATTATGGAAGAACATATTAATGGGCATTGGAATTTCATAACTACTAGATCCAACCATAAGGATTCAAAGTAGGGATATGGAAATATGGATTCTCAGAAATAATATTTTCCAATGTAAAAATGTCAAGCCACATAAGCCCATCCTTCCGTATATCTTGGCCAATGTTAATAGATCAAGAAACATAATTCTATAATGCCCTATATTCACTAATTCCTCATTGGATACATCACCAAAGACAATAAATCATGTAGGCCAAGACATAAAAAGTCATTTTTCATTGTTTTCTTACTCTATCATGTCATCATGTCATATGTAGTGTCTAAACAAGCTCCCCCTCTAGGGTCATCGAGCCATGATAGGCATAACCATCACTTTTATACTATGTATAGAATAACCCAAATATACACTATATCAAATAAATAACAAGAATATAATTTAATAATGATAGTCACATATATCCAGAGGAATATCCTAATAAAAATGTGTCTTACAAGCCTCACCGACACACACATACATACCATATCAAATAATGGTTCTCTATAATAACTATATAATAGGGATAAAACTTCATCTCACAATAAGTACCTTTCGATATTAATCCACATAAAATTCATTATACAAACCAAATCAAGATCAAGGACCAATATTATATAGATTTTCTACAATAATATTTTTTACGTCAATGTTTAGGTTCATCAATAATGTCTTAGCACGAACCAATTTCTAACATATACTAGAAATATATCAATTAAAGTAGATTTATAGAACTAATTATAACATAACATGTGTTCTTAAAAGATGTAGAGAATGTAATTAAAGTCATATAGAAGAACTATGATCATACCTCCAAATTCTTTTTTTCATTTAAAAAAAACTACTTTTTGGAGAGTGGGAACATCACAAAAAATGGAAATAGTTTCCAAAAATTTCTCACATAAAGTATTACATAGAAAACCATATAATAAATTTCACATTAAAATATAAAAATTCTAATTCAATCCTTGAAAAAAGAAAAATCTCAGGCAAGGAAGCGGCCTAAGAAACCAATAACCGAGGAGACACCTCACCACCATCATCATGACGCCATCATATCCTCTCAGAACCTTCACCACCTTTGCGTTGTCATGCCACCTTAGACCTCAACCTCAATGGATCATCACCGCCAACCTCTTCTCCAACCACCACCGACTGCACACCATCGTTGTCATCTAGCAAAGCCTCCCACACTATGATTGTTGTAAACTTTTTTCCACTATCACCACCATCGCCATCGATCTACCCCACACTAGAACGTCTAAGCACCTCAACTGCATCATGTCATTATCCCCCATCCCCTGACCATATACAAAGTAAAAAAAGAATCAACCGAGTAATGATTTTCCTTCATGAAACACCAATAACTCATCGAAAAGCACCTCCCAAATATTTTGTGACTGGATCCTCGCCAGACCGACTCGGAGATGAGAAGTGATACCCAAAGACAGAGTTTTGTAAGAGATTTATGGAGTCTTCCCAGAGATTTATGATCTTCCCTAAAATCACCCATCCAAACTAAATCCCCGCCATCACCTGAACCCAGACCGTCCACTTGGAATCCCCCACCAAAACGCACAACACAACCCAAAACCACTTGGAATCCATCGCACCCGACCGACCTGGAAGGGATTACTGGATCTAGAGTCTAGGGAGGAGTACAAGAGGTCTGGACATCCATAGACAGCCATGAACAAGGAAACACCAAACTCACAATTAAACATCAATGATGACCTTTCACAAGAAAACCTAGGACCGTAGATCCATTGAAAACCCTCAATAAGAACAGAATCAATACCCTTGACCACCATGGAACGAGGAAAGAGAAAACGTGATTGAAACCCTAAAACGAACATGTGACTGATACCCAATGAATAATAATATAAATGGAAATCCAAAAAAGGTCTGGGTATGAACCCCTGAACAAAAAGGAATCGGGAGATGAGATAGTGAGAATTAAGAATGAGATTTCTCTAGGAATCTCATAAGAATAAATCATAGGGAAAGAGGAATCACCAGCACTGGTGGAAGGAAAATGGAGAGGGAGAATAGGTTCGAGGATCCCATTAGTCTAAATCAATGAAATTTTCACTGAAACAACTAATCCTTAACATTCATGTTTGGTAGACCAAATATTTTTAAGTGGATCATGGTAGTACAAAGTAGGAACCTCGTCACATGAAAACTAACCCTAGCACACCCTAGATTTTTTTGAGAATATAGAACTATTTTGGATTTAGTTAATCCAAAATAGGGGATCCTAGATAGATTAATAGTGTGGATAATGAATTAAAATATCAATCAAGACCCCAAATAATTATATATGAATTTTAATCTTTTAAATAAAGTGGATTCCCAATGATTGGTTCCAATTTTGGGAATTTACATTCCCTCCTTATAGTCACCCTAGACTTTTCCATGGACTCAACATAAATCATGATGGATTCATACATTCCAATCATAGAATCTAAATTTAGTTTCCACCATGGGTGTGGGCAAAAATTTTATCTATTTTTCCCTCAACATAACCTCATCTATAGGTATGGTGAGGTCGGTCTGGTTTTCTTCCATAGGAGAACCTGTACCAATCCCCACCTGAGTCCATGCTAAAGAATAGAAAATTTTCATTTCTAGTCTTATGTATGGGATTACCCAATAACAACCTAGGTGACACCACCTGAATTTTTTTAGTCCCGTTGAAACAAAAAATCTCAAAAAAAACTCATCGGGTACTAAAAATTTCAAATCACATTACACAAGAATGAAAAAACAATGACACTCATAATAAATGGATGGGGATTATGATTTGGATAAATGGAACAAAAAATGATTGATTATTGTTACAGTTCTCCTGGAGACCGTATTTGGAGTATATTTATAGGGGAATATATCTGAATTTATATATATGATATAATGGATAAATTGTTATATACTAATCTATCACAGAGTTATACATGATATGTTTTTTAATATTACCTAATGAAATAAATTTGTGGTGAGGGAATAATAAATATTTACTTCATGGTGAAATTTTGATCCTCAAATACTAATGACAATTAGGAGTTTAAAAGGGATCATCATTTTATATGATTACTTTTTATAAAATTAAATATTAAATTAAAAAAATATATATAAATCAAATATATTCTTATATTTCATATAGTGGAATCATCGTTATCTGAAATATATTTCTTTAGTTATATATTTTATTATGAAAAACATAGTAGTTGTATTTTCTAGGACTGGTAATGGATATTACGAATACTTCTTACTCAGGATAGTAAATTCAATGAATTATAGAAATCCATTTATCTGTAATTTATGGGGTAAACTACTCCACAACAAATATTTATTCATATAAAAAAAATATAAAGTATTCACATTAAATATATAATATAATCCTTGTGACCATATAACTAATGTTTCATAATAAACATTAGATCATGAATTATTGAAATATGATACCATATAAAAAGGGATTATTCAGGAATATTATAGAATATAGAGGAATAAGTTTTCCATGGATTTATTTTAGTGCAATATTTAAGAAGGAACATTAGTCCTTACTTATGTACATAATAGTTCTGGGAACATTAATGACATAGGGAGACATGGTCCGTATCTTATGCTTAGTCATTCCATAAAAATTATTCAATTTTAACTAAAAAATATCATTTGGGAGATCATTGTAAAATTTAATAGGAATATTGTTAAAAATATTTTACATTATCTTCACAATATGTTTATGATCATTAAAAAGAACATCGTTGGTACAAGATCGTCTTATCTAATGTTGGTGTAAATAGATATGGGTAAATCTATTTGATGGATTGATAATTCTTCCATTGTGGTATCATTTGTCCTAGAATAAGAACCTACCCAAATTATTCCAATTTTTTAATGAAACATCATAGAAAAATAATTTTTGTTTTTAATTTTTTATAATTCTATTCAATTTTTTGAATTCGTAATTAATACATATTGTATGATTCAATTTTTAAAAAAATATCTAAGATTTTATAATGAATGAATGATTAATTATAATATATAAAATTGTACATTTTTTCATTGGATTATTGGTTTTAAATATCATTTTTATATGTAATGGATTATATAATGTTTGATAGGATCATATTAAAAATTATGTTATTTATGTCTACTTTATATCATATGTATTATTTTGAATTTTTTATTCAATGTGATTTTATTATCAATATAATCATATCTTCGTTTTATAGACGTTATTATTCATATTACACATTATATAACATATCATATTTGTATTTTCATCTTTTCAAAAAAAAAATAACACATTCAATGAATATAATAAATGATATGGAACCAATAATTTAATTCATGATTCTCACTAAAGTAAATATGTTTTATTTCATAAAAATAGTGTTGTTTGAATATATTAACATGATAGTGCTATATATTAGAATTTATTAGACCTATTGGTAGGTTTATTGTACTTATAGAAGATCAATGATGAAAAAATAAAGAGTTATACCATTTAATTTACAAAATGATAGTCATAAAATTTCCAAAATATTTTAGCATATAACAATAATATGGTAATATAATGAATATAATTAATTACAAATTTACCTAATGGGAATGGAATGATGGAATATATTTTATGGAAGATGATGATGATGTATTTTCATAGAGTTATAAGTATACATGTTTAATTACTATCAATGAAACAATTTATTTTATATTGTAAAAGAGTTTTTATAATTATTCATGATATTTAATAATGGGAATATTATTCATTGGTCTCCCCATTATTCCGAAAATATTTTCATAAATGTTACTCACTAACTGAGTTTTGTGTTATGGTATAACTAGTTGTACATATAGAGATGTTATAGAAATTACATAGAAATGAAATTAATTTAATAAAACCCAATAAATGAAGTAATCAGACTGATAATATTGACGTCTATCATGTGTGATATATTTGATAGATCATTATTTAGGGTTATGTTAAAATATTCACAAATATTTTAAATTTTTAAAAATTATCATGTTTGAAAAATGATATTTGGCCTCTATCATTCAATCCATGTTTTATGTATATAAATATATATTACTAAATGAGAAGATATTTTTCCTCTAAATGTATGAATTTTAGTTACCTATAATAGATGATAATCTTGATGTATTTTAGTATTTGATGAAATTTTTAATGTTAGAATTATTATTATGTATTAATCGAGATGTTTAATATATTAATTATTCAATAAATTGGGTTTTTGCATTGGATTACTATTAATATTTATATTATATTTTGTATCATAAAATATGAATTTAGTACCATTGAAATGAATGATTATTATTAATTACCCAGAAATTATATTTTAGAGATAGCTAGTATGATAAAATTTGTACATTGACGCAATTATTATAAAATACTTGAGTCTTATCAAATTATGGGTCGATATATAATTTTTTGATCAATTGTTTGGTTTGAGATAAAAAATTAGATTTTTCCTCCTCTGTGTTGAGTATAAAATTTGGGCCCCCTAATTGAGATATATTTATATATCAACACATAAATAGTTAATATGAAGTTCATACATTGTCTAATATGGTCCATGATATATTATCTCCCGCTATGATGAGTGATATGTGACATGTTTATCTATTAAAATAGTATACACTTGAATGTTTAGAATTTTTGTTGTTGTATATATGGGATTGAAAAACTATTTATCACATTTTCACTTTATGAAGTAGAATTATGGATTATTTAATTTCCAAAACATGTATAAGATGTAGTTGGTGGACATAAGTGTATAGATACATATGTTTGATGTAGATCATGATAGATCTCATTATATCTTTTGTAACACTGATTATTTTCTACAGATCCCAATTTTCATTAATTTCATAATTTTTTAATTAATATTTTTTAACACTAAAATAGGCCATGTGGTCACACCTTTTTTATTAATGACTAATAAATGAGTATCTTAAAATCTAATACTTTCTAAAATAGTTTTCTATAGATTACCCTGAGGCGATTTCAAAAGGATTTTCAGAAGTTATTTAATGTGATGTGATATGAGATGATGTAATTGTTATAATTGAAAATTTATAATAGAATATATTTAAAATACATTCTAGATATGGTCTCAGAATTTATCAAAAATGATTTGATATATGTAAAGTGGTATAACTGTAAATTTGGATTTATTGATGGTTATATTTTTAAGCAAATGTTCCCTAAATCTGTATAATATTTCGTGGTAAAAAATGGAATATTGTAATATATGAATATTATATGGTAAAATTCAAGTTATGTTCCTTCATTTATAATATATTTTAACATATATGGTAATAATATAATTGTTATCAAAATATTTTTTATTATAGGAATATGGTGAATCATAGTCCCATAAATGCTATGATATGATTTATTTAGGGTAGATAATAATCAACTATGGTATTTGAATATTATGAGGTTATCATTTAAAACTATGTATATTATTTGATATAATTTTTTTAATGTAGAACATGGGGAAATTAACTAATATAGTTAATGAATAAATGGAATAATAATTACACGTGTATTTCATAATGTGTGTGTAATGTTTTTGATAACACGATAATGCCCAGATGGATATATAATGGAGGAATAACAAGAGTATGATGTGTTTAATCATTTATAATGTATCTATTAAATACTCTTTCTATTGTAAAGCTTCATTCCTCCTTCCTTATACAAATTCTGAAACACTATGATATCATGAATGATATAATATCATACAATAATTATATGGTTCAATTATTATAGCCCATGATTTAAAATATGATGGGACTCTGTATGTTTAGTTCATTGGGATCTTCATCATTTTCACATTAAATATAAAACTAATAGTGAACTATAGTGTAATGTATAAATTCATAGATTTTTGTTTATTCAGTTTATATTTCAGAGGAATGATGGCCATAAAATTTATGTTCAATAATTATTTTCATTTTATATGTAAATTATTAATATATCCCATAAATCATTTCACCCCCTCTATAGGAGGTATAGATTACTAATATTAATTTATTTTTCATGGTTTCATTAATTTATATCCTAACCCACTAAAGTAGTTCCATAAATAAGGAATGTGGGTAACTTGTAGTGTTATGTGTGAGGATTCTATGATTGGGATTTAAATCCAGATTTTGGTAGCCATGATCTTATAAATATGTATTAAGGTGACCCAATAGTTATATTAGAGGGATTTTCATGGGGTTTCAGGGAATATAATTTTTCATTTTTCCTATGGGAAGAAGCATTATATGTGTTGTGGGTTATTTCTTCAAGATAGTCAGGGATTGTTGAATTCGAATGGTAGATTTGAGGAGTAATTATTTTTACAATTGAATATGATCTATATAGTGGGGTTGAAGGCACTTCATCTATGTGATGTAATATTGTTTTTATATCCTCAAATTTTGTTATGTAGTTTGAAATTTAATTTTCATATTGATTTTTATAAATTAATTTGATATCTAGTGTTGGGATCACTATTTAGATTTATTTCAGTGTGATTGAATTGGATTCCCCTAAAAAAATTGAATACACCATCCATGAATATTTCCTAGATTTTACATAGTAGTTATATGTTTTGGTAAGAAATGTTAATTATTTTTCTAAGATTAATTTGTTAAATTCAATCATTAGGATGTGATGATTGATAATTTTTTGCACTCAATTTTGATTTTACAAATATAATGTGTCACTTTATTATTTTATTAAAAGTATTATACATTTATAGGTGACTAGGAAGATTATGATGGTAGATCTAGCTCTAATTTTATTAATTTAGGATAGATAAAATCATAAATGG
The DNA here is from genome assembly GCA_963277665.1 of Viscum album. Classification (NCBI taxonomy): domain Eukaryota; kingdom Viridiplantae; phylum Streptophyta; class Magnoliopsida; order Santalales; family Viscaceae; genus Viscum; species Viscum album. The sequence goes on from OY728120.1 coordinate 1,118,588,662, forward strand.
ATTGTATGGTTCCTGAATTTTATCTAACTTTGGTTCCATATATTATTAATCCAATAGTTAATCATTCTTTTAGTGTATTTCCAATGTGACTTTCTATTTTACCACCTAATAGGGAGACCAAATTCATCATGGCTCTCATATCATGAACTAGAGACACATTATAACTTCTTATCACAAATAATATACAATATTGATAGATGTAATGGTTAATATGAGAAATTTGATGAGGTTGATTTATTCTCATTAATTACTTATCCATAGTTTATCATGTTTTTTTTTGAAAAATGGTTGATGAATGTTTGAAGTTTCACATAGATTATTATAATTTTAACAGTGTTATGGTCATAAAATATTTTTCCATTACAATGGTTAAAAATCTATTTTATAGGTTTTGGGGATCTTATTTAATCTATATGATTATTTAATTATAACTTTATTATCATCTATTTGTCTTTTTAGAGGAGAAAATTTGGACAATATTTACGAGTATAAATATTCTTCATGAATTTATGATGATTAAAATTGGAATTACTAATGAAACAAAATTAATACATTCTCTTAAAAACCAATTTTTTTTGTTCTGTCATATACTACATTAATGTGTATTTTTTTATAATAATATGGTTTATTCTTAATAGAAGTATTTTTTTGCCAAGAATATAGATATTTTATTAATTATGATTAAATTGAATCAAAATTATATAATTCTATAGAAATGAACCTTTTTCATTTATGAGGTCTTATTTCAGAGGCATGTTATATCTATGATGGTAATATCAGTTGACCTAGGGATGGACAAAATTGTATCATTTTAGTCTAGACACAAAATGTGTTTATGATAATAAGATTAATTATATTTAAATGGTACTAGAAAATGTTACTTATATATTTATATCATTTGAAAATACCATAAATATTAGTGAAAAAGAATGGGGTGAAATTAAACTAAACTAATCAATATAAAGACACAATTTTTGAGTAGAATATAAGGTGATCATTTAAACTGATTCTAAATTATTAAACAAATGGGTTACCCTATGTATTGAGATGCCTCCATGGTTGTATGAAATACATCATGATGTGGGAGGATATATTTGTCTCTTATCAATCATATAAGTTATGAACTCATGGGTGTAACTACACATCCTCTAACATGGATATATATTTAGGTTTCTGCGTCATAAAAGTTTCACACAATTATCAAATTATTGATAGATTTATATTTAATATAATAAAAAATTTAATGAATATTATAGGAATAATGAGAGAAGATCTATTGTTAAATAAGTGGGTTCATGAGCCTTTGGATGTTAACATTAATGATAGATTATTTCCCTTTAATGGGGAACAATATGGAAGAAACTATTAATAGCTAGAGCATGGAGATATACTTTTAAGGATCCAATGGGAAATTTCATTCGACAAAACTCTTTATGAAATGGCAATTATATTGGATAGTGGAGAGGGAGAAAATACATTTTCCCCTAACTATATATTCCCCACTCGTAAATTGGGTAATGAACAAAAAATTGTATTATTATGATTTCAGTATGAATAGGGAATGAATTATTGGTGATATGCATTTTGTAAGATGGTATTTGGAGATGTTATGAGGTATTATAGACCCACACTCTGGGATATAGTACTGAACTCAGTTCTCTGAACATTATATTTTATATAAAGATACCTAAACAAGTAATTATTTTACATAATTTTTATGCGTAAAAATTAAAATATCACAAATATTAAAAAAACCCTAAATAAATGTATTATTAAATTTTAGGATCACTTATATAAGAAAATGATATTATGACTAATATTTAATTTTATCTATAATCGAACCACACTCAACCCCCTCCTAAACCCCTATTGGTTATACTTGTATTAATAATTGGGGAATAGATACTTAAGGAATGTGTGATCACAAGTACACTAAAAGGGAACAAATTAGTAACAAATGAGTAATTGTCAGATCAAAAGGATAAGGGAAAAAATATCTTGAGAGAAATAAAATATTAAAAAAATATAAAAATATTTACATTCAATAAATAATAGAGTGACCTGCAATCTCACTTGATCAAACATATACCAGGGAAAAATGTTAATAATCAAAAAGTAATAATTATAAGCCATATCTGAATTACATAATAATAAAACATGGATATTTTGTAAAAAATAACACAGAAATGTTAACATAGTTGATCAAGAATTTCGACGTGATTTCCTTAATATACTCAGTTTTGGTATAAAAACATGTGTATCATCCCAGGAATGGGTTGTTAATATGTATTCCTTCATAGGATTGGTAATCAAACCAAGTACACTATTGGGTTTAGGATACAACTTATATACCCTTGTAGGATTGATATTGTAACACCCCGAGATTTTATGAGATATATTATTTTTAATTTCTTTGATATCTTCTATTATACACTACACCATGATTATCTTGTACTATACACAACACCGTATTATCTTGCAATATATGCAATACAATTCTTGGCTCGTGTTACAATCAATTTCATGTTATTTTTGTGGAAATTATTCTATGCAACATTAAGTATATATTCGGTTTAATGTATAAATGAAATAAGTTTTAATTATGTTATACGCAACACCAAACAGAGCTTTCACTACAGACAACCCTACCTTGAATAGTAATACCCACTTTTTGAAATTTTATAAATTTTATCTTCCAAAATGGACATTATTTTTGGATTCTGAATATCAAAATTAGCCTAGGGTGAAATTTTAAAATTTTTCTGAAAACTTTTATTTTTTGATGAATAGTGAAAACTCTAGTTAACTATTTAAAAACCGACTTTTTATTTAAATAATTATTTATTTTATTTAAATTTATTTTAGGTAAAAATTGATACATAATACCTATATATATTCAATTTAATTCATTTGAGTCATTTTAAAATAATTTTAGATATATAAAAAGTTTATTGAACTTTTCACCGTCTTTTACCTACCACCTAGGAGTATTTTGCAAACTTACATAAAACATATTTTGACCGCTTCTGTGAGTGGAATTTCAAAAATCCAAGAGACATGGTAAATATTAAGGAGTGAAATGTGGTTCAATAAAATAAAAATAATTTTTGATGAATAGTAACTTTTAACATTTATTTACCACGGTTAAAAGTAAATTGGGTAATTATGGGTAAAAATGATATTATTATTAACCTAACACATGTCCTATTTCTATTAGATAAGTGTAATTTGACCCAAAAAACCATAGGAATAAAATATTTCCCTTTAGGTGCACTTGGATTAGATTAGGACATTTATTATTATTTTATTTAAAGAAGAGTTAAAATGGTTTAATAACTAAAAAATTTATAATATAGGGTTATACATAGGATACATTCGACAATAAATATTTATTAAAGAGATAAAATTATTTCTTACATAATGGTGTTATATTTATAATTTATAGAAATTAAATAATTTAATTTTTTTATGACACAATGATGATGTAGTAATTATCTTATTAATTAAATATTAACATAATTGATGTTATAAATACCCAAATAAATGTAATTTGAAACTTTTAATGAATTCCACTAATTTTATAGTCTAATATGACATGTTATTATTGACTTAAATAACTTTTTTAGATCTAATCATACTGTTATAATTTTCACAAAAATAAATTCCCAAATAGTGTCAAAATTGGCATAATATAGTTTTTAAAACAAATTTATATTATTAATTCTTATTATATTCCTAAAAATCTAAGGATCAGCCAAGATACTTATATCATGATAGGTGTATCATTAATGGACCACTTGGTGGTATCTTGAATGTATATGGTATGTTTATTAACTATATAATATAAAAATACAATGTGATGTGATAAATGTCAATCTAATTAACTAGGAGTTAAAACTAAAAGATAACGTTAACATAATGACCCAAACCTGTCTAAAATCTATTGGTTGAGAGGATTTCGACCCATCCCCACATTATCTTCGAAATAAATCAATTTTTAGCTATTATAAACCGAATATGTCTTTATTATAAAATAATATTTTAAGTTTTTTCAAAGGAGCCCCTATCCTCCCTTATAAAAAGGGCACCCCTTTTCTATTCTCTTCACACCATTTTGAGCCTTGAAGCTCAGAAAAACCCTACCCATTTCTCTTCTCCACTTACCTAGAAACATTATTTAGGTTCTGGTCTTCTCAAAAGTCCAACTCTACTTCCTTAAGAGGAAGCTTAAATGAGGTGCATCGAAGAAGAGGTAATCTCTTTTTTCGATTCTCTCATGTTTCCTTCTTCTTCTACTTCTTCTTCTTTAGTTGTCTCATTATAAAGTAATAACATCAGTATTACATATATACTGATATGTTATTATAAATATGAAACAACCCTATTTCACCTTTTACCCATCCTATGGAAAATGAAATCACCATGCGTGCGTACGTACAGTATACCGTCTCCACGCCGTGGTGTAATCAGTTTTTCCACCACCACCTTACCTGAATGGGTATAATGGAGTAAAGAATAACTATATATGATTATTGTAACATAATACTGATTCTATTGTATGATATCATCCACTCCAATTACATTCAATAAATATGGGAGCGATATCATCGTTCGTGCGTACGTACGGATTACCATCTCCACGACGCGATGAGATTCATTCTCCATGTTAACCATTTATGAATGATTATAAAGTATATATAATTAATAATAATGAAATATATCACATAATGAAGCTACTGTATTTATGTATATATATGTATATATTTCATCTACTTACTTTCATTCAAGTCAATAAATAAAGAAAAACAGCGTTCTTGCGTACGTACGGCCTACCGTCTCCATGAACGGTGTATTTCATTTCATTCATCTATCTATTATATATATACTGAATATATATGATATATAAATAATTATTTAAATTATTTATGTAAGTAAATCATTATATAGGTAATGATAATATCAATAAAAACAATTCCAAACATGTACGACAGATAAAACAATTTTACCCAAACTGGTGCTTTGACATTGAATTTACAAAAGAAATGGTAATATAAAGTCATAAGTGAACCATATATGATATCATAACAATGAATTTGATTCTATAATAATTCAATGGTATTATTTAAATCATTATATAGTAGGTTCAGATACATACAAAGCATATCAGACCTAAGGTAAGGGATAATTTTGTAATCTCATTTTTATCCGTGATTGCTTATACGTAAGTGTTTACTGGGGTTATATTTTTCTTTCATTCACATAAAAATGTTTTTCATAAAGTGTTATAATTATTTTATGTATTTTTAACGTCATTTTTACCCCTTTGTGACTTTTACATTGTGTTATGGAAATAATCTTTCTTGTGTTTACCATACGAGGATCTTTTTGACTTTTCCAACAAAAGTACGAGGAGAATGTTATTTTTAACTTATACAGCGTGAACAGATTTTTACGGTTTCATAATGCCTCATTTTCATGATGCATCCTCTACAAGATTGCATGATTATTTTCAACAAAACCCTTTTATTTTATAATTTAATGGCATTTTGTGAAAAGAAAATGATTTTGAAGAAGAAAAGAAAATTTTCCTCAAGAATTCATTTCTAGTGTTTTATCAAAACTATTTTACATCTAAAATGACATTATTTAATATGTTTATGTATCAAGTATAATGCCTCTATTATTTACATGGTTTGATTCTTCATATGATTAAATGATATCCATTTTATTATATGGATTATGTTATGATGTCATGATGTTTATGAATCCCATTCTATTATATGGTTTATGATATAATGTATGATTTATGATTTTGTGGCACATGAAAGAATGTTTTCATTATGAGATTGGTGGGACCTATAACTCCCTCCAATGCATTGGGTAAATATTTATATCTAATGAGATAGACATGGATGGACCGAGATGTTAATCTGGTTCAGTGATACATGACCGGAATGAGGAGTGAAGATGATTCAGAAAGGGACATTGTCTACTAAGATAGTCTTGGAAGAAATGCCTTGGCTACTATGGAAATCATATCATGTGATTAATGTTTGCCACAATGACATGTTTTATTCCCATGATATTTTATCTTGATTGATGTTCCATTATGATCTATTCCTTACATACTGCCATGTTTTATGTCATTGTTCAAGAATTTGATGATTAAACATTATGTTCATGTTTTTAAGTTCAATTGTGTATGGTTTGTTTTATTTTTTCCATGATTAACCTTACTGAGAATTTGAGATCACCCTTTATATGTTTACTTTTCCCCAGGGTATAAATAAAGGTTTTAGGTAAAACAAAAAGGGATGATATTTATGGGAGATGTTGAAGATCGTTCACCAAGATTAGAAGATTATGTTCCGATTTTACAAAGACACTAAACTATTACTTTACATTGGTGTCTGTTTTTGTTATGTATTAAGTATTCCAAAAAATTAATGTAATTTTCATGTACGTCAAGATTTGGGTCTCTACAGTTGGTATCATAGGAAAGGATTAGTTATCCTTTGGAAACTAGGATTCAAAAACATTAGTGAGATCCCTAGAGATATTTCTAAGGTATGTATAGGGATGTCCCTAAGGTTAAGTATACGTATAGGTTATAGTCTTTGAATTATGGAAATGACATTAGAATTAAACCTATGATGTTAGATATTGAAGGTACTCCCCCTTTATTATGTTGTTTTCCCTAGCATGATTTTTGCCTCTCACACTATTCTTGTTGGATTTTAGACGATGGCTGGAACCCGAAAGAACTATGTTGATCAATGTAATGGAAAATTCAAGGATTGTACTCTAGAACAAACCAATGTTATGAGAGATGGAGTGAAAAATCTTATTTCTATACTTACACAAGCTATGAATCATTCTGGACTTCCAAATGAGCAGAGAAGGTGACAATATTCTATTGAGTCCTTCATGAGGCAACATCCACCTTCTTTTAGTGGGTCTTATGATCCACTTGCTGCTGAATAATGGATTAGTACCATTGAAAAGATATTTTCCATACTTCGCTGTTTAGAACATGAAAAAGTCATTCTTGTTATTTACTGTTTAGAAGGTGAACCAGATCAATGGTGGACTCTAATTAAGAATACGAGGCCCTGAGATGAAATTGAATCCATGGAATGGGATGACTTCAAGAACTTATTTTTCAAAAAGTAATTCCCTCGTATTCTTCGAAAAAATATGGAAAAGGATTTCCTTGAGCTTAATCAAAAGGATGATGAATCTGTTAGTATATACGAGGAGAATTTTACAAGGCTTCCAAGGTATGCTTCTGGCTATATCATCCAACCTGAAAGTAAAGTTGATCGATTATTCAGTGGCTTAAAACCAAGTCTTTGAAGGGCATTAGCTATAAGTGACTTCAGTAGCTATGAAGAAATTGTGCGTTGTACTATTAAGGTAGAAATGGAAGTTGGTGTTACATATCTATCTCATGGTTTGGACATGAAATGAAAGATGGAGTTCAAGGAGAAGTATCAGAACAATGGTGAAAAGAAGATGAATGTTTCAATATGCTCAAAGTGTGGAATGAATCATGGTGGAGATTGTCTTAAAGGGACTAGAAATTGTTTTAAGTGTGGAAAAGAAGGTCATCATGCAGCTGAGTGTCTAAGTAATGGAATAAGTTTTTCTAATGATGTGAATAAATAAAAGACTGCAGAGAACGCACCACCAACACTTCAATGATTCAAGTGAAATGAAATGGGGCATTATGCTAATAAATGACCAAATCCAAGGGTTAATGATGATCGACATGAGCAACCACTTAAGGAAAAGGAAAAATAAAAGTCACATGCGATCACTATTGGTGATGTTAACTATGACAACGATGTGGTGGAATGATTAAGTGTTTATGTAATGTGATTCCAAAATAATTTTGTATATAGTATCACAGAATATTGGAATATTTATGTATTGGTCTATTGTGGTTTTCAATAATTTTATGGTACTGGTAACCATGGAAAGTGATTGAGATATTTTTGGAAATAAGATGATATGCACATAATGAAGGGATAGGGAGAAAATGAAATGTTTGACAGTATTCTTGAGCTCAGGACTGATATAAGGAAAAAGTTATATCATGGTTTGGGTATATAGAATTTTTGGATTTTGGTATGTGGAAAGAATTAACTTTTTACAGCATTCATGTTTTCACTAAGATTCAATGGTTATTTATTTTTCAAGAGAATACACGATTAAGGTATTCACATGTTTGGAATGTGACCAACAAGATATATCTTATATGGGGGATAAATGATGGTATTCACATGCTTGGTAGATGACATTTCAAGTAATCATTTTCTTTATAGTAAAAGATTGGACAAGAGTATTTTCAATAAGCCTAAAGATTGGAATAGATTATTTTGGAAATAAGTTAGTATTGATTAAGGCTATAACTTTTTTGATATTATTAATGGAATGTTATAATAACGTAGTTTTAGAAAAAGGACAACCTACAAAAAGGGTGACAACCCATCGCGTCAGACAAGGATGCGGGAATCTAACCCACAAACAAAGTGTGACCGACCTTTATCGCCTACCACTAGCCTATAGGAAGTCCCTGGTTAGTATAAACATATTTTATTTTATTACGCACTATGATAGATTAAGTATAAGTCCATTTTGGCAACCATATACAATATATATCAGCATAGATGGACTTCTGTATATTTAATAAATTGTGATAAACTTTTTTGCGATACAAATAGATGGAATGACCTATCATTCTATCGCATAATCTACTATCACTTCATAGAAGATAAATTCAACTTCATTTATTTAAGATATGAAGTGGAAATTGTTTGAGGCACGAGAAATGGTGAGATGGTACAAAAATAAATTAAGTATTTCTTTGAATTAAACAATTCTTCAACTTCAGGGAAATGATCACAAAAACAAAAAATGTTATCCCAGTGCTCTCATATCTGATGAATCAGATGGTACCTTAGATCATCACAAATTTATGGCTTTGTGATTTTTGTCTTTTTCATAGCCATTTCCTCTACCACTCTTCATCAAAAGTTGATGGTTATATTTCCCTTCCATATCCATATTTTCAACTATGTTCTACTATGTGGAAACCCAGTGATTAGTTAATTTGGGTAACTGTTAACTTTCATACTTTAGTTTTTAATGTCAAGTTTTGGTATTACTTTTTATGATGTGGGTTTCTATATAATAAAATTTCAAGTAATAAACAATTTATAACCCCGACGAATTTTAAGGGGGGTAGAATGTAACACCCCAAGATTTTATAAGATATATTATTTTTAATTTCTTTAATGTATTCTATTATACACTACACCAAGATTAGCTTGTACTATATGTAACACCATGTTAGCATTCAGTATATGGAACATTATTCTTGGCTCGTGTTACACACAATTTCATGTTCATTTTGTGGGAATTATTCTACGCAACATTAAGTATAGATTTTGTTTAATTTATAAATGAAATAAGTTTTTATTATGTTATACGCAACACCAAAAAAAGGTTTCACTACACGCAGCCCTGACATGGCTTTCATTACACACAATCAAGACCTTCCTCGATAGCATGTGTAGTACGCAATACCGAGTTTCACTAAACGAGATATTATTATTATGAACTAGCCGTTATGAATATTAATACCAACTATTTGAAATTTTATAAATTTTATCTTCCAAAATGGACTTCATTTTTGGATTCGGAATATCAAAATTAGCCAATGGGGAAATTTTGGTATTTTTCTGAAAACATTCATTTTTTGATGAATACTGAAAACACTGGGTTACTATTTAAAAACCAACATTTTATTTAAATAATTATTTATTTTATATAAATTTATTTTAGGTCAAAATTGATACATAATACCTATATAAGTTCAATGTAATTCAATGGATTAATTTTATAATAATGTTAAATATATAAAAATTTTATTGAACTTTTCACCGCCTTTTACCTACCTCCTAGGAGCTTTTTGCAAACTTACATAAAACATAATTTTACCACTTCTATCAGTGGAATTTCAAAATTCCGAGAGACAAGGTTAATATCAAAGAGTAATATTTGGTTCAATAAGTTAAAAACAATTTTAGGTGAATAGTAACTTTTAACGTTTATTTACCACGATTAAAAGTAAATAGGGTAATTAAGGGTAAACATGTTATTATTATTACCCTAACACATGTCCTTATTCTATTGGATAAGTGGAATTAGACCCAAAACAACCATAGGAATAAAATATTTCTCTTTAGGTGAAATTGTATTAGATTAGGACATTTATTATTACATTATTTAAAGGAGAGTTAAAATGGTTAAAATCAATGTTTAATAACTAAAAAAATTTAATATGGGGTTATATATAGGATAAATTAGACTATAAATATTCATTATAAAGAAAACATTATTTCCTACATAATGGTATTTTATTTATAATTTTTAGACATTATATTATTTAATTTAATTATGACACAATGTTGATGCAGTAATAATCTTATTAATGAAATATTAACATAATTGATGTTATAAATACCCAAATAATTGTAATTTGAGACTTTTTATGAATTAAAATAATTTTATATGTTAATATGACATGTTAGTATTTATTTAATTAAATTTTTTCAAACTAATCATGTTGTTATGATTTAAAAAAAATCAATTACCAAATAGTGTCAAAATTGACATAAAATAGTTTTTAAAACAAATATTATATTATTAATTGTTATTATATTCCTAAAAAATCTAAGGTTTGGTAAAAATACTTATATAATTATATGTGTATCATTAATGGACTACTTGGGTGTATGTTTGACGTATATGTTATTTTTGTTAACTATAAAATATAAAAGAAAAAAGTGACATGGTAAATGTCAATCTAATTAACTAAGAGTTAAAACTAAAAGATAAGGTTAATATAATGATCCAAACCTATATAAAATTTATTGGTTGAGAGGATTTAGACCCATCCCCACATTATATTTTAAATAAATCAATTTTGAGCTTTTATAAACCGAACATGACTTTATTATAAAATGATATTTTAAGTTTTTCCAATGGTTACACTCTCCTCCCTTATAAAAAGGGCACCCCTTCCCTCTTCTGTTCACACCATTTTGAGCCTTAAACCTTGGAAAAACCCTGCCAATTTCTTTTCTCCACTTCCCTAGAAACATTCTGGTGGTTCTGGTATTCTCAAAAGACCAACTCTACTTCCGTAAGAGGAATCTTAAAGGAGGTGCGTCAAAGAAGAGGTAATCTCTTCTTCCGATTCTCTCAAGTTTATTTCTTCTTATACTTCATCTTCTTTTGTTGTATCATTATAAAGTAATAAAATAAGTATTAATTATATACTTATATGTTATTATAAATAATAAACAACCCTATTTCAACTTCTATCCTTCCTATGGAAAACGAAATCACCACGCGTGCGTACGTACGGAATACTGTCTCCACGCCGTGGTGTAATCAGTTTTTCCACCACCACCTTACATGGATGGGTATAATGGTGTAAATAGTAACTATATATGATTATTATAACATCATAATGATTCTATGTTTTTATATCATCCACTACAAATCCATTCAATAAATATGGGATTGATATCATCGCTCATGCGTACGTACGGATTACCGTCTCCACGGCACGATGAGATTCATTCTCCATGTTAACCATTAATGAATGATTATAAAGTATATATATTGAATAATAATGAAATATATGAAATAATTAAGCTAATGGATTTATGTATATATATTTATATATGTCATCTACTTAATTTCATTCAAGACAATAAAGAAAGGAAAACCGTGTTCATGCGTACGTACGGCCTACCGTCTCCATAAACAGTGAATTTCATTTCATTATTCTATCTATTATATATATATATATGTACTGAATATATATGATATATAAATAATGATTTAAATTTTGTATGTAATTAAATCATGATATAAGTAATGATAATATCAACAACAACAAGTCCAAACACGTACGATAGATAAAATGATTTTAACCCAAAATAATGCTTTAACATGGAATTTACAAAAGAAGTGGTAATATAAAGTCATTAGTGAACCATATATGATAAAATAACATTTAATATGATTCTATAATAAGTCAATGACATTATTTAAGTCATTATACAGGAGGTTCGGATACATACGAAGCATATCGGACATAAGGTAAAGGATAATTTTGTAATATCATTTTTATCCGAGATTGCTTATACGTAAGTATTTACTGGGGTTATATTTTTCCTCCATGTCCATAAAAATGTTTTTCATAAAGTTTTTAATATTCTTATATGTATTTTTAGAGTCATGCTTACCCCACGTTGACTTTTACATTGTGTTATGGAAATAATATTTCTTGTGTTTACCATATGAGAAACTTTTTGACTTTTCCGACAAAAGTACGAGGAGAATGTTATTTTTAACCTATATGGCGTGAATAGATTTTCACGTTTTCATAACACCTCATTTTCATGAAGATTTCTCTACAAGAGTGCATGATTATTTTCAACAAAACCCTTTTCTTTTAAAATTTCATTTCATTTTGTGAAAAGAAAATGATTTTCAACAAAAAAAAGAAAATTTTCCTCCAGAATTCATTTCAAGGGTTTTATCAAAACTTTTTTCCTTTTAAATGGACATTAATTAATATGTTTATGTTTCAAGTATAATGTCTTCATTATTTACATGGTTTAATTCTTATTATGATGAAATTATATCCATTTTTTATATGGATTATTTTATGATGGCATGATGTTTAAGAATCCCATTCTATTACATGGGTTATGCAATGATGTATGATTTATGATTTTGTGTCACACGAAAGAATGATTTCATTATGAGATGGGTGGTACCTAAATATCCCTCCAATGAATTGGTTAAATATTTATATATCATGATATAGACATGGCTGGAATGGAAAGTTAATTCGGTTCAGTGATGCAGGAGTGGAACGAGGATTGAACTCGATTCAGAAAGGGACTTTGTCCACTAAGATGGTCTTGGCAGCATTGCCTTGGGTACTATGGAAGTCATATCACATGCATAATGGTTTCCACAATTTCATGTTTTATTCCCATTATATATTATCATGATTGATGTTCCATTATGATCTATTCCTTACATACTACCATGTTTTATGACATTGCACAAGAATTTGATGTTTAAACATTATATTCATGTTTTTAAGTTTAATTGTGTATGGTGTGTTTATTTTTTCCATGATTACCCTTACTGAGCATTTGAGCTTTCCCTTTTTATGTTTTCTTTTCCACAAGATATAAAGAAAGGTTTTAGGTAAAAAAAATGGTAAGATATTTATGGGAGATGTTGAAGATCTTTCACCAAGATTAGTAGATTATGTTCTGAGTTTTCAAAGACACTAAACTATTACGTTCCTTTGGGGTCTGTTTTTTTATGTATTAAGTATTCCGCAAAAGTAATGTAATGTCAATGTACGTCATGATTTTTGTCTCTACAGATATACTACATATATACCCTTTTATCTCATGAAATATAAAACATCAAACAAATGCATTGGATGGAGACATAGGACCCCACCCATCAATAACAATATTACTCATATTTTTGATCTAGGAGAGGATTAAACATTCATATTTCATACATCAAATAATTTATCCATACAAAAGAGATGTTTTTCAATGAAAAAAATTAATATTATATTTGAATATAAATATATAGAACTATATTGGATGTTGGTATGAGAACATATCCCCTATATTACATAAATAGAATTAAAGATATTTATAAAGATGGAAAATAACATTTCATGATAATTAGGTAAATGACATTGAGAAATAAGTGGGAATAACCCTTTATAAATTAAAATCATTATGAATTAAGCTGATTTGGAATAAAATTAAATAATTGAATGGAATATTCATTGGTAATAATGGTTGTAATAGTGAAATAATATGTTTATATAGGAAAAAAGTAAAAAGATATCTTAGAAAACATTTTAAACCTTATAATAGAAATGAAAGGATACATTTAAAATTTAATTTTTTAAAAGCATGATATCAAGAAAATTACAAATATTTACATTTGTTAATTTTCCATATAATAAATTATCAATGAATAATACAGAAAGACTCTATTAATGAAATGTGGAATGGAAAATAAATCCACTATTCTAGAAATGAAAATAATTTTAATATTTTAAAATAACATTGTTCAAATCCCAAAATCATGAAAATGTAAAAAAATGTATTTTAAAAGAATAAAAGTATAATATTTTCATTACAAGAGATAACACGTGGTTAGGTTACTTAATATAAAGGAGAACATTGGTTGGAAGAGAATATATAGACATGGAAGAATAAGATATTTTCTGGAGGGGAAGTGAATAATTCATAAAATTATTATCTATTATGTATAATGAAATAAATTAATATAATTATCAAAACATGAATGAAAAAATGAAATATAATATCATTGTATAATAATTAAAAACATCTCGTAAAACCACAGTTAAAGAAGGATATATACGTCTCATAAAAGGTAGTTTATTAAAGAAACCCCTCTTATTTCATAAGATATTTTTTAATATAATACAAATGAAAGGGGGGATTTAAATTCAGTTTGAAATAACATGATTAAAATATATTTAATGATATTATATATAAAATATTAACTATAAACCATATTTAAATGTAATTATTTGGGTAAAACAAAACATGTCTCAATGATATGAATTTGAGATGACACGTTAATATATTTTCACAATATTTTGGATTGAAAACCAATTAAATGTTGAAGAAGTGATAGATTTTTAAATAAATTATATATCATGGAAAACCATGTTAATATAAATCTATGTTCAATATAAAAAACATAAAAAATAATGATGCGTTGAATACAAATCTTATCTCAAAGATGTAAAATGGAGACGCAAAAAACACTTTCATTTAATCATGTTTAGTTTAATGTAATTTATCCTAAGAAAATTAAATTAGGAATATCATACCAAACACAATCATACATATATCCTTTTGAAAAATTATTTTTTATTCACTATTACAAATTTATTAGTCAGTCTTATTTTATTTTCATCATTACATGTTATTATCTTTAATTGATTGTTTAGTACATGATTCATAATAGTGGTGTTATTTTTGGTTTTATATATTAAGAGTCCATCATTTATATATAATAATAGGTACTATAATATATTTTATATAACTATTTATAAATGTTTATGTCTATTTCAAAATATTTTTGGGTATGATTTGTAATGATGAGTTTGGTGAAAAGATTAATTTAGTAATTTGAAGAAAAATAGAGAGATATAATAATTATATATATTGAGACTAATAATTAAATATTTGAAATTTTTTTTATTAAATAAAATTTATGTTTAATAAAAATTATTTCTATAATTATAACATTTAATGTTAAAAAACTTATTTTTAGTATATGTATACTTTTATGAATAAAAATTATGTTTATGAAATAATTATCAATAGTGTTAAATTATAAAGAATTAATTTTTTCCTATTTTCCTTATATGAGTTATGTGGCTATTAATTTATCCAAAATGTAAATTGTATATATGCATACATAATTAAAATATACTATCCAAAAATTGTTTTACTATAATAAAATATTATTTATGTTTGTAAAATGATAATCATTGATCTTATAAATTAATCATAGAATTTTTCACATTATTTATAATATGTCATGAATAAATATTAATTATATAAAAAACTATTCTTGGAAATTCAACTCATTATTTTATTATGATAATGTCGTAAAATGGACAATTTTTAAAAAATTGATATTTTTTAATTATTCACCCGAAAATCGTCATTTCCAGAATTCTATCCAAAAATAACCATATCATTAATTTTAAATTGTTCACCAAACCTGAAATTAATTTCTTAAAATTCTAATTATAAAATTTATAAATTTATCTATTGAATGAAAAGAAAATCAAAAATAAAATATTTTAAATAAAAATGAATTTTTTTTGAAAATGGATTTTTCCTAATAATTTTTTATATCAATTTCTATTTTAAATTTTATAATATATTATAACAATTTCATAAATTTGTCCTATTTTTTATTAGTAAAAACATTCGACATAAATATGTTTGTTTGAGAAAAAATATCCTTTTAAATATTAAAAAATTATATTTATTTATCCTTTAACTATATGAAATTTTAATTGAGTGATATATATTTATTCACATAAGGTTTTGTTATGCCTATAATTTTATTAATATTATTCATCTAATTGTTCGTGGAATTTTTTTTATTTTTTTATGGACCTTGTTATTGAATGTAGAATTAAAGTTGGAAAAATTATATTCCAAAATATTAGGGTGATATATTCTCTTCACATATAAAAATTATATCGTTGGAATTTTATTATTCAGTCTCAAACATAAATAGATAACAATATATAAAATATATAATTGACCTATGAAAAAATTTATAGGTATGTTTCAACTTTATAAACACATAAAATATTTCATTATCTCTTAGAGTTGGAAAATACTAAAATTTGGTGTCATCTATAATAATTTTTTTCTAATCACCTATATTTTAAGGTTATTATAATTCCAATAATTTTTTCCCATATAACGGTTATCATATTCAACCTTTCATCGATTCATTATCATAGGTTTTTTTATTATAAGAAATTTTATTTTCATATTTTGGAATGTAATCTATTTTCATCATGGATAATGTAACTCCAATTAATAAAATTTCATAAAATTAATCTAATGTAAGAATAACAATACATTAAATAATTATATTCCCCAAATATTAACCTCGAGTAAAATAACAATGGTTTTTCCAAGATTTAATCAAATAATTAGGGTGGTGTTTTTTGTTATTTAAGAAAATATTTCTTGTAAAAGTGTTTCTGAAATAGATCCAACTAAGTTATTTAGAAATACAATTTGGACGTTTGAATTCACAAATTAATTATAACTATCCACATCAATTGAAGTCACTTAATTTTCATTAATTGTTTCTCTTCAACATGGTGGTTTTTGTGTTATTTGTCATCTTAATCACATATATTGGGACACAATATAGCACAATCATAATATTCAAGACTACCAAAACATCAAATTTCATATTGATTTATATTAATATGCTTAATTTTCTCTATCATGATAAATAAACTCTTTCGTTCCCCTATGTATCATGTTTTTCAACTAAATCCCTACCATATATAAAATATTATCCAATTACATTAAGACTCACACCTAGGTTCCTCTTGCGACATTGTGGACATAAAGTAAATTGAATCATATTTCCTTCAACATATTTTTCATTTTATCTTCTATAAGAACCATATATCTATTAATTGTAATTTATGGATGTTTGATAAGGTTATTTTTGTTAATTATAACTCCAGTCATTTTGGGTGCATAAACATAATATTTTCAATATAATATTCCATCCCATTTGTATACTCATTAAGAAAATTAATTTATTTTCGATAGCATCCATTATTGAACAACATTCTCGTTTATTGAACCATAAGCTGAATGAAAATAAATATTAAGGTAATAGTAATAAATTTGGTGACACTATTTAATAGTAAACTATGTAAATCACTAAAAATATCTTTTTGGATTATGTTTTTAGGTTTGTAGTCCTTGTCCCACTCATCAAGTACTGAGTAAAAATCATTTTTATACTCAACTAGACTATTTATAGATGATTAAACTTAGGTTTAAGGATCCACCATTAAAAAAACCTCAACATTTAAGTTTCAGACTAGAAATAATTATCTTTCAATCTTAAATTCCATTTAGGTTTATAGTTATAGAAAAAAAATTCATCATTATTACATAAAAATATAACATCACAAAGGAAAAACATCTACTAAGTATCCATTTTTTCCAAAAATAAATAACATTTAACATAAAATAAGTTTAATTATCATAAAAAATATTCATATTATTCATATTTAACCAATTATTCTCCCAAATAATCCATAAAACCTAATGAAAAATATTTAAAAAAATGTGATGAGAATAAAAATCTCTTTAAGGGATATATAAAAAAATAAACCGTTTTTTCCTTGAATAAAAATTATAAATATTTTAATTTTTCATAAGAAATATTTATCATCAATTAAATATTTAAATTACCAATAAATCAACCTCACAGGACAAATATTCTCATAAAGAATATCATATGAAATATTAAAGGAAAAAACTATAAAATATTTCTTTATAATCCTAATGTGGAAACTTTTGATTGAATGTTATAAATTTGTCCCTTATGATGTATCATAAACATAGCTTTAAACAAAAGGACATTGACAAACAATATAAAATTATATTATTTATATAAAAACCAATATCAATAATATATAGATAAATTTTTAATTGGAATATATTATCATATAAATCTTAAAATCCCTCATATATATGTAGTAACTACCATGGAAAATTTCAATGATACATTACAAGAAACCCAAAACTGGTTAACTGTGTCTCATTGCCCAATGAATTTGATATTTATATTGGGCTCATAGGGTAACTTCATATATATCTTCCTCCGCCATAATCATAAGCTACATAGATCTCAACAATATTAATAAATAATAGAAATGATAAGTATCATAACAATAACCCATGATTTTTTTTAGTTTTATTTTTACACTCATAAAAAAACATTAAATCCATAAAAAAATATATCTCGATACTGAAATAGCCATTACATTTATAATAAATTATGAAATTTTCTTAGAACAAATGAAATAATGGGATTTATTTAATGAAAAAATGTTTGATTATAAAGGAATCCATATATCAAATAATATTTATTGAAGTGGGAAAAACTGTTGAATCCAAATAAATTAAACTAAAACATTTCATTTATTTCTTATTCTTTAGAACATCATGTTTAAAATACATAAAATAATTCTATTGAAAATCATTTCATGAAAATAAAAATAGACATACAATTACAATAATAATTCATTTTTCCCAATAGATATGTTAATTTTTTTTTGTTTATAGACATGGAATATTATGATTTAAAAAATGTATCCTCAAATCATGTAAAACCAGGTTTTATGGAATTCTTTCCCCGACCTTGAGTCTTAATTATAATGTATGCCCAATATATATTACATAATAAATCTGTATCAATTATTTACATTCTTAATAAAACTTTTCAGGTATTATACATTATTATTAAAATATAAATTTCACTTATTCTAGTGAATTGTTGAATGACATACCATATTAATTCCTAATAAGGGGTTTTGAGGATGTTTGGTTTATAATTAAAAAATGATATTATTATGAGGAGTATGGTAAATGATTTCAATATTTAATAATCTAAAAAATAATAGTCATTTAATAATAATTATTTTTATAAATTAATTATAGTTTTTTGACCAACTATGTATTATGGTTTGGAAAAATGTGTTACGTTACAATCACAGAGAGAGTATGATCTACGTACACTAGACTAACATTTCTATTTTTCCGAAAAATATAAAAGTATATGTCTATGTATCTCATTATCATTAAATAATAATAATAATAATTTTATAAATATCATGTTACATATTTAAATACACTTATATATACCATCCATTTTTTTATGTGACGAAAAACAAATCATATCTATTCATTGGGGTGGTAATACACATTTACACACAAAAGACGTTATCATTTATCATTGGATGGGATGGTTGAAAAATAAATTTAATATTTTACTAAAGAATTAAAATTATTTCATTAATATCTTATATTAACTTGAAATAATTCATTAATGCTATAATTAAAAATAATTAATGGAAAATGAATTACATCAGTTGCCGGTGTCGTAGTCATTCACACACATGTACAGTAGTTTCATATACAAATAGATGATGTGGAATATGAATTAATGTTAAGAGACCACTATAATATCATCTCAATATATATAATATAGTGAATTTATTATATATAAATGTTTTTAAATGGTTTGAATGAGTAAAATGAAAAATAAAATAGATACATTTAGTTGGGAACTATACTACTAATCTGGACAACCTCTTTTTATTAACTACTTATGACATAAACAAGATATTGTTATGACTAATGTAATGCCTATGGGATGTGGGATGAAATTATTTAAATGAATTTGAAAATTTATTTTCATATAGAAATAATTTATTATTTGTAGATAATAGATAAATGTGGGTATTGTATTATAAGTGGGGTATAGGTTACATCTAGATATTTTGGAAAGATGAAATTTAATTGAGGCATTAAAAAGTAAAATCAATATAAAATGGTACATGTATGAAATATGAGACTATATAAGAAAAAATTATGTGCGTTAAATATTATTTGTAAATTTTTAGGTCATTTTACATGTTATCATTATATTTTGACCGCACAGTAAATATATTTTAACTATAACTATTATAATTTTTTCATTATTAAATGTGAAAAAAAATTAATTTGAACATGTTATTTAACATTAATCCTGATTATTAATATTTTGGAATGAAATTTATCAAATAATGTTCATTGAAGAGTCAGAATATAATTAAAAACTAATTTTTTAAATGTTGATCACAAGTAGTTTTGATGAAAACATATTTCTTTATTATAAAATGCTTCTATACCAAATTGAAGCACACCGTTTATTATAATGAAAATAAATAGATTATTAAGAATATAAATAAACCACATTTAAATTGAATCAATTTTAAAACAAAATGATATTTTTCAAATTTTTGAAACCAATAAAAGAGTTTCCTATAAAAATTATTATTATTCACTATTCATTTCAAAAACAAATAATTTTTGGAAAATATAAAAAATTGTTCCGAAGAAAATTCAATATTTATAAGTTAAATAATAACATAAAAATTTCTAAAATAAATAAATAAAAGTTGTAAATTATACTTTTATATATACCCATATAATGTATAAAACCCAAATTTGGGTAGAAGTAAATCCTTTTTCCTATTTGAAAGAATAATTACCTAATTATATTATAATGAATATAAGTTTATAAAATATAATAATTTAATGTTAATAAGACATTAAATTTAATTATTTTTATATTACCTATGTTTTATCATTATCCCCCCTTGTGATTTATTTCATCATGACAATTTTATTTACCATTTAAACATGTTGGGATATATTTCCATTATAGTATTATCTGATTCACATGTTTCATCTTCATTCATATGGAATTCCACTAAAACCATATACTGGTAAATCACATTATTACACAATAAATTCTCACTAAAGTTATCAATATATACTGTATATTCCTTATAATAAATGATGTCTCCCAACTGAACTACATAAGAATGCAACACATGAGATAAATTGATCATATATTTTATTAGAAATGAATCATGTAATATATATTGTACCTATGATAAAAATGAATACAATTAATGTCACTAAAAATAAATACTATATTCTTTATAATTTCATATGGAGCAATTAATTACCTACTTTTATTTCCCATTTTTTATCAATGCATAACAGTTTTCTATAGATACACTTTATGAAACAAATGATATTCTCCCAAGAATGAATTTTATATCCAATAGTTCTCTACAAAAATTCTCAAACTAATTTAATCTATAAATATAATAAATTGAGTAATCTTCTCATTATTTACCATTTATTTTATAAATTAATACCCTCTATATTTTATTTCCCAAACATCTTCCCAAAAATTTAATGTCCAACATTTTATTCCATATAATACCTCAAATGGTTCCATCAGTATAATAAAATGAATACTATTATTTTATAAAAACTCAATAAAAAATTGTTGTTGATCAAAAGATTAATGATAATTAATTTAATAGGCTCAAATCATATCATCAAAAAGATTGAATCATTTTATCAGAATTTCTATTTGATTGAGGGTGAAGGGAACTACTAAATTTTATTTCATTCCAAAATTAATTCTCATGTCATTTTTTAATTGTTATTAAATTGGGGATCATTATTAGATACAATCAAAATAGGTAATCCATGAAATCTAATTATCAGTTTATCATAATGTCTCGAATTTTTACCCTTTGAAAAATCATATTGAATGGGATGAAATTAGAATATTTAATTAATCAATACTAAATTACAAAAATAAAATTATTACATCAAGATGTCTTTGTTAATCCGTACATATGGATATATTTGAATTTTTAAATTCAAAGAGTAGAAATGGTAGAAGAATCACCTATGGTAATTATCATTCAGCATTAATATATTTAAAGGCACAATATTTCATAGCAAAATGAAAAGAATTGTTTATTTCATTCCACTAGAAAAGTCCCCAATGGTATCTATAAATTATTTTACAACCCTGATGAAACAAATAGAGCTATGAGAATCAATAAATAGTTCATTCTCAACTGCTATTCATAAGAAACACAAAACCTTGTTCTGAATTACAAAAAACGATTCCTGTAAATAATAAATTCTGGAATGTAACCCTTATTGAATGATTATGACATTTCTTATAGTAACATGATTCTCCTTCTGAGATGGATTAATTTTATCTAATAAAGAAAACATTATTGAATCCTAAAAAACAATGGGAGTTCGTGTATGTACATTTTATTAACAAAAAATAATGAAATATTTTACACAAGGGTCATGTTCTAAAAATATCGTGGTTATCATATAAATATTTTCTTGACTAAAAGAATCATTTAATTTATTTTATTTTATTGGGTGTAATTAAATTGAATAGTCATAGTCCATTATCAATTATTATGATCTTCTATATCTCATTTTCAAGTCTTTCTAAGGGAATAAAAACATAGAATATTTATAATTTTATTTTATTTCAGTCATTACAGTATATATTTTTGGTCTCCCAATTGATAAATTGAAAATAAAAACTATTATTTAAAGTTAATATATAGGATAATATGAGACATTGGGTTTCAATTTACTTGAGGCCTATATAAATACATGGCCATTATACATTAAAAAAAGATTACCCCCCTCTAATTAAGAATCAATGTATAATAATTATCATCATTTCTATATGGAATGGTTCAAGTTGGAGAATTCCATAATAATGTTTTCAAGTCATTGAAATAATCATTGACTTACATTGACTAGATGGACCTAAATACTATTCCTATTAACAGGGTTTGTGTAATAGATAACTGTGTATTGTTTTCAAAAAAGCACTGCTAATATTCTCTTAATAGATGAAAAGTGTGAATCTCTAAAGCATATTTACATCATGATCATCCACCATCCACTTTAGTTTTATAATGATCAATTGTTATACTGTCAATATATAAAAAATATAAATGAATGTGAAGTTATGTCTCCAAAAAAGTGAATTTAAAATTATTACTATATAACAATTTTTATATCACGGTTGATAGAAATTTCCTATGAATATTTTTCTGAACATCAATATTTCTAGAATAATCGAAAATTTCATTAAAAAGTATATGAAAAAATCATCTAAATATTCATGTCATTATCCATTTTTAAGATAAATGAATATAGTAGGAGAATTCACCAACCCAAATGGAATATAGACAAAATTATAATGCCTGTACTTATTAGAAAACATTACCTTATGTAGAACCCCCTCATACACCTTCAACTAATGGTAAAAGAAAATAATATCAACCATAAAAAAATAATGATCTCCTGAGAACTGATTAAAAAATTCAACAATATGAGTAAACATATACTTATTCTTAACAGTGATTTTATTCAATGTTATATAATATATAAATATCCACATGGAAGCATATGTATTTTTATTAAATTATATAGAAGAACCCTTTCTTGATGTGATAGGATAAATGAAACCATCATAAGAAAATTATTTAAATTTATTTTTTATTCCATAAGTTTTGATTGAGCTATTAGATTAGGGGGGTTTTATATTGGATTACTATCAGGAAATAATTAAACAGTAAATTTTACATCTCTAGTATGTATAATATATTGAAACACATTATAAAAAACTTCCATATATTCTTTAAAAACTGACACAAAATTAATCTAACCAATTCACATATTTTTAATAATATGAGAAAGATAACATTCATTCCCATATTTTAAAAATTAACAAGCTCCATCAAATGTCAATAAACGATTAAATTCATTCTTATATAAAAATTCAAAATAATTTTGAAAAATAAAATATTAGGATCATCAATATATATTATCATGATAAAAACAATTTCCAATCCACTATTGTAATGACATAAAATTATACAATGGTAAAGAAAACAATTTCTTCATATGAAATTCATTACACAAATGTTAACTATAATTTGTTTATATACTAAATTACATAATTCCACCGCAATAATTTTTAACCAAAATCCATAAATTCATTTCCTCAGGTGATATTTTCAATTTACTAAATAATTTCACATAAATAATATAATGTTTAGGCCCCAAATAAAAAATTCATTATCATAATATGAATAAAATTGTAATGTACATGTTACCCCAACATTCAATTTCCTAACATCAACTAATGAAATTTTGGAATATTTAACCACACTTTTATAGTTATAGTCATTTTCATTACAATAATCAATTCTATTCTATGGACGCAAATCATTATAATGAACCATCATAATAAATTTAAAACACCATTATTCCTTTATTTCAATATTGTTATTACCACAATGATAATTTTTTACTTTTCAATAGTGAGCTATATTCCCAAGAATACCAAATTGAAAGAACATCCTATAGTTAATAATAAATTCCCTAGCGTTCAATTTAATATTGGTATCACAAAATCAAAACATGATTTTATTGTCATAAAATTTATTTGATATATTCTTCTCATTTTCCTACCACTTGGATCCCTTTATTTCTTGTTATCATAGGATACATAATCAAGAAAAAAATCATGTCTACCTTTTCAACATGGTTAATATAACTCTCATTAATTTTAAATTCAATATAGTATAAATCTGTTAATAATATTATATTTTATTCTATGTAATAAAAATTTATTTTTCTATCATGATCCCAAATACAATGCAATGTGTACTTTTTTATATTTTGTGATGTTTTTTTCATACATATCTATTTAATAATCTTCCTTCTATATAAATTTCATTAATTACATTTCCATCCTTTTTCAAACAACCTGAGGAAAGGAAATACAATTTGAAATATTCTTTAATTCATCTCATTCCTAGTCATCAATATATTCTCTATCAATGATATTCATAACCCCTAACAACAACTAATTGACACGAGGTTCTAAGAATTATAAAAAGAGTTAGTTTTTTATGAATAAAAAAACCCATGACTTGGAATATATTTTCCATTTTTTAATCTATCCATCAACTAATACTATCTCCATATATACACCAAATACTAGAGGGTGACGTCTCTTAATATTCTCTATAATTGAAATCTACCTCTGGGGTAGATCCATTTGTTCAATAGAATAAATTCCAATACCATTTATAGAATATATAAACTGATCGAAATCATCAACAATATACTTATATCCAATCCCAATTATTCTAGGTTACTGATTGGGAATGTTATTATCTTCTTGGGTAATTATAGCTTCAACTTCCCAACTTACTCTGTCAAAAACCATTTTGAATTAACATTGTTTAGAAAAATAAACATGTTAATGATTAAATTATACATCAAGATTAATATATAATAGAATGAATTAATGGTTTTTACTTTTAATATCTTTACCTCTAAAATTAGGTAATTGTTTTCACTAAAACAATGTATAAAGAAACTATCCTAAATAATATATAAGATAAATCATTAGAAAAGAAATCATTTATGGATTTCTAGTCATATAATAAAAAATTACATAACAATGTTGAAACAAACCCTCAATATCTATTTTCCTACTATGAAAACCCATTATAAAAACAAATTTTACTTCTATAAAATTTCATAAAAAAATTATCATGGCCTCAAACTTGTCCCTATTTATCATTAATACCCTACGAAAAAAATTGAAATGTGTTATAAGAAAAATAATATTAGTAATGGACATGTAAATAGAAAAAAAGAAACATTTTAGCCTGTGAATGAGCATTATAAATATATTATTTTCTTAAAATAAAAATTGAGATTAAAATAAACATTATTACCCAAGATATATAAATCAATCCACAATGATTTCCCTAAAATATTTTATATGATATTTTAATTATAAAATACCATAATGTTTTATTTACTATAATGGAAAAATCATAAATAATTTATCATAATGGTTTAGACTTCACCCTTAATATATAACATATTAAAGCATTTAATCTGTATAACATTAACCTATAAGTATAAATCATATGAATTTGAAAAAATTCAAACCAAGAAATGATATATCATGCAGATAACCAAGGAAATAATTTTTATATCACTATTATTATAACTCATATAAATTGAATAACCAACTTAGTAAATTCCAATAATCACTTTAGGGAAACCCAAAACCCCTTAACATTATCCATTTACCTAATGAAATGAATAGCTATATTGACTCACTCATAATCTTGTGATATATTAGGATAAACTATAGTCATGTGATATATCAGGCTCACCTATAATAAAAAATTCTCAAGAACCATTACCTAACAATAAAACATGAATACTTAAATTTTCATTATTATAAACATAAAAATATACCTTTATTCCATAATGAAAACAATTTATGGATTTGTAAATATCCATTTAATTTATTTATTTTAAAAAAAATAATCATAATAAATAAAATAATAGGATTAGTACCAAGGAAATTTCCAAGGATCGGCCAAGCCTGATCCTAGAAATTTATTGGAGAAAAAGTAAAAGTGAGTACAAATTCATGAACTACAAAGAAACATGAACATCTGAGAGTGAAATACCCCACACATGCCACAGTAAACAAGATCAGTTCAATGTTCATGGGTTCTGAAAGTCCACATCGAGGTTGATTCCAGAAAATCCCGCTTTGACAAAGCATCTACCACTTGATTTTCCTCCCTATATCAGAGCATGATATGGATGTTGAGTCGATCAACGAGCCTCATATATTCATCCTAATGTAGAAAGAGTTTCCATGGAACATTCCACATTTTCAAATTCATAGTAGAGAAATCATTTACGGAATCCAATTCAAGCTAGAGATCATACCAAATATGATGTACTGTGTACTTGACTTTATTAATGATGCCCCATAATTCAGCTTCGTATGCAGTACTTATTCCAATATAATGATGAATTTCACCCTTAACAAGTCCATGATGGGTTCGAAAAGTACCTACGCATCCCAAATGACCTGGAACTCCCAGCACCACACCGTCACCATCCATATTGATCCATGCCTCAATAGGGGGTATCCATTGAACAAATTTGAGGACCTGAGGTTCCATTGACATTCCCGCCACTCCTAATCACCGGAGGATGTTCAGACCGTGAATATTGTTGTGCATCGCACCAACCTGAATGTTAGCAGCAGAATGAACCTCCAAGTGCCTTAATAGGAGCTGACAAAAATTTTATGGAATCTGTGCCTCAAACAGCCAGATATTGTGAGCCCTCCGGATTGCTGCAAAAATTTCTATAGTGGTCGTGAGCAGTAGGTGATGAATATGCTCACTCTTCCCATCATAACCAATAATGGACAATATCACATCCATCGATCTCCTGACACTGAAATCCATTTAAAAAATGATCCCTTCATACTCTCCGAGGAATCTTGAGAATAAAAATTAAAAAAAGAGATGTTTTGTGTCCTCACCAGCCCTCATGGATAAATAAACATTTTGAGGAAATTCATTGTCCAATAAATCTCAACTGGTAACAAGGGGTTACTTTCCCTTATGTAATTTCCATAGTAGGATTAAGCGTGAGGGTTGAATGTAACTATCCTTGGACTCGGCAAGCCAAGAAGGTATTTTGTTGGAGCACTCTGTTCTAGTCCTATAATAATCCTTGGGAGAGAAATCTCCATTGACACTATGCTTCCACACAATCGTGTATACATGCATGAAATAATCATTTTAAACATCTAGAATCACCGACGTTGGTACAAACCTAAATTCTCTGTGCTGTTCCAAGAACGCCGAGATGGTCAAATGCATTTTCTCTAGTGGCATATCCATTCTGTTCCGAAGGGGATAGTCAAGTCAGAAAGTGTTCAATTAGTTTAGGTCTGATCACCTGCTCACAATCCATTTAGAATTTTTCATTATGTCCCTAATGGTGATCCAGATTGAAGTCCAAGCAGAGGACCCAAGGTGGTGCGGGTATCCAATGAGGAGCTTCTCCTTGAACCTGAAAATTTAGAAATCAATGGACCAGTCATTGGTAGTAAGAATATTCCATGTAAATTTTTCAATCATGATGTTGTTTAAGACTCTCAAATCATTAATTCCAAACCCCCCTGCTCAACGAGATTTATACACTCCTTCCAAACGACGGTAACCAGCTTTCTCCCGTGCATAGATCTAGTCCAAAAAAAAATTCATAATCATGCCTTTTAGTCCTATAATGAGCCCAAAAGGACATATATAAACTGATAAGGTGTAAAAAACATAGATTTAGTGAAGGAGTTGACAAAAATATATATTGGAATCAAAAAAATTAAATAATAGTTACAGTGGTGGGAAAAATAATTTAATATATATTTTTTAATATAAAACATTCATTTTTAATTGTTTTCCCAAAACATTCCATATAAAATATATGAAAATATTTCTTTTGTAATCCATTTAAATAATGTAGAAATATGCATATAAAATTTATTTTAATTTATTTATGTCCATAAAAATACATCCATAATTGATTTTTATGAATGTTTCCCTCTAAGATAAATCCATGAAAATTAATCATTAAAACATTTAAAATGACATTTTAAGGTATTGTGCCCCTTACCTTGAGAATTACATTTCATAAACATTAATTATAAAAATTAGAGTAAACATTTATATATTATTTAATTTCATAATGTCCTTTTACAGGTTTAAACCCTCCTCCTTAAACCTTTAATTTTATTCAATTTATTTATATATTTAATTATATAATTGTTTTTGTCCACACAGAAAAATTTCAGGATTTTATTTCCATAATTCAAAAAATCCATCAGTACATTAACCAAAATCAATGCTTCCCTTATTCCATAATCTATAGAATTGAAATTAAATGTTTCAAAATATTATTGAGTCATCCTTTATAATTTTTGGGTTTCTAGTTTTTAGGAAGTAGTTTTCATAAAATTTTGATGTTGTATCAGAAGGATTTTATATATTATTACGTTGTTTTAAAATCGTTTTATAAATTTTGGATGTAATTTAAATTTTATAAAATTTTATTTATTGATTAATTTGGATGTTAAAAATGTGATTCTAATTTTTTAATAAATTTATTGTTATTTTAGAAGTGTTAATAGGTCATTTTATTGTTTATTTGTTAGTTAGTTCAATTAAAAATGTAATAATTTAGAAAAAATATTTACCTTTACTCCTGGAATTTGTATTCTTCAAGGATAATTACATATTTAAAGGGGTTAAAAACATATTTTTTTCTTCCCCAAAATTTTCGAAATGGTACATCTCTCTTTTTGTAGTTGTGTAATGGTAAGGATGAGACTCAATGACCTGAAAAATCATTAATTTGATATGGGTAAGGGTTAACTTTGTTTTCATTTGATGTGTATAGGTAAAGTATTTTTCCTATGTTTTTCATAACGATATCCCCCCTCTTATGTGATGGTATTTCATTTGTTCCATATTTTGTTTAAGGGTAGGGGCATGTTTTCATATGTTGTGTAAGGGTCTTTTATAGTGTGTGTATGTATATTATGTTGGATATGTAGTGGTGAGATCCCACATTCCCTTATCACATAATTGTAATAATGTGTTCAAATAGGTTTTTTATGAATAACCGCATAAGGGTGGTGTCATGTAAGGGTACCTATATTAGGGAAGGGATAATCTTCTTCTACTATGTATAAAACAAGTCACCCACACACAGCGATATGATATTGTGTAAGGGTAAAAAGATGAATATGGAAAAAAAGACATTACCCCATCATTGTATATACCTCATGAGTATGGGTTACTATATTTACCTATTTTTATTATATTTATTCTTCATTAACTGGTAATACCATTTTTCACAATTAAAATCATAATGTCAAAAAGTTAGATACTTATGACTCATTTGATGATATAAAAAAGTATTTTATGAGTTTTAATGGGGGTATTATTTAAATTTTATGTTTAATTAAAATTAAATGGTGGTTACAATATGGAATTTTAAGTTGTGTCTGATTAGGAATATCAGAAAGAAAATAAAAAATTCATTTATCTATCATTTTTTTTCCTTCATAATTCTCTTAACTTTGGATGATCACAAACCCTCCTCTAGTTTCATATAAAGCAATATTTCATTTTTAAGGAATATATATCATTTCCAAGAGATTATATGAATCATATATAATCTCAAAACATTTCAATGTAGTGAATTACACTATAAAATAAAAACCTCGTATGGAATCATTCGTCTCTCTTATAATTTTTTTGTACGGGGGACATTATTTTGTTTTTCCTTGGGGAGATAGATTTCACTATCTCAATGAATATAATAAAATTTTCAATTTAAATTTATATAAATGGGGTACTTATCCTATATTTTATAAGATACCTTTTGGCATTATTTTTTTCTTCATAAATATTTATTACATGAATGAAGAATTATCATTCATAATATTATATCACAATGTGTTAAATTTGATGATAAATTGATTATCCTAGAATGGAAAAATTATTGTCACATGGAGATAATTAATATTTTTCCCATGATGTAGCACCCCATGAATCCACGATAAATTT
Organism: Viscum album; assembly: GCA_963277665.1. Lineage (NCBI taxonomy): Eukaryota > Viridiplantae > Streptophyta > Magnoliopsida > Santalales > Viscaceae > Viscum > Viscum album. The sequence continues at coordinate 1,118,619,494 of OY728120.1, forward strand.
CCTTTTGAGAAATGCAATAGCTTACGTTGTACGCAACTTCGAGATTTTAACACACCACGACCAATCAAAATAACCCCTATGAATAGTAATACCCACTTTTTAAAATTTTATATTTTTGATTCAAAATGAACTTCATTTTTGGATTCAGAAAAATAAAATTTTCTTAGGGTTTTTTTTGGGTACTCTTTTGAAAACATTTAATTTTTGATGAATAGGGAAAAATACTAAATTTTAATTAAAATTTACTTTTTTAATCAAAATAATTTATAATATTAAATTATAAATTTCAGTGGTTTTAAATTATAATTAGATTATATTTTAATAATTTAATATATTTTATGTCATTTTATGTAAGTTCACCTTTATAGTGGACATAAACAACTGTCCATGTTTTGATAGTTATGATTTCATAAAAACACTCTTTTTGTTTTGGCAATAAGAATAAATTTTAAATCAATTTCTGCCACTTCTGTGTTTTGAATTTAGAATAATGGATTCCATATTTGGATCTAGGAGGTAAAAATTTTGTAAATAGGTTTCTTTTTTTAAGAAATTATTAATATTTACATCAATAAATATTTCATTTACCATGGTTTAAGGATTAATCTGGTAAATAATGGTAACAAAATATTATTATAATAATGATACGTTACCCTTAAACATTTCATATTCATATTTTTTGATAAATTTCCGACCATTGGCATTCTTGTGCCTATTTTGGGACTCAATGGATCCACATGAGAGTGATAATGACACTTTATATTAATTAAATTAAAGTAATTATAAAATGACATAAACATATATCTTTCAGTAAACTAATTTTTACAAGGGGATATATAAGTTATCTATTAGACTATAAATATTAATTTAAAAGATAAAACTATTTCCTATATCCTGGTATTTTTTTAGGATTTTTAGACATCAAATAAATAAAATTTTATATGACACAATAATGATGCAGTGTTTACCTCATTAAATAATGATTTAAATAAATGAGATTATAAAAATTAAAACAATATCCAAAACTAGTCCAATTATTATTGGATGAATTTATTTCGAACACGAGTCATCATATATTTGACTCTAATGAGTTTTTTACATTTATAAACTAAAAATAATTATATTATAAAATAATATTTTTGAACATTTCTAAAGAGCCCCTCCTCCCCCTTATAAAAAGCCATCACCTCTAACCCATTTATCACACCACTAAAGCCCCTTGGACCGTCCATAATATGCCCAATTAATCTCTCTACATCCTTATCTTCGACTTAAAATCCCTACCTTATGTAGAAGGAACTTCTAGGACGCATTTTGTTTCAATCCAAAGGGAGTTACTCGATTTAAAGGTAACACCTCATCTTAAGTTATTTTCTTTTATTTTACTTCTCCAACAGCATAAACTCTGTTTATTATTTTATTTTATAACAAAAAATGTGTCTTCAATATAATAGGTTGTTTTTATGAGAAGTATTTGAACTAAAATTACACAAACCTCCATTTAATGGGTAAATAAATTAATGATTGTATGGATGGAGAACTTCTACCTCACTAAATGAAGATTGTTCAATTTTCTACTATCACATCTTATGGTGGCCATTATGATGGAATTTTAATTAAATATGATATTTATGATACTATATTTATCCTTAATCTTCTGTAATTCTATTTTATAGCATACCTTTATTCTTTTCATGTTGTATATATATGATAATTTCATTTGAGAAAGTGCAGACTACCACCCCCTCAAAGTAATATGGATCGTTCATACCAAATATGAAATGTATAAATTATGGTGGTAGTGAACATAAATAACGTTTATAAAATAGTATATTATACTGGAATAATATTATACTTATGTATCATTTGGTCTTTTATCTTTTAAAAATAAAAAAAATGAAATGGAAGTAGCGTTCGTACGTACGTACGGATTACCGTCTCCACGCACGCGATAAGATTCATTCCGAATCATATCCATTCATGAATTATTTTCATTTAATTATTGAAAATAATATTTATGAAAATTATATCATTCTATATATGAATCAAATACATCCTATCCATAACAAACCTGACTTACATAACAAAACAAATAAAGGAAAACGAACCAGTTAAAACATGAAAGAATGATACTACAAAAATATTATTATCAAAATAATATTAGAATATTATATATGATATAATATTTTTGTATGTGGTTCTTTTATAATTTAATTACTATTATTTAACTATTATATTGGAGGTTAACGTACCCTTTCCAAGGAAAATTACTATGTAAGGGTTGATTCCTCAATGTCATTATTATCCAAGATTGTTTATGTGTATATATTTATTCAGATATTTTAATCATCCATGCCCATGCTGCCTAAAAATGTTTTCCAAATGACTATATTAAGGTTTTTTGGAAGGTAAACTTTATCAAGATAAACATTTTAAATGTTTTAATAATTTCTTTTTCTAAATGTTTTTAATTAATTTCCATGTTTTAAAAATGAATTTAAGGATTTATTTATATGGACATAATTTTTTTTATATTTTAATTCCTTTCAAAAGTTTCAAAATTTTATGGGGAACATTAAATCAAAAATCTCTTTTAAATGACTTCCTTTATAAATGAGTGTCATTTAAAGTATTCCACAAAAGAGACATTTCACTCAAAGAGTTAAACTAATCATTTTAAACTATGTGAACATCCTTTACGGGATATTATTCTTAATTGAGGTTGATTTATATTAATTCAATATTCCATATTGTATTGAATGAGTTATGATATGTTTGACTATGGATGTGTTAATTTTATACCTTTCATGGTTTATGGTTAAAGTACTATATTTTATATGATAGTTCTAATATGAATGTTTATGTTATGTTTCAAATATTTCATATGAGGAATGAATTGAACTTAGAAAGTGATGGGTGGAGCCCACTATGGCTCCTAGATGAATCGATAGGTCTCATGAGACAAAAAAGTGTCTTAGAACAAGGCCTTGATGAAATCTTATTTGTAGTCTTGGCACGAGGCCTTGACAATGTGGTTATGATGTCCGATATTATGCATTCCATCATTATGAAATTATCTATTGTTATTACATGTGATTATTCGATTAGTAGAATATACATGTGAATAAGTAAATAGAATTATTTGATTTATGTTTTTCATATTATGCTGAAGGTAATGTTTATAAGGCTTTTAATTTAGTTGTATACATTTCCTTAAATGTCTATGCTTATTTATGAAGTTTCCTCTATATTGTTATATTTACATAGCATCTAAGCTCACACATTTCAATGTTTTATTTTACCAGGATGTGAAGAAGTATTTTATGGTTTACCTGTAGGGATAGGATAAGGGATATATGTGTGTTCAAAGGGGAAAAAATGTTGCTGGTGATTTTATCTAAAGATGTATTGTAAAACTTATGTATGTATGTAGTACTTCCAAGGATACTATACTAATCGGTCTTTTAGGACATGAATCCATGTATCATTCCAATGTTATGTAATAATTCACTGACTCTAGGTTACTTGGGGTGGGGAGTTATAATCGTTATCAGAGGAATCTTAGTACAATCCTTGGAAACTAGATTTAGATAAAATTTGATTAGAGCACATTATCCTAATATAGACTTTCAAAATTAGTGTAGAATAAGTTCCTTGAATTTTGGTAATGTAGATATTTTGTTTACTTTACAAGAAATACATCCTTCTCTGGATACGATCATGTAGAGGTGGCTCAGGAACAGAAGTACCTAGGGGTGAAAACTCTGACAATGAGTTTCGGGCATGACCTGGGGTATCCTGGTACACGAAAATGGGCCTTGCGAAAATCTTGATTTCGACACACCTAGGGGATAATCTTAGGATAATTCACATTTTCTTTACAAACCATTATGACGGATTTATAAATATATACCTCCTAAAAGAAAACATTTTTATGATTATGGGTAATATCCATAAACTGTTCAATTTATGTAAAGTGGTTTACAAGATTGGAATTATGTCTTATGATTCATAAACTAATTTAGTCTATTACATTGTTTAAAAATGACACCTAGTGGATGTAATGGGAACAATATAAATGTAATTAATATATATAGAGATTTTCCTCCTACTCAAGATAATTATATTGGATCTGGTGATACAACGGGTGTTGATCATCTTATCACAACACTTGGACAACTCCATCTGGTTATGAATAATATCCTTACCTGTATAGAAGATCCTAATACAGAGAGAGGAGGATCAATGTTAGACCGATTCATGAGGTAATAGCCACCAAAATTCATAGGGACTACAAATCCATTTGTAGCCAGGAAATAGATACGTTCCTTATAGAAAATATTTGATTCTTTTAGGAGTAACGAAAGGGAAAAAGTTTTCATGGTAGTTTATCGCCTCATGCGAGATCCAGATCAATGGTGGTCATTAATTAAAAACACAAAAGAGGATGATGAAGTATCAAATATGCAATGTAGGGAGTTTAAATATGTTTTCATAGAAAAATACTTTCATCGTGATCGTCGAGCGGAAATGGAAAGTCAATTTCTAAGGGTGATGTTAAAGGATGATGAGAATGTTGTAATGTATGAGGCTAAATTTACATGGTTAGCAACGAATGATGCAATTTATATATGTTACCCAATGAGTAATATTGATAAATTCAGGGATTGGTTGAAACAATTTATCTGTTGATAATTAGTCTCAAAATTCTTCTCATCATACGAAGATATTTTTTATGTGATATCATAATAGAAAAATAATTCTCTATGTCATACGAAATTAAATAAAAGAAATAGAGGAAGATATCTGCTAAACACTCTGGAAATAGAAATAAAGGGAAGAAGATAAAAGTTGAATATCAATCATGCAGTAAATGTGGGAAGAAACACCCTGGTACTTGCCTGAAGGGAATGGGAGTCTGTAACAAGTGTTGTGAAAAAGGCCATCATGTTCGTGACTGCAAGGGAAAGAAATAGGCTGTCAATTATTAATGATACAATTTTAATGAAATGGGGCATTATGCAAATGAATGTCCTAAGCTCCAATGAAACTTACCTCAAAAAGTGTAATAGATCAAGGCGAAGCTTATATGATCACTACTCCTATGGTTGAAGCCCCAAAAGTTGTGGTGGTAGGTAATTTAGTGGTTACCTCATATTTAACCAATTCTTTATTTGATTCGGGATCATCAAATTGTTTCATATCTTCCAAATTTTCTATGAAAATTATATATTTCCAATTTGATTTAACAATAGAGTTTCCAGTCAACACTCCTATGTAAAGTATCATTACAATAATGTTTTGTGAATCAGTCCCCATTAGGGCATATAAATGTTCTTTATCTACTGATCTCATAATCGTACCAATTATTGAATTTTATATAATCCTCAATATGGATTGGATTTTGGACCACGATGTGAAAATTTATTGTATGAAGAAGGAGGTTACAATTTTGGATGATGATAAGGAATATTGTATCTTTAGAGAACAAACGTCACCATCTGATTCTTATCTAGATCCACCCTCTCTTGCTCTACTAAATACAATTATTGGGGAGGAAGATATTGAAATAACTATGGTATAGGAAAGGAATGTTAAAATATAGGATGTACCTATTATACAATAATATGTTGATGTATTTCTAGAGTATTTACCAGGACATCCTCCAAAACGATAAGTTGAGTTTTCTATTGATTTAAATCATGCTTCATGTCCCATATATAAGACCCCTTATAGAATGGCCACTATGGAATTAGTATAGCTAATGAAATAACTAGAGGAGTTGAGTAGTTATGGATTTATTCTCCCTAGTGTTTCCCCATGGGGAGCCCCGGTTTTTTTGTTAAGAAGAATTATTTATCTATGAGGTTCTGCGTTGACTATAGGAAGATCAATGCTATAAAAATAAAGAACAATTATCCCTTACCCTACATTGATGATTTATTTGATCATCTTCATGGAACTTAATATTTTTCAAAGATTGACCTTCGATATGGATATCATCAATTTTGTGTGAAGATAGAAGACATTCCAAAGACAACACTTCAAACCTGGTATGAGCTTTTGTGTTTACAGTAATGCCTTTTTGACTGTCTAATACACCCTATTTCTTCATGTATTTAATTAATAGAGTTTTCATGGAATATATTGAAGATAATGTTGTGGTATAAATTGATGATATCTTGGTATACTCAAAAATCTATGATGATTATGAAAATAACTTGTGCACTATTCTAAAGACTCTTAGAAGAAATAAATTATATGGGAAGTTCAGAAAGTGTGAATTATGGCCTTATGAAATTTATTTTTTTGGCAATATTGTCTCTAAATATGGAATCTATGTTGATCCTTCTACGACAAGAGCAATATGATAGTGTCCATCACCAACAAGTATAACCGATGTACAAAGTTTTAATGGTTTATTAGGTTATTTTCGGCATTTTTCCCAAACTTTTTCCCAATGGGCTAACCAATTAACTAAGCTCACATGTAAAGGGGTTAAATTTGTTTGGAAAAAAGAGTGCGAATAATGCTTTATAGAATGGATGAGATGATTAGTCAATTCTGCTATATTTTCTATACCATTGGGGAATGATGGGTTTGTTATTTATAGTGATTCTTCAAAGAAAGGACTTGGTTGTGTCCTTATGCAGAATGATAGGGTTATTTCTTATGCATCACGGTAGCTAATAATTCATGAAAAAAACAATCCCACTCATGGTCTTGAGTTATAAGCTTTAATCATTTCTCTGATGATATGGAGACACTATCTCTATGGTCAAAATGTGAGATTTATGCTGATCACAAGAGTTTCAAGTATATTTCTCACAAAAAGAAATCAAGATGAGGAATAAGAGATGGATAGAACTACTCAAGGATTATGATTACACTATACACTACCACTCGGGGAAAGAAAATAACGTGGCATATGCTTTGATCACAAAGGATCATAGTGTTATGATCAAGATGAGAGTTGAAAGGGATCCAATGTTCATGGACCTTATAAAGATAGATATGGTAATAATCATGGAAGGTGAAACGTAAATACTTTTTCAAATGGTTTATAAACCATCTTTACTTGAAAGGGAAAAAAGTTCTCAGGCTGATGATGAGGAGTTTCAAAAAAATTTAAAGTTGTGAACGTTGGGAGATTAATCGACTTCGTATATGAAGATGAGATTTTGAAATTTGGGAAGAGACTTTGTGTTCCTGAAATAACTGATCTAAAACTGGAATTGTTGGATGATGTTCCGAGCTCCAATTTCTCTATACACCCTGGTATCACTAATATGTATAGTTATTTTAAATAATATTTTTGATGGGACAACATGAAGTGAGAGAAATTGCTGATTTTGTGTCAAGATGTATGGTTTATCAACAAGTGAAAGCTAGAAGACAACATCATAAGGGATTCATGCAACCTATTCCCATACCTGAATGGAAATGGGATGATATTATGATGGACGTTAACATGGGGCTACCAAAGGCTCCTATAAGCAATGATGCAGTATGGTTCATTGATGATTGTCTTACCAAGTCATCCCATTTTCTTGCTATTAGAGAATATTAACCACTTGAACATCAGAAAAGACTATATATTAATAAAGTTGAAAGACTTCATGGAGCACTTATATCTATTTTTTCTGACCATGATCCCCATTTTACATCACGATTCTGGAAAAGTCTTCAGAAGGCCTTGGATATAGAATAGTGTTTGAGAACTGTCTACCACCCTCAAACTGAGGGACAATCTGACTGAACTATTCAAACATTGTAAGACATGTTGAGATATTTGTCAAATGAATTTCATGGTATGTGGGATCAATATTTACCTCAAGTAGAATTTTCCTATAACAATAGTTTCCATTCAAGTAATTAGATGGCACCATATGAAGCATTATATGTAAAGAGATGTTTCAAACCATCTTGTTGGGATGATGTTGGTGAATGATAACTCATAGGCCCAGAACATATAAAGAAGACAATGGAAAAGGTGAATGTTATCCAAACCCACATCAAAGCAGCTCCATGTAGACAAAAGATCTATGCCGATAATAGAAGGAAATATTTAGAATTTCAAGTAGGAGATATTGTTTTCTTGAAGGTATCTCCATGGAAGGGTGTTATACAATTCGATAAAAAAGGAAAATTATGTCCTTGGTAAATTAGACATTTCAAAATTCTAGAACTAATTGCTGTTGTATATTATAGTTGGGAAATTCCACCAAGTCTCCCAAAAGATAATGATGTGTTCCACGTATCACTGTGGAGAAAATACATTCTTGACCTAACACATGTACTCACCTATGATGTAATATAACTGGAACCTGATTTATCTTATTCTGAAGAGCCTATCATAATTTTAGATACCAGAGAACAAGTTTTGAGAAACTAGATGACTCGTCTGGTGAAAGTGCAATTGAGAAATAATAAGTTGGATGAAGCAACATGGGAAACTGAGGAATTTATAATGAAGAACCACCTGAATCTTTTTATGTAGTAGTATTCCAGAAATTTTAAAGATGAGATTATTTAAAGAGGAAAGAATGTAATACCCCAAGATTCCAAGGAATGTTTCCCATTGAATAATTAAATATCTTGGGTTGTACGGAACTTTGAGATTTTAACACACCGCGACCAATCAAACTAGCCATTATGAATAGTAATAACCACTTTTGGAAATTTTATAATTTTTTTTCAAAATATAATTTATTTACGTATTTTTAATATCAAAATTAGTTTAGGGTGAATTTTTGGTACTCTTCTAAAAACATTAAATTTTTTATGAATAGTAAAAATTACAAAATTTTAATTAAAAACAAATTTTTTAATTGAAATAATATATGGTGTAAAATTATACAGTTGAGTGGTTTTAAAGTATCATTAGATTATATTTTTATTATTTAACATAATTTAGTTCATTGAATGTAATTTCACATTTAAACATGACATAAACAAGTGTCAATCTTTAGATAGTTATTATTTCATAAAAACATGCTTTTATTGACAACGAGAATTAATTTTAAATTATTATCTTCCTCTTTTGTGTTTTGATTTGAAAAAAATGTATTATAAATTTGGAATTAGGAGATCAAAATGGTTTAAATAGGTTACTTTTATTATAAGACATTATGAATATTTACTTCCGAAAATATTTTATTTACAATAGTTAAATGGTAAATATGGTAAATAAGGGTAATAAAATATAATAATAATAATGATAAATTACAATAACATGTTTTCAATTAATATTTTTTGATAAATTTCCAACCATGGGAATCCTTGGGTCGATTTTGGGACCCAATGTATCCACATGAGAGTGATAATGACACTTTATCTTAATTAATTTAACGTAAAGACAAAATGACATAAACATAAAGATTTTAGTAAAGAAAATTTTACAATGGGTTATATAATATATCATTTAGACAATAAATATTCAATTAAACTCTAAAAATAATTATTACATCATTTTATTTTTTTATAATTTTTATACATCAAAAAAATTATATTTTTTATGACCCAATAATGATGCAGTGATTACCTCATTAATGAATGATTTAAATTAATGCGATTATAAAAATTAAAAAAATATCCAAAACCAGTTCAATTATTATTAGATGATTTATTTGGAACATGAGTCATCTTATCTTATACTTTAATGAGTTTTCGACCATTATAAACTGCAAATCATTATATTATAAAATAATATTTTCAAACATTCCTAAAATGATCCCCTCAACCTTATCAAAAGTCATCTCCTCTAACCCATTTCTCACACCTCTCAAGCCTCTCAGATCATCCAAACTCTGCCCAATTAATCTCTCTAAACCTCTCGTTTCCTCTTAGAAGCCTCACCATAGTAATAAGGCACATCAAGGAAGCCTTTTGGTTCAAAACAAATGGAGTTACCCGATTTAAAGGTAACATCTCCTCTTAAGTTCTTTTGTTTTTCTTTTACTTATCCAACCCACTAAACACTCTTTATTTATTTTTTATAACAACACTGATATTCTCCATATGATATGTTGTTTTTATAAGATTTATTTGAACTACACTTACACCCACCTTTATCTAATGGGTATAAAACATAATGTTTCTGTGGACGATGAACTACTGCCTCATGAAACAATGATTGTTCTAACTTTTCAACCACATCTTATGCTGCACATTATGATGGTACTATAATTATATATGATATTTATGATATTTATTTTATCTATAATCTTCTGAAATTAACTCTTATAGAATACCTTTATTCTTTTCATTATTCATATATATGATAATTTCATTTGAGGAAGTGCTGACTACCGCCCCCTCAAAGTGATATTAATCATTCATAAAACAAATGGAACAGATAAATAATGGTGTTAATGAACATACGTAACGTATATAAAATAGTATATTTTAGTAGAATAATAATATACCCATGTATCATTTGTTCTTATTTAATTTTAAAATGAAAAACATGAAATGGAAGTAGTGTTCATGCGTACGTACAGATTACCGTCTCCCAGAACGCGATGAGATACATTCCCCATCGTAACCATTCATGAATAATTTTCATTTTATTATTAAAAATTATATATAAGAACATTATATAATTCTATATATGAATCAAATGAATCACATCCATAACAAACAATACTTATGTAACAAATCATATAAATGAAAATGAATTAGTTAACACCTGAAACAATGATACAAGTAAAATATTATTAACAATGAAATATTACAAGATAATATATGATATAATATTTATTTATGTTGTTCTTTTATAATTTACTAATAATGATTTAACTATTATACAGTAGGTTAATGTACCATCGATCAAGGAAAAGTACAAGGTAAGGGTTAAATATTCAATCTCATTATTATCGTATGTTTTTCATGTGTATTTATTTACTAGGACATTTTAATCATCCATTTCCATTTTTCATGAATCTGTTTTCAAAAATAATATTTTATAGTTTTGTGGAAGGGCCTCGTTATCCATATCACCATTTTAAATGGTTTAAGGATTTAATTTTCTAAATCTTTTTAATTAATTTCCATGTTTTAAAAAAAATTTATGAATTTATTTATATAGACATGATTATTTTAATATGTTAATTCATTTCAATAGTTTCATAGTGGTATGAGACACTATAATTCAAAAATCTCTTTTAAATGAATTCCTTTTTAAATGATTGAATTTTTAATTATTGCAAAAAACATATATTTTTCTCAATGAGTTTTGCTGATCATTTTCAACTATGTCAACATCTTTTACAAGATATTATTATTTATTGAGAATGATTTATTATAATGTAATATTCCATGTTGTATTCAGTGTGTTATGATATGTTTGACGGTGGATGTGCTATTATTATACCATTTATTGATTATGGTTAATGTATTACATTTTGTCTGCCAGTTTTAATATGAATGTTTATGTTATGTTTCATCATTTTCATATGAGGAATGGATTGGACTTAGTAACTAGTGGGTGGAGACCACTATTGCTCCTTGATGCATTGGTATGTCTCATGATACAAACTAGTGTCTTGGAAAAAGACCTTGAGAAAATCTTAGTTTTAGCCTTGTTACGAGGCCTTGACTATGTGGTCAAGATTTCCGGCATTATGCATTCCATCATTATGAAATTAGATATTGATATTACATGTGATTTTTCAACATGTATAATATCCATTTGAATAAGTAAATATATTTATTTGATTTATCATTTCCATATTATGCTGAAGTTTATGTTTAAATGGACTTTGTTTTAGGTTTATACATTTCTTTAAATTTTTATGTTTTTTTGTGAAGTTTCTACTATATTGTTTTCCTTACTGAGCATTTGGGATCACCCATTTCTATGTTTTATTTTTTCCAGGATGTGAAGAATTATTTTATGGTTGACCTGCATGGATAGGATAAGGGATATAAGTGTGTTTAAACGGGGCATAATGTTGTTGTTGTTTTTATCTCATGATGTAATGTGAAAATTTTATATGTATCCAGTACATCCAAGGCTACTAACAAAATTGGTCTTTCGAGACATGATTCCTTGTATCATGCCAATGTTATGTAATACTGAACAGACTCTAGGTAACTTTGGAAGGGGAATTATACATGATATTTCTTTTCCCTCTTAGTGTTCTGGATATTTTTTTATTATGAATTCTATTTTATTCTATTAATATATCGATTTTTAACTGAAATATAATTTTTACATCACTAACTCGATAATGGTAAAGACTATAAAGATGTTATTTGATCAATCCATGTGTAAATAAGAATATTCCATGTCTATACTTTTCTTGATACGTTAATATATATAATTACATGTCAAATAGGTGAAAATATGAATGTGGTTGTTTGTTAGGATTTGACTGTGGGGATGTTGTGGTGATGTGTAATGGAATAATCTGTAATTTTCATTAGAACTATATATTTTAATCATATTGGAATAGTAGTTACTAGGTAGTATGGGAATTCTATAAAAGTTACTTATAATTAATATAATTTTTGATTGGATAAATTATTTAGGATAGAAATATTTTAAATAAAAATGAAATGGTGATTTCAAATTTGATGATCGAAATTTGTTTAATGAATATGAAAATGGGAAGAATTCTATGTAGCTAATTAGGAACCATTAAACTGTAGTGTGGTATTTTTTCAAAATAAATAGGAATATAATCCAATGTGTTTTGTTAATATGAGAATTAATGGATCAGTTAATTGGGGTTAATGAAAACTCAATTATTCAAGAAATGTAAAATATCGAATTAATGTGGGATTTTTGTGTCATTTAGAATGTGGAAAGACTATGTGGTGTAGAGAATCTTGAATTAGAGTTATATGTTGCATATGTTGTTTGGGATTTTTCAGGATAGATTTAATTGATGTAATTATTAGAGAAAACCCATAGGATTGGTCTTATGTGTGTGGGAATTTTTTTTATATTTTCATTTGCATTTCTATATACCCTAACCCACATCAATCACATTTTTATATCACCAAAATTTTTTAGTTATATTTTTCATAACATTCCTATGGTGAGGATGGATGTAAGAATACCCTTGATTCCTTCCTATATTATCTAGGATAGATCACTACAAACACGTTATAATGGAATGCGGATTTTCATGATCTATTGGTTCTATATAATTAGATAATGATGTGGTTAATAGTTTGGTTCATTCATGGAAGGTGAATTTTATTATCATGAATTCATTTAGGTACATGATACCACACTATTAGGGTTATTGTTTTTTATATTTAATGATCTAGGTGAATATGAGGGTTATGTGATGTAATGGACCTTGTGATTTCATAATGAATGTGATATGATGTATGTGGTGTGTATATGAGAGATGTGACGTAAGCTAAATGGTTTCTTTAGCTAGGATGTGATGTGATGCTCTAGGATTATTCTAGTGGGCTTACTATATGGAAGATATGGGAGTACCAGAATATATGATTATAGTGTGTGAGAGGGGAACATTATTGGAAACGTGGTTAATGGTAACCTTTTATATATATGTTTCTCACTATGTTACTATACTATGATGTGTTATTTTGTGAGAATACCTTAGTGATGATGGGATTTGTTAGTGAACTCATTTAGGTGTTGTCAGTACTACTGTTTACACACAGGTTCATTAGTATTATCTACTCATGTTTTAATGCGAGAATTTGGTAATCATCCTACTATGTATTCATCTATTCTCTTATGTATATATATACTATGTTTCTAGTTTCCAGGATATTTTTGTGGATATATCTATACATTACTAACTTTGTCATGGGTGATGTTTTTGTGTAGATTCCATAAGACTACCATTTATGTTTTATATAGATACATTTATTTTAATAATATTTCATTACATTCTTTTGTGATATTTTGAATTTTAACATTTCATAAGTAATGGATTTTTTTTGGTAGACAACATATCTCTCGATCTTACTTTTTTCTTTAAATGGATATACCTTCCATATGAGTGAGTTTTTATACCACTCATTCTAGTCACCATCTCATGACCTATTAGATGATGGAATCATGGGGTTTTTACTATATTTCACCCTTTATAGCATTGGAGGGAACCCTTTATATGGTGGGGGTCATGAAAATATTGTACCAATGGTTTTCATTTTGATATATGATAGAGTTAGGAGTTATGTGTAATGTCAGTTGAATGGGTTGGATGGGAAATAAACTAATTAGATCATGGGGGGTTCTATAGGATATAAAAAAATGCCTTAAAAATATACTTTAGAAACCCCTCCATAATCCAAAAAAAAGAAAATATAACTATCGAATATTCATGAGATATGGTCCATCCTTTAGATTAGAGATCCAGGAGATACACATGCATCGTGATTTATTTATCTTGTTATTGAATGAGGCAATAATTGAGATGTTAATTAATTTAATTAAATCAAGAATGAAATTTTTTGTTTTTTCCTATCATAGTTCCCATGTGGTGGTTTCTAATAAACATTAATAGTATTCTGATTAATATAATATCATGAAAAAGAAAACGAAAAATGGAGGATATCTAGCCAAAGTGGTATTCTAAAAACTTTTTGAGAGACTAAAGTGTTTTTTAATAAACGGATATATAGAATAATTTTAGGAATGAATTTTTCCACCTTTTAAAAATAAATAAAATTATAACTCATTTTTATTAATTTCAAATTTCATACTAAATCATGAATAGTGGATTCTGTGGTGAATAGATATTAAATTTAGTAAACCCTAATTAATCATGTTACCTTGAGTAGATTTCATACTACCATACTATAATGTTTGTTTCAGAAATCATGATTATGATTATTTTGGTTTCCTTTTATGTTAATTTTCCATTAATTTATTTCAATTTGTATGTTATTATGAACATATTTTTGAAATTTATTTCCTAGATGGATTTTTAATATTTATTAAAATTCATAGAAAATAATACGCAATCCTTATAGTTTCTTATAGAGACTTAGAACTATTTATTTTATTGGAATTGTTATTTGAATGGGTTGTAAAACATTAATTTCAATTGAAATTATTACAACTCTAATTTTAATAAATTCTAAGATTGTAATTAGAATCATGTCTAATATTGAAAATGTTTTTGTAGTAACTATCAAAATTCATTTATGTGAATCATGGGGAAATGGAATGTTTAATATATCATATTAAAATTTTAAAATCATGTTATGTACTGATAATATTGTATACATAAATGGAAGTAAATATATGTTATCCTTATTGAATATATATAATCATGTTTTAATGATAAATTAAATGATAAATGTGTGTTTATTTTGAGGCTTATAAGAATCATCCCTAGTAATAAAACATGTTTTATTTTTGTATTCAAATTTTCCACATGTAATATAGCAATTAATACAAGGCATGCAATTTTCCTAGAAATAATGGGGAAATAATGTGAGTATTTTTCAGTTTGGTTATTTATTAGTTCATTGAAGTATTGATATACCTTCATAAAAAATATTTTATGAATCAAAAGACAATGTTTTAAAATAATTTTAATTATAATATTCTCCAAAAAGATACTTAATATAAAACCAATTTATATTTTTTAACTGGAAAGACTATGTGATCATTGGGATGATGTCACTTGGTGATTGAAATCATTTATATGTAGTATGCTTCTGTGTTATGTTTCCACAATAACCCACCACCAAAAATGGAAAAATCACATAAAAAGAGTACATTTGGTTCGATAAAGAAAAAAGAGGATTGTTTATTGAATCAACTAATTCGTTTAATTTGATAGAAATGATTATTATTATAAGAAATAAAGATGTAGTCTATTGAGAATGTTCTTTTTAATTGTTTGTTGAAACTGAATGATTTCATTTATATAATTTTTAAATTTTTTTATGGATTTACATAGATGATTCATTTGGTAACAAATAGTAGTAACCTATGATAAATGAATCAATTGATCTAAGATGATAAGAGAAATAATTTTTTTATAAAGGTAAACATTTGGGGTTCGTTGAGGTTGTTTTCTTTTGAAGGTAAAATGCCTTATTGTAGGACCATTATTCATTATTTATTATGTTTGTTTTTTTCTTCCTAATATTTTTCCTCTGTATGTGATCATTTTATTATAATGAGATTTGAGCCTAAGATGGATTTTTGTTGAAGAGATATGGGTGGTGATACATGAAGATGTAGTAGTTGAATGAGGAGATAGTTATAGTGATGATATGGTTTGGTATTTACAAGAATGTTATGGTGGAATGGAGTGGAGGTTGTGATGAAAATGTTGGAATCGGATTCCATATGTGTTGTTTTGTGTATTGGTTTTAGGGATCACACTTAGTATGACCGAATTGGATGAAGTTAGTTTTTACTTTTTTGTTGTGTGGAAGTATTGGTTGATTTCATTATAATGAATATTATTTTTGAATTTATATAATGAGGTGTGATTACATAGCTAGAATGATGTTCTTTCATAATTGTAATCATATTTTTTTGACATGAGATTATTCTTATTAGGTAGACTTCACATATCTATATAAAATATATTAAGATAAATTTAATAATTTTTGGGCGGTTCAGTTCCACCAAATGAAGTTTATATCATTGTATGGTGGATATATTCCATGGATTTGTATTATTTTGGAATCAATATTCATATTGGTACATATAGTGATTGGGGAATGTTTTTTAATAAAGAGTTACTTAAATGTGAGGTCAGGAACCCCTAGAAAATGGAATTTGGGACGTTAAATCAATTGATGATTTTTATTATTGGACCCATTGAAATTAACACTTTGTTATCAAACATGAAAAAATATTAAATTAATATAAGGTAGATTATTTAAAAAACATTGTTTTGTAATTGATGTTATATATAAAATTAGGTTCCCCAATTGTTATGTTAAGTGTTCATATTAACATAAGTTAATATCATGGTAGATCTCTAATAGTTTAACATAATTAATTTTATAGATCCATGTTATATTTTCTTTATATCTATGTTATTTTGGGAAGAATGTAAAATATAGAGTGCAAGATATCAGGAAGGAAATGTTTTAATTTTACAACAAACATCAATTTTATTCAATGTGAAACATGTTTGAGTTACAAATGAAGTGTTTAGTCTTAAAATTATGTCTTGTGATGCATGGTGAAGAAATTTTTTATAATAATTTCATCATAATAGTTGTTTTAATGGAAACAATTTTTTTTTCAAGAAAAAATCTACATTGTTTTTTTATCCATTGGTGATCCGTCCATAATATTGAATATAATTTATTAAGATCCACTTGGAAAAATTATTTATTTCTTGGATATAGTTTTTATGAAGGAAACATAAAAAATTGTTTTGTATAATTGTTTACATTATCTAAAAGCCTATTTTAAAAAATGTGGTCTAAATGTTTTCACACGGTGTTATTGGATATATTTATTTTTTAGAGAAAAATGAAAATTTAATCATTTTTTTTTAAATCTACTATATTTTCATAAAATCAAGTGGCATAGTGGGAATGTTTTATCATCATTATTTTGAACATAATATTACTCAATATGAAATGTGGTAATTCATATCTAACATGTAAATAATGATTTCAAGATAATGTTTATCTTTTAAACTCCTTAAACATAATGGATTAATGAATTATTTGAAGCAACATATGTATTATTGTTATTAAATTGTCAGGCATGAATGAAAATCTACCTTGTGAATGATATCTAAGTCTAGATGTGATTTGAATGTTTTAATGATAAATTTTATGGGGTGATAAATGACAATAAAAAAGGTATATATTTTCATTTTCAAGAATAATTAATTAATTTTTATTGATGTGAAGAAAAAAATAATGTTTTTCATAACATGAATCCCATTTCCACATTTTTTAACACAAATAATTTTTTGCTTCAGGATGATTTACATATATGGTGTTGTTATAAAGTAATGAGGGAAAAATTAATATGATTTTATTTCTAGGATAATAATGGATTTCTATTTGGACTTATTATTTCATGTGGGGTTTCTCCGTAAATATTTAGTCCTTAGAGTTTTTGATGTGTTTAAAATATTGAGGTAACCTTCATAGGTATCCCACATGGTGGTTAAATTTTATGTCTTGAAATTTCTCCCCCTTTATTATGTTTTAGATATCAAATATGAATTTTTTTTTCATATTACTTAATTTAATGGTCTATAATATTCCCGATAATTCCTTTTTCATTATAGGGTTCCCAGTGTTTAGGATGCAATTTTTTAAATGTTTTGATGTTGTTTTAGATATCAAATTTTTTTTTTTTCATATTACTTAATTTAATGGTCTATAATATTCCCGATAATTCCTTTTTCATTATAGGGTTCCCAGTATTTAGGATGCAATTTTTTAAATGTTTTGATGTTGTTTTAGAATGTTTTTTTAAAATAACATTGTTTCTGGAAAATTGTTTTACAAGTTTTGGTTGTAATTTAGATTTTTTAAAAGACTATATGGATTTTAATTTTCAATCTTACAATGTAATTATAATGTTTTTGGGAATTTTTTTTAGTTTTGAACGTGTTAATAAATCATTTTCCTAATTATATTTTAAATGAAATACTTTTAAAGGAATTTTTTCTTATACAAATTAAATTATAGTTTCCTAAGGGTAATGCTAATTTTAAAGTGTTGAATAAGGGAAAATATTCATCAAAATGAATTGTGTAAAGGCATATCTAACTTTTTCTAGTTTTCTAAGTGTATTGGTGGGTTTATTTGACCTAAATAATTGAAATTTGGAGATTTGTAAGATGTTAGATAGTTTTGTTAGCTTATGTATATGTATGTTCTTCTTTATAAGGATTTTATAAGGCTGCATCCACCATAAAGTCTGTTTTTATGTAGTTTCCATAAGTTTTTTATGGGGGTGGTATGGTTTTCATATTCTGTGTATTGGATATTATTATCATGTGTAAGGTTTTATAATGGATTATTAAGGGTCAGTTCATGCTTTAAATTCTAATATAAAGGTAAAAAAATTCATTATACTTCATAATGGTAATTTTGTAAGGGTGGTGTCTCAATAGGCTACATTCTTAAGGGGAGTGACAGTTTATTTCCACTCTTCATGTATTAAAACATGCATCTCTTATGCACCACTATACTGTTGTGTATGGGTAATCAACTGCATAAGGAGTAATGAAAATTACCCCTATGTAGTTTATACCTCATGTGTTTGGGTAACAAGAAACTCCCAAATATTTCATTTTTTATCTTATTCAGCCTGTAAAATGTGATTTCAATGATTCAAAATCACAATGTCATGTAATTTTATACTTTTTGAATAGTTTATTATTAAAATAAAAATATTCAAAATGTTTAAATTGACATTATTTCTGATTTTTATTGAATTCCTATTAAATGAGGTATAAAATATTTAACATGATGGAGTATCCAATGAGGAATATTATTGAATTTTTAAAACTATTTCCACAATTATTTAAGTCCTTCTTTGTTCCTATTCAATATATTTGATAACAAAAACTCATCTACTATCTTGAAAGTACATATGTAGTTGATCATAAGAATATACTATGATTCATTGGGATGTTATCATCATTCTATCAGTATATACCCAAATATTGACGTACATGGACATTACATTACTTTTGTGGAATACTTAATACATAAAAAAACAGACACACAAGGACCATAATAGTTTAGTGTCTTTGGAAACTCGGAATATAATCTTCTAATAGTGGTGAAAGAGCTTCAAAATCTCCCATAAAGATCTTCCCCTTTGGTTTTCATACCTAAAACCTTTCTTTAAATCCTAGGTAAAAGAAAACATTTAAATGGTGAGCTCAAATGCTCAATAAGGGTAAGCATGGATAAAATAAAACAAACCATATACATTTGAACTTAAAAACATAAACCTAATGTTTAAACAACAAAATATTGAGCAATGACATAAATCTTGGAAGTATGCAAGGCATGTATCATAATGTAACATCAATCTTGATAAAATAGCATGGGAATAAATCATGTAATTGTGGGAACCATTCACCAGTTTTTATGATTTCCATAGTAGCCAAGGCATTGCTGCCCCGACCATCTTAGTGGAAAAAGTCCCTTTCTGAATCGAGTTCACTCCTCATTTTAGTCATGTATCACTGAACCAGATTAACTTACCATTCCTTCCATGTCTATCTCATGAGATATAAATCTTTACCCAATGCATTGCAGGGAGATATAGGTCCCACCCATCTCATAATGAAATCATTCTAACTTGTGCCACAAAATAAACTTAAACCATTCATCATAACCCAAAGAATAAAATGGGTTTCATAAATATCATCCCATCATCACATAATCCATATAAAACAAATGGAAATTTCATCATAAGAAAATTGAAACCATGTAAATTATAGAGACATTATACTTGAAACATACACATATGAAATAATGACATCTTAGATGGAAAATGGTTTTGATAAAACACTTGAAATGAATTCTTAAGTAAAATGTCCTTTCATCAAAATCATTTTCTTTTCCAAAAGTGCCATTAAATTTTAAAAGAAAACTATTTTTTAGAAAATATTCATAAAATATATTATAATAAGATTCATAAAAATGATTCGTTATGAAACCGTAAAAAACCGTTCATGCTGTATAACTGAAAAATAACATTCTTCTCATACTGTTATCGAAAAAGTAAAAAAGTTCCCCGTGTGGTAAACAAAAGTAAGATTGATTTCAGAACATGCGGTAAAAATCAAAAATGGGTAAAAAGGACTTTAAAAATACATTAATGTATTTTTAGAAAACATGGGAATGGATGATAACAATAACCCCAGTAAATAATTACGAATAACAATCTCGGATAAGAACGAGATTGGAATAGTTATCCCTTACCGTATGTATGATATGCTTTTTATGTATCCAAACCTCCTATATAATAATTTAAATAATGTCATTGACTTATTATAGAATCATATTCATTGTTATGATATCATATATAGTTTACTTATGACTTTATATTACATGTTATTTTGTAAATTTGATGTAAAAGCGGCGATGTGGGTAAAATCGTTTCATTTATTGTATGTGTTTCGACTTGTTATTCTTGATATTATTACTTATAACCTGATTTAATTTATTTTATAATGTAAAACATTATTTATATATAATATATATTCATAATATATATATATATATGATAGGTCAATAAATGGAATGAAATACACCGTTCATGGAGATGGTAGGTCGTACGTACGCATGAACGCTATTTTAGTTTCCTTATTGAATTAAATGGAATTAATTAGATGACATATATATATATATACATACATCCAGTATCATTATTATGTCATATATCTCATTATTATTCATTATATATACTTTATAATCATTCATGAATGGTTAACATAGAGAATGAATCGCAACGCGTCGTGGAGACGATAGTCTGTACGTACGCACAAGCGATGATATCATTACCATGATCATAGAATTGTATTCAATCATATGTATAATATTTCAGAGTCAAATTCCCTTTACAATAATCATATATAGTTATTTCTTTACACCATTATACCCATCCATGTAAGGTGGTGGTTTAAAATAGATTACAACACTGCGTGGAGACGGTATTCTGTACGTACGCACGCGCGGTGAATTCATTTTTCGTAGAATGGATAGAAGCCTAAATAAGGTTGTTTAGTATTTATAATAACATACCAGTATATGAGTGATACTGATTTTATTACTTCATAATGAATCAACTAAATAAGATGAAGTAGAAGAAGAAATAAATTAGAAATAATCGGTAACAGATATTACCTCTTCTTCGAAATGCCTCTTTGAAAACTCCTCTTAGGGTACTAAAATTGGTCTTTGAATAAGACCAGGACCTCTAGAAAATTATTTCAGAAGTTGAGAATAGAAATTTTCAGGGTTTTTCCGAGATTGAAGGCTCAAAGTGGTGTGAGGAGAAGAGGGTATAGGTGCCCTTTTATAAGGGAGAATAGGGGCACGGTAGGAAAAACATAAAATATTATTTTATAATAAAGACATATTTGGTTTTTAATAGATTCAAATTGATTTAATTTCGAATATAAATTTGGGATGGGTCTAAATAATCTCAACCATTAGTTTTTAGAATGGTTTGGGTCATTATATTAACATTATCATTTAGTTTTAACTCTTAGTTAATTAGATTGACATTTACCATGTCACTTTGTATTTTTATATTATATAGTTAATAAACTAAACATATACACCCATGAAACCCCAAAGTGGTCCATTAATGATACACCTATCATGATATAAGTATCTTGTCCTATCCATATATTTTTAGGAACATAATAACAATTAATAATATAATATTTGTTTTAAAAACTATTTTATGACAATTTTGACACTATTTGGTAATTGATTTTTTTTAGTATCATAACGTTATAATTATTTCTAAAAATGTTAATTAAATAAATACTAACATGTCATATTAACCAATAAAATTATTTTAATTCATTAAAAGCCACAAATTACATTTATTTGTATATTTATAACATCAATTATGTTAATATTTCATTAATAAGGTAATTACTGCATCATCATTGTGTCATAAATAAATAAACTTATCTAATGTCTAAAAATTATAAATAAAATAACATTATGTAGGAAATATTTTTATATTTCTAATGAATATTTATAGTCGAATTTATCTTATGTATAACCATATATTAAAAATGTTTTAGTTATTAAACATTGATTTTAACTATTTTAACCCTTCTTTAAATAAATTAATAATTAATGTCCTAATCTAATCCAAGTGGACCTAAATGGTCATATTTAATTCATAAGGTTTTTTTTGGATGAATTACACTTATCCAATAGAAGTAGTACAAGTGTTAGGCTAATAATAACATCATTTTTACCCTTAATTACCATATTTACTTTTAATCGTGGTAAATAAAAGTAAAATGTTACTATTCACCAAAAATTATTTTTATCTCATTGAACCACATTTTTGTCATTGATATTAACTCTGTCTCTCGAATTTTCTAAATTCCACTCAATGAAGCAGTAAAATTAAGTTTTTATGTAAGTTTTCAAAAAGCTCCTAGGAGGTAGGTAAAAGACGGTGAAAAGTTCATAAAAATTTTTATATATCAAAAATTATTATAAAATGACTCTAATGAATTACATTGAACTTATATAAGTATTATGTATCAATTTTTACCTAAAATAAATTTAAATAAAATAAATAATTATTTAAATAAAAAGTTGGTTTTTAAATATTAACCCACTTTTTTCTCTATTAATCAAAAATTGAATGTTTTCAGATAAATACCAAAAACTCACCCTAAGATAATTTGGATATTCCAAATCCAAAAATCAATTCCATTTTGAAAAATAAAATTTTTAAAATTTCCAAAATTGGGTATTACTATTCACAAGGGCTTATTCATAATAATAATATTATCTCGTTTAGTGAAACTCGGTATTACGTACTACACACACTATCGAGGAAGGTCTTGATTGCGTGTAATGTAAGCCAAGTCAGGGCTACATGTAGTGAAATCACTGTTTGGTGGTATGTATAACATAATCAAAACTTATTTCATTTATACATTAAACAAAATCTATACTTAATGTTACATTGAATAATTTCAACAAAAAGAACTTGAAATTGTGTGAAACACGAGCCAAGAATAGTGTTACGTATACTGCAAGCTAATACGGTGTTGCGTATAGTACAAGATAAACATGATGTAGTGTATAAAAGAATACATCAATGAAATTAAAGGAATATTTTTCATAAAATCTTGGGGTGTTACATTCTACCACCCTTAAAATGAATTTCTCCCTCAAAATTCATCGGGGTTATAAATGGTTTACTACTTGAAAGTTTCTTTGATAGAAACCCACATCGTAAAAAGGAATACCAAGACATGACTTTAAAAACTAAGCTATGAAACGTAACGGTTACCCAAATTAACTAATCACTGGGTTTCCACATAGTAGAACATAGGTGAAGATATTGAAATGGAAGAGAAATATAACCATCAACTTTTGAGGAAGAGTGGTATAGGACAAGGCTGTGAAAAGGCCAACAATCACAAAGCCATAAATTTTTGATGATCTAAGGTACCATCTGATTCATCATATATGAGTGAACTAGGACAAAATTTTTTGTTTTCAAGATCATTTCCCTAAAGTTAAATAATTGTTGAATTAAAAGAAATACTTACTTGACATTGGTACAATCTCACCGTTGCTCATGCCTCGAAAAATTTCCACTTCATCTCTAAAATTAATAAAGATTAATTTGTCTTCTGTGAAGTGTTAGAAGATTATGCGATAGAATGATAGGTCATTCCATCAATTTCTATCGCACAAAGTTTAGCTCAATTTATTAAATATAAATAAGTCCATCTATGCTGAGATTAATCGTATATGGTTGCTAAAATGGACTTATACTTCATCTATCATAGTTCTTAATAAAATAAAAGTAGTTTCTACTAAACAGGGACATCATGTAGGCTAGTGGTTGGTGATAAAGGCATGTCACACTTTGGTTGTGGGTTCGATTCCCACATCCTTGTCCGAGGCGATGGGTTGTCACCCGTCCTGCAGGTTGACCTTTTTCTAAAACTACATTATTATTACATTACATTAATAATATCGAAAAGGTTATACCCTTAATCAATACTAACTTATGTCCAACATAATCCATTCCAATCATTAGGGTTATCCAAAACACTTATGTCCAATCTTATAGTATAAAGAAAACCATTACTAAAAATGTCATCTACCAAGCATGTGAATACCATCATTTATCCCCCATATAATATATATCTTGTTGGTCACATTCCAAACATTGAATACCTTAATCATGTATTCTCTTGAAAAATGAATACCCATTGAATCTTAGTGAAAACATGAAAGCTATCAAAAGTTAATTCTTTCCACATACCTAAATCCTAAAATTCTATATACTCAAACCATGATATAACTTTTTCCTTTTATCAGTCATGAGCTCATGAATACTGTCAAACATTTCGTTTTATTTTTATCCCTTCATTATGTGCATATCTTCTTCCTTCTAAAAATATTTCAATAACTTTCCATGGTTACCGGTAACAAAAAATTATTGAAAACCACAATAGACTAATACATAAAAATTCCAATTTTCCACGATACTATATACATCATTATTTTTCAATCCATTACATAAACAATTAATCATTCCACCACATCATTTTCATATTCAACATCTCCAATAGTTATCACATGTGACTTCCCTCTGTCCTTTGCCTTAAGTGGTTTCTCGTGTCGATCATAATTAACCCTTGGATTAGGACATTGATTAGCATAATGCCCCATTTCATTTCACTTGAAGAATTGAAGTGTTGGTGGTCCATTATCTGCAGTCTTTTCTTTATTCATATCATTAGAAACCCTTTTTCCATTACTTCGACACTCAGCAGCTCGATGACCTTCATTTCCACACATAAAACATTTTCTAGTCCCTTTAAGACAATCTCCACCATGCTTCTTTCCACATTTTGAGCATAAAGAAACATTCATCTTCTTTTCACCATTGTTCTGAGATTTCTCCTTGAACATCATCTTTTTTTTCTTGTCCTAACCATGAGATGGATATGTAACACCAACTACCATTTCTACCTTGATAGCACACCGCACAATTTCTTCATAGCTACTGAAGTCTCTTATAGATAATTCCCTTCGAAGACTAGGTATTAAGCCACTGAAGAATTGATCAACTTTACTTTCAGGTTGGATGATAAAGTCGGATTCATACCTTTAAAGCCTTGTAAAATTCACTTCGTATATACCAATATATTCATCATCCTTTTTCTTAAGCTCAAGGAAATCCTTTTCCATCTTTGTTCGAGGAATACGAGGGAAGTACTTATTTAAAAATAAGTTCTTGAACTCATCTCATTCCATGGATTCAATTTCATCTCGGGGCCTCGTATTCTTAATTAGAGTCCACCATTGATCTGCTTCAGCTTCTAAATGGTAAATATCCAGAATTATTTTTTCATGTTCCGAACAGAGAAGTATGGAAAATATCTTTTCAATGGTACTAATCCATTGTTCTACGACAAGTGGATCAGAAGAACCACTGAAAGAAGGTAGACATTTCCTTATGAAGGACTCAATATAATACCATTCCCTTCTCTACTCATTTGGATGTCCAGAATAATTCATAGATGGTGTGAGTATAGCAATAAGATTTTGAACTCCATCTCCCATAACATTGATTTGTTCAGGAGGACAATCATTTCATTTTCCAGTACATTGATCAACACGGTTCCTTCAGGTTCCATCCATCGTCTAAAACCCAAAAAGAATAGTGTGAGAGGAAAAAATCATGCTAGGGAAAACAACATAATAAAGGGGGAGTACCTTCGATATCCAACATCTTAGGTTTAATTATAATATCATTTCTGTAATTCTATGACTATAACCTATATGTATACTTAACAATAGGGACATCCCTAGACATACCTTAGAAATATCTCTAGGGATATCACTAATGTTTTCACATCCTTGCTTCCAAAGGTTGACTAAACCTCCCTCTGATACCAAAAGTAGAGACCCAAAGCTTGACATACGTGGAAATTTCATCAATTTTTCGGAATACTTAATAAATAACAAAAACAGACACACAATGACCATAATAGTTTAGTGTATTTGGAAACATAGAATATAATCTTCAAATTGTGGTGAGAGATCTTAAACATCTCCATTAAAGATCTTCTTCTTTTTTTTCTTACCTAAAACCATTCTTGAAATCATGGGGAAAATAAAACATATAAAGTCGGATCTCAAATTCTCAGTAAGGGTAAGAATGGAGAAAATAAAACAAACCATATACATTTGAACTTAAAAACATGAACATAATGTTTAAACATCCAAATCATGAGCAAAGACATAAATCTTGGAAGTACGTAAGGCATGTATCATAATGGAACATAAATATTGATAAAATATCATGGGAATAAATCATGTAATTGTGGAAACCATTCAGCACTTGTTATAATTTCCATAGTAGCCAAGACATTGCTTCCAAAACCATCTTAGTGGACAATGTCCATTTCTGAATCGATTTCACTCCTCGTTCAAGTCTGGTATCACTGAACCGGATTAACATACCGTTCCAGCCATGTATATCTCATGAGATATAAATATTTACCCAATGCATTGGAGGGAGATATATGTCCCACCCATCTCATACTGAAATAATTTTTACTTGTGCCACAAAACAAACATAAATCATTCATCATAACCCAAAGAATAAAATCGGTGTTGTTAACATCATCCCATAATCACATAATCCATATAAAACAAATGGATATTTCATCATAAGAAAAGTGAAACCATTTAAATCATAGAGACATTATACTTGAAACATACACATATGAAATAATGTCATCTTAGATGGAAAATGGTTTTGATAAAACACTTGAAATGAATTCTTGAGTAAAATATTCTTTCTTCAAAATAATTTTCATTTCACAAAATGCCATGATATTTTAAAAGAAAAGTATTTTGTTGAATATAGTCATAAAATCATGTAGAATAAGCTTCATGAAAATGAGGCGTTATGAAACTGTAAAAATCCCTTCGTTCCGTATAAGTTAAAAATAACATTTTTCTCGTACTTTTGTTAGAAAAGTCAAAAAGTTCCCGATGTGGTAAAAAAAATAAGATTCCTTTCATAACATGTGTAATATTTAAAAAATGGGTAAAAAGGACTTTAAAAATACATGAAACCATTTTTAGAAAATATGGGCATGTAAGATAATAATAACCCCATTAAATACCTAAGAATAACAATATCGGATAAGAACGAGATTGGAATAGTTATCCCTTACCTTATGTTTGATATGCTTCGTATGTATCTGATCCTTCTGTATAATGATTTAAATAATGTAAATTACTTATTACATAATCATATCCATTGTTATGATATCATATATAGTTTACTTATGACTTTATATTACCCATTCTTTTGTAAATTTGATGTAAAAGTAGCGATTTGGGTAAAAGATTTTCATTTATTGTACGTGTTTCCACTTGTTTTTCTTGATATTATTACTTATATCCTGACTTACATAATTCCAGAATGTGAAAAATGATTTATATATAATATATATTCATAATATATATATATATGATAGATCAATATATGGAATGAAATACACTATTCATGGAGATGGTAGGCCGTGCGTACGCATGAACGCTGTTTTCGTTTCCTTATTGAATTGAATGTAATTAAGTAGATGAAATATATATATATATATATACACATAAATACAGTATCATTATTATGTCATATATCTCATTATTATTCATTATATATACTTTATAATCATTCCTGAATGGTTAACATAGAGAATGAATCTCATCGCGTTGTGGAGACGGTAGTCCGTATGTACGCACGAGCGATGATATCATTCCAATGATCGTGGAATTGTATTTAAACATATTTATAATATATCAGAATCAATATCACTTTACAAGAATCATATATAGTTATTTATTTACACCATTATACCAATCCAAGTAAGGTGGTGGTCGAAAACAGATTACACCACGGCGTGGCGACAGTATTCCGCACGTACGCCCGCGTGGTGATTTCGTTTTCCGTAGGATGGATAGAAGGAGAACTAGGGTTGTTTCAAATTTATAATAAAATATCATTATATTAGTGATATTTATGTTATTACTTCATAATGAAACAACTAAATAATAGAAAGTAGAAGAAGAAATAAATTTGAAAGAATTGGTAATGGATATTACTTCTTCTTCAACACGCCTCTTTAAAACCACCAATTAGGGTACTAAAATTGGTCTTTGAAGAAGACCAGGACCTCAAGAATATTACTAGGGAAGTTTAGAAGAGATATTTTCAGTGGTTGGAAGAGAATTATGGCTCAAAGTGGTGTGAGGAGAAGAGGAAGGAGGTTCCCTTTTATAAGGGACGAGAGGGGCACCTTATGAAAAACTAAAAATATTATTTTATAATAAAGTACAATTCGGTTTTTAATAGCTTCAAATTGATTTATTTTCGAATACAAAGTGGGGATGGGTCGAAATCCTCTCATCCAATAGTTTTTAGATAGGTTTGGGTCATTATATTATCCTTATCTTTTAGTTTTAACTATTAGTTATTTAGATTGACATTTACCATGTCACTTTGTATTTTTATATTATATAGATAATAAACGTACCATATATATCCCAGAGACCCCCAAGTGGTTTATTAATGATACACCTATCACGATATAAGTATCTTGGCCGAACTTTATATTTTTAGGAATATAATAACAATTAATAATATAATATTTGTTTTAAAAACTAGTTTATGTCAATTTTGAAACTATTTGGTAATTGATTTTTGTGAAAATCATAACACCATGATTAGTTCGAAAAAAGTTAATTAAACCAATAATAACATCTAATGTTAACCTATAAAATTATTTTGATTCATAAAAAGTCTCAAATTACATTTATTTGTGTATTTTTAACATAAAATATGTTAATATTTCATTAATAGGGTAATTAATGCATTATCATTGTGTCATAAATAAATTAACTTATTTAACATCTAAAAATTATAAATAAAATAACATTATGTATGAAATATTTTTATATTTATAATGAATATTTATAGTCTAATTTATCTTATGTATAACCATATATTAAAAATTATTTAGTTATTAAACTTTGATTTTAACTATTTTAACCCTTCTTCAAATAAATTAATAATAAATGTCCAAATCTAATCTAAGTGGACCTAAATGGTAATATTTTATTACTATGGTTGTTTTTGGTCGAATTAATCTTATACAATAGAATTAGGAAATGTGTTAGGATAATAATAATATCATTTTTACCCTTAATTACCCTATTTACTTTTAACCTCGGTAAATAAAAGTAAAAAGTTACTATTCATCCAAAATTATTCTCATCTCATTGAACCACATTTTAGTCTTTGATATTAACCATGTCTCTCGGATTTTCGAAATTACACTCATTGAAGCGGTAAAATTATGTTTTATGTATGTTTGCAAAAAGCTCCAAGGAGGTATGTAAAAGATGGTGAAAAGTTCAATAAAATTTTTATATATCAAAATTTATTATAAAATGACTCCAATTAATTAAATTTAACATATATGGGTATTATGTATCAATTTTGACCTAAAAAAATTTAAATAAAATAATTAATTATTTAAATAAAAAGTAGGTTTTTAAATAGTAACCCATTGTTTTCTCTATTCCCCAAAAATTGAATGTTTTCAGAAAAATACCAAAAATTCACCCTAGGCTAATTTTGATATTCCGAATCCAAAAATGAAGTCCATTTTGAGATATAAAATTTTTAAAATTTCAAAAAATTGGTATTACTATTCATTACAGCTAGTTCATAATAATAATAATAATATCTTGTTTAGTGAAACTCAATATTGCGTACTACACACACTATCGAGGAAGGTCTTGATTGCATGTAATGCAAGCCAAGTTAGGGCTGCGTGTAGTTAAAGCACCGTTTGGTGTTGTGTATGACATAATCAAAACATATTTCATTTATACATTAAAAAAAATTTATACTTAATGTTGCATAGAATAATTTCCGCAAAACGAACATGAAATTGTGTGTAACACGAGCCAAGAATAGTGTAGCGTATACTGCAAGATAATATGATGTTTCATATAGTAAAAGCTAAACATGGTGTAGTGTATAATAGAAGACATCAATGAAATTAAAAGAATATTTTTCATAACATCTCATGGTGTTACACTAGCTCCAGTAACCTTTCGGCTTTAGTGAATTCACTAGAATATAATTACAAGGTGAAAGTACATTGTCTCAATTATCGTTTTATATGCGTGAGGGTTCATGATTTTTTTCCCTTTAGGGATATATTTTTCAATTGATTAATGAAGATAATAAATTTTTCAGGATAGAAATATGGGAGTGGGGATCCTCAGCTGTATTTAATATGATTCATTCATGTTATAGTATTTGTTTCCTCAAAAATTATTTTCACATGAATGATAAATTTTCATTCTTATTATTATATATTATTGTTATAAATTAGGTCAACAAATGATGACCCTATAAATATTGAACGAGTGTCACCATAATATAATAAACATTTATTCATGTAATATTCCTTCCCTATGATAGTGTTCCTAATATTGTTGATTATGAAAGGTGTTTTCTACTATTAATATTCTGATATCTTTTTCAAAAATAATTTTTAAATCTCCTCAAATTAAAATGGTAATGTACATAAATATTTTAATTGAAAAGATTTTTTGTATATATGATGTTTTTTGGTTTCCCTATTGCTTTTGATGTTGATTGATGTGATGGTATGTGATATAGGTTGATATTTTGGTGTGGTTGTTTTTTTAGATTTTTTTTTTGTGGGGATACGGTTTTGTTATCTGACCTGAGATTTCTGAATTGATATGGAAACGTTTGATATAATTTTTTGTTTTCATAGTAAGTACCTGATAATCAAGGAACTCATAAAAAATATAGAGTTATAATTAATTTTTTTTGGGATATCTTGTTTGGGTTTGAAATAATTAAAATATAAATTATACTGTGGTGTTTAAATTGATTGTGGAATTTCAATTATTGAATCTGAAAATGGTTCATATATTACATGGTAATCTGATAACTATGAAATTGATTTGTATTAATTTGTGAAAATGAAAAATAATATAATCAAATGGGTTCTATTGATATGGAATGGATTGGATTGGGGTATTTGTGTTACTCAAAACTAAAAAATTCATGAAATGGAAGAACATGTAATTGAATTATGATTTGTCTACCCTATGGTTTGTTGAATTTTTGTTGTTGTAGATACTTTTTTAGTGGCATCAAATTTTGTGGATATTTAAAGACCTTTTAAGAAATGTTTTGAATTTTATGTTATTCCTATTGAAAATACATAGTAATGGCATTATTTTTGTGGAATTATATATTATATTTTCATTATGATTTAAATACACACCACACCCATGTCAATCAATTTTTATTGACACCCTTATGTTTTGGGTGGTGTATTTCCAACATCCAAATGGTGATGATGGATGGATGGTTTCTCCCCCTTCCCCCACTATCTTCAAAATGATGATTTTATGCGTGGGAAATGATTAATTCAATATTATACTAGACTTTTAGTAGTATTCTATGGGTTGATAATGTGGTTCACTATGGGGGTTTTCCATGGGCGGATGAGGTTGTAAGGTTGATGCCATTTATATCCATTATAACCTAATTATTTGGTTATGAATGTGGAAGTGATGTGATTTCCTAGGTGACATTGGTTGTTTGAGATGTATATCCTAGGTTTTATTTGGTGGGATGTGATGTGAATGCCCTAGTGTCTTCAGATGATATAGAAATTTATCTCCCATGTGTCTTTAGGTGGGATATGATGTGATGGATTAGGTGGCTTCATGTGACATTAATATATAGAAGATATTCGAGCCCCATGACATACAATAATGGGGAATTAAAATGAAACACTAGAGAAAAGGTTTTGTTAGGTACCCTTTTACAAATATGTTTCTTGATTTTCTACTATACTATGATACATTGTTTGGTATGTGTTCTTTGAAAATGATTGGATTGGTTAGTCAACATCAATAGATTCTTTTGGGTTTTTTGTTATCATGTTGAGGCATTTTCATACTCTTTTTAAAATGTTCACTAGAGATATTGGATTTGATCCAACAGGTATATAGGTATTCTGTTCCTTAGTATATATAAACTATTTTTCAGTTTCTCCAAAGATCATAGGGGATTGATCTGGAAATTAAAATATTATCCATTGGTGTTTCTACTACATTACCATCATAGAAACGACTTGGATTTTTTTTTTGGAGTATTTTAATATACTCATATGTCATTACATGCAGTATGGATATTTTGGAATTTAATTTTTTTATGTTATGATTTTTTTTGGGTTTATATTCTATCTACCAATCATAATGGTATTTCTTTTCAGGGTAAAATATCCCATATGTGTTACTTTTTATACCCTTGGTGCTATTCAATGAGCTAAAGCCTACTAGGGGCAAGACTCATGGTAAATGACAAAATTTTCTTCATTACCGCACTAGGAATGGTGTCTCTAGAGGGAGGGAGTTTTGAAAAATAATTAAGAAATAGTAATCAATTTTATACATTAATAAGAAATTTATATCTAACTATGTTTGATGGTTTTAGATAAACAATTATATTAACGTCCTAGAGACCATAAAACCAAGATACCAATTAGTATCATTTCCATTTTTCAATGAACATGACATAAATAAGGTATGCTTCATTTTTTTATAAATATAATAAAATTTAATTAAATTAAACATTATAAACCGTCCATGTGAGGTGGTGATGAATACCAAATCACATCTCTTCATAGATGTGAAAATATATAAGTAAAAATGAACGATTTCATCAATTTTCAATCAATTGAATTGAAAAAAATATGTCATATATATAATTTACATAATGAAAAAAAATTATATAAATATTGTATATATACATAAAATCAATATTTTCACCAATCATGATAGGCGGTGATGAATAAAATATTACATTGGTTCTTGAGATGGTATACCTTTGTACACATGAACGATGGTTTGGCATCCCATTTTTTGGTGAAGGATGTTGATTAGAGGTAAGTATTAATCATTAAAAAAATTTATTGTATGGATTATAATGAATTTATTATATCATAATGGTTATTGTCATTTTTATGGAGGTAGAAGAAGAAATAAAACAAAATTAATCAGGTTAAAACTATAACTCTTCTTCAAGAAACACTTTATTTATAACATGTGAATCATTAAAAAATTAGTATTATAATTAAAGAAATTCTTATAAGATATGATTATGGATGTTATAAATTTATTTTGGTAGTTTTGGGATGAACTAAATGGATTTTTTAGTGTAGAGAGTGGAGTAGAGGTTGTATCCTTTTATAATGATGGGGTAAAACACATTATTACTTTTTAAATATATTAAAATCTATTACATTATTAATTAGATAAAATGGATTAAAAATTAAATATTTTAATATATATAATGTATGATATAGTTTCTAAATATTTCTAGAAAATTGGATTGGTAAAAAAATTATGTCATTTTTACCCTTATCACATTAGTTTAACCCCTGGTAAAGATGTCTTAACTTTAACAATTTCAATATTCTTTTACATTTTTTGATATTAATTATGACCAAATAACATGTTAACATTATTAAATAATATTAATTATTCTGATTCAAAATATGTAATACATTTTATTAAATTATATTCATAGATTTGGTAGAATATAATTAAAAATTAATCCTATGAAATGCAATGGAATGTAGTACTCCAAAACAAATTTCATCTAAAGTGTAAAAAATTGTATAATAAAATATATCAAAAAATTGATTCCAATAACCATATTTTGATTAATTATAAAATAAATAGTTTAATTTTACACTGAAACAATTTAAAAATAAATAATCTTTTAAATGGTTTAAAGAGGAAAAGGTTTTTAATTAAAATCTAGAATTTTCAATTTTCATTGGAAAAAATAAAACATTTTTAAAAAATCTCAATTAATTAGGCTTTGATATTTTGAATATTATGAACTAAAAATTTTATATAATTTTTGAAATTATAATTAAAAAATTAAAATTTATATTCTTTAATAAAACCATATAATGTTTTAAAACCTAATTATATTATAAATAATTCATTAT
This sequence comes from Viscum album, assembly GCA_963277665.1. Lineage (NCBI taxonomy): Eukaryota > Viridiplantae > Streptophyta > Magnoliopsida > Santalales > Viscaceae > Viscum > Viscum album. The sequence goes on from OY728120.1 coordinate 1,118,654,278, forward strand.
TCCACTTCCCTAAAAAGTACATAATATTATTATAATTAATATGAATGTTTCAAATAAAATTGATGAATACATATAATATAAGTAATTTTTTAGTTTTACATTACCTGGGTTGTTACATTTATTAAATCTATTCCACAACGACATCCAATTTCAATTATCTAAATATTGATTCAAATTCTTATAAAATCGAATAATCAAAACCATACCAAATATCAATGATGTCATTCTATACAGAGTTATCCTTAATGTGTTCAAAAATGTTCTCTCATCCTAATTCCCAAATATAATTGAAATTATAGTAAAAAATAACTATAGCCTACCCTGATACGTAACGAGACACACAATACCCACACTAACAAATCTAGTTCAAAAAATATTTTTAAAATAATTTGATTTGATACAAAATAGAATAAAAATATATGTTATCATTCCCTTTTATTAATTATAAAATATCACAAATAGTCATTATCCCATGAATAGAATTTTTAATGACTTTATGGATCATATAAATAATAAACTCTTGTTATGTTCACTGTGAAATTTCACCATTATGGAGCAATATTTGAATGCCTTCTTTGCTCCTCAAAAGGCTCACTCTTCATTATAACCAAAGGAATAAGTATATAGTGAAGGGGTGATACCAAAAAATTTTATAGTGTCTATAACAATATTATAAATAATTATGATATTTTATGATCCATGTGAAATGTTTTCTATATTATTGCTATATTAGACTCCCTTCAAGACTCCTCATAAGTTATACTCATCATTATAACCAAGGTAATAGAAATATATGGAAGGTGTTTGATGAAAATATTAGTTAGGGTAAATCATATATACATATCCACAAGAGTGGGATAATAATTAGATTATAGTATAGGATAATGGTTGAAATTTAATATTAAGAACATCATGGAATAGAAAAAGTTATCGATAAGGAATATTATAATGGCCTATCATCACAAAAGATCACATATTTTCTATGAAATAGTTGTGCAGAAACATGACAAAATAAACAAGGTCATTAGTAGAATATCATATCTATATAACATAGAAATGTGAAAAAATAATGATATAATCATATTATAGTAGACCATGAATTAATACATGATGACTGTAATATAATTTTCTTGTTATATCACATTAAATACATCATAGCCTTGGGATTAACACCTATGTACCCAATGATTTTTGGGATACTATATATGTTTATTTTGAGGCTTAGGATACTAACCATGTACCTTTTTTGTCATAGGCTATTACCCGTTTACCCTCCTGGGCTGGGGTACTACTCATTTACCCAATTCGTATTGGGATACAACTTTTGCAACCACTTTAAATGCATGAGATATAATTCATAATTAAATGAATAATATAGTGATATATAACCCCAACAATCAAAAATAATCATCCATTCTTTTTTGTTCTATGATAAAAATAAATCATTAATATTTCAAACACAAAATAATTATTCCAATGACAAGATATGGAATTCATTAAAACATCCATATAACCTTTCAATGGAAATCCAATGAAATTAAGGTATAAAAAATATATGTGATGTAACATAATGATCATTAATGATTTTGACCTAGATTGAAAATTAATTTTCATGATCATTAATAATTTCAATTTTCAATATATTATGGAACATCTCTATTCATTTTAAATTCATTATAAAATATGTTTATTTGGGAAACCATTTTCAAACAAGTAAAGATGCATTCATTAAATTGAATATTCATAATGGTGAATGAATATGTTCAAATAGAAAGAATAATAAAAATATATTTTAGAAATCATTTTTAACATTATCAAAAAAAAGAATGTTTTAAAGGTAACATTCAAAATTATATTTTTCTAGAAGGTGAAGCTAAAAATGTGGAAAATATTTATCTTTAAAAAATGACAATATTAATGGATCATTAGATAAGGCCAAAATAAATTATCATAGAAATGGGAAGTGGAAATAACGAATACTCATGGAATCTATTTTAATATGTTATATATAATTTGAGAAATCCTATATTCTAAAAATGTAAAATAAAATATTATTTGGAAAGGATTCTAAAGGGAATATGAATTTTTCATGAGAAAAAAAACTGGTTCCCAAATAAAATGAAGAGAATTAGTGGGAAAATAAATATAGTTATAGAAGAAAAATAGTTTATATGGATAGGATGGTGGTCATTTTTATCCATATCAATGTATATAAAGAAATAAATCCATAAACACTATAAGAAAATAAACCTATACCCATAGTTTTGGGAGAACAGTGGGTATGGGATTTGTGGGAATTTTTTTGAGAAGAACTATACCCCCAGTTGTAAAATACCATTTGTATAGGTTATACTATATACACTATTTATGTAAACTATATAAATAGGTTACATGATGAAAAATAATTTCTAAATATACCTAATGTTTGAAAGAACCATGGGTATAGGCTAACCAATTATTTTTTCAAAAAAATAAAATGCATAAAAAATATTTAAATAAATATATTCTAATATATATATAAATTTATAAATATATAAATTTTTGTTTTTTATATAATAACATAAAATTTTTCATAGAGTACTAGTAATGTCACTAAACTCTAAGGTTATGGGGCTGGGATCAAATCCGGATATTATTTTTTTAATAAACTACCTATATCATCAAGTTTCCAAACCATTGGTATATGTATATTCCCACGGTTTTGGAAACATTGTGTTTAATAATTCACATAAAAATTGATATACCAGGGTTTTAAAACCCATGGGTATAGTTATGTTATGATGGCTTGGTTTTATGATGGTTTATAGAACCATGGGTATAGCGTATAACAATTGTTTTTTGGGCTATACCCACAGTTTTGAGTTGAGGGTATTGGTAAAAAATCCATTAGTGAAAGGTAGTGTCCTAGAAAATAATTTTGAATAACATTATAATATCATCATATAACAAGACAAAAAATATCATAAAACCATAGTCTAGGGGGAATAATTTTTACATTCGAAAATAAGAGTAAAAAAACCCCTTTATGGGTTAGAAATTGATTATATGTACCATATGAAACAGAGAGTTATAAATTTAATATTAAATATGATGAATAATATTTCATTATGATATTATATATCTATTATGTAGTATACACACCATTTAAATGTAATTATTTGTTTGTGTAACAAGTCCCAATGAAAGTAAACTCCGACTAAACACCTTTAAATCGTTAGCATCTATCATATTGAAAATAATATAATGGAACCCAATGAGGCTGAATTATAAATAATTTATATTTTTTGAAAATTATGATAATTTTAAACCATATCCAATATATACACCATAAATATATCTATTTAGTTTTCATCATATTTGTATTGAGAAAAATTGAGATGAGATACCCCTTTCCATTATCCTCGCAAAGCCTAATATACTCTGAACACATGTATATAGAAAAAAACTATCTTAATCACCTAATTAGGAGCATTATTCTTATTTGTAACTATTTATAATCATCAGTTTTTATTCTTTACTACTGATATACTAGTTGGTTATATTTGGCTTTCATCACCAGATGTTATTAATTTCAATAGTTTCATTATTACCTATTTTTTAATGGTTGGTCGATTATTGTATTTAATTAGTATAATTATATTATAGGAACTTGAATATTTTTTTATATTGGTTTATAATGTTTTTATTTTGTTATAGAAGCATTCTATTTATGATTTGGGACGATGATGTTAGAAAGATCTTGTTTCTTAAATTCTTAATTTACAATAAGTAGGTTAAAAAAAATAAGTTAAATATAAATTTAATATTTCCTATAATGTAAAAAAGTAAATATTTTATTATTATTGACTAATAAAAAATTTATTTATATTTCTATAGTCATATATAATTGAAAATTTTATCATTTTTCAGGATAGCTTATAAACATACCCGAACACGAAAAACCTACAATATCTGGGAATGTATGGTGAGGTAGGTGATTATTATGTCATTATGTAATTATTATATAGGCATATATATATTTTTTATAATTTTTTATGATTTTGAATATTATTTGAACATATTTTTAAAAATTATAAGAACCAACATGGAAAATGAAATGTGTCACTTTTGTAGAAGGGGTTTTCTGTTAGTTTGCACTGTGAGACCCCATTATTTCAATGAAACATTTTTGTTTAAATAATTTTATTTTTTTTATTTTTTTTCATGAAACACTATGTTTAATCAAATAAAAATATACTATAAAAATATTATTATTTATAATAACAATTATAACCTATCCGTAAGAATGAAAGGTATGAATAGGGAATACTAAATTTTGAAAAAATATATATTTATATATGTATAAAATTAATTCATTGGTTATTAATTTATTATTAATGAAAATAAAAATCATTTGAAATAAAGTAAAAATTTTTTTATAATTTTTTTATATATGTAAATTTTATTAAATTAATTAATTAAATTAATTTCTATTGGGGAGTGATTTTAATTTTAGGTATATATTGTTTTTCTGAAAACGTTTTAAATCCAAGAAAATATTTTTATAGGCATATGATAAGAATAAATACAATTTTGTTCTTAGAAATTCATTTCATTATAAGTAGATAATTTCTTATATTTTATTCACATACATTATAATTTATTTCTATCATTTATAGTTATTGAATTAGATAAAAGGAATAAAATATTTAGAATTATGAGGCTCAATTTTAATAAATAAGATATTTATTTGTCAATATTACTAGTAACTGTGGTAAAATTTATCACCTTGGTAAATGGTAAATTTGGGCATTGTAGATTATAAATAAGTTTTAAGGCCATTAATATACATCAAAATTATTATTATATTACATCAATTTGACCCATAACACGTTTTGTTTAAAATTTTGTTTTTTAATTGACAGATGTCCATGAAAATGGCTTATATATATTATTTTAATCAAAGAAAGTTAGAAAATGTCAAACTCAATGTCTTTAAAATCTATAACATGTCAAGATAGGGAAAAAAGTAATTTATGAACTAATATTTGTGTTTATTTTTATATTACGAAATTAGTTTCTTTATTGTTATTTTAGTATTGGATAGTTTTATATTGACCATAATTTCTTATAGAAGACCAATGCATTATTTAACTATTTATTATAATAATATATTATGTGATTTTAAAAATATTAAAAGTGATATTAATTTATTGTGTTTATGTAAATGATGATTTATCAGGATCTATGACATATTAGGTAGATTTTAATTCATTATATTTTAATTCCTCCTTTATCTTGATTTATAAAATGGTTAATTAAACGAATAGATTTTAAATATACGAAAATGATATTTTATCAAAAATAGGATTTTTTTAATTATTTAAAAAATGATTAAATATGGAATGTCAAATATGATATGGAAAATAATTTCATAAATAGTCCATTTGTGGTCCAATTTTATCCTTTTAAGAAAAAATACACCCCTATAATATTGAAAACTTAGTTACTATATTTAATAGAAAAAATTGGATAACTAAGAGTTAAATAGAGGGATATTATTTAAAATTAGACAAAAATTTATTTAAATTATATTTTATGATGATATATCCTACCTTATAATTCAATATCTGTAAATTTAGAGGTATTTTTATTGTGAATATATTAATTTTAAATCATTAATTTCAAAATTTACAAAATTTACTGACAACTCAAGTTTAAAATGGAACCACATAACTCAATTCTTCAACCCACATTGATCCATATATCATGACCAAACTTTTAAAATTTTTCTTCCTAACTTCTCAAGAAACATTCTATAGGTTTAATCATCCCATAATTGTTACCCTAGTTTCTTTTAGAGGATATCTAATGGGGTCCTTTTTAAGAAGTTTTAATCCCCTTAACCAATCAATTTATTTTCTACTATTCTTTACTAAAAATAAATATATGTCTTGTATCCTAAAATAATAGCTTCATAAATATTAAATATACTATAAATTTGATATTATTATTATTATTAAACCTTTATACACCCTTTTGACCTTCAAATTAGTTGTGAAAGTATCACTCGTGTGTACATATGACTTACCATTTCCATATTATGATACAATAAATTTTCATAACCATAATTTATAGATGCTTTTTATGATGGTTTTAATCTTTATATCTGATATTAAAGGAAAAAATATTCTTCTAAAATTATAATATGATTTTTACCTTCTTATCATCCAATCCTCGGGGAAACAATGATGTCATTCATGAATACGTATGGACTACCACCTCTATAAAGTGATGTGATTCACATTTAATTTATATTTTTCATCAATGGTAATGATGATATATTTTATTAATATATATATTATATCAATGATATGATAATGATCATGGGAATTTTAACTGATATTTAACGTTCATTCATTACATCCATTAAAGAATGAAAACAATGTTCGTGTTTACATATGACCTACCATATCTATTAATTGTTGAATTCATTTGTATATATTTTATTTTTATGGATGAAAATAAATATGTGTATAATTTAAAAAATAATATTTTAATTATGAAAAAATACTATATATTATAGAAATAAGATATTCCATCATGAATAAGAACTACTGAAATGATATAAGACTAATAACCAAATTAGTTTAAGCTGAGAAATAATAATTATTACAAAGAATCATTGAAGAAATGGGTAGTTAAATTATGATAAAAGAGTCACATATGATATAATATTGATTAATATATATATGGTATTGAAATATTCTAAATATAAATTTTTTATATATGAGTTTAGTGTGCTTTTAAAGCAAGGTGAACTCAATTTAAGGGTTTTATATTACAATCTCATCAATATTCAGTAGTGATTATGTTTAACTCTCCATTGGGAAATTTTCCTCTAACATACCAATGTATTATGAAAATGTTATAAAAATATTTTTTAACATTCTCCAATTCCTTTCTAAATTTATTGGACCCAATTATGGATTTTTATAAAACTATTTCAATGGAATATTTTATTCACTATCCAAATGAGGTAAATTATGAAATTTATGAAAAATATATGGAATAAATGATTTTTAAATTATATGGCATGAATTAATTTTCCAGTAATCATAAATGATATTTTCTTTTAAAATTAATTTAAATTATTATACTGTTGTTTTCAATAAATCCTTTTTTCTGTGCATAGTATTTTTAAAAGAGATATACTCTCAAATGTGAATGGTTATTTTCCTAGAACATTAATCAATTTGATATTTTAAAATGATTTCCATATATGATGAAATAAATTGATGTTACATAATATTTTTTAGGGATATGATCCCATATAACATTCATATTCATTTTATTGATAGTTTATTTTTATTATGAAAATATGATTATGAACTCAACTTCATTTCCATGGGTTATGCTACGATGAAATGATTATGAAAAAAAATTAGTTTTCTATAGTTCTAATATGATGAATTATTTATGATCATGTTCCACATATATATATTATTTTGATTAAGTGATGGGTTAAAACTATATATCTTTCTAATTTATTTTGTAATGATTAAAATCTAATGAGATAAACTAAAATTAAATGGCTTGTGAAACATGTTCAGTAATGTAAATATAAAATAATTTGATTGTCTTGGGACTGAACCTTAACTACTATGATCGTTTGAGGAGTGAACCATTTCACTATAATATTCATGGAAAAAAATCCTTGATTAATGTTGAAATAAATTTCTATTGTTATATGGATACCACAATTTATGTCTTACACCATTTTAATTCTCTCATGTCCCGTGTTCATTAAAAAAAATATTATACATTTATTGTGAATATAATTTATTTATACATGACCTAATATTATGAGCTATGATATACAAAATATATTTTTAATGTGTTTTTTTTCATACTCTCATAATATTCTTCCAATTTTATTCTTATTTGATCATTTATACCTCCCTTGTTTACAAATACATAGAATCTCAAATCAACCTTTCATATATTTCTCTTCCCTGTGTTATGAAGAAAGTTATTATGTATGATATTTCATATAATGGTTCTAATTATAATGAAATATGTGAGAGATGATGTATATATTATGAACCAACAGTTTATGTTTCCTTGTTTCCAAAGACAATAGACCTATATTCTTCTTTAGAATAATCATATTCAATGTTTTTAACAATAATATATAAAAATTTTATTATCTGTATATTATATGTATGGTTATTTATTATTTTTATCATAGAATGGTTTAGTTATACATCAAAAACTAGAATGAGAAATCATTTGAAACAACACTGTGGGTAAGTCTATGTGTAAGATAAAATCCTAATTTTTTTAATGATATTGAATGGTTTAGGATAATACTATGGTTTCATAGAAGAAGGTGTCATGATTTTGAAATCATATAAATGAGTTTTCTGGATATATAGTTTCTCAACAGGATTGTTTTTACTCACGCTATGCTTTCTAGTTCTATTCAATAGATAGATACCAAGGGGATCATGTTAATGTTTAATGTGATATAAAATGAAGTCATTTTCCTACTAAGAAACATAATGTAATGGGAGATGGAATATAATACGTTGTTCTTATACACATGTAACATCCTAGCCTAGGGTGGAAAATCTTGTTCCCCAAGTTAGTTGGTCAAATCGACTCAAGTGCATATCAATAAATTCTAGAGGATACTAACTAGGAACGAGGGCCTAAAATGTATTATTGTGGATAATATGTCATCATTAACTTAGTGGAACAAATAGTTAGTAATCATACAGATCAATAGTAGAAGCAACATAATAATTCATAAGATTTAGGAATTTTCATTAAAATCACATTACTGGTAACCCACCACTCATGAAGAATTTGAACAATAAAAAAATAAATTAGCTGATATAAATAATCAAATTATAGAAATGGATTGATATAAACAATGATCATGACACATTTTTTCCCTCTAAAAATCAACCAAAACTGGTATATAGATAGTCAGTATAATACATGTATCAAAATACCAAAAAGACAAAAAATCATGATCTCTATGGTGAATCAAAAGTCTCAGCTCAGTCTTGTGATCCCCTACTTCTATGAATGGTATTATTTCAAGTATCTAATTGTGGGAACATGAACTTATGCCTACTTATGTCTATATAGTCTATCAATGTAAACAAAGATGGCTCAACCAACGTGTTAGATACATTCCCAGTCGGTCTTCATGTATATTGTGTCTAAAAATCATTAATGTATAGTACTATATAAACATTGTGCAAGTTAGATAATAGATATGACAGTAATACAATTAAAATTCCCATGAAAAAATTAATAACTTTATGTGATATTGTCATGCTAAACATGTCTCCTATAAAAAAAAGTTTCAATATCAGATTACAGGGCAACACAAATGTATAAGGATGTAAAAAGAACACCCATTATATATACAAAATATATCATAACACACATGACCATGTTTTATATCCTATATATAATATCAACCATGACTAAGAAATATAATCATGTATGTCACATTTACCATGGAGATTCCATATAAAAGAGATGCCAGACCCCACAAGGACAAATACAAGGTATAGTGGACCAAAAAATACTCGTTGTGTCATAAGATCATCTCGATGGATACTCAGTTAAATTTGGTTTTTGGTCAAAGTAGCATCTCAATAGAACACATCCACTCTGAATGCCAATAACTCAGATCCAAGGGGTAGCAAGGCCCATGGAATCCCATTGATTCATGAATCAAAGATAAATCTAATCCACAACGTCCACAACCACTGTCATGACCTATGTTATAGCACTCCCATGGTTTCCTATGGAAACATCCATATTTTAATTCAATCTTCATTTCATACCATCCTATCTTGCATGTTATTCTAACAGAAATAAAAATTCGCATTTAATTACAATCAATTAGTTTACCCTACTCGTATAAAAATTCTAATTTAAAAAGATAAACAATTCACATTATTTATAACAAGGAAAAAGGGGGGAGCATCACCAAACTAACGAATTTAAATAAATTTAGTTATAAATTTGTTTCTCTAACTAATAAATCATAGACCCTCTCCCAAAGGGTGGTATTAAAACAGGAAAAGACAAGGAAAACCCCGATGGGTGGCATTGATTTAGGTAACAAACTTCAATAGTCCCATGGAAATATAGGGAATACATATCTTTTCCTAATATGTGTAGGTTATTTAATAAAATAATTATAAGGGCATATCAAAATATTATAATGTGCATTATAATAGAACAAGTCACTATAAATAACAAAAACCTAAGGGAATGGTATAGACCACCTACTGCAGTTCAATAGAAAAGTGTTAATCTAGAATAGGAAATTGATTAGACTCTGGTCAGGAGAAAAAAATGGATGGAAACTATGAATGTAACACATTGTATATTGAACCTAAATAGCACATCCAAAACTTATTATAATTAATAATGACACAAATAGAACGAATTACTCACCAACACAAAACTAATGAGATTTACGATAGTTGATTCAATGTTCGGATGACACAAAAGAAGAAACAACTACTTTATGGATTAAAAATAGATATCTTAAATAGGTTTATTTCTCCAAGAATGAAAAGGGAAGGAGGGTTCAAAATTATAAACTCATCTATGTAATTTTGGTAATTTCTATCAAAAAATTGGGTCCCATGGTTTTTCTAAAATGTTGGCAAAACAGTGCACCAACCATGACAACTTCACTGTATGTTGAGGAACCCTGAAATTTTAGGGAACAAAGCTTACCAAACCATCTAAAATCTATGTATCATCCCACTATCTGAGCCTACAGTAATCCACAATGTAATGCACCATTGGTTTCATGATTTCCTAAAACTATGCAGCAAATTTCACCCCACTATGAAACCTATCACGATTATGGGAAACTGTGTAAACTAACCAACATGGTTTCTCCTAACATTGTGTGCATTCTATTTGTTTCAATATTCAATGATTTTTGATCTTAACAATACTTTAAAAATATTGATACACCAAAAAATCAAGGGGTATTAACATTTTTCCATAAAGAATAATTTAATTCAAAATTTAAATGATTTTCACCTAATACAAAAACCCAAAATCATATAATATTACCCCCTCTGTTACATTCATTCATGGGTTTCTCTCTCAGGTGTTATCAAGATTCATCTTAGAATAACTCTAGAAACTAAAAACATGTTTTGGCCTCCTACTTCCAAATCTCATCCTGTAAACATATGTTCTACTGTAGAACCCATACTAGATGAACTGAATGGCTTCGAATAAGATTCATGACTCTATCTACAATTCGAATAATATGATCCTCAAACAATGAATTATCATGTAACTCTACCTCAATATATTTCATAATGTGAGTTGGGTGTGAGTGATAATTGAATATATGAGATAAATGGAAGATGTCATGAAATCTTCCAAGGTATCCTGATATATCTCTATCCCATCCTCGAAGAGATAAAAAAATATTTGATCTCTGACATCTAAGTATATAGGTCTTCTGTAGTGATCAATGTAATATTTGTGTTGACAATATATAGTATCCATCAAGTCATTGAATAATTATACTAGCTTATAAGTATGTTTCATGAGATGTGGTATGATAAATGCTATAACACTTTCATCTAGAATGAATAGAGTTATCAAAATGTATTACATTACAAAGCCTAATAAGGTTCCACTTGTATAGTCACATGTTTTATATTAATGTATGTAAACTCAATTAGGGTAATATTTCTCTCACAAGAGCCACAAAAATCAAGAACTCATTCACATATCATGTCCTCAAAAAACTATATCATACACTCAGTCTAGATATCATTTTGAGGGTCATATACCTTTGTTATAAAAACCTATGTCCCTAATACCCTCTATACAATCTAGTTGAAAGGAGATGTAAACCAATATCCCATATATTAAACTATAGTACAATAGACCACATGAAGTTGTAATATCTCAAAATTATACATCCTCCGTTGATCATCAGCCAAGGGGGTCTTCCTCATCGATATGAAATCAACAACCTTGGTGATCATGTCAATAGTAACCCAAATTGAATCACTACCTAAAGATGTCCTCTGGAAACTGGTCACAAAATCCATTGTGAAGTCATCATATTTTCACTTAAGAATGGGTGACTATTATAAAAGTCTAGAGGGTCAATAATTTTCTACCTTCACCTTCTGAAACATGGAAGACCATGTAATGAAAAAATCATCATCACATTTCATACCCAGCCACCAGTACTAATGATGTAAGTAATGATAAATCTTGGTATTTCCATGATGCACATCTCTAAATAGGATTGAAACTCCCTTCTTATATCCTCATGTTAGTCAACTTGAACCCATGAATGTATATGAATTTTAATGATATCTTCCTCACCCATAGTCTAACCAAGAGGTGTTTCCATAGTTTCCACACTCTCCCATAGGACTAAAACCACTGAATATGAAATCTATTTCATTTTCACTATATCTATAAGAGTGTATATCAAACAAAATTAGTAATGAAATGTTATCCCACGATAATCCCATACCTTCAACTGAATCTACAAAATAAAATCCATCATATTCCAATTGTTACTGGCCTCCTAATCTATGTGTATCAGAGTCCTATTAGTCAGTGAATTTTCCATTTTATTTCAAATACTATGTGTATAGGTATGATAAAATTCAAAATACTATAGGTAATCATACCACCATCAATACCTCAGATTTAAGTCTTTATTTTTAAATATTTAGTGGAGTATTTTTTGGTCAATGTGCAGCACAAATTTTTTTCCATTTCATTAATGTAGCCAACAATGCAATGAAATAATAAATGTGAAAAAATATAGGTTGTGTGTAAGGTAATTATTATCATGTTGTCTCAAATTCTCAGACCCATATGTAATGACTCAATCCCCTTCATAACAAATTTTACCTAACAAATACTTGTTTTGTCATAATACACTTTGTATCACATGCCTAGATCAAGTAGAATCAATACCGGTATTGAATTAAGTCTCCCTTTTAGCTCCTTAATGGAAATATCACAAGAATAATTCCATACAAAATTTGCGACCATCTTAGTTAATCAAATCATTTGCATTTTTAATAATGATATGTTCTGTAAGAAATTATCTTCATATTCATGTATCAAAAAAACAATGAATATCAAATATGTTATTGGGATTCTCCCATGAGACAAACAATAACACACTCTCTAGGTCAACCGATACTCCCATATCTGAGATAATATAACACATGAAGTGATTATTATCCATCATAAAGTGGAACTTTGTGAACATAGATAATATGCGTTTCTTACTCAAAGTATTCAAAATGATCTCATGATTTTTTTCAAGGTCATGTTGATTGTGATAATACACCATGGCATTGTGCATGAAACCAACCACAATTGAATTTAGAAAAAGATAGAAAACTCGGTTCATCAGAGCCAAGAAAACTATGAGAACATTATAGAGATATAACAACATAACAAGATTTACATATAGGCCATACCTACCACAAAAATATGAATGATGTATTTCTATAGGTCAATCATGTGCATAGGGATATATTGGACATAAATAAATTAAAGATAACACCCAGGCTCCTCTAAGGAGATCAAACATTTCATATATCCATGGAATGAGAATTTGGTTCTAAACCATCATATTGATCAATTTTTGGTAGTCCAATCATATATTAAGGTTAACATCCTCATTTTTTCACAAAAAAGATCATCTCACCCCATAGAGAAGTTCTAGGTTTTATATACTACTTTTTTCCCAAAGTCCTCTAGCTGACTCTTGAACTCTAACAACTCCATCATTGCCATCCTATAAAGAGGAATGGACATTAGTTCATGTCTTGGAATTATTTTGATGGAGAACTCCACCTATATAATAGGAGATAAACTCGAATTTTTTTCCCTGAAGTCACCCTGAAATGATCAACCTGTAGAGAAAAATATGTTAGACGGAATCCCTGATCATCCTGAAAAGAAAGTAATCTCAGTTGTCACCCCACCTATCACAAAATACTATGTTCCATCTTGATATTCATTGAAAATCCATTCATCATGGTGAATATACATTCATCCCTAGGGTTCTGTGAAAGTCTCCATCTGATGATAGAATTCAACATATTCTTGATAAGAAAATATCTAGTCCATACCGAGTATGATGTAAAACACTATCATCTTGAGGAAAAAAGGATCACAGATGATGTGACACCAACTAGTCTCAAGGGGGAACCCCTTACACCTGAGTACACTTTCCATTATAATACACAACATATTTTCAAGCATCATAATTCAATTATAAAATTGAAATATAAGACCATGGATCTCCATAACTGGTAATTATATGAAACCATGCAATGAACCTGTCTAAAAAGTATTAGATAGAAGACATGAGTCTAATATTATTATACCTCTCTTTTTAGATGGGATGTCACTCTTCAACTCATAAATAGGATGCAAAAAATATATCTATCATGAAAAAAACCATGTGATCTAACCTCACTACTTGGATCAAGTCCAATATTTTTCTAGGTACAACTGGAGTCTATAAGCCTCGACAATGACCACCCCCTTGTAGTGAGAGAATAATGATTCTCTATGTGCCTTCCTGACACAGAGCTGTGAAACCCACTCCCACACCTAGTGTGGAAGAGGATCTCCTTCAACTAACATATTAGGGGAAGGTTTTATAATAATACTTCACATGAATCATCATGCCTCAAGATAAGTAATGAACTGTGTTATGATCACACAAATTTTTCATGTGTTCACATCTTCCACAAAGGTGATATAACATTTCACTTCCATTTCTAGCATTATTAGTGGTACTCATCTCATAGTAAGAATCAAAACTCTCTTTATTTCACTGGATGTTGAACAACTATGTTGAGAGAATATTCTACTCTCTTATGAAGCTCTAGATTTTCTCGAATTCTGATATGTAGTCAGTGCAAAATTTATTATTTTTGTAATAGATTTCAATATGAACTCATTGACCTGAGATTGAACGACATTCTCAAGACCATCCCTAAAGAATATTGTCTTGGATTCATCACAAAATATGTATGCCTAAAATAAAATGTTGATGATCTGTATAGTGGGTAAAATAATTTGTAACTATCATCACATCATGTTTTAGTTTCATAAAATCACTAGCATGATTTTCTCTTATAGTAATGGGGAAAATTTTATCAAAGAATTGGGTTCATAAATAACTCTATCCCATGTACATCGCATGTTATCATTGTTCAAAAAATCCACCAGTGATTTGCTTCTCAATGTAGTAATTTCATCCAAAAGATTCACTCTCCTCTAAGGATGTGTCTTCAGATACTAAAATATTGTTAATTTAGACTCAAGAGAGAGAGCATAATCATATAGACCACCATCACCCAAAAAATGTAGGTTGATACTACTAAAATACATAGTTTAGGTTACCCATACCTGAGGTAGGATTTGGTGCCCCATGAAATGACTTCATATATCCCCAAATCACCTTAATGTAAAATTCCTTAGCACATGCATCTTATTAAATAACTTGTTTAATGTATGTAACTACATGGGGATCCATCATTATCTCTTGTCGCAACTCCTTCTGAGTGTTGTCACTACCACCATCATGGTGTATGACTTGATGTTTATTGTGGTGGAATGTCTCTCCAAATCCAAACACATGCCTCCAAAATGAAAAATAGAATATTTCACATTGAAAATAAAAGGAAAGTATATGACATTCCCATAAATAGGGCTAACCACATAGCCTACTCCTAATGCCAAGACTTTTAAAATAACAGAACCATAAAATTCACTAGAGACATTTCATACATCCCACTCAATACCATGTTCCTGTCAAGTTATATGTCCCACCATAGTGAATCTCTATTTGAATTGTTTTTAATTTATAATTTCATTTTAAATGGATAAACCAAATGGTTCACCAATTCTGACCATAAAGGCCCATATTCCTCGTGAACTAAAATATGGTTCCCACCTAACAAAAAAACACATTCCATCCAATGTGACTCATGGTACACTAATCTATGTTCTACAATTAGTTACTTCTGGTGATTAATATAGAATATTTAAGAAAAAACTATTTAGGTTATAGAATGAAATCTAAGTTGCAAACATGTAATTATCATTTCCCTTAACAAATAATTTATCACACCACTAGTATATCACTCAAGGAACACATAAATTACATGATGTCAATCAATGTACCCAATATGGCGTAGAATAATGCATGAAATGGGAATCATATAATGTTTTTAAAATTATTGATGAGACTAATACCATTAAATATGGGGAAATTGTAAAACATATCCTCAGTCATATTGATGATAACATCACAATTTATCTACATCACCCAATGGTGAAATCTAATCAAATAATACCATAAAAATCAAGAGAAAAAAAATTAGGTTCCAAGAAATTAAGATTTTCCATCAGATATGATGGCTACACCTAGGAAAATATCATTTCCAAATTTAATTACTTCCCTATACCTATATATTTTCATAAAATAGTCAGAAAAAAATGAAAAAGAAATTATTTGATACCACATTGTAACAAATCATCCTAGGTTCCACTATCTGGTTCCCCAATCCAGTTGGTCACATGGAATCAAGAACCTCTCCTTGAACATTGTAGGCTTCCGAGATACAGTAGGGGCTTATGGAATGTCCATGTGGAGACTATTAACTCATTATAAAAGTGCTAAATAGTGGTAGAAATAGTGGAAGAAATATAACAATGGATAATAATTTTGAATAGAAACTAATACCACCAAACTAGTAACCTACCAAAGAGGAAATATTATATCAATAAATAACAACTCAAGAAATTGAAATCAATAATCATATTCAATAAATATAATCATATACAAAATTAAATTGATATATGTTATGTCTCTATAAATAATTAATAACTTGTATATAGATCGAAAATTTATTACATGTATTAAATAAAAAATAGACCATGATAAACTATCTCCAGAAAAAATCATGAGCCTCCTCTGGTTCTAATGCTCCCATACTCATAAGCCTGGTAGGATTTCAAGCATCATATTGTGGAAGACAGCCCTAGTCCCAACCTATAACAATATAGTCTATATTGGTACCCAATCATAGACCAAATAGGGTGCGAGATACAATCCAATTAGGTAACATCCCACAGTGTGTATAACAAATATAATATGTGAAATACTAGATTATTGGTGTTCCTTGAATATTAAAGATATTATTATAGTAAATGTAAAATTATCCTGAAAAAGTAATAATTTTTTGTGAAGGTGTAACAAAAAACATTGCGGTCACGACCCGACCCTACCTGTCTCGAGCCGCAACTACCCCAGGCCTGCCTCCATAGGCCAAGGGATGGTGACAAGCACCGAAGGAATAATGATCTCAGGGAGGACATCGCCTAAGTACCTGTACACACACACACATCCCAATCGATGGAAAACTGAAGTGTAAAAATAAAACGAAAGTACAAACTACTATAACCCAACCACAGTCATCCATCGACTAATGAATAGAACAAGTAATGTGATGAGAAGTTGTCATAATATAACTAAATAGAAAAAATGCATAACATGTTCCCAACCCAAAAGGTGCCACAACCTGGAAACATGTAAAAAAAATTAAACCACTGGTGAGTCTCACACCAAAAAATCCTACTACGACCACTGAACGCAGCCCAAGATCTTGTATCCTCTATGCTCCTCCATAGTCTCGATCGACATTTCTATCATCTACAAGGGCACACCAAGTGCAGTAAAATCCCAAGAAGGGGTGAGTATAAAGATGCTGAGTAAGATGCCCTGAAAGCTCAAGGGAACAACAAAGGAGGTACTAAAATAGTGAGGAGTAGACAGAACAAAGAACAATGTAAGAGTACAATAGAGAGTGTGCAGCTCAGCCCAAAAAAAGAAAGGAAGTAGACTCATCCAATCCAAGAGGATCTAGACATGGGAATCTCATGGCATACCACGCGCGTCTTCGCCCCTCCTAGATGTAGAGTAACCGAACCTATGGAGTGGGAACAAAATTAGGGTGTATAAATATAAATATATATATATATATATTCTCAACAAGAAACCAGAACGAGTGCATAAGGGGATCTCCATCTCCATGATCAGCCCATGAAAAGTCGCGAATAATACCAAGGATATCCATCACTGATGCCAAACAGTCCCTCCTGTCAAAGCTGCCACATTGCTAAACCGTACAACCAAGGGTCCCGCTCCGGAAATCACAGAGAAAATTCACTGACTAGCCTCATATAAAGGGATGATTCTGAAATAATACACTGGGTAACCCACTGCCCAGCCCTGCTGGTCAAATGGAAACCCACTGCCTAGCTTGGATGGATGGTAATCCATAAGGTCAATGGGTAACCCACTGCCCATCCCCACTGGAGGGTAAACCCTAAGTTCAATGGGTATCCCACTGCCCAACCCCACTAGAGGGTAAACCCTAAGGTCAATAGATAACCCAATGCCCAGCCCCACTAGAGGGCAATCCCTTAGGTCAATGGGTAACCCACTGCCCAGCCCCACTGGTGGGTAAATCCGGAACTAGTACGATAACTCTACACTTATCGTGCCATCACTGGGTGTCACTAATATTGCTATTATGCATTGGTTCTGAGTGCATCAAAGGGGCCTCCAACCAATTCCTTTTCATGTTTCCACATTTAATGAAATATTGAAATAAGATCTACGTGCCTAGCCAGATTACAGCATTGCAATAATCATTTAAAAAAACGAATGATAGACTATTTACTCGCCCCGAACAGGCATCTGATGAAAAATCCACAGTACGTTGTACATAGCTTAAAAGAAGGCCCATGAGGACCACACCTCAACTTCGGATTCAACGCTTGAAACCACCCTTTTCAACTTTGTCTTGATGCTAGGGCCACAATGCTACAGAGAATTCCTAAAACGGACTACGGATGTAGAAGCTGCAACTCCCCACATTATTTAAATGGGGCCCTGTGGGGCTCACACCTCGACCCCGAAACACGTCACGCAGATCGATCTATTGTGTTCCTTGCAGATAAACACAATGAGTAGGATATCCATTTTCCTGGAATGGACTTATGAAGCATAAGTCGTAAAAATGCAACATAGGTTTGAATGCCACCTCATAGGGCCCACGCCTCGGGCCTGAATTTAGGTAGGCAGATTGCATCGTTGCAATCCCCTAGTAAGAACACTCAGAAACGAGTGCTCAAGCACACCAAACGGATGTCGGGTGAAAAAGTGGTGTTTCTCTATAAAACATGTGAACTAGGCGTTGGCGGTCCCACACCTTGTCTCTAACCTGAATGCTTTGGAAAGCATCTCAAAAAGTTAGCACAGGGATTGGTGTCATGCTAATGCTTACGGAATGTCAATCGGATATCCCAAACATGTGTTAGGTCCAATGTAAGAATAATTAATTAATTAATTAATTAATTAATTAAATTATTCACATTATGCATTTCGTGCCACTGAGTAATTAAACCAGACATCAAGGGTTTTGATCCAACTTTTTAGGGACCGTCTCATATCCAGGGCCACAACGCCTCCGACGACAAGTCAAACAGACATCCGACTCGCTAATACATCCATTGAAAACATTAATAATAAAATTATTATTACTAATGGAAAGTATTTGGGGTCACCCACCTTTGAGATCAGAACTCAAAATTTCCAAAACCCACTTCAAAAAGTCAGCCATGCTGAAACGAACCCGTGGTCACTAACAGCGTGTCAATCGGAAAAACTGTTTAATGGTTACACCCCCTTGAACACAAGGGGCCCCAATTGAGCTGATCCACCCCGACCGGACCGGTCCAGACCGTCGGCCCGTGGTCCAGTCGTGTGTCTGGTCCTGCTCGGCACGGCCCACTGGCCATGGCTCGCGTCACCTACACTGGGCCACATGGCCCGTTTCATTTGAATGGACCGACCAACCCAGCTGGTCTCTCCGCATGCGCCAAGGACCCAGAGGAGGTGGGTCTGATCTCTTCCGCTCCCTGACGTCAGCGCCTCGGGGCCTCCTCCCGACCGCGACCTACCAAGGGTGACTACCGCTCAGGCACACTGACACTATCACACACAGGACACCCAGGGTGCCCCGCTCGGCTCCTCTACCGGATGCCTCCACAGCGAATCGGCCGCCGACCTGCTCGGCTCCTCCAACAGACACCACCACACCACACTGGTCGCCGTCTTGCTTGGCTCCACCGTCGGACGCTACCTGCTTGGCCTCCACCCCCCACCCCTTACCGGACCCGATCCTTCGTTCAATCCCCACAACCACTCCAGTGGTCAGAAAAAGGATATGAAACCTTTTTTGGAATCTTCTAGGCCGGATATTCAAAACACCACCCCTCACTAATCGATCATTCATAGTTTTGGTGCATCTGAATGTTCAGACGAAGAACGAAGAAGAATGAGTCAAACATGGGATTTAGAACAGAACTCTGATGGTGGAGGTGTTCATTTTTCCATCATCCCAATTCATAAATTATAGAATTTAAAATGACGAATATGAAAAAAAATCAAGAAATGGACAAAGGTGTGAAAATGAACTAAAAATCCTACCTCGAATCGGTCATGTGTCATTGGCTGCATGTCCACGACGATCCTCCATCGATCCTCCAAGGTTCCGGTGGAGGTATCTCATTGATTCAGTGAATAATGATGAAGAAAAATCGAGAGAGAGTGGAAGAGAAAGAGAAATATGGAGAGAGAGAGAGAAGGGAAAACCCCAACTCCAAACTCCTATTTGTCTATTTATAGAAAAATCCACTCAGTGCGGAATCCAAAACTATCATGCCCCCTCATTTTATATCGCGCTAAGTCAAGACGCCCCCATTTCAAATTCAATGGAAGTCTCGAATTTCTATTTTGAGCCTTCTTCTAAAAGTTATTAAAAAAGAACGACAGTGATAAAAATCACTAAGTGGTAATTTTGAAATGACGATTTTGCCCATGGATGACTTTTCTCAGAGCGGTCCTGAGTTGAAAAAGTTTATACCCCTCCTAGGGTAAATGACATGCTACGAGCTCAACCTTGGACTCATATTTCCGATCCAAGTTACCGTTTGAGAGTTAAATGGATTTGTGAAATTAAATGAATAAATTAATAAATTAATTCATCCATTTACATAACGCTAACGAGAGAGGTGTCCAAACATGCCACGCCGACATTCTTTATGTCACACCATGGGTAAACACTGCCTTTTTGACTCATCCATAGGCTCAGATTCTAGATATGATCAACCATTTAAGTGATATTCTATTTTCGTTGTGTGAATAGTTTAAAAACACTATAATATTTTTGAATAATTTATTCCGGGCACACCGGGCATCGGAATCGCACGCCGTGTCATCTCCTAGCTCTGGAAATATATGTAGAAATAATCCAAAGTATTACAGGAAAAAACCGGTCTATACATCATTCCCTCCTTCATGATTTTCATACCCAAAAAGCAAAACTAGGAAAAAAAACTCAAGATAGAGAGCTCACACCTAGCTCTCCGGCTCCCAATAAAACATGCACAACACCATGCTGGCGCAACACGCGAACCAAAGGGATAGTTCGTACTCATAAGGTCATCTACTTTTGATGACATGTGTTGGAACACACATGCATCTCATCAGCTGTGACACGTGGAAGACGTCATGCGCCCACTCCTACTATTGGGAAGGTAGGGAAAGATGGTAGGAAACCTCTCCAGCTCTTGCATGATTCCCGAACGTCCTAAAGAAACTCAGGGTACTTCCTTTGCCAAACCTCTACTTTCCACATCATGACCGAAATTACTGTTTGTTCCTAGAACATGGTCCCATGATTCCATCCTTCAGAACACCCATCTGGCGAAACACCCAAGGATATCTGGTCACACATGTTTTAACAGTCAGTGCATCACAATCGAGACTCTCTTACATGCTCAAGAAGTGAATGAGTCAACACCATCGACTGAAGAAAATTCAAACCCTCATAGTCCAATAGGGTCAACTGTAGGGAAGCTAACTACTATGAAACATCCCGTACCTGAAGAGTATGGGAATCTCTGCTATGGGAACTAGCTAAAACACATCAATTTTTCCAAAACATATACTTCCTCGAATTCATCATCCTGAAAAAATTTCAACCAGCACCTTCATCTTTGGTTCAAGTCTCTGTGGGTGAGGACGCACCTGAGACACATGTGGTATGAGGAAACCACGAAGCACTCTCCCAGAAGGTAGCATCTCCACATTATCAGGGAAAAGACTACCACTACCAGCACCACATAGTGATTTGTATTGTTCTATTTGTGGGGTGTCTATCACCTCGACCTGTACTTGATAACAGTATCAAGATTGGCTTTGATCACGCAAGGTACCACCGAACAAGGAAGGAAAGAAAACTCATCCAACCACCAGAGGCTAGACACGAAAAGCACGTGGCAAACACCACATGTCTTTTACTATCTTGGAAGGAGAGTAATTCCCAAAACAGGCACTCTTCCAAACCAACTACTGACACCTCATGAAAATGGAGTTCAAGCCGTAATGTCCCACTAGAAAATCCAGAACCTGCTCTGACACTCCACCGCACAACCCTGCCATGAATGCACTTGTCAGAGGGACGCATCCACACCACCTCAAAACTATATGCTTTGGGAGGTACTGAATGACCCTCAAGGTTTTAATCGCACAACCTAAACATGTATCAGTAAGAAAAGAACCCTACATTCCCATGCATTCAAATCTACATTGAACAAAAACAACACAGGGTTACACCAACGCCCTGCATCACCCTCGGTAACTCCTCAAACAAGGAGTTAGAAGAAATTAATTCCTCATGCAGTGTCTATCGAGATCTACATAGAAAAGTAGAAAAAGGCACAGAGTGTACCTCTTATAATTTCATGAGATGCAGGATTATAGACATCCATAGTACATAGCCACCCGCAGCCCCATCTGCCAGCTCCCTGAGCCTGACATGGGCCTCCTAGTTGTGGTAGAAGGACCAAGAAACACCATCCACCAACCATAGTTCTTCCTGCTCTTCTGCCAAAACCGCCTCCCCGAGGACCACCCTATGCTCAACTGGGTGTTCTATGATCACGACATTGCCTCCTGTGTGAAGGTGCAACTACCAACTATCTAGAAAACTCAGTACATTTGGTCAGGTAATCTCACGACACGTGACCTCGTACGAAACAATATTTGCACTAGTCTTTCCTGGGCTGCTCTGTGCTCTACACTCTCCCCGGCCATGTGCCTGATTCTCATCAGTGGGAGACATCCGTCGTCGAGGCCCTGCCAATTGAAGTCCCTATGACAGGAATTTACCTGTAAACAATGCCTTCTCCAACACACTAATATGGGTGAGGATGCGCAAGTGCACTACGCTGGAACAAATCTCCTCTAATGAGGCCTCACTCAAAATTTTGTGCTCGGAAGTTACCATCATGGACCACGTCCAAAGAGTACCGAGTAAGGGTTGTGAACCTAGTCGCGTACTCTGTGACTGCCATTACTCCCAGTTGAAGCCCCAACAGCTCTTGAAACCATATAAAGCGTATGTATGAGGGGTATTACGCCTCACGAAACAGCTTCTAGATGTCATCCCACAAGAGTACCAACTCATCGTGCATCTAAGTAACCATTTATCTACTAACACCAAACTTCTTGGTGAAAAAACTAGTTTTCAAAGCCACCATCTAACTTTTCAGTGTCTAAACAAGCCTAGATAGGCGAACCATCGATTCTAGCCAACCCATCACTATCTGAGGGTATGTCTCACCATGGAACCTTAGCGGTCTCTGATGCTATAACTCACATAGCGCGCCCATCCTACGCTCATCATCAGCCTTCACTGCCGATACTATCTTTTACTCTGCAGGTGGAGGTGTTTCTACCTGTCCTCCTAGAGAAAGGGTAGTTGTATGATGGATCTTGAACTGAGGCCTCGTCGCTCACCGAATCGTCGTCATGAACCATAGCTAGTATTCTAGATTTCAATCATTGTGGAGACATGCTAAATCCAATCAAGGAGTAATGCGATCAAATGAGCATATATATATCAAAATCGATGGGAAGCTGAATCATGAAGGACATTCAAAAACTTAATCATATATGATGCACAAACCAATGTTCCCTGCAACAATTTTCTTAGAAGACCATGTCGAAAAACGGGTAATTAAGGTCCTCATTAATGGATACGTCAGCTACTGCACCTTCACTAGACTCCGTGGCCTAAGAGATACTCTCGAGACAGGTTGACAATATTTCCCCAAAAATCAACCAATTCCTTTTAGGGACGTCCGAACAACACCCCAAGGAATGAACCACATCTGATTACACTTTTTCATGATCTGACCCTACATTTCTACAGCCGCAACTACCCCAGGACTACATCCATAGGCTAGGGCTGGCAACAAGCATCGAAGACGTAATGATCTCGGGGAGGCCTTCTCCAAAGTAAATGTACACACAGACAACCCACTCAATGCAAAAGTGAAGAGTAGAAAAAAAACAAAAAGACAAGAAACTATAAACCAACAAAAACCATGCATCAACTTCTAAATAGAACAAGTAATGTGCTGAAAAGTACTGACAAGATAATTAAACAGAAAAGAAGAAAAAACATGAAGACAACCCAAAAGGTGCCACAACCTGGCAACAGGTAAAAAAAAAACTAAAAAATTGGTGAGTCTCACACATGAAAATCCTACTACGACCACTAAACACAGCCCATGATCTTGTGTCCTCTACGCTCCTCCATAGTCTCGATCGACCTATTTGTCATCTTCAAGGACACACCAAGTTTGGGAAAATCCCAAGTATGGGTGAGTATAAAGATACTCTGTAGGATGCCCCAAAAGCTTGAGGGAGCAACAAAGGAGGTACTAAAATGTTGAGCGGTAGACAGAACGAAGAACTATGTAATATTTCAATAGAGAGAGTGCATCTCAACTCAAAAATAAAACAAAGTATACTCATCCAATCCAAGAGAATTTGGACACAGAAAGCATGTGGCATACCCCGCGCGTCTTCACCCCTCCTAGAAGAAGAGTAACCAAAACCTTGGAGTGTGAACAAAAGTAGGGTGTATAAATATATATATATTCTCAACAAGAAACCAGAACGAGTGTATCAGGGAATCTCCAGCTTCGAGCTCAGCACAGAAAAAGTCGCCAATAGTTATAAGGATACCCATCACTGATTCCCAACAGTCCCGCACATCAAAGCTCTCTCATCGCTAAATCGAACAACCAAGGGTCCCACTCTGTTAATCATGGAGAAATGTCACTGACTAGCCTCATAGAAATGGATGTGTCTGAAAGAAGTCACCGGGTAACCCACTACCCAGCCCCGCTAGAGGGTAAACCATATGGTCTACTATTAACCCACTACCCAGCCCCGCTGGAGGGTAATCCCCATGGCCAACAGGTAACCCAATGCCCAACCCCACTGGAGGGTAAACCCCAAGGTCAACGGGTCACCCATTTCCCAGCCCCGCTGGAGGGTAAACCCTATGGTCGACAGGTTACCCAATACCCATCCCCACAGGAGGGTAAACCCTAATGTCAACAGGTAACCCACTTCCCAGACCCACTTGAATGTAAACCCTGAAATGGTATGATAACTCGGTGCGTCCCATTCCATCACTTGGTGTCATTAATATCACTACTATGAGTTAGTTCGGAGTATGTCAAAGCGACCTCCGATCAACGCCCTTTCATGTTTCCATAGTTAATGATATCTCTAAAGTGGATCTGCATGCCCAAACAGATTACACTGTTCAATCCTCATGAAAAAACACGCCAGATATAGTATTTACTTTACCCGAACTGCTGCCTTATGAAAAAGTCACAGTATGCTACACATAGATTAAAAGAAGGTACGTGGGGCCCACGCCTCAACACCGACTTCAATGACTCATTCCAACCTGGTCATCTTTGTCTTGATGCTAGGGTCACCACCCCACTAACATCGCCAAAAATAGACTCCCGATGTAGAAGTTGCAACTCCCTGCGTTATGCAAACGGGGCCCTGTGGGGCCCACACCTCAACCCCGAAACACATCACATAGATTATTCCATTATGTTCCATGTAGATAACCATGAGGTGTAGGCTATTCATTTTCCATGAATGGACTTATGAAGAATAAGTTATAAAAATGAAACATATGCCCGAAAGCCACCACATGGGCCCCCACCTCGGGCCGGATTTCAGTTAGGCAGATTGTGTCATTGCAATCCCCTAGGAATAACACTTAGAAATTAGTGTCAAACACCCCAAACTGATGTTGGGTGAAAATTTGGTGTTTCACCGTAAAATGTGTGAACCAGGACCTATGGGCCTCACACCTTGTCTCCTACCCAAACACTTCGGAAAGTGTCTCAAAACGTTTGCACAAGGATTGTGGTCATGCTGCTACTGACGGCGCGTCAATCGGACATCCCAAACAGGAGTTAGGTCCGATGTAAGAATAATTAATTAATTAAATAATTAATTTAATTATTCGAATTAATCGTTTCATGCCACCATTCAACGAAACCAAACTACAATGGTTCCGAACCGGCTTTTGATGGACCGTCTCTCTCCAAGGCCACAACGCCTCTGACAGCATGTCAAACAGACATTTGGCTTGCTAGTACGTCTGTTTCAAACATTAATAATAATTTATTATTATTAACTGAAAGCATTTTGGGTCACCCACATTCGGGATTAGAAGTAAAAATTTCTGAAATCCACTTCAAAAATTCCACCTTGATGACACGATCCCATGGCCGCCGATGGAACATCAATCAGAAGCGCTGTTTAACTGTTACGCCCCCTTGAAAACAAGGGGGCCCAAATTGGGCCTGTCCACCCCGGACGGCCCGGATCGCACCGCTAACCCGCGGTCTAGCTCGCCGTAGCCCGATTGCCGCTACCCGCCTCACCTACACTGGGCCACATGGCCCGGTTCATTTGAACATACCAACCATCCCGTCTGGCCTCTCTTCATGTTCCAAGGACCCGAAGGAGGCAGGTCCGGTCTCTTCCACCCCCTATGGTCAGCGCCTCAGGGCCTCCTCATGATCACAACAAGCCGCGGATGACTGCCGCTCGGGCTCATCGACAGTGCCTTCCGGTTCTGCTCCACCCAATGCTACACTCCACTGGCTGACCACACCGCCTTTCTTGGCTCCTCCAGCGGATGCCGCCGCACCGCACCGATCGCCGACCTGTTCAGCTCCTCCGCCGGACACCGCCACACCATACCAATGGCCGGCCTGCTCGGATCCTCCGCCGGACACTGCCTTCTTGACCTCCAACCGCCACCCCTTTCCAAATCCAGACCATTAGTCAGTCCCCACAACCACTCCAGTGGTCAGAAAAAGGATCTGAAAACAGTTTCGGAATCCTCAGGTCCGGTTCTTCACAACATCGCCCCCCCACTCGTCAATCAATCATAGTTTCGGGACATTTGAAAATTCGGATGAAGAATTTACGAAGAACGCGTCGAACATGGGATTTAGAATGGAACTCATATCATGGCCCTGTTACTTCCTCTATCATACCAATTATAAAATTATAGAATTTAAAATGACTTATTTGACAAAAACTCAATAAATTGACGAATCTAGGAAAATTAACAAAAAATCCTACCTCGAATCGTCCGTGCATCATTGGCGGCATGTCCACGACACTCCTGCTTCTATCCGCAAAGGTTCTGGCGGAGGTAGATCATCGATTTGGTGAAGAATATAAAAGAACAATTGAGAGATATGGGATGAGAGAGAGAGAGAGAGAGAGAAAATAGAGAAGGGAAAACCCCAACTCCAAACTCCGATTTTTCTATTTATAGAAAAATCTGCTTAACGCGGAATCCGAAACTATCGTGCCCTCTAATTTTATATCATGCCTAGGTAAAATGCCTCAATTTGAATTCAAAGGAAGTATTAGAATTCTATTCCGAGCCTTCATCTGAAATTTATTCAAAAAAAACTCTACTGATAAAAATCACTAAGTGGTCATTTCGAAATGACGATTTTTCCCCTGGGTGTCTTTTCTCACAGCGGTCTGGTATCGACAAATTTTATACACCTCCTAGGGTAAATTACACGCTCCGATCTCAAATTTGGACTCATATTTCCTATACAAGTTACCATTTTAGAGTTAATTGTATTTGAGATATCAAATGAATGAATTAAAAAATTAATTCGTTGATTTACTTACCGATAATGAGAGAGGGGTCCAAACATCCCGTGTAGACATCATTTATGTTGAGCATAGTGTAAACACCGCATTTAGGACCCATTCGTGGCCTCAGATTCCTAATATGATCTACCGTTTAAGAGACATTAATTTTTCGATGCGTGAATAGTATACAAAACACTTAATATTTTTCTATAATTTATTTCGGGCACAGTAGGCCTTAGAATCGCACACCGTCTCAACTCTTATCTCGGGATATATATGTAGAAATATTCCAAAGTCTTACAGGGAAAATACCAGTTATCTACAAAGTCTCTCTAAAAAAAGTGTTGAGTACAAAGAGAAACTCAATGGAAAGTCTGTTAGACTTGGTTTGGGGTCCATGGAGCAATGCAACATACCTTTTCAACTATGTGCACTAACAAGGTTGATCCAAGTGGTAGAAAGTCCAATGGAATCCCTATCCATAAAGAGCCATGTAGAAATCCCATACATGAAACCCACTGCATCTATCATTATACATATTGTTTTATACCCATAGAGTCCTATGGAAATGTCCATCATTCTATCCAATCATTATTTCATAGAATCAGGTTACATGATTTATTCTATCTCAAATAACAATTCACATTCAATTACAATAAATGAGTTCACACACAATTATAAAAAAAAATTATCCTTTAGTCCGTTTCAATTCACATCATGTATAAAATAGAGAATAAGTCCTCACATTTCCCAAATAATCAATTTAATTAAATTAATTTATAACCGGCCATCCTCTATCTATTCAATATCAATCCCTTTAACAATTGGTGGTATAATAAATGGAAAAAAAATGTTAACACCCCATGGGTGGCCTCAATTGGGGAAACAACCTCTAACATAAATAAGGAACTAAAGGGCCTCTATAACGTGTTCCAATAATTTAAATTTATTTATTCAATCAATTATCATTGTTCCATAAGATTTTTTTTCTACACAATAAAAGATAAAAAATCCATATAATGCCCCAACACCCAAGGAAGTAGGATAGAATTTCTACGGTAGGTTCGTATATGATTTTTAATCCTGTATCATATTTTGATTTGACATACATTAGAATAAAGGTAAATAAATGATGAAAATATATAAAATATAGAATATTATCATATAGGAAAATAGAAAAACCGATTCTATTGAGAATTAATAATGATAGAAAATGAATGGATTACTCACCGATACTAATCAAATGATATATACGATGATCGATTCTGAGTTCAGATGACACAACAATGAGAAATCATACCTCAAGGATTCGAAATGGATGTCCCGATGATGGTGTTCTCTAATATAATGAACATCTATGATGAGATTCAAAATGTTAAACTCGATAAAGTAATTTTGGACATTATAGCTAAAATGGGATGCATGGTTTGGCTCCAATGTTGTCCTAACATTGTCTAAACTGTACACTATTCACTATAAGGAGTGGAACCTCTCATAGTTAGTGTACATGGTTTTCCAACCCATGCACAAACCATGTGTTACACCACATTACATGTATGCAACAAGATGTATGGTCACAACCCTGAGGTGGAATAGTTTCTATAAAATCATGGGTCTTGTAGAAATGAAATTCTACTCATCCAATGATTACGGGTAATGATGAGACCTTCAACACATTTTTTCTCCTAACCATGTGGCATATATAATAAATTTTTATTATAAGGGAACAGATCTCAAACAATCCCTAGAAAAGCTCTATACACCCATGAAATAAAAGGATATTCACATTAGGCCGTAAAAACAATTCAAAACCAAATTAAAATTATTTATGCATCATAAAAAATCATAAAATCTTACAACTCAAAAGAATTTATCCATTTATGAATAAAGATGATATTCCAAAGAATCAATGGAGGGAAAAATTTTCTTTTGATTTTTTCTTACGGCAATGAACACATTCTTTTGGTGGGTCTACATATCCCCATGTTATTGAAAAAAAAATTAGCACCACATAAAAGATATGTTTTACTCTCCAATTATTGATACATGTAAAAGTTATTTTGGAAGTTTATCATTTGGATTGAGAATCATATTAGTTGTGTAAGATTACTAATAACAAGTATGAACAAGAATAAATTTAATTTATAAAGTCATATTATTTTAAAATAATATTTTTAATGAGTAATTTACTTGTATTTTTTATATGAATGTAATGAAATAATTGTTTGAGTTAATGTAGTTGTATGGTGAATCTATTTTTACTCATGAGTAAAATTTCAAATGACTTATGAGATATGATTTATGTATTATAATTAGAACTAAAATTAATGTTGACTGAATCATTAGAGGAATCAAACGATGTACCTTAGGGGAATTATCCACATGGTACATCTGTAGCTATGAATAAGTATTATGATGTTCTATCAAGGTGGTTATGATGATTGGATTCACACACACACACACACACAACCCCATATATATATATATCATGGTTTTGGAAAGATATTAACCAATTGAATTCAAATGAAATTCTAAAAACATTGGGTGAATAATATAAGATTTCACTTATTCTAAAATTGTTGTAGGAAATATGGGGTAAAATATATTAGGGGAATTGTTAAATGTTACATGTTTATAATAGATGGTTGTGAAATAATCGAATGTCGATGTGATGGGAAGAAGTTATCTGATGATGAAGAAAAGGGAGAATCTTCACAAAATGAACCACCCACACACTAATTTTTTAACTGGAAGGAGAATGGGACTTATTGTAACTAGTTATAAAATAGGATAATGAATGATAATGATCAACATCAATAACCTCTTAAGATAAGAGATAATGGGGAATGCCATTTAATCATTATTTTTAAATAGTGGTACTGTAATGATGTGGTGAAAGGTACACTCACCATCCACTAGAGAACTAATATTGTATTATTTGATCCGAGATACACCAAGAATTTTACATATAAAAATATTTCCATGTTTATCAAAATACCACCTGAGAAAAAATATTTTGAGTTTGTAGTAAAACCCATAATTGTATGATGATCACAACTAAAGTATATTATTCTTATTAAGTTTATGTTTGTGGGAATGTGTTTCTTGAAAATCATTATATTATTTTTCTAGTCTAATTCAATGTAATTTTTGGAATTGAATATGTATTTATTTCATAAAAACCACATAAATTGATAAGGAAGGAACGATATGATTGATATTCGGAGCCAATGTATTAATTTCTTTTATTCTGATGAAAAAATGAACTTTCAATGAAAATTTTATCCATTCTATGAGACATGATTGTCATTCCGAAGGGTCATTTATATGACATGGTAGGGGAGAAACTCAACATTTATGATATACCTATTTTTCATGAAATTATTTATAGATTTAAAGTAGAGATTTGTTGTATTCTAACGAATCATGAAGATGAGTATATAATAGAACTCATGCATGGTGCTATAACTATTTCCCACAAACCAAACAGAATAACCTTGATTGAGTTTTCAGAATGGAAGAGGAAAATCAAAGAGAATTCTAATAAGGGATTCATTCAAACAAATACATAACCATTGAGTGAACAAATATTTTATGTAATAAAAATTATGGATCAATGCAACCCTGAATTGATTATGAAGAACATACCAATATCACTATCGTGAAAAAGATTCATCCACCCCATTTTAATGACATTTTTATCATATGAAAAACTGAAATACTTATCCAAGACTAACCATCATTATGGATGTCAATTAATGATAGTAAGCTGGGATGATATATCGAAGATAAAATTATGTAATTGTTATGGAAATTCTAAATTTATAGTGATTACTTTTGGTCTTTCTTATTCCTCTGTTATTTTGATAGAAATAATTAATAGAGCATTCAATGATTATCTTGATTAGTTTGTTGTAGTATTGAAAGAATATATTATTAATTATTTAATGAAAATGGAAGAAAATAACTAACAGTTGAAAATTGAGATTTAGACCATAGGGATGGTTAATATTAAAAAAACATTACAATGTGGGAATTTCTGATTAATTTTTTTTACTCATGGGTGATATAATCTGATGTGAGGTTATATTAGTTCACCATAAAATGACATAAGTTAATGATAATGGGGACATACCAACCAATATTACTAAGATACATTATTTTATAGGTTTTTATGGATATTATCATCACATTGAAGAGATTTATTCAAAAATATCATATCTACTCTATAATTTTACAGAGAATGAAGCCAATTACTTTGTATGGATCAATTAGGGTAAATTTTTAATGAAATTCAGAGATGTATTATATGTGATCCTCTGATTAAACATCATAAGAGTGAATAATTGTCTTTCATTTATTGTTATGAATCAATTAATGGACTTCATTGAGCCTTTATGAAAAGCTATAAGGTGATAACGTATGTTTCAAAACAATTGATGGTCCGTGAGAAAAATTACTTAACACATGATTTGGAGTTAACTATAGTAAAAGAAATTGATTATAGGGAAAAATTACCTCTATTGATAAATTTGGGACATATATACTGATAATAAAATATAAAGTATATATTCACATATATATAGTTGAAAAGGTACTAGATAATATGGTCAGAATTTGTAAAATATTATCAGTTTCAATAAATTTCCACCCTGGGAACGAGAACTAGGTGGAAGATGCTCTATTTTGAAAGGGTCGCACATTATTATCTAACACAATTATATCAAAAGAAACAAATATTTATGAACATTCAATGTTATGATCTTAAAATCATTATATATGGGGAGAAATCCTATTTTCCTAAATTATTGGTTAACCATCTATCCATGTGATTTTTAAAGAGTCACAAAAGTAAGATGTTGTTGTTCATAATAAGTTTAGAAATATTCATTATTTCAACATTGATTCTGATGGGAAAATAATTTTTAGAAAACATGTATGTGTCCACTCAGTAATACATTTTAAAGAGGTTTTTTCTTCTCTATTCATCGAAGAAGTATGAAAATGTATAGGGACTTAAGGGTGCATTTCAAGTGGGATGGATGAGAGAAATATATTATAGAACAGGTTTCTCTGTACATGATATATTAATATTTTGAGGATGATAGATTAAGTTATAATTGGATATTACAACCAATACACATTCTATAATGAAAATGCAAAAGTATCATTATGTATTTTATCATTAGACACCCCCCAAAATCTAAATGGAATACTTCTATATGGGTTGTAGTTGATTTCATAATGAGGTAAAAAATAAATAATTTCCATTATATAAGTTTTATCCTATCATCTTCATACCATGTTATATAAAAATTATGTTGTAATATTTGATTTTGTACTAGTATCAATTTTTTATAATCATAATATGTTGTTTACGTCGATGTTTTAGGGAAGTATTTAATAGTACATCAGTGAAGTATTAATTTTCTGTAATTATTATCATCCCAGAAATATTGAGAAAATGATAGGACCATTAAAACTTTATTATACTAGTTTAGATACTAATATATGCATTTTTATGGTGTAGGGTTTCAACACCTTAATTTGGTGAATTTTTCTTATAATAATTGTTTTCACTCTAGTATTCAGATGGGTCCCTATGAATACCTCCATGGTTAGAAGTATTGAACTCTATTGATTTCTAAAAATGACATAGAAAAAAATATATTGGGACATGATATATCTTAGTAAATTGATTAGATTGTTATAGCGATTAAATAACACATATGATCATCTAAGGGTCGATAAAATTATTATACTGAAAATCCTCAAAAAGATCATGAGTTTAAAGTTAGTAACTAGGTATTTATATGAATATATCGCTAAAATTGGGTGATGAAATTTGGAAATAAGGGAAATATTATCTTATGCTATATTTGGTTGTTTTGAAATTATTGGTAAAATCAAGAGAGTGCCTTATTGATTGGCACTAAAATCAAATCTCTCTCATGTTCATGATGTGTTCCATGTATCTATCATGAGGAACTATATACCCGATCCTTAACATGTACAAAAAATAGAGGATATATCACTAGATATTGATCATTCATATGGAGAGAACTGGTAGATAATCCTGATTGAAGAGAGAAATTTCAATGAAATTTTAAAACTCACCATGAAAAAGCATTATGGGAAACCAATAATTTCAGCAAGCTACATGGGAAACTAAAGTCATTAAGCGGTTGATATATCTTTGTATATTTGTTTTAGAGAAATGTGTATCACCGGTAACATTCCTTTAAATTTGGTTATTCATTAACACCCTATGATTTATATGAAATACTTGTCATTAAATAATTTAATTTATTTGACTGAATGTCTTGAAGGAAGAAATTTTTATTGATTTTTGTATAAGCTCCCATTTATGGGTAAAGTGGGAACCATCACATGACTTCAAGGATTATGGAAAAAAATAATTTCCATGTGCCTCTATAATCCCAAAACATATTCCAAAAAGATACCCCTCCCTGGAATCAAC
Organism: Viscum album; assembly: GCA_963277665.1. Lineage (NCBI taxonomy): Eukaryota > Viridiplantae > Streptophyta > Magnoliopsida > Santalales > Viscaceae > Viscum > Viscum album. The sequence goes on from OY728120.1 coordinate 1,118,688,957, forward strand.
ATCAATATGGAGCCTCATCCTGTCCATGACTGCTCAACAAATTATCCCATATTGAAATGTATGAGCCTTGTACGGATGGCAATGCCATACCCTCTCAATCATCCAAATCTGAATATCAAGGAACGATGAGGGAAAATTGCACTAAATATTCATAAGAAGAAAAATATAGAATAAATTCTAAGACAATCCAATAACAATCAAAAAATTCCACAATAAAATTCCACATTGTTAAAAGATTCATCAAGTCCAGTAGCTTTTACGATTCATTTTCAATACCCAGAAGACGGTAACAAAGATTATCCCCACTTCCCCCACTTCATTCCCACCACCACCAATGCTACATAAGCCTACATGGATATTGGGAGAGGTTCAACAGGATGTGGACCATCAACGTTACTAAATATTAATGCCACCACAACGCCCCGTTCAAAATCAAAATCAACGAAGACGATCCTCCCCACTTAGGCCACTCTAGAACCGACACCAGTGTCCATGCCGTCTAAGGAAGTCACTAATTCCAATTGTGATCCGGGGAGGACAAAGCCTACACCACAAAAAGAGGGAGCGAATATCCGAACCGTGAACACTCTATATGCTGACGTTGATTGAGCACCACACTCAAATCCAAGATTAGGACTGAACCCTGACATGAGGAACCTCCAAACACTGATGAAAACTGAATCCGAGTTGGATGATGACAACGCGACATGCCTTCTCTGAGCCTTGTTACGAAACTACTAATGAGGAAGTATTTGATGCCAAAAGAGAATTGGGGAGGAAAAAGCAAGCACCACATGTAGAGAAGAGCGGAGATACGACCCAATACCACTTTGTACGTAGATGTTAAAGGATCACCACACGCGAAGCCATTCCGTGGAGCAAATCGAGACCCGAGGAACCTCCTCATGTATATTCCAACTGATATACTAGGTGGATAATAATAACTTATGAGCAGCTTAGATCTGATCTAGTGGAGGGGAGGATATGAACTGAGATGAATCCCTTGCACCACGTGCTGAGGGAAAATTTTCCGCTTTGAGGCCCCCTATTAATTTATTTGATATATTTCATTATACACAATAGTGGTTCTAGAGAAACCAAAATATTCTCTTAAAATATTATTATTTAAAATTAAAGTTGTCAACTAACCATTTTATTAATGTGTATGAATATTATTAACAAAAATATATATAATTTAGGGTTATATATGTATAAAACTAATTTAGTGATTATCAGTTTATTTTAAATTAATATAAAATATTTTCAATGGAAATGAATTATTGAAACATACGTTAAAAGTAAATTTTTACATTTATATTTATTAAATAGGTAAAATTAATTAAATATTTTGATCATTGATTCCTAAATTTGTTATTTATAACCCATTACATTGTTGTTCAATATGAATGGTTACCATTGAAAAATTAATTACTTTAGTAGAGGGTAAATAAGGATATCATGATTAGAAATATGGTATAAGGTCATAATTATTAACAATAATTCCTATTTGATAAAATTAATTCTTTTCATAACACCTTTGGATCTAAATTTGGTTGTTTAATTGACACTTCTAAAAGAAAATGTCTTCTATATTATTTAAATCAATGAAAGATTCAAAATTTTACTCATTTTTTAATATCCCTTATATGCCCAAAAATTGAAAATAGTATGTTATGATATAATATAGTTGTTTATTTTGTTATTTACATAAATATTTTTCTGATAAAAATTTATAATTTTTTAGTGATTATATATTGACCATATTTTCTTATGGATCATTCATTATGTCTGTATCTATTTTGTAAAAAAATAAAATAACTTATTAAAAAATCATAAAAGTCATATAATTTGAATGATTTAAACTGAATTTTTATTTTTATAGATCTATGGGGAATAATAATGTAGTTTTATTTCATTATATTTGAATTCCACCTTTTTATTTTTGTATTTAATATTAAATAAAATTGATATTATGGAAATTTACAACAAGGATATTTTATCATAATATTATTTTAATACTTTATATAAAAGTCACCAAATATGGTAAGGTGTAATTTAAATGTTCTAAAATTACATAAAATGGCCGTTTATGGGAAAATATTTTCATTATGTGAAAAACTTATTTCCATTAAATATTGAAGTTTTTACAGTAGCAAAACATTATACAGGTTAAATAAGTGTTAGTCAAAATGATAATGGTTAAAATAACACCTAAACATGAATAAAATATATTGGATGATCGTATTAAAACCCTATCCAATATTATATTAAAATAAATGGTCATTTGGATGAATTATGAATGAAAATGAATTTGTTGTAATTTAATATTTTTATATATTAAAAAGTACCCTACACTTGAATTTTAATAGGGAACCTGCACCCTCAATTCCTCACACAACATTCATCATTATAGATCAACCAAAATATTCCAATTTTACTTCTTAAATTTTCTCTCCACATTATATATCTTATATAATACCTAAAAGTCCAACCCTACAACTCATTAGAGGAGATATAAAAGAAACATTTCTAGGAAGAGGTAATCTTCAAATGTAATCACTATATTTTATACTATTAATTACCTATAGTAAATATTTGATAAATATCATAAAATAATAAATTAATTTTCATGAATACACAAAAACATTATTTCCATTATGAAAATACCATTATAAAACCTCTTTTCCAACAAATGAGATGATAAATTATCGCTCATGCATATGTACAACTTAACGTCTCAGTGTAGTGATACAAGACATTTTTCATCACCATATTTTCTGGATGGGTATTATGATGTCTTTAACATTTATATATGAGATTAATTATATAATTATACTTATATAATAATAATATCATGTCATCCTTTATACCATTCAATCCATTGATATACAAAATCATCGCTTGTTTATGTGTGTGGCCTACCACATCCACAAAGTGTTGTGATTAATTTATTATTTAAATTTAAAATGGATTATAATGTTTTATAATTTTATTAATATATATTATATATGTGATATAATAATTATTTTTTAATGGTTAATTCATATTTATTTTCATTTCCTTCCATTACTTGTAAAATTGAAACCCCATTCATGCGTACATATGGCCCACTCTCTCCATAAACGTTATAATTTATTTTTTAGTCTATAATATTTATGTATGACTATAAATAAATATATAATGAATATATATGATATTTATATCATTTTAAAGATTTATGAAAACATTTAATAATGTTATATGCGCAAGGACTTGAACTAATAAAATGATATAAAATTAAAACCAAATAGTTACCACCCAAACATTACACTTTTAAAAAAGAAATATTGAAAGAAGGAGTCTTGAAATTTTATAAAGTGATAACATATGATATTATTATTAAAAAAAATGAATATTGAATAAAAATATATTATATATAAATTTATTATACCAGATGATAGATTTACTTTGATGAATATTGATATCGAAAGAAGTTGTTTTTTATAATATCATCAGTATTCCAGATTTTTTTTGTTTAATTTTTTGTTCTGGAATTTATCTCTTCCATATACATGTTTTCTAAATATGTTATATTTTTTATATATCCAATAATTATTTAGCACCATGTCTAGCCATGTTTTAGTTTTTAATTTTTTTGAATGAAATCCTCTTTTTGTTTGAATGAAATCGTCTATTCAATTTGAAGGAAATTCGTTATTTCATCAAATCTACGGAAGGAATGTCTTTATTATATGTATACAAAATGAATATATTTTCACAAAAAATGAATAATATTTTCATTGATGCATATTTTAACACATTTAAACAGTTACATTAAATTTAAATATTGTAATTTATATATTATAATCTATCTTAATAAAGAAGTGATCTCAAAATTTAAATGTTATTTTCATCAAAAAATATTCCATGTGATATTTCAAAATAATTTCACATCAATGATGAAATTATTCAATGATTCATAATATTTAATAGGGAAATGATCTAAGGATGCCTTTTTTATTATTTATCTTTATTTTTTTTGTGTATGATTAATATATGTTTATTAATCGGATTTTTCATTCCATGGGTTAGGCTATGATGAAATGCTTATGAATCCCATTTGTATCCATGGATTATTATATGATGAAATACCTTTGATCATGTGGAAACCATATGTATGATTTAAATTATTTGATGGTTGAGACCTATATCTCTTTCTAATCTAGAGGGTAAAAATTTTTATCTCGTGGTATAAATGTGACAAGAATGGGTAGTAAACCCAATTAGTTACTGGAAAATATCTAATGTGATAGTGTTGAGATAGATCCTTATGTCTAAAAATGGGTTGGGGAGTGAACCAATAACACTATGATAGTCTTGGAAAAAACAATTTACTACTAAGGAAATTATTTTCAATTATAATGTGTATGTACAAATCTAGGCCTTATTCCAATTCTATACTACCATTTTTTGTGTTCTTAAATTCCATAAAGAATCATGTATTATATACTACAATGATTTATTCCATGACTCATGATTATGATATATGATATACACGGTATTGTTTTAAAATTTTAATTCCATTTTATCATTCCCTTATTGTCATGTCAAGAATATATGATCGCTGATATCTTCCATTTTTACACTTAATGAGAAACAAATCACATCATTTCTTATGTTTCATTTCCCCTGGTTATGAAGAATTCTATAATTTCTGATATTTCTACAAAGGGAGATTGTTATAAATAATTTATTTTGAAATTATATAGATATATTCTAAACTAGTTTTTTTATGTTTTCAAAATACACTGGACCTATATTATTATTGAGTGGATGGAAATGTTATGTATTGAATATTTATCTATAAAAAATATAATATCCTTATAAGAAAATTATTGGTTGACATATGTATAAGAAATTTTCTAATTTTCTATATAATATATGAAAGATTGGTAATAGTTTATAATTATATATTATTATTAATTTTTTATATATTGTATAAGTTTATTCAATATAATTTTAGATATATTATTTTTTGGTGTTTATGGAATATCAATCACGTTATACATGGAAGAGGTAGTCCACACAAATGTATTATGATTTCCTCATTTTATGAATTTTGATGGAGGAACATAAAAAATGAATATTATATTTTTATAATAATATGTTATAATATCATTAATATTATTATTATCTTTCATAAATGGATAGAAATTTTTTTCTGGGGTTGAAGAATAAGGTAATTATGATAGCTCGATTGAAAACATTATCTCAAACATTGGATGTAATCCTTTGGGAAGTTCCATAAGAATATATAGTTTGAACTTTTGGAAATAACAAGGCTTATATAATTTTTGGAGAGTGTGGAGAATATAGTAGTGTTGATTTTTGGTCATGATATTTTTTATAATTAGACAATAATATGGTGGTTATGGGGTTCATTAATAACCCAATGGAATTTCATTTATATATATATATATATATATTGATATATGTAAAGAAAATGTTTCACGTGGAATGTGGTGAGGTAGTGGAAAATTATTATGTTAGGGATGTGGTGATATCTTTAACCCAACATCCAATCATTTTAGTGATTATTTTGAAAACATTGAAACCCATTCTCTCATAGATTATTTACTTCTATAATTTTATGACAGGCCATATTATTGGTATATTTCTATGTTATTAATTAGGTAATATAAAACCATAGTAATTTCGGTTGTTCTTTGTATGAATGACTATATGTTTTATGTTTTATTAATGTTAGTTTCATATGAATGATAGTTTAATAAAAATGTGTCTTATCATATGGGTATGTATTACAAAATCACTCAATCAATAAGGTATTCTCATTAAGAAGTCACCAATATGATATTTTGGAAAATATAGAGATTATATTTTTCTATTGATGATGACCAATTATAGTTTTTGATTTTAATGATGTTATAGTGCTAGAAGATGAAAAGGAGGATTACATTAAATTTTCAAGGAATCCATTTCTATTTTTTTGATAGTTTCCATTGGGATTTCTATGGTACCTTAACACTAAGGAGTGATTGGTTCATCATATATGGGGGGATAAATACATTATTATTTCCTTATTTTGGATTCATATATTTTTTGGATTATTATGGGACATAAGAGCCTCAATTTGGATGTGGGGTTTTTTAGATCATTAATGAGTTTGGTTTTGTTTCTCCCTCTTCAAAACCATTCTTATATATAGTTTTCTATATGATACATTTCCATGTGAACTTCTTATGTTTCGTTAAGTCATAAAGACTCAAAATCAGTACAGAATTTGTATTTTATTCGTTTTTCATTTCTATGCATGCACACATAAACATATATATATATATATATATATATTGTCGAATATTGGGGTCTTTTGACTTAGCTATGTACTTAAAAAATGTGCAGGAACATCAGTGAATGTATATAGTTTGTTTTTATGGATATGGTTATGGGGAATGGCCCTATGTTGGGAACAGAAATATTGGAGTTGGTTATGGATGAATATAATACAAGTATGTACTATTGTATATTTTTTATACAGAAAAACAACATTCCTTTTTTCTATCGTTTATTTCATTTTTGACCCACCACCTATGGGGATCATATTTGGTATGTGAATTTTATATTAATATTTTCTCATTTTATCTTTTGAATATATATATATTATATCTGTTGAATGAAACTATAATTTAATATTTTTGTTTATTTATCATTAATAATCATAATTATATTTTTTTGTTAAATATATATTCAGGCAAAGTCTTTATAATATTTGATTAATGCCCTTACTAGTAGTTGGATTCCACTTTCATATATGGTGGTGAACATGAGGACTTATAGTACTCCCACTTTTATCTATTTTTTCATAAATTACCGTAATGGGAACCCCAAGAGGGACTATAATGACGAAGAGATTGAACCCTAAATCCCACATATAGTAGTCCATTTGTTGGTGACTAAGACAACAGCTACAAAACATAATAATAAAAGGCACTTCAATTATATTTCACTTGATCATATAAAAATCCCTCAATCTATTACATAAAATAAATTTCAATTTTACATCCCATAATAAATGTAATTTCATGAATAAAATAATGACTATAAAATAAAATTACAAATGGAAATATTTGATGGAAATGATTGTGGTAGTATCCTCTATCTATGAGACAGTACAATCTATCACTATGTATAAATCCCATATGGATAAAAAAATTATATTTATTAGTGTGATAAAACTTTTATAATTACAAGGATCCACCACAAGAAAATATATGAAAAATATGGATGAATAATAATAATACATTGGTGAATTAAAACTAAATCAAAAAAAGGAAATATAAATTTCATATAGAACTTAACCTCAACAAGGATCACCCAACCAATATTTATACCATGGATAAAAATAAAATGCTACAGAATATATAAAAAGATACCCCAAAATGAATTCCTCAATAATTTATCCCTCTCACAACCTACAGAAAGTTTTTAATTTTCATTCATTCCTTATGTATAAATTAAATCACTCAATATATACTTTATGGAAATTTTATACCACCCACAACAACCATATCATCATAATAATCACATATATTCCACATCATACAACCTCATAAAAAACCAAATCAAAACATCATAACATATCTATCAATGTAGTGTATCCTGAAAATAAATGACATTGTCCTCACGAACTCCTCTGACCTTGTATGACCCATATCATCTACCATCCTTGCGACCACATTACAATGTTATCCCGAATGTCATATACTATAAAATTTCACTGTTATAGACTATGTTTTTATAAAATCGTTGATACATATTAACCTAACTTAATCTTAACATGTAGAGTAAAGAAGTGGGATTATTTTTCCATTCATTCACTCAAAAAACATGAATTTTGGAAAAAAAATTGGAACATGAGTAATTTGGGTACCAGAAAGGTTATCCTATAAGAGTATAGTGTTTATGAAATCAAAATGAAAATATATCAAATATATTACTATAAAACACAATCCCAACCTTTTATTTCAATTAAATACTATAATACAATGGACCAAAACTGATATCAGATTATGTCTACAGGTAAAAAGGTCCATTTTCCTATCTAAAATAATAAGATACCCCACATTCTTACACAAAACCGCCACACCAACATTGTTAATTTCAATATATTAATATAATTAATATTTTTCCATATTAACATATTACTAGAAAAATTATATTCTTCATACCATATATTCTAATATTTATTTATAGTGTATTGACTAGACTCTATACACATTTATCTTAGATAACAATACATATTTTAAACCAGTAAAAGGTCATTAAAAACTCAAAAAATTATTAAATTCCTTCCCAAATACAATTTTATTTTCCATTCATTTATCCCTTATTACCTGCCTATTTGATATTATTACACATCCCCACAAAAAGAAATAACATCCATGCCAACCTCGCACAACCCATGATAAAAAATAACAAACCAAAAAAGTTTTACACAACCATTCATGTAAACCCATACCGACCATATGAATATAGTTGTATCGTCTTTGGTGAAATTCTAATGCCAACACCCAAAGCTCTCAATAAAAATAACTAGGCACTACCACCCATATAAAAGCATGGGAGTTTGAAATAGCAGAAAACCTTTTTAAATTTACTAAAATATCATATTATGACATATTCTTTTTATATATCATTCTATATGAATTAATTCTAGAAAGAACATATAATATCACTAATATTCCAGAGTTCCATGTTGAAAAATCACAATAAAAATAAATAAACACCATTTTATGAGAAGTTAGGTAATGACCACTGTATTTTTATAACAATTCAATTTTTTTAATTCATATCAATTATATGAATTCATATTAATATTTATTATGATAAATATCGAATGAAATTTTAATAAATAGTAAATAAAAATATGAATTTCATAATTTGAAAATGAAATTTGTTTTTTTTAATTTTTTTCATATATAATATAGTTAGATATAAAATGTAAATTTAGATATTTTAGAAATTTAATTAAATAAAAACGAATTAATTTTAGATTTAAAAATTTCCAAAATATATTTCGATGAAATTTTGAGTTTTTACAAGGAGAAACGATTTTTTGTTAAATAGTTAAAATTAATTTTTTAATAACCAGAAATATTTTGTTATATCTCCATGGAAAAAATATGGTTTGAAAATTTGTGTAACATAAGGATTGACTCATACAAGATAATATACTAAAATATTATTAAAATATTATTCAATTCTTATAAAAAAATTATTCCAATACTGTGGTGGCCTAAGCATTTCATACATATATATTACACCATTTTTGGAAAAAAATACAATTCATCTCATAAAAAACATTCCTAAAAACCATTATATTCAATAATCATGGGAGATTAGATACATTTTCATCATATTTCATGAATTATCATGAAAAAAATCACCAAATTGCATCTCACATATTGCACTTCATGGACATATATTACTAAAAAACATTCTTTAAAACATGGGGAAAGGGGATATAAGAAAGAACGATCATAGATGATAAGTAAGGGTAATCATTTGAGATATATATCAATGATCATATGTTGAAAAAGGATCAATATATGTGTATGATTACATGGTATGATCATAAAATAATCACACCCATTCAGTCAAATATCATTAATTATATATCATGGCATAAGGCATTTTGAAAACAGAAGTCATAAATCCTAATTGTTTGGAATAACTAATAATAAATCTTGATCAATGATATCATTTCATAAGAATAATATATAAATTTTTTCCATATACATCAGAATAGAAAATAATTTTTTTAGTCAAGGGAACCAAATAAGGGAATCATAGTGGTTTCAGTTCACTTCAAATCCTATTAAGTCCTTAGTTAGGATTCACTCCCTAGAATATCATAGTTGATAGAGTCCCTTGTGGAATTGAGGTAAACACCCAATTACAGACCATATTATTTCATGATATACACCTCTCTACCCAATTCTTTGGAGTGATATATATTTCAGGCCTACATATAACGTAATGAAAATCATAAATCTTTTTTACACAACATCATAATTCTTTCATCATATCATTATATCATAACTCATGACATAAGTTTAATGTACATTTCATTATTTTATCCCACCATAAACAATATATATTAAATGAGTTTTATAAATGATACATCCTAATTTAATTAATCTGTCATGACCTGACCCATTCTTGGGATTGAGATGCAACTACCCCAACCTCTCATCCAAGGGCCAGGGGTGGCAACATTCGAAGAAGGAAAAACAATATTGGGGATGAATTTTCCAAAAAAACTAAACCCACACATGAATCCCACTCAAGGAAAAAATTTAAAGGGAAAAGAAAAAAAGCTACTAAATATCATAAAAAAGGAATCCAAACATATATTCAACGACCTAGAAATAGTACAAGTACAGAAAAGTAAACTGAAAAGGAAATGGGAAAAAATACACACCTGACTAAAAAATTTCGATGACCCAGTAAGAGGTGAAATAGTGTAGAGGGAATATAAAACAAGCTACAAAATAGAATTAAAAAGGAATCCAAACATATATGTGTCTACCTCTAAGAAGTAAAAGTAAAGAAATGTAAACTGAAAGGGAAAGGGAAAAAATACATGCCCAACTAGAAAACTGGCACAACCTGGAAACATGTGAAAAAGTAAAATTTTTGGGAGATTTTTGTTCCTGAGTCCCAATATAAAACTACCACATGTGGTTGTTCCTATCATTTCCCTATGATCATTTGAATTCACGATCATTTTTTGTGTCCTAGTTGAGGGCACACAAAATGCAGGGAAATCCTATTCATTTGTGAGTATAAAAATACCTAGTAGGATGCCCCAAAGGCTCATGGGTGTAGCAAAATATGTATTAAAGAGAGGACCAGTAGAGAGAACATGGTTGATAAAAGGTAGTTTTGATCAACCCCACAGGGGAGTGAAGAAAGATCATCCAAACACAAGATACTTCAAACTGTGAGAAGATGAACTTCTTGTCAAATATTGTGGCATATAGTAAGAGAGTAGTCTCTTCCAACCATGACATGATAGACATAGAAATCACCTGACAAACCCCACACATATTAACCTCTCTGGTAAAGAGTGTAACAAAAACCCAAGGAGGGGGTACTGAAAATATAATATATATTTTCTCAGTCAATGAATCCCAAATGAGAACGAGTAAGGGGGTATCCTTCTCAAAGATCAGTCCAGGAAAAGAGAATCCAAAAGTCCCATAAGTACCACCATTGATGGCCAGCATCCCATATGTCTATCCTAAACAAGAATCCAATGGTATTCAATCACCACACCATGATATTATCTACCTTCAGAGCACTATCGCGCCCGCATAGTTATAGGTCACATCACAGAGATGTGACTTGGTGAGAATAGAATCCCTCTTCCTTGAGAGTCAAACAGTATTTTAAAGCACTTTTTAACACTATCACATGGTCGAGATGTCATGTAACATGGTTGATGACCCATTCCCATTGCAACTAGTGGTTTACACTTGGAAGTGGACACAGACCCATGCCCAACCCAACTAGAGGGTTCCACTCTAGAAAGGTCGAGGACCCATGCCCAGCCCTATCGGAGGGTTCTTCAATTGTATGGTCAAGGATCCATACCCAGTCCTGCATGAGGGCTCCACTCTCTTATCATTAAAGACCCATGCTCAGCCCTGATGGAGGGTTCCACTCGAAAATACAATCGGGGACCACATCCCATGCATGTTGTAAGTATGCCCATAAATTCAATATCCATACCTACTTGATGGTACCCATAGGAAGATCAACATGGAATATTTTCCATCCCTAAAAGATGGTACCTCTAGGTAAGAACATAATCTAAATAATTGGGTTCCAACTTAGTTAGGTGTCAGTCCTGGAACATCTCGCATCCTATAACAAAAATCAATACATAGGGAACCATCATGTTCTATGTGGAAAAAAATACTAAGGATAAAATACACACATTCCAAAATCCAAGTCTATAAGAAATATATGTGAGAGGCAGATTATTCGTAAACTATTACATGGTGTGTGTGGGGCCTAGATGTCTTTAGGCCCCACATCATCGCTTCGCCATGTATCTAGCCATTATTGGGTACTAAACTACAATCAAGTACCCATAAGAATCCCAGTGTACTCCTAGAGTACATGGAAGTCATATACAATATTTTAATGAGCACATGATTCTCATTGTTGATACGGAGGGAAAAACATAATTTCCATTACACGCCTCCCCAAATGGCCCTAGAACATTTGATCATATCACTTTATAAATATTCTCCACTATCAAAAGAGTGAATGTCAACCCAATACATGGGTTCTCTTCAAATTCCTCAAAAGGATATTCTATTGATATTCCATTAATTATTGAACATTAAATGAGATCACAAAAAAGGCTCTGTAAGCACAAACAAATCATACCATTGCAATCCTTCCCAAAAGACACGCAAGATTGACTATTCATTCTCTCAAAGTGGACATCCCACGGAAAAGCTGTGTGACTCCACAATATGATCAAAAGGCATCTCACAGGGCCCACGCCTCATGTCCGAAAATAATTATGTGGATTTTTCCATTTCAATACTCTTGAAAAAACATGTGAGATAGACTACTCATTAATCCAAAATGTGTAACCAATAAAAATGATGCATTTCACCGCAACACGTGTGAACCGGGCCTCTGGGTCCCTACAACCATTCATTAGTTTAAAAACCTAAATTTAGTCCTGAAACATATTCCTAGACAGTAGGGTCATAGGGCCTCTGATTGTGCATCTAACGGACTTATGATATAGATGCTACATCAGAAATAAGAATCGTATATAATAATAACTAAATTATTATTAATAAACATGCATTATTTGATTATCCAATCAACGAGATGGACTTCTTAAACCACAAAAATTGGACTAAAATGTACAATAATTGAAGTAGGGTTACATCGTTGAAGACGACACACAATATAGGCACTCCTCTTTGGAGACTGATCCGTTACATGGTTCCTAAATAATAATAATTCAATTATAATTATTTTAACTCAGGACTATAGATTAATTGTGCTTGAAAACAAGATGTAAAATATAAAAGATGGTCTAAGTGGGTCTTTCTATATTAGAGCGACAAATGGATGTAAATGGTGTTTCAATCAGATGCATTGTTTAGGAGATATAGACATTTAATGTGTATTGGCCCAACATCGGTCAGTCCGATCCAAATTTTGCTAGACCCCTTTCCCATGAGCTTGGTTTCCCCGGTCTTCCTGGTCCACTGTATCTGGCCCATAGTCCAGTCGTGTGGCTTGTCCCATGCGGTCCTTGACCTGGCCATCTATCTGCTCAGATGGTCTCTATGACGTCTCACATCGTGCGGGTCACTCCTACCTAGGGTCACATTCTACTACCTCGGGGTCCCCCCCTAGTCGACCACATGACTCACAACCTTCCACGACTACACTCTGCTGAAAGCATGCTCACCAGATCACCGTCTCATCGATGCTACACACCAAACATGCCTCATTATCCACCATCTCGCCTCAGATGCTATGACAGCCTCCAAAATGTCCCAAAATCCCCATCCCGACCATCATTATCAAGAGTGTCATCGAACTCTACTCCACCGACTTCCTGCCACGCCACCTCACAGATCACTTGCAATAGCTGCCTCGAGCACCCATCATGTTGTCTTAGAGGCTAGCCTCTTCCACATAACCTTATTCTAGTGGGCCCTTTTGCGGATGACCACAACCACACTGATCACCTAAAAATTATTCTGAGACCCGTTTTTGAATTTTCAAAATGGGATCTTCATAGTTCCATCCACTTTTCGATGATCTGTTTATGTTCTGATGCGTCAAATAAAATTTACAATGACCAACTATAATAATGATGATGAGCCCCCAAAATAAATAGGATTTAACCATAGATTCATGGTCGCGTTAGTGCAACCATCAATTATAATAAAAAAAACCAAGAATAAATAATAAATGAAGTATTTGTAATTAAAAAAATCTATCCAAATACAATGTTGAAGATGTAATACCTCGATTGATCTGTTTACCACTATCAACACATCCACTGCAATCCGTCATTGATCGTCCAAGGTTCCGAAAAAGATTTATCCTTAAATCAACAAAAATGGATAATGAATAGTTTATAGAAAGAGAGAGAGAATATAGAGAGATAAGATTTGGGATACCAATAATTTTGAACTCGAAACCATAATTTATTGATGTTACGCTTGAAGCAGAATCCAAAATTCCCACGCACCTCTTTTTTTGTCATGCTTATTTAAGACACCCCGTTACGAACTCAAAAACAGTATCAGATTTTAAATCCCGAACATAATTTAATGTGTTTTAACTTGGTGTTTGAGATAAAATAATTAAATTTAAATATTTTATTTACAATTTTTTCGTAGGTTACTTTTCTCACATAAATCCTGACCCGAAAAAAGTTTTTCCCCACCTAGGGTAAATTCTATGTTATGGATTCAGAAGTGACTATGGAGTTTGGATCTGAGATACCATTTAAGAGATATCCCATTTCAATCATGTCCACTATTCAAGAAGAATTTACATTTTTTATAATATATTCCAGGAACATTGGGCCTCATAATTGAACTCCATATCAGCCCCTGTATTTGAATATATTTTTTGAATTTTTTCAAAGTATCACTTGGAAAAAATGGCTATCAACATCATTCATTCATTCAAGATTTACATCACTGAATAGTATAACTATGGTAAAAAACTCGGGATACGAAACTCACGCATGTCTCTCCCGCTCGCTGGATGACTTGCATGTTTTTGTGTCTCCCCAACACGCTAACCAAAAGGGATGGTTCATCCATGTAAGGTCATCTTCTTTCAATGAAATGTGTATGATCAAGAATACATCTCCTCTGCACGATGCATGGGAGATTTTGTGCACCCACTCCAGCTATTGGGGTAGGTAAAGGAAGTATGTAAACTTTTCATCTCTGTTCATGTTCTCTAATGGCTTCATGCAACATGGGGAAGAGTATTCCTTCCTGGCTGAACCTCTACATCCCACGTTGCGACCAGAATCTCTATTTGGCCCCAAAATTGGGTCTCGTGATTCCCTCCTTTAGAATGTGCATATTGGAAAACACATAAAGATATCTAGACAACCCATATTACACAGTCAATGTATCACAATCGAGACTCCCTTTCACACTAAAGAAGCGAAGGAGTCAACACCATCGACTGAAGAAAAATTGTACCTTTCTCCTCCACCAGGGATAGCTACAAGTAATTAAACTACTCTCAAACATACCACAATAGAAGAAACCGTTACTTCCGACTAGGGTAATCCACTAAAACGTTTCCCATACTCAGATTATAGTCTATCATGAAGTCCTAGTCCTGATGAATGTTTAGCCAGCATCATCTGATCATGTTCTGGTCTCTCTAGGTGAAAACATACATGAGACTGTAGTTTTCTATTCAATCTAAAAATAATTCTCATAGAACGGGCTGTCTCCACATCCCCGGGGTTATGAATACTACTACCAGTGGTACTATTCATGGGGTCTCTATAACCTCTTCCCATACATGATAACTGCAGTATCATGATTGATTTTGACCAAGAAAGATGACAACGAACAGTGAAGGTGAGTAAAATCAACAAACTACATGATGCAAGTCAAGGAAAAAACATAGAAAACCCCACGTGTCCTCACATCCCTTTGATGAAGAGTATTCTTGAACCAAATACTATGTTATACTCAATTGTGTAATTCCAAAAAAAATAGGGTCATGCATAAAAACAACAATCTACATTCTAGGACATGATCCATCACTCCACTATACAACTTTTCATAGAATGTAGATTTCAGAAGGACTCATCCACCACACCTCAATATTATCCACTATTTTTGGCACTGACTAGGAATTACAGTTTATACTCACATCTCAAACATGTGTCTTGATGGGATAATGACCCATCTTCTTCGTGTATTCATGTTTATGTTGAACAAAAATGACACCCCAAATTAACTAGGAAAAAACTCAAGAAAGGAGTAGGGATAAAAGAGTACATCACAAATTGCCTAAAAATCTCTAATGAGGAAAGTCGAAAAGATATAGGGAGTACATCTTATCATATCATTATCCGCAAGATCGTAGACATCCAAAGATTACGACTATTAGTGGTCCCAGCTGCCACCTTCTAAATCCTAACGTGGACCACTTGGTGGTGGTAAAAAGACATAATAACATCATCCCCCAACACTAGATTCCACCTCTCCTCTACCAGACCCCCCACCCTGGGGACCACAATGATCACGTCACGACCTCTGTTACAGTGGTCCAAATGCCCTTTGCCTAATTTTTTTATGTATATCTAGTCAGGCATTCTCATTCCAAGTAACCTTTCCCATCACAAAAAAACCCCAAAACTCTATATGTTTTCCTCGGGATCTATAATTATTTATACACATATGAATACTTGAATGAGACTAATTATGGGGAGGCCTCCTACAATGAGATCTTGTCAACTGGCATATACTAGCTTGGGAAAACATTAGAGCCCATTTTCTCTCACAACCATGACTAGATGTATGGTTTCTCTATGATAAGAATATATTTATCAGAAGTTCATCCTCCAACACCTTGACATATGTGGGGATGAGAAAGGTAACTATGATAGCATAAAACTCTATTCAAAGTCCCTAATCGAACATCCTTTCATGGATGAAGCTATATTGGATCATGTCCAGAGAGTAGTTTGAAAGGCATGTGAACCTAGTAATCTTCTCAGCCACATTCACCCCTCCCTATTAGAGATAATCGATATCCTAAAGAATAATAGAAGGGAAGTAATAGAGGTAGTACTACACACAAACCAACAACTTAAATTCATCCCACAAGAGTACCGAATCATCATGCATCTGAGTAGTGAAGCTCCACCTACATCCATCTACTCCACGGAGAAGGATGGTTACATAATCCACCATATGATCTGGTCGTCTCCAAACTAGTCTGAAGAGGTGGTCCATAGACTCCAACCAATCTTATGCTACCTCAGGGTCTGGCTCACCGTGGAACCTCCATTTTCTCTATCGCTAGAACTCACGAAGTGCACACAGCCTGTGCACGTCCTCAGCCTGTTCTTCATGGGATGTATACTTCTCAACATCTAGGGATTTTTCTACCTTCCCACCTAGAATAATGGGATCACATGGTGGGTTCTAAACTGAGGCCTCATTTCTCATAGGATAATCGTCATGAAAATGGGCTAGTATACTGGCTAGTTTACATCATAGAGACATCCTGAATGTTATCATGGAGTACCAAAATCAGATGATCATATATATATTTTTATGTATGTGTATATGTGTATATTTATATATAATTATGGGGAGTTGACTCGAGATAGGTTGTCTAAGACTTGATCTTATAGGATTAATGTAACATTGAACCCTAAAAAAAGTGTGATAGGGTTCTGAGTCAAAAAACAGGTAATCAGGATCCTGGTGAATGGATATGTCATCCCCCCATACCATCATTAGACCTCCTGGTCTGTGATCCATTCTCGAGACACGTTAAAAATATTTCATTAAACACAACCATGAACTTTTTAGGGAAATGTCCAATGAAATTCCAAAGAGTCGAACCACCCTTGGTACCACTGTTTTTATGCCCGAACTATGATGGACCTCGAGAAAAACATACCCTAGGACCGCCTCTATTGGTTTGAAGTTGGAGATAAACACCGAATGCACAATAATTTCTGGGATTTCTTTTCTGAAAAACTTGTAAACACACACATCTCACTCAATGGAAAAGGGAATATGGAAAGAAATACATGCTACAAAACTGTTATAAAAAATGAAACAACATATATATGCATCGACCTATATATAGTATAATTATAGAAAATTATAGTGAAATAGAAAGGGGAAAAATACACGCCCAACTAGAATAGTTCCATAACCCAGTAACATGTGAAAATTTAAAATAGCTATAATAGTCCTTCTCCAGAATCCCAAGCTACAACCATCACATGCAGTCCATGATCCATTATCCCTAAGCTCCTTCAAAGTCTCGATCAAATTGTTTGTCTTATATGAGGGAATACCAAGTACAGGAAAATCCCAAACAAAGGTGAGCATAAAAATACTCAATAGGATGCCCTAAAGGCTAAAGGGAGAAACAAATGATGCATTGAATATGGGAGCAGTTGAGAGAATAAGGAACAGTAAAATAAGTGAAGATGAACCCAACAAGATTATGATGTATGTTCATCCATACACAAAGTGCTTGAAATGGTTATAATATGAACTTCTCATCAATCCTTCACTAACTATTGTTGGAGATTAGTCTTCTCCAACCTTGATAAGAAAGACACAGAAAGCACGGGGCATACCCCACATGTCTTCATCTCTATTGGAATGAGAGTAAAAAAACCCCAAAGAGTGGGTACTTAAATTAGTATATATATATATATATATGATCAGTAAATGAAACACACATAAGAGAGAGTAAAGGGATCTCTATAACACCACTCCATCTAGTAAAAGAGTTTCCAACTTTCCCAGATGTGACCACCATAGAGAGCCATCATCCCATACGTCTTTACTGAACAAAAAGTCAATGGGACTCAATTATGACACCATTATACTATCTACTATGGGAGGCAATGTCCCTCCTGCACAGTTTTAGGTCGTATCATAGGTATGTGTTAGGGTGGGATAATAATCCACCCCCTTGATAGTACAAGGGTGCTAAAAATCACGCCTCTTCAGTATCACACAATCGATAGGTCTGGTCATATGGTTGAGGACACATGCCCTGCTTAGCTGGAGGGTTCCTCTCTGGTACGGTCGAGGACCCACACCCATCCTAACAAGAGGATTCCACTCTCGCAAGGTCGAGGTCCCATGCCTAGCCCACCTGGAGGGTTCTACATTCCTATCATGGAGGTCCAATGCCCAGCCCTGCTGGAAGGTTCCGCTCAGAACTACCATTAGGGACCACTAACATCAAAGAACATTGACCATCCCATCATAATGTATGATGGGAACTACTCTACCCATACATGAAAGATGGTACATCATAAAAAGAAATCAAGGAACAAAAATCATCCCTTCTAGATGGTACCTCTTGGGAAAAATACCTCTATAATAATTGGGCATTTCCCCGGAAAGATGCCACTCTAGAATCTTCATTGATCACATCTTGGAAGTTCCCACAAAGGGAGCAATCACATTTTTCATGGAAAGAATCCCATAATAGGCTACATTCATGCAAAAATATGAGTCTAGAAAAAATAGTTGTGAGAGAAAAAAATGAAATACATGATGTGCGTGGGGAAAACATGTCTTGGGGCCCTACCTCGTCATATGGGCATGTATCTAACCAATATCGGGTACTAAAATATGATCTAGTGCCACTAAGCCTACTAGTGTACTCCCATAGTACACAAAATGCCTACTCAATAGAATAAAAAGTTCATGATGCTTATTGTCTATTTGAGGGGATAAGATATAATTTCACTAACATTAATCCCAAAACAGACCTAAACCTTTTTACTATATCCCTTCATACATCTTCTCTACTCTCAACAAGATTTGATGCTTACCCAAGACATGGTTTCACATTAGTTATTTAAAAAGGATGTTCCACTAATATTTATTTCATGATTATATATTTAATGAGATAATGAAAAAGGATTCTCATGGGGAAACAGATCCCACAGTTATGATCCTTGCCGAAAAACACGCACGACCGACTATTCATTCACTCCAAATGAACATCCGATGGAAAATTTTTCTGATGCCACACTACCATCAAAAGATGTATCGTGGATCCCACACCTTTGGACTATTTTTTCAATCAAGTTATTGTAATTCTCTCAGAAAAACACATGTTATGGACTAATTATTCATCAAAAACAGATAACTAGTGAAAAAGCTACATTTCACCGCAACATGTGAAAACCAAGCCTCCTGGGGCCCATAACATATATCTGGATTAAAAACCTAAAAGTAGTCATGAACGTTCTACCTAAACATCATGGTAAAAGTGCTACTGACATCGCATAAATCACACATCGTATATAAGCACTACTTCCGAAAGAAGAACCCCTAATAATAATAATTAAATGATTATTATTAAGACTACATATTTTGTTTAACAAATAAACAAGATGGAATTCATAGAAATATAAAAAATCCTAAAGGGGATGTTTTTGACGTAGGGTTACATTGCCATAGACAACATGTAAAACAGGTGCTCCACATAAGAGATATGTCCATTACAAGGTTCTTTAATAACATTAATTATATTATTAATATAATTTAAACATAAGTGTATAGTT
Source organism: Viscum album (assembly GCA_963277665.1). Classification (NCBI taxonomy): domain Eukaryota; kingdom Viridiplantae; phylum Streptophyta; class Magnoliopsida; order Santalales; family Viscaceae; genus Viscum; species Viscum album. The sequence goes on from OY728120.1 coordinate 1,118,709,334, forward strand.
TAACCAAGCCAAAAAACAATAAATAAAATTACAAAACATTTCTAAAAAGAACTATTTAAATGATAGGGACATGTATCCATAGACATCGTGTCAATCAGATGCACCATTTTTTATATATGACCCTTAAAATGGTCTTTTCCCAACATGGGTTGGTCCGACAGAAAACCTATCAGACCCCCTTCCTCACGAATGGCACACAACGACCCGCCCAGTCCATTACAGTCATCCTATCGCCGATCCTCACAGCCTCAACTGTGCGACCCTCAATAGAGCCAGCTGGCAGGTCGAATGGTCAATGCGACAACCCGTATCATCTAGTTCATTGCTTCTTGGGTCGTTCTCCACGACCCTGATGTCCACCCGCAATCGGTCGCCCTCACGACCCGCATTCATCCACTGTTGTACTCCAATGACGCCCTAGTCGTCAGATCACCGTCCTGCTAATTCCATGCTCAATCGTCCAGCCTAAGCTATGCTGATAGCCTCCATCTGCTCCCATCCTCCTCATCCTAACCTACTCCATTAAGCGCACAACTGTGCCATACACCACCACCATCAAGCCACTCCCCCACTGTGGATCCCTTGTAATAACCACCTTAGAAAGCCGATGTGCAACCGCTTCCGATGGTGGTTCCTTCCACAGACCATCATAACCACACCGATCACCTGATAAATATTTCTAGATCGGTTTATGGAATCTTCTTGATTGGATCATCATAATTCCAACAACCATTAAAGGATGTGTTGATTTTTTGACGAGTTAGAGAAAATTTTCAAAGAATTTCATGTAGATTGATGAAGAACACCCAAAATAAATAGGTTCTAAGAATTGATCGATGGACATATTAGTGCAGAAAATGATAAAGAAAATAAAAAATGAAGAATAAACATGAAATTAATGATTTTAAATGAAATACTTGTATCCATACTAAAATATGTAAAAAATCATACCACAATTGATCTGTTTATTTCAACTGATGTGTCCCCTGTGATACTGCTTCGATCCTCCAAGGTTCTAATGGAGATATCTCCATGATTGGATGAAGATCGGATGATGAATCGTTGAGAAAAAAAGATATATATGTTTGACATAGAGAGAAAAATAGATCTAACCCTTATCCTGAACTCTTAATCTTTAATTTAAAGAATTTCCCCACAACGCATATTCTGAAATTACCATACCCCCCTTTTTTTAACATTCAAGTAAAAATCCCCATTCCAAACTCAATAGTAGTCTCAAAATTTCAACTTGAGACACGTTTTGAATGTTATTTGACTTGGCGTTTGAGAAAAAATTAATAAAAATAATTATTTTATTTACAATGTTCCCCTGGTGACTTTTCTCACAGATGTCCCACGTCAACAATACTTATATCCTGCCTAGGGTACATTGTAGGTTTTGGATTCAATTGTGGCTTAAATTTGTTGATCTGAGCTACTATTTAAGAGATATACTATTTCTATATAATGAATAGTACAAAAGGGCTTATCATTTTGGCATAATTTGTTATAGGCACACTAGGCCTCAGAATTGAACCTCGTGTTAGTGCCTAGCACTGGAAATATTCTTAGATATATTTCAAATTCATTCAATGCTAAAAATAAGTCACTATATAACCAACTAGAAAGAACCATATTTCATAGAGTCATCCATAAATCACAAAATCAAAAGTCCATCTAAATAAAGAATGTGTTATTTATCATAACATTATATCAATGATGAATAATAAAAATCATTCATGGTTGTTCAAAAATATGAAAAACACCATTGAAAAATCATTCCATTATTTCTTTAAAAACCTGTGTAAATACACATTTCTATTGATAACATTGTAAATAAAACATCATAGAATTTAAATAAAATAATTTTATTTTAAAATAAAAATGGAATCTATTAATGGAAAAACTATTTTTAAGAACTGTTATGGCTATGAGAAAATATATTCATGTAAAATTTTTAAAGAAAAATTTCCTCTCACACCTTTGTAAAAATCCATGAGGACTATTTCACAATAACAATTCAATAAATAAATTCATTTTAAATGTTTGGAAAAATAAATTGAATGATATTGAATATGAATTTATTATAATATTATATGTGTAGATTTTAACATTCATAAAAATATTATGAATATATATATATTAAAGACAATTTTCTTTAACCAAAGGGAAAATAAGGTCAACATTTATTTCAAAAAATTCTTAAATTTTAATATGCACCAAATAGTGAAATGTAGTAATAATACATAAATACTATCAAAATAAACAATTGAAAAGAATATATATGGTTATTGAAGGGAAATATATATATATAACTTCCATCAATGAAAAGAGAATCAAAAAAATCATAATTAAAATGAGTTTGGAACTTAAAACCATTATGTGTTGCTTCATCACACATCACATGATTTAAAATATCATGTATAATAAATATAAAATTTTTCTAAATATTTCTTAAAAAACATTCAATCATGAATTATGATGTATTATTATATTTCAATTTCCAAATATCTATTTAATAATATTTCATACTAAAATTATACATTTACGTGGAAACTAGTCTGTTTTCCATGAATGCTTTAGTTTGATGTTTCAGGTACATGAACCTTTGTCATGCCTACATCATATAAAAAATATTAATAATGAAATAATTTATATATTAATTTATAATATATATTTTTCTAATTTTTAATAAAAGTTTATGGTTTATAATTAATTACATTACATCATAGAGAATGTAGTATGTGCATATGCACATGTGATATGTTCACACTTTGATGGATGGACCAAAAGAAAGATAAATTATAATTCACCATAATAAATTCATTATTTTTTAATTAACACCATATATATTGATTAAATCTATCCTTTTTTTACTATCCATATAAGGAGGAAATAAAAAACTAGTCAATCACTTCAAAGAGGTTGTTTTCTACATGTATGGATGATCTAAATTATAGTTTTCAAACTAATTTAAATGTAAGAAGGTTGATAATATCAAAAAATAAAAATGAAAAATAATTTGATCAATTTCCGATGTAAATTTTAAATCTATCAAAATAACTATCCATAAATAATGGTGATGTAAAATTAATCATATTCATTCATAGAGGTGATAGTCTGCATGTACACATGAGTGATACTATCATTCCCCATTGGATGGAATGAAGGTATAATATTATTATACCATAATATTAAAAACATAAAAAAATATATGTATTATATTAAAATAATATTTTTATGAGGAATATAATGGTTTTATATACATTGTATGAATAAATATAATTTAAGGTGTATATTTAAGTGTAACACCTCATCATTGAGAATCTTCTTTTTTATTACACTTTATGGATTGTAGGATATACTTTTGATCAATCTTGTACCTCTAGGGTGTGGAGAGGGATTCCAAGATTATAAAATATAATGTCTTGGATGAGATAAAAATCTCATTATGTTTGAGGAAGAGGGTATACATCATGTAATATTATAAAGTAGGATTATTACACAATTTAGTTTTCTATATGTTAATATATACTAATATATTAATAAATTAAAGTGGCTCCATAATTACATAAAAAACATAATTATATGGAAATGTTATAAATACCATAAAAATTAATTTTTTAACATTTTAATTTTCATCTATTTGCTTAACGCACCCCCAGTATATTGTTGTAACCCATACTATGGCAATATAATTTTAATTTGTTTTACTATTCCTTATGGTCAATAATTATGATAACTCAAAAATATTATATTATATATTAAAATTTAATAATTTATACCATCTTATAATCTTCAATATCTATAAGTGTTAGAAATTATTTTTAATATTTTTGTGTAAATTTGAATAAAATAATTTTTAATAAAATGAATTTTTAATCATAAAGAATTTGTACTTCACTCTGCGAAATATAAGAACATTTAGATGAATGGAAAAATATTTATTTAGATATATTATCTGAAAATTTAATTAAAATAATTCATCAATGGATATCAATTAAATTTATGATGATAAAAACAAATTATGTAGAATGAAATATTTTATAGAACAACGTATCTTTTTCACCATTAAATTATCTTATTTAACTTCGACCCAATTTTAATCAAATAAATTAATATTTTCACATATATATTTGTTTTTTTAATTTTTAGTCATTTTTATACATTCCAATTCAATGTAAAGGTGATGAATGTCACAATAAATAATAATATTTTAATAGTTTATAATAGTTCTTTTAGACTACGAAATTTCTTTTAAACCAATCAATCTATGAAATTAAAATTTATCTATGGATAAATATATCATAAAATATGAGGATATTAAGTCATACACTAATGAAAATAATTTTTATGGTAAATTTTGTAACTATGATTCAAATGAATGAAGAAATTCATACCCACTCACATCTTTAGAGGAATGAACTCAATGTTCAAGACATGTGGTGGATCACGTACGGACTTCCTCAAGATAGATACAAGGGACTAATCATTAACGTGGGAGAGACTAGGTATATGTTTCTTGTGATAAGAAAATATTAAAATATGATCAATAATTTCAATGAGATTAATATATATATATATATATGGATCAAGCTTCCCTTCTATCCAGATATCATAACCATCATCGATGGAGATATACATTATAATAACTTATAAAAAACATAGAAATCATGGTCTATAATTATTTATTCTTTTTATTCATCTATATATATTTAATCTTATTATATATATATTAATGACATATTATAAAGATCCACACTAGAATCATATAGGTATTGTTCATTTTGAAACAATTATATTTAAACAACTTGTTCTTAAATGAACTACATATTATCCTGTAAATTACTTCATAATCATCAGACTTATATGAAAAAGAATACATAATAACTTCTTTTATAACATGGAGAATTGAAATATATGAAAGATTGATCTTTGATAGTCAGTAGGAGTAAAAAATTGTGATAAAATTGACCACTTAAAAATAAAATGTGAGTAAGGGTCCGATAATATGAATGTAACATTCAAAAATTATACCCAACATATCATAGATCATAAAAATTAGTGAAAATTAATCCATAATATTTCATAATACATGGACCATAAAAAATCGATGAGTAAAGAAAATGAGAGTATAACATCAATTAATGACATATATTTTATTCATGCATAAAATCATATAAAATCATTTCTTATGTTCACCAGGATTAACTTCCATGACTATCATAGTGGATTGGGTTCAATCCCAAAACCACATTACTATTAAATATCCAATCCCCATGCTATAATAGTTGATTTAATTTACAGCCATAATCATCATAGTAGTCTAGGATCACATCCACGACTATCATAGTAGATCGAGTCCCCTGTTTAACTATGTTCACTCCATATTTAATTCCTATTTATTTGATGGGACATCAATATTTACTCAATGGATCGGAGGGATATATAACTGTTGGACCAACCATCACATAAAAAGGGTACATTTTTTCATAAATTTTTAAAAAAACACATGAATTAAATGGGTTTCATTAACCTTACAAATGATAATAACACTTTGTAAAGAAATGTGTTTCATAAAAATATTTTAAACCTTAACATAAAATGACAAGAGAAATTACAAGTATTGTATCATTGGATCATACCCATAGATAATAGAAAGTGATGTCAACAGTTTTTTTCATCGATGAATAGAATATAATTTTAAAATCATTAAAACATTTTTAGGAAATTTTCATCCAAATTTGAAATCAAATTATCTAAAAATAAAATTTTTCTTAATATTTGGGATAATATTATGTGGTAATATAAATTTTCAATAATAGGATGGAATGTTCAATGAATTGTGGTGTCATGATATAGGGAAAATAAATTTATTGAATATAATTTTAAATAAAATATTCCTTTCATATTTTCGTCTAAATTGAAATAGTCTTTCATATGGATCCTGAAAACAAGAGTACTTTTAAATTAATTTTGAAAAATTAAATTATTTGTAAATATGATAGTAAAAAATCCAATTAAAATATTGCACACCATCATTGGAATATTTTTAGAAAAAATGGATATAAGAAAAAAATATTTTTCTTGACTAAAGAGATATATAATGTGAATTTTCTAGGAAAACACATTTTTGGTCTATTTAGTACTTCAGGTGAATAAATTTAATGGAAAAAATTATTATAGAGAATATATTAAATTATATAAAAAAATAATGTGTTTCATTAGAGTTATATCATAACAATTAATCATCAAATTCATAATCATAAATAGTACTGATAAATAAATAGATTGTAACATAAACCCCATACAACCTTGTAAATATTTGAATCATAAGTCACATTAATGAAATAAAATTTGAGGGGTATTTAAATCCAAATAAATTTCATATACATCATCAAAATATAAATTCATGGGAATTATAAAAACCAGTGAATACAAACAAGTGGTGAATATAGAATGTGTCTCATAGAATAAAAGTGAGATGAAAATCTCATACCTTAGGACCAAATTCCATCAAACATGTATGAATATCCTATATAATAAATATAAATTTATTATGAATCCATTCAAGAAACCAAAATTTTTATAATATCATATTTTATTTATATATTACATTTTATCATCATTTGGTCCAGAATTGTTTTTTGAAATAATTATTTCAGGTGATATCTTATTCATTTTTCAGATATTTTTTTGCTAAGATGTGTTGGTCATTGTAGTTTTTTCATGGTTCCATAAAATCCATAATATTAATAAATATATAATGATTATATAAATTAATATATTCATTATATAAATTTTTTCAATAAATTATAAAAGATAGATAAAAATAATAAATCACACCGTTCTTGGAGACGATAAGATGTATGTCTGCAACGATGATGTTTTCTCATTTTGAGGGATTAAACAAAAGAATGTTTTATAAAAAATTAACTTTGATAAATCTTTATTATATCACATATATCATATAATTTCATTAAATAAATTATAAATACCATCTATGTTAAATGTAAATTAAAAATTAATGACATCACATTGTAGAGTTGGTCATCTACATGTATGCACAAGCGGTTTAATAGGTTTCCAGCATTTTTTACAATAAGATGATATATATGATATTATTATTATGTGACATTAAATATAACATAAATATTTAATTTATAATTTATACACATCATAATATCTATCTATTAAATATGGTAAAAAAAATGAACTTTTTGCCTATGTGGAGATAGAATGTTGTATTAACACAATACTGAGACTTTCACTTACAATTTGATGGATATGTGGGTGGATAATGGTTATTTTATAATAATAATAATATATTAATATATTTAGGATAATTAATTTATTGTTTTATAAATAATATTATTGATTTATGGGAAGGAAAACAAAAATGTAAATGAAATTGATTGGTTAAGGTGATTACCTTTTTACTGAAACAAATCATTTAGATTTCTTTAGAAGGGCCATAAGGTTGGTAATTTGGGAATAAAAATACCATTATAATTTTTATAATAATGTTTAAAACTAATTTTGGTAGGAATGTTCTATCTTTAATGATCTAATTCATATGAATAAGAGAAATGATGTGTTCCAATTTACAAATTATATGAAGAAAATTTTAAATGTTCTTAAGATATTAAATTATAAAAAATAAATTCTCAAGAAAAGTTGAAAAAATTGATATATATTCTATAATAATATATGATATTTTTTATCCCATTGAAAAATAAAATCTAGATGGGTTTTGGTGTAATTTTAGTCATTTTAGTTTTCATTAACCATTTGGTTTACAAATTTCATCTCTAACTATGTTAAAGTATTTTTTACTCTTAAAGGGTTATAATATTACATATAAGAAAAAATTGAATCATAAATGGAAAATGGATAATAATTTTTACCATATAGTATCTTAAATACCATCATTCTTTATTTTTTTATTAAATAATTTATTAAAATATTAATTTGATAAAAGATCATTATTGTTTTGGCATCATTCATTTAATTTTAATGAAATGAAATAATTTAAAAGTTATAATTAGAATATAATAATTTTATAAATATATAATATGTCATATCCATCTATAAATTTTATGTAACATAATAAAACACTCAAATCATTTTAAATTTATTACTTTTAAAATCATTTATTTGAATATTCTTTTAATTCAATAAATCTTTTGTCGACATTGAATAAGAATTTAAGTTAATTAAATAATTTATAAAAATAAAGATAAATTTACATCATTAAAATAATTCTATTAATCTTACAATATACATTTATATACATTTATAATCATTTTCAATTCCTATTTAGACACATAATTGATATTTCAACCTATGGGAGTGGATTTTTGTATCATTCTTTTCATTAAATAATATATAATTATTTTTCATGGAAAGGAAGCCATTAAACCAATATATTTAATAAATAATATAGAAAGGTTCACGTTAATTTTTTCCAATATAAATTTGGGGGAAAAATTATGTTCTTATCACTTAGTTTTACCGTACAATAACAAAATTTATCCTTTATCGTGATGACAAATTTTACAACTATTACATTTCAATTTAATAAAAAATATAAGGTTCCTATTTAGAAAACATGAACCTATTGATTCCAAATGTGGAATATATTTTATCAAATTAATTATATGTAATTTTATTAAAATAAATTTAGAATAAGTGTCAAAACTACAACAAAAACAACTTCTAGAAAAATTTTGTTTTTAAACATAGTACTAGATTTATTCTTATCACAAGAATAGTAATAAAAATACAAAAATACAAAAATATTTTATTCAATATGTATTATAGATATTTGTTAAAATATTTCATCAATAGTTATTAATATTATTTATAATGATAGAAGTAAATTATGTGAATAAACATATTTTTTTAAGAAAAATACTTTTTTACATATCGAAATGTTTTCATATAAAATTAAAAATTAAATTTATTATAATGAACATAATTTATATATTAAAAATATAAGAAAAATAATTTTATGTTAATCCTAATTTCTAAAAAATGGAAAATTGTACATTCATTAAATTAAAATAAATCGTATTTTTTCTATTCATCGAAATAACTATCTTTTCTTTGAAAATTCTAAAAAACACATCCTAAGATTATTTTTATATAATGAATTCATATATGATATCATTTTTTCCAAATATAATATATATTTTTTTATCAAATTATTATATTTTAACAAAATATAAAATAAAAACTAGTAGTGATTAAAACATAATATTAAAAAATTAACTTATGTTTCAAAATATGAGTGATTATTTACTTAAAATTTATCAATATATTTGTATTTCATGGGACAAAAATATTTATTTTATAATGATGTTAATTCCTTTCCTATTAATCATTTTAGTGGAAATATTGTAAAATTCATATTCAAATAATAATATGTAATTGTACTTTTTGGATTACTATTTTATATATGGTACTCTATTGAATATATTTTTATTTTTATATTCTAGGGTGTTAAAAGGTATTTATGATAAATACATATAAATGTTTTTATCAAATTAAATATCCCTTCTTGTTCTCTTAAATTGATTTAACCTTATATTCCATTTCAACAGATCTCTCAGGTCTCATTTGATTTCATAATATATATTCATCCCAAAACCTTGGATTTTTTCCTCCATCCAACGAGGGATACATAAGGAACTTGATGAATTATTAAGTGAAATTATCTTAAATAGAATTATAAACCATTGAATGGTGTTAACACAAAAAAAATTATTATTAATAGAATATTCTCTCCCAATATCATCTAGGGTTTGAGTGGTCCTCTCAGACTAAAAATCTATATGAGGATGATATTTGGAACAAAATATCAAATCATCATATAGATCCAATTAAATTCTTATTCATATCATTGAGGTAAATATTTGATCATGGTAAACCTCAACTGAGAGTGGTAATGATGTTTTTTAACCACTTCATTATTTTATATCTTGGATTATTGATTCATAGGGAAATATATGTTTATGGAAATGAAGTGTGATGGCTTCTTATAGAGATAAAATGTAACCCAACTAGAATTTGTCCCATTAAATTATTTTGGGAGTCTAGTGAAACTATTGATGGTAATTTAGGTGAATTTCATTTCTTTTATGGTTAATGGTTTCAAAACCTCCATATACATCTCTCTCCCACACATTACATGCTGACATATCTTGCATCAAAATAAATATATTTTCAATAATCCTATCCACATTATCCCACAAAAAATAATCTACCATATCTATATGCATATTCATATATATAGGTTTAATATAGAAGGATTAGGTATGTGATTCATTAACTAGATAATGTTTATTCCTTGTATTGAAAAGACACATACTCGGTTCACGAACACTATCCTTTCATTATAATGATGGATAAAATCTGTAAACATTCTTATCCTCAATCTATGTTCCACGTCATTATTTTCTGACTCTTTAATCGTCATATGGATGAATGTTTGATCATTAATCAATAAAATATATTATTCTAAATTTCCTCATGATTTAAATATCCATCATCTCTAAATCCATGATAATTGGATCTATTACAATCATTATTGGGGATAAACCTACATAGCCTTTCAGATTTAGGGCTTCAACTAGATTGATCAGCATCCCAGGGTTTCAATGTATGGATAATTAATGATATTTAATCAATTTAAACCATATCCTTTGGAAAATATTCAACACTTTATTTGTGAATATATACTTAATTCCTATATTATTGGTATATATATCACACAATTTACCATAAATATTATTACCCAATAATTTAATAAATAAAATACCTTTTCCAAATCTAAATCAAGAGTTAGATAATTTTTTTCCTAAATTTTATTTTGGAAAGTGGAAAAATATATCACTATGTCATTCTATTTGAGGATATATCCCAATAACTTATTCGATCCATTAATTAATATTACAAACCCTTATCTATAATAGAAAAATTTACTTACATTTGCACTGTACAAATTTTTTTAGCTATATGAAATTTTCTGCACATCCATCTAACCAATGGAATATGGATCCAATATGAGTAAACATGGTTATTTTCCTAAATAGCGGTTGAATTAATTAAAATATTGATCTTCAGTATCATTCTAACACAATAAGACTATGGTCTGATTTACTGTGGTTGTTCTAGGACACTATTCAACAAATTCAATCATTAAAGGATCTATTATTATACCTTATATTGATATTATATGACACAATTCTATGAATTTATATAGTCAAAGTTTACACATGGTAAATTTATCATAAAAATTGTCCTTAAGTCATTAGAAAAATCCTCATATAATATTTATCATCTTTTTTTTACTCTGAATAAATTAGAATATCATCTATAAATAAAACTATGGGTTTTTCATTGTAAAATATATAGTTATTCTCTAGTAGATCCATGATTACAATAGGGGTATTGTTTTGTCCAAATGGAATCTCTATAAAATTATAATGAAAATTCGTTATATGGAAGTATGTTTTAGATATATCCCCATTCCTTATCATTAATTGAAGTGATCTATATTGATAGTATATCAACAAAATATATTTATTTCAATTTAGGTCAACAAAAAATTCAATAATATAGGGTAGATGATAATTTTTCTATATAGGGATATTGTTATGTTATATATAGTCAATGAAAAGATTAGTCGACATATATTTCTAAAAAAAATGTTAACCCCATGGTTTTTCCCAACAGAATATGAATCACATATTATGAATCAAATGATTTTTACTCATTAATTCATATACCATAATAAAGGACATTCAATATGGGGTACTTGAAATTATTGTAGAAGAGTCTATGTGTTCTACAAAAAAATACGTCATGATTTTTGGGATGTCTATGAATCACTTTAAGAAATAAAAAAGCGTAATCTTGGAGAATTGGTATATATTATAAGTTGATTTTATCTGAAAAATTTATCGACAAAATTTACATTAGGAATAATTAGTAATACCCATATGACATAATTAAGTTACATTGGATGTTCATATTCTTACATAAAATAAAATATGGTCATATATTGAATTAGAATATGAAACATGACATCAAATTCATGGATTCTTAATACAGGGTCTATATAAATATAGAAATTCCATTCCCAAAATCAAATTAAATTAAACTAAAGGGTGAGTCATGATATTTATATGATTAAAATTCCCAAAATATTTTATCAGAGTCCAGTTATTGAAATTAGATGCATTCATATTTCAATTAATTATTTTTACTATGACGTCATTATCGAGTCCTAGAGATGTTATCATGATACCCTTATCGAATTAGTAAAATATAAAATTATGGTTTGTTCCTAAATAAAAATTATTTCATTTATAGATTGGATGATATGTTTACCATTAACTACTTTTTTTGTACCACTTTAGAATTTAACAGAATAAGGGATTTCACATTGACACTAATCTAATGTGGTTTCAAACATAGATTTCCATCTTTAACCATTATATGAGTGTATTTATTATTTTAATGACTATATTCCTTGAAATTATTGTATTGGTGTGTGGGTGAATCCTTTGGATAATTTTTTCCCTAATATATTTATATACTATCCTTCTCACATCACTTTAATAATATTTCTATCAAAATCCTTCTTGTACAAAATTAAATCATTTTCCAAATCTAGCAGTAAAATTTACCCATTCATCCTTCAAAAAAACCAATTTTAATGAAAATTAATTTTCATTCATATGGGGGTTTTATATTTAGAATTTCATAAAAATTCTATCATTCTATTTTTTACCAAATCCATGAGAATGATTAGAGTCTAAAATTTATAATCCCTAATTGAGATAACAGGAAATGGATTAGTCCTATATATTGAATTATCTAATGGTAAAATCATTTTGAAAACATTGAAACATGGAATTAATGAGTCATATATCTTTCCATTCAATATAAATGATAAAACCAGAAACATACATTCCATATCTGGTGAAATTTTCCTTATATATACATATGGTTTTTCTATGTCTCTTATTTAGTTCCTAGAATTCCATATAAATTTTCATAGTAGTATTTAGGTGAATTATTATATGAAACACCATCTGAAACTATTCCCATTTCAGGGAATCAATTTCTACATATTGCTTCATTTTCTTGATAGTACTCGAGCAGTAAAATTATTTTCTTTCCATAAAAAATAATAGAAGAAATAGTTTTATTATTTTGAGCACTAGGAAATAAAATATTTATTATTAGTGGTACCAATCTATTTTAAAATATTATTAGATAATAAAAACCACATACAGAGATTAAACATTTCTATAATAATTAATTAATAGTGATGGGTTCCTTTATTTGTCCATTTGTAAGATACACTTGATCATAGTTACCATTCATTACTTGAGGGAATATTGTGAGCATATTCACAAGATATCACATTCCAAACACCATTTAATTAGGTTTTTCATGAATGACATAATTTCATTTCATATGATACAAGACATTATCATAGTTCCCCCTTGTTTTAGTCATTGAACAAGAAAACAAATCAAATTTTTAGAGCCAAATATAATATTTATTAACAATATAATCTTAAAAAACATCATATGATATATAAATCATAAAATAATATTTTCATTATAAAAATAATTAGGTTTAACCATTGATATTCAAAATTATCATATATTTAAATCAATAATAATGTATCCAATATAATTTTACAATTAACCTAATAATTACCCTTGGGAGTGTTTAGTGAGGTGTGAAGTATTTGGTTCACTTTAATTCCACCAATGTTGATTGATATAATACCAATTTATAAAATTTCATAGTTTTTCGCCTTGGTGCACCTTTTCTACAACAACACCATTTCCAATATCTAGAAATATATGTATTTTCTATTAAAACCACACAACATATACAGTAACAAAGCCTCATAATGTTACCGAATAATTGTAATTATCCCCATGGTTCACAATAATGCCCTCAATTAATAATCACCAATGATTAACAAATATCTTCTCTTATCCCAACTAAGGAGACCCAATAAGAATATGTTCTTATAATAAATAATATTAGATGAATATTCTATGAAACTCACAAAAAACACAGTTACACCATATATAAGTATATTATATTTATAGTGGATTCATAATTACATTATTTAGGGAATGACCATTAACATCTCCAAATATATCCTTCTCACATTATAAACTTATCTAATATACACTATTTAAAAAATTTCATCAGAACATGGGGAAACTAAACACAATAAATGGCGTTATTAGGTAGTTAGTACAAGTAAAAAAATAAATACATTAATGAATATTTATCAGATGAATATAATCATGTTGTTATGATAACATAATCATGAAATATAATAATAATAACTAACATGTCAATGTTTATTATTGATAAATTATATTACAGTTCATTTTTATAAAAAAATATTTCATATGTTTGTAGAATTACAATTAAATATACATGATCCATTATATAATGTCCTAATCATATGACGACTGTTTTTTGACTATTATAAGAAAATTAAATAATTTTCTTAATCAAGGATCATTGCTAAGACTATTATAGTATAATAGGTTCAGTGTATGTTCCGTCAATTTATATTTCATGGTTCAATCCAAAGAATATCCTATAGGATAGAGTCAGTTACATAAAAAAGTTCATTTTATATTCCTTTAATTATTATCTAATGAAATATACATCTTTACCCAAGGCACAGTATGAATATATATTCATGGGACCACCCATATCAGAATAAATATCAAACATTTTTTATCCACAAGATCCTAAAATATTCATCATATCATTTTATCATATCATTTGGAAAGTAAATGGGATTAATTAACAATACATTACTCCCTAAAATCCAAGCCCATGAAATAAAAATGGGTTTCATAGTGAATTTATCATAACATAATTAACCCATGTGAAGGAAATGAGATTAACAAAATCATATTTAAATTCTAATAATCATCATCATTATTTCTAATTAAAGTGGATTTTATCATATGATCATATCCCTAGTTATGAAAATGATTTTTTAATGATTTTTATGTTGATGGAAAATAAATTTAATTTCATGACTCTAAATTGAATATTTGAAACTTTCACATGATTCTAATAATATTTTAATAGTATGTCCCAAATTATTCATTCGATTATATTGCCTATGGTTCCTTAGTAGTGATATATAAAAAATGAAATAAATAATATTTCAGTTGTGTGATTTTTTTGAACAAAATGTAATCAATTCTGAATAATCTATAAGATTGGAAATCCCAGAGTTCCACTAAATCTAGATTTTTTGATTAATACTATATGTGTAATAAGTATTATCAATGTACAGTGCATTGATATAGTGTTTTCGTAGGTGGGTTAAATGATTTAAATTAAATGATTATTTTAATATTCATTTATATGAATAACAGTATCAAAACCCCCTTTCTAATTAGCTCTACTAATATTTCATTTGGGTTAGATACATATCCCTTATAGGAATATGATGATTCCTATAATGAGTTGAGAGAGAATTTTTAATTCCCCAAACCAAGAAGACTATTGTCAGTGTGTTATTTTATTACATTTCCATGATTATAAAGAATCAAATCCCAAATAACTAATCAACTTAATAGTCATGAAAAGGAAGAATATAATCATGATGACCATAAAACATTAAGAAATAGAAATTTAAAACATTATGTTTAATAAAATTAAATAAATTTTATCCTTGAATGATTATTCAGGATTTACTCTTCATTACCTAGATAAATAAACACAATAAGGGTGAGCTCAAATGGTCAGTAAGGGTAAGAAACGAAGAATAAATAATGAATCAATGAGAATAAATTAACATGGAAATGTAATGAACTATTAACAAATTACATTAAAATAACTAGATAAAGAACAATCAATATAGAAAAGTATGAAACTAAATCACATTCCATTTAGTTAATAGACTAAAATGAAATGTGTCCATATATGTGTCATCGAAAAAATATCATGCATGAACAATAACAGGAATAAAATTATGTAAATTCTTAATTATTGGATACCATGTTTCCTATATACCTAGATTGTGTTCCATCCAAAACATTCACAAGATGTTCTATAAATATGTTAAAAACAAAACTATTATGGATAACTATTTCATCTCCTGATACTACCAATTTATTGAGGGTATTTCATTATCCAGACCCAAACCCATAGTGATTACCTTTTATAGTCCCAAAACTATGTATTTTATTTCCAAAGAATTACTCATATATAAAATAAATAATGTTCCTTATCAAATATCCATATTTAATAATGAATATATATTTATCAATTATACCTCAGAGGAGGATAAGTAATAACAAGGTTTCTTGACATAAAAACATTCTTGATGAGAAATTGTATTTAAACATTCCAATCTATCCCATAGCACATGGAAATATATGAATCATAATTACCCTTGAACTAAATTAAACATATAATATAATAATAATTATAATTTTTTTTATATAACAGGTAAAATAGAAGTATATACACCAAATAATAGTGAATTGGTGCAAAACCAAAATAATCTAAATGGAAAATTCATTGACACAAAATCTCATGCATTAAAAATCATTTTCTTGAGGTGTCATTATCCTACATTATACAGGTTTAGAATATGTTAATAACATATACCATAAACATTATCTTTTCTATAATAATATATATTATCTTCATCTAATATCTCATTATCAGGGTGTTAACCAAATTCATAAATTTTACTATTTCAGCTGTTTATTTCCTAGTTTGATCAACTAAGTCCTAAATTGTTATTTGTTATTAACATTAATTAGAAAACGGTTTAATAATCTCCATAATATCATAGATTTCTTAATTATCATATATAATCATTATATATTAATTTATATTAGTCTAATATATTTAGATATTGGAAATTAATTTCACCATTCATGGAGGTGGTAGGTCATTCATATACACAAATACTATTGTTATTCCATTTTTTTATTAAAATATTGAAATCTAAATGATAAAAATGTATATTATATTTATATTATCATATATATTTTAAATATGATACATAGGCTTATTAAAACCACCCATTATATGTCGTTGTAAGCTATGAATGACTCAAATTTCTATATGAGGGCGGTATTCCATAATTCCTCAAAAGAAATTTGCATATTTACACAAAAATAAAATCATTACATAATGATATAAAAAGAATTAAATTATAATAAAGACATTATATATAATTAATATATCATTTATAAATTGTGATTCTATCATAATTTCCAACACGATATCAAGTAAAATAAATATGAACAATCATCATTTCATGAGGTAGTATTTCATCGCACATAGAAATAATATCTTCGTTACCCATTAGATGGAGGTGTGTGTAATTGTAGGTATAAATATTGTAATGAATATATAAAAGTATATTTATGATACTGGTTTTGTTATATATGAATATAATAAAGATATTTTAGAGGGTGGATAAGGGAAATGAAACTAGAGGTCTTGAGAGATGATGTTACCTCTTTATCGGGTAACTCCTTTTGATTGTATGATAATTATTTGTTTGGATGGATTTTATCCCACAAATAGGATTCTTGGTCAAGGGGAAGGATTCTTGGAGTTTATTTGTGGATAGTATTTACAATCCAATTTGGATTTAGAGGTGTGTGGAAGGGGTAGAGATCTTTCATTTTTATAGTGGGGGGGAGTGACACTCTTGTAAATACTAAAAGGTATTCACTAATGGGAGGTCTACATTACAAAAAGTGCCATAAAAATATACATATAATGTATTAAATGGGATTAATGTTTTATTAATACCTCCAAAATACAGAAATATATTCATTTTAATGATTTGGTTTGTTAACATCTATGATTCAAGAATTTTTATCATTTTTGTTTTTTTAAAACATTTAGTTTTGTAATCTAATTATTTTAAGAATTATAAATAAAATAAAGTGATATTTATTAAAATATTTAGAGATACTAAAATATTGATATGATATTAATTTATAAAATAAAAATCCCACGTGTTTTGGAAATTAATTTACAAAACTAATGCATGTGACGCACTGTAACAATGCTTAAATCATAACTGTGTTAACAATGATTTTACAATATATAGGCAACTATATTAATAATAAAAGATGAATTAGTCCATTAATAGACCATATTTAATATTTATTAACAATTAAAAATATCTTTTCATAATATATTATTCATATTATTTTAAAATCATTTAATAAAATATAACTTATTGTAAAATAAAAATAATGTCAATTTTGACACTATTTTTTTTATTTTAAAATTTAAAAAAAGATATTACCATTAAAAATATTAAATTTAAAATTTTTTAACATTTAATATTTATCTAAAAATTACTAAATCTAGTAATTCAATCAATTAAATTCACCATTAATATTTATTGTATCATTTACTTTAGTAAAATGTGAACAAAATAACCATAATATGGGGGTTTCATAAGCATTTTAATTAACTAAATCATCTCTAAAAATAATTATTAAATTATAATAAAAAATTTTAACCTCTTAATATTTCAAAAGGACCTATATAACATAAAATTTGATGTTTTAATAATATCTCAATGGTTCATAAATGTTAAATGTATGGAAAGATCCCTTTTTGTTTTTTCTTTACTTAGCATTTTATATAGGGTATATCAATTTAATAATATCCCAAAAACCAATAAAATTCTAATATAATTGTTCATATGGTCTAATTATTGCTATCCAATTGATTTTTCACAATTTTCTAGGTCATTTTGGACCTTAATATTATGTTTTAGTCCCTTATTAAGCATAATTTTCCAATAATCACTATAATTAATTATAATCACTTTCACCGATCTTTTTAGTAAAAAAAATAAGTTCATATTATTAGTTGAAAAATATTTTACTAATTACAACCATTTTTTATGTTTTATAATATTCAAATCAAATAAGTGGGAAACCTAATGTTAGGGTAATTCTTGTAGACAAGTAGTGAATTTGAGTGTTTGAAGTAAAACATTCAAATGTTCAAGATAAATTTATAAGTAATATATTTTTATGAACGGATACAATGACCTAAATTCGAAAAATATAATAATAATTGATGTATTTTATAATTAAAAACAAATTTCGAATATAATTTAACACTTATCATTATTTAAAAAAATGATGTTTTAACTAAATTGGAGTAATTTTTACCATTCATCAAAAAATTATGTTTCTTAGAAAAATCAAAAAAAATCACCCTATAATAATTTTATCATTCCAAATAATAAAATTATTATTATTTTTGAAAATGAAATTTATAAAATGGTCAAAAATTAGTTTTAAAATAAGATCACTAGTAAAAGGTGGTTAAACTCAGTTTGGTTAGTAACACACCCCATCAAAGAGTCTTGTTATTGTGTGTGTACATGTTGACTCAGTGTTATGTTAATTCAATGACATATAATATATTATATATATTATAAATTATTGGGATATTATATTCTCTTACATTCTTACTGATTCATGTTATACATGCTATCAAATATATGGTTCTTACTTTAGAATTTTAGGTTGTTACACTATCCCCACAGGAATTAAATTGCTTCCTCAAAATTTAAACAGTATCTCAATAATATATGAATTTATAATAAACTAATTTTTAAGAACCCAAATCATAAATAGTGTTAATAAAAATTCTTATGACAAAAAGAAAAAGGATAGTTCAACAATCACATAATTATGTTCCCAAGTAGTAAAATATTGGTGGGAAGTAGAAACATGGATATCGATGAAAAATAAAACAATCACATTTTGATGAGGATTGATATAGAACATGTTTTGGAGAAATTTAACAATCAAAATGCCATAAAACCATGATGATAAATGGTCAATTTTATTCATTGAAATGAAGGTACTAAGACAACATTTTTTATTCAAAACCATATTTTACTACTGTCGGGGAATTCATTCACTCCCTATGGATATAAGTAAATGTACATTTCTATTATATACAAAAAATATTATACATTGGTTGTGTCTTGACCCATTAACAAATTGTATCATTGTAAAATGTGTTTCTTGTTGTGACGTAATCAATTAAAATCTAAAATTATATAAAATGAACAAATGTTTATTAAAAGGATAATTTTTCAAAATGATTATGACCAGACACTTTATAAAAATTTTCAGTAAATTTACAAAAAGAACATATCATTAGCCTTTAATCAACACTGACTATCTCTATATTTTCACATTCCAAACATGTAAATAGCTTCATCATCGGTCATTTTGTAGTATTTTAATAACATAAATTACTATAAAACCTTTTTGGAATCATGTGTTCTTCATTATTCTTTAAATAAGGCACATGTTACTGAATATATAACTTTAATAAATCATTATTGTAAACTCCATCTATGATAGAATTGGACCCTTGTCAAAAAGACATTAATGAGTTCAAAGGTAGTCCACACTTGTCTAGATGAATCATTTATTCATCATTATCAAAACATTATGAGAATATTAAGGGTTATATTTCCCTCGCTCAGGTGTTTTCCAAATAATTCATATTTAAACTAATTCAAATTTCTTGGTTCCATTCAGAATATGTTCTAAAATAATTTACAAAAATGTACAAAAATATAATTCACATATATTCCATAATTTATAGAACTAATACATCAAAAATAAAATATTGAAATTTCATAATTCTTGAGTAGGTATTTTAATCGTAACTATTTATCTATATTTGTAGCATATATTTTCCATCAAAAAACAACATATTTTTGGGTATATTTCTTTTATGTTTGAGTCATTGAATTTTATAGTGTCCTGTCTCCTGGAAGATGGAGCTGTGATAACCTAGATTTTTCCTCTATCCCTTCCATTGTGAAAATCTAGTGTTTGACGTGTTCCAGGAGCTATCAAGGCTTACATCAAAAGTTTTCCAAATTTATAGTTTTTCCATTGGCATATTAGTGCTTCGGTATGTCAGTGCATCTGTGAGTCAAGGGGTTCGGCATCCGAAGATCAGGTTTGTCATCATCGGTGAGGCATGGAGTGTCGGCATTAGTAGATTAAGTAAGTTGGTGTCAGGGAGTCGTAGGAATTAGCATCGGTAGTTCATAGATTCAGTAGGTTATGAAGTCGGTAGGTCAACGCTTCAGAAGTTCAATACGTCGGTAGGTCGTGGAATCTATAGCTCAACATCGGTAGCTCAACCATCATTGGCTCAGTGTCGGCGACTCACCCATCGACGACTCATTTCCAATTTTATGTGTTTTCTTATTTTCTCCCCAATTTCATGTTTTTATATATTAAAAGTTAATATATCAACTCACAGTCATACTTTAGTCTACCTCCACTATTTCAAAAGAGAATTATTAAATCTCAATTAATTCAAACCTGTGAAACTGCCAAGCCAGATGGTCAATGCCCGATCTTACATTCAAGTACATTGAAATTATTTACATGATTTTAGGATATAGTGTATTATTAATCTGAGACATTCTCTTCCTTTAATCCTTTCATTTCTTTTGGTGCACCAAGAGACTTCCTCCCAAGACGATTCATGTTCCCATACTAGAGCCCTTCTTACTCACCCTTCATGGAGTTCTTCTTGCATGTTGCGACATCCCCTGTTCGTGGTGAAATAAAGAACATTAATACCTTGATTAACAAGTAGGTATTTTTTCTTCTCTTTAATTGTACATCATGTTTGGTGGGTATATTAATGGATCCTTTTTTGGAACAGTTGGAAAATCTTCTTGAAATAATAATTAAACAAAATTTAATATTATCCAAATATAACACACACAAATAAAATAATGGGAAGGGTGTGGTTTGATATTGGTCGCCTATTTTATTCTGTTATATTTGATTATGTTTTGCTATTGTGGTATTATGACTCCTAAAAATCATGGCCCTTGGTTGACTTTTGTTGTGAACTGGGGGTGTTGTATTTCATTGTTATGTTTTGATGTACAGATGTAACATGAAATATGATTAAAAATGTACCCTCAGTTCAATAAATGGATTCCCTAGGATCAACCCTATTCTGTGATCACTCCAATTAGATTATAGAGGGAATTAGAGGACCCATATCGGTTAAAATGAATAAACATGGTTTGATGGTTGTGGTTATGTGTTGTGTGTTCTAGTCTAGTTTTTGTGGGCGTGTTTTGTGGGGTAATACATGGGGGTGTGTTGGTGTCTCAATCCTAGAGATTGATTGATTACATAATGGATAAACATGTAGGAAGTCAGATTATCCCTTTGTTTTAGACAATGAGCATAGGTGTTTGCAGACTAGGTATGTTTTCCCATGTATTTTTTGGATGAGGCCCAGGTGTTTCGGGTGTAGTGTGTGGCTGTTGAAGACCAGGTGTATTCTGGCGGGTTATGTGGTTGTTGTGGGACAGGTGTCTGCATTCATGGATGTGTGCATTTTTAGGTTGAGGTGTGTGATGTAAGGTTGCGGCAGTGGGACTGTGAGTGCGAATATTTGCAGCTCCATGATGTTACATCATTCAGAATGAGTGGATAACCAGTAGAAAAGTGGTGTGAGGTACCCAAATTTCGATGTGCATATATTATTAACTAACTTGATTTTCATTATTTGGAGTGTGATACTTAGTGAGGATTATCTAGTTACTACTCCTTGGTAGGTTCTTTATAGACTCTACTATTTTCTCACAGAGACATTATAACATTCCCTAACATGTGAATGAGTAGCTTTAGTTTCCTAAATGATTATACTTTTATTATCACCCTACGTATATAAAACTTTTTTCAGGTTTCTAGGGTGAATTTTATTATTGTACTAGACATTAATTGTTTGATGATGGGATAGTTGATGTTTCTTATTATTTTCTTTTACTTTGGTTCATTATTTGTGTTTTTTTCATAAATTGTATCTGATTTACTTTTGAACATGCTTGTGTGAATGGATATTCGGCTAGATTTTGTTTTCTGTATTTGGAGTATTTCGGGATTTACCATATTATCTCTCAATCTAGTCTTATAAAAAAGGAAATGGATTCGAAATTATTCTAGATTCCATACCCATGGTGCTAGTCACCATATTGAATCCTACTGAATGCGGGACATGGATGGTCATTATCTCTTCTTCATATTTAGGAAGGAAGGGAAGGGCACTCTGCGTCCCTTCCCCCATAATGACGAATGAAGGTTGTGACATAATGGTATCATAGGAATGATAATTTGAGAGATAAGAAGGTTTTTAGAGATAGGAACAGTTAGGATTTCAAGGGATGGTAGGGAAATGGTGTTAGGGAACCTTGGGGCGTGAGACAGGCTAGGGAATTCCAGCAAGGACACGAGATTTTAGGGCCCCCCAGGATCTGATGCAAGTACACTAGTCCTACCAAACGTCCTAGTGAGGCTACGCCAATTACAGGGCAGTGACCCTAGGAATGGTACATAAATCATAATGACTTCTTTTCTTGGGTTTCCTGTGTGTTTTCTGAATTTAAAATAAATAAAGAGTTGAAAAAAAAAATTAAAAAGAAACATTACACACTACTCAGGCATAGGATTTCATGGTTTATCTTTTCATCTATGGGACCCAAATGTTGTACATAAGTGGTGTGACAAATCAAGTCCCATCAGGTTGACCTGGTTGATCAGATAAGGGCCAATCGAGAATAGGATGATGACCATTTTCAGAAGTCACTTCCTACCTTCCTACAGAAGACTCTAATTATGTAGGAGTGTATCATCTCATACATGGAGACAATGAGTTTTATAAAGGAGAAAGTGATCAAATTCCTCTTGATATGAACTCTAATAGAGTACTGGGTTCCTCTAGAAGTGATCCAGATACAAGAGGAAGCACGTTACTAGTGGACTCTTTAACTCGGTGAGAGGACGAAAACTAAGGTTTCATGGGCTGACCTTGAGACGGTGTTCCTGGAAGAATTCCTTTCTTCCCCATTGAAGGAAGAGAAGTGGATGAGGTATTATAACT
Organism: Viscum album; assembly: GCA_963277665.1. Lineage (NCBI taxonomy): Eukaryota > Viridiplantae > Streptophyta > Magnoliopsida > Santalales > Viscaceae > Viscum > Viscum album. Next base: position 1,118,733,352 of record OY728120.1, read on the forward strand.
CCATAAGGGGAGTATGTCGGTAATATATATGGGGATAAAGTTTAATGATATTCTACACTTTTCACCAGATCTCGTCCGGGACAAGGAGTCCTGAGTGAGATCCTCAGATGAGGCTCTCTGACCTTCTATTTAGTGTGTTGTTATTCCATTTACAATAACACATTACATATAGGTTCAAGAGATGGCCAATGCGATGTACATGATGTAGACACTGAGAGGTGTGCTGAGAGAGGGGATCCATCCAAGTTCATCAAAAGGAATGTCCATTAGTAGTAGGTATCCAGTGTCATGGCCTTCTAGGTTTCAACTAGCAGAGAGTAGGCCTCAGCAGTTCTAGTTATGATATCCTCACCCTTTCCATTCTCTCATGGTCTTAATAACTAGGATCATTTTTGAGAGAAGTAGTTGGAGTTTTCGGAATAATTAACCTGTTAGAGTGCAGTACAGTGAGGGTGGGCAGGTTCAACACCCATTTCAGCAGCACCCGTCTTCAGCTAGGCCTTTCTAGTAGCAGGGGAAGAGAGATCCTGCTCCACTGTGGGAGGATGGTGCTGAAGCAGGACATACTCAAGTCTCTACATAGGGACCTCAACCAAGGCATGCTTTTGGTGGTGGTCGAAAGCATATAGGTAAAGAAGTTTGTCATGGGAAGTTTATCACTATAGATTTTGGAGTTCCAACAGGGCCTTAGGTTATTCGATGTACGATCTGTATATTTAGTACTCTTTCATGGGAATTGTTTTATTTAGGCACCTCAAAATGCGTTGATCCACCCAGTCTATCCCATTTTCTCATTCTAGATGTAGATATGCATCCAATACACATGGTGTTGAGTATGCTAGTTTGAATTTTGACAAATCTATTTGATATTTGTCGAGGATGTAGACTGATGTTGGGGGCATATCTTCCCAGTGGGGATCTTATTATACTACAAATATATCCATATTATGTCATCCCAGGAATTGGCAAGCTGTTTTTTGGGCATCATTTTATCGACTTCTTCTAGAGAATGGTTGTGTTCTCATATATGGGTGTCCAACGTGTAGCTTTCATTGGCGAGAGCAGTTTCTATGAGGGAAGTCGGTGTGTGGATCCCCATATTTCTTGGTTATCCAAGAATTAGGTGGAATAAATTGACACACAAATGGTGTAATTCCAAGGTATTTTTATTTAGTTCATGGATGTCTTCCATGAAGAGGTTGTCACTCTACTCCCTCTATGTTATGTTGAGTTTGGGATAAACATACATCTCGGTGCTCATTTGATTTAAATATATCCATAATTGATTTCACCTTCTGAGTTTCGATATATTCATGTTTTTGTTGATGACCTAATGAATAAGGGATTTATTCAACAAACTGTGTCCCCATGGGGTGCTCTAGTATTATTCATGAAGAAGGAGACGATGGTCTCAGGCGGTGCATAGACTACCAGAGGCTGAATCTGGTGATAGTAAAGAACAGTTTCCCCTACTGTGGATTGAAAACATTTTTGAACAGTTAAAGGGAGTAGGATGGTTCTCTAATATCGACATGTGGTCAGGATATCACCAGTTGAGGGTGATGGAGGGTGTCATTCTGAATACATATTTCTCGTGCAATTATAGAAACTTCGAGTTCGTGGTCATGTCACTCTGCATTACAAATACACCAGTTGTGTTCATGGGACTCATGAACTATGTTTTCAAAGATTATCTAGAATGGTTTGTGGTTTTGTTCATTGATGACATCATTATCTACTCATGATCAAATCAGTATTATACTATGAATAAAAATATAGTTTTGGATGTCCTCTGACCCCATCATCTCTATTATATGTTTTCCAAATAAATGTTCTAGACTTGATAGATGCACTTCCACGGACACGTGGTGTCCCCTCAGAGAATAGTAGTATACCCTTTGAAGGTTGAAGTAGTTATTTCTTAGGTATAAACCAATAATTTGGAATAGGTTTATAGTTTACGGGGCCTAGCCAAATATTACCAGAGGTTTGTACTATAATTCTCCCTATTTGAATCACATTTAATAGTTTTAACTAGAAAATAATAGGCAATAATATAGAGGGAGTAGTTCTCGGAAGCATTTAGTTACTTGAAAGGGAAGTTGGTTAGTGCCCCAGTGCTGAGGGTTCTAGAAGAAGGGGTAATGTTCGAGGTGTACTATAATGCTTCTAATATTGGCTTGTGGTGTGTGTTGATGTAGTAACAGGGAGAGATCTATTATGTATCTAGGATGTTACTTCATCACAGACATAACTATTCCACCCACATCCTCAAACATGCAGCGGTCATGTTCATGCTGATGTTGTTGCGGCATTACCTCATCGGGGAACAAGTCATGGTCTTCAAGGATCATAAGAGTTTGAGGTATATCTTTTCCCAGGGAGACCTGAACTTGTGGAAGGGGAGGTGGATAGATTTTCATTAGGTCTACGACTTCAAGATCTCATACAACTCAGGGAAGGGGAACTTGGTGGTTGATTCCTTGACAAAAAATTCACAAAATGATGTATTCTGTCAGTTTGAAGATGCATGGAAGGTGTTGGGGGAGTTTGATTCCTTAGATATAGGCATGAGAATGGAGGGATTTAGTGGTTAAAAATTTCATATGACAATGCAATTATCCTTGGTATGTTATGTGGGAGAGTCTTAGTGGGGAATCTTAATGGATGAAGTGATGAATGGTCTCATTTTCTAGGGGGATGCTCAGAAAGGATGATCAGAAGATAGTTAGAATCAGATGTTGTTTCTTGGGATGAAATTTTTCCCAATACAAATGTGTGATGGAGTTCTACATGAGTTCCACATATCACCCCTGGGGGTGCACCTAGAAGTTTCCAGGATGTACCGAGGTCTGAGGGAATATTTTTGGTTTCTTGGGGTAAAACGGGCTAAGGAGAAGTCTATAGAAAGGTTCGTAGTGTGTTAGCTAGTGAATAATGAATGTAATGTTCCCGACGGTCTATTGTATCCTATATATATCCCCGAGTGGAAGTGGGATGACATCTCCATTGATTTCATCATTGGGATACCTAGGGCTCATGGAGGTTGTGATGATATCTAGGTAGTGGTGGATCGATTGACCAAATCATCTCACTTCCTAGTGATCAAGGAGTTGAGTACAGTGGGCGCCTTATGCCAGTGGTACATGGTTGAGGTGGTGTGGTTACATGGAGTTTCGAGATACATCATCTCAGATTGAGATGTGTATTATACATCACAATCCTGGAAGGAGTTCCATCATACATTTGGAACTCAGTAACTCTTATGAATAATTTTCCACCCTCAGTAGGATGGATAGATAGAGAAGACAATCCAGACATTTGAGGACATGAAGTTTTCATGTGTCTTTGACTTTGGAGGATCATGGATACGACACTTGACACTATTAGATTATTCAAACAACAATAGCTATCACTCTACCATTATCATGGAACCATTCAAAGACTTGTACGAATGGTCACTTAATTCACTTGTATGATATACAGAGGTAGGAGAAACACCCCTTCTTGGAATATAGGTAGTTTAGAGCACAACAGAGAAGGATCATTTTGTTCAAGAGAGGATGAAGGAAACATAGGACCAGTAGAAGTCATATTATAATAATAGGATGAGGCCTTTGGATTTTGAGGTTGGGTACCCCATGTTGTAAATGGAATCTCCTCGGCATGGACAATGGAGCATTGGTAGGGGGAGAAAGCTTCCTCAAAGGTTCATTGAAGACTTCAATGTGTTGGGATGAGGTGGTGATGAGTCATATTATCTAGTGTTTCCACTATCGTTGGAGAAGATCCATGACGTATTTCATGTATATCAGCTCCTTCGTTATCTTAATAATGAATCCCACGTATTTGATATGGGATATTTGGATGTCAAGGATGACATGACATTTGTAGATCATACAACGGGAATCGAGGATCTCGAGGATACGATGCTTCGTGGACGGACCCTTCCTTTGGTTCGGGTGCTCTAGGGGCATAGTGGACTCTAGGTGAGTACTTGGGAGTGAGAAGTATAGATGTGTTCCTAGTACCCAGTGTTTTCCTAATCCTTAATCCAGATGCATTAATGTGTATGCCATTAGACCTGTCCGGGTGAGTCAGTGCCTCCCAAAGAGTATAATATTATGACATGGAGAAGGTATCTCCCTGGTCCATATTTCTCGACACAGTGACCTTGGTGTACATGTGATTGTTCGAGGCAGTGTGGGTCCTCATTTGTGTCATGTTTTTAAGTATATATTTGTCAAGGAGGTGTCCTTGGACCCCCACATCTTCACACCTTCTATAGAAAAACACAAGGTTGTTTACTCATTAGATGTATCTTAAGGGGTGGTTGTTCGAACAACAATTCTTTTGGGTTAGTTTTAAATTCTAGAGGATGGAAATTGTATGAGAGGTATCTTATGTAATAACCCAGATTTTTTCCCATTCCATTATTTTGTGAAAATCCATTTTTTTATTTGTTTTGGGAGCTGTTGGTGGCTTACTTTAATATTTTTCTAAATTTCCTAATTTTCCATCAGCATATCAGTGCATCGACATGTGAGTGTGTCTGTTAGTCAAGGGGAATTGACATAGTTAGATCAGAGGCATTGACATTGGGTATTAAAGGGGTGTCAGAATTAGTAGATCATAGTCGTCACTCTGGGTGAGTCGAAGGGGTTGACATCCATAGGTCAGGGTGTTGGTAGGTTAGGGCATTGGTATCTTAGGGTGTGGGTAGTTCATTGTGTCATTAGGTTGTGGTTTCGGCATCTCAACGTCAATCTCACAATGTCGTTAGCTCACCCACTAGTGGCATTGCATTGGTGACTCCCCAATTAGTGACTCATTTCCAGTTTTCTAAGTTTTCCAATTTTCACCAATGTTACATGTTTTTCTCCATTTATTTTTAATCTATGAACTCACTTTATTCTTTTGGTCCATATACAATTTTTTTAATATGAATTATTAAATATAAATTAATTACATCATGTGAAACCGAAAAGCTATGGGATCAAGACACGATCTAACTTTCATGTAATTTGAAATGGTATCCCTGTTTTTTGGATTTGTCATCTTCTAAAGTTGAGATACTCTCATCCTTATTTATTTTTTTGTTTCTCTTTGTGTCCCTAGAGACTTCCTCTCATGAAAATTCATGCACCCATGTTAAATCCATTCCCACTCATTCGTAATGGAGTCCCTCCTACAAGCCACACCACCCCTTGTTCATGCTGCAACAAAGAACTTCGATCCCTTGACCAGAGAGTATGGATTTTATTTTTCTTATCATTTATTATGAATCATGTGGGTGGGTTTATTAATGTTTCATTGTAATTAAAAAATGTATATTCTTCTTGAAATGTGAATTAAACAAGAATTTAATATTTTCAAAATATTTCATTCATAAATATAATAATTGAAAGGGTGTGGTTTGAGGCTGGACGCTTATTTTATTTTGTTATTGTTGATTATTTTTTGTTTTTGTGGATATATAACTTTTAAAAATCATATATTTGGGTTTCCTTTTCATGTTCACTAGTGGTGTTCTATTTCATTGTGATGTTTGTATGTACAGATGTAACTTGAAATCTTATTAATCACATACACTCGTTTAAATAAAGAGATTCCACATGATCAAACCTATTCTGTGGTCACCCCAGTTATATTAAATGGGAAATTAAAGGACCCAAGTTGGATAATTTTTAATACACTTGGTTTTATATTTGTGGTTATGAGATGATCTTTCTAGTTAGGGTTCTATGGGATTGGTATGTGGGGTGGTATAGGGGCAGTGTTGGTGTCTCAGTCTGAGAGATTGATTTATTGCAGAATGGATAATCTTGTAGGCAGTGGGACTATCCATTATTGTGTTGGTTTCTTTGTTTTATAGATTTATTGACTGTGGAATGGATGAACTTTTAGGTATATGAAATACAATTTTTTGTTTTGTGGTCCCAATGTGACGATGAGTAGTGGGACTTTGGTGTGGTTATGGTCACATTATGCAGTTGGACTACATTGGGGAATTTTTTGGGCAGTGGAAATTCAGGGCTGGGATGTAAGAGAATTAATGTGATGTATCACCATGAGTAATGATAGATGATGGAAGTTGAACGGGGATGTGAAGTGGGACTATAAGTCTAGTTTTATGCTATTGTGTAGTGGGACTACAGTTTGGTTTTGTTCGTTGTTTGGTTTGGTTATGGTTTTTATTTGACCAGTAGTGTTGGAATAATATGATGTGAGTTATGTTAAACAAATATATGGAATTTGAAGAAACATTGTTCTGGTTTTATACTTGGAAACAGTTGTTGTATGGTTGTGCAAATCGGGGTAGCATCAATAGCATTGATGCTGGGGGCTTGTTGTCTATTCTTGGGATACACATAGATTGGGGTTGATTGTCTGATTACATATATATATATATATATATATATATATATTGTAGTTCTTTGAGATTTCACTTCGAAACCCCCCTTGATGATCACCATGTGCCGAAAACCTCCATATCATCAGGGAAGGTGCCTTTTCCAACATTGTGGCGGGAGGAAGGATGGTTGATTAATGACTTTCTTCCTCACACCCACTTCTGGGATATAGTAGGTCAGGCATACCCAAGTAGGCTGTAATGGCATGTGAATTACCTTAGTCCCATATTCATTGGTAAAATGTTTTATTGATCTAGGGGATCTTGTTTTTCGGTCCATGTATGTATCTTAAGAATATTTGGGACGAGGCACATGTGTCTCCGAGCGTGGTGTGTGGTTGGTGTGGCCCAAGTGCATATGAGCATGGTTGTGTGGAGTTTGAGGCCCATGTGGGTGCAGGTTGGTTTTGGTAGTGGGACTATGTGTGGGAGGAGTGGTAGTGTCATGAAGTTATATTTTAAATAAGGATAAATTAACCAGTGGGAAATTGGTACAGGGTAACTAAAATGTCGATGTGATTATATTATTACTTTACATGATTTGCTTTATTTGGAAAGTGTTCCTTCGTGAGGATGGTGTGGTTAGTACTCCTTGGTAGGTGCATTATGGACTTTATTATTTTTTATAGGGACATTATTATGTTCCCTCACTTATGCATGAGTAGATATAGTTTCCCTTTTTCCTATACTTTTATGCTCACTCTTAGAAGATAAAACTGTTTTCGGGTTTCCTGGGAGACCATGATGACCATTCTAGACTTTATTATCTTTTTGTCAAGATAGTTTTTGTTTCTTCTATGTTTATTTTCTTTTGGTACTTTATTTTTTAGTTTTGTCTAACTTTGTATCACTTTTAGATCTTTACATTCATGTGTGAATGGATATTGGCATTGATTTTGTTTTTAGTATTTGGAGTTGTTTGGGATTTACTATCCTATCTCCTGATCTTCTTATATAAAAATGGTAATTCCTTCCTAATTATGAGATATGTTATACACTTAGTAAGACTCTCCATTACGGGGCCTACTAATGGCGGGACTCAGGAGTCATTATCTCTTAAACAACTTGAGGAAGGAAGGGCATGGCACTCTACCGTCCCTTCCCATATATGGAAGAAGGTAGGTCATGACATGAAAATTGTAAATTGTAAACCTTTTTTTTACCCTTGAAATCACAAACATGGTTCCCTTTTTCTCTAAACATATAATAATATCCAATTCCCTTAATCAAATTATATAGATATTTATTGAAAAAATATCACAATTCATAAAATCCTTTTTCCCATCATCTTCTTCGTCTCATTCCATTTATATTGGTTCCCATTTAGATTCTTTTTCTTGTTTATATATAATACATTGGGCTTGTAAAAGTGTCTACCCGTGTCATTGTCACAAGATACTATGTCATCATAAAATGAAAATGTTTTGGAGAATATTTCCCTTTGAAATATTTTCCTAAAACCATGAAATCTTATCCCTATCTTACTCATTGGATCATGGGCGTTGGTGAGATTTTCATTCCATTTACCAGGTACCATTTCTAAATAATTGAATATAATATATTTAAAAATTATATAATTTATAATTAAAAATATTCTATATCACATTAAAATATTCATATGTAATCCTATATTCATAATATTGGGCTACATTAGGGAAATATTTACTTCAAAATCCATCATAATGGTTTGGAATGAAAATGTGTATTAGCCTAAGAATATACCATGGGAGTGTCAAACTAGGTGAGATGTTAGGCCCATAGACATGTACCATGTAACCCAAGTCAGGCCTAGAACACCTAGAAAGAGTTATTATCCCATGATAAATCTATTCCAGAACCATGTAAACTTTTAGTGTCTAGATAGGGATGTATTTCTACGAATACCCACATAATCACTACCTTACAAAAAATACAGGGCTTACTTGTTTACATATCCTAAATGCCTAAACTAGGGTTATTTTTACAAATATATGTTTTCTAAATCTAATTTCCAAGGTTACTGAGAAACATCCATTGATACCAACAGCATGGCTCTAGCCCAAGAATCCCAGATCTGATGAACTATTTTAGTAAATTTACATGATTATTAGGAATCAAATCCTAAAGGAATGATCAATTTAGAAACCTTGGAAAGGCATATTACATACATGATAACAATAAAACATTGGTAAATACAAATTACCAACATTATAGATATAAATATTAATTAAAATATTCTGTTGAATGTTTATTCATGGATTTCTTCTTAATTTCCTAGAGAAATTAATACTAATAAGGTTGATCCTAAATGATCAGTAAGGGCATGTAATGTGAAAGAAATAATGAATCAATGAAAATTAAATTAACATGGAACTTTAAGTAATTGATTTGAAAAATTCCATTCAAAAAACTATATAAGGAAAAATCAATTTGGAATGTAATAAATTTAAAGGAATTTCATTTATCCAATGAGTTGAAATGAAATGTTTCTATAGAGATATTGTCACAAAATCACATAGATGAATAAAAAGTAAAACTAAATGAGGGAAATGATTATTTATTGGACTCCATGTATCCTAGATATATGGAACTAGTATAGTCAAGACATTTTATAATATAGTTTAGTTATTAGGTTAAAACCCATCTATTTTTTCCAACTGTTTCGTCTCATTAGACTACCGATGCATCGAGGGGATTTTATTAACTGATCCCTTACCCATAGGGAATACCTTAAACAATCCCCAAAATGTTTTTTGCATGTCAATTGAATTAATCATATCTCAAAATATATTTTTCCTTATCAATTATCCAAATTTAATAAAGTATATGGATTTATTAATAATACCTCACAGGTGCATTAGTAAAAACAAGGGTTGAATTCATTAAAACTTATTGATGAATTTATACATTATTGTGTGTACATTCCTCATTGAAACATTTAAATAATAATTATACTAAATTAAATTAATCATATAATATCGGGACAATAATTATTTTTATTATATAACATGACAATGGATTTTATATACTCCAAATTAATGTGAATTGGTGCGTAACCAAAATAAGTCTCAATTGAATGTCAAAAAAGATAAAATAAACATACCATAACCATTATTTTGTTGTATGGTATTTATATTCCTCTATAGTGGTTTTGAATATGTTAATAACATATAAAAGAACCAATTTTTTTATAATACCATATATTACCTTCTTTTAATATCTAATTACCCATTTGTTAACAAATTTCTTTAATTTCACTATTTCCCGTGTTAATTGCCTAGTTTGATCGAATAAGTTGTAACTAGTAATTTGTTGTCATCATTTACCAGATCATTGTTTCATAATCTCTAGAATGTAAACCATGGATTCATATAGAATATAAAAAGTATAAATGTATTTAAAGTATTCCATTATATTTGGGGATTATAAATGATGTGAACCGTTCATGTATACGGTAGGCCATACATACGCAAGAATGCTAAATTCATTTCATTATTATATTAAATAAATACACAAATGATAAATATGAATATTATTATTAAAATATCAAATATATTTCATATATGTTAAATAGTTATATTAAAAAAATTATTTATATGTTCCATGCATGGTATGCACAAGTCATATCGCTTTGAGGGGGTAATAGTACACACTTCCTCAAAAAAACATTATAAAATTTATAAAAGATTGAAAGAACAATGGTTCATTATGAATAAAAATTATATAATCATAACGAAATTATAATTAATATTAATATATTATATAAATATATATTTTCATCATAAGGGCCGCCATGGGAGGTGGTAAAGTAAATATGAACGATAATCATTTCGTGAGGCAGTAGTTCTTTGTACACAAAATAATTATGTTCGTTGACCATTTGATGAAGCTATGTGTAATTTTAACTATATAAATTAACATAAAAACATCCTAGTATATTTAGGATATTTATGCTATTATAAAAACATGTGATATGGATATTTTATGGCTTGGATAATGGAAATGAATCTAAAGAGTTTGAGAGAAGACATTACTTCTTAATTGGGTAACCCCATTTGGTTTTTACCAAATGGATTCCGCATATGGATTTAATACCAAATGTATGATTCATGGTCAATTTATGGGATTTTTTGAGACTATTTGTTCTGAGTTTGGATGAGATAAAGTGTCTTGAGAGGTGTGAGGAAGGGGTAGAGTGCTGGCTGTTATATAGTGGAGTGGGAGTGGCACTCATGAAAACATCCAAAGGTGTTCATTAATGGTAGGTGTACCTTATCTAATGTTCTTCCAAAATGGAAAAAATAATGTATTAAAGTTAATTAATGATATATTAAAACCTCTAAAACTTAAAAATATGTACATTTTAATAATTGGGTTCTTTAACATCTGTGATTCCCAAATTTTGTCATTTAGGTTTTTATTATAGCATCTAATTTTATAAAATAATTAATTTAACCACTAAGACTACAATAAAGTTATATTTATTATAAAATAATACTCTACAAAATTATTAATTTTATATCTAATTTATAAAATAAATAACATATTTATTTTGGAAATTAATTTCAAAATAAGCGCATGTGACTTGCTATAATACTGTTGAAACTTGTATTGTGTTAACAATGATTTTATAGTATATATGTCAATATATTAACACTAGAATATTAATTGGTTCATTAATATACCATATTTAATATATATTAACAATTAAAAATATATTAGATGTATATTATATTTTAATAATTTTAAATTATTTAACAAAATATCATTTATTTTAAAATAACGACAATGTAAATTTAGATATTATTAATTTAATTTTAATTTTAAAATTTTAAAATAATATTTGAATTTAAATATATTAATTTCTCTGTTTTTAAAAATTTTATATTCCTTTAAAAAACTTAAATAAATACATTAATTAAACTGATTGTCTTAACTTTTAATATTTATAGTATCATTTACTTAAGTTAGTTATTAACTAAATAATCACTATGTTGGCATTTTATAAGAATTTTATGCAACTAAATATTTTATAAAAATTAAAAAAAATTATTATGATAAAATAATTTATTTTTATTTCAATAAGATATGTATAACTAAAAATGTGATGTTATTTACATATCATGATGTTTTATATATTTTAAATTTAAGAAATGATACTTTTCTCACTTTTTCCTTAATTAACATTTTATATATGGTAATTCCATTTAATAATATCCCCATAACCCATAAAAATAGTAAAAATTGATGATATGTTAAAATTATTGGTAGCTAAAGGATTTTATATTAGTTTATATGTAATTTTTTTCCTTAATATTATGTTTCAATATCTTATTATGTTTATATTTACCTTAATCACAATAATTTATTTTAATCACATACACTAAGAATTATATTTTATAATTATGTTTATATTATTAGACAGAAAATATTGAATTGATTAAAACTATTTCAATCTATTTTCTAAAATGCATATCAATAAAGTGGGAAAATTATCATTAACTGTAATATAGTAGATGTGGTAAGAATGCTGGTTTTTAAATTAAAAATGATAAATATTCCAATAAGATTTTAAATCTAATTTAACTAAAAATGTGGTTTCAATGACTTGTGATGGATTAATATATTCACAATTCAACTATTTTGAAATTAAAAACTAATTTAATATATAATTTGACAGGAATTATTTTTTTTAAAAAAAATGTTATTTTTAACGAAATTATACTAATATTTACTACTCATCCAAAAAAATAAATTTCTAAAAAAATCTGAAACATTCATCCTATGATAATTTAAACATCCCAAAACCAAAAAATGATGTTATTTTTAAAAATTAATGTTTTAAATATTAATATATGGGTTTAAAATAGGTTCACCATTAAATGGCAGTAAAACATAGTTGTGCGTGTAATGCAAGCCATTGGAGAAACTTGTTATTGTTTGTGTCCCACAATATATTAGTGTCATGTTCATTGAAAGAAATATAATATAGTATATATATTATAAATTCATGGGATATTATACTCTCTTACATACTTATTGATGTGTGTCATACACGCTATTGAATATATCATTATAACTTTAGAATTTCGGAGTGTTTAAAAATAGGAATATGTGAAAGAGATCAATGATCAATGTACCATATTGATTTTCACTAGCAAAAGTGTGCATGAATATCACCAAATATAATAATTTATAATAATTATTTATTATAAATCAATAAAAACCCCCCGTATGGAATTTTATTTATGGTATAATACCTATTTGTATATTTTGATGAACATGAATTTATTCATTCTAAATTAATTTTTAGATCATTATTCAATAGTTTTTACAATGGATGGTTATTTATACCCATTGTTAGGAAATTGGTATATATATTATCAGTGATCCTTATTGATTAGAATACCCAAATCATTATTTGGATTCAGTCAATGATCTCCAAATGAACATGGCTATTGGTCAAAGAACCCATTATGTTATTTTAATTTAACTATTTGTTCATTAATTTTTACCAATGATAATTTGGGTGGATGAAAGTTTTATGATAACTTATAGGACTAATAATTGTGATTTCATCAATTATAATATTATAATTTGGAGGTGGGATTTATTTTGTGCTTTAGAGACATGACTAAAGGGTGGTAGTGATGATGAGATTTCGATTGTTGATCTAGTAACAGTAGATATACAAGCCGGATCAAGAAGATATAACTTGATCACAATTGATTGGTAATTTAGAGAATATGGTCGTATTAATCGAACCACTAACAATAGCATTGGAATGTTGTTAGAACATGTTGTATTGTTTATGGGATGAAGGATATGTGGTTCCTCAGATGAAAATTAAGATCAATTTAGTTGAGAAGAATGGATACAATTGGACATCCAAACAACATTTGACAGTGGTCAACCTAGTTGTGGTATTTATAGTGTATTTATAGGAAGAATGAAAGGAAATGGTGGAGTCTCTAGTGATGATGTTTGACCACGCATTAGTTTCTATGAAAACACAATATATATGGTGTTTACTATTGAAGATATCATGTTGTGTAGTAAATTATATAAGAAATATATGGATTTAAAGTTTAGTTAAATATCACATAGCATGTGATAATCTGATATTTCACATCACCCATATCCTTCTATATCAACCTATAGAGGGAATAAACACCAAGGATGTAATGTATCCCCACATGATGTGTGTGACAGGGAAAACAATTTACATAAAAAGGTAAATATGATTGGGAATATGAAATGTGTTGATAACTAGTTTATTCCATACACAACATGTACTATATAGAACCCTCTATGTACCATATTATGTGCATGTTCTTGGGATGATAGTGCACAATGATTATATACCTAAACTCTACATGGAGTGTACCTTAGTAGAAAGCTTATGTTTCAAGAGAAAAACATGTTGTGTAAGAGGGAATGAAATAGGGAATACTATACATAGTGATACATGTTTAGTATCACATGCATCACACTTCATACTTCCCCAAGGAAATGATAAATCCATTCCTTTTCACACATTAGCTATGGTCTGATCATTGTTGAGTAACATCAAATCATATTAGTTTTTATTTGTTCCCATTTTCTATTATTTTAAAGAGAGTATTCTTATTCAACCTCCATGTATGTTTATTAAGAAATCTAGTAAGAATAATTATATGTAATAGCCCATCAAAAAATTATAGTAGGTATCAATCCATGTGTCTCAGGGTTGGTATCATTAATCTCATATTTATCTATGGGTTGGGTCTGGAATCCTAGGACATATGAACCAGTGCATTTGATACAATTCCAAGCATTTGATTCTTGTTAGGTTTAGTTTTCCAAAATTATAACTAATTCTGATACCCTATATTTGTATAGATATATTATATCATCTAGAAAATTGTTATCTGATCATGTGAGTTACCCAGATGATCCCTCTCAATTTACTTGGTTCTTATTCAATGAAATACCAAATGATTATGTTATATATAATGAGTGAAATCATTATTACATGACCCAATTAGTGTGTTATAATGGAATAATGTTATCATTTAGCTAATAGTATAATATATGGCTAGTAAGGAGGTTGTGACCTCACCTTTTGTCTTATTTTTTTTCATTTTAAAATATCATGGTTATCATTTTATTCCCTATGTGTTTTGATTTAGAGATGACTCTATCTTTGGTGATTGGGTTTTTTTGATTTCAAGGTGTTCTTCTAGTTATGAATATAATCACCCCTACCTGGTATCTTCCCACATATTTAGTAACATATAAAAAAGACTAGATGCTAATGTGGAGTCCTAGGATGGAATGTAGCATGTGATGATTATTTAATTTAAACAAACCTTAGATTGATTAATCAGTAAAATTTAGTTAACTTCCCCAATATATTTGACATGGTTGGTCCTTTTCATTTTTGGTGAGATTGATTTTGATATTTTTTTTATTTTTATTCTTCGTAAAGTTCTTTGATTTGGGATTGATTTTTTAATCCATTTAATGTACCATATCATTCTATTATTCCTATTTATACTTGATTATATAAATATATGTGTGTGTACACAACATTAGGATATGTCCTCCAAAGATTGTGAAATGCCTACTTGGTGCTAGTTTCTATGTACTGTTCTATTGATTATAGAAATGGGGTTTCATTTTTAGCATACCACTAGCCAAGAGGGCCACGATGGGATGGGTTGGGACCATGAGGAATCCTAATAGGTTAGTTTAGAATCAAATATTTGATATTGTCTATTAGGGAGGATTGGTTATTGAAAAAGGGAATTATTTTTAAAGGGACTAGAGTATATCTCTCATGATATAGAAATATGTGATAGTGTATCAGTTTACGTATTCATTCATTAGAACATTGATCACCTATTTTTTACTCCAAACTATTTGGAAGTTGTTGTAGGGAAATTTTTATCACAAGTATTATTTAGGATGTGGTTACATTATCCATTTCATTTTTTTTATCATATCTCAAAATTGTATTTTTTGACCCTGGTTCATTTTGGATTTCACAATATCTATTTATTAATAAATCCATCTGTGATTCCATTTGCATATCAATATTATGATTGACATATAGATCATCCTTCTGTCTAAATACCTGTGGATGGAGAGATTACTTTTTGTGCATAGTGAGTGGTTCTTCCACCAATTGAACTGCATGACAACCCACATTTTGGTGTGTAGGTCAATCGTCCTCATCTGGTTCAATATATATTTGTTTGGACAAAACCAGATGATGAATAACCTAAGATTAAATCACTACAAGAGTTTTAAAATTAAAGATCATATAGTTTTCATGGTGATCTAGACATCCCTCGTCTAATGGAATAAGACTGGAACAATCCTATTTTGTTACTATTTTTCTTATTGAGGAATTGTATTGATTATTATCTATGAGGAGAGACATATCCAATAAAACACATTGAATTGGTTGATGCCTGTCTAATAGATGTTTTATGTAGCTTGGGGAATGAAAAATGGTGGTGCACATCCTAATTGATATGGCTTCTCCTGTGATGTGATTTAAAACTATACGAGTATTTCAATGCCCTCTGAAGAGGTCACATTCATGGTAAAACTAAAGAGTTCCATTTAGTTATATAATAATGTGATTTTATAATATATAAGGTTTATAAAGAAAGGCTTTGATTTAGATAAAAAATAGGAAAGGGAATGGTTGTATTCAGGCACTTTGGGCTTGTTACTCTGAAGAGAAATGTGTGTTATGCGGTATGACCAATATCCATTATACAACAATGGTAGTTTTAGTTTAGATTTATATGACACTTTTCAAAGTCTAGATCATCAATTATAATCATTGGGATTCCAATGGATCATTTTTGGCTGATTCGTAAGTTTACAAGGTAGAATAGGAAATATTTAATGATCACATGAATTTAAGTATAGTTTTACCCAACAATGGGAGTGGGGAGAGAGAGATCCTGATATGGGATCCTTCTAAAAAGCAGTCAAGTCCTATGATGTTTCTGTTTTAATAGAAATTTTTTCCATTATACATTCACAATTTATAGTAATGAGTGGGTGTTGTAGTGTTTATGATTTTCTAGGATATAATTTTTCTTCCTTGTAGGGAATAAATCCTAGATAAGTAATGACAATAGAATGTGTAATAGGATATGTAATATTCTATTTCAGTTGTCCCATATAACCCTTTAGAATAGAAGATCCTTTGAGCTTTTAGTTCTTCAGATGTAAGACAAGTATGAGGACGTATTTCACGAGGATGTTCCTTTTTTACTTTATAATAAAAAGATAAATTACTTCATATTCTAAAAACCTAGGGACTATCTAATATCAATTTTAGAATGTCATATTACACTATAGGGATTTGAGAGCTGATGTTGTGGTTGGTGGATCTATAAATTAAGGGATTCATTATAACTAGTGCATTCCCCTAGGTAGAATTGGTGCTATTCATCATGAAGACAGATTTGAAATTGAATTTATGTGTGGATTGTGGTCTCCTCAACCATGAGATTGATTGGAAGAGTAGACACTCATGCAAATCATTGAGTTATTCAACATTTGGTTAAGGGTGATGTGGTTCAATGAGTTTACCACGATATGGTATATCCCTAACTCATTATTCTAGAGGATCACATACTGAATTAATATTTCAAGAGAATCTATAGTTACATTTAGTACTTAGTGATATCATTTGGGCTGTTGAACACCCCTAATGTGTTATTAAAACATGGTAACATTATCTTCATTCTTTCATGAATCTATTAATCAATTTCATCTTTGATTAGATTTTTCGTTACTTGGTGTCATAGGTAGAGCATGCGAGATAGTTGAGGATGAGTATGTACATGATCTTAGAACACCATATATCTAGGAAGCACTCAAAGTGTCAGTTATGGAACTAGGGGGTCCAAATTTGGTGTTATATCTTCTTAAATAAGTGAGTGAAAGTGTATCCATTTAATATTAATAAATTCATATCTTGGTGGCCACCCATGATCATTTCCATGGTTGTAGGTGCTTGTAGGAGGGTTTTCATTTCACTATTGGTCATGGTGACATTGACATTGGCCTATTCATAGTTGATCTGTGAGGCCTAGTATGGTTTTAAAGACCTTCTATTGAATTTTTTTATCCCTTGTATTCTGTAGTGTATTATTGAGGAAGAAATTAGCAACATCAATTTTGAGATCTTCCAAGACCGGTTATCAACTAGACATTCTCCTTCTGTATTTTCTAATAGTGGTGATAATGTCTATGTTTTTTTATGATAGAAGATGACTATAGTCATGGTGTGTTATGAGGCAATTAATGTGTTTTTTTATTTTACCTTATAAATACATCTTGGGTGGTAAGGATATTGAAGGATCATCAGCATCAGCTATGTTGGCCAAGAATACTGTTTTGTGCTATTGAGTTTATCTCCCAGTGCCTCTCCTATCAAAACATGAAGGCCAATGAGTTGGGATAAATTTGATATTTTATGGTAATTTTTTACTTTCATGGTAGTAATTATATGATTCTTGAGAGTTGATTATGGTATTTGGGTGATCGGTGATTAACTCACCAAGAAGGATGAGTTCAATACAATCCATGAGAATAACTGTTTATGGAGAAAGGGATTCCTGTGAAGATGGTTGGTAGTCTAACATCATGGAGTATCGTTAAAATTAATTACATAACATTATTACCTTATCACTTAAGGATTATACATAGTTTTATTTGATGCTTTTGAAATAAATTTTTATTAAGAACAATAATTATACTAATAGAAATATTACCATGTAAATAAGACCTTTCATGTTATGGAGACTGTGCTTTGAGTTTTCATGTTAGTTTTTTCCAGTGATGAGTGGAACATATAGAATTATTTGGGTTTACATATGAAATAGATAACTGTTCACTATCAGTGAATCACTATTTAGTTTTACATATGGAATAACCTGAAGGACCTTGATGTACTAGTTGCACATTTGAAAAATGATTATAGACCCAATGTTGGTGTATGAAATGGTAGTGATGGGGTAAGTCATCTAGTAGAAGATGAGGATTATATATAGTGATTTGGAGAATAAAAAGAACTTAAAACAAATTCCTTCAGAGTTCGATGATGGTGATAACATGTTCCAAGGTTCATCACCTCAGCAATGGTGGGATATATTAGTCGAGGAAAACATGTTATCAGGGACATGGATTGGCCCTTTTTCCTATTATAGTGTGGGGATATTGAGGTGGAAAAAAACATATCCCTACCACCACAGAAAGACTGCTACAATATTTATTCCACATGTAGTAGTTCTGAAGATATGTGCATGAACCTTTGTAGATTTTCGACCTAGGTGAGGTGAACATTGATGGTGGAGTGTCATTTTTAGGGTACCATGTTTCATTTGAGAACAATTAGAAAATGACCCTTTTAGGGTAATAATTTTTCATGTTAGCATGATTGTTGGTAGTATTAGAACCTCCCGGAGAGCTCATGGGAGTGGTAGTTCCATATACAATCTCAGTATCCTCTTGTTTGAGATGAATTTTTGTTTTAGGGATGAAAATCCTTCATGGGGGATAAAATATAACGACTCTAAAATTCATATTTGCAATTTTTTAATATTTTAAATAATATTTTCAGAGTGAGGCATAGAGTCATCATGGTATTCCATGTACCATGGATTTATGGGTTTAATATATAAAAAATATTTAATATAATCTATCATGTGCATGAATTTTCATAGAAATAATGGAATGAATAATCAATAGTTTCTCATTTTAAAAAATTATGATCTCCACTAAATGAAAATTAATAGATTTTCCATAGATGTGAAATAAGTCATATTTTCATATGGTGTATTGATAGAGTGATGTCATTGGATAGTTAAATAAAATAATTAATATCATTTATCTTTCCAGGAAATCCCTTAATAACACCACCATTATAATATCCTCTGTGCTGATTTTTTTGGTTTAGTCACATAACTCTAAAGGGAATAAGCAAACATAGAGCTTGGGTGGAGACCACATTTGCATATTATCATGAGACCAATGGTTGGAGTACATTGGGATTTTTATCATCAATAGGGTTCTCAAATTACCCAAATAGTAATAATTAATAATATTTCTTCATCTAGGATCAAAACAAACCAATGATATATAATATTATTGGTGGTTTAGTCCCTCTTTATAGTTTTAGATGGATGAAAAATTATTCCTTCTAAATTAATTAATAGATTTTTCTTTATCGGTTTGTCCAACAGTTTACTTTTTATTCTTCGATTAAGGAAGTTGAGATTTATTTTTATATATATCATTGTTCATTATTATGAATTATTATTTTGGATCAAATTTTCATGGTCACGTGTTCATTTGTTGGTTTTGGAAATGTGATGGTGGTGTGGCAGTGATGATGGGAATCTGACTATGAATTAGGTAAGGGAGGATCTGCATGTTGGATTGGGAAAATATCTTTAGAGGAGTAGAAATGGGTGATTCTAAGCAATGTGTGGATGGATTCCATACACCATTGATTTTAGAGGTCTGATGTTAGCATGAGAAGTATGATTTTCAAAATTGATTCTAGATAGAACCTTTGATGGTGTAGGGGATCATTTTAGTGGTGAAGAATAGATATAATCCATGTTTAAAAACATAATTTATGGAAGAAAACATAGATCTAGTCAATATTGTGTGATTTAATTTCTAATATATTGTAATGGTAGAGGTGAAGGTCAATATTCATGTATATGATGGGGTTTTAATGCAATACAGATATACAGAACTTGTAATATAGAAAAATACACTCAATTTATTCCCCTCTATTTTGTGGATAGGGTTTTGTACTATGTTAAATATCAAAAACCATATATAAATCCCACTCTCCATGTAACCCTTGGTTGTCCAGCTCAGTGTGTATATGGATTACACACCATGGAGGCCACGTGTCCCCATATAGTACCAGTAATGGGGCAGACCCTATATAGTATGCAAGGCACACATAAATAGGATAGAAAACACCGAGAGTATCATCCTAACACCAACATTTCGTGTTATGTAGAGTATATAAATCTTTAAGATTATATAACAATACAATATTTGATAGCATATACAACACACGACATTGAGCTTAAATGAACCACGAGATATGGTTAAAAATATTAGAAAATAATTTTCAATGGTTTTATGAAAAATATATATTAATTATAATAATTACCTAATTTTATGTAAAATCCTTTTTAATATTAAAACAATTTGTTCTATATAAATGGGTTTATATTGATATTAGTGTGTGGGAATGTTTTTCAATTTAAAATACCTTTAGAAAATTTATTTTATAAAATAAAAATCATTAAAGAAATTAATCTAAAAATATAATGTTATGGTGAAAAATTGAAAATTTTATAAAATGATTTATTTTCAAGTGAATAATGAAAAAAATATATTTTCAGTGAAAAATATATTCTTATTTCATGAATTTTGAAATAAAAATGTTTCTTGGAAATGTATTAAAATAAAAAATTTTATTCTATTGTTATGAATAACATAATTTGGGTTGTTGGAATTAATATTTTTGTTTGAATTAGTGTAAAAACATGTTCATCCTTAAATTATATTTTTACGAAAAAATTATTTTCATTTCATTATTGGTTTTAATATTATATTAATTTCATCCATTTATGAAAAAATGAATATTTTAAAATCAATTTTTTTTATTTCTGGGGACCAAATTTGGTAAAAATTTTCCATTTATTTTTTTCATTTTAAATAGTAAAAAGAGTAAATAATTTTCAACATGGTAAGGGTAAATAAGGTATTTAACATTAACCATAAAATGAAATAGTTATAAAAAGGACCCTAAAATATTTCATTTTACTTTTTTATTAGTGGAGATTAATAATTTCTATCCCTGTAAATAAAATATATCCCTTTTGGTCACTTATTCACTAATATTGAACTATATATTATTTTAAGAAATAAAAAATACAAAATATGACTCTCTTTATATTAAAGTCAAATTTTTTATGTTCAAAATTTTGAGATATAAATTAATACTAATTTTTATTTTGTGCATAATAAAATAATTTTATTATAGAAATTATTTTCTATTTTTTCTGATTATATTATTACTGTAAACACGTTGACAAGGATGAAATAATATTTATTCAATTAATAGAAATATAAAATAAATGAGATTATAAAATATTAAAATTGAAAAAATATGGAATAATTATTTATATTTATTAATTTAATAGGTAGATATGACATAATATACCTATTTGAATTTTATTTCTAAGAATTAAATTGTTGACATGATGCTTTTAAATTCTAAATAAATATAATTTATAAAATGGATTTAAATATAATTTAGGAAATATAATTCATTATTAAATTATTTAAAATTCATAAAAATATAAACATATGAAAATTAGGACAACATTTGGTTTAAATTGACATTCCTTTGATATTTTTTAGGAATATTTTCTCATAATATGTAAAACTATGACCATTTATGTGTGAATTTTTCCTTACCATAGTTAGGGTTAAAATATGTTAACAAAAAGGTTAAACCGAACTATAATGTTCTAAATACCACATAAACCTATAAAACATTTATTGGATGATTATATTTCTTCTATATCAATTATTATCATTGAAATTATCCCAAAATGTTCCAATTTTACATCAAAACAAATTTATTATATCTAAATATTGTTATTAATTCCATCTTTATCCTTTCTGTTAGTATAAAAGTAAATATCAATCATATATACCACACAACACCAAGAGCCACTAATCATAACCAGATACTATAGAAACATATTCTTGTTATCTTAATATATGTTTTTGAGGTGATGGTATTCTTAAAATACTGACCATAGGTACCTTAAAAAATGATCTAAATGAACAGTTTTAATGAAGATGAAATTTTATCATTCCTTATCAATTTACCATCAATGAATTGTAAACATCAAAAAATAATAGATACAATATCATAAATATACTAATATTTTATTATGATTCTAGTACTATAATTTTCATTCTCTTTTCTATCTGATGAAAAGTGGAAACATTAGTTGTGTGTTTGTACGACTAACCATCTCCACGTAGCGATGTAATTGATTTTTCATCACCTTTTTTTTGATTCAACAAAATATGGAACTAATTAACATATATTATATATATTCATTAAATTTTAATCCATAATTATAATATCATTTGTACCTTCTTATTATCTAATATTTTGGAAAATGAGTGTACATATAAAATATCACCTCCACGGTGCAATGTGATTCCTTTTTTGTCTCAATTATATGTGGATCGTAATATAGAATAAATTATTTAATATTATATATATATATAATTAAAATTATGTATGTTTGGATTGTTTTTTACCTTTATTTTGTTCCATCTATCGAATAGTGAATCCAGTATTCATTCATACGTATGACATACCATCTCCATGAATAGTATAAATAATTTTTCTATAGCTATCTTATATCAATAAAAATTTATTTATTTGATGAGTATATATTATATTTTTTTCATTGAGAACATTATGGAGATGATGGAACCATTATAAAAGAACAAGGAAAAAATCTTCCAAACCAAAACATATGTAAAATATAATGTAGTTATAACCCAGAACAATGATTTTAATAACAAATTATTAATATATGTGAGAAAAAGTGTTATATGTTAATTATATATGGTCTGAAATATTTTATTATTGTTCAATAATTTATATATAATATATCTATATTTCATATATTGGATGTTGAAACACATATGATATAATTCTTACATGAGGTTTCGGTTCTTCATCTCATTATTGTTTTATTGATACATGAGGGTTGTTATAAAAATATTTTTGTTTTCGAGGTTTATATAATTATCTTTTTCATTTTATATCATGGACACATTATATTTCATGTTAATTGATGTTACAATTTAAATTATTTCATCGAAGATGTTTTGATGGGAATGTTATAATATTGATAATGGTTTATTTCACATTCTCATAAATATGTAGAATTGTTTTTTTCAAGTCCCCACTATAAATATATATTGATATTTATTTTTTATAACCATTATATTTTATTCTAATTATATATTTTATGGAAATAAATAATTTTCTATCATTTTAAACTCTATTGAGTACTCAAGATAATTTTTATAAACGTAACCCAAGTTCTTTTACACTAGCTGGAATATTTCTCTTCCATATTAATATTTTCTTCAAAATGTTTAAAATATAATCAAAAGTATCCAATTATTTATTAAAGAAATGTTTAACAATTTTTTAAATTTTAATAAAATATTTATTTGCATTCTTCTTGAAATTTTATGAACAATGTACTTTTAATTTTTAACGAATATGTGAGTTGTTTTTTTTGCTACCACATAAAAAAAATGAATGAAATTTCCCCCACCATAACTGATATATTCATTTAAAATTTCATTATTTTATTCCATTATTATATTCAAAGAAATAAATTTCCCTAATATTTATAATATTTTTAGTTTTTAATATTTAAATTCAATGTGAAAAGTATTTATTTTATCAAAAATGATTTTAATGAAAATTGTATTGTATTTACATTCATATATAGAAATAACCATTTTATTTTCCACCGAGGATATATTATAAATAATCTATCCTTATAAATTTTATGAAAGATTCATGATCATATTTACTGAGTAAATTAGTTATATTTCGTAAGTTTTTTCTCCCTATAAGGGAATATGTTTTAATAACTCGTATTGATTACTTGGTATAATTAATTCATATAGTGAGGAAATTAGACATATTTATTTATGGATGGACCCTAAGAATAAGTCTTCCATTTATAAATTGGTATAAATAATTTGAAATCCGAGTTGCATTTCTATATTAATTGGATTTTTGGTACATACCTATCAATTTTCTTAAACAGTCACATCACATGTCCTCGACAAACTGTTTTATATGTCTGAAGTTATAAAGTCCATTATCATGAAATAAGTTATTATTAGACATAAAAATATTTATAATAACAAACATTGATTAGTTTCAATCAAACATATAAATTTAAGTGGAATCAATTGATTTTAATTTACTCTTTCCTTATTATGTATCAGTCTCATGTTATTGATTAAATGGAATGTAATTTTAGTTAATTAACTCACATTATTGGTAAAAACATATATACTCATGATATATTACACTATATATAACCCTTAGTAATCATATAGGTCAACCCTATTATGTTTCCTTTCTATATGATATAAACAAGGAATCATTGAATGGGTTTATGAATGTAATATATTTACATGCCCTATGTTTTGTTTTTATGTCTTCAAATGTAATGTGATATTCATGTTAGTATATAATTTACCAAGACATTAAAAATATGTTGTCCTTTGTGATGTTATTCCCTGTATATGGGGAAAATTTAATAAAGTAACCATTATTTCTAGGACACTATTCTCAAGGTATTTACAATTGGTATCCTAGAAATTAAAATATAATCCTTTGGAGTTAGATCTATGAAAACATTTATTATAGAATATTACACTATGAATAAATATGAGGATAATTTTAAGAATATGATAACATCAAAAAAAAATTTGGAAAGGTATAATTTATTTTGTTTTACTAGACATACATACCAATAGGGATAATACAAGTGGATGTTATTTTGGAACATAGGAATCTATGTTTTATAAACCTTAAAAAGATTTAGTTCCAATACTTTTCATTAATAATTCTAGTTCATGATGAGTGTACCGTTACTACAACCATAGAAAAAAAATCAAATAGTATATTTTTGGTTTTATTAATATTTTCTATTAAAACCATTATTAAGGATTTTAATAAATTAGGATAATTAATGTCAAAGGATAAACCTATGGTGTGTTAGATTGAAAAGAAAGTTTGATGATTTCGACATAAAATAAATTATTTTATTGATTACGTTGTTTCCCACATTAAGTATTGCTGATCATAATATGATTATTGAATTTTTTAACTCAATAGAATTATTAAGTATCATGTTAATACTGAATGTGATAGAAAATGATATAATTATGAGTAAAAAAATTTGATGATGACTAGAGTGAATGATATTTTGATTAATCCTAATCATTTATCCCGATATATGATTAAAATCCTAACCCATAAAATTTTTTTAATCATTAAATCAGATAATGATAAAGTTTGTTGAGACATAAGGTGGTGGAGACTAGGGAGAAATGAATTTTTTATTACCTTAATTTCATAAATGTGTAAAGAGAAACCCTAGAGAATTTCACAATGGAAAGAAAAATTGTTTTACATATGGAAGAGAAGGGCATGGGTCAACTATTTATCAATATAAAATAATAATTTCTATAGAGATATATGAAGTTAATTACAAGGTACAATTTATTATAAAATATTTTTTGCATACTATGGGAATTATCCTTTCTAATTCAATAATCCAATAGTTAAATCCTAAATAAATGAAGGGTTTATACTACAAAAATCATTGACATGTAAGGATTAAACTATTTATGTAATGGTAGTCGAGTGTTATTTTTTTGATGTGTTATATCACTGATTTTTTTGATATAATAATCATTATACATCTAATTAATATTATTTAATATATTTAAATTATGGATATTAAAATATATGATTAATGGTACAAATAAGAATAAAAATTCATTTTTTAGTAATGTGATAATATTTAGTTCATATAGTGAGATTATTTATATTGATGATTAAATATTATAATATTAGTGTTATTAAAAATGGGTTTTTATAATAAATTGATTTAGGTCATGTTTGATGACTATTATCGCAATTTAGGATTTATAAAAATTGACTATGATTTTATTTGATGAATAAGGATTGTCTTAGTTTTGGAAAAATATATTTTTTTGTATAAGGGTTAATTTAAAATAATTATTAACATATTGGGTGTATAATTACAATGTTAATCATAAATTAAAAATCATATAAACCCATTATGATATTTTAAGTGATGGAATTTTGAGGCGATTTTAAACTATTACATGGTATTAGAATGAATAATATATTCATATTTTTATACCCTTTGGATAGAAATATGATTAGATGTTGTGTTAATTATAGTATATTGGATAGCAGAGTATAGATAATATTGATTGTTTACAAGTTATTTGTAAAAAATGTTACATTTTCAACGATATTTATAGCCATGCTAGGGATTTCCATTAAGGTTAGTTTCTAAATTTGATTAATTGTATTCTTGAGTGATGCTCACTACATAATATTAACATACAATGATTAGTTATAGTAATTAATGTAATTTTATATTCTCGAATTTAAAAGGTTTGAAATCACCATTGATATATAAGAATTTATTATGTTTATGGTAATTGAGAATAGTTGGGATGTAGGGTTATTTAGTTGTGGAATAATTTATGTTGAACTTGTTGTTTTATTGAGGAAATATCGATTTAATATGTATTATTTATACATATGAACTTTTATATATTATGTATATTATATAACCATGTGTGAAAAATTTTATTTTTTGTTGTTAATTAGTTATATAAGGAATACATTTCTATCACATTTTTAATATGTGATACATTAGAATTTGTTTATATTTGATCAATTATAAATAAATACACCTTGAATATTTATTACGTGGAGTAAAATGCATGTGAAAATTGTTTGATGCACAACCAAAAGATGATATTATTCTAATGAATTAAAAATATATAAATTATGTATATATTTGTTTCTATATTATAAATGAAAAATAATACCATAAAATGAAGAAAACTACAATGGAATATAAATTTTATAAATTTTCCATCATTTTTCATGAATCAATGGTCTCTTCATCCTTCATATAGTTATGATTTTTTTGTAATTAACATTATCTTAACCTTCTACTCTATCAATCACCATTAGCCCATGGTCGATATTTATCTCCTAAATGGTTATATTTTCACTTCCCACTAATTTTATCCTATTTGAAAAAATTAATTGTTATTATTTAGGATTACCATTGTATGTCATCTCCATTTTTTAAGAAGAAGTTTTATCAAATTTGTTGACGAAAAAGGTTTTATTTAACTATGTTTATTTTTAATTATTAAATACTTTAATTAATGTAAATATTGTTAAATTTTATGGGTTTAATTTATTAAATTTAGGGGGATAATGTTATGATATAATATTCTAGGAGAACAATAAGTTTGATAGTGTGTACAGCACAAAATACCAATCATAAACGAACAAAAAAATATTCTTATTTATCTACAATCATTACTAAAATTCTATTGAATTGTTGATTACGAATATGGTTAAAAATATTATTAAAATATGTACAGTGTTTTAATATAAAATAATTATTAATTATAAAGAAGTACCAAATTTTTAGTAAACTCATTCAATACATTATAAATTAATTTTCTCCAAAAAATGGATTTATTTTAAATCTCTGTTTAGTTATTAATATAATTTCTACAGCTTACAAAAATTTAATTCCATATAATTAAAATTAAAACTTAATTCATCATATCAGAATAATCTTTGGGTGAAATTTTGTGATTTTTTTGAAAATATTGTTTATTTAGTTAATAGTGAAAAATATTGATTTTAATGGAAAATAGAAATTTTTTTCAAAAATTTACAATGATCAATTTTATTTTCAGATTGTTTAAAAAAAGTAATTCTCTTATATTATATGTAATATAATAATGTTCATTGGAAAAAAATATTTTTGAATAATTTAATATAAAATATTTTTTTATCGTAATAATGAATTTTTATGAAAAATGTTTTTTAATTTCAATCTTAGTTTTCATCTTATAATAATTTCTATATCCTATAGAAATAAAATACTGAAATATGGATTCAATATTTCAAATTAGAGGGTAATTTTTTTTACATATTTCCCTTTTATTTTTTAATCATTATGGATAGTAACCTTAATAAATAACTTCCACTATATTATGAGTAAATCAAGTAAATATGATTTAAAATAATATGACCAGAACTAAAAAATAACCCTAAAATGGAAATTATCAAATTGTATGAGTGGAGTTTGACTATATAAATCAACCAGTGGAATATATGACCATTTTTTTATCATTTCTCTTTGATATTTACGTTTATATTATTTTATGTAATGAAAAAGTAGAAATGTAACACTCTTGGCTTTATACATTTATTTTATGTTCACATAGGGATACATTTATCTTTTTGAACAATATTAATGTTAATTTTATGAATAATGATACTATTTTTATTATTTTAATATATTTTTAATTTGTATTGTTTATATAATTACTTTAATTTCTTTGATAGTTCTGACATATAATTTATTAAATTAACTGAAAAATAGAATAAATGAAATTAAAAATATTATAAGTAATAGAATAAGGAAGAATTATTATGTTGTGATAATTTTATAGATACATATAAAAAATTATATATGTATTAAAATACTATATTAAAATTATATATTTGTATTGATGACTATAATTTGAAATAAAATTAATAATGTCAAAAAATACATATTTAATATTTAAATAAAAATAATATTTTATTAAGTTAATTAAAAATTTCAAAATCCATGAGAAGGACCAATGTTATATGATAAGGGAAAAAATTACATATCAAGGATATTTTATGAACTGTTATTCACCATAATGTTTTACAATTATATCTCTTTAATAGTGAAATGGGAATCTCTGTGGATAAGGTTAAAATTTGTTAACAAATATGTTAAACTGAAAGATTTGGTATAAATTAAAACATAAACCTGTAAAAATATTATTTTATAATGATATTTGTACCATTTATTATATTATATTAAATCTTAAACTATATTGTTCTACATTCACATGAATATGAATTTATTATATATAATTTTTTTTAATTCCACATGTGGCTTTTGACTCACTATAAAAAGAAACCACCCCTCATATTTTCTATAAAGCAAATAGAGACTATTTGATTGTCTAAAAATTAAAATAACTTATTATAAATATTAATATATTAGTTTTATAGGTTTTAGACTTTCTATGGTTCCATCCATAGGTCCCTTAGGTGTTATCTAAAGGAAATGTTTCGAAGAAGATGTGATCATTTTTACCAACTGTATAAATTTATATATTTTTAAAATTACTATAAATATAATGAATCAATATAAAAATAACAACTCAAGTATCATAAATATATTTAAATATTAATATTACTATTTTAAAATCGCTTTCATTCTCATTTTTATCCTACAGATGAAAAAAAATCAGCCGTGCTTGTGTACGACTTAATATCTCCAGGTAGCGATGTCATTCTTTTTCCCAACCATTATAAATTAAAGGTAATAAATATAAAAAATGAATAAATATTATATTTTTGACATTAATATTCTTATATAATTATAATATCATATATGTATATATATATATATATATATTCTTATAATCTAATACGATGGAAAATGATAGCATCGCTCAAGTGTATGTGTGGACTACCACATCAATTAAGCGATGTGAATCAATTTTAATTTTCATTTTATATGTATGGAAAAAATTAATGACTTAAATAATATATATGATCTATATAGTTTTTTTATTAATAATTAAGTTTAAATTATTATTTTCTTTATTTCATTCTATTATTCGAAAAGTGGAAACAATGTTCATACGTAAACACATACTATTGTATCCATGAATGGTATAAATCAATTTTTTATATATTACATTTATAAATACTATATATATGTGTGTGTAAATAATTAATATATATGATATTTATATCAGGATTAAATTTATAGAGATAATGGAACCATTATCATTAAAAATTGATCATAACTTGTAAACCAAAACATTGGTGAAAAATGAAGTGGCTATCATCCTGAGTAGTGATGTTAAAAGAAATTATTAATAATTAGGTGTTAAAATGTTTTATGTAAATAAAATATGGTAGGATATATATTATCATGGATTTTTAATTTTTGTATAATAAAAATATATATTTATTATACAGAAATTTTGAACACGTACGAAGGAAGTTGGACCTCAGGTAAGGGATCTCAGTCTCATTATTTTTTTGGTGATGTTTCATTTTACACTAATTTATTATTATATAGTGTGTATACTAACCCATTGTAATTTTATGTCATGGATAATTATTATTTCATATTTTCTAAAGTTTGAATTCAAATTATTTCTTCCTAGTGGTCTTTATTGGAATGTTTCCAATGTGGTAGGGGTTTATTTCACAATCTCATTATTATTTGATATTGAGTAGTATTAATTATCTAATGGAGGATTTATATGATATTTATATAATAAAACCATTATATTTTTTAGTATTTCTCGTTATTTCTAGAATGTAAAACATTTCATTACATTTTACAATCATTTGGATGTGAATATTGAAAAACAATTTTTTAAGGGAAACCAACATTATTTTTCTACACATCATAGAATCATTTTTTTCATATGCATATTTTCCATAAAATTTTTCATTTAATATTTTTAATACTATCCAGTGATTTATTAAAATCATTTTTACCTATTTTATCCTTTTTCAATATAATTTAAAAGTAATCATCTTATTATTTTCTGAATTATTTAATTTCTATTTTTAATAGATAACTCGAAAGATATATTTGTTTTATCATATGGAGAATGAACGAAATTTCCCACCATCATGGCCACTAAATTAATTAAATATTCCTTTAATTTTTTCCTTTATATATTTTAAATAAAATTTTATCTCAAATATTAATGTAATTTTATATTTTTAAAATTTAATCTCACAGTTAAAATGGTATTTTCAACAAGAATTTTTAAAGGATCTATTTATGAAATATCTAATCATAAAAATCAACAAATAATCTATTATCAATTGGGTATTTGATAAAATGATACCATATAAATTATTTATCGTGAATATTTATGAGTTTTTTTACATGGTAACGTATTCATATTATGTACACTATTTCTCCCCTTTATGAAATTTCTTCTAATAAGTCAGGTTGATTAAGTTGTATTGATTTTTATTATGCTAAATACATTGGAATCCTAACTCTATGGTGGGGAAAAAAAATATATATCTCTAGAATTTATTACTAGGTTTCATTAGTTGAACTAGTTGGCTAGCCTTATTAAATGTTTATTTGGTGTATACCTTCCCATAGTTTTAGTAGTCTCAGAACAAGGCATTTTGGGAATGTTTTAGAAGTTCAAAATCATGAATTACACCACTTTAATATTATTTAGTAATTTCCATGTTATTATTTTGATCAAAATCTATAGATATGTTCTATCCCATGTGATTTTCTATATGAAATCACTTGACTATCATTTAATCCTCCATATTATTCTTCATGCAATATTTAATGATTTAATGGACGGTGTTTTTTGTTAATTTCCATGAAATAATGATCATTGATTTCTTACTCATGATATCTTTTGATGTAAAAATCCGTATTTAGCATCTGACTTCATGCTTATTTTTTCAATTACCTAGGATATAAAGAATGAATATTTAAATGTATCACCTCGTGATTTTGTGAGATAATTGTTTCACAATAAATTTAATCTTTATTATATTTTACATTAAACATTATATTGAGTTTAGCTTTTGTTACACACAATTCTATGTTTAGAAAATGTTATGCAGACCACATAGTTTATCTTGTTTTACATGCAACAAAGAGTTTAAAAAACATGACATACTATTAAATTAGTTTTATTTATTACTGAAGTTATCACTTATCCATTGTAACGGTAAATATAAATAGAATTTTCTAAATTTGGAGAATATATTGATTACAAATGTGTATAAAATTTATTATTTCTCGACCAATTTAATAGAAATAAATATTAAATACTATTCAAAATAAATAAAATCATTTTCTGAATTTTTTTATACATAAAAATAGGGAATTAACAATACATTAAATAAGACAATTTATGGGAATGATTATAATAAAATTTATATAATATATATTAAATTAAATGTCTTAAAATTCATTTTAAATATTATTTGTAATGATATAAGAATAAATTCAACATAACCCTTAATAATATTATTTTTCTAAAAAAAATTGTAACCTTTAAAAAACACAATTTAGAAGAAGTTCATTACACATTTAGAATGTTGAATTGAAAATATATTTTTCAGTTTTTAAAATATAATGTCAAAATTATCGTAGGGATAAATTTTGATATTTTTTATAGAAGAAAAGTTTTTCTATGAATACTGAGAATTATTTACCATGAAGGTTTAGGATCCGGGGAGGAACTGGTGCCAAATTATTAATATACAATAACATATACATAAGTTATAAATTACATTGATTATTATAATGATATGAGGGAATCACTCCATGTATATTATCATCCACTAGTGGTAGAAAAGTTTAAGGAACCTGAAATACCAGAATATATTTGTTTCCATGATTTTCCTTTTTGATAGGGCATCCACAACTTGGTTGGATTCCCTGTATCTGTGTAAAACCTTCAGGTTGAGATGGGCCATCTGATTAATATATGAAACTTGAAATGGAATAATCTTCTATGTAACATTCCAAGTATGAGAATTCAGAGTAGCGATGAACATTTCAGATTCAGATTCACACCATATGGCATTCCATTTTAACTAAACCACAAACTTGATGGAGTACATCATCTCCAATAACTCGACTTCATTGGAAGTTACAATTCAAACATAGGGATATAAAATGCCCTTAAAAATCAATGAATATTTTAAAAAAGTCATCCACACCATAATGGTTCTATAATTATAGATTCCACCCCAACAACATTTATGTTAATCCATGCGGCGCAATGAGGAATACATATAATAGATTTTGAAATAATTGGTTTATTTTTCCTAACTACCACACTAAGAATCTGTATGATTTTCATGCCATTCGTGGTATTTTTCATTACTCTAGTTTTCCCTATTTACACTTTAGATACCTCCCTGTGCATTTTGAGTATTACCACAATGATAGATGGTTCCTTAAGTTCAATAGAGCAATTGATCCTTGCTTTCTAGATAGTTCTAAATATAGAAGCATCAACTCCATGAAACTGATTTGGGAACCCTTGGTTTAGGAATATAATCCATTTTGAAGACCTATACCAACAATTTCAAGGGAATTTGGGTTTCTATCTTTTGGTATATACCAATACAGATGGTTTCCAAAAACTATTTCTATAAGTAATGTCAAAAATGGTTTTTATATTTCGAACCAATGAACTCACTATTATATTTCATTAAACTCGCCACTAAGCTAAAATTAATTTTTTAAACATAATTTGATAAATGTTTATATGTATATTTAAAAACCATGTAAATTTTTATGCACTTAAATTTATTTGAGAAAACAAATTTAGTACATATTAAAATTATTATCAAAACCCTTGGTATAGATTGAGACCTATACTAACAGCTTTTGGAAAACCATTTTTATAGGTAACCTCCATGGTAACTATATCATGGTTTTTGGGAAATCATTTTTAAAGGAGTTACCTATACCATCATTTTAACCAAAACCATAGGTATATGGTACCATATAGATACCTAAACGAATGTTTTTGTACAAACCTTTGGTATTTGTTACCAATAGAAACATTTTTTTGGATAGTTTGTATAATTCCATTGGTAAAACTCCATATTCTAGTAGTATACCATTATTAATAATAATTTTGAATAATAATTATTTATCTAGATTCAATTGAAATTGAGTTTAATGGGGGATTATATGGAAAACTAAAAGGGCTAAAATTATCTAAAAACCTATCCAAAAAATATTCTAGATATAATTTTACCATATCATCTCTAATATTTGATAATAACCCATCTTAGAGCCATTTTTTATTTGAAAAATGTGGATACACCATTTAATTTCCAAAAAAAATGTTCCACTCAACTCACATATAAAAGGAAACCCAACTTACTATTCTATTATCTTTTCAAAACCTATTTGATTGGATTAGAACAACCCAAATAAATTTTTTAATTCCATCCTCTCAACCTAGATTCATTAGTTTTCTCATAAAAGAATCATATGAATGATTTTGTTGAAAACAAAATGATGTCATTCGAAGAAGAGTTAATGTACCAAATCATGAATTTTATTTTTTTTCTTCCTCCCCCTTTTTAAATTATTACTAAACCATCATGATTAAATAACATTGGTTTATACCACATACTAAGATGTTATTATGTTAATTAAATAAACTAAATATTTTCATCTTCCAAAAATCGGGTCAAGAAGTCATCATTTTTATGTGTGATGAGATTTTTCTTTGAAAAAAATTTTTCTTTGTTTTCTATTACCACAAAACAAAGATAGTTATATTTATTGATTAAATGATTAAATATTAAACATATGAAATTTTTATACTTATAGAAAAATAATATCACATATTACATGTCACATTCCATTCCATGGGAATATGATATCATCGTTTGTGTGTACGGTGTGCTTCCTCCTCATGAAGAAATGTGATTCATTCATTACATACACCTTACATGGTTGTTAAAAAATAGTAATGGTTTTAAATAAAAATATGTGATATATATGAAATGGAAAATATTTTATGGAAGCTAAAATTTTATATAAATTTATATAATTTATTCAATCATGAAAATAGAAATATGGTTCACACATATATATGACCTACCATCTCCATGAATAGTGAATTTAATTTTCTATATATAATATTTAAGGATAAATATAATTATATATATTATGAAAAATATAACTTTGATAATAGGAAAATATTACAAGACATGAATTTTAAACATACATAAAGGGTTTTTTTGATCCGCACAAGGAGAGGACTAGATCCACGAAATCAAAAAAATAAAAGTAATGTTTTATCATAAACTTAAGAAACAAGATGTCATAATAAAATATAATATAGGAAAATAGCTGAAGAAAAAAAATTATTCCATTACTATGAGAAGATAATAGATATTATAAAACTCTATGAATCTAGAATAAAACCCAAATTATAGGTTCAATATAAAATAATTACTTGTAATAAACTCAGCACTGCATGTGTTAAGGTGGGAAACCTCCAATAGTATGGAAAATGCTACCAAGAATCAACTGATTTAAAAACTCACCACCTCACTACAATGCTATTCCATTCCCTACATCAAAATACAAGCAAATTTCAAGGAACTACCAATAGGGTGTGAATGGTGTGAGCTAACAATCTCAATAGGATCCCACCTAGTTGATCCTTAACATTTATATAAATAATAATATGAAAATTCCTACATCTAAATAAAATAATTTAGTTAAAAAGATAATTGTTTTCATATAAAATCATTAAATAAAATCTTTTAATTACATTTTTTCACATTTCGAAAATAATATCAGTAAGACATTTACAAATTAATTCATATATATATATATATATCAAAGCATAAATGTCACATCAAATAATATAATGTACAATATATCATATCCAATCCATGGAAGGACAAGCTAAAATAGTACTGGGATAATGAAACCAAAAGAATCAATAGATTATTTTAAAGGATCAATCTAGGTTAGGATATATTTAAAAAATATAACTAAACATAAAAAATAGCATAGATCATGACTCTAGACATATTCATTGAATCTAGAGAGTAAAGGAACACCACCAAAAGTGACCCCCCCCCCCCAAAAGGACAATTCAGTCCCTAGAATGAAAGGCCAGACAGAAGAGGAAGACCCCTTGGGTGAACAACCCAATGATGGATTGGGAATATTACAATAAATTACATCAATGTACCCAAGGCTTCCCATGTTATCTATTTTTTGTACAATTTTATAAAAAACAATCTATAAAAACCATTTTAGAAATATGTTTCATAATTCATTGAAAAATATAATTTTATTTTAACGAACTAATGGAAAACAATGTTATATAAATATACAATTTTCATCCAAAAATAAATCCACTTTGAAATCATGTAATTTCCTTTCGAATTTCCTTTATAAAAAATGCGGTATAAATGTTCATCCATCATAGGCTAGAGACAGAAAAAACTATCCCAAACATGTGGAACACACAAATGTGAAGAAATATAAAAACAAGGAAGACCCAAATCATGTTTAAGAAGGCCCTATAATAAATACACATGTATTTGAATTGATTCAATATATCAAAAGGGTCAAAAAATTAAGATGAAGTTATACATTCATCAAGAAACTCACATGTTTCACCACGACCAACATATGGGGGTATCTAGAAGAAGAATATCACACAATAGATCTAGAAAGTAATCAATATAATTTATCTTACTGATCAAATTATTTGAAATTATAGTACAACAAGTCTATGATAATAAAAGATGATAATGAAAATAGATGAATTATTAATAATAGATATTAAAAATCCCAAAACTAAAGATCAATCACAAAACAATGATAACAAGATGGAGTGGAGCTCTCTAAAATTTTATGTGAAAGCCTATTGTTTAATATCGCAAAGACTATGTATTAATGAATAAAAAATAAATTTTTAGAGTCCCTCTAAAGAATTTTCCATGATAATTACATGGTGTGTAACCCCTTTATATGTCATATAGTCCCCAAAACCATAATATAGTAAAAACCAAATATCCTTTTTATTAAAACCCATTATTTTTATATTATAGTACATGAGGACAAAAAACAACATGTAACCCTTTCACTGTATGTATTAGTCTCACATGTTCTTCTCAAATTTAATTATATATAATTTCATTTGATTACATGGTGTGTATTTATCATGTATATTGTGAAATGTCAAGATTTCAATAGAAAAATATAAACCAGAAATTGTTTTTCCTAAACTCAAGGATAATATTACAATATATTAACACAATTATACCCATATTTCATTAATTAAAAAAATTATACATCCCAAAGCATTAGGTCATTTTCCTAATGAAAATCTATCCAACCTTGGGAGTCCCAACACACACCCAAATAAAAAGGAAAACAAATAATGAGAATGGAAATACTTGAATGTGGGTTATAGGATGTTAAAAAAAGAGACCATAATACAGTTCATATCATTGATGTCATGTGGTTAAATAATGTATAGAAAAGAGATAAAATAAATTCTAACTCATCAATAAATCTCACACACTTGCCTCAGGAGAATATGATATGTGTCTTCAAAACACTTTAACCAACAAAATGATTATCCTATGTAATAATTTATTTTCAGATTAAATGATCTTCATAAGAATCTCTTCAATAAAAACATCTGGCTCTAACTCAATCTCCTCCCAAATCAGAACCTGATAGTTATCAGGATGGTATATCATGAGCTGCAATAGGTGGAAAATATCATTAATGAATATCAACTAAATAAAAAATTCAAATAAATAATCAAACTACCTAATATGATTAGTGAAATAAAGTATTCTAATATATCTTTTATACGTCTTGACAAATTTTCCAAGGCGTTGGTGACCCAATAGAGGGAAAAAAATTTAGAAAACCCAGTCACCAAGGCAAAAATATAAAGTTTGATTCCATTGTACTATATATGATTTCATTAAACTCTATGATACAACTATATATTGAGATATATCCTGAATCCTCAATATAATATCTAGAAAATGTATCAATCTCGACAAAGATTATCTGCCCACCACTTCTCAAGAAGGAGGTTACCTATATGAGTGACTATACAGAGCCTTGAAATTATCCATCACTGTCAAAAAAATGAACTATTGATTTATGAAGACTCAACCAGCCATAATGTATATCCCAAGATCCACCTAAATTCAATACATATGAAAAGATCAAAAATATTCTATGATCTGAAAAAACTCTATATAATCCCATAATTCTTTGTATGATATATTGTAACAAACCTAAACTGAGTCCTAATCACCTCCTAAAGACTTCTCCCTGACATTTATGTAAAACTAAGCTTCTTTTATGATGAATAAGAAGGATGATCCCCATGTATCCTCAATATATCTTATATAAAAACCATACCCAGACCTTTAACTATAGTGTTTTCCTTGATTGGAATAAAATGAGATAACTTTTTTCCTAAAATAAAAAACCACAGAGATAGAATTTAAACCTCTATAATTAATCTATAACACAAAGAAAAAATACATTGATACCTCCTCCAATTTATAAATAGGCACAATAAGAGGATGGGAAAAATCAAAATGTTTTAGATGATCTTCATTTAAATATTGGAAGGGGTAATAGTGGGACAAAAATCAGAAATCTCACAGTTCTTACATGACCACTATAAATGCTATCTAAATTCATTATACATCTTTTTTTTATGGGATTAATAGACTATGTAGAGAAATGATATTAAAAAAATAATATCTTCCCAGATTCAAGGATGGAAAACCAATTCCAATAAATGTAGTATACCATTTGTAGAGAGAGTCCAACCAGAAATGGTCTAACCATCACAATGGGTTTCCCGAATTACTCTAAAATCATTATCCTATTACTGACTCTTTGGAATAGAAATTTATAGAGATTATGATAACTAAACACTTGTATTAACCTTACCTAGAACATACTCTTGATAATTAACATTAAATTGAAAAGAATTAAAAATATGGATACACTCTTCCTTTGATTCTAAAACATCCTAGGATGGTATATTTTTATTTAGAGCTCTGGTTATGGAATTCCAATTCACTGGGGTGTAGCTGATATCTATGTGGGACAAAGGATGTTATCCAACCAATATTCTATATTATTGACTCAAGACATTCTGATAAATGATACAGAAAATTATATTAAAGGTAGAAAATTCTATGAATCTCTCCCAATAAGAGTAGTACATTCCATACTTGTGTTCATGTAGAATAGATTCAATGTCTTTTCCATGATTGGGGTATTTGTTTCGTGTAGTGGATTCTAAAATGAGTAAATCCCCACCACATGATCATCTATTATTCATACAAAAAACAAACCACCTCTGGAATCCTCATGAAAAACCGCATTCCCCTTACCCGGATCAAGTATGATCAGAGTATGAACTAATGTTATAAGTCATTTAATCTCATCAAAAGAATACTAAAACATTCACCCAATATTTATTTCACCCCATTCCAATTAATGGTTGTTCATGTTGATCCCAAATTTAGGAAATCCTTGTTGAACCATTGATTGCATCCAAAAAGACCATGGATGCTCATAATCTCAAAGACATTACATGGATCTTCCCATGAAAAAAAAATTATTTATCTTTATAGGCTCAACTGATAGTATTTGAGGAGAAATTTTGTTTCCCAAGAACATATTGTTTCTAATCTAGAAAATAAATTTCTAAATATTTCCATATAATTTGTAACTCCACAAGATTTTTATAACCAAACTCAAATGGTGGTCATTCTTGCACTTGAATCTTGAATAAACTAAAATGTGATCCACAAACACATCCAAAAAATGTCGAGATTTTCATGAAATATATAATTAATCATATTAAAAATATATGAGAATTTTTTAGAATAAAGGACATAAAAAATATTAATATTGTCCATAACTACTACTAGAAGCTGTTTGGGTATATAATACTCTAAAACTTTGATCTGATGATAACACAAATGATGATCAATATTTCATAACCATATTCAACCCATTAAATGATAAAAAAACTCACCCACATAAGTTAAAGGATACCTATTCTCATGAACTACCATTTTAAAAATCTATGAGTCCGTACATAATTAGAGTGAAGAGTATGCCTTCTTGAGAAAGAGCTCATGGTCATCCTAGAGTGAAACTCCTAGACAAAAAAACCTTCAAAATCATATTTTCCAACTGAATCGTGAACTAGTTTTAGATATAATAGATCTATATGATAAAAATTTATCAAAAATAATCATTGTACACTGAACTAGGTCTTTCATAAACCGTACGTCCCCCTCTGGGTGCATTCAATATAACCGGGTTGGAAAATTTCAGGAAAGTCTAAAACTACAACATCAAGATCAACAACAGATGAAAACTCATTATGATAAACAACAATAACAAAAAACACTCTTCTGAACTCTAGATAGGAAGGTCTAATATGACCATACCTTGTATCACACTCTCCTTGAGACACCCATGAGATCCCATAAACCATATCATCTTTCGACAGTAGCCATTGGAGCTAACAATCCTTAACTATATCAATGTGTATAAATATCCTAATAGAAACATTCTAAATTACAACATTATCCACAATAAATAAACACATTTCCATGTGAATGAAATGAACACCGTGTTTTTAGGACATTGTCAAACTAATAAAAATTCCAGGGCACACTACTAGCTATTAAAAAATGTAATAGGAGGCTCGCCACTAAGGAACACCTCCACTACTCATGTAAAGATCATTTTACTTCTTATTCTTACCTTATGATCCTCTAAATCTACATCTATTTTGGGGATTAGGGGATGAATACCTATCATTTAAATCAAAATTAATCTTATCCATCACAAATGTTTCTACCATCTCCACACATGTATAAAGTTTCAGTATAAATACATGTGATCTAATATCTAATAACAAAATATACATGTACCTCTTAGCATTCAACTATTTAGACTTCACTACATCTTGAGTAAAATAATCTAACTCCTGAAAAAGATATGTGTGCACTGGTAGAAAAAACTCTACATCCTAAAATTATTTTAACCCCATTGGGTTTCCCATAATTATAAATTTCTAACAAAACAAATGGAAGAAGAGAGTCGGAAAATCCTTATAATCCAAGCCCAAATTCC
Source organism: Viscum album (assembly GCA_963277665.1). NCBI lineage: Eukaryota > Viridiplantae > Streptophyta > Magnoliopsida > Santalales > Viscaceae > Viscum > Viscum album. Next base: position 1,118,774,479 of record OY728120.1, read on the forward strand.
TATCATCATGAACCCTGAATTCAAACATGTTTGGTGGAACCCTAATTTTTGAAAGTTGAGAAAATCTACTTAATACTTTGAGTTGCATCTATGTAGTCAAATATCTTATTGATAGTATCCATTCAATCCTCCACCTCATAGGGTTCATTTGTACTGTTAATGGAATGTTTATTCTCAAATAAGAGCTCCCATGATTGATATATTTCTCCTAAAAAACATGGTTGTTCCCCAAAAATAGCATTTTTGACATGATGTACATGTTTGTTGATTGAAGAAACTTCCCACATAATTTTCTCTATTATAATCTGATCTATTAGAGGATTCCCTTGAGGGGAATCCAGAACACCCTCCTAAAAAACATGTGGAAGATTCCTCTAAGGTATACTATTGCAATATGAAATAAATTAAATGAATATAAAAATGAATAAATTATGTTCAAAAAAATCCATAAGAAACAATATATTAACATAAGATACATAATACATAAGAAACAACCCGACATCACATGGTTATATGGGTCTCATCATAATAAGATCTCGCCAGATACATTTTGTAACATACATCTCATGTTTTGATAATATTTTAATTATTCTACTGAATATCCCAAGATAAGGAATCTTGAGAATAAACCACCTATAATAATATACAATTGTGATCCTAACCTGAATACCTTCAAAAATTACCCGAACTATATTTTTCACGTGCCTAATGGGAGTTACTGATCCCCATTGGAAGGCTACAAGATCTATGGTATCAAACAACAAATAAAGAGAATGATTTAACCCTACCAAAATCAATAACATAGAAAATATAAATTTTATAGATAAAATAGAGGAAGAGATAAAAAAATTTGATAAATTAAATAAGATAGTAGGAATGACACAACTAAAGGTTGTAAAAAAGTACCAATTTATAGGTCTATCAAAAAAACCTGTAAAAAAACAAAATACTCCATATTATCATGTGGGAAACCTTCATACATATCACCCAAAATATGCCTAAACATAGAAAATAGAAAACCTACCTACTTCATTATGGATCATTTCATTACCCTACACTAAATCACATAATTATTCCTACACACTACCATAGGGGAGAGCATGGAGTGTCATAATATACTCAGTAGGGTCCCACATTGGTGATCTATAATAATTGTGGAAAAATAGTATAACTATTCTAACAATAATGAAAAATAGAAATGTAAATTTTTTTATAGTTTTGTATCAAAAGCATAGAAAACGATTTAATATCATCATACTCTATATATCTATATAATATGGGTAAAAAATCATTGGATTACATATAAATATATCATGGATAATATATAAAATCAAATCAAATCATGTATCACCTTTGATATCTAATCCATACAAGAAGAAGATAAAATATTAAATGATAAAAAAACCAAAATTACTTGTAAAACAAAATCCTAGAATTACTCTAGGAAATGATAACTATAAAAATTTTACGAAAAGATAGACAGTTTCGTGCATTAGGCCTCTATACATATGCATTGAATTTACAGTTATGAGGAACAACCTAGAAATTAACCCCCCCCAACAAGTCTATAAATCACCTAGAGAAAAAATCATAGGGAGAAGAGGAAAATCCCCTAATTAAGGCCCCTAGTTATAGATAAATGAACATACTATACCTTCCACATATGTACCAATTGCCTATATTGTGCCCTATTTTCTATACCATTTCATGAAATCTAGGTTTGTTCAACTATTTCAAAAATCCATTTCATTTGGAATTGTAAAATAACATTTAATTTTACCAAACCATGGGAAAAACACATATTTTTTTAAAAAAACTCATTTTTATATCCACAAAAATTCATCAATCAATCATGCTATTTAATTTATAAACCATTTTTCTAAAAATTTAGTAATGGAGCTCAACCAACATTGTTAATAGATAGTGCTACCTATGCCAAAATCAGGTCACACACTCCAGAAATGGAATCTAAAAACATTTAAGAATAAAATGAGTTAAAAAAAATTCCACAAGGTTAATCCACAAATCTCATAATTGAAATAATTTATTAAAAATTGTGGTTGAAGTCGGAAAAATAACCCATAACTCAAGAATCTCGCACACCTCAACACTAAAAACACATGAGTTATCCTTCAAAGGAATATAATGAAAAAAATATAGAATATAATCAAGATAATTACCATTAATGGTCAATGGATATAAAAAACAATGAAAAAGGAAAATCAAGGAAAAAATAAATTAAGAAACTGATGTAATTATTTCTTTGAGTGATATAACACCACAACTTTATAGATCAATTGTCTAAAAATGTGACCGATAAGAATAGGAGGCCTTAGATATCATTCTAGAGATCCTCATAGTATAGAATTAATATAATTTAGATGAATTTGTAAAAAATTGAATAACATAGTTCTCTAAAACACTACCCATGATATATATACGACATGTAACACCTTTACAAGTTGTCTAATACAAGAATCTAAAAACAGTTAAAAATAATTCACATTTTTATTATAAAAATTAATTTTACAATAATATTATCATATCAAAATACATGGCGTGTAATCCTTTCATTTCATGTAGTAGACTCATGATATCTTCCTGAAAGACATTATATGACAAGTAATGCCATTAAATAGTGTTTTTTCTTATTATTTAGAATGCATAATGTCTAGATTATCGTAGACCAGGTCAAAGTACCCTAGACATTATAAAAACCTTGAGTGAACCCCAAAATCCAATAAATAATTTATACATAGACTCTTTTAAATCAAATAAACATAAATATATGAACTTTAGATCTTACACTAGAAAAAACCCTACATCGTATGGATTCCCCACATGCATCAAATTAATGAGGATAAAAAATAAAGAGATGGGGAATACCAAAAGAATGGGTATTGAGATGATACTTATATTATGATTATGTATTATATTTATATGATGGTTACCATTATAGAGATTACAGAATCATGATCATAATAATAGGATTGAAAGTAGAAATTAAAAACATAAAAAGTAGTTATTTATTTAATCATGACTATAACATGAAATTTTTAATGAAAATGTTGTAAAATGGAATCATATATACCATAGTTCTATAATAGTTTTATTGTAAAAATATATTTACAATAAAATATTTTTGAATGTATATGAAATAATTTGAGAAATATTGTATCGTATTTTCATCTCACATTTATGTTTATGATACACATGCCATATTCACCATGTGATACTTTAATATGTATTATACACTGACCGTGAATGTATTTTATGTTTTTCATCTGAAAAAATATCATTATTTTCATATCAGTTTTATTATATCATAGTAATTTTGATTATGGTATAAAAGATACCAATGTTGAAAAGGATTTATGATACAACATTATCATTTATTAGGATTTTTTTGTTTATTATTTTAAGGAAGAAATATTATGACCCATATCTTGAGAAACACATCATGTTTATTATTCTATGGTTATTCCTTGAGAATATATATGTTCAATTCAATTTCTACATTTCATGTACACAAGAGTTTAAAAGAATATTTTTTTGAAAAAACTGACTTGATTTCATCTTTCATTTTGAAACCCTTCTTCTCTAAAACCAATATTTTTTATAAATCCATTCTAAAATATTTTTTTACATGATTAATATGATTCATTAAATAATTTTTTTCATATATTTTTGATTTTTTACAAAATTGATTAACTAAAAACATCTTATCATTTCAGAAACAGAGCAAATTTGGGTTTTATTGAAAATTTAAATTGAATATTTATTTTAACATGCATGAAATGAATATAATTTCACACCATCATGATCATTAAATGCATTAAATATCTCTTTAAAATATTTCATCATTATTTTCCTGGAAAATGAAATTTAATATTTTTTTGTTTTAAAAAGTGGTTTTCTAGAAAATAATGATATTTTCCACAACAAGTTTTTTAAATGATTTTTAAATAACCCATTATAGGTTTCTATGGTTATTATTAAAGAATATTATTTTGAAAATTAGACATATTTTGAAAACTATTATTCAATAAGGGAAGACAATATTCTTCATAAAATATTCCTAGGGATCTGTAAAAATCATTTAACATCTAAGATTTAATCCTTTGATGTTACTTATTCATTATTAGGGTTAAAATTAAAAGATACCTTATTTATTCGTTATCTATATATTTATCTTTTATATTGTTGAAATTATCAGTAATTCTATTTATTTGGTTTCTAAAATGGTAAATTGTTGGAATGTCTATGAAACCTATTTTCATTGCATTAGTTAGGATGAAATTAAATGATGATTATTTAATGATATTTTGTGAAATATAAGTATGGTTCTCATTATAAAATGGGAAAGACCTACATCCACATCTAATACAATGGTTAAATATTTATATCCCCAGATATAACATTGGAAAACTAATCGATAGTCTTGATCCACTATATAAAAATAGTGAGTGCAAAACCACTATGAGAAAATGTGTGTCATAATCCACTCTGGGAAAATAGGTGCTTCTTATTCTATAATGGGAAATATGAGATGATTCATGATCCTCAATGATTATGGTCTTCATATTTTGACATAAAATTTGAAATTTTTTTCATGTTCTATGATGGTGTCACACAATTAAGACATTATCTTATGGTTTATTAAACATCTATAGATATTTTTCAAATGTATGGGTCATGTTTTCTAATATTTAATGATATATTCCAGGAAATATTTTTAATATTTATGATATGAGTGGACTCAACATTCTATGTTCTCTTTATGATCACATATAATTATTTTCATCTGCTTAATTTCTTATTTTCATAGATTTATATTTTTCATGTTTCAAATTAATGAACATTTGATCTCACCCATTCTAATGTTTTATTTCCCCATGTTATGAATATAGGTAATATTAAATTTATTTCCAAGAAGGGTTATAGTTATGAAGAACATTGCAAGAGATAACGTATATCACCTATGGACTAGTTTTCTATGTTTCAAAGTGTCCAAAGCTGTAGAAATAAATGATTATGGCATAGATCATTATGTTTTGTTATGAATAATAATATAATGAGATTCAATATTTATGCATTATATGATTATTTCATTATATATGTAATGAAAGAAAGTATTACGTAACCATTGGAAACAATAATAATAAAACATTAGTGAAAATCATAACTATATTTCTTGGGATAATTCTATGTTTTAGTAAATGTATAGGAAAAAGTAATGGATTTTTTAAAAAATAGTGTGATTAAATTTAATTAAATTACATCCATATCGGGATATTAAAATAGTATTAAGATCTATCATATAGGTACATAGGATTAATATCTATGAAAAATATTTAATGAAATTTGACTTGATCATATCCTCGGGCTCGTTAATGGGACATTCTGCAAACCTATTTTCACAGTATTGGTGGATATTACCTGAATATTTGACAAATATTTATGAAAACCTATGATGGATTTATATATATGATGACCGTTAATGACCTTGGATAATCCTAAGGTGTCATGTATTTAATATAGGGTTCCAAGATTTAGACATCCTATAATATATTTCCATAATTATGTGGTTTTTTAATATGATTATTATTTCTCACACTGTGCCTTTTGGTTTTAATACTTTTTTAGTACTAGATAAAAGATGATAAACATTGAATATTATAGAAAATGTGTTGATGTGAAACGTAATCTGTTGATAATTAGAGTGATGGATATAGTGATTATTTCTTCTCAATTATCATGATATGTTATTAATAACTCACACCCTAAACAACTCTCGATGTCATCAAATAATATATGGATATATTGTTTTTAGAGATAAGGTGGTGGATACCATAGAGGAATTATAATTATGTTTCATATATATCAAGAATGTGTGAAGAATGAATCCAAGAATAGTTTCAAATAAATTAGAATATGTTTTGAGTATTGAATGGAAGGACTCAAATAATGTAATGAAAGAGTAAACATGAATATTTATGTAATAAAATGGATGAAAATAATTGATTCTCTAATATAAAATTTCTAGTTGAAGGTTTAAAATATATAAATTATATGAATTATACAAATCAATGCCTTGAAAGAAATTATCATGAAGACAATCAACATGGTTTTAAGAGTAATGGTTATATTTTTTATGATGAAGAGACTGGATATTTCAAACGAAAACAAGGAATTGTTATTGAATAAGACAACAAAGACTAGTTAATAGTGTATAATTAAGGATGATTGATTGATATGTTTATATAGTTTGATTTAATAAAATTTATTTTTATTTGTGGTGTTTTAGATATTATAATACTGAAACATATATGGATTGATCCACAAGATTTTTTCATTAAGGAGTTACTAAAATATTTTAAAAGGTATTGATGTCTTGGAAGAGTGACTAATGGAAAAATGATTTTTTAATAATGGGATATAAATACTAATATGCTCTTAAAGTGTAGAAAATACTGTTTAGTTTGGATAAAGTTGTCATTGACATGAAAATTTTAAATTAGATAATACTGGTGACCTTGAAATTGATTATTTATTTGGGGACAATGTGGTCTATCTTATAATAGATATATTTTACCAGATTTATGGGTTTATTGAATATATTTAATAGTCGGTTATTTTATTTTTGGAACGAGGAAGACTGTATGGGTTCATTGAGTATTTATGGAAATATTGGTCAATACTATTCTTCAAAATATTATAAGATAAATATATTCAAATATTTCATATTTGACCACTATGAGATACTTAATGATATTTGGGTGATTACTGTTAAGTTGATTGTGTGGAAAATAGTAAACTTTGATATAATTTTCTCATGTTTCGATTTTTAATAAGGATAAATATTTATGTAATGGTTTATGTTGACCATTGGATGTTTTCTTAGAGATCGATGTATTAATTCACATATGAATATTTAATAAAATTTGATAACCAATCCAAACCACTATGATATGATGATAACTAGATATAAATGTAATAAAATATCATTATTTTATGTATATTATTATCCATTGGTGTTTCAAAAATGAAAAATTCCAATTCTATCATAAGAGCGGAAGTAAAAATATTTTGAGGGACAACTAAAGGATGGAATTTTTCATCTGGAATGGAATGAAATCAAGTAAGTATATATTTTAACGAAACTTATTCAAATTTTGGAACAGGATATTGAAATATAATTTTTTCTTATTACAGAAATTTCTATTGATATCAATGAACTTTTCTACATCGATTTAGTTTATTTTTTTTGGTTGTTTATTATAAAATGATCATTCAATTTCTTGTGATAATGATCTATTTCAATCCTCTTTTGGACATTATGCTTTTTCCTTAATGTCAATGTATTTAGATCCCACCTATGGTTACCTGTTAGAAAAGCTAGTATGTTTTATTCCATATTACCTTTTCACCTTAATTTAAATCATTTCAAAAAGATGTTTATTGCACTTTTTTTCAATTTATTTTCACCATAATGTTATTTTCCAATGTTTAAACCACTTTATTGAGAATAATTTCAACATTTTTGAAGGCAATTTATTTAAGGGGGTAGAATGTAACTTACTGAGTTTTGTGAAAATATATTTTTTTCAAATAAATTTAATCTTTTTCATATTTTTCAATATAAAAAATGTGATAGCTTTTAATCCACTCAACATCGAGTTTATTTTTTATTAAATGCAACAGTGATTATATATTGATATCCATTTAAAACAGTGTAAACGAAACAAAGAATACTATAAAATTATTAACATTTAATCTGATTGTGGCTTCATAAACATTGGAATTGATTTTATGAATATGATTAAATGAGTTATTAAAATATAATGATTACACATTCATATAAAATGAATTAATTATTACAAATAAATACGACATTTAAATATAAACTATTTGAAAATAAAGGGAATTTATTTCTAAAATACTTCTTTTAGGAAACAAAATCATATTACCTCAATAAATAAAATAATACTCTTATTTTAAATTCTTGAAACAAAAATACATTCTTATATATTAAATCTATTTTTTATCATTCCTCAAATTTTTTTATATACTAGAGATATGAATAAAAATATTACACTTATAAAAGTTATTTTTCTAAAATGCAATTTTGTTACCTCGTGCATATTTATTTTAAAACTAATTAATGGATCATTTAGAAAATTTATTTGAAAAAATCGGTGATATTTTTTAAATAATATTTTAAAAATTATCTTATAGTGAATTTATGAGAAATTCATAAATGATAAATGTTTCATTGAATTGTGATAAATATTGGTTTTTATTATAAAGTTAAATGTTTATTAAATTATTTAAAAACTACAAAATATTTTTAATATAATTTTAAAATAAAATTTTTTTCAATAAAAATTATATTAATACATATTATGTCAATAGAATTAGTTACATTTTGAATATTTATATAAGACATTTTTAATATTTTAAAACATTTTACCTTCGAGAAACCACATTCTCATCACATTTAAGGAATTATGTTTAAAATAAATATTTTTTACTTTAGTGAATGTGATTTGTAAAAATGTAATTAATATTTGGAATAATCATTTTCTTATTATCTTAAAATTTGAATATGATTTTTACCATTATGAAGATTAATGGAATTAGAAAAATTGATTACTATACTTAAGTTGAAAATGTGTATATATTGGGGTTAAAGAGAATAGAGAAGGGGTAAATTTACCTAGAAACATTACCAACAACAATTTTATTAAAATATCTCAACTGAATAACTTTTAATATTCTATAATGTATAGTATTTTTCCCTTTTTACATCTAAAAAATGTAGGTATACCTTTTTTTATTTCCAAAAAACATGTTCTCCAAACAGATAACTTATAAAAGGAAGCCCCCTCTCCTCTCTGCATCTTAACGAAAAATACCATTTTCCATAAAAATCAACCAAAATCACTTCATTGCTACCCTAATGGCATACTAGAATAATTATATCTATCCTAAAATCATCCTTTGAATCCTTTTTGTGAAATCCAAAACAAGTTGTCCCAAGAAGAGGTAACGTCACTAATCAATCGTTTGATTTTATTAATTACTCTTAAAATATAATTATAATTAAAAAATAACAATGAGACATCCTCAGAATAATAATTATAATAAAATTTTGTTATTTCAATGTAATATCCTAAATCCTTCTCCTCTTCCATCAAATTGTTTTTTAAATCATTATTATTCTGTATAACAGAATACCACCTCATGAACCAATATTATTATTTATCCATATCCACCACTCATGGTGCGATATAATGAGGGATTATTTTGTTTATATATGATAATTATGACATTATTTTGAATCTATAATTAATAAATCACTTATCCATTCTTATTATCTATTCCATGAGAATACTATAACATTGTTCATGTGAATGGAAGATTACCGCATCAGAAAGTGATGTGAATTGGTTTACACAAACACATTTAATGGAAGGTAATGAAGAAATTATTGACTAAACGTAAGAGTTATATATGAAAAAATTATCCTATATAGGTAATATATAATTTTAATTGTTTTATTTCTTCCATCATGAAAAGAGAAACAACGTTTATGCATATGTACGACCTACTGTCTCAATGAACGGTGCATTTAATTATATATATATATATATATATATATATATATATATATATATATTGATTTTGAAAAACAAATATATAAATAATATTTAAGATTTTTATTTCATGGTTAATATGTTGGTGAACATTGATCAATGATCAGTGAAAGACGAATGAAAATTCCAAATCAATAATTACATGATAAAAAAATAATTCTTTACCCAAAAAAAATTTTACCTGAAATTTCAATAAATGGGTAATAAATGGTCATCATATATATAATAATAATTATTTAATATAATAATAATTTTAATATATTTACTATTCTATTGGTTTGTATGTGTATGATGTAATTTATGACTTAATGTAATGGATTTACATCTAACTTTTACATTCTATGGGGCACATACCATATTCACCATGTGTTTATTTTAAGTGGTGTATATACTTTCCATGAATGTATTTTATGTTTTTTATCTAGAAAATTATTATCATTAACATATCCATTTTATAATCTCTCTTTTACTGGTTTTATGTCACAAAATATACAGTATTGTTTGTGGGTTTATGATACAATATCACACTTTATTGATATTTTTTAGGTTTATACGAACAATAATGAAATATTGTGAACTGACTCTCAGAATACGCATAAAACATCTTATTTTTTGGTTATGTCATGAGAATATTTTATTCCTTAATTATCATCTCTTTATATAATTAATAGTTAAAAGGGATGTATCTTAATGAAAGTATAGTTTATTTCTCTCTTTGGATGAAAATACATTTTCTACCAAAATCATGTTTTCAAAAAAAAAATCAAATTTGGTTTTATGTTATCCAAAATGACTTATTAAAAAAAAATTATCTCAAAGTTTAATTTTGTCTATTTTTTTAATGGAATCTTCATATCATTATCCAATCAATGGTTATTTTTCTTTTATAAAAAAAGTGAATGGAATATTTGATTTATCTTGTAAAACATGAACAAAATTTGTGTTCATAATGAAATTTATTTTAATTTAAGAATCCATTTAAAATTTTATTGGTTATTTCCAATGGAAAATATTTATAATAAAATTATTTTAAAAAAAAATTCAAATCATAAAGGATATTTTAATCATTATTTTTTAAAAATAATTGTTAAAACAACATTTTTATGATTCCCAGGTTATTTTAAATAAAAAACATTTATGAAATATTTTATTATTTAAAAATTTTACTTCAAAATGGAAAAGATATATTTCTCAAAAAATATACTATGTGATCTTTTAAAATAATTTTCCATTTGAGATGAAATAATTATATTTTACTTATTCTCTAATGGATATAATATTAATTTATACCATGCATATTTATTCTTTTTATGTTTTATTTTTATGTTAATGAAATGATTATAAATCCAATTTTATATTATTTTATGATATGTTGAACTAAAAAATGTTTATGAATCCAATATTATTTCTTTCGGAAATTATGTAAAGATATTATAAGTGTTTTATGATATAGTGGAATAAATACGAATGTTTTTTTAAGAGATGGGTGGAAAATATATATCCCTATAATTCATTATGTAATGGTTTATATCACATGATAAAACAACTGAAAAAATGTTGATAGGATTGATCCAATTTAGTGAATAAGTGATTAATGATCAACAATGGGAAAACTATGTGTCCTAATACACAATGGGGACCATATGAATCATGATCCACATTTGTAAATAGGTGATTATTCCAGATCCACTATGTTGATGGACTTGGTTTTCAACCTTGATTGATGTCAAAAATATTTACCCTTATTCATAATTTGAGCCTAACCATTCTTATGTTTCCTTTCCCTAGGTTATAATGAATGGTATTATGTATAATATTTAAAATATGTTTTTTAAATATGAAGAATAATTTGGAAGATGTGGTTTCTCACCTTTGGAGATGTTTTTTATATTCCCATTTTTGGAAAGGCAGTAGGAATAAATTATTATGAAATTGATCATTCCGTGGTGTAATAAATATTTGTCTATTTAGATTTAATATTTATCTATTATAAGTTTGTTTCATTTATGTCTAATTTTTCAATGGATATTGAATATTTAAATTCCTGTGTTTTTTATTTTTTCCAATGTATTATGACATTCATGTATGTATATCATTTTTTTAAAACTACTAAATTATTTGACATTTCAAGATGTGATTACTTATATCTAGTTCCAATGTTATAATGTAACCACTTTTCAATGATACTAGTGTTGGGGTCTTTATATTGTAACACTCATTTACCTTGGAAATTACATTGTTTTGGGCAGATGACATACACCGAGTTATGGCCTATCGTATACAAACCGTATTCCGTAGTGTACACACCAAATATCTGGAGAGAGATATGTCATGTGAGATAAAATGAAATATTCCGTTATAGAATTAGTAATACTAGACATATATACCATTAGAAGAGTTAGGTAATTCCCCAATGGTGTTTTGAATTCCGTGTTCTTCCTAGTCCATCTTTGGTATAATCATTGTTCAGTTCCCTCAAATTTTATCAATGTGAGAATATTCCCTTCTTCTCTTATTCCATAGTGAGTTTTCTCTGTCAATATTATTATGGTTTCATTGTGAAATATATTCCATAGACTTATAAATAGGATACACTTAAATGATTATAGAATGTGATCACTCTTGACTCCCAAGGTAGTATCCTCATTCACACATTTTTCACTATTTAGGTTGAGGAATCACATGAACAACATACCATTGTGTTTGATCCCCAATCTAGCGAGTTATTCCAATTATGTCGAGGTGTCTCTGATTGGCCCAAAGTGAAGTATCATATCATCATACCAACATCTATTATCTTAATGACTATTGAATTCCAAACAGGTGACTATCTATTCATGTACCATTTAGTTTCCAAAATGCTTCTTCATGTCATTACCCAATGAGTATGTCTTCTTACATGAGTTGCATTATTATATAAAAACTAGATGATTTCATTTTTATAAAAAAAATAATACCTTTTATAATCTATTTGAATCCTAGGATAGTAGTGAAAACATGGCCTAAACATGAGTCATGGTGTCTACCTTTGGTTATATCATAGAAATCGTGTTTATTTTCTAGGATTTATGATTTATTGATAACTCATATATGATTATTATTTTTGGTGATTTTCGTCCATCATACTGGTTATAATTATACGACACCAATGTGGTATCTTCCATTATATATATTTTATTATGTATATGCCACAATTTAATATATGAGACCTAGTTACAAATGTATTTTTGTGATATTAGTTTGGTTATATGGACAATAGTTAGATCCTAGAACTTATTTTGGTTAAATACCCCCTTATTGTCAGCAGGTTGGGTTTTTTGGGTTTTGGTGGACATATGATTGGTCCTTTTTATTTTTCAACATATTTATTTAATTAAATATAGGGGATTTTAAATCCTTATTTTATAGTATCATTTTTACATTTTTTCACAGTACACTAGTATATAGATATGTGTGTGTGTACTAGTACTTTAGGAAAAGTCCTCCCATGTGTTGATTTGAACACTCAATACTAGTCTCTAACCCCTGGAATATTGGAGGAAGAATTAGGGTGTAAATAGTAATTGTTATATGATTTGAAATCCTTTATGGGCTAGGTCATGACATTCAAAATATCATTCTAATGATTCTTTCAAAACATGATGATATAAACTTTATAATTAGTAACATTTTATCTAATATTTCTGAAAATATTGGGAACATGCTTTTATTTAAAAATAACTAAATAAATATATAAAATATGATACAATAAATGGAATGGTTGTGATAGTGGGGTAATATGTTAATTTTGTATATTATAAAATAACTCATCCCATTCACATCATTGTAAGAAGTGAAAAATTACCTATTTTGATAAACATTTCATTGAATATATTACCTTTTAAATAGTTCTAAATACTATTAAAGTTAGTAAAAATTAAAATTTTAAAACATTTTAATTATAGTTATGAAAATGGATTATATATTTTTTGAATATAGAAATTGATGAAAATGGGTTTTAACAAAATGGAAATAGGTTCCACTTTTCATAGAAAACATTTTCTGAATTATATAATGTTATAAAGATTTAAAAATTGAAAAAATAAATTCTAAAACATGAAAATATAGAGGGGAAGAAATTTTTTTTAACTTTAATGGAAATTATCCATATAATTTCCTTCAATGGATATTCAAGAATAAATAATACCAATTAAAATGAGATTAAAACATAAATCACTTACCAAATGTTCTTCCTCTCTCTGTATGCATTCATATGCTATGTATAATAAAAATTTATTTATTCGAAATATCATATACATATATATTATTTCATAAAATACTATGAATAATTCAATATTAATTTTGAATAATCTATTCATTAAAAATTCATACATAAAATGTTTATTACAATCGAAACTAATGAATTTTCCATGATAGTTTCAATTTTTTTCCAATTACTTGCACTATGGATATAACATGAGCATATATAAAATATTATTCACGAATTATATTTAATATTTATTAATTATTTTTTTATAATTAATCAAATAATGGGTGATGAAAACTGAAATTCCGCACTTTTGGGAGATGAAGGATTGTATGTACGCAAAGTTGATGTTTTCACATTTGAGCCGATTGAACAAAATAAAAAATAATTACAATTACAATTTAAAGAAAAAATTTCATACCTTAAAAGACATATATATTAATAAAATATATCATTATTACCAATATTTTAAACAGAGGAAAATTACTAACACAGCTTTGTAGAGGTGGTAGTCCACAAGTATGTAAGTGAGACATTATTATTTTTCAAACGAATGTAAAGGAAAGATGGAAAATAGTATATTATAAATATTGGAAATTCAGTATATCATAAATATCATATTGAAAGATCACATCTATTATAATATCCAATAATGAAATAGGGTGATGAAAAATGAATCATATAACTGTGTTGATGTGATGGTCCACACATATACAAGAACATCACATTCATTTCCTATTTTATTAAAGGTATATGGAAAATGGTTATACCATTATAATATTAATATCTAATTATATTTATGATGCTAGATTAATCATGTTATGAAAAATATAACATGTTTAGATAATGTAGAGTAAATAATAAATTTAAATATTCTCAGTATGGATTTATTCCTTTTCATTGAGAAATATTCATTGGATTGTATTTCATTCTTTGAAATAATTGATTTTTAGTCAAAAAAACCTCTAAAACAAGGTGTTGGATATTAGTATGTTTTTAGCGAAGCGATGGTGTGATCATGAAATAACATGACAGATAAAGAGGAAAAGGGTTATCTTTTTATAAAGGAGGGATATGGCATGTGTGGTATTTCTCAAAAGGATAGAATATATTAATATCCTACTCATGTAAAATGGATAAATAATTCAAAATGACCATTGATTTAATGGATAATGTATAAATACTATCATTCAATAAAATTAATGATTTTTTCTTTATACTTTAATATTTTTCTCTTATGATGACCCTCGGTAAACCTGTTATAACCTTAAATGTGGTAAACCATTTTTAATATTTTCATTATCCTTCATGACAATAAATTAAAATTAAATTATTAAATTATATTAATTATATGTATTAAAAATGTGAAAATAATTTTAAAATATTAAATATTAATAAGTTGATGAAATTGTTTATAAAATAGTTGTGTAGAACAAAAAACTATTTTTTGGAAAATACATCTTTAAGAATAAAATTATTATATATTTATTCAATGGAATGTGAAAACTATTTTATGAATTTTTAGATAATTTATTCCATATGTTATGAAGAATAATATATGAAATAATTATAAATAGATATAAATAAAATTTCATATGATTAAAAATATTTTACACATAAAAAAACTTATAAATTTTTGTTACATTAGAATGATTTTATTTTATTTATAAACCAATAATAATATAATTAGTTTTTAAAACATATATGAAAAAAAATTCTTAATTTTTTATTCCTATTCATACACACTAATCGATTTGTTATGGAATAAGTATAATACTAAATAATAATATTTTAATACTACACTGGAATTTGATTAAACTTAGTGATTCATATAAACAAACATATTCATGAAATAAGTTTTTATAAAGGTAAAGTATGATAAAATATTGGTTTATTATAAAGAAAAAATATGAAATCATTGTAAATGTTGATACCTCCCTTGCACATCATTGGAAAAGTTAATATTTTATGTTTGATATAAATTATATTAATTTATATGGATATAATCAATTCAAAATTCACATTTTATATTTTAAAAATAATTTCAATTAATATTTATAAATTTTATATATATACGAAAAATAAAATATCCAATAATTACCTAGTTCTTATGAAATGTATGAAAAATGTAAATTATTTTATAAAAAATTATATCATGATATAAATCAGAAAAAATTATTATTTGAATGGTTTTAGATAAATAAATTTATAAAAATAACTTATATTTATTTTAAATATTTATTTTAAATATTAAATAATCAGATAATTATGAAAAATTCTAATGCATCTGTAATGTTGTACCTATGCAATAAATTGAAAACTAAAACACAATACATCTTCAGCAATTTAATGTAAACTTATTTGATAAATTAATGTACTATGTGATATTTAGGGAGAAAAATTATCAGTATATATATATATAATTAAATATTTAAATTATAATTAAAATATTTTATATATATTATTAATATTAGAACTATAAAAATAACCCTAAAATGAAATTAAAAATATTTAATGCAAATAATTATTAACAAATTGATTAGATATTTATGAAATCTTTTCATGAATCTTTTGGAGTGTGTGACAGAATAAATTATCATAAAAATTCCATTTATAAGATAATATTAATATTAATATTAATATTTTCATTGAAATTTAGTAATTTGGAAAATGAAATCATATCTTCCCCCAAAAAGAGAACCATTCTGAAATTTTTAAATAAACATCCCATATTTATTTTTCTCCCCATATTATTTATAAATCCCTCTTGGATAATTTTTCCAATACTCACAAGGCTTCTGAATTTCCAAAATACATGTCTTTAAAGGCTTTAGACTCATTCCAAAAAGGGATTTCGATGAGTAATGATATAGTATAAAAACCTCCTTATTCATTCTCATCCCTGATTAATTATTGTATAAATACTTTTAATAATCTACTAAATATTCTAAAATTATTCATTTTAAATGGAATTTAAATCGTTATTATCCATCATTAGAAAATGATCCCCAATTAACTCTCCCAATTTTTTTTGAATCCATTATTATTTCAAAATATGATGTCTTCCCTAATTATGTGTTTTTAAAAAATATTCTCAACCATCTCAAAAAAATATTCATTAATATTTGAAAAACGTATCGATTAATATTCATTTAATTATTATATAATATTAAAATATTTATAGGATTTTTTTTATTATAAACTCCATTGAGAAACAATACTCTCTATGGGTTTTTTACACTACATTAGTGACGAGTGATATATTTGTACTATTATTCCATTCTTGTCTTGTTAATAAAATATTTTTTATGATTAAAATTAATAATAATATTCATCTCATTTTATGATTATGACTCTTTTGTAGGGAAATATCAATTATGAAAATAGAACTTAAATTAATCATTTATGTGTATATATAGTCAATAGAAAAAATAATATCAATGAAAATTTATTAATATGTATTTATATAATTAATTATTGAACTCAATTTATTTTTTAATGTTATTGAATAATAAATATTAATATCTAGATATTATGGAATAATTGTAAAAATTCTCTTACACTATAATTAAAATTTCACTTTGTTTTATACCCAATAAACCTAAAAGGGACTGATACGAATTATACTGATAAACTGAATACATTAAGTATTAACATAAATGAAATAAATGAAAAAATAATTACATAATTATTATGACAAATTTTATAAATCAGGAAAATATTTAATATAGTTCATTATTCTAGAGGGAAGAGGAAGTATGAGGGAAGTAAGGATTGAGGTCTCATATTTTTTTTTAATTTCATGGTAATATTTTTTTGATTTCATTATCTCAACATTCACCCTATTGTTTCCCAAAATCATTCCGTATAATAATATTATTAAAATATAATTTTGATATACATTTATCATTCATTTTTATCCTAAAAGATAATTTCACAACCTATTTTTAATATCATCCTATTTTTATAGGATTACATTAAAATTTCTTGTTTATGATTCTAAATGTGAAGACCCTAACTTCAATAGCATATATTTGGTGTATAAAGTTTCTAAATTAGAATATGTTACAAGAAATTCCATCTATTAGGACCGAATAATTTAGTAGTCTTTGTAATATAGACATATACTCAAGTCATATATTATATATGAATACCAAAATTACACATAAATTCATTCTATATTAACAATATTCCATTTGGAATATAATTCCATATCAAAAATTATTAATATCATGAAATCATAATGAAAGAAAATAATATAATTATGAGATCAAATACCTAGTAACTGTTCAGTATAGTGTAAGACATAGTGAAACCATAAAAATAATCAACATGGAAAGGTATTTTAACTGAAACACTTTCATTTATTCAGTAAAATGGGCATAATATGGTAGTAATACATGATGATCAAGTGATTCAATATAAATAATCACATGATCATGAAAAATTAACCACGTATATAATGAAATAATTATATTATCACATGGAATAATAATAAATGAATTTTTAACAATATAAAAAATAATATATGATGTTTTAACTAGTGAGATTTATCCTCATGATTGTTACAGTGAAGATCTATCCTCATGAAAGTCACTCCAAGATCTGTCCTCATGTTTTTTTAAATATTTCGAAAAATACCCTTATAATTTTTCCAAAAGTTTACTATAATGAGACCTATAAATACATCTATAGGATATATGAAGACTTTTCATCACACATAATATTTTCTCTTCCTTGCAATTTTAATCTATAGGGGAGAAGCATAAAGAACATAATAAAATATTTAAACAATATCACATGAAAGTTTAATATATTACCCAATAAAAAACAATCACCCCAAACCATATATAGTAAATATATATAAATATATAATACATGCATATCCAAAGTCAAAATTATCATAAACCATCCAAATAATGAATTTGGATGATATAAATACAATATGTCATAAGTGGGTAATATTTACAATAAAGGATTGATGTCATTTATGAGTGAATATTCTATAAAAATATTTTTACAAGTTTTCTTGAGGAAAAATCCTTTTCATTTTTAAATTTTTTTTAAAAAAAAATCTTATCAAAATACATTAATTTTGAAGTATACATTTAAAAAATAAATTTATCCTTCAAACATTTTGAATTCATGATGATAGAATATTTTATACTTGTCTTGCATGGTAAAAAATATATTCCATTGATATTTTCTATAAAATCAAAAAAAAGAATTATTTTGAAACAATATAATATTCCATTGATATATTTTAAATTTAATTTTTTTTAAAAATTACATTAATAAATCAATTCTAAATTGTTTAGATAATTTTGGGAAAAAATAGAAAACATAGTTTAGATGAAACCATACTTCCAACCAAATAGAAAAACAAAGTCATATTTTATTAAAACATTTTCTTAATTCATTTAAATACCAATGAGCTTAAAAATGGTACAATTAATTTAGAGTATCATGAAAACTACAGTGTAAAAAAATAAATGGATTCATTAAGAAATGGTGGAGTAGTTTAACTCAACTATTATTCAATAATTAACAATATCAATTGGAATAAGATTGTGAAATAAACCATTAAAATCAACATAACATTTAAATTAAAATTAATTAATTGAAAGATTGTGTGTATAAATAGTAAATCAAAATAAAAAAGTGGAATACAAAAAAATATAATAAAAATTCGTTATAGAATTAATCTTATCAATTTATAATCAATGAATTAAGATTTTGACCAAATGAGTGGAAATGAGTTGAGACATCCCTTACTTAAGACTTCCTTTTTGTTTTACACGATTTATACACCTTTATAATGTGTTTAGTAATGTTATTAATTTATACTAGAACCATTATTTATACATATAATATCATATATGATCCTTTAAATATATTCTTTCATTGGTTTTTCTGAATATTCATTTATTTTCATTATATCATGTGTTAATTTCATTATTTTCTATTGTATGTTTAGTCTTTATTGTTTTAGTTACCATGCATATAATATAAATCCATAGTCTCCATAATAATATATATTTTCTAAATATCATATTATATATATATATATGTAGATTCATCCTTAAATATAGGTATAGATAAATAAATTACACCATTTATAGATATGGTAGACCATAGTTACTCATGCACTATATTTTCATATTTTGATTGACGGAATTAAATAATTGTATATAATGACTATAATATAATGAATCTTTATTATTCCTTATATATTATTTATTTACATATTTATAACCATCCAAATATAGTGTTGATGAAAAAAATTCAATTATGTGTGGAAACAGAAACATGTATGTACGCACACATGGTGCTCTCATTTTTCATACGATGAATAGAAGGTGGAATACATGCTTCATAAAATAATAATGAAATTTAATTATATAAATGATACATTTTTTTATTAATCTAAGATGAAAAAAACAAATTAATTAGAGATCAAATAATAAATAAAATTTAAAGAGTAGGTATACAAGATTACCTCTACTTTGACAGTCATCTTTTATATGTCACATTACCGGATCTAGGTAATGTAATTTGAAAGTAAAAAAATAAAAAATATAACTATATATGTTCATAAGATATGTATTCATGTTTTGGTTTAACTATTTGGATTAATGTGCTAGAAAGATGTGATAGAAGTGGTTCCCTTTTATAATTGATGTGAATGGAACTTTTAGATATTCTCAAAATATTAAAATATAATAAGACTATTGTAGATACAAATTCTTCTATATGGACGATAAATCAACATGGAATGAGTTTTTAGACTATATATTATACTATTTATTATTATTTCATATTTATATTAATTATAAATAATTATTAATATTTTGTTTTGATAAAATATCATTTTTATCAATTTCGACACTATTAATTTTATTTTAACTCAAATACAACAAGACTAAGTGGAATTAAAATATAATGAATTTAAAAGATTTAAAATTTTATAAAAATATATAAAATTAATTTTACACATTAATTCATCCAAATTATATTAGGAATAATATTATTTAGAAACATTTATTTTATTTCATTTTACTTCATTATATTAATACATTATTACAAGTGTGAAAGTATTTAATGAAATTTTATCATCACTAAAATTTTAAAATAACGAAACATGATGAAGATACATTTTTTATATTTTTAAATAATATTATTATTGAAAAATACATTTTTAGGATAATTCCCTATTAAAATTATTTTTCTTTTAAAAATATCTATATAAAATGTTTGGCATTTCATTATGTAAAATAATTAAAATATCATAATATTATCCATGTGGCCCCAAATGGACTTAAATTATACAATTTCATGATTATGGTAGATATATACTCTTTCATTAAGTGTTAGTTATGAGTTTTATTTATTAATTGATTCATATAATTTTAATTTTATTGTTCTTAAAATAATATAAAAAAATTTTGTAGTTCTTACAGAAGTTTTTTGTTGGTGTTTCATAAGAATATAAGGTAATTATATAATTTCCAAAAATAATATATAAATATATATAATTATAAATTTTTTATTATTATACATATATTAATTAATATTCAGTCAATATTTATTTTAACTCACATCTATATCATTATAACACATTTAATGTGTTACTATTAAATATGAATTTATAAAAGAAACATGTTATATAACACTAAAATTCGTGTCTAACCATAAAATTTATATATAATACTTACCATTCAATAAAAATGCCTATCAATATCTTATAACATTCAAATTATATTTTTTATCATACCAAATTAGACTTTCCTTTGGTTGTGTATGCTCTATATCAACACCGAATATAATATTCATATTTTTGGTGAAATAAATTTAAATTTATAAGATAAAATTTTTTTTTATATTTTTTATATTATAATATGATAAATGAGTCATTAAATTGATTTTATAATTTTTAATATCATAATTATGTGTGACAATATCACAATATATAACATATTTTATAAAAAACTGTATTTTTTGTAATAAATAAAATTTTATCTTCATCAAATGTTTTTAAAAATATCACCATAGAATAATTTTTATTTACAATTTCCAAAATGATGTTAATTCTAACAAATAAAGGTCCTAAAAATCATGAAATTAATTATAATTTTCACCCATAAGGGTAATAAAAACCATTTAGTTTCACCAATAGTGTACCGAATATTAAAAAATTATTATTATTTTAACATGATAAAAATATTTATAGTTATGTTCCCCAAATCATATGTTTTCCAAAACATCCAATTCCCCCTGAAGAAATTCTCTTGGTTATCAGTACTATTCATTACAAACATAAAAATCATTAATGAATATATAGTTCTATATAATCCTTTTATATATCATGATTATTATAACTGAAAAAACAACTGATAAAACAATATTACAAAATAAATAAAACTCTAGAGAAATAATCATTCAACTACATTCTTAAACCATTAACTACAACTCATCATCTTAGTCCATAATATATCATTTATTACTTATATCATTTTTAATATCTTCCTCATTACAAATATAATAATTACTTATATATCCTTATAGATATTATTTACGATCTATCCCCGATAACATTTACTTTCAAAAATCATGTTCTTTACTCATTTTAAACAGCCAACCATAAATTATAAATTATGGTTATTATAATTCTCATCCATTTCAATTACCAAAAATGTCATTTTTCCTCATTAATTTGTTACATTTTGAAATTTTCTATACTCAAAATAACTTCTCGTTTACCTAATACATTCACTTGGATGTTTCATCTCATATTACCAACATATAAGAAACTGAATCATCATTCATACATGGTCTCCACTACCCCTGAGATAAGCTAATTATACCCTTCCCTTATTTGTTGAGTCCAATAGTTATTTAAGGCAATTGTTTTTAATCATCTATCATTAATAATTATTACAACTAATTAAAACATCCTTTACTCTAGTAATAATTCAATTTGTTTTATAAAAACCGCTACATTTTCCATCACATTTCATGTTATGATGATTCTTCTTAGTTATTAGAATTAACTAAAACCAATGGTAATATTATGGAAATAAATAAGTATTGTGGGAAACCCAATAAACATTACCCTAAAACTATTGAGATGTTATTCTATACATAGAGTTATATTCAATTTCATTCATATGATTTTGTTCTTTAATCATTGTTTTTATTAATCTTATTCTGATGTTTCAACTAATCCTCCTCTAGTAATAATTGTAACAAACTGAAACCCATTATCCATGAGCTAGTTTCATACATTGATACATTGGAATATGATACCAGGGATTATATATATATACAAACTGAATAGTTTATTTTCCCTTTTAAACAATACATATAATTTTTTCTTAGATTACATTTGAATACAATGATTAGAAGACATTTTTTATAGAGTTACATTATTCCTTCAAGTATAATATTTCATTTAAAATATAGTAATCATTAGGGGTTATTGGGGAAATAAAAAAATAATTTTGAGATAAAATAATCAGAAATGATTAAGTGATGATGAAGAAATCATATGTAAATAATAATAAACATCATGGATATGTATGTAACTACAAAACATTCAATTTAATCAATAACATGACAATAATATGGAAGAAATAAATGATGATAATATAATTTCATATAGATAATTATATGATCTTGAAAATATATATTGATATACTTAAACATCAAAAAATTACATGGATTATAAATTGTATGATCCTATATTTTTTCAGGGATGTAACTCTATTAGTTTTTCATGTGAAACTTGGTAGATGATTCTTGTATGATGATAGAGAGAATTTAATGGGGAAAATTACATATTTCTTAGGGATGTAAATATAATTTCATTAATGTAATCTTGGTAAAAACTTATTGAATGGTTTTCTGAGTATTATAAATGTGTTGTAACTATTTAAATATTATATGGGTCTTTATGTAGATATAATAATAAAAATAGTTTTTTTCAACATTTACACCGAGTGTACATGTTACATGATGTGTAACTTTATCCTACCACAAATCAGGAACTGGTTCATGATGTGATGTTGTTACATGCCATGATCCTTATTCACATTGTGTAACAGTCTATAAGTTTCAATATTTATCAGATGGAATGGGATTTTTGGCCTATCCCATTATAAATGAATACATGATATATCAATGGACTACATTACATGTTATAATTTTTATCAACAGTTTTATGATTATAGTAGGGAGTATTTATTTTTATTCCAACATTGTATCTCATCTTCTAAAGAACTAATAAACTCTTATATATTATCATAGTATTTCATTACCTCCAGATGGAACTGTTTGTTGTCTAATCCTTGGTATATCCCGTTGAATTTCTCTTCATCCCATTTTTTATTCTTCGTTTGGAGTTGTTTTCTCTATTGTTATCATATCTAGAATAATTTTGATCAGGATTTGGTTTGATCTATGTTCTTATTTCAATATCATGTGCCTTCATCCTTGTTGGATTGTTCTGTTGGATGTGATATTTTAATCAATAGATAATGTTAGGGTGTATATTTATAATCATAGTGTTTTATTAATTTGAATGTATGTGTAATATTTTTATTGAAATAATATGACATGTCAACTAATTAATTAAATCATGAATTGGAATGTTGACTAGATCCCATGGAATCATTTTTTTATGTAAACCGTCTTAGGATTACAAATGGGGGAGAAAACCGCATATTAATATGAATTGGTTAATGTATTAATGTGTGTCTATCATCACATGATACCATAAGTTATTTATTTAAATTCAATCCTTTGGTAATACCTTATTTCTTATTGATATGACTGTTGATTATGTGGGACAAAAATGAGAATATAATTTGAATGAGAAATGTTAATTTTCATAATTAACAAAAAAAGGATTATATTGTGATGTTGTGATGTCATTGATGTTATAACATTTTGTACTGAAATTATAAAATTCTAATATTGAGTGGCCTCATCATATTTTCATGTTATAACTATTTTATTTAATGGTCCCTACCCATTCCCACACTATAATTCATATATTGAGTGGGTTCGTCCCAATTCCATGTGTTAATTGTTATATATAGCAGCCTCTACCCAGGCCCATGCTATAATAGTTTTTCTTATAAGGCATGAACCAATAAAAAATTTAAATCTTATACTGAGTTGGCTATTCCTAGTACCATGTTGAAATGGTTATATTGAGTAGTTTCACCTCATTCCCATGATAAAATCCTTATACTTTGTGGGATCTTCCCAGTACCATCCGAAAATTATAATATAGAAGGCATGGCCCAGATTTGTGTGAATATTTCATGTGTATGGTAGTGGTTGTTTTTTCCAAGGGTATAAGGTTTTGGGTTGGTATAGTTTTATTACATTCTCAAAGATATTCTTTAATGGTGTCGAGGAAGGTTGAAATTTATATAGATATATTTAGATAAATCAATACAAAAATTAATTTATTTATTTAATGAATGTTTTATCAGATTGGTTATATATATATATATATGGTTGTGTTGACCTACTTATTTTTACTCACTCCTTATTTATAATGTTTTTTAGTTTCCAATAATATTACATGGTTATAGGAATTTACAACGGAATGGGTTCTTATAGATTATTTGTTTTCTTATTGGAAAGCCAAGAGTTTGGAAATGGTTGGAAATTGATATTAAGAAGATGGTATTTGGGGATAATTTTTTTCAGGTGATTCATTTATTATTGTTAAATTAATATTTAAATTTCCATACATCTAATATTTTCATTACATTAGTCATTATTATTGGTGTATTGGATTATCCTTTAATTTCAATATGTATAATATAATATTTCCTCTATTTTCCATTACACTAGTATTTATTATTAAGATTATTCAATTTTATTCAACTTTATACCAAGGGGTTAGACTTCAAAAATTACATATCACACCCATGAATCTTGTCTACATCCTCGGGTCTATGGGGGTTGTGATTGAGGTCTCGTAACCATCAATTTTTTGCCATATAAAAGAGTTCTGGATTGGTGTATGTTACAAAGTGGAATCATAGAAAGTAGTATTTATTTTCTATTTATTATTATTAGAATCAATATAAAGGAGAATTTAATATTTTGGGTGATGTTAATGAGTTTTTTCATGGGATTATATTACCCATGTATTTTGGAAAGCCCGTGTATCTCAGGAGGGGGTTTTTGTTTATGTTTTTCACTTTTTATAGTTGATATTATTTCACCCATAGTGATTCACATGTTATGTGATATTATTATTTCATGATGTAATTTTTTATTTAGAATTATACTTATGTCCTGTAATAGCATGATTTTAGTACCAATACATCATGATAAGAACATTGGGATATATAACGTCCATTAAGTGTTCATAATTGGGAAATATTTATTAGATTTGTTGTATAATTTCCTATATACAATATGGTATGAGAAAAAATATTTATTTTAAAATGGATTGAATTTACTAAAATTTTATGATAAATTAATTATAGTCAATTCTTATAGAGGCCTAGTGAAGTGGTTCCCATTTGTTGTCACTTATTGAGCTTAACCTTGATTACATCTATTGTTTTATGTAGTATGTTTGTCTTTTAAATAAAATACATCCTCATCGTATTCATGTTGAGATTTTGGATAGTGGAAATCACCACTCTTCCAACACAAATGAGCTATAGCTTCCTAATTCTCAATAAGATCAGATTGATGTTTAGATTTGAGATAGCTTCTCAAGCATCATGCGATCAACTAAAGAAATATTGTTTGAAATGTGAAATCAATGTCTGATCTACCAATAATGTTCCAACTATATCATCCAACAACATTCAAAAGTGAGCGGGGACCCATGGAAGGGGAGTTCATCATTGAGTTAGTCAATAGTATCTTAAATCATCTAGATGCACATACATATTAGGCAATGATTCTGGTTTCATATATGTTTTATGGACCAACAACCATTAGTGGGCTATTCAAGATAATGTTGGTCTATAGGGTGAGCTAACATGGAAAGGCATCAAGATAATGTTCTTGAGACACTTCAAACCAGATATCTTGAGGGATGATAAAGACTACGAGTGTAGTCTTATGAAATATGATGGAATGTTAGTGATGGACTAAACATAACATTTCACAGACCTATATCATTTTTCCCCATCCTTATAATCTAATGACATCTAAATGATTAGGAGTGTTCAAGAATGACATTTAAATTAGATCTGGGCATAGGTGATCATCTTTCATGTGAGTGGATTATTAGATTTGATGAATCCGGATCTCATAACATAAGGGAATACGAGAGAGGCCCAGATTAGTGACTAGTTTATACTGTAATGAAATTTGTGATAACATATACTAGTGGAAAAAATCACCACAATGATATTCTTCACTATGGAAATACTAGAAAAACTAGTCAGGTCTATGGGTTGTAAACTCATGATAGTATTCTATTGTAGGGTTTTCAATGTGTAATGTCAGTCTACAATCATCCTTGGTGTCTATAACCCACTTATGAATGTCATGATTGCACCAGGATAAGACACCCAATTAGGTCTTGTAGGGTCATAAAACATATTATCAGTGGAATGGAATTTGGACACGTACCATAATATTAGGAAGACATTTTAAATCCACAATTATCAGGTTCCTCGAGTACAACAATGAAATCATTTCGATGGTAGGGATGTGGTAACCCAATGTAGGATGGGATGTACAACGCTTAGGAAATATCTAATAGGAGTCTGGCTGGAGCCCATGGAATAGGGGCTGGTCAACTGAATGCAAGATAGACTACTATGGATATTGTTGAAGAAGGAAAATCTATCTTCTATGGTATTATTATTATATTATCTACGTTTTCAGAATTTTTTTGATACAGGTGTATGAAATTACATTTTATCTTTCCTTTTCAGTGGTTTGGGCTTGGTTGTGGAAAACTAGGATGGTGTTTTTACTATTAACCCACTAGTTGGAGTGTTGTGAGAGACTATAAAATTTTCAAAAGTCTTTTTCTCTTGATATTTCTTGTTACTATTTATTCTTGGAATTTTTAGTGCTATAAATTATTTTTTTCGATTAAATTACTATAATGAATTGGTCCGTCATATATCATGATAACATTGAATCTTACTAGGTGAAGGATAAATTTCTATCTCTAGAAGGAGTATATATTCACACATGGGTGAGTGGGATCATCAGGCTGGACATCCAATACCATATAAGTGGGGGTTGGATAATCTCATGGATGAGATAAAAATCATATATCATGAAGATTGTTGAATGAAGTGAGACTCATTTCATTGAGTGGTATACCATTTTTAGGGTCTCGTTTGAGATAACATCATGGGAATACAGCCTGAGCTATATATTTCTTCACAGTTGTATTCGTGAGGAGTGTATAACATGATTCTATCATGATTCTTAGAATAGAAACATCATATATTTGGGGGTTTATTTTTAATTGGATGATTTGTATCATTCCCCCCTTTTTCTTGTATCTCCCACATTATATAATTAAAATTATCCTTGGTGGACTATTTATTTTAATATATGAAGATCCTATTATGGGGAAAATGACCTAATGTTCTAAGAGTTTTGTTTATATAAATTAATGGATTTTGAATAAATTTTTTGTTAAATGAGTTTATGAGTATTTTCTATGATTTCAAGGGCCTTGGGGGTGGTTTCGGTCCATACATAGAAACTAGGATGAATACTATCTATAGTCAATTTAAAATAACTATACATATATACAAACTATTACTTCTTGCAGCCACATGTGAGGGATTGGTCGATGACATGATGTAGATATATGTCATGAACATAATTCATGTCACATAAATGTGTATTGGGTTAGATATATATATGAGAAAATGTGTTATTCATAGAATCATATTAAAAAAAATACCTGGCTTGTAAATTGATTAGAATCCATGAATTTATTCTAAGAAAAAAAAATTATGATGGTTGTGTGGATTATTTTTTTTCATTCCTTGTTTTTATCCCATTATCACAAGCCATGGTCATCTCTTGTTAATTTTTCTATATTTCTTCACCTCCAATCATTTCGGTTCTGAGATTTATCTTTGTTAAGTCTCTTTTTTGGGTATTATTAAATTTTACTCCTTCTTACATTAAAGTGTACTTTTCCTTTGATATCCACTATAGAATCATGTTGACACTGATCTGGGTTGATCATTTTTCTTCTTGAATTTTTTTCCTTCTTCTAGGTTGGTGTTTGTCATTAGAATAAATATATTAATCACTTATTAAAGGTACATAGTCTAAACCAAATCATACAATATAATTAATTTTCTTGTATATGAAATATTAACATTAACTGAAAATCGCTTTCACACAAATTAATTAAACAATGAATTAAACTGTTGATTAGATACCATTGATTCATTTTTTCATGTGACCATGCATGTGACTACCCATGTGATGATAAAAACACTAATTAATATAAATTTACTATTGTATTAAAGTGTGTTTACCATTAAATGGGACCTTATGTTATTTCACAGTCTATAATTCCAAGGATATTGGCATATTTCCTATCGATATGACTATAGATCATGTGATATATAAATTATAATGTAATTGGAATGAAGGATGGTAATTTTCGTAGTTAGCCCTTGATGAATATAATGTGATGTAGTGAAATCATTTATATTATGACTTGTTATGTTGAAATTATGTATTGATTGTTTTACCAAGCTCAGCCCAATACCTTGTAATAATGATTATATTGAGTGGGATCTACCGAGTCCCATGTTATGTTTCTTATAAAAAGTCGGATTAGTCTGATCCCATGCTATACTGCTTATATTGAGAGGGCTCTACCCAATCCCATGGTGTAATGATTATATTGATTGGTATTTCCCTAGTCTCATGTTGTAACGTTTATATTGATTAGGCTCTATGAATTCCCAAAATATAAACTTCAATTAAGTGGTCTTGGCCCATCACCATGCTAAAATTATTATATTGATCATTCTCATCCCAATCCAATTCTAAAATTTGTATATATTGTGCCAAGCCCATATTTTGTGATTATATTATGTGTATATTTTTTGGTTATACTTCTATAGATATATTGTTATTGGTTGGAATGGTTATGTTAAATAGTCATAAATATTCCATCATGAAGTCGAATCCAGTTGACTTTTATATGGTATTGTTTTTTAAAACTAATACACAGGTTTATAGATTTCTTACATGAAATTATGATCAGATTGGTTATATTTAGACATGGTGGTGTCAACTTACTATTTTTTACTCACCCTATTTTTTCTTCGATTTTTTACACAAGAAGATTACATGGATCTAGGCTTGGAAAAGTGAAAGGTACCTTATACCTTATTTGTTTAAATGATGCATGTGAATGTGTTTGGAGTTGTTATAGACATGTGGATCAAGACTAGGGTCTTTTTGTGAGTATTTATGTCAGATGATTCATTTAATTTAATATAATTTAGATTTTCATATATATATATATATGAAACTCAGTATGTCATTACATGATTCATCATTATTAGTTTGTTGACTTCCATTTACATTCATGTTATATGATATATTATTTCTATAGTATTTTTCATCACTATAATATTAATTATTATGACTATTCTAATGTATTTTTCCCTATAGCAGATGCTATATTCTTGAAAATATACAAATCACACTCACACATCTATTCAACAAACTCTGGCATATTAGGAGGATCACTTGAGGGATAATAACCCACCTGTTTTAGCTCTGTGAGAGATTGCTAGATAGGGCCACCTTACATCAACCATTGAATTCATAATCATGGAATTCATAATTTTGGTTATATAAACTATTATGATCAATCCAAAAGATATTTACCATCAAAATGTTTTTTCGATACATTTTCTATCAAGATCATTCTTAAAAAAAGGTTTATATATGTGCGAAGAAAACCATCAAATTATTCTAGCTGATTGTTTTCATGAGACCTGTTAACGTATTAAGGGTCTATGTAATTTTTTGTCCCATTCCATCACATACTAAGTCCCTAGTCATTATTAATGACCATAATGAATCAACCGTAATATGGATAATGGTATATAACTAGCACATCAACACAAAAACTGATGTTAAACCATAAAAAGAATTAATATAGATGATATCAATAAAACATGTCCCCAATGGATCAAATTTTATATAACAATTTTATTATGTTGATAAATATAAATACCATATAAATATCTATAATAGCTTTTATTTGGAAAAAAATATCATTTCTAAATTCATTTTTAAAAACATAAAAAAAAATTAACATACATTTTGTTAATAATTTAATATACATAAAAATTATCTATCAGATAATTTTGAGGACTAGACAGTGAAAAGGTTTGTACATGTTGTACACATTTAGAAAATATACCTTTGTATTTTCAGTAAAAGGAAAATATAAATTGTTTAGACAAATTCATAATATTTATTTGATATTTTTTGTGAAATGAAATATGGGAAAAATTCATTTAATAATTAACGTTGAAAATAATAAAAAATATATTTGAAAACATTATTATAAAACATTGTTTTAGAATAGAACAAATTTATGATCAAATATAAAAATAATGTTAGATTTTTTTAAATATTTTTGAAATTGATTTTAATAAAATAGAGCATAGATATGCTACTATTAATGAAAATTATCAAAAATAATATTAGGAGAATAAAATTAAATGGTTTTATTATTAAGTGGTCAAGCAATTTCCTTCAACTGATTTTCCAGAATAAAAAATCACGATTAGATTGACATTGTAAAATAAACCCTTAAAATGACCACAAAATTGATGTGATTATTAAAAAAATTATTTGATTATGTGTATCAATAGTGAATCCTCAAAAAACAGAAATATAATATAAGATAATAAAATTATTTAAATGAATAATCTAACCTAGACAAAAACAATGAATTAAATGTTTAACTTGATGAGTAGAAATTACGTTAGGAAATCCAATACCTCATGCTTCATTTTTGGAGGATGTAATTTAATATTCTACATAATTTTTTTATTATTGTTAATAATTTCTAACCAAATAATATTAATACAAATAATATAATATATTAACCATTTATTATTATTTCCAAACATTTGTTATTAGTATTTCATCATTATCATATTTTTGGGGGTAAATTTCTATTTTTTATCATGATCATTTCGTTATGAAACCTTGATTTAACTTACATATAATATATATAAAAAATAACTGGAATATTATTTAAGATATAAATATCATATATATTAAATATATTATTTATGGAGTTATCCATCAATATATATATATATATAAATAAATTGCATCATTCATAGAGATAGTAGGTAGTACATACGCATGAACGATGTTTTCATCAATCAACTGATGGAAGGAATTAATGGAAATGTGTAATTAAACATTATAGACCCATTATTATGTCTTATATATTCATTATTTATATTTTTATAAGCATAAAAATACTGGGTTTATGAAAACAAATTACACTGCTGTGTAACGATAGTATTCTGTACATACGCATTAGTGGTGCTTTTATTATTCCTAGGATGGATAAAAATTGAAATATAAAATAATTATAATCGTTATAATTTCATATTATATTTATCATTCTATATAATCTTATTTATGGAGGAATAAAATATGATCAGGAATTATAAGAAGATATAATCCTGAAAGAGTTGGAATAGGTGATTACCTATTTTTCGGTGGTCTTTCTTTAGAAATGTTTTTATAGGATATAGGGATGGTATTCTAGAAGTAAAAAATCCTTATGAACATGATTAAGATTTTTTAGAAGAGTATTGGGTAGAGTTTGGTCGATATAGATGGGTAAATGTGTTTTAAATAAGGTTAGTAAGTGGTTCACATATATATTTGAACTGAGGGGTACTTTAGAAATTTCTCAAAGTATTAAAATATAATACAAGTATACAAGATGTAAATACTTAAAAATATACTATATATGAACATTGGATGAATATTTTTAATATATGTAACGCCGATTTTTATTAATTAATATTTTTATGAATATTAAATAATTTAAAAAATTATTATTTTAATAAAATATCATTTATGTTAATTTTGAGACTATTAGTTTAATTTTACATCAACCTCAATAAGATTACGGTGAATTAGAAGTTAATGAATTCAAAAAGATATAATATTTCAGGTAGTTCTATGAAATTAAATGGACATTATAAATAATTTACATTATATATAATATAATATTTTTAAAAAACCATTAATTGTTTCTCTATTAATTAAATAATACTATATTATTGTTGGGTATTCATTTAAGTTAACCTTCATTCACATAAAATTAAAAATAATTTTACACCATGAAACAAAAATTCAATTTAGGAATAAAATTTATATTAGAGAATATCATATTGATAAAACCATAAAAAATATTATACTTATTTAAAATATGATTATAACATGTTTGAATTTTCATTAAATAAAATACAATAATGTTGATAATCATATCCATATCGCCCTAAAAGGTCATAAATAGAAACATGGGATTATTATGGTCACAATAAAAAATTATTATTACATTAGTTAGTTTTTTGTGTCATTTTTTGGTTCTTAACATTTCAATTTTAGTGTTTTTAAAATCATTTAATTAATACTTATTTTTTATTTCCAATTGTTGTGTTCATAAGAATATAGTGTAATTATATAATAAAAAAATAATAAGTATTTTATTATAATTAAATAAGTTTAATATGATCAATATAAAAATTTATATTAAATCGGTATTTATTTTAACTTGCATCAATACTAGGGCAACACATTAAATGTGTTATTTTGACTTTTTTGGCCTTGTTGAAGAATTACATAAGATTTTTGATAATCAAATTTTCATATAACAATAATATTAATGTATAACCAAAAAAATTATTGATAATAATTTAAGTTTATCATACATGTAAATATAAGAGTTTTCTCATCACAATTATTTTTTTTGGATACAAAAGTTGACTTTTTCAGTGTTGTGCATGCTCTACGTCAACACTGAAAATGATTTTCTTATTTGTTATGAAAGAAATTACAATATGTATATTATTAATTATTTTTTTATATTTACATTATAATATATTACATTATTCCTTAAAAAAGGTTAAAAATATTTATATCATGATTATCCATTGTCGATATCACAAAAGATACCATTTTTTTAGAAAATAAATATTTTACTATTCACCAACAATTTTACTTTTTTTAAGATTATAATAATATCAGTATAAAATTATTTTTTAAAAGAAAATTTAAAAATATTTTATTTTTTCAATTAATGTTTCTATAACTTCTTGAAATTAATTAAAATATTCACCCATGGAGACCAAGAGAACAATGTTTTGAAGAAAATGTATATACGAGGAATACAATATCTTTACTAAATGTTTTGTTATTATATTACATTCATGTACCAATACATTTATATGTATTAGTATATATATATTTATTTTATAAAACAATTATACTTATTCATACCAGTCAAATTAACTTCTATATTATAAAAATAACATAATTATGGGTCATTCTTTATTTATGAATAGTGTTGTGTATCTTTTACGCTATTTAACGTTGTATATAAATTAAAATTAAATTATTCATACTTGTAAAGTATTTTTTACATTCATATAATTTTATAGGTAATATTATATATGTTCTATTCCTGTTACTATTCATGGAAATCTTATATGATGGTTGGTGAGACCATTATATCCCAACAATAAATTAGAAAATGGTCTATTCTCAAGATATGATATGATACAAAAAGATTCATAATATATTACATTTCATGTATGATTATTAACATAATTTTTCCTGATACCTTCATCATTAATCTATTCCATTTTATTACATACAACAATTCATTATTTAATTATTTTAGGAATGATGTTTTATGAGTAATTATGTCATTATTTTTGTTCAATGTATATTTTTTACAAAGGGACTATTTTGAAATTGGATTTAATATTTTCCAATAGAGAAAGGGTATCCTTATTTTTTATATCAATTATTTATATTTATATTCCCATACCACATTTTAAAAGGTTTTATTAATTTTATGGATGATTAGAAACAATATGAGAGATGATATTCAAATCAGATGGATTTCTCTGGAATGAAACTAGTGTGTTAATTTAGAAAAAAATATTGTAGAAAATGGAGAAATTATGGTTCAGTATTTAATTATTTATCCCAAATATCGAAAAATATAAACCAAAAAAATCTAATTAATATATGTAATGTATCATTTTATAGAAATCATAGAATATTTATATATATATTGTTATCATTTGTGTCTGAGAAAGGATAAAAAGGAAATATAATTTATGAATGATAATATATGGTTATTCTTCCATGATAGCGTGCTTATTACTCTAATTGTTCCAATGTTTCATCTTAATCTCTATGATTAAATTATAATTGGTTGTTATAGAGTTAATATTTCGAATAAATTATGAAGGAAATAAGAGGAAAATATCCTTTTGAATTAATAACCTGTAATAGTTGGTAATGGATTTGAGTAGTCTGATGGTGTGTTAACACTATCAATATAGGATAAAGTGGTGGTTACCCTTCAATATAACAACCAAATTTCGCAAATAATATCATGTCTATAGTGGAGAATTTCATGTGACCCCATCATGAAACATTTTATGGAACCAGAAAATATAATGGTATCTTCTGGAAGGAAAATTTATTAGATAATTATATATTCTATTTTTTTTCTCAAACAATAAAATAATAATCATTTAAAATGTTTCTATAGAAATGATTATCACTAGGGGTATATGATCCTAATTATCAATAACATAATTTAGATTGATAATATATAGTTGAATTTATTTGAATATTTTTTAAATGAAAAAATATATCCCTCAATGGATTCAACAAATAATGTAATGGAAATTTATAGAATTTTAGAAAAATAAAATATCTTTCTTTTTATCTTTGAATAATAATTGTGATGATTTCCATTATAATAAATTTATTTCAATTTTCTATATGATGTTATTTCTTTTATTCTACATAGGATTAAAACCTTGTTTTTTTAAGGTATCTAGTTACTCATGATTTTGGATGAAAGATGGAATTATTTTATATACTAAATGGTATATATGTTTTGGTTTTACATTTTTTGAATCATAAAAAAACATATATAAGATTATATTTTGATTAAATGTGATGAGAAAACATAATTATATAAAATATAATGTAAATAAAATAAAATATAAATAATTTTATAATTGTTTAAAGAAGCATTTTTAATACTAACATATACAGTCCAAAAATTATTATTGGTAAGACAAAATTATATATTTGGATAATGATTACATTGTTATAAGAAAATAACATTTGAGTAATGGTCACCGGGAAGAAAACTGTTTCAATATTATTGAGATTTTGCATTGTTAAAATGTGTCTTGAATGTATATTATAAAATGTTTTGAATCAACATGAAAATATTTTGAACTGTTTGGAAATTTCATTTTCTACTTTTTAGGTTGTTGTTGTTCTTTTAAAATATGTGGTGAAAAGTACATCATTTTTTAATAAAACTATTTCATTTAATTTTTTATTGTAGATAAATTATTTTTTTATTTATATTATATTTTCATGTTATGTTGGTAAAGACCTGAAATTCCCATCAAATTTTTTTTATAACTCATGATAAATTTATGAGCCCGCAGTTTCTGACGGTGCTTGATTCCGTGGCCCAGTGTGCCCGTATTAATTTCTGATGTTTTGATTGGGTATGTTCAGTAAACGTACGAGCAGTTTTTTATAACTTTTGAATGGGTGCATGGAATTGAAATCTGAGGGCTCAGTTGAACTCTTAGTGCCGGTTTTTGCTTAAGCAGACTATCACGTCGACGGTAGAAGATCAGATATAAGAGTTTGTTTTTGAGTTTCATGTGGATTAATAAAATAAAATATATGACAACTTATTTTTTTTGAACCCATGCCATGTAGATAAATTTGGTTAAAATCACCACTTGGGAGTTGGGGTGGGGACCATATGAGCAGTATAACCTCCCGTGAGAGGTTATTACGTGGGGTCCATACGGGGCCTAACCCCCCCTTTTAATGGGATGGGAGAAATCCTCTCAACTCTCCCTTATTAATGAGGGAGAGCCTCTTGGTCTCTAACTCCCCTCTTATTGGAGGAGGATGAAACCACCCCAAAACCCCCAATTAATTGATGGCAACCCCCTTGACCCTCTTCACATATAATTATATGGGGACCACCTGGGCCTATAACCCCTCAAAACTCCCCAATATTAATATGCCAACATCTCGTGGAATTAATTTGGTGGAGCCTCTACTCTATTTTTGAATTTAGAATATTTTTTCCAACATCATGAACTTAATTAAGTGGGGACCACTTAATCAATTCACCTCAATGGGTATAATAGATTAAAATCTATTATTTGGCACATTTATTCTCTCCTTAGTGGAGAGATTGGGAGAATAGAATCCTCCAATGAAGAATGAAGAGACGCTGGCGATGACTCTTTTTGCTAAGCTTCTTCCTTGGAACACCCCTTCCTACGTGGGATCTCTTTGAAGACCCTTCTTCCTTCCTCTTCATCGTCAATGGACTGACGCACGATCTCGGAAGTGAAAGCATTCGGCAAACGGTGACAACATCATCTTCCCTCGTGGTGAATGAACGTCCGATGATTAAATAGGTAGGGGTGTGTTTCATGTTTTTCTACGCTTTATCGTATCATGTTGAATAAAAATCATGAGCCTCTTAATATTGTTCTAAGGTGGAGGGTTCGGGCCAAATGAACACAACTCGAAACCTTCGCAACCATTGTGGTTTTGAAACCTTGAGTCGACGATGATGTAACGATGACTTAGAAATGAGGCAATGGGGAAGAAGGAGGTGAGAAAAGGCCACACTACCCGAGGCCTCTATGAACTCCAGTGCCCCCGCAGCACCCTGCCCGCACTGGCTGCGCCCTTTAGCATGCAGCCCGGCATGCCCGGCGCACTCCAGCGACCACGCGGGGCCCTACCAGCGCTGCTTGCGCCCCCTAGAGTGCTGCTCAGCCTACCCGGCGAACTCCAGTGCCCCCGCGGCACCCTTCCAGTGCTGCCTATGCCCCCGAGAGCATTATCCGACCTTCCCGGCTTACTCCGACGCCCCCACTGATGCCCTGTTGCGGTGCCTGGTGTGCCCCCGCGCGCTGCAGGTGTGCCCCTGCGTGCTGCCCCGCACGCCCCAGCGTGCTGCACGGTGTGCCCCCGTGCGCTGCCCGACGTGCCCCCGCATGCTTCCCGGCACCCACGCTCCCTTCCTGGCACACCCACGCCCTGTTGGATGCACTCGTGGCCTACCCGGAGTCCAGTTGGCCGCCCATTCCCCACACGTCCTGCCCGCTAGCCTCCCGGCCATCGGCCTACTAAAACGGCCCGCGGCGCCCCCGCGGCGTCATTGGTCAAACCGGCCCAGTCTCCCGGGCTGAGTTACTGAGCCACCTATGTGGCGACTATTTGGTTGAACCGCCCTCACAGTCCGCACGGTCGGGACCAGCAGAGCGGGTCAAAACATAGTGGGGTGACCCGCACAATGGCCCGGGTCAGACCCAGTGATTCTGACCGGGTCGACCTAGACCGGGTCAACCCAGATCGGGTCGGCCCAGACTGGGTTGGTCCGAGCCAGTCTGACCGGGTCGGACCAGACTCGGGCCCATTTCTGACCCTATTTACTTTCCAGCACTTCTTCTGTTTACAGTTTTACTTAGTGTTTGCATCTGCTTGTACTCTGGTTGAGTGTTAACGTTTTATAAAGGGAATGCCTTCCCAGTTTTTAGAAAATACTCTTTTGGTGATAGTCGTCAGCTCTTGGCCAATGGAAGTCGGGCATGGGGTAGTCACGATACGGGCCCCGGGGGATGGGTCGTGACAAATTGGTATCAGAAGACATTGGTTCATCGGCAGGACTTATGAGTCTGAAATTTTCTTTTTTATGAAGCATTAGTGTTAAGGGTACTATGTGTGGTTTTCAGTTCAGGGAGTCCAGTGTTGGTGTTGGCGGCCGATGTATCCATACACCAGGACCCTAACTTCTGATTTCCTACTCAATGCACGAAAACACTAATTGCGTGTGTGTTTTTAAAAGTTTTCTTTAAGTCATCTCAAACTTGGTCATCTCACCAGGTCTTGTCTTTTGACCATGTCGCATTTATTTCATTCAGGATGCATCCCTGTGGACGACCAGCTAGAGCCCCGGGAGTTTTACATACTGACATTCGGCCGAGCGATGAGGCCTCAGTATAGGTCACACTTCTAATTGACGCACCAGCGGTACTACACCTCATTGGGCCACCGATTCCACTAGCCCCAGAAGCAGACAATGCACACCGCTTGAGCACGTTTCCTGAGTTACAGTGCTAGAGGCCACCCTGGGTCCGGGGAGAGACGGACCCACAGGCGGTTGAGGATTGGATGGAGGTTGTGGTGAGAGTCTTCAGACTAGTAGGGAAAGCAGTATACTTTTTGGTGATCCTTGCTTCTAGCCTTCTTCAGGAAGAAGCAGGATGATGGTGGAGCCTGAGGCTTCAGGTCCACGATGAGGCAATGCTGCTCTGGGCAGACATCGAGAGCCTGTTTCAGGCGGAGTTTTACCAGCCACCCTTCGAGTGGTGCATATACAAGAGCTACTGCATCTATAGTAGGGTAGCGTGATGGTGGTCCAGTACTCAGGGAGGTTCACCAACCTCTGACGCTACTCCAATGATATGGTATAGGGCTCGTTCTTCATGACCCGAACATTTGAGCAGGGACTCAGGCGTAGATCAGAGCTTCAATTGCCTCTCACGGCATCCTGACGCAGACGGGGTATTGGAACGATCCCTATTAGTGGAGAGTTTCCTTGCTGAGCAGTCTCTATCAGTGAGATCCACCTCTAGCCGACATGCATCGGAGTCTTATGCAGGTGATAGTAGACAAATTAGGTAGAGGTCCAATAGGACCAGACCTTTATGTTCTCGACTGCCCGACTCAGGATCGGTAGTTCAGGGAACCCAGAGTTGAGACAGAGCCAGACCTGTTGGGCAGTGTTACACATGCGGTGGATAGGGTCACATGGCTCATGACTGTCCGACCCACCACACAGATGATCAGCAGTCAGTTGAGGGACCTATCAAGAAGAGGAAAAGGTTCGATCGAGACAGTCCGTAGGGAGAAGGCGGACGTGGAAGAGGAGCTGGCTGAGCAGCTGGTGGTGGACAACGCTTCGAGGTGTTGCTAACACCACCACTCAGAGGTCCACCCCGACCGCAATGAGCGGGTGGAAAGGGGAGTGCATAGCTTCAGGGAGCTGTAGCATATGACCATAGAGCTTCAGAATTAGGTGGACAGGAGCGGGACTAGTTACAGGCATAGGGACCTCCGTTCATGATGCTTTTAGAATTTTTGAGGTTGTTGTTTGTGGTTGTTTTGTGTCTTTGTACTTTTAGCTTCAGTAATAAATGACACTTGTCCTTATGAAATATTCTTCCCTGCCTTTTTGTGTGGTTAATACTAAGAGGTTATGGTTAAAAAAATTCACTAGACCCTCACATTCATGTTTCCTACTGGAGGAGATCCACAGACCGCACACTGATGCTGATAGTGTGACACGACCCTTGGAGGTGAGAGTAACAGTTGGATCTCTTGGTAGTAGCATTGAGGCCTTATGACATCCTCCATGTCATGAATTAGTATCATTAATGTTAGGATTGACTGTATTAGGATAAATATGTGGTTCATCAAGGGGATGAGGCCATATTTCTCTTATTGGAAAAGAAGAAATCATAGCAACTTTTGTAGAATGTAGACGAAGAATGGTGTAGTCGAGTTCCTTACAATTGGATAGTCTAACCCATAGTTCGTTGAGCGAAGGTTTTATTGTGTAATCAGATCACAATATTCTCGGGTATATCTTCTCTCGGAAGGTCCTGAACCTGAGAAAGTGGTGGTGTCTTTAGTTCCTCCAGGACTATGACTTCGAGATAGTCTATACATCTGGAAAGGGGAAGGTAGTAGTAGATGCGCTCAGCAGGAGATCAGGCATTCAGCTGCTAGGAGGGGCGACAGAGCAGCTAGCCGCATTGCAGATATCCTTTGTGGATAGGGATGGAGAAGCCTATCTATAGTCTCTTATAGTCACTCCCCCACTTCTTCAGAGAGTTAGGGAGGTGCATCATGGGGACACTAACAACGAGACATGACGTGCTCATATATCCTTAGGGCATGAACCTGATGGATTTTATGAAGGTGGGTAGAACGTCATCCTCTTCATAGGACGTACCATGTTACCAGTTGCACCTCAGGGGGAGGTGTTGAGGGAGTTCAACACTTCCCCTCTAGCGGTACATCCAGGAGTGGCGAAGATGTACCCGGACCTTCGACGACAACACTGGTGACCATGTATGAAGAAGGTTTTTGTAGAGTTTGTCTCTCGGTGCCTCACTTGTCATCA
The DNA here is from genome assembly GCA_963277665.1 of Viscum album. Classification (NCBI taxonomy): domain Eukaryota; kingdom Viridiplantae; phylum Streptophyta; class Magnoliopsida; order Santalales; family Viscaceae; genus Viscum; species Viscum album. The sequence goes on from OY728120.1 coordinate 1,118,815,916, forward strand.
TGTGAAGGTGGAGCACCAGGTACCAGTTGGCTTGGTTCAGCCCTTAGAGGTACCATATTAGAAGTGGTATGAGATATCCATGGACTTCGTGACGGGTCTCCCACATGCATCCAAGGGTTACGACTCGATTTAGGTGATCATCAATCGACTCACCAAGTTGTTCCACTTCCTACTAATCAGAGCGTAGGGATCAGTTGAGAGCTTGGGGAACCTCTATGTGTAGGAGATAGTGAGTTAGCATTGAGTACCTTCTTCTATTGTATCTGACCGTGATGAACTCTTTACTTCCTGACTATGGAAGGGGTTGTAGGAATATTTCAGAACATAGATTCTCTTAAGCACCACCTTCCATCCTCAGACTAATGGTCAGACCGATAGGACCATCCAGACTCTCGAGGAAATTATTCATTCTTGTGTCCTCGACATTGGTTATAGATGGGAGTACAAATTTCCTTTGGTGGAGTTTTCCTACAACAACAGATACCAATCCACCATAGGGATTGAACCTTTTGAGGCATTTTATGGACGACCATTCAGATCTCCACTATGCTGGATAGACCCAGCGGAGTCAGAACTAGTGGTACCAGATATGGTACGAGCTACCACGGAGAAGGTGCAGATCATAAAGGAGCGGATGAAGACTGCATAGAGAAGACAGAAGTCTTATGCTGACAGGATACTCAGACCTCTAGAGTTCGATGATGGTGACCACGTCTTCCTACGAGTCTCACCTCAATGAGGTCTATGGTGATTTGGCTGAGGCGGTAAGCTATATCTGAGATTAATCAGAGCTTTAGAGGTTCTCAGCAGAGTATGTGAGGTGGATTACCACAGATTTCTTCCACCTCAGTTACACCGGATGCACGACATCTTCCACGTATCCCAGCTGAGGGGATACTTGCGTGACCCTTCCCACATCATCAACAACAGGGAGATGGACATCGATGAAGGGGAGACTTTCACGGAGGTTCTATTAGAGATTGATGATCGACAAGAGCGGGTCCTGCATGGATGGTCGATTCCTCTGGTGCGCGTTCGCTGGAAGCATGGGAACCTCCAGGATAACACATGGGAGTGAGAGGCTCAGATGCATGCTCAGTACACCTTTTGGTCCCTTAGTGTGATTTGTAGCTTACGGGGATGTAAATCCCTAAGGTAGGTAGAATTTAAAGACCCATAATTCTAGTAGAAATTATTTATTTTTAAATACATGGGAATTTTATGAGTCCGCAGTTTCTGACGGTGGTTGATTCTGAGGCCCAGTGTGCCTGGAATCAATTTCTGAAGTTTTGTTCGGGTACGTTCAGTAAACATACGAGTGGTTTTTTATAACTTTTGAACGAGTGCTCAGAATTGAAATATGAGGTCACTGTTTAATGTGCAATGCCGATTGTTGGTTAAGAAGACTTTCACCTCGACAGTAGATGATCAGGTTTGAGAGTTGGTTTTTGAGTTTCATGTGGATTAATAAAATAAAATAAGTGACAACTTATTTTATTTTTGTTGAACCCAAGCCATGTGGATAAAGTTGGTTAAAATTGAAACATGGGAGTTGGGTTGGGGACCACCCGAGTAGCATAACATCCCACGAGAGGTTATTACATGGGGTCCACACAGGGCTTAACCCCCCCCCATTTAATAGGAGAGGAGGAAACCACTCAACTCTCCCTCATTAGTGAGGGAGATTCTCTTGGTCTCTAACTACCCTCTTCATGGAGGAGGATAAATCATCCTCAAAACCCCCAATTAATTTAAGGAAACCTCTATGACCCTCTTCACGTTTAATTAGGTGGGGACCACTCGAGCTTCTAACCCCCTCAAAACTCCCCAAATTTAATATGCCAACCTCTCGTGCAATTAATTTGGTGGAGCCTCTCCTCTCTTTTTGAATTTAAAATATTTTTGCCAATGTCATGAACTTAAATAAGTGGGGACCACTTAATTAATTCACACAAACAGGAATAATAGATTAATATCAATTATTTGGCATGTTTATTCTCTCCTTAGTGGAGAGATTGGGAGAATAAAATCCTCCAATGAAGAACGTGGAGACGCCGAAGACTGCGCTTCTTCCTCGGAACCCCCCTTCTGATGAGGGATCTCTTCTAAAACCCTTCTTCTTTCCTCTTCGTCATTAATGGACCAATGCATGAGCTCATTTGTGAGAGCATTCAGCGAACTATGACAACATCCTCTTCCCCCATGATGAAATAATTCTCAACAATTAAAAAGGTATGGGGTGATTTAATATATTTAAAACATTATCTTCTCATGTTGAATCAATTTCATGAGCAGTTTGCAATCATTCTAATGTGGAGGGTCCGTTCCAAACGAACACGGCCTGACCCCTCCGCAACAATTGTGGTTTCGAATCCTTGAGTTAGTGGTGATGTAAAGATGGCTTGGAAATGAGGTGACGGTGATGAAGGCGGTGAGAAAAGGATGCGCTACCTGCAGCCTTCGTGAACTACGCCACTACCGCGGTGCCTTGCATGTGCCCCCTGGCACGCTGTTTGGCCTGCTCGGCGCACTCCAGCGCCCCCGCGGCGCCCTGCCCACGCTGGCCGCACCCAATGGCGCCCTGCCCAGCCTATCTGGTGCACTCTGTCGCCCCCGCGGCGCCCTGCCCGCACTACCCACTCCCCCTGAGGTGCGGCCCAGCCTGCCCGGTGCACTCCGGCGCCCTGCCCGCACCGCCTTGCACACTGCCTTGCGCACTATGGCACCCATGCGGTGTCCTGCCTACATTGAAGGTGCCCCGCGGCACCCTTCTCATGCTTCCTGACGCACCACAATGCACCGTGAGACGTCTTGTCGCCCTTCCCAACACCCACGCGCCCTGCCCGGCGCACCCACGCCCTGCCGGGTGCCCTCGCGACCTGCCTGGAGCCCAGCCGGCCTGCCCGCGCCCCGCGCGACCTGCCCGCTGGTCTCCCGACCATCTGCCTACGGCGCCCCCACAATGTCGCCGGTCGAACCGGCCCGATCACCCAGTCCGAGTTACCAAGCCACCTAAGTGGAAACTATCGGGCCGAACTGCCATCACGGTCCGCTGGGCAGTGCCCATCGAACCGAGTCCAAACTTAGCGCGCTGACCCACCCAATGGGCCAAGTCAGACCTAGCGAGTTTGACCGGGACGACCCAGACTGGGTCGGCCTAGATTGGGTTGACCCGAGTCAGTCCGACCGCGTCGGACCGGACCCGGGCCCATTTCTGACCATTTTTAATTTCCAGCACTTCTTCTGTATACAGTTTTTCGTAGTGTGTTGCTTACGCTTGTACTCTGGTTGTGCGTTCACGTTTTATAAAGTCAATTCCTTCCTAGTTTTAGGGAAATACGCCTTTGGTGCTAGTCGCTAGCCCCAGGCCTATGTCGGGCGGGTTTGGCGTAGTCACAATATGGGCCCCGGGGGACGGTTTGTGATGATGTTGAATGTTTATCTCCATAAATGAGGATTATTTAAAAAAACTATAGGTGGATATAGCAAGGGAAAAATATTTTTTGGAATATTATCACATTCATATATTATATTATTTTTCATATAAATATTATTTTATTTCATATTCAAGGGTTTCAATATATTTTGAGTATAAATTATGTTTCGGGATATCTTGGTATTATTGATTTTATGGGAAAATAATTCAAAATTATTTTCATAATATGTTACATTATATATTTATGAATGATTTTATGCCCATTATAACATATCAAGAAGCTAAGAAATTAATTAAATATGAAGATGAAGTTTACATTTCATATTTAATTTTAAATAATAAATTGTTTTATATAATCATTTTCGATTATTTGATTTATTTTTTGAAACATTTCTTGATGATTTTCCTAGTATTATCATAGAAAGAAGGCCAAATATACATTTTAATTAGTTTTTGATGCTAAAGAAATTTCAATAAAACCCCTAATCAAATAGATGTAGTGGAGCATATGGAATTTAAAAATTAGGTTCAATAATTACTTGATAATTGTTTCATCCATATAAGCTCTACACATCAGGGCGGAGCTATTTTGTTTATTAAGAAGTGTGGTTTTATAATGAATTTCATTGATTATAAATCCCTCGATAATATTAAAATTAAAAATAATTATCATTCCAATATTTAAATGACTTATTTTATTACCTACTATGTGTGATTTAACTTTCAAATAATTACCTCATGCTACGATGTCACCAATTTATTATTGAAAAATATGATATTTTAAGAAAATCAAATAAGTTGGGGCAATTACAAGTTTTAGGTTATACCCATTAGGTTGAAAATTATAGCTACACATTTTTTTGGATTTGCTGAATAGAGTGTATCATGGATATTTTTACAATGTTACAGTTGTATTGATAGATTATATTATTTTATATTCTAGTTTTAAAAAGGATAATGGGTAACATTTATAGATTGTTATATACACATTAATAGAATATATTTAATTTAAATAAAATATAAATATGAATTTTGGTTAGAGAATATTTCACTCACTATGAAGGAATTTCGTGATAATGGTATATTAATTTATCATTACAAAAGTGAAGTGGTGGATAAATTTTCAATACCATACAATTTCTATGAGATTCAATTATTTAATACATTAGCAGGTTATTACCTATAACACGTTGAATGATATTCTTGGATACTAGACCTGGTAATAATGTAAACATAGAAGGGGGTAAAATTCAATTGGAGAATAGTGTGTGAATAATGTTTCCATATATTCAAATGTTGATTTTTTATTTCTTATATATTATCCATTCCCTCAAGAAATTTATAATTATTTATCTATCATGATGCTTTATTGAAGGGCCATGGGTTTGTTTTCTTGTAATAAGAGTAGGTGATAGAATTATCCTAATAAAAATTTAAACCACACTAGAAAAAAATATTTAACATATATAATCCTTTTATGGTAGCTTTTTTATTAATATATTTAGATCCATTATTTATATGGTGAGAAATTTGTTATATATATATATAGATAGATTATAAATTCTCAAGGTATATTTTAATTTAAAAATTCTTCAACATGATGCAAAAATAAGGGTTGAAAATAATAAAGGATTATGATTTAATGAAAAAAAATCATCGAGTTAATGAAACATGTATAATATTACATGATTTTGTAAGATATGATGTCATTGACAATGTATGATATGGAACATGATCCAATTTTAATTTTTTTAATGAAAACAACATTGAAAATTGTTAACCCAATAACCACTTATCTTTTTGGTTATGTATATGTACAATCATTCTTATCAGAAATAATTATTGATGATAATAGGAAAGACTATGGTTTTTGATTTTATATATTTCTAACAATGTCTTGAATGATGCATGAACATAATATTGGTAGAGAATATGTCCTATGATTTTGAAAAACAATATGCATACCTAGTGAAATTTGGTTGAGAAGGGAATTGTTGATTGAGTCTCATAGTTCTTCATATTTTGTTCATTCTGGTTTCACTGTGATGTTTATATATCATAAAAATAATATTATTCTTATGTAATAAATAAGGATATTAATAAACATACAGTGATATTTTTAAATTTTCAGTAGTTAATGATGAATGTCAGCCACATATTTGAATTCATAAATTGTTTTCAATTACATAATGGGAATGTGATCATATAACCTTGAATTTTATAGTGGGAGTACCAAATAAATTTTAGGGTTATAAAAAAATATTTATTGATGATGATTGTTTGAGAATTTCTGATCAATTTTTATTGTTTAAGTGATATTTGTTTGGATAGAATTTCTCAACTATATCATAAATAGATATTGATGTCAAATGAATTTATTCATTTCATTATAGAATATCATTATCAACGGTATACAAATAATTTTTTGAATATACATTTGAATACATTCAGTACATATTTATCTTTCAGTAAATATTTTAATCGTCAAAATGAAGGAAAATTAGAGCATAAAATCCTACCTAAGGATGATGTGATACGGTCCTATTTATTGGATTAAAACGGAGGTTGGTATCAAAACCACTAATTCGTGGGGTTTTCTTACAATAACAGTTAAATTTATGTTCACATATTCCACTATTTATGAAATTATATGAAAAGTGATTTCAATGTAATTCTTTTTTTGATGTTGTTGGGGGTCTAATTTCTATTTGAAAACGGACCTAGTAAAAGAAATTACTGAAATGTGAGAATGATTTAATAATATTTGAGGATTGAACAATATATAAATATGAATTTTATCAATAACTGAATGAATAATAATTTTTAGGATATAGATAAATTTTTACAAAAAAAATCATAGAATATTTTGGTGAATTTAGATAATAATGAAAAAAATGATCTTGTCATTTTTTTATCAGAATAAAAATTTAGATAAAGTTTGATCGGTAGATTAACTAGTATATATATATCAGATTTTATATTAGATGAATGATTTGTTTATTGTATCATTATTGATGTTATATATTCTTAATACATCTCATGTATTGATCCCAAGAAGAGTTACATAGAACTAAAATATTATGGAAAAAGAATACTAGATTAGATCTTTGATTGAATTAAATAGGTGTGGTATAATAAATTAAATCACCTTGATAATGTTTTGGGAAAGAATTAAATTATTGAAGAATCACAATTGATGTATGAAAATATATTATAGAAGTTATCTCCACCTAGATATAAATGAATTAAATGTCAAGGACATGATTTCCTTAATGGTGGAGAATTTTCCCAACCATTTATCTTTTTTTTAAAATCAATTTTCAATTTTATTCATGTTAATTATATGAATTAATATTAATACATATTATTATAATCATATAAATAATTTTTTTATCGTATGGTACATAAATATATATTTTTAGTTTCTAAAATAAAGTTTTCTCAATTTAAATATTTTTTAGAGTACAGTATAGTTTTTCATAAATTCCAAATTTCTATATTTTAGAAACCATATATGATAAAAATTACTTAATTTTTTATTTTATATTAAATTTTTAATGATTAATATTTGGGGTTTTCATATAAATATATTTTTTCTTTGAAGAATTAAATGTACAGTTTTTTTAGAATTTTATATATTTTTTGTTATAATCACAAGACACAAATTCTTTAAAATTTATGACACATAATGAAAAAATAATTATTGATAAAAAAATAAATGATTTAAATATTTTTTTATTTTTTTATTTTTTTTATAAAATGAATAATATTTACAATCATTATCAATTGGGAACAACATTATTTCAATTTTATTAATTTAAAATTTAAATTATATTTCCACTGTTATGTTAATATTTATAGAATATAAATTTAAAAAATAACTCGTTAAATGACATTGAAAAGTATTAATTATAAATATTGTTTTATAAATTTATCAAAAAATAAAAAATCTAATAATGAATCAATTTATTATTTTAAGGGTATATATGTTCATCCCATTTTACATTATGTTGCAATTTTAATTTTTAGATTGCATTTTATACCCTTACATAATTAATATTTGTCAAAAATCCATTATATTTTTCCTATAAACAGGACTCATTCAACTATTTCTGTGAATAACCTCCCCTCCTCAATTTTATTTCATTATTATACGATCATAAATAAATAATAATCTACTAACATGGTCCAAAAGATATAAAACATCCAAAATCCCTTTATCTGCATGCAACAATCACATTGATCCATCATGGATGAAATATCCACCCATACATATCAACACATTATTCTTAATATGTCGTTACTATATTAAATTGTAATGTTTTCCAAAATATTGACTTTTGATTCCAAATATAGTCACACCTTTTTAAAATACATTTATATTAATTAAAATAATACCAAAAAATATAGTCTATCATTTAAATTTTTTTATAAATCTACTATATTTCATGAATTTTCATTATTGTAAACACCTTTCAAAAAAATCACTCATGGGTTGGTTTTACTCAAGCTATGTTAATGGTGATGTTTTCATAAACATAAAATACTAATTATTTATTTAAAAAACATATTATATGGTTACATATAACATTAATAATCATTTAATTTTATATCATATGAATGTAATTAATTATATACATTTTTTTATATTTTTGTCCTTAATTACTATATAATATAATGATTTATGAAATAGTAACTAATTCATAAACTATTGAACTTTTTTGGAATTACATGGAAATGATATCATTGATAATATTGGGCTTATATAACCATTATAAGAGGAAAAATGATCATTAAAACAATATTGTTGTTTTTCAACAGAACTGCCAAAAAGAGAATGATGTGAACAATTCAATTTAACAAAATAAATGAAACATGGTAATAAATGACATGAATGTAATAATAATAAATGAAAAAAATTAAATTGGAATATTATCAAATAATGTTTTGATATAATTTTATATTTCAAGATGGAAGAGGACAAATGAGGAATGTAGGGACTCAAGGTAAGAAAATTCTCAATTATAGATAATGTAAAATTTCATTGAAGTATTTTGTAGAAAATATCTCTATTTATTAATGTTTTTCTTTATCTATCCTAATATTATTGAAAATAAAAATTTTGTTATTTTATTATATAGTTTTTCATATAATATGTAACGGTTAACCCTTTTCTAATTCACTGTTATTTTTATGGGTAAACTGAAAATTATAATTTTTATGGGTTGAATAATAAGTTTTTATTCACTGAATGGTAATTTTAAGATTATATTTATAAAAATATTATCTTCATTGAATATAATTGATAATTATGAGTGGGTATGTTATTTCCCAATAATGAATTGGGCATTGATTAACTATTAGTAGAATATCTGATACAAAACCATGAATTGTATACTCTATTATAAGGGTGTTTGTTAAGGAGATAATGAACATCGTATACCACGTAACCTTAATGATTATTTTTTAATGTAAATATTTCATAATATACTTTTTTATATAAATTATTTGAAAAAATACATTTTTTGAGTGATTATATGATTATTTAAAAAAATTAAGAAAATGTTGAATTATTCTTACAGGTTACATTATATTTAAATGAGTGAATGGTTTTATTATATTTTTATATCCCTTACTAATATCTAGAGGGATAATATAAATTTTAAAATTATTCTACTAGGATTTTGTATGAGTATATTGGATAATGTGGTGGAAGATCCATTTTTGCAGTTTTCTGTTAAATGAAAAAAATATGTCATTTTAATATATACTTTCTAATGAAAAAGGTTAACTAGGTTAAAGTGATACTTTTTATCATAATGATTACCCTAAATATATTAAATGATAAACATGCAAATATAGGGAATATTAATAATTTATTTTACAAAAAACACAATGGGTTCTTATGTTCGTAATGTTAGATGTAAATTTAAATAATTAGTCAAAGAAACAAAAAACAAATAAATGGATTAAAGAAATAAAAAATAAACTAATAACCTCAAAAATAATCATATAGTTAAATAAATATATATACAAAAAATTATTTATTCTTTAAAAAATCCTTTATATCATTCTAGTTATTATAGTTTTTTAACACCCACCATTCACCAATCAAGTGTTATAATAATTATAATATCACAATTTGAACTAAAATAAAAGAGTATTCTAGTAAAACATTCCCTAATGAGATGATTCAATGATTTAAAAAGGAAAATATGGGATAATGAATTTTTTAGTAGGGAATAATTCAAGGGGGATAAAATCATGAACCTCATGGGATGTGTCTCTATCTGTATGTAGTAGAGGTAAGAGAGAATGATTGAAATTGTGGGTAGGGTACACAAACATTTTTATGTATACAAATTTAAAAAATCATTTCACGATTCTCCATTTTGTATCATGTTTTGGAATCACTGTAAATACTCTCAATCTACTATAATAATCGACGATAATAATTATCCCCTCAATAAAACAATTAAATTCCAAAAAATTATTTACCTATTCATATATGGAAGAAGTAAATTTTATTACATAATGATATCACCATTTTTTATGAAATTATTATTAATATTATATTTTATTATCATCAAATATGCTTCCAATCATATTGGAGGAAAATGGAATTTTAATAATGGAAAATATTTTTACAAAAGGTAATTTTCATTTACACTACAAACATATAATTTGATGACTATTATTCTTAATCAACTCACAATTTTGTTTTTAAAATTTGTGGAATTAAATTTTTGTTTACAAACTAATATTTTAATGTTAAACATTATATATTACAATTAAATGAGATTTTGGAAATATGATTAAGTTGTTTACTATACCAAATTCATTAAATATCATTTACGATTATTTTTTTGCATTGATGAAATGAGTATTGTATAACAAGTCTGATTCATTTACATTTTCAAAAATACATATGAAAATTTAATTTGATAATTTTATGATAATATGTAAAACTAATTTAATTAGACTATTTTTGTAGTATGTTCTCAGTTTGGATTAAATATCAATGATTCAATATTTAATAGTAAATTTTATTAAAGGGAATTACTATTATATCAAGAATGATGAATTTTGTGTACATATAGATAAACGATACATATAGAAATTTCAAAACACTTTTTAATAATTATGATTCATATCAAAGAGGAAGTAGAAATATGAATGGGATGTTTTAAATTATTTTACAAAATATTATGGCTATTTCATGGGGAAAATGATATTTATGGCCATGTATATGACTACAGAAATACTTAATCCTCACTCCAGACTTATATAAAAAACAAAAAATTATTAAATAGTGTAAAAAACCCGAAAGACATCTGAACTACATAATTTCATATCTCATCTATATATATTATATTAAAATGAAAATATCTATACCAAAAATACAAAACTAACATAATATTTCATGGAACACCAATAAAAATTATTATATTAAAATGAAATTTTCATGTAGAAATAACTATTCATACATTAAACACCATTAACAAAATGATCATTATCAAAAGTAAAAACCATATAAAAAAATAAAATAGAAAAAAAAACCCAACGATTCCCTAATGGTGCCTTTTATATATATATGATTACACCATAAATGCATATTGATAACCATAAAATAGAAATCCATAATCAAAACATGAATAAACAATCATATAAATCATTAATGAGTAAAAATGTAAAAATAAAATATTTGTTTCTCATATTCCCACTTATAATCATCCACAAAACCATTATTCCAAAATACACAATAAACGGATATAATGTTCATATATGACCCCTTTTCATGGAGGTAAAAATTCATAATTTTACAATATAATTTTTTTAATACATTCCATCAAACTACCCTCTTCAAAACAATTTTATTTTCATGAATATATTGATGAGAAATGGATACATGGAATACATCATGGATCTGATGCAGCTTGGGGGAAAATAAAATACTATATTTTACCTTTTCAATGAGCTTGAAAAACTAAAAAAATATTGATAAAATATATAAAAATCATGCCCCTTTAGTTAAAACACTTTTTCCATGATAGGATAAAACCGTTAGGAAAAAATGATCTTATACATCAATGACCACTTATCTCTTCCTCAGTTAGGTATAAAACATTCGATATTCCAAAATTTCCCTCATCTTATGTCTGATAATTTTAATTTCATGGATTATTTACCAAATATCTTCTAGGGACTGGTGACACACCAGGTTTTTTTCAACATAACACATATCATTGAATTCATCTATGATGTTCCCAAAATATTCATTTTAAATATATGAGTAAAAGTTTTTGTTTTAGTAAAACAAAACTAGACGAATTTGAATCACCCATGATTCTCTATAATATAAATCATAGGAGTAGAACATATTCTCCTAGTTCTAAACAGTCCACTACATATTCCCATATATATGGGGACATAAAGAAGTTCTAATTGATAATTTATAGAAAAAAGAACTATGAATGTCTCCCCAAATTCATGAGGTACTTTAATTGTCTCAATCATAGATATTGGTTCACCATATACAATGAATCCTTGATATCTAATATATATACCAATTATTTAAAACAACCACCAAGAGAAATATCTAGATTTTTAGGAAATGTGATAACTTCACAAATAGTCTATTATTACAAAAATAATATCATAACCTCTCTTATGTTGATTCACCATTTTGAAACAATCCATTTATATATCCTATACCTTAATCATTGAAATATCTATTGACAAAAAAAATTAGAATATGAATCTTTGATGTGATTCAGTGACCCACCGAGGCCCCACCATTTCTGGTGGCATGCTAAATGTTATTCCCAATCCTTCCAACTATAGATTATGTGAATTTTACTTGAATTGAGTAAGAATTTCAAAAACATACCAGGTATTATCATGATATACCATTTCACATAGCCTTATATCACTATATATAATACATTAATTTAAAAGTAAATAGATAGAATAAATAAATTCATAGACAAACTCTAATATCCCATAGAGGATTATGAAAAATACCAATCATAGAAAATAAGGAATAATATTTGAAATCCAATAATTATATTTGTTTAACATAAAATAAATATAGAATAAAAAAATAGAATGAAACCATGGGTCCATAAATATCCACTATCCATATCCACAAGGGTTAATTAAGAACAATGCACATGAGGTCCCCATAAATCTCTATCAAATGGCATATTATCTTTATAAGACAATTCAATTGCATGAAATTGTAATTCAAGGGTAATTATATACATACGTGGAAGAAAAACATGACGTTATCAAGAAATAATGTATCAAAATATGTATAGTTAGATTAAAACCATGCCATGATGGTAAAGAGATTGTGGAACCCAGATATTCTCACATAAGGATACACATTACAATGTGTATACTCTTTCTCAAAACTAATAAAATAAACTACAATGTTTTATCTTAATATATCAGATTATAATGAATCAAATAATTAAATTCAATATGATGATGTTTTAGGATGCATTCCACATTTCTATGGGTGAAATAGGACACTTGTGGGGGATCCTTATCTCATCTGATCATTACAGATGGAAGAAATTTTGGCGAGGTAGAGAACTCATAACCCATACTTGATTAATAGATGAGTGAATTTTGACATTCATGAAGGTATTTATCATATCCATTATATTTTAATGGTAAATATTCTACTTCATATTTAAAGGATACCTTCAGTGTATATGACTGATATACCGAACCCTATCACATTCCATTGACGGAGGATGAAAAATTAAAAAACACATGGAAGAAAATATATAATTTATGAAATATAAATATCAAAATACATTAGATACAGAATTCACCAGATAATAATAAGGGGTTAATCATTATTTGAAGAATATTCTTATAGCAATGTAAATTTACTTGATTATTCTATATCCTTATATAGTGTACATATCAACCTAACTACATGGTGTGCAATGTGGTCACATAATGTGTTATCTCCATTGGGGTACACAATGTGTACCAAATCTACTCAATCCTCATATTACCTAATGTACATGGGATACGTTTCAACACACATGTTGTATGGAGAAATATAGTTCCCTATGAATATACACTTAGTGAACAATCGCCTCCCTAAGTGGGGGTCATGCGGTGTTTTTATAATCCAAATGTTATTTTGATATTTGACTCTATCTAAACCCATATGCCACATAAAATAGGATGCACAACATCTATTCATATGAAAATACAAGAATTTTAGATTGAAAATTTCTAGAATATTATATTTGAGATTCATATTTTGAACATCAGGAACATTTCAAAAATTAATCTAAATTTCATTCCCTAAACACCATCTTTGTGACACATATTTTGACCATAAACCATATTTGGGAAGCATATTGTGACCACCAAGCTTCTTTCATAGGATTTTACTATAATATTTTCATTAACTCGCCTATAGGGTTTAGTATTCTTTGGGATAATGAAATAATTCAAAGGGGGTTATAATATAGTTTTTCATACTTGGACTCCCTTAATATATTATATGCTAGGATCAACTAAAATATTAATCCAACCAATCCCATTAAATACTCAACAATTACTAACTCTTGTCTCCATCCAAAATCTAATAATAATTCGTATACTACCTATTTAGGAACCTCCCACACTAAAAAACCAATATAGGAATAAATTAAAGACAAGAGTTACCCTTGAATCCTGCCAACGATAGGTCCTCGGTTAGAAACTATCAACCTTGGTATAAAACATTAAAATGGAATTAATTAACCAAAAAATTACTGGATCATATAAAAACTCATAATAATTATCCTGACATTAATAGAATTATTATATAAAAATTCATGTAATATCACATATATAACAACATATATAAAATAATGTACAAAATGGAAATATCAAATTAGTGAGACTCTAAATATATCCCAAATCTTGGATCATGAAATGTCAAGATCAAATGATAAATCCCTCTTAAAAGCATGAAGAATATATTAATATAGGTTGGGGTGACAATATATTGACACCATGTAGGATCCTCTTTGAGAACACCCACTAACATGTTGATGAAAAAAATAATTATTCATTAAATAAAAATGATAAACAAGATGATCTAATAAATTTCAATTGTAACACAATATGATGAATCATTTCTTACTAAATATCATGACCAAGTATAAAAAAATAATATAAATAGAGTAGAATGGTAACCCATGATCACTTCCCTGTTTTTTGTCTCCCAATATCCTAATGAAATATTTCATATGAATCCATCCCCTTTCCAGTGACTCAATATTAGAATATAGCCAATATCACATCCATATATCACATACTATATCCATAGGTTCATTATTATCACATATTCACCACCATTTTCCACAACAACAACACGATGACATAATAATATCCCATCTCATATTATAAAAATATGTTATCATGAACAATACATAAACAAATCTATTATAGTCTATCTATGATAATGACCCATGAAATCTAGCATTTTCCCAAACACAATACCATGTCATACAGTATATTAAATACTATTACATTAAGTCACTAAATCATATGTTATTATAGATATATTAATTATATTAGTGTGTACTACATATATATTGTAGAGATGTGAAAGGTAGTAGCCATCCGTCAATTCACACAGAAATAAAAATATTTTTGTGTTGTAATGGTTATCTAAATATTAAGGGTTACACATAAATAACTATGAAAATGTATCATATATATTATATGAACACAAATTCACTATGGCATATGTCATATCATGAACACATTATAGTGGAAATAAATGTGGACCATAACATATCATCTATTTATAAACAACCACTACCATATATATAGCACAAACCAACCAAACCTTTTCATACACAACTATGTCACCAATATTAATATGTCCCATTTTATCAAATCGTTATTCCATTAAAATATTTTACATTTACCATGTAATTTTTTTCACTATAGTAATTATTTCAATATTTAATTACATAACACTATATAGGAACACATCATATATTTAATCAAAAAATATTCATTTAAATAAATAATAAGTCATCAATAGCACAATGAATTAGAATATTCAATACCACATCATATTATCATTATTCTTTTTTCCTCCATATATCATTATAATGGGAAACTACAAAACAAATCCATTTAATCGAAAAACCACTAAATTGATATCTCTATGTCTCATGTGTATAGCCACTAAACAAATTCTTCATCCATTACCCTCTGTATAAAATTGTATAATCTATCACAAAATAGATAAAACACACCCACATCACATCATATAAGAATAATGAAAAAATAATAATTATTCCCAAACATGACCACACATTTCATAATACATGGACCCCATATAATATAAAATAACTAAATTCAATTTCATTCGTAAATCAATAAGGAATAACCTAATTATTATTCTTTAAATAGCCTTAATTTTGGCCAGAATATCAAATAACATTAAAAATATTCTATGTTTGTAGGCACAATTTCATGATTATCTTTAAATTATTATCCATTAATGTTAGTTGATTCCAATAATTTAGTAATAACATTATCACATATATCACATGAATAACCCCCTCCATATTGTATGAAAAATCAATCATCATCCTCGTGTAATAGAATAATATCATATAATGCAAATTCCATTAAAATTTTCCCAACGGTTCCATTATGAATATTTGTATTTTGTTGGATAATTAAAACCATTCAACTTGGGAATGAAATAATAATGATATAAAAAAAATATATTTAAATAATAATTTATTCCTAAATCCCATCTCTCTATAAATAGATTAAATTATTCAATTCCCATTAATCTTAAGGGATTAAATAATTTTACACATTAAAAAATGGGGGAAAATCATAATAATCTCAATGGATTTATACTAGTTCATTTAGGTTTGTAGTGGTAATAAAAAAATTCATATATAGTAGCGGGATCACCAATTTTGTTGAATTAAAATGTAGAGAATCAATTAATATTTATTATGATAATTTCATACATTGAATTACTTGTATGATCAGAGATTTATCTACAAAATTAAAATGTGATAATTACTATATCATTAAGAAATTAAATTTCCAAAAAAATATATTTAATATCCTGACTATGTGAATAAAGTTAAATTTCATAACCCCAATACAAGTTTTTAATGATTTGGTGATAATAAGAAATTTATTAATCATAATATATGACTTAGGACAAATACGAATAAAATTTTATTTCCATAATAGAAACACAATTTACATAGAATAAAATTTACATTTATGTATGGTTAATTATTATTATGTTTCAGCAAATGAATCTTAAAAATTTAAAATTATGAAAATTGAGATTTATTTATTATAATGATTATTTAAATTATGTGCACCACAATTTAGAAATAAATGAATATAATGTAATACGTATGTGATATTTTATTTTCAAATTTATTATTGTCGATTAGAATTTTCTTTTTACCATTTATGAATAAAGTATAATAACATATATGTGAGTCTATTAAATTTCTAATAATACATAAATTAAAAAAAATTATATCATCCACTATAATACATAATAGTTATGTACATAGATTATTTCTGATGTTTTTGGGAAATTTTTACAAAACGTGGTTATAATTATTTTATCAAAACATTGAAGACTAGGTTACATTTCCATGAAGAATAATTATTCATAATTAGAAACAGAGGAATATTATTATTTTAATATTTTAAAATCCCTTCACTATATAAGGGTCATTCACATGTTGAAGTGATAATACATAAGTGTCATTTCAATTACATGAATAACACATGAGGCCCCATTATCAGAATATATAAATATACAGGTGTCATTCCATAATTAACAAAAAATATTACTAAAACCCAAAATGTAAAATTACAAACATTTCATTATTACTTCCAAAGATATTGAATTAAATCTCCAATATATAAATCACATATTAATATTACATTATCATCTCCAAGCCTCATGACAACCATTATATATCAGCATTCATAATCAATAACTATGAAAGGTAAAAGGAATGGGTTTATTGAAATATTGGACATTACACAGTGATCCAGGTTAGAGATTTATAATTATTTTTGTTATAGGTTTTTTTCTATGAAGAGTTGAAGGATTTATAATAATGATAAGCTTAGAAAAGTTCACAACGATTTTTTATGGGTGTTTCATGAAATTCAATAAATAATATTTTAGTCAAATTATTTATAGATTTTACCCTAAATATTGAATAAATAACATATTTTTTAAAAAATAAATTAACTAATAAAATTGGATTTTATATTGATTTCAATAATTGTATTAAATTATAAGGAATTAAGAGTGAAAAAACAGGAATATGAAAATGGAACAGATTAGGGAGAAAAACAAAAAATATATACCTGGTGAACTCAATATTAAAAAGTGGTTAGTTGGGATCATTTTGTTATAATTTCATTTTTTTGAATCATAATTAATAAATTTAACTAAAATAATGGTTTATAATTATTAATATTAACATTTAAAAGTTTTATAATTCAATGTACCATAAAAAGATAATTTTGGATCAATTTTGAAAATTCAAGTTATAATAAAGTAAATTTAATCACATGTATAATTTTTTTTAAAATTTGAAATGATAAGATCAAATTGAAATGATTTTTTTTAATAATATAAATAATAACTATTCCATAGTGTCCCAATTAATATAGATCACTAACTTTTTCTATAAATTATATATGTAATCATCAATATCCTAAGATAAAAATTATTTCCTATAAATTTTTAATATTATTAGTTATTTTATATAATATTACCCTTTTTAGTAAAATTATTGTAAATCCAATATAATTTTATATCATTAAAATATGATTGTGTAATGTATATTTTTCAAAACACACATTAAAAATATTTTTTCAATAAATAAATATTATACATCATTATTTTAGATTTAATGATATATTAATATGCATGGGTGAAATTGAATCCAAATACCCAATGTGAATACATGGTTTGAAAAATAAATTATTCATGACAATGAGTTCGTTTAGGAATTTATGGAGACATATGGAATTAATTGTCTCAATTTAAATCATTTATCAGTAATATACATGTGCTCATAATTATTCTATAGAATGATTAATATTTTTACTTGTTTCGTTATTATTATCACCTTGACCCATTAAGCTAAATTCTGTTTTGGTGGGATAGTGAGTAGACATATTTCCATTTTTTGAGTTAATACTTATATATTTATTATCTCATGTACCAAAATTGTTGATGAAAAATTTTACATTATATATAATTATATCATAATATTGATAAATTTAAGAAATAAATTATTTTCATTCACAATGAAATCATTAGTATAATTAAAGTATAATAACAAATTTTTATAATTCAAAAATTTATGATAAAAAATATAGATGTGTTAATATTTGAAACCCAATATTTTTAGAATTATCAAATAGTTTCTAAATCTTCTATAGTGGTTTTCTAGAAAATAAAATTACTGGTTAAATAAATAAAATTCTATTTAAATATTGAAAAATAAATTATTTGTAAAATATATTTTTTTGAGAAGGAATAATGTTTATAATTTATTAGTATAAATTAGTTCTTGTAATATATTTGTTATTCTGTAAAAGAAATGTTATATATATGGAAATTTTGTTCCAAAAAATGTATAAACTCATTTGGATGAATAGTTATATGAACCTAAATAGTATTTTTCTTAATGTTAAATGATTAACATGTCATCGATAAATGTTCTTGGTCATTTATTTAGTTGATTAAATTTTTTCTGTGTTTCAATATTATTAATGAATCTTTTTCAAGTTCATTAACTATAAAATTTAATTAAGTATTTATAATGGTTTTTAAATATTATGAAAATGTGTTTTATTTTATATGGAATTTAATTTTTCAAAAAAAATAAAAATTTTCTTGAATAGACATGAATCGTTTTAATAATTTGTTCGCTATATTAATTTTTTTCTTATAATTATTCATTATGATTATACTAGATTATATATTGTTATGTAATTTATATGAATACAATTAGTAATGAATATACTATATGATTTTATATTATGATTCATCATTTAAAAAATAAATTTGATATAGTAATTTAAAGAAAAAGATTATAAATACTATATTTATTCCTAAATCTATAAAATTATTTGAGAACACGTAGTACATAGTGATCACATAGATAAATAGTTTACATTACTTAGTACATGTGTCTATATAATAAATGAATTTAATAATCATTAAGACACTAAGAAATATATAGTGATAATTAAAAACAACTAAAGGTATTGATATTGTAATATTATGGATTTTCATGATGTTAGATCTGTATCCATAATGGGTTTTATTAATTGACTTTTATATTCATAAATATTAATAGCATTTTGATGTATTTGGAGTGATGAAATTTTTTAAAATTATTAATGAAAATGTTGTATATGATGAACTAGGTTAATTATTATATATAACCAAATATACATGTTAAATAAATGTATTTATTCCTATTTTACAATGGTAGTTCAAACTATATAAACTCATATTTATTTTATCAGATATGATATATAAATAATTTTACATTATTTTTAAATGAAACAATTTTTTCTCATTCTATGGAATGGATCACTTAGGATATATGATTTTATACCATATTTCCAAAACCAAAGGAAATTAATGGTGATTTTCATGTTATATATTTTTCAATCACATTAATCTAGAATTAATGATAAAGGCTGAGAATAATGGAATTTTTTAGAGAATAACCTACACAAATAAATTTATATATAGTTTCAGAAAATATATCCTTTAATACATAATATTTTAATTGAAATTAAATAAGACATTATCAATTGTGATTTTTGAAGATTTTGTTTCATTATTCAATTAAATATAATGATATGATCAAAATTCAAGTAATTTATTACACTATAGGAAATATAGGCATTTGCTATGGGTCATTTGCGACGGGATCCCGTCGCAAATGCCTTTTTGCGACGGGGATCCGTCGCAAATCGCCCGTTGCGGAAAACATCGTCGCAACAAATTTTTTTTGCGACGGGCCCGTCGCAAAAACACTTATTTGAGACGGGAAAAGGACCCGTCGCAAAAAGATTTGTGGTTTTTTTAAAAAACTTATTTGTGACGGGCCCGTCGCAAATAAGTTTTTGCGACGGGCCTTTTCCCGTCGCAAATAGTTCTTTCGAAGCAACTATTTGCGACGGGCCCGTCGCAAATAATAATAAAAATTTTTTAAAAAAATTAAAAATTATTTATTAATATATAAATCATTAAACCTATTTATATTGATATAAATATAATATTTATTTTTAAAATATGTTTTAGAAAGGATGAATAAAAATCAAATATGAATGTATAAGATGTTCAGTAAATGTGGGTTATAAAATATTTTACAAAATATTTTTAATTAATAATTACATAATTTTTATCAATTAATAGTCATTTAATAACTCTTTGAATATAAAAAAAATAAAAAAATAAATGAAAGATGGAAAATAAGAAGAAAATGAAACCCAAACTTCAAACGGCCATAACTTTTGATCCGGGACTCCGTTTGAGCTCTACAGCATATCAAATCGAAGCTTGCGACGAGCTCTACATCCCTATGGATAGGTGGAACCCGTCCAAGGTTCTTTCGAGGCCCAAAAAGTCCCCGAAGGCCTCCAAAATTGAGTTTTTAGTCGGGGCACCCCGGTTTTTCACCGTTCAAATAGCTATAACATTTGATCCCGAGGTCCGATAAACCTCTACCATATATCATGTCGAAGATATTTTAATGTTCTTCGATTTGACTGATTGTGGAGATGAAACGGACTCCTGGATTAGAAGTTATGGTCCTTTTAACATTCAAATGGTTATAACTTCCGATCCGGATGTCTGTTTGGCCTGTACCATTAACTATGAACAATGAATACTAATAATTTAAATTTATTAAATAACAAAACATTCTAAACATAATTAAATTACAACTAATTAAAAAAAATTAAAACTAATAAAAAATTAAAAATAAATATTAAATTAAAAATAACATAAATACCTTCAAAATTGATATGAGGTTGATCTCCGATAATTGTTGAAGACTTCAATATCAAATCTGCAAAAAAAATTAAACTTAAAAAACTGTGAACTCTAAAATTAGAGAAGTTGAGAGTGAATGGAAAAAAACGGCTGGGTGTATTTATAAGTTAGATTATATGCGACGGGACTATTTGCGACGGGTTTCCCGTCGCAAATAATACTATTTGCAACGGGACCCGTCACAAATACTTTAGCCCGCATTTATTACGGTCAATGGTAACATAGTTATTTGCGATGGGACCCGTCGCAAATAATAACCTGCCGACATACTATTTGCGACGGGGGTATATTCCCGTCGCAAATAGTTTCTACCGCCGCCGGATATTTGCGACGGGGGTATATTACCGTCGCAAATACTTTTTACCACCGCCGGTTATTTGCGACGGGTGGTAACCACCCGTTGCAAATAATTTTCCCGCGTTTTGGCGTGCAATGCGCGCCAACCTTTTTGCGACGGGTGGGATTTCCCCGTCGCAAATAAGTAGTTATTTGCGACGGGAAAATCCTCCCGTCGCAAATAAGTTTTTAACAGGACTATTTGCGACGTGATTTATTCCCGTCGCAAATAACCCGTCGCAAAAAGCCGTTTTTCCCGTAGTGTTAGTAAAATTGAAGAGGAAATTGAGTATTCATTAATAACATGAGACAAATTTCACTTTTTATAGTTAATATAGAAATTTGGGTATGTTTAGAAGATGAAAGTGAATAATAATAATAATGGAAAACTTATTTATGGGTCATTAATGTTTTGATTCTATTTGTATAAATGTTCAAATATAGAGGAGTTTTTTAAATGCTATAACATAGATAAAAGTATTTGAGAATTTTTAGGAAGATTACAATGTTTTTAGGTATCCATAAATGATCACATGATAGAGAAAATTCCAGAGCACCGTAAGGTCAATAATAGAGTACGAGGAAATGAATGATTCTTTGATGGACTATGTGAAAAATATATAGGTCCAATCACATTGTTCCTCTGACAATATTTATGACTAACTTGACAATGAATCATAGAGAATTTTATAATACTATAAGTCTTCTGATGAACTAAAAATAATTAAATATAACATTTATTGTCAATAATTATAAAAAATAAAGTTACAGAGACGATATTATAGTTCATAAAGATGAATTTATAATACACTGTAAAGAAAAAAAACGCAACATCAAATTATTTGAATGGAGAGTACTATGAAATGATTGAACATTTCATTCCATGATTGGGTGGATTTTATAATATCTATTTGATGTTTTTGGATATTAAATTTAGGTGAATAATAATGATTTTTAGAGATAAATTCTTATTATTATTAAATAAATTACCACAGATAAACCATGTGGTAAAATTCTATTACTATAGTAGAGTATAAATAAAAATATTTTATGTCACCCATTAGGTTAAGACTATGATTCTAGAAAACATATATAGATGAATATATAAATTATAGTGAAAATAAATGGGATATTTAATGATATATCATAAAATGATGAAGAATAGTTCTATAGACTATGAGATTTACAAATTTTCTTCAAACGTAAAGGATCATGGATTGTGGATAATTAATATCAAAGGTAAATTTTACTAAAAATTAAAATGAGATAGAAGATAATTATAGTTTTAACTATCTTTATATAAGGAATGGGAGTGATATAGTTTTGACAATTTGGAAGATAATCTATTGTCCATAATGAATAATGATTTTATTATTTGTATTGATATAATGATAAATTTGATTGAAATCTAAATAATTTTTAGATCTTTTCTTTCTTTGAATACATTAGAGTAGCTAATAGAGAGTATATTAGTGAAACAATCATAAGATATGGTTATAATGTAAATTAGAAAACTATTTTGTCCTTAATTATAGAAAAAATACAACAAAATATTGAATATAACACCATCACTTTAAATATTACATGTAATTTCCTACAAAATAAATGGATGGAAGAATATGCATGATCATAAGATCAAAAATTCATCATTCCAAAAACATTTGTAACACATACCAAAATTATTGTTTCCCATGGAATGTCATTGCACTATGAAAAACCTTACCTAATCATCCATGAATTACCTAAATTAAAGACAATATTTTATTATAATATATTCCCTAGGTCATTTATGATTGTATTTTTTTAGAATTATGTCAAAACATTAACTCCCAAAACACTTATATTTCTCAGATAATGTGAATTTCCCCAGTATATAAACCAATTCTTAATCCAATTGATGTTTTCTAAATCAACAAAAAAGTGTTCACCAAATTTACCCATCTAATCAGATAGTACATGTTAATTATCTCTATAACCTAGGGAAATAGAAACATACGAAAGAGGTGATCTCAGATGCTCTGTGATGGTAAAATAAGAGATAACAATCAGAGGTCCTAAGTGATTATAATATGAAAATATATATATAATCAAGATACATACGAAAAAACCAAACATAATATTTGGATATAAATAATTTGAAAATTTGATGAAACAAACTAAGATACCACAATAAAACTGACGCCCAATCCGATCGTCTACATAACCAAAGGAATTCCTATCCCCATGGGCTGGAGACTAGCATCAAGGCATCAATAAAAAACTATTCAGAATATTTTATACCAAATAGGAAAATGATAAATAAAATATATAAATAGTTATTTGAATACATGAGAATGGAATGTTCCTTAATCATAGAAAAACAATATTATCAATACAACTCGAAAACAAAAAAACACTCTAGGAACACATTTAACTATAATGGATAACTAAAACCCCACCCCAATACTCAATATGATAATTTACTCAACGTCCCAACATCTCAGTACCATCTTCTCATACCATTACGACATAAAACCAACCTTCTCATTATGATTCCCTACCTTTTCATTCATTAAAAGATAATAACTGGTCTACACACTGATATAAAGGTGTGTAGGGTATCAGATAAACATGCTATATCGGATCACATGAAGTTGTCCTATATGTACTCTCTATAAAATAATTCCCATAAGATAAATTTACAAAAAAATCATGGTAAAAAGTAATGAAGATTTATATCAAATATATGGTAAATAATTTCCCCTTTTTCTACAGTTCGATAATAGTCTAGAAGAATGATTTATAATGAATAATATCGATAAAATTTTCCAATAAGGTATATCAAATAATAATAAGTACAAACCCAAATAAATGAAAAAATTTAAAACACAACAGTATTAACACTTTTTCAAGTTATCTAGGTTAATCATACATAAATATGAATAATGCACACTATATTTCCCTTGAACCCATCCATCATGGATCAAGGAATCGTTAAACTCTCTATAAATAGATCAATAAAACAATGTATAGTCATAACATATATCCATTTTCATCTCTCTCTATGAATAGAAGAAGAACCTTTAAAGTGAACCCTTTATAATATAAAAGAAGTTATTTCCAAATACCACACCTTCCACCTATGTACTGAAGGATCCCATATTCTTCATTTCAAATCATTCCAAGGGTGTATAAAATATAAAAATACAATTTAAAAATTTTCATCAAAACCCTACATTGAATACCCATTTCTGTAACACCACAAGCATTCACGGTACGCTTCTCTTTGAATAATAC
Organism: Viscum album; assembly: GCA_963277665.1. Classification (NCBI taxonomy): domain Eukaryota; kingdom Viridiplantae; phylum Streptophyta; class Magnoliopsida; order Santalales; family Viscaceae; genus Viscum; species Viscum album. Next base: position 1,118,841,094 of record OY728120.1, read on the forward strand.
AGTGGTGTGGGTTGTACGCAACATCGAGTTCTAACACACACCACATCCAATCAAACTAGCCATTATGAATAGTAATACCCACTTTTTAAAATTTTATAAATTTTATATTTCCAAATGGACTTCATTTTTGGATTCAGAATATCGAAATTATCCTAGGGTGAGTTTTTGGTATTTTTCTGAAAACATTCAATTTTTGATGAATAGTGAAAAACACTGAGTTATTAGTTAAAAACCGACTTTTTATTTAAATATTTATTTATTTTATTTTTATTTTAGGTCAAAATAGATACGTAATACCTATATAAGTTCAATGTAATTCATTTGAGTCAGTTTATAATAATTAGACATATAAAAATTGTATTAAACTTTTCACCGTCTTTTACCCACCTCCTAGGAGAATTTACAAATTCACATAAAAAATAATTTTACCGCTTCTCTGAGTGGAATTTCGAAATCCAAGAGACACAGTTAATATCAAGGAGTAAAATGTGGTTCAATAAGATAAAAATAATTTTTTGTGAATAGAAACATTTTACTTTTATTCACCACGATTAAAAGTATGTAGGATAATTAAGGGTAAAAATGATATTAATATTACCTTAACACATGTCCTAATTCTATTGGAAAAGTGTATCTCAACCAAAAAAACATTAGGAATAAAAATTTGTCATTTAGATCCACTTGGATTAGATTAGGACATTTATTATTATTTAATTCAAAGAAGAGTTAAAAGAGTTAAAATCAAAGTTTATTAACTAAAACATTTTTAATATAGTGTTTTACATAAGATAAATTCGGTTATAAATACTAATTAGAAATATAAAAAGATTTCCTACATAATGGTATTTTATTTATAATTTTTATACATTATATAATTTAATTTATTTATGACACAATGGTGATGCAGTAATTACCTAATTAATGAAATATTAAAATAATTGATTATATAAATACCCAAATAAATGTAATTTGATACTTTTTACGAATTCCACTAATTTTATAGGTTAATATGACATGTAATTATTGAATTAATTGTGTTTTTTAGTAATCATGTTGTTATTATTTTCACAAAAATCAAATACCAAATAGTGTCAAAATTGACATAAAAGAGTTTTTAAAACAATTATTATATTATTAATTGATATTCAATCTCTAAAAATATCAGGATCAACCAAGAAACTTATATAATTATAGTCGTGTCATTAATGGACCACATGGGGGTCGGTTGGATGTATATAATATGTTTATTAACTATATAATATATAAATACAAAGTGACATGGTAAATGTCAAACTAATTAACTAAGAGTTAAAACTAATAGATAAGGTTAATATAATAACCCAAACCTTTATAAATTCTATTGGGTGAATTTATTTAGACACATCCCTACCTTATACTTTTAATAATCCACTTTTGAGCCTTTATAAACCAAATATTAATTTATTATAAAATAATATTTCTAAGTTTTCCAAAGGTGCCTCGTACCCCTCTTATAAAAGGGCACTTCCCCTTATCACTAATTCATAGATTCAAAGCCTTTTTACTGGCCAACCTCTGCACAAATACTCTCTCAACTTCCCTGAATTCATCCTAGAGGCCTTATTTTGATCAGAAAGCAAACATACGGAGCCCTTTTGATCAAATCAAAAGGAAGAACCCGAAGAAGATGTGATGTTTTCACCACCCTTTTTCAAGTTCATTTCTTCTTCAACATCTTCTTTACTTGTTATTTCCATTATAAAATAATAAATCTAGTATATTCAATATAAGGCGATGTAATTATAAATATGTAACAACCAAATTCATTATTTTATCCATCCCTTGAATGAAATGTCACCATACGTGCGTACGTATGGCCTACCGTTTCCACGTCGTGGTGTAATTGTTATTCAATATATTATTGTTTAGATGGGTATAATAATGATGTATAATTCATTTAAATAAAAAATATAACATGATAATGATTCTATATATATGATATACCATCCAATTATATATTATTATAATATCAAAAGAATGATATTGTCGCTCGTGCGTATGTACAGACTACCATCTCCATGAACGCGATGAGATTCATTCCCCATCGTATCCACTCAAGAAAAATTCTCATTTGATCATTAAAAGTAATTTTTAAGAACTTTATATTATTCTAAATGTGAATAATATACATCCTATCAATAATAAACACGACTTATGTAACAAAACATATAAAAGAAAACGAGTAAGTTAACACATGAAATGATGATAATACTAAAGTATTATTAAGAAAGCATTATTACAAGTTCATTTATGATATCATATTTCTGTATATTGTTCTTGTATAATTTAATAACAATTTTTTAACAATTATATATGAGATTAACATACCATTTACTACGGAAAAGTACAAGGTAAGGGGTTTTCATCTCACTATTTATTCCCTTGAGATTCATGCTATATTGACACTATTACATTTTGTGTGGTGTATGTACTGCCCATAATTGTATTATTTGGGTAATAGAAATTAATTTATGTGTATTTACATATTAATTATATGATAACTCTTTCATGGGTTGTATGTTTCGTAAGTTACCAATTTGGTAATGGTTATTTCACAATATCTTCATTATCCGAGGTTGTTTATACGTAGTTATCTATTGGGACCTCTTTATCATCCACATCCATGTTTCGTAAAAATGTATTTCAAAAAATTCATACTATTTTACAGAATATGGGTTAAAGTCATTTATACCATTGTCTGAATTTTATAAGATGTTTATAAAGGAATCATTTTGTCATTTTCCAAACAAGGTCCTTTTTAACGTTTTTGACAGAATTAAGGTAAGAAGAACTTTTTAACTTATACGGAAGGTGCGTCTATTTTCTGCCATTATAAAATCTTTGAAAGCTTCCCTTGCAAAATTATAAGAATATTTTTAGAGTAAATGTTTTCTTTTATAATTATGTGATTTTAAATGATTTGAAAAAAAGAGATATTTCCCTCAAATAGTTTTGACTTCATATATGTCAAAATCCTTGTATTTTAATCTTATTTGATTTTTATTTGTTATGAAACAAAACATCCATTTTGTATTGAAGGTTTTGAGTTATGTTTGACTGTGGATGTGTAATTTTTATACCATTCATGGTTTATGGAGAAAGTATTGACATTTCGTATTCTATTTTTAATACGAATGTTTATGTTATGTTTAAACCTGTTCATTTGAGGAATGCATTAGATTTAATAAGTGATGGGTGGATCCCGCTATATCTCCTCGATGCATCGGTAGGTCTCATGAGACAAACTAGTGTCTTATCATGAGGCCTTGACAAAATCTTATTTGTAGTCTTGGAATGGGGCCCTGGCTATGTGGTTATGATAGTGTGGCATTATGGATTCCATCATTATGAAAGTTGTTATTGATATTGCATGTGATTATTCGACTAGTAGAATATCTATGTGAATAAGTAAATGGAATTATTTAAATTTTTCTTTTCCATATCATGCTGGAGTTCAAGTTTAAAAGTATTTTGTTTTAGCTATACATTTCCTTAAATGTTTATGTTTTTTTATGAATGTTTCTGCTCAATTGTTATCCTTACTGAGTATCTGAGATCACCCTTTTCAATGTTTTATTTTTTCAAGGATGTGTAGAAGTAATCTATCAATGACCTGTAGGGATAATATGAGGGGATATGAAGGGAATATGTTGTTTTAGTAGTTTTTCACATTATGATGTAATGTAAACTTTATAAATGTATCTAGTCATTCCAATGCTACTAAACTAATCAGTCTTTCGAGACTTGATCTTTCTTGTGATCATGCCAATGTTATGTAACAATTCACTAACTCTAGGAAACTGGGTTCGGGGTGTTACAATTAGTATCAGAGAAATTTTAGTACAAACCATGGAAGCTAGATTTAGATAAACTCTGATTAGAGCACATAGACCAAAGATGGACTTTGACGATTAGTATATAAGAACTTCCTAGAATTTTGGTACTGTAGATATTTTGTGAGTTTTCCAAGAAATACATCCCTTCCTAGATACCAGCTGGTAGAGGCGGCTCTGGCATAGATGTACCGAGGGGTAAAACCCGAAAAAACCTCTTTGAGCTAGACTCGAATGGGAACTGGTGCATGACAACGGGCCTTGCTGCACTCTTGGTTACGACACTCCCGAGGGATATTCTTAGGATAAATATCATTTTCATTACAAACAATTATGAAGGGTTTATGGGTATATACATACTCAAAAAAAAACATTTTCATGATTATGGATTATATCCATAAATAGTTCAATTTATGGTTAGTGTTTTATAAGTATAGAATTATGTATTTTGATTCATAAAATGATCTATTTTAAGCCATTATTTAGAAATGGATCCTAGTGGATGAAATGGAAACTGTATCAATGCACACACACTCCATGTAGTGATTTCCCGCCTACTCAAGATAATTATAGTGGAGATGGTGATACAGCTAGTGCTGACCAGCTTATCACAATACTGGGACAACTCACTCAGATTATGAATAATAACCATACTCGCATGGAGCACCCTGATCCATAGCATGGAGGATCAATGTTATATCTCTTCATGAGGCAAAAACCACAAACATTCGATGGAAGTACAAATCCCTTAGTAGTTGAGAAATGGATAAATTCCTTAGAAAAAATATTCCATGCCTTGGCGAGTAGTGAAAGGGAAAAGGTTATCATGGAAGTTTACTGCCTCACTGGAGATGCTGATCAATGGTGGTCATTGATTCAAAACACAAAGTAAGATTATGAAGTATTAAATATGGAATGGAGGGAGTTGAAAGAGCTTTTCTTAGAAAAATAATTTCCTCATGACCATTGAGCAGATATGGATAGACAATTTCTATGTCTGAGTCAAAAGGAGGATGAGAATGTCGCAAAGTATGAGGCCAATTTTACAAGGTTAGCGAGGTATGCAATAGATTATATACATAACCCAAGAAGTAATATTGATCGTTTCTTTTATGGGTTTAAACCATTTCTCTGTCGAGCTTTAGTATCACAATCTTTCTCATCGTATGAAGATATTGTATGATGTGCTATCAAGAAAGAACATGAATTCTCTAAATATTATGACAATAAAGTAAATCAAGGGAAGAAGAGAATGGTGGAACATGAGACAAATAAAGGGAAAATGGGAAAGAAGGATTTTCTATCCTGTAGTAAATGTGGGATGAAACAACCTGGTAGTTTTTGAAGGGAATGGGAATCTGTTACAAGTGTGGTTAAAAAGGCCACCAAGCTCTTGATTACAAGGGGAAGTAAGAAGCTAATTCTGATCAATTATACAACTACAGATAGATGAGACATTATGCCAGTGAATTTCATAAGTGTTAGAGGAACTTACCTCAGAAAAGGCCATGGGATCAAGGCCAAGCTGATGTTATCAATACTGCTTAGGTAGAATCTATAAAAGACGTGGTGTCGGGAAATTTAATGGTTTCCTCATGTTTAGAAAATGCATTATTTGATTCTGGATCATCGCATTGTTTCATATCTTCACAGTTTTCTAAGAAAATTAGATATTTCCAGTTTTATTTATCAAAGGAGTTGTCAGTTAAAACTCCTAAAGGAAGTATCATTGCAACAATATTTTGTGAATCAGTCCCCATTAGGTCACATAATTTTTCTTTATCCGCTGATCTCATCATCATACCTATGGTTGAGTTTGATATAATCCTCGGTATGGATTGTCTTTTGGACCATGATGAAAAAATTTATTGTAAGAAGAAGGAGGATACTATTTTTGATGATCATGATAAGGAACACCTTATCATTAGAGCAGAATCATCACAACATTATTCTTATCTAGATCCACCCCTAGTAGCTCAACTGAATTCAATTATTGATGAGGAAGAGAATGAAATGACTGTGGGTTAGGAAAGTAATGTTCAAATAGAGGATGTACCTATTGTGAATGAATATGTACATGTGTTTCCAGAATATTTACATGGAAATCCTCCAGAATGAGAAGTTGAGTTTTCCGTTGATTTAATTCCTGGATCAAGGCCTATATCGAAGACCCCTTATAGAATGGCCACTGTATAATTAGTTGAAATAAGAAACAGCTAGAGGAATTTAGTAATAAGTGATTTATTCTCCATAGTGTTTCTCCATGGGGAGCCCCTGTTCTTTTTGTTTAAAAGAAAGATGGATCTATGAGGTTATGTATCGACTATAAGGAGATCAATGCTATAACAATAAAGAACAAATATCCCCTACCTCTCATTGATGATTTATTTGACCAACTGCATGGAGCTCAATACTTTTGAAAGATTGACCTTCGATCTGGATACCATCAGTTGTGTGTGAAGAAGTAAGACATTCTGAAGACAACATCTCGAACCATGTACGGGGCATTACGAGTTTACAGTAATTCATTTTGGGCTGACTAATGCACCCTCTATAATCATGGATCTAATGAATAGAGTTTTCAAGGAATATATCGATGATTTTGTGGTGGTATTTATTGATTATATCTTGGTATACTCCAAAAGATACGAAGATCATGAAAATCAATTGCTCATTATCTTGAACACTTTGAGAAGACATGAATTATATGGGATGTTTAGCAAGTGTGAATTCTGGCATCATGATATTTTCTTTCTTGGCCATATTGTCTCTAAATATGGAATCTCTTTTGATCCTTATAAGACCAAGGCAATCCATGAATGGCTTGCACCGACGAGTATAACTGAGGTACACAGTTTTATTGGTTTAGCAGTTTATTATCGACGTTTTGTCCAGAATTTTGCCCGATTGGCTAACCCATTTACAAAGCTCACTGGAAAAGGGGTTAAATGTTTTTGGAAAAAAATTGTGTGAAGAATGTTTTGAAAAACTTAAGAGAATATTAGTCAATTCTATTATATTGAATCTACCATCAGGTAATGATGGGTTCGTTATTTATAGTGATGCATCGAAGAAAGGACTTGGTTGCGTCCTTATGCAGAATGATAGGGTTGTTTCCTACGCATCACGACAGCTGAAAATTCATGAGGAAAACTATACTACTCATGATCTCAAGTTAGTATCTGTGATCTTTTCTTTGAAGATATGGAGACAATACCTCTAGGATAAAAAATGTGAGATTTATACTGATCAAATCAATTTGAAGTATATTTTCTCACAAAAAGAACCCAACATGAGGCAAAGGAGATGTCTTGAATTACTCAAGGATTATGATTGTACGATACACTACCACCCTGGTATGAAAAATAAGGTGCCATATGCTTTAAGCAAAAAATACCACAGAGTTTGAACAATATGAGAATTGAATGGGATCCAATTTTCATGGATCAAATGATGATGGACATGGGAATAACCATCGAAGGTGAAACATCAGTGATTTTTCAAATGGTTGCCAAACCATATTTACTAGAAATTATTAAGAGTAATCATACTGATGATGAATAATTTCAAAAGAATATTAAAGCTGTGAATGATGGGAGATTGAGAGACTTTGTATATAAAGATGAAATTTTGAAATTTGGGAAGAGACTTTGTGTTCCCGATATACCTTATCAAAAAAGGGAATTGCTGGACAATGCTCATAGTTCCAGTTTCTATATACACCCTAGGAGAACCAAAATGTATAGAGATTTGAAGAAAATTTTTGTTGGGACAACATGAATAGGGAGATTGCTGATTTTGTGTCAAGATGTTTGGTTTGTCAACAAGTGAATGCTAGATGGCAACAGCCTAGTGGAGTATTGCAACCTCTTCACATACCTAAGTGGAAATGGGATAATATTATAATGGTCTTCATTATGGGGCTACCAAAGACTCCGAGAAGGAATGATGCAATATGGGTCATTGTTGATCGTATTACCAAGTCACCACATTTTCTTGCAACAAGGGAAGATTTACCACTTGAACGTCTTGCATGAATATATATTAATGAAGTTGTGAGACTTCATGGAGTACCCCTATCGATTGTTTCTGATCGTGAACCTCGTTTTACTTCAAAATTCTGGAAGAGTCTTCAGAAGGCCTATGGATACTGAACTTCATTTGAGCACTGCCTACCACCCTCAAATAGATGGATAATCAGAACAGACTATTCAAACCATAGAAGAAATGTTGAGATCCTACTCACTTGACTTTCAGGGTACATGGGATCAATATTTACCTCTCATACAATTTTCCTATAACAATAGCTTCCATTCGAGTATTCAGATGGCACCATATGAATCATTACATGGAAAAAGATGTCTCACACCAACCTTTTGGGATGACGTTGGTGAAAGAAAACTCATAGGTCCAGAACCGGTGGAGGATACATTGGAAAAGGGTAAGGTAATTCAAAAACATATCAAAGCAGCTCAAAGTAGGCAGAAGAGCTATATCGATAAATGAAGGAAGGATTTGGGATTTCAGGTAAGAGATAATGTTTTCTTAAAGGTATCTCCATGGAAGGGAGTTGTACATTTTGGTAAGAAAGGTAAATTGAGACCTAGGTACATTGGACCTTTTGAAATTCTAGAACGAATTGGGGTTGTAGCTTACCGTTTGGCAATGCCGCCATGTCTCTCCAAAGTTCACGATGTGTTCCCTATATCACTATTGAGGAAATACATTCCTGACCCAATGCATGTACTCACATACGAGGAATTAGAACTGGAACCCGATCTATCTTATTGCGAATAGTCCATCAGGATTCTTGATACCAGAGAATAGGTGCTGAGAAACCGGACGACTCGTCTGGAAAAAGTTCTTTGGTGAACCATAAGATGGAAGAGGCAATGTGGGAACCTGAGGAACTTATGATGAAGAATCATCTGAGTCTTCTTATATAGTAATTTTCTAGAAATTTTGAGTCCAAATGTATTTGAAGGAGGGGAGAATGTAACACCCAAGCTTCCACGTTATGCTTCTCTTTGAATAATACAGTAGCGTGTGTTGTATGCAACTTCGAGTTCTAACACACACCACATCCAATCAAATTACCTGTTATGAATAGTAAAACACTCTTTTTAAAATTTTATAAATTTTATCTTTTAAAATGGACTTCATTTTTGGATTCGGAATATCGAAATTAGCCTATGGTGAATTTTTTGTATTTTCATGAAAACATTCAATTTTTGATGAATAGTGGAAAACACTGAGTTATTAGTTAAAACCCGACTTTTTATTTAACTAATTATTTAGTTTATTTTTATTTTTGGTCAAAATAGATACTTAATACCTATATAATTTCAATGGAATTCATTGGAGTCAGTTTATAATAATTTTAGACATATAAAAATTTGTTTGAACTTTTCACCGTATTTTACCCACCTCATAGGAGAATTTGAAAATTCATATAAAACTATTTTTTCCCACTTCTGTTGGTGGAATTTTGAAAATACGAGAGACATGGTTAATATCAAGCAATAAAATGTGGCTTAATAAGAAAAAAATAATTTTTTATGGATAGTAACTTTTTACATTTATTTACCACAGTTAAAAGTTAATCGGATAATTAAGGGTACAAATGATATTAATATTACCCTAACACATGTCCTAATTATATTAGACAAGTTTATATCGCCCAAAAACAACCATAGGAATTAAATATTGTCATTTAGGTCTACTTTTATCAGATTAGGACATTTATTATTATTTAATTCCATGAAGAGTTAAAAGAGTTAAAATCAATTTTTATTAACTAAAAAATTTTAATATTGGGTTTTACAGAAGATAAATTCGGTAATAAATATTCATTAGAAAAAAAAGAGATTTCCCACAAAATTGTATTTTATTTATAATTTTTAGACATTAACTAATTTAATTTATTTATGACATAATGGTGATGCAGTAATTACATAATTAATGAAATATTAAAATAATTGATAATATAAATACCCAAATAAATGTAATTTGAGACTTTTTATGAATTACAATAATTATATACGTTAATATGACATGTTATTATTGATTAAATTATGTCTTTTTGAAGTAATCATCATGTTATGATTTTCAAAAAAAAATCAAATACAAAATAGTGTCAAAATTGACATAAAAGAGTTTTTAAAACAAATATTATATTATTAATTGATATTCAATCCCTAAAAATATAAGACTCCACCAAGAGTCATATATAATGATATGTGTATCATTAATGGACCACTTAGGGGTTCTTGAATGTATATAGTATGTTTATTAACTATATAATATAAAAATACAAAGTGACATGATAAATGTCAAACTAATTAAATAATAGTTAAAACTAAAATATAAGGTTAATATAATATCCCAAACCTGTCTAAAATATATTGGTTGAAAGTATTTCATCCCATCCCCACCTTAGACTTTTAATAATCTACTTTTGAGCCTTTAGAAACTGAATCTGAATTTATTATAAAATAATATTTCTAGCATTTCCAAAGGTGCCCCTCTCCCCTCTTATAAAAGGGAACTCCCCCTTATCACTAATTCACACATTTAAAGCCTATTGACTCGGCCAAAACCATCCCAAATACTCTCTCAAATTCCCTCACTTCAACTTATAGGCCTTAGTTTGATCAGAAAGCCAACCTAAGGAGCCCTTTTGATCAAATCAAAAGGAATAACCCGACGAAGAGATAATGTTTTCACCACCCTTTTTCACGTTCATTTCTTCTTCAACATCTTCTTTCCTTGTTATTTCCATTGTAAAATAATAACTCCATTATATTATATATATTGTGATGTTATTATAAATATGGAACAACCAAATTCCTTATTTTATCCATCACTTGAATGACATGTCACCATATGTGCGTACGTACGACCTACAGTCTCCACGTCGTGGTGTAATTGTTATTCAATATATTATTATTTAAATGGGTATAATAATGATCTATAATTCATTTAAATAATAAATATAACATAATAATTATTTTTATATATGATATAACATCCATTTATATATTAATTTAATATCAAAAGAATGATATTGTCGCTCGTGCGTACGTACGGACTACCGTCTCCATGAACGCGATGAGATTCATTCCCCATCGTATCCATTCAAGACTAATTCTCATTTGATTATTAAAAGTAATGTTTAATAACTTTATATAATTCTGGATATGAATAAGATACCACCTATCCATAACAAACACAGCTTATGTAACAAAACATATAAAGTAAAACGAGTAAGTTAACACCCCAAATGACGATAATACTAAAGTATTATTAACAAAGCATTATTATAAAATCATATATGAAACCATAATTATGTATATGGTTCTGGTATAATTTAATAAAAATGTTTTACCTATTGTAAAGGAGGTTAACATACCATCGACTAATGAAAATTACAAGGTAAGGGGTTTTCATCTCACTCCTTATTCCTGTGAGATTTATGCCTTATTTCCACTATTACCTTTTGTGTGGTGTACGTACTGCCCATAATTGTATTCTTTGTGTAATAAACATTAATTTATGTGTATATAAATATTCATTGTATGATACCTCTTTCATTGGTTGTATGTTTCGTAAGTTGCCAAATTGGTAAGGGTTATTTCACAATATCTTCATTATTTGAGGTTGTTTATAAGTAATTATATACTGGGACCTCTTTCTCATCCACATCCATGTTTCTTAAAAAATATATTTCAAAACATTCTTACTATTTTACATAATAGGGTTTAAAGTCATTTATAACCTTGTTTGAATTTTTATAATATGTTTATAAAGGAATCTTTCCATTGTTTTCCAAGCATGGTCCTTTTTAACCGTTTTGACAGAATTAAGGTAAGAATGTATTTTTAACTTATGCGGTGGGTGCGGCTATTTTCCGCTGTTATAAAATATTTGAAAGCTTCCATTACATGATTATAAGAATATTTTCTGAGTAAATGTTTTCATTTATAATTATGTGACTTTTAAAGGATTTCAAAAAAAGAGATATTTCCCTCAAATTGTTTTGATTTCATCTATGTCAACATAATTTGATGGATTTTAAGCTTATTAGAAGTTTATTTATTTTGATACAAAACTTCCATATTGTATTGAAGGTTTTGTGATATGCTTGACTGTAGATTTGTTATTTTTATACCATTTATTTTTTATGGAGAAACTATTGACATTTCGTATGCTATTTTTAATATGAATGTTTATGTTATGTTTAAAAATGTTCATATGAGGAATGCATTGGACTTAATAAGTGACGGGTGGAGCCCTCTATAGCTCCTCGATGCATCTGTAGGTCTCATGAGACAAACTAGTTTCTTGGAACGAGGCCTTGACAAAATCTTATTTGTAGTCTTGGCACGAAGCATTGGATACATGGTTCTGATAGTCTGGAATTATGCATTCCATTATTATGAAAGTGGTTATTGATATTGCATGTGATTAGTAGACTAGTAGAATATCTATGTGAATAAGTAGATGGTATTATTTCATTTTATATTTGCCATATTATAGTGAAGTTCAATTTAAAAATGCTTTTGTTTTAGCTATACATTTCCTTAAATGTTTATGCTTATTTATGAATGTTTCCGCTATATTTTTATCCTTACTGAGAATATGAGCTCACCCATTTCAATGTTTTATTTTTCCTAGGATGTGAAGAAGTAATCTATGAATGACATGCAGGTATAATATGAGGGGATATGAAGACAATATGTTGTTGTTGTAGTTTTTAACTTTATGATGTAATGTAAACTTTATGAATGCATCTAGCTATTCAAAGGCTACTAAACTAATCTATCATACGAGACTTGATCTTTATTTTGATCATTCCAATGTTATGTAATAATGCACTGACTCTGGGTAACTGGGGTCGGGGTGTTACCATTTCACATTCCATTTCCAAATCACTGAAAACCTACATTATTTTAATAAAATTATGTGGAAACCATTTTTCATAGAAATCCCATTTACATACAGAATGTGTTAAATAGTTCCATTTCATTAAGAATATAATTTAACAATAGAAGATTAATCAATAGATCACAAAACATAGGCTGGAGACAAAACCTATCACCGAAAACATAGGTCAAAATCTATTCATAATTAGATCAACCATTAGTAGATGAATTATAGAGACAACAACAAAGACCCAACAAATGATTCCCACATCATTGAATCAATTTCATAAAATAAATAGTTATTGAATTAGATAGATGAAAACATACCTATATAAATTCATATGTCTCACCACAACCAATACAATGTTAAGAATCTAAAAAAATATTACATGACATATTAAGATGGAATAAAAGAAACATCATCATCTCACATTCATAGATCTATAAATGTTTCCTGATTCTATTTCCACAACCAATGGAAATGAATATGTAGAAATGATTCTTACCATGAAATAGGAAACATGACTAATTAGTGGATCAACTGTAGAATGGAATTTTCAAAAAGGATAGAAACCACCAAAAATCTATTAAAAGAAAAATTAGGGGACGAGAGACACAAGTATAATACAATAGTGGTGGAGTTACATAAGACTGGCCAATAAATCATATCTAAATTAAAGGGTTGACATCATAATCCTTAGATTTATGATGTCAATCTACCATAATATTATTATAATTGAAAATATACCACGTCGAGTAAATTTTATCCTAAGTGACCATTTTACATAGTAAAAATATAATTTTTTGGAAATAATTTTTGGATTAATATAGATTTATGTCATGAACCCCGTAACTTTTTTAAACAATAATCTATAGTCTTATGATATACAAATAATTTGGAATAAGTACAAAATATAGTCTCGGTTAAAAAAATTCCCAAATTGATCTGAATCTCTTGGTAACAAAATTTACAACTATAGAACATAAATGAGATTATTAATTTTTTACCATGATCATAAAAACACTATAATATAGAAATTTTCATACTCAAAAAGTTATGTAGAACAAGGAATATCCAGAAAAAGGAAATTCCATAACTCCCTCATCAAAGACTCGCACTCCCATGTCTCATGAGAATCATACATGTGTTTTCATTACATTATCACCAATAGGATAATGTTACTACATAATACATTCAACTAAGAATCAATTATCATTACCAGTTTCTCCTTTATTTACATATTTGGATCCAAATTATTATCACTGATACTATGAAAACGATATCAATTAAGATGATATTTTCAAAGATGAGATATATATGGAAAAAATCCTGTATATTTATATATTGATTAAGAAAATCCAAAGGATATGTGTCTTTCCCAAAAAACATTAGAACCTCAAAAGATCCAAAAATTCTTAGAGATGGATTCCTCTATTTCTTAATATGACCGTGACCCAAAACAAGATAAAAATTTAAAAAATCCGATCTAAAATTGAAAATTACTATGGAAGACAATGACAATCCCAAGATTATTTTTATCACACTGCTCTGTATCCCACACCAATATATATCCAAAATCTTCACGGATGTCCCTATAATGAAGATTTTTCCAATATGTGAAGTTAATCCCACATCTTCCCAACAAATATGTGATCTGTACAGAAATATTTAAATGCCTCTATAGGTCTTATTTTGATCCATGATTAATAGATATATTTATTATTAAACACCACCAATCACTGAAAGTTGTCCAATGATCCATCAAAATCTCAGATGCTGGTGTAAATCATATCACCTATAATCTGAGTCACATACTCCCTCTAATCATCTCTCAATGGATGATAAGTTGTACTCTACATGACCAGAGACTCCATCTCCTCTTAGAGACTCTTCTATAATTATGTATTATACAAGGGAACCTAATCATAAACAAATACTAAAGGAAACCCATGTGACATCATGATCTCAAAGAAAACTATGTTACCAACCTCATAAACATTTGTGGTGTCCCTAATCAAAATGAAATGAGTATAATTATTCAACTAATCAACAACCACCTAGATAGAATTCTTCCCCAAGGGATTTCATGGTAATATAAGTACAATTTCTATTTTCACCACATGTAATATTCATAGTAGCACAAGAATGGGATGGAGAAAACCACACGGTTTCTGAAGCTGTACATTTATATTTGGGTAGGAGAGTTATTGGGACACATAATCAACAGTGAAAAAATTCTTAACCATCCCCCATAATCATGGTATCATATCTGAATACATCCTTATTATTCTTAGATTACAAAACCATGAATAAAATTGATTGTAATATAACATTAAATACCTCACAGATGAATAGAAAAAAAACTTTTCCCCAACAAGTATATAGAATTAGAAGGGAGAGACTAAACAGAAATGGTCTACCCCTCAAACATGATCTCTATTATTCCCCTCAATTCATTATCATACTTATGGTTCCAAATAATATATTCCAGGAGGGATGATGATAAATTCAAACTTGTAAAACCCATACCTAAACAATATTCATGTGTGTCTACATGTAATTGAGTGAAGAGACTCATCGTGTATTACTATTTTTTTTTTGATTCTATAACTACCAATGGTGTAACATTTTTTCTATGATATTTTGTGACTACATGTCACTTCCCAATGGTGTTGTTGATTTCAACATCATATTTTTAAATGTATCCTACCCACAAATATAATTTGAGAATAATTTCCTTTGGAAAAATGATATAGATCATACTTTAATGATCATAAATAACCATGAACCACTCACAAAATAAATATTACCACAAATATATAAGTGCATATATATTCATGGAAGGAACAAAATAAATAATGATGGTTAATTCTTAGGAATCTGAAGTTGATAAGTACCATAGGCCATAGACTAATGATCCTGCGTAAGTACACAACCAAGACCAGTAATAGAAGCATCACAGTACACCGCATACCCCTTACTCCACTAAAGTATGTTCAAAACTATTTCCATTTTCTAAAGGCATTTTACTCATCAATATCAGACAATGATTTTTCTCCCATTTTAACTTCACCCTCTTTATGGTAATAACTATAATGGGTATTGGAATTGTGAATACATCATTAGAGAACCATAAATAGTATCTGTCCCAAACAAAGATTCTCCAATAGATGAAGATAGTTTTTTGTTCCATCAATGAAAATAAATCCTTCACCATCTCTTGATCACATGATAATCCATGCAAAAATTGAAATTACCCTAATTAAAATAATTCATGGAATAAAAAATTAAATTCTTATAATTTCACATATAATTTTTTTCCTCATCATTATTTCCAATACATGATTCATATAGTTCTCATTCTCAACCTCTAACCTTGGGTAAAACCGGATATCATCTAGAAAGACTATGAGAAAATGATAAAGATATTAATTGAATATCTAGTTAATTAATTCCCTGAAACATCATGAGTTGTAGTCAGAATATATGATTCAAACAATATTCCTAATGGATATACCTTCTATTCAATGTTGTATTAGAAATATTTGCCTCTTGGCCTTGAGATAAGGATATACCAACTGATGAACAATCATCAAAAACCATATCACCCATATTAATTGATTAAAAAATCATCCACATGGGGAAAATGGTAAAGGTTCTAAATTATCACCTAGTCCAACATCTGATAGTCCCTGAAATATTGAAGTGAAAATTATTCATTCTTGGAAAATAGTAAAGGGGAGTCCTACAGAGAAAGACTACAATGAAAAAAACCTATGAGAGATCATCCAACTAGACGGTGGGATGTTTTAGAAAAAGGGAATATCTATGAAAATAATTCATCAGTATCAGTTGCATAATCAATAGTAGATCAATTGGGAACTCCACATCACTCTATTGGGAAATTTCAGATACTATTACGTGAATACATTAGGGAAATCAATAATAATATGGGGAATATATCATATATAATAAAAGTCACCATGAGAAGATGAAACATCAAAACACCACAAAATTCTATGTGCGGGGGTCATCTAGGACCATACCATAGATACTACTCAACCTAAAAAACCCTCAAATATATCATAGGTAATAATGGGTTAAACTGAACAACGATAACAAACAATACCAATATAATTAAAAATAAGACAATATATACCAATAATGATTTTAAATAGATCTGGGTTGAGAAGAAAGTAATACTAACCTAACTACACAATAGAAATTCATATAGGGTATTATGGACATAAAAATTCATAATATTTTTACCTTTAAATAGGTTTCACTATCACAATATCAATGGAAAAGAGCTCTATTAAAAATTTTATCAACTCAAAAAATGGGCAGATATAAATGACTGATATGAACCATTATCCATAAATATTATTTCTATATATGATGTAGAAAATGTTACATCTCATTTTAATTTTCCCCATGTAAACATCCATTGAAAACATATCCACTACAAGAAGGTGATTTAGTCCCTAGTCCTATGGATGGAGTGTTATTGGCTTTGAATAATCTAACTAAGCCATATTAGAAATCTGAACTAAAGAACCCTAACCAAAATTAGTAATATTAATAGCATGTAAGAACCTCTATATAAAGAAATGGTGGCTAAAATCATTGAAAATATCTCTATTTGTAGGATATGAATATTGGGTATTCCCAACCTTTACATAATAATTTCATGTTAATGGCACACTTCTTGCTTCTTTTGATAGTTTAGAGGAGGCTATTGGATTTGAAACACCAATTCCACCGCTACGATTATCCTGTATCATAGTGTCGAGAATAATTTGATTAATAAGGGAATTCCCCTGAGGGTTATATCTTAATTTACCATCTTTTGGAACCCATGGATGACATCTTATAAGAATATTTTTATTTTTCAAAAATGGAATAAATGATCAGACTAGAAGATTATCTCAGTTTAGAACAGAAATACAATAGTAGAATCTAGGATTTTGATCAAGAAAATATCTTAGAAGACATAGATCCCAATATCCCTTGGTATCTTGAGGCTCTCAATTTTTAGAGAGAGATAAAATCTTTATATAACATAACAATCATTTTTACAAAAATTTATCTCTCATCATCCAAATGTCTCAATATAAGTACTATTGATGAGAAAAACCTTTGATATAATTATATTTTATATAACCCAGATTAAAAAAAGAGAAACATGTATATAACCTGATCTGCTAAATTCTTAAAGGGTGTTCCCAATCCCCATGTGCATGTGACTAGAAACTAGGAATGAAACAAAAATCATATAGAAATTATTTCTCCCAATCTAAAACAAGATACATGACATATCTACAAAGATGAATGAAACAACATGTAATGTTTATTCTATAAAAAATAAAAACAAATGAAATGATATAACTCAAATGTACCCAAAAAACGACATCAATATGTTAAAAAAAATAGATAAATAAAAAATAACAAACTACATCATGTGATAACTTGAGAAATATCACACCATATCACCTCCACCAAATCGTAACAAGCTAGAAAAAAATTCAACGCGTTATTATGATTCCTTTACTTTTCAGGATTTAAGATACTCTTCTAGGTCTATACACCACTAAAGTGGTGTTCATAATTTGAGATTAATATTCTTTGTGGTACACACCCAATTATTCAAAATAATATATATGAATAACAATAATCATATGCTCAATTTATTGAAAAAATTTCCTGATAATAAATAATTTTTTATATCAATGTCATTATAAAATATTTCACCATTTGTACATAGTTATAAAATAGTCTAGGAAAAATATTTTCAAATAATAATTTCAATTGAATTCAACAAGAAATTATATCTATGAAAAAACAATACAATTATAATTAAAATACGAATTAAAAAAATAAATATAAATCACGATCAGGTAATAAATGTAAATCAGAAATCTATATGACTAATAAGCATTACAAGTACCCAAAAACAATTTATTAGTGATAAGAGAATATAATAACCATCTTGGAATGGAAACCTCTTAAAATTCCAATTCATGTCCTATATCCAAATGTATCCCACTCTACAAATATGAGAACACCCCATAAAGTGAACCCCCATAAAATAAAAAAGATGATAGGCACCAACACAACACCTTCCACCTATGTAACCACTGATCCCATATTCTACATCTAATTGTTTCAAGGATTTTTTATAATTTAAAATACCATTTAAACAACCCCCTTAAAAACCTTCTTTGAAAACCCATTTTTAAATCAATATCACAATTCTTTGAAAATCATCATTCATTTAAGAAAGTTAGGGGGAACCCTTATATTATTAAAAATACCCTTCAAAAACATAAATTAGACCAATAATTACATTTCATTTAGAAAATAGTTTATCAAATAATGAAATATGTACAATTCACAATACATAGACATAATATGGAACCACCAACCTAAAAATTGGTTAATACATGACCTAGAATTAGTTCCATAAATATAAATATAAAAATTAATACAATAATGGAATACCTACCAATGATTAACACATCCTAGAAACGATTCCATAAATGAAATTTCAGTGTAAAGGATATATCACTTTCTACCTCATGAAATGAATGTGTTTCATAATTAAAAACATTAACACAAGACAAGGAATGATGACTTCCCAATGGATCTAGAAGGAAGGGATAAAAAATCACAATAATATCGTATATCTATAATAAAATTTCAATTCAACAAATAAACCAATAGAATGATTAAGTAGGAATTCCAATTACTAAGAGAAATGTATCATAATAAATCTGGGGATTGATCTCTAAAGAAAATGATCTAGAAGGATAATAACCCCCCATTATATACCGGATGAGAAGGGTGGGTTTTATATACTAACCTATATAATGATATGAATAGTTACAAGGGATAAGTATTTAATCCATACTGTTATTAAAGGGTTTAAATCCTAAATTCATGATTTATGATGTGAATCTCCCATAAACTAGTTCACTGAAAAACATGTCACCTCGGGTTAATTTATAGCATGTGAAAATTTTAAATCATAAAAGTCATGTTAATTCCATAATGAATTTATAGCCTGGAATGGATTTGTAGCCTATTTCATATGACATATTTACTATATAATCTATACTTCTACGATATAAAAAATAATTCAAGAATAACCTCTCCCTTGATTTGTTGAAAACACCGAAAATTAACCTAGGATCCTCAAAACCAAAAGTACTCCTCTAGAAAATAATATGGATTCTATCCATTTAACATGAATGGTAAAAATGATGTTTTACAGAAAATAAAGTATGAATCCAAAGAGAGAGTGGATAATATTTTGGAATAAGATTATGACATTGTTATGGTAATAAGTCTAATACTATAAAACATCATCAATTATTAAAAAAAATTATTTTAGGGAACAATACTTTCTTGAGGCATATAATCAGTTCCCATGCATATGGAAAACAAAAAAGGAACTTGTGAATATATTATCTCCTGGGAAATAGAATTTGAACCAATATATATGTGATGATATTGGACCCCACCTATTTACATCAATATATATAAGTTCTAATTGAAAATAATTCATGCATTAGAAAATAATTAACCCTTAGAAACTAATGGGTTGTATAAAACATTCGAAATTAAAATCATTCACTTCTATTTAATAAAGAACCCATGTAACAAAAATTCATTTCATAAAATACATCATAAATAACCTAATTATATAAAATAGGATTCAATAAATGAATCATAAATAATCAAATAAAATAAAATGGGATTCTTTATGACTATATTAGACAAACCATCCGTTTGAAACGAGTTTCAATGACATTGTGTATTTTTTTTTGAAATTTCCAATAAAAAATATAACATAGGATATTTATTTACACTATATAGATTAATGATTTTACAACCATTTTTGTTATAATAATCAATTTCATGCTTTAATATTTATAATTAATCATTTTTTATATATTTATATTCATTATAATAATAATAAGTAATTTTTCATTCAAAAAAATAAATATATTTATTCATATTAAACAAATATTTTAATGATTAATTTATATTTTTAATTTATATTTTTTTATAAGGTAATTTAAAAAAATGAACTTCATTTCTGATATCACAATATCAATCTTCTCTTAAAGTAATGTTTTATTATTTTTTAAAAAATATTCGTTTTCTAGGAATAGATAAATTAGTGATTTTTGAAAAGAATCAATTTATAATAAATGTCCATTTTTATATGAAATTAAAATATGTCTCATTTAAATATATTTAAAATAATTTTTCACAAATTAATAATCATTATACCTTATTATGGTGTATGTTCATGTTTGGGCCTCATACACAATATAAAAAAAATCATTTACTATGTTCTATGTTTTATTGTAGATTAATTTTCACAACTTATACAAATTGAATCCTGAAATTATGTTTTTAATTATTATTAAATTTTAATTATTTAATTTATATTTAAAATTATTCAACTCTGTTTTATACATTAAAATATTACAAATTTTTTTTGTTTAAAATAGATTTTTCCAAAAAAAAACAATTTTGATGGTGTTTGAATGTTTTCAATTGAAATTAAATTTTAAATCTTCTATGTTTTGAATTTTTAATAATGGATTAAAATTTTGGATTCAAATATTCCAATTATAGTAAATATATCTCTTTTATCTAAGGCTAATATGAATAGTAACAATGGTAAATTTTGTTACCAATGTAGAGGGTATATTTGGTAATTTAGGTTAAAAATTAAATGATAATGAAAATAACAGAATTGAAAAACATTCCCAAATAAAGTTGGATGAATTTAAATAACCAATTAACACTTTAGTATCTAAATTAATTCATTTAATAGACACTTTTTCCAGAAAAATATATATATATATAGTTAAAATCAAACAAATGGACAACATGTCATTCTCTTATTTTAATAAATATAATATTTTTAATAAAGGGGTATCCAAGATATATCAATGATCATAAAAAGTAATTTCAAATTTAAAATATTTATCTATATCATGGTAATTTATTTATATTTTTTAGTATGTATATGTCTACCTTAAATACCTTCACAACACTAATGGATTAATTGATTTATTAATGGAAATATTAAATATATGTTATTAAAAATAATAAAATAAAACAAATTAGGTAACTAATGAGATAAATGAATTTTTATATTACCTTAATCTAATAGATATGTAAGAAACTCTTTTTTTCTATATAAACTTGTTATCTAGAAATCTTAAATATTCATCAAAATGAATAGTGTTAAGAGTTACAGTAATGATATTTTATCAACATAATATTTTATTAAATATTTTTAAAAAAATAAAATAAAATAATATTATATAAAATAAAATAATATTATTATATAGTTTAAATTTCATAAGTGTTCATTTTTTGTCCAATTGAAACCAAATAATTAAAATTTATAACAATTTGACATTATATAATTTGTTACCATAGTTAAAATTAATATAGGTTACCTAAGAGTTAATATTGATATTAATGTTTAAAATAATTAAAAACTATTACTAAAATCTATATTTTTTATAATATTATATCAATACCATCGCTTATATTTAAAACTATTTCCATTTCGTGTCATTTGGATAGAAATTTAATTTTTTATAAATTAATATTTTGGGAACATCCAAAAGTACCATAACCTAAATTATAAATGAACACCTCCTCTGTCACTTCTTAACATCACATTGAGCCTTCTTGATCGACCATACAATACCAATTGTATTTCTAAAATTACCTATAAATAATCTAGTGGAGTTTTTTTTCTCCAAATCCCATCCCTAGTATCCCTAAGAAGATATCTAAAGGTAGTTTGATGAAGATAATGTGATCTTAAATATCGACTCTTTGAAGTTTATTTCTTCTTCTATATACTCTTCATGTGTTGTCTCAAATATAAAGTAATAAATAAAGTATAATATATATTATGAGACATTATTATTACTATTAGAATACCATAATCTACTCATTATCCAACATATAAAAAATGAGAGCACCATTTGTGCGTACGTACTACTTACTGACTCCACGATGTGCTGTAATTTGTATTTCATAACCAAAATACATGGATGCACATAATTATGGATATAATAGATGTAGAAAATAATAATGAATTGATATTTATTGTGTTAAAAAACTAATATACCATCCACATACTTTCCCTTTCACCAGTAAGGGAACAACATAATCACTCATTCATACGTTTGACCTACTGTCTCCAAGACACGATGTGATTAATTTTCCATTCTCATCCTTCCAGAATTATTATAAAAATTTATATAATGAAAAAAAAGTACCACTAATATATTATTATTATAATATATATTATGGATTTATATCATATGTACAATAACTAAGGCTTATACGACAAAACACACATAGCATAATGAAGTAGTTAACACCAGAATGAAGGGCACTACTAAAATATTTTTGACACCCTGGGGATGATATGATATTAGAGGATCATATATTATAAAATAAATTTTAATATAGTTATAAAATATATTAATAAAATTATTTAAATTATAATGAATTATTTTTATATATTTGAGTATGAAATTAGACTATTGTTAAGGGTAAATTTCACAATCCCATTTTTAGTATCGATTGTTTTTATATAAGTAACTAATGGGGAATATTTCTCTACTAGGTCCATGATTTCTAAAAATATGTTACTATTTTTTACTATTCGTGTGAAAATTATAAATGTAATTTTTACCGATTTTATAATTTTTACCAAATGGCTTGAATTGAATCATTTTTTCATTTCCCAAATGATGTACTTTGTGAATTTTCCAGAAAAATAAGCAAAAAATTATTTTTTGACTTATATATCATGAATATATTTTCCTACTATCATGAATCCTTAATTACTTAAATATTACATTACATTCATATATGGTTCTTCCTACAGTAATGTTTTTATTTTTTAAATGTGAAACATTTATAAAAAATGTCCAAGATGGAAAGGATATTTTCTTTAAGAATTATTTAATGCAATATTACAAATTCCATTTCCCAATAAGACAATATTATTGGATGTGGCTTATTAATTATTAGTGGTATTATATAAGGATATAATTATTAATCTTTATCTATATATTTTATGTCACATCTCATCATTTTAAGAATTTTGTATTATATTCGATAATGTACATGATACTCAACATCAAACATAAAAGAACAAGTAAATATTATTATTAAATATGGTTGTTCTAACATTTCCATTAGAATGGAAAGATTTAATATTATTAACTAAATTATGATAAAAAATATTTAAAAATGTATACATAATTACTACTTTTGTGATCAATTAATTATAAATGAAAATAAAACAATATATCAAATTAAAGTATATGCTTTTTTAAAAAACAACATAAATGAAAATAATAATGTTTATAAAATAATAAAATTACTCTTGTTGTATTATATTAATGAAAAATATATTTAATATAATAAAGTTTCAATTTTAATATTTATCCAATATATTTTCTAGACATTATACATGAAAATTACAATTTTTCCTATAAAAGAAGTGTTTTTTTTCTAAAAAGGTAGTTTCACTACCTTTTGATGGTGCACAAGTTTTAAATGTATATATCCATAATTTATAAATTATATATGAAAAAATAATCTTATTCTTTGAAATAATAGTATCAAGATAAACTTTAGATGTGTTTTTCATATTTTTAAGATATGTTTCATGTATTGATGAATAATTAAACAATACGACATTTTAATTGAAAAATAAATTCATCAAATTTATTTATTATCTTAAATTATATATTTTAATGGTTTAAAAGTATAATTAAATATTTTTTTACTTATAATATAATTTATTTCATTGTAATCCCTTTCACCATGAAAATTGATATAATAACTCATTTATATTTTATGTTTTTTACATTAAACTCATTTCTTTCCTGCTCTGCAGGATTAGTGTTGAATATAATTTAGGCACATATGTGAATTATATTTTGAAGAAAGGGGAAAAAATTTTAATAAGTACAAAATTTATATTCTAATTGGATAAAATTAATATCTAGATATCATGAATAGAAACTTCAGTAATTATTTTTTATTACCACATTTAAGGGTAAATCGTGTAATTAAAGGTATAAATAAAATTATAAATATAATAAAGTCACTCTGAAACGTCTATTAATTTTAATTCAAGAGATATATTAGACTAAAATAATATGTGTTCTGATTTTTTTGGGTAATGGATCCACTTGGAAGACTTTACGACATTTATAATATTATATTCAATGAAAAGCCAATTTGTAACATTTTTTTAACAATTGAATATTTCTAAATATAGGGATATATAAGAAATATGTTCATCTATAAGTAGTATTTGTAAATTCAAACCATTTATATACATCATATAAATTTATTTATAATTTTTAGTGATAATATAATTACTTTAAATGATGACTCAATGATAATATAGTAATTATTTCATTATTGGAAGTATCAAATAAATTATATTAAACATATTAAAATAATATAATGTGTTATAATTAATTTAATAAATGAATTTTATTGATGAAATTGACATGGTAATGATGATTTAATTGAGTTTTTTTGAAGATATAATGTTGTTATGATATTTTAAAAGAGACTTGTAGTTAATAGAATCAGAATTCACAATAATGATATTTTAAAATTCATAATATTTTTTGAATGATATAAAATTTGTAAAAAAAATGATTTACGCAGATATTTTTTAAAATAACTAAAATTTTATAAATTAGACATTTATTAGTCTTTTTCATGTTATTGAAATTATATTAACCCTCGAAGTATAAATATCATGATAACATGTTAATTCTTAAAAGGGTAAAATAAGTGTTCAAACAAAATGACATGGATATAGAAAACATAAAAACATGTAAAAAATATTATATGAATATTTATCAACCCTTATCACCTATATATCTAATTTTAATTTCTTAAAAGACTATTTTACATGAAAATAACATATATATAATTTTTTTCAAGGATATTTACAATATATCACTCTCTTTGTATTTAATATATTTGATGTGTCCCCAAAGGGAAAAAAATAAATATATAAACGAATAAAAATGTATAATTTTATCATAAGTAAATTATCAAAATTATCGTTTTTTAATATTTTTAACATATTATATACTTAAATTAAATATCTCAATAGTACAAAAAGATATTTATTTAATTTACTAAAAAACAAAATAATTGAAATTATAAATATTAATTTTGATATATTTTGGATGTTGTAATATGTATAATCAATTATATAGATATATTAGACATATGAGAGATTTTTTCACAATTATATTCCAATTAAAAATTTATCATGATGTATTGTTAGTCAAATTAAATGAATTTTATCCAATTTGATGATAATGATATTTTATCTAATGAATATATTATAAAATTATATAAATATAGAAAAATATAAATATTAACAATAGAAATACTTTTTCATAAAAAATTACTTTCAAAATACATTTATTGGAAATTTTTAGGTCTTTGGATCTATAATAGAATTTTTTATATTTTAATATAATGGATTATTCCCAGAGTACACCTCTCCACGTCTATAAAATGGAACCAATTCGTCTATTTTATAAACACTTTGAAACCCATTTGGTTAAGAAGAAATATACCCAAATAACATCCAAGATTCCTTACATACATAATAAATTCATTTTTTATTCCTAACACCCTCCTTATGGGTAATGAGGTGTTACACAATGGAGGTCATCCGAAGAAGAAGTATCATTTTTAATTTAGTATTTTTTTTATTTCTTCATCCAATTACATCAGATCAACTTTAACCACTATGAAATAATAACTCTAGTATGATCAATATAAATTTAGGTTATTATGTTAATATCATAGCCCAAATATATATCAATTTCCCTGAAATAGGAAAAGAATTACTCGATTGTGCGTACGTGTGAACTATCACCTCCACGACCCAATATAATTTGTTTTCCATCACTGTCACAGAAGTGTGGTTAAAATGATGGAATTAATGTCTATATATTATATTAATCACATATTTATCATTATAATATATCAATGAATTCCTTAATTTCTATGCCCAAAAAATTAGAACTTCGAACAAGTATACGTTTGAACTATTACCTTCACGAAGCGATGTGATTCATTTTTAATAACTATATCACATGGATAATGGACATATAAGTATATTTAAAAGAATAATATTACATTTTTAATATTTTGATAATCATATAGATATAAAATAATAATTATATTATTTTCATAATGATCATTTAAAAATGAAAATTTTACTAATGCGTACATACGACCAACATTCTCATGATTACACGGTAGTTCATTTTTCATAAAAATACTTAATAGTTTCATTTAATTTTATAACATTATTTATAAAAATTATAACCATGTCATTAATATTCTTCTCATGATGATTGAATAATGACCAAGATTGACTATAGACATTATAATAATGTAATTTCAGAATAATGTAAAAATACCATCAAAATGCCTATCAAGAAATTAAATAATCTAGTAATTGACATTACAATATAATATTTTATATAAAAGGAATAATAAAAATTTATTAATGTTCAAAAGAAAGTAAATAAATTAAATAATTTTATTATTAATGAAAATAAATGATATATATGATGAATCATACTCAAGGTAATATATTTTATCTCAATTTTAATATTATTGAGGCATTCCGTGATGATACACACCATTTTTTTAATATAAGGTCTATATAGAGCTGAAATTATATTTTATATACATGTTTTATTTGTATATATGATATTTAATGTTTTTTAAATACATTATTTCCTAGATATCATGATTAAATTTTCAATGTCGTATGAGACACCTTGAATGTTTAAGGATTTAATTATCAAATATTTTTCTCCATGATAATATCTTTTATATTGTTTTACATATTATTTTCTGTTGATATAAAATTATTTGAAATTAATTTGTATGTATATTTTGAATTTAATTCAATGTATTTTAAATGGGAATGTTTTTACAATTTTCATATGGAATGTTTTAGCAAATGAAAATAAGAATGATTTATTCTTAATGTATATGATGACAAGGACTTTTCAGCCGATGTGTCCATTATTTTCCTATATTTTTACATTTAAATATTTTTTGTTTTTTAAATTAAAAAAAATCAATAAAAAATTGGGTATTTTGGTATTGATATTTATTTTTCAATGAAAATGATGTTTTAATATTGGAAATGTTTTTTAAAATAAAATGGTATTTTTATTTGAAAGTGATTTTTATATCTGATTAAAATTGTTTCCCAAATGTTTTTATTTAGAATTATTTTATTAATTATATGTTACTTGAGAATTATAAGAAACTCATGAGCCTAATACAAATTATTAATGGGGTGGACCAGATAGCACTATGAATTCCTATTATATCATAACACGGGCAGGCCAATACAACACCAAGAAAGACTATTATAGATTAACATGGGGTGACATAGATTGGGTAAGTCCATAAAATCATAACTAGAAATATGACTTATCGTTATTCCTATATAAAGGGGTTTTAAATGGTTTTATATATAAAATTGTCTAGGTGACCTAATGGAGTTTCAATTTCAAGTTATTGGTTTTAATGTCTTTCTTTAACCAAAACATATTTCTGTTATTCATTTCAATTTTTTTTCTAATTTCTCTCAAAAAAAATTAAGTGGGTTTTCATGGATATCACTATAATAAGGGGTTTCTTCCATTTTAAATCCCTTTATGATATTTTTTGGCCCATCCTAATATTTGAAATGGTTTTTACAGGTATTAATATTGGTTAGGACAAATAAGATGTCATGATGAATGTATTGAATATTTATCTTGAAATTAAATCATTTTTAATATTATGATGGATTACATTGGTAGAAAAATTGGATAATGTGAATAAGAATTTAATATTAATATAAGGTGAATTTTTAAGAGTTTTTCAAAATTACTGAGACCTCAAAATGAAATAGATCATCGAATGTGAATTCAAGTTCAAAAATAGTAGAAAATTAAATGTGTAAGTTTGTGTCCTTAAGTTTGTTATCAAATGGGTTTTTTAAACAACTTTATATATTATTATATATTCATAAGAGTTAAGAATATCATCAGGAGTTTACAATATTCAGGTTTATGAAAAATTTAATGTCTTGTAAACCCCTTTTAGACATTATGATATGAAATTTTAAGGTGGATAAATATATTTTTTGGAAACATTTATTTTTGTAGTAATTAGGGGATATTACTTTTATTGGATGGGAAACAAAAGGTATGAGATTAAAATTGATGTTGAAAAATGTAATGATTATTTTTGAAGAACATATCATATTTTGTTATTGAAATAAGATTATGTACTTTTAAAAAAAGGATCACATGTATGATGGGTGTCTACCGGTCATGCCAGGAAAGGGAAATTTAATCAAACCCATAATAAAAGGGAGAAAAGGTCACATCACATACCACTATACTATATGAACTCTTAGTTAGTATTACATTTAGTTATTGTAAAATGTTTTTATAGATGAAGTATGAGTTGATGGTGGTAATATATCTTCTATCGAATAGATAACCATGGGATTGGAAAATGATTTGGTGATTAATTAATTAATGTTATCTCAGAAGATGTTAATTTTTTTAGGAACCCTATATGATCAAGGTATCTAGAATTATATGGTTATTTATTTTAGTAAAAAATGATTATTTATATTTTCACATCATATTGGAGATCATTATTTACTTTGTCTGATTCTGGTAATTTATAAAATGGATAGTTTAACATGAATACTATTAGGGAAGTTAATTTTTGGTATATGTATTCATGATAACTTATCATTATTTTGAGATATATGTTAAAATTTATCTTCAAGGGAAATGTGAAAAAATCCTTCTTAAATTTTTCTTTCAATCGTAGTTTTTTTTATATTGAGTAATTTCATGTATAATTATTTTTTGAATTATCTATGTTGACCATTAGTTATTACTATTGAATTTTCGAGATGAAAGTTGTTTTTCATCATATATGGTTTATTATTTTTGGTGAATTAAATTATATTATCCTAAAAATTTGGGTTTTCTTTAATGTTTCTTTATAGGGAAAATAGATATTTAGTCTTTTTTGGACTATGTCATTCTGTAGAAGTATATTCATTTTCTTCCAACATGAAAAATTCATCTTGCTTACCTATCATCAAGGAAGAAAATATGAATTTGATTTTGAAATTTATTAAAGGATGAAAAAATACATGTTAAGTAATTATATTTCATTATTTTCTTGTCCCAGGTATCTATATAATTCAACATCTCCATGAAAATAAGCATTAAAAAAAGCATTATATGTTTACTTTTCCTACTAATAAATTCACAACCTTTTAACCCATTATAGATTTAGGGTTTTTTTATTATTAACATTCTAATATCAAGGTTTTATATAAATCTACAACAAAACTTCTCAGTTATTTTTTATTATATATACATGTTTTCTTACATGGAACCCTCTTATTTGTTATCTTAGGTAACCTTCTTACTTCTCATTCTTTATTTTAATGTTGGAGTTTTATTAATACATTTTCCGATGTGGGATTTGAAAAAAGGTAATTAAAAAATAAATAAAAAAAATATTCAATAATGAGATAAAATTGAGAGTATATGAGTTATAAAAGTGTGGGTTAATGTGATATAATAATATATTAATGATGAAATACTATGTATGATTTTTTACAGGATACACAACATAGATCTTTAACAAACAAAAAAAATATTATTATTCAATATGGTAGTTATCACATCTGTGTTAGAATGATGAGAATGAATTCGATTATCTTAATTATGAAAAAATTGTTTGTAAATGTATAAATAATTATTTATTTGGTGATCGATAAATTATAAATCAAAATAAACCCCAATTTCAAATTAAGGGAAATGTTTTTCTTGAAAATTATTTAAATAAAAATAAGTGTGGTTATAGAATAATAAAATTAATATTTTTTATTATATTAAATATATATATATATATAATATTATAAATTTAAGATTTAAAATTTATCTTATATATTTTCTAGACATTATATAAGAATAAATTCAATTATACGGATGATAGGAGTATTTTTTCAAAAGGAAGTTTTGTCTCCTTTTGATGAAACACCTGGTTTGATTCTAGTTTCAACAATTATATATATTATATTTGAAAAAATGAACTTATAAATTGAAATTGGATTTTAAAAATTTACATTGTTTTATTTTTCTTGTATTATTATAATAATTTTCAAATTTGGAATAATAGTGAAAAAATACAATATTTTAATTGAAAACATATTTGTAATCAAATATATTATGTTAAAATAATTATTTTAATGGTTTTACAGAATAATTAAATATATTTTTTATAATTAAATCAAATTTATGTAATTGTAATAAATTTAACCTTGAAATTGGATACAAAATCTAATTAAACTTTTGGACAGTTTCTATTACCCTCTTTCTCGCCACATTTGTGGGATTAACGTTAAAATTAATTTAGAAAAATTTGTGTACCAAATTTTAAAAAACATAACCAAATTTCAGAAGTATTATATTTATATACTAATAGGATCAATTTTATTATTTCACATTTTTAACTGTGACATCAGTAATTTTTTTATCAACATAATTAGTGGTAAATAGAGAAATGAATGGAAAAAATATATTTAAAATATTATAAAATTACTGTAAAAGTTGTCCAGATTTTATTTAATGTGTTATATTTGACCTAATCATTATTGGGGTGATTTTGTGAGCCCATGTTTCTACATGGATGACATAGAGAAATTTATAATTTTATACTCTAATAAGAGTCAAATTTGTCACACTTTTGTTATTTACAATTGAATTATTTTTAACATGATGTTATATAAGAGATATGTTAGTCTATAAATTTAAATTTAAATGATAAATGATTTAACTAAATTATAGATATTTATTTATAATTTTTATTGATAATATAATTACCTTAAATTGTGATACAATGATGATACATTAATTGTTTAATTATGGAAGAATAAAATAAATGATATTAAAAATTAGTGGAATAATTATAAATTGACATAATTAAGTGCCATCCATGGATTTTATGAATGGATTTGATATGTAAGGGATGATTTAATAGAGTTTATTCTTGGATATCAAGTTGTTATGATATTTTTAAAAAGTCTACTAATAAATACTATCACAATTGATTTTATTGATATTATAAAATAAATAATATTTTATTAAATGATATAAAATTTATAAAAATAAAATATTTGGTTCAATAATTTTGATAAGTACTAAAATTTTATAATTGTATGAAATATTTTTCATTTGGAATTTTATAGTAATCATATTAAACCTCAATGTGTGTGTTACATGATAATATTCTAAGAGTTAAAATGGTAAGATAAGGGATAAAAAAGATAATGGTTGAAAAAAATAAAACAAACATTTCCAAAAATGAATAGTGGAATATTTTTCATCCCTTATCACCTTTTGATTGAATTTTATTTTTTTAATGGTCATTCTTCAATGAAAAAACTAACATATTATTTAAGTCAAATATGGTTACAAAATATCAATCTCTTTGTATTAAATATATGTTATGTGCGCAAATGAGCCTGTAACCAACTGGTATAGGCTCTTTCTTGGCATCCAAAGGACCCAGGATAAATATGGGTTGGGAATAATATATGAGGTACTGTAGCATCACTGTAGTGGAGTACTCTAGCAGTACTGTAGCAGTAGTGGAACTATTGTAGCAGTGACACTGTAGCAGTGGAGGCACTATAGTAGGACTGTAGCGGCTACGGGATTGTAGCAGATATTGTTGCAGCACGGGTACAATAGTAGTAATGTTCACCAAAGGGTCCTTTGGGAAAAAAATGGGCTTTCAAGGAATGTATTTACGACACGTGGCCTTGGGCCATCAAGTGATGTAATTGGTCTCCCTCTACCCAGTTAAAAGAAGAAGTTGCTTTAATAATTAAATAAGGCTTGAGTCGCAACGTTAAAAAAAATATATTTTTTATGTTCCCACAATGGGAAGATATCATTATATCAATGAATATAAATGTAAATTTTTACCATAATGAAATTTTTTTCATTATATAATTTAATTTTATTATTTTTAAATATAATTTCATTACCTTAAATTTTTTGTCAATTCTAAAATAATATTTAATTAAGAGAAAAACAAAATAATTAATGTTATAAATATTAGTTTTTATTTATTTTGGTTTCTTTAATGTGTATAAAGAATTATAAATATCTATACAATATATTAGTGATATTGGAAACAATTATATTTGAATTAATACTTTTTATTGACTTATTTTATGTCAAATTAAACGAATTTTATCAAATTTGAAAATAGGTTATATTTTAATGAAGTAATATATTATTAAATTATTTTAAAATCAATAAAATGAAAAATATAACAAAGGGTATAATATATGGTATAAAATTTCTTCACCAATTCATTTATTAACTATTTTGTAGTCTTTGGATAAAGAATAAATTTTTTAATGTTTTAATACTTTGGAGAAATCTAATAGTTCCCCTCACCCCTCTTATAAAAGAGAACTCGTTATTCTCTTCTCTCGACAAATAAAACCCTTTTTGATTCAACCCAAATCTACCCAAATACCATAATATAATTCCTACCCACATTATATAGGACTTATTTTAGTGAAAACCCCTCTTTATAGGTATTGAAGTAATAATCAAAGCTCATTATCCAAAGAAGAGGTATTGTGTTTAATTACGTATTTTACTATTATTTATTCTTCCAAATAATTCAGATATTCAAATACCAAGATGAAATATAACTCAAATATGATTAATATACATATATTTTATTATTTTAATATTCTATCCTAAAACTATATCCACTTTAATCAAATGGGAAAATAATTAATCATTTGGGTGTATCGGTGAATTGTCACCACCACGAACTAATATAATTAATTTTCCATCACTGTATCTCAAGAATGGTCATTATAATGGAATTAATGTCAATATATGATATTAATAAAATATTAATAATTATAATAGAATTATATATCAATTAATTTTTTACTTCCCATGTAAATAAAAATGACAATGTCGATCGTTTGTGTGTGTGAACTATCACAACCTCAAAGTGATGTGATTCATTTTTAATCCCCAAAAAACCTAAAAAATATAAAAATGTATATTTAAATTACTAATATTATATTAATGTTACTGTGTAAATTCATAATTGATAAAATAAAATTTACCTTCATTTCATAGTGAATATTGGAGAATGAAAATGTTAGTCATGCGTATGTATAGTCTACCATCTTCATGATTATAATATTTTTCATTTTTCATAACCATATGAAATTGATTTAGTTAATACTATAATTTATGTTAAAAAATGATACTCATTTAAATAATTTTAATATGGATATGATGTATTTATGACTCCTTTTCACTATACACATCATACAATAGTCATTTTGGAATCAGGTACCTATTATAATCAAAATAAATGTTCAGTAGTTAAGTAATTACGTAATTATTATAACAACTAAATAAATGACATTGAAGGAATAATAAAAATTAATAGTTTTATAAATAATGTAAATAATGTAAATAAGATTATTATTCAGGACAATTGAGGACATATATGATGAATCAAACTCACTGTAACTGATTTCGTCCCAATATCCTTTCATTGAGGGATTTCTAGATGATATGCACAAATTTTCTTTTCTAAGGTTTATATACAACTAATATAAAAGTTTGATTCTATATTATAAATGTACATATGTTATTTAATTTTTTGATGAATTTATTATTTAGATGATATTGTGATTTAAACATTGAATGTGGTATTTGACACATAGAATGTTTAATGATCTAATTATCAAATATTTTTCTCTATATCAGTATTGTTGATACTATTTTATATATTTATTTATATGGATATAAAATTATTATAAATGAATTTTTATGTATATTTTTAATTTCAATAAATTTTTTTCATTCATGATTTTTTTTATTTTTTTTATACATTAAATTTTAACAAATGATAATGTAAACATTATATTCCTTACGTATATGATGATAATTAAATCTATACCGCCATGTACATTATTTTATAGTTTCTATACATTATAGTACATTATGTTTACATAAATAAAAGACTATATTTATCTTTTATGGTATTTTGTTTTTGAAAATAGTTTTTCAATGAAAATGGTGTTTTTGTATTGAAAAATGGATTGAAAATAAAATGGTAATTTTAAACCTAAAATATTTTCCATATGTGATAAAAAGTGTTCCTGAAAGGGATTTAAAAGGAAATTTTTTTATTAAGGATATGGTACATTTTAATTATAGTAATTATCATCTCCCATTACTGATGAATTTTCTTAATATATTGATAAGATTTAGAGTTAAAATAAAAAGTAATGCTATCAAAGGAAAAAATAAAACACGTAAGATAGAAATCAAAGGTAACATAAATAAAGATAATTCAAAAGTATTATACCCCTCTTGGGATTATAAAAAAGTGGAAGGGGAGAAAAAATTGTTCTCCCACTTTTTATTATAATCATTGGAAAATAGGTATTGAAGGAAAAAAATTATCAGATAATAATAGAGAGATGATAAATAAATGAAATACAAGAACCCACAAATTTCATTAATCACATAAGTTAATTGGATTTCAAATCATCAATGAAAAAACCAAAGTAAATGCAACTGCACTATCAGAGGGTTATCCACAATACTTCTTAGGATTAATAGGTTCCTCTTTTTCTCATAGGGATTAATATAGGTTCCAGTAGGTGGTGGCTTTGAAGCTGAAGGGTCTGACAAAATTTTTAGGGGAAGTAGAGTCACTCTTTCTTGAACATTATATACAAGGATGGGATTGTGTTGTGACAAAAAAAGAGGTCAAATATGCTCTTCAATAACTCGTATGATCTAAATAAAATCTTGAGAAACTAATATCTGAGGTAGAGGAACTGATTGAGGAGGTATATGAGGTGTAGTAGTAGGTACTACAATTGCATAAATTTCCACATGATGGTATGGCTTCAACAACTTGATTAAATCGTTAATCATTTCAACCCATACTTCCTAGCTTTCTCAAAATCATCAATATTCCCCAAGAATGTTTTTAATAGAGGTGTAAAGTACTTAAACCATTCTACTTAATCTTTGAAAGCACTGGTCACTAGAGGCAATGTTAATTTCATGGTCAAATGCATAAAAAGACTGCTCAATAATGCTTGTGAATGAACTCCTTGAAATATTAATCCACCTTTTTCTGATCTGATCATTTGTAGTCTCAGCACTATTAGTGTAGAGTCTGACCATATCATAAATATGGTCACTATTGTTCTCAATCTGGAAAGGATGAATTAACCAGAACATCAAAGAGATATTGAAGATCTTCCTTAACAATATTTTGAAATACGTCAATGTCCAAGGTCTGAGAAGTCATCCTAGAGGATGAAGTAATGTTAGTATGAGCTGAGGTATGAGTCTCCAAAACAATAAGAATAGTCTCCACACAACCATTATATTCCGAGGTCAAAATATTTATTACAAATACAAACCATTCATTTCTTTCTCAACATGGCGGTATTTTCAACAATTGTTTTATTAGTTCTTAATAAGTTAGATTGAATCTATTCTACCACTTTCTTTGAAACATTAGTTGCATCAGCCTCACACTTACCCACTGTATGAATTTTAACTAAAAAAATTGACCAAACTGCTTCATTTAATATTTTGATGATATGAGAGAGAATAATTGATCCCTCGTATCAGTGTTTTACCTTCTAGATTTTTGAATCTCATAGACCCTATTGGATTGAACTGATACACTTATAGTAGAACAAACATCTTCCTTAAACCATTCAAAGTCTGCTTGAGTGAATGATTTATTGAGAAGGGTATCAACCACTAATTATATGGAAAAAGGTATAAAAATCATCATCTAAGTCTTCATAATCCAAACACAGTGCCATATACCCATAATTCCATACACATTGAATCAAAACATCAACATCTAGAGGAGAGAGTGTGTCAAGTCTTAGTCTCCAAGTTTGATGCTCCCATCAGTTTGATCTCTCTTTCATGAGATCCCCCTCAATCTGAGATCTCCCCATTGGTTTCTCACCTTCATCATGAGGTACAATTCTTTAATATACTATCTATGGTGATGGAATCAAATGAACTTCAATTTCATAATGAACACTATCTTTTTTGTTCTATAGAAAACCACTTTAGGAGGTTCTTATAACCAATTCTAAACCATAGCATCAACCATCTCGACATATCCACCTTGATCACCCTTATCATGGTCAACATCAATTTAATTACCTTTTCACCATCCAGTCCAGATACATGCTCTTCACTTCCATTTGTGTCATCATTTTACTCACTTTCTTCCTCTTCAATACCACTGCCACTCTCATCTTCTTCACATCTTTCTTCTTATTCAGATCCACTAGATCTATATACATATTCAAGACTACAAAATACTTATATATACTCATCTATATTGTATTTATGTGTCATCTCCTGAAAGGGTAAAAAATGTGGTGGACTAGAAGGTCCAAATTAAAAACCTTTATGATCTTGATGGGTGCTAGGATCACTCCTATCATCAATATGTGAACCTTGGTCTTTGACTGGTATGGATGGCTCTTATTCTTCTTCTTTTGAAGAGTAAACAAATTCTTAACATGGTTCTAGAAAATGATCTTACATATTATTATGCCACATTGGTTGGTCCAATGGATTGAAATTATCATCAATATTATCTTCATCCCGAACCCATTCTTTGATCCATGGGGTCCATTTGATATTCATTCTTTTACAAATCTCTTTACTTAAGTAGATCTCAAAACACTCAAAAAAACATCATCAACTTCAATAACATAAACATTCAATTTTAATATTGGTGAGATTAACCTTATATAAAAAAGGTAATTTTTTTTAAAAGAAGTCTTGATCCTTTAATTTATGTGAACATAAAAGTATCCACATAGATTTACATTCATCCATTTTCATAGTAGATAAGCCTTGTATACATCTTGATAATTTAGAGATTCCAATTCCCCTTTCCTGGGATAGATTTGATATTTTATAAATTTGTACAAAATTATACTCTCCTTTTAACTATGTAGTAATGGGTCTCATGTTCTCATCATTATTTGCAAGCTCCTTTAGAGATGTCTCAAAAGAGAAAATTTCACTATAATGTGGAGAGGTACCATGATAATCACCATACTCACCCTCATTATGGACATTAAAATATTCATCCCATTTTCTAGATGAAAAAATATGAATCTATTTCATTTTACTATGGACTTAATCCAAGAAAAATCGCATCTTTATAGAAGGAAGTCCATTTTTCATGCAAAATTCATGAACTAAATTCAGGTATATGGGTATTTATTTTAATTATAACCACTCAATCCATCCCAGATCCTGTACCACAATGAGAATCAAATACATTCTTTCCAACAACCATTTTATATGAACCACTTTTTTGGAGTCACTGCATGGTTTCCCACAGAAGGATTCACATGTCCAGAAGATTTTCTCGATGCACCTCTATGTTTCTTAGCCTCCTGAGACACTCCACCTTTATGAGCTCACTTCACACATTCCATTCCAATAGTTTTGTTTTAATGACAGAAGGTGAATGGTTGGGGTAGGGAGAGAAACAACTGAGTTAGTGAAAGGGTAAAGGAGTAGAGTGGATCTACTCGAATTTATATCATTTAATGATTTTGAAATCAAAAAATCATTAAATTGTGAACTGGGATAAACAAAATAAATGAATCAACATTGCATTGGTAAAAACATAAAATAAATAAATGAGTAAGTCATCAATGTAAGCTTGAGATAATTTTCATGACACTAATGGTGGTGGATTGACAATGTGTCTATGTCAGTGTGACCATGTATCGGCATGACAATGCATCAGTGTTGGCATGATAACTGTGTTGGCATGAAAACTTTGTCATCGTGATAGAGTGTCTATATGAAAATGTTATCAGTGTCAACATGAAATTGTTATCTACATACTATCAATGTTGGAATGAAACTATCTTTTGGAATTTTCTAGTGTCGGTATGACAACTTAACTTAAAATTATCAATGTAATAACAACATAAGGTCCAACATATTAATCATATTAAACTCATGTCTTATGTAGTTTATTATTTTAGTGTTCAATGTCTTAGTGAAAATTTTAGCAAGATGATGTTCAGTGCCAACTAATTCTAAATTTATATCACCTTTTAGATAATATTCTATCAAAAAGTGATTTATTACATCAATTTGTTTTTTCCTAGAATGTAAAATATGATTCTTAAAAATATTAATAGAACTTGTATTATCAAAATTTATAGGGACATGTCTTAATTGATATTCATAATATAGTAATGTGTGTTTCATCCAAAAAATTCCTGCATGAAAACTACCTGTAGCTATGTATTCAGCTTCGGTAGTAGATAATGCAACAAAGTTTTGTTTCCTACTACAACATGAAAGTAGATACTTTCCCAAAAAGTGACATGTTCTATAGGTTCTTTTTCCGTCTAACTTACATCCACTAAAGTCAGCATCTAAATAACTAACCAAATAAAAAGTTAGTCCTCTGGGATAGAGAATTACTAAATTGTTTTTATATTTTCGGTATTTGATAATCATTTTTATATAATTTAAATGATATTATTTTGGGTTTTACTAAAAACATGCACA
This sequence comes from Viscum album, assembly GCA_963277665.1. Classification (NCBI taxonomy): domain Eukaryota; kingdom Viridiplantae; phylum Streptophyta; class Magnoliopsida; order Santalales; family Viscaceae; genus Viscum; species Viscum album. The sequence goes on from OY728120.1 coordinate 1,118,880,713, forward strand.
CATTAACACTCCAAACATGATATTTGTCCTACTAGTAGTTAGGTATAGTAAACTTCCCATCATTACTCAATAAGTGGTTCTATCAACAAATTTACCATCTTCTTCAACTTCCAAAAAACATGTGGTAATCATTTTAGTTTCAATACAATTATCTATTTAAAATAAAAAAACTTCTTAAAATATCCTTTGTATATTTACGTTGATTCAAAACAATACCTTCATTATTTTGAAGTATTTGAAATCCAGGAAAGAATTTGAGTTCACCCATTTAACACAACCCAAATTCCAATTGCATCACTTTTCAAAAATAAACACAGAAGTAATTTTTAGAAGATCAAAAAATAATATCATCTACATAATTTTGTACTACTAAAAAATCATTGGAATTTATTTATATAAAAAGGGTAGGATCAGCATCACCATTTATAAAACCATTAGAAATATGGAAAGTGTAAGCCTATCATACCAAGCTCTGGGGTAATTCTTTAATCCATATAATGTTTTAGTTAATTTAAAAACATTATTTAGAAAGTTTGTATAATTAAAACTATTGTTTTTTCAATGAAAATATCCTCAATTATGTATCCTTTTATGAATTAACTCTTGATATCCATTTCATAATGTTTGAATTCTAGATGTGCTACATAAGGAAATTGGATTATAATGGCCTCAATTTTAGATACTAGTGAAATGGTTTCTTTATATTCAATCCTTTCAAGTGGAATATAACCTCCTATAATCAATCTAGTTTTTTTTCTGACTATGTTACCATATCTATCTACATTATTCTTAAACACCCATTCAGTTACTATACTCAAGGTGTCTTTTGGTCTATCTTCATGTTTCCAGAATTTGTTTCTTTCAAACTAGTTTAATTCATCTTTCATAACCATCGACAGAAATTATTCCTAGATAGCATCATTGATGTTTATAGGTTCATGCTATGACATAAAAGCATGATTTTCATCCTTATTTCTATGAGAATATATATATTGAGTTCCTTGTCATAAATATCAAAATATTTAATCTATAAGATGGTTCTTGATAGTTCTAACAGTTCTTGAAAATGATGGTCATTCCACTTTAGGTTCTTCAATAGGTTCAGGTTATCATAACTAGAAACTAGAGAATTTCTAGAACTATATGTTTAAAGAGATCGCTTTAGTGTATGGTCATAATATTTAGTATTGATTTCTAGATTTGATATATCAACATCATGATTTCCTAGAGATCCCTTCAGATCAGGTAAATCTATCTCATCAAACATTATATTTAGAGATTTTTCTATAGATTTGGTTTTCTTAATAAAGACTCCATGGGATTTACTAGAAATTAAATAACATATTAAAATAAATTTATCACTCATGGAGGAAAATTTTCACAGATTATTTTTACTGTTAATAATATTTACTATTCAACCAAAAACATTTAAATAGTTATCCATGGGTTTTCTATTATTTCAAAACATATAAGGAGTTCATTTGAGGATTTATCTATTCATGATTCTATTGATTATATATTTGATAGATATATTCTACACATATTTATATAGGTTGTTCATACTCGCTATGCATAGTTCTAACAATTTATTGAAGGGTTTTATTTCTTCTTTTATAACTCTATTTTGTTGGGGTGTCTATAGGGAATAAAAGTTATGAATATAAATGTTTTGTAAGAAAAATGATTCAAAATCATGGTTGTAAAACTCAATTACATGGTCATATAAACTGGTTTAAATTTTAAGATAACATAGATTTTCTACAGACCAAGCATACTTGGTGAAATGAGAGCAAGAATCCCTTTTTTGAGCCAAGAAGAATGTCCATGTATATATAGAGTAGTAATATACAAGAACAAAAGAAATTTGAGTCCCACATAGACATGAAAGTCTAGAAGGTGTAAACAAGTCCATGTGAACCTACTCAAGATGTTGAGATATTGAATCTTTGTTCAGTTTTTTTGAAAGATATTTTTTGTGGTTTACCATTTCTCAAGGATTGCTGACTTTTTCATTTGGAAACTCATGTTTAAGTATATCATTGACTATGCCTTTTATAGTAATATTTTCATTTGAGTGTATATTGCGGTGTATTAATCTATTTTTCCAAAGACAATACACTTTATGAGATGTAATTAAATATTAAAAATTTTGAGAATTTAAAGAATCTATGTCAACTACATAAACATTATCATTTATAAATGAAAAAAATAATAAATTATTTTTAGAATTAAAAAAATTTCTTGAATAATTTTCAAATTTAACATTAATATAAACCCGAAATAAATGATATATTCTATGTAGTTTATATTTTAAACCATCAACAAAAATTAAATTAGAAATTAAAACTGATTTAGAGTTACCAACATGGACATGGCTAATTATTTTTCCTCATGCAATGTTAGTAATAGTGACACTTCCACTATCAATAATTATCACATTCATGAAGCATGATTAATATCCTATCATGTGTCTTTAACATCCAATATCCATGTATGATAATATTTTACAAGATCTCTTCAAATAGTATTAATATATAAATTGATTACACAAGAAAATACTTTTGTACCCAAATTTTATTGGGTTTCGTAGCATTAAAAATATAAGCTTTTGGAACCCATATTTTCTTAATGGGTTCCTTATATTCATTATTTAAATTAATTTAAAAATATTTATTATTTGTTCTAGAAAAATACGAAATAGATGTGGTTTTTTCATAGTTGGAAGGTGAAAGAAATTCCAGAACTGGGCATAATACCGGAATTTCTAGTTTTTGAAAGAAAATTAGTTTTTTTCATATAGCTATTTTCTGGGTGGTATCCAAATGAAATAGTATACCTAGGATGTAATTTTTTACCATGAATTTGAGCTAATATTTATTTACCATTTTTTAAATCATTCAAGATCCCTTTTTAATTGCTTATTGGACAATTTAAGTTCATTGTTTTCCTTAATCAGTGAAGAATATTTCTATTTTTCTACTGTAAGATTATTTTTAATTATGGAAGTCAGATATTGTTAATTAATTAAATATTTTTATTTATATTTTATTTAATTACATATATATTCTAGGATTTTTCAATATTTGAAAATTTTATCATTGGTCATGTTTTCAAAATCACTTTTATCTCTAGAATAATAACCATTATGTTCAGGAGATTTTAATGTTACATCAGATGTGTTTGTCATCAAACACATATTTTATTTATTAGTTTTTTTTATAATAATAGGATTATGAGTTTCTTGAGGAGTCCTTAAAATCACTCCATGTTTCTTTCAGGGATTTTTAATACTTTCTTTCCTTATCGTCATACGTATTCTTTTACATTAGCTTGGGTCAGTCATCCATTACTTGTCCCACTCTTTTTCACTCAAATAATATGAATTCATTTGAGTTTTCATTCCTTTTTCAGTTTATTTAGTGTCCCTTACGATCAAATGTACCATTTTAGTTGGCATTTATAAATAATTTCTTCATCTTATATGTTTTTTTAAACCTTATGGATATTTGAACATTCTCTTCAATAATGCCTATTGAATTTTGTTAATCATATAACCATTAAGTTTCCTCTTGAGATTTTTCTTTTTGGGTGGATATCGTATATTTGATTAAAACATATTTTATTTTAGTGTCATCATCCTATTATTGGTTTACATTTAGTTCTTCCTCATATATCATCATCATTCCTATCATCTCCTTTACATCTAACATGATAAGGTCACAAGATTCCATAATTGATACAAGATCTCCTCTCCATCTATTTGTAATGCATTTGAGTATTATCAGGATTTCATCCATGGTTGTAATATCTCTTCCAAATATATCATGGTGTTCACAATTTCATTAAACCTAAGATAATTTTTAAAAATAGGATCATCATGCTTCATCTTAAAATTATCATACTTAAAAATATAATTATTATGTCTCATTTCATTAACATTATATGTTCCTTCATTTTAGGTTGTTATGGTGTCCCAAATTTCAAAGATATATTTATAAGAAGATATTCTATTACATTCCTCAACCCCTATTGCCAAAAACAGAGCATTTATAGCTTTGAAATTGTTATTATAATTAGATTTTGTAGCTTCACTCCATGTAGTTCTTAGAGTTTCTAGTATTTCATAATTTTCTTATATTAGTTTCCAAATATAAAAAACACATACATTATAAGTTTATTTTTATCTTAATCTTCCACTGGGCATAGTTTATTCCATTAATGTATGGAGGTTTATTTGTAGCAGTACCTTTCAATCTATTATCCATACCAATGAAAATATTTTTAATGTGATAAAAAATTTATAACTAACAGGAATTTAGAGTACATTAAAACATGAATGAATAACATTTGAAAATATTAGAAAACGATTTTATTTCATTGAAAATAGTAGTTAACATAAAATAAATCTTTAATACCCAATGGTGGTCGGTGAAGGATACTCAAGTGGGGGTGAATTTACTTCCTATAAACATTTATGTTAATATGATAATTTAAAACATTCCCCATATTTAAAACAAAATGTTCCAGTTAAATAAAGTAGTGAGTTTATAATAGTATGACTATTAATATAGTTTCTAATTGGACTGATTATTTCATATTTTTAAAATTATAAGGTATTAATACAACTTTTTAAACTAGTATAAAATCCAAAATAGTTATAAAAACTAGCCAAGAATAACTATCAAATTGAGATTTAGTTTTCTAAAATACAGGAAAAAATAGAAAAATATAAATTTTAAAATAAATATTATATAAAACAAGAGTTTCGTTATCAAGCTAAGATATTGTCCTCTTTACTTGGTGATCGCCTTCCAACAATAAATTAATATAGAGAATGGTTTTGATCCATATCATGGATTGGGTTTAACATAGTCGTACATAGACTGTCTAGGTCACAAGACATGTAACATAGTTCTACATGGTAAAAAATATAATAAGATCAACCATGACCTCTTCCAAACTTCTTTATTGGATTAAAAAGTGTAAAAAGTCACCTGAGTGTGGATATTTGGTATCCACCAGTTTAGTGTATGAGACTCTATATGTTTTAAAGACAAATACACACACATCTTGAAAATATAATAAAATGTTAGAAAAGATAGAAATAATTATTTGATAGAGTTTATAAGGGTTGGTGTATTATGATGTTATGCTCTAGACTCTTTTATGTATCTGAGTTGATGTTGGATTCCTCTTCTAAATGGAGACACTAAAAATATAGTGTCGTGGAGCACTGTGTTCAGTAGTCTAGGAGGGTGAGATGTTCTTCTTCATAGGTTCAGTTGAATGTTGTAGGGATGATGGATATTTGATGGAAAATAGTCATCTGGTTCACATTAAGTAATAATGAAGTGTTCCTCATTTTTTCCCTTTTATTTAGTATCTTGTATAGGTCTGTTATAGTGTCAACACCTATATTCTTATTAATACAAGACTCTTTCATGAACTCATCCATGTTTATATATATTATTAAAACCTGAAAATATGCATTTTTTATGGTAGATATTATACCACATACTTTTGAAATCCTAATTTATGATGTCTGCAAAAATGCATTAAATTAATCTATCGCATTAAAACACTCAAATTAAGATAGATAGAAGAATTTTAATTAATCTAAATTTAAAAAATATATCGGTGATTCCTCAAACATAATATCCTTATTTCAATGAATCATTCCATAGGGGGTTCATTTTATTGGTCTATCAAAGAATTAGTGACACATTTCATTAGTGAATCATTTTAATTGAGGGTGAGTCCTTACATCAATAGTACCATGTTTCAATAAGATCTTGTGTAAGTAGGTCTTTGCGTCGGTATCTTCTTACATTAGTAGATTATTATATCCATATAACAATGCATTGTTAGGTCCTTTAAAGTATCGGTGAGATAGTGTAACATCCCAGGTAAATAAAGAATAAAGAATTTTCATAATTATTAATATTTACGAATTAAAATATTAATTCTATTTTAAAGGGGTTTCTATGTTCGATAGCGTACCCGATACGCAACGATGAGTTTCTTTGAAACTTACGTAGCACACTAGTAATAAAATAATATTATTTTAAATGTTAGTAAAAAGTAGCCATTGTACTGGCGGGAATGGATAGAAATAACTAAAATATGATTATATATGTTTTTAAATGTTTATACATTTACCCAATAAAAGATAAATGCTTAAAATACGGAAAGAGTTCAATTTTACGGGCATATATACTCTAATTTTCACTAAAGGTTCACTTATCACCTTTTAATAGTGAACCGTCATTAAATATAGTTTTGATCACTCTTATACTTTATTTTGGACCAAATATAACTCTTCTTCCGAATCGGGACATCAAAATTTACTTTGTGTAAATTTTTGGTACCTTACTGATAAAGTTCATTTTTTTATGAATAGTGCAAAATGTTGTGTTTTAATTCAAAACCTCTTTTTAATCTAAATTATTTATATGATTAGATTATTATTTTAATTGGTTTTAAAGTGAAATTAGAAAATATTTTTACCAGTTAATCCAATGGTGGTCATTGGAATCAATTTCACTTTGAAATTGGACTTAAACTGGTGTCAATCTTTTGATACTTATTGTTTCACAAAAACACGCTATTTGTCATGACAGTGGGAATTAATTATTAAATTAATTAATTTGACTTATATGTTTTTAATTTTTTAAAATGGACTTCATTTTTGAATTCGGAATATCAAATATAGCTTAGGGTGACTTTTTGGTAATTTTCTGAAAAACTTCAATTTTTGATGAATAGTGAAACCACAAAGTGGTAATCAAGCAAACTGATTTTTCAGTTAAATGAAAGTTTACCACTAATGTGTATTGAATTTTGAAAATCCGACATACATGGTTGTCATTAAGAATTAAAATGTGGTTCAATGAGATTAAAATAATTTTTTGGTGAATAGTAACTTTTTTTCATTAATCGCGATTAGAGGTAATTAGTGTAGTTTAAGGTAAAAATGGTATTATAAGAATGTGAAAACACCATGACACTTGTCCTACACCTATTGGGTGAGTCATGGCCGACCAAGACAAGCCATGGGACAACTTGGGGACACCATGGAGCCACTTTAGTTGGAAAATGACATTAATATATTTTTATTTAATGTTAAAGTGAAAATGACACTAACATAAATTGTTTTACTAAAATAATTTTTGAGTGGGGTTATACAAGTCCAAATTTTGATTATAAATATTCATTGGAAAGCTAAAGAGATTTCCTAAATCATATTAGTTTTTTTATAATTTTTAGACATATAATAAATTAAATTATATATTAAATAATAATGATGCAGCGATGACATCATTATTTGATGATTTAAATAAAATGGAAAGATAATGTAAAATCTATGATCTAAACATGGAAAAAACCAATTGGATGAGTGGATTTCGAAGAATTATCACCTTATCCAAGAATTATATCAATTTGGAACCTTTTAAAACCGAAACACATTTTCAAATAAAGTAATATTTCTTTACTTTCCAAAAGTGCCCCTCATCTCCTCTTATAAAAGGCCCCCACTTCTACCTCATTTCACACACTTCTCAAGCCTTTGGCTCGGACAACACCTGCCCAATTACTCTCTCCACATCCCTCTACTCATCCTAGAGGATTCCCTTTGGGCATAATCCTTTCAAAGTAAGCCTTTAGGCTCAAATCAAAAGGGAGTTACACTTTTAAAGGTAATTCATTCTCTCTTGTTCATTTGTTTTATTTTGCTTCTCCAACCCTCTAAACTCTTTTTATTTACTTCTTTTGTAACAACACCAGTATCTTCAATATAATAGGATGTTGTTATAATATTTATTTGAGCTACACTCTCACACAACTACATAAAATTGTTAAAGAACATACGGTTTCCGTGGATGGAGAAATTCTGCCTCCCGAAATGATGATTGTTCAATACTCATTTAACACCTTCAAGGGTGGCCATTATGATTTCAATATTTTTATATATGATATATAATATGTTTATGTTTTATTTAAGCTTATTTATTTTTCATTTTTGGCATACCTTTATGGTTTCCATTATGGGTAAACACGATATCTTCATTTAAGGAAGTGCGGACTACCACCCCCTCAAAGTGATGTTATTCGTTAATGCCATATGTGGGACGTGTAAAGGATGGATTTAAAGTTTTTATATATGATGTTATACTGTAATTATAATATACCTCTATATCATTATTATTTATTTCCATTAAAGTATGATATAGAAATGAAAGTAGCGTTCATGTGTACGTACGGCTTGCCGTCTCCATGAACGGTGCATTTCATTTCTTGTCCCCAAATGTAATGTACTATTAAAAGTACATGTATATAATGGATATATATAATTAATGATATATCTAAATGATGAATATAATTCTGGAATTAAAATATACATACCTTTCATTTAGTTCTAATTCCATTAATATGACAAAGAAATGAAAGTAGTGTTCATGCGTACGTACGGCTTACAATCTCCATGAACGGTGCATTTCATTTCTTACCTATAAATGATTATGTAATATTATAAATACATGTATACGCTGGATATATATGATATATATGATATCCAAATCAGGAATTTCATTCTGGATATAATAAACTTTTGACCACACGAACAACATGTAATTGTAAAAAGTCAACTTTCGACTTAAGAACCAAATATTGACAAAACAAACATTATTAACTTAAATGGTTACATAATGTTTATAAAATTGAAATATGTGATATAAAAGGAATAATGAACTTTAAAAAGGTTCTTAATAAAGTATAAATTAACTCAAGATTATTATTCAGGATGTTAAAGAACGATCGAGTCAATTCGGACCCGAGATAAGGGACTTCGTCTCAATCTCCTTTCATTGAGGCATATTTCGTTTTATACACAACTTTATTTTATACGGTGTATAAACCCATTTGACTTTTACTTTTATACAAAAGGAATCTTTTCCTACGAAGTGTTTTACAAAACGACAAAAAAGAATGTTTCTTTTAACGTACGCGGCGACAACGACCTTTTCCGCCGCCGCGAGTATTATTTGGTCTTTGACTTCCTCAACAAGCCGTAATGTTTTTAAAATAAAATAAATACCATATACTTTTTATGTATTTTTGTATTAAAAATGGTTTTGATATAGTATTCTATTATGTCAATATATTTATGATATATTGTGATTGAAATGTGGAAATGTTATTATTCCTTTATATTGGATTTATGTTTTATGATTTTATATTGGTACTTGGACATTTTAACGGGTGGTTACGTTATAAACCATATGACGGGTGGTTCCGTGAATACCAGGACGGGTGGTTAAGTTATAACCTCCAATGCATTGGGTATGGAAGTCGGCCGTATGGCTATTCCATTAAGTATGTATGGAAATTGGCCGTATGGCTATTCCATTAAGTGAAATGTGTGGAAGTCGACCGTATGGTTATTCCACTTAAGTATGTTTATGTCCCAAGTTACCTTTATATATGTTATGTGTTCTTTTTGTGGATTTTATGGTAATCATTTGGTTACAAAAAGGTATGTAATGATACTTTATTCAGTGAGGAGTTTTTACTACTTCATGAAGGTGAAGGTATTACTTTGATAGAGTATATATGGTTTATTTGATGTTTGAAAAACTAACAGTTTTCATTATTTTTGTATCCCTTGCTGAGCTTTTTATCCTCACCCCAAGTTTTTCGAAATGTTTTTCACAGGACATAAAGTGGAATAAGGTCAAGGATGGGATCAAGGGAATTTCATGCTATCTAAAACATGGAATCTAGACATCTTTCTTTTTAAGAGTTTTTATTTTATGGAGACTTAGTAGAAGTTTCTACTTTGTAATCTTTTAAGATGTAATAGTTATGTTTTAATTCTCTAAAACTCTAAACCTGAAAAGATCCTCAATGTGAATTATTCCTTTAATTCAATATTAAGTAATGTTTAAGGCTGGGGCCTTATAGTTGGTATCAATGGTCGGTTTAGATAACATTAGGAGTTAGAAAAGTGTTAAATTATAATATGATTGAAATGATATAGCATTTACGGATTACCATGTTGCTTCGCCTAAGATATTTCTGTGTTCAGAATGGTTTTCCGCAGAGGAAACAAAGCAGATATGTTGGGACGACATCAGGAGAAAGATAACCTTCCAAATCAGCAACCTGAGATGGTCGGAATCGGAACTGAATAGTTTTTTGCAGTAATGGCACAGTTGACTCAGGCTATAAATGGTGGTGGTATCCACGCACGAGATCAGCCAGATCAACCGCAGATGAACATGTCAGTGGTGGAACATTTCATGAGGCAACATCCCCCATCATTCAGAGGATCATCTGACCCTGTGCAAGCTGAAGGGTGGATTAAAGAACTGGAGAAGATTTTTGATTTCATGGGGTGTTCAGAACATAAAAAGGTTAGTCTTGCTGTTTACCGTTTTGAAGGTGAAGCTGATCAGTGGTGGTCGATGGTGAAAAATATAAGGGATAGTGATGAGATTGAGGATCTTCACTGGGACGAATTCAAAGGTATGTTTCTTGAGAAATATTTTCCTAAGGTGGTTCATCTTAGGATGGAAAAACAGTTCCTAGAATTGAGGCAGGAGGATGACTCAGTGGCTACTTATGAAGAAAAGTTCACTCAATTGGCAAGGTATTCTCCAAACTTCATACGAGATCTTGATAGTAAAATAAACCGTTTTTACTCAGGGTTAAATCCAAAGTATCGAAGGGCATTAGCTTCTCATGAGTTCAAAAGTTATGAAAAACTTGTTCGATGTACGGAGAAGGTGGAAATGGAGTTTGCCGATGATCAGGTGTTCTATGACAAACAACAGAATAAGAGGTCTAGTTGGCAGGAAAAGGGGAAGAATTCATCAAAGAAGCAAGGAGGTAAGAAAACCAAATATCCATCCTGTGATAAGTGTGGTAAAATGCATCCTGGAGAATGTTTATCCAAGTCTGGTAAGTGATTTCGGTGTGGTAAGACTGGTCATATTGCTCGTAACTGTAAGGAAGATGATCATGCATGAAATGAAAAGCCAACGGTAAGATGTTTTAAGTGTAATTAAATGGGTCATTATGCAGACGAGTGTCCGACAAGGAGCTTGAGTGATGGGAAGCAGTTAGACTACAAGCAGAAAGGGGTGGTAAAATCCTTTGCAACAACTTCAGCAGATGTTGGGCCATCGAATGAAGTGGTATCAACTCCAGGGAGCTCAGTATTTTTCGAAGATTGACTTGAGGTCGGGGTACCATCAGTTGAAAGTAAAAGAAGAAAACGTTTCGAAAACTGCGTTCTGTACTAGATATGGCCATTATGAATTTGTAGTTATGCCTTTTGGGTTAACCAATGAACCTGCTGTATTCATGGACCTTATGAATAAAATTTTCCATGAGTTCTTGGATAAGTTTGTCTTTGTGTTTTGAGGTTTGTGAAGAGGTTATGTGTGCCTTGTGATTCGCAGTTGAAGAATGAGTTGTTATGTGAGGCTCATAGTTCCCTGTTTTCAGTTCATCCTGGCAGAACTAAGATGTACAGAGATCTGCGGGAGTATTACTGGTGGGATGGAATGAAAAGAGACATTGTTGATTTTACTGTGAAGTGTTTGACATGTCAACAGGTTAAAGCAGAGCGGCAGTTACCGAAAGGGATGCTTCAGCCTTTACCAGTGCCATAGTGGAAATGGGAGAATATATCCATGGACTTTGTTGTTGGATTACCGAAGACATCTCGAGGTAATAATGCAATCTGGTTTATTGTTGATCGCTTGACCAAATCTGCTCATTTCCTTTCTATACGAGATACTTTCTCTCTTGATCAACTTTCCCGTCTGTATCTTAAAGAGATAGTCAGGTTAAATGGAGTTCCTCTCTCCATTGTATCGGATCGTGATCCCAGGTTTACTTCTAACCTTTGGAAAGGCCTTCAGAAGTCGTTGGTACTGAATTCAAATTTTAGTACAGCTTTTCATCCTCAATCAGATGGGCAGTCAGAACGAACAATTCAGACATTGGAGGATATGCTACGAGCATGTTTGATGGATTATCAGGGAAGTTGGGACCAACATCTTTCTTTGGTTGAATTTTATTATAATAACAGCTTTCATTCCAGTATACAGATGTCACCATTTCAGGCATTATATGGGAAGCGGTGTCGAACTCCAACATTTTGGGATGAAGTGGGTGAAAGGAAGTTGATGAGACCATAATTGGTAGAAGAGATGGCAGAAAAGGTTCAGTTGATTCAGAAAACACATGATAACAGCTCAGAGCAGGCAGAAGAGTTATGCGGATAACCGGAGGAAGGGTCTATCTTTTGAGGTAGGTGATCATGCTTTTCTCAAGGTTTCTCCTTGGAAAAGTGTGATGAGATTTGGTAAGAAATGAAGGTTGAGTCCATGGTTGGTTGGACCATATGAAATTCTGGAAAGAGTTGGATTAGTTGCATACCGAGTGGCTTTACCTCCGAGTTTATCTCAGGTACACAATGTTTTTCATGTTTCAATTTTGAGAAAGTATATTCCAGATCCATCTCATGTTTTGAGTCCAGAGGTAGTTTAGCTGGAAGAGAACCTATCTTATGAGGAACAACCAGTCCAGATTCTTGACCATAGGGAGCAAGTGTTACGGAATAAGGTGATTAATCAGGTAAAGGTTTTGTGGAAAAACCATGTGATTGAAGAGGCAATGTGGGAATCTGAAAATGCTACGAGGGATAAATACCCCCACTTATTTTGATATGTGAATAAAATTGTGAGGACGCAATTACCAAAAGGGGGGAAGGATGTAACATTCCAGGTAAATAAAGAATAAAAAATTTTCATAATTATTAATATTTACTAATTAAATATTAATTTTATTTTAAAGGGGTTGCTATGTTCGATAGCGTACCCGATACAAAAACGATGAGTTTCTTTGAAACTTACGTAGCACACTAGTAATAAAATAATATTATTTTAAATGTTAGTTAACAAGTAGTCGTTGTACTGGCGGGAATGGATATAAATAACTAAAATATGATTATATATGTTTTTAAATGTTTATACATTTACCCAATAAAAGATAAAAGCTTAAAATACGGAAAGAGTTCAATTTTACGGGCATATATACTCTAATTTCCACTAAAGGTTCACTTATCCCCTTTTAATGGTGAACCGTCATTAAATATAGTTTTGATCACTATTATACATTATTTTGGACCAAATATAACTCTTCTTTAGAATCGGGACATCAAAATTTACTTTGTGTAAATTTTTGGTACCTTTCTGATAAAGTTCATTTTTTTATGAATAGTGTAAAATGTTGTATTTTAATTCAAAACCTATTTTTAATCTAAATTATTTATATGATTAGATTATTATTTTAATTGGTTTTAATGTGAAATTAGAAAATATTTTTACCAGTTAATCCAATGGTGGTCATTGGAATCAATTTCACTTTGAAATTGGACTTATACTGGTGTCAATCTTTTGATACTTATTGTTTCACAAAAACACGCTATTTGTCATGACAGCGGGAATTAATTACTAAATTAATTAATTTTACTTATATGTTTTGAATTTTGTAAAATGGACTTCATTTTTGAATTCGGAATATCAAATATAGCTTAGGGTGAATTTTTGGTAATTTTCTGAAAAACTTCAATTTTTGATGAATAGTGAAACCTCTAAGTGGTAATCAAGCAAACTGATTTTTCAGTTAAATGAAAGTTTACCACTAATGTGTATTGAATTTTTAAAATCCAAAATACATGGTTTTCATTATGAAGTAAAATGTGGTTCAATGAGATTAAAATAATTTTTTGGTGAATAGTAGCTTTTTTTCATTAATCGCAATTAGAGGTAATTAGTGTAGTTTAAGGTAAAAATGGTATTATAAGAATGTAAAAACACCATGACACTTGTCCTACACCTATTGGGTGAGTCATGGCCGACCAAGAAAAGCCATGGGACAACTTGGGGACCCCATGGAGCCACTTTAGTTGGAAAATGACATTAATATATTTTTATTTAATGTTAAAGTGAAAATGACACTAACATAAATTGTTTTACTAAAATAATTTTTGAGTGGGGTTATACAAGTCCAAATTTTGATTATAAATAGTAATTGGAAAGATAAAAAGATTTCCTACATAATTGTATTTTTTTTATAATTTTTAGACATTTAATAAATTAAATTATATATGACATAATAATGATGCAGCGATGACATCATTATTTGACGATTTAAATAAAATGGAATGATAATGTAAAATCTATGAACTACACATGGAAAAAAACAATTGGATGAGTGTATTTCGAAGCATTATCACCTTATCCACGAATTATATCAATGTGGGACCTTTTAAAACCGAATCACATTTTCAAATAAAGTAATATTTCTTTACTTTCCAAAAGTGCCCCTCCTCTCCTCTTATAAAAGGCCCCCACTTCTACCTCATTTCACACACTTCTCAAGCCTTTGGCTCGGCCAACCCCTGCCCAATTACTCTCTCCACATCCCTCTACTCATCCTAGAGGATTCCCTTTGGGCAGAATCCTTTCAAAGGAAGCCCTTAGGCTCAAATCAAAAGGGAGTTACACTTTTAAAGGTAATTCATTCTCTCTTGTTCATTTGTTTTATTTTGCTTCTCCAACCCTCTAAACTCTTTTTATTTACTTCTTTTGTAACAACACCAGTAGCTTAAATATACTAGGATGTTGTTATAATATTTATTTGAGCTACACTCTCACACAACTACATCAAATGGTTAAAGAACATACGGTTTCCGTGGATGGAGAAATTCTGCCTCCCGAAACGATGATTGTTCAATACTCATTTAACACCTTCAAGGGTGGCCATTATGATGTAACTATTTTTATATATGATATATAATATGTTTATGTTTTATTTAAGCTTCTGTATTTTTCATTTCTGGCATACCTTTATGGTTTCCATTATGGGTAAACACGATATCTTCATTTAAGGAAATGCGGACTACCGCCCCCTCAAAGTGATGTTATTCGTTAATGCCATATGTGGGACGTGTAAAGGATGGATTTAAAGTTTTTATATATGATGTTATACTGTAATTATAATATACCTCTATATCATTATTATTTATTTCCATTAAAGTATGAGATAGAAATGAAAGTAGCGTTCATGTATACGTACGGCTTGCCGTCTCCATGAACGGTGCATTTCATTTCTTATCCCCAAATGTAATTTACTATTAAAAGTACATGTATATAATGGATATATATAATTAATGATATATCTAAATGATGAATATAATTCTGGAATTAAAATATTCATACCTCTCATTTAGTTCTAATTCCATTAATATGACAAAGAAATGAAAGTAGTGTTAATGCGTACGTACGGCTTACCTTCTCCATGAACGGTGCATTTCATTTCTTACCTCTAAATGATTATGTAATATTATAAATACATGTATACGCTGGATATATATGATATATATGATATCCAAATCAGGAATTTCATTCTGGATATAATAAACTTTTGACCACACGAACAACATGTAATTGTAAGAAGTCAACTTTCGACTTAAGAACCAAATATTGACAAAACAAACATTATTAACTTAAATGGTTACATAATGTTTATAACATTGCAATAAGTGATATAAAAGGAATAATGAACTTTAAAAAGGTTCTTAATAAAGTATAAATTAACTCAAGTTTATTATTCAGGACGTTAAAGAACGATCGAGTCAAGTCGGACCCGAGGTAAGGGACTTCGTCTCAATCTCCTTTCATTGAGGCATATTTCGTTTTATACACAACATTCTTTTATACGGTGTATAAACCCCTTTTACTTTTACTTTTATACAAAAAGAATCTTTTCCTACGAAGCGTTTTACAAAACGACAAAAAAGAATGTTTCTTTTAACGTACGCGGCGACAACGACCTTTTCCGCCGCCGCGAGTATTATTTGGTCTTTGACTTCCTCAACATGCCATAATGTTTTTAAAATAAAATAAATACCATATACTTTTTATGTATTTTTGTATTAAAAATGGTTTTGATAAAGTATTCTATTATGTCAATATATTTATGATATATTGTGATTGAAATGTGGAAATGTTATCATTCCTTTATATTGGTTTTATGTTTTATGATTTTATATTGGTACTTGGACATTTTAACGGGTGGTTACGTTATAAACCATATGACGGGTGGTTCCGTGAATACCAGGACGGGTGGTTACGTTATAACCTCCAATGCATTGGGTATGGAAGTCGGCCGTATGGCTATTCCATTAAGTATGTATGGAAATTGGCCGTATGGCTATTCCATTAAGTGAAATGTGTGGAAGTCGACCGTATTGTTATTCCACTTAAGTATGTTTATGTCCCAAGTTACCTTTATATATGTTATGTGTTCTTTTTATGGATTTTATGGTAATCCTTTGGTTACAAAAAGGTATGTAATGATACTTTATTCAGTGAGGAGTTTTTACTACTTCATGAAGGTGAAGGTATTACTTTGATAGTGTATATATGGTTTATTTGATGTTTGAAAAACTAACAGTTTTCATTATTTTTGTATCCCTTTCTGAGCTTTTTATGCTCACCCCAAGTTTTTCGAAATGTTTTTCACAAGACTTAAAGTGGAATAAGGTCAAGGATGGGATCAAGGGAATTTCATGCTATCTAAAACATGGAATCTAGAAATCTTTCTTTTTAAGAGTTTTTATTTTATGGAGACTTAGTAGAAGTGTCTACTTTGTAATCTTTTAAGATGTAATAGTTATGTTCTAATTCTCTAAAACTCTAAACCTGAAAAGATCCTCAATGTGAATTATTCATTTAATTCAATATTAAGTAAGGTTTAAGGCTGGGGCCTTATAGATAGTATGTGTGTCAATTATACTATTGGTGATTCATATATTGGGGTTTCAGTTTTCACTATCAGTGACTTAGTTGAACTGTCGCTATCTCATCTCTTTTATAGGTGTTAGTCTGTAATAATTAGAAAATATATCTTCATGGAATATCTTGAAAAATAAAAATTAAAAAATGTGTTAAACTTATATGTGGTCATAGATAATCATAATTACCCGTATTATAATATAAATAAACATGAATGAAATGAATAGATGTGATTATTGGGATTTGACATGATTTGTGATTATTAAATATATCAATACTAGAGATGGTGTCCAACAATATCCTATGGGACAATATTTTTTAACTAAATATCACTCCAATGAATTAGGTAAATATTTATATCTCTATAAATAGACCTGAAATGAATGTGGAGTGAACTTGGTTTAGTAATACATTAATAGATTGGAGAGTGAACCTAGGGTGGTAAATGACATTGTCCTATATGATTGTCTTAGAAATGAGACTTTATTAAATTTGAAATGATTAACCATGTTCGTGTGTATGTGAAAATTTATTTTCTTATGTAATCATATTATGGAATATGTTCTTTACTTTTTTAATAATTAATTTTTTTATCTTTTATATTTATTTCCCGGACACAATATCAAGATCTTTGATAATTAGGATGATGTTTTCAAATGTTTTTTTACATTGTTATTTGATTATGATTGTGTTATAATATCTCCCCCGATCACCCTTAGTGATCATCTGAGGTCACCCTTTTTATACATTTCATTTCCCTTGGGAAAAAATGTTACTAACTATGATATATCAATAAGAGTTCTATATATAAAGGAATATGTAGGAGATGAGCCACATGTTTTAGAAATGAAAACATTATGTATCCATGTTTCTAAGGGAACAAAAAAAACATGGTTTAGTAATGGTTTTGTAATTTTATGTAATGAAATTTCATCTATTTAGAAGTAATATAAATATTTGAAAATCCAAGGATATTATATTTGGTATTAGATAAGGGTTTAGTTGACATTTGGATACAATGATGAGAAAACCCATGTAAGAACGCTAAGGATATGTCTATTTATATGATTAAATTCTTGAGTTTTGATAATGATAATTAATAACCAAGGATTAAACATAGTATTTTAGAAATTAAATTTCTATAATATAATTCCCTTAATTATGCTTAGTGTTTCTGATAGTATGAATTTTGGTATGTATTCAACGGATAGAACCTACAGGAACCACATTAATGATGAATGCAATGGGAAATGAAATGGTTTCCCACAAAGAAAAGAAATGTTATAGGAAATGGAATGAAAATCATTTTTTAGGTGCACACAACATTCTCATGATAAGAATCTTTTTGGACTACCAAATTAGAAACTGAGGGAACATAATTTTGTTGAGTCCTTCATCAAGCAGTGTCCACATTATTTTAGTGGGTTTTCCAATCCATTAATGGCATAGAATTGTATAATTTCCACTAGAAAGATATTTTTATTCTTTTAATCTTCAAAACATGATAAAGAAACTTCTGACTTTTATTAATTGGATTTTAAAGAAAATCAATGGTGGAATATTCTTACGAATATGAGGACGTCATAAGAAATTGACTCCATAGAATGGGATGAGTTCATTAACTTATTTATCGATAAGTATTTTTTCATTCTTCTTCAAATGAAGATGGATATGGAGTTCCGTGAGCACAAAAAAGGATTTTAAATATACTGGTACCTATGAAAAAAAAATTCAAGAGATTCAATGTACACTTCTTGAATTTTCATTCAATCTGGATATAATGATGGTAGATTCTTTAGTGGCCTAAAACTATGTCTATGAATGGAATTAGCCATAATTTAATTCAATAGCTATGATGAATTTTTTTGATTATCTCTCAAGAAAAAGATATAAATTTTAGTCACCCATCAATCACATGGTATCGATAAGAACAAAAAAAATTAAATAAAGTGACTATTTTAAAACATTGGTTAAAATAAGATAACATTTTCTTTTATGATAATTGTTTAGAAAGAAGAATGGAGGATACTATCATAAGGGGACAAGTAAAATTTTGGTATATGGAATGTAAGTCCATTAATAAATAGAGAGTAAATATGAAGACAGTAAGTTATCTAATGATGTGAGTGGAGAAAAAATACAAATAATTTACCTTCCACACATCAATGCTTCAATTGAATGGAAAATGGGAATTATAAAAACAAATTCCAAAATCTGAGGCCTATCGATGATGACTAATTTTTTCATCCTCTTAAGGCTAAAAGAAAATTCAAATCACATGTGATCACTATTGGAGATGTGGAGTACAATAATTATGTGGTGAAAAGTATAATCACCATCCACTCTAATGATGATAATGTTTTATTACATTTTTGATCGACCAAATATTTTATTTGTAATGAAATTTATAATTTTATCACCATATCATGACCACAACTAATTGTTTTGTTAACCAAAAAAACTACTAATTGTACAACAGTAACATCAAACAATTATAATTAATATCCTATGGAATTTTCATGGAAATTAATTCCTAAAAATCTCATAATTCACCATATATATTAATTCAATGTTACTCTTGGTGTAGATCTGAATTCTCAATATGGTGTAGTTATTAATTTCTGAGGAAGGTAAATTAAATATTATATTTCAATTGAATAAATGATTATCTATCAATTTATAGATGAATATTAACATCCAATGAAATTGTTTTATATCTTTTGGGTCTTAATTCCAAAAAATAAAGGTTATCGATATAAGATGGATGGGGAGAAACACACCATTAAGAATAAAACTATTTCATAGGAGTCTATAGATATCCTCCCAGAAGAATTTACATTTCTTCAACTGAATCTTCAAGATTATTATTTAATAGAACTTATTTCCATTTCAATACCAATCTCAAAAAATTCTTATTGAATAGGCCCAATTGAGTTGTTGTAATTGACTTATAAAATCCAATTAAAGCATGATAAGGGATTCATATTCCCTATTGTATTTCATTGAGGTACTGTTTTTGACGCTTTGGCTAGGGTGCGCGCGTCTGTCCGCTTGAGTACGACATGCATGACTTTTTTCTACCCCACATTCCCGCTTTCCAAAGGTGGACGACATCCATTCCTTGTTCAGGTACATTTTCTCCTTGATCGAAATGCGATGTTGGTTCTTACTTCCATGGATTCCACCATAGAATTATTCACCTATTCCGGGTCTCCCTCATAGATTTAATACGTTGTTCATGAAACTCTTCCTGGCGCCATATTTTAATGGACACCTGTTAATTATGCAGCTTCTGTCAGGACATTCCAAGGGGTCCATTCAGGGAAGCAACCTTCAGTTAGGAGACTAGTCACACTGGTCATCACTGGAGTGTCTGGACGCTAGGGATTGATGTGTCTCTTTTCTATCCATTATTAGAGGTCTTCTCGAGGGTGCGGAAGCCCGAGGCATCCCACATAGAACGTAGGGAATCATATGCCTTTGGCATGTATCTTAGATTTTCCTCAGCTTCCCATGTTTAACACAGGGTATACCACAAGTTTAATATCCAGTGGGGATGGATCAGACTGATCCAAACACTGATTAGAGTGGATCATAGTGAGGAACACCCTGGAGGGAACACTGATATTGGGGTCAATACGTGGGTGGATTCCGGAATGCTGTGGAGGAGAATGAGGCGGCATGATATCACTGGGATGTGGCGGCCTGGGTAATAATTAGGATGGTTGATGGTTTTGGGCTTGAGTCTCGAAGAGACTTCCTACATATCCCCATGGTAGGGAATCAAAGTCTGCGTAGTTAATCTGACAGCAGCTTTCCACTAAATGGGATCTATAGTTTATCTTTATTCAGGACGGGGGAATTTTGGGGCTTACGCTCTCGGCGGCCCAAGGTGTTTGGGGAACCGACATGGTCAAAATGATCGGGTGGTGGGATTGAACCTCATGGAGGCTTCCTACATAGAATTCCTTAACAAGGATCAAACTTCTCGTAGTTCGGGAGGTTGTCGTCAGCAAACCGATGTGAAGATGGACCTGGGGTCTGATGAGTGATGGGCTTGAACCTCGTGAGGTTCCTACGTACCATGCCCTGACATGGATCAAATTCCTCGTAGTTTGGGATGGGGAGTGTCGGAGAACCAACATGAAGATAGAACGGGGGTCCAATGGGTGATGGGATTAAACCTTGTGAGGTTTCCTACGTACCATGACTTGACATGGATCAATGTCCTTGTAGTTCGGATGGATGGGGAATACAGTTTAACGTCATGTGGGATGACGGTGAACCGATGTGAAGGAGGTCGGAATGACCGAGTGGTGGGGTTGAACCTCGTGGAGGCTTCCTACGAAACATGCCTACATATTGAACAATGACCACATAGTTCTAGGTGATTTTTTCAGCGAACCGACGTGAAGGTGGACCTTGGTCCAAGTGGATGGAGAACTTGATCCTCAGGGAGGCTTCATACGTACCATGCCTTGACATGGATCAAAGACCACATAGTTCAGGAAGGTGTGAGGATTACACTCTAGGCTGCACAAAGCATCAATGGGTCTTGGCACACCGATACGGAGATGGTCGGGGCCAATGGTTGTTGTGCTTGAACCTCATGGAGGCTTCCTATGTACCATGCCTAGACATGGATCAATGTCCTCATAGTTTGGTTGTACAGTTTAATGTCATGCTGTATGGGGTCGAAATTCAGTTTAACGTCATGTGGGACAGGGTTGAACCGACGTGAAGGAGATCAGAATGACTGAGTGGTGGGCTTGAACTTCGTGGAGGCTTCCTACATACCATGCCTTGACATTGATCAAATTCCTCGTAGTTCGTTATGTTTTCATGGTCGGTGCTTACTCTAAGCCCACTTGAGTCGTGCTAGGTGTGAGAAACAAGAGGCAGTAGAGACCTAATGATCACGTCACAAAAGGTGCATCTGTGGGTTGTGGGGTTGGCCTTACATGTGGAGGGGACCAAGAAGCCGGTACTTACTCAAGGATGGATGCCAGAGTGTGACAAAGTGCAGCGGGAGAGCGACTTGGGACCGAAGAAGAGAGGAGCCCCATCCCCTATCACACCCTCTGTTGTCCTTGGCACCAAGGAAATGAGGAGGAGCAGGGGTGATGCCTCCTGCAAGAAAATCCAGGGGCTTACACCAAGATGGATTCCTTTCCCCGCGGAAAACATACACTCCAAGAATAAGGATATCATCCCCTGTGGAAACTAGGGGCGTGGAGAATTCTCAAGGCAGGGGGACCATGCGTGTGAGGCATGGGGTCAGGTCACATTTTAACATCATGTGTTGAGGACGATGGTGCTTAGCAGTTTAACATCGTACATCTCGGGCGAGGTGGGTTTTCTTTGCACTAATTGGACTTACATAACTGGTACCCTCTAGTCCTTGTGGGAGGGACGGCACCAGCAACTCCATGCTGAGGGGGTGTCGTAGAGCGAACCATCGAGGGGTCGGCGTTAGCGTGGTTATGCTAAGAAGAAATAGACATTACTGTGACTATGCGAAGAAGCATTAGGCGAAGCAATCCAATAGGCGGTATCATCCAGGGTACATTGAAGTCACATCGCGAAAACCTGGAGGGTCGCACGGGAAAAGGGATTGCCAAGCAGAGGGGTCCATAGGCAAGGGCCTGGTGGAGCTCTGTTGCTCTGCACGGGTGAGAGCACTTACGAAGGGGTGTGCTTCGCGATATGGGGTGCCTTATCCTTATCATGGGGCAGAGGTGAAAATGGGAGGGGCTTCATGAAGTGGAAGGGAATTCGAAGAGCACAACCTCGTGGAGAAAAGGTGTATGACGAAGCCAGGTGTCGGGAAGCAATGTACTTCGTGAGGTACAGTGACCCTACCTTAGCATGTGGATCATGTGTACATGAAGGGTGTTTCATGAAGCATGAATTCTCTGCGACGACCCGTGTCCCCTTGGGGATCCCCTTCCTTCGTGAAATCCATTAGTCTTTGCAAAAGGAATCCCCCTCAGAAGAGGGGATCAAAACAAGATAATGGGGAGGCACTTCGCAAAGCAGAAGTACCACACACAACTCATGGTTCACCGAGAGGAAGAGTGCTTCGCGATTTGGGAGATGAGAAGCCAAAAGGTCAGATTATCCATCTTATGGACTCATGGGGAGCCTAGTATTTATAAGAAAGAGGAGCCGTGTAGCAGAGCTCAAGCGTCGAGAAGAGGGGTCGGGTGGCATCACGGCTGGATCGCGAACATCAACTAGGGCCACAGAGCATCCCGCCTGCATTGCTTCGTGGCGGCGTCGCAATCGTCAATGTCTTTTGTGGAGCATCCTACCTCCCTTGCCTCGCGGTGGGATCGTGAATGTCAAGTGAGTTCGCGGAGCGTCCCACCATCTTTGCTTCGCGGTGGCCACAGTGCTGGGGGGACTCCGCAAAGGGGGAGCGCAAGGCAGTTCATGGGGTCGTCTTGGAGTCTTTTGTTTGTCCTGAATTTTGGCACCAACAAATGCCCCCTTCATACTTTTAGCCATGGAGAAACCAAGGGTTGATGTATGAATGAAATCGCCAAAATCCTCTATCATTCACAGTGAAAACTTGCGAAGAGGTCCCATGAGGCGGACTGGGGACACGCGGGTTGGGCGCGCCACGAAGCTCCGTGCGGACTGGACGCGGCACAAGGCTCCAAATGCCGCCGTCTATAAATAGGTGGCCTTCCATCCCTTTTTCCTTTCATTTATCGTTGATCTTTCCTTCTTTAACTCTCGATTTGCGAAGCTCTACGTACTCCATGAGTGATCTCTATGAATCGATGCTTCGCGGCGCACAGCGAGTCCTCGACTCTACATTTTCACTCCGTGATCCGGCTTCGAACACCGGGGAAGCGCCCCCGCGAACAGTCTTCATGAGTCGCCTTCGCGAATGTTCTTTGAGAGACATATTCGCGATCCATCCAAAGAAACATCACGATTCTAGAATGGATGGCCCATCAAGAAGCTGCCTAGGAGGTCCTTGCGGATGTCGCGCAGAGGGATGAAATGTCGAATACTCTGGGGCTAGGGGAGTTAGTCTAGAGCCACTCAGACCATAGTTCATTGGTGGAGCTATTGTAGGAGAGCCAGAGGAACTACCCACTGTGTAGTAGGCTTCCCTTGTATGGCTTTGGGCTTTGGAATGGCATCTTCATCCCAGAAGAAAATAGGGATGAGCCAACATACTTGTTCCGGAGCACGCCATGCCAACACCGATGGATCAGGGCGCTCGATGGTCATGCCCAGGAGGGAATCATGCCAGTCATCACTGATTTCTTATACAATAATATGAACGCTATCGATGGGAAGGCATTGCATCTAGAGACATCCCCTCCCCTTTACTGAACCATCCTTAAGGCGGTGCTAGGGAACCCGATGAAGGGGTGGTCCGAGGAATGGGACCTGTGCTAGGGTGGAAAATTCACAGATTATTGGGCATGGGCCTACTGGGTAAGTGCTTCGTGTGAGGAGTTTAGAGGGGAGATGAGAAGAGTGGGGCTTTATGAGGCATCTTGGACTTCCTAGTTCCATATCTACCAGCCAAAGCAGTTAATACCGCAGCTGTTGAGTCGTTGGTCACCAAGGACCAATACCTTCCACTTGCATCACAGGGAAGTCGGCATCCGTCTATGGGACGTGCATCAGATCTTGGGGTGTCCTGATATTGGGGGCAATGTATGACGAATTCCTCCCGGCCATGGGTGCATGAGAGGATCTATAGCAGATGCTACGTCTGGTGATGGCATTGATGGAGCTCGTGCCCAGGGAGGACAAGGAAGCCATGAGGGATGTCCACTTCAAGCACTTGTTCAAGAAGTTTTTGAACTTCCTAGAAAACATGAAGTTTCCAGTGAGCCTTTGAGCTTTCCCAAAGGGTGCCAGGAGCAAGGAAAACTCATACTGGCGGCTGTTGGAGAAGAGCCAGTGGATGACCTGGGGGTTCAATGTCACCACTGAACAACGCGCAATAGTCAGGCTGGCAGCATTCATCACAGCTCTCATTTGTGGTAGGATCCTTCCAGTGAGGGATACAAACAAGGAAGTGTGGCCATGTACCTTCTTCATGTTATCCACTTTGGTGACTCGAGGGTGGGTCAACTTGGGGATCCTGATTCTCACCAAGTTACACAAAATGATGTGGCACATCAGCGAGGGGAAGAGGCCAAAGAGGGTATGCGGGCCATTTAAGCTCCTCTATGGGTGGATAGCAGCGCATATTAGGGGGATCTATGAGTATTCGAACCCAATATCACCTCCAGGTTCAAAATTCTATCCCTCAATCTTGAATGCCTCGGGGTGCTTTCTGACCAAGCTGACCGCACTATCGCATCTAAACCAGGAGTAGAAGGTGGAGGAATTGAATTTCTACCCGTTCTAGCTACCGACGGGGTCATTCAATGATGTTGTCCAGGGAATGGAAGAGCACCAAGCCTACCTACTAGCCATTAGAGGTGGAGTCCTAGTGTCTAGGGTGGACCACGAGTGCCTCTGCGAACCGTACACCCCACACTAATTCTCTTGGCAATTCGGGTTCCTGCAGCGGCAGACCCTGTAGGTCTACCTAGGGGTGCGCTACGAGGAGCACCCATATGTGATGAGGCGGATGTGGCTCATGTTAAACTGGGAAGATGGGAAGATGCGGAGTGTATTGCCTCTGCCGACGACCATCCTTGGGATGATAAAATAATACGCCCAGAGCAGGGAGGTGGCCTATCCAGAGGAGATGGTGAAACGGCCAACCGTCCAGGTCATTTAGGGTGAGATTCCCCAACCTTGGGGCCAAGGCCAGAAGGTGAAAAGGGTGTCCCGTAGTGGAGGGGCCACTGTAGCGGCATTGCCGGCACCATTTGAGGGCAGAGCAGAAGTATTAGATCCAGCAGTGGCAGAAGAGCCGGTGGTCCCAATGAAATATAGTCATCCAGAGGGGCAGACACCGAGAGTGTTTTGCAGGATTTCCTCTCAGGCCCCAGGGAGACAACTACGCCACATTAACATGCTAGATAATGTTGTCTTCCAAGAGGATTAGTACATCTTGGAGGTCAACCGGAAATTTCCCGTCCCATCTGAATTATGGCATCACCTCAAACGCCTCATGATGGACTCGCTGGCAATTGGCCCTATTAGATATGTATTTGCATTATCACAGGATGAGTCAGAGAAATACATAGCTGAGCTGGAGGACTTCATCCATTCCCGGGGCGCCCAGAACCCGATGACAGACCGAGTAAGGGTGTTGTTGGATTGTACGTTCCCTCCACAGCTGTCGGCCACTGATCTGAGGGACCACTTCCCCTGCTAGACGAATTAGACGAGTCCTCCTGGGGAGAAGAGGCTGGTAGGGAGAGTCTGTCGACGGAGGGCGAAGTCAGCGGCCAGTCATCAGATCTTGAAGATTTTTCAGAGGATCTCGAGGTAAAATCCAAATTTCCTTCTTCAAATTCTTCCCTTTGGTTACTCTGGGTTCCTTAGGAGTGTGTGCATTGTGTAGGAGGACCTTGTGCATATACCACGTTCACGCCCTTCAGTGGGGGCGCTAGTGGGACTGTGCCCGAGGTTTTCAAGGTGGGATCCGATGATAAGGATCAACCAGATCATTCAGGAGTCACCATGCCCGATCCATTTCTAGACGTGTACCCACAAGAGGAGTTCCTGGAGGCATTCCCTGCATACGAGAATGCCAATTGCGCCGACTGGGACAAGATGGCCTCTGACGAGGAGGACATCATAATAGGCTGCCACTGATCGTGGTAGCTGATCACGTGCTTCATCCATGAAACCCCAAGCACTGTGGTCAGTTGAGATGGACATACATCGATCACGACTGCACAAACTGTGCGCTGGGGGAGTGGATGCCCAACGTCCACACATGCTCATCCAAGATCTTATGGCGGAAAAGATTCAAGAGTACGACCGTGGCGTTGGCAAAGGCTGGCAGTGGAGGAAGGTGATAAACATAAAGAGGCTCTAGAAGGCTGATGAAGAGGTCCAACGACTGCAGAATCGGGAAGACGACCACTTGACCTCCTTCAATGCGCAATATGTTCTAATATCACAATTGAAGGCCCAACTGGCAGAAGCTGAAGAGAGTCTTAGACGAGCCTCAGGAGAGATGATTGCCATCTGGGCCAACATGGAGTGGGCTAAGATTGTAGAAAATGAATTTCACCCTCTCCCCAACGAGGAGGAGCGGGAGCAGAACAAACGGCTTCAACTCCTGGACACCACCAGCCAGAGGGTGGCGGAGCTTCTATGCTATTTTGACGAGGTCAATCCGTCCATGGGGGGAGTCAACCCCCGGGTACTGTAATGATTAAAAACCATTAAAATGTACTTTCATGCTTTCATTGTCTTAACGTCATATCATGAATGAGTTCTTTTGATTATATAGTTTTATTGCACCCTTATGATGTTCGCTAAGCATCCATAGACCATTCCCTAAGCTCACTTGGGTCCATCCCAATGTGAGAAACAATGGATGACCACCTTATCACCCCATCCAAACATAGGAATGAAAACCAAGATTTTGGCATCTAGGTTTTGAACCACTGGTCTGGATTTCTTGGAGGAAATGGGAAAGACCTGAATAGAGAATGAAGCTCTCAGATGAGCCGAATTACCATTTTCCTAGTGTGCTCTTGTGCACGAATGGGGCAACGAAAGGGGTGCTGAAATCGATCTGATTAGATGGGAATGGGATGTGTGTGTCATGATACCTAGGATTCAAAACATTGTGTGGGTGGTATGACAATAAATAATGGTTGTTGACCACATTCTAAACACATCATTCATAATGCATTAGCCTGGGGATAGCAAATGAGGTTCGACGGTTGACCA
Source organism: Viscum album (assembly GCA_963277665.1). Taxonomy (NCBI): domain Eukaryota; kingdom Viridiplantae; phylum Streptophyta; class Magnoliopsida; order Santalales; family Viscaceae; genus Viscum; species Viscum album. The sequence goes on from OY728120.1 coordinate 1,118,908,426, forward strand.
TGTTCGAAACATGAGACCAAACTCAAAATGTCATCTGTTAGTCTTCCAGAATGTTGGCCGAGGACAATAGGCGGGCCATAGGCTGAGCATCCATATTGTTAGGGGTTCCTCTAGACATGAAAGAGGATGGGGGTCCAAATAAGGGGCATACAAAGCATGGAATGTGGAGTGAGGGTTTGTTCGAACAGAATCCAACACTCATGAAATTACGCCACCGTGGTGGAGACACACTGGATGGAAGTATAGGTTTGATCATGGATCATTCCTTTTTTCCGAGAGTTACTCTCTAGTGAGGGAGTCATAGCTTCCCAATGTCATCTTGGGGCATCCTGAAATTTTTCAAGAAAAATGTGTTGTTACACAGTACCGTACAAGGAGTCAAGATGAGGGGAAGATGGTGGGAAAGGATGGGATCTATGATTCCCAGTGATGGGCCCTAGGTTAAATGCCTTGGTGTCTCTACGTATTCCATGAAAATGGGAATCAAGCTGTACGTAGTTCTGGAAGCACGGTTTTATGTCATGCTGGACGAAGGGAAGCCTTGCCACGCTGATACACATTCTACCAAAACTACTAAGCCCACGTGAGTCATGCTCGATGTTGGAAACAAGAATTAGTGGTGGGACTTTCCCAACATAGGAAGGTTCATGTTAGGGAGAAGGGACGCTCGGTGAATTTCGGCCCAATGATGCTAACATGTCCATGTAGTAAACCTAGACGTGTGAAGAGGTAAAGACGAGTATGTAGGAATTCCACTTGAACATGAAGAAGTGGAAATCTGTGAATCATGAAGCTCGAAATATAGACCAAAATGATGGATGTGTGATGATGGAGGATAACTGTTAACCGTGGCAGAAACGCAGCATCCACATCGCATTATCCTGGAATGGGGGAAGACAAATGAGGGATGACCATTGACCATATTCGAAACATGGGACCTGTCACAAATGTCGTCATAGATCCTTAAGGGTGTTTTCACAGGATGGTATGTGAGATGATGTGGCATGGGAATAGGCCATTAGGGTGTCCCTTCATATGTGAAAGAGAATGAGGATCCAAATAGCGAGCTCATAAATCATGGACACGGAACGAGGGGAATGTCCTCTTACAAATTCTATATTTTGGGCTCTTTGTCAATATCATCTAAATACGGAAACATGGCGTATTATATTGAGGGAGTCGAGTACCTTCCCATAGGGAGATCTTCCTATAAGGTCATAGAACTCGGACCATGGATGGTAGGAAATGCGGGAGATACATGGTGGGTTAATTACAAAAACATGAATGGTGAATGGGAACCAGGGGGTTCCGACCACAACGTGTTCCTGGGAGAGGTTTTAGGTCATGGGATCGAAAATGAGAGTTGAGATGAGCCTGAGGAAAAGTGCACAAACGTTCCTATGTATCCCATGAGGATGGGGATCATGTTGTACGCAGTTCTTCAAGTGGCACTATAATGTACCAGGGCCAGAGATAAAAGGGAGTTCGGGCATGGACCTCGCACCAAGAGAAGTGGTATTTGATAAATATTGCTTTTCGTTTAAGGTATGTTGTTTTTTTTGTGATTTGATAGGCCCTGACGTCGCCACAATAATGAATTCATAGTGTTCGTTGACAAATGGAATGGCATGTGAACAATACCAAACATGGTGCCCCCTTGAGGACATCACGATGTAGTGACATTTTATATCATGTGGCCATAACGATAATATCCCAGTTTAGGTTCATGTGATGGTACCAGGACTTATTTTTAACATCATGCAGCGCAGACATAGTAGAGACGTTGTTATGTGGGGAATGTGTACGGTGCAATGAAACATACCTGACATGAATGGGTAAATGCTCTTGTATCTCAACATACGTAATTCTGAGTGGGGAACCATAGGCCATGGGTCCCAAATAGGGGTAATAGGGAAAGGGGTAGGAGAAACTAGCTCCCAATTGATATGGACCCGAAAACAATGCATCTGGGTGGTCATACATTTCCCATAAATATGGGAATCAAGACACACATTGTTCTGCAAAAGGGGTGATATGAAAGGCTCTTAGATTATGGTCTTAGAACTCAGACCATGGAGAAGCAGGACTATCCCATATAAAGGCGGAACCTAACCCAATCTCGAAGCCTATTTGAGTTAAACGTAGTGTAGGAATCAATTTCAGATACCGTATTCATGATACATGAGATGCATGCAAGGGGGGAAATCAGTGAAGCCCTGAACGATCTCAATGTCGCGGATTTTTTCCTTCCACAGAGCGTAAGCGCACTGAGGAATACTACCAAGAGTTTCGATGTTCTACATGGACATGGTTAGGTGGAGGAAGATGTGAATCATGTAACTCAAATTTTGGGATTAATGGGGTTGGTGTAGTGATGGAGGATAACGGTTGACCGTGGCGGAAATGCAGTATCTATATCGCATTAGACTGAAATGGGAACAACAATTGAGCATCTACCGCTAACCATATTTGCAACATGGGATTTGTATCGGTTTGTTGTCCGCATCCCATGGGGGCGTTGGCCCTTAATTGTAGGAGAGCCCATAGGCCAAGTATACAATCCACATAGGGCCTGTAACGGTATGAGAGACCTTAGGCCAAGTATCCATGACACTCGGGGGGGTCCCCTTGGTTTTTAAAGGTGATGGAAGCCCTAATGAAGGGGAACACAAAGCCTGAAAAGCGGGTGGAAGCTTGTCCTAGTAGAGTCGGAAATTCCAGGTACTAAACTAAAGTACCCTTAGGAACATTGATGAATCACCAAAGAGGGTTGATGAAGGTGTTCAGAAAAGAGAGGGTAGGCCAAGGGCCCATGGTGAAATGGATATTTCCAGGAGATGGGGCTGGACCCGAAGTCTAGACATTCAGGTGGTCCTACGTATCGCATAAAGATAGGAATCAAGCCACACGTAGTTTTGCAATGGTACCTGGGGGTAGGATACCCTAACGAGGGGGTGTACGGAATAGAAAATAACCCGATGTGAATGGAGATATAATCCTTTATCACACCATATGCTCCAGGTATGAAATTGGGCTGAGGGCCCAAAAAAGGCCAAGGGATCTGAGGCTATGCCTCGGTCAGGAAGGCCTGACCAGTTTACATTTTAACGTCTTGTAGTGAGGATGAAGGATGGGGGCCCGGTAAGGCCAAGGGGCCTAAGGCTAGGCCTCGGTCAGGAATGCCAGACCAATGTGCAGTTTAACGTCATGCAAGGAGGAAGAGGGATGGGTGCCCGGGAAGGACAATGGGACTGAGGATGGGCCTCGGTCAGGAAGGCCTGACCAACTTGCAGTTTAACATCTTGTAGTGAGGACGAGCATCAGGTCCCAGGAAGGCCAAGGGGCCAGAGGCTAGACCTTGGTCAGAAGGGCCTAACGAAAATGTATATTAATGTCTTGCTGTGAGGAAGAGGGTCGGGGGCCCAAGAAGGCACAGAGGCCTATGTCGAGGCCTCGGTCAGGAGGGCTTGACCAACTTGTAGTTTAACGTCTTGTAGTGAGGATGAGGGTCGGAGTCCAGGGAAGGCCAAGATGCCTGAGGCTAGGCCTCGATCAGGAAGGCCTGAGCAACATTCAGTTTAACATCTTGTAGTGAGGACGGGAGTCTGGGGCCCGGGAAGGCCAAGGGGCCTGAGGCTGGGCCTCAGTTAGGAGGGCCTGACCAACTTGCAGCTTAACATCTTGCAGTGAGGATGAGGGTAGGGGGCCTGGGATGGACATGGGGCCTGAGTATGGGCCTCGGTCTGTAGGGCCTGACCAACTTGCAGTTTAATGTCTTGTAGTGAGGACAAGGGTCGGGGGCCCGAGAAGGCCAAGAGTCCTGAGGCTAGGCCTCAGTCGGGGAGGCCTGACCAACATGCATTTTAACGTCATACCGTGAGAACAAGGGGGTGAGTTGAATGCCCCAAACAAGGGAGGCATATGACAGGGTAAATAACGCGATGTGAATGAGGACAAAATCCTGCACCACACTATACACTCCCACAAGAGAACCTAGGCCGGGGGCCCGAAAGGCCAAGGGGTCTCACAGTTGGCATCTCTCGGAGGGATTTCATTGCTTGGAGATACAACGGGGCAGAATGAATGACTACACTCGATATTTGGGACTTCTTGGGGTGGCCCCAACAATCCAGGATGGTTTTTGACCATGTTCGAAACATAGCATCCCTATAGTGACCTGACATAGGAGCAACAAATTAGCATTGACCGCTTACAATATTTGAAACGCGAGACTTGTATTGGCATGTTTCTCGACATCATCGAGGGCACTAGCCCGAAGTGGTAAGAGAGAGCCCTAAGGTATAGAATCCACACCATTCAGGGGCCCGTCCTCATGGGGAAGGTGATGGAATCCCAGTCAAGGAGTGGGTGAAACATAGATGTACCTATATCTAAAAGGGGTGAACGTCTATGGGGAGCGGGATGTACGACCGGATCATGGACATCTTGACGTGGATTGGGGAATGAATTTTCACCCCACCATATGACTTTACCCAAGGGAAAGATTCTGGTGTCTGGGCTAGGCCGACAGACAAAATGTTCGGGTGCTCCTACGTATCCCATGATGATGGGAATCATGGCACACATCGTTCTTGAAGGCCATGCAGTTTAGCATCATGCGGTGAAGATGTGGGTGGATTGATGATTGGGAGGGGTCACGTGGGGTGACCATTACAATCCTGGTATGAGTGGCGTTGAGGAAGGCTACATAATATCATGTGAGGATCCTCCGAGAGAACTATACCTATGGGTAGTCAAAAAGAGTTCAGGTTGGGCTCAAGACGAGGCCTCTGAGTGTTCCTACATATCCCATAATGATGGTAATTAATCCATACGTAGTTCATAAAACTCAGTTTTACGTCATCCTGGAAGATGCACAATTTATAGTCATGCAGGACTGGACAGTTTCAGGTCATGCTGGACCAATGTGCAGTTTATGGTCATGCGGGACTGATAGTTTAAGGTCGTGCAAGACCAAGGTGAAGTTTAGGGTCATGCGGGATAGAGAGTTTATGGTTGTACAAGACCAATGATCTCAAGAAAAGTATTTCTTGAGAAACCGGGCTTTGGTGGGAGGAGTTATACACTCACCATCCATGGTTACCCTGGAGTATTCTCCATTGGGGTAAACGCTGTGGACTATGTAAGGTCCTTCCCATTCAGGCTCCAACTTGGGTGGTTTCCTACCAAGGATAATTGGTTCTCGGAGGGCCAATACTAGGTTGCCATGCAGAAAAGAGTGGAGGCAAACATTTTTATTGATTGTTCTAGCGATATTATTCTGATGTCTTTCCAGATTGTGCAGGGAACAGAACCTATTATCGTCAAGTGCTTCCAATTCAGCTAGACGGATTTCAGCCACTCTATCTGTCGCCTACTGGTCATAAACCACAATGTGTAACGAAGGAAACTGGATCTCGATGAAAAGGATGGCCTCAGCTCCATACACCAAGGAATATGGGGTCACCGAGGTGGAGTTACGAGTCGTCATCAGATAAGACCATAGGGAGTTGGGGAGCTTTTCCGGCCAACTTTTCATGTTCTAGCCATCCATTTTATACAAAATATTAGAGAGGTTTTTGTTGAACGCCTCGATCTATCTATTTTTCTGCACTTGGTAGTAGGAGGTATGGTTCGAACGGATATTGTACTTAGCGTACAATTTCTTCAGCTCAGCTGCTTGGATGATAGTGCCATTATCGGTGAGGACGGCGTAGGGGACTCCAAACAGATGGATGATGTTGGAGCTCACGAAGTCAACGATTGAATGGGCCTTGACCCCCTTGGGCAGAATTGTCTCCACCTACTTGGAAAAGAAATATGTGGTGGATAGGATGAACCTGCATTGACGAGCTGTTGCCGATGGATATGGTCCCATGACATCGAGTCCCCATATCGAAAGTGGCCAAGATTACTTGGTGGAGTGGAGAGGTTCTAGCGGCCCATGCAGGAAGTTGGCATGAACATGTCATGCTTGAGATCTCTTGGAAAACTCAATCAATCATGGATCATAGAGGGCCAGAATTACCCCAGACTCCGGATTTGATAGGACTACTTTGGCCCTGCTTAGTGGGAACCACAAGAACAAGCATGAACCTCTTGCATTACCTGTGGAATCTCGACTCCTTGAATGCAGCAGAGGAGAACACCATCGAAACCACGCTTATATAGGATATTCTCAATACTGGGACCACCCTTGGGGGTAAACTAGAGCGCGCGGTGTCGGATTCGCTCGTGCTCGGCCCGATCAGCCGGGATGCAACCATTTTGGAGATACTCGACAAAAGGCACTCTCTAGTCGAAAGTCACAACATCCATGGGATAGGACAAGCCTAGCGGTCCTGACGTGGAGGATCCGGCCGTAATATGGCTTACTCGTAGGCCGTCGTCATCCTCTGGGGTGATGGGGGCAATGACTCCCTGGTATTCCACGTGTATAATCAAATCAACTTGCTCGGGCTCTGCAAGTGATGCAGCCAGGCTGGCCAGAGCGTTCGCTCGACCATTGTGTGACCGAGGGACATGGGTAACCTCCGGTCGAGTAGTGAATTGGTCCATTAGTTGGAGTGTACATTCAAACACTGGTACGAGCTCTGGCTTTCTGACATCATAGCCACAGTTCACTTTCTTGATGACTAGCTCGGAATCCCCTTTCACATGAAAATGGGGAACATCAATCTCGAGAGACAGCTCGAGGCCAGTGATAAGAGCCTGATATTCTACCTCATTGTTGGTGAAGCCTTCTGACAAAAGGAATGAGTACCGCAGAATGGCTTTTTTCGGGGTAATGAAGATGATATCCAGACCCACACTGTTGAGACTAGGATCATTGACCCTCCTACTGGTGGGACTCTAGGATGCACCATTAAAGTTCATTTTCTAACATGGGATGGTATGATCTAATGAGAGGATCGCCTCGTCAAGAAAATCAAAGTCCAAGGACAAATCTTCAAAGGTTGGACGAGCAGCTAGATAGTCCACCAATGCCTTCCCCTTGATGGACTTCTGAGGCATGAACCTGATGTCAAACTGCTGGAGGATTACTGCCCACCTTGCTAGATGGCCGATCAACATGGGGTGATTCAGAATGTACATTAGAGGGTCTACCCAAGACACCAATTGTACCTCATTGTTCTATAGGTAGTGTCGTAATTTCTATATGGTGAATAACAAAGAAAGGCAGCTCTTCTTGATGGGGGAGTATCTTGTCTCCGTGTTGATGAGCATACGACTAATGTAGTAGAGACTGTTTTCCATCCCCTCATTGCTCATCTGGGCGAGAAGGGTGCCGAGATATTGGTCCTGGGCAATGACGTACAGGATCAGTAGCCTACAGGAGACGGGTGGCATTAAGACCGGTGGATGGAGCAAGTACAGCTTGATTTCCTCAAATTTAGCTTGGCAATCATCGTCCCACTCATAAGCGGTTCCCTTCTTCATGAGGTGAGAAAATGGATTACACTTTCTAGCCAATTCGCAATGAATCGGAGTATGAAGGGTAAGTGGCCTTGGAAACCTCGAATATCCTGGATATTACTCAGGGGAGGCATCTAGCTGAGGGTCTTGATCATATTTGGGCAGATCTAGATGCCCTGGTACCTGACAACAAAGCCAAGAAATTTTCTAGAAGTGACCTTGGGGTTCCCTAAAATATGTGGGCTCCTTATCCTCAGAGGCCATTCGGATCGGATTATATCCAGACTAACCATCCATGAAATAAAGGGCATGGAACCCGGTCTTATCATCGATCAACAATTTTGTCACTAGAAGGGTAAAATCATCCTTTGGGTAGTGATGGTTGAGATCTCGGAAGATGATACAGACTCTGATCTATCCGTTCTTCTTCCTGACTGGCATAATGTTGGCTACCCACTTGGAGTACTGGACCTTCTTGATCATGTTGGCCCTGATGATCTTGTCAAACTCGGCCTCGACCATGGAACCCTTAGAAGGGTGCATCTTTCGGGGAGGCTACTTGATCCCGCGATGGTTAGCCGGGAGACCGAGATGGTGGACAGCTACCTCGGGATATAGTCCTGGCATCTCATCATAACACCATGCAAACACATCACGATGTTGTTTCCAGATTTCCACGTACTGCTTCTACTCTTTAGGGGAAATTGTTACACTGGTCAACATGGGCCTCAGATCTGCCTCACTACCAAGGATTACCTATAACAGTTCATCGATCGTGGCAGAGATACCTTCTTCAAAGGTAGGGGCATCCTCCAAATCCTCTTCTTCTCTAGAGGAGGATGGATTCCCGGGGGGTGGAGCTTCCCCATGGTCAGTGGAACCTGATGAGAGGCTGGTACTATCTTGAACAGTAGTGGCAGCGCCTCAGGAGATTCACATGCCCCTGAGACCATAGCGATGAAGGTAGTTGATCCAATACCATCTGGGCTTCGGTCCATGGGGCCACATTTGATGATATCAAAGCAATAGTGGTGTGTCGGCTTGAGCCGGTTGATCCCAGCCTAGCAAAACAGACACGTATGATGTATCGTTGTAGCCATGGGGAAGACATCCCGATATCGAATGGGGGAAGGATGTTTTGGGATCACCTGAGACTATTTTCTGTAGGAGTATGAGGTGATTTTTCATCATTTCTTGGACTTGAAAATATGACTACCTCTTGTACAAGAAACAACACAGCATTTCCCCATGTCAGGGGTCATGGTCTCCAATAGATAGATTGGAATGATGTAGGCATCATCTAGACTGGACCAGGGGTCACTTTTGACCATGGTGGATTCAACCTCTCTTTACATAATCTACTTATCCTTGCCCTTGTAATAGTCAGCGTTCAGATAATGGGCTTCACAAGGGGAAAATGGAGTTGAATCACCTTAGAGTATGCCTACTGGACCATTTAGGTAGTACTTGTGGTACTGGTGATACGATGAGGGGATTGCCGCATGCAGATGGATCCATGGTTCGCCTATCATTGCATTGTACGCAGTGTCATGAGAGACGACCATAAATCTAGAACTGGCAACTAGGACACTGAACTGGGTCCTCAGATGGATCTTTTTGACTGGGGTCTTCTCTATCCTATCATATCCCTAAATCCTTAAATCAGAGGGAGTCAGGTCATCCTCAGATTACCCCATCTTTTGTAGCATCCGTGTTGGGATAAGGTTGATCTCGGAGCTGGTGTCAATGAGACAGTGGAAAACCTCCACACCATTAAATTGTTTGGTGATGTATAGATGGAGGATGTTCCCTTGTATGGGAGAGCCTTCTTCCTCTCCAGAGAACAAAATGATGGCCTGGCATTCGCTAGTCTCAACTGCTTCAGCATGAAATGCCTCTACAGCTGCTACCTCTATCTCAAACTGGAGGGGGCTTTTTAAAAGCCTTAGTGAAGCCCTCACGCAAATATGATAACAGGAGAAGGGATTAAATGGTGGAAAGACTTGATGAAATTCTAGCAAGGTGATTGAGTACATCATACGTTCATTCCAGGAACAAACTTCTACTTACAGGAGGCTGCTCTGCGTTTGGAGGCATAGCGGGCCCTGTCAGCTAGGCCGACGACAGGCTGGTGCTGGGAATATCCTGCTGCTTAGAAGTCGAAGCCAAAAGAGTAGATTCCAGATGAGGTCTAGATGACTGAGATCAGCCTGTAGTGGGGAGAAAATGGTCATGGGGCGTCCAATGTGGATCTTCCTGATTCAGTAGAACAAATGGTGGTGGATTCGATCCTGACAACACTGGATGAAGAGGCGACGAGTGATGAGCTCTACGATGAGCCTGTTTTCTAGTCTCAGTGGCATGCATGGACTAGTTGGAGGTTCCTACTAAAGCACCTCGATGGCCCGTATATCCACAGATTCATCAACGTTGGCGTTGGCTGGGGACATTGGGGAGGTTCTCATGTCATTACCCCTCGTCAAGAGTCATATAGGGGTTTACCAACTCGAAGGTGTTAACCAAAGCATACCCTTTACTATCACTTGAAGAATCCCCCGCCATTGGGAAGATTCTGAGGGGAATCCCCATATCAGGGGGCATGAATTTGCTGAGAGTTCGAGACGATGATGGCATTGGAGGGGCATGTTACTTTTTCTTGCGCCGCCGACGCTTGCTCTTTTGGGAAGCGACAAGGTGAGAAGATGATGCAGAAGTGGTGTCCGCAGCATCTAAAGGCTCCGAATAATTCAGGCATTCCATAATGATTCCATGGAAACAGGCGACCGTTTTTCGAGCCATCGAGTCATTATACTTCTGGGACCCGTGGTCAGAAACCTGCTGCCAACCACAATCACCGTTGCTACTACTATCTGTCCTCACAAAGACACCCGCCACTTGGGCTGTGGCGGGGACAAGATTGACAATGTTATTATCGACCTGGTATTGGATCCAGTCTTTAAAAACATATCACTACTAGAGCGTGTGCCCCAGAATCCGATGATAGGGGAAGTAGTTGGGGCGATTAGTGAGATTCACCTCTGTCGGCTTTCTGCACTCAGGAACAGGTATAATCCCTTGCTCTAGGGTGCTACAGAAGTAACCGATACCTGATTCTCACTGAACGAGTAAGTCTAGTGACTTCTTCTCAGATAGGGAGCCCTTGGAGACTGGACTTGAAGAGGAGTCATAGGGGCCTATCCAAGAGGTGGACCCTGATTATCCTACCTGGGCGGTGGCGGCGCATTGTACGGAGGCGCCTTCTAATGCAGAGGACGCTGCGGAGCCAAAGGTTGTGCCTGAGGTGGGGGGCCTCTGCAAGGATGTGGGGCTAGCACTATTGGTAGTAATTCTAGTTTCTTGGGGGGCTCTATTTGGGCCATCACGGTGGGCTCGGCTCTAGAAGCTCTCCTTACTTGGATTACAGGGGGCAACAGACGTGCCTTTTTGGCCTGCTGCAGGACTTCTTCGAGGTGTTGGACCTTATCTAAGAAGTCTCAGAACCCTTCGGGGTAGCTCTGGGTGATCACAGAAGGAACCAGTTCTGTCTTGACGTTCCCTATGCACATCATCAGTAATTTCTCCTAAGTCAGTGGCATGTCAAGGGAGTATGTGGGCCCCTTCCACCGGGCGACGAAGTCTGCGACTCGCTCATTAGTACTTTGTTTGCAAATGAATAGGTCTGTGATGCTGGTCTTCCGGGTGGTAGAGATGAACTGGTAGAGGAACTTCTTGTAAAGGTCCTCCCAACGGGTCACAGATCAGACTGGGAGCTGGCTGTACAAGAAGAATGTTGGCCCCTCTAGTGCCTGAACGAAACAACGGAGCTTGTCTACCTCCTGCTGCGTCGAGTTCCCTAACATTTTCCCACACCTCCAGTTGAAGTGGGCCAGATGCTGTTGCGGGTCCCCCATCCCGTTGAAGGGGGAGAAGGTGGGATTACCAAAACCAAGAGGTGCGGGCATATCATTCAACCGGGGCCGGGTATGGCTTTCCATCTGGTGGGATTTCCACCTGCTGTGGTTCCAAATCCTCTAGGTGAGCTATGAGTTCCGCCATAGGAGCATCCGAATGGGGGTCCCTATCTTCACGAGGATCCCTAATCATGAGTGTGTTGTTGGTCTCTTCAATGTGGTAGATAGGTTCAGCGACTCGTGGAGCGACTGGGGGGCGAACCGTGGGGCTACCGAAGGAGACCAAGAAGGGTTCTTTGGATTGTCATGCCATTCAGGAGGGTTTGGAAAGACATACTGTGCTCTCTTGTGGTGAGCTTCGGCTTACACCCTGTCAGAGAATGTGGCATGATCAGGGTTTCCTGGGGGTAGCTCACCGAAGAAGAGTTTTTCCTGCCCCTGCTGCCCCATCCTAGGATCACCATAGTCGGGTCGTCGCTCTAAAACACGTTCATCTAGGAGTTCTTTGACAAACCTCTTCTTCTCATCATGTTTTTGGAGCAACGTGGCCTCCTCGAGGTCCTCCTCCGCCTTCTGCGCTGAGCCGGATGGGTCGGAGTTCTTGGAAGCTCCGACATGTTCATTTCCATTACCATCATTCCGACTGAGTACCAATGTCTCAGTGGGAATATGGAGACCTAGTATGTTCCTCTCCTGACGTGTAATCCTCCTCGATGGACCCAACAGTGGTGGCACACCCTCCGGGGTAAGTCTCCATCGGGAAGCTCCATATCATCCTCATTGTCCACTATATCAGCCATGTTGATCATGATCCTTCCTGGGGGCGTGTCTTCAATATCGCATTGTGAATCAGGCTCCCACCAGATAGGACTGAAGAGGAGGGAAGCCTACTTCCCTATCCATGGACTTGCATGTGGGGGGTATCGTCCCTAATAATTTCATGGATTACCTTTAAACTCTGACCACATTGATGGTGGAGGGCCTCATGACCGCCTGGTGACACGGGGCGCTGGGCCATAGGCAGTACGACCAGATCGACTTGACGACACTGCTCACTAATGTCATCAAAATGCGCTTGGGTCCTTGGATAAACCACACACAGATGATAGAGACTGAAATGCATCACCCAGTGGGTGTAGCAGAAACACTCAACATCCTCTATGGTGAGGGACTCAGGTATGCGGAAATCTCGCTCTACTGCAGGCCAGAACATCTCGGGGAAGAGGTCTTCTGCAAGGATTCTCAAGAAGCTCCTTGGCTCAAATTCAGGGTTTGTCCCTTGATTTCTCCACTCGCCAACTGGGGGTGGTTGAGGAACTGGCAGCAGTATTGAGGCAGACTACTGGGATGACAGGTTGGGTGGTGGAGAATATGGAGAACGAGCTGACTGGCTACCGATTCTTGGGCTGTCCTCCAAGGAGTGTAGTGACCAGGATACTACGTCACGATATGAGGGGATGACAATTGTCGTTCCTGGCTCAGGGGCCAGAGCTTCCAGTGGTGGGTCATGATGATTCTCTTCCACCATTGGTCCCCATAACATCTCTCTATGATCTCTTGTGGAGGTAGAAAGCGGATCCGGTGATGATGGTATTGACTGCACGACTGTAACCTGCGGGGTCACCAGATTTTCATCTTCCTGGATGAACCTATGGAGGGAAGTGGGAATCTTGTGGACCTCACATTGTGGGAGCACCAGGCTGATGCGCCTTCTTCCTGTCCTGGCCCTTGACTCGAATGAGTGAGGGGAGGGTTTCTGAGTTGAGTCACACTCCTCTTTAGAGTTTGAGAAGCGGACGGATTTGATCATAGTCCGGGCCTTCCCAGTATTCTTCTTGTTTCAGTGACGACCAACCTTCCGGCCCATGGATGGCTCCTCAGGACAGGGCAGATTACCCACATGTGGTCCTTCGGCCTCGTAGGCACCAGGGCAGAGAGGGTTTCCACATGAGACAACTGGGGTGCGAGGAGCACCAGGACAAATGTCGAAGGGTACAAGGGGATGACCTCCATGAACAACACCTGAGCAGGCGAAAACTCCGTTGGAACCGGTGGTTGCATTGGGAGGACCTCCATGATTGGTGCGGGTGGAGCGAGGCTGGCCTTCACCCCTCTCGTAGTCGGGGCAAGGAGGACCTTTTCCAGCTATAGAGAGGACTAAAGGATGATCACCACATTGGAGATGATCCTGATGGGTAACATCTCTACATCGATGGTCGGGGGTAGGAGGAAGAGCTCCATACCTGGTGTGATTGGCGCGAGAGAGGCTCCCATACCGAACATCACCACCGCAGGGCAGAACTTCATTCAGATTGGGGGTAGAACAGATCATACTTCCACGCTGAGCCTTAGAGCGGGGACGAACCACGCTCTGTGTGATAGTGGTATGAGGAGGACATCCGTACGGGGTGGCATCGCTTGGGATTGGCTCATGGTGACCACTACTCGTGCATGTGACCAGGAGAGTCGACCCAGCCTACCCGTGGGGCGATTAGGGCCTCGATCTCGACTAGGCGTTGGAGGTCCATTTATCAGTGTGTGCAGGGACTTGAGGATATGTGTTGATAGTGGCTCGGGCCATAATATCCATCAACATTGACACCCCTTGGTGGGCATCGTCAGATCGTGCCCGGCGCTGGCGTCGGGTCAGATAAACCGGGGCTAGTGGTGCAGGTACATAGCTTACCTACTCCTCCTCCGGAAAGGCCGGGTGGCGGTGCTGACATGGGTGGGTGGGATCCCTTACCGGTAGACCCTAGATAGATACTATGACCGGGCTGGGCCGGACGTCGCCCACCTCATCAACATAAGGAAGGCAGTCGTCAAATCGCTCTGGGGACAGGCTCCTGAAACGATTGAATGATGAGGTGGGGAGCAGTGGATCCCTTCACGGCCCTCAGGGGTGGTGTTGACGATGGGGCCTGGATACCTCCAGGTCCAGGAAGGCTATATCTCACTTAGGTATGATTCCCTTATCCTCGTAACTATGTACAAGGACATTATTTATCCTTCTTTGGATAACATCTGATGGGGAGATGGGGCGTGGGCACCCCATGGTTGTGGATGCAGAAGTCGTTAAAGAAGCGGTGAAGCCATGCTAAGCGGCCATGCTTGCATTGCCTCTTCCCCTGCGTAGGTAGGTGGGAGGTGATCGTGTTCCTATGACAACAACCTGATTCATGAGAAGTAGAGAGATGATCTCGTTAGTGCTGAAAGGAAAACAGAATCGACGACCAATTCCCCAATGCCATTCTGTCATTCTTAACCGATAAGAGGGATCCACACTGACAGCATCACAGAATGGGATGTCCAAAGTTCTACTACCCCAACATCTGGTGAGTTTCACTCTAGGCCAGATATTTTTTTGGCGGGACCCGGCACAGGATGTATGGATCCGGTGACACATCAACCCATTGATGTATCGGGACAACTAATATCCATATTGAGGAGAAGAGATTCGCATCAATTTCACCATTTTTGTTTCTAATTCTTTCACCGGGGCACGCGTGTTTTTCCTCTTGAGTGTGACAGGTGCGACTTTTTGCTACCCCACATTCTTGATTTCCAAAGGTGGGCGACATCCGTTACCTATTCAGGTACGTTTTCTCCTTGATCGAAATGGGATGATGGGTTATAGGTTCTTCCTTACGTGGATTCCTCCTCAGAATTCATCACCTAGTCCAGGTCTCCCTCATTGATTTAATACGTTGTTCATGAAACTCTTCCCAGTTCCATATCTTCATGGACACCAGTTAATTAAGTCGCTTATATCAGGACATTCCCGGGGGTCAGGTCAGGGCAACAAACTTCGGTTAGGGGAGTAGTCATAATGGGCATCACTGGGGTGTCTGAACGCTGGGGATTGGTTGGTTTTTTCTGTCCCTTATTTGAGGGCTTCTCGAGGGCGCGGAACCCCGAGACATCCCACATCGAATACGGGGAACCATATATCATAGGCATGTATCTGAGGTTTCCCTCAACTTCCCATTTTTAACACATGGTATGATAAGATTTTAACATCCAATAGGGATGGATCAGACTGATCAGAACAGTAATTATAGTGGATCATAGTGAGGAACCCCCTAGAGGGAACACCGATATTGGGGCCAATACGTGGGAGACATCCTGAATGCTGTGGAGGGGAATGATGTGGCATGATCTCACCGGGATGTGGAAGCCTGGGTAAGAATTAGGATGGGTGATGGTTTTGGTCTTGAGTCTCGAAGAGACTTCCTACGTATCATCGTGGTAGGGAATCAAAGTTCGCGTAGTACATCTGATAGGGGCTTGCCACTAAATGGGATCTACAGTTTAATTTCATGTGGGATGCGGACATTTGGGGCTTACGCTTTAGGCGGCCCAAGGTTTTTGGTGAACCGACATGGTCGGAATGACCGGGTGGTGGGATTGAACCTCATAGAGGCTTCCCATGTACCATGCCTTAACATTGGTCAAAATACTCATAGTTCAAGAGAGTGTCGTCAGTGAACCGACGTGAATATGGAATGGGGGTCCGATGTGTTCTGGGCTTGAACCTTGTGAAGTTTACTACGTACCATGCCTTGACATGGATCAAGGTCCTCGTAGATCGGGATGTGGCATGTCGGCGAACCGATGTGAAGATGGACTGAGGGTCCAGTGGGATATGGGCTTGAACCTCGTGTGGTTACCTATATATCATGCCTTGACATGGATCGAAGTCATCGTAGTTCGGATGGATGGGGAATATAGTTTAACATCATGAGGGATGGGGGTGAACCGATGTGAAGGATGTCGGAATGACAGAGTGGTGGGATTGAACCTCATGGAGGCTTCCTACATATCATGCATTGAAATGGATCAAAGACCACGTAGTTCAGGTGGATGTAGTCAGCGAAGTGACGTGAAGGTGGACCTTGGTCCAGGTGGATGGCGAACATGATCATCTTGGAGGATTCCTATGTACCATTCCTTGACATGGATCAAATTCCATGTAGTTCAGGAAGGTGTGGGGCTTACACTATAGGCTGCCCACAGCGTTAATGGGGCTTGGCACACCGACACAGAGACGGTCGGGGCCAATGGTTGTTCAGATTGAACCTTGTGGAGGCTTCCTACATACCATGCCTTGACAAGGGTCAAAATTTTCATAGATCGGGTGTACAATTTAACGTTATGCAGGACGGGGGCGAAATACAGTTTGACGTCATGTGGGATGGGGGTGAACCGATGTGAAGGAGGTCAGAACGACCGAGTGGTGGGATTTAACCTTTTGGAGGATTCCTACGTGTCATGCCTTGACATGGATCATAGTCCATGTACTTAGTTATGTTGTCATGGTCGGTTCTTACTCTAAGCACACATGAGTCATGCTCGGTGTGAGAAATAAGAGGCAGCAGAGACCTGACAATCACGTCACGAAAGGTGGGTCTATAGGATGTAGAGTGAGGCTTATGCATAGAGCAGGACAGGAAACTGAGACTCACTCAAGGATGGAGGCATGAGTGTGACAAAGCGCAACAATAGAGGGACTTTGGACCGAAGAATAAAGGAGCCTAAACTCCTATCACGCCCTCTGCTGGCCTTGGCACCGAGTAAGTGAGGAGGAGCAGGGGTGTTGCCTCCAGCAAGAAAACCTAGGGGCTTACACCAAGATGGTTGCCCATCCCAGAAGACAAACTGCACTCCAAGAAAGAGGATATAATCCCCTGTAGAGACTAGGGAGTGTGGAGAATACCCAAGGCGGGGGGACCCTGCGTGTGAGGAACGAGGTCAGGTCACAGTTTAACGTCACGTGTTGAGGATGATGGTACTTGGCAGTTTAACGTCCTGCAGCTCGGATGAGTTGGTTTTTCTCCGCACCCCTAGGTCTTTCATAACTGGTACCCTCTGGTCCTTGTGGGAGGGAAGGTACCATCCACGCCGTACTGAGGGGGTGTCGCGGAGCGAACTGTCGAGGGGTCCACGTTAGTGTGGCTATGCGAAGAAGCAATAGCCATTAGTGTGACGATGTGAAGAAGCATTAGGCGAAGAAACACAATGGGCGGTATCATCCAGGGGACTTTGAAGTCACATCATGAAAACCTAGAGGGTCGCATGGGAAAAGGGATTGGAAAAAAGAGGGGTCCATTAGAAAGGGCCTTGTGGAGCTCTGTTGATCCACGTGGTGGAGAGCACTTAATAAGGGGTGTGATTCTTGAAGTGGGGTGGCTTAGCCTTAGCATGGGGCAGAGGTGAAAATGGGAGGTGCTTCGCGAAGTGGATGGTCATTCACGGAGCACAACCTCATGGAGAAAAGGTGCCTCACAAAGCCTGGTGTCGGGATGTAATTGGCTTCGTACGGTACAGTGACCCTTCCTTATCATGTGGATTGCGTGTACATGAAAGGTGTTTTGCAAAGCATGAACGCTCCGCCACGACCCGGGTCCCCTAGGGGATCCCCTTCCTTCGCAAAAGCCCTTAGGCTTCGCGAAATATATCCCTATTAGAAGAGGGGATCAAAACGAGACAATGGGAAGGAACTTCGCGAAGAAGAAGTACCTCGCATAGCTCAGGGTTCACCGAACAAAAGAGTGCTTCGTGATTCGGGAGATGATAATCTGAAAGGTCAGAATGTTAATCTTCTGGACTCAGGGGGGAGCCCAGTATTTAAATGTAAGAGGCACCGCAGAGTGTAGATCAAGCGGCGTGAAGTGGGGTCGGGTGGCTTCGTGGCGGGCTCGCGAATGTCAACTATGGTCGTAGGTAATCCCGCCTACGTTGCTTCGCATCGGTGTCGCGAACTTCAAAGCCATTCACGGAGCATCCCACCTCAATTGATTTGTGGCGGGCTCACGAACGTCAGGTGCGTGTGTGGAGTGTCCCACCTTTTTTTCTTCTTGGTGGCTGCAGTTCTGGGGGGACTCCACGAAGGTGTTGCGCGAGGTAGTCTGTGGGGCCATGTTGGAGACCTCTCTTTGTCCTAAATTTTGGCACCAACAGGTACACATATTCTATCGTTAAGAATATATATTGATCAATGAGGCTCTAAATTGATTATAGGGAACATAATAATTTCAATATCAAGATAAAATATCCCCTCCCTCATATTTCAGAATAATTTGATCAAATCTGTGGAGCTAAATAATTTTTTGAGATTGATATTCATTCTGGATATCATCAATTGATGGTGAAGAATGATGAACTACAAGATAACTTTCTCCATATGGTATGGAAACTATGAATTTAAGGATATGCCTTTTGGTCTTACTATTTTCCACACTATCATCATGGATTTAATGAATAGAGTATTTAAAGAACGTCATTATCAATTGTTGGTAGTCTTTATATGTGATATTATTGAATATTTTAAGAGAATGTAAGAACATGATGATAACTAGTGGACTATACTATGGAAACTAATAAGGAATATGCTTTAAAAACAATTACCATGTGAGAATTTTGGATTCAGAAAGTTTCATTATTATTCCAAATACTCTCCAAAGAGGTTATATATATAGATTGTGAAAAGATGATTGTTATTGAATGTTTTCATAGGCCAACAATGGTAATTGATATCTAGATTGTTCTTTGATTTTGGATGAATTTCTTTAATGGTTGATGAAATATTTCTCATGATTATATAATACAATCACCATGTTTACTTGGAAAGTGGTAAAATTCATATAGATTACGGAATTTGATGAGAATTTCAAGAAACATGAAATAATATTAGTCTAGGTACCTATTCTAGGACTACAATGCAGTGCAGAAATGTTTTTTATATATAGTGGTACATTAATGAAGTGGTTGGGATGTCTTCTCATGAAAAATAATATGGTGATAGTTTATGTCTCATGAAAATTAGCGATCCATTAGAAAAATAACCAAATCAATATTTTGAGTAAGATGTGCTAATTTTTTCATTAAAGATATTAAGGTAATATGTATATGATGAATGTTGTGATAGATGTACTGGTCATAAAATATTAAATATTATATTTCTAGAAAATTATATTAACATTCCCAATGAATATGGTTGGAGTTCATTAATGAATACCAATTCTCAATACATTACTACCCTAATATTGAAAACATTGTGGAATATTATTTGAATTCAAATAAACATGCTAGCCTATTTATGTTTAGGATTACCAAATATATAATATGGATTGATTTGAAAAGGATGGATATGATAATATTAAACAAAGGGGATAAATAATATCCTTTTCAAATGAATGATTAAATATCTATACCCATGGAGATTAAGGAGGTGTAAACGGATGATGTATAGAGGAAAAGTAGTGTGAGAAATTTTCATGAGTTCGACTATGATTATCATCGAATAATAAGGTTTAGGAACCACGTTTCTATCCCACCTGTGTGAAATTTAATGATGGAGTTGTTTGATTATTTATTGTTCCTTATTCTCTATACATCCATAAGAATCTAGATGTATAAATACTTTTAAAATTATTTGTTATGTGATCGAATGAAGAGAAATATTACAGAAATTATTTCTTCATGCTTGGTTTGTGAGAAATTTGAGGCTGACATAAAAAAGCCAGGGGATAAGTTACAACCATTACCCATACCATAATGGAAATGATAAAATATCACCATTTATTTTTTCATCTGACTTCTCAAAAGATATAAAGGGCACAATTTTATATGGGTTACTATTGATCTACAAATGATGTCAGAACACTTAATTACTATGAGAGAACATTTATCTATTGATTATATTTCTATAATATGTATTCTGGAAGTTGAACGCATTACAGGAATACAACATTCCAATGATTCTGATGAGGATTTGAGGTTCACCTAATTGTTCTGGAGAGTCTTTAGTAGTCTCTTCATACATAGTTAAGTTTAAAAAACATTATTATCCTAAAAAATATGGCCAGTCTAAGAGGAAAATAAAAATGATATAAGAAATTAATAAATATTTCTCAATGTATTTCAATAGTTTTTGGAATCATCAAATATAATTTTTTGATTTTCCTTATTATAATATATTTCACTCTAGTATTTAGATGGTTGTTTTGAATCACTATATGGTAAGAAGCGCATAACTCCAACATGTTTAAATGAAGATTTGAAAAATAGATATTGAAACTTGTGTTTAGTCGAGGAAATGGTATATAAGCATATAACTATTCAACAACACATAGGTGTATCTCATAGTAGAGAAAAACATATAATGAAAATACTAAAAAATACCTAGAGTTTCTAGTGGGTGAAAATTTATTTTAATGAATAACTAATAAAAATATAGTGTTGATATATTGAAATATGGTCAAGATAATACCATGGTATATCAATCCAATTGAATTTCTACATAATGTAGGGAGGGTATATTCAATATTTTAGCTTCAACTAAATCTCCCACAAGTTCATGAGGTGTTACAAATATATGTCCTATGAAAGAATATACATGATCATTCACATTACTAAACCCATATTCCATAACACTATATATATATCTAAATTATAATGAAAAATAGATATTACATATTGGAGACAAATGTTTCTAATAAATTAGAACGCTCCCTTGTGTAACATTTTACAGTGAAACCCTGAATTTTATGACGTTGTATGGGATCCTGGGAATGTGATGAGGAAGAGGTAACATCATCTGTCTGTATCAGAGTGAAATATTTTGAGAGATACAATCATTTTATGGGTCATATAATGTAACAAATGGATATTTATGTGAAATATTTCCCTTTAAATAATTATATTTCTTTCATATCTCGCGTCCAATGAATCCTTGAGTTCAAACGAACTATGATAAATTATTAAAATATTATTACGTTAAAATGATAATTCTAAGCTAGCTAATAAATTTTTGTAAATAATATGAATAAAAAATAAATTATATAAATATTAATGTCTATCTTTATATTAATGTATATATATGTTTTTATAAAAAACTCAAATAGTTTAATGTAACGTAAATTTAGTCCTCAAAAATACATTTATTCAAAAATGTGTTTCTCTTATTTTTATTATAAAATTATAATTTTATATAATTAAGAGAAAATGGATTTGAAAAAATTAAATTCATCATTTAATTCACCCTGAAAATATTATCTTAAAATGAATTTAAATAATATTATTAACATGTTAAATTTTTCAATAAATAGATAAAATAATGATTTTTTATGGAAAACAACATTTTTGTTTAAAATATTTTAAAGGTAAAATTGGAATTTTGATTAGTTTTAAAAATTTTATTGAATTGTTATTTAAAATAATAAAAATATCTTGTACACATGAATTTATAATAAAAAAAATTATGTTTAAAAAGGCATTTTCGGAAAAAAAAAATATTGTTCTCACTATGTATTTCCGGTTTTATTTTAAATTAGGTTCTCCAAATTCTATGTTTTTAATTTTGAAAAATATGTACCTAATTTGGAATCATAATTTCCAATATTAGTAAATAATTCCCTTTTATTTATGCCTAATATGAAGAGTAACCTTGGGAAATTTCGTTAACAAGATACATGGTTAAATTTGGTAATTCTTGTTAAAAATAAAATAATAAGGATAATAAAATGAACCCAAAACATCAGAAAATATTATTTTATGAATTTAATTTGGCTTTTATCCAATAATTTTTTAAATTGAATCCTTTAATATAAACTTTTCATTGAAAATGAAATAGATATTATTAATATAACAGAAACTGAAGAAATTTATGAATATCATTTTAATATATTTAATATTTTTAGCATTGGAATAAACAATTGTTATCTTGGATCATAAATATTAATTTTAAACATAAAAAACTTCTCTACATCATGTCTATTTATTTATAATTTTTAGGGAATATATAGTTACATTATATGTTTAAACAAAGAAGATGGAGTATTTAATTTATTAATGAAAATATTAGATAAATATTATTAAAAATATTAAAATAAATATAAATTTAGATAATTTGTAACACCCCAATATTTCATAGTATATAATTTCTTCAATGTAATTCAATAACTTGAACTACACGCAACACTGAGTTCAAGGGCACTAAGACTTACCAAACTTACCATTCAAAAGAGGTAATGAATAGTATTAACTAAATTTTAAACATTATATAATCCTTATAATTTTAAAATCCAAATTATGATTATCTTAGACATAATGTAAGAACAAATTCAATTTTTAGATAAAAGATGTATTTATAAAAAAATGCAATTTTATCTCCTTTTAATGGAGAACCCTTTTTAAATCCAATATTTGAAACTTTTATATATTCAATTTGAAAAAAATATACTTCTTCATTAGAATCAGGTCATAATAGTTTAGTTTCAATAAATTTTTTCCCTTGTTCTCATAACGTTCATATTTGGGAGAATAGTGAAAAATACTATATTTTAACTACAAACAAGTTTTTTAATCAAAATAATTTATAGTGTTAAATTATACATTTTAATTTTTTGGATGTATAAATATATTATATATTTAACATTCAATACAATGCTGGTCATTGAAATTAATTTCACATTGAAAATGGACATAAACAAGTGTCAATCTTTTGATAGATATTATTTCTTAAAAAGAAATTTTTTGGTTTTGACAAGGGGAATTAATTTTAAATTAATGAATGAAACTTATTTTTATTGAAATTAAAAAAATAGAATTCAGTTCTGAATTCAGAATATCAAAATTATCTTAGGGTTAATTTTTGGTATTTTTCCAAAAACATTCCAGTTTTGATGAATAGTGAAACACACTGTGTTATTATTTAACACCAACTAATTATTTAAATAATTAATTATCTTATTTATATTTAATTTAAGTCAAAATAGATAAATAATAACATTATTAGTTCAATTTAATTTATTGAATTAATTTTTATAATGAAATTAGATGTATATATTTTTTTGAACATTTTACCATCTTTTACCCACCTTCTAGGAGAATTTGAAAATTTATATAAAACATAATTTTACCATTTCTGTGAGTTGAATTTCAAAAATTTGGGAGACATGGTTAACTTCAGTAGGTAAAATTTGTTTCAATAAGATGAAAATAATTTTTTGTGAATCGTTACTTTTGACTTTTCTTTACCATAGTTAAATGTAAATAAGGTAATTATGGGTAAAAATTATATTATAATTAGTTTAACACATGTCCTAATACTATTATATAAGGTTAATTAGACCAAAAACAACCATAGGAATAAAATATTACCCTTTTGGTACAGATGGATTAGATTATGACATTTATTATTATTTAATTTAAAGAAGAGTTAAAAGTGTTAATTTCAAATTTTCATAAATAAGACATTTTAATATAGGGTAATACAGAAGATAAATTCAGATTTAAATTTTCATTAGATATATAAAAATATTTATTACATAATGGTATTTTATTTATAATTTTTACACATTAAATATTTTAATTTATTTATGACACAATGATGATGCAATAATTACCAAATTAATGAAAGACTAAAATAATTGATATTATAAATATCCAAATAAATGTAATTTCAGAATTTTGATGAATTAAACTAATTTTATATCTTAATATTACATGTTAGGGTTGATTATATATATATATTTTAAGTGATAAGGTTGTTATGACTTTCACAAAAACAAAATACCAAATATTGTCAAAATTGACATAAATAAACTTTTAAAACAAATAGTATATTATTCGTTGATATATTATTCCTAAAAATCTATGGCTTCAGAAAAGGGCTTAAATAATATTATATATGTCATTAATGAACAAATAGTGGTTCTTTTGGGTGCTTATAGTAAATTTATTAACCATATATTGTAAGAATACAAGAAGACACGGTAAAAGTTAAATTATTTAACTTAGAGTAAAATCTAAATGATAAGGTTAAATGGTAATTTAAACTTGTCTAAAACCTATTGGTTGAGAGGATTTAGATCCATCCCCACATTATATTTTAAATAAATAACTATTGGTCCATTATAAATTGAATACGATTTTATTATAAAATAATATTTCAATCCTTTTCTAATGTGCCCTTCACCCCTCTTATAAAAGGGCACTACCCCTTCTCTCAAATTCATACCTTCAAAGCCATTTTTCTTGGCTATGCCCTATCCAAATATCCTCTCAAAGGACCTCCCTTTATCTTATATGCCTTCCTTTTTTCATAAATCCAACCTACGGATCCCTTTTGGTCAAGTCAAAAGGAAGGACCCAAAGAAGAGGTAAATATTTCATCACCTATTTCAAGTTATTTTCTTCTTCCACTACTTCTTTCCTTGTTGTTTCCATTATAAAATAATAAATCCAGTATATTCTATATAATGTGATTTTATTATAAATATGTTACAACCATATTCATTATTCTATCCATCCTTTGAATGACATGTCACCATACGTGCGTACGTACAGCTTACCGTCTCCATGTCGTGGTGTAGTTGTTATTCAATACATTATTATTTGGATGGATATAATATTTAAGTATAATTGATGTAAATAATAAGTATAATCTGATATTTATTCTTTATATATTACATAAAATCCAATTTTATACGATTTTAATATCAAAAGAATTATATTGTCGCTCATGCGTACGTATGGATTACCGTCTCCACGAGCGCGATGAGATTCGTTCCCCCTCGTAACCATTCAACACTAATTTTCATTTGATGATTAAATATAATTTTTAAAGAATTGATATAATTCAGGATATTAATGAAAAACATCCCATCCATAAAAAACATGACTCACCTAAAAAAGAAAATAATGGAAAACGAATCAGTTAACACTTGAAACGACGATAATACTAAAATATCATTAATAATCCATTATTAGAAGATCATATATGATATGATTTTTATGAAAATTGATTTTTATAATTTAATAACAATTATTTAACTATTATAAAGTAGGTTAACATGTCCTCGACCTAAGAAAAGTACAAGTTAAGGGTTAATTTCACAATCTATTTATTATCAGAGGTTATTTTTTTGTAAGTATCTACTGGGACCTCTTTATCATCCACATCCGTGTTTTCTTAAAAATGTATTTCAATACATTTTTACTATTTACTAGAATATGGGATAAAGTCATATATACCCTTGTTTAAATTTTTATAAAATTTTTATAATGGAATCGTTCTATTGTTTTCAAAACAAGGTACTTTATGACCTTTTCGACAAAAAATATGGTAAAAATGTTTTTTAACTTATTCGGAGGGTGCAGCTATTTTCTTCCATTATAACATCATCAAATCTTCCCTTACAATCTTATAAGAATATTTTTAAAATAAATGTTTCCTTTAGAATTATGTGAAATTTAAATGATTTCATAATAGAAAGAGATATTTCTCTCTAATAGTTTTGATTTCATCTATGTCAACATCCATTGATAAATTTTAGACTTGTTTGAAGTTGATGTGTATTGATAGAAATAATTCATATTTTATTTAAGGTTTTGTGATATTTTTGACTACAGATGTGTTATTTTTATGTCATTCATGGTTTATAGTTAAATTATTGACATTTCGTATGCTAGTTTTAATACGAATGTTTATATTATATTTCAACCCTTCCTTAAGATGAATATATTGGAATAGTATGTTCTGGGATGGGGACTAGTAAAAGTAATCCCTCTTGGTTGGGGTCTGGTTACAGCAGACCCTCCGAGATGGAGTCCTGTTACAGAGGCTCTCCAGGTTGTAGTCTGGTTACAGAGGCTCTCCGGGTTGGAGTACTGTTACAGAGGCTCTCCAGGTTGGAGTAAGGTTAAAGAGGCTCTCCAGGTTGGGGTCTGGTTACAGTTCTCCCTTAGGTCCTGGAACGAGGCCTTGACACAAAAATTAATGCCTAGTACTGTACATTCCATCATTATTAAATTAGTTATTACATATGATTATTTGACTAGTAGAATATCCATGTGCATGTTTAGAAGGTAATGTTTGATTTATTTTTTACATTTTATATTCATGTTTATGTTTAAAAGGATATTTTTTTTATTACACATCTTGCCTTAAATGTTTATAGCTTCCTCTAAATTATTTAACCTTACTGAGCATCTGATCTCACCCCTTTCTTATGTTTTTTTCCCATGATCGCAAGAAGTGTTTTATGTTTGAGATGCAGGGTTAAGCTATGGGAACAATGGAATTATGAAAGGATTTTTTGTGTGTTGTATGTTAGAAAGTGTAATGTAATGTTCATGTATGTAATCTATTTTTCAAGACTGATAAACAATTTAGTCTTTTAGGACTTTATTCCTTATAATCATTCCAATGTATTAAAATAATGCACCGACTCTGGGCTTCTAGGGTCGGGGTGTTACAGTTGGTATCAGAGGAAGTTTCGCAATAAACATGGAAACTATATTTTGATAAACTCTAACTAGATCCAATTACCCTAAAATAGACTTTGAGGATTAGTATATAAGAACTTCCTAGAATAGTTGTAATGTAGTGATTTGTGTGTTTTCCAGGAAATAAATCCCTTTCTGGATACGAGCAGGTAGAGGCGGATCTGGCACAGATGTTTCTAGGGGTAAAACCTGAAAACACCTTTTTGAGCTATAATCGAACGTGAACTGGTGCACAATAATGGGCCTTGCTATAAACATGGTTTCGAAAATCCTAGGGGATATTATTAGGATAATTTTTATTTTCATTAAAAATAATTATGTAGTGTTTATTAGTATATACCTCATCAAAGAAAATATTTTTTGATTATGGATTATATCCATAAACTGGTCAATTTACTTTAGGTATTTTACAGGTTTGTAATTATTCATCGTGATTCATAAACTAACCTAATGTATTCCACTATATAGAAATAGTTCCCAGAATAAGGAATGAGAACTACATCAATACATATGATTCAAAGATTTTGAATGATCATATCATCATGGTATTAAACGAACATTTAGAAGGGAAATAGTCTCCGATGTATTATCAACATATGAAGAAATAATATCATGTGTTAATAAGATGAGTAAATAATTCTATGAGTCCTATGGATTTGAAGGAAAGCAAGATAAGAAAAGTATGGTAGACAAGAAATAAGGATAAAGGGACGATGGGAAAGGAGGATTTTCCCATATGTGATAAATGTGGAAAGAATCACCTAGGTAAATTTTTGAATGGAATGGGAGTTTTTTATAATTGTGGAGAAAAAGGACAACAAGTACGTGATTGAAAGGGTATGAAAAAAGATTCAAGTGTAAAATGATTTATCTTTATGGAATTGGGACACTACGCAAATCAATGTCCCCGTCATCAATGTATACTACAAATGATGTTATTGGATAATAATCATGTTATGATTCTACATCAGATGAAGAGGAATGACTAGTGTTTTTATGTTGTTATAATAGAATTATTTCATTTGAGTGTTGTATCAAAAATAAACTGGTTATATGAATTATGGGGATAAATAAGGATTGTACTGTAGTATTATTTTATTGAGTATTTGAGATTATATAGTTCAAAGAAAAGTGACTTAATAGTAAGGTGAATTTTTTTTTGACATACATGGTTGAAGGAAAGGTAATTCTAAATATTGACTGGATAATTAGGTAGTGATTTTTGAATAAGTTATGTTTTATTTGGATAAATTATATTGGATATTCATGACTTCCTTAAAACTGATTATTAGTTTGTTTATTTCATCATTTTTGGAATATTAAATATTTTTTGATATAAGGAATATATCTTGTATTCTATAAAGATTAAGGGAGCATGAATGTAATAAATAAGGTTTTCTGGTAATTTAGGGTGTCACTGTGTTTTAAAATAATACATGATGAATGTGTTCATGTGTTATTATGTGGAAAATAAGATCTTCTTTTTGTTTATCTTCCTTTTAAATTTCGGATTGTGAGTTTGGATAGAAGTATTTTGGATAAATTTAATGGTTGGAATGGATTATTTTTGAAATTGGATACTATTGTTAAGGATATTTTTGTATTTTTATAAAAAAGACAACCCATAGGTCGAGCGACAACCAGTCGCATCTGGAAAAGCCGTGAGACACAAACCTAGAACCGAAGGGCAAGAAGGGTGCATCACCTACCACTGGCCAACATCATGTCCTGGATTGTATAATGTAGTTTCTTTTTTAAAAGGTCTGATAGGTGATTTATAAATTCATTATTTTTGGAACACTATATGATTAAGATAAATATAAAATTTTTTTGAAATCTTTTTTAGTGAAAGATGAATATGTGGTAGGGATTAGTTGAAGGATAAAACTCT
This sequence comes from Viscum album, assembly GCA_963277665.1. Classification (NCBI taxonomy): domain Eukaryota; kingdom Viridiplantae; phylum Streptophyta; class Magnoliopsida; order Santalales; family Viscaceae; genus Viscum; species Viscum album. The sequence goes on from OY728120.1 coordinate 1,118,936,935, forward strand.
ACTTATCAAGTATATATATATATATATTTTTTTTCCTCTTATTCAATGGATAAATTAATTCTTAAACATTAGGGAAGGGATATTAAAACCAAAAATGTGTTATCCTAATACTATATGTTTTATTGGACCGATGGTATTTTAAATCATCAAAGATTGATGGATTTGAGGCCCTCAGTTTTACAATTTTTTGTAATTGATGACCTCAATCACTCCCTATAAATATTTATTTTTTCCCTCCAATTATGTGTCTCTAATATCCACCAATGTTCCTTAAATAAAGATCATAATTTGGTGGTGACCCTTTCATTTTCCATTTCCTCTTATTAAGACTAAATTCTATTAACCCAATTTCCAATTTGGGTTTTCCCAAAAAGGTATATTCTATTTTCAACCATTTATTTTCGAATAACAATTTCAAAATGTGAGGATTCAATTTATTGAATGAGGGAATAATGTAACACCAAGAGATTTCATAGTACATTATTTCTTCAAAGTAATTCAATAACTTTCACTACATGCAACACTGAGTTCAAGCGCACCACGACTTACCAAACTAGCCGTTAAAAAGTGGTTTTGAATAGTATTAACTGAATTTTGACCTTTATATAATACATAAGATTTTATAATAAATATTATGATTTTCATAGACATATTTTGAGAACAAATTCAATTTTTTCATATAAAAGAAGTATTTTTTAAAATGCAATTTTATCGTCTTTTAATGGAGAACCCTTTCTAAATATAATATTTGAAATTTCATATATTCAATTTGACAAATTAAACTTCTTCTTTAGAATCGAGACATAATAATTTAGTTTCATTAAATTTTTGGCCTTGTTCCGATAACTTTCATATTTGGGTGAATAGTGAAAATTACTATATTTTAACTGAAAGCAACTTTTTTAATCCAAATAATTTATTGTGCTAAAGTATAAATTTTAATGGTTTGAAAGTAAAAATAGATTATATTTTTACCATTTCATCCAATGCTGGTAATTTTATGTAATTTTACTTTGAAATTGGACATAAACAAGTGTCAATCTTTTAATAGTTATTATTTCTTAAAAATACGCCTTTTGGATTTGACAGTGGGAATTAATTTTAAATTAATTATTTAAACTTCTATGTTTTGAAATTGGTAAAATAGAATTTATTTTTTAATTGGGAATATCAAAATTATCTTAGGGTTAATTTTTGGTATTTTTATGAAAACTTTCAATTTTTGATGAATAGTGAAAAACACTCTGCTGTTGTTTTAAAAACATTTTTATTTAAATAATTAATTATTTTATTTAAATTTATTTTAATTAAAAATAAATACATAATGAAAATATTAGTTTAATTTAATTCATTAGAATATTTTTTTTAATAAAATTAGATGTATAGAATTTTACAGAACTTTTTACCATCTTTTACCCACCTTGTAGGAGTATTTGAAAATTTGTATAAAACATAATTTTACCACTTCTGTGAGTTGAATTTCAAAAAACTGAGAGACAAAATTAACCTCAGTAAGTAAAATTTTATTAAACAATATGGAAATAATTTTTGGTGAATAGTTGCTTTTGAATTTTATTTACCAAAGTTAAAAGTAAAAGAGTAATTAAGGGTAAAAATGATATTATAATTACCTTAAAACACATAATAATTCTATTTTATAAGTTTAATTCAACCAAAAACAACCATAGGAATAAAATAAGACCCTTTGGGTCCACTTGTATTAGATTAGATCATTTATTATTATTTAATTTAAAGAAGAGATAAAAGTGTTATATTCATGTTTTCAAAAATAAAACATTTTAATATTTGGTTATACATAAGATAAATTCTACTATTAATATTAATTATAAAGTTAAAAATATTTCCTAAATAATTTTTTTTTATAATTTTTAGATATTAAATAATTTAATTTATTTATGACTCAATGAGGAAGCAATAAATACCTTATTAATAATAGATTAAAATAATTGATATTATAAATATCCAAATAAATGTAATTTTAGAGTTTTGATGGATTCCACTAATTTTCTATGTTAATATTACATGTTAGTCTTTATTAGATAAACTCTTTTCGATGTGATAAGGTTTTTATGATTTTCACAAAAACAAAATATAAAATAGTGTCGAAATTGACATAAATTAATTTTTAAAACAAATGCTATATTATTGGTTGATATAATATACCTAAAAATCTAAGGTTTGGCCAAAAGTCTTAAATAATATTATATATGTAATTAATGAACTACTTGTGGTTCCTTTTGTGGTTTATAGTACGTTTATTAACCATATAGTGTACGAATACAAGAAGACATGGTAAAGGTTAAATTATTTTACTTAGAGTTAAATCTAAACGATATTGTTAAAATGGTAACATAAACATTAATAAAACCTATTGGTGGAGATTATTTAGACCCATCTCCATGATACCTTAGAAAAAAATTAATTTGGAGCCATTATAAACGGAAAATGATTTTATTATAAAATAATATTTCAATCTTTTATTAAGGTTCCCCTCACCCCTCTTATAAAAGGAAACTCCCCCTTATCTCAAATTCACACATTCAAACCCATATGTCTCAGCCAATCCCTGACCAAATATCCTCTAAACTATCCTCCCATAATCCTATAGTCCACCCATTAGTCAGAAATCCATCCTAAGGAGCACTTTTCGTCAAATCAAAAGCAAGGACCCAAAGAAGATGTAAATATTTCATCACCTCTTTCAAGTTCTTTTCTTCCTCCACTTCTTCATTCCTTGTTTTTTGCATTCTAAAATAATAACTCCATTATCTTCTATATATTTTGATGTTATTATAAATATGGTACAACCATATTCATTATTCTATCAATCCTGTGAATGACATGTCACCAAACATGTGTAAGTACGACTTACCATCTCCACGCCGTGGTGTAATTGTTGTTCAATACATTATTATTTGGATGGGTATAATAATGATGTATAATTGATTTAAATAATAAATATATCATGATAATGATTCTTTATATATGATATACAATCCAATTTTATGATATTTTAATATCAAAATAATGACATTGTCGCTCGTGCGTATGTATGGATTACCGTCTCCACGAACACGATAAGATTCATTCCCCATCGTAACCAATCAAGGCTAATTTCCATTTGAGGATTACAAATAATTTTTAAAGACTTGATATAATTCTGTATATGAATAAGAAACATCCCATCCATAACAAACATGACTCACGTAACATATAATATAAAGGAAAATGAATCAGTTAACACTCGAAATGATGATAATACTAAAATTTCATTAAAAAAATTATTATAAGATCATATATGATATCATAATTATGTATATGGTTATTGTATAATTTAATAATAATGACTTTACAATTATACTAGAGGTTAACATATGCTCGACCAAGGAAAAGTACAATGTAAGGGTTAATTTCACAATCTCTTTATTTTCTGAGGTTGTTTTTACGTCTGTATCTACCAGGACCACTTTATCATCCCCATCTGTGTTTTCTTAAAAATGTATTTCAAAACATTTTATATATTTACTACACTATGGGATAAATTAATTTATAAACTTTTTTTAATTTTTATAATATTTTTATAAATGAATCCTTCTTTCGTTCTCCAAACAATGTAATTTATGACATATTTGAAAAAATTAAGGTAATAATGTTTTTAAACTTATACGGAGGGTGTGGCTATTTTCACCCATTATAACATCGTCAAATCTTCCCTTACATTCTTATAAGAATATTTTCAGAATAATTGTTTTCATTTTAATTATATTACTCTTAAATGATTTCATTATAGAAAAATATATTTTACTCAAATAGTTTTGATTTCATCTATGTCAATTTCCTTTGATAAATTTTACACCTGTTTGAAGTTGATGTATTATGATAAACATCAACCATATAGTATTTATGCTTTTTTATATGTTGGACTATAGATGAGTAATTTTTATGCCATTCATGGTTTATGGTTAAATTATTGACATTTCTTATGCAAGTTTTAATACGAATTTTTATATTATATTTCAAAAATTTCTTAAGATTAATGTATTGGACTAGTATGTTCCTGGTTGGGGACCGGTAAAAGTAAGACCTCTGGGTTAGCATCTAGTTACATAAGACCCTACATGTTTTCATTTGGTTATATAGGCTCTCCGGGTTGTAGTTCTTTTACATAGGCTCTCCGAGTTGGATTTCGGTTACAGAGGCTCTTCGGGTTGGAGTCCAGTTACAGAGGTTCTTCGTATTGGGGTCCCGTTACAGTTAGACCCTTGGTCCTAGAAAGAGGCCTTGACACATAAATTAATGTTTGGTACTATACATTTACTCATTATGAAATTATTTATTAAATATGATTATTCGACTAGTAGAATATCCATGTTTATTATTATATAGTAATGTTTGATTTATTTTTCTCATATTATGTTATTGTATTTATTTCAAAGGATATTTTTTATTACACATCTTTCCTTAAAAGATTATAGATTCCACTAAATTATTTATCCTTAATGAGCATCTGAGCTCACCCCTTTCTTATGTTTTATTTCCCCAGGATCCCAAGAAGGGTTTAATGTCTGAGATGGTGGGTTAAGCAAAGGGAACAATGATTTCACAAAGGAAATTTTTTGTGTTTTATGTTAGAAGGAGTAGTGTAATATTAATATATGTAATCTATTTTCCAAGGCTGCTAAACTAACCTGACTTTTGGTACTTGATTCCTTGTAATCATTCTAATGTATTAACATAATGCACTGACTTTGGGCTTCTAGGGTTGGGGCATTACATAATTAATGTGATAAATGATTTTTATAGACTACATTTACCTCTTAGATATAAAATAAAATATTTTCTTATCGTTCACATGTTATCTGGATATTTTTGAAAGTCCTTGTAATTAATTGTTTAAAAATTTACACCTATAATATTTTTTCAAGATAATATTTTTTAAAATCACTTAAATATCATAAAACAAATTGAAAAATACAAAAAAAATTATAATATTGTTGAAATTTCAATAACAGGTTTGTTTGTGGTATAATTGAAATCAGATAAGTAAAAACTAAAACCTTTTAACTGTTAATAATTTTTCATCATAGAAAAATTTAAATATTTTAACCGAGGGTTAATAGAAATGATATTTTTTAAAACAATACTAAAATTTTCATAAAATTGTTTTTTTATAATATTATTCCATTATAATATTTTATATTCGAATTGAATGTCCATTTTGTGGAATTTAGATTTATGATTAATTTATTATAATTTAATATTTTGAAAAATTCTAAATGTACAACTCACCTTATTTATAGAAGCAAGTATGATTCCTTAGTTAATCACATAACATTAAGGCTTCAATATCGACTATAAAAATCCAATTTATCGTATAAACATATCTACACATATGATAGAGGTTCTTTTTGTCTCAAAATACTAACCCTAGTTTCACTATGAGAAGAACTAATGGATGTTCATTGAAGAATACGTAATTCTATTTAGTAGCTCTTTCTAGTTTATCTCTTCTATTACTTACTCGTAATGTATTGATTCCATTATAAAGTAAAAAAATGTACTAAAATATATATTATGATAGGATAATATGATAATGGGACAAAAATATTCTACCTTTAACCCATCATACCAACAATGATAATAGAAAACATGTGTATATACATCTGAACGTCTCCACACCGTGGTGTAATATGTTTTCAGAACCACAAAACATAGATGTGTATATTGATGGAAATGATAGATATATTATATAATTAAATCATGATAATTAATACTGAGAAAATTAATATAACCTCTACTTACATCACATTTCACCATTTAGGGAATGATATCATCGTTTTTGTGTACGAACGGCCTATCTTCTCCACGATTTGATGTGATTAATTTTTAATGATCACCATTAAATAATTATTAAAAAAATTTATATAGTGAATAAATATGATATATATTTACTTAATATCCTTATAGATATTAGGTAACTATATACTATGCATAAGAACATGGACTTATATGAGAAAAAAAACATAGGAAATTAAAGAAGGCAATGCATGAAAGAAGGGTAATAAATAAATATAATTAAAAAGGGGGGATAAGATGATATAATGGGATAATATATTATATCATAAATATGAATACATTTCTGGAATATATATAAAACATTATATAAACCATTTTATTGGGGGATCTAATATGTACAAGTAATATCATACCCAAGGTAGGTGTTAAATTCCCAATTTCATTATTATTTGGGACTGTTTATATGTAAGTATATGTTGGGAAATTCTTATCTTTCATGTCAGTATTTCCTAAAAAATTATTTCAAAAATATATTTTTAAAATTACTATAAAATTTCCTGAATCCATATATACTAATGTTATAATTTTTATTAAAATATTGAATGGAATCATATTTTTATTTAATAATGGATGTACAATGTAACATTTCTAGAAAAAATATGAAAAAATTGTCTTCAAAACCTAAAACTATGAAAATGATTTATCTTAATTTAATTCTTATTTAACAGATTTTGGATTAAATTACATGATTATATGTTTCTTTTTAAGAGTTAATATTTTTTAATTGAAAAACATTTATAAAAAATGATTCCAAAATAGAAAGGATATTTTCCTCACGAATTATTTCAAGTGAAGATTCATGATAATTATCCATCGAAGTCAATATTATTGGATGATACTAATGATATATTTTGTATATTATCCAATTATACTATTCATATTATTTATTTTAATGGTTTATTCCAATGATGGAATGATGATTATTTATTCTACTACTTTACCATGGATTATGAAACGATGAAATATTATTGAAACCCATTTATTTTCAATTGTTTTGATATGATGATTAATTAATGTTAATATGGAATAAATATGTATGGTTTTAATTATTTGATTTGTGGGACATATATATCCCTCCTATAAATTGGGTAATTATTTATATCTCATGATATCAACATGACTATAATGAAGAGTGAAATCAGTTCTATAATACAGTACTAGAATGGGGAGTAAATACAATTAAGTAAATGACATTTTCAACTATAATGATATTTTCAATGAACCTTGATGAATATAGAAATTATTTTCTATGCTTTTATGTATTACACAATTTCGTGTCTTATGTTATGGAATCTTGGAAAATTTTCTTTGATTATGTTATAATTCATATTTAATGATCTTCAATGTTTATTTTCATGACACAATATCGTGATATTTGATGTGTGTGATCTAATTTATAATTTTTTACTTATTTTCTTATGCCTTTATTAGTATTTTATAATACATCCCTTGCTTACCCTTAATGTTAAAATACGGGAAAAAATTTAATAAGTTTCTTTTTCCTATAATGTGATGAAAAATATTATTTAATACATATCAAAAAGGGTTCTAGTAATGTAAGAATAAGCCTGATATTATGTCAATGTTTTATGAATAAGTTGTCAATGTTTCTATAATTCCAATGAATATAAACCTATATGGTTAAAGAATGGTTTTGAAATGTTTTATAAAAAATATTATTCTATTTAAATTTAATATCTATATATGAATAATGTAGGTTGTTATAGTAATATGGAGAATGATAAAAAATAGTAAATACCTTGTAAAAATAATCATGTACAATGATGTGAAATAATATGCATGATTTCATTTCCATATGTCCATAGTGGATAATATTTAAAATAATTGTTTCTTTTTTTCTAAAATAGAAATAAAAAAATCATTTGAATAATTTTTCAGGAAAGTACCATTTTCATAATGAATGTCATAGTATATAAATATTAGTTTATATATTATCAGTAAAAAAATTTATAATAAAATAATCATAGAAATTTTTAATATAATATTCAAGGAAATCAGTGGCTACGATGATAGATAATTGTGTATATTCCGTAAAAAAACTCTTTTTCGGTCATAATTGCAAAAAGGTAAAAAGTATCTCATTCTAAAAAATAGATTAAGATTATATTTATATCTTTCTATAAAAATTAAATCATTAACAAATATTAAGTTTTTCAATCATATAATATTATTTAAAAAATTTATTTTTTAGAAAATATGGGCATTAAAGAGATTTATTTCTGACTCAGTAGAAAAATAATGTAGGTTTTCCATAAAAACATTATTTAAGAAGAATTAATTGATAATTAGATGAAAATTATAGGAAATATTTTAATCTATAGGAAAACCCATAAGAGAATAATATATATTTATTTTAAGAGAAAATTTTAGAATGATTTTCCCAGTGGTGAAATAAACTTAGAAAATCCAAAATAAAAATGGGATTCTGAAATAATCACTTACCATGTGCCTAATTTTCTATATATGTGATTGAAATTCTGGTATAATTAATATATTTTTATTATTTAGTATATTTAATCACATTAATAGTATTTATATATATATTACAATATATTATTTACCTGTAATTTTTCATCACCTTTTTAATAACAATTCTATATTTAAAATAGTATTTTGTGTGATAACTACTTTGTTCATCATATATTTTACAATTCTTTATATTAGGATCATATTATTTGATCATTATTACATAATCTAAATAATTTAATTCATTATATAAATATATTATATATTCATATAATATTAATTTATTTTAATCCATAAAATTTAGTTATTAAAATGAATTAAACCATCCATCGAGATATAACGCTATATGTAGGCATGAAAAGTGATTCCATTTTTTAATGGATGGAAATATAGGTAACTAATATATCAACATTAAAAAATAATTATTATACAATAAATATCATATATATTAATTAAATCTATCCTCATTGGAAGCCACGTAAAATTAAAATGAAAAATGTATCACATTGCTTCGTGGAGACGGAAATCCACATATATGCATGAGCAACATTATCATTTTCCAATACATTTGAAGGTAAGAATGATTAATTTATATTATAACTTCATTGGTATAATTGGATAATAAATAGTATATTTATTAATTTAATACATCATTATATCCATCTGTGAAAGGTGGTGAGGGAAAAATAATTACACCGGTTCACGAGGCGGCAGTCTTCTGAACACATGATTGACCATTTAGTTTCACAATTGTTGGGAGAGTGTATGAATATATATTTATAAATTATGTTAATAAAATATTTTAATATTTATTATACTATTTTTTATCATTTTATTATATTTTTTATTACTCTTACGGGTAGATGAAGAAATAAAATAAAAACGCACTGTTAAGAAGTATATCACTTCTTTCTGGATCCTCTTTATATTAATAAATAAATTATCCCTGGATAGATTTTATAACAAAAACAGACACTCTAGAAAATGGTAAACTATTTAAGGATTATATTTCTACAGTTATTGTAAATATTAATGATATCTTGATGTGTATATAAGATATTATATGTGATTTACGTTTATATGTGAGGGAGGGGACACATATTCAATTTTTGAATAAACTAAAATAAACCTTTGTTTTAAACAGAAAATATTCCTTAAATAAGAAAAATTACAATAAATTATATGATTAAAATATGATATATTGATATAAAATAGAAATAATAAATTTTTAGTTTATAAGAAGCCTAATAATTTTATATTATCCCTAGGGTAAACATGTTTTAACCTTAACCATGATAATTTTTTTACTATTTTTTCTATAAGTTATGCCCAATAATTAATTTTACCATATCAACTGATATTAATTATTCTTATTCCGAATATATAATCTATTCTACCAATTCACATACATAAAATTTGTAGAATTTAATTTTAAATGGAATATTAAAATGCGTCAAAAACAGGTTTTACAATGGAAATTTTTTCAAAACTACAAATTCATCAAAATTGAATTTCTCAAAAAATTAGTATTTTTTCAATATTCATTTAGAAAAAAAAAATATTTTAAAAATATTTTCTGAATATAATTATATCATAATTTTGGAATTATTATAAATTAAATAATGGTAATTTTTTTAAAATACAATTTTTGTAAATTTCTATAATTAATTTTAAAATAACTATTTAAAACACGATTAAGTAAATTTTTATATAAATATTGTTTATATATATAATTATATATATTATTATATAATGACTAGAAAAATATTATATTAATGAAAATATATTTTATTGAATATATAAATTTTGAATTTCTCTAAAATCATTCCCAAATATTAACTAATTTAATTTATATTGATAAAAACACATGCCCAGATAAAATATTTTTTAGAAAAAAATATTTCGTCATTTTGAAAATGAATTTTTTTTTCTAATAAATTGATATGTAATTAATGTAGTAATTCATTTGTAAACAATATTATATTCCAAATATATTTAGACCTCTTTTCACCTGAATATTAAAATTATAACTTATAATTGTATACAATTTTACAATTCTTTTATACTTGTGGTTGTGATTATCTCAATAAGTCCAAGAGATTAAATTTTAAAAGATATATATTGTTAAATATGAATGTGTTACATTTTTCCATCCATCAAAAAAAATCATCGTATAAATTTCTATGATATCACATTTAGAATAGGATTGGATAGTTATTGATTCTATCTTTTTTAGGTTCACACATCAACTGTTCTATTATATGATTTTTCCAAACTATTGTTAACAACTGTGGTAGAAAATTCCATTATACTTCTTCTCCAGTTTTCTAAATATTGATAGACACTTCACTATAAGTTTAATCTAGTAACCATTCTATTACTTCATAGGTGATCACGAGTATTGGTTTTCTCATGTGGATCATTAACAATGTTATATGGAACACATATTTTTCATTTGAGAAACATGGTTTCATTTCAAAATAATAAACCATAATATCAGTTAATTCTAGGATTACAAATGGTAGGATATACATAGGGATCAATATCTCTTCCTTTCTGAACAATATAACAACCTTCTTGAGAGCTACATTTAATAAAATTAAATCTCCAAATTGAAATTCAAAATATTTCAACTGTTTATCATTATAACTGTTTTATCGGTATGAACTTCATTAATACAAGGCTGAGTAGTCATTACCTTTATTGTTGCCTCTTCCACATGCTCTAGGCCTAAGATTTTCCATTTAATAACTTCATCCCAACAAGTTAGTTTCTGAAATTTCTTACCAAATAATTCTTCACATAGTTCATTTTGAACCCTTGAAAGTAAAATATTGACATAAGAAAACTCTACCATATTTAAAAAAAATATCCTGCATACCTTTAATGTCAAGACAAAATGACCCAAACATCTCATATATGGTTTTAATAATCAATTTCAATTTTACATCAATTTGATGGTGATTAGTGGTGATTAACTGAATCTCATTTTCAAGAGCCTTTTAAAAAAATTCGATAATTATAATGTAAATAATGGGTCTTGATAGTAAATCGTTGAATTGTGTTCTCTTTAAAGACTCATAATCCATTAATAAAGAGTTGTACACTAAACACATGAGGTAAATTATGTATTGTAGAGAGGAAATGTGTAGATCTCATGATGTAATCAATGATGACCCATATTGCATAATTATTTATATGAATCATTTAAAAATCAGTGAATTATTCCAGAGTTATTTAATCCCATTTAGATATAGGAATTTTTAAAGCTTTTATGACTCATATGGGATACTATAATCTCCAACATAACATGTTAGAAAATGAAAAATATTTACACATAATAATAATTTTCCTTCTTCATTTTATTCCACCAAAACTGTTCACACTATTAATAATAGAGATACTAGGGTGTGATGGGAAATTAAAGCTATAAAAATTTTCTAAAAAATCCCTCTTCATATCATGTATATATTGAACATACAGTCTATTCTAAAATTTCAAATTACTATATTAAAAAATGGAGTATTGGAATTTTACCTCATTCAAGGTATTAATTTTGTTTCTAAATTTATTACCATGAGGTTGTGAAATTATATACCTTTCCAACATTTATTATATAGAAATAAACTAGAAAATGAGTGATGTATCCCCTTATATTATTGTTCATATATCATTCTTTTATAGATCTAGGATCATTGGATCCCTATCGATCCACATTTTTTTCATAACTATTTTATCTTTCATACTTAATGAATTATATACCTTAGTTTTCTTCCCATTATAGTAGGATATTACAAAATCATAATAATGGGTAGCTAAAGCCATCGACCTTGACACATGTTTAGATCCTTCTATGAAATGATTTATTTAAAACCCTAGTGATCTATTTATATATCACACACATTTCATTATTGAGATAATTTCTTCATATATTCAACTAAAACATTATTACTTATTAATCTATATCATGGGTCACTTATGAACGTGAATACATTACTTCCATGATAAATATGTAATAACCTTATATATCTGTATAAAGCCACAACTAAGTCCATTTGTTTATATATGACTAAATATCAAAAATCTGTAATTTTCTAGTGGTAATGTAAAAATGGTATAATTACACAATCTCAACATAAATTAATAAAAAAGTCAGAAATTTCAAATTTATATAAAAACATACACACTTTATGATTAATCACCATTAATAGGATAGTCAATTGTTAGAATGTTTAAATAAATGACAGGTAGTAATCTTATATACAAATAAATATATGTACGCTGATTATTCTTGATAGTGTAGCCCATTTTTTTATTTTCCTTGCCTTTATATGATCAAATTATAATTGATCCTTGTAGAAAATATGGCCAGGAAATGAGTTTTTTAAAATAATAAATATGCACTTTAATAAATTTACAATATATTTATTTTCTTATAAGAGTCACATATTTATCTAAATGTGATTCTTATAGTCCTAATAAATCATAGAGTAAACTTATATTTCCTAAATTAATACAATATCAAAATTTATTCATATATATGTTGAATAGTCTATATATTTGTACAGTTATTTTATGATCATGGGATATTCTTGATGTAATTATCATTCCTTTCAGGTTAATGTTGTTTATTTCCATTTATGATTAAACTCTAAGTCGGGACATGGTTCGGTTGGGTTAATTTTTTGTAAGGAAATGGGAAAAGAGGAAAAAAGATAGATGCTAGCCAGGTGCATATCATATACTTTTACAACATGTTTTATGCTTCTAGTACATGAATAGTATTTTCCCATGAGGATGTGAATCGTGTATGGTTTAGAAAACAAATATATCACAATTAATTCCATATTCTTTTCCTACACGTCGTGTACAAGCCTAGTGGGGTTTTTAAAAAATGGGAAGTAGCCTCGTATTTGAAACACATAAGAGTGTCCTCTCATTTTAGGAACACAAAACCCCTATATACTAGTTTTTTAGATATAGATGCCTTCTAGACCCTATTTAGAGAATGGTTTGTCCCATTGAAACCACATTGGTATGAAATCAATTTTTTCGTCATTATTGATTTTTCAGGACAACGACCACACTATTTTGAATTATTTTCAAATTACCTAATAACCCATTATTCGTCTATTCTTCGGATTTCATCCAAACCAGGAAAAATCAGGACTTGATACTGGATGAACTATTTACTACAGAGGCGAAGAAGGTGGTCTATACATTTTATTGGAATATCTAGTTCCTTTCAGGCATTCAGCCATTTTTCTACTCGTCGGACATTCTGTAGGGGCCTCATTTTTTTAGTAGTTTACTTGAAGTAGTTGTAGTTGGACCTAGTGTGGATCCCTATATGTTTTGTTTAGGTGTGTTGGCACCCGTTAAATGTTTCATGGTCACCCACATAGTCCTCTTTATGTAAATAACCTATTTATTCCTTTTTAAACAAACCCAAGGGGTGTATGCTTGTGCATGACTAGTTAGAGGAAGCTCGTTATTTCCATGATAGCTTTAATATCTTGCATCGGAGAATTACTTCCTCCTTGACTTTTTATATCTGGTTATTCTATTCTTGTTTAATTAACTACTACTCTTGAATAGATTATATTGGTGGGTATATGTATATAAAATTATAATATCATGTTAAATGGATTATATGGGAGAGTAGGCCCATCTGATTGAAGTTGATAAATGGTTACCATGAGTGCGTATACTAATGTATTGTGTAGGTTGATGTAAGTGGGTATACTGACATCAAATGTTTTTTAAAATTGAAGGTTTAAATTGATTTCTAGAATAAATGGTTGATCAATATCATATATAGTTCTCCATGGATCTGGAATGCTGTAGTGGACACCTTCGGTTGACTCTGCCCCTAGGTTCTCCATTCTGTGGGATTCCTCAAGCCGTTCTACCCTATGGATCCATATTTGTGGGGATCACGTATAAAATTATATGTCCATGATCCTAGGACCAATATTGTGCTTTACAGTGTTTCAACCATGGGGACCAATGGGACTTGATGGGATTCCATGTACAAGCTCTATAGATCTAGCCCTCTGTGGTCTAGATTTATTACATGAATTCCTCGGAACCTGACACCTTCGATCCAGCCCATGATATCTACATTTCACAATTTAGTGTTGCTATGGGACATTTTCCTTCACTGTATGATGTGGTTGTGGGATACATGACTTCTTTATACAGCATGACTATGGGATACATAATACTGATGGATTTACGACATGGACTTGTCACTTGTTTACTTTTATCTTAGTTTCCTTGTTAAGAGATGACTCATATTCATGTATCCTTGAGGGATGGTCGATTTTTATTCCTGTTATAGACTTATTCCATGGTAATATGCACTTACTTTACTAGTTATTTAAACTTTATAGAATGTTTTAATATTACTTTAAGAACTATAAAGACATAGGTGGTTGCCTACTGGGATGTTTGTCTCCCCCCACCTGTTTGGTCCTCCTTGTTGACTAAAATAGATCATATGGTTTCATGTGAGGATAGAGGAAATAACCCTAGTAGAAGTTTTTTAATGTGGATTGGGAGGGGGGAGAACAAAGGACAATGCTGAGGCATGAATTCTTGGAATACCTTTTCGGTCATTTGTTCTATTTGGGATACTTTGGTTTGTATTGTACTTCCATGTACTGTTATTATAACATTCTAGATACATTTACCATTTATATCATATTTTTTATGAGACATTGATGGTTATTGTTTTGTATTGTTTTCTTTCTTCATTTACATAAGTTGAATGCTTTTTATTTCATTTATGCTATTTTTGTTAAGTTTTGAGTTCTACTATGATACCGTGGAAATGGGGGCATAGTCTCCCCACTAACTCACTAAGGGCCTCACTCCTAGTCCGAAGCCTTTTGATTTTGGTTAGATGCACTTGAGGCCATGTAGAAAACCTAGCTGGGGCACCGTTCCAGGTGTAATTTGGGTCTAGGACGTTACAATGTGGTAACAGAGTAGATTATTTTTTGTTATGACTTACTTCTTGGAGAAAATAGACAAGAATAAGAAGGAAATGTATTATGGTAATAAACATTGCATGGGAGTAGCTACCACATACATGGAATAACCATTTTACATCGATATTATTTTTCTTTTTCTATATTTTGACTATTACAGTATATTCAATTTCCCCATTGGGTGACACACTTGATTTTTGCAATAACTATTGATGCATTGTTGGTCTCTATTTCAGTTGAAACATTATGATATGTGGGTATCCCATCTCATGCATCATATAGTCACTGGATATAATCACATCCCATGAATTATGTCTTTCCATCTAGGATGAATTACATTTTTCATGCTGTTGTGATAGTTGATTTGATAGTTGTGCCTAATGTTGTGTTAGTTGGGTGTAGTAGATAAATTTTTGGCTTAATCATTCAATCCATAAAGAGTATGGGCCCATATTAATTGGAAATTGATGCACCGATGGAATGTAAATGTTAAATAAACTTGTTACATGGATGGTTTGAATGGGAGCCATGTTTTTAGAACATGAGGTGTTATGGGATCTCATAGATTTGGAATTGGAAAACACAAGGTTGAATTTCTTGAATAACTAAATGTGAAGTAGAATGGGAAAATGAATGGTGGATAGTGACTAGACATGTACCTGACTTTTTAGTTTGAATGAGGAATAGTTTTTAATGGTTTAATTGATCTTCATTATACAGTAAAGGATTTACAAGAAGGTTTTGGGTTTGACATGGTTTCTTGGAGGGTTTTGAACATTCCTATGCTTTGACACTTTTGTTTTTATGTGGTTCATTATTGAAGTATGTGTTTGGAATTGTAGAGATAATCCACCACAACGACCTCTAATTGTATTTTGTGATGGTGGTGGTGACCACACTTTGAAGATGGTAGGCTATGAGTTACTAGCTGATCCTCCAACAGTTCCAGTTGTGGCACATGATGCTATTCCAAACACAGATGTTAAGGCATAGTTTCACGAGGGTTCCTTTTGATAAATGCAGACAATCCAGGGAGCACGACATCTAGCATTGACTATGGCTGAGCTGACATGGGTGTTCCAGTAGCATCATCCTTCTAGGTTTTCAAGGGATGGTGAACCACATGCTACAGAGATAGGTATATACACCATGTTATCAATTTTTTAGAATTTAAGATGCCACTAGAGTGTATGGTCCAGTTCATGACATACATGCTACCTGGAGTGGAGAATCACTGGTGTGATGTTTTGAATGATAATGATGGGCTACAGAATATGGGTTTGTATGAATTCCAAACCCACATCTACAACTAATTTTTGACCAAAACTCTTTGAGAAAAGTAGGAAACAATGTTCATGCATCTAGAGCAGGGCACAATGACCATTATGGAATACCCATCACACATTACATATCAGTATCCTTATGTGATGATTTATCTTACAGAAAACCTTTAAAGTGTGAGTAACATCAAGGAAGGTCTCAAACATGCTACCAAATATGAGGTTAACATTTTCAGGCTTCCTTCTAACACTTTGATTCTGAATTAAGAGATGATAATTGGGTAGAACATGACGGATTATATGAGTACATAACTAGGGAGTGTTTTTTATTTAACCAATGGATCTATGTATTCAAGATGGAAGAATCATTTTGATGCTTCCTGCAACATGATTTCAATTTAGGCTATAGGTTTTGGAAGATTTTTATATTGACATCACTGTGGTAGGAGAATCCATATAAAAAATCAATGTGACCGCAACCCAGTTGAGTGCAGAGTTTGTGGTGGGATATTGCACATGCAGTAGTTTTTCAGGACCTTCACTCCAACTATGAGTGGTTGGGGGTCAACTCCAACATTATGTTCAGAAGATAGTTCTTCAGCTCTACATCAGGCTGTTTGCTGGAGTAGCATAGGCTGGTCCATCTAGGGTAGTGGTGGTCATGGTCATGGCACCCAGCCAGTAGATTCTCAAGGACTTGAGGATGGACCAGATTAGGGTAGCCAGGCAGGGTAATAGGGTCACAGTGTAGGCCAGACTAATGTAGTACAATAATCCAAACAAGAGTAAGATCTCAGACTATCTACAGTGATATTTAATATCTTAGTAGCGTTTACTATTTCATATGAACATTTCGATATAGGTTCCTCTCATAGTTTTATCTCTGTATGAGTGGTAAAAGTACTTGGGTTTGCGGTTTTCCTTTCTGAGGATGTTTTGATGCTATAAATATAGTTTGGAGTTAGCTCAAGTGATTTGGTTAAGTGTATAGAGAGTCCCCTTAAGGATTGAGGGTGTCACTTCATCTGGGATCTTTATGTCTTTGAGATGATAGGGTTTAACGTCATTTGAGTAATGGTTTGGCTAATAGATTATCAAGAGTACATTTACTTCTATCGTCAAAGAGTGAATTTCACATCACCGGTGCGTGTACTGTTTATTCACAAGTGTGGATTGTATGTCTAGGTGAGTAGATCTAGACCTGAGAATCGTGGGATGGGTGGTATGAAAGCTCAAATTGATAGTTTTTTCCGTGATGATTAGGGATTGTGTTAGGAGGAAATTTCTCTAGTGGTAGAGCGCTTCAGGGAAGCCTTTCCCGATGACTTTTTTTTGTTTACCTCATGAGATAAAGGTGGAGTTATCTCCCAATATATTTCCAAGAGTTGCGCTTGTATTCATTCCCCCTTACAAGATGGATACGATGGAGTTGTAGGAGATCAAGAGACAACTAGAGGATTTTGTTTTGAAAGGGGTTTATCATACCCAGTACAAATTCATGGGGTTCACTGATAATTTCTTAAAAAATGGGAGACATAACTCTTATGATATTCATGTATTATTAGATACTGATCCAACTGAATGATAAAAACCTATATCCTTTTCCACATAGAGATGAATTATTTCCTTATCTTCATGGATCTTGATTGTTCTCGAAGATCGACATGAGGAAAGAATATCATCATGTACTTTTCTACTTGAAAACATACCTCATATAACCATTCATAAGAGGTATGGGTTATATGAGTATCTGGTTATGTCATTTGGTCTCACAAATGAGCTGGTAGGTTTCATGGTATTGAGGAACCAAGTTTTCTATCCTTAATTGGATTATTTTTTGGTAGTTTCATGGATGATATCTTGGCATATTCTCACAATTGACCCAACCATGCCATCTATATTGAGATCGTTTTGAATAAACTGAGAGCACATCATTTATATTCTAATCTTGCAAAGTGCCACTTTTGGAAGGATCTAATTCAATTCTTAGGTCACATCTTCTCAAAGTCCAGAGGGTAAGTGGACCCAGAGAAAGTGAGAATTTTAGTTTCCTTGGAACATCCCAAGAACGTTTTGGACATACAGAGTTTATTGAGTATTGATAGATACTAAATGAATTTTATACAAGAATTATCATCCATATAAACATCGTTGACTTGATTGACATAGATGGGTTTCATGTTTTTGTCGTCATAATCTTGTGACATAGCCTTTAGGACCTGAAAATAATTTTGAAATCATTACAAGTCTTGATACTACCAAATCAGGGCAAGAGAAACATGGTTTACTATGATGCTTTAGTTATCAGGTTGGGGTAAATATTTATGTAAGGATATTGAGTCATGGAATACGGGTCTCGGTAGACGAGGCCTCACAAGAGGTATTTCCATACGCATGATCTTGTGTTCGATGTAGTTGTTCATGAATAGAACTATTGGATGAACTATTTTCTGAGAGTGCGCTTTTTGGTGTACACAGACCACAAAAGCCGCATGTATATCTTCATGCATTTTGATATGAATTTGAGACATTGGTGGTGGGTGGAGTACCAATATTACTTTTAATTCAAGATTTCTTACACGCCTGGTTAGGGAAATTAAGTGAATGATGCACTAATAATGATGACTATGACAAAGGTAGTGCAATATGATAGTTAGTGATTAGAAACTTATGGAATTGTTTTCTAAGATGCATATAGAGGTGAAAGACAAACAGAGGTAGAATTTTATTTCATCCTTATCTATTACCTCCTCTCTAATAGAAAGATTTAGGATTAGGAAACTATTATATTCATAAGGTCTAGTTCTTCTAGATTGTGTGGTAGGTGAGGGCCCTCCACCTAATTGGACAGTAAGTTATGATGTGATTCTGATTATCCCTAGATGTGTTTGAGTTCTAGTAGATATATTTGAGGAGATGATGTGGTAGTTTCATGATTCAACTTGGGTAGTGCATCCCGGGGTCACCAAGATGCACCGTGACTTTCCACGATGGTGCTAGTGGCTGAGAATGTTGAATGAAGTAGTAGGTTTTGTTATTGGTGTTCCACCTGTCAGATGGTGAATGAAAAATATGAGTGAACGAATGGGCTTTTAGAACAGGTACATATTATAGATTTGATGTTTGATTATGTCACATTATATTTCTTAATGGGTTTATCAAGTTTTACTTGAGGTAATTTTGTTGTGTGGGTTGTTGTTGAAAGGCCTATGAAGGTCTCACATTTATTTCTGATAATGGAGACCATCAATTTATATGATCATGGAAAATGTTATATCCGAGAGGGGGTATGACTTCAAGGGGTACTGTGCAGTATCGTTTTAGATAGGGATTCCCACATTACATTACATTTCTGGTATATTTTTCAAATGGTGGTGGATACACATGTGATTTTGAGCATATCATTCCACCCTCAAACTGATGGCCAGTCAGAGCGTACGATATAGGTGGAAGAGTACATGCTTTGAGCATGCATCTTAAATTTTGGGGGATCTTAGGAGAGGAAAATTACCTTAGATGAGTTCACCTAAAATACTAATTATCAAGAGATGATATGCATTCCAACTAATTATGCTTTATTTGGTGGCCCAGGTATTTCTCTCATGTGCTGGTTAGAGGCAAGGGAGGTAGTGTTACTGGGACCATGTATCAAGTAGGAGAATTCTAAGAAGGTCTAAATGACTCAAAAGTGGATGGATACAACAAAGTCTCGTCAAAAATCATATGCCAATCACTGTAGATGACCTCTATAGTTCATGGTCGGGGATAGGTTTCTCTTGTGTGTTTCACTATGGTGGGCACACATGCAGATCAAAAAAGAGGTTAAAATTTCACTAAGATATGTCGGTCCATTTTAGATTCTATAGAGAGTCTGGTCGGTTATATATCGGTTGCTGCTACCTTAGGAATAACAATCCATGCACGACATCTTCGATGTTTTTCATTTGTGCCACTATCATTCTGACTCATCTCAGGTAATTCAGTATGAGGATGTTGAGGTTTAGACGGATGAATCCTTTGAGGAGAAACCAGTTCTTATAGTTGATAGGAACACGATGATTCTCTAAGGTTGGTCATTTCCTCTAGTATAGCTTCTATAGAAGCACAACTGATTACAATATGAGATGTGGGAGACAGCGGCTGAGGTAAATGATCATTGGATAGAGTTTTTACAGACGAATATTGTCAACCATTCCGAGTGTAATTTGGGGAAAATAGTTATAAAGGTGGATGGTTGTAAGATTTCAGGTTTTCTTCATTTACAGATCTTTATTTTTGGTTTAATGTTGTTACTTAGCTTTTTTATTAGACCCTAAACTGGTCCATTTGATAGTATGGTTGTTTTTGGGAAGGAAAGGGGAAAAGAGACTGAAAGATTGTTGGAGGCCTGGTACATGTCAGGTTTTTTTCCTAAATTCCATATACTCCGAGTGCATTCCATGTACTATCCAATTACAAAATGTAGCATATCTTGATAAGAAAAAAATAGGGTTATACATGCCTTGTTCAGGGCCTACAAATCGTGTACATGCACAGAGGGGATTTTTTATAGAAGCGGTAGTAGCCTCATATTTGATGGATAGAATAGTTTGTTCTAATTTTTGGAACACAAAACCACTCTAAAGTAGTTTTTCACATATATAAGCCTCCCAAACTCCATTTTGGATCATTGTTTGTTGCATTAGAACTGCATCAGTAAGTACTCAATTCTTTTTTATTTGTTCTTGATTCTTCAAAATAATTACAGAGCTATTTCGATTTAGGATCATATGACCAAATAACTTGTTGATTGTATTCTCTTCAGATTTCGTTCAAACTAGTACAAATGAAGACTTTATAGTGGATTACATTTCATCTAATGAGGCGAGGTATTTGGTATATAATTTCATTCTACTTTTTGTGTTCATTTCAGGCATTTGTCCATTTTTTCACCAATCAGACATTCCAGCGAGGCCTAGTTTTTTAGATTCTTGCTTGCAGTAGCTATATTCATACCTTTTTTGGATTCATGTATGTTCCGTTTTTTTAAATTGGAACCCATTACATGATTCAAGGTCTCCCAAGTGGTGAACCTTAAGGAAATAACCTGTTTATTTCTATTTAAACCACCCAAGGTGTGTGTTCTTCTGTTTGACTAGTTAGAGTAAGCTCGTTAATACCTTAATAGATTGATTTTCTTTCTTAGGAGAAGTATTTCCTACATTCCATGTTATATCTGGTTAATACATGCTTGTTTATTTTATCTGGGATTATTGAATGGAATATATGGGTGGGTATACCAATATAAAATTATAATGGCATGTTAAAATGTTTATATAGGAGGGTAGTCCCATATGTTAGTAGTTGATAAATAGTTTTCATGAGTGGTTATAATCATGCCTTGTGTAGGTTGATATGAGTCGGTATACTCACATGAAATGTTCATTTAATGTGAATGTTTAAATTGAATGTTTGATCAAATGGTTGATCAATTCCATGGAATGCTCTCCAGGGATATGGACAGGGGTAGTGGATGCCTTTGGATTACTCTTTCCCTTGGGTCATGAGTTCATGGGATACCTCAGGCATTGCCTACAACCTAGATCTGGATTTCTTGGACTCATGTAGGAATTTGTATATCCATACTCCTAGGAACCCAACTAGTGCCTAACTGTGTTTCCACCAGTGACTCCCGTGGGACTCGATAGGATGCCTTGGAAACACAGCATGGTTCCATCCCTTCATGGTCTAGATTTATTACATGGATTCCTTGGTACATGACACAGTGGATCCGGTCCTTATGGTCTAAACATCACTATACAGCATGGTCAAGGGATATTTGACTTCCCTATAAAACATGGTCATGGAATACTTGAATTATTTATACATTGTTGCTAGGGGTTCAATAATAAATATGGATATACGGAATGGTTGTGTGAATTGTTTACATGGATTTTAGCTTCCTTGTTAGGAGATGACTATTTCACAGTTATCCTTGATGGCTGGTTGGTTTTTCATACTGCTATAGACTAAATCCATGGGGATAAACACATTCATTACTAGTTGTTTATACATGATATAAATTTTGTATATTGTTGATAGAACGATATAGAGCAGGGTGGTTGACTAATAGGATATTTATCTCACACCATGTTTGGGCATCTAGAGGGACACAAACATATTATATGGTTACATGTGATGATAGGGGCAAGCACCGTAGTATAGGTTGTTGATTGTAGATTTGAATAATGAGAGCATTGGGACAAGCTAAGGCTTGCGATGCTGGAATACCTTTATATTTGTTTTTTTATATTTAGGATACTTTTATTGTATTTTAATGCCATGTTACATTCTTACTTCTTTCTAGATACTTATACCATCTGCATCATTTTTTTTTGAGACATTTATGGTTATTGTTATGTATTCATGTCTTGTTTTCTTAACTTTATTTGACTTGTTTTTATTTCTCTTCTTATTTTTATTTTATTTTTTCACTTCCATTGTGATATTTTGGTATTGAGTTCATAGCCTCTTCACTGACTCACATATTACCTCACTATTAGTCGGTAGACTCTGGCATTTGGGGAGATTCACTTGAGGCCATATGGACAACTGGGCTTGGGGCATTGTTTCGGGTAGCATCTGGGTGTTTGACTTTAGAATTATGATAAAGGGTTCATTACTAAATCAAAATGGTGTTTTGGTGAAATTTAATGGTCTATACATTATCCAGGTTGTTGTATTTCGAATATCATCCTTCTTTACTCCCATTTGATGATACAAAAAAAATGAAGGATAAGGATTAAAAGTTATTGTCCATCATGAAGTTAATCAAATAAGTCCTTCATGTGAGGTAAAGATAATTTTTATTTATTATAGTACCAATTATTTCTCTATAACCAATGTAAATCCTCATATATTCATAATTCCTAATAATTGAGAAGAACATGGGTTCCCTAGGAGGGGACACTAGTGTGTATATATTACTTATCACACTGCTCCTCTATTTATTTTTCAAATCCCCTAATTGAACGTTATAAATTCTATAGGGCTTCTTTGAAATTCATCATGCATCTTGAGTTAAGTAAATAGAAATATCATCTTAACATTCTGGTGCATTTCCATGTATTTAATAGTAAATATATCAATTACTTTATATCAAATAGTTATATCCTTAATTTGAATATCATATTTTTCATATGTTTATTTTTTTTTACACTTTTTCTCTAATAATATCTTGGATTAGAGATTCTGGGGATGGATCTAGACATGATCCAGATGATGAAGACTCCCTCAAAAGAAAAATAATTTCATATCTTCATCCTAAATCATAATTTCATTATCATTTCTATTTAAATTTTCACAATATTTTTTAATAACTTCTATATGAATGATAAAATCAAAATCTAACATATGTATAATTATTATATTAGAAAATAGGAAATTTTGAAATTTCATAATGAAAAATCACCAACACATCCTTATTCTAGTCAGAGATCCACTAGTTTTTTTAATTCACAACTCACCTATT
Organism: Viscum album; assembly: GCA_963277665.1. Taxonomy (NCBI): domain Eukaryota; kingdom Viridiplantae; phylum Streptophyta; class Magnoliopsida; order Santalales; family Viscaceae; genus Viscum; species Viscum album. Next base: position 1,118,961,084 of record OY728120.1, read on the forward strand.
AGTGTTCTACTTAACTATCAAATTTTTATAGAAAACATGGAATATAGAAAATAGTGTGATGATCAAAAATAAAATATAGTGTTAACTAAATTCAAATATGTTATTAAAGAACCTACCACCATATCATTTTGGGCTTCAACCAATACTATTATGATAAGATAATCCTGGAATTTCTATATTTTTATTTTCTATGTAAAGTTACATTAATGTTTTTTATATTCATTTTCATAGTTCCCAATATCCTTATAGCTGAATAATCTCACATTAGAAGCTTAATTCATTCCCTTGTAATCAAGATCATGTTGTGTATGGACTGACTAAAACTATATATATTGTAGCTACATAAGAATATAATTAATTTTCATTAATTTCCAAAAATATATTAGGTTTAGATATTTAGATATTAGGTAATCCCTCATAAAAATAAACCTCATGGATTACAATTGGGAATTATTACACAGTAACCATTTTTTATTAAAAAATGCAATTCAAATAAAATATGATTTTTTAAGGATATTCAACTCAATTTTTTTCAGTACATAATACTTGTTCTCAATCTCCCCAAAACCTTGTATAAAAAATTTCTAAACATTGGATGAAAAAATAATATATTTAAGGGACATAAAAATAATTAATGAAATCCTTAGCCCCTAAATACTTATATAAATTTTACATTTTCAAAATAAACATTGAGTTCAAAAAAAAAAATTAACTAACCCAATAAATCTATTTTCTCTACCAAAATCTTTTGGTTCAATGTTTGAGAAATATATAATAAAGGACATAATAAAATACATCTTCTTTTCAATAAAAACATGATAAACCATGAAAATAATTTTAAATATATATATATATATTCCTAAAGAAGATACATATGATTTTCTGTAATCATAAACTCAATAAAAAACATTTTGAAAACATTATATATCTATAAAAAGAATGAATTAATATATGATACATATAACATGGTTATATTTTAATTATCATACTTTATAATGATTTAACCATATCAACTACAATAAAATAACCCTCACATATGCCATTGAAATATCCATCATATTTATACATGGATTAACCATCATAGTTACATTTTGGAATAACTATAGGGTTGAATTATAACACACCAAATGAATTATAGTGACTTATTTGAACCACCAACATTTGGTTTATAACAGAACCGCCCATCATCATATTCAAATTCCAAGAACCATAAAAATATCATAATACATGATGGCTTGTATCACAAAATTATTCTTTGAGGAAAATCACTTATATTAAAATAATTATTTTCAAAAAAAAAAGAAAAAAAATATTTTTTATAACCAGGATATCATATATATAAATATTAAAAATATTACCAAATCTTGAATTCTAGAAAAGTTTTACATTTCATATAATTTAAAAACATTACATGTTTATTTACATAAGGAAACATTTAATAGACTATTTTTAGAAAAATGACCCTTATATAAATCCATAAAAATATCCACTTTTGAAACCATTTCATTGAAATTAGAATATATCCTCTGAAAACAATAATTTTACCTAGAAATAAATTCATAAAAATAATTTAAAATACTAGGATATGAATGATTTATATTTAAAAAAATGTAATTAAAATCATTAAAATGACATTATTAATTAAAGAGTACCATACCTTATGTCTGAAAGAATTATTCAATTAGACATAATGTTCTATATAATAAAATATTATTAAATAATCACAGAATTTATATCCACTTTAACTTATATTTTTCTATAATATTCTTTTATATCCATTTAAATGAGTTTTTAATATCCATTTTTTCATTTTGGTAGCATTTGATTCATGGTATTATGGTTGGTGAACTTGTGACTATTTATGGATGTTCCTCTAATAATGGAGTAGTAAACCATAAGTGAAATTTTATTTATCCTTATAGTAAAAGATATTTAAATTCCCCATATATCATTTTTCCTTATGATGTATGGATGGTTTAGTTAATAAAATGATAATGATAATTGTTTAGTTTATTTTTTCAGTTTTTCCAAACAAAAAAAATTAGTTTCATTTAATGTAATACCATGTAAATATATTAGTTTTAGATAATGAAATAAGAAATTATATACTTATTAAAATATTATTTAACCATAAAAATTGTTTTTTGACGAGATTTGATGGTGGCAATGGAAATTGAAAACTCATTAACCACATAGACATTTATATTCATTAATTTAGATATTGTTTTTGATTCATTGAATAAGGGGATATGAGAAAATGGATTGATAAAATATGTTCCATTATAATTATAAAATTATAAGATATATATTATAATGTAATTATTATTCCATTATGTATTAATTTAGTGAATATGTGGTAGAAGAATTAATGATATTAAGGTTGGTAGTCTTGGGAATGTTACATCTTCCATATAACATCCTAGAAAAATCCCTTAAGAAACTAGAAATATGAATTTTCATGATTTTAGATCCTCTATATTCTTTTAAGGGATGTGGGGAAGAGAGTACTTCCATGTATAGTTGAGTTATAAGGATCAAGGTTGTGAAATTAAGTGATAGATGCAGTGACCTTCTATATTTTTGGTGAGGGTAACTTTAGTAATTTAAAAAATATTAATATATAATAAGAATATTCTATAGAAATAAAATTACAAATAGACCTTAAATTAATATGGTATTTCATTTTAATATTATATTATCCCATGTGTCCTTATGTAGTATTTTTATATTTTTTTTGTAATTTTATAAAATACAATATTCATGAAATGTCATTATTTTCAAATTTTAATCTATTCATAACTATAAAATTAATAACATTAATATGATGAATCTAATTACCACCACCTATTGATTTATATCGTAGAACTTTTTTTTAATATAATGATTTGTTTGGATGAAATTCAATATATAAAATTATATTTATTTAAATATTTTTAATATCATTTATTTGATTCTTTCTATTAATATAATAATTACTACACCATCGTTGTGAAATTTTTTAAGGAAATTATTTCCATCACAAAAGTTAAAAATAAATTACCATGATGAAGATAAATATATTATTATTATTATTATTTATGGTATAAAATATATTATAGATTAAAATATTATAATAATGTTATACTTAAAAAACAGATGAATGATATGTTTTTCTTTTCAGAAAATAAAATACTATAAGTTTCATGGCCCATCCCAAGCTAGGTCTTGAGCCACAAATACCCCTAGCTCATTTCCATGGCCTAAGGAGTAGATGATTTCCCTAAAGGAATATCTAATCATGTGGAAGACATTTCATATCTTCCAATAATCTCACACATAAACTTCTTGAAACAAAAGTGTATATGGATAGTGTAAAAGATAAAACCTAGATATAATTTGAAAAAAGAATGCATAACCTCTTGTTTATAGAATTGTAAGAAAATGAAAACTGAAATGAAAATTGGAAAACTAATTTAAAACTAGAAAAATGTCCCAATTAGAAAAAATTGGATATATAAACCATCGAGAGATCCCAACTCCTAAATCACGAGAGGTGACCATTATACGTGGTCAAAAGTACCAGGTATACCTATTCTACTCTAAAATCACCACCGACTTATATGTCTTGTGCATAAAACAAGACATGTGAATTAATATCCCATAATGGTTTGAGTATATACATACCCATTAGGATTCCCTAATATCTAAATGGGGTGTAGTTATAGATACAAAAGGATGATAATGATAGAATGTATGAGATACAGTCATAGAGAATAGCTCAACCCAAACCAAGAGTGAAAGTGTCCTCAACCAATAGAATGTAGATTGACACTATGATTAGATTACACAGATTTTGATTATTCGGTATTTATAACATGAGATTAAAATCATCCAACCAAGGGAATCTAGACACAAAAAACACATTGAAGATCCCACACTTGTTGGCATCTCCTAGAAGGAGAGTAACAAAATCAAAAATGTGGATTCAAATTTATGTGTATATATATATATATGTTTATTAAAAATAATCCCAAATAATATATTAAGGGAATATCCATCTCACATCTCATCCCAAGAAAAATATTCTTTGATTGTTCCAAAAGTGCATCAACAGTCCCATGTATCTCACGCGTCTTAACATAAATATACATCAAGGTCATTTCACACCTGATCACTATGTCGCACATTATGGGGGCCAAAAACACTAGTATGGGAACCTATTCTAGGGAAAAGCTGAAGTGTCACACTCTGAGAGTCATTGACTAATTGCGCTTCCTATAAATATAGGTGGGAACCACTCAGAATGTATCATTAGAGCACCAACGCCTGTGCCGATGGGGGTGGGGGTCCGACTACAGTAACAATTGAGGACAAAAATTCATAGAACTACCGGATGGAAAACATGGTAATCAATGAGTAAATTCCCTAACAAAAAATTTTGGAGGGTACCACTTTAAAGTTGTTGAGGAACTCCATGACCCATCCCCGCTAGAGGGCACTTCCATGAAAGGTCATCAAATAAATCCCAAGCCCAACCTCGATGAAAGGTATTGATCGAAAAATTATTCAAGGAACACCAATGACCACTTGTGATTGAAGGTACTACTCTGAATGGTTGATGATGAACTCCACTATCTAGCCCTGGTGGAGGGTACCACTCAGAATTGTCCTGGTGATATTGCATGATCACTACCAATATCAGGCATTGCCTAACCAGGAATCTTGCATTAATCATTCCAAATAAAATCAAAAAGGAAAAATTTGATTGATCCACCAAATTCTACATGGTATAACACTCAGGATAGGATTCTCATAGGCCAAAATATGAATGACAATGATCTATATAAATATAATTGAAATTTCCTTAGAAGTGGCCAAGGGGTATAAGACATATGAGGGGACCCGCACAATGTTTGGTCCTACTCTACTGCATTGTTGTATCCTTGTGGTGTACATGGTTCCCAATCCAAGTAATAGTACATGCTATGAAGGTGGACTATATGGAATTTCCTTGCTAACTAGGACTGGGATTTATACTTATGGCTATGTTTGTGTGGTTGAACCCTTGTCTATATACTCAGGTAATCAAAATTTTATTTGCACACTGGTTTTTTCCTATGTGATCTTCCACATGGGTTTCCCAACTACGGAAGGGTGACAACACATGTACAAGGACTACATGCTATCTATACTTATGATTTTACAAAACCCTAACCACTATAATTAAAGGGCTACATACTACCTCTTCATCCTTAAAAATATCTTGTAGTTAATATTTTTCTATAAATCAAATCCAAAATCCGTACTTAATATTTGATCTAAACCTTCGATTTTTTCTTCAAATAGACCCCAAAAATATGGATCTAGAATGGTTCTATTTTTTCTAACCATCTCTCATCCATAATGGGCCTTTTTCCTTATAGGGCCTTCTCATGTTTCATAGACCACCATTCCATCCATCAACATGGATTCTTACTACAACTGTAAATGTAGGCTACCAATCCTCAACTACATCCCATATCTGGACATACATTTTATAACATGTTTTTCATTGATCTACATGGTTTGGGGGGTATGATCTAGCTAGGTACCACCCAAAAATGTCAAACTAGGAACACCATTTCCTACCGATGATGAAAAATAAGAATATTTTGGATAGGAGAACTATAACAAATCATTTAAAAATATTTGGCCAAGTGTAGTATCTATAATTATCAAGAAAGGTGATCTGATGTATATGCAGTTAACCCAAGAGTAATTTCCATTGTGATATTTTTATGGAATATTTATCTGAATAAAAATGTAATGATATATTAATTTAATAATTATTTATATCACTCCACATACCACCAATGTGGAAGGAGACTGAATGGCCAACAATGATATATTTTAAGTCATTTTGGGTAAACAATACATTTTTTATTCAATCGTGGTATCAATATTCTAACAAGAGAATATATATAATATTTTTCTTGATTTAATTATCAAAAATTTGTTTTTAATATACAATATATTTATTATTTTATTGAAATAAATTATAGGGGCATCAGGCCACAAAATCACATGTCATCTTAGCTTCTAGCATTGTAAATATATAAAAAATATTTCAAAGTGTTAAAAGGAAAAAATTAAGTCACTAAATAATTAAATCTTTCAATATTTTCATACCTAAGAAGAAAACTATATGAGAACCACTTGAGATACTGAGCCCACACTTGGCTCTCCCACTCATAAGAACTCCCCCACACGTTCATGTGCTACCACAATACGTAAACTACGTGTATTTTTTGTTAACAAATGTTCCTATCCTATTGATCCTTGTTCACCACTGGGTGATCCAAAATGTTGTCTCTATACTCAGTATCTATCTCTCCCCAGTCGATAACATTCATAGTGTCATGCATAAATTGTTTTACCTATGACGCGTAGATGATGTCTTGAACCCGCTCTAGCTGTGTGGGTTGGGTGATGTGGTAGGATACCTCACCAACTATATATATATTGTCAAATAAAATAATTATCCTGAGGAACAACCTACCTCCCCATCCATAACTCCCCAATCCTAAAATTGGGGTGTCTCTCAAGAAAATAATTTCTCCCTTATCAAACTCAAAGGTACTCTGATATAGATATGCATAAGATTTCTATTTTCTATTTGATTTTTTAATCCACTCATGGATGATTTTGGATTTCTTCATCACCACATGCACCATTTATGGTTGCAAAAGAGATATCTCACCGATCATTTCATAACATAAGGTTTATCTATAGGGTCTCCCCTAAAATTCCTCAAATGGTTCAATGCTGATAGTAGAGGGGTATACATTGTTGTAATTAAACACTACCATGGGAAAGTGGTCCTACTATATCTTTCCAAAATCTAATATGCATGGCCTCAAAATATCCTAAAAAATAGATAGAGCACTTAGTATCCCCAGTGGTGTGGGGGAGAAATTTTGTACTCAACCACATTTGGGTCACAAATGATTCTTGTTTTCCTCTCCACAACCATGATGTAAACATCACATCAGTATCAAATAATATCTTTAAGGAAACCCATGAATGAGAATGACATCTCGTATGTACATTTGTCCCAAACTCTCCTATAAAATATTCTTATTGATATCATGAAAGTGTGTTGAATTCCATAGTTGGTTGATTAGAATCAATATGGAACCATGGACTTTAAATTTTTATGGAATACCTATCACAATATCCATTGAAATACCATCTCATTTCCACTCAGGATCTCAATGGACTTCAAAAATCCTTTCAGAACATGGTTATTGACCTTAACTTAATAAAAAGTGTGGAAAAGAGAGGTAATATCACCTATTAATTTCCTCATGTTGGACAAATAGAACTAATTTTGATGTTCTTCGTAAATATTTTCCACACCAGGATTTACCGGTTGGAGAGAAGGGTAGAAATCACACATCAGATCCTCCCGAAACATGACTGGGACTCACGCCCTTCCCAGGAAATGGGTGATGTGATTCCATCATTTAAAATGTAAATATTTTTATTCACATATGTATATCTAATCATGTAATACCTCAATGTCAATGTCTCACAACTAGGAATCTCTATGAATCTTTAGAACAGATAAGTCAACACCATCGACTAGTGAAATTTTTTACCTTTCTACTCGACTAGGGTCATCTACATTGATGAATATAGATTCAATACGTTCAACACGAATGGTAATGGTACTTCCTTCTAATAGAATCATATATTTTGATTACATTCCATATATTATATACTATTTTTGAGTTGTATTCCTAAAGTAATTCCAACCATTGATGATGCATCATGATCAGGTATGTCTATGTGAAGATATACCTGATACTCTGATGGTATGAGTAAATAAAAAACCAATCCCCCATAAGATATTTCATCCACACCTTTAGATTAGGAATAAAACATCTAGATCTGGGTTGTGGGTTTCATAGTTATTATCATGGGGTCTCAACTATCTAGTCTCATATGAAATGACTTATCTCTACTACATCAACACACAGTCAAGACCTTATCTGGAGGAATCCCAATACATTATGACCTCTAGGCCTTCCTTTGGTAGTATCAACATTAGAGCACTCTTCATCCTTATCCTCAAATTCTAAAAGGAACTCTATCAGTAATCTGACTATGTAACCATATTACCTTTCCATGTCAGGATGGTTAAAGGGGAACTATACCGGAACAGTCTTCCAAAAACCTACTGTAGTACCCCACCCCACAAATATATTTCTTCACATCATCCACAATCACAGGTGGATCCCAAGAAAGAACCTTATCAATTATTTGTGGGTCCATGGATAAATAATGCTCATAAATTAAATGTACTAGAATGTGAACCATATATATTTAGTACAAGCACTTGAAGATCTTCCCATGAACAGATAATCTTGAATAAAATCTAAGACTATATTCATGTTCTTTGAATTCTCCTCCTCTGATGCAAAGAAGGTGATTAAGTATTCAATAAATAAAAAAACTAGTCCAAGTATGGAAAGAAAACATGGTTCGTCAAATCTATAAACATGTAGTGGAAAATCCTCTCAAAAAATAGCATCACTTAGAACTCATAGAGTTTTTAAATATATATTAATTTCAATATTGTAATGTCATCCTTATAAATCATTAAATGGTGGTAGATGGAACTGAGATCGATATTCGAGAACCATATCACACCTAATAATAGGTAGAAAAAAACATATATCCTTTGAAATAGGTACTTTTTCTTTATCATAGTCTCAATCAGGTGACTATAATCCAGACAAATATGAAGGATACCATCAACATTTCTATCAAAAAACATTGCAGCTACAAAGGGGGACACACAAACCTTAATGAAATCGTTATATCGATTCTCCTCTAACTATAACTTCATATACCAAAGCTTATTTGGGGCCTTATAATATGTTTTAGAATATATTGGAGTGGTATTATGAAACATGTTTATGTAAAAATTCATCTCTATCCTCATAGGTAGTCTAATAACATCAATGAAAACATTCTTCATTTAATTCTCCGTAGCTGAAGGAACCCAGATACCTAAATATCCTAATTCACTAAGATATATACTTTATAGCTAATGTATGATGGGATGAAACCACAAACATCAAAAAACTACTTATCCTGCCTTGGGATCTCTCCCTCAAAAAAGGAGAAACTCATCCAATCCATGCGTAGAAATATGAATTTTCTATAGTGATAGTCAATCTGGGATCGAAAAATAGAAACCTAATCCATACATGTCATGATTTCATAGGGTTACATTATGTTGAAAAAATTCCACATGTTAACCTATCTCCACTAAGTGATAGTTTTCAGATGTGATAGATAAAAGAAACCAATGATGCATTCCCTGTAGGAATTTTAAGATGATGCTATTGTGGTAGCTCCTCAATGGGGACCTCCAGATCTCAGAACATGAGTAGAGATATGATGGAATGACTAGAACCTATGTGAACTAATTATAATGAAATAGTATAAACATCTATGTTTATACCACAAATTATCTAGAGCTTTAGAGAATCATAATCTTCCTAATCAAGTAGCTATTCAAGGCCATAACCGCTAGATCCCTGATCATGACATGGGGAAACTAGTTGTGGTGGGGGAAGAATAATGACCCATACTTTACATACATATATATTACTTCCTAATTGAAGCTTATTTATTTCATCATATAACAAAACCATGATAGGACTGTATTGGTATAGTGTCTTTAGAAACTGGGAAATATAAACTACTGGTAAAGCATCTACATTGTCTCCCATTTATTTCATCATATCTGGAGTCCCTTTGGCATATCCTACCTAATACCTTTCTTCCGGACCTGGGGAAAAGAAAAAATACAATAGGGTGATCTCAAATGCTCGGTAAGGGTAAACAAAGGAAATATCATATTCATAAGAACACAGCATTTCAAAAATCATAACCTGCAAAAGAGATCATAATATTATAACATGGGATAAATCATAGTAGTGAAATGTAATCCCAATAATCATAACATAAATCATGAAACATTGTTTCATACACACATAATCATAGAAAATCATTTCTTAGTAGTCAAGACTCATTTCCAAGACTATCCTAGCGGACATAGTCCATTTCTGAACCGAGTTCACTCCTCATTTCAGTCATATATCACTAAACCGGACTAACCTGCCATTCCAGCCATGTCTATCTAATGAGATATAAATCATTACCAAATGAATTTGAGGGAGATATATGTCCCACCATTCTCATAATGAAACCATTATTATGTGTGCCACAGAATCATAAATCATAGCATAACCCATGTAATAAAATTGGGATTCTTAAACATCATGCCATTATATCATAATCTATATAAGATAAAAGGACATCATAAAATTAATTCCATTATAACATAAACAAATTGACGTAAAAATAGGGATAGAAACAAATCCCTATATTATCTTATATGGAAAATAATTTTGATAAAACACTTGAACTCCATTCTTGAGGAAAATATCCTCTCTACTTCAAAAATATTTTTCCTTTCTTAACATGTCATACAATTTTAAACTAAAATAAGTTGATTAAAAATAAACATGAAAACATGTAATGGAATCATCATGGAAATAATTTTCTATGAAATCATAAAAATCCATTTATTCCGTATAAGTTAAAAAAATATTCTTCTCATACATTGGCTGGAAGAGTCAAAAAGTACCTCGTACTAAAAACGAAAAAAGTTTCCTTTCATATCTTTTACTCACAAAAAGGGTAAAATTGGATTTAAAAAATTATATGAGGATATAAATAATATTAAATATTGAGGAAACATGGTTGTGGATGATAAATATTCCCCAGTAAATTCTGAAGTATATACAATCTCAGATAAAAAAGAGATTGCGAGATTATCCCTTACCATAGGTCTGATTTTCTTCATACGTATCCGAACCTCCTGTATAATGATTTAAATAATGACATTGACTTATTAAAAAATCATATTCATTGTTATTATATCATATAAAGTCATGTTCTTATCTTCTTATTAGTAATATTTCATTGCTACTTCTTATTCGGGTGTTCATTGCTTTATGTTTTTATGCATGTTTTGTCGAATAGATTCTTTGTCTTCTTTTTTAGGTTATAGATACATCATTTACAGAATGGTATTAGAGTAATATATATCTTATTTATTCATTAAATTCATTTATATAATCATTATTCAACGAATATCATGTATAGTGAGTCACATCACATCGTGGAGATGGTAGGCCGTACGTACGCACGAGCGAGGATATCGTTCCCCTGATAATGGAATTGTATTGAAGTGTATGTATACTATTTAATAGTAAATATCACTTTACAATAATCATATATATTTATTCATTTCACCATTATACCAATCCAAGTACGGTGGTGGTGGAAAACAGATTACACCACGACATGGAGACGGTATTCCCTACGTACGCAAGCGCGATGATTTCGATTTCCATAGCATGGATAGAAGGTGAAATAGGGTTGTTTATATTTATAATAACATATCAGTATATGATTGATACTAATTTTATTAATTCATAATGAAACAACTAAAGAATAGTATGTAGAAGAAGAAATAAATTTGAATGAATCGTTAACGGATATTACCTCTTCTTCAACACACCTCTTTCAAACCTCCACTTAGGGCACAACTGTTTGTCATTGAAGAATACCACGACCTCTAGAATATTACTAGGGGAGTTGAGAAGAGTAGTGGGATTGTTTTGGCTAATCTTGAAGGCTCAAATATGTGTAAATATGAGAGGGAGGAGGAGCCCTTTTATAAGGGAGGAGAGGGGAACCTTTGGAAGGTGTGAAAATATTATTTTATTATAAACATATCTTCAGTTTAAAATGGTCCAAAAATCATTAAACATGAAGATAAGATTACTCATGGTAGAAATATCTTCATCCAATCAGAATTGGACATGTTTTGGATAATATTTTAATCATTATAATCTTATTTATTTAAATCATTTATTAATGAGGTAAATACTGCATCATTATTGTGTCACAAATAATATAATTTATTTGATGTCTAAAAATTATAAAAAGACACCACCATGTAGGAAATATATTTAGATTTCCAATGAATATTTATAGTCGAAAATATTATTTGTATAATCCTTTATAAAAATTAATTACTAAAAGATTTTTGTTAATGTCAATTTTGTCTTTACATTAAATTAATTAATCCAAATTGTCATTATCACTACCAAGTGGATCAATGTGGTCCCAAAATCGACCCAAGGATGCCCATGGTCGTCCACCACTCATCCAATAAGGGTAAGACTAGTGTTAAGGTAATTTTTATTATTATAATATTATTTTATCCTTGAATTACCCTATTTACCTTTAACCGCATTAAATAATTGTCAAAAGTTACTATTCACCAAAAATTATTTTCATCTTATTCAACCAAATTTTAATTTTTGATAACAAAAATTTATGTCTGAATTTATAAATTCAATTCAGAGAATTTTTAAATTTCTATTTAATTGATAGAGTCAGTTTTTCAAATACCAGAAAGTGGTTTCACTATTCATCAAAAATTGATGTTTTTCAGAAAAATACCAAAAATTCAGCCTAAGAAATATTTGATATTCCAAATTCAAAAATGGTGTCTATTTTTTCAAATTAAAATCATAGAAGTAAAATTAATTAATTTTAAAATTAATTCCCGTTATCAAAAAAAAATAGTGTGTTTTTAAGAAACAATAAATATCAAAAGATCAACACTTGTTTATGTTCAAATTCAAAGGGAAATAAATTCCAATGACCAAAATTGGATTAAATGGTAAAAATATATTCTAATTACACTTTAAAAAAATTAAAAATATAATCTGGCCATAATAATTATTTCAATGAAAAAAGTTGATTTTAATTAAAATATTACTTGTTTTTACTATTCATTAAAATATGAAAGTTATCAGAATAATATGAAAAAATTATCCAAATTAAATTTTTATATCCTAATTCCAAGGAAGAATTTTATTTTCTCAAATTGAACTTAAAAACATGTGAAAAACTATATTTAAGGTGGGTGAGCCATCAAAAGGCGGAAAAACTACATTTTTAGAAAAAATACTTATTTTACCCGAAAAAATTATTTAGTTCTCATACCATGTTCTAGAAAATATGTAAGATGAATAATAATGTTATAAAATTAAAAATGTAGTAAAAAATATTCATAACGGCTAGTCCATAATAATATTATTACAATATATCATTGTTTAGTGAAACCTGGTATCGCGTACTACACGCGCTATCAAGGAAGGTCACGATTGCGTGTAACGCAAGCCACGCTAGTGTTGTGTGCAGTGAAAGATTCCTTTTATGTTACGTATAACATAAGACATAAAAAAATATACTTCTCATATAATATCAGGGTGTTCAATTCTACCCCCCTTAAAATGAATTTCTCCATAAAAATTTGTCAATTCGTAAAAAAAAGATGAGGATACCTCTACCTCATCATATCCTCAAGCTCCCATGTAGCTTCTTATAATTGGTGGTTCCTCCATAAATCTTTCACCAAGCGAGTGATATTATTCCATATAACTTTTTCTCTATGATCCAGAATCTCTATTTGCTATTCTTCATAAGAAAGATCTTGCTCAAATGGTACAACTTATAAGCATAGTACATATGAAGGATCGGGTATGTACTTTCTCAGGAGAGATACATGGAACACATTGTGAACTTGAGATAGATTCGGTGGAAGTTCCAATCAGTAATCTACCTTCCCAACATGATCCAGTATTTCGAAAGGACCGATATACCTATGTCTTAGCTTTCCCTTTTTTCCAAATCTCATTACTCTCTTCCAAGAGATATTCATAAGAAGACATTATCACCCAATTCAAACTCTAGGTCTTTTATTCGGTTGTCGGCATAACTTTTTTTTCGACTCTGAGCTGATCTTATGTGTTGTTGAATAGATTTGACCTTTTCTGCCATCTCATCAACAATATCAGGTCCAAATAGCTTTCTTTCCCCAACTTCATCCCAGCAAGTTGGAGTCCGACATTTATTTCCATATAGAGCTTCACAAGGAGCCATCAGAATATTGTAGTGAAAGCTATTATTATAAGAAAATTCCACCAAAGGAATGTGTTGATCCCAACCACCTTTGAAATCCATAGAGAAAGATCTTAACATATCTTCTAAGGTTTTAATTGTTCTCTCAGACTGACCATCTGTTTGAGGATGATAAGCAGTGATGAAACTCAACTCTGTATCTAAAGTATTCTGAAGACTTCACCAGAACATCGATTTAAACCCCGGATCTCGATCAGATATAATGGAAAGTGGTACTCCATGCAATCTTACCACTTCATTCATATATATCCTGGAAAGATGATCTAGAGAGAAATCTTCTCTAATAGCAATGAAGTGTGTCGACTTCATAAGACGATCAACTATAACCCAGATAGCATTATTTCTTTTGGATGTCTTCGGATATCAAGTGACAATGTCCATAGTGATGTTTTCCCATTTCCATTCTGGTATGGGTTATGGTTGTAACATCCCCTTAGACTTCTGTCTCCCAGCTTTAACTTGCTAACAAACCAAGCATCAAGAGACATATTCAGAAACATCTCTTTTCATGTCATCCCACCAGAAGTACTCTTTCTGGTCCGTATACATCTTCCTACTTTCAAAATGAATAGAGAATGAAGAACTATGATCCTCATCCATTAGCTCCATCATTAATTCGGGAATGGGAGGAACACAAACTCGATTCCTAAACCTTAATATCCCATCACCATCAAGGTTGAATTCAGGAACATTTATCACCTTTTTTTGTAACTCTACATCTTCTTTTTGTGCCTCTTTAATAATCACATGTATAGATGGTTGAACATTCTTTTGAGAAATATAAGATTTTTCCCCTTCCAATATAATTCCTAGATCTATCCTTTGTAAATCCATAAATATTGGATCTTTTGTGATCCTCATCATGGAGAAGATATCATGGTCTTGTCGACTTAATGTGTCTGCCACCTTGTTTGCTTTCATAGGGTGGTAATTAATTGAGCAGTGATAATCCTTAATCATCTCCAACCATCTTCTTTGGTTCATATTCATCTCCTTTTGTGTGAAAATATACTTTAATCTTTTATGATCAGTATAAATATCACACCTTTCAACATAAATAAAATGCCTCCAAATCATTAATGAAAAGATTACCGCAGCTAACTCCAAATCATGAGTTGGGTAATTTTTATCATGGATTTTCAACTGTCGTGAGGCATAAGCTATCACCATATCGTTTTGCATTAGAAAACACACCAATCCCTTCTTGGATGCATCACTGTAGATCAGAATCCATTCTCCACTATAATGTAGTGTCAGCACAGGTGTACTGGATAACCTTTCTTACAACTCCTTGATATTCTCTTCACACTCCTCCGTCCACACGAACTTTACTCCTTTTCAAGTCAACATGGTGATTGGATTAGATAATTGTGAAAAATTGTTCACAAAACATCAATAATATCCATCCAAATCAAGAAAAATTTGGATCATAGTTACTGTTGTTGGTCTTGACCATCTTTTTATAACCTCTGTTTTTTCTAGATCCACAGATATCCCCTCTTTTGAGATTATGTGACCCAAAAATGAAACATTTTGAAGCCAAAAATCTTATCCTTTCTTAGGATCTTTAATATAATTTTCAAGTGATCTTAATGTTCTTCCTTTTCTTTGAATAGACAAGAATGTCATCTATAAAGACTACCACAAACTTATCAAGATGGTGTCTAAGGACTCCATTCATTAGATCCATAAAGATAGAAGGGGCATTAGTAAGACCAAATGTCATCACTATAAATTCATAGTGTCCATACCTTGTACGAAAATCCATCTTTGGTATATCCCCTTTTTTGACCCTTAATTAAGGATATCCTGAACGATGATAAATCTTGGAAAAGTATTGAGCTCCGTGTAGTTGGTTAAATAAGTCATTAATGCATGGGAGAGGATATTTGTTCTTTATAGTGATCTTGTTATGTTCTCGATAATCAATGCAGAGTCTCATTGATCCTACTTTCTTCATAACAAACAGAATAGGTGCTCCCCAAGGTGATGCACTAGGGAGTATGAATCCCTTATCAATATTCTCTTTGAGTTGCTTCATCAATTCCTGCAACTCAATTGGGGTCATTCTATAAGGTGTCATCGAAATGGGCATAACACCTGGTATGAGTTCTATTGAAAACTCAACTTCATGATTTGGTGGAATACCTGGAAATTCCTATGGAAAGTCATCATCAAACTCTAATACAATGGGCATAGTCATAATTGTGAGTTTCTCTCCAACCATTTGAGATAAATAACCTTTATTTATTGGAATCAAGACCCATAAGATGGAATAAATTTCCACTGTATGGTTATATTCATACATGCATCGATAGATGATTGTAGATTGATCGGGAATATTAAATTTGATTTCCCTTATTTGTAAATTTATATGTGCTCCGTATAAAGAATGCCAACCCATGCCAAGAATCACATCAAATTCCACTATATGAAGGATCAAAAGATTTGCAGGAAGAACTTTCTCACAAACACCAATTAGAGAAGAATTATAATCTTTTGATGCAACAGTTGTGCCATTAGGAGTTGTCATAACTAAATCAACATCTAATTCTAGAGGTAGTACGACAATACCCTTAGAAAATTCATCAGAAATAAAAGAGTGTGTGGATACAGAATCAAATAAAACATTTTCTACTTTAGAGTGGATGGTAAGTGTACCTTTCACCACTTAATTATCATACTCCACATCGCTGATAGAAATTACATGTGACTATACTTTTTCTTTGGCCATAATATTTTTTTGACGTCGATCATCATCAACAACCCTTGGATTAAGGAACTGATTAGCATAATGCCCTATTTCCTTGCACTTGAAACATTGAAGTGTAGGAGGTTCATTCTGTGTATCCCATTCTTTGTTCGCATCATTAGACATCTTTTTATGATTATTTTGAAATTCAACTACCTGATGACCTTCTTTTACAAACTTAAAACATTTACTTGTCCCATTATGAAAATTCATTCCATGTTTCTTTCCACACTTTGAGCATAAGGGAAAACTCATCTTCTTTTCATTGTGGTATTTATATTTCCATTTGAATTCTATTTTCCACTTCTTATCAAACCCATATGACTGATGGAATACTCCAATCTCCATCTCAACCTTGAGAGCACATCAAACAATTTCCTCGTAGCTATTAAAGTCCCTTATGGCCAACGCCCTTCGAAGACTTGGTTTAAAGCCACTAAAGAATCTATCGATCTTACTCTCAGCTTGGATAATAATTCCGGAAGCGTACCTTGAAAGTCTTATTAAATTTTCTTCATAGGTACCAACAGATTCATCATCCTTTTGCTTCAGTTCAAGAAACTCCTTCTCCATCTTTGTTCGAAGAATACACGGGAAGTACTTATTGAAAAATATGTTCTTGAACTCGTCCCATTCCATGGACTCAATTTAATCCCTTTTCCTCATATTCTAAATAAGATTCCACTATTGATTATCCTCACATTCCAAATGATATACTGGTAAGATGACTTTATCATGTTCAGAACATTGCAGGACTGAAAATATCTTTTCAGGGGTACTAATCCATTGTTTAGCCACCAATGGATCAAAAGACCCACTTAATGAAGGTGGGCACTTCCTCAGGAAGGATTCAACAGAATGTTGCTCCTTCATTTTCTCGTTTGGATGTCCTGCATGATTCATAGCTTGAGAAAGTTGTGTGAGCATGGCTACCATATTTTTCATTCCATCTCCCGTTATGTTTGGTTGCTCAGGGGGAAAATAATAGAATTTCCCATCACATTCAGCATTTACACAGTTCCTTCAGGTTACAACCATTGACTAAAACCAAGAAGCATAGTGTGCGAAACACTAATAATAATAGGAAAACTAGATAATCAATAATAAAATTTCACACTTTAGGTCTTATCAAAGGTTTTTCATGGCCATTTATAAAACTCTAATATTGTGTTATATATTTAGACATATCCATAGAGTTCTTACTAAGGCTTTCTCATCCTAGATTCCAAAGGTTGACTATACCTTTCCACTGATACCAATTATAATGACCCATACTTTACAAACATGGTTATTACATCAGAATTAAAGCATACTTATTATTACATATAACAAAACCATGATTGGACTGTATATGTATAGTGTCTTTAGAAACTGGGAAACATAAATGACTGGTAAATCATCTACATTGTCTCCCATTTATTTCACATATATAGAGTCCCATTGGCATATCCTACTTAATACCTTTATACATTACCTGGGAAAAAGAAAACATACAAAAGGGTGATCACAAATGCTCAGTAAGGGTAAACAAAGGAAATATCATATTCTGAAGAACATAGAATTTCAAAAATCATAATCTGCACAAGAGATCATAATATCATAACATTGGATAAATCATTGTGGTGAAATTTAATCCCAATAATCATAACATAAATCATGAAAGTTTGTGGAATACACCCATAATCATAGAAAATCATTTCTTAGTAGTTAAGACTCATTTCCAATACTATCCAAGCAGACAAAGTCCATTTCTGAACCGAGTTCACTACTCATATCAGTCCCGTATCACTGAACTGGATTAACCTATCATGCCTGCCATGTCAATCTCATGAGATATAAATTTTTACCCAATAAATTGGAGGGAGATATAGGTCCCACCCATATCATAATGAAACCATTCTTATATGTGTCACAAAATCATAAATCATACCTTAACCCATGTAATAAAAATGGGATTCATAAACATCATTCCATTATGTCATAATCTATATAAGATAAAAGGAAATCATAAAATTATTTCCATTATAACATAATCAAATTGATGTAAAAATAGGGATAGAAACAAAACCCTATTTTATCTTAGATGGAAAATAATTTTGATAAAACACTTAAACTCCATTCTTGAGGAAAATATCCTTTCTACTTCAAAAACAATTTTCCTTTCTTAACATGTCATAAAATTTTAAACTAAAATAAGTTGATTAAAAATAAAAATGAAAACATGTAAAGGAATCTTCATGGAAATAATTTTATATGAAATCATAAAAATCCATTCATGTCGTATATGTTAAAAAATTATTCTTCTCATACATTGGCTGGAAGAGTCAAAAAGTACCTCATACTAAAAACGAAAAAAGTTTCCTTTCATATAATTTACTCACAAAAAGGGTAAAATTGGATTTAAACAATTATATGAGGTTATAAATAATATTACATATTGAGGAAACATGGTTGTGGAAGATAAATATTCCCCAGTAAATTCTGAAGTATATACAATCTCGGATAAAAATGAGATTGTGAGATTATCCCTTACCTTAGGTCCGATTTGCTTCATACGTATCCGAACATCCTGTATAATGATTTAAATAATGACATTGACTTATTACAGAATCATATTAATTGTTATTATATCACATACAATCAGGTTCTTATCTTCTTATTATTAATATTCCATTTCTACTTCTTATTCGAGTGTTCATTGCTTTATGTTCTTATGCATGTTTTGTCAAATAAAATCATTGTCTTCTTTTTTAGGTTATAGGTACATCATTTACAGAATGGTATTAGTGTAATATATATCTTATTTGTTCATTAAATTCATTTATATAATCATTATTCCAAGAATATCATGTAGAACGAGTCACATCACATCGTGGAGATGGTAGGCTGTACGTACGCACGAGCGATGATATCGTTCCCATGATCCTGGAATGGTATTGAAGTGTATGTATACTATTTAATAGTAAATATCACTTTACAATAATCATATATAGTTATTCTTTACACCATTATACCAATCCATGTAAGTTGGTGGTGGAAAATAGATTACACCACGGCGTGGAGGCGGTATTCCCTACGTACGCAAGCGCAGTGATGTCGATTTCCATAGTATGGATAGAAGGTGAAATAAGGTTGTTTATATTTATAATAACATATTAGTATATGAGTGATACTAATTTTATTACTTCACAATGAAACAAATAAATAATAGGAAGTAGGAGAAGAAATAAATTTGAAAGAATCGGTAACGGATATTACCTCTTCTTCGACACGCCTCTTTCAAACCTCCTCTTAGGGCACTAATGTTGGTCATTGAAGAAGACCACGACCTCTAGAATATTACTAAGGGAGTTAAGAAGAGTAATGGGCATGGTTTGGCCGATCTTGAAGGCTCAAATTTGTGAAAATAGGAGAGGGAGGAGGTGCCCTTTTATAATGGAGGAGAGGGGATCCTTTGGAAGGTGTGAAAATATTATTTTATTACAAACATATATTTGGTTTAAAAAGGTCCAAAAATTATTAAACATGAAGATAAGATGTCTAATAGCCGAAATACAATCATATAATCATAATTGGACATGATTTGGATAATATTTTAATCATTATAATCTTATTTATTTAAATCATTTATTAATGAGGTAAATACTGCATCATTATTGTGTCACAAATAATTTAATTTATTTGATGTCTAAGAATTATAAAAAAACACCACCATGTATGAAATATATTTAGATTTCCAAAGAATATTTATATTCTAAAAGACAATTTATATAACCCTTTATAAAATTTAATTACTGAAAGATTTTTTTTAATGTCAATTTTGTCTTTACATTAAATTAATTAATCCAAATTGTCATTATCACTACCAAGTGGATAAATGGGGTCCAAAAATCAACCCAAGGATGCCCACGGTCGGCCACCACTCATCCAATAAGGGTAGGACAAGTGTTAAGGTAATTTTGTATTGTTATAATATTATTTTATCCTTGATTTACCCTATTTACCATTAACCGCATTAAATAATTGTCAAAAGTTACTATTCACCAAAAATTATTTTCATCTTATTGAACCAAATTTTACTTCTTGATAACAACCATGTATGTCTGAATTTTTAAATTCATTTCACAGAACTGGTAAAATTTTATTTAAATGAAAGAGTCAGTTTTTTAAATACCAGAAAGTGGTTTAACTATTCATCAAAAATTGAACTTTTTCAGAAAAATACCAAAAATTCCGCCTAAGTGATATTTGATATTCCAAATTCAAAAATTTGGTCTATTTTTTCACATTCAAATCACATAAGTGAAATTAATTAATTCTAAAATTAATTCCAGTTATCAAAACAAATAGCGTGTTTTTAAGAAACAATAAATATCAAAAGATCGACACTTGTTTATTTTCAAATTCAAAGAGAAATAAAATCCAATGACCAAAATTTGATTAAATGGTAAAAATATATTCTAATTACACTTTAAAAAAATAAAAAGATAATCTTACCATATTAATTATTACAATAAAAAAAGTTGATTTTAATTAAAATATTGCTTGATTTTACTATTTATTAAAATATGAATGTTATGAGAATAATATGAAAAATTTATCCAAATTAAATTTTTATATCCTTATTCCATGGAAGAATTTTATTTTGTGAAATTGGACTTATAAACAATTCAAAAACTAGATTTAAGGTGGGTGCGCCGTCAAAAGGCGGCAAAACTACATTTTTTGAAAAAATACTTATTTTACCCGAAAAAATTATTTAGTTCTCATACCATGTTCTAGAAAATATGTAAGATGAATAATAATGCTATAGAATTCAAATTGTAGTCAAAAATATTCATAACATCTAGTCTATAATAATATTATTACAATATATCATTGTTTAGTGAAACCTGCTATCGCGTACTACACACACTATTGAGGAAGGTCACGATTGCGTGTAACGCAAGCCAAGCTAGTGTTGTGTGTAGTGAAAGATTACTTTTATGTTGAATATAACATAAGACATAGAAAAATATACTTCTCATATAATATCATGGTGTTACATTCTACCCCCCTTAAAATGAATTTCTCCATCAAAATTCATTAATTCCTAACAAACAGATGAGGATACCTCTACCTCATCATATCCTCAAGCTCCCATGTAGCTTCTTCTAATTGGTAGTTCCTCCATAAATCTTTCACCAAGAGAGTGTTCTTATTCCATATAAATTTTTCTCTATGATCCAGAATCTCTATCTGCTATTCTTCATAAGAAATATCTTTCTCCAACGGTACAACTTTTAAACATAGTACATATGAAGGATCGGGTATGTACTTTCTCTGGAGAGATACATGGAACACATTGTGAACTTGAGATAGATTCGGCGGAAGTTCCAATCAGTAATATACCTTCCCAACATGATCCAGTATTTCGAAAGTACCGATATACCTATGGCTCAGCTTTCCCTTTTTTCCAAATCTCATCACTCTCTTCCAAGGAGATATTCATAAGAAGACTTTATCACCCACTTCAAACTCTAGGTCTTTTCTTCGGTTGTCGGCATAACTTTTTTTCCGACTCTGAGCTGCTCTTATGTGTTGTTGAATAGATATGACCTTTTCTGCCATCTCATCAACATGATCAGGTCCAAATAGCTTTCTTTCCCCAACTTCATCCCAGCAAGTTGGAGTCCGACATTTATTTCCATATACAGCTTTACATGGAGCCATCAGAATACTTGAGTGAAAGCTACTATTATAAGAAAATTCCACCAAAGGTAGGTGTTGATCCAAACCACCTTTGAAATCCATAGAGACAAATCTTAACATATCTTCTAGAGTTTTAATTGTTCTCTTAGACTGACCATCTGTCTTAGGATGATAAGCAGTGCTGAAACTCAACTCTGTATCTAAAGTATACTGAAGACTTCGCCATAACATCGATTTAAACCTCAGATCCCGATCAGATATAATGGAAAGTGGTACTCCATGCAATCTTACCACTTCCTTCACATATATCCTGGCAAGCTGATCCAGAGAGAAATCTTCTCTAATAAAAAAGAAGTTTGCCAACTTCATAAGACTATCAGCTATAACCCAGATAGCATTATTTCTTTTGGATGTTTTCGGATATAATGTGAAAAAGTCCATAGTGATGTTTTCCCATTTCCATTCTGGTATGGGTTACGGTTGTAACATCCCCTTAGACTTCTGTCTCCCAGCTTTAACTTGCTAACAAACCAAGCATCGAGAGACATATTCAGCAACATCTCTTTTCATTCCATCCCACCAGAAGTACTCTTTATGGTCCGTATACATCTTCCTACTTCAAAAATGAATAGAGAATGAAGAACTATGAGCCTCATCCATTAGCTCCATATTTAATTCTGGGATGGGAGGAACACAAACCCGATTCCTATACCTTAATATCCCATCACAATCAAGGTTGAATTCAGGAACATTGCTCACCTTCTTTTTTTTCCTCTTTAACCTTCACATGTATAGATGGTTGAAAATTCAATTCATAAAGATAATATTTTCCCCCTTACATTATATTTCCTAGATCTATCCTTTGTAAATCCATAAATATTGGATCTTTTGTGATCCTCATCATGGATAAGCTAACATGGTCTTGTCGACTTAATTCATCTTCCACCTTGTTTGCTTTCACAGGGTGGTAATTAATTGAGCAGTCGTAATCCTTTATCAGCTCCAACCATCTTCTTTGGTGCATATTCATCTCCTTTTTTGTGAAAATATACCTTAAACTTTTATGATCAGTATAAATATCACACCTTTCAACATAAAGATAATGTCTATAAATACTTAATGAAAAGATTACCGTAGCTATCTCCAAATCATGAGTTGGGTAATTTTGCTCATGGATTTTCAACTTTCATGAGGCATAAGCTATCCCCATATCATTTTTCATTATAACACACCCCAGTCCCTTCTTGTATGCATCACTATAGATCACAATATTTTCTCCACTATAAGGCAGTGTGAGCACAGGTTCACTGGGTAACCTTCCTTACAACTCCTTGAAATTCTCTTCACACTCCTCCGTCCACACGAACTTTACCCCTTTTCATGTCAACATGGTGAGTGGATTAGATAATTGTGAAAAATCATTCACAAAACGTCAATAATATCCAGACAAATCAAGAAAAATTCAGATCTCAGTTACTGTTGTTGGTCTTGACCATATTTCGATAACCACTATTTTTTCTAGATCCACAGATATCCCCTCTTTTGAGATTATGTGACCCAAAAATGAAACTTTTTGAATCCAAAATTCACACTTGGTAAATTTTTCATAAATATTATCCATTCTTAGGGTCTTTAATATAATTTTCAAGTGATCTTCATGTTCTTACTTTCTCTTTGAATAAACAAGAATATCGTCT
Source organism: Viscum album (assembly GCA_963277665.1). Classification (NCBI taxonomy): domain Eukaryota; kingdom Viridiplantae; phylum Streptophyta; class Magnoliopsida; order Santalales; family Viscaceae; genus Viscum; species Viscum album. The sequence continues at coordinate 1,118,985,324 of OY728120.1, forward strand.
ATAAAGACTACCCAAAACTTATCAAGATGGTTTCTAAGGACTCTATTCATTATATCCATAAAGATAGCAGGGGCATTAGTAAGACCAAATAGCATCACTATAAATTCATAGTGTCCATACCTTGTATGAAAATCCATCTTTGTTATATCCCCTTTTGTTGACCCTTAATTAAGGATAACCTGAACGAAGATAAATCTTGGAAAAGTATTGAGCTCCGCATATTTGGTCAAATAAGTCATTAATGCATGGGAGAGGATATTTGTTCTTGATAGTGATCTTGTTAAGTTCTCGATAATCAATGCAGAGTCTCATTGATCCTACTTTCTTCATAACAGACAGAACAGGTGCTCCCCATGGTGATGCACTAGGGAGTATGAATCCCTTATCAAGATTCTCTTTGAGTTTCTTCTTCAATTCCCGCAACTCAATTGGGGACATTCTATAAGGTTTCATTGAAATGGGAATAACACCCGGTATGAGTTCTATTGAAAACTCAACTTCGTGATTTGGTGGAAGACCTAGCAATTCCTATGGAAATTCATCATCAAACTCTAATACAATGGGAATAATCATAATAGTGAGTTTCTCTCCAACCATTTGAGATAAATAACCTTCATTTATTGGAATCAAGACCCATAAGATGGAAGGAATTTATACTGTAAGGTTATATTCATCCTTTCATCGATATATGATAGTAGATTGATCAGGAATATTAAATTTGATTTCCCTTCTTTGTAAATTTATATGAGCTCCATATAAATAAATCCAATACATGCCAAGAATCACATCAAATTCCACTATATGAATGATCAAAAGATTCACAGGAAGTACTTTCCCACAAACATCAATTAGAGAAGAATTATAATCTTTTGATGCAACCGTTGTGCCATTAGGAGTTTTCATAGAAAAATCAACATCTAATTGTAGAGATAGTACTACAATACCCTTAGAAGATTCATCAGAAATAAAAGAGTGTGTGGATCCAGAATCAAATAAAACATTTTCTACTTTAGAGTGGATAGTAAGTATACCTTTCACCACTTCGTTATCGTACTCCAAATCACTGATAGAAATTACATGTGACTATCCTTTTTCTTTGGCCATAATAGTTTTTTGACGTCGATCATCATCAACACCCATTGGATTAGGGAACTGATTATCATAATGCCCCATTTCCTTGCACTTGAAACATTGAAATGTAGGAGGTTTATTCTGTGTATCCCATTCTTTGTACGCATCATTAGACATCTTTTTTAGATTATTTTGAAATTCAACTACATGATGACCTTCTTTTCCACACATAAAACATTTACTTGTCCCTTTAAGAAAATTCCATCCATGTTTCTTTCCACACTATGAGCATAGGGGAAAACTCATCTTCTTTTCATTGTGGTCTTTATATTTCCATTTGAATTCTATTTTCCCCTTCTTATCAAACCCATATGACTGATGGCTTACACCAATCTCCATCTCAACCTTGAGAGAATGTTGAACAATTTCCTCGTAACTATTGAAGTACCTTATGGCCAACACCCTTCGAAGACTTGGTTTAAAGCCACTAAAGAATATATCGATCTTACTCTCAGGTTGGATAATAATTCCGGAAGCGTACCTTGAAAGTCTTGTTAAATTTTCTTCATAGATACCAATAGATTCATAATCCTTTTGCTTCAGTTCAAGAAACTCCTTCTCTATCTTTGTTTGAAGAATACAAGGGAAGTACTTATTGAAAAATATGTTCTTGAACTCATCCCATTCCGTGGACTCAATTTCATCCCTTTGCCTCATATTCTTAATAAGATTCCACTATTGATCAGCCTCACATTCCAAATAATATACTGGTAAGATGACTTTATCATGTTCAGAACATTTCAGAACTGAAAATATCTTTTCAGTGGTACTAATCAATTATTCAGCCACCAATGGATCAAAAGACCCGCTTAATGAAGGTGGACGCTGCCTCATGAAGGATTCAACAGAATGTTGCTCCTTCATTTTCTCGTTTGGAAGTCCTGCAAGATTCATAGCTTGAGAAAGTTGTGTGATCATGGCTACAATATTTTTCATTCCAGCTCCCATTACGTTTGGTTTCTCAGGGGGAAATAATAGAATTTCCTATCGCATTCAGCATTAACACGGTTCCTTCGGGTTCCAACCATTGACTAAAACAAAGAATCATAGTGTGAGAAACAATAATAATAATAGGAAAACCACATAATCAAGAATAAAATTTCATACTTTAGGAATTATCAAATGTTTTTCATGGCCATTTCTAAAACACTAATATTGTGTTATATGTTTAGACATATCCATGGAGTTCTTACTAGGTCTTTCTCATCCTAGATTCCAAAGGTTGACTATACCTGTAACACCCCAGGTAAATAAAGAATATGACATTTTCAAATTTTTCCATATCTGTGAATAAAGTATTAATATGACTTTAAAGGGGACACTATGATCGATGGTGTACCCAACACGCAACAATGAGTTTCTTGGGAATCTTACGTTGCACTCTAATAATAAAATAATATTATTTTAAATGGTAGTTAACATGTAGCCATTGTATTGGCGGGAATGGATAGAAATAACTAAAATATGATTATATTTTTTTTTTAATGTTTTTACATTTATCCAATAAAAGCTAAAGGCTTAAAATACGGAAAGAATTCAATTTTAGGTGTATATGACATAGTTTTCACTAAAGGTTCACTTATCACCTTTCAATGGAGAAATGTCATTAAATATAGTTTTGATCACTCTTATACATTCTTTTGGACCAAATAAAACTCTTCTTAAGAGTTGGGACATCAAAATTTACTTTGTGTAAATTTTTGGTATCTTTATGAAAAAGTTCATTTTTTAATGAATAGTTTAAAATGTTGTATTTTAATTCGAAAACTCTTTTTAATCTAATTTATTTATATGATTAGATTATCTTTTGAATTGTTTTTAAAGTGAAATTGTAAAATATTTTTACCGTTAAATCCAAAAGTGGTCGTTGGAATTAATTTCACTTTTAAATCGGACTTAAACTAGTATCAATCTTTTGATACTTATTGTTTTATAAAAACATGCTATTTGCTCTGACAGTGGGAATTAATTATTAAATTAATTAATGTGACTTATATGTTTTGAATTTTTTTAAAATAGACTTCATTTTTGAATTCGGAATAGCAAATATAGCTTAGGGTGAATTTTTGGGATTTTTCTGAAAAACTTCAATTTTTGATGAATAGTGAAACCACTAAGTGGTACTTATAAAAACTGATTTTTCCGTTTAAATGAAATTTTTCCATATTTGTGTTTTGAATTTCGAAAATCCGACATACATGGTTGTCATTAAGAAATAAAATGTTGTTCAATGGGATAAAAATAATTTTTTTGGTGAATAGTAACTTATTAAGTTTTAATCGCGATTAGAGGTAATTAGTGTAGTTTAAGGTAAAAATAATGTTTTAATAATATGAAATGAACTTTACACATGTCCTAACCTCTTTTTATGTGTAATAGCCGACCAAGACAAGCCATGGGTCAACATGGGGACCCCATGGATCCACTTTGGTTGGGAAATGACATAAATAACTTTTTATTTAATGTAAAAGTAAAAATGACACACACATGATATGTTTTACTAAAACAATTTTTAAGTGGGGTTATAAAAGTCATATTTTTTATTATAAATAGTCATTGTAAAGATACAAAGATTTTCTAAATCATAGTATTTTTTTTATAATTTTTAGACATTAAATAAATTAAATTATTTATGACATAATAATGATGCAGCGATGACATCATTATTTGACGATTTAAATAAAATGTTAAGATAATGTAAAATATATGAACTACACATGTCCAAAACTTATTGGATGGGTGGATTTCTAACCCTTATAACCTTATCCACGAATTATATCAATTTGGGACCTTTTAAAACCGAAACACATTTTCAAATAAAGTAATATTTCTTTACTTTCCAAAAGTGCCCCTCCTCTCCTCTAGTAAAAGTCCCCCACCTCTACCTCATTTCACACATTCCTAAAGCCTTTGGCTCGGACAAACCCTGCCCATTTACTCTCTCCACATCCATCTACTCACCCTAGATGATTCCCTTTGGGCATAATCCTTTAAAATGAAGCCTTTAGGCTCAAATCAAAAGGATTTACATTTTTAAAGGTAATTCATTCTCTCATGTTCATTTCTTTTATTTTGCTTCTCCAACCCCCTAAACTCTTTTTATTTACTTCTTTTGAAACAACACCAGTATCTTCAATATACTAGGATGTTTTTATAAGATTTATTCGAGATAAAATCTCACACAAGTACATCAAATGGTTAAAGAACATACGGTTTCCGTGGATTGAGAAATTGTGCCTCCCGTAACGATGATTGTTCAATACTCATTTAACACCTTCAAAGGTGGCCATTATGCTGTCACTATTTTTATATATGATATATGATATTTTTATGTTTTACTTATGCTTCTGTATTTTTCATTTGTGTCTTACCTTTATTGCTTCCATTATGGGTATACGCGATATCTTCATTTTAGGAAGTGCGGACTACCGCCCCCTCAAAGTGATGTGATTCGTTAATGCCATACGTGGGACGTATAAAGGATGGATTTAATTTTATTATATATGATTTTATAATGGAATTATTATATACCTCTATATCATTATTATTTCCTTCCATTAAAGTATGATATAGAAATGAAAGTAGCATTCATGCGTACGTACGACTTACTGTCTCCATGAACGGTGCATTTCATTTCTTATCCCCAAATGTAATGTACTGTTATAAGTACATATATATAATGGATATATATGATTTAAGATACATCTAAATGATTAATATAATTCTGGAATTAAAATATACATACCTCTCATGTAGTTTTAATTCCATTAATACGACCTAGAAATGAAAGTAGCGTTCATGCGTACGTACGGCTTACCGTCTCCATGAATGGTGCATTTCATTTATTTCCTCTAAATGATTATAAATACATTTATATGATGGATATATATGATATATATGATATAAAAATCATTAATGTCATTTTGGATATAAAGAACCTTTGACCACACGAACAACATGTAATTGTATGAAGTCCACTTTCGACTTAGGAACCAAATATCGACAAAACAATCATTATTAACTTAATGATTACATAATGTTTATAACATGGAAAGAAGTGATATAAAAGGAATAATAAGCTTGAAAAAGGTTCTTAATAAAGTATAAATTAACTCAAGTTTATTATTCAGGACGTTAAAGAACGATCGAGTCAAGTCGGACCCGAGGTAAGGGATCCTACTCCTCTCTTTCTTTTTAAGTACACACTTTTATGTCATTCCTTTTAATGCTCATCTTTCTTATTATTGGGATGATATTTTATATTAAACATACTGTAATTTTTATGTTCATGTGATTAGAGACCCTATTCTATCTCATCAATCCATTTTGGATGTTTTGGGTGGCGCCGTTAGGCTGTCGAACTTTCGTAAGAGATCTAACCTCTCTCTTTCTTTTTAAGTACTCTCCTTTATGTCACTTCTTTTAAGCTCCTCTTTGTAATGTTGGGGGATGTTATTTTATATTACTCTTTCTGTAAATTTTATTGTAATGTGATGAGATACCCTATTTGATCTCATCAATCCTTATTCGGAAGTTTTATGTGGCGCCGTTAGGCTGCCGAGTTTTCGTAAGGGAATTTTCATCTCACTTTTATTCATGTGAGATTTATGAAACATTTGCCACAAATTCCATTGAGTGGTGTATATACTGCCCATTATTCTACTCTTTGTGTAATATAATTTTTCTTATGGGTATTTACATCAATGATCTATTGTCCTTCTTTCATGGGGTGTATGTTTTGAAAGATACCCAAGTCGGTAAGGGAACCTTTCACCCTCCTTTTTTTTAAAAGACTTATTTTGTTGGGTCTTTTAATTTACATATTGTTATGTTGGGATATGTTCTAATATATCTTTATTGATGTAAATTTTATGTCCAAGTGATGATATACACTTTTTATCTCTCATCAACTCATTTTGAGGTGATGCCTTTAGGCTGTCAGGGGAACTTTTTAACCCAATTTCGATTTCTTTGGGTTCAACATGTAGTCATTGAATATGTCATCCATTGAATATGTGTGAATGACCTTTTATTGTTTTACACTTAATATCCACTTATATTGGGTGTATTTATATTTTTCACACATATTTTTGAGATTGATTTGTCCTTAATTTAAGGATACCTTCTTTATAAGGGATTTCATCACATTTGACATTTCTATTGAGAGTTCATTGTTCTTATGAACCAATTCACTCTTATATGGTGTATATACTGTACTTTGGTGTATTATATCATGAATCCATTTCTTCTCATGATATTATAAAGTTCTAAATAAATGTCATTCCTCAATTATTGTATTCAAGTGTCTCTAATTTTGGTAAAACCACCTTTAACCAAAATATCGCTTTAAATGTTTTAATTATTTGTTCTTATTAATATCAATGTTTTCAAAATGGTTTTAAAGATTTATGTCACGACCCGCCCTCGGGGTCCGTGCCGTGACTACCCCAAGACCGCCTTCCATAGGCCAGGGGCTGGCGACTAGCACCGAGGCGTAAATCCCAGAAAAAGGGAAGGCATTGCCTTTGAAAAGTAAACACACACCACAGAGTAAACAAGCGGAAAGTAAACACTAAGCAAGCAGAGTACAACTGAAAGTGCGGAAAGGTAAATGGGCCAGAATACAAACCCAAACTGAAAGTAAAGTACAACTCAAAAAGGGAAAAACAGAAACTGTAAAGTAAAAGCCGCTACTCCGAGCTGTCCACCGGAAATCCCACCTGAAGGGTGGGTACAGATAGCTCCTCTGCTCCACGGGTCCCGCCGTCCGCTCCGTGCACGTCCCGCCCAGTGGTCCACCTCCGGGTACCGTCCCGCTCTACAAGCCTCAGCTAAGTCAACGCTGTCCGTCGTCTGCAACCAACACAACGTAGTGCGGCCGAAACCCGTGCAGGGGTGAGTATAAGCTACTCAGTAGGGACCCCGAGACCCCTGAAGGTCTCTCAAATCTATAAAGGATAAACCACGAAAGAAAGGTACAATCACGAAGTAACAACCGACACTACTTCGGTATATGCCCACACATATACCTATGTCATCAATTTAAATACGCTCCAACCTCCGAGCCCAAGTACCACTCAGTCCACGCAGGAAAGTATATGTATTCCACATAGGAAAGCAAAACATAATCCACACATGATTGCAAAACACAATCCACACATGAAAACAACAGGATTCAGCTCACACAGGTATACTTCTTCAAGGACGATAAAGATGATCACTGATCCATCTAAGTCGTCGGACCCACGAAGGATCGATAGGTAACTAACCCCCGCAGAAGACCCACACAGGATCGGGCTCACATAGAACCTGTAGGCGCTGGCTCACACAGAACCGCTGAGCGCGAGGACCCACACAGGATCGGGCCCACACAGGACCTGTAGCACTGATCCACGTAGGATCGCTGAGTGCTGAAGTCGTCGTCGTCGAATCCACATAGGATCTCTGTACTGTCGTCGTCAAATCCACACAGGATCTCTGTACTGTCGTCGTCGCAGTCACAGTAGCAGTCGTAGCAGTAGAACAGTCGCATCCAGCACTAGGGTTCCCGCACACAGCAAACTCGTACGGAGGGTCCGCTCCACGAGCCGAGAGGCTGATACATCAACTGTCACGAAGACCGAAGTTGATGTATCCAAAAGTTCCGTATCGTCAACAGGAACTCAACGCAACAGACGGCGCGTCGATCGGACGCCCGGTCTGAGAGTTATTGGCATTTTCGTCTCCGGGGCCCGGTTGGTTTTTAAGGCAAAACCAACCCGACCGTACTCCACCTGCGTCCAAACCTCGGGCGGAGTATGCCAAAAGATCCGTCTCACTAAGAGGAACACTACGCGACTGACGGCACGTCAATTGGACGTTCGTAGCTCAAGATATGAGCGTTTCCGCTCCGAAGGCCCGGTTGGTTTCGTGAACGAACCAACCCGGCCGAACTCAAAGTAACCCGAAACCTTGAGTGAGATATACCGAAACGACCGTCTCGATCCTAGGATCGCGTTGCCGCTGACGGTTCATCGATCGGAGGTCCGAGGCTCAAGTTATGAGCCAAAAACCAAAACTGGTTCGTAACGGGGGGTCCGGGTCCGGGCCGACCCGGCCCGACCCCCCCTGGGGCGGCGCGGCGGCGGCGCGGCGGCCGGCGGCGGCGGCGACGGGGGCGCGGCGGCGGGCCGCGGCGGCGGCACCTGGCGCCGCACGTGGGGCTGCGCACGCGGGGGCTAAGCCCCGCGGTTCTTCAAAGTGGCGCGGCCTTTGTGCCGCGCCGGTTCTTTTAAAACCGCCCCCCCCCCCCCCCCCACGTGGGGGGGCCTGCTGGAGCCGAACCAAGGGGGCGGCTCCCCCCTTCCCTCAAGAACCGCCCCCCTCATTAAGAGGGGGGGTTTTGTTGAACCGGCCGGGGGATTTATTCCCCCGGTTTTATGTCATCCGGCCGGCCAGCTGGCCGGCCGGTTTTTACCAATGGGACCGGAAATTCCGGTCCCGCCTTCGACTTCCGACGCCGGCGGCCCGGCCGCCGGTCTCCTCTTCCGCCGCGGCCCGGAACCGGCCGCGGTCTTCTCATCCCGCCGCGGCCCGAAACCGGCCGCAGTCTTCTCGTCCCGCCGCGGCCCGGAACCGGCCGCGGTGTTCGTCGTCCGGCGCGGTGCGACGGCACCGCGCCCCTTTCGCCATGCCATGATTCTTTTCAACGCGGCGCGACAGCGGCGCGTTCTTGAAGATTTTTCCTTGACGTAGCGCGACGGCGCCGCGTAAATTATTTGTACGATCATCCGCGTGGTGTGACGGCACCACGCCACTTGCTTCCACCCGCATGAATAAACATAAACGATGGAGGGGGGTTCGGCCGTGTTCGTGCGGTCCGGCCCCCCTCGCGTTAACAATAACACTTATATAAAATATTTAAATGTCTCACGTAGACATGCGATCCACGAGCAAGAAAAGAAATAAGGAAACCAAAATGAAATCAACAACCCCTACCTCGGGTTTAAGATTCGAAGATTCGTCTACGTTCCGCGGAAGACGGCGTCGCGGATGTCGGGCGTCGCGGTCGTCGTTCGTCAAATCCGTTGACGAAGAGATATGCCCGAGGAGACACGTCGTTGGCGGATCTTCGTTTGCCGACGAAGAAGGTCCGAGGAGGAAGCGGCGTTCCCTCTTGTTGACTCCGAGGACGAAGAAAAGAGGCGTCGTTCTTCGTCAGAGTTTGAGCGTTCTTCGTTCTTCGTCAGAGCTTGAAGATGAAGAGGAGCTCTCAAAAAATCCTCCCAAGGTGGTAAAATAATCCCCTAGAATAATATAAGCTTTAACTTATATTATTACATAACTTAACCACAAGAATTTCAAAGGTTTGAAATTCAAAAAGGGGTTTAACTCCCTTAATTAATTAAGTAACTTAAGCCATTAAAAGAGGCGTTAAAGGAGTTGGGAGGATTTGAAAGGTTTAGGGGCTCGTGTGGGCCCCACCACACTTAATCCTCCCAAGGGAGGTTAAGTGGGTGTGGGTCCCACTCCTAACCTCCTTTGATAGGTTTTAACAAGTTAAAAATAAAATTTGTCTTACACAAATTTTATTTAACTCAACTGAAAACCCCAAAACTTAACTTTCAACCCGCAACAAACGCAACTCCCGAAAAGGTCTCTTTAAGCGAAAATCGGCGCTGCGAGTTCATTGGTGCCCTCAGATTTCAATTCCGAGCACCAGATCAAAAGTTAGGAATTCCCGCTCGTTCGTTCACTGAACGTACCCGAGCCAAACTTCAGAAATTAATTCCGGGCACTCCGGGCCTCGGAATCAGGTGCCGTCTGAAACCGCGCTCTTGTAAAATTCTAAAGAAAATTAAGAAAAAATTTCCCTTGAATTTTACGGGTCTTTACATTACTCCCACCTCAGGGCTTTACGTCCCCGTAAAGATACATCAAAAACTAGGGAAACAAATGACGGTACTGAGCACGCATTTGAGCCTCCCGCTCCCATGTGCTCTCCTGGAGATTCTCGTGCTGCCATCTGATGCGCACAAGAGGAATCGATCACCCACGCAGGACCCGCTCCTGTCGATCCTCTATCTCCACCAGGATCTTCGTAAAAGTCGCCCCATCGTCAACGTCAAGCTCCCCATGGTCAATGATGTGCGTCGGGTCGTGCACGTATCTCCTCAGCTGAGATACGTGGAAGACGTCGTGCACCCGGTGCAACTGAGGTGGTAGAGCCAGGCGATAAGCCACCTCGCCAATCCTGCTGAGAATCTGGAAAGGTCCGATGAAGCGCGGAGATAACTTGCCGCCTCGGCCAAATCTCCGAATACCACGTCGAGGTGAGACCCGCAAGAAGACGTGGTCGCCATCCTCGAACTCCAGTGGCCTCTGCCTCCTGTCAGCGTATGACTTCTGCCGGCTCTGAGCTGTCCTCATCCGCTCCTGGATGACCTGGACCTTCTCTGTCGTGGCCTGGACCATCTCCGGTCCCACCAGTGCTGACTCCCCAGGGTCTGTCCAGCACAAAGGAGATCTACATGGTCGGCCGTACAACGCCTCGTACGGTGCCATCCCGATGGTGGAGTGGTAGCTGTTGTTGTACGCGAACTCCAGCAAGGGTAGGTGGTCCTCCCAGCTACGACCAAAGTCGAGGACACATGCGCGGAGCATGTCCTCGAGAGTCTGAATGGTCCTCTCCGTCTGACCATCCGTCTGAGGGTGAAAAGCTGTGCTAAGACGTAGCTGCGTCCCGAACGCTTCCTGTAACCCCTTCCAAATCCGGGAAGTAAAGCGGGCATCTCGATCGAAGACGATAGATGATGGAACGCCGTGGAGCCGCACAATCTCCTGAACTTAGAGACGTCCCAAGCTCTCTACTGAGCCCCGCTCTCTGATCGGTAAGAAGTGTGCCGACTTGGTGAGTCGGTCAACAATCACCCAGATGGAGTCGTGACCTCTGGATGTGCGTGGAAGTCCAGTCACGAAGTCCATAGATATGCCGTCCCACTTCCACTCCGGAACCTCCAAGGGCTGTACCAAGCCTGTTGGTACCTGATGCTCTGCCTTCACCTGCTGACAGGTAAGGCATCGAGAAACGAACTCTGCTACAGCCTTCTTCATGGCCGGCCACCAGTGCTGTCGTCTGAGGTCCTGGTACATCTTCGCCACTCCAGGATGTACCGCCAAAGGAGAAGTGTGAAACTCCCTCAGCACATCCTCTCGCAATGTGACTGGTACCATGGTACGTCCTCTGAAAAGGATGTCGTGCTCTGCTCCAAGGGAGAAACCATCAGGTGCCTGTCCCGAGGATATCTGTGCACGCCGTGTCTCACAGTCAGCGTCCCCATGTTGTGCCTCCCTGACTCGCTGCAGTAGTGGAGGAGTGACTGTGAGAGACTGAAGAAAGGCTTCTCCATCCCTATCCATGAAGGATATCTTCAAAGAGGCTAGCTCCTCCGTCGCCTCCTCAAGTAGCTGAATGCCCGTCCTCCTGCGGAGGGCATCGGCTACTACGTTCCCCTTCCCAGGAGTATAGACTATCTCAAAGTCATAGTCCTGGAGGAACTCGAGCCATCGACGCTGTCTCAGGTTCAGGTCCTTCTGCGAGAAGATATACTTGAGACTCTGCTGATCGGAAAAGACTGTAAAGCGCTCGCCCATCAGATAGTGTCGCCATGTCTTCAGAGCGAAGACCACTGCTGCTAACTCCAGGTCATGGGTAGCGTAGTTCTGCTCATGAGGCCTCAACTGTCGTGATCCATAGGCGATCACTGCCCACTCCTGCATCAGAACACATCCGAGTCCGGTCCCTGATGCATCGCAGTAGACTACGTACCCTACTCCCTCCTCAGGCAACCTCAAGATAGGTGCGCTAGTCAATCTTTGTCTCAGCTCCTGAAAGCTCTGCTGACATCTGTCTGACCACACGAAGGGTTTCCCCTTCTTCGTCAAAGCTGTGAGTGATGCCGCAACTCTGGAGAAGTTCGGCACAAATCTCCGATAGTATCTAGCTAGTCCCAAGAAACTCCGAACTTCTGTCACGCTCCTGGGTGGCTCCCATGCTAACACAGCCTCAATCTTCGCAGGATCCACTGCAACTCCCGCCTCAGAGATAACGTGTCCCAAAAAGTGGACCTCACGTATCCAGAACTGGCACTTCGAGATCTTACCATAAAGATGGTTCTCTCGGAGTGTGTCAAGAACAACTCGCAAGTGATAGGCGTGCTCCTCCTCTGTCGTAGAGTAAATCAGAATGTCGTCGATGAAGACCACGACAAACCGATCGAGGTATGGCTGAAAGATCCTGTTCATGAGAGCCATGAACACTGCTGGAGCATTGGTTACACCGAAAGGCATAAACAAGAACTCATAGTGGCCATACCGACATCTGAAGGCCGTCTTCTGCACATCCTCGTCTCTGACTCTGAGCTGATGATAGCCTGACCTGAGGTCTATCTTCGAGAACCACCGTGCTCCCTTGAGCTGATCAAAGAGGTCATCAATCCTCGGTAGCGGATACTTGTTCCTCACTGTCACCTGGTTCAGGCGACGATAGTCAACACAAAGACGCAAGCTCCCGTCCGCCTTTTTGGCGAACAATATCGGGGAAGCCCAGGGTGAAACACTGGGTCGGATGAACCCCTTGCCCTGCAAGTTCTCCAACTGTACCCGTAGCTCTCGAAGCTCGGCGGGGGCCATCCGATATGCTGGAGCGGATATCGGGGCTGTCCCGGGGTACAAGTCAATATAAAAGTATACCTCTCTGCGAGGAGGTAGCCCTGGGACGTCGTCGGGAAAAACGTCCGCAAACTGATCCACCACTGTAGGAAAACCATGACTCCGCACGTCAACTGCTCCAAGGATGAGGCTAGCCAACTGATGAGTAATGGGCTGTCCTCTCCTCCGCGGAAGTCCATCCTGTGCTGCTAAGGCTCCCTTCTCGCCGGTGAAGGTGAACCTGCTCCCGTCGGTGCGTACACATCGCACCTTGCGCCTAAAACAGTCAATCTGTGCATGGACCGTAGACAGCCAATCGATGCCCCAGATGACGTCGTAAGGCCTCGACGCTGCTACAAGAAGATCCCAGCCGAAGCTCTCGCCTCCTAGAGTAAGCTCACACTGCCGGCACCAGTGCGTAATCGTCGAGTCTTCTCCCGTAGGAGTCTCTAGCCGTAAGGATCGAGCCAACGGCTCTGTCGGAATCTCCGAGCTCCGAACAAGGGCAGCGGCTATGAAAGAATGACTCGCTCCTGTGTCTATAAGAACTGCAGCAAGGGTGGAGTAGACACAGATAGTACCTCGAATCATCTCAGGTGCGCCGTGGTCGTAGGCCTCTGCTGCCTGGAGCTGTGCCTGTCGCTGCCCGCCAGCTCCCTGTGGTCGGGGTGGACCTCCTGGTGGTGGTGGTGGTAGAGCCTCAAAGCGTCGGCCACCACCAGCTGCTCGTCCAGCTCCTCTGCCTCGTCCGCCTCCTCCCTGCGGACCGCCACGGTCGACCCTCTGCCTCTGCCTCGGTGGTCCATCAACTGTCTGCTGCTCCTCGGCACGACGGGTCGGGCAGTCACGAGCCATGTGGCCCTGCCCGCCGCACGAGTAGCACTGTCTGCCTCTCGGAAGACTGGCTCCGCGCTGTGTGCCCCGCACTGCTGAGCCAGTGCCCTGAGGTCGTCGGCCCGAAGGTCTGGTCTATCTGGACCCCTGAGTCATCCGTCGACTGCCTGCTGCAGATGACTCTGCCACGTGCCGCCCTGCGGTGGGTCGTTGTGCTGGTGTAGACTCAGCAAGGAAGCTCTCGATCAGAAGGGCCCGCTCCAGTACTCCTGTTTGAGTCGGTATGCTGAGGGAGATCAGTGATGCCCTGATCTCGTGTCTCAAACCCTGCTCGAAGGTCCGGGCCCGGAAGAATGGGTCCCGTACCATGTCGGTCGAGTAGCGCGAGAGATCGGTAAATCTCGCCGAGTACTGAGCGACCGTCATGCTGCCCTGCCGCAGCTGTAGAAGCTCCTGGATGTGCACCGCTCGGAGGGTGGCCGGGACGAACTCAGAGCAGAAGAGGCTCTCAAAGTCCGTCCAGAGCAAGGATGCCTCATCGTGAACCTGGAGCATCAAGCTCCACCATCGTCCTGCTGCTGCGTGTAGTAGGCTCGCAGCGAGGATCACCATGAGGTCTGCTGGTGTCCTCACTAGCCTAAACACTCGAACTACTGCCTCCAGCCAGTCCTCTACTGCCTGGGGATCCGTCTCCCCGCGAAACCTGGGCGGTCGCTGGTGCTGAAACTCATGCAGTGCGCTGAGGCGACGTGCATCGTCAGCGGCTGCTGCTGGAAGCATCGGGGAATCGGCGGGTAAAGCTACCGCCGGTGCCACTACAGGAAAAGGGCCCTGCACCGAGGCCTCGTCGCTCGGTGGGCTGTCGTCTCGCTCGACTCTCGGAACCCTAGCTGGCTGCCGTCGTGGGGCCATCCTGAAAAGGAAACAGGTGCGCCACGGTTAGAACAGTATACCTGGTGAGCTGATATAAGTAATCACAAAGAAAACTTTGAAACACACACGCAATCAATGTTTTCGTGCATTAAGTCGGAAATCAGAAGTCATGGTCCTGGTGTACGGATACGTCGGCCGCCGTACCAACACTGGACACCCTGGACTGATATCCACACTCAATACGCTAAACATTATTGCTTCACATAGAAAAGATCAGAGTTCGCGGTAGAACCGAACTCCTCTGATACCAATTTGTCATGACCCGCCCTCGGGGTCCGTGCCGTGACTACCCCAAGCCCGCCTTCCATAGGCCAGGGGCTGGCGACTAGCACCGAGGCGTAAATCCCAGAAAAAGGGAAGGCATTGCCTTTGAAAAGTAAACACACACCACAGAGTAAACAAGCGGAAAGTAAACACTAAGCAAGCAGAGTACAACTGAAAGTGCGGAAAGGTAAATGGGCCAGAATACAAACCCAAACTGAAAGTAAAGTAAAACTCAAAAAGGGAAAAACAGCAACTGTAAAGTAAAAGCCGCTACTCCGAGCTGTCCACCGGAAATCCCACCTGAAGGGTGGGTACAGATAGCTCCTCTGCTCCACGGGTCCCGCCGTCTGCTCCGTGCACGTCCCGCCCAGTGGTCCACCTCCGGGTACCGTCCCGCTCTACAAGCCTCAGCTAAGTCAACGCTGTCCGTCGTCTACAACCAACACAACGTAGTGCGGGCGAAGCCCGTGCAGGGGTGAGTATAAGCTACTCAGTAGGGACCCCGAGACCCCTGAAGGTCTCTCAAATCTACAAAGGATAAACCACGAAAGAAAGGTACAATCACGAAGTAACAACCGACACTGCTTCGGTATATGCCCATACATATACCTATGTCATCAATTTAAATACGCTCCAACCTCCGAGCCCAAGTACCACTCAGTCCACGCAGGAAAGTATACGTATTCCACATAGGAAAGCAAAACATAATCCACACAGGATTGCACAACACAATCCACACAGGAAAACAACAGGATTCAGCTCACACAGGTATACTTCTTCAAGGACGATAAAGATGATCACTGATCCATCTAAGTCGTCGGACCCACGAAGGATCGATAGGTAACTAACCCCCGCAGAAGACCCACACAGGATCGGGCTCACACAGAACCTGTAGGCGCTGGCTCACACAGAACCGCTGAGCGCAAGGACCCACACAGGATCGGGCCCACACAGGACCTGTAGCACTGATCCACGTAGGATCGCTGAGTGCTGAAGTCGTCGTCGTCGAATCCACATAGGATCTCTGTACTGTCGTCGTCAAATCCACACAGGATCTCTGTACTGTCGTCGTCGCAGTCACAGTAGCAGTCGTAACAGTAGAACAGTCGCAGCCAGCACTAGGGTTCCCGCACACATCAAACTCGTACGGAGGGTCCGCTCCACGAGCCGAGAGGCTGATACATCAACTGTCACGAAGACCGAAGTTGATGTATCCAAAAGTTCCGTATCGTCAACAGGAACTCAACGCAACAGACGGCGCGTCGATCGGACGCCCGGTCTGAGAGTTATTGGCATTTTCGTCTCCGGGGCCCGGTTGGTTTTTAAGGCAAAACCAACCCGACCGTACTCCACCTGCGTCCAAACCTCGGGCGGAGTATGCCAAAAGATCCGTCTCACTAAGAGGAACACTACGCGACTGACGGCACGTCAATTGGACGTCCGTAGCTCAAGATATGAGCGTTTCCGCTCCGAAGGCCCGGTTGGTTTTGTGAACGAACCAACCCGGACGAACTCAAAGTAACCTGAAACCTTGAGTGCGATATACCGAAACGACCGTCTCGATCCAAGGATCGCGTTGCCGCTGACGGTTCGTCGATCGGAGGTCCGAGGCTCATGTTATGAGCCAAAAACCAAAACTGGTTCGAAACGGGGGGTCCGGGTCCGGGCCGACCCGGCCCGACCCCCCCTGGGGCGGCCGGCGGCGGCGGCGACGGGGGCGCGGCGGCGGCGGCGCGGCGGCGGCGGCACCTGGCGCCGCACGTGGGGCTGCGCACGCGGGGGCTAAGCCCTGCGATTCTTCAAAGTGGCGCGGCCTTTGTGCCGCGCCGGTTCTTTTAAAACCGCCCCCCCTCCCCCCCTCACGTGGGGGGGCCTGCTGGCGCCGAACCAAGGGGGCGGCTGCCCCCTTCCCTCAAGAACCGCCCCCCCTCATTAAGAGGGGGGGTTTTGTTGAACCGGCCGGGGGATTTATTCCCCCGGTTTTATGTCATCCGGCCGGCCAGCTGGCCGGCCGGTTTTTACCAACGGGACCGGAAATTCCGGTCCCACCTTCGACTTCCGACGCCGGCGGCCCGGCCGCCGGTCTCCTCTTCCGCCGCGGCCCGGAACCGGCCGCGGTCTTCTCGTCCCGCCGCGGCCCGGAAGCGGCCGCGGTCTTCTCGTCCTGCCGCGGCCCGGAACCGGCCGCGGTGTTCGTCGTCCGGCGCGGTGCGACGGCACCGCGCCCCTTTCGCCATGCCATGATTCTTTTCAACGCGGCGCGACGGCGTCGCGTTCTTGAAGATTTTTCCTTGACGTAGCGCGACGGCGCCGCGTAAATTATTTGTACGATCATCCGCGTGGTGCGACGGCACCACGCCACTTGCTTCCACCCGCATGAATAAACATAAACGATGGAGGGGGGTTCGGCCGTGTTCGTGCGGTCCGGCCCCCCTCGCGTTAACAATAACACTTATATAAAATATTTAAATGTCTCACGTAGACATGCGATCCACGAGCAAGAAAAGAAATAAGGAAACCAAAATGAAATCAACAACCCCTACCTCGGGTTTAAGATTCGAAGATTCGTCTACGTTCTGCGGAAGACGGCGTCGCGGATGTCGGGCGTCGCGGTCGTCGTTCGTCAAATCCGTTGACGAAGAGATATGCCCGAGGAGACACGTCATTGGCGGATCTTCGTTTGCCGACGAAGAAGGTCCGAGGAGGAAGCGGCGTTCCCTCTTGTTGACTCCGAGGACGAAGAAAAGAGGCGTCGTTCTTCGTCGGAGTTTGAGCGTTCTTCGTTCTTCGTCAGAGCTTGAAGATGAAGAGGAGCTCTCAAAAAATCCTCCCAAGGTGGTAAAAGAATCCCCTAGAATAATATAAGCTTTAACTTATATTATTACATAACTTAACCACAAGAATTTCAAAGGTTTGAAATTCAAAAAGGGGTTTAACTCCCTTAATTAATTAAGTAACTTAAGCCATTAAAAGAGACGTTAAAGGAGTTGGGAGGATTTGAAAGGTTTAGGGGCTCGTGTGGGCCCCACCACACTTAATCCTCCCAAGGGAGGTTAAGTGGGTGTGGGTCCCACTCCTAACCTCCTTTGATAGGTTTTAACAAGTTAAAAATAAAATTTGTCTTACACAACTTTTATTTAACTCAACTGAAAACCCCAAAACTTAACTTTCAACCCGCAACAAACGCAACTCCCGAAAAGGTCTCTTTAAGCGAAAATCGGTGCTGCGAGTTCATTGGTGCCCTCGGATTTCAATTCCGAGCACCAGATCAAAAGTTAGGAATTCCCGCTCGTTCGTTCACTGAACGTACCCGAGCCAAACTTCGGAAATTAATTCCGGGCACTCCGGGACTCGGAATCAGGTGCCGTCTAAAACCGCGCTCTTGTAAAATTCTAAAGAAAAATAAGAAAAAATTTCCCTTGAATTTTACGGGTCTTTACATTTTATTTATATGGATATTAATGGTTTAAAATTTTAAAAGCTTCAAGGTGGTATGGGACACTTTGATTCAAAAATATCTTTATTAAATGTTTTTAATGGTTTCTTTTTGAACGGATTCATTATTTCAATATACTAAAATGTTATATTGTGATTGAAATGTGGAAATGTTATATTTCCTTTATGCATATTTTATGTGATACATTTATGTTATGGTTCTTGGGAATTGTTATGAAAATGGGTGGTTCCGTGATAAACTAAGGGCGGGTGAGCCCGATATAGCTCTCCAATGCATTGGGTAACGCGAAGGATTGAAACGTTAAGGTTTCTCCGAAGAGATTTAGGGAATATACTGTGATGGGTATTCCAAACGTAACCAAGAGGGTTACTCCCTACGTAAGAATGTTATGAATGCCTCAATTTTCCTTTATGTCATATTATTTCTATGATTTTATGAGGTATGTTAAGGTGATTATTTTTTAAGGGTAAAGTATGATTTCATTCTTATGTATACATGTACTCATGATTCCTTTCAATATTTTTCTATCCCTTACTGAGCTTTTTATGCTCATCCCAAGTTTTTGAAATGTTTTTCACAGGTCAAGGGAAAGGTACATGATGTGATGATAGTGTCAAGGATGTGTCAAGAAAGAATCCATGTTTTATTTTCAATATGTTTCCGTTGATGGGAAGAATGGATACTGTCTTTTATGTAACCACTTTGTTTAAATGGGGAATATAATGCAAGTTTCATGATCTAATTCTCTAAAACTCTAAACCTGAAAAGATACTCAATGTGTAATCTTGTAATAACTCATGATTAAGTAAGGTTTAAGGCTGGGGCCTTATAGTTGGTATCAATGGTCAGTTTAGATAACATTAGAGGTTAGGGTATTCTCTATGCACAAGTGACATTACCATAATGGTTAGGATTTCAGAAAGAGTCCTAGTTTTAGATAAAGTGAATGAGTAAGTGTATCTTAGTGTTTACCTTCCTCATTAGTACATGATGGTTTTGTTGATATACTCACACTGACATTTCTGTTTTAGTGAATGGATGGATCTAGCAGGCACCAAAGAGACAACAGGTTTGATGGAAACTGTGGTGGTTCTCTGATTAAGATAGTAGATAAAATGGAGGATTTAATGAGGAAACTCGTGGTTGTTCTAAACCAAATATCAAGGAGTCATGATAAACAACTTGAACCTTGGTATGATCTTTAATGCATCATGTACGAGATGACCAATCTATGTGGAAGTTCAGGTAATAATAATAAAGGTAACCATTAGAGTTTATATGATCTTTACTTTTGAGGTAATTATGGTTTATTATATGATATGCTGGAAAATGAAAAGCATGAGATAAACTTGAGGTTAAAATATGTTATGATCATTTTTGATGATTTTATCCTTTTTGGGGAATGATTTAAGAATTATATAGTTTTGGAAAAAGGACAACACACAGACTGTGTGACATCCCATCGCGTCGGACAAAGTTGCGGGAATCGAACCCACAACCAAAGTGCGACTGGTATTTATCACCTACCACTGGACTACGTGAAGTCCCTGGTTAGTTTGACTGATTCTTTTTAGTTATATGATTTTATGAATTAAGAGTAAGTTTATTTTGGGTTATTTATGAAAATTATTAACCTATCATGGAGGGTATGTGATTAGGTCAATTACTTTTCAATACGAGACTTTAGGAGCAACTGATGTTGTTTGGAGATAAATGTTACGATTTAACATGGAAGACTATGTGACTAAATCCTTCAAATATTTGGGTTTCAATCATATATTGGTTTACTTTTAAGAATTTTATGGACAAATTGTTTATCAGATGGTCCTCGTTGAACTTTGGGTTTTGTTGGACAAATTTTGGAGATTAAGCATAGATTTTCTTTTTAAAGGGTTATCCTTTTCTTGATTATATGATCTTGTAGTAACCTTTTTGGTTTTATTTTTGGTTATGGTTTGAAGACATGGGAATTGTATAGTTCTTTTTTGTGGATTAGGATCTCCTCTAAGAAGTTGTTTATAGTACTCTTAATGCAAACAAGTCTCCCTAAATAGTAATCTTTTGGAAAAAATATGAGTTTGATTAAGAAATATAGTAAAAGTTGAAAGTCAACATGATAAGTGATTATGTTTCCTTATGAATAAATTCCTCAATAAAAAGTAACATAAAACAAAAATGTTGTCTATTGACTTTTCCAACTGGGGAACCCAGCACCGTTTAACCCATCACAAGTTTGTGATTTTCTTATTGTTAACTTTCTCCTAAACATGTTTTCTATCACGCTTCATCAGAACATGACCCTATGTTTTCTCCTCTATGTCCATGTTTTTCTACATGGATCCTAGTATGGGTTAACTCTGGTGACCTTTGTACTTATCTTCCTTTATTTTAAGGTGATTGTTTTACCGACTCTTGTTCCGATGTGGGACGTTCATGGATGTTTCCAAGCTCAATTTTAAAAATTGCGAGGATGCAATTCCCAAAAGGGGCGAAGGATGTAACACCCCAGGTAAATAAAGAATATGACATTTTCATATTTATCCATATTTGTGAATAAAGTATTAATATGACTTTAAAGGGTACTCTAAGCTTGATGGCGTACCCAATACGCAACAACGAGTTTCTTGGGAATCTTACGTTGCACCCTAATAATAAAATAATATTATTTGAAATGGTAGTTAACATGTATCCGTTGTATTGGAGGGAATAGATAGAAATAACTAAAATATTATTATATATGTTTTTTAATGTTTTTACATTTATCCAATAAAAGCTAAAGGCTTAAAATACGGAAAGAATTCAATTTTAGGTCAACATGCCCTAGTTTTCACTAAAGGTTCACTTATCGCCTTTTAGTGGAGAGTTTTCATTAAATATAGTTTTTATCACTCTTATACATTATTTTTGACCAAATAAAACTCTTCTTAAGAGTTAGGACATCAAAATTTACTTTGTGTAAATTTTTGGTATCTTTCTGATAAAGTTCAATTTTTAATGAATAGTTTAAAATGTTGTATTTTAATTCAAAACCTCTTTTTAATCTAATTTATTTATATGATTAGATTATCTTTTGAATTGGTTTTAAAGTGAAATTAGAAAATATTTTTACCATTAAATCCAATAGTGGTCGTTGGAATTAATTTCACTTTTAAATCGGACTTAAACTAGTATCAATCTTTTGATACTTATTGTTTTATAAAAACACGCTATTTTCTCTGACAACGGGAATTAATTATTAAATTAATTAATGTGACTTATATGTTTTTAATTTTTTAAAATAGACTTCATTTTTGAATTCGGAATATCAAATATATCTTAGGGTGAATTTTTGGGATTTTTCTGAAAAACATCAATTTTTTATGAATAGTGAAACCACTAGGTTGTACTTATAAAAAATGATTTTTCCGTTTAAATGAAATTTTTCCATCATTGTGTTTTGAATTTCAAAAATCCGACATACATGGTTGTCATTAAGAAGTAAAATGTGGTTCAATGGGATAAAAATAATTTTTTTGGTGAATAGTAATTTATTAAGTTTTAATCATGATTAGAGATAATTAGTGTAGTTTAAGGTAAAAATAATGTTTTAATAATATGAAATGAACTTGACACATGTCCTAACATCATTGGATGTGTAATGGCCGACCAATACAAGCCATGGGTCAACTTGGGGACCCCATGGAGCCACTTTGGTTGGGAAATGACATAAATAACTTTTTATTTAATGTTAAAGTAAAAATGACACAAACATGATATGTTTTACTAGAACAATTTTTATGTGGGGATATACAAGTAATCCTTTTGATTATAAATATTAATTGGAAAGCTAAAAGTATTTCCTACATCATAGTATTTTTTTTATAATTTTTAGACATTAAATAAATTAAATTATTTTTGACATCATAATGATGCAGCGATCACATCATTATTTGACGATTTAAATAAAATGGAATGATAATGTAAAATCTATGAACTACACATGTCCAAAACTTATTTGATGTATGTATTTCGAACCCTTATCACCTTATCCACGAATTAAATCAATGTGGGACCTTTTAAAACCGAAACACATTTTCAAATAAAGTAATATTTCTTTACTTTCCAAAAGTGCCCCTCCTCTCCTCTTATAAAAGGCCCCCACCTCTACCTCATTTCACACACTCCTCAAGCCTTTGGCTCGGACAACCCCTGCCCATTTACTCTCTCCACATCCCTATCATCATCCTAGGGGATTAACTTTGGGAAGAATCCTTTCAAATGAAGCCTTTAGGATCAAATCAAAAGGAGTTACTCTTTTAAAGGTAATTCATTCTCTCATGTTCATTTGTTTTATTTTTATTCTACAACCCACTAAACTCTTTTTATTTACTTCTTTTGTAACAACACAAGTATCTTAAATATACTAGGATGTTTTTATAAGATTTATTCGAGCTAAACTCTTATACAACTACATCAAATGGTTAAAGAACATACGGTTTCCGTTGATGGCAAAATTGTGCCTCCCGAAACGATGATTGTTCAATACTCATTTAACACCTTCAAATGTGGCCATTATTATGTCACTATTTTTATATATGATATATTATATGTTTATTTTTTACTTATGCTTCTTCATTTTTCATTTGTCTCTTACCTTTATGGCTTCCATTATGGGTATACGCGATATCTTCATTTTAGGAAGTTCGGACTACCGCCCCCTCAAAGTGATGTGATTCGTTAATTCCATACGTGGGACGTATAAAGGATGGATTTAATGTTATTATATATGATGTTATACTGGAATTATTATATAACTCTATATCATTATTATTTCTTTCAATTAATGTATAAGATAGAAATGAAAGTAGCGTTCATGCGTACGTACGGCTTACCGTCTCCATGAAAGGTGCATTTCATTTCTTATCCCCAAATGTAATGTATTATTATAAGTACATATATATAAGGGATATATATGATGTATGATAAATCTAAATGATTAATATAATTATATAATTAAAATATACATACCTATCATATTGTTTTAATTCCATTAATACGACATAGAAATGAAAGTAGCGTTCATGCGTACGTACGGCTTACCGTCTCCATGAACGGTGCATTTCATTTATTTCCTCTAAATGATTATAAATACATGTATATTCTGGATATATATGATATATATGATATACAAATCATGAATGTCATTTTGGATATAAAGAACCTTTGACCACACGAACAACATGTAATTGTATGAAGTCCACTTTCGACTTAGGAACCAAATATCGACAAAACAATCATTTTTAACTTAATGATTACATAATGTTTATAACATGGAAATAAGTGATATAAAAGTAATAATAAGCTTGAAAAAGGTTCTTAATCAAGTATAAATTAACTCAAGTATATTATTCAGGACGTTAAAGAACGATCGAGTCAAGTCGGACCCGAGGTAAGGGATCCTACTCATCTCTTTCTTTTTAAGTACACACTTTTATGTCATTCCTTTTAATGCTCATCTTTCTTATTATTGGGATGATATTTTATATTAAACATACTGTAATTTTTATGTTCATGTGATGAGAGACCCTATTCTCTCTCATCAATCCATTTTGGATGTTTTGGGTGGCGCCGTTATGCTGTCGAACTTTCGTAAGAGATCTATCCTCTCTCTTTCTTTTTAAGTACTCTCCTTTATGTCACTTCTTTTAAGCTCCTCTTTGTAATGTTGGGGGATGTTATTTTATATTAATCTTTCTTTAGATTTTATTGTAATGTGATGATATACCCTATTTGATCTCATCAATCCTTATTCGGAAGTTTTATGTGGCGCCATTAGGCTGCCGAGTTTTCGTAAGGGAATTTTCATCTCACTTTTATTCCTGTGAGATTTATGCAACATTTGCCACAAATTCCATTGAGTGGTGTATATACTGCCCATTATTCTACTCTTTGTGTAATATAATTTTTTTATGGGTATTTACATCAATGATCTATTTTCCTTCTTTCATGGGGTGTATGTTTTGAAAGATACCCAAGTCGGTAAGGGAACCTTTCACCCTCCTTTTTTTTAAAAAGACTTCTTTTGTTGGGTCTTTTAATTTACATATTGTTATGTTGGGATATGTTCTAATATATCTTTATTGATGTAAATTTTATGTCCAAGTGATTATATACACTTTTTATCTCTCATCAACTCATTTTGAGGTGATGCCTTTAGGCTGTCAGGGGAACTTTTTAACCCAATTTCGATTTCTTTGGGTTCAACATGTAGTCATTGAATATGTCATACATTGAATATGTGTGAATGACCTTTTATTGTTTTACACTTAATATCCACTTATATTGGGTGTATTTATATTTTTCACACATATTTTTGAGATTGATTTGTCCTTAATTTAAGGATACCTTCTTTATAAGGGATTTCATCACATTTGACATTTCTATTGAGAGTTCATTGTTCTTATGAACCAATTCACTCTTATATGGTGTATATACTGTACTTTGGAGTATTATATCATTAATCCATTTCTTCTCATGATATTATAAAGTTCTGAATAAATTTCATTCCCCAATTATTGTATTCAAGTGTCTCTAATTTTGGTAAAACCCCCTTTAACCAAAATATCGCTTTAAATGTTTTAATTATTTGTTCTTATTAATATCAATGTTTTCAAAATGGTTTTAAGGATTTATTTATATGGATATTAATGGTTTAAAATTTTAAAATCTTCAAGGTGGTATGGGACACTTTGATTCAAAAATATCTTTATAAATATTTTAAATGGTTTCTTTTTTAATGGATTCATTATTTCAATATACTAAAATGTTATATTGTGATTGAAATGTGAAATGTTATATTTCCTTTATGCATATTTTATGTGATACATTTATGTTATGGTTCTTGGGCATTGTTATGAAAACGGGTGGTTCCGTGATAAACTAAGGGAGGGTGAGCCTGATATAGCTCTCCAATGCATTGGGTAACGCGAAGGATTGAAACGTTAAGGTTTCTCCGAAGAGATTTAGGGAATATACTGTGATGGGTATTCCAAACGCAACCAAGAGGGTTACTCCCTACGTAAGAATGTTATGAATGCCTCAAGTTACCTTTATGTCATATTATTTCTATGATTTTATGAGGTATGTTAAGGTGATTATTTTTTATGGGTAAAGTATGATTTCATTCTTATGTATACATGTACTCATGATTCCTTTCAATATTTTTATATCCCTTACTGAGCTTTTTATGCTCATCCCAAGTTTTTGAAATGTTTTTCACAGGTCAAGGGAAAGGTACATGATGTGATGATAGTGTCAAGGATGTGTCAAGAAAGAATCCATGTTTTATTTTCAATATGTTTCCGTTGATGGGAAGAATGAATACTGTCTTTTATGTAACCACTTTGTTTAAATGGGGAATATAATGCAAGTTTCATGATCTAATTCTCTAAAACTCTAAACCTGAAAAGATACTCAATGTGTAATCTTTTAATAACTCAAGATTAAGTAAGGTTTAAGGCTGGGGCCTTATAATACCTTTCCACTGATACCAACTATAATGACCCATACTTTACATACATGGTTATTACATCAGAATTGAAGCATACTTATTACTACATATAAAAAAACCATGATAGGACTGTATAAGTATAGTGTCTATAGAAAGTGGGAAACATAAATGACTGGTAAATCATCTACATTATCTCCCATTTATTTCACATATCTAGAGTTCCTTTGGAATATCCTACTTAATACCTTTCTACCTAACCTGGGAAAAAGAAAACATACAAAAGGGTGGTCTCAAATGCTCAGTAAGGGTAAACAAAGGAAATATCATATTCAGAAGAACATAGCATTTCAAAAATCATAACCTGCAAAAGAGATCATAATATCATAACATGGGATAAATCATTGTGGTGAAATGTAATCCCAACAATCATAACATAAATAATGAAACATTGTGGAATACACACATAATCATAAGAAATCATTTCTTAGTAGTCAAGACTCATTTCCAATACTATCCTAGCGGACAAAGCCCATTTCTGAACAGAGTTCACTCCACATATCAGTCATGTATCACTGAACTGGATTAACCTGTCATTTCTGCCATGTATATCTCATGAGATATAAATCTTTACCCAATGCATTAGAGGGAGATATAGGTCCCACCCATCTCATAATGAAACCATTCTTATATGTGTCACAAAATCATAAATCATATCTTAACCCAAATAATAAAAATGGGATTCTTAAACATCATGACATCATATCATAATCCATATAAGATAAAAAGACATCATGAAATTAATTCCATCATAACATAATAAAATCGATGTAAAAATTGGGATAGAAACAGAACCCTATATTATCTTAGGTGGAAAATAATATTGATAAAACACTTGAACTCCATTCTTGAAGAAAATATCCTTTCTACTTCAAATACATTTTTCCTTTCTTAACATGTCATAAAATTTAAAAATAAAAGAAGCTGATTAAAAATAAACTTGAAAACTTGTAAGGGAAGCTTCCTGTAAATAATGTTTTATGAAATCATAAAAATCAATTCAAGCCATATATGTTACAAAACAATGTGTCTCATACTTTGGCCGGAAAAGTCAAAAAGTACCTCGTACTAAAAACGACAAAAGATTCCTTTCATATCATTTACTCATCAAAGGGTAAAATTGGATTTAAAAAATTGTAGGAGGATAGAAATAATATTACATATTGAGGAAACATCGATGTGGATGATAAATATTCCACAGTAAATTCTGTTGTATAAACAATATCGGATAAAAATGAGTTTGTAAGATAGTACCTTATCTTAGGTCTGATTAACTTCATACCTATCCAAACCTCCTATATAATGATTTAAATAATGTCGTTGACTTATTAAATAATGATATTAAATTTTATGATATCATATATGGTCATGTTCTTATCTTTATATTAGTAATATTTCATTTCTACTTGTTATTCGGGTGTTCATTGCTTTCGGTTCTTATGCATGTTTTGTCAAATAAATTATTTTTATTATTTTTAGGTTATGGATACCTCATTCAAAGAATGGTATTAGTGTAATATATATCATATTTATTCATTCAATTCATTTATATAACCATTATTCAAAGAATATCATGTAGAACGAGTCGCATCACATCGTGGGGACGGTAGGCCATACGTACACACGAGCGATGATATCATTCCCATGATCATGGAATTGTATTGATGTGTATGTATACTATTTCAAAATAAATATCACATTACAATAATCATATATATTTATTCTTTACACCATTATACCCATCCAATTAAGGTGGTGGTGGAAAACATATTACACCACGGCGTGGAGACGGTATTCTGTACGTACACACGCTCTGTGATTTCATTTTTCATAGGATAAATAGAAGGTGAAATAGTGTTGATTCATATTTATAATGACAAATCAGTATATTATTGATACTGATGTTATTACTTCATAATTAAATAACTATATAAGAGGAAATAGAAGAAGAAAGAAATTTGAAAGTATCGGTAACAGATATTACCTCTTCTTCGACACGCCTCTTTGAAACCTCCTCTTTGGGCACTATTGTTGGTATTTGAAGAAGACCAGAACCTCTATAATATTATTAGGGGAGTTGAGAAGAGTAATGGTCAGGTTTTGGCCGATCTTGATGGCTCAAAGTTGTGTTAAGAGGAGAGGGAGGAGGTACCCTTTTATAAGGGAGGAGAGGGACACCTTTGGAAAGTGTGAAAATATTATTTTATTATAAGCTTATCTTCGGTTTAAAAAGGTCCAAAAATCATTAACAATGAATAAAAGATGACTCATGGTCTAAATAAAACCATCCAATTATAATTGGTCATGTTTTGGATAATATTTTAATCATTATGATCTTATTTATTTAAAAACTTTATTAAAAAGGTAAATATTGTATCATTATTGGGTCATAAATATTTTAATTTATTTGATTTCCAAAAATTATAAAAAAACACCACCATGTAGGAAATATTTTTATCTTTAAAATTAATTTTTATAGTCGAAAAGATAGTTTATATAACCCATTATAAAAATTAATTACTAAACGATTTTTGTAAATGTCAATTTTGACTTTACATTAAATTAATTAATCCAAATTGTCATTATCACTACGAAGCGGCTCAATGGGGTCCAAAAATCTACCCAAGGATTCAAATTGTTGGAAACTACTCATCCAATAAGGTTAAGACAAGTGGTAAGGAAATTTTTAATTATTATAATATTCTTTTAATCTTGAATTACCCTATTTACCTTTAACCGTAGTAAATAATAGTCAAAACATACAATTCACCAAAAATTATTTTATTCTTATTGAACCATATTTTATTTCATGATAAAAATCATGTATGTCAGATTTTTGAAATTCAATTCACATAAGTGGTAAAATTTCATTTCAATGAAAAAGTCAGTTTTTTAACTACCACTAAGTGGTTTCACTATGCAACAAAAATTGATGTTTTTCAGAAAAATACCAAATCATTTTCTTAAGATATATTTGATATTCTGAAATAAAAAATGATTTGTATTTTTCCAAATTTAAAAAATAGTAGTGTAATTAATTAATATTAAAATTAATTCCCGTTATCCAAACAAATAGCGTGTTTTTAAGAAACAATAACTATCAAAAGATCGACAATTGTTTATGTCCAAATTCAAATTGAAATTAATTAAAATGACCAACATTGGATTAAATGGTAAAAATATATAGTAATTATAATTAAAAACCAATTAAAAATATAATCTAACCATATCAATTATTGTGATGCAAACAGTTGTTTTTAATTAAAATATAGCGTGTTTTTACAATTCATTAAAATATCAATGTTATTATAAAAATATGAAAAATTTATCCAAATTAAAATTTTATATCCTGATTCCAAAGAATAAATTTATTTATTCAAATTGGCCTTATAAACATGTCAAAACTATATTTAAAGTGGGTGCGCCATCAAAAGGCGGCAAAACTGCATTTTTGGAAAAAATACTTATTTTACCCGAATAATTTATTTAGTTCTCATACCATGTTCTAGAAAATATGTATGATGAATAACTATTTTATAAAGATCAAAATGTAGTTAATACTATTCATAACGGCTAGACCATAATAATATTATAATAATATATCATTGTTTAGTGAAACCCGGTATTGCGTACTACATGCGCTATCGAGGAAGGTCGTGATTGCGTGTAACGCAAGACAAGCTAGTGTTGTGTGCAGTGAAATATTCCTTTGATGTTGTGTATAACATAATACATAAAAAAATATATACTTCTAATAAAATATCAGCGTGTTACAAGAAGTATCTCAAAGGGTCATCCACCACCCATATATAAAACTACTATAATGCCAGTACTACCCCCCATGGGACCATCCTGTCCCCTAATGGGAGATCCCAGATCACCGTGCTGACTTTTCTGTAATGGACCATCAGATATGTAGTTGAAATCTTTGTCATGTCTATTTGGGTATCCAAATTCCATGTTCCTGACCCATTATAAGATAATCACTACCCTTCTTCGTGGCACCCTATTACTCTATAATGCCTC
This sequence comes from Viscum album, assembly GCA_963277665.1. Taxonomy (NCBI): domain Eukaryota; kingdom Viridiplantae; phylum Streptophyta; class Magnoliopsida; order Santalales; family Viscaceae; genus Viscum; species Viscum album. The sequence continues at coordinate 1,119,015,203 of OY728120.1, forward strand.
TATACCGTACGACCACACACATGAATTTTCTCTTGAAAATATTTTTTGTTCCAAGGTCTCATGCACTGGTGACTCATAGTTGTCTCAAATTACTCATCTCTATGATTCGCACCACCTTCCACACCTTCTTATTTTCCCATAATAATAAATATATATATCACTAATTCCTTATCTCTGTGTAGAGCCACATCTCGAACATTTTTTCTCTAAATTAGCCATTAAAGATCATGTAAATTGAGTATCAGGTAAGTAATATGAACCATTTATCATAATAATCCACCATCATCCCTCCCTTATAAATCTAAGAAATCAATTTTATCAAAACTGTGCGCAAATAGGTGGGGTGGTACTCCTCAAAGAACAAATCATAGAATTCATATTATAATAGTGTCGACTCATCATGAATATACGTAACGAGGATGAAAAAACCCATGGGAGATCCATGGAATAGGATATCTACATGTGAAACCACCAAATCCATTAGTGTCTTAATAATCATGAACATACGGACTACCAACTTTATCCAATCCTATGATGCCTAATGATTTGGCTCGATTCATAACCTCAACAACCACTAGCCCTAAAATCCACATAGTGAACTAATCCTATTCATTCCCCCATCCTTCTCTAACTGAGTGATTAACTAATTGACATGTAGAAGTGTGACTACTTGCCCAATTATAAGAGGTTGGATTATGGGATGGTCACCAAACTACGGAGTCATCCCTCATGAAATCATCGTCACGATCAGGAACATTTATCCTGGATAGATGTCATCACATTGGAACTATAGATTTAACCTTATGTACCAGAATCATATGATAATATATATATATATATGTGTGTGTGTGTGTGTGATTTTTGGGGACTTGAAAAAATAATGAAAATCAATGACTTAATCCTATATAAGGAATATAGTGTTTGTCCATTGAACCAATGTCATGGTATGTCAAGTTGAAAAGCTAGAAATCAAGGTAATGGTGAATGGATACATAAGAGACCCACACTAACACAAGATTCCCTAATCAGAGATCCATACATGGGAAACATTCACATTATTTCACTAAAACCAACCAAATCCTCTTAAGAGGACTAGTCCGAACAAATTATCATGCAATGAACTTTTTCAGATATGAGTATGTCATGGAATGAACCATGATGGGGTGCAAGATGAATCTACGCAGATCATGTATCCATATTCCAGGAGTGTTGACCAATGAAAAATTAATATCTAAATATAGATATTCATTTCATTATGCACTTTTACACATACACATTAATCTCAAAAAAAAATTCAAAGAGAAAGGGTAAAAGATTCAACAAATCTAGAAACTAAACAAAAAATGCATAACATATAGGGTGTAAAGTAGTAAGAAGGTGTAAAATAAAAATTATGCATTAATATAAAATCTTGGCTAGAAATATTTCCCTATATGAAAACACTGAAAATATAAAATACTAAGAAATTGAAGCTCTTGACTCCCAAACCGCGACGACTGTACGTTGTACAAAGTACCATGTATCCCTAAGATCATCTAAAATAAAAACTGAACTATATGTTTTCTACATAAGAAACAGCACATGTGGGAAAATCTGATTTTGGTGTGATTATATAAATATCCAGTATGACACATGGAATGCTAATGGATTAGTAGTATGTGATAGAGAATGAATCAAAAAAATATTAGATTCAAGATAAATTCATTGAGAATTACTACACCAAAACCCAGAGTTAATGTAACGTCATAAAAGAAAAAGGGGATCAACATGGTGTGTGTAAGAATTATAACTAGAGTATTTTCCACCTATATCATTATAATATAATCATCCAACTATTATATGATATACATTTGAAATAAAACAAAAAATTACACGTGTCTTCGTCTCTTGTGGAAGGAGAGTAACCAAATCGTAAGTGAGGATACAGATGTATATATATATATGATTAGTCAAAAAATCCAAAATGAATGATTTTGGGGACCTCCATGTCACATCTCAGTATTGCAAGAAGAGTCAACAATGGTTCCAAAAGTTCATCGATGATGCCCATCATATCACGTGTTATCTCAGAAGTATCCATCCAAGTAAATTCATGCCTCTTCACTATGCCACACATGCTAGGGGTCACAAAATAAAGTTATGGAATCCATTACCTAGTCCCATAGGTGGATCTGACTCTGATAGTCATCAAGGACCTCCACTAATTACCTCTACTGGAGTGTAGTACTCAGAATATATCAGTAGAGGACTATCACCCATACCAATGGGAGCAGGGGGGGGGTTACTCTCATAACCAATGAGGAATCCACAACATATATATATTAGATGTTCAACTCAGTAATCATCGAGGAAATACACTACCCAACCCTGCTGGAGTTTACCACTGGGTAAGAGTAGAGAAAAACTACTGCCCAGCCACATTGGATGGTACCACTTAGAAAGGTCATTAAGGAACTCCACTGTTGAAACATACAGGAGGGAACCACATAGAATGTTGGTTAAGTAAATACACTACCCAAACCTTCTATAGGGTACCACATGGAATGTTTTTTTGATGAAATTCACTTCCTATCCCTTATGTAGGGTTCCTCTTGGAATTTTTGGGTGATTTTATGTGATCACTGCCATCATCAGGTGTTTCCTAACCAAAATTCTTTCTCATAAAATTAGAAATAATATTTATAAACCCACATCCAATGGAACCATAATGTTGTTAATGGAATAAAATTGGATAGGATACAAGCATGATAAAATACATGTTCAAAAAAAATAGATACAGATGATTGAAATGTCATCAAAATAGGCCAAGGGGTACATGGTGTGTGAGGGGACCCACACGACGTCTGGTCCATATACATTTCTTGGATGTGTGTTAGGAAGGGGGTATATGGCTAGAAATACATGTAATAGTATTTTTCATAAAGGTGGAGTTCAAGATGTGTCCATGATAATTGAGACTGGTCCATGTCCTTCTGGATATGTCTGTGTAGTTGACCCCATGTTCGTGTACTCAGGTACACAGATGTGTCATTACACACGAGTTCCCACCTATGTTATATAATACACGGGATTCTCAATTGGGTAAGGGGTGCATGGAATATATGTGGACTAAACACCATTACATCCTTATGATTTCTTGAAACCCTAACAATCACACATATGGTGATACACATCATGTATTCATCATTGTACATGATATGTAGTAAGTATTTTTATAAAATTAATATCAATGATCCATTATTCAAATATGATATATCTATTTACCTGGATTCAAATCCACCAGAACCAATGGATCTAGACTGGATCCATAATCTGTAGCCATCGCCCAATGGTATTCATTCCCCGATCATTCATTGGAATTCTATACCACATTTTCCCGCCACTATGCCTTTGACTTATATGGATTAATACTACAATCATAAAAAGAGTCTCTCAATCCTACCCAAAATCCAAGATATGGCTATACATAATCCATACATGCATTGATTCTTTATCTTTCACTGTTCTAAGGGGCCTGATCAGTCTTTATACTACCCCGCAATGTTGAACTAGGAACGCATGGTACAACCAGTGATAGACATAAAGTTGATTTGGGGGAAAATAAATGTAATAAATAATTAAACCATTTCTAGTATATATTTCATGGACAATGGTCATGAACAATTATTCATATTACAAACCAATGAAATAAATCAATTTTCAAAACACGAGTGCATGTTATCAGCCAGAATTCGTACAACCACATGAATTAGGGTGTATATTCACAATGTATTTTATCAAAGGGAATAATCACAAATTTAAGAGTCCTACATAGATATTGGATATTTTTTTAATGAAGAATATTGTGACCATATCCTTAAACAAATAAAATAACATGATTTTATGCATAATTAAACATCAGATTACAAGATTAGGATCGTGATGTCTAGTGTCTTTGATGACTAGATACATAAAACATAAAACATGGGACAAAATACTTATTTATTTAATCTTAATAAAGATATAATAACTTCCTTTGAGCCCTTACATCTACATAGGGTACCCTGGGGACCACATGAACAAAGGGCTGAGCTAAAATCCTAGTAATGGATTAAACATAAGAACATGACTTTAGAACACGAGTTAGGTATCATAACAAAATGATTTAATTTGGCATATAAAATCATAACATATAAAAATAGGATAATATAAACATGAATTCATAATATTGTGGAAGAAAAATAAATCATTATTTTAGCATGATTCGACGCTCGATGCACATAGAGGAGCACTAGTCAAGGGTAACCCCCAAGTCCATTGGAAATGGTAGAACGATTAAAATAAAACCTGTAACTCCTCGACCATAGTTACCCAAAGTCAATGAATTATTAAATAACAATGGAATGATCGCAAGTGGTCATGTTCCAAAAGAAGGATCAGTTTTTTATCCTCGGAAATACTAGATTCATAGACATGTTTTATATTAAATTATGAAATAAAATAAAAAAAATAGTGTGTCTCCTTTGGGCAAACTCATTTCCCTAATCCTATCCCTGAATGTGAGACATAATATACTTCATCACATCCTATAAAAAATAAAACATATGAATGGGGTGATCTTAGATTCTCGGTAAGGATAACAATCTAATAGAAACTATTATAAATAAGAGTAAAAATTTAAGGCAATGTTTGAGAATAAAACATGCACCTTTTTAATTTGAACATCAGCATAATTTGTAAAAGGGAAATAAAATAATTCCATTTAATAATTAAAATGGATATTCTACTAGTCAAACAATCCCATGTATTATCAATAGATAATTTCATAATGATGGAATGTAGAATACCGGCCATCATAACCACATAGTCATGGAATCGTTCTAAGGCTAAAAATATAAATATTTTCAAGTCCTCGTGCCAAGACACTAGTTTATCTCATTAGACCTACTGATACATCATGGGGATATAGACCCCCCTCTCACAAACTATATCCAATACATTCCTCTTATGAAAATGATAAAACGTAACATAACCATTTTTATTTAAACTAACATAAGAAATGATAATACTTTAACCATAACCCATGAATGGTATAGAAATTTCTCATCCACAGTCAAACATATCACAAAACATTCAATAAAATATAGAAATATTGTATCATAATAAATCAAATTCAAAAAGTGTAAAATCCAAAAAAGGATGGTAACATAGATGAAATAAATCCAAAAACCATTTGAGTTAAATATCTATTTCTCTTATGAAATCAGTTAAAAATAAAGAAAAAATTTATTTTGAAAATATTTGTATTATATTATAATGGAATCTCAGATGGTGTTATAACGATGTTAAATAGCTTCACCCACCATAAAAGATAAAAACATTCTTTATTTAATTTTTCTGATATGGTCATAAAGGAAATTGTTTGGAAAACAACGGAAATATTACTTTCACAACAATTTATAAAAATTAAAACAAGGGTATAAATTAATTTAACCCTAAGTCTAGGAAATAGTAAAAATGTTTTGAAATATATTTTTAAGAAACACAGATGTGGATGATAAATATGTCCCAGTATACACTTACGTATAAACAACCTCAGATAATAAATAAATAGTTAAATTAACCATTACCTTGTAATTTTCCATAGTTGAGGACATTTTAACCTCCTGTAAAATAGTTAAATCATTGATATTAACTTATAAAATAAATGCATAAATAAATATGATATCATATATGATCCTTTAATATTGCTTTGTTAATAATATTTCAGTAGTATCATTGTTTCGGGGGTTAACTGATTCATTTTCATTTATTTTTTTAGCTACGTAAGTCATGTTTGTTATGAATATTATTTTTTTTATTCATATCCAAAATGATATTAATATCTTAAAAATTATTTGTAATTATAAAATGAAAATTATTCATGAATGTTTATGATGGGGAATGAGATCTTATCGCATCCTAGAGACGGTAATTTGTACGTACACATGAGCGACAATACAATTATATTTATGGTGAAATAAAATTTAGTTGGATGGTATATGGTATATATATAATCATTAAAATTTTATCTTTATTATTTACTTTAATTACACTCATTATTATACCAATCCAAATAATTATGTGTTTAATAAAAAACTACACCACGGCGTGGAGACGGTATGTTGTACGTACACACTTATGGTGACTTGGTCATTCATTTAATAAATAGAATCATGAATATGGTTGAACCATATTTATAATAACATCATTGTATGTATAAGGAAATGGAGTTATTATTTTGGTAGTGAAATGAAAAAAATAAAGTGGAAGTGTGGGAAGAATATAATATTGAATGAGATGATGTGATAATTAACTGTTCTTCGGGTGCGTCCTTTTGATTTGAACAAAAGGGATCCTTATAATGGATTTATGATCAATGCAAGGCCTCTAAGAAGATTTTATGTTAGTTTTGTGGAGATTTGAGCATGTTTTGGCTGAGCAGAATGGATTCAGATGTGTGAATTTGAGAGAAGGGGAAGTACCATTTTATAAGAGTGGTTAGCAGAACCTTTGGAAAAGATTGAAATGTAAATTTTTTATAAGATCATTTTTATTTAATAATATATCAAAATTAATTTATTTCTATTATAAGTAGTAGATGGGTCTAAATACTCTCCACTAATTGGTTTTAGACACATTTAGGCCACCATGTAAACCTTATCTTTTATATTTAAAAATTTGTTAAATAGTTTAACATTTACCATGTATCCTTGTATTTTTATACTAAATTTTTAATAAACAAACTATAAAATGACAACATAAACTCATGATGTTAATTGGCGACATATTTAACCTTATATATGCCCTTTGGTTGAATGCAAGGTTTTTATGAGTAATATATCATTAAATAAAATAATATTTGTTTTTAAAAATCATTTATGTCAATTTTGATAATATATGGAATTTTGTTTTTGTGAATATCATAAAAACTTTTTTAGTTCGAACATAATTCATTTAATCAACCTTAAAATTTCATATTCAACCAAAAAATTCTTGGATAGCATCAAACATTTCAATTTTCATTATTTTAGTATTTATATCATCAATTTTTTAATCTTTCATTAATAAGGTAATTACTACAACATTATTGTGTCATAATGAAATTTCAATATTTAATGTCTAAAAATTATTAAAAAAATATCATGATGCTGGAAATTTTTTATATTTACAATGAATATTTATAATCGATTTTTTTTTCTGTGTAACCCTATATTAAAAATGTTTTAGTTATTAAACATTGAATTTAACACCTTAAACTCTTCTTTATAAAAAATATAAAAAATGTACTAATATAATCCAAGTGGATCAAAAAGGTTTATATTTTATTTCTAAGGTTTATTTTTTTCGAAATACACTTATCCAATAGAATTAGGAAATGTTTAGGGGTAATTATATTATAATTTTTACCTTTAATTAATATTTTTTTACTTTTAACTATTGTAAATATAATTGAAAAGTGAGTATTCACAAAAAATTATTTTCATCCTATTGATCTAAATTTTACATACTGATATAAAATGTGCCTCTCATAATTTTTAATTTCAATTCACTAGCGTGGTAAAATTATTCTTTTTTTAGATTTTCAAATATGCCTAGAAGGTGGGTAAAAGGCATTATAAAGTTCAACAAGATTTCATATATCTAAAATTACTATAAAATGACGACAATGAATTACATTGGATTAATATATGTATTATGTATATATTTTGAATTTAAAATAAATTTAAATTAAAAAATATCTATTTAAATAAAAAGTTGTTTTTAAACAGTAACGCTGTGTTTTTCCCTATTCCTCAAAAATTAAAAGTTTTTAGAAAAATAAAAAAAAATTCAGCCTAAGATAATTTTGACATTCCAAACCCAAAAATGAATCCAATATTGAAAAATAAAATAAATAAAATTTTAAAATGTCGGTAATACTATTCATAGTTGTTTTTTAAATGGTTTGTTTGATTGGTCGTGGCGTGTATGAACTCAATGTTGTGTACAAAGAAAGCTATTTTATTATTCAAAGAGAATGTATCGTGGTAGTTTGGGGTGTTACATAACCACCAAGTCCATTTTACATAACGTCTCATGAGACTAAATTTTACCCAATGCAGTAGAATACTATCTGGCCACACCCAACTTAATAATGTGGAGGGAATCACAAAAAAAGCACGTATATCCCCAAAATATAATGTGGAATGGATCTTGAAACTCGAGTTTTGGGAATATAAAATGTATGTACATGTTTTAATAAAGAAAATAAAACATCCCTTTGGTAAAAATAATGATAGAGAAAACCGATGAAATAAATGCAGTTCGGGTAAAATCCCTTATGGTATATCAACATGGTATCTATTGTACATGGGAGGTATTAATGATATATAAAGGGATTTATATTATTTTATACATCATGAGGGAAGTATGGGGAAGGTTATAAATCATACACCATCATTAGGAATTATACCTAAAAGGGAATAACATATAGGAGATTCTTTAATAAATGTGTGAAATAGAGGATACCTTACCTTAAGTCTTTTGGTGTTATCCCAATGATAATAATGACCTAAATAATAAAATTAGGTTCATTAATAAATAAATTCAGAACTTCTTTTGCACGTAAATGATTTAGTATATCCTTTTAGAGTTTATTCATAACCTTTTTTTATTGGTTATAAGGTTCAATTACATTGTTTGGGTCTCTTTGTTTCATGTTTGTTTTACTTATGTACATGAATCGAAAAACATGTATGGTGATAGTGTTTTCCCAGAATTGAATTCATATGACATTAGTGAACATCAGAATGAAAACATGGTTTAATATTTAATTTCATTCTTAGAGTGAAGATGAATCATTATATAAAACATTAATGATAATCTCTTGGGTTAATGTAGAAATATTTCTCAAAATTAACTTTTTATTATTATTATTCTCCATCATGAATTTAAAAAGATTACAGAACATTAAATAATATAAAATATGTATATTATGACCTGGATCATCCATTAAAATGTATTCATGACCATTCTAGAATATGGTAAATAAAATTGAAAACTTTTCGTCTGTGAATGTGACAAATCAACACATGTCGGACAATATTTTTATTTATAGTATAAAAGGAGGGGAGGAAAATGTTATGAAAAAACATAAAATTAGAATAATATCATTCTAGTAAATTTTTTTAATGGAGTTATCATACCATTTGGGTGAAGGTAGGTGAGGAAAAAAATATGAAATGAAAATAACATGAAATAAAATAAAATAATCTAAAAGAGGAATTTACATCGTGAGTTTATCTCTTTTAAGAGAATCTTAATGGGGAAGGATTGTTCATTTTAGGAGACTAGGGACCATTTATATTATCCATAACTAATAAATGGGGCCAAAATTTAGGTTTTAGAAAGTATTGTGGATTATTGTATTTTTATTATTCATCAAAAATTCATGTATTTGAGAAAAAAATCCCAAATATTAATCCTAACCATTTTTCAATACGTATACTACCAAAATAAAATCCATTTTTCAAACATTATTTTCTATATCTGATTAATTTTTTTTAAATAATAATTTATTCGAAAATAACAACATTAATATAATAACACTTTTCATAACACCCTGAAGAATTAATCATGGACCCACAAAATTATATTATAACCATAAAGAAATAAAATAATAATTTATGATTACATTTTGGTAAAATAAATTTCTATTTTAAATTATTAAATTAATCATAAAATTTTAATTAAAATATTTATGACATACAAAAATACAAATCTTTATAGTATGATCGGTTTCCACTTATAAGATGTCTAAATTGTATTTAAATTTTCATAGGAGATTATTCTATTTTTTGGCCAACATACTATTCATTTCTATTCTTAAAGTTATATTACTATTCAAAATGTTATGTTTGTAATCATAAAAAACTATGCTGATTCTATCATACTCAAAATATCTAACTAAACACAGTCGTGTATGTCATAATTTTAAATTCAAAACACATAAGTGAAAATACTAATTTTAATGGTCACATAGAACATTGTTGTTCATTGTGTTATTATTCCATGACAATATTATAAGAATGTATTTTCCATTGATAAAACATTAGGTCATTTCATTATTCCCCCCTAATGAAATTTCATTCTAAAAATTTCTTTTCTTACATTGTATTTTATAAACAATTAAGGGTACTTTTCCTTCAATGCCTCTTCCAGTTCCCATGATTAATCTTTACAACCTATAGTTCTGCCACAATACATTGATCTTATGACAAGTCTAGTTATGTATATCGTTATCTCTACAACCTAATATCTTCATAGGATTATCCTCGTAAGAATGATCATTCTTCGACTGAAAATACCACTGATAATAGTACAAGTGAATAGTTTTTATGTACTTCCTTAAGAGGGATACATGAATGACATCGTGTACTTTGGACATGGTATGTGGAAGTGCCAATAGATATTCCAATACCCCAATATGATCAATAATATCAAGGGTTTAGATGCACCTGGGACATTAGATTCTATTATTCCTATACATCATGACCATCTTCTAAGGAGACATTCATAGAAATACCATGTCTTGAACTTTGAAATGAATGTCTCATTATTGACTCTCTGCATAATTATTTTATTGACTTTGAGCTTTCATAATGTGATACTGTATGGTTTTAACCATCTCCACTATTTTTTCAACCATTTTAGGTCCTAGCATCTTATGCTCACCAACATCATCCCAAAAATTCAGTGTTCTTCACCTTTTCCTATAAAAGGGTTTGCATGGTTCCATTTGGTTGCTCGAGTTTAAACTATTATTGTAAGGCCCCGGCCTTAAACCTTACTTAATATTGAATTAAATGAATAATTCACATTGAGAATCTTTTCAAGTTTAGAGTTTTAGAGAATTAGAACATAACTATTACATCTCAAAAGATTACAAAGTAGAAACTACTACTAAGTTTCCATAGAATAAAAAAACTCTTAAAAAGAAACATCTCTAGTTCCATGTTTTATATCGCGTGACTTTCCCTTGTTCCCATCCTTGACCCTATTCCATATTAAGTCCTATGAAAAACATTTCAAAAATATTTGGGGTAAGCATAAAAAGCTCAGTAAGGGATACACAAATAATGAAAACTATTAGTTTATCAAGACAACAAGTAAACCATGTATACTTTATCAAAGTAATACTTTTCACCTTTATGAAGTAGTAAAAACTCTCCAATAAATAAAATATCATTACTTACCCTTTTTTAACCAAAATATTACCATAAAACCCATATAAAGATCACGTAACATATAAAGGTAACTTGGGAAATAAACATACATAAATGGAATAACAATACGGTCGACTTCCACACATATCACTTAATGGAATAGCCATACGTCTGACTTCCATACCCAATGCATTGGAGGTTATAATGTAACCACCCATCCTGGTATTCACAGAACCACCCATCATATGGTTCATCACATAACCACCCGTCAAATGTCCAAGTACCATTATAAAATCATAAGACATAAAACAAATATAATGGAAAGAAAAAATTTCCACACTTTGATCACAATATATCACATAAATATATTGACATAACAAATCCATTATAAAAACCCTTTTCAATACCAAAATACATAAAAGATAATATGATATTTATTTCATTTTAATAACATTACGACTTGTTGAGGAAGCCAAAGACCAAATAATTCTTGCAGCGACGGAAAAGGTCGTTGTCACCGCGTACGATAAAAGAAACATTCCTTTTTGTCATTTTGTAAAATGCTTCGTAGAAAAAGATTCCTTTTGTATAAAATTAAAAGTCAAAGGGGTTTATAAACCGTTTAAAAGAAAGTTGTGTATAAAATGAAATATGCCTCAATGAAAGGAGATTGAGACGAAGTCCCTTACCTCGGGTCCGACTTGACTCGATCGTTCTTTAACATCCTGAATAATAAAATTGAGCTAATTTAGACTTTCTTAAGAACCTTTTTCAAGTTAATTATTACTTTTATATCACTTATTACCATGTTCTAAACATTATGTAATCATTTATGTTAATAATTTTTTTTGTCGATATTTGGTTCTTAAGTCGAAAGTGGACTTCTTACAATTACATGTTGTTCGTGTGGTCAAATGTTCATTATATCCAGAATGATATTCATGATTTTTATATCATATATATAATATATATCCAGAATATACATGTATTTATAATATTACATAATCATTTAGAGTTATGAAATGAAATACACTGTTCATGGAGACGGTAAGCCGTACGTACGCATGTACGCTACTTTCATTTCTATGTCATATTAATGGAATTAAAACTAAATGAGAGGTATGTATATTTTAATTCCAGAATTATATTCATAATTTATATTTAAAATAATTCATATATAATAACATTAAATCCATACTTTATATGTCCCACATATGGCATTGACGAATCAAATCACTTTGAGGGGGCGGTAGTCGGCACTTCCTAAAATGAAGATATTGCGTATACCCATAATGGAAGCCATAAAGGTGTGCCATAAATGAAAAATGGAGAATCTTAAAGAATAAAAAACATATTATATATCATATATAAATATAGTGACATCTTAATGGCCACCTTTGAAGGTGTTGGAAGAATATTGAACAATCATCGTTTCATGAGGCAGAAATTCTCCATCCACAGAAACAGTATGTTCTTTAACCATTAGATGTAGGTGTGTGTAAGTTTAGCACAAATTATTCTTATAACAACATCATAGTATATTTAAGATACTGGATTTGTTACAAAATAAATGAATAAAAATAGTTTAGGGGGTTGGAGAAGAAAAATAAAACAAAAGAACACAGGAGAAAACACTACCTTTAAATCGGGTAACTCTTTTTGATTTGAGCTCAAAGGCTTCCTTGGGAAGACTTATGCCCAATGTGTGGCTTAAAGGAGTAGGATAGGTATGTGGAGAGACAAAATGGGCAGGGTTTGGCCGAGCCAAAGGCTTTGGAAGTGTGGTTAAGGTGTTAGATGTGGGGGACTTTTATAAGAGGAGAGGAGGGGAACTCTTGGAAAGTAAAGAAATGTTACTTTTTTTAAAATGATTTTCGGATTTAAAAGGCCCCACATTGATATAATTCAAGTATAAGGTGATAAGAGTTCTAAATATACCCATACAATAGGTTTTTGACAAGTGTAGGTCTTAGATTTTACATTATCTTTTTATTTTATTTAAATCGTAAAATAATGAGGTAATCGCTCCATCATCATGCTGTCATAAATAATTTAATTTATTTAATGTATAGAAATTATAAAAAAATCATGATCTAGGAAATCGTTTTAGCTTTCTAATGAATATTTATAGTCAAAAATATGACTTGTATAACCCCATTTAATAATTCTTTTACTAAAACATTTCATGTTTGTGACATTTTAATTTTAACTTTAAATAAAAGTCTTTAATGTCATTATCTTACCCAAGTGGCTCCCTGGGGTCCCCAAAATCGACCCATGGGTTTAATGGTCGGAAATGACACATACAATAAGGTTAGGACATGTGTCTAGGTCATTTCATATTATTAAAACATTATTTTTACCTTAAACTACACTAATTACCTCTAATCACGATTAATAAACATAAAATTTACTATTCACCAAAAAATTATTTTAATCCCATTGAACCACATTTTACTTCATAATGACAACCATGTTTGTCGAATTTCTGAAATTCAAAACAGAAAGGTGGTAAAATTTTCATTTAAATGAAAAATCATTTTTTTAAGTACCACTTAGTGGTTTCACTATTCATCAAAAATTGATGTTTTTTAGAAAAATACCAAAAATTCACCCTAAGCTATATTTGAAATTACGAATTCAAAAATGATGTCTATTTTAAAAAATTCAAAACATATAAGTTACATTAATTAATTTAATAATTAATTTCCGCTGTCAGAGCAAATAGAATGTTTTTATGAAACAATAAGTATCAAAAGACTAACACTAGTTTAACTCCAATTTCAAAGTGAAATTAATTCCAACAACCGTTATTGGATTAAATGGTAAAAATATATTATAATTTCACTTTAAAAACAATTCAAATGATAATATAATCATATAAATAAATTAGATTAAAAAGTGGTTTTGAATTAAAATACAACATTTTTCACTATTCATTAAAAAATGAACTTTATCGGAAAATTACCAAAAATTTACAAAAAGTAAATTTTGATGTACCTATTCTAAGAAAGAGTTATATTTGGTCCAATAGAATGTATAAGAGTGATAAAAACTATATTTAATGACGGTTTGCCATCAAAAGGCGATAAGTGAACCTTTAGTGAAAATTTGGGTATAAATGCCTAAAATTGAATTCTTTCTGTATTTTAAGCCTTTATATTTTATTGGATAAATGTAAAAGCATTTAAAAAACATATATAATCATATTTTAGTTATTTATATCCATTCCCGCCAATACAATAGCTCTGTGTTAATTACCATTTAAAATAATATTATTTTATTACTAGTGTGCAACGTAAGATTTCAATGAAACTCTTTGTTGCCTATTAGGTACGCTATCAAACATAGAATCCCCTTTAAAGTAAAATTAATATTTAATTCTCAAATATTAATAAATATGAAAATGATTTATTATTTATTTACCTGGGATGTTACATCCTTCCCACTTTTTGGGAATTGCGTCTTCAAAATTTTATTCACTTATCATAATAAGTGGGGGTATTTATCCCTCATAGCATTTTCAGATTCCCACATTGCCTTTTCAACCATATGGGGTTTCCACAAAACCTTTACCTGGTGAATTACCTTATTTCGCAACACTTGATCTCTTCGGTCAAGAATCTAGACTGGTTGTTCTTCATAAGAGAGACTCTCTTCCAACTGAACTACCTCTGGGCTCAAAACATTAGATGGATCTGGCATATACTCTCTCAACATTGAAACATGAAAAAAATTGTGTACCTAAGATAATCTCGGAGGTAAATCCTCTCGGTAAGCAACTGATCCAACTCTCTCCAGAATTTCATATGGTCCAATGAACCTTGGACCCATCTTTCCTTTCTTACCAAATCGCATCACACTTTTCCATGGTGAGACTTTGAGAAAAACATGATCACCTACCTCAAAAGAGAGATCCTTCTTCCTGTTGTCCGCGTAACTCTACTGTCTTCTCTGAGCTGCTCTCATGTGTTTTTGAATCAACTGAACTTTTTCTACCATCTCTTCTACCAATTATGGTCCCATCAGCTTCATTTCACCCACTTCATCCCAAAAAGCTGGAGTTCGACACTGCATCCCATATAATGCCTCAAATAGTGCCATATGTATATTGTAATGAAAACCATTATTATAAGAAAACACAACCAAATAAAGATGGTGGTCCCAACTTCCATGATAATCCATCGAACAAGCTCGTAGCATATCCTCCAAGGTCTGTATTGTTCGTTCTGACTGCCCATCTGATTGTGGATGAAAAGCTGTACTAAAATTTAATTCAGTACCCTAAAACTTCTAAAGGCCTTTCAAAAAGTTAGAAGTAAACCTGGGATCACAATCAGATACAATATAGAGGGGAACTCCATGAAACCTGACTATATCTTTAAGATACAATCGAGAAAGTTGATCTAGAGAGAATGTATCTCGAATAGGAAGGAAATGAGCAGATTTAGTCAAGTGATCAACAATAACCCAGATTGCATTATAACCTCGAGATGTCTTCGGTAATCCCACAAAAAAGTCCATGGTTTTATTTTCTCATTTCCACTCTAGCACTTGTAAAGGAAAAAGAATCCCTTTCAATAACTACCGCTCTACGTTAACCTGCTGACAAGTCAAACACGTCACAGTAAAATCATCAATATCTCTCTTCATTCCATCCCACCAGTAATACTCCCGCAGATCTCTATACATCTTAGTACTTCCAGGATGAACTGAAAACGGGGAACTATGAGCCTCACATAACAAATAATTCTTCAACTGTGAATCACCAGGCACACATAATCGCTTCCCAAACCTCAAAACACAATCATTATCAATTTTGAATTCAGGCAACTTACCCTTCTGAACCAGCTCTACCTTTTTATGAAACTCACTGTCTTCCCTCTATGCTTGCTTAATTTTGTCTGATAGGGATGATCTTACTGATACCTAAAAAAAACATAAGAACTTCATGCACCAACAACTTCTATTCCAATGTTCAGAAAATCAAAAACCAAAGGATCTCGTTCCAAACGTAGCATGGTTAATGAAGAATTACTTTTTCGACTCAAAACATCAGCCACATTATTTGCTTTCCCTGGATGGTAATCAATTGTACAATCATAATCCTTGATTAATTCTAGCCATCTCCTCTATCCCATGTTCAAATGTTTCTGAGTGAATATATACTTTAAACTTTTGTGATCAGTATATATTTCACACTTCATTCCATACAAATGATGCCTCTAAATTTTTAGAGCAAAATAATAGAAGCTAATTCCATGTCATGTGTATGGTAATTTACCTCATGAGTTTTCAACTGACGTGAAGCATATGCAATTACCTGATCATTATGCATAAGAACACAACCATGTCCTTTCAATGAAGCATCACTGTAGATAACAAACTTTCCATTGCTGGAAGGAAGTTCCAAAACTGGAGAATTCACCAATCTTCTTTTCAACTCTTGAAAACAATCATCACATTCTATTGTCCATATAAACTTAACACCCATTCGAGTTAGCTTAGTCAGTGGACTAGATAATCGTGAAAAATTTTCAACAATCATTCGGTAGTAACCTTCCAAACCAAAAAAACTACGGATCTCGGTTACATTTGTGGGTCTTGGCCATTCTTCCACAACCTTTGTTTTTGCAGGATCAACAGTTATCCCATATTTAGAAACAATATGACCAAGGGAAGAAATTTTTTTCTACAAAAACTCACAATTGCTGAATTTTCCATACTGTTTCTTTTCTTTTAAGGTTTTCATGATAACCCTTAAATTACTTTCATGCTCCTCTTTACTTTTAGAAAACACCAAAATATCATCAATGAAAAAACCACAAACTTATCCAAGAACTCATGGAAAATTATATTCATAAGGTGCATGAATACAGCAGGTGCTTTGGTTAACCCAAAAGGCATAACTAAAAATTCATAATTGCCATATCTTGTACGGAACGCAGTCTTCAGAACATCTGTTCTTTTACTTTCAACTGATGTTACCTTGACCTCAAGTCAATCTTCGAAAAATACTGAGCTCCCTGGAGCTGATCAAACAAATCATCGATATGAGGCAAAGGATACTTGTTCTTAACAGTGATATTATTCAAGGCTCTATAATGAATGCAAAGTCTCATTGATCCATCTTTCTTTTTAAAAAACAAGACATGAGCACCCCAGGGTGATGTGCTAGGTCGAATGAAACCTTTATCAAATAACTCCTGCAATTTCTTCTTTAACTCTAAAAGTTCAACTTGAGCCATTCGATAAGGGGGTTTTGAAATTGTCTTAGAATCAGGAACTAAGTCAACAGTAAATTCAACTTCCTGATCATGAATAATACTAGGAAACTCATTAGGAAAAACATCAAGATACTCATTTACCAGTGACACATCCTTAATCTAAACAGTTCATTTATTTTCAACAATATCTGCAAGGTAACATTCATTTCCATCTTTTACTAGTTTCTCAACTTCCTAATATATTATCAAAATCAAGGGTTAATTCTTGTACACAAACTGAAAATCTTTCTGAAAAGAAACCATTTTAGCACTGTAGTCAATCTTAGAATGATAAACAGAAAGCCAATCCATGCCCAATATAACATAAAACTCTACTAGAGGCAAAACAATAAGGTTTTGTGGTAGATTCTTTCCGCACACAAGGATAGGAATGTTCTTATAATTCCTTTTTGTCTCAACATTCCCTCCAGGTATTTTTACCCTAAGTTCAGGATTCATATCTTGAGATGGAATTTCCAATTTACTAGAAATCTTCTCAGAAATGAATGAATGTGTAGACCATGAATCAAACAACACATGGGCATAATCTGAACAAATAAATAGTGTACCTGATACTACTTCATTCGATGGCACATCTACTGAAGTAGTTGCAAAGGATTTCACCACCTCTTTCTTCTTGTAGTATGTCTGATTTCCCTCAGTTTAGTTCTTCATTAGACACTCATTTTCATAATGACCCATTTCATTACACTTAAAACATTTTACCGCTGACTTTTCATTGCCTGCTTGATCATCTTATTTAGAGTTACGAGCAATATGATCAGACTTACCTCACCGAAAGCACTTTCCAGACATGGATAAACATTCTACAGGTTGCATTTTACCACACATCTCATAGGATGGATATTTGGTTTTCTTACCTCCTTGCTTCTTTGATGAATTCTTCCCCTTTGCCTGCCAACTGGACCTCTTATTCTGTCATTTGTCAAAGAACACCTGATCGTCGGCAAATTCCATTTCCACCTTCTGCGCACATCAAACAAGTTTTTCATATATTTTGAAATCACAAGAAGCTAAATCCCTTCGATACTTTGGATTTAACCCTGATTAAAAATGGTTTATTTTACTCTCAAGATCTCGTATGAAGTTTGGAGCATACCTTTCCTGTCGAGTGAACTTTGCTTCATAAGCAGCCACTGAGTCATCCTCCTGCCTCAATTCTAGGAACTGTTTTTCCATCCTAAGACTAACCACCTTAGGAAAATATTTCTCAAGAAACAAACCTTTGAATTCTTCCCAATGAAGATCATAAATATCATCACTATCCCTGATATTTTTCACCATCAACCACCAGTGATCAGCTTCACCTTTAAAATGGTAAACAACAAGACTATCCTTTTGATGTTCTGAACACCCCATGACATCAAAAATCTTCTCCAGTGCTTTAATCCACCCTTCAGCTTGCATGAGGTCAAATGATCCTCTGAATGACGGGGGATGTTTCCTTATGAAATGTTCCACCACTGACATGTTCCTCTGCGGTTGATCTGGATGATCTTGTTCATAGATACCACCACCATTTATAGCCTGAGTCAACTGTTCCATCACTACAACAAACTGTTCAGTTCTGATCCCGACCATCTCAGGTTGCTGATTTGAAAGGTTGTCTTCCTCCTGATGTCTCCCCAACATAGCTGATTTGTTTCCTCTGTGGAAAACCTTTCTGAACATAGAAATATCTTAGGTGAAGCAACATGTTAATCTTTAAATTCTATATCATTTCAGTCATACCATAAATTAACTTATAATTTAACAATTTTCTAACTCCTAATGTTGTCTAAACCGACCGCTGATACCAACTGTATGGCCCCGGCCATAAACCTTACTTAATATTGAATTAAATGAATAATTAAAATTGAGGATATTTTCAGGTTTAGAGTTTTAGATAATTAGAACATAACTATTACATCTCAAAATATTACAAAGTAGACACTTCTACTAAGTTTCCATAGAATAAAAAAACTCTTAAAAAGAAACATGTCTAGTTCCATGTTTTATATAGCATGACATTCCCTTGATCCCATCCTTGAACCTATTCCATATTGAGTCCTATGAAAAACATTTCAAAAAACATGGGGTGAGCATAAAAAGCTCAGTAAGGGATACACAAAGAATGAAAACTGTTAGTTTATCAAAACAACAAGTAAACCATGTATACTTTATAAAAGTTGTACTTTTCACCTTTATGAAGTAGTAAAAACCCTTCACTAAATAAAAGATCATTACATACCCTTTTCTAACAAAAATATTACCATAAAACTCATATAAAGATCACATAACATATAAAGGTAACTTGGTACATAATGATACTTAAATGTAATAACCATACGGTCGACTTCCACACATATCACTTAATGGAATAGCCATACGGCCGACTTCCATACCCAATGCATTTTAGGTTATAACGTAACCACCCATCCTGGTATTCACGGCACCACCCGTCATATGGTTCATCATGTAACCAACCTTCAAATGTCCAAGTACTATTATAAAATCATAAGACATAAAACAAATATAATGGAAAGAAATCCTTTCCACACTTTGATCACAATATATCATATAAATATATTGATATAACAAATCCATTATAAAAACCATTTTCAATACCAAAATAAATAAAATGTATATGGTATTTATTTCATTTTAAAAACATTATGTCTTGTTGAGGAATCAAAAGGCCAAATAATACTCGTGGCAGTGGAAAAGGTCGTTGTCACCGCGTACAATAAAAGAAACATTCTTTTTTGTCATTTTGTAAAACACTTCGTATAAAAAGATTCCTTTTGTATAAAATTAAAAGTCAAAGGGTTTTATACACCGTATAAAATAAAGTTGGGTATAAAATGAAATATGCCTCAATGAAAGGAGATTGAGACGAAGACCCTTACCTCGGGTCCGACTTGACTCGATCGTTCTTTAACATCCTGAATAATAAACTTGAGTTAATTTCGTCTTTCTTAAGAACCTTTTTCAAGTTCATTATTACTTTTATATCACTTAATACCATGTTCTAAACATTATGTAATCATTTATGTTAATAATGTTTTTTTGTCAATATTTGGTTCTTAAGTCGAAAGTGGACTTCTTACAATTACATGCTGTTCGTGTGGTCAAAGGTTCATTATATCAAGAATGATATTCATGATTTGTATATCATATATATCATATATATCCAGACTATACATGTATTTATAATATTACATAATCATTTAGAGTTAAGAAATGAAATGTACAGTTCATGGAGACGGTAAGCCGTACGTACGCATGAATGCTACGTTCATTTCTATGTCATATTAATGGAATTAAAACAAAATGAGAGGTATGTATATTTTAATTCCAGAATAATATTCATCATTTATATGTAACATAAATCATATATAATAACTTAAAATCCATCCTCTATACGTCCCACATATGGCATTAACGAATCAAATCTCTTTGAGGGGGCGGTAGTCCGCACTTCCTAAAATGAAGATATCGCGTATACCCATAATGGAAGCCATAAAGGTGTGACATAAATGAAAAATAAAGAAGCTTAAAGAATACATAAACATATTATATGTCATATATAAATATAGTTACATATTAATGGCCACCTTTTAAGGTGATGGAAGAATATTGAACAATCATCATTTCGTGAGGCAGAAATTCGTCATCCACAGAAACAGTATGTTCTTTAACCATTAGATGTAGGTGTGTGTAAGTTTATCTCGAATTATTATTATAACAACATCCTAGTATATTTAATACACATGATTTGTTACAAAATAAATGAAAAAAAAGAGTTTAGGTGGTTGGAGAAGCAAAATAAAACAAAAGAACACAAGAGAAAACACTACAATTAAATAGGGTAACTCTTTTTGATTTCAGCTCAAAGGCTTCCTTGAGAAGACTTATGCCCAATGTGGGGCTTCAAGGAGTTGGAGATGGATGTGGAGAGACAAAATGGGTAGTGTTTGGCCGATAAAAAGGCTTTGGAAATGTGGTTAAGGTGGTATATGTGGGTGCCTTTTATAAGAGGAGAGGAGGGGCACTCTTGGAAAGTAAAGAAATGTTACTTTATTTTAAAATGACTTTAAGATTTAAAAGTTCCCACATTGATATAATTCAAGGATAAGGTGATAAGGGTTCGAAAAATATCCATCCAATTTATTTTTGACAAGTTTAGGTCTTAGATTTTACATTATCTTTTCATTTTATTTAAATCGTTAAATAATGAGGTAATCGTTGCATCATCATGGTGTCAAAAATAGTTTAATTTATTTAATGTCTAAAAATTATAAAAAAATATCATGATGTAGGAAATATTTTTATATTTTTAATGAATATTTATAGTCAAAAATATGACTTGTATAACCCCACTTAATAATTGTTTTAGTAAAACATCTCATGTTTGTGACATTTTAATTTTAACATTAAATAAAAGTCATTAATGTCATTATCTTACCCAAATGGCTCCATGGGGTCCCCAAAATAGACCCATGGGTTTTCTTGGTCGGAAATGACACATCCAATAATGGTAGGACATGTTTCTAGGTCATTTCATATTATTAAAACATTATTTTTACCTTAAACTACACTAATTACCTCTAATCGCGATTAATTAACATAAAAGTCACTATTCACAAAAAATTATTTTAATCCCATTGAACCAAATTTTACTCCTTAATGACAACCATGTATGTCTTATTTTTGAAATTCAAAACACAATGGTGGTAAAATTTCATTTAAACGAAAAATCCGTTTTTTAAGTACCACTTAGTGGTTTCACTGTTCATCAAAAATTGAAGTTTTTCAGAAAAATACCAAAACTTCACCCTAAGATATATTTGATATTCCGAATTAAAAAATTATGTCTATTTTACAAAATTCAAAACATATAAGTTACATTAAATAATTTAATAAATAATTCCTGGTGTCAGAGCAAATAGCATGTTTTTATGAAATAATAAGTATCAATTGATTGACACTAGTTTAAGTCTGATTCCAAAGTGAAATTAATTCAATGACCACTATTGGATTAGATAGTAAAAATATATTCTAATTTCACTTTAAACCCAATTAAAACAATAATATAATCATATAAATAAATTAGATTAAAAATAGGTTTTGAATTAAAATACAACATTTTTCACTATTCATTAAAAAATGAACTTTATCGAAAAAATACCAAAAATTTACACAAATTAAATTTTGATGTCCCAATTATAAAAAAGAGTTATATTTGGTCCAATAGAATGTATAAGAGTGATGAAAACTATATTTAATGACGGTTCGCCATCAAAAGGCGATAAGTGAACCTTTAGTGAAAATTATGGTATAAATGCCTAAAATTGAATTATTTCCATATTTTAAGCCTTTATCTTTTATTGGATAAATGTCAAAACATTTAAAAAACATATATAATCATATTTTAGTTATTTCTATCCATTCCCACCAATACAACGACTATGTGTTAACTACCATTTAAAATAATATTATTTTATTACTAGTGTGCAACGTAAGATTTCAATGGGACTCTTTGTTGTGTATCAGGTACGCTATCGAACATAGAAACCCATTTAAAGTAAAATTAATATTTAATTCACAAATATTAATACATATGGAAATGATTTATTCTTTATTTACTTGGGATGTTACAATTATTGTAGGAGAATTCATCTATTGGAAGATGTTGGTCCCATAATTTTTTGAAGTCCATCAAACCTTCTCTCAACATATCCTCTAGTTTCTAAATCATTCTCTCATATTGGCCATCAGTTTGAGGATGATATGTTGTTTTGAAGTCCAGTTCACTACTTAGAGCATGTTTGTGGCATTTCATGAACATTGTGGTGAAACTTAGATCTCGGTCGGATACAATAGATTGTAGTACTCCATTGGTCTTAAAAACTCTTTGATATATATCTATTCATGTTGATCCATTGAGAAATATTCTTGAATCCCGATAATGTGAGATGTCTTTATAATATGATCCACAATGACCCATATAATTGTTTTCCTCTGGTTTTCCTTGAATGTCCTGGGACAATGTCCATGGTGATGTTCTCCCAGTTCAATGTTGGTATGGGTAGTTTTTGTCTCATCCCCTTATAATTCTATCATTAATCCTTCTCTTATTGATATACCAGTCTCCTTGATGTATACTCCGCAATCACTTTCTTGATATTATCCCAAAAAAGTTCTCTCAGAGATCTCAATACAAATTTGTGTTCCCTAGGTCGATAGAGAAACTTGAGATATGTGAGTCATTTAGAAGCTCATTCTTTATCTCTGGATCATAAGGTACACATAATCATGATCTATATCTTACAACTCATTCCTCAACAATCATGAACACTTTGGATTTACCATTTTTTAAAGCTCCAACCATTTTAAAAATATCTACAACTTTTCTATGAGCATCCATTATTTTCTCCATGAGGGATAGTTCAGTAATCATTTGAAAAAAGATTTATGATTTTCCTACCTTAATGATTTCAATTTCCATTCTATTTAAATCTAATAAGATTGGATCCTTTTCAATTCACATCATTGATAAGGATGTAAGATCCTCTCTACATAGAGAAACCACCACCTTATGTCCCTTAAAAGGATGGTAGTGGATTGAGTAGTCATAGTCCTTGATGAGATATATCCATCATCGTTATAGCATATGAAGATATTTTTTTGAGAATATATAATTGAGACTCTTGTGATAAGTATATATCATACACATATCTTTATAGAGATAATGCTGCCATATTTTTAACTCAAAGATCACCACCGCCTACTCCATATCATGTATATGATAGTTTTGATCATTGATTTTCATATACCCTAATTCATAAGATATCACTATATCATTTTTCATCAGAATAGAACTATTCCATTATTTTATGCATTAATATGCACCACAAATATTTCTACACTTGTTTGGAGTGTGAGTGTTGGTGCTGTGATTATCCTCTTTTTGCACTCAATAAATCAGTCTTCACATTCTTATGTCAAAGCGAACACTACTCCTTTGTTTTTCTTCTTAGTCCTTGGGTTTTAAAATAATGAAAATTTCTTAACAAATCGTTGATATTACCTGGATAAACCTAAAAAACTACAAATATTTGTTACAGATGTTGTCCTGGGCCACTCTTCAACAGCCTTTGTCTTAGAAGAGTCTATAGGTAACCCTTTGTTGGTGATAACATACCCCTATAATGATACTTCCTATATCCAGAACACCCATTTACTGTACAATGAAAACATCTTCTCCCTTCGCGAAGACTATAACACAGTTATCAGATGCTACTCATGTTCCTCCTTTCCCTTGGGGTATATCAGAATATCGTCGACGAAGGAAACCATAAATTTTTCAAGGAAATATCTAAACACTCTATTCATTAAATAACTAAATATTTATGGAGCATTAGTTTGTCCTAATAGAATCACTAGGAACTCATAGTGTCCATACCTCATTCGAAAGACAGTTTGGTAATATCTTCCTTTCTCACCATTAATTGGTGACATCCCGACCGAATTTCCACCTTAGAGAAATAACTAGCCCCATGATGTTGATCGAGCAAGTCATCTATCCGTGTCAGAGGTATCTTTTTCTTTATTGTGATTTTATTGATCTCGTTATTATCAATGAAGAGTTGTATTGACCCATCCTTCTTCTTGAGAAAGAGGATTGTAACACCCCACCATAAAGCAGTCGGTCATATAAAACCCTTCTTTAGGTTCTCCTGTTACTTCTTCTTTGACTCTTGAATCCCTATTATGTACATTCAATCAGGAGACTTTGATATAGGTAGAGATCCTAGAATAAGTTAAATTGAGATATCAAGCTCTTGGTAAGGTGAGAGACCAGGAAACTCTTCCGGGAATACATAAGTGTAATCACTAATGATGTTCATGTCTTTATGCATGATTCTCTCATTTTGCTCAATCATTTGAGATAGACATCCTTTCACATATGAAATTAAAATCCACAATTGACGCACTAATTCAAAAATAGATTCATTTTCCTCCTTACACTTGTAATGAATTGGATGATGCTATGGGATGTGAAGAGTGATCTACCATTCTTTACACATGATTTTGGATTCATGTAATGATAATCAATCCATTCCCAAGATACCATCAAACTCCACTAAAGGACGTATGATGGGGTTTTCTAGGAGATTCAATCCACAAACATTTACTGTGGAGGAGTCATAAACCCTGGATGAAATAATTTTCCCATTACATGTTCAAACAGATAACATATCCACCAAATTTCGAGGGGGTGCTTGAACAGCTCTACTGAACGTACATGTTATAAAAGAATGTGTAGAACCCAAATCCAATAGTATGTTCTGTATTCTTGAATGCATAAATAGTGTACCTGTCACCATTTCATTCTCCAACACCACCTCACCTGTACTAATATCATAATCCCTTCCTTGTTGTATTGTAGGTTGTTGTTGATTGCCTCCAACAACACTCTACTTAAAGAAATTGCTCTCATAATGAACCATTCTTCTTGTAGATGTAACACTGCAATACAGTCTGATTATTGATCTGAAACATTCTTTCTTCTTAACCATTATTGGGATTCTTCATATCCCATCGGAAGTTTTGAGCCATATGTCCCAACATTCCACATTTGAAGAAATTCCTGGTTCCCTTTAGATAGTTCCAAGGACGATTCTTCCCAAAATTCTTACATATGAGATTATCAAGCTACTTCCAATCATGGGATTTATTTTTGTGACCTCCCACATGAGATTCAAATTTCCTCTTCTTATTGTTGGACCACTGAGTGTCTCTGATCTCTATTTAAATCTTGAGGTCATAATATAAAATCTCTTCATATCTATCGAAGTCTCGAATCCCCACAACTTTTTGTAGACTCAACTTTAGTCTACTAAAGAAGTGATCCACTTTGCATTCGGTGTTCATGACAATGCTAGAGGCATAGCTTAACAACCTTGTAATGTTTTCATCACATGCCATGATTGACTCATCATCCTTTTTTATCGAGTCTGAGTAACTCTCTTTCCATATTTATAAGGGGGTTTGGGGAAAATATTATTGAAAATCATTCTCTTCAATTCCTCCAAATACATGGATTCAATTTCTTCTCAGGGCATCACATTCTTTATCAATGTCCACCATTGATCAGCTTTCCCATAAAAAAAATAGACACCAAGTATGACATTATCTTATTTTGAGCAGTGGTGGAAGATAATATATTTTCAATGGTGTTAATTCATAGTTCTGCAAGGAGGGGATCAGATGATCCAAAAAACATGGGAGGAATTTTCCTCATGAAGGATTAAACATAAACATGCTCTTTCCTTGAGGAGGAGGCCAGTTACCTAAGAATAAAGTTATTATTCATGACATGGCTAGTTAAGCATGTTCTATCATAATTTTTTGAGCAATCATTCCAATCATATCAGGCATATAATTAGGTATGTATTTATATTCCATATCACAGTGATTGTGGGAATGTTTTCATCAATTTATTCCCCTTAAATAATAACAAGATCGTATAATTGGAGGGATTTAATACTTAGATACTGAGGGAAAAAGAAAATCATTGAACATAAGAGGATAAACCTGTAAAGGGGATTTATATCCTTACATGGTATTTCCTATGTTTCAATATTACTTATCCCTGATCTATTTTTATATTATATTATTTTGGTCCCTTTTTTATTCCCTTAATAATGGTTTATACAAAACTCAGGAACTTACAAAAGCATATCCCCTAGGCGTGTCAAACCAAGAGTGAATCAATGCTCATTTTCGTGCACCAGTTCCTGTTCGAGTCTATTTAAAATCGATGTCTTCAGGTTTTACCCCTAGAAACATATGTTCCAAATCCACCTCTTCCTATTTGAATCTAGATAGGGATGTATTTTCTTAATAAACCACTTAATCTATACTAACCAAAATGCGGGGGGGGGGGGGGGGGGTCTTATACTTAGTCTCATTCATAAGGTTGTTACTACATTACTGTATTCCTAATCTAAAAAAATAACTAGGCCTTCCTTGGATACCGACTATATATACCCTGTCATTTTACACATAACATTACCTTATTTTAAGCATAAATCAAAATTGTATTACAAGCTAGTGACCACAAAGTCTACTATATTTAAATACTAGTTATATAAAAATAAAACATGGGACTAAAATAACATCTTTATTTAATCGTCATAAATACATCCTAACTTCCTTTGATCATTGACATCTGCATAGGGTACCCAGGGGATCACATGAACAACATGATGAGCTAAAATCCCATTAGAATATTAAACATAAGAATAAGGATTTATCACAAGGGTTAGAGATCATCAAATAATGATATAATATGGAATATATAATCATAAAATATAAAAATGGGTTCCAATAAACATGAATTCATTGTATTATGGAATAAAAATAAATCATGATTTTAGCACGATTCAACGATCATTTCATATATAGGAGCTCAAGTCAACCTTTACCACCAAGAGTGTTGCAAATGGTAGCACGAGTAAAGGATAACATCCAAGACTATTGCACATAACATATCAGGAGACCAAACATTACCCAATTAAATGGAGAGATATCTGGGTTCATCCATCTTAACAAGTTCATGAATATTCTTTCCACATAAATAATCATACCTAAACATAAGGTAACCTATAGAGAGAAATGGGTATCACATTCATGTCATAAAGCATAATGAATGGATGTATCATAAAAGTGTACATGAGAGAAATGAATTAAAACATAAATCGACATTAATAATGAAAAAATGAATATTGAATCTTATATGATGTAAAATAGAAGTGAAAACATTTATGAAGAGTATTTCGGAAATTCGAAGCATTAAAACATTTTTGTGCAGTTTTAAAGAAATTACAAATGAGTATTTAAAATAGAAGGGGGAATAATCTTTTATATAATACAAGAATTGGAACCATAATTTTTTCATAATAAATATTCTAATTTAATGACAACAAATTTGGGTTAAACGAAGTCGTAGAGTGCACTTGAAATTAGGTACAAATTTGTGAAGTTCCCTTAAAACATGTTTGTTTATTGGGAAGTATCGAGGAGGGAATAACATAAAAGAATGTATTTACCAAAAATAGAATGAGGTATTGATATTGAAATATGAGTATGGATCATAAAAATAGTGTGTATAAATTTTAATAAAA
Organism: Viscum album; assembly: GCA_963277665.1. Lineage (NCBI taxonomy): Eukaryota > Viridiplantae > Streptophyta > Magnoliopsida > Santalales > Viscaceae > Viscum > Viscum album. The sequence continues at coordinate 1,119,043,889 of OY728120.1, forward strand.
AATAAAAGATAACTTAATTTGAAGATGAGAAATACATAGCATCCCATAGGAATAAAGGTTGTTCGGGGTAGAATACCTTACGGAATATCGGAATGGTATCAGGTGTAATTAGGAGGTATTAATAAGATATATAGGAATTTATAATCTTTTATACATCATGATGGATTTATGGGGTAGGTGAGAAATCATACCACAAATTTAAGGATTATATTTAAATGGTAATAAAAAAAGAAAAGATTCTTGAATAAATGGGTAAACGATAGGATCCCTTACCATAATCCTCATGGTGTACATCATTTGATATTAATGACATGAATAATAAAATTATGTTAATTAATTAATAAATAAATAAAATATTTTACATGTAAATTATATAGTATAACCTTTTTTAGTTCATTCATAACATTTTTTATTGGTTATAAGGTTTTATTTTATTGTTCGATTCTGTTTGTTTCATGTTCAGTGTATATATATACATGAATGGATAAACATGTATCGTGAGTTTGGTTTCCCACAATTGAAGTTATATGACATTTTGAACATCTAAAATATTACATGGTTTTAAATTAAATTTTATTACTTTGAGTAAAGGTGAATCAATATATAAAACATTAATGATAATCTCCAGGATTTATGTAGAGATTTTTCTCACAATAAAAATGTTTTGTATTATAATTTTACATCAAGAATAAATAAAGAATAAATAATATTAAATAAGTTAAAAATAATATATTATGACATTTTTCACCATTATATTTTTTTTCATGACCAGTCTAGAATACGGAAAGGACAATTGAAAACCCGTCGACCCTAAATGTGATAAATCAACACATCTCAGACGGTCTTTTCATTTTATGTATAAAATGAGGATGGGGAGAGAATATGATAAAATATCTTATTAGAATAATATCATTCCAGTACATGTATTTTTTTGGAGTTATAATAACATTTGGGTGAATGAAGGTGAGGAAGGAAACAAAAAACAATAGAACAAGAAAGAAAATAAAATAATTGGAAGGAGGAATTTACCTCTTCAATTTATCTCCATTGAGAGCCTCTTAAGACGATATGATTTTCTCATTCAAGGAGAACAATGGATTTTGTACATGGGGGAGGAGCTTTGGGAGTGATTTGGAAAGAAAAAAGTAGAGGCACAGGGCATGAGATGAGTGATGTGAAGAGGAGAGTGTCAGTCATTTTTATAAAGGAGGAGAGGAGTGCATTTTGAATATTTAATTTATTATTTAATTTTGTTTCAAAAGAAATGAATTATTTTTTTATGATTGTTACCAAAAAACATAATACATGTATGTGAGTTTGAACCAATGGACCTTTAAATCATCCATGACTCAATCATGACACAAAAATTCACGTTTTTTCATTTACTGTGAATTATCGTATATTACAATTTATTAAAAAATCAAGTATTTTAGGAAAAACCCGATAATTCATCCTAACCATTTTTGACTTGTAGAATCAAAATATTAACTCAATTTGAAAAAAAAATTATAAATATGATTAAATTTAATTTTTATATAAAATGATAATTTATTGGAAAAAACAACATAAAAACTATAACTCATTTTATAACACCTTGAAAAAGTAATCAAAGTGTCATAAAATTATCTTATATGTATAATACAATAAAAGAACAATTTATGATTAAATTTTATGAAAATAAACCTCCAATTTAAATTATTAAATAAATCATAAAATGATAATTAAAATATTTATAACATACAAAAATACCAATACTTATACTATGATCGTTTTTTCACCTATAAGATATCTAAATTGTATTTGTACATTCATTGGTGAAGTTAATATTTTTTTGGTGAAATTACAATTAATTACTATTTATTACTAATCATAAAGGTATGTTACTATTTAAAATGGTATGTTACTATTCATAAAAAACTATGTTCATTCAATCAAACTCAATATATATTACTGAATGCAACCGTCTATGTCAGATTATTTAAATTCTAATGCGACACCCCAATATTTCATATTATGTTATTTTCCTTAATGTAATTTAATCGCTTGCGCTACACGAAACACCGATTTCGAGGGCACAATGACATACCAAACTAGCCATTAAAAAAGCAATAATGAATAACATTAGCTGAATTTTAAATTTTATATACCCTATATAATTTTAGAATCCATATTATGAATTTTTTTTGACATAATAAAAGAACAGATTCATTTTTTTCAGTTAAGAGAACAACTTTTCAAAATAAATAAAATTTACTACATTTTATTAGGGAAATATTTTTAAAACCAATATTTGGAACTTTTATATATCAATATAATAAAATTAAATTATTTTTTAGAATCGGGACAGAAAAATTTATTTTGGATAATGTTTTGGTAATTTTCTGATAACATTATGATTTTCATGTATAGTGAAAAATACTAAATTTTTATTGAAAACTAATTTATTAATAGAATTAAATTATAGTGTTAAATTACCCATTTGAATGGTTTTTAAGTATAATCTGATTATATTTTTATCAATTAATACAATTTAGGTCATTATAAGTAATGTCACATTTAAAATTTTCATAAACACATGTCAATCTTTTGATAGTTTTTAGTTTTTAAAAAACCCCACATTTTGGTTTTGAAAAAAATAATTATTTTGAAATTAAATAATACTAATTATATGTTTTTAATTTGGTTAAATACAAATCATTTTTGAATTTGGAATATCAAAATTAGTTTAGGGTGAATTTTTGGTGTTTTTCTAGAAACAATCAATTTTAGATGAATAATGAAAAACACTGTGTTATTGTTTAAAAACTGACTTTTTTTAAAATAATTATTAATTTTATTTATTATTTGTCAATATAGATACATAATACCTATATTAGTTCAATTTTATTCATTTGAGTCATTTTTATAATAAAATTATATGTATAAATTTTAATTGAACTTTTTACCATCTTTTACCCACATTCTTGGAGCATTTCAAAATTTTCATAAAACATAATTTTACTGATTATCTATGTTAAATTTCAGAAACTATACAGATAGGGTTTCCATCAATAAGAAAAATGTTGTTCAATAAGATGAAAATAATTTTTGGTGAATATTACCTTTGGATTTTATTTAACACGGTAAAAAGTAAATAGCATAATTAAGCCAAAAAATGATATCATAATTACCCTAACACATGTCTTAATTCTATTGGATATGTGTAATTAGACCAAAAACACCCTTATGAAAAAAATATTATCCCCTTTGGTCCACATTAATTAGATTTGGACATTTATTATTATTTTATATAAAGAAGAGTTAAAAGTGTTAAATTCAATGTATAATAAAAAAAATATTTTTAATATAGGGTTATACATAAGATAAATTATATTATAAATATTAATTATAAATATAAAACTATTTCCTACATAATGATATTTTATTTATAATTTTTTGAAAATAAATAATAAAATTTATTTATGAGACAATGATGAAGTAGAAATAACCTTATTAATGAATGATTAAAATAATTGATATTATAAATATCCAAATAAAAGTAAATTGTGACTTATGATGTATTAATCTAATTTTCTATGTTAATATGACATTTTAGAGTTGATTTAATAAATTTTATTCGAAGATATAATGTTTTTATGGCTCTCAAAAAACTCAAATATTAAATAGTGTCAAAATTGAGATAATAGAGTTTTTAAAACAAATACTATATTATAAATGGATATAATATTCCTAAATATATATATGGTTAAAAAAGGACATATATAAGGTTATATATATAAATAATGAACCACATGGGGTTTTATTGGCATCTTATAGTATGTTTATTAATCATGCAATATAAAAATACAAAGAGACATCGTAACTTTAAAACTATTTAACTAAGAGTAAAATCTAAAAGATAAGGTTAATATGATTACATAAACCTGTATAAAACCTATTGGTGAATGTTTATAGACCCATCCCCACCTTATCCTAAATTAAATCATTTTGGGGAAATTATAAACCGAAAATGGTTTTATTATAAATTATTATTTCAAACTTTTCATAAATTGACCCTCACCTCTCTAATAAAAAGGTACATCCACTTCTCTTAATTACACACCTCCAAATCCATTTGGATCGAAATAAACCTAACCAAATATCTTTACAACAAAAATCCATTCATCTTAGATTCCTTACATTGATCATAATTCCAACCTATAGATCCCTTTTGATCAACTCAAAAAGAAACACCCGAAGAAGAGGTAAAAATTTCACCACCTTCATTCAAGGTCTTTTCTTCTTCCACTTCCTTTTTATTTCTTGCATCCATACCAAAATAATAAAACTAATACCTTATACATACCATGATGTAATTATAAATTGGGTACTACCATATTCATTATAATATCCAACCTATAAATGACAAAGTCACCATACGTGCGTACGTTCGACTTACCGTCTCCACGTCGTGGTGTAGTTTGTTATTCAAACACATCATTATTTGGATGGATATAAAAATGAGTATAACTACTGTAAATAGTAAATATAAAATTTTAATGATTATTTATATATGATATAACATCCTATTACATACTATTTCACCGTTAATATAATGATATTTTCAATCGTCCATACGTACAGATTACCGTCTCCACGAACGCGAAGAGATTCATTCCCAATCGTAACCATTCAAGAATAATTTTCATTTGATGATTAAATATGATGTTTAAATACTTGATATCATTATTTATATTAATAAAATAAATCTTATCCATAAAAACATGATTTATGTAACAAGACATATAAAATAAAATGAATCAGTTAACACCCCAAACAATGATACTACTAAAATATTATCAACAAAGCGATATTAGAAGATCATATATGATATCATATTTATGTATTCGGTTCTTGTATATTTTTATAATGATTATTTAACTATTATACATGAGGTTAATGTACCCTCATCTAAGGAAATGTACAATGTAAGGTGTTTTAATCTCACTTTTATTCCCGTGAGATTCATGCTATATTTGCAACTATTTCCTTTTGTGTGCTGTATGGGCTAACCATGGTTGTATTCTCTATGTAACATAACATAATATATGATTATTTAAGTCTTCAGTGAATTATTCTTATTTAATGGAGTGTATTTTTCATAAGTTACCAAATCGGTAGGAGAACATCTATTTTCAATTTTCACTCATTGGGCTTTACGCATACTTTATTGATTATTTTACTCGATGATTATGTGTGGAATCATTATTTATTATTTAGGTGTTTATTTAAACTCCAATTTATATGTATAGTCCTTTGATACACATAATCACTCCATTGATAAATTCACATTCCATTGAAATGGTTTTTTAAGGGTAATCTTAACTCAATTTCCATTCATTGTGTAAAACAACTAAGTCATTGGTTTTTTATATACAAGAATATATTTTAATGTAATAAGATTTATTTAACATTACTATCCAATTATATTGTGTGTATTTATATTTTTCACACATAAAAATTTCATTGATTCATCCTTAATCTAAGGATACGTTCTTCATAAGGTGTTTCGTCTCAATTTTCATTCCTTTGAGACTTCTTTGTCGTTGTGCTCCAATCAACTTTTATATGGTGTATATACTATCCATTGACATAGTACATCATGAATATCTTTATTCTCGTCATATTATAATGTTTTTATTAATGTTATTCCCCAATTACTTATTCAAGCGTCTATTATTTGGTTATAAAGTCCTTAACTAAAATATTGATTTAAATGTTTTAACCGTTTTTTCTTCTAAATCATTCTCCTTAATTTTTGTGCTTTAAAAATGGTTTTAAGTATTTATTTATATCAAAATAAATTTTTTGAAATTTAAATTCCTTTTAAAAGGTTCAAAGTGGTGTGGGACATTTTGATTCAAAAATCTATTTTAACGTCTTCTTTGAAAAATAGTGCGACATTTAAATGTGTTCAAGAAAAAGGGGATATTTTTCTCAAATAGTTTTAACGACTATTTTAATATATGTAAATATCCTGCAGTGTATTTTATTCATTATTGAGGTTGATTTATCATAATAAAATCACCCATATTGTATTTATTGAGTCATGTTTTACTTTGGATGTGCAATTTTTACATCATTCATGGTTTGTGGTTAAAGTATTGACATTTTGTATGCAAGTTTTAATATGAATGTTTTGATTATGTTTCACCCTTTCATATGAGGAATGAATTGGACACAGCGAGTGATGGTTGGATCCCTCTATAGCTCCTCGATTCCTCGGTAGGTCTCATGAGACAAACTAGTGTCTTGGCACAAGGCCTTGACAAAATCATATTTATAGTCTTGGCACGAATCCTTGACTATGTGGTTATGTTGTCTGACATTATTCATTACAAAATAATGAAATTGGATATTGATATTCCATATGATTATTTTACTAGTAAAATATCCATGTGAATAATTAAATGGAATTATTTGATTTATATTTTCCATATTATGCTGATGTTTAAGTTTCGAAGGCATGTTTTCTAGTCTTATACATTGCCATAAAGGTTTATTCTTATTAATGATAGTTTCTCCTATATTTTTATCCTTACTAAGCATCTGATATCACCCCTTTATTGGGTTATATGTTTTCCAGGATTCAAGAAATTCTATTACGATTAACCGGTATGAATAAGCTAAGGAATATAAGAGTGTTCAAAGGGGATACAATGTTGATTTTTATTTCATGATGTAATGTAAAACATATGTATGTATCTATTAATTTCCAGTCTACTAAACTAAACGGTCTTTCAGGACACGGTTACTTGAATCATTCCAATGTTATGAAATAATTCAATGATTATGGGTAACTGGAATCGAGGCGTTACAATTGGACAACCTAAAGTCCCTTGTTAGTGTGACTAAATATTTTTAGTTGAAAATTTTAGTTGATCAATAATAAGTTTATTTGGGATATTTTGTCTAATCAAATGGATATCCTTAGTATAAGAAAATGATTTGGTGATTAAGTGATACATGTCATTTTAGAAGACGTTCGCTCTATTGGGAACATTATGCCTAAGGAAAATAGAATACTATGGGATTTAATTTGAGGAGTAATGGTGGATTTTTATCTATGTTTTTATTGGGTATTTATAGAAATTTGGGTTATTTATATAAATGATTAACATATCATAGATAATAGATGATTAGGTTAATTACTTTTAATTATGTGACTTTAAGAGTATTCAATGTTATTTGGAGAAAAAATTAACATGTAAAACAATTTAATAAAATTCTTAAATGTTTAGGGTTTCCACATTAGTTTGGATTATGTTGAGGAATTTTATGGAAAATTGTTTATTCAATGGTATATATTGATCTTTGTGTATTGTTGGTTTAATTTTAGAAATTTAGATTAGTATTCATTTCCCTAATGGATTTTTCTTTTTGGGGATCATATGATCTTGTACTAACCAATCTGGTTTTGGCTACCCTCTAAAGGCAAGGTAAATATATAGTTCATCATTTGTGGATCATGAGATTCTCTAAAACATGATTCTAGTGCTACAGGTGTGACCAAGTCATATTGAATACTCATCTTATGGAAAAAAAGATGAGTTAGTGGTAGAAATTTATTAAAGGATGAAACTCTTCTTAAAAAGTTAGTATATCTTTAATGTTATTTGTAAATATAATATATAAATTTATCAACTATATGAAATGGATCTTAAAATAAAAAAACCTTGCCCGTTAAATTTTCTTATTGGGAAACTAATGACCTTTTATCCCTTCAAAAGTTTGTGGTTATCTTATTGTTATCATTCTCTTGATCATGTTTTCTATCACTCTCCATTAGAACATGACACATATTTTATCTTACAAAACCATGTTTTCCTACATGTAATCCTAGTATTGGTTATTTTGGCTGACCTTTTTACTTATCTTTCTTTCTTTTAAAGTGACAGTTTTATTGACATTTTTTTGGATGTGGAACCTTCAATGAAGTTATGAAGCCCAATTTTAAAATTGAGAGGATTAAATTTATAAAATTGGGGAAGAATGTTACCCCCCCAAGATTTCATATTAAGTTATTTTCTTTAAAGTAATTCAATAGCTTGCGCTACACGCAACACCGAGTACGAGCGCACCACAACATACCAAACTAGCCGTTCAAAATCAGGTTATGAATAGCATCAAATGAATTTAGAATTTTATATACCCCATATAATTATAAATTTCATATTATGTTTTTCTTAGACATAATATAAGAACAAATTCATTTTTTTAGATAAAAGAAGTTTTTAAAAAAATGTTATTTTACTACATTTTAATGGAGAACCTTTATTAAAATTTTTTTTTACACTTTTATATATTCAATTTAAAAAAATAAAATTCTTCTTTAGAATGATGACATACAAAAATTTTGGATAATTTTTTTGTACTTTTCAGATGACATTCATATTTTGATGAATAGTAGAAAACACTAAATTTTAGCTGAAAATAGATTTTATATTAGAAATAATTTATAGTATTAAATTATAAATTTGAATAGTTTTCAAGTATAACAAAATTATATTTCTATCATTCAATAAAATTTAGGTCATTATAAGTAATTTGACATTTAAATTTTTCATAAACATATGTCAATATTTTGATAGTGTTCACTTCTTAAAAAACCCTGCTTTTTTTAACAATAGGAATTAATTTTAAATTAATTAATGAATTTTATATGTTTTTAATTTGTCAAAATATAATTTATTTTTTAATTTGTAATATCAAAACTATCTTAGGATGAATTTTTGGTATTTTTCTGAAAACATTCTAGTTTTGATGAATAGTGAAAAACAATGCGTTATTGTTTAAAGACCAAAATTTTATTTAAATAATTAATTATTTTATTTATTTTAAGTAAATATAGATACATAATACCAATATTAGTTCAATTTTATTCAATGGAGTCATTTTTATAAATAAATTAGATGTATAAAATTTTATTGAACTTTTTACCGTCTTTTACCCACCTTCTGAGAGCATTTGCAAATTCAAATAAAACATAATTTTACTTCTTCATTGAGTTTAATTTCAAAAATCCTAGAGACAAGGTTCATATCAATAAGTAAAATTTTTCTCAATAAGATGAAAATATATTTTGGTGAACAACACCTTTTGACCTTTTCTTCCACTATTATAAAAAAATATGGTAATTATGGGTAAAAATGATATAATAATTATGCTAAAACATGACCTAATTCTACATTATATGTGTAATTCGACACAAAACAACTTTAGTAATTAAATATTATCCTTTTTTTTCAACATGGATAAGAATAGGACATTTATTATCATTTTATTTAAAGAAGAGTTAAAAGTGTTAAATTCAATGTATAAAAACTAAACCATTTTTAATATAGGGTTATACAAAATTTAAATTAGACTATAAATATTTATTATAAAGATAAATATATTTACCACATAATGATATTTTATTTCTAATTTTTTGATATTATATAATTAAATTTAATAATGACACAATGATGATGGAGTAATTACTGTATTAATGAATGATTAAAATATTTGATATTATAAATATCAAAATAAATGTATATTGAGGATAATGATGAATTAAAGTAACTCTATATGTTAACATGACATGTTAGGTTTGATTTAATAAATTTTATTTGAAGATATAATGTTTTCATGGCTTTCAAAGAAATCAAATACTAAATAGTGTCAAAATTGACATAATTAAATTTTTTTAAAAAAAACTATATTATTAATTGATATAATATTCCTAAAAACTTTTTCTTCGGAAAAAGGATTAAATAAGGTTATATATATTAAAAATGAAACACATGAAGTTTTCTTATTTTTTTATTGTATGTTTATTTAAAATATAATATATAACTACAAAGAGGCATGCTAAATGTCAAACTATTTAACTAAGAATTTAATCTAAAAGATATGGTTAATATGATGACATAAACCTAACTAAAACCTATTGGTTGAATGTTTTTAGACCCATTACTACAATATCCTCGAAATAAATCATTTTTGAGCCATTAAAAACCGAAAATTATTTTATTATAAAATAATACTTCAAACATTTCTTAATGTGACCCTCACCTCTCTTATAAAAGGGTATGTCCCCTTATCTTAATTTCACACATCCAAAGCCATTTTGATCCACCAAAACCTACCAAAATATCCAATAAACTATCATAAATTCAACCTATATTCCTTAATTTGATCCTATAGATGGCCTATGGAGCCCTTTTGATCAACTCAAAAGGAAACACCCGAAGAAGAGGTAATAATTTCTCCACCATATTTCAAGTTATTTTCTTCTTAAAATTCCTATTTCTTTCTTGTTTCCATACCAAAATAATAAATCAAGTACCTTATACATACTATTATGTTATTATAAATATTTTACAACAATATTTATTATTATATCTATCCTATAAATGACAAAGTCACTATACATGCGTACATATGGCTTATCGTCTCCACGTAATGGTGTAGTTTGTTATTCAATCACTTCGTTATTTGGATGGGTATAATAATGAGTATAACTAATGTAAATAATAAATATAACATTTTAATTATTCATTTATATATAATATTACACAAAATTACATAATATTTCACCAACAATATAATGATATTTTCACTCGTGCTTTCGTACGTATTACAGTCTCCACGAACGCGATGAGATTCATTCCCCATCATAACCATTCAAGAATTATTTTAATTAGATGATTAAAAATAAGATTTAAAGACTTGATATAACTATGTATATGAATCAAATATATCCTATCCATAACAAAATTACTTTTGTAACAAATCATATAATGGAAAATGTTTCCGTTAACACATGAAACTATGATACAACTAAAATATTTTTAACAAAACAATATTATAAGAATATATGTGATATAATATTTATATATGTGGTTATTTAATAATAAAATAAAAATTATTTAAATATTATTCAGGAGGTTAACATACTCACATCTAACGAAAAGTACAAGGTAAGGTCTTTTCATCTCACTTTTATTCCCGTGAGATTCATGTAATATATTTACCACTACATCATTTTGTTTGGTGTATGTACTACCCATGGTTGTATTATCTATGTAACATAACCTAATATATGAGTATTTACATCTTCACTGTATGATCCTTCTTTCATGGAGTTTATGTTTCGTATGTTACCAAATCGGTAAGGGATATTTTATTTTCAATTTCCACTCGTTAGACTTTACGTATACATCATTGATTATTTTACTCCAAGATTATCTGTGGAAACCTTATTTATTATTTATATAGTAATTTCCACTCTCATTTATTTGTATATACCTTTGATACACATAAGAACTCCATTGATAAATTCACATTACATTTATATGATCTTCTTAAAGGTAATCTTAACTCAATTTCCGTTAATTGAATTTAACATCCAAGTCATTTGTATTTTTTCAAGAATATCTGTGAATGTAATATGATTGATTTACACTGAATATCCAATTATATTGAGTTTATTTATATTTTTCACGCATAATTATTTCTTCTATTCATCATTAATATAAGGATATGGTCTTTATAAGGTATTTCTTCTCTATTTACAATCCTTCTAGACTTCTTTGTCGTTGTGCTCCAATCCACTTTTATATTGTGTATATACTATATTTTTACATGTTATATCATGAATCCCTTTATTCACATGATATTATAATGTATTTATTAATTTTATTCCTCAATTACTTGTATTCATGCATCTTTTATTTGGTTAGGAACTCATTAAAAAATATTATTATAATGGTTTTAAAGATTTATTCTTCTAAACCATTCTAATTAATTTTCATGTTTTAGAAATGGTTTTAAGTATTTATTTATATGGACATAAATGTTTTGAAATTTAAATTCCTTTTATATGTTTCAAAGTGGTATGGGACACTTTGATTCAAATTTTTTTTTTAAACGACTTCTTTGATAAATAGTGCGCCATTTAAATGTTTTCAAGAAAAAGGGGATATTTCTATCAAATAATTTTAATGACTAATTTAATCTATGTCAATATATTCTAGTCTATTTTATTCTTGATTGAGGTAGAATTATCATAATACAATCATCCATATTGTATTGAACGATTTATGTTTGACTGTAGATGTTCTATTTTTAACCCATTCATGGTTTGTGGTTAACATATTGACATTTTTATACTAGTTTTAATATGAATGTTTGGATTATGATTCATCCATTCATATAAGGAATGCATTGGACTTAGTATGTGATGGGTGGATCCCACTATTACTATTTGATTTATCGGTTTGTCTCATGAGACAAACCACTGTCTTGGCACAAGGCCTTGACAAAATCTTACTTGCAGTCTTGGCATGAGGCATTGTCTATGTGGTAATGATGTGTGGCATTATGAATTCCATCATTATGAAACTGGATATTGATAATACATGTGATTATTCAACTAGTAAAATATCCATGTGAATAAGTAAATGGCATTATATGATTTATCTTTTCCATATTATGATGAATTTTATGTTTAAAAGTCTCGTGTTCTAGACTTATACATTTCCATAAATGTTTGTTCTTATTGATGACAGTTTCTGCTATATTTTTATCCTTAATGAGCATCTGAGATCCCCCCTTTCTTATGTTTTATCTTTCCCATGATGAAAAAAAGTATATTATGATTAACATGCAGGAATATGCTAAGGTATAGAAGAGTGTTAAAAGGGGACACAATGTTTTTTTTATTTCATGATGTAATCTAAAACTTATGTATGTATCTAGTACATCCAAGTCTACTATACTGATCGGTCTTTTGGGACATGATTGCATGTATCATGCCAGTGTTATGAAATAATGCACTAATTCTATGTTACTGGGGTCTGGGTGGTACACAAAACAATGAAGTGACAATATTATATATAAAGGTCACATCATACTTATTAGTTAATTTTGTTGTGTTTTCATGAAACAATTATAAGAAGGTATTTTCCATCGATAAAACATTGGGTTGTTACAAAGAACATTTCATCCAATGATTGTGATAATTCATTTCATTCATATCATCTTGAGCTGAAACAATATGGTTTTTCTTCATCTTGAGATGTGATTATCTAATGAAAGAGAAAGAATGATCTCTAGAATACTCCCAGGGTTTATGCTGGTGACCCGGGAGGATTTAACATCGTGATATTCTTGTAAAATATTTAACTACATTGAAATGAAATTATTAATTAATCTAATATTTTTTTTCACTGAACATACTTCCAACTAGCGAGGAGTACAAACAACCCAGACCAACCTATATTGGGTCACCACTATTGAAAACAATGCATTTTGGATAGAACTGTGTAATAAGATTTATGGTTTGTACTTTATTTTAAGTGGTATCCCATTTTCGTTAATAACCATTCATGTATACTATTTATTATATTTTATATTTTTATAAAATAAATTCTGGTCACACTGTGCCTTATAATCACATTTCGTCTCTACTCCTAGCTTGAGAAATATATATTGAAATATTTGAAAGGCCTAAAAGGAAAAAAACATGTCTCCACAATAAAGGAAATGATGTTGAAAAAATTGATGAATAAGGTCATAAATTTGACACATGGATGGTCTTGGACTAAACATAATCATCCAAAAAATTTGGACATGTGTTATGGTAGTTTCAAAGTCCGTATAATATTATCTTTACCCTTAATTACCAAATGTATGCATAATTCTGTTTATAAAAATTAATATATTTTCTATTCATGTTGCCCAAAAATAAAAGGAACCTATTAAATAAATTTTTACCATATGATTGTGAATATCGAATAAAATTTGATACATTAAAAAATCATAATTTGTATAATTTATTATAAAAATAAACTAAAAAAATGCACCAAAAACGGTTTTAAAAAATATCCCTTGTAAAATATAAAATGTTTCTATAATAAATTAAAGTAAAGTCCCATTCCAAAAAACATATTTGTATTATTTTAATTAAAAATTTACTAATTAAATTTTTAAAAAAAATACCAATCACATTTTGACCTAGTAAATAAAATATATTTTTTAATAAAAATCAATATTTGTCACTTTTCATAGAAAAATAAATCATTTCAAAAAATTATCAAAATTTCACCAAATGGACATAATGATATGATGATTTCAAAATTGAATTTCATTATATAAAAAAAATTAATATTTCTAGAAATTGTTTATAATATTTTTACAAAATAAGTAATAAATATAATTTTTTGATGATTACATGTTTTCGATTAATAAAATAGATTTAATAAAAAAAATAGAATTAAATTACTATGTATATTGTACTTACATAAAAAATAATTTCTTAATGAATTATAAATGATTATAAAAACTATATCTTTCACAAATTCATTAATGTTTTCCATTCATTCAAATATAATATCTATGTTTTAATAGTCATATTTAAATAAAAATATTATATTGTCCATTTAAGATCTATGTAGAGTATCTTTTATACTATTGAACATATTCATATCTTTTTAGAAATCTAGATTTTATAAGGTGGCCTTTCTCTCCATACATGCAGTAAATGACAAATCCTATCAATCATAATCTAGAGTTTTTATTTCAGTATTTATTACAAGTTGGAAATTTTACACTTCCCTAATTCCATGTTCCCATATTTTCTTTTCCAGAGTTCTCATAAACCAAATAATTATCTTTTTTATATTAATTATTTAACACATGGAGAATTATTTCTTTGACATAAAAATATGATATTATTTCCAAAAATGATAATAATGTTTTGGAGAATATATTCCTTAAATGGATTTGTTAATAAAATCAATGAAATAATCAATTTTCAAGTGTGGATTATGTAAGTAGTCTATCACATGCTTCGATAACCTTAAATAGTTGGATTAACAAATTAAAATAATTTCATCTTCTATTTATAATTGACATAATTATTTTCTAACGGTATTTGCTCTTTTCTCAAGATGAAAATATTATTACAATAATGATTCCTTAAAATTATTCAATTCCATGATCAATATTTCATCCTCATCCAACTATTTATACGAAATTACCACAAATGATCTTGATCCATAAAAATAAGATAAACTTTCACAAAATCCTTATCCCTTTCATTACTTCCCAAATCTAGAAATTCCATCTCTAAAGAAAATATACACTATTTAACTATAAATGGATTCAAATATCCATTGAATGGTTGAGGTTTCTATTGCATAAAGCAATGTCAGAATGTTGGACACCATATTGAATCTATAAAACAATCCAAATATGAATGTTAATTGGTCACAACCAGAGTGAGCTACACATATATAGTAATAATTATTTTAGCTCTAGTGGCTACTCCAGCTCCAACATCAATATCTAACATATGAGTGAAATCATTACATAAATTATGTGCATTATTATGCTACTCATTCATTCAACTATTCACCATTTATAAATAATGAAATTTAATAGATTATATAAAATAATTTTTAAAAATATTGTATAATTCCATAATTATTCCATAATAAAATTTTTTATAAATCATTTTTGAATGTTTATAACGAACATTCTTTCATACCATATAAAAATATAATGAACCTAATTTCTTATCATCACTAGTTACTTTAAAATAATTTCTCTTGATACATGAAATTACAACATGAAGTAAAAAATATTTTAGTATTTTTGGAAAACTAGATTCGTACATGAATCAATAATTTTAATTAATAACATATAACACAACATTGAATTTTCTGTTGATTACACCATTATTTAATTGATATTATACATGAATATCATTTTTAATACACATCCTAGCTTCTAGGGGAATGGAAAAATCAGAAATGAGTGATATCAGATGCTTTTAAAGGGTATGAGTAAAATATATTTTATCAATAATAAACAAAGAATAAATAAAATAGGAATGTAAATAACTAAAAAAGTATTATATTTATTGAATAACATGATAATTAAAAATAATTTAAAAATGTTAATGATGATAAAATAATTTCATATAAACAATATCATGATATTAAAGCCAATAAATGGATGGTATAACTAAAAAATAAATCACATATACAAAAAAACAATCTTATAAAAAAAGAATTACTAATGATGGACCTCTTAAGCATATGGTTAAGGCCTTATGATATTAAAACCTATATGAATGGTTAACGCCTCATCAATATACCCAATATAGTTTGTGTCATGAGACTGACTGATGCATCGATGGGAAATAAAAGTCCACTCTAATTGGTTAACATGTCGAAGTAATTCATCACATGAAAGGGGTGATCCATAATTAGTATAAATAATCATATTGAAAAACTATCATATGAAATGTTAATAATTCCCCCAATATATAAAATGAATATTGAAAAATATACATTATTATGGATAATGGTCTCAAAAAAGTACAACCCATTTCAAATTGATTATATAAAACCATGAGAAATATTAAAAATTGTATCACTAGACCATATACCCAGTTTAGTTTATATATAATATAGTTTTTTTATTTATGAATACAACCAGAATAAAAATATCATAAAAATTTCATGAGGAAAATACACATTTCCGAATGAGACTCAATTTTAAAAAACAAATATTTTATAGAAATTTATGAATGAATTTTTTTAATTGAATCATGGGAAATTTTAAAAGATTATATAATGTAATTTTTGGTTGTCATGGTGGTAAAATCCATACATTCCATTAAAAAAATATATTCACAATTTTGTGAAAATATAAAAAGACATCATTTGGAAGATGAAAATAATATTTATTTTAAATTATTTCATAAAAATTAAATAATGGGTAAAATGAAATTTACAAATCATAGGATAGTAATAAAAAAATTATGTAAACTTATTTAGAAAACATGGATATGCAAGATAACGAATCCCCTCTGAGTAGAATAAATGCCGGTCTTCCATGAAAACATTATTTTGGTATATTGAGTACATAAAAAGAGTAATTTTAAATGAAAAAAGAATTAATATATGAATATATATTATTTTTAAGATTTAAATATAGTATGATGTTCCTAGTGGGGATATGAACATAAACAACCCCAAATTATATTGACCATGTAAAATTAACTATTACCTCTAGTTCTATTGCCTTAATACATGTTAAAACCTATTTAATAATAAGTATAGATATATTATAAATATATTAAAACAAACCAATAAATAATATACTTTATATGATTTTGATATAATTTATTTACTCTCAGTATATTTAAAACTCTTTATAAAAAAGACTATTTTTTGTTATAACATCTTTGTATTCATGAATGATGTAGTTCGGTAGATTTAGAAATTGAGCATAGATTATGCTTCCAAAATCACTATAATGATAGTCACGATATAAATATAATATATATTTATTTTATATTTACTTATATAAATCCATTAAATAAAATTAAAAATGAATCGCATATCATTATGTGGTCGATAGTGGACATGTTCGCACAAGAGACGTAATAGTTTTCTATCGGTTTTGGTCTTAAGAATGTGGATGTGATATTATAATTTAATAGGTATTATTTTTAATAATTATAAAATTCGATTACATTAAATACATCATTAAATCCATCTATGATAGGTGGCTATATAAAAAAAATTAAATCGGTTCGCAAGGTTGTAGTCTCTCATATAGAAAATTAATGGGTTTGTTTCCCATTTGATATGATATGGGATGGATATAGGTAAAAATTTTAGCATAATTAAATCATAATATATACATGTTTCCTGTTATATTATTTTAGTATAGTCAGAGAATATTTTTAGGGGATATATGCATAAAACAATTGTAGATAACGTGTTAACAACTATACTTATTCTTCAAAGAACCTCTTTAGGTTCATACATAATGACTTCCAATAATATATTTATGACTAAACCAAGGACACTAGGAAATAGGTAGGGATGTTTGGAAGGTATTTTTTAGGTATTTTCTATATAAAAACTGCAATGTATGTGTGTAGAGGAGTGGAGAGGGTGTGTCCTTTTATAAGTAGGGTTCATAACAGACATAGAACATTTTAAACAAATATAATATATCAATATTTTACCGAAACCATATGGATAAATAAAATATAATTCAAAAAACATAGATTATATAATAAAATAATATGGGCATAATATAAAATGTATAACATTTTTTTTATTTTAACCCTTATCATTTTAGATTAACCCTTGATGAACCTGTTTTAACCTTTCTCGTTGTAATAAATTTATACTACATTTACTAATCACTTTGAAAAAAATTAGTTAAAATTAATTAATAATATTTATTATTCAATGTAAAATTATATATTACATTTTGTGAAATTTAATTCAGAGAATTTCCATAATATAATTTAATATTAAACCCACATTCGTGTAAGAAATCAATTTTCCAAAGGAAATGAATTCTTTTGTATAAAATTTATAAATACCAAAATTCGACAAAAAATTTATTCCAACGGCATAAATTGGATTAATAATAATACATATAAACTAATGCTACTAAAACAACAATTTTAAAACAAAATTATCCTTTTTGAATGCTTTTAATTAATTTTTTTTTAAAAATAATCCATATTTTTTCCCATTCTTCCAAAAATAAACCTTTTAGAATGTTATAATAAATTAATTGACATTAAATTTTTACCTGATTATTTAAAAAAAAATTAATTTCTTCTAATTAATTGTATGAATGTGGGAAAATTAAATTTAAAATAAGTGTAAAATATGAAGAAACTTTTTTTAGACGAAAAAAGGTTTTTATCATAAAACTGAATTTACTCGTATATCATACCTAGAAAAGATATTATATGAATGATAAAAATTAAATAAATATATTATACATAAATTAGATTTATAAAAATCATTAATAATTTTTAATCTACTTTATAATGTTAAAAATATATTGTGCACATAAAAATTTATTTTATAAAATAAAAAGAATTTATATACTTTTAAATGAATTTTCATTTTTATTTATAATAAATTGAAAAACGATTAATTTATGAATACATGTGTAAAACACATACATTTGATGATTTTATCATCAAATTCATGCCATCCAATTAGATTGAAATGTTATAACGGTTTTCAATTACATTTTTATTTTAAGCATGCAGTTACATGTGTCATATATTTGAAAAAAGGTTATATTTAAAAATAATTATATTTCAATGCTTCTGCATCTTAGAATCAATATAAATAATAACCGTGGAAAATTTTTATAACCTATGTAATGGTAAATCAGGTAATTATTGTTAAAACTAATGTGATTTGGCTAATAAGACACCCTAACACTTGAATTTATTTCTATGGATAAGTTTTTTTGGACATGGATATCAAATTATTGAACATCATGAAATTAAATTCAAATTTCCTTTGATAATTACATTAATATAATTTTAAACAGGTAAAAATTTCAAATATGACACTCTCTTTATTAATATTTAATATTTATTATAAATTGGATAAAAACCAAATTTTTTAGTTATAAAAGAGTATTTTGAATATAAATAAAATATTTTTATCATGGTAATTCTTATGTTATTTTTTGTGATGAATAAATTACCTAAAATGTTTATACATTTCCAGGACAATGCATGTCTATGTAGTATAAAATTAGATAAAATGATTTTAAAAATCGTAAAAGTAATATTTTATTGGGTTATTTTTATTGTCCCATAAAATTTATGGATTGAAAAGACATATTCGGTGTTTTTTAATTGATTACATTCAAATAAAATTTTTTTAACATTATTTTGAAAGTCAAATTTAATTAATAGTTCAAAATAAAAAATTAATGATATTTTAAAATAAATAATTATTTATTAAATTATATAAATCCCTAAAAATAATATCACTATCTAATTGAATGGTTTATAATTGAGAATATAAAATGTCGTCCCTTTATGGTCCACTTTTCTTTTTTGGTAACTCTCTTGTCCCCTATATTTAGAGAAACAACAAAACCAATGTAATTGACCAATGGGTTAATGTTGTTAAAAAGAGATAAGGGTGAAAACATCACGTAAACATTTCCAATTGGTATTGGATGTCATTATTACACTGAACCAAATAATATCATTAGATAATATCAACTTACGTCAATTTTTATATTAAAAAAATTATTTTAATTTAACACAATATGAAATTTCAATATTTTTCCCCCCTGACATTCAAAAGGGAACCATCTCTCCTTTATTCCTCACACATTTGGAGAAATATAGATTGTACAAGGCATTCCTGTGTCATTCCCCAACTTCACTTCACATTTCACAGAATTCTTTATCCGACTAAATGAAAAATTAGGGAATGCTTTTGTTATAACCCATAGAGGTTCTCTAAAGGGAATAAAGGCAAAGAGTGGGCGTGAATATTAGGAAATGAGGTATATGATAGATTATATTTAAAACCTTGTTTTATATATTTAAAAGATTTATTTTCTAAATATTTTCCTTCAATTTCAATATTATTAAACTTATCTCATGAATGAATAGATATAGATGAATTATAAATGGAATTTTATGTCTCTTTTAAATCTCATACAATTTTTTTCAAAAGTAATAATTTTAGGTATTTTATATGTAAATCTTTTAAATTATTTACCTAAAGAGAAAGTAGGGTCTTATTTTAAAATATATTATGTAAACAGATTAATACACATCTGAAACTATTGTTTTTTCATTTTCATTCATTTACTATAATTAGGATATTTCAAAAACATTATTCTTCTATTTGTTCTGGGTATTTTAATTTTGAAATGGGGTTTTTTAAAATGAATTGGTATTTTAAAATAACGTTTTTCATAAATGTTAAATAGAATTTTTAAATGGTGTTTAGATAACATGGTAGAATCTTAATATTTTTTCTTCATTAAATGGTACTTGTAATATATTTTTGTTGATAGATTATAGGAATACAACATATATGATGTCTTTTCCTGATATAACTCATACAACATGTGAGCCAGATACATGTTATACAATAGTTGAGCTTGACATAGATTATATTATTAATGAAATCAATATATCTCTCTAATACATCGGGTATTATTTCATTTCATAAATGTAATGAAAAAGATATTGAGGTGGGGATTAGTCTCTTATGGATTTAAATATTATACTGTTATTTATGACATGGCTTATGAATATTATACCCCATGATTCTTTAATGGGTTTTAATTTTATTTTTATAGCTGTTAGAGTTTTTATTTGAAAAAAATTCGTGTTTGTTTCTTCTGGATATGATTTATTACACACACTTAAATAATATTATTATAGTTGTAAAAAATCTATGGGTTTTCATGTTTTCACTCGATTAATGGATTTATTTATTTTATATATATCAGTATGCTTTTTTTGATCATCCCATGTTTATGAAAATAACAAGGTTTAACAATTATTAGCAAAAAATAATAATTAAAGTGGATGGTAATGATTATTTTATGGGAAATTAAAATAGGATTATTTTTAAAATATTAACATAAGGGGAAACTAGAATTTTACACTTTGTAAAATATGGGGATTATTTGTAAATTTATGTCATAATTATCAAAATTTGTACACATAAATGAAAAATAATAATTAAGAAATTTAATTCATGTCTAAATGAAATAGATTGTGTTATATTTACGGTTTTATCCATATATTCTAAATTAGAGGAAAATATTATATAACATTATATTTTAGTGTAATGTTAATATAATAACCCTAATTGATTTAAAGTTATGTAAATGTTGTAATGATATATAATTTAAAGATTACTATGTTTCTTAACCTTTTCGATATCTTTTAAGATTGATTTTACATTTAGTAAATAGGGATGATGATGTATAAATGTATGAAGAGGAAAATATTTTTCCTAATCAACAAATTTGAATGGTCATATTTGGAACTGAGAAATTTTAAATAGTGTAGGACAAGTTTACATAAATTATAAAATGAGGTGGCATCTATGTTAAAGAGAGAAAAAATTACCATTGATAAATATATTGATATGTGATCATTTTAAAAAATAAAAAATTCAATATTTATATGGAACCTATGATATAGTGGAAGTAAAATAATTGATCAATTTATAGGAAATTATTTTCTATGTCATGGGTTGTTGATATCATAAATTGGAAACACCTTCACATTAACAAATTTTAGGCAAAACTGATTGATGATTGTTTTTGCTTTAGAAAAAATTAGAGGGAGAGATATAAGAGAATTATTCCATCTAATGGGATATAAATATAAATCTATTCCTTGAGAAATATTTCCCAAATTCTGTTAAACATAGAATGAAAAGAATTTCACCAAATTGAGGATGAAATATTAAGATATAGTAGTATTGTATAAAGATCATCTTATATGATTTTAGAGGTCCAAAAAAAATTTATTCTCCACTAAGATGGTATAATTAATCAATTTTAAGTAGAACTAAATAAAATTTTATAAATATATTTTTCCTCATGATAATTTACATGTTTTGTGAATGTATTTCTTTTTTCATAGGATTGTGTGATGGAGTATTCCAAAACCAATTTTCCATGAGAATATAAGAGTAATAAAATGGTCACTGTTGAATATAATTTAGAATTTTTCAACTAATAATTCTTGAGGTAATCCTATAACATATTTCAATTGTTCTAGAAATTTAAAGAATAATAGATAAGATTAGTAAATTTAAAATGAAGTGGAATGTTTTCCCATAGATCATATTATTTCATGTAAAATATTCCAAAATAATCCTTGAATTGAGTAATATATACCCCATAAATGGTGAGATATTATAATTTGAATGGATCGAGGAATTATTTTATTATGTATCTAAATTTAGTTTTTCTATGTGGAAGTTATCATGATTTAATGATGAATGGGTGTTTATAAATCATTTTATACTACTATTGATGATTTTGGCCATCTATAAAAGTTAAAATAGGAGCACTAACAAATTATTATAGTTATGTGAATGCTAAGTTTGAATTTGTATATTCATACTAATTATCTTATAAAATTTTTTAAGTAAATTTGGATTTTACCCTTATTAAATAATGATATAATTTTTGGGGTAAAATCCGTGATTAAATATCAAATAAATAATGAATTATATGAGTCTATTAATTATGATATGTTGGATGGAATCTTGAAAAAATATAGTTTATCATACATTAGTAAGGATTGAATGACTTGATAGCTTTCATAACATTTTAAGATGTTGAGATATTGTTCATAGGGTGAAGTGAAATTCATATTGAACCTGTTATTGAATGAAAAAAAATTGTTCAAATTAGTGATTTGAATATTGTGAATTAATATATGGATGACATTATTGATGACTTTTCTAATGTTTTTAATAATAGGAAGGGGATTTTATTATTTATTTATTTCCAAATTATATGCCAATTTTAAAACCCCCATGTCTAATGGGTCAAGAATATCTTTTTCAATTTAATAATTGTTGGTAAGTGTTTCTAGATAAAGGTTTTAGTAATTATATTATATTAAATTTTGGTATTTTTTTTATTTTTTATAAAAAAATATTTCAATGTGAATTTTCATTGAATATAGATCCATTAATAACATCACGTTTATGAAGAATTATACATTGGATCATATCGATAATTAGATTGATCAACTCTAAGTAATGTACTATTTTTCTATGATTGATCTTTGTTTAGGATACAATCAGTTGACTATATAGGAGGAATATATTATGTTGATAGTGACTCAAACTATATACAAAAATGATGCATTTATACATATGCTATTTTTGGTGTCTACTGCATTTGTTGTATTCATGTAACTTAAAAATATATTTTTTCATAACTATTTAGATAATGTTTTTTGTGATTATTGATGTTATATGAATATATTATAAAGTCATTTGGATAATGAAAAAGTCCTTTGTATTGTTTTGAAAGAACTAAAAAGTCATATGGGAAATATAGTATGTTTCTATTATATTTTTAAAAATTTATTTCCCAGGACATGTTGTTTCAGAATATAGAATAACTATTGAAACTGGTAAAACAAAACTAGTTGAAAAATGACCATGATTGCAAAATATCATAGAAATTAATAGTTCTCATGAATTAGTGGGTAACTACTGTCAGTTGTTTGAAAAAAAATTTATTATATATCTAGACCATTAAGTAAGTTAACCTGAAATGAATATAAATTCATTTGGAAAAAATAATTTGATGATTATTTTAGGTTATTGAAAATTATATTGGTGAACACTCGAGTTTTGGAACATCCGTACAGAAATAATGGATTATTGATCTATAATGATTTGTTATTGAATGTACATGGTGTTGTTCTATAGTATAATGAACTAGTAATTTATTATACATCATGTAGTTGAAACTTCATGAAAAAAATTATCATGCACATGATTTAGAATCTGGTGTTTTGTTTTTTTCATTAAACATTTAATAGAACCATTTATATCGAGTAAGGTGTGAAATATATATTATTCATAAATGATAGAAATATATATTAACTCAGAAATACATGATCATAAGGAAATAAATATTTATGGAGCTCACTTTTTATTATGACTTTAGGATTGAATATAATCCTAGTAGTGGAAACAATGTTGATGATTCTTTGACATGAAAACATAATGCATCTTTAAACCCAAAACATTATGTAAATAATGTGTTTATTAAAAATTTATTAATTATGGTCTAGAAATTATACTCTTAATAAATAACTAAATTTTATTTCATGTTTTCATTTACTTAATATTTTCTAAAAGAAATATGCATCCTTATCAAGGATCCCTTGATTTATTAGAGTATGCGGAAATCAACAAGAATAGTTCATTACTATAATTTCACATAAAAAAGAAAGTTATATTATTATTGGGAACATGAATTTATGTGACTTTTCATAGAATTTGAAAAGATAATTGTTTAGTGAAGCTCATAGTACCCTTTTTTAGTTCATCCTATAAGAACTTATATGTTTATGGTCATTCTAGAGTATTACTGAGTAGGTGGAATTAATAGTGATATAATTTAATTTATAAAAATACTTGACTTGTTAATAGTTTAAATAATCATAACAGTTATCAAAGGATAATATTCATTCTTTTATAGTATATGAATGGAAGTGGAATAACATATTTATGTATTTCATTGTCGGATTTCCCATGTCATCGTAGAGTAATAAATAAATTTATGTTTTTATTTATTGGCTGAATAAATTTTCTCATTTCCTTCCCATTTAAGAAATTATGTATTTAGATCATCTTTGTTACCTATATCTCAAGTATATAATCAGGTTGCATGGTTCTTATCTCTATATTTTATATGACTATAATTCCTAGTTCACTTCAATTTTTTGGAAAGGCCTTCAAATTTTGGCGTGTATGGAATGAAATTTCAGAATAACATTTTTCATAAATCTGATATACATTCTGTCTAAAATATTTTTTCCTTAGAAGACATGAATTGTTATTTTCCAAAAATATACAACGGATTTGAGGATAAAATCATTTATTACATTAGTTTTATTATAGTAATTTATTTTATTCCAGTATATATATATCGATCCTTTTGTGGAGTTATATAGAAAAAAATTTAGAGTCTATCTTCTAGGAGTGATATAGGTGAATTTTTTTTAGGGACATATTATGAATAATAAATAGTTGATAAAGTAAATATGATTCCGAAATATATGAGTACAAACAAAATTAGTTATACATTTTATATAGATAATAAGAGAAAATATCTTTCATTTTAGGTAGGCTGTTATCTCTTCGTTAAAGTATCTCCCTGTAAAAATGTATTGAATTTTGGTAAAAAAATGAATTATATGTCCTTAGTTCATTATCCTAATGAAATCATTGATTTTTTTATATTTTTTAATTAGTTTTCATCACTCCTACTTAATCTCATGTACCTAAAATATTTCATAATTCCTTGTCATGAAAATATGTTCTGAATGAATCTTAGGTTTTGTGCAGTAAAGTAGTTTAGTTGGAAGAAATCTATTCACATGAGGAAAAAGTAGCACGTATTCATGGATATAGAATGACTGTTTTTTCAAATAATATAATAATAATATTATGGTTTTAAAAAATATATATGGTTGAAGAAGAAACATGTGAACAAAAAAAGAACAAAATAAAAATACCCCATAGTCTGTATAATGAAAAGAATTATAAACAAACAATTTCTCAATTAGGAGAAAATATTACAACCTAGGTAATTTTAATAAACAATTTTATCTGTTAAAAGTATTAATGGTTAATATTTTATATAGTTATATTCATTATATAAATATTATGTAATTATTTAATCAAAAATATATTATTATTATAAATATCCTTTCGTATAGGGTTTTATTTAAATATTTTATTTATAAATTTTGGAATTTTAATTTTAAAAATTGATCATCATTTAATAAATAAGAAATTTAATTTTTTTTTCTTTTGATAAATTTTAGTTATCATTATAATGAAATAAAATTTTAGTTAATAGTGAAGAATATTAATTTTGTTGAAATATAATTTATTTTCATAAAAAAGTAATTTAAAAATCCATTTTTATTAATATGTATCAAAAGTATCATTTAATTTTAAATAAGTTTATTATCTAGATAGGGATTATCATTATGCATTATTTTGGAATAAGTTTGTCTTTTGGCATAAAAACCCATAAAAACCCATTTATCATTGTGTTCAAAAATTTATTAATGAATATATATTGGTAAAATCTAGAAAATTATTAATGATAAATTGAGTTCATAGTAAGAATCAAGAAGTAAAAATTTAGTAAATAGATCTCTTTTGTTTTTTTCCAAAAATAATCATAATTGTAATGAATATATGTCACCTGTATAATGGAAAATCTAGTAATTAACATTTAAAATAATATAATCAGGCCTAAAATAACTATAAAACTCTTCTTTATTTCATTTTATATGTTTCTTACCAATACCATCAACGAATCCAAAATATGAAACTTTCTTGCCACATTCCTTTGATAATTTACATAATATAATTTTAAATACACAAAAAGTATAAAATGTCACTTTTATTTTAATATTTATAATATTTTTTCATAGGGAATATAAAAATGTTCAATTATAAATGTTTATTTTAAATTTGAATTTTTTATTTCTATCCTAGTAATTTATTTTTTATTTTTTGTGATAATATCATTTCCTAAAATGCATATACAACACTGACCCAATGTATGTGATAGAAAATGAAAATTTATTCAAATAAATTTTTAAATAATAGTGATAATGTTTTTTGTGTGAGATTTACAATGAAAATAATTATATAGAAAAAATTTCATATTAGGGATATTTTAATGCATTATATTCAAATTAAATATTCTCCTTGTTTTTTCTATTGTCAAATTAAATAAAGATATTGAAAAATAAGATTAATGAATTTTTATAAT
This sequence comes from Viscum album, assembly GCA_963277665.1. Taxonomy (NCBI): domain Eukaryota; kingdom Viridiplantae; phylum Streptophyta; class Magnoliopsida; order Santalales; family Viscaceae; genus Viscum; species Viscum album. The sequence goes on from OY728120.1 coordinate 1,119,071,300, forward strand.
ATACAATATTTTATTAAATGATTTATTATTCTTGAAAAACTTATCATCCCTAAAGTGAATGGGATTATGTTGAGAATATAAAAAATGTCTATTCTGTGGCATTACACCATGACGACCTCCACTCTTGTTGTAGGAGGGTGGCGACAATCATCTACTGATGGTGTGGGGTCATGGGCTACCATCAAATCCTACTCTAGTGCATGTTGCGAAGTCGAAGGTTATACCAAACTATAATTATAATTCTTCATTCCATTAGGGTTTTATGCATAGTATTTGGACTATATCTGGATCTCCACAATTTACCTTCTCTATGGAAGAGCTGACCTGTGTGTTCCAAATACAACTGCCTAAATATTTTTCATGGGATGGTAGTCCAAAGGAAACTGAGAGGTGTGTTGATACTTTCTTCTATATGATTGAGAATCCATAGACACATCATAATAGGATGTTGAAGATCATGACATATACACATGTTAGATTATTTATTTACAAGTAGGATTTTTTAAATAAGAATGATACACTCCGAGATATGGTTTAGGTTATTTACATAATACGTTGTATTATTAATTTTCTTCTAATTCCATAAGTGGTGATAGGAATAGTGTGTTTTTTCATATATATTAGAGAAAAGTAGATATATTGGATTTCTCAAATAATTACTCAAAACATCATCATTTTTCATATATTAATCTTGTTTAAGAGCTACATAGGGTGATTACATCAAGGAAGGTCTTATGTATTCCATTTGATCACTTCTCAACATGATTTGGTTTAAAAATCCTAAGTAAATAGTGAATCATGGACTAATTAGTGAACAAAACATAAGGGATGTGAGTTTCATAGTGAAGAAATGTTCATCCCCCTAAACTAGTTGTTCTACTTCTAGTGTAATAAATGACCATTTTGGGGTTTCTCAATAAAGGAATTTCAGACAGAGTGTGGGTGTTAGTAGTACTTTTTTCTTTCAGCAGTGTTGATGATGAGTAAATATGATGGACTAATGTGATAAAGACCGAGTCTAGTGTATATAATATGGTATGATGGGCCATGTAAAATGTTTTTACATGAATATCCCTCTAGTAGTTAGTGGACGAGGATAAATGCTGACACTAGGTTTGTGAGGGGAATTCACATCTCTACGTCAAGTTGGGAGTTTGGGGTGTATAGGTTATTCATGTTAAGATGGTGGTCATGGACATGGAATCTAAGAACAAGCTATACCTAGATATCAGTTTGGGACTGCTCCAGAGAGTTAGGTGGTTTCATAGGGCCTCAGTTCAGGACAAAATTATTTTTTACAATGTACAAGTGAGGAGTAGACCATAGGGGCATCGATGGTGAGAGGTAAGATATTGGTATCATATTTTATTGTATAGTATTTTTTTGATATATTTTTGTACCATAGATTTGTATCTACACCTATTATGGGGATCCCATGGCTCGTTGTTCTGTTTTCTTATGGAATTATAGTTCTGGATACTCTGCAGGGGATTAGGGTTGAGGGTGTTTGCCAGTTTCAAGATATCCCCTTTGAGTATTCCAAGTGTCACTTGATACGAAATCATTTTTCCTAATGATAACATGTTTTGTCTCTATACATGAGGTGGTAGTCTAGTTTCTTATCGATCCCTTGTCGATTTCTATCACCTGAAGGTGACATTTTCATATCTATGGGGTATTGTTTTATTCACAAGGGTAAATAAGATTTAAAGGGAATCCATGAGGTACTATAGAATAATGGGTTGGGTGGGATAATAACCCATATTTTTATATTATATCTAGATGACTCGAGAACATGTCAAGTGTACATCCCTTTAGTGGTTACAAATTGTTGGGATTTCTTCATACAAAATATCAATTCTACTTCTTGAGAGATTGGTGGAGTTCGTTATCGAGGTAGTTCCAGGAGATGGAAAAGTATCCATTCCTTTGTAAAGGATTTTTAAAATGATGTTTTAGGATCAATGGAGGTAGCTATATGACATGAAGAAAAATGGGATCATATGACCCAATACTTATTTGTGGGGTTCTCTAGCCTTTTTTATAAAAAATGGACATGGAAAATCATGTTTTGTGTTTATCATCAGAAATAGAACCAGTTGAAAGTTATAGAGCGGTATCATTTTCTATGGATAGATAATATATTTTATTAACTCTAAGAACAATGATTTTTCATAATGATATATTTGAGGTTAGGTTTTCCATGGTATGTGTTCTACCCAAATACATAACTCATACATAATGTTATTAAAGGTATATTGTAAAAGAGTCTTTTTTTTATTCTATTTCTTGTAAAATTTGCGCTATATATTTATGAGTAATTTAGGAAACAAGATTTATATACTTATCAGGATTCATTATTTCTGGTATTGGTTAATTATATCTTACTATTATTCTCACAATTGAAACAACCATGACAGAAGACTTAATATAATTCTAGTTACAAGAAGAGATCATCATTTATCTTCTATGAAAAAATATAAACTTCTAGAAGGATAACATTCACTCATTTAGTGATATTATCTCATATATAAGATTATCAATTGTTATAGATAAGGTGAGATATCTAATTACTTAGGGGGTGTCCAAGAACATCATGTTCAGTCAATGTTTCATGAGGATATTTTGATACTAAAAGTGTTTCATGCACAGATTTCCATTCTTAGAAGCCCCTCTATCGAAAATTGCAAATAATCATATAAAGTTTGTACGACCGGATACCTATGAGATACCCTTTAAGGATTTGAAAGTGATACTAAATTCAGAATCGATCCTTATTTTTCTGTAAAAGGGCTGTAATTATATAATATATTATGATTCATTAAGTATATGAATCAGAGAAATTCGGATACCGGAAGAGAGAATAATATCATATGTGTTTTCTCGTTGATACCGTATGAGAGGAACTACCTAATGCATTATCTTGAGGCATCAACTTTTGTAGACACCATATGTTATTGGATTCAATATTCATTGTGATGTTATTTTGTGTTATAAAAGGACCCAAAAAGCCTCAGGTTTATATTCACATATAATAACCTCAATTTTAGGAAAAAGGGACAGTTTAGTATCTACTATCTTTTAACATAGACCACACCTATATGAACAAAAAGGAAAAAGGTAGTTGATGATGCACTGAGTAGGAGGACTAAGAATCATACAGTTTAGTAGGATAATAGTGATTTTTAGCCTATGGACTTATACTCTAAGATTCTATTGGAGGTGTATAATAGACAAGGGCATACATATCTATAATAATTAGCAGTAAAATCTTCTCTTCTTGACAGAGTGATGATTATGTAGTTATCTGATATTGAGGGCCTAGTACAATGAGATATTGTGGTAGCTGAGGTCCCTACTCATTGTTAGGAAATGAAAAAGAATGAAATTATTCATCTTCATATACATTTTTAGTAGAAATATGCAATGAGTTATTGTGCGAGTTTCAAGCCTCTGTTTCGGAAGTACATCCCAATGTTACCAAGACATTTTGAGACATGCATCGATGGGATTCATGTCCATGAATGAAATTAGAAGAAGCTGTATTTTTCACAAGGTTTTCCACCTATCCATAGGTGAAGAAAGAACACTGAGGACTATAATGGCATTAATAGTAGTTACATCTTCGTAAAGGAAAATGGGACATTGTTTCACTCGATTTCCTGACTGGGTTTCAGATTTATCCTAGAGGTAGTGATATTGTGTGGGTTGTTGTGGATAAGATCAAATTTTTTTTCTCATTTTCTATAGATCAGGGAGACCTACTTATTAGTTAGGTTTGGTAGGTTTTATATCCATGAGATTTTACTCCTCATATTATTATTTCTACCATTGTATCAGATATGTATGGTCAATTTACTAATCATTTCTGATTGAGTTTGAAGATGGAGTTTGGTACTCATGTTCTTTTGGGCATGGAACACCACCCTACGTCAGATGGCCATTTATATCACATGATTTTGGTTCTTGAGAACGTTCTTATAGTATGTATCATTGATATTAGGGGATAATTGTAGAGGAACATATCCCTATTTGAATTCACCTATAAAAATAGATATCTGTTGAATATACATATGGTTCTTTATGAGTATTTGTATGTTAGGCCCTTTCAATCTCCTCTTTTCTGGTTAGAGGTAAGGGATGCAGTGTTTCGTGGAACCTGATTTGTTCATGAGACACCAAAGTAGGTCTAGTGGATTTGAAAGTCGATTGCAACTATATAGTCTAAGAATAAAACATACACCAATCATAATCAACGACCTCTAGAGTTTGAGGTTTGGGATCACCTAATTTTACATATCTCACCCAGGCTGGGTAATAGACTCATTAGGAGACAAGGAAGTCATTCACTATGATATATTAGGTCGTTCAAGATTCGGTAGCCTATTAGTTTCAGTTACCTGTGAGGTACCGAACCAGGCATGATGACTTCCATGTATCTTAGCTACCTTATTACCACTAATACTGATCTCTATCCCTTCATATAAATATGGTTGAACTAAAGGTAGATTTATTCATCATGGATCATCCTTTTCATATCATTGACATGAGTACGAGGCTCTTCAATGCATGTCAGTTCATATAGTAAGGGTGTTATGGAAGTGTAGTCATTCATTGGTTGGGACATGGGATAGATTGGCTAATTTATGTGATTAGTGGAAAAAGTTATACTAAGGAGAGTCTTTTCAGCCATTGGAAGTGAAATTTGTGGATATATTTCATTAATGGGGTAATATTGTATGATCCCATCATTTTCATGTGGTATAAATGTTTTTTAATATGGTTTAACACCTTGGGTATAACTATTGTGAGTAACTAATTAGATCATGCGAATTTTGGGTTTTTCAAAATCATGTTCAATTCTCGAATGACCAGTATTTAGAAAAATACACTAGGATGGATAGTTAGATTAAATCTTGTGAACTAGGTTTCACTGTAATGAGTATTCATGTGGGGATAGAAAGAGGTTTGTAGGTGTTCTCACGGTTTTAGGAATCCATGCATATAGAGGTTGCACGACAATGAGGTAGCATTGAAGTTATTATCAGAGGAGTTCTACACTATCTGAGCATGAATTGTGTAAACATGATCCATGACCATGAGAGGTCAGCCATGATTTATATTAATGTTCTTGGTTTGTGATATATTTATCTAACCATGTGATGAAATCAGATGTCCCATTTAAAATTATATCAATAAATCTTCTCCATAAACATATAATAACAAATAAATATATTTCTCTTCCTACATCTGGTAGAAATCACCATGGCCTTCATAGATCCATTAAAATAAAAGTTGTAAGTTTGGCTTGAGTTTCATCATCTGATAGCCAATTTGATTACTATTTGTCTCGTTGGATTTGATATAGTATGTTCTAATTCTCTCTTGTCCATAAAACGTTTCTCTTGGTATCGATGGAGTTATTTAAGTGCAAGCTTAAATTCTATATTTCCATGATATTCATCCATTACTAGTTCTTCATCAGACATAGACCTAATCAGTGGATTATAAGTTGTATTTTATCAACATCATGTCTATGGTAGGATATATAAACCTTCTCAATTAGGGTTTTTTGTTTTATATCTCATCACAATTTTTTTCACATGCCGGACATTCCAGTGTTCCACTAAAATTAATTGAATGTTTGAATTTTTTAAATTAAAATTTTTTAGGTCTCACCTTGTCTACCATTTTAAGATTGTAAATACTGATCCCCAACACATACCACCAATGGAATGTGACTTTGTATACGCCATGTTTTATACCACCCTGTTAGATGAGTATGAGATTTCCATTTTTTTCAAGGGACTTAATAATTAGAATGATATTTGAATAATTGATTAGAATATGTTTATGACCCCTCTATATGTGATTATATTATTTGAATTGATTTAATTATTAAAATAGACATTCTTAAATGATATGGATGAACTCATGGAATTAAAATGGTTATTTAATGATAGTTGAATGTTGACAATGAATTATTTATGGTAGTGGATTAGATGGACCTTTCATATCCATGTATCTAAATTTCATTAAATTCCAACGGACATGGTACCGATTGGTTCTATAATAATGGGAATCTTATTGGACATGGCTTGTGGACATGCTATTGGTACTCAACCAAAGTCATTACTGAGCTCCCATCGAGTTGATCATGGGACTGGATGATGATTTCATGGTAATACAACCTTGTATTAGGACCTTTATTCCATGAAAGTAGATTTCATTGAGTAATACATTGTGATATTATACATTTGACTACATTCCATGGATGTTTTGGATGTTGAATTGGAATAAAAAACATGCAAATTGATGATATTTTTTATATTCATTACAGATAGCCTAGGTATAGGTATCAAAATATAGTTGTTAAAGTGGATGGTATATCACATTTTTATGTATGATTTATTGCTACCCTTGTTTATCATATCGTGAATATTGTTCATAAGGATCCTTGTTTGTCTTTACATGCTCACATCATCTTGACACTTTACATTCTATACAGTTACACATATGATATGATGCACACAGGTACAATTTATATTTCAAGGAATAGAACTATTACAGTCACCATTGGATGAGGCATACATAGTGTTATTAGACACACATTTTCAGAATCTCTTGGGTACCTAGGAAGATTTCTTGGATATAAGTAAGTACTATGAAAATCTCCCAACGTATATTGCTTGATTGTTTTATACATAGGAGTAGGGGTGCACCAGACTGAGCTAAGATCATGTAGCTATATAGAGAAAATCCTTTTTGGAATTTTTTACTTTTGATAATTGACATGTATTGGATTTCTATTTCCATGTACTTTCTTATATCTTTCATAGATATATGACATGATCATTAAATTTTATATGATTTCATTTGGATTATTTATTATTATAGCCTTCCATATGGTTATTTTATTTCATGATTTATTTTATGCATCTCTATTGACTTAAATGTGTAAACTTATATGTTACACAACAACATGAATGTATAGTCTCCCTATATACACCTCTTATCCCCGTTATTATAGTCAGTATCCTCTCTCATACAAATAGGTGTTATCGAGGACATGTAACTCACTAACTAAAGGAACCAATAAGTTGATTTAGGGTTAGGTTGTTACAAATGTTAAGATAAAAACATGATATTAGTCGTTTTCATTTTATTTAAAATAATGTTGAAAAAATAAATTCAATCATGAATAAAAAAATTCATTGAGGATTATGGGATTTCAATAAAATTAACATCGAATATAGTTTTTCCCAATTAATTATTTCATTTTTAATAGTTCTATATGTGTTTAGCCTGTTTATGATGATTCTTGTAGGATTTTAATGGATTCATGAAATTGATTATTTTGTTAAAATATATGTGTACCTTTGATGTGGGATAGTATTAGATGAATGAAGATTTATTTTCACTAACAATTTTATCAAAAAACGTATAATTTTCACCTTCCACAAGAACAAATTTGAACAGGACACACAAATAAAAATAAAATGATCATGCACTAAAAACCAACTGATTGTTTGAAGATTTTTGAACCTATCTTCTAAAAATTTGTGTATTGATCATATAAATAAGTATAATTGATGGAATTATTGACAATAGATCCTATTACATTGAGATAAACCAATTTCATGAAGGCTGTCTGGATTACCATAGAAGAAGTGTTATATAGATTCCCAAATAAACCCATGATGGGTATTGGACCTACTACTAAAATGATAGGCATACATCCACTCAGCTGAATACATGAACAAAGTATTTTTATAAGTATTGAGCTATTGTGAAAATAATAATTTGATCAATTGTATCGAATAATGAATTTAAATGACATGTATATTAGAGTTTGAAATCATATATTGAAACATATTGATTCATAAATAGAGTTTATAAGGAAAACATAGAAACAATTGTATAATTATAAAATGAAATATAGGTTCCCAAAGTATTAATCACCTTATGTGAAATGTGATGAATAGAATAATTATTTATATGACTAGGCATAATTTTAGAAATGAATTTTCATGTTATGGTTTTCATAAATTTCAAAGGAAACTATAAAAAATGTACATGTGATGGTTCAATAATTATATAAATTTGATTTAGGTTCATTTTATTTTTATTATAAAATGAATATTTAAAATTTTATGGAACATATATACTGTAATTTTAGTGTTTAGGATCACGTTTCATGTGTCTTTATTTGTTAAATTTTTAATTAGGTAGTTTATTTTATAATCTATTAATTTTTAAGGATGTTGAAAAAGACCTGATCCATTCATGTATTTAATATGATGACATTCCATTGTGGATCTAATTAATAAATTAATTAATAATCTTTTTATGATGTTATGAAGAATTATTAACATGAGACATGATGAAAATATATTTATATTTAAATTTATTTATTTAAATCTATTTTTTATTGTCATTAGATATGATAAAACCTCTATATGTAGGATAATAATATATTATTTTAGGTAAGAATGTAATGATGCTCTGGAGTTTAAATTTTTTTTAGTGTAATAGAGAATAAAATTGCGGGAAACATAAGAGAATATTCAACATGGATATAGAGATGTTTGAAGGAATAGGAGGACCAAAATTACTCAATTTTTAGTGATGTGTTTTAAGACCATAATTTCTCTAGATGTTCTTGGATATATTATAAGATCATAATTGTCGATGTATAATTACTGTAGATGAACATGAAATTATATCTGGTGAATAAGAAACCTGAAGTATATTGAGGACTTTTTATCATTTTATCAAAACCAATAGAGGTTGTAACTGGGGTGTATAAATTGTAACTACGGATTTTTTGTTCAGTTGTATAGACAACTACATATTTTTTGGGACTAGGTCATATAAGAAGTTCTTGATGTAACAACAAGGAGATTTATTATTGAATATATGTATGGGTATATAACTAACCCATCAATGAGTAGTATTTTATGTTAAACATTATAAATATCTTTTGATGAGTTATCTCTTTTAATTATTTCATAAAAATTGACAATGGAAAATAGTATTGATTAGATCATGAAATCTATTAAGATATATATTTTGACTTCAAAAAAGGAATGAATTTACTAATTAATACCACCGATTCACCCCCTTCATAGTAGTAAACCTATGTTTTGGCATAAAAATCCCCACATATACTTGGAAGATGCTTTTTTCCATGGAGTGGACTTACTATTAGAATTGAGATAAAATTTCAAAATAATTATAGTATTATAAATAATATATTTGTTCATTAAACAACAAACTTATCATAAAAATGTACAGTGGTTATGAGAAATGTTGTACATTAACTCATGGAGGTGGTATTCCACATGTAGAAACAATTGTCGACCTAATCGTATATGGAATTTGGATAGTTAGATAATATATATACCATTATCATTGAAAAATTTCATGATATAAATAATAAATTCTTTCATTATATTAATATGGACCAATTAGTTTTTGAGAATAGTGGTTCAGAATGATATAAATTATAAATTTTGGTAGTGGATAATACTCAACTGGTTATATTCAGTTTTATCATGAAAGGACCATTGGAAATGGAAGAATTAAGATAACTTCAGAATGGAAAGAGGATCATGAACAAAATAGAGGCTTATATGAGAAGTAAAATTGGAATCATTTAATATGAAATGAAAAAAAATGTTATATTTAAATGGGTTGGATTAGTATCATAATATAAATTAGTTTAATGTATTTTATTAGTTATATTAAATTTTTTTTTCATAATCTAATTTTCATGTGGATATGATGATGTAAATTAATGGATTGTGTATAACGACATGTGCCTTAATTTGAACCTAATTATGTGTTTAATAGAAATTATTGATTTTTATTACAATTACATGATATATTAATTTTATACTTTTATATAATTATTATTTCCTCTAACAAATCTATCCCTTAATAAAATTATTGCATTTCTAGTAAATATACATTTTCCACCAAAATTGGTTTCCTAAACATAAAAATTAATTTATTCAAAAAATATTGTTAATTTTAACATGAATATACATAGAGTAATTATAGGCCTTGATATATTTATTAATCATCAATATTCCATATAAAGAACATACAAAATACTAGGATGTGCATAAAATTTAAATTATAGTAAATAAAGAATTAAAATTGTTTTTTCATATTAAACGTCATAAAATTGCATAAACATCGTCTTCTTAAATAATTATTCTGTAGAAAAAATAATTTACTTGCTCATGATTTCAATGTCACATGAAATATATTTTTACAAATCACTTCATATTAAATTAAAATGTAAAATATTATAACCAAGATGGATTCATATAAACCATGGGTACTCAAGAAAACATTTATATAAAGAACATATTTTTAACCATTTAATGTGGAATAAATTTTTTATTAAATATAAGATCATTATAGTTTCATATTAATCATAATACATACATGAGACCATATTTTCAGGAATATAATTGTGAAGTAGGTACATTTGGATATCATATTCACATCACTCAGATACTCTTCCTTAAATTCACAATTATAAAGGCATTACAAACTAAGTTAAATCCAACAAAAGTTCTCTGGAAAACCAATTCATTACCCAGTGCATTGTAGAATTATATAGCACCCATCATAATGAACAATGTATAAATAATATAATATACCTAATAAAATGATATCTGGATTTCCATAAAATAATCTAGGGACTATATTTTGTTATCATATATGATGAAACATTTTCAATATTCTGGTATAAAAAGGATAAATATAATTATTTATTTCAAATCTCATTTATGAAAATTTACCCAATGAATATAAAATAATATATTCTTAGAAAAACTAATAAAATATATATTTGAATAATCACACTAAATAATGGATATGATGTAATGAAAATCATCTCTAGTTGTATATTCTATAAATATTCCTTTATTAATTTTGTAAAAATTTCCAAACTAACCTTCCTATAAATATAAAAAAAATTCAAAATATTTTAAGAAAATTGAATGATGGAAGAAAATTAAAGTTATTATAAATTTTTTATAATAATAAAATACTATGATTTTGTTAATGAATATTTATATGGAGTAAAAGTGATGAGAAACATTAAAAAAATTATAATATGGTTCTAAGAAAATAACTTACCTCATGTTTTACTCACATCATTTATAATTTGAATCATATATAATATAATTATATAACTATTTAATATTTAAAAAAACTTGAACAATTTTTATTTTATTCTTATCCTTCTTATTTAATTTATTACCATTTATTATATTGTTTCAAAATCAATATATTTCTAATCATTTTTTATGATGTTTGGTATTTAATCTCAGAACAACGTCATGTAATTTTCTATAGTAAATGTTGTTAATGTAGAACCATATCTTTAATATTAATAATAAATAATTATAATTTTTTTAGAATAAATAAAATTTAATAACTAGTCATGAAATGTGATATTTAAAAAAAAATCACATCACGTCTTGCCGGTGGTAGTGCACTTAGATGGAAGGGTAATGTTTACATTTTCCAATAAAGGGAACTCTAATAAGCTAAGTAATATATTAACTATAAAAAATAAATAATATATAGTTAATATAATATATGTTCATTAAATGTATTATAACAACTAACCTTATGTGTAAGTGAGGACAAAACATCACATCGTGGAGGTGGTATTCCATACGTGTGCTATATTGTTTTTTCAATTAACATAATACATAAAAGTGTATAAAAAAGAACTTAAAATAAAAATATTCACATTTTTTATAGGTTATATACTATTGTTTTCCTATAATCATGGTTATAGATATTTTGATAGTGGTGGATGAATAAATAAACATGAAAACACTCAGTTAAAAGTTATAGAACAACATAAAAACCATCATCATTGAATTAAATCTTTATAGGGTTATATATTGGTAAAATTTGACCTATAAGAAATAAAAAGGGATAATAATAAGGTATTTTGGTAATTATTCATTGAAAAAAATGGTTCAAATTATGACAATAAAATAAGAGACATTGTTCCCTTCTATAGGGGAGGAGAGTGGCACTCTTATAATTATTCTATTTTTAAAAATAATATTTATTATTAATTAGATTACTATGTAAAATATATCCCATTTAGATGATCTGATGAATAAGGATTATATTATCATATCCAATATGATTCAATTGGAAATTTCTGGAACTTATCACTTAGTTTTTACCTTAAATAACATATTTACACTTCATCGTAGTGGTATTGTTTTCCCTTGTATTGTATTCACTAGAGGAAAATTGATATTTTCAAAATTAAAAAAATGAATCTTCTAGTTAAAAAACATAATATCCATTCTTATGATTGAATTGGTTGAATGGGTTTAAATCATTTTTAAAATAAACATGGCAAAGGAAATGACAAAAGGGTTTTTATTGAAAATTTATTCTTATGAATAAAATTAATTTAGGACAAAATTATGTATAATTATAATTAAAAATACATTAAATGATTATAAGTTCTAATAGGGGACTAATATTATAAAAATTATATATTTAAAGGTAATTTTTATAAACATGATATGAAATTAAATATTTAAAAAAAGTTATTTTTCACTATTCACTCAAAAATCATTCGTTTAGGAAAAATAGAAAAAATGGAACCAATATATATTTAAATTTATAATATCAAAAATGATGTAACTTTTATAAAATTTAATTTTAGAATTGTATAAATTTATCTTTTACAAAAGTTATTATAATACATTATAATCATTTTAACTGTCATAAAACTATTTCAAATTTTAGATTTTAAAATTCATATAGCATTATTGTATTTAATATAAATATATAAAATCTACTCAGGAAAATTAATTAAATAAGAAATTTATTTATCATTAATATTAACCAATTTTTATAATTCTATCATCCATGTAGAAATTGATTCTAGGTATATTTATTTATCATATACATAGGTAATGATTTATTTCTATCATAGAATTTTATGTCTATCATGTTTTATCATATATTAAGTTGTTTCCTAAAAAAAATCACCAAGTGAGTTGGTTTATTTTGTATAAACAACTCTCTATGATCTAGGATCTTGCCAGACATTTCCTCATATGGAATATTTTCCTCCCATTATATCATCTCATTGATCAATTAATGGTATTCATATAGAATATATTTCAATAAATAACATGAAAAAATATTTTATTATAGATACACTCTTATGTAAAGATACTAATAATGAAATTGATCCAATTTTCACAATAAATTTATTTGGTCTAAATAATCAGGGGAGTATATTTCCTTTCTCTCTAAACAATATAAAACCTTTCCAAGGATATATTTTATGAAAGACATGATGTTCAACCTCCAACAATATTTCATTCCTCATGCCATTTCAAAAATAATTCGATATCTTGAAAGCTACACTCATGTGCATATGAATCATATTTAACATCATAACCATTTCATCTCCCATTTTTTGTCTCAAAAAATTTCTTTCACCATCATCTACTCATCGTGATGTTGTTTTAAATAATTTCAATATAGTTCCTAAAAGGGGGAAATCAATATTTTAATGACCCCTCCCCACAAGGTGTACCTCTCATAGGATATTAATGAGATAAGAGAGATAGTGAAACCAGAGTCCTGCCTCCAATGGGCCCCGGGTTAGTGACTAGCATCGACCATAAAATAAACACGCATATGTAAGGAATTACCCTCTAAGAGAACCAATGAAAAAGAGAGAAACAAGATGGAAACCAACTAAATCCTACTTAGACATCAATATAAAATAAAACAATAGTTACCAAATGTAATGACATGAAAGAACTACTACAATTGAATGGAAAAAGGAATGTACCACAATGATTAAAGATTAAAGCAACCACACAGCCCAATATACTCCTGGAAAGACCTACAAGAAAGTAGTAAGTAGGATAATCTCCAACAATCTTGCACTGACCTAAAGAAAATTTTTATAGATACATAGGGTTATTATAATAGCATACTCAGTTGGATTCTCCCTGGAGCCTATCATGAAAAATGTAACGAATGAATTCTAAATGAGAGTGTACAACAAGTGAGACTAACTTGTCCCCTAGTTTTTTTTACAAAGTTCACAACCTCATCATTTATAAGGTCACCAAATATCACATAAAAGATATTATAATATAATAATGACTTTCAATGGTACCCATCTACCATTTCACCACTAGTTTTGTACTATTCCCCTAATTCGTACATCATATACATTAGTCTCCAAAAAGAGAAGCTAATGGGGCTGCAATGGCTTGTGGTTATTTCACACACATGTATTGTAGACATAGTTTCCTAATAAAATATATTAGAATAATGTGGATGGAATTTTATTAGTTGAGTTATAATAATATATTTATGATTTATATTATATGGGCTACGGTGGCTATCAAAAACTAAATGTTTAATTTTAGTAACATATGGGTGGATCAGAACAACGTGCACCTCATGCAACACAAAACTGCATCCATTTAACTAAAATTAAACAGGTAGTTTTTTACATCCACCATAGCTTGTATAACGTATACCATACATCTATTATTATACCTCAACCAATAAATCCTAGACACATTATTCCTATATATTTCATTAAGAAACTATATCCAGAATACATGTGTGTAAAATAACCATGAGTCATTACAACCCTATAGACATGTATAGGGGGATAACTAACCATCTTGTATACTAGAATGAGGACCTATCTGAAAAAGAGGGTGGGGAAAATGGGTTATTCTTCCATCCATCATATAACTATGATGTTGGGGAAAACTCTAACTCCCCCAGGGATCAGAATCCCTATGGTCTCAGTCACCTAACTAGTTCAGTGGAGTATCATATAAGAACAAAAAATGTACATTTTTTATTATATCTGAAAACCACACTATGGGAATAACCTACTCCCAGAATCAACTACAAATGAAATCTATTGGATTCCTCAATACCAGTACTATGACCATACATCCTACAACACACAAGAATTAATAGAGATATATTAAATTATTTTATACCTTTTTATTAGTTACACATTTTTTTTAATTAATTCATTATCCAATACTTAAATATTAAAATTTTATTTATTACATTACATTATGATCACAATAATGCTCCATTACTTTTAGTCATTAGTAAAATGATTTCACGACTTGTCTGTATTATAAACTCAAAAAAACATCGCATAAATATCCAACCCAATGGGTTAAAAATTATACATTTATTAATATAATTACTTCCAAAATTACTAGGTACTATGGGAAAACATCCTATAATACCGAACTATGTATACAACCAAGAAAATACATAGGCCTCAAACAATGGGAAAAATAATGAAGAAAAAAAACAACATATATGTCAGCCAAAAAAATATATTCAACAAAGAACCCATCTTTCCTATAAATAGTTACACCCAAAATCAACCCGTCCATCATCAATAGTGTCCTCCCCAACATCCACATGCATATCCCAATTCATACCACCACCAAAGGCATCAAATATGACCAGAACACCTGGGTCTCCCCACCCCACATACAACAACATCCCTTTAGGCTTATTCATCATAGTCTTAGATCACATCTCTGCTTCCCCACCCCACATACCACAACATACCTCAAGTATCATCCATCCTTGGATCACATGACATTAATATCAGAAGAAAAAAACATAAAAACCAGGATCATGGTCATAAATTAAGAAATTCAACCATCACAAACAATAAGCCAATGTTTTTCTAAAGCACAAGTCAAATGTCCATTATGAGAAAACTGGAAAATAATGCCCTGAAAATTAATTATAATTTATCACACAACTAAATCTTATTCAATCTTGAATTAACTTATTCATTGTTTATAAGTTCCAACTACGGGTAACATAACAAAAAGATAACACAAGCTGTCACAAATATTTAAAAAATTAATTTAACATGAATTAAATTATTTTATCAATAAGAATCCCTAGAATATGTATCATTATTCAATTCAGTTATCACATGGAATTTTAAATCAATTAATATTCTCACAATATTAAAAATGAAAACCACTATATTTATTAAACATGAATCTATAATATTTTGTCCAATTAATATTCAATTACTTCTATATATACATCCTCTAAAAATAGAAATGATAATCTAGGAAAAAAAAGAACAACATAGATACCAATCAATATAATAAATTGACATGCAACCTGTTATCATAGTACCATAATAATATCGACATGTGAACAATAACTATTTTTTAATCCAGTTAAAATAACTATTTGGTTAATTTCATTATCATCCACAAGGAAACATCATTATCAATTTATGATCAGACATAAAAAAATAGAATCAATGAATCCCAAAACATAAACTGGTTTTCAGTGTTCTTTACATCAGAATAGACTAACCTTGCAGATCACAATCACCTCTCCCATTATTACCACATCCAACTAAGGATTCCGCACCAAAACAATGCCATAAAAACCAAAAGAAAATCTTATATAAACTGGTATATCAAGCACCATAATAGGGATATGATTAACAGGGAAAAAATATCAATGAAACTGCAAGAACAAAGGTATAATATTCCTTGGATAAAAGAATTATTGAAGGAGGCAAGATAGGGATCGATCAATGATAATGGAATCCCAAAAATGACAAAGAGAGGATTGTCGGGTCTCCTAGAATCATGAGATAGTTACTATATCCATAGGGTTTAAAAACTGTATTTTTAAAAACATAAAAAATTCAGCATTGTGGATTTACGTGATGTCTAATTCAATTCCACAATGTGTAGTCCACATGGATTAGTTTCTTATGAAAGATGCATCACCTTTTTATTTTATTTTTTTAATCCCCGATTTATTACACATTTTGAAACCAAAATTCATGTCATGTAGAGGATTAATCATCATGAAATATATATGCTTCCATATTGTTGGACTTCTCATGTATTAATAAATTTTTAATAGTCACAAATCTCCTTACTGTTTACAAATCTCCTTACTGTTTACAAATATCCTTACTGTTTGCGAATCTCCTTGATATTTACAAATCTCATTATTATTCAAAAATCTTATTGATGTTCACAAATCCCACATATCTTATTACTCATGTGAATTTATGATTCAAGTTATCTTCTACTTTATAATGGTTAAGATTAATCAATTTTATGCATATTACTTTTTAAGTATAAATATAGTAATTTTTCTAAGTACAAGACACTGTGAAGATTGACATAGTAAGTCAGATACTGTGCGCAAGAAACAGACACCGTGAATAGAAACACTGAAGCAGAAACTATGAAGCCTAAGTCTTAGACACCGTGACCAATGAGACTCCATGACCCATGAGACACTGTGACCATGAGACACCGTGATGCTTTAGCAAGACATAGTCTTCATGGCACTGTGAGTCAGACACCGTGACACAGACGCCTTGAAGGACACACCGTGAGCAACACACTGTGAACGACACACCATGAAGGACATACCATGAAGGACATACAGTGAAGGAGACACAATTTTCATAACTACTGTGACAATGTTTCTTTACCTTTTTCTCAATATTATTTAAATATTGCTAACTGTCATATTTGATTTTTTTAATTAAATTAATGATATTTAATTATAGTTGTTGGCCTATCAGGAATCTGTACCTCATACCAATGTAAAGGAAATAATTATATTATCAGTGCTCGTGAAATATAAATAAGATTGATCTGTAGTATAGAAAATTAAGAACATATTCACAAGAGCAAGAAACACGAGTGCACTGTACTGAACAGAACAACAATCTTGAACACGACCACAAAGAAGAGATTGCAATATCTTCAAAGAGTTAATTGTATCATACATGAAATTTGACACTACTGAAAAACCCATGTAGTATAGAACTTATTCACTCATGAAGAACACCAAACTGAACCATGACACTCTGTTTTTTAACAGAAAAACTAGAGAAGGACTCATACACATTTCTACTGAATCTAAAGAGTCCAGAGCTGCACTGCTAATCACTAGAGAATTCTAAAATCTTATATACTCTCTCTATGTGATTCATTATTTACATTTCGAGTAGTGTGTTTACTCTGTATATTTTACATACACACTGTCTCTTGTGCTGAACTGGAGGATTTCTAAATCCTCACTCACATATTTTTTATCTCTTGTGTTTCCCAATGTGGATAGTGGTAGAGGTCAAGTGAGATCTGGACAACCTGTGTGATGTTGAGTTGTTTTCCCATGAATAACTATGGTAGAGGTCTGAGTACCTCGATAGTTTGTAAACTATTTTTAACCCTGATCCAGGGTGTGGATCAAATTTATATATAAATTTGAGAAGACTATGTCTCGGCTTGAGACTGAACCTCTTGGTTATATCTGTTGTGCATTCTTATATTAAGTTTAAAGTATACAATTTATTCCACTACTAATTACTTTGAAATAAAAAAATATTTTCATGTTACTTTGATAGTTAATCTAGAAAGTGTTTGTAACTATTTTAAATCCGTAGATTAGTTTCAAAAGCTAATTTAATCTTCTAATTAAATTAACTGAGACCAAATCAATCTTTGAGAACCTAATTGAACTTTAACAGTTTTAAAAATTCACTGCAGTTTAACATGTTTTATAAATTAGGTGTTTTAATAGAAATATTTTTCACAGAAATATTTATTGGAACTCAATTAACCCCCCCCCCCCCCACTTGAGTGTCCACTCCGACCAACATGTGTTATCAGAGGATGTTTTTGTTAAAGGATATAAAAACCTTCTTTTTTTCAACTGTGATTTTAGTCGCATGTTTAAAAATATTAAATTTGTGTTAGTTCTAAATTTTATCTCTTTAAATATATTTTATAAAATAATGCTATGGAAAATAGACTAGAAGGTGCTACTTCCAACATGCCACCTTTCTTTAATGGTACAAACTATTCCCAGTGGAAGATTAAAATGAAAATTCATTTGGAAAGTATGTGATTTGATATCTGGGCAACTATTGAAACTCAATATAAGATTCCAGAAACAAAAATAACTACTTGGGATGAACCTATTAAAGTATCTTACAATAATAACTCTAAAGCAATGAATGCCATGTATAGTTCTTTAGGATATGAAGAGTTTAACAAAATATCTGCACGCAAAAATGCTGTTGAAATATGGGATACTTGGGGTGTTTCTCATGAAGGAATAACCAATGTTAAAGAAATTATATTGAACACTTATACTATTAAATATGATAATTTTAAAATGAAGTCTGATGAACCTAATTCTGAAATTTATCTCAAGTTCAATGATATCGTCAACACTATGAGATCACTTGGAATGGATGGTCCACCAAAGGAACAAATTATGAAATACTGAGATGTCTACAAGACCGATGGAGAGGAACATCTTTTTCAATAAGAGTGTCATGTGACATTAGTGCTCTACCTGTTAAAGAACTTATTGGTATGCTTATGATTTATGAGGAAGAACTAAAGCTGAATAAGGAAGAGAATGATGTACATAAAAGGAAGTCAATGGAATTTAATTCTACTACTTCAAACCGCAAGGACAAGGATAAAATTCATATACCTACTAAAAGCTGGAGTAGTGATGAGACTACTTCTGATAGTGATGCTGAGATGGCTCAAATAGCTAGGAGATTTAAGAAATTATATTATAAGAATAAATTATTCAGAAAATCAAACTACAAAGGTAAATATGACAACAAAGGTTATTGGAAGAAGGATTAGAAGAAAGATGATAAGAGTGATGAAGTTGTTTTCTATGAATGTAAAAGAAAAGGTCAGATAAAATATGACTTTACAAAACTAATGTTCAAGAAAAAACATGACTACAGGGACAATAAGTATAAGAAAGCAATGAAAGCAACTTAGAGTGCGTCAGAAGACAGAACAAGTGAATCTGAAGTTTCTGATTCTGAAAAGAATCGTTCCAATATTCGTTTCATGACCAATACTTCTGAGGAGACCAACTTAAAGAGTTCCTGTAGGAAAACACGGTACATGGATAGTGGATGTTTAAGGCACATGTATGGAGATTACTCATGCTTTAAAAGATTAATAATTTTTTATAGAGGCTATGTCACCTTTGGTGATAATTCTAAAAGAAAGACCATCGTCCTAGGCCAAATTGGTAACACTAACTATATTTTAATTTATAAAGTTTTATTTATTGATGGATTGAAAAACAACATGTTAATTATTTCTCAGTTATGTGATGATGGCTTTAATGTTATGTTTGAAAATGAATCTTTTAATGTTTTTAATTCTAAAATTTTTTTAGTATTTTCTGCATTGAGATATGAAAATGTATATGAAGTTGATTTAAATTATTTAGCTAAACAAAATATTACCTATTTAATTGAATTTCAAAAAGAATATTGGTTTTCGCATAGAATATTAGGACACTGCAATATACATTCACTTAGAAAACTGGCTAGGAAAAACTTAGTTAGAGACTTACCCAAACTGGAATTTCCCAATGACAAATTCTGTAATCTCTGTCAAAAGGGAAAGAAACATAAAGTTTCTTTTAAATCAAAGTAAGATGTTTCAACTTCTCAACCTCTCTTGTTGGTTCACATGGACTTGTTTGGATCTTCTATATTTTCTAGTTTAAATAAAAAGCACATGTCTATGTCTTAGTAGATGAATTTTTAGATATACATGGGTGTAATTCTTAGCTCACAAAAGTGAAGCATGTTCGTACTTTATTAAATACTCCAAGTCTGTAGAGAACCTTAGTGGACTTTAGATTAAGACCTTGATAAGTGATCATGGCCGTGAGTTTGAAAATCAAGAGTTTGAATCATATTGCTCACACAATTGCTATAGTCATAACTTTTTTACCCCTAGGACACCTCACCAAAATGGTGTAGTATAAAGAAGAAAGAGAACCCTCCAAGAAATTGCAAGGAATATGCTCAATGAGTATGACCTACCTATTTACTTTTGGGTTGAAGCTGTAACTATATATTTTTATATCATCAATAGAGTTTTGATAAGACTAGTTCTCAAGAAGACCCCTTATGAGTTTTTGATCAATATGAATCTTACAGTTAGTTACTTTAGAGTATTTGGTTGTAAAGTATTTCTTCAAAATACCATGGATAATCTTGAAAAAATTTCATCCAAAAGTGATGAAGGAATCTTTTTAATTATTCTATAACTAGAAAAGCCTATAGAGTTTTTAATAAAATAACCAAGTGTGTGGAAGAATCTGTTCACACGAAATTTGATGAAACTTATCCACATGAACCTAAGCATTCTCTTAAAAATTTTTAAAAATATTTTTCTATTCTGAACCTTAATGATAAGATCAATGAACCTGTTGTAAAGACAACCAATTTTCGAAATATTTCAGAATCTGCTCCTAATGAACCCAATCCTAGAGAAGAACCAGAAATTTATAGTCCTACCTCAACTAGATCAACAATAATTATAAAGAATCATCCTTTAGATGTTGTTGTTGGTAATCTTGATAGAGGGACACCGACTAGAGCTTCTATTAGAAATCAGGTTGAACATCAAGCCTTCATGTCATAGCTTCAACCTAAAAACATTGATGATTATATCAATGATGAATTTTGGGTAATGGATATTCAATAATAACTTAATCAATTTGAAAGATAAAAAGTCTGGGAATTAGTGGAAAGACCTAAGGACACTTTCAAAATAGGCACTAAATGGGTGTTTAGATATAAAGTAGATGAAGCAGGAAATATAGTCAGAAACAAGGCTAGATTAGTTGCACAAGGCTACTGTCAAGAAGAAGGAATTGACTATGAGGAGAATTTTTCTCCAGTAGCAAGACTTGATTCCATTAGAATTCTACTTGCTTATGTTTCACATCTAAATTTCAAACTATATTAAATGGATGTCAAGAGTGCATTCTTAAATGGTTATATAGATGAGGATGTTTTTGTTGAACAGCCTCCTGTATTTACAAACCCTCATTTTCCAAATCATATTTTCAAATTATCAAAAGCTTTATATGGTTTAAAGAAAGATCCAAGAGCTTGGTATGACAGATTAAGTTCTTTTCTTATTTCTAAAGGTCTTGAAAATAGAATAGCTGATACTAATTTATTTATAAAAATAATTTCTAATGATGCTTTAGTTTTTCAAATCTATGTTGATGATATTATTTTTGGATCTTCAAAAACTTCATTATGTACTGATTTTTCTAAAATAATGAAAAATTAATTTGAAATGAGTTTAATAAGTGAACTAGAATTCTTTCGTGGATTTTAAATCTTTAAAAATAATTATGGAATTGTTTTGACTCAAGGTAAGTACACTAGAGATCTTTTAAAACGTTTTGGATTGGATAGCACCAAAAGTAGTGACACACCCATGAGTACCACCTGTAAGTTAGATCATGATGAAGATGGTAAATCTGTTGATCAAACCCCTTATAGAGGAATGATTGGAAGTCTACTCTACTTAAATACTTGTCATCCTGACATTATGTTTAGTGTGTGTATGTGTGCTCGATTTCATGCAAACCCTAAAGAATCACATTTGAATGCTATAAAAATAATTTTCAAATACCTCCAGCATACACCCAATCTTGACTATTCTATCCAAAAGGACAATCATTTGAACTAATTAGTTATTCTGATGATGATTTTGCTGGCTATAAGTTAGATAGAAAAAGCACCTCTAGAACATGTCACCTTTTAGGCAAGTCACTAGTATCATGTTGTAGTATGAAACAATAATCTATTGGATTATCTACTATAGAAGTTGAATACATAGCTGCTGGAAGTTGATCTGCACAAATTTTGTGGATGAAGCACACTTTACTAGACTATGGATATCAATTTAGATAGGTACCAATAAATTGTGATAACACAAGTGCTATTAACATTTAAAAAAATTCCAGTTTCACATTATTGGACCAAACATATTGATGTATGACATCACTTTTTGAGGGATCATTATCAAAAAGGAGATATCACTTTGGAATTCATTGGTACTAAATATCTACTTCCTGATATATTCACTAAACCATTAAATTATGAGAGATTATATTACATCATACATGATCCTGGAATCATCAATCTTAAATAGATATCTTATTGGCCATATTGTTTAATATTTTGCTAAATTACTTTACTGTTTCATGCACACTGTTTCTTGGTTACAGTCTCATACTTACGGTCTCACAGTAAACAGTTAGTGCTCACAGTCTGTCACTGTCTCACCGTGACGAGCTTTTTCCATCGCATCGTAACAACTAGTCATGGTCTCACCATGAAAATTATTTATGCATTTACCATAACCCGTATCACGGTAATTTTTATTTCACCACTATTTCCTTTACCACATTTTTTATGACGTTTTCCATTCACAAATGATAAAACATAAGGGTTTCACTCGATTCTTTACTCATACCTTCTCTCAAACCCTCTTTACCATTCTAACCTTCACTCCTTCTCTATTTCCCGATCATTCAGTGGATGCCAAGGATAAAGCGTATGTCTTCATCTACCCCTGAGAAGAGAATCTCAATGAATAATAAGATAGCACTGAATCTTGCACTTGAAGGACCCTTAAATCCAAACCTAGTAAGTTGTACTGTTGTACCTGAGAAGGATGTCTGCCCTGAGTGGATTTTATCCAGTAAGTCTTTAGTCCGGAAAGTATTAAGGGAAAAAGGATGGATTGAATGGTTCTCTAGAAAAGATAGACCTAATTACCCAAGGATGGTATCTCAGTTCTATCAGTATATAATGTTTTCGTTTGATGTTGGAGAAAGCTATATGGAAACAAGATGGATCAATGGTCAGAAATGCTCATTCTCTTCAAGGATATGGGATGCATGAATAAGGATAACTCATGAAGGAATTTGTGATGATTACTATAGAGACACTCATCCTATATCCGACATCTTTGAGCTAGAGAATTCTCTAGAAATCTTAACTGGAAATGGCAACAAGAGAAGGGCCATAGCAGCAGAACTCTATGGTTAGACCAGGATTTTGTTCAAGTTTGTTCAAAATTTAATCAGTCGAAGGAAATGAGACTTTTCTGTCTTAAAGTATCATGATGTATTTATGATTCATCTTATGAATAATTCCCATAAGATAAATCTGTGAAAATATATCATTCACCATATGTGTGAATTGATTAAGGTCACATCCAAGTCTACTTCCCTGTTTTCCTCAAGGATGAATTCAACTATGCTAGCTGCCAAAGGATTAGTTGGACCAAATGATGAAGTTATTATGGATTTTCAGTTCTTCTTATCCAAACCTACCATCAGAAGGATGAAGAAAAATTGGATCCCCTGGAAGAAGAAGTGTGTTGAATATAATGATATGCTGTATGAGAAGTATAATAATTTGGATTATCCAACAAGGTCGATGGGTATTACTAATCCTGGTTTGGAACCAAATGAAGTGGCTGATTAATCAAAATATGAAGAAGAAGAGGAAGAGGTAGCTGAAGTATCTCATAAGAAAGAAGCTCCTATTTAGAAACAAAATAATGTTGTCTCTTCTGTTATTCCTACTGAAGTATCATGGGAAGAAGTTATTGTTGAAAACGAAATTACTTTTGTTCCATCAATTATGCTTGAAGAAGAAGAATCTCATGCACCAAGAGATGATGTTAACCAAGATTCCCAACCTGAGGCGGTAAGAGAATCTGTAGTAACAAAATAAGAGCAGTAATCCAGGACAGATCTTGTAGTAGAAAAACTCCCTCTTGTGCAAGAAGCAACTCAAAAAGTAATCCCTGTTATCCCAGAAGCTACTTTGGAAGACCTTCCTGTGGAACAGTATTTTTCTGAGTATATACCCTCTGCTGAAGAGAGGATAGAAATTTCCTTTTAGTTGGAAAGGCAGGAAATGGATTAGGATATTAGAGATGATCCTGTGAATCTTAACCCAATTCCTGAGCCTCAAGTATCTGAAATGGAAGCACATTTTGAGGGTAAGGAACCTAAAAATCATGATATTGATGAAGGTGAGCCTGGTGATGCATATCAACCAACTAAGTCATACTCTGTGTATACTCGATATGAATTCCCTATATTTTATGATGTGAGTGAATCACATCAAGTGACTACATCTGGGATTGACCTTTTTTCTTTGTTACAATTGAAGTCAGTCACTCATCCTCAACCTGAACCTCAACCAGAACCAGAACGAGAACTTGTACCTACACCTTCACCTGAACCCTTACCTGATCAGCAATCTTTTTTCAGTAAAGAAGATTTGAAAGTTTTTGGAGAGACTATCTTAACTAGAGTTGAGAAAATTATGTCCTATCAACATCGTCATGTGGGTCATCTAAGTTAGGAAGATGCCTAGATTCTTTTGGAAAATATTATTCTGCATATTCAACCCAGGATGATCCATGAAATTCTAGAAGAAAGAGTTGAAAAGAAGTTTCTTAGTGCTGATGTTGCAACTATGAAAGGTATAGTTGAAAACCCCCTGCAAGAACTGCTTCTAGATCAGAGCCTTCTCCAGTTCCTGCACCTGTTTCTTCTTCTCCTGAACCTACTATTTCCAACATTTCTTGAGATATTGTGTCCCCAATGCATCCCTATCTGTTATATTTTGATGAAAAGATTGGCGAAAGGCACACAAAGATGTTGCAATGCATGGGAGAATTTTTGGAGAACCTGAATAAGCTGACGGATGAAAACACTGGCTGTCTTCAAAAGGTATTGAAATAACTCAAATCTCTAACCATAGCTTGAAAGGATTCGCCTCCCTCCGGTCAATCCTATATTCCTTCTTTGGATGATTCTTTGATCAAATCATTAATCAAAGAAGAAATTCAGAATTCCTTCAGTGCTTTTGATTTGGATCCTTTATCTAATGTTACAAATAACAGTGATAAAGTGATTGACCTGGTTCGAATTCATTCTAAAATTCCCAATTATGCTCAACAGGAGATCACCAAGAAGATAGATTTCTATATCAATGGAATTTTCTCCAAATATGATATGTCAATTTACTTTATGTATCTTGTCTAAAATTTGAGGATACATCTTGTGACTCAGGCTTTCAAAACAGAAGTTCAGAATCTTACTGAGTTCACCATACTGTTGGACAAATTTTTGGTGAATAATGATTATTTTGAAAAGGCAATGCAGTATGGAGGAGAAATTATTACAGATTTCATTAATCTTCTGAAGCCCTACCTTCATGTCCAGAGCAAGACTATTGTTGCTCCTGCAGCTGCTCCACTCAGACTTGGAATGCCTACCTTAGCCTCCACTGCCCTGTCAGTTAGCCAAGATCTTTCTCAGATCAAGCCAGTCATTCTTGATCAGCCACAAACTTGATCTGCTACTACTCCCTCCTTGGCTCCCTCTATATTTGAAGGTCTACCTTTTTATTCCTTGTATACCACTTCTATGCCTCCATCCTCTATTGGTGATAAAGTCAAAGAGATGACCATTCCATGGACAAGACCAGTGCCTACTATTTTTTTGATGGGGATGTCTTTGATTTTTGTATTTCTACTATATTGTGTATTTTGAACACTTTTAATGACATATGCACTATTTTCCCTCTATCCTGTTTACTTTTTGATAATCCCAAAAGGGGGAGAAAAAGTTATGTGTTATTATATAATATGTTTTTCTATATGTTATATTCTCTATAGTTGCATCTAACTTATACTTTACCTGTACATGATTTGTGATTATCAAAAAGGGGGAGATTGTTGGACTCCTCATGAATTAATCATGTTTTAATGATCACAAATCTCTTTACTGTTTACAAATATCCTTACTATTTACAAATATCCTTACTATTAAGAAATCTCCTTGATATTTACAAATCTCATTACTATTCAAAAATCTTATTACTAATCTCAAATCTCACATATCTTATTACTCATGTGTATTTATGTTTCAAGTTATCTTATACTTTATAATGGTTAAGATAATCCATTTTATGGTTATTACTATTTAAGTCTAAATACTATTATTTATCTATGTACAAGACACTGTGAATCTTGACAGAGTAAGTCAGACACTGTGAGCAAGAAATAGACACCGTGAACAGAAACACCAAAGCAGACATCGTGAAACCTAAGTCTCAGACACCGTGACAAATGAGACACCGTGACCAATGTGACACTGTGACCATGAAAAACCATGATGCTATAGCAAGACATAGTCTTCAAGGAACCGTGAGTCAGACACCGTGACATAGACACCATGAAGGACACACCATGAGCAAGACACCGTGAGCGACACACCATGAAGGACATACCGTGAAGGAAATACTGTGAAGGAGACACCATTTTCATAACTACAGTGTCACTGTTTCATAACAATTTTGTCAATATTATTTAAATATTGCTAACTGTCATATTTGATGTTTTTAATGAAATTAATGATTTTTAATTATAGTTATTGGTCTTTCAAAAAACCGTACCTCGTACCTATGAAAAGGAAATCATTCTACTGCTAGAGCTCATGGAATATAAGGAAGATTGAGCTGTAGTAGAGAAAAAGAATAACATACGCACGCGAGCAAGAAACATGAGTGCACTGTACTGAACAGAACACCAATCTTGAGCACCACCACGAAGAAGAGATTTCAAGACATTCAAAGATAGAATTGTCTCGTACACACAAGTTGACACTGCTGTATAACACACTAAGTACAGAACATATTCACTCGTGAAGAACACCAAGCTGAAGCACGGCAGTCTGTTTTTTAACCGAAAAACCAGAGAAGGACTGAGACATATTATTGCTGAATCCAAGGAGTCCAGAGCTGCACTACTAATCACTAGAGAATTCTAAACTCATATCTACTATATCTAAGTGATTCATTATTTACTTTTGGAGAAGTGTGTGTAGTCTGTATATTTTACACACACAATGTCTCCTGTGCTGAACTGGAAGATTTATAAATCCTCACTCACATTTGTTTTATCTCTTGTGTTTCCCACTGTGGATAATGGTTGAGGTCAAGTGAGGCTTGGACAACCTGTGTTTTGATGAGTTGTTTTTCGAAGAATAATTGTGGTAGAGGTATGAGTACCTAGACAGTTTGTAAACTATTGTTAACCCTGGTCTAGGGTGTGGATCAATTTTATATATAAATTTGAGAGGACTAAGTCTCAGATTGAGACTGAACCTCTTTGTTATATCTGCTGTGCATTATTAGATAAAGTTTAAAGTATACTATATATTCCGCTGCTAATTAATTTGAAATACAAAACTATTTTCAAGTCACTTTTAAAGTTAATCTAGCAAGTGTTTGTAACTATTTTAAATCAGTAGAATAGTTTCAAAAGATAATTTAATCTTCTAATTAAATTAACTGAGACCTAATCAATCTTTGAGAAGCTAATTGAACTTTAATAGTTTTACAAATTCACTACAGTTTAACTTGTTTTATAAATTGGGTATTTCAATAGAAATATTTTTAACAGAAATGTTTTTTAGAACTCAATTCACCCCCGCTCTTGAGTGTCCACTCCCACCAACACATCTATTACTAGCTGAACTCTTCCATACATCCTCTTAACCTCCTACAAGAACCTCGATATTTGAAAAAATGAAAAGGGTCGATCCAAAAGGTTCATGACCTTACATTATAAAAAACTAATCAAATTATCATCCTATGGAATTCAAAAACATCCTAGAGGGGAAAAAAGGTTTGACCGAATAGCCACCCCAAGAGATATCGTTCAAGGCTCTCACCACTACATGAGCACATCCAAATCATCAGATGGAGAAAGTGAAGCCACAAAATAAGAACCACCATCTTCAAACAACTATCATAGGGGGGATAACTCTAAATATAGAGAAATATACTACAGGAAATAAGAGAAATCCATCTCATAAAATGGAAATGTTCTCCATCCATAACACAAATAACAATAAAATATTTGAGACAAGCAATAAATATTTTGGGTTACTAAGTGCATATCTAAGACTCACTTTCCTAGGTACTCTCCTCCATGCCATTGTTCAACCACAATACACGAACCAATGTTGTATAATAACCTCACAACAAATTCTATTTGTGGTTCTAGATCTCTACAGGACACAAACTGATGGTCAAATCATCATCAGCATCGATCATGCCCCAGATTGATGAAGTTAGAGTTTCTATGAAGGTAACGATGTAGCTGTGACCTGTGGAAACCATTATCTATATTGACCATTTTTGGGGGAAATTCTATCCAACATGCCATGAATCCTATATAACATAACACCTCAAAAGGCCCTAACAACCAGGGTTAAAGGTTACTCCCATGACCAATCCTTCACTTACCAGGATGGATAATCACTATTAGGACCAAAAGGGGCCTAGATACCCTGAGGGGGGGGGGGGGTGAATCTGAGTATGGATATTATATTTCAAAATTCTTATTTCCCCACTGGATCCTGACCAATATATTATAAGGGTCACTTTGTTTGAACTTGTGTGTTTTTGTTGATCACTTCATTTTATCTTTATCTGATGATGAGGCTTTAAATTCAATGCAAGGAAGCAATCCGGTAGACACAAATATTTTTACTTGGTTCAGCATCCATGGGATATGTCCACGGAGCATACAATGGCGATGTGCTACTGTACCAAATCCACTAAAGATCACTACAAATAATGTTCAGGATAGATCACTCCTTTTCCTAGGCTCACTTCCTTTATAATGTTTAGGGTCAGCACACTACTTTCCCAAGGGTCACTCCCTATTTCTCTCCCTCTAGCTCACTGCCAGCTGAACGAATAACCTTCTTCCTCTTCCTTTGTTCACAGCACTTGGATGGGATCCACTCACAGTTTATAGACCTGTAGGTCTCTTTATTTTCATGAATACATGAATCCTCGATTGTTGATAGATGCTCTATTAAAGTCCAACTTTCATTCACTAATGAATACCCCTTTGCATCAGACCAGTAAGAAAATATTTTTGGAAATACCTTCGCAAATCACCCTACTTCGCGAGGCTCCTAATTTCGTAAAGTTCAAACAAGCCTTCACGATGCTCCTACCTTTTCATGAAGAACATTGGCGAAGCACTCCCTCAAATCACTCTCACGAAGCTCATGTCCTCACAGAGTGACTTCCCTCGTGAGAATCACTGAGCCAACGAGGAGCTCACAACCTTCGCGGAGCTATATTAGTCGTCGTGAATCTCTTCGTTCGCGAAGCACACTGGCTAGGTGAACTACCTTCGTGAAACGAGAGAAAAAGATCTTCTTCGAAAATTATCTCTACTTTTCCCGAGGGGGTCAAGGCCTATTTATAGGTGATTCCACTGACTCTCAAACCTTACATGCGAAATCAACGCCACATCATCTCAAATCGCAATGCTCTGAAGTTCCCACCGAAATTCTCTCAAAATCACGAAGCACCACAGAAATTTTCCCATCGCATAGCTCGTCATAATCTCAGAGCATCCCATCAATTATTTTGCGCCTTCACTGCGAAGCATTTTTGCAATTCCCTACACCTCCGCGATGCACTTCAACCACTTCCATTCATGAATCTTGACATAATCGCGAAGAATCACCGCCATAATTTTTCTGGTCTTCAGGAAAGCCAATCCATGAATCCTATATTTGTGAAAATCATGCCTTTTCCGTATTTAAATATGAATGTACTACCTCTAGATCGTACATTCCTTTGTTAGGGTTCTTTGTCAACATTGATTATAGACAAAATCTCTGGAACATGAAAATTCACCATGGAAACATGCTTTTTCAACAAACCTAATCAACCAAAAAATTATACATTGTTACCTTGGGGTATTTTTTCCCAACAATCTCCCCCTTTGGGTTTGTTGAAAACTCTTCAAAAATATTCTTTGAATGATTTTCTACACATCGATACCTCACAGAGTCTCCTTCCATCATCAACAACCATTTGCCTCTTGCGATTCATGTAGTGATCGAAGATTCACTCACCACATACTCTAAGCCCACATGAGCAATGCTCATCAAGAGAAACAAGAGTAAATGAAAAGATCATCAATGAATCACTTCATTTCTACCACCAACTCTTGACATTCAACTAATACAAATTTCCAAACTAATAACAATTGGATACCAATTGTCAAACTGAGACTACTTGTTGATCGCTGGAACCCTTCTCCCACCAATCCAACATCACTCATCTGATTTTATCACAATCCTCAGCTATCGTGATATATAATCTTCAATTGATCGCTTATAGAATCACCATATTTAATACTCTCACTCCCCCTATCTCATTTCTCTCCCCCTATCTCGTTGCTCCGCCTGTCAGCTTCTCCACATATCTTTTACTAAGACATTTTCTCCCTTCCTTATCCATAGGTTCTCCCCCTTGGGGAGTCACTATTTCTCCCCCTTGGTCAAAAAACCCAAAGGACACCCCTTTGTAGTCTGCAACATTGGAAAGAACAAATATTAACACATTAGAGGAAAACACACAATACCTTAGGGAGAGGGGGGGTGTTCAACATCCACACTCTTTTAAGTGCGTGGAGTCGACTAAACTCCTAGATCTAGGCAATGCTTGTCAAACGCTTCCTTGGGTAAGGCCTTTGTCAGAATATCTGCAAAATATAGTTCTATAGACACATACTCCAACTTTAAAGTTCCTAGATCAACTTTCCCCTTGATAAAATGATACTTTATCTCAATGTTCTTTGTCCTTGAGTTATGGACGAGATTTTTTCTGAGATTTATAGCACTTGAGTTATTACACTGGATTCTTATCGGAGACTTCACTTCAACGCCCATATAATCATGATGCTACTTCATTTACAATTATTGTTTGAAAGCATGAGTAGAGGAAATATATTCAGCTTCTGTGGTGCTCAATGAAATGAAATCTAGCTTCTTACTTATCTAAGAAATACACAAACCGCTCAGATTGAATGCACCCCCTAACATTGATTTCCTATCATCTACTGATCCAGCCAAATATTCATCAGTATATCCCAAAATTGCTTGATTAGATATGTTAGTATACTTAAAACTGAAATCCACAGTTCCCTTGATATACTGAAGTATTATTTTCACTATAAGCATTCTACTTTCCTTGGGATTTAGTTGATATTGTGCTGCTTGGAATATTGCAAATCCAATTTCAGGACTTGTCACTATCAGGTACAATAATCTCCCAATAATCTTCCTCCATTCTGTTATACTAACTACCTTTCCATTATCATATTTTAATAATTTCATCCGGGTCACAGCTGGAGTTTTCATCTACTTGTAATTTTCCATTCCAAATATTCTCAGGACCTCCTTGGGATATTTGGATTGAGAAATGAATGTTCCATGATCTCGGTACTTGTTTCAGTCCATATAACGCCTTATTCAGCTGAGAAACCTTATTCTCGTCCTTATTATTGAGAAAACCATATAGCTACTCAATATTCGCTTATTCATCCATAATCCCATTCAATAATGTAGATTTTACGTCCATCTGAAACACCTTGAACTTCTATTGCACTACAATGTATAGGAATAATTCGATTGTCTCCAGCATTGAAACCGATGAAAATGTATCATCAACATTTATTCCCTATATCTTGGAATACTCCTTGCACAATACTCATTCTTTATTCTGAATCATTGTTCCATCTTCATTCATCTTGTTGCGAAGACCCCTTTAGTCTCGCTGACATTTTTATATACTGGCCTCGAAACAATAACCAATGTCTGATTCTTTTCTGAATCAGCCTCAGTCACTTCTGCTCCCCCTGTGTAGATTTCTTCCTCAACACTATCATCAAGAAATTGCTCATTTTTTCACTGTTTAGTGGCTTCATTTCTCTCAGTTGATTTTCTGAGATTCTTGTTGAGAAAGGGTTGATACTCTCTTGCAGCTTTTTTGTATCCTAAAAACTATCAGCTAATTCCACTTGATAGAACAAAATAGATAAGAATGAGATGCATGATTATTTCTTCTTCTCCGTGTGTTTCTTTATTCCCTCAATAGGCAACAATTAATCTGAGTCGTCAATAATTTATTTGATGGCTCATGCGTCAAATTGTTTTATTGAATGCTCCTCCTATGTCATGAAACACTTCCTATGGTTGGGGACACTATTTAGAACCATAAATATTCTTCTTATTTTTCATCATTTATTCTAATCTTCCGCTCGTCATTGAGCCAATGACAAAATCTCTAGGCCTACTGAGTTAGAACTCGATATAGGAAACAAGAGATAATGTTAATAACACAATAACTTCTTATTTAGCTCAGTTTCTCCCTTTCTTCATCAACTTTGGTACCTGATATGAGTCAATAAAAACTCTGAAGCATATCAATTCTCCACTTTGCATATTTAGATGAAACTACCCCTTGGATTGTATCTACCAAAAACCTAAAACATTTGAATCATTCGTTAACAAAATTCATATATATTAGGAATGTGGGTTAATTTATGGATTCCTCAAGAAGAGGATTGTGGTTGATACTAACGGGTCAACCCATTGATTCTTTTTTTCAAAGCATCACACTCCTTGCTTACTTCTTCTAGCTGCATAGCCAACATTAACTGCTCTGGCCATATGACTAAGCATTCATTACCCACATGCTGAATTTACTCTAATATGTAGATTCTGTAGGCATGGCCTTTCTCACTATTTGGGGTTTAAACCCACTATTACAAATTTTCTTCTTTGACGTTCCACCAAAATTCCATTTCCCTTGATTCATTCTCTAGGTAGGAATATCTCTGTTTCTCATCTTCCCTTTCTTCTTTCACCATTACAGGGATCTTCCTCTTTCCTCCACCTCTCTTCGTGACACACGACATGTAAATTTTTTAATACATACCTTAATTATCTTTCTTTAATTAGATATCTAAGCCACAACACTATTTTTTACTGGTAGTGAGACCTCCACTGAAAGTGAAGTATTCTTACTCACAGCTGGAGAGGATCTCCTCTTAATCATATAGCTTAGTTCACATTATCCCTATGGTAGATGTTGTGGGAATGAAATAGGAGGTGACTGATACACCTTTCTTTCAGCTCCAAGTGATTCCCCTAAGGCTCTAAGCCTATTCTTCAACATACCACTTTTTCTCATAGTGTATTATTTCTCATTATCAATCACTAGAGTCAAGAATATCCTTTTGAGTCCCTTTTCCTATTCTGTTTTCTTTTTTATACAATGTCTTTCCAAATTCCCATAATCAGAACATATAAAACATTTTCCATCAAAGGCATACCTCATTTCAACATTTCACTATTGAGATGTTGATGCAGCTTGAGTTCTTCCTCTGACATTGATCTCATGAGCTTCCTGAAAAATACTCATGTTGTGTCCCATTCTTCCATAGTAATAGCATCTAATAAATGCTTTCCTCTGAGAGACTCTTATTTCTAAATTCTCATAACACTTCTTTTTATTCCCAGATTTAGTAATGTTTCTATTTTCACAGCCCAAAATGTATTCCTGATCCTCACAAAAAAAGCTTGATGTGTGGCTATTAATCCCGTATAAATAGTACATGTCGTCACAACTTCTTGTAACATTAATTTTAGGTCTATCTCCAACAACTACATGATTTTCTCCATTTCTATGACTATTCACAACCCTCTTTCTGTCATGAATGACAGGGTATTCTTAAAATCCTGTACCAGTTTTTCCCAAATTGTATGGTCTTTGAGATGAGAAAATATGTCATTGTTTCTCTTTAGAAATATCATATTTGTTTTTCATTTTTCATCACTTGCTGAAGTATATTCATATAGTAACTGCAATGCATCCTTTAACATGGGATTTCCATTGGTACAAGATTTATCGTCTTCTTTCTTGGCTTATTCATTCTCTTCTCCCAGTTGTTGAATCTTCATATCCCATGATTTAATTTGAGCATTGAGTACTTTCTTGAGATCCTTCCCCCTACATATCTCATCTTCCAATTCACATTTCATCCTATCCACCTTGTCACTATCCTCTTTTAATTTTAAATTTTATGGAGTAGCATATTCAGAGACAGATTCATTCTCTTGTTGTAGCCTTTGATTCTTCTGAACTTGTTCACACAACTATGTAGCTAGATCATCATTTCTATCTTTCATATCATTAACTTCATATGACTTATGATTCTCTTGATATTCATCATCATTTTGTTTTCCTTTAATTCTATCCATCTTATTGTAGTTATTCAACTGGATAATTATTATCCTCCCTTAGATTAGTAGGCACAACAATAAGCTTTTAATGTATGCCCCTTATCTTGTTGACCTCAATTTCCAATACATGGATCTGTATATCTTTAGATTTAACTACTTCATCCAATTTCTGATCCAATTTCACTATCATATTGACAACATCTATTGGTGTCCTCCTTCTTGAAACTTCTTCTTCATCGTTTGTATCGGTATCAATTTCAAGTTCAAGTAATTCACTCATTCCTACATCATGATTGACTGAATCAATCTTTTCCCTATCAGAGTCATCCATGCCTTCCTTCAGTAAGCTGTTTGATTCTTTTAGATGATTCACACTTTTTCCATAAACACTTCCACACTGAGGGATATCACCTAACTTATAATTCTTCATTGATGTTTTTCCATTTTCCATGACACACTGAGATAAGAGTATACTTATCTAACAACACAAATCGACTACACCATGTCGGAGAAAACAAATATGATAAAATAAACCATCCATCTAATACCAATTGTTTGGAACAAAAGGGGACTAGATACCCTGAGAGGGGGGGGGGGTGAATCAGGTATGGATATTATATATCAATATTCTTCTTGCCCCACTGGATCCTAACCTCTATATTATAAGGGTAAATTTTTTTGAACATGTTTATTTATGTTGATCACTTATTTTTAACGTTATCTGATGATGATTCTTTGAATGCAATGTAGTTAAGTGACCAGGTAGACACAAATATTTTTACTTGGTTCACCATCATTGGGCTACGTCCATGGAGCATACAACTTCGATGTGCTGTTGTACCAAATCCACTAAAGATCACTGCTAATAATGATCGGGGTAGATCACTTCTATGCTCAGGCTCACTTCCTTTACGATGTTTAGGGTCAGCACACTACTTTCCCAAGGGTCACTCCCTATTTCTCTCCCTCTTGCTCAGTACTAGTAGAAAGAATAATCTTCTTCCTCTTCCTTTTCTCAATGCATTTGGAAGGGATCCACTCAAAGTTTATATACATGTAGGTCATTTAATTTGCATGAATACATGCATCCTCAATTTTTGATAGAGGCTCTGTTAATGTCCAACGTTCATCCACTAATGAATACCCCTTTGCCTCTGAACACTAGACAATTATATTTGGAAATACCTTCGTAAAGAACCCTAATTCGCGAGGCTCCCAATTTCGGGAAGATCAAACAAGCCTTCGTGAAGCTCCTGCCTTTTAGTGAT
This sequence comes from Viscum album, assembly GCA_963277665.1. NCBI lineage: Eukaryota > Viridiplantae > Streptophyta > Magnoliopsida > Santalales > Viscaceae > Viscum > Viscum album. The sequence continues at coordinate 1,119,107,671 of OY728120.1, forward strand.
GCACTTTCACGAAGCACTCTTGCAAAGAACTCTCACGAAGCTCAATTCATCACAGAGTGACTTCCCTCACGAAGCTCACTGAGCAAACATGGAGCTTGAAACTTTCGCGGAGCTAGATTAGTTGTTGTGAATCTCTTCTTTCGCAAAGCACATTGGCTACACGAACTACCTTCATGAAACGAGAGAAAAAATATATTCTTCGAAAATTCGCTCTACTTCTCCCGAGGGGGTCGAGGCCTATTTATAGGAGATTTCACTGACCCTAAAACCATCTAATTTATGTCAAAACCATGTCAACTAAAATTTCAAAGCTCTAATGTTCCCACCGAAATTCTCTCAAAATCGTGAAGCACCACAAAAATTTTCCAATCACAGAGCTCGTCATAATCGCGAAGCATCCCATCAATTCCTTTCTGCCTTTCCCACGAAGATTTTTCACAAATCCCTTCACCGCCGCGATTTACTTCAACCACTGTCGTTCACGAATATTGACGTAAATGCGAAGAATCACTACCATCAATTTTATGGTCTTCGAGAAATCCAATCCATGAAGCCTATCTTGATGAAACTCATGCCATTTCCTTATTTAAATATTTTCTCCATGGATATCCACTTTTCGCGATGCTCACCAAACTCCAAATTTTGGACCCCAAAAATTTGGCAAACACTAGAAAAATGCACCACCTCGTACTGCTCTTTTTATACTGCCTCTAGATCATCCATTCCTTTTTCATGGTTCTTTGTCAATATTGATTGTTGACAACATCTCAGGAACATGAAAATTCACCCTAGAAACCTACTTTTTCAACAAACACAATCAACCAAAAAATGCAACAATGTTACATTGGGGGATTTTTTCACAACAATCTCCTTCAGGAATACATGATCCCCAACATAAAACACCAATGGTTTCCACCTGTGATCGAATATTGAAATATGATGATCTTGTGCTTCTTTAATACTCCTTAAGATCACCTGAAACATCTCTATTGTATTATATTCCAGTTTTGACCCAAGAATTGATGAATCTATGGCCCCATTCTAGCACAACGGGAAATGGAAAGCTTATCCATACAAGTATTTAAATGGATCCATACCAATATTGGACTGAAAACTATTTTTGTAACTGAACACTACCAAGGGAAGGTTCATCACCCACAAACCTCTAATATCTATGACATAAGAGAAAAATATGTCTTCAAGAGTCTGGATAGTCTTCTCTATCTAAGCATCCTTTATGGATGAAAAGTAGTGTTAAGGAATAGCTAGAACCCAAAAGAATAATGGATACCTCTCCACACCCTGGATGTAAAACAGGAATCTCAATCAGAAATGATCAACCATGGGACTCTGTGGAGTCTCAACACCTCCTCTAGATACATCCTTGAAAAACCCTCTAATGACATTGACTCCTTGATCTTACTAATGTGGATTGATGTCATCGAATGATCCACTACCAACCATATAACATCACATTCTCATTTATATTAAGGTACACCAATAACAATGTTCATCTAGATTTCCTCCCACATCAACTAATAACAATCTAATCATCGAAGAAAACCTATAGGAACATGTTTCTCGGACATCACATTATGTGAGACAAAAAATCGAGACAAAGACATTACAACTTCATGCTTCTACCAAGGACACAAAAACTAAAATATCAAAGATCAGTATATCCATTTCATTATAGGATGTACTTAAAAAAGGGAACTATGGAACAATATGAGATATATCTCAAAAAAATTCAAAGGAATGGAAAAAATTCCTCGAAATGACACTTGATTTTGATCATCCTAACAATAACCAATATGCATCTTTCTAAAAGAAATTTCATCTCTTCAGACCCCAACCTCATGACCCCCTAAATGGGACACATTATCTTGATTCACGAGTGATGACTACAGATTCATCTGAAAAGAATATCATCTTTCCCCAAGATCCCCCTTGTCTATATTAAACGATGGATGTTCTTCCATCACTCGCCATGAATCACTAAATTCATGTACTACATCACTATGTGAATCCATTCTCAGTGTATCGCTTATAAAATTCACCTTTCTAGGTGTATAAGAAATCATAATGTTATATATCTATGTGAACTCCATCCACCGACAATGAAAATATTCCAAGTCACATTGATAGAAAGCATACCTCAGGCTCTTATGAACAGTGAAGAACACAAAACGCTTGTCAATGATACAATGTCTCTAATACATCAGTGAAAAAACTACCTCCACCAACATGATATCGTGGATGGAATAGTTATGCTCATTGGGATGTAACTGATAATTCCCATAATAAATGACCACTCTCTACTACATTAGAGCACATCCCAATTGAAGACCCATCACATAATAGAAAACCCCAATCCTAACTTCTTCTACTAGAACACAATGAACATAGAGAATTGTACAAATTCTCCATTAGATACTCAAAATATTTCTAACACTGATTAGTCCAATGGAATGACTAATCCTTGCTGGGAAATGATTATATAGGATTCCATATCGATTAGAAATTTGTTATGAAGCACTTTTAATATCCTACAAGACCAAGTAATCTTTACAACTATTACATTGTCATGGGGCTATCCAAGATAGAAATTAATTTATCTGTAATGTATACATTTCTACTCCCAACTAGGATACCACATGACCCAATAAATAGACTTCTTGAGCCCAAAATTCACACTTCTGATGATTATATAAAAACTGTTCATGATGAAGAACTCCCAAAATAGCTCGCATATTCACTACATGTTACTCTCTAGACTCAGAGTACAGAAGGATTTTGTTGATGAAAATAAGAATGAACAAATCCAAGAACACATGGAACATATAATTGATGAACCCCATGAACACATGCAGAGAATCCAAAACACTGAAAAGAATCACAAAATACATATAATTCCCATAATGATAATAGAAAGAAGTTTTTGAGATATCATCAGCCTTCACACACATCTGATGATATCCTGAACACAAATATATCTTCCAGGACCAACATACCCCATTTATTTGATCAAATAAATAATCAATCCATGGAAGAGGATAGTGGTTAATCACTTTCACTTGGTTAAAGCGATGATAATTGATATACAACTGTAAACATCTATCATCCTTCTTCTCGAACAAATCCATTAAACCCCATGGCGAATCACTCATCCTAAAAACCCACACTACATTAGACCAATGAGCTATATAAAAGTTTCTCCCAACTCAGACTGTGCCACCCTATATGGAGAAATAAGGATTGGAGAGACGTATAGATGTAGATAGATCCTGATCTTGATCTCTCATTTTTGTGGTAATGCAACAACCTACTCTGGAAAGGCATTTGGTTACTCTTCTAAGAACATGGTAAACACAAATAACTAATCCACTTATGTACTCCGAACCGACTCATCCAATAAGGATAACAAAGACAGAACCCTCCTCTACCCTATATAAGGGTCTTCCTCATCGACAAAGAATATTGGATCTCAATCAGCATTGAAGAACATGACATGTCACATAATGTTATCAATTATAGATTACAACAAAAAAAACCAATCCATGTTGGGGATGTTTTCATATGGTTGTCTCAAGAATCATTGGAAATATACCCAAGAATGGTGCTTCTCCAATAGTATCTCATATTTCTAGATACATAAAACAATTCAACATGACCTCCAAGTGGTGTAGTCAACACCAAGGGAATTGGAAGTCTCTCTACATCAAGCCTCATATAATAGAAAACGTTAGGTTATAGGAAGTTGTTTTTTTTGGTTGGACCAATGAAGGAAAGAACCCAAGTATAAAAAAAAAGTGTACCGTGAATGATGTCTGATTTTGATGGCACTGAAAATGCTAAATTGTGAAGCTTATCAAGGCCAAATTCATGGCCTCGTGACCATGACGATGAACAACTCCATAAATGCACTATACTCTCTATATATGAGTATCATCCTGAGGTTTTCCTCTTCCTTCCACATCTACTCTCTACTTTTCCCAAATTGGAGAAACATGATACTTCTACCTCAGGTGGTATTGCCTTAGAGGAGGAGCTGGAAGCGGAACAACTCATGCACCCTAACTACTCAAAATGGTCAAGAACACATTCCACTGATGGCCTCAGACTCCCTAATAAAAATAGGCATATTATCCCATGAAATAATCCCAAGAGGAACTACCAAATAGAAATTATACATTGAGGATTGGGACCTACACTTGACTGGTTAGAAGTTCTTATATCCTAAAAAATAGGATCCATAGATCATGTCTCTTCTTCGAGATTAATCTTAATAACACCCATCTCATGATGACCCGATTCTGGTCAACATCCTCTTGATGAAATATTCTCCCTCCATCACCTTGAGATAAGCTATTATTATATATATAGTGACCAATATTTGGATCTATGGATGAAAATATTCTTCGAAATTTATCACCCTAGCCTTCTCATCGGGTAGTAGCTCTAAATCATATCTTAGAAGGTTCCAAAAATGGATACCGAACTCTCGCACACTAGAGTAACACTTCCAATTCGTTAGAAGCTCTTGCAAAGATACCATATTTGTGGTTGAATAAAGAAAATTATCTTTAAATTGGTCTCAGAACTCATCCTAAATGATTTTTTACTCATTTTAATCTCTGAGTAAAAAAGAACCACCACTTCCTTACAACCCCACATAGTATCATATAGCCAAAAATACCTAGTGCTCTATTCGAGAATGGATCAAACTGATGTTTATATTAACCCCCTCCAACATTTCTTTTAGGTATACATGTAAAATAGATCCATCATTCCACTTCATAAACTGGCACAGAAAATCTCAATGTGTCCACCTCCATGTTTCATCATTATCAACCTCTATAATACGATGATCTACTGGTGTAATGTATTGAAAATATTATATGTGAACCAGATTAGGATGTTGACCTGGATCCATTACTATAATGAAACAATAGATACAGATCCTAATACAATAATATTGAGTTCTTTATCATTAATTAATTATTTGATATTATTCATTTATTATCAGCCCATCCCATGGTCTACCCTTTCAAACATAGGTTCAAAGAATAATGATGCCCGATACTTTCTTATGTCTTCACCCTAAAACCAACATCGCCTCCTTTATTTTCCACTGAATCATTAATGGAATGCAAATCCAATCATAGGGGGTCCCTATATATACATATCTAAGCTGGTATCACATGTTTAAAACACTTTATAAACATAGTTGACATAGTTTCCCTACTATCCCAAACAACCACACTTGTGCCTAACTACAAACTCATTCCTACCACCCAACCTCACATTGATAGAACTCGATCATTACCGCCTCCCCAAATAGTATACCCATCATGGGCTATAAATGGTATAAGATAGATGAGGACGCATGTGTTTCCCTTTTAGTAGGCCACAGGTAGGTGACTAGAATCATGAGTAGAGTAAAAAAACATATATAAGGAATTACTCTCTAAGAGAACACATGAGAAATAGAGATATAAGATAGACTCCAACCAACTCCTACCCAGACTCCAATATAAAATAAAACACTAGTGAGCATATGTAATGAAATTCTATAACTAAAAAACTATATGGATAAATAAAAGTACAAAAATTGAGTAAAAACAAAAACAACACTGAATCTGAAACTGCACATTTAAAAACTCACAAGCTAGTAGTAACCCTCATGATCTCCTAACTTCTCCCACTATGCTAAAAAATGATTTAAATAATAATAGGGTGAGTTTAAAAGTATAATATGTATGATACTTTGAATATCTTCTTAGGAAAATGTTAAAGAAATGATGTAAAATGACATAGAAAAAAGGGAAACTGACTCATCACATAAATATGTACACAAAGAACCCAACCTCCCCATGGCTACTCTCCCCAAATATCACATAAAGATAATATAATATAATAAATAATATCATGTGTACCATTATACAACTTCCTTCATTGTTTGTCACTATCCTACAATGTCTCACATCCTAAGAAACTCACTCCAAAATGTTTAGCCTGCAAACACCTGCGTGTAGCACCCCAACATGAACCTCATGCAACACACCACCACTTCCACATAACCAAATGTTACTCGGTTCTTTTCAAAGAGACACCAAAACCCATATAATGTGTATCATACATTAGGTTTTATACCTCAGGCCATCACTACCCATAAATGTTATACCTATTACAGTCATTTGGAAACTATATATTGAATACATGTGTATTCATTAACCACAAACCATTATGTCCCTCAACACAGATATATGAAGAAAACTAACTGAAATTCATACCAGAACAAGAATCTACCAAGAGAAGAGAGTTTGATAAAAGGGGGTAGTAAATCATCTATCCTCCCCATAAGAAGTTAGGGAAAACACCCCCAGGTCTCAAAATCCATGGGGCTTGAATCTCCCTAACAGACTATGTAGAGTAGCATATAAAAAAAGAAAATCCACTATATAAAATAGCTAACAACAACACTATTGTAATAACCTATTCCTACACTCCAATGTAGCTAAGATCTCCAAGACTCCTAACTTCAATTACAATGAACATATATCATATAAGCACAGTACCAATTAAAGAGCTAAATTAAATTATTCTATTCACTTTTATCAGTTTCACATTACATTAATTAATTCATTGAAAATTAATACACCCTTTTCATTTTGATCATTTCAATACACTAATAATGAAAAATGTTCCATGCCATCCAGATATAAGAAAACCAAGTCTATAGATTCTCACAATTATAGCATTTTTTTTAAATCATAGAAATATCCAACCCCCTGGTTAAACATTACTCATTTAGTGACATCATTACACCTTTTTATTTTAAGTACAATTGGAAAATATCCTAAGCTACCAAACATGGTAAAATACCAAGCAGATCTATCTCCCTCAAGCAATGGAGAAAGGAAATAATATAACAAACCATTCCATCTTTTGAACAATATATTATTGTATATATTCAACTTTAATATCATTGGGTAAGATCATCTTTGACTGGTTTCATCATCTCTAGTGTCCTCTTGGACACCCACATGCATATAATGTTGCATCCCTCCACCAATGACATTAACAGTTGGCATAACATCTGAACCTCTCCACCCTAGACACCATAATATCCCTCTAGTCTCAAACTTCCCATGATCATATCAAATCTAGGATACCTCACCAAATATACCACAATATTCCCCTAGGAATTTCCATTAGAGTCTCACATAACATCACAAGTAGTGGGAAACAAACACAACAACTGGTCTTTTGGCCATAAATCAAGGCATTCAGCCTTGAGACAAAACAATCCCTCACAAATCAAAATAACAGATAACTCAACCATTATAATTATTCTTGAAACTCAAGAACTAAAAGGGAATTTTATTTTATAACACTACCGATTCTTATTCTACATTGAATTAACCAATTCATTATTTAAAGGTTCCAACTGTAGGAATCCTAAGTAGAAAGCTATCTCAAGATATCAAAATTAATTAAAAAACTAATTTAACATAACATAAATTATTTTATCAGTATAAATCCACATGATTAACATCATTATTCGATTCCATTATATCATGGAAGTTCAAATCAATTAAAATTCTCACAATATCAAAACTTCAATGCACAAGATTCATTAAAAATTCCTACATAATACTTTATCGTGCTAACTAACAATTAATTCTCGCATTACATTCATTTACAATTACACGTCCTTATTCAATAAAAAAATACTTTCTAATATACGACACTATATAAGAAACAAGAGGCTACCTATTATCATGGTTCAAAAACAACATCACCATGTGATCGGTATCAATTCCATAATTTAGTTTATATAATTATTTGGTCAATTTCATTGGCATAAAATGTGTCAAACTGTGGAATACTTATGATCAGACATAAATAAAAGATATGTAAAAAATATCATACCTATAAAAGGTTTCCAATATTCTTTTCACGAGAACAAAATAATGTCATGGAACCTAATCACTTATCCTGTGAGAACTACATCCACCAATGGGTGTTCCACCTTAACAGTATAAAAAAACCAAAAAATCTCCATTAGAAATATGTATATCATTATCCAACAAATGGAAATGAGTAATGGGAGGGAATAGATCAATGAAACTGCATGAACGAATATAGAACATTCCTTGAATCAAAGATAAATTGAATGAGAGAATCTATAGACCAATAATTGACTAATTATTTCTCAAAACATTATTTCTCCTTCATGGGAGACATTGGTTGCATGTGGTAGAAATTGTAGAGAATGGTCTGATGGGTGAAAAGCATTGGTCTGTTATTATAGAATCCATCTTGTCGCTATCTTTGTTTCAACCCGAATTGTATTTTCATACATTAAAGGGTGATGGGATTGACCCTGAAGGGAGTGGGATGTTTATCCCGTCAGTACATAGAATGAGGATACCCATTAAAGTGGTTCTATAAGGAGATTACAAGGGCTCAAGTAATTGTGAAATCAGTCCTCATACGATATAACTTCGTTGGATGGTCTCCAATGGGTTTATTCATGGAGACAGAAACACCCAAAGACACTGAAATACAAGACACATGGACATGATTTCCAATTATAGGGACTCTTTGGATAATTATTGGGCCCACGACACATAGGGACTCCATTGGACGAGAGAATGGGATGTCGGGCTCACCACATCCTTGGGGGGATTATCACCTATTTCATGACTCTCTTATTGAACTAATATGTTTTTATATGTTCGTTAATCCTTCGGTTATTTATGAAGAGTGTGTCAATGGGATACCCCTGGTTTATAGGACCACCATAGGCATACATGGATTTGGTGCTACAAAGGTAATGGTAACATAAGCCATGAAATATTTTTCTCTGAATTTTATCATTATATAAGGGGTGGAGGTTACATTATGTTGGTATTAGAACCATATGATGGGATTTCTACATATACTCGAGAGAGGAATTAGAGCCCACATTGTTCGGGAAACCTGGTGCATAGGCATGGGAGTGGGCTATTTGAGATATCATAATTGGGTAAACCCTTTTGGTAGGGACCCCATTTAATATTGGGCCATCATGTAGGAATCCCACATATTATGGTTGGATCAACAATCAAAGATCTCATAGTTCAGAATTGTGTTGATGTTGTAATAATCAAAAGTCTCTAAGCCATCTTGAGTGATGCGCACTATGAGAAATAAGAGGATTTGAGAGATCCAACCAACAACACTGTAACACCCCGATATTTTATGAAAAATATTCTTTTTATTTTTATTGATGTATTTTGTTGTACGCTACACCAAAAGGATCTTTCACTACATGAATCCCTGACTTTGCTTGCATTACATGAAATTGTGACCTTCCACAATAGCAAGTGTAGTACGCAATACCGAGTTTCACTAAATGAGAGATTATTATAATATTATTATGAACAAGCGGTCATGGATTTTAATACACACTTTTTGAAATTTTATAAATTTTATCTTTCAAAACGGACTTCATTTTTGGATTCGGAATATTGAAATTAGCTTAGGGTGAAATTTTGGTACTTTTCGGATAACTTTCATATTCTGATTAATAGTGAAAATTACTAAATTTTAATTAAAAACAAATTTTTTAATCGAAATAATTAATTGTGATAAATTATTAATTTGAGTGGTTTTAAAGTATATTTATAATATATTTTTACAATTTAATACAATGTTGGCCATTGCATGTAATTTCACATTTAAACATGTTATAAACAAGTGTCAATCTTTTGATAGTTATTATCTCTTAAAAACACGCTATTTGTTTTGACAATGAGAATTAATTTTTAAAATAGTTATTGTAACTGATATGTTTTTAATTTGATAAAATAGAAATCATTTTTGAATTCATAATATCAAATATATCTTAGGCCAAATTATTGGTATTTTTCTGGAAACTTTCATTTTTTGATTAATAGTAAAACCACTAAGTGGTAGTTAAAAAAACTGAATTTTTCATAAAACTTAATTTTACCGCTTCTGTGAGTGGAATTTCGAAACTCCGAGGGACAAGGTTAATATCAAGGACTAAAATGTGGTTCAATGAGTTGAAAATATTTTTTGATGAATAGTAACTTTTTACTTTTTTTACCACGGTTAAAAGTAAATAGGGTAATTAAGGGTAAAAGTGTTATTATTATTACCCTAACACATGTCCTAATTCTATTGGATAAGTGTAATTCCACCAAAAACAACCTTATGAATAAAATATGACCATTTAGGCCCACTTGGATTAGATTAGGACATTTATTATCAATTTATTTAAAGAAGGGTTAAAATAGATAAAATCAAAATTTAATAACTAAATCATTTTTAATATAGGGTTATACATTGGATAAATTAGACTATAAATATTCATTAGAAAGATAAATATATTTCCAACATAATGGTATTTTTTTTGTAATTTTTATACTTAAAATAATTTAATTTATATATTATACAATGATGATGCAGTAATTATCTTATTAATTAAATATTGAAATAATTGATGTTATATATAACCAAATAAATGTAATTTGAGACTTTTATTAAATTAAAATAATTTTATATGTTAATATGAAATGTTAGTATTGATTGAATTAATTTTGTTCGAACTAATCATTCTGTTATGATTTTCACCAAAATCAATTACCAAATAGTGTCAAAATTGACATAATATAGTTTTTAAAAAAAATATTATATTACTAATTGTTATTATATTCCTAAAAATCTAAGGTTCGGGCAAGATACTTATATCATGATATTTTTATCAATAATGGACCACTTGGGGGTATCTTGGATGTATATGGCATGTTTACTAACTATATAATATAAAAATACAAAGTGACATGGTAAATGTTGATCTAATTAACTATGAGTTAAAACTAAAAGATAAGGTTAATGTAATGACATAAACTTGTCTAAATTCTATTGTATGAGAGGATTTAGACCCATACCCACCTTATCTTCGAAATATATCTTGTTTTAACTATTAAAAACATAATTTGACTTTATAATAAAATAATAATTTTAGTTATTCCAAAGGTGCCCCTCTCCTCCCTTATAAAAGGGCACATCCTCCCTCTCTTCCGCAAACCACTTTGAGCCTTAAAGATCGCCCAAACCCTGCCAAATTCTCTTCTCCACTTCCCTAAAAACATCTTAGAGGTCCTGGTCTTCTTCAATGACCAATCTTAGTGCCCTAAGAGTAGGTATCAAAGAGGCGCTTCAAAGAAGAGGTAATGTCGATTACTGATTCTTTCATCATTATTTCTTCTTCCACTTCTTCTTTTTTAGTTGTTTCATTATGAGGAAATAACATCAGTATCAATAAAATAATGATATGTTATTATATGTATGAAACAACCATATTTCACCATCTATCCATCCAACGGAAAATGAAATCACCGCGCGTACGTACGTACGGAATACCGTCTCCACACCGTGGTGTAATCTATTTTACACCATCACCTTACATGGATGGGTATAATGGTGAAAGTAATGAATACATATGATTATTGTAAAGTGATATTTATTCTGTAATATTAAACATACACTTTAATACAATTCCATGATCTTTGGAATGATATCATCGCTCGTGTGTACGTACGGACTACCGTCTCCACGACGCGATGAGATTCACTCTCCATGTTAACCATTCATGAATGAATATAAAGTATATATAATGAATAATAATGAAATATATGACATAATAATGATAATGGATTTATATATATATATATATGTCATTTACTTAATTCCATTCAATTCAAAAGATAAACAAAAACAGCATTCATGCGTACGTACGGCCTACCGTCTCCAAGAATGGTGTATTTCATTACTTTTATCGACCTATAATATATATGTATATGATGAATATATATTATATATAAATCATGTTTTACATTATGGAATTATGTATATCAGGATATAAGTAACAATATCAAGAACATCAAGTCGAAACACATAAGATAAATAAAATGATTTTACCCAAAATGCTACTTTAACATGGAATTTACAAAAGAACAGGTAATATAAAGTCATAAGTGAAACATATATGATATCATAACAATTAATATGATTTGATAATAATTCAATGACATTATTATAATTATTATACAGGAGGTTCAGATATGTACGAAGCATATCAGACCTCAGGTAAGGGATAATTTTGCAAATATCATTTTTATCCGATATTTCTTATTCGTAAGTATTTACTGGGGTTATTGTTATCGTACATGTCCATGTTTTATAAAAGTGTTTTTATGTATTTTTAATTTCCTTTTTACCCATTTTTAATTTTACTATATGGTATGTAAGGAATCTTTCTTTTGTTTACGTACGAGGCACTTTTTTGACTTTTCTGACAAAAGTACGAGGATAATATTTTGTTTAACTTATACGGCATGAAAGGATTTTTACGGTTTTATAAAGCCTTATTTTCATAAAGATTCCAACAAAATATTTCATGACTATTTTCAAAAAAATCCTTTTCTTTTAAAATTTCATGAAATTTTGTTAAAAGAAAATCATTTTGAAGAAAAAAGGATATTTTTCTCAAGAATTCATTTCAAGTGTTTTATCAAAACCATTTTCATCTAAGATGACATTATTTCACATGTGTATGTTTCAAGTATCATGTATATATTATTTACACATTTTTACTTTTCTTATTATTAAATGATATCCATTTATTTTATATGAATTATGTGATGATAGGATGATGTTTGTGAAACCCATTTTATTCGTTGGGTTATTATGAATAATGTATGTTTATTTTGTGGAACAAGTAAGAATGATTTCATTATGAGATGGGTGGGACCTATATCTCCCTCCAATGCATTGGGTAAATATTTTATATCTCATGAGATAGACATGGCTGGAATGGTAAGTTAATCTGGTTCAGTGTTACAGGACTGAAACGAGGAGTGAACTCGATTCAGAATGTGACTTTGTCCACTAAGATGGTCTTGGCAGCAATGCCTTGGCTACTATGGAAATCATTACATGTGCTTAATGGATTCCACAATTACATGTTTTATTCCAATTCTATTTTATCATGGTTTATGTTCCATTATGATCTATGACTTATGTACTTCCATGTTTTATGTCGTTGCTCGAGATTTTGATGTTTAAACATTATGTTCATGTTTTTAAGTTAAAATGTATATGGTATGTTTTATTTTATCCATGCTTACCCTTACTGAGCATTTGAGCTCACCCTATTTATGATTTATTTTCCCCCAGGATCAAAAGAAAGGTTTTAGGTAAGGAAACAAAAAGTGGAAGATCTTTATGGGAGATGTTGAAGTTCTTTCACCACGATTAGAAGATTACGTTCCATGTTTCCAAAGACACTAAACTATTAGGGTCCTTGTGTGTATGTTTTTGTTATGTATTAACTATTCCGCAAAAGTAATGTAGTGTCCATGTACGTCAGGCTTCGGGTCTCTACAGTTGGTATCAGAGGAAAGGTTTAGTCAACCTTTGGAAACTAGGATGCGATAAATTTAGTGGGATCCCTAGAGATATTTATAAGGTATGTCTAGGGATGTCCCTAAGGTTAAGTATAAGTATAGGTTATAGTCCTGGAATTGCGCTAATGATCTTAGAATTAAACCTAAGAAGTTATATATTGAAGGTAATCCCCCTTTATTATGTTGTTTTCCCTAGCATGATTTTTTCCTCTCACACTATTCTTTTTGGGTTTTAGATGATGGCTGGAACCAGAAGGAACCGTGTTGATCAATGAAATGGACAATGTAATGATTGTCCTCCTGAACAAACAAATTTTATGGGAGATGGAGTGAAAAATCTTATTGCTATACTTAAACAAGATATAAATCATTCTGGACTTCCAAATGAGCAGAGAAGGGAACAATATTCTATTGAGTCCTTCATGAGGCATCGTCCATCTTCTTTCTGTGGGTCTTCTGATCCACTTGTTGCTGAACAATGGATCAATACCTCTAAAAAGATATTTTCAGTTCTTCAATTTTCTGAACATGATAATGTCATCTTAGCAGTATATCATTTGGAAGGTGATGCTGATCAATGGTGGACTCTTATCAAGAATACGAGGCCAAGAGATGAAATTAAGTCCACGGAATGGGATAAGTTCACGAACTTATTTTTCAATAATTACTTCTCTAGTATTCTTTGTACAAAGATGGAGAAGGAGTTTCTTGAACTAATGAAAAAGGATGATGAATATTTTGGTATATACGAAGCGAATTTTACAAGGCTTGCAAGGTATGCATCTGGCTTTATCATCCAACTTGAAAGTAATGTTGATCGATTATTCAGTGGCTTAAAACCAAGTCTTCGAAGGGCATTAGCTATAAGAGACTTAAGTAGCTATGAAGAAATTGTACGTTGTGATATGAAGGTAGAAATGGAAGTTGGTGTTACATATCCATCTCATGGTTTTGACAAGAAACAAAAGATGGAGTTCAGGGAGAAATCTCAGAATAATGGTGAAAAGAAGATGAATGTTTCCTTATGCTCAAAGTGTGGAAATAAGCATGGTGGAGATTGTCTTAAATGGACTAGAAAATGTTTTAAGTGTGTAAAAGAAGGTCATCGAGCAGATGAGTGTCGATGTAATGGAAAAAGGGTTGCTAATGATGTGAATAAAGAAAAGACTGCAGAGAACGCACCACCAACACTTCAATGGTTCAAGTGCAAGGAAATGGGGCATTATGCTAATAAATTCCCTAATCCAAGGGTTAGTGATGATTGACATAAGAAACCACTTAAGGCAAAGGACAAAGGGAAGTCACATGCGATCACTATTGGTGATGTTGAACATGACAACGATGTGGTGGAATGATTAACTGTTTATGTAATGGGATTCCAAAATAATGTTGTATATAGTATCGTGGAATATTGGAATATTTATGTATTGGTCTATTGTGGTTTTCAATAATTTTATGGTACCTGTAACCATCGAAATTGATTGAGATATTTTTGGAAAGAAGATGATATGTGCATAATGAAGGGATAAGGAGAAAATGAAATGTTTGACAGTATTCATGAGCTCATGACTGATATAAAGATAAGGTTATATCATGGTTTGATTATAAAGAATTTTTGAATTTTGGTATCATTCATTTTTTCACTATGGTTTAATGGGTATTCATTTTTCCAAGAGAAAACATGATTAAGGTATTCACATGATTGGAATGTTACCAACAATATATATGGGGGATAAATGATGGTATTCACATGCTTGGTTGATGACATTTCAAGTAATCGTTTTCTTTATACTATGAGCTTAGACCGAAGTATTTTAGATAAGCCTAAAGATTGGAATGAATTATGTTGGACATATGTTAGTATTGTTTGGATATAACTTTATCTGATATTACTGATGGGATTTTATAGTAATTTAGTTTTAGAAAAAGGAAAACCTGCAGGACGGGCGACAACCCATCGCGTTGGACAAGGCTGTGGGAATCGAACCCACAACTGAAGTGAAACTGGCCTTTATCACCTATCACTGGCCTACATGAAGTCCTTGTTTAGTAGAAAATAGTTTTATTATATTAAGAAGTATGATATATGAAGTATAAGTCCATTTTAGGAACCATATATGATTAATCTCACTATATATAGACTTATGTATATTTAATAAATTTTGCTAGCATTTTGTTTGAGACAGATGGAATGACCTGTCATTCTATCACATGATCTGCTAACACTTCACGAATAAAAAATTCAACATCATTTCTTTAAGAGATGAAGTGTAAATTGATCAAGGCATGAACAACAATGAGATTGTACCAAAATAAAGTAAGTATTTATTCTAATTCAAATTTTTCAACTTTAGGGAAATGATCTTGAAAACCAAAAATGTTGTCCTAATGCCCTTATATCCGATGAATCAGATGGTACCCTAGATCATAATAAATTTATGGCTTTGTGATTGTTGTATTTTGCATAGCCTTGTTCTCTAACACTCTCCATCAGAACATGACAGTTAGATTTCTCTTCCATATCCATATTTTCATCTATGTTCTTCTATGTAGAAACCCAGTGATTAGTTAATTTGGATAACCGTTATGTTTCATACATTAGTTTTTAAAACCATGTTTTGTTATTACTTTATACGATGTGGGTTTATATTAATGAAACTTTCGAGTAGTAAACCATTTATAACCCCAACGAATTTCGACGGAAAAATTCCTTTTAAGGGGGGGGGGTAGAATGTAACACCTCGATATTTTATGAAAAATATTCTTTTTAATTTTATTTATGTCTTGTGTTCTACGATACACCAAAAGTAGCTTGCACTACACACTTCCTTGACTTGGCTTGCATTACACGCAATTGCGACCTTCCACGATAGCGTGTGTAGTACGCAATACCGAGTTTCACTAAATGAGATATTATTATAATATTATTATGAACTAGCTGTTATGAATTGTAATACCCACTTTTTGAAATTTTATAAATTTTATCTTTCAAAACGGACTTCATTTTTGGATTTGGAATATCAATATTAGCTTAGGGTGAAATTTTGGTACTTTTCGGATAACTTTCATATTCTAATGAATAGTGAAAATTACTAAATTTTAATTAAAAACAACTTTTTTAATCGAAATAATTAATAGTGATAAATTATTAATTTGAGTGGTTTTAAATTATATTTATAATATATTTTTACAATTTAATAAGATGTTGTCATTGGATTTAATTTCACATTTAAACCAGTTATAAACAAGTGTCAATCTTTTGATAGTTCTTATCTCTTAAAAACACGTTATTTGTTTTGACGACGGAAATTAATTTTTAAATTAATTAATGTAACTGATATGTTTTGAATTTTATAAAATAAAAATCATTTTTGAATTCATAATATCAAATATATCTTAGGCCTAATTTTTTGTATTTTTCTGGAAATAATCATTTTTTGATGAATAGTGAAACCACAAAGTGGTAGTTAAAAAAACTGAATTTTTCATAAAACTTAATTTTCCCACTTCTGTGAGTGGCATTTAGAAAATAAAAGAGACATGGTTAATGTCAAGGACAAAAATGTGGATCAATGAGATGAAAATAATTTTTTGTGAATAGTAACTTTTTACTTTTTTTACCACGATTAAAATTAATAGGGTAATTAAGAGTAAAACTGTTATTATTATTACCCTAAAACATGTCCTAATTCTATTGGATAAGTATAATTCGACCAAAAACAACCTTAGGAATAAAATATGACCATTTAGGCCCACTTGGATTATATTAGGATATTTATTATCAATTTATTTAAAGAAATGTTAAAATAGATAAAATCAAAGTTTAATAACTAAATCAATTTTAATATAGGGTTATACATAGGATAAATTCGACTATAAATATTAATTAGAAATCTAAAAATATTTCCAACATAATTATATTTTATTTGTAATTTTTATACTTAAAATAATTTAATTTATATATGATACAATGATGATGTAGTAATTATCCTATTAATGAAATATTGACATAATTGATGTTATATATACCCAAATAAATGTAATTTGAGACGTTTTATGAATTCAAATAAATTTATATGTTAATATGACATGTTATTATTGATTGAATTAATTTTTTTCGAACTAATCATTCTGTTATGATTTTCACTAAAATCAATTACCAAATACTGTAAAAATTGACATAAAATAGTTTTTAAAAAATATATTATATTATTAATTGTTATTATATTTTTAAAAATCTAAGGTTCAGCCAAGATACTTATATCATGATAGGTGTTTCATTAATGGACCACTTGGGGGTCTCTTAGATGTATATGGTATGTTTATTGACTATATAATATAAAAATACAAAGTGACATGGTAAATGTCGATCTAATTAACTAAGAGTTAAAACTAAAAGATAAGGTCAATATAGTGACCTAAAATTGTCTAAATTATATTGGATGAGATTATTTTGACCCATACCCACCTTATCTTTGAAATATATCAATTTTGAGCTATTACAAACCGAATTTTACTTTATAATAAAATAATATATTTAGTTATTCCAAAGGTGCCCCTCTCCTCCCTTATAAAAGGGCGCCTCCTCCCTCTCTTCCTCACACCACATTGAGCCTTCAAGCACGGACAACCCCTGAAAAATTCTATTCTCCACTTCCCAAGAAACATCATAGAGGTCCTGGTCTTCTTCAAAGACCAATTTTAGTGCCTTAAGAGGAGGTCTCAAAGAGGCGCTTCAAAGAAGAGGTAATGTCCATTACCGATTCTTTCAACTTTATTCTTCTTCCACTTCTTATTTTTTAGTTGTTTCATTATGAGGTAATAACATAAGTATCAATAAAATACTGATATGTCATTATAAGTATGAAAAAACCATATTTCACCACCTATCCATCCAACGGAAAACAAAATCATCGTGCGTGCGTACGTACGGAATACCGTCTCCACACCATGGTGTAATCTATTTTCCACCATCACCTTACATGGATGGGTATAATGGTGAAAGTAATGAATATATATGATTTTTGTAAAGTGATATTGATTCTGTAATATTAAACATACACTTTAATACAATTCCATGGTCTTGGGAATGATATCATCGCTCATGCGTATGTACGGACTACCATCTCCACGACGCAATGAGATTCACTCTCCATGTTAACCATTCATGAATGATTATAAATATATATAATGAATAATAATGAAATATATGACATAATAATGATACTGGATATATATATATATATGTATTGCATTTACTTAATTCCATTCAATTCATAAGGGAAACGAAAACAGCATTCATGCATACGTACGGCCTAACATCTCCATGAACGGTGTATTTCATTCCTTATATCGATCTATAATATATATGTATATGATGAATATATATTATATATTAATCATGTTTTACATCCTGGAATTATTTAAATCAGGATATAAGTAATAATAGGAAGAACAATAAGTCGAAACACATAAGATAAGTAAAATGATTTTACCCAAAATGCTGCTTTAACATGCAATTTACAAAAGAACGGGTAATATAAAGTCATAAGTGAAACATATATGATATAATAACAATGTATATGATTCTTTAATAAGTCAAAGACATTATTTAAATCATTATACAGGAGGTTCGGATACGTACGAAGCAAATCGGACCTAAGGTAAGGGGTAATTTTGGAAATCTCATTTTTATCCGAGATTGCTTATTCGTATGTATTTACTGGGGTTATTCTTATCGTCCATGTCCATGTTTTCTAAAAGTGTTCTTATGTATTTTTAATGTCCTTTTTACCCATTTTGAATTTTACTACATGGTATGTAAGGAATCTATCTTTTGTTTACGTATGAGGCACTTTTTTTACTTTTCTGACAAAAGTACGAGGAGAATGTTTTTTTAACTTATACAACATGAAAGTATTTTTATGGTTTTATAAAGCCTTATTTCAATGAAGCTTCCTACAAAATATTTCATGACTATTTTCAAAAAATTCATTTTCTTTTAAAATTGCATGACATTTTGTTAAAATAAAATGATTTTCAAGAAAAAAGGATATTTTTCTCATGAATTCATTTCAAGTGTTTTATCAAAACCATTTTCATCTAAGATGAAATAATTTCACATGTTTATGTTTCAAGTATCATGTCTCTATGATTTACATGTTTTCAATTTTCTTATTATTAAATGATATCCATTTCTTTTATATGAATTATGTGATGATTGAATGATGTTTATGAAATCCATTTTATTCGTTGGGTTATTATGAATGATGTATGTTTATTTTGTGGCACAAGTAATAATGATTTCATTATGAGATGGGTGGGACCTATATCTCCCTCTAGTGCATTGGGTAATGATTTTATATCTCATGAGATAGACATGGCAGGAATGGTAAGTTAATCTGGTTCAGTGTTATAGGACTGAAACGAGGAGTGAAATCTATTCAGAATGGAACTTTGTCCACTAAGATGGCCTTGGAAGCAATGCCTTGGATACTATGGAAATCCTTACATTTGCTTAATAGATGCCACAATTACATGTTTTATTCCCCTTCTATTTTATCATGGTATATGTTCCATTATGATCTATGCATTATGTACTTCCATGTTTTATGTCGTTGCTCAAGATTTTGATTTTAAACATTATATTCATGTTTTTATGTTCAAATGTATATGGTGTGTTTTATTTTATCCATGATTACCCTTACTGAGCATTTGACCTCACCCTATTTATGTTTTGTTTTCCCCCAGGATCAAAAGAAAGGTTTTAGGTAAGGAAACAAAAATTGGAAGATCTTTATGGGAGATGTTGAAGATCTTTCACCACGATTAGAAGATTACGTTCCATGTTTCCAAAGACACAAAACTATTATGGTCCTTGTGTGTCTGTTTTTGTTATGTATTAAGTATTCCGCAAATGTAATTTAATGTCCATGTACGTCAGGCTTCGGGTCTCTACAGACACACCTCCACTCCTACTGATGGGAGAGGGAGGGACTATGGCAGAAGTGTATGGGGAGACTATGGGATAGGGCATGGAGCGATGAAGCATTTAATGTGTGATAACATTAGAGATCATGCGGCATGACCCTCAAATGATTGGGGACTTATGTCAGTGGGAGTTCCTCAGAACAAATTTTAGGGAAATATGAGGAAACATAAATCTATTGAAAAGGATAATAGAACATATCCTTTTCGACTGATATCTATTCCTTATTTAATTTAAAAGGAATTGATAACCCTTAATCCCTAGAATGGGGAGGATCACATTAGTGTCCCATGGTTGGAATCTGGGTTACCATGGGAATGTATAATTACAGACATCCCTCGTATCTGAAGCATTGTTGGAATAACCTTCATGACTCCACTTACCATGGGTATGTTGACTCAAAGGCTCACACTTATGTGCCCGATAATCTAATTATTTAGGTCTGGTGTCATTGGAGGAGAATTTGTCCTGATGTCGGTGGACTGGTTCATAGAGGGACTATTTTGGACTAGTTGGTAACAATTATCAATGATTGGAGCAATAGGTAAGAGTTCCCGAAGACACCCCATTCCCAATACTATTTGTTATGAGGGATGGGGAGCTCCACATACGATAGTGGTATGAAGGTATAGGGGGAGGTCTTGTACCAAATAAGTTCACGGGCTTGGGCATGAACCACCATGCACCATATTGGTACACGATCATGAATGTGGTCTATCATTATGCTCTGAGTTTAATCTGAATACTGGTGCAGTACACGGCTCTAGGATAAATACGAATAGTGATACACTATGCAGAGTGCCATATCGATGGAGGGTCTTGGGGACTATCGTTCTCACGAATTTTATCGGCAATGAATATGTTGTTCTCTATTGAACCAATTAGGTTCTTATTTATCCCATTATTATTAATATACATCATTTTATGATTCGCGTCAACTTATACATACGGAGAACGGGGATTGGAACTCAGGCTTTTCCAATTATTCGATACTGAAGCCAGAATCCTCTCCGAATTCTTACTTCTAACCTCTGGGGTCCCCTTCATGCTATATTCGTCCATCCCATATCAATTTCTTCTGTGCTCGATTTATACAGCATTGGGAAATCGTATCTATGGGAATGGGTCAAATTTTGTGGAATCCCATGAAGAGATATCTTGAATCGTGGAAGACTCGGTCAATCGGGGTTGCGGAGGCTATGGTTCACGAGTCATATTTCACATAATCGAGTGAATTTGCGTCGTTAGTGAACTACTGAGTTTTTAAAATGGTTTTTGGATGGCCATCACGCACTTTATTCTCCTTGTGATGTAGTTCATGGGTACCTGGGTATGATGGCCATCACTCTCTGGGCTAGCGCCTTATAGGATATTCTGTATGTCGGTGGATTGCAGTTCACTTAGTCCGCGAACCCTTCCTTGTGATGGTACGTGGGTGACTCGAAACTCTTTGGGAAAATTAAATTATCCATGTTTCTTCTAAAATTTCCAAATCAATTTGATTTCATTTGCCTTGTAAGACATGCAGGAATGATTTCATTCTTTTTCAATGTGATTGTGGGGTCATTTTCTTCTCTTAGTGAAGTTTTCAGGACCCGAAATATTCCCCCCATTAGAATGGGGTATGTTCGGAACAAAGGGTAGACTATTCTGATGTAAAAATGGTCCTGAATGGAAGTGGTCCATGGTAGAGTGCTCTCGACTCTACCCCAGATTCTTTTTCATTTCTGCACCGTCTCTTTTGAGAAATCCACAATCAGGAACTGATTCGTACGTATCGCGAATTGATGTTTTCAACATTGCATGTAACAACCAGATATTATATGATAAGTATTCTTTTTAATTTATTTGATGTCATGTGTTTTATGCTACAACAATATTATCTTGTGCTATACATCACACTGTATTAATTTAAAGTATACGCAGCACTATTCTTAGATTGTGTTACACACAATTTCAAGTTCATTTTATAATAGTCACTCTACGCAACATTGAGTGTATATATATATATATATTCAATGTATAAATGAAATATGGTTGGATTCTGTTATATGAAATAATAAAGGATTCTTGCACAACACACAACCTTGACTTGGCTTGCATTACACGCAATCGTGACCTTCCTCGATAGCGTGTGTTGTACGCAATACCGGGTTTTACTAAACAACGATATATTATTATAATATTATTATGAACTAGCCGTTATGAATAGTATTAACTAAATTTTGAATTTTATAACATTATTATTCATCTTACAAATTTTCTAGAACATGGTATAAGAACAAAATAAATTTTTCGGGTAAAATAAGTATTTTTAAAAAAATGCATTTTTGCCGCCTTTTGATGGCGCACCCACTTTAAATATAGTTTTTGACATGTTTATAAGTTCAATTTGAAAAAAAATAAAATTATTCTTTTGAATCAAGATATAAAAATTTACTTTGTATAAATTTGTCATATTATTCTGATAACTTTCATATTTTAATGAATAGTAAAAACACGCTATATTTTAATTAAAAACAAATTTTTTCATCGCAATAATTTATATGGTTAGATTATCTTTTTATTTGGTTTTAAAGTGTAATTAGAATATATTTTTACCATTTAATCCAATGTTGTTCATTGCAATATATTTCACTTTGAAATTGGATATAAACAATTATCAATCTTTTGATTGTTTTTGTTATGTATTAAGTATTCCGCAAAAGTAATGTATTGTCCATGTATGTTAAGCTTCGGTCCTCTATAGTTGGT
This sequence comes from Viscum album, assembly GCA_963277665.1. Classification (NCBI taxonomy): domain Eukaryota; kingdom Viridiplantae; phylum Streptophyta; class Magnoliopsida; order Santalales; family Viscaceae; genus Viscum; species Viscum album. The sequence continues at coordinate 1,119,130,900 of OY728120.1, forward strand.
ATCAGAGGAAAGGTTTAGTTAACCATTGGAAACTAGGATTCGAAAATGTTAGTGAGATCCCTAGAGATATTTCTAATGTATGTCTAGGGATATCACTAAGGATAAGTATACATATAGGATATAGTCCTCGAACTACAGTAAAGATCATAAAATTTAACCTAAGATGTTAGAAATTGACAGTACTCCCCCTTTACTAGGTTGTTTTCCCTAGCATGATATTTTCCTCTCACACTATTCTTTTTGGGTTTTAGAAAATGGCTGGAAATAGGAAGATTTGTGATAATGGAGGATATGATGGACAATTGAATGATATTCTTCATGAGAAACCAAATGAAATTGGATCTGGAGGTCCACATATTGTTATTATACATAATCAGCAATCTCATAATATGATCAATAATCTCAACTTTGGTAAGTATCCCGACTCAGCTAATAAGAGAAAGATGGAGTTTCATGATGATCATAGAGGAAAGAAAGTTCAATTCCCCTCATGTAAATCATGTGGGAAGAGGCATCAAGGAGAATTTTTCAAAGGAACTGGAAGATGCTTTGGGTGTGGAAAAGAAGGACACAAATCTAGTAAGTGCAAAGGAAAAGGTTCAGTTAACACCATGGATAAGGGTAATGGTATTGCTACGACATCAACAATGATTAGATGTTTTAAATGTGGAATGTATGGGCATTATGCAGACCAATGCCCTAAGGAAAAATCTCATGAAGAGAATCAGCATGGTCATATGGGTAGTATTTATGTGGATGATGATGAGGATACAACAAATGATATATGCGATTAAAGAAGTGCTGAAGATCAGTCTGTTATTTAAGATGTTAGTGGAATATCAAGAGTTATGTTGTGTTGGTAATGGTACTATGGAATAAAGAATTATCTATGGATTGTTACACTATTGTTTTTACAAAAGTATTTGAAAGTATATGTTGAATGGTACCGGTAACCATGAAACATTATTCAGATATTTTTGGAAGGAAGATGATATGCGGATAAGGAGAAAATAATATGTTTGATAGTATTCATGAGCTCATGATTGATATACAGACTGAGTGATATCATGGTTTGATTATATAGATTTTTTGGATTTTTGGATGTGGAAAGAGTTAAATTTTAAAAACAATCATTTGTTCACTATGGTTCAATGGGTATTCATTCTTCAAGAGAATACATGATTAAGGTATTCACATGTTTGTAATATTACCAACAAGATATATATTATGATATATGGGGGATAAATGATTGAATTCACGTGATTGTTATGTGACATTTCATGTAATCATTTTCTTTATACTATGAGCTTGAACTGAAGTATTTTAGATAAGCCTAAATATTGGAATGGATTATGTTATACATAAGTTAGTATTTTCAGAACTTTTTTCGATATTATTGATGGTATGTTATAGTAATGTAGTTTTAAAAAAAGGACAACCTACAGGACGAGCGAAAACCCATCGCGTCGGACAAGGCTATGGGAATCGAACCCACAACCGAAGTGCGACTGGCCTTTATCGCCTACCACTGTCCTTCAGGAAGTCCCTGGTTAGTAGAAACTAGTTTTATTTTATTAAGTGTTATGATATATGAAGTATAATTTCATTTTAGGAACCATATATGATTAATATCACTATAGATGGACTTATGTATTTTTGATAACTTTTATAACCTTTTTTTTAGACAGATGGAATGACCCATCATTCTATTTCATGATCTGCTAACACTTCCCGAATGAAAAATTCAACTTCATTTCTTTAAGAGATGAAGTTGAAATTTTCCAAAGAACGACCAACGGTGAGACTATACCAAAATCACAAAAGTATTTCTTCTAATTCCAATTTTATCAAATTTAGGGAAATGATCTGGAAAACCAAAAATGTTCTCCTAGTGCCCTTATATCCGATGAATAATATGGTACCTTAGATCATCACAAATATATGGCTTTGTGATTGTCGGCTTTTTCATAGCCATGTCCTCTACCACTCTCCATCAGAACTTGATGGTTAGATTTTTCTTCCATATCCATATTTTCACCTATGTTCTCCTTTGTGGAAACCCAGCGATTAGTTAATTTGGGTAACTGTTATGTTTCATACATTAGTTTTTAAAGTTAAGTTTTGGTATTTCATTTTTCGATGTGTGTTGCAATTAATGAAACATTCAAGTATAAAACCATGTATAACCCCAACGAATTTCGAGGGTGAAATTCATTTTAAGGGGGGTAGAATGTAACAACCCGATATTTTATGATAAGTATTATTTTTAATTTATTTGATGTCATGTGTTTTATGGTACAACAAGATTATCTTGTGCTATACGCCACACTGTATTAGCTTGAAGTATACGCAAAACTATTCTTAGATTGTGTTACACACAATTTCAAGTTCGTTTTATAATTGTCATTCTACGGAACATTGAGTGTGTATATATATATATATATATTTAATGTATAAATAAAATATGGTTGGATTACGTTATACGAAATAATAAAGGATTCTTTCACAACACGCAACTCTTCCTTGTCTTGCATTACACTCAATCGCGTACTTCCTCGATAGCGTGTGTTGTACGCAATACCAGATTTTACTAAACAACGATATATTAATATAATATTATTATGAACTAGCCATTATGAATAGTATTAACTAAATTTTGAATTTTAAAACATTATTCTTCATCTTACACATTTTCTAAAACATGGTATAAGAATAAAATAAATTTTTCAGGTAAAATAAGTATTTTTCAAAAAATGCAGTTTTGCCGCCTTTTGATGGCGCACACACATTAAATCTAGTTGTTGACATGTTTAAATGTTTAATTTGACAAAATAAAATTCTTCTTTGGAATCAGGATATAAAAATTCACTTTGGGTAAATTTTTCATATTATTATGATAACTTTCATATTTTAATGAATAGTAAAAACAAGCTAAATTTTAATTAAAAACAACTTTTTTCATCGCAATAATTTATATGGATAGATTATATTTTTAATTGGTTTTAAAGTGTAATTAGAATATATTTTTACCATTTAATCCAATGTTGTTCATTGGAATTTGTTTCACTTTGAAATTGGATATAAACAAGTATCAATCTTTTGATTATTTTTGTTTCTTAAAAACACGCTATTTGTTTTGATAACGGGAATTAAATTTAAAATTAATTAATTCCACTCATATTCTATGAATTTTGAAAAATATACATCAATTTTGAATTTGGAATATCAAATAATGCTTAGGCTGAGTTTTGGTATTTTTCTGAAAAACTTCAATTTTCGATGAATACTGAAACCACTTAGTGGTTGTTAAAAAATGACTTTTTTTAATTCAAATTAAATTTTACCACTTCTGTGAATTGAATTTCAGAAATTCGGGACACACAGTTAATATCAAGGACTAAAATTTGGTTCCATGAGAAGAAAATAATTTTTGGTGAATAGTATATTTTTACTTTTATTTACCACGGTTAAAAGTAAATAGGATAATTAAGGGTAAAAATGATATTATTATTACCATAACAAATGTCCTAATTCTATTGGATAAGTTTAATTCAACCCGAAAAAATATTAGTAATACAATTTGACCATTTAGGCCCACATGGATTAGATTTGGACATTTAATATTAATTTATTTAAAGAAGGGTTAAAATAGTTAAAATCAAAGTTTAATATGTAAATCATTTTTAATAAAGTGTTATAGAAAAGATATATTCGACTATAAATATTCATTATAAAGATAAAAATATTTCCTACATAATGGTATTTTATTTATAATTTTTAGACATTATATAATTTAATTTATTTATGACACAAAGACGATGCAGTAATTATCTTATTAATGAAATATTGACATAATTGATGTTATAAATACTGAAATAAATGTAATTTGGGACTTTTTATGAATTTCACTAATTTTATAGGTTAATATGACATGTTAGTTTTGGTTTAATTAAAAGTTTCCGAACTAATCATTCTGTTATGATTTTCACAAAAATCAATTACCAAATAGTATCAAAATTGACATAAAATTGTTTTTAAAACAAATAATATATTATTAATTGTTATTTTATTCATAAAAATATAAGGTGGCCAAATGACTTAGATATGATTATATATATTAATAATAAACAACTTGGGGTTATTTTTGATTGTTATAGTAAGTTTATTAACCTTATAGTGTAAGAAAACAAGAAGACACGGTAAAAGTAAAATTATTTAACTTAATGTTAAATCTAAATGATAAGGTTAAAATAGAAACCTAAACTTGTCTGAATTCTATTGGATGAAATTATTTAGACCCATACCCACATTAGCTTCAAAATAAATCAATTTTTAGAAATTAAAAACCGAATATGACTTTATAATAAAATATTAATTTTAGTTTTTTCAAAGGTGCCCCTCTCCTCCCTTATAAAAGGGGACCTCCTCCCTCTCCTCCTCACACGAATTTGAGCCTTAAAGATCGGCCAAACCCTTTCGATTTAACTTTCCCACTTCCCTAGAAACATCCTCTAGGTCCTTTTCTTCTTCAAACACCAATTTTAGTGCCCTAAGAGGAGGTCTCAAAGAGGTGCTTCAAAGAAGAGGTAATGTCTGTTACCGATTCTTTCAACTTTATTTCTTCTTTTACTTATTCTTATTTACTTGTTTAATTATGAAGTAATAACATCAGTATCACTCATATACTGATATGTTATTATATGTATGAAACAACCCTATTTCACCATCTATCCACCCTACGGAAAACGAAATCACCGCACGTGCGTACGTACGGAATACCGTCTCCACGCCATGGTGTAATCTATTTTCCACCACCACCTTACTTGGATGGGTATAATGGTGTAAATAATTACTATATATATTATTATTCTAAAGTTATATTGATTCTGAAATAGTATACATGCACTCCAATACAATTCCATGGGAACGATATCATCGCTCGTGCGTATGTACGGATTACCGTCTCCACGACGCGATGAGATTCATTTCCATGTTAAAAATTAAAGAATGATTATAAAGTATATATAATAAGTAATAATGAAATATATTACATAATAATGATATTGTATTTATGTACATATATATGTATGTCATATACTTAATTCCATTCAATTCAATAAGGAAAAGATAACAGCGTTCATGCGTATGTACGGTCTACCGTCTCCATGAACGGTGTATTTCTTTCCATTTATCGATCTATTATATATATGTATATTCTGAATATATATTATATATAAATCATTTTTTACATTCTGGATGTAAGTAATCATGATCTATGTAATCATAAGAATAATTACAAGTTAAAACACGAACGACAAATGAAACGATTTTACCCAAAATGCTACTTTAACATGAATTTACAAAAGAACGGGTAATATAAAGTAATAAGTGAACCACATATGATATAATAACAATGAATATGATTCCGTAATAAGTCAATGACATTATTTAAATCATTATACAGGAGTTTTGGATATGTACAAATCATATCGGACCTAAGGTAAGGGATAATTTTCCAAATCTTATTTTTATCCGAGATTGCTTATTCGTAAGTATTTACTGGGGTTATTGAAATCATCCATGTCCATGTTTTATAAAAGTGTTTTCATGTATGTTTAAAGTATTTTTTACCCATTTTGACTTTTAACCCATGGTATGGACAGAATCTTTCTTTTATTTACCCTATAAGGTACTTTTTTACTTTTCCGACAGAAGTACGAGAAGAATGTTTTTTTAACGTATACGGCATGAAAGGGTTTTTAAAGTTTTATAAAGCCTTATTTTCATGAAGCTTAATCCAAAATATTTCATTAATATTTTCAACAAAATCCTTTTCTTTTAAAATTGCATGACGTTTTGTGAAACGAAATTGATTTTGAAGAAGAAATGATATTTTCTTCAAGAATTCATTTCATGTGTTTTATCAAAATCATTTTACATATAAGATGACATTATTTCATATGTGTATGTTTCAAGTATAAGGTATCTATGATTTACATGGTTTCAATTTTCTTATGATGAAATATCCATTTCTTTTATATGGATTATGTGATGATGGGATGATGTTTATGAAACCCATTTTATTCGTTGAGTTATTATGAATGATGTATGTTTATTTTGTCGCACAAGTAAGAATGATTTCATTATGAGATGGGTGGGACCTATATCTCCCTCCAATTCATTGGGTAATGATTTATATCTCATGAGATAGACATGGATGGAACGCTAAGTTAATCTGGTTCAGTGTTACTGGACTGAAACGAGGAGTGAAATCGATTCAGAAAGGGACTTTGTCCACTAAGATGGTCTTGGCAGAAATGCATTGGCTACTATGGAAATCATGACATGTGTTGAATGGTTTCCACAATTACATGTTTTATTTCCATTATTTTTTATCATGGTTGATGTTCCATTATGAAATATGCCTACTTCCACGATTTATGTCTTTTCTCATGATTTTGATGTTTAAATTTCATGTTCAAGTTTTTGCTTTCAAATGTTTATGGATTGTTTTATGTTCTCTATGTTTACCCTTACTGAGCCTTTGAGCTCACCCTTTTAATGTTTTCTTTTCCCCCAGGATTAAAAGAAAGATTTTAGGTAAAGAAGAAAAAAGGGGAAGATATTTATGGGAGATGTTGGAGATCTTTCACCACGATTAGAAGATTATTTTTCCATGTTTCCAAAGACACTAAACTATTACGGTCCTTGTGTGTCTGTTTTTTTATGTATTAAGTATTCCTCAAAAGTAATTTATTGTCCATGTACGTCAAGCTTTGGGTCTCTACATTTCTTCTACCTACTAACCAGATTTTTTATTTCAGGAATGTTGTTGTAGAATTTAAAACTAAAATATAGACCTCCACGTAGGAGAATGCTACGTAGCTTGCATGTCCTGCACAACGAAACCTAATTGGAGAACTACACATTAATCATTAATAATAAGAACATAAAAATTTAAATAGAAACCTTGAATATTATCTAAGTTAGGCCTTGGTTTTTGGTATCTGCCTTCCATAAACCCTTCTGTTCAATGGAAAGCACTCCGCGAGCCCGCGCCTTTTGGGACTTTAGCATACCACAGCTATCCGTGGAATGATGTTTCTACATAATGTAGTAGTATGTGGGGATCATCATTATTTATTGTGTAGTATGTGGGGATTACTTCTATGTATCGCACACCATGTAGGAAGTGGTTGTCATAAACTATTTTTGAGAATAGTACATGGACCCCATGCAGTCATTTTTTATGTCCTTTAACAATTTTCATGGCCTTTATCAAACTATTTTTATTGGACTAACATTTTTGGGCTTTTGAATTTTCCAATGTAGGATTCGCTGGCCCATTCATAGGCTGTGATGAATTCGACGAAGATAAGGGCAACCACGGTGGGAGACGGTGAGTTCCATCAATGACCCTACATTGTTCCTTGTCACATATTCTTAAAAGATATCCTCATGAAAGATCTCTTAGGGTCACTTCTATAGGTGAATGGGAATAAACCTAGAGCTCTCCGCACTTGAATTCATCCATCCCTCTTGTCTCAAAAGATTCCAGGGTCATATTGAGCTACCCTCAATGTGGGATGATATAAAACCTAGGGATATGATCTTTAATAGGATCTGACACATGTTCTCAGATTAGCAGGTTTCTTTTTCATATTTTGGAGTGGATGAATCCTCCCATCCCATGATGTATATACTGGGGTTCCGGCCTACACATTGATAATGGATGCTATGCTAGAATAGGGATGACACATCAATCTATACACTCATGATCAATCCCAACATTATGAGTAGAAGGGAAAAATATAGGAAGTTAGGCCTCCACATCATCTCAACAGACCGTTTCAATTTCTGTAAGGGTGTATGGCTGTACACATCCCTTGCTATGACTTTAGACACACTGTAAAGGTTCCTTGTTCCAACTTTTCACCCACCGTTCCTAAAATTTCAATTTTTTATCCCAAGATAATAAGAATTATTTGTGTAGTCGCGCTGCTGAACGAAGCTTATTACTTTTCCTTTTTTCTGTATCCTAGTCATCATGGGTTGTTATGTGGTGAAAATGGTTTTTCATTAGAGGAATTCTCATACAATATCACACATTGGTATTAGAATCTCACTGATCACATAGATTGAGTAGCCATATTTGAGCCATACATCCCTTATCGGGTTTCCAAGAAATTTGGGAGTCTCTTACAAAATGCTCTTTTTCTTACTATTCTATTAAGGGGATAATCTCAACCCATAATTATTCTCCAGTTATGGCTTATGAAGATATGGTAAATTTAATCAATGGATGATATCATTACCAATATAATGGGATCCACTTTACTATCAATGGAATATGCCCAACTATGGGTGGGTTGTTACCCTTACGGGGTGCTGACAGGAGAAATTCATAGGGTCCAAAAGCCTTTAACCATTCTTCACCCTATTCTCACACCGATTACCATGCCATAAATTTCCTCTTATATGATACGTGTGATGAATAAAAATCTTATTCATGTTCCTCCAGCTTCCATAATGGTTATGCCATCTATTCCTACCCTTGTGGTAAGATGATGCCCGATTCCCCACCATAAGCGTCTAGAAGGTGCTTAATCGATGCATCCAATCTTAGTGGGGAGTGATACATACTGCTCCTATCATGTGGGTGTTTCCCATGAACCAAATTAGGCTGGCCCCACAGAGTATCATCTAACACCGTGAAGGTCACGTACAGCCCTCAGCGTCTAGATCTAGTGATCGAACCATTTTTGGGTAAGGAGAGCCCCCCCCCCTTAATTGGAAACTTATATTAAGTCCCCTCCCGCTCCTATAATGAAACATAATTCCTATAGTACCATTACTAATGGTGATGATCAAGGCAATGGTGTAGTGGGGAGGCACTGTGAAGTATACAAATAGGCAAAGCGTCATTTATGTTCCGTTTCCATGGAAACACCTATGCCTAGCATTACTAACAATACTAACATCTTCTAGAAGTTATTTACTGAGTAGGGTTCCAGTTCCTTTGATTATTGGAAATCATATATCCTTATCTACCTGATCATCATAGCTCGGTAATACCTTGCTTCTTGTGAGGATAAGCTTTCCAAGTTCAATTATTCCCCTCATCGGGTGGCAACCTTCTGAGATATATTGTAGGAACACAATCACCTAACGGTTGAATATGTGATGGAATATGATTTTTTGATCACCCAGATGGATGAGATACGGGAGTGCGAGGCCTGCAAAACAATTTTGAGGGCTCAACTGGCCTCTTCATTTTTTAATTACGAAGCTATCTAGAAGAAAGGGTGAGACCTTAAAGTCATTCCGAAACACGTGTTCCCAACAGTTAGATAAGGATATATGAGTTCCAATAATCAAAGGAACTGGAACCCTACTCGGTAAATAACTTCTAGAAGTTGTTAGTATTGTTAGTAATGCTAGGCATAGGTGTTTCCATGGAAAGGGAACATAAATGACGCTTTGCCTATTTGTATACATCACAGTGCCTCCCCACTACACCATTTCCTTGATCATCACCATTAGTAATGGTACTATAGGAATTATGTTTCATTATAGGAGCGGGAGGGGACTTAATATATGTTTCCAATTAAGGGGGGGGGGGGGCTCTCCTTACCCAAAAATGGTTCGATCACTAGAGCTAGACGCTGAGGGTTGTACGTGACCTTCACGGTGTTAGATGATACTCTGTGGGGCCAGCCTGATTTGGTTCATGGGAAACACCCACATGATAGGAGCAGTATGTATCACTCCCCACTAAGACTGGATGCATCGATTAAGCACCTTCTAGACGCTTATGGTGGGGAATCGGGCATCATCGTACCACAAGGGTAGGAATAGATGGCATAACCATTATGGAAGCTGGAGGAACATGAATAAGATTTTTATTCATCACACATATCATATAAGAGGAAATGTATGACATGGTAATCGGTGTGAGAATAGGGTGAAGAATGGTTAAAGGCTTTTGGACCCTATGAATTTCTCCTGTCAGCACCCCGTAAGGGTAACAACCCACCCATAGTTGGGCATATTCCATTGATAGTAAAGTGGATCCCATTATATTGGTAATGATATCATCATCTGATTAAATTTACCATATCTTCATAAGCCATAACTGGAGAATAATTATGGGTTGAGATTATCCCCTTAATAGAATATTAAGAAAAAGAGCATTTTGTAAGAGACTCCCAAATTTCTTGGAAACCCGATAAGGGATGTATGGCTCAAATATGGCTACTCAATCTATGTGATCAGTGAGATTCTAATCCCAATGTGTGATATTGTATGAGAATTCCTCTAATGAAAAACCCTTTTCACCACATAACAACCCATGAGGACTAGGATACAGAAAAAAGGAAAAGTAATAAGCTTCGTTCAGCAGCGCGACTACACAAATAATTCTTATTATCTTGGGATAAAAAATTGCAATTTTAGGAAAGGTGGGTGAAAAGTTGGAACAATGAACCTTTATAGTGTGTCTAAAGTCATAGCAAGGGATGTGTACAGCCATACACCCTTACAGAAATTGAAACGGTCTGTTGAGATGATGTGGAGGCCTAACTTCCTATATTTTTCCCTTCTACTCATAATGTTGGGATTGATCATGAGTGTATAGATTGATGTGTCAACCCTATTCTAGCATAGCATCCATTATCAAAGTGTAGGCCGGAACCCCAGTATATACATCATGGGATGGGAGGATTCATCCACTCCAAAATATGAAAAAGAAACCTGCTAATCTGAGAACATGTGTCAGATCCTATTAAAGATCATATCCCTAGGTTTTATATCATCCCACATTGAGGGTAGCTCAATATGACCCTGGAATCTTTTGAGACAAGAGGGATGGATGACTTCAAGTGCGGAGAGCTCTAGGTTTATTCCCATTCACCTATAGAAGTGACCCTATCCACAACTCTAATTGGATAGGAGAGAAAGACCGGAGGGGATGATCAAGTAATCCATATTACATAAGCAGTATGATCCTTGTCAATGGGGATACATGGTCGGTATGATCTCAAGTAGTGGCTTCTGGGAGAAAATCACTATACATATCTCCAAAAATGGGGAGTCCTCCAAGTTGTTGGATGTCCCATAAGCTGATCCCCACCTCCCTATGTGACAAATGGAATGTGTTGGTGCTTGAACACCAGTGGATCAGTACCCCAGGAAGGATTTCACCTAGGGAGAAGGCTACTTATTGAGAAACCCAAACTGCCTGATATATGTTTACTGCTTTCAAATCATCAGGGGTCTCTAAAAAGATTTGATGTACCCAGAATGTCTATGCACATTTTTCAGATAAGCATCTTCTAGCTCGCAGGTCTCACTTGGTTCCCCACCCGCCATTAAGTTCTTCATGGTAAATTTGAATAATAGACAGGTACTCTTTGGATACTAGTTTCAAGACAGTGTTGCGACACCTGTGATCACCCTGATTCCCTGAAGATCCTTCTAATATGAACACATATTCTTAAATCAGAGTATTTATAACATCTCCTTATATGGAAATACTGGACCGATCATATCCATCATGTGATTATAAGTGAATGAAATGGGTATTGGGGTTGTGGATAGGCTCACTCTTATAGGTGAATGGGAATAAACCTAGAGCTCTCCGCACTTGAAGTCATCCATCCCTCTTGTCTCAAAAGATTCCAGGGTCATATTGAGCTACCCTCAATGTGGGATGATATAAAACCTAGGGATATGATCTTTAATAGGATCTGACACATGTTCTCAGATTAGCAGGTTTCTTTTTCATATTTTGGAGTGGATGAATCCTCCCATCCCATGATGTATATACTGGGGTTCCGGCCTACACTTTGATAATGGATGCTATGCTAGAATAGGGTTGACACATCAATCTATACACTCATGATCAATCCCAACATTATGAGTAGAAGGGAAAAATATAGGAAGTTAGGCCTCCCCATCATCTCAACAGACCGTTTCAATTTCTGTAAGGGTGTATGGCTGTACACTTCCCTTGCTATGACTTTAGACACACTGTAAAGGTTCCTTGTTCCAACTTTTCACCCACCTTTCCTAAAATTTCAATTTTTATCCCAATATAATAAGAATTATTTGTGTAGTCGCGCTGCTGAACGAAGCTTATTACTTTTCCTTTTTTCTGTATCCTAGTCCTCATGGGTTGTTATGTGGTGAAAAGGGTTTTTCATTAGAGGAATTCTCATACAATATCACACATTGGGATTAGAATCTCACTGATCACATAGATTGAGTATCCATATTTGAGGCATACATCCCTTATCCGGTTTCCAAGCAATTTGGGAGTCTCTTACAAAATGCTCTTTTTCTTACTATTCTATTAAGGGGATAATCTCAACCCATAATTATTCTCCAGTTATGGCTTATGAAGATATGGTAAATTTAATCAATGGATGATATCATTACCAATATAATGGGATCCACTTTACTATCAATGGAATATGCCCAACTATGGGTGGGTTGTTACCCTTACGGGGTGCTGACAGGAGAAATTCATAGGGTCCAAAAGCCTTTAACCATTCTTCACCCTATTCTCACACCGATTACCATGCCATACATTTCCTCTTATATGATACGTGTGATGAATAAAAATCATATTCATGTTCCTCCAGCTTCCATAATGGTTATGCCATCTATTCCTACCCTTGTGGTAAGATGATGCCCGATTCCCCACCATAAGCGTCTAGAAGGTGCTTAATCGATGCATCCAATCTTAGTTGGGAGTGATACATACTGCTCCTATCATGTGGGTGTTTCCCATGAACCAAATCAGGCTGGCCCCACAGAGTATCCTCTAACACCGTGAAGGTCACGTACAGCCCTCAGCGTCTAGCTCTAGTGATCGAACCATTTTTGGGTAAGGAGAGCCCCCCCTTAATTAGAAACATATATTAAGTCCCCTCCCGCTCCTATAATGAAACATAATTCCTATAGTACCATTACTAATGGTGATGATCAAGGCAATGGTGTAGTGGGGAGGCACTGTGAAGTATACAAATAGGCAAAGCGTCATTTATGTTCCCTTTCCATGGAAACACCTATGCCTAGCATTACTAACAATACTAACATCTTCTAGAAGTTCTTTACCGAGTAGGGTTCCAGTTCCTTTGATTATTGGAACTCATATATCCTTATCTACCTAATCATCATAGCTCGGTAATACCTTGCTTCTTGTGAGGATAAGCTTTCCATGTTCGATTATTCCCCTCATCGGGTGGCAACCTTCTGAGATATATTGTAGGAACACAATCACCTAACGGTTGAATATGTGATGGAATATGATTTTTTGATCACCCAGATGGATGAGATACGGGAGTGCGAGGCCTGCAAAACAATTTTGAGGGCTCAACTGGCCTCTTCATTTTTTAATTACGAAGCTATCTAGAAGAAAGGGTGAGACCTTAAAGTCATTCCGAAACACGTGTTCCCAACAGTCCAGGATGATGTTGAAGAGAGATATTCTTTAGAAAAAACTCTTCACGGCCCACGACAGTCACATTCCATTTTTATGGAAAGGGTGAGCTACATAACCTTACCCATATCATGATGTGTACTCGTTTTCCTATTGATACTATGAAGAGACTCCAAATTGGGGATGTTCCTCCATTTTTTGTTGTACTTAATGTAACTAATTTTCCTTATAATTCTTTTTCATTTCTATTTCCTATCCGGTCAATTAATCACAATCAATCATATAAATATCATTTCGATCGGGTATTAATTTTAAACTATGATTTGAATCCAATAAAGTGAAATAACCAAATTGGGTTCAGATTTTTTCCAGAGTTGCGGGACTCAGCGAGAATAGTTCGACTATTGATGAGGTTTTATGGAAATCCTCTATTTTTTTTTCTTTTCCTATAATTAACAAAAAAATTTCCTATTCCTATTTGACAAGGTAGTAGCGGGTATTAATTTACTTTTTCATAGGCCTCCCTTTGCAATTTTGTGACCTAACAATATTTACATATCTTTTTATATCTCAAAAAAAATTATAAACCATACATAGTGTAGGTTTAACGAACTGATATTACACTTTTAACTAGAGGATCCCTTTTGTGGATTTTCACTCCAGTTATTATGGAATCTTTTTCACTGGTATTTTACAGTCCATCCAATCAAACATATTAATTATTTTTTATGTCGAAAATCATTGACCAAACATGATGGGGGAAGGGCCCCAATTCGGGATTCGTCAGTCAGGAATGTCCTAATATCATTCCAGTTGGATTGAGGTATTTCACATGACCTTAAATCTATGATATATGGACATGCATGAGGTTCGGGAGCTATTTTAAGAGGAAATAGGTGGGAGAGGACACTCTTGAGAACAAATTTTACTTTGAATTACGGTTGTTCTGTGGAAAACAAATGCAGATCCATTGGGGCATGATGTGCATAATCAAACAATGGTGTCAAAAATACCCTAGCCTTAATGATCTGATGGACCAGGAGGATTTACAATACTTTTAATTTGTTTTGATGTTGGGAGGCACATTGGGTGACCTATCTATGTGATGATTTCTGAAATTATTAGTTACATTCGTATCATCTTTTAGTGGGAAATCGTTTCCACATGATCCATACTTGTATAAGGAAAATCCGGTTAATGGTCATTTCAATTATAAATCGTTTCCATGTCTGGGAATTTGAAAACAGGAAGATATGTTAACCATTATCTAGAGGGGTTATCCAAATACAGGGGTTGAGATGGGACATGAATGTCATATGAGAGTACAGAATTTGGAAAGGACCCTCTTGAGGAATAATTCACCTTTGATTGATGGTCATTTCATAGCCATCATATTCAGAGCCACTGGGCTATAATGTGCATAGTAAAACAATGGATTATGCATGAAGCTGGCCTTCCATCTACAATGGCTATGAAGGATTATGGATATTTGGAAATTTCTGAACACGACATATGATCTTTGGAAATGGGTGAACCTGATCATGAAAATGGACATTTCATTTAGCAAAACACTTCTGGGAAACCTAGAAATAAGTGAGGTAATTTTTCCCATTTATATGTAGATTGACATCACGTATAAGAATGGGGTATATTATTTTACAGCAACATCAAGAGAGACCAAATTTGTATTGATCGCTCATGTTATGATATATCTAGCATGTGGATGGGAAAGAGAATGTAATCCATCGCTTTGAAGAGAATTTTAATTAGTAGGTATTTCATGAGGCTTGTATACCATTGTGTATACTAGGATAGGTGAGGACACTCATGGGGATTAATTTTTCATTGATTCATTTTCATCTTGTAGGAATCATATATAGAGCCATCAGGGCATAATGTGCATAATCAAAAAAATATGTCCATAGCCGGATGGCCTTCCATCTCAGATGGCCATGGAAGATTTTGGGATCTGAGATTATACAATGCACATAGTCTAAGGTATGGTAGGAGTGTATCTAGATACATTTTAGACCATTAGATTGTGATTAACTCATAGAACCAGGTATCCCTTACGTAGATCTGACTCATATGTTGGGTATGGCATTAATCCCATTTTTGGGGTACCATGTAGTTTTACTTCGTAAGGCAAGGACGTGGAGTTCCTTGTGTGGAAGGTAACCGGGACATGACTTTGGAGTCATGATTCTATGAAAACATTGCAGACTGGTTTTCTATGATGTCCTGATTGATCCCTCACTAGAATCTCTAATCTCACATGATCCATGCCAAACTTTAGAAACAAGGGATTACAAGGATTTCATATCACCACCTAAGAGTTGAAAATTAAAAAATGGGGATCACTTTAGGCTTATGAAAATTCTATTCAGTTAAACATCATACAAAAATGATGATTCTAGCCTTTTCGTTTAAGGTTTTGTGATGAGGGAAGTACATTGTGTAGTTCAGAGTCATGTAGCAAGGACGTTATGATGTCAAAAATATCATTAATAAAATTTATTTAATCGTGATTGGGATGTTTTTCCATTCCTTATATATGAGTGATCTTATAAGGTGTAAACAAATTTCTTAGGGGGAAACATTGATTAGGAGGAATGACATTGGGCTTGGTATTTTTTGGGAATTCCGAGGTAGGAGAGGACTCTTATGAAGACAAAATTGTCTTTGATAGATGATTGTTTTGTAGGCAATATATTTTGAGCCACCAGGGAAAGATATGCATAGCCAGAAAAAGGTTCCCATAGGACATTGGCCTTCCATCTTAGATAGACATGGGTGTTTTTTTTATCCAAGATTTACCAAAGTATGGATTTTGAAAAATGGGAAAGATGTTTCTGGGAAGGTAAGAAATACCTAGACTGTGAATAGTTGTGAACTACCAGAGCTTCCACCTAGATCTGACTCACATGTATAGGGGAAACATTATCTCTTGTCTTCTTATGAGTGGGTAGTATGTGTGGGATCTTATAAAATTGAGAATTTGGTTTCACGTGACACTATAATAATATCTCATTTTATTGCCATGTGGTTAGGACCGTTCATGGACTCCCCAAACAATTTTATCATTTTCACAGAGTAAGGGGAATATTAAAAAAATGTGGGTTGAGCTAGGATTCCAGGTCCAGGAATCACTATGTATCCTACAATGGTAGTAATCAAGCCACACATTGTTCTAAATATTCCCTACAAATGTTCAGTCCATGCATATGGACATGCGTGGTCATTTCATTTATTGGTGGCTAGGCCGGGATACGAAATCTGTGCGTCACTACGTATCCTACCGGGAAAGAATCAAGCCGCACGTAGTTCTGAATGTTCACTATACTGAACTGGCTCGGACATATGAGTTGGGACATTTTTTTCTTACATAAGGGAATACTTACCACCAATTTTAAGCTCATGAGAGTTATACTCGATGCAAGAAACAAGGAGTGACATGGGTTTCTTTCATATGTATAGGGAGATAGAGAATATGATAGAGGTGTTTTTTTTGTTTTATTAATGGTGGGGACTGGAACAATATCAAGGATCGAGGCATCGCTACATATCCCACTAAAGAATGGGAATCAATACATACGTAGTTCTTGGAGGGATCGTGCATTTTACCATCATTTGATTAAGATTATTTATGTTATGATATTTAATGTCTTTCTAGTTGGACGATATACTGTGCAGTTTAGAGTCATGTAGTGAGGAAACTTAGATTCATGGTTTAAAGTCATGTTTCAGGGAATAATACCATACATTTAAATGTCATGTTGTTATGAAAATAACTCATATTTTAGGGTCATAGAGTTTTGACCAGTAGAATCGGGCTTTTCTATGAGGTGATGTACTCATTCAGAAACCTTGCATTTGTGGGGGCCATGATGAGCTATTCCTCTATTGATATCAATCAGTATGCTCTATTTGAATAGACCCTATGTATGATATATGGTCCTTACAACTTTGGTTAATGCTTTTGGGGCTTCTTCTTGAGTATCATTGGGGTTCTTATGAACAACAAAATATCTTTTTTGAGGACATATTAAAGATGAACCTTTTTGTTGAAGGATCGTGTGATCGGATTTTGGTAGACAACCAAATTGTGAAATGTGAGAATACTTTTCTCATCCAGATGCTCTAACTCATCAAACCATATTTGGGATTGATCTTCCACATATAGTTGATCGAAAATGGCCATGGGAAGTGATGGAACAAGAATATCGATAAGGAAAACGCACCTTCTCTCCATATACTAATATGTGTAGGGTTTCTTGGGTGGCTGTGTGGGTCGTGGTCCGGTAATCCCATAATGGGTGAAAGATCTTTTCTGGACAAGATTTCTTATCCTTATATACCATCTCTTGGAGTATGTTTGACAGAGTCATGTTGAAAGCCTCTATCATCATGTTGGCCGCTACATGGTAGCAGGATGAATGGATGGATCTGATTCTATACTCCTAGTTTAATTTTTCCAACTTAGAAAAGAAAAATTTGGTGTTGTTGTACGTTAGTATTGTATGAGGGACACCAAATCTGGTAATGATTTTTTCCTTAACAAAGTTAATGATGCTTATTTTCCACGACCTCTTTAAGGTGCATAACAACAGCCCATTTAAAAAAGAAATCATTTGTTATGGGTATGAATATGAATCATCTCTCTATATCGGGTGGATATGGTACCACATCATCCATCCCCTAAGAGGAGAATGGGAAAGTGTACACAGATGTATTAATTAAATCTAGGGGTTAGTGAATAAAATTTAAATTAACATGGAAAGAATGGCACTTCTTGGAGAATATGGTACAGTCCTATATCATAGTGGGCTAGTAATATCGTAGCCTTTGGATTTGATGAGAGAGTTTGGCTAAATACTAGTGCGCTCCACAAGCTTTGGTGTGTAAATCATTCCTGACAACATTAGTTTATTCTCCATCAATACACGTGAGAATGACACTGTCAAAGCCCCATTTTTAGAGACCCTATTCTTGGATTACCCCATTTTACATGAAAAAGATGACTACCCATCCCCAAATTTATTCCCTTATAACCCTAGATGGTGGGTGTTTCCCATTCCGAAGGTAATTTTAAATGGGTTTCATCCAGCGGTGGTGTGACCATAAGGCTCAGATATGGGGAAATATCTTCAATTTACTCTTTATTGATCTAGATAAATGGAAAGATCATATGTTGGTGGACAACGTTAATAATCGTTTAACGCCAGTCTGGATCGTCTAGGGCTTTGGCTACATTTTCCAATGCATCATCTAGAGAATTTTGTAACTGGGGGAATAGGTCAACGTTGGTCCTGATGGTAATTCATCTATTAGTTTACAAATATGGTTACTAAAGGGGGAAAACACTTCATTCTTAATGGAATAATCACCATTGACTTTCTTGATGACTAGATCTGAGTGACATTTTATCTTTAGGTGCTTTGATCATGCATGAAGTACCAATTCTAGGCCCGCAATGGGGGTCGGGTATTCTGCTACATTATTTGTACATGCCTCAGAAAGAAAGATAGTGTAAGGAAAGACGACCTTTTTGGGGGAAAATAGTATAACTCCCAACCAAACTTTTTTGAGCATAGGGTCCTCCATCCATTTCCCTTTCAGGCTTTTAGAAACACCATCGAAGTACATTTATAATATATAGAGGACCCCTTGGATGGAGATCACTTATTCATCTGAATTCTTGGAATACAATTGGGTTTGTTCATTCGAGTGGTGTTGTTCTGGAAAATCTACTAAATCCTGTCCTTTGATAGTCTTTTGGGGCACGTATTGTATGAAAAACTGTTGTAGGATGACTTCCCATTCTGATAGGTGTCCAGTTAGCGTTGGAACGTTTTGAATATATTAGAGTAGGTTTCAGCGAGAAACCAGGTCGACCTTGTGGTGATGCAGATAATTCCTCCCATGTTTTTGAACCATGAAGATTTGGGCAAGGATATCATTTTTATTCTTGAATATCAAGTTTAATACCAATCATTTTTTTTTGGATACTATAATAGAGGTTATACTCACAGCAACCATCATTATTTTGTTTGAGGAATATGCCTAATGACCATTCCAAGGTTGTTACGTACAAAATGAGTTGTCTCCCCTCAACTGGAGGAATCTTCACCATTGGTCTAAGTAGATATATATTGATATTGTATAATTCTTATACACAATCATTATCCTAGTCATACATGACCCCTGTCATCGTTAACATGGTGACTTGTAAACATTTCCCATCCTGGTTATCTATGAATCCATGAATGTAACATGTATTACCCTAGATACCTCCAAACATGGTGAGTTTGCGAGGTCGGGACATGCCAAGGTTGGATTTTTTCTTCTCAGGGTCGAATTCTATGTTGTGGTGGCATACGACGAAGCCGAGAAATTTCCAACAGGTAACAATAATAGAACCCATTAAGAGATTCATCTTTAAATGATTTTTTCATGGTTTGTTAAAGATTGTTTCAAGATCATATATCTTTTTTGAGTGATATCATGATTTAACGACTAGATCATCGACATAGCACTTGATAATTTTTTTTAGGATGTACTTGAAGATGCGGTGCATTGATTGTAGATATGTAGCTCTAGGATTTATTAGTCAAAAGGGCACCATCATATAATATAACACTCCTTGAGGGGCCCTTAAATTAGTAGCCTCTTTATCTATTCAGGACATTCAGATCAGGTTGTCCCTAGAATAGCCATCCATGAAAGATAGTGCCTCATATTCAGTGGTTGCATCGATCAACAATTCTATGATCGAGAATAGAAAATTGTTTTCTGGAAGTGCTGATTAAGGTCCGAAAGTCGATGTAGATCCTAATCTGTATGTTATTATTTTTTATGGGGACTGTGTTGGCCAGCTAGACCAGGTATCATACATCCCATATAAATTTAGTTTCGATTAGCATTTTGTCTTCATCCTTTTTTTGCATCATGCCTCTGGTGGGTCCTTCTGGTTTCCTTCATATACCTCGGTGAACATATGGAAGACCCAGATGATGAGTGGAGACCCTAGGATAAAGGCTTGGATTTTCTATATAGTTCTAGGAAAAATATATATCAATTCTTCTTTAAAAAGGAAGTATATGTCTCATCCTCCTTGATAGGAATAGCCACACTGAGTAGAGTGGGTTTTAGGTCATCTTCGGTGCCACAGTTTATCTCCCTATGTTCATCAATTATGATGGAGACACCTTCTTTGAACATTCGAGGGGAATCTATGAGATGATATTCTTATTATTTCTCTTCATTTCCATAACCTTCATCACCTTCATCCTCTTCTGATGAAGATAGGATTCGAGATATGTACTCAACAATGTTAGGAGAGGCATCATCTTCTTCCTCAATGAGTATGATGAGGATAGTTTGGGGGCCTGAGGATGGGTTGGGAGATTATTTGTTAGGGAATTTTGTGGAATCATAGGAGTCATCCTGTTCTTCTACATCATTAGACTTGGTGGCCATAATGTAAATCATATATAAAATTTATTTTGTATTCGGGCTTGAACTTATGTATTCAAATAGGTTGATGGGTAATAAAAAATCTTTCCCATGTTATTAGAGAGAGTTGTTGGTACCCATTTCTATCCCATTTGGGGTAGTGTTCTAGTCAACATCACCGAATAAAGACCACTTATATTTTCATTCATATAACCCTACATCAATATAATGAGACTCATGAGACTCAAATGGGGATTTATCAATGTGAAATGTAACATTTTCCCATTAGCGCAATATTTGATGAACTGATGTTATGATGATGGAATTTTGTCACGCTAATGCAGCCAAAGCCTCCCTAATAAGATGTGTTAGGTTGTACATTGCCACACTTTTGGGAACTCAGAATCTAAAATAAGTTTTCCGTGACATGTTTTATGCTTTATTCATCCAAAATACATCTACTTTATTTTTTCATATCCAAACAGAGTTGTGGTGCAGGGTGTCAAACTAAACTCATCATATACCAATGGAAAAATTTATCATAGAAGGAAGAGGATGACTCCAAAGCTGATGTCGATAAAAATCTTCCAGACATAAATTCAATTTATCTTTTCGGAAACATATAAGAGTTTGATGTTACCTTACATGATGGAATCATAATCCCTAACATTGTAGGAGATGACAATGTGACATTCTTTGGGAATGGTCTCCATCTAATAGACATCGACTGCTGTAGCTTCGGACTCGAATTCATAAGGTCATGGTAATGCTTTGATGAGAACCTATATATGGTCTTCTAGTAGAATCAAATAATAGAGGATTGACATATTTTATGGTATTGAAGTAAGATGCATGATAATATCATATTTCTGTTCAAATGGTCCGCGCTTCCCGGCTCAGGGTTTCTAATTCCCAAAAAATTTAGTGGCATGATATTTTGATGTAGGTGGACCAACCTCTATGAAATGTTCTGGTGACACTATGGTCCATTCTAGGTTTGGAAGAACAGGTTCGCCCCTACGACCTAGAAAATATGTTATTTTTTATTCCTCAAGAAAATACCACATGATAATTGGGCTCATATTTATTTCGTTAACGAAAAGATTAAAATTTCGGTTCTCATTGCGTTTGCCCGAGGGTCCTTTCGCAAGTTTCCTCAATGTTAGCAGTATGAGTTATAGCATGGCAAGAAAGATGACTCCTACCATGATCATGCCTTCCAAGAAAACCACAACCACTGCGGCCTCTTCCTCCACCTCTATGATTGGGAGTGGGGAATTTGGGTTTGTGTCTATAATCTTCATCATAAAAGGGGTACATAAATTGAATGAAATTAATGGAGCTGATGATAAGTTCTTAATACGCCCTTGTTTCTATTTTACTATCTTCTTCGGATGGTGTCATTTTGTTTTGGGATGCCTGTTGTACCATTTGGAAGGTTGGTTCCCACTGTACCAAGTCAACTTACATGACATTCGAAAGTGTCAGGACTAGCTTTAGCTTTGGGGTAAGCCCATATTATTACTCCTACATCTAACTTTTGTGGCCCTAAGAGGACTATTGGACTGAGGATGACATTTGTGTTGTATCAGGAGCTATTAGGGGAATAGTTGGTTACATCAACTATTTCTAGAGGATTCCTTAAACTATGTTGACTGTTTTATGGGTCATCCAATTTTCCAAAAATTTCTCCTTCTTACTAGCGATGTTTTTCAATTCCTCATTCTTTATGGAGTCTTAGGTGAAAACATACATCACATGTGCGGGTGGATTTCCCATCATGACTTACTCAAAATCCACTATCTTTTTTTGGAGATCCATGAAGATGAAGAATTCATGGATGGTTCATACCATTATCTAGTATTATGGAAAATAATTTTGATGGTCATCTTGACCCACATCATCATATTTATTTGTCTCTGGTAGTAGGAGAATATTACAATTCATGGGGGATATGAAGTAAATGTGGAATTGTTAAACTCATAATGATTATAATTTATTAATTTTTTCCTAGAATTGATTTCCTTTAGCACATATTCTATCATCTTTCCAAGGTGGGGGTGGTTTTTGGCATCCAGGGGTCCTGTACAGTTTATTACTGCCCTCAAAATTGGAGTTGGTGATGGGGGAGACTTATGCATGATAGAAGGCGCTTCATATTTTCCCTCTCTTTTTCCTAGGGTTGATGGGGCCACTCAGGACTTGAGAATGGTCCACTACAAGGAGTCTCCCATCCTTTGCGAAATGTAAGATAAATCTAGGAACCCATGTGTCTACTTCATCGGGGGGGGGGGGGTGTTCATAATTCACCATGAAGATTATTGACACACATAGAGAGAATTTCATCATGGGTGAGAAGACATTTTAGGGAATAAGTCAAACCATTCCATCTGGAAATGATGTCTGAAACCCTTTCCTTATCTCACTACTTGCAGTTCAACAGATCCCTGACTTTTTTCTTATAAAATTTCGAACTTAACTGAAATAGAAACTATCGATGGATGTCCTCTTAGCCTATGATTGAGTTAGCTGGAAAGCTATTATTCCGTACAAAGGTAAAACCCTGTAGGGTTTTCATGAAATATATTTGAGTTTTACTACTTATTACAGCTCTTAAGTTCACATCATGGGGTGAGAGTAAGATTTATAGTTCATTAGATGTGGCTCTAGTTCTGTCTAACTATTAAAAAATTGGTAATACGAGGTTTCTGATGTTTGGCTGTGGTGGAAAATTTGACACCAAATCAGGGTAGGGTTTTTCACTCTAGTTGTATCAGAGCATGATTCCCCTTCCATGGCTTTTATTCAAGCTATTAGTTTCTCGATGGTATTCAAGAGAACTATGGATTTCCTGTGGGGCTTGAGCTTGGGCTGTTGTAGTAGAAACTAAAGCTGGGCATGCCGGTGCTCTAGGAACATGGGGTGGGTACCTAGCTGGGGGTATCCTTTGTGGGATCACCGGAATATACTTTGGTTACCTTCCCAGTGGGGGGAAGTCTTGATGTCATTTAGTGGCCCGATTTAATTAGGTTAATGGTACATGTGTTGGGTTGGATGAGCCACCAATATTGACATCATTCAATAGGATGAGTGCATGTGGAAAAGGGAAAATCTTCTAGGAATACTTGTTGATTTTCCACTAGCGGAACACATCTGTCCAGATAACACCCTCGACAAAGCTCGGCATTAATTTCCCTGAGCTCATTTATTTCTTCTTCTAGCATAGAGAATCATTCCACACGTGTGGGGGACACATACTTAGAGGGAAAATGAGGTGGTTCTTGGATGACCAAAGATTTATTCTTCTACTTGTTGGGATTTAGTAAGGGTGGTAATGACAGATTAACTATTTGGGCTCCTAAATTTAGGTCTACACTCTAGTTTAGAGGGTGCATACCCTCAGTCTTGGTGTGGGATACCCTTGGGAGGGAACCATATTCCCTTGAATCCTCTCCCTTTTATCATTTCCTATGAGATCTGTGGGGTTGATGTTTACCATGTGAACTGATACATGCCACATTTGTGGTGGTGTACTATCATGAACCATCACCTGGGTCCAATTTCATGACTACCCAAATCCCACCTTCAATAACCTAGGGGATAGTGACTAGCACCAGAAATGCATATACCAAAAAGGGAATGAACTTATTTTAAACCTATATATACACACACACACAC
The DNA here is from genome assembly GCA_963277665.1 of Viscum album. Classification (NCBI taxonomy): domain Eukaryota; kingdom Viridiplantae; phylum Streptophyta; class Magnoliopsida; order Santalales; family Viscaceae; genus Viscum; species Viscum album. The sequence continues at coordinate 1,119,155,477 of OY728120.1, forward strand.
TCCAAACCACATCCAAACACAATAAAAGAGAGACAAAAGTATACCACTAAAATAAAGTTGAGTGAAATTACATGTGAAAGTAAGTGGGCAAGAATACACACCAAAAAAGGAACCAAAAATAGTAATAAACAAAAAAAACTCTCATGGCCATTTTTGGAAAACCCCAACTGATCGTGAGAGTAATAAATCTAATAGAATCTGAAGTATAATGTCTTACCTGCCCGGTCTTACTGGGCCCCACCTGGTCCTACTTTAGCAAGTCCACCATCATTTCATCCGTCAGTCCGATCCCAATGAGCACCTCTATCAATACGTAAATCATATACACTAGACAAATCACATGTGGGTGAAGCCTGTGCAGGGGTGAGTATAATAATTCTTCGTAGGGACCTCAAGTCCCCTGAAGGTCTCTCAGTAATCCATGAAGGAAAACACCACAATGGAAATCCATAGAGATCATACAACTGAGCATGACCTAAACCGCATAACTCAAAGTAAAAGACACAACTCACACAATTTATAACTTATCTACATAAATAAATATGATTATTCATAAAACTAGATCATTGTATTCTATCTAAAGGCTATGCTACTGACTCACATAGGGTTTCTAGGTACTAAACAATAGAGGATCGCTAATTTCTGACACATAGATGATCGCTATGTGTTGAACCATGGTGGATTGCAATGTTCTGACCATCAGATGATCTCTAGGTGTTCAATCCTAGAGGATCTCTAGGTTCTGACCCACAAAGGATTGCTATTCTTTCTTCACATCACATCCATCCACTAGATTCCCATTCTTAGAACGCTTTATTTCCAGAGGATCTACTTATCAATCTATTATTAGTTATTCAACTACCATGAATTCACACAAAAGTTAACCCCAAAGGATGGTCTCGTCGAAAGTATCTCAACGCAACAGACGACGTGTCTTTTGTACTCCCAGACTATATGTTATAGGATATTTAGTTAAAAGGACCCAATTGGATTCAATTCATTTCCAACCCAACTATACACCAACATCCTCCAAAACTAATGTAGAGTATTTCAAAAGATCCGCCTATCACAAGGGTCCTCATGCCGCAGACGGTGCGTCAATCGGACCCCTCATCTCGATGATATGATCGTTTTAGTGAAACAAGGTCGGTCGCGTCTGGGTTTGTACCGACCCGACCTGAACATGTTCGAGGGTTCAGTGTGGGCCCTACATGGGTCTAACTAAGCTATCCCATTGGACTCCAGGTACGGCGTGGTAGAACAGGTCCGGCCTGGTGGCCGGTATAGCTCGTCAGCTTGGGTCCAGCCCGACAGTGTGGGTATGGCCTGGCCACGCGGGTCCATCCCTCTATGGTGCACCTCTGGACTACTGGTCGACCAGGTCCACCCTAGGTTTACCAATGCACACGTTCAGGATGTGGAAGACAATCGCATCCAAACTCCATCCCGCCTTGTGGTCAATCAACCACGGTGGATCTACACTGCCGATTGTTTGACACACATGTCGACAGAGTCTGCATGCCTCCAGTCCACCCGAGTGGGCCGCTCCTGCATATGGCACCGATGGGTTCCACACCACCTCGCAGTTGCGGTTCACTGAAGGGTTCCCACTCCACTTGGCCACTGACTAGGAAGAAGTCCCTCATTCCACCTTCCAGCCTACGGACTGCACTGCTGCCACCACCGAAACGGTGGCAGAACCTTTGGCGGCCCACCAGATGCACTTCAGTGGTCTCTTCATAACATATCATGCATTTATGGCCTTCATAGATTTCACTCTTCACTGCGATGGTCTCAAATATGTTTTTTCATCAAGTTGACAGATCAATTTCGAATAATTCACCAATAAAAACTACGAAATTGGGATAATTCTTTGTTTGGGTTATCCCGCACCCTCTGCATTAGTGTTTAATCAACCAGATAAACATGCGGATAACCACACTTCTTGAGAACCACCAAATAAAATCACCGCATAATATCCACCTGCAAGAACGAGTGATTCATGGACCAACCCATTAGTTGGTTGATTTTCATTCATCATTAATTTTGATGAATGAGGAAAAATATTTAAATAAATCAAACCCCTACCTTATGAATGTTCTATGCCGAAGCGTTCATCTTCACGGTATCACGATGTCAATTTTACTTCTACCTCCTTTCTTCGAGGAATGTCTAAGATGATTAACTATCATCAACGTTCTTCATTCTTCAGTAGAGATGAAAATTTCTGGTGTGTTGTAAGAGATTCCCTACAGTTTTAACTCCCTATTCTCCCACGTGTTGGTTTAAAAAAAAGAATCATGTTGAAATGATTCTGTTACACTACAACACTACATCGTTATGCAGTTTAAATTATGAGACAATGTCCCTATCATGCTTAAAACATTGCATTATTACACTTCATGATGCGGGCTATTAATGATCCAAATTAATGCACCTCTTCGCCGCCTGGTCTCTACACCGCAGTGTCACCATCTGCCATTCAATAGTGAGTAATGAAATATAATAATTCCTATAAATTATTTTTTTTATTTTTATAAAAAAGTCCCAAAAGTAACATTCCATCTTGGACCTTTCTGTCTGAGTTAAGACATTTCTAGGAAAATCATGACATTATAAATTTAATGGTGCCATCAGATCTTTCATTGGAGAAATGGTAAAAATGATAGGAAATCTTGCTTGAACATTTACTAATGTACCTTCAAATAATAGTATAAAACTTTACTTTAACCCTCAACCAGTGATGGTTGAGGTTAGGATCCCCTTAGGGAACCTGACATCAAATGTTCAACGGTAATATTGGATTTTAAATCTGAGTTACAGTTTAGGTGTTATAATGAATTTACAATAAAATGATTTTACTTAATAATTTTATTTACTGCCAAAACCCACTTTCATTTTTGGCATATGTCAGCTAATGTTAGGATCTACATTAGGAAAGCATACCATCATGAGCTCAGCGGTGGTCTTGGATTTTTAATCTAAGTCACCATTCGTGATTTATTAGCATTTGAATATCAAAATAATTTTATTTTTATCTTTTAATTATGGTTATGCCATTTTTGGTTTTTCTCACTAGAGGGTGGCACTGACTAAAAATATTTTGCGCCTAGGGTAAACCTACCATAATGAATGCAATGGAACCCTAAAATATTTGATCCAATAAACCATTTACGATTTATTCTACTTTTCCCAGAAATCTCCTCACACTTGCTATTTCAATCATTACATTTTTCAACGGATCATTTTGGGCATTTCGGGCCTCTGAATCGCACACCGTCTGAGTACACGGTATCAAAATACTTCAACATACAAAAATACAACATGTAAATTATGATACCTTACATGTTCTTGGTTCTAATTGGTAGAAATTATTTTTACATCCTTTTTGGATTTTCTACTTCTATTGTATTGTATTCTCCAGGTTCCTTGGAAAAAATTGACCTGAATGGAGCCCTTATCTGACCTCGTAATTCACCTTCATATCAGAGGGTATGAACCCCAAGATGTGGTGGGATGTGTAAATTTTATTCTCCTCATTATTCCTAGATGTGAGAAGACAGATGTCCACTGTGTGATAACATGAGGTTAAAATGCCCCTAGCCATGCCAAATTGGATTGATCCCATTATTACATTGATGAGTTATGACCTAGATTAATTGGTTTTATGGGGGGATTTTGAGGAAAAATTTCCCCCAGCCCTATGGGCTGGGGCCATTCCTACATTGCAGTGGTAGCAACCACCATTTCCACCTTTTTGATTTCACACAATCCAATGATGGAGTGAGCCACATATGAAATTTGGCCTGCATGGGATTTATGGTATTTTCATGACATGAGCACTGCATTCTGATTGTCTTCCCATATATGGGAGGCCAGCTGGTGTTCTCTATTTCCTAGCTCATAATCTTTTCTATGGCTTGATCTCTTCAGTCCTCATACTTTTGAGACGTACTTCAGGTCAGTTTTTGTTGATTGTTACATCATTCCTATGTAGGGATTTCATTTGAATGCTACATATGGGTAATGAAAATACAATATTTCATTTCTAAAAAATGTATGATGGATGACACTTTAGGTGAAGTGTAGAGCTCCATGTTCTCCCATCTTCGAATATGAACTCTAGTCGATGCATCGCAAATAAGGCAAATTTTTTTTTTCTATTCATGGAGGCAATCCAGTTTAAGGTTTTACTTTTTCCATTCTAATCATGGCTTCCAAGTGGACCAGAGGGATTTCAGGTCAATTAGATAGTGAAGCTCCCCAAACGTGTTGGTATGGTCGGCATACACTTTGTAGGGAAGGAAAAAAATTAGGTGTTAAAGAATCTTCCATATATTGAGGATAATTTCATGCATACATTCCCTAGAAATATTCCCTGGTATGTTGAATTGAAAAGTGGTTGTAGGAAAATATATCACTGGTGTATAATCATTTCCTAATTGTCATCTTAAGAGAGACATATCATGTTTTTGCTCTTCCTGGGAATCCTCTACTTGATATGTCCAGTTTGACCGCTTGTTAATAATTTTGTTTCTTGTTTCTAGGATGGTGGGAGCCTTATTGATATATGAGTAGTGTGAGGGTGGATCAAATGTGGAGTGTGGGCTTGGACCATCCTCTGGTTGAGAAAGGATATCACTTGTTATAGATGGGCTACATGATAAGTCTAACCCAATCATTCCAAGTGCCTCATCATAGGAGGGCTTCTCTCACATTTGTTCCTGCTAGGTTTCGGCCTTATTCCCAATATATATTTTGATCATGGGGGGGTGGACCTTCTAAATCAATTCCACAATAGAGAGGGTGACCATTGCAACATTATTCCTGACCATAGGGAGTGTCCATGCGGCATATACCCTGTAGAGAACCATCAGGGTGGGCTATTGTAAGGAGAGTACCTTCTTGTTGCATGATGTCACTGAGGGGAGGACTATCTCAAAGACTTCTATGATGATGATGACTACTATCACATATTTATTTCTGGACGTATAACGAATTTATGCATTTTACGTCATAGTAAGGTTCTTCAGGATGTACATTAATGAAGGGAGGTCCTTCTTGTTGTGTGATGTTACTAGGCGGATGGACTTCCTAGAAACTTCTATTGTAGGGAGGGCCATTACAATGATTGTCATCATAATGAGGAATACCATCATGAAATGACGTCTGACTGTAAGGAGAAACATATCTTTAGCGTATACCCTGGAGAGGACCATCAGGGTAGACGATATCATGGGGAGTAACTTCTTGTTTTCTAATCATCAGGTCAATTTTTGGGCTACTATGACACACATTAAGAGATAGGATATTGTGATCGATCATTCTTGGTTCACTGAGTAATTCCTCGTGGGTGCTCTAGGGAGGACCTTCAGTGATGTTGGTAAAGACATTGTGGGGGGGGGGCTTCGAAACTGCTACTACCACATCTATAATTTGGTAATGGACTGACATGGTATTGATACTTTATTGATATATGTTCGAGGGAATAATGAACCCCAACATCCAACAGATTAGTATCATGTATGTACTCTTCATTTTCCATTTGCCTTTGGTGAATTTCATTTTTTAGTGCTCACATACATGTAACTGGGGCTTCCTACTATTGGTAATGGACTTCTGATATGGGTCCTTGTATTTTTTGGGTCCCGGGATGCCACTGGGATACACCAATGGGCTTTTTTTTCTAGGGTATATGCCCACCCTAGAGTGGCCAACACATTGGACTAGTGTCCCCCAGTTGGAACGAGTATTTGATCCTCATCTGGTTGTCCAAGTATCATGGGATATTACCTTAGACCCTCTTGGACTTGAGTAGGGATTAATAACTACTATGGATTGATTGAACGATTTTGTGAGTAAGTCATTTTGTTTGAGGAAACTAGTTCATTGGCATGATTTCTCTCCATTTCCACTGATGTAGTATTATCATGGCTTGATTGGGTGATATGGTTTGGAATCGATTCCTGATCTTCCATAATTACCAGGATGTGTTGAGATAAATGTTTGGTTGAAATGGGTATGAAGTCCCATTATGATGTTGGAGTAGGAGTTGGTTCATTCTCTTGTCCCCCATGGGTTTCTAGTAGATACATGATGTGCTCTTGTTCTAAGATAGAGGAACAAGTCTGGCACCAGTTATCTTCTCTAATTGCCACCGTATTTAACTGGTGGGAATCATATTTATGAGCGGGGATTTTAATATCTTCTATTTCCACTGTAATTGTCTCACATGATTTATATGCATCCCCAGGAATTTGACTCTCCTCATGTTTTCATAGTACATTATTTGGATAGCAGGAAAGATAGACATCAGTAGGTATTTGTGACCATGTATAGCAGGATTCCATCCTAGTCAGATGATGGGCTTATTATGCATAAGAATGTATTAGTACATTTATGTATTTGGATGGCTCCCTATCTAGATGATGTTATTCAAGTTCACTGCAAGATATCTTCATCTATCAATAGTTTTCCGCTTTACCTGCATGGCGAGACTAGAGAGCACTGACATGAATATACCCATGCTCTAATTGATCCATCCAATTTCTGTAGTGGGATTGGGTGGAGGGGGAAGAGTTGTTTGTATGTCCATATAATGTTGGTGTGTTTCTATGGTGGAGTTTATCCTTTGGAACCAGTGTGATTGAGTGTTCTTGATTATATATTTTCCGCGAATGGAAGGCAGCCTGAGGGGCCTGGATCTTCTAGACTTTAGCAGCTGCCCTCAGCATAATGTCAACTTCTGCATGAAGACACATGGTCACCCAGTGACAGTGGTGATGCCCTCTAGAAAGGGACCATGAGTAAGACCCATATGCAGTTGAGATTAAGTAGTCATTATTTATTTCATCATCCTCCCTAAGATAAGGGAGGTACATGTTGTCAGGTTCCGGGGATAGGCTCTTGAAATAGTTTGAGGCAACCACCTGGGCCACAATGTACAGGGGCACCAACCATGGGTGGGGAGGAGATTGGTGAGCTTTTATAGACTATAAGGCTTGTCTCATGGACTCCACTATGGGGAGAGTACCATTTCGGTGATACTCTTTGATCAACATGCCAGATACCCACCTTTGAAGATGGTGGGTAGGCGAGGTTGTCCTACTTTTCATCAGGGCTCAAGCCACCTACAAGATCATTGAGGTGCGTATTTTAATTGTTCGTAGGGGTGTAGTGTGGATTGAATGTTTCTATGAGGGAACCTACAATATACATATATGACATATATAGACCAAAAAACACCTTCAAGGTAGATTCTATTGAATGAATGTATATTTAAAAATTCATCATGGCCTCCATACGCCCATTTTTTGAAGTGAGGTGAAGGGGATTGAGTGGGGTAACACTACTGGAAAACCAGGTATTTGCGACGGGCTATTTGCGACGGGATCCCGTCGCAAATAGCCATTTGCGACGGGGTCCCGTCGCAAATAGCCCGTTGCGGAAAACGCCGTCGCAACTAAACTTATTTGCGACGGGACCGTCGCTAAAGCCCTTTTTTGCGACGGGCATTCTCCCCGTCGCAAATAGTATTCCGTTTTTTGTAAAAAACTTTTTAAACAGTTATTGCGACGGGCCCGTCGCAAATACCTTTTGCGACGGTTCCCGTCGCAAATTGTTTTTGCGACGGGCCCGTCGCAATAACGTTTTTTTTAAAAAATAAAAAAAATAATAATACTAGTATTTGCGACGGGAACCGGGACCCGTCGCAATTACTATGAATAGTATTTGCGACGGGACCCGTCGCAAATACTCTTTTTAAAAAAAAATAAAAAAATATTAATAATACTAGTATTTGCGACGGGCATAGTATCCCGTCGCAAATACTATAAAAAAAATAAAAAAAAATTATTAATAAATTATTTTAATTAATATAATAATAGAATTATAATTTACAAATGAAAATAATAAATTATTTTAATTAATATAATAATAGTAGAATTATAATTCAAAAATAAAAATAATAGAATACTAATAAATAATTTAATTAATATAATAATATTATAATTATAATTCATAAATAAAAAAATATTAATAAGTTATTTTAATTAATATAAAAATAATAGAATTATTTTACATTCAAATATTAAAATAATTCAAGTATTACCAAAAAATAATTAAATTATAATATTATAAAATTTTAATATATATATAAAATTTTAATATATATATAAAATTTAATATTATAAAATATAAATATTATTATTATTCATATTAATATTGTTATTTAAAAATATAATATTATTAATATTTTATAATGAGACAGAAACTACGAATAGAAAAAAAAAATATTTTGATTTCACAAATTTTATAACAGAAATACAAACTCTAATCTGTAGGAGGGGGGGGAGGTGGGGGATCTGCAGATGGTGGTGGAGGAAACTCCATCCCTAAAGCATGAGTGAGTCGGCGCATGTACTCCATCTGCTCCTGATGCTGCTGCTGCCACCGACTCGTCTGCTCCTCGTACAGCTGCTGCTGGCGTCGACGCTCCTCCTCATGCTGCTGACGTATCTGCTCCTGCTCCTGTCGGAGACTCTCTATCTGTGCAGTCTGAGATCGCAACTGCTCCTCATACTGTGTAGAAGAAGATGCACGAGCTCCCTTCGAGCTGGACGCCGACATCGCAGCACTGCCATAATAATCTCCGGGAGTCAGTCGAGAGCCGATACCAACTACCCGGCCCTTCTCGAAGGCATACTGGGTGGCCTGCATCCATGCCGCCTCATCAAACTGACGGGCAGTGGTCTGATCTGATGACTCGGCCTGACTCTCAGGCCGGGCCTGTGCCGCTGCGGCCTCATATGACTCCTACAGTTGCAATTTAAAATTAAAATTGTGAATATATTATATGCAGTTAATTTTTAAACTTGAAAACAAATAATACTGACCACGATGTGATGCTGACGATCACCTCTAAGCTCCCCAGTAGCAGGATCACTATACATCCTCCGATATACGTCGTACTCTGTAATATCGGGGTGCTCGACAGCCTATAAGAATAAAAAATAAACTGTTAATATTTATAGTTATATAAAATATTTATAAATAATGTACGTACCAGATGCTGTCTATGAGTACTGAAAGAACGACTCCCAGCTCGATGAGTCACCTCCTGCCTCCCCCGATTCTGCCTCCCCACCGATGATCTCCTCTGAAAGGCACCACTCAACCAGTGCGCACATAATCCATCCCATACATGGGATGAAATGTACTCTGGTCGGTGTGCTCTACATGACTCCTCAAAATCTGACACTCCTGATTTCTTCATCGCAGCTTTTCTTAAATTGTGCAAAAACTGACGAAGGCGATCACGCATGGCCACCTCCCATGCCTCGTGGATGGCGTCACGCATGGTATCCTCGATCGGATACCATAAACCCTACAAATAAATCAAAATATCAAGTTAGAAATGAAATAATTTTCAAAATAAAAATTATTTATTTACGTACGTACCAACCAATGGCCGAACATGGCCTGCTGCACATCAATGGGAATCTGCTCCCATGTGGTCCACGGCTGAGAAAAATAGTTGCGCAAAATAGCGCTGCCCTGTCCGACTGCTATATGCGAAAAACTGAAAAAATAATAAACATTTATTATGTGAATAGATTAATGAAATCTTAGTCAAATTCACAAGTTATTACACAGGTTATCACACCTCCGGGTGCGCGGATCAAACCCAAGACGTGGACGTCGCTCGGGGACGGGGTCAGGAATCATCAATCGTGCAAGACCGCGCCCCCTCCGCGTACTCCCTGAAGCGCCTGCAGGCTGAGGGTCATCTGCCAACAACTCATCCGCATCGAAAGGCAGGTCAGCCTCCGTCAACTCACGAAATGTGGCCTCGTCCATCTGAAACAGAAAATGTTAATATTAGCAAATAATTGATAATTACTATTATATATACATATATATACATATTATGATTGTATATAAATACCATGGAATTCTATAAGTGTTCATCTTCATCATCATCTTCATATATGTCAATGTCATCTTCATATTCCTCCTCAACATCATCGATATCCATTCGAGTTGCAGTTGCTTCATCTCTTACCATTTCAAATTCATGTGTGACATCATTAACATCATCGTCATCACCGACTCTTAAATGTGGGGTGTCGTCATCGATACTCATATCTCTTTGTAAAAAAGATTGATTTTGAGTACTTTCTTGAAAAACTTCAATTCTTTGCACATCAGTGAAAGCACATTCACTTTGACTAAACTGATTGTCTCGAATTTTGATTTTTATTACACTCCACCAATCAGTCAAGTCTCTTGAGTATTCGTGATTATTCGTGAGTATTCGTGATTATACGTGAGTATTCGTGAGTATTCGTGAGTATTCGTGAGTATTCCTGAGTATTCCTGATTATTCCTAATTATTCCTAATTATTTGCAATTATTCCTAATTATTTGCAATTATTGGTAATTATTGGCAATTATTGGTCATTATTGGCAATTATTACTAATTATTCCTAATTAATCCTAATTATTCCTAATTAATCCTACTTATTCCTAATTAATCCTACTTATTCCTAATTATTCCTAATTATTACTAATTATTCCTAATTATTGCTAATTATTACTAATTATTGCTAATTATTTCTAATTATTGCTAATTATTTCTAATTATTGCTAATTATTTCTAATTATTGCTAATTATTTCAAATTATTGCTAATTATTGCTAATTATTGCTAATTATTGGTAATTATTTCTAATTATTTCTAATTATTTCTAATTATTCGTAATTATTACTAATTATTAGTAATTAATACTAATTATTGGTAATTAATACTAATTATTGGTAATTATTGCTAATTATTGGTAATTATTGCTAATTATTGGTAATTAATACTAATTATTGGTAATTATTACTAATTATTGTTAATTATTACTAATTATTGGTAATTATTACTAATTATTGGTAATTATTACTAATTATTGGTAATTATTACTAATTATTCGTAATTAATACTAATTATTCCTAATTAATACTAATTATTCCTAATTAATACTAATTATTCCTAATTATTGTTAATTAGTCCTAATTATTACTAATTATTGTTAATTATTCCTAATTATTACTAATTATTGTTAATTATTCCTAATTATTACTAATTATTGGTAATTAATACTAATTATTGGTAATTATTACTAATTATTCCTAATTAATACTAATTATTGGTAATTATTACTAATTATTCCTAATTAATACTAATTATTACTAATTATTGTTAATTATTCCTAATTAATACTAATTATTACTAATTATTGTTAATTATTCCTAATTATTACTAATTATTGTTAATTATTCCTAGTTATTACTAATTATTGTTAATTATTCCTAATTAATACTAATTATTGGTAATTATTACTAATTATTGGTAATTATTACTAATTATTGGTAATTATTACTAATTATTCCTAATTAATACTAATTATTCCTAATTATTGTTAATTAGTCCTAATTATTACTAATTATTGTTAATTATTCCTAATTATTACTAATTATTGTTAATTATTCCTAATTATTACTAATTATTGGTAATTAATACTAATTATTGGTAATTAATACTAATTATTGGTAATTATTACTAATTATTCCTAATTAATACTAATTATTCGTAATTATTCCTACTTATTGTTAATTATTCCTAATTATTACTAATTATTGTTAATTATTCCTAATTATTACTAATTATTGGTAATTAATACTAATTATTGGTAATTAATACTAATTATTGGTAATTAATACTAATTATTGGTAATTAATACTAATTATTCCTAATTAATACTAATTATTTGTAATTAATACGAATTATTTGTAATTAAAACTAATTATTGGTAATTATTACTAATTATTGGTAATTAATACTAATTATTGGTAATTAATACTAATTATTCCTAATTAATACTAATTATTCCTAATTATTACTAATTATTCCTAATTATTACTAATTATTCCTAATTATTACTAATTATTCCTAATTATTACTAATTATTCCTAATTATTCCTAATTATTACTAATTATTCCTAATTATTGTTAATTATTCCTAATTATTACTAATTATTGTTAATTATTCCTAATTATTACGAATTATTGGTAATTAATACTAATTATTACGAATTATTGGTAATTAATACTAATTATTGGTAATTAATACTACTTATTGGTAATTAAGACTAATTATTTGTAATTAATACTAATTATTTGTAATTAATACTAATTATTCCTAATTAATACTAATTATTTGTAATTAATACTAATTATTCCTAATTATTCCTAATTATTGGTAATTATTACTAATTATTCCTAATTAATACTAATTATTCCTAATTATTCTTAATTATTACTAATTATTCCTAATTATTCCTAATTATTACTAATTATTGTTAATTATTCGTAATTATTGTTAATTATTCCTAATTATTAGTAATTATTGTTAATTATTCCTAATTATTACGAATTATTGGTAATTAATACTAATTATTGGTAATTAATACTAATTAATGGTAATTAATACTAATTATAGGTAATTAATACTAATTATTGTTAATTATTGGTAATTATTACTAATTATTCTTAATTATTGATAATTATTAGTAATAAAATGAATAATTATCAATAATTAGAAATAATTACCAATAATTACAAATAATAACATTATTAATATATTTTATTATTAATATTAAAATAATATAATTTTCTAATTTATATACAGTTCTTTTTTCATCTGTGCGTTTTCTATCTCCACATACAAATAATACATGTGAAGACAGCAAACACACAGATGAAAAAAGAACTGTATATATATAAAAAATTATATTATTTTAATATTAATAATAAAATAAACTAATAATGTAATAATGTTCTTATTCCTAATTATTGGTATTTATTACTAGTTATTAATATTTATTCTTAATTATTAAAAATTATTACTAATTATTCCTAATTACCATATAAACAATACTAATAATTTAAATTTATTAAGTAATAAAACAATGTAAACAAAATTAAATTACAACTAATTAATAATAATAAAAACTAATAAAAAATTAAAAATAAATAAAAAATTAAAATGAAGATAAATACCTTGAAAATTGATCTGTTCTGATCGTTCTTCAAAACTTTAATATCAGCTCCGGAGAAAAAACTTAAACTGGAGAAAAACTAAACTCTAGAAATATGATTCTGAGAGAGAGAGAAGATAAAGAATGAGAATGAAATGAAAAAAACGGATGGGGGTATTTATAGGTTAGATTAGTTGCGACGGGTCCATTTGCGACGGGATTCCCGTCGCAAATAGTATTATTTGCGACGGGTCCCGTCGCAAATACCTTCGCCAACATTTATTACGGTCAACCGGTAAATAGTTATTTGCGACGGGTCCCGTCGCAAATAACCCTCTGCCGAAATAGTATTTGCGACGGGGGAATATTCCCGTCGCAAATACCATTTACCGCCGCCGGCTATTTGCGACGGGAATATTTCCCCGTCGCAAATACGTTTCCCGCGATTTGGCGCGCATCGCGGGAAAACTATTTGCGACGGGGAAAGCAATCCCGTCGCAAATGCCTCATTATTTGCGACGGGGATGTACCCCCGTCGCAAATACTTTTTTAACATGACTATTTGCGACGGGATTTAATCCCGTCGCAAATAACCCGTCGCAATTGCTCATTTTTCCCGTAGTGTAAGACCACCACCTTGGTTATGTATTCAAGTTGGATTCCCATTTTTTTTTATCCTCCATGGGTGATGTTTGTGTGCGTGTGGAAAAAAATGCAATGAATTTTCCAACTGGTGAAAATATTTTTTTCTTTATTATAGAAACATTCACATCTCCATCATTTTTCAACCTGATTTATGTCATCATCCTTTAATAAAGTATTGTATTGTCCTAGTGGGGACTGGGTGTTTTATCCAAAATGTATTTCTATGGATGTGACACAGTCAGTTGGTCCCAGTGGTCAATTTCTTGGGCTCAATTACTTGTGAAATTGGTCCTTTTAGGATATAACTTCTTCAAATGGTCTCCATCAGGTTTATTCGTGGAGTCTGAAACACCCAATGACCCTGGTATCCCCGATTTATGGACATTATTTCCAATGTAATCCACTCATTGGATGATTATTTTGAAAATTACACTTAAAGATTATATTGGTCGAGAGTATGGGATGTTGGGCAGGTTACACCCTTGGGGGGGGGGGGTTATTGCCTATTATGGGACTCTCTTATATATTTAAGTAATAATTCAATGTTCGTGAATCATTGGTTCATTCCCAGAGGTTGTGTCCATCGGATCCCTATAATTTTAAGGATTTTCATATGAATATATGGATTTGATGCTACATAAGAAATGATGACTTATGACATGAAATAAGTTACTATAGAGTTAATTATTTTCCAAGGGGGGCATAAGGTCACTTAATGTTGGGATCAAACCCTTAATATGGGCTACCTACGTATCCTCAGGATACAAAACAGAGACCAGGGAGTTCGGGAATGATGGGGATTATACACTGGAGGAGCCCATTTGAGAGATCATGATTTGGTGAACCCTTTTGGAAGAGAACCTTTTTGAGCAATATCCTTCAAGTAGTTATCCTACGTATCCTAGTTTGATAAAGAATTGTCATTCTCATAGTTCATAATTGTGTGGATGTTGTAATCATCACAAATCTATATGCCCATGTGATTCATGATTGGTGTGGGGAACAAGAGGATGTGAGAGATCCAACCGAACACCGACCTCCTCTCCTACTGATGGGAGTGGGAGGGCCAAAGGAGAAAGAGGTGAGGGGGACCATAAGAGAGGGTGTGGAGCGATGAACCTTTTAATGTGGGATGACATTAGAGATCATGCTACTTGGACCTAACAAGATTGTGGACATACCTAAGTGGGAGAATCCCGAAACAAGTTATAGGAAATGGGAGGAATGTCATGTCTCGTAAAAAGGAGAAGATAACATAACTACTTTGATTGATCACCATTCCACATTGAATGGAAAATCAAGTGATCACCCATAATCCTAAGAATGGGGGGGTTCATATCAGCATCCCAAGGTTGGACATAGGGTTAACATGGGAAATTAGACTTACTGTCATCCCTAAAGTCTGAATAATTGATGGGAGAGCATTCATGACTCCGCTACCCAAGGGTATGTATACTCAAATTGGTGCGATGATGTGTCTGATGATATGATCATATGGTCAAGTTGAATTGAAGGATGATCTGGCCTGATGTTGGGGGAGTTGTTTTAAAAGGGACTATGTAGGGATGGACAGTAATAGAGGGGTGAGTTTGGAGCTAGAGGGAAGAGTACCCGAAGACACCACATTCTGCGTACTATTTTTAAATGCAGGTTGGGGGAACTGCACATATCATGGTAGTATGCGGGTTGAGGTGGTGTCTACATATCGTAGCAGTATGTGGGCTTGGGCATGGACCATCGTGAACCACTGTGGTACATGGTCTTGAATGTGTTCTATCACGCTTATTTAGTTTGCATTCGTTTACAAATTAATTATGCAACACTAGGTTAACTCGTAATAGCGATACACTACGTAGAGCGACATAACAAAGGAGGGTCATAGGGAGTATCGTTATTGGGGATTTCATCCACTAGGAATATGTGGGTCGTGATTTCAACAATTAGGTTCATGGTTCTCCCATTATAATTAATTTCATTTATTTCATGGTTTGCTACTAGTTATACCTATAGAAAATGTGGTATGAAACTCGAGATTCACTGATGATTCATGAATGAAGTTGAATCCAATCAGACTTCTTAATTCCAACCTATGGGGTCCCCTTCATTATTTCTTGGTACATCCCCTCTAATTTTCTTATTTTATACATTTATAGAGCATTGTGGAAATAGCATCTTTGGGCATGCAGCTCCATTTACGGAATCCGATGAAGAGATATCATGACCCGAGGAAGAATTGGTCAACTGGAGTTTGTAGAGGCCATTGATCATGAGTCATAGTTCGCAGATCCTAGCCAATTTTTTTCATCCTCAAACTATTGAGTTCTCAAGACAGTATGAAGATAGACTTCACATGCTTGATTCCCCAAGTTATGCAGTTCATGGGCATCTAGGCTCGCTAGAACTCGTTCTGCATGCCAACTCCTCATGGGTCGTTCCATATAACAGTTGCTCACAGTTCTTTCTGTCTGGGGACCCTTCCTAGTGATGGTATGTGGGTGACTTAAAAAACTAATAAATATAATTTCTACAAGTTTCTTCGGGGGGTTTCAACACAATTTCAGTCCATTCGCCTTACTAGACATGTTGGAATGCTTGTATCCTTATGAAACGTGATTGTGGGAGCATTTTCATCCATTGGTGATGTTTCCAAGAGCCTACAAACGCCGAAGAGAGGGATTTCAGGTCACTCAGAATTGCAAGAGATGTGTTGTAGATATAGGTTTTGACAAACATGAGAAGCTGAAAATTTCTAAAACATATAACATCAAGGATTTACCTGTCATGTGATCATCCAAGATTGGTTTTTGTTGAAAAATGCATCATCTTTTTATTTCAAATAGTTTTTTACCCCAATTTTTTACACATCGGGAAGCCTACTTTCACATCATGTAAATTTTTACACAATGTGAAATATCCCTAAATCTATCTTATTATAGCTGAACTCCCATAGAAATAATCAAAGACTCATTTAAGAACCTTAGACTTTTCCAATGGTAATGGTTTGATTCAAAAGGGTTTGGGACCTTACAAGTACACTATAATGAATAATGCTATTATATTAATGTTATAATATTAAGATATATTGTTCCTAACAATCCTGGTAATCAAGTGTGTATTAAAAAAACATATTCTCCAAAATATGACTTTTTATATCTATTTAGACATCCTATTGATGATGACTATCTATTCCGAAATATAATTTTATACCCATGAAATTGTTATGTCTTCCCCAAAAATTATAGGTACATCATGGATCATGGTCTCATAATGTAGAGAGAGGGAGAAAGTCTCTAGGTAATATGACAATATCTTTATGTTATGGTATAAAAATATTATCTAAAGACAAATTATCATTAAAAATATGATAATTAATTGATTTAGATAATTGATCAAAAGTAACTCACATCACATTATAACCTCATTTTTTATTTTTTAATCCAACTCTAAACTCTAATTATATATTGCCCCATTTCCATTATGCTACTGGGAAAGGCTGAATCATTCATTATGTAGTTTTTTCATAGAATTAACCTCTTTATGAGTCAAATATTTCATGATATAATCAATAAGTTCCTTCTACATTACATCCCACAAATGGCATTCCCAAATATCCATATATATACAAGTTCATCCTAGATGAACAAAAAATGGAGATCAATGATCTTCAGTCAACATTTTATCCATCAATTATGAATCGAATGGATAACACAATTTATTTGGAAGTAACATAGCCCCATATTATTCATCATTAAATTTAGTAATATAAAAAATTTAATCTAAATACTCTTTTTTATGAACCATGATAATAATTTTGAGAATTATTAATTATTTTTTACAAGGATGAATTCACAAGAACCTTTACCAAATTATTTGGAGTACCTTCCTGACAAATTTCCAGGTTAAAATTATTACTATTATTTATTAAATGATATTTTTCTTAAAAAAACTAGTTAGTAATGTTTTAACATTTCATCTCGAAGATTTAGATATATTTTCTTCTTTACTAGCCTGATACTGGTCTAGAAAATTATAATCCTCACTGATTTCCAGCCATTTTTTCAATCATATGTCTAACTTTTTTATGTGAATATATAAATAAAATATTATGGTCATTATATATTTCATATTTTTTCTTAATATAATATATATATATATATAATGTTTTTAGAATAAACTACTATTACTAAATAAATATCATGTGTATTCTAATTTTTTTCATGGATTTTCAATCAAAGTGATACGTATAAAGATACTCAATCATCAGTCATCAATACACAACCAAATTACATCAATGAAGAATAACTACAAAAAAAATTCTCATCCTGTTTATAATTCTAGGGAAAAAACTGTCAAATAAAATTTCTTTTTTAATTTTCAAAAAAAAATCCTTATATATATACATTTCACATTAATTTAACAGCATTTCAAGAAAAAATATATTTTTTTATAGAAAAAACAAATTATTTTTACATTAATTCACTAGTAACATGCTAATATGTGAATTATTATAATATAATGGATATTTTAAGTCCTTTTCTACTGTCCATCCACCATTTTTTTAGTGGGTTATTTTTTTATTCCATGTTTATTAGTACTATTCTCAATAAAATTTGTATTTGGTAATAAAAATTAAAATCTAATAAATTTTCTATGAGAATCATTTATTTTAATGTATGTATATAAATTCGTATTTATTTTCCCTGACCATTATAACTTATAAAATAATCAAGAACGTTACAAATAAACAGAAGAATCAAATTATCAGAATAATCCTCAAAACAACTACTCATACTATCCATAAATACAATTGTCGTAGTATTCAGCAAAATATTCATAAATAAAATATTTTAATGTACATATCTACTAGAAAACACAATAATTGGAATGAAAACCATATTCACTTTCAACTGTGGAAATACATACATTAGCTCAATATATGGATAATAAGGTGCCCCCATAAGATGATAAAATATTTTATCTAAAAGATGAAATAAATAATTTTTATCAATATTAATGAAATTAATTACTCTATAATAAATAAAAACTCATTGAATAATCCTTCATATTAACAAACAAGACATGGGAACCCCATTGTGATGTATTGGGATGAATAAATATGATATTATGTAACTCTTGTAATTGATTTTTTTCCATTAATTGTAAAAACGATAGTCATTTATGTGATTTATAAATTTGATTATCTAATAGAACTAAGAAAAAAATAAATCTGACATCACTATATAGTATAACACTAAGAAAATAATTAATAAATATATCCATTTATTCATTGAGTAATTCCCCATCAATTATTAGATAAAATTTCATCTTCTCAATAATATGAGAAATATAACATTAAAAAAGTTGATTATAATTTTTCAAGATTCTTGATATGTATTTATAGCTACAAAGTTCTAATTATATAAAAAAATTTTATAACTTTTTTAAATTTAGTATATGATCCTTAGCTCGGTAAAATATCATAACATAAAATCCTGAATGAAAATTTATTTCCAAATAAAATCAAACCAAACTATAGATATGAAAATAATATTTTAGTGAAAATAAATTCCATAAGATATCATTGTATTATTCATATAATGGATTATTTCCATAATACATAAATGATTATATTTTATTAAAATTTCATTCTCCATCTCATTAGGTATTATTACCATTTTATTAGAAAATAAACAGTAGTTATAGATTGTGTAAACCCAAAATCAAGGAATACATTGGATCAATCTATTCAAAAAAGTAATATATATGTCACCACATCATTTGATGGTCCTGATTTTTATTTATGTAGTTTATAATGTTATTGGGAATAATTTTTACAAAATTCTTTAATGGTTCCCCTAATTCATGATTATCTACTGAAACAAATAAATAGAATTTTTCATCACATTACATTTATAACATCTAACATCCTACATAACATATTTGTATTTAATTGGTGTATTCATTCACATTGAGTTCATCCAAAAATTATTCTAATTATTACTATTGTAAAAGATGAAAAACAACATGTCAACTTTCTTAGTACAATGTGAAACATTATCATTCAATTTATATAAATTCTAGGTGAATGATTCTTTCAGAAAAGTATTAAATTATATGTAAAACCTATACATAATACTATATTTGTAAAAAACAATATATTAGGAATACCATGCCTATATGGTATAAGGGTAATACTTTAATGAAATATGTTACTCTTTTTCTTCACTTCTTAATTTTTTCATTTCAATATAATGTCAAATTAAACGTGGAAAATTCTTCATTAGGAAACAATTCATACAAAACTTTCCCTCAAGGGACATAATATTAAAAATTTCAATTATATTCATAAACAATATATTCCTCTAATAAACATCACTGCCATAATAATACATGAAAATAATTTCCTTATGATGTTCAAAACAATATAAAACCTCATATTAAATTTCTACAAAGTTGATCCCTCATTTGAGTACCATGGTATACGATGCTCCACCAGTTTTTGGATAGTGATATTCATGAAATTATATTCTATTGATTTTTTTCTTCTATATAGAGTTAAGTCACTCTCTGGCATGGGAACAAAAATTAATAGAATGTTTCAAATATGATAAGAAAACTAGAAACTATTCTATTACAATTCAAACAATTCTATATTGATGATTCTGAAGAATTGTATACTTCTTCTTCATTTCTACTTCATACACTATGTTTCCATTGATGAAAAAAATATGAAATGGTAGAAAATTAGATGAAAAGACACAGTGACCCAAAAATATTTCCCATGATAACATAGTCTATATATAAAGATATATTAATTTTACTAACATTATAATATTACTATTAGAACCATGGTTGTTCTATGTAGGAATTGGAGTTTGGTTTGTGTTTTTTGTCAATCCTCAGTGGATGTTTAGAATGTGTTTCAGCAAAGTGATCATACAGTTCAAGAAGACCACAGTATTGAAGGTGGCGCAGTTTCCCAGTGTTTGAAAAATTTTAGGGCCTCAAAATCTTGAAATAGAGACATGGATTGTTGGTAAAAGGAGGTGCATGCAAAGAGGATATGGTGAGTGAAAAAGGAGGGATGTGCGTGAAATATCTGAGTTGGGCGCAAAAAACTTTGGGTTTGCGCGGAAAACAGCGTGCTGCACGAAATTGGGGAACAAGGTTTTTTCGCACAAATAGTGTTTTGGAATCAAAATGTGGAAAAATGGAAAAGGCATGGGCTGCGCGAAATATCTGGAGATGTGCGCGGAAAATGATACATGCGTGAAACATTATGCGCCAGATGAGAGGTTTTTGAGCCAAAGAGGATTTTGCGCACATGGGTCTCAGACGCCTATAAATAAGAGGTGACCCCCCACATTCACGATGGTTGAAGAACTAGAGAAGATTTGAGGTCTGATGCACAAAAAATGGTCGTGAAAAGGGGATGGTGCGAAATATTCTGGATTGCGCGGAAAATTCTAGGATGGAAGAAAAATGAAGAATTGCGCCTAAATATTGGGTTTGTGCGTAAAGGATTCAGTTGCATGAAAACGGGTGTTGTGGCGCGAAATATTTTTCCACCCGAAAAAGGAAATTTTGCCCGCAATAGGAAGGTTTTGCACGCAAAGGGTTTGTGTTGCGCCCAATTGTCAGTTAAGCCTGTCCCCACGTTCTAGTTATCTGCTTCAGTGGTTCTATGCGTTCTAGTGCATCAATTTTGGACTTGGATGCAAGAATATTGTCATACTAGGAAGAGACAAAGACTTCAATACAAATCTATTGAAGAGACCTTAACGTCTATAAACTGAGTGTGACTTCTCCAAGGGCATTGAGCTAGGGGTAGTCAACAGGAGTGACCCGAGGGAAGCAGTGAGCTATCCCTAAACCTTTGTAAAGGCGGTGAGCCTGGGATAGAGTGACTGTTCCCGAACCATTGTAATCCACAACTAGTTAATATTGTTGGAATTTGGTACAACTGATAACTTGTCGGCATATGCTCGTTGGACGTAGCCCTTAGTGGTGAACCAAGTAAAAATTGATGTGTCATCTCTTTGCATTGGAATGTTTCATTACTGATTGTATTAATCATACTGGGTTAACTAGTTCCTACCAAAATGGGAACAAGATCGTTGTTTTAAAAGACAAAGTTGACTCCCTGATTCACCCCTCCCCTCTTAGGGTGTCCTGGGGTCCAACAAGTGGATTAAGAGGAAGGTTACTGGTGTTTAATCTATCCATTGTCATCATGGAAAATGTAGTAAATGTTAGAAGAGTCCCTCTCTTCGATGGAAGTAATTTTCAAATTTGGAAGAACAAATTGAGATATCATCTAAGATCCCTTGGAATAGAAGTTCTGTTTTTCCAATTTGCAAGGTATAAATGTCACTAATCCAACAGGCCTGGCTATGACTGATGCAGACAGGATAATTCTTGATGTAAATGAACCCCAAAATGCACTCACCATAGCTCTTTCTGTTCAGATATGTCTAAAGGTGATGAGTTGCACCTCAGAAAAATTCATGTGGGATAAACATGAAAATATTTATGAAGGAGATAGAAAAGTGAAGGATGAAAAATTACAAGTCCTGCACAATCAGTTTGATGATCTGAAGATGCACCCAGACGAGAATGCAGACTCATTCTTCAATCAAATTACTGAAGTGGTTGGAGAAATTATGGGTCTAGGTGAAGAAATCAAAGACATTGATATTGTAAAGAAAATATTAATAAGACTTACACCCCTGTACAATGAAAAGGTGTCATCCCTTGAGGAAAAATATCTTTCCAAACTTTCTCTGGATGATCTACTGAGCAACTTGGTAGAATACGAAATGAGAGTCAAACCAGAAGATGTTATGACTCCTGTGAGCAAGGAAATGGCGTTCAAGGCCATGGATATATTGAAAATCTCAAAATATAGTAGTGGTGAAGATGACGAATAAAAAGAGATTATTTCTCTCATTGCAATGAAGTTCCATAAGGGAAAAGGAAAATTCAATGGGAAGTTACCCCTCGCATGATTTTGTTGTGGAAAAGTTGGGCACAATGCCTCTTAATGTTTAAGAAAGATCAATGATGAAGATAGTGAAGATGAGAACATCAAGAAGCCTCGAAAAAGGTTTTTCAAAAAGGGATACTTTAAATCTAGAAAGAAAATACAGAGGAAGAGTTTTGTATGTGTAGTGGTAGATGAGGATACTGAATTTTGTGAAGAAGAAGAACCCAAATTTAAAATGGGAAAGCATGCTACCAATATGTCTATGGTTGAAAAGTCAGAACTATTGATCAATAAAGATAGAGATAATCAGATTACATCTAATGGTGTTTCAAAGAATCAAAATATGGATTCCTTTTCCAAGCATCAGAATAAATTTAAGAGATGTAATATGTGGAAGGAAATGGTGGAAGAATCGTTAGAATATGTTGATGAGTTTGAAGCAGAGATTGAACGACTAGAAGAACTAGTGAGAGTTCAGTCCTAAATCCTTGAAAGCACAGATGATGTTGTGGAACTAAAGCTTAAAATTGAAGAACAAGAAATGGTCATAAATGACCTTTCATCCATACTGGAATAGAAGTCCAAGACTGTTGAGGGACTTAAGGAAGAAGTTGTTACTCTTAGAAGTAAAATTGAATGCTAATCAACGAAAAATGAGGGAATGAAGAAAATTCATTTCAGAGGATTCTTAGATGCATAATTACTAGAAAGAGCCAGGTGTGGTTCAGATGGGGTTGGAAAAATCATAAATGATCAAAGACCCGCTTGCATGGGAAATAGTGGAATTGGCGGTGAAGCTGAGACATCAACTACTGGAAGTAAAGAGAGCCAAAATAACGATAAGATGAAAGTTGGACATGCTGAAACATTACCTAAAATGCTGAAAACGAAACCCTCAATCCAAACTAAATGAAGAAATAAAAATTATCCTCAAACTTTCAAAAATGGCATGCAATTAAACTATTTTCCCAAGGAAGAAGGCATGAGGATAAATTCAAGTGAAAATACATTTCCTCTCCTGATGTGTCTGTTCTGTGGTTATTTGGGCCATACCATGTCATACTGTGAAGAGGCAAGGAGCTACTTGAAATGGGGAAGATCTGGGAAGTCAACAAAGGTGGCCGATTTTATATCCTCCATCTTATAGAAGAAATAGATTCTATGTTTACTGTTTTAATTGTTCTAAATTTTTCCATAAAGCTATGTATTGTAGGTAGCGGTATGACAGGAGAAATTCATACAACACACAAAGTCGGCCCAGTTTTCATCCTCCTGATGTTGTTGTTCTCACAAACAGTTTTTCCCCTCTAGAAGAAGATTATGGGTAGGAAGAATCAGATTATGTGGAAGATAGTATTAAAAGGCCATCAGTATCATATTCTATATCCAATATCTCATGGAAAGAGAAGAAGAAGATCGAGAAATCCAATCTTGCAGAAGTATCTCTCAAAGCTATAAGGAGCAGCAGCACCTGGATCCTTGATAGTGGTTGCTCTTCCCATATGAAGGGAAATGTTGACCTTTTGAAGAAAACTGAAATAAAGGTTGATGGAATAGTACCGTTTGGTAATGATGGTGCTTTGATGATTAAAGGTAGTGGGAATACTGCTCTCGCCAATGGGGAGCTGAAGAAGAATGAAGTTCTTTATGTGGAAGGTCTACGCCACAATCTCCTTAGTGTAAGTCAACTCTGTGACCCAGGGCTCATAGTAACCATCAATAAAAAAGGATGCACTATAAATGGAAAAAGAGGCAATTCTCTTATGAAAGGATGTAGAACAGATGGAAACTTACATCAGTTTGATAGCAATGTGAACTCCTACTATTTGTCTATTGAAGAAGAAATTTTTTTTGGAAATGAAGGCTGAGGCACATTAACCAACAAGACATGGAAAAGATATCTAAGCTGAAGATAGTCATGGATATTCCCATTCTAAAACATGAACAGGAAAAGTCTTGTGATGCTTGTATTCATGGAAAGATGGTATGTAGTTCATATTGGCCAAAGAAGAAAAGGGAATTGCATCTTCTTGATCTCATTCATAGAGACGTATGTGGCCCAATAAATGTTGTTGGAACCCATAGAGAAAGGTACTTCGTCTTTTTTATTGATGATTATAGAATAATTTCTTGTGTAATGGTGATTCATAGGAAGCAAAAAGTACTTGATTTCATGAAAACATATCGCCAGATTGCCGAGAATGATACTAGACAAACAATACAAGTCCTGTGATCTGACAATGGAGGGGAATACACGTCCACTGAGTTTGAAAATTACCTAAAAAACATGGAATAAAGCATGAGGTAGCTGTTGTGAGAACTCCACCACAAAATGGAGTTGTTGAGCGACAGAATTGACAGGTCAACAATATGGCCAGGACTATGTTGATTGAGAGTGGTATCTCTCGCCATTACTGGAAGGAGGCTGTTGAAGCTTCAGTGCACAATCAGGATCGAAAATGGATCCATATGGGATAAACGAAGACACCATATGAATTGTGGGATGAATGGAAGAATTCATTGAAATAATTCCATGTTTTCGGAAGCAAATGTTTCATCTGGAATAATGTAGGAAATCAAGGGAAGTCTGGAGACAATACTAATGAAAGAATTTTTCTTGGATATCCAATGAACAACAAAGCCTACAAGTGTCTCAATAAACTCTTGGGGATGATTTTGGAAAGCAATGATGATAAAATCATTGAAGGGAAAACCCCAGGTGCTTCTAATAATACCTATGATGATGAGATAGAAGATATTGATGACTGTGAACATGGAGTAAATACAGACACCGAAATAGTGGAAAGTGAACAAATCACTCAACAATCACATCAAGATGTTGACTTAGAAAAAGAATATGAAGAAGAAATTGTGGCTGAAGATAATGCATCTGAAACTCGTAGGAGAAGTCTAAGAGATGATATTGATCCATCCAACATAATTGGGGACAAGAGTGCACCCACTCAAACATGAAGGATGAGGAATTACACGCAATATTCATTTCTATTAGTTGTGGATACATCCTCATTCGAAGAAGCTACAAAGGATGAATCTTCTGTGAAATCCATGAATGACGAATTAGATTAGATTGAGAAGAATCAGACTTGGGATCTTGTCCAGAGACCCAAAGGTAACAATGTGATTAGTACCAAATGGATCTTCAAAAATAAGTTTGATGAGCATGGAAGTTTCATGAGAAACAAGGCGCAACTAGTATGAAAAGGGTACTCCCAGATTGAAGGCATTAATGTTGAAGAAACCTTTTCTCCAGTGGCTAGACTGGAATCAATCAGGCTTTTCCTTTCCATGGCACTCCAAAGAGGATATAAAGTATATCAAATGTATTTCAAGACGGCATTTTTGAATGGTGTTCTAGAAGAAGAAGTCTACATTGAACAATAATTGGGTTTTGTTCTAGGTACTAATGAAACAAAGGTCTGCAAACTGAAGAAAGCTCTATATGGTTTGAAGCAGGCACCACGGGCGTAGTACTCACGGCTAGATTCGTATCTCAAGAAAGTGGAATTCAAAAGAGGAGGAGTAGATCACAATCTCTATGTGAAGAATTCTCCAAAATACCAGTTCATGGTTCTAGTATACATTGATGATATAATATTTGGTGGCAGTAGGCAGAAATCGGTGGATGAATTTTCTAATAACATGAAATCCGAATTTGAAATGTCTATGATTGGGGAGCTCACATATTTCTTGGGGCTACAGATGATTCAAAAGAAGGATTACACTTTCATTTCTCATGAAAATTTTGCAAGAGAACTGTTGAAGATGTTTAATATGCAAGACTCCAAACCAATGCCAACTCTGAATTCAGTTGGAACAAAACATTGAAAGCATGAGGATGGGACCTCTGTAGATCCCACCATGTACATGAGGATCATTGGGAGCCTGATGTACCTGATGGCGACACAACCAGATATTGTTTTTGCCACATGTTTTGTGGACCGCTTTCAGAGTAATCCAAAGGAGGAACATATGGAAGTAGTCAAAAGAGTCATGAGGTACATTCAAGGTACACTTAACTTTGGGTTATATTTTGATGCAGGCGGGGACAGTTAATTATCATGGTTTTTTTTATGCTGACTCTGCTGGTGATGTAGTAGACAGGAAGTCCACCAGTGGTGGAGCCTTCTATATTGGGCATAAATGTGTTGGATGGTTAAGTAAGAAACAAGAAAGTACTTCTCTTAGTACTTTTGAAGGTAAGAATATATCCACCACAAAGGCATGCACACAACTGCTATAGATGAAGAAACAATTAACAGATTTTGGTGATGAGGTAAAGCAACCAATGGTGATTTACAATGATAACAAGAGTGCAATTGATCTTACGATTAATCATGTTCAACATTCTTGTAAAAAAACTTATTGAAACCAGGTATCACTTTATCAAATAAAAATTTGAGCAAGGGGTGAATAGAATGGATCAAATGGGAACTGATGAGCAAGTAGGTGATATCCTGACGAAGCCACTGTCAGCAGATGTGTTTGAAAAGCATCGGTTGAACCTCAGTGTTCAACAACCTCCTACTACATAAGGAGGTTCTAAAATTTCCCTCTCCCCGTTTATGATAACTTTTTTAAACTATTTATGGATGTGATGCAGGTTTGTGGGAGAGATACTATCCAGGGGGAGTATGACTTGAGCTGAACAATGAACAAATTAACAGTCATTGGGTTTATTGACAATGGGGCAGAAAAGGAATAAATTCAGGATTGTCATTGGACATGTAATGCTTCTGTAACACGATGAGAATTCTGTGTCAGTGATAGGATGAGAAGGAATTCATTCGACATGTAATGCTTCAATGGAACAATAAGAAAAGCATTACAAGTAATGTTTCTGTGGCACTGTAAGAAAATTTCTTGGGTGTCATTGAGAATTCCAAAACACGGGATCCCAATTCAAGCTTCCTCTCTTATTTTCTACACCGAGCATTGCTCACGTAGACTTAGAGTGTTGGGTGAGTTGATCCTTGCGTTTTTGGATTCCATGGGGATGGTGATGTTTTGAATTTATTTGGGGATTTCCAACAAACCCAAAGGGGGAGATTGTTGGAACCATGGCTATTCTATGCAGGAATTAGAGTTTGGTTTGTGTTTTTTGTCAATCCTCAGTGGAAGTTCAGAATGTGTGTCAGAAAAGTGATCATACAGTTCAAGTAGACAACAGTATTGAAGGTGGAATAGTTTTCCAGTGTTTTTAAAATTTTTGGGAATCAAAATCTGAAAATGAAGACATGGATTTTTGGTAAAAGGAGGTGTATGAAAATAGGAAGTGGTGCTCGAAAAATTAGGGTTGCGTGCGAAATATCTGAGCTGGGCTTGAAAAACTGTGGGTTTGCGCGGAAAACAGCATGGTGCGTGAAATTCGGGGACAAGGTTTTTTCGCTCAAATAGTGTTTCAGAATCAAAACATCGAAAAATGGAAAAGTCATGGGCTGTGCAAATTATCTAGAGATGTGCGCGGAAAATGATACATGTGCGAAAAATTACGCGCCAGATGAGAGGTTTTTGCGCCAAATGGGATTCTGCGCACAGGGGTCTCAGACACCTATAAATAATAGGTGACCCCCTCATTCAGGGTGGTTGAAGTCTTAGAGAAGATTCGAGGTCTGATGCGCGAAAAATGATCATGTAAAGGGGCTTGTGTGAAATATTCTGTATTGCGCGGAAAATTCAAGGATGCGTGAAAAAGGAAGAACTGTGCGTAAATATTGGGGTTTTTCATAAAGGATTCAGTTGCACAAAAAAGGTTTTTGTTGCATGAAATATTTATCCGCACGAAAAAGGAATTTTTTTTGCGCAATAGGAAGGTTTTGCATGAAAAGGTTTGGTGTTGCACGCAATTGTCAGTGAAGCTTGTTAGCACATTCTGGTTATCCGCATCTGTGGTTCTATGTGTTCTAGTGCATCAATTTCGGACTTGGATACATGAAGAGTCTCATGCTAAGAAGATACAAAGACTTCAATGAAAATCTCTTGAAGAGACGTTAACATCTATAAGCTGAGTGTGAATTCACCATGTGCATTGAGCCAGGGGGAGTCAACTGGAGTGACCCAAGGGAAGCAGTGAGATATCGATAAACCTTTGTAAAGGCAGTGAGCCTGGGACAGAGTGACGATTCTCCAACCATTGTAATCCACAACTAGTGAAGATTAGTGGAATTTTCTATGACCGACAACTTGTCGGCGTATGCTCCTTGGACGTAGCCCTTAGTGGTGAACCAAGTAAAAATTGTTGTGTCATCACTTTGATTAGGAATGTTTCATTACTGATCATATTCATCATACATGTTAAACTAGTTCCTACCAACATGGGAACAAGATCGTTTTTTAATGAAAAAGTTGACACCCTGATTCACCCCTCCCCTCTCAGGGTGTCCCGGGGTCCAACAACTGGTATCAGAGGAAGGTTACTACTGTTGAATCTGTCCTTTGTCATCATGGAAAATGTAGTCAATGTTAGGGGAGTCCCTCTCTTCGATGGAAGTAATTTTCAAATTTGGAAGAACAGAATGAGATCTCATCTAAGATACCTTGGAATGGAAGTTATGTTTTCCACTGTGGAAGGTATAAATTTCACTGATCTAACAGGCCTCGCTATGACAGATGCAGAAAGGAAAATTCTTGATGCAGATGATAAAGCACAAAATGCACTCACCACAGCTCTTTCTGATCAGATCTATCTAAAGGTGATGAGTTGCACCTCAGAAAAATCCATGTGGGATAAACTCGAAAATATTTATGAAGGAGATATCAATGTTATGGAGGCAAAATTAAATGTTCTGCACAATTGGTTTGATGATTTGAAGATGCACCTAGATGAGAATGCAGACTCATTCTTCAATCGAATTACAGAATTGATTGGGGAAATTCAAGGTCTAGGAGAAGAAATCAAAGACATTGATAGTGTAAAGAAAATATTAAGAAGACTTCCCACCCCTGTACAATGCAAAGGTGTCAGCCCTTGAGGAAAGAGATCATTCCAAAATTTCTTTGGATGATCTACTGAGCAGCTTGGTAGCATATGAAATGAGAGTCAAACTAGAAGATGCTAAGACTCGTGTGAGAAAGGATGTGGTGTTTAAGGCCATGGATAAACTAAAAATATCAAAAGATATTAGTGATGAAGAAGAAGAAGAAAAAGATATTGTTTCTCTCATTGCAATGAATTTCCAGAAGGGAAAAGGGAAATTCAATGGTAAGTTACCTTTTGCATGATTTCTTTGTGGAATAGTTGGGCACATTGCCTCTCAATGATTAAGAAAGAGAAATGATGAAGATAGTAAAGATGAGAACATAGAGAAGCCTCGAAAAAGATTTTTCAAAAAGGGAGGCTTCAAATATGGAAATAAAATATAGAGGAAGAGTTTTGTCTATGAAGAGGAAGATGAGGATACTGAATTTTGTGAAGAAGAAGAACCCGAATTTAAAACGGTAAAGCATGCTTCCAAGATGGCTACTTTTGAAAAGTCAAAACTCTTGATCAATAAAGACAAAGATAATCAGATTACTTATAGTGGTGATTAAAAGACTCAAATTAAGGATGATTTTTCCAAGATTTAGAATAAATGTAAGAGATGTAATAAGCTAAAGGAAATGGTGGAAGAATCATCAGAATATGTTGATGAGTTTGAAGAAGTGATTGAACAACTAGAAGAACTAGTGAGAGTTGAGTCCACAATCCTTGAAATCAGAGATGATGATGTGGAACTAAAGCTTAATAGTGAAGAACAAGAAAAGGTCATAAATGACCTTTCATCCAGACTGGAAGAGAAGTCCAAGACTGTTGAGGGACTTGAGGAAGAAGTTGTTTCTCTTAGAAGTAAAATCGAATGGAAATCAATGAAAAATGAGGGAAAGAAGAAAATTCATTTTGGAAGATTCTCAGATGCAGAATTACTAGGAAGAGCCATGTGTGGGTCAGATGGGGTTGAAAAAATCTTAAGTGATCAAAGACCTACTTGCATGGGAAAGAGTGGTATTGGTTGTGAAGCTGACACATCAACTGCTGGAAGTAAAGAGAGCCAAAATAACGACAAGTTGAAAGTTGGACATGCTAAAACATTACATGAAATGCTAAAAAAGAAACCCTCAATCCAAAATAAAAGAAGAACTGAAAATTAACCTCAAAAATTCAAAAATGATATGAAATTGAACTATTCTCCCAAGGAAGATGGAATGAGGAGAAATTCAAGTGAAAATAAATTTTCTCTCATGAAGTGTCAGTTCTGTGGTTATCTAGGCCATACCATGTCATACTGTTAAGAGGAAAGGATCTACTTGAATGGGGAAGATCTGGGAAGTCAAAAAAGGAGTCCAATTTCATATCCTCCATCTTATAGAAGAAATATCATCTATGGTTATTGTTTTAATTGTTCTAAATTTGTCCATAAAGCTATGTATTGCAGGTAGCGGTACGACATGAGAAATTCATACAACACTCAAAGTCGGTCTAGTTTTCATACTCCTGATGATGTTGTTCTCACAAAAAAAAATTCCCCTCTAGATGATGATTATGGGTATGAAGAATCAGATTATGTGGAAGAAAGTATTAAAAGGCCATAAGTATCTTATGCTCAATCCAAAGTCTCATGGAAAGAGAACAAGAAGATCGAGAAATCCAATCTTGCAGAAGTAGCCCTCAAAGATATAAAGAGAAGCGGCACCTGAATCTTTGATAGTGGATGCTCTTCCCATATGATGATAAATGATAACCTTCGGAAGATCATTGACAAGTTGTTTGATGGAACAGTACAGTTTGGTAATGATGGTGCTTTGAAGATAAAAGTCAGTTGGAATACTGCTCTCCCCAACGGGGAGCTGAAGAAGACTAAAGTTCTTTATGTGGACAGTCTACGCCATAATCTCCTCAGTGTAAGTCAACTCTGTGACTCAGGGCTCATAGTAACCTACAATCAAAAAGACTGCACTATAAAAGGAAAAACAGGCAATTCTCCTATGAAAGGTTGTATAACAGATGGGAACTTATATCAGGTTGACAGTAAAGTGAACTCCTACTATTTTTCTGTTGCAGAAGAAAAAAATTTGTGGCATCGAAGGTTGTGTCACATAAACCAACAAGACATGGAAAAGATATCTAAGACGAATATATTCATGGATATTCCCATTCTAAAATGTGAACGGGAAAAGTCTTGTGATTCTTGTATTTGTGGGATGCTGGTCTGTAGTTCATATCTTCCAAAGAATAAAAGGGCATCGCATCTTCTTGGTCTCATTCATACAGACGTATGTGGCCCAATAAATGTTGCTGGAACCCATGGAGAAAGGTACTTAGTCCTTTTCATTGATGATTATAGAAGAATAGCTTGTGTAATGGTGATTCATAGGAAGCATCAAGTACTTGATTGCATGAAAACATACTGCCTGATTGCCGAGAATGATACTGGACAGACAATAAAAGTCCTACGATCTGAAAATGGAGGGGAATACACATCCATTGAGTTTGAAAATTACATAAAAAACATGGAATACAACATGAGGTAGCTATTGTGAGAACTCCACAAAAAATGGAGTTGTTGAGCATCGGAATAGACAGGTCAACAGTATGTCCAGGACTATGTTGATTGAGAGTGGTATCTCTCGCCATTACTGAAAGGAGGTTGTTGAAGTTGCAGTGCACATTCAGAATCGAACAGGGCTCTATATGGGAGAAAATAAGACACCATACAAATTGTGGCATGTAATTGAGCCTTCGTTGAAATACTTCCATGTTTTCGGAAGAAAATGTTTCATCCGGAATAAAGAATGAAATCAAGGTAAGTTTGGAGACAATGCTGATGACGGAATTTTTCTTGGATATCCAATGAACAGAAAATCCTACAAGTGTCTCAATACATTCTTGGTGAGGATTGTGGAAAGCAATGATGTTAAATTCAATGAAGGGAAAACCCCAAGTGCTTCCAATAATACCTATGCTGATGAGATAGAATATGATGATAAGTGTGAACATGGAGTAAATACAAACACTGAAATAGTGGAAGGTGAACAAATCACTCAGCAGTCACATCATGAAGTTGACTCAGAAGAAGAATCTGAAGAAGAAACTATGGCTGAAGAGAATGCATCTGAACCTCATAGGAGAAATCGAAGAGCTGATATTGATCCATCCAACATAATTGGGGAAAAGAGTGCTCCCACTCAAACAAGAAGGATGAGGAATAACACGCAATCTGCATTTCTGTCAGTTGTGGAGCCATCCTCATTCGAAGAAGCTGCAAATGATGAATCTTGGGTGAAATCCATGAAGGAAGAATTTGATCATATTGACAAGAATCAGACATGGGATCATCTCCAGAGACCCGAAGGTCACAATGTGATTGGTACCAAATGGATATTCAAAAATAATTTTGATGAGGATGGAAGTTTCATGAGAAACAAGGCGCTACCAGTTTGCAAAGGATACTCCCAGATTTAAGGCATTGATGTTGAAGAAACCTTTGCTCTAGTGGCTAGACTAGAATCAACTAGGTTTTTCCATTCCATGGAACTCCAAAGAGGATATAAAGTATATCAAATGGATGTCAAGACAATATTCATGAATGGTGTTCTAGAAGAAGAAGTCTACATTGAACAACCAGTGGGTTTTGTTTTAGGTACTGACGAAACAAAGGTCCACAAACTGAAGAAAGCTCTATATGGTTTGAAGCAGGCGCCACGGGCGTTGTAATCACGTCTGGATTCGTATCTCAAGAAACTGGAATTCAAAAGAGGAGGAGTAGATCACAATCTCTATGTGAAGTATTCTCCAAAAGATCATTTCATGGTTCTAGTCTATATTGATGATATCATATTTGGTGGCAGCAGGAAGAAATCAGTGGATGAATTTTCCAATCACATGAAATTAGAATTTGAAATGTCTATGATTGGGGAGCTCACATATTTCTTGGGGATACATATGATTCCAAAGAAGGATTTCACTTTCATTTCTCAGGAAATGTATACAAGAGAACTGCTGAAGAATTTTAATATACAAGACTCCAAACCAATGTCAACTCCAATTGTAGTTGGAACTAAACTTGGAAACCATGAGGATGGGAACTCTGTAGATCCCACCATGTACAGAAGGATCATTGGGAGCCTACTGTACCTGACAGTGACACAACAAGATATAGTTTTTTCCACATGTCTTGTGGCCCGCTTTCATAGTAATCCAAAGGTGGAACATATGGAATTATTCAAAATAATCATGAGGTATATTCAAGGTACACTTAAATTTGGGTTATATTTTGATGGTGGTGGGGACAGTGAATTATCATGGTCTTCTGATACTGACTGGGCTAGTGATGTAGTAGACACGAAGTGCACCAGTGGTGGAGCCTTCTATATTGGGCAGAAATGTGTTGGCTAGTTGAGCATGAAACAAGAATGTACTTCTCTTAGTACTTCTGAAGCTGAGTATATATCCGCCAAAAAGGCATGCACTCAACTGTTATGGATGAAGAAACAATTATAAGATATTGGTGATGAGGTAAAGCTACCAATGGTGATTTTCTGTGATAACAATAGTTCAATTGATCTTACGAACAATCATGGTCAACATTCTTGTAAAAAACATATTGAAATCAGGTATCACTTTATCAAATAAAATGTTGAGCAAGGGGTGATTAGAATGGATCATGTGGGAACTAATGAGCAGGTAGCTGATATCCTGATGAAGCCACTATCAGCAGTTGTGTTTCAAAATCATCGGTTGAACCTTGGTGTTCAACCACCTCCTACTTCATATGGAGGTTCCAAAATTCCCCTCTCCCTGTTTATGATACCTGTTTTTATCTGTTTATGGATGTGATACAGGATTGTGGGAGAGATACTATCTAGGGGGAGTATGACTTGATCTGAACAATGAACAAATTACCAGTCTTTGGGTTTATTGACAATGGGGGAGAAAAGGAATAAATTCAGGATAGTCAGTGGAAATGTAATTCTTATGTAACACGATGATAATTATGTGTCAGTGATAGGATGAGAAGGAATTCATTGGACATGTAATGCTTCTCTGGCACTATAAGAAAAGCATTATATGTAATGCTTCTGTGGAACTGTAAGAATATTTCTTGGGCGTCATTGAGAATTCCAAAACATGGGAACCCAATTCAAGCTTCCTCTCTTGTTTTATACACCGTGCATTGTTCACGTAGACATAGAGTGTTGGCTGAGGTGATCCGTTCATTTTTGGATGGCATGGGGATGGTGATCTTTTGAATTTATTTCGTGATTACAAACAAACCCAAAGGGGGAGATTGTTGGAACCATGGCTGTTCTATGCATGAATTGGAGTTTGGTTTGTGTTTTTTTTTCAATCCTCAG
Organism: Viscum album; assembly: GCA_963277665.1. Lineage (NCBI taxonomy): Eukaryota > Viridiplantae > Streptophyta > Magnoliopsida > Santalales > Viscaceae > Viscum > Viscum album. The sequence goes on from OY728120.1 coordinate 1,119,190,541, forward strand.
TGGAAGTTCAGAATGTGTGTCAGCAAAGTGATCATACAGTTCATTAAGACAACATTATTGCAGGCAAAGAGGAAATGGTGTGCGAAAAAGGAGGGCTACACGCGAAATATCTGAGCTGGGTGCGAAAAACTGCGGGTTTGCATGGAAAACATTGTGGTGCGCGAAATTGGGGAACAAGGTTTTTTCGCGCAAATAGTGTTTCAGAATAAAAATGTCGGAAAATGGAAAAGGCATGGGACGTGCGAAATATCTAGAGATGTGCGTGGAAAACGATACATGCGCGAAAAATTACACACCAGATGAGAGATTTTCACGCCAATGGGGATTTTGCGCGTAGTGGTCCAAGATGCCTATAAATAAGAGGTGACCCCCCTTATTCAGGGTGGTTAAAGACTTAGAGAATATTCGAGGTCTGATGCACAAAAATTTATCGCGTAAAGGGGCTTTTGCGAAATATTCTGGATTGCGTGGAAAATTACAGGATGCGTGAAAAAGGAAGAACTGTGCGTAAATGTTGGGGTTGTGTGTAAAGGATTCAGTTGCACGAAAACAGGTGTTGTGGCGTGAAATATTTTTCCGTGCGAAAAAGGAAATTTAGCACACAATAGGAAGGTTTTACACGCAAAGGATTGGTGTTGTGCGCAATTGTCAGTGAAGCTTGTATTCACGTTTTGGTTATCTGAATCAGTGGTTCTATGCATTCTAGTGCATAAATTTCGGACTTGGATGCAAGCAGAGTCTCGATCTATGAAGAGTCAAAGACTTCAATGCAAATCTATTGAAGAGACCTTCACATCTATAAACTGAATGTGACTTCACCAAGGGCATTGAGCCTGGGGGAGTCAACGGGAGTGACCTGCGGGAAGAAGTGAGATATCCATGAACCTTTGTGAAGGAAGTGAGCCTAGGATAGAGTGACTGTTCTCGAACCATTTTAATCAACAACTAGTAAATATTAGTGGAATTTGGTACAACCGACAACTTTTCGGCGTATGCTCCTTGGACGTAGCCCTTAGCGGTGAACCAAGTAAAAATTGTTGTGTCATCTCTTTGCATGGGAATGGCTCATTACTGATCGTATTCATCATATATGTTTAACTACTTCCTACCAACGTGGGAACAAGATCCTTGTTTTAAAAGAAAAATTTGACACCCTGATTCACCCCACCCCTCTCAGGGTGTCCCAGTGTCCTACAATTTCAACCACTGATGCATCTAAACCTTTTTTCTAATTCCAATGATATTTCTTCATTCAATAATCATCCAATAAATATTAGTTTAACAGAAATGGTTTTGTTTACATACATACCAATAATGATTCAGGTTTAGTGTATTAGAGATTTATAAATCACTCTATTACACCATAACTTTACAAAAAAGATGATATTTATACTATATATCTAATTTTTCCACAAAAAAACTATATTTTTAAATTTAAACTCATATTTTTTCAAAACACATTTTTTATAATAAGATAAATCCATTTAGATAAAATACATACCATTATAAAGTTCGATCACATTCCTATGTCTTTAAAAAAATATTTGAATGTTGAAATGAGAAGAGAAACATTATTAATTGATATAAGAAGAAGAAAACTCATTTGTGAATTTTTTAATACGATAAATCCCATGGAATATTTTACATTTATATAATTAATATTGACCTAAAATAATCATTAACATCATAACTAAAAAAAATTCACATATAATTTTTTTTATAAAACAACTAACATGAAATATTAATTAATAATTAATGACCATGATTCTTACTTGTAAAAAACGAACTCCAAAAAATATATTTATAAAGAACATTCTTCTCTCCTATGAATGGGAAATAATTTTTGTTAATTTAATGTCGTTATCTCAGTTTATGAAATAAAATGTTTTCAATAAATTTTTTTTTTCCAAGAATTTTATAGTCATATGAGTATCATGGGACATCCACATAATATTATGATTATAATCACATTTACAATCACTCTTACAAAATTATTAACAAACTCAGTTAATTTAATCACATATTCAATAGAGAAAAAAATCATTACACAATGAATTTGAGAGATATTTAGAGCTCACAAATCCTAAAAAAATTATCATATGGAAAAATAAATTGAAATATAAAATTTATCATTCGCACAATGAAATATCATAAACTATTCCAATTAAAATGTATACAGACGAACTTGAAGGCTTTAAGTAATTATAAGAATAAATTTTTTTATCTTTAGAAAAATATAAAATGAAAATTTGATAGATGAATTAGAAATTAAATATTCATTGAAAAAATGAAAAAATACTGGTAATAGAATAATTATTAGTATTATTTATAGAGAGATATTATTCTTAGGATGTATACCAAAATAAAATTATTTTCCATAAACTTTTGTAAAATTTAAAAAATTAAACATTTAAATGTGTAAAAAATATTTTAAAACCATCATAAATAAATAAGAACATGGTTAAAATTGAAATTGAAAATAAATTAAATCATATTAATAAAATAATTTAATTATTTTATAGAATTTTGATATGAAGTAGAAACTGATGAAAACAATTAAAAATTAAAAAATAAGGCTTTATATAAAAAATCCATTATCTCAAGTCGAACTAGACATGTATATATATTAAAACCATAAAAATATACATATATTAATTAAATAAATTCATATTAACTATTTTCTTATGTATGCCATTATTAGTATACATGTTTTTTCATTTATTAACATATCACTTATATTTAATAAATTTTTTATATTCATGTCAGATGTTTTGAGGGTGTTCGGTTCATAATCCCAATAAAGATAGGGTTAGGCGATCATTGTAAAATGGGTCACAAACCCATATTATCAAAAAAATTAATCATATATTATTATAATTTTTTTGGATAAATTTTAATTTGATAACTATTCATTAATGGAAGACATGAAATTCATATCATATCACTTCTTTGAGGTTGTAGTCCATATATACTCAGAAGAGACATTAGCTTTTCCCAATAGATGGTATGGTGACCAAGTATGTAATATATTATCATTATAGAATTTAAATTACTTAATTATATATATGAGATAAATCCATTAAAATAAATACTTTTTCATGGTGGTGAGGAAAAATTAATCACATCAACTTGTTGAGGTGGTAGTCTACAGTTACACAAGGTAAATTTTTCCATTTTCCAAAGGATTGATAAGGAGATGAAAAAGGTTCCTTCCCAAAACATAATTACTTTTAAATACATTCATGATATTGTTTTTATCATTAAATTATGGTTATATGAAATTTAGAGGAGTTTAATTAAAAAATAGGAATAAAAACATAGTTAAAAGTTATAAAACAACTTTGTAAAACCTCCTTTGGATTACAAACTATGACTTCTTGGATGGACCTTTGGTGAAACTAAGAACTATTGGTCATTTAAAGGGATGATAATATGGTGTTATGGTATATTTATTTGACCTAAATGGAACATTTAATGTGAATAATAACAAGGGATAGGGGGTCTACATTATAATATTCATGAGTGGCACTCTTTTAATTTTAAAATGCATAAAAAATAAAAAACCATATTAATTAAAAAGTAACAATAAATGTATCACATATAGAATGTTAGATAATAAGAATAAAAATAATTTAATCCAATATGATTTAATATTATATTCCTAAACCATATAATTTATTATTATCCTTAATTATCATGTATTACCCCTTTCCACGGTGACACTAATTTACCGATGATAATAATATTTTTAACCCAAAAATGAAATTGAACTCATTAATAAATTTGAATATATTGATTCCATGTAGTGGTATGAAATATTTTATGTCCATCATTTTCTATTATTGTGTGTACCATGGTTCATGAGTAGTTTAATAAATTTTAGATGATGTTTTTAAATGATTTTTTCAATTATTATATAGTTTCATAGGGTTTTTTTTCATATTATAAATATAATTTCTATGAAATGATAAAATATATTAAAATGGGTTTTAATTTGTTAATATGAGATAAATATTTTAGTATTTATTTTAGAGTACTTGAAATGATTTAATTAATTTTTTATTGGGTTTTGGATTTTTTTGAAATGATAAAAATCAAATTTTATCATTATTAATTATATATTTTAATTTATTTATAATTGTGTTTTAATGAAATATTTACTATTACACATGAAAAAGATTTTTTTATGGTTAATGGTGTTTTTTAATACCATGCAGTAGGTTATGTTTATTTCTTTTCTATGATGTTATTAAGGGTAAATCTAAATTTTTAAGGGTTATGTGAGCGTAATTACCGACTGTGTAAGGGTAAATATGTTTATGTAGGGGTAGTTTCCCTGATGAATAATGTTGAGACAAAATCCATTAGCATGTGTAAATATATGTTCATAAACTGTTAATGGTATGAACATCTTTCCTTCACATAATTTTACATTCATAGTTGAATAATTGTAAATCATAGATTCATAAGGCTACACAATATATTGTTAAGCATGAGTAAAGGTCCTTTAAATGTTGTGTAAGGTTTCTATGATAATTTTAAAGCCTATGTATATGTTATCCAAATATTTCCTAATGGTAGCACAAAATTTTTCCTTTTCATAAGGCTATGTATTTTTTAAGTAATGGAAAAAATTAATTTTTTATACCTACATAAGGGTTATATGAATCTAGAGAAATTTTAAGTATGTGTTTCTAATGGTTTAATAAAAGTACAACCAAAATTCCTCTAGTCACAAAAGGATAACATTTTTTATATTGGTAGAACCTTGTGACCCTTTCTGAGTATGTATGAGTTACATTTGGCCAACCATATGGTACAACAAATAGAAATTTTCTTCATAGAACATCGTTAATGTGTTTTCAGTGATTTAATAAATAAAGATATTGGGTTTTAAAATATTACATTATTAAATTATATGTGATGAGTTCAAATATGTTAATTGGATTGAAATTATTTTTAAAATTTAATGTGAATAAAATAGTGGAAAAAGTATGGAAACATGAGGAGTATATGTGGTGGGATGTATATGAATGATGGAAATGAGTTTATTTCTCCCATTTGGGTTCCTTCTTATTTTTATCATGTCCCAGGTAATGAATACATTCATGTTTAAGGGTTTTACTTTATTTTAATGTAATTTTGTGATTCTGTTACATTTTATAAGCATGAAAAAATACATACCTCTCCTTTATCGATTGAGTGAAAATGTCTCTAGTTACATCACAAGGTAGGAGATCATTTTTATATATTCTGATTGTAAAATGTATGATGAATAATCATTTTATCCCATATAATGATTTAAATCCTTTTAATAATAAATAAAATTAATCAAGGTGAGTGAAAATGATGGTAATGGGAAGAATCACCAGTATATTATTTGATTTCATCATGTTTCATGTAATTGTTACCAATGAAAATATGGTTGCATTCATAATAAATTATTAACCAAACTGTCACATATTGTGTTAAATAATACAACATAATGATTATCTAAAAAATATAATTTGAGTATCTCTATAATATAATTACATGGTCAATTAATATTGACTGGGAAGGGTAATTAAACATATGTTTAACTACTTTGTTTTTTTCAGTTGATAGTTATTGATTCCATTTTAGAAAATCACAATCATTTGGGGATTTTTTTTCTTAATGTTATATGATTTTGGAACCCATATTGTGTTACATATTGATATCACATTAAATGAAATTTGATAAAAATATATTGGAAAAATAAGTTGGGTTCCCATGGAAAATATATGTTATGTGAGAATTACATTGTAATATAAAGAAGTAATTGTGATGAAACACCAAATTTTTTGGTCTGAAATAATATTTTGGAGCAATTTATAAAGCGGTAATGATATGTTTGGGTTGTAATGTGTTGTTATTATAGTGATATGGTTTAATTATTACAATGGAATGTCTAATGTTGTGTAGTGATGGATGTTGGAAGGGGGAATGAAATGATTCATGGTAAATGAGATAATGATGTTCAATTTAAATTGGTGGAAAAAGAATAAATTTTATGAAGCATCATAAAATTTTTGATATAGTTAATTAAGAGGTCAAAAATTTATTTTTTTAATATTTGACCAACAAATTTTGAAGTTAAATTAATGGGTTTTGTAAACTCAAAATATTATTGAATGCTATGTAAGGTCTAATGAACTATTCAATTAGATTTAGAAGTGTGGTTAATGTGGTTGATGACTACTACAACATTAATAGAAGGGATAAGAGAAATTATTTATTAAATCGAATGTTTAAAAATAGGATTAACTTGAAAATAAAGGATGAATGCATCTTGTGGTTTGTGGAATGCTTGTGTTGTATGATGCTTCATTGAAGTTATAGGGAAAGTGGTAGAGTATGTGTGAACTTAGAGAAATATTATGTATGGTATGATATTCTGGTTCAAAACCCATTGGTTCAGAACATGTTTGACTATTAAAAATTTTATTTCCAATTTCATTTAATTATACACACCACCAACTTCATGCACCATGTTTTGAATCTAATTTTTTTTTGTGGTGATTTATCCAACATCATGATAGTGAGAATAGATGGCTTGTTACCACAACATCCTCACCCTCCCCTCTAGGTGATATTAATTTTCATTGTATATTATTGTTTTTAAATTGATTTGAACATCTGGTCCAGTTTAATGATGTTGAGTAAGATACCATTGGCGGTTTTTTTGGATTTTTTAACAAAATTAAAAGGAAAGATTGGTGTGTTCTATTAAAAGGGTGATGTCCAATTCAAGGAAAAGACCACAACCCTTTTTTATGTTATTAAAATAAGGCCAACCATGGGCCAAAAATACTATTTATCATTACCCCTCACATGTGGTAGAATGATCAAACATGTATGGAAACCAACTAGGGGAGCTAGGAATTAATGTTACCAAGACAGTATGCCAGAGTGCATATAGATCGTTGAGTGAATTGAGTAATGGTCCACACAATAGGAGAGACAATATAGTGATCATGGTATATAATGTTTGAATTCACCATAGTTTAATAAATCAGTGGGACCCATTTCTCTCTTCTGGATGGTTGAATAATGGAGTTAACTATTTTTCTTTAGGAAAATAATTTTTATTCCAATTTATGAAAATTATTCTTCATGCTACAACCCAACCACAATAATCTTAGTGAATTGAGATGTTTAGAGTATTTTAGAGCCACAAAAAATTGAGGTGACCACTTTTTAGCTGTTATGACTAAACTTCAAGAAGGTGTCGTAAAAGGATTCAAAGACCAAATAATCATGTTTATGGTTCATTCTCATTACAAAACAAGAACTCCATTCTATAAACATGAATTTTAATATGGAGTGTCCAAATTTGGCAGCAGAAGTATTTTGGATGTTCCATTCCTATCATAGGATACAATAATAAGTATGATTCCATGATACTAATAGTTTCATATGAGAAGTGATTATGGGGATCTCACACTGTATATCGTGTGTATTTATGAGACTTTATTTAATCTATAAAGGGGGTGTGGTAAAATTTATGTATACACATAACTGTTAATGTGATTAAGATATAGTATATGAAATTTTGGTGATATTACACGATAATTGAATGTATCATTCCTAATATAGGGTGTGTCCATGCCAAAACAATCATCTACATTCCACAGGATTCCTGATATAATTTTAAAATTAAAGAGACATACCTGCTGAAACACCCATATTTTAATTTAAAATTTCTATTCAATAAAAACCTTAATTAACATAAGGTAAACCTATTCAAATCATGTCCACGGAATAATACTTCCTTAATAATGGATTAACATGAAAAGGGTTGGTATTTTACTATTCATTAGACATAGAAAACATAGGCATAAAAAGGTAATGTGATAGTGTAGTTCTGGGGAATATTTCATAGGTTTTCGTTTCGTAATTAATTTAGAAACATAAGGATTGAAGAAGGAAGTACAATAGTCTCTTAGTATATAGGGATTAACACCAATGGGAATAATAGAATCATTATATTATTTTTATGATTAAATTAACTTTGGATGAAGTAGTAAGAACAAAAAAATGGAGTAGTGAGTTCCTCATTGAAAGGTAGAAGTGAGTTTTATACTTGTTTATGGTAGTGAACTAGGATTTCTTAGGAAGATACTCAAAATTTTACATTAAGAAATGATACTCTAGTGAATTTTGTCCAAAATTACATTTCCCTAAATTCTCCTTTCACATAGCCCTATGTGGGTAAACTGAGTAAACTCCAATGTGTAATTTACAACATTTTTAATTAACATAGAAAAAAAGTGATAAATCATAGAGATCCTCAATATAATTGAACAAGTTTATAATTATATAAATAATAAAATATACCATAATTCACCTCCCATTATAGGGTTTATTAACTATATTATTCTAACAAGTTGTATAAGTGGTATGGAAACTATGTGTTGATAGTGATTCATTTCGAACACACTAATATTATAGAAATATTCATCATATTAATGAATATAGTCTCTATATATTATGTTGAATAAATTATGGTAGACTTTATAGATTAAAGTTTGATATACATAAAAATTAAGGATGATCATGAAGACTATATGAAAAATGTTCTAAAAACCATAAAAGGAAGAGACACTATGAAATGTATTGTAAATGTGAGTTATAGATGGAGGAATTATCATTCATGGTACATGTTATCACCTGAAAAGGGATATATGTGGACACTTATAAGACAAAGGGAATTGAAGAGTTTCCTTGAAAAAAATATGTAATAGAAATCCATATATTCCTTGGTCTTCCTGGGTATTACTGGTGATTTGTGAATAATGTTTCATGATTTTTTAACCAATTAAACAAGATTAAATGGATGGGAGTAATTTTTTTATGGACTAGGGAATGCAAATATAGCTTCGAAGAGTAGAAAAAATGGATTATCACTGTATCATAATTTACACTACCGATAAGTTGGGAACTCTTTATGATATAAAATATTCCATTAATCAATGTATTAGGTTGTGTACTGAAGAAAAATGATATATTGATAGCCTACTCCTCTAGTAAGAGAAATTTTCATGATAAAAACTATCCCATACAAGATTTACAGTTTACGGTTATTATCTACATGTTGAAAATATGGAAGAATTGTCTATTTGTGGAGAGTAGTGAAATATACACTAATCACATGATCCTCAATTATATTTTCACACAGAACGATAATAACATGCATCCAAGAAGAACGTTAGAGATAAAGAAGGACTATAGTTTCTACACCAACTTCCTTCATGAAAACAAGAATAATGTACCTTATGCACTTTGTAAAATATAACATACTACTCTATACATGATGTGGATTGAGAAATATCATACCATTATGGATATTCAAAAGGTGTATTTGGAAACCATAGAGGTAGGGAATACATCCCACTTATCCCAAATTATTTCACATCTATCTATATAAGTTAATATCAAGTAGAACAAAGGTATGATCTTGATATGCAAAAATATGGTGAATGTAGAAAATAAAGGGGAGATACATGACATATACAATGATGACTATGGTGAAATTCGTTTTTCAATAAAGATTTTGTACATTAATCACTTGAGATAAAGAAGGTGTTATACGAAATGTCAAAAATATCACCTTTTTATATCCATCCGAGAAGTAGTAGTATGTATCATCATATTAGAGTTCATTTCTTCTGGGAAAACATAATGAACGTGATTGTAGATTATATATCATTGTGTTTGAGATGTAATATTGTTAAATAAGGGAAACAAAAGTCCAAATGGGTGATAAAACCATTTCCATTATCCATGTTGAAAAGGGATGATGTCATTATGGACCATTTCACTAGTCTCCCAAATAAATTCAATAGAAATAATATGATTTATGTTTTGGTTATCCACTCACCAAGACTGCTCAATTCATTTTTTTGAAAACACTTCCATCTTGAAAAAATTACCATGATATATGTTAGTCAAGTATTGAGGATTCATTGGATTCCATTTTTGATTTCCTATGATAATGACCCACATTTTACATCTAAATTTTGTGTATATTTGTTATATGATTTGAGTATAGAATTTCATTTCATCAAAGACTATCACCCCCAAAATGATGGACAATATTAATATACAATTCAAACACTTGAGGGAATTCTAATAGTTTAATCAATGGAATTTTAAGGTGTATGGGATGGACATCTCCCATCGATTGAGTAATCACATAAAAATATATTTCACATTAGCATTCAAATGTCCCAATTTGGATATCTATATGGAAATAGATGTATAACTCCATATTATTGGGATGAAGTTGGGGAATGGAATCCACTTGGACTGGATATTATTTATGATATGACATAGAATGTTTACAACATCCCAAAAACAAAAATGATGCTCAGAGTCAGCAAAAGAGGTATACTGAAAACTATGGAAGAGACCTGATGTTCACTCTTAGAGATAATGACTTCCATAGAATATCACCATAAAAGTGATTAAAGGTAAAAATGAAATTGATTCTTAAAACATTGTACATTGCCCCTATTTATATCTTTGATTGAATACAATCAGTGTTTAATTACCTTTGACTTCCACACAGAATGTTCAAGACATGTTCCACATATCACTTTTGAAGAAGTACATACTTAATCCGTCGCATGAATATAATCCAGAGGTGGTAAAATGGAGAATGATATCACTTATTAGAATAAACCATTGAAGATCCTAGGCTGTATAGATTATTTTCCCTGCAATAAAACCACACACCATGTTATAAAACAATGGAGGAACTATATTTATGAAGATACAACATGGGAACCAGTGGGAGTGATGAAAGAGAAGTACCCTCCAATATTTTCAACTTGGATTATAAATCAAAAATTTGAGGGCGAAAATTACTAAAGGGTAATAATGTAACATCAAAATATTTTTTGAAATATTTTTCTTTACATACAATTATTTCTTCAATATATTGTGTTAGAGACCACATCAAGGTTCAATAAGAAACTAAATATAACTATTTAAATGTTAACACTACAACTTAACCATTAGATTTGAGGGTACGAATAAAACCTATATAATTATTATTATATTATTTTAAGTTATACATATAATGAATTAATTAGTGATAGAATAATTATAATTTAATATAAAAATGTTTTTAAAATTAAATAAAATATTTTTATGAAAACCTAATTAATGCACGATAGATTATTTTATACCGAAAAATAAGCAAATCACCCTTGTTGGATTAGATTAATGAAATATATATGCAATATATTAAATATATTTTTTAATAATAATCCTATATATTAAAAAAAATTATTAAATTAAATCTAATTTTACGAATAAAAAGATGTATTGTTCTCAAAAATTGTTTTCCACCATTTGATGGAACACTTATTTTAAAAGTATATTTTAAGAATTTTATAAATCTATTTTGATAAAAGAAGAAATTTTTTTAAATTATAGTTTCAAAATTATCATATTATTTATTTTTTGGATTTTCTGATACGTTAAAATTTTTAGTAGTAAAAAATACTAATTTTTAAGTAATACATTATTTAATGTTTTATGTTTTTAAATTGTCTAATTATGTTTGGAAATAGTTTTAAATTTTAATTAGTAAATTTTTTTTATAAAATAATCACATTATTATTTTTTAAATTTATTTAATACTTTAATACAGTATGAAAAAATTTTATTTGTAACAATGACTTTTTTTCTGGAAAGTATTTTTTCATGGAATTTGTTGATTTAAGTTGTATTTAAATTATAAAACATGTCTAAATTGAATTTTGAAAAATGGATTCCATTTTATTAATTTAGTGGTCCAAGTTGATTAAATAATCCCATTTTTTTAGTCAACACCAATATTATCCTCGGAAATTTTTTGTTACCACAATAAAGGGTTAATCTGTTAACTAAAGGTAAAATATAATATAATACAAATAATAATATCAACCAAAAACGTTATCAAATCATATTGGATGAATTTAAATTTGTCTTTGAAACATATAGCTCTATATTTAATCATTTAATAGACACATGTGATGAATGTACATTGATATTATTAAAATCAATGAATGTGAAAAAATGACAGACTCTTATTTTTAACAAGAAGAATATATTTATAATGTGGATAACTAGAAGGTATTATTTACAATTAATATATTTTTTGTTATATAATGGATTTATATACATCATGGTGATTTATTTATATGTTTATGAATGAAATATTTTCCATAAAAGATGACACAACACTGATGAAGTTATAATTTTATTAATGGATATATAAAATAAATTATGTAAATGATATTAAAATAAGAATTATTTTAATCCATTAAGGTTCTCTAAGAATTTTATAAATTAATAGAATATTTTAGTGATGTATTAAATTAATATTTTCATATTTATCAATTTTTCAAAATAGTTTTAAATTCAATGTATCGAATACTATAAAAAATGAAAATAATGATTTCATAATGAGATTAATATTTTTTAAATTATTTAAAAATCATAAATAAATTTAAAAATTAAAAATTAAATATTATATTATTTTAAATTTCATTATTTTCTAATTTTTGGTCTAATGATACTACAAATGTAAAAAGTTTATCCATTTAATATTAAAATTTTGGTTACAAAAAAATTGTAATAAAATAGATTAATTAAGTGTAAATCAATATAATAATGATTAAAAACAAAAAAATATATAAAGACTGTTATATTTATTATCTAGACCCCTATATTATATTATCATTTAATATATAGAAATTTTTTGGTATTTTAATTATAATTTATTTTTATAATTTAATATTTTGTGAAATTTTGAATAAACACCCCTCTCATCCCTTATAAATTATACCCCTTATAACCCATTCATGTTTCACCATACAAGACTTGATTATTTACAAATATAAACCAAACACTCTCCTAAGAAATATATAAATATTTAGGTTCTTTTGGTCTCCCCAAAATACCAATTACTTTCCCCTCACGTGATCCGTCAAGGAGTTGATATTCATGAGATAACATTCTCAAACGACATCTCTGAAATTCATTTATTCTTATACCTTCTCCTCAAATTATTCATCCATAAATTCATAATAAATATAGTAATATGTATATATATTAATGTTATATTTTAAATAGGATATCTTCTATCCAACACTTTTCGCATTTCCTCTTATTTGATGAAAGGAAACCACTTCCAAAATTATGGCGATTACCCATCTTTACGGATAACGTGTTTTCACTTTTTATTACCTCCATCAAGGATGTTGATAAAAATTTATTATGGATAAATAATATTTTAATATGTATATAACAATTATTAATGTTATTTAACTAATATATAGATATAATATAAAAAAATAAAACAAAACTAGTTCGTGATGTTTAGAATATCGCAAAAATAAAATAAACATTTATGATTTATTTTTTACTAAATGAGTCAAAGTCATGTGAGGAAAGAAATTTATAAAAGGAAGCACTTAAAAATAATATAATTTCATTAATACTATTTAATTTCAATTATCTATTTGTATTCACATTCCAAAAGAACTTCCATAATTAAACACAAGTCTACCAACAAGAAACTATGAGACAAATATTTCCAAAACGAATAAATTGATATTTATTACTCCAAATAATGGTCATAAATGAACGTAGTAAAAATAGTAACAAATAAAATACATTTTTAAGAGGTTATGAATCAATTAATTAATGAGGATAATCCTATTTTTCATGAAATTAAGCCCAAGTGCAGAATGCTTTTATACATAATGTAATCGATCTCTCCAAACCTCTAAATTACCATTGGTTTATTCATTCTCTATAATTACCTAAAACCATTATTCATTATACTTATTTAAATATCATATATTAATTGTGTATTTAAAAAAAATATATATTTTTTCAAATAATTTTTATTTGTTGGTCAATTAATTTTTTTAGATGTTCCCATCTCTATTCTTCTCAATAAACAATCCCAATTTAAGGGAGCATCTGTGTTTCAATCCCATTTTCTATTACCCTCCATAGAAAATTTTAATTCACCAATATATTTATAAAATTACTAATTTTATCATGATAATATATAATAATTAATATTTCTTTATGAAATAAATTATGTTTTTTTAATTTTTAAATCCAATTTATTCTTTTCCCATAAATATCACTAATTTGAATGAATTTTAAAATTTCATTAACACTTTTTTCTATGTATTTACTTCAGTTGATAATAATGTTTCAAAATATATTATTATTTTTATTTTATTTCTATCTATAAAGAATTTAATCCCATATTAAGTTGAAATAATTAAGAAAATACCTTGTGGTTTTTCCTTCAGACATAATTACCAAACACAATTCTTTCCATGAGTAACACTTACAATAAATCGTTTTGTTTTATTTTTTATTTGGAACACATATATAAAAACCCTACACTTTATTACACATTTAAACATTATTTTTTACGTAAAATCATAACTTTATAGAAAATTAAAGATCAATAGGTCTAGTGTATTTGGGGTTTAGGACCATTACATAATGACTTAAAACATGAAACACAACATCCTTATTGAAAACTTCTATTACATGGCCACTACACCATCTGGTACATAACATTTTATGGGATAAGACAATGACCTAAAATAATAAAATGGTGACTTATAAAGCCTAGTAAGGGAGTAAACAATGAATAACATGAATAATGTAGTAAATTATAGGCAATAGTCATATACACAGAGTATAAAAAAACATGAACATAAAGCTATGATAAAACATGATTATCACAACATGGAAATGCGGTAAGAACACATAACGTGGTATTAGCATTATCCAAGGCTTATTTCACATGAAAAATGAGTAAAACCTCATTGAATATGAATTATAATGAGTAACCCTCAATTCAATTGATGTATCATGATACTAATCTTTATCCAATATATTGAGCAATATCATGGCACACCCTTCATAAACATTTCATTTCAAGCCTAAGTGTGCCACCGGGATCATAAAAGATGGATTCATTAAACATCAGCTTTTATTACGTGATAAAATAATGTGTAATTAATACATGAACCCCTATAATTAATATGTAAATGTGAATAAATATGAATACCATTTATAAGGAAATAATCATTGTATTCAATACACAATTAAGTTGGCTTCGAAAATCATGGTGCAATTTCAGCAGCATAACGACAAGATATAAGAAATCATAAAATTGAGTGATGATAGAGAAATTTGTTTCTAATCATAATTACATGAAATCGATGGTAAGGGGGTCATATAGATACATGTCCCAACATAATTATTGGAATTTGGATTCATAATAAAAAATAATTTCTTGAAAGTAAATGAGGAGAGATAAATCCCTTAAGGAATTTCGGCATGGTAACAGGTGTACATGGGAGGAAATAATGGGAGATAAAGGGGTATGTGCTTATTCAAACATATGGATGGTAGTATAGTGGGGTTGAGAAATCATAACCAAACATTTTCAATTGAATATACAAGGGTATAGAAACATAAATAATCTTGGTGAAAAATGAGAGGGGAAGAAATCCCTTACTTGGAAATGTGATCCCAAAGGCTTGGGAGGGTGTTTAGAGTGGATTATTAGGAAGTTAGGGAGAAATGATAGGATTATAGAAAGTGGATGGAAGAGGTTTGAAGAACTTGAAATGATTTCAGTGAAGAGGATGTGGGATTTTGGGTGGGTTTATATTGGAAATGAGAGTAAATTATTTATTATTTACGTTTGGGAAACCACACATTAAACATATCGAAACCATAAACCAAAAAAAGGTCTTTGACCATGGTTTTTTCAAAAGGGGATTTGAAAAAATTATTTTGTATGGAAAATGGCTGAACATCTTAATGTATTTGGGTTTTTTATGTGGAGGTGAGTCACACATTCATGTAAATCAATTTAAAAGTTTAAAATATTTAATAAGTCTTGAAGGGTCCACTAAGGCAATGTAAAATAAATATAACAAACTAAAAATCACATTATTTTTATTTTAAAACATATATTGGCCGAAACGAATGTTTATTTTTTTTATTAAATCACTATTGGGATATTATGATGTCATATAACACATTATAAATTTAAACAATATTTAATTTTTACCCAAAAATTAGCCTGTCTTAGAAAATTAGGAAAATTTATCTGTTGGATAATTTCAATGTCATGATTCCAAAAATAATATTCATTTAATCAAAATAATTTTCAATATATGCAAATTTTTAATTTTAAAATGAAAAAAAACATTTATAGAACATTTATGGGTTTTGAAAAAATAGCTTTCAAACCTTAATAAAAATTAAAATTTTATTCATATTAAATATATGGTCATATATATTATATAAAAATTATTTTAGTAATAATAATTAATTAAAATATTATTTAATTAAAATATACAATAATTAATCAAAATATATTTCTTAATTAACAGAAAATTCTTTTGTTTCGGTAAAAAACTATTTACAAAGTGACAATAATAAAATGAAAGTATATTATCTATTCAAAAATAATTTAAATAATCATAGTGCTAGGGTCTCAATAAATTTATCCTTATAACACCTACATAAGACCAATTGGTAAGGTGTGTGATGGTGAAAGACTTTGGGGGTGGCTCGCATAACATCACTTGGGTGGTAATCTCTATCAACTTCCACTTCTTTTGTAGATAGTTCCGTTCAAGGTTATAGTGATCAAGAACGGATAGGGATTGGGAAAAGGGGAAGCCCAGTGATACCACCTCCTTTCTGAGGTTTGGAAAATGGGCTTTGTATGGAGAAATTCTACTAGATGAGGCCATTGATTCCTTTTTATAAATAAATTCTATTTATTAAAATCCCTATATTGATACTAATCATGTGATCACTGATCAAAGGCTATACTAGCAATGGAACCAATTTTTAATTGAATTTTAAAATCCAAGAACATATTACCAATTTAGTGCATATTTCATATAATAATTTTATATAAAAAGACATTTAATTAGATCAAGAAGAATTTCCATTAATAAATTTTTGGGTCATTAAAATCTTCCCCCTTCTGAAATTTCTCCTTCAAATTTTCATTTTACATTCTAATATAAAAATAACTGTGGGTACTTTTCCTTCATTTCCTCCTTCAGTTCCCATGTTACCTCATCATAAAATTGATATATCCATTTTACCTTGACTATGAGGGTAGTCTTGTTACGTATAAATTTATCTGTATGATCCATGATCATCACTGGATGATCCTCATAAGAAATATCATCCTCTAACTATTCTCCCTCTAAAGAATACATATGAAGGGTCTAGTATGTACTTACATAAGAGGGATATACGAAAGACATCATGTAATTTTGCCATGGTATGTGGAAGTTCTAGTCGATAGGCCACAACCCTGACACGATCAAGAATCACGAAGGGGCTAATACACCTAGGACATAACTTCCACTTAATTCCAAACATCGTGACCTTATTACATTGTGATATGTGTAGAAATACCATGTATCTAACATTTATCTTAAGGTATCATCGATGATTATCTAAATTACTCTTTTATCAAATTAAGGATACCTTATTATGCTACTAAATGGTATTCACATTCTCCACCATTTCATCAACATTTTCAGGCCCTACTAGATTATGCTCACTGACTTCATCCCAATACACCGATGTTATTCACCTTCTAATATAGAGGGCTTCATATGGGGTCTTTCGGAAGCTCAAGGGAAAAATGATGATGTAGTAGAATTAAACCAGTGGAAGATGTTTCTAACATCCTCCATTGAAGCCCATATAACATTATCTTAACATATATTCTAGTTCTTGAATAGTTCACTTAGATTGGCCATCATTTTGAGGAAAATAGGTCATAATGTAGTTTAGTTCTGTGGATAGAGAATGTACCAGAGTTTTCCATCACATTGAGGTGTATCTCGGGTCCTGATCAGATACAACAGATAGCGGTACTCCAGGCAGCCTTACCACTTCTTTGATTTAAATACTTGAAATTCCATCCAATGAGATGTCCTAAAAAATTGCGATAAAGTGAGGTTCCTTCGTAAGAAGATCCACAAAGACCCATATAGAATTTTTTCTTTTGGATGTCCTTGGAATACTAGTGACAAAGTCCATGGTAATATCATCCCACTCCCATGTTGTTATGGATAGTTGTTGCATTATACCCTTAGACTTTTTCCTCTCCATCTTCATTTGATGACAGACCAAACACATTGATGTATATTCTTCAATATCCCTTTTTATATTGTCCCAAAAAAGGTTTTCTCGGAGATCCCGATACATCTTTGGGATCCCAGGGTGAATGGATAAGTTTGAGATATGTGTGTCATTCAGAAGAACCTTCTTTATCTCTGGATCAGATGGTACATATAATCATGAACCTAATCTCACAATTCCATCCTTTTCAACCACAAACTCTGAGTATTTCCCATTTCTGATGGCTTCCACCCTTTTCAAAGTATCCACATCCCTTCTTTTATAATCCTTTATTTTCTCTATGAGGGATGGTTGAGAAATCAATTGTAGAAGGATAGATGATGTTTCTCTCTTAATGATTCCCATGTCCATCCTACACTAATCTATGAATACTGGAACTTTTTCAATTCTCATCATTGATAAAGATTTAGGATCCTTCATACATAGAGCATCTACCACTTAGTTTTCCTTAACAGGATGGCAGTGGACTGAGTAGTAATAATCCTTGATGAGCTCTATCCACCTTCATTGGAACATATTATTCTCTTTTTATGTGAATATATATTTGAGGAACTTGTGATCAGTATGTATCTCTAACTTCTCTCCATATAGATAATGACTCCAGATTTCCAATGAAAAGATCATAGCCGCCAACTCCAGATCATGTGTGGTATAGTTTTTCTCATGTATTTTTAGCTGCCATGAGGTGTTGGATATAACTCTATCATTTCACATTATCACACAGCATAAACCCCTCTTTTAAGCATCACTAGACACCATAAAGTGTTCTACACTTATTGGGAGTGTGAGTAATAGTGTAGTTATAAACCTTGTTTTCAACTCCTTGAAGCACCCTCCACATTCATCCCTACAAGAAAACTTTTCCCCCTTTCCATTAATCATGGTAAGAGGGTTCAAATTTTTTGAAAATATATATAAATAATTGGAAATAATCTCTATCTAGCCTAGGAATCTATGAATATATGTTACCGATTTTTTCATCATCCATTCCTCAATTGCTACTGTCTTAGAGGGATCCACATATGTTCCATTGATTGTGATGACATGGCCCAAGAATGAAACCTCCCTAAACCAGAACTAACACTTTTTGTACTTCGCATATAGTTTGTCTTTTCTTAATGTCTCTAGTACAATTCTTAGATTCTCTTCATACTTCTCCTTTGTTTTGGAGTATATTAGAATACCGTCTATAAAGACTACCACAAATTTTTCATGTTAATCTATAATGACACTATTCAATAAGTCCATGAAGATATATGGATAATTGTTGAGTCTGAAAGGAATTACCATGAATTCATAGTGCACGTACCTTGCACGAAAAGCAGTCATTGGGATATCCTACATCTTCACCCTGGCTTGGTAAAATCCCAACTGCAGATCCACCTTAGAAAATTATTATGCTCCACTTAGCTGACCGAACAAGTCATTACTTTGAGGTATAGGATACTTGTTATTTATAATTGTTTTTTTGTCTCACAATAATCAATTCAAATTTGCATTAACCCATCCTTCTATGTCATGAAGAGGACTGGATTACCAAATAATGAAGCACATGGGCGTATGAACACTTTATCCAGGTTCTTCTGTAGTTGCTTTTTCAGCTCATCAAGCTCGCCAATAGCCATTCAATATGGATTATGGGATATTGGAAACACCCCAGGTATAAGGTCAATTCATAATTCAACATCTCTTTCAGGAGAAAGACCAGAAAATTCATCGGAAACACTTATCAAAATTACCACAAAACATGAATGTCTTCAGGGATGGATTATTCCTTTGACTCAATCATATTATCTAGATATGCATGTTTATAGAGAAGTAATATCCAAATTTGAGATGATTGTCCTAATGAAGATTCAACTTCTTCCTTGCACTTGTATAGAATCAGGGGTTGATTCACAATATGGAGAGTGATTTCCCATTCATGGAAATTTATGTTGGATCTATATAAGGAAATCCAATCCATGATAAGAATTGAATAAAATTACACCATATGGAGTATAATAAGGTTGGATGGGATGTTAAATCCTCAAATTATGACATTGGAAGAGTTATATTCTTTGGATGAAATGATTTCCCCATTTTCCATACTCACCGACACCTTTACATCCATGATTTTTGGTGGTGTTTGGATTGTTCAACTAAATTGTATGGATATAAAAGAATGCGTAGATCTAGAATCAAAAATTAATTTACCTATTTTTAAATTAATTACTAGAGTACATGTCACCACTTCATTGTGGGGGTTCACTTTGGTTGTACTGATGGAAAAATCTCACCCTTGCTTCCTTGGAGGTTGTTGGTTGCCTCTGAAAATCCATGGCTTAGGGAACTGATATTGAAGGTTCCTTGGTTCCTTGTATTTGAAATAATGAACAATTATTTGAGGGTAAAATGAATAATTCCACTCATCTGTCATAGCTGCCAGGTTCTATTGTCACCTGTTAATGGAAAGGTGGAATTCTCTTCCACACCTAAAGAATTTACTCATCCACTTCAGGCAATTTACATGGTGCTTCTTCACGCACCTTTGGAAAGTGGTGTGCTAGATATTCATATCAATGTTGGATTTATCCATCAGAACATCAGAATTGAAGTCCACCATATGCATATTATTTTTATGATACCCCTAGGATTTACCTATCTCCATTTCATCTTTGAGGGCACATCAGAATGATTCCTCATTGCTATTTAAGCCATGATCTCCAGGGCTTTCCTTTGGCTAGGTTTCTTCCCACCAAAGAAGTGGTAAACCTTTCATTCGAGGAAAACGACAAAGCCAGAGGCGTATCATTCAAGACATGTGATGTTCTCCTCATATGCTCTGATGGATTCATCATCTTTAAGCTTAAGGGCAAGGAATCCCCTTTCCATCTTAAGTTGGAGGGTGCGTGGAAACTATTTATCAAAAAATATTTTCCGGAAATCATTCCATTCCGATACCTCGATATCCTCACTAGGCTTTATATTTTTTATCAATGTACACTATTGATCAGCTTCACCATATATATTTTAAGTTTCTAAAAGTTCATTCATTATTTTAGATCATTTAAGGAAGGATAATATCTTTTCAATGAATTTGATCCATTTTTCAGAAATTAAGGGATCATACTATCCATTAAAAGTTGGAGGCCTTTGACAAATGATTCTCTCTATTGTGAATTTTTATTTCATAGGGGGGGTTAAATTTCCACTTAACCCATGTTTCTATTCAATGTTTGAGTTAACTGAGGGAGTATCGTGACAATGTTCATGATTCCCGCTCCCATTGGATTGGGTATCTCATTTGAAAAGTCATCACTTTGATTTTCACATCGGTTATTTTCCCATGTCATCCTATAACCCGATAATGGATAGAATAAAAGGAAATTTAGGGGTAACACATAATGGGTAATCCATGTAAAAAATGTATGAATTATAAATTAAATTTATTTCCTTAACTTATCAATCTACTTCAATAAATTTTATCCATGATCAACATCACAAGATATATTCTTAGGGGAATTTTGTTTTTTTCATAACAATTGTTCATACTAAGAATGTGAATTTACCAAAGCATATCCCCTAAGAGTGTCATAACCAAGAGTTCATAAAGGCCCGTTGTGGTGTACCAAGATTTCCCAGGTCAAGTCTGAAAGTCCTTGTTATAGTTTTTACTCCTAGGTACATCTGTGCCAGGGCCACCTCTACCTACTAGTATCCAGACAAGGCTATATTTTCATGACCAACCATTTTCCAAATACACACCAAATCTTATGGATGTTTTTATTTTACTTATTAATATCATTATGGATTTCACTAGGGTTTTCTAATACTAATCCTAAAAATAACTAAACCTATCATCTAATACCAACTATAATAACTATGCTTTTTATTACACACTTAATCATGATTTATTACATAATATTTTAATTTGATGAAACATGGAATATAGATATGTATATTGTCTTTGGGGATTAGGAACATTACATAATGACATAAAACCTAAAACACAACATCATTATTTAAAACACCCTTTACATGACCACTATATTCTCTTGTACATAGAATTGTATTGGATAACCTGAGGACATGCATTAAAAAGGGTGAGAAATAAAGCCCAATAAGGGTGTAAAGTAATATCATGAAGAATAAAATACATGTTAGGAAAGAGACATATCAATTAATCATAAAAGAAATATGAGCATGAAGGCATGATAAAGCCTGATTATCACAACATGGAAATGTTGTGACAACACTTAACATGTTATTAGCCTAAGCCAACACTCATTTCAGATGGAGCATGAGTAAAACCTCATTGAACATGAATTATCATGAATAAAATATCATTGAAATTGACATATCCTGGTACTAATCATTACCCAATTCATTAGAGCGCTATCAGGGAACACCCTTCTTAAACATTTCATTTCATTCATAAGTGCTAAACAAGGATCATAAAACATGGATTAATTAAACATAATAATTTATTACATGATAAAATAAATCTGAATTAATATATGAATATATTTATTAAATAATTAAATTTGATTAATAGTGAATACCATTGATAGAGAAATGGGAATGGTATTCACTACACAAGGACTTTGGCTTGGAAAATCGCAGAGCAATTTCGGCAGCATAACGACGTGACATAAGAATTCATAAAAATGGTTGATGTGATAGAAAGGTGTCTAATAATATGTACATGATGTGGAAATTAAGGCATCATATAGATACATTTCCCATATTATTTAATGAAATTTAGATTCATAATACAAAATAATTTCCTGAATGTAAATGAGGATATGGAAATCCCTTTCGGAATTTCAACATGGTAACAGGTGTTTATGAGAGGAATTTATGAGAGCGAAAGGGGTCTATAATAATTAAAACATAAAGAGGGATGTATATTGGGTAAAAAATCATACCCCAACATTTATAATTGAAAATACATGGGTATAGAAACATAATGAAACATGGAAAAAAATGAGAGAGGAAGAAATCCCTTACATGGAATTGTGATCCCAAAGGCTTGGGATGGGATTGAGAGATGATTCTTGAGAGGTTGTGGTGACATGATAGAATTCTACAGAGATGAGGGTAGAGGTTGAATGAACTCCAAAATCATTGAGTGAGGAAGAAGTGGGAGATTTGGTGGGTTTAAATAGGAAAGTAGTGGGAATTGATTATTATATAGTTTTGGGACACTGCACATTAAACTAATCAAAACCACAAAACATCCCATGTAATTTTCCAATGGTTTTTGTCATAGGGGAGTGGAAAAAATTATTTCTCATGGATAATGGCCTAAATTTTTAAAATAATTTGGTTTCTTATGTGGAGGTGACTCACACTCTAAAAGAAATGAATTTAAAAAGTTTAAATATTTTATAAGTCTTGATGGGTCCACTAAAGCATTGTAAAATAAATAAATAAAACCAACATTCACATTATATTAATGGTAAAAATTATATTGGAAGAACATAATGTATATTTAATTTTATTACATCTCTATTGGGTCATTATGATGTCATAAAACACATTATTTATTTAAAAGGTATTTAATTTTTACCCAAAAATTTGAATGTCTCTAAATTTTTTGAGAAATTCACCATTAGAAAACTTTGACATCCTGATTCCAAAATTTTTTTTTTTATTTCAATAAATTTTTAAATATGTGCATTTTTACTTTTTAAATAAATACTGTCATTTATCAAAAATTCATGGGTTTTAACAAAAATACTTTTCAAACCTTGATAAAAATCACATTTTTATTCATAATAATTATACGATCATTTATATTATATAAAAAATAATTTAGTTATAATATTTAATTAAAATATTATTTAATTATATTATACATTAAATCATCATAATTGATTTCCTAAATAACCAAAAAATTAATTTTTGCGTTAAAAAATTATTTACAAATTAACAATAATAAAATGAAAGTACATTATCTATAATAAAAATAATGTACATAATCATAGTATTATTCCCTCATTACAAAACCCCTTATAAAAACATAATATGGAAAAAGGGTAAGGTGTTTGATGGTGAAAAACTCTTGGGGTGGCTCAAATAACATCACTCGGGTAGTAATCTCTATCAACTTCCACTTCTCTCGTAGGTGGTTCTGTTTGAGATTAATGTATTGATTCTCGACTTAGTCATGGACAAGAGAAAATCCCAATGACTCCACCTCCATTCCGAGCTCTGATAAATGGTCTTTGTATGGAGAAATGCTACTAGATGAGGACATCTATTCCTTTTTTTGTGTAAATTGGATTTGTTAAATCCCTATATTTATAAAAATGATGTGATCACTGTTCAACAGCTATATTAGCAACGTTCAAAATTCTTAATGATATTTTAAAAACCAAAAACATAGAATAATATAAGTGCATATGTCATATAACCATTTTATAAAATAATATATTTAATTAAATAAAGAGGAATTTCCATTAAAATTTTTTTGGGTCATTACAACATATGCATGAAAATTATACAATGATAGCACCCAAATAGTGTCCATATTAATTGGGAAATTTGTACTCACATGAAATTTCATATGTCGGATTATGTTGTAATCCTATTCTATTACGGGAATTTTTCCACTATGATATAGAGTCTTGGATGTTAGCCTTAAATCATGTTCATTTAAATATATATGTTTCTTCCAAATTATTATTTTCTAAGGATAATAATATTATATGTTTATATTTCATTATTAGATATTTGTATTAAATATCGATTCCTTTTATGTTATCATGTTATTCATTCTAACTCTTTTGTTATGCCTTATTTCCATTTTTATTCCCATATATGGCTTTTTAGATCACTTAATTTGTCCATGTATTACCAATTTTTCCCATGCAGTTATAATATCTTAGAGGGATTTATGATATCATTATGTAGAATAAATATAAGTTGATATTATTATAGTTTCTCATTTTCTAATTATGTACCTATTCCTTTAAATACACCAATCTTTTTGAATATTGGTTTTATTTTAGGGATAAAATTTCAGAATGGTCATGTAATAAAATTCCTATAAGGATAAGGTTTCCATTGTTATGATCTTATTGAGTATACATGAATTCCCACCCAATGAATATGTGCTTTTTTTTTGTTTCCAATAGGTCTTTGGGTGTGTTATATACATTAATATCTTAGAAATTTGAGAGGTTGTTGAGTTTAACCTATAGGACATACATTGATGTTTTAGTTCAATAATATAATTATATTTATATAATATTACATAAATGTTATATATTTTTATTTTAACATTCATATGTTATGTTTTTTAGTTTTATATCCAACATCCCAATCCTTCCTTAATCTACGTCAGGGATAATGCATCCTATATGTGTGGATTTTTTATACTGTTTGTGCAAGTCACTACCCTGTGGCCTACATATGGTGAGTCTCATGGGTGATTTTCAATCATTCTCATTTTCTATACCATGAGGGGTAACAATAGGTTATATAGTCAGATTTTGAAATCAATATTTAAGGAATCAATATATATAATTATAGGAATTTCATTATAACATCTGCATGAAAAATGCAATGAAAAAAATTTATTTGTTCATGAAATGTGTTTTTAAACATAATAATAAATTCTAATCATAATAAAGTATAATATAGATTAAGATGGTATTAAGTGGATTATTTTTATAATTTGACATTTCAAATACATGAATAGAGATAAAATTTTTTAAAATCTATATTTTCCACTATTAAAGAAGAAATAATTTTTCCCTAAAATATCCTTAAAATTAACCATAATATATATATTTTCTATGATGATAACCAAAATGAAACCCATTTCATAAAATTAAATATATAAAATTACTAAATTTAAATTCCAAATAAAACCATATATTACCTATAAAACACTTTACAATGAATATAAGTAATTTTTTTCAATTTTGAAAAATTGGTTAATATTATATTAATGAATATGAATCCATAAAATATATTCATGAATATTAATAATACATGAAATTGATTTATTTCTAACACTATATGGGTTATAATTGAGAGAATTATTGAATATAAAAAACCAATCATCCTCTTATTTTAGAGAAATTGATGAGGATTACTAGGGTTTTCCCTTACTATTAAAATTTTACCCAAAATTTAATTTGACCTTATTAATCTTTTAAATAATGGTAAAATTAAAAAATTAAAAAATATATTTAATATAAAATTTTGAAATTATGTTTAAAATATGGATAACATTATACAAAATAATATTTCTATATGTGGATAATTCTTAATTTTAAGATAATACATGTTTAATGCATAAACACAATTTTTGAAAATCATATAATTATGTTCTAAATTTAAGATATATGTTCCTAAATTAAAAATATAATTCATAAATATACCATTTATTCTTACTAAATATGTCCTTGGTTAGTATAAATTCTTCTAGAAAATTTATGATATGTTTATAATCTTATAATATAATAACAGTACAATTCTTTTGTGTTAGTCATCTAAAAAAGTGATATTTTATTAAAAAAACTCAAAATTAATCCAAATAACATATTACCAAGAAAAAACCAAAAAATATTTTAACTTTTCTGAATTCACCTTCATGAAATTTAGAAATTTATATTTTTAATGAAAATATATAATATAGAGAAAACATTTATTTATAGTAAAATGCCTTTCAAAATTTAAATATTATAATTATAATTATCAATTTATAAGTAATTAAATTTCTTCTTATAAATTATGTTTTTCAATAATAAATAATAAAATATTTTATATCATTAATTAAAGATAAATATATCTTAAAATAGATTTTTTAGGAAAATAATTTCTATTTATAAATTGATATATTTGATATTTAGTGACACTAGGTGAATTTTATCAATGAATTAATAAAAATTTCCCTTTATTTTTATTTATCTATATAATTAAATAATATAGTTAGTTTTATTTATTTCTTCCATCATAATGATTATATTATAACCACCACATTTTAATATTTATAAATTTGATTAATAATATATATTTAAATACTTCATTTTAGTTAGTTGTTTCATGTTGTGTAAGTCATTTTATATAAATATCTATTAAATATATATATATATATATATCATAGGGTGTTACATTCTAACACTTAAATAAATTTAATCCATGAAATTTTAATTTTCATTCACTAATAAATAAAGCAAAATAACAAAAAATAATTTTTCTACACAGATACAATCCTTGTAATAATAAATAATAGATTAATAGTCATTTCCCATATAATATAAATTTATTTATATTTTCATTTGTCTTGGTTTTTTTTACATTGTATTATCCCTTTATTGGCTATTTGTCTTTTTAGAGACACATTTTTTACTCCCCTACTTTCATTTCTATATTTGAAAACAATTACTGAAACTATAATGGTTATGATAATTACAAAAGTTATTAGATTATATAATTTGGGGAATAATAAAACAATTTCCTAATATGTACTATCTAATGTGAGATTAATTTCCACATACAATTCATTGGGTTCAACTATCGTATAAATGGATCAATCTTTTAGTCCTTCTATTTAATAATTTTTTTCCTTTGTAATTTTAGAATTATATTTTCTAACCTAACTAATTATATATTACATAATTAAGTTCAATTTAAATCCTTCATAATGATTCTTAAAATGTATGAGAATCCCCAATGAATACTCTTATATGTTTGAAAACAATTTTGTAGTTAATCCTTTGTGTGGTGCTTGAGTTGAAGATGAAGTCAATATCTAATCACCCATCCAGGGCCGTTACCACTAAGAGTATTTAAGGAACTCCAATCCCATATTCCTAGTGTCGATTCAAAATTTAATTTCATGAAACACTAGATTTGATATAAAGTGGGAAAACAAAAGAAAAATATATTATAATATTATTTTATTTCCATATGATAAATATATAATATAATAATAAAAACATAATAACAAGAATTGAATGTTTAGTGTCTTTATGGATCAGCAACATAAGTAATTTATATTTGGATATGCTGGAAAATTTCACAATAGGTGAGGAATACTAGGCTACCATTTATAAATTCATAAGATTTACTCATCTTCATATCCAAGGAAATAGAAACACAAGAAATATATGAGCTCAAACTCTCAGTTAGGGAAACCCTATCTGCATTTCATGAAGGGTTAGATCAAATTTATATGAGAAAGCATTAGTAGGGAGAAAATATCTTCATAAAAATAATGTCGGACAATAAGGGTCTTTAGAAATTCAAGATAGAGGAACTAGTAATCTAAAATGAAAAATCATGAAACATTTCTTAACAGTTTAATATAATCATTGAAACCTAATATATAGTAATTATAAAATAAGTTCATGGAATAATAACAATGTAGACATAACATAAATGATAAAATTAAAATCATTTTTAAAGACTCACTGAAGTTAAAACAAAACATATTGTTCCTAGGAAAAACACCAATGAACCATCGAAGGCATATCATGAGTTAAAACATTACCTAATTATTATTATCTCAATCTGATTACATCCTATATAAGAAAAACATGTACATGAATATGTGTACACATGAGGAAATATTACCATATAGAAATCCTAATAATGATAAACCCGTGATAAATTAGTGGGTTTCATAATCATGTTTCAAATAATAATAAAAAAATATCATATTTATTTCCAAATACAAGAAGGAATAATATATATTTTTATATTTATATATAAATAAAGGAGGTCTGGCCTTCAATATTGAGTTCAAATGTTAAAAAATGTATTTATATGATCTGAAATTTAAGGATACAATGAAAACCACTTAGGTTAAACATTAGGATTTCAGTAATTTATATTTTAAAAAAAATGATGTTATTAATTTCCATTGGAACATGAAAAGTCTATGTGGGTTTTAAATAAAATTATATCTGTTTTAAAATTGTATTTTTGTTTAAAATGATTTCATGGTGGAGGTATATTTCATTAAATTAGAACACAAGGATGATCCCATGAAATAGGATTACTTGAAAGAAACAATCACAAAGGGAACATAAAACATTTATTAACCACATTAAATAATGATAAAATATACATATCCTATATTATGGAAACATATATTCAGATTATGGATGAAATAGTTGATAATAATGTATCAGAAAAGATAGAAAAAATGATATTGAGAAACTTAAAATTAAGGAGGGTGTTTTGGAAAAAACAGTACACATTTTATAATACCATTTTTAAAACTCATATCATTAAAAAGGTTAAGAAATCCTTATTTTTAAAATGTGTGATTGAAAATTTGAGGATAATATGAGATAAAACATATATTCGATCCAACAGAGAATAGAGAACATTGAAGGTAAGGGAAAATATAGTCATCGAAAAAAAAAACATTTACAAAAGACAAGTGTTTTTCCTAATAATATAAAAAAATTTATGAATAAATCATAAAACAAAGAAGTTTTATATTCAAATAGTAATTTACCTCAACAAAAATGTAGTTACTCTATAAAATAGAGAAATGAAATATTATGGAATATTTGAAACTAAAAGACAATAAACATAGCTTATGATCTGTATGTAATAAAAATTATGTTAAAAAATCACTCATGACTTATTTATCATTAAAATGAAAAACTCATAAAGTGATAACATGATAAATGTTTATAGATAACTAATATTTAAACAAATTAATGATAATAATAATTCCATGGTAAATATTTTTATCATAAAAATGAAAATTTTATGAACAGAAATCATTTCTCAATGATGAAAAATTTAGATGTTGAAATTCTTAAGATTGGCCCAAATTCACCTGTGTATACAAATGAGATCCTAAAAAAATATTAAAAACACACATATCAAAATATGTAATCTATTTTTTTTATTTTATAATGTCAATTTATTATAATTTGTTATTCCTTTAGTAAATAGTTTTATATTATGTTAGTCGTATTAGGTGGTATCATTAATTTATTTAAAACATTCCTGGAAAATTGACCATGGGAAAAAAATATTGTAAAAAAGAATAATAATATACATAATTATAGTGTTTCTTTTATTCTATTATAGAATTATCATAAAATTAATGCAATTTCATGGGATTTCATAAAATTGACTCAAATTAATAAAGGTCCCACGATATCTTCATTTTAATTGGTTAAGTATGATATTATTGTTTATTGTTTTTGAGAAATATAGAATATATAATATATTAATCCCCTAAAATTAATATATTAAAAATTATATTTATTTAATAAAGTGATTTTTGATGTCATTCATGTTAGGATGAAATGGTAACTGAAATATAATGTTCTATTGAGGTTGTGATGAGCGTGTACACATGGTCGACACATACATATTCCATAGAATAAGAGGGGAAAATATTATAAATATAATTCATTTATTAAAATAACGTTATAAATAATTTTTTGGTTCATTAAATTAATATTTTTTACATTCTATTCCTTAATGTTACCAAAAATAGAACACCCCATTCATGGATTCAATAATACTCATGTACATATAAATATCCTTTATTTTTTTGATTGGTTTTGGATGAAAGTAAAAAAATATTATTCCATTTTCATTATTGGTTTTAAGAATATTATAATACATTTTATATCATAATATAATGGATATAAATTTTAGAATGTTATATGATGAATGGAATTAAGAGATCTCAGTTCAGAATAATACCACTACCTTTGGATTTTCTCATGTCTGTAACACTTTAAGTCCCTTTCACATGGTCTATTAGAAGGAAAAGTTCTAATAGGATGTGGGAAAATAATTCATTATATATTATGGTTAATTTTTGGATGCGATATTTTATTTAATGTGGTGAAATATTTGGTGGATGTGAGACCCTTTTATAGAATAGGGAAATGGAATGTTTTCTATAAAAAAATAAATATATTAGTAGAAAATAGAATTAAAATTGAATGTTGGTACAAATTGGAAAATAATAAAGTGTGGGAAAAGTTAAGGTCATTCATACCCGAATGATTATTTTTTAAAATAATTAAATATTTTATCTACATTTTTCTTGGATTGATTATTTTTAACATTTGTTTACCATGCTAATTACTATTTGACAATTTAATTTACAATTTTACCCAAAAACTAAAATGGGAAATATTGAATTATTTATACCTTAGGGTTGAAAATTTTAAATCCATTATATATAATAAAATTAAAATGTGTCTGAAAATTTAAATATAATATTATCGCATGTAATTTGTAAAATTATGTTTTCTAAAATGTTATTTTAATCCCTTAATGTAATGTTTCTAAAAAATTCAATGTAGTTGTTTTAATGACATTAGTTGGTTTATATTTAAAAAAATATGGGAATTGTATCATTAAAACAATTAAGAACATAATTTCAACTAGAAAAATCATAATTAGACGATAAAGCCTAATAATATATTTAATTAGTTAAAAATTTATTAATATTCAGAATGTTAGACAATGGACTTCTAAATATCACATAGTATTTTTAAATTTTTAATTTTAATTATTAAATAATTATTTTAACAATTAATGGGTATTATAAACATCTATGTCATTGTTATATAATTATAATTTTATAAAATTTAGTTTCTTAGGTAAAAAAACTATATTCTTCACAATTGGCCAAAAATTAATTATTTCAAAAAAATCACAAAAAATCACAATATAATTTTTTTTCAACATTAAAAATGTTATTTTTATTTTTTAAAATTTAAATTATAAAATTTTAGTACATATTTAGTGAATAAAAAAATTATTTATAATTAAAATACTTTTACTAGGAAAATAACTATTTTTAAAATTTTAACTCTTTTTATTCATATTTATTATAATTTTGTATTGATTTTAATATACTATTAATATAATTTGTTTTAATATATTTATTTTTGTTATATTAATTATATTAAATTCAGATTATATGAAAAAATTAATTTCTGTATAAAATGATGTTGTTAATTTTATAAATGTATTTGTAAATAAAAAATCCCTTTCATTGAAAGTCCAAATGTGAAATGTTTAAAAAATATATAATTAATAACATTTAAGATAAAATATTACATTATTATATCATCCTAATTTAAAGTGACATAACCCCTCAAGAAATCCTCATAAGATCAAAACAAAATGTCATCTCTAGAGATGATCAGAAGTTCTGATTCCCATAACTTGTATTTTATGTTAATTTATCATAGATTTAATTTCTCTCACTAAATGGTTTTCTCATATAGTAATTTTTTCGAGCCTGGTATAGGATTTTTCTAGAGAAATCCCAAATGAGGAAACCTCATACTCATTATTGAAAAAGTGATATGCAAAAGGGATGTTTTTACTACCTAATACTACTTCATTATTTTTTTTATCAAATATTACCAATTATGGTGATTTCTTTTTATACCCTCTAATTCAAGATGTATATTAAATGTGTACAATTTAATAATTTTTTCACAAGGTTTCACTATATAAATTTTTTAATTTTGTATGAAATAATCTGTTTGACCCATTATTTTTTAAATGAAAAAAATCTCAAATAAAATCATCTTATTGTGCATTCTCCCCTATAAATAAAATCCATCATAACCATTTTGAATAATACTAAATAATTAATATTTATGGTTATATATAAGTGTGATATAACATTTTATTTTTTTCTAATGATGTTTCATCCTTACAAACATTGTCAAATATATGAAACTCGTGGATTACTTCATGAAAGACATTTCAAAGTATACAATTTAATCCAAACCAATTAAAATAAATACTTATAAATACATTGGTTTTGTATTATATAATGTAATAACATTTAAAATATATTAACATTAACTAATTTTAATGAAATATGATTAAATTTGATATTATATTTGAAATATGACCTCATTGTTTTTTAATGTCTGTTTTTATGTAGATCGTTGAGCCCTCTCCAAAATCACATCATATTATTCCAATGGATGAATAATAATATATTCACAAATAACATTACCATAATACTAAAATGAGGATAAATTAATCATACAACAAAATATTCTTATTATATAAGTAAAAATATATATTCATATAGATAAAACATTAATGTTTTTTTAAAATATATTTCATTATGAATTACGTTGAAAAATGTAAAAATAAAACCCTAACATTTATTGAATGGATAATCAGGGTTCCCCACTCCACCAAATATTAAAAACCCACTTTATTTGTTGTCTAGACATAGGACTTCTATTTTTCCATGGTCATGAAAATATATTATCCCTATTATTATTGTTACATCATGAATTTGTGTATTAATTTGGTAAATTTTGATGTTTTCTACATTTTAAATATCAATCTATTCATTTCACTTACTGATTATCTATTTTTCATTTTATAAGGAACACAAAACCTATCATTTTTTCTATAAAGTTAATGTATCAATTCCCTCATTTAAATCATATAAAACAACATTCAGTTCATTTTCTTCATTTCTATAGATGCATCTTTAAAAACATTTGAAACTAAAAAAATATAATTTGTTTTTTTATTATCATCATCACATGAGAATCCATGATAATCTGTCTATATCATTTTTTTGGGTTTCAAAAATAATAAATTTTCATGTTTTTAATCATTATTTATGATATCTTTTTATTGAATAATCAAAATACTATTCACCCCACCACTTGTCTAGTTAGGATTTTCATTGAGTAAATCCTTATATTGCACATGGATTCCATTATTACCTTATATCCTCTTATAATCATCTATTACTAATACCTAAAGGGATTAATTATAGAGACGAATAGTTGACATCATCTGATTATTATCATAATCAATATTATGGTAACCTCAACCTTGAAATCCATTACAATTCAAAACAATCGCATGATAATTTATTTAATCCAAAATAACTCTTAATTTAATATTGGTTTCCCATTGTTGTTTTATCTTAAACTTTTTTGTCATAATTCATTTACCTAATAAATCAATTGAAATTATGTGTATGGTGAATTGTATTAACTAAAAAAATCTCTTGGGAATGACTATCCTAGTATTAAGTCTTAGGCCCACACATATTTGACAGATTTAAGATCATGTTAATACTCGTCCATAAGTTTTTGGGTGATTTCCCATATGTTCATGAAAACCATAGAGGAATCCAATTGTATTTATCCATAGTTGAATATAGATTATAAGAAAATGAAGTACTAAAAAAATCAAAAATTGTTTTGATGTTATACTAAAAAAATTCATATCCCTTAAACTTTTCCCTAGTGTCCTAAATAATATTATATTACCGTATTCCATGGATCAAATAATCTAATCCTAAAAAATAACAATAAATTTATCTCATACCACCTTAGGCACCACAAAGTCAACCTTGTGGGCCTATTGAAAAAAATCATTAAATATTAGAATTCATGCAATGTGAGATAACCCAAAATAAACATATCTATATAATATAAAATTTACAAATGATAAGTGTTATATCCAAAAAAATACACATGATCATGTGAATACAAGGTTTATTGTCTTGCATGATCTTTTACCTGGGAAACATATTTATGATACTTGTAAACTATTATCCATAATTGAACCTCACTATAAAATCTTATAGACTTATCATAATAACAAAATATCTTAGCAGCCTGGGAAATGGAATCAAAATAAAGGGGTGATCTCAGATTCTCATTAATTTAAAAACTATTATCATGACATCACTGATCCAATAATTCATATTTATGAAAACATTGTTAGAGGATAAATATATTATAAAATAAAACATAGGGAAATATGATTCTTTAAAAAATAATGACATTTGACAATGTAATATCAAATTAAAAAAATGTTCCATGAAAAAATACTTCAATAGATTCATAGAATCAAGGAATGAACGAATGATATCATTTGTTTTTGTAATCGTAAATCAATAAACATAAAATACATCTTCAAAATAGTATGTAAAGTCTAAGTATCATGTAAACATAATACATTATTCTTAGGATGGCTAGCCATGAACTATACAGGTTTTTTTATATAAAAATCATTTCCCAACAAATTAGAGAACCATATGTTCACATGTTATAGATTTATAACATGTAAATACATCTACATGAGGAAATGTAACAAAAAATTCATATGAATGAAAAAACATAAGAGAAAAAGTGGGCTTCATATTCTGGTCTCAATGTATAACCCAGTTTTATTCCATAAATATTTACCAAGGTAATTATGAACTAAATCATTTTCAAGATTTAGTATTTATTCATAGAAGTTGAGGTCCTTAAGAGGGAGTTCCACTTTTGAGAAATCTATGATAATTATTTTAAATATAACAATATAAAAACAAACCACTTAGGTGATAATTTTTCAAATGAGTAAATTATTATCTAAATAATGATGGATATTAATATTTTACATTATAAAATAATTATAATAATAAGTTTTTTCATTAAATAAAAGTGGTATTCAAATTATAATCATGGTTAATACATTTTATGGGGGTGGTATCGGACAAGAAATATGAAATAGGGAAGTTACCTTAAATTAGTTTTACATAAATGAGTTATTTGTGAAGGGTACATAAAACATATATTATACCTAACAATATAAGTGAAATTAATCTAGGTATATTTATAAGGATCATATATATATAGAAACAATGATATACATAAAAAATTAATATTTGAAAAGGGAGAAAATAATGATAATATATAAAATTTAAACTAAATATGGTGATTTAGAAGATCATTTATATTTTTCAAAATACTATTGTAGACACTACATCATTAAAAAAATAAAAAAAATATTTTAAAATTTCCAAAATTGAAATATAGTGACTAAATGAGATAAAAGATATTTTTGTTCCAAAATAGGATAAGAGATAATTGATGTGAACTAAAAATATGGACTTGGAGGAGGAGAAGCCATTGGCAGGGATCAGTATTGTTCCGAACAATGTCATTATATTTGTGATTAATTAAACCATTTATTAATAATTTGTTTTAAATAATTAATTTTCCATAAATTAAAAGTATTTTTTACTATAACTTTCTGATAAATTTAAGAATATTATAAGAAATAAATTAAATTAAAATAAATATTATTATTAAAAAATGGAATGAATTTGTAGTCCACAAAGCACACATGTCTAAGTTATTTTCTGAATGAAAAACTGATGAATGTGGAATGTGAAGTAAATTTCTAAATCTATTATTTATGAATAAATTTAATTTAAAAATTCATCCATTAAAAATATTTTCATCCCAAAAATCCATTATGGGGTTAATATAAATCATATATCAATGAACCATAATTGTGATGTTGAAATCCTTACATTATGTATTGATTCACTATACACATGCGAATAACTTTCATAACAATCAATTTTTATGTTTTAATAATTTCATAAAGAAATATTTGTCTTTATTTTTATGGTATATTAATTTTATTAATTTTTGTTATTTATTCATTATAAATTTCCCTCTTATGTTGGTTACATCATGAGGTTCAATCAATTTCACTAAAAATTCTTAGGTATATTGAAAATTTTCATTTTTGTTTTAAAATAGCCTAATAATATCCAAAATAAATTTTGTTGATGTATTTTTTTCATTATAATAAAAAATATATACTTCATTTAAATTGTGCAAAATTGATTAGAATTAAGAAAACTACATTGATATATTCATTTTTGGAGGTTATGTTTACAATGACTATATATTGTTAATATCTCTTATTGAATATCTAATACCATATGTATTAAATATTAATAGTTTTATAAATATCATTTTAATTCATTTCATACATTTTTAAATCATCCAAATTAGTTAGAAATGTGAAATGAAAATTTTCATTCCTTGAAGGTGGTAGTCCGCACAATCACATGAAAAACACATTCATATTCCGTAGAATGGGATGGGTATAAAAATAATAAAATAATAATAAAATAATCATCATACTGATTTAAATATGATATTATTTTATTAAATAAATTTATTCCCCATCCTTGTAAGACACTTATAAAAAATATAACATTTCATTTTTTTTGGTGGTAATCCTCACCGACATAGGGAAACATCATAATTTTTAGAATAGTTTTGGAGAAAGGTAGATAAATGATATTAATTTTTTTTATTTTTTTTATAATATCAACTATAAATATTATATAATACTATCACAGATATAATTTTTTAGTGTTATAATTGTAAATGAATTAGGAGAGCTCTCTTGGTAATAATACATATCTTTTTGGATGTTCACACCTGGGTAACTATTTAAAGAACATTTTTCACTTTTTTAAAGAACATGTATTCATAGAAATGGTGAGAAAATGTAGATGATATTAGGGGAAAAATTTCATAGATAGTTCTTTAAAAATAGTTTAGATATTGGTGGAGTTGATCTCCATTTATAGGTGTGAGAATTTGAATTGTTTCAAATATATCTTCTTAAAATACAAAAATATAAAATGATTAACATGCAATATAGAACCGAAAGTGGGAAAAAAATATGTGGAGTTTGGTATAAGGACTATAATCCATCAACCATTAATTTTAACTCATGTTTAAATCATATTCATATGATATTTACTCTTTGTTGTTTTAGTTTTACCATTTTCTAATTTTACACTTGTAATTAAGATTTATATAATTAATTTAATTTTAAATATATAAATTAAATTCATTATTAATCAGTAATTGAGACCTATTAATAAAAATATTAAATCTATTATGTAAAATAAATTTTCAATATTTTTAAAAAATAATTTTAAAATTAATTCATATAGTACTTAAATTGCAATTTTTTTAATGAATTCTTTTTATGAAAATATTTTTTTAAGAATAAATATTAATTGATTTTGTTTTTAAATAAAGTAATAATTTTATTTTTTTAAAAATAGTTCTTTCTTATGGATTTAAATTATTTTTAAATTATATAAAAATAGAATGAAATAGAAAAATTGATAGAAAAATAACTCTCATTTGAAAAAAACTTCCAAAATTTAAAAATAAAATATTAGAGTATTCTAAATTTATCATATTTTTTAAAATTTATGTTTCTCATTTTAAAATAAATATTTAATCATATAAATTTTTTTGTAATCATCTAACCTAATATTATATATTCAAAATTTCAAAAAATTCAATGTTTTTTAAAAAAAATTGTAATTTTACTATAAATTTAATAAGCAATTATTATATAAAACTACGAAAATATTAACCTAATATAATATTATTAAACAAATTTTAAAATGAAATTATTCATTGTCAAATAAAAATTCTTAGATTATAGATGTCATAATTCAAATTACAACATAAATATATAATTGAGTATTTTTTCATAGGAAAATAACATTTTTATAATCATTAATATTTATTATTATTATATCATATAAATTAATATTTTTATTGGTGTTAATTAATTATTCAAAAATATAATGTACTCAATTATATTTTCTTTAACTAATTTTTATAATAATCCAACATTATAATTAAATAAATTCCTAAAAACATAAGGATTTCATTAATTTTATTAATGAATTAGAAAAACAAAAATAAAATTTTATTAAATATAAAAATGATAAAGGATTAAAATAAATGATAATAATAACATATTTAACATATTATTTACAGAATAATATCATCGTAATATATTTTTAAAAATCCCCTCAATATCACCGTTTAATTTTTAAGCGTAAGGTAAGCTAGAGAGTCCATCTGTGACGAGGACTCCACTCGAGTGGATATCTAGGATGTTTCCCCTATCATGAATATATAAATAATACGGTATCACTAATACATTAAATTTTGGAGTTATTATTTATATTATTCTAAGGGAAAACATAGTGAAGTATACTCCCTTCCAATCTTTGTCAAATTTTCTAGATAAGGGTTACATCCAATATATGATTCTATTTATTTCTTTTGTGTTTATTAATTTATTAATCGGGTTAGTTCCATTAATAAAAATAATTAAAAGGTTAAAATATATGAGAAAATTAAATAATGTAAAATTTATGTATAATAGTTTATTTTTAGTTTTGTATTGCATTTTAGAAAACATAATTAACAAATTACATTATAACCAAAAAAATATAGTAAAATATTTGGGCATTGCAGCATCTTTTCCAAATCCCTTAACCAGTTGTTTGTATTTAGAAATGGGTATAATTTCTAAGAACCAACATACTCTATAAATTTTACTAATTTTATGAATATATCATATAAATTGAATTTTTTTAGGGTTTCACAAAAATTTCCATGGATTCAATCCCTAAAAATCACTAAAAAAATACCCAATAATAACAAAACCCTAAAATAATACCAATTTAGGTTCCCTAGACAAAAAATCCAGACTATTTTTGATAAAATAACTTACCATATAGAAATTATTGAAACAATATGATATGACCCAAGACATACATATCATTATCTTTCATCGTTTACATGTGTTAAACATTATATCTTAAAAAACACATGAACAAAAGGTTTTCTATCATTGAGTATAAGAAACATAGGAAACTTATTTTACAATGATTGTGAAAATTTATCCATATTGGATACAAAAAATCCTCCATTATAGACGTAACATATTATATATTAATCATTATAACCATTGTAATGGAAAAAAGTATGAATATGTGAGTAATAAAACTCAGTAGGTGAAAACCCCATCACCATGTTATGAATGGATAAACAATAATTATATGATATGACATATGAAATGTAGAAATATAAAATTAAAATAATATAGAATAATAAGATTTGATCAATTTAATCATATAATAAAATTTAATTTAATTTCAATAAAAATTTATAATGCCACATAATTTTGTTGAAATAATCATAATCCATAGAGGGAAATCTTTATCATGTTATATAAATGCATTGAATTATCATAGGAATATAAAATTTACATATTGTGGAAAATTTTATGAAAACTCACATCCACAAATAATCCATTGAAAAATGGTATATGAGGTAATATACACAAAACAGCATGTGAACAATGTAGAA
Source organism: Viscum album (assembly GCA_963277665.1). Taxonomy (NCBI): domain Eukaryota; kingdom Viridiplantae; phylum Streptophyta; class Magnoliopsida; order Santalales; family Viscaceae; genus Viscum; species Viscum album. The sequence continues at coordinate 1,119,230,764 of OY728120.1, forward strand.
CATGATAATGTTCCTAAAAACCATTTTGAACAAATCCTAACACAATCTGGTACATGCAAAATCCAATGGAAAAATCATAACATGATGATTCCCACAAAGAATCACATTATCTATGAATTACACAACAAGGTCCATGTACTAGATTTTCAATATTGGATAAAAATGATCATGTAGAAACACTTTCATATAAATAAATCATAAAATTATGATTTCCTCACACTAACTAATGCACGAAGCATTATGTGTTCATGTCCCTGAACAACATCATGAAAAATTCATAACATTATCATATCAAGGTTTAACATTCATATATAATGATATATAAAAATGTAATCAATATATTAGATAAAAATATAGTATAAAACCAACAAATAATTCTTACAAACATGTTCCACTCGAAATCAATCATTCTTATTTCAAACTTCACTCAATTAAGTCATGTATAAGGGACATGTTTCATGAAGACATTCATAGAAAATTTCATTAGCCATCCAAAAAATGAAGTCCTATGGTATCAGAAGAACACATCCAAATCATTACATAATAAAAATAAAAGTATTTTTAAATTTATAAAATACTCTATATAATTATTTTAGTTTAAATTGAACTGAAAAACAATATGACATATACAATTTCAAAAATTTTAAAAATTAATTAATTTTATTTCAATCAAATGAAAATTATTGGACAATGAACAATTAATTAAATAATACCTTTTAAAATTATAAAATGTTTTTAATAAAATATTTTCAAAAATATTAATATTTTAGAAAATATTCCATGAGGAGACATAAAAACATTTACGACATCTTAAAAATCACTAATATCTAAAATCCCATTGCAAGTGAAGATTTTTTTAAAAAAAAATCAAACAATTAATATCAAAAATTGTATCAATATATAGATTTTCAAGGGAAAATCAATAAGATATATAATAATTTTTATAAATATCAAAAACAAGTTATCAAATATTTTTACAGAAGAATGTACAAAATGATGAATGAAATGATAAAATACATAAAAAATGATTTAACCATAGTTGTGAAATTGGATGTTAAGGGTTACTTGGAAAATATATTTCAAAAAATGTGAAGTTAATTTTTTAAAAAATACAAATTTTATAATTAATATAAAAAATTAAATCCAAAATAAAAGCATAATGGTTATCTATATTTAATGCACAGTGGAAGATAAAAATATGATCTTAGAAGTAAAATCATTTTTAATATTTTCAAAATTCTATTAATGTATAATATATTGTAATGAGATTTATAAATAATAAATATTCAACAAGGTAAATATCAATTTGAATATTAAAAGAAATAATAAATATATATTTTCATTAATAATAATATAGAACATTTTATAGAATAGAGAACATGAATATAGAAGAGAAATATATCATTTTTAGTGAATGAAACTTATTTTTAATATCATAAAATTTTATAAAGAATAGCTTTTATCATGTTAATTCTCTGAAAATATAGAGGAAAGACATTATAATATAATCAATGAATATAATATAAAATTCTAGAAAAACAATATTCAAAGGATAATCATTATGAATGAAGAAAATATATCATGTAAAGAAAAAACCAATATTGATTTGATTGAATGTGACTCTAAATATCATTAACGAGATAACATGAGAATAGACCATCAAAAAAATTAATAAAGACATAAAATTTATATATTAATAAACATAAGAATAATATAAAACCAACAAAAAATATATTTTTTTAATAAAAAATATGTCTCAAATATTTAAATTTGAGATGAAACACTCTGACCATAAATTTAGACTTCCAAAAATATATTTTATCCTAGTATTATTTCATACATGATTCATAATATATACTATAAACCTGATTTATTGATTATATTTTCAATCATAAAAATATATATAAAATATATTTATGTTATTTTCTTTCAATTTTTTATATATACCAATGTTTTTTATATTTGATTTAAAGGAGAGTATCTAGAGAGGAAGATCAATTATAAGCATGTTTTCTGTATTCTATGGATAACAACAGATTAAATTATATTGTATTCAAATATTCTACTGATACATTTATTGAAATAATCAGGTAATATATACAACCCCATTATTTAATATATTTTCCACAAATGTTCTTTATAACAATCAATGTTTGGAAATGAGGGAAAATGGAACATATCATCCATGGAGGTTGAAGTTTGAATACTGAAATAGATTATGTTTTAATTTCCCATAAAAGATAGGATATAGAAATTAATTTATCTTTTCATAATGAAAATATTGTTACTAATATAATATTTATTCACATTATACCCCCTTTTAACTATCCATATATCATGGTTATTTAAAAGTAGAATTTATTTTTTCAAAGAGGAGGTGTTCTGCATTTATTCATTAATAATGTTCGCATTTTTTACGGAAAGTAGAATGGAAGATAAAATTCATTCCATTAAAATAATAAAATTTATATATATTTATAATATTTATTTAAATATAATTTAATGTTTAGAATATGTTTCCCTTATTTTGGATGAGAATGATATTTAAATGGATATAAAGTATTTGATATTAAATATGATGGGATGTTTATATTTCTCATCAAATATCCTTTGGATGTGATGAACATATTATAACATCTTATAATCAGAGATTTATGATAATAGGAGATGAATCCTTGAGATTTATTGAACATTAGTTCTTCAAGAAGAATTTATAAATTAGAGTTTATGTAATTGGTTGTTTGAAATCCAATTTTATAAATGAGGTGAGTGAATGTTTTGTAACAATATATAAGTTGAAATCAATATTCGATGGTCATTCAGATCCAATAATTGAATATAATGGAGTGTTTAAGATTATTAGTCGATAGAACCTATAACCCAATAATTTTGGATAGAAGGATTAGGAAAATTAGGCTTCTTTTAAATAGTATTTCTCATTAAAAATCATTAATTTTAGCATGTGAATTGTTTAAATAACATTAATTAGTTTATAAAACAAAAATAAAATTACCATTACTAGATAAATTATTTATTATGATTCCGAATTTGAAATTAATTCCACCAAATTTTATTTATAATAGTTAGAAGAAATCCATTACAAACTAATAACTGTTTAGTTTAGAATATCAGATTAATGAAAATAGTACTTTAGGATCCAAAATATAAAATATAGTTTTTTAAAAAAAATAACAAAATTTTTAATAATAAAATTTTATATATTAAATAAATATCTAATTTGTACCAATACTATATAAATATTTAAGTCACGGTAATATTATAATTATATCATAAAATAACCAAAAATAGTAAGATCGGTAATAAAAAATATTAATCTAAATATTGATATTTTAAAAAAACCCAAAAAATTCATATTAAGAAAATATTATCATGATGATTCCAAAAATTATTTTAATATTATCCCAATTGAAATTCAAAAATGTTAGGTATTTAATATTTATAAGAAAATATTTAATATATATAAGATTATATTTTATAGGAAATTGTCATTTTAAATAATAACTATTCTTATTCATATTTCATATAAGCTAATTTTTATATTATTTTTAATAATATATTTTTTCTTGGTTAAGCCATAATATATTTTAATTCATAAAATAAAATTACCTATTTCAAAAAATGAAATTTTTATAAAATAATTATTTATATAAATCGATTTTAACTTTTTTTTCAGATACTATGATTAAATTTTATATAAAATTTGGAATTAAAAAATTTATAATTATTTATATTTTAAAGAGAATTAATATTATAGATAAATCTATATATATCATTGAACAACACACAAAAATTATAATGATCACATTTTAAATATTATAATTTCTCCATCAAAAAGTATTTCATCATTTCAGATTATTTTTTTTTTGTTGTTTTTGGAGGATGTTATTATATTTATTATTTTATTAATGGAAAATATATACTAAAAATTAAGGGTGTTAAATGAATTATAGAAAAATTTCCTATTTTTATACTCATTTTTTTGAAATGAAATAAAAAATATCCCAAAATAGAATATAATATTTACAATTTTCCATAATAGGAATACATAATGGTCACATTTAAAATGAGTGACATGAAGTCAAATAAAAAAAACATATTCTCAAACTCATGAGATTATGTTCACTGAATTATATAAATTCTACTCAAATATGAGATAAATCAATGTAAACATAGCTTAAATAAACTAGTCTCACAATAAAAACCGAATGGACATAAAAAATAAATATATCAAAAATGTAATATCAAAAATTAAAATAATATAAATACCAAAATTTAGAAATAATAATATATAACCCCTTAAAATGATATTTTTTATAAAAGATCAATAAATTTATTATTTTTTCTTTAACCCTAAAGTGTAAGTAGACTCAATATCGTGAATAAGTGTATCCAAGTCGCTCAATGGATATTCATTGACATTAACCAAAAAAGGGTATTATTTTACACTCCCAAAACTTATATGATCTATCCTAAAATAGAAAATACATTTTTCACCATGATTCCCATTAAAATCATCATTTTCTAGTAGCTATATTATTGATCTCCATTCAAAAAACAAGATTAAGACAAAAAAATATATAAAAAACATTCTCAAGAAATTATATTTGGTACAAACCAGTATGATTTCATTGGAATCAAAGTAATCACCTATAATATAAAATTAAATTTCAATCAGAACTTAGGGATTTATAATGTAATTTCTAATAATTTAATCATTATGAAAAATATCTAGAGAAAAAATAAGAGTGAAAAATCTTAAGCAATTGATGTAATTCACCAATCTATATAATTCATACAAATTACATTTATCTATTTTGTCTCTATTTAATTATATCACTTATATAGAACAAATTTATTATATAATTTTTATAATATTCAATAGTCATAATCATAGTTATTCTGGTATTGTTATAATGGCATTATAAAAAATAGTATTAACCCAAAATGCAGCTAAATGAAAATTTTCATGGATTTTATTAGTTTTAAAAAATTTATGACTAACAGTAGTCATCAAAAAAAAGATAATTTAATGTTAGGTCTAAATACAAATTTGAATTACGAAATCCTAAAATTATGTAATTTATAAAATTAATTGCAAAGTGGTTTTGAGTAAATGATATTGAATATTCATTTGACACAGTAATCACACACTTTTATAAATCAAATGACAAAATAGAAATTATTGGTTTGAAAAACAATTGAAAATAAATATCCATGTATCATCTCTTAAGTATCCAATTTATATTTCATCTTAGAGAATAAAATCTATCCTTCAAGAATCAAACTAAGATTGTAACAAAATCAACAACTGAAAAACCATTCCCAATAGATAACAAAATATTTCCATAATTAAATTAAATCTTTCAATTCTACTAATACTCTAAAAATACCGCTTTATTTTAAACAATAAGACAAGGATGATATAATATTTAATAAATTTACTACCTTTTTTATTCTAAAATTGATCCAAATCAAAGAATCTTCACTTTGGTGAAGTCTGGGAAATGTGTGGTTGTTATGATGATAAATGTCTTGACTCGAACGTTACTATAGGTCTAAATGTAAATATACATGCTCACCTCCAATGGCTTGGGGTTTTAGACACGCACTTAATGGCACACCCAAAATGGGATTCCTTTGAATAATTTATCTATACTCACTCACCCAATAACCTTAATGGATAATAATAGAGGAATATTAAAAAAATATGTAGTTAAAAAAATAAAATAAAGCATTATAATCCCTTATGGTTTACAATAGTATGATAGTGAAAAATTAAAATTAAAGGGTAAAATATGACCCCAACCAAAAAGATATTCTAAAATAAATGAAATAATATATAAAATTTCTGAGAGAACCCATATCAAAATCTCGAAGAATCTACCACCATATGTCTTCTAATGCACCTTGTATCCAAGAGTTCTCTGATGTCACCATCATTCTATCTATCATTTACATAAAATATGACATGTGTAGGAAAATACCATGTTGGGGTGAGTATATAGATACCCATTAGGTTTCCCAAAAGTTGAATGGGGAATAGTAAGAGGCTCAATAGGAATAGATAGTAAATATTCATCCCAATGAAAGAGAGTAATAAAATCCAATGACATGGATACTAATATATATATATATATATGATAAAACAAAATAATCTCAAATCAAGAGTGATGTGGATCTCTATCTCATAACCCCTCCTAGGAATGTGTTCATATGTAAGCAAAAGTCCACTAATGATTCCCATAATCATGTATTCCAACCCAAAAAATGATCCATGTACAGACACACCTTGAAACTATTCCATACCGTCTAGGGGAAACAATCTCAATGTATAGGTATTGGACCCTAGTTTATTTAGGGGCTCCACTTAATATGGGTGAATTGATTACCCTCATCCTGATGTGTAAATGGGGTTCTAAAATGTTGATAGATTACCCAATACTTGATTCAATATCTGGTTCCACTCTGATATCATGAGGATCAACACTTTATCTGATAGGGGTTCCACTCAATAAATTGATAATTTTCCTCCAAGATAATGGGGGGTTTCAGTCTTCTGTGATGAGAAAAATGCCCTATCGGATTGGGGGAATCCAATATTGGATGAGGACCTATACGCAACAAGATTAGTGTTTTACACTATAGGTCAAAGACGTACTCTATATTTGATCGAGGGGTTACACTCTTCAGTCCTGATGAATCATGCATCATCTGATAGGGGTTCCTATTAGTAAAAAGAGTACATTTCCCCAGATCTTTTAGTGCATTCCACTATAGTTTCATGAGCCAATATTATCTATCAGATGGGGGCAAAGGTTCATTTAAAAGGTACATGACTCATTCCAAAATCTTTTAGTGGGTTCTACTATATATATCACTTGGGATCCTCAGCCCGATCGATATTGGCTCTGCTTACCGTCTAAATAATTATCACACATAGGAAATATCACATCCTATCCTAAAATCCATAATATTGGGAACCATTGTATTCTATGTAGATTTACAGTCAAGATTGGATCTACCTATGCTGAAATGTGAGTCCAAATTAATTATAGATGGGCAGTAGAGTTTTCCTACAAAATTAAAAAGGCATAAAAGGCATGGGAGGGGACCCACACGATATGTAGTATAACGTAATATCCTATATGTGTCTCTTGAGGTAAATGGATCACTTCTTATATGACCCTATGTGACATGTTTAATGTCTACATTGCATGTCCGTGAAACCCAAAGCCATGCATCTGCTGCATATCCATGTCACTATACTATTTCTGATTTCTATTTACTTTTTTACATATTTCTTTCTTATACATGGTGTTTTGACCATTTACCAAGCCATGTTAGTGTACTATGCCCAATGGGGTGTTCCTTGCCATGTTTGTGCCCGTGTACTCCCGAAGTACACACCCGAACATCGGTTCAAGGACAGATCGTGTGTGGGTCTCCTATATGGTTTGTGATACTTATATTTATATGAAACCCTAGAACATTCATCATGGAACCTACATGTTGTGTTCTACTCGGACTGTGCGGTGTGTAGCCTCAATTTTTCTAGACCATTATATCGGGTCTCCATGGATAGATTTAGTGTTTCCATCTTCGTATCTGGATTTTCTTCTTAAAAAAAACGTGGCTCAAAATCTGGATGGAGGATTCATGTCATATAGTGTCTATTAATTAAATATCAAACATTCACGTCAAACAAATTATACATGAAACAAAACTACCATGTCTCGCCATCTCCATTCATGATTATAATCAAAATATATATCACTATAAACTCAAACTAATCTAAAATACACTCTATATTCCATATTCCATTCATCATGTGAAATTCCACCATGAATCTGATGGACCAATATGGCTCAGTACCTCCTAAATTTTTTTATCCAAGGCTTCATATCCAAATGTAAAAGAACATGTAGAATAAAAGTCATAAATGCCCAAAAATAAAGGATTAACAATCATGGGACCTGAATTTCTAGACAATGATCAGAATTGGGGCATACATTGTGTGACAACTAAATAATAAAAATAAATTAGTATATATTCTCATGCTAATGTTCAATTAGAGCTGACCAAAGGAGAATAATTGGTCATTCTCAATCAATATAATAATCAAATGTGTAAACCATGATTCGACAGGTGCGTCCTAGAGATTGGATTGTTTTTTTTCAAGAATGTTTTCACTAATGATGGAAAAGATTCGTTGAATTTACTGACTCTCAATATGTTTGAATAAAAAATATCCCTCATCATCTAAATTTTATTCTCCATTAGGGATGATGAAGAAATCTCAATTCTCCTAGTGGTTATATAACTAACCATAGAAGATTTCAATACATATGGATTTTAAGGAATAATACTATGATTATTTCATTAAAACAAAAAAAAAGTTATTTATTTATTTTCACAGGACACACCATAAATAGATTGATATTTCTGAACACCACACACCCAAAAATTTTAGGTTTCACAAATAAAAAAAACATATTGTTTTAGACTCAACCAAGGTCTTATATTTCTGATAGAAGATTTTTTTGAAGATATATCCCATTTTAATTTATAAAATACAGGTCTGTAATATAAAATATATTAAATTTTTTTTAAAACTAATTATAGATATACAGAGCCTCATAATCTAACCCCCTCTCATATCCTAGCTCTAAAAATATATGTACAAAGTTTTAAATTTTTTACAAGGGAAAAACTATGTTTCAACATAATTCCCTCTTTCAATATTTTTATCCCAAAAGAAATATATACTAAAATCACTTGATATTGAACTCACATCTCACTCTACTGCTCCCATGAACTCTCATATAGGTTCCCATGTTTCCCCAACACATGAACAAAGGGTATGGCCATAGAAACTATGTTATCTCATGTCTATCCTCAATCCCCTCTGTGATCTCCATAAATGTGTCTCCATCATTGATGTCTAGCTCTACCTAGTCGATTACATGCACAGGGTCATGATTGAATCACCTCAATTTTATTACATGGAACACATTGTGCACCCACTCTTACTGTAGTGATACGGAGGGGTGTTAAGAAACCTCAAAAAGCCAATACATGATCGCGAATGACCTGATGGACTTTGGGGATCACATTTCTCCCCGTATGAATCTTTAAAATCAAAATCATTGTGAGACTCTCTGTAACGACCCAATGTTTTATCACTAGAATGAACTTCTTATAATTATTACTTATATTATAATTTCATTAGGAAGCACTATGAAATATCATGTTAATTAATATTACATGATCATTAAACTTAATTTTTCCACTTCTATGTTTTAAATTTCGAAAATCTAACACACATGGTTTCATTCAAGGTGATTTTTGGAGTCTAATAGAATAAACAAATTTTTTGGTCAATAGTAACCAACCCTTATGAATAGTAAACATCCCATATGAATAATAATATGAACATTATGAATATTAAATCATAAAAAATAATAGTACCCTCACACATTAATGATTAAATTAAATAAAAGCATCTTATAACTTATAGTAAGACCATAATAAAACTATTTGTATTTTTTTAATTCTTAAATAATTTATAATAATTCATTATTTAATTTAAAAGAAAACTTATATTCATAAAATATTATTTAAAATAAAAAATGCTTTGTCTTCTTGTTGTATGATTATTTTAAAAGAACATACATAATTTTTGAATGCATTATGAAATCATTTTTAATTTTAAAATATGCATTTTTCATGTACATAATGATTTTAATTAAAAAATTTAATTAATCATATTTAGAAAGTTATTTTTTGAAAAATGGTGGTCATTTTTGGATTCTACCCATCAAAAAATGGGAAGGGTTAATTTTTGGTATTTTTCTGAAATACATGATTAATTTATGAATAGTTAAATGCTATAATTTAAAAAATAAGCTAAATAAATTAATTATAGAGTCATGTGTGATGATCTTTTGATGTATGCCCAATTGGTTCAAACATACATTCAATAACGACTATTCTTAGTCATGGAAGCATAACTATTACTTTTTTTGGAGATATAATAAATTATTGAATATAATAGTGAGAAAACCCTTCTCTCTCCACTATATATACATCCCTTCACACCCTCATTTCCTCACACATCTCAATCTTTAAGCCTTTCCTAAACTCCATCCAATCCACATAGCTATACCATTTCCCATGTCCAAAGATCTTCTTGTATCATCAAAAGACCAATCTAAGGTTCCATAAGGAGGATTCAATAGGTAATTCCTCTCTCTCTCTCTTTTCCGTTAATTTCATTTCAATTTCTTGTCCTTTTTTTAATATCCCCCACCATTTCTAATACACATTTTATGGTAACTATATTATATTACATATACTCTAATTTTATAATACTAATGGGATAGTGTATAATAAATCATTTATCTACTCTTATGTTTATTTTATAAAGGAAAATGTTGTTTCTGAGTTCTTAATTTTTCACCTTCAAGAACGACATGTTTTCATTTTCCTTTATCACCATCAAATATGGTCATGAAATAATTTTATGTTTGAAAAGGATTATTTGACATATATTATATCTTATTTAATGTTTTGGAACTAACTTATGTACATATTAATAAATGAATAAACAAAATAATTTCAATGTGCTCAAAAAACCGCCCAAATTAAGCCGAACTATCATCAATAAATTATTTTATTATGGTTCTTTCTCATGGTATATAACGAAATTATTTATAAGAGAATTTAAAGTTCTATAAAATCTTAAATAACATATAATGAAAATTATGGATGATTATCCACGTTTTAGATTAACATTCATTCATGAATACAAGTGAACTATTCAAGAAAACTATAAAAATGAACTTTCTCGAACAGTGCATTTAAACACTATAACTCATACAAAATCTAATAAATGAACTTAATAAAACCATAGTGAATATTTTTAATGAATAAAAAGTTCAATAATTGTTAATTAATTAAACTAATGTTGTAATACATGATATGAATGTGAAGAAAGCGTTAAGATACAAGGTAAAAAGATTCACTCGAACCCAACCCTCTTTATTTGGGGTTTCCTTATTCAACCCATATTCTGTATGGATATTCCCAATAAATCATTTATACATCACTATATTAAATTTAATGTTATAAAAAATTTCTATAATTTATTTTATAAAAAATCCATGGTTTTTTAAAAGAACTCTTCTTTAAAATAAACACACACGTTTTACTCCTTGAATAATGTTTCACTATTCACTTAAGGTTAATAGTTCTATGTCAAGGATAACATTCCATATTTATATTGGGATCCAAATGATTCTGAATGTATGTTTTATTTTTTGAAAGCTATTTCTTTCGATGGGTTATTTTTATGTTCATTTTTTACATATTTTCAATATGGCATGCCTGATAATGTAAATGCTATGTTTGGTCATAGTTTTCCCAATTAAAAAATAACTATGAATCCTCATGGAGTAATAATATTATGTTTATCATTATAATGATGTAATATTAATGTAATAAAATGATGGGTCACTAAATATGGTATTATAGGCAAAGTATTGTTAATTTGGTAATTATGATTAGTGAACCCTAGAGAAAACCTCTAGTATGAGACTAACTAAAAGTATTCAAAGAAGAAGCTATACATAGGGATCTTATAAGTTATGGCTTTAGCAGAAATTGTAAAAATTAATAAGTTATTTATTTATGAATTCTTGTCTTCTGTTTTTTGTCTAACCTTTACAATTTCATAAAATGGTGGAAACCAAGAAAAACCATGCCAACAACACGTGCGAGGTCCAATGAAATGATTTCCCAATTGACATCCCAAATGCTTCGGGAGGTGGAGTTCAAAAACTTAATGGTGATGCTTACCCAACTATCTCAAGCTATGAAAAATAACCAGAATCATGGGGAATATCCTACTTTATCTTTGAGGGAGAAACTGGTTGTCATGTGTTTTATGCGGAAATGACCACTAACATTTAGTGGGTTATCTGATCCACTAGTTTCAGAATAGTGGGTCAACTTTAGGGAGAAGTTATTTTTTATGATTTGCTATTCTAAAGTGGATAATGTGAAACTAGACATTTATTATCTAGATGGAGAGGTAGATCAATGGTGACATTTGATTACAAACACCAAGAAATGTGAATAATTTAAAGTTATATAATGGGAAGACATTAAGATAATGTTTCATAGAAAGTACTTCACCTGAAAACTCCGAACAATGATGAAGACAAATTTCATAGAGCTTAAGAAAATGGATGGAGATTCTGTCACAACCTATAAAGCTTCTTTAAATATTCATTCATGGTATGCTTCAGGTTTTGTTATTATAAACTATAGAAAAACTGATATATTCTTTAGTGTACTAAAACCACACCTTTTAAGGCTCTTTAAATTCGAGACTTTGGGAGTTATGAATAACTTGATTGGTGTTCCCTCAAAGTGGAGATGGAGTTTGGAGAATTTTCTTGTGGTTATGGTGATAAAAACTGAAGATGGAGTTTCAAGTCAGAGGATCTAATGATAATGGTGGGGTGAAAACTCAATGACCTACATGCCAAAAATATGGGATGTTGCATCATGATAAATACTTCATGTTTTAAGAGAAATTATTAAACTGTGGGAAAGAAGGCCATCATGCTCAAGAGTGTCGAGAAAAAATGTGAATGAAGGAGAAAGTATTTTAAAAAAGGGGAGCCCCACCTATGGTTCAATTCTTAAAATATAGGGATCTTGTGAAATATGCAATCCAATTAACTAATCCTCGAGTCCATGAGGGTAATTGGCATCAATAGTAACCAATTCCAAAGGAATAAGGGAAGTATTATTCCATCACTACTATAGAAGTGGAGTAGGATAATGAAGTTGTACAAGGTATATATCCTATTCACTCAAGAATGAAAAAATTCATATTTCATTCTAGTTATACAAATTCCTTTATATCGTGAATTTTTTCTAGAACTATTGAATTGTTTCCTCAAAACCCTGATGTATAGATATCTGTTGAAACACCATGTAATTCAATAATTGAAACTGAAGTGATTAACACTACTCCAATTGGTGAATGCGAGATTATTCTTCTTGTTAATCTTGTAGTACTTACCTTAGTGGAATTTTACACTATAATTAGAATTTATTTTCTCTATCTATATAGAGAACATATCAAATTCAGTGAATAGGAAAAATATTTTCCTATTCCAAATCATCCCATGATCCCTTACAAATTCAAGGAAGATCACAAATTTCCTTTTAAAAATCCATCAATAGTGTGGGTGTTTATTCCATGTGATGAAGCACACGTCACCCATATGGTTATTTCAAAAGAAAAATCCAACCATACGGAAATTCCCATATTGAGGGAATACAGTGATGTATTTCCTAATGAGTTACCCAGACATCCCCCAGATCATGAGGTAGATCACTCAATAGAACTAATACCTGGAGCCACCCCTATATAAAATTGTCCATATTGGATGGATCATATCAAACTGATGATGTTAAATAAGTACCTGCAAGATAATTTGGAAAAAGGGTTCATACTCCCTAGTGTATCACCATGTGGTGTGCTGGTGCTCTTTGTAAAGAAGAGGGATGAATAAATTTGGGTCTGTAATGATCTTTTGGGAACTCAACAAGTTCTCCATATGGAAAAAGTAACCTCTTCCAAAGATAGATGAATTGTTCAATCACTTAGGAGGAGATAAATACATCTCAGAGGTGGATCTCCATTCTAGGTATCATTAGATAAAGGTGAAGAAGGAAGATATTCAGATGACTACCTTCCGTTACAAGGTATGTCCTCTATGAGTTTCTGGTGATTCCCTTCAAACAAAGTAATACGCCTGCAATCTTGAAAGATTTGATGAATAGAGTCTTTAGAAATTATCATGAAATATGTATGGTTTTGTTTATCAATGATATTCTTACTTACACCATGTGAAAAGAGGAATATGAAGAATATCTAACAATTGTGTTGGAGATAATGATAAAGGAGAATTTGTATGCCAAGGTTAGAAAGTGAGACTTTTGGATTAAGCAAGTCTTGTTCTTGGGACTTGTTCCCACAACTGAGGGAATTTCCATGGAAAATTCAAAAATATAGGAGATTGAAGAATGTAAAAGACCCTCTAGTGTCACAAAAATCCATAGTTTTCTTGGATTAGATAGGTACTACTGGCATTTTTTGAGAAATTTCCCTTTATTCTCAAGAACCCTTACTATGTTAACAAAAAAAGGTGTAAATTAGGTTTGGATGAAAGAATGTGAGGGAAGCCTCAAGGATCAAAAGAGAAGGTGGATCACTGCATCTTTACTCACACTACCAAAAAGTGGAGAATGTTTTGTGACATAAAGTGATTATTAAAAGAAAACATTGGGTTGTGTACTCCTAATAATTGACTATGTGATAGACTACACCCCACGGTTGTTGAATATCCATGAGAATAACTACCCGACACATGATCTAGAGCAGGCAGTCGGGATTTCTCTCTTAAAAATATAGCACAACTGCCTTTATTGTGAGAAGTGTGACATATACACCGAACATAATAGCCTAATGAATATATTCACACAAAAGTAGATCAACATGATTCAATGTAGATTGTTAGAGCTAATGATGGACTACAATTTTTCTATTCAACACAATCCTAGAAATCCAAACAAGGTAGGAAATGCTCTAAGTAGAAAAGAACATGCTGCACTATCCATGTTACGGTCTGAGAAATACCCTATCCTCTGTGATATTCATGGGATGGATTTGGAAATAATAAGGGAAAGAGATACATCCAACATTATAAAAATTATTTCACAACCATTTATCCTAGTAAAGAATAAAGAGGCACAATGTGATGATATGGAGTTACAAATGAAGGTGGATGCTGTAATGGATGGGAAGACACAGAAGATCCAGATCAATGATGATGGTGTGTTTATATTTGGAACAAGGATTTGTGTGCCTTAATCACCTAGGATAAAGAAGGATCTATTGGTAAATTCACATAGCTCAACATTCCATATCAATCATGATAGCACCATGATGTACATAGATCTCCGAGAAAACTTTTGGAGGGATAACATGAATAAGGAGATTGCAGAATATATCTCAAGGTGCCTAGTATTTCAGCATGTTAAATAAGAGTAAAAAAATCTGAAGGGATGATGCAAAAATTACATATACCCATGTGGAAATGGGATAATGTCACTATTGAAATTGTCACTAGTCTTTCAAAGACATCAAAGGGAAATAATTTGATATGGGTTGTGGTTGACCAAATCCACAAGATTACCACTTTTACCACTATTCGGGAAGATATATCACCTACAAAACATGCAATGATATATTTGAAGGATTTCATGAGACTACATGGTGTTAAACTCTAAATGGTCTCTGAGCTTGATCCATGTTCACATATAAATTCTGGAGGAGTCTTAAAAATTCGTTGAGTACTGAATTAAATTTCCGCATGGCCAATCACTCCCAAACTAATGGCCAATCTGACAAGACTATTCATACTCTTAAAGATATAATAAGATCCTACTATGAGAATTAAAGGGTGGATGGGATCAAAATCTCCCATTGGTTGAGTTCTCATAAAAAATAGCTTTCACTCGAGTATTCATATAGATCCATATGAAGTTTTGTATGGAAACGATGTAGAACTCTAACCAATTGAGATGAAGTTGGAGAAATAAAGCTACATGGACCCGATGTAGTGAATGATATGACATTGAAGGTTAAAGTAATCCCAAAAATTATAAATATGATCAGAGTCCACAAAAATCATTGCTGATAACCGTCGAAGGGACATGGATTTTGACGTTAGAGATAAATTATTCCTCTGAATATCACCATGGAAGAGAGTCATGTAGTTTGATAAGAAATCAAAGTTAATCCTAAGGTACATTGGCCCTTTATAGACACTTGAACTCATAGGAGATTTGGCCAATTAGATTGCACTTCCACTGAATATGGATCAAGTTCATGATGTGTTTCATGTATCACTCATGAGGAAGTACATACCAGATCCCTCACATGTACTGAACTCAGAGGTGGTATAGATAGAAGATGATATATCTTATGAGAGGCATCTAGTAAAAATTCTGGATAGGAGATATAATATCCTATAGAAGAATACTAACCATATTGATAGATTATTGTGGAGAAACAATATGTTTAAAGAAGCTACTTGGGAACCAGAAGAGGCGATGCAGGAGAAGTACCCTCACATGTTTGTGTAAAATGAAATTTCGAGGGAAAAATTAAATAAGTTCTTATAATTATTCCATATAGGATAATCACATTAGGAAGAATAGTGATATATCATGACACTAAATACTATGTGATCATTAAACATAAATTTCCACTTTTATGTTTTGAATTTGGAAAATTTGACATACATGATTGTGTTCTGGGTATTTTTTGGAGTATAATAGAACAAAAAATAATTATTGGTGAATAGAAACATACCATTATACATAAAAACGTATCCTTATGAATAGTACTATGACCCCTATTAATAGTAAATCATATATAATAATAGTACCATCACCCTTGAATGATTAAATAAAATTTAGGCATCTTATAAGTGATAATATGACTATAGTAAAAGTATTGGAATGTTTGTAAGCCACAGATATTTAATTATAATTAATTAATTAATATAAATGAAAATGTATTTTACTAAAATGTTTATTAAATTAACTATTTTATGTATTCTATATTTAAGATAATTTTATAAGAACTAATTTAATTTTGGAAAGCATTACGAAATCAGTTTTACTTTTAAAATTAAGATTTTTCATGTAAATTAAAATTATAATTAAAAATTAAATTAATTATTTTTAGAAAATAATTTTTTAAATGGATGTTATTATTGTATTATAAACATCTAAAATTTTTTAGGGATAAATTTTGGTATTTTTATGAAATACAGAAATATTTATGAGTACTGAAATGCTAAAATTTTCAAAATTAGAAAAATACATTAATAAGAGAGTCATGTATGATGTTTTGTGGATGTAAGCACAATTGGTTCGAACTCACATGAACTTATTACTATTCATGTTCATGGAATCATCACTATAACATTTATTGTGAAGAAATAAATAAATAATGAATATAATAGTGAGAAAAACCCTCTCCACACCACTATAAATACCACCTTGCACACCCTCATTTCCTCACATCTCTCAAACTTCATGCCATGTGTAAACACTATCCAAAAAACTTTTCTAGATCTTACCACATATCAAAATAGATTATGGTCTCATAAAAAATTCAATCCAAGTTGCTTTAAGGAGGATTCAAGAGGTAATTCCTCTCTCTCTCCATTCCTTTAATTTCTTTTAAATTTCAAGTTCTTTTATTAATCTCTCCCCACTTATCCTCATCAACATGGTATGGTATCCCTAGTATCATAAATATACTTAAAATGTATGATACTAATGGGTTAATATATCATCCACCCTCCTTCTATTCTTATTTTTATTTTAGAATGGAAAATGTTGTTACTAAGGTGTTAATAAATCTCCTTCAAGTATTACATGTTATCATTTTCATTTTTCACCATCAGATATGGTCATCAAAACATTTTCATGGTTGAATAAGATTATGTTATATATATTATATCCAATTTAATGTTCTGGATCTAAATTATGTACATATTACTAAACGAATAGACAAAAAAAGTTATTTGTGGTTGAAAAACCACCTGGATTCACCTAAACGATCATCATTAAATTTTTTTATAATAGTTCATTCTCCTGGTATATACAAAAAAAATTTAGAAGAAAATTTCAAGTTATATAACTTCATAAATAACATATAATTACAATTCTAGATGTTAATCCACATTTTAAATTATCTATCATTAATTAATATAAGTGAACTGTTCAAGAAAACAATAAAAATGAACATTCCTGAATAATGAATTTAAACTCTATAACTCATCCAAAATCCTATAAATGAACCTAATATATCCATAATTACGACTGTTAATGTTTAAAAGATTAATTAATTTTTAATTAACGAATATAATGTGTTTATACATTATATTATAGTGAAAAAACCATTCTAATACAAGGTAAGGGGAAACTCTCGAACACAACTCTATTTCATTGGGATTTCCCTCATCAGAAAAATAAAATAAAATAAAAAAATATCTAAAATATGTTGAAAACGCCACTCAAACTTCAATGTCCTTAACTTTTCATCTGTTTGTCCGTTTGAGCTCTATAGCATATCAAATCTATACCTACGATGAGCACTATGCACAGGTGACCTAGGCGAAGCCTCTATCACATTTTTCAAGGCCAAAAAAGGCCTAGAAGGCCTCCAAAACTGAGTTTTTAGTCAGGATACCCCTATTTTTTAACATTTTGTGGATTTTTAGCCTCGTTTAAGGGGGTATTATTGGATTTTTTTGGTGGGGACTGAATTTATTCCAAGGTATTACATTCAGAATTATATTATTTTTTTGAAATTTTATCATTTTTTATAATTCACTACTATTTATAATCAAATATATAATAATATATACATATTTATATATATTCACACATTAAAATTTGATTATAAATATAAATAATAAAATATATTTACATATAAAATATATTATCTTTATCTAAATAATAATTAATATCCATTTTATTTGAAATAAAAATATATGAAAATTTATATACCTGTATTTTAATCTAATTATATATATATAAATATAACTACATATAAATATTCATATAACAATAAATATTAGTATTAATATCACTATAAATATATATATATATATATATATTAATATAAATATATATTACTATATAAATAGATATAAATAAATATATATATATATATATATAGAGATATCATTGAATGGGAAACAAATCAAAATAGTTGAGTGGTAAGGGCTTAGGCACGCAGGAGGGAGGTCTCGAGTTCTAAACTTGGTGGAGGCAGGGGCATGTGCATGGGGGTGGATTTGGGTGGCTAGTGCTGATAAAGGGTGGAGGGGGTGCGTACGGGCGCTGGAGGCGATGTGAAAGTGCTGTTAAAAGGGGGGCTCAAGCGTTATAAATGCCCACCTATTTGTTGGATTTTTTTTAAAAAAAAATTAATTTTTATTTAAATTTTTTTACTTTTATCAACGCTAAAAAAATCGCTGATAAAAGGGGTATTTTATCAGTTCTAAAAAAAGCGCTGATAAAGGACCCTTTTATCAGCACTTATTTATAGCGCTGATAAAAGACCCCTTTTATCAGTGCTTTTTATAGTAATGATAAAAGGGGTGATTATCAGTTCTTATTGGAGCGATGATAAAGGGGACCCCCTTTTCTTCACCAGCATTGACATCACTTTTTTAGTTATGTTAAAGGCCATTTTAAGCACTGGTAAAAGCCGTATTTGTAGTAGTATACCCATTTCCTTCCATGGGTTATTTTTATGTTCATGTTTGACATATTTTCAATGTGGCAAGTATGATAATGTAAATGTTTTGTTTGGTCCTAGTTTTCCAAATACACTAATCCTCTGGATTCACATGGAGTAATAGTATTGTGTTTATCATTATAATGATGTAATAGTAATGTCTGAAATGTTTGGGTTTCTATACACTCATAAAAGAATAGTATCCCTAACCGAACTCTACCAGATTACAACTGAGATCTATATAATATTTATAGCTACATTGGGACATACTTATCCACTTATAGATAACTTAGACATTCACTGTCGACACTTTCACCAACTCTAGACCACAATGAGATTTCTCTCTGATCACTATCCATCACTATGGGGACATTAAGGGTCTCCCATAAAGGGTCTCGAGATGTTACATACCAATAATAGAGTGGTAGTTATAGTTTTATGCATACTATATCATGGAAATGTGATCCTCCATGATCTAGATGAAGTCTGACACATAATATCTTATCATATCCTCTATAACATGGGTAGTGTGATCGATCCACCTATATATCTAGGGGTAAGGTTATTCCAATTTTCATATGTTCCCCAAATTCATCATTCATATAGATACCCTATCTTATTAATCATCTTTTTACATGATTTCAAGATTACTTATCCAAAAAATACAATCCAAGAATCATAAAATCTAATATCTTTGGAAGAGTAGGTACAACAGTAGAAATAATTGAAACAAAACAAAAATAATATTATATTTAATCAAAAAATGGTCTCCTAACATCCCTTGTCACTTACATCTTTATAGGATAACCTATGGAATACCTGACTAGTGGTGATGAGATAAAAATCCAATTAAGGGAATAATCATGGGAACATAGTATAACACATGAATTAGAGGGAATATCAAGATAACATAAATAGAATTGAACATTTATAATCATATGGATGAAAACAAAATATAACATGTAATCAAATGATCATCAAAACATATGAATACAACAACAACACAAAATATGACATAATCATGGGTAAATGTGATCTTTCAATACAATATCACATGGTTGAAAGATTTCCACAAATTATTTGGTTAATTCCCTAGTCCCATGCATGATGTCCCCTGAAATAGAACTTTACCCAATGAATTACCCCACTATCTAGCTACACCCATCAAAACATGTTCATTCATATGTGTTCTGCAGAATGAATCTGGCATAAGTAATAATCATAATGGATTTCCATTATATGAAATGCCTAACATAATCATGTCATAAGGCCTAACCAAAGGGAATATTTACTTACCCAACCCCAAAATCTCATAGTAGGTACATTATTTAAATACATTGGCATGATTACAAGGAATCAAATGCAGAAGGATCATGTAGTTTAGTAGTTTTGGAAAACCAGATACATACATTGGTTCAATATTACTACTTCAAAATAAATACATCATATAAGTTAAATTGGGAACATTAAATACTCTAACTTTTTCCCTATAGGATATTCATAATAAAAATATTCATGTCTTGAGGAAATGAAACATAAAAATAGTGTGATCACATATTCTCAGTATCAGTTAGAAATGTGAAGAAGGATATCATAAACATAAACATTAGGAATGGTGAATAACTGAAAACAAATACCATTAAAAATAAAAATTAAAAAAATTGAGTAAGAATAAGACATGAATAAATAACTCCATAAAAGGAATAATCATGGTTATTATACTAGACGAATAACTATATGAAAAATAAATTACATGGCTTATAATGATTGAATACATAATTTAGGACATCAGAACCATACAGTCAAGGCTTCATGCCTCTCATGGGACCCACTGATGCACCGAGGGGCTATAACTGGCCCCACCCGACACTTACTATGTCCAAATATGAGTGGGTATAAAAATAAATAACATGTAAATTCATATAAAATCTAACATATGAAATTTAAATAACCTTCCTCGTACATTAATCATAATCACTAATCATTCAATGTAAATTTGTGAATGGTATCAAGATAGAACATTGCCAATCAAACTAATCTGAACCCCTTTTAAAAAATATTATAGATAATACAAAAAGTTATAAACTAAATGAAAGAAAAGAATCGTAAAACAATGTTGACAAAAATAAATATACTTTTAAATTTTACCATTGAGCAATTCTTGAGTAAATAACCATTAAACAATTTAATGTTCCCCATGCCACATGGAAAGATTCGAATCATAATACCTTAGAATATCTTGAGAATAATTTTACTCTTGATATGATATACCAAAGGGATGTTCATACACCAAATTCAATAAATAATTGGAATACTAGGAATATATCTTAAAAATGTTAAAATTGGTTCAGAAAATTCTATTTTTACTTTTTAAGGAATAGTTCCTTGGTAAAATCATGTGTATTTGTCATAAATCTATTTATAAACATTAATATCCCATAAAAGAGAATATAAATAAATTTATATTATATTTTAGGCCTAAATTATTTTTTAGTAATGTGAAATTAGGTAAAAATTGATTTTGATGAATTTTTAGAATTAAAACATATTACTGTGATTTAAGGAATTCATTAAAGCGATTTTAAAGCAAATAAACAATGAATAATTTCATAAAAAAAATAAATGAACCAAAATAGAATTCTCATGTCAAAATTTTTTATTTTAGAAAGATAAATTGGGATGAAAATAGAATATAGTCTGAAATTCAAAATAGATAAGAATTCAATAAGTTTCTTGAATCGGGATTGAATTTCCCAAAAAAATTAAATATTCATTTAAAACATATAAATCCCCATAAATAAAGAATTATTATTACTGGAAATGTTTATATAAAATTGAAACTGCATTTATGAGGATTAATTAATAATAAATAATAA
The DNA here is from genome assembly GCA_963277665.1 of Viscum album. NCBI lineage: Eukaryota > Viridiplantae > Streptophyta > Magnoliopsida > Santalales > Viscaceae > Viscum > Viscum album. The sequence continues at coordinate 1,119,253,066 of OY728120.1, forward strand.
ATTCTTTGAGGTGAGTACAGAATAAGAGCAACCCGAATGAAAAGGGATGTTCATGATCAAAATAGTTACATCATTGAAATAAATCGAATCATATGCCCAAAAATCAATAATCATAAAATGATACATTGAATTTCTTTAAAATATTTAGATTCGTGATATAAAACATCAATAGGTATTATAAAACTCCACGTACAAGTAACAATAATGAATACAAAATTTCTCACAAAAAAGAATATGAGATGATGAAACTCATACCATAAGTCCAATGGTATTATTCACTTGATCATAGTGTATTGGATAACAAAATTAAATTAAATAATTAATATTTCAGGAACATAATATTTATGTAATTGATTTATTATAGCCTTGTTATGTTAATTAATGGCCTTATTGATGGGTTTAAGAGGTTCAATTTTATTGATTGGGAGTGTTTTCTTCCTTGGTATTCATGAGAAGTTGACTTATATATATATTTAAGGATAAACATGTAATATGAGTATGGTTGTACATAATATAATTTTTATTTTATTATTTATCATCTTGAACATTACATGGTTATAAAATTAAATTGGTTATTGGGAGTGAAGAAAAATTCTATAAAACATTAATGATAATTGTTTTGGTGAATTGGCAGGTTTTGATCAAAACGAACTCATTTTAATTTTTAAATTAATATAACCTGTGAGTAAAATATTACAGAACATTAAATAATTTATAATAAATATATTTTATCCTCATTAAAATATCAAAATGTGTTCATTACAAGAATCTTATGGTAATTGAAATTGAAAACCCGTCGTCCTTGAATGTGATAAATTAATACATCTCAGATGGTGTTCTCATTTCTATTATAGAAGAAGGGGGAAGAAGATATGATCATGAATTATTACAATATAAAAAATAAATATTGTACTTTTATGATACTATATTTATCATAACATTTGGTTAAAATGAGGTGAGGAATGGAAAAAATTACATAACATAACTCAATATAAATGAAAAGTTGAGAAATCCCATACGAAAATTTGGTAGCCTAACAACGTCACTTAAAAATTCATAAAATATTTTGATGAGATAAAATGGTTATATCACAATTATTAAATAATATGGACTATAATTTGGATATGGAATTACATATCCCAACATAATATGGTTGAAAATAAAAGAGAATAACATAAATAGAGTTTTTGAAAAATATAGAGAATTTTAGATGAAAATTATGCTCAATAATGGCTATTAAACATGGTTTTAGAAAACATTATAAAGAGAGGGTAAAATTGTAAAAAATTCATAAAATATCCATAATATACTATGAGGATAGAATAAAATAAAAATAATTACATTTTATGGAATCATGAAATACATAACACATAAAATAGAACCTGAATGGAAATGTGAAGTTGATAATTCCCTTACCTTGTAGAGTAAATCATAAAACATGATGTTTAGGAACCTTGGGGGTTGAGGAAACCATGGGGGGACTCTTAGTGAAATAAAAATACCAGATATTTGATGATGATATATTTGGAATGAATGAAAATGAAGGAATGAGTGGGTATTTATAGTAAATGAGACAGAGGTTTTTATTAATTTCAATGGACACCTCCTTAGTGGTTTCTAAAAAACCATTTTCATTCATATGGTATATGCCTTTGGTTTGAGGAACTTTTGACACTTCATATAATATATCGATGTATAAAAGTCTAATAGATTTTTTTATTAATTATTAAATCATTATTATGTCATTAAACATACCAACAACTCATGAACTAGATTTTTACAATTCATGAAAAATTGATGTTATTCAGAAAAATCCCAAAACATTACCCCAAACATTTTTCAACATGATGAATTATAAAATGAAAATTCAATTTTTAAAATAATTTTCTTAATAATTTTAATAAATTTATTAACTAAAGTAATTATTTATTCCAAAATACTTCTAAAAACTACAAATTATTTTACAATAGCTTGAGAAAGAAATCAAGGTATCATCAAACTCACTTATAAACAAAGACAATAAAAAAAATTTCTCATTAAATTTTCTGAAAATAAATTTACATTTTGGAATATTAAATAATACATAAGATTTTAATTAAAATATTTATGACCTACCAAGATACCAATACTTGTTCTATGATCATTTTGTCACTTATGAGAACTATACATTTTATTTATACATTCACTGGTGAAGTTTCTATTTTTTGGCTGATTTACTATTCATTTCAATTCATAAGAGTAATAGTAATATTAATTAGGGTATGTTACTATTCAGTAAAAACTATTTTTTCACGTATCAAACTATAAATATCATACTAAAGGCAAACGTGTATGTTATTTTGTTGAAATTCAAATCACAGAGGTGGAAATATCATGTTTATTGGAAACTTAATAACAATTTGGCGTTTTGTAGAGACAAAATTTTTCATGACTTATTTATTAAATATAATTTTAAATTATTGTGGTGTTAAATTTTTCACCCCTAAATAGAATAGGGTCCTTTAAATTAGAAATATCACATTGATAGTTAATGGTTGATGCCTGAAAATTCCTTTATGGGAAACATACTTGGTAAATATGGTTAAAAAAATATCCTCCTAAAAAAGGTTACGGGAAATGAGGTGGTCACCACAAAAACGGTGCATTAAAATGGGGTGAAATTAGTTGTGAGTAAAAAAGTAGATATGGAAGAAAAATATATCTATGAATCACTCATGGAATGTGGTAGGGAACATGTTCTGATAAATGTTGATTACTACAAAAAAATAATATTCTGTTTAAAAAATCATCGATATTATCAAAGATTATGATAACAGGACAAATTATTATTTAAGATTCAATTCCTTAAGTTAGTAATTACTTTTCTTTATAGGTGTAAGAATATACATTTCTATTTACAAACACATCCTCTGATTTCTCCTTGAACTATCTATACATTATCACTTAGCATAGGTTACACTATATGGTGAGGTAATACATAATCCTTTAAAATCTCGCACAATGATAAATAAAAACCATTTAACAAATGGTTAAGAATTCCAAAATATATTGATTCAAGACATTATAATTAAGTTATCTAAATTTCAAATATTAACTTATCATTATCCCTTAGTCAACATGAATCATCCCTAAAATATTCACATTCCAAACATGTGAATAACTTTATCATGAATCCTCTTGAAATATGGTAATAACTGGAATTACAAAAAAAAACATATTGGAATCATGAATTATTCCATATTCCATAAGAATGATACATGTTATTGGATACATTACTTAAATCAAAAAGTGTTTTAAAATCCATCGATGATAGGAAAGACCACTTCTCAAAACGTCCATAATCAGTTCTGTGGTAGTAAATAATTATATGAATCAATCATTTCTTCATCATTATCACAACATTAGATATATATTAAGGGTGTTATTTCCCTCAATATTTTGTTTTATAAAAAATAGATTAATACTAAATCACTTTTTATATATACCATTCATCATACGACCTCAAATCCTTATTGAAATAGTACTGCAGCACAATCCTTATATATGTCATTATTTTCCTGACAAGAATATCATAAAATAGTTCTTGAATCAGAAAACAAAAATATATAATTTTTTGTAATTCAACCATAGTAACATCATAGGATTTACCTTCATCCATTTACTTTTTCATAGCTATATTTTCATGATTCTTGGGACATTCATTTGCGTAGTGCCCATATCCTTACAGTTGAAGCATTAAATATAGGAAAATTCATTCCTTCTCTTGCAATTATGAGCATGGTGGACTTTTTATCCACACATGTTGAAAAATCATTTAACTCATAATCATATACCAATGTGTTTCCTTCTACAATTATCACATGTGGGAAAATACTTTTTCCCATCATCCCATTATCCACATTTTTCCTAGTTGTCATATTCTTGTTTTCCTTCCCTTCAAATCAATAGTAATCATAGAATTATTTACATCCCTAATTAACACATGATACTATTTCTATATATGATGAGGACACATGGGATACTATGTTCCTTTGAACTTATTGTTCAAGATCATGAGATATATTATCCTTATTACTATTTTCATCATGTTCATTGGTGGTGACCTCATTCCTTCTACTATACCCCATTTCTAAACAATATAATACACCTGATTAGATTATGATTCATAATTTATAATATAATCATAGAAAAATACTTAGAATAAATTTAAATCATATCCATATCTAATATGATAATCCTAGATATGGTTTCTTTGAGGAAATTTTTTTCATTTAATTCCTTCATAATGGTTTGCAAATATATTGTGAAATATTCTAAGAATATCCCTCAAGAGTGTCAAACCAGGTGCGCAATAAGGCAAGTTTTTGATTACCTGGATACCCCATTTCTAGCCCGCAACACTTTGTTAGATTTATTACCCCTAAATACTACTATTCTTGAACCATGTCCACTTGTAGTATCTAAATTGGACATGTATTTGATATAAATATTCACATAACATATTCATTACCAAAATTCTAGGACATTCATGTATTTTTATCACCATGTTCTATCATTAATATTTATCCCTTAATATTTGTTTTCTAAATCTTGTTTCCATGTTTTCTATTAAACTTCCTTTGATACCAATTGTATGTACCCAACCCCAGAAGCCCAGAGTTTGTGCATTATTTTAATACATTGGCATGATTACAAGGAATAAAATCATAAAGGACTGAGTTGTTTAGTAGTTTTGGAGATCCAAAAACATACATAGGTTCAATATTACTACATTAAAATAAATATAACAAATATATTTTTTGGGGAACATCCAAAAAAATATGTTTTTTCCTACATATGATTCATAATAAAACTCCTAATGTCCTGAAGAAATGAAACATAATAAATAGGTGGTCTCAGATTCTCATTAAGGGTTGTAAATACAAAGGAAGATATTCTAAACCTAAAAATTATCCATGGTGAATAACTAAAAACCCATGCCTTTAAAAATAATCCTAAACACATTTTTGTATGAATAAGGTCTGAATAAAAAAATACATAATAAAGAATAATCATAGGTATTATACTACTCTAATAACCACATGAACATTCAAATAATGGTTTCATAATTGTTGAATGCATAATGAAGGGCATCATAACCATTCCGTTAAGGCATCATGCCAAGAAAAAAATATCCATTTTTTCAAGGTGTCGTGCCAAGACCATAGTTTGTCTCAAGAGACCTACCAATGCACCCTGGGGAAATAGCAGCCCCAAAAATTACTATGTTCAATTAATTCCTATAATAATGGTGATAAACGCAAAAAACATATACATTCATTTTCAATCAAAATTATGAAATGTAAATAACATTCCCCATGAATTAAACATAAACACTATCCATTCGATGTAAATTAGTGAATGACATCAAGATAGAACAACCACATTAAAACCAATCATATAACCCTTAACAACATTTTTTAGATTATATCATAAGATATAAAACCCAGTGAAATAAAAGATTCATCAAAGGATGTTTATATAAATTAAGATACTTTTTAGTGATACGATTGATAAATTCTTAAGGAAATAACCATTAGACATTCCAAAGTGTCCCATACCACATTGAAACATTCAGACAATAATACATTATAATGACATTAGAATAATGATACGCTTGATATGATTTTCCATGGGGAAGTAAGTACACCACATTCAAGGAATAAGTGGTGAAAAAGTAAAATATATTATAAATGTTAAAGTGCGGTGAGAAAAATCTATTTTTACATCTAAAACAAGTTTTCTTTTGGAAAATAATATATATTTGTCACAAATATGGTTCTAAAAATTCATATCAAAAAAATTTAAGGATATTAATATTATATTTGAGGCATCAATGATTTACTACTAAAGTGAAATCATATAAAGTGTTTTTAATGATGATTTTGAATTAAAAAAATTTCATGTGGTTTACCAAATCCATTAAAGAGATTTTAAAGTTAAAACACATGTTTGATTTGAAAAAAAAATAAATGAACCAAAATATATTTTTCATGTTAAAATTTATTATTTTATAATGATAAATCTGGATTAAAATAGATTATAGAGTGAACTTCAAAATATGTAAGAATGTGAGATGTTTCTTGTATCGGGATTGCATTTCAGAAGAATTTTTGGAATATTAATTTAAAACATGTAAATACCCATATAATAAAGAAGGATTATGATTGGTAAACATAAATAGAAAATTTACCCATTATTTATTATTATTAAATAATAATATATAATAATTTAATTGAGTTGAGTTTAGAATAAGAAAAATCTGAATGAAAATTGATGTTCGGGTAAAAAATACAAACAAATTTGTAATCAATTGAATCATATTCTCAAAAATAAATAATAATCAAATGATACATTGAATAAAATGAAAATAATGAGATTCATGACATAGATAATTAATGGGTAGTATATATATAGTTTGCACAATTAATAGTAGTGAATATAATATATATCACAAAAATGGAAGTGAGATGAAGAAACCCTTAATTTAAGTCTGATGGTGTTCTTAACATGATATAAGATTCTTAGATACCCAACTTAAATTAATTAATTATAATTTCAAAAACATATTAACTATTTAATTAATTTATTATAGCCGTATTATATTCATTCTAGGCCTTCTTGATGGGTTTAAGAGGTTCATTTTTTTTGTTTGGGAGTGCTTTCTTCCTTGGTATTCATGAACAGTTAACTTATATATATATATGTAAGGGTAAAAATTTAATATGAGAATTACTTTCCGGATTAGAAGTTGTATATTATTTTTTAACATCCAGAAAATTACATGCTAATAAATTTCATTTGATTATTGGGAGTGAAGATGAATATTTGTATAAAACATTAATGATAATTGTTTTGCTTAATTTGTAGTTTTTTATCACAAAGAACCCGTTTTAATTTATAAATTAATATAATGTGTTAAAAAATATTCCAGAGAATTAAATAAGTTGTAATACATATATAATTTTCTAGTTCAACCATATAAAATGTTTCATGACAAAAATTGAATATGGTAAAAAAAATTGAAAACCAGTCATCCATGAATGTGATAAATTTACACATATCAGATGGTGTTTTCAATTTTAGTATAAAAGAAGGGTGAATGAGAAATGATGATGAATTAATAAATTATCCCAAAAAAATTAATTTACATTTAATTTATTGTAGTTTCTTAAAATTTATATTAAATGAGTTGAGGAAAGAAAAAATGAAATGAAAGGGAATTGAAATTAAAGAAAAGTTGAGAAATCCCTAACGAAAATTTGGAAGCCTAATAGAGTCACTCAAAAATTAATAAAATATTTTAATGAGAGAAAGGTGGTATCTAATAATTTTTACATAATATGGAAATTAAGGGGGATATGGAATGTAATATTTCATCATAAGTTGGTAGAAAATTAAAGATAATAATATAAAAATTGTGCCTGAAAGAGAGAGATATTTTGAGACGATAAATCTGCAGAATAACGGTCTATGCAACAAGGTCCTAAAAAACCTAAAAAATAGTAGTTACATTGGAAAACCATTCATAATAGAGTAATAGTATATTATAAGGACATAATAAAATGTATATAAGAACATTGTATGGAAACTTGAAATACATACCACATAAAAGAGAACTTGAATGGAAAAGAGATGTTGAGAATTCCCAAAACATGTGGTGTAACTCATAAAACATAATAATTGGGACCTTGTGGGATTGAGGACACCATTGGAGGACTCCTATGGAGGTAAAAATACTAGATCATCAAGGATTATTGTTTTATAATGAAGGAAAACGAAGTAATGCGCTAGAATTTGAAGTAAATGAGAGGGAGTTTTTTATTTATTTCAATGGACACCTCATTTGTTGTTTTTGTAAATCCATGGGCTTTACCATGGTATTTGTCCATTGTATTGGCCACTTGGGACACCTATTATTATATTTTAATTTAAAAATTTCAAAGATAATTTAATATTAATTATTACATCATTATTATGTTATTAAACTTAGAGAATACTCAAAACTGTATTTTTTTCTATTCATGAAAAAATCAATTATTTTAAAAAAATCCAAAAACATCACCCCAACCTTTTTTTTGTGAATAATTAAAAAATGAAAAAAAATTGAAAATAATATTCTAAATATTTTTAATTGAATTTTAATATAAAATCATAATATATTCCAAAAAACACATTAAAACAAGAACTCATTTTATAAGACATTGAAAAATTAATCAGGACATCAAAAAATTATCTCATAACCAATAAAAAATTAAATAAAAAATGATTATTACCATTATTTAAAACACATTTCCATTTTCAGTTATTAAATAAATCATAAAATTGTAATTATAATATTTCTAAATTACCAAAATACCAATACTTATACAATGATTGTTTTTTTCACTTACAAGATGTCTAAATTGTATTTACACATTCATGGTGACATTTCATTTTTTTTTTGTCAGATTTACTATTCATTACTATTCATAAGATTAATAGTACTATTCCTAAGGGTATGTTACTATTCGTAAGGGTATGTTACTATTCATCAAAAACTATGTTTGACTTAGTAGACTCGAAATATAATATTGAATGCAACGGTGTTTGTTAGTTTTCTGAAATTCAAATCATAGAGTATGAAAAATTATGTTTACTGTTTAGGTTATAACAATGTGATGTTTTGTAGAGACTTAGTTTTTAATTAATTCTTTATTAAATCTATCTGTAAATTCATTGGGTGTTATAGAATATCTTAATGGTTTTTATAAAAGAATGGAATTATGTATTTATTAGAAAATAATAAATAAAAATAGACATGTATAAAAATAAATTATGTTCATATTATTATAAAACTAGTAAAAATATTGCTTATTGAATGTTAGAAATGAGCCACTGTAGTGTGTTTTAATGGAAAATATTAAAGAGTCATTAATGTGGAAAAGGAATAATTTTTTCTATAATGAAAAATTAACTAAGATAGTTTTTCATGACAAAATTATTCATTTTAGAAAAATAATGGTGTCTTAAAACAAATTATAGAGTGTACTTGAGAATGTGTGTGAAATTGGGAAGTACCCATTATGTGGGCATGATTCTTGGGATGAATTTAGAAGGGAACCATTAAAAAAATGTATTTATCCATCAATAAAGGATGAATTAATTAAGATACATATTTTTTGAACATATACAAAAAATTAAGAAAAAATATATAGGTATAGTGAATGAATACATTAGGATAATGAAATAGAAAGTGTTGGTCGGAGTGGACACTCAAGAGGGGGGGTAAATTGAGTTCCAATTAAAATTTTCTGTTAAAACAGTTTCTAATAAAATCCCCCAATTTCAAAAACAAATTAAACTGTAGTGAATTTATATAGATTATAAAGGTTCAATTAGATTAACTTTTGAAACTAATTTACGGATTTATAATAAATATAAACACTTGCGAATTTAATTATCAAAGTAGCTTTGAAGATAGATTATATTTCAAAGTAATAGCAACGGAATATGAAATAAATATGTAGTATGGATATAGAGTAACTATAAACACAGAGAAGTAACCAAGAGGTTCAGTCTCAAGCCGAGACTTAGTCCTCTCAAAAGTTTATATAAAAGTGATCCAGACCCTGGATCGGGGTTAACAACAGTGAACACACTGTCCAGGTCACAAGACCTCTACCACAGTTCTACGTGGGAAAAACAAACAACAGCAGCCAGCTGTCCAGGTCACAAGACCTCTACCACTATCCACAGTGGGAAGTGAAGTGTAAAAGGTTTTCTGAGGATTTACAGATCCTCCAGTGAAAGTACAGGAGTCAGTGTGTGTGTTTAATACAGCAGATAACACACACTGCTCAAAATGTAGAATAAATAAATCACAGAGCAGAGATGTAGAGTTTAGAAATGGCTCTAGTGATTTCAGTGTAGCACTGGACTCGGTTTGGAATTAATCAGAAGTGATTCTGAGTCCTCTTCTCGATTTTGTTTGATAAGCAGAGTGTCGTATGCTTCAGGTTCACAGGCAGTGGGATGTAGTCGATGAAGCTCTTCAATATTATATTGTATGCACACCACTCTTCTTGAGTAGGCTTGATTGTATATTTGATTCTGTCTTGCTTGGTTCTTCTTGTATGCACAGAGCTCTTCTTGAGTATGTCGTATGCTTCCTTGTCTCTGTGTGTGTTGTCTCTCTCTTCTTCGTTTTTCTCTTCTTCACTTCGCACTACTCTTCAGCAGAGTCTTCTTGTATTTATATCACGTGCTCCGTAGGACAAAAAAGGTTTCCTTTCCGCAGGTACGAGGTACGGTTTCCTGACATCCGACAACCTTTATTAATTAATTGTCAGGGTATTAAAATATAACTAATATGACCGTTGGTTAGAATAAATAAAGATAAAGATAAAGAAATTCAAACAGTTGTTTATGACTGTTCAAGAGATCGGTAGGTCATCAGCATTAGAGTAATGATCGGTGACTCAGATAGATCAGCATCGGTCTGTCATCTGATCGGTGAGTTATTTTGATCAGCATCGGTCTGTCATCTGATCGGTGAGTCATTTTGATCAGCATCGGTCTGTCATCTGATCGGTGAGTCATTTTGATCAGCATCGGTCTGTCATCTGATCGGTTAGTCATTTGCATCGGTGAGTCCTTGGATCGGTGAGTCTGATTGATCGGTGACTCTGATGGATCGGTGACTCTGATGGATCGGTGAGTCTGATTGATCGGTGACTCTGATGGATCAGTGAGTCTGATTGATCGGTGACTCTGATGGATCGGTGACTCTGATGGATCGGTGAGTCTGATTGCTGTTGAATTCAGAAGACTTCCAACATACTTTGTAAGTCAATAAGCATAGTTAAAATCATGATAATTGATTCATTCATAGATTGGAATTATGTTTATGAGACATCAAAACAGATTAAGCATCAATGAGTTGTGATGATTTGTGATTATTAAAACATCAGTTATAAACATGAAATCAGCAATCTTCCAGAGGGCTCAACAATCTCCCCCTTTTTGATAATCACAAATCTTCATATATATATATAAAATAAAAAAAATAATAAAAGATAATAAAAAATCTCCCTCTTAAAATAACATTCCCATATATATAGTATTCAGATTTCTCCCCCTGAGATATTGATCTCCCTCTTCATATATAGAGTACTCCCCCTTAGATATATATTTCCCCCATTATATATCTTTCTCCCATTATATAGATCTTCTTTCTCCCATTATATATATCTTCTTTCTCCCATTATATATATCTTCTTTCTCCCATTATATATATCTTCTTTCTCCCATTATATATATCTTCGTTCTCCCATTATATATATCTTCTTTCTCCCATTATATATATCTTCTTTCTCCCATTATATATATCTTCGTTCTCCCCCTTTGGGATAATCAAAAAGGAGGGAAAACAGATAAGGGAAAAGAGAAGCAGGGGGAAGAGAGGATAGAACATAACACAAAGGAAAAACAAATTTGATAAAGTCACAGAAAGAGATAAGCAATACATAGATCACCCCATCAAAAACAATACATGGCTATTTGTTGGGATACAAAGGGGCTTTCCCTTTATCCTTTGGATCAATGGTAGGTAAGGTAGAAGGCTTGGAGGCAGGTTGTGGTTCACGGAGCTGAAGTGGCGGTAGGACAACTCTGGCAGGTGTAGTTGGAGGTGTCACAGAGGGTTGTTGAGAAGGAGCAGGAGCTGGATGATAAGCTTTCTGAGAGACTGGCCGCAACTGAGATAGAGCTTGGGCAACAGACAGCTGATTCGGAGCGACATCAGAGGCACTGAGAGGTTCAGAAGTAGGGAGTACAATTGCAGTGGCCTGTGTATCCAAGTAAGGCTTCAACAGATGAATGAAGTCCTGAATGACTTCTGCTCCATACTTCATAGCTTTTTCAAAATCATCCTTGTTTTCCATGAACTGTGCCAAAGAAGGGACAAAATCTTGCAATTGGCGAACTTGAGTGTTGAAGGCCTGAGTGACTGGAGGTAATTTCAGATTATCTGCCAAGACTTTGAAGTTTGCAGCCATCTCATGTTTTGTAGAAATCTTGGAAAAGTAAGTATCAACTTTTTCCTTGATCTCTTGCAGGGCATTCTTAGCATCTGCTGAATATACTAAGGCCATCTTATGACTATTATCACAGAGCTCTTTCATCCTTCTCAAAGATTCTAAGTCAAGAATTTGTCTTACAGCAGCTAGCTCTGCATGCACAACTTCTCTGAGAGCTTCTATCTCACGGGTAGTGATTTTGGTTACCTTGCCTGTACTGGCTTGGCCGACTATATGAGTTAGTTCAGCTTTCAACTTCCTCAGGTCAGACTTGTTGAGATGTTCAATCAGATTTCTCAAAACTTCCATCATACCAGAGATGGTTGATCTGAACTCATTTGATAGAGAAAGTAAGCTAACTTGGAGATCCTTCAAAGTTTGATTCAAAGAGGCTATGTGCCTACCAACAAATTCACCAGTAGCAGTCAAGTCTGGCTTGAGAACATCTGAGACTGTAGTTGAAAAAGCATTCAAGGAATTTTCAGAAACTTGCAGAGATACTTGATGAAGGGCATTGGAAAGTTCTTCTCTGACTATATCTCTCACAGTGGTTAGTAATTCAGTCTTAAACTTATCAAGATCAGCTCGAGAGAGTTCAGAACCAGGTAAATTCACATTTACAGGATCAACAGTAGGAATAGACCTTGCTTCTCTTGGAAGGTTCCTTTTCACAGCTGCAGCAGATTCTGGCAATTCGTCTTCTTCTTCAGAATATTCTAAGCCCAAAACAGTATATCCAGGGTAGTCATCCCAAACAGCAGCACACAGGGTGTAGTTGGGTTTTTCATAGCTTGCTGTTCCACTAATTTTTGATGAGTCAGCCTTGCCACTGATATGGATTTCTGGTACTGACTGAGGTTGTTATAATTGATCTTCAGCAAGACCATCCACTGGTCTGTTAACACCATCAACAGCAGCTTCAACATCATCAGCATCATCATCATCACCACCATGATTGTCATCAGCATCACCTTGCTCATTATTACTCTGCTCAGAGGCTTCACTGTGATATTCCTCAGTATCAGAATCTTCTTCATCATCAAGAATAGGTTCAGACTCTGGTAGGGTTAAGGTTGGACTAGCAGGTCCAAATTCTATTCTTTTCTTGGGGCTAGCAGTGTCTGGATCACTTTTATCATCAGGAGAAGACACACTTCCTTCTTCAGTTGCAGCTTTTTCTTGCTCATCATTATCAGAATAAATTGGTTCCTCATCTGGTTTTAATCCAGGATCTCTCAAATCCTTTGGCCTCTTGCCATGATCTATGGGATTGTAGGCTTCATACAAATTATCTTCATCTGCAACCCAGCACTTCTTCCATGGATTCCAATTGATTTTCATCCTCTTGCAGATCTCTTTGTTGAGACAGAAGGTACGCTCTGTTTCAACAACTTCATCATCTTCATCAACACATTCCAGATTCTGGAGCATAGTAGATATCATTTTTGAATAAAACAATGATGTGGCTTTCATGGAAGGTTTCAGCATACTAGCTATGTGGACCATCACATATCTACACAGGTTTATCTTTTCATGGGTTTTGAGCAGAAACAATAGAAAAACATCTTGAAACTTAACAGCAGCAAAATCTCCTCTTCGAGGGCAAAGTTGGTGCTGAATAAACATGAATAGGAGTCTGCTTTCACCATCTAATTCTGAAGCTGTGATTCTCCTCGATTCTCTGTTTCCAGTTAGAAGCTCTAGCGCTAGCTCATAAGAAAAATAGTCAGTGACTGGGGGTATATTGCCAGCATAGTCCTCATATCGACCTTCATGAGGTACATTTAAACATTCAGCCCACTGCTTAGATGAGAAAGATATTTTCTTTCCTTTTACAACCGATGACATCCTAGCAGCTTCCACACCATCAAGCGTGATTTTCAGGTTCATGTAAAACTCATGTACTAGCTTTGGATAATCTATTCGGGTGTTGTCTGAAAACCAGTCTATCCATCCTTGCGATTCAAGAACTTGTAGCAACAGGGACTTACTTGACAGAAGCCACGCCGAGTTTACTTCTTTTTCTACAGCAACAATCCAAGTTTCCAGGTTCGGATTTACTGAGCGTTGAGAGGTACTGCTCGACTTTCCTCGAGCACGCATTGAAGGTACGTGGCTATCTGGTCCTTTTCTCGGTCTCTTTTGCTTAGCCATTCGATGATTTTGGAGAGGCAGGAGTTCGAAGGTTCGAAGCAGAGGGGAAGAGAGGTTGAGAGGTTCGGCGGGAAATGTAAGGTCAAAGGTTTAGGGAAGATAAATAGCCGCGTATCATTTATTTTATCATTTAGGGTTCCCCTAAAAAGTAATTTACTTATTAATAAAAAGTAATTAAAAAAATCGGATTGACAGAACAGTGTGACAGATCGGTTCCACAGATCGGTTTCACAGATCAGTTTCACAGATCAGTTTCACAGATCAGTTTCACAGATCGGTTTCACAGATCAGTTTCACAGATCGGTTTCACAGATCAGTTTCACAGATCAGTTTCATAGATCAGTTTCACAGATCAGTTTCACAGATCAGTCATACACAATTCGTGTTTAATAAATTTCATTCTTTCAGAGCATAAGGGCTTTGTGAAGATGTCAGCTAATTGATTTTCAGAACTAACAAATTCTAGAGAAATATCACCCTTCTGGTAATGATCTCTTAGAAAGTGATGTCTGACATCAATGTGCTTAGTTCTAGAGTGAGACACAGGGTTCTTGGATAAGTTGATTGCACTAGTGTTGTCACAGTTAATTGAAACATGTTTAAGATCAAATCCATAATCCAATAGAGTGTGTTTCATCCACAAAATTTGTGCACAGCAACTTCCAGCAGCTATGTATTCTGCCTCGACAGTAGACAATGCAACTGAATTCTGTTTCTTACTACACCATGATACTAGGGATTTTCCAAGAAAATGACAAGTTCCTGATGTGCTTTTTCTATCTAACTTACAACCAGCAAAGTCAGCATCTGAATAACTCATTAACTCAAAGGATTGTCCTTTTGGGTAAAACAAACCTAAATTTATAGTATACTTAAGATACTTAAAAATCCGTTTAACAGCTAATAAGTGTGATTCTTTAGGATTAGCTTGAAATCTAGCACACATACACACACTAAAGATAATATCTGGTCGACTAGCAGTAAGATAAAGTAAGCTTCCAATCATACCTCTGTAATTGGTTTGATCAACTGGTTTCCCAGTTTCATCAACATCCAATTTACAGGTGGTACTCATAGGTGTATTACTTTCCTTAATACTATCCAATCCAAAACGTTTTAAGAGATCCTTTGTATATTTACTTTGATTTAAAATAATACCATTTTTAGTTTGAAGAATTTGAAATCCAAGAAAATACTTAAGCTCTCCCATTAAGCTCATTTCAAATTCATTTTGCATAACCTTTGAAAAATCAGTACATAAGGAGTTTTTAGAAGATCCAAAAATAATATCATCAACATATATTTGTACAACTAAAACATCTTTAGAAATTCTTTTAATGAAAAGAGTTGGATCAGCAATCCCTTTAGTAAAACATTTTGAAATAAGGAAATTGCTAAGTCTATCATACCAAGCTCTTGGAGCTTGTTTCAAACCATATAAAGCTTTAGAAAGTTTGAAAACTTGATTTGGAAAATGGGGATTAGTAAATCCAGGTGGTTGTTCTACAAAAACATCTTCAATTATAAAACCATTCAAAAATGCACTTTTAACATCCATTTGATATAATTTGAAATCCAGATGTGCAGCATATGCAAGTAAGATCCTAATGGCTTCTAGTCTAGCTACAGGTGCAAAAGTTTCCTCATAGTCTATACCTTCTTCTTGACTATATCCTTGTGCAACTAGTCTAGCTTTGTTTCTGACTATATTTCCGGATTTATCTACTTTATTTCTAAACACCCATTTTGTGCCTATTGTCAAAGTGTCCTTAGGTCTGTCAACTAATTCCCAGACTTTGTTTCTTTCAAACTGATTTAATTCTTGTTGCATAGCCATTACCCAAAATTCATCATTGATAGCATCATTGATATTTTTAGGTTCTGACTGTGAAAGAAAAGCTTGATGTTCAACCTGGTTTCTTAGAGAAGCTCTAGTTTGTGTTCCTCTATCTAGATTTCCTACAACAGCATCTAAGGGATGGTTCTTTAGAGTCCTAGATGGTCTTGAAAAGATAGGGCTAGAAATTTCAGGTTCATCTAGAGATTGAGGCTCAACAGAAGCAGATTCTGGAGAATGTCCAGAACTGGATGCTTTTATAACAGGTTCTTTAGATTTATCATTAAGGTCCAGAACAGACAAGTCTTCTTCAACATCTTCAAGAGAAGTTTTAGACTCATGTGGATCAGTCTCATCAAACTTGATGTGAACAGATTCTTCCACACATTTGGTTCTCTTATTGAAAACTCTATAGGCTTTACTAGAGATAGAGTAACCTAGGAAAATTCCTTCATCACTCTTGGATGCAAATTTATCCAGATTATCTTTAGTATTCAGAATAAAGACTTTGCAGCCAAAAACTTTGAAGTAGTTTACCTTAGGTTTCCTATGGTTTTATAACTCATAAGGGGTTTTCTTAAGAACAGGCCTGATCAAGACTCTATTAATGACATAAAAAGCTGTATTAACAGCTTCAGCCCAAAAGTAAATTGGCAGGTCATATTCATTGAGCATGGTTCTAGCAATTTCTTGCAGGGTTCTGTTTCTTCTTTCTACTACACCATTCTGTTGGGGTGTCCTAGGGGCAGAAAAGTTATGAGAATAGCCATTGAGTGAGCAGTAAGATTCAAAATCTTGATTTTCAAACTCACGACCATGATCACTTCTTAGGGTCTTAATCTTGAGTCCACTAAGATTTTCTACAGACTTGGAGTATTTAACAAAGTAAGAACAAGCTTCACTTTTGTGAGCTAGAAAATATACCCAAGTATATCTAGAAAAGTCATCTACAAGAACATAGACATAGTGCTTCCCATTTAAACTAGAAACTCTTGATGGTCCAAACAAATCCATGTGAACCAATTCAAGTGGTTGAGAAGTTGAAACTTCTTTCTTTGATTTAAAAGAAACTTTGTGTTGTTTTCCCTTTTGACAGGGAATACAAACTTTGTCTGCTGGAAATTCAAGTTTGGGTAAGTCTCTAACCAAGTTATTCCTAGAAAGTTTTCTAAGTGAGTGCACATTGCAGTGTCCTAATCTTCTGTGCCAAAGCCAAGACTCTTTATGAAAAGCATTTAAACAAGGAATGTTCTGTTTAGCTAAAGAATCTAAATCAACAGCATAAACATTTTCTTTTCTTAAAGCAGAAAATACTAAAACATTTTTAAAGTTAAAAACATTGCAAGAATCATTTTCAAATCTAACATGAAAACCATCATCACATAACTGAGAAATGCTTAACAGGTTATATTTTTCGTCCATCAACAAATAAAACTTTAGAAATCAAAATTGAATCTGTGTTACCAATCTGGCCTAGGCCGATGATTTTTCCTTTAGAGTTATCACCAAAAGTGACAAAGCCTCCATAAACTTTTATTAAGCTCTTGAAGCAAGAATAATCTCCAGTCATGTGTCTTGAGCACCCACTGTCTAAATACCAAATCTTCTTGTAACAGCTCTTCAAGCAGGTGTCCTACAAAACAGATTTAGATGGAAGATGATTTTGGTACCCAGATCTTCTTGGGTCCAGACAGGTTAGCCAATAACACTTTAGGTACCCATATTTGTCTAATGGGTCTCATATAATTTGTAGAAATAACATTCTTTGAAAGATAAACCTTATTAGATTCATAACTATGAATATAACTGGTTGATGCATAAGAAGTTCCAGAATTAGGTATCTTCTGTCCAGATTTAGGAATGAATCTAGTTTTGGCAACTTTCCTTTGTCCAGGTTGGTATCCTATACCAGTAGTGTATCTAGGTGCAACTTGCTTTCCTAACATTTGTGTTAGAGTATTTTTACCATTGGTGAACTTCTCTAAGTCTTTCTTGAGTTTCTCATTAGACAATTTTAGTTCAGTATTCTCTTTAAGCAGCTGAGCATTCTTTTCTACTTCTATATCCAGATCAGATTTATGCTTAACACTTAAAGCATACTGTTTCTTTAGACCTTTATATTTATCTTTAAGCTCATTACATGTTTCTTCTATCATGTCACAGTATTCAAACAATTCAGATTTTGACATGTTTTCTGAGTCAGAATCTTCTCCAGAATAGTATGAATTAAAAGCAGGAGTCTTTGATGTTACCTCAGAAGTGTTTGTCATGAAACACATGTTGGCCCGATTCTTTTCAGAGTCTGAAGATTCAGCTTCACTTGTGCTGTCTTCTGAAGCACTCCAAGTAGCCTTCATGGCCTTCTTGTACTTTTTATTCTTGTATTCATATTTCTTTTTATAATTCAGCTTTGGACAGTCGGCTTTAATGTGTCCTTTCCTCTTACACTCATAGAAGACAACATCATCTGATTTGTCGTTCTTCTTCCAATCCTTTTTCCATTTGCCTTGTTGGTCATACTTTCCCTTGTAATTTGGTTTCTTAAAGAATTTCTTTTTCCTATAGAACTTTTTGAATCTCCTGGCTATTTGAGCCATCTCATCATCACTGTCAGAATCATTCTCACTTTCCTCACTGCTTGAACTTTCATTGATAGCTTGAAGCATTTCCTTATCCTTATTCTTTGAGGTTGTAGTCTTGAAGGCAATAGACTTCCTTTTAGGTTCATCATCTTCTTCTTTATTTACTTTAAGCTCTTCTTCATACATCATCAGTTTACCAATTAATTCCTTGACAGGTAGAGCAGCAATGTCACAGTATTCTCTAATGGAGACAGAGGTTCCTCTCCATCTTTCAGGTAGACATCTCAAAATTCTCATAATTTGTTCCTTTGCTGGAACATCCTTTCCCAGAGAGGTCATTGTGTTGACAATTTCATTGAACCTGAGATACATATCAGAAATGGGTTCATCAGGCTTCATCTTAAAATTATCATACTTAATAGTATAGGTATTCAATCTCATCTCCTTAACATTAGTTGTTCCTTCATGAGAAACAGCTAAGGTATCCCAAATATCATATGCAGTTTTACATGCAGAAATTCTATTAAACTCTTCATCTCCTAGAGCACAGTACAGAGCATTCATAGCTTTACAATTGTTATTGTAAGCAGTCTTTGTAGGTTCATCCCAAGTAGATCTAGCAGTAGTGGGAATTTTGTATTCAGATTCAATAGCAGTCCAAATATCAAAACCTATGCTTTCTAGATGAATTTTCATTTTCAGTTTCCACTGAGCATAATTAGTTCCATTGAAAAAAGGTGTCCAGTTAGTAGCAGCACCCTCAAGTCTATTATCCATGATATTACAAAAAAGAATTTTAAAGAGATAAAAATTTAGAAATAACAGAAATTTTAAGAACATTAAAATACAACTAAAATCACAGGTCAAAAGCAGAGCACTTTTAGAAAGTATTTACTTCCTCTGATACCAAGTGTTGGTCGGAGTGGACACTCAAGAGGGGGGGTGAATTGAGTTCCAATTAAAATTTTCTGTTAAAACAGTTTCTAATAAAATCCCCCAATTTCAAAAACAAATTAAACTGTAGTGAATTTATATAGATTATAAAGGTTCAATTAGCTTCTCAAAGATTGATTAGTTCTCAGTTAACTTAATCTTATGATTAGATTAACTTTTGAAACTAATTTACTGATTTATAATAAATATAAACACTTGCGAATTTAATTATCAAAGTATCTTTGAAGATAGATTATATTTCAAAGTAATAGCAGCGGAATATGAAATAAATATGTAGTATGGATATAGAGTAACTATAAACACAGAGAAGTAACCAAGAGGTTCAGTCTCAAGCCGAGACTTAGTCCTCTCAAAAGTTTATATAAAAGTGATCCACACCCTGCATCGGGGTTAACAACAGTGAACACACTGTCCAGGTCACAAGACCTCTACCACAGTTCTACGTGGGAAAAACAAACAACAGCAGCCAGCTATCCAGGTCACAAGACCTCTACCACTATCCACAGTGGGAAGTGAAGTGTAAAAGGTTTGCTGAGGATTTACAGATCCTCCAGTGAAAGTACAGGAGTCAGTGTGTGTGTTTAATACAGCAGATAACACACACTGCTCAAAATGTAGAATAAATAAATCACAGAGCAGAGATGTAGAGTTTAGAAATGGCTCTAGTGATTTCAGTGTAGCACTGGACTCGGTTTGGAATTAATCAGAAGTGATTCTGAGTCCTCTTCTCGATTTTGTTTGAGAAGCAGAGTGTCGTATGCTTCAGGTTCACAGGCAGTGGGATGTAGTCGATGGAGCTCTTCAATATTCTATTGTATGCACACCACTCTTCTTGAGTAGGCTTGATTGTATATTTGATTCTGTCTTGCTTGGTTCTTCTTGTATGCACAGAGCTCTTCTTGAGTATGTCGTATGCTTCCTTGTCTCTATGTGTGTTGTCTCTCTCTTCTTCGTTTTTCTCTTCTTCACTTCGCACTACTCTTCAGCAGAGTCTTCATGTATTTATATCACGTGCTCCGTAGGACAAAAAAGGTTTCCTTTCCGCAGGTACGAGGTACGGTTTCCTGACATCCGACAACCTTTATTAATTAATTGTCAGGGTATTAAAATATAACTAATATGACCGTTGGTTAGAATAAATAAAGATAAAGATAAAGAAATTCAAACAGTTGTTTATGACTGTTCAAGAGATCGGTAGGTCATCAGCATTAGAGTAATGATCGGTGACTCAGATAGATCATCATCGGTCTGTCATCTGATCGGTGAGTTATTTTGATCAACATCGGTCTATCATCTGATCGGTGAGTCATTTTGATCAGCATCGGTCTGTCATCTGATCGGTGAGTCATTTTGATCAGCATTAGTCTGTCATCTGATCGGTGAGTCATTTGCATCGGTGAGTCCTTGGATCGGTGAGTCTGATTGATCGGTGACTCTTATGGATCGGTGACTCTGATGGATCGGTGAGTCTGATTGATCGGTGACTCTGATGGATCGGTGAGTCTGATTGATCGATGACTCTGATGGATCGGTGACTCTGATGGATCGGTGAGTCTGATTGCTGTTGAATCCAGAAGACTTCCAACATACTTTGTAAGTCAATAAGCATAGTTTAAAGCATGATAACTGATTCATTCATAGATTGGAATTATGTTTATGAGACATCAAACCAGATTAAGCATCAATGAGTTGTGATGATTTGTGATTATTAAAACATCAGTTATAAACATGAAATCAGAAATCTTCCAGAGGGCTCAACAGAAAGCATAACCTAATGATAACTTAGTGGTTCGGAGAGATCCCATACCTTATATTTGAAGGTGTTATACAGTTGAACATTATTTCACTGACAATAAAAATATATTCATTGATAAATTAAACCATAACCTCTCAAAAATATATTTTATTTTTTAGAATTTAATTATGTTCATTTATCGACATTTCGATGAGTTGTAATGTTTGACTTTATTGTTCTTGGATCATTAATTTTATGGTTTCTTGGTCATCTATGTTGTGTATAATTGTGTATGTTCTTGTAAAATTGGAATAATTCCTCATATGAGAAATAATATTTTATTAATTAAATTCATGAAATTTAAATGGTCCCATATATCATCTTATTTTTTACATGAGGACAATTTATTTTATAAAATATTAATGAAAAACATTAAGATTATTTTGGTGGGGTTTTAATCACTATCATCTAGTTTTGTTTTATTATATAATATTTATTATATATATTATTTATGGAACATAATAATGGTTATTAATAAAAATATAAAATCATTTTTAATCATTATAATTGTTTCATGACCTACCTTGAAGGTGATAATGATTTTTTTTCAATCCATGAAGGCGGTGAATTGACATATCACATGTGATGTTTACATTTTTAGAATAAATAGAGAAGATAATATATATGATGATGAATATTCCATTAAAAAATAAAATTCTAGTATATTTATAATATTGGAGTTATCTGGCTATTTTTGTATTGCACATGTGAGATGAGGATAAACAATGAAATGAAATTAAAAAATAAAGAATGGGGATTTTACCTCTTGAATGTCTTCTCTTTGAGAACCACCTTATGGCACATATATTTTGTCTTTGGTAAGATCAATGACCCCAAGACATGGTGAAGATGTTATGGATATGAATTAGTCATAACAATAACAATGTGAAATTCTTATAAGGCGCGATGAGAATAGGTGTTGAGGGGTGGTATTTATTATTAAATAAGAGGGGTGTTTTTTTTTAAATATTTTCATCATTACGGTAATATTTTGGCTAAAGAATATAAATAGTTTTGACTCCTATAATAAGGTATAGTAAAATGATAATTTTAGTTCAAAAAAATGGGTTTATACATAATTCATGGCCCAAAAAATCATGTATTTGGTTTAAAATGTTGAATACTTTATATTACCGTATTTCATTATTCACAAAAAAATAAACTATTTTATAAAAATATATAAAATTTACCCCAACAATTTTTTCAAATATATATTTTAAAACATGATTTTATATTATGAAAAATTTTACATTTATTGGAAATTTATTTTTTTAATAAAACATGAAAATATCGATTTTAACATTAGAACATATTTTTTGAAACATTGTAAACATAATGAATGTCTCATGAACATTTTTATTATCATATTATTTGTAAAAAAATACTAATTTATGAATTTATTATATGAAACAAAAAATATTGTACATAATTTTAATAATTATAATATTATAAATAAAAAATAACATTTTAAACAAAAGATCAACAATTAATATATCATTTTTAATACATTTATTTTTTTCTTCCATGATAGAAATATATAATTCTTCTAATTAATATGATACCCATATAATAGATATAATACTATCGGTGAGGTTAATATTATAATTGATAGATTACTATTTTTAATGGTGACATTACAACTCCAATATAGAGGTTTCTAATCCAACTATCAGATTTAGAATGGTCCTAAGGGATTACTAATTCTTATAAATACAAATTCTTCCAAAAATCAGTTAATTCAATTTTCATCCAATGATACATATACATTCATATTAACATTATGACTTATTTAGTCAACTTTTTTAATGAGTGCAGTTATTCTAGTGGATTGAGCATATACAAATTTTCTTATTATAACTATCTTATTCACATTTAATTATCTCGTTGTAATATTATACATTCATTATGGTTCTTTGGGAAAATATATCAGTCATCATTTGTGATAATAACTTTTTTATAGGTTTCTCTATGTGATTATGTATTTTATAATAAATGACATAATTATAAGAAGGAAGATTTCATTGATAAAATTATGGTCATTACATTCATCCCCTTAATGAAATTTCTCCCTAAAAATATTATTCTACATTATATAGTGTAAACATGGGATGAAACATCTCCTTTATGTCTTCTATCGGTTCCCTTGTATTTACTTAAAATTTTTGGTTCATCCTAATTACTTTGACCATGTTAGTAGTCCTATTTCATAGGACATTATTTCTATTTTCCATGATCTTCACCGGATAATCCTGGTAAGTGAGATTGTTTTCCAGCATTATGGACTCTAAATTTAGTACATGTTAGGGATCTGGTATATACTTTCCCAATAGGGATACATAGAATAAATCATGTAGTTAATTCAGGGTTTTTTGAAGTTCTCATTGATATTGCACATCTCAAATGTGATCAAGAATCTCAAATGGGTCGATGTACCTAGGACATATATATCATTTATTACCAAAAATCAAGAATAAATTCCATGGAGATATGTGGAGGAATAACATGTATCCATCCATAAAATCCATGTCGCATTGGTGATTTTTTTATCAAGCTATTCTATCCACATTTTGAAACCATAATGTGAAGATAAATGGTTTTAACCATTTCTACAATTTCTTCGACAATTTATGGTCATATATGATTATGTTCACTAACTACATTCTAGTATGAAAATGTTCTATATCATTTCCAAAAAAGGGCTTCATATAAAACCACTTGGATTCTTGATGGGAATATATTCTTTAAGAGAAATCAATTAGTGGTAGTTGTTGTTCACAACCTAGTATTCTATCCCTATAAAATTATATCAATATGTATTCTATTGTATGAATAATAAGCTTATATTAGATATCAGTTCGAGGATGATAACACATAGAAGTTCAACTCAATGTTTAGAGAATATTAAATACTTTTTGAGAACATGGAGGTACATCAGGGATCAAAATCAAATATAATCGATCAAGTTACTCCATAAAGACTCACCACATCATTCCAAAATATCTTAGAAAGATGAGGGAGTGTGAAGTCCTCTCAGAACACTTTAAAGTGGAATATCATAGTAAGTTGATCCATAAAAACCCTTATAGTAGTATTTCCCCTGGATATCTTTGGAAGTCCAGGAGAAAAGTAAATGGAGATGTTTTCTTATTCTCTGGTTGGTATGGGTAGTGGTTTAATCAATAACTTATATTATTTTCATTCATCCTTCACTTACTAAAATAATAGGCTAATTGATGTATATTTAGTTATATCCATCATTATATTGTCCCTCCAATAATTCTATCCGAGATCTTGATACATCTGTATGCTTCTTGGGTGAATATAAAAGAATTAGATATACATTTATTTTAATTTAAATTTATTCTCTCGATATTAGATGTTAAACATAGTTAATAAAAAAATTATGATTCATTCCTCATCATTTTTAAACTCTGTGGATTTTTCTTTTTTGATATCTTCTACCTTCTTTTGAATTTTGAAATCATTTATTTGAGAATACATTTTTTCTTCCAAAGGGATGGATGAGAAATGATTCATTAAATGAATCATGATGTATCTTACTTTATGACTCCCGTGTCCATCCTTTTCAGGTACAATAAGTTATTATCCTTCTCAATTATTTTTATTGATAATGTTCCATGATCCATCCAACTACGAGCATATTAAAAATTATTTTATTTACTAGGATGATTGTTAATTTCATATTCATAATACCTAATTATCTATAACCATTTACCTTGTCCCTATTAATCTCATTTCCTGTTACTATAAATTTGAGGCTCTTCTAATCAATAAATATCTCGCAATTCTCACCATAGAGACAATGTCAACATATTTTCAACTTAAAGATCGCATCTTCCAACTCCAGATCAGGCATGCAATAGTTTGTTTCATAAAAATTCAACATCCATGAGGAATTGGATATCGACGTATAATTTTACAAAAATGACCATCCTAATAACTTATTTGAATTTTATCTAAAAAACATAAAGTGTTTCCCACTTGTTTGAAGTACAATTACTGGTATAGTAATTATCCTTTGTTAAAATCATTAAAGTAATCTTCACATTCATCGTTGTAGACAATATTTAGTATCTTTTTATTATTAATGGTTAATGGGTTTTAAATTCACGATATATTCTTAAATAATAATTGGTAATACCCGTATAAACAAAGAAAACTATGTATCTTTATTATAGATGTTGGTCGAGACCACTCCCTAATTAACATTATATTAGAAGGGAGCTTATAAATTCCTTCTTTAGTGATAACAAGACCCAATATTGATACATACACTATCCAGAGCTGACATTACCTATAAATTAAATATATTTTATCCCCTCACGATATCCTTACCAAAATATTCAATTGGTCATCATGTTCCACCATTCTCTTAGAGTATGTCAGAATATAATATATTACAATGAAAAAATAATTATAAAGGAAATAACTAAAGAATATATTAATTATTTCCATGAATTTTAATAATGATTTAGTGAGTCCAAAGGGCATTACTATGATCTCAAAGGGTAAATTCCTCATTTTAATGGAATTTTTGGGAATTTCATCTTCCATGACCTTTAATAGTTGATCTCTTGAATGAAGTATTACATTATAGAAATACAAAGCCCCATGTATTTGATAGAACAGTCATCAATATGTGATAGGGGATATGTTTTCATTATCATGTTTTTTATGAGATCAAGATAATAAATGATTAGTAGTAGTAATCCTTCCATATTTTTAGAGAAGTGGACTAGAACACATCACGGTAATGCACTTGGGTGTATAAAATCATTTTACAGTTATCTTGTAATTACTTATTCAGTTCCTCCAACACAATAGTGGTCATTATATATGTTTTTATTGATATGGTCAATGGTCTAGGTAAAAGTTCAAATGATAACTCAACCTCTCACTCATGAGGAAAACTAGACAATTATTTGGGGAACACATTAGAGAAATCCCTCAAAATGGGAATATCTTTAACAATTACCCTTTATAATTTCTCAATATTTTGATCTTGATATTATTTATCATATGATAATAATATCCAAAAATTGAGATGATAATTCTTAAAAAGATTAATCATTATCCTTACATTTATATAGAATTCAGGTATGCCTCGTGTTGGGAAGGGTAATCTTATATTACCATCAAATGATGTTGGATTTATATGAAGATATCTAATCCATGAGCAATATAGAATCAAAATCCAATAAGGGATATCAGATGATTTTCGATTAGAGGTTTAGTTCACAATCATTAATAATGGTGGATTTATATACATTATTCACAATAATTTTTCCATTTTATACTATCATAGATAACTCAACCACCATATTTTAATGTGGTGTTTGAATAGTTATACTAAAATTACTAGATATGAAGTACAGAATAGGTAATGAATCAAATAGTGCATTCGTAATTCTTGAATGAAAAACCAGTGTACCTATCAACACATTTTTTTTTCAGGCTCCACCTCAACAATATTAAAATCATATTCCCTTCATTGTTTCCTTGGATTCTGTTATTGTCTATTTCCTCTAAAAACCCTTATAGTAGTAAATTTCCATGTATAATTTCCATGTTACTTACAATTACAACACTTCACTACATACTAAGTTTTCGTCTGAATAGTCATTTTTTCTTCCACATTTGTGAGCGTCTTCATATTCCTTTAGAAAAAATTATCCTAATTACCATATACACCACTTTTAATCCTCTCATAGTTCCCTTTAGAAAGTTCCTAAGATTTTTATTCCCAAACTAAAGACATGTGAAATGATGGTTGTTTTGTCCTTCATGGGATTTATTTTTTGATCCTCCAATATTAAACTAAATTTTTATATTTATATATCTGGGCCCACAATACCATTAAAAGTATCCAATATTTATTTTAACCTAAGGTCATAATTGAAAATATCAAAATTGTATCAAATTATTGAACCCAAAATATGTTTATAAAATTTAATATAGTCCACTCTATTTGTGATCCAATTTTATTTCAGTTTCCATGACAAATCCATAGGCGTGCAATGAAATCCTCATAATGTTATCCCCAAATTCCCCGATAGACTTGTTTTCCTATTGCTTAAGTCTGAGGAAATTCTCATTACATCGTAATACAGACGATTCAATGAAAAATTTTATTCAAAAATATTTTCCTGAATTCATCCAATTACATGGAGTAAATTTCCTCTATATTTTTTTATCAGCTTCCATAACATAACATCTTCCACGTCAAAATGATAAACTATAAACACAAAATTTTATTCTTATAAGAACTGAAAGATAGATAATATCATCTTAAAAGTGTTATTATATTTCACTCTAATGCATGGATCATAAGATCAATTATATATCAGATTCATTTTTCTCATTAAGGATTCCACCTCAACATTCTCATTCTAAGGACATGGAGGTAATTCTATAAAATAATGTTATTATTCATAACCTAATCCAGTTTTTCTAGTAAAATCATGATATCTTGATTTACAATTATTATTATATTTGTTTTTTCATTAGGTAAATCATCACATTTCATGTCACATTGATTGGTTCCATGTGTTCTTCAATTTCCATAAATTAACTATGGGAAATAATATAAAATTAGGGGTTTCATGAAAATGTAATGATTACAAATATAATAAGGAGACTTTTAAAATTGATGTATATACATGTAAATGAAATATATAACCTAACATTTCCTTCCTAGATTTTCAATCTAGGTTATTCATGGTGATATAATTAACCCTGGAGTTCTTACTAATGATTTCTAGTCATAATTCCAAAAAATAACTTGATTGTTATTTGATACCGACTATATCAACCATATCCTTTAAAAAATTACTATAAGATTTTGAGTATAATTATCCCAAAATAAAAACCATTGATCATACATTCTAGTGTATTTTCAATACTATGTACATAATTATAAATCATTGATCCAAAAAAAGTATAATCTTTTATTTAATCTCCATAATGAGATTCTATCTTTTTTTGACCTCTTATATCTACCAAGGACATCCTGGGGAATACTTGGGAAAATGGGATGATATAAAAAAGCCTATCAGGGTAATAAACATGGGAACAAAAAATAGAACATGATTTATATAGAATAACAGTATAGAATAACGTTAAGGGACATGACTAATCACATGGAAGTATAGAACATATAACACAGAATCATGTGATCATGGAACATAGGAATGTGGTATCCCCACATACCATGGGATAAACATCATTCAAGGATAAATTCAAAGAAAATATCACATGGTGAACAATATATCGTAATGGATTATAATTACTCCCAAATCCAATATATGACATCTCACGAGACAAAACACTACCCATTGAATTAGAGTACTATCTTGTCACACACATCATTACATGTTAATGGATTTTTGTTCCATATAAATAATCAAGTATATGGAATAAACAGAATGGTTACCCATTGAATGAAATGGGTATTATAATCATGTAATAAGAAATAACCAAAATGAATATCACAATAGTTTCCCTGAAAGAATTGATTTAAATTATTCTTGTACATTTATAAGGGAACATATATGTAGACCATGATATATTTTTTCCTAATGAATTGAAAAAATGTAAAAATAATGTCTATGAGACATTAGAAATTTGCCTCTATTGTGTGGTTTATGATAAAATATTATTGAAATGTTAATGAAGGAAATTTTCTAACCTTTTTCAAAAAAAGAAATATAAAATGAATATATTTTTTCATTATAAATTAATTGATTTTAGTAAAATAATTGCGGATTAAAACATATTTTGAAAATTACTTGATAATGTGTAAGAAATTGGGAAGTTCACTTTTATTGTGGTTGTTTATAGGGATGATGTGAAAAGAAATACTATTAATCATGTATTCCCCCTTAAAATATGGATGAATTTCTCTTTATTCATAATTTAGAATTGCACATACTAAATTTAGAACAAGTAAAAAAGATTAACGACGAAATCAATTTGATTAAATAAAGAAAAATACAAACCCAAAGATAATTTAGAGGATCAAAGAGATTCCATACAGTATTTATGAATGTGTTATCCTCTTGAAAATAAGGTTCTATGAAATTGTATTGTCTTAGTTTTGACTTATACTAAATGATATTCCTTATAAGGTTGGCCACATGGACTCAAGCACAAAAATCATATTGTTAGATGCTTCAGACTATAAATGATGGAATAGGTGTGTTAGTGGGGAGACTATTCACCCATTAAGAGACTATAAGATAGAAAAAATAGAAAGATAGATAAATGATAGAATCAATAAACATACATAAAAAATAATAAATAGAAGAACAATTTCATAAACAATCTAAGATGTCAATTCATATACATGATGTTTATACATGTTACATGTTCCTAATTAAATACCCAAATTAGGTATACATCAATCATATACCATACATGTCCCAAAAGTACTAAAATGGAAAAAGGATCCCAGCAATAACACAATCCTCATCTTTGTCCCCTTTTCTCATGCTACTAATCATCATATCAAGTACAATTGTTAGAGATATTTCCCTTTTCAACCCCTGTAATCATATAATATATTTGGGACTAAAAACATGACCCAAATAGTGTGTTACATATAATCATAGTATAAATCTTGAAAAGGTATGTTCCTAATAGTTACTAAATATATATGTTTGAAAAGAAGTTTTTATTGTGTAAAGTATTAAACAAGGAGATATCAAAAGTAAATAACCTTTATGTTCATGTACTCATTTTATATTCATCACATTTTAATCATATTAATATGAAAATTACTTTACATTTAACATGTAATTATCGAGATCTGGCTCAATCCTGGCATCCCTTGTGTAAATGGAAGTGTAATAGATTCCAAAAAGTCTATCTAAATAATAAAATTCATGACCGACTCCAATATTGTTCTATGGTTTGGAGACACTTCATAACTTATTCAATTTTTAATTAAATTAATAACCTCATATATTCCTTGATATTCTTGGTAGTAACTCATGAATCTCCCCAAGTATAATATCCACCAACAACCAACATGCCTCTCCAAGGAGAACCTATTAGGATCCTGGTACTTCTCTCGGTGAGGTATAAATCCCCAAACAATCAAGTTCATCCTCGGAACATCTCAACAAAAGTTTGAGTATCTTTAATGGAATAATTGTCAAATTACCACTATTTATGTCTATGGATTTCTAATATGAATCCATATGTCTCACAACATATATGTTAAACCTCATTGTGTAAATCTATGGAATCAATCATTTCGATCCATGTATCAGTCACGTCATATATTGGTTCATTCAATTTATTACTCCGATCTCATACTTATATGAATACACATATCACAAATAGTGTACATGTAAATAGGAATAAGAGTCCATCCCAAGGATTTCAATAAAAATCTATTTATCACTGCTTATTATTAATCCTTAAAACAATTCCCATTCATTTAAATAATTCCTAAAACATGATAAGATCAAAACCAAAGGCATTATACATAGCTCACCAAAAAAGGGTGACTCAAGCAAGAACCAATCTCAAGAGATTTTTTATTCATATACTAATGTCAGAATAGCATGATAATTATCATCCATTGCTTAATAAATCCATCACATATCATCTTATTATCCGAACTATGAAGGTAATTTTCATCTACATGGGATCACATGAATAATGAATCCATCACAAGGTATTTTATCTATTTAACTCACATATCCTTATCAATTCAAGGTAAATTCAGTTACTTACATGGCCATATTTAACATAAAAACCTAACCACCCTATCAAACTGTTGCATGGATTAGTTATCATTTAACTCACATGGGAAAATCAACAATTAGATAAATTTATACCAATTTAATCAAATCATTTCATGGCTGATAATTTACTAATAATGGAAAAAATACAAGGAAATATATTTTCATAATGTAATAGAATACATGGGTCAAGGTTGAATTCATCCATCACATAAAAATAATTTAATTCATTTAAAACTCAATTCCGAAATCAATTAATCAATTTAATTTATACACCAATTCACAAATGACATCCCATGGTCATGGGGTGAAAGGAATGACTCATAGTCATCCAAGTCCAATAGCCATAAGGGGACATTTCAAGTCAAATCACCCTTGTGGTGGTTTATATTAAATTTAAACAACCTATTACAAGCAGTAACAAACCTATTCAATTACATAAAACATGACTGGATATAAGGGGGGCCAATTTCATTTTAGGCAACACATGAAAATTTGGTACACACCATAGAGACATATATAAATAGCTCAAATTTAATAGATAGTAATGAGACCACTTACGTTAGGTCTTTTCAAGATATCAAATCCAGTATCAGGATCTGACTCATCCCAAGATAGTATAAATCCAATGAAATTATGATGAATGAGAAAATAGGGCTTATGAGCCTAAAAAAATATCACAACTGATTTAAAAAATAACAGAGAATATCTAAAATGGAATTAATCTTTCTACATTATAAATATAAGGATTTATGCCTCTCTTGTATTATATTTTATACTTATGATCAATTTGAATTCCTAACATAGGTTTCGAGATCTCTCCCCAAAGGTTAACCTTTTTATGAAAAGAATTAAGGTAAAAACTATTTTATGTTATAAAATGTTTAACTAAAAAATCATCATTTTTCCTAATATAATGGGACACATGGTTTATAATCAATAATTTTCATACCCTGCACTAGGTTGAATGTTATATGGGAGGTAAAAAAGAAAACTCCCATTTTTTACACACATAATTAAGTAACTATGCATAAACAATGTGAAGAGCCACTATCAAGTTCCAAAAAACTAAGGAATTGGATGCACTACCATGCACCGTCTCTTACATGTTTTACTTAATACAATTTCCTTAAGAACCTCCAATATATATCCACACATTGTTTAAATAATGTTTCCATCCTAAATTCCATGGTTGGTACTAACCATGTGATATTCCAAAAACATCTCAAAACATGGTTTTTGAGCTCTGAACAATCCCTAGACACCCTTAAGCCCCCTATAAACCAAACATGAATCTAGAATAGGCTATATTTAAAAAATTAAACAATGAATTGATAGAAAACAAGGAATCATTACAAAAAAATAAGAACATAATTCATTCAAAATTCTCCCCTTAATGAATTTTGACCATCAATTTCTCTTCTAGATGTGGTTAAGCCTGATCTAAGAACAACTTCGGCCATTGTAATATAACATTTTCCAATCACTCCTAGGTCCCATCCTGGACTTGGAAATGCATCCATAAAACCCATAAAAATGTAATGGACCATCCTCAGAGAACCTTCTTGCTACGAGGAACAATAAATATAGGATACTTCTCAATGGAGAAATCCTATTGAAAACTGAAAATCCTAATGCTAAAAAAGTGAGAGATAATTATGAATAGTAGAGATAAAACTAAGAAACATGGAATACATCATGCATATCCTACTACCTCTATACTAACTAAAGATGATAGGCTATGGGCCTGACTCTCTCCAGAATCATGAATGGCCATGACATAGCATGGTGAAAGCTTACCCTATTTCCCAATCCTTTTGTGTCCTATCCTCAATGAAATATGAAGGAATGCATGATCACTAACATCAAAATATAGAGGTCATATGCGATGACTGGAGTATTATTTCTATCAATACCATTCATATCCATCAACATTTAAATTAACTACACTAGCGCAGTGATCTCCTTAACAAGATGATGTCCCAACATAGCTTCCTCTCCTACCTCTAGCCAACACAGGGGTGATTGGAATGGCATAGCATACAATGCCTCCTATAGAACCATCAGAATAGTATTTTAGAAGCTATTATTATATCCTAATTCAACCAGAGGTTTATAAATCTCCCATGAAACCACAAAATCAAGTATTCAAGCATGCTACATGTCCACAAAACCCATAATCATGGGCACTGGCTTTCCATATATCATGGGTTGGTATGACTTGCTTAGAAGAACAAATATACACAACACTAGTTGTTTCCATTTCCCAAATCAAGAAGTAAAATGTGCATCCCTATTATAATCGATATTATGAAGAACTAGGTGTAGTAATATAATTCCATTGATGAAAAACTTCTGAAACTCATCAATACTAATGGTATCCTTAATCATTAGTAATTATAAAACGTTCAGGATCCTATTAAAAACAAAAACCCACAGAACACGGTTTCCTCAAAGATACCTTGGTAAACAGTTCAAAAAATACATCACGACATAATTTCACTTTCAAATGGGAAGGCTAGATTATGTAAAACTCTGGTTGGTCACTGGTTTTAATCTTTCAACTTCTGATAGGTGGAACACATCCTGACAAAACCAATTACATCTATTTTCATGCCTGATCACCAATATAGATTATGTAAATATAGATTCATCATGGTGACACCAAAAATAAATAACCATGATGATGAATAAAAATCCTACATCAGCTCCTCACACATGTCAAAAGATACCAATATATTATCCTGTACTCATAGGATCTCATTCTTTTATAAGCTTTAACCAATAAGAGGGTCCTCACCTTCCACCATCTCATGTAGATCTAGTCCTTCATAATCTGATATATTTTTCATCATCACAGAATCTAGTAAAGAGAAGGTAATAAATAAGGATCAAAGGAATGAATACCTATGATTTTTGTGCACCCCTAGGTGCATCTTAGAGAACAAATACATTAGCAGCCACTCTCTAGTGTCTTGATTAACTACTTATATCTGATTACTCCTACCCAGTGTATTGGCTATTGAATTTCTATTACCTTGAATGTAGGCTATACTGAAGCTAAAATAATGAAGATATCTGACACAAATTTAATACATAAAGTTCATATCACACTTTTTAAATACATATTTAAGGCTCTTGGGGTCCATTTACACCAAAAAAGAATTCTACTAGTTTGTAATCTCTCCAACAGTTCTATACATGGACTGCTGCAGCTAACTCGATGCCATGCATAAGATAATTTGTCTCGAATGGACTCAAATATTGATACTCATACACGATAAATTGATCCACCTTCAAAATATATTCTCCCACCCCAATACCTGATACAGTTCATTACATAGTTTAAATCTTACATGTCTCGTGAACAATTAGTATCAACACTTAATTCAATCTCCCCTTCAACTCTTGAAATTCAATCTCGTAATAATCTAACCACACATTCTTCAAACTATTCCTATTAAATCTCATCAATGATGATATTTGTGGTGATATTTGTTATATGAATTGCTTGTAGATACCATCCACCACTAGGAAAATATTCACCTCAAAGATGTTCTTGGAATGATCATAGGTAACTACAGCTCTCACCTTCTCTTGGTCCACTGATACTGCTGTCTCTGAGATGATGTGACACATGAAATGATTCTAATCCATCTAGAAGTGGAACAATGTGTGATGAACATATAAATAATTACATATCAGTGTGTTCACAATAATATCATAATGATTTGACTGGTCGGGTCGACTATGGAATACACCAAGATACCATCAATAAAAACTACAAAAAAAAAGTTGAGGTAGGGATTGAAATCAAAGTTCATTACTTCCATTAAGACTTTTGGTACATTAGTGAGACGGAACAACATAACCAAATACATATATAGATAATACCTACTTTGTATGGTAGTGGAAGGTATGTCTGATGGTCTAACATGCACTTGATGGTAACCAGATCTCAAATAAATATTTGAGAAGTCCTGATCTCCTTATGCTTATTTTAAGGGGTCATCAATCCATGGAAGAGGAAAACTATTTTTAACCAATAACTTAATCAAATTTCGGTAATCCACACATATACAAAGGGTACTAAGGGGCTTTTTCACAAAAAGTTTCCTAATTCCTCATGGAGATGTTTTGGGTCTAATGAAACCCTTTTCCTCTAAATCCACTAGCTTCCACTTGATATTTTTAAACCCCATCATGGCCATCCTATATGGAGTAATGTACATCGATGAAGGACCAGGAATTAGATTGATAAAGAAAAATACCACTATCATCGGAAGTAATCCTCAGATTATTTATGCAATGATTTCCCTAAAATGATCTATAACTAGAGGGAATTCAATATGATGTGTCCCTTTATCATCATGATAGAAACACACAATATGGTATGTAATCCCACCTATCCCACAATTCTTAGGTCTAGATTACCTCTCTTGGTCATCCCATTGAACCTTGTAAATGAAATCTTCACCCTAGGGTGATGTGTAACTCACCCTTCAACAATTGGTTTCAACACATTATTTAAAATAACCCAAAATTTCAATCCATAATAATATAGAAACATGACATCTCAAAGATATAGAGGTCCCCTACAATGTTAAACCCACCATCCATAAGGGGGAACTCCCTGCATTGGTGAACAACCTCTTTTCTGACACCCAACCCAATTTCCATCATCATAAAACCATCAAAATAATAAAAATAGATCCCAAGGACCTCCAGAACAAACAAATATATAAAACAATGTGAATAACACCTATGAACAAGTGAAGAATCTAGAACGGTGGTTATAAGATAGTAACTTTGAAGGTATATGGATAGAGATCCTTCCAACAATTGGTCTTTTGCATTTTATACAGTTGGCTTGTTACATAGCCCTCTAACACTTCTTGGATACGAAGAGATGATCCATCCTACTATCACTATGAAAATGGGGTTTGGAAACCATGCCCAAAACCACCACCATGTCTTGATCAGCCTGATATACCCCAGATCTCTGCCTGATAAGAAGCCGATGAATCGTCTCCTAAACATGTAGTTGGTGTTGAACCTCTCTTAATGGATGATGGAGGAAACGTTCTGTAGAAGCACTATAGATGGGACATCTTTCCCCAAGATCAGCACTCAATTGGGTCCTTCAAACCCAACATACTCATATGTCATAGTCTACGACACTATTATCTTCTCACCTAATTAGATGAATATATGTCCTATTTTCATGTATCATCGTATGGAATATGGAGAGACACTTCTTACTACCAGTGGATACAGTACCATATCTTGGGGCTGAGCCACCCCAGCTCACACATCTAGATTCCATAAGGTTATTCTCTCTTATCAGTTCCCAATTCATGATTCAAAAATTGATTTTCAACCTGGAGACATTCACTTGTGATTATATTTCATACATGAGACTATTCATAAATCATGTGGAATTCAATAATAAGACACCCATTAGAATTGATGTGATGTTATAAAGATCAGTAAAATTGGCCAATAATTCCAAAACTGATGGTGCATGATAATCTAGATGTATGGAATCCCAAGATCTATCGGCCCATAGACTCTTAGGATATAAAAAACATTAAAGGAAGTATAAAACTTCTTCATGTACATCTCTCTATGAAAATAATTATTGGTTATAAAATTAGACCATACCATGGCTGAATGATTCAACATATACATTGCGAGCATCACCATCCAATCAGGAGTCATATCTATGTTCTATAAGTTTGATATAATGTCCTCAACACATGAATATACAACATTTTTTTACCATTTTTTGATAAAGATGGCAGATAATGTTGTTAAAACTTATGCGTCAACTCTACCATTATTGAGGCAGGTCGCGGTGCTCCCTAAATGGACGTTATGAACTGCATAAATCCTTTACATAACTATTCCATAACAGCTATTTATAGTATTACATTTGGTTCCATATCTAGGATGATTTTTAAATCCCCATCCCTAGTTATTCAGAGTCAGTGCATTATTACATAACATTTTTATGATACAAGAAATCATGTATGAAATACCAATTAGTTTATTAGCGTTGGAAGTACTAGATACATTTATAAGTCTTACATTACATCATGAAATAAAAACATCTACAAAAGTTGGCCCCATTTTTAACACACTTATATCCTTAGCCTATCCTTGTAGGTCAACCATAAAATAATTCTTCACATTCATGGAAAAATAAAACATAGAAAGGTGTGATCTCAGATTCTTAGTACGGATAACAATTTAGCGAAAACGTTCATAAATAAGCATAAAAATTTAGGGCAATTTATAAGACTAGAAAAAATCCTTTTAAAAATTAACTTCAATGTAATTTGGTGAAGATAAAAACAAAAAATTCTATTTACTTAATCACATGGATATTATTCTAGTTGAATAATCACATGCAACATCAATAGGCACTTTCATAATGATAGAATTCATAATGCCAGACTTCATAACAACATAGTCAAGGCCTTGTGCCAAGACTACAAATAAGATCTTTTTAATGCCTTGTACCAAGAAACTAGTTTGTCTCATGAAAACTATCGATTCATTGAGGAGCTATAGCGAGCTCCACACGTCACTTACTAATTCCAATGCATTCCTCATATGAAAAGGCTTAAACATTACATAAACATTTGTATTATAACTAGAATATGAAATGTCAATAATTTATTCATAAACCATGAATGGTGTAAAAATAAATCATCCACAATCAAACATATCACAAAACCATTAATACAATATGGATGTTTTTTATCATAATAAATCAACTTCAAACAAACTTAAAATCCATCAAAGTATGTTGTCATAGATGAAATCAAAAAAAAATTTATAAAAATGTCTCTTACTATTCTGAAATCATTAAAAGTAATATAATTATAAAAGAATTTTTTTTAAATATTCTTATATTCTTGTATGGGAAACATTGATGATGATATAATGGTAGAAAATAGAAACACCTGATGTATATGTTAAAAAATACATTCTTACCTAAATTTATCAAAATGGTCATAAAGTACCTTGTTTGGAAAACGAAAGAATGATTACATTAAAAACATATATTTTCAAATAAGGTTATAAATGGCATTAACATATTGTACTGTAAATAGTTAAAATGTTTTGAATTACATTTTTATGAAAACACAGATGTGGATGATAAAGAGGTCATAGTAGATACTTACGTAAAAATAACCTCGGATAATAATGAGATTGTGAAATTAACCCTTACCTTGTAATTTTCCTTAGTAGATTATATGTTAACCTCCTGTATAATAGTTAAAAAATTGGTATTAAATTATAAAATAACCATATAAATAAATATGTTATCATATATGATCCTCTAATATTAATTTTTTAACAATATTTCACTAGTATCATCTTTTCAGGTTTTAACTGATATGTTTTCCTTTAATTTATTGGTTACAGAAGCCATTTTAATTAGGTATATTATGTATATTATTCATATGTATAATGATATTATGTTCATTAATATTATTTTTAATCGTAAAATGAAAATTTTTCTTTAATGATTACGATGGGGAATGAATCTCATTGCGTTCATGGAGACAGTAATTTGTACGTACGCATGAGCGACAATATCATCATATTGATGGTGAAATAAATTTCAATTGGATGGAAGATAATATATAGAGAATCACTAACATGTTATATTTATTATTTAAATTAGTAATAGTCATTATTATACTCATCTAAAATAATGATGTTTTTGAATAACAAACTACACCATGACGTGGAGACGGTAAGCCATACATATTCGCGTATAGTGAATTTTTCATTTATAGGATGGTTAGAATAACAAATATGGTTGTACAATATATATAATAACACCACATTTTGTAAAAGGTACATGATTTATTATTTTGGTATGGAAGGAACAATGAAAGAAGAAGTGTAAGAAGAAAAGAACATGAAAGAGGGTGGTGATATTATTACCTCTTCTTTCAGTGTTTCCTTTTGAGTTGATAAAAAGGGCTTCAAAGGATGGCTTTCTGATCAAAGTAAGGCATCTAGGTTGAATGGAGGAATTTCTGGAGGATATTTAGGCAGTATTTGGCTAATACAAATTGCTTTGGAGGTGTAAAATTAAGAGAATGGGAAGTAACCTTTTATAAGAGCGGTGTGGATCACTTTCAGATAGTTTTGAAATATTATTTTAAAATAAAATAATTTTAGATTTATAATGGATCCAAAATAATTTATTTATAGGATAAGGTGGGTATGGGTCGAAAACCTTTCAGCCAATAGGTTTTATATAGGTTTAGGTCACCATAGGAACCTTATCTTTTAGATTTAACTGTTAGATAAATAGTTTGACATTTGCCATGTCTCTTTTTGTTTTTATATTATATGGTTAATAAACATACTATAAAAATCCCAGATAACCCCAAGTGGGTCATTATTAATATATATAACCTTATTTATGTCCTTTTGATGAGAATTATATATCTAGGAATATTATATCAATTAATAATATATTATTTGTTTTAAAAACTATATTATGCTAATTTTGACACTATTTAGTATTTGGTTTTTGTGAAAATCATAACCGCATGATTACTTCGAAATCAATTATTTAATAAACCCTAACTTGTCATATTAACCTATAAAATTACTTTAATTAATAAAAAGTCTCATATTACATATATTTTAATATTTATAATACCAATTATTTTAATGATTCATTAATAAGGTAATTATGGTATCATCATTGTGTCATAAATAAATTAAATTATTTAATGACTAAAAATTATAAATAAAAAACCATTATGTATGAAATTTAATTATATTTCTAATTAATATTTATAGTCAAATTTATATTGTGTTAAATCCTATATTAAAAATGGGTTATTTATTAAACTTTTATTTTAACTCTTTTAACTATTCTTTAAATAAAATAATAATAAATGTCCTAATCTAAACCAAGTGAACAAAATGGGATCATATTATATTACTAACGATTCATTTGGTAGAATCACACTTAACCAATAGAATTAGGACTTGTGTTAAGGTAATTATGATAATATTTTTACCCTTAATTAACCTCTTTACTTTTAACCGTGGTAAATAAAAGAAAAAAGTTACTATTCATCAAAAATTATTTTTATCTTATTGAACTGCATTTTACATACCGATGTCAATTGTGTCTCTTGTATTTTTTAAATTCATCACATAGAAGCTGTAAAATTAGGTTTTATGCAAATTTGTAAATGCTTCGAGAAGGTGGGTAAAAGGTGGTAAAAAATTCAATAAAATTTTACATTTCTAAACATATTATAACATGACTCCAATGAATTATATTGAAAATATATATGTATCATGCATTTATTTTGACCTAAAATAAATTAAAATAAAATAACTAATTATTTAAATAATAATTCTGTTTTAAACAATAATGTAGTGTTTTTCACTATTCATCAAAAATTGAATGTTCTAAGAAAAATACCAAAAAATTTACCTAATCTAATTTTGATATTCTGAATCAAAAAATGATGTCCATTTTTATAAATAAAATTTATAAAATTTTATGAAGTGGGTATTAATATTCATAATGTCTAGTTTCATTGGTCGTCGTGCGTTAAAACTAAATGTTGCGTACATCACAAGATACTGCATTATTCAAAGGGAAACATATTGTGGATGCTTTGGGTGTCACATTATCCCCTCCGTAAAATAATTTCATCCTCAGAATTTCTAGAATATTAGTGTATAAAAAAATATTTTGGTGTTTCTTCATCATATGTTCCTCGGGTTCCCACGTTGCCTCTTCCATCTTATGGTTTCTCCATAGAACATTTACCAGAAAAGTCGTCTGGTTTCTCTACACTTGATCTTTGGTATCAAGAATTTTGATAGGATCTTCACAATAAGACAGATCACGTTCCAGTTCAATTTCCTCATAAGTGAGTACATGCGTTGGGTCAGGCATGTATTTTATCAACAGTGATATATGGAACACTTCATGATCTTTGGAGATACTTAGAGGTATTTCCAAAAGAAAAGATACAACTCCAATTCCTTATATAATTTCTATAGGTTTTATGTATGTAAGACTCAATTTTCTCATTTTACTGAATCATATAACACTTTTCCATGGATATACCTTTATCAAAACATGGTCTCCAACTTGAAATTCCAAATCCTTCCTTCATTTACCTACATAGCTCTTTTTCCTACTTTAGGCTGCTTTGATGTGGGTTTAGATAATCAACACATTTTCAATTGTTTTCTCAACAAGTTATTGGACTACGAGCTTTCTTTCCCCAATATCATCACAACAAGTAGGTGTGAGACATCACTTTCCATATAACGGTTTATATGGTGCCATATTAACTATTTATGGAAGCTATTGTTATAGGAAAATTCTACCAGAGGTAAATATTGATCCCACATACCATGAAAGTCATGTGAGAAAGATCTCAACATGTCTTCTGAGGTTTGAATAGTCTGTTTTGATTGTCCATCAGTTTGAAGGTGGTAGGTAGTGCTCAAATGATGTTCAGTATCCAATCCTTTCTGAAGACTTATCCAGAATCTTGTTGTAAAATGGGGATCACGATCAGAAACAATCTACAGGGGTACTCCATGAAGTCTAAAAGCATAATTAATATATATTCATGAAAAATGTTCAAGTGGTAAATCTTCTCTTATAGCAAGAAAATGTGCTGAATTAGTAAGAATGTCAACAATGACCCATATTGCATCATTACATCTAAAAGTCTTTGGTAGCCCCATTACAAAGTCCATTTTAATATTATCCCACTTCCACATAGGTATGGGAAGAGGTCACATGACTCCTCAAGGCTGTTTCCTTCCAGCATTCACTTGTTGAAAAAACATACACCTTGAAACAAAATAAACAATCTCCCTCTTCTTTTTGTCCCACTAAAAATGTTCTTTCAAATATCTATACATCATAGTTCTCTTATAATGTATAGAGATATTAGAGCTATGAGAATCGTCCAAAAATTCCCTTTTTAGATCAGGTATGTTATGAACACAAAGTCTCTTACCAAATTTCAAAATTCCATCTTCATATATAAACACACTCAATCTCCCATCATTCACATCATTAATATTCATTTGAAACTCCTCGTCATCAGTCTGAGAACTTTTTATCATTTCTAGTAAATGTGATTTTGAAACCATTTGAAAATGTATTGATATTTCACCTTCCAAGGTTATTCACATATCCGTCTTTACTAGATCCATAAAAATAGAATCTCTTTCAACTCTCATCTTCTTCAAAACTCCTTGATCCTTTCTACTCAAACCATCTTCCACCATATTTGCTTTCCCCAGGTGGTAGGGTATAGTGTAATCATAATTCCTGAATTGTTCAATCCATCATCTTTTCCTCATGTTGACATCATTCTATGAGAAAAAATATACTTTAAACTATTCTAATCAGTATATATCTCACATTTTTTACTATAGAGATAGTTTCTCCATATCTTCATAGAAAATATGATAGCTGCTAATCAAGATCATGAGTAGGACAGTTTTGGTCATGAATTTATAGTTGTCGTGATGCAAAGGTAATAACCTGTTAACCCATCATACCTCAATGGTTGTGTCAAGATAGGATCATTAACTAATCTTCTCTTCATTTCTTCAAAAAATTATTCACACTATTTTGTCCAAACAAATTTAACCCCATTACATGTGTTCTTGGTTTATGGGTTATCCAACCGGGAAAAATTATGTACAAAACACCGATAATAACCTTCTAACCCAATAAAACTGCGTACCTCAGTTATACTCGTCGATGCTCGCCATTCTTAGATTTCCTTGGTCATTGAAGGATCAACCGAGATTCAATCCTTAGAGAGAATATGGACAAGAAAATAAATCACTAGAAGCCATAATTGAATCTTGCTAAATTTTCCAAACAATTCATTTCTTCTAGGTGTCCTTAAGATAATGCACATGTGATTTTCATGATCTTTTTATATTTTTGAGTATACCAATATATCATCAATAAATACCACTACAAAGTCATCAATATATTCTTTGAAAACACTATTAAATAGATCCATGAAGATATAGGGTACCCTAGTCAATCAAAAAGGACATTACATTAAATTCATAATGCCTCTACCTGGTTTGAAATGCTATTTTCAGAATGTTTTCATTATTCACACACAACTGATGATATCCAAATCAAAAGTAAACCTTTAAATAATATTGAGCATTATGAAGTTGGTTTATTAAATCATCAATGCTGGGTAGGGGATACTTGTTCATTATGTTTATAGCATTGATCATTCTTTTGTTAATGCAAAACCTCATTGATTTGTCTTTCATCATAACAAAAAATATAGAGACTCCCCATGGAGAAACACTAGGGAGAATAAATCCCATATTAATCAGTTCCTTTACTTATTTCTCTATTTCCACTAATTACATAGTAGACATTCTATAAGGGGTCTTCGATATGGGCCTTGAACTAGGAATTAAATCAATGGAAAACTCAATTTCTAGTTATGAAGGATGTTCCGGTAAATCCTCTACAAACCCATCAACAAATTCTTGCACAATAGATACGTCTTCAATTCTAGCATTCGTTTCCTCACCAATAGAAACTTCTTTCTCTTCTTACCAAATAAATAAATTTAGTAGCGCTACTGGGGAAGGATCTAGATAAGAATCTAGTGGTGACGTTTCTTCTCTAAAGATAAGATACTCTTTATCATCAATGAATATTTTAACCATCTTATTCTTAAAATAAATTTTTTCATCATCATCCAAAATCCAATCTATTCTGAGG
Source organism: Viscum album (assembly GCA_963277665.1). NCBI lineage: Eukaryota > Viridiplantae > Streptophyta > Magnoliopsida > Santalales > Viscaceae > Viscum > Viscum album. The sequence goes on from OY728120.1 coordinate 1,119,297,055, forward strand.
ATTATATCAAATTCAGCCATGAGTATGATGATGAGATCAACAAATAACGAATATTAATATGTCCTAATGAGGACTGATTCACAAAAAATAGTTGTGAAGATACTTCCCTTATGTGTTTTGACTAAAAACTCTCTTATTAAGAAAAATTGAAAATATTTAATTTTATTAGAAAACTAGGAATATATGAAATAGTGAAATGATCCAGAATCAAATAATGCATTGGATAAACTTGAGGAAACCATTAAATTTTCTTCCACCACATCTTTCGAAACATCAACCTCTGCAGTAGTGATCCCGTAAGTTTGTAATTTCTTTCTTGTACTTTTTTGAGGTAAGGTTCCTTGGCACTTAATACATTCATTTTCATATTTCCATTTTTCTCGACAATTGTATCATTCAGCATTGATAGCCTCTTTCCTCCCCTTGCAATCATGAGCTTGGTGGCCTTTTTCACCACACTTGTAATAGACTCGTATTCCTCTCAGTGAAGTATCGAGGTGTTTCTTCTCACATATAAAGTAGTATAGATATTCAACTTTTACCTTCTACCCCTTATTTCAATTTCTATAGTGTTTAGAAAATCTCTTCTTCACATGATTTTCTTTAAAGTCGTATAACTTAGAGAATTAATTTTCAGTATTGATAGTGCATGAGACAATATCATCGTACGATGAGAATGATTGTGAGACTAATGCTCGATGAAGAAATGTTTTTAAACCATCAAAGAATTGATCAATATTACTCCTTGGGTTACGTATATAATCTTATTCATGCCTTACTAACCTTGTAATGATAGTTCACAATTTGTGACATTCTCCTCCTCCTTTGGCATCAAACTCAGAAATTGTCTTTCCTTATCCGCTCGATGGTCACGAGGAAAGTATTTTTCTAATAAAATCTCATAAAAATCCCTCCATTCCATGTTCTATACTTTTTTTATCTTCTTTTGGGTTTTGGATTAATTACCACCACTGATCTGCATCTCCCTTGAGGGGATAAACTGGCATGACAACTTTTTCCCTTTCTCTACTCCCCAAAGCATGAAATATTTTTTATGTGGAATTAATCTATAGCTCAGTTAGAAATGGATTTGTACTCCAATTGAATTTTGGTTGTTGTTTCCTCATTATGTGTTCGATCTTTAATCCTCTGTAATATGGATCAGGGTGCTTCATACGGGTAAGGTTATTATTCATAACCTGAGTAAATTTTCCCAGTATGGTGATAAGCTGATCAGCACTAGTTGTATCATCGACTCCACTATAATTATATTGAGTAGGAGAGAAGTCCCTACATGGATTACATGGATTGATACGGTTCACATTCATTCCACTAGGAACCATTTCTAAACAATGGAATACATTAGATTAGTTTATGAATCAAAAAACGTAATTACAAACTTCTAAAACTGTTAACAAAAAATTAAACAGATTATGGTTATAATACATAATAATAATAATGTTTTCTTTGAGGAATTATATACTCATAAACCCTTGATAATGGCTGGTTAATAAAATGAGAAATATCCAATGAATATCCCCCTGGATTGTCGTAACCAAGAGTGAATCAAGCCCCATTATCGTGCACCAGTTCTCATTCGGTTCTAGCTCGAAGCGGTGTTTTTGGGTATTACACCTATGTACATATTTTCTAGAGCTGTCGTTACCTACACGTATCCAGACATGGATGTATTGCTTACATAACTCACAAAATCTCTACATTACCAAAATTCAAGGAAGATCTTCTATACTAATCCTCAATGTTAATTTTAGGGAAGTGTTCTATAATCAGAGTTTTTCAATATCTAGTTTCCAAGGATTGTTCTAAACTTCCTATAATAAAAACATTAATTCCCTAACCCCAGTTACCTAGTGTCGGTGCATTATTACATATAAATTTCATGATACAAGGAATATTTTCCCGAAATCCTGATCAGTTTAGTATCCTTGGAAGTACTAGATACGTTAATAAGTTTTACATTACATCATGAAATAAAAACATCAACATATTTTGTCCCCATTTTAACACAATTATATCATAAACCTATCCTTGTAGGTCAAATATAAAATACTTCTTCACATCATAGGAAAAATAAAACATAGAAAGGGGCGAGCTCATATGCTCAGTAAGGATAACAATGTAGAGGAAACTCTCATAAACAAGCATAAACATTTATGGAAATGTATAAGATTAAAACAAATGCATTTTAAATATAGTATATTATGGAAAATCTAAAATCAAATAATTCCATTTACTTAATCACATGGATCTTCTATAAATAATAATCACATTAAATATTAATAGCCACTTTTATAATGATGGAATGAATAATGCCAAACATTATAACCACATAGTCAATGCCTTATGCCAAGACTACAAATATGATTTAGTAAAGTCTTTGTTCCAATACACTAGTTTTACTCATGAGACCTACCGATGCATCGAGGAGCTATAGCGGGCTCCAACCCTCACTTACTAAGTCCAATGCATTCCTCATATGAAAAGGTTTAATCATAACATAAACATTCGTATTAAAACCCGCATATGAAGTGCCAATAATTTATCCCTAAACCATGAATAGTGTAAAAATAACACATCCACCTTCAAACATATCACACGACCCTCAATAAAATATGGATGTTTTGTATCATAATAAATCAACTTCAAAAAAGCTTAAAATCCATCAAAGGATGTTGACAAAGATGAAATCAAAACTTTTTTGAAGAAATAACTCTTTTTATTATTAAATCCTTTAAAATCAATATAATTATAAAAAACATTTATTTTGAAAATATTCTTATAATATTGTATGGGAGGCTTCAATGATTATATAATGGGGGAAAATATCCACACCCACCATATAAGTTACGAAAGACATTCTTACCTTAATTTTGTTGAAAAAGTCGTAAACTACCTTGTTTGGAAAACGACAGAATGATTCCTTTCAAAAATATATATTGTCAAATAAGGGTATAAATGACATTAACCCATATTATAGAAAATAGTAAAAAAAATTTGATTTTCATTTTTATGAAAGCACGAAAGTGGATTATAAAGAGGTCCTAGTTCATACTTACATAAAAACAACTTCGGATAAAAAATAGAATGTGAAATTAACCCTTACATTGTACTTTTACATTGTCGATGGTATGTTTACCTCCTGTATAATAGTTTTAACGTTGTTATTAAATTATAAAAGAACCATATACCTAAATATGATATCATATATGAACCTCTAATATAAATTTTTTTAATAATATTTATGTAGTATCATTGTTTCGGCAGTTAACTTATTCATTTTCCTTTATATGCTTGGTTATGTAAGCCATGTTTATTATGGATAAGATGTATTAGATTCATATAAAAAAAATGAAATTATGTTCATAAAAAATATTTTTAATCATAAAATGATAATTATTTTTCAATGATAATGATGGGGAATGAATCTCATTGCGTTCGTGGGGACGGTAATCCGTACGTACGCACGAGCGACAGTATCATTATATTGATGGTGAAATTGTATGTAATTGGATTTCATATCATATATAGAGATTAATTAAAATGTTTTATTTATTATTTTCGTCAGTTATACTTATTGTTATACCCATCCAAAATAAATAAGTGTTCGAATAACAAACAACTCCACCATGTGGAGACGGCAAGTCGTACGTACACACGTATGGTGAATTTTTCATTTATAGGATGGGTAGAATAATGAATATGGTTGAACCATATTTATAAAAACACCGCTTTATGTAGAAGATACATTAATTATTATTTTGGTATGGAAACTACAATGAATGAGGAAGTGGAAGAAGAAAAGAAATTGAAATAGGGTGGTGAATTTATTACCTCTTCTTCAGGTGTTTCCTTTTGAGTTGATCAAAAGGGCTCCATAAGTTGTCTTTCTGATCAAATTAAGGCCTCCATGATTAAGGGAGAGATGTTGGAAGGATATTTTGGCTATGGTTGGCAGATCCAAATGGATTTGGAGGTGTGATATTAATGGAAGGGTAAATACCCTTTTATAAGATAGGTGAGGATCACATTAAGAAATATATGAAATATTATTTTATAATATAATAATTTTCGATTTATAATGGATAAAAAATAATTTTTTAGGGGATAAGGTGGTGATGGGTCGAAAAAATCGCCACCAACAGGGTTTATACAGGTTTAGGTCACCATATTAACCTTATATTTTAGATTTAACTCTTAGTTAAATTATTTGACATTTACCATGTCTCATTGTATTTTTATGTTATATGTTTACTAAAATTACTATAAAAATCCAATAGAACCCCAAGTGGTTCATTATTGATATATATATCTGTATATAAGTCCTTTGGACAACAATCATATATTTTAGGAAAACTATATCAATTTATAATATAGTGTTTTTTTAAAAACTCTATTATGTCAATTATGACACTATTTAGTATTTGGTTTTTGTGAAAATCATAATAAAATGATTACATTGAAAAAAAATATTTATTCAACCCTAACATATAATATTAACTTATAAAATTATTGTAATTCATGAAAAGTTTAAAATTACATTTATTTGGATATTTATAATATCAATTATTTTTAGCATTCATTAATAAGGTAATTACAGCCTCATCATTGTGTCCTAAATAAATTAAATTAATTAATGTCTAAAAATTATAAAAAAAATACGATTTTATAGGAAATCATTCTAGCATTCTAATGAATATTTATAGTCGAATTTATATTTTTTTTACCCCTATATTAAAAAAATTTAGATATTAAACATTGAATTTAACACTTTTAACTCTTCTTTAAATAAAATACTAATTAATGTCCTAATCTAATCCAAGTAGACCAAATGGGATCATAATTTATTCCCAAAGTGGGTTTTTTATGATTTACACTTATCTAGTGTAATTAGGTCTTATGTTAGGGTAATTTTGATAACATTTTTACCCTTAATAACCATATATACTTTTAACCATGTTAAATAAAAGTCAAAAGTTGCTATTAAAAAAATTATTTTCATCTTATTGAACCACATATTACATACTATTGTTAAATGTGTGTCTCTTATTTTTTAAATTCAGCTCTAAAAAGTGGTAAAATTATGATTTATTCAAATTTGTAAATTCTCCAAGAAGGTGGGTAAAAGACGGTAAAAAGTTCAATAAATTTTTATATGTCTAAACTTATTATAAAAGTAATCCAATGAATTAAAATGAACATATATAGTAATTATGTATATATTGTGACATTAAATAAATTAAAATAAAATAAAAAATTATATAAATAATATGTCTATTTTAAACAATAATGTAGTGTTTTTCATTATTTATCAAAAATTGAAAGTTCTCAGAAAAATACCAAAAATTAACCCCAATCTAATTTTGATTTTCGAAATCCAAATATGAGGTCCATTTTGAAAAATAAAATTTATAAAATTTTAAAAAGTTGGTATGCATAATCATAATGGCGAGTTCGATTGGTCAAGGTGTGTTAAAACTCCATGTTGTGTACAACACAAGATACTGCATTATTCAAAGGGAAATGTACCATCGATGCATGGGGTGTTGCATTCTCCCCTCTTTAAAATAATTTCATACTAGAAATTTCTAGAATATTACCGCATAAAAAGATTTGGGTAGTTATTCATCATATATTTCTTGGGATCCCATGTTGCCTCTTCCATATTATGGTTTCTCCATAGAACATTTACCAGAAGAGTCTTCCGGTTTCTCAGCACTTGTTCTCTGGTATCAAGAATTTGAAGGCTCGTCACAATAAGGCAGATCAGGTTCCAGTTCAATTTCCTCATAGGATAGTGCATGTGTTGGGTAAGGAATGTATTTTCTCCACAGTGATACATTGAACACATCATGAAATTTATATAGACATGGAGGCATTACCAAATGATAAGCTACAACATGAATTCATTCTAGAATTTTGAAAGGTCTGGTGTACCTGGGACTCAATTTACCCTTATTATTGAACCATATAACACCCTTCATTGGGGATACCTTTAAGAAAACATGGTCTCCTACTTGTAATTCCAAATCCTTCCTTCAGTTATCGGTATAGTTCTTTTTCCTACTTTGGGATTATTTGATGTGGGTTTGGATAATCTTCACTTTTTCTATTGTTTACTCAATAAGTTATCGGCCTACAGGTTTTCATTCACCAACATCGTCCCAACAAGTTGGTGTGCGATATCTATTTCCATATAATGGTTTATATGGTGCCATCTGAATACTGGAATAGAATCTATTTTTATAGGAAAATTATACCATAAGTAAATATTGATCCCACATGCCTTGAAAGTCAAGTGAGAAAGATCTCAACATGGATTCTATGGATTTAATAGTCAGTTCTGATTGTACATGGGTGTGAGGAAGGTAGGCAGTGCTCAAACAAAGTTCAGTATACATGGATTTCTGAATAATTCTTGAATATTGATGTAAAAATGGGACCATAATTTGAAACAATCAGTAGGGGTACTCAATGATGTCTTAGAACATCATTAATATATGTAGAATGTGTTTGGTTTTGAAGGAGAAAGGATAAAACGGTGATAAATGGATTCAAATTGAAATTCTATGGATGGACACTTGTGTCTATTCTTGTATATGCATAGGGAGATATGTGGATTCAAATTAAATTGCAACAAATGGACTCAATGTTTTGAAACTATGTACGACGTGAGTGATAAATGGATTCAAATGACTTATTCAATGGATGGACTCTATAAGGATTGACTTATATGTTGAGTGATACATAGATTCATATTATAATTTCATGGATGGAATCAATGAGTCTTTTACTATTACTCCATGATAGATACTCATACATTGATAATATTCATGGACTAAGGCATGTGTTTGGAATTCTAGAGTGATTCCATCATGACATCCTCAAGTAGTACGCCAAGAATGAGGTGATGATCATAATCTGGTGGTTATAGGACAACTAAAACCAAATGTCTGAGTATCTCTCTTGGCATAATAGTCAAATGCTTATTCTGTCCATCCAAGTAATTATAATATGAATCAATGTATCACTCGAAATATTAGTCAATCCTCATATAGTACATCCAGGGAATAACTCCGTTGAATCCTTGTATCACTCAATTAGTACATAGTTTCAAGCCATTGAGTCCATTAGTGGCATTTTAATGTGAATCCACATATCTCCCTATGTGTATACATGAATAGGAACAAGTCTCCATCCATAGAATTTAAATCTGAATCCATTTATCACCCCTTCCAATTAGTCATTTAACAAATTCTCTATCATTTAAAAAAATTATTTAACATGACAATGTCAAAACCAAATTCATTTCTGTAAAATGAATGGAGGTGAAAGGGATTTTATGTTTTAAAACATTTCAACAGAAAATCAACATTTTAGAAAAATTACTGGGTCACATGGTTTTTCAAATGGTGGTCCATGTTTCATTGTCCACTATAAGAAAAAAGGCCACTCACATGGTCTACTAGTATGATTAACTAACCATTTTCAAACCATTCAATGAGCCACTGTAATGTGCTAAAAAAATATAGAACTTGACACACGGTCATCTGCATCCTCTCTGACAGTTTTCTTTAATTGTGAAACCTGAAGAAGCCCACTATCTTGCCTCACATAAATTATAAAAAACATCCATCATGAAATGCATAGTTTTTACTAATGGGTAGATGATCCAAAAACACCACAAAACATGTGTTTTTGGCTCTGAACCATCCTTGGACACACTTGACCCCTCTATATCCCCAACATAAATCCACATTAGTCCATATATAAGCAATGTAATTAAGTATTTATGGAAAATAAGGAATCCACACTTTTAGGAATAATTGGGTTTATAAAATAATCAAATTATATAAATTGATAATTTAATTCAGAAGATCTTCAGCATATATTTTAATTATTATAATTTTATTAACTTTATTTATGTCTATTTTAATGATTTATAATGATTAATTTCATTGTTCGAAGAGTACTTATTTCATGGTCTCATGATTATTTCACTTTTGTATAATTATGGATGTTCACTTAAAATTTGAATAATTATATAAAAGGGAAATTATGTTGTATTAAATCATTCTAGATATTTAATTGTCCCATATATAATTTTCATTTTTTACATGAGGATGATAATGCTAATAAAACATTAATGATAATTAATTTGTTTATTTTTGGTTGTTTTTTGATCAAAATTTATTATTAATTATATTTAAATTTGTTACAAAACATAAAAAATATTGTAATATATTTTTAAATATATTATTTATCTCATTATAATTTTTTAATGAATTTCCTTGTAGGTGGTAATGAAAAATAAAAACTCATCATCCTTAAAGGTGTTGAATTGAAAAATCATAGTTTATGTCTCAAATTTTAGAATAAAATTATATGAGAATAGATTTGATGATTAATATTCCATTAACATGATAAAATTATAGTTTATGTATTAAACTATAGTTATCATGATACATTTTATAGGGAATTGGATAGGAGGATAAGAAAATAAAATAAATTAAAATAGAATGAACAAGGATTTATTCTCTTAAATATCGCCTCATTGAAAACCACTATAAGGCATAAGGATTTGGTAATTTGGTGAGACCAAAAATTCCATGACAAGGGAAGAGTCTTAAGAGTTGAATTTGGTAGAATGTTAGTATTTTACAAAGCATATAAGGTGTGAGGATAAGAGTTTCTGAGGTGGTATTAATTAGTGGATTAGAGGGGTGTTTTTGATTATTTTTTCCATTAGTTTAATATTTCAGCTCGAGACAACCAAAAGTGATGATTCATATCAAAATGTACAATATGTGTTGCATTTGTGTTTAAACTAAAGAGTTATAACATCTTGAATGACCTATGAATTCTTTTATTTGATTTAAAATGATAAATACCAAAAATTAATTAATTAAATAATTCATCAAAAATTCATCAATTTTAGAAAAATACAAATAAATCATTCAAACCACTTTTTAATATATAGTTTTAAAAAATGACTAAAAAATCTAAATATGTTAAATTTATCATTAAATTAAAAAAATTATAAAAAAAATAACAATTTAAATATTATAAATCTTTTTATGACACATTAAAAAAGAAAATATGATCTCATAAAATTATCATATAATTTTAATAGAAATAAATATTAATGTATTAATATATTATAAGAAAATAAATTTTCATTTAAATCACTATATTAATTATAATGTTGTAAATAAACATTAACATTCAATAAAATTACCGACATAGAATTTATCATTTTTAAAATATTTATTTTCATAATATGTGATATAAATATATCATTTTTATTTTATAAGATACTTAATTTTATTTATAATTTTGTAGGTACTTTTATTATTCTGAATATCATATTTCTATTATTAATGGTAACACTAATATTCCAATGGGGAGGTTACAATTCAATGGATAGATTTCAAATGGTCATAGTGGTTTTATACGTCATATATATACCTATTATTTCATTCATTAGCTACTTCTATTTTCATTGAAGTTTATATATAATTTTATTTTTACATTATTTATTATTTATTTGGTTTTTTTAATGAGTTAGGTTATTCTAGTGGATCAAACATATCAAAATTTTACTTTTTATATTTTATTATTTTATTTTTATTTCCCTGTTGTAATATTCCAAGTATTTATTGGTTTTTTTGTTGAATAATTTATCATTTTTCATTTATGAAATTTATATTTTATTGGGTTCGGTATATGATGTATGTATATAGTATTATTTGACATAATTATAAGAAAGGAAATTTACATTATAAAATATCATGGTCATTTTCCTTTTGGCCTCTCAAAAAATATAACATGAACAACACATCAAAGTTAGATCCTTTAGTAAAGGGGACCACATGAAGGGAAACAATCTATTGTATGCACATCTACCCCAAACACTCCACTGATATCTACTCTATGATTTCAAAGAATTGTTCCAACATCATGAGTCATCCAAATATCTCTTATATGGAATCATGGACCTTATCTATCGGTGGAAGCCCTATCATCATGCCCATGAGTATCCTATCCCACATCTATGTCGATATCATAAGGTGATGAAACAAGCTTACCAAAACATGGTGCTCATCATTCACCTACTAACAGTTGAGGCCCCAAGATATTAACATATCCATTCATTCTCTCATTAAAAACCACAAAAAAGTTATCTAATGATCTTTTTACATCTTCCCCACACCTGTAAGTTTATCTAATGGATATGTGGGGAAATGTTCCATCAACTACTCCCACATTATGACCCAGACCACCGTCCGTACTAAAAAATGATATTGTGATTCCCCCCATAAAAATATTCACATGGAGAAACTAATATGTATATCTTTTAATAAAGGAACTCATAGTAAATTTATTATAGTTGGGACTCTCTTACATTATGGATAAGTGGAGGTGTCAACAACATCAACTAATGAAATTCTAAACCCTCCAACATCACCAGGGTCAGCTGCAAGGAAGACAACGACACCAAATCCACCTTCACCAATAAATCCTGGGACTTTCTACTAAGTATATATTCTACTATGTTTCACATCCTGGGAGTATAGAATATATCAAAGTCATAGTCCTAATGGAGCTCAAGCCACTACTACTATATCGTGTTCCTGTATCTCTATGTGAAGACATTCTTGAGACTCTAATAGTCAGAGTAAACTATAAAGTTCACCTAGATGATAGTTACTCAAATTCCTCAACGATAATACTAACATGATCCAATATAGTTTTTTATTCATGTATTTATACTCCCGGGGTCTCAAATTTCTTGACCCATATTTGATATCTTACTGCTGATTCATAAACAAACTACTATGACCAGATCATGTGGCATCGCATTTCACTACATACTCCACACCCTCCTCCAATTGTCTCAACACAAGATCACTCACCATCATTATCCACAACTCCTTAAAGGCCCTTGAAAACAACCCAATATAGGTAAAAGGATTTTTTTCCATGTCTGCGTGGTCAGATGGGAAAAAATCCTTTAAAAGAATACTAGAATCCTTATATTGTATCATACAATTCTAGAAGTAGTATGAACCCTTGACATACTCTATTTTGGATCCCAAGATACCATTTTATTGATCTTCACTAGGTCCATGGCTAAACATTTCTTAGAAATGATATTCCCTAGAATGTGAACATTATGAATCAAAAATATGTACTTTGGGAGAATACCATAATGATTATGCTCCCAAATAAAATCAAGTACCATCCTCAAGTTCTCTAAAATCTCTTAGTATGATGTAGAGTAGATTAGTATGTTGTCAATGAAGACAACCACAATTTGGTCCACAAATATTTGGAAAATATGGTTCATCAAATCCAATAGAATAGTGGGAAAATTAGTTCTAGCTAATGGAATTAACAGGAACTCATAGTGTCCATAGGGATATCATAATTCTAGATTCTGAATATCAACCTCACAAACCACAAATTTGGGGTAGTCGAACCAGAGATCGATCATCAAGAACCATCTCGCACTATAAAACTAGTAAATGAGGTCACCAATCCTTACATCTGGTTCCATTTATATATCATTTCTCTCATTCAGAAGACATTATCTCATGTGAAGCATAAATATACCTTCATCATTTTTAAAAAATAACACTGAAACTCTCCAAGGGGACTAGTATGACTGATAAAACCCTTTTCTCGACAGTCCTCCTCCTGTAGCCATGTCTCCCAAAGCTTGTTAGGGGCATCTGATATGCCGCATTAGTTATTAGAGTGGTCCAATGATTCATCTCAATGAAAAAAACCATATATCAATTCAAATTTAGTCTGTTAACATCTTCTGGAAATAAATTCAAATAATCTGACACAACAAATAGAATCTATATTTTTAAGGATCTTATTGTAAAAAGGGGTATAGTAGAAAACTAATTGGTAATGGGTTCCAGCCTCTTACTCATAGAAGACACTCATCCCACCATGTGTTCTATCCAACCTTAAACACCCTAATATTTCATTCTCTATCTCCATTTTTTAAAATTTTAATCTATTTTATACAATACATATCACAATACAATGAGATGAAATGAAATACAAAATATGATAATTTTATTATGATTGTTATAAATGCACCTTTAGAATTCATGAAATGATTAAGAGTAACTAAATTATGAAAATATTGATTATAACTGATTATAAAAGTAAATATTACTTACCAATTAATTATAACAAAATTAAAAAACCAATTAAATATAATATCTCTATTTGTTTATAAAAAACATTTTTTTTGTAAAAAACAATTTTTTTGTTCATAATGTAATTTTATCATAATAAAATAAATTAATTTCTATTAGTGAAAGTCCTGAATGAAGTTTATAAGTTATATATTCAATAAATTTTTTATATTTTATCCATTATGTTTTCTAGTTTTAATACAAGAATATATCCAATTCTCAACATAAAAATTAAATATTTCTCGAAAGGCAGATTTGCAGCCTTTTGATTGAGCACTTGTTTTAAAAATAAATTTTGAAAATTTTACAAAATTTATTTTGACAAAATAAACATCATTTTTAGAATATTAATTTAAAAATTACCTTATGTTGGATTTTTTTATATATTTTTGATAAATTTTATTTTCCGATGAATATTGAATAATAATGAATTTTAATTGAAAACTATATTTTCTGGTATTTTATTTATATTGTTAAATTAAATTTCATATTGGTTTAAAATTATGAGTAGTTATTATATAAATAAATAAATATAATTTTGGTTATTTTAATAAATTTTATATTGAAATTATATATAAAAAAAGTCAAACCTTGGAACCTTTTGACTTTAAAGACCTTCATTCCCAATGCATCTACATAAATAGATTGTAATCTAATTTTTAAAATTAAGAGAATTGAATTTGTTAAAATAAATTATATATTTTTAATAATAAGTTTAAAAGTATTTATTAAAGTCATTTTAATTGTATGAATAAAACATTTTCATGGAAGAGAATTATTTAACGGGGTATATGAAAAAATTAAAATAGGTTAAAGTTGTTAACATAAAGGATTAATATACCTAAAAAGTAAAAAATTTAACTTTTTTTTGAGGTATTACTCGACCCTAACCATCATATATATTATAAATTGTCATCAAAAATCATGTATACTATTTCCACCTCATATTGGATGGATTTAAATATAAAATAATCATTACCTAACCACTTCAACCCAACTCTAATCATTTATAAATAGGACCCCTCAACACCCCATTTCGACTCAAGAGCCATGATGCTCCTAAAATATCTACCAAAAACTCACATCCTATCTATCCCCATGATAAATTTCTACATGTATTATAAAACGACAAATTATTATGTCATTATGTGTTCCTCTAAGATTTTTATATTCTAGAGGCAATTTTATTAAAATACATCTTTTTTTTTTTACATTTTCCCCAACCTTTAATATATCTTGAAAAAATTAAAATATAATAACTTATAAACTAGAGTTTTATTTTTATAATGTAATATTTTATATACATTACTTTTATTAAACATTTTATACAAAGAAAAAAAACTATTGTCTATATTATAATGGTTTATCACCCCTCAGAATAATGATTTTGTTATTTTTGCATTACCACCATCATGATTGGTTATAAAATATTAATTCATGTTAAATAATATTTTAATAGTTCTATTGTAACTGATATAATATTATATAACTTATATATATTCCTTATATTATATAAAAGGAAACATGTCTATAGTATTAGGAAAAATTATCAAAATAAACTTGATAATTTCCACTAACATTTTTCAAATGATTGATCCTCATGATGAATGATAAAGGCCTAATGGGACTATTTTCAATTTTTGAAGTTCATTAATAAAATTTTATTACACTTTTATATTTTTATTTTCATTCAATACTAAAATTCATAATTAAATAAAAACGATCCGAAAATGAAAATCATGGAATGATGGAACCCAAAACAATGGATGTAATGAAATATTACGATTGAATGGTTGGTAAGATGTTAGAAAATTATTTTATAAATAATTAAAAATGTGAATAATCTTATACAATTAATTAATAAAACTATTCAGACCATTATACAGGATGTTAATGTATGAAAAACTAAAGGGAATATTGAGGTAATGGTTTTTATCTCACTATTACTTTTGGGATATTTAACCATTGTTCACCACATAATTATTGTATATCGTCTATATTATAACCATTAATATATCATATCATCATCCTAATTATCATCATGGTATACACTACTTCATTGGATAATTTTTAGTTTTTTGGTGTATACGATTCAACTAATTACAAAATGTAGGGGATTTATTAACCTACTTTCTATTCATTGGTTTCATCTTCTAATTCATAACTATGCGACTCTAAGATTATGTGTGATATGAATTTGTAATATATAAAGTTATATATCAACTTTTTATATATATTTATAGTGTACATTCATATTCAATTTATTTTATTAATTTCCACTTCATCTATATGGTATTTATTTGTGAATTTCTATTAAAAATTATATGTTTTAAAGTAACCTATAAAAATATCATTTTTCCCAAGTCCGTATTTTCATAAATTATTTCAAAAATTGTTTTTAATATTATCCTTTTAATATATAATGTAATTTATGTTGTAGTTTAAATTTTCTAATTTTTTTTGAATGTATTATTATTTTTTTCTTTTTAAAAGTTTTTATTTATGAATTGTTTGAGAAAAATATATAGAAGGAATGTTTTTTTAACTTATATGACATATAAAACATTTCCCATAATTATGATTATTTAATTCCTTGAATATTCCTTTACAAGATTACAAGGATATTTCTAAATGAAAAGTTTTACGTTTCTAATAGTTCATTTTTTATAAAATATTTTTAAAAAATAAATAATGTTTTCCTCAAGTATTATTTCATGTTATCCTTCGAAATTAAATTCTGTATAAGATATAACTTTTTATATTACTTATGTATTACAAGGTATATTATTAAACAATAATACCCTCATTATTTTTATAGATGGTTTATTTTTAGGATTGAATTATGTTTATGAATCTCATTTCATTTCCATGAGTTATGTTTTGATAAAATGATTATGAATAACATTTCTTTACATTTATTTTGTTGTGATGACTAATAAATGATCCCGTGGAACACAAATGTATGATTTTAATAGTTTGATGTGTTGTAATTATATCTCCCACAATGCATTGGGTAGTGATTGATAACTAATGACTAAAACATTTATGTTTTATCCTGATTACATGTTCAAAAATGTTATGCGTGAACCTGATTACATGTTCATAATGTTAAATGTGAAATTGATTATATGTTGAAAAATGTTAATCATAATCCTAATTAAATTAAAAAATATGTAATTTGTGAACCAGATTACATGTTCACAATTATTTGTGTGAACATGATTACATGTGTACAAATGTTATACATTAACCTTATTATGTGTTCACAAATGTTACACATAAACATGATTAAATATTCACAATGTTATGAATGGACCTATCATTATTGTCCATAAGTTCTTATGTGGACCATGTTTCATGTCTATATCTTTATGAGAAGTCCTAACATCATGTCTTTAACAGAACCATAGAACTTTTTTATATTTATACACATTTACATTGTTATTGGTAAATGTGTACGAAACAAATTCATTGTCTTATACCATGGTTATACTCCCACAGCTCATGTTCTTTTATTATCTTATGACTCATGAATTATAAATTAAAAATAATAATTACAAGAATCATTTATACGGTCATTAACACAATGAGTATGATCTTTTTCTTACATTAGCATGCCCTTATGTTTATGTTATGCTTACGTGTCTCAATTGTTTCCCCTTAATGTTCATATAATTTGACTATTTATTAAGTTTATTTTTTCAATGAAATGAAGAAATGGTGTTATGTATGATATTTAAAAATTGTATCTAATAATGAATAAATTTGAAATATAATATTTTCATGTATTATGAAACATTTTTTATGTTTCCAAGATTCTTAAAGAAATAAACAAAAACAATATTTGTGTGTGTATATGTGTAATGTATTAAATATTCTACATAAATGATGTATTTACTATGTTTGTTAAGATTTGGGCGCTATAGTTGTAATATATGTAAATTTTTAGTTATCCTTTATTAACATAAGAAGGTAAAACCTTAACAAGAAACACTTATATAGGTCTTTGTTATAATCCTTGAGTTCTAGTAATGATCTTAACAGAACTATGTTAATCATAAGGTTTTATGGATTGAATTTTTTTTATTAAATTTCCTTTGATTATGTGGTTTTCCAAGTATTAATAAGACATATGAACCTATATGTTATTGGTTTAGTAAATGGAATTAACCTGAAGGAACCGTTGTAATGCTGAACAAGATGAGAAATGAAATGATTTCATCCAAACAAACTGAATGGAATGAGAGTGGGAATATATGATATTTATTATATACATACACAATATATGAAGCATAAAAGTCTTACAAATTAGGAAAAAATGTATCAATATTCTATTGAGTACTTCATGAGTTAACTCCCACCTTCTTTGACAAGATCTTTTGATCCACTAGTGGCTGAGAAATGATTCAACACCTTTTAGAAAATATTTTCTATTCGTAAATTCAAAGTACATGAAAAAGTATTCTGAGATATTTATCAAATAGATGGTGTGGAAAATCAATGGGGGAATCATATCAAGAACATGATACAATAAGGGAATATTAAATAAATTTAATGGGATTATTTTAAAGGTACAGTTCTCTATAAGTATTTTTCTCATATTCAACATACAAAGATGGAGATGTAATTACTTGAGATGAATCAAAAGGATGGGGAATTACTAGGTACATATGAGGAAAATATTAAAATTCTTGGATGGTTGGCATCTAATATATTTATTTTCCATGGACGCAAAATTGATCAATTATTTAGCGGCCTGAAACCAAGTAATAGAAATGAATTGTCTATAAGATACTTTTCCAACTAAGTAAGAATTGTTTGATGTACACTAAATGTGGAAATAGAAATTGGAAACCATCAATGCTATGTTTATATGTAGGGGAAGATAGAGTTTCCTAGAACTTTAGTGGTTTTCCACATGGAGTGATGAAAATGATTCATCATCCCACAATACCAAAAATATAAGAAGGATAAATCAAGGAAATTTATTGAAGGGACAAGAATATATTTCATTCATGTGATGTTCGTTCATAAATAAAATGAATAACAAATTAATGAATAGGGTATATTCAGTGTAATAAATGGATAGATAGCTTGAAAGAATAAACCACCCACACTCATATGTTTTAAATGAATAAAATTTTGGTATTTTATTAATCAAAACCAGAATTTATGGGCTAATATGGATGATAAGATAAAAATTCACTAAAGGATAAAAGAAAAAGAAAACCCTTATACAATCAAATTGGAGAATAAAATCATGTTATTTTCCCTTAGTTGGGAATATTATATGTTCTATCCATGAAGATATTAATATTAATCCTGTATTGAAATTTTATGTTATTACCTCCATGTATATTAATTTTTGAATAATGAAAATTCTAACGGTTGTTCCACAAATGCTTTTCCTTATGTATTTGATATTATATATTGAATGGTACTTGTATCCATGAATATTTATTGAGGTGTATTTTGTGGAGAGCACATGATTAAAGGAATGATAAACATTATTATTTTTATAATGTTGGGATAATGACATGAAAAATCTATATTATATTTTTGTAAATTAAATAAGATTTTATTAATTAAATTGGATCTGATTCTTTATAACATAGTCCATTATGGATAGAGATTATAGAATTTATGGATTTATGGTAAGAGGAAATATTTTATTTTTGAAATCATTCATGTTTTTAATAAGGTTTTGTAAAAATCCATGATATTACAGTATTTCAATAAAATAAATGATAATAATATTCAAATGTATGGTGTGTGATAATTAATATCTACATAGAGTTGTTTGGGGGATTAATGATATGTTTATTTTGAAAATTTAGTGACCTTCATTCTATTGTTTTGGATTTTTTGATTTTAATGTTTTATAATGGTAGGAATTTATGATATTTTTTATATTGAACATTGGAAGAGGATTTGGAGATTAATTTATTACAAAACCATATGAATACTTATGCATATTGAATAACATGTTCAATGAATTTTTTTATGATGATAAATAGAGGCATATAATATTTATTTTTACCCCATTATAGTGCTTATGATTCAATGATTTTATAGATACAACAAATTAATCATAATTTCATAATGAAAGATGTAAATTAGAAATTTTATGAGGACATAACCATATTGTGATATTTTGTTTTGGGATGAAATCAAGTAAGTATATAATCTCAATTTTTGACATATAATAGTATCCAATTAGAATGAATTATAATCTTATTAGTGGCTTTATTTAGTTCAATTTGTTCTATGTTTTTTCAATAAAATTATAATTACCATGTTCTTTATAATTCTCCATCATAATAGGATAGTTAGAATTCCTTTAAATGTACTTGTTTTAACATTCTCTTAATGTTATGCTAATCAAAATCCTAATTATGTGGTGAGTATTGCCTTTTTTATTTATTTTTTGTGTAATTTTTATGAACCCCTATTCTAATAAGGGATTCCCACAATATAATTATTATAAAATCCATATTTTTTTGAAGTAAAATTATGAATTTTTATGACACATTTTTTTAGAAATTATTAATCTTATCATGATGGTAGCTTATCAATTGGTTCTTCAACCTATTCTCCCTCATGTTCATGATGTCTTCAATCTATCTCCACAGTGGAATTATATACATGATACATCAAAAGTAAAAATCTCTCAGGTCACACCATGATAATAAAATCATTAATATAAGGGAAAAATAGTTGGAATCTTGGATATTAATGATAATGTTCTATGAAAAAAGACCACTCTTCTGGTTAAAGTCTTATGGTGGAACAACCTATTTGAGGAGGCTTTGTGGGAACCTAAAAATATGATGAGGTAGAAGTATCCTCATATATTTATATCAAACTAATGAATATCAAGGGTGAAATTAATTTTTAATGTGGTAGAAAGTAACTCCCCATGATTTTATGATATTTCAAACTTTTTTATAAATTTTAATATCTTTGATATCTTACATTTCACAAAACACTGAGATTAAAAGAACTACAAAATATTATTATTTTATTTTGATAGATATGAAGTAGCCATTGGAATTGGGGGAATGAATAAGAATAAATAAATTATGAAAATATAGATTACACATGTTTATAAAATTATTTCATTGGTTATAAATTAATAATAAATGAAAATAAAAAACACATTGAATATAAATGTTGTGTTTTCTGAAAAAACAATTACGATCATAATGACATTTTATATTAACAAATTAAAATAATCACTATTATTAACATATTATAATGAATTTTATATGTTATATTATATATAAAAGTTTTATTACTTAGTCTATTATGTTTTATAGTCTTAATATAAGAATAAGTCTTATATTAGATAAAAAATATTTTTTTTCTAATGAAATTTTTTTCTACATTTTGATGGTCAACTTATTTCATTACTAAAAAATTTAAAATTTATAAGTTAAAATTTATTATATATAAATTTTTTTTAATTGTAATGTATAAATTATCTTAGATTTAATTATTGATATTTTCTGATAAGTTTCGTTTTTTGATGAACAGTGAAAATAAACAATATTTTAATTATATTATGCATGTTATTATTATGTATTTATATAGTTAAATGGTATTGTAAGTTAATTTAAAAACATAATTAATTAAATTATACATAAATAAAAAAATTTATTTCATTTTAAAAAATATCACAATAAAATTGGATATAAAAACATTAAAAACTTTTGAACGTCTTCGCGTAAAAAACGGTATTACTATTGCTTGAGCATGATTAATTTTAAATATAAATTTTCAAATTATATGAATTTAATTTTGTAAAATGGATTCAATATTTTGAAATATAACATCCAAATTAAGTAATATTTTATATAATTTTTATTAAAAGAAAATTTATCGTGGTAAAAAAGTTATTTACTGGGGTATTGTTAAAAAGGGAAACATGTCATATTAAAAAATATAAAAGGCTTAAAATAGCTACAACTGCAACATTTAATGCTTGGATGAGGTTTTTACTGACCCTAAATACACTAAATTAATAATTTTCACTAAAATTCTTTGAATTTAATTCTAAATCAATGTTCAGGGTTGTAAATAAAAAATAAAAAGTATTTAATCAATTAAACTAACCTCTCTTCAAGATTAAATACCACACCTCTCCACCACATTACAAACCAAAAGCCTTGAGGATCCTATTTTTTTTAAAAAACATCTATTACGCACTGTACATATGTCTATGGACATATGGTCTCACAAAAATAACAAATATGTAGTGCCCTTGGGGTTCTCAAAGGAGGTGATAAAAAAATGTTATTTTCTAAAAAACCAAATTTAGTTTCAAACATTTTTCAACTGCACCGCCCACATATTTCAAAAATAAGGGATTTATTACTTTTTAATAATTTACACAATAGTTATTTATGTTTATAATGGAGTATATTATATTCATCCCTTTTATTAACACATATTAATCGATGAAATAATACTATTGTCCAACTTATGTGGCTTAATCACATATGTGAAAAATGATTTTGTTCTCTTTTGAGTACCCATTCAAGGTTGGTCATAAAGTTAATATTATGTGTAATTAATGTTTTCATAATTATATAAAAATCTATTTATTGTTCTTTAAATATTATATACTCATAAATATAAATAAAAATAAAGAAGATTGGGTTACTTAGAAAAACCTCCTCAATTAAACTAAACATTTATCATATTAGTCATCCTCATGTATTATTAATGGAACCATTTAAAATTTTATAATTGAAATAATATAATTTCATTAATCTTTTGGAGTTTTATCTTCATTCCAAATGAAAATACAAATTTATACACAAATAATCCAACCTAAAAAATTGTGAAACGAATGCACTCAAAACAAAGGTAATCCTGAAATTTTAATAATGACTGTGTGGTAAGATATTATAAAAATATCATTTATGATATTATTAATATTAATATAGTCCTATAATGAATGAATAACATTCATAAAACCATTATATATTATGTATATGTATGAAAAACTAAAGGTAATCATGACACAAGGGTTTTTAATATCACATTTACTTCTATGAGATTTATACCCTATTAAAAGATTTTTTCTTGTGTGAGTTTAATATTATGGACTATTATATATCATATTGTGAACCTCATTATTATAATGGTGTCAATTGTTTCATTTTCTAATTATTTCTCCAATGGTGCATATGATTCGACTGATTTCAAAATGTAACAGAATTATTAACCCAATTCCTCTTCATTGGTTTAAACATACACTTTATTACTATGTCTTACTAAGAGTATGTGCAATATAACTTTTGAATATCTTTTTTTATTCCAAAATGTTTTATATGTATTTTAAGTAGATACAAAAATTCTATTCATTTTATTATGTCCCACTTCAAAGGAATTATATTTCAAAGGTAAATTCTATTAAAAAATATTTCTTTTAAAGATATCATCCAACCAAATAAATTTTTTATTAAAAGAATGAAGAAAAAATGAAACCCCATAATTAGGGAGGTCTAAATAAGTGAAGACCAAGGGCATCCCCTCTGATAAAATTAACTCCTTATGGTTTCAAGCTGTTAATACAGAGAAGGTAAGTGTCGATGGAAATTTGGTCAGCAAAAGAAGCCATGTAATCCACCACCTTATTTCCCTCACGCCATCTTTGAGTCACTTGGATATTTTAGTGATAGAGAGAAATTAATTTCTCGACAAAGTAGTATATATACAAAGAGATAGATAATTTACCGTTCAATGAATCAAGAAGGATCAAGGAGTCGATCTCCACTTGGGAAATAACCAGATCCTCCTTAATGCAGGGAATGAGACCGATTGGTAATTCTTTGGCCTCATCCTAGAAAGAGGAACCATTTCCATAAGATGAAGTTAAGGTCATCGCCACATTTTCGCCTAATCCTCAAACCACCTCTCCCCTCATCACACATGAAGTGTATGACCCATCCGTGTTCCATTTGTAACATATTTCAGGGGGATGACAGCAAACCGATTTCCCCAGTATTCTGTTCGGGGAAGGTTTTGTCATGTATGCACTGGCCTGCAGGAACTTGCAGGAAGGAGTATCATACCACACTATGATGAGAGAAACCACATTTATTAGTATAAAATGAGTCCTCACAATGATGGACCTTTCTGTGGGAGTTGATCAATCGATCTTGGTATTGTTCATGTCCTTCCATAGACACCAGTACCCAGCATTGAAAATCGCAGCTCGAGATTGCCATTTCATCTCAGATCTCCTAGTTACATGGAACCGTCTCTCTAAGAAATATGAATCATTTTTTCCATGAGTAGAGAAAGACTAATTTCTTACTGAAAAATACTACACTACATGAGCCTACACTCCCTCAAAAAATAATTGATTTGTGATCTCTTAACACCTATTGATGAAGTCGTGGCACCCTGATGCCATATTGATCCCAAATTTCTTGATGTTCTTGTCCATAGAAACTTAAAGGTTTCTGATTCACCAAGTAATGAAGTTTATCTTTTGTCAATCTAATGTCACTAGACCTTTTAATTCCACCAAACCTGATGGACAGGCGAGGAAATCATCCTATGAAAATATCTAGTAGAGAAAACACCAGACAGCGAAGGTGTAATCACACACCAATAGGGTTTCAAAATTATCTCAATGGACTCAAGTAGAGCCTGTTGATCGCTGTTAAAAATATCCATTGTGAATCCAAGATGTTTAAGTGCTTCCTTTACCATGATCAGAGGATCCGTAAATCATGGCAAGGAGAGAATGGAGTCTGCCTAGTTCCTCATCAAGAAAAGGATATCCGTTATGCTGACTATCCGCTGAGAACTCTATTGTAGTGTCTAGACAAGAGGGTTATGTTTCTAAATAATGGGTGAATCGAAACCACACCCACTCTCCACACTAACCCCACAGATATGAGACATGAAATGACCTCAGATATTTTATTCCTCAAGGATTTCCGACACTATCTTGGATTACATGCCATGAAGATTGCTATGAAGACTCCGAACATTTATCCCACCATCATGGATTGGTATCACCAGCCTCCCCCAAAAGGACTAATTTTATTTCCTTATGACTTATTATCCCAAATGAAGCTACATATAAAAGTATCAATAGTTTTGATCATCGCTTGCAGAACATTTTTGGATGCCAAGGCATGTATATGAATCATAGACAATAAACTATTAACCAAGGCTAGGTGTCCCCCAAAAAATAAAAATTGGGTTTTCCAATTGAGAACAAGACTTTTTATCCTACTTAAAATATGATCTAAATCACACACACAAAGTCTAAATGGATATATAAGAATTCCTAAGTACTCCATAGGGAAGAAGCCTTGTTTCATGTTCAGGCAACTGCAAAGGGAGGAGACCCGCATAGATGAACTATTGTGGGTGATAAAGATGATTCTCATAGATTTTATGATAACCTGTCCACTCTAGAAACAATACACCTCTATAATTTTCTTGATTCCTCAAACAGAGTAAATTGGTTAATGAAAGTTATCTCTTGAGTGAAAATATTATGTGTGACCCTGATTACATGATCCCAAATTTTATGTATTAACCTGATTACATGTTAACAATGTTTTTCATGGACTATATTACATGTTCATAAATGTTAACGGAGATCTATATTGAATTTTTACAAATTTTAAGTGTTAACTAAATTTCATGATTGAAATGTTATTCAAGAAAAAGATCACATGTTCACAAAGGTTATTCATGAACCTAATTTCATGTTCCCAATGTTATCCAATGAACTAACTTTAATCTCTATATGTTTATGAGTGGATCTAGTTTCATTTCCATATGTTTACGTAGGGGCCTGATTTCATGTCAATAATTTTACAAGTGAACATGTTTCAATTTATACATACTTACAATGATATAGGATTATATGTACAATACAAATTTCTCATCATGTAAAATTTTTATAATCTCAATTATTATGATCATTTAATATATTTTGATTCATGTCTAATGAAATAATAATATACATCTCATGACCCTTGTACAAGATCTTTCTCAAGAATGGAATGGTCTTTATATGATTTTCATTTGTTCTCATATTCTATTTTTCATGTTATGTTTATGTATCTCCCTTGTTTACGCTTAATGATCATATCATCTTACTATTTCTTTTGATTATTTTCCCCAAGACATGGAAAAAGGATTCAATTATGATATTACACAAGGTTTCTATGTTTGAAGAGGTAGGTAGGAAATGATGTAGATGTTTTAGGAACCTGTTGATCATGTTTCTATGTTTCCAATGATAGTAAACTAATTAGGAACTTGGGCGAGTGTTTGTGTAATGGATGATATATTATGAAACAAAAATGATGTAATTACATTTTATGTTATGATTAGGTCACTATATCACCCACAAAAGAGAATCATGTCCTATTAGTGTGAATGTGTGTGACCAACATAAGGTGATAGTAAATATAGGGTCAGATCATCAATAACAAACTCCCAATAGAGATTGTGTAATAAGTTTCCATTATGATGACCAAAAGGTACTAAATGGACCTCTCTTTTTGATGAAATAGATTTTAGTAGCCTAAAAGGATTGATATAGAAGAAGTGTTCATGTATGTTCCTCAGGATGAAGCTTTACAGATAAAACCTAAAATTGGAGCTCCATATCAAATGACAGGAGTATAGAGATGAAAATATGACCCATGCCTATGTTCAATAGTAAAAAAGTAAAGTGTAATAAGTATATTACATTTAATGGTCTCATGTGATGCTATGTCATAAGCCTCTATCACATAAAGTTGTCTACAGCCTTATCTTCCAGCTCCTTTAGTTTGACATTGGCCACATGGAGGTAGTGGTGTAAGATCTCCTATTATATTAGACCACTAATTTCTCAAGATCTTGGATATCTATCTTCTCCTCTTCCAGTTCCACCTCCCAATGGTCCTACAAACTCTCTCCTAGGAGATTACTAATAATGAAATTGCCTCTATTAGTGTGGTTTATCTGCTATATAAATGTGATCCTATTCATGTCATGTTGGATAGTCATTAACCATGTGAACTCACATTTCAAAATCATAAAACAGTCCCCTATAGGCTACTCAGGTCATTTGAGCTACCCCTACCATGTGATTGTGCCTGGTTTTTGGGAGGTCTCATGCATTGAGATGTATTCGACTACCTCTAGCAAGATATTCCTAACAACATAGCCTTGTAACATCCACTGCCATGTCCAACATCCTAGAGTCCCTAAGAAAATAATATCTCTATCACTTGTTCATACACTACCACCCTATAATAGGATATAGTGAACAAGGATTCCATGGTGACAAAGATCTCTCTATGAAGTCCCTTATCAAACATCCACTCTCAGAAGTAACTACATTGTATCTTATTGTAGGAGTACCATGTATGGTATGTGAACCACATGATGTATTCAAACACTATCATACCTATTTGATGCATATCCAGAAGCACATTAATGTAAACTTAGAATAATAATAAAGTTTATTACCACTCAGAAAAGAGCATCTATAATTTGTGCCACAAGAGTGTCGACACATCATGCATCTAGGTAGAAAGACTCCACTAATTCCCATATTCTCCATGTAAAATGATAATGGCCAACAAAACCACCCAATCGATCAGTGTTTTGGTAATCTTGATGATAAGGACTACCATCTATAGAAAATCCTCCAATTCATTTAGATATAACTCACCGTGAAACCTTAGTTGCCTCTAGAGCTATAAATCATAGAGTGCACTATGAATTCACAAATCCTCATCCTTCTATAGTGGTATGATATTCCACTCCAAATATATGGTGGTTCTACCTATCCACCATGACGAATAATATCATGGGATGGACTCTAAACTATGGCATCATATTTCATCGGACTGATATCATGATCTGGAACTACTATCGTGGATTACATTTTTCACAAAGGAATCTAGAAAATTATCAAGATACACCACATTCAGATGATCACATATTTTTTGGGGGAACCCACTAGATAAATCCATCCAAAGTATCAATCCCTTATTATTCATGTAAATTTGATCCCATAAACCAATTTTGTGGAATATTGAGTTGATATAAAGGTAGTAAAAGTAATTTTGAATTGATATGTTGGCCACCCATACCATAAATGGGTACCATGGACTGAGAGACAAACATGACATAATTTGAAATTGTGTCCCCGTGTCTTATCCAAAGTCTCGTAAGGGGAACCCACCAAAAATTATACCATGGAATGAACTACTCTAATACCAGTTTGTCATGACCCGAATCATACCAAGGCTTGAGGCACAACTACCCCAAGACCAGCTGTAACCATTAGGGGTTGAAAAATTATTGAAAGTAATATCCTAAATGGGAGGCCTTATCTTAATATATTTGTATGATCACACACCCAACCATATCATTGTATAAATGTAGAGGAATAATAATATAAATATGGAAAAACTAGAATATAACTATTAATTTAAATCACATTAGGTGTACAAGGGAAAGAAAATACAATGTAAAAAGTAAAGGGGAAAAATGAATTCCCAAATAGAATGGTTTCCCAACCTAAAAATTCTCTAAATTAAAAGTTCCAAGAGTGCCAAACTCCAGATCTCAAATATCCAACTACTGTACACTATAGAATTCACCATGTATCCCTAAGATCCTCTTATTATGACACCAATATATCCATCATCGGCATAATACATGAAACATATAGATAAGGATATGTAGGGGTGAGTATATACATACCTTGTTGGACACACACAAAAGCTGAGGGGGTGGGGTACTAATAGACATGATATGAATATATAGTATAAAGCTCAACCAAAATAAAGATAGAAATTAAATATCCAAAAATGGATATTGAAATATATATTTATTATCAATCCAATGAAATACTAATGATAATGAATGGGCTATCCATCACAAAACCAATCATTTTAAATAGTGTCACTTAATCCAAAAGTCCATCAATTATGCCCAAAATTTTCAGTTTCTTCCTAGAAGATGACATCCCATTCAATCCACACCTCTCTATTTTGTCTCACGTCTGAGGGTAAAATTTTCAATGTAACGGGCATGCACCCAAATGTCAATGGGGGGACACTAAATAAGTAAGTGTAGAGGAACCACTCCCCAATGTGTTTGGGGTGTTGAGGGGGGTCAACTCTATAGGTAGATTCCCCACACCTTGATATGACAAGGGGTTATACTCGAATATTTCGAGATTCTGCACCACATCTGATAGTGGGTTACATTCACTAGATATAGAATCCACACTCTTGCTGATGGGGGTCCACTATGTGTGTCACAAGGACCTATTCCATATAAAATAATGAGTTCCACTTAGTAGGTAGATCAACAATGCCCCTGGTGATGTGTGGTTCTACTCTATATGTCGAAGACCCGCACCCTACCTGATAGGGGGTTCCACTCTACTGTCATGAGGACCCTCTCCCTATCTGATAGGGGGATAAACTCTATTGATTGAATACTTATATTGTTATCCAGCAGGGTGGTCCAATATAGTGTCATGAGGACCATTACACTATCAGATATGGGGTTGTACTCGGTAGTGGGAGGACCCACACCCTGATCTGTCTAGCTGTTCCACACTACATGTCACAAGGGATCATCTTCATATTCACAATCATCATTATGTGAATCCTAAATAAGCATCATGCCTAGAACATCTCAAATCATAACCAAAAATAGAAAACTGATGGCACTATCATGTTATACATGGAAAAAATACAAAATATTTTTTACTCATGGGACTACATCTGAGTCCAAATGAAGGATATATGAGAGTTATATGTTTCCTAAAAAGGAAACATGGGGAATAAAGAATTAGAGGGAAACACATGGTGTTTGGTCCCGCTCGATCATATGTCCAGGTCCCTAGAGGTACATGGCTCTTGAAAATATGGCTTTACAAAGCATGTAGATTGTGCACAGAGTGTGTCAAAGCAACCTGGGGTCATACCCATTCATTTTGGTCATGTCGGGGAACATTTTCATGTGTCTAGGTAAATTATTAAATAGAATTACCCACCTCATAGAGTTCCTCCTTAGTCTTGATCAGTTTTCATGTACTCCAACACATGATGGGTGGCTTGCTATGACCATTCTTGTGTACTGTTTAAATACACATTGGGCCATCGAAACATGTTCACATGGTGTGTGGGGCATCCACACGCCATGTGGTACATATATTTCTATGAAACCATATCCACCCCATCCAGGGAAATACAAATTTTGTTTTCTTCAGATTACATGAAATATAGTCATGATTCGTCCATATGTTTAGATCTATTCATTGTGCACCATATCTAGTGTTTTGTTCCTCTGGATCGGGATAGGTTTCTTCATTAAAATGAACTATCTAACTCTGGGCACTGTTTTTCGGCCATTCTATGTCAAAAAATTGAATCCTAGATATTCTCATCCCAACCAATACAAATTACATCCAACCTATTAGTTGTTCCCTCTATGTTCCCAATTCCAATCAGTGATTCCATCACACACAACACAAAATCATCCCTAATTCTGGTTCCATTCAATATATGTGAATCCATTATAAATATGGGGTTCCTGTGGGGCTAGGTACCACTCAAAAATGTTGATTCATGGACATGTATCCATATGCGGATAAAAACAACGAATATATTGATAAATGGTCTATAATAAAAGTTTTAATTTTTCATTCCAAAGTATCTTTCCCAATAATCAGTAATTGGGAGATCAAAGGTGAAAATTTTAAATAATCAAATTAAATCGGTACATATATGTTGGAAACGTTCGATTAGAATTGATTAATAGAAAATAATTGATCATACATGATATATTTAATAAATAAAATGTCATAAAAATTAATTTTGATGTCATAACTTGAGACAATATCAATTTTCATTGAAAAACACACAATATCGCTATTGTGAGGAGTCATCAAATTCACTTAAATTTGATCTATGTGGATCCAGAGTACCTTTATCATCTGAATTTGATTCCCCAATGAATCGGGGGAGGGACAATCTCAATTATACTAATTTTAATGTGTCTAATCCTAGATAATTTCCATAGTAGGTTATTTATATTATTAGTTTAGGTTAATATAATTAAAATAAATGAACATTATTATTTATATTAATTAACCACACCCCCATGTTTTCTATCCATTCGAACACCCTATGATGAAGTATTTTTTTGGTCCTAGGGTAATCCTTATGTTCTCAACTATGGTCACTATTTCTTGATATTAGAGTTCATTTATTATATATATCATTTTTTAAGAAACTATGCACATGTACTATAATATTTATTTAATATTACTATAAAATTAATTCCTAGCACATCGAGACGGAACATCTCATGTTGGCTGAGTTCATAGCTCTGAAAATATATTTATAAATATTCCAAATTCATAGAAGTACAAAAATTGGTCTATAAATCATTTCCATCATTCATTTAATCCAAAAAAACATTAAAAAATATAAAGATACTAATCTTGCATCTGGATATCCTAATTTCTTGAATACTCCTATACATTCCCTTGCTTCCACAACATACAAACCAACAGTATGTTACTTCTATATACGGTCCTCTAATATCCATCCATGATCTACATCAGGTTCTCCATAAAGTCGGATCCATCCATGGTGTCCAACTATCCCCAGTTGATAACGTGCATAGGTTTGTGCTCCTGTCTCTTTGGTTGTGAATAATTGAAGACGTTGTGAACTCACTCCAACAGTGGTGGTGGGGTTAGGTAGTAATAAAATTCTCTAACCATATGCATTATCTGGGTTGGCATAATGATCCTTAGGGTATATTTCCACTCTGGTGGAATCTTCACAATCCACATCATTAGTAGACTCTCGGGAAAATTTGGTCTCCCTACTCAAACTTCAATGCCCTATGATGATGATATATATAATATTTCTTCTTACTTTTTCCAATCCTTGCCTATAAATAGACGACAAGGGCCTTCTTCATCATCACAAACACCAACTCTAGACACACACTATATGTCTCACTGATCTCTTTCTATCACAAGTGAGACCTAAATAGTATTTTTTATTAGGCCTAGAAATCTTCTATGTTGATTGTATATTGTTATTTATTATTGTTTGTGTAACACCCGAAAATTTTATGAGAAATATTTTTGTTTTTATGTTATATAAATCATCAAAGGAATCTTTCACTACACACAACACTATCTTGGACTACTTTACATGCAATCGAGACCTTCCTCGATAGCTTGCGTCGTACGCAATACCGAGTTTCACTAAACAACGATATGCTATTAAAATATTATTAAAACTAACCATTATGAATAGTAATACCCACTTTTTGAAATTTTTTAAATTTTATAATTCAAAATGGACTTCATTTTTGGATTCGGAATATCAAAATTTTCCTATGGTGAAATTTTGGTATTTTTCCTAAAACTTTCAATTTTTGATGAATAGTGAAAACATCTGGTTACTATTTAAAAACCGATTTTTTATTTAAATGATTATTTATTTTATTTATATTTATTTTAGGTCAAAACTGATACATAATACCTATATAAGTTCAATGCAATTCATTGGAGTCATTTTATAATAATTTTAGATATTTAAAAATTTTATTGATCTTTTTGTCGTCTTTTACCCACCTCCTAGGAGAATTTTCAAATTCACATAAAACATAATTTTACCACTTCTGTGAGTGGAATTTACAAAATCTGAGAGACACGGTTAATATCAAGGACTAATATTTGGTTCAATGAGATGAAAATAATTTTTGATGAATAGTAACTTTTTACTTTTTTTACCACAATTAAAAGAAAATAGGGTAATTAAGTGTAAAAGTGTTATTATTATTACCTAACACATGTCCTATTTCTATTGGATAAGTTTAATTCGACCAAAAACAACCATAGAAATAAAAAATGACCATTTAGGCCCACTTGGATTAGATTAGGACATTTATTATTAATTTATTTAAAGAAGGGTTAAAATAGATAAATCAATGTTTAATAACTAAATCATTTTTAATATATGGTTATACATAAGATAAATTTGACTATAAATATTCATTAGAAATATAAAAATATTTCCTACATAATGGTATTTTATTTGTAATTTTTATACTTAAAATAATTTAATTTATTAATGACACAATGATGATGAAGTAATTATCTTATTAATGAAATTTTGACATAATTCATGTTATAAATACCAAAATAAATTTAATTTGAGACTTTTTATGATTTAAAATAATTTTATAAGTTAATATGACATGTTAGTATTGATTTAATTAACTTTTTTCTAACTAATAATTCTGTTATGATTTTCACAAAAATCAATTACCAAATAGTGTCAAAATTGACATAAAATAGTTTTTAAAACAAATATTATATTATTAATTGTTATTATATGCCAAAAATATAATTTTAGGCCACTATACTTATATCATGATAGTTTTATCATTAATGGACCACTTGGGGGTCGCTTGGATGTATATGGTATGTTTATTAACTATATAATATTGAAATACAAAGTGACATGGTAAATGTCAATCTAATTAACTAAGACTTAAAACTAAAAGATAAGGTTAATATAATGACCTAAAATTGACTAAAATCTATTGTATGAGAGGCTTTCGACCCATCCCCATCTTATATTAAAAATAAATCAATTTGGAGCTATTAAAAACCGAATATGACATTATAATAAAATAATATTTTTAGTTTTTCCATAGGTGCCCCACTCCTCCCTTATAAAAGGGAACCTCCTCCCTCTCTTCCTCACACCACTTTGACCTTCAGGCTTGGAAAACCCCTGAAAAATTCTCTTCTCCACTTCCTTATAAACATCCTATAGGTCCTGGTATTCTTCAAAGAACAATTTTAGTGCCCTAAGAGGAGGTCTCAAAGAGGCACTTCAAAGAAGAGGTAATGTCTGTTACCGATTGTTTCAACTTTATTTCTTCTTCCACTTATTCTTATTTAGTTGTTTCACTGTGAAGTAATAACATAAGTATCACTAATATACTGATATGTTATTATATGTATTAAAAACCCCTATTCCACCATCTATCCATCCTACAGAAAACGAAATCACCACGCGTGTGTACGTACGAAATACCGTCTCCACGCCGTGGTGTAATCTATTTTCCACCACCACCTTACTCGGATGGGTATAATGGTGTAAATAATAAAAATATATGATTATTTTAAATTGATATTGTTTCTGAAATAGTATACATACACTCCAATACAATTCTACGATCATGGGAACGATATCATCGCTCGTGCGTACGTACGGAATACCATCTCCACGATGTGATGCAACTCATTATACATGATCTTCATTGAATAATAATTATATAAATTAATTGAATGAATGAATATTATATATATTACACCAATAACATTCTGGAAATGAGGTATCTATAACCTAAAAATAAGAATAATAATTTATTCGACAAAACATGCATAAGAACAAAAAGCAATAAACACCTGAATAACAAGTAACAATGATATATTACTAATAAGAAGCTAAGAATATGACCATATATGATATCATAAAAATAAGTATGATTCTGGAATAAGTCAATGAAATTATTTAAATCATTATATAGGAGGTTCAGACACTTACGAAGCAAATCAGACCTAAGGTAAGGGAAAATCTCGTAAATCTTTTTTTATCCGAGGTTATTTATACTTCAGAATTTACTAGGGAATATTTATCATCCACATGAATGTTTCCTCAATATGTAATATTTATATCCTTCTACATTTGTTTAAATCCAATTTTACCCTTCGGTGAGTTTTTAGTAAAAGATACAAAAGGAATCTTTTGTCGTTTTTTCATACGAGGTACTTTTTGACTTTTCCGACATAAGTACGAGAAGAATGTTTTCTTTAAATTATACGGAATGAATTGATTTTTAAAAAATTATTTCCAAGAAATTTCCTTTACAAGTTTTCATGTTTCTTTTTAGTCAAATTATTTTAGTTTAAAATTGTATGACACGTTAAGAAAGGAAAAAATGCTTTTGAAGTAGAAAGGATATTTTCCTCAAGAATGGAGTTCAAGTGTTTTATCAAAATTATTTTCCATATAAGATAATATAGGGTTCTGTTTCTATCACTATTATCACATTTATTTGATTATGTGGTGATGGAATTATTTTTATTAATCGCTTTGTCTTATATGAATTGTTTTATGATGTCACGATGTTTAAGAATACCATTTTTATTACATGGGTTATGAAATGATGTATGATTTATGATTTTGTGGCACACATAAGAAAGGTATCATTATGAGATGGGTGGAACCTATATCTCCCTCCAATGCATTGGGTAAGGATTTATATCTCATGAGATATACAGGGATGGAACAGCAGGTTAAACAAGTTCAGTGAAACAGGACTGAAACGAGGAGTGAACTCGGTTCAGAAATGGACATTGTCCACTAAGATAGTCTTGGAAATGAGTCCTGACTACTAAGAAATGATTTTCTATTATTATGTGTCTATTCCACAAAGCATCATGATTTAAGTTATGATTATTGGTATTACATTTCACTACTATAATTTATCCCATGTTATGAAATTATGATCTCTTTTGCAGGTTAATATTTCCAAAATGTTATGTTCTTATGAATATGATGTGATTGATATTTCTTTTTTTTACCCTTACCGAGCATTTGAGCTCACCATTTTGTGTGTTTTCTTTCCCCAGGCTAGGAAGAAGGTTATTAAGTAAGTTATGACAAAAAGGGACTCTAGATGTGATGAAATAAATTTGAGACAATGTAGATGATTTATGAACCAGTTGTTTATGTTTCCCATTTTCTAAAGACACTATACCTATACGGTCCTTTCATGGTTTTTTTATGTGTTGTAATAAGTGTACTTCAATTTTGAAGTATTAACAATGTATGTAATGTATGGGTCGTTATAGTTGGTATCAGTGGAAAGGTATAGTCAACCTTTGGAAACTAGGATGTGGAATCCTTAGTAAGAACCCCAATGATAAGATTAAGCATAGAACACAATATTAGTCTTTTAGAAATGGCCATGAACAACCTATGATAAGACCTTAACTGTGAAAATTTATTCTTGATTATGTGGTTTCCTATTATAATTAGTGTTACTCACACTATTATTCTTGGTTTTAGTGAATGGATAGAACCCGAAGGAACCGTATTAATGCGAAGTGCAATGGGTAATGTAATGATTGTCCCCCTGAGAAACCAAACATTATTGGAGCTAGAGTGCAAAATCTTGTAGCCATGATCACACAACATTCTCAAGCTATGAATCATGCAGGACTTCCAAATGAGAAAAGGAAGAAGCAACATTCTATTGAATCATTCATGAGGCAGCGTCCACCTTCATTCAGCGGGTCTTCTGGTCCATTAGTGGCTGAACAATGGATCAGTACCACTTAAATGATATTTTGAGTTCTTCAATGTTCTGAACATGATAAAGTCATCTTAGCAGTTTATCGCATGGAAGTTGAAGCTGATCAATGGTGGAATCTTATCAAAAATACGAGGCAAAGGGATGAAATTGAATCCATGGAATGTTATGAGTTCATGAACTTATTTTTCAATAAGTACTTCCCTCGTATTCTCCGAAAAAATATGGATAATGAGTTTCTTGAACTAAAGAAAAAGGATGATGAATTTGTTGGTACCTACGAAGCAAATTTTACAATACTTGCAAGGTATGCTTCTGGTATTATTATCCAACCTGAGAGTAAGATCGATCTATTCTTTAGTGGCTTAAAACCAAGTCTTCGAAGGGAGTTATCCATAAGGGACTTCAATAGCTATGAGGAAATCGTTCGATATGCTCTCAAAGTTGAGATTGATATTGGAGTAACCCATCAGTCATATGGGTTTGATAAGAAGAGTAAAATGGAATTCAAAGGAAAATCTTAAGATCACACTGAAAAGAAGATGAGTTTTTCATTATGATCAAACTGTGGAAATAAACATGGAGGGAGTTTTCTTAAAGAGACAAGTAAAAGTTTCAAATGTGGAAAGGAAGGTCATCGGGCATTTGAATGTCACAATGATGGGAAGAAGATGTCTAGAAATGTGAACATAGAAAAGGTTACACATAGTGCACCTCTTACAATTCAATTTTACAAGTGCAAGGAAATGGGGAATTATGCCAATCAATGACCTAATCCAAGGGTTGTTGATGATGATAGAAGTCAACAAAATCTTAAGGCTAAAGACAAAGGAAAGTCACATGCAATTTCTATCAGTGATGTGGAGTACGATAAAAAAGTGGGGAAAGGTACCCTTACCATCCACTCTAAAGTAGCAAATGTTTTATTTGATTTTGGATCCACCCACTCTTTTATTTCGGAATAATTTTCTAAGGGTATCACCGTATTACCTCAACAATTAGATTTTGAGTTTGTTGTGACAACCCTTAATGGCACAACAGTCACTTCAAAAGTTTATAATTCTTCTCCGACTGAAGTTTGTGGATAAGTGATTCCTGAAAATCTTGTGGTCCTTCCTATAGTGGAATTTGATGTGATTCTTAGAATGGATTGGCATTCTTTATATGGAGATCATATCAATTTCCAAAGAAGAGAGGTCGCATCTCATATTCCAGATCAATCTATGATCGTCTATCAATTCAAGGAGGAACATAACCTTCCAGTGGAAATTTCTTCCATCTTATAGGTCTTGATTCCACTAAATAAAGGTTATTTATCTCAAATGGTGGGTGAGAAACTCATGATTAAGAATATTCCCATTGTATCGGAGTTTGATGATGTCTTTCTAGAGGAATTTTTGGGTCTTCCATCAAATCGTGAACTCGAGTTTTCAAATGAACTCATACTGGTTACTTTTCCTATTTCAAAGACACCTTATAGAATGGCCCCAATTGAGTTGCAGGAATTGAAGAAGCAACTTCAAGAGAATCTTGATAAGGGATTCATACGCCCTAGTGCGTCACCTTGGTGAGCACCTGTTCTGTTTGTTAAGAAGAAAGATGGATCAATGAGACTCTTTATTGATTATCGAGAACTTAACAAGATCACTATCAAGAACAAATATCCTCTCTCATGCATTGATGACTTATTTGACCAACTACGCAGAGCTCAATACTTTTCCAAGATTAATCTTCATTCAGTGTATCATCAACTAAGGTTCAAAAGGGAGGATATACCAAATACGGCTTTCCGTACAAGGTATGGACACTATGAATTAATACTGATGCCATTTGGTCTTACTGATGCCCCTGATATCTTCATGGATCTGATGAATAAAGTCTTTAGAGACTATCTTGATCAGTTTGTGGTAGTCTTTATAGACAATATTCTTGTCTATTCAAAGAGAAAGGAATAACATGAAGATCACTTGAGAATTATATTGAAGACCCTGAGAAAGTATAAGCTTTATGCCAAATATACCAACTGTGAATTTTGGCTTTAAAAAGATTTATTTTTGTGTCACATAATCTCAAAAGAGGGGATATCTGTGGATCCAGCAAAAATAGAGGTTATCGAAAGATTGTCGAGACCAACAACAGTAACTGATATCCGAAGTTTTCTTTGTTTGGCTAGATATTATTGACGTTTTGTGAAAGATTTTTCACGATTATCTAATCCAATCACCAAGTTGACTCGGAAAGGAGTTAAGTTTGTTTTAACAGAGGAATGTGAAGATAATTTCAAGGAGTTGAAAAGAAGGTTATCCAATGCACCTGTGCTCACAATGCCTTGTAGTGGAGAAAGGTTTGTGATCTACAGTGATGCATCCAAGAAGGGATTAGGGTGTGATCTCATTAAAAACGATATGGTGATAGCTTATGTCTCACGACAGTTGAAAATCCATGAGTAAAATTACCCAACACATGATTTGGGGTTAGCTACGGTAATCTTTTCATTAATGAATTGGAAGCATTATCTTTATGGAGAAAGGTGTGATATTTATACTGATCATAAAAGTTTAGAGTATATTTTCACACAAAAGGAGCTGAATATGCACCAAAGAAGATGGTTGGAGCTGAATAAGGATTATGACTGCTCAATTCATTACCACCCTGGGAAAGCAAACAAGGTGGCAGATGCATTAAGTCGACAAGACCGTTCTAGTTAATCCATGATGAGGATCACAAAATATCCAATATTTATGGATTTACAAAGGATGGATCTTGGAATTATAATGGAAGGGGAAAATCGTATCTTTCTCAAATGAATGTTCAACCATATATACATGTGAAGATTAAATAGGCACAAAAAGAAGATGTAGAGTTACAAAAGAAGGTGAGAAATGTTCCTGAATTCAACCGTGATTGTGATGGGATAATAAAGTTCATGAATCGAGTTTGTTTTCCTGCCATCCCAGAATTAAAGATGGAGCTACTAGATGAGGATCATAGTTCTTCATTATCTATTCATCTTGTAAGCATGAAGATGTATATGGACCTGATAGAGTACTTATGGTGGGATGGCATGAAAAAAGATGTTGCTGAATATGTCTCTCGATGCTTGGTCTGTCAGCAAGTTAAAGCTGAGAGACAGAAGTCTAAGGGGATGTCACAACTATTACCCATACCCGAATGGAAATGGGAAAACATCACTATGGACTTTGTCACCGGACTTCCTAAAACATCCAAAGGCAATAATGCTATCTAGGTCATAGTTGATCGTCTTACAAAGTCAACACACTTCATTGCTATTAGAGAGGATTTCTCTCTAGATCAGCTTTCCAGGATATATGTGAAGGAAGTGGTAAGATTGCATGGAGTACCACTTTCTATTATATCTGATCGGGATCCAAGGTTTACTTCAAAGTTCTAGCGAAGAATTCAGTATACTCTAGATAAAGAGTTGAGTTTCAGCAAGGCTTATCATCGTAAGACAGACAGCCAGTCTGAGAGGACAATTAAAACTCTAGAAGATATGTTGAGAGCTTGCTCTAAAGATTTCAAAGGTGGTTGGGATCAACACCTACCTTTGGTGGAATTGTATTATAATAATAGCTTTCAATCCAATATTCAGATGGATCCTTATGAAGCTCTCTATGGAAAGAAATGCAGGACTCCAACTTGCTGGGATGAAGTTGGAAAAAGAAAGCTGTTAGGACCTGATCTTGTTGATGAGATGGCAGAAAAGTTCTGATCTATTCAACAACACATAAGAGAAACTCAGAGTCGACAAAAAATGTATGCCGATAACCGAAAAAAGACCTAGAGTTTGAAGTGGGTGATAAAGTTTTCTTACGAATATCTCCTTGGAAGAGAGTAATGAGATTTGAAAAGAAGGGAAAGTTGAGCCCTCTGTATATCGGTCCTTTCAAAATACTGGATCGTATTGGGAAGGTTTCTTACCAGTTGGCGCTTCCACAGAATCTCTCTCAAGTTCACGATGTGTTCCATGTATCTCTCCTGAGAATGTACATACATGATCCTTCACATGTACTCATCTCAGAAGTTGTACCGCTGGAACAAGATCATTCTTATGAAGAACAGCCGATAGGGATTCTTGATCGTAGTGAAAAAGTCCTACGGAACAAGACCACTCGCTTTGTGAAAGTTTTATGGAGGAACCGCCAATTAGAATAAGCTACATGGGATCTTGAGGATATGATGAGGGATAGGTATTCTCATCTGTTTGTTACAAAGTGACGAATTTGGAGGGAAAAATTCCTTTTAAGGGGGGTAGAATGTAACACCTGAGACTTTTATGAGAAATATTTTGTTTTTATGTTATATAAATCATCAAAGGAATATTTCACTACACACAACACTAGCTTGGCTTTCTTTACATGTAATCGTGACCTTTCTCAATAGCTTGAGTCGTACACAATACCGAGTTTCACTAAACAACGATATGCTATTAAAATATAATTAAAACTAGCCATTATGAATAGTAATACCCACTTTTTGAAATTTTGTAAATTTTATTTTCCAAAATGGACTTCATTTTTGGATTCAGAATATCGAAATTAGCCTAGGGTGAAATTTTGGTATTTTTTTGAAAACGTTCAATTTTTGATGAATAGTGAAAACAACGGGTTACTATTTAAAAACCGAATTTTTATTTAAATAATTATTTATTTTATTTAAATTTATTTTAGGTCAAAATTGATACATAATACCTATATAAGTTTAATTCAATTCACTGAAGTCATTTTATAATAATTTTAGATATTTAAAAATTTTATTTAACTTTTCACCGTCTTTTACCCACCTCCTATGAGAATTTTCAAATTCACATAAAAATTAATTTTATCGCTTCTGTGAGTGGAATTTCGAAAATACAAGAGAAACATTTAATATGAAGGACTAAATTGTAGTTCAATGAGATGAAAATAAATTTTTGTGAATAGTAACTTTTTACTTTTGTTTACCACGGTTAAAAGTAAATAGTGTAATTATGGGTAAAAGTGTTATAATTATTATCCTAAAAAATGTACTAATTCTATTGGATAAGTCTAATTCGACCAAAAACAACCCTAGGAATAAAATATGACCATTTAGGCCCACTTGGATTAGATTAGGACATTTATTATTAATTTATTTAAAGAAGGGTTAAATAGTTAAAATCAATGTTTAATAACTAAATAATTTTTAATATAGGGTTATACATAAGATAAATTAGACTATAAATATTCTTTAGAAAGATAAAACGATTTCCTACATAATGATATTTTCTTTTTAATTTTTATACTTAAAATAATTTAATTTAGTTATGACACAATGATGATGCAGTAATTATCTTATTAATGAAATATTGACATAATTGATGTTATAAATACCCAAATAAATAAAATTTGAGACTTTTATTGAATTACAATAATTTTATATGTTAAAATGACATTTTAGTATTTATTTAATTATCTTTTTTCGAACTAATCATTCTGTTATGATTTTCACCAAAATAAATTACCAAATAGTTCCAAAATTGACATAATATAGTTTTTAAAACAAATATTATATTATTAATTGTAATTATATTCCAAAAATCTATGGTTCGGCCAATATACTTATAAAATGATAGTTGTATCATTAATGGACCACTTGGGGGTCGCATGGATGTATATGGTAAGTTTATTAACTATATACTATAAAAATACAAAGTTACATGGTAAATGTCAATCTAATTAACAAAGAGTTAAAAATAAGAGATAAGGTTAATATAATGACATAAACTTGTATAAAATCTATTGGATGAGAGGATTTAGACCCATCCCCACCTTAGATTCGATATAAATCAATTTGGAGCTATTAAAAACCGAATATGACTTTATAATAAAATAATATTTTTAGTTTTTCCAAAGGTTCCCCTCTCCACCCTTATAAAAGGGAACCTCCTCCCTCTCTTACTCACAGCACATTGAGCCTTCAAGATCGTCCAACCACTGCCAAATTCTCTTCTCCACTTCCCTAGAAAAATCCTAGAGGTCCTTATCTTCTTCAAAGACAAATTTTAGTGCCCTAAGATGAGGTCTCAAAGAGGCACTTCAAAGAGGAGGTAATGTCTGTTACCGATTCTTTCACCATTTTTTCTTCTTCCACTTCTTCTTATTTAGTTGTTTAATTATGAATTAATAACATCAGTATCACTCATATACTGATATTTTACTATAATTACGAAACAACACTATTTCACCATCTATCCATCCTATGAAAAACGAAATCACCGCACGTGCGTACGTACGGAATACCGTCTCCACGTCGTGGTGTAATATATTTTCCACCACCACCTTAATTGGATGGTTATAATGGTGTAAGGAATAACTATATATGATTATTTTAAATTGATATTGTTTCTGAAACAGTATACATACACTCCAATACAATTCCACGATCATGGGAACGATATCATCACTCATGCGTACGTACGGAATACCGTCTCCACGATGTGATGTGACTCGTTCTACATGATCTTCATTGCATAATAATTATATAAATGAATTGAATGAATTAATATGATATATATTACACTAATAAAATTCTGGAAATGTGGTATCTTGTCACGACCCGACCTCGGGGCCCGTGCTGTGACTACCCCAAGCCCGCCTTCCATAGGCCAGGGGCTGGCGACTAGCACCAAGGCGTAAAAATCCCAGTAAACAGGGAAGGCATTGCCTTTGTAAGTAACAACCACACAGAGTCAGCAAGCGGAAAGTAAAGTGCAGAAAGGTAAAGGGGGCCGGAAATACAAGCCCAACTGTAAAGTACAACTGAAAAGTAAAGTACAGCAACTGAAGAAAAGACGGCGGCCTCGTGTCGTCCACTGGCAATCCCACCTGAAGGGTGGGTACAGATAGCCTCCAGGCTCCTCGGGTCCCACGTCCGCTCCGAGCACGTCCCGCCCAGTGGTCCACCTCCAGGTGTCGTCCTGCTCCACGCCCCAACCGTGATCAGCGCTGTCCGTCGTCTGCATCCAACACAACAAGGTGCGGGCATAGCCCGTGCAGGGGTGAGTATAAGCTACTCAGTAAGGACCCCGAGACCCCCGAAGGTCTCCTGAAATCCACAAAGGATATAGCACAAAAGAAGGATGAAATCACGAAGTAACATCTGACTCGACTTAGGTATATGCCCATACATATACCTAAGTCCCCAATTCCAGCTCTGCCCACGAGCTCAAGAACAACTCAATCCACAAAGGAAAGCAAGACTCAAATCTACAAGGAGAGTAAACAGTAAAATCCACATAGGATAGTTCAACACAATCCACAATGGAGAGTAACATACGATTCAGCTCAACCAGGTATACTTTTTCAGATGACGTCAAAGATGATCACTGATCCATCTAAGTCGTCGGACCCACGAAGGATCGATAGGTACTAACCCCCGCAAAAGACCCACGTAGGATCGGGCTCACACAGAACCTGTAGGCAGTGGCTCACACAGAACCGGTAGTAAGGACCCACATAGGATCGGGCTCACACAGAACCTGTAGCACTGATCCACGTAGGATCGCTGAGTGCAGTAGTCGACGCAGTCCACTGAGGATCTCTGCTCTGTCGTCGCCGCAGTCCACGAAGGATCTCTGCTCTGCCGTCGTCGCAGTCCACAGAGGATCTCTGCTCTGCCGTCGTCGCAGTCCACGGAGGATCTCTGCTCTGTCGTCGAAGTCACAGCCAGCGCTAGGGTTCCCGCACATAGCGAGCTCGTTTAGGAGGGTCCGCTCCACGAGCCGAGAGGCTGATACATCAACTGACACGTAGTCCGAAGTTGATGTATCCAAAAGTTCCGTATCGACAACAGGATCTCAACGCAACAGACGGCGCGTCAATCGGACGCCCGGTCTGAGAGTTATTGGCATTTTCGTCCCAGGGGCCCGGTTGGTTTTTATGGAAAAACCCACCCGACCGTACTCCGCCTGTATCCTATCCTCGGGCGGAGTATGCCAAAAGTTCCGTCTCACTTAGAGGAAACTACCATAGCTGACGGTACGTCGATCGGACGTCCGTAGCTCAAGTTATGAGCGTTTCCGCTCCGAGGGCCCGGTTGGTTTCGTGTACGAACCAACCCGGCCGAACTCAAAGTCTTCCGAAACCTTGAGTATAATATACCGAAACGACCGTCTCGATCCAAGGATCGCGTAGCCGCTGACGGTTCGTCAATCGGAGGTCCCAGGCCCAAGATATGGGCAAAAGACCGAAGAGGCCCGAAAACGGGGGTTCTGGGCCCGGGGCGACCCGGCCCGAACCCCCCCCCCCCTGGGTCGGCCGAACCGGGTCGGCCCGAACCGGGTCGGCCCGACCCGGCCCGACCCGGCTAGGCCGGGTCCGGTCCGGCCTTGGCGCGGCCCGGCCGACCGGACCGGCCGGCTCGGCTTCGGCTGAGCGGCCGAATGAGCCGCCGCGGGTTTGACCCGCGGCTTTGGAGAAACGCGGCCCGCGCGGGCCGCGTGCTGAGTGGCCGGACCGCGGACGCGGTCCGGCGGTTCGCCGCC
Source organism: Viscum album (assembly GCA_963277665.1). Lineage (NCBI taxonomy): Eukaryota > Viridiplantae > Streptophyta > Magnoliopsida > Santalales > Viscaceae > Viscum > Viscum album. The sequence continues at coordinate 1,119,340,231 of OY728120.1, forward strand.
GCCGCGGCTCGGCCGCGGCGGACTCCTCCGGCGGCGCGCCGGGCGCCGCCGCCTCCGGTCGCCGGCGCCGCCGCCCCCTTCCGCGGGCCGCCGGAGTTGCTCCGGTGGCCCGTTTTGCCTCCCGTCTGCGCCGATGCTCCTCCCGGGGGCCGATCTTCACTGCGGGATCAACAGATCGCCCCTGCCGCGCGGTTTGTCGTCGTCCGCCATATCCGCACAACAAAAGAGATCGGCGGAGGGTTGCCGGGTCTTGTTCGTTAGACCCGCACCCTCCGCGTTAGTCATAATCAACGGGAGGAAAGGCTACAACAATTTTTAATCAAGATAAAAAATTGTTCACTCCTTTTCTTATAAACGGCATTTCAATTTTTAATTAATTGAAATTATTCATGCCGGTTCTTTATTCAAAAGAAATAAGAACACATGAATGAATCATCAAGAAAATAAACCCTTACTTTGTCGTCGTCGTCGGACGAGAGGTCGTCGCGGGATCGCTCGTCGCGGAAGAAGGGGGGATCGTTGCGTCGTCGCGGTATCCGGCGTCGCGTCGCCAATCTCCGGATCAAGAACAAACGGATTTAATTAATTAAATCCGTTGCCATGAATTTTTTAACGAAAAGAGAATTTAAACGATCCGATTCTCACCTTAGTTGCCGAACGAGGATCGGCCACGGAAGAAGAGGCGTCGCCGAAGAACGTCGCGGTTAAAGCTCGTCGACGTCGCAGATCTCGGTGTGCGTCGTCGAATTTCGGTCGCCGTCGTTCTTCGCGTTCTTCGCGTTCTTCGCGTTCTTCGCGTTCTTCGCGGGGAGGGTGGAGGCCCATAGAATCTCGCACAACGAGTAATCCTCCAAAGGAAAGAGTTGGTCTTATTTTATTATTTTGCCAACGAACGAAAACGCGTAAGTAACGACCCATTAAATTCGTTGAATTAATTCAACGAATGAAACAGCCCATTTAATTCATGAAATAAACCGCCCAATTAAATGGTCTGTTAAGAATTAAAGAAAACGTTTCGGTTGACTTTTCAGTTACTTTAACGGGTTTTCGCGGGTGCGTTACTTAGCGAAAGAAACGGCGGGGCTCGTGCGGGCCCCACCTCACAAATATCCTACCAAGGGGGTAGGATATTTCCGGATAGCATCCTATCCAGTTCAACTCAGTTCAAGCCGTCTTTAAGTGGCTTCAAGTGGCTTCCAAGCAGCTTAAGTGAAATAGAATAAAGTTGTCGCACAAACTTTATTTTATTTCTGACTTAAAGCCGCAAAATTTAAAAACCATGTCTGAGCAAACGCAACTCCGGAAGAGGCGTTTCTAAGCAAATACCGGCGCTGCGATTTCATCGGTGCCCTCAGAATTTGATTCTGGGCACCGGTTCAAAAGATAGAAAAACCCGCTCGTCCGTTCACTGAACGTACCCGAGCCAAACTTCAGAAATTGATTCCGGGCACACCGGGCCTCGGAATCAGGTGCCGTCTGAAGCTGCGCTCTTGTAAAATTCCAAAGAAAATTAAGAAAAAAAATTCCTTGAAATTTGCGGGTCTTTACATTACTCCCACCTCAGGGATTTACGTCCCCGTAAAGTTACATCAAAAACTAGGGGAACAAATGGGGGTACTGAGCACGCATCTGAGCCTCCCGCTCCCAAGTGCTCTCCTGGAGGTTCCTGTGCTGCCATCTGACGCGCACAAGAGGAATCGACCGCCCACGTAGGACCCGCTCCTGTCGATCCTCGATCTCCACTGGGACCTCCGCAAAAGTCGCCCCATCGTCCACGTCCAGCTCCCCAAAGTCGATGATGTGCGTCGGGTCGTGCACGTATCTCCTCAGCTGAGACACGTGGAAGACGTCGTGCACCCGGTGCAACTGAGGTGGTAGAGCCAGGCGATAAGCCACCTCTCCTATCCTGCTGAGGACCTGGAAAGGCCCGATGAAGCGTGGAGACAACTTGCCGCCTCGGCCAAATCTCCGTAAACCACGTCGAGGTGAGACACGCAAAAAGACGTGGTCGCCATCCTCGAACTCTAGTGGCCTCCGCCTCCTGTCAGCATATGACTTCTGCCGGCTCTGAGCTGTCCTCATCCTCTCCTGGATGATCTGGACCTTCTCTGTCGTGGCTCGGACCATCTCTGGTCCCACGAGTGCTGACTCCCCAGGGTCTGTCCAGCACAACGGTGATCTGCAGGGTCTGCCGTAAAACGCCTCGTATGGTGCCATCCCGATGGTGGAGTGGTAGCTGTTGTTGTACGCGAACTCCACCAAGGGTAGGTGGTCCTCCCAGCTGCGACCAAAGTCGAGAACACATGCACGGAGCATGTCCTCGAGTGTCTGTATGGTCCTCTCCGTCTGACCATTCGTCTGAGGGTGGAAGGCTGTGCTCAGATGGAGCCGCGTCCCGAACGCCTCCTGCAACCCCTTCCAAAGCCGGGAAGTGAAACGAGCATCTCGATCGGAGACGATAGACGATGGCACACCGTGAAGCCGTACGATCTCCTGGACGTAAAGACGTCCCATGCTCTCCACTGAGCCCTGCTCTCTGATGGGTAAGAAGTGTGCCGACTTGGTGAGTCGGTAGACAATCACCCAAATGGAGTCGTGACCTCTGGAAATGCGTGGAAGTCCAGTCACGAAATCCATAGATATGCCATCCCACTTCCACTCCGGGACCTCCAAGGGCTGTACCAAGCCTGCTGGTACCTGATGCTCTGCCTTCACCTGCTGGCAGGTGAGGCATCGTGAAACGAACTCTTCCACAACTTTCTTCATGCCCGGCCACCAGTGCTGTCGCCTGAGATCCTGGTACATCTTCGCCACTCCAGGATGTACCGCCAAGGGAGAAGTTTGAAACTCTCTCAGCACCTCCTCTCGCAAAGCGACTGGTACGAAGGTACGTCCTCTGAAAAGGATGTCGTGCTCTGCTCCAAGGGAGAAGCCATCAGGCGCCTGACCTGAGGATATCAGTGCACGCCGGGTCTCACAGTCAGCGTCCTCACGCTGAGCCTCTCTGACCCGCTGTAGAAGTGGAGGAGAGACTGTGAGAGACTGAAGAAAGGCTGCTCCGTCTCTATCCACGAAGGATATCTGTAAGGAGGCTAGCTGCTCCGTCGCCTCCTCAAGTAGCTGAATGCCCGTCCTCCTGCTGAGGGCATCGGCTACCACGTTCCCCTTCCCAGGAGTATAGACTATCTCAAAGTCATAGTCCTGGAGGAACTCAAGCCATCTCCGCTGTCTCAGGTTCATGTCCTTCTGAGAGAAGATATACCTGAGACTCTGGTGGTCAGAAAAGACTGTGAAGCGCTCGCCCATCAGATAGTGCCACCAAGTCTTCAGAGCGAAGACCACTGCTGCTAACTCCAGGTCATGAGTGGCGTAGTTCTGCTCATGTGGCCTCAACTGACGTGATCCGTAGGTGATCACGGCCCGCTCCTGCATCAGGACGCATCCGAGTCCAGTCCCTGATGCATCGCAGAAAACTACGTATCCAACTCCCTCCTCAGGCAACCTCAAGATAGGTGCGATGGTCAACCTCTGCCTCAGCTCCTGGAAGCTCTGCTGACATCTGTCTGACCACACGAAGGGTTTCCCCTTCTTTGTCAAAGCTGAGAGTGGTGCCGCAACTCTGTAGAAGTCTGGCACGAATCTCCGATAGTATCTGGCTAGGCCCAAGAAGCTCCGCACCTCTGTCACGCTCTTGGGTGGCTCCCAAGCTAGCACTGCCTCGATCTTCGCGGGATCCACTGCAACTCCCGCCTCAGAGATGACGTGCCCCATGAAATGGACCTCACGTAACCAGAACTGGCATTTTGAGAGCTTGCCATAAAGCTGGTGCTCTCGGAGTGTGTCTAGCACAACTCGCAGGTGGTAGGCATGCTCCTCCTCAGTCGTCGAGTATACCAAAATGTCGTCAATGAAGACCACGACAAATCGGTCGAGGTATGGCTGGATGATCCTGTTCATGAGGCTCATGAACACTGCTGGAGCATTGGTTATGCCGAATGGCATAACCAAGAACTCATAATGGCCATACCGACACCTGAAGGCCGTCTTCTGCACGTCCTCGTCTCGAACTCTGAGCTGATGATAGCCTGACCGGAGGTCTATCTTCGAGAACCACCGCGCTCCCTTGAGCTGATCGAAGAGGTCATCAATCCGTGGCAGCGGATACTTGTTCCTCACTGTCACCTGGTTCAGGCGACGATAGTCGACACATAGTCGCAAGCTCCCGTCCGCCTTCTTGGCGAACAAAATCGGGGAAGCCCAGGGTGAAACACTGGGTCGGATAAACCCCTTGCTCTGCAAGTCCTCCAACTATACCCGCAGCTCCCGAAGCTCGGCGGGGGCCATCCGATATGATGGAGTAGATATCGGGGCTGTCCCGGGGTACAAGTCGATGTAAAAGTCTACCTCTCTACAAGGAGGTAGCCCTGGAACGTCGTCGGGAAAGACGTCCACGTACTGGTCCACCACTGCAGGAAAAGCTGGACTCCGCACGTCCACTGCTCCTAGGATGAGGCTAGCCAACTGATGAGAGATGGGCTGCGCTCTCCTCCGCGGAAGTCCATCCTGTGCTGCAAAGGTTCCCTTCTCGCCGGTGAAGGTAAACCTGCTCCCGTCGGTGCGAACACATCGCACCTTGCGCCTAAAACAGTCGATCTGGGCATGAACCGTGGATAGCCAATCCATGCCCAAGATGACGTCGTAAGGCCTCGACGCCGCTACAAGGAGATCCCAGCCGAAGCTCTCGCCTCCTAGAGTAAGCTCACACTGCCGGCACCAGTGCGTAATCGTCGAGTCTGCTCCCGTAGGAGTCTCTAGCCGTAAGGATCGAGCCAACGGCTCAGTCGGAATCTCCGAGCTCCGAACAAGGGCAGAGGCTATTAAAGAGTGACTCGCTCCTGTGTCTATAAGTACTGCAGCAAGGGTGGAATAGACACAGATCGTACCTCGAATCATCTCTGGCAAGTCGGGGTCGTAGGCCTCCACTGCCTGGAGCTGGGCCTGTCCCTGCCCGCCAGCTCCATGTGGTCGAGGTGGCCCTCCTGGTGGTGGTGGGGGTAGATCCTGGAAGCGTCGCCCACCACCCGCTGCTCGGCCAGCTCCTCTGCCTCGTCCGCCTCCTCCCTGCGGACCGCCACGGTCGACCCTCTGCCTCTGCCTGGGTGGCCCCTCCACCGTCTGCTGCTCCTCTGGTCGGCGAGTCGGGCAGTCACGAGCCATGTGACCCTGCCCGCCGCAGGAGTAGCACAGCCTGCCTCTCGGAAGGCTGGCACTCCGCTGTGTGCCCTGCACTGCTGAGCCGGTGTCCTGAGGCCGTCTGCGTGGGGGTCTGGTCTTCCTGGACCCGAGAGTCATCCGTCGGCTACCTGCTGCCGAAGACTCAGCTACCTGCCACCCTGCGCTAGGTCTCGCTGCTGAAGAAGGCTCTGCCAGGAAGCTCTCGATCAGGAGGGCTCGCTCCAGCACTCCCGCCTGGGTCGGAATGCTGAGGGAGATCAGCGACACCCGAATCTCCTGTCGCAAGCCCTGCTCGAAGGTCCGGGCCCCGAAAAAGGGGTCCCGTACCATGTCGGTCGAGTAGCGAGATAGGTCAGTGAACCTCGCCGCGTACTGAGCGACCGTTATGCTGCCCTGGCGCAGCTGGAGAAGCTCCTGGATGCGCACCGCTCGGAGGGTGGCCGGGACCAACTCAGAGCGGAAGAGGCTCTCGAAGTCCGCCCAGAGCAAGGATGCCTCATCGTGAACCTGGAGCATCAGGCTCCACCATCGTCCTGCCGCCGCCTGCAGGAGGCTCGCTGCGAGAATCACCATGAGATCCGCTGGTGTCCTCACTAGCCTAAAGATCCGTACCACCGCCTCTAGCCAGTCCTTGGCGGCCTGGGGGTCCGCCTCACCGCGAAACCTGGGTGGTCGCTGGCTCTGAAACTCATGCAGTGCCCTAAGGCGACGTGCATCGTCAGCGTCTGGTACTAGCAGAATCGGTGGCTCGGCGGGTAAAGCTACCGCCGGTGCCACTGCTGGCAAAGGGCCCTGCACCGAGGCCTCGTCGCTCGGTGGGCTGCCGTCGCGCCCTACACTCGGAACCCTAGCTGGCTGTCGTCGCGGGGCCATCCTGAAAAGGAGAACAAGAGCACCACAGTCAGAACAGTATACCTGGTGAGCTGGCACAAGTAATCACAAGGAAAACTTGAGACTTTCATAAAGCAGATCAGTATACCCGGTGAGCTGACACAAGTAATCACAAAGAAAACTCGAAACACACACGCAATCAATGTTTTCATGCATTAAGTTGGAAATCAGGAGTCAGTGTCCTGGTGTACGGATACGTCGGCCGCCGCACCAACACTGGGCTCCCTGAACTGATAACCATACTCAATACACTAAACACTATTGCTTCATATAGAAAGAAAGGACGATCAGAGTCTGCGGTAGAACCGACCGCCTCTGATACCAATTTGTCACGACCCGACCTCGGGGCCCGTGCCATGACTACCCCAAGACCGCCTTCCATAGGCCAGGGGTTGGCGACTAGCACCAAGGCGTAAAAATCCCAGTAAACAGGGAAGGCATTGCCTTTGTAAGTAACAACCACACAGAGTCAGCAAGCGGAAAGTAAAGTGAAGAAAGGTAAAGGGGGCCGGAAATACAAGCCCAACTGTAAAGTACAACTGAAAAGTAAAGTAAAACAACTGAAGAAAAGACGGCGGCCTCGTGTCGTCCACTGGCAATCCCACCTGAAGGGTGGGTACAGATAGCCTCCAGGCTCCTCGGGTCCCACGTCCGCTCCGAGCACGTCCCGCCCAGTGGTCCACCTCCAGGTGCCGTCCTGCTCCATGCCCCAACCGTGATCAGCGCTGTCCGTCGTCTGCATCCAACACAACAAGGTGCGGGCATAGCCCGTGCAGGGGTGACTATAAGATACTCAGTAAGGACCCCGAGACCCCCGAAGGTCTCCCGAAATCCACAAAGGATATAGCACAAAAGAAGGATGAAATCACGAAGTAACATCTGACTCGACTTAGGTATATGCCCATACATATACCTAAGTCCCCAATTCCAGCTCTGCCAACGAGCTCAAGAACAACTCAATCCACAAAGGAAAGCAGGACTCAAATCCACAAGGAGAGTAAACAGTAAAATCCACATAGGATAGTTCAACACAATCCACAAAGGAGAGTAACACACGATTCAGCTCAACCAGGTATACTTTTTCAGATGACGTCAAAGATGATCACTGATCCATCTAAGTCGTCGGACCCACGAAGGATCGATAGGTACTAACCCCCGCAAAAGACCCACGTAGGATCGGGCTCACACAGAACCTGTAGGCAGTGGCTCAAACAGAACCGGTAGTAAGGACCCACATAGGATCGGGCTCACACAGAACCTGTAGCACTGATCCACATAGGATCGCTGAGTGCAGCAGTCGACGCAGTCCACTGAGGATCTCTGCTCTGTCGTCGCCGCAGTCCACAAAGGATCTCTGCTCTGCCGTCGTCGCAGTCCACGGAGGATCTCTGCTCTGCCGTCGTCGCAGTCCACGGAGGATCTCTGCTCTGTCGTCGAAGTCACAGCCAGCGCTAGGGTTCCCGCACATAGCGAGCTCGTTTAGGAGGGTCCGCTCCACGAGCCGAGAGGCTGATACATCAACTGACACGTAGTCCGAAGTTGATGTATCCAAAAGTTCCGTATCGACAACAGGATCTCAACGCAACAGACGGCGCGTCAATCGGACGCCCGGTCTGAGAGTTATTGGCATTTTCGTCCCAGGGGCCCGGTTGGTTTTTAGGGAAAAACCAACCTGACCGTACTCCGCCTGTATCCGATCCTCGGGCGGAGTATGCCAAAAGTTCCGTCTCACTTAGAAGAAACTACCACAGCTGACGGTACGTCGATCGGACGTCCGTAGCTCAAGTTATGAGCGTTTCCGCTCCGAGGGCCCGGTTGGTTTCGTGTACGAACCAACCCGGCGGAACCCAAAGTCTTCCTAAACCTTGAGTATAATATACCGAAACGACCGTCTCGATCCAAGGATCGCGTAGCCGCTAACGGTTCGTCAATCGGTGGTCCCAGGCCCAAGATATGGGCAAAAGACCGAAGAGGCCCGAAAACGGGGGTTCTGGGCCCGGGGCGACCCGGCCCGAACCCCCCCTGGGTCGGCCGAACCGGGTCGGCCCGAACCGGGCGGCCCGACCCGGCTAGGCCGGGTCCGGTCCGGCCTGGGCGCGGCCCGGCCGACCGGACCGGCCGGCCCGGCTTCGGCCGAGCGGCCGAATGAGCTGCCGCGGGTTTGACCCGCGGCTTTGGAGAAACGCGGCCCGCGCGGGCCGCGTGCTGGGTGGCCGGACCGCGGACGCGGTCCGGCGGTTCGCCGCTGTGCCGGCGACCCGCGCCGCCGCCACCTTCCGCGGGCCACCGGAGTTGCTCCGGTGGCCCGTTTTGCCTCCCGTCTGCGCCGATGCTCCTCCCGGGGGCCGATCTTCACTGCAGGATCAACAGATCGCCCCTGCCGCGCGGTTCGTCGTCGTCCGCCATATCCGCACAACAAAAGAGATCGGCGGAGGGTTGCCGGGTCTTGTTCGTTAGACCCGCACCCTCCGCGTTAGTCATAATCAACGGGAGGAAAGGCTACAATAATTTTTAATCAAGATAAAAAATTGTTCACTCCTTTTCTTATAAACGACATTTCAATTTTTAATTAATTGAAATTATTCATGCCGGTTCTTTATTCAAAAGAAATAAGAACACGAGAATGAATCATCAAGAAAATAAACCCTTACTTTGTCGTCGTCGTCGGACGAGAGGTCGTCGCGGGATCACTCGTCGCGGAAGAAGGGGGGATCGTTGCGTCGTCGCGGTATTCGGCGTCGCGTCGCCAATCTCCGGATCAAGAACAAACGGATTTAATTAATTAAATCCATTGCCATGAATTTTTAAAAAAAAAGGAGAATTTAAACGATCCGATTCTCACCTTAGTTGCCGAACGAGGATCGGCCGCGGAAGAAGAGGCGTCGCCGAAGAACGTCGCGGGTAAAGCTCATCGACGTCGCAGATCTCGGTGTGCGTCGTCGAATTTCGGTCGCCGGCGTTCTTCGCGTTCTTCGCGTTCTTCGCGTTCTTCGCGTTCTTCGCGGGGAGGGTGGAGGCCCAGAGAATCTCGCACAACGAGTAATCCTCCAAAGGAAAGAGTTGGTCTTATTTTATTATTTTGCCAACGAACGCAAACGCGTAAGTAACGACCCATTAAATTCGTTGAATTAATTCAACGAATGAAACAGCCCATTTAATTTACGAAATAAACCGCCCAATTAAATGGTCTGTTAAGAATTAAAGAAAACGCGTCGGTTTACTTTTCAGTTACTTTGACGGGTTTTCGCGGGTGCGTTACTTAGCGAAAGAAACGGTGGGGCTCGTGCGGGCCCCACCTCACAAATATCCTACCAAGGGGGTAGGATATTTCCGGATAGCATCATATCCAGTTCAACTCAGTTCAAGCCGTCTTTAAGTGGCTTCAAGTGGCTTCCAAGCAGCTTAAGTGAAATAGAATAAAGTTGTCGCACAAACTTTATTTTATTTCTGACTTAAAGCCGCAAAATTTAAAAACCACGTCTGAGCAAACGCAACTCTGGAAGAGGCGTTTCTAAGCAAATACCGGCGCTGCGATTTCATCGGTGCCCTCAGAATTTGATTCCGGGCACCGGTTCAAAAGATAGAAAAACCCGCTCGTCCGTTCACTGAACGTACCCGAGCCAAACTTCGGAAATTGATTCCGGGCACACCGGGCCTCGGAATCAGGTGCCGTCTGAAGCTGCGCTCTTGTAAAATTCCAAAGAAAATTAAGAAAAAAATTTCCTTGAAATTTGCGGGTCTTTACATATCTATAACCTAAAAAGAAGAATAATAATTTATTCAACAAAACACGCATAAGAACAAAAAGCAATAAACACCTGAATAACAAGTAACAATGAAATATTACAAATAAGAAGCTAAGAATATGACCATATATGATATCATAAAATTAAGTATGATTCTGTAATAAGTCAATGACATTATTTAAATCATTATACAGGAGGTTCAGACACTTACGAAGCAAATCGGACCTAAGGTAAGGGAAAATCTCGCAAATCATTTTTTATTCAAGATTGTTTATACTTCAGAATTTACTAAGGAATATTTATCATCCACATCCATGTCTCCTCAATATGTAATATTTATATCCTTATACAATTATCTAAATCCAATTTTACCCTTCGGTGAGTTTTTAGTAAAAGATATGAAAGGAATATTTTGTCGTTTTTTCATATGAGGTACTTTTTGACTTTTACGACATAAGTATGAGAAGAATTTTTTTTCAATTTTACGGCATGAATGGAATTTTAAAACATTATTTCCAAGAATATTCATTTACAAGTTTTCAGGTTTATTTTTAATCAACCTATTTTGGTTTAAAATTGTATGACATGTAAAGAAAGGAAAAATGTTTTTGAAGTAGAACAAATATTTTCCTCAAGAATGGAGTTCAAGTGTTTTATCAAAATTATTTTCCATCTAAGATAATATCGGGTTATGTTTATATCAATATTATTTCATTTGTTTGATTATTTTGTGATGGAATTATTTTTATGAATTCCTTTGTCTTATATGAATTCTTTTATGATGTCACGATGTTTAAGAATCCCATTTTTATTACATGGGTTATGCAATGATGTATGATTTATGATTTTGTAGCACACATAAGAATGGTATCATTATGAGATGGGTGGGACCTATATCTCCCTCTAATGAATTGGGTAAATATTTATATCTCATGAGATAGACATGGCTTGAATGGGAGGTTAAATTGGTTCCGTGAAACATGACTTAAATGAGGAGTGAACTCAGTTCAGAAATGGTCATTGTACACTAAGATAGTCTTGGCAATGAGTCTTGACTACTATGAAATGATTTTCTATGATTATGTGTGTATGAAACAAATCTTCATGTTTTAACTTATGATTATTGGTATTAAATTTACCTACTATGATTTATCCCATGTTATGAAATTAGGATCTCTTTTGCAGGTTAATATTTCCAAAATGATATGTTCTTATAAATATGATGTGATTGATATTTCTTTTTTTACCCTTACTGAGAATTTGAGCTCACCCTTTTGTATGTTTTCTTTTCCCAGATCAGGAAGAATGTTTTTAAGTAATATATGCCAAAAAGGGACTCTAAATATGATGAAATAAATGGTATACAATGTAGATGCTTTATGAACCAGTTGTTTATGTTTCCCAGTTTCTAAAGACACTATACCTATATTGTCCTTTCATGGTTTTGTTATATGTTGTAATAAGTGTAATTCAATTTTGAAGTATTAACAATGTATGTAATGTATGGGCCGTTATAGTTTGATAAATATTCCATGGGAAACTGATCCTCCCAACTTTGACTGCAGTCTCTCAAGAAACTTGTCTGCCTATCCTCCAACACCTAGATAATTCACATAGTCTACCCATCTCTATAGGGGGGAGATTCTATACTCCTCCTCATCTTGGTCCTGAATACCTACTTCTTGAAAATCTACAACCATGTTGTGATCCAGACATCAAGGGTGGAGACTATAGTCCAGGTAACCCCATGAAGGAAAACATTCTCCCATATATATAGCTACCACCAACTATATACCAAACTCTTTTTCCATATAGTAAGGAAGTGTCCCAATGTCATGATTCGGTCAACTACTACCAAATTGGAATCATATCCATTCATTATCCATATAATCACTATATAAAATTCCATTTATATTCAGATGGATTTCAACTCTAGGATTTGAGGTGGATACAACAATCCAGCTGGAACATGGTGCTCAGCCTTAACCTAACAATAGGTGCGTCATCAAGAGATGAAATCATCCAAGATCCATCACATTTTTGACCACCGAAAATACCATTACTGGTATCTTTATATATTATAAACACCAAGATTAAAATATAATGTTTATTGGTGGAACTGTCACATCCAGTCCTCTAGCATCCTTACTAGAACAATTATCTTTCCACAAAAAATGATGATGTGATTCACTCGATCATAATATCCATCTAGTGAATATAATGTAGATATCTGGACACAAAAGACCTCAAAATTGATATCTACTAGATGAGACTCTCTCCCAAACATGAGAAGTTTAGTGGTCATCACGATCAACAGATGAAAATCCTCATCCTCATAATTATTAATGGTCCGTTTCAAGGATGATATCTACTCATAATCCCCATATAGTAAAAGATCTTGGGAATTCCAAATAATGGGATGTTCTCCCATTTTCCCTTCTTTATAGTATAGAATATCTAAATATCATAGTAGTTTATTATTTCCTCCAATCATTACAATCTTGTGTTCAGGTCTCTATATGTGAAAGGGTACATAAGAATCCAATGGTCTGAGTAAACCATAATGTGAGCCCCCATAATATTATACATCTAATTTTTTTATAAGACTAATAACGATATATATCGGTATTCAATAGTGTAGTTATACAAATATAGTTTCAATTTCCTTGACCCATATGTGATAATTACCTACTGCTTCCTCAACACATAGTCATTCCTGGATCATGAGTCATCGAAATACACTGCGTTTTTTTACCGTCTCCAATACTCTCAATAAGGAAAAAAATTTATCCTCAGCCACAACTCCTTGAAGTTCATCAAACACTAGAAAGTACGAGTAAATGGATACAATTTCTATGTCAATGTGGTTAAAGGGGATACAATCTTGGACAAGACTTCCTCAATCCAACTATAGTACCCCACCAAGCTGTGAAAACTCTACACCTCTTACATTCTATTTGATGGCTCCCACGAAATCACTACATGAATATTCATTGGTCCAATGGATATTCTATAGATATAAATGAAATTCAAAAGAATATGAACCACATGAATCCATAATTTTTCATTGCAAGTTTACCATAAATCAGGTCATCCCAATGAAAATCTAAGACCATCTTCAATTTCTCAATATTCTCATCTTCTAATACAGAGTACATGAGAATTTTTTCAATGAATAAAACCAAAAATGGTATATATAAGGATTAAAATATGGTTCATCAAATCCATAAGAACAAAATAAAAATTATTTAAACCAAATGGAATTAAAAGGAACTCATTGTGTCTATAGAGACATTAGAATTCTAGCATCTGAATATCAGCATTGCAAACCCTCAATTGGATTTAACTAGAAGCGATATCGATATTATAGAATCATATAAAAATTGAAACAAGTTAAATAGTTCATATATCCATTTCAATGGTTAATTTTTATTTATACTTACCTCATTCACCTATTGATAATCAATACAAATATGCAAGGTAACATTTTTATTTTTCACGAACAACATAGCTGATGTTTAGGGGGACACACGGGGCCGGATAGAACCTTTCTCTCAAAGGTCATAGAAATGAAAAACTTGCTCTCCAAGATCGGTTGGGGCCATCCGATTAACACATATAATATCAGAGTGGTCATGGTATGAGGATCATTAATTTCCCATGATTGTGTGAAATATTTTTTTCAAATTAATCATTCATTCTGATATTATCAATTTAAAGTGACACTATAAATAGTTATATATATATATATATATATATTAAAACACTAAGAAAAACATTCCATTAACATGGAAACAAATCGGATTGATCTACATGAAATACTAAATTAGGATACATTACACACAACATTGACATAGCATTCTCTTCACGCAACCCTGACATGGCGTACGTTATAATCAATTTCAAGTCTCTACAAAACATCATGTTATTTTTGTAATTATTTAAACGAGTTACTTATAACCAAGAAATTAAAAAATATAAATAATAATAACAATAAATATATATCATGTAATTTTATAATTGTATTATATATTTAGAATATATTTATAATGAAAATTTTATTTTTTTTGTAATATCATTATATGTTTAAAAATATTATTTTCTGTAATGAACATATTTTCCTGTCCTTCTATGAAAAAAATAAACTATTTTTAGAAACATGTAGAAGATTAAATTGATAAAATAAAATACATATTTTAATTTCTAATGTGAAAATGAACATAGGGTGATGTTTTGAGATTTTTCTAAGAAACCTCAATTTTTGATGAATAGTCCAAAAATACTGTTATTTAGTTAATGATTTTTTTTCTTTATATAATTATTGATTAGACATGTAATTTTATATTTTTAAAAGTCATATTAGATCAATTATCCATCAATTTATACAATTAATTCATTATAATTAATTTTAAATTGAAATTGAATTTAAAAACCTAACAAACTTATGAACATTTTTCTACATTAAAACTAGTTATTTCATCCCCTGTGCGAGATTATTATTAATATTAATTATTAAAAATATATGAAATGAATTTAGAAAAATTCACATAAATCATTATAATATTTATAATATTTATCTTGTAAAAATATCATGTAATTGTGTAGAAGAAATATTAGTAAAATTGATCGAAATTAATCACATCGATTAAGGTCAAATTAATTTTAATTAGGGACTAAACCTTAACCATAGGGGCACAAATGACCTATAAAATTGTCCAAAACACCTCCAATAACAATATTTCATCAATAAAATATACATTATACATTATTTCTTATTTTAATTGACTTTTTTATGTATGAACATGTGTTTACCTAACATTTTTTTAAAACATCAGTGTGAGTCCTTTTCCTTCCAAATATAAGGTCACAAACTCTCCCAATTCCCCACACCTATAAAACCAATTAGTTACAGAAAATATCTACCAAATAAACATTCTAACAATCCTTTCTTCCCCCTTTATTCCTTCCCATGGGAATAAATAAATCCATGGAATCCATTAGGCACAAACCAAAATAAATTATCTAATTAACAAGAAACATCATCTCTCGTCATTATTTATTTTATTTTCCTTCTACACAACATAAATATAATTATTAAATTACATTATAAAAAAAGATTAAATTAAACATACTATTATGTTGTTAGGATATGTTTACAACCTATACACACACACACACACACAGAGATCCATCAAATCGGTAAGGAACATACTATTTATGTGTACGGTGAACTTCCCCCTTAGTAAACGATGATTGTAAAATTTTCCATTACCTCCTCTCATGGTGGAAATTATGATGGAAAATATATTTACATATTTGAAATATTATATATTATATATATTTTATATTATTTATTCCTTTTCCAGTACATATATTTTTTAATTTCCATTTAGTGTAAATATGAAAATTTCATTTGAGGAAGTGTGGACTACCGCTCGATCAAAGCAATGCTATTCCTTCATACACTACATGGAATGTATTAAGGATGGGTTTAATGAATATATATTTTATATATGATATAATAAGTCTATTTTAATTTTTATTTATATATATACATATATTTTTTTCAATACGACATTTAAACGGATATAACATTCATGTGTACGTACGGTCTACCCTCTCCATGAGAGGTGTATTCTGTTTCATACTTATATATTATATGGATTATGATAATATAAATATACTGAATATAATTTATATTTAAAACAAGGTTTAAATTTTGGAAATTAGGATATATGTATAAGAACCAAAGTTATAACAAATTAAGACACATTCGAAAAACAAAGCCGATATTAACTGAAGTGGAACCCTAACAGAGACAAGTTAACAAGAGGGAAATATAAACCAATAATACATCCATATAATGTATTATATTTATCAATATGGTTCTTTAATATAAGTATAATAAATTTATATTTAATAAATGGGATATTTCTATGAGTATGATGAGAATCAAGACACAATGTAAAGGAATTACTTCTCATTTTTTATTTCTATGAGATATATTCTTCATTCACCACCCATTCCATTTTTAGGATTTTTATAATACCCATGGATGGATTATGTGATAATTATACTTATATTTGTTGATTTTTATATATCCATTTTGATACAATCTCATCGCTTTTCGAGATTTTTAATTATTATGCTTATTTTAATGAAATATTATGATCTATTTATAATGAACAAAAAATATTGTTATTAGATTCTAGTTATTCATGATATAAGAAAATATCGGTACCATTTTATCAACTCTTTTCAACATAAGATATTTAATAAATAATTTTTAAGAAATCCAAAATTTACCCACTCTTCAGTCAGATATCTATGTAACGTCAATCCAATGTTTTCTAAAAAGGTTTTTGAGAAAATTGAACCTTTATCATATATTATTTGATATAAAATTTTAACAATTTTTTATTTAACAAATATTTTTAAAGTAATATTCTTTTCAGTTTTATAATGAGGAATTTCTCTAACATTTTTACCATGAAAATGGAATGTTTTTTTACATTGTAGGATATGTATGGACTTACCCACCATTAGTTAATTGAGGATTTTTTTCATTTATAAAATCATCATATTTATTAAAATGTTTTTAAAATATATTTTTATGAAAAAAATTTCAAATTTTTTTATGTATTAATGATACATTTTTAGTGAATAAAGGATATTTACATTAGGAAATTATTTCAAAATATCATTCAAAGTTATTTTATATTAATGATATAATCTATTTATTTTACTCATTCCCTTCATGGAAGTGATCCAATTGTTCCATTAATATTTATTTGAATGGTTTGTGTTTTTTATTGAATGATTTTTATGAAACCCATTTCACATACATGGTTTTTATGCTTCTAGAGCTTGCTTATTCTTATAGTTTATTATTTAATGATGTTATTATGAAAGCTATCTCTTTTTATAGGTTATTATGTGTTAAAATGTTAATGTTACACATTTCATTTCATGGTTTATGATTTTATATTAATAAAACATATTTATTTTTATGGGTCGTCATATAATGAATGTTGTATTATCTTCTAGGGAATGTTTGAATTATTTTATAATGATATGGGTGGGAATTATTTATCCCTAAAATGCATTGGTAATTGATACAACATATATATGCTCATAAGGTACATAGGTTCTATACAATTACCGTAAACGAGAAGGTACAAGGGTTGTAGTATAAAATAATAGAAAATGGTACATTATTTTTAGAACAATATCGAAAAAAAGAAGGTATATAGGTTTTAGCCCAATCCTGAAAACAAGAATGTACATGGGTTTTAACTTATGCCTACAATTTTTTGGGTACAATAGTTGTTATCCCAAACCAAAATCCATTAAACATATTGTATCCCACACCTAACATTACATAATGGTCTTAGAATAAAGCCTTGGCATAAAATATTATATTCTTATATGTACGCCACAAATCATATGACTTATTTAAATGTTACAATTTAATATCTCAGGATGTTTATTTCCATATGATTCATGTATTATGAACTTTCAGTATTTATATCAAAACTCATATTTATGATCGTTGATATACATGGTATGATCTACTGGTGATCTTTATCATGTTCAAAAACCATTATGTTTGTGATATGGATACAGATTTTCTTTATTTACCCTTACTGAGAATCTCGGCACACCCATTTATTATGTTTCCTTCTATAAGTTATGCAGAAATGACTTGGGTAGAGGTGCTAATTGTTGAGATATTTTAGGGAGATGTTAAATATATATCCCCAGGATAGATGATTTGTTTCAATGTTTCCAATGACACTAAACTGTTACCATCCTCAAGAACGTATTTTTTAATGTAATGACTATTCATCTAAAATGATGCATTATACCTATATGTTATGTGTGGATATCTATACATGGTTTTTTTGGAAATACATATTCATTCTTTAGAAACTATAATTAGAAAACCCAAGTGTGATCCCTATGGGTATTTCTAAAAATTTGTAAAGGGATGTATCTAAGGATAATTCTATTGATAAGGAAAAGTACGTTAAAGTGTTCTATAATATTTTTATTGTGTATAATTAGTGGTTTCCTAGAAATACATAATTTTCAATATACCACAAGTACATGTGGCTCTGGCACAAATATGCCTTATATTTGAAAAATCGATATGATGTTTCTGGGCTCACTGAGGATAATCTGGTTTGTGAAAATGGACCTTACAGTACACTTGGTTTGAAGCTCTGAGGGGATATTCTCTAGGAATTCACAAAACTCTTAATAAACCATAAAGGAGGATTTAAATATTAGTTGGATATGAATATATTTGGATGATCATAAGGTGAAATATGTTGAAGGATTATATTCTATAATCCAGGCATCATACAAGTACTTTTTCCTGATTATATGGTATCCCATGATGATAAATGTATCCCAAAAAATTATTTATTGTTTTAGTCAATTGTCAGAAACATAAGGAAAATGGTTAACACTGAATGTTTTAAATGTACGAGAATTATGAGGATATATATACCAATTATAAATCTTATAAATAGAATGAGGGATGTGGTATGTTTATTGTTTATATATTCAATGTTAGAGATACCTAAAACTATATGTGAATGGTATGTGATATTCATTTAGTATAGATTAAATTAAACATAATATTCCTGATTATATTGCATTTTAGGAACCATAAAACATGATTCATTTTTAATATTCTATGAAAAATGTATTAAGGAAAACGTTGACGAATCCTGAGTAATTGTTTATTAATATCGTTGAATGAATGATGTTTTTTTTGTTTTGGAATTAAAATATTATGTGATATGAATCAAGAAATATAAATGTATTTTTTGTAAAACGTTTCATTATAGATTGAATAGGATATGTTGAATAGTGATGAAAATATAGAAAATTTATTTCTGGGAAAGATGATATTTTGATTAAGATATAGTAAACGTTAATTGGTGCATGATTTTGAGATACTGAAGCTTGGATAATAATATGTTTGATATGAATAAGTAAATTGGATTGTATAGAGTACCCTTTAACTGATTATTAAAAAAATAGTATATGTTAGCATGGAGGATGTTTACAATATCTTGGATTGAAATAATGTCTCAGGTAATCATTGGAATAAGGAACTATTTACATTTTCGAAAATGATTTATAGCAATTCAGTGTTTTACCATGATTCATGGGAATATATGATATGGTTATTCACATGTTTTGAATGCGAAAACCAATAGATTCATTGTGTTTTATGGGGGATCAATGTAATTTTTATTTAGTGTCCTTCTTCTTAATGATTTTAAATTTTTTGTTTTATTAGAGTTATAAGGTTAACAATTTACAGATAGATTATGTTAAACACAATATTATGTTTGTGATATTAAATTTACATCTCATCGTATATGGATCTATACATGTTGAATAACCTATTCTAACCATTTCACTGATATATTAAGCGACGGTAGATAGAATGAATTATAATTTTATTTGTGGATATCATGATTTGTTGGTTCTTCTTGAATTAATAATTTACCATCATTGAGTGGAATAAGCGATGATGTGGGTATTGGGCAAGGGATACCAATGTGTGTTATTATATATATGAAAAGTAAATAATCATGTAAGTATGTTTCTTTATTATACAAGGTAATATAATAATACATTGAATCTAAGATATATATATTGAAAAATATTAATCCTAGCACTATTATTTATGATATATCATATGGACCCTTAGATCATTGCATATTTATAGTTTTGTGATCACCCACTTTTTCGGATCAATGTTCTTTCTATCTCCATCAGAACAAGATTGATAAATTTTTCTTCCAGGTCTATGTTTTCACTTACCACCAATGTTCTCTTATATCAGAACCTAGTTATATGATACTATGGGTAAACAATGTGTTTCCATAATTTCCTTTTTATAGGATTATTTAGTATTCATTTTTGTGATGTTGTTTTTTGTGAATTGAAATTTCAATTGTTAAAATTTTTATAAACTGAATGAATTTTTATGATCAATTTCATACACTACATGCAACACTGGCTTGGTGTACATTACACCCAATGCCGAGTCTCTATGAAACATCATTTTATGGATATAATAATTTAAATGGTTTTTTTATAACATAGCTATTAAAAAATATAATTTGAATATTAATAACTCTTATTCATGTATTTTTATATGGTTTTATATCAATATAAAATATTTAAAAAGCAAAATATAATTTCTTCTAAATTCAATATATTTTTTAAAATAAAATTTTGTTGAATGAAATTCATTTAACACACTTTTATGATGAAAAAATAGTTTGAAACCTAAATATAAATTTAATTTGATAAAAAACATAATTTTTTAATTTATAATTACCAAATTCTCTTAGGTTTAATTTTTTGATTTTTCAAAAAACATCGGTTTTTTTAATAGTGCAAAATACTACATTTTAGTAAGTAATTGAATTTTAATTTAAATAATTAACAATGTTAAATTATAATTTTAATTTATTAAGGGAACATTAGATCAATTATAAATATATTAATAAAATTTTGTTGATGATAATTAATTTCACTTATAAATTTAATATAAAAATATAATAATCTTTTGAAAATTATTCTACTTTTAAACCCATTATTTCATCCCATCTACTGTATTAGAATTAATATTAATTATTACACTTCTGTGGATTTATTTTTTAAAAATATAAAAACACCATTATAATGAATATAATATTGATAGTCTAATTATATCATAATATAATTTAATAGAAATATTATTAAAATTGATTAAAATTAATCACATCGACAAAGTTAAAATTAGAACTAAATAAATACTAAACCTTAATATTAGGGGACATAATGACCTATACAGATTTCAATAAACCATTGTATGTACATATTTTTTACATAATATTCAAATATTTTTTTATGACTGTAGTCATCTTAGAACATGTGTACACCTAACTTGCTTTTAAAAATTCTATGTGAGTCCTTTTTCTTCCCTACAAAAGGCCACCACATATCCCACTACCTCAATACACTCAAACCACATAGTTTTAGAAAGTATATTCCCAATAAAATTCCCTACATACCTACATCCTCCTTTACCTATCATTGATCATAAATCAACTAAGGAAGCCATTGGAAACAAACCAAAAAATAGTTACCCGATCAAGAGGTAACGTCTTCTCTTATGATCCTTTCTCTTATTTTACTTCTTCACCACCTCTACTCTATTTATTCCAATACTTTATATAAAAAATTATATAATTAACATATTACGTTATTTTTGTTTTATGGTTCTAACATAAACTAATACACACATTAATTTAATGTGTAACAAACATATGGTTTACTTATACGTCAAACTATAACCACACTAAATGATGATTTTTTATTTTTTCATTTACCACATATCATGTGGGAAATTATGATAGAAAAACTGATTATGAATGTCATATATTATATTTTTTATTAATTTATTCTTCATTATTTTATTTATACCAATACCTTTTTTTACTTTCTACTTGGTGTCAATATGGTGATTTAGTTTGAGGAAATGTGGACTAATGCCCCCCAAAGCCATGTGATTCATTAAAACACATTGTGGAATGTATTAAGAATGGGTTTAGTAAATATTTATGATATATATGATTTACTAAATATGAATTACTAATTATATATATATATATCGAAATATATATGCATATATGTCTTTTACTTTCTTTTTCTTAACATGACAATTAAACAGAAATAACGTTCATTAGGACGTAGGGACCACCATCTCCGTGAATAGTGTATTCTATTTCATAATTCTATATACTATAGATTATTATAATAAAAATAAATGGAATATATATTATATTTAAATCACAATTTAACTTATGTTAATCATGATACAAATATTATGTCCAAATATATAACAAATTAAGAAATATGCGAAAAAAAGATGATATTACTTGAAGTGAAACATAAATATATAATTGTTATAAATTGGGTAATATAAATACATAATAAACCCATATATAGTTTTAGAAGTAATAATATAGTTTTTCTATTGATTTATAATAAGTTTATATTTATTATCCATGGTGTTTGAATCATTATGTCAAGAGTCAAGACACTAGGTATGGGAAATTCATCTCAATTTTTATTAATGTGTGACACATTCTTTATTCACCACCCATTCCTTTTATATGGTGTGTATATGTCCCATGGATTTATTTTATTATTATTATACGTAAATTTATTGATTTTAATATCCATTATTAGATATTTATTTTATGGGGTCAATGATTCAAAAGTTACAAAATTGGTAAAGTATTTTTTTTCTCAAATTGAGTCTTTTGAGAGACATGTTTTTCTATGAAATTATGTTATTCAATGATGATCCTATGATTCTAAATGAAATATTATACAATTTACCTCCTTATTTTCATGGTATATTTTTTCTCCAATAATTTCATTTTCTTAAATTTATAGTATGATCCCAATTTACCATGTGGTATGATTTTTTTGAAACAATATCACCGTTTTTCATGATTATTATTGAATATTCTTCTTTTGATAAAATATAATGATCTATATCTCAAGAAAACTGATAAATATTCTTCTATTATGGGTTTGAATGATATATTAATTTATTTTTACCATTTTATCTACACTTTGGTAGATAATATCAATAAAAAATTTTAAGAAAGATCGGCATTACCCTCAAATCGGTCGAAAATATAGGATCCTTAAAAACAATGTTTCTCAAAAATGGTTTCCAACAATATTTTACCAATATCCTACAATAATTAAAATAAATTTTTACTCTCATTTTCATTTACTAATGATTTCAAAGGAATATAATTTTCACTTTTGGAATGAGGAATTTTTCTAACATTTTTTCTCTGAAAAAGGAATGTTATTTTTACCTCGTATGACTTGCATGAGCATAACTTCCATTAATTCTTTGGAGATTTATTTTCCTGTATAAAATGATAAATTTTTATAATTTTTTTAAAATTCATTTTAATGTAAAATTTTTGTCAAAAGGTTTTCTGTCTTAAAGATATTTTTTAAAATAATTATAATTACCTCAAGAAATGAATTCAAAATATAATTCAATGTTATTTATCAACTAATATAATATCTATTGATGTTACTCATGAACATTTGGGAAATTATCCCAAATTTACATTCAGATACTTTCATGAATTGATTATGTTTTTATGGAATGATTCTTATTAAATAAATTTCACTTCAATGGGGTTTATTCTTCTGAAACCCACATCTTTTTAGAGGTTATGATTTCATGAAGGGATTAAGGATCCCATATTTTTTCATACATTATTATGTGAAGAAATTTTAACTAAACCCATTTCAATTCTTGGGTTACGATTTGATGATTTTATAGCAAATCTATTTTTTATTGGTTAGGAAATGATGAATTTTTTATTATATATTGGAACATGTATGAGTGATTTTATTTTGATCTTAGTGGGACCTATATCTCTCTATGAATCGTTGGGTAATTATAAGTTGTATATGATCTATGAGGGTACATGGGTTGTAGTCCAAGCCAAAAAACAAGATGTTTCATGGGTTTTATCCCAAGCCTAATGGAAAGGGTGTGCGTGGGTTGTAGAAGAAGTGTAAAAATATGAAGGTACAAGGGTTGTAGACCAAGCCCAAAAATAAGATGTTAATTGTGTTGTAGCTAAATCCTACATGTAATAGGGTATATGTGTTGTGGACCACTCCAAATAAACTAGAAGGTACACAGGTTGTAGAAAAATGATAAATGTTAGAGGGAACAGGGGGTGTTATTCATTGCTCAATGCTGGTACGCAGGTCGTATCCCAATCCTAACATGTTTTAAAGGTCTTGGTAGGTAGCCTTGACATTAAATTTTCTATTTTTTATTTATTCCTGAAATCATATGAATTATTCATTATTTAGGATTTAATATATCATGAAGTGTATTTCCTTATGATTATTGGCTTATGAACTTCCATGATTTATCACATAACTCATTTTTATAGTCTTTAATATGTAGGGTATGGTATTATAATGATCCTAATAAAGTCTATATACCCTTCTGTTTAGGATATACATATGCATTTCTATTATTTACACTTACTGAGAAACATATCTCACCCCTTTCTTATTTTTTATTTCCCCATGATATGAATAAAGGTCATATATAGAAGTATTAATGGGGGATATCATTGTGGGAGATGTTGAAAAACTATCACCAGGGTAAATTATTTTGTTTCCATGTTTCGAAAAAATATAAATTGTTATCGTATATAAGAATGTATTGTTTAATGAACTGAATATTCATATAAAATTATGTAATATCCATCTATTTTATTAATGGGTCACTATAAAGTCAATGAAAAACATTATCTTCAACTCAAAGGTAGTCCTGAAACATCCTCTGAAAATATATAGATATAATAAAAAAAATGATGGAATATATATTCCCAAAGAGACAATAGCACCAATGTATATATTCTTAATCTGACGGTTAATTGGATGTGGCCTCATGCTCGTAAAACCCACTCTACCCCACTAGTCATATCATAAGATCTCTCCCACCCACAATAGATAATCTCTTACCATCAATTCAATGTCATCTCACTCACATATGATGACAACCAAATTGGGATCATACCATAGATAAAAAATACATACCCTGTATTTATTCATAGGTTTCCATCGTGAGGAAAAAAATTCTCATGGGAACCTATATCCACCGAGCGATAGTTCACTCTACAAGAATATAAAATGTATAGAAAATGCATTCCATGTTAGAACCTCATGATGAAGCTACTAGGCTAGTGCCTCAATAAGGATCTCCATCTTTGTCACTAGGTGTATATAGAGTTTAAAATTACATGAAACTATGTCTAACATAACTAATATAATAGTATAATAAGCACAAATCACACCTTTAATCATCTAATGTGAAACTATTTCATAAGCCTCCATAGACTATAGTTTTCCCTGGCCCAAGATTCCAACTATGTAATCCTAACGTGGGCTAACATGATTTCGTGGTTCTAGGATCTCATTAATCATCCTAAATCCACATCTATTTCTATTTGAGCCCTGAAAGATCCTCTACTATCTCTTCCCACTAGGTACATCCTGACCCTAGCCTGGATATCCCTGATCATGATGCAGCCTCTGTCGTGGTTGTTTTTCTTCTATTATCCTATGCTCTTCTACACATCTTGTCTGGTAGGTAAAATACATGTTATCTTTCCCATAAATAAATAATTATCCCTATTTAGGTTGCCCTGGTACTCTAGACTACCCCAGTAAATTTTACTGAGTATGATCCCCATGAGGTATTTTTTTCCGAGATCCTGTCGAATGGAACCTGCATGTTATTTCATACGAGTAAATCAGTAACATCCACATCCAACCCCAAATTCTTAGAGCCATTCTAATAGAAAAAAATAAGTCTGAATTTCCCCCTCTAACACCCACACATATGTGGGAATGCCAAGTCAAATACATCGGGGTGGATATCTCTACAGGTTCCCCTCTCAAACTTCCATTCTCAGATATAACAGTTCTAGATCTGGTCAATGGAATATGGTGTAAGGCCTATGAACCTCATGGTGTAATTAACCAATAAAATATTTTCCTACTGTAGTTACAAAATAATGTGAATCTTGGTCTATCATATGTAGTAGTGTAGTAATCATCAGGAAATACTTCTAGTAGTCTGGCCATGAAAGTGTCGACTCATCAAGCATCTGGGTAACAAGACTCCACCTGATCCTAAATACTTCATGGAAAAGGTTAGTTTTGCCTGAAGAAACCTAGTCATTTATTGTTTAAATAATCTTATAGATATAGTCCATGGATCAAGATAATACTCTACTACATGGTGAACTAGATCACCACAGAACAACATCGACCTCGGGCGATTGAACTCATGGAGTGCGCTAAGCATGCACCAATCCCCACCCTTTCATGAATGTTTTATTTACTTTTCAATAGGTGGAGGTGATTCTCCCTGAACACTTAGAAGAATAATATCATCGTATGGTAACTGAATTGATTCATAATCTCTCATAGGATCATTGAAATGATCTGTAACTGGTATCTAGGATGGTCTTATTCATAGATGCATTCTAAGCGTTATCACGTAGTAACATGGTTAGATGAACATATATATACAATGGGGGAAAACTCAAAAAATGAGATTCAAAGACTCAATCCTATATTATGAATATACCATATCTACCTTCAACCAATTTCTCAAAATAATGATTTGAAAATCAAGAACTCATGGTCCTAGTGAATGGATATGTCAGCTACCCATACCATTATTGTGTTCCCCGGCTTCAGAGTCTCACCTGAGGCACTTTGAAACTATTTTTAAAAATCACAACCATATCCTCAAAAGTGTAATAATACAAGCACCATATTATTGAATCAACAACTATGATATCTATTTTTGATCTTCTGAACATAACCAGTACATGAGCCATTACTATCCTAGGATATCCTCAATAGTTCAGGTGTAGGGATAGTACAAAATGACATATCATAAATGGGTGGCCTTTAAGTTATGTACATGTATAACTCTATAGATGATCTCTATTTATAATTGATGTGGAAGAATAATAAAAGGATGAATCAATTATAATATAACAAAGTATAAATAACCAATAGAGTGTACAAGAGTATGATAGTGTAATTGAAAAAATGAAGGGCACAATACACGCCCAACCATAATTATGTCACAATCTAACAATGGGTATTTAAAATTCCTGAGATGGACAAACTACTAATCTTTAAGCTATAGACCCCATACATGGTCCAATAAAATATGTATAATGTAGATCATTTGAATTCACTATTGACCAGTCCATTATCTACATAGGACATGACACTTGTTGGAAAATTCCATGTAGGTTGTGTATATAAATACCCTATACGATGCCCCAGAACCTAAAGAAAGAGATATGTGAGAAAATATATAGAATGATATTAAATATATATAAAAAATAAATAGATTTATCTAATTCAAGAACATGGATACATATAGATATGTATATTGTCATACCATAGAAATGAAAATGATGCATTAGGGGATCTCTACCTCATAAACCATGTCAGAAAACCATTCCAACACTTCCAAAATTCCATCAATGATTCCCAACATCAAATGTATCTTCGATGAATAAAACAACCAAGTCTATAAACACATTTACACTATGCCACATAGTTAATGAGAAAAAATCAATTTAAAGGACACGCACCTAATTGTGTTAGGGGATTTAACTAACTAAGTTTTCATAGAGGTGATTCACCTTGATGTGTCTGGTGGGTTCCACTATATATACTGAGGACTAATGCTATAATTCAGTAGGGTAATTTTGTTATGACTTCATGAGGACCACTTCCAAATTTAATAGGGGATCCACTAAGTACATATAAGACAAACACCTATTATGTTTGGGGGTTCCAATTCGGTGTTATGAGGACCTACGCCCAATCTTATAGGGGGTACCACATGGTAGGTACATGACCCGAGTAAAGCCCCACTAATTCTCATTGGAATGAGAATACAATGAATCATTACTGTTCCTTATGAGACATCCCCAATATTCCAAAGACTATAAATAAATTCCTATGGGTTTCAAATATATGAGGAAAATGATTTACCCTTTATTAATAAAACCATTTGTAATGACCTGACCCCAATTACCAATTGTTAGTGAATTATTTTAATACATTGGCATGATTACAAGTAATTTTTTACTAAAGGACCAATTAGTTTAGCTGTATTGGAAAATATATTACATAAATGAACATTTCGTTACACATTATAACATAAAATACAACATAAATAATCCTTTGATAACACTATTAATCATCTATCTTAACCATGAATATCAATCATAATACCCTTCTTGGAATCTGAAGAAAACAAAACATAAGAAAAAGGTGATTACAAATGCTAAGTAAGGGTATATAATATAGAGGAAAATAAGAAATTTTAAGGAATAATGGGTAATAAATAAATATCCTTTTAAGCATAAACATTACCATAATATGAAAAAAATAAATCAAACATTACCATATAAACATACACATTAATATTCTACTACTCAAATAATCACATTTAATAACTAATTTCATAACGAGGGAATGCATAATGACGGACATCATAACCACATAGTAGAGGATTTGTGCTAAGACTAAACAAATTTCTCAAGGCCTTGTGCCAAGACACTAATTTGTCTCATAAGACCTACTAATGCATATAGGGGCTATTGCGAGCTCCACCCATCACTTATTCTATCCAATGAATTCCTCATATGAAAAGGGTGAAACAGAACATAAACATTTTTATTAAAACAAGAATGTTAAATATTAATACGTTAACCATAAAACATGAAGGGAATAAAAATATCACATCCATAGTAAAACATATCAAAACTCATTCAATACAATATAAAATATTTTTTTATAATAAATAATCCTCAATCATGAATAATATTTAGTAAAGTATGTTGACATAGTTGAAAATGATCAGTAAAACTCTTTGAGAGAAATATCCCTTTTCATGAAATCATTTAAAATTCACAAAATTTTGAAATGAATTCATTTAAAAGAAATTATTTAATCAATGTTTCCATTTCAAATTTGATTCTTTTGAAAGGAATTAACATTAGAAAACATTCATTTCCATATAAATAAATCCTTAAAACCATTTTGAAAACAGGTACATTAATGTGAATGATTTAGAAGAATAATTTTTCGAAACATTTAAAATGATGTTTTAGTTAAAGATTACCTTAAAAATAATCCTATTAATGACACTTTTATGAAACATGGACATGGATAATATATATTTCCTTGTAAAAACATACACATAAACAATCTCAGATAATAATGAGATTGATGTATTAACCCTTACCTTGTACTTTACATTGGTTGATGGTACATTTATCCTCCTATATAATGACCATATTATGTTATTAAATTATACCAGAGTCATATTAATATTTTTAATATCATACATGATTTATTTCTTACTTTATACAAACCTGTTTAATAATAATTTCCATGTTAAAATAACATTTCTGGTAATAATCGCTTTCTTTATCGTACATGTTTTAACTTGTTATTCTTTTTCGTATCACTCAAATAATTTTTTAATTTATTCTAGAATACAAAACATTATTTATGTATCATATATATTAAGAATATAAATATATATAATAGATATATATATAAGAGGTGGAAAACACGGTTTATGGAGACAGTAGGTTGTATGTAAGCATAAACAATGTTTCCATTTTCACATCTCATTGAATGGATGTAAGTGAATGAGATATATATAAATGAATATATATATATATATATTTCAAGTATAATTATTATTTCATATATTAAAAACTTATTAATAGTATATATTTTAATAATCATCCTTGAATGGTGAACATGGAAATAAATCTCAGCACGTCGTGGATAAAGTAAGTCGTGCGTACACACGAGCAATGATATCTTTAAATTGATGGTGAAATAATATTTAATTGGATTTTATATTGTATATAAAGAATAATTAACCTGTTATATTTATTATTTACATCAATTATACTCATTATTATACCCATCAATATAATGAAGAGTTTAACACCAAACTACACCATGATATGAAGACTGTAAGCCGTACGTATGCACGTATGGTGAATTTTTCATTCATAGGATGGATTGAATAATGAATATGGTTGTACGATATTTATAATAACATATTTGTATGTTTATTTTATTGTATTTATTATTTATTTATGGAACAAATGGAGAAAGAGTAAGTGTAAGAAGAGAAAAAAAATTAAAAGAGGCGATTAAATAATGATATCTTCTTCGAGTGTTTACTTTTGATTTGAAAAAATAATCTCTTTGGTTTGGATTTATGATAATGTTAAGGAATTTATGATACATTTATGGTAGTTGGGAGGTTATTTGAGTAGGGGTTGGCCGATAAAATGGCTTTGGAGGTGTGAATTTAAGAGATGGTGAAGTACCCTTTTATTAGAGAGGTTATGAGCACTTTAGAAAAAACATGAAATATTATTTTATTATAAAATCAATTTATGTTTTTAATAGCTCCAAATAGATTTAATTCGAGGATAAGGTTGTTATGGGTTGAAAACCTCCCAACCAATAGGCTTTAGACAATTTTAGGTGTCCAAATTAACATTATTGTTTAGATTTAACTCATAGTTAAATAGTTTAACATTTACCATGTCTTCATGTATTCTTAAACAATATAGTTAATAAACATACTATAAGCTACAAAGAAAACCTAAAGTGGTTCATTAATGACATAACATTCATTATTTAAGTCCTTTGGATGAACCATAGATTTTTAGGAATATTATATCATTTAATAATATGGTATTTGTTTTAGAAACTAATTTATGATAATTTTGACCCTATTTAGTATTTGGTTTTTGTGAAAGTCATAAAATATTTATTACATAATAAAAATACATTTAATGACCCCTAAATTTTCATATTAACCTTGAAAATTTGTTGATGGAATCAAAAAAATCAAATTATATTTATTTTAATATTTATAAATTTAATTATTTTAATCTGTCATTAATTAGTTAATTATTCCATCATCGTTGTGTCATAAATAAATTTAATTATTTAGAATATAAAATTTATAAATAAAAAATTGTGATGTATGAAATATCATTAGATTTATAATTCATACTTATGGACGAATTTATCTTATGTATAACCTTATATTAAAATGGTTAGTTTTTAAAATTTAAATTTAACTCTTTTAACTCTATTTTAAATAACATATAATAAATTTATTACTCTAATCCATGTGGATAATAAAGGATAATATTTTTGTCCAATGGTTTATTTTGGTCTAAATACACATATCCAAAAGAATTATGACATGTGTTATGGTAATTATAATATAATTGGTACCTTTAATTACCCAATTTACGTTTAACCAGGGTAAAGAAAATTTAAAAGTTAATATTCACCAAAAAATTATTTTTAACCGATTTAACTACATTTTACATACTGATGTCAACCATTTCTCTCGGATTTTTGAAATTAAATTCATAGAAGTGGTATAATTACGTTTTATGGAAATATGAAAATGTCCATAAAAGGCAGGTAAAAGAAATTAAATAGTTCAACAAAATTTAATATGTATAATTTTATTATAAAATTACTCCAAGAATTATATTGGACTAATAAATGTAATATGTATCTATTTTGACTTTAAGATAGATAAATAATTAAAATAATTATTTAAATGAAGAATTCAGTTTTTATCTACAACATAGTGTTTTCACTATGAATCAAAAATTGAATGTTTTTAGAAAAACACGAAAAATTCATCCACAGATAATTTTGATATTACTAATTAAAAATGATGTCAATTTTACCAAATTAAAAACATTGATTATGCATTAAATAATTTAAAATTTAATCTTATTCGAAAAACTAGAGAGCGTGTTTTTAAGAAGTAAAAATTATCAAATGATTGACATGGGTATATAAACAATTTAAATGTGAAACTACATCCAATGACCTAAATAATATTAAATGATAAAAATATAATCTACTGATACTTTAAAACCACTAAAATTTATAATTTAACACAATACATAATTTCAATTAAAAAAGATTATTTTAATTAAAATTTAATATTTTTTATTGTTATAAAAATAGGAAAGTTATCATAAAAGTGACAAAAATTTACCCAAACTAAATTTTTATATCCTAATTCTAATGAAGAATTTAATTTCATTAATATTAGTATATAATTTTTTCAAATATTTAACTTAAAAAGGCTTCGCCATTAAAATGTGGAAAAACAAATATTTTTTTTAAAAAATAATTCTTTTATATAGAAATGTTGAATTTTCCATATATTATGTCTTAAAAACACAAAATATGAATATTATAATTTCATATGATATATAAAAAATTAACAATTTTATTAATACTATTCACAGCCACTTTCTAAATGGCTAGTTTGATAGGTCGTGATACGCTTGAACTCGGTGTTAATTGTAACGTAAGCTATTGAATTACATTAAAGAGATAACATACTATAAAATCTTGGGGTGTTATATTCTCCCCTCCTTCTCTAAATTATGTCCTCACAATTTGAAATTGTTTTTCGAAAATAAAAGTCTTAAAATGGAATATACCTTTGTTGAAAACCCACAACAGAAATAGGGTTAATAATATTTAGTTATAATAAGAGGGAAATGGTAATAAAAAATTCACCACAAAATTAGGATTTCAAATAAAAGAACATTTGTAGAAATTAGAGACACATAATTTGAGGGAAAAAAGTAAATATTTCTATTGAGTGATTGAGGTAATCAATCCAAAACAAATGAACAATAAATGTAAAATTGAGGTCCTCAAAGCCATTAATCTTTGATGATTTAAAGTATAATCGGTTCACATTTTTTTAGATAATTTTTTTTGAAGATGATGGATTATTTTACATATCATAATCATATTCTCCTAATTTGGTACTTCATTGATCTATTTTCACTTCATCCCTTACACTAGGAAATGAATGTTCAAGAATGATTTTTTACACCTCAACACATTTGATAAGTAATTAGGTCCACAATTATTACATTAATCCTCTACATTTTTACTGAAAACAAAATGGTAAGGTCAAAGTATTCAATAAATCATATTTTAACCTCAATAAAATATCAAGTTTTCTACTTACTCAATTACAACCTTTAGACTTATCCAAAATACTTGTGTCCAATCTCACAGTCCAAAAATTCATAAGGAAGGTCAACATAACATAAAAAATGATTTCTTTTATCACATAATAAGTTGTGAATTCCTTGATCATGTATTCTATTAAAACATGGTAACAACCTGAATTACCAAAAACCCTTATTTGAATAGGTATGTTTTTTTATATTCCTTCTACAAAACATAGAATACTAGATATACTCCGTAAATCCAAAAATGTTGTAATCTACATCAATTATGAAAGAAATAAACCATTAATTAGTTTCAAGATAATCAAGAATATTTAATATAATTTATCCAATGTAATCATATTCTATTCTAAAATCACTACCTCAGTATCAAAACAATATTAATAATTATCATTCCTTCAACCATGTTTTTTTAAAAAATTATCTTGCAATTGAGTCACTTTTCATAGAACCATATAATCTAAAATCCTCAATGAAATTGTACTATAGTACTATCATTCTTTATTTACATAATTCATATAACCAGTACATCATTGATATAACACTCAACTGACATAATTCATTAATAACAACATAAAAAAACTACTCATCAATATTAATCTGTGGTAGTATCATAATTTTATTATTATCTAATAGAATCATTTGGGGTGTACTTTGATTATTTGTATATTGATTCTCATATTGTCCCAACTCTTTTCAGAAGAATCATTATACATTTGAAACTTATTCTTACCCTTTAAATCACAAAATTGGTGTCCCTCATATCTACAATTACAAAAAACTCCCATTTTATTCATATACTTTGTAGGGTGATTCTTTCAATAGTTATCACATATGGGAAAATATTTCTTTCCCTTCTCCCCTTTATAAATCATTTTCTATACCATCCTTTTATTCTCTTTCTTCCCTTCAAATCCATAGGACTAAAAAAATTCATTTATTATCTTTTTAAAACATTAAAATATTTATTCAAAAAAAGGAGAATACATGGGAGACTATTTCCTTTCTAAAGGTTTTTTATGACCATGAATGATATTCCTTCTTAATATTTCGATCATGTGTTTTTCTAGAGTTCTCATTCCTTATACTAGGCATTGTTTTTAAATGAATACATACAATAGGTTAAATTATATAATAATTTATAATCCATAAAATAGAAAACATTTCAACATTAATTGAATATCTTCACATATCTAGTATCATAATCATAAAAATGGGTTGTTTTCTGAAATATTTACTCATAAATCATTCATAATTGGTTATAGATAAAATGTGAGTTATCTTATTGATATCCCATATGTGTGTCAAACTTGGTGCACTGTAAGGCCCATTATTGTGTACATGGATTCCCTGGGTAAAGCCTGAAACTCTTTGTCAGAGTTCTCACTCCTACATACATATGAGGTAGAACCATGTCAACAGGTAGTATCCACACATGGATGCATTGATTAGAAAACCCACATAATCCATACTATATCAAAATTCTACAGGGTTCTTCTATACTTATCCATAAAGTATTTTGTAGGGTTATGATCACTAGTCTAAGTGTTCGAAAACTATTTTCATGGTTGTTTCAAAACTTCCTTTGATACCAACTATAATACACCGACCCCTATTACCCATATTTGGTGCATTATTTTAATACATAGGCATGATTACAAGTTATTGAGTCCCAAAGGTCTGATCAATTTATCAGTCTTGGAATATATATTATATATATAAACATTTCATTATAATTCAAAACATTAAACACAACATAAATAATAATTTAATAATTTCATTAATCCCCTATATTAACAGTGCATATCAATCATAATACACTTCTTCTAATCCTGGGAAAACAAAACATACGAAAGGGGTGAGCTCAGATGCTCAGTAAGGGTAAATAATTTAGTGGAAGCTATAAACTATTAATTAAAGATGTTTAATAAAAAAATATCATTTTAAATATAAAATTTAACATAATAAGGGAAAAATAAATCAATCATTACCATATAAACATGCACATGGAAATTTTACCAGTAAAATAATTGCATGAAAAAACTAATTTCATATCGAGGGAATGCATAATGTTGGACAACATAACCACATAGTCAAAGCCATTTCTCTATACTAAAAATAAAAATTTTGTCTTGGCCTTGTCAAAAGACACTAATTTGTCTCATATAGGGCCTATAGTAGGCCCTACCCATCACATACTACATTCAATGCATTCCACATAAGAAAAGGGTGAAATATAACAAAAACAATTTTTATTAAAAATAGCATATGAAATGTTATTAATTTATCCGTAAACCATGAATGGTATAAAAATATCACATCCACAATAAAAAATAGTATAACTCATTAAATACAATATAAAAGATTTTATTTTAATAAATAAACCTCAATCATGAATAATATCCAATAAAGGATGTTGACAATGTCAAAAATGATTCGTAAAAATCATTGATTGAAATATCAATTTTTCATGAAATCTTTTAAAAGTCATACAATTTATAAAGGAATTAATTTAAAAGACATTATTTAATCAAAGTGTCTCATTCCACTTTGAAAATTTTTAAAGTAATTAATTTCCATATAAATAAATCATTAATACTATTTTCAAAACATAGACATTAATGATAATGATTTAGAAGAAAAAATATTTAAACAATTTAAAATTATATTTTAGTTAAAGAGTCTCTTAAAAATAATCCTTTTCAAATAAATTTTATGAAACATGGACATGGATAATATATATGTCCCAGTAAAAACATACACATAAAAAATCTCATATAATAATGATATTGAGGAATAAACCCTAACCTTGTACGTTCCTTTGGCCGAGGGTATATTTAACCTCTTGTATAATGACCATAGTATTTATTAAATTATACCAGAACCATATTCATATTTAATATGTCATACTTGATTCATTTATGACTTTATACTACCCATTTAATAATAATTTACACGTTAAATTAACATTTCAGGTAATAATTGCTTTCTTTATCATATGTGTTTTAACATGTTATTCTTTATTGTATCACATATATCATGACTTAATTGAATCCAATATATAAAAAATTATTTATGTATCATATATATTCATAATATAAATATGTATAATTGATAGATATATGATATGTAAAACACCATTGATGTTAATGATAGTCCTTACATACGCATAAACATCGTTTCCGTTTTCATATAGTATTGAACATAAGTAAGTGAATGAGATATATGTAAATTCATACATACATATATATATATATATATATATCTAGTAGAATTATAGTTCTATATATTACAAAATATTAATAATATATATTTTTTTAATCATTGTTGAATGGTAAATGTGGAAATGAATCTCATCGCGTCGTGGAGACGGTAGCCATACGTACACACAAGCGATGATATCATTCTATCGATGGTGATATCGTATGAAATTGGATGGTATATTATATATATAGAGTAATTAAAATGTTATATATTTTTATTTACATCAATTATACTCATTATTATACCCATCAAAAAAATAATATGTTGAATAACAAACTACACCACGACGTGGAGATTGTAAGCCGTATGTACGCACATATGGCCACATTTCCATTAAAAGGATGGATAGAATATTGAACATGTTGGTACCATATTTATAATAAAATATATGTATGTATAAGGTAATGGAGTTATTATTTTATTATGGATACAACCAAGAATGAAGAAGTGAAAGAATAAATGAACATTAAAAGAGATGTTTAATAACTACCTCTACTTCAGGTTATTCCTTTTGATTTGAACAAAATTAATCCTTAGGATGGATTTACGATACAATTAAGGCCTCTAGGATGATTTGATTGTAGTTTGGAGGAAATTTGATCCGTGGATGGCCGAGCCAAATGGATTTGGAGGTGTGATGTTAAGAGAAGGGGAAGTACCATTTTATAAGAGAGGTGAGGGGCACTTTAAGAAAATCTTGAAATATAATTTTATTATAAAATCATTTTTGGATTATTATAGCCCCATTTTGATTTATTAAGAGTAGAAGGTGGGTATGGGTCGTAAAACCTCTCAATAAATAGGATTTAGACAAGTTTAAGTCACCATATTAATGTTACCTTTTAAATTTAACTCTTTGTTAAATAGTTTAACATCTACCATGTCATCTTGTATTGAAACACTATATAGTTAATAAACATACTTTATATTATCTAGTGAACCTCATAAGGTTAATTATGGACATATCTAACATTATTTATGTCCTTTGGATGAACCATAGATGTAAAAGAATATTATATCATTTAATAATATGGTATTTTTTTTAAAAAGTCATTTTTGTCAATTTTGACACTATTTAGTATTTGGTTTTTGTAAAATTCGTAAAAATTTTGTTACTTAGAACAAAATACATTTAATCAACCCTAAATTGTCATATTATTCTATATAATTTTTTTATGGAATCAAAACATTCATATTTTATTTATTTTAATATTTTTAAAATCAATTATTTTAAACATTCATTAATATGGTAATTACTGCATCATCATGGTGTCATAAATAAATTCAATTATTTAATGTCTAAAAAATATAAATAAATAAAATGATGTAGGAAATATTTGTAGATTTATATTGAAATTTTTTAGTCAAATTTATCCTATGTATAACCTAATATTAAAAATGGTTTGTTTTTAAAATTAGAATTGAACACTTTTAACTCTTCATTAAATAAAATGTGACAAATGCTCTAATATAATCCATGTTGACCAAAAAGGGTAATATTTTTGTCCTAAGTTTAATTTTAGTTGATATTCATTTATCCAATAGAATTATTACATTGTTAGGGTAATTATATTATCATTTGTACCATTAATTTTCCAATTCACTTTTAACTGTCATAAATTATATTCAAAAGTTACTATTCAACAAAAAATTATTTTTATCCTATTGAACTGCATTTTATATATTGATGTCGACTATTTCTCTAAGATTTTTCAAATTCAATTCACATTAGAATTAAAATTACGTTTTATGCAAATCTGAAAATGTGCCTAGAATGTCGATAAAAGACATTAATTAGTTCCACAAAATTCTATATGTCTAATATTATTATAAAATGACTCCAATTAATTAAATTGGAATAATATATGTATTATGTATATATTTTTACATTAAGATAAATTTTTAAATAAAATAATTATTTAATTGAAAAAAGGCAGTTTTTATCTACAAAGTTGTGTTTTTCACTATTCATCAAAAATTGAATTTTTTCAGAAAAATAGAAAAAACTCACCCAAAGATAATTTAGATATTCAAAAAATAAAAATTGATGTCTATTTTAAAAAATTAAAAACATATAAGTTTAATTAATTATTTTGAAATTGACTTCAATTGTCAAAACTAGAAATAATATTTTTAAGAAGTAAAAACTATCAAAATATTGGCATGTGTTTATGTACAATATGAATGTGAAATTACATCCAATGACATAAATTATATTAAATTATTAAAATATAATTTAACAATACTTTAAAACCACTAAAATGATTAATTTAACACTATAAATTGTATCAATTATAAAAATTTGTTTTTAATTAAAATTTAATATTTTTCACTATTCATCAAAATATGAAAGTTATCATAAAAGTACAAAAAATTTACCCAAACTAAATTTTTAGGACTTTATTTTAAATAAAATTTAATTTCATTTAATTATATATATAAAAGTGTCCAATATTGAATTTATAAATGGTTTTCCAGTAAAGGGAAAGAAAAACTGCATTTTTTTAATAATACTTCCTTTATCCGAAAAACTGAATTTTTCATTATATTATATTAAATAAACAGAAAATATGAATTTTAAAATTATATAAGATATATATAAAATTCCATTTTTTGTTAATACTATTCATAACCACTTTTTAAAAGGATAGTTTGATAGGTCATGATGCACTTGAACTCGGTGTTGCGTGTTGCACAAGCTCTTGAATTACTTTAAAAAGGTAATGTACTATGATATATTGGTGTGTTACACCATTATCTCAAGAAACCATAACAAAAAAATCACTATATAATTCAAGAACAA
Organism: Viscum album; assembly: GCA_963277665.1. Classification (NCBI taxonomy): domain Eukaryota; kingdom Viridiplantae; phylum Streptophyta; class Magnoliopsida; order Santalales; family Viscaceae; genus Viscum; species Viscum album. The sequence continues at coordinate 1,119,378,924 of OY728120.1, forward strand.
ATAAAAGATAACTCAACTGCTTTATTTATTTCAAAATGACAAAAAAATGTTCCATAATAGAGGAAAAATAAACCAGCAAAGTAAATAGTGGAAGAACAACTAATGAATCCTTAAATACAAAAATAATTCATGATCATCATCCTAAAAGCTCCAAAATCACCTAATATCCAATGTATGACATGGTGTTGCTAAAAACCTGTGATATTTTACCTTTTCCCATGTACAAGAAGAGAACACCTACCAATGCCCCAAAGTGACAAAGCAAGTGTGAGTATAATAATTAGTATGGTTTCCCTAATAAATAACCATATGATGCCACTAGGAGGGAAACGTTAGCTACATTTACATAAATTCTTTTATGAAAAATAATTTTTCAAAAAAAGTTTATAACTAAACATGAACAAGATTCCAAAACAATTTATAACCAAAAGCATACTTGTGTAATTGAATTCAATATTTGAGTAAGATATTTTTTCACAAAAATAGATAAATAATGATTTAAAACCACTTCTCAACATTCCTTTAGCATACCCAATCCATTCCACCCATCCACACAACCAACCATGCATGCACAACGAGGACAGTTTCACTTACATGAGTGGTTTCTCATCGATCTGCCAAGTCTACACATGGTAATCATATCCCATGTGCCTTTTGACATTTGGCATAGAGAAAAAGGAAAAATTTAAACCAATCCCCACAAATACAACATGAACACACCCACCTTTTACACCCAAAGATCATGCAAAAAAACACTTTCAATAACAACACCTCTTTATTGAAAAACATTATCACGAAATCATTTTCAATGCCAACCCATTTCAATAAAATATTTATTTTATTGAAAACCCCATTTTTTACAAACCATTTTTCAATTATAGAAAATGCATAATTTGAAATAACAATTTTATATTCAAGAAACTAAATCACTTTTCAAAAAAATTCACCAAGATCACCCAATTTCTCCCAAAACCATAAATCCTCAGTAGAAATATTTATTCCATGATTTTTTCAATAAATTGAATTCAAATAAGTTAATTTGAAACTAATAAAATCAATTTTATACAGATTATGAGAGATTGAAGCAACCTACCTCAATGGTTTGCGTGAAAATAGATAATGGATGAAGAACTCTCTAGAAACCGGGTTGATTCTCAACAAAACAACCTTATATCCATTCTCCTTTCGTGATCAAGTGAAAACCGCAACACATTTGGCTTCCGAAATTGGATATATACCAATAACGTTGGTAGATATAAGAGGATGATATTTCAGGAGAGGTAGATCTATATAGATCTAATAAATCAATCAAGAATGAAAAATAATGACCACATAACTCAAGAATCCATCTTTAAATCACCAAGGGAAGAATTTAAATTGTCTCCAACTCGATGGGAGAACCATGTTCAGCCTTCTAGGAAAGAAATTCCTGTGTTTGAGGTGGTTTGGGGAAAAAATATTTGATTAATGGAATGGATGACCAAGATCCAATTTTTTTGGATCTTGTTTTAACGAAGATCATGGTTAGCTCACATGGTTAAACAAACCTTGCGCTAACAGCGATTCATATAATTCCTTAAAGAAACCCTTCCCGAACTTCATTCATGATCTTCTTAACCATTCTCAAACCATGCTGAATATACTCCCTAAAAACTGAAACAACAAATAGTTTCTACTGGGATATCCACATTGTTTATACAAACAATGCACTGCCCGTGCACACACACATTATCTCCAAAAACATAATTAGAGTTCACCCAACACTACCATCCTAGACCCTTACAATTTATAACCATTAAAATCATCATGTAAGGGTTATATACCAGAAACCTGGTGTACTACATTGTCCCCACCATTGTAATTTCCATCCCTAGAAACTAGAAAACCATCACCCCCCTAAAAGAGTTATGGCCATTATTCTTTTATTTCATTCTCGTATTCCCATGTCTCTTCCAAAATATTACCATGTTTTCATAAAACCTGCACTATAATGATTCTCTTTCCTTAAAAGAGATTATCTTTCTTTTCCATAATCCACACTAGGATATGTACCAATGAAACTTCAATCTCTATGTCAACGTGATCCCATCTTATCACATGGGGAGGATTAGTTTGATACTTTTTTAAGTGAGATACATGTAACACATTATGTGCTACACTAAACCGTGGTGGAAATTCCAACTGATATGCCATCACTCCAACCCATTCCAAAATCATGAAAGAGACAATGTATCAAGTATATATCATTCCAAGCTTCCTAAAATGAAAATGTACAAGCCATGGAGAGATCCTCAATAACACATAATCACTCGTGGAAAATAACAATGACCTTTGACGATGATCCACATAATATTTCTAATGACTATGAGCTGTATCCATCCAATTTCTAATCAAATAATTTTTCTTTGTCACTTCTTGGACAAGAATAGTCCCAAATAGTGAATTCTTACCTGTTTCCACCCCAAAAGAGGAGATCAAAAAGGATGCCAATACAATACTTTAAACAAAGCCATGTGTATCAAGGTCTGATAGTTGTTATTATACATGAACTCCACTATTTGTCCATTGTCCTCCAAGGAGCCACCAAAATCCATTACATAAGACCACAACATTTCACCCATCGTTGGTATCATCTTTTGGGATTTTCCTTCCTTCTTAAGATGAAACATCGTACTCTTATTCAAATGAGTTCCAAGGAATTTATATTAGGATATCCATAAAACTGATGTGAAACTATCATCTCAATCTGAATCGATTGAAACCGGTACCCCATGATTGTCTACCACTTCTTCGATATATATTTCGGATTGAACCTCCACCATATGAGTTTAATGAATTTGGATGAAATGGGCCTAAACGGTAGGATGGTAAACTATCACCCATATTTTATGTTGTTTTTGAACCATTCATGGGAGACCTATAACAAAATCCATTTCTATATGTTCCCATTTCCACAATGGGATAGGTAAATAATGCAACATACCTTACAATCAATGATGCTATTATTTTTCCAACTGACATATTAAGCACCGCGAGTCAAACTAGACCACCTTCTATTTCGTTCCATTCAATTAATATTGCTCCTTTAAATACATGTATATATACTATGTACCCAGAAGTATATCCCATATTGAATGGTGGTGTGCATGAATAATATCTTCCAGAAAAGGCATACGTACAACCATATGATCTCTGATCATCAAAACATCACTCCCATAACATTTCAATCCCTCAATGGTCTCCCCACTAATATTTTTTGAGCTCATAACTAGGAATTATGAATTAGATGATTTTCCCTCTTTTCCAATATTTACCAAATTAGGAACAAGTGCAGTTGAAATGAAAATTGCAACATCACATTGGTATTCACATTCTATATGCCTATCATATTTTACTAAAATCAACATCCATTCATCCGGAGATTATTCTTCCATCTTTGAAAATAAATTTATTCTCAATGCATCTTCGACCGAAAATCATTTTCATATTTTATACATAATGTCAAAGTCAAACATATAGATATATTCCATCCATCTCCATTAATTCAAATTGAAATCTCATTGTGAAAAATTATGTTTCAAAATTTTATGATCTGTGAAAACAAAAAATTTCTCACTAATGAGATATTGATTCAATGTCATCATGGAATGGACTATTGTAGCTAATTACAAGTCTTGTGTTAGAATTTTTTTCTCATTCACCCTCAACTACCTTGAACCGTAAGCAACCACATGGTCTCTTGGAATGAGAACACAACCCAACCTATATCCTGAAGAATCATAATATACCACATATTCCATTCCTAATTCAGGAAATATCATGACAGGTGTCAAAGTAAGATGAAAATTCAACTCTTATGAAGACTTATGGAAGTCATCCACCCATTGAAATGGGGCATTATTCTAGGTTAATGTTTTAATTAGAAATTCTAGTCGAGATATGTCACACACAAAGCATTGATAATAACCATCTATAAAAAGAAAAAATCATATCTTAATGACATTATCTAGAGGTTTCCACGAGATTATTGCTTCTATCATTTCAGGATTCACTAAAAAACCTTTTTCAGAAATTACATGTCCAAGAAATCCTACCTCATGTATCCAAAACTCACACATAGAAAATTTGAAATAGAAATGGTGATCTCTCAATATTTATAACAGTATCTGTAGGTAATTATCATGCTATGTACTTGTCCTTGAATACACCAGTTTGTCATCAAAAAATACCTACAAAAATAGAGTCCACATATCACTGAAACATATAATTCATCAAATCCATGTATACTGCTGGGTCATTCGTTAGACCGAAAGGCATGACCACATATTCATACGGCCCAAATATACATCTGAAAACTATCTTTAGAATACCTTCATTCAAAATTCACAATTGATGATATCTGGATCCCATGTAATTTATAGATAAATAGTGAGATCCACTCAATTTATCAAACAGATAATTAATTTATGGGTGAGGATTCTGATTATTTATTATAACATGGTAAGCTTATGAAAATACACACATACTTAGAGTTCCATATTCATTCATCACAAAGAAGACTGATGCTTCCCACAAAAACGTACACGGACAAATGAAAACCTTTATTATAGCTCCTCCAACTTCAATTTATATTCCCTCAATTATTTTTGTGAAATCCTATAATATGGAAGGGAAATATGAATGGTATTTGAGAGGATATAAATAAAAAATTCCACGTCACTTAGAGGTGGTAACACTGAGAAGTTCCTGGGAATGAAATTTGAAATTGACCAACAACACTAAAAAACTAGTATCCTTGAACTATTCCATCGATGCAAAATTTAGCAGATGAAAATGGTATGATCTCATCTCCAAAAATGGTGCCAAAACTCCCATAGAACCTTTCATTACAACCCTATATACCTTAAATAGATGTTTGATGTCGTCATCAATTACGAAACTCACTGTTCTTCAATAACAGTCGATGTTAGACTTAAATATTTTCAACCAATCTATACCCATGATTAAATCATTTACATCCATCTCCAACACTGAAAAATTCTACTTCATCTTTGCTCGATCAATAGTTAAATAACAAGATCTAGACATGAAGGGTTAAAATTATTTTTCACTGAGAGGATCTTGGATTTTTAACAAATAATGAATCATTTCTAATTTTAGACTTATCAAATCAACATCATGAGAATAAATTAATGAGTGTGATGAATTAGTATAAAAAAACATTTTTTTAAGAGTATAATTGAATAGAATCGAACATGTCACCCATAGATGGTCCATCATGATCATCCACAATCATATTCTCAATTCAATTCAATTTCATTGTCGTTGTACTCTACATTTTGTTGATTTTTTGAGATTTTCTTTACTGAGGAGTCTTGGAATTCCTAGAATCACCATGGCTAGATCTTCTCTGCTAATGAGACTGATTCTGTTGGCCTAGTCATGTCAATGAATATGATGCTTGTGAAACTTGAGAAGTATCTCAGGCACATAAAAATGGATCAATGATTCAAAATCATTTATTATTTTCCATCATAGAAAATTTATGGAATTATCTTGGTGGTTTTATACATTGTCTCATAATGTGGTCAGTGGAAACACATTGGAAGCATCCTGCTTCACTCTTTGTACATAGAAGAAGGCTTACTGACCCTATTATTTGATTCTCTATTCCGCTCCCACCTTGAAAATAGGTGTCCCTATTTTTGTTTCTCCCTACATTTAGGTTCCCACCATTTCCTATAGGTATCAACATACTTCAACCTGACACAGATCCCAAGATATCACACTTATCCTCTACCACTCTCTTCACCATATCTGTAGAGTCATTAATACAGGGCCCTAAAATCTTCGATCAAATTTCCTTCCTTATCCCCAATTTGAAGATGGTTTCCTTCAGGGATATACATGATGTAACTTCATGGTGCAATGTGATCTAATTTCATGAATTTAGCCACATATTTCGTGATAGAGATATTCTCCTGCTTTTGGCTAAATATTTCTGTCATCCTATAGATATTGAACGTGTAAGGATAGAATTGTTTTTAAACAATAACTCAAAATCATCCCATCTAAACTGCTATCAAATATATCATAGACCACAAAATCCCACCACTGGCATGCGAGATCCAAGAGCATATATGTCACCTGATAGAATTTTATCTCTGATGGTGTGGTGACGAAATCTATTATAGGATTCATCCAATTCAGCCACACCTCTGCCTTTTTGGGTTTAGAATCACCCCATATGATGGGTGTATTCTGTTTCATTAACATTAGGGAATGATCTATATTCTTTGGCTTACCACACTAGTTCCCTGTGTCCACAGATTTAAATTCATGAATGGTACTATGAACTAGTTTTTGGATCACCTATGGATTAGGAGAAATCACATTCTCCACATCTTCTTCTACTTGGTTTCTTCAATGCCTACCGGGTTCCATTAACTAAACAAACAAAAATCTCTATAAGTCTCACACTTTAGAAACTTATGGCTTATTATTTCAAATTCTATCACATAAACTATCACAAAATTGTTTTCCAAAAACAACAATTTCACATTCAACATTTTTTGTACAAAAAAATAATTATTTATCTTCAAAATAAAACCATATTCCAAATTGACAAAGTATCCTCTTTTCAATATCATTCATCTAAAAAGGAATTCTACATATTTCAATGAAATAAAAATTCAAATAAGATCATATATAGTTAATCCAAATGAAATATGAAATCCATGTGGTAATTCATTACTCTAATGTCTGAAATTAACTTCACATTGGCTAAACCAATGACAATGAGATTCTTATATCCTATAAGTTCCTCTAAAACACTTATGTGCCAGACACCTTGGTAACTTGAAGTTCAATATAAACAGGTCATCTGTGTTATTTTATCATATATGTTTCATTTCCCAAAAATCCTAATCCTTTATAAAATCAGAACCCATGGAATAAAAAAATATTAATCAACTCCAAAGCCAAGAAATTGAAAACTAAATGTTAGGGAAATACTGAAAATGATGACACCATTTGTAGGGGCCTTTTAATTCGAATTTTCTCGAGAATACAACAAATCATTTCCATGACTTAAGTGATATACATAATAAGCTAATGGATAGAAATAAATGATGAAGGATTTCACGTAAAAGTGGGGGTTTATTTAACATATAAGAATAAAACCATTATCTCAACAAATGATAATAAATCATATCCCTACTTGATGCATGAACAATTAAAAGACAACTCAACCACTACATTTATTTCAAAATCACATCAATGTGTACCAAAAATGAATGCAAAGAAACTATCAATGTAAAAAAACAAAAGAAAATCTAAATAATCCAAAAATAAAAAAAGTCTCTATACTCCACAAGATCCATGCTCCACAATCACCTAACATCCCAAGAATCATGAGGTGGAGATAAAACATGTGATACTTTATCTTTTCTCATGTCTTAGATGATAGAATCTACAAAATCCCAAAATCAAAAAATTAGGGGTGAGTATAAGACATAACAGGATTTCTCTGATGACATCCCTTATCATTCCACTAGGAGAGAAGGGTTATCACCATTTACAAAAAAATAATTTCTGTAAGAGAATTTCTCAATACATTTTATAACAATATTAAAACAAGTTTCCAGATCCATTTATAACCAATAGAATACAAGTGAAATTGAAATTAATTTTCCAGTAAGTAATTTTTCTATAAAAATAACTAAACAAATATATACAAACATATCCCAAAACTCCTTTTTCCTAACCAATCCAATTCACACATTCATACAACTGGCAATGTATGTTATTCTATTACAATTCCATACTCATGAGCAGTTTCTCGTCGATCTACCATGTTGTCAATAGGTAATTATATCTCATGTTCCTTTTGAAATTTCTCACCAAGAACAAGATCATATTTTAAATAAGACATATAAATAAAACATGAAAACACACACAATCTATGCCCAAGGATCATGCCAAAAAAATCCTTAAAATAAAAAACACTTTTTTTAAAATAATCCCCAACAAAAAAATTTCAATGAAAAAAAAATTCATAACCAATAAATTTACATAAAACAATATTTTTATTTAAAATCAATTTTACATAAAAAAAATTCAATTCCAACAAATCCATAATTTAAAATCACCATTTTAAATTCATGAACCAAAATATCTTTTCAAAACAATTCCCAAAGATCCCACAATTTCACCCAAAACCATAAATCATCACTAAGAAGATTTATTCCATGATTTTTAAAATTAATTCCATTAAAATAAAAAAAATTAAACTAATATAATCAATATTAGAAAGGGTATTTGAGAGAGAATCCACCTACCTCGAACGTTTTGGCGAAAAATGACGATGGATGAAGAACACTCTAGAAACCCTATTAATTCTCCACAAAAAGGCCTTAGATACCTTCTACTACCATGATAAAGACAAAATATCTGGAATAAAAAATCTATCATCTACCTTTAAAAGGTCTATATATAATAAACATTGAAGAGAGGTTAAGTAGATAAACCTACATCTATGAAACCGTGAATGAAAAAAGACGAATGATCACATACCTCAAGAATCTGACATTGAATCACCATGGGAAGCCTTCATTTTACCTCAAGATCAATGAGAGAAGCATATTTGTCCATAACAGAAATAAAATCATGGTATAGAGTAGGTTTTAGGAATGTACTAGTGGATTAATGGAAATGTCGTTTTAGATATACTATTTTAGGATATTGTTTTAACCCCGTGCATAGTTAGATGGCACATTTAGACAAAGTGTGTGCTTACTATGTATTAGATACTATCTTAGTAAAACCCTCACATGTCCTCCTTGCACTGTCTCCCTAATTGTGATCAAACTATGCTAAATATACTACCCATAAACTACAACTTCCCATGGTTTCTCTGAGGATATTTGCATGGTTTAAACAAATCGTGCTCAACACATGCACACCTACATTAGCCCCAAAACCATATTTAGTGTTCACTAAACTATCCCAGCCTTCAATCTTACAATTTATAACCATAAAAAGATTCAATTAGTGGTTTCATAATAAAAACAAAGTGTACTACAAACCATGAAGAAGCTAATGGGGGAGGGTTCAACTCTATTGGTTTAGGACCTGCCCCATATATGATTATGGGGTTCCATTATAGTGTCATGAGGACTAGGACCCTATACGATAGGGGTTACCACATGGTAGATAGAAGTTATATGAATTGATCCATCCATAGGGTATCACTCTATTTTCATTTTCACCCCTTTCCAATCTGATAGAGAGTTTTACTCTATATATAGAGGGCCCGTGACCTGATCCATCTAGGATGTCCTTATATATAATTAACTTTTGTTGGTCTACATGATCAAAATCATCATATTTGTTCATATAAATATGCATGTCACCTAGAAAGTCTCACTTTTTATCTAGAAATCTACAATGGTGGGAACCAACTTTTTTTACTTCTAAAATCACTTAGGATAAGTTACTAGATGACCAAAATCTGAGTCAAATCAAAGGAGATAAGAGAGTTTGATGTTTTGTAAAAAAGAACTGAGGGGAACATGGAATGTGAGGAGACCCACATAGAGTGTTGTGCTTATTCATCTCTATGATTTGTCCTTGTAGGTAGATGGATCACTATCCATGTGAACCTACATATTGTTTAGAAATCTTACATGGCTTGTCCAAACCACTCGAGTCATGTCTAAGCTCTCTAGAAGTGCATATGAATTTTTCGCATGTATGTGTACTTTGGTACATGGTTTTTCCTTCCACATTGGGCTCCACCCTTGTCCCTAGCAATATTTATGTACTCCACCACATGGAAGGTTCATATCCATTCCCATTACTCAATACTCTCGTAGTACATGTCTGGCCACTAACACAAATTTACACCATGTGTGGGGTCCTATAGGGTGTCAGATACATAAAATTTAATGAAACCCAAGCCACCATAGCCAGGGACATACAAATTGTGTGTTATTCAGTCTATACAATGTATACTCTTGATATTTCCTAGAATATTAGAACAACCCTCCATAAACTAGATCATTTGTTTCAAAATTCTTATCGAGAATTATTTCAATAGAAAAATTGTGGATCTATCCCTGCTTGGAGGATTTCATAATTCCAGGTGCTGGAAATTGAATCTCCGAAATTCTTATGTGAAGTCGTAGAAATACTATCATACCTACATGTCAATCACTCTATGTTCCCAATTATGATCTACCGGTCCATTGCCCACAATATTAAATCATCCAAAACCCACTCCTGATTCACCCTTCCATTCATCATATTCAAAACTTATATGAATCTAGGTGTCTGATCTGCCTCAATACTGACATTAAAATGTTGATCCATAGCCCAATAGATCAATGATGTTGAACATAATGAATCAGATGGATGAATGAACCAAAATAAATGTTTAAGAATCTTTGGATAATATTTATTTCTAAATTTTCCCAATTATGGATATCTAATGAGAGAAAACTAAATAATCAAATTCAACTAGTACATATATCCATTCCAGGGTTGAATTAGCATAGATCAATAGAGATGAATTTTTTATAATCAATCAAGTGAATAATAAAGGGTGTAAAACATTAGTTGACAGGTACTACATTCATATTTGGGTAATTTTTTGTTGAATAACTCACTCACAATTTATTTACAGATGTCATTTCATTTTCTGTGTATTTATGTTCATGGATCTGGTGTTCCATCATCATATGAATTTGATTTTCCAATGGATATGAGGAATAATTACCTCAATGATCCTTGAATTAAAATTAATATACATTTATAATTTTTATATATGATGATTTACTGAAATAATATTTTATTATATTGATTACGTTAAATAAATTTAATTATTTGTTTTATCTATAAACACATTCGAATAGTCTCTATTTCCAAACAACCCATGATTACCAAATTTAGGACATGCCTTGGTTGAACATCATGTTTTGGACTCAACCATGGTCTCATATTTCTAATATGAGATTCTATTTAAGAGATTATCATTATCATTAATAAAAAATTTATCTGAAATATAAATATATTTACAATATTGATAAAAGTAATTATTGGAACCCCAGACTTCAGAATCTCATATCAACATAGTGCAAGAATCAGAAAAATTATATTGAAATAATTAATAGTATACCATAGAATAAAATGGGTATCTATAATAAAAATAATGGAAAAAATAACAACCTTTCAAAAAAATTCTAAAAGTGATCCTTGGTAATATATTTAATGAAATACTGAAAAGTATTATCTCTTACTAGTATTCATCTTAATAAATAAATTACTTATTCTTTATAACATATTTATTTATCCATTATTTATTAATTATTCTAGGATCTCTCCATCGGGTTTATTTATTACTTCTAATTATGTAATCATTAAAATTAAAAAAATATTTATATCCATTTTTTGAATTGAAATAAATGAGTAATACGTAAGAGAAAACCAATTTATATATGAAAATGAAGCAGAATAAAAAATTATAAATAAATTTCATCAAATACATATTTATGATAATATTATAAATTAAATTTTACATGAAATAGTATTTATAATATTTTATATCCTCTAAAGATATTTTTTAAAAATTATTTAATTTTATGATAATTACTAAAAATTGATCTCTTTCCACGAAACTAATGAAACAATATTCCAAAGATCCTACATTTTATCTTATCAATTAAAATGGGTTGAGTTACTAATGTGTTCATTTTGATAACATGGATTTAGATCATAATTTAGGCAATTCATAAATCTGTATTAGTTGTTTTTCATTTGGAATGATTCTGTTTGAATGACTTGTAATATTGAATAATAATTAAGGTAGAGGTTGAGTTGTAGAAAATTTTCACTAGTAGGATATTAATGTTGTGAAGGGTCACTAAAACATTAAATGATTTTGTTTAAAGGAGTATATTGTGTTATAGTGATATTTTTTGTAGTAAAAGTTATTGATTACATAATTTATATATTCTATTTACTATGGGTTTACACACTAAATGGACTTCATTTTATAAATTTAGGCTTCTAATGGGGTAGTGTATGGAGGAGCCCCTACCTTGAGAAAATAAAATCATAACCTAGAGAATTATGTTAATGTAATTTTAAGTAAAAGGCATTAATCTTATAATTATGGGGATTAACACCATGAACCACATTGTTTACATTATAAATGGTTATTTTGTGTATTTTTATATTTCAAAAATAAAATTTTCATTGTTTAACATTTGGTATTTTTTTGGATTTAGTCAAATACAAGTAGCCTTTTTGGATCATTCTCCTCTACCCTTACATTTATTACGTCCAATGTATTTTGATAGATTATAAATATATATCAATGATGATAAATTTTAGGGCAAAGTTTTTCATTTTCATTATTATATTTCCTTTTTATCTACATATTATTGTTTTGGTTTGGTTTAGGGCATGGAGAAAATTTAACATAAGCTTGATGAAATTTTCTGAAATTTATTGGAAATTAATTTTAGTAAGCTAGTGGATTTAAAGAATGTTTAGCACACATTTTTGTATTTTTTTCCATGTTTGTACTTATTCATATGATTTTTTTGGATATTTTATATAAATTATATTAAATTGGATGTCAATTAGGTTTTGATTATTATATATTTTTCACAAGATTTTATGAGGATGATTTTATGGACCATCTATGGGTGGATGATCAATATTTCAAATTGTCACAAACACTATGTGATATTTTAGGCATCATAAATAATTAAATTAAATAGGGTTTTTAATAAAAATGATTTAATAATTAAATATTGGTTTTTAAAAATAACTTATAAGGCATTTTGGATTCATATAAATATTATAGAGTTAATCCATGGAATTTAAAAAATTGGTTGAGAGTTTTTATGTAGTTCATGGAGGAGGATATTTATAATTGAGGTAGATGGTCATTGATTTTAGCACGTAGAGTTATGAATTTATTTGAAATTGGCAATTTTTATGTGGTTTCTCTATTGTTGGTGGTTGACATTTTTATTGGGTGAAGGTGTTGATTTTTTTTCCAATGATTCTTCAATATGTGTTTCGTGAGATGAAGATGAAGTAGTGGTGCTTAGTGAATTTTTAAGGAATCATTTTATGCAATTATATATCATGCTATAGAGATTTACCATATAATTATGTTTATTTATTGATTTAATTTTTAATATCGAATAAATTCTCATAAGAAAACGATTTTAATAGAATATTTTGAATATAAATAAATATTATATTATTTCATAAAGAAATAATATAAGGCCATGTAAAATTTACATACAATTTTCCTGAATAATATTTGGGGAGAAATGTAAGATGAAGAAGAAGTTTCAATTTTTACGTACATTATATAATATATTGGCTAGGGGTTTTAATGGATTTTATCTGAAAATTTATCAAACCACATAAGGAAGCCAACTCTCTCAAATGAAGAAATTGTGGTAGAAGAAATCAATGATGCGTAATTGAGTGATCTTACATGGAATAAATATGTGAGAGTGTGCCCGTATATACTACTCACAGATTATAAATAGGTATGAACAGCTGAGGTGGGAATGTGGTCAAGAATGTGTTTTCATTGAATGTAGCCTAGGTGTCGGTATGTGTGGATACAATAGAAAAACTTGTTCAACAAACAATGATGTAGATGTAGATAATTATTAAAAATTATATTATCCATTTTCAGATTCGTCATTGGATATAAAAAAAGTTTTTATGTTCATCTTCCATAGATATATCAGAACCATCTATTGCATTTAATTTGAGTCATCCAATCAACACTATTTGTCGTAAGATACCTCCAATGATTCATGCAGGCTTCGTTTAGATGTGGTTGATAGATGAATATTATGATGATCATTAACGACAATGACATACTTGTTATGTGCACGATATTATAAGTAGAATAGGTATAGAACCATTATTCATGTAGAAATGTTTTTCACGAATTTATTAGTTTATTGACATACCGATATCAAATGTTCACCAAGTTATAGGATGTATTTTGAGAAATCTTTAAATATGGATTAATTCATGTTCTAAAAATTGCGAATCATGTTATATATTTTATTGAACTTGATGGGAACATCTTGAAGAAAGGGTCACCATGACGACTGCGATTCACAGTGATTAAAATTAATTTCAAATTTTAATTTATATATTTCAATATATTTGGTATTCAAAATTTTTATAGATGCATCATTATTTGGTGAAGCTAAGGTATGGAAGGAATTACCAAAAGTTTTTGGAAATCACCTATATAATTATAGGCAAAGATGATAAAGATGTTATTGAAAATTATCAAGTGGGTCTAATTTTCTATAAAGTAGAGCACATTGAACTCCTATTTTATGAACAAACTAAATAAAAATGATTCTCCTTACATGAATGGGATAAAGATTCCATGACCTATTGATTTGTGAAAAATGCAGTCAAGGGATTCATAATGAAATTGAGTAATCATGGAGAGAAACATCATGAATCTATTATATTTTTTCAACTAGATAACAATAAAAACACTATGATATCGAATGAAACATTGTAAAATATATATATTAATTCACAAAAATAGTAGTTCATGTATGAGGCATCCTTGAAAAAAATGTTACACATGCAGTGGTTTGTGTGAATGAATCAATTGACCTCATTTATATATATGAAAATAAAGAATGAGAATAGTAGTCCATGAATGAGTTCATGAATATGTGTATGAACATGCATTTGAAAACATGACATAAAAATTAGAAATATCCAAATGTTGATGAATACTGAAATATGATGAATTATTTGTGAGTTTCCACATAAAATTATAAAAGGAAAAATATATCTTCTAGGGTTTACCAACTAAACAAACACAGCACATATTTCATGAATCATGATGAAATTGTTTTTAGGATTATAGAAGAGAGTAATATGAATGTATAAAGGATTAATCTTTCATAAAATAGTACATAATAATTTGTGTAATCGATTTTCAAACATTTAGGTGATCTCAAGACATAAACTTTAGAAGGATAAATATATGAAGCATTTTTTCACCAAGTAAACTAATAATAAAGGTTATCATAATTAATTAAAAATACAAAACTACATATTCTATTTATTTTGAAGTTACATGATGTGTAAAAAATCAATTCAGATCCTTTATGTCTGTTTTGGACAATAAAAGATCATTCTAATGTTGAGAAACACTTGATGAAAAGAAAAATATTTTTTTTATAAAAGAAGTAGTTGAATTATCTTAATTAGATTTGGGATAAATATAAGTCTGTCTCCCAGCCATGATTATAGTGGAAGAAATTTTGTTAGAGATAGAAGTGGAAGGAGTCACTTGGTTGGTGCCATAGTATAAGAAGACTCTCATTTGGAGTTGGGAGCACTGTGATCCCATGTTTGATATTGAATTATATATAACCAATGGGAATAACCTACAATTTCATGGAAGTGTATTTTTATAAAATTATAAATCCTGTGTGATACTCTATTTATTATTATTATTTTCCATGTGATGTGTTTTTTTAGATAATATTGATTATATATTGATCCTTACCATGTCAAAGATGTTAGTTTGGAAGAAAATGAATATAATAAATATAACCCACTCATTCTCCCCAGCACTCTCTGTAGACAATCTGACCTACGTCTTTAGAAGTGTTATCATAGAAAAGGTTACCTCTAATGGTCCAAAATTCATCCAAACATATGGATAATATAAATTCTATCAATAATAATGGTTTTTTCACATTCATTGGTAATAATTATCATATAAGTAGGAATATGATATTATCTTATCTTCTGTCACTAAGACTTGTTGTGAGAGATAATGAAATAGATGGTTATAAACATCATTACTGAGTCTTATACAATGATACAAGATGATTGGAGAAATATAATATTAGATTTAAAGGCTCAAAATTCAATCATGATGGATATTTCTGAGAAGGTCCACATAGAGTTCATCATAATAAAGATACGTTTGGAGATTTGGGAAAAATTTAGAGGAGGTTACATAAGAAATATCAACATCATGGAAAGAAAAAATAAATGTTTAGAAGAGTAAATTTGAGAACATCAAATTGAGTGATGATGAAAATATTAATTTTTGTATCTCTATAGTCAATGAGATAGGTAAAATCATTTTATGGTTCTGTGATGATCTAGATAACTCTGTCATTTTCAAAAAAAATTAGTTAAAATTTTTATATTTATTTCATTATAAAATTTCAGTCCTAAAAAAAGTTGAAAAATTTTCTAATGAGGAACTAAACAAAATTCTATTAGCTTAGGGGATGAAAAAATATATTATTTCAAGATGAATGAAACTATTGAAAATTAATTTAAATTGATAGGAAATTAGAATGTTAAAAAAGAAGAAAATTATGAATTAGGTGACTTAGATGAATAATAAATATTATGATGAATTTAATTATATTATTTAAATTTTATTGAAAATAATTATAAATGGAAAATGAAAGGGATAGTGTAATTAATTATTAACATCATTTTACACTGTAAATACTATTAATTTTTCCAACCTGTGTCTCAAGAAATATGATGATGAATTAGAATCTAAATCAAAATCTTATAATGGGATATCTTAAAAATAATCAAGAATAAGATGTTAACATCTGTAATAAGGAGATAAATCCTTTGATAATGAACAAATAAGATTCTACATCACATCATACTTCATATAATGAAAATGGTATTTTTATCATGTGGAGAAAATAACTGAATCATCATTAAATTTTTATGATGGATATGAATAGAATGAACATTAGTATAATATAAAATAAAAATTATAATTCTTCATGGTGAATTCTATGCTCTGAATGAATGATAATTAGAAGCCTAAAAAAATTTGTGGATGCTATAGAGGATGTGCTATGCTAGAAGGAAGTAACCTATATTGATGACATCAAGCATCATAAATTGATGACTGTTTATCTTGAATGGATTTTGTGTGATCATAAATAAATAAATACATAAAAGGAATTAGAGTTGTTTGAAACCCAATATATATATATTTCATTATTCAACATGAGTTTAAAAAGTCATGTGAAGATTGTGTTAAAAATATGTTTGAATATGGATAGTCTTATTAGGATAGTTGGAATAAATGTATATATAAATATGTTAATTTGAAACAAATAAAATTTAAAATAAAACGATAGTTTTTAATTGTGAATATGTGAAAACGAAAACCATGGATATATGGAATAAAATTGAGGAGAAAATATTCCACATTAATGGAAGGAAATTATATTCAAATAACACTAGAAAACCTTATGAAAAGTGATACACTATTTGAAACAGGAGAAAAACAAAGACCATAATTCACTAGGAACCAATCTGAGAGAATAATTTATCAAGTATTTTGTTGGTGTTGTGGTAATAATGTTAACAAAGATGATTCATTATAGTTTATCATGAATTTTATAAGACTGTACAGAAAATCAAGAAGGATTTTTATTGAGTGACGTAAGAAAATATATTAGATACATAAAATATTATCTTGATCATCAAAACATTTTCCTTATAATAATTCATATAAAGGAAGATTTTATATTAATATGAAATTTATAAGGTCAAAATGATAATGAATGCTTGATAAGGATAGAAGGAGAGGTTCCCAAGGCTTTGAATAAGACTACAATTCATAATAAAACTACTATGAAGTTATGTGAAGATTATGAGAATACTGACAATGAAATGAATGGATTAATATTTATTAGGAAAAAAATTTAAAATTGAAAAATAATTATAGTAATATTAAAGATATGATAATTCTAATGTAGAACATGTTTTATTATAAAATGAGGTAGACGTTGATGACAAGTTATCCATAATTGGAAAACACATGATATGCACATATGATGTGGAAAAATGTATTATACATAATAAATATTTTCAAAGGAGTGAAGATGATAAATTAGATGAGACTCGACTCAAAAAGAAGATTTCAAATACATATTCCCATGATGGGATTAGAAGAAAACAATTTCCTTGATTGACAGGAAGCTCAAAGTTTTAATTTTATTCTGAGAAACCTATACCCCCTTCATATTCCCTGTAATTTTATGTGTTGTTCTTGAAAAATGAAGGGATTCTATGGTGTTTTTTTATATCAGTACTTCATGACATCATAATGATATTGTAATTCATGGATCCAATTAAATACAAAAAAATTAATAAATAATAATGAATCCCTTAAGGTGGATCAACCATGAGAATGATTTGTAATTTTTCAAATTTCCTTTGAATCTAGAAAAACATGATAGTTCTCATGACATCATGATAGGGAATTCCAAAAACACTTCCATCCCTCATTTATAAATGTATTGATGATATAAATAATGGGGAGTTTTTGGATAATGATAGTGTAAAAAATGGGGACATGTTTCTTTAAACCTAATCATTGTGATATGTTTGTTGATATGTTTGTTGTATTCTTACATTCATTAAAAATTAATGATAATTGGATACCCATTAATTTATACTTGTGAATTTATTATCTTGGTTTCATATGTATGGTATTTAATAGAATGATTAGTCATCTTTAGATATACATATCTAATATACCACACATGGATAGACCATATTTACATAGAGGTTATGAACTATACTCTATTTGATAAAATATTCATGTGATATCATTCTTATCTTAGAACAATAAGAACCAATTTGAAAACACCCAACATATCATTTTCATTAACTTCCAATCAGGTAGTGAAAATATTTGAGAAAACATATTTAGTTATGTGTATGTTAGTATACAATTATAACAAAATAAATGGGTGGATTTTGGGAAAAGGTGATTCATTTATTATCAATTATGTGACTATATTTGTTTGGTATTTTAACTATGTTGTGGATATCCTTGTAGAATTGTTATGGATTCCTAAGAAGTCATTGTATAATTTTCATTAATAATTATCCTTATAATTATGATACCATATTAAATTGATCTTAAATGATAATGAAATTTTATTATGAGAAATCATTTCATAAAAAAGTGGAAGACCATGTAATATACAATTACTATATGAGTAATTAAAATATGTCCATTTAAAAAGTTTTTATATTTTACATAAATAATATTTGAGGAGGGAGATGAGATTAAATATAGTCATGGGTTTTGTCTTAAATTATATTTAATATTGGAAAAGGGTTTCTTTATGGGATATATTTAAAAAAACTAGTCAACCCCATGATCTAGATAGCCTTTATGAGAATTTATGATTATTTGAAACCCATTAAATGGGAATAGTGAATTTATATGGGATAATTTCACATTCATGGTTTATAATGGAATGCTTATAAAATAATGGTTATATCAGTCATGATTTCCACAACATCTTAGAACATGTAGATTTAGATTTGATGAACTATATAGTCCTTGATATGAGAGCCATGCGATATCATTCATCTCTCAGAACTGGGTTTAAAACTAGCCACATATTGGTATCATTTAATTATCAACAATGGGAATGAATTTCTCAGGAACACATATTGAATTTTATACATGTGATGATATATTTAAAATAAAACAAATACAAAGTGATTTTTGTACACATGTGTTGAATTGGTTTTAAATAATGTGTCAATACCTATTTATTATGTTGAATACGATTTCATTATGATTGGATAATTTTTGATGATTCAATTAATGGAATTTACTCTTGGGAAATTGTCCTCATAACTCATATGATTCATTGAATATATCGTTAATGTGAAAGACATTTACATTGGATAACACATTGCATAACTCATGTGAAAGAGCATGAAATATTCTATTATTTCATGGGGAATTAAATGAATTCTATGTTATATGTATTTAAATTTTATATGGAATTTTTTTAAGAGTAAGTGGAAATGATGAAGAAGAATGAGTTTTTCCTTACATTATATGAGATATAGGAAATGTGTTTTTTAATGTAATAAATTAAAATAAAATCCAACCACATGATCCATCCATCTAGATTGACTATGGAAATGTGAAAGCTATGATCAACCCTGGGAATGGGATCTATCTATACTTTCATGTATGGGGGAATTTTGTGGGAGTAGTCTGACACATAGAACCTGTATAGTGCACAGTGGTGAGAACAATAGAGTAGGTATGTGGGAAAATAGGGTTATGTTTTGCCCATCAGCCAATGATTCGGAGTGTGTGTATATGATATTTGACCCCATGATAATAGTTAATATCTATATAGGAAATATAATTTTAAAAAGAACCATTCAACCATATATAGATTCTATGTGGGACAATAAACACTCTAAAATATTCATATACGTTTAAAAATATACAAATATATTTCAGTTATATGATCCATTTGATTAAAGTCATCCAATCACTAAAACTCATTACCTTTTACCTCTTGTGACGTACATAGGCTTATGTTCGTTGGGGTTAATGAATCAAACTTTTATGATATATCTCATTGATTACATTCATGTTATGTGGATGATATTTCAATATTATGAGAAAAAGAACCTTCATGACTGCAGGATATTATTTTCATGATTTTAGGTGTTTGAGGAACATGAAACTGCCAAATGAAATTGGGCTTGGATGATTATGTTCAATTAGTTAAAAATTTTGGATGAGTTCAAGCTAAAAATGAGAAATCATGTGATATTTTACTCTTTCAAGCTAGTAGTTCATTGTGGATGAAGAGACACCATGATTCTATGTTTCTTAAGTATTAAAAGGAATAATGATTTTGAGTATATATATGTTGATATATTCACGAGTTCAATGATTTGATTAACATATTATTATTTTCCATGGATATGGTTATGATTTTATGAACCAATGGTTGTGGAACTCACCTATATAATTATAGCTATAGCCAAGAGAGATATTGAAAATCATTCCCATGAGGATCTCATTTTCCTAGAAATATAGCACTACAGAGTATATATAAGGCCCCAGCCTTAAACCTTACTTAATCTTGAGTTATTACAAGATTACACATTGGGGATCTTTTCGGGTTTTGAGTTTTAGAGAATTAGATCATAAAACCTGCATTACATTCCACATATAAACAAAGTGGTTACATAAAGATAGTATTCTTCATTCCCATCAATGGAAACACATTTAAAATAAAACATGGATTATTTCTTGACACTTCCTTGACACTATCATCATATCATGTACCTTTCCCTTGACCTGTGAAAAACATTTCAAAAAAACTTGGGATGATCATAAAAAGCTCATTATGGGTTATAAAAACATGGAAAGGAAACATGAGTTCATATATACATAAGAATGAAATCATACTTTACCCATAAAACATAGGCACTTTAACATACCTCATAAAATCATGAATAAATCATAGAAATCATAAGACATAAAGGTAACTTGAGGTATTCATAACATTCTTACGTAGGGAGTAACCCTCTTGGTTACGTTTGGAATACCCATCACAGTATATTACCTAAACTTTCTTCGGATAAACCTTAACGTTTCACTCCTTCGCGTTACCCAATGCATTGGAGAGCTATATTGGGCTCACACGCCCTTATTTTATCACGGAACCACCCATCTTCATAATAATTCCCAAGAACCATAACATAATCGTATCACATAAAACATGCATAAAGGAAACATAACATTTCCACATTTCAATCAAAAGATATCAATACAACACAAAAACATTGTGAAAACCATTTTCAATACCAAAAATAAAAGAAAAGTAAAACATGGTATTTATTTTTCTTTTAAAAAGAAGGTATGGCTTGTAGAGGAAGTCGAAACTCAAATAACGGTCACGACGGCGGAGAAGTCGTTGTCGCAGCATACGTACAACAAAAACATTCCCTTTTGTCATTTAGTAAATGCATCGTATAAAAAATATTACTTTTGAATAAACATAAAAGTCAAAGGGGTTTATACACCGTATAAAAGAAAGTTCTGTATAAAATAAAATATGCCTCAATGAAAGGAGATTGAGACGAAGTCCCATACCTCGTATCCGACTTGACCCGACCGTTCTTTAATCTCCTGAATAATAAACTTGAGTTAATATCTACTTGATTATGAACCTATTTCATGTTCATTATTCCTTTTATACCATTTTATGAACATCATGTATTCATTTAAGTTAATAATGTTCATTTTGTCGGTATTTGGTTCTTAAGCCAGAAATAGACTTCATACACTTACATGTTGTTAATTTGGTCAAAGGTTCGTTATATACATAATGATATTAATGATTTTGATAACATATATATATCATATATATTCATCATATACATGTATATATAATATTACAACACATTTAGAGGTAAGAAATGAAATGCACCGTTCATGGAGACGGTAAGTCATACGTACGCATGAACGCTACTTCCATTTCTATTTCGTATTTTATGGAATGGAATCATAATGATATAAGAGTATATTATAATTACAGTATAATAACATATATAATATCATTAACTTTATCCTTTACACATCCCACATATGGTATTAACGAATCAAATCACTTTCAGGGGGCGGTAGTCCGCACTTCGTAAAATGAAGATATCGTGTTTACCCATAATGGAAACCATAAAGGTATGCCCAAAATGAAAAAAAACATAAGCTTAAGGAAAAAATAAACCTATTATATATCATATAAAAAAATAGTGACATCATAATGGCCACCTTTGAAGTTGTTAAATGAATATTCAACAATCATCGTTTCGGGAGGCAGAATTTCGCCATCCACGGAAACCGTATGTTCTTTAACCATTTGATGTAGTTTTGTGAGAGTTTAGCTCAAATAAATCTTATAACAACATCCTAGTATATTGAAGATACTGGTGGTGTTACAAAATAAGTAAATAAAAAGAGTTTAGGGGGTTGGAGAAGCAAAATAAAACAAATGAACATTAGAGAATGAATTACCTTTAAAAGTGTAACTCCTTTTGATTTGAGCCTAAAGGCTTCCTTTTAAAGGATTATTCCCAAAGGCAATACTCTAGGATGAGGAGAGGGATGTGGAGAGAGTAAAGGTTAAGGGTTTGGCCCATCCAAAGGCTTGAGGAGTGTGTGAAATGAGGTAGAGGTGGGAGACTTTTATAAGAGGAGAGGAGGGGCACTTTTGGAAAGTAGGGAAATATTACTTTATTTGAAATTGTGTGTCGGTTTTAAAAGGTCCCACATTGATATAATTCGTGTATAAGGTTATAAGGGTTCTAAATCCACTCATCCAATTGGTTTTGGACTTGTGTAGTTCATATATTTAACATTGTCTTTCCATTTTATTTAAATCGTCAAATAATGATGTCATCGCTTCATCATTATTATGTCATAAATAATTTAATTTATCTAATGTCTAAAAATTATAAAAAAACTACTATGATGTAAGAAATCTTTTTATCTTTCCTATTACTATTTATAATCAAAAATCTGATCATTATAACCCCATGTAAAAATTGTTATCGTAAAACATATTATGTTTGTGTCATTTTTACTTTTACATTAAATAAAAAGTTATTTATGTCATTTCCCAACCAAAGTGTCTCCATGGGGTCCCCAAGTTGACCCATGGCTTTTCTTGGTTAGCCATGACACAAAAAATAAGGTTGGGACATGTGTCTAGGTCATTTCATATTATTAAAGCATTATTTATACCTTAAACTACCCTAATTACCACTAATCGCGATTAAAAACTTAATAAGTTACTATTCACCAAAAAATTATTTTAATCTCATTGAACCACATTTTACTTCATAATGACAACCATGTATGTCGGATTTTTGAAATTCAAAACACAATGATGGAGAAATTTCATTTAAACGGAAAATCAGTCTTTGTAAGTACCACTTAGTGGTTTCACTATTCATCAAAAATTGAAGTTTTTCAGAAAATTACCAAAAATTCACCCTAAGCTATAATTGATATTCCGAATTCAAAAATGAAGTCTATTTTACAAAATTCAAAACATATAAGTCACTTTATTTAATTTAATAATTAATTCCCGTTGTCAGGGAAAATAGCGTGTTTTTATAAAACAATAAGTATCAAAAGATTGACACCAGTTTAAGTCTAATTTCAAAGTAAAATTGATTCCAATGACCACTATTGGATTAAATGGTAAAAATATATTCTAATTTCACTTCAAAACCAATTCAAAACATAATCTAATCGTATAAATAAATTATATTAAAAAGCAGTTTTGATGTAAAATGCAGTATTTTTCACTATTCATTAAAAATGAACATTTTTAGAAAAATACCAAAAATTCACACAAAGTAAATTTTGATGTCCCAATCATAAAGAATAAGTTTATTTTGACAAACATAGTTTATAAAATATTCAAAAGATATATTCAAGAATGGTTTTCCATCATAAGGCAGTAAAACAATCTTTTAAGAATATTAGTGTATTCCATGCTTAAGATTGGATTTATTTTCATTTTAAGACTCTAAAACACTATATTAATCATTAATAGACATAGATAAAAATATCTATTATTCATTACTTACTTGAGATGTTACATCCTTCCCCCCTTTAGAAAATTGATTCCCCTCAATTTATTTACTTATCAAACAAATGGGGGTACTTATCCCTCATTGCATTTTCATATTCCCATGTTGCCTCTTCAATCATGTGGTTTTTCCAAAAAACCTTTACCTGGTGAATCACCTTATTCTGTAACACTTGATCCCTGTGGTCAAGAATCTAGACTGGTTGTTTCTCATAAGATAGGTTTACTTCCAGATGAACTACCTTTGGACTCAAAACATGAGATGGATCTGGCATATACATTCTGAACATCGAAACGTGAAAAACATTGTGTACCTGAGATAAACTCGGAGGTAAAGCCACTCAGTATGAAACTGATCCAACTCTCTCCAGAATTTCTTATGGTCCAACGAACCTTGGACTCAACTTTCCTTTCTTACCAAATCTCATCACACTTTTCCAAGGAGAAACCTTGAGAAAAACATGATAACCTACCTCGAAAGATAGATCCTTCCTCCGGTTATCCGCATAACTCTTCTGCCTGCTCTGAGCTGTTCTCATGTGTTTCTGAATCAGCTGAACTTTTTCTGCCATCTCTTCTACCAATTCTGGTCCCATCAACTTCCTTTCACCGACTTCATCCCAGAAAGCTAGAGTTCGACATCGGTTCCCATATAATGCCTGAAATGGTTCCATCTGTATACTGTAATGAAAACTGTTATTATATGTAAATTCAACCAAAAAAAGATGTTGGTCCCAACTTCCCTGATAATCCATAGAATAAGCTCATAGAATATCCTCCAATGTCTGAATTGTTCGTTCTGACTGCCCATCTAATTGAGGATGAAAAGCTGTACTAAAATTTAATTCAGTACCCAACGACTTCTGAAGGCCTTTCCAAAAGATAGAAGTAAACCTGGGATCACTATCCGATACAATGGAGAGAGGAACTCCATGTAACCTGACTATCTCTTTAAGATACAAATGGGAAAGTTGATCAAGAGAGAAAGTATCTCGTATAGCAAGGAAATGAGCAGATTTGGTCAAGCGATCAATAATAACCCAGATTGCATTATTACCTCGAGATGTCTTCGGTAATCCAACAACAAAGTCCATGGATATATTCACCCATTTCCACTCTGGCACTGGTAAAGGCTGAAGCATCCCTTTCGGTAACTGCCGCTCTGCTTTAACCTGTTGACATGTCAAACACTTTACAGTAAAATCATCAATGTCTCTTTTCATTCCATCCCACCAGTAATACTCCCGCAGATCTCTATACATCTTAGTACTGCCCGGATGAACTGAAAACGGAGAACTATGAGCTTCACATAACAACTCTCTATTCATCTGTGAATCACAAGGCACACACAATCTCTTCCCAAATCTCAAAACACAATCATTATCAATGTTGAATTTAGGAAACTTACCTTTCTGAACCAGCTCTACCTTTTTCTGCAACTCACTGTATTGCTTCTGTGCTTGCTTGATTCTATCTGATAGAGAAGATCTCACTGATACCTGAAACAAAACAGAATGACTTCCTGCACCAATAACTTCTATTCCAAAGCTCATCAAATTCTTAACCAAAGGATCACTTTCCAAACGCAACATTGCTAATGAAGCATTACTTTTCCGACTCAAAGCATCGGCCACTTTATTTTCTTTTCCCGGATGGTAATGAATTGTACAATCATAATCCTTGATTAATTCTATCCATCTCCTCTGTCTAATGTTTAACTCTTTCTGAGTGAATATATACTTTAAACTTTTGTGATCGGTATATATTTCACACTTTACTCCATACAAATGATGCCTCCATGTTTTTAAAGAAAAAACAACAGCTGCTAATTCCAAATCATGTGTAGGGTAATTTAACTCATGAGTTTTCAACTGTCGTGAAGCATAAGCAATTACCTGATCATTCTGCATTAGGACGCAACCAAGTCCTTTCAATGAAGCATCACTATATATAACAAACTCACCATTCCTGGAAGGTAGTGCCAAAAGTGGAGCATTCACCAATCTTCTTTTCAATTCCTAAAAACAATCATCACATTCTTTTGTCCAGATAAACATAACACCCTTCCGAGTTAGCTTAGTCATTGAACTAGATAACTGTGAAAAATTCCTAACAAACCTTCGGTAATAGCCCGCAAAACCAAGGAAGCTACGAATCTCGGTTACATTTGTGGGTCTTGGACATTCTTCCACAACTTTTGTTTTTGCAGGATCAACAGTTATTCCATCTTTAGAAACAATGTGACCAAGGAAAGAAATTTGTTGCAACCAAAACTCACACTTGCTGAATTTCACATACAGTTTCTTTTCTTTTAAGGTTTGCAAGATAACCCTTAAATGTCTTTCATGCTCCTCTTTACTTTTAGAAAACACCAAAATATCATCAATGAAAACCACCACAATCTTATCCAAGAACTCACGGAAAATTCTATTCATTAAGTCCATGAATACAGCAGGTGCATTGGGTAGCCCAAAAGGAATTACTACAAATTCATAATGGCCATATCTCGTATAGAACGCGGTCTTCAGAATATCTGCCTCCTTTATCTTCAGCTGATGGTACCCCGATCTCAGGTTAATCTTTGAAAAAAACTGCGCTCCCTGGAGCTGATCAAACAAATCATCGATATGAGGCAAAGGATACTTTTTTTTAACAGTGATATTATTCAAGGCTCTATAATCAATGCAAAGTCTCATAGAACCATATTTCTTTTTAACAAATAAAATAGGAGCACCCCATGGTGACGTGCTAGGTCTAATGAAACCTTTCTCTAATAAATCTTGCAATTGCTCCTTCAACTCTAAAAGTTCAATTTGTTCCATTCGATAAGGGGGTTTTGAAATTGGCTTAGCATCAGGAACTAAGTCAACAGTAAATTCAACTTCCCGATCTGGTATTATTCCAGGAAACTCATCAGGAAAAACATCAGGATACTCATCTACCACTGGAACATCATTAATCTGAACAGTTTCTTTATTTTCAACGACGTGTGCAAGGTAACGTTCATTTCCATCTTTTACAAGTTTCTCAGCCTCTTGATATGTTATCAAAAGTAAGGGTTCATTCCTGTAAACAAACTGAAAGTCTTTCTGAAAAGAAACTTCTTTAGCTCTACAGTCAATCTTATCATGGTAAATAGAGAGCCAATCCATACCCAGGATAACATCAAACTCTACTAGAGGTAGAACAATATGGTTTGCAAGTAGGTTCTTTCCACAGATAAGGATAGGAAGATTCTTATAAATTCTTTTTTCCTCAACATTTCCCACAGGTGTTTTTACCAAAAGTTCAGGAGTCATTTCTTGAGATGGTATTACCATTTTACTAGAAAAGTTTTCAGAGATGAAAGAATGTGTAGACCCCAAATCAAACAATACACTGGCATAATCTGAAAAAATAAACAAAGTACCTGATACAACTTCATTTGATGGCCTGACATCTACTGAAGTAGTTGCAAAGGATTTCACCACACATTTCGGCTTTTAGTCTAACTGCTTCCCATCACTCAAGCTCTTTGTCGGACACTCGTTTGCATAGTGACCCATCTCATTGCACTTATAACATTTCACTAACTGAAAATCAAATTTGTTCTTACCTTCACCTTGATCCTTTTTAATGCAATCACGAGCCTTATGTCCCATCTTACCACATCGGTATCACTTTCCAGAATTCAGAAGACATTCCCCAGCATGCCTTTTGCCACATTTATCACCAATTGGAAACTTAGTTCTCTTACCATCAGACTTTTTTGAAGAATTCTTACCTTTCTCCTGCCACCTCAGTCTCTTCTTCTGCTGGTTGTTATAGAACACTTGGTCATCGGAAAACTCCATTTCCACCTTCTCAGCACATAGAACAAGCTTTTCATAACTTTTAAACTCATGAGAAGATAATGCCCTTAGATATTTTGGCATTAATCCTGAGTAAAAATGATTTATTTTACTATCAAGGTCTCAGATAAAATTTGGAGCATAACATGCCAATCGAGTGAACCTTTCTTCATAGGCAGCCACTGAGTCTTATTCTTTCCTCAATTCCAAGAATTGCTTTTCCATCCTAAGTCGAACAACCTTAGGAAAATACTTCTCATGGTACATACCTTTGAATTCATCCCAATCAAGAGCATCAATCTCATTGGCGTCCCAGATATTTTTAACCATAGACCACCACTGATCTGCTTCACCCTCCAAACGGTAAATAGCAAGACTAACCTTTTGATTGTCTGAACACCCCATGACATCAAAAATCTTCTCCAGTGCATTAATCCACCCTTCAGCTAGCACAGGGTCAGATGATCCTCTGAATGATGGTGGATGTTTCCTCATGAAATGTTCCACCACTGACATGTTCCTCTGCGGTTGATCTGGCTGACCTCGTGCATGGATACCACCACCATTTATCGCTTGAGTCAACTGCACCATTACTGCAACAAACTGTTCAATTCCAATTACGACCATCTCAGGATGCTGATTCGGAAGGTTATTTCCTTCTGTATGCCTTCCTAGCACTGCTTCCCTATTTCCTTTGCGGAAAACCATTCTGAACAAACATGTCTTAGATGAAGAAACATAGTAATCTTCAAATGCTATATCATTTCAAAAAAAAATTGGATAATCATTTAGGATAATTCTAACTCCTAATGTTATCTAAACCGAACTTTGATACCAACTATAAGGCCCCAGCCTTAAACCATACTTAATCTTGAGTTATTACAAGATTACACATTGAGGATCTTTTTGATTTTAGAGTTTTAGATAATTAGATCATAAAACATGCATTACATTCCACATATAAACAAAGTGGTTACATAAAGATAGTATTTTTCATTCCCATCATTAGAAACACATTTAAAATAAAACATGGATTATTTCATGACACTTCCTTGACACTATCATCATATCATGTACCTTTCCCTTGACCTGTGAAAAACATTTCAAAAAAACTTGGGATGAGCATAAAAAGCTCAGTATGGGTTATAAAAACATAGAAAGGAAACATGAGTTCATATATACATAAGAATGAAATCATACTTTACCCATAAAACATAGGCACTTTAACATACCTCATAAAATCATGAATAAATCGTAGAAATCATAAGACATAACGGTAACTTGAGGCATTCATAACATTCTTACGTAGGGAGTAACCCTATTGGTTACGTTTGGAATACCCATCACAGTATATTCCCTAAAATCTCTTCAGATAAACCATAATGTTTCACTCCTTCGCGTTACCCAATGATTTGGAGAGATATATCGGGCTCACCCGCCCTTAGTTTATCACGGAACCACCCGTCTTCATAATAATGCCCAAGAACCATAACATAATCGTATCCCATAAAACATGCATAAAGGAAACATAACATTTCCACATTTAAATCACAAGATATCAATACAACACAAAAACATTGTGAAAACCATTTTCAATACCAAAAATAAAAGAAAAGTAAAACATGGTATTTATTTTTCTTTTAAAAAGAAGGTATGGCTTGTAGAGGAAGCCGAAACTCAAATAACGGTCAAGACGGCGGAGAAGTCGTTGTCGCCGCATACGTACGACAAAAACATTCCCTTTTGTCGTTTAGTAAACACTTCGTATAAAAAATATTCCTTTTGAATAAGCATAAATGTCAAAGGGGTTTGTACACCGTATAAAATAATGTTCTGTATAAAATAAAATATGCCTCAATGAAAGGAGATTGAGACGAAGTCCCATACCTCGTATCCGACTTGACCCGACCGTTCTTTAATCTCCTGAATAATAAACTTGAGTTAATCTCTACTTGATTATGAACCTTTTTCAAGTTCATTATTCCTTTTATACCATGTTATTAACATCATGTAATCATTTAAGTTAATAATGTTCATTTTGTCGGTATTTGGTTCTTAAGTCAAAAATAGACTTCTTACACTTACATGTTGTTAATTTGGTCAAAGGTTCGTTATATCCAGAATGATATTAATGATTTGGATAACATATATATATCATATATATTCATCATATACATTTATTTATAATATTACATCACATTTATAGGTAAGAAATGAAATGCACCGTTCATGGAGACGGTAAGCCGTACGTACGCATGAATGCTACTTCCATTTCTATTTCGTATTTTCTGGAATGGAATCATAATGATATAAGAGTATATTATAATTACAGTATAATAACATATATAATATCATTAACTTTATCCTTTACACATCCCACATAATGTATTAACGAATCAAATCACTTTCAGGGGGCGGTTGTCCGCACTTCCTAAATTGAAGATATCGTGTTTTCCCATAATGGAAACCATAAAGGTATGCACAAAATGAAAAAAAACAGAATCTTAAGGAAAAAATAAACATATTATATATCATATATAAAAATCGAGACATCATAATGGCCACCTTTGATGGTGTTAAATGAGTATTGAACAATCATCGTTTCGGGAGGCAGAATTTCGTCATCCACGGAAACCGTATGTTCTTTAACCATTTCATATAGTTGTGTGAGAGTGTAGCTCAAATAAATCTTATAAAAACTTCCTAGTATATTTAAGATACTGTTTTTGTTACAAACGAAGTAAATAAAAAGAGTTTAGGGGGTTGGAGAAGAAAAATAAAACAAATGAACATGAGAGAATGAATTACCTTTAAAAGTGTAACTCCTTTTGATTTGATCCTAAAGGCTTCCTTTGAAATGATTCTGCCCAAAGGGAATCCTCTAGGATTATTATAGGGATGTGGAGAGAGTAAATGGGTAGGGTTTGGCCGAGCCAAAGGCTTTAGGAGTGTGTGAAATGAGGTAGAGGTGGGGGCCTTTTATAACAGGAGAGGAGGGGCACTTTTGGAAAGTAAGGAAATATTACCTTATTTGAAAATGTGTATCGGTTTTAAAAGGTCCCACATTGATATAATTCGTGGATGAGGTGATAAGGGTTTGAAATCCACTCATCCAATTGTTTTTGGACAAGTTTAGTTCATATATTTTACATTATCTTTCCTTTTTATTTAAATCGTCAAATAATGATGTCATCGCTGCATCATTATTATGTCATAAATAATTTAATTTATTTAATGTCTAAAAATTATAAAAAAAATACTATGATGTAGGAAATCTTTTTATCTTTCCAATGACTATTTATAATCAAAAATATTATCTTTATAACCCCATGTAAATTTTTTTTTCGTAAAACATATTATGTTTGTGTCATTTTAACTTTTACATTAAATAAAAAGTTATTTATGTCATTTCCCAACCAAAGTGTCTCCATGGGGTCCACAAGTTTACCCATGGCTTTTCTTGGTCATCCATGACACAAACAATGTGGTTGGGACATGTGTCTAGGTCATTTCATATAATTAAAGCATTATTTATACATTAAACTACCCTAATTACCACTAATCGCGATTAAAAACTTAATAAGTTACTATTCACCAAAAAATTATTTTAATCTCATTGAACCACATTTTACTTCTTAATGACAACCATGTATGTCTTATTTTTTAAATTCAAAACACAATGATGGAAAAATTTCATTTAAACGGAAAATCAGTCTTTATAAGTACCACTTAGTGGTTTCACTATTCATCGAAAATTGATGTTTTTCAGAAAATTACCAAAAATTCACCCTAAGCTATATTTGATATTCCGAATTCAAAAATGAAGTCTATTTTACAAAATTCAAAACATATAAGTCACATTAATTAATTTAATAAATATTTCCCGTCGTCAGAGCAAATAGCGTGTTTTTATAAAACAATAAGTATCAAAAGATTGACACCAGTTTAAGTCTAATTTCAAAGTAAAATTGATTCCAATGACCACCATTGGATTAAATGGTAAAAATATATTCTAATTTCACTTCAAAAACAATTCAAAAAATAATCTAATCATATAAATAAATTATATTAAAAAGCAGTTGTGATGTAAAATGCAGTATTTTTCACTATTCATTAAAAATGAACATTGTCAGAAAAATACCAAAAATTCACACAAAGTAAATTTTGATGTCCCAATAATAAATAATAAGTTTATTTTTACAAACATAGTGTATAAAATTTTCAAAATATAGATTCAAAGATGGTTTTCCATCATAAGGCAGTAAAACAATCTTTTAAGAATATTAGTGTATTCCATGCTTAAGATTGGATTTATTTTCATTTTAAGCCTCTAAAACACTATCTTAATCATTAATAGACATACATAAAAATATCTATTATTCATTACTTACTTTGGATGTTACAGTATAATTTCACAAAGTAATTTTTTTTAAGGATCTCCTTCTGGATAGGAGAAGATGAATATGTAGACTCTTTATTTGAGAAGCTCATAGTGGATGGTTTTTTTGAAGAAACCGTGATATCATGAAAGGAATCACAAATATTATGTTCCACAAATCATTATTGGTTTAAAATAAATTTAGTGATATATCATGTGAACACTTATCATATATACATATTGTTTTATGATCAATGTATGTGGCTTTGTGAGCCTTGTGTGAAGGTGAGTGCACATAGATAATGGTCTGTGCGAATGTATCTTGAGAGCCCATGAATGTACATGTACCCAAAAAATGTGATAAGTATTTTATGCATGTTTTCATGAATATGTTAGGGAACAATAATTTTATATTATAAGCCAATCATACCATGGAAAAATGAATCGTGAATAATTTATATTGATATTTCACATAAAATAACAAATGGAGACAATATTTGTTTTAGGGTTTCACCGATAATCATATAAGATGGATTGTTTATGAAACATTATGAATTTATATTTAGTTTTAAAGAAGATAATATCTTCCTATTATTCATGATTAATAGTTATCAAAATAGCACATAATAATTTGTATACACCATTTTAACCCATCAAATTGCGGAATTTTGTTCGAAATTAGAAAGAATAATTTCCCATGCAATGTTAATTAAAGAAGCTGATCAATGCATGTTATCATAATTATTCATAAAAACAAAACAATTTTAGTAGCTATTATTGGTGCTTGAAATGTAAAAAATATTATTAGATCATCCATGTTAATAAAGGATGATCAAATATAATTATATAATGGATCAATCCATGATGAAATGAAAAAGTATCATGGTTAGGGTTTGAAGTAAGTGGTATATCTCTATTTTATCATGGAGTAGTTGTAAAATTTTAATAATATTTGGATAAGTATTAGTTTTTCAATTGGTGATAGAAGTTGTCACATATTTTTAGCATGAGTAAAAAAAGTCTCTCGAATGGGGAGGGGAGAAATGTAATCACTTTTTTAATATTTAAGAATCGGTAACTGAGTGGAATAACTATATACAATAATGATTAGACTTCCACAAACCCTCTAAATATTTTTTGATCATATCTCCATTGATACAATTTCACACTCAAGGTGATATTGAGTGTTAATATTGGGTAGATCGAGAACATTGAGAACATAAACAGTGAATTGGTATAAAAACGTGTTCAAAAAAAAGAAACAATTGATTCACCCCTTCCATCATTATGGCCAACATGGCATGGGGTCTACATTTTATAATTTATATAAATTTTCTATATGATATAAATTTAAATGACAAATATATGAATGTTGAACGGTATTTTAGGGACAATATATGGTGTATTGACTTAGGGACCTCTAATAACTGAGGAATTGATTGCACTTTTGTTCTCTGAGATACATATAACATAAGGGTTGAGACATAATTGGTTTAATTAGACTTTGGGGACATTAGAATAGGTTAACTTGATTCCACATTATATAAGAGTTCTATTTATTAACACTCATTATCCATGATTTGGGATGAAAAAATTTTGAGACGCCATTGACCATTGATGATGGTGGGATAAAAATGTAGAGTGGTACTTCTCCCCCTTTGATGTGATTAACCAGGTGTGTCAAACTTGTATTCATTGATGGAAAGTTATTTTTTGAGAAGTAACCATGGAATAATATTAAGGGTATTGTTATTGATATGATCCACCTTAATTGTCACCAATACGAGATAAAATACGAGATCAATGAGTCCATGATGATACATAAAAGATTTTAAGGGATGTATTTACCTCCGAGAGATTGGTTTTGACCTACTGTTGTTCTAGAGATATGGGATACACAAATTGGTATCGATGCTTGAAAATACCTTGGGGCCGCTAATGGATTTCACATTCAGTTTTTTACTATAGTGATGATGCGCATGGGAAATTTGTTGTTATGATTGAAGTTATTACCTTAAAAATCAAATAGATAATGAGATAGATATAGAAAAATTAATTTTTTTATTCCATAAACCCGAGTGGATGACCATTCATTTGTGTATGGGATTAGTTATAAGGATTACCTCCATCATTATATGTTAAATTTTATGATTCCATTGGTATTCACCACCCACCAAGAATTATTGAGATACATGGGATGAAATGGTTTATCTCTCTAAATTCCATATTAACGACTACTTATTTGGAATTCTAATCATTTCTCACCAAGGATTATATTATTGAGCCTTATATTTAGATTATATTAGACATAGTCATTGGATTAAGGGTAGGGTATATGATCCCCCATATGGATACTGTCTAGTTTATAATTCCTCAGGAACACTCTTTAGATTCATATCTGAAATCTATATAGACTCTCACTTAAATAATTCTCAAAATAAGCCATTGATTCTGATGCTACTAAACATTCAAGGATAATATCTTATGAATCATCCACATTCAAGATATTTATTTTCATTGATATAATTCATTGTCAGAAATACCTATGTACTAGGAAAATAACTTTTGTGTCTATCTTGAGTGTTATATTAAAACAAGGGGACAAAAAGTGGTTATGTATTTATGCTTCAAAAAAATTATTTATTCAACATAGAAAATAAAATTGGTACACTACATTTACTTTTTATATATAGTACTGTGTCTTTGGTTCCCTAATAATTTATACTGACACCCATCTTGTGCGGTTATGACATGAAACTACAAAATCAGTCATCACGAATACCAAAATTTCATCTTGAAGAATCCAATATTATATGATTA
This sequence comes from Viscum album, assembly GCA_963277665.1. NCBI lineage: Eukaryota > Viridiplantae > Streptophyta > Magnoliopsida > Santalales > Viscaceae > Viscum > Viscum album. The sequence goes on from OY728120.1 coordinate 1,119,414,473, forward strand.
ATGTTTTTATCATGGAATGATTCGTGTTTTGGATGAGTAATTAGTCATGGATTATAGTAGATCCTTTTTTCATGTAATATTTTGTTTCCATATGGAATATTATCAACCACTTTATTTTTTAGTATTTATATGCCTTCTCAAACATGAGATTTTTTACTTCATATATATAGATTAACTTATTATTATGAAATAATTATATTAATTATACATTCTCTAATGAATTATTTTAAATGATGAAGATGTTATTTATGATTCAACTATTGAATACTCTAATATTTGTGTATTTTCTTCAAATTTTAAAAACCTATATATTTAAAATTAGCCGAAATACTCTAGAATATAGGATGGCCAACATGAGGTTCTAATAAATCTGTAATATAGTTATTCGGAATGTGAACTAGGTAGTGGATGCTATAAAATATTTTGTGTTCTTAATTTTTTTATTTATAAAAAATTAGAGTAACTTCATATATGGAAAGTGTCATTTCATAAATTTTAAATAGAAATTAATCAAATGTATATGTAAAAATTATAAATATTAGAGAGGTTATCTAAATACAATGAATAATATATTATAAAAATAAACCATATCATATGTAAGATAATTAAAAGTATGATCATTGGGGATGTTAACATCTGTATGGTGTGGTTTTGTTTATTTATTATGAGATATTTTATAATTTTTATTCAATGAACTTATAGTGGATATAAATTACCGATATGAATATGTACTTTAGTCCAATTCATTGAATAACCTTCCCAATCCATGATGATATTTACAATGTTAGGGGACATTGAAAGAAGATGGATAACATATTATCACATTACATTTATCATACCTATCATAAGTTTATTGTATTCAAATATATTTTAAATTAATGTTTTTTTAAAGTCATACTTTATGATCATACATTGAAATAAATGATAGAATAATATATCCATTCATGTATGGTGATAACGAATTAGGTATCTTATATCAAATTTTTTAGTCATTGTTGATTTTTTGGGATCATAGAACAAATTATTAATCCTGTTATATCTAAAATAATGAGATTATGATTGAAAATAAAATATTATTATGTGGGTGTTTATTTTTTCCAAATATATTTTCTGTAACAACATCCACATGTAACATATTTAGAATCAGTAGTGGAAAACAAAACTAAATAATTCTTTTTGTTAGACCGTGAGACAAAATAATTTTTGAGGAAGCCAAATGTTCCATATGATCACATCTTATCCAAATTATTCCCACTGAAATCATTATTTAACATCAGTAGTGAAAACAGAAACTAAATATTTCCTATTCTTAGTTCATAAGACTAAATTTGTTATGAAAAATATAGAAGTTAGATATGATCACAACTGACCCATTTTAGAGAAACTGAAATCATTATCTGAATAAAAATTAAGAATACAATTAAATATAAGGAAATAAAAAAGACATTGTTCCAAATCCCATTTAAGATAATAGATGATCTATTTGTCATAATTAAGTTTTTTTTCAGGTTATATTGAAATCATCAACCCTAGTATGTAGAAAGGAAAATTTTTAGACAATTAGATATCATGTAATGGAATCTTCTAATCATCCCTACAAATAAATTTTATCTATTGGTTTCATATATTCTCTATATTCCTGATTATTTGAGGTTCATAATAGAGTACTTTTCTGTGAAGCATTGAAAAAACCATAAAAGTTAAATAGTTTTTTTGAAAACATATATATGGATAGGATTTTTATTATCATATTTTAGTTATTTATAGTGTAATATAGTAATTAACTTCATCAATGATATTCCGTCAAAAACAATAATTCATATGTTTTTGAAAAATATTTTCATGTGGTTTTAGATTGATCAAAAAATGATTTCATCGACATGGATTTTTACAATAATGGTTTCATGAATAACAATCATGATATAAAGATTTTGATATTCCATTATATTAAGAAAATAATTTTATGTAGTAATTCAATAAATTGACCATAGTAGGATTGTAATGTCCCAGATTTTTATCATGTAAAATATTTTTTATTATATGGAAAATTTATGAGTTTGCGGAAATTTTCGGTGCGTGATTCTGAGACCCGATGTTCCTGAAATGAATTTCTGAACTTTTATTGGGTACTTTTAGAAAAAGTGAGAGTGGTTTTTCGTAATTTTTGAACCAGTTCTCAGAATTGAAATATGAGGAAAACTTTGAACTCGCAATGCCGATATTCGCATATGTAGGCCCTCACCTCAACTGCAGTAGGTTGAGGGTGGAAGTTAAATTTTTTTCATTTTTCGAGGGAGAAGAAAACTAAAATTATTTAAAATTTTATTTTTCTTTTGAAACCTTTCTATTTGAGTTATGGATGTGGGTACCAACTGAACTAGAAAACCCCCAATTTTGAATTCAATGGTGGGGACCACCGAAACCTTGAACACTCCCATTAATGGGAGAAAACCCTTGGACATCCTCTACATTAATTGTTCCACCTTCCATTATTTAATTATGCTAACATAATCTTACTTAATGGCCACCTCTAATTAAATTAATAAAACATAATTTAATAAGTTGGCTATTCATTTTTGGTGGAATTCGAGAAGTTTTGTAAAATGGTGAGATTTGGGAGAACATAGAAGAAACTCTTACACCAACGAACAATGCTATCACCAATGAAGAACATACATTGGAATAAAGAACAAGGATGACATGTGATACAGACATCGGAAGCGTGTTGTGGAATCGACGATCGTTGGCACCCTCATCGCCTTCACCAAATTAATCTCGCCACACTTCCATCGAACAATCGAGTTGTGTTTATTATGGTTTGTTTACTCCCTTACCTCGTTATTGTAGTTTTTCATGATTCAAGAACATTTAAGCCCCATGCTGACGTTCTAATGCAGAGGGTGGAGGCCAAACAAACACAGCCCGACCTCTCTGCAACCTATGTGAATTTTTGGTTGTCTTGGATCATTGGTGACGTCCGGAGGTGAGTGAGAAAATTTTAGTAATGATGATTGTCTACCGGGGAACTCTCGGTGACCCAAAGAAAGTCTCCAGTGATCATGCTAGTGACCAAAACCAAAGGGCTCGGGAGCGATGGCCGACACTCCTGTTGGTCGTGTCGAAGCCAGGGTGGTGGCTGGCGGTGGCCGACCATGTGAAGGGGAGGCGTGGAAGCACGTATGCACCATCAGGCATGTAGGAGCTACGACCTTGTGTCCCGGAGGTGAGGCGAGGGAAGCTGGCTCGCAGCCGGTCGCTAGTTATGGCACGAAGCACGACAGCGCCACGCGCAGGAGGCTGGCCAGTCGGCCAGCCGTGAGCCCAGCGGGTCACCCCGCACAGGCTGAGATGGACCCAAGTCGGGCTGGGGCAACCCGAACCAGGTCGGCACAGCCTAGGAAGGGTTGGGTCAAGTCGGTCAGATCAGGTCGGACCAGAAACAGACCAACATCCACCATTTTCATTCTTTTGGCCATATCTTGAGCAACCAGTGTCTGTTTGAAAGACCGTCTACATCACTGGAAACCTTGGATCAATAATGTCCATTTGGTATACCCCAATTTAGTTTTGGATAAAGTTGGGTATGGCCGGGATGGATCAGAAAAGAATCCAAGTGGGCCCTCGGGACTAAAAGGATAATAACATACAAACTGAGCATTCGATTAACGCACTGTATGTGCCTTGAGACCCATATCATGTAGCGGTAATTTGGGATTATTCTTCATTGGACATCATGGTATTCAGAGTTTTGACTTATGGATTGTTGAGTAGAACCTCTGGGAATCAAGCGAGCTTTGTGGAGGAACCATGTAGCTGGTTGGAACATGAGAAAAGGATCATATGTGGATCTATGCTTTTGGATCCTATGTGGGTCTATTATTTAGGATCCTACATGGGTCTGTGTTCGACAGTCTCACATGCATCCACTACAGTAATCCATGTAAGACTACTCTCTGATCCTACGTGGGTCTGCTATACTAGGACATGTGTTGGTCTGCTATACTAGGATCCAACGTTGGTCTAATGATTTAGGATCCTACATGGGTCTGCCTCTTAACAGAGTAAGATGATTCAGTAGTTTCATATAATCATCTTTTCTTCAGTACCTAATTTATAACTAGTTTGAGCTGAGTCCTTAACATCATGGTAATAACATTGTGGTATTATTTTTTGTGGCGTACTTCTGTGGTACTTACCTTCGTGGTAATACCTTTATGGTATTCTTCTATGTGGCTCACCATTTTGGTACTTACCTTCGTGGTCATACCATTGTGGAATTCTTCTGTGTGGCGTATCTCTCTGGTACTTACCTTCGTGGTGATACATTTGTGGTATTCTTCTCTTTGGTGTTACCTTCGTGGTACTTACCCTTGTGGTGTTACCTTCGTGGTATTCTTTCCTACGTGGAACAGTTGTACATTGGCTCAGAGTTGGGCCATGTGTTTCCTCATGAATGAGATTGGTATAGATGATAACTTAGATATATGTATGGGAATATACCAATGTAGGGTTGTCTGATTCATTCATGATTTTTGGTTATCCCTTGTGAGTTTTTTGAGACCTTCGAGTGTCTTGGGGTCCCTACTGAGTATCATTATACTCAACCCTTCACGGGCTATGCCCACACCTTGTTGTGTTTGGTGTAGACGATCGACAATGCTGACTAAGGACGTATGTACCAGAACTGGAGGTAGGTCGGAGGTGGAAATTAGACAAGGCGTACCATATAGAGGTCCATTTGAGAGCTATACCAACCCTTTAGGAAGGGTCCTTGGTGTGATTTCATAGGATTTGTTTCAATTTACTTGTACTTTTCTGTTTTCTTGTACTTTCTAGTTGGTCTTGTATTCTGGCCCCTTTTTCATACTGTATACATTCTTTTTATTATAAATTTTACTCGTGTTTGTATCTTACTCTGTGCTTGGTTGCGTGTGTTTAAAGGTTATAAAGGAAATTCCTTCCCAATTTTTATGGAATACTCCTTTCAGTGCTAGTCACTAGCCCCTTGCCTATGGAAGGCAGGCTTGGGGTAGTTACGACACGGGCCTCGAGGGACGGTTCGTGACAAATTGGTATCAGAGGAGATGGTTCTACCATAGAACATTAGACATTGATCTTTTTAATGGAAATATTATTTAGTTTAGTTAGTGTGGTTTTCAGTTTAGGGAATCCAGTGTTGGTGCGGTGGCTGATGTATCCATACATGAGGACCATGACGTCCGATTTTTGACTCAGTGCATGAAAAAACTGATTACTTGTATCTTTCGAGAAGTTTTTATTGTGATCTTTTTGAGTCATCACACCAGGTATAACTTATAGACCATGGAGCACCTGTTTCTTTTCAGGATGCCTCTACGCAGACAACCATCTAGGGTTTTGGGTATAGTACGCGATGATAGCCCACCGAGTGGCGAGGCATCGGTGCAGGTCCATTTACGAGCCGAGGCACTAGTGGTACCATTACCCATTGGGCCACCTATACCACCAGCCCCAGCTGCAGAGGGTGCATGCCAATTGAGATTATATCACGAGTTCCAATGCTAGAGGCAACCCAGGTTTAGTGGTGAGATTCACCCACAGGAGACTGGGAATTGGTTGGAGGCTGTGGTGAGAGTCATCCGACTGGTAGGGACACCATCTGATCTCATGGTGATTATTTCTTCCAGTCTTCTACATGCAGCACTATGAAGAGGGTGGAGCATGATGATTTAGGATCACGATGAGGTAACACTAGTAATGGTAGACTATGAGAGCCTTTTAAGGGCATAGTTTGTCCAAGTGACCATTCATGCAGTTCCCATACAAGATCTTCTTCATCTGCAGCAGGGCAGCGTGACTGTGGCTCAGTACTCTGTGAGGTTCACCGACCTCTCGCACTACTCCACTGATATGGTGTGGGACCCATTCTTCAGGGACCATACATTTGAGCAGGGACTCAAATGGGATATCAGGGCTTCTATTCTTTCTCTTAGCATCCCAATGTAGGCGGGGGTATTAGAGAGAGCCCTATTAATGGAGAGATTTCATGCTAAGAAGTCACCTGAAGTGAGACCCACCACTAGGCATCACGTAGAAAATTCTACTATAGATGGTAGCAGATTGATTTCATAGGGATCTAAGAGGACCAAACCTGTAGTTGGACAACCACGAGATTCATGTTCGGTTGTGCTGGGCACCAGAGATAGAGCTAGTCATTCAAGGAACAGGCAGTGTAACACATGCGGTAGGGAGGGTCACATGGCTCGTGACTGTTCGACCCGCAATATGGATGATTAGTATAGGGTCGAAGGAATTCCCAAGAAACGAAAAAGGTTTAACCGAGGGGGTCCTCATGGACTTGGTAGAGGTGGAAGATGATCTGGCCATGCAGCTGGTAGTGGGCGACGATTCGAGGTGTTACAGCCACCACCCCCAGGTGTTCCACCCCAACCAAAAGGAGCAGGTGGACATGGGTGAGCTCACCTCTAGGAAGCTGAGTCCAATGATGACGGCGCACCAACAATGATACGGGGTATGATTAGTGTCTATTCCACCTTAGCTGAAGTACTTATAGACAAAGGTTTCAGACATTATTTTATTGCCACTGGCCTCGTTCGAAGCTCAGAGATTCTGGTGGATCTGTTGGGATGATATTTACAGCTAGAGTCTCCTACGAGATAGGATTCGATGATTACGCACTAGTTCCGGTAGTGTGAGCTTACTCTAAAATGCGAGATCTTTATCTGGGATCTCCTAGTACCAGCGTCAAGGCCTTACGACGTCATCTTGGGTATGGACTGGTTATCTATAGTTCATGCTCAGATTGACTGTATTAGGAGCAATTTGTGGTGTGTTCACACTGATGGGACTAGGTTTACCTTCACCCGCGATAAGGGAGCCTTTGCATCACATGATGGACTTACCCGGAGGAGATTTCAACTGATCACTCATCAGTTGGCTAGTCTTACACTCAACTTGGATGATGTGGAGGGACCGAGTTATCCTGTATTGGTGGACCAGTACACAGATTTCTTCCCTGATGATGTTTTGAGTCTACCTCCTCGTAGAGAGAAGGACTTTTACATTGACTTGTATCCCGGGACAACAACAATATCTAAAAAAATATATCAGATGGCTCTCAAGTAGCTTCATGAGCTACGGGTACAACAATAGGACTTATAGGGGAAGGGGTTCGTTCGACCTAGTGTTTCTCCTTGGGAAGCTCTAATTTTTTTCACCAAGAAGGCGGATGGGAGCTTGATACATTGTGTTGACTATCGATGATTGAACCAGGTGACTGTGAAGAACAAGTAACCAATCCTATGTATTGATGACCTCTTTTATCAGTTGAAAGGAGCACAGAGGTTCTCGAAGATAGATCTCAGATCAAGATATCACCAGCTCCGAGTACGAGATGAGGATGTGCAGAAGACGGTTTTCAGATGTCGGTATGGCCACTATGATTTCATGTTTATTCCATTCGGTGTGACCAACTCTCTAACATTGTTCATGAGACTCATGAATAGGATATTCTAGACATACCATGATCTCTTTTTAGTAGTCTTCATCAATGAAATTCTAATCTACTTAGTTACTGAGGATGAGCATTCTTATAATTTGTAGATAGTTATGGACACACTTTGAGAGCTCCAGCTTTATGGTAAGCTCTTGAAGGGCCAGTTCTGGATCCGAGAGGTTCACTTTCTGGGACATTTCATCTCAAAGGATGGATTTGCGGTGGATCCATGGAAGATTGAGGTGGTACTAGCATGGGATCCACACAGGAGTGTGACGGAGGTACCGAGTTTCCTTGGTTTGGCCGGATGCTACCAGAGGTTTTTGATAGATTTCTTCAGAGTTACCGCACCTTTATTAGTATTGATGAAGTAGGGGAAAACCTTCGTGTGGTCTAAGAGATTCTAGAGGAATTATCAAAAGTTGAGGCAGAGGCTGACTAGTTCCCCCATCATGAGGTTTCTAGAGTAGAGTGTTCGGGTAAGTAGTCTATTACGATGCATCAGGGACCGGGCTCATTTGTGTGCTGATGAAAGAGAAAGTATTTATCGCATATGGTTATCAAAAGATAAGAAAAAATGAGAATAACCACACTACCAATGACCAAGAGCTAGCAGTAGTGGTCTTCGCCTTCATGATATGGTGACATTACTTGATTGGAGAATGTTTTACAGTCTACTCTGGTCAAAAGAGTCTCAGGTATATATTTTACCAGAAGGACCTGAACTTGAGAGAGTTACTTTGGTCTATGTTCCTCCAAGACTATGACTTCAAGATAGTCTATAATCATGGTAAGGGAAATGTTGAAGCAGATACACTCAGTAAGAGATCTTGTATACAACTGCTGGGTGAGGCGACATAGCAATGGCTGCTTTACAAAAATCCATTGTGGAAGGATATGGAGAATCTTTTCTTCTATCCGATACAGTCACACCCCCACTTCTTCAATGAGTCAGGGTGGAACAGCGTGGGGACACTGACTGTGAGGCTCGACGTGCTCAGATATTCACAGTACATGCACCTGATAGATTTTATGAAGATGGAGAGCACGTCGTACATTCCATAGGACGTAAAATGGTACTAGTGTCGCTTTCAGAGGAAGTTTTGAGGGAGTTCCACAAATCCCATCTAGCGATATATCCAGGAGTGGCAAGGATGTATTGGGATCTCCGACGATAGCACTGGTGGCCGAGAATGAAGAATGACATAGCAGAGTTTGTCTCTCGGTGCCTCATTTGTCAGCAAGTGAAGGTGGAGGATCAGGTACCAGCATGATTAGTTCTACCATTAGAGGTCCCAGAGTGGAAGTGGGATCAGATATCCATGGTATTCATTACATTAAATACATGTACCTCTATGGTCCATGATTCTATCTAGGTGATCGTTGACCGACTAACCATGTCAGCCCACATCCAACCGATCAGAGAGGAGGTTTCTGTAGAGAGCATGTGTGGCCTCTATGTTCAAGAGATTATGCCACTACATGGATTAACCTAGATTATTATCTCTGATCATGATGCACATTTAACTTTCCAGAAATAGAAGGGATTACAGGATAATTTCGGAATGTAGCTTCATTTGAGCACCGACTTCCATCCTCAGACGGATGTCCGGACAGAGAGAACCATTATGACCCTCGAGGAAATGATGCATGCTTACATCTATGTCTTCGGTCGCAGCTTGGAGGATCAATTTTCCTTGGTGGAGTCTTCATACAATAACTGATACCACTCCACCATTGGGATTGAACCTTTTGAGGCATTGAATGACTGACCTTACAGATTGCATTTGTACTGGATTGACCTTGGGGAGTCAGCAGTCATGGGACCAGATATGTTACGGGCTACCATAGAGAAGGTGCAGATCATCCAGGAGAGGACGAATACTACACAAATTATGCATAAGTCTTATGACTATAGGAGATGGAGACCTATAGAGTTCAAGGATGTTGGCCATGTCTTTATACAGGTCTCACATTGATGAGGTTTTCAGAGATTTGGTCAGGGAATAAAGTTATCTTCGTGGTTAATCAGACACTTTATGGTTCTCAGTAGAGTTGGTGAGGTGGCTTATTTCCTAGAACATCCCCCTCAATTGCATCAAATGCATGATGTTTTCCACATATCCCAGCTGAGGAGATATGTGCATGACCCATCTCACGTCATCGACCATGGCGAGCTGGAAATCGATGATGGGGCGACGTTTACAGAGGTTCCAGTATGGATTGATGATTAATAGGAGTGGGTCCTTTGTGGGCATTTGATACCTTTAGTTCATGTACGTTGGCAACAAGGGAACCCCCAAGAGAGCACATGGGAGCAGGAGGCTCAGATTTGTGCTCAGTACCCCAACTTATTTTCCTAGTTTTTGTGATGTGGAATTTTGGGATGCAAATCCCTGTGGCGGGGAGAATGAAAAGAACAAAATTTTTTCAATGTAATTTTATTTATTACAATACGAGTCCGCAAAAATTGATGGCGCTTTATTCCGAGGCCTGGTGTTCCCGGAATGGAATTATGAACTTTTTTTAAGTAAGTTCAGTAAACATACAAGTGGGTTTTTGTAACTATTGAACCATTTCTCAGAATTGAAATCTGAGAACACCGTTTAACTCACAGCACCGATATTCATTTTCAGAGACCTTCATCTTGACCGCAGTAGGTCGAGGGTGGAAGTTAATTTTTTTACTTTTTAGAGGGTAAAGAAAAATAAAATTATTTAAAATTTTATTTTTCTTTTGAAACCTCTCTATTTGATTTCTGGAGGTGGGGACCTCCCGAACTAGAAAACCCCTAATTTTAATTCAATGGTGGGGAACACCCAACCCTTGAACTCCACCTTTAATGGGAGATAACTCTTGGGCTTATTACACTTTAATTTTTCCACCTTACATTAAATAATTATTCCAACATCAAATTAATTAATGGCCACCTCTAATTAAATTAATAAAACATAATTTAATAATTTGGCTATTCATTTTTGGTTGAATTGGGGAAGTGTTGGAAAAATGTGAGGGTTGGGTGAAATTTAGAGAAACTCATCCTCCAATGAAGAACGCTTTCACCAAAGAATAACATACTTCAAAATCAAGAATGAGGACGACACATGAGACCAACTTCAGAAACGTGTTACGGAAGCGATGACTATTGTCACCCTTATCGCCTTCACTGAAATTATCTCGTGACACTTCCAATGAGAAATAAAGGTAGGGTTTATTGTTGTTTGTATACTCTCTTACCTCATTTTTGTCATTTTTCATGATTCAATAACATTTTATCCACTTGATTCTATTCTAATATAGAGGGTGCGGGCCAAACAAACACGACCTGACCCCTCTGCAACCTATTTAAATATTTGGTGGTCATGAATCATTTGAAACATCCCGAGGCAAGTGCATAAATTTTTGGAATTAAGATCAGCCCACCAGGGCACACCCGGTGACCCGAAGAATGTTGACGAAGATCGTGCTGGAGAAAAACACTGAAGGGCTTGTGAGTGGTGGCCAGCACTCCGGCCAACTGCGATGAGGATGGTGTCGTGACCACGCTGCTTGAGAAGGGATGTGTCCTGTTGGCCGTAGAAGAGCAGGGGTGGCGGCCGGCCAGCTGCCAGATGCCGGTGATGGTGCAGCGCACAACCGTGACGCACCGGAAGGTCGGGCCTAACCCAGTGGGCTAGGTCATAACCAGGGCCAGATTCAGTGGTCCAGTTCAGACCCAGGTCCAATCTTTGGTCAGGCTGGGTCGGTCCGACCAGGTCAGACCAGACCTAGACCCACTTCAACCCTTTTCGTTCTTTCGGCCATATCTTGAGCTACATGTGTCTGTTTGACAAACCGTCTACGGCGATGGAAACCTTAGATCGAGACGGTCCTTTTGTTATACCCTAATTGAGTTTTTCATAATGCTGGGCATACGACTGGGTTGGATCGGACACGAATCCAACTAGGCCCTCATGACTAAAAGGCCAATAACATATAGACTGAGCATCTGATTGATGCATCGTCTATTTCATTGTGACCTCTATCACATTGCGGTCCTTTGGGATACTTCTTCGTGGGAATTCCTAGAAGATATAGTATCGACTTGTTGCTTGAGGAGCGCACCCCCTGGAATCAAGTGAGCTTAGTGTATGAAACCTGTAGTTGGCCGTAACATGAGAAAAAGAATCATATGTCGGTCTGTGCATTTGGATCCTATATGGGTCTTTGATTTGGGATCCTACGTGGTTCTGCGCCTGAGAGTCTCACTTGTATCCACTCTTGGAATCCTCATGAGACTACTATAGGATCCTATGTGTTTCTGATATACTAGGATCCTTTTTGGTCTGTTTTAATAGGATTCTGCGTGGGACTGATGATTTAGGATTCTTCATGGGTCTACCACATAACAGAGAAAGATGATTCAGTAGTTACATATAATCATCTTGGCTTCCTAACCTATGTTATACCTGGTGTGAACTGTTTCCTTACCTTCATGGTAATACCTTATTGGTATTCTTCTATAGAGTGTACAGTGGTCCTGTCACGACTCCGAGGTACTGCTCACTAACCTAAGACTGCTGAGGTACTCCTCCTGTCGAGTACCGCGGGCCAGCCACCCAAACACAGTAGTGCTTCCCGCCGAGGTATGTCACTCAAACACAGTAGTGCACACCCCCTAGTAGCCTGCAGAGGTACTCTCCAGACGAGTACCACGGGTCTGCACTATCACACAGGTAGTGCTTTGTCCTCCATGGGTCTGCACCCAAACAAAGTAGTGCTCCATCCACTGGGCTAGTCGACTCACTCCAAGTCGAGTCGGTCAAGCAGTCGTCAGGTCTCAGTCGGCTACACGGTCTCCGTACTCCGCACGCTCGTCTCTGGGAGGGTCCACTCCACGAGCTGCAAGTCGATACTCCAAGTATCTCAAGGTCCCATGAAGAAGTATCTCAAAGGACCACCTCGTCACAGGGGTCTCAACGCAATAGACGGCGCGTCGATCAGACGTCTGGTCTGTTAGTTATTAGCCTTTTCGTCCCAGGGGCCCGGTTGGTTTCGTGAGCGAACCAAACCCAGCCGTATCTCAACTGTACCCCGAGCTCTCATAGGGTATTCTCATAGGGACCGTTTCTCAACGTGATCGTCAACACCGCTGACGGTTCGTCAAACGGACGTCCTGTCTGAAAGATATCAGCTTTTCCGTTCCAGGGGCCCGGTTGGATTTCGGGTGCGATCCAACCCGGCCACTACCAAATGTATCCAAAAATCGGGCGAAGGATGCCAAAAGTTCCGTATCGTCAACAGGAACTCAACGCAACAGACGCCGCGTCAATCGGACGCCCGGTCTGAGAGTTATTGGCTTTTTCGTCCCTGGGGCCCGGTTGGTTTTTAAGGCAAAACCAACCCGACCGTACTCCACCTGCGCCCAAACCCCGGGCGGAGTGAGCCAAAAGATCCGTCTCACTAAGAGGAAACTAACAAAGCTGACGGTACGTCAATCGTACGTCCGTAGCTCAAGATATGAGCGTTTCCGCTCCGAGGCCCCGGTTGGTTTCGTGTACGAACCAACCCGGCCGAACCCAAAGTATTCCGAAACTTTGAGTGCGATAAACCGAAACGTCCGACTCGCTCCAAGGATTGTGTTGCCGCTGACGGCGAGTCGTTTGGAGGCACATAGCTCAAGTTACGGGCGTTTGAACGAAAGTCATCCGAAGACGGGGGGTCCGGGCCCGGGCCGACCCGGCCCGACCCCCCTAGTTGGCCCGAACCGGGTCGGGTCCGACCCGGTTGGCCCGGCCCGGCCCGGCCAGGGCCAGTCCAGCGCGGCTCGGCCGAGCGGCCGAGCGGCCGACACGGGGGAAAGCCGCCGCCACCCGTGACACCCCCCCGCGGCACCCGCGGGGTGTCGGCCAGACAGCCGGACGTGCCGCGTGACAACCCCGCGACACCCGCGGGGTGCCGCCCTGGACACCCGCGGGGTGCCGCGTGACAACCCCGCGGCACCCGCGGGGTGTCGCCCTGGACACCCGCGGGGTGCCGCGCGCCAACCCCACGGCACCCGCGGGGTGTCGCGCTGGACACCCGTGGCACCCGTGGGGTGCCGAGCTGGACACCCGCGGGGTGCCGCCTGACAACCCCGCGGCACCCACGGGGTGCCGCCGCCTCCGGCCGCCAGAGTCGCTCTGGTGGCCCGTTTTCCATCCCGTCTGCGCCGTTGTTCCTCCCGGGTTCCGTTCTTTACTGCGGGATCATCAAACATCCGTTGCGGCCCGTTCCGTCATTGCCCGTCAAATCCGCACAAGAACGAAGAACGGCGGAGGGTTGTCGGGCCATGTTCGTTTGGCCCACACCCTCCGCGTTAGATATAAACAACGGGAGAAATTAAAGTTCAACACATGAACGCATATCCGAAACAATTTTTTTAATGAAATAAAATTGTTTCATCAAAACGGGTTCCTTATTTGAACGGAAACAACAATTTTAATAAGTTTAAAATTGTTCACAAATCCAGTTCTTTAACTTTTTAAAGAAACAATTACGGGAATATAAAAAGAAAAAGGGGGGTAATTCCCAAAATAAATCCCTACCTCGCCGTCGCTGTCGGATGTGAGGTCGTCGCGGAATTGACTGTCGCGGAAGGAGGTGATCGTCACACCGCAGAAGGGCGTCGCGTCGACGATCTCCGAGGACCAAGAACATACGGATTTAATTAATAATAATTAAATCCATGTTGTTGTTGAAATACAAAAAGAAAATAAAAATAAGTGCAACCCCCTACCTTGGTTGTTGTCGATCGAAGGCTGTCGCGGGGTTGGATCGTCGCGGAAGAAGCGTCGCGAAGGGAGATTCGTTGGCGTCACATTACAAGGCTTCGCGTCGTTGATCTCCGCAGGTTTTACGTTCTTCGCGTTCTTCGCGTTCTTCGCGTTCTTCGCCGAAGAAGAACGCTTTCCTCCAAATCCTCTCCACGCCACAAGTTTCAACCCAAAATAAAATAAGCTTAAGCCTTATTTTATTTACACAACTAAACATTTGAATTTCAAAAGATAAGAAACGAACCATTAATTCGTAGAATTAATTAAACGAAAGAAACAGCTCATTTAATTTACGAAATAAACCACCCAATTAAATGGTCTGTTAAGAATTTAAGAAAACGCATCAGTTGACTTTCATAAAGACGGGTTTTCACGAGTGCGTTACTTAGCGGAAAGAAACAGCGGGGCTCGTGCGGGCACCACCTCACAAATATCCTACCCAGAGGGTAAGATATTTCTGGATAGTACCCTATCCGGTTCAACTATGTTTAAGCCGCTTTTAAGTGGCTTCAAGTGGCTTCCAAGTGGCTTAAGTGAAATAAAATAAAGTTGTCGTAAAATTATTTTATTTCTTAACTTTATGTCCGAAAATTAAAAACCACACCCGAGAAAATGCAACTCCGGAAGAGGCGTTTCTAAGCAAATACCGGCACTGCGATTCCATCGTTTCCCCCAGAATTCAATTCCGAGCACCGATTCAAAAGTTAGAAAAACCCGCTCGTCCGTTCACTGAACGTACCCGAGCCAAATTTCAGAAATTGATTCCGGGCACACCGGGCCTCGGAATCAGGCGCCGTCAGAAACTGCGTTCTTGTAAAATTTCAAATAAAATTAAGAAAACAAAAATTCCTTGGAATTTACGGGTCTTTACATTACTCCCACCATAGGGCTTTACGTCCCCGTAAAGCTTCACCACAAACTTAGGGAAACAAAGCGGTACTGAGCACGCATCTGAGCCTTCCGCTCCCATGTGCTCACCTGGAGGTTCCCGCGCTGCCAAAGAAAGTTCACAAGAGGAATCTACCATCCTCCTAGGATCCGCTCCTGTCGATCCTCGATCCCCACAGGAACCTACATATAAGCAACTAATCACCACCGTCTAGCTCCTCATGGTCGATGATATGCGAAGGGGTCGAGCACGTATCTCCTCAGTTGGGATACGTGGAAAACGTCGTGCACCTAGTGAAACTGAAGTGGATGGGCCAAGCGGTAAACCACCTTGCCTACCCAGCTGAGGACCTAGAAAGGTCCGTTGAACCTCAGAGATAACTTGCCTCCCAGGCCACATCCCCGTAAACCTCATCGAGGTGAGACCCATAAGAAGACGTGGTCGTCATCCTCGAACTCCAGAGGTCTCCATTTCTGTTAGAACTGAAACTCAAAACGACTGCTGCTATGAGGGTAAGGTTGACCGACTCAAGAGTGATCGGTCCCACCCTCCTGTGCAAGAGTTACCCTGCACTGCCTGGGGTTTCCTTTTCCGCCGACCAAGGAAAACTCATCCCAACGTTTGCCTAAAACCGTCAATTTGAGTATGAACAGTTATTGCCCATTCCATACTCAAACTAACGTTGTAAGGCCTCGACGCTGCCACCAAGAGATTCCAACCAGAACTCTCGCCTCGAGGGTCTGACCACACTGTCGGCGTAAGTGTGATTATCGAGTCTCCTCTCAAGGTATCTCCAGACGTGAGGGTCAAGTCCACGGCTTACCGGAAACTCTAGGTCTGGAACAAGATTTGTGGAAGGAAGGAATGATTCATATCGACGTCTGTTACTACAGCAGCTAGTAGTGGACATAGACTATCCCTTGAATCATTTCTAGAGCCATTGGGTCACACTCTTTGCCCGCATGCAGCCGCACTCTTCCTCCGCCCTCCAGCTCCCTGATCCTGACGGGAATAACTAAGGCGGGTGGTCGTAGCATGTTAAGATGTACACCACCTCATGCTGCTCTCCTAGATTTGCCTCCACGTCTACCGCTTCGCAGACTCATCTCTATTTAAAGTTACCTCTTCATGAAACATTTATCACGCCCGAGTCTCTAAGACTGGCACCGGTTCCTTGTTTCTTACTACACTGTGCAGTCTTCATCCGCTCCTGGATGAACTGCACCTCCTTTAGCCTCACAAGAGCTGCTATGATTTCTTATTTACCGATAAGAGAAATCTGGTCTCATCCCCTGGATGAACCAAATTCGTTGCCTAATACAGTCAATCTTGACATAAATGATGCATTCCTGCCATAGATGACGTCGTAAGTCCTCGACGTAACTACTAAGAGATCCAACTGTCACTCTCGCCTCCAAGGGTCGAGTCACACTGTCGGCATCAGCGTGAGGTCACTGGGTCTCCTCCAGTAGGAATTTCGAAAGTGAGGGTCATGTAAACAGTCTTAACGAGGACCACTTAGTAACATCACAAAAGAGGACAGGAAAACAAACATCACAAGATAAGTGTCTTTATTTTATGGCAGCTCATGGTACAAAGACACAAAAAAACAACATCAACATGGAACTAGAAGTACAAGAGACGTATCCGCTAGTTCCGCTCCTGTCCACCTGCTCCAGGAGCTCTACTTCCTTGTCCACTGCTCTACTGTTGATCAAGCATTCGTCGCTGCCTCTGCCTCGATGGCTCCTTAAAAGCCTATGGATCAACTGTACGACGAGTCAGACAGTCACGTTCCAGGTGCCCCTTTCCACCGCACGAGTAACACAGTCTGCTACTGGCACGCCTGGCTCTGACCCCACCCCGGGTGCCCCGCACCACCGGTCCTAAAACCCAAGATCGCCCAACTGCTGGTCTGGTCCTCCTGGACCTCTGCATCATCTGTCTACTGCCCACAGATGACTCGGCTTCTGATCGAAAAACACGCGGCAAAGGCAGTAGCTCCTGAACACGCTCGGGGTGTAGAGCTACTGGCAAAAACTCCACCCTGAACAAATTATCGAAGTCTTCCCATGTGAAAGCCATCCCATCGCAAAACTGGAACAAGTGGCTCCACCACCTGCCTGTTGCTTCCTGAAGAAGGCATGCAGCAAAGGTCACCATGAAGTCCGATGGCGTCCCCACTAGCCTGAAGACTCCCACCACAGCCTCCAGCATATCCTCAGCCGCCTGCGGGTCCGTCTCTCCCCAGAACCTGGGTGGCCTCTGGCGCTGGAACTCATGCAGTGCGCTCAAGTAGCGGGCATCACCTACTGCTGGGGCTGGTGGCATTGGTGGCCCAACGTATGGTAGTACCGCTGGTGCCTCCGCTGGTGCCTCAACTGTAAGAGGGCCCTGTACCGAAGCCTCGTCACTCGACAGGCTGTTAGCACGCACATCCCTCTGGGCTCTAACTGGTCGTCCGAGAAAAGGCATCCTGAAAAGAACAACGTAACACGGTCAAACGATTATACCTGGTGAGCTGACCTGTTTTGAGCTGTTTTAAGGGGGGAAACCTTTGAAAACACACACACAATCAGTGTTTTCGTGCACAAAGTTGGAAATCAGTTGCCAGGGTCCTGGTGTATGGATACGTCGGCCGCCCGCACCAACACTGGACTCCCTGAACTGAAACCACACTCGGTACCCTTAACACTATTGCTTCACAGAAAGAAAGATCAGAGTCTGCGGTAGAACCGACCACCTCTGATACCAATTTGTCACAACCCGTCCACGGGGCCCGTGCCGTGACTACCCCAAGCCCACCTTCCATAGGCCAGGGGCTGGCGACTAGCACCAAAGGCGTGAATCCCGATAACTTGGAAGGCATTGCCATTATAAAAGTAACAAAACACCACATAGTACAAGCAGAAGTAAAACACTAAGTACAAAAAGAAGTGCTGGAAAGTAAATGGGCCAGAATACAAACCCAAAAGAATGTACAAATACAACTGAACAAAGTACAACAGAAAAAGACAACAGCTGGAGGGACGGAAGCGGCTCCTGGGTCGTCCTCCTCGGATCCTACCTGAAGGGTAGGTACAGATGGCGTAGCTCCTGGATCGTCCACCACGAATCCTACCTGAAGGGTAGGTACAGATAGCCTCCACAGTTATCTCATCCGTCAACCTTCTCCGAGTGTCATCTCGCCGTGAAGTCCACCTCCGGACACTGACTTGTCATGTAGTCCACCTCCGGGTATCGTCCAGTCCTCGAACACTCGGCCTCCGTCAGCACTGCCTGTCGTCTGCAACCAACACAACGAGGTGCGGGCATAGCCCGTGCAGGGGTGAGTATAACGATACTCAATATGGACCCCGAGACCCTCAAGGTCTCACTAAATCCAACAAGGATAACCACAAAAAAGATCTCAACAGATAACCTCTACTTAGGTATATGCCCATACATATACCTAAGTTATCAAGTAACCCATCTCAATCATGAGGAAACACAAAGGTCAAAAGTCTCAGCTCAAACCAGGATTTTCATTATCGAAACTGTAACTACTGAAGAGATCCGTCTCTAGAGTGTTCAGTGGTCCTGTCATGACTCCGAGGTACTTCTCACTAACCTAAGACTGCTGAGGTACTCCTCCTGTCGAGTACCGCCGGCCAGCCACCCAAACACAGTAGTGCTTCCCGCCGAGGTATGTCAGTCAAACACAGTAGTGCACACCCCCTAGTAGCCTGCAGAGGTACTCTCCGGATGAGTACCGCGGGTCTGCACTATCACACAGGTAGTGCTCCGTCCGCCATGGGTCTGCACCCAAACAAAGTAGTGCTCCGTCCACTGGGCTAGTCGACTCACTCCAAGTCGAGTCGGTCAAGCAGTCGTCAGGTCGCAGTCAGCTACACAGTCTCCGTACTCCACACGCTCGTCTCTAGGAGGGTCCGCTCCACGAGCTGCATGTCGATACTCCAAGTATCTCAAGGTCCCACGAAGAAGTATCTCAAAGGACCACCTCATCCCAGGGGTCTCAACGCAACAGACGGCGTGCCGATCGGATGCCTGGTCTGTGAGTTATTAGCCTTTTCGTCCCAGGGGCCCGGTTGGTTTCGTGAGTGAACCAAACCCATCCGTATCTCAATTGTACCCCGAGCTCTCATAGGGTATACTCACAGGGACCGTTTCTCAACGTGATCGTCAACGCCGCTGACGGTTCGTCAAACGGACGTCCTGTCTGAGAGATATCAGCTTTTCCGTTCCAGGGGCCCGGTTGGATTTCGGGTGCGATCCAACCCGGCCACTACCAACTGTATCCAAAACTCGGGAGAAGGATTCCAAAAGTTCCGTATCGTCAACAGGAACTCAACGCAACAGACGGCGCGTCAATCGGACGCCCGGTCTGAGAGTTATTGGCTTTTTCTTCCCAGGGGCCCGGTTGGTTTTTAAGGCAAAACCAACCCGACCGTACTCCACCTGCGCCCAAACCCCAGGCGGAGTGAGCCAAAAGATCCGTCTCACTAAGAGGAAACTAACAAAGCTGATGGTACGTCAATCGGACGTCCGTAGCTCAAGATATGAGTGTTTCCGCTCCGAGGGCCCAATTGGTTTCGTGTACGAACCAACCCGGCCGAACCCAAAGTATTCCGAAACTTTGAGTGCGATAAACTGAAACGTCCGACTCGCTCCAAGGATTGTGTTGCCGCTGACGGCGAGTCGTTTGGAGGCCCGTAGCTCAAGTTACGGGCGTTTGAACGAAAGTCGTCCGAAGACGGGGGGTCCGGGCCCGGGCCGACCCGGCCCGACCCCCCCTGGTGGGCCCGAACCGGGTCGGGTCCAACCAGGTTGGCCCAGCCCGGCCCGGCCAGGGCCGGTCCGGTCCGGCTCAGCCGAGCGGCCGACGCGGGGGAAAGCCGCCGCCACGCGTGACACCCCCCCGCGGCACCCGCGGGGTGTCGGCCAGACAGCCGGACGTGCCGCGTGACAACCCCGCGACACCCGCGGGGTGCCGCCCTGGACACCCGCGGGGTGCCGCGTGACCACCCCGCGGCACCCGCGGGGTGTCGCCCTGGACACCCGCGGGGTGCCGCGTGACAACCCCGCGGCACCCGCGGGGTGCCGCGCTGGACACCCGCGGGGTGCCGCGGGACAACCCTGCGGCACCCGCGGGGTGTCGCGCTGGACACCCGCGGGGTGCCGCCGCCTCCGGCCGCCGGCGCCGCCGGAGTCGCTCCGGTGGCCCGTTTTCCTTCCCGTCTGCGCCGTTGTTCCTCCCGGGTTCCGTTCTTTACTGCGGGATCATCAAACATCCGTTGCGGCACGTTCCGTCGTTGCCCGTCAAATCCGCACAAGAATGAAGAATGGCGGAGGGTTGTCGGGCCGTGTTCGTTTGGCCCGCACCCTCCGCATTAGATATAAACAATGGGAGAAATTAAAGTTCAACACATGAACGCATATCCGAAACAATTTTTTTAATGAAATAAAATTGTTTCATAAAAACGGGTTCCTTATTTGAAAGGAAAAAACAATTTTAATAATTTTAAAATTGTTCAGAAATCCAGTTTTTTAACTTTTTAAAGAAACAATTACGGGAATATAAAAAGAAAAATGGGGGTAATCCCCAAAATAAATCCCTACCTCTCCGTCGTTGTCGGATGCGAGGTCGTCGCGGAATTAACCGTCGCGGAAGGAGGTGATCGTCACACCGCGGAAGGGCATCGCGTCGACGATCTCCGAGGACCAAGAACATACAGATTTAATTAATAATAATTAAATCCATGTTGTTGTTGAAATCCAAAAAGAAAATAAAAAGAAGCGCAACCCCCTACCTTGGTTGTTGTCGATCGAAGGCTGTCGCGGGGTTGGATCGTCGCGGAAGAAGCGTCGCGAAGGGAGATTCGTTGGCGTCGCAGTACAAGGCTTCGCGTCGTTGATCTCTGCAGTTTTGGCGTTCTTCGCGTTCTTCGCGTTCTTCGCGTTCTTCGCCGAAGAAGAACTCTTTCCTCCAAATCCTCTCCACGCCACAAGTTTCAACCCAAAATAAAATAAGCTTAAGCCTTATTTTATTTACACAACTAAACATTTGAATTTCAAAAGATAAGAAACGAACCATTAATTCATAGAATTAATTCAACGAAAGAAACAGCTCCTTTAATTTACGAAATAAACCGCCCAATTAAATTGTTTGTTAAGAATTTAAGAAAACGCGGCAGTTGACTTTCATAAAGACGGGTTTTCACGGGTGCGTTACTTAGCGGAAAGAAACAGCGGGGCTCGTGCGGGCACCACCTCACAAATATCCTACCAAGAGGGTAAGATATTTCTGGATAGTACCCTATCCGGTTCAACTTAGTTTAAGCCGCTTTTAAGTGGCTTCAAGTGGCTTCCAAGTGGCTTAAGTGAAATAAAATAAAGTTGTCGTAAAATTATTTTATTTCATAACTTTAAGTCCGAAAATTAAAAACCACCCCCGAGAAAACCCAACTCCGGAAGAGGCGTTTCTAAGAAAATACCGGCACTGCGATTCCATCGGTGCCCTCGGAATTCAATTCCAAGCACCGGTTCAAAAGTTAAAAAAACCCGCTCGTCCGTTCACTGAACGTACCCAAGCCAAACTTCGGAAATTGATTCCGGGCACACCGGGCCTTGGAATCAGGCGCCGTCAGAAACTGCGTTCTTGTAAAATTCCAAAGAAAATTAAGAAAAAAAAATTCCTTCGAATTTACGGGTCATTACAAAGACCATGAGAAGAAGCATTGAGTGGGTTCCTATTACACATTTTGAGATTCGAAATATATCTGAATACCAAATATTGTGTCATATATTTCTCTCAGAACCGAAATACATTGCGAATACCATGGAACCTGATTACACCATGTTAGATGGTGACACGTCATTTAATTTAATTAATATTTATTTGCCCAAGGAATAATTGTAGCACACAACATTCCTAAATTTCATTTTTCACCATGGGTTTTCCCGCATCCTTATATCCCAATTCTACTCTAAACTATTCTATCTTGATTATTCCCATGATGAGCAGCTAAACCGCTTAGGGTAATGGTCAATAGTAGGGGTGATCTTAATTTAATTAATCTTTAAATAATAAATTTGTAAAACTATTTCTAGTAATATGGTTAAATTAAAACAACATATTCGATACGTTTTCGAACCCATGATAATGGGGAATTTGGATGAACGAACGTGAATTGATTATAATCGAGTAGTCTATGATCATTTGTCTATAAAAATTTTCCCATAAAATAAAGATTCAATGAGTATTGGGTTTAAACTATATTCATACTAAGGGAATGTTTCATCTTAGTTAGATCAATTTTGTTTTACCACAATCAACTTATGCTCTAGGAACTACTTCTCTGCATAATCCCTTGACCTATTCCAAGTTAAGAATGAGATTATCCTTTTTACCTAAATCCATAAATTGAACTTGATACCTATCTTCTTTATAAACCCTAAATTAAACTATATATAATTATTAAAATAAAAAACATGATCTATTTCCTATTGAATTCTATAAAATAATGTTTATGTAAGTTGTTTATTTTTGGATAATTTTTCCAACTTGGTTTGACCCCATACTACCACACTACTACATCATTGTAGAATGTGTAGTTTGGCATAAATTGATATTATAATCAAGCTACATCACATAATAATTAAAGTACACATATAGACAAGTCACATTTTTTTCTTTACCAGGGACAATTTTACTGTGTTTAGGCATATGTACCATGGAAAAAACTAGAGACTACATCACTGACCCCCCTTTCTATTTTAATTCATTCTTTTTTTTGAATGCCACTATATCCAACTTATTTATGGTATAGTGCATCCACCAGTTCCCCCTAACATGTTCAAGGATCATCAATACATAATAAATACACAAATTTATGAGTAAAATTTATAGATAACTTTCTATACACTGTCATTCAAGTATGGACAGAAAATGTAATCATTCATGTCCCTATCCACTAATCATGAAATATGTTCCACTGGAACATCATGGAGATCACTACTTGCAACCAGAGTACACCATTATGGATTAGCAATTTCTTCTAATAATGGTTTTCACAACCATTGATTCACTATCCTATTGAGGAACATACATTTGAAATTAAAATTGGACTCATCAGAATGATCTAGAACATGAGTTAGCTCAACAGACTTCAATGTGACGATCCTCATAAGCACATATCCATCTTCTTTAATGTATATGACACCTTCCATAACTAGGTTGTATCTATTTATTTAACCAAATATTATTGTTCTTCTTCTATTTCAACGATGGTGAAATGGATTGGCTAAAAATCCAATCTACCAAGTCAATCACGACAAGGGGAAGACTAGGCATTAAATTTATGGATAAATATTTTCCAACCATAAAAAATTTAAAACCTCAAAAGGAATTCAATTTTTTTTTATAACAGATAATAATTCATCTTCATAGGCCTATAATCACTTTTATGTACTCTCAATGAAGTTACAACATCGTATACATGGTTGTGGCTTCAGATGTAGTCATTATATCATGTCTTCTAAACCAATTCTATCATAATAGTTGTGTTTCCACTGATGGATGTCTAATTCTAAGAACACTAGAATTAGACTGAACACATTCAGTCAAGGTATCTTAGAATTCCATTATATGATAGAATTTTCATAGACCCCCTCATCATATAATTCACAATATTGAAGAAAACACCTACCTAGTGGTACAATAAAAGTCCTTAACTAAGAAGCTGGAATATTTTCTATTGTCCTATACAACCCTATCATATCCTTACACTATAATGAATATTCAATCCAATAATATTTTTGGTGGGCCAAATTTATTTACAAAAATACCTTGAATGAGTCTATGAACATCAAAAACATGATTTTAATTTGTTAATTATAATAAAAAACAACAATTTCATAACCACATTTGAATTATCAATACAAGACAGCTCAATAGCTACTAAAAAATTTGAGGTACTACCTACAGATAAGTTGTCAAGAAACACATAAGAACTGAGGACAACTGGCTATACATGTATGAATAATTTTTTTGGACCACATCAACAAGAACCCCAATAACCTATTCTTCATATAGGTTAAAAACACTTTTAACTAGCTATGAAAAGAACACTACAACTGGACGCACCACTCCATTCAAATATGGAGAATATGATCATTAATATTATTAAAAATAAAGATACTAGAATTAAAAACCCTGAAAATAACTCAAAATCAATAGGTGGAACTCCAAAATCTCAAACATTAAATAAGTCAATTACTAAAGACATGGTCTGATATATTTCTATGTACACAACATGGTAATACTAAGATAAAACCAAAGGATGAGGCCAAGAAAGTGGTATTGAGGAGTGGAAAAGATTTGTATTTTTAGAAAACCTGTGTATGAGAATATAATATTTATGAGGAGCCCAAAAAACCTTCAAAATTCATTGAAGAATTTGAATATGAGAGATATCATAGAACCGATCAAAAGAATACTATAGAATTAGGATATCCATATAGAGATTTTCTAAAATAGAAACCTAAAGAGGATATCTAAATTGAACTAATAACAAAAAAAACCATCTATCGAATTTCTATAAATAATCAGTCAAGTAAGGATCCAAGGGAATTATAATAATTTTTTTAGATATTTTCAATAAATTTCATATCAATATCTTATTTTATGAACCTCTATCTCATATTCATGCATATGGAAAATTTCTAAAGTTAATTCTATCCAACAAGTGTAAGATTTAAGTAATTGATTCCATTTCCCTATATGAAGTGATTAATGTTATTGGTTATAAATAACTTCAATAAAAAAATGAAATATCCTGAAAATTACTCAATTCCATGCACCATATGAGAATGCAACATTGGAAGATCCCTATGCGGCATAAGATTCGACACTAACTACATTCCATGAATTTATTTTTCAAGATGGGATTTAAGGATCACAATATGAATAGAGTGTCACATAAATTTGATAACCAATGATTTAATTATCATTTATGTATTCTTAAGAACGTGATAGTAAAAAATATATAAATTCATTTTCCCAAAATACTTCCTCATTTTAGACATTTAAGATGTATTATTTGTTCCCATGATAAATGGATGAACAATTTTGGCCATCAGGTATGAACTGATTGATGTGAATGAAGGGAGACTTATATTTAATGTAGTTGACAAAAAAGTTGTGTTCAAACTTTTTTAAAAAAAAATATATATCGTTCTTTTGATAATAAAACTATCTTTCTCACTAAAGATATTAATGAAAATATGGATATTTACTATGATAATGATAAAATGTATTCAAATAAAATGTTATGCATTTACCATGATGAAAAAAACTACACATAACCTTTTATAATGGACACTATCTTGGATTTCATACCATCATTTATTTAGTGACCAACCCTATGATCAAACCTCTCTCAATCAAACTCTTCTATTCTATTCATGAGAATAAAACCATAATACTAGTCATCATTAACTCAAAACTGACATATGCATAATAGGAAATCTATATTTAACTACAAAAATGAATTAAAAACTCAATTTCTTGGTGTTGATAACACAATAGTGATCAGGCCAACGCTGAAAAATCATGAGGATTTATTAAAATAAACATTGAAACCCAAATTCCATCCCCAGAGGTGACTCTCCACACTAATCAAAGAGGTAGTTAAGAAATATTTATTGCATCATCAAGATTATGGAATTATTTTTTGAATCTAGGATAGAGACTTTGTGAGTCGGCTACAAGTTGTTCCAAATAATTTTGGCCTCATAGTTTTAAATAATGATTAATAGGAATTGACATAGGCTCTCATATTCACAATATTGAGAATATTTTGGGACTACATTAACATATATACAATAAATCAGAAATATCATTACACCTTCATTTCATCTATAAAATTCTATAGATACTCGCATGAAATGAATAATACTATTTCATATAACAATATTCATGATACAATCAGATAAGGGTTAAGCTTTATAATTACCCAGAAACTAATACTCACATTTCAATTCAAAACATTCACCTACAAACACATTTGATTCAGTATGTGTAATTCCCCAGAAAACAATAAATAGTGTATGACACACATATTTAATGATTTTGTGGAGGAATTCTAGAAAATTTTAATTGTTGATTTTTTTTGTGGATGGAAGATCCTTCGATATATGATTAAAAAATATTTAACTAGTCCTACAATTCTCGGAAGAGATATTTTCGGTTTTAAACTATAACAAATTCATCATTATGGCACATGGAGGGATAGTATTTAGAAAAAATATATATAAGGATAACATGAATGTTGATTCCATAGAGATCAAGGTGATCAGATATTTACCAGATCTATCAACAGTTAAATGTGTAAGGATCTTTCCAGGACATATATCATTCTTCCATCACATTGTGATAGCTTTTTCAAAAGATTACAAAACAAAAACACAACTTTTACAATAGGGTATTTCATTTGAATTCATTGAAGAGTTTCTGTGTGAATTCAAGTTTTTAAATAAATTAATTGTGGAGACATCTATTTTCATTCCACTAGACTATGATAAAAATTTGGAGTTAATGTGAGACACATTCAATTTTATTGTAAGAACAATCATAGGAAATTTGTTCGGTGACATTTTATATCACACATAAAAGTACAATTTCATAATTAATGATGATTAGGTAAACAATACAAAGACCAAAATAATATCCAATATGATTTCTTTGATTTCAAAATATTTTTCCCATATATAGTTTTGTCAAAGGTTATTGATTACATTGGTCAAGATTCCATGAAATAATTGATGACCAAAAACGGTTCCAAACCATGAATAATATAGTGGATCCTATTTCTACAAGAATATTACATCATTGTCACTGATTTAAAATGGATGGAGAATGGTTTTGTATCTTATACATCTAGACTCCTAGTACACCTCATTATGGAAAATCATAATATAAGCATTTAGGTCAACTTCCCCAATGAAACACTTTACAACATAAAGAAAAGGGATAACCCATAGTTTTACAACATTTAAAACCGTCTCTCCATTGGATACATCTACTAATACCTATCTTATCGAAAATGGAGGATATTTTTATTCGAGGATTCAAAATACTACATGGATGGGTCACAACTTTTTCAGCACCGTGTTGATTTCTTAATGGGGTGTTTTATCCTAGAAAGGTGTTCAAAACTGTATTAAAAATGTGTCAAACTTCACCCACCAGAGGGAATCATGGGCCATATTGTATAGTATAAAAAATAAAGCAAAGTGATCTTGTTTTTCCCACAATCCATCAGGATGAATTAAATTCTTTTTAGAGATGCGATCAGTGCTAATGAACTGGAACCATTGGGAAAAGTAATGAAAAGACCCAAAACATTATCATAGAAGTAGAAATAATTGAAATTATGGGAATTTATTTCATGGTATGATTCCATTATTCACTTGGAATGTTAAATATCCTTCATTGTGTAGACTATATCTTATAATGGGTTGAAAATAAAGCTACCACTAATAACATGACAAAAGTGGTCAAGCATTTATTAATGAAAAATGTGTTTTCAAGATACATATTTCCCTGTATAGTTATTCCTAATTTGAGAAAAAAATTCCAATAATCTCATTAAATACTTCTAGGTATGTTGAAAAATTGATGGAACATAATAACACCCTACCACCCATAAACAAGTGGGAATATTTACTTGTCAAAGAAAAAATCAATCAAATAATTGAAAATACCATGAAAAAAATTGTATGACCTAGAGTCTCAAGATAGATGTTGACCACTGGGTGTACTACAATATGTAAAAAATACCCATTATCACCACCCCATTCTGATCAGTGTATATAGTGTAGTTCCATTTACTGGTAAAATTATTTCTTCTCAAGTACATGGAAATTATAAAGTTGAATATAAATTGTAAAAAGTTTGGGAATTTAGGATGATCCAATTAGAAGTACTGGAAGATTTATGAAATGATTCATACAAAAATAAATATATTTATTAAGATAATACATTGATTTGGAATAATCATTACATCATGTTTAAAAAAATTGTCCCCAGGGAAATGGTCTTATTAATCAACTCCTGATTAAAACAATTCCCTAGGAAGCTCAAATATTGATGGTCAGGACCCTTTATAGTCATTCAAAAATTCTATTAGGATACCATAAATGTTTTGAATGGTGGATAATAACCATTCAATGAAAATGGTCAAATATTGAATATATATCAGGATCCTTTCCACAATTGGTGTATCATCAAATTGAAATTCAAAGAAGGACCACAGAGTCCATCTATAGTTGTTAAATGAAGCGTTGATTAGGATAAAACACTAGATAGGTCACCATAAGAAATAATCGGATATAATTGTGTTTAGGATATCCTGGGGAATACATAAATAATAAGACAATGGTACTATTAAAATTTTTTTGTCTAGACTAAATTACATGTCACATAATAAAATACATAACATTTATAGTTTTGAGCTTGAAATATATTAATTTCTAAAATTATTGGTCATGTATATAAATATTTTTTTTTGTAATTTCTGGTAATATTTATGTTTTGAACCCTGAGTTCACGTTGTTCAACACCAACCCCCTCTACGGATTCTCTCAATCCCACGCAACCATCCCATTCAAACGCTTCCTCTCCCTCTACTCACCCTCATCACAACCTCTTCTACCCCACTCTAGAACCCATATCATTCCCTCTATTCATCATATCCCTTCCATTGAATCATCAATTTCATGTATGAAAATAGTTTACACTCCCCCATCTAATCTCATGATTGAGAAATATTATCATCCTCAATTCAAGTGCTGAAGGGATCCTGCACCTCCATCACATCCTGCTTTATCTTTTTACATCCCCATGGTCCTTCATAGACTTGTCAGCAACGGATGACTCCAAGTGGAAATCATGAGGGTCACAAAATGCTTCTTTCCCACATCAACATAACATACATAACTTTTCCAACTCTATGAACAAGGTTGTGTTGGTCTGTTTATAGTAAAATCCCATGTGGACAACCATAATATTTTATTTTTACATCCTCGCGATCTTGCACGTCATGTAGGTGGTCCACCACCATATGGACTACCTGAAAATCAATCCCATCATCAATGTTTAATAGGAGACCGTCATGGTGATTTTATAGAATTTATTAACCAAATTTGAGTTGGTCACCGATAGTAATTTCTTCCATCAAGCTGACACTCCATATTATAACTCCATAGAGTTTGGTATTGGTCTAGGTCATTATTATTTCGCCTTTTCCACTATCTGGGTATTCATGACACTGTACATGCATCCATTCTTTTTTTGTATCCCAACTATGGAGTTGATTTCTTCAGATCATAAAGTGTATTTAATCCTTGGATTATATAATTCCACAAAATACAGGGGTATTGAACTATGGATGCTTCGTTGGGTATTGAATGTGACCTAGTTCTACCATGTTGATGCTCACAGTAGCATCATAAAATTGTAATTAGTCATCATACCAACTAATATGGGAGGTACATCCTTCAAAATGGAATCTAAGTTCACATTCTATATCCAGGAGCATGCGCAGTTTACATGAGGTATGATAATGGGTGGGTCCTTCATCACTCATATATTTTGACATATGAGTGTTTTAGATGACTTCAATCCCCTCACATCTCTCATCCCAATGGAGTATATTGACATCCTTCAACATCACAAGAGGCATTTTTTGATTAATGATGAAGTCATATATCATATGGTGTCGAGATGCATTGAGGGTGTGTATTAGGATCTGATAGACCATGTTACCAACCCAACACATGTTATTTCAATTTGTGATCTCACCCCAATAACCTCACCACCATCCTAATTCCCATTATTTTATCCACTATCACCCATTTGACTTTACCATCACCATTACTAATCCCACCCCAAATAAAACCACACCCAACCTTAATGACATCTAGATTTCTCACCAGTACATGTCGATGAACCTTCACAGGATATGATGTCACCTAGGAATCTCAATCAAAGAACCATCCTCATTTACCATCCCTTAATCCCCATATGCCCATGTGTCTCTTCAGCCTCCACCTCCCGCAGGTCCGTTCTCCTCAATCGTTCCTACACCAACCACCACATCTTCAAACCTAACACCGTATCTGCAGATCATGCTACCTATTATGGGTTTCTATAAATGCAAGATTGTAAAGGAAAGTTCCACTGTCCACTTACATCTTTTGTGGTCCCCTTCATTGATCCCACTTCTAGTTCCCTGACCACCCTCTAGATTAGTTCCTCCCCACAACCAGCCACAATGAACACTTCTCGAACTATATCACCCCCTCCAGATGATTATTCTTCATACCCTTACTCCAATGATGATATTTATTAGGTGGTATAACTTCCGGAACCCTAACAATATGAGAAGTCTGTAGATGATAAGCTCAACATTTATTTACTCATAGTATATCCTTGTCCCCTCCACAATTTTTTTACTCATTCAGTTTGATTATATATTTTTTTACTTTTTTTATTCTATCTCATTATTGAATCATTTCACTTATTATGTATAAGGGATATTATATTATCCTCAATATATCATGGATTAATTTTTAATTAATTGTTCTATCATAATAGCTTGGTATATATATTCTTCCTCATCTATGGTCATCGATGCACCTATTCCATCATCATCCTCCATCGTTATATGGATGACTCTACATCTAAATTATTTTGAGAACCAGATGAAGGATCTTTAGCTAGATATCCATGCTCAGTATTGGTCACCACTATTATAGGAACAAATTATATTACAACATCCCCAGAGTCATGCTTATTACACTCTTGTGGTGTTTAATCCCCCAAATATTCCATGTGATCGTGATAATACTTCCACCAGTTATTATTACAGGCATATAACTTCTAATAAGATATGCAACACTCCCTGACATTTTGTTCAATCAATCAACATGATTACTTCTTTGCTAAATCCTAATGGGCAGAAAACTATATTTTATTTAATTTATTTTCTTCTAGTATTTTATATAAAATTGTTTCTTTTATTTCATTAATAATATTTATTGAATTTTTTTTCTTCATTGTTCCCTTATATTTACATTTATATGAGCTATTTCCTAATCATATCCATTATCTTTACCAGCCCATTATCGTGTTTCAAGCCAATAGACTATTGTTTTATATACTGAAGGATTTTTCTTTATAACCTGTTATATAGGTATCCCAGTTCTATATCGGGTTTCACTAAGCCTCCCAATGGAATGAAACTGATACACGGTGCTCACGATTCCAGAATATCATTTTCAAAATTTCCATTTCATTTTTTCTATGCAATATCTGTCAAACCACTCACATAAATATTTTTATAGTAGTGCGGAAGTAATGTCATTTTATGTGTGTTGGTTTTTTTCAAGAGAGTTAATGTTATTTAATAAGTATTATTTCTTATTTTTAATTATATAGTATACATTTTTCATTGAAATCGTGCATTAAACCAGGAAACTCATTTCACAAATTTATTTAAAAGACATAGTTAAGTATGAAATTTTTGAAATCTATGTTTTTCTCCAATTCAAATTATTAAAATTATTACTGAGTTTAGTAACATAAATAAAATGTAAAATTATTTATATTTATATTGATTTAATTTTTAATTGATTTTTATATACTCAGTGATTTATAGTAACTTTTGATTACTCATAGTCTTGGGTATAATATGATTTTATGATTTCATTTTCATTTCTGATTATATTTATTGAGTGACACATGTGAATTATAAACTAATTAGAACATGAATTGAACTCTTATTTAGGCTATAAGTGAATCAATACAATTATAACATCATTGAGGAAATATTTTGCAATCTCCTTTTCCTGATACCCACCAAACATTTTTAATTTTTTTGCTGATAGTTTTCATGAATGACATATATCGGATAAAAATATTCTATAATGATTATCCATTCCTATAATACTCTTAATTTTACACATGATAATACATTGAAAAATTGTGGTTGAATATTATATTTTTGGACATAGAAGGTATTAATTTAGAATATGTATTATGGTACATTACAAAATAGATTGGTTGTGATCTATGTTTTTTACCATTTTACAGTGAAGTCGTTCTATTGAAAAAAGAAAAAAGAAAATGAAATATATTTTGGGGTGTGTATTAAAATGGCCATAAATCACCATTTTCAGACTGTTGAATTCACTAAAAGATAATAGGTTTTTGGGGATGGTTGTGATATCTTCAATATACATAATTTAAAAAAAATAAAGAAAATTAAAAGAAAAAGAAAGGGACATGGTAAATTCTTTTGGCATACATGATAAACTCGATGCTCAAGTTTGATATCATTATAGAATAGAAAATACATTATATTGATATAGAAATTACACTATACAATTCATGTTTATCATGAGGAATTTTATATCTTATCCCTTATTTATCATGATTTTCAATTTCTTCCAATACTCACTTAGCCTTATAGTTATTTTCACCTTCCTACTGAATCACAAGTAATTAATTTTTTGATATTTTTTTTGACATTAAGATAATATATCTAATGAAATAAAATATTTAAGAATATGTATTCATGGTATTAAAATAAATCTAGATATATTATTAACCTTAGTTATGAGAGAAAATTAATTATGATGTAAATTGAAAAATGGCTATTAAATTTATGAAAGAGTTTTGAGACTGTAATTAAATGATTAATAATATGAACAATAGAACTAATATATGAAGAAAGAATTATTTTCTATGAATTATTTTTTTCTTAGGACACAATTTTTCTACAAACAATTATTTTTATTTTCATGGTTGTAAGGTTTTTTTATTGTCATAAATATTTTCTCTTTTGAAATCATAGTTGAGATGATTTTTTCTAGAGGAAAATAATTTGTTCTTGATAGGGGGAATTTTATTACCGAAATTTGTTCATAAATTTTAAATTCATTTAATTAATTTTTATTTAGGTTTTATTTAATAATTAACTAGGAATTTTTTGATTATTATAGATTATAAAATTCTATGATTCTAAATGAAAAGATATAAAAACAGGCCAAAGGTGGACATTACACATCATGAATAACGTACATGACTTGTATGATTCATTCATAGAATGTCACAAGTAATAATGTAATTATAATTCATGAAAACATTAAACAACATGAAAATACAATATGCGTCATGTATGATTTCAAGGCCACATTACACAAAATGTTCAATTCATGAAATGAAGAATGTTATAATTTCTAATTACACATTATCAGGTAAGTCAAATATACGATTCCCGAATATAAAGTCTAAAATTATTAATAGATTTAAAAAACATGGAGAAACCCATAGATCAATATTACATGATATAATATGTTTACATGTTCCATAATTTCTTGACTATTTATTTTCCAGATCACACACAATAGAAAACAACATTAAAAAAATTCACTTTTTTCACTGTATTTTATTGCTTTTTTATCTATTCATTATCTCTTAACACTAATGTAAAAAATTATTTTTTCTTCTTTGATTGAATCTATGTTTCTTTAAATGTTCAAAATGATATCTTAATTTCATTCATTGTCTCTAACCATTCTGATGTCTGTTTTCCATTACCGTTTCTATAGAACAAAAGCTAATTCCCACATTCTTGATTGTTTGTTGTTTCAAGTATGTGATTTATTTGTTTATGAATTTATCATATTTGAAACATCATGGTTCGTGAACCATTTTTTGAAAACATTCACATTTAAAATGATTTATTAATCTTCCTAGACTTCTTGGAATTGTTTCTATGATCTTGATTATTACCATCATGTGATGCTAAACAGGTCAGGTAAAGTGTCAAGAGTTAGGGTTTCCTAATTTTAATGAGTATATAAATAATCACATGGTAATACTAAGGATAGTAATCAAGGTACATTACAACATTGTATTCAAATATTTAGGGAAACCCTAGTCATGGGGAGTTTAGATGAACAAACCACAGCTAATTGGAGTGGATTAGGCTATGACCATTTGCCTATGATATGTTATACCATATAAGTTAGGCTCAATGCATATAGGGTGTTAAATATATCCAGACTAAAAGATTGTTTTATTAGAGAATGATCTTGTTTTATTTATAATAATCAATTAGACATCTATGCACCAATTCATCTCATAGGATCTTAGACTATTCCATGTTACGATTGTGATTATCCTTTTTACCAGAACCCTAAAATTGAACATTAGTCTTATCTTATTTCTAAAACCTGAACAAATCTAAATAGTTTTGGTTAAATCCAAAACACTATACATTTTGATAGGACTCAAATAAAGTGGGTTTCAAGCCACTGTTTCCTAGTTGATTAATCATTCCCAATGAGTTTAACCTCACAAAAACTCTATAAAATGGCATTGTAGAAAGTGTTGTTAGGGATAAAAATATATATAACCATACCGTAACCCTTAAAATTTAAATTATATGTGTGTTTGTGTCACTGCACTTCCAGAAATAGTTCAATTTTTGTTATTTATCAACTTTGTTTAAATATAATAATTTAATAGATAATAAATAGAACATGGTGAAAGATTCCAGAATAATTAATATTAGGTTTTGGTAAGTCCTATAATAATATTTTAATAGAATGTTTATCTTTTTTTAGAACCATATAGTTTCCAAAAAAACAACTCCATTGATAATAGTTTTCATTTTCCACACTATGTAAAGGAATCTTTTGGAAACTCATTTATTTTATGTTTAATGTGTATAAATTATAATTCCATTCATAAAAAATAATTCTAAATCAACCCAAAATATTAAAAATTCATTTATCATTCAAATAGAATAAAGATTAAACTCTATCGACTAAATTTCTAATATCGATAGGGATGTTCTAATGACATTAAAAACATAATGTTACATTCAAATTGTAGTATTTTTGTGAAATGTGACATTCCCAATTCTAAATAATTCTTCTAGAATATTATCTCTAATAATAAAAATCACTCTGTATAATTGTTATATGTTCTAAATTTTTTACTTTTTTCTTTTCAGATGGCGTGAGAAAAAAAAATTCCCTATTCTATATATTTTTGATATTTGTACCATTCCATTATCAAGAATTATTTTTTGATTTTAAAATGCTATCAATTTATACATGGTTCCACAAATGATATCAAGAATGAAAAATAGGAACACTTTTTTTCAAATATATGATGTTAAATAAATACTAGTTTTTTAGAAATATAAGATCTATGAGTTTAGTAAGATTGAACATTTTTTAAGGAGCAATGATTCCTCCTGATAAAGCCTCTCTAAATTTTTTTAAAAAATGGTTCCCATATTAGAAGGAAGTAATTTGACATGAAATGTGAAAATATTAATATAAAACCCATTCAATAAGACATATGATTAGGAAGCAATGTTCTTATGATCTGGTTGCAATGTTCTCTTGTAGAGATAAAATTAGAAGGAGGATTCAACAGAAAAATAACATCAAACATATGTTTTTGAATAGTTTCCCAATATTTATTATTTATAACTTAGATAAACATATCATCTTACATGGTTGTATGCATAAAAACTCTATCATTATCTTCTTCAATATATACCTTATTAAAACCATAGTCTTTCATTAACATATTTTTATCACTAAAAAAGTAAAAAGTTTATCTAATTCCCCAAAATATTGTGATTAATTATTTTATTCACAATATAAAGAACATATATAGTATTAATATTTACATAAACATGAAATATAATCTATTAATCGCATTTTCCTATAATCATGATTCATTTTATTGTTCCCTTTTCATATTAAAAAATCATTTAATTATAATACTATTCTAATAATCCTCTATCATCTGATATTGAATATTTAATTACACTTATGTATATGTCTCATCATAAAATTATTTTATTCATTTTATATGTGAAACTCAAGATTTCAAGCACATATATTTTATGTAATGGTATTCAGATATAATTTCCCCATCCATTAGTGTAATGTCCCGGAAATACCGTATTTTTTTAATTATATGGAATTACTTCGATACTGCTAAATCTGACGGTGCACGACTCTGAGGCCCGGAGTGCCCAGAATGATCTGTCGATGTTTTGTTAAGCTTTAATTAGAGCACGTAAGCAGTTTTCCTGAAAAATTATAAAAACCCTTAAATGGTTACTCAGATCAAAAATATGAGGGCGCTGTTACGCTCAGAGAGCGGGTTCACCCTAGGCGTGACTTATGTTTAGTCGGCGCAAGCCTACAGGGAGAAAACCCGAAAATGGAATAATCGTTAATAAAATAATTAAATAAAGTTATTTTATTTTTCAAATGCTTATAACTCACAAATAGTAACTAAGAATAAAATTCTGAGACTACCACTAAAATCCCGAGGGAATGTTTTTGTTAGTTAGATAATAACATTGGTTGGCGCAAGCCACCAGTGAATGTTAGTTTTTGGCCATAAATAAAATACATATGTGATAATTATTTTATCATTAAAATCCATAACATTTAAACTGTATCTCGGATAGGAAATGTGAGAGTACCGTTGGGTTCGTTGGGACGTGTTTCACTTAGGCAAAGGCAAACCTCAACTGGCACAGGTCGAGGGTGACTGTTAATAATGTTCCGATCTTCTTTTCTGGTACATTCAGTAAATGCGTGAGCGGTGTTTTCTAACTTTTGAACCGGTGCTTGGATTAAATATAAGAGGACATAATTGAATCCGTAGGGCCATGATTCGCTTAAGGAAGACATCACTTTGAACCTAGTAGGTCTGGAGAAGAAGTTTTTTTGGACTTTTAAAAGGAAATGAAACAAAATAATCTAACTATTTTATTTATTTTCCACTAATGGACAAGAGGTAGTGTGAGATGCGCGGCGAGTCAAGTCATTAAATGGATTGAAACTTTAAATATTATGTAAAAGCATCGTTGTAATTTAAGAAGGTTCCTATAAAATTAACCTTCATAGATTCCATGATTGTTACTTACCCTCCACCTCTCCTATTTATATGGTGTTTTTGGGGGGAATTGGAAAGACTTCTCCAAATGATGAAGCTCTGGTAAAGTGTTGCAATGCCAAACACATGGAGGAGGAAGCCAGTTCCAGCGGGTGGTGACGAGCGACCCCAATCCATGAACCAAAGAACAACGATCAAGCGACGTCGTTAGAGGCTTGTTGCGGTGACAACAAACACCAACACTTCCTCAAACATGGACTCCCTCCAATGATCATGAGGTAGGTGTGTTATTTATGGTTCAATTTACTTTATTGAATCATCATATCCTAAATTCACAATTATGGGGGCCAAACTAACACAACCATGGTCCCACATATAAACCTTACTCCTCATTCTTTTTAGCCTTTGTGCATCCTTTGTGCATTTTTCAACAGAAAATATTTATTGATTCTAGAAACAAAGTGTTTTGTTGAGTGCGATATATGGACACGGCGCCCACTATACTAGGATCAAAAATAAGTGATTTTTTAATTTTTCGAGCCTGTAATGAAGCTGCAATGGCTCACGGAAGAAGGTTGCGACTGACACCCAGCCGACCGCGAGGGTGGAAGGGTCACGCGCGTCTGTGCCGCCAGTTGTGAAGGAGTCTGCTACTCGTCAGTTATGGCGGGGCAGCGTGGTGACTGATATCTGGCCGGCCGCATGATGGAGCGGCGACATGCATCCGCGCCGCTGGAGTAGCAGGAGGCCGCGGTGGAGACTAAAGGAAGGACGACACCCGGCCAACCGCAGCTGGACAACGATGTCGTCATGACTCTGGAAGGAGAATCGGTCGGCCATTCCAGCCATCCGAGGCACACCGTGTGGGACCACCGAGAAGTACCATGTTCCATCAGGGTGACCGAATGTCCATCAGGCTATTTTGATTACCATGGGGCTCCCCCCGGGTTGCGGTTAGGGAAGATCGTCTGCCACCCTCGGGCCTCCCAGTGGGACACCCCGCAGGCCACACCATTGGGCTGCTCTAGCACGACGGGCCCAACGAGTCCATTGTCATCTGTACCGGACTCAGAATAGGGCGGGGAGACCCGAATTGGGTCAGGTCGGACTGGAAAGCGGCCCATTCGAACCCAGTTTCCCCTTTATGTCCATAACATGAAAACTAGGCATGCATTTGACTAACCGTATGTGGCCCCAGGATCCTTGGATTGATATGTTCCTTTATGTATACTCCAATTTATTTTTGGGTATGGATGGAGTATTTCCGGGTAGGATCGGACCGCAAATCCAACTGGGCCCTCGAAGCGAGGATGCTAGTAACTGACAAACCAAGCATCTGATTGACGTGCCGTGTATTGTGTTGGGTCCATTTCGATGTGATGGACCTTTGGGATAATTTTTCATGGAAAATCAGGGAGGTTGTGGTATGACCTTTGGATTGGGGAGTGGTTCTACCATGCAGGCTAAGTACGGAACCCTATGACTATAAAAGACATGACGACAGCTGACCATTACGACTCATAGTGACTCGATATGCCCAGTGGGGAGAACTTCTGTGTGACATGGAAGAACCACATGGGGGAGAACCTCTGTGTGACATGGAAGAACCATTGTACTCGCCAAGAGGAGTACCTCAACAGGCCACGAGGGGGAGCGCCTCTGTGTGACGTGACACACCCATGGCGGGGAGCGCCTTTGTGTGACGCAGCAGACCAACGATTCTCGATAGGAGGAGCACCTCAGTAGTACAAGGTTCGTTGGAAGAACATCTGTGTGACATGGTAGGCCCATTGTACTCAATGGAGGGTAAGTTCTCTTGTAGCTGAGGTGTTCGACATTGTGACTGGGGATGTTAGTTGTTACAACCCCTAGAATAAATCCTAATGTGAGTTGTCTTTACATTGTGTTTGTGATGGAGGTCATGATGTGTGTTACTTTTACATTCATTGTACTATATTAATGGTGATACTTGTGTTGTAATTTTAACTTCATGGTATTATCTTCATGGTGGTACATGTGTGCTACATTTACCTTCATGGTACTATCTTGTTGGTGATACTTATGTGGTACTTTTACCTTCATGGTACTATCTTGATGGTGACACATGTGTGGTAATTTTTCCTTCATTTTGTTTTTTTCATGGTGTTACCTAAGTGGTATTCATTCCTCATGTATGAGATGTGTTTGTCTTGATAACATAGGTGTATGTATGGGCATATAACTAGGTAGAGAAGATGTATTTATTTGTGGTTTTACCTTGTGGAACATTTGATGACCTACGGGGTCTCAGGGTCCCTACTGAGTATTTTTATACTCACCCCTGCACGGGCATTGCACACACCTTTTAGTGTCTTGTGCAGATGACATACAACATTGATCAAGGCTGAGGGAGCTAGGACTAGATGGTGCACGGAGGTGGACCATTCGGTGAGATGTGACACAGAAGAGATAGATGGACGTGGAGTGCTGAGGAGGTGATCTATACTAGCCATTCAGGTAGGATCCGAGGTGGACGATCCATGAGATGGTTTTCACTTTTCAGTTTTATTTATACTTTGGTGTTGTACGCGTACTTTCAATTGGGATTGTACTATGACCCATTTGCGTTCAACCATCCTTTTAACTACAACATTTTATTTAGTTGTTTATTCATGTTGTGTTCTACTCTGTGTGTATTTATAGGTTTAAATGAAATGACTTCCCATTTTAGGGAGTATGCCTTTCGGTGCTAGTCACCTTCCCCTGGCCTATGGAAGGCGGGCTTGGGGTAGTCACGACATGGGCCCCGGGGGACGGATCATGAAAAATTTTTATTAGAGGATTTTGATTATACCGAATAACTAGGGATCTGATTGTTTCTATGTGGAACTATAATGTTATGTGTTTTGAGTGTGGTTTTTATTTTGGGGAATCTAGTGTTGGTTCTGCGGCTACGGTATCCAAACTCCAGTACCCGGAATTCTAATTTTCAACTCATCGCACGAAAACACTAATTTCATATGTGTTTTTGAAAAATTTTCTTGTGATCTCTTTGAGTCAATTCACCAAGAATAAACATAATGACCATAGCACAACTGTTCTTTATCAGGATGCCTCCACAAATACATCCACCCTGGAATCATGAGATAGTACGCGATGAAGGCCCATTGATTGATGAGGCCTCGATGCAGGTCCCTCTTACGATGTTAGAACCTTTGGGTGGTGTACAAGCAGCACCACAAGCCGTTGGATGAGCGTTTCCACTAGCCCCACCATTAGAGGATGCATGAAGGCTGAGCGCATTGCACAAGTTCTAGCGACTGAGGCCTCATAGGTTTCGATGCAAGTCAGATTCCCAGGAAGCTGAGGGTTAGCTGGAGGTAGTGGCTGGATTTTTCCGCCTAGTTTATACACTAGTAGAGAAGTTGGTGATTCTAGGTACTGGTCTTTTCTAGTACGTGAATATGAGGATAGTCCACAGGATAATGCGGATCCAGTAGTTGGACTTTTTCCTGAGATGGTACCTTCGGGTAGTGTGCCATCTATGTCACTGCCCGTTGGTCAACAGTTACATCTGGCAGTATCGGTATAGGAAACATTTAGATATAATTCCAAACATGAGTTTCAGCATCAGATACCCATTAGGTATCGAGGAGAGCCCGTCTCATAGGTGGCTGAGGACTAGCTTGAGGTGGTGGATGAGAGGACTCATAAGCTTCCACAACTTCGGTAGGATGAAATGTCGGTAGATGAGTATTTATTGGGGCATACTGACCATTCCTGGTACATGATGAATGAGATACGATCATTGCTTCATGGCTCAGACTTATGAGTGATTTTTCTCTAGGAACATCTATTCCAACACAATTCCTCTATGCATTCCAACGTATAATAGGGTTCTAGAGTAAACCTTTTGGGTTGAATGTCCTTTTGATGAGTGGATACAACCAATGAATGTCAGTAGTGGGAAATCATGAAACTGGCGCCACTCTCAGAGACTTGGGTGTGTAAAAATGTTTCGGGAAGAATAGGTGTTAGGGAAAGATGAATCTACAGGACTGTAGACATGGAAGTAGAGCAAGGAGAGCATCATTAGCTGTTGTGGATTTAGACATGTTACAACCACCCCCTTTGTTGTCCCCATCAGGCTCATGGAGATGGAGGACAGAGGAAGGGAGTAGCTGCATATGGTCAAGGAGTGTGGTCCATAGGGCACTAGGAATGATTCGATGAATGATCTGTGTCTACTACTAGCTACCGTATTAATATACATTAGAATCAAACATTCCTTCACTCCATGAATAGTTTCATAGACCTAGAGTTTTCAGTTAAGCCATCGACTTGACCCTCACATCTGGAGATAACATTTGGAGGAGACTTGATAATCACACTTATGTCGATGACATGATCTAACCCTTGAGGCCAGAGTTTCAGTTGTAACCTCTTGGTGGTAGCATCGACGCCTTAGAACAATAGTTTTGGTATGGAATGGACTTCCATATTTCATACTTATATTTAATGTGTTAGGAAAATGTTTTTTGTTTTACCTAAAACAATGGATTGAGATTTTACCTAGTCAGCAAAAAAGGAATCCCAGGCAGCTCGGGAAAAACTCATACATAAAAGGGTGCAGCTAATCACTCTTGATTCATCCATCCTTATCCTCGTGGGAGTAGGAGTTTTCAGTTCCAAACCGGAGTGGTATAGCATGGGGACATATTTTTCCAAATATTTTTCCATTATTACCTCCCTAAAGGGAGAGGGACGTCTGGTTTAACTAGGTACTACTGATGATTAGCACCTGACTTCTCCAGGGTAGCGACACCCTTTTCAGTTTTGATGAAAAAGAGGGTGCCTTTAATATGAATGGAGAAGTGTAAGATGAGATTTCAAGAGATAATATAGATAATGAGAATTATAACTATGCAACCCATGACATGGAGTTAGCGGAAATGGTCTTTGTACTGAAGATGTTGCAGCACTACTTGATGAGAAATCATTTTATAGTCTACATTGATCACAAGATTCTTAGATATATCTTCTCTCAGAAGGACCCGAACCAGACACTGTGGTAATGGATATAGTTCCTCCAGTACTATGAATTTGAGAAAGTTTATACTCTTAGGAAGGGGAACGTGGTAGAAGATGCACTTAGTAGGAGGTCTGGTATGTAGTTACTGAGTCAGGCGATAGAGAAGCTATCCACATTGTAGATATCCTTTGTGGATACAGATAGAGGAGCTAATATTTAGTCTCTTAAAGTCACTCCCCACTTATTTAGTGAGTCAGGAAGGTGCTCCTTGGGAACACTGACTGCGAGGCTCGACGAGCTCAGATATCTACATGACATGCACCTGATGGATTTTCTGAAGGTGTAAAGCATGTCATCTTTTTCAGAGGATGTAATATGGTACCAATGGAGCTATAGGAGGAAGTGTTGAGGGAGTTCCATACGCCCCCTCTGGCGGTATATCCTGGAGTGGTGAAGATGTATCAGGATCTCACTTTTTAGTAAATGAAGACTGCATAGAGCTGGTAGAAGTCTTATGCCAACAAGAGACGGAGGCCTTTTGAGTTCAAGGAGGGGGAAACACATTTTCTTGTGAGTCTCCCATCAATGGGGACTAATGAGATTTGGCTGAGGAGGAATGTTATCGCGGAGTTTGTCAGGACATTTCTGATACTTTAGAAGATCAGTGAGGTGGCATACCGCTTGGCACTACCACCACGGTTGGAGTGAGTGCACAATGTCTTCCACATATCCCAGCTGAGGAGATACGTGCATGACCCTTCTAAAGTCATCGGCCAAGGTGATATGGTCTTAGAAAATGGGGAGATGTTTATGGAGGTTTCAGTAGTGATTGAGGATCATAAGGAATGGGTCCTTCATGCATGGTCGTTACCTTTGGTGTGAATTCTCTAGCTTCACGGGAACCTCCATGAGAGAACGTAGGAGCGGGAGGCACATATCCATGCTCATTACCCCCATTTGTTTTCTTTAGTCTATGTTGTATATTTCGAGGACCTAAATCACTACGGTGGGGATAATGTAATGTACTAGAAATTTTGTATAATTTTTTTACTTATATATAATTATTTCGAGACTGTG
Organism: Viscum album; assembly: GCA_963277665.1. Classification (NCBI taxonomy): domain Eukaryota; kingdom Viridiplantae; phylum Streptophyta; class Magnoliopsida; order Santalales; family Viscaceae; genus Viscum; species Viscum album. The sequence continues at coordinate 1,119,457,742 of OY728120.1, forward strand.
AAATCTGACAGTGGGCGATTCCGAGGCCCAGAGTGCCCAGAATGATCCAAAAAGTATTGCTAAGATTTAATTAGCACGTGTAAGATGTTTTCTTGAAGAAGTGGAATAACTATTCAATAGTAACTCGGATTAGAAATCTGAGGGCATCATTGAACTCATGATTGTAGGTTTACCATGGGTGCGACTTATGTTTAGTCATTGCAATCCTATGGTGAGAAAACTCGAAAATGGAATAACTATAAATAAAATAATTAAATAATGTTATTTTATTTTTCAAATGCTTATAACTCAAAAATAGTAACTCAGATAAAAAATTTGATACCACCATTAAACTCTTGCTGGTATGCTTTCTTTAGGAAGATACCAACATTGGCCAGAACATGCCACCAATGAAAGATAGTTTTTGTCCGTAAATTAAATAATTAAGTGACAATTATTTTATTATAAAATCCATAACTTTTAAACTGTTACTCGGATTGAAAATAAGAGAGTACTGTTGGGTTCATTGGGGTATGTTTCACTTAAGAAGAGCCTAACCTCGACCAGTGCAGGTTGAGGGTGTATTTTAATAATTTTACAAAAAAAAATTCAGGTAGGTTTAGTAAACGTGTGAGCCGCGTTTTCATATTTTTGAACTGGTGCTCGAATTAAAAATCTGAGGACACCGTTGAATCTTCATGGACAAGAATCGCTTAAGGGATACTTCACATTGACTGCATTAGGTCTGAAGAAGAATTTATTTTTTGTGACTTTAAAGAAGAAATGAAATAAAATAATCTCACTATTTTATTTCTTTTCCAGCAACGGACAAGCGGTAGTGTGGTACATGTGGTAAGTCAATCCATTAAATGGATTGACCCTTCAAATAATATGAAACAAAATCATTGGAATTTAGGAAGGTTCATATTAAATGACCATCATAGATTCCATGATCATTACTTACCCTCCCCCTCTCCTATTTATATGGAGCTTGTGGGGGAGGAATTGGCATGACTTCACCAAGCGACAAAGCTCTGGTAAAGTGTCGCGCCGCCAAACACTTAGAGTACAGAGCTATTTCCAGTGGGCGGTGACGAGTGACCCCAAACCACAAATTGAAAAATTACTATTGAGCGGCGTTGTTAGAGGCTTGTTGTGGGGAAAAAATGTCGATACTTCCTCAAACACAGATTCTATCCAATAAACTTGAGGTAAGAGTTTTATTTATTATTGAATTTACTTTTTTGATTCTTAAAATCCTAAATTCACAACGACGATGGCCTAATGAACATCATCATCGTCCCCCACATAAACCTTGATCCTCTTTCTTTTTATTTTTCACATGTTCTTCTTGTGTTCTTGAATGCCTAATATTTATTGATGCTGGAAACACAGAGATTCATTGAACGCGATATATAGACACATAGCCTTCAATAAAAGGATCACGAATATGAGATCTTTTAATATTTTGGGCATGGAATGAAGCCGCAACGGCTCGTGGAAGAATGTGGTGGCTGACACCTGGATGGCCGAGAGGGAGTAAGGGATGCGTGCTTCTACGCCGCTGGTTGTGAAAGAGGTCATGGCCCATTGGCCGCGGTTGAGCAGGGTGGGGACTGACATCGGGTTGGTCGTATGGCAGAGCGATGGTGGACGTCCACACCGCCGGTGGAGGAGGAGGCTATAGCCACTCGGCCGTAGAGGAGGCCGAAGGGAAACCGGCTCCCGGACGGGTGTATGTGGACATCAGTGTCGTCGCGCCACTGGATAAAGAACTGGTATGTCGTTCTGACCATCTGAGGCGCACCGTGCGGGACTGTCGAGGGGTCCCGTGTGCCAGAAGGGTGACCAAACGACCATCGAGACGTTTAGATTACTGGGGGGTGCCACCCCTCGGGTTATGGGTAGGGAGGACTGCCTACCCACCATGGGCCACACCGCGGGAAAACCAGCAAGCTACCCAGTGGACCATGCCGGCGGGCCACGCCAAAGGGCCCTGCCCTTCACGGGCCAGGTCGGGGCGCCCCCTTTGCAAGCAGGGCCGAACCACGACCCAGCGTGTCGAGCCCGTTGAGGCCTAGGCCATCCAGTCTGAACCCATACCAGGTCAGGTCGACCCGAACCTTTTCGGGTCAGTTCAGGCTGGGTCAGGCCTGGTTGATCCAACCACGTCAAACAGGACCCGGGCCAATCTGATCCCAGTGTCACCTTTATGGATTTATCATGAAAACAGGGCATCCCTTTGATAAAAAAATATGCGGCACTGAGATCCTTGGATCGAGGAGGTCCATTATGAATACAACACTTGAGTTTTTGATAAGTTTGGAGTATGGATCGGTTGAATCGAACCTCGAATCCAACAGAGCCCTCAGAGTGGAGACACTAATAACTTACAGATCGGGCATCTAATTGGCACACCATATGTTCCATTGGGTCCATTTTGGCTTGTCGGACGATTGGGATACCTTTTCCTAGAACGTAGGGGAAGGTTGATGTATGATCTATTTCTTGGGGAGTGGTTCTCCCATGTAGGCTATGTAAAGAACCCTACAACTGGCTCCGACTTGATGACGGCTATCAATTACGACTTGGAGTGAGTCGATAGGCCTGGTGGGGTGCACATCTGTGTGACACGGTAGACCCATCTTGTGGAGCACCTCTGTGTGATGTGATAGACCCATGATACTCGACATAAGGATTACCTCAGCAAGCCACAAGGGGGAGCTCCTCTGTGTGACGTGGCAGACCCATGTGGAGGAGCGCCTCTGTGTGATGCAGCAGACCCACAGTGCTCTACAAGAGGACCACCTCAGTAGTACATGGTTAGTTAGAAGCGCCTCTATGTGACGTAGTAGGCCCGATGTACTCGATAGGGGAGTATTTCTCTAGCAGTAGACACATTCGACGTTGTGACTTTGGATGTTACATGTTACTAACCCAAAAATAAATCATGGTGTGAGCTGTCATTACATTGTGCTTGTGATTGAGGACATGATGTGTGGTGCTTTTACCTTAGTGGTACTATCATCGTGGTGATATATGTGTTGTACTTTTACATTCGTGGTACTATATTTTTGGTGATACCTGTGTGGTAATTTTACCTTTGTGGTACTATCTTTGTGGTCATACCTCTGTGGTACTTTTACCTTCATGGTACTATCTTCATGGTGATACATGTGTGGTACATTTACCTTCGTGGCGTTACCTTTGGGGTGTTACCATTGTGGTATTCTTACCACATGTATGATATGTGTTTATCTTGATCACTTAGGTGTATGTATGTCCATATACGTAAGTAGAGTTGATCTCTTGCTTGGTGTTTTTCCGTTGTGGAACATTAGGAGATCTATGGGGTCTCGGGGTCCCTACTGAGTATTGTTACAGTCACCCCTGCACGGGATTTGTGTGCACCTTGTTGTGTCTAGAGAAAATGACGTTGAACGTTGATCGAGGCTAAGGGAGCTCGGACTAGATGGTGTGCGGAGGTGAACCATTTGGAGAGACATGACACAGAGGAGACGGATGGACGTGGAGTGATGTGGAGGCAATAGCTACCGACCCTCCAGGTAGGATCCATGGTGGACGATCCAGAAGATGCTTTTCCCTTACCAATTCTATTTGTACTTTTGATTTGTACTCATACTTTCTGTTGGGCTTGTATTCTGACCCCTCTACTTTCAGCACTCTTTTTTACTACAACAATTTACATAGTGGTTGCTTCTTGTTGTGTTCTTATATGTGTGTATATACAAGTTTAAAGTTAATGCATTCCCGTTTTAGGGATTATAACTTTTGGTGCTAGTCGCCAGCCCCTGGCCTATGGAAGGCGGGCATGGGGTGCTCACAACATGGGTCCTGGGGGACCAGTCGTGACAACAGGGCCCTCAAAATAAATCACTTCTGAGGAATCTTCCCTTCATTCTCCATTTAATTTTTTCTTTGAGATGATTTTTCTAGATGACCATATTTTTAGAAATATAAATAATATATATTTATGTTGTGCAATGTCACCATCACTACCATATGAGAGGATACTATATGGAAATAGTTTTGAACATATGTTTATTAAAAAATTAATATGGTTTACACTACACATTATATCTATCGATATTAATTAAAATGAAAATAAAATTATCCTTACTTATTTCTCAACATTGATTATTAACCAATTTTGATACTACATCACTGTTCTCAATAGGACCTTTGGATCAGATTTGTGAGGTTTTCAATATGATCAAAAATTATCGTCATAAATTATAATGGATTGATTTGAATTCATATGATCATCTACATTATTTTTTTCAAAAATTATTTTATCATAACGAAGTGGTTATATAATATTTTCATTTATTTTGTATTGCTTGTTCATTTTAGAATGTGAATATTTTGGTAGAAACTCCAATGACTGATAATCGGCTTTAAACATTTCTCTTTAGGTCTCAATAATTTTTAGTGTAATGTAACGTATAAATTCAATAATGCCCGAAATTATTTATTCTATTTTAAACTATGATATCCTAATATATATATATTTATGATCATTGATAAAAATAATTTTTTTTCAATTTATTTTTATCTTGATATACCATCTTTTCACCATAATGAATTGAGAACTTTATTTATCACCAATATATCATTTTCTATTTTCATATGTTAATGATCAATTTTTTTATCTATAATCATTCAAATTAGATCACACCATTAATTGTATTCATCATCATCTATAATTTTTTATTGGCATAGAATGAGAATTTATGATTTCTTCATTGGCATCCCAATCATATAAAATAAAATCTATACTATATTTTACCTGTTAGTGTAAGTAAAACATGATTCTATAATATAGATTTTTTACCGACATTTTTTTAAACTAATAGTGGTTGGAGATTTATGTAAAAACGAATCTAGGAATTTTTCACCCACACTTAATTGTATTTTGATTAGAAACTAAAATTTATGTTCAAATCTATGAAAATTCAGTTCAAATGATTCAGATATAAAATGATATAATTTTCTCAAACAAACCCCATACAAATAATTAAACCAATAATAATATTACCAAAAATGTAAAACCAATAATCATGACCCCATATTATAATATAGAACACCAAAAAAGTATATTTATTTATAATAAATTCCAATCAAACAAGTTCCATAATTTCACAGTAAATTTTCTATGATATTTGATTTCCTAAAACAATTTACCCATGCCCCCACTAATACATCATCAACATAACCTATTAGATGGTATTTAATTTAGATAAATAATATTTATTGATTTATACCTAATTTGAATATAAATGTTTTCACTTAAACATCCCTAAAAAAAGAATATATTATAGTAATGATATCCTCAAGATCCACTATTATCCATCAATTGGTGGTAACTTGTCTAACATCGGACTACCAAAAACATCCACATTTAGAATATACTTTTATCCACACCCTAAAAGATTGATGATAATAGAATAATTTAAAATTGATGATACAATATAATTTAGAAGATTAAAATGAATATAATCTCTATATCAACATTAGGAAAACACATAGTAAAAATCCAAACATGGTTGAACTCTCAAATCATTTTTTTATTGATAATTTATGAAACAATTTTCCAAGATTTATCTCTATACAATCTATAATATAATTTTTAAAATCCTTATTCTACATTATTATATTCATTTTAACAAAGTAAAATGGTCATATTACGTGATATTATGGTGTTGATAAGATGATATCATAAGTAGATGTAATAAATCAATATTTTCAAAAATGAAATTTGCACGAATTATCCAAATTATTGAAATTAAATGAACTACAAAGTTTTTCTAGAAAAATACTAATAATAATATATTTCCCCAAAAAATATATCATAAAAAATCATAAATTTATCTCGTGAGTAAAATTATGTGTACTATGATTTTCAAAACTAATCATATTTAATGGACATTAGGGTCAAAATTTACAAGGTCCTCCTCTCCATGGATGTATAATATATTATTTTTGGGAATGTTTTATCCATTTCAATATGTTTATCCATTAATACGATATAGAAAATTTCAATGAGTGTTGGGGTAGGGTATCAACATTAACCGACATTATATGAAATCCCCCTAAATTACATGAATACTTTAATTTTATAATGAAATATTTAATTAACATTAATGAAATTTATTAATATTTTAGAGGTAATTGAATAAATTATTTATAAATTAATTATTATTTAAAGGTTTACATCAACTATATCTAATTACATATACTATGATCATGTAAAAATAAAGTGACCATTATTTCTTATCAATCCATGAATACTTCCTCATGGGAATATAGGTCATTGAAATTCGATAAGTCATTATTTTAAATCAATATATTGTTAATATTAATGAATTTAGTAGTTTCATCAAATCTATTTATAAAAAAATAAATTATATTACAATATTCAATTATCATAATTATTGGGATACTATTATTTCAATTTAAAACCGCATTAGATCATTTTTTATCTATTTGATATTATGCACTTATAATAATTCAAAAATAATATCCATATTATATCTATATATGTTACTCAAATATATATTTATTGAAATATATATATTATAATAATTCTCATCATGAAATAATTAAATATAATATAAAATATTAGGTTATTTTATGTTCTATGACACATATAATTCATGGTTTTAATTTTTTGTTCATTCCATAATTAAATTTTAATTTATAAAAAATAATTTGACGGATATGTGTTCTATGAATCAACATATTGAATTGTGTAATAGAATAAATAACTCTCATGTAACTGCATCAAATTTATGATGTATGAAATATATAAATAGGTATACATTATTTATTTTGATAAAAAATGATATTGTGTTTATTTTATTGTAGACATTCAAATTCTTTATGAAATAATGAAATTTTATTCCATCATGGAATATTTTCCCCAAGAACTCAAAAGTGTCCCATTTTATTAAATGTTTCAATTGAATATATAAATAATATCTCCATTCTGAAATCACAAAAAAAGTTCTATGAAAATTATTTAAACTATAAATTTTATATGATAATTATAGAAAAAATGATTAATATAATTTAAATGTTTGATATTTTATAAAAATTGAAATATATGAATTATTTATATTTTTATCTCAATATAGTATAATAATAATTAATTTTTTTCATTAATAGTAGTTAAATAAATAATATGTTCTTATAACCATTCAAAAATTAGTAATCAACATCGTTAACCTGTTAAAATATTTTGTAATATTTTTTATCTAAAATAGTAATTTATGATCAAAATTCTCATCTAATTATCATATATATGAATTATGATTGAATTTTTAGTTGTATATGGAATTCATCATCATGTAAAATCATACATTCACCTATAAATGATGAAATATATTTCTTTTAATGTGAATGATCCCAAAACAATGGCTACCAACTAGCAGTGAGTTTCATTATGAAATATCAAAAGACTAGATTTTAGGGACAACTAAAAATAACAACACATCAATAACAGAATAATCACATAACATAAAATTCAGTGTAATTATTTATGGGTATATATAAACCATAATAAACATATAATAAATTAAATGCAACAAAAAAATGAAATCCATATTAATCCATGTGGCATATAATTATGATATCCAATCAGTTTAAATAAATACACAAATAATAAAAAATATATATTGGATACCTAATGATAAATTCTATGTTTTATATTCTACTAATATTTGAAAACACTATTCATTAATTCTATCAAGGCTTTAATATAAGATTATACCTAAATAAAAAACCTATGGTTTTCACAGTCACCTAGGTATTCACGTTGTGTGTTATCATAAAATCCTATAGAGTTCCACTAATGCATCTATTATATAAAAAATATATACAATTTATGATTGTACGAAAAAAAATCAAAATATTTTTCACAAAATGAAGCTAATTTTTCTACATAATCATGTTTTATCCATGTCACTATGTCCATAGAACCATCAAAGTATTGCTATTGACGAAAATATATCCATCATTGTCAATAAATTAGGTATCCCATTGTGAATATGATAATAAATACTTACACCGATATTACCTCCCACATAATTTGGCCAACATACAATCACTATATTTAATGTATACAGGTATGTGTCTCACCCATACTCTATTTCTCATTGTGATTTTCTATTAAAAATTCTTGTATTGTAACAACCCGAACATATAAAAATAAAATTACACTTTTGATGGAATTAAATTCATTATTATATATCATGGATATAGAAAAAAATGAACTTATTTTGTTTCATTATATTCTATTAGATTTTGAATACAATTATTCTTCATTACCATTGATAATATAGACATTTAACATTGATAAATTGATTGTTATAAATATACGATTGTAAAAAATTCAACATATATAAAAAAGGGACTAATTTCCTCAACATGTAGGATTAGACCCTATGAAGCCCATTTATTAGAGCATCTAAGGGAGAAAAAATCTCTGTGATTTTACCTTGACCTTGAACAAGCTGAGATCTAATAACATCTGACTTAGAGAATACATTTACAGGAGAAGTCTGATCATATTGAGATCACATACCTAACCATGTATTTCGAAACACTCCATGATAGTCTCATGATCATACATCACACCCATAAGGTGTTTTATTATGTAAAGGATTATATATCAAGAACATATTAATATCAATATGTATAGTTTATATAATAATTAATATATTTTCATTTTGTTATTGTTATTTTATAAATTATTTTTATTTTGATATAATAAAACATAAATATTATTTTTGGCTAATGATCAAATTAATTTAAAGAATTTTTTTTAATTAAGTAATTTTTGGAATAATTTATATTCTAATAAAACCTTATTATTAAAAAAATTTAAATATAAATTATCTTATAATTTTTAGGAATTCAAATGTAAATTTATACGGGTTTGAAAACTATTATTGTAAGAGAACCCATCATTTATCAATAAATGTCGATTCTTATTTTAAAAGTGAAAATTAATAGATTTTAAAATATATGTTCCTAAAATGAATATTATTTTTAAATTCAAAATCTCAAAATTATCCAATTGTGAAATTTTCATAATTTTATAAGATAATAGAATTTTTAGGTAAATATTAAATTCGGTATAAATATGCGCATTGTATAATGAGATAATAATTTCCCAAAAGTGATGTAATAAATACTATAATTGGTATAAACTAAAATATATATATTTAATATTTAAAATAATTTCATTTCAAGTTTATTTGTTTAATTTTAGAAAGCCATTATGAAACCTTGAAACCCTATAATATATTTGTGGTTTATAATCATTTTCAAGGAGATAAATTAATTACACATCAATAAGTGTATTATTTCAATATGATATTCCATTTTTATAATTAAATAATTAAAACTACTACAGATTTGAAAAAACAATGATAAAAACCCATCAGTCATTTTGTGGGTTTGGTGATTTTATTATTTATAGTCCAAAACCTATGTTTGAAAAATGATAAATAATTACCCACTAATATCCTATATAAACCCATATAAGCTCTAATATATCTTCATAGAAGAACCTTGGATTGCTTCCTCAAAATACAAAATACACTTTATATCCTTCTCAAGGTGACTACATCTCTCAAGAAGCTCATCCACATCATTTTTAATCACCCTTTCGAGGAAAGAAATCCTCTTATTCACCTCATCATTCATGTTTAATCACTATCTTATGAATTTTATCTATAATGAATAGTGATGAAATATTTTCTTACATATCCCCCTTAATGTCCATTTTGTGTATAAAAAATTATATACACTTTTAAGGGTGATACTCATCATGGAATTATACTAATTTTATCAATGACATATAGGTACCTTTTCTAGGCTACATTATCATGTAATAAATTGTGATAATAAATGAGTCCATGTTTTTTGATAAATGTGACACAATTAATCATGAAAATGAAATGGAAATGAAGAGTGTACCCATAAATATATAGTACTTTAATATATTGGGTATTTTTTACTGTCATGAGGCATTTTTCAAGAGACATGAGAGTGAACCTAATCTATCAAATGATTTTTTTGATCATGATGTCTTGGTAGTTATCTGTGACCTTTGTTTATGATTCCATGTTTTATATTCATTCCACATTTCCAATGTTTTATTTTATGTTATCATGAAATATTATGCATCATTGTTCATTTTTAGGATTATAAGTCCTTTTATTCCATAATTATAATTCTATTTTAAAAAACAATTTACAATATTTATTTTATTACATGTTTATTCCCTTATTGGGATTCATATCACATCCCTATGTTGTGTATGTCCTGAGGTTTTCCCTTCAAATTTTATGCATGATGGAGTTATATTATCATATTAAGGATTTTTTTAATAAATTTGTTGTATTCCCTATTTTTTTTTGTAATGTACGGTGCCATATCCATAAATAAAGATTACTGCTCAATCATTCAGTCTGTATTATGTGAACTCCTTTGTAACAAATAATGAATTATTTAGTAATAACGAGATGAGTATTCATATATGGTATCAGATGAAATTTCTCGTTATTTTTTCAATGATGATTAGAGAACTCTACCAAAATACTTAGAGATATAAATACGTATAAGATAAAAAACCATTTTTTAGTACAGTTTAAAGGGTTTTTCATGAAAATACATCTCTTCATAGATAATACTTGTATATGAGGAACTATAACAAATATATATATATATATAGGTCTAAACCCTAAAAAATGTTGGGATCATGACTCGTCTGCAAAATGTTGTATGAAAAATTCCCTTTCTACACCTCATATTTTACACTCCTATAGGAAATGTTTTCGTAAATTCATAAGAACATTATTAACCATTATTTTGTGAACCAAAATACCCATAATAATATATGATACTAATTAGATCATCGATAATAAAAATTCAATAAAAAAAATTCATAATTTAAGAAATAAATATCATTTATATGTTATCCCATAATTGTCATTGGAATTTATTTTATTTTTCTATTAGTTTAAAAATAATTGTCTTTAATTTTCCCAATAATATAAACAATATACATAAATACTTGGAATCCGTTAAGCAATCAATGTGAATGAAAATCTGATGACTTCCCAAATGAGATTCCCAACCAAATGAGAGTAGAAATAGAGTATTTTATAACATTATTATCTTAGATGAATCATGTTATTCAATGAGAAATGCATCATTAGTGGAGGAAAAATCCCCCAAAGAAAGAATCAGATTCTATTGAGAATATTATGCAAAAGAATCCATTAACATAAAATGTATTATATATTCCATTAATCAAGGATAAATGAATCAACCCCATTCGAAATATCTTCTTCATCCTTCAATTTTATGAGTAATATAATGTTGTAATGGTTGTTTATCATAAGGAGTGAGAATATTTTTAGTGGTGGAAATTTTATCCATATATGAATCCTATGGAACAAAAATATGCGATGCAGTGGATGGAATTATGAAAAAAAATTGATTATTATTTTTGTCTAGCTATCCAACTTAAAATAGAATGGTATTTCCCTCACTAATTGAAAAAATATGAAAAATATATCAACTAACATGAGAAAACTTTAACTAATACTACAGGATATGCAATTCAATTTTTCATTACCCAAGAATGGATCTTTGTCCACTTATTTTTTGGGAAAAAAACTAGTCTACGAAGAGACCTGGTGATCATAGACTTTGATAAATATGAAGAACAATCTGATGTTCTCTAAAATAAAAAATAGATATGTGTGAATCTCAATGGTACCATGGTGATAAGAATTGTAAGATATAGTTTAATTATTTGATTTTTATTGGGATATCTAATTCTATTAAGAAATTTATACATCACACTTGTCAAAATTGTAGAATAATGAACCCCATATATTTCTTATGGGGGTGAGGAAATTATTTTGGTGTTGTTAGGAAGGTCACTGAGCTACTGATTACTGATGGGAGAATCCCAAAAATGATATAGTGGAAAGGAATACTCTAATCAAACCATATTTAATTTTTCATTATTTAGTCTACAAGTAAATAAGACACTTTTCAAACAAATACACTAATACAAGGGTTTTTGGAGACAACCAATAACCTTCAAGGCAGTAAGGGATATCATTTTCTAACATAGCCATTAAGGGGGATCCCAAAAAAATGTAATGATAGGGAAACTAGTTATTAATTCATGAATACTAAATGTATTTTTTTTATTTAGGTTCTAGGAATTTTTTCATATCAGATAATTTTAGTATAAATATTCATATTCCGCATCAAATCATTGATGTAAAGCTATATGTGAAAATAGTGAATGGGGAAATTATTTCATTTTAGGTATATATTTCATCCACTGGAAATGTTTGTGGGATACACATTATAGAAAATCTTATGTAATTCCATTTACTACTATTTACACCAATTATGGGAATGTATTGGATTTCATAAGATAAATCCAACATATATTTCTATGAGAACGAAATCAATCCACATATTGAAAATCATCCCACTATTCTATTAAATTTAATAGATGAGGAAAAACATCCTTAATACTAGCATCTCAAGAATTGATATTATTTCCCTATGATTTAGAATATCATGATCAAGTGGTGTAATATATGGAATGGTTCATCCATGAATACATTTCCATTTTGTGGGAATACACTAATTTTTTTCTCAAAGAATTTTCTAGTGTACATCCTATATGAGACGATGAATTTTTAATCAATATTATATTTCTGGAATTACCATTATCCAAGACTCCACATTTAATGTATTATGTGAATCATTAGGAGATGAAAAAAATCTATGTGATAATATGGATAAATAGATTATAAAACCATTTATTTCAAATTAGGTTTCACTAGTCCTATTAATCATCAATAATGAAGTGTCCATTCTCTTTTTAATTGATTATCGTGAGTTCAAAAAGATTAAAGTAAAGAACTTGTATCATCTTCAATGGATTTATATATTTTTTAATCGGATATGTGGATCACTATACTTTTACAAGTTGGATGATAAGTTAATATATTATAATCTAAGGGTGAATAAGGAGGTTATCCCAAAGAATAATTTATATATAAGGTATGGGTGCTATGAGTTTGTAGTAATTCAGTTCGAACTCACAAATTCTCCAAAAATAATCATGGGCACGATGAGTATAATCTTTATAAATTACCTCAAAATTGTGTCATAGACTTTATAGATGATATTCTAATATACAAAAAATAATAATTTATAATAATGGGGTGCATCTAATAACTATGTTAAAAAATATGAAAAGAAAATCATTACCAAAAGAACATGAAATGTGATTTCAAGTTTAAGGATGTATCATTCATGGGGAATATATTCTCAAAAAATGGGACAACTATGGATACTTCAAAGATATGATAAATGAATTGATGAAAGAGGAAAACATTTGAGTTAGAAATTAATAGATTCCTTGTATTAGATTATTAAAATAATTTATTTGAGGGAAATTTACTATGATTTTCAATCCCCTTAACCAAGAAAACATGGAATAATGTCACGTTATTTTGTCAATTATTATGAAGATATCTTCATAGAGTTTAAATATTGTCTTATCGCTTAAGTATATTTTAGATGGATATTATCTTAATATACTCAAAATGGATCTACATGGGAATCATAATATAATTAACATCACCAATCCTTTCATAAAAAATTTCTCAACTATCCCTTTAAGAAAAGATAAAGGATATTCAAATTGATGTTGTGGAAATTTAGAATATTGTAGATGATAATAGAAAAATTAAATCCATATAAGTAAATGTTAATGAAGAATTTGATGTATTATTCAGGAATATATTATGAGTATCCTATAATATAGAATTAAAGAATGAGTATTTGAATGAAGCACATAGATCGACCATCTCCATCCATATAAGGAGCACAATAATGTATGGATATCTTCGATAGAACTATTGGTTGGAAAATATGAAGAAGGATATTTTAGAATATATATTAAGATGTCTTGTATATTTTTATGTGAAGGGGGGAATGCCAAAATACAATGTAATGATGAAACTATTACCCATACCCCCACAGAAATTAGGAAACATCACCGTGATATTTTTCACAAGTCATCCAAAGAAATCAAGGGGAAATTATTTTATATGGTTTTTGGTAGAGCAATTTATAAAAAAATATCAATTAATTTTAATTATATAGGACTTTTATCTCGACCGACATTCGTTTATATACATTATAGACGTGGTTAGGCTTTATGGAACACCACTATTGACTCTATATCATTGATAAATAATCTTTAACTTCTGGTTTTGGAAGAGTATCCAAAACACTATAAAAACCATGTTGGAAAATATAAAAGATTATCACCACAGAAATGATGTAAAATATGGGCATGTTATCTAGAAATTCGAGGATGTGATGAGAGAAAAATAAATTTACATAAAATGATGATGGTATTAAAAATATTCTATGATCGAGTTCTCATACAATAACATTTTACACTTAAGCATCTAAATGGTTCCCTATGAATCATATTATTAGAAGTGGTGTGTAACGCCAGCATACTGGGTTGAAGTCAGAGAGTAAAAACTTATTAGTCGTGAAATGGTCGAGGATATGGTGGAAAAGGACAAGACCATTCAGTATCACATTAAAAATTATTATAATTAAAAAAACAGAAATACTAAAAATCATTAATGAGACTTAGATTTTGAGGTTGGAGACAATGTATTCATCAGAATATCTCTATGGAATAATTTCATGAGATTTGGGATGAATGGAAAGCTTATTCCAAAATACATTGATCTCCTTGTGATTCTTGATCACATCATAGTGGTGGTCTATCGACTAGAATACCACCAAAATTATATCATGTACATGATCTGTTCCACATATCACTTTAGATAAATTACATACCAACCCCATCATAATTACTATATCCACTTGTGAAACCATTAGAGAGTGATATCTTATATGAGAAAGATACAATGGAGATATATTATTCTAGAGACAATGGTCTACCAAATAAGACAATGCACCTAGTCAGTGTGTTCTGGAGAAACCACAAGTTTGAAGATGTGATGTAGGAATTGGAGGAAGAGATGTATTAGAATTTCCCTCATTTGTTTTAGTGTATGGAATGGAAATTTCAAGGGTGTAATTTATAAGGGGTGATAATTTTAATGACCCAAACTCTTATAAATAAAATTCCCCTTGGTATTTAATTAATTCATTTATTATATATCCTGGATATAGAAAACAGATGAACATAAAGGGGTTCATTATATCATATTAGATTTAAATTTCAATTAAGAATCTTTATCATTGACAATATAGTTGTGGAAAAATGATCATCATATTAGAGTAAATATACGTTATTAAGAAATCCAATTCATATAGAAAATTAAATTATTTCCTATATTAGTTAGATCAATCCACAGGAAGCCAATATATCAAAGCTTCCATGGGAGATATAATCACATGATTATTCATTTTACCAAGACCAATGTGAGATCCTATACTATAATAATGATCGAAACTATTTAGCAGATAAGTTTAAGTTCATTGGGATAACATGGCAAACCATATATGTCTAACCACCCCATGAAGGTCTAACCATCCTGCAACTTACCCTTTAGGAATTTAACAATTTAATTACAGGATATCTATCTTTACCCTGATAATATTTATATGTTTATTGTATAGAACAATGAATATATTTTTATTTTATTACAATACAATTCTATATTATTTTGAATTTGATACAATAAAAAATAAAATTTATTTTTTTAGTAATATAGAAATTATTTTATGGAATTTAATTTAATTAATTATATTTTCCATATAAATAATATTTAAATAAAATATTATAATACAATTTCTATGAAATTTAAATCATCATATAATATTTATGAAGACTAGTTTATTTTTTCAGGGTTCTACCATTGTTATTGTCCAAAAAACATCATTTCTCAGTAAAAGTCGATTCTTATTTTAAAAGTGAAAATTAAAATATTAATATAAATATGCAGCTAAAATTAATTTTATTTTTGGATTTATAAAATTTAAGATTATCCAATATTTACTTTTTCATTATTTTTTGAGATAATCGAATTTTCTATTTAAAATGAAATATGATATAAATATATGGTGTCTATTATGATAACATAATGAAAAAAAAAATAATGTAATTAACACAATATTGGATACCCATGACCATATATATAATACCCTTTTAAAGTAATATAAATTTAATTTTATTTGAATTATTTTATACTTTCTTTATGAGTCTTCCAAAACCGTTAATATATTTTCAGGTTTAAAAATTATTTTTTTTGGAAGATCACTCACTTCCACATAGGCAAGTGTGTTATTATAATAATTTATGATCGTGGACATACTGATTAATTAATAACACCCCTATTATGTCAAAACCATGGGAATAAAACATGGGATGTTTTTTTGGTTTCTAAAATTTTATAACATTTATTCCTGACTATATATTTGAGAAGTGATAAATTATATCCCACACATTTCATTTATAAACACACCCAACCCCCCATTTCACTTAACCTAAAAACCTTCATTCTTGTCCTTACTTTACACCCCGATCTATAGAGTCTTCTCATTGTTCTACCATGATCGCAATAATCTCCTCCCAAGCATTTGTTATCACCATCTTAAAATAAGGGCTCTTCTCCTTCTCTTTTTATTAATTTTTCCTTGTTAGCTTGTGTAATTTATCTCAAATTAATAATTATCAGATATTTTTTTACAATTCCCTATTACATTAAATAATATTTTCAAAATATTATACACCAATATTACTATCATTATTTCTTTCTTGAATCATTTATACACCCTTATTATGTTGTTAAAATTTCACTATGATTTTCAAGGCCATACAATTATGTATTTTATAACTATACCCATTTTCAATCCATAGTGTTAAACTTAATTCCAATATACATCATTGAATGGGAAAATACATGTATGTCTTCAACAATAATTTATCATGGGATAAAATGTGATGATAAATTATTCCATATTTTATTATATATATTGCACACATAAAAATGAGAATAAATGAAAGTGGTTTATGCGGTCAAGATTATATAGTACTATAATGTAATGGGTAATTTTTTTGTCTCATGAAAAAATAATCAAGGGATTAGAGAATGAAACTAATCTATTATATTAATTTCTCATTCATGATATCATGGAAGTCAGCCTTGACATATGTTTTTTAGGTCGTGTTTTAAGTTGTTTCCAAATTTCACATACTGACTTCATGTTATCATGATATATCCTACATCATTGTTTATGAATTATAATCTTGCTCATTTTCCCCCATTAACATTCCTACTTTTTTAACATGTATTACATTATTAATTTTGTTGTGAAAAAATATCTCAAGGTAACATTGCAACATTTTTGGGTTGATTGTGTTTGTTGACAAAGTAGGTTTCCATGGTGAATTGTCAAGTTTGAGAGATTTTTTTGAAAATTCATTTTGAAAAAGAGCCATGATAAAGGAATGGACGATCTGGAGGTGGTATAAAATAACATATACAAGGTGGAGCTTTTTTTCAGTGTTTTCCAAATTTTGGGGTCCAAAATTTTGATACTGGTGAGCATCGTGAAATATGGATTTCCATGAAGATCTCCATAAAATATAGAAAATGAATGAGTTTCACAAAAATAGACTTCATGGTTTAGATTTCATGACGACTAGAAGAATGTTGAAGGTGTTTCTTCGCGATTACGACGAGCTTCGAAAACAGAAGTATTGAAGAGAATTGCAATGACAAAGGGAATTGTGAGTGGAGCTTTGTAGAGAAGGCACGATGGAATTGACGGGATGCTCCGTGATTATGATGAGCTCCATGATCAGAAAATTTCCATGGTGCTTCGCGATTTGGAGAGAATTTTGGTGGGAACTATGAAGCTTCGCGATTTGAGATGATGTGGCGTTGACTTCGAATGGAAGGTTCGAGGGTTGGTGGACTCACTTATAAATAGGTCTCGACCTCCTCAGGGAAAGTAGAGAGTTTTCGATGAAAATATTTTTATCTCGTCTTATGAAGTTGGTTCCCAAAGATTGTTTGCTTTGCGAAAGAAGAGCTTCGCGACGGCTATTCTTACCGCATGAATGTCGTGTGCTCCACATTGGCTCTTTGAGCTTCGCGAGGGAAGTCACTCTGTGACGACTTGAGCTCCACGGCGACCTATGCATTGTGGAGGCTTGATCTTTTCAATGGTATGAGCTCCGTGAAAGAAGTGTTCTCTATGAGGTAAGAGATCTTCGAAGGTGTGCTCTTCACGAAAAGTTAGGGACTTTGAAAAGGATTGTTTGAGCATTGAAAAATTGGGAGCATCATGAGGTAGGGTGATTTCCAAAGGTACTTCCTAAATGTTGTTACTCAGTGTTCAAAGGAAAAGGGGTATTCATCAGTGGATTATATTTGGACATCAATAGAGCATCTACATACTGTGGAGGATGCATTAATTAGTTGTAATGAAGATACCTAAAGGTCTATAATCTGTGAGTGGATATTCTGAATAAGTAGTGAGATCACTTCAATTGAGAGAGCGGTGAGTTCTCAAATTGTGAGTTATTGTAAACCAGGAGGGAAAATGAGTCCACTTCGAATTTGTAAACCGCAATGCGCTTATATTGGAATTGGTACATTAGCACACTGCCTGTGTATTCTCCTTGGATGTAGCCCAGTGAGGGTGTACCAAGTATAAATCTATGAGTCATGTGAATTCTTTAAGGTTCATCAATACTCTGCATTGGTAAGGAGAGAGAAGAGGGTTTTGTCTAAAAACAAAACAAGATCAAAAGGGGAAGTTTTTTTAATCTATCATTCCCTGATTCACTCCCCCCCCCCCTCTCAGGGTATCTAGCCTAGTGGAACTAACAAATTTTATTCCGTTTATATTCCCTTAAATTTCCTTATCGATATATTCCTTCTTCTATATATCCCCAAGATATCAAATGAATTTTAATGTGTGAAGGGGTGATATGATCATGTTATATATGTATTAAATAATGGGGATATATTACATGTTTTATGTTGTTATTTAATGTAGTAAATTACAAATCAAACTATAATTATAAATATTTTGAGTTTTATTTGTGTACTCTTATGAAAAAAATCCTAAATTGTTTTTAAAAGAAAATAAGTTTATCATATATATGAAACGTTATCACTTTGGAGAAGGTCAAATACCATGTATCATTCAGAAATTGTTTCACGTAAGGAGATCCCTAAAGAATTATCTTCTATATAATCCTTATCATTTAGGGTGAGGCTGACTAAAAAGTCTTATACTAATAACAAATCAATATGGTTGATACCACATAACAATTACTAAATCAATAAATACTCACTTATGGTAGGTCTTAAAACCATGTCTTTATCATTCCCATATAACTGAGGTTAATATAACATGATTAACTCGTACTAATTTTAATAACCAGGATTGTAGTAGCTCAGAGATGGTGACTTACTTGATTACATTGAAATATATAAAATACTCTGATCCAAAAGAACCAAATAGTTTAATAATTTTATAATATTATTTTAAATACATGATAACCATTTTACAATGGTAATATAATGTAAAACATAATAGATATCAGAATATAATAATATTTTTTCCTTTAATACTCATTCAATAATCTCATATTCATAACCTAATGGAATAAAAATAAATAACGGTGAGTGAAAATGATCAGTAAGTGTTATGCACAATGTATGAAATATTGAATCAATGAGAATAATTAACATAGTATGGTAATTAACTAGGAACACATCAAATTTAAATTACCTTTTACAAAAAATAAATAAGAAAAGGTATATAAATAAAATCCCATTCAATTTGACCTATGTACTAAGAATGAAATGCATCCATAGATTTTTTTTCATATAGAAAATTATATGGATAATAATAATAAACGAATTATGATTAAAGGAAATTCATAATTATTGGGAGTCATGTATTTGTCACATAAGCCACAACTATCAAGACCATTGAAAAAATGGTTTATTATATAGGTTAAACCAATTTAATTCTTTCTTAACAGATTTTACCGTGAGATTACTAATGCATTGAGGGGATTTCTATTACTGAACCCCGCCATTTTCACCTTGACCAATTAATTACACATAAATAAAAATAATTTAATTAATAATTAATGGTCTTTATCTTCATATATCTATATGGGATAAATGATATGAATTTATCAATGTTTCTAATATTAATCCAATAAAATTAAATGTTCATATAGTATTTAAAAATTGAATGAGTTTTTTTATATAATAAAACAATCATACAAATGTATGAATATTTAACAGAAATGTAATTTCAATTTATGAATTATTACAATAATTTGATTGTTTCAACAAATTTTAACATTCACAAAAGAAACTGATATTGTACAATAACTTTTATTACTTGGTAATTTTCAATTAAAAACCACTTGTTTAAATTAAATAAATGTGAAAAATATAATACCACATGTTTGGAATAATTGATGATATTAAATTTAATATATATATTATATTCACCACATATAAGAGAATTGGTTAATAATAAAAGTATGTCTCTTTGGAATGTATATTGAGATGGAATCCCCTACAAATTTTTCATGAGTCAAATCATATGTTACGTGAAATAATATTATTTTTTAAATAATTTAATATCATAAAAATATTGAGAATCATGATATAATATAACAAATGTAATTATAAAAACACCACACACAAGAAATTATCTGTCAATAAGGCATATATCTCACAGAAGATAATGTGATACGGGAAACCCTTTCCTCACACTTCCCATTAACAATGTGAAATTAATATACCTGTATAATGGATTACTAAATTTTATTGAATCATTAAAAATTATTTTAATATTTATAATACATTATGGTACTATTTTATAACATATAATGACCCATACAATAATAATATATAATTATTTTATTGTTTTCAGGTGTGTTGGGTTAATGGTTTCAAGATCAGTTCAATTGTGTAAAATTATGGATGTTCATGTGAAATGAGATTAAAAATCAAGAAGTGGAATGAAATAGAATTAATTCAATTATAAAATTATGAATGGTAATACATAAATTTTTTCATTCCTGTATGAGAATGTTTCTTTTGATTGAATGTTAATTACAAATGGTTAGTTTATATTGTTGGTTTTCTTGAACAACTCATACTTGTTTCATTTAATTTAATATTATATATATTTATTTCATAAAATGAAATAATATATAGTAAACTAATTAAAATATTATCTACACATAATAATAGTTTTCTGGTCATCCATGAATTTAGTAATGGAAAATGAAAAAAATCAATATTCACATAGGTGAATAGCCGACAGAATAAGGATAATAATTTTGTTTCATTGAATAAGATGATGTAATAAAAAGGATAAATATATGATCATCCATTATAATCATATAATTATATTATATATATTAATTATGGGTTATAATTCCATTAAGGGAGAAAGAGGTGAGGATAATGTCGATGCATAAATGAAATAAATATAGTTTCTCAACGAAAATTGCATCTTGAATATTACCTCATTGAAGGATACTGTGAGAACCATGGATTCGGTCTATTTTGGATACCATAAGAACATGTGCATGTTGAGAGTGGATAGGAGTGTCTTTTTAGATATTTTAGGATATTAATCACTTTTTAATTGAAATTGGGTAGTGAGGGGTTGTATTTATATTTGAAGATGGTGGCTTTAAGTCATTAAATAATGACTATTTTATATTTATAGACAACCACAATTGGGAGTAAATAATTAGATATTATAATGTTTATGATTAATTTTTTAAATGATTTTTATGGTCCATAAATTCCAAAACACCCCATTAAATGTTTAATTTTTTTATTTATTTATAGCCATTACTTTTTAAATTAAACATTATTCATTATTTTATCTATACTGTGGAAAAATATTCTTTTTACCATAATAACATTTTTATACCAAAAAATGAAAATGAAATTACTAAATAATTTGAATGAAATGATTCGGAATATGGAATAATTTTTTATAAATTAAATTCATAGAATTTCAAAAACTAGTTTTATTAGTTATCTCGCAGGCGAGACAAAAAAGCTCGTTTGAAAAGAGATAATGTTCAGAAGTTTGTAATGTTTTCATATCGAAATTAAATATGAAAATATTTTAAATGAAACAAATTGAATTATGATAATTATAATTAAAATATTTTCAATTTGAAACCATATTTAGAATATTACTTAATGTTATAAAATATTTCGATGAAAATTCAATTTGCATTCAAAATTCAGTGTTTTTCACTATTAATTGGAAACTCAGAAAAATTCCCAAAAATTAAAACTATGATAAATATGATATTATGATTATAAAAGTTATGTTTATTTTATGAAATCAAAATTATTAAAGTCTCTAATTTCATTTTAAAATTAGGTGTGCCATTAAAATATGAGAGCATTTTCTTTTCTAAAAATATTGCTTTTATGATCCAAACTGGATTTATTCTCATCTTAATTCTATCAAACAAATTTGATGACTTTTAAAACCCTTCACTAAATATATAAGAAAAATATTTTATTAATAACATTCACTAATAATGATTAATTTAATTTATCAATGTAAAATTCCATTATTGGCATTAAAATAGCTTCTTATAATAACACATCCTTTATGTTCAATCGATCATTATTTTAATTTCTAATTAATTATAATCCAAAGGATAAATTTTAAAAACATATTTAACGAATATTTTCATAATTTTGTTAATAACATTTTTTCCCTTAATTCCATTAGCTAGGTAATAATGGGTCGTGATGAAATTATAATATTTAATAGTATAGTGTGGTATTTTATGCTCATTATTGTGTGAAACGTATTCTATATATGATATTAAATTTAAAAAATAGACATTAGTTATAATATTAGAGTGTTAAATTAAACCCGACTTCAATAATTTTCATCATCACAATTATATATTTCTCTTTAGAAATAAATGGTTGATAATATAAAATTCATTTTTTGGAAAGCTATAGTGTAAATAGGGTTAACAAAACAACCCATAAGTAAAATATAATGGAATATGGGAATGTCACAAAAAAATTAGGTTTCTTAATATGATAAAATTAGTGAGAATTAAAACCATGCTCAGGTAAGGGAAATATATCTATAATGTTTTTATGGAGAGTGATAGAGAACATGGTAATTAAATATTTAACTATCCAAAAACCAAACAGTTTTTATCGGATAAAAGTATATTGATTTCTCAAAATGAAAACTAAATAGATAACCTTTATTTACAAAATCCCAATCATGAGTTGATGTATTATTCTACTATCCTGAGAATAACTTCAGAAAATAAACTTACATGATTAATTTTCAAGTCATTGGCATAATATCATAATATCATTTTTACAAGGACTATTTCTACTTCATCTCATAGAAAAAGTTTTATCATGATGTGAAGATTTACATTAAACTCCAGAAACATGTCCAAAAATCATCTTAATCCATTTCAGTAATAGTCAATATTTCCAAAGTAAATAACCCAAAACTTTTAAATGAGAAAAAATGAATTTTAATAATGAAAATTTCATTTATCTAAACAACACGATGTATCTCTAAATCCTCACATACCATACATATAAATACCTTCATCACGTATTCTCTTAAAACATTACTGTACCACGGTATTGAAAACATGCATGATTTATTATTGATGAGGTAAAACACAGTCAATTTTTGATATTTTTTAATTACAAAACTGTTTTTAACTCCATCATTGTGAGTATTAACTTGTTTTCAAAAATAGAAAATAATAAGTACTCAGAAATTCAACACTATAAAATTTACTTTATGCACATCAATAATATCTTTATACTAACACTATTATCACAACATCAAGATCATATTATGGTATATCTTTCCCTAAATCACATATTATACGAAAATATCAAATTTCCATAGAATGAGTGTTCTTCGTAATATTGACCATATGCTTTCAAATCCCTAAAAAAAGTACTAGAGTATAATAAAATTATTATTCACAAGTTATATAATTAATAAATCATTGATATAATTCACAAATAACATGATTTTTTAATCCAAACATTACAAAATTTAATAATTATTCTTCATATGTGGTAATAGAATAAGTGTGACCATAATTAATTATCTTCTATTTAATTATATTGCATTAACTCTTGGGTAATTCATTTTGGCAGTTCCCCATATCTATATAGTGGATGAATAGTAAATTTTAATATTTTTTCTATCACTTACAATTAAAATAACTATTGAATTTATCAACAAACTTAAAGAAAACTCCAAATCATTTAAACACACTGTTGAGCTATATATTCTAAAAGTATCACTAAAGGGAAAATACATATTTACCTTATTCCTTTTATCCATCTTTTTCCATGATTTCCTCCTCTTATCTTGATTCTGTTTAATTCCATAAGACATTGATAATTATTTACCTATCTTTTTACAAACATGATATTATACCCTTCTGTGATGAGAATGTTTGGAATAATATTTCCCTTAAAATTATTTTATTAATCCATTAAAATACATTATCATTATTACTCAACAGACCACATGTATTTCTAAGGTTCTTAATTTTTCTACGGGCCATCATTTATAAATAATGACATATACTATATTTGATCATATCATTATGACACATAATTTATAATGCTAAATATTGTGAAATTCGTAAGATGGATTGAAAATTTTATTAACATCTAATCTCATTATCATAAAAATTGTCTATTTGGGACATTGTTTTATACCTATACTCACACTCGATCTATAGTTTATGGTACCTAATAAATTATTTCCTCAATATATTTACCATTAGTTCTACTAAAAATTATATTATACCAACTATAAATTCCAGGACTATAGTATCCCAGATCATGTTCTCAGCTTTATATCATTGTCATAGATACAAGATTCTAAATCCAAAGAACAAAAATGTTCAAAAGTTTTGGAAGACTAGTTACATACATGATGCCTATTTTACAATGGGAAAATAATATAAAACATAAAATTCATCAAATTATAATAAATGACTGTATTGAAAACTCATTTTAAGATAGCTTCATCATAACCAAGGGAAAGGGAAACAATAATGTTCACCTCAAATGCTCACTAAGTGTTAAGTACAGTATTAAAAATAATAGATCAATTATCATAATTAAACTTTAAGTGTAATTATCTTATCACACATTCATTTTTAATAATTGTATAAGGTAAAATATATATGGAACATAAAATAACAGTTCACACCTGAACAGTAATCAATAAACTGTGAACCAAATGAATATTTATATTTTTTTTGTTATGATAATTCTATGGAAAACAATAAAAAAATAATTCTCAATGTATGAATTGATTAATTATTTGATTTAATATATCTTGTAGATGAACCATAATCATATGATGTTTCATATTATTTCTTAATCTATAGGTAAAAACTCATTTAATGATTTATTAACTTATTTTTTAAATGAGATACAAATGAAACAAGGGGAAATCAATAACCAGGACCCACAAATTATTATCATTCCAAATAATTCCTCATACATCAAATAATATATTTAATTAATAAATTATGTTCCTCATCATCCAATATTGATAATAAATAAATGATACATATTTATTAGTGTTTCTATGATTAATAAAATAAATTTTAATTTAAATTAAAAATGCTAAAATTGAATAAGGTTTTGGGAATAATCATATTAATCTTTCTTGAATATGTATATTTAAAATAAATTTAATTTAAAATTATAAAATATTACAATTATTTAATTGTTTCAAGAGAAATATAACAATCGCAAAATAAATACATGATGTGCAATATCATTAATCGCTTATTATTTTTGAAATAAAAAACGTTATGATGAAATAATTTAATGTGACACATAAAAACCCTGAGAAATGAATAAATCATGACATTACATGTAAAATATTCATTTTACACAACACATATGTGTGAATTTATTCACAATAACAAATAATACTTAATGTAATTTTAATTGGGATAGAATCCTTTACAACATTGTAATTAGTAAAATAATATACCACATGAATTAATAAAATTTAAAAAAACATGGAATACATTTGAAATAAATATATTCAACATATAAAACTACAACGTTCAGTATAAATACATAATACATGAGAAATAATTTTTGAATAAGGAATATATCAAAGAAATGAAAAGTGAGACAAGAAATACTTATCTTGTGCTTCTTTTTATTGGACCATAATTAATCATCCATTATAATGGATTAAAAATTTTAATATTTATAATACCTTCTATGATAAATTTTTAACTTCTTATGACCCATTACATAATAATAAATAATTATTTTCGTGGTTATACAAAAGTTCGTTTCATGATTTCATGATCGGTTTATTTGTGTGAAATTATAGATGTTATTGTAAAATGGATTATAACACCCGAAGTGGAATAAATAATTATTCATTCATTCACTAATGCATATATGGTCCAATATATCATTTTTATTTATGTTATGAGTATTATTCATTTGATAGAATGTTAATGGAAAATGTTAATTTATTTTGGAAGTTTTTTCAAATATAATGAACTACTTTTGTTTATTTAACATTATTTCTATATATTAGTGATATATCATTAAATAATATATAATAAACTAATTAAAATATATTTTTCCACTATATTATTCTTTTTACCTACCATAAATGCACTAATGGAAAACAAAAAAATTCATTATACACAGAGGTGATTAACCGACATTATGGGGAAATAGTTTCATTTATTTTTTATATGAGAATGTATTAAAAGGGATATATATAAGGAATTACATTACAAACATAAAATTACACTATATAAAATATTCTGGAGATATCATTATTTGATATATGAGATAGGTTATAGGAAAGTAGATGAAGAAATGAAATAAATAGAAGTTCTCTGAGAAAATTACCTCTTTAATATCACCTCCTTGAAGGACCCCTTGGCGACCATTGATATGGTATTTTTATTATACCAATATTTAATGGATGTAGATTGAGTAGAGAATAAATATTTTTTATATATTTGATGTGATTAATGGTTTTTTATGGGAAATGGGGGGGTATTTATATATAGAGAGGGGTTGTTTTAAGTGATTAAAAATGATGATTATATATTAATAACCTAGAAAAATGGGGTCGCATTAATTAGATTTAAATACTGTTGATGACTAATGTTTTAAATTATTTTTATGATCTATTATTACCTCAATAACCAATTAAATTTTGTAGTTTCTATATATTTTAAGACTTTACCATTTAACTATATCTTGTTTTATTATATTACCAATACCACAAGAAATCATTCAATTTACTACAATAAAATTTTTAGGACTAAAAATGATTATTATTATAATAACCAATTTGAAACTTATGATTCCTTATATAAAATCCATTATACACAATTAAATTCCCATCATTTGAAAATTTATATTTAAACTTAATCATGAAGGTTAGATAACAAACCAGGTTTTAAAGAAAGAATGTTCGAAAGATTGAAATGATTTCGTATGAAAATAATCTATCAAAATTTTATAAATGTCCCATATTTTATTAATAGATGTAAAATAGATCTAATTTTAATTTATAACTAATATATAATATAATATATAATTATTTATAATTCCCCGACCCCAATTGCCTAGATTCAAGGAATTATT
Source organism: Viscum album (assembly GCA_963277665.1). Lineage (NCBI taxonomy): Eukaryota > Viridiplantae > Streptophyta > Magnoliopsida > Santalales > Viscaceae > Viscum > Viscum album. The sequence continues at coordinate 1,119,485,539 of OY728120.1, forward strand.
TTAATACATTGGCATGATTTCAAGAAATCCAGTCCCAATGGACTGATCAATTTAACAGTCTAGGAAAATAGAATAAATACATGAACATTTCATTAAAATTTATAATATAAAGAACAAAATATATAATCATTTGAGAAGGACATTATTCCCCAAGATTAATATGGCATATCAATCAGAAAACAATTCTTGGCATCTTGGGAAAATATAACATAAGAAATTGGGGATCTCTGATGCTCAGTAAGGATAAAAAATATTTCGAAATCTATCATAAATAAGCAAAACAATTTATGGCATGGTACAAAACTAAAACACATGCCTTTTAGAAAAAATTATTCATTATAATATGGAAATAATAAATCAAATAATTCCATTTAAGCATTCAAATGGATATTCTACTACTCTAATAATAATATGTAAAATCAATAACTAATATCATAATGAAGGAATAAATAATGTCAAACATCACAACCACAATGTCAGGACTTATTTAGAAGACTATAAAAATATTCAATGAAGGCCATGTGCCAAGATAATTGTTTGCATCATGAGACCTACTGATGCATCAAGGGGAAATAGTAGGCTCTCCCCATCACTCACTAAGTCCAATTCATTCCTCATATGAAAAGGGTGAAACCTAACATAATTATTCTTATTAAAAATGGAATATTAAATGTAAATACATTAACCATAAACCATGGATGGTATAAAAATATCACATCCATAGTCAAAGAAATTTTAAATCATTCAAGAAAATATGGAAGCATTCATTATAATAAATCAACCTTAATCCATAATAATTTCCATTTGAGAATGTTGAAATATTTAAATATTATCAGTAAAACACTTTGAGAGAAAAATAACTTTGCCATAAAATAATTTAAAAAACACACAATATATAAAGGAATTCATTTAATTTTTTTTTTTGAATCAAAGTGTCTCATTACAATTTTAATGTCTTGAAATGAATTAATATTTTAAAACAATCATGTCTATATAAATAAATCAACAAAATAATTTTGAAAACATGGCCAATAATTAAAAATATTAGGAAAAATAAATCTTTATAAAATTTAAAATGATGATAATTTTAAATATCCCCTTCCAAAAAACCATAAAATATTCATATTGAAATCATTTTTATGATAATAGATATGGAAGATAAAAGTGTCTTAGAAGATACTTATATATCAACAACCTCGAAAAATAATGATATTGTGAAATTAACCCTTACCTTGATTCTGATACTCTAATATTTATTATATCATATATTTTATTTTGTGACATTATATTTCCCATTTATTAAAAATTCCATATTAAAACAACATTTCATGTAATAATCTCTCTATTTATCCTACATGTTTTGACTTACAATTATTCATCATTTTACATAGATCATAATTTACATACTTACATAAGGTAAAATATTTTTTATATATCATAAATATTCTTGTAGATAAATATATATAATTGAAAGATAAATAAAATGGAACACACCGTTCATAGAGACGGTATGCCATATATATGCATGAATGATGTTTCCGTTTTCTTATCGAATTGAATGAATCTAAGTGAATGATATATATGTATATATATATAATCCACATAGAATTATAATGTGGTAAATTTTGTATTTATTAATAATATTTACTCTTATATTCATTCTGGGATGGTGAACATGGAAGATGAGTCTCATCGTGTCATGGAGATAGTTAGCTATATGTATGCACGAGTGATAGTATCATTTTGATAATGGTTAAAAGGTATGGAATTGGATGGAATATAAATTTCAAGAAGAAATATCATGTAATATTTATTTTCTTACCTCCATTATATTTATTTTTATTCCCATAGAAACAATGTGTACTTGGATAATAATTTAAACCATAGCCCAAATACAATAAGTCGTACGTACGTACACATGGTGATATTTTTTAGGATGGGTATAAGAATATATGCAGTTTTAACATAATTATAAAATAATCATAGAATATATAAGGTAATTTATTTATTATTTTATTGTGGAATCAATAGAGAAAGAGTATGTGGAAAAATAAATTTACACTGAAAGTGGTAATAAAACAATTACCTCTTTTCAAGTTTCCCCTTCGTATTTTCATAAAACGACTCTGTAGGATGGATTTATACTAAAATTGTTACCTGTAGAATTATATTATGGATTTTGGGACTTGAAATGTGAAGGTTTTGGCTGAGACAAATGGATTTTGAGGCGTGAATTAAAGATAGGTATTAGTTCCCTTTTATAAGATAGTTAAGGGGCACTTTAAGAAAAATAATAAAGTATTAATTTATTATAAAATGTTATTTAGTTTTTAATATTTGTAAATTTATTTATGAATATATGATGGTTATGGGTCTTAATCCTCTAATTGAATGATTTTAGATATGTTTAATTCATGAATTAACCTTATCTTTTGGGATTAATCCTTAGTTAAATAGTCTAACTCTAAACGTGTTTTTTTTATTTTTATACTATTGGGTTAATTTAAATATTATAAAATGGAAGGTGAACTTAAATTGGATCATTAATGACATTTTTAACATTATATTTTTTGTTTTTCTAAAAATTGTATTTTTAGAATTATTATTTCATTTCATAAAATTTTATTTGTTTTGAAAACCCATTTATGTCAGTTTTGACACTATTTTGTAATTAATGTTTTAAGTCATAAAAAAAATTATTCCTTTGAAAAAAAGCTTGAAATCAAAGATAATAGGTCATAATAATCTAGAAAATTCGTGTATGTTAGAGAAAATTTAAAAATTTATTTATTTTAATTTTTATAATATCATTTATTTTATTATTTCATTAATAAGTAAAATAATTCATCATTATTGTGTCATAAATAAATATAATTATTTTATGTATTAAAAATAAAAATAAAAATCCATGATATAGGAAATAATTTTTTATTTCTAATGAAAATGTATTATTGAATATATAACTTATATAACTCAAATTAAAATATTGTAGTAAAATATACTTGTTTAAGTCATATTTCTCTTTACATTAAATTAATTCTTATAACATGTCATTATCAGTCCCAAGTTTCTCTATGATGTCTCAAAATCATCCCAAGGATGTCCATGGTTAGAAATGTATCATACAATAGGTTTCAGACATGTGTTATGGTAGTTTTATAATTTTTAGTATTTTTTTCACCCTTATTTACCTGATTTACAATTTATCCATGGTAAAAAAAATACTGAAGTTAATATTAATAGTGTCCAAAAATAAAAGGAAGATATTTTCAAAATTTGGACCTTATTATTGAAAATATTGAATCCATTTTTCCAATTTCAAAACACAGTAGTTTCATTAATGAATTTAAAATTAATTATCTTTGTCAATACAAGAAAAATGGTTTTTAAGAAGTAAAAACTATTAAAATATTTAAGTTTGTTTATTTCCAATTTAAAAGTGAAATTAAATCCAATGTGTAATGAACCCAAATTTTATTAATAAAAATTTCTCTTGATTTAATTAAATGTCTTATTATATTAAATGGTTATATAACATTTAAACTTCTTTGGTTTTATGTTTTTGGATATCCAAATACCATTATGAATTGTTACCATTGCAAATATAGTCATTAAATAGTGATCCAAAGATTAGTATAAATATTGGACTTTAAAAAATATGATTTACTAAGGGAAAAGAACTAATGGTCTCATCCAATATTATTTCATTATATGAAGCCCATTTTTTCAGAGCTCAGAAAGAGGTAGAATCTCTGGGCGTCGCTCTTGACAAAGCACAAGCCTAGCTTTAACATGTTAAGCTTGAATGGAACCTCCTATGAGTGAAATTGAATTTAATAGAGATTACAACTAAACCAATGTTATATGATCCTCCACAAGGGTCTGTCTCCATCATATACCTTACCCTTTGGACTTATGCGGGTGTTATAATAGGTTATATAACACGAAACTAGAACTATGATTATGTGCATTATTTTTGTATATAATAAAGAATATACTTTTTATTTTATTATAGTCACTTTGGAAATTGTTTTTATAGCCCAAATAATACTTTTAGTAATTATTCAATTAAAAAATCATTTTTGTTGAATTAATTTATTTTTTAGTTAAATAATATTTTCCGAAAATATTATTAGTAAATTACTTTTTATGAAATATAGATGATTGTATAATTTTTATGAATAAAATTGTAATATTTTTATTTTTGGAATGTTGTTTTTGAAAAAACCCTAGAATTTTAGATAAATGTATGTTCATTTCTTAAAAGTAGAAATACAAATATTTAGAAATTATTTAGATAAAATGAATATCCTTTTTAGATTAGAAATTTTGAAATTATCTAAATGAAAATTTTTCATAATATTCTGAGACAGTCGACTTTTTTTGGTAAAGATTAATTACCGTTAAAATGTATAATGTGTTTTATGACATCATAAATACCCATTAATGTTGTAATAAAATACTAAAAAAATATTTTCCTGCCAATATATGTTTTAACTTCAAAATAATGCGATCTTAAATTTGTTAGATCAATTTTGTGGTGCCTTAGTGGACCCTCCAAGCCATAGAAAACAATTTAATTTTTAAAATGATTTCCTTGAGAGTGTAACTCAACTCAACCTAAGAAAGCCTAATATTTTAAGAATTTATGTCATTGGAAATACAATATATTGTATTACACTCACCTTTTTAAATAACCATGGGCAAAAACCAATTTTTGTTTGTGGTTTTGATTAGAATAATTTTTGGTGTCCAACACCTAAATAATAAATATTTCTCTTTCTTTTCCTATATAAACCCACCCAAGCTCCCACTTCCTTTTAACTAAAATAATTTGGAGCTCTAAAAAACTCTAAAAAACGCTATTTATAATCCTCTCATGGATTTCCAAGCTCCCAATAATCCACATTCAAGCGTCTCCCAAGCCATTGGGATGACACTTCCATGTAATGGATTTCTTCCTCTTTCATTTTTGTCCTTGTTTATTTATGTTTCTATAACAATTTATTTTCAATTAAAAATGTTGGGGTATGATTTCAAACATCATCTATACATACCTAATTTTGTTTTAATGATGACATACCACTTTCTCTCTCATTAATTCTCCCATGTACACCTATTTCAATGCCAAAATCCCATAAGAGATTTCTCCCTCCTCATTTACATTTAATAAATTATTTTATACTATGAATCCAAATTCCATTAAATATGTTGGGACATGTATCTATATAACACCCTTACTTTTAATTTCATATATATATTATGAGATAACCCATTCTCTCTCATTAACCTTTTTTATGAATTCTTATGTCACATCATTATGCTGCCAAAGTTGTAGTGCGATTTTCCAAGACAAAGTCATTATGTAGTGAATACCAAGCCCAATTATATATAAATGTTATTCAACTTTAAGAACATTTACTTATTTACAATATATATTCCTGTATTAATTTGACATTCCATTATCATGGAATAAATGATGATGTTTAATGAATCCACTGTATGTGATCTATGTGGCGGACGTTTTCATTTCATGAAATGATTAAGAAGGGTTTTTCCTGATAACACTCCAATGCAATGGGTAAATATTATTATCATGATAGATCAAGTGAAATTAGAGTTCCCTCATGATAATACAAGATAAATTAGTTTTTAATCATGCTCCATGTGAAATGATTATTGTCTCATGATAATATCCTGTTAAATGTTGTTTCCACATTTCCATGTTATGATAATCATGATATAACATGCCTTCATTTTCTTGTATCTCTTATGCTCCATTGATATGACTATTGCATAAAATGTATTTTATTATTCATGTTATGACTTTTTTACTCCCTTACTAGTATTTATAGCTCACCCTTTTCCTATCCAGGTCCTCACATTATCCCATGCAATGTTATGTATGAAGGAATGTTGTTGTCATGTTAAAGAATTTTTCAACAAAGATGTGGTGTTTTATGTTCTAAGTTGTTATGTAATTTTTTTAAGCCCCAATGACACTATAACTCTCGATATTATATCTTTTTTAAATGGAATATTTTATGTAATAAATTATTTTTAATTTTTAAATAAAGAACATGTTTGTTATAGTTGGTATCAAATGATAGGTTTAGTTATTTTTGGGATTAGGATTAGAAAACCCTGGTGAAAGACTTATGGATAAGTTTCCTCATAATAAAAACATCACCGAATTTTTGTGAGTATTAATTAAGTGGTTTATAAAAAAAATACATCCTTATCTGGCTACGATCAGGTAGAGGCGGCTCTGGAATAGATGTATCTAGTGGTAAAACATAAAAACACCGCTTTGAGCTAGACATAAACGGGAACTGGTGCATGAAAACAGGCCTTGATGCACTATTGGTTATGAAACTCATAGTGGATATTCTTTGGTAACATCATAATCTTTGTATGAACCATTTTTAAGGGAATAAAAAAAATTCCCTTTAGAGTATATATTGGGTTGTAGATCATTGATAACAAATATTGAAGCCTATAAATTCATATGTTAAGGAAATAAAATTAATTTACATGTCATTTGTTTTTGACATTCCATTACCCTTTATGTGTTACCCCTAATTTTCCATTTATTTCATCCAATGGCTACTAAAAGGACTCGCGCTAACAATCAATGTGAAGATCAATGTAACGACTATTATAATGAGATTCTCAGTACAATGGGAGCTAGAATCCCGATAGTTGTGACGATAGTCTCTCAGTTAACTCATGTTTTTAATAAAAACATGGTTCAAGAGGAACATTAACCCCCCCCCCCCCCAAGAAAGAACAATCACAATTGAGAGCTTCATGAGACTAAGGCCTCCTACATTTAGTTGATCATCTGATCCCTCAATTATCGAACAATGGATCAACTCCATGGAAAATATATTCTCCATACTTAAATGTTCCCAATAAGATAGGGTTCTTCTGGCTGCTTATCATATGGAGTGTGTAGCTAAACAATGGTGGACATTTATAAAATATAGGAAGCCTAAGGAGGTGATCGAGGTATTGAAATATAAGTATTTCCATAAAATTATTTTTGGTAAATATTTTCCTTGCACCCTCTGACATAAGATGGAATGGGACTTCCTTGCCCTCTAGAAAAAAGAAGATGAATACATTGGAGTGTTCAAGGAAAACATCACACGACATGCCCAATATTCCTCTAGATTTGTCTTTACCCCTAAATACAAGGTTGAAAAATGCCTTTTTTGGGATAAATCCTAGCCTACAGAAATCCCAATCGATCCATGACATTGAGATCTATGAGGGAATTTTCCAACATGACCTTCAAGTAAAAATAGAAATCGTAAAATCTCATGGGTATCATGGTGATAAGAAGCATAAGGTGAACATTAATTCTAGCTATCCGATGAATAAATCCAATGGTTCTAAAAAAGACCAGCACCCCATTTCTAATGGTCTGGAATGAAGCCCCTAATAAATTTTTTGAAGGGGGGGAGGAAATGCTTTATGAGTGGAAGAGAAGAGAACCTGGCCATTAGTTATCGACAAGAAAAAACCCACAGTTGTGATAGAGGAGAAAAACACTCTATTCGACTTGAAATGCATTGTGTATTTCTCTAACTATAGATAACCAGGGCACTTTGGAAACTATTTCTCTATGCTAAGGGTTTTCAGAGGAAACCAACATCCTCCAAGTAAATAAGGGTGGGGTTTTTCCATCACTACCTCCAAAGTGACCCCTGACAATGATGTGGTGAAAGGTACACTAGTTATTCATTCAAAAATAGCCAACATAATTTTTTATTCTAGAGAAAATTATCATTTTATATCCTAAATGTTTAGAATAATATTCTCAACACCACCCCATGTCATGGATGTAATGATGTCGGTGGGAATGACAAAAGTGTAAATTGTTGCATCCCATGAATATAAATCATCCCTTATCATAATTTTTTTATTGAATTTCACAGAAAACCTCTTCATACTCCCTTTGGTGGAATTTGATTCAATTCATGTCATGGATTGTATTTACATATATAGATCCTATATAAATTGACGTGAAAGGGAAATCACCCTCCAAATGGAGAATTGACACCCGATTCTGTACAAGTGAAAGGAAGATGATGAATCTTCTTTAGAAACATCATGTCAAGTGTGGTTATTACTGACCTATGAGAACACGTATATGGCACAGATGATTATGTCTAAGGAAGAAACCATCATTTTTAGAAACACCAATTGTAAGGGAATTCTCTAAAGAGATTCTTGAGGAATTGGGTAGTCCTCCTCCGTGAAGATATGTTGAATTCTCAATGGATCTTATACCTAGAATGTTTCTAATATCCATGACTGAATATATAATGTATGTTTTGGAGCTTCAAGAGAAGAGAAAACAACTACTAAAGAATCTAGATAAAGGGTTTATATGACCATGTGTTTCACCATGGGATTCAATAGTCCCTTTCTTCATGAAGAAGGATGGGTCAATGCGCCTTTTCATTGACTATCATGAGCTCAAAAAAATCCCGACAAACAAAAAGTTTCCCCAACCATGAATTAAGGAATTTTTCGATTAGCTACATGGGGTATAATACTTCTCCATGTTTGATTTGTTGTCTGGATATTACCACATATGGTTGAAGAAGGAGGATGTCCCCAAGACTAATTTTATAACAAGATACGAGCACTATGAATTCATTGTAATGATTTTAGGATTCACTAATGCTCCAGAAATATTCATTAAAATGATGAATATAGACTTTATAGATTACATTGACATATTCGTGGTAGTATTCAGAGATGATATTCAAATATTTTCAAAAATCAAGGAGGATCATGATGAGAATCTAAGAACTGTACGAGAGACATTTCGAAATGGGATGCACTATTAAAAGTACATATAGTGTGGGTTCTGGATGAAGAAATTCATATTCATGGGTCTTATCATCAAAAGAAATGTGATATATATGGATTCCTCCAAGACATCTGAAATTTAGGGATATATATTATTGCTTATTTGTGAGAAATTTCACAACATTTTCTAACCCTATTACCATGATAACTCGGAAGAGAGTAATGTTCTCTAGGAGTGATGAATTTAGAGATATCATCAAGGATTTTAAAAGGAGGGTTATCATTGTGCCCGTGCTCACACTACCCACAAGTGGAGAACATTTGGTGGTATTAGGGTGTGGGTTGTGTGTTGATGCGATATGGAAATGTCATTTCCAATGATTCAAAGAAATTAAAAGTTCACAAATATAACAATCCAAAAAATGATTTGGAGTTGGCTGAAGTAATCTTCAATTTGAAAAATTGGAGGCATTCCCTCTTTGAGGTTAAATTTGAAATATATGCAGATGACCAAAGCCTCATGTATATATTCACACATAACAAGTTGAACATGCACCAACACCAATGGTTAGAGATGATCAATGACTATGATTGTTCAATTCTTTACCACCCTTGAAAGGAGAACAACGGGACATATGATCTAAGTAAAAAAGGACCCTATAATTCTATTATTAAAGATAATGGAAAAGCATCAAATCATCTTATATTTAATGGTTATGGACATGGGAATCATAATAAAGGGAACATAATCAATACTTTCACAAATGATTTCTCAATTGTCTCTTTTGGAAAGGCAAAAGTATGATCAAAAGTAGGATGCTGGAATTTAGAAGAAAGTTGAAACTATCAGAAATGGTAAATCCTTGGATTTCCATGTTAATAAAGAAAGAAATGTGAGATTTGTGAAAATACTATGTGTTCCATAAAATTCAGAGTTAATGTAATATCTTTTGGGTTAATTACATAGTTTCAATTCCTCCACTCGCCCAGGAATCACAAAGATGTATCGAGATCTCTGATAGATTTATTGGTTCGATGACCTGAAGAAGGAGATAACTGACTATACATCAATGTACCTGGTAAGTAAGCAAGTGAAGGCTGAGAGAATGATTTATAAGGGGATGATGCAATCATTAACCATACCAGAAAGGAAATCAGATAAAATCACTATAGAATTTTTCAACAATGTTTCGAAGACATCCCAAGGAAACAATTCTATTTGGGTTGTTCTTAATCATCTTACAAAGAATGCACACATCATTTCAATTAAATAGGATTTATCCATGGATCAACTTTTAGGGTTATATATCAGATAAGTGTTAAGGTTGGATTGAGTACCACTATATATGGTTTCCCATCAACATCCATGATTAAACTATATGTTCTGGAAGTGTCTTCAACATGCTCTAAGTACTATGCTGAGCTTCTGTATGGATTATCATCCTCAAACTGATGGCCAATATGAGCACACTATCCGAACACTTGAGTACTTATTGAGAGAAAGAACAATGGACTTCAAAGGGAGATGTGATCAAAAAATTTCTTTAGTTGAGATGTTAAACAGAAAAAATTTATACACAAGCGTCCAAATGGCTCCTTATAAATCCCTTTATGGGGAGAGGGGTAGAACACCAGCATGTTGAGATAATGTTGTGGATTGAAAATTCCTAGGTCCAGATAAGGTCAGTGAAATGGTGGAGATGGTTAATACAATCCAATAAAAGATTAAAGCTACCCAGAGTCAACAAAAGAGATACATGGGTAATTATCGATGAGAGCCCTAGTTGGATGTTTGAGACATGGTATTTCTCCGCATATAATGGTGATAGAGAGTTATGATTTTTTTGGAAGATGGTAATGATTATAACAAGGAATATCATCCCTTTTGAGATTATTGATCAAATCAAAGAAGTGGAATATCGAATAGCACTCCCACCGAACCTCTCTCATGTACATGATGTATTCCATGTGTCAATCTTGAGGAAGTACATACCTGACCCATCGCATGTACTCAATCAAGAGGTGGTACCATTGGAGAAAGACCTCTACAATTAAGAGAAGCTGAGAGAGATCTTAGATCTTAGGGATAAAGTTCTATGAAATTAGACAATGTCCCTCGTTAAGGTGTAGTGGAGATACAACACGTTTGACAAAGAAACATGGGAATCAGAGGAAGTGATGAATCAAATTAACCCTCATCAATTTTTTTTTGGGAAAAGAAAATTTCGAGGGTGAAATTTCTTGGGGGGGGGGGGTTATTGTAATGACCAAAACATTTATTAATGAAAATTCTTCTTCATATAATTAAATACTTATTATATAAAATGTTTATATATTATATTCACTTAATTGGTTTTATGTTTTTTGATATCAAAATTCTATTAACAATTCTTACCATTGATAATTTTTTCATTCCATAATGATCACCTTATTAGTACAATTATAGGGGTTTCACAATCAAATCTACTTAGACAAAGGAAGCGATTTCCCAATCCAACAGAATTTCTCCACACGATGCCCAATTTTCAGACCTCAGAAAGGAGGTAGCATCACTGGGATTCTCTCTTGACCAATCACAAAGCGATCTTCAACACATTAATCATTAACAGAGCCACCTACGAGAAAAGTAGATGTTAATATAGATTACCACCCGAGCAATGTTATTTGAGCCTCCCCAAGAGTATATAACCATCGCACACCATACCCATTGGTCTTATATTGGTATTAAAAGGGGTTATGTAACAAAGACCCCATCACTATGATTATGTGCATCATTTTTTATATAATATAAATATACATTCATTTTATTATTGTTACATTGTAAGTAGTTTTTAAAAAACAAATAGTATTTTTAGTTAATATTAAATTAAGAAATCTATTTTGATGAATTAATTGATTTTTAATTAAATAATATATTAAAAATAATTATTACTAAATTAGTTATTATTAAATATAAATTATTGTATAATTTTTATGAATACAAATTTAGTTTTTATGAATACAAATGTAATTTTTATGAATACAAATGTAATTTTTATTATGGTGTGAATCTTGTTTTTGTCAAAACCCATAAATTTTCGATAAATGTCAGTTTTAATTTTGAAAGTAAAAATTCTAATATGTGTAAAATTATTTAGACAAAATTTGTATTATTTTTGGACATGGAAGATCAAAATTATCTATCCATGATTTTTTCATAATTTTATGGGACAATTGAATTTTTTGGTAAAAAATAATTACCTTTTAAATGTATAATGTGTTTAACGACATCATAATGACCCAATAGTGATGTAATAAAATACTATAAAAGATATTTTAGGCCAATATATGTTTTAACTTTATAATAATTCGATTTTATATTTTTATGTTTAATTTTATGGTTCCTTAGTAGACCCTCCAATAATTATAAAACATTTTAACTTTTAAAATGATTTCTTTGAAAGTGTGTCTCACCTCCACATAAGGAAGCCTAATATTTTAAGATGTTAGTCCATTAAACTTATAAATAAAAAAATTCAGTCCACATTGTCAAAAACCATGGACAAAAACCTTGGGTTGGTATGTGGTTTTGGTTAGTTTAATGTGTGGAGCCCAAGACCTAAATAATAATGAATTACCTATCGTTTCCTATATTAACCCACCCAAGCTCCCACTTCTTCATCACTAAATGCCTTTGGAGCTAAAACAAACTCTTCCATCCTCTATATAGAATCATCCCATGGAACCCCATACTCCAAATAACCCTCTCTCAAGCATCTCCAAATTATTTGGGATCACACTTCCGAGTAATTAATTTCTTCCTCTATCATTTTTTTCAATGTTTGTTTATTTTTCTATACCTTTTTATTTTCAATTAAAAATTTTGGGGTATGATTTTGAACCTACCATAGGTTTACCTCCTTAGGTTTTAATGATGATATATCCCTTTATATCTCATTAATTCCTCCCATTTACACATGTTACGATGTCAAAATTCCTTATGGGATATCTCTCCGCTCATTTTCATTCATGAAATTCTTTTGTATTATGAATATAAATTGAATTTAATATATTGGTAAATGTATCTATATGACCACTTAATATCAATTTAATTTTTATATTATGAGAAAAACCATTCTCTATCATCAACATTTTTTTATGAATTGGTATGTCGCGCCGTTATGATTCCAAAATTCCACTGCAATTTTCCAAGAAAAAGTCATTGTGTGGTGAATACCATTACCATTTCACTATCAAGGATATTCACTTTTTTTAAAATTTATTTATTGATTATATAGTTTCATGTATTAATTTCAAATTCCTTTACCATGTAATAAATGATGATGTTTAATGAATCCATGTTATGTGATCCATTAGGCACACTTATGCATTAAATTATATTATTAAGAAGGGTGAACCCTGATAGCGCTCCAATGAATTAGGTAAAAACATCTATCATGATACGTCAATTATATTGAGTGTCTACTAATTCTAATCCAAGTGAAATTATGGTTCAATCATGATCTATGTGCCATGAGACTTATGTTAAATGTTGTTTCCATATTTAAAAGTTAAGATAATCATGCTATATCATGCCTTTATGTTTATGATTCTCCTACGCTCCATTAATATTACTATTTCCTAATATGTATTGTATTATTAATTTTATTACTGTTTACTACCTTAATGATCTATATATATCACCATTTTCTTATGAAAGTCTTAATTTTATCACATGCAATGCTAGGCACGAAGGAATTTTCTGGTCATGTAAAAGATGTTTTCAATATAGTTGTTGTGTTTTATGGTCAATGTTGTAATGTAATATTCCTAAGCCACAAACACACTATACCTCTTGATCTTGTATCTTGTATCATGTGAATATTTTCTGTAATTAATTATGGTTATGTTTGAAATAAAGAGCGAGGTTGTTATAAAATAACCTAAATTATATTAAATGAAAAATATTTAATCTAATTATATAACAAAACCACTCAAATTAATAATTTAACACTAAAAATTATTCCAATTAAAAAGTTATTTTCAATTGAAATTTAATATTTTTCATTATTTAATAAAATATTATAGTTATAAAAAATGTACTAAATTTTCATCCAATATTAATTTTTGTGTCTTCATTTGAATGAATAATTACATTTCATTAAATTGAATATATAAAAGTGTCAAATATTGGATTTAAAAAGGGTTCTCTATTAAAAGGTAGAAAAACAATATTTTTTTTAAGAATACATATTTTATTTAAAAAAATTAATTTTTCCTAATATCATGTCTAATAAAAACGTAAGAAGAATGTTAAAATTATAAGGGATATATGAAATTCCAAATGTGGTTAATTATATTCATAACAGCATTTTAAACAGCTAGTTTGGTAGGTCAGGGTGTTCTTGAACTCGGTGTTGCGTACATCGCATGCTATTGAATTACTTAAAAAGGATGTGTCCCATGGAATACTGGGGGGGGGGAATTATCCCATATTTAAATAAATTATCTCCACTCAATTTAAACATAGGATTTAAAACTAGGGGTTTGACATTTCAAAATATTTCAGTTTAAATCCCACATCAAAAAATGGATTAATGAGGTCTTTATTTTAAAATAATGAAATGTATGTTTTTTGGTAATAAGAAATAAAAATTACTAGGGTTATATAAAGGAAAACACAGATATTGAAGAGATGAATAATCATAATGTTCTAATATAGAGTGATAAATAATATTATTAAGATAAAGTTAACAATTTGAAATTCATATATTTGAGATGATACAAGGGACCAATTGAATTATTTGAAAATAAAGTACTACGAAAAAAATTTTGGTTTTAAAAATACTTTCCCTAAATATCAAAAAATGAGAATAAATTCTTACATTATTTTAATACAATATCAGCATTGGTCATTCCTGGAATAATTTCCACATCATATATTATTCAAGGAAATGAAGGTGAAATTGTCATTTCTGAAGTGTGGGATGATCTTGAAATCCAAAAATATAATGATAGGTCATTCTATCTATCTCAATAAAAATATAGAAAGTTTTATCACAAATGAATATTTCAACCTATATTGAGATAATACATTAATCAATCAAACATAAATTTGATTATAACTTATACTATCCATAAATAGATAACCATAAAATCCTTCCAAAAAACTGAAAATCTACAAATTTAGAAACATGTGAACAAAATCAACATAGAATTTATCTCCCATATCTTATAGGGACATTCCTGGTTCTCACATTCCAAACATGTTAGCACCTTCATCATGTATTATCTGGATTCATGGTAACAACTAGAATTATAAAAAAACATTATTGAAAATAAGAATGTTTCCTTATCCAAAAACATAGTGGATTAATACATTAGTCTCAAAACGTTTTACACATCATACATGATAGTATAACCCTCTTATCAACAAATACTAAATTAGTTTTCAAGAAACTAGTGTCATCCTATTATCTTATTCAAATATAACATATCATTATCCAAACATTATTATATTAACATAAAATACATATTAAGGATTTTCTGTACTTTAATCATATGTTCTCCAAATATAATCTTACCTTCAAATCAATTTTTTTCTATCATAAATATTCCACATATTATTGAATCTTTTATGCAAAAAACATAAAATTAATACTTCTTATATAATTCACTTATTCAAAATTCCATTTTCAAAATAAATAAATACTTTAATCCTTCAAATTTATTGGTTGTTATGGAATATTCCCTTACTTGGTTTAGAGGTAAATTCTTATTTTTAGAAATTCAGTGGGGTAAAACCCATGAATTCTATATATGAGACATTGAACTCCATAAAAATTGGTCACTATAATACCATTTTCCCCATAGAGGTAACTTCTTCCGTCAATTTGAGGAATTCTTCACGGTTATTCTTCCCTTCCTCTTGACATGTTGGAAAATGAATCTTCTTTCTTCTATGTTTATTAAAATATAAAAATTTATAAATTTTAATCTTCCTCTTACTCAATGTGTTAGGAATGTAATCAAGGAACACATTGTTAATCATATATCGTGATAACTATTTCGGCATAATCACAATAAATTTTTCTCCATTAATTATCCAATGTTTTTACTCAAAATCACCATATTTTCCATCAAAATCAAGGTTAATCCAATTCCTTCTGGTTTAATCAAAAATCAAAGACCAAAAAGAATAGGGTAAGTAACACATATCATTGAAAAAACCATATTTTTAAGGTAAGAGTCTTTCAATGTATAACAAATTAGGTCTAATCCTAGGTTATCCATTATCGTTAGAAAAAATCTAGGGGGTTATTCAAGGATTATCCTCAAAGACTATCATAATGTTATGATCCCTAATATATGTTTTAAAAATATATTTCTATGGTTGTTTCTAAACATCCTCTAATAAAAACTATAATGATCGGACCACAGTTGCAAAAATATGGTTAATTGTTTTAATACATTAGCTAGATTACAAGGAATCTAGTCCTACAGGACTGATCAAATTAGTATTTCTGGAAAATAGATTAAATACGTGGACATTACGTTACAATTTATGACATAAAATATAGCATAGATAAACCTTTTAGAGCATTTTTATTCCCCTTGCTAAACCATATCCATCATAAACCACTTCTTAGTATCCTGGGAAAATAAAACCTATGTAATGGGTGAGATCAGATTCTCAGTAAGGATAAACAATATAGTGGAAGCTATGAAAAATAAGCATAAACTATTAAGGAAAGGTACAGAGCGATAAAAAAATCCTTTTAAAAAAAATATTCAGTATAATATGGAAATAAAAAATCAAATAATTCAATTTAAAAATTCACATAGATATTCTAATAGTCAAATATGAACTTGTAAAATCAATAACTAATCTCATAACGAGGGAATAAATAATGTCGGACATCATAACTACTACATCGAGGCCCTGTGACAAGATCATACAAAAATATTATATCAAGGCCTTGTACCATGATAGAACATTGTCTAATGAGACCCACTGATGTATCAAGGGGATATAGCAATCCCTGACCATCACTTTCTAAGTCCAATGCATTCCTTATATGAAAATGGAGAATCAAAACACATACATTTGTATTAAAACTATCATATAAAATATCAATACTTTAACCAATAACCATTAATGGTATAAAAATAGAACAATCATATTAAAACAGATCATAAATAATTAAATCAAATATAAATGATTTTATTATTATAAATAGACCTCAATCATGCATAATATCCACTAAAGGATGTTGACATATTTGAAAATGATCAGTAAAACTCTTTAAGTGAAATATCCATTTTTCATGAAAATATTTAAATGCCATACAATATATTGAATGAAATTCATTTAAAAAATATTATTGTATCAATGTTCCTCATACAAATTTGAATATATTTAAATGAATTAACATTTTAAAATAATAATGTCCATATAAATAAATCTTTAAAATCATTTTGAAAACAGGGGCATTAATTTAAAATATTTTGAAAAATAAATCCACAAAACATTTAAAATTGTGATCTAATAAAAGTGTACCTTCCATAAAACCATTAAAGATTCATTTTTATTTTTTTTATGAAATATGGGTATGGATGATAAATAAGTCCCAATGGATACATATATATCAGCATCCTCAAATAATAATGATATTTTGAAATTAACCATTACCTTAGGTCTGATACTCTCTGTACATGTCTGAAACACTGATATAATGTTTTTAAACATATTATTAAGTTATATAATAATAATTATAATATTTATGATGTCATATATTATTATTTTATGACTTTATATTACCTATTTTTTTAGCAATTACAAGTTAATGCAACATTTAATATAATAATCTCTTTGTCTATCATATGTGTATTGACTTGTTATTCTTGATCGTTCTACATAGATCATAAATTACATACTTCAAAAATGTAAAATACGATATATATATATATATATCACATATATTATGTATATAAATATATATAATAGGTAGATAAATAAAATGGAACACACCATTCTTGGAGACGGTAGTTCGTATGTATGCATTACGTTGTTTCCGTTTTCATACCATATTGAATAGAAGTAAGTGAATGAAATATATGTTTATATATATATATCATCCAAGTATCATTATTATGACATATATATTATACTTATTATTCATATTTAATCGTAAAATCATTCATCTATGGTTAAAATGGAAGATGAGTCTCATCGCATCGTGGTGACGGTAAGTCATACGCACACTTTAGAGATGATATAATTTCGTTTACAGTTAAATGGTATGGAATTGGCTTAAATATAAATCTTAAAGAAAAATATCATGTTATATTTATTATTTAAATCCATTATATTCATCGTTATACCCTTATAAATAATGTGTACATGAAAAACAATTTACACCACGACATGGAGATGGTAAGCCATACGTATGCACAGATGGTGATATTTTTTTTATAGGATTTGTAAAAGAAGGAATATAGAGGTCCCATAATTATAATAAAATATCAGAATATGGAAGGTATTGGATTTCTTATTTTTTTTAATGGAAGCAACAGAGAAATAAGAAGTACAATAAGAAAAGAACTTTAAAAGCGATGATAAAACGATTACCTCTTTTTCGGGTATCTCCTTTTGATTTTCACTAAATGACTCCATAGGATTGATTTTGGCCCAACAAGTAGCCACTATAACGATATGAGATATGTTGGGAGTGGAAATGGATAGGGGTTGGATGAGACAATTGTATTTGGAGGTGTTAATTAAAGGGAAGGAGAAGTGCCCTTTTATAAGAGAGGTGATGGAAACTTTTGGAAAAATCATGAAATATTATTTTATTATAAAATGGTTTTTGGTTTCTAATAGATAAAAATAGAATTATTTCTAGGATTTTATTATTATGGGTCTAAATAATCTAATACTATAACATTTAGATTATTTTAGTTCAAGATAGTTACCTTATCTTATAATATTATCCCTTAGTTAGACAGTTTAACGCTTACCGTGTCTTCTTTTATTTTTACACTATAGGGTTCATTTCGTGACTATAAAATTCAAAAAGAACTTCAAGTGAATTAGTAATGAAATATGTAACATGATTATTTTCATCTCACTGAATCTTAGATTAATATGATTTTTATATCATTTTATGAAATAGAAATTTTTTTAAAAACACATTTATGTCAATTTTAATAGTATTTAGTAATTAATTTTTTAAAAGTCATAAAAACATTATTACTTCGAACAAAATACATTAAAAAAATGTCATAGTAATCGATAAAATTCTTTTATGTCATAATATATTTCAAATTAAATTTATTTCAATATTTATATTGTCATTTATTTGAATCTTTCATTAATATGTAACATACTGAATCATAAATGTGTCTTAATTAAATTTAATTATTTAATGTCTAAAAATTGCAAATAAAACGCCATGATATATGAAAAAAAAAATTTCTAATGACTATTTATAGTTGAGACAATAAATTATATAACTCTTTTTAAAATTGTTTTAGTAAAAGATACATAATTATGTTATATTTATCTTTACATTAAATTAATTCTTAGAACATGTCATTATCACATCGAAGTGGCTCCATGAGGTCTCAAAATTGACCCAAGGATGCTCATTCATGGAAATATACCATCCAATAGGATTAGAAATCGTGTTAGGGTAGATTTATTTTTTTTAATATTAATTTTTTACTTTTATTTACCTTATTTACCCTTTAACCATGGTAAATAAAAATAATTGCTGAAGTAACTATCCATAAAATCCAAAAATAAAAGGTAACTATTTACACAATTTGGAAATTATGATTCCAAATATGAAATATATTTTTCAAAATTCAAAACACAGACGTTTCAGTAACTAATTTAAAATTAATTCATGTTTTCAAAACAAGATAACATGTTTTTAAGAAAAATAAAATTTAACAAAATATTCACATGTGTTTAAATCCAATTTAAATTTGAAATTACAAAAATGAACTAAAATATATTAAACGATAACAATATAATATAATTACACATTAAAAACACTCAAATGTATAATTTAACAATATCAATTATTTCTGTTAAAAGATTCGTTTTCAATTGAAATTTAGTATTTCCCACTATTTATCAAAATATGAAATTTATCTGAAAATCACCAAATATTCTTCCAAACAAAATTTTTATGTCCTTATTATGATGATGAATTACATTTAATCAAATTGAATTTATAAAATTTTCAGATATTGTATTTGAAATATATTTTCCAATAAAAGGAGGGAAAACTACATTTTTTGAAAAATAATTCTTTTATCTTAAAAATTGAATTTGTATTTATATTATGTCTAAGAAACATATACTATGAATGATAAAATTATATGTGATATATATAATTAAAAATTATGTTAAGACTATTCATTTCCACTTTTAAAACGACTCTTTTGGTATGTAACGGTGTGCTTGATCTCGGTGTTTCATACATCAAACACTAGTTGATTATTTATAAAAGAAGCATATTGTGGAATCTTGTGTTGTTAAATTATAAATAATATAGTTAAAATTATGTTTTCAATTAAAATTATGAATTTTTTAATAACAAATAAAAAATGAAACTTCTTAGAAAAATACCAAAAGTTTACTCTCATGAAATTTTGATATTCCACATTAGAAAATGATGTTTATATTATAAAATTAAATTTATAAAAGATTAAAAATTTAGTTTCAATATTTTTTCCCAATTAATATATTTGAAAATTTCATTTTATAAAAATATATCTTTTATTCAAATAATAAGATATATTCTTGACATATGTTTAACAAAATTCTTTGGTAAATTTAAAAACATTTCATTGAAAATATAAAAAAAAGTGTTATGTTAATTAACTAATAGTTATTAAAGAAATATAATAAAATAACATGAAATTGTGGGCATTCAATTTTTTTTATATAAAAATATCATTTATGTTCAACTGGTTATTATTTTTATTTATAATAAATTTTTAACCAATGAAATATTTTTCAAAAAAATTATTAATATAAATTATCATAATTTCTTATTCTCATTCATTCCAACCATTCCATCCTCTATGTGATAACAGTAATCTTAAAATAATATTTTTTAATAATATTTCATGGGTTTTTTAATCTCAATGTTGCATGCAACTTATTGTATCAAAGGGATTAAATTTAAAAAGTTGACATACCAAAACAATATTGGGTTGTTGAAATAACATTGAAATATAATCCCTATGTCATCCCTTGAAATATTGGTAAAGTAAATATCTACATCTAATTATCAAAAATACCATATGAATCTCTATATAGTTTACTATATCCAACATCCCTAAAACATACATCATTAAAATAAAAAAACCTAACAATAACACATGTTTCTCTAAGGAATCATGTCAGGACCCAAATAACTAGAACCACATTGAGGTTACTAATAGCCATAGTAACTCACTATGCTCTTTTCAGGCCATGTTATACACTATATATCCTTAAGGAATCATATTCCATTTTACACTCCATTAATAAGAACATAACTGTTACCAACCCAGAAAAAATTCTTCTAATTCGATACAATATCTCTATTTCAAAAAATATCAAATAATTTCTCTATAAGGGATTATTATTATAGTATACATGATGAACCAATGAAAAAAGATAAAAAACATTACCAATACAAGGAAGGAACTCAATCCCTCTATGAAATATTATATTACAAAACCATACATGATGACTAGATCATCCTATATTCTTCAAATTTCCTACAACATCTTCATATTTTGAGGCTCCCCACTAGATCTCCATTCACATACAATGTTTCAATCAGGCATTCAATGGATATTTATACTCATGTGAGGCATAATACCCACTAAAATACACATGTTTTAGAAGGAATACTCTAGAGTGGAGTAATTCACTCTTATAATATAGAAGAAAATATACCTCATGCCTAACAACAAAAAATGGTCACCAAACCCCTTGTAAAAATAATACACAACTCATTTTAAGTGTCTCTAATTTTAAGGGTTTTCATTAAAATTTATTGAAAAAATAATCACACCATGGTTTGCGTAATGAAACTATATATAAATTTTATAATGTTGGAATAACCATGATTCTTTATAATGTATATCCAATTTCTTGAACAAACACATCAATAATTGAATGATTAATCCTAGAGAACCTAATTATAAGGTACTCAACATGTCCCCCTCACTGAATACACATGAGTGGATCTCGATCCCAGAAAAACCAACCTAAAATTCACATGCATTCAAAAATATATTTTTGGGTACTATATGGACAACCAATATGAAAAATAGAGTTACAAACCATAATTAATGATTTTCATTAAAATATGTTATTATAAAAATATTGAAACACTATATATCCTCTATATTAATCAAAAAGATAATAAAAATCAATTTTAAACATATATAATTATATTATCAACTAAATAAATCATACAAACTCCCCATGTTCCTCCACAACATGAGAATGTTATTAAAAATTTTGAATAAAAATTGTGAAAAAACATCACTACACCTATCATCATGTGACCCATGAAGTAATATTGAATCAATTTCTAATTTATAACCAATTTTCTAGTATCATTTGAAAAAACACAAAGACTAAATAACTCAATAAGTTTGGTGATAAAAATTCCCCATTCACCCTATTTCAATAATGTCATTAAACTATACCAACATATCTTTCATTCAAAGATTACTCTTCGATGATTTGGTCAATCATTATAATATTCATGGACAGAGATACCATGCATTAGGAGAAAAAATAATGTTTATTAAAAAAAGTTTAAAAAGTTGAAATTTTGTGATATTTCATTGATAATGTCTAATAATAAATGAGATATCATATTGTAAATTTTTTAAGAACCACATAAAGATTCAATAATGTTTTTACAAGAAAGATTACATCTTGCATACCCATAAAATACTAGATAAGAATGGGTGGATATCCATGAAATGAAGGGTGTAGACATACTAAAAATCCTCAAAACCTAACTAGGTATATAGTGAACTATTTTCTTTTACCATATTATATACAATCTAGAAATTATAAAAAAATATTCTGTTTGATGGTCCTTAAAAGGGGTTTGAATAAATTTTCCATATTAATATGTTTCCCCCACTATTTACCTAATGGATTCCCACAAAAGACTTCACAAAATTGGTGATAAATTTTAATTTTCACGAATTCAAAATCTATAAGGTATTTATTTACCTAATCATGTTGTATATTTTACAATAAATGACCAATCACTCTATAGAGCCTATAAAAAATAATATCATTCTATTATCATTATTATTATCTGAATAAAATACAATAAACATACACTATAGTTGGGGTTAATAAAAAATAAAATGTA
Source organism: Viscum album (assembly GCA_963277665.1). Classification (NCBI taxonomy): domain Eukaryota; kingdom Viridiplantae; phylum Streptophyta; class Magnoliopsida; order Santalales; family Viscaceae; genus Viscum; species Viscum album. The sequence goes on from OY728120.1 coordinate 1,119,508,755, forward strand.
AATTTCATATGGATAAAGATAACGAATGAGATTTATATATAATTAAATAAACTTAATTGTAGAATGATTTAATTGGATAACACTATTATCCTTGTGTGAACATACAATTAAATAACATATGTTTTTCTTTTAATATGAGTTGTCTCATGTATATTAATTTTAGATGACATGTCAATATAATAAATCATTATAATCTTATGAATAAATATTATTAAACAAACATTGATTTCTCTAATGAATCATAATTCCTCTCCAGAAATTTAATTCAACATCTAAATCAAATCATTAATCATTAAATAAATCTAGTTCCAATAAAAATTATTCAATGATACAATAATAGAATAGAATGAAAATTAATAAAATAATTCAATTAGATTGTGAGAAGGAAAGAAAACCACCATTATAACCAGTTTAACTTTCATGGAAACCAAAATATCAAATTAAAATAAATTTTAAATAATCACATATTTATTTTTATTATATTTTAACTTCCCATGGAATGTAAAATAAGATATTATATGTCAATTTCCTTAGAGATCAGTGAAACCTGATAGATATAATAGATGAAATATAAAAAAATTAATGAATTCAATTCAATATGATTAAATTTTATGTGTGGAGAAGTGAGAATGGAAAACATCGTATATGTTATCTTGATTATAAAAAACTAATGATTTATCATAAATTTATACACAAGAGAAAATAATTACAAATTACCAATACTAATATTATTATTATTTATGTGGTAGAAGATCATATAATCTATAACTTGATACTGTAGAATTTATAGTTTCTATATCCCAAATATGTAATCAAAGATATCTATCGATCCAGTCCCAAATAAGAAATTAACATGGTCATCCTCTTGAACTATAGTCAATCACTATGACTTCATATTGAAATATTCTCCTCATTTATTTGTATTATGATCCTCTCTATTAATGAATACCACTTCATTGTGGGATTTACAAAATAAGAAAGGATCACTATAAAATTCATCAATATTTAAATATCATTTTACATTGTGATTAATCCCACATAACTCTAGTTTTAATTAGATTTAATCATCTCTTGTGAACTATATAATATATCACTGCTCATTTCACATCTAGTTTAATCAGTTGTGAGCTCAAATAACATAGAAAAAAATTCTATATATCTATATGAAACTGGAGAACATTCTAATACAATACTCCCTCAGGCTTCTATATTCCTACATGACTGATTAATCAGTTACATCAACCACACATGATCTTATGTTGGTGTATTTAGACACATGAGAGGTTAAAATTTATAAACCACACATTATCCGTGTAATTTTGTGTCTAATAAAATGTAAAAAAAATAAAAATAAATTATTAGTAATGACTATAAGAGTTAGAAAAATGAGAATTCAAGGAATCCTAAAATTATTTAGGTCATGTACATATTATACCATACTAATTTCTAAAACATTTGGTAAAGATCATGAAATGGAATAGATAGGTAGTGGAAAATTATCAACTAATTTTTAGCTATCTAATGTACCACATTTTTTTCATTCCATTCAAATTTGATCAATTGGTTCTGATGAAGAATGTCTATACATTCACTATAAATATATGAATAAAACTAGTTGGTGGTCTTGATGTCAGGTATTTACATAATAATTAATGTAGAACCTGACGTATTAATTGAGATATCGAAAGATTCCTTTTTCTCTATAGATTGAAAGTTCATGTAGGTGTGCTTTGGATTCATTAAGAAGATTATTTTATTCACCAATGCTTGAACTATTATCCAACACCACTATACCAGAGTGGTTTGGAATGATTCTTCCACCTCACATATTACCATAAAAATTAGTGACATTAGGATTATATTTTAGACCAGAGGAGGGTGGTATCCATAATATCCATTGTTTAAAATTATTATTTCTTATTCATGTGTTATTTTTAAAAATAAATAAAATTAAAATAAAGGAAACATTAATTTGAATAAATGAATCCATGGTATTTATTTTCCCTATTATCTTAACATGATGAATCATATAGGGACTTTTAAAGAATTTATAAGCATTCCTAGATTCCTAAATTGACCAATGGTCGGTGATAAGGCCACTATAAACCTTAATTTTAAATCACTACTATATTAATCATCTCCATAACATGAATTCATGACGATATAAAATGAACTAGAGGATGTAATTTACTAAGATGTCTTCCCATGAGATTCTAAATTGTGTCTCCCACATCCTATCGAGAAACATATTCGTTTTCATTACAAATTGATGTGTTAAATGAAAATTTAAAAAAAATACAATAAATTTAATTTTAAATGAACTTCCTAATCTATGGAGATAAAATATTGATGAAATAACCAAATTATAATGTTGACCAAGGATGTAATGCTGGAGTCCTAGTATATTTTCCACATATATTTCTCCCATTTGAATAATATAAGAACAAAATAATATCATTTAAAAAAAACTTATTCTTGATATCTATATTGTGAAACAACATTTTCAATCTTAATCAAAAAGTATAATGTTATTGAAAAAGGATTCATATATAAGGGAGAGAACAAATTCAGGGAAATAGGGAAGAACCATGGATGTGTTGAAACTGTTGTTGGGATTTGGGATGTATGGAAATAAGATAGAACTCTGATCCTAATTGACCATATTGAAAAACAATTCATCATTCCCTATAACCAAAATAGAATATTGGAAAATATTATATAGAAGTTCCTATGGGATGTACCATAATAGAGAGTATAATGTTAGTGAAAAATAAATTCATAATGGGTTTAATTCATATTTCATCTCACATAACTATCCAATATTGATTCTGGTGGAATGAAACTCAATAATTTCTGGTAATGAATAGCTTGCATTTATTCTTCAAGGATCTATAATACATTCCACCATTTATTGATTAGTCTAGACAATACTTTATAGAAATACCAAGAATATTTTATTTCATTACATGAGTTGAATATATAGGTATCTATGGTATTATAATTCTGATATATGGCCCCTTTTTACTATGACAAAATAATTTACATGTATGAGTATGGAGGCCATCACCATGTTAATGAATATGATATTCCCAAATAAGAAAAGTATCCATCTATTCATGTTGACAATTATTTCTATGATTTATTTAACATGGTTACCCAACTAAATTATATTTATCCATCATAAAGAGAAAATGTCCCCAATATAGTTCATCGAATTATTTCCTTGAAAATAACCAATCCATCTACAATGTTTTCAAAAAACATATAATTTAAATTTTAGGTGATATAAAAGTTCATATTGTGGAGGATAACACATTTCCAAGTTCATTTAGAATATTCAAACAAATTTTTTGATATCTATCAATAAGATAAATATTACATTCAAATATATACATTTATATAAATAGAATACAAGTTACTAATATTAGGGATTCCATATATTACTTTATCAGTTAATATAGAACTTAATAAAATCACATTTTCTATATTTCAATTGATTGGGTCTAGATCTCAGAAATATCATTTAGGAGAGATTGTGTCTCAATGACAATCCCCTATATTATAGTTAATAAAACCTATTTTCTTCCAAAATATTTAATTTATAACCATGTATAAGGTAAAATATAGAAACAAATATCATATAATCATTATAAAAAACATAGTGTAAAATACTACTAATAATGAAACTCCACTAAAGAGTATCATAAGTCTCCCAAATAATAATTATCACCATGTATTTACATCCAACAACCTTCACATTTATAACAAGAATCATTACATGTGTGAGGGAAGTATCTCATTGAAAATTACCAATCATAAAAAATCAATATTTTTGTTATTCTACTAATATTGTTAGGATATTGAAAATAAAATCATTGATGATTTTGGAAAAAAATATAAGAAAAATTTCATTAAAAAGTATAAATGGTTAGAAATAATATGTATTTTCATGTAATAAATGTTTTATTTTTTTCTCTCACGATGTGGAAACCGAAGATATAACTCAGAATAACTTTTATTAGACACTCTTGGATGATACCCTCAGATTCCACATAAAATGAATTTGGGGACACATCCATTCTAGGGGATCTACCTATATTTATGCTACTAATAACTTTCATAATATCTAAATCATATTGATGTGATTAAATAAGGATATTATATTATTAATTATGTGATTTTTTCATACTAGTGACTATTGTATAGTTTCTCTTTCCTTCTATCACAGCTTGTCGAACAAATGATCCCATATATGAAGAAAATTTTGGAAGAGGTTGGAAACCTTTGGACTAGTGACATTTATGTCATTTATGAATAAACCATCCCCCGTTATCAAATTTTGAGAAAAAATTAATCTCTATCATTTGATTAATGTGAAGAAGATGGTACACATATTTTTTCATCATTGAACCAATATACATGAAATCGTTTTAAATAATTTATTTCAGAGTCCACTATTAAATCTTGTAGGTAACCTTGTTTTTTAAGGTTATAAAATTAGCATAAATCCATTTTCAATTATTCTAGAATGATTATTATAATGTTAATTGGAATAAACTTTGATAGGACCTTTGATATTATTGATCTTTCATTACATTATATCATAGGGTTCTCCATGCATAATCCCACACCATGAGAGCCTCATTATTGAATGAATACAGACATTGATAGTCCAATTTTTTTTGAAGAAATATTATCGTGGTTGATCAATATCCCCTACAAGAGAGATCTTAGAGGATATTTTTACAATATGGATCTTATCAAGTGGGTTACCATTATGTTTGGAAAATTTAAATACCATGGAGGTTTTCTAGAAACCAATAATTATGCCATTATATTTCAAGATCTTATTTGATGTTAGTTAACCAAGTGAAAGATTATCTAGATAATTATATGAAAAAAAATTATTATTAGATAAGAAATTATTTAAATTATACATGGACTTCTTAGTGAATGAGCACTAGCTTATTATAAAAAAAAATATAATGGATACAGTTTTAGCTCCCATAAATGAATGAAGAGTGATATATTTGACTGAAGATGATATGATCTTACATCACATGAACCTGGCCCCCTGCTTCTCATTTTTCTTAAATAAATGTGAAAATTCTATAAAGGATGAAGTGTTGTTATTTAATAATAATAAATTACATAAAGGAACTACTGAGTTCCACTTTGAAATTTCTTCTCTAAAATATTAAAATGTTATAATTAATGGACCTTTGAAAAATATGTTACTGAAATAGGTATTTAAGGAAAATGTTATTAAAATATTCCATCCTTATTTGGATCTACAATTTCCATTATTGGGAGATTGGATCATTGATTTTGTTTTTGGATGTATCCACACTCTATAATAGACCTAAATGCTTTTTTGTTACATATAAAAATGTATACCCAATTTTAATGTATATGTAGGTGTTAAAGAACATTATAAAAGGATTTTATGATATATAAAACATACATCATTAATTAGATTTTTCCTTCAACATTATTTTTCCAAGAATAATGTGGGAGTGGCTGAAGATTTTTTAATAATATTGATCTCCGGAGGTGTTGTATCATAGGTATACTTATATAAAAAAACCTACATATCAAAATATTTAGATATTGAACTGTAGGTGGATCTAATAGCATGTAATGTAAAATCAATATATGGTAATTTACTATAATGTGTGTATAGTATCAATGATGAACCCAAGGATGTATACCAATTAATGGTGGCACTAGAAGACACCATATAAGAGTACATGGTGGAACCAATCCGTGAAGGTACAAATAGACATGAGAATCCTCCTCCATCAGTAACTGGTGTGGAAGTAACACTTCTATCGTTTTAGGCCCATTAATTTAGTGTAGGTTCCGGAAAATGAGCCTGAGTTATGGTAAATGTGGATAAATAGGGGTTGTCATCATTGACATCAACAAAATCACTTGCAATTATGACCAGATATTCATGTACAATATCTGAGTAGGAAGTGGATATTGATTGAGGTTTTCTTGAAATAATAGGTATATAGAATATATATTTCTAATAATAATAAACCAATACTAAAGGAAATATAATTATTGAAGGATCATAGTTATTATTGAAAACATAATGGGGAATAATATGATATAATTGGGAGGAGCTCATTGGTGGATGAGAGGCCTGAGGGGGACGGGTGCATATTGTATAGGATGGTAAATATTGGACTTGGAGTTTTTATACCTTATTAACAAATAATATGTGATATTAAAAACAATTTATAGATGTATGTTTCTAACATAGAATGAATAATAATACATTAGAAAAAATGGTGAAATAGAAGCCTCTAAAAACAATTGCATTCTATAATTGTTTTCCATGTCCAAAATTTTGAATCATCTACAAAAGAATTCACAAATAATCCCCATTTCTATTTAGAATAATGGGATAATTTAATAGTGTAGGGATCTCCTTAGACCAACAAAAACATGCGATATACAATTTTCTAGTCATGCATGGATATCCATTCAAAATTTGACGTGTGGGATAAAAAAGTTTCTACATGGAATCCACTGACCATACTATAAAACCATAATGTTCTTATAAGAGAATACGTGAACACATAAAGTATATAATTTTGGAATTAAAATTGATGTTAGATATTAAAATTTCCATGAGTTGTTCATGTGTTGGATCATCGGTAGAGTTGGAAAAACATGCCCAAAATTGGGAAATAAGTTACTAAGAATGGTTTTATAGACTAATAAAAAATTCTATGCCAAAGAAATTGTAAATTGACATTTCCATCATCGGTTTTACCCATGAATTTAAAAATATAAAATATAGAAAAGGATATATTTTAAATAAAATATATATTGACATTTACAGTAACATCATGTGGATAAGATGAGACAAAATAATCATACTAATTTCCACCATAATTTTTTCATCATTTCATAAAACCAAACTACTCATATTAATCAAAATTCATCTCAAATATTATCGTAAAAAAAAGAAAATAATGATAATGTTGTAAAATCAATTTCTGTTCTTGAATTAATTAAACAAAAACTTGGTATCACCATCTCCAATTATATTTATTTTGGAATAAATAGATTTAAAATATAAAATATGTAATCAAATTTAGAATTCATGATTTTTGTTAAACCATATTCATCCTACATTCAGGAATAACATTAAACATCCACTATTTCATCAATGATAAGAACACATAATTATTAATTTTTATAAACAAAAAATTATTAGATAACACATTTAGTAGAAGATAATATAAATAAAATAATAATATCAATGTTATGAATAAAAATTTTATCCACCAATATCAAATACACACATGCTTCATCAGTGTACTACAAGTCAATCTTTTATATTATTCAAATATAGAGCGTTAATGTTAAATCTAAAATAAGAATCCAAAATTGAAATGAATAAATCAGTCATACTCACAAATATATTACATGATAATATTTTTATGAGAGTAATAAAAAATATAATCAGTTATATCATATGTAAAAATTTAAATAAATTTCCACATTAATTATAAAAAATATAATTTAATTTTATGAAATCATACACTTATCAATTCATATAACCATAAATTATAAACATGTGACATTTAAAAAATTGGTAAAATATTATGTGTTGGTTAAAAAATTATATTATATTATATAGAAAACAATATTTTAAACCAACATATTATCAACATTTTCTATAATTTCTATTCTAATGGTTTGGAATGTGTCTCAAAATTCAATGGTAAAAAACATTTGAAATATTAATAGTAAAAATATTATTCTAAATGGTCAAAATAATGTTAAAAAATAAGTTCTCACAACCATTATAAAATAACCCTATTAGTTTCAATGATTTAATACAATGTTTCAATTATAACTCAAAAAAGTATTTCATTAAAATATACGAAATAAATAATTATCAAAATTTCAACATTTTATAATAATTACCAAAAATAAATTAATAAATAAAATTCATATTCATAAATGAAATAATAACATGCATCAACATATTTGTACATAAACCTTACATATAAACATGTTTTTTTAGAATTTGTTATAAATTTATATATCAAAAAGTATTAAATAGGAAGGTAAAATATTGAACTTTCTCTAATAAACATAACTAGATAGATTTGAATCTGACATGGTGTAATTTAATTACATTATATTTTCTATCATAAAAAGGAATCATTTAATACATTAAAAACTATGAAAAACTAAAATACTTAAAAAATTATTTATTAAATTTGTATAGTATCAACAATATATATCTTATAGATCGTCTGAGTCAAAAATTAATTCTATATTTAGAACATGAAAAATGATTAGAAAAATAAAATATAAAAAAATATTGTATGATAATCTTATGATGAACTCCATAATGGATTCAATTTTTTGGGTTCTTATGTAGTAAATAGTTGTAAATTTTTACAAATTTTATGGAAGTTGTGACCTCATTCCTAGAAACATCGATTTATTACTAAATAAAGTGTTATTATTTAAACATAATTTCATTAACAAAATTTAAAAAAATTATTATATACAATACACAATTAAAATATATATAGAAAAATCTAACTACTCTTCTTGACCCATTTTATTGATACCATGCATTCCAGGTGAAAATAAAATTTAGTTGAATCTTTTCTTCATTGTATTATAATTTAATGTTATCTTTTTTAAACTTTGTTCATATCCCAATGGGATTTAATCCATTACTTGATTATAAAAATATGCGGTTGGGGTCATTTTTTCTACATTAGAAACATATTATTTCATTTCATCAGGAAAATAGAAAAACTCATTTGTTTCCACAAAAAGTTACTTTATTTTATCTAACAATATAACCTTATCCTTGGGGATTCTATATTCAAATTTAACATCAATGGAAGCTAAAGAAATTAAATTTTACATATTTAAGAGAACTAAATATAATAATTAACTCATATTTTTTAGAAGGCTACATAAAATGAAATAATTATTAATACATCCATCTCAAATAGATCATCTATAAACTCTTATTATTCAATTAGATCCACTGGTATGTCCCCCAATATTTCCTCAAGATGAATTGAATAATTATGATCAATGAATAACTATTTTTTAATACATATAATTAATCACCATGTTATTATAGCCATCTTAGAAGTTATATATTTATATAAAATGAGTATAACTCTGTAGATTCATTTCAAAATATTTTAAAAAAAATTCAGTAGTCCTAGAAACATACATGTAAATTGATTCCATATATTTAGAACCATTGGATTGAATTCCATATTGAATTAAATCATCCAATTAAACGTATTTATAAAATTTATATGTGAAATAACATAAAATGGTAGTAACCATTTGGATTCCTCCTCCTAGAAATTCGAAAAATGATACCTCTAAACGTTCCCTGATTCCCTTTGTGCTAAAAAATGTCTTATTATTATTCTGGTCAAACATGAATTTCTTCTTTCTCCACATAATTATTTTTTTTATTATCCTTATAGATTTTATTTCCTTACATATGGTGGAGATAGATTTTATTTCTCATTGTAATTCATCCATATAATCATACATAAAGATAATATGCTATAAAATTTTATTATCTTTCTACTATTTCAAATTTCATGTTATCTCATAATCATTTTCTAAAACCCATCATCTTTTACAATATTTATTAATCATATAATATAAATTTAACTTATCTTTTGGGCATCTTAAAAGTAATATCCAAAAAATTAACCTCTGAATCTCATCATTTATACTATATTTTCATTTCTTTTATAAATTATATATTACTTTCTTATTTCAAAAATATTCTGTGGTAGTGATGTGACTTTCAATAAAATTGACCAAATTGGTAAAATATATATTTATTTCATTCCAAAATAATAAAGAAATTATTTTACAATTCAAAAAACTTGTGATGGTCAATATCACATGAAACCTACTCACAATCACTATTATAATATTATCAATTTCATTTTTTGAATATTAAATTGTAATCTAATACTATAGCGGTGGAATAAAATTATACAATATGAAATATAAAATTAATATTAATATAGATGATGAATGAGGTTTAATTATAGTAATTGTTAGTGAAATATATATTGAGTTTAGAAAAGAATACTCATTTTCCTAGTTTAAAATATATTTCATGAAAATCAATGATCTTTAAAAATGTTTATTATCGAACAAATAACAATTAGAAAATTACTCAACACCATAAATAATTATCCTATCACATTCAGATAGTTGTACACTACAACAAACACCTCATATATGTAGGAATAAATATAAAAAATATAATAATAATATAAACTATTTCAACTAAATTTATGAATATTATAACGAAGATAAGTACAATACATGAACAAGAAAGTAATAATTAAATTATATAGAAAACAAAATGACAATCATCCTTTTTCTATATTTATCCCTTAAGGAAACCACATAATGATATTAAATGTTCCTTGTGTGATTCAAAATACTAATATAATTGATTGGTTCCCAACCTTGTAAAAGGAAAATGAGATTATATCTCTACCACAAGGTATAATGGAGGAGAATAGTATGTCATATATAGAGAATAAAATAGATCACATCACCAACCATTAATTATAGAATATTAAAATATGATAGAAGTAGAAATGAGATAGAAACATTTCATTGAAGTGCTATCTGGAGCACTATCTTGGCGCACCCTTCTTAAACAGTGATACTATACTTTACACAATGCATTAGAGTTCTATATTAAAAAGTGATACTATACATTAACCAACCATTATTTATCATGCACATAACTTATCATGATACTATACTTTACCCAATGCATTGAATCACTATCTAGGCGCACCCTTCTTATACATTTCATTTCATGCATATGTGTGACCCATGGATCATAAAACATTAAATCGTTAAAAAAAATTATTGATTCCACAATAAACGAATGTGGAATACATACTTGAAACTCTTTAAATAATACTTAAATTGGAATAAATGTGAATACCCTTGATAGAGAAATAGACATGGTATTCACTACACAATGACTTTGGATTGGAAAACGTGATGCAATTTCGGCAGCATAATGGAGTGACATAAGAACTAATAAAAATTGGTTGATGAGATATTAATGGGTGTATATTTACCTGACATTAAAATTAAGTGGTTCATTTAGAGACATGTCCAAAAAATGTAATGGAATTTAGATTCATCATACAAAAGAATTTATTGAATATAAATGAGGAGAGGCAAATTCCTTCTGAAATTTCGACATAGAACATGTGTACATGGGAGGAATTTAATGAGAGATAAAGGGTTCTCCCATCATTCAAAATTAAATATTGCAGTATAGGGGGGGTTTGAAACTATACGCCAATATTTATAATTGAAATTAAAATGTCATAACAACTTAAATAAAATTGGACAATAATGAGAGGGGAAGAAAAAACCCTTACTTTGAAGTATGATTCCAAAGGGTTGAGAGAGGATTGAGAGAGGATTCTTGGAAGCTTGGGGAACCTTGGGAGTATTTTAGAGAGAAGAGGGTAGAGGTTGGACAAACTCCAAAGGCCTTGAGTGAGGAAGAAGTGGGTGCTTGGGTGGGTTTATAAAGGAAAGGTGAGGGGATTCTTTATTATTTAGGATTGGGACCCTCACATTAAACTAATCCAAAACACAAACATTCCCATGATTTTTGCACATGGTTTTTGAAAAAGGGGAGTGTAAAAAAATATTTTATAAGGCCAATGTACAACTTATTAAAATAATGGGGTTTCTTATGTGTATACGAGTCACACTACCAAGTAAAAAAATTTAAAAAGACAACATGTTTAATAAGTCTTGAAGGGTCCAATAATGCTCCGTAAAATATGTAAAAAAACCCAAAATCGCATTATATTAATAGTAAAACATATATTGTCCGAAAATAATGCTTATAGTATTTTATTATATCACTATTGGGTCATTATAATGTCAAGAAACATATTATATATTTAAAAGGTATTTAATTTTTACCAACAAATTTGATAGTCCTGAAAATTATGAAAAATTTCCCATTAGATAATTTTGACGTTCTGATTCGAGAAATAATATTCATTTTATCTAAATAAGTTTCTGTATATGTTAATTTTAACTTTTAAAATAAAAAACAGAAATTTATTGATATTAATTGGTTTTGACAAAAATGGATTTCAAACCTTAAAAAAATTACAATTGATTTCATTAAATTACACGATCATTTATATATAATAAAAATTGATTTAATAATAATAATATTTTATTAAAAAATTATTTAATTTTAAAATCCATTAATTCATCAAAATAGATTTTATAGTCAAACATTAACTAAAAATACTATTTTTTATTTAAAAATTAATTACAAGGTAATAATAATAAAATGAAAGTATATTCATTATTATATAAAAAAATGTACATAAAAATAGTACTAGGTTCATATTAAATAACCCCTTAAAACACCCACATAAGACCAAAGGGTGAGGTTTGCGATTGTGGCAAACTCGTGAGGTGGCCCGGATAAAATTGAATGTGTGGTGATCTCTATCAACTTCCACTTCTCCCATAGACGGTTCCATTCGAGCTTAACCTGTTGAAGCTCAGCTAGGGTGTGGTCAAGATTGAAGCCCAATGAAACCACCTCCTATACAATCTCCGATAAATGGGCTTCGTATGGAGTAATTCTACTGGATGAGGTCATCGCTTCCTTTGTAGGAGTAAATTAGATTGTTAAAGCCCATATTTATACTAATCATGTAATCACTATTCAACGACTACATTAGAAATGGTCACAATTATTAATGAAATAATAAAATCCAAAAACATGAAACAAAATAAGTTCCTATATTGTATGACCATTTCAAATACTCAGGAATTTAATTAGATCAAGAGGGATTTTCATTAACCAATGTTTGGGTCGTCACAATCTTCCCCCGTTAAGAAATTTCACCCTCGAAATTTCATTATACATTTTAGGCCAAAAACAGATGCAGGTACTTTTCCTTTATTGCTTCTTCCAGTTCGCATGTTTCTTCTCCGAAATTATGGTTTCACCAGAGTACCTTGACCATATGAGTATTCTTGTTATGTAGAAATTTTTCACTAAGATTCAAGATCTTCATTGGCTGATCCTCATAGGAAAGATCATCCTTCAACTGTACCACCTTGGAAGAGAGTACATGTGAAGGGTCTGATGTGTACTTACTTAAGAGGGATACATGAATGACATCATGTACATTGGCCATGGTATATGGAAGTGCTAGTAAATAGGCCAAAACCGCAACACGATGAATAATATTGAAGGGGATGATGTACCATGGACATAACTTCCCTTTCTTTACAAACCTCATGACCTTCTTCCACAGAGATATGTGTAGAAATACTATGTCTCTATCTTTAAACTCCAGGTCTCGTCAACGGTTATCTTCGTATCTCTCTTGTCACCTCTGGGATGCCTTCATATGCTTCTAAATTGGTTTCACCTTCTCCACCATTTCTTCAACCATTTATGGTACAAGCAACTTACATTCACCATCCTCATCCCAACACACTGGTGTTCTGCACCGTTTCCCATAAATGGCTTCATATGGTGCCATTTGGATGATTGGGTGGAAACTGTTGTTATATGAGAACTCAACCAGAAGAAGATTTTAATCCCATTCTCCTTTGAATCTCATTTAGCATGCTCCCAACATTGTCTCAAGTGTTTGGATAATCTACTCGGATTGGCCATCAGTTTGAGGATGATTGGACGTACTGAAGTTCAGATCAGTACTCAAAGCATGTTAATGACTCTTCCAAAACTTAGAGGTGAATATTAGAACTCGATCAGACAAGATAGATAATGGTACTAATGAAGCTTTTCCACTTCCCTGATATATATTCATTCCAGTTGATCCAATGATAATTCCTCCCGAATAGCAGTGAAGTGTACAGCTTTTGTGAGATGATCCACAACAACCCAGATTGCATTGTTTCCCTTGTATGTCTTCAGATTTCCAGTGGAAAAGTCCATGGTGATGTTCTTCTATTTCCATTCTGGTTTTGGCAATGGTTGCATCATTCCCTTGGACTTCTACCTCTCTTCCTTCACCTACTGACATACCAGACACTTTTTTGTATATTCGAAAATGTCCCCTTTCATATTGTCCCACCAAAAGTTTTCTCGAATATCTGGGTACATCTTTGTTTCCCTAGGTGAATAGAGAAGGTCGATCTATCTGCATCATTCAGTAGACCCTTATTTATCTTTTTATCGAATGGTACACATAATTGAATCCCAAATCATATAACTTCTTCCTCGTCAACTTTGAAATAAATGGATTTACCATTTCTAACAGCTCCCACCCTTTTCTTAATTTCCACATCTTTTCTTTGAGCATACTTTATTCTATCCTAGAGGGATGGTCGAGCAATAATTTGACAAAGGATTGATGATTTTCCTCAATTAAAAATTCTGATGTACATCCTTTTCAAATCTAAGAAGATCAGATCCTTTTCAATTCACTTCATTGATTAACATGCATGATTCATTCTACATAGAGCATCTTCCACCTTGTTTGCATTTCTGGTATGGTAGTGGATTGAGCAGTCATTGTCTTTGATCAGCTCTAACCATCTTCGTTGGCACAAGTTCAACTCCTTCTGTGTGAATATATACTTAAGCCATTATTGGTCCGTATATATTTCACACTTCTCCTCAAAGAGATAATGTCACCAAAATATCCAAGCGAAGACCATTACATCCAACTCAAGGTCATGTGTTGGATAGTTCTATTCATTATCATTCAATTTTCTTCAAGCATAGTTAATGAATTTGATATTTTGCATCAAAAAAATTCCCATGACCTTTTTCGAAGCATCACTAAATACCACAAACTGTTGTCTACTTGTGGGTAATGTGATCACTGGTGTAGTGATAAGCCTCTTTTTTAACTCATTTAAGCATTCATAGCATTCATCAGTCCAATAATACTTCACTCCTATCCTAGTTTTCTTGGTAAGATGGTTGGACAATCGTGAGAAGTTTCTCAGAAATTGTCGACAATATCCAGCTAAACCTAAGAAGCTAAGGATATCTGTTACTGATGATGGCCTCGTTCATCCCTCTATTTCATCTGTCTTTGAGAGATCTACAGATATCCCATTTCTTGTGATGATATGGCCTAGGAATGAGAACTCCTTTAACCAGAACAAACCCTTGATGTACTTTTCATAGAGATTCTCCTCCCGCAAGGTCTCTAGTACAGTTCTTAGATGCATCTCATGATACTCTTTCTTTTTGGAGTATATCCGAATATCATCTATAAATACTACCACAAATTTTTTTAGGTAATCTCTAAAGGCTCTATTAATCAAGTCCAAGATTATTGATGGAGAATTAGTGAGTCCGAAAGGCATTACTCTGAATTCATATGGCCCGTATCTTGTACGAAAACCAGTCTTGGAGATATCTACCTTTTTCACCCTTAAGTGATAATATCATGACCGAAAATCCACCTTGGAGATGTATTATACTCCACACAGTTGATCGAACAAGTCATCAATTCGTGGGAGAGGATACTTGTTCTTTATGGTTATTTTGTTGAGCTCACGATAATCAATGCAAAGGCACATTGACCCATCCTTCATATTGACAAGGAGGACTAGTGAACCCCATGGTGATGCACTTGGGTGTATAAAGCCTTTTTGCAGATTATAATGTAGTTGTTTATTTAGCTCCTCAAGCTTTACAATATCCATTCCATATAGAGTCTTGGATATTGGAAATTCCCCAGGTATAAATTCAATTGAGAATTCAACATCTATTCTAGGTGGAAAAGCAGAAAATTCCTCAGGAAATAATTCAGTTAATTCCCTCACAATAGGCATGTCCTCTAGGATGGTTGCATCCTTAGACTCAATCATCTGATCCAGATACGCATGCTCATAGTGCAGTAATATACACGCTTGAGAATTTGAAGCTAAAGAAGATTCATCTTTCTCCTTTCACTTGTAATGAATCAGGGGGTAGATTCTCCACATATAGAGTGATTTTCCTCTAACTACAATTTATGTTGGCTCTATATAAGGAAATCAAATCCAGGCCAATAATTGAATCAAATTCCACCAGAGGAAGTATGACGAGGTTAACAGGGAAGTTCAATCCACAGATTATGACCGGGGAGGAGTTATATTCACGGGATGCAATAATTTCCCTTTTTTCTGTACTCACTTATATCTTTACTTCCATGATTTGTGGTGGTGCTAGGATTGTTCTACTAGACTTTAGATATATAAAAGAATGAAAAGAACCTAAATCAAAAAGTATGTTCTCTATTCTTGAATGAATAACTTGTGTACCTATCACCACATAATTATCAGGCTCCACCTCAGCAGTTGTGATAGCATAATCCCTTTCTTTTTTCCTTGGAGGTTGTAGTTGGTTGTCTCAAACAACCCTCGGCTTAGGGAAATTGTTTTCATAATGCCCAGGCTCTCTATAGTTGTAACACTTCACTACCGACTAAGTGTTGATCTAAACCTTCCTTTATTCTCCAAAATTATTGGGATTCATCATATCCCTTCAGATGTTCTTGGAAATATGACCAAACATTCCACATTTGAATCAATTCGTGGTCCCCTTGATACAGTTACCAGGATTTTTCTTCCCACAGTTTTTTCAAGGGAAAAATTCAGGCTTCGTTCCATAATGGGATTTTTTGATGGACCACCCATTATTTTCTCTATTTTCCAATTCTTGTCACTGGGCCCATGAGACCACTGAGAGTCTCAAATCTTTATTTCAACCATGAGGTCACAACAAACAATATCCTCATTACAGTTGAAGTCTCAATTTTCCAACGCTTTTCATAGAATCGGCTTTATTCAGCTAAAGAAGCGATCCTCATTGCTTTCAGTGTTCAATGAAAAATCCAGAGGCATACCTTTCAAGCCTAGTAAAGGTTTCATCATACTCCCTGACGGACTCATCTACATTCTTCTTGATTCTCAGGAACTCTCTTTCCATCTTGATACAGAGGGTTCGAGGAAAATGTTTTTTGAAAAACATCCTCTTGAATTCCTCCCAATTCATGGAATCAATTTCCCTTAGGGACTTTGTATTATTGATCAGTGTCCAACACTGATCAGATTCCCCATCAAAAATATTGACCACCAGTTCAATGTTTTCCTCTTCGGAGCACTGGAGGATGGAGAATATCTTTTCAATGAAGGTAATCCATTGTTCTTCAAGTATGGGATCAGAAGATCTGCTTAACATGGGAGTCCTTTTCCGCATGAAGGATTCTATGGAAACTTGATCTTTCCGTGGAGGAAGAAGGCGTTCCTCCTCATTAATGTTATTATTCATAACTTGAGCTATCTGAGCAAGTACTTTCATGATTTTTTGATCACCCACTCCCATCATATCAGGCATATCATTAGGGAAATCTTCACATTGCCTGTCACATTGGTTGATGGAACGTGTCATTCCATTTCCTACCATTAACTAAGAAAAAGTTCATATAATTATAGTTATTGAATACATAGCAAAAAGAAACATTGAAAATAAAATAATAAACCTATAAAGAAGAAGTATATCCTATCTTGTGATCATAGTTATCCCCAATATATTTCTTAACATATATTTTTATGGTATTTTTTTATCCGTCAATAATATTTTTTACTATGTTTGTGAATCTAATAAATCATATACAACGGGAGTGTCATAACCAAGCATGTAGAAAGGCATGTTTTCATGCACTAGTTCCCATTTGAGTCTATCTCAAAGCATTGTTTTCAGGTTTTACCCCTAGGATACATCTGTACTAGAGCCACCACTACCTGCTCGTATCCAGACATGGATTTATTTTCTTGATAAACCACTTACTCAATACTATCCAAAACATAGGGATGTTGTTATTAGTCTTATATCTAAGGCTTCCCTAGGGTTTTCTAATCCTAATCCCTAAAATAACTAAACCTATCCTCCGATACCAACTCTAGCAACCCTACTTTTTATTACAAACTTTAACATGTTTTATTACATAAACATCACTTGATACAACATAGAAGATTGAGATGATTGGTGTATTTGGGGATTATGATCATTACATATCAACTTATAACTTGAAATACAACATCCTTATTGATAATATCCTTTACATGACCACTACATTCCCTCATACTTAGCATTCCATGGGATAACCGGAGGAAAAGCATAAGAAAAGTATGAGCTATAAAGCCCAGTTAGGGAATAAAAATTGAATAAAATGAGGAATACAATATATGTTACACAATAGGAATCTCAATAGAGAACAAGGAAATAATAAACATAAAGGTATGATAAATCTTGATATTCATAACATGGAAATGTGGAAACAACACTTAACATGGAATTAGCATGAGCCCATGCTCATTGCACATATAGCATGAGTAAACCCTCATTGCGCATGAAGCATGAGTAAATCCTCGTTGCACTTGTATTGGAATGAGTAAACACCCATTTCATATAACATATCATGATACAATAATTTACCTAATGCATTGGAGCACTATCAGGGAACACACTTCTTAAAAATTTCATTTAATTCATTAGTGTGCCACATGGATCATAAAACATTGAATCATTCAACATAATTATTCATTACGCGATAAAATAATGTAGAATAAATAATTGAAACTCTTTAAACAATAAGTAACTGTTAATTAAGATGAATACCCTTGATATATAAATGGACATGGAATTCACTACACAGTGAATTTGGATTGGAAAAACGTGGTGCAATTTCGGAAGCATAACAGTGTGACATAAGAACTCATAAAAAATAGTTGATGAGCGAGAAAGGGGTGTATCATCATATTTAAATGACATGGATAGTAGGGGGGAATTAGATACATGTCCAATAAAAGTAATGGAATTTAGATTCAGGATAAAAAAGAACGTCTTGAGTGTAAATGAGGAGAGGGAAATTCATTTTGGAATTTCGGCATAGTAATAGGTGTACATGGGTGAAATTTAATGAGAAAGAAATGGGTCTCCCATTATTCAAACATAAAAAGGGTAGTATAGGGGAGGTGAAAAACAATACCCCAACATTTATAATTGAATTTAAAATGGCATAATAACTTTAAGAATATTCGACAAAAATGATAAAGGAAGAAAAAACCCTTACTTGGAAGTATGCATCCAAAGGCTTGAGAGAGGATTGAGAGAGGATTCTTCGAAGCTTGGGGAACCATGGGAGGATTCTAAAAAGAGTATGACAGAGGTTGGACGAACTCAAATGAATTTGAGTGAGGAGGATGTGGGTGCTTGTGTGGGTTTATACAGGAAAGGTGATGGAATTCATTATTATTTAGGTTTGGGACCCTCACATTAAACTAATCCAAACCACAAACCATCCCATTGTTTTTTCCCATGATTTTTGGAAAAGTGTAGTGAAAAAAAATATTTTATAATTCCAAAGTCCAATATTATTAAAATAATGGTTTTCATTATGTGTATGTGAGTCACACACCCTAGGAAAACAATTTAAAAAGACAAGATGTTTAATAAGTCTTGAAGGGTCCATTAATGCTTTGTAAAATAAGTCAAACGAACCAAAAATCACATTATTTTAATGGTAAAACTTATATTGGACGAACATGTAGCTTATATTATTTTATTATATCACTATTTAGTCATAATGATGTCATAAAACATATTATATATTTAAAAAGTATTTAATTCTTACCCAAAAAATTGACCGTCTTAGAAATTTTTAAAAAATTCATTGTTGGATAATTTAAACATCCTCATTATAGATATAATATTAATTTTATCTAAATAATTTTCAAAATATGTTAATGTTCACTTTTAAAATAAAAACTGACATTTATCTAAAATTCCTGGGTTTTGACAAAAAATGGTTTTAAACCTTAATAAAAAATAAAATTTCATTCATAAAATTACAAGATAATTTATATTAAATAAAAATTAATTAAATAATAATAATAATATTTTATTAAAAAATTATTTAATTCAAAAATCCATTAATACATCAAGATATTTTTCTTAGTTGATCATTAACTAAAAATAATACTTCTTTTTAAAAAACTATTTACAAGGTAATAATAATAAAATGAATGTATATTAATTATTATATAAAAAAATAATGTACATAAACATTGTACTAGGGTCTTGTTAAATAACCCCTTAAAATACCCACATAAGATCAAAGGGTGAGGTGTGTGATGGTGATAGACTCTTGGGGTGGCTCAGATAACATTACATGTGTGGTGATCTCTATCAACTTCCACTTCTCCCATAGAGAGTATCGTTAGAGATTAGCCTGTTGAAGCTCATCTTCGGCTTGGTCAAGAGAGAAGCTCAATGATGCCACCTCCATTCCGAGCTCTAACAAATGGGATTCATATGGTGAAATTCTACTGGTTGAGTCCATCACTTCCTTTTTCTGAGTAAATTAGATTGTTAAATCCCATATTTATAATAATCATGTGATCACTGTTCAACGACTATATTAGAAACGGTCAAAATTTTAATTTTAATTTTAAAATAAAAATATATAAAACAAAAGAAGTGCATATTTTGTATTGAAATTTCACATACTAAGTCATTTAATTAGATCAAGAGGGATTTTGATTAACCAATGTTTGGTTCGTTACTGTGAATGGTTATGAAGATCATTTGAGGATTTTATTAAATACCATGATAATGGATAAATTTTATTATAAATTTACCATGTATGATTTTTTTATAACATGTAAATTTTTTTTTTCAAATAATCAAAATAGAGGTTATATTAGGGGATCCTTAAAAAATTTATTTATCAATGTCCTAGACCAACCACGTTAACAAGGATCTATATTTTTCTTGGTGTGGAACGATATAATTGAAATTTTGTGAGATATTTTTCTTGGATAAGTTATTGAAAAAACAATATGAATCAAAATGGATAAAAATACTATTAGGTGGATGAATGTGGGGAAATCATAAGGGGTCATAAATATTTTTATTCAATAAATTTATCTAAAACATTCCTTCAATAGTAAATAATTTGTAATAATTATTACTTAATCAAAGAAGGGAATGGTGTTTTTTCCTATGTGTTGTGATTTTTTGATAGATTATGCCTCTCTATAATTGAAAATTCAGGATAATAATAAACCCACACATGATATAGAGTGGTAAATATTATTTTTTTCAGTAAAAATATGGATGTATTATATTTATAGTGAACTATTTTATATATATAAAAATAAAAAATGTGGTATATAATCATGGAAAGGAGTTTATTATACACAAATGGATATTGGCTGAGTTGATTAATTATAATGACTTCATAGTATACTACGACAAAAAGAAGAAAAAATGATTTTGTTCCATATTGGAGGGAAACTTCTAGTTTTTCCATGATTTTGAATGAAATAGAACCAATATTTTTGTATTTTTAGATGGTCTTTGTTGAAATCATGAATAATGGGTACATATAATAGTATTATTATATGAATGTTCATCAATCCATCCTTGTGGGGATTAAAGATATATAGTAGGAGGATTCATAATATCAGATGAATATGATAAATGTTTCTATGTTTTACCATTATTGGGATGGAATGATATGTATTAGGATCTAAGAATGTGTTCAATCAAAGTAGGAAAAATAGAATTAATTATTGGATAAAACTCATAGATTGATCATTTATTTTTATTCCAGATGTATAGAGATTTATATATATATATATTTATTTATAAAATTATTTCTAGTGAGATAACGTGGAATGGTATATAATATGGTTTATATTTTTATACTTGATATTTTTTTCAAAATAAAGCTATGAGATATATTTCAAATGTGTTTTAGTTACTATTACACATTCTATAATGGAAATTGGAAAATATGACCACAGATTTTTTTCTCATCCTCCCAAAAACATTTAAAAGGAATAACACTATATGGTTATTAGTCAGTAATTATAAAAAATTGTCACACATTATTTCCATCAGATCATATTTCTCTCTTGATCATGATTCTGGGATATAAAATAAAGAATTGTTAATATTTCATAGAGTAAAACTATCAATTGAATGTGAAAAATATTTTAGGTTTACCTTGATATAATATAGAGCTCATTGGATGGATATTTATATATAGTGGAGTTTAAATACTTTATAAAATCCTCAGATATATAATCAGTCTAATGGGACCATTAATACTATATATTATTCAATATGATCATGGTCTACGTATTTTAATGATGGTTTAGATTAACAAAGTTCTTATGTGTAATTTTCAAACCATAAAAGCTTTCAATTGAGAATTCATATTACTCTTTAGGAACCCATCTATGGTAGGAATTGGAGAACTCTCACACGGTTGGATAAAGATAGAAAATAATAATATTTCAACCTAAGATGCAATAGGAAATTTCACAAAGTGATAGATATATTTAGAAAAACAACAAGCCAACATAATTTTGATAGAAATATTATATAGAAAATCATCAAGGAGATCAAGAGTTTGGGGATAGGGTGTTTATATGAATATCTCATTGAATGATGTTTATGTAAGTTAAAATAAGGTAAAAATGATCCATGAATGTATATGTCCCTTAGAAATTATTGATTGTATTATGATATCTTCTTATCATTGGTCACTTTAACCAAATTTCTCACAACATTAAACTGTGTTCAATGTATCTCTAATGATAAACTAAATATGTGATCCCTCACATGTGCTAAACTCTAATACCCTACCAATGGAGCGTGGTCTCCATTATGAGGAACAACTAGTAGATATCAGGAATCAAAGAGTGTATATACATGAAAAATTTATACTCAAATGGTCATTTAGTTTTTGAGAAACCATAAATTTAATTAAGCTATATGGGAACCCAAATATGTGATAAGGTGGAAGTATCCAGATTTGTTTTCATCAGTGTATTTAATATCAAGGGTGACATTATTATAGGTATTTTAGAATGCTACAACCTGAAATTCTATAATTTATTTATCGTTAATAAATTTAATTTCTTTAATATATTTCTTCAAATGTGATGATTAATTCATGAAAAATATAATATAGTATTGAAACATTATTATTTAATGTGATAGCTATTGTAGATATGATTCATTTACAAGTATGAAGACTAATAAATAAATTATCATCTGTATTTTATCTTGTGAATTAATATTTTTTCGAGGTAATTTTATATTTAATTATATTTTATATTTTCTCTCACAGGTTCTCTATGTTATTTTCATGAAAACTAGGTAATTTGGGATTGATAGTATGTGGAATAAGGTTGGTGCACTGTTAGAGGATACCGTGTGAACTTCTACAGGATATAATTCGACCAAGTGTAACTTTGGTCAGTGGAAACCACATTGTTTTTCAAACCATGTGGACTAACCATGCGATATGTCTCTCGTGGATAGTGAGTGCCACCTAATTTCCATACATTTTGTAAAAATGTACAGGAAAACATTGGGGAATTCCCAAGTCATTAATATGTAGAAAATTTCACTTCTATAATTTTTAATTTTATCCCTAAATATCCTCCCATCTGTCTATTCGATATTTACATCAATGGTTTCCTCCTCTAGGATTTCTTGAAACCTTTTATCCCCAATCTGTGGGAGTTTTTTACAACAATTTTTCATAGAAACATCAAGTCAATCTATTTACTCTTGATTTTTCACACATTCTGGTGTTTCTCTACCCTCATTGAGTTATCTTTTTCTAGTGGGATAGTTGTCCTATGGAGGGTTTTCTAATTTATTCTTAGAGAAAATATTTATTTTTTAGGTTCAATGTTTCCATTTTTAGTGTCTTTTGGTGCTGCACTTGGGTTTTCTCATCATTTTTCATATGTTTCCTTGTTTATGGTATGTGGGTCTATTATTTTACATTATTAGATGAGTTTAAATATCATTAATAATTATTTATATGTGTCATATAGATATTTTATGTGATATAAAATGTGTTTTGGAAACGGTATGACATGAATATGTGATTGAATATGGTTTTTGAAATAAAATTTGTTATATTTCTTATTTTCTTCATTGTGACATTTCTTAGAAATATTTTATACCTAGTGTCAACGGTGTGAAATTAGTTTTCAAAAAGATATATTTGTGTGAATTTTTTGAATGTGGTCTTACAAAGGGAAATGGTTTTGTATCATATTTAATTAGTTTGTTGTGGACTTATAATTTTTCTTTAGATTGTGAGTATGATATTAATTATGTTATAAAATTGAATTGAATATAAAATAATTTTTAATTGGGATTTTCCTTGTAATGTGGTCGGATTCCATATGTGTTCCATTTTTTAAATGGATTTAAAAAAATTTACAAGTGGATCCAAATGTATTTCCATGTATTGATGGTGTGTTTGAAAAATGTGGAAGCAGTTATTTAATTTTTTCTCTATGATGTGTGGCATGTGTTTGTGAAAGTGATGATTTTTTGATTTGTGAAATGGAATTTGAGAATAAATAGATTCTTGGAATCCTAGGTAAGTGATTTAAAACATGTATTGTAGATTATTTAATTTTTTTAGGTTTAGTTTCATCTAGAAAGAATCATGATTAAAAAACTAAATGAACATTAGATATAATCGGATACCACTAGACCATAGGTTATGTTCCCTAATAGTTTCTCGTGCAAGGTAATGCTATTGGTATTGGCATATAACATGAAGAATATTTGACATTGGGAATGTATCTCATGAAATGGATCATGAACATGGACATTGTTGGATGTTTAGTGGTGATTTTTTACCACCATGGTATGAGGTTCCTAGTGTATCATTTTTTTAAGTTACATTTTGGTATTTTTCCCAGGGCACTCTCTGGTGACATGATTCCAATGTGATTTCCATCTAACCATAATTATATTGTATAATTTTTATACTATTTAATTCATGAAATCTTATTTGAGAAATGGTTTTCCATACAATGATTCCTTTAAATTTATTCAAATGATTTTTAAGCATTTCAATGTCAATTTTCCTTCTAATGATATAGATTAGAGTATTATATTTTTGGTGGAATCCTACTAGGATATGACTCACACCATGGATGCATGTTTTTTCCATGTTGACCCTTTTATGTATATACCAAGTAATTAAAGGATGTATCATATGGTAGATAGGGGATCTGGTTCCTAGAGTTCCACGTCATGTAGGTGTTAGTGGTGGTGACTTGATGGTGATTATCCTCTTTTCACATAGAGGTTTCTAGGATTTTTTGTTCTTTACATTCTACTTTAGTTTTTTTTTTAATTTTTAGTTAAACATGCATTCTTTGAATCTTAAAATTGGTGTACTTAAATTGTCTATGGTTATCAATTTTTTTATTCTTTATTTTTATTTATTATTATATAAATTGGTGAAATAATTCACCAAGAATATTGATAATACATAGGCACTAGAATAAAAAATATGAGAATTTAGAATTATCATTTTTCCATTCCATGAATTGGTCCATGGGACAGATTATATTTAATCCCAATTAAGATCATGACAAAATGGTATGAGGGAAGGCCACAATATTTTTGGGTCATGATATTTGGGATGAGTTTGGATAGACCAGAGTTGGGATTGTTGGTGATTTACATTTATTTTTCAAGTAGAGTTCCCAGATAGCACACCTTGTGATAGGACTCAAGTCTTCATGGGATTTTGGGATATGATTTTTACTTCTCTTGGTGAGACGTGTAGGCTGTAGACTGTATATGGACACTGGATTAGGTTTGATTTGTTTGGTAAGATTATTTATTGTAACGGATTGGTTTATGTTTAAATATTAAAATGTTTTTTATATTTGATGTAGTTACATCAAATTTTCGAAGTGGGGTATTTATGGGGGTTTCCTTGTTTTTTTTCATGATAAAACAAGATTCCTCCCTAAAGACCACCAAAACAGCAATGGAAAGAGGATAGAGATGGTCCCCTCAAACAAGGTGAGCAGATTGTATTAGATTATATGTGTTTTGGAATCCCAATATTTGGGATAAGGAGTGGTACCTAGTCCCACTCATGTAAGAGAATCTAAATTAGTCCCTAGAATAGATAAGGCTCAGGGGTTCATCCTGAACAATCCCGTTTTTTGAGGTACCATGGAAACATAGTAAGCAGGAGAAGATACAATGGTTTCTTGAGTGTCTTGACACTCCATTGGTGGTCATATTGAAATGTGATTCATTTATCTTAAGAGGTCCCAGTAGAATGTAGTGGGTCACAGTGGTGAAAGATTCATTGCATGAGAATATGATATAAAAAATTTCAAAACTATTTTAAATTAGTATTGATTTCATGAGATTTTGGAATTCTACATATCCAGGGATTTTGGGAGCTCTCCCAGGGAGGTACAACCATAATGGATTATGCTAACCACTTTACTATGCATGTTTGTTTCACAAACAAGGTCATTTCTAATGACTAGATGAAATCCCAAATGATTGAGATATTGTTGTGACCATAAATTCGATCCAAATACTTATTTTTCAAGATAAAGATAGGTATTAAGGAGGTTTACAATGAAATAATTGTTAATATTGACCATGGAAGCACACTTGGTTTCTTAGGAGCAGTGTTAGTTGTGGGAAATGTTATGTTATTTAAGGAAAATAGTATGAGAGATGAGCATGGGAGGTAGGGAGGTGGTAGTTATGGAATTCATTCCAAAATTTCATCATCGATGGATTTCGATGCTGGGTCAGTGGTGTTCTATTATTGTGGGAAGGCAATAACCATGAGACCTACATGCTCATCTCCAACCAGACCATGCCATCATTGTGGAAATATGGTAAAACTGTAGTGATTTAGCAATGTGGCTCACCCGTATTTGTGTAGTTAAGGATTTCTAGGTTTTTAGGGTATGAAAGCCCGTTCAGAACTGTCCATGACCTGGGGATTTTTGTTTACAGGGTGTGGAAGTCGGGGTGGTCTATCTAATGGGTAGAGTTATTTTATGGTTGTTCCACATGATAGAGGTGATTCCCAAGGACATTCTAAGATGAGGAAACCCAATGTGGTGCTTCGAACACCAAGGGAGTTAGAAGCAGCATTTGTGACAGTTCAAGGTACAATTTTTTCATCACATTTTCCTATTATTCTATATTATTCTAGTTTCCTAATTTATTTTATTTCCACTTACCAAGTTTAGGTTTTAATGTTTCCAACCGAGATTATTTCGTATGCGATGGAGCTAGAAATTCCTCTTGGTAAGAAGCAAGAGTAGGGTTTTAGATTTCTATCTTGTGCACTCACCATGTCTGGGGTCAAGATAGAATGAATTTTTTATTGTTTATGAGATGGAACCCTTTGACATGATTGTTGGGATGGATTTGTTGTTCTTTTGGTGTACATAAAATTTTATCAGTGAAAAATGAATTTTGGGTCACCTGATTGAAGTGCCTAGGTTTTCTAAGAAGAATAGGACCCTCAATTAGAATATTATGGACCACCACTTCCAAATATGGGAAATATAATTTTTTTGATCTCATTTCTCATGTTTGAGGATGATCAAGGGGCTCCTTATGGTAGATTACCTCATATGGTTGATGAGTTCCCAAACAATATTCTAGAGGATTTATCAGGTTTTTGTCCTTAGCCGGATATACAGTACTCCATTGATTTTTTATCAAGAAGAAAATTGATATCTGTTACACCATACCATATTTACCCCCATTGAATAGTGGTAATTAAAGGTAAAAATATATGATTCATAATAAAAAGGATTAAAAATACCACGCATCTCACCATGGGCTGCCCAAGTTCTATTTGAGAAAAATGCTAATAGATCATTCTAGTTCTGTATTGATCTCTAGAATATAAATAAACTAAAAACCATGAAAAAGTACCAATTCCCCCATATTGTTGACTTTTATAATTCTATTAAGGGGAAAGGTGGTTCTTTGATATTGATTTGTGTTTCAGGTAAAATCATGTTATAGTTATAGAAGAAGATGTTCAAGAAATAACATTTTGAAGTAGCTATGATCATTTTGAGTATTCTTTCATGACTTTTGGGTTGAAAAATTCTCAAACAGTGTTTATGGAACATAGGAACAAGGTGTTCCCTTAGTAAATTGACTATTTTTTCACAGTGTTTCTATATGAAATACTATTCTATTCCTGAAATGATAATGATCATGAGAGGAACACAATGATTGCATTGGACACTCTTAAGGAACATCATATATATGAAATGTTATCAAAAAGGCACTTTTGGATTAGAGAAGGGATGTTTATGTGTCATTTTATTTCAGAATGAATGGTTTTGGTGGACATAATAAAGATTTATTAAATGAGATAATGGTAGAATTTGTAAAAAATGATTGAAATTAGAATATTCATATGACTTCATAGATATTACAAAAAGTTCAATTAAAATTTATCTTGGATTTATTCGTCAATGATGGTTCCCACCAAGAAGGGGGTTATTTTTTAATGGATCCCAGTATTTCATGTGTCAATTGAGGATCATAAGCATTGATTGACCACATATCATCATTTTACCATGACAGAATGAAGAAATTGATATGTCGTCTATATTGATTCTATGGTATGTGTCTTGTGTGTGTGCGGATGTTAGATGACCATGCAGTTGACTATGGTTCTCGCCAACTCCAACCACTGAAAATAATTACCCATCCCATGACTGGGAATTAAGGGTGATGATACTTGCCTTAATGACATGGTGTCATTATTTCTCTGGGTAGAATTATTAGATTACATTGATCATAAGAGCATCACCTATATGTTCGAACAAAAAGATTTGAGTTTGAGTAATATTTTTTGGGTTGAGTACCATCATGGTTCAAAATATGATATCATGTACACCCCAGGAAAATTAAATGTCATTGTGGAAGATTTGAGAAGGATATTTCTAGAAAAAGAAGTGAAAAAGTCCAGTGATATGTTTACTTTGATGGGACAATTTACTTAGAAGAATCTATGGGTCATGAAACCTATTGAAGTATCATTCATGGAGAGTCTTCAACTGACACATTCTCGACTAAAATTTATTTAGCTTTAGAATTAGAGTGTTGATTTGTGCTAAATTTATTAGTCATTTCTAAATGGTCAAATGATTCCCTATAGGTGGTCATTGTCTCTCGATGGAGTGTTATTTTTTATAGGTCAATTTGTGGTGTCATTATCTTCGTGTAAGTTTGGGATACCTAATAAACACAAGTTGTAGTGGGTCGTTCATCATGGTATAACTATGATGTACAACGACATGAATCAGTTGTCCTATTTCCCTGGTGTGATGAAAGATGTAGTTGACATTTTATCACTGTGTTAAACATGGCAGTAGGTAAATGCAGGGCACCATAGGCCCTATGGTTTGATTTAGATTCTACCTATTCCTACTTGGATGTAGGACAAGATCATCATGGAATTTATTACCAACTAGAAACATATACTCTGAGGGTGGAATTCCATTTGTTTAGTGATTATCCTTTTGACCAAATCAATGCATTTCTTTCCTATCAATTATTATGCTATGGTGCATGACATCTGTCGGTGGTATGTTTAGGAGGTTGTGATGCATCATTGTGTGTTGTCGTATTTGTTTCTAATATCGACCCCAATTTTTACCTCATTATTTTGGGAAGGATTTTATAATGTGTTGGGGTCGTAGGTAACGTTGAGCTTGAAATTTCATCTATATACATATGGTCAGAAAAAATATCCAATTCTTCTTTTGGAAGACTTGTATAAGGTTTGTGTGTTAGAATTTAGTGGTTCGTGGTATATCCATATGGGATTTCTTGATTTTTTTTATAAAAATAGTAACAAATAATCAATTAAAACGGGTCATTTTCAGGCTCTTTATGGTTTTTCATTTTTGTAACCTTTGTGTATTGCTAGGGTAGGTGAGACCTCATTTCTAGGTTTAATCATAGTTCAAGATAAATCCAAGGAATTAAAAATAATAAATAAATGATTGTTAATATCTAAGAGTCATTTTAAGTCAAATTACAATCAATAGATCCGAGCATTGGATTTTTAATCGGGTGACTGGGTGTTTTTGAATATGGAACCTCATTTGGGTCATATTTTTTTGGGAATGAAAAGGATGAAAATGTTGTGGTATATCAGACATTTTTAGATTACCAGGAGAGTTGTTAAGGTGGAATATATGTTATCTTTGAATTCCTTGTTGACATCAATCCATGAAATTTTCCATGTGTATCATATAAAAATATATAATATAGATTTTTCCTATGTGTTTAAATGTATGGACATAGAGATCAAGATTGATTGGTTTGTTTTTGAATAGTTGTGTGAATTGTAGATTCCAAATTGTATGTACTACGTCGAAGGTCAATTTTTTTTTCCGAGATATTCAGTAGCATGAAAAATATTCCCATGATATATGGGGGAATGTATTGGGTTAAAGGTATGTATCTCTTTTATTCCCTGATCATGCTTTATGTTGAATTTTTTTATAGAATATTTTCATAGTGAGGAGAATTACCACATACCTATTTTTGATTTGAAGAAAATATTTTTATACTTTTATTTTGGATTTTTTCCCTTAGGATACTCATGTATTTTTAGTGAAAATAGATATTTTGCGAAAAAAATGGGGTGGCACAATGTTAGTGGGAGATATGAAACCTTCTATAGGAAACCATGAAGCCGTGTGACAATTTGGATAGTGGCTATCACATAGCGGAGACACCGTTTTCAGCCCATGTGGGATGTTTGTGTGGCCTATCTCTAGTAGATAGTGTGGGGTTCACTACTTCTACACGGTTTCGAAAACCCTCTGGAAAAACCATATAGTCTATCTATATAAGGCCCCAGCCATAAACCTTACATAATCTTGTGTTATCACAAGATTACACATTGAGGATCTTTTCAGGTTTAGAGTTTTAGAGAATTAGATCGTAAAACTTGCATTACATTCCACATATAAACAAAGTGGTTACATAAAGATAGTATTCGTCATTCCCATCAATGGAAACACATTTGAAATAAAACATGGATTATTTCTTGACACATCCTTGACACTATCATCATATCATGTACCTTTCCCTTGAACTGTGAAAAACATTTCAAAAAAACGTTGGATGAGCATAAAAAGCTTCGTATGGGTTATAAAAACATGGAAAGGAAACATGAGTTCATATATACATAATAATGAAATCATACTTTACCCATAAAACATAGTCACTTTAACATACCTCATAAAAACATGAATAAATCATAGAAATCATAAGACATAAAGGTAACTTGAGGCATTCATAACATTCTTACGTAGGGAGTAACCCTCTTGCTTACGTTTGGAATACCCATCACAGTATATTCCCTAAAATCTTTTCGGATAAACCTTAACGTTTACCTCCTTCGCGTTACCCAACGCATTGGGGAGCTATATCGGGCTCACCCTCCCTTAGTTTATCACGGAACCACCCGTCTTCATAATAATAACCAAGAACCATAACATAATCGTATCACATAAAACATGCATAAAAGAAACATAAAATTTCCACATTTCAATCACAAGATATCAATACAACACAAAAACATTGTGAAAACCATTTTCAATAAAAAAAATAAAAGAAAAGTAATACATGGTATTTATTTTTCTTTTAAAAAGAAGGTATGACTTGTAGAGGAAGCCGAAACTCAAATAACGGTCACGACAGCAGAGAAGTCGTTGTCGCCGCATACATACGAAAAAAACATTCCCTTTTGTCGTTTAGTAAATGCTTCGTATAAAAAAGATTCCTTTTGAATAAACGTAAAAGTCAAAGGGGTTTATACACCGTATAAAAGAATGTTGTGTATAAAATAAAATATGCCTCAATGAAAGTAGATTGAGACGAAGTCCCATACCTCGTATACGACTTGACCCGACCGTTATTTAATCTCCTGAATAATAAACTTCAGATAATCTCCACTAGATTATGAACATTTTTGAAGTTCATTATTCCTTTTATACCATGTTATTAACATCATGTAATCATTTAAGTTAATAATGTTCATTTTTTCGGTATTTCGTTATTAGGTCAAAAATAGACTTCTTACACTTACATGTTGTTAATTTGGTCATAGGTTCATTATATCCAGAATTATATTAATGATTTTTATAACTTATATATCATATATATTCATCATATACATGTATTTATAATATTACATCGCATTTAGAGGTAAGAAATGAAATGCACCGTTCATGGAGACGGTAAGCCGTACGTACGCATGAACGCTACTTCCATTTCTATTTCGTATTTTCTAGAATGGAATCATAATGATATAAGAGTATATTATAATTTCAGTATAATAACATATATAATATCATTAACTTTATCCTTTACACATCCCAGATATGGTATTAACGAATCAAATCACTTTCAGGGGGCGGTAGTCCGCACTTCCTAAAATGAAGATATCGTGTTTACCCATAATGGAAACCATAAAAGTATGCCCAAAATGAAAAAAACATAAGCTTAAGGAAAACATAATCATATTATATATCATATATAAAAATATTTACATCATAATTGCCACCTTTGAAGGTGTTAAATGAGTATTGAACAATCATCGTTTCGGGAGGCCGAATTTCGCCATCCACGGAAACCGTATGTTCTTTAACCATTTGATGTAGTTGTGTGAGAGGGTAGCTCAAAAAAATCTAATAACAACAACCTAGTATATTGAAGATACTGGTGTTGTTACAAAATAAGTAAATAAAAAGAGTTTAGGGTGTTGGAGAAGCAAAATAAAACAAATGAACATGAGAGAATGAATTACCTTTAAAAGTGTAACTCCTTTTGATTTGAGCCTAAAGGCTTCGTTTGAAAGGATTCTGCCCAAAGGGAATCCTCTAGGATGAGGAGAGGGATGTGGAGAGTGTAAATGGGTAGGGGTTGGCCGAGCCAAAGGCTTTAGGAGTGTGTGAAATGAGGTAGAGGTGGGGGCCTTTTATAAGAGGAGAGGAGGGGCACTTTTGGAAAGTAAAGATAATTTACTTTATTTTAAAAAGAGTTTCGGATTAAAAAGGTACCACATTGATATAATTCGAGGATAAGGTCATAAGGCTTCGAAATCTACTCATCCAATTGGTTTTTTCCATGTGTAGGTTTTAGATTTTTCATTATCATTCCATTTTATTTAAATCGTTAAATAATGAGGTCATCGCTGCATCATCATGATGTCATAAATAATTTAATTTATTTAAAGTCTAAAAATTATAAAAAAAATACTATGATGTAGGAAATCGTTGTTTCTTTCCAATGACTATTTATAATCAAAAATCTGAGCTTTATAACCCCATGTAAAAATTGTTTTTATGAAACATATTATGTTTGTGTCATTTTTACTTTTACATTAAATAAAAAGTTATTTATGTCATTTCCCAACCAATGTGGATCCATGGGGTCCCCAAGTTGACCCATGGATTTTCTTGGTCGGACATGACACAAACAATGAGGGTAGGACATGTGTCAATCTCATCTCATTTTATTAAAACATTATTCTTACCTTAAACTACACTAATTACAACTAATCGCGATTAAAAACTTAATAAGTTACTATTCACCAAAAAATTATTTTAATCTCATTGAACCACATTTTACTTCTTAATGACAACCATGTATATCGGATTTTTGAAATTCAAAACACAATGATGGGAAAATTTCATTTAAACAGAAAATCAGTTTTTATAAGTGCCACTTAGTGGTTTCACTATTCATAAAAAATTGATGTTTTTCAGAAAATTACCAAACATTCACCCTAAGCTATATTTGATATTCTGAATTCAAAAATGAAGACTATTTTACAAAATTCAAATCATATAAGTCACATTAATTAATTTAATAATTAATTCCCGCTTCCAGAGCAAATAACGTGTTTTTATAAAACAATAAGTATCAGAAGATTGACACCAGTTTAAGTCTAATTTCAAAGTGAAATTGATTCCAATGACCACCATTGGATAAAATGGTAAAAATATATTCTAATTTAACTTTAAAACTAATTAAAATGATAATCTAATCATATAAATAAATTATATTAAAAAGCATTTTTGATGTAAAATGCAGTATTTTTCACTATTCATTAAAAAATGAACATTGTTAGAAAAATACAAAATATTCACACAATGTAAATTTTGATGTCCCAATCATAAATAATAATTTTATCTTGACAAACTTAGCTTATAATATTGTCAAAAGATAGATTTAAAAAGGGTTTGCCATCAAAAGGTAGTAAAACAATCTTTTAAGAATATTAGTGTATTCCATGCATAAGATTGTATTTATTTTCATTTTAAGCCTATAAAACACTATCTTAATAATTAATAGACATAGATAAAAATATCTATTATTCATTACTTACATGGGATGTTACAATCCAGTTCATTAATAATTGAGAAATTACCTTTCTACCCTCTTCTATTTTGACACTAATTCTCCACTCATCCACCCCATTTATGAATTTCAGACATGGGATCCTCCTCCAAGCATTATTTAATCCATGGATTCATAATCATTTGGAGGATTTGATTATTATTAATCATGTATACATCAATTAAGTTTTTCTCATCATGATTTATCCAACATTAAAAGGTTTATCAACCATTATTATTGAGTTATAGTTTTTTTATATAGAGTTAGTTGAATTTTTTAGGGTTTGATATTGTTATTTTATTTAAAATATTGAATTTTTTCATTTAATATATCCTTTTATGGGTCTTGTGGTTTTTTAGTTTTTGTTTGAAAAACATTATTGAAAGTCTCCACTTGTGAGGTATGTGGTTCAATGTGTTCACATTATTGTATGAATTTATCTTACATGACTGATTGTTTATATGTATTCTATTGGTTGTTTATATTTTATGAAGTGTGTTTTGAAAATATTTTTACATTCTTAGGTGAAGGACGTTTTTTTTAAAAATAAATTGGTTATATTTAGTGTGTCCTTCATTTTGTTTTTTCTTAAAAATGGATCATACCTTGGATAGAATGTGAAAAATGTGTTTTAAAATAGATTTAAGCGTGAAAATGAGATAAAAGTGGATTTTATATGTGAAATATAATTTTTTCATATTTTATGATTTATTCGGCAGTAATAAAGTGTCTTTGGATTGTGAATATGATGAGATTAATGTTATAAAAGGGTTTTGATGTGAAAATGATATTGAAATTTTCTTTACATTGTAAATAGTAGGATTAAAAATGTGTTTAATTTTTTTATAATATGGATTTTATAAATTGTTCAAGTGGTTCCAAATGTTTTTAAAAGTGGTCATGATGTGCATAATGAATGTGAAAGTGGTTATTTCCTTGTATGAATATTATTATATTCATGTGTACATAAAAATTATTATTTTTGTGATATATGAAATGAAATTTTATGAGAAATGGAATCTCAATTATCTAGGTGGGAGAACAATAACAAATAATATTATTTATTTAGAAGTTGTTGAGACCTAGATTAATCTAGTAGGATTAATGATTACCACACTAACTGAATAAGTGATATAATCGGAGAATGTTTGTCCTTAAGATGGATTATTCTATAGTGTCCTGTGGATGGCATCACTATTGGTATTAGATTATGATATGGAGACCATTGAACCTTCGAAGTGGATCCCATCTAATAGATCTTATATGATGAATCTTTTGGTAGTTTAGTGTGCAGTTTTTATCACCGAGGTATGAGGTTCATTTTGTCCCATTTGTGCTAGTTACATTTATGGATTTTCCCATGGATCTCTCTTGTGACATGATTCTTATATGATGTGGTTCTAATATGTTAATGTCAATATTTATTCTAATGTTATTTCATGGAATATTTTATTTTGGATGGAATCCTTCCGGGCTCTGTCTCACACCCAACACACGTATTTAGGTGTATGTAGAAATTTTTATGCATGGAAAATGCAAAGGAAATATGTATCATAATGAATATGGATGATATTGTTCTTGGATTAGCACTTATTACGGGTTTTTTTGGTGGTGAATTAAGTCTGATTCCTCTCTTAACCCATGGATATTTTGGGGATAGTTTTTTTTACCATTCTATTGTAGTAACATTTTTAGATTTCAAAAATACTTATATGTTGTGAATATAAACATTTTAGGGCCTTTTTCTCTATGGTAATCATTTATTATTATCATTAATCTTATTAATTGTTTATGATTATATAAATGGGTGAAATGTTTCCCAAATTATATTTTTGATACCTAGGCACAAGCTAAAAACCCATGGGATTGGGAATGACCATTGGTCCATTCCATGAATTGTGTATGGTGTCACCATTGAGGGAATAATTGTTTTGTATGTGAAATTTATATATGTATAGAATAAATTCATTTCTGAATATTTAGTAAAAAATGAAAATAAACAATTTAGAAAGAAAAAAAGTGATGTTTTTAGAAAAACCTAGGTCATAACACAAAATGTTTTTTCTTATATTAAATTAAATTTATATCTATTAATTTATTGTTTTAATCAAAATTAAATATAATATATTCAATAATAAAATTTAACAATAATCTAATAGATTTTACATGGAAAGGAATGAATATAAATATTATGTTTTGCTTAAAAATTAATCTTACTAAAAAAATCATGTTGTGTTTTTACATCATATTATAAAAATTTGTTTTTAAAATTATAGAAATTAAATAATTTAAAATGGGTTTAATATTTTTAATAAATTTTTTTTATAAAATTTATGAAGACAGATTAATTTATTTCACACTGAAAAGTAAAATCAATAATATTTTGTTACTACAGTTCGAAAAAAAAGGAATTAACCAAGTTGTGGGTGGGGTTACCTGAGAGATATAGTTTAAAATGTTACAAATTTTAAATTTTTTTGATTTTATAATTTTGATTTTATCCATAATACATAATAATATTCATTATTTTGGATCATGTTGACTAGATTATGAAAATATTATATTTTAATCATTTCAAAAATTATATGTGTGGCCTCTCACTCCCATATTAGTAGATACCACATCTCATATCTTAGGAACACGTCATAATCCTTGTATGTTAGAAACCATGTTCCAAAATCAATTATTATCATACCTAATAACTTTTTAGAGTTACTTATTTTATCACAATACAATCATTTAATGGATTAGGGAGTAAGCCAAAGTAGGTTTCTCATTTAAGTGGTATAACTATTAATAAAGTTCTTTAAATTTTATTTATTCATACATCTTTATAAATATACTGTATCCATCAAAAAATTGATTATAATATATCATGTATATAAAGTGATTTTATTTTTATCATGGAACAACTCATTTCAATACCTTTTCTATTTAATGGGAAATGAATGTATAACTTTTTTGGGCGTTTTCACTACAACCACCATGAATTGATATGAATTCTCTACAATCACCATAATTAAATATTGGTTATTATGAGGAATTAAATTATAATATATTATATTTTCCATATAATAATTATTATATAACTACAATATATTATCTAAATTCATAACCTTGAATACATTGTAATGAGATGACATCTCCCTTGCGTACGTGTGGACTACAACCTCCGTGATACAAATAGATAGCTTTTTCATTTACGATTTACATTGATTGTAATATGTATATATTTTTTTAATATTTTTTAAACGATATAATAATTACACTAGAAATATTTTTTATAAATTATTCTTCTTTCAATCCAACCCTCAAAAATATAAAAAATCACAAATGTATATGCACATACTACTTTCTTTACGAATTAATGAATTTAATTTTTCATTTCTGATTTATATGAATGATTTCATAATTTTATAAAATGATAAAATATTTAAAAAATTAATTATTATGATTTAAGATATGATTATGGGACAACTATGGTTCATGTATTAGAACTGTCGTAGTAAAACATGCCTAGAAAACATACTAGTTTGAACACAAAATGTTTACTTTAATAAAGAAATTATTAATAAAAGGATAATGGGAAATTTTAATGGAATGATACATACTATGTTATATACGAATATGGTTATTGAATATATTAATAATAAAAATATATTTATTATATATGATAACGAAATAAATAAAAATAATGATAGAACTTGAGGTAAGTGATTTATTTTTCAATTTCATTTTAATCATAAATAATTATGATTAAATTTATATTGAAGGAATTAAAATAGATATGGTAAAATAAATCAAAAATATTTTATTGTAATAAATTTATTTAAATATTTTAAATTTATTATTTCATTTTTTTCTTTTTTATATGTTAAATTTATAAAAAAACTTATTTTATATAAAATCCAGCCTTATTTAAACATTAGTTATTGAAAATTTTCTTTGATGTCAATGATCTTGAATTTAATTTATGAATTTTCTTACCTATACATGGTTTTTTTATTTCTTTTCTCATAAAATATTAATTTTTATCAATTTTTAAAAAAAATTTATTGCGATGTTTTTTAAGTGTCATTTTTTAATTTAAAAATGAGTAAATAGAATGTTTTTTAACGTTTAATCCATGAATAGATTTGACAATCATCATAATAATTATAAATTGTAATGCTCCATTTATTTTTTCCTTGGATATTTTAATATAAATTTATTCTATTATTTTTAGGAATTTATTGGTTTAATTTTAAAAATAGAAAATGATATTTTATCATTCTTTCAATGAAAGGATTGAATGATCTTTTAATAGTGTTTTTTATCTATGTTAACATCCATTACTAATTGTTATACATCTCTATGAATATGATTATATGATACAATACACATTCATTATCTAGATAGATAATTAAAATGATGAATTAAGGATGATTATATGAATATCATTTCATTCTAAAAGGTCAATTACGTTACAATGAAATAATGAAATAATTCTGAAACAAGTTTCTATTACGTGGGTAATGATGGAATGATATAATGATATGAAGCATTTTTAC
The DNA here is from genome assembly GCA_963277665.1 of Viscum album. Taxonomy (NCBI): domain Eukaryota; kingdom Viridiplantae; phylum Streptophyta; class Magnoliopsida; order Santalales; family Viscaceae; genus Viscum; species Viscum album. The sequence continues at coordinate 1,119,547,674 of OY728120.1, forward strand.
GATCTTTTTTCACTAATATGTTTTTTTTTCTTTATAAATTGTGTGGGAATTGAATTATACATCCCTCCAAGGAATTTAGAAAATATGGATATCTCATCTGATAATATGTACTTGAATGTGGTGTGAAATTATTTTAGTAAGCCATACTATCCAAAATGATATTCATGAGAGAAACATGTAATAAGTAAATTATGTAATGTGGAGTGAAACTAATCAAATATTATATATCTAGCCTTGAACCATAAATACAAGAAGTTATTTTCAATTCATATGATTACGGGGAAAAAATTTCTTACTATTATGATTTGATGTCATGGATCTTGATTAGATATTAATGATTTTACCCACTAATAAATTATGATTATTATTATGAAAAAATGATATAATATTATTTATGATTAATGATATCTAACTATTTTGGAATGATTATTGTACATTATGATAATGTTCTCATACCCTTTATATTATTGTATTCCCAACAATGATCATTGATAAATATCTATTATGACTACCATTATATAGCATATGAAATCACCAATTATAATATTTTATTTCCACTGGTTTTAGGTGGGTTGGGATTAAGAAATGAATTATCTAGAAAGACCACTCTTAGATATATTAATTTTATTTGAGGAAATAAAATTATTTATGTATCGATAATATTATGAGTATAAACTATAATTGTCTTGGTAAAAAAATTATGATATTTATTTAATATTAATCTGAAATTATGTGTTATATATATGATAAATTTTTATATCTCATTATAATGTTAAGAAATATACATGAACATACTCTACACTGACGCAAAGAAAATTATCTGGGGATAAAATCATTCATAACTCGATGTATGCTTGATATGGTAATTTATAAACACTAATAATGTAGTGCCAATGAAACCAACTTTTAGATCCCTACCAGTAGAAATAGGGAAACCATTCTAATAAACAATATTACAAAAACAACATTAGAAGATCATGCTTCTACTATGCTCTATATTTATTCACTTGGATTTATACATTTGCATACAGGGATACTCAACTATCTTTGAATTTTCCTCCTTGATTAAAACACCAAAAATGAATAATATATCATACTGAGTACATTTAACATCTGTCCAAATGTTTCCATCAAATCTAATACGATTTTCATGGAATTTCCATAAACTATATAATGATAAAATATCACATGATATATATGATTCCATGAACTAGTAAACTATTTTTTTTTCATACAACATCTTTAAATTCATCATAATCAATTGTACGCTTTTTATTTATAGAAAATCCAACCAATATATAAATTGAGATTCCATTGCAAGTTTATATTGAAAAATTACTACTCTATATTAAATTTACAAATTGGAAGATAAGTGTTATATCCATTTATTAGTTATATTCCCTTCCTCTGAAAATACCATAAACACAACCTTTTCATTTTTCATGTACTGTAAGATTTTATTAACTACTTCCCATGTTGTCCATTCTATTTTCTCATATATTTTCATACTAATATATATGCATTGGAAATATCTTATCTAGAATAGAACCATGAATATATGATATATTCATCACTAATGTATGTCTTGATCTAATCATCAATTTGATATCCTCTGTTGACTTAATAAAATCTTCTTGGTGAGGTCCACGACATGAAAAATTGTTAATAATTATCTCTCAAATTATTTGAACATATATTTTTTTAATACATTTTCAGTTTATGTACATTCACATGGTCCAGGAAACATATATATTTAACACAGTAGATATTTTTTGTAGCGAGTTGTATTTTAGCCCTGTCAGCCTTTGCTAGGCGAGAAGAAGGCATGTGATTCCGAGGCCCAGTTTGCCCGGAATTAATTTTATAAAAATATTAAGTATTTTTATACTATGCATGTGGCGGGGGTGTGATATCTCCTAAACGGTAGCTCAGATCAGGAATCCGAGGACACGGTTGCATCCGGAATGTGCCGTTTACCCAAGGGGAGGTGTAAACATTGCTGGCGCTGGCCTACAGTGAGAAACGCCACTATGGGAATTTTTGTAATTAAATGGAGAAATTAGTTAGCAAGCGTCAGCTCGAATAACTTCTGAACGGAGACTCGGATAGAAAATATGAGCCCATCGTTGCGTTCAGAACCGCGTGTTTACCCTAGGGGTGAACTTATCTTTGTTCGCATCGGGCGTCGGGTCCGAGACGGGTTTGGCGTCGGCGGGCGGCTGATATAAATATCAGCACCCCCCTATCGTTCTTCTCGACGTTCTTCACCGTTATTCACCGCCGCTCCGCCAAATCGAGCAAACGAAGCGCTCACGAGCTCGTATTTCGACGGCAGATGTTCCAGGAGCGTGCAGCGGAAGCTCTGGAGCGCTGATCTAAGGCTGAACGTCGGCGTTTCACCCGCGAGGTAGGCTGATTTGAGGTTTAACCCCCAATCCCGTTTTTGCTGCGTTTTTCTGAAAATTGAAGCCGTAGTAGTGTAGATTGGGTCCCGAGGGTCGCGAAGATACCTCCGGATCGCAAAACGGACCTGCAGGGAGCTCCCGGCGGTCCGCGGATGATCCGCAGGCGCGGCGGCGCCGGCGCCGGCGGACGACGGCCGGCCACAACGGGCCGGCCCTGTGAGACAGTGATGGCCACCCAGTGTGGAGCGGCGCGGGCTGCAGTAGGGCGGAGGGACGCCGACCGGTGCGGCCGGACCGGCCCGGTGGGGCCGGTCCGGTCCAATTTAGACCAGGGGTTCTAAAAACCCCCGTTTTCTGTAATCCAAAGGTCCGATTCGCGCGCCGTCTGCGGCGACACGACCCTGGGGTTGATACGGGCCTATTGTGATAGGTTCGGGTTTTCTTTGGGCTGGGTCCATGACCCGGGGTTACGAAACGTCGAATAATAATAATATTTTAATTATTATTCGATTTTGACCGGCCGTAACTTTTACCCGGAGCGTCCGAATGACGTGTCGTCAGTGGCGTTCAGACCCTGATGGTACGGCGGACTTTTTGAAATGGTTCCCAGGTGTTGGGACTGAGAACAGGGTGTGGGCCCCACGAGGATGTGTTTTAGCATTTGAGGAGAAACGCGGATTTTACACCAGGAGTCCAATTTTGGAAGATGATTAGTCGATCCTGTGTGTTTTTCCAAGAGGATCGCAATGGTGTGATCCGTTCGATGAGATTCGAAATCAAGGTGTGGGCCCCACTCGAGCTGGCTTCACTGAATAGTGACTTTTTCGCTGGGTGTCTGTTTCGGACGTGTGAGTAGTCAATTCCACTTGTTTTTTCGAGGGGATCGTTGTGGTATGATCTGCTCGATGGGTTTCGGGATCATTGTGTGGGCCCCGCATGAGCTAGCTATGGTGAATAGTTCCCTTTTCACCGGTGCTCTGTTTTTGGTGAGTAAGCAGCCTATCCTGTGTGTTTTTCCACGTAGATCACTATGGGGGCCTCAGTTTTGGGTCTTGGAGATGTGCAGTGTGGCGTTGTTATGGGTCGCTCAGGTTTGCGACGTTTTGGACCAGCAGTGGTTGAGGGTACTCCCTTGGTTCGTTCCCACGAGGGTTCGTGTGTCATCACAACCTTCTTATAGGTTTGTGATCCTCTCGATGGGATGTTTAAACCGTTAGAGTTATGGAATCCCTCCGGTGGGCCCTGAGCGGGATCATCTAGCATCTTTTCCCTAGATCGGGTTCTTGGTATTGTTGTGACCGCTTATTCACGGGCGGTGATCCCCTATCTAGCAGGTTAATCCCATACGGTTTGTGGAATCATCAGGAATATGATCCCCTACGTAGTGGGTCGTGCTCCGTAGGGTTGTGGCATCGTTGGGAATACGATCCCCTGATCAGCATCAGGTTTATAGTAGGGTTGCAGTATCGTTGGGTTTACGATCCCCTACTCAGCATGAGGTGTATAGTAGGGTTGCGGTATCGTTGGTTCTGCGATCCCCTACTAAGCATGTGGTTTCGGTAGGGTTGTGACATCATCGGTTCGATCACCTACATCGTGAGTTATACCCGATATGGTTCCAGTATCATCGTGACCACCTTTATATGGGCGATGATCCTCTATCTGAGTGATGTGCTTCTGTCGAGTGCCAGATCGGGTTGTGGTATCCCCCAGTGAATCCTGGGTGTGATCCCCTATCTGTGAGAACTACGTATGCCATATCGGGTCATGGTATCCCCCAGCGGACCCTGGGAGTGATCCCCTATCTGTGAGCTTCGTATACCAGAGTGGGTTCCGGTATCCCCTAGCAGACCCTAGGATCGATCCCCTATCAGAGGAGTTTTGTGGTTCTGTTGTTTTAGCGAGGTTTCCTCAGTGATGTCAACTGACGAGCGTGATCTCTCGGGTGAGCATCTGAGAGGTTTGTGATAAACCCGATGGAGTGTATCTCTCATATGAGTGTCATCTGGGATGATAGTGATCGTGGAGTGTGCTCTCCTAGTTGTGGACAGTTGCTGGTGATGAGGTCGGTACCTCTTGTGTCTTGGTGAGTGAGCTAAGTATATTTGGATTGGTCAAGTTGTATGTATGGGCATACAACTAAGATGAGCTTACTAGTTGTGTTTACCCGAGGATGGTCATGAGATGGAGTTTCTCTCTCGTCTGGGTTCCCTCTGGCTGGGAAGAACAGACTATTGCCTTTCAGTTGATGTCATTGGTTTTGGGTTTTTAGGGTGCCTACTGAGTATGTTTATACTCACCTCTGCATGGGCTTTGCCCGCACATGTTTGTGTCTTGTGCAGACCATAGGCCTTTCGATGGAGTCCCAGGAGGACCCGGAGCAGGCAGAGCTGAGTGAGCGAGACTGACCGGGCTGTTTGCCGTTGCGGTGCCGAGGGAGCTTTCCGGCGGGTGTTTGTGGTAGTGTTCCCCTTCTTCAGAGCAGGTTGGACGCGCTTTGTAGTTTTCTTTTGATGGGCCCTATTTTTCCCTTTTATACTTCTGTTGTACTCTAGTTTGGGATAGATGTATGCATGAATTTACTTTTCAGTTTTATATATCTATGCATTGTTGCATGGAGGTGTATGTTGGTGCGTGTGTATAGATACCTTAGGCTAATTCCTCTCATGTGTGTGATAGCCTACTCGGCGCTAGTCTCCAGCCCCTAGCCTATTGGAGGCGGGCATGGCGAGTCGCGGCTCGAGCCCCATTTGGTCGGGCCGTGACAGAGTGGTATCAGAGGAGGTTCCACCATTGGGATCTCAGAGCGTAGCTGGTCTAGCTGTGACTATGGTTTGGGTTTCATAGCGGCAGTGTTAGGGTGTTTCTTGAAGGGATTTCGTGCCAGAGACTCCAGTGTTGGTGCGGCGGCCGACATATCCATACACCAGGACTCTGATAACCTGCCTCTCAACTCGGGACATTCGTACACTAGTATCAGGGACATAATGGTTCATACAACATATAGTACTAGGTTTTTGGTTATTTCCATGTCCTTCTCGAGCCATCTCTCCAGATATAATCTTTTACTGTGGTGCATCTTGAATGTATGCGAGGATGCCTCCAGGATGACAACCAGTGAGGGTTCCGCAGCAGGATTATGCTGATGACCTGCCCCATGTAGAGGCTATGGAGCCGTGCGCAGGTTCTGAGGTTGTACCTCCAGGTGGTCTGCTAGTTGAGCCACCACCTGTAGAGCAGCTGGTTGTGCCAGCAGTGCAGGACGAGGTTGCGCACAGGCTGAGTGTGCTGCACGAGTTCTAGAGGCAATGACCTCTGAAGTTTTGGGGTGATCCAGACCCCGAGGCAGCTGATGTCTCACTTGAGGCAGTCACCCTAGTTTTCCTCCTAGTGAGGACACCTCCTGATCATATGGTGGTCCTAGCGGAGAGCCTTATGAAAGGTTTAGTTGGGCGATGGTGGAGCTTGGTGATGTAGTCCCACGATTAGGAGACACTCACCTGGGCATAGTTTGAGTGGCTCTTCAGGGAAGAGTTATATCCTGTGACATTGAGGTCAGTGCGGATTCAAGAGCTTCTGCAGCTTCGGCAGGAGAGCCTAACTGTGTCGGAGTACTCGACGAGGTTTACGGACCTGTCGTGCTACTCCTTGGATATGGTTCGAGACCCGTTATTTAGGTCTCGAACCTTAGAGAAGGGCTTACGCAGGTACATCCGAGCAGGTGTGGTTTCCTTGTGCCTGCCCACCTATGCTAGAGTGCTGGAGCCAGCATTGGTGGTGGAGAGTTTTCTAGTTGAGAAGATTCCCCCTGATAGTGCTGGGCACGTGAAAGCTGAGACTTTGTTAGTCGGATCAGCATCTGGTAGCTGACGACAGACTCAGGGGCCCAGTCGTGGGCGACGTTTCAGGAGGCGACCCCAGGATGGAGGAGCTGAGGCTCAGGGCTCGCAGGCCAGTTTTGGTCAGCCGCAGGAGAGGCGGTGTTACTCTTGCGACGGTCGGGGACATATTTCTAGAGATTGTCCGAACCTACATACTACTGAGAGGGAGCTAGTCAATGGACCGCCATGACAGAGGCCGCATCTCAAGCAAGGAGGTCCGCAGGGCGGCGGATGTGGTGGCGGAGCGGGTGCATGAGGAGGAGGTGGTAGGCAGTATCAGTTTCCACCACCCCCACCCCCAGGTGTTCCACGCCATGCTCAGGGAGCTGGGGCACAAGGGAAAGGACAGCTGCATGCCCTAGAGGTTGTTGACCAAGAGGCACCACAGATGGATAAAGGTACAATTTGTGTCCATTCTACTTTCTATAGTAGTTTAATAGACATTGTTTAGCGGTACTCTTTCCTTTTTGTTGCTTGCTCAAGTTTTGTTCAGGGCATTGGTAAGACGCTGTGTGGGTGTTGTTCAACGTGCTTCGAATGCATGAGGAAGAGGGTTCCTTCCCCCACTGAGATGCGTTTATGTGACTCGATTAAAACCGTGTGGGTGAGTCAGTGCCGCCCAAAGCGGATAGTATCGAGGTGTGGTGGATGAGTGCCTCTGACTTATGCGTTTGGGCAGGGGTGTTCGTTGGTGAACTCGCCGGTGTGTGAGACCCAGTTGAGGGGCCAGTCGCTTCTTATGAGCTTAGGGGTTTTCGGGGAAGAAAAGTTCTAAGGATTGGTGTATGTAGTGACTCGGATTTTAGCCCTGTCAGGCTTTGGCATATTTCTATAAATAATTTCAGAGCTAGGCGCGAAGACGGCATGAGATTCCGAGGACCGGTGTGCACAGAATTAAATTTATAAAAATATTAAGTATTTTTATACTAGACATGTGGCGTGGGAATGATATCTCCTAAAACATAGCTCAGATCGGGAATCTGAGGGAATTGTTGCGTCCGGAACGTGCAGTTTACCCTAGGCGAGGTGTAAACATTGCTGGCGCGGGCCTACGGTGAGAAACGCCACCAGGGGCATTTTTGTAATTAAATGGAGAAGTTAGTCTGCGAGTGTCGGCTCGAATAACATCTAAACGGAGTCTCGGATGGAAAATCTGAGTCCACCATTGCTTTCAGAATGTCGCATTTACCCTAGGTATGACCTTACCTTTGTTCGCATCGGGCGTCAGGTCCGAGGCGGGTTTGGCACCGGCGGGCGACTAATATAAATATCAGCGCCCCCACCCACTATCGTTCCTCTCGACGTTTTCGCCGTTCTTCGCCGCCGATCTGCCGAATCGAGAAAACGAAGCACCCATGAGATCAGATTTCGACAACGGACATTGCAGGAGCGTGCAGCGGAAGCTCTGGAGCGCGGATCTAAGGCAGAACGTTGGCGTTTGGCCCGCGAGGTAGGCAGATTTGAGTTTTAACCCCCGATCCCGTTTTTGCTGTGTTTTTCTACAAATTGAAGTCATATCAGTGTAGATCGTGTCCCGAGGGTCGCGCAGACGCCTCCGGATCACAAAACAGACCACCGGGGAGCTCCCGGCGGTCCGCGGAAGATCCGCAGGCGCGGCGGCGCCGGCGGACAGTGGGCCGGCCTGGTGAGGCCGCGACCGCCGCCCGGTGTGCGGTGGCGTGCCGCCCAGTGCGGCGGCACCCGGACCCACCGGGGGGGGGGGGGGGTTCGGGCCGGTCTGGTCCAATTTTGACCAGGGGTTCTAAAAACCCCTGTTTTGTGTAATCCAAAGGTCCAATTCACGCACAGTCTGCGGTGACGCGACCCTAGGGTTGAGATGGACCTATTGTGATAGGTTCGGGTTTTTTCAGGCTGGTTTCGTGACCCGGTGTCACGAAACGTCGAATAATAATAATATTTTATTTATTATTCTACTTTGACCAGCCGTAACTTCTACCCAGAGAGTCCGAATGACGTACCATTAGTGGCGTTGAGACCCTGATGGTACGTCGGACTTTTTGAGATGGTTCCCGGGTGTTGGGACTGAGAACGGGGTGCGGGCCCCATGAGGCCGAGTTTTGGTATTTGTGGAGAAACACAACATTTGCACCAGGAGTCCGATTTTGGTGGATGATTAGTCGATCCTGTGTGTTTTTTCGAGAGGATCGCAATGATGCGATCTGTTCAATGAGATTCGGAATCGAGGCGTGGGCCCCACCTGAGCTGGCTTCATTGAATAGTTCATTTTTCACCGGGTGTCTGTTTCGGACGAGTGAGTAGTCGATTCCGCTTGTTTTTCTGAGGGGATCGTCGTGGTATGATCCGCTCGATGGGTTTCGGGATCATTGTGTGGGCCCCGCACGAGCTAGCTATGGTGAATAGTGCCCTTTTCCGCGGTGCTCCATTTTAGGTGAGTATGCATCCTATCCTGTGTGTTTTTCCGCATAGATCAAGATGGTGGCCTCGATTTTGGGCCTTGGATATGCGCAGTGTGGCGTTGTTGCAGGTCGCTCGGGTTAGCGACATTTTGGACCAGCTGAGTTTGAGGGTACTCCCTTGGTTCGTTCTCATGAGGGTTTGTGTGGAATCACAACCTTCGTAATGGTTTTTGATCCTCTCGATGGGATTTTTAAACTGTTAGAGTTGTGGCATCCCTATGGTGGGCCCGGATTGGGATCCTCTAGCATGTTTTCCCTAGATCGGGTTCTTGGTATCGCTGTGAGAACTTATTCACAGGCGGCGATCCCCTAGCTAGCAGGTTAACCCCGTAGGGTTTGTGACATCATCGGGAATATGATTCCCTACGTAGTGGGTTGTGCTTAGTAGGGTTGTGGCATTGTCGGGTATACGATCCCCTTCTCAGCATGAGGTTTATAGTAGGGTTGCAGTATCATCGGGTTTACTATCCCCTACTCAAAATGAGGTGTATAGTAGGGTTGTGGTATCATTGGTCATGCGATCCGCTACTCATCATGTTGTTTCGGTAGGGTTGGGGCATCGTCAGTTTGATCCCCTACATCGCGAGTTATACCAGACAGGGTTCCGGTATTGTCGTGACCACCTTTATATTGGAGATGATCCTCTATCTCAGTGATGTGCTTCTATCGAGCAACAGATTAGGTTGTGGTATCCCCCAGCGGATCCTGGGTGTGATCCCCTATCTGTGAAACTACGTATGCCAGATCGGGACGTGGTATCCCCCAGTGGACCCTGTGAGTGATCCCCTATCTATGAGCTTCGTATACCAGAGTGGGTTCTGGTATCCCCTAGCGGACCCTAGGAGAGATCCCCTGTCTGAGGAGTTTGGTGGTTCTCTTGTTTCAACGAGGTTTCCTCAGTGATGACAACCGACGAGTGTGATCTCTCGGGTGAGCGTCTGAGAGGTTTGTGAGAATCCTGATGGAGTGAATCTCTCGGATGAGTGTCATCTAGGATGACAGTGATCGTGGAGTGTGCTCTCCTAGTTGTGGACAGTTGCTGGTGATGAGGTCGGTACCTCTTGTGGCTTGATGCATAAGATGAGTATATCTGGATTGTTGAAGGTGTATGTATGGGCATACAACTGAGCTGAGCTGACTAGTTGTGTTTAGCCGAGGATGGTCACGAGATAGAGTTTCTCTCTCATCTGGGTTCTCTCTGGCTGGGATGAGCGGACTGTTGCCTTTCAATTTCTCTCTTTGGTTTTGGGTTTTTGGGGTGCCTACTGAGTATGTTTATACTCACCCCTGCACGGGCTTTGCCTGCACATGTTTGTGTCTTGTGCAGACCACATGCCTTTCAACGGAGTCCCAAGAGGACCTGGTGGAGGCGGAGCTGAGTGAGCGAGACTGACCGGGGTTTTTTCCGGTGCGGTGCCGAGGGAGATTTCCGGTGGGTATTTTTGGCAGTGTTCCCCTTCATCAGAGCATTTTGGATGCGCTTTTTAGTTTTCTTTTGGTGGGCCCTGTTTTTCCCTTTTTTACTTCTATTGTACTCAGGTTTGGGATAGATGTTTTTATGCATTTGCTTTTCGGTTTTATATATCTATGAACTGTTTCATGGAGGTGTATGTGGGTGTGTGTGTACAGGTACCTTAGGCTAATGCCTCCCATGTGTGTGATAGCCTACTCGGCGCTAGTCGCCAGCCCCTGGCCTATTGGAGGCGGGCTTGGGGAGTCGCGGCTCCAGCCCCGTTGGGTCGGGTCGTGACATTATTCACCAATACATGTGATTATAATTTTATGTAGTCATTGGATTGATGTTTTTTCATCATTACTTATTTTATAGACTAGTCAACAATTTCTAAATTTTATTTGACATAATTTTGTGGGACATATATAACACTCCCACTAAAAATATTTAGAAACATTAAATTAATTAATCTAAATAAACAATATTTGATAATTATTCATCAATTCATCTATAAATAGTTGTATAAAATTTTAAATACTTATTATTATTATATAGAATCACTAAATCTTTTTTGTTTTATCATGTATGAAAAATCGATATGTTTCCCCCAATGAAATGTGGTCTCGAAATAAAATTCACAATTTAATGACTAGATTGTTTCAATGACATGTAAAATTATAATATATTTTTTCATAATTACCAGGAATATATAAGTGACACATATTAGAACCTGTATTGTCAATCCCATGTACATATTCTCTAGAATAACCAACAATAACTTCACTTAAATTTGAGAAACATCATAAATAAAAATATTTATTCTTTTTCATTGATTATAGCTTATAATGTTGAAGAAGTATTCCAACACATAAAAATTCAATATAATCCAACCAACAGGATTCATCATTATTATCGGAAAATATTACACTTATCATGATTATTAAAACAAAACCACTATTTTATATAATATTCCTATACATTATGTGTCATTATGAAATTCATTTTCCATAAGAGGTATTGGATGTTGTTCCATTAAAAATTGTTTCTGTATTTGTAGAAATGAAATTATCCACTTCTTCCATTCTCCCAATTTATCAAATATATATATGCATGATTTTATAGAAATATAGTCTTTTACTTGAATATATATTTTATACGATTTGGATTTGTGTCATATCCTAAAAAACGATTGGATAATTAACGGGCGTGAAAATTATGATTTCCTTCATATATGATTTATTATTGAATTTAGAATAAAAATATATTTGTATATAAAAACATTAGTTATGAAATGATGGATTTCATTCATTTTATAACCCATATGAAACCCATATTTTATTGTAGTTAATTACGGTTAATGATACTAATTTTATAAATAAGGTCACAAAAGTGATAATTAAAGATATACACGATTTGTAAAACTAGTCCTAAATCCTCCATTTACTATAATACTAGATCTAATGTTTATAAGTAAATATTTCATTTGGAATGACTCCAATCATTATTTAAAGAAACAAACAAATTCATCGTGAAGAAATTTTCAGAAAATGCTACTCTAAGGATAATAAATATTTTACCATGTGTAATATTTTCTTAATTGAGCATTCTTAAAAGTTAATAAAGTTATATCATGATGTATAAGAACATTTAACATACTATATTTACATAATTATTTACATGGTCATGCTTAATTTTCATGGGAAATTGTGTGGATCATCTATATTTTAAGGGTTTATTTAACAAAACAAATATTTATCATTCTAAAACTATGTATGAGTCTTGTAGTTTTTATTTATTATTTATTTATGTTGATTTAATAAATATTGTACAATTAGTTTTGTGCGGAACACTAGAAAAAAAATCATTCCAAAGTGCAATAATGTCTTATTGTGTTAAATGGATACATGAGAAAAATGTTTTTGTAAAAGTCAACAAAAAATAATATTTTTACAAGAATAATTCAAATTGAAAAATGGAGTTTTTTCTCCCCACTGGTAACATAAGAATGACATATTAATAGTTTTTGGGAGAAATCCCCTTACATTTTAAAATGTTTCTGAAAATCCAGGGTTCATGTATTTTGATATAAATATGTATTTCTTATATTTTATCTATTACAAAATAATTAAAATAAAAATATTTTATATAGATTTTAATATTTTTAATGTAGAAGATTATACTATTTTCATATTTAATTTATCGAAATTTATCTTCCAAAAGATTCTCTTCCACATATGAAGAAAATATCTTTTTATTCAATGATCTTCTACTAGATATCTGGCTTCGTAGAAGGTTTCCTTGTGGTTCCTGTACTGTCACAAAATCAATTAATTTTTTTCACTTCCATTACTCATTAACACCATAATAATTTTTTTTTGTCTTTTTACATGTTCATATCATATTAGTTAACATTTCTGAAATGTTATTGAATCATATTCTCTAAAATATATATTTCTTATATTTCAGAATGAATGTAGATTATCCTTGTGAGATGGTTTCCTAAATGAGATATGGTGAAATATAATTATGATCAACCACATCATGCCTCCCCTATTTATAATACATTTCTATAAAAATATTAAAGGAGTGAATATTCATTAAATCCTCTTATAATCCATGAGTTTAGGACAGAAAAAGAAGGGAATGAAACCCACGATTAGATGTATCTCCCTTGTAATAGAAGTATACAGAAGATAGATATATTGAAATCCACTGATCAACACCACGTTATATAAATAAACTATGAAACCATACAATATAATATAACAATTCATGATATGAAATAAATTATTGTCACTAATGAATACAACCAAAAGACTCCTATGTTGTTGCACTAGTTACAATGTAAATCTTCAAGCTCCTATGTATATTATTTTCCAATAATACCCACCTAATATTATGAAAAATTGTTTATATATTTAGTGATAATAACCTATATACATAGTAGTAACCTTCTAAGCACCTATTTTAGAATTATTATAAAATAATTTATATTCCAATGTTTCTAAATATTATAACTACTATAGACCTATCCGTTCAATATCCCAAAACTACCCTCACCATCTCTCATAACCCAAGTATCTCATGCTATGTAACAATATAATATCATAGGGATATAATAATTGAAAACCCATATCCACTTCCACAATAGATTTCTAATCTCCCAAACATACACTATACGATATGTGATCTCATCCTTTCCTCAAAATTAATATCTCTATTATATATCCTAGATCCCATCCCATTTCACATACAACATCACTACAACAAGAAATTTTCTTTCGAAAAATTATATGTACAAAGTAATAGGGTATTGTGAACATGATTTTCAATAATTTTGTTCCCTCCACCCATAATACAGAAACCCCATGACAAATCTATCAATCAATCATCATGACATCATTGGGTACACCACATGTCACTCTGACACCCTAAACGAGTTGAATCTCATTGTACAATTACTTTAATGATAAAAAAAATGTATGTGATTCTAAAATATTTCAATACACTTCAATTTTTTTATACTATCTTTTTAGAGTTATATTAGAAAGTACGAAATAACCCTTAAAAAGATTTAAATATAGAATCAATGTAAATATATTTATTAAAGTGATGTCGTAAATAATAATCTATCCTATAGAACTACAATATAAAGAACTCGCTAGTGGAATTATGCAGCTCACCTACATGCCCATTACAAATCCATTGGGGTTGTATTTTTTATGGTCTTAAATGTTCCCTATAGTTCCTTAATGGATTGACATGGACCCTTAGAAAATGAAAACTACGGAGGCTATAAATAGATTATTTGGGAGGAATGGAAATTCATCCAAAGGAAGAAAATAACAAAAAACAATTTCTATGTTATCAAATTTTGAAGGATTATTTAACCATATTCCAAGTGAATCTACATTCTAACCATGCACATTATTTCATAAGGATTCAAAAAATAAAATCTTCAATGTGATTTGATATCATGAAATGAAATCTTTCCAAAGAATATTCATTATTAATTCTCTTTAATCTGAATCATTTTTCATTTTTTTATTTTTTTCTTTCGGACCTCTTTATCGATCTTCATTGGAATTTATTCTTTCTTGTATAACCCCCGCTATCCATTTCCAAATTGTAAAAAATATATCTCCCCCCCACCTTTGATCACCTTTTAATTTTTTTACTGAAATTATAGATTATAATTTAATGGGTCTACCAAATAGAGACCTTTAATTTTTTTCCAACTTATTCTCATCATTAGTATAATCAATTCATCATACCAATGAACAAATTATTTTGGATTCTTAGTTCATTTTTCCAAATTAATGGATTCCTTTTTTGGTTACTGGTTCTATTTAAATCCTTGGAACATTAACTTTCTGATTCATCAAATTTGATAAAAATAATGGGTTATATTACTCTATAAGTCCCATTTTATGGGAGGAGACATAGAGGCAAGTTTCATGATATTCTCAATCTCAATTATAATAGTGTTCATTGTCTATAAACATTATACCTTTTCATTTTCCATATATTAGTTCTAAATTTCAACATTTTTTACTCTTTATATTAATTATATCAAATGATTTATTTATATATCCTTATTGATAAATAAAACATTTTATTTTCTTAAATTAATTATTCCATGGATCCCCCTTTCATTTCCCCATCCACAATAACCAAAAATTGGTGTCAAATTGGTTATTTTATTTTTTTACAATATTTTCTTAATGTTTTAATTTTTTTATTTAAAATCAAAATCAATTTTTAGGTATAATTTTATAATGTATTCTATCTCATATAGTAATTATTCAGTATCTGGTGTTATAAATTATTCATGTTGGAAAAAAATATTTTTATATTATATAGTAGCATCAAATATAATATTCGGAAAATTATTTTTCATTTCTATAGACCTACAAATGAACATAAAGATTAGGGAACAAATTATGATATTTATTCTATTAATTTGGAATGTACTTATATTAATGTACTGTTTTATTGTTTGAATAAAAATGAATTTAATCATAAACACAATTGAAAAATAGATCATACAATATGGAAACACCGTGTAATAAAAAATAATAATGTTAATGGTAGAATATTTAATATGGATCATTAAAATTTTGTATTATTCTATGTGAATTAACATTGATCTATTAGTATCATGTTGAGGGTTTTACTCATATTAGAAATGGTAAGAAGTACAATCGATGTGATTTACCATAAGTAAATCTTTTGAAGAAAATATTGTGGGTTTTTTCTAATTACTGGTCGTCAAAACTAATGATGTTCCAAGAATAAATTAAAATAAATATCATGGAGTTTAAAGATATCATTATATCATTAATTATGTAACATATTTCGATGATGTTCCATGTGGTAAAATAAAAATTCCATGTCCACTAAACCTTGAATAGAAAATATTGTAATGAATTTGAAGATTTTTTTATTTCAAATTTTATATTGATAAAGATGTTATAATTGAGTGACATATCAAAAATATGAATAAAATTTTGATAAGGAATATATATTCTCATCATGTCAAAAATAGTTATCTAATTAATTTTTGGGTTGTGACATGATTTTAATAAAAGAAAATTAGACCTTATAATATAGGAATTCCTAATATAAAAATGTGGTATATCTATAATAATAAATATGATAAATCCCATAACATCACAACTTGGTGTTCTACTAAATATTCCACAGACACATCCTATTCTATCATCTCATGTTTTAAATGTCTTATAATGAATGATAATGTTAGTTGAAATTTAAATTATAAACCTTGTACCACCTCTTCTTTGTTATATTCCTCTTCTATGAGCCCCTTATTGTACAAAAAACATCCATACAATCATGATCAGGTATAAAATGATTTTTTATAATCACTTAAAAATGATCATAGAAGGAAATTCAAAAAATATATCACAGATAAATACAAAAAAAAATTAAAGGATTTTATTTCAAATTAAATATAATAAATGTTTCTTGAAATTTAAAATTCAATAGTATGAAGATGTTTTTAAAAACGATTTAATTAGTTTAAAAATAAATCTTTCAAAATTCACCCATGTTGAAACAAATATTAATTTAATATTTTGTTCAATTTTTTTTAAACATATAAAATTATTTTTTTATTTCAAAAGAATGGTAATATATTTGAAAAATTCAAATTTTCTGAATGGATGTTAGTAAAATATATATTTTCAAATAATGTCATAAATTACATAATTTGGTTTCTGAATGTCATTATAAAATTTTTAGATATATAATAACAAAAATTATCACTAATTATTCCCATCCATCTAAATATCGAAAAAAATTTGTTACCAAATCATTATTAAATAATCATACCCCTCCAAAAAGTTATTCCAGATTCTAAATTGTTATTAATTCCTATTTTAGGATTTTAAAATGTATTAAAAGGAAGTCGTGTTTTATATCATATATGGATTCACTGGTGTTAAAAGTTAAAATATTTTATTGCGTCTATTCAATGATTTTAAAATTCAATGAAGTTGGAAGTGATTTAATAATATGATGTATCTTAATTTTATATTCTATATAAGTAAATTAAATGTGAGTTATATTTTTTTATACTTGTTTATATATATATATTTTGGAAATACCCATATATATATTTCATTCATAGTAATTTTATATACCTCATGGTTGGTAAGATTATTTTTGATAATAACACTTCTAGTGAAGTTTTGTATATAGAAGAAAAAGAAAAAATATTTAAAATGGTGTTTTATTTGAGGGGGTGGGGGTGTTAGTAATGTATTTCAAAGGGGGATACATGGATTAAAGAATGTTTTATTTCTCATTCAGTTTTTATTTTCCATTATACCAATGATTTTTTTTATAACAATTGTGTTTTATCATTAAAAATTGGGTGACTGTTAAGTCTCATTGTATTGTTATTTTAGGGAAAAAATTATCCAACGTTGTTAAAGTTGTTTAAATATTATTCAATACTTTTTGTTGTTTATAAATTTAGTTATATTAATTTTAAGGAAACCTACCTTATGATGGACCCAATATAGTCTCAAGTAGTATATTTCATGACAAGTGTTATTAGATTTCATCAATAATCCCATCATAGTGAAATTACTATCTCATAGGTTCAATGGAACCATATCTATCTAGAATCACTCAAACGTATTCATAATGATGATCACTATTTAGTGGGTGTATTCTTAGAGATGTTGATGTTACTACCGAACACTCTATCTAGTCGGTGGCATCGGGAGTCTATCCAGATATGTCATTCTAGAACCTTCAAATATATTTTTATGGTTTCATTGATAATTTGTTGATATAAATTGGACGAATCAAACCCTTTTACATCATCACTATATTAGTGATATAAATTTTGTTTTTAGTACAGATGAACCATTATTAGAAAGAAGAAAAATAGAAATAAAACACATCATAATCACCAATGCTCAATAATTCTTTGACCATAATCAATTACCATTATAATTATATTAATTCTTATTTGTTACCTAAGGAAAAATATAATGCATCTTCTAGTGTAATTGATATCATTAAAGGGAATCCTTGAAATTTTTTATCTTCATTGCATTTATTTTGGAATATTCATGTTTCGTTTTTAATCATTTTGTATCCCTCTTTCAATTTATTAAAGAGAATTTTTTATTTCTTCTGTAACCCCATGAATATCATTATTAATTATAACATTTGTCTCTCTCTCAAATAATTTCATCCTCTAATCATTAAATATTAGTTGAAATAAAATTTTAATGTATTTTCTGAAATAAAAACCCAATATTTTTTCAACCATCATCTAATCATTGGCTTATTTATTTTTTATGAAAGAATCAATGGTTCTATGAGTTTCATTATTTTACATTCATAATAAATTTATTCTTTGTATAATTATATATTACCATTAATTTCAAGTGGATTTTTTTATGGAATTTATGTTAAAAATAAGTATTTAAATAGCCCACTCAACCCTTTCTGAGGGGAAAATACTTATGAAACTTTATGTGCTATCAACGATGTCCATTATCAATGTGTGCCTTTTCTATTTAATTTACACATTTTAATTTCCACTACTTATATTCCTAATGTCATTTTTTATTTTATGTTTTACATTACTAATATCACATTCCAATTTTTATCACTATATTAATCATAAAATTATTTTATTTTACCACATTACATTATAAACTGAAATTAATTATCCCAAAATCTAATTTTCTAATCTAATATGACCAGAATATCATATTGTTCTTCATATTTCACAATATATCCCATAAAAATTTAATTATAGGGAATAAGGGATAGTCATCCATCCTCTATTCACAATCTAAATTATGGGGAAAACACCATGAAAAAAAATTTCATTGAAACACTGTAATCGAATAAGTTATCATTGCTATGGAAATTATAAAAAATACATGAATTGAAAGTCCCACATAATACCAAAACATAGTTTTGATCACAATCAATCACAACATAACTCATATAATCCTCTAATACATAAACAATACTGTCTAGAAGTCTATGATACCTCTAGGAAATAATCCAACTAAAATACCCATAAATAACAATAAAAAGAAACCATAGTTGACATATTATTCACTCATACATAAATTCTATATTCTTATGTATCATCCAATATATAGTCCTTATTTAAAAATTTTATCATATTTAATTAAAAAGATTATCCAAAATATTCCGTATTTATTTTCATAAGTTTAAAATTCATTCGAATTGTTTACATTTCTACCACAACCTAGATCCATTTATTTCCATCCCATTAAACATTTAATATCAATATTTTACTAATAACCCATTTTATTTAATTGTAACCACCATTTAGGTTTTAAAATACTATTATTCTATACCATCCCATACTGATATAAATTTCTTACAATCATTACATCATATACCAACCACTTCACATTTCACATCTCCAAAGAATAAAAAATAATCCATATGTACCACACAAATTGTTCCATTCATTGCACAGTAACTATCCCAAATCCAAAAAAAATTTATTGTGACACTACCATCTTCATTTCTTTACACCATCTCCATAATTTACCATACCATACCATACATAAATATGAAAAAATCACATTTCTAGAAATATACATGACAAGGGATACCCCCACATTAATGGAGTTTTTATTTTAAAAATAACCCATATTATTACTAACATACCTTATTAATTAACTATGTGAATTTATTGAAGAATTAAATCATTGAAATAATATATAAAAAATTTCATGTATATAATATAAATAATTACTGTCAATAATTACTCGAATTTAAATACTTCAAAAAAATATATTTAACAACCATTATTTGTAATTAATTAGTTTTGGGACATGGTTTCTGCATGTTGGCTCAAAAGAGGAAATAAATTTAATAGAAATCATTTTAAACAATAAAAATATTCTTCTAAAGATAAACATACATCTCGAAATAAATTCAATTATATATAATCAAATATAAAAAAATACTAATCAAATGTGTCTAACACCCTTAAATTTTAAAATAATAACATTTTATTCGCTAAATTATACTACAAAAATAATTATTTTCTTATTTCCTTACATAAAAAAATAATTTTTATCCAAAATCATGTGTTATATAAAAGTAATATTTTATTCGAACAATAATATTATATTAATAATTTTAATTACTATGAAAATTATCACTTATCCTTTTGAATGATGGTTATGAATAGAAATAGAAAAAATATGAAAATAATATGGCATATATATATATATAATATATTTACTGGAAATTAGTTGGCTAGAAATTATAAATGATCCATTTTAATTAAAAAATGTTCTCAGAAAATATATATTTTTTTCAAAAAAATGTTTAGTCATGATTTTACAACATAATTTAAAATTAATTTTTCCCAACGTTACAAAAATAATTTTGAAAAATTAATATATTTTTACAATCCAACATGTGAATTTTTTCTGAGGATTATATTTTTTATTATTTTATGAAAAGATTAATTTTCTTATAGTGTAAGGAAGATACTAGTTTTTATTAAACTATCATTTTATTTTTATTAATAAATTATTTTATGAATTGAGTAATTTCACAATTTAAATATTATTTAATATAATATAATTTAATTAATTACATATAAAAAATCCTTCTAAGTAATTTTTTAGAAGATCATTTTTGGCATAAAAATCATTATTTTAGAAAATTGTATTTTATTGCCATTTTCTGGTGTAATTATAAATTAAATTTTAAAAAACCGGTATGTTGAATTTTTAATAATAGATTTGATATATATAATTAGTGGGTCTATATTTATTAAAAAATTCCATTTTATTTTTATTCAAAAACTGTATTGATATATGTAATTTTTTTTATCATGGAAAATTATAAATCAGGTACTTTAGGATTAAAATAAAATGATAAGGGCCCTCAAATGACCGAATCACTTAAAAAATCTTACGGGATGAGTTTATATCAATCATAATTATAAAATGGTATATTTTATGACCATTTTGGTCACATGTATTATATTTTACAATTTATAGTATTTTATTTAATGATATGTCAAACATATCATACTCTTATTATTATTAAATCTGATATTTTTAATATGGTGTTATACAAAGAAAATTTTCAACAATTAATAATAATTAAATTTTGAAATATTAAAAATCATCATAGTAATTTATTTTTTATTTTTAGTGATTATAATTTACATTAAATTATTACAGAATAGTAATATAGTAACGATTTAATGAATCTAAAAATAAAATCAATGATTAAAACCAATTTTGATGTAACTTGAATGATTTAATGTTCACAACAATATTTATAGATATATTTGAAATATTATATATTCTTTAATACATTATATTTAAATACCCCCTTTTCTTGTTTTATTTCAAGTCAATCTAATTGATGAGTGTTAAAATTGACAAAATGGATATTTTGACAAAATATTATTTTCCTATAATAATTCAAAAATCATAAAATATTAAATAATAAAAGGGGTAATTTATAGTTTTAAAAATATCATCTTAGGAATTAATATGCAATTTGGAAGCATTTGGATCTATAATTTTCATATTATAGTTCAATGTTTTGAAAAATTCAAAAATTTCCCCACACATAAATTATAAATGGCTACTCATTTAATCACTTAATTACCTCATTGAGACATATATCTCAAAAAAACTCTTCCCATTTCTATTTTAAACATACATTTCAGTATTCTAAATTTTTTTATTCTAAAAGTCAAACCCTAAATCCATTATGAAGAGATCAAATGGATGTTGTAACGACCCAAACTTTGATAATTGAAATTTTTTCTTGATCTAATTAAATGTATTATTATGTAAATTGGTAATTTAAAACATATGAAAATCCTTAGTTTTATGTGTTTAGATTTTAAAATACCATTAAAATTTTTCACCATTGCTAATATATCTGTTTAACAATGATCACATGATTAGTATAAATATAGGGCTTTAACAAATCCAATTTACTCAGACAAAGTAAACGATCTCCTCATTTAGCATAATTCCTCCATAAAAGTCCATTTTTCAGATCTCAGAATAGTGGTATCATCACTAGTATTTTCTCTTTACCATTCCCATTCTGCGCTTCAACACGTTAATCATAAATAGAACCTCCTACGAGATAAGTGGGTTTAATAAAGATTACCACATATGCGATGTTATCTGAGCTTCCCCAACAGTTAATCACCATGGCACACTTTACCCTTAGGTATTAGTATGGTTTTATAAGAAGTTATGTAACAATAAAAAAGAACTATTTTTATATGAATTATTTTGGTATAAATACTATACATTCACTTTGTTATTGTCACTTTCTAAATGCGTTTTATAGCACAAATTGTATTTTTACAAAATATATAAAGCCAATTAAAAAATATATTTTGATGAATTACTAGATTTTTGAATAAAAAAACATTTTAATAAAATATTATTACTAAATTAAATTTAATTAAATATAATTGGACATATATTTTTTATGAATACAATTTTAATTTTTATTAAGGTTTAAAACAGTTTTTTTTCAAAACCTATTAATTTTGAAAAAAATTCGTTTTTTTATTTTAAATGTAAAAATTCACATATATATATATATAATTATTTAGATAAAATGAATATTAATTTTGGAATAAGAAAATATTAATTATCCTATGGTGAATCATCAATATTTTTCTAAAAAAAATGATGTTTTGCGAAAAAATTAAATACCATAGAAATATATAATGTGTTTTATGATATCATAATGACCCAATGGTGATGTAATAAAATACTATAAAAGGGATATTCTACCAATATATTTTTCACCATTAAAATAATGTGATTTTATATTTTTTTGATTAATTTTGTAATGCCTTAGTGGAACATCCAATTCTTATAAAATATTTTAACATTTAAAAATAATTTCCATGAGAGTGTGACTCACCTCCACATAAGAAAGCCAAATATTTTAATAAGTTCATACGTTGGACATAAATAATAATTTTTCTACCCCCCTTTGAAAATATACCTGGGAAAAAACAATATGCAAAAACAATGGGTTTGTTTTATGTTTTGAATATTTAAAATTGTAGTTTCCGAAACATAAGTTTTTTAAATTTTAAAGAATTCCCCATTCTTTTGCTATAGAATACCACCCAAGCTCCAACTTATATTCACTAAAAACCCTTGGGGGATGTCCCAACTCTGTCCTCATCTCACTATAATTCTCCCGAGGTGCCCCAAACTCTCACAAACCCCTCCTCAATCTCTTGAAGTTAGAAGCTCAAGTAAGGGATCATTAGTTTCTTTTCTTCTTATTTAGGTCAATGTTTTTTATATTGTTATTCCTATTTTATTATAAATTAAAAGTGTTGGGGTATGGTTTAAAACCTCCTCTATACTTCCCTCCTTATTGTTTTAATGACGAGAGAGATCATTCTCTCTCATTAATTCCTCCATGTACACCCATTACAATGTCGAAATTCTAAAAGGAATTTCTCTCTCATCATTTACATTTTAGATAATATTTTATATTATGCATATAAATTCCATTAAATATGTTGGGATATTATGTTTTATTTCCCCTAACTTTTCATTTCATGTATAAATGATGATAGGCCCCTTCCTCTTCCATCAACTCATTTTACGATTTCTATTTGACGTTGTTATGGTGATGAAGTTACACAAAATATTCCCTTTCTAGAATAATCATGTAAATTAATACCATTTCCATTACGCTATCATTGGTTTTAAACATTATGGACATTTATATGTTGATTTATGGACTACAATTAAGTATTCCACCTCTATTATTCATGGAATAAATTATGACGTTTAATGTATCTATGTAGTAGGATATATGTGGCACACTTATGTATGAAATGAAATAATTAAGAAGGGTTAACACTTATAGCTCTCCAATGCATTTGGTAAATATTATTATCATGATACTTAAAGTTCAATGAGTGTATAGTCATGCTTATTCAGGTGAAATTAGTGTTTAATCATCCTCCATGTGCAATGATCCTTGGCTAATGCTAATATGTAGCTAACGGTTGTGGCCACATCACTGTGTTATGATAATCATTCTGTATTAGTCTTTTATGTTCATGTTACTCTTTTGACCCATTTATATGAATATTTCCCAACATTTATTAGATTATACATGTTATTCCTTGTTTACTCCTTTACTAGGCTCTATAGCTCAGCGTTTTTATTTATTTCTTTAGGTTACCCAATGAAATTCTATGTACAAAAGAATATTGTTGTCATAAAAAAGACGTTTTCAGTAAGGATATAGTATTTTATGTCATAAAGAGTCAGGTAATGTTCATAATTTCCCATGAAACTAGACCTTTAGATCCTTGGAGTTGTATTATGTACATGTTTATGTAATAAATCATATTTAAATATGTAAAAAAGTGAATGGTTGTTAAAGTCAATATCATAGGATATTTTTAGTTATTTTTGGATTTGGATTAGAAAACCATAGTAAAATACTTAGGGATAAGACTAAGTAAAATAAAAACATCCCTAAATTTTGGTGAGTATAGAGTAGGTGGTTTATCATGAAAATGCATCCATGTCTAGAAACAAACAAGTAGAGGTGGCAATGGCACAGATGTATCTAGGGGTAAAACTGAAAAAAAAACATTGTTTTAAACTCGAATGGGAACTAGTGCATTAAAATGTTCCCTTCATCACTCTTGTTTAGACACTACTATGTGATATTATTTGGTATATTCATAATCATAGTAAAAACCATTATTATGGGGAAAATTCCCTTAAGAGTATATGTTCATAAGTAGATCATGGATAACATATATTGAAGCCTATATATGCATATGTTTAATAAATAAATGTAATTGATAAGATATACCATTTTCAATTGTATTCTCATATAATTGTTACACCTATCTTTCCTATTATTCTATAAAATGTCTGGTAATAGGAGGACTCGAGCTAACAACCAATTATAAGATCACTGTGATGACTATTCTAATGATATTTCCAATCCGATGGGTGTGGGGATCACAAAAGTTGTCATGATATTATCTCAGTTAACTAATGTTTTGAATAGAAACATGGGTCAAGAGGACAGTCCACACCCCCAATAAATAACAAGAAACAATCAAGAGCTTTATAAGAAATAGACCTCATACTTCTAATGGATCATCTAATCCATCAAAAATAGAACAATAGATCAACACCATTGATAAGATATTTTCCATCCATCAATTTTACGAACAATAAAATGTTCTTTTATCTGCATATCTTATAGAGGGTGAAGCTAATCAATGATGGAAATTGATAAAAAAAATATGAATACTGAGGAAGATATTGAGGCTCTGGAATGGATTGATTTCTGAAAAAAAATGATTAATATTTTCCTTGCACCCTCCATCTTCACAAGGCTTTCACGATACACCTCTGGATTTTTCATCACCCTTGAATGCAAGGTTGATTACTTATTTTGTTGGATAAAACCTGGCCTAAAAAATCACTAGTGATCTGTGCTTCAATAGATACAAGTAAATTGTATGATATTCCCTCAAAGTGAAATTGGAGTTTAGTGAATCTCATGTTTATCCGGGGTATAAGAAGAGAAATGTGGACATTAATTTTGGTGATCCGATGAATAAAGCCAATGGTGCAATGAAATTCCAACACCCCACTTGCCAAAGGAGCAGAATGAATCACCCCAGACATTTCATGAATGGGACTAGGAAATTATTTAGTTGTGTTAGAGGAGATAACCTAGCCATTAATTTCCAACAAGAAAAACCCACTGCAATGAAAGGAGAGAGGACCACTTGGTTCTACCCTCAAAATTTTTTTCATTAATTCAACATCAAAGAAATAAAGAAAATTTTCAAACCAGTGCATTAAACCATATGTTTCCAAAGGCAACCAACAACCTCCAAGGTAGTAAGAGAGATATTATTCCATCACTACCACTGAAGGAAACCCTAACAAAGATATGGTGATAAGTACACTAGTTATTCATTCAATAATAGAGAACATTTTTTTATTCTTCTTTTATTCATTCTTTTATATCACAAATGTTTAGTAGAACAATCCCAAGACCACCACAAATCATGGAAGTAGAGATGTCGGTGAGAACGAAAAATTGGGAAATCAATGAATCCCGTGAAAACAACTCCTCCCCTATCACATTCATTGGATTTAATATCCCTAAAAACCTTATCATACTACCTCAAGTTAAATTTTATGCAATTTTAGGCATGAATTAGATTTCCCTCTATAGAGCCAACATAAATTTTTATGATAGGTAAATCATTCTCTATATGGTGAATCGACCCCCCAATTTTGTAGAAGTGCATGGGTGAGGATGAATCTTCATTAGCACCATAATATCAAGAATTGATATTACTGCCCTTTGAGAACTCATATATAAAGGTTGTTGTGGAGTTTGAGGAGATATGGAAACAACTAGAGGATAATTTGGATAAAGGGATTATTACCCCAAGTGCTACAACATGTGGTGCACAAGTCCTCTTTGTTAAGAAGAAGGATGGGTCAATGCGCATTTGAATTGATAATCACGAGCTCAAAAAAATCACGATAAAGAAAAAGTATCCTCCACCCAGAATTGATTACTTGTTCGATCAGCTACATTGAGCACAATACTTCTCTGAGGATAATCTTTGGTTGGTACATTACCAAATAAGGGTGAAGAACGAGTATATACCCAAGACTTATTTTTGTGCAAGGTATGAACACTATTTATTAATAGTAATGCCGTTCAAACTCACTAATGGTCCATTAATCATCATGGACATGATTAATGGAGACCTTAAAGATTACCATCACAAATTTGTAGTAGTCTTTATAGATGATATTTTAATATACTCCAAACCATGGAGGATCAATAGGATTATCTAAGAACTATACAGGAGACCGTGAAAAAGGATATACTCTATGGAATGTACAACAAGTGTGAGTAATGGATAAAGGAAGTCTCATTCTTGGAAATTATCATCATAAGAAATAGGATATTATTGGATCCCTCCAAGACAAATTCAATTGAGGGATGTTTGAGGCCAACATCAGTGATAGATATCCATTGTAACCTAGGGTTAACTAAATTTTATCGCAGATTTGTGAGGAATTTCTCATGATTTTAAAACCCACATACCAAGTTAACTCATAAGGGTGTCATGTTTTCCTACAGTGATGAATGCAAAGAAAGATTGAATGAATTGAAAATGAGGCTTATCACTGTACTCATTCTCACACTACCCATAAGTGGAGAATGTTTTGTGGTATTTAGCAATGATTCGAAGAATGGCCATAGCTGTGTGTTGATGCAAAATGAAAAATTCATTTCCGATGATTAATGTAAATTGAGTGTTCATGAGAAGAAATATCCAACACATGAATTGGAGTTAGCTACATTAATTTTTGCTTTAAAAATTAGGAAATATAACCTCTTTAGGAAAGTAGTGTGAAATATATATAGATCACAAATACCTAATGTATATATTCACATAGAAACATCATAATAAGCACCAATGATGATTGATAGAGCTGATCGAAGACTATGACATCTCAATTCACAACCATCAAACGAATGTGAACAAGGGGAAAAATTCTCTAGGTAGAAAGTACAAATCAACACTTTCTTTGATGAGAATTGAAAATGATCCAATCTTCATATATTTGAAGAACATGGACAGGGTAATCATAAATAAGTAAAAATCATCAATCCTTTCAAAAAGGATTTCTCAACAGTCTCTTTTTGAAAGTTTAAACGATGCTCAAAAGTTTTATTTCAGAATTTAGAAGAATGTGGAAACTATCTGAAAAGGGACATCCTTAAGGTTTAATGTTAATGAAGATATAAGTTTCTGATTTGGGTCAAGACTATGTTTTCCATCTGACCTAGGGTTAATGAAATATTTTTCGGGTGATGCGCATAGTTAGAATTTCAGCATTCACCTAAGAAAGATAGAGATGTATCAAGATCACATAGAGCATTATTGATGGGATAATATGAACAAGGAGATAATTGAGTATACATAAAAGTGATTTGTATGTCAGCAAAATAAATATAAGAGGTATATGTCTAATAGGGTGATGCAACCATTACCCATACCAACATGGAAATCAGAGAAAATCACCATCGACATTCTCACCAGACTTCTGAAGACATCCAAAGGAAACAATGATATCTGGGATGTTGTGGATCATCTTACAAATAAATCACATTTAATTTTTGTATGAGAGAATTTCTCATTAGATCAAATGGAACAGATATACATTAGAGTAGTGGTAAGGCTGAATGGAGTGACACTATCTATTGTATCAGATCAATATCCAATATTCATCTCTATGTTCTGGAAGAACCTCCAATATGCTCTGAATAATATGATGAACTTCAGTACAACTTATCATCCTCAAACTAATAGATAATCTGGGTGTAAAATCCAAAAACTTGAGAAAATGTTGAGGCCATTCTTAATGGACTTTAAAGGATGATGGGATCAAAATATTTTTATGGATGAGTTCTCTTAAAATAACAGTTTCAACTCAAGGATCCATATGGTTCCTTTTGAATCCCTTTATAGGAAGTGTTGTAGATCACCAGCATGTTGGGATGAAGTAAAGGAGAAAAAACTCCTAGGTCCAAAAATGGTTGAATAATCAATGGAGACGGTTAAGAAAATCCCACAGTATATTAATGCAGCTCATTGTTTCCAGAAGAACTATTTGTATAATCGTCGACGAGACCTAGAGATTGATGTTAGAGACATGTAATTACTCCATATATCATTATGGAAGAGAGTTTTGATATATGGGAAGAATGGAAAGTTAGTCTATGGTACACCAGCCATTTCAAGTTCCTTGATCTCAATGGAACAGTGGCCTATTGACTAGGAATCCAATTGAAAATGTATCAGGTATATGATGTATTCCATGAATCACTCTCGAGGAAGTGCATACCCTACCCATCACATGTACTCAATCCAAAGGCGGTACCATTAGAGAATTAACACTCATATGAAGATAATTCAGTGAAGATCGTAGATCATTGGTAAAAAGTTCTATGAAATAAGACAATGCCTCTCAAAAATGTGTTTTGGAGAAGTCAAATGATAGAAAATGAATCGTAGTAATCAGAAGAAGTGATGAAGTAGAGTTACCCTTATCTGTTTTATTGTGGTAAAAGGAAATTTTTTGGGAGAAATTTATTAAAGAGGAATATTATAATGACCTAAATATTTAGTAATGATAATTCCTCTTAAAATAATAAAATGTGTAATTATGTAAAGTAGTTATAAAAAATATATGAAGTTCCTTATTTTTAATTTTTTTCATTTAAAAATATCCTTATGAATTGTTACGTTTCCTAATATATCCAATGAACTATTATCACATAATTAGTAGAAATATAGGGCCTTAAAAATTCAATTTACTCAGAAAAATGTAGTGATGATCTCTTCTAGTAGAATTTCTCCATACGAAGCCCATTTTTGAGAACTCAGAAAGGAGGTAGTGTCATTGGGCTTCATTTGTAACCAAAACCACGATGAACTTTAACATGTTATGCTTCAACGGAACTGTATATGGTAGATGAGTATGTTAATAGATATTACCACCTGAGTGATGTTATCAGATCCACCCCATGAGTCTGTCACCATCACACACCATTCCTATTGTTCATATGCAGGTGTTATAAGGGGTTATGTAAAAAACCTAGGAACTATGATTATGTGAATTATTTTTGAATAATGATTATACATTTATTTTATTATTGTTACTTTGGAAATGGTTTTTAAAGCATAAATAATATTTTTAGGTGATATATAAATTCAATTAAGAAATATATATTTATCAGTTAATAGATATTTAAATTAAATAATATTTTAATAAAATATTATTACTAAATTACTTGTTATTATATATAAATGATCATATAGTTTTTATGAATAGAATTTTTATTTTTATTATTGTTTGAAAACTATTTTTGTCAAAACCCATGAATACTCAATAAATATTTGTTTTTATTTTAAAAGTGAAAATTAAAATATTTAGAAAATTATTTATATAAAGTTTATATTATGTTTGGTATCAGGATGTCGATGTTCTCCAATGGTGAACTTTTCATAATTTTGTGAGTCAATGTAATTTTTTGGAAAAAATTAAATACCATATAAATATATAATGTTTTTATGACATTATAATGAATCAATAGTAACGTAATTAAATAATATAAAAGGTATATTCATGAAATATATGTTTTTCCTTTAATAAAATGATATTTTATATTTTTTTGATTAAATTTATAATTCTTTTGTTGGCCCTCCAAAACATATAAAACATTTTATCATTTTAAAATGATTTCATTGAGAGTGTGACTCGTCTCCAAATAAAAAGGCATAATTTTTTTTTACAATTTTATCCATTTTCCATATAAAATATTTATTTCCACACCCCTTAGGAAAAAACCATGGAAAAAACCTTGTGTATGT
Organism: Viscum album; assembly: GCA_963277665.1. Classification (NCBI taxonomy): domain Eukaryota; kingdom Viridiplantae; phylum Streptophyta; class Magnoliopsida; order Santalales; family Viscaceae; genus Viscum; species Viscum album. The sequence continues at coordinate 1,119,577,868 of OY728120.1, forward strand.
TTTTGGTTTTGAATATATAATTATATAGATTCCAAAAACGATGTTTGTGAAATATTAATGAATTCCCCTCTTTTTTCATATATAAACCCACACAATATCCCACTTATCTTAAATAAAAACTATATGATAACATCCTAAATCTTCCTTCCTCTCTCTATAATGTTCCCAAGGATTACCAAGCTCTCATTAATCCCCACCTAAAACTCCTGAAGTCACACACTCGAGTAAGGGATCCTCACTTTCATTCTTTCCTTATTTATGTCCAATTTTCCTTATATTGTTATACCCCCATTATTTTCAATTATAAATGTTAGGGTATGATTTCAAACATCACCTATAAATCCATACTTATTTTTAGTTATGATATAACCCTTTTTCTATCATTAATTCCACCCATGTACCCAAGCTACCATGCCGAAATTTTGTAAGGGATTTCTCTCTCGTCATTTACAATCATTATATTATTTTATATTATGAATCTAAATTCCATTAAATATGTTGTGATATTATATTAAATTACCCATTACTGTAGATTTCATATATATATTATTAGATACCCCTTTATCACTCATCTTCCCATTTTATGATTTCTACAGGACGTCGTAATATTGCCGAAGTTTCACAAAAAAAAATTAATGCCAAAATCATCATGTAATTGAATACCATACTAAGTTATCTATCAAAGGTATTAACCATTATTCACATGTACATTTTGATTTTTGTATTACATTTATATATTAGAAATGTATTATTTTTGCAATAAATTATGACATTTAACGAATTGATGTTGAATGATCAATGTGTCACACTTATGTATGAAATGAAATGATTAAAAACGGTGTGCCCTGATAGCGCACCAATATATTAGGTAAAGATTATAATAATGATACTGCATATGAAATAAAGGATTAATCATGATAATTCATGTGCAATGAGGGTTTACCTGTGATCCATGTGCAATGATCATGGCCTAATAAAAATAACATTTTAAATGTTGTTGACACATCTCCATTTCATGATAATCATGCTATATCATGAATTATGTTTATGTTTCTCTTATTCTCCATTGATATGACTATTTACTAATATGTATTTCATTATTTATGTTATTTATTTTTTAATCCCTTAATTGGATTTATATCTCACACTTTTTTATGTTTATCCTTAGGTTGTCCCAGGAAATTCTATGTACTATGGATTGTTGTGGTCATATAAAAAACTTTTCAATTAAGATGTTGTATTTTATGACTTATGTATTCAGGTAATGCTCATAATTTCCCATGAAACTATACATTGTGATCATCTATATTTTATTATGAGAATGTTTATGTAAAAAATCAGGTTTAAATATATAAAAAATTGCTGGGTTATTATAGAAGTCATCCAAAGAAGATGTAATCATATTTACCCACTCTGTATAGATTATTTATCCATATAATTAAAAATAATGTTTTTACTTGAAAAAATAATAACTGAAGAATCTTATATATGAAACTATAACATTGTTATTATGGGAAAATCATATTTCACCTTTATCCATCCTATAAAAAATTAATGAATTATTCATGTGTACATATTACTTACTATCTTAAAATAATACTGTAATTTAATTTTCATAACTACTTTACAAGACTTGTTATAATTATTAAAATAATATATATATGATTGTTATAAAATTATATAAATTCTAGATATTTAATATACCATGAACCCCCTTACCCTTCCACTCGTTAGAATAAAATGTTATAGCTCTTGTGTATGTATGGCCTACCGTACAATAGATGTTATATAATTCATTTTCCACATCTGAACATCAGTAATGATAATAAAAATTTATAGGATGAGTAAATATGATAATTATTATGTTAATATAATTTTTTATATGATTTAACTAATTAGGATGTGTAGGTATGGAAAATTTCATGACAAACCATTTATTGGAAAAAATGAAATTATCATTTCAAAATGAGAATTAAATAATATAGTAATAATAAATAGGTCATAAAATGTAATTTTTGGATTATATATTATAGAATAATTATTTATATGTTTCTTTTATAATTTAATAACATAATTTAAACATTTAAACATTCTATTAAATAACATTCAACTAAATGAAAGTACTAGGTATGTGATTTTAGACTCTCTTTTCGTTGAGTGGGACACATGTTTTACTCACCACTTATTTAGTTTTTATGATTTATATTCTTACCATAGATATATTATATAATTAATTTGTTTTTATTCGTGGTATTAATCTTTTTATTTGTTTTTTTATCATTTCATGTGGATTATTTTTTAAATGATATCAAAACGTTCAGGCATTATTTAACAATATCATCATTATTTAGGATTATTTATGTTTATTTATTTAATGGAGATTAATTTATTCAATTATAATTTTTTCTAAAAATATTAACAAAAATGTATTTAATGTTCTCATGTAAATTTTAAATGTAAATTTTAACCGTATTTCAGATTTTATTACTTATTTTAGAGGGAAACTTTTTATTAATTTATTAATAAAGGACATTTTGGATTTTTATAAAAAATAGAGAAGAAATTATTTTCTATTCTTATATGGTTGGAGTCGAGTATATTATGTTCATTAATCCATGATATATTGAAGTATCTATTTCAAACTTACATAAATATTTTCAATGATATTTTTTTCCATTGTATTTGCATAGTTTCTTTGTAAATGTGATTTTTTAAAGTGAAAATGATAATTTCCTCAAAATTATTTTCAATAATCTTGATTCTCTATTAATTAAATAATTCACTTAAATTTAATCATTTTATATTTCATGTCTATTAAATATCCATTTCCATTTGTCCCCAATATAAATATTTTTATAACTATATACTAGTTTTAAATGAAATGAATATTTTAATGTTTTTTTGGATTGATAGGGAAAATATTATAAAATCTATAAATTTTAAAAAATATGAATATTTTATGTTAGGTAACTTTTTTATGAATTAAATCATTTATTATATATATATTTAATTCATTATACCTGAGATACATTGGTCTATCCTAGTTATTTAGAAATATCTCTTTGATGTGTTTGTATTCGCATGGGATGGATGAGTTGGATAACCATAGTTAAGTGGACTTTCACATAGTATGTTTTAAACAAAATTTAGAAACGCCTTAACGGTAAAGGTATCATGTTCTTCAGAAACATGAAATATGATAATTAATATTTTTTTATCAAATTAGATACTATTATTATCAGTTATAGTTTCACAATGATATTATCTCTTGATGCCTTTCCTTATCTGATCATTGATTATATGGAATGTGTGATCAAATATTTACCTTTTCATATTTATCATCCATTATATATTAATTATGTCATATTAATTTAATGGACTGATTTTTAGGATAATTACCTTTCTATATTTATTTTTCCAAATCTAATTATCATATTCATGTTATTTAAATGGAACATGTTGTCTGTTTTTTATCATACAACGATTTGGTGCTTATTGAGTAATGATAGATTCTATAGTACATAACATGTACTGATAATTAATGATCCCCTTATTTCAACACATCCACCACATATTATTGATGTTTTATATGATTTATATAATGTCATAAACTAGAAATAATAATTTTTTTCTTGAAAAAAAAAATTTTAATTGGTGCTTTTAAATGTAATATGTGAATATTGTATGTATATAGTTTACCAAGAATAATAAACTATTTGATCACTTGATATGTGATTACATATATCTTATTTGACTATAATATAATATCAACCATCTCAAGGATAAATGTGTTAGGGTCTCTACAGTTTGTATCAATGAAAATATAGTAGAAACTATGGTAACTAGATTTATGAAAAAACAAATAAGAGAACATAAATATATTATAACCATTGAGGATAATTTTATAAAAACATTTTAATTTTTTAATAAGGAATATTTTATGTGTTTTGTTTCAAGAAAGAAATCCTTATTTGGATATTACTAGTTTGTGTGGTTTTGGAATATAGGATCTGATGGGTAATAAATCTAAAAAAATGGTAGATTATACTAGGACTTGATCATCACCTTGAGAACGAAAAAAAGCCTTACATTACAAATGGTTTGACTCTCTCATAGATTATTCATAGTATTATTATTATTTTGATAATAAATCATAAATAATATATTAAAAATAGATGTATCCCTAATAAAACCATGATTATGATTAATATATTATGTTATATTATTTATTTTTCTAGTTTTGGGATTATACTATGTGTATCATAATTCTAGGATCAACTGTTGTATATAAAATCATACAGAACTAGTGAATGAAAAATGGGATGGGAAAATCATCATTTCATGTAATGTAAATGGTAAAAATGACCAACTCATTGATGATTTTAAGAATATTTTTGAATAGAACTAGTAACCCAAGCATTTTCATCATTTAAGGAGATAGTATCATGTGATAATAAGATAGTGAATGAATTATCATGGAATTGTGGCTTCGCAGGGAAGAAAGAGATGAATGTGAAGATATAGTAAAATATTAATAAAGGGATATAGCGAAATAATTATTTTCTAACAAGAAATAATTTAAAAAAACAAAATATTATGTGATTCAATGGAATGCGAGTTTTCATCATTTGTGGAGTGAAAGAAAATATTTCTACCTATTTAACGGTTAAAAAAATACATTGTAAAATTATTCAATAATATAGTCTTATTAAACTATTAAAAATATCATCTCATGTTTCAATGTAATATTCATTAGAATAATATAAGAGATGAAGTTCAAGTATATGATATTACAACATTTTGAGTGGAATGAATGATGTTCTTTTTTCTCGATTCAATAATTATTTAATTTTTTAATTTTATCAGTGATATCTTCGTTATTAGAATAATGAATTGTATAATGATTATAAATTTATATTTTTAAATAAGAATCTGAATGCATATGTTAACAAATATTTATAAATAAGAAAAATAATTTTATGGAAAGGTTAAATTCCTGTAAAAAATTATTGATTGAAACATAACCTTCAATATGCATACAATAATTAGATAATGAATTTAGGATAATTTGTTGATTTATTAGGATTAAATAAGTTGGATACTATTTACTACCTTGGAACTAATTAATATTTTGTTTACAATGTGGGTCATAAAATCATTAAGGGAGTTAAAAATGTTTTTGGATTTATGGAATATATCCACTGATATGTTTTCTATTTATGGTATAATAAATCACAGATTTTTTCAATAATTTTTTATAGTGATTCAAGTTATTTCCATGTTTTATGATATTATGGTATCAATGTATTTACATGTTCAGAATGTTACATTATGAACTCCTTTATGTTTTCTATGGATAAATGTTTGATATTTTTTTCATTTAGAATATTGTCACTTATTGAATGTTTTTTGACCATTGGAAATTATTTTTGAAGGATAAATTATGATTTATCATATTAGATAACCTATTCTAACCATTTTAGTTCTTGTGATTATTTTGAGGTTTAATGAATGACCTATGGTTCTTACGATTCAATAAAATTTACATAGGAATAAAATTTCGTCATAAATATCAATTCCTTGGTGTACGAAATGATTTAGAGATAACTATATCATAACCAATGAATGATATTATTCTTATGACATGGGATTTTATCAAGTATGTTTTTTATTATTTAGTGATTTATCAATAAGGAAATATAATTCCTTAACTTTAAGAAATTATTATTGAAAACAAAATTGTATCCTTTTTACTATATATTTGATAAATCATATAGTAATTTAGATCATCACAGATGTATGGATTTTAGTCACATAGAATTCCATTGATTATTTACTTTATTTTGATAAATGACCATTATCATTCCCAATAATTAGTTATGCTTTTTTTGCATCTTAACATTTAACTATTGTTCTCTTACATAGAAACATAGTTATATGTTATTACATATAAAATTTATAAATTTTTATATTTCTATCTCTATATATCTATTATTAATAGGATATCCTAATAACCCTTTTATGATGTGAGATTCTAAGAAACTTAATTATATAATAATAAATCATTGATTACCAAGATCAAGTTTAATTTGTGAGGACTCAATTTATTTAAAGAGGAATGATAATAACTCCTTGAAATTATATTTTAATAACATTTTATTCGATATCATTTATTGAAAAAATGAGTTTATGTTGTTTTACATGCACCAAGGATTTTCTGTGAAATCATTCATTATACACTTGTTCGATGTTTATCGAACAATATTATACTAATAATAATATTATTGTATATTATAATTATCACCTAACTCATGGAATGAAAACATTCAATAGAAACAACGAAATTATTAATATTATATGATTTAATTATATAAAAAATACATTTATTTTCATTCAATTGATTATAAATTAAAATTAGAACCATTTGAATTAAAAATAATTGTTTTCTGTGAAAAACTAGTTTTTTCTAAAAAAATGTTTATTTGTACATTGTGAACATAAATTAAAATTAATTTTTTACACTTTTATAATATTTATTTGATAAATTGAAATTATTTTTTTAATATAGAAGATATTGTTATTCTTTTATTATTTTAATAAAATATTCTATAATGATTAATTTTGAAGTGAAAAATGAAAATACAAGTTTTTATAAAACTATCATTTTATTTATATGTAAATTTCTATTTATATATTCAAATTGAAAAAAATTAAAAATTATTTAGTTTTATATAATCTCATTAATTAAATTTTAGTCCTAATTATATCAAATTTTTTATAATTTCATTTCTTTGTCCTAAAATTACCTACTTGAAGAAAACAGTTCTTCATTTCATTCTGAAAATGTATTTTTAAATTAAATTATTCAAATTATATATTTTCAATATCAAAAATTTTTAATTAAATTTCATAATTTTACTCACATTTATTAAATCATCCCTTTTATTTTTGGTATTTATGAATACTAAACTTATTGATTTTATTACCATGATAAAGGGTAAATCTTGAGATTTTTGTTAACAATAAAATAATAAGAACCATTGAATGAAACAAAACCCTATATAATTCATAAATTATGATTTAATATTTATCATAATCATCCATGATCTATACCTATGGTCTTTTAGGAAACAAAAATAATATATCAACTATTAAATTATTTTATTTAATGAAATGTCAAACATCACATACACTTATTTTTATTAAGTGTAATGTTTTTATTATGATGTTGTCCAGATTTTATGTATGACTATATATATATGTATATAAAATATATAAGAAATATATTCCTAATTTTTATTTATTATTTATTTATATTTATGAAATAATTATCATAAATTCCTGCCTAACACTAATATAGTATTACATTAAATTATAATGAAATAATATAAATGTTATTAAAAATAAAATTATTGATAAATATTTAATGATTTCGTGTCTAAAATAAATTTTAGTGATATATATGACATATTAAAGATATTTTAATGAATTAAATTCCAATTCCCCCTTATCCATGATGTAGTTTATTCTAGATAAAATAAATAGTGTATTTTTTAAAAAAATATATATTTTACAAAAATCAATATTATTAAATTATTTAAAATAATTAAATTGTTAAAAAATAAAAATGGGGAAAAAACAATATAAAATGTCCTAAATTATACATTTATAGGTAATTTGGAAGAATTTTTCTTAATATAGTGTTATTATAGTTTAATCTTTTGTGAAATTCCAATATTTCACATATCGTCAATTATAAAAGGGAACCCATACCTTCACATAATTAGACCATATATACATCTAGATCAACAAAAATAATAAACATTATCTTATAAAAATCCTTATCCATGAAATCTATGTTATGTTTCTCTCAAAAATAACATCAATAAATCCAGTAAAAATAAATCTAAATGATGTATACCGAAAAAGATATAATTGTATTCACTAACTCTTTCATGTTTATTTATAATTATAATTCCTCATAATGTTTTTCTTACTTTAAAATTATTTCATCTTCTATAAAACATACAAATATTTTTAATTATTATAATGTGAAAAACATATTACATGTTTTATCAAACATATGAAAAACTAAAGAATCATGCGTGTGTACGCACAACTTAATATATTCATTAAGCGGTGTAATTATTTTCATCACCACTTTATTGGGAATGATATATAGATTGAAATAATTAATATATATTATAATTATGAAATTATATCAATTCTATAAATTTAATATATCATACACTCTCTAACCCTACAACTCATTACGGAAATGCTATCTTCACCCGTGCGTATTTACGACCTACCGTCCCCATGAAGAAATGAATTTCATTTTCCACAGAAAACAATCAAGGGTGACTATAAAAATGAATATAATGAGTAAATTTTATACTCATAAAAAATAATTATAATTATGTATATTATTGTATTGAATAATATATTCATGTACAAGAAATTTCATGATAAAACAATTATGGGTAAACAAGGGAATTAATACCGGAAACAGTGAAATGAATAAAATATTTTGATTAATCTATTTGTAAAATGGATTATATGGATTATATATATGAGATAATAAATATTAATATAGTTTTATTATAAATTAATATCATTCATCAAACCAATTTTATAGGAGATTAATACACATTTAACTAAATGAAATATTAAGGTGATTTTTTTTTCTGATTTTTATGTTTGTGTGAAACATAATTTATTCACCACTTATTAGTTGATTTGTTTATATAATTCCCCATTGATATATTATATCACAAATAACATTTTATTTATTTTAATTAATTATTAATTTCATGTTTTTTCATTCATTGGGCATATTACTAAAAGGGTACAAAAGTGGTAAAGGTTTATTTCACAATTTGATCATTATTCAGATTTTTTATATCTAAGCCTCCACTGAGGAAGAATTATCTTCCATTTCTAGGGTTTCAAAAAATGTTTTCAAACGTTTTCTATTACATTTTTTTTAATTTCATTTTTAATGAATTTTATATTTGGAATAAATATTTTAAATATAATCTAATTTTCATTATCCGAACAAGTTACTTTTTGGATTTTTATAAAATAATTGAGAATAAATGTTTTTATAAACTTATAAAATATGAGTAGTTTTTTTCTACCTTTATGATTCTTTTTTTAGGATTATTTTACACTTTTAAATTGATATATTCATTGAATTTTTTTCCCTATGATTTTTGTTGTCTATTGTTAAAATTGAGTTTTCAAAGGGAAAAATATATTTTCCTCTAAACTAATTTCAATAATCATGTTATAACAATTGTTGAAGAATCAATTTATTTGGGATCCATAGACGTTTAATTAGTCTTAAATATTCATATTATTATATCATGGACATAATTATTTCCTAAATATCATTCCATTTTTACATATGATGAATATGTTAAATATTATTTTCATAAATGGGTAGATATTGACAAATTAAAATTTGTCAGATAATATATATATTTTATGATAAGGTACATTGTTTATGAATTATTGAAATTATTTTATATCTGATTAATGATTTTATAATGAATGAAACTGGTGAGACATAGTTATTAATGTCCATTCAATGAATTATTAGTCTTATGGGATGAATCGGTTGGATAACCTCTATTACGTGAGTTTTAAACCAAATTTTTTAAATTGTCTTTTGAAAGGTCATGATGGTAATGTTATCATCCTCCTGGGAAACATTACATCATATAATTCTGAATTTAATTTATTTTAATTATTATTATTATTATCCATGGTATTTTCACAATTATATTATATTTGGATGCATTTCATTCTCATATCATTGATTATATAGAATGTGTGTTCATTTATTTTTCAAGACATATTCATTAGTAATTATCTATTTATGTTATAAACATATTTAAATAGAATGTGTGTTCAAATATTTAAATTTAAATATTGATTTTTCCATATCTAATTGTGATATTCATGTTATTTAAATTGTATATGTGTTCAGTTATTTACCTTTCTATATTGTTTGGGATTATTAATTCAGGATATATTTTAATGTATTTAACTCTTACTGATCATTTTATCTCACATTTATTTTATTTCAATTTCCTATAATTAGTTGATATATATTATGAATGATATGAAATGATATTATAGTGATTATAATGATATTATAGACGAAAATTATGTTTTAATTTGTGTTTTATAATGTAATATATGAATGATGTATGCATGTAGTTCACAAAGACTAATAATATTTTTTCCATAATGATAAAATTTCATGTATCATATCCAAATTTAATAAAGTAACCACCAAATATGATCTACAAGGGTCATGGTTTCATAATATTCCACATCAATTCTATATATATTCCATCACTTTTTATTATCGTATTTATTTGTTCATCATTCAATTTCTTTTATTCATTCTAATATAATCATAGCAGAAACACTAAAATTATGTAATAGATATACATATATCTAGAACAACATCATATCACTTATAATTCATTGTTCTTATAATCCATATTATATTTCCTTTTTTGGGTTTTTTAATTTCCTATATTCAATAAAAAAATTATAGCCTCTATATTTACACATAATAATGGTATCTGATCATGAATACATTTACTCATGAAATACATGTGATTTTCTTATTTTGCAAAACTATGATCCCAAATTAATATAATTTAAATGTTTAAGAAACATAATAAGGAAATCAAATAGTCTCTCGGAAAACATTAGACTCTATATGTATGGTTCGATCACCTAAACCGAAGGGAATGAAAAGCACTGAAATGAGGGAGTGAAACTAGATTTAGAATAATAGAATAAATTTTTCATAGATATATCCAAAAATATCAGCCAAATTATAAATATAATTATTATTAAATCAGGTTTTCTTATTTCCTATCCCAACTATTTAAAAATCATATAATTTTGAATGAATAAAAAAATTAGTCATTTTTCCCTTATGTGGAATTAAATCCCAAAACTCTCAATTATATTTCCAATTTTTATAAATATAATTTCAAAGAGTTATTTATTAAAATATATAGATTTGGTGGCCATTACACAACTTAATCCATATCCATATGTGATGACCTTCATATATCTCATCCTTTACATGGGGTTTTTCAAATACCATACCTTTGTAGTTTAATACTATACTATATTTACATATGAATTATCTTCTCATATGAAATATATTAAAATTTATACCAACCATTACAAAATAAATAGAATTCATCGATGACCTTTACATAAAAAATTAAAAATAGTAATTACAATTCTATGATACTCAAAACTACCCATATTCAAATCATTCCATTCACTATTGTTACTTCAACCATCAAACATGGTTTTCCATCACCCCTAAAAGAATAAATCTCCTTGAATATAAAAATCTTATATCTTTATACTCTACATATTTGTTGATTTTTTTTACAAAGCCGGAATACCCACAATCAATTAGAAAACATCCAAAAAACCCAATCCAAACCACAACACCATGATTGAATAATTAGTAATCATCAAATGAAAGGCCCCATGCTTTATATTACAGGGTTGTGATAATTAATACGGAAAAAACTATCCTATATATTTCAAAAGTACTCTAAAAACACCGATGAAAAATAAAAGGACCAAGAAAATTAAATATAAAGGGAGAGAAGAGTTAAGTATGTAAGACCAGATACCTCTTAAAATATTATCTTATTTATGAGAAAACAATATATGGGATATAAGTAAAAGGTATTTTTCTGAATAAAATCCCCATTATATAACTTTCAGAAATCTCACTACAAAAAAAAGACCACCACATCAGAAGAGAGAAGCACATAAAAAACAGAATTACAACCCATTATATAATAATCCCATGAAAATAACAGAGAAACTATAATGATTCTACTAGCATCACAAATTACAATAGAATTGACTCAAGTATTTCAAATAAATACAAAAACAATATTTAGTAAGTTAACATAATGATATACACTTATAAAAATGTATGAAACCACAAAATTTCCCAATTATAGTCTATAATCATAATTGTTATCACATAAACCACTCCAAAAAAACAAAATATAATTAAAATATACAAGACATTTGTCACTCTTTTCACATGAATTTTATATGTTTTGAAAATATATAATCACCCAAATTAATATATATAACCCAAATCCTTCAGTACTATCATTACATTATTTTCTAATTCATGTATGTTTATTTCAGGAGTCAACTCTTTATTATAATATAAAAACATCAATAATAAACATTATTAAGAAACAATCACTCTATACCAATTTTAAATAGATTAAATTGTGATTATATATATAAATTATTAGGGACAAACATTATTTATAAAAACCCTTTATATGTGTATTTATAGTTTGTGAAAACTAAATCTAAACAAAACAAGTCAATATTTCCAAAATTAATTATTAAAAAAGTATTACAAAATGTTGCATTGACAACATTTTAAAGTCATTTATTTAAAATTATCATATACAATACCTTACAACTTTTATCTTTTCATGGGAATAAATTAAAATATTAAAAATTTGTATCTTTTGGTCTAATTAATGAATGAATACAGTAGATCATTCCATAAACATAACACTACAAAAAGACACGATTCAATTCTAAATTTAACAGAACATTCCCTTGACTTCTATATTATTAAATGAAATTGTAAATAATATCACTCTTGGGAAAATTAAATACTAATTATTTGAAATTTCTTGAGAGTGGATAATAATAATTCTTGTCATCGTTAAAGAGTTTTATAAATAATCGACTAAATCCTATTCTCCTAATAAATACATGAAATAACCAATAATAAATAATTATTTGAAGTTTAAACCTGGTAAAAAAGTTATAAAATAATAAGGATGCATCAATTCCAAGATTTAAAATAATTTTTTTAGTCTAACATCTTTTAATATCATAAGGGAAATTTTAATTATAATACATTAAAAAATAAACTGCATGGAAACATTCCACATACATTAAATTCATATAAAGCATTTAATAAGTTTCATATGTCAACAACTATAATGGAATTTAACTAACTGAAAATTAATTTTTTTGATTTTTGAAACACTTTTTGGTTAAGTGAGAACCCACCATACAAATCACTTTGAGGCCAAGTGAGAAATAACATATCATCACATGGAACCATTAACAAGTTAGTGCAAAAAACCCTGTTCAGGACCAAACCCATCCAAAAAAACACAACAAAACATGTAGAGCCATCACTTTGTGGCTAAGTGAGAACCAAACTCAAGATCCTTCATGATCAGAAACGTCATCATCATATCCTCCACCACTATCCAAATTTTCCAAAGAAACAATGGAAGCAGCACAATGTGGGGGCATGCACTAAGAGCAAGGACAAATGAGCAGAGAAGAATCATAAGATTAATTTGCGAAGACCCTGGAACACAGAAACGGAACCCCAAAGGGACAAACAGTGAAATAGGGGAGAACAGGTGAGGAAATTGCTCAATCACCGAGCATTTCTATGGTCACCCTCTACGACCACATATTGACCAGGGAGAAGATAATGGACCAGCCTGTTCCGACCCCAAAGAAAACCAGAAATCAGAATTGATGAGGAGAGGAAATCATAGGTACCAATCATTCCTGCATCTACCATCCGCATATGCATATTACAAGGAAAACAAACAATTACACTACCTCAAAGAAACCAGCTACCCGCGCAAGAAAGGAAACAAGAATACGCAGAGTTGAAAAGATCTGGAAACCAGCTACCACGCTGCCTCTCGAAGATCACTGGCATAGAAACCGTCAATAACGTAGAAGGCCGATGCCAGAATACCCGAGCCGACAGAAATCTGAACCATCCAATTTCCCGACGGCAGCCACCACACACATCCGGGACCAGATCCGCAAGAAGCTCACCACAAAGGCGCCGAATCTTCTTGGCATCTAGGAGGAGTCGTATCAGGATGAGGGAGATGAAGTGTGCAAGATATGTCACTTTAGAGATGAGAAGAACCCTAGGAGATGAGTTGGGAGAGAGGAAGCGGTAGCAGGAAACCCTAGCACCGAGGCAGGTCACGCTCGCGTTCCGCTCCTTACGAGCCCCTCCGACTATAATGGAGTTTAAATTAATTTGGATAGTGTTATAGAAATATTAATACTGGCAATAGATATGAGTGTTATGAAACGTTATTAATGGATGTCATAATTATGACAATAATGATGACTCATGAATTCCCAATTAATTCCCCTCTTAATGGCCAACCTTTAACATTCTCACAGTTGGATCGGATCTCATGTACTCTATAAATATGGTGATATGTTAATGAAATGAGATGGATTGTTGGATCTACATTTTGTGTTCTCTACATCTTGTATTTATCTTGTATTTGTATTTCCATTTGTCGTCGTCATCGTCATACGCAAATACGACATTTGTTTTCTCAACGATGTGCTTCGCCTACGATTGATCTTACATTTCCGGTTTCGAAATGCTTCGCGGTTTCAATCGGTGTTCGATCAATTTCATAACACATTATCAGCACAATCGTCATCTCCGCATTGCGCATCGTGATGGTGCTACCTTCAACCCCATCATCGGCATAAGAAGAATTTTTTGGGAAAAAGGTATGTCACATGTTTTTATAAACATTATTATTTTGACATACTATTTCGCATGCGCATCGGCTCCACTCATTCAAAGTGATACATCAAAAGGGTGAGTCTAATTTTATATTTAAGATATTGTTACATTTATTTTTCCCCTCTTGATAAATCTGAAAATAATACATGATTTCCTTAATCATTTGGTGCGGAAAAAATAATGAGCTCCTGAAGAGCTGTAATGACTCACGATTGACAAATTTCAGTTCATTCCCTGGAGAGAATGTATTTGATTAATAACCGATTTGGTCGATGTTGAGACAAACATCATTCATCAAATGAATAAAAAACTACACCACCAGAAGTAGTGGAATGATGAACATCGCGTACCCGTCGTACGTCAAACCGTTGAATGATGAACATCGCGTACCCGTCGTATGTCGAGCCATTGAACGATGAACATCACGTACCTGATGTACGTCGATCCGTTGAACGATGGACATCGCGTACCCGTTGTACTTCGAGAGGATGTTCGATGAACAATGCGTACCTGTAGTACGTCGAGATGATGTTCGATGAACATCGCGTACCCATCGTACATCGAGATGAAGTTTGATGAACATCACATACCCATCGTACGTTGAGCCAAAGTTTGATAATCATCGCGTACCTGTCGTATGTCGATCCGAAATTTTCTAATCATTCCATGAACCATGAAATTTCATATCTCTTATTTCTTGTTCCCCCTGAAGGTGTCAAGTTTGATTATGCTATATAAAGGTTCATGATGGAGATGATATTTACTTTGAATATTTGTAAATATTTGTTTTATTTATTCTCTTTCTTTAATTTCTTATAAAATGTTTTAGAGAAATTAAATATTCTTGATGAAAAAGCGCAAATATATTTTATATATATCCATCCCCCGAAGTGGATGAAATTGATGAAAATGATGAGTTGAATATCCATGCTATTGTCTTGAAGACACTATAAAACCCATCCCCCGTAGTGGATGAAATTGATTTGAATATTCATGTAATTGTCTTGAAGACACTATAAAACTTGAACAAACAATTTTATTATATTCCCTGGAGTGAATGAGAATATTTATTGAAAATGATTTATTTCATTCCCCGAAGTTAATGCAAATATACCTCATTTTATTATAAATCATGTTCGAGGTGAATATGATGTTTTGTGAATGATCATTGTGTTGTATTTGTTTATAACAAATAATAAAAATATAACCACCAGAAGTGGATTGATGATAGTAAATATTTACATAGCACAAGGAATTTTATTGATATTTATAAAATATTGCATCCCTAAAGGATGATATGAAAATAATGTCCTTTGACATTATATTGAATAATATCTTCATTTATCATTTATTGTTCCCATAGTAATGATATCAAGGGAAACATTATTATTTATCATATTATTATGGTTTATCAATATCATCTAATTTAATTCATCTATCCCCTGAAGTGGATGTTGTTGTTCATATAATTCGTAAATAAAATTATTGAATTACATAGTTTTGATAATCCGATATATATTAAGAAAATGATTTTACCACCTAAAGTGGTTAAAACAATGATCATCATAATCAATAAAATTTATATTTTATTCATGATGATCATTAATGATAAATAATAAATTATTATTCATGGATCATGAAATCCGATGAATGAATTCATTCCCCGATGTGAATGTAATATTAATTACTATATCTCATTCCTTGAAGCGAATGAAATTATTCATGATTTTTTTTATGATTTATGATATCATGAATATTTGAGAGTTGATGAGGTTTGACCAAAAGATTTATCTTTCATTTGATAAAGTGAATGTTGTTTGTGAATTATAATTTTTGGATGGTGATAAAGTGTGTCATGAATCCATATGGTTCTTCCACATTGGTTCTCGCTACCACATTCACCAGCTTTAAAAGTTGTGGGGGCTCCTATCCTAGGTAGATGTATTGTAAAATAATATTTGGACCTGAAGTTCCAAAATATTTTGTCCAGAAGTTCTAAATTATTCAATAATCCCCTTGGTGATGAGCCTAACCCTTTATGATTATATTATGAATTCATCAACCACCATAAGTGGAAATTATAACGACAAATATGAGTTTTCACAATGAAAGATCCTGAAGATCTTATATGTGTCGATCTTGAAGAAAAATATTATTTTGATTAAATGCTTTAAAAGAACTCATATATACATTAGTATATGCTCATATAAGTACATTTACCGGTAGTGAAAATTAAAAAACGACTCAAGAAGAGAGAATATATTTCTACTTGGTAGTACAAATTCTTAATGCTTTGTTAAGTCTCAATGAGATATATGAATGGTATTCTTGAAAATGAATATCATATGGAGACAAAAGAGGTACCTCGATATGTAAAAAACATTCAAAAAAGTGACTATAAAGAATTTGTTATGTACAATCGAATCAATAATGGTAAACTAGAAGTTTACTGATCCTAGCACTTCAAATATATGACATGACGATTTAGGTCATCTGGGATTAATTATAATGAAAGATATTGATTCAAGTATACACGAGCATAAATTTATTGATAACATAGTAGACATCCATCAGGGGGAGAATGATGAATTTATTTAATGGATGCATGTCTACAAAATTATAAATAAATTTATTATCATTAAGTCATTATGAATCTCCCCTGTATAATAATTTACCATGAGGATATATCATTAGCAGCTATTATGGAAATAAATTTCCCATATACTTATGAAGAAGTATATATGGGCGCGCCCACCAACCATGTGATCCATCTATATGAAAGATTCATCCACTAAGTGATCACATGTGTTATTTGCTGTTGGTGAGGATACATTGCATGATATTCATGTTGATTAAATGAAATACTGAGTATCATATATTATATGGTCCTGCAGAACCATGGACAAGATGCTCACAACACTTACATGAATGTAAAGTGTTGAAAATCAATAGTCTGATTATACACACCTGAAGTGTGGTTGAACTGATTATATAAAATCATTGGTCATCATGAGTAGAAAGCAATAAATATATTTTCCCTTGAAGAGGAAAATGAATATATCGACAAAATAATATCTTTTTAGATATTGTCCCTGAAGTGACACTCGTTCCAGAAAAATTATGAGATCTCAATCAAATGTTGTTGATGATATATTTTCTATGAATGCTTTTAAAACTCATTGACTATGGATTTTTATAGATGTCGACGTCATAATAATTGGCCAAAATTATTAAAGGAACTTATGAAATGTTAAACATATAAAGTTCTGGATTGATTATCCAAACTATAAAGACTATTGAATACCAATGATCTTATATTATTCATTATTTGGATATTTATATGAATCCCAGAAGGATTTGAAATGCCTGAAGCATATTAAAAATTATGGAAGTTTCACCCAATTTGATAAATTATGTGGTGAATTGAATAAGATTTATCCATATTATGTTAAGGAAGAATATGAGTTGAATTTATCATCCCATGGTTTGTATGAATTATTGTATTATTGAGGTGTTTTGAAAAACATCTACATTCTTGAAGAGTTTTCTAAAATCAATGAATTATTTGATCATGAAATTACATGGAATGTCCTTGTATTTTGAGTTAATCATCCTGAAGATGAAATGTTAATTTTTGAATGGTTTTACCCTTAATGAATAATTAAAGTGATATATTTTATATATAAGGGGTTGATAAAGAACATACTTATCCCAGAAGGATTAAATATAAATTCACATTTTATTAATACGTGAAGGATATACATGTACATGTGGGTATGTACCTTGCAAATGGCAATGAATCATATTATGATGTAAGGTAATGTTCTTCCCTATTAATTGAAATCAAAAGGGTACAGATTACTATTATTCCAAAATTCAGAACTGAATGTTTTGGTTATGAATTGATCATAGAAATTCTATGAGTGAAATGATGATCATTATGAGTGGGAGATGTAATTGTTGTACTCTTTTTCCCTTAGTCATGTTTTTCCCATCGGGTTTTCATGATAAGGTTTTTAATGAGGCAACACTCTGGGGACTTGATGTCATTGTACTCTTTTTCCTTAATCAAGTGTTTTCCCCTAAAGGGTTTTTCCATGATGAGTTTTTTGATGAGGCAATAATACATCATAATAGATATCCAATGGAATGTTATAAATTATTATGGATATCTACAATTAATGGAAATTGATGGTCTTCCCCATGAGTTGGAATTTTTAATGAGACCATTCATTATTACCTATGGTCTTCCTCCCATGTCCTGAAGACATAATTAAATAATAATATTAATTGTTGTCCTGAAGACATAACTAAATGATATAATCAGGGGGAGTCGGGAATGCTATACTCTTTTTCCCTTCATCAGGTTTTTTCCCACTGGGTTTTCTTGATAAGGTTTTTAATGAGGTAGCATGACATGAAATTCATTTATTTTGGCTTCACATAATTTTCCCATAGGGTTTTTATTAAGAGAAGATTAAAATAAGATTCCATGAAATTATGACATCCAAGGGGGAGTGTTATGAAACGTTATTAATGGATTTCATAATTATGACAATAATGATGACTCATGAATTCCCAATTAATTCCTCTCTTAATGGACAACCTTTAATATTCTCACCGTTGGATCAGATCTCATGTACTCTATAAATATGGTGATATGTTAATGAAATGAGATGGATTGTTGGATCTACATTTTGTGTTCTCTACATCTTGTATTTAACTTGTATTTGTATTTCCATTTGTCGTCGTCATCGTCATACGCAAATATGACATCTGTTTTCTCAACGATGTGCTTCGCCTACGATCGATCTTACATTTCTGGTTTCGAAATGCTTCTCGGTTTCAATTGGCGTTCGATCAATTTCCTAATAATGAGTAATTATATACAACCTTCCTCGGATGTCATAAAAGCGTGTTTCTCGGTCATTACTTATATAATTATCAAATTACTATAATAGCCACATCATAATATTTTCACCATATTATTATTTTTATTAATCTATTATCAATATTATAATATATTACCCATTTTATTAATATACTACTTTAATTATTTATACATAATAGAAATTTATCATAATAAATCAGGAAGAATATTTAATTCATAAAAAATATGATTCAAAAATGACTATCATGGACTTTTATCATACTTTCATATCAATTATTTATATTTTTCCTAAATAAAGTTTTCTACCTAATATTTTTATCTTAAATCAAGTGTTATTAATTACATTATAAATACAAATTATTTAGGCATCCATTATTACACTTCATCAATTCACACAATATAATAAATCTAAATTTACAACTCATAGGATAATATTTAATTAAATGAATAACAATAAAATATTTCAGTAAATTCTAATCAATTTATCATATCATGTTGATAAATATTCCAAAATATTAATTTTCAAATTCTATATCATTTCATATAATCATTTTATTATCAATTATAAATTAAATATTAATGGATTATTTTATTTATATAATATTTTAGGAATTTTATAATGGAATTTATTATGTATTTAGATCATTTCAAAATTATAAATTTTCCAACATTTCCAAATTTCAAAATAGTATTGTAATTTCATCAATGAAAAATCATTATATCATAATCATCTAACTTGTATAAAAGCTTATTTTTAACTACTATTAGTTAATTTAAAATGATTGAATTCTAATTATAAGACTAAATCATCTTAATACACATTTTCAAATGTAAACACTATAAACATATTCCCAAAACAATTTCAAAATTCAACTATGATAATGATTTAAGAACCCCTTCGAATTATTATTTTTAAAGATGTATTGAAAAGACCTTGAAAAAATTATACCATTTTTCATTAAAAATCATCCTTAGAAACCATAAAAAAATACACGTAACCTATATCATTTATATGGTTATAATTTAAATATAATTTCAAAAATGTAAATGATTATATTAAATTTTACCATATTTCACGAGGCTAATTTTTTTTACAAAACTCTCTTAAATTTATTATAATAATTATAAAATGAAAAACAATCAACTATTTAGAATAAAATATCAACATGATTTAAGTATTATCATATAGTCATTAATATATATTTTCATCATGTTAACTTAATTTACAATTCTGTGAATTAATAGTTCAACTATCACAATATCAAAAAATTAATCATTATTTTTTTTCAAAAAATTTATCTTCTGTGACCCTATCATAATATTTTTCTTGATAATATCTTAATTTATAACATCAAAACTACAGAATCCAAAATAACTTAAAACATACATTATAAAACATGAGTTTGAAAAAACATACTTTTATACCTTAAATCATCATCCAGGATTCTTTCATTTTAATATTTTACTAAAAATAAACAACAAATAGTGAAAAATATTTTTAAATGAATCTATTTAATTCCAACATATTTTCATTCTATTATTTTTTAAAGATACAATTCAACACAAAATTATATTTCTAGAAAATACATGACCTTACTTTTCAATGAATTGTGCTATGAAAAGCCTAAAATAAAAAAGATATCATCCACCACACCAGGAAATTGTCCTCTTGGAGAATTCCTTACTCTCCCCCATAGGGATTTATATAATTACATGAAAACACACATCTTTATGGGGGACATTTCCAAATTATTCCTATAATAAATCTATAAGGTAAATTTCCATCAAATTCCAAACACTTAACCCTGGTAAAATGGATTTTTTTATTCAATTCATTAGGTTCATTTAATTCAAAATTTCACACCATTAAAAAACATGTAAATGAGATTATGACGCTTGTACCTCTACATGTTTTAAAAAACATGAGCAGTACAACCTTACTTCATTATTTAGTAGACTCAGAGAAATTGTGTTGTATCAAAAAGGGAACTAATATATCCTTTCTCAGTAGGTCACTTTAATCTATTTCATAGAAAAATATTATTTGATAATTTTTTCAAAAAACTCATTTAATCCCAACTATTATTTACTCCGATCACTGTCCTATCTCTCCACCATTGGCTTTAATAAAAATATCTTACGATTCCCCTCCCCACTATTACACCTATTTGGATTGAAATTAGGTAATGGTGTGAACCTCGATGAACAATTCTAAAAGTATATTCAATGGGAACAAGAAATAATTATACAAAACATGTAATAAGATGTATATTTTTAATGAACCAACTCATTTCAAACTAACTCATCACCAAACATGGCTTTTGATGATGTAACAATTAAAAAAAGTCTCACAAATAAATCATAAAAAACCAAAAATAGATTAACTAAAACAATAAAATGTTGAATAAGATTACACTTCAACGATACATAATTCTCCATGGAAAAATTCTATGTATAATATTAAAACATGACAAGAGAAAATTGTGATTTTCCATATGAACATCCATCTCAAAAAACAATCTCATTTAGAAGGTAACAAAAAACCATAATATGATGTTTAAAATTTTGAAACACTTACCATTATATATTCTTTTCAAACCCACAATAATAAAATAATTAAGAAAAAATTAGAGTCTGATCATAAATCCCAATAGTATTTCGCTATGGAATTTATAAAAAATCTAATATCAAGAATCCATTAGTCCTAGATTTAAAAATGCATTTTATAAAAAAATTCAATGGAAAATATTTTTTTTAAAAAAAATTGGGTTTTTGTAACCATGTGATAATTTCATTAATGAATATTTTGTAATGCCCATTTATTATTTTACATAATTATAAGAATTATTATTTATATTAATACCATAATACATTCCGACGAGAAATTAAAGGTTAATCAAAATAATAATGTAAAAAACAAATCATAAATGGAATATAATATAAGTGTATACATAATAAGACTTTTGAAGGAACAATAAAAATGGTATAAAATTAATCTTATAGCTATTTAGTCTTTATATATTATATTGATATTAATTAAATAACCCCATGTGGTTTAAAAAACACTATGTTTTCATGTAGACATTTCCTGATCAACTGAATGTTCTAATTGTTCTATATATTATAACACCCATTTGAAAAATATGATGAAAAATTAAAAAAATTAAGAATGAAGAATCACCACTTCGATTAATGGAAAAAATATTTTTCGCAAAAATCACCAATGATTTATTTCTTCAAACACAAAGTGTGGTTAAATTGTTTTGTAAAAACTATAACTCTTTTACTAATTTTAATCTCAAAAATAAATTCCAAAATAATATTTATTTAAATAATTTTATATATAAAAAAAAGAAAACACACCAATAAATAATGACAATTAGGATTTAGAACCACTGAATAGATAATCCCACATCAAAAATGAGAGGAAACTAGTCACCTTGGAAAATAGAAATTTAAATTCAATATATTATGTCCTCCCAAGCCTACATCTAAATGAAAAAATATAAATTTATCATAAAACACGGTATATATGGAATCCAAATCCCAATAATGAAACAATAATGAATGGGGATGATATATATAGAGATTTCCATAGATGATATGTGGAAACAAATCAAAAATTGAACACACCGCAATAAGATTCAAAATATCGATGGGAGATCTCCAAGTAGGAAAGGGGAAGCCTCTAGATTGTTAATGGGATGTTTTATTCAAGCCTCATGGGTAATAGGAGTTTATTAGATATGAAAAAATTAATATTAAATATGTAAAATGAAAAAACAATTAATGGTTGTTTGGTGGGAGTAACAATCTGATATTTTAAAATAAGAGCATTATGTTTGATAGCATATTTTACAAGAAACACCGAGCTAAAATGACCCATAAAAGATATAACTATTATAAATTATCTCATTAAATTGTTAAAAATGACTAGTATTAAATAATTTATAATGTTTATATGTATATATCCTAATCAATATAATTTTTTGAATAATTCATATAGAATAATCAACAAAATTTGAATAATGCAATTTTATTCTTTAAAAATAAGTTTTCTTCAATGCTGATTCATGTTGATTTTTGAAAGTAAATATTATAATTTTATTTTGGGAATACTATTAAATATATATGAAAAATTGTTTTTTATTTTTTTAAATCGAAATTTAAAATTTAAATTATGTAAAACATTTTGGACTTTTTGGAAAATATTTATTTTTCAGTGATTAGTGATAAAAACTTATTTTAGGAAAAAAAAATCATTAACTTTGAATATATTAAGTAATTTTAATTTCTAATTATTTTATGATTATAATTTAAATTTATATATTTATCCCTTAGATATATATAATACACTTAAATAAATATTATCCATCTTTATATTTTATTTTAGAATTAGATAATTTTTGGGTTTAAAAACAATATTTTTCTATAAAAATTATAAAGTGCATAATGTTTCTCCAATTTTATTAATTTTAAGAAAACCATAAAAAGTAACAGTTTAAATTAAATTTATATAAAATATAGAGATATAATTATTATTAACAATTTTTTTATCAGTCATAGATTTAATATAAGATCAAATTTTTGTTGAAAAATACACATCCAAAAAATCCACAATTTCATCGCGTATGTATGTTTATTTTTAAATTTAATATCGGCTATTTTTGAGTTGATTTTGGAATAATGGATTAAATATTTTTATTCATGATAATTTATATTTTCTAATATTTTTAGCGTAATTTTTTATTCTAATTAATTTTGAAAATAATAAAAATTAATTATAACAATTAAGGTGAAAATGGGTTTATTCGGGTTCAAAAAAATGACAAGGTTCAAAATGAACTAAAACCATGTCTAAAATCATTTTTATGTCCAAATTGGAAATATATATTGTATAATAATTAATAATTATACATTTTTATTCATTTTATGGTCTTAAATATGGTTACACCTTTTTATTTTCTATAATTACAATGGTGACACTCTTCACACTTATAAAAGGCCACCCCCTCTCATATCCAGTTCACACCCTAAATTCTATTTGTATCAGAAAAAATCAATAAAAAACACGTTCCTAATATACCTCCCCATTACATGGTGAAATATTTTTTACAAAAATATATCCAAATAAATCTTTTACTACAAACCGGTGGAGATTATGAAAAAGATATGTATCGTTCTTAATCAAACATTATTATTTTATTTATTCCCCCAAATCCATCAAATATTATGACGTTGTATTGATATAAAAACACATCTATATTTAATATAATTATATTTTATTATTTTAATTTCTTTACGTATGTCTAAATCCCATTACAAGGAAGGGAATAAGAAATCATGATTAATTTGTATGATAGTCTACCACCCCACGAACCGATGTCATTAATTTTACATCACTACCTCCCATGGTTCAACATAATGATGGAATAAAATTATATATATATATATATATATTATTTTTAACATATTTATAATTATTTTTTAATGATATCACATATACCTTTTGAATTTATATTCCTTATAGGATATGATAATTTCCCTCATGGGTGTGGATGACTACCACTCCGTGAAGCGATGCGATTTATTTTCCACTAAATAATAATATAGAAGGAAATGTGGATAATGATTTTGAAATTTTATGATATATATGAAATAAATAATATATATTTTTAAAAATTTTAGACATTTAAAATTATAATATTTTATTTTATTTCATACACTTACAAATAGTAACATACAACATGCGTACGTGTGAGATACCACCTTCCTGAAGTGATGTGACACTTTTTTCATCACTAAATAACATATATTATTTATATAATTACATTTAAAGTTAAAATATGGTATTAATTTCATTATTATAATTATGTGAAATTAATATAAAACATACCTTCATTCTATAAGGACATTAAAATGGAAATGTTACCTATGTTTACGTATGACTTACCATCTTTAGGATTGAAGAGTAGATAATTTAAGATAATAATAATACATGATCAATTTTAAAAGTATAATTCATATATAAATATTAAAATTTTTTAATTTTTATTATACTATAAATTTTGAATCAATGACAACTATGACCATGGTCATCAAGACAATGTTGTTTTAAAATAATGAACCGAATATCCTCAAAACACCAGACGTAAGCTCACCTTATTTAATATTTAAATATGTATTTATAATATAAATTAAATTATAAAATTATATACTACTAGAAAATAAATCATTATTACAAATTCAATTAATTTATATAATCATATTATATATGAGTTAATTTTATCATGGAAATACTGGAATTGGGTTATGAGTTTCTCATCTAAGTTTTTATTTCATTATTTTATATTACTTATTCAATAATTGTTTTTATTATGTGGTATATATACATCCCATAAATTAATTTTATGATACTTTTTATGTATTTTATTGTTATTTATGAATCCATTTGAATTACTCTCATTCATGTTGTATGGTTGTAGATATTACCAATGTAATAAGGCCCTTCGTCTCATTTTTCTCATTTAAGGAATATTGAAATTTTATCCCCAAAATTTCCTTTCAATTTGATATATAATACACATATTACATGTAATATCATTAATCATTCATATTTATAATTATTTTATTTTTAAATTTTAAATATACTATCGAAGGTAATTTGAATTGAATGCTACCAAGTGGTAAGTATTTTTTTAACTCCATTTATATGTATTGGGTTTTGTTAAATCACCATTGTATTTGATATAATAATATTATGTGCATCATGAATTTTGAATATGTTATGTATTATTTCAAATTTTTTATAGGGATTAATATTTTATAATCATAATTGATTCATTGATTAATTTTCATATTCTGTTGTATGAATATTATAAGGGATATTCATCTCATATTATCATTCTATGATACATACATTTGTGATATTCACTTATATTAACTTCAGAGGATAATATACTACCATTTTGACATGTTATATTACAGATCTCAATATTTTTATTATATTTAAACAGTAATTTTATGTTTTTATTTCTTGGGACATATGATTAAAGAGTTACCAATATTGAAAAGGTGTCATTTTACAATATCATTTCATTTAATATGGCTTATAATTAAGAAATTCATTATTGTAAATCACAGTATAATAAATTTTTAAACCCATCTATTTATTCTCTTTTGATTATGAATTTCATTAACATGTTTTATTTCTATTTCCACTATTATTAATAAATGAAACATTTAAAATGTCAATTATAGTTTATACCAATCATTTATTTTATTTTAGATATGTTAACAGTCTATTCAATATCCACGTTTTCAATAATTTATTCCAAAAAGTTATTATATTAAAATATACTATTTCCAAAAGAAATATTACATATTTCTTAAAACTTTTTAATGATTCGGAAATTAAATTGATTATCATTTTCTATATTGGACTTTTGTCCTCCTTTTTAAAAAAAGTTTTCAAATGAATATTTATTTTCATCATTTTCAACATGAACATATCTTCCCACCATCATGACCATTATTTTCATTGAACCATCATTTATACATTTCACTTATTATATTAAAATAAAAGGATTTCCATAGTATTATGTCAATATTTTTTTTCATAACTTATTTCTATTATAAAATAGTATTTTCTTAAATAATGTTTTTAATTATTTTTAATGGTACTTCCCTTCAATCACATATTCAACGCATGTTGATACATTATATCTAATGGGAGACTTTTATAATGATGAAATCCTAATTCATTTTATAGATGGATTAAAATATTTCCACATAAATTTTCATGTAGCACCATTTTTTTCAAAGGTTATTCATATATCAAATATATTTTAAAAAAATATATTTCTTTTAGCATATTTAAAAATGTAAAAAAGAGTTTTTTAGTGATCTAGTACCATTTTCGTGTGTAAAAATTGTTTTTAAAACAATAATGGTTTTTCCTATCAGTTTATGATTTAATGAATTTTCTATTTACTTTGATGAAGATACAGTTCATGGAATTTTTAAATGAAAATAGATAGGTCTGTTAGAAACCATAGATGGGTGGTTATGATATTAAACCAGAATAGGAAGTTAGATGATAATCTAAAGATGGGTAGTTACATAATTAACCAATGATTGTCGGTTCCATGATTTAACATTAATTAATTGTTTACTAAAGTAGCATGAGTCAACTATACTGGTTATAACATTTTTTATAATGATGTTAAGATAATGTTCTATGATACCCATATGTTTTTTACACTATATATGGGTTATAAATGATACTGTTGATCCCGATTTACATTCCAATAATTATTATTAATCAAAATTAATGAATCATACCATTGTGAAATCTATAGGCCATTAAAGATTTATTATGCATGTTTCCTAGGGTTGAGTTCTGATTCTCGCTCAAATTTACCAAAGAGAAGAAGGTAAGACGGTCCTTGTAGTTTAGCTTGGGTTATCGAATCCACAGAGACATAAGAAGAAACCTACAGACACGTACATTCTATGGACTGTTTTTATCTATGATGTGGCCAAATAGGATTGATTTTTCATGGTTTTTAGAGATATCTAATAGATTAAAGTGAATTAAATTTAAAAGAATGAGTTGATCCTAGTTTATCACTCGGGGTTGATTGGACGTATTTTCTTTTTAATGATTTCAATTTCTTAAATTTGAGATGGGTTCATTTAAGGAGATAAAACAACATCATCACTTACTTGTTTAATGCCTTCACCCTCTAATAATAATCACCTATACACTTGAAGGATCAATGTTTTGAGCACTTCAAGGTAAAGGATCGTACTAGTACTTGAAGTGTGTGGCCTTAAATTCAACAAGGACGATGGAGTTTAAAAATCATCAAATAAAAATCCCAATTAAAGAAGTGATTATACATTAATTAGGTGATAAATAACATCCAATACAGCCCCTTGATACTCCTTTGGATCAACCCATAAGTGGGATATCCCTCCATTGATCCCATGGTTTCAATGGAAGCCGAAAGTAGACTCATGAGGGAGGAAATGGACAAGTAAAGAAAACAACAAAAATAAAATGATCACTCCACCGTTGTGTGAATAATTTCACAAGGGTTGGTGTGAATAAATTCACACGTAGATCCAACGGTATCATAGTGATATTAATAACAACATATTAAGAGTAGAATAAAGAACTTTTATTAAGAAACTAAAGTTAATTGAACAACTTACACGTGAAAGACAAATTTGAGGCAACAAAAATGCAGCATAACATTACAATTGAACAGAGCATCCAAGATTTCAACTCCGTCACCACCACTGCCTTAAATAGGAATTTTGGGAGCCTTGGGTAGAGCCTCCAACAGTACAAATCATCTTAATTAATTTTGGTAGGCCATAGGTGGTGGAAAGCTTGTGGAATTTGAACTTTTTCACATTTGACCCGAGGTGGCAGCCAACTTTCCTCCACCAAACAGACACGTTTGGAATACCTTCTAGAAGGCCGAATCAGAGTGCTCCATAGAAGAAGAAAATGGGTATCCTTGTGTCGTCTAACCTCTTGAAACGTTTGGGCCCATTTGAAGTTGTGGATTCGGAGATATGATCAAATTAGTGGGCTGTTCTTCTGGGCCGCAGAATCTGGCCCAGAATTGTATCTCTAACTTGGGCTGCCTCAATGACCACAATAGAGGCCGAATTAGCATTGGATCATGGATAGTTCTTTGTTCCTATACATGTCTTCTAGCATCCCACGAAATTTGGGATTAATTGGGCCTGTATGTTGGGCCCCACATCCTCATTAGTGGGCTAATATCCAATCTTCCTTCTCCTGAATTGCTTCCTTTAATTTCCAAATATCTCCATCATCTTCCATGAATTCTACACTGATCCCTGAATCAAACATGTCCATATATTAGTGTAGATAAATTTAGAAAAATATCAAATTAAAATATGTATAATTAAATTCCTTAAAATCAGATGAATCATTGGGTACTTTAAATGATGTTAAAAAATGTACCACATAATAGTGCATTTTAAGAAGGTATTACAATCATAATGTGAAATGATGTTCAAGGTGTAAAATGAACTAAAATGGTGATTATGAATAACAAAGAACATGAATATTATGTATATTAACAATGAATATTAGCCTCATTTAGTGGCTAATCACACCCCCCAACTTGAGTTTTGCTAGTCCCGAGCAAAATATATCTCAACAATATGAAATTCGAATTCCCGTTTCTAAAAACATTTTAATACACAATGATCACCAAAAAACCATATACCAAACAATCATGAAACCCATCAAAATATTTTAATACGAGATAGTTTCATAAGTAGATCCCAATCCCAAGCCCATTCCTTTGTTCAAATTCATTTCCATATTTCATCCAATATCAATTAAGTATGAGGATGTGTTGCGCATCACAATAGACATGGGGGTTCATCTTTATTCAAGGGGGAAATTATGGAAGCTCTAGGTGGAATCACATTTCAATATTAAGATGAGTATTCAATTTTTTTGTATATTTTTTTTTTGTTTTTTTTTTTGTTTTTGCAATTTTGCCATGGTAATTGAAGTTGCACTCAAAAGAGTCAACCCCTATATCGAGACTTTGCCGATGACTCTCAGGCTCAAAGACCTTAGGGCACCAAGTGAAGCCCACATACCCGGGCATCATCTTGAGTTAACTCAGTCAAAAACAAATTCAAATTACCAAAAATAGAGATAAAATTACTAACTCTGGGCCAGACAACTATGGAGTCACGATCCCCAAGTGCTGAAAGCCACACATTAGGTCATTTCATTACTCTACGCGCAATTTTTTTTTAATTTCTTTTTGAATACACATATTAAACTAAAATGATCACCAAACCGATGCTATTTATTTAGGGGACACCATGAAATCAAAATAATACCCCACTATCCAAGGGACCTACATTGTGATCTTTTTTTTTTATTTGGATAAAAATATAAACAGTGAAATATCACAATGGACAGCCACACTTTCCAAAATATATGCTCATGAAATTATACAAGGATTAAAATCAGAATAAGGGTAATCTAAATTATTTGATATTCAGTTTCAATGTGTGCAATGTGTATTACCATGTTTAAAGTTAATGGAATTTTTCCTTCCATTTAATTTCTTTTTCAAATCAGTCATTTTTTTTGACACAAAAGCATTTTTTATTTTATCTCCCCCCTAACATAAAACAACATTGTCCCCAGTGTTTATAGAAAAGAAAATTTAGAAGGGGGTAGAGGTATATAATGAAAGTTCAAAAATGAAATTGAAAAGGAGGGTCATGGAATGAAGTCACCTTGTGGTTGAAGTTTAAATTCTTGTTGCTCCAATTTAGTCCTTTGATATCCATGTCGCTTGCAGAGTTCCCTTAGTGGAAAAAGGAAAAAAAAATAGTATATATATATATATAAATACAACATAAGTATATATATAAAATAAAATAAACTCATGATACATTGTCTTCTTTTTATATTTCGGGATATGATATTACTCAAGGATCACACCACATGACACAGATGAATATGGTGCTCCCCTTTCATACCAATCCATACTCATAATAGAAGAACATGTCAAGAGTCTATTTTTTATTATTTATCAAAATGATTCATTAATCCTATTTAAAATAAAATTATTTGCAAAGATGAAGACCACGGGTTGCCTCCCGTGCAACGCTTTGTTTAAGGTCGTTAGCTCGACTTAAACCCCCCAAATTATCCAATAGAAACTTTCAATATTTTAAGGAACACATGTTACAACAATTCTACTAGGTTGGGATTGATTCTATGTTTATAATTTGTTTCATTCACAATCCTATGTTCTACAATGAGTGGGAAAATCCAAGGAATGTTTTAAGTGGTTGATCCAGTTTCCACTGTAGTTTTTTCAAATACATTAATGGTAATTCCAAATTTTTTGGTTTCAAGATAGGAATTAATTCCAATTAAATGTTCATGGTTATATCCTATGAAGGGATAATTGATCATGGAAGGAAGGACAATAATTTTGAGCTCAGGATGGATAGTACATTCAAACACAGGTTGATATTTTGAATCCAAATCAGTTCCATTTTCCAAATTTCTCAAAAAAATTGGTTCCTTTTGAATAGAAGATTCAACCAAAAAATTGGAAAGTCTATTTTCAGGAATGGTTATGGACTCAAAGATTATGACTTCTCCCAATGGTTCAATGGTTGGTGTTTTTGAAAATTCATCAATAGAGTTATACTAAGGAGACTCAATCCATGATGTCAAATTCTCCTCTTTTGAATCCAAAAACTTAATTTCCTCCTGATTTAAAGACCCTGCAAAAATTCCTTGATCCTCTTCATCAATACCAAATCCAAAGGATGGTTCTTTAATAAATTTATGAGAGGTTTTTGGGAAACTAGACACTTCACATAAGGTTATGGAAGGGACAGTTTGTGTAGGGATGGTTTCCTCACATTTTTTAATGATTTATAGTTCTAAACTCAATGATGAAACCTCAAAATTCATTATCTACATTTTTTGAAACAATTTTTCAAGTAATGGTTGTGGATCAGGATGGATAAGGGGTTGAGAGAGATGGTCTATTCCAAGAGGATAATTAAGTTGTTGGAATTCCACAGGAGGATGTTCTGATTGGCCTTGTTGGGATTGGAACTCATAATATGTTGGAATGTATAGTGGATCAAATGAATAAAAACATTGTGGTTCATTAGGTTTTTGATGATCCCACATGTAGGAATTAGGATGGTCATTGTACATCGTACATGGGGTTGGGTGATCAATGTAGGGATAGGTTTCCCATGTTTGGACTTGTTCAAAATTGACTTCCATAGGAGTGAGGAGTGAAAAAAGAGAAGTAGAATGAAAAAAGGATGATAGTGTCTAATATAACTTACTTAGGTCCCCCGAAACGGCGCCAAAATTTGATTCTCTCTCAAATTTACCCAAGAGAAGAAGGTAAGATGGTCCTTGTAGTTTTTCTTGGGTTATCGAATCCATAGAGACCTAAGAAGAAACCTATAGACACATACATTCTATGGACTGTTTTTAGATATGAAGTGACCAACATGGATTGATTTTGGATAGGTTTTAGAGATATCTAATAGATTAAAGTGAATTAAATTTAAAAGAATGAGTTGATCCTAGGTTATCGCTCGGGGTGGATTGGACATATTTTCTTTTTAATGATTTCAATTTCTTAAATTTGAGATGGGTTCATTTAATGAGATAAAACAACATCATCACTTACTGGTTTAATTCCTACACCCTCTAATAATAATCACCTATACACTTGAAGGATCAAAGTTTTGAGCACTTCAAGGTAAAGGATCGTATTAGTACTTGAAGTGTGTGGCCTTAAATTCAACAAGGACGATGGAGTTTAAAAATCATCAACTAAAAATCCCAATTAACGAATTGATTATACATTAATTAGGTGATAAATAACATCCAATCCAGCCCCTTTCTACTCCCTTAGATCAACCCATAAGTGTGTTATACCTCCATTGATCCCATGGTTTCAATGGAAGAGGAAAGTAGACTCATGAGGGAGGAAATGGAGAAGTAAAGAAAACAACAAAAATAAAATGATCACTCCACCGTTGTGTGAATAATTTCACAAGGGTTGGTGTGAATAAATTCACACCTTGATCCAACAGTATCATAGTGATATGAAGAACAACATAATAAGAGTATAATAAAGAACTTTTATTAAGAAACTAATGTTAATTGAACAACTTACATGTGAAAGACAAATTTGAGGCAACAAAAATGCAGCATAACATTACAATTGAACAAAGCATCCAAGATTTCAACTCCTTCACCACCACTGCCTTAAATAGGAATTTTGGGAGCCTTGGGTAGAGATTCCAATAGTAGAAAGCATCTTAATTAATTTTGGTATTCCATAGGTGGTTGAAAGCTTGTGGAATTTGAACTTTTCCACATTTGACCCGAGGTGGCAGCCATCATTCCTTCACCGAACAGACGCATCTAGAAGACCTTCTATATGGATGAATAATAGTGGGCCATAGAAGAAGAAAATGGATATCCGGATGTCTTCCAACCTCCTGTAAATTTGGGTCCATTTGGAGATGTGGATTCCGAGATATGATCAAATTAGTGGGCTGTTTTTCTGGGCCGTAGAATCTGGCCCAGAATTGTATCTCTAACTTGGTCTGCCTCAACGGCCACCATAGAGGCCGAATTATCATTGGATCATGTAGAGTGATTTCTTACTATACATGTCTTCTAGCATCAAAAGAAATTTGGGATTAATTGGGCCTGTATGTTGGGCCCCACAGCCTCATCAGTGGGCTGATGTCCAATCTGCCTTCTCCCGAATTGCTTCCTTTCATTTCCAAATATCTCCATTATCCTCCATGAATTCTCTACTGATCCCTGAATCAAACATGTTCATATTTAAGTGTAGATAAATTTACAAAAATCTAAAATTAAAATATGTATAATTAAATTACTTAAAATCAGATGAGTCATTGGGTACTTTAAATGATGTTAAAAAATGTACCACATAAGAGTGAATTTTAAGAAGGTATTACAATCATAATGTGAAATGATGTTCAAAGTGTAAAATGCACTAAAATGGTGTTTATGAATAACAAAGAACATGAATATTATTTATATTAACAATGAATATTAGCCTCATTTAGTGGATAATCAAGTTCTCTGTTTTTATGCTTATGCACTTTGATAATGTCATTATACCCATATGATTATCTTATTCTCCTTGAAGAGATTCAAATTAAAATTGTTAATTTTAAACATTCTATGAATTTGAGATCATCATTATAATGTTTATTTTACTACATGTTTTCAATAATGATGTATAAGGATTATTCAATTAAATGGAATCATATGGATGAGAATGATAACATAATGTGGAATATGAAAAGGTGGGTTTAGTGGAAATATTACTCATTTGAAATAATGGGTGATAATTATGTTATAGTTTTTCCTAATTAAATAAAAATATTAAATTAAATTTCCTTGGGTATACATGTGATAAAATAGTTACATTATATTTTTCATGTTTAGGATGCCAATAAATTTTTCATCTTCATCATTATGAAATAAACAAATTTAATGATCATGATTTTAGTACCCAATCGGGGAGTGTGGGTACAAGACTATTAAAATATGTATCAGAGGAAATGTTTAAATAAATTTTTTTATTATGATACATTCATTTTATTTTATCATAATAGTTATGGATTCCACCATATTATTACATGTATATTGTTAATAATATGTTCATGTCTTAGAAACCCATCATGAACATTTAGGTAATGAAATTTTGATGTGATTAATAATGTTTTGGGATATGTTTTTCAGATAATATATGTACAACCCTTAGCATCCCCATAATGTATTATTTTAAGAGAAATTATCTTTTAATAAGGATAAAGGTAATGATAACATAAAAATTTTATATGATCTTTGTTGACAATAGTTATTTTAAGCATGTTCAAAATATTTCTACATTTTTATAAGGATTTAATTTTAGAGAAATGACATGCCAATGGATACAAAAAAAACTATTACATTTAAAATGGCTTTGGGTATTTCTACCATATATTATTAGAAACTATGTTGTTGGAACTACCAATTACCAATGATACGTCTGGATGAATATTTTTATATATATTGAATTCTTTTTATGAAATTTAGGGGATAAAAAATACGGTGAAAACAACACATTAATGTGGATGTTATTAAAGCTATTATATATATAGTATTATTTATTAATGGAGTGAGGTATGCTGAACATTCTGTATTATTATTTAATTTTGTAGATTAGTGTATTATTTAATCATTTGTTGGTTAATTCAATTTGGGAAATACATTACCATATTATAACCACTTTTTTCGGTTAATGTAAAATGAGATTTGAAATATCTTTATTATCCCTTATGGTAATATTGTCTATTATAAATGTATTTTACTTCTCGTAGAATGAATAATAATATTGAATACTCATGTTTTAGAGAATACGATTATATTGGGGAGAAAATTAGTTAAGGGATTAAATTATACTTTTAAAGTAATTTAATTTTAAATTGTTTTCAATATATAAAGAAAATTAATTTGTTCATCTCTAAGAAAAAGATCATGAAATTTAATGATACCACATAACCTTCATTTTAGATGAACTAATTTTATTTTCACTCATAGATGATTTATGGCATTGTTGTTATTAATCTCATCCATGTTATATTGACCAAGGATATCTACAAATCGCTATAATTATTTCATCTCTTCATTCGTTTCCAAATCATCACAACCGAGTAATTTTTTTACATGGAAAGCTAGTTATGTGTTATTCCAGATGAACTTAATATTTCACTTTGTCTCTATTAATGTGATGATTTATTAATACATTATATGATGCTTATTTTGAACAATGGAAGTTGAAAATTTAATTACTTGATTGACAAGATCAAAGTAAAATCATGAAGATACAATTTATTTTGGAAATGAGGAGGTAACATCCCATGGTTTGTAAATAATATCATTTTAATTGAATGGTTATTCAATACGCAAAACCAAACTTAAATGACTCATTGAAAATTTAATTCTTATAAAGGTACCATTAAATTAGTGAGTAATAAAGGTAATAAATAATTTATTAAATATATATATATATACACACACACACACACACATATTTTAAATTTGCTACTCAATATATATTATTGAAAATTTATTAGTAAATAATGAAAAAATTAGATAATTAATATTATTCTTTAGAAATATGTTTTCTTAAAAAATGATTTATATTTATTTTTCTACAAATATTATTTATATGTTTTTTGAGTTTTTAGAAAATTGTTGTTATAATTGTATATTAATTTATTATGTAATTATAAAAAATTAAATTGATGTTTTATATAAGTATTTTTCATATAATATTTATTTTTCATTAAATATAAAAAATATGGATTTTTGTAAAAAACCATTTAATTCCAAAAAATAAAATATTTAAATGTCTCATTATTTTGTTTTTATTATTTAACATAACATAAGTATTATTTATTTATATTTAATCCATCATATTCAATTTTAAAAATCATTATATTCAAATTTTTTGATATGTTTTGATCAGTTTAAAAAAAATATTTTTCTAAAAATTGTTTCAATGTGCATAATGTTTATCCATTTTAATTAGTTAAAACATCACATTAAGAAGAATGTTTAAAAAATAATCCTATTTTAATGTAAATAAATATTAATCATAATCCTAAATTTATTATTATTAATTATATAGTTAAGATGAAATCACATTTTTCGTAAAAAAATGCACTTAAAGAATCCTTTCATTTTCATAGAGTCTATGTGTTTAATTTTATAAATAAATTTTTACACCTTTTAAATTTAATTTTTTATAATAGAACCAAAATTTTTTATCTTTAAAAATTTATATTATCTGAAAATTTCAAATTAATATTTTACAGTCATCAATTTGAAAAATAGAAAAAATTAATAACCATGGTCAAGGATAAAATTGGTATATGGTGGAGTTAAACTAAAAAGATTAGTCTTAATGGAAGTCAATTAATGTAGGAAATATAATATATATATATATATATGTCAATAATATAATTTATAATACCCTATAATGGTTCATTGTTTTCCATTTTGAATGTCAATAATCTGGTACACTTTTTTCATTAAAATAATTACAATTTTATCACTCACCTGACTTATAAAAGGCCACCCCCTCTCCTATCATATTCATAACATCCAAACCCAGTGGATCAATCATGAACATCCTAATGAATTAAAAAATTCTATTCCAATTACCAATATTCCTTATTTTCATCTAAAATATTTCTTATAAATTATTTTTTGGACAACCTAAAGAGGCTATTTGAAGAAGAGGTATCATACATAACAGTGTAATTTTATATTATTTCTTATTCAACCTCTTTGAAATATTTATAAATTATTATTATATATTGATAAAATTTTCTCCCATAGAATTTTATTTTATTATTTTCATTTCATAGCCTAAATTCATATCTACTTACATTAAATGTCATACCAAATCTACATTTCTACCTACAATGGACTACTGCATTGCAGAATTATGTCATTCGCCATCCATAACATTCCCTCCCAAATTTTAATAATTATGAATTTAATGTATATGGCATATATTTAAAAAAAATTATAATTATTTATTTATGATATCAAATATACATTATAAAATTTCATTTCTAGAAGGATACGATAACATCACTCATGTGTAAGACACACTACCACCTCCTGAAGTGATGTGGTTTGTTCTTTAACAATTATTTACATGAAAAGTAATAAGCATTAGGATAATTAATATATGTGATATAAATTACATAATAATGATATTATTGATGTATATATTATTTTTAAAGGTAATATTGATTTTTATTTCTTACAATAAAAAATAATAACATCGTTCATGCAGACATATAGAAAACCACCTCCATGAAATGATGAGACTTTCTTCCATCAAAAAATAAAATAGATGATATATTTAATTACATTTAAATTAAAAATATTTCATTTATGTTATTATTATTATTCTTCAAAGATAAAATAATACATTCCTTATTTCCATAATGATCATAAAACATGGAAACATTACTTATGAGGATGTATGATGTGCAATATCCATGGTCGTAACCTTGTTTATTTTTCATAACCATCATTAATGGTTCATTTTAAAATAATAACTTATTAATGATATTTATAATAATATCATTATTATTATTCGATTTATTGTTAAACAATTACCACTTTGACTATGGTAAACACACAAAACAATTTTGAAGCAATTAACTGATCATCCTTAAAAAAATGATATGGACTTAAATGATAACATATTTAAATTTTTCATTTAAAAATGTAAATAAATAAATTATATGGAAGTAAATATTTAAATAATTTTTATGGAATAAAATAATTGATATAATCATATTATACATGAGTTAAAGGCCACACATGTAATGTATGGACTCTGGGTAAGGGTTTCTCTTCTTTATTTTTTATTTTAATATGTCATATTATATATTCACTAGTTGTTTTTATTATGTTGATTATATACTATACATTAACATATTTTATGATTATTTTCATGGAAATAGTTTAAATTTATGACACTATATGAGTTTTAGTATTTCATAAGGTTTTTATCCAGAATCTATGAGTGATTTATGTGACTTCATCTCAATTTTCTTCCATTGGGGAATATTTTATTATTTTGTTGTGTAATTTCATTTTTAGTTTATAAATACGAATTTTTTTATGTAATATCATTATTCCTTCATATTAATGTAATTTTAATTTTAATTTTTAATCAGTAGTATTGTAATTGAATTTTACGAAGTGGTAATGAATTTTATATCTCAATTTTAATCTATTAGGTAACATTACATTTCCATTATATTTGAGATTAAAATATTGTATGTGTAATCAACTTTAATTATCCTATATTTTATTTCTAGTTTTTTATTTTTATTTCACAAAAATTATCAATAAATTAATTGATTCTAAAATTCAATGATATAATTTATTGGCTTATTCACTTCAACATCTATTTTATTGAGACATACGTTTTTGATATGAACATTTATTCATTTTTGAGGTTTTTATATTACCCATTTAATTTTTTTTTTCATGCGTATTATTATTTTCATTATATTTATTGTTTAATTTTATGTTATTAATTATATGTTTTACCACTGAATACTTATGAAAGTGGAAAATGAATTATATTACTATCTCTTTTGTTTTGGGATTGTATATGTTCAAGGATCCTTTATTAGAAATCATATTATATTATTTTCATGAACAACATATCTATCATATCCACTAATAATGAATGTGGTTAACATGTTCAATTTCAATTTCCTCCCATATTGATAAAACCATCATCCTAAGATTCAATTATATGTGATATTAATCCTATATTTTCATTTACAATAGCAATCCTTCTCTTCCATATTAATTGTTTCTAAAATGTTTTAAAAATACATATTTTAAAAAAATATATAATTTCCTAAATTTAATTTATACGATTATTAATCTTATATTAAATAATTTTTAATGAAAATTTCATCACATTTTACAAATGGGTCAAATATTATTCCTTTTACAAAATGTTTTGATAGGAATAATTATTTTTAACATTCAAATCATGGACTAATTTTCCTGCCATCATAAGAACTATTTTATTTTGAAATTCATACTAAAATAATCAATTTTATTTTCAATGAAATATATTTTCACAATATTTTTTTGTTTTTTATTATTAAAAAACTCATTTTAAAAATAAAACGTGTATTTCCAAAAATAATGTTTTTAGTGTTATTTTCATGGTATTTTTCATTCATCAACATCAATAACCATTATTTTTATTTATTCCCCAATATGGATGTTTTATAATGACACCATCCTATTTATTTATATTTATTAATTACTATTTATTATATTATATTTTCAAGGATCTAATTTATTTTCCATAGGTTAATTGTATTTAAATGATATTTTCATGCAACCAGATAATTTTTTATAGAGGAATAATGTTTTAGAGATATTTTCATGTATCCCAATTCATTTCAATAGGTTAATCATGCTCTAAAAATAAGAAATTATTTTTTATGAATTTATTGTGAAATTATTTCTCTATAAGAATTATTGATGATACAATTGTTGGAAAAATTTATAATGATGGGTGGTTCTCTTATAATCAATGCATATGAGGTCATTTTATTAATAAAAATGGGTTGTTCCATGAAAAAACTAGGATGGGTTATTCTATGATAAATAAGGTATGTGTTATTCTATGATAACCCTCTAATGCATTGAGTTCTCTAGATATTTTGTCAACCATAATGGTTTTCCATTTGTATGAGTGATATGATGATATTGTTCTAGGTAACCAACACATTTTCTTTATACATTCTATGGTTTTTAATGTCAGTTTTGATCTAGAATGACATCACATAGATGCATATTATTTTAATTTAATGAATCTTTTTTTGTTAAATACTTATTACATTATTTATTTTAATTGATCTAGGTTAAATGGGGTTAATTTCTCATTTTTATGCTCATTCACATTGATTATGTCATCATACCAATATAATAAACTTATTATCAATAAGGAAATTTAATTATAAATCATTATTTTTACACTTTTATGAATTTTATTTCACCCATATTATGTTTCATTTCCCCTAGGATATCAACAATTATGATGACTGATTTGTTTCTAAAATGTTTTCATATAGATTATGATAATAAAATATTGTGGAATATGAAATTTTGGTTGTAGGGGGATAAATAATCCATTGAATTCATGGTTTTTTGCAAGTGTATTTAAAAATTAAATAAACTTATACACCTAAAATATTCAAATCTATTTATATGACCCAATATTTATTTTTATGTTATTATTTTTGAATAACTAAAATTGGGTTACCTTCATCATTATCAAAGCTTGAAATTAAATGATGACGGTTTTACAACCAGATCTAGGAGTGATGGTTCAGTTCTACTATAGATGGTGCACCATTAGGCCTCGTGGTTTAAAAAACCTTGTTCAAAATATTCCTGGACTTTATGCTATAATAATTGGAGGTGTATGGATATACGTTTAGAGACACCTTTTATAAGAAACAATTCTTAATACACGCAATAACTTTGAAAAAACATCCAGAAAACTGCATTTTTTCCTTGAAATTACATATTTTCAGTATGAATACATCAACATTGAAAGAAAATAATTGCATCTTCATCGGTCTATACCACAAAATAACCACTAGGTTAGAATTAAAATTGGTCATAAATATTTAACAAGTCCTATTTTATCCCAATATAACTATTTTCAACATCAGACTCTAGGAAATATCTTGGATGACCAAAAGAATAAACTAATCTCAAATTAATGAATTCATGTGACCAATAAGACATCATAATTCCAACAACCAAAGAGGATTTGTGTCCCTAAAGTGATAAAAATTTTATAAGGAAAAAATGGAAGACCCTTATTTCCCCATCAATGATCCTCACTCCCTCATATCATTGCTATCCTACCATCCTTTCCATTTTCCACAGGCCATGGGTATTTTCATACGGCACAATTTTATATATGGGAGACCCAAAATTTTAAAAGGATATTCAAATAGATGGTTTTCATTATCATGAACATGATATTACAATTCAATCACATGGTATGAGTCTAGAAGATTCCTAAGTTGGGAATCATGAAAATTAAATCATGATTATTCATCAAGCATAATGAAAAATAAAACTGATAATTCACCATTATAAGTAATTTAACATTCTCAAAAGGGACAATTAACCTTGATGAAAACCCACATTGCTTACACAATCCACAATTACAAAATAATGGTGAATCATTATGATTAACCATATCACCAACCTAAAATACTCTTTTGGGGAATGGAAATTGTCTTTATATTAATTATGAAGAATATAATCTAGTAATACATTATTGTACATCATCTTCACTTCCTCTATAATTATTTAATTTGTCTTAGTCCAAAACTGGACCCCTCAACCATCAATAACTAGAACAATGGATAGCTATAAGGGGACTCATAATTTTATTTAAAGGGTGAAATTTAAATTGAATCATAGTGAATAATTTTATAGGTAAAATTAATTGGTGGTAATCTCTTTTCCCATAAACCATAATTATTAAGAACCTAGGTATAATGAATATTCCTATGGATATGCATTTAATTCTTAGTATTCCCATCATTTTTGGTATTATATTCCATGTTTAATCTTAAATTTCAATCCATATCCTCTTGTAAACCATTAAAAAACCCATATATAAACCATGAGTCCTTGGATGAAACAATTTCATGTTGAACTCCATGAATCCTTACAACCTCTCGGTCATATAAGTACTTGTGCTGCTTCAATATCATTATCCCCATTATATTGATAAAATTAGATAATTTTATAAGTCTATAAATGATAACCCATACCAATTATTTCTTAATTGGATTCTATGGGAAACCAATGAAATATTGTATAGAAATTTCATCACACATATATCCCATATTGTGAAAAGGTTTCAATAAACAAGCACATACCTGGTGCTTCTCCATATTTATTTGATATGTATGTCACCATTACATGATTTCTAAAATTAAATATATCATCCATAACAAAAAATAAAAATGTCATAGATCATGATACATGTTAATATTCCAATTTATGTATAGACCAACAAGACTAATTTCCACTATCCTTCAATTCCATCCTTAGTGATACAAGAAAGATTGAACTTTATCAGACACACAAAGTTTGAATTGGAGACCGTGATAAATCTCTGGTTGTCTCTACTACTATTTTAGTTTTACTAAAAACCTATAAATATAGGGCCAGAAAAACTTTTGTACAAAATAATTCATAAAATTATAATATAGCCTTTAAAGATTCCAAGAATACCATCTCGCCATTCTCTTCCACACTAAGGATTTTATCGGTGAGAAAAATAATTAAAGAATACTCATCCTCTATTTTATTAAATGGTATAGTAGGTAATTTCTCACTTAATTCATTTTATAATTAATTCCATTTTCTAGGTGTATACTAATTAATAAAATTGGTGTTATGATGACACTAAACCAAACAACTCTATTTCAAATTCTGATCCTTATGAGTAAAAATATACTTCATGGTCTTGTAATTATAAAATACCATAGAACACTACTAAAAGATATAATGGTATCATGATTGGAAGGCATAAACAATACTTCCAAATTCATGGTTGTGGTATGGGTTGTACTTTTCATTATGATGTAATTGGTGAGTGATGTAGGCCACCACATATTTTCACTTCATCAAGACGCACCCTAATCACATAAATGTACCATCAAATAAAATATCATAAACTATAAATAGATCTAGGTTAAATATAATGTTACCCAAATAAAAAAACATCTTATATTCCTTGAATAAATATTGACATATGTCATTCTACCCATTAATAACACACTTATATGTTAATGTTTTCGTTGGATATACAAACATAGAGTTCCTTTGAACCAAATTCCATTAATAACTACATAAGACCAATAATATTTGAAAATTATAATCATTTATACGATACTCCAATGATATAATTGCCTAAATATTTTGATCTTCCAATGGTATTCTCTCTAATATATATAACATTCCACATAAACATCACTTCTTGGATCTAATTGTCACATTATATAATCTTACCACATAATAGATATTCACTTAGGATTATACATTTTAAATCGAAATCGTCATGATAATCCTCCATTATGTGAATTTCAACAAAATATAATATAAATAATTTATATATAAAGAGTCTGTGAACTGATCAATGATCTATTTCATCAATTCCACGAATTCGAAAAGGGAGTTAGTGTGTCTAATTGCACTACTAAGAGCCTGAAATGACCTTACTATCTATTAATTTTTTATATCATCTTCTTAG
The DNA here is from genome assembly GCA_963277665.1 of Viscum album. Taxonomy (NCBI): domain Eukaryota; kingdom Viridiplantae; phylum Streptophyta; class Magnoliopsida; order Santalales; family Viscaceae; genus Viscum; species Viscum album. The sequence continues at coordinate 1,119,621,906 of OY728120.1, forward strand.
ACTCTCGACTATTGGTACCAAAAAATACATCAATTTTAGAAAACACAGTGATCTCTATTATGTTTATAATTTTTATCATCAATTCATGGAAATAGATACAAATTCTTAACAGTTACCTAGTAAAAATTTAAACAATCTACATAATTATCACATCATCTTTATTATTTTATGGAAATGATCACATGGTAAACCAAATTTGACATGTTAGGTTGAACAAATCCCTTTAAATAATGGATCATAAGAGTAAATATAATATTCATTAACTCATCTAGTTTAATGAGTTATGATGACATAAAAATGAGATTCATCATGAGGATAAGTTCAATAGTGAATTTGATCTCTCTTTATAGAGGTTTCCCTGAAAATCATACAGAAAGTCATCATTGTATGAACACACTATTGAAAGAATTGGGATGATTAATAAGTAATCAAAAAATATATTAACATAATTGAATTATCATATAATATCATTTCAAAATAAGGAAAAGTAGGCCACACTATTTTATATCTAGAATCTCACTATCCTTAAATGATATAAATGAAACATTTTGAGAAAAAGACTAAATTAGATGATGATAATATTCAATATGACGTTTTAATATAATGATCCAATACATTAAAAAAATTACGTCTATGATATTATGATCTTTAACTAGGAAATCCCACAATACTTCACAATTTTCTTTTTTATGACCCATGAAGTGAGACATTTTAATCTACATTATTATATCTTTTCCAAATTCATGGAAGGGTCGAACATGAATGTGATAATCCAGGAATTTAATATAACCACAACAATTATAATAGATGATATGAAGTTAATAGTTTCACCTATATCGAAAAAACCACAAACCATATTGGAGGAATAAAAAATTTCTTCTAATATTACCATGCCTAGATTTTGAATTCCACTGAACATATTATGTAGTATAATTAAATCTAACATCAACACCTCTCAAAGAATACATCACTATCAGATTGTCTCCCATAACATGATAAGAGATCCTCTACCCATTAATTCTATATATTGAAACTATGAAACATTGGTCAGTGTGAATCATGTTATAACTCCTTGGGATAATCTACCACAAAAATTCATAACGTGATTAGATTTTACACTATGATTATAGGAACATGGATTGTCCATATTGTTACTCATGGTATGAAAATTCCATAAAAATAAATAAAAAACCACTAGATACTATGTAAAAAAATCCTTGAAAAACTAGCCCAATTTTAAATTTATTACCCTTGCATTTCAATTTATAGAATGAAAACACACCATGCCTACCTCTTAAAATATCTAAAGATTCATATAATCTTTTTTTCATAACTATTAATATATAAATCAAAGTCTACTTATTTATTAATATGAAAATGGTGAGAAGGTACAAGAGAATCAAAAATAGCCTTAGTGTCATCCCTCAAAACCATCTCGATATTTTATGTTAAAAGACGAAAATATTCTCTATTTTTAGTTGGACTAACTCAGTAACATGGGTAGAATAATACATATCAAAATTCATTCATTGATATAATTATAAAATTTCTCATGTAATTGATAGAAAACGTTTTTCATGATAACACCTTTGGATGAATATTTTCTTAAAGGATATCGAGGAGTCAACCTGATGTAACATATCATATATGATAGAGGTCTATCATTTCCTTCCTAGTACTTCAGTAAGTCATTCTAAAAACCATCCATAGAGTCCTATATAGTATTTAGGAAATGGAAGATACATTTAATATATTCATTACATTATCTAGAATTCTATAGTATTTGGGTGGGTTCTTCTTTGTACATTATGTGACATAATCAACCATTCATCCCTATTTTCCAACACCTTTTAGACCAATAATCTATATAGTTCAAATAATAGATTTTGACAATGATGGGTGTACTAGAGTATTTCCATATGGAATAGGTCTCATATATTCTTTTACATTAATATATAGATCTCCTTAATATTTAATTATTAAATAAATTTAAAATACAACATCTTGTTTACTCTAGAACAAATTTCAAAATTAAAAGACTAAATTCATTAATCCATAATTAACTCCTTTAAATAATTTTTGAAAGTAATTATATATTATATTAATGAATGGAAAAACAATAAAATGAATATATTCCATTTAATATACACAATATCACATTCATTTAAATAACCACAAAACCGTGTCTCATGCCAGGAAAAATCCCAAACAACCCATGGTATCCAATGTTAATTCACATGTGTGATCTATTTAGGAATTCATCGTCACTTAGTTCAGGAATTATAACGGTACTAAATTAATTCTACCATAGAACATTTACTAATACCTAGATGTTTGACAAAACATATGGATGAGTAAAAGCTCTAATTACCATTTTTTTATTTTACAACATGTTCCAACCTAACACATCACCTTAGATGGCCCACCACCTAGTAAATATTAAAAAAATTACCCCACAAGTATCGTGATAAAATTATAAGATGTAAGTTACTAGATCATAGTATGGATGATGTTTAAACATTCATATAACATAAAACACTCTGATTGGAGGATAAACTTAAATGTAAAACATGATAGTATAGAATTCATGTCTCCATGGGAACATCTGTCATAACCAATGCATCTCACTATGAAGGCAAAAAAACACCGAGTATCCATATAACTACATGATGATCTTATCATTGATGGTGTCATACAAGGACACATCTAAAAACAAAAAAGAGTAATGTTAATGTGTGGGAAGAAATAGAAGTAGTATATCAGTGATGAATATATAAAAAATGTATTAATAACAAACTATTGGATCTAAATTTAAATTAAATATTATTTATAAATAAATTTTCAATGAAATACCATGTTTGTATCAAATTTCTATGTTTATTTTAAAATAATATCATATTCTAATAAACAAATAATATGAAATGTTATAAAAATATATTAAAAATTCATAAAATGAAATTTCATTAGTAAAACAATAATATATCCATCTGAGTAATCAAACATCAATCAATACAATCATGTATAAAATGATGAGAATGTTAGATCTAGAAGATGAGAATATCTACATGAAAACATTATAGACAACTAATCCAATAATAGAATGAATCCAAAAAATATAGAGTACTCCCTTAGTCTACTGATATCCACAAATACCCCTTGTGGTGTTAGATACACCAATGTTTCATATGTCAATTTACTAACACACTGAAGGTTAATAATGTGTTGTGTTTACGAAATGAAATTTAATAACCATGAAAAAATTTATAAAACATTTTCAAAATGAAACATCAGTAGTGTTATTCTTGAAAACTAACTTTTTAATCAAAATCACTTTTAAAGAATTTCAATAAATACTTTTTATGAATAAAATATATTTTAAAAAATAATACACTTCGAATAAAATTTTCTATTTGAAAAATTCCATGTTGATATCATATAAAATATTTCATAAATAAATAAACTGAAATATTTAAGAATATAATATAAATAAAAAATCATAACTTTATTATTTTGAAAATTACCTCCAGAATATTGGGAAAACATTCACTTTCGAAAAAAATGGAATTAAAGACATATGGCCCTCATGAGCATAGATCCACATAAATCAACAATAATACCCCATAAAAACATTATACATGGAATCCAAATATGTATCAATTTTCAATGTGATTATGGTATAATAGATCAAGAGGGGATATAATAAGAAGATAGAAAACTAGATGAAAAAAGAAAATTAACTTTAAGACACGCACCAGGAATGTATGGTGATCACCAGAGACGGAATGGGATAAGTCTCTAAATATATGGGGATATGTTTAGTTTTATCCTATATGGGATTATTATGTGAAAATTTATAATAATAATAATGGAAGAATCAGAAAATTCTAATATTTTAATGGGTAAAATCAAGGTTCATAGTTAGGCAGCATGGTTTAACAAACCATGTATAAACCATGACTGTCCTCAATGATATTAAAATTAGAGTATAAAAACTACCTATTTGGAGCCTCATTGTTTGTTAAAACCATTTTTGAGTAATGCGACATATCTTAAGAAACACTCAAATGATAGAATGGATTTTATACCATGTAACAAGGTCTCTATGAAAAGTAACATGGTTAGACTAACCATGCTCAATGAATGGATAGCACCATTAAATCATATAATTTCTATAATTCATTGTCACATAATGGTTTAATGTTTTCAAAAATTATCATGAAATAGTATTTAAAAGTTTTAAATATTATCTTTATAAAAATAATATATTCAATAACTAAAAAGGTTACCATATTTGAAAAATTATTCTCATTCATATCATATATATAGAAACATATTCATTATTGGAATCATTCATCTTTATTAACCTAAATTCACTAAAATTATCATTATTCTATGTAATCACCATATGATATAACTCATTGAAATTTGGTGAGATAAATGAATTGTATGGGGGAAATCATGAGAGGATTAAGTCGTTGAGTCAATAGTGAAAGGGTGAGAATAATTAATATCATCATATCATATGTATAAGATCATCATCATAATCATGTGGTAAATATTTGAAGATGTAAAACAATAGTTCATATTCATAAAAATGAAACATTATAACATTGTTTTCAAATATGTCACATAATTGGGATTATATATAATATCATGATCACACTTAACTTATGTGTATATATTATAACATCATAATTATGAAGAAAGGTGGAAATTTTTTTAATAAGAATACACATAATATCATAGAATATATAACATTCAAAAATTAAATATAGATATATATAATTTTATTCACAACCGTCAAAATATTAAATGATCATAATCAAGAAAGACACATGGATAGAGAATATATAACAAATTTAGTGTGAAAATAATCCCATGAAAAGGATTTTATTTAATAAGGTTTTCTTAAGTAATACATTATGTAATAAACAATGGGTTCTAAAATAAATAAGAGAGATCATATTTTGAAATAAAGAATCACTTTTTATAAAGAGTAAAAAACACAATAAGAGTCAAATAGATGATTTCTAAAATAATGATCTCTAGAAAAAAATATATACAATTGGATTGGAGTCTATTTGATCATATAAAAACTAGTATATACTATGAAATAAAACACAAAAAATTGTAATGTGTAAAATAAATGAAAATATATGAAAATAAATATTTTGAATAATGTGATATAGAATATAACCTAAAAAAGGAATTAGGTTTGAGAATCCCCTTAACTTAAATAACACATAATTTATTAACTTTTTCACCTACAGAATATAGAATATTGGAGTATTAATACATGAAAATAAAATTAAATTATGATCTTTTATGAAACTCTTTGATCAATTATAACCATTATTTAAAATTATTTAATAAACATTAATAATGGTTAAATGTTTTGATATTATATTTTTATATAAATATCATACCAAAAATCAATGTAATGATCGTTTTTTATTTCTACGTAAATTACATTTAATAAATATAGACGAGTATAAATACAAGAATTTATAAATTTATATATAATAAATAATTCATTTTTACCATCCATATGGGTGGAGATAAAAATAATTATTTTCAAATATCCTTGTTAGCAGTTTCCCATTGTTAATGTGTAATTTTCAATAGAAGAATATATTGAATATTGAAATTTAAATACATCGTAAATATAATAATTTTATTAGGTTAACATATATAAAATAATTTTAAACTAATAATAAATTATAAATTTATAATATTATTTTAACTATAATAGGGAATAAGGACACGAGAAGAAGAAAATGATTAGTGATGTAGACAAAAACATAAACTCTTCTTGGTGTTTCTTCTTTTCAATGACACTAAACTACGTGAGTTCATAGAGCTGAGTGACTAAAAAATGTCCCCCAGAATTCTACGGTTCCTAATAGATTGAGTTTGGGTATATCATTATATTTGTTAACTGGATGGTAAGTGTTAATCCGTGGGCCTTGGGAGGGGTTTCTTTTTATAATTTTGGGTAGATGATTTTGTGGATGAAATATTAATTAAGTTATTTTATCCTGGGTAAACAATGTATTTGTAATATTCTTGAAATTATAAAAAATATTTGAATAAAATAAAAATATATTAAGACTTTTAAACACTTAAATATTATATTTTAATAATTTAATCAAAATAAATGAATAAATATGTAGAAATAATATTTATTTAATAGGAGACATTAGGCTTTTTTGATTGGTGAAATAATATATCAGTTTTTAAATTTTTTTTAATGCTATTAAATAACCTATTAATAAAATTAAATTTTTAATAAGATAAATTTTAAAATATAAAATGTTTTATTTATTCATTACACCTTTATTATATCATAAATCCTATAGTATTTGAAAGACAATATTTTTACAATTCTTCCAAAAATCGATGTTTCATAGAAACTTATCCCCCATTCACCCTTGTTAAATATTGATTTGATGATTCAAAATTGAAAATTAATGTTATCCAAATAATTTTTGATAATATATATTTGTAAATATTAACTAATAAATAATTATTTTAATTAATATCATTAAATTATAATTTAATAAAAAGTGTATAATTTCCTTGATTTTCCTAATAATGTTATTTATTTTAATGTTTTATAGTAAATATATTTTCATAAATTAATCATTATAGATTATAATTATATTTCATTATGTTTTCTGGTGGTCGAATCACCACTCCAATAGCTAGGTTACTATTGTTAGTAGTCAGGTAACTATTTCTAATAGTCAGGTTACTATTCAAATTCTCACATTACTATTCCAATGGCCACATTACTACTCAATGGTTCACATCAAATCCTATAAATACCAATTTATTCATTCAAAATATATTCACTATAATTCCCCCAAGGCTAATTTTTTTCATGTTACATAGTGAATATAAGTTTATGAATATTATACAACATTTCTATAGTGTTATTTGGGGAAAAAATAATTATACAATATTGGAATGATCCATGTTTTCCCATTCTACATTTGGAATTTAATAAAAAAATTTCATTTTATAATTAATTATTATATTTGGTTTAGTTGTTGACTAATGAAGAATGTAAGTTAATGAAATAATGGGTTTTTAGTTTAGCACTGTGTTATATGTTTATAATATTTTATATTATAATACACATTTATTTTATAATCAAATATATATTATAATGTGTTAGTTGTTATATTCAACCCCCATTTTGAGATTTCATCGATGATATTTCAAAGAATATTCTTGAATGATAAGATATGCGGCTACTTAAATTGTAAAAATATGATGAAAACATGTATATAAAATGAAACATTTGGTTATCAATTTGGTTTAAATGAATCTATGAACTATCTTAGAATGAAGGAATTCATTTATAAGAAAATTATGATTTTATTTAAAAACAATTATACCTCAATAAATTAAGAAAACCAATTTATCTGAATTTTTTTTATTAAATTTATATATTATTGATAAAATAATCTTTTTTTACATTTATCCAATAGATTTTATAGGAAAAATATTATAAAAAACAATCTTTGGAATAAAATATGTATTTTTTGAAAGGTAATTTTAGAACATTTAATGGGGAACCCATTTTGAATCCATTTTTATTGAAATTTTTAACTATTTATTTAAAAAACTACATTTTTAAAATAGGGCTATCAAATTTTATTTTTGTGTCATATTTGGTATTTTTCAAATAAGTTTCACATTTTGATGAATAAAGAAGAATACTGAATTTTAATTCAAATTATTTTTTTCTTATAATTTATTTCTAATGGTTCCATGTAATTTCATTTGGTTTTAGTGTTTAATTAGATAAATTATAACACTATTAAACCAATTTAGATAATTTTACCCAATTTCACATTGATTTTTTATATAAAAACGTATCAAAATATTTCACTTTTTCACTTTAAAAAATCATCATCACATCATCTCTATCGGAATAATGTTAAATTATTTTCTTCTAATTCTATGATTAAAATTTGGAAACATGGATTCATTATTTGGTATTAGAATAAATTATAATTTCATTTATTTCCAACTTATTTTTGACAAAAAATACTTTTCAGTGTAATTAATAATATTTACAGCGATTATGGTAAAAACGTGTTTACGTAATTGTTATGCATTAATCATAAATGGATAAATGACCATGAAACTAGTCCAAAAAAAAGTTTTCGAAATATTTAGAAAAATTACCCTATTTTATGTTAATTTAAATTTATTAGATGCACATTATTTTTGAGATAGGTCTCAGTAGTGTTCTTTTTATATATATACAAGATTCACACTCATCCTCCTCTATAAAAGGGAACTCACCCCCTGACTTCATCACGCTTCTCATGAAAAAAATGGATCATCCCACGAATCTTATATGATCTCCAAAAATCCATGATCTCAACCTATAATCCTCATATTGGTCATAAATCTAACCATGGAATCCATTTGGTAAAAAGTTAAAGAGGTTACCCAAAGAAGTGGTAACATCCTTTTGTAAGCTCTATAGTTTTATTTTCAATATCCACCACCTATATTCATATTATTACATTATTATATAATAACATTAATTTCAAAAATATTTTGAGATTTATTTATGTTATGGTTTCTAGCTAAAATAATAAACAATCCCCTCAAACGGGATACAAAATCATCGTTAGTGTTTATGGAAGACTACCGCCTAACGAACAGATATTGCTCGTCCTTCCATTTCCAAATTTCAAGAATAAAAAAATGAATTTATTTTTTTATATGATATATATGAAATTATTTATATATTTCTGATTCTATAAATATTATTTAAAAATACCTTCAGTATTTACATTTTTTTATATACAATAACATGGTTTGTGGATGGGTTGACTACTACCTCATCAAAGCGATGTAAACCATTCACACATTACATTGAATGTATTAAGGTAGAGTTTATAAAAATAATATTTATTATATGAAATAATAATTATACTATAATATATATATATATATATCCATATACATTTTATTTAATTTCTTTTATTCAATGTGATAATAAAATAGAAGTAATGTTCATGTGTATATATGACATACAGTCTCCGTGAACTGTGTATTTCATTTCAGGTTTATATATTTTATATATTATTATAAATATTTATATTCTGAATATATATTATATTTAAATAATGTTTTACTATCTAAAAATATTTTAATAATTATATAAGTAACATGATCTATAATAACACGTCAAAACATATACGAAAAACTATGATATTACCTAAAACATGACATTAAAAAGAAATTTTTAATAATTGTGTAATATAAATTCATAATAAAATAATATATGGTATTATATATATAGTAATATATTTATGTGTCAGATTAATTATAAACAAATTGTTATAATTGAATATTCATTAACGTTTAAAAATACATTCATGACTTAATGTATGGGTTTTCATGTATCCTTTTTATTTCTGTGATACTTATGCTTTAATCACCACTCAATTCTTGGATTTCTGTATATACTACCCATGAATTTTTTATATTATTATTATAATTAAATTTATATCTATTAAAATATCCATTTTTATGATCATTCTTTCATGATTTTTATGGTTCAAAAGATACTAAATCGATAATGTGAGTTTTTTTTTACAATTTTCCTTTTTTGAGATATGTTAATTGTTGTGAGTATATATTTTTTGATGGGGTATATATACAGAAATTTTACATTTTATAACATGAATATACTTCTTTTAATGAAATTTTATGATTCATTTAATGTTTATATTTAATGTGTGATCATATACAATGTAACCAAATTAGGAACATTTTATTGCTACATTCCTTTCATTTTTATGGATTGTTTATGATATTTCTATCGTTGATGATATATTATGATCCATATATTATAAAAAATAATTTATTAATTTATAATATGGTTATTTATGATATATTCAAGTAATGATACCAATTTACCACTTTTTGGAAATTAATATAAATAATATTTTTTATAGAAAATCACAATTTATTTCACTTTTCCATTGAAATATTTTGTTTACGAAAATCATGTCTCCAAAAAAATTTCAATGATTACATATATTTTTTAAATGATATTTTTATAGGAAAGGTTCTCAAAAGTATTTCAATATTTCTTATAATTTTTCATAGTTAATTTTTCTTGAAAAGAATTTGAAAATGTGTTCAATCATCCATTATAAGTTTTAAATGTTATTTTTTAAGTAAATGGATTAAAAATGATTCATGTTTTTATAATAATTTTTGAATAAAAATAGTGTTTTCGTCTAGGAAAATTCTTGAGGTTTTTAAAATATTGAATTAAAATTTTTTCAATGTGGCTTTTAATGAAGTGGATTTTGAAATTTTTTCATGTTTTGAAAAATTATATGAAAGAAAAACTATATTCCTTTCGAAATGTTCCATGTTATATTACCAAATCATTCCCCATATACATTTAAATGATTTGATATTGTTAATTATTTATTGGGGATATGATATAAATGAAAACTTATTATTGGTATTATGAATTTCTTATATAAATATTAACTTTTTTGTGAAACCAATTTCAATTAAACATGTAATTACATGATAAAATGATTATGAAACTATCTTCTTTTCATGAGTTTTTCTATGATGAAATGTTTAAAGAAGCTATCCCATTTTCACAAGAATGTATAGGTTGAAATGCTTATAAAAACGATTTAATTTAATGGGATATGATATGGTGTTTATAAACCCCATATATGTTTATGCGTCACGATTCAATTACGGATTTTTATATTTTTAAACATGCATGTATGATGTAATTGTGTTATGCGTGGGGCCTATTTCTCTATACAATTAATTGGGTAATGATAGAAGTTTTATGATATCAAATGGTACACAACAAGACATCCCAATATTGATACAAGATGGAATCCAAAGCCTGAGCGAAGAGGGTATATGGGAGGGAATCCCAATCCATTAAAAGAGTGCATCATACACTTGAAATAAGATGGTTCACGAGAGGGAATCCCATGATCGAAATAAGAGGAAAAATCAATGACTGAAAAAAGAGGATCCACAAGAGGTCTTTCCAAGATCGAAATAGGAGGTTAAATGGGAGATCATCTCATGACTAGGAAAATATGGTAAAAGAGAGTGAATCCCAATTCCAAGACAAGAGTGTACACGACATGGAATGACACACTCAAATAAGAAACATAGGTGATTAGCCAATGACTAACATGTTATGAAGGACTTGGTAGGTATCCTTGAAGGTAAATTATCTATTCACATGTGTATTCAACAAATTATTAGTCTTATTAATATGTTATTTTAGTATAGATTATGAACATTATTCTCTTATGATTTTGGTCTTAAAAACATTCAATATATATTCTATGAATCATGATTATGAACATTGATGTGGAAGGTATGATCTTAAATTGTTATTACCTTATTCTCATACACATATTCCAATGTTATGATTATGTATATCTTTTATTTACCCTTAGTGAGCATCTAAGATCAACCTTTATTTTGTTTCCTTTTCCCATGTTATAAATAATTATATTATGTATGAGTACATAAGGGGATGATCATTGTGGGTAACATTAAAGATATTTCACCAAGACAGAATATTTTAGTCCATGTTTCCAATGAAACTAAACTATAATGGCCCCATGAATTTATTTTTGTAATGTGCAGAATATTCATATCAAATTATGTAATATACATGTATTTTAAGCCAGGGTCATTGTATTTTCAATCAAAGGATATGACTAACCAACCATAGGAAATTAGGATGAGAGAACATTAGTGATATGACTAAGGTTATTTATATGGATATATATATAGGGTTGTGTCAAAATATGATACTATGATATCATATATTTAAAATAATGTTAATTAAGATAGACAAACTATATGTTACTTTTCAGGATTATATGATTTTACTCTATGATAAGTGCTTCTCGGACTATTTTCTCTGGTTTAGTCAATAGATGGAACTAGAAAGAACTGGGTCAATGTTGTTTGTGATATGATAATTTTATTATGATAACTCAAATGGTATTATCAAAGGAGTGAGGGATTTTGGGATCATTAAAAATTAGTTTTCACAAAACATGACTAATAATATGTACCATAACCAACACTACGACTCACCAATATAGATATGGAAGGTGTTTGCTGAGATTTCGGGTAATGGAAAATATGGAGGAAAGAAGACTAATTTTCCATAGTTCCAATAATGTGGAAATAATCCCACAGGTTACTGTCTTGGAGGAACAAGAATATGTGATGGCTGTGGTAAATAATGACACAAATCTAGTAATTGAAATGAAAAAATGAATAGTTTAGATGGGAATATTGGACACCCTAATTTACCATCAAAAAATAAATTCATTTCAAGTGGAATGAATGGTCATTGTATAAATCGACATACCAAGTGGAATGATCGTGAATAGAATCATCAATGTGGTATGAGTAATTGTTTTATTACTGGTAATAATGAGGATTCTTGTGAAATTTTTTGGTAAATAAGAATATTTTTTTGGATGATGTAGCATAGTTTGTTTATTAATATTGAAGTCGAATAATACAAGTTATTATATATTGGGATTCAATAATTATGTAATATAAATGATTAAATGAATAATTATTTTTCAGTTTATTTTTTTTCAAGATCTATTATAATATATAGATTGGTTCTAATAGAAAAAAATTTCATTTTACATTATTTTGACATTTTTACTATGAGATTAAAACCCTTAATATGAACCATATGTAGAGAAAATTATGTTTGGATAATGATATTTATGATAAAAATATGTAAATTTTATGGTAATGATTACCTTAAAAATGATAAAGTATTTGTTTAAAAAGGTGTATCTTCTTTCATGGATGGATTTTACATCATTTTTTGGATTTACGTAATATATCCAATAAACATTTGATGAAGGAAACATGCATTTTTTCAATTACTATTTATGGTAATTTAGGTTATTAACATCTATCAAGATAATAAGAAATGAAGGTATTCACATGTTTTTTATGTAAAAATCATGTGATATATATAGGGGATAAATGTTAATATGGTTCATATAAAAGTGGTTTTTATCTTTATAGTAGTTTTTATTTTCATATTTTTAATGATTCGCATGGAGAATAATTTTTCGAATTTATAAGTAAAATATCGGATGAGATTTTACTGATTATAGTATTATCTCTACATATAAGGATTTATGAATATTGTTTAACATGTACTAACTATTTTATTATGATAAAGACAGACATTATGATTTACCATTCAATTTATGGATCTCATGATTTTTTACTTCATTGTGAATTAAAAATTAAACTTCATTTATTATAATAAGAAATGAATTAGAAATTTATAAAAGAACAAAAACAGGTGAGGCTAACCCAAAATCATGTAATTATACCTTCTAATGATAATTTTCAACTATATGAAAAATGGTGTTGAAATAAGTGTTGTCATGTTATCCTCATTTTTTATGATATCTATAACCAACATGTGCATTATTTCACATTAATAAATGATCTATTATATTAGAAAACACATAATATTACCTGAATGATCGATATGTATAGTGTATTTGGGAATTATGTAAATTACTTAACAACATAAAATAGGGAAAACAATATCTTTATTGAAAACATCATTAACATGATGAAGATATATCTTAGTACATAAAACTATATAGGATAACTTGGGACAGATTTAAGAATGTGGTGGGCTCTATATACCAGTAATAGAATAAACATTGAATATGTTATAAATGTTAGATAATAGGTATATGAATGAGGAACAAATGGAACATGAATAATAAGGCATGATAGATCATAATAATCATAACATGGGAAATATGGAAACAACATAAAACACTAGACCATAATCATAAGTCAAGGAAAAAACAAAATGACTTCATCATGGAATTTATCACATAATGGAATCTGGTACACCCCTATCCAAACACTGTAACAACCCAGGTAAATAAAGAATATGACATTTTCATATTTATCCATATTTTTGAATAAAATATTGATATAACTTTAAATGGGATGCTATGCTCGATGGCATACCCATCACGCAACAACGAGTTTCTTGGGAATCTTACGTTGCACTCTAATAATAAAATAATATTATTTTAAATGGTAGTTAACATGTAGCCATTGTAATGGCGGGAATGGATAGAAATAACTAAAATATGATTATATATGTTTTTACATGTTTTTACATTTATCCAATAAAGGAAAGAGGCTTAAAATACGGAAAGAATTCAATTTTAGGCGTATATGCCCTAGTTTTCACTAAAGGTTCACTTATCACCTTTTGATGTTGAACCATCATTAAATATAGTTTTGTTCACTCTTAAACATTATTTTGGACCAAATAAAACTCTTATTAAGAATCAGGACATCAAAATTTACTTTGTGTAAATTTTTGGTGTCTTTCCGATAAAGTTCATTTTTAAATGAATAGTGTAAAATGTTGTATTTTAATTCAAAACCACTTTTTAATCTAATTTATTTATATGATTAGATTATATTTTGAATTGGTTTTAAAGTGAAATTAGAATATAGTTTTACCATTAAATCCAATAGTGGTCGTTGAAATTAATTTCACTTTGAAATCATACATAAACCAGTGTCAATCTTTTGATACTTATTGTTTCATAAAAACACGCTATTTTCTCTGACAGCGGGAATTAATTATTAAATTAATTAATGTGACTTATATGTTTTGAATTTTGTAAAATAGACTTAATTTTTGAATTCGGAATATCAAATATATCTTAGGGTGAATTTTTGGTATTTTTCTGAAAAACATCAATTTTTGATGAATAGTGACACCACTAAGTGGTACTTATAAAAACTGATTTTTCCGTTTAAATGTAATTTTGCCATCTTTGTGTTTTGAATTTCAAAAAGCCGACATACATGGTTTTCATTAAGATGTAAGATGTGGATCAATGGGATAAAAATAATTTTTTAGGGTGAATAGTAACTTATTAAGTTTTTAATCGCGATTAGAGGTAATTAGGGTAGTTTAAGGTAAAAATAATGTTTTAATAATATGAATTGAACTTGACACATGTCCTAACCTCATTTGATGTGTAATGGACGACCAAGACAAGACATGGGTCATCTTGGGGACCCCATGCTTCCACTTTGGTTGGGAAATGAAATAAATAATTTTTTATTTAATGTAAAAGTAAAAATGACACAAACATGATATGTTTTACTAAAAAAAATTTAAGTAGGGTTATACAAGTCATATTTTTTATTATAAATATTAATTGGAAAGATAAAAATATTTCATACATCATAGTAATTTTTTTATAATTTTTAGACATTATATAAATTAAATTATTTATGACATCATAATGATGCAGCGATGACATCATTATCTGATGATTTAAATAAAATGAGAAGATAATGTAAACTCTATGACCTACACATGTCCAAAACTTATTGGATGGGTGTATTTAGAACCCTTATCACCTTATCCACGAATTATATCAATGTGGGACCTTTTAAAACCGAAACACATTTTCAAATAAAGTAATATTTCTTACTTTCCAAAAGTGCCCCTCTTCTCCTCTTATAAAAGGCCCCCACCTCTACCTTATTTCACACACTCCTCAAGCCTTTGACTCGGCCAAACCCTGCCCATTTACTCTCTAAACATCCCTCTCCTAATCCTAGAGGATTCCCTTTGGGAAGAATCCTTTCAAAGGAAGCCTTTAGGCTCAAATCAAAAGGAGTTACACTTTTAAAGGTAATTTATTCTCTCATGTTCATTTGTTTTATATTGCTTCTACAACACCCTAAACTCTTTTTATTTACTTATTTTCTAACAACAACTGTATCTTCAATATACTAGGATGTTGTTATATGATTTATTTGAGCTACACTCTCACACAACTACATCAAATGGTTAAAGAACATACGGTTTCCGTGGATGGCGAAATTCTGCCTCCCGAAACGATGATTGTTCAATACTCATTTAACACCTTCAAAGGTGGCCATTATGATGTCACTATTTTTATATATGATATATAATATGTTTATGTTTTCCTTAATCTTCTGTTTTTTTCATTTTGGGCATACCTTTATGGTTTCAATTATGGTTAAACGCGATATCATCATTTAAGGAAGTGCGGACTACCGCCCCCTCAAAGTGATTTGATTCGTTAAATACCATATGTGGGACGTATAAAGGATGGAACTATGATATTATATATGTTATTATACTGGAATTAATATATACCTTTATATAATTATTATTCCATTCTATAAAAAACGAAATAGAAATGAAAGTAGCGTTCATGCATATGCACGGCTTACCGTCTCCATGAACGGTGCATTTCATTTCTTACCTCTAAATGATTATGTAATGTTATAAATGCATGCATGTACTGGATATATATGACATATATGATATCTAAATCATGAATAAAATTCTGGATATAATAAACATTTGGCCACACGAACAACATGTAATTGTAAGAAGTCCACTTTCGACTTAAGATCCAAATATCGGCAAAACAAATATTATTAACTTAAATGATCACATAATGTTTATGACATGGTAATAAGTGATATAAAAGGAATAATGAACTTGAAAAAGGTTCTTAAGTATGTAGAAATTAACTCAGGTTTATTATTCATGATATTAAAGAACGATCGAGTCAAGTCGGACCCAAGGTAAGGGATCCTACTCCTCTCTTTCTTTTTAAGTACACACTTTTATGTCATTCCTTTTAAAGCTCATCTTTCTTGTTATTGGGATGATATTTTATATTACACTTACTGTAATTTTTATTTTCATGTGATGAGAGACCATGTTCTCTCTCATCAATCCATTTTGGAAGTTTTGAGTGGCGCCGTTAGGCTGCCGAACTTTCGTAAGAGATCTAACCACTCTTTTTTTAAAGTATTCTCCTTTATATCACTTCATTTAAGCTCCTCTTTGTAATGTTGGGGGA
The DNA here is from genome assembly GCA_963277665.1 of Viscum album. Lineage (NCBI taxonomy): Eukaryota > Viridiplantae > Streptophyta > Magnoliopsida > Santalales > Viscaceae > Viscum > Viscum album. The sequence goes on from OY728120.1 coordinate 1,119,638,897, forward strand.
TGTTATTTTATATTCCACTTTATGTACATCTTATTGTAATGTGATGAGATACCCTATTTGATCTCATCAATCCATATTCGGACGTTTTATGTGGCGCCGTTAGGCTGCCGAGTTTTCGTAAGGGTTTTTTAATCTCACTTTTATTCTCGTGAGATTTATGCTACATTTGCCACAAATTCCATTGAGTGGTGTATTTACTGCCAATTATTCTACTCTTTGTGTAATATAATTTCTTTTATGAGTATTTAAATCAATGATCTATTGTCCTTCTTTCATGGGGTGTATGTTTTGAATGATACCCAAGTCGGTAAGGGAACATTTCACCCTCCTATTTTTTAAAAGACTTCTTTTGTTGGGTCTTTTAATTTACATATTTTTATGTTGGGATATGTTCTCATATATCCTTATTGATGTAAATTTTATGTCCAAGTGATGAGATACACTTTTTATCTCTGATCAACTCATTTTGATGTGATGCCGTTAGGCTGTCAAGGGAACTTTTTAACCCAATTTCGATTTCTTTGGGTTCAACATGTAGTCATTGAATTTGTCATCCATTGAATATGTGTGAATGACCTTTTATTTTTTTACACATAATATCCAATTATATTGGGTGTATTTATATTTTTCACACATATTTTTGAGATTTATTTGTCCTTAATTTAAGGATACCTTCCTTATAAGGGATTTCATCACATTTGACATTTCTATTGAGGGTTCATTGTTGTTATGCACCAATTCACTCTTATATGGTGTATATACTGTCCTTTGGAGTATTATATCATGAATCCATTTATTCTCATGATATTATAATTTTTTGACTAAATATTATTCCTCAATTAATGTATTCAAGTGTCTCTAATTTTGGTAAAACCCCTTTAACCAAAATATCGTTTTAAATGTTTTAATTATTTGTTCTTATTAATATCCATGATTCCAAAAAAATTTTACGGATTTATTTATATGGATATTAATGGTTTAAAATTTTAAGCTTCAAGGTGGTATGTGACACTTTGATTCAAAAATATCTTTATTAAATGTTTTAAATGGTTTTGGAAATTGTTTCTTTTTGAATGGATTCATTATTTCAATATACTAAATGTTATATTGTGATTGAAATATGAAAATGTTATGTTTCCTTTATGCATGTTTTATGTGATACATTTATGTTATGGTTCTTGGGCATTGTTATGAAAATGGGTGGTTCCGTGATAAACTAAGGGCAGGTGAGCCCGATATAGCTCTCCAATGCATTGGGTAATGTGAAGGAGTGAAACGTTAAGGATTCTCCGAAGAGATTTAGGGAATATACTGTGATGGGTATTCCAAACGTAACCAAGAGGGTTACTCCCTACGTAAGAATGTTCTGAATGCCTCAAGTTTCCTTTATGTATTATGTTTTCTATGATTTGTTCATGATGTGATATGCCTATGTTTTGTGGGTAAAGTGTGATTTCATTCTAATGTATATATAAACTCATGTTTCCTTTCCATATTTTTATAACTCTTACTGAGCTTTTTATGCTCATCCCAAGTTTTTGAAATGCTTTTCACAGGTCAAGGGAAAGGTACATGATGTGATGATAGTGTCAAGGATGTGTCAAGAAAGAATCCGTGTTATATTTTAAATATGTTTCCGTTGATGGGAAGAATGAATACTATCTTTTATGTAACCAATTTGTTTAAATGTGGAATGTAATGCAAGTTTCATGATCTAATTCTCTAAAACTCTAAACCTGAAAAGATCCTCAATGTGTAATCTTGTAATAACTCATGATTAAGTAAGGTTTAAGGCTGGGGCCTTATAGTTGGTATCAAAGGTCTGTTTAGATAACATTAGAGATTAGGGTATTCATTAAGCATAAGTGACATTACTATAATGGTTAGGATTTCAGAAAGAGTCCTAGTTTTAGATAAAGTGAATGAGTAAGTGTATCTTATTGTTTACCTTACACATTAGTACATGATGGTTTTGTTGATATACTCACACTGACATTTCTGTTTTTAGTGAATGGATGGATCTAGCAGGCACCAAAGAGACAATAGGTTTGAAGGAAACTGTGGTGGTTCTATGATTAAGATTCTAGATAAAATAGAAGATTCAATGAGGAAACTCGTGGTTGTTCTAAACCAAATATCAAGGAGTCATGATCAACCACTTAAACCTTGGTATGTTCTGTAATTAATCATTTACGAGATGACCAATCGATGTGGAAGTTCAGGTAATAATTATAAAGGTAACCATTAGAGTTTATATGATCCTTACTTTTGAGGTAATTATGGGTTATTATATGATATGCTGGAAAATGAAAGGCATGAGATAAACTTGAGGTTAAATTATGTTATGGTTATTTTTGATGATTTTATCCCTTTTTGGGGAATGATTTGAGAATTATATAGTTTTGGAAAAAGGACAACACGTAGACTGTGTGACTACCCGTCGCGTCAGACAAAGCTGCGGGAATCAAACCCACAATCAAAGTGCAACTGGTATTTATCGCCTACCACTGGACTACGTGAAGTCCCTGGTTAGTTTGAATGATTCTTTTTTATACGATTTTATGAATTAAGAGTAAGTTGATTTTGGGTTATTTATGAAAATGATTAACCTATCATAGAGGATATGTGATTAGGTTAATTACTTTTCAATACGAGACTTTAGGAGCAACTGATGTTGTTTGGAGATAAATGTTACGATTTAACTTGGAAGACTATGTGACTAAATCCTTCAAATATTTGTGTTTCAATCTTATATTGGTTTAATTTGAATAATTTTATGGACAAATTTTTTATCGTATGGTCCTCGTTGAACTTTGGGTTTTGTTGGACAAATTTTGGAGATTAAGCATGGATTTTCTTTTTAATGGGTTATCCTTTTCGGGATTATCTGACCTTGTACTAACAATTTTGGTTTTGGTTTTTGTTAAAGCCTAAAGACATGGGGTGTATATAGTTCTCTTTTGTGGATTAGTTGATTCTCTAGAAGTTTATTATAGTACTCTTAATGCGAACAAGTCTCCTAAATAATAGTCTTTTGGAAAAAATATGAGTTTGATTAAGGAATCTAGTAAAAGTTGAAAGTCAACATGATAAGTGATTATGTTTCCATATGAATAAATTCCTCAATAAAATGTAACTTAAAAAATTGTTGTCTATTAAATTTTCCTACTGGGGAATCGAATACCGTTTAACCCATCACAAGTTTGTGATTTTCTTGTGGTTAACTTTCTCCTAAACATGTTTTTTGTCACTCTCCATCAGAATATGGCCCTTTGTTTTTTCCTCCATGTCCATATTTTCATACATGGAATCCTAGTATGGGTTAACTCGGGTTACCTATGTACTTATCTTTCTTTATTTTAAAGTGATTGTTTTACCGACTCTTGTTCCGATGTGGGACTTTCAAGGATGTTTCCAAGCTCAATTTTAAAAATTGCGAGGACGCAATTCCCAAAAGGGGGGAAGGATGTAACACCCCAGGTAAATAAAGAATATGAAATTTTCATATTTATCCATATTTTTGAATAAAATATTGATATAACTTTAAAGGGGACGCTATGATCGATGGAATACCCAACACGCAACAATGAGTTTCTTGGGAATCTTACGATGCACTCTAATAATAAAATAATATTATTTTAAATGGTAGTTAACATGTAGCCATTGTAATGGCGGGAATGGATATAAATAACTAAAATATGATTATATATTTTTTTAAATGTTTTTACATTTATCCAATATAGGATAGAGGCTTAAAATACGGAAAGAATTCAATTTTAGGCGTATATGCCCTATTTTTCACTAATGGTTCATTTATCACATTTTGATGTTGAACCATCATTAAATATAGTTTTGTTCAATCTTAAACATTATTTTGGACCAAAGAAAACTCTTATTAAGAATCGGGACATCAAAATTTACTTTGTGAAAATTTTTGGTATCTTTCCGATAAAGTTCATTTTTTTGATGAATAGTGTAAAATGTTGTATTTTAATTCAAAACCTCTTTTTAATATAATTTATTTATATGATTAGATTATCTTTTGAATTGGTTTTAAAGTGAATTTATAATATATTTGTACCATTAAATCCAATAGTGGTCGTTGAAATTAATTTCACTTTGAAATCAGACTTAAACCAGTGTCAATCTTTTGATACTTATTGTTTCATAAAAACACACTATTTTCTCTGACAGCGGGAATTAATTATTAAATTATTTAATGTGACTTATATGTTTTGAATTTTGTAAAATAGACATCATTTTTGAATTTGGAATATCAAATATAGATTAGGGTGATTTTTTGGGATTTTTCTGAAAAACATCAATTTTTGATGAATAGTGACACCACTAAGTGGTACATATAAAAACTGATTTTTCCGTTTAAATGAAATTTTTCCATCTTTGTGTTTTGAATTTCAAAAATCCGACATACATGGTTTTCATTAAGAATTAAAATGTGGTTCAATTTGATAAAAATAATTTTTTTGGGGAATAGTAACTTATTAAGTTTTTAATCGCGATTAGAGGTAATTAGTGTAGTTTATTGTAAAAATAATGTTTTAATAATATGAAATGAACTTGAAACATGTCATAACCTCATTGGATGTGTAATGGCCGACCCAGAAAATCCATGGGTCAACTTGGGGACCCCATGGAGCCACTTTGGTTGGGAAATGACATAAATAACTTTTTATTTAATGTAAAAGTAAAAATGACACAAACATGATATGTTTTAATAAAACAATTTTTAAGTAGGGTTATAAAAGTCATAATTTTTATTATAAATAGTAATTGGAAATCTAAAAATATTTCATACATCATAGTATTTTTTTTATAATTTTTAGACATTAAATAAATTAAATTATTTATGACATCATAATGATGGAGCGATGACATCATTATCTGACGATTTAAATAAAATGAGAAGATAATGTAAACTCTATGACCTACAAATGTCCAAAACATATTGTATGGGTGTATTTAGAACCCTTATCACCTTATCCACGAATTATATCAATGTGGGACCTTTTAAAACCGAAACACATTTTCAAATAAAGTAATATTTCTTACTTTCCAAAAGTGCCCCTCCTCTCCTCTTATAAAAGGCCCCAAACTCTACCTCATTTCACACACTCCTCAAGCCTTTGGCTCGGCCAACCCCTGCCCATTTAATCTCTCCACATCCCTATCCTAATCCTAGAGGATTACCTTTGGGAAGAAGCCTTTCAAAGTAAGCCTTTAGGCTCAAATCAAAAGGAGTAACACTTTTAAAGGTTATTCATTCTCTCATGTTCATTTGTTTTATTTTGCTTCTCCAACCCCCTAAACTCTTTTTATTTACTTATTTTCTAACAAAAACAGTATCTTAAATATACTAGGATGTTTTTATAAGATTTATTCGAGCTACAATATCACACAACTACATCAAATGGTTAAAGAACAATCGGTTTCCGTGGATGGCGAAATTCTGCCTCCCGAAACGATGATTGTTCAATACTCATTTAACACCTTCAAAGGTGGCCATTATGATGTCACTATTTTTATATATGATATATAATATGTTTATGTTTTCCTTAATCTTATGTTTTTTTTTCTTTTTGGGCATACCTTTATGGTTTCCATTTTGGGTAAACGCGATATCATCATTTAAGGAAGTGCGGACTACCGCCCCCTCAAAGTGATTTGATTCGTTAAATACCATATGCGGGACGTATAAAGGATGGAACTATGATATTATCTATGATATTATACTGGAATTAATGTATACCTTTATATCATTATTATTCCATTCTATAAAATATTAAATTGAAATGAAAGTAGCGTTCATGCGTACGTACGGCTTACCGTCTCCATGAACGGTTCATTTCATTTCTTACCTCTAAATGATTATGTAATGTTATAAATGCATGCATGTAATGGATATATATTACATATATGATATCTAAATCATGAATAAAATTATGGATATAATAAAAATTTGGCCACACGAACAACATGTAATTGTAAGAAGTCCACTTTCGACTTAAGAACCAAATATCGGCAAAACAAATATTATTAACTTAAATGATTACATAATGTTTATGACATGGTAATAAGTGATATAAAAGGAATAATGAACTTGAAAAAGGTTCTTAAGGAAGTATAAATTAACTCAAGTTTGTTATTCAGGAGATTAAAGAACGATCGAGTGAAGTCGGACCCTAGGTAAGGGATCCTACTCCTCTCTTTCTTTTTAAGTACACACTTTTATGTCATTCCTTTTAAAGCTAATATTTCTTGTTAGTGGGATGATCTTTTATATTACACTTACTGTAATTTTTATTTTCATGTGATGAGAGACCTTGTTCTATCTCATCAATCCATTTTGGATGTTTTGAGTGGCGCCGTTAGGCTGCCGAACTTTCGTAAGAGATCTAACCTCTCTCTTTCTTTTTAAGTACTCTCCTTTATGTCACTTCCTTTATGCTCCTCTTTGTAATGTTGGGGGATGTTTTTTTATATTCCTCTTTCTGTACATCTTATTTTAATGTGATGAGATACCCTATTTGATCTCATCAATCCATAGTCGGAAGTTTTATGTGGCGCCGTTAGGCTGCCGAGTTTTCGTAAGGGATTTTTCATCTCACTTTTATTCCCGTGAGATTTATGCTACATTTGCGACAAATTCCATTGAGTGGTGTATTTACTGCCCATTATTCTACTCTTTGTGTAATATATTTTCGTTTATGAGTATTTAAATCAATGATCTATTTTCCTTCTTTCATGGGGTGTATGTTTTGAAAGATATCCAAGTCGGTAAAGGAACCTTTCACCCTCCTATTTTCTAAATGACTTCTTTTGTTGGGTCTTTTAATTTAAATATTGTTATGTTAGGATATGTTCTCATATATCCTTATTGATGTAAATTTTATTTCCAAGTGATGAGATACACTTTTTATCTCTCATCAACTCATTTTGATGTGATGCCATTTGGATGTCAAGGGAACTTTTTAACCCAATTTAGATTTCTTTGGGTTCAACATGTAGTCATTGAATATGTCATCCATTGAATATGTGTGAATGACCTTTTATTGTTTTACACTTAATATCCACTTATATTGGGTGTATTTATATTTGTCACACATATTTTTGAGATTGATTTTCCCTTAATTTAAGGATACCTTCTTTATAATGGATTTCATCACATTTGACATTTCTATTGAGGGTTCATTGTTGTTATGCACCAATTCACTCTTATATGGTGTATATACTGTCCTTTGGAGTATTATATCATGAATCCATTTATTCTCATGATATTATAAAGTTTTGACTAAATGTTATACCTCAATTATTGTATCCAAGTGTCTCTAATTTTGGTAAAATCCCTTTAACCAAAATATCATTTTAAATGTTTTAATTATTTGTTCTTATTAATATCCATGTATTCAAAATGGTATTAAGGATTTATTTATATGGATATTAATCATTTAAAATTATAAGCTTCAAGGTGGTATGGGACACTTTGATTCAAAAATCTCTTTATTAAATGTTTTAAATGGTTTTGGAAATGGTTTCTTTTTAAATAGATTCATTATTTCAATATACTAAAATGTTATATTGTGATTGAAATATGAAAATGTTATGTTTCCTTTATGCATGTTTTATGTGATACATTTATGTTATGGTTCTTGGGCATTGTTATGAAAACGGGTGGTTCTGTGATAAACTAAGGGCGGGTGAGCCCGATATATCACTCCAATGCATTGGGTAACGCGAAGGAGTGAAACGTTAAGGTTTCTCCGAAGAGATTTAGGGAATATACTGTGATGGGTATTCCAAATGTAACCAAGAGGGTTACTCCCCACATATGAATGTTCTGAATGCCTCAAGTTACCTTTATGTATTATGTTTTCTATGATTTGTTCATGATTTGATATGCCTATGTTTTATGGGTAAAGTGTGATTTCATTATAATGTATATATGAACTCATGTTTCCTTTCCATATTTTTATAACTCTAACAGAGCTTTTTATGCTCATCCCAAGTTTTTGAAATGTTTTTCACAGGTCAAGGGAATGGTACATGATGTGATGATAGTGTCAAGGATGTGTCAAGAAAGAATCCGTGTTATATTTTAAATATGTTTCCGTTGATGGGAAGAATGAATACTATCATTTATGTAACCACTTTGTTTAAATGTGGAATGTAATGCAAGCTTCATGATCTAATTCTCTAAAACTCTAAACCTGAAAAGATCCTCAATGTGTAATCTTGTAATAACTCATGATTAAGAAAGGTTTAAGGCAGGGGCCTTATAAACATGATGTATCATGATACTAAACATTTCCCATTTCATTCGTTCATTATTTGGGCACACCCATTATTATCCATTCATCCTCATGCTTAAGTCTTCCACATAGATTATTTGAAACTGATTAATTCATCACCACAGTTTATTAAATGATTAATGAATGTGTATTTAATAAATTTATGTACCAAAAAAATAAATATATGTTCATAAATATTAATACCCTTGATGGAATAATGGGCATCGTATTCTTTAAACAACTGATTTGGAATGGAAAATCACGGTAGAATTTCGGCAGCATAACAGGGTTATATAAAATTTGAAAAAAATATATTATGATAAAGATTTTGGTCTCTAATTATTTGAAAAAATGGGATGTAATAGGGTAATAAAAAAATTCCAACATTATAAATTTGGATGTAGAAGTCATAATGTAACAAAGAAACATGAATATAGAAAAATATCCTATGAAATTTCAGCATGGAAACATGGGTACCTAAAAGAACATGGGTTGATTAATGAGACTGAATGGAAGATGTCATAATTTATAAATCAAATAGATAGTAAGGGGAATATTTAATATCATATCCCATCCTAAATAAATTATAACGAAAATAATTAACATAAAAAATAGTTCTTGATAAAACAGGAGAGTGGAAGATCCCTTACAAGAGTACGTGACTCCAATGGATTGGGAGTGTCTTATTAAGTTTTTGGGGAAACATTTTAAGTAATATTTGGAATAGAGGTAAGGTTACATAATTGTTCCATGGATTTTGCGTGTAGATTAATTGGAAATTTAATGGATTTATATGGGATAACAGATTTATTTCACCATTAATTTGGTTTTGGATTCTACATAATAAAATATCCATAACCATAAACCATATCATGGTTATGAGCAACAGTTTCATCCAAATAGTATTAATTTACATTTTTAATGGAATTGGTACAAAATTATTAAAATATTATCATTCAGGATGGGGAGGTGAGTCATTCTCTAAATAAAATGAATATAATAAATTAAAATATATCATAAATTTTGAAGGATTCTCAAAATAATTATAAATTAAGCAGAATATAATATTATATTATATTAAAAATATATATATGTCCACTTAGACCCACTATATTTATTATTACATCAGATTTCCTTATTATGATATCATAAAACAAATATTATATTTTTATGGTATTTAATTTTTTCTCATAAAATTGACTGTCTTGGAAAATTATAAAAAATTCATCATTGTATAATTTCAACATCCTTATTCAAAAAATAAGATTCATTTTTTAAAAATAATTTTCTAAACATTTGAATCATCACTTTCAAAATAATTACGGATATTTTTTGAAATTGATGGGTTTCTTTCGAATTCAGTTTTCGTATCCTAATAAATATTACATTTTATTTCAAAAAAAATATTCTAATTTATATTTCATAAAAATAATTTAATTATAATATATCCTTAAAATAAAATTTATATAAAAAATAAATTAATTCATAAATTCATTAATTGAATTTGAATATTAAAAAAATAAAAAAATTACTTTATTGTATCAAAAAACTAATTCAGAAAGTATCAATAATAGGATGAAAATATGATCATTATTATTTAAAAAATAGTTTACATATGCATATTTTTAGTGAATTGATACATGAATCATTATTACACCACTAAATTCCCTGAGTATAAGGTTAGTGGTGGATGGAATTTCATTGGTTGGTCGAAAAACATGGTTTGGCATGTGATCTCGATCATCTTTAACATCACCCGTAAAAGGTTTATATCATGATTAAGTTATTTGGTATCATCATTCTATTTGTTAAGGTAAAATAATATAAATTATATCCCCCTCATATGCTACATTAAATGGTCTCCATATTGTAATTTTTTACTTGTTAAGGCCATCAAATAAATTTTTGCTGACAATTGGTTTTGTTATAGTCCAAACTTTATACTAATTTTTCCATCACTATTAAATGAATATATTATAAATAGTAATGGTACATAAAGACATTTTATATTTAAGGGGGATAATAATTAAAAATATGTATATATGTTTTCTATAACCATATTATATAATAATGGATTTAAAAATATTGGAGAATATTATTTATAATAGTTTGGTTTGATAGAATTGTCCCCACTTAAAAAAATTCCAATGAAATATTCTTGTCCAAGACTAAAATAGTTGAGGGTAACTCTATATAAACTTTTCTTCTAATTCACATGTATCTTCTTCACACTTGTGGTTTCACCTCAATACTACAAATAGGTTCAATGTCTTATTCTGTAGTCATTTTTTGCTATGATCGAAGATATTCAAAATCATCTAATCAGAAGACTGGTCATCATCAAATGTTACTACCGATAGATTGATTAAATGTGAGGTTCATGGTATGTACTTTATCAATACGGACATATAGATTACATCATATACTATAGATAGGTTCCATAAAATTTTTATTCAATATGCCACCCGTCTGATGTGATCGAGGATATAAAAAGGGCATATGATCCATAGAATATGGTTTCCCTTCATCCGAAACATCATCTTGTTCTACAATGGAGAAGTGAATAGGAATATCATTTCTCTAACATCACACTCTAGTCCTCATCATATATTTTCTACAAAGAACTTCTGAAGATAATGATCACTTCAATGTGCTGCTGACTGGTTTTAACATTTCCTGCAATTTCTCAACCATTTTAGTACCTATTAGTTTTTCTTCCCCAGCTTCATCGCAACATGAAGGTTTTTCCCCACATCTTATTAAGGTCCTCATAGGGAGTTATTTCTATTCTTGAGTGTAAAATCTTTTTGTAAGGGAACTCTTCCAGAGGAATATTTTGGTCCCATCCATCTTTGAAGTCAATTGAGAATGATCTCAACATGCCCTCAAGTGTTTGGATAATCCATTAAAATTGGCTATTAGTTTGAGGGAGATAAGATCTATAGACGTTCCGATCAATGTCTTGAGAATGTTATAGAATTTTCCAAAACTAAGAGTGAATCTTGAAACATGATCATATAAAATTTATAGTGTTACTCCCTATAGCCTCACCACACACTTGTTGTATATCCTCTAATGATTATCTAGTGAGAAATCATCTAGAGTTATAATTAAGTCTGCAGTCTTTGTATGATGATAATTAACAACCTAGATAGCATTGTTTCCTTTTCATTTATTTGGAAGAACAATGAAAAACTCCATTGTGATATTTTCTCATTTCCATGTTGTCTTTTGAAAAGGTTTCATCTTCCTCGTGGACATCTATCATTCATTCGTCAATTGATAATAAATCAGGCACTTTGAGCTATAATAAGAAATCTCATTCATCATGTTTTCCACCCAATAGTGTTCTTATATTACTTGATACATCTATTTGATTCCAAGGTGAATAGAGAAATTTGAACTGTGTGCATCATCCAATAGTTCATTATTTAACATATTATATGATGGAACACGAAGCCTTTATCCCAATATCACAATTACTTCATCTTTAAAATTAAACTCCAAGGATTTGCCTTTTATTATAGTTTCTACATTCTTAATAATTTCCATATTTTATTTTTGAGAGTCCATTAATCTTTCAAGAAGTGACGGTTGAGATTTATTCTTTGAATAGATTAATTATGATATGTCCTTTACGATTCTAATTTATATCCTCTTCAAATATAATAAGATTAAATCCTTCCCATTTCTTAAAAATTATTTAATTATTTCATTTTATCTACATAGATCATCAAACACGTTATTCTATTTACAAAGATGGTAGTTAATTCAGGACTCATAGTCCTTGATCAGCTCAAACCATATTCATTGGTACATAAAAATCTCATTTTTTGTGAATAAATATTTTATTCTTTTTTGATCAATATAAATTTTACCCTTCTCCTAAAAGAGATAATTCTACCATTTTTTCGAAGATAGTAATATTGTTTCCAACTCAAGATCATGTGTTGGATAGTTTGGTTTGTGGACTATTAACATCTATAAAGTATAGTCTATGAATTTTTCTTTTTTAATCAATACACATCCCAATACTTCATTAAAGCATCACAAAATATTTTGACAATTTCTTCAATTGTGGGTAGTGTGAGGATATGGGAAGAGATTAACATCCTTTTTAGCTTCTTAAAAGATTCTTTACATTCATCATTATAAGAAAATTAGACTCTCATCCATTTTAGCATGATTATAAGGTTCAATAGTCATGAGTTTTTTCTCAAAAATTAGAGATAGTACATAGCTAACCCGTAGAAACTATAGATATCTATCATTGATGTTGGCCTCGTCCATCCTTAAAATTCTTTTTTAAATATCAATATATATCATATTTTTATGTTTATGTTCCCCTAGAATGAGACTTACTTAAACCTAAACTCACAGTTGTTTTACATTACACAAGTCCTCTACCATCATAATATCTTTATCCTAGTGCTCAGATTATCTTTATGATCCTCCATGGTTTTAAATTATATTTGAATATCAATTATAAAAACTACCAATCAATTGATGATGTATTATCTAATGTTATTATTTATCAAATAAAAAATATTTTTGGAGCATTAGTGAGTCTTAGTGGCATCAATATGAAATCCCACTGCCCATACCTTGTACGAAGTGAGGACTTCGGGATATATTCATTCCTCACCCGTACTTGATAATATATTGTCCAAAGATCCAACTTGGAGAAGTATTTCTCTCCATATAGATGATTAAAAATTAATCAATCCATGGTAGAGGATACATGTTCATTACCCTAATCTTGTTGATATCACAATAAGGAATGAATATGCGCTTCGACCCATCCTTCTATTTGATGAAGAAGATGGGTGCACCCCATGGTGAACCACATATGGGTATAAACCCTTTATTTAGATTAACCTTTAGTTTTATCTTCATCCGCATATGTTCAAAAAAACACATTATATAGAGTCATGTATTTTACAAATTTACTAGGTATAATATCAATTGAAAATTCAATATCCCTACTAAGAGGAAGAAAATGAAATACTTCTTGAAACACATAATCATATTTCCCCACTATAGTAATATATTCATGGATAATCCTTTCCCTAGAATCCATCATTTGAGCTAGATATACTTTCTCAAAGGGAAATAATATCCATTCTTTAGATGATGGGGTAAAATAATATCCAACCTCATCCATGAACATATATATAATTGGGGGTATATTCTATATATAGAAATTGATTTCCTTATTTTAGTAATTTATGTTGTCTATATACAAGGAAATCGAATCCATGAAAAAAATTAATCAAATTCTAAAAAATTTTGTATAAAAAGCTTCTATGGGATGTTCATCCCACAAATTGTGATAGAGGAGGAGCTATTTATAAGGGATGCAATAATTTCCCCATTTTCAATTTTCACTCACACCTCTACATCCAGTCTTTTTGGCGGTGTCAGAATAGTTCTTCAAAAAATTCATGATATTAAGAAATGCATTGAAAAATGGATGATAATTGTACCTTTCAACTTTTCATTCTAGTTTTAACAGGTTAAATTATACAAAATTGACATAAGGATGATAATTTTCAAAAAATTAAACACATAGAGGAGAATCCAATGAAATTAAAACAATAATTTATAACATAGACATATTTACTTAAATTATGAATTTCTATACTTCAATATATTTTATCAATGATATATTTTCTAACATATATTCTTATGAGAATTAATTTCCCCTTAAAAATGGTTCATAATGACCATATAAATATCCCAATGCATATCCCTTTGGAGAGTCAAACCAGATGCATATTAAAGCCCATTGTTTAGTATCATGTTACCTTGAGTCGGGCCAAGAGCACCTTATTAGAGTTGTTACCAGTTGGTAGATATGGTCCAAAACCACATACAACTGTAGAATCTAGATATGTATGTATTATAATGAAAAACCACTTACTATATAATTACCATAAATTATGGATATTTTCATATACATTGTATTATCCCTAAGGCTTTCACTAGAGTTTTCTAATCATAATCACAAATATAACAAAACTTTTCCTCTGATAACAACTATAAATACCCTTTTCTATATTTCACAATAATAAATGATCTATTACATAATACTACAATTAATAAAAATTATATGATCAAGAACAATAATTCCATTGGTAATTAAGATCATTAAATAACAACATATAACTAGTGATACAAAATCTATATTAATTTTTTTAATATCATCAACATAATCCTTCAAACATAACAATTTATGGGATTATCAAGGGAAATACATAATAAATATTTGAGTTATAAATCCTGACAAGGGAAAATAGCTACAATAATTGATACATTTCAAAAAAATATGCATATTAGTGAGGAATAAATGGTACATGAATAATAAGGCATGATAGAGCATGATAATCCTAACATGGGAATTTTGGGAACATTTTAAAACAATAAATCATAAACATAGGCGAAGGAAAAAATATCAAGACATAATAGAAGAAAAATCCCAATTATGGAATCAGGTACACCCCTAACCTAACATAACAGATCTTAATAATAAAAATTATCCAATGCATTGGACCACTATCTAGGAACACACATCATAATCATTTGATTATAATGTGTAAGTGTGCCATAAAGATCACATGAAATTGATTCATTCATATTTATAATATATTCCAAGATCTTGGAATGTGGATTTATTTAATTAATTCCACCAATTAGTTTGTATGTTGATAATGAAGAATACACATGATAGATTAATGGGTATGGTATTCACTACACAATTTTTTTGTCATGGAAAATAGTGGTGGAATTTTGGCATCATTAAGACATTCAATAAAATGTAAAAAATAGTGTTGATGAGTGTTTCCATGATCTCTAATAATTTTAAAAATAATATTGATAATAATTGGGATATGTAAAATCATATACCAGTATCACAAATTTTGAAATTAAAGGCATAAGATAATGATGAAACAGTAATAGAGAAAAAAATCCATATAAAAATTCAGCTCACAAAAAGTTGTACATAAAAAATCACATGAGGATTAATGAGAGTAAAATGAAGATATCATAATGTATACATTAAATGTATAATAAGGATAATATGTAGTATCATATCACATTATAGAAAAAATAATAGTAAAATACATAACAAAAAAATGATTTCATTATAGAATAGGAGAGTGGAGGATCCCTCACTTGAGTATGTGACATCAATTGATTGGGAAAACCATCTTAAAAGCATTAGCGAACCTTATGAGGAAAATATGGAGTAGAAGGAATAGTATGTAAGTTATCTACGAGGTTTTAGTGAAGAAATATGTGTTCTTGGGTGGGTTTATAAAAGAAAACAGGTATAATTCATTATGATTTTGTTTTTAGATTCTACATAATAATATATCAAAAAACCACAAACCATCCCATAGTATTTTCCCATATATTTTTCAAAATTCAAATAGTTTAAATTATATTATATTCCAAAGGCCGAAAATATTAAAATATTACCATTGATGATGTAGAGGTGAGTCGCAATCTTAATGGAATGATTTTATGACATTAAAATATATCACATGTTTTGGAGGATTCACAAAGTCATAGAAAAAAAAAATAAAAAAAAATTATTTTAATTTAAAAACATATATTTATACGTGGATACCATTTATAATAATTATTACATCATATTGGTTCATTATAATGTCATAAAAAATGTATATTTATACTATATTTAATTTTTACTAGAAAATTTGATTTTATTTTAAAATAATGAAAGGATCATTCTTGGATATTTTTGACATCATGATTCCAAAAATAATATTCATTTAATATATATTAGTTTCTATTAATTTGTATTTTCCCTTTTATAACAATGACATGCATGTATTTAAAAGGGTTGGGTTTTGAAAATAGATGTTTTTGAACCCTAATGAATATTACAGATGACTTCATAAATATTTTAGGATAATTTAAATATTATAAAATTATTTCAGAATAAAATATATTTAAAATATCATTTATTAAAATATATATATTATTTCATATATTAATCAATTTAATTTTAATAATAACCAAACATTCAATTTATACTTTATTATATAAATATAAAAATCATTTACATTGTAATAATAATAGAATGAAAATATATTCAATATTCTATACAAAATAACGCACATACTCATATTTAGATGTTATTAATACAGTCCCATTTAATATAAAAAACTACTTAATATTATGGTGTGTGATGGTTGGACATTCTTGGGATAGTTCGGTGAACAATGTTTTAGTTGTGATCTTGATGGGATTGGATTTTTCCCTAAATAGTTCCACTCAAAGTTAGGTTATTTAATATTATCTTATAAGTGGTCAAGGGAATATAAAAAATTAATACCTCATATAGAATCTTTGAGAAATGGGTTTCATAGGGTACGATATTACTAGATGAGTGAATCACTTTGTCTTTAATAAATGGATTTGTCAAAAACCTACATTTAATCTAATCAAGTGATCCCTTTTCAATTGATATATTATCAACAGTAATTATAAATATTAATATTTGAAATCCAGTTATAATAATAAGAAAAAATAATTCCATGTGTTTTGTATATGAATATAAAATTCAAATAGATTTAAAAATTAATGGGGAATTGTATTTATAATTCATCATGTCACTATAATTTTAATGAACTTTTTAAAGCCTCTTTGTATTATTACTTTATCATCATTAAAATTATTCTAAAAGTGTTATATATCACTTGACATCGAAAAATGAGAGGTATATTTCACTTCAATGTCCACGATTTCACTTTCTACCTATTTTGGCCGATATGGAAACTTAGTTCTGAGTTACATTAGGAAACCATTATGTTTCAAAAAATTCCTTTTTAAAGGATATTTTAGTATTTATTTTTATGATATGTGTTTATATAAAAGAAACATCCATGTATTAATAATTAGTTAAACTATAAGGTATTAGTCGAACTAATTTATTTTAAATTGTATAAAATGTATCACCGTGATTTTTTTTGGAAATAATAATTTTAAATCAATTTAATATTTTTGATATTTATCATATCATGCAGTAATGAATATAGATTGTGTTATATAAAATCACCATATTTGTGTTGTGGAACACACAACAAGAAGTTAATCATGAACTAATTGAAGCACTTATATTAGAATGAAGTAGAAATAATTTTTTTAGTTTGTGTTAATTGGAATGTCGAGTTCCTTCGATATCATTCATTAGTCACAAGGCAGAATTTTACCAAACTAATATATATAATTAATATTTTTAATAAAATATTATTAATGTTACCACCAATCAAATGTAATGGTTTTTATGAATAATATTATCAATATTTTGATAATATGATATTAACATATATTTAAAATCAATATTTTGGTTATCATTAGATATAAATTAATGTAAAAAATATTTGAGAATAAAGGAATTACTTTTCTATGAAAACAATTTTTAAATTTACCAAAAAACTCCAAATTAATTAATATAAAAAACCATTTTTTGATTTTTTTTAATAAAATTTATATATTATATATTAAATATATATTTTTTACACTCATCTAATTTATTTGATAAGATTAATATTGGAATAAATCAAATTTTATGATTAAAAATATGACTTTTTCAAAAAATAAATTTTACAGACTTTTAATGGTGAACCCATATTAAATCTAATTTTATAACTTTTTATAATTTTTTTTTGAAACATTTGACATCATTTTTCCTATTGATATATCCAAACGATTATTATGGGTTGATTTAATATTTTTTATTAATATATCATATTATATTGAGTGCTAACAATACCGAATTTTAATTCAAAAATGCATACTCTTCTAATTTATTCACATAGTTAAATTATATTTTAATTTTATTTAATTATGTATTTAGTTAAGTTATAAATAAAATAAACCAATTTATTAAATTTTAAACAATGTAAATTGAAATTTGATATTAAAAAATTACAACTTTTTGTACATTTTTACATTAAAACTTGTAATCTAATTACTTATGTAGAATAAATTTTAAATTAATTTCTACCAATTCTGTGATTAGAATATGGAAAAATGGATTGAATTTTTTTATTAATAATAACTTATAATTTTAGGTAAACTGAATTTGTGTGTTTAAATTATCAGTGATGGTAATTAAGGATAATTCAAACGATTAAGGTAAAAACATTTTTAATTATTGAATAACCATTAATATTAAAAGGATCATTGACCACAAAAATTTTCTAAAAGACATTTTCTGAAAATATTTTGAACAATTAAACTCTTTTCTAAAAAATTTAAAATTATTAGATGTAGATGATGTAGGGGAAACCTCTAAAAATTTCATTCGTTTTTTTCTTTACTAGAATGCCACTCTTGGTCCATGATAAAAGTGAACTCATCCCCCCCACCTCGTCAAAATTCTTAATCTAAATTATCTCATCAAACAAAAAAAAATATTCCACCAAAATCCACCTATGAAACATGATTCCATATTTTGACTTATATCCAACCAATGAAGTGATTTTTTGGAAACCAAAAGGGGATACCCAATAAAGAGGTTACATCATTCCGGAAGATATTTTGTTTTATTTTTATTCACCAACCCTAAATTTTTTTATTACATATTTATATAACCTCCTAGGTATCCTAAATATACTGATTTGTATTTATGATATTGTATAAACCTACACTCACACACACTTCCATAAAATATTATACACAATCATTGTTTGTGTGTATGACAGACTACCTTCATCTAGATCGATGATGTTCATTCTTCCCTTTCCTACTTTCAATATTGGAAATAAATATAGAAATTTTATATTTATGGTGTATTTATGCTTATATAAATATTATATAATATAAATTTCCATACATTATATATCATGTAAATATGATAACTTTGTTTTTGAATGTTTGGACTATCACCTCATCAAGATGATTTTAATCATACACTCTTTACACGGAATGTATTAAGAATGATTTTAGTACATTTATAAGTTATATATGAAATAATAATTATATTTTATCTAAAATATATATTTACATATATGTCATTTACATTATTTATTTCAATACTACAATAAATTGGAAGAAACATTCTTGCTTATGTATGACCTACTATCTTTATGAATGGTGAATTCCAATTCCAATTTCTAAATTTTATATATTATTAAAAATATTTATATTATCATAAAATATTATTTTTCAAATTTTTTTATGAAATATAAATAAATAAATAAATATCTTAGTAAGAGGACCAAGAATAAAAAGTCAAAATATATAAAATGGAAATATATTACCCAAAACATAATATTAATATGAAATTGTTAATTAACAAGTAATATAAAGTAATAAAAAAATAATATAAGGTATTAAATATAAAAATATTTTTCTTTGGTATATTTATAATACACTTATACTTATTATACCAGTGTTTAGAACATGTATAAAGACACTCAACACTTAAGTTAAGGGTTTTCTTGTCTCACTTATATTTCTATAACACATATACCTTATTCACCAATAATTTATTTATGTGTTGTATATAGTTCCAATTATATTGTTTTATGATTCATATGATTACAGTTGTGGAAATTTAGATTTCCATTTTCATGATTCATCTTCCACGGGGTTTATGGTATAAATGTTTCTAAATCTGTAATGTAAATTTTGTCTCTAATTTTCCATATTTTACAAATATGTAATTTTATGAACATATATTTTTATATGGGGTGTATATAATTCCCATAAACATGTTATATCATGAATATACATATTTTATTTTCATTTTAGGCTTAATATAATTTTATTCTTTTAGGGGGATTATGATTCAATGTAACCAAAGTGGAAATAGTTTGATACTACAATGTCGTCATTTATAGGGATTATTTATGATTATGCTTCTATTGATGAAATAATATGATACACCTCTAAATAACCCTATGTAATTTTATTTTACTCTAGTTGTTTATAATATATTCATGTAATTGTACTATTTTTTCACTCTTTAGTCCTAATGATAATTATTAAAATGTTTCTTATATAATATGAAATTGTTTTTCTCTTTTTAGTCGGAAATATATTTTCTCCCAAAAACATGTTTTGAAAAAATATTTTCAAATAAATATTATAAGAATTATATGTTATATTCAATGAAAATTCTTCCTGAAAAAATTCATGCATCCTTTATAAGTTTCATATTTTATTTTAAAATTATTTGTTTCTATAAGGTTTATAGTTTAAAATTATTTTTTAATAAACAATGGATATATTCCTCAAGATATATTTTAGTGGTTCTTAATATCATGGATCATATGTTTTTAAAATTGTTTTTCAATAAAAATTATTTGGAAATATTTAATGTTTAAAAAAGATATTTTTAATTAAATATTATTTTCATTTAGAAATATTTAATGGGATCTTCCAAAATCCATTCACGTATACCTAGCCATAAATTTATACAGTATATTATATTTTGGGGATATGATCTAAGAAAACCATTGTTATTCTTTTTTAATGTTTTATTTAATGTTGACATATTTTTTATGAATCCAAGTTATTTTCCACTGGATATACCATGATAAAATTATTATGAAACATTCTACATTTTATCGGTTATTATGTGAAGAAATTATTATGAAAGATGCCTATTTTTCAAAAGTTTGTATATGATGAATCTTTTATAACACCCATAACAATTAATGGGTTGTGATATGATTTTTTTGAAACCAATATAATTTTTTTGGGTCATGATATGATAATTTTGTTTTTATATTTTGGAATAAGATTGTATGATTTAATATTGTGATATGTGGGAACAATAACCCCCTCTAATGTTTTGAGTACTAATAAATGTTTAACCAGCTCAAAGGGTAAACAATCGGTCATCTTATTCCAAAAACAATAGTGAATCCAAATACTGATATATGATGGTACATGTGAGGTTATCCCAAGATTAAAACCGAATTAAATCTTATTCTAGAAACGCGAGGGTACACTGGAGGGCATCCCATGATCAAAACAAGAGGGAATTCTAATCGAGAAACAAGAGGTTATAGGGGAGGGCATCTCGAGCACGAAATAAGAGGGTGACTTCTAGGAAATCTCAATTCAAAAACTAGATGTTACACAACATGGATTCCTAACAAAAAAAATAGGGTCCATGAGAGGGAATACCAATCCCAAAGTAGAGGGTAAAAGGGAGGTAATCCCATGACCAAAGAAGGTACATGACTAATCAGCCCAAGCATATCATGTTATGAAGGTCTTGGTATGTCTCCCTGACATAGGACTTCCTATACTGATGTGTATTAAAAATAATCTAGGATTAATTAAATATAATGTTCTAATGTATTATATCTAGATACCTTTATGATTCATGCCATATCAACTATCAATATTAATTCCATGAATACTTCTTTTGTTATTTTATTTGAAGGGAATGATCATAAAATGTTATTCTCATATTCCCACACCCTTATGGTCTTGTTATTCCTACCTATATCCATTATTCAGACTTATTGAGAATCTGAACATTTTATTTCTTATCATTCATTTCCCAATGTTATGAGTAATAGTTTTTTATAGGATAATTAAGGGGATGATCACTATGGGAAACATTGAATATATTTTACTGAGTAAGAATATTTTTTTACAAGTTTCCAAATACACTATAGTATTATGGTCCTTGGGAATGTATTTTTTGAAATGTGATAAAAATTATTCTAATATGATTCAATATAATTGTATGTTATGACTGATTCGTTATATTAAGAGAGTGAAAAAACAAGTAGAACATTGTACATATTGTTGGTTTCTGATTTTCGGACACTTGAGGGCTATAGTTGATGGCTTGAGGTAGATCTCATAGTTTCTGATGGTAAAATGGTAAAAAAATGAGGTCAATAGTCTAGATAGATAGAACATTTTGGAGAGTATCAAATTATATAAAAAACAATTATAAATAGTTTTTTGTATAATAAAACACTCCAATCAACCTCACCCCGTTTAGTTTATAGGGTTTCAGCGAAGACTAGGGTAACATGGTGTGTGTCTAGGTTTGCACAAGTTTTAGCCCTCCATTAGTGGATTATCCATGTTCCAACTAAACAAAGACATGAACACCTAAAATATGACACACTGTGTACTTAATGAGTACATACGATGGCCTTTATGAACACATGATATCTTGGATCCCATGAATGGATCATTACATTCCCAAGTACATGGGCACAAGACAATGTACATGGGGATGCCATGAAACACATGGGTAGGCCCCATGTGGGAGAGGCACACCATGTAATAAAAAATTTTATACATTTAAATGGATAGAAATTAACTATGATAGAATGGTAACTGATAGGATGTCAGTGGTGGTCATATGACATGTGACTCCCAATTAATTCCATGTAGATTTATAACTATCATATATCTCCCAAATATACTTCTCTTGAACATCCATTTAGGAAATTGAGTAGATTATGTAGAGTATTTTATTATGTATAACATGATGGATTCCATAATTTTGGAATATGAGATGGGTTGAAATTATTTCTAATGGATATTCTTTTTTATGAGATGCTTTATAATATGAGGGGTTAGGTTGAATTTTTTTTGATATGTCGGGGTTGGAAACCCTTCTATCATTCAATGGCTTGGTCCCCCACATACCACTCTACCCACAAATTAGAACACACACTAACACACTAGGGTGTGGGTCATCAAACATATGAGGGGACCCCCACCCCACCTAAACTAATTAACTAGTTTGTGGGTCCTCTATCTATTGATTAGAACTCCATTGACCAAACATGGTTTGTGTTTACTACAAAATATGAGGAACCACCTAACACACGAGGGTGTGCGCCCTATACCTACTAATGGAACCCACTAATACACTAGGGGTTAGTTACTCTACCAACATAGTGACACCCCATGATGAAATAGATTTTGGGTCCTCTATCTACTAAGTAACCCCCCACACACTAGGTTATCTTTCTACTATCTACTGATTTGAACTCAACAACACAATAAAGAATAGGTACACTATATTATGAGTGTATTTTAATTAACTCAATATTGTGTAGGTCCTCTATTAATAATTTTTCACCCTCTAATGTGTGTCACAGTGGTAGTGTTATGGTCCTCCATATGGTTACCATGAAGCTTACACATGTTGATGATCATTAGGGATAGACCGTTTAGAGTGTTTGGCCGACTCGACGATTAGGTTTGGGATGTGTTATGGAGGCCCCCTTTATCTCTTTTTAGGGTCTATGTGAATATATTTACATATAAATATATAAATATATATATATATTTGAATCAATTTGGATTTGTTTCACTCTTTATTTTTTGTTGAGATGAATACATATATCGTATCTTCTCTTGGACCATCTTCAGTTTTTGGGGAATCTTTCATGGTTTCTATACATTCTCCCCAAAATTAGATTGAACCACATGAGTCATGTAATAACAATATTATAGATTGATCAGCGTAGATTTAAAAGGAAAATAGGGATATTCATGTTCATAGGCCACAAATAGAGGAATAATTTAGTTCATGGATCTATGCTCTCTTAGCTTTCTATATATCCACTTGGTGTTAGGTTGGGAAAAATTATCTAGTTTGAATGTATTTTTTTCCATAAAACATTGGTTTTATTCATTTTTTACATTAATTTATTCCTTAGTTGTTACTAAATCTATGTTTTACCCAAAATTTTATAGTATTTTTATTATCCATATACATTGTTTCATGGAAACAGTTGAGTGTGTGCGTACGAGTACACTATGAAAATGACTCACATTTACATTATATTGTATTATTTCTTCTATCCAACCCCTTCATTATTAGAGTCAAATTGGTTGGATTTGATATATTGTCCTTATATCGGCCAGGTTGGACCTAGTTGGTTGGGATATGAAAAATAAAAAAAAATTACAGTGGAAGTGATATTCAAATGAATAATGTACTTTTTTAAAAATCCTTATAATTTTATAGATGTCTATTCTTAATGTTGGAAACATGCATATAATTCGAATGTAAATAGAATTAATTGTGATATTACATAATATATATAAAAAAAGATGATCAAAACTCATAATAATGTTAAATAGAATATAAAAAATGATGGAATTGTGATCAACAATCCCCTTAACATACATCTCAGTCAATATTGAATATTTTCCTCATCCTGAAAAATAAACACAGGCTAATTGAAAAATGGAACCATTATAGATTAATGATATTTTTTAATCAATATCAATTATAGCCATGTGAATATTTTTCATAATTCATTTTTTTAATTGTGAAATTTTTTATATCATATTTTTTTATAAAATATCCATTATTTTAGAGATTTAATTATCTATCTTTATGTCAATTTCGATTAAAAAAAGTAAACTAGAATAAATTATATAAATATATTTTTAAATTTACATATTATAAATTGTTTATTATTAAAACCCATAATTTTTGTGAAAAGAAAATAATTTTATTCAACCTTGTTTGCGGTTAACCGACTATTAATAAGACATTGTCCAAAAAAGAAGAAAAATAATTTTGAAATAAAAATATATAATATAGATATCAATTATAGTATTTTAACATAATTAATATAATGATAAAATAATGCTCAATTTTTATTTTAAATTTATTTTCTAATGGAATTGAGAAAAAGGGAAATAAAAGAGGAAAAAGAGAAGACAATTTGATGGAAAAATTTTCTCTTCTCCGTGTTAAATCATTTCTACAAAACTAAAAACCATGAGTGCATGGAGTTGAGTGGATCAAAAGTATATATTAGGATGATAATGGTATTATGAGAGGGTATTTTATAATATCCTTTCCCAATTTTTGTGGATTATAAGTGGGTCTCCAAGAGGTTGGTGGATGATTATTTATACTTCATGTGACGAGTATTTTTTTTAAAAATAAATAATAAATTATTACATGAAACATCATCCATTGAATAGTAATATATATATCATTAGGAAATAATGTTTTAGTAAATAAAATTATTTTCCTAGATTGATTAAATTTATAATTCGAAACTATTATATTAATAAAAAATAAGGATGAAAATGAAAAAATGCTTATTTTTAGGGAAACATTATACCATAATTCTATTGAAAACACTTTTTTTTTCAAAAATAAACTAATTTCTTTAGAATAACAATTTATCTTGTGAATTTATTTTGGGACTAAAATGACCAATTTATCTTTCATTGTGGAATTATTATATCATCATTATTTCATTAATAATGTTGTCTTTGAAGTTAATCATTTTTACTAATAACGTAAAAAAATTTGTTTTTTGGAAAATTATCAAAAAATCGTTTGTTTGGTAATCTCGACATTTGGATTCAAAAAATTATATTCATTTAATTAACAAATTTTAAACACATATAATTTTAAATTTGGACATAAAATTTTTAATTTATTGGAAAGTCATTAATAAATTGTTTATTAATTTTTTTATAATTTATTTTAGTTTTTTGATGTTGTTATCTATTTTATGCTAATATAATCATTTTATATTCATAAATTACTAGTTATAAAATTTATATAAAGTAAATATTCTTAATTTGTGGTAAAAACTATTTTCTAATTATCATGTTACATTTCTCAATTACCATGTTACTATTACTAATTGTAAGGTTGTTATTCATATAAACACATTATTATTCCAATGATCACATTATTATTCAAACGATCACATTAAATGATATAAAAAACTAGTCATTGCATAATTACATATATACTATATTTCTTTAAAAGGTTTTAGATTTTCATTTTCTATGATGTCGTTGTGTTTTATAATATTCCTTTTTTTCATTTCTGTTTTTTATGGAGGAGATAATTTGAGTAGATTGGAATGATCAATGTTTTTACATTCAAATTTTTCTATTTAATTTTTCTTCACATTCTTGAATTTGTAATTTTCATTATATTAGTTAGTGACTAATAATGGATATTTATTAATAAAATGAATTTTTTTAGTTACTATATGTAATGTATGAATATAATGATATATAATATTATAGAAAACTATTTGATAAATTAAAATCATTTATACCATATGTTTTGTTACAAGATTTGTAATTGTTGTGCACCAAAACCATGAAAAATAAATTACATTCCCCAAAAATATGAGATTTATCCTATAACTATTGAAAACCTAAAAAATAACATGATTAATAGAAAATGATAAACCAAAAGTATACTTTTTTCCAAACGGGAATCACAATTACCCTCATAATATATCTATATATATATATATCTATATATATATTTTGATGACAAGATGAAAAAAACCCACAAACATAATATATATAAATAAACCATGTCCCTATGTAAAAAAATCTAACTATGTCTCATATAAAATTCCTGGAATCAATAATATAGAGTTCCAAGAGATTCATATATAGAAGAACTAACAAAAAACCCCAAATATATTATACTATTTCCAATCTCATCCACTAAAACCAATTTGATACTCTAAAATAAATTATAAATATGTAGTCTTCACAGATCATGCATACTCAAAAGGATAATCCTAATAAAATCTTATTAACATGTACTAAAATCATAATATTGGTATTCTTTGTAAAGAGTATAATCAATATTTACCTATTATACCAACTAAACACACATAGAATCACAAATTATCACTTTCGAGGTATCACATTCAAAGTAGGATTATAATATCAAAAAGAATAGGATAATAGGAAATGCATAACTAGTTACCGAATTTTATGATTCTATCCCACACCAAAATCATACATCACATACTGTAATCACATCCTCACCTTCATCACCTCAATTAGGGAATCTTGTACTCAAACTATGACACATAAAACAAAATAACCTCATCACATCTGAATCAATAACATTATATTTCTATATTATTAGGTCATCATGAAAATATAGGGAAAAAACAATATTTTAATCCTTCTATAAATGACATAAACTATAAATATATCATCAAATATTCATCAAATCATATTTCACAAAATATTATACTCTCACGATGTGAATCATCATTCTTTCCTTGAGCTATCACATATAATATACTACAAATGGGGGAGTAAGGATGTCGGGGAAAACATCAATATATTCTCATAAACATGGATGTTTGGGAATACTTCTTGGTCCAAAATATTATTAATCGATAAGAAATACTTCTCTGATGTCGAGAACATAAATAAATATAAATAAATAAATGAATAGGTAGATATATAAAATTTCCAAAAAATTGGATTATACTAATATCCCTACAACAGGCTGTATACTCAACTACAACATCACCCCAAGACATCTACAATCTTTTATTTAGTTTCCAATTACCACTCAAAAACCATAAAACCCCCCATAGTTTAACTTTTACTGATTTATTTTTCAATTAGATATTTACATTCATGAAACAATACATTTCTTAATATGACATTTATTTCACATATTAAATGTCAAAAAATTACCCATCACTACACACTATTATTCTTGTTAGATTCAAATTAAGTTCAATAAATTATATTTCCATCATAGAATTCATAAATTTATATCCATTGGGTGCCACGATACATTTTTAAATTTAACTAACATGTCATAATATTCTATTCCATCCATAATTTTTTTTTCAAATCTATTTATTCCATTCCAACCCATAATAATATGAATTTTAATTAATACTTACATCACATACCCACCACTTGATGTTAATATCTTCCCACAAAAATAACTACCTTATATCCACCCAAACAATCATTCCATATACTTCTACTCAAGCATCCCTTCTCCAAAATAATTATGATCGAAATACTGTAAAAAAATACATCCACAATATATACTTTTATATTATATGTATCCAAACATCAAAAAATTATTTTTCCCATAATATATAATACAAGGGACCACCAAAACATAATTCAAAATATTAATTATCAAACAAACCATTCAATTACCATTTTAACTATTTAAGTAAATACCTTGTGTGATTCCACAAATCAAGAAAAAAATGTGAAATGATCAAATTACAAAAAATGAATGATTTTTGGACAATTACAACCATATTTCATAACCAAATTATTCCTTAAACCCATTAAATTCTACTATTTATTTATTTATTACTTATTATAGGGTATATAAATCGAAAATAATAATAATAATATAAAATAATATTTAATGAAATAAATTCATAATATTAAATACTAGATCATATCATTAAAAAAATATGAAAGAGCTTCAATAATTATATATGATCATATATCATAGAAAATACATAAATAATATTCCATGTTAATTCCACTGATGTTATAATACTTTTTCATTAAATTTTTTTAGGTATTTATTATTTATGGAAATTAATTAATATAAAATGCATGTAAAACAATATTATAATATATATAAGGTACATTTGAACCACATAACATTCATTTTTCTCACTATAAAATTTATTTTAACTTCATTAGATAGATTATTATTAATTATATTGTTAAAATTAAAAATAATGTAATCATAAAATATTCAAAAAATAATTTGTGGAGGTATTGAATCATATTCCGCTTTGATGAAGAATTATGATTTTCTTCACCCAAATGATGAGAGATATATAAAGAGATGATGTTTAAAATTGAATATTACTAGAAAATTAGTAATTAACTCATATGATCATGTGAAACTCACAAGATTCAACTGGAAATTTGTAGTCACTATGAAATTTTTAAAATAAAGTAACTCTAATGATTTTATGAAAATAGGTTTATAATAATATAATATTTCATCCAGGATATCATTATAGGAAATTTTCATTTATCCTATTTTAATTGATTTTAAATTAATTTTAAATTTTATTTCCACCTAAGAACCATTTAGTACTAATACAACTTATACAATTTATTAATTTATAAATATTACTCATATCATGCGTTATAAACAGCAAATTATCATTTTTTTGGACTTACATTTTCATTGAACAAATTTCACCTTATTCTAGATGAATAGAATTTTAGGAGGATAAAAGTATTTGTATATATCCTAACATTTATCTATAGAACAACACACATCACTACCTTTACATGTTATTCCGAGATACCCTAATGATGTATATTAAAACGTGACAAACAATTTTGTATTTATTTTTTATATTTTCACAACATATATAATTTCACTCTAACTTCAAAAATTATTTTAATACAGCTGTTGTTCTGTAAAAAACTAATGGATAACCTATATTACGTTTATTTGAGACTCCAAAATAATTTTGTTTAACACATCATGATGTATATTTTAGTAAACCTTGAAATTATGTATTCCATTTATCTTATGTTATTATAACACCCAAATTTTTTATTCCAACATTCCATAACCCATGTTTTTTCACAATGATTATTACATAAAGATACAAAAACCACCTAAAACACCTAGTGAAAAAATAAGCATAACAATTTAACTCACCACATTTCTCCCCAATATGACACAACCAACCTGAAATTACAAAACATATAAAATGGAAAACATCAAATGACCACACCCCACTCACACAACTATAGAAATCAAAATTGGTAGCACCATGGTTACTACTACCACATGGTCGACCTCAATATTGTAGAACTCTTTTCTAGTATCAATAATTACTCTAAACACCCTCACATAACATACAAACCTTGGGAAATATAAATTAATTGGAATATGGGGGTAGAGTAATAAAAATAATCATTTGATCAGTGTACACTATCAAAATGAGTACATATAGACAAACTATAATTTCAACATTCAATTTTCATTTAATCAATGTAATCAAAATCCCCGTAATTTATTTATCAATTTCCCCTTAAAAAATTATCTGATATGATACCACATGGTGAAATCTTATATGATTATTTTTTAGAGGAGATTAATATGTTCTATAGAATTCATCATAAACTATTTTCTTTCCCACCGAATAAGTATATGTATATTATTTTTTCACTCATAAAATTTTATTCAAGAACAAAAAATTTCTTCTCCCATTTTTGATTTCATTATTTATGTGGTTTGACTGGTCTATTTTCTAGAAAATGAATCAAATAATTTTTTTTATATTTATCATTATTAAATTTTTAAAGAAAATATAAATTTATTAACCTAAAAAATATCCCACTATTGTATCATATCCTAGTAACCATTAAACTAAATATTTATAAAACTCAATCAATTAAATATTCTAGTAGAAATTATTGTTCAAAAACTCTACTAAGGGTCCAACCTATTTCAACCCCTCTATAAAATGAGTTTCATGGTATTATTTTTTCTAGATAATATCATTATCCTCTTTCTCTTAGATCTATTGAGTATTATCTCTTCTTTCATGTATTCTCAAAATATATTCACTCAATGAATGACTTCAAAATTAAACATTGCATGTTATAAACATTTACATAATTCTAATTTTAATTATGATATCCCAAAATCCTTTTTATAACACCATATGATAATGAGTAACCATTTAATATATATGAAATTCACCCATATATAGTGATTTATTCATAAATAATCAATGCATGTTTTCTGGAACATAATATTTTATTGGAGTAATTTTTATTGTATTTATTTTTCATTTTCAATGAAATTGAAATGTATTTATCATTATTTTTAAAATTTTATCATTATAAAAAAATTTATTATTCCAAAATATTTCCCACACTTCACACATAATAATTTATTTTATATAGACATTATCATTATTCATCATATCTAATGTGATTTCATCCACATATTATGTAATAATTAGCCATGACTAAAAATATAATTAATAACTGTTATCACCAAGATAGATATTAAAATAATTTATCTATCTATAAAATTATGGATCAATTAAAATCTATGAAGAATTACTTTTGTCATTTCTTGAGTGGAATATTAGTGTTTATCAAATATACAATATTATTTATTATGGATTTACTTCAACCCTCAAGATGAACTATATCATAGTAAATTCCTATAAATATTATAATTTATACTCACATGCATTTGATAATAGCTGGGGATAGATGAATACAATTTTATTTATAAAAAAATATACATAAGTGATAACATACATTTTTAGATTAATAGATTATACATATTTCATCAAAAATAATTTTTATTAATCATTACATATATTCACCAAAAATATAAGTGTATGTAGTCAAATAAAAATTGAATGAATGGGTTTATCTCATCTCATGATCTATCTATGCTGAGTTAAAATTCATAAAACAAATTATATATGATAAAATTAATATTAAGGGAATTATTAATGAAATAAATGTTCATTAAAATCAAATATAATTAATGATTCAGATCTCTTTGTTATAATACTATTTTATAAAAAAATTGGAAAATTATTTTAAATTTCAAAAGTTCATTCATGTTTCTAATCTTATGGTTAAAAAATGTCCTGAAATATCTACCCAGGGTTTTTCACAGGTCTGATGGTCTAGTTAGGTTATGTTAGGCCAATATTGGTCGAGCTCAACCCATCAAGTAATGGGCTACATTGTTGGGTGCCTATTGCTTTGGTGTAGTTATGACATTATCCCACAATGGGAGTGGTGATATTATGATTAATAATGACGAAATAGTTTTTAATGAAACTTGATCCATTATAACAGGTTATTAGAAACCATATATAGCAATCAGTGCGTACAATTTCGTTAACAATATTCCAGTAATGACCTAGAGGCAAGTGTTACTTTTATAATGATTTCTGCTCAATCAATATCTTGGGGAGTCCTCATGTGGCCAATTTTCCTTTTTTTAATTTTTTTTATTGTCATGGTATATGAGGAACCCACACCATGGAGAACTATTTTCCTATATATACTACTATTCTATAGTTTAATGTTCTCCTTATTTATTATAATTATTTTTTTAACTAAAAAAATATTATTTGTAAAAATACATTAATTAAATGACCTTTCAAAAATAGTTCAATGATTATTATAACTCATAATAATTGTTCATTACTGGTTTTGTATCTTTATAAATTACAATTTTCCTTATGATATAAAACAAAATATAAATTTTGATAAAAAATTTCAACTACTCTAATTATTCAAATTTAAACAACATGGGAATAAATTCATTATGAATAACTGGTATTTAAAAAAATATCCATAAGGATTTGAGTCGTAACATGAAGTATGTATAATTACTCCCAAGTTCTCACCCAAATCCCAAGAAATTCAATTTATGTTCGGAAGTTTCAAATGAAAATTAAATCTACAGGTCATCAACTTGTCAAATATCAATGTAAACTCTCAAGATTTACATTAAATTTCCCTAAAGTGTTCCACAACGCTACTTGTGTCCAATTATTCATTCTTTAGGTGACAGTTTGAAGAATATACCACACTTTTAATTTACTGTTGATCATGTGAAGAACATGAAATCAATTTGAGGGGTGTTTTTGATTCCATCTATTTCATCCATCAATTTATCTCTATAATACCTTTAGTTTGAACTTCATAGAAGAGTGGAGGGGAGTTGAAATTATTTTCCTGAATTTTCATGACACCATAAATAAATATAAAATATAAAAAAAAAATTAGTGTTAAAATTTTAACATAAACCCCTTAATAAAACAAACAGGTATTATTTACTGTGAAAAATGGTCTAATAAAATTATTAAACAAATTCATTACCATCTTATCATTTGACCATGTAAATATAACCTGAATAAAATTTTATGTGACTACCACATCATTCATTAAACCGACTCCTCACTCCTAAATTCATTTAAGGAACCATGAATGTGTAACATTTTTTCAGAAAATAATTTTTTATCATATTAAATTATTTAATTGATCATTTATTTAATACATTATGAGAAAAATTTAACTATTATTATATTAAACTCATAAAATATATTTGAATTTTCATCATGTATTCAATCAAACACAAATATTCACTTGCCCCAGTAGATGGAACCCACATGATCTTAAACAACAATTCATCAGAATCAATGAAACATCATGAAACACATCATGTGTGACCCTTTATTAGATTATTATGATTGGATTAGACATACTCATAGACATGAACAGGTATCATGAAAAACAAAATTTCTTTTATAGAGATACATATAATTCTAATTATTAAATTCTCTCTCTAGAAAAATCTATGAATTATAATATATTTGATTCATGCTTTATCATAAAGAGAGATATACACTTTGGGTAATTATCCTTGCATGATATATTTATTCATTTGATGACAGTACTAGAAGGAAATACATAATTATAATACATATTTGGACTAAATTATAGTAACACTGTTAATGTAAATAGTTATTGAGATGTTTTTTTGTCTCCTCGGAATCAAAATATCCAATATTCCCCATTAAATTGGTTCTATACCATCAATGAAAAACTTAATTCAATATAACTCTTCCCAGAATTAATTTATTTAATTTAGTAAATAAATATAACATGTGATCAAATAATACATAGTGGTAATGAAGTCATGTCATGATACAAATAAAGATATTCATAAATGTGAACATCCCGTGAGACTAAAAAGATGTTGTGATCATATAAAAATGATAGTCTTGAATAACATCTCTACATGAGATAAATATGTGAGAACATCATGAGAATTACTAGGAATAATTATGATCCCACAAAAAATGATACATAGTAATCTTCTGTGTTCTATAAGAATGATACAAATATAGGTTATAGAATAAATTTTTATGATTTCAATTAGAAAATATCAATGTTTTCATTATATATAATAATTCTTATAGCCTTTTAACATGAACACTAATCCCCATACGTTTCCATGTAAATAGTATACGTATATGTAACAACACTATTATAATATGATGACATCATGTATAACACTTGATTTATATGACAAGGAAATTAATAAAATTACTACATCATTTGGGTCAAGGGAACACTCTATCACAACATAAAATATTATTTTAATAGATTAGTTGTATATGATGGTTCAAAATATTTTTTATTATTGTGGATATAGAAAATATAAATTTAATGAAAATATATTTAGGTAGAATGATATATCTTCTTTATCTTATATATTATAATATATTTATGTCAAATAGAAAATCATTATCATAACTGATGAATAGAATATATATGATATTTGGATAGTGATTATGTTAGGTAATAAATTAATGATTAAGGTAGATCTAAATAAATGATTGGATTTATTATCGGTGGGATTCAATTTATAGGTAGTTCTCACAATAAAACTAAAACAAATATACCTTCCATTATCGATCCGTAGAATATAAAATTAAGATAGAATCATTAATTTTTAGTTACAAATAGTCTTTAGGGTCGTCGGGTTTATAAATAAATAAAAAAAATCATATTAACAGAATATCTGAATTTCACATGCCAGAAATATATTAATTATCACATTTGGGTGAAATAAATACTATCATATTTAATAATAGAATACATTCTATTAAATTCAGAATGACTATAATCGTGTTTTTCTAAATTTTTCAATATTTTTAAATAATGTAGTGGATCATAGATTAATAAAAAGTTTATTTATATGGAAATTAATATACTTGTTCAGTTTAAAATGAAAATTTCCACATCTTTCTTTATATTGTAAAATATTTAATATATTATTTCATAGGTGGAGATGAACATTAATATGTTTTCACATAAGTTAAAATCATATATATGGTTAGTATTTGGCCCATTTTGAAATTATATTATATTGTATGGGAATGAAATTAAAAGTTATAATATCTATACTAAATAAGAAATAAAAAATGTGCAATTAAAATTTGTAGTGTATTTCGCTATTATGATTCATTTATTATGTTTTTATAACTGTGATAATTTATTTTAAACATCATGTAAATATTTTAAATGTATTTATGAAAAAATGTAGATAATTTACATGAAATTCCAACAAAAAATGTTCTAGTGTAAATTAGATAATTGTTATAATAATGATAAATAATGATAATTATAAACTAATATAGTACATATTATTATATTATGATCCATGTTGTAATGGGCCAGTGTTTCATCAATGAAAATTAAATTTTTTTAATTATGTCATATAATTACATGAAATCACAACACAATGAACTACTATATATTACGTAATCATTAAACATAATATTATCACTCTTGTGATTTGAATTTCAAAAATCTGATATATACTTTTGCGATCAGTAAGATATTTGTTGTCATATAAGAAAAACACAATTTTTTTTGAATAGTAACATACCCTTGTTAAAAGTAACCTACCATTATGAAAAGGAATACGACTATTATAAATATTATATCTCCCAAAACAATAGTAACCACACCCTTGAATGTAAAAATAAAATATAGGTATCTTGTAAGTGATAATATGACCATAGTAAAAGTATACAGATCATTGTAAGTGACAAATAATTAATAACAGCTAATTATTTAGTGAAAAAGAAAATTTATTTTCCTCAAATATATTCACAAATTATAAATTTTATATATTATAGTTTTAAGATAGTTTTATACGACATTATTGAATTTTTTAAAACATTATAAAATAAGATATAGTTTTAAAATTTCTAATTTACAGTAAATTAAGATTTTAATTAAAAAATAAATTAATCATATATAGAAAACAATTTTTTGAAAAAATTATTTCATTTTTGGATTCTACACGTCGAAAAATGAGTATTTTGAATTTTTGGGTTTTTTCTAGAATACTTGATTTTTTAGTGAATAGTAATATATGATAATTCACAAAAAATTCAAAAACCTACATTTATGCATCTTTCTTATGCCAAGGATGATGTAAATATCCATTTTTTCGAACTCACATGCACATATTACGATTTTTAGTATCAAGAATCATCACTACTAATTGTCTTATGAAAAATTAAATATGTAATGTTTAAAATATTAATGAAACCCTCCTCCCCTCAAATATAAAAACTACTGAAACTACCCGCTTCTTTTCACTCCACTCAAGCCTGTTACATCCCACAACCCTACCAAAATATTTTCCCAAGATCCTTCACAACATCTATCAACCTTTGGTCTCCTCAAAAGGCCATGTCCTCTATACTTAAGAGGCTCTCAGGGATGATTAAATCAAGAGGTAAATTCCTCTTTTTTTCATTCTTTTTATTATCATGTTCCTTTGTTCTCTTTTCATTCCTAACCAATACTCATACAAATGGTATTAAAACTCTAGTACCATAAATTTACTCTATCTTTGTTATAATAATGGGATAATTCATTATCATTACTCCTTCCCCCTTCTTTTATATTAAATAAATGAAAATAGTTTCAGAGATGTTTTAATTTATCACATTCAAGGATATTGGCTTAACAATTTCTATTACTATCATAAATTATGGTGATGAAACCTATTCCATGAGTGAACCAGACTATAATATATTTATTATGTCTCATCTACGGTTCTTGAATCTCATTGTTCACATGGTTTTTATTTATAAATCAAAATGTGTTTGTTGTGATAAAAACTGTCAATTATCCCCTAATGGTTTCACTAAAGATTTATAACGTGATTAAACTTCAATCCATTCAACTAAATTAAATTTAAAACAATTTAACCTTATGGATGTTAATTAATAATAAAATATATAATTCTGGAAAACCATATCTATTATTAAATACTATATGTTCGTGTATATAAGTAAACTAAACATGAAATAAATGGGCCGACACAATGAAATTGAACCTATTAACCCATGAAAATGCCATAAATGAACATAAAAATGTTTTATTAAATCTATAAAATTTAAAAGAGGTTATGGAACTGTTAAATAATTATCCTACTTGTATTATTCAGGTCAACATGATCAAGATACGAACACCATTAGACTTGAGGTAAGGAATCATATCATTCTCACATTTATTCAAGAATCTAATACATGTTATGTCCTTCCATGCATAATTCTTAATATTCAGGTATTATTTTTCTCCTTCCATATTCTTCCACCATTATGTGTAAATTAATATAAACCCCTTTCTCTCTCAATAAGCCCTCTTAAGTACACCTGGTACCATGCTGATATTTCATAAGTGATTCTACCCAAACCTCCATTATTCCATTGGGTTATTCATACGTTCTTTTTACCCAAATTAAATCTTATATTATGATTATGTATAGCTTTTAATATCTATTTATATGTCAAATATAATGAATCATGATCCATTAATCATTCATTTTTTTTATATATATTCTTTTAAGTGATTCCCTCCTTAATACTTCCTGATAAGCAAACCTGTTTTAAGGGAACTTCTTGAATTCAAACCCAATTTCAAGTGAACAAAAACATATGTTTTAAGAAACAAAATATTTTATAAAACTAGTGTTTTTATTATTAAAACCATCTTTTATCACTTTTGTTTTTTTAAATGATCATTCCATTTTCTATTTTAAAAGCTTTTTATTGTTTTCCTTAAAACCACACTAAATTGATTTAATGCAAAAATTATTAAATAATCGATTCACATGTTGTCACTTGAGTTTTACATAACATACCATGATATATTACTATTTTACCTTATGAAATTTAATGTATGTTTTAATTCATTTATTTCATGGACACTTTTATGATACACCCATTTATTATCTTTATAACTTGATTAGGATTCCCATTTCTTTCCATGAGTGACCTTATGTTTATGATTCTTTATGTATGATTATATATTTTAAATGAATATCCATGAAAATGTTAATATGGGTGCACTGATATAGATCACCAATGCATTTGGAGATGTTTATTCTCACGATACATTATGTGCAATGGTCTTGGTGGATGGACTTGACTCGTGCTACCATGTGAAGAGGTCTTGGTGGTTAACCTTGACTTGTGATCCTCTATGTTAAAAAATCCATGAATCATGATAATGTCATGATTTATATTGATACCACATTTATATTAATCCATGTTTATATGATAACATTTTATATGTTATGATTCCATATGTTTTATGCCTTTTATTTTTGTTATGTCATGCCTTCTAACCCATATGCTAATTCCCCATTCTTATTCTTAATCCCTTACTTGGATTTTTAGATCAACCCATTTTCATGTTATCCCTAGGTAATCTGAAACAATATATGAGAACAATTGATTTTAGGATTTCAATATCAATAACAAAAAAAATAACTTTTTTTTATTTTTGAATTTTATGTACATAGTCTTTAAAGACACTAGGCTTCACAATCCGTCACATGTATTCTAATGTATAATTATGCATAAAATCATGGAATTTTATGTTTAAAAGGCTTGGATATCTCTACATATATTTCCCCATTATCTTGTAAGAACGTGATATAAAATTTTACTTTGTATTTTTCACGTCAATGAACAATAGTTTATAATTTATAATGTAAATAAATAATATCTTATTGATGGAAATAGTCTCAATGAAATGAAATAATGTGAGATCCTTAAATTTATGAAAACATTATTTGATGACATAAATAAGAATAATGTGGTATATATCATTATATCATAAAATTCAACAAAAATGAAATGGGAAAACAATTATTTAATAAAATCTAAATACTTGCATTATTTTATAACAATGTACTATTTATTATTTGAAATATCTATTACTATATGATTCAAAATTCAAATGTAATTAATTTTAGTGATTATATGTATTTTATATATTAATAATGTTTAATGTTATATATGTTCAATTTTCTTATATCTATACTATTTGGTTTACATACTACTTGTAAAAATTTAAAAAATTATTTTTGAAAACCATTTAATTAAATATTTTGACATGATTTTATAATAAATTTAATTTAACTACATGTGGAGATCAAATTGATTTCTATACATAAAATAAATCTAATAACAAAAATTATTAATTTTTATGTGATTTTATATCTTATAAATATAAATAATTGATCAATTATTAATATTATATTCAATAATTTATTTCCACTTGAATTTTAGTTTGATGATATTCTAGAGTTATAATTTGATTTTATATGTTACTTTTTTAATTTAGATTACTATACTGCTATTTTTTATAATTGTTTATAAATATTGTTTTTGGAAAATATATGATCAAAACACTAACACATAATGTTCTTATAGATATTTTCCTTGACATTATATTATGCAAGAGCCTCATGACCCATGTACATTAAACTCTCCATGTTCTATTGGGATGGAGGAGATATCCTTGGTTAATAATCATTGGAGTTCATTTTTATATACATTATCACTTACTTATAGAATAAACCAAATTATTGAACTTCTCCCTTAGGAGATTCCGTTCAAGTTTCATACATTGAAGTTTGGCTTGGGCTTGGTCCATATAAAAGCCCAGTGATGCTACCTCCTTCCCAAGCTCCGAAAGATAGGCTTCATATGGATCGAGTCTACTGGATGAGGCCATTCAATCTTCATTATATATCAATTAACCAAGATAACCATATTTATAAAAACACAATGTTAAGATTATAGTTTCCAATGGTCATATTGACCAACAGTCGTATAACAGTCGAAACCCAACAGTCTCATTTTAATTATACCCACTTCATTAATTAAATGATATAGTTTTGTTGAGTATAAAATAAAATTACACACAAAATTAGGAAACAAATATAATTAAAAAGTTCAGGTCCTTACATTCTTCCCCCCATAAAAAAATTTCATCCCAGAAATTTTATCTTCTACCATCTAATGGGAAAAGGTATGGGTACTTCTGTCTTATAGACTCCTCCAGTTCCCATGTAGCTTCTTCACATTTGTGGTTCCTCCACAACACCTTAAAAATGTGGGTATTTTGTTGAATAGAACCTTGTCTCTATGATCCAAGATCTCCACCAACTGCTCCTCATAAGAGAGGTATTGTTCTTGTTGTACCAGCTTTGGATTTAGTACATGTGAAGGGTCTGGTATGTACTTCCTCAAGAGGGATACGTGGAAGATATCATGAACTTCGGGTAGATTTGGAGGAAGTTCAAGCATATAGTCCACTACTCCCACATGGTCAAGGATTTCAAAGGGGAAAATGTACCTAGGTCTGAGCATCCATTTCTTCCCAAACCTCGTGAATCTCTTCCAAGGTGAAATCCGAAGAAAGACTTTGTCACCAACATCAAACACCAAGTCCCTTCGACGGTTGTCTGCATAGCTCTTTTGCCAACTATTAGCAGCCTTAATGTGCTGCTAGATGGCATGGACCTTGTCTGTCATCTCTTTCACAAGAACAAGCCTAAGAAACATTCTTTCACCAGCTA
This sequence comes from Viscum album, assembly GCA_963277665.1. NCBI lineage: Eukaryota > Viridiplantae > Streptophyta > Magnoliopsida > Santalales > Viscaceae > Viscum > Viscum album. The sequence continues at coordinate 1,119,679,445 of OY728120.1, forward strand.
CATCCAATAAAGTAGGAGTTCTACATCGCTTCCCATATAGAGATTCATAGGGTTTCATTTGAATTCTCGAGTGCAAGTTGTTGCTGTAAGAGAACTCAACTAAAGATATGTGTTGATCCCATCCACCCTTAACTTCCATTAAGCATGTTCTCAGCATGTCCTCGAGTGTTTGAATAGTCTTTTCATATTTCCCATCAGTTTGGGGGTGATAGGCCATACTGAAATTCAATTCAGTGCTTAATGCTTGTTGAAGAATTCTCTAGAATTTTGATGTGAACCATTGATCACGATCAGATACGATAGAAAGTGGAACTTTATGTAGACTTACCACTTCTTTTACGTAAATCCTGGAAAGTTGATCAAGAGGGAAATCTTTCTGAATGGAGATAAAATGGTTATTCTTGGTGAGATGGTCTAAAAATAACCCATATTGCATTATTTCCTTTTGAAGTTATCGGGAGACCAGTAATGAAGTCCATAGTGATATGTTCCCTCTTCCATGCTGGTATGTGTAGTGGTTGCAAAACCCCTTTAAGATGTTGTCACTCTGCCTTCACTTGCTGACATACCAGGAACCTTGAAGTATAGTCAGCAATCTCCCATTTCATATTATCCCACCAATAATGATCACGAAGGTCCCTATACATTTTTGTGCTACCGGGATGTATAAAAAATTTAGAGCTATAAGCTTTATCCGTCAACTCCTTCTTTATTTCTGGAATATATTGAACACATTGTCTTGTAAAAAATTTCAGTAAACCTTCTTGATCAGTATTGAACTCATGAAACTTCCCATCCTTCACACCCTCAAACTTCTTCTATAACAAAGGATGTTATTTCTAATATTTCTTGATCTTCTCTAGTAGTGATGGTTGAAAAATCATTTGGGTTAGGGTTGATAATGTCCCTTCCAAAATTATTCCCATGTACAGTTTTACTAGTTTATTGATCAAAGGATCTCTTTGAATCATCATAATGGACAAAACAACTGGGTCTTTCCTGCATAATGCCTCAGCAACTTTGTTTTCTCTTCCGAGATGATAATGAATTGAAAAATCATAGACTTTAAGGAGTTCCCACCATCTCCTTTACCTCATATCAAATTCATTTTGTGTGAAAATATACTTCAAACTTTTATGGTCTGCATATAAATCACAGTTCTACCCATAATGATAGTGCCACCATATCTTCAGAGCAAAAATGACCACAACCAGCTCCATATCATGCGTATGATATTTCTTATCATGAGTCCTCAACTGTCGAGATGCATAAGCAATGACCTTATCATTTTTCATGAGGACACACCCAAGCCCTCTTAAAGATGTATCGCTAAAAATAATGAACCCTTCTCCACTTGAGGGAAGAGTTAACACAAGTGCAATAACCAATATCTTCTTCAGCTCTTGGAAACATTCCTCACACTCCTTTGTCCAGATGAACATGACCCTTTTTCGCTATAATGTGTTTAATGTATTTGAAAGTCATTAAAAGTTTTTCACAAACCTCCTATAATGTCCTGCTAATCCAAGGAAACTATGAATCTTAGTTATTTTTGTAGGCTGAGGCCACTCCTATATAACTTTTGTCTTTTCAGAGTCAAATGTGATTTCTTCATTGGTAACAATGTTCCCCAAGAAAGAAACATGTTGTCACTAGAATTCACATATACTGAACTTTCTAAAAAATCTCTTCTTCCAAAGAGTTTTTAAAATAAACCTTAGATGATCCTCATGATCCTCACAACATTTGGAATATATCAGAATATCATTAATAAAAACTACCACAACGTTATCAAGGTAGTCTTTAAAGACTCTATTAATCAAATCCATAAAAATAGTTGGTTCATTATTCAGTCCAAAAGGAATAACAACAAACTCATAATGACCATATCTTGATCGGAAGGATGTTTTTTGAATATATTCATTCTTCACAATCAATTTATGATAACCAGATTGAAGATCAATCTTAGAGAAGAATTGAGCCCCAAAAAGTTGGTCAAATAAGTCATCAATTCTTGGAAGATGGTATTTTTTCATTACTGTGATCCCGTTAAGTTCTCTATAATCAATTTATAGCCGCATCGATCCATCATTCTTCTTCCCAAAGAGAATAGCCACTCCCCAAGGAGACACACTCGGTCGAATAAACCCCTTCTCCAAAAGATATTGGACTAGTTTCTTTAATTCCTCCATCTCTAAATTTTCCATCCTATACGGGTCTTTGATATTTGATGAGATCCAGGTACGAGTTCAATGGATAACTCTACCTCTTTTTCTGGGGAGGATCACACAACTCCTCATAAAATAAGTCAACGCATTACTGAATGATGGGAATATTTTCTATCCTCAAACTCTCATTTCCTTATTTTTATTCACCGATAAATCCCATAAATAATGATATAGGAGGTTCTTCTAGACAATTATCATGTTGAGATATCTCTCCACGGAATATAACTGTAGGTTTTATATTAAAGACTAGTGAGATTTACTTACTTCTGCATTTGATCCTAGAATTATACTTTGAGATCCAGTCCATATCTAGTATAATGTCGAATTCTAGCATGGCGATGACTACTATATTTGCGAAAAGATTGTGCTCACCAAAGTAAATACTAGAGTTTATAAAAACTAACGATGGTCAGATATTCCCACAAGGAGTCTTGACTGATAACTCTACTTTTAGCATGTTGGGGGTTCGTTATTAATTATTTTCAAACTTGGAGGAAATAAAGGAATGCGTATAACTAGAATCATTCAAAGTACTTGCTATCTTGGAGAGAACAACAATAGTACCTGATGCCACTTCATTTGGAGCTTCAACTTTATATGATGTGATAGAAAAATCACGACCTTTATCCCTTGGCCTTTGCTGAGGCTGATGGTGGTTCCCCTCCACTGCCCTCGGATTTGTATAGTGATTAGAAAAATGAACAAGTTTTCCACACTTAAAGCACTGGATATCAGGTAGGGCCTACACCATCTTTCCCTTGTTGTTAGTGTTTGGATGTTGAGGTTTCACCTCACTACAAAAATTCCTCAAAATATGGACATCTAGTCTACACTTGTAGAATTTATCTATCTCGAGCTGTCAGTTCCACGAATGATTCTTCCCACATTTATTAAATGTGGGACGTTTCACTTGCTTTCCTCCTCTTCCCCGATCAAAGTTTCTCCCTAAGATATGCTCCATCAGTCTATTTTTGTCGTTTAATTTATGAGACCATTGCGTCTCACCAAACTCCAGTTAGACTTTCATCGAACTCCGCACAATCTCCTCGTAGCTATCATAGTCTCGGTTGGAATGATTCTTCCACAGATGAGGTCTTAGTCCACCAAATAATCGATCAAACTTATGATTTGGGTCCATGAAAAAGCTGGAGGTATATCGTGAATGTTGGGTGAAGTTCATCCCATAGCTTCTAACAGATTTATTCTCCTTCTGGTTCAGCTCGAGAAATGCCTTCTCCATTATTGTTCTCATGGAATGAGGGAAATACTTACTGAAGAAGATCCCTCTGAACTCTTCCCACTCCATAGCTTCAACCTACAATCTTATCCTTATTTTTTTAATTAGTTCCCACCACTGATCAACTTATCCTTCTAAGCAATAGATAGCCAGGGTGACCTTCTCATGCTCTGAACAACGGAGCACAGAAAAGATCTTCTCTATAGAGATGATCCACTATTCAGAAATCAGTGGGTCGGTCGATCAACTAAAGGTTTATGGTCGTTGATGCATAATGGACTCAACATAATGTTATTCCCTTCGCAATGATATTGGTATCTCAACTTGATTCATGTTATTTCCCACAACTTGATTCAGTTGGTTCATCATTCGCATGAATGTTTCCATTTCTGGCTTCCATCGGAGGGCCATCAGCGCATGGTCCATTGCGGTCACCTTTTTCATGGTTCCTCCTATTTCACTTAATTTTCTAAAAGAATAAAACCATAATGAGAAACTTATTTCATTTATTAATCTTTTAAAAATAAAGTATTTTATGTCTTAAAACTTCATTCATCAAAAATTACATTTCTCTATAAATCCTTCATAATAATTCATAAAAAGCACATGATTTACCAAGCATATCCCCCAGAAGGGTCATATCCAAGAGTACATCAAGGATCATTGTCATCCACCAATTCTCGTTTGAGTCTAGCTCAAATAGGTGTTTTTGAGTTTTACCCATATATACATATGTGCCAGAGCCTCCTCTACCTGCTCGTATCCCGACATGGATGTATTTGTTTGATAAACCACTTACTCAATACTCACCAAAATACCAAGAAGTTTTCCTATATTTAAACTTTCCTATAAGATTATTCCTAAATTTTTCATATCCTAATTTCCAAAAATAACTAAACTAACTTTTGATACCAAATATGGAATCCCGCCTTTTTATTACATAACTTTTCATTACATTTTACAACCAGATGATCTTTATTGTCTAATGTCTTTTAAATCTGGAACATAATACAAGAAAACAACATAAAAAATTCTTCTAAACCACTTTTAGGGAATCATAATGTGTTCATCTTATATAAAACTATTGTATCTCATTTCTTGGAGACATACATCAAAGGAAAGGGTGAGGAGAAGGCCCAGTAAGGCTAAAAAAGGGAATTAGTTTACTTGTTTAACAATAACAACATAATGACATGAGAAACGGATGTATAGGAATATCATAATGAAAATAACATGGAACATAACTTTAATATGTGGCTACAACATTTCATTTAGAAAATATTGAACATATCACCATGTTTTATCCCTGATGTGTCATAAAAATTACCAAGGTTATTCACCAAGGTATCGTGAAACATGTCATCTCTAGAGATTGATTCCTTTCCCAATGCATTGGAGAACTATCAGGGATAACCCTTAATATGTCATTATTTTCATGTGTTCCACATAGATCATAATAAAAAATTTCATAAATAACCCATAGAGAATAAAATAAATGGGTTTCATTTCAAAATCATGATGTTTTAAAAGTTCTTAAAAATATGACTTAAGAATGTTATGTCATTTATTACCCATGGAAAGGGAGTAAGGGTTATATGTATGTCAATTACAGAATAAAATATATAAAATATATATATTTATGAACATTCATTTAAATGAAATAGGTCTGGGTATTCACATAAATAATCAATAGAATTTATTGAGAGAAAGAGATAGAAATTTTGTGACGAAATATTTGCAGCATAACGGCTATAAAACATGGGTTTAGAAAAAAATAAAAAGACAAGGGACAAGGGTCTCCCATAAATCAATGAATAATTTTATAGTATAGGTACATAATAAAAAGAAATAAGATTATATTGTGGACAATTTATTGACACACCACATGAAAATGAAACTTGCAAGGAAAGAGAAAGCGCGATTTCTTTTACGAAAATTCGGCAGCCAAATGGCGTCAGGTAAAAAATTCAGAAAGAACCAATTGATGAGAGATAAAAGAGTATATAAAAAATTATACATGAAATGAATAGTAATGAGAACATATAGTAACATACCATCAATATAAAGATATGGAAACAAGAATAAACAACATAAAGGAAGTCATGGCTTTAAAGAGGAGGGTGAAATGATACCTTGCTTTGAAGAGTAACTTCAAAAGTTTGAAGGTCGAGAACTTGGGAAGATTGAGGGAACCTTGGAAGGACTCTTTGAAAGTTATTGAGACCAGAAAAACTTTGAGGATGATTTTTTAAGGAAATGAATGAGGGAAATGGCTTGGTATTTATTGGAAAAGATAGTGAATAAATTATTAATTTCACAGGGACACCTCATCGGTGGTATTTTCAAATACCATGGTCGTGACCATTGTATTTTCCCATGGTATTGGACACATGGTACGCATCATAGCATATCTCATTATTCATAAGTAGACCAGAAATCTTACATCATTATTACATCATTAATGATTTCATTAAACACCAGAAACTCAAAACTGCATTTTTACTATTCACTGATAATTCAACTGTTTCAGAAAAATCCCATATATTCACCCCAACCTAATATCAATGCTAAGAATTGAAAAATGATTTCCATTTTATGAAAATAATTTTCAAAATATTTTTAATTTAAATTTTTTAATAAAATTATTATTTATCCCAAAAATACAGCTTTAAAACTGTATCTCATTTTGGAACACTTTAAAAAAGTAAACAAGGTCCCATAAAAATATCATATACCAATAAGACAATAAAGTTACAATTTATGATTAATTTTTATGAAAATAAATGTCCATTTTAAATTATTAAATTAATTATAAAAATGTAAATAAAATATTAATGGCATACAAAAATACCAAACATAAACTACGATCATTTTTTCACTTTTAAGATGTCTAAAATGTATTTATACATTCATGGGTGATGTTTCTATAATTTTGGTCAAATTACTATTCATTACTGTTCAAATGGGTATGTTACTTTTCCTACTTTAATATTCACTAAAAACCAAGTTATTCTTATTAGACATTACATTTCTCATTGATCATAACTTTAGAAGACCATTTTTTTAAAATCATTTCACATTACTAATTATTTAATGAATACAATATGTTTTTAAAATACCACTTTATCCAAAATTTATCAATAATACACATCTTATATTTATATGGATATTTGAAATTCACAAACTTTTCCATAAGAATAAATAACAATTTTATTTATATAAAAGGATTACACAAATAAGCTAATGTCTTGTTACATATCCTCTTATAACTCCAGCATAGGATCTAAGTGTAAGGTGTGCTATGGTGATAGAATCCTTGGGTGGATCAGAAAACATTTCCCGAGTGGTGATTTATATCAACATGAACTTCTCTGTTAGGAGATTCCGTTTATGCTTCATACTTTGAAGTTCGGCTTGGGGTTGGTCCAGAGAAAAGCCCAGTGATGCTACCTCCTTCCCAAGCTCTGACATATGGGCTTCATATTTCTCGTGTCTACTGGATGAGGCCATTCATTCTTCATTTTTTATTAATTAACAAATATAACCGTATTTATAAAAACACATCATTATTATTATAGTTTCCAATGTTCATATTGACCAACAGTCATATAATAGTTGAAACCCAACAGTCCCATTTTAATTATACCCACTTTATTAATTAAAGGAAATAGTTTTGTTGAGTATAAAATTAAATAACACAAAAAATATAAGAAACAAATATAATTTAAAATTCAGGTAATTACAGTTTTGACTATGTTAGAGATAGTTTTTTAATGTTCCTATGTAGAAATCCTGGGCATTACTTTTTTTTGAGTTTTGATACCTCATTTTTCTTATTAATCTATTGTTTATTTGGACTAATAATTATTTTCATTATTCAATGTTTGATATAAGTAGTGGTATGAACTATGATTGGTCACTTTTTTCCATAGAGCATAATGTTTTTTATCTATAAACTATAACATTGTTGAAATTTTTGATGTGAGATTAACATATGATCCTTTTTTGTACATGATAATATGAGTTGTTTATTTTTTATATCACTGTATACCCTCCAACTTAGAGATAAGATATGTGATGATGTTAAAAATGGATGATAGATTGATTTTTTTTTCTAATCATTCCTTCATGTAAATAAAATATTTCATTGTAACCATTATTTTACTACACATATACATGCCTTTGGAATAATGTTAAACTAGTCCATATAAGGGAAGTATATTATATATTTTGATCATTAGCTATTTATGCTTATATTTACCCTAAGTAATATGATTCTATGAAAAAAATGATGTGTTATGTGAATTTGGATCATTAATTCTGATATATGGAAAACACCCAAGACATGAGGAAGGGATATGGACACCTCAAGAATTATTTTACTTATGTGGGATGTGACGTATCGAAGGAGGTATAATCCTTGTGAATAATTTATTTCTAAACTGACCGTGGTTGTTTTTTTGGGATCTATTGTTATTTTGTTCATAAAATTTGATCAAGGTGTCTTATCTATGTGAAATTTGATTCCGCATGATCATGTTACAGATCCCAAATGGTTGTGTGGAAATGTTTCCTAAGATGTTGAGGTGACATTTGGTTCGTGGGTTTTTTCTCCTGATGATTCCTTGTGTACCAAGAGATGGTTGGCTATTTTAATTTATATGATATATGAGTTTATGAATCATGATCATACATGTACTATTTCTCTGTACGCTATAGCTATTAGGATGTTTCTATAATTTTATGAATCTATTTTTGTATCCGGAGAGATCTAATAATCTATAGAATTTAGAAGATGATTCAATGCTTGTTAGTAATGTAGATCATAACCACACTAATTGATCACTTTTTGTGCATCCTTATACATTTAATTAATAATTATAGATAAATAGTCCATAAACTACATAATTTTCCCACCACTGATTCCATTTATAGAAAGAGATATAATTTCAAAAATCATAAATTTATTTGTGATATTGGATTGTGCATTTCTAGAAAAGGATAAGGATTTTGTAGAAAATATTAAACATTATTTTTGAAGGGTTGGGATGCATTATGGGATTTTTTGTTGGATTTTTGGTCTTATTTCTTCCTTACATTATGTTTAGAGATATTTACAATAAATTTGCATATGTAAGGCCATGTGAATAATGATGAGGTTCATAAATGGTATTTTAATGGTCACTAGTTTGACCGAGTCAATATCATGGCTAATGGGAATGTGTTGGTAGTTCCCTAGATAATGGATATCGATCATTTCTATCTAAAATGTTATATAAATAGAACTAATCATCCTATAGAGGTAGATTTGAATGATTGTGCATCTCTCCATAAATTAAATTATGTTTTAGGTAAAATATTACAATAAGTAGGGTATGATAGATTGTGGGTTTGTTGTTCAATTTTGATATCATTGCTCATCTTATAATGGTGGATAAATTGTGAGGATTTCTATATCCCATGATATTTTTACATGAAGTGTTGCATGATTCCCAATTATGGTGGTATAAACAAGACCATGTATTTATTTTAGTATTCTAGGATATCTACTACAAACCTAAGACCATAGAGTTTTATTGTCATTTCATATTATGAATCACCAAGATAACGTACTTTGTGTAAAAATAATCTATTTTATACATGTATTTCACTAGTAAGGATGTGATAATAATGTGACAAGAAAATTTAAACATTTTTTATACAGAAATTTCTAACTCTATATGAATATTCAGAATCTGGATAGCTTTCTATAAGAGAAAACATTTTTGGTGGGGAGAAATGTAACATCAAATTTTTTATAAAAATAATTTATTATAATACTTAATATTACCTTTCATCTATAATTTTTATTGAAATTTAATTGAAAATTATTACTTTTCAAGACAATATTTTCCATTTATGTTTTTATAGGGCATACCTAATGTTAAGGTCTTCTACTTATGTACATGAGGGATTAATTTTGATTCATATGATTAAAATGATATTATAATGGGTCATGTAAATATAAGTGGGTTTATATATATCTATATATGAGAAAGTAGTATTTTCTTTGAGTTTCATAATATTAACCCCTCTTTTATTTTTACTGTATAATAGATGTAGACAACCGTTTTAAGGTTAAATAATAGGTACGTAATATAAACGATGTTTTGTTTAATGGTATATGTAGTTTTCTATGCTATGCATATGGGTGTCCCATGGATTTTAAAAGGGTACATTCTATAATAAGGGTTTTTCATAATTATATGCTAGATACTGTGTAATGGTATATAGAGATGTTTAAGTGTACACTAGTCTTGAATAAGATTATTCTAAATTTGTGTTAGGGTATACCAGAGTTGTGTAAGGGCAATTTGTTCCCTAAACAAGTAATGTTTGAGTATCTTATTACCCGTTCACAAAACATGGGTGATACTAAGTGTAATGATATGTTACCCTTACATTGTTCTATTTTTTAGAATAAATACCAATAAATACCAATAAAAACCATATTTTCCATTTTTTGTTCTCTATAAAATAAATATAGTTATTTTCAGCTATATTAAAAGTCTCGAATCATGGGAGATTATTTATTTTTACAATTTAAAATATTTGTGACTCCATTATGATAGTTTGAAATTATTTTCTAATAATAATCGATTAACATAAAAATTAAATCATGTATATAATTTATGGTTCTATAGATATTGTTCCAAGTATTATTTTTTCAAATTTAGTTTATCCATAATACAAATGATTTTTTTCTTCCTCTTGAAAATGTGTCAATGTGTTGAATTGTTTCTTCATATTCATTTTTAAATAAACCATGTATCCATGTTAGAGGTCGTTTCATCCATAGAATATGGGAATTTCACGTCATTTGTTGGTGTACATCCTTCAACCTACCTATTTTTTAGGGTTTCGTATCAATTGATAACTCATTAAATGGAGGTAGGATTATCTATCCAGTGGTGTTAACCCATGAAATATTGGATTTCCTTGATAATCTCTATTTTATGTTCTTAATTATAATGAATACAATATTCAATTATGGAGAAATTATTATTAGATTTTTTTAAATCCTTCTAGTTTATTATTTTTTAATGTGGGGGAAATATAACTAAAAATCCATCTTACGTGAAATAATAAATTTGATAGATAGAAATTTTCTGACAAATTAGACTATCAACATTATAATTGAATGATTTTTTCTAAATCCATCTGGATTGTTTAATTTATTATTATTGTAGTTAAAATAAAAAAAATACATAATGGATGATTAAATAAGTTTGTATATGGTATTTTCTATCAAAATGTTTATTTACATTTTGAATGAAAACACTATGTGGTTTTTTATATTAAATTACATTCAATGTATGTGAGTACTAATGATTCTCTTGAGAAAATAATTTTGATGAAATATATTTATTATAGAATGGATTATAAAAATCATGGGAGTGGTGATACATTTCATATGATTTTTTAATAAATTGGTGGTATGATTAATTATTTTTTTAGAAAATAATGACCATGGAAATTTTTTTGAGCCTTTGGTGTGAACATTAGGATGATCATTACAAACTATGGAAGGATTCTGTAAGGAAATATTCTCAAGAAAACATAATAAATATTATTCAACCTAGTAATATATTCAATTTGGTATATCCAATGGATGTTTCACACCTATTTTTTTCATGTAAGGATTTCTTATACTATAATCACATACAAATTATATTGATTTATCCCATTGGAATCAAGATTGAAATTTATTTTATTATTTATAATTGATTACCATGCATTATATTTTTACCAATATATTTTTTTTCTTTGGTTTTTTTAATTAATTGTGTTTGTTTATATTTCATAATTTTATTAATATTATCATGAAAATGATTTTGGATTGTTTTGAAATGAATCAAAAGGATGTTACTAAATGGTTTTCATCATTACATTGATTTAAAATCAGGATGTGTTTTAAATCTAGTAATAATTGTATCCTGCTGATAAACTATGTATTGATACATTGGTGGTATCTTAGTGGGCCTAGTGATCACACACTAGTTTTCCCATTGGGTGTCTGTATCCTTTTTTCCATGTTATAGATAATGGGATGGGTGTCATAAGGAATAAAAACATTCCTTGTTTTGTATATCCTTCATTGTGTATTGGGATACTAGTGAAATCTTTCCAATTGTGTAATCGAATTAGTCTTGTCTTTTTTTGCATTCATGGTTATAATTTTTGTCATTCACTTTTATAACTCCTATTTGTGTACATTAATTTCATATTTTATAATCTTTTTATAATATTTTTTTTATTCCATAGAATTATCCATTTATTTGATCACCACCATCTGCCAGGACATCTCTATTAACATGTCTGGTTGACTCAGGTTTCTTTATTATGTTATATAATATTATTTTAAAAGTTATTAATTTATTTTTAATATACTTATATAAAAAATATATTAATGGTCTATTTGTTTTATTATAATAGTAATTTATGATATGTAATCATAATATCTAGGAGAAGAAAACAAATCTTGTCATTTCATCTAATGGATTGTGTGAATTACATTAAGAGAAATTGAATGTTAAATATCTTGATAAATTGGGAGGTGGGATGTTTGGATCTAATAATATTTCTCCATTCTCTCTATCTGAACAAGAATGTGGGAAAAATAACATGAATGATGTTAAAAATTTATTTATATTCCCAAATATTCTATGTTGATTACAGATAATATTATAAGAAGTCATTTAAAATTCATCTGTAATATTAAAAAAATTCTAAATTTGATGATACAAAAAAATATTTATTTCCGTATGATATTTAGTTATAGAGAACACAGGGGAACTTATATTATAGTGTTGGAAGAAAAAATTAGAAACTCTGGTAGGAAATGAATAAAACATGGGTTATGTATGGGGATATGTGATGGAAATAATTGATAGAACATTATCTAGTTATCCTAGTACCTCATCAATGGAGAAATTAAATATGGAAAAAATTATCAGAAATTTTATCTTTTAAGAGTAAGTTAATTTGATAGGGAATAATATTAGATAATCAATATTTTTTATGTTTATTGACATAAAAAGTTAGATTAAGTCTATATATCCTACTCCTCTAAATCCTCCAAAATTGACCATGAATATTGAGTTATACATTGATGATACCTAGTATCATGTTGTAGTATAAAAGATCATATATTATGTTATGGATACCATTTTTCATTATTATATAGAATAGATCTGTTGTGGGTTATTTAATAGGGTATTATAGAAATATCAAATAGATGTTTATTCCCTAGATATGAGGTGAAAATGGTTCGACATATTGCGGAACATTTAATATTTTAACCAACTACAATTATACATTAAGTGACACAAAAGGTACATAATGTGTATAATTTTCATAATATTTATTTTTCATTAAAATTAGATTGATATATTATAATCTATTTATATATATACATTTAATTGTAATACTAAAGAGGTAATATTTCAAAGCTCTATAGAAAAAAAACCATCTGACCAAAACCCCTATATTATAATCCATCTCTTGTATCTCTTGAAATCTATAAATTATTTTTTAGGAATTAATGTTAGAAATATATTTTTATTTAAAAGTTGCTACAAATTTTTGTATAGTCAGTAATATAAAAATATTTATAATGAATTATAACATCATGATTTTAGTTGAAAATATGTTAGGAAATAGAGAAATGTTTGTCCTTTGAATGAATTTTTAATATAATATTTCATTTAATTACAACAACATAACATAACATAAATTTTTTTTTGTTTATATTTGATTAAATATGAATAAAAATTTCATTTAATATAGATTAAAAAATATATACGAATTCAAAAACCCAAAATTTATTTCTTTAGCAGTATGTATTATGTGTGATGTAGATAGATTCAAATATTCTTCTATAAAATTTCAGTATGATGAAATTAATTCCCTACTGCATCAATATAATAAGAGTGAATCAAAAATATTTTATTAAATTATAATAAATCATTCAACAATTAATAAAATAATAACTCATAATGTATATTGTTATATATTAAAAATATTTAATATTTTATAATTTTTATAAATAAGACAGTAGTTTTTACTCGTCATACTACATGAATAGTGACATGTGGTAAACATTAAATAATTTGTATAGTAGCCAGATATATTATTTTAAATTAAATAATTTATTATAAATCATAATTTTGTTTTATAATTTTAACTATTCTCTAATGGATTGAAAACGAAATATCATAGGCTATAAAAAATAAAGGAAATAAAATATAAAATATAAATGTCCAAACATGACTTCTAATTTTAGTTGTTTTTTTATTAACTATAAATTTTGTAAATTTAAAATTTGAAAATATTTTTCAACTACAAATACACCCCAAATAATGTAATATTAGATTTGGAAATTATGTGCTAAGAATTAAATGTTAATTAGTTAAGATTAGATAAATTATGGACTTTTCTATGGACAAATTTTTTTAAAAAATATCCCACATATTTATCATATAGATATATAGATATTAAATCTATTATAGTTTTCTTATGTATTTTAAATTTATTAACCCTAAATCATGTTACATAAATGAGTAGAAATATTTAAGTGGAGAATGTGATGATTATACTTTATGTTTTAGTAAGAATTATTTAATGTTTTTAAATTTTCATATAGATAATTTTTTTTAACTAAATAATTGTAATGATGTTTTAGTTATGATATTTTTATTATAGTTGGTAATGTTGAACATTAAATATGTACGATGTTTATGTTATATATTATCATGATCCAACCCATAACACCAATAATATGGGCACCACACAAGACTTTTCATGACAAACATTCTGGATCACCCAAAGATAGTGATAATCATTAGGGATTCGTATAACAAAAATAGTGTACAGTTTTACTTCATTATTTCATATAAATAGGATTAATATTCAAATAAATATTGAACCATCTATCCTAATGTTTGATTTCCTTATAATTTGAAGAAATAGTTTTTACAATTAACCTAAAAAATACATAGGGGAAAATATTATCTTTGAGAAGAAATAATATAATAAAAATATTAAATTTAATAATTAGTATTTAACATTTAATTTAAAAAAATCATGCCACTTCCACTAAAAATTATACACTTATTCTAATACCAAAAATTATACATAATTAGATAAATCATTATAACAATCCTTTAATGAAGATAATACTCCTTATAAAGATAAAATATTTAATAGACTTATTTGAAATTGATTATCATAGATATATAGAAATAGTAATTTTTTTTTGAATCACACTATACATAGACAAACATATATATATAAAATATTTTCATATATCATGGAAAACTAGGGGCCATGAAAATAGCCTGAATATTTCTAACAGACATTATACATAATGATATAGACCTATATATCAATTACCAACATGAACTCCATGTGTTTAGCTACCCAGTATGAAAATAACAAGAATCCATACGTTGATAAAACACTAATATTTGGGTGTTTATCTAGACCATGATTGTATAGTAGTGTATAAAGTGCTTATTAGTCTCCTAACTACTTACCTATGACACCTTGTGACATATAAATTATGGTGATGTATTAAATTACCATATATAATATAAGAAAAATAATAACAAATAAATCTCAAACTAACTTCCACACCCTATATCTCCCTGAAAAATTATATTAAAATAACATTATTCTTTTTATCAGGCATACAAAACACAATGATTTAAGATAAATTTGAAAAACAATTTTAAAAATAAAATAGAGAGTTATAACAATTCAATTAAATTAGTAAAATTGAATATTAATAAGGTAAGTAATAAAACTATGAATATAGATTTTAATTTATAGTTTTCTTTTTATTATTTCATGTTAATTATGTTCTCAAATTTCCTTATAGTTTTTTTACTCTTGGAAATATAATTTTCTTCAAAAAAAATATTACGAATTTTTTTCCCAAAAATTATGTTAAATTTATAGAATTTATAAACATTTTGTTGTATGATATAAATATCAATTTTGAAATAATAAATTAAATATTATATTACTATAAATTCTAAGGATTCTTTTAAAAAAATATCTATTTTTATCTTAATAGTGAAATGTAATAATATTTTACAAAATTGATATGTATTTGAAATTATAATACCCAGTATTCTTAAAAATAAATATATATGTAAATTAAGTATCATTAATAGATATATTAAATGATCAATTACATGTGAATCATAATACACATGATTTAGGTATAAGTTCATTTGTAGGCATAAAATTATTTTTCTAAAACATGTTTCTATGCATGCAATGTGACTTTATCTAAATGAATCAAATAAATATGTATTAAATAATATATTCAATGAATTTTTTTGATTAAATATTAAATAAAATATTATAAAAAATAATTAATGGGTTTATATGGAAATTAAATGAAGTAAATTACATTTTATGAATAAAAATGCATTATTCAATTTTTTTCCTTTATAGTTTTCTCACTCATTAAAAAATAAAATCTAAAAATTATAGAAAGATAATAAATTAATATACACTATATCATATTATTTAAAGTTAAATATATATTTTTATATGAAAAACATAATTTAAATTTATAATGAATGTTTAAAATAGACAAATTTTGTTACCGCGGTTAGGATTAAAACATCTTTACTAGGGGTTAAACAAGAATAATGTTTTTGGAATTCCAACTAAACATGTATACATAATATTAGATGAATATATTTCAAAATTATAAAATAATACCAACAATAATTATTTTAATTGTTGAAACATTAATATGAATGTGACCATATATCAATGAAATAATTTTGAAAATTATGTATGTGTCCCTACACTCACCTATAAAAAGAAATCTTTTATCCACTCTTCTTCCCATTATTAAAGTCTTCCAAGTTGAACAAAAAATTATAAATAAAATTTAATATATTCCATAAATTAATACTATAGAATCTTCTAATATCTATAAAACTTTAATTCAATGAATCAGGTGTAATAAAATGGGGGCCACTGAAATAAGGGGTATAAATCTTAAGTGAGATATTTCAATTTTATTTCATCATCCAATTCTCAAATAATATTTTATCCATTAAAAATTATGAATTAATTATTATTAAAACGATATTATATAGATATGATAATATAATTAATATTTACCATTTTCTATCATTCAAATTGGAAAATGAAAATATCGGTCAAGAAAAAGTGTGGACAACTGCTCCATGAAGTCAAATCATTCAATTTTCACCACCATTTTTAATCGATATTTATTTATAAGAATGTAATTTTTATATATTATATTTAACATTTAATTAATATTTTATAATTTATTTAACTTATATACCTTATTACCATTCTATCATTTGAAAAATGACAACATCACTCCTATGGGAGTGAGGACTACTAGCACCACGAAGCGATTGGATTAGTTTTTCATTTAGTCATTATATTATTGTAAATACAGATAATATTTGTGAATATATATGATATTAATGATATTATAAATATTATGTGAAGGTTATTTTAAGCCATAGTTTTTTTAATGAATTTGAAATATTTCTACATATTTGTTTTGGAGGTATGCGTTGAGACAATGTGCAAGTCAGAGTCCCAGTGTCCCTAGAATTATTTTTATAAAAATATTGAATATATTTTATATTATTTAGGAAAACTTTCTTAAATAAAACAGCGTATATATTATATTGAAGCATTTTTAATAATTATGAGACCATATTTGAGTTTGTAATGTGATGTTTACACTATGTGGGACCTATAATATGTTAGTGCGAGGAATTCAAATATCTAGACTGTTGTCGGTGTGTTAAATTGGTTAATTTATTAATTAATTTTATTAAAATGTTTATTTAAAATTACTAAAATATAAAAAAAATATAGTCAATGTTAAATAATCCACAGATACTCGATTAAAGGTCAGGATTATCTAGAGTGCTCTTCGCCTCTTTTCGTTGGTGAATCACATCATATAATGAAAATAATCTCGATCAATGATGATCAAATTTCATCAAATAATATGACTCTTATTAATAATTGGTGGATATTTTATTGAATGATGAAGGATCCAGTCTCTAGGAAGGACTAAAAATTATGTGGTTTACCCAATTATTTAATAAATTGATTGAAAAGAATCATTCCTTATTTGATATGTGAAAACTATTAGAATTTTCATTCTCCAATGTATTGAAATTTAATTACATTTAAATTGTTTTTTAACCCATGATATCTCAATTGGGATCATTTTCTATGAATTCTTATACAATGATATATTATAAATTAACGTATATTCAATAAAAAATGTATTTGGAATTGAATAATTGGTAAAATGTTTTGACAATCATAGATTTGGTATTCAAGACTAAAAATATTAGTGTAATGTAATTGAGGTTTATACGGCCTTTGAGTGATCCAACAAAATAGGTTTTCCAAACACTGGATGGATAGAAATGATGAATTGGGATTAGATCAACTAATTTTGTGTTTTTTGGTGGAAAGATCAATGGTTAATTATTTATATTTGGATCACATATTAAAGATATGATGTCATGTGAAAAAATAGGACCACATAACATGTATAATTATGAACACATGGTTTGTGTCCCATATGATGTTGTTGTTAGGGTTTTCGAAAATTATAAAGATGGCATGGAATTTAGCCCTCTTAGACACCATGAACCTCTTTCTATGGTGGATGAGTTTTCTAATGAAGGAAATTGTTAGGGAACCATGCAGAAGGACCAGGCTTGGTGCATGATGTGTACCTATCTATAATATCATTTCCAGGAACACTCCAGTATACCAAAGTACATTGTCATTATCATCGTTCATGGGAAAGGACCCCGAGTGGCTTGGATACAATGTGTAGTCTATCTATATGTAGTGTAATTCAATATGGGTTTGTGGTATGTGTACTTCCAGGGACATGGCTAGCTAATTGAGTGGGACCACACGCTATATGGGTCCCCTCACATGCTATGTATCAATTGGTTCCAAAAGAGAAAACATCCAACCATCATATATCCATCATTTGGACTTACATTTTGTTTAATGAGAACCGTATTTAGGTTTTATCCAAATAAAATAATAAGGTTCACTCTACATTAGATTGTGGGATATGATGTGATATGTTCGATGCATGATTCTTATATTGGCAGCACCTGATGATGAAGGTGATCAAGAAGAGGATCAAAAATGTCCTATTGAGTGGGGCCCCTGATTATCTTGGTCGCAGGTCCACTACCTATCATGTGGAACCCCATATAGAATAGGGAATTTGTCCTAACTATATCACCCCCTTATTTTCTGAAATAGTATATTTTTGAGTTTATTTAAACTTTTAAATAATTTTCATTTTACATGACACATAATATAAATTCTGTTATATGAATGAAACAAATTAATATTTTTTATATGAATCACTAAGTAAAAGTTGTGATACAAATAACTATTATATTATCTGGTGGTTTATGCAGCACTATGATTCATTTATGTTAAAAAATATCGAGTTATTTCAATAACTTGCGTTATACCCAAGACTGTGTTTTACAAAACAACTGTATAATATTAAATTATTACTATTTAAAATAATAAGATATAGCCTAAGTGTTATTTTTAAATTTATAACCATTATTATATATTTTCATAAAATATATGGTTTATAAAATGAATTCATTAGTTCCAAATTGATTAGAAATTAAAATACACACCTATTGAATATAAAGGAAATAGTTTTATTATTTTGTTTCAAAAGTTCATTTTCCTAGAAAACATGAAGAAATTTCAATTAATTTATAATATTAATAAAATATATATGTTATATATTCAATAAGTATTTTTTATATTTAAACAATTTGTTTTTATAAGTCATATGATAAGAAAAAAACCAATTTAATACATAAAAAATTATTTTTTTGAAAAGGGTAATTTTATCACATTTAATGTAGAAACAATTTTAAAATATTTTTTGACACTTCACTATATACTATTTGAAAAATATATTTCTAATGCTTAATAATAATATAAATTTTTAATTGGGATGAATGTCAGATTTTTAGGGTATGTTTCCTGTTTTAATGAATAGTAATAATATATAAAATTTTGATTGAAAATGATTTTTTCAACAAATTGATTAATAATATTGACATATATTTTTGAATTATTTTAATGGAAATTAAATATAATTTCTATAATTTAATATAATTTATTACAATTAAATCAATATTATAGTGAGTTGAGATACAAAAAATTAAATCTTTTTCCTGTTTTAACTTTAATAACCTATTATCTCACCTGGTTAACGGGATAAATTTTAAATTTTTTACCACATCATTTTTTTGACTTTTGAAAAATGGATTCAATATTTTGAACCATATATTCCAAATAATTAAATATTTTCTTTTATTTTTGGGCTTTTTAAATAGTAAATTTAGTAATTATTATTTACATGCTTGAAGGTATGTTTGGTAATTAAGAGTAAATTAATAATATTATATATAATATAAAAATATCCAAACATTTTTTAAAATTATTTATATGACTTTTATTCGACCAAAAACATCATTGGGAAAACATTATACCCTTTTTAGGACAGCTGAATGAGAGTGTGGCATTTATTATATTTTAATTAATTAAAAGTTATAGATTTCATTCTCATATTTTCAAGAAGAATAAAATTTTTTATATTTTCTTATATAGATAATGTGTTGGACATTAAATATACATATTAAATATAAAATGATTTTATTTCTCTTGGTAATTTATTTTATGTTTTAAGCAATTGGATATTTACTTTAAAGGCCTGTATAATTATGATGTATCAATTATTTATGTAATATAATTATCTAATAAATGATATTAAAAATATTAAAATAAATGAAGTTTTATATAATTAATGACATATATTATTTTTATGGATAACATTGAAATTTTAGGTCTAATTAAATTGGGTGTTTTTTTTAATTTATTATGTTGTTATGGTATTTTTAAAAATTCATGTCAAGAATTGTGTAAAAGCTGAAAATAATGATTTTTTACCAAATAATTGTTTTATAAATTATATAAAAATAATAAAAACATGTTAAAAAATGGCAAAGAGTTATTATATGGTAATATATGTTATAAATTTCTAATTTATGTTATAATTAACTCCACAAAAGTAAATATTGCAGCTCTTTAATATTGATAAATTTGTTAGTTTAGTAAAAATAAAAAAATGTTAACAAATAGTTAATCAAAATGACAAAGATTAAAACAAACAAGATTTATAAAACGCTCAGCATTATTATTACATAAATATCTTATCTTATCTTATCTTAAATTAAATTAAAATTTCAGGTTATTTTTATTGATATATATTTTATTATAATTTAATATTTTTTGAAATTTCAATTGTTCCCCGCACATCAATTATAAAAGTGAAATTCATCCCTCGCTATTTCATATAACATTTATATTTAAATATCATCCATTAAATTCCCATTTTCCTTATAAACATTACTAGACTCATATAATATGTGTAGGTATTCTCACAAGACACAACTTAGTGGCCCTAAGAGGATATCCAAATGAGTCTTGCAAAGGAAGAGGTACTTTTCTTTAGTGATACTCTCAAGATTATTTCATCATATAAATTTCATCATGTGTTTTTCCATTAAAAATAAACAAATACATATAATCAAAATTCATATTTTTTTATGATTATGTAAAAACCTTATTCTACCTTTTACACATCCTTCGAATAATGAAATCACCACACCTGCGTACGTTTTCCCTACTGTCTCCATGACATGGTGTAATATGTTATTCTCACAACATTAATTGGATAGACATAATTATGAATATAATAAATATTTATTATTATTATATCATTATATTGATTCTAGAAAAAATATAAACCATATAATTCCTTAATTTTTCACAATTAATCGAATGATATCATCACTTGTGCGTATATATGACCTACAAATATCTATAACACGATGGAATAAATTTTCAATTATACCCATTATATAATTATTATATAGATTTTTATATTGAATATATATGTTTTCTAAAACATTAATATAATTCTAGAATAATATAACTATATCAAGTTTCAATGAACATAAACTTATACAAAAAAATGTATATAATAAAATTAAGAAGTTAACTCCTAAAAGAAGGGTAATAATTAATTATTATTAACAGATGGGTGATACGATAACAATATATGACTTTATAAATATAAATATGGTTACGTAATAACATAATTAAAATATTTAAACCATTATGGATGAATTTTTCATATGTACAATATAAATAAGACATAATGTAAGTGAATTTGTAGTCACAATATTTTAATTTACGAAACAAACACCATATTCACCACTCGTTTCCTCTATGTGGTGTATATATTTCATATGAAATTATTTTATGAGTATTATATAGAATATTATGATATTTTTCATATCCCTACTCTTTTATTTATTTAATAAGGCATATTCTTCTTCTTAATATAATGTCATGTGTATTTATTTCAGAATCTCTTCAATATTTGGTGTTGTTTGGTTTTACGTCTCTGTTGGGGAATAATGATAATACACTTTAGAATTTTATGAAAAAAATTAAAATAACTTTTTACTATTTTTTATTTTATTGTTAAATCCCATTATACAAAATTTTTATTATTTACTACATGTATTGAATTGAATCTTCTGTCTTTTTCCCGACATGGTATTTTGTTACTTTTCATGAAAAAGTATGAGAAGAATATTTTCTTTTAAATTATATGGAATGAATGGATTTTCCTAGATTAATTATTCTTTATTTCCTATAATATTATGATATAATATTATATGTTCATTTTCAATTAACATGTTTTATTTTAAAATTTAATGGAATTTTATGTTAAGAAAATGTTTTCAAAGGAGAAAGGATATTTTCCTCAAGAAGTATTTGTTAGTGATCTCTCAAAATTATTTTCCATATAATAAAAATTTATTTGATGTTACTTATGTTATAATGGGTATATGATTTGATGTTACCATTTTTAGTCTTTTTAATAATGTTTTATGTATATGATGAAATGATATTAATGAAACCCATTTCATTTCCATGGGTTATGTTATGATTGAATGATGTTTATGAAACCCATTTCATTCTGTATGATAAGATATAATGAATGATTTATTTTTATATGGTTCACATATGTGTGGTTCTTATTATTAAATTAGTGGGACCTATATATCCCTCCAATTCATTAGTTAAGGATACATATCTATCAAGATATATATGTCTAGAATGGAAAGTGAACTCGCTTAAGTAATGGACTTTGTCCAATAAAATGATATTGAGAGTAATACTTGACTACTAATATGGTCATGGTAGTAGACCATTAATACAAAGATGGTATGTGGATTGAATACATACTATTTATAATTCCTTGGAAATTACACCATGACTACTATCGAAATAATTTTATACATTTATGTGTTTTCCAAAAATTCCATGTCTTATCCCTATATTTTAATTTCTTCGATTTTGTTCTTTATTTCATTATTAATAATATCTTATTAATTTCTAATATTTATTCCATGATTCTTTTTTATGATAAGGGATACATAGGGTATGATCGTCTATTTCCATGATAATGATCTATTACCCTTATTACAATGATTATGTTTACATGTCCCCCTTTTTTAGAAATACTTAAAATATAAGATCACCCCTTTTTTATCTTTCTATTCCCATAGGTTATTGTAATACGTATAATTTTTTATGTGTCTAATAATGATTCTAGTTGAGAATAACTTTTTGGGAGATAATTTTGGTAGAATATATAGCAGTGTAAATGTTTCCATGATTCCAAAGGAACTAGAATAGTATGGTCTTTATGTTTATATTTTATTAATATATAAGGTATTTTTTAAAAGTTATGTAATGTTAAAATAGTGAGATATTATAGTTTGTATCATAGAAAATGTTTAATTATCATTGGGAAACTAAGATGAAAAAACCTTATTGAGAAACCTATATACATGTCTAAAAATTACTCTAAAGATATTGAAAATGTCTGGAAATTTGATAAAATATTTTCTGAGTGGATTCCATGAAATATATCACTTTTTGGATACTACACATTCTGGATTCTGTAGAAAAAATGTACCATTGGGTAACAATTCTGAAAATATGAGTCTGGATTGACTTGAGAGTAACATTGTACAATATAACGAACCGTACGGAGCACCTTATTTAAAACGCCTGGGGGATATGCTTTAGGAATTTAAGAACTCTTCCATAACCATCATGAAGGATTTAAATATATTTTCTCTATTAATAACATGTTATTATCCTAAATTGTAATGGATTGAAATTTCAGCAATATTGTCTCTTCAATTTGAGGTTTTTCTATTATGATTTTTGTTTATCACACTATTTTTTAAGTTTTATTTAATTAAGGGAACTAGAAGGAACTGCTTTTATGAAAAATGAAATAGTAAATGCAATGACTACCTTTCTATGAATAAAATTCATTGGGAGTTGTAATTAATAATATCATTGATATGATGAAATTACTTTCTTATGCTATGAATCAATATTCACTTCAAAATGAGCAATGGAGGGAACCAAATTTTGTTCATTCCATCATAAGGATACTCCCACCATATTTTAGCAAGACATCAGATCCACATTTTGTTGAAGAATTGATCAATACCACTAAAATTATATTCTATGCTATCTAATGTTCATAACGTGAGAATTCCATGCTATCTCATTATCAATTACAAGGAGAATAAGACAAAAGGTGGACTGAAATCAAGAATACATGGTAGAAAGATGAAATAATATCCATGGATTGGAACTAGATCAAAAAAATTATTACTCATTAAGTACATTATTCATATACTATATTGTATAATTTTGAAGATGTTTCTAGAGTAAAAGGAAATGAATGATGAATCTATTTTTTTCCTATGAATCCAATTTCACCAAACTTACATGGTACACTTATGGAATTGTCATGAAACCCGAATGTTAATTTTATATTTTCTTTAGAGATTTATTGTATTGTCCATAATGGTGTTATACAAAAGAGACATTAATTTATAATAAGAGATTATGTGTTTTCCAATCATGGTTGGAATAGAGGTTGTAGGGATTTATTAATATGATGGATTTGACAAGAATATGTAGATGGAGTTCCAATAAAAATCTAAAATCCATAAAGAAAATAATATTATCATTCTATTGGTATCCATGCTTGTGATGAAGCATGGCTTAATTTTTTTAAGGTGTACAACAAATGTCTTCTATGTGGAAAAATTTTCATCGCATATTTTATTGGAAAAGATATAAGAAGAATTTAACTAACAACACAAATTGACATAAATCCACAAAGAATGAACCTAACAAAAATAAAGTATATAAGTATAAGGAAAATTATCATTACTCTAATCAATGACCAAATCCAATGTTATAAATAGAGATCCCCATTAGATGCCTCTTAAATCCAGAGACAACTAGAAATATCCAGCGATTATTATTTGCGATGTGGAGTATGACAATGTTGTTGTGGAATTATAGAGTATTTATTTAATCTAATTAATGAATATTGTTGTATAATAGAGTTTATGGTATTATGAAATATTTAAACATCGATATATTGTTCCACTACTACTTTTACATAATAATTTAAGAGCATAATATGAATGGTACTAGTAATCATTAAATGTGATTGTGGTAACAAGGTGATATTTTTTTAAAAATAATGATTAATTAAAGGATAAACCATAATATGTTCCTGATTTTGTGATAATGGTATTTGGATAATGATATATTGGATATGAATAATTAAATTTGATGGTACTTACTCACATGGAATGTAGGACGAATTTTTTCAAGAGTGGATTACTCTATCATTGATGTAGCATTCAACATTTTGGAAAATAGTAGTATATCCAATAATCAATTAAATAATGAATTTTTTTTATTTTTGATATTTATTTAAGGTAATTTAGGTTATTAAAATGTTTTAAGAATACATTTTTATGGTATTCACACATCTAGAATGTGGATACCTAAATCCATATTATGATATATTGGTGATAAATGTAAATAAGGTTTATTTCACACCACAGTAATGTCTTGGACATTCATAATTCATTAGGACTATAAGGATAACTATTTGTCGAATAGTTTAAATTAAAAATTTAATTAGGATTTATTAATTAATGTATTATATCAGCATATGAGGATTTATGCATATTGGATAACCCATGAAGACATTTTTTTAATAAAGGTTGATGGGATGACCAATCATTCTATTTATGTTTCTCATGATCTGATAATGCTTCCGGAATAAAAAATTAACCTTTTGTGAAAATTGATCAAGGGAAAAAGAGGAAACTTTCTTGAAATCAATTATGAACTTTTTATTATGAAAATATTTCAACTCGAGGGAAATGATCATGAGACAAAAAATGTTTCATAGTACCTTAATTTTTTATTAATCAAATGATCCCATAGCTCATAAAATATTTATGATTTTTCTACAATTAAAATTCTAAAAACTATGTTATTTATAAATTTTCATTATAACATTATTGTTATATTTATATTCTATGCCCATGTTTTCACTTCCCCCGTAAGTTCACATATGTGGAAACCTATTTATGACTGACTATGGGTAACATAAACTTTTCTGACAATCCATTATAAAATAAATTTTAAGTAATCGGTTTTATAAAGTGCGAATTATTTAATGTAACTATCATGTATTAATATTTTGTCTACCAAGATGAATTTCAAGGCTAAAATTCATTTTATGTGGGTATAATGTAACACCTAGCTATTTTGTGAAATATTTTCCTTGGATTTTATTTACTATTTTTGATACTTTACATTTCACATGGAACTGAATATAAATATGATATATGAATAAACCATTTTATTATTTACATATACACAACACCAATTCATTGTTTCACTATACACAACACATAGATTATATTAGGGTATAAAAAACACTATTCTTGTCTTGTGTTAAAAAAATAACATTCTTTCGACAACTTTCATTACACATAAGACCGTGTTTTACATAACTTTAGTATATTATTAAAATATTATTTTCTAAAATAATAATATATAACCTAGATGTTAAAATATAATTTATTACTAGTATAAACAAACAAATGAAAATATATGGTTCTATAAGATGAAATTCCTGGTTACGAATTAATTACAAGAAAATCTATACACTAATTGAAAATAATGGATATATTTTTTCATTTATGCTCTGAAAGTTGTTATCTCTTAACAAAATAGTTAAATTACAATTATTTAATTATATAAATTAATTATATATTTTATATATTTAATCAAACATTTTTTAAATTTATCTAAAAAAATTTAGGCATAAGATAAGAACCAATCCAATCACATGTATAAAAACATGTATTTTTCAAATGAGAAATTTTATCAGAATTTAATGGATTAATATTTTTTATTTTTTTTGAAATGTTTATATATACTATATGAAAAAATAAATTTATTTTTTATTTTTTAATATAAAAATTTACATTAATTGATTATTTTTATTTTCATGATAAGTTTTATGTTTGAATATATAGTAAAAAATTACTATATTTTGATTGAAAACCAATTTTTTCAATTATATAATATAGAGTGTTTAATTATATTCCTTATTATTTTTAAATTACATTAAGATAACAATTTTAACATTAAATATAATTTCTTTCATTGGAATAAATTTTACATTTAATTGAGATATAAAAATTTTTCATTCATCTTCATGTGTAAACTCTTATAACCTATTTTCTCACGACATCAATGTGATTAATTATAAATTAATTACAACAACATATATTAATTTAATTTTTAAAAATGGAGTCTATATTTTATATATGAGGGTAATTTTTTTTAAATTGGTTTCTTTTATTATTTTTCATATTGAATAGATACTTTATTATTATTTTATTAACATGGTTAAACTTAAATATATTAATTAAGGGTATAAAATATTATTATTATTATTATAAAATAACCCTAAATCATGTCCTAGTTTAATTATATGAGTTTGTTTCTTACACAATAATACTTAGGAAAAAATTTTAAACATGTGAAGCCACTTGGATTAGAGTGTGACACTTATTCTATTTTATTCAATGAAAAGTAAAAGATGTCATACTCATATATTTTCAAACTATTAAATTTTAAAAAATTATTTATATTAGTGAAATGTTTGATTATAAAACTTAATTTGAACACTAATAGTTTTTATTTATGATAGTAATTTACTTTTTATTTTTATGAAATTTTTAGTTACTTTAAATTCTTATATAGTTATGATGCATTAATTGTTTCAATAATGGCAATATCTAATAAAAGATAATCAAAATATTAAAATAAATATAATTTGATATAATTAAATTCATACACGAATATTATGGATGAATTTTAAATTTTAGGGTTATTTTAATAGAGATTATTAAATGATATCAGGTTGTTATAATATTTTTAAATAGATGCATAATGAATAGTGCCTAATTTGGCACAAATGATATTTAATCAAAAAAATGTTAAATTAAATAATTAAAAAAATTATAAAACATTTATAAAAATAAAAAATAATTATCATATGGTCTAATATGTTATATATCACTCATTAATGGTCTAATTATCACCAAATATGAAAAACGTGATACCTTTTCATATTGTAAATTTGATACTTTAGTTAAAATTAATATATGTTAACTAACGGTTAATCAAAATGTTATATTCTAAAAAATACCATGATTTTTGAAAAACATATTGGTTGATAATATTACAAAATTATATAATACGATCTTATAATAAATGAAATCTTGGTGGTATTTGGACTGACATTGAAATAATTATAAATTAATATTTTTAGAAATTTCAAAAGTTCCGCTCACATCAATTATAAAAGGTAACCTCCAACCTTACATATTCATAACACATTAAGTCATAAATATATTCAATAAACTTCTTTTATTCACTGTAAATATCTTTATACAAATTATATATGTTATGGTGTTCTCACAGGACCATATTTAGATTCACAAAGAGGAGATCAGAATATTGTTTTCTAAGGAAGCAGTGATCATCTTTATAAATTCTGTCAAATGTATTTATTCTTATAGATCCTAGTAATATTATCCAATATTAATGTAATAAATATAGTATGAAACATATTCTAATATGTTATTATTATTATGTCAAAAAACATATTACACATCTTATACATCCTATAAAAAAAATCAACAAGCATGTGTACGTGAAGCCTACCAAATCTAAATTGTGGTGTAATTTATTTTTCATAAACACATTACTTAGATGAGTAAAATAAAATCAATAATAATTTTATATACTTATTATAAAATTGTATTAATTTTTTATTGGAATATATAACATAAAATTATATTCCTTTTCACAATTAAGGGAATTATATCATCGCTCATGCATACATACGACCGAACGTCTCCATAACGTGATGCAATTCATTATCCACGATCACCAATAAATAATTATTATACAAGTTTATATAATTAATATATATTTTAACTAATATCATAATCTCAATCTTAAAAAACATTACTATATCATATGTTCATGAATTTGTACTAATAAAACAAAATATTTATAGTTAAATTTACAAGTTAACAATGGAAAGAAGGCTAATAGTGAATTGTTATTAACAAATAACTGATAAGATAATCATATTTGATATCATAAATATAAATTTGGTTCCGGAATAAGTTAATAACATTATTTAAACCATTTTAAAGTAGGTTCAGATAAGAAAAAATGAAATCAATCCAAAGGTATGGTTATTTCTAGTCTCACTTTGGTTTCTACGAGACTTATGGCATATTCAACATATGTTTCTTCTATATGGTTTATATTCCTCCCATGAATTTATTTTATGAGTTTGATCCATAAGAGATTAATATTTTTAATATCCTTATAAATTTATTTCATTCATTATGTATAATATTATATTGATTATTAAATGATGAGTATTTATTTATAATCTCTTCATTAACGTGGATTGTTTTGTTTGAAGTCTCTATTATGATATATTTATCATCCTGTAAAAGTTTTATAAGAATTCGTTCAAAAAAATATTTTTCTATTCTAACATAGATGTTTAATCTCATTTCTACCAAATTTGTACATTTTACTAAATTGTTTGAAATGAATCATTTTTCTTTTTCCAAAAGAGGTAGTTTGTTACATTCCCAGAGAAACTACAGGAAGAATGTTTTATTTCAATGTATAATGAATGAATGGAATTATCCATATCCATGATGCCTTATTTAAATGAATCAACCCATACAATATTAATATTTTATTTTCAAACAAATGTTTATATATTATAATTGAATTTCATTTTATGTAAAATATATTTTTCAAATCCAAAGGGATATTTTACTCAAGAATTTATTTCCAGAGATCCGTCAAAATTATTTTCCATCTACAGGAAAATTATTTGATGTTAATTTTGAATTTATATGTTATAAATCAATTCTATAATTTTTATTGTATTTATTAATGGTTTATTTTTATGACACAATGATATTTATGAAACCCATTTCATTTCCCTCGGTATTATTATCACATGATGATGTCTATAAAATAGATTTTATTCCATGGGTTATGATATAATGAATGATTTATGTTCTTATGGAATAGATATGTATTGTTTTCATTATGATATAGGTGCAACCTATATCCCCATTTAATGAACTGGGTTATAATTTATATCTCCTTGGATAGACCTGGCTCGAATCATGAGTGAACTGGGATCAGAAAAGGACATTGTCCTCTAAGATTGTCTTGGATGTAAAGCGTGACTACAATAATGGTCATTAGAGTAAAAATATGACTAAATATAAAGTATTGGGAATACCAATATACTACTATTATATCCTTTCTATGATTCATTGACTAATACACAAATCAATATATATTCTTTTTTTCATTAATTCCATTTATTATCACTTTGTTATTATTTCATGGATTATATTATTTATTTCATTTTGATTCATTCCTTAAAAACATCCATTATTTATTAAATTATTTTTATTTATGATCATTGATACACATGGTGTGATCCTTTATTTCCATGACCATGTTCTCATACCCTTATTCTCATGATTCTATTTACATGTCACCCCTATTTACCCTTTTTGAGAATCTGAGATCATCCCCTTTTTATGTTTTAATTATCCCATTTTATTAAGATATATATGATATATTCTGTGTCTAAAAAGGGTTATAATTATCACAAAAAAATTGGGAGATAATATATATCCCATATGTAACCAATTTTATGATTATATTTTTCATAATACAATAGACTAGTATGGTGTTTGGTCATTAGTTTTTTTAAGGTAGTAAGGATTCAGAAAAAGTTATATTTTTGTACTGTATTAATATCATAGAGAATTATACATTAAACCCCTGTTTGGAACCCCCTAACACATTATAGTGTGGGTTCATGACCTATATTGTGCACCCCCCCATCGGCATTGGTTTGGGTCCTCTACGTACTATGTGAAACCACATATTAGATAGGGTATGAGTCCTCATTACAGTAGAGTTGAACCACATCATGCCTGGGGGAATCAGTTCACAACTAATAGAGTTGGACCCCGATCAATATGGGTTTGGATCCTCTACATAATTAGTGGGAAAACATTATATGATTGGGTGTGGGTCCTTATGACACTATATTGGAATCCCACTAAGAGATTAGGGCACTGTTCTTAGACCTATAGTGTGGTACCTCCCATCATCTTAGGTGTGTGTCCTCTATGGATACCTACATATTAGAACCCCCTTTTTCATTAGGGTGTGGGAACACTACTTGGTTATTGTTCCACATCGGTTGGGTGGTATATTGGGGAGGTATGGACCTCCAAATGGTTACCTCTAGGAAGAATAGTGCTATTTTGGTCATGGTTAATTGAATTCTACAACTGATGGAGACTCTTTTATTTGAATGAGATGTGATATTGACATACCATATATTTCTTATTTGGGATTTTTTATTGAGAATATATATATATATATATCCATATTTATGGATTTTTCTACTCTCCTACCATCTAAAAAGGTTACATGAAAGTATTCCACCTACATGACATGTTGTGCTACCAGTGGTCGAATTTGGTTTGTTAATTACATTGCATTTTTTTCCACTAATTATTTTTATATTTTCATATTTTTTTATCATACTCCCCCCCCTAAAAATTAATCATTTTCTACATCTTACTAGTTACTTATATACTCAGTCTTGCATGGGCTTCGACCACATGTTTTGTGTCTTATATAGATGAAGTATTGGTCGATGGTGACATCAAAGAAACATGGGTACACTTGGTGCATTGGACCACGTACGGTAGTTGTAGATCAGAGATCCAAATATTGAATCTCTTATAATTTTACTTTCTACAATTTTTTGGTTTGTGATATATTTTCAGTTAGTCATGTATTTTTACCCTTCACATATCATTTCTCACTATCTTATTCTTGTAAATCCTGTAAGTTTTTCATGCTTGGTTTATATTCTATATACTGTATCTTTTTATACTTAATAATCTCCACTTCTTCATTGGGATGACCTACTATGTCTATATAGGTACATTTGTGAAAGGCCTCCCATTTTTGATAATCTTTTTGACAATTTCACCAATCCTCTATCCAATGGTGGTGGGTAATGGGTAGTTGCAGCACGACCCCCGATTAGGGTCTGGTCTTGACAGATTGGTATCAGAGTAGATCATTACATCGGATGGTGTTTGGTGATGTCCCCATAATTATTTTTTTTGTATTTGGAAAACATTGTAAATATTTTTTTAGTATATATCTCATTCCATGGAATCTAGTGATGGAATGTGTGGTATACATATCCATTCACAAGGACTTTGGGTACCTACTTGTCAACTCAGTATACCGAGGCTATGGTTTCATGGCTCAATGGTATATAAAACAAATAGGATTGATTCATTGACTACCCTTCTTAATTAATCTCCCCAGTTAAATATAGACACACACACACACACAGATATATATATATATATATATTCTCATCACACCTTGTTATGTCTTCCTTAAATTATCAGGGTGCCTCTATGAATGCATCCTTTCGGAATACTAGTTCTGCATCATGATGATGATCTGAAGAGAAATAAGGCCTCATTTCAGGATCTATCTCTCAAGAATATTCATACAGGTGGATATGTATCATCATATCCACATTGTTAGTTATATATCATAAAAATATTAAAATAGGAGTATGTGTTATGGTTATCACTCTCCATGAGTTCCAACACCTAAGGTAGTTGTGGATTCATGATGATCCAGTTCCCTAAACTATTGAGTATTAGCTTCAGTTAGAGGCATGTGCCTTTAGGATCATCCAGAAACTAATGGGTTTGGTGACATAATTCTAATTTAGGATTTTTTGATGGATTATTTTTTCACTCGAGGAGTCATGATACCAGGATGCGTGATGACTCATCATTGTCATGGCCTAAATTCTAGAAAATAATTTTTGATGGGTACTATCACTCCATGTTGTTATCAATACGGATTTTGGAGATTCTGGAGCTACATTATAGAGGTATCTATGTGTATGGTAATTATAACATGTATACATTCCTTATTTGGTACTCCCTTTAAATATTATAGGATAACTAATTCTATGTAAGTATGTTTGATTAGGGACTCCACCGAGAGATATGTGTCATCGTAGTTCCCTCTTATATCCCCACTTATGCAGGGGTATGAGATTAGGATCTAGTGATTGGAATATTCCTTGAAAAGGGTTATAAAGAAGTTGGATCTGGAACTGGGTTGTAAAGGGATAAGTCATTTGTGTTAGTTAGTATGTCCCAGCGAACAAGGTATTGGCTTAGGAGACCTCACATTGATCATACACGAAAATTTGGTCTGGGAAAGCATATTGGAACATGAGATCCCAAATAGGGGTGGTGATATGCTGCTAGTGAGTGAGATAACATATCACATGACTACTTGACCTAACGTGTTGAGTAACACATGTAGATAGTAGAATAACAACCATGATAGAGGCATCACTGTGACTAGGGTTCTTTAGCCAAGGGCATAGTGATCTATAAAGATATAGATCTAGAATATGAGAAGTAGGATGTGTGGTTGGTCGATGAATCAATGATATCCTTACACCACCACCACCTAGTTACCCATATAGAGTTTGGAGTTGGAACCCCAAAAAACTGCATTCTATAGAGTTTTATGAACCTGTGACACATGAGATGATCAAATGTATGATCTTTTTATTTTATACACATAATACAGTATTATTAGACTTGATATAAAATAATTTCTTCTTTTCTATACTCAGTTAATTATTTGGAGTTCCCATTATATTCTTTACCACGTAGCTTCATCTTATGGTTCCTATAGGGAATAATACTTTAATATATTTTATCTTTCGGTAGGGCAAGAAATCGCTGTTTTGGGTAGATTTTCACATGGGTTCTTTTAGTCATTATGATAGAACCCTATAATGTAATATTTAGTATGGATTGGTTATACATGGTCTGATCCAAGATTTGAATTCACCATAGATTAGTTAGATGCCTTTGTACTAATGGGATGAGATTCTCCTTTACGAATGAGAGTTATATAATCAATGGATAAGTGGGTTATGTGAGTAGGATTATACATCCCATCACCCATCTATTATAGTATGTTGACCATGGTGCGTAATCCACTTCAAAAATCCGGATCCATTCATTCATGGTCATTTGTATTGAAGTAGTCCCTGAGGAAATTCCAGGACCACCTATGAAAAAAGATATGGATTTTGGTATCGAATTTCATCCTAAGTCCACTCTGATATAATCTATGTCATATTAGATGGCCCCTACAAAGTGTTTGGATCCACACCTATAGTTTATTAACCTTGAAGAAAATGGTTTCATTAGGCCTTGTGTGTCCCCCTGGGTTGCACTACTGTTGTTCATGAAAAAGGAAGTTGAGAGATTTCATGTTTTCATGGACTATCATCAACATTACTAGGCTATGATAAAGTACAAGTACAACTTTTCAATGATTGATAAAAACTTTGACCAGTTATGTGGTGAAATATTTTAAATTTTAAAATATCTATGGTTCGACTAACTCTAGTTGATGGTTTTTTAGGTTGATATTTAAAATATGGATTTATGAAGCCACTATAGATTACCCTAATGTTGAAAGGGAATCCATTAATCTTGACTCAGAAGTTCTAGATAGCCTTCAAAGAGTTTAATAGAAGGCTTTTGAGTTATCATGTGTAGAGAATACCAATGGATTGAATGATGTAGCTAATGTGTTTCAATTACATAGGTGTTTTACATGACAACATGTTGATATAGAGATAGAAAATTTTCATAAAAAGGTCATGAATTTTGAGAATCCATGAGAATAAATACATGACTCACAACCTAGAGATGGTACTGGTAGTATTTTCTTTGGGAATTTATATGAAATATCATATTGGGAGCACTTCATGGTTTACTAATAAGATTATAATATTAAGTAAATATTTACCCTAAGATAATTGGAACTAATAGATCGGTTTTGTTTGGATTTCATGAAGGACTATGAATTTTACAATGTATATACTCTAGGGATTGGAAACATGGTAGTCGATTTCAAAATAAAGAATTTCTAGGCACGTATGGTGTAGGAGGATTCTGAGTAGATGGATTCCTTGTAGATGACACTTATAGAGCATTAGTGTGTAGCTTTTATTTACATTATAGTGATGAATCATCCAATTTTCTTGTGTGTGTGAGAGAGTACCATTTGGGAGACATCTGCTGTGAGGTCTTAGGTGACAATCTTTCCCTCGAATATT
The DNA here is from genome assembly GCA_963277665.1 of Viscum album. Taxonomy (NCBI): domain Eukaryota; kingdom Viridiplantae; phylum Streptophyta; class Magnoliopsida; order Santalales; family Viscaceae; genus Viscum; species Viscum album. Next base: position 1,119,714,867 of record OY728120.1, read on the forward strand.
CACAAGATGTATTTTTTTATGGATGGAAACATGTCATTATTCTCCATGTATGGATGGTTTTCCCAGTAACGGTGAAAGAGTATGTGAAAAGTTATTTCTACACTTCTCCCTTGGATATACATCTTGGTACGGGGAAGATGTAAAGAGACATTTAGTGATAGTTTTTGTGTTTTGAATACGATGAATTGTGGCTGATCTCATCTTAGGGTTTCTCACCTATCATCGTGTGAATGATGATCACCAGGATCATAAAGGTTTGTTGTAGGGTCATGGGATCCAAAAGGGTATGTGTTATTACATATCTGTTCACTTCATTATAGGGCTTTCATTGAATGTGAATGGCCATTTCTCCATTTTTGTGATAGTTGATAGACTCACAAATTTAGCACACTAACATTATATCAGGGTTTAGAGTTTTATATCGAGTATTGGAAGATGTATGTATGTTAACTTATTCAACATTAGGGGGTTCCCTCTAATATTTTCTTCAATCATGTTAAACGGATCACGTCATGACTTTTCAGAGGCATATAGGATTCATTTAGGACCCAAGATATGATGTGTTTAACCTTCTACCCAAAAATAGATGTGCAGAATGAGTGTATAGTCTAGTTGTTAGAGGATATGTTGGTGTCTTGTGTGTAATAAATTGTTCGGAGATGGGTGGATCGGTTTTCATTAGTAATATTTCAATATTACAATATATACGAATCTATATTCGATATGAAACATTTTGGGGGCCCCATATTGGAGACCATGTTGGTCAACCTTATGCTGGACATAGATATGAAGGATAACACTTGTTGGTATAGATTTGGTGCAAGAAATGACAAAGAAGGTCTTGGATATTCATGTGTGGAAGAGGATATCCTAGAGTAGGTAGATAGATTACGAATATCAAAATCATTTTCCCATGGGGTTTGAGAAGGGAGAACATGTTTTCTTGAGAGCCTCACCATGATGAGAATTATGTATGTTCGTGTGTGGGTGAAATATAAACATGAGGTTCATTAGGCCATTTGAGATATCGTATAGGGTCAGTGAGATTTCATACTAACTCACCCTACACCCAATAGAGAGAGAATCTACACACAACCATCCATGTTTCTTAGTTGACATGATATATGCATGACCCCATGATTCCATCAAATTGAGTGAGTTAAACATGGAGGATGGATCCTCCTTTACTGATCACATAGTAGATATCAATGAATGATAAGAGATAACCCAACATGGATTAGCCATCTCTTTGGTTTGCATGTTTTGGAAATATGGGAATGTACATAAGAGATCTTGGGTGAGGGAAATTTAGATGCGAACTCATTATGTAATTTAGTTTTTTTAGTTTTGAATTTCAAGGATGAAAAGAATTGAATGATCTTGAGATGCATATTTTTTCTAATATGAAAAGAAATATTTATACATTTATTTATGTGTATAGGCACTGAGAGACTGTTTGATAACAAGGACCAATGTACCGAAAATTAATTTTATTAAATTATTAAATATATTTTATATTTTGAACAAACAATTTCTTAATGAAAATGGGATAACACGTAAAAGGAAGGCTTTAATCTCAAATAAAAGACCATGGTTGTTCCTTGACCAGTATTTTTACCTTATTCATTTTGTAAAATGGGTCGGCATGGGTTGTTCTTATATCTCTACCATTGACAGTGATTTCAGTTAGTCAATAAATTATTAAATTTAATTAGATAATTTATTTTACCTGACTGAAATATAACTAAAATTAAAACTATGCAGAATCCTATAGGGTTAACCACATAATTTTTATCAAGATATATAGTAATTCTCTCATCCTCTTCATGGAGAATCATCTCAGTTGACCATGAATCTCTGGATCAATGTTGATCGATGTGAAACAAAAAAATGAATCCTCCCAATCGTCAGAGGGTGGATTCTTCTAGGAAATTTGAACCAATCTCACAGTATGACACATCAATTAGGGATAAATTACCTTATTTGTTATGTTGATTATTTATAAAAATTATTTCATTTATCTTCTCCAATTTTCAGATATTTCATGCGTACATGTATTGAAATTTATATAATTGTAAATTTTGTTTCTATTCTAGATCTCACAATAGTGTATGTTTGCCAAGATTGATCGGATAATGATTTTAACCATTTTGTCACTAATTTATCCAAAAATTTATTTTCTGTTTTCAATGTTGGAAATTGGGGTTATGATTTAACAGTATAGGGTGCGAATGAGCCCAATCAAGTGCCCAGATTAACAATATATTCATGATAAATGAAGGGATTGACGATAAAGGGTGGATTTTGGGTTGAATCATGGTGAAAAGGTGTAATTTACCATGGATTTGAGATTTTGGACTGATGAAAGTCATGCAGGATGATGATTGTTGGTGAATCCTTTGAGTGATCCAACATAATAAGGTTTATTGAAACTGGATTATCGGAAATAGTGTAGGACCATATCTGCTGAATTCAGGCACTGTGGAGGCAAGATCTGTGCAGGAGTAGCTAGATTTGGACAATATATTTCATATCTGATGTTATATAAAAAACATGACTACACACTATGTATCATTCTTAACACATGTCATGTATCCCCTATTCTAAGACATCTACATTTTTTAAAAGTATAAATACAACATGTCTTATATCCCTCTTACACGTTGTGTACCTATTTCCTCGGTGGATGAGCAATGTAAAATAACACATGGGCATGAACACTTATGTAAATACATGGACATGTGAACATCATATACCTATGTAAATTGGTAAAACTCGACACATGGCCATGTATTGAAGTACATGGACACTACCAGGGTGCATGAATAGGTACCCCAAGTTTCATTGACAAGCTATGTAGTCTCTTAAAGACCATGTAATGATACATGGGTTGGTTATCCATGTACCTCCTTATAAATATCCTGGAAATTCAGTGGTAACACTTGAAATATCGTTCCCCTCCCACTCCATGTACTTCCTGGTTCTTTATGGGGAAAAATATAGCCATCATATCTTCATCATTTTGACTCAGATTATGGGTTGTGTGTAGCCTATCCAGTGTTGTTTCCCATATAGAAAATGATGATTCCCTCCATATAGTTATTTGGATTATATGTGAGATATATTAGGAATTTATCTTATTTAGGTGTCACCCAATGATGCATGTGATCATGCATAGATCATCAGTTATACATAGAATGGAACAACCCATCAGCATGGGCGCGATTCATCTACTTACAATGTGGAACCCCCAATCCAATGGTGAATATGTACTCATGAAATTATAAATAAACCCCTTGATTCATTGGGTTGTGGTTTCTTATCATATATACTGGAACCCAAATTATCTTACTCCTGGATCGACTTCATACAAAGTGGAACCCCCTTTTTCATAGGTCACAAGTCAACGTGACACTGGAGTGGAACTCACCTCATATATCAGGGTGTGGGTCCTCAACATATAATGTGGAAGCCCCATATTCTTGGGTATTAGTCCTATTCTTAAAAATTGTAATCTTCTTATCCAATATGGATAGGTTCCTCATGTTACTAGAGTGAAACCCACATATCCTTCATGGCGTGGGTCCTTGACCTACAGAATGGAACCCCCATTATCTTGGGCATGAATACTCTATAGATACAAAAAGATTATATTCCATTATGAAATAATTAATGGGTCATGTACTTATACATTGTTCCCACTAACTTATGAAGAAATATATCTAGCTGTGTGTCTCCTCACAGTTAATTGTGTGCATGCACGTGAGAAGATAGGATTCATTTAGGGACTTTATAATCTGATGGAACCCTTTTCATTGGATGTGTTTTGGGATAGAGATTACATTTCTCTATTGGGTGAGATTCATTTAAATAATATATATATATATATATATATATTCATTTCGAGGTATTTATTTACCCTCTTTGTATGGGTTGAAATATGTGATGTGTATTACACCTACAAGACATGTTGATCTCCCGGTGCTTGGATAATGGTTTTTTATTTTAATTGGGTTGAGTTGTCCACTATTTATTATATACGTATTCATATTTTGTTTATTATTATTGCCTATTTAGATTTTGGGTGTCATAGTTGATATTTATATACTCACCCATGAATTTCATTTTCCAAACGTGTTGTGTCTTTTATAGATGAGGGACATGTCATTGGTGAGTACACGTATGATTAGGGATACCTGATGCATTTAAACATGTATGGTTGTTATAGCATAGATATCAGAAGATGGGCTCTATCAGTTTTTTTTATTTCATTTTTTTCGGTAGGGATATATTTCTAGTTGGTTCCATATTTTCCACATTATATTTTTGTTTTAGTTTTCATATTATTATATACCGTTTGTAAGTACCCCCATTTTTTCAGACATTAATATTGAGTTGAAATTTTAGTTTTTGCATTCTAATACTTTAATGGGGTAAATTGTATTTTAACCTCATTAAATGATCCCATATAATTTTTTTACCATTATATTAGTCAATAAATAGCGTTTTACCCTTGTACATATGATTGGTGGAATTATGGGATGTTCGAATATTAGAAGATTAACTAATATTTAATAATTTCTAAATTAAATATTAAATTGTTTATACATGTTTGTTAGATGATATCTTATGAAAGGAGTTTAAATTTTAGATTTTATCCATTCAATTATGTTTGTAACAAGGATTTTTTTCTATTAAAGGCATAAACTAGAGTTGGGTGTATGAGTCGGATGAGGTCTTATTTTTTCTATTTCTTTTCTTCATTTTATTAATATTCCATTCTTATTCTACTTTTTTTTCTTCTATATCATGTTATCCTACAATTTGTTTACTACTTTTCCTTGATGTAATATGGAAATGGGTAGGGAGATAGAATGAGTTATGTGGTGAAATAGAGGTACATCTATGAATCCTTCAACACGCTTGATCACCGAGCGACAACATTTGATAGTGAATTTGAGTAGAAATTTCATCAATTTCAACAAAAGGTTGGATAGTTTTATGATTGAACAAAACCACATTAATATTAATATATTTTATAAATATATCCCCTATTATTCTTGATAACATCCCCTAGGGATTTGATCTATTGATTTTGTGATAAAACGTGGGTTTCACGGATATCTGGGGGATTTACAATTGGGAAATCCTAACAACACTGAGTGTAATACAGGTTGACATGTTGTGTGTTCATCCCATTAAGGTAAGATTATTTTTTGTGAGTACATGAAATATATGGGTTCATACATTCTACGTACTGGTACAAGGTTATGTAGCTGAGTACCTAATCCTCTGAACCTATGTAGGGGTATGTGGCGGTGTAGAGTACACGACCATACCTTCTGTGGATAAAAGGCCATGTAGAAGTACACGACCTAGAAAAGTATGCATCTAAGACTGTTGAGGGACAAGGGAATGTACCATGGGTTGGGTACACACTATTTACCCTCCTTACCCACCACGTACCAGGGGCATTTACATGCCCTAGATGACCGATGTACACACCCTTGTGGTTATCTATATGTATGCACTATTTATGGTCTCTACATGTTGTGTACTCCTCCCTTTGTACCCTATGATGGAATTTTAGTAGTTTACCACTAATTATAGTGTTTAACCCATTAGTAGTTCATTCTATGTGGTATTCCATGTAGATCATGACGTTTAACGTTTTGGATCATTCTGAGAACATATAATGGGTGTTTTAGGGATTCTATATAAATGGAGATGTTTTTTCACAAGTAATAGAATTCAGTATTATTTTGAGAGAGAGACTTGATTATGAATTGATGGTTGGGTGTTTTGACCATCCCAGTCTAAGACCTTTATCTGAGTTGATTTATGAGATATCTCAAATGAACTATGATTTTTATGATGTCCACTTGTGATATGTGCCCTTCTGGCCTATGAGGCATTGATACCAGTTGTATTTTAGGAACCCTTTAGGGATGTCAATATTTACAAGAAATTATTGGGAGTCCCATGTAGGTTCTCATGCTCGTATATCATTTATAGGATCCGATGTAGAGTACTTATTCCCTATTTCTATTAAATAGGATATCCTATAGTATTTCTATGAATAATTCTTAGTTAGATAGTTTCTTATATTATGATTGTACTTGTGTATCATTCTGATGATCTGATATAGGATTCACGTTCATTGATTTTCATGAGGGAACCAATTAGTCCCTTTTGTTTGAACGACCCTAAGTGTTACATCATTTTTTGGTAGAGATTGTGCCAGGTGTAACCTTAGAACCCTTGTCGAACATGTAATCTCATGGTTATATGGTTGTAATGTTGGGTTTGGCCTTCGAGGCACCCCAAATCATTTGATTATGTCTTCACAGGTTTATTTTTGACTCAACGATGTTAACCAGATGTGCTTCTTGGTTGGTGGCTACTGATCAAGATGTGAGGAAAGTTTCTTTATCTTTAGGATGCCCATGAATTCTTCATGGGATATTTTATGCTGGTTGGGATGCCCATACCTGCATTTTTAGAAATGCAATTATGATCCATGTTATTTCATAAGTTTTTTATTCCTAGAGGTACTAAATGGGACATGACTTATGTGGTTTTATGTATAAGGCCCCAGCCTTAAACCTTACTTAATCTTGAGTTATTACATGATTACTCATTGAGGATCTTTTCGGGTTTAGAGTTTTAGAGAATTAGATCATAAAACATTCATTACAGTCCACATATAAACAAAGTGGTTACATAAAGATTGTATTCTTCATTCCCATCAATGGAAACACATTTAAAATAAAACATGGATTATTTCTTGACACTTCCTTGACACTATCATCATATCATTTACCTTTCCCTTGACCTGTGAAAAATATTTCAAAAAACCGTGGGATGAGCATAACAAGCTCAGTATGGGTTATAAAAACATGGAAAGGAAACATGAGTTCATATATATATAAGAATGAAATCATAATTTACCCATAAAACATAGGCACTTAAACATACCTCATAAAATCATGAATAAATCATAGAAATCATAAGACATAAAGGTACCTTGAGGCATTCATAACATTCTTACGTAGGGAGTAACCCTCTTGGTTACGTTTGGAATACCCATCACAGTATATTCCCTAAAATCTCTTCGGAGAAACCTTAAAGTTTCACTCCTTCGCGTTACCCAATGCATTGGAGAGCTCTATCGGGCTCACCCGCCCTTAGTTTATCACGGAACCACCCATCTTCATAATAATGCCCAAGAACCATAACATAATCGTATCACATAAAACATGCATAAAGGAAAAATAACATTTCCACATTTCAATCACAAGATATCAATACAACACAAAAACATTGTGAAAACCATTTTCAATACAAAAAATAATAGAAAAGTAAAACATGGTATTTATTTTTCTTTTAAAAAGAAGGTATGGCTTGTAGAGGAAGCCGAAACTCAAATAACGGTCACAACGGCGGAGATGTCGTTGTCACCGCATACGTACGAAAAAAACATTCCCTTTTGTCATTTTGTAAACGCTTCGTATAAAAAAGATTCCTATTGAATAAACATAAAAGTCAAATGGTTTTATACACCGTATAAATGAAAGTTGTGTATAAAATAAAATTTGCCTCAATGAAAGGAGATTGAGACGAAGTCCCATACCTCGTATCTGACTTGACCCGACCTTTATTTAATCTCTTGAATAATAAACTTGAGTTAATATCTAATTGATTATGAACCTTTTTCATGTTCATTATTCCTTTTATACCATGTTATGAACATCATGTAATCATTTAAGTTAATAATGTTCATTTTGTCTGTATTTGGTTCTTAAGTCAAAAATAGACTTCTTACACTTACATGTTGTTAATTTGGTCAAAGGTTAGTTATATCCCGAATGATATTAATGATTTTGATAACATATATATGTCATATATATTCATCATATACATGTATTTATAATATTACATCACATTTAGAGATAATAAATGAAATGCACCGTTCATGGAGATGGTAAGCCGTACGTACGCATGAACGCTACTTCCATTTCTATTTCGTATTTTCTGGAATGGAATCATAATGATATAAGATTATATTATAATTCCAGTATAATATCATATATAATATCATTAACTTTATCCTTTACACATCCCACATATGGTATTAACGAATCAAATCACTTTCAGGGGGCGGTAGTCTGCACTTCCTAAAATGAAGATATCGTGTTTACCCATATTGGAAACCATAAAGGTATGCCCAAAATGAAAAAAAAAACAGAAGCTTAAGGAAAACATAAACATATAATATATCATATATAAAAATAGTGACATCATAATGGCCACCTTTGATGGTGTCAAATGAGTATTGAACAATCATCGTATCAGGAGGCAGAATTTCACCATCCACGGAAACCGTATGTTCTTTAACCATTTGATGTAATTGTGTGAGAGTGTAGCTCAAATAAATAATATAAAAACATCCTAGTATATTTAATATACTGGTTTTGTTACAAAAGAAGTAAATAAAAATAGTTTAGCGTGTTGGAGAAGCAAAATAAAACAAATGAACATGAGAGAATGAATTACATTTAAAAGTGTAACTCCTTTTGATTTGATCCTAAAGGCTTCCTTTGAAAGGATTATACCCAAAGTGAATCCTCTAGGATGAGGATAGGGATGTGGAGAGAGTAAATGGGCAGGGTTTGGCCGAGACAAAGGCTTGAGGAGTGTGTGAAATGAGGTAGAGGTGGGGGCCTTTTATAAGAGGAGAGGAGAGGCACTTTTGGAAAGTAAGGAAATATTACTTTATTTGAAAATGTGTTTCTGTTTTAAAAGGTCCCACATTGCTTCAATTCGTGTATAAGGTGATAAGGGTTCGAAATCCACCCATCCAATAAGTTTTGGACATGTGTAGTTCTTAGATTTTACATTATCTTTCCATTTTATTTAAATCGTCAAATAATGATGTCAGCGCTGCATCATTATTATGTCATACATAATTTAATTTATTTAATGTCTAAAAATTATAAAAAATATACTATGATGTAGGAAATTTTTTTATATTTCCAATGAATATTTATAATCAAAAATCTGATCTTTATAACCCGATGTAAAAATTGATTCCGTAAAACATATTATGTTTGTGTCATTTTTACTTTTACATTAAATAAAAAGTTATTTATGTCATTTCCCAACCAATGTGTCTCCATGGGGTCCCCAAGTTGACCCATGGCTTTTCTTGGTCGGCCATGACACAACAAAAAAGGTTGGGACATGTGTCTAGGTCATTTCATATTATTAAATCATTATTTATACCTTAAACTACCCTAATTACCACTAATTGCGATTAAAAACTTAATAAGTTAATATTCACCAAAAAATTATTTTAATCTCATTGAACCACATTTAACTTCTTAATGACTGCCATGTATGTCGGATTTTTGATATTCAAAACACAATGATGAAAAAATTTCATTTAAACGGAAAATCAGTCTTTATAAGTACCACTTAGTGGTTTCACTATTCATCAAAAATTGATGTTTTTTCAGAAAATTACCAAAAATTCACCCTAAGCAATATTTGATATTCCAAATTCAAAAATGAAGTCTATTTTACAAAATTCAAAACATATAAGTCACATTAATTAATTTAATAATTAATTCCCACTGTCAGAGCAAATAGAGTGTTTTTATAAAATAATATGTATCAAAAGATTGACACCAGTTTAAGTATAATTTCAAAGTAAAATTGATTCCAATGACCACCATTGGATTAAATGGTAAAAACATATTCTAATTTCACTTCAAAACAAATTCAAAACATAATCTAATCATATAAATAAATTAGATTAAAAAGCAGTTTTGATGTAAAATGCAGTATTTTTCACTATTCATTAATAAATGAACATTTTCAGAAAAATACCAAAAATTAAAAAAAAGTAAATTTTGATGTCCCAATAATAAAGAATAAGTTAATTTTGACAAAAATAGTTTATAAAATTGTCAAAAGATAGATTCAAAAATGGTTTGCCATCATAAGGCAGTAAAACAATCTTTTAAGAATATTAGTGTATTCCATGCTTAAGATTGGATTTATTTTCATTTTAAGCCTCTAAAACACTATCTTAATCATTAATAGACATAGATAAAAATATCTATTATTCATTACTTACTTGGGATGTTACATCCTTCCCCCCTTTAGAAAATTGAGTCCCCGCAATTTATTTACTTATCAAATAAATGGGGGTACTTATCCCTCATTGCATTTTCAGATTCCCATGTTGCCTCTTCAATCATGTGGTTTTTCCACAAAACCTTTACCTAGTGAATCACCTTATTCCATAACACATGCTCCCTGTGGTCAAGAATCTAGACCGGTTGTTCCTCATAAGATAGGTTCTCTTCCAGCTGAACTACCTCTGGACTCAAAACATGAGATGGATCTAGCATATACTTTCTCAACATCGAAACGTGAAAAACATTGTGTACCTGAGATAAACTCGGAGGTAAAGCCACTCGGTATGCAACTGATCCAACTCTCTCTAGAATTTCGTATGGTCCAACGAACCTTGGACTCAACATTCCTTTCTTACCAAATCTAATCACACTTTTCAAAGGAGAATCCTTGAGAAAAACATGATCACCTACCTCGAAAGATAGATCCTTCCTCCGGTTATCCACATAACTCTTCTGCCTGCTCTGAGCTATTCTCATGTGTTTCTGAATCAGCTGATCTTTTTCTGCAATCTCTTCTACCAATTCTGGCCCCATCAACTTCCTTTCACCCAATTCATCCCAGAATGCTGGAGTTCGACACCGCTTCCCATATAATGCCTGAAATGGTGCCATCTGTATACTGGAATGAAAACTGTTATTATATGAAAATTCAAACAAAGAAATATGTTGGTCCCAACTTCCCTGATAATCCATAGAACAAGCTCGTAGCATATCCTCCAATGTCTGAATTGTTCGTTCTGACTTCCCATCTGATTGAGGATGAAAAGCTGTACTAAAATTTAATTCAGTACCCAACGACTTCTAAAGGCCTTTCCAAAAGTTAGAAGTAAACCTGGGATCACGATCCGATACAATGGAGAGAGGAACTCCATGTAACCTGACTATCTCATTAAGATACAAACGGGAAAGTTGAACAAGAGAGAAAGTATCTCGTATAGCAAGGAAATGAGCAGATTTGGTCAAGCGATCAACAATAACCCAGATTGCATTATTACCTCGAGATGTCTTCGGTAATCCAACAACAAATTCCATGGATATATTCTCTCATTTCCACTCTGGCACTGGTAAAGGTGTAAGAATCCCTTTCGGTAACTGCCGCACTGCTTTAACCTGTTGACATGTCAAACACATTACAGTAAAATCAGAAATGTCTCTTTTCATTCCATCCCACCAGTAATACTCCCGCAGATCTCTATACATCTTAGTACTGCCCGGATGAACTGAAAACGGAGAACTATGAGCTTCACATAACAACTCTCTCTTCAACTGTGAATCACAAAGCACACACAATCTCTTCCCAAATCTCAAAACACAATCATTATCAATGTTGAATTCAGGAAACTTACCTTTCTGAACCAGCTCTACCTTTTTATGCAACTCACTGTCTTGAATCTGTGCTTGCTTGATTCTACCTGATAGAGAAGATCTCCCTGATACCTGAAACAAAACAGAAGGACTTCCTGCACCAACAACTTCTATTCCAATGTTCATGATATCCTTAACAAAAGGATCACAATCCAAACGCAACATTACTAATGAAGCATTACTTTTCCGACTCAAAGCATCGGCCACTTTATTTGCTTTTCCCGGATGGTAATGAATTGTACAATCATAATCCTTGATTAATTCAAGCCATCTCCTCTATCTCATGTTTAACTCTTTCTGAGTGAATATATACTTTAAACTTTTGTGATCGGTATATATTTCAAACTTTACTCCATACAAATGATGCCTCCAAATTTTTAAAGCAAAAACAACAGAATCTAATTCCAAATCATGTGTAGGGTAATTTACCTCATGTGTTTTCAACTGTCGTGAAGCATAAGAAATTACCTGATCATTCTGCATTAGGACGCAACCAAGTACTTTCAATGAAGCATCACTGTATATAACAAACTCACCATTCCTGGAAGGTAGTGCCAAAACTGGAGCATTCACCAATCTTCATTTCAATTCCTGAAAAAAATCATCACATTCTTTTGTCCAGATAAACTTAACACCCTTCCGAGTTAGCTTAGTCATTGGACTAGATAAACGTGAAAAATTCCTAACAAACCTTCGGTAATAGCCCGCCAAACCAAGGAAGCTACGAATCTCGGTTACATTTGTGGGTCTTGGCCATTCTTCCACAACTTTTGTTTTTGCAGGATCAACAGTTATTCCATATTTAGAAACAATGTGACCAAGGAAAGAAATTTGTTGCAACCAAAACTCTCACTTGCTGAATTTCCCATACAGTTTCTTTTCTTTTAATGTTTTCAAGATAACCCTTAAATGTCTTTCATGCTCCTATTTACTTTTAGAAAACATCAAAATATCATAAATGAAAACCACCACAAACTTATCCAAGAACTCATAGAAAATTATATTCATTAAGTACATGAATTCAGCAGGTGCATTGGTTAGCCCAAAAGTCATTACTACAAATTCATAATGGACATATCTCGTACGGAATGCGGTCTTCGGAATATCTTCCTCCTTTACCTTCAGCTGATGGTACCCCAATCTCAGGTCAATCTTTGAAAAAAACTGAGCTCCCTAGAGCTGATCAAACAAATCATCGATATGAGGCAAAGGATATTTGTTCTTAACAATGATATTATTCAAGGCTCTATAATCAATGAAAAGTCTCATAGAACCATATTTATTTTTAACAAATAAAATAGGAGCACCCCATGGTGACATGCTAGGTCTAATGAAACCTTTCCCTAATAAATATTGCAATTTCTCCTTCAACTCTAAAAGTTCAATTTGTGTCATTCGATAAGGGGGTTTTGAAATTGGCTTAGCATCAGGAACTAAGTCAACAGTAAACTCAACTTCCCGATCTGGTATTATTCCAGACAACTCATCAGGAAAAACATCAGGATACTCATTTACCACTAGCACATCATTAATCTGAACAGTTCCTTTATTTTCAATGACGTGTGCAAGGTAACATTCATTTCCATCTTTTACAAGTTTCTCGGCCTCTTGATATGTTATCAAAAGTAAGGGTTCATTCCTGTAAACAAACTGAAAGTCTTTCTGGAATGAAACTTCTTTAGCTCTACAGTCAATCTTAGCATGGTAAATAGAGAGCCAATCCATACCCAGGATAACATCAAACTCTACTAGAGGTAGAAAAATAAGGTTTGCAAGTAGGTTCATTCCACAGATAAGGATAAGAATATTTTTATAAATTCTTTTTTCCTCAACATTTCCCCCAGGTGTTTTTACCAAAAGTTCAGGAGTCATTTCTTGAGATGGTATTCCCGTTTTACTAGAAAATGTTTCAGAGATGAAAGAATGTGTAGACCCTAAATCAAACAACACACTGGCATAATCTGAAAAAAAAACAAAGTACCTGATACAACTTCATTTGATGGCCCGACATCTGTTGAAGTAGTTGCAAAGGATTTCACCACCCCTTTCTGCTTGTAGTCTAACTGCTTCCCATCACTCATGCTCTTTGTCGGACACTCGTTTTCATAGTGACCCATCTCATTGCACTTTTAACATTTCACTAACTGTAAATCAAATTTGTTCTTACGTTCACCTTGATCCTTTTCAGTGAAATCACGAGCCTTATGTCCCATCTTACCACATCGTAAGCACTTTCCAGAATTCAGAAGACATTCCCCATCATGCCTTTTTCCACATTTATCACAAACTGGAAACTTAGTTCTCTTACCATCAGACTTTTTTGAAGAATTCTTACCTTTCTCCTAACACCTCGGTCTCTTCTTCTGCTGGTTGTTATAGAACACTTGGTCATCGGCAAACTCCATTTCCACCTTCTCAGCACATCGAACAAGCTTTTCATAACTTTTAAACTCACGAGAAGCTAATTCCCTTCGATATTTTGGCATTAATCCTGAGTAAAAACGATTGATTTTACTATCAATGTATTGGATAAAATTTGGAGCATACCTTGCAAATCGAGTGAACCTTTCTTCATAGGCAGCCACTGAGTCTTCTTCTTGCCTCAATTCCAAGAATTGATTTTCCATCCTAAGTCGAACAGCCTTAGGAAAATACTTCTCAAGAAACATACCTTTGAATTCATCCCAGTCAAGAGCATCAATCTCATCGGCGTCCCTGATATTTTTAACCATAGACCACCACTGATCTGCTTCACCCTCCAAACAGTAAATAGCAAGACTAACCTTTTGATTGTCTGAACACCCCATGACATCAAAAATCTTCTCCAGTGCTTTAATCCACCCTTCAGCTAGAACAGGGTTAGATGATCCTTTGAATGATGGTGGATGTTTCCTCATGAAATGTTCCACCACTGACATGTTCCTCTGCGGTTGATCTGGCTGATCTCGTGCATGGATACCACCACCATTTATCACTAGAGTCAACTACGCCATTACTGCAACAAACTATTCAGTTCCAATTCCAACTATTTCTGGATGCTGATTCGGAATTTTATTTCCTTCTGTATGCCTTCCTAGCACTGCTTCCCTATTTCCTCTACGGAAAACCATTCTGAACAAACATGTCTTAGATGAAGCAACATGGTATTCTTCAAATGCTATATCATTTCAAAAAAAAAATGGATAATCATTTAACATAATTCTAACTCCTAAAGTTATCTAAACCTCCCTTTGATACCAACTATAAGGCCCCAACATTAAACCATACTTAATCTTGAGTTATTACAAGATGACACATTAAGGACCTTTTCAGGATTAGAGTTTTAGAGAATTAGATCATAAAACTTGCATTACATTCCACATATAAACAAAGTGGTTACATAAAGATTGAATTCTTCATTCCCATCAATGGAAACACATTTAAAATAAAACATGGATTATTTCTTGACACTTCCTTGACACTATCATCATATCATGTACCTTTCCCTTGACCTGTGAAAAACATTTCAAAAAAACTCGGGATGAGCATAAAAAGCTCAGTATGGGTTATAAAAACATGGAAAGGAAACATGAGTTCATATATACATAAGAATGAAATCATACTTTACCCATAAAACATATGAACTTTAACATACCTCATAAAATCATGAATAAATCATAGAAATCATAAGACATAAAGGTAACTTGAGGCATTCATAACATTCTTACGTAGGGAGTTACCCTCTTGGTTACGTTAGGAATACCCATCAAAGTATATTCCCTAAAATATCTTTGGAGAAACCTTAACGTTTCACTCCTTCGCGTTACCCAATGCATTGTGGAGCTATATCGGGCTCACCCGCCCTTAGTTTATCACGGAACCACCCGTCTTCATAATAATTCCCAAGAACCATAACATAATCGTATCACATAAAACATGCATAAAGGAAACATAACATTTCCCAATTTCAATCATAAGATATAAATACAACACAAAAACATTGTGAAAACCATTTTCAATACGAAAAATAAAAGAAATGTAAAACATGGTATTTATTTTTCTTTTAAAAAGAAGGTATGGCTTGTAGAGGAAGCCGAAACTCAAATAACGGTCATGATGGCGGAGAAGTCGTTGTCGCTGAATACGTACGACAAAAACATTCCCTTTTGTCGTTTAGTAAACGCTTCGCATAAAAAAGATTCATTTTGAATAAACATAAAATTCAAAGGGGTTTATACACCGTATAAAAGAACGTTGTGTATAAAATAAAATATGCCTCAATGAAAGGAGATTGAGACGAAGTCCCATACCTCGTATCCGACTTGACCCGACCGTTCTTTAATCTCCTGAATAATAAACTTGACTTAATCTCTACTTGATTATGAACCTTTTTCAAGTTCATTATTCCTTTTATACCATGTTATGAACATCATGTAATCATTTATGTTAATAATGTTCATTTTGTCGGTATTTGGTTCTTAAGTCAAAAATAGACTTCTTACGCTTACATGTTGTTAATTTGGTCAAAGGTTAGTTATATCCAGAATGATATTAATGATTTGGATAACATATATATATCATATATATTCATCATATAAATTTATTTATAATATTAAACCACATTTAGAGGTAAGAAATGAAATGCACCATTCATGGAGACGGTAAGCCGTACGTACGCATGAACGCTACTTCCATTTCTATTTCATATTTTCTGGAATGGAATCATAATGATATAAGAGTATATTATAATTCCAGTATAATAAAATATATAATATCATTAACTTTATCCTTTACACATCCCACATATGGTATTAACGAATCAAATCACTTTCAGGGGGCGGTAGTCCGCACTTCCTAAAATGAAGATATCGTGTTTACCCATAATGGAAACCATAAAGGTATGCCCAAAATGAAAAAAACAGAAGCTTAAGGAAAACATAAACATATTATATATCATATATAAAAATAGTGACATCATAATGGCCACCTTTGAAGGTGTTAAATGAGTATTGAACAATCATCGTTTCGGGAGGCAGAATTTCGCCATCCACGGAAACTGTATGTTCTTTAACCATTTGATGTAGTTGTGTGAGAGTGTAGCTCAAATAAATCATATAACAACATCGTAGTATATTGAAGATACTGGTGTTTCTACAAAATAAGTAAATAAAATAAGTTTAGGGGGTTGGAGAAGCAAAATAAAACAAATGAACATGAGAGAATGAATTACCTTTAAAAGTGTAACTCCTTTTGATTTGAGCCTAAAGGCTTCCTTTGAAAGGATTATGCTCAAAGGGAATCCTCTAAGATGAGGAGAGGGATGTGGAAAGAGTAAATGGGTAGGGGTTGTCCGAGCCAAAGGCTTGAGGAGTGTGTGAAATGAGGTAGAGGTGGGGGCCTTTTATAAGAGGAGAGGAGGGGAACTTTTGGAATGTAAGGAAATATAACTTTATTTGAAAATGTGTTTCGGTTTTAAAAGGTCCCACATTGATATAATTCATGGATAAGGTGATAAGGGTTCTAAATACACCCATCCAATAAGTTTTGGACATGTGTAGTTCATAGAGTTTACATTATCTTTCCATTTTATTTAAATCGTCAAATAATGATGTCATCGCCGCATCATTATTATGTCATAAATAATTTAATTTATTTAATGTCTAAAAATTATAAAAAAAATACTATGATGTCGGAAATCGTTTTAGCTTTCCAATGACTATTTATAATCAAAAATCTGATCTTTATAACCCCACGTAAAAATTGTTTTCGTAAAACATATTATGTTTGTGGCATTTTTACTTTTACATTAAATAAAAAGTTATTTATGTCATTTCCCAACCAAAGTGTCTCCATGGGGTCCCCAAGTTGATCCATGGCTTTTCTTGGTCGGCAATGACAAAACCAATAAGGTTGGGACATGTGTCTAGGTAATTTCATATTATTAAATCATGTATGTCGGATTTTTGAAATTCAAAACACAATGATGGCAAAATTTCATTTAAACGGAAAATCAGTCTTTATAAGTACCACTTAGTGGTTTCACTACTCATCAAAAATTGATGTTTTTCAGAAAATTACCAAAAATTCACCCTAAGCTATATTTTATATTACGAATTCCAAAATGAAGTCTATTTTACAAAATTCAAAACATATATGTCACATTAATTAATTTAATAATTAATTCCCACTGTCAGAGCAAATATCGGGTTTTTATAAAACAATAAGTATCAAAAGATTGACACCACTTTAAGTCTAATTTCAAAGTAAAATTGATTCCAATGACCACCATTGGATTAAATGGTAAAAATATATTCTAATTTCACTTAAAAACCAATTCAAAACATAATCTAATCATATAAATAAATTAGATTAAAAAGCAGTTTTGATTTAAAATGCAGTATTTTTCACTATTCATTAAAAAATGAACATTGTCAGAAAAATACCAAAAATTCACACAAATTAAATTTTTATGTTCCAATCATAAATAATAAGTTTATTTTGACAAACATAGTTTATAAAATTGTCAAAAGATAGATTCAAAAATGGTTTTCCATCATAATGCAGTAAAACAATCTTTTAAGAATATTAGTGTATTCCATGCTTAAGATTGGATTTATTTTCATTTTAAGCCTCCAAAACACTATCTTAATCATTAATAGACATAGATAAAAATATCTATTATTCATTACTTACTTGGGATGTTACATTATGTATTTAATTTGATTATATATTTGGTTGAGATTTCCAAAGGTGTTTACTATTATCTAACTAATTAGCATATTGTTATGATATATGAGAATGGACACCCATGATTCATGGATGATTACACTCTTCGGAGTGATGGGGAAGATTAAAATCTCCTCGAACAACGATCAAGATGATTAAGAGCTTTGGAATTTGTTATGAGACTCAAGGGGTTATTCCCATCATCTGACCAGGTAGTTCTCATTATACAAGTAGGGAACTAATGACTTGTGGTTTATTAAGCTCTCACATGTAGTGGGGATTATTATGATCTCCTTGGACTATTATTGGGATGATTACACCATTTTGGATATATTATGTTACTCAAGTGGTGTTGTATATAATATCATTAGATATTTTACTTTTTAAATGTATGGAAACCAAGACTTGAATTAGATTACACTATCCCATGGGGTTGGGAAGAAAATAATCTCCTTGGAGTATTATTATAATTATTACCCTATCCCTAACTGTTTACAAGACTCGTAGGGTGTTGCATGGAATATCACTAGTGAGCTCTTTTTTTAGATCACCTAAGGGTATTACCCTTAAGGTTCATATGATTTCTAAATTCCATGGTAGACTATGGAAAGAGTACAATGGATTAGACATTGGACTAGATGTTCAGACCCAAATATCATAGATAATATCTTTGTAACCTTTTATAGGATGCTCAGATATGCTCTATGGAATAATTTTTTTAGGATTGACCCTCTATATATGATATCCTTATTAATAGGATTGACCATCAGTATATGGTATCCTTATTTACATGATTGACCTTTAATATATGGTATCATTATTTAAAATTATTGGAGGATTGTACGGGTGAAACTAGGTGTAGGATGAGAATCCCCATGTGGTGACGTAGCTTACTCTGTGATATAATTTTGACGTTAGCCGATGTAGGTATATTTCTATTGGTATTATAGACCTAGATATCGACTTAATAAAACTAGACTTGTGTGGCATGACATCTTACTCAATTCCCTTACCCAAGATGTCAAGGAAATTAGGTTTACAGACCCAAGGATTTCCTAACAATTTTTTGGAATGTTATTCGTTTCCATATACTGGTGAATATTCATATTTATTATTATAAATATATGTATGGTACTATAAATGTATATGTATATAAATCTGGATATACATGATTTTACATTCCCAGATGGATGAGATTAGAGACCAGGGGATTGACTATGGTTTCTCATTGGGTTTACATCCTTTTTATTTTTACCTCAACTAGGCTAGGTAGATTAATTTTTCATACACTTATAGTAGCATACATTATAGGTTTCTTTTTGGGGTGGCCTACTGAAATTAGATTTCACCCTTTTATGTTACCTTAGGTGTAAGTTTATACCTTATTTTTCTTATTCATGTAGACCATAGTTTCATGGAGGATAGAGCTAAGGCTCATAGATGCACGTTTAGGCAGAGATGGTCATGCAAGTTCTTCTAATTCGGCTACTACATTTCAATAGTATGTGGAGATTGTGTATGGTCTCTCTCTCAGAGAGGGTAGTAGAGCCTTGTAATTTTAATTTATTTTATTTTTATACTCCTATATATTTATGGTTGAACTAGTGGGTGGAAAATGTTTTATTGTATAAAATAGTTTTCCAGGATTTTATAACATTTAATTTTTTTATCACAACATGTTCTATTTTATTTTATTTACTTCATCTATACAGATTTTAATATATATTTTTTATGATACTTATTAACTAATTATATATATTAATCTATTATGATGGAATAGTCTCCCCAATATCACATCCAAGGATCTCGCTTCTAGTCATCAACATCTTTCATATGGGGAGGAATACTTGTAGCCTCATAACCCACCAGCTTAGAGCACAAGTCTAGTGGAATCTAGGTCGGGACATTAAAAAATAGTACAAGAGGTTTTATTTTATGTGTATTATCAATTTGGAATATGTTATAAAGGAGTTTCAGGAATGTGTCATAACCTGTGATAAATATCAAACTATAGCATCGAGATCACTAGGTCTCCACTACTTTAGACCCCCCTAGGAATATCTTGTTTGCTTGTGTCCTTTGTTCCCTTCCCTATTGGAATAAAAATTTAATGTTATGATGATAGCATCATGATCACCTGTTTCAATTGGAAGTCAGGGTTACTAGGGTATGGGATTGATGTTTTGGTTTTTTATGTTATATTTGTATATAATTTTCACCGTGACAGACACACATAATGTGCGGATGTTATTATTTATTGTGGATCTATAGGTCTTGTCCATTGGAAAGAGGTCAAAGTTGTATTTTCACTCTGGGACACCAATGGAAAGAGGCATCACATGCATCATATTTTGAACGTATGATTCACATCATATAGGCATTATAATGTGTGATTTTACTGACTACTGACTGCTATTATGTTGGTCCTTCTTACCAATATATATTTTCTTCCAATGGATGGTCATGTTGATATAAATGGATGTTTTTATGGAGTCTAATAACTGTGTCCATGTTCAAAGGTGGTGTTGTGACCTTAATTGGTTGACATGGAACATGATTCCATTCTATTACACCCCATGTACGATGTTGTTTCTCAGGTACCTATTATCTAGTCGGATCATTGATTACAATGTCAATTGATACAACGATTTTCCCTTAAAACTAGTACTCTAGGGTATATATTCATATACTGATACCCAGTGAGTGTCTGTTCAGTTTTTTATTTTGCGTTCGTTTAAGGACTTCCATGGAGTAGTTCCTTATGATGATTCTTTGTGGGGATTAAAATTTTGTCATGTGTGTTTTAGATTATACCCTCATTGGTCATTGTGATATTTACATTATTGAGAGAGGTTTTATCTTTCGTGATTCATATTTAGACCATATTACCCAATTGTGAGACTTATTCCTTTGGGATAATTTAGAGAACTAGATTCCCATAGTTTCTAATCAGAGCCTTGTAGGTCGATGACCTATTTGTTAGAGGGTATCCACTGTGAGAGATGATGGTAAATGTTATTAGATGCATTTTTACGTGGTGAAATTCTTTATTCCCAATTTTAGATCAATGCATGGTAAGATATCATGTTTTTTTTTGAATAAGAATGTTGATGCGATCACCTTCTGATAAGCACCAAGGGTTCCTGTTGTTCATGTCTGGATTTCATGGAAAGGATTGTTCCTTTTCATGACCTAGTCAGCCAGTGTTTCACTATTTCAAATGTAGTTAGATCATGAGTAGATTTTTATGGCTCTATCGATGCTAATTTATGGACTTTAGTGGAATAAATCCTGGCATAGGTGGGGTTCTAAATTTGGAAGAGGAATTCCAAGGGATCTTCCATCATAATAGAACTGACATTACATGTAGCACAATTGGTAAAACCATATAATGTATGTATCATTATTGTTTTAATCAATTGATAAAGTTACACACTAGTTACAAGTGTTATTACATGAAACATTAATTAATGAGTTGTAAGGTGCAAGTAGACGACTGATGTTTTCATGAATTTTCATGGACATGGGTTCCTAAGAGTTGTTAATTAATGTGACTAATGTCCCTCCATGGGAGAGGAAGAATATTGTTTAAACATGTGAATGATTTTTTTGGAGAAATACTGTCAGGTGTTTTCTAATGGAGTGTGTATATTGTTTTTTAGTTATGGTGTCTTGGAGGGACCCATACATTACTTTAGATGTATTATTTTTGAAATCATGTTAGAGATGAACATGTTGTATCAGATTTTATCTTGAGTATGCAGAGAGTGCATCAACCCACCCCATGATCTTTTTATTTCTAAATATTCATCCACAGTGGAGGAGGAAACCCAATTAAGGTGTGTTGGAGGATATGTTTAACGTATGAAATATGGTGGGGAGCGAAAAATTGGTTGTTTTAGGGTGGTGACCCACATTTATTTTCAGCTTTAGTGTTTTCTATTTGGGGTTGATCTCGGCATTTTCATGTTAGATGATGATCAGGGTATTACTATGATGGGGAGTACAAGACCGATCATAGATAAACATATTATATCCAATAGATTGTTTTTTATTATATGTGGTTGGTAATTGGATAGACTACATAGATTTTTTATGTTTATTCTCACATTGAGGGTATAGGTTTCTATTCTTTTTAATAGGATTCTGGGGGATGAGAAGTATTCTAATTGTGAGTTTTTAAGGACCCAGTTTTTTTTTGTTTACAATTTAGAATAAAAATTTTAATTTTTTCTTTCATAATCTAGTAAGGAGATAAAATGAACTTTTACATTAAAAAATGATCCCTGATAATTGTCATTACCACTCTTTTGGTCAAAAAATAGTTTCTTTACCCTAGGAAATTAGTTTGGTTGAATTAAGGGGCCGTTCAAATTTTGGCAGAGTAATTAATAACAAATATTTATTCTATTAAATATTAAATTGTTCTTATTGGTTCTTTCAGAGATATATTTTGAATGGTGCATCTGATTGAGATTTTTTCTCCACAATAGAGTCCAGAATGAGGATATTTTTTTCAGAATGGAATAATTTCTAGTTAGGAATCAAGGAAGGATTATTCCCTTTGTTCCATTATTTTTGTTTTTCTTTTCTTATTTTTTCATAGATTTACTTTTCTTTTATAAATTACTTAATACATTATTGTGGATTCCTAATGTGTTTCTCCTCCATTACCAAAAACTAAAAGAGAAAGGGAGAGGAAGAATGATAGAAATATAAGGAGAAAGATACATACCACTATAAGGCCTTCAATGTGCTGGATCATCATTTAGTAGCCTTGAACCACGAATATGAGAGAATCATCAGTGATTTCCACCCAAATGTTAGTAGATCTTACTATTTACCAAAAACCCTTCTAAATTATTTTTTATCTAAATTTATACCCATATTTATCTTGTTAATGACCCCTATAGGCCTGATCTGTAGTTTTTGGTGCAAAAATGGGAATTTTTGGTTGATCTTAGGGTTTTCTATTCTAGAAAACTAGACAACAAGACATGTATTAATGGGAGTCAGACCACGGGTTCTTACCAATTGAGTAATATAATGTTATGAGAGTATAAAATATGTATTGGGTTGTACATGTTGTGTACTGGTACTCAATCGTGTAGCTGAGTACCCTCCTAAGAGAACCCATGTAGGGGTACATAGAAGAGTAGAGTACATGACCAGACCTAGAGTGGGTGTCACACCATGTAGAATTACACAACAAAGAAAAGAATCCTACCAAGATAGTTGGGTTATATGGGTCTGTAACCCCTGTAGGTTACATGTAGTGTCCCCTCCATTCATTCCATATACCTGGGGAGTTTAAATGCCAATGTGATGAACTACAGGTAAATTCCATGTATGGCATATAAATATTGTGTAATACTCCCTTGGAACCCTTATAGGGTCCTTTATTTTTTTTCCCCATTGTTGTAATTGTACAAGGTGTTGTGAATTTTGAGTGGTTTTCCACATCTATCAATGTGCTGAATAATGTGGTGCATTCTGGGGACACATAATGGGAGTTGCGAAGGTTCAATATAAAAGGATAGGATCTTCCTATATTAATAAAATTTAGTCATAGCTTGAGATAGATACTTGAACATGAATGGTAGGTTGGGTGTTTATAATGTCATAGTTTGAGACCTTGATCTAAGATGAGCTATGATCTCTCTCCTATGACCTATGATTTTGAGAACATCCCCATTGTAAGACATGCTCTTTTCACCAATGAGGTTGTGAGACTAGTTGTTTATAAGGATCATATAAGGGATTCCTTTTTTATGAACTATTATAAAGAGTCCCTTATTGGATCCCTTACTTTTCTATCATACATAAGATCTTGGTTACGATTCCTTTATCATCATTCTATTTGGATGATCCGATGTTTGATTCCACTTCATATGTGCTGACTTAGGATGTACCTTGTATGATCCTTGTAATTCATAATCCTTCAAAGGATCCTGAGTATTATTCCTTGATAGTTTTATGATTTAGGGACCCATTGGGTTCCAATTGTATGACTAACCAAAACAATATGTCAGTTTTTGGTAGAGATGGTGCAGGGTGTCACCTTAGAGCTTGTGCTGAAATTGTAATCCAGTGGAGCTATTGAAGTTGGGTTTTATTGTGAGTTCACTCCACCATCACTTCTTTTAAGGTATTAATATGTTAATTATTGATGAAATGATGTTTTCCATAGTTTCTAATTTGTTGGTGGCTTTTGATCTTGATTTCGAGTAGATTTATTTCACTTTCGGATTCCCATTCATTCATCTCCAGATCTGTTATTCTTGTTGTTGTTCCTAGAAAGTTTTTCTTGGGATCCATATTATGAACCATGTTATTTAATTTCTGTTTTATACCCTTAGGTTTTATTTGGGACTTGGCTATTAATCCAAGACATATTTATTGTGATTATATATTTTTGGATTTTAAAGGTGTTCTCTTATATATGGCTATTGAGCTCTTGGTCATGATATACGGGCATGGAAATCCAAAACACATGGATGATTATACTCTCTTAAGTGTTGCATATGATAACTATATCCTCAGTCTATGATTAGGTTAATTATTCTCTCTGATTTTTGATATGAGAATTGAGGGTTGTTGCATTGCATCTCACCATAGAATTTAATTTATACAGGTACAAATCTAAATACATGTGGTATATTAAGTACTCCCAAGTGGTTTGGATGATTACCATATCAACAAACTATAATCAAGATGATTAGCAGTCTCCAATCTGTTATGATACTCGATGGGCATTACTTGGAATCTTACATGTTATTTATCTTTATATGGGTATGGCATCCAAGACCCATGGAATATTATGCTCTTCTGAGTGGTGGGGATGATTATCATCTACTCATACTTGGATTGAGATGATTATGCTCTCTCTGGTTAGTTATAAGACTTCAGGGGTGTTTCATGGGGTCTCACCGGTGAGCTCTCATTACATATAATCTAAGGGAAAGACCTATAGGGTTCATCTGAGCTACAAATTACTTGACCACCAATGGACCGAGACCTAAGGCTCATACATTGGTCTATATTTATAGGCATGCGAATCGTGGATACTAGGTCATTGACCTTTTAAAAAATCTCCCGATGTAATTCCTATAATCTTTCTTCACTAGATTGAACATATATATACGGTATCCTTATTCAAATGATTGATAATCGGTATACAAAAAACTTTTTATAGGATAAACTGATAGTATACAGAATCCTTTATTACTATGATGGGAGGCTTGTACGGTTGATCATAGGTGTTGGATGAGTATCCCCATGTGGGGATGTATATTTCTTAGAGATATAATTATGGAATTGAATGACGAATGTAAATTTATATTGGGATTACAAAAACAGAGATCGACTTAATGATAGAAGGATTTATTGGCATGACTTCCAATAAATTCCCTTGAAAATGGTGTTAAAGAGAACGGGATTATGGACCCATGGATCGAATTTATATTGGGATTAATGTTATTTTTTTAATATAAAATTCAATATTAATATTTATGTATACATGTATTGTTTTGGTACTTTATATGTATTCATATATAGATATGTATATAAATGGTTCAACTTTCCCCATTGATCAACATTTCGAACATGGGTATCGATTGCGGTTTCACATTCGGTTTACATCCTTTTACACAATGCCTCATCATGGTAGGTTAGTTTACATTTTTGCACACAAGTAGTAACATTAATTATAGGATTCTTGTTGGGATAACATGATGAAATTATATCTCACCCCTACATGTTCAACTTAGTGTATGTGTCTGACTAATGTATGATATTCATTTTGAGTACAATAACATGGTGGATAGGGCTGAGGTCCATAGCTACATGTTCAAGTGATGATGCTCTTGTGAGTTCTTCTTATTCGATTGTTGATGTTCTATAGTGTCTGGACGCAGAGTATGTTTTCTGGATTGGATTTTGTTGTAGATCTATGTTCTTTTTTACATTTAGTTCTTTTTTACTCATGTATCTATATAGTCATACCAATGGGTGACTATTATATTATTATATGGAATTACTTTTTGGGATTTTGTATCATTTAATTTATTATAACAAAATGTTATATGTTAGTTTATTTAATTATTATAAATAATTTTTTACTTTAGGTAGTGTATGATACATAGATATATACACTATCACATACTTTGATATGAGGGCATATTCTCTCCAGCAGCACACCCTAGGCACTCACTTCTGGTCAGTAGCCTCTGGTGTATAGGGAGGCATTCTTGAGGGCTCATAATGAACTAGATTGGAGAATCAATCAAGTGGAATTTGGGTACGTATGTTACACCCTATATGTTTTCAATTATTTTTTTTATATTATACATGTTGAGTATTTTTTCTTTTTCATTCAATTTTTTTCATTAATATGATCATGTGTGGGCATATAGATATATTTGAAAATGGCCTCCTATTTAGGTTATTCCATTCGCTGCATGTCACCACCCCCAGCCCAATGGAGGTGGGATCAGTGATGTTCTTTCTTGAGCCCTATTTATGGTTGGTTCGTGATAGTTATTGGTTATTTACTATTGTATTTTCGATTCCTCAACAAGTGGAACCATAACATGAAAATTAATACATATTACCCATATGGCCCCAGCCTTAAACATTATATAATCTTGAATTACGTTAGTAATTCTTATATATGATCTTTTAAGATTAAGGGCTTTAGATAATTAGTTCATAACTTTCATAAAGCAACATGAATATTACAAATATAAACTTCTACTCAGAATCACATTTTTATAAAATAAAAACTCTTAAATGTAAATAAACATGTTTAGTTCCATGTTATAAACATCATTTATTTTACATTATCCCATCCTTGAACCTATTCCATCTTAAGTCATCTGAACAACATTTAAAAAACGTGGGACGAGCATAAGAAGATCTGTAAGGGACACCGAATGAAGGAAAACTATTAGTTTTTCAAAAAAACATGTAAACCATGAATTCTTTATCATATGTGATATTGTTAAAAAAATTTAGGTAGTTAATACTCTTCTTTGAATAAAATATAATTTCTTACCATTTTGTAACCAAAATATTACCATAAACCCCATAAAAATCACACATAACATATAAAAGGTAAACATGAGACATAATCATAAATAAATGGAATAACCATATGGTCGAATTCCACAAATATTTCTTTCAAATGGAGTAGTCATACGCCAGACTCCCACACTCAATGAATTTGAGGTTATATTGTAACTATCAGTCCTTGGTTTATCATGGATCCACTCTTCATATGGTCTATCACGTAACCACCCATCAAATATCCAAGTACCATTATATAACCATAACACATAAAATAATTCAAATATCAATATTTCTCTAATAACATTTCATTTTCAATCACAAGATATCAATTCACAATATTTAAATACTAAATCCATTTCAAAAACCATTTTCAACACTAAATCAACCAAAAATTGAATATGGTGTTTCTTTTTTTCTTTTAAAGTCATTAAGGCTTATAGAGGAATCCAAATAACGATTATAGTGGATGAGAGTTCATTGTTTCCGCATAAATTAAACAATTTTCTATTATCATTTAGTAAAATGGTTCATAGAAAAAGATTCCTTTTTAATGAAATTAAAATTTAAAAGGATTTAATATACACCATTTCAATGAAATAGGTTTATATTATCAAAAAATGCCTTAAGGAGAGGATATTGAGACAAAGTCCCTTACTAAAATTTGGCTGCATAACAGTGTAACAATAAAATTCATAAAATGAGTTGATGGGATATAAAAGGATATCTCCCCTTCTCGTTGATCCACCCTCTCAAGGGTAATGTGGAGAGAATGGAAATTATCCTCAATTCTTTTCTGTGGGATGCCAAGGAGGAGGGAATGTTCCACTGGGCATCCTGGAATTGTCTCACCAGACCAGTGGAGGTAGGAGGAGTGGGTCTCCGTGATATCTAGGGTACTCTGCAAAGCCTTCAGGCTCGACTCGCTTGGGAAGTTATCATCGGGGATTCACTCTGGGCGAAATTTTTCAAAGCACGGTACCCGGGGCTCGAAACACGGGGCCTCTACAGGTCCATGCGGTTGACAAGGTGCATGTTCTCCCTCATGGACACGTTGTCAGGTCATGCGAGATGGATCATCGGTACCGGGAAGATCAGTTTTTGGGACACCAATTGGTCCGGGGAACCCTTGGGATACCCCGACTGCCCTTCTCCGGATATCAGCTTTAGTAGTGCATGCGAGGAGTTTGAATTGATCAATACCTCTTTGAATGCTAATCAGATGTATGTGTTCGTAAATATTGTAATGAGTGAGGAACCCGATAGGTGCTGCTTCTCGGCTACGAGGTCAGGAAGGTTCACCTCACAAGGCTTCAGAAGTATCGTTCAGCCAAGTAGCACCTCCAACGCTTGGGCTCCAGCACCCCGGTGCAATGAAATACCTACCGGAATGAATTTTTTACTATGGAGAATTAGGAACTTGGCGCTTCCTATGGAGGACAACATCCAGCGTCGGGGCGTTGCTTTGGCCCCTAGATGTTCCTGTTGCACTAATCACAGGTGCGAGTCGGCAAAGCATCTCTTCATTCAAAGTCATTGGGCGCTTCACCTCTGGTCACAGTTCACGCATAATCAATGCAGAAATGATGGAGAGTTTTCTCTCTAGGAATATATAGAGTGCAGGTTTTCTGGCTCGGGATCTTCTGGCCAAGAGCGGATGGTTAGAATGATCATCCTTTTGGCCTTACGTTGGGTGCTTTGGGAGGCTCGCAATCAATCTAGGAGGGGAGAAGATCATTCGATGTTGTTCCTCCAGGCTAGTCTCAAATCCCTCATCTGCGAGCTTGCTTCCCAGAACAAAGGTGGTTCAACGTCAACTGCCATCAACAATCTGCTCAATCGCCCCTGTTTTCTGAGAAAAGGTACTGGTCAGTGGGTTAAATGGCGCCCGCCAATTATGGAACTCAAACTCAACGTTGATGGTTCATTCATGGGGGGAATCATGAGAGGGGGAGGGGTCCAATGAGATTCATAAGGCTCGATTTTCTTCACCTTTAGTGCCTTTTATGGGCCAAGAAATTCTCTGAGTGCGGAGGTCCATGCACTGGCCTTGAGTCTGTTTGTGTGTAGAATGAAGAAGTTGACAACATTCGAAATCGAGACGGACTTAGAAACCCTTGCGAAGATCATGAACGAGATTAGTGGGGTTCCATGGGAGCTCACTTACATCATTAGAAGGTGCAAGATCAGAACCTCACATGGGAAGATTGTTCATCACAATTGGAGGGAGGCTAAATTTGCGGCGGACTCCCTTGCCCGTTTGGGTAGGCATGATGTGCCTCTCATCATTTATGACTCGCTTTTTTCCATCCCTCCAGAATGTTCCTCTTTTGTGCTGGGGGATGCCCTTGGACTCCACCATTTCCGACCCCCTTGAGGGGTGTTGTATCCCTTGACCTTTCCTTTTAAAAAAAAAATATACTAAGAATAAGAATGGATATTAAATTATATAACATAAGAGAAGTAACTGACTAAAATAAAAGGGTAAAACATTCCCTTACAATTATCATGTGGTAAATAAAATAGATCTATTATGTGTATTTATTATAAATAAACATAATTATAAATACAAAATAAGATATCAAAATTCATTTTTCACATAATCATATCACTACACAAACATGATGTATAAGATCAATCCAAAAAATGGAAATTGGGTTAAGAAGTTCGCTTACCTCAAGTCCGACTTGTCTGTTATGTTCCTTGTTTTCCGAAATAAAAATGTTAAGTTAATTTCTACTCACTTAAGTAAATTTTTCATGTTTATTATTCCTTTTATACCACAATGTAAATTTCTATAACAATAAGTTAATTATTTGAGTTCATATCGGACATTTTGATGATGTTCTGAATTTGAGTAAAAAATAACCATGTGGTAATTACAAACTGCCCATGTGGTCAAAAGTAAATTATCTCCAAAATTAAATTAACGATTTAAATGTCATATATATAATATATATCAATTATATATGTATTTATAATGGTCCATATAATTTTGATATAAAAAATTAAATGCACCATTCACGAAGATGGTAAGTTATATGTACGGATAAACTATACTTTTATTTATTTTTTATATTTAAATCAATGAAAAATAAATTAAAAAGATATATATTATAATTATAGTATAATATATATGTTATATAGGTTACATAATTTCATTAATTAAATACTTTATACATTCTATGTATATAATGAATGAGTCATATCATGTTGAGGGGGCGACATTCCGCACTTCCTTAAATGAAATTATCGTATTTATACCACATGAAAAGAATAAAGGTATGTTATAAATGAGAATTAAAAATTACAGAGATAATATAAGTTTAATATATATTATATATAACTACATTTCTATCATAATTTCCACCATGAGAGGTTGTAGGGAAAAAGCGAACAATCGTCATTTCGTGAGGGAGCAGTTCTCGGTCTATAGAAATATTATGTTCACATCCGTTAGACAGAGGTGTGTGTAAGTGTAGTTATAATTATTCTTTTAAAAAATAACCTAGTATATTGAGGATACTTGTGTAGTTATATAAACAATGAATAATAAGAGCATTGGAAGTGGATAATGAAAGATAATAGAATGAATCTTGAGAGAAGACGTCACATTAAATCATTTTACTTTATTTGATTTAAGTCAAAGGGATCTCTTAAATTAAATAATTCCATTTATAAGATTATATGAGTAATATATGGATATTAATATCTTATTTGAGAAGATTTTGGATGAATAAAAATGCTTTAGTGGTGTTAGTAATGGGTTATAGGTAACAAGCCTTTTATATAAAGGGGAGGAGGGGCTCTTTAGGAAAGGTTGAAAGTAATATTTTATTATAATATTATATTTAGTTTAAAATGTTCCAAAACACATTAAATTACAATCTAAGATGATTCTAAGTTTAAACAAAATAATCTATGAATAATTGGATAGGTTTTGTATATTCTTTAATCCTTATCTTTTTTATTTACTCCTTTTTACTCTTACTATTTTATCATGCATTTAACGAATTATGAACCAAAATAGTTAATAAAAATGAGAAATATACAATTAAAGATTCAATAATAACATTTTATAATTATTATAAATATTTGGATAAATACTTTATTTCTTGTAATTTTATTATATTTAATAAAATATTTTATATTTTAAAATATGAATTATGTCATTTTTGACACTATTCATATCATGACTTTTCTAAAAATCAAAAACAACTTGATTGATTAGAAAAAACAACAATAATACGAATATAAAATTTAAATATCATCCAAAAAATCTGTGGATGATATCGAAAAAAGAAAATTACTTTTATGTAAACTTTTATAATGTCATTTATTTGAATTATTTATCAATGAAGCAATCACCGCATCGCCGTTGTGTTATAATGAAATTTATTTTTTAAATGTAAAAATCATATAAATAAAATAACTTGATTTAATAAATATTTTTATATTTACACTGAATATTTATATTATAAAAAATATCTTATATATCCCCATATAAAAATTGTTTTACGAAATGTTATATAGTTAAGTTATATTTTCTTGAACTTTAAATTAGTTTTTATAAAATGTCATTTTCACTTACAAGTGGCTTAATGGTGTCCCAAAATTGACCCAAGGAAGCCCATGGTCATACATGTATCATCCAATATTATTATAACTTGTTTTAGGATAATTTAAAATTACTAAAATATTATTTTTTACCCTTATTAACCAGACATACCATTTAACCAGGGTAAAATAATTTTTTTACTAAAATTACAATTCATAATGTCTATAAATAAAATTTGAATATTTAAGAAATATGTTCATTTTAATTTCAAATATGGAATACATTTTTCATAATTTAAAATGTAAAATTTTCAAAAATTAATTTAATATTAATTCTCGTTGTCTAAACAAAAATAATGTGTTTTTAAGAAATAATAACTATAAAAAGACTGACATGGGTTTTAGTCTAGTTAAATTGTAATATTACTTCCAATTACCAAAATTGGATTACAAGGTAAAAACATAATATAATTTCACTTTAAAACCTATTTAAAATATTATCTGTCGTATAAACAAATTACATGAAAAGACAGTTTTGACTTAAAAAGTAGGATTTTTTACTATTCCTCAAAAATGAATTTTATCAGAAAAATAACAAAAAATTACCCAAAGTAAATTTTGATGTCCAAATTCTAATGAAATAGTTTATTTTTTCAAATGGAAGATATAAAATGAAAAAATTATATTTAAAATGGGTTCTACATCAAAAGGTGGTAAAAGAACCTTTTAAAAATATTAGAGTATTTATGGTTAAAATGTGACTAATTCCCATTTTAAGACTCTAAATTTTATTAGATAAATGTAAAAAAATTTACCTAAAATGTTTAATAATTCTATTTTTAGTTCTGTCCATACACTTTAACACAACAAATAGGAATTTACTACCATTTAAAATAATAATAATATTATTTTATTTTTTTGTTATAACTCAATGTTGTGTGAAACATAATATTTAAATTAAACCCATTGTTGTTTGTTGAGTACTCTATCGAACAAAGTGCCCTCTTTAACATAAAATTACATCTTATTAATAAATACTAATAGACATGAAATATTATTATATTATAAATACCTAGGATGTTACATCATTCCCCCTTTTGGAAATTTCGTCCTCATAATTTTAAAATCGGGCTCATAAACATTAATGAAAGTCCCACATCGAAGAAAGTGTCTGTAAAAGTATCACATTAAAAGAAATAAGGATAATTAAAAAGGTCACCATTGATAAAAAAACACTATAATTCTATGAAAACATAAATATGAAAGAGAAAACTAACTATAATATTCTGATAGGGAGTTATAGAGAACATTATTCGAAGAATGTTAACAACAAGAAAACCACAAATTGGTGATGGGTTAAATGGTCTTTTATTCCCCTATAAGAAAATTAAGTGAACAATGTTTTTGTTTTAAATTCATTTTTATAAAGATGATGAATTCATTTACTACTTAGAATAAGAACATAAGGAAATATACTTACAATAATGTAGAGTTTCATCCTCTATTAAATTTCAACCACAAAATCATTGTTTCTCCAAATGATGAGTATTCAAGATGGCTTGGTCACATCTGACCTTCTAGAATAAACTTTTAGAAAATCACATAATCCCCAAAAGAAGACATATATATATATTTCTTATCTTTAGAAAATAACCGAACCAAAAAAATTGGTTAGAACAAAATAAGATAATCACGAAAAGTATAATCGTTTATAAAAAAAATACTACTCTAAATATCCAAAATTCAACAAATAGTTCCCAATGATCAACAATGACCATTAAATACACAATTGACTTCAAATTATTCAATATAATCCAAACTATGGTTGAAAACCAAAACATAGAAGAATTTAATCACATAGTCTTCTATAGTATATCTTATCATTTATCTCCAAATAACATCGACTACTCTTAATGTCTCATACTGAAGTATAATTAACCTAATCAAATATTCTCTATAATAGATTAATCATTTCCATAAATAACCAAAATCTCTATATTTCCACAATAAAAACATATATTCTACAAAAATAAAATTTCAACCAATACTTCACAAATGAGATACCATTGTTTATATTTTTCTTAAGAATAGAGTGTTCCTAATAGAGAGAATATCTTCCAAGACTACCTTTACCACCTAATTACCAAATGGTTTTCCTATACTATAGATATCTATTTGATTAAACATATGTTTCCAAAATCAACTTATTCTTGATCCATTAAATCATTTAAATAAAAGTAATTATTCATACTAAACATGTACACCACGTAGTCCAAAATAAACTTATTTAAACATGATGGGTTGTCACACGGTCTATGTGTTGTCCTTTTTAAAAAAATATAATTTTATAACATTCCCAATGATGAGATAAATTCCTCAAAAATAACCATAACATATTTTGACCACAAATGTTAACTCATATCTCTCATTTTCAACTCAAAAAAGCAATAACCTATAATTTACTCAAAAATTCATCATATGAACCCCTAAAGTTATCCATTATGTCCAAATAAAAAAATATAATTCTTTCTTGAATAACATGTTAACATATAAAACTTCAAGGGTAAACTAACTATAAATAAGTCTTTAAATGTAATCACATCATCAATAGAGGCATAAATCATGAATCTCTTATATGTTGACTTATTACTCATTCAAGGTTCTTCATGATTCATTAACCATTATTTTATAACTTATTAGGTAATACTAATTTCCTACAAAAAAAATCTTGATTCATATCCTAAGATTAAATAATTTCAATAAATCATCTAATAAAGAAACCTTGCATTTCATTAGTCATTGTCAGTTTCCTCATCTTCAATTGGAATGGCATTAGGTATTGGTGAAACAAATATTTTTACGGTCCTTTTGATCTCATTCCTGAACTTTCTTCATTGGAAATTTAATTGTATTATTACTATTCCCCCCAAATTTAAAAAATTCAATTCATCCCTAAGAAACAACATATTTCCCTGTCATATAGTCAACTAGATGCTTCATTTTTTCCATGGTAGGTTCTTGATTTCTGACCTTAATTACCACATATATAGCATCTTACTATCCCTTTGAATCATTTTCTTATGTGTTTCTTTCCACATCCATGACACAAAGGTTTTTTTATATACATACCTTTACTATTATTACATGAAATTCAACTGGGAATTGTTTCTCTCATATAAGATTACCTATAAAAATCATCATGGTTCAGGTGGTCAATCAGGACTCAAGATTTTTGGTTGAGAATAACTATAAGAGTTTCCATTGTAGCACTTATTACATTATGTAGCTTATTCTGAAAACCGTCACAGTTTTCCTAACATCCATTTTTTATATTCGTGCCTTCTAGATTTAGCCATTTACTAAATACAAAGAGGCTAGTGTAAGTATATTATTAAAATAATCATATAATATCATATGAGGAGTGTTAAAACAAACATATACTTATTCATGTTATCTTAAACTGATTCAATTTATCTAAAATTACTATTACTCTTTCTAATATGTTAATAATTATGGTTATGTCACTTATGCATAAATAACACCCTAACCTCTAAAGTTATATAAACCTACCTTTTATACCAACTATAAGGCTCCACCCTTAAACATTTCATAATCTTGAATTAAATCAATACTTAAAATTTTGGATCATTTCAGGTTTAGAGATTTAGATAATTATGTAATAACTTATAAAAAAATTAATATTACATGTAAACACATCTACTCAGTATTAATTTTTTTATAAAATAAAAACTATTAAAAGTGAAGAAGCTTGATTAGTTTCATGGTTTAAACATCATGAATTTTCCATGATCACATCCTTGACCCTATTCCAACTTTCGTACTATGAAAAACATTTCAAAAACATGTGATGAGCATAAAAAGCTCAGTAAGGTATACATAAAGAACGAAAACTACATGATTTTAAAAACAACATCTAAACCATGAATAATTTATCATAAATAATTATTTTCAACATTCTGAAGTATTAAAAACTTTACATAGAATAAAATCTCATTTCTTGCCCTTTTGATACCAAAATATTACCATAAAACACAATGAAATAACAGATAACATATAAAAGGTAAACATGGGACATAATCATACATAAATTGAATAACCATATAGTCGACTTCCACAAATCATTCTTAAAAATGGAATAGCCATATAACCGACTTCCATACCCAATACATTATAAGTTATAATGTAACCAATCGTCCTTGGTATATCATGGAACCACCCATCATTTGGTTTACCACGTAATCACTTGTCAACTATCCAAGTACCATTATATCTTTATAACACATAAAATATTTCAAATATCAACATTTCTCTAATAAAATTTAATTTTCAATCACAATAAATAGTTTCAAGATATTGGAAAACTCAATCGATCTCAAAAACTATTTTCAATACCAAAACACCCAAAAAAATAATAAGGGTTTTTTTCCTTTTAAAAACATTAAGGCATGTAGGGGAAGCCAAATAACAATTACAGCGATGAATAGGTCATATTCAACACATAAATAAAAAAATTTCCTTTGAAATTTAGTAAGAAGATTTATTGAAAAATATTCCCTTTTAATGAAAAAAATAGAAAAAGGTTTTTATCCTACACCATTTAAAAAAAGGAGCTTTATGTTAAAAAAATATTCCTTAATGAAAAATGATTGATATGATGTCCCTTACAAAAATTTGACACCCTAACAGCTTCACATTAAAATTCAAAAAATGAGTCGATGGGAGAGAAAATGGTCTCTCATCACACGAAAATAATTTATAAAAATAAGGATATGTTAGAACATACCCAAACATATGAAAATGGATATTAAAATACATAACATTAAAGAAGTCATTGACTAAAAGAGAAGGGTGAAAGGTTGCCTTGAAAAGATCATTTTGTAAATAAAATAGATCAATTATGTGTATTCAATGTAAATAAAAATATGTATAAATACATTATAAGTTATAAAAATTCCATTCTCACATAATCATAGAATGACATAAACAAGAAGTATAATATCAACCAAATGAATGGAAATTGGGTTAAGAAATTCCCTTAACTCGAGTCTGAATTGTCTCATAGGTTCATTTTTATTCCTGAATAATTAAGTCAAGGTAATTTATACTTTCTTCATAACCTTTTTCAATTTTATTATTCCTTTTATATCACATATTGCATTTCTATAAAAATTAGTTGATTATTTGTGTTCATATCAGACATTTTTTCGATGTTCAGATCTTAAGTAAGAAATAAACATGTTGTTATTACAAATTGTCCATGTGGTCAAAAGTAAATTATCTCCAAAATTATTTTTATCATTTAAATATCATATATATCCAGTATATATGTATTTAAAATAGTCCATATCATTTGTATATAATAAATAAAACACACCATTCAAGGATAAGTTAATCCATACATACGAATAAACTCTACATTCATTTCTTTTTCATATATTAAAAACTAAATCATAAATTATATATAGGTATATTATAATTATTGTATGATATATATTTTATATATGTTACATAATTTCAATAATTCTATCTTTTATACGTTCCTTGTATAGCATGAATTAGTCATATCACTTTGAGGGGGACAAATTCCCCATTATTCAAATGAAATTATCATATTTATAAAACTTTTCAAGAATAAGGGTATGTTCCCAATGATAATTAAGTAAGTATAGAGATGAAATAAATTTTATAAATTTAGTATATAATTACATTTCCATCATTATGGACACAATGAGATGTGGCAGGGTAAAATTGAACAATCATTGATTCACGAGGCAATAGTTCACCGTACACCGAAACAATATGTTCATAACCAATAGAACGAGGTGTGTGTAAGTGTATTAAGAATCCTTCTCCAAAAAGATGTAGTATATTTAATATACTAGATTTTTGTATACAAAATGAATAAGAAGATCCTTGGTTGTGGAGAAGTAAAGATAAGGGAATGAATCTTGAGGGAAGAAGTTACCAAAAATTGGGTAACTACTTTTGATTTGAGGAAAAGGGAACTTTTTAATTTCCTTAATCATAGTGTAAGGCATCTGAGAGTAATAGAGGGCTGTTGGGGGATTTATTTGGATGAGTGTGGACTAGGAAAAATTCTAGAGAGATGTGATTAATGGGTAAAATATGGTAGGCTTTTATAAGAGGGATGAGGGGCTCTTTAGGAAAGTATGAAAGTAATAATTTATTGTAAAATTATTTTCAGTTTCAAAAGATCAAAAACTCATTAAATTAAAATATTAAATGAATATAAGTCGAAATAAAATCATAAAATAATAATTGGATAGGTTTTTAACATTATATAATCCTTTTCATTTTTATTTTACACCTTTTTACTCTTACCATTTTATCAAACATTTAACACATTGAAAATAAAAATAGTTACAAAAACATGACAAATATCTATGTAAAGAGACAATAATAACAATTTAGACTTATGATAACTATTTTTAAAAATAATTTATATTTTTATATTTTATAATATTTAAAAAAATGTTTTATATTTTAAAAAATGAATTATGGTAATTTTGAGACTTTTCATATCATGTCATTTCAAAAAATCCAAAAAACATGACTGATTCAAAAAAAACATTTATACAAAGAAAAAATGTATCTATCATCCATAAAATTCATTGATGATATCAAATTAACCAAATTAAATTTATTTTATCATTTATAATATCATTTATTCTAATCCTTTATTAATGAAGCAATCATCGCATCACTATTGTGTCTTAATGAAAGTTATTTATATAATGTATACAATTTATTAATTAAATACCAAGATATAGGAAATCATTTTATATATTAAAATAATATTTATAGTAAAACATATCACTTATATTTCCCCATATAATAATTTTTTTACTAAAAGATATGTGTTTATGTCACATTATGCTTAACTTTATAACAATTTTAATAAAATGACTTTTTCAAATACAAGTGACTCCGTGGGGTCACAAAATCGACCCATGGAAGCCCATGGTCAGACATATATCATTAAATAGTGCAAGGAAATTTGTTTGGATAATTTATTTTTATAATAATATTATTATTTACCCTTATTTAACATATTTATACTATACCATGGTACGTAAAATATTAATTAAATTAAATTTTTATAATGTCTAAAAATAAAATTTATCTATATACACAATTTTTACCACAAGATTCAAAATATGGAATCCATTTTTCCAAATTCAAAACACATATGTTTCATAAAATAATTTAAAAATAATTCTCGTTGTCAAAACCAAAAAGCATGTTTTTAATAAATTATTACTATCAAAATATTGACATGTGTTTATGTCTAATTAAAAGTTGAAATTATTTCAATGACAATAATTGTATTAAATATTCAGAACATAATCTAATTACACTTTAAAACCAAATAACAAAATATTGTAACAATAATAATAAATTATATGAAAAGTCATTTTTGACATAAATGCATCATTTTTCACTATTCATTAGTAATTGATCTTTATCTAAAAAAACCAAATAATTACCCAAAGTATATTTCGATCTCCAAATTTTAAAAAAGAATTTTATTTTGTAAAATAGAATATATAAAAGTGATTGAAACTATATTTAAAAGGGCTTCCCCATCAAAAGGGTATAAAACTACCTTTAAACAAAATTAGAGTATTTATACATAAAATTGGATTCAGTATCATTTTAAGACTCTAAATTTTATTGGATAAATGATAAAATATTTAACAAAATTTTTAATCATACTATGTTTAGTTCTGTTTATTCCCTCCAAAACAATGTCTAGGTGCTAACTACCATTTAAAATAATAATAATATTATATTATTTTTCAGTATAATTCATTGTTGTGTGAAACATAATATTTCAATGAAACCCATTTTTACATGTTGAGTACACTATAAAAAAAGTGTACAATTTAAAATAAAATTAATATATATTCAAAAATATTAATTGGAATGAAAAAGTATTATTCTATAAATACTTGGGTCGTTAGATTTCCATCTCTTTAATGTGATATAATTCATTTTTCATGAAAAGTTTATATGAATAGTCATAGAATATTACATAATGATTAAATATTATACTTATGAGATTATAATTATTAATATAATTATTAATCAGGGATCAATGTATATGTAATGGTATGATAGAAACAAAACATACATGGGAAATGACGTATTAATACCGTAAATGAGAACATAAAAAAGTGAATAATTATTAAATGGGTCATGAAATGATATGTGTCATAAATATATGATATTATAAATATGTATATGAATATGAATATTTAATTAAATTAAAATAAATTTTAAAATATTTTATATGTGGTTAAAGATCTTATGAATAATGATTTATATAAATTATGTGTTCTTCGTCTCAATTTTGTTTCCCTGATACATTATTTTTGTTAAGACCATTTTTATGTTGATGATGTGTTTATACTGATACATTGAAATTTTTTAACATAGATCATTATTAAATCTTGGGTTTTAATGTTAAAATAAATATTATTTAATCAATTTATTTTTTATTTAATGATTAAAATGTGGTAATGTTTTATCATCTAAAATTGTCTTCGTTGGGATTTATTTTATGTTATAAGCCTATGCTATTTTATGAGTAGTATATACTTACCAGTTGAAATTATATATATATATATATATATTGTCTCTTCAAATTTAAATTTAAATTTTTCCATTTCAAATTATTTATTTAATGAGTTTTATAGATCAAATGTTACCACAATGTAAAGGGTGTTACATTAGAATATCCTTTTTACACATTTTATTTATGATTAATTTTAAAATAATTATTTTTTATTTTCTATCACTCCCAATTCGTATATATTTTTCCTCATCTATTTTGTTATATACATTACATGTTTTTCTTTCAATTTGATATATTTAACTTATTAAAACACTAAAAGATTTTTTTCATGAAGAAAAACAAAATATTTCTAACTTTAATCAATAATTTATTTCTTCCATATCCATATATTATTTAAAAATTTTCATTAATTTTTTTAACAATCCCAAATTATTTTACATAATTGTGTGTAACCATTTATATAATTATGTAGTAATGTTTTAATAGAGTGTTTTTGACATTTTTTGAATAGCTCATGTGTAATAATATTTATTTTAATGTACATGGCATGTGTGGGATTCCCACTCTCATGACTTCTCTATCCATTGATGCGTCGTTTAAAAGATTCCCACATATATTTAAAAAACATTTTTTCTCAATTGTTTTGAAAATATTTAAATTTTAAACATGTGATTTCAACATGAAATTCATATTTCCCTAATTAAAATTTACAGTTATCTTTTAAATGAATTTTCTACTATAACACGATCTATTGATGATTCTTATAATTTAGTAATTATATGATCCAATGTTACCATATCTTTTTTTATCTATATGGTTTCAGATTCTAATGATGGAATATGAAGGAAAATAATTTCCTTTTTAATGTTATATTTTATGTCGAAATAATAAATGTTTTCATGATTCTATGGAATACTTATTAATGAGTTATGATTATCGAATTAGTTGTATCATTATAACCCTCCAATGTATTGGGTATTGATTTTTTTTTACTTCAACATGTACATGGTTAGATATCCCAAACCAAAAAGGTATATGTAGGGTTGTACCAATCCTAAGGCAGTATACAATGAAGGTTATCTCAATCGCGTATTAAGACCATTCATGGTTATCCCATGAATAATATGTGGTTAATTTCTTGGTCTATCACCTTGTATTAATAATTATATTATTTTGATTATACCACACCTAATGACAAAATTATATTAAATTTTCATATGTAAAAGTTATAATATTCGAACTATTTTTTTGCATTAGGAATCATGTAAGAGGAACTTCTAAGATTTATATTATGCCTATGGATTATTTCAATTTTTTGGTATTAAATTAAAATGATAAGATTATATTTATAAACACTGAGGTTAATTACATTCTAACATATGGTCCTCTATTAATATCTCCCTTGTTTATCCTTTCTAATCATATGATAACTCACATACTTTTGTTTCCTCTTCTATAGGATGTTAATATTGGTTGTAGGAATGACATGTCTATGAAGTTTGATTATTGTAATGAATTATGTGTGATATGATGTAAATTATTTAGTTAGTATTTTATTTGTATCTATCTTCCATTAGACACTATCTAATTATGGTTCCATAAGGGAACATTATGATACGAATTGAATATTTGAATTATTAGATATAATATTTTTGGTAAAAAAGTGTGGGTTGTTATTGTTATCATCTTAATGATGTTATTTTGTTTTGAAACTATGATGAGACAACAGTAGGGGGAGTTTCTATGACAATTATTTTTACAGTGGAAGAAAATTAGTATGTTCAATAAAGGAGTGTGATTTTACATAAAAATGCATCCTTATATTGTTAATAGAAACTATTTTTTGTTGTGGTACATAAGAAAAATGGCCTAAAAATATTGAATATGGCTGAATAAGTGTTAACTCATTCAAAATAATAGTAATATGAGGGGTCCTAATACATCACACCAGGATAAACACTCAGAGGGAATATTATTTGGTTAATAAAAATATTATTTATTAACTAATATCATGTATTTGAATAGATGATGTACTTGGTTGACAGAAGTTAGACATATTGTAGAATATTTGGAAATTAAGGTGTCTTTATTTAGATGCCCAACAACTGGTTTTTGAGATTTTTTGGTCTCACTACAATTATTTTTTGTCTTATTATGTTTTTTAATTTATGGTTAGACCCAAGAAAGATTAGGTT
Source organism: Viscum album (assembly GCA_963277665.1). NCBI lineage: Eukaryota > Viridiplantae > Streptophyta > Magnoliopsida > Santalales > Viscaceae > Viscum > Viscum album. The sequence continues at coordinate 1,119,757,580 of OY728120.1, forward strand.
AAAATTTAATTGAATGGATGATGTAGTTATTTTAGGGATGTTGAAATATTTAAATGGGTGATTAAATGAAAAAGATTAAAATTATTAATAACTATATCACTCAACATAAAATTAACTACCATAACATAGGTGTGTTCCCAAGTAAACCCAAATAAGATAAAAATTGATTTTTTGGATGAACATATAATAAATAAGAATACACTTCCTAAATATTTAAAATGTTGGATGAATATCCCTATGGAATGTATCAATAGAAAAAAAAAATTTATTTATTGAAATCATCTGCATAAATCAACAAAATTCCAAGAAAAAATGAAAATTTTGATTAACGTTATAGATTGGAATAATGGCTTCCATAACGCATCATGTACTGTTGGATATTTAAAATGTGTATGGTGTGGGTATTATAAAAATAGATGTACTAGGTGTAATCCTGTAAAGATGATCAACTAGGTTGTATGAGAAAATTCATTACATGTGACGATTAATAGGAAATGATTGATTTATGAAAGATAAAATTTATTTTAACATTATTGATTTTTTTTGAATGTATCAAACATTATTAAATTATGGATTATGAATCGTAATACATAATTCATGGTTTATAATATTGGGAAGTGTTATAATGAAATAAGATGGTGAATTTAAAAATAATGTTTTATGATATAATTGAAATTATTGATGTTATTATATATTTTGATTCAAGAATAAATTTGTCTATTAATTTTATGAATGATATTGATATTTGTGAATAATGAAACATCTAGATATTATTTAGTTGTAGTTTTTCTATAATTATTTCCAAATATATATTGAACGAAACTGATAAACTTGAAAAGTGATTTAGTGGGAAGTTCAATTTTTTAGAGAACTTAAGATTGAGGGTTACATAGCATTTAACATGTTTTTGAGTTTGAAATATTAATTTTTAGTTTGGATAAAGTGTTTATTGGTTTTGAAAATATAATTTTTTTTATATTTGGTGAGCTTAATATTCATTAGTGATTTGAGGATATAATGATTTATGTTATATTTGTTGGAGTTTATATAATTTATTTATTAATCTAATATTTTCTACAAAATGCAATTTTTTATAGTGGATAAAGAAAATTTTAATTTTTCAAACCAATATTGTTATATTTGAAGTTTTATAGTGATTCATGTTATTTTAAAAAAAATATTACTATCTTTTAAGGGAATATATAATAATGGTATTCATGTGTTTGTTGTGTGAAATTATTATATAATTAATGTTGATGGAGGATGGCGCTCACTCTCGTCTCCCACCGATGGTGAACCCTGAGCTAGGGTTTGGCGCTGGCTGCTGCCGCGACCCCTCGTCCCTCAGTGGGGGGAGGGGGATCGTCTTCTCCTGCGCTTGAATCTGGGAAGTGTGGTGATGGTGCTCTCTATCCCCCGCTGGCCACAGGCTTCCTCTTTCCGACTATCAATGTCTCCCCAAAGGACCCCGGATGCATCTCCGGTCAACCCGTTGTTCCAGTTACATTGCAGGAATTCTATGAGGCTTCGGCGCAGCTTTCTAATGCCCTAATTGCAAGGTTTGTGAGAAGGCATCTGATGTTGGAGGATTTCAATAAGTTTGTAAATGAAAAATGGGGGCTCAAGAATCTTGCGCATGTTGGAATTATTGGACCGTGACAAATCCTCATCCTGTTTTCGGATGATGAGGATTTGGGAAAGGATTGGTCCCGAAGTAAGATGGATTCTAGTTTCCATCATCTTTGATGGACCTTTGAAAATCATTTGAATCGTGATTCTCCAAACTCTGCAATCTGGTTGCAGTTGTCGGGTCTTCCCATCCCTTTTCAAAATCCAGGACATCTACGCTTGATAGGTAATTCCATTGGAAGTTTTATTTGCTGTGATCAAAGAACTACTTCTTTGTCAAATCCTGCCACTGCGACATTCTGTGTTGAAATGGATCTCTCAATAGTTCCGCCAGAGGTTGTATGGATCATCGTGGAAGGAGAATACAGGTACGCTCAAAAAATTCTTTATGAAACTTGGATTCTGTTTTGTTCCAATCGTTTCAAGATGGGTCATGAAACAGTTAAGTGCCGAAGAAAGATTCAAGCTTCCCTTTCGGGAGTGTCTAATAATACTGGCAATGATTATATGGTTCAGACTCAAGCAGATCTGAATCTAGGGGCATCTGAAACTGGATTGGTCCCGGCGGTTGATGATATGGTTCAGCATCAAACAGGTGTGAATCCAGGGGTATCTGAAATTGGATTGGCCCCAGTGGTAGATGATTTGATAAATAATCAGGTCCTTGTAGATGTTTATTCAGAATTGTGTGTGGGGCAAGATACCCAATCAGGAGAATTGCCGAATGAAATTAACATAGGTATGGAAGTTTCAATGCAGGAAAATGAGAGCTCCATGAATATGGCTAGCAGAAAGGGGAAAGAAGTAATGGAACAACCTGATTAACGGGAGATGAAGGCTGATGAGTCTGACTTACAGTATATGGGTAGGGGATGTGCTGTGATGCTGGACAGCTCTAAGCCTATGGAATTGGTGTCTGAATAGAAGAACACAACTTATGGCCTGGTGTAGGTAAATTTTCATGAACTGTTTATTTGTTCTACAAATAAATTTGCAGTGCTGGCTGATGTTGGATCAAATGAGGAAAAAGAGATGGAAGTGGTGGAGGAAATTGTAGAGAATGAAGGCAATGTTGGCCTGGACATATTGAGTGGTAAAGGTAAAAGTCCATGCACTGATGACACAATCAAGATATCTCAACTGGAAGATGGGAAGGATGGAAATGTCAACCCTCCTTTGGCCCATAAAAATAAGTGGGGGGGATAGATCTGATTGTGAAGAAGAGCTCCACAGTCACAAAATAACTTACATTGATGCTGTGAAGAATGGAATTCATGAGACCCTAAGCAAGGAAGTGGATGAAAAAACTCAAACCAGGAGGAAGCCAAGGAGAGACTATACGGATCTACCCAAACCAATGGTGACAAGGTCTGCACACAAGATTGTAGGGTCACAAGAAAATGTCATTGCAAATGGGTACAGTGGCCAACGAAGAGGAGGGTCCCCGATGAGGGACAAAGGATTCAGTGGGAAACTACCGGTCAAATAGAAGTTGTCTGAGGAAATGCTTCGGAAGAAAAATGTGTACCTTGAGATGATGCGCAAATACGAATCTTATGAATGGGAGTCAGCTAATCCTGGTGATGAGTTATCTGATGATGGGGAGAAGGATGCATATGGTTTTGATGTAATGTAGCGTTTTTATTTTCTACTGACTTTACTTGCACTTTTCCTTTAATAAATTTTAAGAACCAGGCTTACGCCTGGTTCAGACTTTCTTGGTAAATGTTGATTGATGATTAAAGCTAAGGTTGATCATGGTGAAAATACTAATAAAATATTAAATAGTTAATTTTGTTCTGAAATTGGAGAGATGTATTTAGGTGGATTTCTATCATTAGGTATTTAAGTAACTGTTTAGATTTAACTATGGGGGTCATTATTGATTTTTAATAGATTAATTTATTGTTTCTTAATATGAATATTTATTCATTTTAGATAACGTATACTACCCATTTATGTTGGGGTTGGTATATACAAATAAAAGGAATGAACTTTCATTCATTTAAGGATCATATGATATGTTAAAATTAAATGTTGGGGTTTCATACAGGAAAAATATTTCTTGATTATTTATTTCATAGAGTAAGAGATTAAGTAAATGTGAAAATGGATCTAAACATTACTAAAGGATAAAATAATTTTTATGAGATAAAAGGAAATCAAGTAAGTATATTTTATCATGTTATCTATAATATAGTAAATTAATCCCTTAACTCTTGAAAAAGTATCAGGAAATAAAAATATCATCCTAGGACCATAATTCTTTATGAATTGATAGTATACACCACCCCTCAGTGATTTATGGATTTTTTGCTACTAAATTTCTCATGAATACATTAACTATCATTATTTAGGATTCTTCAATTGTTATACATCTTCTCTTTGTACATATTTTCACATTACATTAATTTTTTCTTATCTTAAAAAAGGGTAATGTATTAATTCATGTAACTTCTATGATTCAATTTTCCCTATTTTAGAGTAAGATTTTATATCCCACTGTATGATTAGTTTTTAAAGAGATATATGTTATTGTATTTTACACATTGTTAAAGAGATAAAAATTATTGGGACACAATTTATTTAGGTGGTAAAATGCAACACCTTGAATTTTTTTTCTTGAAATGATAAGCTCGATAGGTTATTCAACACCCAACACATCTGATTATTTTAACTGTGATATATAATAGGTATAAAATTATTAAAATCTGACTGTTATAAACCATATTTTAAATGTGTAAGTGTGAATAGAAAAAATTTCTTTAAAAAAATAAAAAAAAATGATTTAAATAATTAAAATGAATTTATTATTACATATTAAATAAGAAACCACATTTGGTAAAATAATTTTCTACTTAAAAAATATTTTTTCATAAATAAATTCTTTATTCATGTTTCTTCATAGAAATTATAATTATTTTAAAAAATGTGGTGAATTATATTACATTAAATTAAAATTATTTCTAAAATAACTAATTCAACATTATATTTATGTGAATTTAATTTTTTTTTTTTAAAAAAATTCTTTTTCATTAAATTGGAAAAATAAATAATGATTTCCAAAATAGTAATTTATTTTGATGAAAAATATTAATTACTTTTGAAATTTTATTTTTTTTAATATTTTAATCCTTTCTTTTTACATTATCTAATTAATTAACGTGAAAACTACTTTATTAAATATTTTTGTATAATTTAATTTTGTGAGTAAAGAATAAAATATTCTGAATATTATTTTTCTTAAGTATACACTTTTTTATTATCGTAATTAATTAAAATAATCTATTTAATTTAAATTTTTCAACAAATTGTATGTATTATATATTAAAAAACATTTTTATATTCCTTTTTTTCTTTTCCAAATACATGGATTAGAAAGAAGTAATTTTTTTGTTAACAAATACATTATTCAAATTTATGTTTTCATTGAAGTTTAGGTGATTGACATTAAATTATATGACATATTATAATTCAATTAGGTAAAATGAATTTATTATTAATGATAATAATAATTAATATTATATAATATGTTGAAATAAAATTTTATTCATGTTTAATAGTAATGAAACTAAAATTTTGTTACCATGTTTAACGTAAAATTGGTAAATTGTAAGGTGTTTAGGCCAATAGATATGTGTATAAATTCATCTTAATATTCAATTTTTTTTACTATTTTGCTATATTTTATCACTATATTATCCTAAAGTCTAATTAATGGTCATTTTAAGCCACTTTATCATGAATGTAACTATATCCCACATAAGTATTTTATAAAAATTCATGTATGTCCCACCCCTATCATATAAAAGGCCACCTCTTCTCTTATTCTATTCATAAAATTTTAGAATTCTAAATCCTACACTAAAAAAACAAAACATTTCTAGATTACTTCCCATAATCATCGATATTATTGTATTCTCCAAATAATAATCATTCAAGGATTAAAGACTATGCCAAAGTAGGTCTCTTAAAGAAGAGGTATAAATAAAAACAAAGATATTTGAATTTTACTTCTTCATCAACAATATATAATCCCATTGTATCCATGAAAAATAAGACTGACATATAATTATAAATATACTTAGAATTTATCATTATTATGGAACAAAAAATTTCCCCATAATCTCCACCAAATGGAAATGGAAAGCATAGCTTGTCTATATTTGTGTAGTACAACATAAACATAGTAGCATAATTAATTTTAAATCACATTAATTTAGGGTTTTTTATTATTCTAAATTTACATTTTATATATTTTTTATTCAATAATTATTCTTTTTTAATTATACTATTTAATCTAACTTCTTATCATATAATCTGCTTAAAAATTGTAACATTGATCAGGCGTACATGTGGATACCACCACCATGAAGTGATGTGAATCATTTTATATTTATTATGTACAAGTATGGAAGTAAGAATATATTTAGATAATATATATAAGGTATTTATTATATAATACTCATTTTTGGAAATGTGAATTATTATTTATCATTATTTCATTCCATCCACTAAAATTGGAATCATCACTGATGCGTACATATGGATTACATTCCCTAAGTGGTGATGTAAATGAATTTTCATCCCCACATTATAGAAATGATTATAAAAGTTTTACAACAACTAAATATTATAAATATTACATGATTAAAATTTTAGATATGTTTGAACATTTTTAATTTACAGTGATCACAACTACCAAGAGAAAACATACTTGATAAATGTTGAAGATAACACTAAAACACACAACTTAAATATAGAATTATTAATAAATAGTTGATCAAGTGACATATATGGTTCCTATATTACATTTTATTTTTAATATAATTATTTTAAATTATTAATTTTAATTTAAAATTATTATACCATATTTTTTATTTCATACAAATCAAGTAAAATATATGCTAAGGGTTCCTCAACCGAATTATTCATTATGGAGACATCTTTGACGGTATACCCATAAATATGTCTATGATTATTAAATTAAAATTAAATTAAATTATATATGATGCATACTCAAAAATACATAAGATTTAAAGCAAATGTTTAATAATCCATTCCAAAGGGAATGTTATTCAAATTCTACCAATGCGGTAAGGGTTTGTATTCTCAAGTTATCTTCTTTTAGACATATGATATGTTGTAGAAATATCTAAATTTATTATATGTATATTTTAGTAACCAGAAATATTATTTCATTAATCTATGTATAATAATTTTATTTAATGATTCATTTGCTTTTACTCCAATTATTTTATTTATGGATAAAAAATTACCAAATCATTAAGAGGTTTACATTACAATCTCATTTATCCCGGATTTTTTATGTTCTAATTTGTGATGGTTAAATTATATAATTCACATATCCAAATTATTTTGTTTCTTATATATATTTTATTACTATATATTTCATATTTTCATTTCATTTATCTATATTAATGTACTCAGGAGAAAAAAATAATGTATTTAAGGACAATTGACTTTTTTTCTACATCGGCCAAGATTTTACATTTTTTTCAAATCCATATATTATATAAAATTTTATTAAAAATTTTATTGGTTACCTATTATTTATTTTAGTTTCAATATAATACATTTTAAAAATTTTGTAATATTTTTCTAAAAAGAATCATTATGTTGTTTTTTGAACATGGTGAATTGGGATTTTTTATGAATGTAAAAATAATATTTGTTTTAACACACACCACAAGAATGTGTGTACCCCCATCATGAATTCACAATAAATTAAATATTTAATTATCTGTTTCCATGTTTTATTTGAAAATAATTTTCATTACTATTATGTAAATTATTTCACATTATAATAATTATTTCAAAATTGAAAAGTGTATTTTGCTTAAGAAATGTCCTAGTGTTATTTGCGATGTTTTTTCATCTTTTAACACATCCTTCTATGATTATTATACTTCATTAGATATGTGCTAAAATTTTATAATGTTAATTATTTCCTTGGATGGTTTTTGATTTTTTGTTATGAAATATTAATGAATCCCTTTTTCGTTTCCATAGATTAATCTATATTGGAGTGATAAATATTTTCGTACTACTATATAGGAAATTGGATTATATTATGAATATATAAATGGTTATTCTATTATAATTCTCTAGTGAATTAGGTAACATTGATAAACTATGACAATAAAGGGTACATATGGGTTATCTCATGCCCAAAAAGTGTATTTGGGAAGGTTTTCAAAATCTAGAGAGAGGCTATGTGTGAGGTTATCCCAATCCCGAAGTGGTAACATGGATGGTTATCCCAAGAATAACATGTGATGGATGTATTCTAATGCCACATTTATATATTCTTTTTATTATTATGGTCAAGCAACATAGTATACCTCCCATTTATTACGTGATCTTATGTCATTTTTATGCTACCATGACTCATGTTCTTTGATTACAATATGATTCATGTATTATAGAATGTAATGATTTATTCAATTCCTCATGATTTTATGAATTCATGGGTATTAATTTCATTTGTTAAACTCTTATTCAAATATACATTTTATCATTATGTAATTACATAGTATTAATTAGTAAAATCTCCCTTATTTACACTTATAAATAAAATAAGTGTACATTTTTTCATTTTCCCAGTTTATGAAGAGATTTTTTTAATACTATACCTATTAAGGGTGTTTTTTAGGAAGAAATAAGTTGAAGAAGGTATAAATCATTAGTTTCATGGGTATTTTGTATCCATCATTCTTATGACTCTAAAAAATTGTGTTTCTAGAAAGAATACTAATGTCATATAATATAAATTATTCTATAATGTTGTTAGATTTATTTTTGAAATGTGTCAGTGATTATAATCCCTTTAGAGAAATAGAACAATTTCAGTATGATTTGTAAGAAACTACATTACCTTAAATAATGGTATTCATCACATAATACCATAAATAACAATTTGTATATTTTATTTTTCATTAAAATGAATGAATTATATAAGGGATGATGATACATTAAAAAAATTATATATAATTAAAAACATACCATTGAGATATAATTTATGACTTCATGATATGAATAATCCCTTGAAAATCGATTCGTAATAAAATTATAAAATCCAATTCACCCAAGTACTACAAACATTATTTTCAAAATCAAACATAACCTTCCACTAGAGGAAAACCTATTTGGAACTACCGAAGAGTCTAAAACCTCGTTAATATTTGAATAGTTCATTAAATATTTGATGGAAGACTTTTCAAAGAACATTTCGTATGTATTATATTTTAATGTATATTTTATAAATTTTAATAAATTAATGACCCCACTTGATTTATAATATATTTTGAAGAGTATATTTTGTAAAATCATATAATTATATATATTGAAATAGTTATTTACCTAACACATGTATTAAAATTTTACATGAAATCTTGAATCATTATTTAATGAATTGAACATTGAAGAACCAATCATAATCATGTCCCTTTTTTACGACGTGTTTTAAATCCACAACTATAATGTTATAGATTCATAATCTTATTACGAAAATATAAGAAATATCGAAAACCATATTTAAAAAGTGATCCACGAAAACCATAGTTCACCACGAAAAAAATTGTGAAATATAACATGATAAAGGAATTGAATATGTTGAAGAGAATGTAAAAAGAAGATATTGACTTAACAAATAAGTCTCAATACACAGATGAATTATAAAAAATATATAATGGGTGAGAGGAAAAATGGGGGGGGGGGATATTGTGGATAAAAATTATGAATTGGAGGATAGTGAATGAGTTTTCTGTGTAATATCAAATAATTTAATTTAATTAAATACAAATTTTCGTATAAAATACACCCTTTGTACAGTTTTCATGCAATGTTTACAAACCCATTTGCAGACCATACAATCCATACAGGGTTAACCTAGGAATAATGCATGGTTACTAGCACATTTTTTTCAAACCATTCAACACCATTTTAATGATAATATCATAAAACTATAATCTCATATTTAGAGTTCTCGCATGGTTTGGAAAAAATATGGAAAAACTAGGAAAAAGATAAAACTCTAGTTTAAAAAACCAACATAATGGGTCATGAAACTCTTCGAGAGGAATATATTTATGTTCTAAAAAATAGTAAAACTATAAAATATCTACCCCCATAATTTCAATTGTAACAAATTTATTACTTATGAGTAGAATTACCTTCACTATTCTCATTATTAAAAAACTGGGATTTTAGGATATTAAATTTGACAAAAGATATTATAAATAATTTAATCCCATTTATGAAATAAAAAAAATATTTAAACACCCAATCCAAAAAACAATATATTCCAAATAAAATTTAAAATTAGTTCAAAAAAAAAATTTTAGTTAATAAGAATATGATTTCTAAAGGGTATTGGATGAGATTTAATTAACTAAGTGAGAGAATAAAAAACGATAAGCCCTATAAATTGAAGATAATAATCTATAAAATGGATGAGAACTCTATAGACTACCATTCCATTGTTGATATGGGTTAGGGTTAGAATGAATTAACTATCTCCAAAAACCAAATATAATTACTCAGCAATTAGAAATATAAATACGAATGAAACCACAAATAACCAAAAATCTATAAAAGTCTATGACTTCCGATTCTAGAAGGAAAAATTTGAATACACAATCCCAACATAAAGGTTCTCTTATGGTGGTTCCCACAATATAATAATAATTCCATTCTAGTTCCATATTAGGATACAGTCCACCCAAGTTATCGGGTCAGCCCATGACATCAGTCGAATGGTGCACTCAATCTAAAATGACTAAAAAATAATTTTAGACATAGAATTATACCATATTATTAAGGTTTTTTCACAATGATTCAATAACAAATATACATTCCCTAAAAATATATGGCATGATCATTTGGTAATTTAGAGTCCCATAATATAAGTACAAAAAAATTAATTACACTTATATGATGTATACATTATAGAAATTAGTTTTTCTCATAAATAAAAAACATTTGAAAAAAATAATTTCTATAAAATGGTAATATATTTTTCATTCAGAAAAAAAAAATTTAATTTTAATTTGTTCTCTTATGTAACAAAACATATTCTCTAAAAATAGATAAATAAATTTAAAATAACATCAATGAAGATAAAAAATTAAAATGAAATAAAATAATGTACCGAAAAATAATAAAATGAGTCTTATAAATTTAGGGAATCAAAATTTATTATTAAATAATATCACTACTAACAAATGTTATATATGATAAATAATATCAAGTATAATGGGCACATAGGGTTCCATTAAATGGCCTAAACATTACTATTAAAACACTATAATGAAGGTACTAGTGTTGTGTATCTATAAACATACCTAACATCATGTGTTTCCTTACTTGTCCAAATGTAGGGGAAATGAATTAGTGAAAACTCAATCTTTGAAGACATTATCCCAAGAATAAAAATATGATATTATACAATGTCTTTCTAAACCTCACCCTAAGCTACTAAGGGATTCCAAATAAATATAAATAATTGTGAGAAAATAATTATTAATATACATTAATAAATATTTCATCATAGTCCCACATCCAAACTGGATTTAGAGATATAGCCATGTTTCATTACGGATTATAACTACAGATTATCCTAAACTCTATATTGGTATCATTCACATAAAAATATAATCCTAAATTTCATTGCGTATTTTGTAACAAAAACATGGTAATTCATTATGGGTCATTGATATATGAAAATTTATTCCTAAATGATCAAACCAGGTCATTTATATATATATTTCAAAATACAAAAAAATTAAAACTCCTTAGAAAAAAATCAAATAAGTAACATGAAATCTATATCATTTATTTTTCTAAAAAATTAATATAAAAAATATGCTCAAAATTTTTGAATACCATTATGGAACCGATTTAATTAATAAAAAATAATTATAAATTATTTATTACCATCAAAAATTCAAAAAACACAATTAATGGAATAAAATATATTCATTGCGATTCAAAGTAGTTTTTAATAATTAGAATCAAATGAGTAATACTCAAAACATACATTACCTTTCAAATTATAATAAAATTATTTTAAAATCATTTCAAATACACTTGAAAAACATTTGTGTCACATAAAAATACATTAAAATCACACAAGAATAAATGATTCCAAATTTAATGGATTAGACATGGTGTAACCTACCTTAATAAGGTCACATTTATAACTTTTAGTTTTACTCCACACAAAAAATGTCATGTGTATCCTAGAAGTACAGGATAAAGATTACAATCAATAAATCTACAATTACAATATTATCTAATAATATCATTAGACTCCATGACCTCTCTAGGAATATAAATTAATAAAATTTTAATAATATCGTTAGAATATAGATGTATGATGGGATTACGTCATAAAATTGGATTTTAAAAATATTATAATTCTATGAAATCACTACCGGGGTGAGATAACAAGAGGGATGTACAATTAGGTCAATGTAAGGTAATTTAGATAAAGGATTATATGGTTTAGGTGTTAAAACAAAAATGTAATTTTATTAAATTTCAAATCCTTTATTACATGTATACATCAAACGGGTTGATCACAAGGTTGGTGAAATCATTATCAAACTGTGTGAGAATTATTGTATTTACTGATCCATAATGTATGATTTTATTTCACTAGTGGCAATGAAATGCACTAAATATGTAACCCCACACTATTTAAATGGAAAATATTATACAAAATATCCTCACTATTTATATATCAGTGTCGAATCCATGAAATAGGAAAAATATCCGGTTTTCCAAAAACATTCAAATAGAAAATCATGAAAGTCATGAATATGAATAATAATAAATAAATATATAATAATTATACTCAATTTTGGGTATTGAAATAGTATTTACAAAATGATATTTTTGTTTCATTCAAACAAGTTCTGTTAATATATTATTGGAATAAATTATTAAGGAATGTAATTTTTTTAGTTATTACTTTTATATATAATGTAAACCATAAAATTTGTATAAAGAAATATGAAATTAAATATTATTATTATTTTATATTTTTTATTATGAATCCAACAATAAATATCATATATTACATTGGTTTAAGATTAACTAATGTGAACAAATTTATAAAACAATTTGTAATAGTTTGTTCAATGTTAGTGTTTTTTATTTTTTATAAAATTAATGGCTATATCAGTTTTAATAAATAATTTAAAAAATATATATTTATAATTTTACAAATAATTATTAGACTTTATAATTTATGACAAAATAATCTCACATGAATTACCATTAGAGTACTACTTTAACATAATATTTATGATAAATTAGGTGTGTTTGGTGAATTAGATTTTTTATATGGAAATATATTATTTTAAACTATACATAACTCATAAAAATACCCATATATATTTGACTAAAGTTATAAATTAGTCTCTAATTCAAGATCTACTCTATGAATCATTTTTTTTCTAACTCAAATAATTTACCATATTAGATGTTCCTAATCATATTTTCTATTAAATTATGATTTTATATATTTCACACATTTTTATAAGAATCAAATGAAATAATCTATATAATGTTATTTGATTTTTATTTTATTCAATAAATGTTCTATAATAATGAAATTAAAATATCATTTGTAAATTATATCTAAATTCCAAGTATATTTTTAGATAAATTTATTTTTGATAAAATCATAAATCATAATGATATATTTAATATAATACTATTACATCATAATAGATGTGTTATGTGACATAACGAGCCTCATTCACTCATACGTATCAGATCCCATTATACCCATGCCCTAAATCATTCCTCCACATATGAATGAGTATATCTACTAATAGTGATATTATATCATAGTAATGTGGGGAGACTATACCATATTTTATAGAGTATTTAAAAATAGTAAATAAAAAAAGTATGAATATTAATGGGGCAGAGAATGGGGAACCATCCATAAAAGAACAAAGAATTATATGTTGTAATATTTCCAAGTCAAAATGATCATGATGTTATGAAAAAGAAATAGAAAATGTGAAATAATAAATGTGAAAACAAAATATATAAAATACATAAATATGAAAACATCATGAGTATCTGAAAAAGTCGATCATTATTACTAAGACATTTCATACACAAATATCTTGTCTTGAGAGATGGTAAATCATTAAATTAAAAAATGTTTTATTAGAGATTTGTATTGTTATAGTTCCTTTAGAAACATTGATTCACAAAAATATGATTATTTAGTGAACTATATCATCTATCCCTAATTTAATATTATAAAGAACTATTATTTTACATATCATTCCTAAAACCATTCTATATTACATGGTGAAATGAAACATAAGAATTAGTGATATCAGATGCTCAAAAAGTGTAAACAAGGATGATTTCAATATAAAATGGGAATGCTGGTATTTTAACATGAGAATATCAATTGAAAACCCAAACATTTATATTATTGATCATTAACATGTTACATGGAATAAATCATTGTAATTGGTAAGACATGAATCATAAAGTAATTAAAGAGCATAATTATGGGGGTCATAACATTGACATAAGACCTAGATTATTGAAATATACATAAGCATATAAAATAAAATTTCAATCATGCCACCAAGACATTAAGAATAAGATAGAATTTGAATAACTACTCATGTACCTTATTTATCCATATTATAACATACCATGCACCTTATTTTAGGCTTTGGATAACCTGATGTGTGTCTTATTTTGGGTTTGGGATAATATAATGTTTCTTATTTGGGGTCATATAACATTAATATTTATCGAATAAATTTTAATTAGATATAATTATGAGTGTACAACTAAAATAGATAAAATAATACATATTTTCTCCATAATATCTTAAAACATTAATCTTATCATAACCCATGAAAATGAAATAGGTCTTATAAATATTTTATCATTTTATAACTCTTGGAAAAAAGAAACATTTTCATAAATATATTTTTTTCCATATTAATAAATTATTCATATAAATAATTGTGATGGTATCATTAGATTATATATGATTTATATTATAAAAATATTAAATTTTTTTAATTATCAATGAATATAAATACCTATAAAATATCATAAAAACATTCCAAAGTGAAAAAACCGAAAAACCCAAAATTAAATTTTAAATTTTAAAAGTATCATATATATATAAATGGAAGTTTCAATTTTAAAATAACCACTTTTATTTTTATAATAATTAAATTTTTTCATAATCATGAAAGATGAAAATATTTACGATTCTCTGCACTTGAAAGTAAATATTCATTTCATGTTTTTGGTAAAAAGAAAAAACTATCTTATTCAGAAAATGAAAAAAAATATTTTTATTAATATTTTTTAAATAATTAACGAAGGATAAAAAGGAAATTAAAATAACATTGGATAATTGAAAACATTCCGGATATTATTTTAGAAAATATCGATATGGAAGAAAAATAATTTTTGACTGAAGAGATTAATAAATTTGTTTCTCCTCAAAAATAATATTTTTGAATCTTCGGGTCATAACAAGAGAGAAATAAATGAAAAATATGTAATTAATTGAAATAATTTCGGTAGAATAAAATAATTTTTATTTCAAGAGATATATCATATTATTTTATCCTTGTATACATAATCATTTAAAATCATGTTATATATTGAAATTGTAATGTAAAATTTTTACCAATTTGGAATCATTTATGTCGAATGCAACAAAAAAATTTAATATATTTGGATATATACATACCATAATTTAATAACGTTAATCATAAAATAAATTAATTTTTAGTATATAGACCACACCAAACCAAGTAATGATTATTGGATGTGTCCCAAAAAAATAAAAATCTGAAAATAGACCCTTACATCACATCTCATCTTCCCTAATACACATTGAAACCACATGTATAATAAATATGAGATTATTATAGATCTATTTAAGAATCATAAAAATAAATTTCATTAATTGTAAGATTTACATAGAACCATTTCCATCCTTTGAATCATAATTATTTATTCAAATCATAATTCTAGTCATAACTACTTTGTTTTTCATGTATGTTTTTATTCAGTAGTGTTTGTCATTGTACGTTGATTATGGCACCATAATCTCTAAATTTTTTATAATATTATAAATATAATATATATAAATTATTAATATATATTTATAGTCATTAATTATTGGTAGGTATACAAAAATATGTTTCACCATTAATGGATATAGTAGGTTTTACCTAAGCATGAATGCTACATCAAATTTTCAAAAGATGAAATGAATGATATATAAATATAAATTAAAAATCAATGAATAATTTTTATTCAATTTTTATCATATATATTCATTAAATATATCCATATTACAATCCACTTAAAATTAAAATGAAAAATTTATCACATCGTTCAAAGAGGAGGTTGTCCACATATACACAAGAGAAAAATTAACTATTTTCAATTAGTTGAGAGGTAATAAGGAAAAAGTGATATTATAAATAAATAATTATAGTTAGGAAATAATTATCATTTATATAAATTAAATAAATTATTATATCAATCCACGAGAGATGGTGATTGGAAATAAATTACATTAGTTTAGAAGGGAGTAGTTCCCCATACACATGTTCGAGAGTTTCATTTAGAATTATATAGTGGAAGACATTGATAAATTTTATGTAATTATAATAATATAATTTCATTATAAAAAATATTTTATTGTTATTATTTTAATATATTTTTTTATATTTTATGTTTATTTAAGTATAAATAAAATAAAAACTATCACTTATGTATGATTTGTCTTTTTTAGAGACCTCTTTAGGTTTTAAAAAAAAAATCATTCCATTGAGGGTTTCACTAAAAAGAAATAAATTTTAGGTCATTTTTATGGGTGAAAAGAAAGTATATTTTTATGTACTATATGATATAAATGTATTTGGAAAAATTAATAGAATATAAGAGGGGGTGTCCTTTTATAATTGGAGGAGTGGACAAACATGGAATTTTTTACAAGAATAATTTATACCAAAATTTGAAAACAAATATACAAAAAATGGATAATTCCAAAACATATATGGTAGAATGTATTAATATGTCCATTAAATAAATATTAGTAATTTGATTTTGGTCAATTTACCCCGTATCATTTTAGTTTAACCATCTACATTCCTCATTTATTGATTACCTCTATAATTGATTTTTATTATTTTTAATATTAATTATAACAAATAATAATGTTGGTATTACAAAATAATTTTTATTATGATCTTTCCAAACATGGAATCTATTTTTTGACAATCAATTCATAGATGTCGAATAATTTAATTTACAATTAATCTTATAGATGTGTTGAAAAAAATAGTTTCTAAAAAATTTATTTAATTTGTATAAAAAGTATTTATATCTATATACAAATTTTTTTTAAAAAAAATCCTATACTAGACTAATTAAAATATTATATATATAATTTCACTTTCAATTAATTTTTTTAAAAAAATCGATTAATGTAAATGTATTAAACCAAATGCAAGTTTTAAATAAAAACAATTTGTCACTATACATCGAAAGATTAAATTTTTTTTAAAATTATCACAATTTAAATCAATGTTAATTTTTTTCATGATATTATATTACTATTTTAGATTAATTTTATAATAGTATAAAACAATTAACTTTAATTGTTTTCTCTAAATGAGATAATCCCCCTCTTCAAAAAAATATATTTTTAAGCATAAAAAATTTTATATTCTAATACCGATGCCATAAAAATAATTAATTGAATGAAAAACAATTGTATTTACACTAAAATATTATAATTTATATAACAATTTCCACCAACTTTTATATATTTTAATAATGAAAATAAAAATACATTACAGTCAAAAAAATTTCATTCATAAAAACATTTCCTTTTCATTTATATGACATATATTTTCATTTATAATCAATTGAAAATTAATGGATTTATTTAATACATGTTTAAACCATTTTTTATTTATAATTTAGTTCATAATATTAATACCCACAAATTTATTTTTTTATTATTTAACGATATATTGTTACGGTTTGTTCAAACATGGTGTAATGTGTAACAAAAGCTATTCAGGAAACTAATTTTTTTTGAAAATATATATATTTAATGAAATATTAGTGTGGTAGATAATATAACCATTAATGATATATTTTCAATAAAATATATATAACACTATTACATATGATTGAGGAAAATTTCATCTCATCATATCATTGGGTTCCCATTTAGTTTCTTCAAATTGGTTGTTTTATTACAAAACAGTGATATTGGGAGTGGTCTTCATTGGTAGAAAATTCTCTCCATGATGCATAATATCCACCAATTATTCCCTGTAATATAGATCATTATCCAGTTTTACAACCACTAAATTTCATTCTGGTGAAGGTCTTGATATATACATCCTTAGAATAGATACATGGATCACATCAAGAACTTGAGAGAGGTTCCGTGTAAGTGCCAAATTATAAACTACCATACAGAAATTATCAAGAATCTCAAAGGGATAAATATACCTAAATATTATATTTCCAATTTTCATGACTCCCATATGATTCTTAATTGATGAAATTCATCCAAAAATAATTATCACTAACGTTAAAATCATGATCTTGTTGATGATTTTTTTCATTAATATTATGTCGAATATGAGCTTCCTTGATGTGGTATTGAAGGGTTATGAATTTCTACCCATTTTTATAACTTCTGTAGTTCCCAATAACATTATTTCTCCATCATCATCCCTTATTGACATGGTTATACACTTCCTTTAATATAGGGATTCATAAGGATCCATCCAAACACTTATGTGAAATTTATTATTTTATGTAAACTAAACAATTTTAATGTGTTGATCTCAACCACCATTAAAATACAATGACCATGTTCTTAGAATATCCTATAGGAATTGAATGGTTCTATTAGAATTAACATATATTTGAGGATGGTACATTGCGTTCATGCTCACCTCTTTATTATGAACATTCTAAATAAATTGGAAAAACATCAAGGAAACACTTGGATATAATTATGATACAATAAAAAGATGTACTCCATGTAACCATTCCACTTCATTAATGTATATTATAGAAGATTTATTAATATATATGTAATTTATATTTATAGTTATGTTTTCTTATTTGGTAGGTTGGTCAATTTCAACCCTAGTAGGATTTTGGTGTATCAAATTTTTTTGTGAGTTTGATGACAATATACATTGTTATATTTTCCAATTTTCATTCAAACATGGGTAATGGTTGATACATCTTATTATACCTTTACCTCTCATCCTTGAATTTTTGACATAGAAAACTGTAATGCCCTGGATCTAGGTGCCTCCCAATATTACCCCAAACCTGGATGGTGACAAGACCTCAAGTACATTTCCCCAAATGGAAGAGGCTGGATACTAGAAGCGAGGGCCAAGGTGTGATATTGGGGAAACTATGACCTGATTGGCAGAGAATACAAAACAAAAAATAATTGTTAACAATTGAGGAAGCAGTAATAACTAATAGAAATAAACAACAAAAGACTAAAACTGTATCAAGAAGAAGACACAATATATATATATATATATTATGCATTGAATATATATCTCAGAAAATATCCCAAAAATTCACAATGATGGAAATAAATACTAAAACCAAAGTACAAAAGGAAATGTAAACACTAGTAGCATTGAAAGCATGATCTTGGTCTCATGCTCCCGAGCTTGAAAAAAAACCAGGTACCTGATGAAGAAGGGTTCTTTCCCTTATCTGTACCTAAAACCATATAATCTGTTTTGGTCCAAAACATTACCCTAAAAGGGTGTGAGAGGAATCCCAGTAGGAAAATAACAAAAGCATTATGCCAAATTGTCTGTGAATATATATATATATATATATACACCATAAAATATGCAGAAATGAGCCAATAAACTAGGAATTACTCCATATTCAACAATTCTACAGTTTTCAATTATGTTCATTTACTTTAATAATTCAATCTATTGAGTAATTTATTCCTTTGGATCTATCCTCAGCTTTATATCCCTTATGTAAGTAACAAAATAGATGTCTTAGAATTCCATATAAATAAATCATGTAAGATCGAGTCCAATATTTTTCATTGGCTCTATAGACTCATCATAATCATTCAATTCTTCAATAACCACCCTTTGGGAATGTTATTACAGTATAATCCCCCGGGTATTACATAACAACAATTTTTTAAAACAGCCTTATAGGAAGATCTCCATGTCTAACCCTATTTTTATAACTTAGCACTAATCATTTTCAAAAGACTACCTGGGAAGCTCTCATGGTCAACACCCCTTGGTCAACATATCATCATTAATATATAAACAACCACCTAGGTAGCACTCACGGTCTAAAACCTCGGGTCGATGACCACCAGGTAGCTCACATAGTTAATACCCCTAGGTCAACATAACAGTAAAAGACACATAAATGACCCTACCACAATATTCTCACACAGTCAAATTTCACTTGGTCAAACATCCACAATGAAAATAACAAGAATACCATATAATAAGTAACTCCATCCTAACAAAACAAGGCATGCCTAATAGTCATTCTAGACCAATTGTCCGTAAAACAAAATCATCGTAAACACATCCACAATTGACCGATAAACTAGGTATATTAATTTTTTCATAGTTAAATAACCTTTATCAATTAAATAAACTATAGTTGGTGATAAAAAGTGTTAAATTCCAAAACATGCAATACCATAAATGTTTTTATATGGATATTTTATCATATATAATCTAAAAATGAACAACGAAAATAAAAAAACCACCTACCTCAATGTATTACAGTCGATATACATGAACATTGGTCTTTGAATCGACCTAGATAACCATATATCTAAAAACAGATGGAAAACTCCCAACAATGAATAACTCAAGAGAGAGGAGGAATCCAAAACAAAGGCTCTTGAGGAATTGCGAACTCACCGGTGGGATTCTAATGCACCTAAAAACAACTCAATCAAATGTTATATAGAGAATCAGGGTTTTTAACTTCATTATTCATTCCCGAATGCTCCTATAAAGAACCCATGAAGTAGAAGTTGGTTCTAGACAGGAGACGTGATTCCACTCTAATATATCAAATAAACAGAAAACTACATGGTGTTCTCATTAAATGTACATTTCATGTAGTATCCTTAACTGGCCCCTCCATTAAGTATTCTTCCATGTCACTACATGTTAATTTACTCAGACATTACACAGCCAGTACATGGCTGTACACGGAAACCAGGTACATATGTGTACACTCATTAGTACAATGCATGTACATAAAAAACCCCATTTCATTATTTTCCTAAAAAACAGCCTGAAATCATGTTCCATACCTGAAATGAAGATTCAGTTTCATACAAACTTCCCCCTTAAAAAATTAATCATGGAATTCCCCATGCATTGGTGGTGAAGATGAAAAATCAATAAACATTACCCACTCTAATCATATGTCGGTCTCCCTCTCCCAAGTCTCATATTGTACTCACCGTGCTGCCATATCACCCATACCAAATGGATCGACCAGCCACAAAGAACCTTCGTTTTTAAATCCATCATCCAAATACGGTTCTCCACAGAGGTTGCATCCACCTCTAACTCAAAATCCTTCATTTGAAAAAACAAAGGCGTGTCTGAAATGTGATGTCGTAGCTGAGAAACATGAATGATATCATGTAGATACCAGTACCTATGAGGTAAGTGAAATAGATAGGAAAATAGGAATACTGTCTCCAACACCTCAAATTGTCTGACGTATCTCAGTGAAAGCTTCCACTATCTCTTTATCCTCATTTTTCCCATCCTTGGTGTGACCCGTAAAAAAACCTGATCTCTGACCCCGAACACTGGAGGTCATCTCCATCGATTATCATAAAATTCTTGCCAAGACATTTCTATATCAATCAAATTATGAATCAACTCCACATGCTTTGTGTTTTCTTCGAAAAAACAAGGTCCTAACATAGCTACCTCTCTTACCTACATCTTACATAGGGGTGATCGACATGGAATACTATACAAATCCTCATAAGTATCCATCTAAATCACTTGTTAAAAACTATTTGTGTAGGAAAAATCCACTAGGGTTATGTGTCTAACCCAATATCCCCCATAATCAAGTACTTATACTCCATGCATGTCATCCAAAATGTGAATCGTACACTTAGACATTTCCATCTATCTGGGTATAGTAAGATGTACTCAGAAGTACATGTGTACTGAAAGCCTTATTTAGGCCATGCCAATCATGATATGTAAAATGGGAATCTCTATCTGAAACAATAGAGTGCAGAACCTAAGAAGACATATAATCTATCAGATGTACAACCTTCAATTATCATATACACTGAAGGTTTCTTTGATGGGATAGAAATTTGAACCCTTCGTGAGCCAGTCAACAATGACCCATACAAAAACAATTCCACGAGGATACCTTAGTAAACCCATCACTAAATCCATCGCAACATCATTCCACTTCCCCTTAGGAAAGGGTAACTACTGTAATTTCCATATTGGTCACTGATTCCCCTCATTTACCTATATCCAGGTAGAAAATCTCAAAAAAAAACATGAAACATCCCCCTTTATGCCTGGATACCAATACTAACGATGTAGAATTTGATACATCTTGGCGACACCTAGATGAACGACCCATAATTAGGCATGAAAACATGCAAAAAACTCTTCATTTATGTCTGCTGACACCCATACAAACACACATGAAAATGAAAAACCTCATCCTTTCCAATGATGCACCCAAGGGAAGTGTTTTATACTAGCACACTATCCCTTAGGACTAGACCATTGGAATATGATTGCGGCATCATTCACACAAGAACAATTATAGTAGATAAAACATCTATAGAAGAAAGAAACATCTTCCCGTGTCTATCATGAACCTCCAAATTCATCTCAAAAAACATATCTATAAGATTCCACTCACAACTGGCCTATGGAACTACCTAAATCTGGGTGCTTGGACACAACACATCATCCATTGTGTTGACTTTACCTAGCATGTAGTCAAGCTATATGTCAAAATAATGAAGGTACTTAACCCACCTTTGTAGTCTCAAATTTACATAATTCTTAGTGTAGATATACATGAGGATTTTTTGATCAGTTTATTCAAAAAATGATCTACCAAAATATAATGTCTCCAATAGTGTAAATCATGCACAACTACTACCAACTCGAGTTTATGTGTTGTGTGATTCATGTTATGTGTCCTCAACTGCCGAGACACATATGCAACGAATCCTCCCCCCTGCATTAGCACGTCACCTATCCTAATACCTGATGCATCTCTGTAAATTGTGTAACTCTGGTCCATCTTTAGAAAAACTAGTATCAATGCTGAAGTCAACCTCCCTTTCAACTCTTGAATTGATAAATCAAAGAAATCATTGCATAATTATTTCACACCCTTCTTATTAAGTCCCATCAATGGCTCTTCAAGGTGTGAAAATTCAGGTATAAATAATTTGTAGTTACCATCTATCCCCCAAAAACTCTATACATCAAAGAAGCTCTTTGGCGGCTCCCATTAAACTATTGCTCTCACTTTTTTGGTTCACTAATACTCTTGTCTCGGTGATAACATGTCCCATGAAATGAATCTGGTCCTTCTAAAATTGTAAATTTGAGTTGATAGAATATAAAGGATTCCATCTTGGTTTACTCAATGTGTTCTCATGATGGATGTAATAGTTGGGTCGAGTGTGAGAGTACAACAAGATATCATAAACAAAGTCTTCCAAAAATGAATCTAATTAATGATTTATCACTCAGTTCTTCAGTTCCATGAAAACATCTAGTGTATTTGTGAGACCAAACGACATAACCAAATACTCATATACACTATACATTCTCCAAAAGGTTTTAAGATGTATATTTTACGGTCTAACACACAACCGACGATAATAGGATCTCATGTCAATATTCAAGAATTCCTAGGCTCCTCAAAGTTTATCAAAGAGATCATCAATACTAGACATGGGATGTCGTTCCATGACCATCAACTGGTTTAACTTCTAGTAATCCACAAAATGTCTGAGGCTACTGTCTACATTCCTTTCCAAATGGAGGGGAGAACCCCAATTAGAAGTACATGTTTGGACGAAACATTATGAATGTAACTCCCATTACTGCTTCTTGAGCTCTATAACTTAAGTTGAGACATCCTATAAGGATGAATGGGAACCAGTTTCACTTCTAGAATGAGATCAGAAGATAAATCTATGACTCTCTACCGAGGTAAACCTGATAACTTTTGTAAGTGGATATCTATGAAACGATCCACCGCTAGAGGAAATTTCATCTGTGAAGTTCCCTAGTAATGTAGATATAAACTCGAAGTTTGGGATGTAATTACTCATATACCATGGTGCTTGAGTCCTTGTCTGCTCGCCTAGACATCACATTCACCCTTGTATAGAAAAGTCCCACCCTCTGGTGATTGGAAACTCACCCTAAAGAGATAGAATTCAAGAAAGGTCTAAAGGAGACCAACCATTCCATTCCAATAATGAAATAGAGGCATGTAATCTCTAATACCAATAGGTACGATATGAAGTGACACCCTCTAACCTCAATAAAGAAATACTTGACGTGACATACACTAATCGTCTAAATCCCCAATGGAGTTTCTAAAAACAGAACATGATCAGACATAAAGATATAGAGTCCATGGTTGTGTACAATGGAAACAAATATGAAACTATGGGAAACCCCTGTATCAAAAAGAAAATAACATATAACTAAAGAAACTGAAATCATAACTCTAGTCATTGAGGTTTTAGGATCCTTCTATTGTGTGGTATGGTCTATCGCAAAAGTATGACATGTACTGCAGCCTTACGACCCTGCTTGGATTGCATGACCTAACCCACCCTTCTGTCGTTCAAACCCTATCATCTGGAAACCATGGACACATCCACCTCATCAAAATTATGAACCCCAATTCCATGAATAATGAGAAACTGACTGTCCTCCTCCAATATGTGGAGTCATAACAGATCCACTCACACTCACTTCTAGTGAGAACATCCAGAAAAAATGATGAATGTGGCCTATCTTGATTCAAGATTTGCACTCGACTAGGTCCTTTTGGAAATGTGGCATTGTATTCCAACTATCCTCACTCTGTTAACACAGCACTGGGCTACCTGAATTAACATCACTTGAAATCTCTATGTGGTTCTTCCTACAATCATTTCAATGTGTTCCAACCCTAGATAATGAACCCATTTTCCTCACAGCTCCTAACTCCCTCATATTTCACTCTGTAATTAGCAACTGATTTACTATAGAAGTAACCGAAGTCATCTTGAAAACATTAAACTATGAATAGATTTCATACCTGAAACCATCTTCAAACTTCCTACATGTTGACAACTTTTCATCTCCAAAAAAAGGTGAAAAGCATTGAATCTCTATAAAGGGAGAAGAGTATTCCATCATTGAAAGAGCTCCAAGCTCCAAATATATAATCACCCTGGATCTGTTGGCACTCAATGACTCAGGGTATAAGTAATCTTATAAGGTCCTCTAAAATTCTTCATAATGAATATCATGATGACATCCCTCATGTGGGATAAAATCCCATCATCTCTTGGTGGAATCATATAGCATGTACCACAAGAGATTCACCCTCCCATATAAAGGATTATCTAGATTCTCAAAGATAGAAATCATGGAATCTAACCATGAATTTTAATCTTTTGGTCCTTTATCCCTTGAAAAGGTGGGAGGATGCGATTACTAGAACACCCTTATCTACTCTTCCATAGACGTGGTAGGATATGGTTCCCCTGGATAAGTCTATATCATCCTCATAAAGCCTTCAAAAAACATTGAATCAGTACCAACATTCGGTATAACAATTGTTTCTTAATTTGGCATGATAGTAGGATCTATTGGCAGACCTCGATCTACCATTTCTGGTGTCTGATCATTTCCCTATACCTGGCGTACAACCGCATGATTTCTTGGTGACATGACTTTTCATGGTCAAGTTCACACCTCAGTTCAAGATTATCAAGGAAATATAATTAGAAGTTGAAGAACGAAATAACCAAAATAAATCATTCATGTTTGAAAAAATATGGTTACACGGCATGTATATCTACCACATGTTTTGTTCTCATTAGATTTAAACATGGGTGTGTACCTCTACCATCATTTTCTTGTAACACAAAATTCACATAACATGTTCCTCTGAGACATGGCATGTACATGAGAATTCCCTCCTTCCTAAAATAATCTACATTGATAGAACTAATTTGTTCTCTCCTGGTGTAACACTACATGATTTTCACACTCTATTCAAGGCGTGTACCATGTATGTTCCATCCACCTGTGACATTAGTCACATGGTTGGATACACGGTCGATTACTACATGGCATGTATAAGATGTACACGAATTTTACAACCTAACTTTCATCCACCCCTTTCTTTAGTCAAATGTCTGGATACATGGTCGATAACTACATGGTGTGAATAAGATAGCCACGAAATCAAAATCCTAAATTTCATCCACCAGTTTTTTTATTCACACAGCCGAATACACGATCTTTTATGGCATGGTGTGTACTCCGAGTACATGGATTGTTCTACCAAATAATTATCAAACCCATGTCTCAGCTCACACATTCAATCCAATGGTTAAGAACTACATGGAATGTACACATGGTATATGGAATGTACATTTGAAATGCTAGTTCTTACATAATAGAAGAACATGTGGCCTGTGTTCACAACATCAGATGCGGTGTTGTCTCGTTTTCCAGATAGTAAGCCTCCGAAATGTCTCTAGAACCCTTAAAAACATTAAATTTTGTCTAATTCGTGAAATATTTTGACCAATTTGATCCCATACACCAGAAAATCAATGATTGAAATCGTTTTCCGTATCATAACATGATATAATTCAATTAATGTTCAAACATGATTTACGAAATTCTGATCCAAGAGGTCCTATAACACCTCAGTGAAAAAAGCTTGGCGTCCATCCAATTTAAACATCACATATTACAATACCCTATCAAAATAGTACATATTTAAATTAGGTATACCTTAAAAATAGCCTGAATTTGTAGAAAAACGTCTCTCAAAATAGCATGCTATCAGTAATGCACCCTAAATGGCATAACAAGAATACTTGACATGCAATATCTAGAAAGTGACAATATGATACATTAAATGGAATTCCTGTATATCATCCAATTTCAATAGAAATATAACCCCATTGATATAATTAATTACCACACAAAACAAGTGTGTCACCCAATGGTGAAATCAAATCCATTGTAACAATTCAAAAACCATAAAATTGCAATATTCGAGGTAACATAGATTTTACTTGTTCATGGGTTAGCTACTCCTAAACAAATATTATTACTGACACTAAGTTACTTCCTATCCTAGTCTACTGACAGAAAATATTAACATAATTCAAAAAAGAAACACTTCTCATACCAGTTTATAATTTCCTAAGTTTTGGTTCCATCCAATGGTTCCCTGAACGTTGTTCGTTACATTACTTCAAGTGCTTTTCCCCAATCAACAGAGGCTCTCGAATATTAGAGAGGGAGATAGTGTAATATTGAGGAAACTATGTCGTTATTGTAAGAGTAAACATAGTAAGCAAAATAATAAACAATAGTGGAAGATGTAATACCAAACAGAAAATAAATAGTGGAATACAGAAAGTATATCCAATAAAAGCCACAATATATATATATATATATGAAGCATGTAATATGAATTTAAGAAAAGAGTTAAACAACTTACATTGCTCGAAAGAAATATAGAAACCAATTTACAAAAGGAATAGTAAAATCCAGTAGCATCTCAAGCCACAACTTGGTCCCATGCCCTCCATCTACAATATCAATCAAGTACCTAATGCAGAAGGACACTTGCATATATCTATACATTCAACCAAATAATCAGTTTCGGACCAAAACATGATCCATATAAGGTGTGAGATAAATCCCAGTAAGAAACCATGAAAATATCTGTATCTAACTGACAATGAATATAAATAGAAGGAAATAAGTAGAAATGAATCAATACAATTAGAAATACTCAAAATTAAAAAATCATACACTTTTTAATTATATTCATTTACATTTACTACTGAATCTATTGAATCACGTAAACCTTAGGATCCATCCTAATCTCTATATCCCTTGTGTATGTACCAAAAAATATGTCTCATAATAACATATAAATAGAACATGTAAGACAAAGTCCAATCATGTTTTTTTTGTCTTGGTAGACTCGTCAAAATCATTCTCTTATACAATAACGACCCTTTGGTAATGTTCTCACTTCTTAATCTTCCCTTTTCTAACATAACTACAATTCATTGAATAATGATCCACTAGGTAGATCTTACAGTGTACACCCTTTAGACTCATATAACACTAAACATTTACAAATGACCAACTAGGTTGGTCTCATAATCAATACCCCTTGGTCAACATAACATCAATAAAATATAAATGATTTCCTGGGTAGCTCTCAATGTCTAAATCCCAGAGTCAATGACCACTTTGAAGTTCTCATAGAAAATATCCCTATTTCAACATAACAGTAAAACACACATAAATGACCCAACCTTGGGAATCTGTCACTTTCAAATTCCCCCTCATCAATCTTCTACAAATCATATCATAGCCATATCATATAATCATTAACTACATCCTAACAAAACAAGGCATTGAAACATGTCATGCCTAATAGTCATTCTAGACCAATTGTCCATAAATTATAATCAAGGGAAACACATCCACAATTTTCTAATAAACAATCAATATTACCTTATGCATAAGAAACTACCCTTTAAAAATTAAATAAACCATAGCTGGTGATAACCCAGGTAAATTTTCATAACACGCAATACCCAAAACATGGGTATACAACACATTTAGAAAATATAATCCAAATAGGAATAAATAATGTTATAAACCACCTACCATGATATCTCATGATAAATATTCTTGATCTTCGGTCCTTTAATCGACCGAGATGAGTGTAGATCTACAGGTATATAATAAACCCCAACCTTGAATAAATCACGAGAGGGGAGGAATCCGGACGAATGAATCTGGGAGAATTGAGAACCCACCAGTGGTATTCCAACACACCTGACAATGTCTCGGTCAAAGGTTGGATAGAGAATCGGGAGTTCTATATTCATTCAACATTCTCAAACACTCTTATATGATCAATTGGAAGAAGAAGTTTGTTTGGGACATGAGATGAGACCTCAATATGATATATCAAATTAAAAGAAAACTAATTGGTGTGTTCATAAAATGTGCATTCAGTGTAGTAGCATTAATCGGCCCCCTCCTTATGAGTCTTCTAGCTCACTACATGACCATGTAATTTTCCATTAAACAACCAAAATGAGATTGTATGTGGAAACCGGGTACAAGGCATGTACTTATAAGTACAGGGCGTCTACATAGAAAAAGAAAAATTTCTTCCTTTTATTAATAAAAAACATGAAATCATGATTCTTAACTAAAATTAGGATTCATGTTCTTACACAGACACCGTGATATAAAATCTAATATTACACTCTTTAGGTTGTCCCTCAAAAAATACAATTTAAAATCAGTATATATCATCATAAATCCAAGCTACATAGAAAATGAAGAAACAATTAGCTTACTCAAATAATAGCTTCAACAAATCATTTATGTATGAAAAACATAAAATATATAGAATCATTTCATTCCATTGTAATAAATTTTATACACATTAATACATCTTACAAACTTCTTCATCTCTAGATCATCTTTCGGTGTAACTTTTATCATTACTTGTATTGATAGTTGAATAATTATTTTAGAATGATAAGATTTATCTTTTTAAGAATTCCCAATTTTTCCATTTTAAATAAATAAATATCATATCTTTTTTGATCCTCATCATAGATATAATATAATGATCTTTTCAAATCAAATCATCAACCACCTTATTTTCATTCCATGGGTGGTTATGTATTGAGTAATAATAATCATTAATTAATTCATACAATTTTCTCTATTGAATGTACAAATATTTATATGTTAATATATAACTTTAATTTTATTATCTATATATTTATATCTTACCATTATCATTAAATATAACTCACCCATAACTTTATTGAAAATTTTCCGCATTTAACTCCAAATCAAGTGTTATTTAATTTTTCTATATAACGTTGAATTATAATGGGATATATGGTATAATAATGACATTATTCTAGATAAAATAAATTCAAATAACTTCTTTGTTTCATCACAATTAATTAAAACCCATCATTATTAAAGGATAATTTAAGTACATGCATGATGAATAAACTTCTCATCATTTCCATGAAATTTTATTAACATTTTATAGTCCAATGTAAATTTGCATCCTTCATAGATAAATTATTTAGTGGATTAGATAGTCATTAAAAATTTTCCGCAAACCACTGATAATATGTATCCAAGACATAAAACAACTTATATATCACTAAGAGTGGTTGCTCTATTCCAAATTTTAATATCTTCGTTCATTTATTGATCCAAATATAAACTCTCTATTGAGATTATATGAACAAAATGAATATATTTTAAACAAAAATTGGGTGTTTTTAAATTTATAATTCATGTTATCATTCCATATGGCATTCAACATATTATAATTTATCTTTTTTATCTTCCATTCTCATTGAATATATAAAAATATCATCTATACCGACTACCATAATATGATCATGTTAATCTCTAGAGAATATATTCCTTAAATCTATGAATATAGTTAGGTAATTTTTAGGTGAAATAGATGGAAAATAATTTCATTATGTCCATATATTTTTTGAAAAAACAACACCAAATTGAGCATTTAATGGTTGTTTCTTAATATACTGTTCAAAAATTGTCCAAATATAATTGCATTTTTCAATAAAATCCCGCTATTTATTTGAATTTCATAAAAAGAACACTTCCAATTCATCTATAATAAACCCCCAAATAATCATTCCCCACCACAACCCCCCTCTTTATCGACCGACCCCCAATCCAAATTATTTAAACACATAACTGAGCACTTCACCCCCCCTCGCCACTACTCAATAATCCCCCATTCATCCACTCACAAAAACCCCCCCTTTCCCCCTCTCCACTACCCAATTGTTAATCAACTCCACAATAACTCTTAATGTCCCCCTTCCCCCTCAACCCCTCCCTAATGAGCTAGTCTCTGCCCCTTTTCCCTCTCTCCACTACTCTAGACTAATCAATCATGGTGACTCCTTGTTCCACCATCACAGATTCTCCGCAATCCTTCTATGATCCCGTTTCACTCGTTATACTACCTTTGAGCCCTATAGGATCCCCCCTCGATACCTATAATCCCATCCTTGTTCCATCACCAATTCCCACATTCCATTTTTTCTCATTCTTCCTCACCATCAATCCTTTCTGATAATGATTTTCTAACAGTCCTTCTATCCCAAGCCCCCAAGCCCTCACTGCTAATCTCGAGAACACTTCTTCAACCTCATGGTCTCTATTACAACCATTTCCCCATCCATATATGTTTCTGTCACTTTCTTCGGGGCGTGCGTATCCATCTTTGAGGACTTGCATCTATTTCCCCTCATTCCCTCTTTCCAAAGGAGGGCGACATCCATTCCTTATTCATGGAATTTTTCTCCGTGATCGAAATGGGATGATGGGATGTCTGTTCTTCCTTCTGTGGATTCCTCCTCAGAACTCATCACCTAGTCCAGGTCTGCCTTATAGATTAAATCACGGTTCGTGAATCTCATTCACAGTGCCATATCATCCTGGATGCAGGTTAATTACTGTATTCTATCAAGACATTCCATTGGGTCTTGACATGGTAGCGACCTTCGGTCGGAGTAGATGACAACATCAGGCATGTCGGGGCATGTCTGGCCGCATGGACATTGGGGAAACTGTATTCTTCCTCATAAGAGGGCATCTTAAGGGTGAATAACCCAAGGCATCCCACGTCGAAGGTGGGGGATCATATGCCATAGGAATGCATATGAGGTTTTCCTCAGCTCCCCATGTTTAACACAGGGTATGC
Organism: Viscum album; assembly: GCA_963277665.1. Taxonomy (NCBI): domain Eukaryota; kingdom Viridiplantae; phylum Streptophyta; class Magnoliopsida; order Santalales; family Viscaceae; genus Viscum; species Viscum album. Next base: position 1,119,789,398 of record OY728120.1, read on the forward strand.
TGCATGTTTAACGTCTTTTGAGGGCGGTTACGCCAAAGGCATGTTAGTCGGGGTTTTCCTCAAGAATATCATATTTATCATGAGTTAGGGCGCCAGTTTAATGTATTTTGGAGATAGAATGAGGGTGATCATAATGTCCCATAGAGGCGGATCAGATGTGTTGTGTCCCATAGAGGGGATATGTAACACCGAGAATGCTGATCTGGACACCACTGAGGGAGGATCATGGAGTGTGCACCCCAAAATGGGGGAACACCAAGGTTTACCATTGGTTAGGATTGATTCTTTGGTTGGTTTCCTATTTACCTTGTCTTGGAGATAGAGATCAGAACCCAGGTAGTTCGAACGGGTGATGAATCGGGGTGTACACAAAGGACTACAACCCGAATACATGCTGGGGCTTACATGTGGATAGCAGCCCAGGTACTACTAAGAGTGGTGATGAAATGGATGACATGATGCCACCAGGATGTGGAGGTCCGAGTAAGAATCTAGATGGATGATGGAGAGTTGAATGAAGTGGAGGGGGAATGATATGGAACTGATGTGAGGATGACAATGATATTGGGCTTGATCATTGAAGAGACTTCCTACGTATCCCCGTGGCGGGGAATCAAATCTTGCGTAGTTTTGTGGGATGATGGGACACCTCAAGAGGTGACCCATTAGAATGGACACATGGATGGGACCCAGATGAAGTGGAACCTCTAGGTTGGGGCATGACCTTCCCAAGACACATAGGCTCGATGGAGAGATCAGGATGAGACATGAGTGATGGGCTTGAGCCTCAGGGAGGCTTCCTATGTATCCATGTGGCATGGAATCAAAGACCACATAGTTCATATGACGACAGCTTACCACCGAATAAGGATAAAAATGGCTTACCACTGAAGGAGGTCACAATGGCTTACCGCTGGATAAGGATGTCAATGTCTTATCGCTGAATTGGGTCACAATGGCTTACCTCTGATTGAGGTCATAACGAATTATCATTGGATAAGGATGTCAACAGATTACCGTTGAATAGGGATGTCAATGACTTAGCGCTAAATGTAGTGAAAACGACTTACCACTGAATGCGGGCCTGGGGTCCAATGGCTATTGGGCATGAACCTCAGAGAGGTTTCCTACGTACCAGCCTTGACGTGGATCAAAGTCCTCATAGTTTGGGAAGGATATTGTCAGTGAAATAACATGAAGGTGGACCCGTTGATCCACTGGTGGTGGGATGGAACCTCTTGGAGGCTTCCTATGTACCATGCCTTGACATGGATCAAAGTCCATGTAGTTTGGGTGGCGTTGTCATGGTCGGTACTTTCTCTAAGCTCAAATGAGTCATGCTCGGTGTGAGAAACACGAGATAGCAGAGACCTAATGACCAGGTCGTGAAAGGTGAATCTGTGGGAGATGGAGTGGGGATTATGCATGGAGAGGTCTAAGGTGTTGGTTAACCGGTGTGAAGATGGTCAAAACAACCAGGAGGTGGGCTTGAACCTCATGGAGGTTTCCTACTTACCAAGCCTTGACATGGATCAAAGTCCCAGTAGTTCGGAATTTGTGTCTTCAACGAACCGACATGAAGATGGACGGGGGATCTGGTTGGGTGACGAGCTTAAAACTCATGAGTTTTCCTACGTACCATGACTTGACATGGATCAAACTCCCCGTAGTTCGAGATACTGTACAGTTAAACGTCATGAAAGATGGGGGTGAACCGACGTGAAGGAGGTCTGAACGACCAGGTTGTGGGCTTGAACCTCGTGTTGACATCCTACGTACCATGCCTTGACAAGGATCAAAGTCCCCATAGTTCGGGTGATGAGTCATCAGTGAACCGACATGAATGTGGACCCAGGGATCCACTAGTGGTGGTCTTGAACCTCATGGAGGCTTCCTACGTACCATGCCTTGACATGGATCAAAGTCCCCATAGTTCAGGTGGGGCATGTCGGTGAGCCGATGTGAATAAGGACCTTAGTCCAAGTGGATGGCAGGCTTGAACCTCAGGGAGGCTTCCTACAGACCATGAATTGAAATGTATCACAGACCACATAGTTCAGGATGGTGTGGGTATTACACTCTAGGCTACCCAAATCATTAATGGGGCTTGGCGCACCGAAATGGAGATGGTCTGGGCCAATGGTTGTTGGGGAACTGACATGAAGATGGACGGAACGACCGGGAGTTGGGCATGAAACTCATGGAGGCTTCCTACATACCTTGACTTGGCATGGATCAAAGTCCACGTAGTTCAGGGTGTGAATACAGTTTAACTTCATGCGGGATGGGGGTGAAAATAGTTTAACGTAATGTGGGACGAGGATGAACCAACGTGAAGGAAGTCGGAACGACCAGATGTTGGGATTGAACCTCGGAGAGGCTTCCTACATACCTTAACTTAGTAAGGATCAATGACCACATAGTTCTGGATGGTGTAGGGCTTACAATCTAGGCTGCCCTGTTGTTTGGGGCTTAAGCAAGGAAGCTACTCGGGTGCCTATATAGAGTAGAAATGGTGAGTGGGACTTACGCAAGGAAGTTGTCTGGGTTCCACTATGGAGCGGCAATGGTGAATGGGGATTACACAAGGAAGTTTCTTTGGTGCCACTATGGAGAGTAAATGGTGAATGGGGCTTACACAAGGAAGCTTCTCGAGTGTCGTTGTGGAGAGGAAATTGTGGATGGGGCTTACGCAAGGAAGATGCACGGGTGCCGCTATGGAGAGGCAATCCTGGATGGAGATTACGCAAGGAAGCTGCCCAGGGTGCCGCTATGGAGCGGTAATGGTGAATGGGGCATATGAAAGGAAGCTTCTCGGGTGCCGCTATGGATAGGAAATCATGGATGGAGATTTTGCAAGGAATCTGCCCGAGTGTCTTCCTCATGTATAGCCATGAGGGCATCCCATCTCATTGGTGGGTTGAGGAATTTACCTATGTGATAGTGTAAAAGATGGATAACGCCAAGGGAGTTAGAATCAGTGTGAACAAAGGGAGATGAAATTTCTGAATCACATGCCCGAAATTTGGAACTCATTGTGGGTGGCGTGATAATGGAGGATGACTGTTGACATTGTTCGAAACACAGCATCTGTATCGCGTTAGCCTGAAGTGGGGACAAACAAACAAGGGTCAAATTTTGACCATGTTCGAAACACATGACATGACTCGAAGTGTTTTCCAATGTCATTTGAGGCGTTGGCCCAGGACGGTAGGTGAGCCGATACGGCATGAGAACAGACTGGTAGGGGGTCCCTCTAGACATTGAAGTGGATGATGATCCGAATGAAGGACACACAAATCATGATGTGGAGTGATGGAATATTTGAACGGATTCCAATACTCTTGAAATTATTCCATTGTAATCAATGAATTAGGAATCTTATGCTTGGAGGATAAGGCATCTCTTTTTTGAAGCAGGTGGCATCCTATATTGATCATATAGGTATTACTAAAGTTTAAAGTCATCTAGATAGGACTATTGGCATATCATGCTTGGAGCATAAGGCATCTCTCATATAGGGCAAGAGGCATTATATGTTTGGAACATAGGGAGTACTACAGTTTATAGTCATGTAGATAGGACTATTTGAATCTCATGCTTGGAGCATAAGGAATCTCTTATTTGGATTAAGAGTCATCCTATCATTTGTTAAATAGGGAGTACTAATGTTTTTAGTCATGTAGGTAGGACTATTTAGCATCTTATGCTTGGAGCATAAGGCATATCTTATACTGAGTAAGAGGCATCCTATATTGATCATATAGGGATTAATATAGTTTAATGTCATATAGATAGGACTATTGGCATCTTATTCTTTGAGTATAAGGCATCTCTTGTTTGGATAAAGAGGCAACCTATGTTTGGAACATAGGGCGCACTACAGTTTATAGTCATATATAGAGGAATGATACCATCTTATGCTTGGAGCATAAGGCTTCTCTTGTTTGGATCAAGAGGAATCCTATATTGATCACATAGGGTTCACTACAGTTTAAAGTCATATAGATAGGACTATTGGGAAAAAGGCGCCTAGAAATGGTTGGTGTTGGGACTTACACAAGGGCGTCCCTTTCTGGTTCATCCTAGTATAAGAGCCAAGTGATGGGGTTTGGATGAGTAACTTGAGGAATGGTTTGACTCATGGTTCTCGGGGAATTGATGATGATAATCTCAACTCACGACATGTGAAAGGGACCAAGAGGAATATGTCGACTCAAGGTGTTTCATGGTGTGCTGGGGAGTATCTCAAATCATGGTACTACATAGGTGGATGGTGGCTGTGCATAAGGGTGCAATGGATAATCCTGACATCCATGCCTTAAAAGTTCATGTTGCGACACTCCATTTTTCATGGGGGTCTGTGACGATAGCGAAGAAAGATAATCGTGGGGCATGGACTCGCGGAGGAGTGTCCCAGAGGACGCTGCTCGCAGAGCTCCATGAACCAGGAGATCGGCCGCCCAAGGGGCGAAGTGGCCGTCGTCTGAAGGGGGGTGAGCTGGGTATTTATAATTAAGAGGGTCTATGAAGTAGATCTCCCTCAGCATGAAGACGGAGCTTGCTACACGGCGGGTTCGTGAGCGTCAAAGGTGGTCCTAGAGCGTCCCGCCTCCTTGCCTCACGACAGGTCTTCGTGGCGCATTGCGAAAGTCAAATGGGTTCGCAGAGCATCTTGCCTCCTTGATTCGTGGGGGAACTCTGTGATCATGGAGGGGGGCTCCGTAAATGGGCTTCACGAACCAGTTTTCCAGCCCAACTTCAAACGTTTATAACTCTTAATCCGTAACTCTGTTCAGGCCCTACGACCTACAAAATCGAAGCTTACAAAAAGAACAATGATCTTGGCTCGCGAATGGAAGCATCTGAAATTTTTTTGGATACACGTTTTCTTGTGCCAACAATATACATCTTCCCATTTTAGATCATAAATTCATGAGATCCCTTTGTATGTTTATTGGTTTATTTGATAAATTTTTTAACGTCATACTAATAAACCATTTTACATTTGCAGTTAATTAGACATACTTATAGAAAACCATTAATTTTTGAGTTAATTATATACATTTTAATGAAAATATACCAAAAACAATATATTTAAAAAATATAATCATCTTAAAAAACAAATATATTATTTTATATATTTTACCTACATATAAATTAGGAATTTTTCAATAAATTTAATAATATTAATTTTTTATTTTTATATTATTTAATGAAGTTGAGGAACATGGTGATATATGGATAAATGAAGGATAAAACTCTCAATTAACATCACTTAGTATGATTAATGGTTAGAGGAATTATTATATTTATCAATTTTTAATCTATATATTAATGAAAAAAAAGAGTTACATCAATTAAATAAAAATTAAGGACATGGGTGAAGAAACATAATTTTTATGAACAGTTGATGGAGAATCCATTATAGGTTAAGAATTTTTTTCAGATTTGGAATGGAGAATAGAACATTAAATAATGATTGAGCATCGATGTTAGTCAACAAAATGAGCTTAAAAATCATTGAAAATGGAAAATTAAATTCAATCCCATATAAACTATTTTTTATTCATTTTATGGAAATAACATCTTTATAAAAACATATTAGAATAAATAGATTAAGGTTATACAAATGTTAACATGGAAATTGGTTTTTTGAATTATAGGAAAACTATATAGAGATTGTAACATACCATGGGATCCTCCACATGATTCAATAATGAATTTTGTAAGAGCCAACATCATTAAAAAGTTAAATTTATTTCCTAATTATTTGATGACTGAAATCAATCGTTTTATGGAGTATGTCTAAAATATACAAATAAATTTTCCCTTCTAATGTTTTCCCATATAATATTCCAATAAAGAATTTCAAACAGGGAGATACCCCTGATATTGAAGTTTTTATATGTTTCACTTCCGCAAGTAATGATCATTGAGTTTTTTTGTTAATATTTTGTTACCATTTATTGTATTAATTATACAAAAATAAACTCTTTTCTAAATTATATCATGCTTTATTGGTAAGAGGATTCAAATAGATAGAATTACAAAAAATATTCATATTCAATATGGTAGTAAGTGGTAAATGATTAATGCCTGAATCAAAAAAATCATATGATGAATATTAAAAAAACATTTATACAATGGATATGTGTTACTTCCATTTAATATATCGATTTCACCAATAATTATTGTCATAAAATATTTCCAATCATACGTATATTCATTTTGTGATAATAAAAAAAATGGTTTAATAAAACAGTCATGAGAATTAAAATCATGGAATAATTTGATTCATTGCACCTAATTTTCTCATATGATACAATGAATTGTTATTGGGATTGGACGCTGATGGATTCAACCCACATGAGACATTGAGTACATGTTATAGTATTTGGCAATTTTTATTGATCCCTTATAATCTACCTTCATAGATGTGTATGGAAAAAATTTATTTTATAATTTTTATGTTTATTCATAAAAATAAAATTCTATGAAATTATATTTATGTATACATTTACCTCTTATTGTATAATAATAGGTGTTATGGTTCCACAGTGTTGATACAAATGATGCAACTTCTAGAACGATGTTCAAGATGAATGTTTCTATAATTTGGATCATTAGTGACTTCCATTCACTTGGTAACCTATCTGGATAGAACACTTACATTGATTTGGATTCTTAACATTGTAAATTTGGGTTTGATCCAGAATAACTACCTTATCGAATTTTTTTTATTATACATTTTGTGAGGAATCTAGTATATTTCTATTTCATAATTCTGTATTCAATGGGACTATTGATCGTATACAACCTCCAATGTTGTTAATAATTTCTAAAATATTGTCACAAATTATAAATTTTCAAATTAAATTTGAGAAGGTGAATCATTTGAATGATATTGTTAAATGAGTTTGATGTGCATAATCAATTGAAATTGGAACAAAATAGTGGATAAAATGATATTATTCAAATAACCATATTGGGAAATTATTTAGTTGCATCATAATTAGGATTCTATTCATATTTATAAGAATGATTATCAAAATTATCTCTTCAAATTACATAATGAGAATAAAAATTAAATTTACCATCTCAAGGATAATAAAGACATGCAAATAATGAGTATAATGTATCATCAATGGCCAAATGATAGTGGAAATAATTACCTAATATTTTCTTCAATGAATAATAGGGATAGTGATATATTGAAACAAATTTAAAAACATGTTAATGTATACGATGTTTGTTATAGTAATATATAATAGTGTGTCAAATTAATGATATATAGGTTTTATGGAAGGAAAAGTCACGATTCACATATTTATTTATTAATGTTACTAACATTGGAATTTTTTACATTGTTAACATATAAGGATTATGTAATTTTACTCAATACTTTCACATTAGTAATAAAACTAGTTCCAAAAATTGTACAACTATATCATCTTGTAAACCTTCAAGATATAATTATACTGAAACATTTTATAATGGATATTATAGGTTATCATTTTTTACAATAATGTGCATTTAATTATAGTTTTTGTTGATTAAACTAAATTTGGAGGTCACATACATTTTTGATGTAAGTATCCAAAAAATAGGTACATAACTTTTATGTTTATAATATTTAGATGAAAATTCATGGAACATAAATAAATATGTAATTTTAAAATATTTATTTTATTTTACAGATATCCAAGTCATTATAAATAATACATAAAATATAGTTTTCAATATGAAGGCTCTATTTCATGAATTCTATTTAGGAGATGAGTTTCATATGTTTTTTTCTATATAAGTGGGTGATATTTTAATACTATTCAATATAATTTCAAATTTTTATGAAATATATAATCTCAATCTCAACTATATGGGAAATGAAGAACATCTCATACTACTATCCATTCAGTTGGGAGGATCTCAAATATTATAATGAATGAAATTGAATTATTATAGAAACGTAAATATGTGCTACTAAATTGTGAAATTCTGTATCCATTAATTGATGAGATCCTAATAAAATTAAATAGTTGAATGGTTTGTCGGACATTATTTGAGAATGATCAAAGAAATTATATTAATAAATATTTTTTATAACAATTTTTCGTTCATTTATGTTCAAAAATATTTCAATAATAATGGATATTTGGTTGACATAGGTATTTATTTTCATTATAATAATATATATTAGTTTTTATAGGTCATGAATACTGATACTCACGTACATTTTTTAGATTATTTGATGTTTTTAGCTCGATATCCACTAAAACAGGATAGAATGTTGGATGTGTAAAATTTAAATAATATATATTTCAATATAATAAATCAAGAATCATGTATATATATATAAAATGTTTCATATTTAATGATTATAAACTATAATACTCTGGATGGTTAACAGATATTATTGAATTGAACTATCATGTTCATTTTTCAGTTGTCTTATTCAATTGCAAGTGGATATATATTAATAGGGGTATTAAGAGATATTACATTAAATTTACTTCTAAGAACTTCTAACACATAATAAATGTATGTGAACATGAATTACATGATCTATATATCTTCTCATTGTATCGTAAATTGGTATATCGTGTGTAAGATGTCATGTATGATGAGTGGAGTGTCATTGTACACAAAAGTCAAAGGATATTCTGTAATTTGGGTTATAATGTTGAATATTGGACCTATGACATTGAATCTCAAATAATGAAATAAAATGACATAATTTTCCATTATGATATTCAAAATAGTTGTCTTCCAATTGTTTATGACGTAGATTATGTAATGATGTACCGGGATATTAATATGATTGTTGAAAAAATGATTATTTTTATTTTTATCCACTAAATAATAAACAACATATACTATATTTTATTTTTATCTAGTATTTTGGATCTATTATCATATTTACATTCATTATTATTCATGAGATATTTAAACATTGAAAATTAAATGTAATATTTATTTTTATATGTATTAATTCATTTCCATACTTATGTACTATATCTTTTTTTATACTTTGAATATATTTTCATTTCTAAATTTATTTTTATGTATTATTTGTTTAAATATTTTCTCATATGCTGTTTATGCTATTAAATGTTTGGAATACCATGAAATAAGTATTTCAGTTATTTTAGTCAAATACCAGTTAACGTTACCTCGACCAAAAAAGTAGATTATCCATAGTGATCCCTTTACAGGGCATCTAGGACACCAAATATATGCACAATATCAGTGTTTACCAGAACCTCGGTCTCCCCCCTTGAGTGTCTGGAACAACCTCCTTCTATGGTCAATCAGTATTTGGGGCAGTGCATGTGTATTCATTATGTTCATCTTGGGGAGACTCTAAAACTAGGGAATATATAGTCACTCATTTCATGATGAGGACATTAGAGCGTGACAGTTATAGATACAAATATTATTGTGAAAAAATTTAGTTCATGATTTCAAAAATAATGTTTTCTTCATAAATTATTTAAAAAAAATTACCACTTGGACAAAATTTAATGGTTCGTATTTTATAAATCTGTATAGAATAAATAGAGTTGTCTAATTTTATTATTATCGAGTCCACATAAAAAATTCTATTGGATTATTTTGAAATATTATAGGATATTTGGGGGAGAAGATGGCTACAATTTTTATTATATGTTTTTATTAGAGGAATATGTCTCAATTTGGTTGAATGAATTAGTTGATTCATAGAAAAAGGTAGTATTAATATATAATGGCTGAATTGAGTTCCATTATTTAAATAAATTTTATTATCTTAGGAATGAAAATATTTTTAAAGATGTTGTTCCACATTATCATTATTGATATTATTTCATGAAAGTGGATGTTGAAAAATTGGTTAACTAATGGATTAGTTTTAAATGAATATTATTTATTGAATTATGTGTTTTTATATTATGATGTGCAATGAAAAAAATAATTAAGTCATGTTTGAAAAATCATCCCCACATTTTCAGTTCCAAGTGTTTTTTATGAAACCTATCGACTACAGTAATATTTTTATTAGTTTATATATTTATAGTAAAACATTATTTGTTTCATATATTAAATTGGTGATTTAATGGTTTTAATTTTGTAAATGTATTTCTTGAACCATGTCTTCATAACAAAATGTTGGTTTGATGTTCATACGAAATCTGACTTGAGTTATTTGAATAATCATACTAATTACATTTTGGTATTAATTTCTTTTTAATTTTAATAATATATCATTTGTTATAACTTTTTAATAAGTATTACTTTATATATGATTGATATTTGATTAATACATAAAAATAAACAAACTATGGGATTCCAATCTTCTGAATTCCTCCATCTCCCATGATGGTCCAGTTGGACATGTCATTGGTAGGATCATTCTGTTCACATGCGTATGATGGGTTGGGGATAATTACCATTTGAGGTATATGTAAGATAAAAATGGATTGTTGTATCATGTTCTCCAGGATGTAGATACTCCCTACCTCATGATGATCATAAATATTTTTTTGAAATGAAATTCACAATTTAGAAATATGGGAACACAATCCATAAATAGGGGGATCATACTTAGATGCATGATGTGATGTTTATTACTCTTCTGAAAGAATTGGCTTAATTAAATTAGAATATAACTAAATGAGTCCCATATATATATTTCTTCGATGGATGGTTTGAGTTAGTTTTAAAATCACATAACATAATAATCATTTAGTACACACATATTTATTTGTTTTATTTTAAAAATTAGATAGACAAAATATTAGGCCCCTACGAAAAATAATTCATCATCTTGAATTATGATAATAATTAACACTAATGAGCTTTTCAGGTTTACCGCATTATGGAATTAGGTCATAACTTATACATAACAACTTGAATATTACATTTAGACACTTCTACTCAGTATCTATTTTTATCACAATACAAAAACTCATAAAAAATAAACATGTTTAGTTCCATGTTTTCAACAACATGAATTTTCTTTGATCCCATCCTTGACCATATTCCACATTTTATCCTCTGAAAAGTATTTCAAAAACATGGGATGAGCATAAGAATCATAGTAAGAGATACACAACGAAGTAAAATTGTTAGTTTTTTTAAACAACATGTATAGCATGAATCCATTATCATAATGTTATACATGTCACCTTAATTATGTATCAAAAACAGTTCACTGAATATATTTTCATTGCTTACCATTTTTGTAACCAAAAAAATTTCCATAAATCCCATAGAAAACAACATATTTAATATAACGGTAACATGAGACATAAACATACTTAAATGGAATAACTATATGGTCAACTTCGACACATATCAATAAACGAAATCACTATCTACCCGAATTAAATACCAAATGCATTGGAGGTTATAATGTAACCACTCATCCAATTTTTTTCATGGAACAACCTGTCATTTGATTTATCACATTACCACTCATCAAATGTCCATGTTTCATTATATAATCATAAAACATAAAATAATTCAATTATCAGCATTTAACTAAAAAAATTTCATTTTAAATCACAATAAATATTTTAAAGATATTGAAATACTCAATCCCTTTCAATAAACCATTTTCAATACCAAAACACCCATAAACCTAATAAGGGGTTTCTTTTTTATTTTAAATACATTAAGGATTTTAGAGGAAGATAAATAACGATTACAGTGGCTGAGAGATCATTGTCATCGTATTTATTAAATACATTCCATTTTTCATTTTGTAGAATGATTCATAGACAAAGGATTAAATTGGTATGAAAGTAAAATTCAAAGGGTTTTATTATACAAAATGTAAAAGAAATCATGTATAAATTAAAATATTCCTCAATGGAAGGATATTGAGACGATGCCCCTTACCTCATGTCCAACTTGAATCGTTCGTTCTATAGATTCCTATATAATAAACTTAAGTTAATTTATACTCAATTAAGAACCATTTTAATTTTTATTATTCCATTTATATCACATATTACCACATTATAAAAATTAAAATATTATTTATGTTAATATCAGTTGTTTGGTCAATATTGGGTATTTTAGTCAAAAATGATCTTGTTATAATTAAATATTTCCCATTTACTCAAAAGTATATTATCTCCCAAATATTATTCATGGTTGAAATATACTATATATCTGGTATATATGTATTTATAACAAAATATAAGATTTGGAGATATGAAATGAAATGCACAGTTCATGGAGATTGTATGTTGAGCTTGCACATGAACGCTACTTTCATTTTATTTTCAAAATAATGAAATAAAGAGTAAATGAGACATAGGTATATTATAATTCTATTAAATATTATTTTTTATATATGTTACATAATTTCATTAATTATATCTCTTATAAATTCCATTAATGGCATGAACAAGTCATATCACATTGAGGCGGTGGTAGTCTGCACTTCGCAAAGGAAATTATCTTATTTATATAACATGAAAAGAATAAAGGTATATTATAAATGATATTTATAGAAGAATAGAGATAAAATAAATATCATATATATAATATATAATTATAGTTCTTCCATAATGGCCACCATTAGAGGTGGCAGGGGAAGATTGAACAATCATCGTTTTATGAGGTAGTAGTTCACCATCCACAGAAATAGTATGTTCTATACCAATTTGAGAGAGGCGTGTGTAAGTGTAGTTATACAAATTATTATATTAAACTAGTATATTGATGATTCTGGTGTTTTTATGAAAACAATAATTATAATATCATAGGGAGTGGAGAAGAAAAATAATGGAAAGGAACATGACAGAAGATGTTACATCAAATCCGGTAACTTCTTTTGATTTGAGTCAATGGGATTTCAGTAATTTCTTTCTGCCTAAGGAAAGGATTCTTAGAGTAATGGAGTAGTGTTTTTAGAATATTGGAACATAGTTTGGGCTATCCAAGTGTATTTATAGGTTTTTGTAATGGGATAGAGGTGGTGTCCTTTTATAAGAGGGAGGATGAGAACTTTTGGAATGTCTTGAAATATTATTTAATTACTAATTGATTTTCAGATTCAAATAACCCCAAACTAACATTTTTCATATATAAGATTAGTATAGATATAAATACTCTCACAAAATGTGGTTTTTTTTAAATTTTATCATTTATATTCAACCCTTAGTTAACTAATTTAACTCTTACCATGTCTTCTTGTATATTTTTAATATATATTTAATTTAGTTACAATAAAATTAAAATTGAACATCAATTAGTTCATTAAATGACATGTTAGACCATATCTATGTAATTTGGTAGAGTATTAGTTTTTTAGTACTAATGTATCATTTAATAAAATATAATTTGTTTAAAAAACTCATTTTTGTCAATTTTTATACTTTTCATATCATGACTTTTTTTTAAAAAATCCATAACTACGTGATTCTTTTGAAAAAACTTCATAAATTCAAAGATAAAAAAATAATAATAAATAAAATAAATGGATGAAATAATAAGTTTCAAAATAAATTTATTTTAAAATTTATAAACTCATTTATCGAAATCATTATTTAATAAAGTAATCACTACATCCCCATTGTATCAAAAATAGATTTGTTTATTTATTGTCTACAAATTATAAATAAAATACCATGACGTAGGAAATATTTTTATATTTCAAATTAATATTTATACATGAAATGCTAACTTATATAACCCAATATAAATTTTTATTCCAAAAGGATACATGTTTAGGTTATACATTCCTTAACATTAATTTAAAAATAATTAAGTCTCATTTTCACACCCAAGTGTCTCTATGGGGTCCTAAAATCGAACCAAGGATTCCCATGGTCGAAACTATCTCATACAATATGGTTAGGACATGTGTTAGGGTAATTTAAATTTATTATAAATTTATTTATTTACCATCATTTAATAGGTTTTATCTTTAACCATGGTAAATAGAATATTTATTGAAGTTACTATTCATAATGTCTAAAAATAAAAGGTTCATATTTACAAAATATGGGCCTCATGATTCCAAATATGGAATCCATTTTTCAAATTCGAAACAAAGATGTTTCATAAATTAATTTAATATAAATTCTGGTTTTCGAAACCAAAAAGCTAGGTTGTAAAAAATAATAACTATCAAAAGATTGACATGTATTTAGGAGCAATTTCAAAGTGGAATTACATAAAATGAACAAAATTGGATTAAATGATAAAAAAATAATTTAATTCCACTGTAAAACCAATTAAAAAAGGTAATGTAACCATATATATAAATCTAATGAAAAGACAGTTTTGACATGAAATGTAGTTTTTTTCACTATTCATAAAAAATGGACTTTATCATAAAAAAAACTACCCAAAGAAAATTTTGATATCCCTCTTCTAAATAAAATATTTAATTTTTTAAATGAAGAATATAAAAGTGAAAAAAAACTAGATTTAAAAAGGGGTTGTCATCAATATGTGGTAAACCGGCCTTTTAAAATTATATGAGTATTTCATTTTTAAAATTGTATTCATTCCCATTTTAATACAAATTTTTTTTTGGATAAATGTAATAACATTTAACTAAATTGTTTAGCCATAATATATTATGTTTGGTTCATTCCCACCTGATGAATGGCTAGGTGTTAAATACCATTTAAAATTATAATATTACATTATTATTTTTTAGGTCTGACTTACCATCGTGTGCAACATAAGATTTCGAAGAAACCCATTGTTGCGTGTCGAGTACGCCACCGAACATAGAATACCATTTAATTTAAAATTAATATTTAATTCACAAATATTAATAAATTTGAAAATGCCATATTTTTTATATACATGGGATGTTACATCCTTCCCCCTTATAGAAATTTAATCCTCATAATTTTATTCACTTATCAAATAATTGGGGGTATTTATCCTTATATAATTTTGTATTTCAACGTTTCCACTTCATCCAAATGGTTTTTCTAAAAAACAATTACCTGAGGAATTACCTTATTCCTCAAAACATTCTTTATTTGATCAATAATTTGGATAGGTTGTTCCTCATAACGGAGATTCTCTTTCAACAGAACTACCTACTGAATCAAAACATGAGATTGATCCATCATGTTCTTTATCCACATTGAAACATGAAAAACATTGTGTACCTTAGATAAACATAGTGGTACTACCACACTATAGGGAACTGATCCAACATTCTCCATGATTTCATAGGGTCCAATGAACCTCAGAATAAACATTCCCTTCTAACAAAAACACATGACACTTTTCCCAGGAGAAACATTGCGAAAGAAAAAGTCTCCTACCTTGAAAGAAATATTCTTCCTCTGGTAATCCACATAACTATTCTCCCTACTCTGAGATGTTCTTATGTTCTTATTAATGAAATGATGTTTTTCTAAAATATATTCTACTAATTATTATCGCATAAACATCTTTTAACCCACATCATCCCAAAAAGCTGGAGTTCGACCCTGTTTTCCATATAATACGTCAAATGGTTATATTTGTATACTAGAATGAGAAATTTTATTATAATAGAACTCAACCAAAGAAATATATTGACCCAAATTTCTGGGTAATACATTGTAGTACCACATAGCATATCTTCCAATGTCTAAATTGTTCATTCTGACTACCCATATGATTGGAGATGAAAATCTATATTTAAATTTAACATAGTACCCAATGACTTCTAAAGGCCCTTAAAAATGTAAAAAGTAATCATGGTATCACAATCAGATACAATGGATAGGGGTACTCCGTGTAATCTGACTAACACTTTAATATGCTGTTGAGAAAAAATATCTAGAGACAACATATCTTGAATAAGAAGAAAATGATCATATTTAGTAAATCGATAAACATTAACCTAGATTTCGTTGTTACCTCAAGAAGTCCTTGGTAATACTACAACAATAAACCATGGATATATTTTCCCATTTCCACTCTAGCACCGGTAAAGGTTAAAGCGTAAATTTTGGTAAATGTCGCTCTACTTTAACATATTGACCAATCAAACACTTCATAGTAATGTAAGAAATATCTCTTTTAATTCCATCCCACTAGTAATACTCCTGATGATCTCAAAACATCTTAGTAAATCTCAGACGAACTGAAAAATAGAGAAGCTTCACCTAAAAACTCTTTCTTCAATTGTGAATCAAAAGAAACACATAACCTCTTCCCAAATATAAAAATATAATCATTATTAATATTGAATTATAAACACATACCTTTCTAAACGAATTCTGCAATTTTCTATAATTCACTATCATCCTTATGAGCTTTCTTAATTCTGTTTGATAGAGATGATTTCATTGATACCTAAAACAAAACAGAGGAATTTCCTGCACCAACAATTTCCAAGACAAAATTTGTCAAATATTTAACCAAAGGATCTCATTCTATACGTAACATGGTTAATGTATCATTACTTTTTTAAACCAATACATAAACCACTTTATTTGATTTTCTTGGATGGTAATGAATCATGAAATCATAATCCTCAATTAATTCCAACTATTTTTCTGTCTCCTATTCAATTATTTTTAAGTCAATATATACTTCAAACTTTTATGGTTAGTATATATTTTACATTTTACTCCATAAAAATGAGGCCTCAATGTTTTTTAATCAAAAACAACATTAGATAATTCCAAATCATGTGTTGGGTAATTTAACTCATGTGGTTTCAACTGACGTGAAGAATAAGAAATTACCTGATCAATCTTCATTACTACACAATGAAGTCCTTTCAATGAATTGTCTGTGTAGATAAATAATTCCTCATATTTGGAAGGTAATGCCAAAATCGGAGCATTTAACAATGTTCTTTTCAATTCCTAAAAACTATCATCACATTCTATTGTCCAAATGAAATCAACACTTTAGATTTAACCTAATCAGTGGGCTAGATTACTCAGAATTTTTTTAAACAAATAATCTGTAATAGTCTTCCAAACAAAGAAGTCTACGAATATCAAATAAATTTGTGGGTATTTTCCATTCGTAAACATATTTTGTTTTACTAGGATCAACATTTATGCCAATTTGGGAATCAATGTGACCAAGGAATGAATTTTTTTGTAAACAAAAATCACACTTTCTAAATTTCCCATAAAATTTATTTTCTTTTAAGGATTTGAAGAAAACCCTAGAATGACATTCTTGTTAATATTTAAATTTATAATATAACAAAATTTTATCAACAAACACAAACAAAAACTTATCTAAGAACTCATGGAAAATTCTATTCATAGGATCCATGAATAAAGTAGGTGCATTGGTTATCCCAAAAGGCATAACAAAAAATTTATAATGGCCATATCTAGTTCAAAATGCAGTCTTATAAATGTATTATTCCTTTACTCTCTACTGATAGTACTACAAACTCAATTAAATTTTTGAAAAATACTGATCTCCCTAGACCTGATGAAAAAACATCGATATCAAGAATATGATAGTTTTTCTTAATAGTGATATTATTCAAGGGTCTATAATCAATGAAAAGTCTCATTGTACCATCATTATTTTTAACAAAAAGACAGGGGAATCCCATGGTGATGTTCAAGGTTGAATGAAACCTTTATATAACCACACCTGTAATTGTTTCTTTAACTCTAAAATTTTATTTGATCCATTCGATAAGGGGGTTTTGAGATTTTATTAACATTAGGAACTGAGTCAATAGTAAGTTCAACTTCTTGGTCAGGTATAATACCAAGAAATTAATCATAAAAACATCAAGATACTCATTTAATATAGGCACATCATCAATCAGAATAGTTCCTTTGATTTCAGAAATATGTCCAAGGTAACATTAATTTCCATCTTTTAGTACTTTCGCCACATCTCAATATTTTATCAAGGATGAGGGTTCATTATTTTACACAAACAAAAATTATTTCTGAAAATAAACCTCTTTAGATCTACATTCAATATTACCATAGTAACTAGAAAGAAAATCCATTCATAGAATAACCTCAATATCTATTATAGAAAAAAAACACTTTTTTCAAGTAGGCTCTTTCCGCACACTGGTATAGAAAGGTTATTATAATTTCATTGTGTCTCATCATCCAAGAGTTTTTACCACAATATCAGGATTCATATCATGGGATGGAATTCCTAATTTACAAGTAAATTTCTCAGATATGAAAGAATGAGTAGTCCCTAAATTGTACAACATGTTGGAATAATCTAAAAAACAAACAAATTACCTGATAACACATATTTTGATGGTCCCAAATCAACCATAGTAGTAGAAAAACATTTTTCCACACCATTGTACATTTTATCTCTCTAGTTTCTTCCATGGGTAATCAACTATAGACACACATTGTCATAATTCCAAAAATCTTTGCAACTAAAACAACTTACCATTGGATTTTCATTGCCTGCTTGATAATATTTCTTAATGTTATGAGTAATATGACAATTCTAACCACACCAGAAGCACATTCTAGATTTTGAGAGAACTTCTCCGATATTATTTTTACCACACTTCTCATAAGATAGAAATTTTATTTTCCTACCTCCATACTTATTTGATGAATAAATTCAATTTTCTTAACTAATATACCTTTTCTTTTTCTTTCTCTCATAGAACACTTGATCATTAGAAAACACCATTTCTACTTTATCAGCACTTCTAACAAGTTCCTAATAGGTTTTGAATTCATGAGAGGCTAATTCTCTTTGATATCATGGCATCAATACTGAGTAAAACCGATTTATCTTAGTTTCAAGATCTCAGATGAAATTTAGAGAATTCCATTTTATTCATGTGAACTTTTCTTCGTAATCAGCCATTGAGTCATCCTACTCCCTCAATTTCAAGAATTATTTTTCCATACTATGTTGAACCACCTTAGGAAAATATTTCTCAAGAAACATAACATTGAATTCATCCAAATCAAGAGCACCATTCTCCTCACTATCCCAAATATTTTTAACCATCGACCACCATTGATATACTTATCCTTCAAATTGATAAACAAAAAGACTATATTTTTTATTGTATATACAACCCATGACTTCAAGAATCATTTACATTGCTTTGATCTACCATTCATCTTGAATAGGTTTAGATGATCCCATGAATGATGGGTTTTCTCCCTAATAAAATTATCTACTATAGACATGTTCCTTTAGGGTTGATCTGGTTGATCTCAAGCATTGACACCACAACCATTTATAGCCTGATTCAACTGCACCATTAAGACAACAAAATATTCAGTTCTAATTCTGACCATCTCATGTTACTATTGTAGATGGTTGTCTTTCTCTTTATGTCGTCCCATCATAGTATCTATGTTTCCTTTGTGGGAAATCATTTATTATAGAAATTAAATATATAATAAAACATGGTAATCTTCAAATTCAATACCATTTAAATCTTACAATAAATTAATTTATGGATATTAATTTACCAATATCATAACTCCTAATGTTTTCTAAACTTACCTCTAATACCAGCTATAAGGCCCCATCCAAAAACATTTAAAATCTATAGTTATGTTAATAATTAAAATTGAGGATATTTTCCCATTTATAGATTTTGATAATTAGGTTATAACATCTACATAACAACTTGAAAATTACATATAGACACTTCTTCCTAGTATCCATTTTTTACAGAAAATAAAAACCAATAAAAAAATATGTTTAGTTACATGTTTTAAACAACATTACATTTCTTTGAACCCATCCTTGACCTTATTGAACTTTAGGTCCTGTGAACATCATTCTAAAAACTTGGGATGAGCATAAAAATAATATTAAGGGGTACACAATAAATGAAAATGAATAGTTTTTTAAAACAATATGTAAACCATGAATACATTTTCATAAAGTAATACATTTCACCTTAACGAATTATAAAAAACCCTTACTTGAATATAATCTCATTTCATAAACTTTTGAAACCAAAATATTACAATAAAGCCTCTAGAAAACAACATATATCTTATAATGGTATCTTGGGACATAAACATACTTAAATGGAATAGCCATATTTTAGACTTATAAATATATTTCTAAATGGAACAACCATATGAATGAATCTCATACCCAATTCATTGGAAGTTATAAAATAACCACCCTTCATAAGTTTATCCTAGAACCACCTGTCATTTAGTTTATTAGGTAAGACACCATTCAAATTTCCATGTACCATTATATAAACATAACACATAAAATATTGAAAGTATCAAAATTTAACTAATTAAATTTAATTTAAAATCACAAGAAATCTTTTCAAGATTTTTAAATACTCAATCCATTTCAAAAAAACATTCTCAATGCCAAAACACCCAAAAATGAAATAAGGTTTTTCTTTTTTCCTTTTAAAAACATTATGGATTATAGAGGAATCCCAATACTGATTACGAAGGCAGAGAGGTCATTTTCACCTCAAATGTTAAAAACATTTCCTTTTTAATTTTTTAAAATGATTCGTAGAAAAAATATTCAATTTGAATGAAAGTAAAATTCTATTTGGTTTATTATACACACTGTAAAATAAAATCATTTATAAATCACAATATTCCCCAATTAAAAGAGATTAAGATGTAGTCCCTTACCTTGTGTCTGACATGACTCGTTAGTTATTTTGTTTCCTGAATAATAAACAATTTTTAATTTATAATTGCTTTCAAAAAAATTTCATGTTTATTATTCCTTTCATATCTCTAATTAAAACATTATAAAAATTACATAATTATTTAAGTTAATATCAGTATTTTTTCCGATATTGGGTATTTGATTCAAAAATGATCTTCTTATATTTAAAAATTGTCCATGTGTTCAAATTTATATTTACTCCAAAATAGTATTCATTATTTAAATATTATATATATCTAGTATATAATTATTTATAATAGTCCATAACATTTGGTGATAAGAAATTAAATGTACCATTCATGGAGTTGGTAAGCCGTACGTACGCATGAGCGCTACTTTCATTTAATTATCATAATAATGAAATGAAAAAATAAGGTTAATTAAATATATTATAATTATAATATAATATTATTTATAATATAAATTATTTTTTATATATATTACTCATGTTCAGTAATTCCATCATTTATAAATTCCATGTATGGTATGAACTAGTCATACCACTTTGAGGGGGCAGTAGTCCGCACTTCATTAGATGAAATTATCATGTTTATACAACATGAAAAGAATAAAGGTATGTTATAAATTATAATTATAGAATCATATATATAACATAAATATCATATATATATTATATAAATAAAGTTTCATCATAATTTCTACAATAAGAGGTGGTAGGAGAAGATTGAACAATCATCATTTCGTGAGGCAGTAGTTCACTGTCCACTAAAACAGTATGTTTTATACACATTAGGCAAAGGTGTGTGTAAGTGTAGTTCAAA
Organism: Viscum album; assembly: GCA_963277665.1. Taxonomy (NCBI): domain Eukaryota; kingdom Viridiplantae; phylum Streptophyta; class Magnoliopsida; order Santalales; family Viscaceae; genus Viscum; species Viscum album. The sequence continues at coordinate 1,119,810,784 of OY728120.1, forward strand.
TACAGATCAAAAAATAACCTAGAATATTGACGATAATATTATTTTTATGTAAAAAAATCATAATAATAGAATAGTGATTTTAGAAGGTAAATAATGCAAAGGAACTTGAGTGAAGACGTTACCTCAAACCAAGTATCTTCTTTTGATTTGATCCAAAGGGCTTTCCTGAATTTTTTTATTCCTAGGGGAATGCGTATAAGATAAAGGAGTATTATTGGGAGCATATTTCAGTAGTGTTTGGATGATCCAAGAGGTTTGAGAGGTATATGTAATGGGTTAGAGGTGGAGTCCTTTTATAAGAGGTAGGTAGGGCTCTTTAGGAATGTCTTGAAATATTATTTTATTATTAATTGATATTTGAATTCTAACAAGAAAAAAATGATATATTTTTTAAGATAATATGATTATGGATCTAAATACACTCATCCTATGAGTTTTTGAAATGTTTAGGTCATAAAATTATTTTTTTAATTAGCTTTAACCCTTAGTTATCAAATTTAACTTTTACCATATCTTCTTATATATTCTTAATATATGGTTAATATAGTAACAATAAAATTCCAATCGAACCTAAAGTGGTTAATTAATAAAATTTTCAATATTTTATAAGTCAATTTGAATAATATTATATTTTTATGGATGTTATATGATTTAATAAAATAGTATTTTTTTAAACTCATTTATGTCAATTTTTATACAATTCTTATCGTGACTTTTAAAAAATCTATAAAAACATGATTCTTTTGAAAAAACATCATTAATTCAAATATTAAAAGAAATAAACACCAATAAAATTATTTTATGACCTAAAAAGTTTCAAAATTAATTTATTTTATTATTTATAATCTAATTTATTTAAATCATTCATTAATAATGTAATCTCTACATCAGCATTGTATCATAAATATATTTATTTATTTAATATATAAAAATTATAAAAAAAATACCATGATGTAGAAAATATTTTTAAATATTTAATTACTAATTATAGTAGAAAATATAACTTATATAACCCCATATAAAAATGATTTTTCTATAAGATACATGTTTATGTTATATTTTACTTTACGTTAAATTAAATGTAATTAAATGTCATTGTCAAACACCAGTTGCTCCATGGGGTCCTAAAATCAACCCAAGGATGCCCATGGTCTTAAAAATCACTCTTAATAGGGATAGGACATGTGTTAGGGTAATTTAATATAATTATAATATTATTTTTTACCTTTATTTTCCATATTTACCCTTTAACGATTAAAAATAAAATATTTACTAAAGTTACTAATCATAATGTATAAAAATAAAATGTAACTACTTACACATTTAGGACCTCATGATTCCAAATACGGAATCAATTTTTAATATTAAAAACACCGAAGTTGCAGAAATTAATTTAAAATTAATTCATGTTGTCAAAACCAAAAACAGGGTTTTTAAGATGTAATAACTATCAAAAGATTGATATTTTTTAGGTCTAATTTTAATGTGAAATTAAATAAAATGACAAAAATTGGATTAAATGAAAACAAAATTAATATAATTTCACATTAAAACCAATTAAATATATAAAATAAAATTATAAATAAATCCTGATGAAAAGACAGTTTTGACTTGAAATGCATTATTTTAACTATTCATTAAAAATTGAACTTTATTAGAAAAATACAAAAAAATACCCAAAGTAAATTTTGATATCACCCATATAATTTATAAGTTTATTTTCTAAAATTGAGCATATAAATGTGTCAAAAATTATATTTAAAATGGTTCATCATCGAATGGTGATAAACCAACATTTTAAAACTATTAGATTATTTTATTTTTAAAATTGGTTTAATTCTCATTTTAAGCCTCTAAAATTTGTGGGATAAAAGTAAACAAATTTATTGAAGATATTTAGACCTAATATAGTAGGTTATGTTCATTTCCTCTAGAACTACTACTAGGCGATAACTACTATTTAACATAATAATTTTATATTATTATTTTTAATGTAAGACTCAACATAGTTTGCAATATAAGATTTCGGAGAAACCTATTATTGCGTGTCTAGTATGCCATCGAACATTGAATATCATTTAAAGTAAAATTAATATTTATTTCCAAAATATTAATAAATATGAAAATTTCAAATTCTTCATATAAGTGGGATGTTACATCCTTACCCCCTTTTGAAAATTTCATCCTCACAATTTTATTCACTTATCAAATAAGTGGGGGTAGTTATCCCTCATATCATTTTAGATTCCCATGTTGCTTTATCAATCAAATTATTTTTCCAAATAAAACCATTACATTATGAAATAAATTATTCTGTAACACTTTCTCTTATCGGTCAATAATCTGGACTAGTTGTTCCTCATAAGAGAGATTATCTTCCAACTGAACTATCTAATGATTCAAAATATGATATGGATATGGCATGTACATTTTCCAAATTGAAACTTGAAAACAATTATGTACATAGGATGAACAAGGATATAATGACACTCATTAAGAAAAATTTTCCAACATTCTCTAGGATTTTATCGGGTCCAATAAATCACGGACTCAACGTTCCCTTCATACCAAAATGCATCACACTTTTCCAGGGAGAAACATTGAGAAAGGCATGATCCCCTAACTCAAAAAAAAATTCCTCATTCGGTTATCAACATATCATTTCTACCTATTTTGAGTTGTTCCCATGTGCTTTTTAATCAACTGAACTTTTTCTTCCATCCCTTCTACCAATTCTAAACCCATATACATCCTTTATCTCACTTCATCCAAAACTTGGAGTTCGACACCGGTTTCCATATAATGCAACAAATGGTTTCATCTGTATAATAGAATGAAAAATGTTATTATAGGAGAACTCAACCAAAGAAATATATTGATCCCAAATCCCTGGTAATCCATTGAAGAATCATGTATCATAACATACAATGTGTGAATTTTTGATTCTGATGGACCACCTGATTTCAGATGAAATGTTATATTGAAATTTCACAATGACTTCTGAAGGCCCTTCCAAATGTTATATGTGATCTTGGGGTCATGATCTTATACAAAGGAGATGGGAACTCGATGTAATATGATTATTTATTTAATATACAATGGAAAATGATGATATATAGACATAGTATCTCGAATAGGAAGAAATTGAGAAAATTTAGTCAATCAATAAACAATAACCAAGATTTCATTGTTACCTAGAGAAGTCTTCGGTAATCACACAAAAAAATACATGGATATATTTTCTCATTTACACCCCTGAAGAATTAATGGATGAATTATAGCTTTTAGAAACTATTTATCTTCTTTAACCTATTTACAATTCAAACACTTCACAGTAAAGTAAAAAATATCTCTTTTCATTCCATTCCACCAGTAATACACCTAATGATCACTATACATCTTACTACTTCCATGATGAACTGAAAATAGGGAACTATAAGAATCACATAACCACTATTTCGTAAATTGTGAATCAAAAGGAACACATAACCTCTTCCCAAATATCAAAATACAGTTAATATAAATGTTAAATTCAGGAAACATACCTTTCTGAATGAATTCTACCTTTTTCTGTAATTCACGGTCTTCCATCTATGCCTTCTTAATTCTGTATGATTCTGATGATTTCATCAATACCTAAAAAATAGAGGAATTTTCTTCACCAACAACTTCCAAGACAAAATTCATCAAATATTTAACCAGAGGATCATGTTACATACATAACATGGTTAATGAAGCATTACTTTTTTGACTCAAATCATTAGCCACATTATTTTATTTTCCTTGATGGTAATAAATCATGAAATAATTATCCATGATTAATTATAGCCATATCCTATGTCTCATGTTCAATTAATTTCGAGTGAATATAAACTTCAAAATTTTATGGTCAGTATATATTTCACTCTTTACTCCATACAAATGATACCTCCAAATTTTAAAAGGACAAACAATAGGAGATAATTCCAAATCATGTGTAGGGAAATTTAACTCATTAGGTTTCAAATAATGTGAAGCATAATCAATTAACTGAATCTTATTCATTAGGAAACAACCAACTCCTTTCAAAAAAACATCACCATCAATAAAAAATTCATTATCTCTAGAAGGAAATGCCAAAATTAGAGCATTTGAACATCTTCATTTTCAATTCCAGAAAACAATCATCACATTCTATTTTCCAAATGAACATAACAAATTTTCTAATTTCTTTGTCAGTGGGCTAGATAACCATGAAAAATTTCAAAAACTATTTTTAATAGCCTTCCAAACCAATAAATCTACGAATCTCAGTTATATAAGTGGTTATTTTCAATTCTTCAATGTTATTTTGTTTTAACCGGATCATTTGTTTTGCCATTTTTAGAAACCAAGTGACCAAGTAATAGAATTTGTTTTGACCCACAATAACACATGTTGAATTTCCCTTACAATTTAATTTCATTTATGGTTTGAAAGAAAAAACTCAAATGACTTTCATTATCCTATTAAAATTTTGAATATACCAAAATATCGACAATAAACACACACACAAACGTATCCAAAAACTCACAGAAAATTCTATTCATAAGATCAATGAATATAGCTGGTCCATTGGTTAACCCTAAAGGAATAACTACAAATTCATAATGGCCATATCTAGTATGAAACATGGTCTTTAGAATGTATGCTTCATTTACATTCAACTATTGGTACCCCGAACTCAAGTCATTTTTAGGAAAATACTGAGCTCCCTGGAGCTGATAAAAAAATCATCATTATGAGTCAAAGGATACTTGTTCTTAATAGTTATATTATTTAAGGATTTATAATATATGTAAATTATTATTGAATCATATTTTTTTAACAACCAAGATAGGATCACCCCATGGTGATGTTCTAGGTTGAATGAATAATTTACCGAATAACTCCTGCAATTGTTTCTTTAACAGTAAAAGTTCAATTTGATCCATTCGATAAGGGGAATTTGAAATTGTCCAAGAATAGGGAACTAAGTCAATAGTAAATCCAACTTCCTGATCAGGTATAATACCCAGAAACTCATTAGAAAAAACATCAGGATACTCATTTACTGTTGGCACATCATAAATTTGAACATTTCCGTTGATTTCATCAATATGATCAAATTATCATTCATTACCATATTTCACTAGTTTCGTAGCTTCCAAACATGTTTTCAGAGATAAGTGTTCATTCATTTACACAAACATAAATTATTTCTGAGAAGAAACCTATTCAGCTCTAAAGTCAATCATAGCCTTGTAAATAGAAATCCAATCTATTCCAAAAATAACATAAAAGTCTATTAGAGGAAAAACAACAGGGTTTGTAGGTATATGCTTTCCACACACAAGTATAAGAAGGTTCTTATAATTTCTTTTTTAATCAAAATATCCTATAGGTGTTTTTTCCACATGTTTGGGATTCATATCTTGAGTTGGAATTCCCAATTTACTAGTAAATTTTTCAGAAATTAAACAATGTGTAGACCCTGAATCGAACAACACATTGCAACAATCTATAAAAACAAATTAGCGGATACCACTTCATTTTATTGTCCCACAAATACCATTGTAGTAGAAACATATTTCACAACACCCTTATTCTTTTGATCTGTTTAGTTTCCACACTAGGTAATTAACCTTGGACACACATTGGCATAATTCCCAAAATCATTACAACTAAAAAATATTACCGTTGGATTTTCATTGCCTGTAAGATTATCTTCCTTATAGATACGTGCTATATGACCAGTCTTATCACACCAGAAGCACTAAAAATATTTTGAGATCCATTCTCAATGATAATTTTTTATCAAACATCTCACAATATAGAAATTAAATTTTGTTACCTCTATACTTGGATGAATACCTTCCTTTTTCCCACAAACTGGACCTCTTGTTTTTATTTCTCTCATTGAACACTTGTTATTTAGAAAACATCATTTCTACATTATTAGCACATCTAACCAGTTTCTCATTGGTTTTAAATTCATAAAGGGATAATGTTATTTGATATCATAGCTTCAATATTCAGTAAAACTAATCTATCTTACTATCGAGTTCTCAGATAAAATTTTGAGCACACCATGCGAATTGAGTGAAATTTTCTTTGTAAGCAGCCACTGATTCATCCTCTTACCTCAATTCGATGAAATTGTTTCCATCCTAATTTGAACCCCTTTATGAAAATATTTCTTAAGAAAAATAACATTGAATTCAACCCAATCAAGAGCATAAAACTCCTCACGTTTCCTAATAATTATATTCATTTACCTCCACAGATATGCTTCTCCTTCAAAATGAAAAACAACAAGACTATCTGTTTGATAGTATATACAACCCAGGACATAAAAAATCATTTCCAATTCTTTGATCCACCATTTAGCATGAACATGGTTTTATGATCCTCTTAATGATTGGGTTTGTTGCATGATGAAATGATCTAATATATGCATATTCGTCTAGGGTTTATTTGGTTGATCTCATGCATGGATTCCACCACCATTTATAGCCCCATTCAAGGGTTTCATTATGGGGAAAACTGTTTAGTTCTGATTTCTACAATCTCATGTTTCTGATTTGGAAGGTTGTTTTCTTCTTGATTTCGTCTCACCATGGTTTCCTTATTTCCTCTATGGAAAACTATTCTAACAAATAAATATCTTAGGTGAAGAAAAATGGAATTCTTAAAATAATATATCATTTCAATATTACCATAAATTAATTTAGGGATATTAATTTAACAATATACTAACACCTAATGTTGTATAAACGATCCTATGATGAAAACTATATGGCCCCAATCATTTCGTATTTTGGAATTATGTTAATAATTCAAATTGAAGATATTTTCTTATTTTGAGATTTAGTGAATTTGTTGATAACTTTTACAAAAAAACTTGAATATTATATGTATACGTTTCTTCTCAGTATCAATTTATTATAAAAACACATAAAAAACAAACATGTTTAGTTCCTTGTTTTAAATAGCATGATATTTCCTTAAACCCATCCTTGATCTTATATAACTTTGCGTCCTCTGAAAAACATTTAAAAAACATGGGATGAGTATAAAAATCTCAGTAAGATATTCCCAGTGAAGGATAACTATTAAATTTTCATAACAACATGTAAACCATGATTACATTATCATAATATAATACTTATCACCTTAATGAAGTATCAAAAACACTTCACTAAATATAATATCATTCCTTATCCTTTTGTAACAAAAATATTAATATAAAGACCCTACAAAACAAGATATAGCATTTAAAGTGATCATGGGGAATAAACAAACATAAATGGAATAACCATACAATAGACTTCCACATATATTGATAAATGGAATAGCCATCAAGATGACTTCCATAACCAAGGAATTGGAGGTTATAAGGTATCCACCCATCCTTGGATTATCATAGAACCACCCATCATTTGGTTTATCATTTAACCACCCATCAAATGTCTAACTATCGATATATAATCATTACACAAAAAATATTTAAAATATTAACATTTATCAAATAAAATTCCATTTCAAATCACAATAAATCATTTCAAGATATTGAAATACTCAATCAATTTCAAAAATACATACTCAATATCAAAATAACCAAAAATAGATTAGGGGGTTTATTTTTTCCTTTTAAAAATATTAATAATTATAAAAGAATCCAAATATCGATTATAGTGGCAGAGAGGTCATTATCATCGAATACGTTAAAAATATAAAATTTTCATTTAGTAAAATGATTATATGAAAAAAAAATCATGTGAATGAATGTAAATTTAAAAGGGGTTTATTACACACCATGTAAAAGAACATCATGTATAAATCAAGATATTCCTCAATGAAAGGATATTTAGACGAAGTCCCTTACCTCGTGTCTGACATGACACGTTCATTTTTAGTCTCCTAAATTATAAACATATGTTAATTTATACTTGATTCCAAACAATTTTTATTTTTATTATTAATTTAAAATCATATTTTATCACATTATAAAAATTAAATAATTATAGATGTTAATATCATTCATTTTGTCGATATTGGGAATTTGAGTTAGAAATGATCTTGTTATAGTTAAAAATTGTCCATGTGTTCACAATTAAATTAAATCCAGAATAGTATTCATGATTTAAATATTATATATATCTAGTATATATTTATTTATAATATTCCATAACATTTTGATAATAAAAATGAAATGTACCATTCATGGAGATGGTAAGCTATACGTACGCATGAACACTACATTCATTTATTTGTCCGAAAAATGAAATGAAAACTAAATGATGAATATGTATATTATAATTCCAGTATAATTTTATTTTTTATATATGAAAACTTTTTTAAATAATTCAATCAACTATACATAACATGTATGTCATGAACGAGTCATATAAAATTGAGGGGGTGGTACTCAAGACTTCCTCAATAGAAATTATCATATTATAAAACATGAAAAGAATAGAGGTATGATATAAATGATAATTATAGAAGCATAGAGACAACATAAATTTCACACATATATATATATATATATAAAATTACAGTTCCATCATAATTTCCACAATAATAGGTGGAAGGATAATATTGAACAACCAACGTTTCGTGAGGCAATAGTTCACGTCACCAAAACAATATGTTCTATAACCATTAGATGAATGTGTGTGTAAGTGTAGTTAGAATACATCTCATGAAAAAACCTAGATTATTGAAGATAATATTATTTTTCGGTAAAAAATAATTAGAATATCATATTGAGTGGAAAAGGAATGTAATGTAATGGAACATGAGAGAAGATGTTACCCCATACCAGGTGACTTATATTTATTTTAGCCAAAGGGTTTTCTTGAAGTTCATTCTTCCTAGGGGAAGGCTTCTAGGATAGAATTTTTACTGTTAGTAGATTATTGGAACAATGTTTTGATGAGTCAAGAGGCTTGAGAGGTGTGAGTAATGGGTTAGAGGTGGTGTTTTTTATAAGAGGGAGAAGGGGCACTTTAAGAATGTCTAGAAATATTATATTTTTATTATTATATTTTCAAATTAGAATAACACAAAATTGATATAGTTTCTAATATCATATGATTTTGGGTCAAAATCCTCTTTTACAATGGGTTTTGGACAAGTTTATGTCATAAATATAACCTTATATATTTTTTCTCTAACCTATAGTTAAATAATATAACTTTTACCATATATTCTTGTATATTAACACTATATGGTTAATATAGGTACAATAAAATTCCAATAGATCCTAAAGTGGTTAATTAATTACATGTTAAACCTTATATATGTCATCTTACCAAATCATAGATTTTTAGGGCTTTTATATCATTTAATAAATTTTATTTATTATAAAAACTCATTTATGACATTTTTTATACTATACTCATCATGACTTTTTTAAATATAAAAAAACATGATTATTTAGAAACAAACATTATTAGTTCAAATATAACAACTAATCATCATCCAAAAAATTCATGGTTGACATAAAACGTTTTAAATTAAATTTATTTTTATATTTATAACATCATTTATTTAAATCATTCATTAATATGGTAATCAATACATCACCATTGTGTCATAAGTATATTTAATTATATAATCTATATAAATTATAAATAAAATTATATGATGTAGGAAAAATTTTTGATTTATAAATACAATTTATACTCTAAAATATAGCTTATACCACCTCATAAAAATTGTTTTCTAAAAGATAAATGTTTAGGTTAAATTTTAATTAACATTAAATTAAAAGTAATTAAATGTCATTTTCAAACTCAAGTGGATCCATTAGGTCCTAAAATCGACACTTGGATGACCATGGTCGGATTTATTTCATCTAATAGGGTTAGTAAATGTTTTAGGGTAATTTAAAATTAATATTATATTATTTTTTACCCTTATTTACCATATTTACCAATTAACCATGGTAAATAACATATTTAATAATGTTACTATTCATAAATTCTAAGAACAAAAGGTAACTATTTAATGAATTTGAACCTATTGATTCAAAATATGGAATCCATTTATCCAAATTGAAAGCAGATATGTTTTGGAAATTAATTTAAAATTAATTTTTGTTTTCAAAACCAAAATGTGAGTTTTTAAGTAACAATAATTATCGAAAGATTGAAATGTGTTATGTCTTATATCAAAGTGATGTTACATAAAATATCCAAAATTGGATTAAATGATAAAAATATAAGAAAATTACTATTTAAAAGTAATTAAAATGATAATATACCACATAAATAAATCAGATGAAAAGAAAATTTTATCATAAAATACAGTCTTTTTCACAATTCATGAAAAATGTAATTTATTATAAAAATATTAACAAATTATATAAATTGACTTTTAATGTCCTAATTCTAAATAAAATGTTTATTTTGACAAATAAGGCATATAAAAGTGAAAAAAATCTAGATTTAAATTTTTTTTGTCATCAAAAGATGAAAAACTAGCCTTTTAAAATTATTGGAGTATTTCATGCTTAAAATTGGATTAATATTCATTTTAAGACAATAAAATTTATTTTATAAATTTAAACACATTTAACTAAAAAGATTATTCATAATATAGTTTTTTCTGTACATTCCTGTCTGTACAACAACTAGGTGTTAACTACCAGTTAAAATAATTATATTATATTATTATTTTTTCAGTATGACTGAACATCATGTGAGACATAAGATTTTGGAGAAAACCATTGTCGCGTGTTGGGTACTCTATCAAACCTAGCATCCCCTTTTAAGTAAAATTATTTATTAATACAAAAATATTAATAAATATGAAAATGAAATATTCTTTATTTACATGGGATGTTACACATATTATTTTAATTTACAATATAATTTTCCTTTAGCTTTCGTAGCAATGGTGAAGACAAAGAAAAATATATTGTCAATCAGAGTTTATCAGTTGGTGATTAGTATCAAATATGGATTTTGGGATAGTTATGTGTAACTAAACTAATTAAATATAATTACAGTGATATATTTATTGAAAAACCAAGTTCCATTCTTAGGTTTTTGATATATATATACTTCTCTTACATTCAATGAAATCGATAGTCCTGTTTGATTTGATATGATTTCATTCAATTTTACATTATACTCATCAATCAAATGGTATTTTGGGTTATTTATTAAATAATTCCAAATAATTTATTCTATTATAGTTTTATGTATTTTTTCAATCGATAATATGTTATATTAGTGTTGGGAAGGGTAGCGCACGATTAATTTGATGATATAAGTTATTTTAGTATTGTCATTTTGGGAAGGAGTGTTAGGTTGGCCTATATAATGAATCTGTTAAAAGTAAGTCATGGGATTTTATTTTATTTTTTTTATCCATTATTTCTTATGATATCATTTTGTTGATTGTATACTTTGTGTTTTTGTGTGGTTTCCAGAAAAAAGTGGGGTAGTGGCACCATTAACGGAATGATGGAGGAATGGATTGGGAAATTAGTTCATTTTTTACTTGTTATATTGAATCCTTATTATTGGAATATTATATAATTAATTTATTTCTAGTCATTTTTAAATTTTTATGTGTTTTTTGTACTTTTGTGATGATGTGGTAACAATTTCTAAGGTTGTGTGGTGTCAACCTAAATACATTTTTAAAGGTTTATCAATGAAGCTGATGTTGTGATATTAAGTGTGGGTTTCTACATATATAGTGGGGTTTTGTGATTATGTGGCAGTATTAAGTGATGTGATAATATTGGGTAATGTGAATATATGTAATCATGGATAAGGTTTAAACATGATGATGATTTCTTGTGTTTATATTTTTGGATATTCATTATTATTTATTTTAGTTTCGTATTTTTTTGTTATGATATGGTATTTAATTAATTGTTATTGTAACATCTTTTATGATACTTATAATACATTGATTTTAGATTTTATTTCTATCCATGTAGTAGTTTATAATTTCTTATTTTTTGGTATCTTGAATTGATTCTAAATTATAACATTACTAATCTATTATTATGATTACAGATATCATAAACTTGGTTAAGCCCAAATTTACATTCTTCAATTTTTTATTATTGATTCTCACATTCTACTATAAATATATATATATAGAATATTCCATTATTAGTTCATGAAAAAGTATAAAGCTCAATTTTGGGAACATTCTTCAAATTTTTTGTTTTTTTATTGAAACACCATTTATAGTTTGTATGTTATGGATTTTATTATATCAATATGATTCTATTTTTCATATAGCTATTGTAAAATTCTTTTGTTTATTTTTTTGGAGGGATATAGTTTCAAATTCAATTTTTTTTTTGTCGGGATAAATATATGTGTTTCAAATCAGCATTATATATGATAATATTTATTTTAAGAGTAGTGGTAAAAATAATTTACTAGAATTTTAGTCTTCCGTTATATGTTATTAAATAAAAATGTTCTTAATAATTCCATGAAAACTTCTTCAGTTAAAAGACGAAAAAATACTTATAAAAATGATATAATCACCTTTATATAATCATTCCAGGACACTTCCCAATGATCCACTATAAATGAGTTAAACCACATTGACTTGGATGATGATTAAAATTTTAGTACTAGTTTTAATATTCCATAAAAGAACAATATTGTGGTAGTTTGACCCTCCTCTAAAATAAGAAACCCACTTATAGTCTCCTATTATTTTATAAGAAATTCAATAGCAGTTATAGTGTCTTTCACCCTTAATAAATGATATCTAGTATGATGTTCAATCATGGAAATGTATTTATCTCCATACAGTTGATCAAAAAAGTTAGTAATATAGGACTTAGATACATGTTCATGTTTTTGATCGTTCTCAGTTTCAAATAGTCATTGTACAATATCTTCATTCTATCCTTGTTCTTAAAAAAAAGAATATTTCTACTACTATGTGACAAACTTGGATGAATAATCGATTATCATGATTCCCATGGAGTTATGTTCAATTTTAGAAAGCCAACTAGGTCCATTATATATATAGTACATAAAATATTTTTTTTCGTAGTTATGAGTTATAATAAGAACTCATATTTACGATTCAGTGGAGGAATATGGAATGATTTTAGAAAGGCATCAAATAATCACACATAATAGGAATATATTTGATGTCTAATATCTCCAAAAAAATGAAAGATAATAAACACTTTTAAATCTGAATCCAGATCAATAAAATGGATACTTTTTCCTTTGGGTGTTCATATTCATTTCCACTTTAATATAAAATCACTAGTTGGTGTGGAATATAAAACGTGGCTTCTCTTCCTAGAAACATAATGTTGAAATTCTGTAGAAAATTTCCATCGATTCTAAAGATAAAATTTAATTATACTAGAGGGAGGATAACAGGATTTTCAAAAAGATAATTACCATAAACATCATATAGAGACAAATCATATACTTGTGATGTGATCATCATGAAATTAGATATTTTTATATCTAAATAAATGACCAATTTTTTTTGATAGACATATACAAATCATCAAATATAAATTAATGGGTACATCTATAGTTGAATGAGTCAATATTAGTTCTAGAGTTATTGGTATGTTCACATTTCAACACATTTTTATAATACCCATCACCATAAATAGTACTCTTATGAGATTACCCATTTTTTGGAATAATATGTTACTTATGTCTATCATATTCATAAAAAAATTTTATTGGAGAATATGTTATCATTATTCACATTTAGCATGTATTTGAAACAATAATGTGAGGTTGGTGTATTCTATGGAGCTTTCTTTCTATTCATATAACTAACTGACTTCTTCTAAACACATAGATAGTGACTTAAATGATTAGATTCCTTTCTTGAATTAAAAAATTTAATAATAACCATATGAAAATATCCTCATTGATTACATCCACATTAGAACATGAAGGAAATTTTATCCTACTCTCTACATGGTTTTTTGGATTAAATTTTGAGTTCTGTCATTCTATTATTTTCATAACCATGAGATTCATGTGTGACTCTAATCACCAATACAACCATTATAGAACAAATAATTAATTCATCATAGAAACTAAAGTATATTATATGAAATTTCATTATGAGATCCGGTTTTATGAAAATGAAGAATATATCAACCTTACATTTATTTCATATTATAATACTAGAATTTTACATTACATGTATGGTAAAAGTATCCATATAGGTTCCCATAGAAAAATCATCCTTATTCTCTTACACAAGGAATATCTTTTCAACTTTCATATGAATAATACATGTAAATTATTTATTGAAAAGTATTATCCAAAACTCACATCAATCCATGGTGCAAATGTCTTAATGTTTATTCATATTGTAGGTAAGATTCCACAATTAATCCACTTCTCCATCCAATGGATATAAAACCAAAATTAAATACTTATGTTATGAATTGGAGATAGTAGAAAATATATTTTTCCTGGTACAAATCCATTTCATGGAAAATATTATATCTATGGAACCACTATGTGATATTTGACACTGCCTCATGATGGTTTCAACTAAACATTGTTGTATCGTTTTCTCATTATTAACATCTACATGATTACTGACTTGAGAAAGTTGTGTGAAAATTAAAACATGATTCTTACATATTACTAATATAAAATGTGGTATCTCAAGTCATAAATACATACATAAGACATCTCATTAATAATTAACTTGGTTACTTTAAGTTCCATCCCTTTACTAAAAAAGAAATTTTTTTCGGAGCAACAATAATCACCAATATAAACCACATTATCTTGAAAGACCACTTACAGGGTATCGAAATCATGGCCCTTTTTTTAAATATATAACACCTTAGTTATAACCTAGGTTTTAATAATTTCAAATCCTTCCTGATGGTTTGTAATGTGTTCATGAATTTCCAAAACAAATTCCCCAGGAGTGTAAAACTTTGTGTGTAGTATGTATCATTTCAATATACCAGGAGATGATTGAGTCTATTACTAATGTACATTTTTCCATGTCATTTCCCCTAAGAATAACTATTAGAGAGAGACATAGACTATTGTATATTTAATGGGATTTAATTTCATGGAATCTAACCGCAATTCCCTTCTCCAAAAATCCATGATTTTTTTCTAATTTTTTCTTATCCTATGGGATTTCATTAATTTTTCCTCATCATAGTTTTCAAAGGATAAATGATATTTTTCTAATAATTAAATATTTACACATAGTATCATATAATGAATTCACATCCTAATATATGAATATTTATTAAATAACATAACAAAGTCTTCAAGAACGGTATATCCCTAGTCATGGGAACCAAAACAACTGATTCGTATGTAAACTATATCATCATCCACTGTGTAATTCATAACTAAAACCCATTATAGACATATAATACATAATATATTTCTTCATAACATGTGAAATGGAAATGCAGAAAAGGGTGAGCTAATATTATTAGTAATGGAAATGGTATTTATCAACATAACATGTGCATATGGGTATTAGAACACATAATTAACATTTAATAACAATACCTTGAATGTGATATAAATAAATAAATAATCCTAAAAAATATTATTAGTTCATAATACATGAATCATGAAGGAATAAAGGATAATATAAAATGAGATCAAAACATTGGCACAATACATAGATTTTTAATATACACAAAAGCCATGAAAATATTTTTTCAAGGAAAACCACTTAGATATTTATAACATTATAGGCTTTGGATAACCACCCATGTACATACATTATGATATCTATAACCTCATATTCATGATCTTATGAGATTTAGATAACTTCTCATGTACTATTAGTGATCATAGAACATTAATATTTACCCAATTCATTTGACGAAAATATAATTTCGAGACTACCCATAAAATAATAAAAATCCTACATATGTGGTCCAAAATACCATAAAACATTCATTATATCATAACCCATGAGATGGGAATGAGTATCATATAACTTTTTTCAAGGAATAAAACATGGAGAAATAAATACGATTCATAGAAATCCTAAAATAATATTCATAAACAATATAGACAATTAAAACAGATATTATGATTTAATCATGTACTTTGTAGAAAATAAGTAGAATCAAGGTTTTTATCGTTTATTAATAGAACTATCAATATTATTTCATTAACAATATCCAAATTAATATAACCTTTCCAAATTTAATATAAATATTTAAAATAATATATTTTAAAAAATAATAAAAGAAAAATATTTATTTCAATAAAAATGAATATTTGAAATTAAATATTATAATCATTTTCTAGTAATTATGCTGGTAAATTCCATCTGTGTCATACACTTTTAAAAAAATCATTCATCTCAAATATTCAGGAATAATTTAATTGAACCTCATTTAGATGAAGAAAAAAATTATTATATTTATAATATGTTTTATAAATTAAATAAAAAGTAAAAATGAATTTCAAAAATATTTTTACAATAGTAACAATATACTATAAATAATTTTTTATAAAACATTGACATTGAATATAAATGATTTTTGACCAAATAGATATATTATGTTGCTTTTACATAAATTCATTATGTTGGAATCATCATTACAAAAAGATAGGAAAATGAATGTAAAGCATGTAATTATATGAAATAAAAAAAAGGAGAATAAAATTCATGTGTTGTTGAGAAGTTGATTGTAATTTTTCACCATTGAAAATATAATCATATACAATCCTAAAAAACAACAGTATTGTAATGAAAAACTCTTTCCACCTGGTAAAATTTAATCATAATCCCCATGAAACAAATTAAATCAATTGGATAGATATATATTTTTAATTTTCTATTATAAGAATAATAAAATTCATTACTGTATAGATTGTACACTACATAAAATGTATAAATTGTGAATATGGAATGTGTCCAATGGACGTACAAGTGATATTAAAACCCATTTCCTTATGTATCAACATAATTCGTATATTTATGAACCTCATGTATATGAAATATAAGTTATTTATTAGTATTTAATATAAAAACAATCATCTTTATCATAAATTATATTATTAAATTAAACAATTTTTTCACCTATTTATTTAGAATTCATTACGAAAATCCATCTTCATTTGATATAACCTATTAATTTATTGTTTTAATTGGTAGTTTTATACATTGTACTGTTATTTTTGTTACCCAATATTGAAAATGTTAATAAAGAAATAAATATCGCATATATTAATTATATATTGATTTAGAGTCCCCCATAAAATCTAGGGGATAAAACTTAATTACACTTTTCATAGTAATCTTAAATTATACGTATGCATGAATAATTTTTCCATTTTTTCGACTCATGGAAAAAAAGAAAGGTTAATATTATTAAAATTATATTAAATAATTTATATATCATATATATCCTATATATTAATAAAATATTGTATAATTACAATTTAATTCAAAATAAAATGAATAAACTATCACATTGCTTCATGGAGATGGTAGTCCACATGTTTGCATCAAGGAAAATATAGTTTTTCAATAAATTGGAAGTTATGAAAGAATATGTGATATTATAATTAATGAATTATAATTAGTTCATTCATTTCATTTATGTATACCAAATCAAACAATATATCCATCAATGAGAGGTGGTGATAAAAGACACATTAAATCGGTTTGATAGGTTGTCATTCACCATACACATGCCTAACAATTTCATTTATCATTTGATAGGGAAGGAGATAGAAATAGGATCTTAATATAAAATAATAATATAATTTAAAATATTTTTTTATTATATTAAAAGATTTTTATGTATTTTAATGAGATGAAAGATGAAATACAATTACAATGATCGATTAAAAAAAGTATTTATTGTTTAGAAAACCTCATTAAGTTTCCATGAAAATATTAATTAGGTGGGTTTATTAATAATAAATGGTTTATAGTTAGTTTAATGTGGTGTAAATGTTTTTTATATATCTTGGTTGGAACCAATGTATATATTTTTGTGAACAACATATGAATGTGGGCATCCTTTTATAAGTGGGTTAGAATACACACATGGATCGTTTGAAAAGACTAAAATATAAACCAAATTTATTCAAACCAAATTCACCCAAAATCTTCCATTACCAAACAAAAGATTATATATGTATTAAATATGTTCAGATATATATGATATACATGTTTTATGGTAATTTTAACCCTTATATATTTATTTTAATAATTGATAAACATGTTCTAACCATAAATGTGATAATTATTTTTTACAATTTATTTATACAGTATGAAAAATAATTATGTCGAAAAATATAAGAAATATAAAATTATATCATTAAATATGTTGAATACCCTTTTGAAAAATAATTTAATAAATTCGGTAGAATTTAATTTAAATATAATCCCATGGTGAGACAAAAAATGGGTTTTCAAATAAAATGGTCTTAAAACTATAATGAGTTTTTATATCAATATTCAAAATGGAACTTATACCTATGAAATATTTTTATTGATAATAATTTATTTAAACTAATCATTATTTTAAATAATTTTTTTAAAAAGGGAACATTGTTAAACCCATAATTGAATAACAATCTTTCAAAACAAAATCATTATATTTCACTATTAATTGAAAAATAAAACTTATCAAAAACATATCAAAAATTAAATATTTTTAATTTTGAAATTTTCATAAAAAATATAAGTATATTTTTTAAAATTTAATGTTTTATTTTTCAATAAATTTAATTTGAATATATGAATTTAAAAATCGATGAAACCACTTTTTTTGAAGAGTCTTGTTTATATGCATAAAACTGGATTTATGTTTATCCAATTCCTATAAAAATAATTAATTAATGATTAAAATAATTATTTCAGTAAATAATATATAAATTTCATTAAAATATACCACCAATAGTGACGAATTCAATTTATTTTGATAAAAAAATCTTTGGTGCATAAAAATAGTTTTTCAGAAAAATATTAATTTTAATTGCTATTTATTTTTATTATAATTTATATTCATTTATTATGAAAAAAATTATTTTTATATATTTTTAATGAATTTAATTATATATCATAGTTATTCATACTCCTAGCTACTGATTTACTAACTATTTGATAATGGTATTCAACAATATGGTTCATTAAAACATAGTGTTGCCTGAAATATAAGCGATCAGTGAAATTAAATTTTTTTGAATAAAATATTTTATGAATTCTTGAGCTATTATAGGATCATCCCTCTACTCATGTGATCCAATAGAGAACAATATAAATCATCAAAAGGCCATGGTTTCCCTTTTAACTTTCTTTAATCTAATAATTATTCCCTGGTATGAAAGGGAAACCTAGACAAGGCGTGAGTAAAAATTAATAGGCCACTAACCATGGTGTATAATTAAAATCCAGTATATATTTCTTATCATTAATGGTGTGAATTTATAATTAAAATTTCAATTTTAATTACATTATACACCATGTTTAGTTTGGGCTCCTATGGAGATTCTAGTCCAACTATTCCAACATCCGCTTATTTTTTATGTTTAAAATTTTTAGACAATAAATAGTCAAATTAATCATGGTATATAGACCAAGAATAAATGTGATAATAATTTAATGGAATACCTATAATAGGTCCAGGAATTCACACACAGCAGACCCATTTGAAAAATGGTAAACCATGTCATTCTTGAGCCTTGAATATCCCACCAGCTCATGATAATGAAGCCATGAGGTTCTCTCTTTTGGTTATGTACAATCTTAGGAATAAAGAATGTTCATTTCAATAATAATAGATTCCTACCAAAAACCATGGAGAAATATCCTTGTGTGTCATTTAGTTCTTAATTAGAATCCAAGGGGCCAGCTCAATTCCTTCCTTGTTTAAATACAACATATAACCATGTAATATCATCAATAAAAGACTATGTTTTCTTGAGAATATATAATAATCTTAGGATGTCATGTGGAGGAAATTGTTATGTAAAAAAAATCCCATTAAAAGTTGGTGAACCACTTCGAATACACATAAATGAATCATGTTTCATCATATAAGTTCACTCAATAAATTTACAATTGGAAATCAAAGTCATACTCAAGGTAAAATGAACATATAATAGTTTGAGAGATAATAGTAATATATAACCAAGGAAAAGGGATAAAGAAATTGCTATTCCTTGTTATTATTTAATTCCATTTAATAAATTATTTTACCAACCCATTTATTTAGGTCATATATCAAAACACTCTAGGGGTGGTGGGGATACACAAAATAATGTATTTACTATGTATAACCCAACACACCATATAAGGGGATTAAATTTTTTATTAATGAATGCATATCATGGGAATTTAGTCGTAAACATAAAAATTGGTTGTTTGGGTTGATTATATCAACATCAACTTTGTCCAATGAACTTTTAATATCCCATAATCAAGATGCTGGAATCTAATTTTTGTGATTCAAATTTTTAGAGGCAACATGTTGAATTTATTGTATGAGGCAGAATGGTCTAATTTATAAATGGAAATAACTTCTTGGAAAAATCATAGTCCACCATTCATAACTCAATCATATACTCATCATCTAGTATCAGCCTCACATATGATTTAGAATGATAGGACACTACCACCAAACTAGCTTTCCGTTGTCTCGCCATTTATCAGCACTTTTTTAGCGCTATTAAAAGGGCCCCCCTATATCATCACTTTTTTAGTAGTGCTAATAAAGGGGGGGGGGATTTATCAATGCTTTTTCCTAGCACTGAAAATGTATATATTTCAGAAATAATACTAACAATAATATATTGATATATATGTATATTTAAATTGATATAAATATAATATTTATTTTTTAAATCTATTTTTGAATAGAATAAATAATAATTTTCACATAATATGTATGATATGAAGTGAAAATGGAAAATAAAATATCCTAAAAAATTATTAATTAATCATTTCTAAATTAACAACTTCTAATAATCAATTAATAACAATTTGAAGACACAAAAAACAAATCACATTAATTAATGATCTAAAATAATTTTAAAACATAACTTAAATATCAAACAACCATAACATTTGATCTGGTTGTCCGTTTGAGCACTACATCATATCAAATCGAAGAATGCGACATGTTTTTCATGCTATAACCCAAGGAAAACTTATTTCACATTTTAGAGGAGAAAACCAAAATTCTTCTTAAAATGATTTTTAGTCCAAATACACAAATGTTTTTAAATTCGATAAAATTTAATCCTCATTTCAGGGGTTCTTTTTGACATTTTTCACTGGGGACTGAATTTATTCCAGGGGTTATATTTATATTGATATTATGGATTTGAAATTTTATCATTTTTCTAAATTTAATTTCACTTATAATCAATTATAAAATAATATATACATATTTTTTTTATATTCACCCATTAAAATTTAATTTTATAAACTAATAATTAATCATATTTACATATAAAGTATATTTATCAATATATAATTCTTATCTAAATAAAAAACTTATATCCATTTTATTTAAAATAAAAATATATCAATATTTATATACCTATATGATTTGTGTGTGTGTGTATTTGTGTGCTTTTGTATTGAGAAACTAATATATATTATCTAATATGTTTGTGGGTGTTGTATATATGTATTTATTTATTTCTAAACACGCACAAAAAATCATATTTTATGAATTCATTTAAAACTGACCTGATAAATATATGTTAATATACAAAATATATATTAATAAATAAATATAATTATATACATATATATGGATATATATATATATATATTAATATACAGATATATATATATATTAATATAACTATATATATATATTAATATAAATATATATATGTTAATGTCAATATATATTAATATAGGAGTAATATAACTATATGTTAATATATAGATATATAGATATAATAATAAATGAATAGTACTGTAATATGGTGGAGTGGTAATGGCTTTTGTGAATATGAAACTGGCCCCGAGTTCGAATCCTGGGGAGGATGGTTGCGCACGCGGGTGGGGAATTATGGATAACGATGTTAAAGGTGGTTAGGGAACTATTAAAGGATTTGGGGGGTATTTAGGTCATGTGAGCTAGGGTGAGGTGGGGGCGTTGTTAAAGGGGGATTCAAGAACTGATGAAGCCCCTTCTTGAATTGTATATTTTTATTAACTTTTATTAAGACTTTTATAAAATCACTGATAAAAGACTCATTTATTAGGAATTTTGTTTAGTGTTGAAAAACACCCCTTTTATCGGTTCATTCTTATCACTGATAAAAGGGGTCTTCATTAGAGATATTTTTAGCGCTGTTATTGGGGACACCCCCCCCCCCTTCATCTTCTCCTCGATTAAAAACAAATTTTAGCCCTGTTAATTCCAATTTATAGCACTGATAAAGAAAATATATATAGTTGCGGGATATGGGAAAAATTACATAAACCTAGAAAAATATGGAATAGTAATTCAACTAGTAATTATCCAAATGTTGTGATGTGAAAGTGATAAAGGGAAATCAAGAGAAAATTTCTAATTATTTAGTGGAATCCAATGTGGGGAATGGTTGTAGAATAAGAGTCTTGTTAAATGAAGGCTTTAAATCCCAAAGGATGAAGAAATTAACAACTCCCATGTGTAGATACTATGTCAAAATGAGAACAAATATAATAAATAATTACTATTAAATAATGATGTAAGGATACGAAATTTATTCTTTTTAATGTGTTGTTTGATTGGTCAAAAAGGTTGGACAAACCATGCACTAACCATGTTATTCCCACTATATATGATCCCACACCTCACAAGGAATAAGACCATGTTTGGAAAAACATTATGAAAATAGTGCATGTTGCCAATGATTTTTTTATCATTTTTCAATTTTATGGGACCACTATTGTATGTTTTAAAATGTCGTGTTACACATTATAAAGGCCTCCAAAAAATGTTCAGGGTTGGTTCTATCTTTATAGTAAACATTATCCTCACTCATCATTTATATAAACCATTACTCGATTCCCAAATACTAGATCAAACTCTCTTAAATTATATTCCAACCATTTACACCATTCCAATAATATAAAAAAGAGTATTAATCATAAATATTAAGGGTCCATACCCCGATAAAAGATGTGGAACTTAAAATATCCCCTCCTTCAAATAACTAATTCCTCAGTTTCCCTCCCATATGTGGTTATGCTAAATCCTATAATATTTCTAGCCAATTAGTATGTATTCTAGAATCCTATTTCTAGGTATCATATGGTATATGGGCATGCTACCTATCAAACATACTAGAGGAATAGTCCCACGATGATGGGTTAATTTCTATGATCGATGATTCAAACTACATACCCTACAAATGATGCATCAACCTCTAACACAATTTAGTCAGGATTAATAGGATGATATGGATTTGATTAACAATGGAGGATCTATAGTGAAATGAATTCAATTAGCATATCCCTATAAATATAAGGAAGAACTTTCTAAATGGCTACAAGATCATCCCATTCTATGATCCCCAATGGACTGATATATCATTGAGATATCATACTATGTATCCAAAATCATCAATAACCAAATATTTCTAAAATTGGAACGGATTCTATATCTCCGACCATAGAATATATTGTTTGATGATAATGATTAAAAAATGAATTTTCCCTTAACATATTCATAATCATACATTTCCTAATCAATTTAACAATCTCTGATGTCTCATAAATGAAATTATTCCCAACATCCTAACCTCCCCTTCCACTAACCATCAAAAAGTTGAATGAAATAGATTATTCTAGATGATCTCATAAAGAGATATCTGGTTAGCCACATAATAAATGATTATTATATTTTATAATGCTAGAGATAAGTGATTTTCTATAGATCCCCATACAAAATGGAAACACAGTTAAAGAATGTCAATGAGTACCGATATTGAGTGCCCAGATGACCATTTGTCCTAGAGTGCAATATTTTTCTCAAAAATACATGTTATATAAAACCCCTATATGAAAAAAATCAAAATATGATAATTATACAGCTTTTTTGTACTTGATATAATGGTAATAGTAATTATAGGAAGGTGTTTGATCTATCAGGTATTAATTATACCATGTTCATCCAGAAATAATGTATCTATAATAAGTATGATGTGGGAGACTATATTTAACCATTCCAAGATTAGACACTCTATGTCACTACCTTGAGGTGTTATTTGTATCCCCGTCAAACAATTAATTGTGAATTTATCACTTTTATACTATGGAATGTGTAATATATCGAATATATATGATGGTTGGTAGTTTTATATATTTACATTATGACAGGAGGAACACATAACGATGAATCATGTAACCTCATATTTAATTTCATGAAACCAATACTAGTGGTCTTAGAAATGGAAAATCATATCGATTCATAGATATACTCCCCTAGTGGATACTTGATAATCATGAATCAAATCCTTTTGTATGTATGATGTTTCCTAGACATGACCACGTTATTTTAATGTTATGCATCCTTTCGGTCTATTACATTGTAGGTTTTTGGTTGTTGGAGTGTTTTTTGGAGGCCCATAGGGTGTTTGATGAAGTTTAGTTGCTAAACGTTGGGGGAAGGGGGGTTACACATAATGTCACTGTATTACATGACATTGAACCCTATTTCACTATTTTTTTGGAAATATTCATAGCATGTAATACTTTACATTTTGAAAATTAATATAAATCAATAGTTGATGCATTTTTTAGAGGATGTGGACCTCATGGTATTACAAGACATAAATGGGGATTACATGTAATAAAATACACCAATGCTATAATGATTATGACATTCTATCCACCGATGTTTTCAGTA
This sequence comes from Viscum album, assembly GCA_963277665.1. Taxonomy (NCBI): domain Eukaryota; kingdom Viridiplantae; phylum Streptophyta; class Magnoliopsida; order Santalales; family Viscaceae; genus Viscum; species Viscum album. The sequence continues at coordinate 1,119,835,640 of OY728120.1, forward strand.
ACCCTTCATTTAGTTCCCCCTCTCTCATCCTATGGGTCCCGGAAGTCTATTACATATAATTTGGAGGATCCCTTCGGTGGGAATCTATTATCTATCATCTATCACAAATCCATTGCGATCCTTCATCAATTAAAGGTGTGTCCATTATTTGTTTCAATGATTTCTTTTGCGTCAGTTTCATATTTCCTCCAGTTCCTAAGACTTGGAGATGGATTTCATTCTTATGTGCCTCTAATATATTATTATTTTTTCATTTATAGGTTTATTGGTTACACTTCATCCTCGAGTGGATGAATATCTCATGGGAGTTGAAATCGATGGACCATTGCACGCTCAGTCTCCATGTGAATAACATTAACACCCCTTCAAGGTATGGTTTTTTGTTTATTTAATTTGAATTTTACATAATGTGGTGGTAGGGGATATACTTTTTTTCCTTTAGATCATATATATTTCACACTAATCACTGATAATAACCCCATAAATGAAATTTAAAGGTGGTATAGTGTTTTGTTTTCATGATTTTGTGGCATTAATCATATTGTGATATAGTGAATTATATGCGGTAAGTTCCCTAATGAAAATTGTTATTTATTATGGATTTGTATGCACACTAATAAATTATGGAATACGTGTGTATTTTTTTTGGAAATTACAAGTGTGAATTGGTTAATTATGTACACTCAATAACGAATGGATGCCCTATGATTATGCAGTTTATGTTATAACCTCTTAACAAACAATTTTAATTATAGAATTAATGCCTTATTAAATGTGAAATTTTTATTTCGTCTAGTTTGTGATATAGTGAAGTTGAGGGTATGATCTTGTATTGAAGGATGGCTTGGGTGGTTAAATGGAATCTCAGGTTAATAGATTTATTTTTTTGAGGGATTGATGCGAATTTTTGTCTGATATGGTAGTGATCAGGTTGTGTGGTGATTTGTTGTTGGTTGTGATCGTACATGTCTGATTATAGAGGGATGATTTTGAAGAGGGATGACTATAGTTGGTATAGGTAATTCACCTCGATTCAACCCTTATCTTGGGATCGATATATGTTATATTGTGAATGTGAGTTAAATGGTGATGAAGTGTGAAGTGTATTAATTTACCATAGATATCCATCCTTTCTGTGACAGTTGTTTAATTTCTTATTGAATTCTATCATCAGTACATTCCCTGGTAGTGGTGGAAAAAATAAATATTTTCTGGGGATGTTTTTAATGGCTCATTTGATTCTTTTAATTGAATTAATAAATTAATTTTTAAAGAATTAATGGATTTGGTTAAACGAATTAGCTTGGCTTGTGTATTGTTTAGCGGTATTGTGCATATATAGGTAGCAACCAAGGTGATATTTTTTTGAGTTGGATGTTTTTGAAAACCCATTGGTTTGGATGAGTGTATCATACTTTATCTGTGTACACTTGTATTTTTCTATTTATTTCTATATTCACTCCACCCTTGTTTTTCACCTTGTGCTGACCCCCCCCCCATCGTCATGGGGGAGGGTTTATTTCCAAAATATCTTACTGATATGATGGTTTTTTGTCCACCTGCTCATATTTGGTCTTAATTACAGGTTATGATAGCCCATGTTTCCTCAGGTATACTGTGGTTTCAGATGCCAAGGTGTGTGTGGGAGAGTTTTTATTTTCTAGGAGACTTTACGATGTGATTTTTATTCATTACTAGGTGTCTTAAGGGTGGTATGTAGTTTATGGCCTATGTGTCAGCAGGGATGATGAGATTTGGTGTGTCAACCATGTGACTGTAAGTGGGACGAGAGGTGGATTGTGGCCCATGTTTCTGTGGAAGGGATGTTATGTGGTTTTTTGGGCCAAGTATCTATGGGAGGGAAGTGTTGTCTTTGTGAGGTCTAGGTGTGGGTGAGCGGGATATGATTTGTTATCCTCAAAAGATGTCGGAGCACCAGTATGTTTTCTATAAGGGTATGAGTGTGGCTAATTAGTGGGAAATTTTTGTGAGGTTCCCTATTATAGATGTTCATTATATATTCAGTTACTTTACTTGTATAATTTGGTGATCAATCCATTGGTGAGGTTTGGTTGATTAGTATAATTCCATAGCTATTGTTTTTGTTACTTCTTCTACAATATAGAGTTAGTATGGTTCTTTCACTTGTTCAAAATAGAACTTGGTTTTCCTACTGAGTATACATGTATGCTAACCTTATATATATATATATACTGATTTATTGTTTCCCAGAGGATTTTTATGCCTGTGTTGGACCTTACTAGCTCGAATCATGAAAAATATTTTGTCACTACATAGCAGTACATTTGGTACATACTTGGGGACCTTTTTATTTTTATTAGTTTTATTTTTCACATGCTTGTGGGATGGTTTTGAATTTCTTTTTTACATGTCTTCATGTTAATTTTTGTATGATCTATCATATATCTGAATCTAGATTTTGTAAAAATGGTAATGCCTCCCATGTTAGGAGATTGTACACCCTTTGGTCTAGTTAACCACCAGAAACCTACTAGCGGTGGTAATCAGGGTTCATTATCTTCCATTATTGATTGCCATCACAGGAAGGGTATCTTTGGATAGAGTTTTTCAGGATAGAGTTGTATCATAGGTGATAGTTGATAGATCTGATTGATTTTGGAGTTAGGCATAGTAAAGATTTTATGGGTCTTTAGGAATAAATGTGTCAGGTGATGTTGTTGTGTGATATAGGCCAGGAAAAAACAACTAGGGCCAGGGATTTTATCCACCAACCCTAGATTAGTTGAATGGACTCTGAGCTTATAGAATGATCAACTAAGGCTACACCATTTATGGGTTATAAACCCTAGAAATGGTAGACACATATGAAAACCATTTGTTCTTATTTGAATTGGTTTTTTTAGAAATTTTAAATGGATAAAAATTGAGTTTAATGAGTTCAAATGAATTATAATTAAAATTTACATACTAAAAAGACTTCAAATTACATTTTTTTCTTATCACCTATGGAACCAAGATGTCTTCTTTGTGTGGCTTAGCCAATGGAGATTCAGAACGATAATTTTGATGATCTTCGCAGGGCTGATCTAGTATAGGAAGATGGTCGGTGGTAGAGAATGTTATGTGTTGTCCAACAATAGACATTGTGAAAGAACAAGGTAAGTGTTTATAATTTAGAGATATAATAGGTGACTAGAAGATATGGGGATTTCATTCAGCCTGATTTGGGCCCTGGAAGAGTATAGGCTCCCTTTGGCAGTTAGTCAATTGTGGGGAGTAGCATGTTAGTGGTGGAAGTTGTTTAAGGGAGCGCGAAAGAAGGAAGACGTGTTGTGGGTTGGATTTTAGAAGGAGTTCTGAGTAGCGTTCCATTCATCAAATATAAAGGCTGATAAGAGGCATGATCTACTCTCTCATCAGTACTGGAGTATATCAATACAAAATATTGGGATCAAGTTCAAGGATCTTTTATAGTTTTCCCCATATCTTTTTCCGTATCAAGAGTCTCATTCAATGCATCTCAAGGAAGCACTTCACCTTTAAATATATTATGTGGTTACCCCCATTATGTTTCCATAATTTTTAGAGGTTTTGAAAAAGGAATAAGTGTAATATAAAATTCACGTGCTAAGAGGTCAACTAAGAGAGGAGAGCCAGTAGAGTTCTTCTAAAGGCTGGGTGGTGAGTGTCATGTATCAGGTGCAAGGACCATCAAGGTTTCGACCAAAGGGGATACGACCTAATAAAATCATTATTGTCCTTCTAGATTGATAATACTATTTCCTTATATTTTATTCCATATATTAGAGAATGAAGGATTTTTGTAAATACACTAATATCCATATGAATAGTGGATGTGTATATTTTGTCCACTATATTGATTGCTTCTTCTTCGGTGGAATATCAACTAGGAATTAATGATGGATTATTATTTGGTAATAATTTTATGGGATGTTATTTCTATATATAGATACCATTAATATCTATATTTAATGTGATAAAAATCTATAATTTAGTTATAATAAGTATCTCAGAAAATATCTATAATGTCATGTCAAATGAGCGAGACATCAAATTGAAGATATAACACGTAGTTCAACTATAGGAATATATATTATATGGGGGTTGTTTTCATACACATATCAAATGAATTGGTAAATTAAATTATAAATAATTTTATTAATTTGGTGATCATGAAAAATGTTATTTAAGATTAGATAAGTAAATATTGATATTAAAGATGATTGTGTTTGATGATGATATTTTTTGATGTTGGTTTCCCCATAATAGATTTTTTATTGATCCATGTAAACACAATATATATAATAGGTTAACTAATTATAATGTATGATCACAATAATTATAATTTCACACCCTATATATGTTTAATTACAAGTTTATATCTATCAATAAATAATAATTAGTAGCAGAATATAGAGGATGATTTGAAAAATTGGATATGTGGGTAGACATTTTAGAATTATGCAATGAGTTATCATAAAGATGAATAGAATAATTGAAAATGTATTCAATAAATTATCTATTATAGATATATTTTACCTTCTAGTAGATTATATTTCTTCATTTTTTGAAGCTATAGTTATTCAGAAACACACTAATACACACACATATATATTTAAAAAAATGGATAGATTTTCATTTATGTTACGATGATGCTGTATCATAAGGACATATAATAAGTTATTTTTAGATTTATTACCTCTCATAAAATCTTTGGATATATATCTTTAGTTTGTATTCCCCTAAATATCTATATGTTGGTCTGGTAAGTTAAACAACTAGTGTTTTAGGATATGATAAATTGGTATTATAGATAATTTTTAGAGGTTAGATGTTATAACTTGTGATGATTGGTCACAATGTCAAGACATAAATTTACTACGGAAAAATGTTTATACAGTCATGATAGAAGAATTTACAATTTCTATGAGAAAATTAATATTCATAAGACAGACCCATATAGAGATTGATAATACAAATATTTTATGGTAAAACAATTGTAAAGTTGTGGATAAGAATAGTATCGTTCTGGAGATTAATTTTTTGACTAAATGGAAGATTTTACAGAATACATTGATAGATTATATGGAAGAAATTGGAGGACGAAATATCAATTTTCAAAGTCATTTCTATGCGACCAAGAATGAAAAGACTTCATTGATATCATTTTTAGACCATCCGAATAATTATATTCCATATTATATATCATAAGTTCTGACCTAAAGTTAACGTGGAGAGAGTTCATATCTTGTTGTGACCTATCTAGAGGCTACATAATTTAAAAAATTATCATACAAGAACAATAATATTTCAATATAGTAGTATCAATATGTTATATAATTACATTGATATTCATCATTTTCATTCAAATTTATATATTTTTTATTCTCTGATTTGATTAAAATTTTGAATATTTTTTTGTGCATTTTGGTAGAGGATATAAGTATTTTATTATGATGTTTAGAGATGTATAAATTATTTTCATCCATTTTTGTCGAAATAAATCCATACTACCCCAAATCTTTGTATGTGAGATGTTCATTGTCAAATCCATATGGAAATTCATGATCCCAACACCCAATAAATATGATTCATGTCTTGAAAAACAATATAATCTGAACCATTTTTTCCATATAAACATGACTGAATATAGAATTCCACTAAAAACCATTTCATGGAAACATTATTCATGAGAGAAAATTGATCATAAATAATAAACAGTTTTAGAAATGAGCATAACCAAACGTAGAATATAAATAAAACATAAAACCAATAAACAAGAATACAATTATTTACAAAAACAATCCACCTAATATGTAATAAAATAATAAATAATATAAAATAATACAATGTGAAAAATTTAAGAAAAATATAGAAAATATAACTGCATTGATCCATTATTAAGAAAATAAAAAAATTACCACTACAAAAAACCCAACCATCATTATTTTTGATGTGAAACAACTTCAATTACCACCAATAATAAGACCAAAATACATCTAATAAAAAACTAATACATCAATGAATAACCATCTCTAAACCTATAATGAATATAAATAAGGAAAAATTTCATAGTAGGTATCCTCCCCAGACCCCATTCATAAACACTGAAAATAAATCGATTTCATGTTCTATTTTAATAAAATTGAAAAATAGCCCTCCAATTAAAATTTCTAACAATTTATATGAATCTATCTACTAAAATATCCTTTTTACCATGGATAATTAATTCTATAATTTGTATGAACTCACCCTTAAATTTATTTTCCTAAAAATTTGGAGCTATGAATTAAAAGAACCTATTTTGAATACCCATTCATTGAAAATTCATCATTTAATGAATAAAAATATAAAATGATCCATAATTAATGTTTATAATTAAATAAACCCAACATATTTGTTACAGATATTACATTAAAGAAATATCCATTAATAATAATAGAATAAGATAAATGAAAATAAAAATAAATGGTAAACCAAAATAGATAATCATAAAAATATAATAGTCAAAAGAATAATATGTTTTATGGTTCACTAGAGACAATATAGGAAACAGGCTAAAAATATCCAACATATCAACACATAATTCAATCCATTCATCAAAACACATAGTCACAGAATACCTACCATGAATAAGTGAAAAGAAACCAATTAGGGAATACCCTCACATATGTCCAACTATAATGAAATTCATTACACTTGTGTTTCAAGGGAACCTATATATCCCACTAAGATACACTTAGTATAATGTTATAGTAAATAATGGTGAGAAATCAATATGACATCTAAAAACTATAAATATTTAATAAACAATAATAAAATTAAACTCTCCCATAGAAAAACCTTTATAGATGAAGTCAATATTTATAAATAATGAATATACATAAATATTTTTCTCTAACTAGGATATTTTAAACCATTTACACAAACACAAAATTTTTGAACATATAGAAGGATCACACGTGTTGAGTAAAACATTTCCAAATTTCATAATTGGAAAACTAAAAAATAATTTAAGAACATGTTTATGAATTGTATTTAAAAAAATTATTCATTTAAATCTCATAAAGAGTTTCAAATAAAAAAAATGTATAAAAACAAAACTATTGAACCAGATAACTCTCTAATATTGAATGTATAGTGATGAAAATAATTTTATAAAACAAAAAACACTCATCGACATTTAAATCTTCTAAAAATATTCACATAGGAATCTCATAAATGACTAAATGATCTTGGTAACATGAAAATTTATTTTATAATTTCAAAATGAGAATGGAACGTTAATATATAATGAAAATAATTTATAAAAACTTGTCTTATAAATAAGGAAATGTATCCCAAATTAATGTTATTATCAGATAGTTAAATATTTAATTAATCAATTAATGAATCGTGGATATATATTTAATGATTCAATCATGTTGTAAAAAAACATAAAACAATTCATTTCAGTAAACACATTTTTCATACTCCAATGAGTGGAAATAAATATATTAAAATTCATATGGGCCCTAAATCATGGAATCCCAAAATTAAAATTTCCTAAAAATGCTAGATCATAGTGACCATGATAAGGAAGGCATTGAAAATGATGAGGAAATAGAATATAAGATTATCATCGGACTCTATTTCCATGATGAGGCAAAAATAAACAGGAAAGACACTAGAAAGATCTAAAAGAGAGGGAGAATTGAACATCAATGAAACATGGAGGAGTTGGTGGTAATTATGGGAAAATGGACCACCATGATTCAAAATTTAAATAGGACAAAACGTAATATAAAAAAACTAATATCATGAGTAGATTATGTCACCATGAAACCCCATACTAATGTAGTATGATGATCCTTCTAAAATATAAATCTCCACATGATATGTGGTGTAGTTGAGTTACCATCATCATTATAGAATGAGTAACATCCCTAGAAAAATGGTACTAGCCTATAGATGTGTTTATAATTTGACCTTGTTCTTTGGTGATATTAAAACCATCTGTAAAAACATTAATTTAGCAAGTGAAACAAATATATTTAAATTATTCAATTGAAGTAAACCTAAATAAAATAATAATATATTCTGAAATGAAGGGATCATGTGTGTAAATTCACCATCCATATCATAATATTCACCTTGAAAGTCATATTAGAAACATTAAAACATAGAATGGATGTTAATAACATCCCTTCTAACATCATATACTCAACAAATGATTAAAATAATTATATAAACCATGAAAAGAAATAATATTAAAACCAAGATAAACTCTACCACAATACTCATGAACATTATATGAAGAATGACAGAGTTCATTACCAAACAATAGATAATAACCACTAATATTGAGTTTTATCATGAAAAATTCATCCAACCACTCTACATATTGGTAAGCCCAGAGTGTACTAGATATTATTCACAAAATATAATTAATCTTAATTAACCCGCAACCCATCATTAGGAAGTTTCAACTCATTGACTTTAACACATCTCCATAAAGACTTACATAACTACCATTATAAATATAAATATAAAAATAATGTGAATATGTTTGAGAAATGGCAGTATCCCCATTATATTTTTGTTATTCCAACATAATGATCATTAAAAAAATAGATAAATAATCAACAATTTAACCATGTAAAAAATTTCCAACAAATTAAAGGGTAATAATACGTGTCCAATAACTAGTTTTTCATGTCACCCATGGGATAATCATTAGTGGAAAAAATAACCCACCAATAAAACCATAACAGATTTTAAATTTCTATAATAATAAACATTCCATGAAATCTATTTCTAATTATCTCATGAAATGGGGTCTTAGAATTCTATATCATGAAATAAATTACCATATGGATAAAAAATATAGTGATAATAAATTAAAATAATGAAAAACATCTATTTTCCCTGGATTTGCATCATTTTATACTAGTTGTTCTTATAGATCCTCTAATGTTATAATTCTAGATCCACAAATTTTTAATTTGGAATATATAAAAACATTTAATAGATGACCATGGAAACCGAAATAGTGACATTTTTAAGGGGCTTCCAAACATAAAAGATTTCAATAAGATCATATCATCTTTAGATGAATTTTATTGGTATTTATCCATGTTGAAACTCATGAGAAGAAAAATTTTAACATCGTGATTCATGCTCCCATTAAATCCATGTGAATCCATGAACCCATTATATTTCAATAATTTCATTCTCCAAAATCATGATTAGTTGAAGTGTCTATCACCTAAATCACTCCATCCATGTCCACCATAAATCTAAAATTTTGATTTCTAAATTGATTATAATTTAATAATCATATAATGTTTATTATCAACTATATATTAGGATGAATAATACTTCTAATGACATATGATATCATTGAATCAGCCACGGACATCTTAGGAAGATAGTGAACTTGTTCAATAGAATGGCTAGAACACTTTAATATTGATCAAAAAATTGGATTAAATAAATATTAATTTATTTATATGGAATCTATAATGGTTTCATGGAATTATTTATTGATTAAATAAACCTTAAAACTATCCCATTTATGCTCCTTTATTATCCTAGACATGAAAATGGACCTCTACCATATTAGGTTCAAATCCTCAAGAATAATTTTAGAAAAAAAATTTATAAGAGACCCATATCGCTCATGAAGGATATAGTATCATTGAATTTCCCAAATATATCATTCCACTACATGGAAAAATAAAAAACCATAGATATTTGGGGATTAAACATCAAGAATATTCTGTTATAATGTCAAGGATGATAAAATTATGGGTTATCCTATAAATATTCAATTCGAGAATTCCCTTTTGAGTTTTTGTATAATTTTTGTGTGATACATTTAAAACCTGAATCACTAGACATTTTCAAAAAATACCAAGAATCTATTCTTAAGGTTGAAAAATAAAAATCCATTATATGAATCCTAGTGAATAAATAACGAATCATCTGTAGAAAACCACTAATAAAATCATTTGAAAACATTTTTAAGAAATCCTAAATTATTCATAATGTTTTACCAGAATTTCTAAAATTTTATTCTAAAACATTGAACACAACTCTAAAATTATTGAATAATAATGAATTCATAGAAAAAATACTCATTTTAAAAGAGATAACACCCATTATAATTTAAATATATATTTAAAACCCTTTTATAATATTACTTCAAATGAACATAAATAGATTTTAAAAATAATATATTTTGACATGGAAAGTAGTTTTTTATATAATAAATCCATCATTGAAATCAATATCAAGACCAAAAAATTTGTTTTCCAAAATAAACCCTTATCATTAAATTAACATTTTTATTGAAATGAATTTAAATAATTTTCTAACCAAAATAATGACATAGTGGTTATGTCTAGTTTGGAAAAAATATTTTTTGATCCATGTTAAAAATTTTAATTCATCACTTGGAGCTCAATATAACAATGCACAGGGTCCCCACAAATTTTCCCTGACCATGATAGAAAAACATTAACCATCAATTCTTCTCTTAATATCACCACAAAAGATGAGTCATTACAAAAAATCCAGTAGTAACACAAGGATAAAAACTATAAAGATGGTGATAGACTAACCATACATTATCCTCTCATTTTCTAACATTATATCTCTGATATACAATCACATCCTCCATAATAATTTGATACTCGATCTATTTTTACAAAAACCAACTAGGAAACACTTTGTGTGAGCCCTTGATAAGGTATGTATCAATAAATTATTGTCATTCCTAATTCAAAATTTTAAAAAACTAGTAACAATGAATCAAAATCTACATAAGAATGATTTAATGTGATAAAAAATAATAAATTTTGATTTCCATATAGATTTATTTCATACACACTATATGAATCAGGAAATCCAACACAAAAATAATGAATAGTTTTAAAAATAAATAATCTTGAATGGGATGAGAATATAACACAACACCAATAACCATGAAGAAAAATTAAAATGTAAACTAATATATATACATAGTAAATAATCCAATAAATGATAAAAAATAATTATGAGAAAATGAGACTTAATGATTTTTTTTTGAAGTGGTTTGATACATAAATTTGATATTACCAATATAAAAAATTACACAAAACGAATAATCAAAATATTCCATAAGATATTTGTTAAATTCCTTCCTACAGAAAACATCTAAAAATTATAATAAGATAAAATATCTACTTTATAAAAACAATATTGAACCTATAATTTATGTTGGTGTGAGAATTAATTCCCCATAAATAACCCCTCTAAACCCAATTCATAAAGATTAACAATAAATAATATTTATACTCATTTGGAAGATAACAGAAAATTATTCCATTCATCAAAATTAATAAAATTAAGATAAATTTATTAATTAAATTCCATTTTTAATAAGGATAATTAATTAAATGATTTTGATGTAATCTGCATCCAATAATTCTAAAATTTTTTATCATTAAAGAAAAAGAATACAATATGAAAATATTTTTTTAAATAAGTAATTTTATAAGAATAAAAGGGATAAAGAGACTTACTAAAATCTACAAATAAAATCATAATAGAAATTGCGTTACATTTTAAAAATATAAAAGAAAACATTACTGATAATGATAACATGAATGGAATGAAAAAATAGCAGAATTACATGGATAAATGAATTTAAAAATATAGTATTCATAAAAATAAATATTTGTTTTTATACATATAGATAATCATGAAAACAATATATAAAATATTTTGTCATATTTTTTTAATGTGAACGAGTCACCCTAGTAGTTGGTCTCTCACTACAATCAATAACAGAAGAAAAAACTACTATATAAAGAGTGTATACTCACATATGTCCACTAGTAAAAATATATTATATACTTGATCCATGTTTTGGTCTATATTTACCACATAAAATTGGTTAATATTATGTCACAAAAAAATTTATGATAAATAAAAATGAAATATAAATCATATTATTATTAAAATAAACAATAAAATTACACTATAAACTATTAAAAACATACAAATATGGTGGTCATATTTGATTAAAATGTTATTAAAATAATAAATTCCAACTAACAAAATAATATCAGTATATTAAAACAATTAAAAAAATAGGGAACCCATAAATTTGGAAAACATCATTATAATTTCCCATCTAGGAATTTAGAAATGAATTCAAAATTAATTCCATTAAACATATATTGTCAAAAAATAAGATCAGGAATAACTGATGCACATATATTTCATTAGATATATAGGGTATATGGAATTTTATTTCTAAATTTATTAAAGAAATGGAAGAAAACCTTAATTTGTCTCAATGTGATATTTTTAGATTAATCAGGTGGATGAGGAAATAATTTATTTTTTATAAACAATATTCCTTATAAGTGTATATTTTTTAATGGATCACATCCCAATTGAGTGTTTTACTCTCTTTTGGGATAAAATAAATCATTCAAATTGATTCATATTCTATGGTTTTAACTTTCATCAATAAGAATATTGAATATTTCCATCACATTCCCATGTGTGATATCATAGAATTTTCTATCAAGTATTTTTATAAATATATAGGGTAATAATTTTTATCTTTATCTCAAGGGGTAAGATCTTACTCATAGGTAATATCTAGTTCATATATGATTTATGTGTGACATGTTTTTATTATCTCATTATTATTTTTATATTTTAATTTTTTTTCTTATCTTAATTTTGGAATATTATATTTTAATTATGATATTTTCATGTTGGGTGACCTCTGTCAAATGTTCCAACTATTCCCCAATAATTATATTTTCTTGAAAATTAAAATAAATTGATATTATGGTAATACAATGTTCAAAAATGACTAATTTTTATAAATATCATGATAATGATTAATATTATAAAAAGATGAGAAAATAGTGATTAAAAAATGAAAATAAACATTGATTTGTTATTAAATATTCATACATGGGTAAAACAAAAAAAATTAATTTCCTTATCTTTCCATGGTATTAATCCACATAATATATCTTGGATGAACCCTTAGTGTCTATACAGAACCCTTCATTTTTGAATACCCTGAATAAAAATATTTCATAAAAAACCTTTTGTCGAATTGTCAATTTTAGTATGATAGAGAAAGACATAGTGGAAGAAGGAAATGTGAATATTATATTTTGAATGAATTGAATTTATTAAAAAACAACAACATAGAAATAATTCCATCGTTGAGATAAATGGGAGGTATTATTGAATAAATATGATTGATATAGGAGTCATCTGAAGAATAAAAGAATCCTCACACATCCCTAGGTGATAATTGGAATAGGGAAGAAATTTAAAATAACTATATCTTTATCATGGGTATAATAGGTCATAATGATCCTACATATAATATTATAATGATGAAAATACTTATAAAAATCATTACTAACCGAGTATTTGTTGTTGTGTAATATCACATTACTAAGGAATAATACACCTCCAAAATAATGAATATGTTACCTAGATGGAATTATAAATTACAAAAATCCTTTAATGGAATGACTCACTTGAATATAAATAGTATCTTACCCTAAATCCCATGAAATCAATAAAAAACAGTTAAATTAATAAAATTGTAAATTAAATAGTATGAAAATAAGGTCCATGATTTGAAAATTAGATTACAATATGTAGCTATATTACATTAGATAAATACATTGTTTTTTGAGGAGTAAAATATAAACATGGTGGAATCATGAATATTTTCTCATCATGAAATAAAAATTGTTGTTAATTCAATTCATGATGGAATTTTTATGATTAACAATCACATTAAATTATTTGAAAGATATTAATGTGGTGAATTAATTAACAACAAATATAAAATCCTTTACTCAAAGTAAATTGAAAATGACTAAATAGAATATGTTGCAACATATCATTATATCATTAATTATATCTATCTATAAATAAACTACTTTACAATATTTCTTTTCCGATGATAGAAAACAAGATGTTTTACCAATCTTTCGGTCGAACCATTCTTAATGGCTTCATTAAAATTTAATGAAATATAGCCTTTTCTTCATGTTCTTACAATTTAATTTCTAAACATGAATGAAAATTAATTTTATACATTATTCATTATATATGTATAGATATAATGATCATGCATTTTTTATATCTTAACCACATAAAAATAAGTAGTCGGTTAATGAATTCTACGAACATATTATTGTGTTTCTTTTTTGGTAGACATTTGTTTTTTATATTGAATGGACTTAATTAGTCAATATTCATCATATATATATGATTTGTATGTTTTTATATTAACACATGAAAACTATAGGATAAGGAGACTCATTTTTATAATATTCTTTTTGGTGGAATCTAAAATAATATGCTTGATTTCTTGGAGTTTGATACCATATTTTGATGATGGGATGTTATTTCTTTCACTAAATGTTAGAAAGAACTATAGAAATAATAGAAATTTAAATAATAAAAATTAGAATGTGATAAATATTGATAATTTGGAACATCTGTGATTATGGAGAAATAAATATATATATCCTGACATCAAGATGTGAGGAACTATCATTAAAAATGTTCAATGAAATGAGTTAAAATGTCATTATTGTTATATATCTCGAGTTATATTCTTTGATATCAACAATCCAATGTAATAAATTTACCGATCAATATATTTATGGTTTATTTGTCCAATTTAGGACTAATATAACAATTTTATAGAGAATATAATAGAAAGGGATTTTAAAAATACTGATTTTATAATATAATTTATTAAAAAAAGTTGTTGTTTTTATGAATTTTATGTAAATAACTTTTGATTATATTTGTTATATATTTAATTAGTTTAATTCCAAAAGATATTTGAGGATGAACAAAATTACACATGTTGGGTAAAAGAGTATATATCCTTTACTTAATAATGTTGGATTGATAAATTTATTTTTCCCGTTAGTGTAGAATATAGTATTTCCATTATTAAAAACATATTTTAATTTTTTTTTAACAATTAAATTCATATAGTCGAAGTAAAAAAATGTTATCATATAAATAATATTCGATAAAATTTTATTGGAATTTTATTCCCTATATATTCACATAGTAATTTGAATAATAATAAAGAACCAATGTTTTAGAATATTCATGTAACAGAAGGAGTAATTATTGTTTTATATTTTCCTTCGGTAAGAGGGGACTTCTTGAAACTTATATGGTGTTTAGATTTTTAAACTTCTATTCTAATTATTTAGTTCCGTCAATACCTCATTTCATGATGTAAATTTAATATAATAGTTTTTTACATATATATTCTATACAATGTTCAAAAATGATCTGGGTAGTGTTAGAGTGTATTAATCAGTGGTATATATTTTATGTTTATAATATTTTAATTATGGAAAAAAGAATCCAATTTAAATTTGACTAAATAAGGGCTATGTTTAATGAAAACTTATATAAGATAAAAATGACTCTCAACCATATTGAATTAATCAAAATTATGGTCTATATTATATGAAATTTTTTAATGATGTTTGTTTTTTTAAAAAAAAATTGATAAATTTTTCATTTCCATGATTCATTAAACTTTACTTATATAAATGGAAATATTTAAAATTTAGAAATACAATTCCATTGTATTCCATTGTATCATAAATATATTTTAGATTAAATATTAATGGGATCTTTCATAGATATAAATTCTAACATTTCATTAAATCTATTGATATTTTGTTTTCCCGGAATGCGAAAAATCTTGACTTAGGATATCATAATTTATAAATTGATACTAATGGAATGAAATCTAATGTTTTTTCCACTATACTTTTCTATGACAACCAATATCTTTATTAGACACTAAACAATTGTTTATTATATTATATTACAAATTATACAATCCATATGATTAAAAACTCTACATTCATTGGGAATCAGGTATATTATATAACAAAAAATATAAATAATACGAAATATTTATTGAAATAATACTAAATAGGCTAATAATTTTCACTTATTCTTAAAAATGCATTAGAAAACATGGTGACATAAATAATAAAGGGTTAAGATATAAATCTCAATAAGGGAATAAATATTTAATAAAAATATAAAAGTAATTCATGATAGAAAATTGATATATCAATTCATAATAAAAGGGGTGAGATTAATAAAATTAAAAAATAAAGGATGATATAACATTATAACCTAAAGGCACTGTGGGAAATTTGAAAACATCTTAATACACTACATTATAGACATAGTTCAAGGATTAAATCCAAGACATCATGATAGAAAATGTCCAATGAGGTATTAGGTTAACAACCAAATGCATTTTAGGAGGACTTGTGTGACTAAAACATTACCCAAAATATTGAAGTTCTGTATAATTCCAAGCGTCGGTATAACTTTCATTTAATTCTCATGATTAATTGTAGAACATAGATCACAAAACAATGATTCATTCATTTACATATTTTTTCCATGATCATAGATTATGTAATAAATATTCTTTATAACTCCAATCATGAATAATAAAAGAATATTGGTGAAACCCCTTGAATAAAAATGGGTACATACATTCACTAAATAATTGTCCAGTACAGGAAATCACAGTGAAATTTCAACTTCATAACAGTGATGTATAAATGATCATGTGAGGGATTGATGAAATTCAAATGGGTATATCATCATATAGACATAAAATGGACATTAAGAGGGACATGGATGAATATATTTCATCAATAGGTAATTAAGATAAAAATCATAAGATAAAAAAGATTAATGAATAATGAAAATAAGGGAAGGATTCCTTAACCTGAGAGGGTGGTTAGAAAGTTTTTCAAAGGATATTTTTTAGGGATTGGGGTAACATTGTAAGAAAATTATAGAGGGGGTATATATTAAGGAAGATTTACATGGTTTATTATTGAATATATATAGTATATTGGTTCGTATTGTATAGTAAATGAATTGGAAATTATTTGTTATCTCACAAATATTTTTTTTGGAAATATATAACATAGTAATAAAAAAAATAACCAAACCTTATTTTCCCATGGATTCATAAAAATTAGTGTGTGTTTCATTATTTTATTTTTCCAAGGCCTTAAATTATTAAAGAAATACAATTTCTGATGTGGATGTGAGATTTCATTAAAGAAATGATTTTAGAACCTTAAAATATATTATAAGATTTGGAGTATTCATAAAATATTTATAAAATTATTCAAATAATGATACAATTAAATTATTCTTATTGGGAAAGATATATTTGTGAATTTTATTATTTTTTGTATTTATTAGATCAATTTTTTGGCATTATGATGTCACAATAGAAAACATATCTCTATACGGTATTTAATTTTGATATAAATATTCATTCAGCTTAAAAAATATTGAAAAATCACTCTTGTATTATTTTGAAATTATGATTCCATGATAATATTTAATTTATACAAACAAATTTATAAATATTTTACCATTCTATTTTAAAATAAGAATCGACATTTATTCATCAATTATGTGATTTTCAAAATGATAAACTAATATCATTTATAAAACAAAACATTTACATTATGAAGATTTTATGATTATTCAAATTGATAAATATTATTTATCGTAATTATTTTATTATAATATTATTTATTTAAAAAATACAATAATTCCTGAAAATAAAATACATAATTGAACTTGTATATTACCCAAAATTACACATTGTCTGTTATTATATCAAAATCAAAATAATTTATAAATTAATAATAATAATATGAAAATATAATAATTATTTAATTTTAAATAATGTAAACACCCACATTTATAGGGTCGTAATAAATATTCCGTTAATAAAATAAATAATTATTCGAGATACAGAGTGTGATAGTGATACATTCATTTTTTTGGTCATCATACAAGGTTTGTGTTGTGATCTTAATGAGTGTAAATATACCTAAGAAATGGTGGCGCTCATCATATGTTATTAGATCTCATCATGGGATTTGTCTACGAAAGAACATAGTTATTCTATCTCCCTCAAAATCCCTCATAAAAGGGCTTCATAGGGTACAATCCTTATAATTGTTTCCACATTATACATTGTTAGTGTCAATTGGATTTTTTAGAAACATATACTTATAGAAATTAGTGTTTCACTATTCAATGGATAAATTTAAAATTGATATGATACATAATTATCTTATAAATTTGAAAGGATAAAATTATACCAAATAAGTGCATGTGTTTTCTATATCCATAATATATAGTAATAAATTTAACTAAATAAGAAATTTTATTTTATTTATAAACTTTTGGTTCATTACCATCTTCCCCCTTCCAAAATGGAATTAATTTTTTTTCATTTGCTTTATTAAAATAGATTTTTGTAATTCTATTTCATCAATTACATTGTATCACACATCACTTCTCTAAGAATTTGGGTTCTCCTGCACACATTGACATGGTCAGTTTTATTATTTTGTTGAACTTTTTTCAAACAAACTATGATTTTCACTAATATATCTTTTTATGAGAGAACCTTCTCCAATTTTACAACCTCTTGATTGAGTAAATATGAGGTTTCTTATATGTATTTATTCTATAGGGGATCATAGAATGAATCATGTACTTGAGATAGGTTAAGAGGAAGTAATGTATATAGCCACCTCTCCAATGTGATCAAGGATATCATATGGAAAAAATGTATTTTGGATTAAGCTTTCACATCTTAAAAAATCAAAAAAATTATTCCATGGAGACATATGGTATAATTAATTATCACCATATTGAAACTCTATGTCTCTTTGATGATAGACAGTAAACAGATTTATCCAAAAATTAGAGGCATTGATGTGTATAATACTAGTCTTGACATATTATAACTATTAATCAATCATTTGAGACCTTATAGTTATATTTCCCCAACTTCATCCTATTATGGAGTTTTTTTACATCGTCCCATAAAGGGACTCATTGGAAGATATTTTTTTTCCATGACTGGAAACTCTTATTGTATGAGAACATAACCAATGTAATATGTTAGTTTAATCCTATTTTGAATTAAATTGAGAATGATAACAATATGTCCTAATTTTTTTTGATTAAATAATGATAATTGACATCTTTTTTAGGTTGATGCTACATACTGGTTCTCAACTAATTATTTATGGCATGATGGAGACTCTTCCAGAGAATTGTGTTATTATTTTTTATCTTGATTAGATTCAATTGATAATGGTGATCCACAAAGCCTCTCTACTTCTCTAATGTATATCATTTAATCTTTGATTTAGGGGGATGTCCACATGAATTTCAAATAACTGAGTAGTCTTTGAAATATTATCCACTAAAACATATATAACATTATTTCCTCCTAATATATTTAGAATACTAGTACCAATGTCCGTGTTTATTTTTTTCCATTTCCATGTTGGAATTCATAGTGGTTTTATCATCCCCTAATATTTTTTCCTTTCTCTTTTAACATTTTGACACAAAATAATTCATATTATATATAATGAAATATATTTATCTATATTGTCCCACCAATAGTTCTTTCAAAGATCCTATTACATTTTTTATGCTCTCTGGATTTTTGGAGAAAGTTTAACTATGTTTATCATCCAAAATCGCCTTAATTTACACATTATTTGATGTACATAATTTCTTGACCCAAATCTCCCAAATAATTCTCTATTAACATTTATCTCGGAGGAATTTAATTTTCTTATATCATAGACAGTATTATGAATTCCCATAACATCTATTTTTTCATCCTTAAACTCTCTAGAGGGGATTATTGAGCAATAATTTATGAAAGGATTGATGATGTTCTTTTCATTGTTATTCCCATGTCCATCCTTTTCATGTCTAAGAAGATCATCTCTATCTCAATTTTAATCAATGATAAATATGATAGATTATTTCTACTCAGAGAATATGAAACATTATTTACTTTCCAAATATGGCAGTGGACTAATTTGTAATATATTTTTATCATCTTTAACCATCACAGTTTGAATATATTCATCTCTTTCTGTGCGAATACATAATTGGGGATTTTTTGATCCATATATATTTCATCATTTTTCCCAAAGGGGAAATTACACCAAAATTTCATCAACAATATCACTCCTTCTAACTCTAGATCAAGAATCATGTATTTCTTTTCCTGAACATTCAATTTCATTGATGCTTGTGTTGTCACATTTTCATTAAGCATTAAAAAATTTCCTAACACATTTTTTGAAGGATCACAGGATAACAAAAATATATATCACCTTGTGGTTAGTGTGTGTACAAGTTCATTTAAAAGCATACTTTTCAAAACCTTATATAACTCTTCACCATATTCATTCCATTGAAATAAAAATACCTTTTTAGTTATATTGTTTAGTGGGATTGGAAGTCATGAGAACTTTCTCACAAATTCATGATAGTACAAACATAATCCAGGGAAAATATGATTATTTATAAAATATTTTTTCCTCTTCTATACTATTATTTCTTCAATTCATTTAGAGGTATAAAGATATCCCATTTCTTTTGAAAATATTCCCAATGAATGATAATTCCTTCAACAATACCATACATTCTTTATACTATTGATAAATATTTCCCTTACATAATGTATTTAGATAACTGACCAATTGCTCGCAATGCTTCTCAATTCTTTTGAATTATATTATAATATCATCTATAAAGACTCCAAAAAATTTTCCAATTAAATCATAGAAGACTATATTCATCAAGACTATGAATCTTCCTTTAGATTTACTGATTCTGAATGGAATTTCAAAAAAATGATAGATCAATTACCTTGTTTGAAAATAATTTATGGGGATATCCTCCTTCTTCACCCATAAATGATATTACTATGATCAAAGATAAAACATGGAGAAGTATTTTTCTCCACATAGATAATCGAAATAGTAATCAATTAGTGGTAGAGGATATATCTTTTTTATCATGATATTGATTGGCTCACGATAATCAATGATTTGGTGCACTGAACTATCGTTCTTCTTGATGAATAAGATGGGTTGACCCCACGTTAAAGAACATGGGAAATTATTTTTTTATATAGATTCTCCAATTTCTTCTTTATCTCATCATTTTCCACAAAAACTAATCTATATGGATTATTAGATAATAGTAACACCCCATGTATAAGATCAATTAAAATTTCAACATCTTGGATACATAGTAGGCCATGAAATTCCTTAGGAAACAAATTAGTCTATTACCTCACTATATGAATGTATTAATGGCTGATCATTTCCTTAAAATATATCATTTAATCCTGATATGAATACCCATAGGGAAATAAAATCTAGGCTTGAGATGTTGGTG
This sequence comes from Viscum album, assembly GCA_963277665.1. Classification (NCBI taxonomy): domain Eukaryota; kingdom Viridiplantae; phylum Streptophyta; class Magnoliopsida; order Santalales; family Viscaceae; genus Viscum; species Viscum album. Next base: position 1,119,856,988 of record OY728120.1, read on the forward strand.
ATAAGGAAGATTCACCATTCTTATTGCATTTATAAAAATATCAGAGGATGATTCACGATACAGAGAGTGGTTTTATTCTAGTGTGATTTTATGCTTCCACTATACGTGGAATGAAAATCTATAATAACAATTTCATTAAATGGATAATCACAAGGTTTTCAGGAAACATCAGGCCAAAAAATTTATAGAGGAGGAATTATATACTAGGTATGAATAATTAACCCATTTTCCTTTTTCAATGACACCTCTACTTTTATGGTCCATGGTGGTGTTTCATTAGTTCTACTAATCATGTGTGCTATGATATAATTAATATAATTGTATTCAAAAATTTGTTCTAGATTATTGAATTAATAAATAAAATATTATTAAACATTTCATTGTCAGGATCTACCTCAGTGCTTGTGATCGAATAATATCTCCCTTAAGCCCTTGGAAGGTTTTTGTTGTATCATAAAACCCATGGTTTAGTGAAACTATTTGAGAATTTTTTGGGTCCCTTGTAGTTAAAACCACAAATAATAATTTGAGGCTTGAATGTTGTATTCCTTTCCTCCATCTCATTACTTGGATTATTTCATTGGTAATTGCTAGCTTGGCATCATTACTTACCAAAACTAATGAATTTACTCATCACCCTTATTAAATTATTGGGGTTCTTCTTTTCATAATATTGACAAGTTTTATGTTGAAATTTTTTTTCACTATTAAATTTCTGCATTAATTTTTCTTAATTATTTTAGAAACCTTTATTTTTCGTACATATCTATTACATTATTTTAATGATAAACAATATAAAATAATTCTACAACCCGTATCCCAAGGGATAGTGTATTTCGAAAATTAAGACTATAAATAATTTTTACATAATAAAACATAATAATATATATAATCCATTAACCTCTAGAATCATATTAGTCATAGTGTTCTTAGATAATGTATTCACATAAGGATATACATCAAAATAAGGGGAGATTTAAAAGACTAGTAAGATGATGAATAAGATAAATGAAACATAGTTGATAATGATCCACATTATCATAATATAATCAATGGATTATAATCATAATAATGATTGGAAACAATAACAAAGGCTTGAAATGTGAAAATTCATAAAAATGATTCATCTTGTCTTAGTGATCAAAAACCACTCATAGTTGGAAACAAACCTAGCATCTAGTTCATGAATATGTCACGTTATCCCATGCTATAACTCAAAATAATCCTTTAATTGAGCACTATATAATTTCAGGAAAACCATAACACCATAACATTTACGTCAATTATATTATTCAGGGTGCACCTATCAAACATAACGTTTATGTTATTATGAATTCCATATAGAATATATATCAATCATGGACATAAAATAACCCAGGTAAAGGATTTTGTTTAATTCAATAAATAATAAATTTATAAAATTTGTATTTCCAAACATAAAAAGGCAATTAGATTCTTGGTATCAGTGTTTATTGAAAAAGAAACAATCTCTACAGAAGTGATGAAATGTGTTTTTCATAGAAAAAGTGTTATTTTGGAAAAATCTTAGAATATTTCATAATAGAATATTAGAAAAATATATCTACAATAAAAATAGGGTTGGAAAAATAAATTATATTTTTATGATTAAAGGATCTTCAATACTGAAAATGGTGTCAAATAATGAAAACCCAATGTAAAAGATTAGGGTTAGAAAATCCCCTTACATTATTTCTAAATGTGTTCGTTAATTTAATATCCTTAATAATAAAATTAAGTTCATTAATAATCATATCTATAAAAATTAACACATATATTTTATTTATTATTGTTTTATTATGTTCATTTAGGGATATTTTTATGAGTTAGAGAGTTCAATTTCATCATTCAAGAGTGTTTATTTTATTAGTTTTCATGATCTGTTCACCAGAATATGTGTGTTGAAGATTACCCATAATAAGTATAATTCTATAGAATTAAAATTATTTATTATTATTAAACATAAATAGGTTTTATGGGATATATGGACTATTATTTTAAATTTCATAAGGATAAATACATTGATAAATGGTTAGTGATAATCATGTAGATTTTCGTGGTAGTTTTATTAACATCACAAACTAGTTCCTTCACTATATTTATTATTGTTTATATATGTCATTTCCATTATATAAAAAGTATTATTACATGAATTTTACAGTATGTTACAACCATTATATTATTTTTATTAATATCCATTAAGGATTTAAACGAAAATGAAAACACATCATCCTCAATGTCTAAAAATTTACACATTATGAGCAATGATTTCATTTATCGAATAAAAGAGAGAGATATATATTATAAATTGATGAGGGATCTTCCATTAAAATTATTCTAAACCATTTTATAATATATAATTTATTATAATTAATTTTTGGATAGATTAGGTTATGAAATTATAATAAAAGAAAAATAAATTTAAATAAATTAAAAAGAAATGAAACATGATTTTGCCTCTTGAATTACCCTTCTTTGAGAACCTCCACTAAGAAATGGTTATGGTATTCTTATGAGTCCAAGGGAACATGGTAATGGCATATAGTTTTGGATTATTATTTGGATTAATTTTTACATTTTTCAAATCATGGATGGTGTTGGGGCATAGATAAAGAGGGGTAGTATTTTCAGGGGAGAGAGGGGTGTTTTTTAATCCTTTTATTATTTTTTTAATATTATCACTCACTACTATGTATAGTATGAGAATTATTAAAAAAATGTGTTAATAAAACGATCGTTCATTTGATATTTTTTCCCTACATCATCCTTACATCATCTATGAATCAATAATTCATGTATTTAGCTAATTCTAAATTATCGTATTTTCCTATTCAACAAAAATTCGTTAATTTTAGAAAAATAAAAAAAATTAATTTAAAAAATATTTTGATATTTAGAATAAAAAATTGAACTCAATTTTATGAAAATAAATTTCTAAATATTTTAAAATTAATTTATAATTAAAATCATCATTTAAATATGAAATATCGATTTTGAATTTATAAAAGATTTTATAATACATTGAAAAATTAAGAATGGTGTCATAAAATCATCTTATGATAGTAATAAAATAAAATTCTATTTTATTCTAATAGTTTCTTGAAAATTAGTTTCATTCTAAATAAATATATTTATTATAATATTATAAATAATAAATTATATTTTATTAAAAAACAGAAACACATAATTATTAATTTTCAAAATATTCATTTACTTATACAATAATATAATAATATAATATTGTCATTTATAATATACCTATATATTATTTATGATTTTATAGATGATTTTAATATTCTATTTCTTGATTTACTATCTCTAATAGAAGAAATATAAATACAAAGGTCATGTCATTATTCTATCAGGTTAGGTTCATTAATTTCAATATATTCCACTTATTTCATTAATTATATATTTAAAATGATTTCCTTGTTTTCTATAAGTGATTTTATTTCATTTATAATACATTAAATAAATATTTGAGGTGAATTTCCAGTAATAAAATTTTGGTTCATCACATTCTTTCACCCTTATGTAATTTGTCTCTCAAAATATCAGTTAAAATAATATAGTTATAAATTTTGAGGCTAATTATACTTCATTTCATACAATAGGTCACATATTACTTCAATAAACATATGGTTCCAGTATAGTACTTTGACTTGGTGAGTAGTATTATTGCGTCAGACTTCATCTTTACAGTCCAATATCTTCACGGGCTTCTTCTCATAATATATATCAGTTTCCAATTGTACAACCTCAGGATTCAATAGATGTGAGGGATCTTATAATTACCCAATATTGACATTCATGGACATGAAATTTAATATTTTTATTACATTATACATGACATAAAATGATTCCAAAGACCGTATTATAATAGTGCCTTTGGAAACATGGAACCTAATCTACAAAATTAGTTAATGATATTCAACATCTCCCACAAATATCTTCCCTTTCTTTCAAACCTAAAAACATTCAACATATCTAGGGGAAAGAAACCATAAAAACTGTGAGATCATATACTAAGTAAGGGTAAACATGGATAACATAATACAAACCATAAATATAGGAATGTAAAAACATGATCATAAAGTATAAATATCACAATCATGAGTCATTAAATAAATCATGACAATTTATAAGGGATAGATCAATAATGAATATTAACCATGATAAAATAGTATTAGTATAAGAAATGAAATTATGGAATAAAATTAAGTATATAATGTTATTTATATATAATCCAACACATTTTCCAAGACCATCGTAGTGGAAAAAGTACATTATTGATACATGTATACTTTTCGTTCCAACAATGTATTACTGAACAATATTTACTGTCATTCCATCCCTGTATTACTAAACTAGATTTAAAATATTTTCCATACATGTATATCTAATGAGATATAAATTTTTAACCAGTTATTTGTAGGGATATATAGGTCCCACCAATCTCATAATGAAATCATTATTACATGTTCCATATAAACATATATCATTCATCGTAGCTTAAACCATGAAATAAAATGGAGTTTTTAAACATCTTACCATCATAATACATATAATATAAATGGATTTCTTAAGAATAATTTCATCATAAAAAGCATATCAATGAAATAATAGTGATAGAAACATATTCATATGCCATATTAAAGGTAAAATAATTTTGATAATACACTCGAACTTAATTCCTGAGGAAAATATCATTTTTTTTGGAAATTTTTCTCTTATCATAAATCCACCAAATTGTAAAATAAAGTAATTTTGTTGAAAATAATCATGAAATATTTTAGAGGATGATTCATGAAAATAAGTATTCATGAAACCTTAAAAACCCATTCAAGTTGTATAACTAAAAAAACATTCTCCTCGTACTTTTTTTAGAAAATTCCTAAAGTACCTCATATGTAATCAAAAGAAATATTTCATCCATAGCATGTAGAAAAATTAAAAAATTTGTAAAAATGAATTTAATCAAACATTGAATAATAGTAAACATTTTATGAATTTTGTTTATAAAACATGGACAGGGATTATAAATATACCCGAAATAAATACTTACGTATAAACAATCTCGGATAAAAATGAGATTGAAAAGTTATCCATTTCCTAGTACTTTCCAATATTTGATGGTGTGGTAACCTCATTTATAATATTTAAATAATTTTTTTAAATTATACCAGGACCATATCCATATTTATGATATCATATACGATGCTATTATATTATATTCTTAATTGTATTTCAATACTTCCATTATTTCGGGTGTTAACTGGTTCATTTTCAAATTCCTATTGTGTTGTGTATGTAATGTTTTTATGAATAGTATGTATTTTATTAATGAAATTATGTTCATTGTTATTAATTTCACTCATCATATAAATTTTATTATAATTTCTCAAATGTAAACATGGAAAATGAACCTCACCACAACGTAGAGATGGCAGGCCGTACATATGCACGAGCAATGATATCATTATATAAATGCCTATATGGTATGTAATTAAAGGGTATATTATTTATAAATAATAATTATAATGATATATTAAATATTTAAATCTATTATATTCATAATTATAACCATCATAATAATGTATTTTGGAATTAACAAATTACACCACGGCGTGGAGACGATAAGCCGTTCGTTCGTTCATTCGCATGGTGATATTATCATTTGTAGGATGGATAAAAGGAGGTACAAGGTTCTCCAAAAATTATAATAACATATGAGAATGTATATTATATTTGATTATTTACTTTATTATGGAATTAACATAGAAGTAGGAGGTAGAAGAAGAAAATAAATAGAATCGAATTGGTAAAGTAATTACCCCTTCTTCGCTGGACTTCCGTTGGATCTCTTCTTATGAACTATAGGGATAGAAATTTATGAAAACCAAGACCTCCATAAGTGAAATAAGAATGATTATAGGGTAATTTAGAAGGGTTGGGTCAAACTATTTTTCCCATGGATATGTGAGGAAATATGGGAGGATATGCTTTAAAAAAAGAAGATGAGTGTGGCACTTTATGAATCTCTCAAAATATTAAAACATAATATGACTATTCTATATATAAATAACTAGAAATGGACCAGTATTGAAATTTATAATACATTTCAGACCATATATTATCCCCTTGTTAATATTTAATAGTTTTTTATTTTTAAATTATTTAGTAATAAATTATTTCAATAAGATATTATTATTTCAAAATAAAATACTATTCATTTAATTTGACATAAAATACATTAGTCAAACGTGAGAATTCTAATATTATGATTACAAAATCTATAATGTATTTTATTTGTTGTTTAAATTTGTTATAAACATTCTCAAATCATAAATATAACAAAATTAGTATTATTAAAATAATTTATTTTATTTTTATGTTAATTTTATAAATATTGTTTTCGAATTTATAAGATTTTTAAGGTAATTATATAACATATAAGAAATAAAAATAAATTTATATAATTAATGTAGTATCAGTTTTAGCAAAATATACATTTATATTCGGGAATATATTGATTTTGGCCACATGTTGACACATAAAATATATTAAAATAAAAGATATTGATATTTTTTAACTATCATTGATTTAAATAATATATAATTTATATTATTGTAAAAATGTCGATTAAACGACAAAAAATATATCAAATTGTGATTATTATTTAATCTTTTTCATCCAATATTTTTTTTGATATGTCTGGGTTTTAATTAAAACCTTATAATTTTGATTTACCCTTAATTAATTCATTTAACTCTTACCATGGAAACATGTATTATTTTTACTAAGTGTTAATATTGTCACTCTAAAATGGAAAAGTGGAAATAAATAGACCATTGAATTAATATTTTTCATCATTTCAATTATTTGGACAAATTATATATTTTTATGAATTTTATATAACTAAATAAAATATTATTTATATAAAATATCAATAGTGTCAATTTTGACACTATTTATTAGTTGACATTTTAGAAATATTATAAAATAGTTATATGTTCTAAAAACATAACTTAATCTTTAAATAACATGTCAAATCCCTCCATAAAATTAATGGATGAAATAAATTCACTAAAATTATACTTACTTTAACATTTTTATTGTAATTTATTTGACATTTCTATTAATAATATAATTTCTCCATCAATATTGAGTCATCATTAATGAAATTATTTAATTTCTAAAAATTATTAATAAATTTAAATGATATATTTAATTCTATTATCCTTCCATAGACAATATATAGTCGATTTTAATCCATAGTAATCCCTAAATTAAATTTAATATAATAATATAAAATGGGTGTGTGTTATTTTTCACATTCATTAATTTTTTTATATTCATGACATATTCATGTAAAACTGGACACTATGGGATTACCTTTTGAAATGTAGAAGATAAAAATCTAATTTAATTACCCATTAAAATTGTGACAGGTGTTAATGTGATTTTATTATATTATTATTACCTTTAATTACCTGATTTCTCTTTAACAATGGTAATAAAATTAATTACTAATGCTACTATTCATAGTCCCCAAAAATAAAGGAACATATTAATATAATTTGGACCCAGATATTCCAAATATTGAATCCATTTTTCTTAATAAAAAATAATTATTTGGAAGAAATTATTTTAAAATTTATTCTCATTGTTAAAACCAAGAAGCTAATATTTAAGTGCTAAAAATGTATTTAATATTTGTCGTGTGTTTATGAACAATTTAAATGTAAAATTTCTTCCACTGAACAATATTTGATTAAAATATAAAAACATAATATAATTACACATTAAAATTGTATAAAAGGATAATATAATTATAATATTAAATTATATGAAAATGAGTTTTGAATTAAAATGATGTATTTTTCATTGTTCATAAAAATATGAATTTTATCAGAAATATACCCAAAACTCAAAAAAAATAAATTTTTATGCTTATCTTCAAAATAAAAAATTCATTCTATAAAATAGTATATATTAATGTTTTTATAACTAAATTTAAATTGGGTGTGCCTTAAAATGGTGGCAAAACTACCTTTTTTCCAAATACTTCTTTTATTCGAAAAATTAATTTTGTTCTTATGTCAAGTATATAATATGAATGGAAATGTTATATAAAATTCAAATTTTTGTTAATATTATTCATAACGGCTAGTTTATACCCCATTATATAATAATATTTTAATAATATATCATTGTTTAGTGAAACTCGGTATTGCGTAAAATGTAAGCTATCGAGGAAGGTCTCTCTTGCGTGTAATAGAAGCCAAGAATAGTGTTGAATATAATACATGGTAATACAATGTTTCATTTAGTCCAATTTAATATCATTGTATCGTAAAATACAAGATATCAATGAAATTAAAAATAATATATCTTATAAAATTTCATGGTGTCTCATTATACACCCTTAAATTGAAATTCACTCTCAAAATTTGTTGTTGTTATAATTTGTTTACTAATTGAAATTTTCTTCCATGGAAACCCACATAATAAAAAGGAATACTAAATGTTCATTTTAAAAATGAGAGTTGGAAACATAACGGTTACCCAAAGTAAATCATCACTGGGTTTCCACATAGGAGAACATATGTGGGCTGTGAAAACATGGATATGGGAGAGAAATCTAACCATCATGTTTTTATAGATAATGATAGAGAATATATTCTAGGGAAAGTTAACTTCCAAAAATTTATACGGGTATGATGATTTAAGAGAACATATTATTCATTTTATAAGATGATACTAGGATAACATTTTGGGTTTCCAGATCATTTTCCAAACATTGATGAATTGGTTTGCATGAGAAGGAATACTTATATTATTTCAGTATAATCTCAAAGTTGGTTGTTCCCAGAATAATTTATACATCATATCTTAATTAAATAAATGAAGTTGAAATTTTCATTTTTGAAGTGTTATCACATCAAGCAATAGAATGATAGGTCATTCCTTCTATCTCAACAAAGAGGTTAGAACATATTATCAACATTTCAAAAGTCCAACTATAGTGAGATAATAAATTAATATAACAAACTTTAACCAGAATATAACAGATAATATCGATAAATGGATAATATTACAATCCTTCCAAAAACTGAAAATAATAATTATTATAATGTAGTTAATTAAATAGAATTAACATTTTTCTCCCATATCTCATTTAGTAGTTCTTAGTTGTCACATTCCAAAAATGTGAATAATTTATTCATATATTCTATTGAAACATTGTAATGGAATGAATTACCATAAAACCAAAGTGAGAACATAAATTCTATCGAAATTAACTCTTTCAACACATCAAAAAAACAAAAAATATATATATACTAAAACCATGATGTCACTTTGTCCATATGTCAGTCATGAGATTATTAATACTATCCAACATCTCATTATCTATATATTCCATCATTATGTGAATATCATGTGCTTTCCAAAAATATTTCAATCACATTTCTTGTATACTGGTACCATATAATTATTGTAATCCATAATAGACCAATATATTGATATTCCAATATTCAATAATACTATAAATGAGATTCAACAACACTATTTTAGAATCCCAATACATAAACACTTAATCATTCAACCTCTTAGTTTTCTTAATATACATCGCCAATAGTGATCACAAGTGACTTCCCTTTTCCTTTTCCTTAAGGGGTTGTTAACATCTATCATCATTAACCCTTGGATTAGGGAATTGGTGAACATAATGCCCCATTTCCTTGCACTTGTAGCATTGAATTATGTGTTGTTCATTATCTATATTCTTTTCACTACTCACATCATTAACAACCTATTTCCCATTACTTCATCACACAACTGCACGATGGCCATCTATTCCAAATTTAAAACATTTTCTAGTCCATTTCAGTCAATATCTAACATAATATTTTCCACACCTTCAGAATAAGGAATAATTCATCTTCTTTTCACTAATGTTTTTAGAATTTTCCTTGAACTCCATATTTTGGTTCTTGTCAAAACCATGAGTTGAATTTGTAACAACAACTTCCAATTCATCATTGATAGTGCAACGTACAATATCTTCATATCTACTAAAGTCCCTTATAGCTAATTATCTTTGAATACATGGTTCTAAACCACTAATGAATCGATCAAGTTTACTTTTAGCTAGGATGAAAAATCCAAAAGCATACCTTGAATGTATTGTAAAAATTTATTTGTATGTACTAATAGATTCGTCATCCATTTTCATTCGATTAAGGAACTCATTTTCCTTCTTTTTTTGTATAATATGAGGTATATACATATTATAAAACAAGTTCATGAACTCATCCCATTATGTGGATTCAATTTAATCTTTTCACCATGTATTCATTATTAGAGTTTACCACTAGTTTGATTCACCTTCAAAATGATAAACAAGAAAAATTAAATTTTCATGTTCCAAAAAGGGAAGGATGTAAAATATATTTTCATGGGTATAGATATTTTGTTCAACAACAAGTGGATAAGTAGACCCACTATAATATGGTGGATGTTTCCTCCTGAAGGACTCGATAGAATGTTTTTCCCTTCTCTTCTCATTTGTAAGTCTAGAATTTTTATAATGTTTGGTATGTATAGAAATATGAATTTCATTCCCTCTCCCATAAAATTTGGTTTCTCAGGAGGATAATCATTACACTTCCCTGTGCATTGACCATTAACACAATTCTTTTGGGTTCCTGTCATCTCCTAAAACCCAAAATAATAGTGTAAGGGACAAAAATAATACATGGAAAATAATATAATCTTGTGGAGTACTTTAAATCTATAACATCATAGGTTTAATCATTTGTTATTCGTGATTGTTAGCGTAATTCTAAACTATAAATTATAGTTATACCTATCCTTAAGTAAATCCCTAAACATACCTTAGAAATATCTTTGGGGATTTCACTATAGTTTTTGCATCATAGATTCCAAAGTTTATCTAAATCTGCACTCAGATACCAACTATAATGACCCAATAATGACGTACATATACATTATATTTCTTTTTTAGTATACATAATACATGAAAATAAAAATTCCCAATACTATATTAGGTTAGTGCCTTTGTAAACATGTAACATAATATTTTAACATGGTGAAATATCATCAACATCTCCAATAATGATCCTCCCTTTTTTTCTACCTAAAAAATTTTATTATATCACGAGGAAAAGAAAAAAGTAAAAGTGTGAGCTCAGATGCTCAGAAAGGTTAAACATAGAGACCATAAAACAAAACATCATAATAAGAATGTAAAAACATGGACATAAATTTTAAATATTAAAATCACGAGTCATGAAATAAATCATAGCAGTTTTTAAGGCATCGATCATAAAGGAAAATTAATAATGATAAAATATTATTGGAATAAAACATGGAATTGTGAAAAAATTAAGAACATAATAAACAACTGGAAAAATGGAAATTTCTACAGTTCAAAACTGTGGCAATAGGCCCCAAAACCATGGCCATAGGCTACGTCCATGGTTTTGGCCATCCATGGCCGCTATCGCTGTGGCAGTAGGTCCCGATCTATTGCCACTGTTTTGAAAACCATGGATATAGGCCTCGAAATTTGAAACTGTGGTGATTTTCCTATAGCCACAGTTTAAATGGTGGCTATAGGTGTCTATTTCCATGGTTTTAACCGTGGAAATAGCCTTAGAAAACCATGGAAATAGCCAATATTATAAATGTCACTAGCAAGTTTTGATCCATAAACCTCCATTATACAGTCCAGTGCATTTACGACCACACTGCGTAAGAATTTGGGAATATATATAAATATATATATAATGATATATATATTAATTAAAACCATGGGAATAGACAAAAAACCGTGGAGATAGGGCTTCCCGACAAAATTTTTGGCAGGAAATTTCTTTCCCGCGAAATTGCGGGAACCCTATAGCCACGGTTTTGGTGAACCATGGCTATAGGGAAATGAAAAAATTTTCCTACTACCACATTTTTTCAAACTGTGGCCCTAGGCCACAAACCTGTGGGTAGAGGCCATGGACAATAGGCCTATTGTCATGGTTTTTAAACTGTGGCTATAGATCTGTGGTGGTAGATCCATTTTATAGTTGGGATATGATTTCCATAGTATCCAAGTAATTGTTTCCAAGACCATCATAATGGGTAATATTCATTAGTAAATTGTGTTTACATGTCATTCCAGCCATGTTTTGCTAAAAATATTTACTTATCATTCAAACCCTTTATTACTAAACCAGATTTAATTTACATTACATTAATGTCTATCTATTGATATATAAATAATTATCCAATACATTGGAGGGATATATAGGTCCTACCAATATCATAATGAAATCATTTTTACATGTTCAACAGAATCATAAATATTTCTTCATAGCATAACCCATTAAATAAATTTAGGATTCTTAAACATCATTCCATCAAAATCAATATAAAATAAATGAATTTCAAAAAAATAATTTCATCATTGAAACAATAATTTAAAATTTATTATATTGTAAGAAACAAAACCCTATGTCATCATAAATGTAAAACAATTTTGATAAAACACTGGAACTTAATTCCTGTAAAAATAGCCTATCTTTTTAAGAAATTTTTTCCATTCTGAAAATGAAACCCAATTTAAATGAATGGAATTTATTAGAAAATAATCTTGAAATAATTTTGAGGATACATCTTCATGAAAATAAGGTTTCATGCAATACTAAAAATCTATTCATTCCATATAAGTTTTTTAAAAAAATTTCCTAGTAAATTTTCTGAAAAAGTCCAGAAGTATCTCATATAGTAAAAAAAGATATATTCCTTCCATACCATGTAGTAATAGTAAAAAACCGAGTAAAAATATATTTCAAAATACATAGAATTATAGTTAACACTTTATGAAAACAATTTTATATAACATGTGAATTTATGATAAATATACCTCAAGTAAATACTTACGTATAAATAATCTCAGATAAAAATGGGAATGCAAAATCATCTCTTACCTTGTACATTTCATTAGTTTAGTGTGTTTCACCTTCATTATAATGGTTAAATAATGTTATTAAATAATAAAATTACCATATCCATAATTATTATATCATATATTATCATATTATATCATTTTGTTATTATTATTTCAATATTACAATTATTTTAGGTGTTAACAATTTTGATTTCTTATTCATGTTTTTCCATTTAAGTCATGTTTGTTATGAATATAATGTATTTTATTCATGAAATTAAGTTCATAGTTATTATTTTCATTCATAATTTATATTTTATAATCATTCTTGAATTGCTAATGTGGATAATATATCTCACCGCATCGTGGAGACGGTAAGTCGTACATTCGCACGAGCGATGACATCATTCTTTTGATAGACAAATGGTATATAATAGGATGTTATATTAATTATAACGAATAATTATATTGTTATATTCAATATTTAAATCCATTATAATCGTCATTATACCCATCATATTTAAGTATTTTTGAATAAACATTTACACCACGACGTGGAGATGGTAAGCGGTACGTATGCACGGATGGTCGTAATGTCATTTGTAGGATGAATAAAAGGTGGAATAAGATGTAAAATAATTATAATAACATATAAAAATGTATAATATACTGTATTTTTTCGTTAGTATAGAATCACAATAGATTGAGGAAGTAGAAGAATAAAAGTAATTCAATTCAATTGGTGAAGAAATTTCCTCTTCTTCGTTGGACTTCCTTTGGATCTCTTCTTAAGGACCCTGGGGATGAAATTTTTGGATAACCAGGACCACCATATGTTAAATAATAATGTTGTAAGGATAATTGGGCGTTGTTTTGTGGATAAAAAGGGCTCAAGGAGGTGTGAGGAAATGTGGGAAGAGATTTTTTTATAAGAGAGGAGAAGGGAACTTTAGGGAACTCTTAAAATATTAAAATATAATAAGACTATCTGAGTTCTAAATAATTTAAAATGGCCCAAAATTGAAATTTATAATACATGTTTGACCATATCTTATCCTCTTGGGATTATTTAATATTTTTTGATTTTAAATTAATTAAATAATAAATTAATTCAGAAAGATATTATTATTTTCAAATTTAATAATTTTCATATAATTTGACCTAAAATGAAATAAAAAAATTGAGAATTTGAATATAATTTTTTCAAACATCTCTAATATATTATATAGATATAGTAAATTTGTTATACAAATTAACTATTCCAAAATATAACAAAATTGTTATTATTAAAATCATTTATACTATTTGTATATTAATTGAATAACTATTGTTATAGAATTGAAATACTATTAAGGTAATTATATAACTTATAAAAAATGAAAATAAACATATATAATTTTTTTACAAATTTTCTCAGAAGATACATTTTTATTCGATCATCGCTTGATTTTTTCCCAATCTGGACACATAAAAGATTTTAAAATACAAGATAGTGATATTTTGCAACTGTATTTGATTTAAATAGTAGATAACTCATTTTCCTATACATGTTTCCGTTAAAAAACAAAAAAATTGTTCATATTGTTTTAATAATTGAATATAACACAACAACAACAATTTGGACATGTTTTGTAATTATTTTAATCGTTAAAATTTTTATTTATCCTTAATTTATTTCATTAACTCTTACGTGGAAAATATTTATTTTTATTTACTAATGGTTAATATATTCACTTTGAGATACAAAAGGATCCATAAATGGACCATTGGTGATATATTTAATGTCATCAAAATTTGTATTCTGATGTTTTGTTAATTTTATAGAATTTAATAAAATATTTTTTATTTAAAATATTAATAGTATCAATTTTGATACAATTCATTAGTTTAATTTTTAGAAATATCATACCTAGAGACATGTACAAAAAAATTCCATTAAACCATAAATAACAATTAAATTTCATCCATAAAATTCGTGGATGGAATTAATTCACTCATATATTATTTATTTTAAATTTTTTAATATCCTTTATTATATCTTTCTATCAATAAAAATTATTTCTGCATCATTAATGAGTCATCAACAATGATAATTATTTAATATTTATAAATTATTTATAAATTTCAATAATGTAAGTAATTTTATTATAGTTCTAGATACAACATATTGTTGATTTTATTCCTAGGTAATCACTTAATTAAAATTAATATAAATAAATAAAATGAGAGTGTGACATTTTCTCCCATTCATGAATTTTTTTATATTCGTGTAATATTTATGGGAAAGTGGCCATTAAGTGATACCATGTCGAACCAGAGTGGATAATTGTTAAATTCATTCTTTCAATAGTATTTTTATTGGTTTTAATGTTATTTTATAACATTATTTTTATGTTTAATTACCCTATTGACCATAAACCATTGTAATTAAAATAATGACTACAAATACTATTCATAATGCCCAAAAATAAAATTAACCTATTAACATAATTTGGACCCACTAATTCCAAATATGTAATCCATTATTCAAAATTCAAAACAAATAATTGTAAGAAATTAACTTAAAATTAATTCTCACTGTTAAAACCAAGAAGCATGAATTTAAGATGTAAAAACATATCAAAATATTGTCATGTGTTTATGTCCAATTTAATTGTGAAATTTCTACCAATTACCAAAATAATATTAAAATATAAAAACAAAATATTATTACACTTTAAAACAATTAAAAATATAATCTAACTATATAAATAAATTAGATAAAAAGGCCCTTTTACATTAAAATGCAGTATTTTTTACTATTCATTAAAATATATATTTTATTAGAAAAATACAAAAAAATTCAAAAAAATATATTTTTACATTAAACATACAATTAATAAGTTTTTTCTGTAAAATATAATATATCAATGTGTTAAAAACTAAATTTAAAATGGGTGCTCCATTAAAAGGCTATAAACTGGCTATTTTTAAAAATACTTCTTTTATCTGAAAAATTAAATTTTTTCTTATATCATTTCCATAAGATAAATGTAAATGTTATATAAAATTCAAAATGTGGTTAATAATATTAATAAATTCTAGTTTATATCCCATTATATACAAAAATTTCAATAATATATCACTATTTAGTGAAACTCAGTATTGCATACAACTCAAGCTATAGAGGAAGGTCACTCTTGTGTATACTGTAATCCAATAACAGTATTACATATACTATAATTTAAAATATTTTTTCATTTAGATAAAGATAATATAGGTTTTGAGTACAACACAAGATATCAATAAAATTTAAAATAATCTATCACATAAAATCTTGGGGTGTCACATATCTGGTATGTACTTTCTCAATAAGGATACATGGAATACATCAGGTACTTAATAAGGATTGGTGGAAGCTATAGTGGATACTCTATAACTCAAAATCATTAAATTATCTTTTTGGTACTGATGTACCGTGACTCAACATTCCTTTATTCCCAAATCACATGATCATCTTCCCTACAAACATATTGAGGAATACCATGTATCTAACATTGAACTAAGGGGATCATTGATGATTAAATGCATTTCTATTCTCTCATATTTGGGATTACATGATGTGTTGATGAATTATTTTCACCTTTCCCATTATTTCATTGTCCATTTTAGGTCCAAGTGACATATGTTCATAGAATTGGTCTAAAAATTGAAGTGCTCCGCATCTTTTTGTATATAGAACTTCATATGGATTCATTTGGATGATCGAGTGGAAACTATTGTTGTAAGAGAATTCAAACAGAGATAGATATTGGTCTCATCATCCATTGAATTTTAGAGAAAATTATATAAAAATTTCATCTAGTTTCTGATTTTTTCACACCTAGTGGCCCTTAGTTTTAGTATGATATTCTCTAATAGAGTTCAACTTAATGTTTAGAGTATGTTGGATAGTATTTCAAAACATAGGGGTGAATATGGAATCTTGGTAAAATTCAATTTATTATAGAACACCATGAAAAATTACCACTTCTTTGATTTATATCACTTCAAGTTGATCTAGTGGTAATTCATCCAAAATTGTTATAATGTGAGTTGCCTTTGTAAGACAATACACAAAATTCCATATATCAAGGTTTCCTCTGGATGTCTTCAGATTTCTGGTGAAAATGTAAATGTTGATGTCTCCCATTTCCATGTACATGAGTAATGGTTTCATCATCCAATTATACATTTTAATTTTAGATATCACATGATGACATACCATCCATTTTGGTTTCTTTGTGAGAAAATACACAAAAACAGATATAACACTATTTCTTCTATATGTCCTCATAATTCCAGAGAAAAAGTCAATGGTGATATTGTTATATTTCAATGTGGGTATGGGTAATGGTTTCATCATCACCATATAAATTTTAATTTTATACATTACGTGATATCATACCATGAATTTTGATGTATATTTAACAATCTATTTCTTTATATTGTATCACTAATTGTTTTCCTATATATCTTGATAAATCATTATGATCCCATGGATATAAGAAATGTTTTAGTATAGTGCATCATTAATATTTATCTTTTTATCATATGTAACAAATTTTCATTACCCAAATTTTTCAACTCATTCTCCATCAATTTTGAACATTAAGGATTCCCGCTATCTCATGAAATCCACCTTCTTTAGAAATTTTACATCGTTTTGTTGACTATCAATTATTTTATACACAAGGGATGGTTGAGAAGTCATTTGAGAATGGATTTATGATGTTTCTTCTTTAATTATTCCAATGTAAATCCTTTTAAAATCTAAGAAGATTGTATCCTTACCAATTCTCATCAATGATATTGTTTACAGAATCATTTTTTCTTATAGAATCTAAAACTTTATGTTCCATTCTATGATGGTAGTTGATTGAGTAATCATAATCCTTGATGAGCTTTAATCATCATCACTTCAGGATATAAATATGATTATCTGAGGATATATATTTGATCCTCTTATGATCAATATGTATTGCACACTTCTCCATATAGATATAACAATTCCAAATTATCAATTCAATGATCCTAGTTTCGAACAACAAATCAGGCATATGATAGTTTTTCTCATGAATTATCAAATTCCTTGAGGATTATGCTATCACATATCATTTTACATTACTAAAAACCTAATACATTCATGGATTTATCACTTTATACCACAAATAGTGACCCACTAATCAAAAGTGTGAGTAAAAATGCAGTGATAAGCCTCTTTTTTGATTATTTATTGTATTCTTCACATTCACTAGTCTATAAAAAACATATTTCCTTCTGAGACAGATAATCCCTTACTGTTTAATACATTCCCCAAAAATTAATATTACACCATCTAAAACCCACATGTTTTAAACATTTGATAAATTAGATCCCATTGAAAAGACAATAGTATAGAATTTAAATGTTCATCGCATTCATCATTTCTCTTGGACTATATCATAATATCATCGATAAAGTCTAAAACAATTTTTTTGAGGTAATCTATGACAAATATTTTTGATATGTAAATAGATATTTTTGTAGAATTATTGAATCTTAGAGGTATCATTATGAACTCATAGTGTTCGTTCCTTGTATGAAATTAGGTATTTGGAATATTTTCTTCTCCACCATTATTTTGAGATTTTCTGACTGAAGGTCTACCGTAGAAAAATAAATTATATCATGATGTTTTTCAAATAGTCCATATATCCATGGAAGGGGATAATTTTTCTTAATTTTATTTTTTTGAGATCATGATAATCTTTCAAAATGTTCATTGATCGATCATTCATCATGATTTAGAGGACTAGTGTGCCCCATGGCGAGGAACTTTAGCATATAAATCCCTTATCCAAATTCTCTTGTAAGTGATTTTCTAGTTAATCCAACTAATGGGTTGGAATTAAATAAGGATTATATAATATATGTAGATATCAATGTATATGTTAATTTTATAACTCATCCTCTCAGTTAAGGGGAAGACTAGGAAATTTTTTAGGGAACACATTAGTGTAGTCCCTCCCAATATGCATGTCATTAAGAAGGATTTTATTTTACGCCTCAATCATTTGAGGAAGATATTCATGCCCTTAAGGAAATAATATACACAATAGATATGATCACTATGATGAATGTTAAAACACATCCATAAACATTAATTGAATTGGTGGATGCTTCTAAATGTGGATAATGTTATCTCTTTCCTAACATTTGATGTTGTATTTTTATAAATATATCTAGTCCATGCAGAATATAGAATCATACACCATAAAAGGAATTAATAAAATAATTTCTAGGAGGTTCAATCCACATACATTAACTCGAGAGGAGTAATATACAATGGATGAAATAATTTCCCCATTTTCTATTCTCATTGATAACTCAACCTCCCTATTTTTCTGTGGGGTTTTGATAGTTCTACTAAATATGAAATATATTAGATAACTTGTATAATGATGATTAAATAGTATATCATCAATTCATTAATGAATAACTATCATACCGATCACCACATCATTATCAAGATCCACCTTAGTAGTATTGATGGAATAATTCTTCATTGCTCCAGATGTTTTGGTGGTTGGTGATGATAATTACCTGGGAAAAATCACGGTTAAGTTAATTGGAAAATTTTGTTCATTTTATCCATAGAGTTGATGAATTGTACTATGGGTTATTCTCTCCTTTTATCCACCACATATTTTTTCTTTTTTATGTCTCTTTTAAATTCATGAGATTTGTGTTCTTCTCTCCCATATATATAGAATTTCCCCATCCCATTGTGACAGTTCCCCAATGGCTTCTTACCACATTTCTTCCATGTGGATGGTGGATTTTTCATTCCCCATGTTCCATTAGATACTCCATCATGAGACTATATCATTCCATTATTATCACTATAGTCATGGGAATAATCACTAAACTATTTCTCAATATTGATATCACATCGGAAAACACCTTCATTACTCAAAATGTATAAACGTTCTAGTGCCTTTGGAAGGAATAGTTTTAAACCACTAAATAATATCTCTATATATCTATAATTTTTTATAATAAAGCATGAAGAATACCATTCAATCCTTGTAAAAAAATTTATTGGCCACAAAAAAATAGAATTTCTTTTAACTTCAGATCTATGAATTCACTCTCTATCATTGTATGAATATTTCTAGTGTAATACAGTTTAGGAAACAATATTATATGGTCTTACCACCCCTTCTCTTTAATATCGTCCAAAGGCATGGTGCTCTTAAAAAATGAACACGATTGGTTGACCTCTCTTTCTAAATGATAAAATTATAGTGTCTCCATATCTATCTAAAAAATTTTATGCATAGAAGAGATATTTTAAAATATGTTGATCCACATTGAAATTATGAGTGTATCAGATGATCCACTAAATGACGTTGTTCATTCCCACATAAGATACATGAAATATATTTTCTCTCTCTTATGTAAAGGAGGATGTTACATATTATTCTTATAATTTTTCATTGCTTGAGAATGTAGGGTATGAATTAGAATTATATTTTGAAATCCACCTACCATGGAATTTTAGATGTTATTAGTTAAATAACTACATTTTTCATCAAATGTGATGTGGGCCTAGTTTCTCTTAACACCAACTTTTTTCTAGAATAAAAAATGATATAAAAAAACATTTGTAATCAAGTCATGAACAAAATATTTATTAATTTTTTATATTAAGTCTAATGTAATGTATTTTGGGATCCATGTGATTAAAATTTTTCTAAAACAATTCTTATTGGGTTCTTACATTTACATATTCTCATAATAAGGGTTATCACTATGATTCATTAATCCAAATTCCTAAATTATGTAAACCATGTTTTGATAAAAAATATAGTCACCACGAATTTTCTCAAATGCCTATTATGTCATTTTATATATAAAACACTAAAATAGTTAAAATAATTTTTATAAAATGGTTTAGTATCTTTTTAAAATTAAAACAATACTTTTTTACATAATAAAACATAAAAATTTGTTTAATTACTTATTCTATAGATTCTTACTGGACCTCATGTTCTCCTTTGTAAAAGTATTCAACTAAGGATATATTTCAAAAGAAGGGGTGAGATAAAATCCTAGTAAAAGGATAAATAAGAGAATGAAACATGAGTGAGAATAATTATAATCATAATAATATAAGAAAAAGATCATAATCATAATCCAGATAAAAAACATTAGATAATGGCATGGAATGTGGTAATATATAAAAAAGAAAAATTATGTCTTAGTGGTAAACTACCACAAATAGTGGTGATCCAATATATAATCATGTTAATACATATATCACATTTTATTTGGAGGTAAATCACATTACAAATGAATTGGAGTTCTACATAAATACAGTTTCACCCCTCACATAATAACATTTACATGTGCTATATAATTTTGGGTTCACCTGTTATATCATAAGATTTACATTATCATGCATTTCACAAAAAATATTTATGAATATTATTTATAAAATAAAACATAGATCACAATGGGTTACATTTTACAAATAATACATTCATAAATTTTGTATTTAACAATATGAAAAGGTACTAAAATTTTTGGATTCAATCTTAATTAAAAAGAAACAATCACACGACAAGTGAAAGATGTGTTTTTTAAAGAAGGAATAATTCTCTTAAAAACCATTTAATTTATCATAAAACATTATTAGAAATATATATATACATGAAAGTAACTGTGAAGTAAAAATAAAATACATTTATAGAAAAATAATTGAAAATAAATAATGAAAATGGAGTGGAATAGTGAAAACCCAGTGAAAGAGGGTTTGGTTAGTGAATCCCCTTATATTTATCTGAATGCTTCATTCAATTTAATATTCTATATAATCATATTTAATTAGTTAATTAAAAATCAAAAACTACTTATACATGGATTTTATTCATTATTGTTTCAATTTTGGGATTTTTTTACAACTTATAAAGTTCAATTTCATTGTTTGGGAGTGTTTATTTTTATGGACATCATTATCCGTTCACTTGAATATAAAAGATAATGTTTTTATAAAATGCGTATAATTATAAAAAAATAAAATTATATCATATTAATGGTAATAAATATATTTAAATGTCTGTATATTTCATTGGATAAATTATATGAGAATGGATCATTAGAAAAAAAAGTTAGTGATAATCATTTTGATTTTTGGTGGTTTTCAAACATCAAAAATGTGTTTTCTTTAAATATATATTATTGGATATATATGTTAGTTATACAAAAAAATGGGTTATTAAATACATTAAAAATTACTACCATTATAGTTGTTTTTAAAACATTATGAAGGCAATAAATGAAATTGAAAACTCATCATCTATGATATAAGTAAATTGAAACATCATGGGTGATGATTTCATTTATAAAAAAAAATAGAGATAAAAAGGATTAAAATGGTGGATAAAATATTAAAATGATATAATTCTATTATATAATAAATAATGATGTTATCATGAACATTTTGATAGATTAGGTGATGTTAGAATAAGAAAAAAAATGAAATTTAATGGAAAAGAAAGAGGATTTTACCTAGTGAATTTCTCCTCCTTGGGAACCACTTAATGGGGATTTGGGAACTCATATTGTTCTAGGATTATATTCAGATCCTATGTTATCTAAGATCGTATCACTGAAATGTTCTCTATTCCTACTCTCATCAAGTTTTTCATATCATTATGTCACTTGTCACATTTCCCACCATATTGGTTTTTAGCTGATTCCTCATATGTTTGGAAATTTCTTAGAATAAATGGAAACTTGTGGTTGAGTATTTATTAAACTATGAGACACATAAATGAGAATATAGTAAAAATAAATTGATAACATTAAAATTATTTTTAGTACCATAATATTTGAATTTATAGGCTTCAGTCAATGTTATCCATGATCTATTTTCAAATGTAGAAACGTATTGGATTTTCACCTTAATAATGGTTCATCATAATAATGTGAATTTAATAATACAGATACTCCATATTGTCAATCAATGTAAAAAATTCTCATTTTCAGGATCCACATCTTGGTTGAGTCTTGTAGTAATGGTTTTTTTGGGTTTTACCTCTATAAACAGATGGGCCAGTGCCATATCCACCTATATAATCCAGGTAAGGATGAATTTTCTTGATAAAACACATAAATAATAATTTACCAATATGTTTTACAATAGATAATATTATAACTAATCTATTCACCAATGTTTTCTAATCATAATTCATAAAATAACTAACCATTTCCCTTGATAGAAACTAGCAAACCCCACTCTTTATTTCAAATTATTAAAATATTAATTCTATATTAATACATAAAATAAATCCTGATTGACATATAATTATATTTTTACTTGGAATTAGTTACATAAAATAAAAACATATAAAATATAATAATCCATATTATTTGAAAATGTCTTTTACATGCCCATATTATTCCTTTAATCCTAAAATTTCATGGCATGACCTGGGGAATACATATAGAAGGTGTGATCTGTAAAGACCAGTAAGGGAAAAAAGGGGTAAAATAAAGAATTTAATACATGTTAAAATATATTTATATCACTGAGATCTAAAATGTGTGAGAACAATAAACATGAATAGTAGGGCATAGTATAGAATGATAAAATAATAGAAACATGGGAAATGTTGAGACAATATAAAACACTACATCATAATGATAGGATAATGATAACTTCTGACATTATGATGGAAGAGGTCTCGTGATGGATTAGATTAACTCCCTAGTTTATTTCATGATATATCATTATACAAAAACATTATATAATGAATTTGGGTGCTATATAATTTTGGGCACACCCATCACATTCAACTAATTCTCATGAATAAGTGTGTGACATAGGATGGAAAACATGGATTCAATCATCTTTATATATTATTTAATGATAAAGATGTGAGGAATACATAAATATATGTCTAAAATAAATAATTATAAGTACATAATGGATAAAAAACATGATATTAAATGGGTACGTGCATTAACTAAACACTTGTTTGGATATGAAAATCATGGGGAAATCTTAGCAGCATAGTGGGGGGATATTAATATTCATGGGAGGGCTTGATTATATTGAAAGGTGAATAGAATAATTTATAAAAAAAATAATATTATGGGTGATATGAAATAACATATCCCTACATTTGGAAATGGGGATTAAATACATATGATAAAGTAACTAATTGACTACTCTAGAGACAGAGAGGATCACTACCCTTGATAAGGTTATTCCAAATGATTAAGAGGAGCTTATTAAGAGTTTGTGGGAGCACTAGGAGGGATATATAGTGGATAAATATGTGTAAGTACGTGTTCCATGATTTTTTGGGGATGTGAAATTAGATTTTCGGTGGGTTTATATATAAAATGAGTGGGAGATTCTTTATTATTTCACAAACATAGGTTTTGGAATCTATAAGATAATGTAATCATAAAAAATCATTTGTATCATTTATTTCCTAATGGTATCTTAAAAATGGGAGGGGATTCATTTATTTTATTAGTGAATGGGTCAATCATACTAAAATAATACCCTTGTGGATTTCAAAGTGGGTCATGTCCTTAACGAAATTATTTTTAAACATTTAACTATAAAATATTGTTTTCAGGATTCAAAAAGCTATTATAAACATTATTAATTAAAAATAAAAATACATTATTATATTGTGTAAACATATATATTGGCATGAATGCCATTTATATATTTATTTCATCAATTTTGGGGGATTATGATTATATATTACATAATGTATGTTTATAATGTATTTAATTGTTACATGAAATTTTGACTATGTATGAAAATTTTGAGAAAATTATAAATTCAGTAATTTGAAATTTTTCTTTCCTAAAATATTTTTTATTTATTCTAAATAAATTTTTTAATATTATAATTTTCACATTTATAATAAGGATCTTTATTTATTTATAAATGAGGTTTTTTACAAGAATATTTTTTGAACACTTATAAAAAATTTACATTTGAAATTTGAAAATTATATAAAAATTTATATTTAATAAAAAATGATAAAGAATAAAATTTTCATTAATTAATATTTAATTAAAATTTATTAAATAATTAAAATAAATTCTTTATTTTAATTTTAATATTAATTAAAAATACACTTTCTCTTGTATTATATAAAAAATCATTTTTAATGTAACAGTAATACAATATAAATATGACCACTATTATATTACGAATAATTTAAATACTCATATTTCAATGGTATTGATACATATCCCTTTAATAAACTATAAAATTTCTTAAGTTTAAGGTGTGTGATTGTGATACTTTCATGGAGTGGTTCAGTGTACAAGGATTGTGTTATGATTTTGATGAGCTTTAACTTCTCAAATAAATGGTTTCACTTATGATTATTTTTTTCATCTCGCTATGGTATTGGTCAAGTTAAAATCCCATTTATGTTATCTCTCTTGAATGATATAATATACAGGTATCAAAGGGTATGATCCTACTGGTTGAGGCCATCACTTTACTTGTATTTGTAAATTGGATTTGTTAAAACCGTATATTAATTATAATCATATTATCATTGTTCAATAGCTAAATTATATATAGTTAATATTTTAATAGAATATTAATTGTTATCGGTTATAATAAATTCAATTAAGTTTATTTCTTTTCTGAATCATAATATATGTAAATTAATTTAATTAAACAATAAATGGAATTTTATTTATAAATGCTTTTGTCATTACAATTTCAACCATTCTTGGTGATGTTATGAAGATGTGTTATAGTGACCTTGTAGATTTATTACGGCTATCAAGTACATGGATCAAATAGATGAGAGGGGTCATATCATCAAATGGCTTGTAATATGTGTGTTTTTACTTGGACTATTCAATCAGATTTATTGGACTGAAACAAAATTGTATTTACACTACTTCTATGATTAGTACAAGAAATAGTCACATGCCATTTGATTGACAAGACTATTTTCCATACCACTATTCCATGTATATCCTCTGAGTTGAGAAGTTATAGATTCCCTGTTATATAGATCAAATTCTGGTGAAATGACTCCATATTTGTGTTAATCTATCCTTATTAGAAGCGAATGATAATGTGGCAATCATGCTTCCAAAGAAAAATGAACACCCACTGGTTATATTCCAAGACACACAAAAATGAAAGTAAATTCATTTAATGTGTCCCCTTTATATAATAAAAGGAACACATGAACATGTGGGATTGTTTATATGCAAGTATTTCAGTAGAAAATTTGTATTATAATACATTTTTTTTCCTGAATAAAACCGAATCATGACATGGTAATCATCAAAATTATTTATTAATTAACTATTCTATTATCATGGAATCTTTTGATATTTCTTACAGATAAATATTAATATTTTTCCCTTAATTAAAATAAGTGTTATAAAGAATGAATTTTTTAAAGAATCATTGATCGACTATTTTAATATTATTTACCATTTTTTATATTCTAAAAGGGAGGATAATATGTCACACAAGAATAATTGTATAATTTTTTTTCTTAACCAATAATAATCTTCTATAAATATTCACATTGTAATAAATTAGAATATGAATTTAATGAAAAGAGTTAAATTACCACATTCAATACTTCTAAATATTTATTCCCTTATGTTTGAGTGAAAATTTAAAAAAATAGGTGAGGAAACGGTTCTATTAATTTGAGTATTAATTTTAGATAGTGTATGAACAAATATATTAAAAATAATTGTTAATTTTGTTTTTAGTAACTAGAAATTATTTAATGGGTTTATAATAATCATTTTAATTATATATGTTTTCTAAGATGACTATATATAAATAGAATTGGACTGAATAATGATCCAAATATAAAAGGGTTATGAATACAATAGTTTTGATGAAAAACATTAATATCAAATTAATGATTTTAAAAATTGAATTGTGAATTCATAAAAATATTATATAATTAAAAGGAAATATATATGAATAACTAATGAAATATAGTAATGTTTTTCCTTTTTTGAGTCTCAAATGATTAATAAATATCTGTAATAATGTAAATCATGAGTTAAATCATAATTGAACTCATAAATGATGAAAACAATAATGAAGTAAGCTATCATGTAATAATGAACATATATGAAAATATTTAATGGAAAGAAAATGGGAATAATAGTTCTGATAAACAATTTATTATTTAAAAACTACATTAGGACATTATTTAATTAATAAACCTAATGAATGATTTATAATCAATTTAATGACAATAATGAATTTTTATGTGAATATTACTAAATTATTATATTTAATAATTCAGAAATTTATTTATATAATCTTGGTGGAATACTCTATAATTTTGGAGAATAATGTTTGTAAAATTTTAATGATGTTTATATAACTCAAAAAATGTTCATTTTTACATTTAATAATTTCTAAAATGGCCAGTTCGAGAATTAAAAAAAAGGTTTATATGTTATTAAATTAAAATGATTAATGAATTGAAAGTGATGAATGTATCAACTAATTGATGATTATGTAGAAATATTTGTATTTTTATGTAGAAAATATAGATAAGTTCACTAGGGGATTCATCATAAGAGTTCATAGGCCATTAAAATGTCTATTTTACATTTTACTAGGATTCAATCAAATGGTGGATAGATATAAATTGTTATGAGATAATGTAGTGTGTTTGTCTATACGTACAAACTTAATAGGATTTTGGTTACACAAATTTGAACCTTACCTTTCTCACCCTCTAATATAGGTATATAATAATGTTTACTCATACATTTATTTCATAGTACTCATCCAAATTTTTATATTGAGGAAGAATAAATAATTGTTATATTATTGATGGATATTTGTGATTCATCTAGTATTTTTGGAATGAAAAACAAATAGAATACAAAATAATCTAGTATTTATGATAAGAAAATGTAATGGTTTTCAATTATCAGGACTGTATTTCCTCATTCCCCCTAAGAGCTATGATTCAGGGAGATACTTTTGCACATGATTTAGTTCTATAACTATATTATGTGAAAAGTGTGTTGATGAATTTTATTTGAAATATCATATATAATGGATGATTGGTTTTCTTTCAAAATATCATGTATAAATTAAAATGTCTATTTCTTCTAGAATTAGGATTGATATGGATAGAGAAAATTTTTGGGTGATAAAACAATGAAGGTTGGTGAGAAATGTTTTCTATTTTTCAGATTTCATTATTATACCTGACTACCATCAAAAAATGTGGTGGATGATACAAAAAATATCTATATTATTTTTGGAAATGATCTATAGGGGAAGATTATTGACCATTTCCATGAGTTCATGTATAATAGGTTGAGTTATAAGACCTATTGACACTCAAGAATGATGTAGTGGCTGAGGGACCTTTCTGATTCACATATCAAAAATATTGTCAAATTCATATATTGGATCAATGTGTTTATTTAGTGACCATGATGAATTTTTTCTATGGGTAGATAACTAATGATTATTATTGAATATATTTATGTTTTATGTTAATATTAGATGATATTGGATTGTACAAAATTCTAATTAATTTATATTCATATAGACACACGATGTTCTTTGGGTCGGCTATAACATTGGATAATAATTTTGAATTATTTCCTACCCTAACATGCGATCTTGATAGTTATTCACCATATTCCCATATAGAGTAATAGATGATTATTGATACCGATCTAAGAGGACGGAGATGAGTGGTGGATTTGGTTTTTGTCATTGTAGAGTACATATTAACACTATAACAATTATTATTTAAGTATTTAGGATAATATTTTTTATGGATATATAGATATATCTGATAGATTATATTATTAACTTACATTTAATTATAGATATGATGTTCTACACATCTGTGTATTTTTTTGATTTGTAATATATTTATTTATGTCATTTCAATGATTTTTCTTGACCCCATGTGCACGGTGGTATTTATATGTAATGCCTCTCATCATTTCTGTAGACACCTATGGCACAGTTTATTTTAGTAAACACATTAAAAGTGGGCAAGTAGAGTTCTATTAACAATATCTCAAGACATTATAGTGAAAACCATGTAGACCCCAAGACTATTCAATATGAAATTTCCCATCATTGTATAGATGTCGTTAATTTTTAGGTATATGTTATAGTTGAAATATAACATGAACACTAAATAATAATAAAAACTTATATATTTCATTAATATCCTACCATGCCTAAAAATGATAAATACATTATATAAATTTCAAAATAATTTAATAAGATACTAGAATAAAATAAATATCATGATTTTAATTCAAATATCATTTGGATTGTGGTTAGAAAAGAAATCATATACATGAAAGTATTGTTAAAAATAAATTTAAATATTACATTATTGTTACAACCTAATTTCTACGAACAATGAAGTAATAATATATGAATAATGTATGAGGTAAGTAATATTAATTAATAAGTGAAATAAGAATTCAGTTATTGTAAACTGTACGTTAGAATAGTAACCCTGTCCCTTAGAGTATTATAATGGTAGTTGAAATTTTAAATTAACTGGTCACTAATGATTTCCAAAAAAACCCTGAAATTAAAAAATTAATTATGCAATAAATAAAAATTTTAATTTATGAAATATTATTAGATTTCATGTATATATTTTCATCATGTTTTTATTTATATCAATTTTTGAAAACTAGAAATTTTATATAAAGATTTAGATATTAATATTGAAATATTTAGTAATATTTTTTTAAAAAAATCATATATAACATCATTTACATATCTGAAATAATAGTTTTTCTATATTTTGAAAAAAAACTAGATTTTTATGGTGATTAATAAAATTTATAATTTTACAAATATTTATTTATTTATGACATTATGCTGATGTGATAAGGAAGAAATTAATTCAAAAATAGCATTCATGAACACAAGTAATTTTAATATGGAAAATAAATTATTTTAAAAATGAACTCAATTTTTGAGGTTGAAACCTTATTTTTATTTCCAAAAAAACTACTTATTTAATTAGAAAAATTATTTTTCATTTTGGGTTACTTTTTTTTATATTTAGAAATAATTTATATATAAGATAATAAAAATGTATGAAAATAAATTTTTTATATAAATACAATTCATAGTCCAAATATGGACCATAATTTGAAAGAATTATTTTGAAATAATATTTTATTCATTATTTTATCTGCATGTACACATTCCAGCAAATTATAAATACTCCCCCTAACCCCCATATAAATTTTCACATAATATATTTTATATTATTATATATTTTCATAATTCCTTATAGATATTCATTATTATATTCTTATAGATGTTTTATAACATTTCACTCAACATATTAAGTGACTTCTCACCATAATTCTATATTAGTCATCATGGAATAGGTAAATCTCATTATTATCTGGTTAATTTTTATAATTATATTTACCAATTTTGACATTAAATTTAAAAATATAAATATAACTACTAAATATATATTTAATTTATAAATCTAATTGTTCTAATGTAAATTTTTTTTAAACATTTGGTATATAACTTTTATAACTCTCCCAACCATAACACATCTCATAAACGACCAATTTTTTCTACATATAATGATATCATCAATTATTTATTTGTCGGTAACATTATCAGTTGAAAATATATATTGTATATATTTTTATTATTATTTAATCTATATTTATTATAAACTATTTTTAAAATTTATATATACTATCTCCCACTATTTTTTGGTATGGTTAATTTTTTATTTTACCACCTATAATGAAATTTTAAATTCACAAATTTCTAATATCTTTAAACATGGTTCTTGTATATTATAAAAAATATATATATAAATACATATTTTTTATTTTTGTTTTCATTTTCCCTTCATGATAATATATGACTATATAATTAATAAATATTCATAATACTAATATATTGAAATGAAAATGGAATAATAAAAACAAACATATCAATTATGTACAAAATAATGAAAAAAATTAAATAAAAATTTTAAAATGTTAATACATTATAAATTAAAATATAAATGATGGTAATATATAATTTAATGTTATCAAAAATGACTTTTTATTATATAAAATGGGATGAAAAAAAAACTCTGCAGGACCTTAGGTATGGATATATCTCAAGGAAATTCCATAAATTTGGTTTCATTATCACACAATAATACACATTGAAACTGAATTAATCTATTTTATACTCAAATTCTCATTTTAATTTTTATATTCATTATTTTTTGTGAAATAAAAAATATTAATTATATTCTCTAAAATTTATGAACATTTTATAATAATTAAAATTCCTAAGAGGACTCCTTATTAATTTAATTCAACATTGGTTTGAATTATTAATTCTTATAATGTTAGGGATTGTTATTTTTACTATCGATATTATTTATTTCTTTTATCGTCTTCATTATACGTTGGGATTTATTTCCATTGAAAATAATATATATTTATGTTACCAAATTTAACTAAATATATATCACATATCTAAATTACTCTCTCCATTTCACAATGATCCATTAGATGCACTATCTTATATTTTTTCCACTTCAGAATTCTATTTATAATTTTTTTAATTATTATTTAAATGTAACACAACTAATTTATATTTTTATTAATTTATTCTAATGTGGTAATACTTTTTTGGGATATTTTTTAATTCCATTATTGATACCCACTCATTTATACCATGGGTTTTCTACACATTATCCATGATATCTCTCAGTGATGTAATTATAAATTATTATATCTGTATATTAAATGAAAAATAAAAGAATTGTTACTACCATCATAATTAATTAAAAAAATTCCTATGATTTCATAAAATATCTTGATATTATATTATATATGATTATTTATTTCATTTTATCCTATTTTATACTTGTTATTCTTATATTTATATTTATTTCTGAAAAAATTCATGCATTATTCATTAAAAAATAATAAAAATATAAAATTAATATGTGATAGATGGGCCTCAATTTAAAACCAAAATATTTTAGTATATATATTCCAGTATATATGTATCTTATTGACTATATTTTTTTTACTTGAAATGGTGAAAAATTATGTCATTATATATAAAAGTAATAAGAATAATATAATTTTGATATATATATATATTATAACAATTATGTTGTTTTATTTTGTTTGGATTGATGAAATTAGAGGATTATAAAAATAATAATCCATTTGATTTGAATAAATTTATTCAATAGTGAAATGTTTTATTAATAATTAGATTTTAAAGTCCCTTATTTAATTTTATTTTATCACTTAAAAAATGTGTAATCTATGAACAAATAAAATAATTCTTATTATATTATTTTTTTTTTATGAAATAAGATTAAGAATAGATGTAATTTTGAAAGTTAAATTTTCAATGAATATTTATTTTTATATATATATAATTTTTTCTTATAAAATTATATATATATATATATTATAATATTATTTTTATGAAATTCCATTAATTTTCAAATTCATCATATAAAAATTAAATTATGCAGTTTTTTTTGTTTTTATGAAAATGTGACTTTTTATTACAGACAAATACAATTTTTACAATTACCATAACCTGGATGACATAATGATGGTAAAGGAGTAAAATAAAATTTTATGAAACCATTTTAGTGGCCAAATATGTTTTCATGGTGTGAAATGTTTTTTTTTAAATATTTGTTTTATTATAGAAAACATTGATTGAAATTTTTTAACTATGTATTGGTTTACTCTTATAAAAGAACACTTTTTTATACTTATTTAATTATTAAATTAAAAAATAATTTGGGTATTTTATTTCTTTTTATTTCAATATATATCTCATTCCTTTATTCATTAATAAATAACTATCATGATAATCTATTTAATACATGATTTTCATTTCAAATCGTATTTAAAATTTAAAATACATTTTCATAAAATGTATTTTTCTATTGTGTATTTAGTTTTTTTATAAACATATTTTTTAATACCTCTATAAAAATAATTTTTTTTATCATGGATTCTATGTTTTTGATTAATAATATTTGATATATGTAGTATTACCCATTTCAATTTTCATCATAATGAATAATTACATTGGTAAAATTTTGTCACCATACTAAGGGATAAAAGAGTTAATGATATTGGTAAACTAATACATACGTATTTAAATATAACATAGAAATGTATAAATTGGAATGGTCTAAATTATTTATAAAATAATTTATCATAAAAAATAATGTATTCCTATTTTTTCCACTTTCCAAAGGTAAATACATTATATTTCTCTGATGATTATAATATTTTTTTTAAAATCACCTCCCTCATGTATTAAATAGAACTATGTATCCTCTATTCTTCACACACATTGAATAAAATATGTCAAATTAAATATTTAAAAATTACATTCCATCTCTCCTATATGGGTATTATATGTTTTGCTCATACCAAAATATCAAATGGAGATAGTTTAAGGAGATATATAATGGAGAAAACCCAAAGTAGGGGTATTCTCCAAAACATGATTCCTTCAGGTATATTTCTACATTATCATACTTCTAACCTTATTTGAACACATAATAAAATGAAATTAGTATCATGTTAAATAAAAAAATTATTAGGTTAATGGAATAATCATTATCTACCTCCTTACAATATGATAAAAAATTAAAACGCCGCTCATTCGTATGTGAGGCCCACCTCCTCTATAAAAAAATGTATTATACATCCCAAAACCACCCATAATTTATGTTTGTAATTATATATTTAATAAATATTAATTATATATATTGAAAAATATTTATTTTCAAAAGTGAGTTTACTATATATCCTACATTCCATCAATCAATTGAAAAATCAAGTCACTGCCCAGTTGTATATGTGCACTACTGCCTCCCAAGAGTAAAGAGTTTCATTTTATTACCAAAAATAATTTTATGGATATTAAATGGTATATATGAAATAAATTTTATATTTATGAAAATTTTAAAAACTAATATTCATGGACATGATTAATTACTTGATCAGTCAAACAGAAACATGCATGAAAAACTAAAAAAATAACTCCCGATACAGACATTAAAAAAGGAATTATTAATAAATATGTATTAAGAACGTATACATGAATGTTATATAGTAATATAAATATAAATATTTTTCTATTTTTTGATGTATAAATTTTTTATATTATTTATTATAATAAATAATTCTTAGTAAGGCATAAGATTAAGGTAAGGGTTTATGTAAAAATATCACTTTATATCAAAATTATATATTCTTAAATTTCAATTTGTATAGTTCAATGTTGATTCACTCTTAAAAAACATTCATTTAATATTTTTATTCATATAATTTTATTTCATTATATCAGTTTCCCCTCACTATGGTACTCAATTCAATCGAACTAATGTTTATATGTAAAAACAATCTTATCTATCATTTCTCATCAGGAATCAGTTTATTCCATATCTATATTATTTAATTTTAAATATGTATGTTATAGTAAAAAAAGTAAATCATATATGAATTTAAATATTAGTAAAAATTTTCTTTATTTTCTAAATACTTATTTAATCATGGGAATATTTTCTAGACAAGGCTTCTTTGTCTATTTTTAAAGAGACGGAAAACATTTTTTATGTTTATTTTAATAATACATTTTATAGCCACAATGACCATAATTCCTTAGAAATATAAATTACCTGAATATATGTATTTTATAAATAATATATTCCTGTTAATCTTGGTTTTTTTAGTTTATCAGTGTTACTAATAGAAAGGGATATTACCTGGATTTTTTTTATAAAAACATCTTATAGTATTTATATAGTTTTTTAATAATGTCTACATAATTTAAATTATTTTATGATTAAGTAATACAAAAATATACTTTTCCTTGATGTATTTTGTATATTTGTTCTCTACAGTTATTTAATAAAAAACTTTCATTATTTATACAAAAATTCAATTAAAAATTATAGGAATTCCTTTGGCATGAAATTTATGTATTGTATTGTTATTAATTTCATTCATATGATGACTGCATTTGACAAAGTAAATGACTGGTGGGACATTATATTATATGTTCCATTTATGAATCATTAGGTCACATTAGACAACCTATCTATGGTATTTTTTATATTCATTTCCTATTAAGGTGTTATGTCTTAATATAAGTCCTTAGAATTATATTATGATAATAAATTTTCCATTTTATAACTATAAAACATGTAATTTATATCCATGTGATAATTCATAATTCTATCTCATCCATTCATATTTTTATATTTCATGATATTTTTTATATGTAATTTTTCATTATTGATTATATATGTTCAATTATTAGTTCCTTATTCCCCGTATGATAACATTCTTTATACACATTCTAGTATTGAGAAACTAAGATACCAATTTTATTTTATTTCATATAATTGGTGTATCCATGATGAATATCCAATAGTTTTTTAGGATATATTTGAAGAAATAATAAAATTATCTATGTAATTTAATAATATTATTAATACTCTTGAATATAATGTGAAAATAATATATTAACCTAAACTCTAAACTCTACTATAATAGTGAATTAGGTGGGATGTGATATTTTGTGTCTTATTCAAATAATATGTATTAAAAACACATGGATACAAGACTCAGTTTGGTTACAGTTTGTACTGGAGAATTTTCTATAGAATCCTTGGAAATAATATTTTTGGAAAACAATCCTTACCCCAACATTAAGATAAACTATTATAATTCTATGAAAATTTAACCAAATTGTTTTTTATTTTATAGATAAATATTCATTTTTTTGAGCTGAATAATCATATCCCATTTTTGTGAAATGGAACCTATTCGAAGGTATGAATACCATGTCAAACCATGTAATCTATACAATGATTTTTATCTTATTCATGTCCAAAAGATATGTGTTGAATGTAAAAATATTATAAATTTACAATGGAAAATATAAATAATAATGGTGGATGAATGTAGAAACATGTTTCTTTAAAACATGATACTATGGTGTTTTTCCACATTATTCAGCAGAATCCTTCCTCTGTTAATAGAACTACAAATATATCTATAGATAAATAATGGATCAATTATATATATATATATATATATTTCAAATTTATAAAGGAAAAATTTTCTGTTATAAAAGTTCATTTTTTAGAGGTGTATTTTAGTTAATGGTGTTCATTGATTTATAGTACTAAATATAATAACAAAATATAGGGTTTGGAATTATAGAAATATAATGAGATATTATTTTAATAATACATTCCGTTGATAAGGGAGGTGATTTATAATGGAAATTAAAATATTTTATATGAAGGTAAGAGAAAAATGTTTCTAATTAT
This sequence comes from Viscum album, assembly GCA_963277665.1. NCBI lineage: Eukaryota > Viridiplantae > Streptophyta > Magnoliopsida > Santalales > Viscaceae > Viscum > Viscum album. The sequence continues at coordinate 1,119,893,396 of OY728120.1, forward strand.
AAAGTAAAAATTACAATATTAACAACTAAATATATAAAATATTTATATAATACTCGATGTTTGATAAGTGGATTCTTACATTGGGTAAATAAATGCATCACAGATTTTTACATTCAAATATTTTAAACATGTGAGGAAAAAATATCATGAGAAGTCATGAAAGTTAAATAATTATCCATAGTTTTATTTCTTCCATAGATATAAATAATTGAATATGGGGTTTTATTGCTTTTTAATAATAAGTGTGTAAATCATGATGAGGGGAATGGATGTATTTCTCATATATATTATCTTCCAAAAGAAATGTGGAACGTTTTTATGAAGGGAACGTGATTTTGGTTCGTGTTTATTGATACATTCAGTAAAGATCATATATAAAAATTAAAATTCCAATGATTAAATTATATAAATATGATTCAATATGAAAATAAATGAGCTTTGTGTCAGGATAATTTTACTCAAAAGTGTTCTAGATTGAAATTTATAACCTATGAAATTACAATATTTATTGTTAGTGTCACAAAATTTGTAATAACATGTACTTTTAATATAAAATCATGTTTTACATGACTGTAAATCTATGCATATTTTTCAATTTTATTAGGACTTTCAATCATCAAATGAAATTATGAGGATAATGTTGTCAATTATAATAACTAATGGTAATAATGCTTCACCAATGATATAGTGTACTGTATCCATTAAGAAGATATGTAATACTATAGTTGGAAACATAGTTGTAAGACTAATGATTGACTTTGATATGTTTCTAAATTTTGAGAAAAAGTATTATGGGTTTACAATATATTGAATAAGAAAATATATAATGATCTACTAGAATTATTTATCTTGAATAATTTAAAAGACAATGTATTATAGAATTTCTTGTGGTGTTATTGAAAATATTTTATTGTCTCCTCATAGAATTATTTATTTATATTGATTATTATCTTAACATATGATAATGATTTTGGTTTTTTATAGGTGGAATAAATTTTTTAATTTATGTATATTTTGATCCATTAGTGATTTTTTTCATCCTTTAATAAAAAACATCATCTTTCTCATTTCTCAATAAATTTATTCATCTAATATGACTAAAAAACCCAATAAAATAAAATAATTATGAATAATTAAAGGAAATAAATAATGGAAATATATTTTCCTACATTCACTTTCTTGACGGTAAAATAATTCCTTAAAAACGTATAAGAGGAAGATAAAGTTTTATTGTCTTATGTGTAAAATATCTCTCATCTTTTATGGAATCCCTTCATAAACTCATTCACATGTATGGTTCATATAATGATATATACATTGTAAAGGATATATTTAGTTTAGAAATATTAGGATTCATTTTAGAATCATTGGAATTACATATCATGATAAATATACATATGAGTTATTCACTTATAAATATACATTTATTATGGTCGGAACAAAATATAACTATGTAGTTTCAATTTATTTAATGGGGAAATTGTGATACTCCAATATTTTAGTATGTATTTTTCTTTTAAATAAATAACATGTTGATTGAATTTTTACACACACAACAAAAATATAATGTTATTAAAGATATATTACCATTACTTTAAAATAAAAAAATCTTAAATATGAAGTTATTAATAAATTATAGTTTTTAAATTCTATTATTTGGTTTTTATTCATTTTATATAATTAATTTATAATAACTAAATACTCTGGTTTGATTAAAATCAATGAATGTAAAAAAAATGTTATTATTCAACAAAATTTTCAATGCCCTGTGTATGTTAGTATTTTAATCTCTTTTAAACTAATTTATTATATTTATGCACAAAAAAACTCAAATAATTATAACTTAATACAAAATAAGTTTAAGTAGATATGACATTCCAGATTTTTATTAGTCAACTAAAGTATTTTTCATTATGTCGAATTTATATATTTAAATTATAATTAAATATATTTAATTATACTAATTTGATGAATTAAAAAACCATGTATGAATTTATAATTTCAAAAATATCATAGGATCAATTTTCTATGAATTTCATGACATGAATATTGTAGGTATATTAAAAAAAATACAATTTTAACGAATACTATCACATATAAGAAATAATAATTATATAATAATGACAAAAAATTTTATGAAATATTTTTTCAAAAAAATATTTTTTCAATTATTGAAATAATGTATTTTAAAATATTATGTTTAATTTAAAAATACTTGTTTTCTATTCTGATTCTTATGTGATGTTTTATTCTATCAATAGAAGTTTGTTTTGATCTTTTTCAATATTTTTTTAATTGGGATCATATTTGATTTTTTATTTTTTATTACTTTCACATGACACTTTTTTTTGTTAGTTTTCAAAGTCAATGTCAATATAATCCATTAGAAAAATGATTTTGATGTAAAATAAAATTTATGTGTAAAATATATATTTCTAAAAAGAACATTGTTTGTTGTATTTTTCATACTCAAATTCAAATAATTATTTTTAACTTTTCTCTAAATTGAAATATATATAATGGTTTTTATATTTCGAATCATCATGTTAAAATTTTTTAATAAGTCCAATTTCATTTTTCATCATAATGATATGTTACCATTATAAATTTATTTTGTCCCCGATAAGGGATCAAACTGTTAAATATGTGGGAAAACTATGAGATAAGGAATCCAATATAACTAAAACATTTATAAATATAAATTTTTGACTGAATTTTTTAAATAACAATACCAATATTCAACACTTTTTCAATTATATCCCAGATTACATTGAAAAGTATATTATATTATTTTAATTTTTAGTGTAGATAATACAGCCCCTCCCCTAGGAAACACCTTTACTAATATATTCGCACACATTCAACACTATATCATGAATATGTTATGACAAAATAACATCCAATTTTTTACCATGCCCTGGTGGTTATGGAATAATTAATATTTCATCCTAACAATAAATAATGTGATATCAAAATGATGACTCCCAATAGAGAGTAAATAATACAAATTAAATTCATTCATGTATCATTCTACTTCAAACTCCTCCAAATACACTAAAAAAATCTAAAAATTGAGTTTAATATATTAATAATATATCAATAATTTTTTATGTTTATTGAAAAATCATTATCAACCTCTTATCTATCTAATTTAAAATAAAAAATATCCCATGCATACGTGCCGAGTACCACCTCCTAGAATTGATATATATTATTTATCATCAATACCTCTCATTAATGGATAAAAAATGTATTTAATGAATATATTTCATATTTAATACTCAATTATGTTTTTATATATATTTCTTCCTTCCTTTAATTCATTCAATCCATTGAAAATTAAAAACCTGGCTCTTGTGTACATGTAGACTACCCCATAAATGAAGTAATGTACATCAATTTTCTCTACATAATTATATGGATTGTTGATAAAGTTTATATGATAAATAAATTTGATATTTATTAACTACTAAATAATCAAGAACAACGATCAATTCCCAACGACCAGAACTGTCAAATCAAAACAAACATGGAAAATTGTATAGTTTACACCTAAATACTAACATTAATAAATAATTATCAATAAACTGGTAATATATATTTATAATTGAATTGTAAAATTAATACAAATGAAAAATTGTTATAATATTTATTCATAAAAAAATTTAACGTATTATTAAAGGGATAATAATATTTTAATCCTATCTGATGATAAAGTTAAGGGTTAATGTTATTATCTCCATTTTTTATTAGGAGTTTTCTTGAATAAATTTCTATTGGGGTAATTTTATGGTATTTATCACCTAAATTACCAATATATTCATATTTTTTTGTTCTTTGTAAGTATTTCAAGTATTATTATTTATTCATTTATCTGATATTTCATAATCAAAGTAACGAAAATATTGACTATAATAAAGACTGACCATCTTTATTCTTTTTCCTAAAGACCAATTTTTTCAAGATCCATATTCATTATATTAATTCAGTTTCTTCAATTTCTATAAATTTTTAAAAAATTTATGTGATTTTTTATTAACATTGATATTTTATTCAACGATTATGAAGTAATGTTTTTAATATTTTCAATAAATTTCACGCTATATTTTTAAAAAAAGGATAGAAAGAATGTTTTTATAATGTTTAACATGTGACCACATTTTCATTCTGTAAAGATAAATATTCATTATGATGTTCTATTTAAATTTCATGGTGATTTTACAAATTAAATCCAATTCCCATTTCTTAGTAATTTTTTTTCATAAAAATAATAAATGAAAATTTTATTTACACTTGTCTTTGCAGTAAAAAAATATTGTATTTAAAAATATTTTTAGGCAATTTCATCATATTTTAAAGTCTCACATGGGTATATGAAAAATCCTTGTTCTTTATCAGAAATTTATATGATCATGTTATTCAATTTGATGACTATTGAAAATATATCATATTTGGGTTCTAATTTTATATTATGATTGTTTTTTGATGTATAAGGTATATTTATATTTTATTGTATGTTTATTAATTTTTCATATATAATGAATAAATTGGTTAATGTAAGTGAAATTTGATGATAATTATTATATTGACCATTGATTCAACATTATGTGTCCTGATACAAACTAGCTATTGTATTTGTCACAATCCTCACATATTTATATTTGATGTAATTGTCCAAGTCCATAAAATTATGATTATGACGTAGGAAAATTTGAATCATTTAACTATGACACCAATTATTATATTCTCTATAATTATTAATTATTACTAGTAATCTATTAATATGGTCAGCTATAATTATATTATTTATATGGAATATTTTAATATTATTTATCTCTCAATTTTTTGTGCCTTTTTCATTCTATGATACTTTCCCTTATACACATTACATTAATATTAACATGATATCAGCTTTTTTTAATCCCTAGAGTTTAGAGAAGCAAGGTTTGAATTATTTCAAAGATATACATGAATAACAACAATGATCTAACTAAAATATTATGATTCATTTCTATTTTTTTAATGTTATGTGAAAACACAAATGTATTTAGTCTCTCAAGACTAATAAACTATTTGATCCTTTATGATGTGAACTCTTGTATCCTATTCCAACAAAAAATATTAAACACCAGTTTTGGGATACTAGATTTGGGTTTCATACAATTGAAATATAATCCCTCCAATAAAATATAAATGATTTTTTCCAATGGGAACATTATTCATTTTCCTAATATAGTTAACATTTCCAGAAATTATATGGATAAAAATTGTGCTTTTATCCACTCCCATTATGATTTGTAGTATATTAGTTAATTTAAAACTTATATATTTGATGTTTCATTATTATGAGGGATCTATACTCCACATATTCATTAATTTATTTAAATATTTATATAATTACGAATCTAAATTTACTTTTTAGAAGATATTATCTTTATCACCCAATAAATTTCATTGAAATAATATTTAATTGCATATAAATTATTTGAAAACTTATTTATATTTGAGACATTCTTTTCATTGTTCCACATCCCCTAGGGACAATATGTATTATTTAGACTACAAAATCAAATAGATGCACTATGCTGATATAATTAAGCAATTTATAATGGTTTATTTGTATTTAGGTTATATGAACCTATTTCTTGCATGAACCAAAAATATTAATTTTTATAGATATATATCTTTAAAATCCTATAATAATTATTTATATGTCGTACTTGTCACAATGGTTATTATTTCAGAAAAAATTAGTAAATTTTAAATATATGATAAATAATAAGTTTAAATCTATGATAAAATAAGTAATTAAATAATTTGAAACCATATCACTTTCTTACTCATATGTATATGTTATTTATCCATATATTTTTGAGAAGTATGAGGAATATAATGATAGGGTGAAATGTACACTTCTTATTCACTCATTTATAATGATAGTATTAATTGATCTATAAAACAATACTCATTCATATCATACATGTTTTTTTAAAATATTTAGATAGCTATAAGATACTGTGTTGTTGAAATATCAATGAAAAAATATGATACTGAAATAACTGGATAAAAGTGTTCATCTATATTCAAAACAAAATATATTTGATTATTATTTCTAAATATGTCATAATTAAACCGTAGGTGATATTTATTAAAAATTTTGACATGTATTGTGATCCATTATATAGTACACAAATTGACTTCTAATAAATGGACGTCTACATCCATATACAAAAATATCTTATACTTAATAACAAATTCAAAAAGATAATGACTCTCTAGATGCAAATAAATTCAATGTTTTGGTGTGGATACCAAAAAATAATTCAGGTCACTCTAAAATGGATGAAAAAGTAACAGAATTTAATCATGAAGATAAATTATTGGGGCATATATTGATGTATTCCACATTGAGTATCTTATCCATCCACTAGAAAATATGGTAGAGTTTGAAAGAATATTATACCTAGTTTTCCACTAATATCCACATTCTCTAATAAAAAATCCCAGATATAACTTGAGGAATTGATCATAATATTATATGATTATTTTAACAATGGAACTATACACCCTATTATATTATCTTTTTGTAAACCAATTATTATTTAAAAGAAAAACTTGTAGAATTGTGTTGTTTTCATAGATTAATGGGATCATAAAAATAAAACAATAATGATCAAGTATCAACATCCACATATTGATATATTATTTGGATAACATCATAGAGATGAATACTTATTATAAGTGGACTGAAATTATTTATATATATAATTTATGATAAATAGATATGATATTACTATTAAAACCATCCATATATGATAGGTATATTATATGTTTATAATGATTTTAATTAAATGCATCAATGTGCATTAAATAACAATTTATATAATTAATAGATTATTTAGAGAGTGATTAATAAATTTACTATGATCATTATTTTCATTATTTTCATATAATATAATATAAAAATATCATATGAAAAATATCTTATTATTTTTTTGTAGTAGAACTATATTATAAGTTCTATTTTATATTTAGAAAATTTAACTTTGGGATACAATATGTCTAATTTATGGGGAATCCAATAATATCTATAGAGTTTTCATGGATACTAAAAGGGAAAAGGTGATTTATGAATATCCTGTATGAATATATGATTTAAATATATGTAGTTTTCTTAGATTAACTATGTATTTTGATTCTTTGTGAGATATTTTTAATTACACATTGTCCTATTGATTATATTGATTCTGAAATGGCCCGAAGGCCTTCATTTTTATTTATGCTTGATAATTTCCATTTTATGGGTTTAATAGGAACCCATTCATTGATTGTAGGCGTAGTTACACATTACATGACCCAAAGGACTTAGAGTAATTCTTCCTAAACTGACTACATGGAACTACCCCTCCCAAGAATATATCATGATTGCAACTCTTCACCTTTAAAAGGCTAGTTAGATAGCTATCCTGTTTGGTGATTCATAGGCCCGATATTAAAGTAAATTCCATACCCTCTAATTATTCAAATTTTGGTTATCTCTATTATGGTAAATATGCATACCCTAAATCGACATCTACAGCCTTGTTCTATTGAAATCTGTTTGGTTGAATATACAGTTCATGTGGCTTGAAGGCCATGAGGTGGCTCAAAATATTTAAGGTGGACCAAATGAATTGAGGTGGCCTGAAGACCTTACTATCCCAAAGGCCCTAGGTGGAATGAAGGCCTTGAAGAACCCGAGGAAAAAACTGGGGAAACATATCAATAAATATTGTTTTTATTTTACCAAAAAGTACTTGATATAACACCTACTAATGTATCTTCTCTAGTATCTACTACAGTAACTACAGAATACATGTACTGTACCTACCAGAGTACTGATACAGTAACCTGGAAATATACCTCCAACTGAATTTTTACTCATGTCTCTTTTATGCACATCATTACTCCTCACCAACCAGGCTGAGGATCATGTGTGTTATATTAATTATAAATTAAGAAATGCATAGAGGGATGAGTTGTCCTTACGAAAATTTGGTGAATCTTGATAAGAGGGATCTAATTATACATATACTATCTTTACAATAATGTGTATAATGTACTGTGTTATACAATTATGATTTAAATATGTTCATTTATTGAATTAATAAATGAAATATTAATTTTCTAACTTATGAATTATATCAATTTAAGACACCTGAGGGAAGATATATTAAAGTAATTTTCATATATTATATATAATTAATTAAATTAATTGTTGATAGATGTTAAATTTATATAAATATGTCTGATATATATACACAAAATAATATATCATTATATATATATATATATTCATATACATGTTCTTTAACACAAGTCAATGAATATGGTTTGAGTTAATTAAGGATGATGATGGATCAATAAATTATATTATTGGTTAGGAAAATAATTTAATTGATTCTATTTTTATAAAGGACAGTGTTATCCAATAACTGTTGGGGTGATGAAATAAAACAATATTTACATAAATACAATGTATAGATTTATTAATCATAATGGATTGGATAATATTTAGCACTATATAAATAATTTTCAATCCTTCTATTTGATAGAATATCATCAAATATTAAAGTAATGATTTTAAACTAAAGTGGAAGATAAATTTCATAATGAAAGGGAATATTATTGAATTAAATATTGATAAATATAAATTCATTTGGAATAAATGTAGATTATAGTTATGTTAATATAAAAGATAAAATTGTATCTATTTCTTTATATATATACATTATTCTCTATTATCATTTGATATATAATAATCTATTGAGATTGTGTAGAAAAACATTTTTGAGAATGCATTAACAAAATGTTTGGAAAATATACCTCATAGTTCATGAACAATTAGTTGTATAAAAAATTAGAGAAAATTTTTATGTATATATTTATTCCTATACCAATACTAATATAAAAACTATATAAAATCATAATATATTTTTTATGAATCCTTAAATGAAATCTAAATGAAAAAATACAACATGGGCAGTTGAATTTTTTTTAAAATCAATTACTCAAGAATGAAAATTTATAACGATTTTACCATAAAATGCATAAAAATAAATGTTAATGAAGTGGTGAGATAATATTGGGAACCAATAGAAATTATAGATGATCTAGATCTATTTATGAATCTTATTTATTGATGTTGAATTCAATATTCATTGAAAATGAAGTTTAACCTCATTACTAAAGAGCCCATGTGGATGGTAACTGAGCAGTACATATTTTCATCAATATATAAGATGTATTAAAAATTCAATATACGATGAAGGGATCCAGGATTTGTTTTTAATCCTGGATTTATAATACTAGAAAGAGTTTAAAACAATCGCTTAAGAAGGAATGTGATGGTCCTTATTGAATTGTTATGGATTCATATTGGATATTGTTTACTAAGAGAGTTCTCCATAATGAAATGATGATGGCTAATGAATTATTCTGCTCTAATTGGATTTCATTTGATAGGAATATTCTCTATAATTTGTGATTATCCTATAAAAATTGTTCTGAATTCATCAAATATAATTAGAAGTTATTCCCTATAAAATTACACTTGTTAACTCAAAAAACATTTAACCATATGAATATTAACATAATTGTTCTTATGTTACAATAATAATTCCCATTTTCATCATCTTTTGATATGGTTTTTACCATGAGAATATTCATTTTTATGATGAATTAATTTATGAATTAAAAATTGATGATTTTCGGTGAAGATAATTTCAATATTCCATGAGAGGTTTTAATTTGATTAATATCATTAAAATATTAATTTTTATAATGAATTGATTATTGAATGTAGAATAAATGGGTTACATGAAAATTTGAAATTATAGAAAAAATAATTTATGAAATCCAGGAATTTGGATTCAATTCATGATGATGTCAAGAGATAACTATGAAAAAATATAAGTATATTTTTCATGATTATTGAGAGAACAAGTTGAGAATTATTGTTTTGGGCTTCTTAATGAGTTTAATAATCAGACTTATCATTTTTTTTTCTTATTATTTCATGGTGGAATATATGAAAAATAGAGCCAACGAGCAATATTCAAGTCCAGCTCAACCAACTGATGTTGTTGGACCATGGTGATCTACCACTAACAAGTTAATTGTCTCAGAAAACCTATGAGTGATAGATTAGGATGTGTAATTCCACCCACTACATGTGGAAAGACACTTCTAATGGGCCTGTAGTGGATATATCACCATGAAGGGTTCATAGAAGGAGTGGTCGCACCACCATGTGAAACGACATGGTGCAGAGGTATTCATGATTTTAGGCCACTTGGGGAAAATGATTATTGATAAACTATGACCCTAAATAAAGACATTTTGATATGTTAAATTTATGTTGAGATAAATGTTAATCCGTCATTAATAATATGGTTAGATCCCTAGACACATGATGTAGTAGATATCTCCCACTTGTTCCATACATGTCGATGTCTCCAAATTCATCAGTGTCCGACGATCTTTGTTTTTTGAGTTTATGATAAAACCTCTATTTAATAAAACATAGGATACCAAGATATATATATGGAAGTATATTTTAAGATATTATATGAGAAACATTATGATTGAAATCATTGTCTGGAATGAATGTGGATGAAACAAAGACACTCTAGGTCGACTGAAAATGTAGTTGTCAGAGGCAACTCTATTATCAAATCACCATTGATACAATGAATCTTAAAAATTGAGGATAATTATTTTATTAATTCACACACATGAAGTTACCAAATTAAAGGATCATAAAATTTTATCACAGAAAATACAACCAATTTAATAAAGTACATCATTAGAGATACCAATGTTTTATGATTTAAAATTCCATGTTCACCAATTCATTGAATGGGCCTTCATCAATGCATTAAAAATGGAGGCCATGAATCTTCATGATTATTAATGTTGTTTCTATGGAATCAGACTAAAAAATTGAACACTCTCTGAGAGAGTAGATGATAATCAAGGGAGAGAGAGATCTCCTATTTCTAAAAAAATAGAGCACTGTGAAATCGTTTTTTGGACATGTGGAATCCACAAAGCCTTAGATTTCATTATGGAAAAGAGGATGAACTCATGGTCCTTCTATATGTGCTATGTACTAGTAAAATATTATTATTGAACATATATTTTGAATCTTTATAATCAAACAAAAAATATATGTGCATTGCATGGAGAAAATATATGTACCCATGACTGGTGTAAAAACACCCCTGTTCGGCTTCATGAAGATCATATTCCATAATGAATTTTGAGATATTGAAAATTTTGGTCCCCATTATTTTTGTGAAGTATACATTGAACCAAAAAATATAATGTACACTCCCATAGTGTATCATGGAGAAGATAAAATCTCACCCACATGGATGTATGTGATGTTTTATTATGCAAGAGGTAGAGGAATCCTACAACAATTCATGTATTCGAAAAATTAAAAATTAATTTTATAATAAATGAAATTATTTCATTGATACCACAAGTAGTGCCTCTCAACACTATGTCTATGTTTGAAGTAATCTTTAGAAGAAAGTATAAGTACAACAAAAACTAAGTTGAGTTTGTCAAAATTGTATTGGATAGTGCATGATTCCATACACATGTACTTTCATAACCAATTGAGATATCCAAAACTTAATAAAAATGAACATGCAAATAACATATACAAAGAATGTATTTGAAAGTGTTTTTAATTACATGAAACATCCCTATGTGATGAAATTTACAAAATGAATTCATATTTTAAAAATATCATTCCTTCATAATCCAATAAAAAATAATTTGGGTTATTAGATTGAAGATATGAATAGAGGAAGAGAACTTAATTAAATGAAAGAGAATATTTCTGAACAATTGATGTGAGGAAGAAGTCAAATTGAAATTTATTGATAAAATCCTCAGTTACTCATTCAATGAATGTATTGAGTTAAAGTAGAATTTTCATCTTCAACTAATTTAATAGTACAAGGCCAATCTGTATTAAATATTCTAGATTTAGTTGATTTATAAGTACTTTATTTAAAGAAAAATATTATTCACTTGATGAAAAGACATCTATCACAGTTTACATATCCTCTTAAACATTTTTATGGAAAATAATTAATGAACTGGTTATACCTGTATAAAAAATCCCATAAAAGACTTGAGGTACCCGTATAAAGAATGCCACTGACTAATAAATATTGATTATTTCCGACATAATCATTTTTTGAAAATTCCTAACATTTATAACCACTACAATATATAGCAATAATAAAATAAATATAACCATCCCAGGTTGTTCACAACATGGATTAGGTCTTTGTACCAAACCCTATAAAAATATTAATGTGTTGGTTTTTCAATTATAATCTACATTTCATGAGTATGAATTTGTTTCAAAAACTCTCGAGAACCATTCCTCATAAAAAATGAATATTTTCGATAATAATATGTGTTAATTTAAGGAATGTATAATTTAGTAAAATGTCAGGTACATTTATTGACCCCCCCAGTCTCACAGCATGATCAATGTGGGATCTACCACTGATGTCGGAGCATAGTTCATCCTTTGATTGGGTCAATGAATTATCCACCACATTCATTACATGGTTTATATGAACAGGATATTTGAAGCAAATTTTGAAAAACATAATGTTGAAAATTTAATCTCAACTAATTTTGAAGGAAAAACGAATTTATATTTGATGAAACTAGATAATCATTAGGAATAGAGTAGTATAGTTATTGAGAATAATCTCAATTATATATGATAAGGCTTAATTAACTCATGAAAAATTAAATTAAAATGTTTAATATGATGAAAAAATTTCAAGATATTAATAGTATGCGGAAGTTGAATCTACAATAATTTTTAATGACTCGGATTTCCAATGTATTGTTTTTAAATATTTTGTTTATTCAATTCAAGAACAAGCACAAAGACTTAATGAGATTCCAAGGCCCGATGTGACCAAAACAAATAGTTGACATATATAATATATTTTAAATAGAACATGCACAATGTCTTCCTGATATAGTGAAATTTCCTCAAAATGGGGGATCTGATCAAAATCATAGAGCACCATTGAGTTCAGACTGTGGTTTTCTCTATGTGTGACATTACGTTTTTCAGAGTGTACCGTTTGTTGAAATGTCATCATAGGAATAATATAAATAAAATAATTAAATGGAATTACTTTTTTTTACCATTGATTTAGTTTCCTAATGCATCCCACCAAATACATTCTTTTGAAAAAATTATGTGGTAGCCACATAACCATGAAAATTGTTAGAGAGCCATTAGAGATCATTGATGGATATTCCATTGGTAGATGATTACCAGATCAAATTTTGACTAACTGTGTGAGATGGAAATAGTGTATACTGTAAAAAATAATTTAATAAATATGTTCATAATCAAAAATTGAATCAAATCATGGTAGGATTGTTTTTTATTTATTCTTGATTTTGGAAATCGATGATGAACACAAATCAATCGAATTATAAGCCGGTCATAGGTTGTAGATTCCAGGTTTTCATGTTCTTCATCTCCAAAAAAAGAACATCGTTCGAAGAAATTTTCCAAATGGAATGATGGATGGATTTTTATGATCTGACGGAAGCAAATAATAGCTGATGAAACTCTTTGATTCAAAAATGGGACATGGATGGATTGGTTTCCTTAGAAATAATAGAGATGAATGGAATCCAAATCTAGGAATCATGAATATCCAGTAACAAACAATTTTTTATCTAGGATTAAAAGGTGTGTGTGACCCTCATAGTGGTGGCTAGTGTTTCCTGATAGATATACATCTCCCATGGCATGTGAACCTGTCACATAGTGTGTAACTCCTCTCCAAAGGCTCTGTGAGTACATTAGAGCTTACAAAGACACATGATGTAGTATGTGGTAATGGACTTGTTTATTTACACATACATGGATATGAATTGGTAAGTTGTACATGGTAATACCCATGTATAAGTACACAAGAATAATTACATGGGAAGTCGCATGTTGTGAATAATTACATGGAAATAGACAGAAGATGCTTTCACATGTAGGACCTGGGGTCGAAGGGACATGGTGTGTGCTCCTAATACACTCCATGTAATCCCTAAATGATTGCTTGGAGCCATTATCCTTTATATCATTGGAATGTTTCATTAGGGTGAATTACATATATCTTTTCACAGAGGGTATGTATAGAATCACCAACTAACAATAGGATAATTGTCCATTCCATAGTAAATATTGGATATATTTGTTGGATTATATTAGTGAGACCTGAATTAGGATCCTCTATAATATTTTTTCCCTATGTTTATTTCATCGTATCATTACACCCAATAATATTCGGTTGTCGATCATCTACATAGAATTTTATTCTACACGTGTATTCTGGTATCCCCCATGGGACTATGTGTGACACTCATCTGCATATTGTATCTCATCTAATTTCATTAGTCTTATCAGATTAATGGAGTGTTATCTCTTGGATAAGTGTTGTGTGGAATATTCGACCTGTAATCCTAAGATATAATTATGGTTGTGGATTACCTTTATATTGTGTTTCTTTGTTGATTATATCAAAATATTCATATTATATGAATTATAGACAAATACATATGATGAGAAAACTGTAATTCCTATGATGTATACATTATGGTTTTTGAGATTTATACTGGGTATTGTGATACTCACCCATGCATAAGCTTTTACCATACATGTGGTGTTTTTTGTAGATGGTCGACCTTTCGAATGTGTCATATATGGGCAAGGACTAGATGGCTCATAGTGGTACCCAACTTACTGAGTTGAATTCTTATAGTATCATTATAATAGTCCCCATTTTATGTTCTGTTTGGAGCTGTTTCAGACTCTTGTTAGAGGGAATGTTATTAGTGCATTACACATTATTTTATATCCTATCATACTATAGTTTTTCATTTTAGATGTATTCACACCTTATTATTCATTTTTTATAAATTTTATCATTTTATGGGATTGGATATGTGTTTGTGTGTACATATAAATGGGCTATGTAACACCATGTTATTGATATACCGACATGGAGCTGGTCACCAGCCTTTGGCCTATTTAGATTCAGGCATATGGAGTCACTGAATGGGCTCCATTGGTACAGGTATTGATAGAGTGGTATCAGAGTATTTGGTTCAACCATAGGATCGAAGAAGATGGCATTGGTTTGAAGAAATATTATTAAGTTTTTGGAGTTCACCTTTCATGACAAGGACCCTGATGTTCCTATAATAGTTGATGCGTTAATAAAATAATACTTGGATCACCTAATATTCAACTCGGTACATTAGAACACTAGTAAAAGGGGGGAAATGGTAAACTAATCATATTAGAAAATGTCGTGGTTTCCATGTGCTCAATGATTCACCTCTCTAATTTACTCATTGACTGTGGTACTTATTTTTTACATTTTGGATGAATTCAAGAAATATTATATCTTGGATTCATCTTTTAGATCAAATGGATGATCCCCTCTATAATGAGGAAACAATAAGAGGACTTGTTCTAGATACGTTACCTCTATGTGGTGAACCATCTATGCCACCACCTATAGAGCATTATATGTTACCCACATTTCTGGAGGATGAGGTGTGTAGGCCTAGTGAACATAACAATTTTCATTGAACGAGACCCTTTAGGTTTATAGGTGATCCTGGCCCATAGAAGGATGAAGACTATCTTAAGGTGGAGACATGAGCTTTTTGTATTTTTAAGACAACAAATAATTAGGTGGTGGTCTGCCCAATGAGGCTTCTTAATGTATCATCTGGATAGTGGTGGTGGTTGGTGACCAAGTATCATGATGAGATGATTCTAGTGTGGACATAGTATGAGTTTTTTTTACATAGAGTAGTTATCTCCAACTACGTTGAGGGATATCCATATCTTGGAGCTTCTACAACTCTAACTGTGCAGCGTGATAGTATATGGGTATTCATTGAGTTCTAGAAACCTTTCTAGGTACTCGATTGTTATGGTTTGATATTAGTTCTATCAGTACTGAAAAATTGAAATATTTCTATTTATATAAATCCTATCTGGTTTTATACCTCCATTATTTCCAAATTATTTTGTGTTTTTAGTGATAGATTGTGAGGTTGATATTTTCTTATATGATCATTCACAACACATGGTTGTCGATAGATGGAAAGTAGAAACATATACCTTAAACAAAAGGGGCGACATTTTTCATTGGGATTTTGAAAAGAGAGACATTATAATAGGATGCCCTAATATATATTGTCTATAGTTAAGGGATCATAGGATGGGTTATGGTTTCCCAAGGTTTGGTTGTTCTACTAGGGTGACAATAGGGGGACATGTTGCACTGAATTTCACAACCCACCATAAATATAATAGGGAAATCATGGATGATACAAAGGGATAATGACATCTTGAGTAGAATATAGTTCATTATGGTGGTGGATGAGGTAGTGTAGCTATTAGATCATATAGAGGTGGTAGATTCTTGGACTGGTAACCACCAACACTTCCAGGAGGTTCACAAAAGGATAAAAGAGGTGGAGGACATGGGCGGGGTAGGTGAGTGCGGTCAATTGATATGAAGAAGAGGCTACATGAATGATTTAAGGTAAAATATGTGTCATTTATACCTTAGTTTCACTATTTATTGACAAAGTTTCTAGTCATTTTAATATCCTGGACATTCCGTGTATTTGTTTTAATTAAATGGAATTATTTAAAGATCAGATGCTTTGATGGAACCTGATTCCGAGGCCCAGTGAACCTACAATAGATTTTTAATCATTAATATTTCATATAAATAAATGTGTGAGGGGGTTTTTATAACATTTATAATAGTGATCAGATCAAAAATCTAAGGGAACTACTGAACTATAAATGGAGGGATTCACCTAGAATGGACCTCACTTTGATCAAAAAGGGTCGGCCGAATAAGTTAATTTCTAGAAATTTTGGAAAAAAAAAAAACATAAAATGTTATTTTATTTGTTTTTCATAGACATTGGGAGGTGGCACGATAGTGATATGGTACTATGAAAATGTTATGATGAGTATCATTAAAAGAAGTTCATTATTGGATAATTAATGTGTGGTGTAATGACACATTAAATGAATCATAACAGATACAATTTATCATAAATGATACTGTGTAATGACACAAAGACACAAACAAATATAAATGACGTGACATGTTTTCTTTAATGGTTAAATGTGTTGGATAAATCACGATCAAAGGGTCGGATTTCTCTAATGAACCTATTACATGAATTCTCTCCAATGAAGAATGACAAACATCGGCGAATCACTCATTACATCGACGCACGTTGAATAATGGGACTAGAGAGCTTCGAACAACAATGGAACATGAATCCCAGTGGATGTATCACTTCAAAAAAGTACTCTAATGAGGTAGGGGTTTGTTTTGATTTTATGATTACCTGTTATTTATTATAAAAGTACATATACAGATCAACCCACAAAAAGGTTGATCTTTAGATTGCTCATTCTTGTATGAGGGTATTATTCATGGGGGTTTGCACTATGATTATTAATTATGTGATTGAGTAAATTCAATACCTATCCTCCCCTATTTAAAAATTAATACAGAGGGGCTGGGCTGACCCAAACCAAGCTCGAGCCCCTCTGCCTTGTGTTATCTTTTTGGATGAAACTCCAAGGGACGTCAATGGATATTTGAGGCCTTTGCAAAAACGGTGGAAACGGTAACGCCCCAAATTTTTACTAATGAAAATTCCTCTTGATCTGATTAAATGCATTATTATATAAGATGGTAATATAAAACATATAAAAATACATGGTTTTATGATTTTTGGATTTCAATATACCATTAATAATTTTTACTATTTCTAATATAGTTATTTAGTAGTGATCACATGAATAGTATAAATATACGGCTTTGAAAATTAAATTTACTTAGACAATAGAAGAGATGGAAACATCCAGTAGAATATCACCATACAAATCCCATTTTTCAAAGCTTTTAAAGTAGGTGGCATCATTATGATTAGCTCTTGACAAAGCCCAATCTTAGATTCAACATGTTAAGATTGAATAGAACGGCCTATGTGGGAAGAAGAAGTTGATAGAGATTACCACCAGAGTTATGTTATCGGAGCCACCCCAAGAGTCGGTCACCATCGCACGCCTTACCCTTAGGAATTATGCGGTTTTTATAAGGTATTATCTAAAAAGACCCCAGTATTATGATTATGTGCATTATTATTTTATTGAATAAAAAATATATATTCATTTTATTATTGTTACTTTGTAAATACTTTTTAATGCACATATAATATTTTTAGTTAATATTAAATTAAGTAATCTATTTTGATGAATTAATGGATTTTTTAATTAAATAAATTTTTAATAAAATATTATTACAAAATTATATTTTATTAAATATAAGTTATCATATAATTATATGAACACAATTGTAATTTTTATTAAGGTTTGAAAGATGTTTTTAACAAAAGCCATGAATTTTTGACAAATTTCATTTTTTTATTCTAAAAGTTAAAAATTCACATAATTAGAAGTTTATCTAGTTAAAGTGGATATTATTTTTTTAATTTTGACATTGAAATTCTCCAAAGGTGTTTTTTTCATAATTTTCTGAGACTGTCGAATGTTTGGGAAAAAATTAATTACCGTTCAAATATATAATGTGTTTTATGAAATCATAATGACCCAAGAGTGATGTAATAAAATAATATAAATAGGATGTTTGTACAATATATGTTATAAAATTAAAATAATGTTAATTTAGTTTTTTTTATTTTTTTAACAAAGCCTTAGTGGACCCTCCAAGACTTATAAAACATTTTAACTTTTAAATTGATTTTCCTGAGTGTGTGCCTCACCTCCACATAAATATGCCTAATATTTTAAGATATTAATCCATATTCGTTATAAAATAATGTACTACACTACCCTTTGGAATAAATAATAGGAAAAATCATGGATTGGTTTTTGGTTTTGATTAGTTTAATATGTTGTGTCCAAAACCTAAATAATAAAAAATACTCTCTATTTTCTTATGAAAACCCACCCATGATCCCACATCCTCTTCACTCAAAACCTTTGGAGTCGACCAACCACAGACCTCATCTCTCTATAATCATCCCAAGGTGCCCGAATCTCCCAAGAAGCCACTCTTATGCCACTACTAAGGATTTGGGATCACACTTCCATATAAGGGATTTCTTCCTTTCTTATTTTTTTCCAAATTTCATTATGTTGTTATAACCCTTGATTTTCAATTAAAATTGTTGGAGAATGATTTTTCACCTCCCCATACATCCCTAATTATGTTTAAATGATTATTGACCTCTTTATCTATCATTAATACCTCCCATGTACACCCATTACCTTGCCTAAATTCTGTAAGGAATTTCTCTCTCCTCATTTACATTTAAGATAATATTTTATATTATGATTCCAGATTCCATTAAATTAGTGTGACATGTATATATATGTCCCCCATACTCTTAATTTTATTTAAATAAGATGATATACCATTTATCTCTAACCAACCAATTTTATGAATTCTTATGTCATTCGGTTAAGCAGCCAAAATTGCACCATGGTTTTCCATGCCAAAGTCATTGTATAGTAAATACCATGCACATTTATATATCAAGGGTATTCAACTTCACACACATTAACTTATTGATTTTATTGTATCATGTATATATTACAAATTCCATATTATAGAAAAAATGATGATGTTGAATGATTCCATGCTGTATAATCCATGTGGCAAACTTCTACATGAAATGAAATGATTAAGAAAGGTGTTCCCAGATAGAGCTCCAATGCATTGGGTAAATATTAATATCATGATAATATATTTAAATTAGTTTTTAGTCATTAATATTCAAATTCAATGAGGGTTTACCTATTCTCCATGTGCAATTATCCTTGGATACTACTTATATCATGTTATGTGTTGTTTCCATATTTCCATGTTATGATAATCATGCTCTACCATTCATTTTTGTTCATGGTTATCTTATTCTCCATTTATATTACTATTGAATAACATGTACTATATTCATAAAGTTATACCATATTTACTCCCATAGTAGGCTTTATAGCTCACCCTTTTCTTATTCATGTCCTCAGTTTATCCCATACAATGCTAAGTATGGAGGAATGTCTAAGGTCATGTAAAAGAAGTTTTCAATAAGGAAGTGTATTTTAGGTTTTATGTTGTTATGTAATGTTTCTATGCCCCAAAGACACTAGACCTATAAAAAAACTTTGTTTTATCAAGGAATTATTTTATGTAATAAATTTTGTTTGTGTGTGAAGTATAGAGCATCATTGTTATAGTTGGTATTAGAGGATAGGTTTAGTTATTTCTGGGATTAGGATTAAGAAGCCCTAGTGAAAGCCTTAGAGATAAGAATATGTATAATAAAAAAATCCCTAAATATCGGCTAGTATTGAGTAAGTGCTTAATCAGGAAAATACATCCATGTCTGGATACAAGAAGGTAGAGGTGGCTCTGGCACAGATGTATGTAGGGGTAATCCCCAAAAAAAATAGCCTTGAGCTAGACTCAAACGTGAAATAGTGCCCAAAAATGTGAATTGCTTCACTCATGGTTATGATAATCCTTGGGGATATTCTTTGGTAAATTCATAAGATTAGTATGATCCATTATTATGGGAATAAAAAATTCCTCTAAGAATGTATGTTGGGAAGTAGATCATGGATATCATATATTGAAGCCAATAAATTCAGAAGTTAATTAAATTAAATTAATTTACAACAAATAAATTTTATCCTTTGGATTACCCTTTATGGGTTACACCTATATTTCTGTTAATTCCATCCAATGGTTGGTAATAGTAGGAATCGTGCTAACAACTGATTTGAAGTTCAATGCGATGACTGTTATAATGAGATGCCCAATCTTATGAGAGCATGAATCATGAACATTTTCATGAAACTCTCCTAGTTAACTAATGTTTTGAAGAGAAATACGAGTCAAGAAGAACGTTCAACCCCCCCCCCCCCCCTCCCCAAGAAAGAACACGTCTTAATCGATTGACTTAGAAGACAAAGTCCTCTTAATTTTAATGGATCATATGATCACTCAATTGCTGAACAATGGATCAACTCCATTGAAAATTTCATTCCATCCATCAATGCTCTCAACAATAAAAGGTTCTTCTAGATGCTTAACATATAGATGGTGAAGTCGATAAATGGTGGAAATTGGTCAAAAATTAAAAGCATGAGGAAGATATTGTGGCGTTGGAATGGAAGGACTTCCGAAAAATGTGTTTCGATAAATATTTTTCACACACCCTTAGACTTAAGATGGAAAAGGACTTACTTTCCCTCAAGGAAATATACCATGAATCCATCATACTGTACGAGGAATAGTTCCATAGGATTGCATGATACACCTCCAACATTATTTATACCACCAAATTCAAGGTTGAAAGCTTATTTGGTAGGATAAAACGTAGCCTACAGGGAACCATAGTGATCCATGACTTTGAGAGCTATGATGAAATTATCTAATGTTTCCTCAAAGTCGAAATGGAGATTGGCGAATCTCAGTGGTAACATGGGGATATGAAGCATAAAGTGGGCTTTAATTCTGGTGGTCTGAAAGATATATCCAATGGTGCTAAAAAATCTATCACCCCACATACATAAGGTGTGGAAGGAATTACCCCAAAAATTGCCTGAAGGGGATGACAAAATGCTTTAGGAGTGGAAGAGAAGGGCACCAGGCCATTAACAACCGATAAGAAAAATATGTGACTACAACAGAGGAGAGAAACTCTCCATGAAACCCTCAATATATTATTCATTGCCTCAACTATAAAGAACCCAGGAACTTTGAAAACCAATTCCCTAAGACAAGGGTTTTTAGAGGCAACCAACAACCTCTAAGGAAGAAAGGGTGAGATTTTGCATCACTACCACCGAAGTGAACCTCGAAAATGAAGTGGTGATAGGTACAGTAGTTATTAATTCAGGAATAGTGACCATACTTTTGGATTATTGTTCTAAGAATTATTTTATATCCTGAATGTTTATTAGAACAATCACAACACCAACACAAAATCATGGAAGTAAAGATGTTGGTGAGAACAGAAAATGGGGCAATGATTGCATCCCATGAATATAACCCCCCTATCAAATATTTTGGTTTGAGATTCCTAACTTACCTCGTTAAACACCATTTTGTATAATTTTATCCAATTATTTTCAATTATTGTCTATCCTTATATAGAGGCAACATAAATTACCATGAGAGGGAAATCACTCCACATAGAGTGAATCGTCCTCTAATTATTTACAAGTGCAGGGAGGGGGATGAATCTTTTTTAGAACCACCATATCAAGTGTGGATAATAATACCCTATGAGAACATGTATCTAGATCAGATGATTTTATTTGATGAAGAAACAATCCTTTAAGACATGCCTATTTTGAGGTATTTTGCTGATGTTTTTCCCGAGGAATTCCATGGTCTTCCTCTTATAAGAGATTTTGAATTATCAATTGATCTTATACCTGCGGTGTTTCTAATATCCACGAATCCATATAGAATAGATTTTGTGGAGCATGAGAATCTAAATAATAAAAGACATGAGAATCTGGATAAGGTTTTTGTACTCCCAAGTGCTTCACCTTGTGGTGCACTAGTCCTCTTCATCCAGAAGAAGGATGGGTCAATGCACCTTTTCATTGACTATCGTGAGCTCAAAAAATATTTATAATGAAATAGTATCCTCTTACATAAATTTATGACTTGTTCGATCCACTACATAGAGCTCAATAATTCTTCAATGTGTATATACAATTAGGTTATTACTATGTAAGGGTGAAGAAGGAGGATATCCCCAAGACTGATTTTTGTATAATATATAGGAACTATAAATGCATATT
The DNA here is from genome assembly GCA_963277665.1 of Viscum album. Classification (NCBI taxonomy): domain Eukaryota; kingdom Viridiplantae; phylum Streptophyta; class Magnoliopsida; order Santalales; family Viscaceae; genus Viscum; species Viscum album. The sequence goes on from OY728120.1 coordinate 1,119,916,389, forward strand.
AATATCTTTTAGACTCACTAATGCTCTATAAATCATCATGGACATGATGAATATAGTATTTATATATTACATGGACATATTTTTGGTAGTATTTATAGATGATATCCTAATATACTCTAAAACCAAGGTGGATCATGAGGAGTATCAGAGCACAGTACTAGAGACCTTGTGAAAGGAGGAGCTCTATGAAAGTTATAGAAGGTGTGAGTTCTGGTTGAAAGAGGACTCATTCATGGATCATATCATCACAAGAAATTGGATATATATAAATCCCACCAAGACAGCTGGAATTTAGGGATCACCGAGGCCATAATCGGTAATAGATATTTGTAGCTTATAGGGCTTAGCTAGATATTATCGCCGTTTTGTTGATAAACTTCTCATCATTCTAAACCCTCTTACAAAGATATATAGGAAGGGAGTCAAGTTATCGTGTATTTATGAATTCAATGATATATTCAAGGAGCTGAAAAAGAGACTTATCACTATGCATGTTCTCTCACTACCCCCAACTGGAAAACTTTTTTTTTGTATTTAGTGACGTTTCGAAAATGGTCTAGGGCTATGTGTTGATGAAAAATGAAAATTTCATAGCCTATGCTTCAAGTATATTTAATGTTACAAAGAAAAACAATCAAACACATGATCTACAGTGGGATGCAGTAATATTCCTTTGAAAATATTTGCAGCAATACCTCTTTGGGGAAAGTGTGAAATATATACAGACCACAAAAGCCTCATATATATATTCACATAGATATAGTTGAACATGTTCCAACAATGATGGTCAGATCTGATCAAAGACTATGAATTCTCAATCCATTACCACCCAGGGAATGTGAACAACTCAGAGAATCCTCTATGTACAATGGACCTAAAAATTCAACCATTGATGATGTTTTAAAAGGATCCAATCATCTTATATTTGATGAGGATGGACATGTGAATTATAAGGAAGGGAACGACATCAATCCCTTTACAAATAATTTATAAACCATCTCTTTTTTAAAGGTTAATGGATGCTCAAAAGGATGATGTTTGAATTCAGAAGAAAGTGGATACTATCAAAAATGGAAAATCCTTGGAGTTCAATGTTAGTGAAGAAGGAATGTGATATTTTGGACAAGACTCCGTCTTCCATCAAGTCTATAATCAAAGATAGATCTTTTTGGTGATGCAAATAGTTAAAATTTCTCCATTCACCCAGGAAACACAAAGATGTATCGAGATCTCTGAGAAATTTATCGGTGGGATTACATGAAGAAGAAGATAACTGATTATTCATCAAAGTGCCTAGTATGTCATCAAGTGAAGGCTGAGAGGTAGAAGTCTATGTGGATGATGAATCCATTACTAATACCAACATTGAAATATGAGAAAATCACCACGGACTTTGTCATGAGATATCCAAATATATCCAAAGGATATAATGATATCTGGGTAGTTGGGGATCATCTTACAAAGACTTCACACTTAATTTCAATTCGAGAGGATTTCCCATTGGTTCACCTCACACAGATATATATCGGAGAAGTGGAAAGGATTCATGGAGTACCAAATTATATTGTATCTAATCGAGATATAAGATTAACCTCTACATTATTGTATAGTCTTCAACATGATCTGGATATTGAGTTGATCTTCAGTACATCTTATCATACATAAGCTGATGGCTAATCTGAATGGACAATCCATACACATGAGGAAATGTTGAGAGCATGCTCATTGGGCTTCGAAGGAGGATGGGATCAACATCTTCATCTAGTTGATATCTATTACAATAATAGTTTCAACTTAAGCATCCAAATGGATCATTATGAAGCTTGATATAGGAAGATGTGTAGAACACCAGCATGTTGGGATGATGTTTGGGAGAAAAAATACCTCAGACCAAAAATGGTCAAAAATGGTGGAGAAGGATAAGACCATACAATAACACATTAAAGCAACTCAGAGTTGAAAAAAACTATTATGCTGATAATCATCGATGAGACCTAGGGTTTGATGTTGGGGACATGATATTATTCCGCATATCACCATGGAAATGAGTTTTGAGATTTTGGAAGAAGGGAATTCATTGTCCAAGGTACATCGGCCCTTTTGAGATCCTTAATCGCATTGGATTAGTGGACTTTCAAAAATTACTCCCACCGAACCTCTCTCAAGTACATGATGTATTCCATGTATCACTGTTCAGTATGTATGTTCCCATCCCATTGCTTGTACTCAATCAAAAGGTGGTACCATTGGAGAATGAACTCTCTTATTAAGAGAAGTTGGTGAAGATCTTAGATCATATGGGAAATGTTCTATGAAATAAGGAAATACCAATTTTAAACCGGTTGTGGAGAAACTATAAGTGTCAAGAAGAAACATGCGAATACGAGGAAGTGATGAAGCATATTTACCCTCATCAATTTTAGTGTGGGAAAAGGAAATTTCAAGGGTGATATTTCTTAATGGGGAATGATTGTAATGAACCAAACTTTTAATAATGAAAATACATCATGATCTAATTAAATCTATTATTACGTAAGATGGTTATGTAAAACATATGAACATCCATGGTTTTATGATTTGTGATTTCAAAATACCATTAATAAATGTTACCATTTCTAATATAGCTATTTTTTTGTGATCACATGAGTAGTATAAATATAGTTATTTAAGATATTCAATTTACCAATAAAAAATAATTGATGGCCTCATCCAATATAATTTCTCCACATGAAGCACATTTGATAGAGATCGGAAAGGAAGTGGTGTAATTGGGCTTCACTCTTTGTGATGTCCAAGCTGAGCATCAACACATTAATCTCAAATAGAACCGATTACAGAGGAGTTATATGTTGATAGAGATTACCACCCGAGCGATGTTATCTAAACCACCCCAAATTTCTATCACCATTGCACACCATAGCCTTTGTTCTTATGCGAGTGTTATAAAGTGTTATGTAAAAATACCCTAGAACTATGATTATGTGCATTATTTTAGTATAGAATAAATAATATACATTCATTTTATTGTTTTTACTTTGAAAATATATTTTAAATCATGAATAATATTTTTAGTTAATATTAAATTAAGATATCTTTTTTGATGACTTAATGAATGTTTAAATTAAATAATATTTTAAAAATTTACAATTACTAAATTAGTTTTTAATAAATATAATTGATAGTATAATTTTAATGATCACAACTGTAATTTTTATTGAGAATTGAATGGAAATTTTCACAAAACCCATGAATTTTCAATAAATATCATTTTTATTTTAAAAAATTCACATATCTAGAATATTATTTAGAAAAAATGAATATTGTTTTTTGAATCAGGAAATCAAAATTATCTAATGGTGAATGTTTCATAATTTTCAGTGAAAGTCGATTTTTGGGTAAAAAATAAATAATATTTAAATAAATAATTAGTTTTATGACATCATAACGACCCAATGATTTTTTAATTAAATACATTAAATGGGCTGTTTGGAAAATGTATATTTTACCATTAAAATAATGAGATTTTAGGATTCTTTGATTTATTTTACAAAGCTTTAGTGGACACCCCAAGACTTGTAAAACATTTTAACTTTATAAATAGATTTTCTTGAGAGTGTGACCCACTTCCACATAATCATGCCAAATATTCTAAGACGTTCTCGCATTGGGCTTATAAAATATTGTTTTCAAATCCCCTTTGCAAAAATTCATTGAAAAAAACCATGGTTTTGTTTGTTGTTTGGATTAGTTTAATATGTGCTGTCTAAAATATAAATAATAAGGAATTCCCTCTCTTTTCCTATATAAAACCACCCATGATCCCACTTCCTCTTCCCTAAAAGGAATTGTTGTTCGACCAAATTATTCCCTCCTCTCTATAGAATTATTCCAAGTCACCCGAAGCTTTTATTAAGCCTATGTCAATCCATTCCCAAGCCTTTGGGATCACATTTCCATGTAAGGTATTTCTTCCTTTCTTATTTTTGTTCAAAATTTATTATATTGTTATACCCTTTTATTTTCAATTTAAAATGTTGGGGTATGATTTCAAACCTCCCCAATAGTTCCCTCCTTATTTTTTAATGATAATAGAGCTATTTCTCTGTCATTAATTCCTCCCATGTACACCAGTTACCATGCTGAAATTCCATAAGTAATTTCTCTCTCCTCATTTACATTCAAGAAAATATTTTATATTATACATCCAATTTCAATTACATATATTGGAACATGTATCTATATGACCCCATTACATTCCATTTCATGCAAATATTATGAGATAACCCTTTCACTCTTATCAACCATTTTTCTAAATTTTTAGTCACACCATTATGCTTCCAAAATTTCCCAGTGATTTTCCATGACTAAGTCATTGTGTAGAGAATACCATGCCCATTTATCTATCAAGGGTATTCAACATTAATTATATTTAATAATTGATTATATAGTTTCATATTTATATTCCACATTCCATTATCGTGTAATAAATGATGATGTTGATTGATTATGTGTTGTATGATCCATGTGGAACACATATGCATGGAATGAAATGATTAAGAAGGGTTCCCCAAGATAGTGCTCCAATAAATTGGGTAAAGATTAATAACATGATACATCAAGTTCAATTTGGGTTTACTCAGGCTAATTCATATGTAATGTGGTTTTACTCATGATCAATGAGATATGAGATTTCATTCCTGCTAATATCATGTTATGTGTTGTCTCCTCATCTCCATGTTATGATAATCATGCTATAGAAAGACTTTTTGATCATCTTTCTCTTATGCTCAACAAATATTCTTATTGACTAATATGTACAATATTCATCATGTAATGCCTTTTCTACTCCTTTACTCAGATTTATATATCACACTTTTCTTATGCATGACCATAGGAAATCCCATGAAATTCTATTTACAATGGAATGTGTGTGGTCATGAAAAAAAAAGTTTTCAATAAAGGTGTGTATTTAATGTTTTATGTTGTTATGTAATGTTCTTAAGCCTCAAAGACACTAGACCTCTCGATTTTGAATGACGAATCAAGTGAGCATTTTATGTAGTAAATTGTATTTATGTTTTACGTTAATAGAAGGGTTGTTATAGCTACCCACGAAGGGAAGGGATGCAAACAATGTGAAGAACGAACCACTGGTGCAGACCCAGTGGTCCTTAGAAGAACCCATCGATGGTGTGCGGCGATGGGGAACTAGAGGTGATAGATGTGGCTGGATAAGGCCATGGTAATGCGACAGGTTCCACTGGTACTCATACTAGTGGGTAGTGGTAGGGACACTGCCACTCGGCCAGATCGGTTGAGCATCCTGCAACTGTAGGTCATGGATCCTCGTTGCACGTGGTCTCGTGACATGATGATGGTGCTCCAAGGATGTGATAATTGTCTGGGATGGACACAGAAACTAGTATTCCCCATCAATTCATACCCAGTTTGGGCAGAATCTGGATCAAGCTGGTCTGACCAGGTTTGTCAAGTCCCAGACATAACCATCCCCCTTTTGAAAATCCAGCTATTTATTTCAAACCGGGTGTCTGATTGACAATATATTTATGGCATTCGAACCATCCTGACAAAGAATATATTTTAGGATAATATAATGAGGAATTCATGGATTTTGAAATGTGATGATGGGTTTGAGGACCGTTTCTCCCAGAATCAAGAAAACTACATGCAGATATCCTCCAACTGATTGAGACATGAAGACTACTGACAAGACACCCGGTGTGGATCAGCTACGATGGAATAGTGGGAAGTGGTGATGTGTGACCCAACATTCCCATAGTGGGGATCAACCGTATATGTTATGGCAGACCCATGTTACTCGACGGGGAGGAGTACCTCATTATAATGGCCAAAGTGGGGAGCGGTTTTGTGTGACCCGGCATGCCCACGATGGCGAGCGTCTCTGTGTGACCCAGAAAACCCACGGTACTAATTAGGGATTAGTACTACAATAGTACATTGTTAATGGGAAGTGACTCTGTGTGACCTTGTAGAACCATGGTGTGGAGTGGCATTTTGTGACCCAGCATACCCATGACACTCATTATAGAGAAATGCTCTAGTAATCCAAGGTGTTCAGTGATATGACTAATAGTCGTAATTTCTATAATATATATTATACGAGGTGTGAGTTTTAATTCTTCGTGATCAGGATTTCTGGTTTTATTTCCAATTGATTTTTGGTCATTCCTTGTAGGTTTCGGGTCCTTACTGAGTTTTTTGTTACTCATAACTACAAGGGATTCATCCCCTCATGTTACGTCTATTGAATGAAACCAATGACTTAACGGAAGGCATGGTGGCCCATGATGAGGTGGTACCTAGTGAGATTAGTTAAGAAGGATGCGATTTTACGGCTCCTGGAAGATACTCTATAAATAACTATCTGGTGGAGTTTTCAGCAGACTTCTTTCCATCAATATTTTACTTTCTCTTAATGTAGTTTTATTTTGTTGGGTTTGTAATCTGGCCCATTTACTTTCAGTTGTACCTATACACTTGGTGGTTTTTTAGTAGCATGCATGTTCTCTTTTCCAGTATTCGTAGATTTAGTTGTATGTGCGTGTGTACATGTACATAAAAAAATGCATACCAGTTGTTGGTTGAGGCCTTTAGAGCTAGTGTTAAACCCCAGGACTTCCAGAGGTGGGCATGGGGGAGTCACGAAATGGGCCTTGGGGGATGGGTCATGATAATTTGGTATAACAGAAGGTCAGTACTACCTCAAAGACTGAGAGTCTATTTTTTTGTTTTTGGGAAACAGTGAAAAGGTTTTTAAAATCTAATTTCAAAATCATGGAGTCTTGTGTTGGTTCAGTGGACAATATATCCATACACTAGGACCTCCAATCCTTTTTTTCAACTATATACATAAAAAACCCGGTTGCATGCATTATATAGGTATTGAGTATTTCCACATTTTCATCTTGAATTAGATTTAATTCATAAGTTATAATCTATTGACTGTGTTACATCTAGATCTGTTTCAGGATGCCTTCATGTAGCTAGCCATCCAGGATTCTGATACACGTTCATGAGGACATCCTACCAGAGAGGAGGAATCGATCTAGGGACGAGTGCTAGAGATGGCCCCATCGGGTAGTGTGATGGTGTTACCACCACCCTAAGATTAGTAGTTACTACCGTCTATACTGCTAGACGATGAATGTAGACTTAGTTCATCGCATGATTTTCAGAGATATAGATCTTCCAGGTATAAGGTAGAGATAGATACTCAGGTCACTGAAGACTAGATAGAGGTGATGATGTGGGTCTTCTACTTCATGAGGACATCGCTTGATCAGATGGAGATCTTATCTATGACCCTTCTTATATCAGTAAAGAGATGGTGGAGTTTGACCATCTAGACTCATGATGTGGTGACCCTCACCAGGAAATTCTTTTGAGTACATTTTTTGGGACGATTTATTCAATGCATGTTTGTGCTAAGTACACATACAAGAGCTACTGAACCTATAGTAGTGAAGCATGATAGTAGCAGAGTACTCTATGAAGTTCACCAAGCTTTCTCACTAGTCTACATATATGGTGAGAGACCCATTCATCAGGGCATGATCCCTTGAGCTGTGATTGCTCAGGGAGATCCAGAAATACATGGTGTTTCATTGTATCCATACCCATGCTATGGTGATAGAAAGGGACATACTTGTATAAAACTTCCTAGAAGAGCAGGCGCCAACGAATAGTGCCACCAGTAGACATCACGTGGTAGAGAATTCACTGCTGAGAAGAAGGAAACATGCACATGGACACAAGCAGGTCAGATCTTTTAGGGGATGACCTCAATACTCCGGGATGGTAGTGCGAGGCTCCTACAGTAGAGGGAGTCACAAGGGAGCCAGAATTTGTTCATATTCACACTACAAGAAAATAAGGCTACAACTATAGTTTACTCAACTGTTGCTGGTATTGGTGTGGCTATAGGGTTGTAACCACAACTCAAACAATGGCTATAGGGTAATATCCACGGTTCCAACCCTAGCTACACCCATATAGCCATTTTTTGAAAATCGTGGCAGAGGATAAAATCACCCATCTTCTATAGAAGCGGTATTAATCAATGGATATAGGCCTTCACATTTCATGAAAAAAAAGCATCGTTCAGCTAGTGATGGCCCTTTGCACCCTCCCTCACACCCATGCCCCCTTGCACCCCCTTGAAAAACCCCCCTTTCACCCCCCACACACACACCCCTTTTTCCCCCTGCACACCCCATGTCCCCTTGCGCACACCACCTTGCACACAAACACGCCTCTTGCACCACCCCTTCTAGACAACACCATTGAGCCTCCCCCCCCCACTAGATACCCCATCATCAAGGCCCCCAGGATAGACCCCCCCCCCCCTGTGAAAGGAATCCTCCTCTCGTGGACACCCATTGGATAGATCCCCCTCATGGACACCCCTTGGACAGACAGCCCCTGGACATAACCCACCCCTCCCCTTGGATAGACACCCCAACACATCCCTCCTAACCCCCCCCCCCCCCCTCACATCACTTACAACCCCTGTTCACCATCTTGCTCCCTTATTTTCCTTCCACACACACCCCATGAAATCCAATACACCCCCACTGCACACCCCTTTCCCCTGCTATACCCCCCTGGACCACCCTTGATGGACAGACCCCCACACCTTTTTGAAATCCCAAGCCCCCTTTCAACCCTGACACACTCCCACCTCCCTCCCCATCACAAACCTTTCCCCTTTCACACACCCCCGTTCACACCCCCTTAAAACACCCCTTTCACCACCCCTAATGGACCCCCTTGCACCACCCCTGAGGGAAACCCCTAACCCCCCCCCCCCTTTTACACCCCTCCCTACTAAATAACATTGGATAGACCCCCACTATAGACCCCCCCCACCCGCTTAGATTTTTAGGTCTTAGACTCTTGGAGTGGTGTCACTTGGTGGAGTATTTATCTTCATTTTTCTAATACATTATCCTACATTATTATGTCATATTATGTAATTCATTTTCATATTAATTTCGTGCATTAAAATATATCCAATTTTTCTCGGTCAAAATCTTTTGGATACTAATACTATTATTCTTTAATTGAGTGGTTTCATATAGAGAGGGGTAATCTTGATTGAATAATTATAACTCAATACATTTTCAACCTTGTGGAAAACATAGTAGATTCATGATCTCACACATATAGTGTTCGATTATATTTAATAATGGCATAATGGATATAATAGTGGTGGTAGTTATCGACTCACACAAAAAATGAAATCATCACAAAAACAATCCATTCAAAAATGGTCTATAGTGTGTGGTTACACTTGATTGGAAGAACATGGGAAAATTTCTCAAACTGAGAAACATAGGAAATGATGTAGTTATTGGTGGAAGAATTAAGTATTCATGGAAATCATTGGGTTTGTTATTTCTTTTTGTAACAAAAAAAAGAATGGTCTTACATGGATTCACATCAAAGTAGATTCGATATAGAGACTTGACGGTGTGGTGGTGTGATAATTAGAGGCTATGACTAGTCAAAAAAATAAGAACATAAAACAAATGGGGAAACATAAACTGTGGGTTCCATGGGGAATTTAGGGCCTCTAAAAATGTAGTGCATGGATTAGGAAGAGGTGTTTGAACTAGAACATAATCCTGCTAAACTGAGTAGTCACCAAGATATATCTTTTTCTTCAACACAGGAGTCTTCGATGAAAAATTGGGAGCAAGAGTAGATGAATACAACTATATCGACGCAGGTTACTACTATTATTTTCTTGTAATCATGAAAATATTGGATTTTTTCTAGGTTTTGTGGGGTGAAAAGGGATTTCATTTATAGTATATCATTGCAATGGTAAATAAATAGAAAACAACGAATGCATAATTAACCATAAACAATATCAATATACAATGAGAATAAATACCGGAAATACAATATCCAACTGAAACAAGAAACATGACAAACTATTCTATTTGTAGAGTGTCTAAATTGAAAACATAAAATATAGACACTAATGACTCCCATGTGGGTACTGAAGCATATATAGTTCCCATACAAGATCCATCCCAACTCATGCATCTACCATAGGGCATTTTCCTTTAACGAGACCAGAAAACATGATGTATATTTGGGTACTGATCACACAACCTAAGGAGGATGTGATTACAACTCAACATGCCCCCACCAAAGGTTGGTAAAAAAAAATAAATCCAATGTTATATCTTTGAATTTTTATAAATAAATCATTACAATTCATATGTAAATATTTATCATAGTATCAATTAATCTTTATTAAAACACCTATTCCACCTGGTTCCAAAGGGCACCCATACCTCGCTACCTGCTTCGTCCCATTTTGGATTTTAAAAAATTACATAGTATCAATTAAATATTTATTAAATAAGTGGGATTTAATTATCCAATATAATTAAATTATTAAAATTGATGATTGGAACCATAGTCAAATTCTAGAAAAATGGGTCTACATCATCATGTCTAGGACCCTGTGATATTGGGAAGCAGCATACCATGTCACATAAAAACATATATAGATAGATATATAAATATATATATCATGATGGGCTTCAAAAGAAGCAGACCATTTCTCACTCACTAAGACAAAAAAACATGTGTATATAAATATTTATTATGAAGGGCTTCATAAAAATATTACCACGTCCTACACAAGAAGGATTTTGGATTCATTAGATAGTGTACCACACATATTTATGAAAACATTATGACCACATGCTTTATAATCTTTAAACCATGTCCTAGAGACATATATCACAAAATCATTTATATAACATATAACACATATCACATCCTGAATAATTGATAAATAATAATTAATTTGAGAAAATTAACCATTATAATCATCATTAGATAATCAAAAAATTATTTAATCCTTGTCCATTAACTAATTCATCAATTAATTAATAAATAGTCATTTTTATATCCAATTATAAGTTCAAAAATTCATTTTACACATTTAAAATTTCAACAATTAATATATACAATTTAAATAATATCAAAATTACAAAAATAATTGAAAAATTAATAATAAAATTCACAATCCTAATATCTAATAATTATTTACCCAATTAATTATTTAATTCAATAATCCTTATACCTTAATTTTTACGAATTAACATAATTTTTGAATAACAATTCCAAAAAAACTATTTAAATTTTGCAACTTTCACATATATATTCATGATCATGACTTTGTGATTTTAATATTAGACTAACTATCATAATTTGTTTAAAATGATATCCCAATAGAAGTCTTAAAAATGGTAATTACAATGAAATAAATCTATTTTAGTGTCTAAAAAACATAAATCAAGATAACAAAATATGATATCTACAATTAAAAATCTAAGCCCTCAAACCTATAGATTCACTAAATCTATATCTAAATCTAGAAAAAAAATAAAATTACATCTCGGCAAATGAAATAATTATGGAAGGAAAATGAATGGGAAATCATCATGATGAAATAAGCATACTATGAGAGGAGAATATCTTTGATATGGGCTTTAGATAAAAAAGAATGGAGGTCAAGAGGGCTTAGAATTCATCTGGAGAGCTCCATAACCATGAAAGGCAACCTATGATCGATTTAGTGTCAAAATGGGTGACATGAATGGGTTTTAGGGATTTTAAAATCATTCTTTATGACAAAGGAAAATGCACATATTATTTCCTAGGAAGATAATCAAAAAATTTCTAAACCATATGCCAACACCGAACCCTTGATTTTAGGGGTGTGTGGGTTCTTTTTTTAGGACACATGGTTTGGTAAACCATGTGCCAACCTTGTGAACCCTCTTTTTCTAGGTCATTATATTTTCCAGGATTAGGCACATCGTTTTCTATAATCAGGAACCAAGCATGAAAAACCACTTTTTCATACATTATTATTAATTTCCACTCAAACACACCCAAATGTAATACTCAATCAAACAGTACATAAATAAAAAAAAACTACTTTATTTGAGCCATATTCAATTATAAATTTCGTTGGGATCTTACAATTTAACCATTGTATAACATCTCATCCTTGAGCTGCACTCCGAAAAATCTATAATATTCCATGACAAAAATATGAGTCCACTAAGACAACATATGAGTTTCTCATTCCCATTTTTCCTTCTTCAAATGCACATGTTTCCACAAAACATGAACTATCATTATGGTCATTCCACGCAACACATTTTCAATGTAATCCTAAAAACATGTCAGATGCTCCTCGAAGGAAACTTCTATCTCATGGTCATTCTAATCAACATAGATTACATGAAAAGGGTAAGGGTGATACTAACATAGTTTTGATTCATAAAAAACTTCATGCACAGAACTGCATTTCTATGGAATATCCAATTGGGATACCATTTTCCTGATTCGTTCCAGAACCATATTGGTTCCAAAAAACTAGGTTTACCTTTCCCTGTCCATGTATTTCATGAATAGTCCCCCAGAGATCGTGTTGTAACTACCCCAAGTGCACCTATCGAAGGCTAAGGGATGGCGACAATCGTCAAAGGCATCAGCCTGTAAGTCGGAGGAATTTTTCTGAGTAATTTTACGCACACACAAGCCCAACAACTTCCCAACACACTATAAAGGTGGAAAAAAGTTCCCTTAAAACATGGATGAGTGCATGTACAACTAAAGGTAAGTTTGATAGAATATAAACCCAAAAAATAACTGAAAATAGCATTTACAAAAAGGAATCTATGAGTTCTATCTAAAGAAATCCCCACATGATCATGAGTGTTATGAAGCCACTTGAAGCTGAAGTAGCATGTCATGCCTGCCTGGTCCTACTAGGCCCCTCTTGGTCCAAGGCCACCATGTCATCCATCATTGTTTGTGTCACTCCCATATCCTTGAGCACCCATGTTGAATCTTCCGTTGTCTGCACTAATTGCAACACGTGCGGGTGAAGCCCTTGCAGGGGTGATTAACACAGTAAATAGTAGGTACCCCTAACAAAAAAGAATGGACACAAAACAATTCCTCAAATTTGAGCATGAAACTCATGGTAGCTCACAACATGTATATTGAAGGGTAGTAAAAATAGCATCATCAGTCACAATGTCGAACCGCTCTGCTGCTAGAGAACCCATCCTTTAGCGAGGACAGTAGGCATGAAAAGTCATGAAAAAGTGGTTCCCACTATCCATGGACATTTTAGGTACACCTCCCCATCGCATAATGTCATACTAGAATGTCACAAAGAGGTTCTTCGTACTATTCATGTCCTACTAAGGTACTCCTTATCATCGCGTACTTGGGGTTGACAATGTAACAGAGAAGTGATTTGCACTGTGGGCCTGCAATGTCACTGTGAGGTGCTTCCCACTAGGACAAAAGAAAACAGTCTTCAGGTCCTATCCAGTCGTAGGGTTCTGTACACAGTGAATCTTGTAGATCTACTCATCAAGCACTTCTTCGCTTCTCAACATCCACAAAATTCATCATTGAGCATTCCAAATGATCTGCCTCGACGATAGGGTCCAATCATAGTAGACATGCTATTAATTAGATATTCGGTTGGAAAGATACATGTGTTTTAGTAACCAGCGGGCCGGTTGTAATGGGGCCTGGTCTGACACGGTTAGATCTACTAGACCAACCAGGACCAGGTGACCCACATACCCTAGTTCATTAAGGACTCGGCCAGAACTGGTGCTGGTCATGGTCGGTCTAGTCTAGCCAGCCCAATGGGCTAGCCCCAATAGGCCTCATTTGACCTAGCCCGGTTGGCCAGTGTTCCTGCTCGCCGAGTCTCCCGCTGACTTAGTCTTGTCCGGCTCGGACCGAAGGGGGCGCAGATTCGACCTGCTAGTGTAGTCAGTCCCGTTTGGATCAGGTCGAGCCAGAACCGATGGGGGCTCAGTTCTCTAACTACAGACCGTCCATGAGGTGCATCTGATAGTGCCAACTAGTTAGTATGTGGCATGGATACCTCGTCTAGATCCCCCCCCCCCCCCACTCCTTGGCCCCACGGGCACAAGGTCCTTCCACCATCCCCTGTCAATAGACTATGGCTTCGCCGTCATTCTGGATGGCTGGAACGCTAGTAGTCCATCCACGTGACACCCTGTCTGGAATCATGTCTTCAAGCATGCCACCGCGGCTAAAGATCTGCGATATCCCAGTCAACTCAACCCGCCAGTGCGAGCCAACAACAGACAGTGCTATCGCCAGCACCGACACACCGAAATGGACTTTAGAAGACCACCAGATGCACTCTGGTGTCTGTTAATTAATTTGTATCTGCTTGTGTCCACCGAAGAGCACCATCTTCACCGTGATGATCCCGAAGCGCCATCATTTTGAGGGAACGACCACCAATAATTCACATGAGGAAGTTATTGGGAATGGTTTGTGTCGGCCTGGAGCCTCTGCGTTAGTGGTTTAAAGACATGGGGAGGTTCGGGGAGTTATTGTTCAATCATTCCTTACCTAGATTTGGACCCCCGAATAAATAAAAACCCATGATTAGATCACCATTTTTCAGAACCCATGAACCACATATCAACTTAATCGTGGGTTGATCCATGTTCTTAGTTTTTATAAATTTATGGGGAAGAACATCAAATCAAAAACCCCTACCTCTTATGAAGTCCGTTGTTGAGGTGTTCTTCCTTGAGGGATTAGGATGTCAGAGTCTATTCATAGCTCAGATCTTCTAATGGTGTCGAAGATAATGAAGTTCTTCCGGTTTTCTTCATTCATCATTAGGGTAGAAGTCCATCAGAGGTTCACCAAATAATCCTCAAAAATTTTAATCCTTATTTACCCTGGGCATCGAACTATAAATATGAGCAGATCACAACGTTTCCGTTATGATGTGATGTCGCATCTTTATAGTTTTTAATTTATGAAATAACATCTTTACATGTCGTTAAAGCATCGTTAAACTTTGAGTTAATGAGCCATTAATGAGGCTCATTAATGTGCATCGTCGCTGCTCCATCGCGACCTCATAGCTTTGTTGTCTTCCATTGAACTGTGAGAAAGAAAATAAAATAATTATATTAATGTAATTTATTATTATTCTGAAGAAGTCAGAAAAAATAACATTTCTACCCATCCCTTGCTAGTCGAAGTTAGTTCAATTCAAGGTGAATCTCGACATTCTAAATTCAACCCCACCCTATGATTTTTAATCTAACCACCAATTCAAAAGATAGAAAAACATGCTTGCATGTTTACTAAACGCACCATAAAAAAAGTTTAAAAACCCAATCTAGGCCTTATGGGCCTTGGAATCACATGCAATCCAATTTCACAGTCTTGAAATAATTCTATATAAATAAAAAACATTACATAAAAACTCAAAGACATCAAATTCTCCACACCTCAGAGAATTACATCCACAAAATCCAAAATAACAACTAAATAAATAGATGGGGGTACAGAGCACAAATCTTATCCTCCCTCTCCCATGTGCTCTACTGGTGATTCTTGTGCTACCATCTGATGCATACTGGAGGAATTAACCTCCCGCGTAGGACCCCCTTTTGTCGATCCTCTATTAGAACTTGGAACTCCGAAAACATTTCCCCATTGTCAATGTACATATTTCCTTAGTCAATGACGTGCGATGAATCATGAATGTACCTCCACATATGTGACACATAAAAACATCATGCTCCTGGGGAATCTAGTGGGGGACGAGCTAGTAGGTATTCCACCTCGCAAACTCTGCTCAGGATTTTGAATGGTTCGATGAAACTCAGAGATATCTTGTCATCCTAGAAAAATCTATGTAATCCTCCTCGGGGTGAGACATTAAGTAATAACTACTCTCCCTCCACGAACTCCAAGGATCTATATCCCCTTTTAGTATAAGACTTCTTCCCGGTCAGTGCAGTCCTCATCCACTCCTGGATGACCTTCACCTTAAAACTGGTATCTCATACCATCTCAGGACCCATAAGTGATGACTCGCATAGGATCGTCCAACATATGGTTAATCTGCATGGCCAGCTGTACAAGGCCTAAAACGGTGCGATTCTTATTGTGGAGTGATAGATTTTTTTTGTATGAAAATGTCACCAGTGTTAGGTTATCCTCCCATCAATGAACAAAGTCATAGAAAAAATCATGAATCATATCCTCCAAGTTCTATATGATCTGCTCTGTCTGACCATCTGTCTGAGGAAAAAAAGTTATACTCAATCACAGCTATGTCCCGAACACCTCTTGCAATACATTCCAAAAATGATATGTAAAGAAATTTTCACAATTCGAGATGATGTTAGAAGTCTTCCCATGAATCCACACTATCTCATGGACATAGAGGGCTCTTAAGCCATCTACCAGTCCCTACTCTCGGATTGGTAGAAAGTGAGCCAACATGGTGAGTCAGTCAACTATCACCCAAATGGAGTCATTGCCCCTAGATGTTTGTGGTAACCCAATCATGAATTCCACCAAGATACCGTCCCATTAACACCATAGTACATCAAGTTGGTGAGTCAATCCTACTAAAACCTGGTTCTCGGCCTTCACTTGTTGGTTAGATAGGTATCGTGAAATAAACTCGACCACATCTTTCTTCATACCTATCATTCAATACTGATGCTGGAGGTCCTGGAACTTCTTTTCCACAATAGGATGTACCATCATAGGGGAAGTATGGAACTCCCTCAACACCTCCTACCATAATGTCTCTGGCACTATATTGTGCTCTCTAAAAAAGATGACGTGCTCCCCACCTATCAAAAATATATAAGGAACCCATCCTGAGGATATCTGAGCATGTTGTGCCTTGCAGTGAAATTATACAAGGTATTCCTCTCTGACTCGATGTAAGAGTGTGGTAGTAACTATCATTGAATAGAGGTAAGCAGCTTCACTATCATCTAGGAATGATATTTTCATTGTAGATAACTGCTCAGTCACCTCACTCAGTAGCTGCAACCTAGTACTCCTATTGAGAACATCTACCACCATGTTCCCCATTCCTGGAGTATAGAATATCAAAATATCATAGTCTTATAGGAACTCTATCTATCTCCATGGTACTAGGTTCAGGTCCTTCTAGGATAAGATATAAATGGAACTCCTGTGGTCGGAGTATGTTGTATTTCATTCACCACTCAAGTAGTGCATCCAAATCTCCATGGAAAATACCACTGCTGCTAACTCTTGGTCTTGGGTAATGTAGTCCTGCTCATGCTTCCTCAACTACCATGAGCCGTAGGTGATCACTTATCACTCCTTCATTCAGAAAAAACCTATAACGCTCTCAGATGCATCATAGTAAACTATATACCCAATGCTCTCCTCTAGTAGTCTCAATATGGGTGAACTAGTTAGTCTCTACCTCAGCTCATGGAAACACTACTGGCATTTCTTCATAAACACAATGATATGTCCATACCATGTCAATGATGATAAGGCCACTGCTACCCTATAAAATATGTCTACAAACCTATGATACTAACCATCTGAACCCAAGAAGCTACACAACTTAGTCATGTTTTTAGGTGGCTCCAAAGAAATCATCACCTCTTTCTTCACTGTATATACTAAAACTCTAGACTCTAAGATGATATTTCCTAGGGAATGGACCACATGAATCCAAAACTAACACTTTGAGAGATTACCATAATCATTATGCACTCAGAGAGAATCTAGGTCTATCCATAGGTTTACAACATGTTCCTCCTCTAATGATAAGTATAATAAGATGACATTGAGGAAGTCCATGATGAACCGGTCGATGTAGGGATGCAATATCAACTCCATGAGGAACATGAACACTGCTGGGGTGTTGGTCATGCTGAAAGGAATCAGCTAGAACTCAAAGTGGACATACCGGCACCTGAAGGCTATATTCGGTACATCCACATCTCGTACCATAAGCTCGTGATAGTGTGATCTAAGGTCTATGTTTTAAAACCATTTATTTCACTTCAGTTGGCCTAAAAGTCATCAATTCTCGGCAAGGGGTACATTCACTTCATAGTCTCCTGGTTCAGGTACCACAAGTCCATGCAGAACCTCATACTCCCATCTGCATTCTTGGAAAAAAGCACCGGGGTAGACCATGGTGAAATGCTGGTCCTTATGAACCCCTCATCCTGAATGTCCTCCAGTTGTACCTTCTTCTAGTGAGGCTCTTCGGGAGCCATTCGATATTCTAGTGTGGATATCGGCGCCATATCGAGGTACAGGTCGATAAAAATGTCCACCTCTCTAAAAGAAGGTAGCTTTGAAACCTCATCAAGAAAAAAATCCTTATACTCATCCACCACTATATGGAGGCTTAGACTCCTCTCCTACACTACAGAGAGGGTGAGGATAGACAACTAGTTAGTGGTCGGTTGCACCTTCCTCCAAGAGAGTCTTTCCTATGCTGCGCGGGTTTACTTTTCACTAGGGAAGGAAACCATGGTCCTATCTCTGTGAAAACACCGCACTATATTACTAAAATAGGAAATCTGGGCGTGGACTATGGATAACATGTCCATACCCAAGATGATGTCATAATCCCTCAAAGCATCTACTCTAAGATCACAGCTGAAGCTATCTCCTACTAGAGTAAGATCACATAGACGACACCAATTTGTAATCATCGAATCCCTTCCATTAAGAGTGTCTAGTCATAAGGATCGAGCCAATGACTCCACCGGAATCCCCAAGCTCTGAACAAGAGTTGTGGAAAGGATGGAGTGACTAGAACATGTGTCGATAAGTACAATAGAAAGGGTGGAGAAGAAATAGATCATACCTTGGATCATATCTAAAGTGTGGTGGTCATAAGCCTCAATTACCTGGACTTATGGTCACCCATATCTACCTACTCCCTCTGGTTAGGGTGGACCACCTACGGGTTGTGGTAGTATCACCTTGAACTGCCCCCGACTACCATCTACTCGGCCAAATCCCCAACCACGTTAGTCACCCATTAGATTTCCTTGATTGAACCTCTATCACTCCCTCAAATTCCTCTCAACCGTCTTCTGGTCATCTATATAGAAATTTTGGTAGTCACGTTCCATGTGTCCCTGCCCGCCGCACAAGTAGTAATGTCTGGACCCCAGTAGAAACACTTTTTCATGGGAGCCTTGCACTTCGGACACTATGTCCTGTGGTTGGCCTCTGTCTATGAAACACAAGTAGGGAACTAAAACTATGATCATAATCCATCTGAAATGCCGTTAGTAGATTCTGACCATCGGGTGGTGGTAGCACTGGTACACCACCTAGTGGGCCATCTCTATAACTGGTCCCTGAACGAACACCTCATCGCTAGTTGGGTTGCCCTCAAGACCTCGTATCTGGATCCTGGTTGGCCATTCACATAGAGGCATCCTGCGATAGATCAAGATGTACCATGGTTAGAATTTTATACCAGGTGAGATTACTCTTATTAAAAAAGTAACACTTATAAAACCATTGTTTTCATGTATTGAGCCGAAAAAAATAAAAGGTCATGGTGTATGGATACGTCAAACGCCGCACCAACACTAGAATCACTAAATCTGAATGTATAACTCTCAACAATTAACACTATTTCCCAAAAACCCAACAAAAAACTCCCAGTCTTTGAGGGGGAAACAACCACCCTCTGAAACCACATAGTCACGACCTATCCCCCGGGGCCCAAGCCATGACTACCCAAAGCCTTCCACCCAAAGCCAGGGGCAAGATTCTAGTGAAGAAGGCATCAACCTGTAACTTGGAGGAATTTTCCTATGTTACTATATTCCCACACATGACCAACCACATCCCAATAAAACAAAAATGGGGGAAACAAGTACGAAAAAATCAGTGATGAGTGCAAGTACAATTGAAGGTAAGTGGGCCAAAATACAAACCCAATAGAGAACAAAAAACAACAAGTAGAAAAACCAAACTCTGTTGTCCATCCGCTGAAAAACCACACTTGATCGTGATAATAGTGATGCAACTGCAAGCCGATGTAGCATGTCCCAATTGTTTGGTCCTACTAGGCCCCTCCTGGTCCTAGACCACCATGTCCACCGTCATAACATCCGTCCATCTCGTCACCCTGAGAACCCATGTCGAAATGTTGGTCATCCTCACCAGAAATAGTATGTGTGGGTGATGCCTATACAAGGGTGAGTAACACAGTACCCATTAGGGACTGAAAAAAAAAATTGATACAACAAATTTTCAAAGTAAATAATTAAACACAAGATAGATCACAGTAGGTATATTCTAGGGTAGAAACAGTGGAATCATAAATCACGTCGTTGAACACCATGACTATTGGAGAACCCCTCATCTAGTGAGTACAGTGGGCCTACCGTGTCTTAAAGATGTGCTTCCCACTAACCTTGGACTACTCAAGTACAACTTCTCATCACATATTGGGGGAATGTAATGTCACAATGATATTCTTCCAATATGTTGTGTCCTAATGAGGTACTCCTCCTCATCGTGTACCATGGTATTTCAAAGTCACAGATAAGTGATTCTAACCATGGGCCTACCATTTCATAGATAGGTGTTTCCCATAGGGGAAAAAGATGGTTGTCTTTAGGTCTCAACCATTTGTAGGGTTTTTTACGTAGCATGCTTGGGAGAACCACTCCACAATCCCTTCAGTGCATCTATGATTCTACTAATGTCACCATAGAGCATGCCAAATGATCTAACTTATCCAGATGGTCCCCACACTGTAAATTAATCGTCAATCATACACCCAGTTTAGAAGATACAAACATTTTAGTATCCTGGGGGTGGTTGTGAGGGGGAAAAGTCTGACCCAGTCAGACTGACCCAACCAACCCGACCTAGGTGTCCCACATAACCCGATTCCTTATGATGGACTCGACCCTACTTGGTGCAGGATGACATCGGCTGATCCAACATGGCTAATGGGACAAGCACAATAGGCCTCACTAGACATGTCCAGTTAGCCATGGGTCCAGCCTACCGAGATGCTCGTTGATTGGTTCTAGTCCGACCCAACACGAAAGGTCTATAGATCCATCCTACTTATGTGGGTATTTCCCACAGGGTGGGGGTATGGCCTGCCGGTACGGGTCCAGCCCATCGACAAGGGTCCGACCCGCCGATGTAGTATGGTCTGCTGGGCTCAGGTCCGGATGGCTGGTGTCTCGGTATGGCAACTGAGGTCCGACCGCGTAGTGCGGCCAGTGGTGCCGACCAGCAGGGATGTGGCCATGCAGCCACATCTAGCTCCCCCTTGGCCCTGCGGGTGTGGGTCCCTTCCACAATCCATGGTCGATGGACCGTGGAATTTCCAGCCATCCCCTCATGTAGTACCCTGCATGGCGCTATTTCCTTCAGTGTGCCACCACGGCTAATGAACTACGACTAACCGGTCAATGCGGCCAACCGATGTCCGCCGTCTCCACAATGTGAATGGCTCGGTCAGCCACCCCTGGTTCCCTCGACAATGCTGCCACTAGGGATACTGCTGATGTCACTTCTAGCATCGGCTCACCGACATAGAAATTAGGGGACCACCGGATGCGCTCCATTGGTCTGTTCATGGAGACGTCTGTGTCTCTGGCCTCTAGGGAGTTCCCTCTTCATAGTGAGGATCCCAAAGCTACCTTTCCATCATTCTGAGGATATAGACACCATGAATTCACATGAGGACGTTCTCAAGACTTGTTCTTATTGGCATGGGGCCTCCTCATTAGAGCTTTAAAGATGGGGATGTTTTGGGGAGTTTCCATTCAATCATTCCATGCCGATATTTGACCAAGAATAAATAAAACCACAAGAATATATCAACCATCCTCATAAAACATGAACCACAAATCAACCTATTCGTGGGTTGTTCCATGTTCACAATTTTTAGAAATGGACGAGGAGGAACATAAAATCAAAAATCCTTAACTCATATGATGTCTATTGTCATGGCATTCTTCCTCAAGGGATTAAGATAACGATGTCGCATCTCGGCTCCAATCATCGAATGTCTTTGAAAATGGTGATGTTCTACCGGCATTTGACATTCTTCACTGGGGTGGAAGTCCGTACAAGATTCTCTAGAGAATCCTCCAATATTTTAATCCATATTTCCCCAATTCGTTGAACTATAAATTCGAGTATGTCATAGGGTTCCATTATGGTGAGACATCACATCGTTACGCTGTTTCAATTATAAAATAGCATCATTATTACATGTCTTTAAATAATCATTACTCTATTGTATAACAAGCCATTAATAAGCCTTATTAATTCAAATAATCTCTTCCCTATCGCTTCCCCGAATCGTCATTGTCTTCCACTAAACTCTGAGAATTAAATGAAAATAATTCTTTTACATTATGTTATTATTTTTCTCTAAAATTCTTAAAAAATATCTTCTCTTCTCTTCCATTTCCAGCCAAAGTTAATTCATTTCTATGTGAATCCTAGTGTTCTGAATTCTATTATAACCTCAGATTTTTAATTCGAGATCCAGTTCAAAATATAGAAACTCCCAATTTAATGTTTACTGAACATACCTTAAAAAAGACCAAAAACCCATTTCGGGCCCTCCGGGCCTAAGACTCATGTGCCGCCAAATTTCATTGTCTCAAAATAATACCAAATAAATTATAAAAATTACAAAGAATTTATGAGATGTAACATCGTATCGTACGTTGACCTAGTTTTGGATACACCTAAAGGAAAATATGATCACCTTATATAAACAATATGGCTTATATTCGTCTGTCAGCATACAACTTCTGCCTAATCTGAGCAGTAGACATATGATTCTATATTAACTGTTCATTATCATGTGTCTCTTGAATGTGACATAGTCTCAAAAACTTTGACTCAACAACCTCTATCAAGTATAGAAGTGATCTGAATGGACTATTAAAATATCCTTGTATGTTTCCATATGAATAGTTAACTGGTAACTATTGTAATAGTTTAACTCAACTAATGTCAAGTACTTATTATATGTCCCAATAATGAAAAGGAAACATGTTCAAATAATATCATCAAGAAACCATATAATATGCTCTTACCTCACATCTTTCTATGAGTGTAATTTCACACTCAATAAAATATGTGTTCCAGTCACCATATGTAAGCCCTTATATAATCCTGATGTAAAACATAAATTTAGATTTGCGGCAATAATTTGTGGAAGCCCATAAAGAAAGACTATCTCCCGAACATACAAGTCTTTAAGATTATCTATTGATAAATTCTCCCATATAGGTGAGTAATTCATTACATTCAACATTAAATCCATAATAACCAAGATAACATCATTCTTCCAAAGCGTATTTAAATGACCCTCAAAAAATTCCATTGACATGTCATCCCACATCCATTCCAAAATTGGAATTCATCGTAGAAAACCTATATGTCGTTGATGTTATGCCTTCACCTATTGATAGGTGTAACATATTTTCATGAACCATGCTATCTCATTTTTCATTCCCATACACCAAAACTACCGTTGAAGATTAATGTATATTTTTTCACACCTGGATGTACCACCCACTCCGAGGCATTAAATTCCAGAATGACCTCCTTATAAATGATCAAAGGTACAACAACATGATTCTTAATATAGATGACCTAATCCTAATAAATGCTAAAATATGATGGTAAATCCCCTCCTTGAATGATTTACATTAAGGTCAAACACTTTGGATCCTCATAATTCTTGTCTTAGATATGCATAAAATGTTTAGACATTACTATAATTGATTCAATATTCATCTTCTCCCAATACTTCTAAACCACCACATTCATTTTAGTTAGCAATGTCATCATCTTCCACTCAACACAAGAATCATGTACCACATGAGTCTATGTTTTTCTATTCAATGTGCTATCTATACTGTTTCCCTTTCCATTAATATATGCAATCTCAAAATCAAATAACATTATATACTATACAAATTTTTGCTGCCAAATATTCAAATCATTTTTCGATAAGATATAGTATAAGATGTTGTGATTATAAAATTCCATAAAATTCATAGCCAAAATATAATTTCGTCAACACTTCAGATCATAAATCACTATCACTAGATCAAGTAAATTTGTCTGTTAGGTTTGCCCATGTTTCTGCGACCGCTGAGACCCATATTCTATGACTCAATATTCTTTCATTAGAACTGATCTGAGTCCAATCCTTGAAGAATCACAATAAACCATGTAATCATCACCTTGCTCATGTTGGATCAAGATCAGTGCTGATTTCAAGCTCTTCATTAACTATTGGATGTAATTATAAAAAAATTATTACCTTTCAATCATCATACCCTTCTTGTTCAATCCCAAGATTTCTGTTGTTAAATGGAATAGTTGTAGATGAATATGTGATAACATCTATCAAACCCCATATTACTATGGATATTGAATACGTTCTTCTCATTCCCCCCAAAAGCCAACACCTAAACCATATCTAGTTCCAGTGACACATCTTCTACTGAGATGTTGTGTCCTAGTAAATTTACATCATCAATCATGAATTTAAACATATATATTTTTATGTATAGCTGATTCTCTCTCATTTTACTAAATATGATGACAAGATGTATAAAATGATCATCGTGTGTCTTGGAGTAAAACAAGATATCATCAAAGATTACTAAAATAAACTAATATAGGTACATGTGTATGATTATTTTTATCATGGAAATAAACACTTTTTACATGTTCATAAAACCAAATTGAATCACTAAGAACTCATATAGTCCATACGTGCTACTGAAATTAGTCCTCAGTATTTTAGAAGACTGAACACTCAGATGATGAAACAATTATCTCATGTTGGTATTTGATAACATATAAACACGTATAAACTGCTCAAATAGATCATCGATACGTAGAGGAGGATATCGGTTATTTACACCCATATAGTTCAACTTCTTGTAATCAACACATATGTGAAAACATCCGCAATCCATCCTTCAAAACAACATAGGAGGTCCCCATGTCGACATCTTCAGATGGATAAATACATTATACTCCAAATCCTCCAACTAAGTCTTGATCTCTTAAAGCATTATTGATTCTATTCTCAATGGTGGAATATATACTGTCTTAGCCTCTGTCATGTTCTCAATAGTGAATTCCACATCTCTCTTAGGTGGAATTCTGATGTTGTCTTCAGGAATAACATCATGAAAACGTTCCAATACTATTAGAATGACAAAATTATTTATTACATCGTCAAAAAGAAATAAACTACAAACATGGGTTGTGATCTCTCCAAGATTCTATGTAATTTTCCATGATAATATTTACCAGATATACCACTCTCCAAAGAGCATTTAATTTTTAGTCTTAGGATATGTAAAAGTCACTCCCCAACAGAAACAATTAATGTGGGCTCATTATGCAACTAGACCCTCTATAACCATTATTTGTATGAGGCCTTAAATTTTAAGAATATAAATATCCCATAGAATAAAATAATATCTGACATAAAGAGTGCATCCTTTTAACATGGAGATGTATCTTGAATGAACTACCAATATTATATCTATCATCATAGTTCTTCTCACAAACTCCACTATCATGATCTAAACATTAATATGATTTATTGATATAAATGAATGAGAGACTCCAATATCTAATAAGAAAATAGATAATGTAGAATCTACTAAAACAATACATCGCACTATCGATGGCCCAACATCTCAATCAAAATGTTTTGGTTACATGTCATGCAAATGTTCTTCCCCTATTCCTTGTGATGCCTTCTAACTCCCCTACATTTAAAATCTATGTAGAGGTGGGATCTATTTCCCAAAATCACAATTTTTTCTACCTCCACCGCATAGGAATATAGAACTCCTTATGCTAGTCAAATAGTGTGTATAAGATCCCCTCTCCTCACCTTGGCTCTGTCTAGATCCTCCAGCATTATCCTTTTGTCTTGGGTTCCTACCGAAGCATTGTAGATATACCCTATTATCACAATCTTGGCACTCTACTGATGGTTGGGGATAGTTTTTCATGATGTTTTATGTCATACCATAGTGGCGGAATAACACATTTCTATGGTCATATTAATCTAACCCTTACACATGGGTACCCTTCATTATACAACTCTAAGAAAAATTATTTGAATGAGAATTTTGGTTTTTAGTAATCACACTTCAAGAATGTGCAGAAGAAACCACTTTCTGTCCACTAGAATTCTATTTTAGGTTCTTCTTCGAGATGAGAGCCTAATTTACCACTTCCAAACATTTATTTTAAATGATCATATTCCCCTATGACATAATTTCACACATAAGTTCATTCTAAATCCACATTATTGTAGTATCCTTATCTCATACCAACACTGAATAATAGTGACACAAATATGTGAATTATCCAACATAGTCTTTCACGAAGTTTTTCCCATTAGTCAATGTCATGAACATGGATTCTCTCTCTTTTATAACAATTTCTCAATGTATGTTCTCAAGTTACTTCTCTAAGAGGTTCATCCACTCCAATGTCTCCATCTATTTATCCTCAGTCTCAGTGTCCAACCAATTCTTTCTGTGTCCATGTAACATGTATGAATCTAACATGAAACTCCACTGAGAAGGATTTGCCATATTTTCATGTGTTGTTTGGATGGACTTTATTCATATGTCCTCTACCTCGTGTCCACCCTCTATTAAAAAATTTAGAGGGTGCTGCAACTGAAAATCCCTCACCAAGAAAAAAATTCCTTCACAACCCACCATGAGTCCCTTTCCATTATTTTCATGAAGCGAGAAAAGTTATCATGTAACTTCTCCCTCACTTCCTCAAACTACACAATCGGTGCCTCATGTTCCACTATTTGTAAATCATCTCTATCCATCTCTTCTTATAATCCTCTCAACAGGAGTCATCCAAGAAGAAAATCTATAGAAATAAAAAAACACATATTAGGACTAATTACACAAATTTATTACATTTTTTTATCATTAAAATCATAATGAGTCACAAAAAGTCATTTCTCCATGTCACGCCACATAGTCAAAACATAGATTCTATTACAGCCCTTGATCATCATTCACCTAGGTCCTTATTAACAATGTTTAACACATTATCATCTCATGTTTCTCATTTAGTCACACATTTATTCTAATTTTGAATCATTTTACCATTAAAAGATTTATATAATGCACTATTTTTCAATTTTACATGAAATAATTATTATTCTACATTTCAAAACAAAACAAAAACATGTTTTCTGGGGTGTTATGAAATTCATGCATGTTATAAAATAATTATTATTGCCAAGAATGAAGCATGAAGACTGAAATATTGTCCCATTCTTTGACCTGAATCATTTTTCAGAAATATCATAAAAAATTATCACAACAAAAAATGAGTGAGCCACCCAAGGTGAAATTAAATTCAATTGCAACAGAATACAAAAACAAGAAAAATCCCACAACGAGTACATGGGTTTTCCCATACATTGACATGAAAATACTATGAAATAGCTCATTTCCAAATCCATAAATCTTCCTAGTATCTCGTATTCTATTCCCAAACATTTTTACAGAAGAGAAGAATAACTCAATACAGGATCCCCTAACCCAACTGTGTAAAGACCCGACCCATGTGCCACACACCAGTGCCCCAAGCTGACCATTCACATGAACTCAAGCGTGTCAACTCATATTTCATTGGCTTTTAACGGTGGACTGGGTACCATGTGTCATTTATGAGGGGAATATAACCAATTTCATCAGATTAAAACACAAACTGAAAGAAATAGACAATAGTGGAATCATAAATAACAATAAAAAATTATTTTATCTCACTAGAATAAATGAAGTAAATAAAATATCCAAATGAAATAGAAAACATGTCAAACTAAGATAACTGTCATGTGTCTAAAAAGAAAATTGAAATTAAAGGCATAAATGACTCCTAGGTGGGTACCAAACCATGCCTGTTTCCCTTATCCAAGATCCATCCCAACACATCCATCGAACTCAAATCCATTGGCCTTATCGTATTTTGAAAAAAACCATATTCATGTACTGATTAGGAAGCCTAGCTAGGATATGAGTAGAACTCAGTAGGCCACCAATAATAGTTTCTAAAAAATCCAATAAATAACATTGGTAAAAAGTATTAAAAATAAACAATTAAAAATTACAAGTAAATAGTTATCACATTACCAATTAATCATTTTTAAACTACCTAGGCCAATGGGTTCTAAAGGCCACCATTAACTCAGTACCTTATTCAGCTCACACTAGAGTCTGAACCATTACAAGTTATCAATTCAAGGATTCTTAAAAAATTGATCATTCAATATAAATTCTATTTAAATTATTAATTTTTTTGACTAGAACCGTAGTCCAATTGGATAAATATGGTTCTATACCATCATGTATTGGATCCCATGGGATTAGGATGTAGCAAACCAGCCCCCCCTCACACACACACATATATCCCACTATGGGATTTAGAAGTAGAATACAATTCCCAAACCACATAGATATTTTTTGACGCTCTTCAAAAGCAGTAGACCATGTCCCACACATGTGGGATTTAAGAAGCAATAGACCATGTCTGACACATGTTTATCAAAAAATTATCCTCATAGTATTTTTAAGCACCATACCAAGTCTTGTACATGTATATAAAATAATAATTTAAATCACACAAATCAAATTTCCAATAAAAAAATGTTAATGAAAATTTATCCTTGTATAAAGATTAACCACCATAATAATCCATTAATTAATTTGAAAATTAATCAATCCAATTCCATTAATTAATTAAAAAATTAATTAATCAATTTTCAATTTGACATCCAATAATTAACTCACCAATTAATAACCCTAATTCACAATTCAAAAATTCTTATAAATTAATGTAATACCTAATTTATAAAATTTAAGATATCCCAATAGGTCATAATTAATTAATCAATTAATTATAAAATTCACAATCTCAATACAACATAATCAATTCCCTAATTACATATTTAATTCATTGATCTCTAAAACTCAAAGATTCGTAATTAATTAAATTTAATTATTTTAGATTCTAAACAACTCTATAAATTATATTACATTCCCATATGAAATCAAGAACATGAATATGGTTTTTTAATATTAAAAAAATTACCTTGATTTGTTGACAATGATTTCCAAATGAAAATATCTAAAATTGGGTAACATAGTGACATCCATCTAGGTTTGAATCTCAAAAACATAAATCTAGATCTACAAAATAATATCTACATAATTAAAAATATATATCCATGAAACTATATATAGTTTCCCCAAAAATATATCAAGATAAATAAAACTAGAACAATTTATATCACTACAATAATGAGATAATGAAGAAAAATGAATGGGAAATCATCCGGATTATGTCCACTTACCCAGAGAGGAGAAGATCTTCAACACGGGATATGGATCACAATGAATAGAGGTTAGGATGTCTTCGAATTAATACGAGAAGGTCCAAAATAATGAAATAATTTCTAGGGCCTTGTGGTGGTCAAAATGGGTTGTTATAGGGGTTTAGGGTGTTTATAAAATAACTTTGGGGGCACATTATAATTCACACATATTTTCCTAGGTAGAGGAGTTGAGTCATCCATAACCGTTCACAAGATTTATGCATGTTGTTTTAGGGTGTCACAATTTCTCTCTTTTGGGTGTTCTATTTTTCAAACTGTGCACCATCCATGTAAACCACTACAATCCAAGGCTGCATGATTTCCAGGGATGGGCACACGGTTTTTTCTTACAGTGAACAAATTGTGCACAACCCATTTTTCGTTCACTTTTTTTATTTTTTCCCATACACACTCCATGGTGAATCCAAATAAAAATGTACCTATATAGAAACAAAAATAACATGAATTAAAGCCCATTTCAACTCCCAAAAGGTGAATATTTTATAGACAGTGATTTAGAAATTGGTTAGGAGAATGTTCGTTATCCCAAATCCATAAACATGTGATGATCTTATGGGAAATTTTATTCATAAAAAATGAACTGTGATAATTTTTTTGGTTTAAAGATCTTTTTACTAATATTTTATAATATTCTTTGAGAATGTATACATAAATTATTTTTTACATCCTCGCCCATTGTTATTTCTTTATCAAGTTTCATGTTATCTCTTCTTCAAAAAATTGATGGTGAGCTTTTCTTTACTAAATGATTAATAGACCATGATATCCATAAATATAATGATATGTCATGCAATATCTCATTAGTTAACATAAAAAAATGGATCATGCATTTTATCCTGTATGAATACATCCTCATATGGTGATATTGTACTTTAATCTCTAAATCCTCGTAAAATGTTTTTCATATAGAATTCCATAAATGGTTAAACTTATAACCCTTACAAAATATGCAATTCCAAAACATTAGAATTAATGTCCCATAATTTCTCCAAAATAATATCGCATTAAACTCATGTATATATTAAAGTATCTATTGATTTTCACATAACAAACATATGGACAACTTTTTTGAGGTATTCTCTTGAAACATGGTAAAAACCTAAATTACTAAAAATACTTATTAAAAACATCCTTGTTGAATTACTCCAATGTTTATCGGATATGTTAATTAAATAAAAAAATGTTTTATATTTCATCAATGAATTCATAACCCACATCTCAATATGTCTTTAATTAGTTCCAAGGTAATAAGTACCATCCAATTTACTTATTCACATCCAAAATATATTATTTCAAAAGACATTATCATAATATAAGGAACATAATAAGGGTCCTATTTCTCTTAAAAATGTGTTTTTTCAAGAACATAACATTATCATTAATTCACATTTCAAGTCCATCAGAACATCTCAACATGTTCTTTTTAATCCTTATTGAAAAAACATAAAAAAAATCCTTATGTATTTCACCATTGATATAAAATAAATATCTTCTCCTTTAGTAATCATTCTTAATACTTTTCTTTATAACTCAAATAAGGAATACATAATAATGTTGTGAGACATAATGGTATGTGGGGGAAAATAAATGAAATATATAATTATAACATGAATTTAAGGGTGTAATTACATGATCATTACATATGAATATCATTCTCTATATATTAATGAAAAAAACACGCGACATAATGTAATGATTTTAAATTAATTTAAGATGAATCAGAAGATGATCCTGAACATTAACAAGGTGATAATTTCATCGGAATAAGACATATAATGTTTGGAAAACTTGTAAAAATGTAATTCAATTCTAAAGAATTCAAGGATAATTACCAAAAACATATTAGAGATATTCATGGGGATTACAACTACAAGGTAGGACACACCAGTATCCTTAGTCATAGTCATTTCCTTGTAAGATATTTAGTTACACCATCTTCCCATAGAAGGTCAGGTTTCCCGAGAATCATATAGTGGATTGGGTATCCCCATATTTCCTTAGTGGATTGGGTTTTTGCATCTTCCAATGTAGATTAATCCCATTAACATTATCCCCAAAGTTATCACATGATATATAAATAATTACACAATGCCTTGGTGGGATATATTGATCTCCCCCATCTCATAATGAAATCATACATATGAAAGAAACAATAAAATAAGAAATCACATCATAACCCAAGAGATGGAATGGATATCTTAGACATGTAATCATATCATATCATATGGAAAAGAGAAAGTTTCCATAATCTTTTCATTAAAGAATTAATAGTGAAAAAACGTGTTTTATATACAAAATAACCCATGAAATAGAAAAGTATTTAATCAAAATAATTCCATCAAAACATAAACCATTAAGAGAAAAAATATGAATTGATACATTGAATTATTTCCCTATAAAGTAAAGAGCTACACCAACTGATGTCATCATAGATGAAAAATTATTTTGGAATAACATTTTAAAAAAATTTCATTACAAAAATTCCTTCAACATTTTAAAAATATTTTTCTAAAACATAAAATAATTTGAAGTCTATTTTCCTTGAAAATAACATTTAAAACTTATAAATAATCATGAAAACCATTTGAAAACCTCTTTCATTGAAAACATATAAAATAATATTGAAATCATTTTTAAATCATTTCCCCTTGAAAGCATAATAAAAGAAGCATTAAAAAATATCATGGAAAACTTTTTCCTTAAAAACATGTAAAATAAGCATTAAAAACATTAGAAATAATTTAATTGAAAATAAATTTAAAACATATAATGTAATTATTATGATAATAGAAATCATTTTTATTTAAAATATAATTTTGAAAACATATAATGGGATATTTGAAAATCTTGTAAAACACTTTTTAACATAAAAATATTTTTTAAACCACTTTTTATTTGGTAATTTTTTTTGATATTAACAATTATAATGAATGAGAGGAATTTAATATTATTGTAAAAAAACCATGTATACTTACAAAAAAGAATGATGGAGATGACCGTAATAGTGGTGGGAAAATTCGTACATGCGAGCATTCCTTTTAAAACATACAAGATTGTATACAATTTATCTATCAGAAAACAACAAGAATATTCATTTTAAATCCATTATTTAAAATAGAATTCTTTTGAAAAAACATTCATACAAACACAATATGATAATATTAAATAAATTGGGAATACATTTTTTGATAACACTTTATTGAAAATGCATAGAATTGAATATAAAAAGATAAATATAGTAATATTTTTTAGGAAAACATTTTGTTAATTTTATTTAGTACCAAAGAGTGTAAAATTTTATAATTAAATTCATATAACATGAATAAACATAGGGTATGAAAATTAATTATATTTCTTCAGATATGGATCATAAAAATATACCAATATAGGTATAATCATAAAAAATCTCGATAAATGTTGATAAAGTATAAATAAATTGATACCACATTGGTAACATCATTACATAATAAATTTAAAATAATAATAATAATAAAATATTATAATATAAATAAAATAGTTATATTCATGATAATACATGTCCACTTCAATATATACAGCACATAGAAAAAATACAGGTTCATAACATGGCAATGTTCTCAACGAAGGAAAATTGAGACCAAATTAATTTACTGATTTGGTAACATCTAAAACATCAACCACATTAAATTATTATAATAAAATGTATATTTAAATTAATATTAATATAAATTTAATAATCATAGAACAAATCCATGTGTAATATATACACCACTTGAATTAAATAAGGGGTGGATAAGAAAACTATATCATGGATTTAAGAAGTGCGATGAAAAAACCAACTTCATAAGCCTTTTCATTCGTTCTACACCTTCAAAAGTACAATATAAATTATAAAAGATTATTATAAATTTATAAAGGGACCATATTATTATATCTGACACCATATAAGTTCCGGTAATTAAATTATATAATCTTTTTGTTAACAAAGCCATGTGAATGTTACGTTTCGGGTAATATCTTCTTTCTTTTCCTATATTTTCATTCTTTTTATACTTGATCCTCATAATTAGATCCTGATTTACTAATTTAAGTAATATAAATCGTTATATAGGTATCATATATATTCAGTATAAATTAATTTACTATAATCAATAAATAATAGAAATTTGAAATATATTACATTGTTCATGGAGATGGTAAACTGTACATACACATGAACACTATTTCCATTTAAATATATTTTTTAATGGAAGAAAGTAAATTGAATACATGAATGTATATAAAATAATACAATTAGTTTTATTTTTTATATATATATCAAAAAAAATTATAGAACTTATCTGTAATATGATCTATTTATTGTGTGAACAAATATCATCCTGTTGAGGAGGCGGTAGTCCACACATCCTCAAAAAAAGAAACCGTATTTACAAAAAATGTAAATCATGAAGGTATATCTTCTATAATAATTAAAGGATAATAAATAAATATTCAATATTATATATATAATATAGAATCTGACTATACATCTAAATTCTAAGCAATGATAGGTGGTAATGGAAAATTGAAACACATGGTTTTGTCGGATTTTAGTTCGCCATACAGAAGAATGATAAGTTCATTACCCATTAAATGAAAGTTTTTTTAAGTGTAGGTCAGAAAATAATATTACAAAGTACAATTATATTTAGTATAATTTAGTTATTATATAATAATGGAAATATAATATTTTAGGCAGTGGCGAATGAAAATAAAACAATAGAACTTGAGGATGTATATTACCTCGTCATTGTGTACCTCCTATTGGTTTGCACCAAAATCCTACCTTGGTTTGATTTCATTCCAATGGAAGGATTTTATGATAAAAGACGTGATTTTTGGAGGATACTGGTGTAGATTTTGGGAGATCCAAAAGGCTGGAGAGATGTGAATAATTTTTAGGGATGATTTCCTTTTTCTAGTGGTGGAGGACTGGTATTCTTGTAATGTTTTGAAAATTGAACTATGACCATATTTTTCCAATTAACCATGGATAATAATGTTAAAAAAATATAATGGGTGTATATGGTTTACATATGGCTGTAAAATATATTTTGGAGAAGTTTACAGGTCGTTCTGGACCTTACATGTATGGATTAGTCTGTAGTTAAGCTAATCTTTTTTCTTACTCACTGAATTTAATTTTTATTACGTTCAGCAATATATTATTCCAAAAAAAATTGAATATATTTCATATTATATACAGTCGGTATTAAATATATGTAATCCATTTTTTAAAATTCATATCATATAAGTGGTGTAAATTAATTTAAATTAAATCCCATGTAGGGGTAAGAAAGCGGGGATTTAAAGTAATAATGATAACAATTTTGGTATGTTTTTATATAAAATTTTCATGTCAAATTTACAAAAATTACATTAATTTGATTAATATATTTATATTTAAAATAATTTATATTCCAAACCATTTCTAAAATTACATATAAATATTATAGACAAAAAACTAGTTTTGAATTAAAAAACATTATTATTCATTATTCATCCAAAAATGAAACATCTAAAAAAATACCAAAAATTAACCTTAATCTAATTTTTATGTTTCCATTTAAAAAATTATGTAAATTTTTTCAAATGGAAAATATAAATGTTTCAATATCAAATTTCAAATGGGTTATTCATTAAAAGGAAGTAAAATTAATTTTACGTTGAATATATATATTTTTAATCATAAAGTAAGATTTATTTTTATCTTATTCCTATCAAATCTACTGGATTAGTAACAAAAATACTGTTTAAATATATAATATACTGTTTTTACTGAATAAATTAATCAATTTTTGGATTAATTTATTTGGATAAAATTTTGTTTGTACATAGAAAGATAGTTTTAATAGAAATGTAATTTTATTATTTTTAAATAGTTTTTACATTTATTTATACTAATTAATAATTGAAGGATTCATCATTTATATATATGTAAATAATATTTTCACAATTCTTTAATAATATTTTCTACCTCAATTCAAAATTTTCTGTAGTAGATACCATAATATTTTAATAATATTATTAATTCTGTATTTTTGATCTGAAAAACACGACATTGTGTGTAACACGGTTCAGATCTTTCATATGAAAATAGCTATATTCAGTGTTGCGTGAACTGAAAAATATCAAAGGATTAAATAAATTTAGAAAAAATAATTCAAGAAAATCTGGTTGTAACACTTTGTGTAAAAACATGTTATGGTATTTCAGGGATGTGAAAGCCCATATTTTATAGAATTTAATGACTTATATCCTCCATGTACTAATTTTGAATATTTTATGTGTTATTTTTTGAGACCAGGAACTGATAGAAACATTAATTTTCCCACAAAGGTGGATTATTAATAAGAATATCTTGAGGTCTATGTGATAGAATTTTCGACCTTGTGAAAATAAAGGGAGTAAACCACATTTGGGAGAGAAATAAAAAAGGATGTGATATCAATGATTATTTCCTGAATATCTTGAAATTCATGTCATCTAAATATATGATAAAAATGAAGGCAACCAGATTACATGTTTTACCTAGTCATTATTATATAAAATATTTGCATCAAGGGTGAGTGTTTTTTGATAAGTAATTTCATTTATAGGGGGAGTAAAGTAATATTACAATTTTATTTTTTGATGTGAATACTGATGTGTGTGGGAGAATATGTTACATGATAAATTTATTTTATAAATGCTCAATTTTGAGAAAAAAATATTCTATAAAAATTTTATAAAATGCATGGGTGTTAATATATAACATTGTCGACATTGGTCATATCTCTATTATTTTCTATTGTGTGGATAGCCCATGCATACAAATACTAGACCAAATAACGTCTCTTTTCCAAGTGAACCATGTGGTATAATCCCTCTATCAGAAAAATTATAAGTTACTATTTTAATTACATTAATTTTTTAAGAGAACCCTTTAATTGAAACTTTTCCATATATATTCAATAAGGGGGATAAGGGATACATACTATATGTATAATTTTTTGTAAAAAAACCAAA
This sequence comes from Viscum album, assembly GCA_963277665.1. Taxonomy (NCBI): domain Eukaryota; kingdom Viridiplantae; phylum Streptophyta; class Magnoliopsida; order Santalales; family Viscaceae; genus Viscum; species Viscum album. The sequence goes on from OY728120.1 coordinate 1,119,952,807, forward strand.
GGGGGAAAATGAATATCTCATGTGTATTGTTGATGAGTAAAGGATGTATTTATTGTCAATTTATAAGATGGAATCAATATTCGATGTATGATGAATTCATCTATGATTAGAGATTAATAATGAATTGAGATTGGTGGAATGAGTTTAAAAGAAATACACTAGAAGCTATGTAATGATGCATGTGTAATTTTTATGGATTCATCTTAGATCTCATTTACTAATATAATTCCCTATGATAGATGTGATGATGACTGGATAATTGGTATCAGATTATTAGTTTTCATTTGGTAGGACAATTCTCTATGATTTGTGATGATTCCTAAAGAACATCTATAAATTCAACTAATATCATTGGATATCATTCCTGGATAATTTTCTTAGTTAAATTAATCAATTGTTTTACTGTTATTATTTTCAACTATATGTGATTATTATACTAGGAGAATGAACAATTTCGTCAACAATTGATAAGGTGTTGAACATGAAAATATTCATCTGTATGATGCATTAATTTTTTAAATAAGATTAGTTGATTTTTAATTAACGGTATTTAAATATTTCATGTGGAGTTTTTATTTGAAATTTTTTATATAATTTTTAATTTTAATTATGAATTATGAATTATTGGATTCCTTGAAAAAAAAAAATTTCATAAAAATGAAATGATGATGTCAATTCATTTTGTTTGATTTCACATGGATGTGAAGAGATAACCATTGAAAAATATAAATTTATCTTTCATAATGATTGAGATAGGAGGATGGTGGATTGTTCTTATTATTCGTAAGGAGTTTATATTCTCACATATAATTTTTCTATTCATTTTTTTGTTTCTTATATTAATAATATGGCCAAATAACAATAGTTCCATGAACAGTTCACCAAGAGAAATGGTATAACCATAAAGGTCTACCCCGTCCAAGGGAACCACTAAGGACAACCAGTTGGTGGAAGAGGAGAATGTGGCCTTTTCCACTATATGGGGGAAATGTATAGGGACCACATATGATATCTCACCATGAAGGGCACATGGAAGGAGTGGCGGTTACACTAGGTGGCGAAACATAGTGGTAGGGTATTCATGATTTCTAGACACTTATGGAATAGCCTGATTGATAAATAGTGGACCCTAATTAAATAATTTATTCCATGGGATGTGAATGGTGATCAAACTATTCAGTTGTCATTAAAAATATAGATAAAATTTTCTTCTCGTGATGTGGTTGATCTCAATCTGATGTTCCTTATTGCTCATTATCCCCTACATCTACAATGTTTAACAAGGCCATTTCACCAGATTTGATGATTTTACATCCGTTGAACGAACTAAAGGATTCCAATATTGGTCTATGGTCTTGATTTTGAGGATATTAGATAAAGTGCCCCATGAAATAAATTACCATCTCACATGCATGTGGATAAATCAAAAACACTATTGTTTGACTGCAAATATAGTTATAGGAGACCAATCTATTATCATATAGCCTTTGATATAGAGATTCATCAAATATGGACTAGAATTCGATTATTACTACAAGAACAAATGTTTACTACCACAATGGATCATCACGAGTCTGTAAATAATATATGGAATATTTTTAGTGTACACCATTTAAAATATTCACATTTGAATATTTCAAATACCACGACCATTGGTTTATTGATTGGGTCATTGACACAGTATTAAAATATAATTCCACAATTCATATTGATTCTAATAGATGATTTTATGGAATCATCTTATAAATATAAAAGTCCCTCTTAGAGAGTTTCTACTAATCGAGAGAGAGATCTCATGTTTCCAAAAAACAGAATATTGAAAAATGATTCTTCATGGATAGTGGATACTACGAAGCCTTATATTTCATGAAGGAAAAATAGGAGAAGATTTCGGTCATTCCAATATTTAAAAAAACAATCAATGGATTAATGAAGTACATGTGTCATGGACCTCCCTTGTCAAATGACAAATATCCCTCCATTATTTGAATGAATTATGTGATCACATGACTTTTGTTAAAACAACCTCATCATTCTTCTATAACGGCTTATTCGAAAATGAAACTTAGGAAAACACAATACACATATGCATGTTTTCTAAATGGAATAAAGAGAACCCACATGATATAGTACACTCACATAGTTTCTCATGAAGAAGAATTAGTCTCCCCGACTAGGAATTCGATGAATTATTAGTGTACATGATATAGTAGACTCCAAAACCCCTTCATGTTCACATAATGGATGCATTGTATGAGCTCATAGATGACAAGAATGTATTGATAACACAAGTAGTGTGTGTAGATATTGTCTATGCATGAAGGTAGCATGTGAAATAGAAACAATTATAGTTATCACAATGTTTTATTGTGCACAAAATAGTTCAAATTATATATTTTCGTACACATGTAATTGCAAAAACAATATATATATGAAAAAAACTAACAATATAAAACATAATAATAATAGGTATAATAAATGTATGGTAATGTGTTTTGAATTACATGAATAATATATATATTAAGGAAACTATAAAGTGAATTTATATGTGGAAATTATCTCTCTAGCAAATATTTTGTAGAATAATTTTTGTGAATATCTTACACATATGAATTAAGGGAACAAACTGAATTGACTGAAAGTGTATCTTACTAAGAAATTAAAGTGATGAAGAAGTCAACATGTAGTGTATTGGAAAACTCATCAGGTGATCATTCTTACAAAGTATGAATTTATAGTAGAAGTTACATCTTCAACATATTAAACAGTCCATGGATTATGTGCATAAAATATTATTGATTCAGTGGTATTTTAATTATTTTAGTTGAAGAATAATATTATTCCATTTTTAAAAATTAATTCAATTGTGTATAATGATTTTGTTCGGTATGTTTACATAGAATACATGTATAGATAGTTGTTCCATTATAAAAATACCATTTAAGGCTAGTGGTACCAGTATAATTAACACCTCTAACTCTTGATGATTTTATATTTCCTACATAAACATTTACCTAAAATTCCAATAATCCATAATCATTACAATGTATAGTGGTAAGAGAACATGTGAGTTACCATAGGTTGATCTGAAAAAGAGTACATAATTGTACATAAACATATAAAAATAATTATGTCAAATTATTCCCATTAATATCTACATTTCATCTATATTTGATGGTAACTGGTACATAACAGATCCATTACACTTAACCAATAAAGGGATTCAATATTTATAGGGGTTAATTAAAAGGAGTTAAAATTACATTAAATTTAGGTACACTTACTCATCCTCCCTCTCAGTGTCCATGAATGACTCATTAAGTATCTATAAGTAGTACCAATAAAATTTTATACATACCTATTTCATTTTATAAGGATTATTCGAACTGAAATTTTAAGGAATATTTTGATGAACCATAAGTGGAAAATTTAATCACCACTATTTTTGAAGAACACATGAAGGTGCCTACGAGACACTGAAAAACAAGAAGTAGTGGGAAGAAAATAGATTGAGAAAAATCAAAAAGGAATAATAGATAGATCAATTATCTCTTGAAAAATATATTGACAATGATTCTTAGGAAGAAACTATTTCATTTTTTGAAGAGTATAAAAAATTTTAATCAATTAATTTTATTGAAGGATTCTACTCTCAATTTGAATGATATATGATCAATGTTTTTGAATAATTGATTACATAAATTCTTTTCTCCATAAATAATTTTTTCTTATGTAATTTCACGTCATTAAGAATAAATTAATAAACATTAGGATTCAATTTCAATGAATGTCAAAATGTGAAATGGTCACACATACCTCATTGAGGAAAAGGAATAATCTTGAGGTCATTGAAATAAAAATATTTCAACAATTAAAGGATAATCTTAGTGGACTAGTTATGAGATCACATTTAGGAAACTTGTACTTCAATTATTATTAATTGTCTCTCAAAATGTCCGAGATGTTCAACTTGATGAAAAACATGTAATGCATAGAACTTGACATGCTGGTGGATGAAAAGGACAAGTGAAATAATTAGATTATATATAAGATCAACTATATTAAAGAATATTATAAATCTTATACCAGTTTTAGTGATGTATATTTGAATGTCAAATCTAGAATAATCAAAGACCTTAACAACTATCTATATAAATGATATATAAGAATATCTACCTGTGTAGATTCAAAACCAAAATGTATGAAAACATGGGATGATAAATATTCATATAAATCTACCAAAACACATATTCCAGATAATGGAAGGATAAAGAAAAATATCTCTTAAAATTATGATCTATGTAAGGAAAGAAAATTTTAAAAACAATAAGGAATTGTGTTTACGGATATTGATACTACAAGAAAAAGGCGAATATTTTTTGACCATTTTTAGAGTTACTAGAAATTTTGGAATAAGGCCACTGATTGTGTGAACAATATGTCAAAATATTAAATTTAAATAACATCTTCTTTAATGGAGGGCAGAATTAAAGAAATAAATAAACCTTCAAAATTAATTAAAATATTTAGATGAATTATAATCTATCTATTAAGAATATATTTTTTTCTGTTGAAGAATTTAGTAATTATTGAAACCAAATTATTCATAGTTTTAATGAGTGATGGAATATTAAAATAATTTAAAATTCATATGATGATGAGATGAAAATACCACAAGAAATGAAAAATAAAAGTAAAAAATCTAGAAATACATCCTTGGGGAATAAGCATAATAAGGAATTCAAAAAATCTTTGAATGAAAAATCTCCTAGGAAATAATATATGGTGGAAACCAATAATGTCATGTAATCAAATAAAATATTCTTTTACATTGAAAATATATCTAATAATATGGGAACATTTAAATAATATATGTAAATAAATGGAATCAAGAAAACGAAATGAAAAGAATCTATCAATAGTATAAAATAGAAAATGGGATTGAATGAAGTCTTCCCTAAAGAGGGTTTTGATAAGATACAATAGAATGATAACTGGAAATCATTTAAGATAACTAGAGGAAACTCCAAGAAAAAAATGTTAATTATTAGTTCATAATCATCATCCATAGTAAATTTTATTTTGTAAAGAAATGAAAAAATATAAGGACAATGAACTAGTTGGACAATATAGAAAAGTAAAATAGGTTTTCAGACATGAATATATAGAAATTATTAAGCTATTATTAACACATAAAAACTCAAGTGAATCAAAATTATTTTCAAGAAGTTTAATGAAGGATTGAAACAATAAAAATAAATATATAAATATTTTACCATATAAAAAATTATGATGATCGAAAAAAAATTATGGGAAAGATACTTCATTCATGGTATAATTATGGAAAATCAATCCACACAATATAAAGGAGACTGAATGTAAATATTCTATTTTTTGAAGAAAAATAAAAATATTAAATATAAATGAAACACGGGCATGAATAGTACCATACATGTTAGAGCTACAAGGAAAAGAGTCCATGGGTTGAGATAAAATTTTGAGCCATGTTTCACTTATTAAGATGCTCACAAGTGTTCCATACTGTTCCCTAATTCTTGGGTTTTATTTTTGTGTAAATTGCATGGAATTAAAGGTGATTTTCATTATCACCATGAGAAATTAATGATTCATGTGGATGAAAATATGTTGGAATTATTATTTAATTTATGATAAAAACATGAATTGTTCCACAATGATAGAATATTGACATGAATATATTGAAGACTATATGATTTAATTGTCCACCACATCAAACTCAAGTGAGTGTACCCCTTTGGGGTAAAAATATATAAAAGGTGATTTCATGTATTGTTTCATGAATATCTGCACATTTATTTCATTTAAAAATAGGTTGAAAATAGTTGTATCCCAATTACACATTTTTTCCTTATATTGATTATATAAAATATGTGCATCATGGGGGAATTTTGGATGATGAGTATTATCATTGAAAGGGTTGTAAAATAATCATTCACATAAATTTTTTATGTGTTTTATGACTTGTCTTATGGGAATATATTACTTGATAAATAATTTTTATACAACCTCCACATTTATAAATAAATATGTTATGATCATGTTATCACATGCATGGTTCTTATTTGAAAACATAGAAAACAATTGTACCTATCTTGTTTTCTACATTGAGTTATCCCACATAGACATAGTATATACAAACTAAAGATTACTATACATGTAAACCATGTGGTACTATTATTCTATCATAAAAATGATATTTTATTTTTTTAATGCCTTGAATGGAATAAGAGAACACTATATTAACTCATTTCATTTATTTTCAACAAGAAGGAGTAAGGAAATTGACATTAAGGAGATGGTATTGACGAAAAATAAAAAGGGGGAGATTTAAAATCCTATATGGATGTTTTATCTGTAATGGTATTATTTATTTTCAATATATAAGTGGGAATCAAACGTCAATGTATGATGATGTCGTCTGTGATTTGTGATTAATCAAGGATTGAGAATGTTTGAAGTAGTTTAACATAAATACTCAATAAGAAATGTGATGATTCATGGATAATTGTTATGGAATCATCATATATCTCATTTAATAATAATATTCACCACGATTGATGTCAGAATTCCCATATAATTTATATGGAGTAATTTTTTTAACATTTAGTAGGACAGTTATACCTTATTTTTTACAATTCCAAATAATTTTTATTAATTAATACAATAAAATTGGATGTCACAATTGGAATATATTAATTGTTATGTGTGATTATTGTTAAACTATTCATGATTTTTTACACATTGGCATATTGAACTTTTTCAATGAACATTATCATCATCATTTGATAAGGTATTAAACATAAAAATATTTATTTTCATGATGCATTTATTTTTGAAATATGATTTGAATATTTTCCATGCAGTCAATATAAATAGTACATGAGGTGTTTATATTTAATAAATATACTGAACTAGTTAATTTTCCTAGTGAATTTATTATTTAATGAATAGTTAAATGTTTCCATTAATAATGTTATTATAGAAAAATGAATTGAATAAGTATATAAAATGTGTTTCAATACCTAATGATGTGAAGATATTTCCTTGAATATATATATATATATATATCCATCATGATGACTGATATAATTATATCATAGTATTATTTTTGGGATTCTAAAAGTGTTTTATATTTTAAAACATATAATTTTTTTTATGTATTATTTGTTGGAATATATTAAAATTTTGGCCAACCAATATGTTTGCCAACAAACATTAATTGATGGATCTTGTCAGAACATTCATGTTTATAATTCTTAGGGAAGGATCCTATACACTTTATTGGAAGGAGAGGAGATAGGTGAATTGAACCCAATACATGTAGAAGGCCTATATAAAGGGTTTTTGGGGAGAGTTATCCATAAAGGGTGTATTATAATAGTGGAAGTTCTACCTTATAGGGTGGAATGGTGACAATGTATTCAAGATATCTGGATACTTTTGGAATGTGTTGACTCATAAAATGTGACCCCTATAGAAATAAATTCTGATATGGGATGCACTTCGTTACCACACTGTTCATCTAACATTACAAATAATAATAGAAGGAATAATGCATGATGTGGTCGATCTCAGTCAGACATTCCTTCTAACTCATCATCTCTTACCTCTTCAACATCTGACACGTCCAGTTCACCAAAGTTCATGATAATACCTCCATCAAATTTATCATAGGCAACCACGATTGATCTATGATCATTTTTTCGGGGATATGAGATGTACTCCAAGCATGAAATCATCACCATGCATGCATGAGGACAAATGAAAGTCACTCTAGGCAGACTACAATCTCATTTTTAAGAGGCCACTCAGTTATTCAATCCCCACTAATATAGTTAATATTTGGAAATGGAGTAGCATGAAATCATTACATCATGCACATGAGGTTACCACCATAAAATATCATCATGAATTCATGATGAAAATAAGACATTTTTTTCATATACTATCAATGATACTCAACTTTGTAGCATTTAAATATTAAGATCCTTGGATATATTAGTGGGTTTATGGAAGGGAATAAAAATTATATCCCTCAACTCAACATGATTCTTATAGACAAGTCGATTGAATCATATTGTTAATATCAACGACCCACCAGTATAGTGACTTCTATTATATATAGGGAGATGTAGTGTTTCCAACAAATGGAACACAAAATAATGTGTTAAACATAATGTGGTTTCCAAAAAGACATATATTTCATGAATGAAAGTGAAGAGAAGTTTGTGGTTACATGAAAATTTACAATAACTCCCAATGTACTGCTTAAAATACATGTACTACAATCCTCTGAGTTCATCTGATGATGATTTTAGAACTACATAAAGGAATTATGAAAACTCAAGAATGGTTTAAAAAGACCATTGCATTCTTCGCAACGATCTAGTTTCTTGGAGCCACTCATTATAAAAATCCTGTCTCCCTAGTAGTCATACAACATACAGATAACCCACAAGACAATGTACACTCACATAGTTCATTGTGAAGATAAATTACTCTCACCTACTTGGATTTGAATTAAGGTATTGTTTGCAGAAGGCAGAAAACTCTGACACACATTCATTTTCATTTAAAAAAGCAATGTATCGTTTTATACATGAAATGAATGCATTGATAACACATGATGTGTGTGTGGAAAGTGTGTCTACTAGAAGGAAACATTATCATAGGGAATGAGTATAGTTCACACCAATCTATGATTGTGCGCAAAGTAGTGCACAACACATGTTTGAATGAACATGTAACTGCACAACCAATTTGTATATCCAAAACAAAACAATCAATCACATAATAATAATAGATACAATAAATGTATGTAACATTGTTTGGAATTCCATACAACTTCCATTCATTAAGTTATAGTCAATATCAATAGATATTGTGAATATATTATTCTTGAATAATATATCATAGAATAATCTGACTCAATCTGTTTCACCCAAGAATTTATGCTAGAATCATCATTTAGAAAATTGGTATCATCCCATGAAATTGAAGTGAGAATGAATATAACATGAAGTGTATTGATAAATTTATCACTTTTCATTCATTGAATTCATTTAGAATATATGGATGTTCCATCTTCTAATTATATAAGAGTATAAGGATTCCATTTAGAAAATATTTTTTTATTTATTGGATGTCGAAGTCCATCAATTCAAGAAGAAGATTATTGGGTTGATGAAATGATATATATTATAGTGGATATATATTTTTCTGTGTATTTATTAAAAAAATTAATGAACTGGTGGTTCTAGTATAAAAAAATCCATTATGGACTAGTTTTAACAGTATATTTAACACCAATAAATGTGGAATATTGTTTATTTCTTGTATAAACATTGTCACACCAAGATTTTTCATTTCCCCTTTTTCCAGTTCTAGTTTGGTTATCATCCTTTTATCTTGAGAACCAGGTGTGGTGGGGTAACAAAATTTGGGTATTCATTCCTTTTATCCTTGACCTAGCTTTACACTTTGAGTTTCCTTTTAAATTTTTGGAGGATGGGGTATTTTTTGGGTTGTCAGGCTATAGCGCACAGTTGGCGCATAGTTAGCAGGAACTATGCACCTCATCCCATATAATCGTACAATGTGTCTTGTCTCATATAGAACTTGTAGAATTACTAACACATGGTTAGTCAGAGAATGAATATTTCATGTATGGAAGGTTGGCTCCTTGGCGGTGATGGTCAAATGGTCATCGCACGGTTTAAAAAACGGTGCACACTTAACATGTGAGCTTATTTCTAAATAAATATTATGGTTTACGGTTTATTTTTCATAATATTTTTAACAATATCACCCCTCTCACTCATTTCCCATGTCCTCGTCCACCCTAGGAACCCCTCCCCCTTTAATGGCTCCAATGGATGTCCCATGCTTTGGTGATTTTGGTCTTGATTCTTCAAGGAAACTCTATGTAAGTATCTTTCTCCATGTTTTATTTTTTTTATTATAGTGTTTTACCTCTATTGCTAATGGGTACTTATCCCCCATGAATAGGTTTTTAATATTGGGTTTTTAGGTTTTATCTTATTCATTAGGGTTCATTATTTCCTCCACATTTTGCAGTTGAGGGGAAGATAAGATTTTGCACCATTTTTTGGAAGGTTTCTCATGATAGGTTGGTTGTTCCATTACCTAACAATAATAGATGCATTTGATATGATAGTTTGAGTTTATAAATGTGTTATTTGGACTGATTATTTGGTGTGAAACGTTTTTTTGAATTTATGGGTGTGTGTAAAGGTTGTAAATGAACTCTAACCAAGTAAATTACAATTTTTTATGTTATTATAATGAAATGTTTCTAAAAAAGGGTTTAGGGGTTATATGGAAGGTGGGAAATGTATTTTTAAAGGTATTTGAGGTACATTTTTGTTTAAATGGGGATTTCCAATGTAAAATGGATAATATTGGGAATGTTATCTTTGTTTTGAATTTTTCAAAATAAATTGTGAAATTATTGAATGATAAAAAAATTTCATTTACATGGTTTTTAGTATGAGTGGTTTTATGATGGTTCTTCGCAAATTGATTTGGTTGGTTTTATATTTGTGTTTTTCTTGTGTTATGAAAATAAAAATTGGGAATTATTGAAACTATGGTAATTGTATTATATGTGGGTTTGTAATTGGTGTGTGTAAAGTGAAAAATTGGTTGTTTTATAAAGAAGGGTGATCCCCTTGAAATTTTTGGCCTTAATTGTCATAGTGGTGGTATGTGTGACATGTTAACTATGACATAAGAACAAGGGAATCCCAGGTATCAAGGTGGACATACTATAAATAGTGTGCAAGTGATTCAGAAGTGGCCTGTACCAGTTTCACTAATCATGAATGACATTTACAACAATAAAAACTATGATAAAAAATTATCTCTACTATAACATTGGATGTTTTTCTTTTCTATTGACTCATGTGTGAGGATGATGATAGTTGTGGTTATTGTACCACCATTCACCCTGGAATGAGGTTCTAGGCTTCCACGTGACCTAGATTAACCATAGGGGATTTACAAATGGTTCAACACTATAAAGTAAGTGGTTCCATACATCGACATAAATTGGACCACTAAATTCTGTTTTTTGTTTATAAAATCTATTTTTGATTTATGCTACTATTTGTTGAATGGTTATCCTAGAATGTGCTCTTTTTTACCAGTTTACCTATTAAATGTTTTTCATAGAAATGTTTTTACAAATATTTAATTTTGATGATAATGTTATTTTATATTTTTAATTTTTTTTTCATGTAACCACTTTCTTGGGTGGAATACTACTGGTCTTTGGATCACAACCCACATACACACTTGAATGTTTTTAGAACTTTTTGTATGTTTATTCTAGGTAAATACATGATGTTTAGTGATAATGGTAATGGTTTTAAGTGGTCTTATCTTATTGGATTGGTGACCATGAATTTTGGATTTGGTTCCTTATGTGGTATGAAGGTTTGGGTTGAAATTTTTATCTTTCATTATTTTAGTCCTTTTTTGGATTTTTGTTTTGAAGTATAAACATCAATTTTGATAATTTTTAAGGGCTCGTTGGGTTGAGTAATTTCAATTTTGAAAAATTAAAAGTTGTTTGTTTTTTATTTGTATTAAATTTGGTAAAACAATTCACAATGTATGTTATTGATACCCATAAACTAGTTTCTAAACTACGTTGATTGGGAACACCCATTGGGTTGTGCCCCAGATCAGGCTTAACATCGGGTCAGATGGCTACCCAGCATGGTTCGTGAAAAAAATGCTATACAATGGAGGATGTTACTTTTGGGTCATTTTCCTTTGGGAAGAGTCAGGTTAGGCCAGAGTTAAGAGTTTCAGGATTTGACAGTTCTATTACTAGTAGGGTTCCTGGCTAGAAAAACCTCATGACAGGACTCAAGTGACTAGGGTTGTTCTAGTTTTATCTAATACGTTAGATCCTTATAGTTATATTTTGTTTGTGAAACAAAATGGACATTGGTTAAATAGTCTCAATTACCTCATAAGGCCTAGAAATCCATGTGTATTCAAGGATATAGTCCAATAATTCTATCCATGAAATTGGATTGATTGGATTATAGCTACCTACCATATGTCTATGTCACTCACCGAAAACAATTCTCTCTTGAATTATCTTGTATGCCACTTTTTTTTGATAAAATAATTTGAAAACCATTTTTGAAAAATTGGGAATATATATTTTGAAGTAGAAATGGTTTGATTTTCAAATGGGTTGAAAATGGACTTTCAATTTTTTTGGAATAAATCATTGGAAAAGATGAAATACTTGAAAAGTTTTTCAGGGAATGGGGATGAATTTTTGAGGATTGCTTTTTCATAATTTAAACGTATGGGTTATTAATATTAATTTACTAGAAATAATTTGTTATATTAAATCAATTTTGAGAAAAATGTGTTTTAAATGGGATTCACCAAGATATTGTATAGTGTATTTGAACAAAATGATATATTTTTAAATTTATGAGTGGGATCGACAAATTTCCTTTTATTTAGTAATTATTAATCTTTTGAAAAGATTTATAAAATGTAAGAAATTTTTTTTGAATGAAACAAAATGAAATTTTTATCTAATGGGTGAAATTATTTAGAATGGGTGTGTGGAGTTTGAATATAATTGTTATTTGAAATGGTGTTTGAACTAGTGGGTGGTGAATTTTGGAATGTTTTGTGAGATTTTGAAATGTGTTTTATTTTAATGTTCTATGATTTTATAAATCATGAGTTTTTAATATTTGGAATTTGATTAATTTTGTGGCCATTGGTTTATAGAAGAAGGGGTGCAGGATGAATATTTGTGTTATCCTCTTGTATTTTCATGAGTGACCACATGAATGGTATTTGTTGGAAAATATGATGGGTTATTCGTTTACCACAAATAATGATATGTGTGTTAATTCAAGAGATTCCACAGGATAATGAGACACAATCTTTCATTTAAAAGGTGTTTTTCAAAAGAATGGATGTGATGTCTGATAATTTGTGGTTGTGCGGTGTATCACCCCATAAAGAGATAATTCATTATTAATGAGTGGAAATAGTATATTCCCTATTGGATGTCCCCCAATTGGTCAATGCAATGGCCTCCATTTTTGAGTTTTCATGCTGAGTTTAGCCATTTTTCCTCCTTGGGTAAGCCGATCCTCTCATATAAGGTGAGTAGAATCAAGAGGCGTTGAATGAAACTGTTGTTTCCTTGAGGAGTTTGATGGTAAAAGGTGACATTGATGACATTAGGATTGAAGGTCCTATCTGGAAGAGATGAAAGGAATATTGTCAGGATTGATGCAATATGTTCTAAGATGTCGATGTTGGATGATGTTTCAAAGGGCCTTTGGGTCTTTCGTTAGTTTCATCAATGTATTAGATTGCGTTAAGCCTCCCATGTGGAAAATCAGGTTACAAGAGGATGTTATTGATGCTTGTATTATTCATGGGTTGTTCGGGGCAGGATTTGGGGAACCTTATTCGGTATTGTTTCTATCTTTTTCAAGGGTCATGTTCGGTGACATCATTCAGTGTTGGTTACCTTGTAAATGAAAGGGCGAAACTTTTGAAACTTTGGTGAACTTCAATTTTAATAAAAGGATGTTATTTTTTTTGGAATTCAGAAACTCTTTGTTTTATAACAGTTTTATTTTGGGTGTACTCCTTCCAAATTCTTCCCATTTAATGTAAAATAGGGGTGGTGTCTATGCATTTTATAATCACCCATTTCTATAAACTGTGGTGTTCAAGTATGTGGTCCTAGTGTGTGTTAAATTCTAGTGGTTCTATCAAGGCTTTATTGTATTTTCTTGTGGTATAGGAAAAAGAAAATTATTTACAGGGTTGTAGTTCCAAACAGAAAGGTAGGAGATGCTTCAATCACCGAAGCTCTAGCCACAAGTTCCAGATTAAAGAAGAAATATAGTAAGGATCCCAAAGAGTATAAGGAATCCCTTTATAATCTCTATCATCCCTTTTGAAAATGGAGGCAGTTCAAATCACCTTTTGTAGCTATTTCATTTCAAGTTGTCCAATGTATTGAAAAGAGACATGGAGACTCACTTCCCCAATGTTGTGAACATTTTATGTAGGAGAGTCATTAATTGGTCGTAAAGATGTGGGTTATTTATAATTTTTGAATCTTAGTGCTTATTCCCCTGTGGGTATGGGCCTATATGTGGTTTTTAATATAAGTAAATCCATAGGATTCAGTTTTAGTATTGGTTTAAATTCATCTTAGAATGGTAATGCCCCGCTGGATTAGTCGACATTATAAGGTTTATAATTTTGTTTAGAGTTTCATTCGTCATTTCCATTGTAGTGGGAAATCTTAATGTGTGGGATTTCTCTCATAGTTATATGGTAATCATTTAATCTACATAGTTCATACAGTGGGGAGACAAACCATGGGTCTTTCCAGGTAACTTTTGATGTAATCTGGTGTTAATAAATTCCTTATCGTGTGGATTCCATTCGGGCCTCTTCATTTTGTTGTTCTGGTTCAGTCACATATGTTGGCAGGTTTATAATGGTGTGGGGTCCATTAGGCTATCCCCAAGCTAGTTTTTTAAATTTGTTCCTAGGTATTTCTTGATGGAAGGTAGTTTCATTTGGAGTTATCTATCCTCGATCACCTCTCTCGAGAAAACATTAGAAATGGATTTTGCCTAAGGGATTTATTGAATTATGGTTGTGGGTGAGTCTCTTGGATATGATTTGATCTTGTTCATTTTTTTAATCATCTGCTGTGGTATCCATTTAATAGTGTGTAAAAAAGTTTTGTATTGAGAGCTTGGATTATGTGGGTGTCGAAGTTACATTCCTTGATCGATCAACTAGAGGTGTTTTGGATTTTGAGGGTGGGTGACAATTAGTGGGGAGTCCTTTTTACAGTATCTTGAGTTACCTAGATAGTATCTTTATATGAGTGTAGTGACTATTCCTCATATCCTTTATTCATCATTGGGAATCTCATTATGATGGGAAGGTGTACCAAGTATTATTTTCTAAATGACATTGTGTTGGAATTTGGGGGTGGAAATCATTATGGTGGGGAGAATTCTCACACTTAGGTGTTTAATTTTCCCTTTTCCAGTTCTAGTTGGGTTTATTACCATTTATCTGAAGAACTGAGTCTGTAATGTTTAATATTTTGTGGTATTTTTCCTTTTATCTATGACGTAGCTTTCCCCTTTGGGTTTGATATTTATTTTTAAATGGAAGGGGTATATTTTTTGGTTGGAATGCTGTAATGCAGGATTGTTTGGTGATTTAGAGTACTCGTGCACATCGGAACTGGTAACCATCTAGTGGGTCTAGTCTTAGATAGAAGTGACTGCACGATTGTTGTATGGTTAGTCAGACATTGCGACTTTGTCTTGCAGTAGGTAACCTCTGTTGTAGAGGTTGTTGCATAGTCATTTTCAAGTTTTAAAAAATAGTGTGGACATATTGTGAGTCCTTCCAACTCATTAATAATAATTTTTTTGTATTTCTTTTTCTCTTTATTTTTAACAAACTCATTCCTCTCTATTAGACCATTTGGCCTCATCTTCCCATAGGATCCCCTACACCTTCCATGGATCATATTGATCTCTCCTCCTTTGGCGATTTTGGTCTCGATTCTTCAAATAAAATTTGGGTAAGTGACTTCGTCCATTTTTTCATTTGGTATTATTGGGTTTTACATGTTTTTCTTTGGGTTCCTCTATCCCATGTTTAGGGTTCCTATTTAGGCTTTCAATCATGGGTTTTTTGGTTTTATATTATTTATAAGAGATTAGTATTTCCACTTTGGGTTATATTTTAAATGAGGATGGGATTTAACACAATTTACTAGTAGTTTGTTCAGGAGATGTTGTTTTTTTCATGTCCTAACATCATTAGATGGATTTGATATGTTTTTTTAGTTCATAAATGTGTTATTTGTTTTGATTATGTGTTGATAGTGGTGATTTTGGAGTGATTGGTGTGATTAAAGGTTGTAAATGGACTCTAAAAAAGAAAGTAGATATGATTTATGTATTTTATAATGAAATGTTTCTAAAAATGATTTTAGGGGTTGTTTGGAAGGTGAGAAATGTATTTTTAAATGAAATATTGGTGTATGTATGTTTAAATGGGGATTTGCAATGGGAAATTGTTCATTTTGGGCATCATAGGCATTATATTCATTTTGAGTATCTATTTTGAAATGTTTGAAAGATTAAAATCTTTTTTTTGAAATGGATTCGGATTAAAAATGAGTTTGTTAATGGGAATGGACCATTAACATGGTTGGTTTTAACTGTGCATTTTTCTTATGTTATGAAATAAGAAATTTGGGAATTAAGTGTGTGATGGTAATGGTTTTAAAAGTGGGGTTCTATTTTGTGTGTGTAAAATGGTAAATGGGTTGTTTTATGATTAAGGGTGGTCCCGTAGAAATTATTGGACTTTCTGTGAGATTGGTGGTACGTGTGACATGTTAACATTTACTAGATCACAAGGGAATCCCAGGTATATAGGTGGGTGAACAAGAACTAGTTCCCTAGTGATTCGGAAGTGGTTTTTCACGATTTCAATCCTCTTCATTGACATTTACAAGACTAAAACAATAATGATGACGAATTATTTACACTAGAACATTGGATATTTCTCCTCTCAAGTGGCTCGTGCATGAACACACTAATGGTTGTGGTTGCTATACAACCTTTCACTCAAGTATGAGGTTCTAGGGTCCTAATTGAGCTGGATTAAGCCAAGGTGATTTAACCATGGTGCTCTACTATAAAGTATGTGGTGACATTCATCGTCATAAATAGGACCACTTGGGTGTTTGTGCTATTTATAGAATCCCTTCCCCATTTATGCTATTTTTTGTGAAATTGGTTTCCTTCAATGTATTATTTTTAAACTATATACCTAATAAATGATTTCCTTAAAAATGTTTTTTTGAATGTTGAATTTATATGAGCATGATAGATTATCTTTTAAATTTAGTATCATGAAACCTATTTCTTGGGTGGAATCCAACTGGGCTTTGCTCAAAAAATACATACACCATTGGGTGTCTGTATATCTTGTTATATGTTTATTCCAGTTAATTTAAAGATGTTCGGTGACCATGTTTTTGGTTGTTAGTAGCCTTATGTCTTGGTATTGGTGGAGTCCGCTTGAGGATATGGTTTCTCATGTGGGATGAATGTTTGGGTAGGAATTTTTTGCTTTCATTATTGTAGTCCTTTTGGGTTTTTATTTAAAGTGTAAAAATCATTTCTAATATTTTCTTGGGATTTTTTGTTTAGTAAGTTTCATTTAATAATTTTAAATATTTTGGTTGTTTATATAAATTAAATTCGGTAAAATCAATCCCAATGAATTTTATCAATACCCAAAAACATGTTCCAGCCTGTGGGGATCGAGAACACCCCTCAGGATATTCCAAAGATCAGGTTGGGTGCTGAGTCACATGGATACCTGGCTCGATTCATGAAAAAATTAATTTCCAATAACATTAATTTTCATCCACTATATGATATAGTGATCAGAGAATCCATGAAACAACAACCAGTGGACTTTGGTAAGAATTAGGTATGTGTACCAACCAATGAAAAAATTGTTGTGTATAACTAATTCCTCCATTATCAACATTGTGTGAGTTTGTGATTGTTAACAGTACAAAACATATTCATTCCTCTTAGATAGGGTATAGGTTCGAGAGTAATAGGTTTTAATTAAAATAAATTAATATTCAATAAAAACAGGGGTCCCAGATTCACCTTTCCCTCTTCGTGTCCCTTTACGATCCATATTTCCTCTACATGTATAAAATATCACCAATATGATAAATAATAAATTTGATATAATAATTTATACTTTTTTATGGTGAGAAAATACAATTCTTATTGAATATTTAATGAGAATATGAAAAAATTCATCAATATATTTAGTTCATATAATATAATTTTTTAGTGTAATTTACTAATCACCATATAAAAAACAATATTTGAATATATTAAATTCCCTAATGTGTTATGATTATGTTTGTCAAAATAATTTTTTTGGGGCACATACATCTATATGATATAATATAAAATTTTTAAACCATTTTTAAGAAAATCATTGTTATAGAAATTAACAAAAAGTGATATTTACATCATCATTGAAGATATCTAGATATTTGTGTTAGGGATAGAGTGTTCCATTTAATATCACATAGGATGAGAGTAATTATGTATGGATATAAAGTAATTATATAATTTATGTATATTGGACTTATTGAGATCCTTCATATAATATTTTTATTACCAATTTAAACAAATATCTACTAAACTATTCTCACGTACATAATGTGTTCATCCTTATAAACGAATAAAAAATATATATTAGATCCCTTACATGTACTTAAAATTATGGTTATACTACATGGTCTCGAACACAAATATATGATAATGTAGGTGAATATGTTGCATAAATGATAAAAAGATCTACAAAATAATATAACACACCTATAGTGTATAATCCCTCCCCTTAGATGATGTATGTTTCATTTTTATTACAGTTAATCATTAATGAAAATGATTCATAGAATGATTCCAATATTGAGGAATGTATTTGTGGTGTTTTGGTGGTCTGAGACATGAAAAGATGAAAAATGGGGACCATATGGGGTATAAAACATGGTTAGAGCATGTTTTGTACTAACTGCATGCTAGTATAATGCACCTTATGGAAGGAATGTTCTCGAAAAAAGAATATTGTAAAGGAATCATGGAAAACCATCATCATTCGGTAGATCCAACCACATGACATCAAAATAGACTTTCAAAAAGGGAAGGATACCTAGTAACCCATAAGACATATGTATCAATTAGGGAGTGGAGACTGAATGGTTGGTGTATAGGTTCCCAAACCATGTTCCCTAACTGTGTGTCCAATTCAAATATTGATTTGTTGACCTTTTCTGCCTAATCTATATACAATCATACACTATTTTCATTATCATTTTACAGGAAGTGGGTTTTTTCTTTTAACCAAATCCCTGAATCTCTTCCAAAAATCAATATCCATAAATTAATATGTGTTTGGAGTGACGTTTCATGTGAATTAAAGAAATGGGTATGTCTATGAATATTTTGCTTATAATTTCTGGAAGAATCATGGTTGAATGTTTCTGCCTATTCTAAAGTCCATGAAGCCTAATTCCAAGGATTAATTTAAATTGGTGTTTGGGGTTGATTTATCAGGAACCAATGATAAATCATGGGTGAGTAGTCTTCTACGAGAATAATATTGGTGGTCTATAATCCATGTCTAATATTCTAGAGGCCATTCAAGTGTATGAGATTATTTTATTTTGATGAGATGTTGTGTATTTGTCTCCATAACTAATGGATGAAAATAAAACTATTAATCGATCAATAAAATCCTTTATATACAAAATTTTCCATGTTAATGATTTCAACATAGAGCATTAGGCCACCCACTAGGTGGGAAAATCCCAAGAAAAAGGATATTTGGGGTTTTAAATGTTGCAATATGAGGAATACAAGATTAAACTAGTTTTTTGTGTCATTTTGGATTATATCATTATATAATAGGTATTTATTTTGAATTAGATTTTTTATCTATTATAAAAATGAAGAGTAATAATGTGTATATGTCTAATGGGTCTTGTATATATTTAAAAATGGATTTAATGATCCGTAATGGTTTTCTTAAATACAATTGTTTTTTTATGAATATAAATTAGCAATAGATGTTGAGTGAGGTAATCTATGAGAAAATTTATAAACGATAGTTGTGTACCCTTGATGTTTATATGTGTTCGAATGACCAAGTAGTTTGGGCCTTCGAAATAGTGAATTAATGAAATGTTTGGGAATGGTGGACATGATATTCCATATATACCAGGTAGGAATAGAGGATATGATTCTCCATAACCATTGGTAATATTTTTGGAAATATAATCCCTTTTCCTAGTTATAGAATGGAAATATTGGATTATTTAAATACTTTATGTGAAATTATAGACATATAATTCCTTATCCATGGATTTGGTTTCAACTAAATGATTAAACTCTAATAGAATTTTTCATGGTATGTGTAATTGAGGGAGTTCGACTTGGTATTTCATAAGGGAAATGATTAATTGTTTCCCCTTCTATTTAAAATTATTTACATCAATATGACATAGAATACTAGAAAGGCCAAGAAGGTATTGATGGGATGGGGACATGGGATAACTAAATTTAAAAGGTGGCTAACAAATAAAATTATTAAAAAGGAAACATGTTTCATTAATGAATTGTTTACTATTTAAGCTACCTTTTGTATACCCTATTATAATAGGTACTTCATTATATATCATTGGGGGTGGCCGAATGAAGTGTACTCACACCCTTCTCGAGACATCATTAGTACTTGAATAGACTCAATGATTAGATGTTAGGATAAGTGAAATAGACTAATATTAGCAGGCTAATTTGGGATACAAGATAGATCATGGATGTGTTTACTAGACTAATACCATGTGATGTTTTTTGGAATATCAGTGTAGTTTTTTTTATTTTGATACATTATTCAATTAGGAAATGACGTGTTTACTATATTTTGATGTAATAATTTACCTTGTTTTTTGAATCAATTACATAATTAATGGTTATTTACTATTATTAAATATAAAATTATTATTTTTATTTTTGTTATTGTGAAACTATGTTGAAGGCACTATAGTCTTCCCACATTCATTATTATATTCAGATTAAAAGATGGATGCATCTGGTATATAGGGAGACACAGTTGTGGTCATGTACCAAACCAACCTAGGGAATTGGTTTATGATAACCCATTCTATGACATTACCATGTGGTCTAAAGTGGTTTTTTATTTTCTATTATGTTTATATATTTATAATGATAGAAAATAAGTTATAATGTGTTAGGCCTTGTAAATAATCATACACATGAGAATAGTGAACTAATGTGTAGTGGAAGACACATGTTAACAATGTTGGATTATTGTTCTCAATGGTCTCTTTTTATAGTAATATGGTATATAACCTTTGGTTATACACATGTTGTGTAAGTTTATTGATTTCTAAAATTTCACTTGTGGGTCGGGGGTTTATAGGGTTTTTAATGACCCTAACTGTTATAAATTTTTTTTTCCATTTTTATTTAATTTAATACCTTATGGATATAGAAAAAAAAATCACTTCATTCATTTTATTATAAACAATTGTATTTAAAAGATCATTAATATTATTAACTTTGATAATATAGTCATTGAATAGAGATCATATGACTAATATAAATGTAGGTTTTTAATAAATCATTTTGTCAGAGAAAAAGGAATTTATGGCTTCAACTAGTTGTATTTTACCATATAAATCCTATTTATAATGGATTCTTAGGCTGGGATAATTTCTATATTTTTCCCCAAACCAAGCCCATATGAGATCCAACAACATAAGCATGAGAAAATCTTATTACGGGATAATATCATCCTCATTGATATCATTGTATAAAACATGTTCACCTAATGGACCCATAAAATCCACACCATTGAAAAACATACTCTGAGGGTGTGAACTGGAACAATAATGGAATGTGTATCAAGACTTGGCAATAAGAATTTTTTAATTATTTTTCATAATTTAATGAATATATCTTATACCTATTATTTTTACTTTTTAAGTAATTTTTATATCACAAATAATATATCTGATTTATATTCAAATTCTATTAAGAAATAAAATTTTATGGATTAATGTATTTTTCAAATAAATTTTATTTTTCTAAAATATTATTATTACATAATTAATTTCAATTATAATTGATCATATACTATTTTATGACTTCAAATGTGTTTCTTATAAATCTTTGAAAACTATTTTTTTGAAACCTCCTCATTTTCAGTAAATGTTAGTTTTCATTTTAAATTTGAAAATTTATATATCTATAAAATTATTCAAATGAAATGAATATCATTTCTTGAATTAGGCTATTGAAATTATCAACAGAAAATTTTTTATATTTTTCTGAGACAGTCAATTTTTTTTTAAATTAGATATCACAAAAATATACAGTGTTCTTTATGATATAATAACAGCACAATAGTGATGTAATAAATACTGTAAAAGGTATACTCATCCATTTATAAGTTTTTTATTTAAAATAATGACTTTTTATGTTTATTTTATTTTTTTATAGATCCATAGTGAATCCTCCAAGGGAAATAATAAATTTTTTGTTTTTAAAATCATTTCATTCAAAGTGTGACTCACATCCACATAAGAAAGGGAAACATTATATTATCATCATATTGTGGCCTTATAAAATAGTGTATTACACTCCCCATTGGAATAATCAATGTGAAAAACCATGGAATGGTTTTTCATTTTGAATATTTAATTTTTTAGTTTCCAAAAACAAATTAATGATGAAATCTGCATCATTCCAAAATAAACCCACCCATTCTTGCAGTTCTCTTCACTAAACCTCTTTCAATCTTGTCCAAACTTGTACCTATACTCCCTATAGTCCTCCCAATTATCTTCCAATCTACCATGAATCCTCTCCTAATCCTATAGAATAACATATTCATGTAATAGATTTCTCTCCACTCATTTACATTTAAGAATATCTTTTATATTATTATTTTAATTTCAATTTTTGTAAGTTGGTATATAATGTTCCCTGATATCCTTACTATCCATTTTATGTCTAATTTATGATAGATTACATTTAATCTTATTATTCTACCGTATAATCCATTAGTAACACTCGTTGCTCTGCTAGAATTCTGTAAGGGATTTTTCTTTTATCATGTATATTCAAGTACTTCTTTTTATATTATGCTTATCAAGGTCCATTATTATACGTTCAGATATGATCTTACAGGATCACCTAAATCTTCATTTTACATATAAGTTATGGTATTTCCTTGTAACTTTCATTATTCCCCAATAATTCTTTATGTACGCATGTTACTATGCCTAAATTACACAAGGGATTCTTTTTATACACTTTTTATCAAGCACTTCATTTATGATATTCCCTTTACATTTACAATTCCATAAGTCAGGATAAAATCATATATATTAAACATATATTAAATTTGATATTTATATGATGGGATACCTTTCCCACTCATTTATCCCTCTTATGAACCCTTATGTACACCCATTACTATGCTGAAATTTTGTAAGAAATCCTTCATCCTTATTTTTCTTAAAGAATTCATTTTTTGTTATCTCTTTTGAATTTTTATTTTCTATATTGTGATATGTTCTTAAATATATATATTACTATATATTTCATGTTAGATGCTGATATACCCTTTTCTCACTCATCAACCCATTTTATTAATTTCTATATGACTCCATTATGATTCCAAAATTGCACCATGATTTTTCAGGAAAAAATCATCAAGTACTGACTTCCATACCTACTTCAATAACAAGGGTATTCTACTTCATTACATTCTGGGATTTTCCCTTGACAAGTAACAATCAAATATCCATCAAATTAATCATGAGGGGAACCAATTATAGGACAAGGTCAAGATCATCGAGATCATATCCCAAAACATGTTCACTAAACATCCCCATGAAGGCCCCACAAACGCACAACATACTCTTAGGGTGTATAGTTGTGTAATAATGGTATATGTATAAAGACCCTAAAAATATGAATCTATACAATATTTTTGGATAATTCAATCTCTATATTTACTTCCTATTAATGTTACTATGTAAATTCTTTTTAATGAACAAATATAATTTTTGGTTAATATTCAAATTCAATTAAGGAATATATTTTGATGAATTAATTAATTTTTTAAATAGATAATATTTAAATAAAATCCTGTTATTAGATTAAATTTTTATATATAAATGATCATATAAATTTTTATGATGTCAAATGTAATTTTTATTAGGTTTCATGTACTCTTTATAACAGATACATATCAATTTCAATAAATTTCAGTTATTATTTAAAAAGTGAAAATTAACATATTTATAAAATTATGAAATAAAAATAATATCATTTTTTGAATCATGATTTCAAAATTATTCAACAAGGACTTTTTCATAATTTTATGAGATAGACACATTTTTGTATATAACATAAATATTGTATAAATATACGGTGTGTTTTATGATATCATAATAGCCCCATATAGATGTAATAAAAACTATAAAAGTTCTAATAGGCCAAATATAGTTTTTAAATTTTTTTATTTTGTGTTTATTTGAATTATTTCATAAATCCTTAGGGAATCTTCTATGACATAAAAAATATTTTATCAATTAAAAATCATTTATTTGAAAGTGTGACTCACCTACACATAAGAAACAAAAATATTTTATTATATTCACCCCATTCCTTTATAAATTAATTTATTCCACTACACATTGGTAAAAACCATGGGAAAAACTATTTTATGGTTTGTGGTTTTGAATATTTTATAATATATAGTCTCAATACAAAATATTAAAAGAATCCCCATACATTCCAATATAAACCAATCCATGGTCCCATTTATCTTCACTAAAAATAATTTAATCTCATCTAATCTCATCCCTATAAACCCTATATTCCTCCCAAGGTTCCCCCAACCTCCCATGAATCTTCTCCTAAGCCTTTGGAGTCACATATCCATGTAATTTATTTCTCACATCTCATACCCTTTCACATATTTTTTTTATACTATTCTTATAAAATTTTATTTTAATATATTGGGATATGATGTTCCATGATCCCCTTAATTCCCATTTTATGTCCAAATTATTAGATATTATTTTAACAATCATTAATACCCCCTTATAATCTTTTATGTGATCCTATAACTATGCTGAAATTTTGTAAGGGATTTCTCTTTTCTCATATCCAATAAAGTAGCTCTTTTATATTATAATTATTAAATTCCATTTTAGTAACAACCCAAGCCCATTTTACAGTAAATTGGTTCACCGTGTTAGGTCGTCACATGACCCCAGGCTTCCATCCCCATAATCTAGAGGTAGCTGACTAGCAGTCAGATTCTAATAGGTCACATGGGGAGACTTTACCCGCATTACCAGAGTAATACACATCAGATAAAAATATAAATAGTGTAAAAATTAATAAATAACCAATAAAAATAATTTCCAAACATCTACCAAATTGAGTAAAAACAAAAAGTAATTGAAACTATGTATGGTCGTGCTATAATGAAAAGTGAACAAAACAAATAAAATAAAAGAAGCAGAATCCTTATAATGGTCCTGAAATCAATTTTGGAACCTCATCGATGCATGTCCCTCATCCAACTCATATCCCTATCATAGGTCCCTTTCCCTTATCTATACCTACAAGAATTAAATCTACTCTGGTACCCTACAGCGTCCCGAGCATGGTGGGAGTACAACTTAGTAGGCCCCCACAATTGACATCTAAAAATATCCAATGTAACAGATAGTATATGAAAGTATAAATAACTAAAAAGATAAGGGAAGTTAATTCAAGGTCCACTAGTTGAAAATCTCTTCTATATACACTAACAAAGGACCCAATTCATTATGTCTCTCTTTTACTAGTTCATCATCAATCACAATGTTAATAAGTTAGGCATTCATAACATTCACACATAGATCAAGGAATTTAACATTTTTCATAAGGGGATAGATAATTCCTGATCTCACTACGGATAACATATCACAACATCACAATATCCTAACCTCATACCCTCAACCTGGCTGGAATAAAACCATTAGTGGAATAGGGCTCTGTCCCCTTCACTAACCCATGTATTATTGGTGGAGTTAGAGAGTCCATGCAACTCAACCCGTGGGAGGATCCTCATTACTCAATCCCATACCTCAAGCCATGTCCACATGGTTATCCATACATTCAAAACACACCACCATATCAAAACAAAAATTAAAAATATAAAAAAAAATCATAATTCGTAATAATCAACATTGTAAATCATATTGTTCCATATCCCATTAACAAACATTCCATTTGCATCCCTTATTAAATTTAGCCCAATTCCCATTCGGAAGCCTCTCACACTAAGAATATTCAATAACTCCCATATATCAACTAATTAAAAATAATCATAAATCGAAATATGAAATTCCCCTCAACAAATTTTCCCATTGCACATATCATTTTCAAATTATTATATTCATCAGTTCACATGAACAAATTCTCTTAGGCATATCAAACATAATTCACATGCCTGAAACCCCAATCAAAATTTACTAATACCTCATTAGGACGTCCATAATTAATATCACATACTCAAAAAGTGCTCTAAAAGATCAAAAAAAACATAGAACATACTTGGCTAATTCTAGGTTCAGAAAGTATCAGTGCACCACATGGGTTACCTTAAATACTACAAAGCATCATGGATGCGTCCCTTTGGGAAAATAAGGGTTTCCATTAATAAATTAGACATCCTAAGATACTAAATCACACAATGTGTTTCAAAATACGAACAAGAAGTAACAATGAACAATGTCATCCTGGAAAAAATTTACAAAAAAAATTAGGATATAACATGTACGCCACATAAAAAAAATAATTGGTGAAAAAACTCCCAAACATGGACATAGATCCTGATTCAACCACCTCTTAAAGATTCAACCATGATCTCCCCTGAAATAATAGTTTTTAGTGATTAAATTGTATATGAGAGAAAGATGAAACCCTAGTTGAGAATAAGAATCATGGAGAAGATTAGACATACCCAGAGCTTCGATCTGCAACCAATGGCGCTCCCAACATCCCAGAGGTGAAGGAGATTCATCCATGGAAGCTATTGGGGGTTCTTATTCTTCATTTGGGTTATGGTACGAGATAGTTGAATATTCCATGTGAGGATATAACATAAAAGAGTGGAATGTTTGTAAATTTATCAACTTCACTGGGTTGTACGGTTTACCGGCCCAGTTTTCCAAATCGTGCCCAAACTATGCATGGGCCACAATCCAAAAATCCACCATTTTCACAATTTCCATGGAATTCCACATGGTTAGCGTAACTGTGAAATAACCATGCGCAAGCCTCTATCCATGGCTACATAGTTACCTTGGATTCTTTACACAGTATTCACTAATCAAGTGAAATCCATGGAACATGCCCATAAAACTATTTCTTTATCCGATTTCATGCCTTGAACCCTGAGGACACCCCTGATCATTCTAATGAACATGGGGAAACACTTATTTAACCCAAATAAAAGACGTAAACTGAAACATTAACCAACATACCACTTGGGGAATATGGGATCTTACAACCTCTCTACCATAAGATGGATAAACCTCACACTGCTCTTCTTGAAAATCATTGGGTTTCTGATGCAAAGAGATCGGTACACTGGGTCGACATATATGATCCTCTATCTCATATTTGATCCTAAACGTTTCCATGATTCCATATAAAAATAACCAAAGGAAAATCATTTCCCTGAAAAACCTTCTCACTATGGTCCGAAATACAAACTGGATGCTCCTCAAAGGATGAATTAGGCTCAAGCTCAACATCATTAACATTTATCACATGAAATGGATTAGGTTGATACTATTAGAGTAGTGATACATAAAAAATGTTATGCATCCCTCTATACCATTATGGGAGAGTCAATCAGTAAGATACTGGTCCAATCTACTCCACAATCTCAAATAACCCCTCATTACTAGGTGCCAATATTACATATTTCTAGATTTGTTGGTTACCCAACCATGGTGATAGCTGAAGAAACCCACTATATTCTACCATGAAATCATGAGGTCTACGACAACGATTCTCATATGAATTCTTCCTACTCTTAGCCATTTTCCAAATCTTCTAAACTAACTAAACAATCAATGCTGTCTCATGCACAAGACTCTGTTATAATTACTTAGACTCCAAAACAAATAAAAAACACAATAGGGAATTTAATGGTCTCCTGTAGAGTGGTTCAAAAGGTTCCATCATAGTTGTATCTTGGAAGGTGATTTGGTAAGAGAACTCAACAAGAGATAAATTATTTTCCCACAATCCACCAAAATCCAGAATACTTTCTCTCAACATGGCGTCTAATACTAGAATCTTACACTCTGACTACCTATCAGTTTGTGGGTGATATGTGGTTCATAAAACCCCTTGGGTACCAAGTGCCTTCTGTAGTCCCTTCAAGAAGCACGATGTGAATCAAAAATCATGACCCAAATCTATGGATCTCACCCCACCATGTCTTATCCCTATCAATCAAACATATGATTCACCCAACTGATTGGTTTTGTATGTTTCCATGATTGGAATGAAATGAGCCACCTTATTCAACCGATCCACAATGACCTGTATTGCATCATTCTTTCAAGGAATCCCTAGAAGACCCACTATGAAGACCATTATAATTTCATTTCACTTCCATTCTAGAATGGGAAATGACTATAAAAACCCACCTAGACACAGATTCATTCCTTCACATTATGATAAGTAAGGAATCACGCCACAAAAAACACAACCCCATTCTTCATTCCTGACCACCAATAATGATTATGAAGATCATGATGAATTTTAGTCAATCCAGGTTGTAAAACCAACTTCAATTCATAGAAATAACACATCAAATATTTGTGGTCACCCACCAGTACCCCAACATGGTCCTAAATATAGATGAATCCATCGGCACCCACATCCCTCGTAGGATTTGTCTCCCCACCATTAAGACATTCCTTCTTGGAAAAACACTCTAGATCTTCTATCTTACTTCCTTGACCAAGCTCAAAAGTTTATAATCAATCATTATTGATGAAAAGGTAATTTTTCCAGGAAAAACCTGGACCTCTAGGGGAATCTCAGAAAACAAAGCCACAATTTTCCATTCATAGTTGGATTTCTGAACCCCCTGACTCTGAGTCATCCGTCTCATGGAATACACAACACTATTCCCTTTACAAGGTTTGTAAAACAACCTAAAATCAAAGGATTTTTGGTACTCAACCCACCTTCACATTCAAAGAATCAAATCCCAATAAGTGAATATGCACTTAAGATTTTAAGAATCAGTAAACACCATAAATCATTCTCCCAATAATTAATTCATCGAACACATTAAGGCATAAACCATAGTATCTATATCAAGATAATGAGTTGAGAAATTTTTGTAATTATTTCTCTACTATCTTGACCAATAAGATACATCCTGATCATATTGCATCAACACTACACCATTTCCAACACTAGACACATTACAAAACAATGTGTACTTTTTATTGGGTTCAGATATGATCAGAATCGGTGTGGTAGTCAACTGCCTCTCCAAAACATGAAAAGAAGTTTTTCATGCATTTGACCACTCAAACATAACACCCTTCTTGGTTATGAATGAGTGTGGTTTTACCAATGATAAATATCCATAATGATCCTCCATTAGTAACTCGAAAAACCTAGAAATCTCTGAACAATGAAAACATTCTTATGCTGCTCCCATGACTCCACAACATACACCTTCTATGGGTCTACCAACAAACCTATCAAAAAAATGTTATGTCCCATGAAATTCACTATATTAATCTAAAACCAACATGATGAAAGCTTTGAATTAATCAAATTCTCTGTTAGTGTACTCAAGATGTTGTCAAGATTTTTGGCATGATCGTCAACACTTTATGAGTACACCAATATTTCATCAGCAATGACCACCATGATATGATATAGTTATGGGTGAAAAAAGTTATCCATTAGTGACATGAACATAGATGGTTCATTGGTCCAACCGAACTAAACAACTAAAAAATTTTAAATACTGTACCTACTCCATAATATTTTAAGTGTTGTATTAGAAGGTCCCTCCCTTAATTGAAGGAATCCTTATCTCAAATAGATTTTAGAGAACACTGAAGAACTCCTCAATTGGTTATATAGGTCATCAATTTTTGGAAGTAGTTATCAGTTTTTTACAGTCATCTGCATTAGCATCCTATAATTGATACATAACCTCAACAACATGTCATCCTTCTTAGAAAATAGCATTAGTGATCCCAATGGAAACATACTTGGTCAAATGAATACATTTTGCACCAACTCATCCAGTTCCCCATTAATCTCTAATTTTTCTCCAAAAAGCATTCGATATGGTGGATAGAAACTGGTGCTTCCCCTGTAAGAAAGATGATTTTGAAATCCACATTTCTTTCTGGAGGTAGTCCATTGAAATCCTTAGGAAACACAACCTGATATCGAACCACCACCAGAGGAAAGACTCATTTCTTTATATCTCCATCATCAAGAATATGTCATTATACATGGGCTATGAGTTCCCATAAATACTAAAAAATAATCCATGCACATCCTACTCAAACATTCCATCCACCATGAAGGATATATATGTATCCATCGGGAGAGGAAAAAGTAATAGTAAAATGGTTACAATCGATATTGGTCTTATACATCACCCTGTAGTAAATACCCATGATCTGGTCAAAACCTAATATCTCGAGGAAAAATAGGATCCATATAAAATGATAACCACCTAACTCTATAGATAAACCTATAGAATTCCTTACATTCTCAACTCAAATCCATAATAGTGTACTAATTAACATATCCCCACAAACATTTTCCATGGATAGGTCCAAACCAACCACGAACTGTGAAAACATAGAAGAGTGCGATGAACCTATGTCAAATAGCGCATTTTCAAGTGTGGAAGATAAAATAATCGTTCCATGAATGGTAGAAATCCCAACCTCAAAACCTACATGTGTAGACTGAACTGTGTGATGATTCACTATACCTCTATCATAGGATCCATGCTGAGTTCCCTGGACTGCATTTCCATGCGGATGCCAATGGTCTTATAACGTAGTTCCACATTCACCACCCCCCAGTATGGCTAGTGGAGCTCTAACTAACTGCCTAATATAGGGTGATCGATCCCGTTACTATACTCAGAATCTACCTCTTACTTTTATCCATAATCAACTTCCGAGGGTTCTTGAAGAACATCTGTATATGTCCCAACCTTCCACAAGACCAACACTCAGCTTGTTATTATGGAAATTGGCCCTACATCTTCCCTGGCCTGGCATAATTATAGAAGAGCACCTAATCACCAACAAGAGAAATTGACCCTCTCTTGTGAATATTATGCACACATTAAACCTATTATATCCTTCAAAAATGAGGATTCCTTTCATTAGATCTTGTACCATATGTTCACCAAGATGTCACCACAAGTCCATTCCCTGAAGTTCACTTCAGGATTCCTTCTGCTATAAGGGCTCGATCCACTGCTTCTAAAACCCCCTACAAAGGGAATATGTTCACTTGGGATCTATTTTCATTCCTAATATGATCCTAGATTCATTTTTACATAGCCTCCTCATATCCAACAATCATTAGGGTGAATAGGTGAAGGTTAGTGAAATGACTAGCATAATCCATCACTGAGGAATCACCTTGAGTCAAACTCATAAACACTATGTCCTTCTACTGCCTCATGGATTCAAGTTTATTTTGTTCCAGACACTTTTCTTGGGAATCCTCCAATCCATTCCTTTAACCAGCTCCATTTGAACCATAACATCCCACCGATTATTGGACTATATTATTAACATGTAGGAATATAACATGACTCTCTTCACTAGAGGAGTCTCCATTTTTTCAAGAGTATTCTATATAAAACCTATCCAAAAATATATTTCCTTTGGCCCACACAATTTGGTAATGGTCGGAGGGTGTTGTATCTGAAATTCCATGGTCAGCTCGAAATACTCAGCACAACCCACTCTGGGTCATGTTCCATCATCTGTATAAAATGAGAAAGGTTTTCATGAAACTGTTCATCCTTATTATCTTGAACAACATATCCTCTTACTCCACTAATGGGGTGAGTTTTCAGAAATTTACTCATATTGCCCAAATGGAACATTTCATCATTAAGTAATTAATATATAATGAAAATATAAGGTTTAGAACACACCCCATAAATATTTCACAAATATAAAGGAATTATCTTAATTAATTACCAAAACAACAATTTCCCACACACCACAAAAACATGCCTGCCCATACCTAGCACACAACCCTCAATAATCTATATAATGATCATGGATAACATGAGGTAACTAACTCACTCGACTACAAGACATACCTTATACACTGTTTTAAAACCATTCTCACATAGAAAATTACTCCAGTAACATTTCATTCCACATATCTCTCTTAATCAATCATAATTATTTAATTATTATTTACAATTCTCACCAATTTTTATCCCATTTTTATTGTTTCATTAAACATAATTTTACCCACTGTTAAGAAGGTAAAATGCATTCTAATATGTATGTCCCACACACCCATCCATAGTGTGTGCTCCTACATTGAGTCATGTCACATATATACATAGGTTCCATGAATGATGCATGAATGAAAATCCTCTTTCCATTCAGGCAATGAGAAAAATATTATATAATGGTCACATCCTACCACAGGTGCAATACCCAATGGTGAAATATCATTAAATTTAATAACACACAACAAGAAAAATAATTCCTACCATGGGTGACATGGGGTATCCCCCATACATCAACATTCTACTCCCATGTATGAGATCATTAACCAGGGTGGACACTATCCTCATTTCCTTTATATTATCCCCAAATAGAATGAAAGAGTTAGGAACTCCTCTGATACTCCTTTGTAACGTCCCCAACCCAAGTGCCACAAAATTGATGCACTAAGCCAGGTTATCACAAGAACTCAAGCATTCCACCATATACATCAGAGGTTTTTGAATAGCATTAATGTCTAAGAGGTCACATGGGGAAACAAAACCCTTTTTAATTGATTAATCCACAATAGATCACA
This sequence comes from Viscum album, assembly GCA_963277665.1. Lineage (NCBI taxonomy): Eukaryota > Viridiplantae > Streptophyta > Magnoliopsida > Santalales > Viscaceae > Viscum > Viscum album. Next base: position 1,119,985,689 of record OY728120.1, read on the forward strand.
ATTAAAATAGTATAAAAATTACGTAACTACCACTCACATTCATGGTCAAGCCTCTCCCAAACATGGTACCAACCCAATGAAACAGTAAATATGTCATGGCATGTTACAATTATAGGCGAACAAAACCCAAAATAAAGAAAAATAGTAGAATCCCCATAATTTTACTAACTCCACGTCTAGAACCTCATCCATGCATGTACCATGTCTAATTCAACACCCTACCATAGTGCTCTTTTCCTTGTCCTGACCGGAAAGTATGAAATCTTTTCGGGTACCAAACGACGTCTCGAGCAGGGTGTAAGTAAAACAAACTACTCCACCACCAACATTGTGTACAAATATCCAGTCTAATATATAGTGCATGCAAGTATAAATAAATTAAATTTAATGTAAAGAAAATTTGTGGGCCCCTAGTTAAAAATATTTACATTACTATGGTAATCAATGTACTGATTCATTATGTTTCTTTTATTAATAGATCATCATCGATCAAAATATTCATATGTTAGTAATTCACATCCTCCATGCATGTTTCATTGAATTTAAATTTTTTCATAAGGGAATAAATATGTCCCTAACATACTAGGGACTAATATTAAAAATATTGCAATATCCTCACCTCAAATCAACAGCCCGAGTGGAATTCAATGATTAGGGGAATAGAGCTATGTCCCCTTTCATTAACCTATGCACTACAGGTGGAGTCATAGCATCATTGCAACTCAACCCATGAGAGGAACTCCAGTCCTTTATACCACACCTAAAGCTATGTGGACACACTTATACATCCATTCACCAAACACAACCATATCACATCCCAACTCAACTAATATATATAACAATAATAATCCATAATTATCAACAAGGTAAATCATATTATGCCATATACCATTAACACTTTTTAAATTTATATCACGTCGTCCATTTATCACAATTCTCATTCTCAATCCTAGCTCACTAATACTATTCAATATCAACATAATATTAACCCTTTACAAATATTCATATAGACCCATATAAAATTCCCTTCCATGTATATTCCCATTTCACAAACCATTATCAATTTAACATATTCACTATTTCATATAGACTAACTTGTATAGGCATATCGAACATATTTCATAAGCCTCAAACCCCAACCACAATTAACCAATACCCCATTTGGAATTCCATTAATAATATAACATTTTCATCAAGGTCTCTACATGATCACACTACAAAAATGAATATATATAGCTAATTCTTGGTGTGGAATGTATCAGCACACCCCATGGGTGGCCTTAAATATGTCAAATCATCCTTGATGATTCCATTAGAGATCATGAAGGTTTATATTTACTATTTAGAAAACAAAAAATACAAAATCTCACCACGGGTTTCAAAATCACAAAATTAATTGACCATAAACAATGTTAGAAATACCCAAATATACAATAAAAATATAGGATATAACATATAGGCCACCTACACCAAATCTAATGGAGAACGCAATCCCAATTAATGCCTTTGATCCAGATTTTTCCTCCAATTAAATCTTCAGCCTATATTTCTCAGTAAAAGAACGTTTTTGTAGATTTGGATGGAGATGAGAGAAAGAGGAAAACCCTAATCAGGAATAGGAATACAAGAGGAGATTATACATACCAAGAGCTTTTATCCACAATAGAATGCACTCCAAATGGGTTAGATATTAATGAGACTCATCCTTGGAAGATCTTGGGAGCTCTTGTTATTCATTAGGTTTAGAGGGAGGGGAAATGAGGAAAATATTGAGAGTGGCTCTAAAGACATAGAGTGTCAATTCTATAAATTTCTAAACAGCACTGTGATGCACGGTTTAACGACACGGGTTTCCAAACCATGCAAAAACCATGCATGATAAACTATCCCAAAATCACCCCTTTGCACTATTTCCTAGGAATTTTTCATGGTTAGATTAACTTTTAGATAACCATGCATCAGCCTTTGTCCAAGGATGCATGGTTACCAGGGATAGACCACACAGTTTTCACTAATCATATGAAAACAATGAAACATTCCTATGAAACTACATTTTCAAACTATTTCATGCCTTGAACCCCTGGAACACCCCTTATAATTCTCATGAACTTGTGGGAAAACATATTTAACAAAAATAGGGGACATAAAATAAAGCATAAACAAACATACCTTATCAAGAATCGTGGATCATAAAATTTTAATATCATTGGATATGATGTTACATGATCCAATTAAAGTCCATTTGATGAATAAATGATGAGATATTCCTTTCACTCTCATTAATATCCACAACAATCCTTTATGTACAGCTATTATTATGTTGAAATTACATAACATATTATCTCTCTAAACTTTTTATCATGAACTAAATTTATGATATTCCTTTTTGATTTTAATTTTTAAAATTTGGGATACATTCTTACCTATTCCCCTTACTGTTAATTATATGTTTGAACGATGAAAGACATTTAACACTCATGTATCCTTCTTATAAACCTTATGTACACCTGTTACTTTGATGAAATTTTGTAATATGTCTTCCACCCTCCTCTTTTATCAAGAATTCATTTAATTTAATGCCCAATAAATTTATTTTTCCTATATTGGGACATGTTCTTAAATATCCCTTGTACTTTCCATTTCATGTCTAAATTATGAGAGACCCATTTTTCTCTCATCACCCCATTTTATGAATTTCTATATAACGTCGTTAGACTACCGAAATTGGACCACTATTTTCTATACCAAAACCATCGAGTAGTGAATACCATACCCATTTCTCTATACTGGGAATTCAACTTCATGAATATATACTTTTTTATTGGGCACTTACATTTATGTATTCCAAATTCATATATCATGGATAAATTATTGTGTTGAATGAAACCCTATTGTTGGATCTATTTGGAATACATAAAACTGAGAATGAAATGATTACGATGGGTAAGCACTGATTATACTCAAATGCATTGGGTAATGGTTAGTATCATGATACATCATGTTGTTATATGGGATTTACATGATTCCATTATGGGAGATTTTCCACTATGGGGTCTTGGAAGATTTATCCATTATCTATGTATTATGTAGGGTTTTATATTTTTCCCTTCTTTTCCATAATATGATTTTCATTTAATATAATTCCTTATTACTCATGTTCCTTATAAAATGTTGATATTCATTGTCTAACATGTATTATTATCCTCATTCTATTCCATGTTTATTTCTATATTAGTCAATATAGCTCACCCCTTTCTCATGTATTCCTCAGGGTATCCTATGTAGTGTTATGTATGAAAGAACATTTTGGTCATGTTAAAAATTTATTCTATAAAGATATTTATTTTCTTATTATATGTTGTTATGTAATGTACTAATTTCATAAGAACACTAAGCTCTTGAACTTTTGAGTTGTATTATGTTATATTATTTTTAATAAATCATATATATGAATAAAGATAAGATTAGGATCTTTATAGGTTTTTTTAGGAATTCGTCATTCTCGAAATTAATGAATTTATGTTGAAGGAATCATGTTATGAAAATAGATAATATAGTTTATGGGATTTTTGAGGAAAACCAAATTATTTTATGTTATTTTTTTCTATTGGAATGAAAAGTTCTAATAATGATGATGAAATTGTGTATTTTGATATATGAAAATTGAAATTCATAAAATAGAAGACAATAAAACACATTTAATTATTGATGTTTATTTTACCCTGAGCTGGACAGGACTTGGGGTATGGGTTATTGGTGGTAGTAATGGTTTTTCAATTGTATCCTTTAGGATTTGGTATGTGGAGTAACTTTTTTATGGATTATTTTGATCCATCTCTTCTATAGATGGAAAATTTATATTTTTATGTCCTCTATAATGTGTGTTTTTAGCTGTAATGAAATTATACCTGGATTATAAATTCAACTAGGTCAATAGAATGACACTTATGAGTATTATTCATCAGTAGTGTAAATATGGAGTGTCGTCAGTTTCTGATGAATGGGAATCAATGAAATTCAATTTCATCCATTTTATAAAATTTATGGGAATGTTCCCTTAGAAAACATCAGCAAATATGTTTATCTATACTAGGGAGTTTTAGCTAAAAAATTCTCTAATGGTTGTTTTTTAGGGAGGACTAGAGGCATCTTAGTTTTGACTTACTCAATACATATGACTCTAGATCATATAGATACCTATATATGAAAGATATTAGAGTTAGTAGCGTACATTTCTATGGAGAAATTCCATGAGATATTTGGATATTCAATTAAATGATGAGTAGTTAGAGGTTATGCCTATGGTGAATTTCCAAAAGATCTTTTTGGAAATAATTTTCCCTAAGACCGAGTGGAATGAAATAGCTATAATGATTAATTTTTTGACCTAGGGGAATATGATATTTATGCATTAGGTTGGTCTCTTCACTAATTTACTATGCTTTTTCGAGAATTAGTAGATAATTAGTCAATGATTGAAAAATTTATCTATGATGGAATTATATATGAGATGAAGTATCTTGTGAATATATTCTATTTGAATATGTTTTTTGATGTAGTGAATTAGAAAATAAATTATGAGGGGAACCTAAATGAGGTTTCTAGTGGGGGGTAAGAAGGATCATTTAGTTGGACTATTAGTACATCTATAAAAGGTAGGAAGTAATGTTTTATTGGTTTTCTATCAATGTGATAAAAGGATGAGAATTCTAGAAAGATGATCGACCTCTCATGGAGTTGATATAGTGGTTACAAATTACTATGGAATGATTGGAAACATGGATGGAAATGGTCTATGACTGATAGCGGATTTCAATCCATGTGAAAGTATGGGGAACATGAAGAGTAATTTTTTTTGAACAATTGGAAAATGAATGAAAATAGGGGGCATAGGAAAATATAGAGTAATGAAATGGGATATACTATGCCTTTATGTCCATTAGATTGTGTTCTACTAGAAAAACTTGATGAGGTGGGGGAAGAAGTTTTTTAGGACTGTGGAGATCATATCAGTAGAGTCTTTCAACATATTTGACTCAGAAAAGAGCACATGGTAGTGGGGCATTTCAACAAAATGTTGTCACAAAAAAGTATATTATTCCAACAAGGAAAAATCTTTTGGTAAAATTGTTTTTTTGTTGCTAAAATGTTTTACCACCACACATTTCTATGTCAATAAACCATGGGTAAAAACTCTATCAATCAATGATTTCAGAGAGATTAAATAGTTATGTTAAAATTATAATATTACAAATTGATAATATATATTGGTTAAAGTGTTCAGAAACAGATTATTAGGACTTTTTTATTTTATTAATAATATTACCAACAATAAATATCTATTTATAAACTACATTTTAATAAAAAATATAATTTTATTTCTATTAAAATTTCATATAATATTTATTTATTTATCATAATTAATTTATCTTTTCTAATTTCTAAAATAATTAAAATTTAAATTAATGTTCAATATTGGAAAAAAATTTAATTATTTTAATAATGAAATGTATTTTAAAAGATCGAATACAAAAATGTAGGATTATCCCCTGAACTGAATCCCTCACCCCCCACAAATCCCACACCCCAAATCCGTCCCCCAACTACAACCCATCCCTATACCCAACCAATGAGCCAACTGTAACCAGAAACATCAAGAAGGTTCCCTCAATGCACTACAATCCGCATATAGCATCCTTAAATATGACCAAAACCTCATATAGAAGTCTTCAGCTCCATGATCTCCACCACACATAGCTCAACTCTAGTATTAGTGAGTAAAAAATTGATCCAGCACTAACACATGTGATGAGGTCCACATATGTAATTCACCCACATAGTCATGTAATGACCACAATGGATTGAATTTTAACATCCCCAATATCATAGTGGGAATAAGAAAAAATATCAAAATTGTCAAATATTATTAAGAACAACAGGTTTCATCAAACAAAATTATTTTTATATTTGTGTGAAACAAGATTTTGATTATAAAAAAACCATACAATTTAATATTTAAAATAAAATAACATTGAAATTGTACTAAATATCTTTGTTTGAACATGACTTATCACATATTATGACAGAATTTTTAATATATGTATCATTTTCATCTATTCTTGAAGATCTAACAATGAATTTTAGCTGAAACATATGGAATAATAAGATATATGTAGAAGCCCATCCCCATTCCAATCTGGTAAACTCGAGTCAGCTGAGGAGATATCATAAAAAACCAGTGAACATAAGGCACCTTGAACACCCCAATATGAAGAAGCGATGAGTGAATCATGAAATTAAATGATGGGTTATTAAACTCAGTAAAGAAGGTATTAGAGGTCCATCTATATATACTGTATGTGGTTTGAGAAATATTAAAAGAAAATAATAATAATAACTGGTAAATATATATCCTTATTCATGGTTTTTTTGTAATTGATGTGTTTATTTGGAAAAATGAAATAAAAGTTTTTAATGAAAAAATAACCATATCAATACCACCAAATTACCTGAATATCCATGTTATCCCAATAAGAATACATGACCTACCTTAATGGTGACCCAACCTACCAGGAGTGGCATAGAGGAGGAAAATCACCCATCTAGGTATTTACATGAGCAAGGAAGCTATTATATATTTTGGGATTACATGGAAATCTAATGGTATGAGGAGTCATGTATGATATTTTATTTATTGGACTATAAATTAATAATTTTTTTAAAAAAATGGAATAACTAAATATTCTTTGATTCCACACTCACACATGTGGTACACAAATAATTCATTTAAAAATACAAACCCATGTGATGTTTAAATAAAGTGGAACTTATTTTATATCATCGTATTATACCTCAAGTTGTACCAATGATATTCTGACCATGATCATAAAATATTTAGAAATATGTGATCCTCAGTTGATGTAGATATGATCTTGAGAAATAAATAAATTATAATTGGAATCTCGTATATACAGTTAGACAACTTGAATAAGAATACAAAATACTTTTAAGGGATGATCTTCAATACACGTAAAACATGGATCGTATCATAATTTATAATGTATGACTTGGCGACTACAATCCATTAGTGGTCATATGTCATTGACCAACATATGTTTTTTAGAAAAATACAATAATAATTTCACAGGATAAATGAAATATTTCCACTTGTAAAACAATGGCTATATAATTCTTTGTGGAATATAACTCTCATATCTTATAACATATTCATATAACATAATTGTCATGTAGTAATATGTAATGGATAATCTATAATTATTGTAAGACTAAATAAATAAGAATAAATATCATATTGAAGTGGTTAACTCATTTTCATTCATGTGAATGGATATTAAATGATTAAATTAAAATGATATTTTTACAATTATTCCTAAAAAAAAGATGGTATAGATGAATTATTTATGAGAACATTTTAGGAAAAAGATGGAGATTCCATGTTTAAAACTATTTATTTCAATCATTTATTTATAAAAAATTTAAATAAATTAATAAATCATTTATATAAAGAGGAACAATTAAATATTTGAATTGAAATGCAACTTGTTTAACGATAATTTTCACACAGTTACTACAATTGAAATGTGAAATGGTTGATAATATTTAAACAATGGTAAATTTATTAAGTGGAATAAACTTATTCAAAATATAAATTGGGTTCTCCTCAGGGTGTATCCAAGTGAGACACACTAATATAGATTCAATAATATCCCTAACAATGTGAATTCTAATGTCTATATGCCTTTATCTTCCATGAAATTAATAGTTTTTAAACACACATGTAGAAGACTGACCATCAAAATGTAACATAATGGTAGAATCTGGTAAGAGAAGAACATGAAAAATACCTTTCAAGCAAATATCTTCCATAAATCATTTGGACAAGGTTATGTGCTCAAAATATATGGTGGAAGTAAAATCTACTGATTACATTTTACATTTCAAAAAAAAATTGGACCACCATAAGTAATGTTTCTTTTAATTTATAATGAAACTACATTAAATTGAGAATGAAACCTAATTAAATAGATGAGAACCCATATTTTTAAATGATAACCTTAGGCATTAAGGATAGAGTTACAAAGAGATTATTGAATGAAATTTTAATGTTTTAGGAAGAAAACTAGAATCTTATTATATCCTGGTAGTTGGTTGAGTTAAAACTAAACACACATGTCTATGTTAATGGATTTCTATATAATGATACATTTTAGGAGGATGTGTAGGTGTTATCCATGTGAGGGTCAAAAAAGGAGGACCTCAAAACAAAAATACCCTTAGTAGATCTATCTAGATAACACAATATGAGGAAAAAGGGTGATGTAGTTGGTAGATATTTGAACAAACCTTCAGTTGCTTGATCTATAGAGATCATGGATGGCATACCTCTTCAACTATGTTGCAATACACCCCATGTTTGTGAACCAATACATATTTGATCAAAAAATGTGATCAAATCATAGGAAACATGTGTATAAGAGAGAAAAATAAACTATATTGAATAATAACTATTTGGATGGCGTGGATGTGATGATCAACATCTATCTATTTCTGCTACTATTATCCTTTTCATTTGCTTACTACCAATTAAATGAGAACTACTGTGAATATACATTCAGAATTTGAACAGATAATAATGTGGAATGACAAAAGAGAAGTGTAGTTGACTATAAATGTTTATGAGAATCATCTATTGGGTGTTTTCCTGTTAAAGATAAAGGGTAGGAATGATGCATTTGTGAATAGAGGTAAATGGTTAATTGGTAGGCAGGTTTTTTCAAGCATGGATAAAGGTACTATCTGCTACATGATTGTATGAGACACGAATATTGAAGCTTCTCTAGAAAGAGAATTTATATGCCTAATTAGAATCAACAGACCTAGATAAAATGTGTCTTAAACTAGTAGATTATACACTACCCTAAAATACATTATGCACTTCCAACACCTAAAATTCCTTCAGCAAATGTGGCTAAAACAAACATATTATGAACCACCATAAAATAAATATATTAAGAACTACTATAAAATAAATAGATTATAAACTACCTAAGAATATATTATGCACTACCCTAAAATTCTATCAATAGACGCAGATAAAAAACCTCAATTATGGCTCACAAACCATAGCATTCAATAATCAACAAATAAAAATCCCAAAAATGGGTTACAGTTTTTATGGGTCACGCACACCCTAAGGATGTAAAGGAAATGTGAAATGAAAATAGAATAATAACAGATGAAAGGAGAAGGAATGAAAAACTAGGGATACCACAAGTGATATTAGAAGGAGAGTCCAGACTACATGGCCAAAAGAGGATGGAGGAACATGGTCAGGGATCCTCCTAGCTAGGGTGAGTGAATTTGGATAGTAAGGGGATGGTGTGGGGAAACGTCGGGGAGGGAATTTTAAAATAAGATAAAATAACTAATAATGGTAAAAACAAAAAAAAATTATTTTACAAGCCTCACATGACATTTATCATCACAAATCTATTTAAATCGGGTTAGATCATGAAAATAAAAATCCTAATGGTGTTGTGATCATTTAGGTTAGATACTGGTGATTTAAGGATAATTTATATTATTTGTGTTAAATGATCCATATCAAAAAATATTACTATTTGTAAAAACATGTGTTCGTACATTAAATAAAAACTAATATAACATAATATCTATTGAAAATGATCATTTTTACCATCATGTATTTTATCTAACAATAAATATCGGTTTTTATAACTCATTTTTTATATGAAATTAGCCTACACCCAATGGTGTTGATGCTGGACCATCTAATATATGATGTATAATTCTTATAGCTATATGATGGATACTTATTTTTTTATACAATATCCTATACTTCCTTTTTTATCTTCTCAAATTTTGAATAGTATTGTTCTATTTTTAGAGTATATGTGTCTAGTTATGTCAATAAATATTTTTTTTTGTGGTGGAAATTCGAGTGAATATGTCTTTGTAAAGGTTGTGCAATAGAGGTTGGTTGGTAACATTTTCATTATTACAAGTAAATGATTATGATTTTTGGGTTCTAACTAATATTTTGGATGAATTATAAAGTATCATATAATAGTCACGTCGATTATTACAACTGGATAGTAACCATCAAATACCTAAGCATTAAACATATGACTTTTTGGGGGTAATTTGATATATGGGCAGTCTATACAGGACCAATACATCAATATTTTTGGAGATCTCAAAACCTAGGATGTAGGTACAATAGAAGGTATTGACAGTGTAGTCAGGATGTCTCCCCTACATATCCGATCTGATTCTGTACATGTTTCATACGTAGATCAAAATGTCTCAACATGTGAGAGAAATTATGTCTACTATAGTGATGAAGCCTTGATATTAGTCAGTTTGTATTCTACAATATAATATGGAATATGGAACGAATTAATAATTAGGAATTCTTAATAGGAGTTATAAGAAAATGGATTCTACCATAAAAGTTTGTCATTTAATGGATTATATGTTTAATTTTCCTTGAATATGGAAAAAATGTTCCACTTTTGTGATGATTATTTGATGTTAAACTAAATTAATATTAGAAATTGATTTCAAATATAGTTCATCTGATTACATGTCGAGGACTCCATTACAAAGTAGATATTTATGGATGGAAATTTTTTTGATTCCATTCGGGATGAAAATTATCATATAATATTTAAGTAATTGAATAACTCAATCCTTAACCCATACATTGTTTATTTTTTGGTCTTCTTTATTGATGAAATTTTTGTGTACTCACAGACAAATGACACTCATGAAAATCTTCTTGATATCATCAGGATTACACTAAGAGATCATATGATATATTCCTAGATATATAAGTGTCATTTCTAGATCAAAGAGGTAAACATGTTAGAACATATAATCTCTTAGGAAGGTGTCCATGTTGGCCCTGATTTGTTTTGAGTAGTTTTATATTATGGTAATCCCATTAATATTTCTATTATTTTATGATTTTTGGGTTTGGTTGGTTATTTTTAACGGTTTATCAATGACATATCTTGTTTTTTATTACATTCTCAGACCTAACCAAGAAGAATATATTTTGTGAATAATCATTAGAATATATGAACTCTTTTCAAAAATATATGGTCCTTTTGAGAAGAGAATAGATTCTTATTTTACTTATGTCAGGAATGGCGTTTGGAATATAAATTAGGTTAGTGATGATATAATGAGATTATTTTAGGGTTTACAGATCATTATATTTGAGGCCATATGAATATGAATACCATTATAATAACTCAACATATCCATGATAGTACATGACATAATGTGATGGAAGAATTATCTCCTCGATGAAAAATTTATTGTGAATACCTACCAGAAGAGCCCAAAATATATATTTTCTTAGCAAGATCCAAATCTCAAGAAGTGAATGTGGGAATAATATATAAAATCATTCAAATTTTATAGATCTAATATTCAAGATATGAGGAAAAATGTTTTGAATTGTTTTATTACAAATAAATGAAATCAGTGGGATTAGATGTATTGTTCATAGTGTATGATGATGTCCTTCTTTGACAAGATTCATATTGGTTTCAAGGAGGATATTAAAAATAAGATCCTCTAGTAATTATCTGATTATACCTATCTTTTGAGATGGATCACGTTTCAGCAATAATATCCATATGATTATTTTATAACATGATATTCTAAAAGGGTTGGGTAGAATATCACATTGATATAAAATACTCTTATCATGTCAACATGGAAGGGAGTAAAGATCATTTAGAAAGATGAATGGGAGGAAAATTTCAATGAACTGTAGGGAATGATGGTCAGTGCACCTGTGCTTAAATTACCCTGTAGTGGATATGAGTTTACAATATATAGAGATGCATCAAAAAAGTTAATATGAAGTTTTATTTTGTTGAATAACATGGTCCTAGCTTATGACTCACAACATTTCAATATTTGTGATAAATATTACTAAACTCATGATTTGAATTTAGTAGTGGTATTTTTTAAATTAAAGATATTTCGAAAATATATTTATTTGTAATTTTGTGATATATATACTAATCATAAATGTTTAAAATATATATTCACACAGAAGGAGATGAACATGTTCTTGAGAAGATGGTTATGGTGGATAAATTATTATGACTTCTCAATGCATTACCACCTTAGTAAAGCGAACTAGGTGGCCAATTATTTGAGTCAGAACGATCATGCTAGCTTATCCATGACGATAATCATAAAACATCCAATATTAATAGATATAATAATTGTAGATCTAGAACTGAAAAAGTAAGGGGAAAATATTATGTTTCTCATATAAATGTTCAACCCTCTATCCAAGTAATGATTAAGGAGGCAGAGCAGGAAGTTAAAGTTATCCAAAAGAAAATAAAAAATTGTTCTTGACATTAACAATGATTGGGATGGAATGATATGATTTAAGAACCATGTATGTATTCCTTCCATAACATATTTGATGAAGTAGTAGTTAGAGGAATCTAATAGGTCTTCATTTTCTATTTATCTTGGAAGTAAATATATATATATAGGTATATGAAATACTACATTTCATCGGATGGAATTAAGATAGATATCTAAAAGTGTTTATCACGTTGTAATGTATTCTAGTAAGTAATGGCTGAAGGAAAGACATTTAAAGGGATGTTTCTTCAATTACCCATTCAATAATTGAAATTGGACAACATCACTATGGATTTTGTCATTGAAGTACGCAAACCCTCTACAAATTTTAATGTTATATGGTCGGTAGTCAATCTCTTTACTAAGTTAGCACACTTCATTACTTTTAGTAAAGTATTCTCATTGGATAATCATTCGAAGATATTCATTAAGGGAGTGGATAGGTTTCATTGATTACCACATTCTATTGTATCATATCATGATTTGCGGATTACCTCAAAGTTCTAATGAAGTCTTCATCATGAACAAGATATATAATTGTGTTTTACCACTACTTATCATACTCAGATAAAAGGTTAGTGTGAAATAAAAATTCAAACCCAACAAGATATGTCGATTTCTTGGTATCTAGATTTAAAAGGTTGTTCTAATTGACACATTTCTATAGTTTAGTTTTTATATGAAAATAACTTCCACTCAATCGTTCTGATGGCACTATATGATGCCCAATATGGTATGAAATGTAGATATACCACATGTTGGGATGAGGATGCTGATATAATTCTATTGGGACATGAAATTGATGAATAGATGGTCCAGAAGGATAGAAATATTCTGCAGTATATCATAGTAGCTAAATGATGGCAAAAAAATTTATGCTAATTACAATCAATATGATCTAGAATATGGGGTTTATGAAAATTAATTTCTTTAAATCATACCCTGGAATAATGTTATGAGATTAATGAATAAATGGAAACTAATCCCAAGGTATATTGGTCCCTTTGATAATCTATATTTAATTAGGAATGTATCCTATTTCTAGTCAATTCCTATAAATCTCTCCCCAGTGCATGATTTTTTTCCATGTATCTCTCTGGAGAAAGTATATACATGACCCTTAACATATACTAAACTCAGTGGTAATACCTCTTGAGCATGACCTTTCTTATAAGTAACAACTTATTGAAATTCTGGACCAATCAGAGAATGTTCTACGAAACAATACAACTAACCCAATCAATGTTTTGTGGAGAATGCACCTATTATAAGAAGAAACCTAAGAACATTAGGTTATGAAGAGGTATTTGCGTCCTCGTTCATTTTTAAATTAATGACTAATTTCATTGAATAAATTCATTTTATGGGGTGTAGAATGTAACAAACTATGTTTTAATGGAAATTCATTTAAACAAATTAAATTTTCATTTATATATTACAATTTACTAATTCAATCATTATATTATTTTCAAACCATCTTATCGTAAGTTATAGGTAACACCGACGTAGTTTATGATACATGTAACACTGGGTTTCGACAAAACATCTATTTTCTTATTTTTATTAAATTGAGATAACTATAACCTATAGATTAAAATTATATATATGAATAGTAATAAATAATTTCCAAATATTGTTTACAATTAATATATATAAATAAAAAATATTTATAATGAAATATATGATTTTTGGTAATGTCATTCTAGGTTTAAAAATATAGGTTTCTCAAATTAACCGCTTTTATTTTCCTTCTATGAAAAATAATAAAATTATTTTTAGACACATTTAGAAATTCAATTTGATAAAATAAATTTCAATTGTGAATTTATAATTTCAGAATTAATTTAGAGTCATGTTTGTTTGATTTTTTACAGTCTTCATTTTTCAGATGAATATTAAAAAATAGAGGATTTTTATTGAAAACATTTTTTTAATTTATTTTATTTATAAGGATAAATTATATTCTAAATTTTTATAAAAAATTTATTGGTTAATGTTTTTATAAATTAATATAATATTGGTTGTTGGGACCAATTTCACATTGAAATTTTATATCACAACTTAGCAAAATTTTATCCTTTTTACATTAAAAACCTGCATTATCGACCCGACCGTATGATTAATTTTAAATTTATTTCATCCACTTATGTGATTAAATTTGTAAAAATGGATTATATATCTGGTGTCAGAATAATTTATAATTTCTAATAAGGTGATTTTTTTTTACCAAAGATAGTATTGAAAGTGATTAAATATAAGTAACTTAGTTAAAGGAAAAAATTAGGTTAATAATGTACTAAACATTAAATATTATAACCAAAACGACCTAGAAATGTGTCAAAAAACCATTGTATGGACATTATTCGGAAATGATCCTTCCTTTATATTATTTTGTGAGTTTTTATGATTTTTTAGATAAATACATGTATACACCTAACACGTTTTAAAAAATGATATGTGTGTCCTTTCCCATCCCAATTAAAGGCCCCCACCTATACTCACTTCTTAACACATGTGAAGCCCCTTGGATCACCCAAAAACTACAAAAATAAGCTACAAAAAATCGCAACATTATTCCTAGAAGCCCTACTATTGGAAGAATGATACTCAAAGAATCATTTTGGAAGAAACCAAATAGAGGTACCTGATTAAGATGTAAAGACTTCTCTCAAGATCATTTCTATTTTTTTCATTCCCTACCCCTACACCATATTTTTTTATTATTTTATGAAACAAATAGTTTAATTCCTATAATAGTATTTTTTTATTCAATTATTTTACCTACACTTACACACACCTCCATCTAATGGATATAGAACGTATTATTTACATGTTCCGCGAACTATCAACTCACTAAACGATGATTGTTAAATTCTACATTGTTAACTATCATTGTGGAATTTATGACTGAAATAATAATTATATATAAATATATTATATTTATTATTTATTTAAGCTTATGTTAATATTTTACAACATGCATCTTTTTACTTTCCTTTCAGTGTAATTATGATAATTTTGTTTGAGGGTGTCTCGACTATCTCCCCATCAATGTGATGCGATTCATTCAAACACTACATGTAATGTATTAATGAGCCACTTCGGTGGTGGTGTGGTGGTGAAGGTGAGTGGAACATCCACGCTGCTCTTTGGGAGGTTTATGGTTTGAATCCTGGGAGTCCGCTTTTGGGGTGAGCCTCTCCCCCGGGATCCACCCACCTTGCCAGGTCGCCCGGTCTCATCTAGGCAGGAAAAATGAGGCGCGGCCCAATCACGGATGGATCGCTTGATGGAACATTGATGTCGGACCGTCACCCTATGGGTCGCTCTGCTATCTTGGCTGGAAAGGACTCCTTCCCGGCTGTGGCTTTCTCTGGAGTGCCCCCTTCATGGGGAGGGGGGTTCCCTTATGTGGAGGGTTTGAAAAGGCCACACAGGGGAATTCCCTTTTCTAAAAGGAAAAGAAGTAATGTATTAAGGATGTGTTTAGTGAAATTATATGACATATATAACTTTACAATTATATTATACACATATTCACTTTTATTTAATTTTATTTTTTTCATTGAATAAGACAATTAAAATGAAAACATCGTTTATGTGTACGTACGGCTTACCATCTCCATGAACGGTGTAATCCCACTCATACTTCATTATGAAATATATTATTTTAATATAAATATATTGAATATTAATTAAATTTTTATCACTATTTAAATTATAGAAAAATTATATATGTATAAGGAGTAACTATATAACGAAATAAGAAACATGCAAAGAATAGAGAGAATATTACCATAAGTGAAACCTTAACATTGGATTGCTCACAATTGGGTAATATAAGGTCATAATAAAACTATACATGGTATTATGTACAAGAATATGAATCGTTATAATATTTATAATAAAATTATATTTATTATTTATTAATCATTTATGAGTATGTACAGATTCAAGAAACATGGTTAGGATATTTCATCTCACTTTTTATTCCAGTGAGAGACATGCTATGTTCGCCACTCATTCCTTTTATGTAGTGTAAGTACTGCCCATGATTGTATTATATGTACCATATAAATAACATTATGGGTATTAAAATATCCATTTATGAACTATAATTCCTGTGTTTTTTGTTTCTATAGTTACGAGATTCATAAATATACTTTGTCTCAATTGTCCTTCCTTGAGACTCGTGTTTTGTTATTCACCAAATATATTTTTTGATGTTTATATACATCCATATTCCATGTTATAACATTAATATCATTAATTTAATGATATTTAAATCTTAATATAATATAATTTTGTTACACAGTTAGTATAATCCCTTGTTAACATGTAATAAGAGTTTTTGAGACAATCTCACCGCTTTTTGAGATTGTTTACATTTATGCTTCCTTTGAAGAAATATTTTTATACATATCTCAAGAAAACTCATCAGTATTATTCTAATAGGTTAATTAAAGATATCCTAATGTTTTATTACAAATTTTTCCACTCTATGGTATTTAATATAATTTTTTTATAAATAATTTTACCCTCACTCTCTCCTCAGTTAGAATAATATTGTATCCAAAAACCCATGTTATTCAAAATATTTTCAATTTTTTTCAGAAGATCATTTTATATGAATTTTTTTAAATATAATATTGTTATCGAATATTAATTTATATAATTTAAATTATATTATCAAAAAAATGTATTCATATGTTTTTTATAAAATTATTTTTTTCAAATAAGAAAATATATTTTCTTCAACATTTTTTTTAATTTTTTTTTAAAATTCCTTCCATTTAAGATAACTTCCACTACAGTTAATCATAGATTTATGGGGAAAATATTCAATGTTTCCATTTATATTTTTTCTCTTAATGGATTATTCTTTCTTGGTTTCATTTTTTTGAAACTCATTTCTATTTCATTGGTTATATTATTTTGAAACCCGCATCATTTCACGAGTTATGTTTATGATGAAATGATTATGAAACATGTATCTTTCCATAGGTTATGATATGATTATATGTTTATAAAACCCATTTCATTTCACGGGTTAAGATATAACTATTTTTGATCATTGGAACATGTATGAATGACTTAGCTAGGTGGTTTATGGGACCTATATCTCCCTCAATTCACAAGGTAAATATTTGTATCTCTTGTGATATACGATGATGATCTTGGGAATGAACCTTGAATACTAATATTTCCATGGGAGTGAACCATGATAACCAATATGGTATTATGAGTGAACTCGTGCTACTAAGATGTCTATGGGAGTGAACCATGACTACGAAGATCGCATGAGGAGTGAACTCATAGTACAATGATGGTCTTGGAAACAATTGCTTGTCAATTATGGCAATAATGTTATATCATTGTGTTTCTAAAATTCTTCCATTTTTTAATATGTGATGAATTCATGGAATATGACTTTTATTTAATTATGATTAATGTATGATGAACATAAAATCTATATTCCATGATTCATGTTCTGGTCTTTGATATATAGGGAATATTCTTTTATTTCATGATCATGTTCTCATACCCTTATTCTCACGTTTATCATTACATGTCTCCCTTGTTTACCCTTACCGTGACCCTGATCAGACCCCTTTTTACGTTTCAATTCCCACAAGTTAGGATGATATGTATTATGTTTGAAGTATATAAGTAGTATTTTAGTCAAGAATAACCTAGTGGGAGGTTATTTATCTCTTTTATGTAATAGTTTTTATATTTCCTTGTTTCCAAAGGAACTAGAAATTTTACAGTCATTAGGTGTCTATTTTTTTAATGTTTTAGTATTCCACAAAAGTAATGTAATGTTTATGTTTGAAATATTATGGTAGATTTATATTCAATAATAATAACTAGAAGGAATTGGGTTAACATTTAATGTTTTATATGTGCAAAATATTGGAATTATACAAATCAATGTCATAAGTGGAGATCCCATGAAGAGAATAAAGATAGTGGTACATTTATTGGTTAAACCTATGAGGATAATGAGACTTAAAATGTAACTCCCTGAACCTAGAGGTTCATATATATGGTGGATTATTTTAATATATTCTCATTATTACATGGAATCAAATCCAGAAAGATCATGTAGTTTAGTAGTTTTGGAAAACAGGATAAATATATAGGTTTACCATTACAATTTGAAAAGAAATAAAATATATATGTTTTATTGGGAAAATCCTTAACTCTAATTTTATCCATACAATTCATTTATAATAAAATTATTCAGGTCCTGAAAAAATGAAACATCAGAAAGGGGTGACCTCAGATACTTAGTAAGGGTATGAAATACTATAGAATATATCATAAACATAATCATGAGTCATGGTGAATAAAAAAACAAGTGCATTTAAAAATAAACATGAACATATTATAGTAAGAATATGAGATGATTAAATAATTCGACAATAAAAAATTTTCAGAAGAATTATACTAGTTAAAAACCACATGAACATCCAATTACTAGATTTATAATTAGATAATGTATAATGTAGGACATTATAACCATACTGTTAAGGCCTTGTACCAAGACCATAAATATCCATTTTATCAAGGCCTCATGCCAAGACCATAGATTGTCTCATGAGACCTACTAATGCACTGAGGGGCTATAGTGGGCCCCAAAAGACACTTACTAAATCCAATTCAACCCTTATATGATTAGGGATAAAAAATAAACAAAATATATCATTATATTTAAAATAAAATATGAAATATAGTCAACATTCCATATATACTAAACATAAACACTAACCATTCAGAGTAAATTGGTGAATAGTTTTAAGATATCACATCCATAGTCAAACTAATAAAAAACCATTAAATTAAATATGGTAGATGATACCATACATATGAATTAAAAAGATTGTTAAAATAGATCAATATACTCCTATAAATTCCTTGATTAATTCTTGAGATAAATAAAATTTTACATTGAAAAGACGAGTCCTTTTGGTAAAGTCATTGTATAAAAACATAAGTTAAATAATTTATTATTTTCATAATTAAATGAGTTATTTTACGAAAATAATTTTTCCTAAAAATATATTATAATGTACCCTTAAAAATATGTATGAATGTGAGAAATTATCGTGAAACATGATTGAATTTAGAGAAGATTATTTGAATGGCCCCTTTAAAACATATAACTCCCCATAAATGAATAGAAGGTTCTGGTTGTTAAAATTTTATAGAACATTCATGTTGAATTTATTATATATATACAAGGATAAATAATAATTTTACTGTGGTAATTAAATAAAAAGAGTAACCCGAATGAAAATGGTGATTCAGGTAGAAAACCCTTACAACTCTTTAATCAATTGATTCATATGACCCAAATTTAATAATAAAAAAATGATACATTGAATATCATGAAAATAAATATATTCATGATTTGAAACATTAGATTTCAATATTCATACACCATATACAATTAATAGTAGTGAATACATAATATCTCCCAAAAATGGAAGTGAGATGAATAAAACCGTAAATTAAGTCTGATGGTGTTCTTCACTTGATCTAATTGTTAGGGATAAAAAATTAATTAATTAATTAATATTTCAATAAAAATTTATTTATTTTATGGACTTATTACTTTCATAAAAATTGAATTCTTGGGTTTCTTGATGGGTTCAAGAGGATTAATTTTATTGATTGAGAGTGTTTTCTTCTGTTGTATTCATGACTGGTTTACTTATATACATATAAGAAGAAACATGTAATATGAGAATAGTTATCCTGAATAGAATTTGTATTTTATTTTTTGACATTTAGAATATTTTATGGTTATATAATTCATTCGTTTATAGGAATTGAAAATGAATCATTATATAAAACTTTAATGATAATTTTTTTGGTTAATTGGATGTTTTTGATCACAACAAACTCATTTTAATATACAAATTAATATCACGTGTGAAAAAAGATTTCCAAAAACTAACTCAGTTATAATTTATTTTTTATAGTCTATTTCAACCATAAATATTTTTTCATTACAACAATTGAATAAGACAGTGCAAATTGAAACCCTGCTAACCTTGAATGATAAAAATTAACATCTATTAGATGGTGTTTTCATTTCTAGTATAAATGAAGGAAAATGGATTGATGATGATGAATTGTTTATTTATCAAAACCAAGTTATAGTATATTCATGGTAAATTATTTATAATATCATTTGTATTAAAGGATGCGAGGAAAGAAAATGATTAGAAAGGAACTCTAAATAAAAGAAATGTTGAGAAACCCCTTATGAAAATTCGGCAGCCTAACGACTTCACATGAAAATTCATAAAATATTTTGTTGAGAAAAAGGGGTACCACCTCATTATTACATAATATATAATTTATGGGGGTATGTAATGACATATACCAACATATGGAAATGGAAATTAATATATAATAACATAATAAGAGTTCTTGATATATAAGGATATTTTGAAATGAAAATTCTGATGCATAACAGCTATGAAACATAGTTTTACAAAAAATATAAAAATAGAGGGTACAGGGGTAAACCATTCAAAAAAATATCATAATATATTATAGGTAAAAAGTAAAAAGTAAAATGGAAATAAGAACATTTAATTGAAACTAGAAATACATTCCACATAAAAGAGAGTGTGAATTTAAAAGAGATGTTGATAATTCACTTACCATGTAGAGTAACTGCAAAAACCTGATGTTTTGGACCATAGGAGAAAAGGACACAATGGTAAGACTCCTAGGGAGGTAAATATTCCAAATAATCTAGGAATTTTAATTTGGAATAAAATAAAACTATGGAATGTGTTGGTATATATAGTAAAAGGTAGTGGATGTTTTTTATTAATTTCTAACGACACCTCATTAGTTGTATTTGCAAAACCATTGGCTTTACCATTTTATTTTAAAATGGTTTTGGACCATTTGTAAACCTAATATAAAATTTTATTACTCAATAGTCAACCATAATTAATACATCATGATTATATCATTAATGATATTATTAAACATACCGAAACTCAAAACTGTATTTTTATTATTCGTGAAAAACTAAAGTATTTTATAAAATTCAAAAAAATATATAATAGCATAATATCAATTTTATGAATTCATGAATTAAATTTATTTGAACATAATATGTCTAAAAATATTAATATTCTATCTTTCATCTATGAAAATAAATGTTCATTAAAAACAAGTGGGGATATATCATGCATAGTAAAATTCTCGACACAGAAAAATTTAAAATTATTTTACCATTTGGAATTAATAAATATTGTTCTGATAAAAATATTTAATTATTATAAAAAATAATAAAAAATTAGTTTGATATAATAATTTAGATCTCCCGAAATTGTCCAATTTTTACCTTAAAAATCAATTTTTTAAAATTGTCATAAATTTAAGAAAAAACAAAACTCGAAACCAAAATGATAGAACAAAAAATATATTTATAATTTATTATGTGATGATACTAATCTATTGTTCATATTAATATTCATAAGGATATGTTAATATTCATAAGGTAATGTTATTATTATATGAAAAATTTCATTGTCTAATAAAACTATAAATATCTTACTGATCACAACTCTGTGTGTCAGCTTTTGAAATTCAAATAACTGAGGTGGAAAATTTATGTTTACTGGCTACATTATAACATAGTAGTGTTTTTAGACACTCGTGGTTTCATGCATTATAAATTAAATATATTCTCAAATTCAATGGGTGTTACTTTCTCCACTACATTCAAAAATTTCTTTCTCGAAATTTGATATTTAACGTCAAAATTTAATGGTTGATTCATAAAAATTCCCTTGTGGGAAACCCACATGTTGAATATTGTTAAAATATCATATTAATAAGAGGATAGTTAAATAAATCAGTTACTAAAATACAATGAATTTTAATTGGACAACACGGGAATGGAAGAATAATGAAACCACCATTTTCTAATGGAAACCGATAGAGAACATGCTCGGATGAAATATTATTACCACAAAACAATAAACTACCATTATGAAAAATTTCATTGATATCATGAAAAAATTATAATAGAAAAAAAATTATGTAGGACACTTTTCTTAGAGTTGATGAATTATTACACACTATTAGAGTATAAATATACATTAATATTTAATAAACACAATATTATCCTTTTTTTGATACATTAAATATCTATATTTCATCTCCTAGAACATGTTGCATCTTATAGTGACATTAAACTCTAAAACCTCATACAATGATCAACATAAAAAAATTACAAGAATGGTTTAACATTTCAAATGATCATGATCCAAAAATTTATAATCATACTCATATCTATCCATGCTATATCCATGTACACGAGGTCCTTGGAAATCATTATTTTCTTTAGAACTCCATGAACTATCCTGCTCAATACGTCATCTATCATATTTTCCTTTAATCAACAAAAAGTATCCATAAATTCTCCATTCCAAAAATTAGAATATATTAAAAAAATTTCCTCTTAAAACATTGTAATAAATAAAATTACCATAAAATCATATTTGAAATATGAATTCATCCCTAAACATGCTATTGGATATATTCCTTTTAACCAAAAATTTTGTAAATCACATCAATTATTGAATGGACCACTTATCGACATGTAAAAATTCAGTTTTGAGTTAGTAGGTACTTATCCAAATGAATAATTTCTTCATAATTATCATCATCATTGGAAATATATTAAGGGTTGACCTACCATTAATCATTTGTTTTCCAACAAAGTTTAACTTTCCACTTAATATCTCTTCCTGGTTCCATTCAATTTATGATTTCAAATCCTTAATGAAAAAGTATTGCCTTACAATCCAAATATATTCCATAATTATTATATATAGTACATTTCTAACAATATATTAAAATGTAATGATTCTTGACTAGGAATATTAATCATTCTTATTCATCTACTGTAGATTCATAACTTGATCTTTATCCATAATCATCATTTGGGGTATATACCATTGACGATTGGTACATTGATTCACATAGTGTCCCATCCCCTTGTAGTTGAAGCATTATACATTGGAAACCATTTTCTTACCCTTGAAATCGTGATGATTGTTTCCTTTTTCTTCACACTTATAAAAGGCACATGTTCCCTTAAATAATTTACCAGAGTGATTCCTTCCAAAGTTATCACATATGGAAAACCCCTCTTTCCCTTCTTCCCACTATCCACATTTTTCTCTACTACCCGCTTCATGTTTCTTCCCTTCACATGATACAATTTCTTATCATCCCATTATTTCCCTTCTTTGTATACTGTGTTGACACATGATACTATTTCCTCACATGATGAGGACACATGGGAGACTATCATCCATTAAAACAATGGATTAAGACCATGAGAGATATGATCCTTATTGCTATTTTATAATGTGCATTGGTAATTTTCTCATTCCTTCTACAAGGATCTATTTCTAATTTATTACATATGATATATTATCTAAATAATTATGGTCATTCTATAATAATAATCACTATATAACACATATCATAAATTTATACATCATAAATCCGAGAACCATATACATTGGTCACATTGTAATAATATATCCTTTATAATGGTATTTAAGAAAAAATATGAATTATCCAATTCATATTCCCTAGTATTATAAATCCCGGTGTGCAGTGAGGCCCATTTTAATTTAACAGGTTACCATGGGTCTTGCTTTAAACACCTTATCAAAGTTGTTACTCCTATTTACATATGTACCAGAACCTTGTTATCATTTAGTATCCATACATGGATTTATTTGATAGGAAGATCCAAATAATATATTCCTTAAAAAAATAATTGGATGTTCATGTATGTGTATCTTCATGACTATCTTAGGTTGTTGTTCCCTAATATACATTTTTAAATTTTGCTTCCATGTTTTTTATTAAACTTCCTATGATACCAACTGTAACACCCTTACCATGGAAGCCTAAAGTCAGTACATTATTTTCAATACATTACCATGATTACAAGTAATAAAATCCCAAAGTACTGAGAGGTTTAGTAGTTTTGGAAAACTAGCTACATACATTGGTTCAACAATAAGATTTTGAAAATGAATACACCATATATATTTTATTGGTATCATCCATAAATCTATGTTTATCCTTTATGGTTATTCCAAATGAACTTCTTCATGTCTTTAGAAAATGAAACATAAGAAAGGGGTGACCTTATATGCTCAGTTAGGGTAATAAATACAAACTAATATATCATAAACATAATCATTATGAATGGTGAATAACTAAACACTCATGCATTTAAAAATAATCATGAACATAATATTATTGGAATACAAGATGAGTAAATAATTCCATAATAAAACATATTTTTTGTTATTCAAAAAGTCAAAAAACCAATTGAAATTTCAATTAGTATTTTCAAAATGAGGGAATTCATAATGCAGGACCTCATAACCATACTGTCAAGGACTCCTTCCAAGACCATAAATATCCATTTTGTTAAGGCCTCATGCCAAGACAATTGTTTCTCTCAAGAGACCTACTAATGCACTGTGGGGGTATATAGGGACCCAACTGACACATACTAATTCCTTTTACTTCATTATATTAATGGTTATATATATAACATATACATTCATATTGAAACTAAAATATGTCATGTAAACAACATTCCCCAAACATTAAGCATAAACACTAACCATTCAGAGTAAATTGGTGGATGATTTTAGGTTGGCACATCCACTTTCAAACTAATCATAAAAAATTAAATTAAATATATAAGATGATTTCATACATAAGAATCAACTTGTGTGGTGATATGGATGAATATACTCTAATAAAATCATTGAGTAAATCTTGAGATAAATAATATTTTTCTTTGCAAAGAAGAGTTATATTAAATATTACATTGTTTAAAACCATATTTTAAGTAAGATATTAGTTTCATTATAAAATACGTTATTTTATAAAGATAATGGTTGCTAAAAAATGATTATAGAGTTCCATTTTAAATAGATAAAAATTTGAGAAATACCCTTTAAAAGGGAATGTATTTCAAGAAGAAATTTTGAATGATAATTTTAAAACATATAAATCCCCATAAATGAAAGTAGTATTCTGGTTGGTAAAAATATATAGAACATTCAAATAGAATTTATGAGGAATATATATGAATAAATAATAATTTTCTGAGGTATGTAATGAATAAGAGTAACCCAAATAAAATAGAGATTCGGGTAGAAAACAGTTACAACTTTGTAATCAATTGAATCTTATGCCACAAAATTATAAATAAACCAATGATACATTTAATATAATGAAAAGAATTGATTCATGATATAAATCATCATGGTAAGTAGACATAAACCATACACAAGTAATAGTAGTGAATACATAATTCCTCACAAAAATGGAAGTGAGAAGAAGAAACCCTTATCTTACGAATGTTGGTGTTATTAAATTGATATTAGTGTCCTAGATAAAATAATAAATTCATTAATTAATATTTCAATAACCTATTAATTATGTAATGGATTTATTGTATATCTATCAATTTCATTCATTTCCTTCTTTATCGGTTCAAGTGCTTCAATTTTATTGGTTTAGAGCATTTTTTCATTGGTATTCATTAACAGTTTACTTATATACATGTAAGGATAAACATATAATATGATAATGGTTGTCCAAAATAAAAGTTTTATTTTATTTGTTAACATAAATAATATTAAATTTCTATAAAATTCATTTGGTTTCTGGGAGTGAATATGAATCATAAAAAAACATCAAAGATAATTATTTGGGTTAATTGGCTGTTTTTTATCACAACAAACTCATTTTAATTTATAAATTAATATCATGAGTATCATAAGATTATAGAACATTACAAAAGTTTTAATAAATATATTATAGTATGTTTCAACCATTAAAAGGGTTTCATTAATATATTTGAATACAGTAGTATAAATTGGCAACCCTTTATCCTTAAATGTGATAAATTAAAAAATCTTGGATGAGGTTTTCATTTATAGTATAAAAGAAGGGGGAAAAGAGATGATGATGATTTATTCCATTATAAAAAAAACAAATCCAGTAAATATAAGGTACTGGAGTTATCATATCATTTTTATGAAAGGATATGAGAAATAAAATGAAAATAAAAGGAACTCGAAATAAAATAAATGTTGAGAAAAGGCTTGCGAAAATTCGTCATCCTAATGATGTCACATAAAAATTCATAACATATTTTTATGAGAGAAAAATGGATCCCTAAAAATTATTACATAATAAAGAATGTATGAAGGATATTTAATGACATATCCTATCATAATACAATATAAATTAAAAGATAATAACATAATAAGGGAGCTTGAAAAAGAGAGAGATTTTCAGACAAAAATTCTTGAGCATAACAGCTATGCAACATGGTTTTAAAAAACATTAAAAAAGAGGTTAAAGGTGTAATCCATTAATAAAATACTCATAATATATTTTAGGTACATAATAAAACTGAAATATTAACATGGTATGGAAACGTTAAATAAATACCACATCAATGATAGCTTGAATGGAAAAGAGAAGTTCAGAATTCCCTTACCTTGCATAGTAACTACTAAAACATGATGTTTGGGACCTTGGGTGATTGACTAGACCTTGGGAGGACTCATAGAGAGATATATATTCCAGATCCTAGATGATGAGGATTTTTAAATGAATGAAAATGAATAAACGAGTGGGTATTTATAGTAAATGATAGTGTGTGTTTTTTATTAATTTCCAATGACACCTCATTAGTGAAATTTGCAAAACCATGGGATTTCCAATGGTATTTTCATGTGATTTAGGCCACATAGTACACCTCATTTCATATATTATTACTCAAGAGACTACTAGAATTATTACATCATGGTTACCTCATTATTTATATTATTAAACTTGATGAAAACTCAAAATTGTATGTTTAATATCCAAGAAAAACTAGAATATTTTCTAAAATTTTCATAAATTTAGTGGTGCCTAATATCGAAATTATATATTCAAAAATTACAGATATAATATCATAATAATTATATAAATTTAAATAATTTATCTATTATCTACTAAAATTATTATTTATTAAAAATAATATCGGACATAAAATGCATAGTTAAATACTAAGTAACATTAATAAAAAATATAAAATAAATTTATATTACCATTTGTAATTAAAAATTGTGTTTTGATAAGAATATTTCATTATTAAAAAAATTAATACAACCATATTTTGATGTACCAATTTAAATCTCTCTAAAATGTAAAATGTTTACATGAAATATCAATGTATCCAATCCATTATATTTTTAAGAAAAAAACTAATACTATAAAAGTTGGAACAAAAAAATTATTTATATTATCTTAATTGAGGTTACTAATCCATTGGTCATATTACTATTCATAAAGACATGTTACTATTCATAAGGGTATTTTATTATTCACCAAAAAATAAGTTTATCTTATAAGACTCTTAATATCTTTTTGAATGCAACCGTGTATTTCAATTTTTCAAAATTCAAATCATAGAGGGGGGAAATTATGTTTACTGGAAAGGTTTTTAAGAACCCAAATATTCTATTCAGGTATGGATCATGATTTAGTGTGTATTTTAGGGAAAAAAAGAAATGAATATTTTTCTATGTACACGTCATGTACTTCTGAGTACACGTAGTTTTCCTAGCTTGCCGTGTATAGTTGTGTTTTGACCATGTAACTACTAAGTACATGGCCTTGTGGCGACCTAGGAGACTACTTTAGTTGGGGGCCAGTTGAGGCTAATACATGGCTAATAGTATTAATGAACATGCTGTTTAAATTTCTTATAATTTGATAATTCATAGTTGGGTCTCATCTCATATTCAGAAACATATTCATCTAACCTTGGTTCTTACGAGAGCGATATGGAAAGACCAAATAACTCTGACCCCTTCCCGAATCCCCTTCCAAACTTAGATTGAGACACTTTCAGGTGCATTGGAATCTCATTGGTGATTTCTCAACAACCCTAGAGACATTATTCCTAATTCTTATTCTCTTGTGAGTTATTCAAGGTTGAGAATATTTCACTATTTTGTTGATATATTCCATTTTAGGGTGATTCAAGGTCCGATGTTCAGGTATATTGATCGTACAACATTGAGAATCGTGGATTTTACCTATATTTGTTTTTACATAGATTAGATATGCTAAAAGTGATGCATGACCACATCTTGGGGATTGATTGATTTTGAATTAGGCATTGTTGTTACCTTCTATGATTTGATTGATTGAAAAAGGTTTTTTTCTTATGCATAAGGTTAGATACCTTGTACATGGAACACCCCATGGGTGCGTTTCACATGATTGACTGTTTAAGTCCTTTTTGTCTATGTTGTCTATGAGGAATACCATTTTTCCATTATTTTTTATTAGGATATAGTGTTATTGATAATTTGAAATGCATTTAATACACGTTGTAAATATTAAGCCATGTAGTAGTTTCATATTACATGGGATGCCTTGATATAATATGTACACTATTTTTCCAATGGACCATGAGAGCCTTAGATCCGGAAGACTAAGGGGGATTTGAGATTATTTTTCTTTGATAAGATTTGTGTGCTATTTCTTTTAAAATGGACCGTGAGAGCCTTGGACCAGGAATACTGGGAGGCTTCCAGATTAATTACGAAGGACTAATTGATCCATGGTGTAGAAAATTGAAAAAAGGGGTTAGACCATGAAAGATTTCTTAGAAGTTAATTATTTTAATAATTAAAACTGTGTGGGACCAAGGGGGTCAGAATGTGAGAGATTTTTCATAGGGTTGATTGTGAATAGTTGAATGATTAAGATGCATCTTCAAAGAAAAAGCACAATCTTGGATTTGGTCTTACCTGACTATTTAAATGGACTTATGAGACATATGTTTTGGTTAATATATAGAAGGGATACAAAACATATGCTAGATCTTAGGGTTACATGATTCCACAGATGAATAATAAATTATAAATGAATGTAATTGAAAATTATATGATTGTTTACTTTTTAGTAATTACTATTATATTCCATTATTCTTACATATTACATGTTATATATATTCACTGAAAGTTAGGAACATATATTTTGGTGTTTTCCTACTGGGATTCATCTTAAATTGTGTTTGGGTCATTATTTTGGACCAAAATAGATTATATGATTGTAGGTATAGATAAGGGAATCATCCCTTATTCATCAAGTACATGATTATTGTAGGAGCTGGATTGCCTGGGACCATGCTGAGTTTTGTGATGATGTTGGAGTTTTTTTTATTTTTTACTTTGGTTCATGTATTTCTTTCCATAATGGTGACTTTTTGTTTTTTTTCATAGATACATATTTCATGAATCATATATATATTGTGGGGTCTTTGGGATATACCTCAGTCATCCGATGTTTATGTTTTTTGAAATTACATATTCCAATTTTGTTTTATATTTACATCCAACTGTGTATGCTTTACCACTAAAAGAATAGTTTACCCAATGTTTTACCCTAACCATCACTACTAGTCAGCAGCCTATATAATTTGAGGAAATGTGCTTGAGGTTGTGTGACAAATAGGGTTCGAAACACTTTTGGGTGGAACCTGGATCTGGGACGCTACAATGTGGTATCAGAGGAGTGTTTTTTCTAGTTTTCTTACTGTTTGGAGACATTAGAAAGGTATTAGAAGGAATATGTATTTAGTAATATGATGTTCTTGGGTGTAGCTGACCCGTGTAAAATAAAATTCAATGTTACCTCGAATATTGATATTTTTCTGGGATTTCAATCGTTATAGTTTATTTCATTTCACAATTGGGTGATAAACATGTATTGTGATATTATCATTAATATTATTTTAGGTTTTACTCCATTACACCCTGATGATATGTGTGTATTCCATATCATGCATCATATAGGCACTTTATTGAGATCACATGCCAAGAATTCTCAGCAGGCCATATTGGGTGCATTACTGATTGCATGTTGTTGTGATAGATGTTGTGATATAAATTCATGTTGTTGTGATAGATGGATTGATATAATACCTTATATTTTTATATGGTATTTTTATATGTAATTTTTAATTTAGATATAATCAATGCATTGGTCCCTAAGGTGTTATGGGCCCTATTGGATCAAAATTTGGTGGATCATGTTTGAACATTAATTTAATTAAATTATGATTTGAGAAGAATAAAGATTTCAATAATTGATTCTCAGTATGTATGAGCTCTCACAGATCCGAACATGGCTTGACATTCCAAAATTTAAGATTCTTCGGGTTTGTAAGATGTTTTAGAGGCATACTGTCTGGATAACTCAGAAAACACAGTGTGTGATGTTTCGAACACATGCCAACCAATCTTCAGTTCTAGAGGAAATGAATTTTATTAATTACACATCATTTACCGTGTCTACAAACATGTAGTTGTTGACTGTGTGACTAGCTATGGGATCAAAGAAATGGCATTGTGAAACATTTCGTAGAAGACAACATTTATTGGTAGTACATGTCATGCTGTATTGGACCGTGTATTTTGATGTGTGACTAATGAAATGAGTTGATGGAACATTGGTTGTACATGCCATTCCTATAGTGTGCATGTCATGTACTGTTGCAGCAGTAGAACCGTGTAGTTATATTCATGTATAAGTATATGGGAAGGAGTAAATATTCATGTATATGTTGTATCTCATGAGGAACAAACTGTATGTAGTGGGTTTTACACATTTAGGTTTTTGGGGGTACAAGCCCATGTCAAGGTATAAGGGAACATGCCATGTAGTGGTTCTACTTGTCGTGTAACCCTCTTCTGTAAAACATGAATTTCTTCATTCACCTATTTCATTCTTGCACGTATGAGTTTCAGTTTCATAAATCATTTACCAATGTATGCGCTTGACCTTGCAGAGTCATGCCGCCAAGACGTACTTAATTTGTACACCAGGTACAGGGTGATGACCAGACACAAGAAATTGTAGACTATAGGCTACCAGTATATTCTCCCTTCATACCCATTATGGAACCAGCTGTTATACTGGATGTACGTTCAGAATCATAGTTTCATTAAGGAGATATTAGGATGGTGAAGACCTTTTAGGGAGCACCACATATTACCTTGATGATGTAAGAGTTGAAATGGGTGTTTCTGTAGAAGCATCCTCCATTTTTTTCTGGTGATGGAGTTCCATAGGATGTAGAGTCATGGTTGGAGGCAATGTTTTCTTTCTTCATGCATCTGAGACACCAACTAAGGGGAGGGTGATGCTCATGACTTACATACGACATGATTCCACCAAGATATGGAGGGATGTTGATTCACCGGTGGGATTTCATTAGGATATTTATTGCAAAGAGTTTTAGATGACATTTTATGATTACATTTACCCAAGACGCTGAGGTCTGACTGAGAACATGTGTTCATTCATTTTGATTACGGTGCTCTTCCAGTGATGGATTAATCTTCCCACATTATAGAGATATAGATCTTCACACCTATTATAGGGGGTGAAGATTTATCACCTTCTATATGATTTGTGTATGGTCTTAGGTATGACATATGATCATAGGTGAATATTTTCAGGTGACTTTGGTGACTGGTATATTAAACCAGGCACTGATTCTGAAGCACAATCTCATGATGTTTTATGTTGCGAGCCTGGGAGGTTCAACATCCTAGACTAGTACTGCCTTGACTGATAGTTGGATGAATCATAGAGATCTCTTGAATGATGATTCTTGTAGTAGGGTTGTATATTCAGGTATCCAGGTGAGGTGCCACCAATTTGGGAAGAGTGGTCACATGAGACCATAATGCCTGAGAGACCCAGTGGAGTGTCAATCTTGCTGAATGATGGGTTATATTAAGCATTTTTTCCAGATGTTCTCACCAATATCTAGTGAGAGGGAATCTGTTATGAGTCCACATACATGAGAGGGGCCACTAGTTACTCATCAGCCATGGAAATATTATTCATTAGGCCATTCGGGCTGAGGAGGTGGTTGTGGCTATGGTAGCTAGATGATAGGTTTTAAGTGAAAACAATGTGGATTTTCTACGGGTATTTAGGTAAGTTCATAGGGCTACATTACAGGTCATACATTTTCGATGGAACAGACCCAACATGAGTAGGATCACGAACAATCTACAATTTGAGTTACAATTCCAGTGGCCTTAGTTATAGATTCATCTATTTTTGATACATGTCCATCCCAGGGTTTTATATATGTTTCCATTGTGGATAGAATTCGGATCAGTATCTTTACTGATGTGGATGCTTTTAGGATAGAAACTAATTTGAGGATTAGGATGGATTGGGTACATTAGTGAAAGGAGTTCCCTCTTGGGGTTGGTGGGTGTCACTTCTTATGGGACCTCTATTTATCATAGATGACAGTATTCTATATCTTTCTCAGAATGGATTCATTGGTATCCTTTTAGGCTTTGTTGACTACTATCGATGTAGGGTGAGTTTCACATCACAAGATGCCGGATCTTTTCTACCCAATGGATAATGGTATGTCAAGGTAAGCAGGGCTGGACCATATCATCTTGGGTTGGGAGGAATTGCATCCCAAATTACAAGATTATATCTAGATTACCAAGGGACATAATATATATAATTTCCTATAGTGGGGGATCATTTCAAAAATGTCCTTCCAAATGACATTTCAAGGTTAACTTTGGTGTGAGAGGTTGATTTTTCTATTGATCTCATACCGATAGTGTCTTCAACATCCATTCCTCTGTATATTATGGCTACACCTGAGTTATAGGAGCTCAATAAGCAGTTATAGGAGTTTTAGGAAAGGTGTCTCATCCGACCTAGTACTTCTCCATGTGGTTTGCCTATTCTTTTTGCAAAGAAGGTAGATCCTACCACCATATTATGTGTGGATTATCGGATCCTAAACCAGTTGACTGTCAAAAATTTATATCCCTTTATAAATATTGATGATCTATTTTATGATCTTAGGGGAGCTCGAGCATTCTTGAATATTGACTTGAGATTTGGTTATCATCAGTTTCATGATAGAAAATCATATATACCTCTTACATCTATTTAGAAAGGGTATGGTATGTACGAGTATTAGGTTATGCAGTTTGGTCTCACATCTACACCATAATATTTCATGGAACTGATGATCAGAGTGGTCCATCATTACATGGATTATTTTTTGGTAGTCTTCATGGATGATATCTTGGTGTACTCTCACCCTCAACCAAACCATTCCATCCATATTGAGATCATACTGAGTACACTAAGAGAGAATCAGTTATATACTAATCTCTCAAATTGACACTTTTTGATGGAAATGATTCATTTCCTGGGACATGTCATATCATAGATTGGAGTATCAGTAGACCGAGATAATGTGATAGTAGTAGTTTAATCTAAGTAGCTGATGAAAATCATTGAGGCATAGAGTTTTTTGGAGCTAGGAAGTTACTACAAGAGATTTATTTAACAGTTTCCACACATAGCAACACCACTAACAGGGAAAAAAAGAAGGGTGAGAAGTACTTATGGAAAAATTCATACAATTCAGACTTTTGGGAGTTAAATTGATATTGAAATCACTAATGATACTGATTTTTCCTGAACCGGGTAATTTTAACCATTTAAAGCAACACATCAGGTATCGGACTGGGAGAAGTAGTTGTCTAGGGGGAGGAGTTGCTGCATATGGATCTTAGTAGTTGATTCCAAATAAGGGAAAATACCCTACACACAATCTCGAGTTAGCTGTAGTTGTTCATGCCTTGCGCTGTTGGGGAAATTATCTTTTGGGAGATCATTTTTTGGTGTTAACTATCCATAATAGACTAAAGTATATCTTCACTCAAAGAGATATGAATTTGAGAAATGGAATATAGGTTGATTAACTTTAGTCATTTGATGTTGATCATGCCTGCATTCTGGGGAAAGTCAATGTAATGGCTGATGCACTGAGTAGGAGGACTCAGATACCGGATGTTCAAGAGGCCAGTAGTGAGTGGAATCATATGGATCTATTATCATAGATGAATTAAGAGGTTCACAACAGACAGGGGAAGATGTTTCATTCTTCTGTAGATATAAAATCTTCTCTAATGGTTCAATGGATAATAAGGTAGTAATATGATTCTAATGTTCTAGTCCTGTAGGGGAGTGTGTCGGGTGAGGACCCAACTCTTGGGTGGATCGTAGGTGAGGATATTTGTTTTATTTTAATGGGAATGTATGGGTATCAGCACACATACATGAGGATAATTTTTTTGATATTCATGCCTCCATATGGGAGGTTCATTATGGTTTCACCATGATGTATCAAGATCTACATCGTCAGTATTGGTGGCCCTCATTAAAGAGGTATGTAGTTGGTTCGGTTATGAGATGGTCCACCTTGCAGCAGGTGAAGGCAGAGCATCAGTGATAATAAGGGATTTTAAATTAGATAACCATTCCAAAGTGGATGTGGAATGACACCGTAATGGATCTTATGACAGGTTTACCATGTTCTCCTAGAGGGAATAATGTGGTTTGGGTTGTTATCTATAGGCTCATGAAGGTTGCACATTTTTTTGGATCAGGGAAACCATTATTATTGATGAGATTGGAATGTAATACATCCAAGAGATAGTAAGTTTTCACAGGGTTATAAATGATATCATTTTATATAGGGATTCCTCGTATAATTCTCAGGTTTGGCATGGTCTACAGAGGGCTTTTGGTTCACAGGTACTTCTGATTACGACTTATCATCCGTAGATAAATGGCTAGTCTGAGAACAAGATTTAAGTTTTGGAGGACATGTTTTGAGAATTAATCCTATATTTCGGGGGATTTTGGTAGAGATTCATAACCCTGTTGGATTTTTCATAGAATTATAGTTTTCTGGAATCAATTTAGATGGAACATTTCGAGGCTTTGTATGGTAGGTCGTTCTGATCACCCATATGTTTGATGGAGGTAGGAGAAGAATCTATACTGGGATCTCATATTTTCCAGGAGACCATTGAGCGGGTGGAGTTGATTCAAAAATGGTTTAATACTATACAATCTCACCAAAAATCTTATGTTGGTTGATGGATACGACCTATGGAGTTTGAGGTTGGATATCAGGTTTTCCTAAGTGTCACACCGAGATTGGGATAGAGGATGATTGTGAGATAGTTTAAGAATTCACCGAGATATGTTGGTCCATTTATGGTTTTGGAGAGACCCGAGCTAGTTGCCTATCAGTTGTAGTTACCTCATAGAAATCGGACTTTTCATGATTTCATTCTTGTTTATCATCTATGATGTTACTTTATAGACTTGTATAGTGTTTTTCAACCCAATGAGTTTGATTTGGAGGTGGATGCATCCTTCAAGGAGTAAACTATTTAGAATGTGGATCATAGAACAATGGTTCTTAGTGGATGGTCCATTCTTCTAGTATAGGTGCTATGGAAGAATAAGAGATTGCAGGATGATACATGAGAGGGTGAGGCTAATGTGTGAACATAGTGGTCAGAGTTGTTCAAAAATTCTTCACCTCCCATTGAAGGGAAATTTCGGGATGAATTTCATTATGGGGGGAAGTTTTTCAGGACCTAGATCATCGATTATTGTAAGGATCTTTTTTTCAAGTTGTTTTACTGAAAAATAAAGAAAATTGGTCTTTTCTATGTACACGATGGGTACATCTAAGTACACTCCATGTACATAGCTTTCTGCATACAACCACATTTTGAACGTGTAACGACTGAGTACATGGCTATGTGGTGACATGGAAGTCCACTTAAGTCAGAGGATATATAAGGATAATAGATGGCATGTAGTTTTAATGAACACATCAAGCAATTTTTTTATTTGATAAATTGGAGTGGGGTCACATTTCATATCTAGAAACATGAAATTATTGCCTTGGTTCATACAGGACCGCTTTGGAATGACCAAAGAACTCCAAACCCCTCTAGATTCTCTGTCAGATCTCCAATTGAGACACCGCTAGCAGCGTTGTAATCCCACCAGTGAGTTTTCAAACCCCCTAGAGCCTTTCTTCCTAATTACACTTCTATTGTGATTTATTCAAGGTTGAGTGTTTTCACCTTTTTTTAGATCTACAAACATTTTTGACCAGTTCAAGGGGTGAAGTTCAAGTATATCGATCGTAAAACACTGAGATAAGAGGTGCATTCCTTTAACTATTTTTACTCGGATTTTATCGGATAAAAGTTCCACATGCCCACGTTTTTGTGTATTTATTGATTTGTAATTAAACATGGTTATTTACTAATATGGTTATATTGATTAATAATGGGTTTTTTCTTATGCGTAAGGTAAGAAAACTTGGTTTTGGGACACCACATGAGTTCGTTTCCTTTGATTGGTTGTTCATAGCTATTTCATATAGGGTTCTTATTGGGAATACCATGTTTCCATGCATTGTTGTTTAGGATTGAGTTTTATTGATTGTGTGAAATTCCTGTAATATGCATTTTGAATGTTTAGCCATGTAGTATATTCAAATATATTGTGATTCTTTGATATAATATGCCCACTATTTTTCAAATGGATAGTGAGATCCTTGGAACAAGAAGATTGATGGGGCCTATAGATTATTTTTAATTTATATGATATGTATACTATTTCATTTCCAATGGACTGTGAGATCCTTAGACCATGACCACTAAGGGGCTTCAAGATTAATTACATTTTATTGTTAGAGACTTTGTGATGAAATTTGACCAAAGGGGTTAGACCATGAGAGCATTCCCAGAGGGTCATTATTTATTGAATTGATGTTATGTAGGACCAAGGGGGTTATACTATGAGATATTTCATAAAGGGTCATTTATGAATAGTTGAATGATTGAGACATGTGTTCCATGCCAAAGAAAAAGCTCAGATTTTGTCACAATTGGTTGTTTAGATGCTCGTAAGAGATGTCAGTTTTGGTTACTTTAAACGAGGGACATTAAAAATAGGCTAGATCTTCTAGGTAAATGATTCAACTGATAAATAAAAAATGTTAAATAAATGAAATTTAAAACTATAGGATTGTATACGTTGGAGTAATTCTACATTTATTGATTCATTATTACATATTACCTGCTATATACATTCACTAACAATTAAGAATAGATGTTTTGGTGGTTTCCTACTTAGATTCATCACACACCTTGTTTGGGTCATGATTTTGGACCCAAAATGATTATATGATTGTAGGTATACATAAGAGAAAGCATCCTTTTACATTGGGTAATTGATTTTTTGTTAAATATGAAAGGCATGAGACCATGATGAGGCTTCTGAAGCTACTGGATTTTATTTTACTATTTTTAATTTGTTTTCTGTATTGATTTCTAGCAGGATTTCTTATTTGGTTATCTAATTAGATACTTATTCCATTCATCAGATATATCTATTGCATCTTCTATTGGATATACTTAAGTCTTCGGCTGTTTAATTGTTTTGGTATTATTGCTCCCTATTTTTATATATTTATATTCTGTTGTGTTTTCTCTCCCAATGATGGAATAGTTTCCCCAATGTCTTGCATTATCACTTGCTGCTAGTCCATAGTCTCTGGTGGATGGGGAAATGAGCTTGAGGTTATGTGACCAACCCAGTTTGGGGAACTTTTTGATGGAACCCAGATCCGAGATGTTGCATGGTTATAATAATGTAGAGTTTTATAGAGACTCGGTGTTTCCTGACTTCTATATGTAATCTATTTTTAAATTCTAAGTCTGTTACAAAAAATTACATGTGAGAGGTATGGATGTTCTAATAGTATTGTTTACAATATCAATAAGAAGAATTATTATATTGAGGTTGAGGAACCGTACGGCATGATTCAAATTTCATATTCTAGAAATTGGGGTGTTGTTGAAAAATATGGTGAATATTGAGTAATCATTCATGAATAAAATTAGTTAATTGAAGTGTATATGTTTTTGAATTTAATAAATATGTTATATGAATATAGAAATATATATAAATTTGGAGTATAATTTTGTCATTAAGGATAGAAAAAAATTCTTTTATTGGTTATGAAGACATATAAAATTTATTTAATGGAATAGTTATATATTGATTTAATGGAAGGTAACCCTTCTTGTGATAATTATGTGAATTGTTTTTAACTTCAATAAATAGACCATTGAATTTTATAAAGAAAATTGGATACTTTTAATGCCTAAAAAGTAATAATTTTTTTTGACAATGCTTTCTGTGTTACTATAGAAGTATTTTAAAAAATATTGTACTTAAGAAATATATTGAGTATTCATTGGAATAAGTAAACATGGATGTTTTCCAAAAGTATATCTGGTAATTCATGTTATTTCCATGCATCAAGATATTATAATATGAGGTTATTCACATGTTGGTAATGTGACAACCAAGATCTATTATATGATACACATGGGATCAATTTCAAGTTGATTTAGTATAGATCATTCTAATGTTATGAATTTTCATATTTGTGAAGGGTTATATGGTTGACCATTTATGTAATGTTTTAAATAAACATCGGTTGAAGATTTTGAAAATTATGTATTATCTCACCGAATGAGGATTTATTCATGTTGAATAACCTTTGTTAAATGTTTTTGTTGTGATTGTATCTAAATACATATTGAATTACTTAACACTCTACCTCATTATGTTTTAGTACTCTAAGAATGAAAATTTAACCTACATTTCTTGGAGTATGAGATGAAGTGGAAGTCAAGAAAGGCTCAACCATAGGGTGAGATTGTGAAAATGAAAATGAATAAAATAATTAATTATATTTCCAAATTTGGTTAGATATTAAAATAATTATTTTTCAATTGTAAAATGACATTTAAAAATATGTATCCAAAAATATTCATTTCTTTTGAACAGATAGTCTTATATAATATTAATGAATTATGATTATGAGTCCCTTAACATTCTAATGACCATTCTCCTACTAGTGATCAGTGATATTAATAAATCATGATAATTATTTACAATTTTACTACAATAATAATATTCCCATCCCACATATGTTTTCCTCAGTGGAAACCTATTTATGAGTTATTGTGGTTTACATTCATGTTTCTAAGATTTATTTTTAAATAGAAGTTTTAGTATTCATTTTTACTATGTGGGTTTCTATGAAGGGAAATTTAATGTATCAAACTTTTAATATCCCATATTATCTTTTCATGTAAATCTCATATTATGGGGGGAATAATGTAAAAACCTAAGATTTTTTGAAATATTATTATTTAATTAATTTA
This sequence comes from Viscum album, assembly GCA_963277665.1. Lineage (NCBI taxonomy): Eukaryota > Viridiplantae > Streptophyta > Magnoliopsida > Santalales > Viscaceae > Viscum > Viscum album. The sequence continues at coordinate 1,120,025,411 of OY728120.1, forward strand.
ATATTTTAATATTTTTGACATCACATATTGCTGAATATAAATTTTATTATATAAAATCACTATGTTTAGAATGCATTATCAGAAACATAAATCTAATATATCACTACATAAATCACTTTAAATAGATATTTTCCTATGAAAGAACAACCTTTTTCTGGTATTACACACAATACCAAGTCCCTTCGATAGCATGTGTTACACACAAGGACAGGTTTTAACAGGCTAAAATATACTATTAATATTATTATAAAAATATTATTATATAAACCACCTAGCCATTAGAAAGGTTGTTATAAATAGAATTAATGAAATTGTAAATATATTGTTTTACAAATGTTTATAAAATTGATCTTTTGGTTATCAATTAGTATATGCGAATGTAAGAACTATTTAATGATATTGAAATTTCATTTCTATACACGAAAACAATTATATCTTAATAAATTTAAAAAACTGATTTTGATTGTTATTTTCTATAAAATTTATATATATATACTCAATAAATATTTTTTATACTTAAAAAATTGATTTTATAGGTTTAAAATAAAAACAAATCCAAATTTTTTATTAAAAATTTGTATTTTTTTAAAAGGAAATTATATTTCCTCTTAATGGAGAACCAGTTTTAAATAACATTTTTTACACTTTTATAAATTAAATATGGAAAAATAAAGATAATTTTAGAAATATTGACAAAAAAATTAATCTAACATTAATATTTGATAATTTTATATGAGGTTTCATTTTGTAATTATTAGTAAAAAATATTTAATTTTAATTCTAATTTTATTTTTCATTCTATTTATCAATAACGATAAATTATGTATTTTAATTTTTTTAATGATAAATTAGATAAATTATAAATAATTTAATAAAATTTAATCCATTTTACTCTATTTCACCTTTATAATGGATATAAAAATATACCAATATTTGAACATTTTTACTTTAAAAAAATTCACCCATTCTTTGAGATTAAATATGAATTTATTGTTAATTTTTTTATTAGTATTTGGAAAAATGGATTCCATAATTGTTATTAGATTAATTAATAATTTATTGAAATTTATATTAAATTTTATTACAAATTTAGTAATATTGATTAATATTAATTACAATAGTTAACATGAAAATTTACTTAATAAGGGATTATAAAACAAACATAAGGTCATAAATAACATATAAACATTTAAAAAAATCCATAATATTTCAATATATAGACCATATAAATCATTTTCTTTGATTGGGACAATTATTTGAACCAATTTTAAAACTAAAAATGTGGGTATAATTCTTTTTTCTAAAATAAATAGAAGTGCCACCCCTCCACTATACAAAGGCACTAACCCATACCATTTATTCACACATATAAATCCCTTTGGAACTCTATAATTCTGATAAAAAATATCCTCGCATCCCTCCATACATAAAAAATTCCTCCCTTTTTCATTAATCCATCCAAGTAATAGCTTTGGTGAAATTCAAGATGAGTTACCCAAAGAGGAAGTAACATCCACCCTCATGCTCCTTTGTTTTATTATCATTCTCCACCCAATAAAATTTTATTATTCCCTAATTATATAATAAAATAAGTATCCTATGTATACATATATTTTTTTTGTTATGGGTGTTATAGATACCATTAATCTCACTTCCATGAAATGGGTAATGAATATACCATTCTGGTGTATGCTGAACTACCACTCCATGAAACAATGTTTGTTTTTTCCTTTACCACATATCCTTGTTTGCAATTTTTTTGAAAACTATTTTTTTTATATTATATTACTGATTTTTATGATTTATTTGTCCTTTTATAATTATTATATAAAATATTCCTTCATATTTTCTATTTCTATAAACATGATAACTGTGTTTGTGGACGTGTGGACTACTGCCTCCCCAAAGCAATGTGATTCATTAACACATTATAGGGAATGTCTGAAGGATTATTTTAGTTAAATTTACTTATATATATGAAATAATAATTCTAATGATTATATTATATACATATATATATGTATTTAATGTATTTTATTTTTTCTAATACGGCAATAAAATGGAAACAACGTTCATGTGTTCGTTCTTCCTACCATATCCATGAACAATGTGTTACATTTCACATTTAAATATTTTATATATTATTATAAATAAATATACACAGTGTATGTATGATATTTATATCATGATTTTCAATCAAAAAGATGCAAATCATTATATACGTAAGTGGATCAAGAATAAAAAGACAAAACATATACGAAAATCAGTGATGTTATTACATGAAACAAAACATTACCACAAAATTGTTAATAAATGGGTAACATAATGTCATAAATAATCATATATGGTATTAGATATACAAATATGGCTCTTTGAGATATTTATAATAAGCTTATATTTATCATCAAGTAGTTTTGAATGTGTACCAAGGAAGTCATCACTTAAGGTAATGGAATTTCATCTCACTTTTTATTTCCTTGAGATACATTGAATATTAACAACTCTATTTTGTTGTGTATCAATCTACCTTGAATTAATAATATAATTAATAAAATTAAAATTAATGGTATCTAAATATCCATTTTATGATCATTCTTTCATGGGGTTTATGGTTCAAAAGTTATGAAATCGGTAAAGTAATTTTGTCTCAATTAACATACTTTGTGATACAAGCCTTATTATGCACCATTATTTATCAATGGGGTATATATAATTCCCAATGAAATGTTATATCCAGAATATTATCATTTTAGTGATTTTTGGAACATCATTTAATTTTATTATTTAATTATAATTATTATTTAAATTTACAAAAGTGGAAATAGTTTTTTCTACAATCTAATCATTAATTGAGATTATTTATCTTGACGCTTCCATTATTGAAATCATATGATACATATCTCAAGAAAAATAATTAATTTTATAACTATCATGTTATATATGATAACATTATGTTTTAGTACCATTTTTTAACTCTTTGGTACTTATTGTAATTATGAAAATTGTCATTACCCGTCCCTCAGGGCTAGTGCCTTGAAAACCCAAAGCCCGCATTCCAGAGGCCAGGGGCTAGTTAAATGAACTGGAATGGCGTATACCTATAACAAGAAGGCATTTCCATTAAGCCTATAAAAACACACAGACTAGAACGCCACAAGAAGCAAACACTAAGGGAACCACTATAGTAAAATTTTGTTAAATGTAAAAAGGGTCCAGAATACCAGCCCGACTAGAAGAGTACAAGTACAATTGAAAAGAATAATACAACTGGAAAAAAATGGGAAACAACTCCTAGGTTGTCCTCCTACGATTCTACCTGAAGGGTAGGTACAATTCGCTACCTCAACACTCCACATCCCCTCATCTCCCCCGCGTACCATCTAATCCTGGATCCCTCAAACCTCACCCTAGTTGCTCGTCGTCAGCACAAAACACAACAAGGTGCGGGTGAATCCCATACATGGGTGAGTATAAAAATACCTAGTATAGACCCCAAGACCCCTGAAGGTCTCTCTTAATTCCACATGGAAAACCACAAAGCATGATCTCAATCACAGAGCACAAGAAATAGACACAACTCAATTAGAGTCTCAGCTCAAACCAGGATTTCTGTGAAGTATACAAGTAAAGATTATTAGTCGCAAAGCTAGATCGTCTTACTATGAGAATAATCACTACTGTTGACCATACAGAGTATGACCCACACATGATCGATAGATAAATAACCCCCGTAATGACCCACACAAAATCTGACCCACGTAGGATTGATAAATCGTTGAACCACGACAGGTCTCTCTAAGGTTGGTCCTCGTCAGGTCGTGAGGTGTTGATCCATCCAAGACTCCTAGGTTCTGATGCACATAGGACAGTTAGGTGTTGATCTAAATAGTACCTCTAGGTGCTGACCCACATAGGATTGCTCGGTACTAACCTCTGTATGGTCTGTCTCCAACCTCTGCCTCACAACCATCCCCTGCATTCCTGCTCATAACACGCTTGATTCTAGTAGAACCACACTACAGTCAATATTTTCTATTTTCAACTAGCACTAAGATCTAAAAATGTTTATCTCAAATTACCTCATTGTCGTAAGTGTTCCAACACGATAGACGGTGTTTCCATTGGACGCCATGTATGTGAGTTATAAGCGTTTTAGTTTTGGGGGCCTGGTTGGATCATTTTTTGATCCCAGCCCACCATACTCTAACTGTCTCCAAAATAGGAGTAGATTATGCCAAAAAGGATTGCATTGATCCAAGGTACCAAACTCCATATATGGTTCTTCAAACGGACGATCGGTTCCCAAATTACGGCCCTTTTAATTTTTTTGGGCCCGGTTGGGCCTGGGCCCGGTCTGACCCGGTCGGACTAACCTAGCCCGACCCGCAAAGGGACGGCCGATTAAAGGATGGCCTGTCCCCCAAGGGGGCCGCCCGATATGGTGTGGCACCCAAAGTGTGGAGACCTGATTGTGGTGGAGTGCGGCCCACGCTGGAGAAGGGGGAAATGTTCCCCCTTGTTTCCCAAACGGATCAGGGTTGTTCGGTTATGATAAAATAACGGTACCACGCGGGTGACGCCCAATCACTACGAAACCCACCAGTGGCATGGGTTCTTCCTCCACCGAAGCTTCGGCTAGGTATTCTATTCGTCGGGGGCGCGCTGGTCACACTGCCTCCCTTTTTACAACCTTTCAATGTTCAAGACGTCTCATTCGTTCGCTGTGGCTGACAAGTCGTGACTTCCAACTCACCGAAGGTGTGTGATAGTGCACCACACCTATTTTACAACCAGAATGTGCCGACCATTCCGATGACCGCAAATGATTTCTATACAACCTCCTTTTTATAGTGATTTTCTTCATGCTTCCTTCTTCATAGCCAGTCAGCATCGCCGCATTGGCATTATTCAATAGAGAGATCAGGTGTGTAGCAAAGTAGCAGAGGGTCCGAGCAAGGTATGTTAGGACCACACCCACCACATTAGCTCGTAACAGGAGTGAGGATAAATGGGTTCGATAAAATCACTTGAATTCTAAATGAGAAATCAAAACCCCTACATCAAATCATTGGAGAAACGCTCGGGGATGAATGTGGGTCATTGTTCTTAATTCCCGCAACAGGTTTCCAATGACATCACTCAATAATCAATCTCCGGCTCAGGGTTTTGGGGTCGCTTGTCACTGATTTTTGAAAACACTTCTATCCTCCAAGGGTTTGGCATCGCATCACACTTTCATCACTTCATTTCATACCAAAGCTAGGTCGATACCTTCCCCCATGGTCCATATATATAAAAGAGGGGGTGGGTAAGTAAAGACGTTCAAAAGGGGCTCATTAAATTGGAATCTTCATAATTTCCCCCACGATGATGTTACTTAGATTGTAGGGTAATTCCATTTAACGGCATAACACACTGCTAGACCCACACACTGCTTATTCGATGGATGTTATGAAAGAAAATAAAATTATAAATTTTTTTATTTCATGTCTTTTAAAAAGTCACAAACATAAAATTTTCTCCAGACCTACTGTGATCAAAGTAAACACTCCCTTAAGTGAAACCTGGTGCTGCAGATTCAACAGTGCCATCGGATTTTTAATCTGAGGAATGGTTCAAAAGTTTGAAAATTATGCTCGCGCGTTTGCTGATCGTACCTTAAAAAATGTTTAGAAATTCATTTCGGGCACACTGGGACTCAGAATCTGGAGCTGACAATTTTCATAGACTCGTAATAATTCCATATAATTAAAACAATTACATGGAAAATTTGGGTCTTTACATTCCCCCAACCTTAGGGATTTTCAACCCCAAAATCCACAATATAGACTATGTAAACAAAAGAGAGTAATGAACAAGAATCTAAGCCTCCCACACCCATGTGTTCCCCTCAAGGTTCTCATTCAGCCAGAAAAAGCGCACTAGAGGTATCAACCACCCATTAAGGACCTGATCATATTGATCCTCAATCTTCACTGGAACCTCCGTAAATGTAGCCTCATCATTGAAGTCCATCTCTCCATGGTCGATCATGTGAGATGGGTCATGCATGTTTCTCCTCATCTGGGATACGTTGAAGATGTCGTTCACCCTCTCCAACTACGGTTGAAGTGAAAAGTGGTATGCCACCTCACCTATGCTCTGAAGTATCTGAAAAGTTCTGATAAACCATGGTGATAACTTTCACCCTCGACCAAAACTCCATAGTCATCACCGAGGAGAGAATCACAACAATATGTGTCCACCTTCTAGGATCTCCAATGGTCTCTGTCTCTTATCAGCACTAGGCTTCTTCCTTCTCTGTGCATTCTTTATCCGTCCCTGTATGACCTTCACCTTCTCAATGGTTTCTTGTACCAATTGTGGACCCATAAGTGCTGACTCCCCTAGGTCTATACAACATAGAGGTGATCTGCACGTTTGGTGATATAGGGCCTCGAATGGTTCCATACTGATGGTGGAGTGATAGCTTTTGTTGTATGTTAACTACACCATGGGCAAGTGATCATCCCAACTATGACCAAAATCTTGGACGCATGTACAAAGCATGTCCTCCAGTTTATATATGGCCCGCTCTATCTGACCATCCATCTGAGGATGAAAGGCGGTGCTCAAATGTAGTAGAGTCCCGAATGCCTATTGTAATCCCTTCGACAACTAGGATGTAAAATGTACATCATGGTTACAGATGATCATCAATGGTACCCAATGAAGTCCTACAATCAAAAGTACGTAGAGTTGTCACATGCCCTCTACAGATCCCTACTCTCGAATGGGTAGGAATTCAGCCGACATGGTGAGTTGGTCAAGGATCACCCAGAATGAATAATGTCTCCTAGATATACGTGGAAGCGTTGTCACAAAGTCCATGGAGATCCCATCCGACATCAACTCTAAAAACTCTAGTGGTTGAGCTATTCTTGTTGAAATCTGATGCTTGGCCTTCCCTTGCTGAAAAGTGTGGCATCCTGAATCAAACTCTACCATTGCCTTCTTCATCCCTGGCCACCAGTTCTGACGTCGGAGGTCCAAGTACATCTTCTCCACACTAGGATGTACCACCATAGGGGATGTATGTAACTCCCACAACACCTCCTATCATAGCTCCACTAGTACCTTGGTACATCCTTGAAAGAGGATGGTGTGCTCCCCACCTATAGAAAATCAATCAGGTTCCTATCTTGAGGATATCTAAGCATATATAGTCACGTAGTCAGTGTTCACAAGCTACACCTCCCTGACTCGCTGAAGGAGTTTGGGAGTGACGGACATAGAATGGAAATATTCTACTCCATCTCTATCCATGAAAGATATCTTCATCACAATTATCTTCTCTATCACCTCACATTTCAATGGAAGACATGACCTCTTGTTGAGTGCATCTCCTACAAAATTCACCTTCCAAGGTGTATAGACTATATCAAAGTCATAGTCCTAGAGGAACTCTATCTATTTCCATTTCTCAAGTTCAGGTCCTTATGAAAGATAATATACACGAGACTCTTATTATTAGAGTAGACTATAAAGTGTTCGCCCATCAAGTAATATGGACACACCTTCAAGGAGAAGTCCACTACAGCTAACTCCAGGTTGTATGTAGCGTAGTTCTGCACATGTTTCCTCAGCTTTTGTGAGACATAGGCAATCAATGCTCACTCCTCCATCAGGACACACCCAAGTCCAGCCCCTAATGCATTGTAGTAGACTACATACCCAACTCCCTCTTCTGGTAGACTCAAGATGGTGGAACTCGTCAGTCTCTTTCTCAGCTACTGAAAAATCTACTGGAATGTCTCCATCTATACGAAGGGCTATCCCTTCTTCTCCAAAGCTAGAAAGTGTACCACAAATCTGGAAAAGACTATCCCAAATCATCGGTAGTGTCCAACAATCCCTAAAAAACTCCACACCATGGTCACACTCCATGGTGGATCCCAAGAAAGTACAACCTCTATCTTTGCTGGATCTACTACAACTCCAATCTACGAGATAATGTCTCCCAGAAAGTGGACCTCTCATATCCAGAACTATAACTTAGAGGGCTTACCATAAATTCTGTTCTCTCAGAGTGTATCCAGAAATATTTGTAGATGATATGAATGATCATCCTCCGTCACTGAGTATACAAATATGTATTTGATGAAGACCACCATAATTTGATCAAGGTATGGCTGAAATATCATGTTCATGAATCCCATGAACACTACTGGCGTGTTTTTCACACCTAAAGGCATAACCAAGAACACATAGTTTCTATACCGACATATGAAGGTCATCTTCGGAACACCCTCTTCTTGTATTCTGAGCTGATGGTAGCCTAATCTGAGGACTATCTTAGAAAACCAATGACCTCCCTTATGCTGATCGAAAAGACCATCAATCCTCACTAGTGGATACTTTTTCTTCAAAGTCACCTAGTTGGGGCTTCGATAGTATACAAAGAGTCTCAAACTTCTATATGCGTTCTTGGAAAACCAAATCAGGGCTTCTCGGGGAGAAATTATGGGCCTTATGAACCCCTTACTCAGTAATTACCCCAACTATACATGTAATCCATGATGCACTATGGGAGCTATCCGACATGGTGGTGTATATATCGGCACAATCCTAGGGTACATGTTGATGTGGAAGTCAACCTCATTGCATGGAGGTAGTCCTTTAACATCGTCAGGAAATACATCTGCATACAGGTCTACTGCTACATGATATCTCAGACACTCAACATCTACATCACTGAGGGAAAGGCTGGCCAACTGATGTGTAATAGGATTCACCCTCTTCTGGTTAAGTTTATCATGTGCTGAAAAGGTTCCCTTCTGACAGGTGAAGGGAAACTGGTCACATCTATGTAGACACACCAGACATTGCTCCTAATATAGTCAATCTGAGCATGTACTGTAGATAACCAGTCCACACCCAAGATGAAGTCGTAAGGAATTGATGCCACTAATAGGTTATCCTAGCCGATGATATAACCTCCAACAGTATGATCACAGTTCTGGAACCAGTGTGTAATCGTCAAATCGTCTCTCGTAAGAGTCTCTAGTCATAATCATCAAGCCAACAGCTCCCCTAAAATCTGTGAGCTCTGAATGAGGGTAATATAAATAAAAGAGTGGATGACACCTATATCTATAAGTACTACAACTAAGGTGGAGTAGTCATAGATCGTACCTCTAGTAATATATGAAGTGTTTTGGTCATAGGCCTCATCTTCCTAGTGTTGTGATCATCCCAGTCCACTTGCTCTTTATGGTGGGGGTGGACCACCTGGCGGTGGTGGTGGTAGAACCTCGTATCGTCGCCCACCACCTAATGCACAGCCAGTACCTCTGCCATGTCTGACTGCTGCCTGTGGAACTCCTCGATTGAATATTTTCCTCTACCTCATTAGTCCCTTGACTATATTATATTCATCCGTACGATGGTTCATGTAGTTCCGAGCCATGTTTCTATACCCTCTGCAGGTGTAACACTCATTGTCCCTTGCCTAAATTCCATAACCTCGCGAGCCCTGCACATTCGACCTTGCGACCTGGGGACATCCACTAGAAGGTCTTGCCTACTTGCACCTCTATGTCATCTGTATACTGACTGCTATAGAAGACTATGATACCTGACATCAAGTGGTGTCTCTCGCTGTGGGTGTCTACTCAGCTAGGAAGCTCTCCACCAAAAGCACTATCTCTAGCATCACAACCTGATTCGGTATGGTGAGCGATATCATCAACGCTCTAATCTTATATCGGAGACCCTTCTCAAGTGTCTGGGCCCTAAATAAAGGGTCATGTACCACTTCAGTGGAGTAGCGGGAATGATCAGTGAACCTCACCGTGTACAGGGCCACTGTCATGTTTCCCTATAATAGGTGAAGAAGCTCATGTATACACACATAGTGTATGGTCGATAAGACGAAATCTACCCTAAAAATTCTCCCGAAGTCTGCACAGACTTGGGTCACCACATTGTGTATCTGAATCATCCATCTCCACCATCTCCCAACTGTTGGCTGGATGAGACCCACTACTAGGATCACCACAAGGTCGGCTAGTTTCACTAGCTGGTGGAAAAATCTATCTATGGCCTACAACTATTCCTTAGCTACATGTGGGTCCATCATTATTTGGATACATGGAGGCCTCTACCACTGAAACTCATGCAAAATGCTTAATTGGCATGAACCCTCTATAGGTGGGGATGGTGCCAACAACTGTCCAATAGGTAGTGGTGCTGCTAGTACACCACCCGAAGGTTATAACGCCATAAGAGGGCCCTGAACCGAGGCCTCATCGCTCGGTGGGTCATCTTCATTTAATCTCTTACGAATCTGGGTTGGTTGTCTCTATGGCGGCATCCAGAAATAAGACATGTGTTCCATGGTCCAAAATTTATACATGCTGAGCTGAATCAAAAAAAATCAAAAGGGAAACCTTTGCAAAAACACACGAAATCAGTGTTTTTATACACTAAGTTAGAATTCAGAATTCAGTGTCCTGGTGTATGGATAGATCTTCCACTGCCCCAACACTAGACTCCCAAAAATGAAAACCACACTAAAAACACTTAACAATGTTGCTACATTGAAAATATCAGAGTTATAGTTCTTATCTAGAACTGACTCCTCTGATACCACTTTGTCATGACCTATCCCCTGGGGCCCGTGTCGTGACTACCCCACGCCATCCTTCTAAAGGCCAGGGGCTGATGAATAGAACCAAAAAGGTGTATCCCTATAATATATAGGAATTTCTTTTAATATTCTACCAACACAGATAGTATAACTCAACAAGAAACAACCACTAATTGAACAACTATAGTAAAAGAGTGCTGAAAGTAAAAAGGGGCTGGAATACTAGCCGAAATAGAAAAGTACAAGTACAACTGAAAAGTATAATACAATTGAAAAAAGGTAAATAGCTCTTGGGTCTTCCTCTAAGGATCATACCTGAAGGGTAGGTACATATTGCCTCCTTAGCAATCCATGTACTCCCATATCCTCTACGTATCGTCTAGTCCTAGCTCCCTCAAACCTTAGCCTAGCTGCTCATTGTCTGCATAAGACACAAAAAGGGGCGGGAGAAGCTCGTGCATGGGTGAGTATAACAATACCCTATAGGGACCTCGAAACCCCAGAAGGTCGGTAACAATTCTACAAGGAGAACCACAAAGCATGATATCAATCACAGAATAGAAGAAATAGGCACAGCTTCATATGATTTTGAGCTCAAACCAAGATTTCAGGGAAGTATAGAAGTACACACGATTAGTTTTGAAGCTAGATAATATTACACAATAAAGAGGCACTGCTTTTGACCATACCGAGTCGGACCCACACATGATTGATAGTTAACTAACCCCTGCAATGATCTACACAACATCTGATCCACATAGGATCAGTATATCATTGAACCACGATGGACCGCTTTAAGGCTGATCATGTTTGGGTCGAAAGGTACTGATCCACACAGGAACGCTAGGTGCTAATCCACATAAGACCGGTTGGTGGTGACCCACATAGGATCGCTCGGTACTAACATTTTTATAGTTTGTGTCCAACCTCCACCTCACTACCAGACACTGGATTCCCACTCATAGCACGCTCGATTTTTGGAGAACCGTTCCACAACCCATCGGTCTTATTTTCAACAAGCACAAAGCTCGAAAAAGGGGTACCCCAAAGGACCTCTATGTCGTAAGGGTTCAAACACGTCAGACGGTGCGTCAATCAGATACTCAGTTTCTGAGTTATAAGCATTTTAGTTCCAGGGGCCTGGTTGGATTTGCAATAAATCCAAACCGGACATACTCCAACTGTCTCTCAAACTAAATAGGAGTATTCCCAAAAAAATCATCTTGAACCAAGTTTCTCAGTGCCACATATTGTTAATAAAATGGATGATTTATTCCCATGTTATGGACCATTAAAAGTATATGGGCCCGGTCGGGCCTGGGTCTGGTCCGACCCCATCGGACTGACCCGACCCGACCTGGACTGGGTTGGGCTTTAGTGGACTGGGCACACTAGTCCAAGGTCTAGCCCGTAAGGGGGTGGCCTGTGAAGGGCAGCAACCCGATAGTGCGGTGGCCCGGTTGTGGTGGAGAATGGCCCACACTAGTAAAGAAGGGAAATGTTCCCCCCGATATCCCGAATGGCCCAGCGCCATTTGGTTTTGTTAAAATGGAGGCACCACGAGGGTGCCACTCAGTCACCGTAGAACCCACCAGAGGCACAAGATTTTCCTCCACCGTGGCTTTGACCATGACTTCTGTTCGTCGACGGCACGCTGGTCGTGCCTCTTCCCTTTCCGCAGTCGGCCACCTCCTCTGTTCACCAGGGCTAATGAGCAGCGACCTCTTGTTCAATGGTGGCACACTATGGAATTATGCACCTCCTCCACGATTGGCCAGTGTCGTCCATTCTGATGACCACCGCAAATTTGTGTTGCGACATCCTTTTTACGGTACCTATCAGCATGCTAGCTTCTTCGTATCCACTCAGGGTTTCCACCTTAGAGGTATTCAATAGATATTGAAAGAGTGTAGAAAAGTAGCAGAGGGTATGTGCCTGGTCCGTTAGTCCCGTACCCTCCATGTTAACTCAAAACATGAGGGAGGATAAACCGGTTTGATAAAGTAACATTAATTGAAAATGAAAAATCGAAACTCCTAACTTAAATTGTTAGATAAACACCATAGGTTGAAGTTGGGTTGGTGTTCTTCGTTCCCGTTACAGGCTTCCAATGATGTCACTCAATCATCGATCTCTGGTTCAATGTTTCGATGTCGGTATTCACCCCTTTCTAGAACCAGCTCCATCCTCCAAGGGTTTGGCATTGCGACACTCCTTCAACACTTCGTTGCATAGTGATGTTCTGATGGTAACCTCACCCAAGCTCCATATATATAGGAGTGGGGGAGGGAAAGTATGGATGATGGGAATTAATAGAGATCATTAATTAGGAAGATTCATAATTTCCCCAATCTTGTTATTAATTAGATTGTTGGGTAAATCCATTTAATGGCTTGACACACCGTTGGCCCCTCATACGGCTTATTCGTTGGAGGTTATGAAAGAAAATAAAAAATAAAAATAATTTATTTCATTTTTATTAAAATATATCAAAACATAGATTTTTCTCTAGACATACTATGGTCAATGTAATGTCCCTCTTATGTGAATTTCAGTGTTGCGGATTCTACGGTGCACTCAGATTTTTAATCTGAGCAACGATTCACATGTTAGAAAATGCCACTCGCGCGTTTACTAAATGTACCGTAAAAAAGCTCAAAAATTCATTCTGGGAACACCGGGCCTTGGAATTGGGCAGCATAATTTTTTACAGACTCATGATAATTCCATATGATTATATAAATTAAATGGGAAATCAATATCTTTACAAAAATGGTTTTTTGAAAGTATGACTTTATATCTCTTTTTAGTCCTAAATATGTGTTCTTTCAAAAATACGGTTTGTAAATTTTTTGTCAAAAATGTATAACTATTAACCTATACTGATTAATGTAAATTTCTACAACATTTCCATATTTTTAATGTTTTTTTATTTAATATTATTTTAATTTTCTAATCAATGAACTTTTTTAAACATTTACAGTGAAAAGGGAATGTTCAGTATGTACGGATTTACCCACCATCATTGACTATAATTTACTTAATGATTCCTCTATATATTTACAAGGTTTATTTTTCTAAAGAATAATTTTCTTAGTACTTATGGTAATTTTTTTAATTTAATATTATATTCCATGAAAATTATATTCATAAATGTGTTATATTTAAAAAGTGTGTTAAATAATTTTCAAATATTACTTTTTCTGCTTTCAAATGGTTATTTTCAATGAATTTCATTTAATTTATTTCAATATTTATTTATTGGTTTTCAAATCCATTTTTTATAAATTGTTTTTCAAAATGAATTTGATCCTTAATTTTAGGATTTTAGTGTATTTTTATAGAAAAATGTATTCAAAATATTTTTCATAATAATTTAGAGGTTTTCAAAACATTTAAAAAAGAAAAATGGTTTAAAAAAAATTTAAGTAAAAAAATTACATTTTCATAAAAGGAAAAAATATTTTCCTCTGGAAATTTTTTACATAAAATAGTAAATCATTATTTATTGGAAAATTATTTTGAAAAGGTATCATAAATTTTTTTTTAAAAATAAATTCTATTTTACATATGAAATGCTTCATGGGATCATTCATAATTTTTATACATCTAATATGACATACATTTTTGTTAATTATTCTTTATAGGGGATAGGTTCAAAGAATACCACTCATATTATTTCATTAATGGATTATTTTTTAATGGAATTGTGTTTATAAGACATGTTTATTTTTCATTAGTTATATGAATCCCATGTCCTTTCATGGGTTATGCATTGATGAAATGACTATGAATCATATATTGTTCAAATTTCATGATATGCATACATGTTTTTGAAACCGATTTCATATCATGGGTTATGATATGGTTTTTAATAATATTTTTGGACTTGTATGTAATATATAATTATGAGTTTGGTGGGATTGATATATCTCTCCAATTAACTGGTTAATCATTTATATATCATGAGATAATGATGGGAAACTAGTTGATTGCCTTGATCCAAAAATGGAAAAAAGTGCAATACTGATTCAAATTGGGAAACAAGTGTCTCTTGATCCACTAGGGGAATATTGGGAATCTTGATTTAAAATGGGATAATGGGTCCCCCAATACCTTATAATGAAAGGAATAATATTGGGAATTGCAGTGTGTCATGTATAGGTTTTGTACTCACCATGATGATTCATTATAAGTTTTTTTGCAATAAGGCATGAATTATAGCGAATTATAATTCATTTTTTTCTGTTTTCCACAAATTCAATGTCTTATTACTATGATAGATCACATTGACCATGTTCATGAATATAATATAATTCACGTCTCATGAACATACAATTTTTAGGCCATGTCTTTTGTTTCTGGTCACTAATATGTATGGTATGATCATTAACTATTATGATCATGTTATCATACCCTTATGTTCTTGATATTCTTATGTATTTCATTTATTTAACATTAATGATCACTCGAGATCACCCATTCATTTGATTAATTTCCACAGGTTATGAAGAATGGTTTAATGTAAGACTGCAATATTAGGAGATATTTAAGGGAGATATTTAATAACTTTCACAAAATTAGAAGAATGTATATCACGACTCCAAAGACTGTAATCTATTATGGTCCATGGGAATGTAATTTTTTAGTCAGTCGAAAGTTCATCTAAATTGATGTAATATAAATGTCTATTCATATTGAATAGCTATAGTTGGGTTGTCAAAGAAAAATGTGTGGGAGATGCTGGTATGATGGCCCAATGGCCCAATCTATTTACCATATAGACTCAGTGAATCTTGGGGTAGCATCATGAGGGTGTTCTGATATAAGGTGGTAGATTTAATGATCACATTCCATTAATGATTTATAATTCATTCTGATTCCACTCATAATCCCCTAAAAATATTAATATAATTTATCATAATATTTGGGAATTTCTTTAGAGTCTATTGAGAAATTTGGTTCTAAACAATTTAAAGGGGGACCATACAGTGCATGGAACATTGATTCTTCATGGTTTGAAAATAAAAAAAAAAGAAGATCAAAGAAATCATGCATCCATGGGAGTTCCAATGACACATCCTTCTCATTGTATGTCAACCCATGTGGGATCCCCATTCAATCATGATACCCAGGACTCCAATTGACATATGAGGCTAAACGATAGGTGAAATGTTTTCCAAACAGTGAATTCCATCAATAAAACACCTCAAAAGTGGTGATTTGATGATTTTCCTTCTTGATATTTGTATGATCTAACACATTTTTATTCCTCATTTAATAAACATCATAATTTCTTGTGATCCGAACAGTAGTTTCATGTACAAGGTCAAATTTTATTTGATTCATAAGAGTTGGGATTTTCTTTTAGAGTGATTCGATGCATCATGTAAGGATCTTAATTTTTTCTTCTACTTTATAAAGGAATCAGGTTTGGATGTTTTCTCTTCTCCAAAATATCATGTTCTATATTATTATTTGGTTAATTTCTTTTGTGTTCTTGTTAATTTTATCATTAAAAATGATAGATTTGTATGATTAATCATATATGAGAATAAGTTAGGTGGTAAATTTTCTTTATCCCATAATTTGGATATTATAATGGTGTATGTGGTTGTTCCATTGAAATGCCTTTCAATATATTTGTATCATTATCTAAAAAATTAAATTGATCCTTAAATTGATGTATGCAGACATTCCAGGATCCCTTAGATTCTATTTATGTTCATATGATTAATCTTAGGGTCACCACCTTATGGCTATATCACGTGAAAAATGTAAGATGAGTTTTAAACATTGAAATAATGAGGTTATATGATTAATTAGATTATGAAGATCATTTTGTATATAATTGGGTTTTTGGATTGAATTTTAGTTTTATGTTATTATTACAATAATGGGGAATACTTGGTAAATTGTTATTGGGGATTTATTATGTCATCAAATGGGGTTACAAAAACTTAATAGTTGTGTTAAATAAAAAATTTTAGTTTTTTATTGGAAATAGGTTAAATATGTTCAGTGGTTTAATCAATATGAATGGGGATAAATAGAATAGTTTTACCCTTGGTGTTTTTACATGTTTTATTGGACTCATAGTTTGGAAAATTTTAAATTATGATTAATTTAATAGCTTTTAATTATGAGAATAACATTGAACATATCTTATTTATGAATGATGGTCATGAAATTATACACCAAATGGTATGGATAATGGACATGGAATTCTAATACATGAATCCCGACATCCTTTATTTGAAATAACAGAAATGGTGTTTGTTATTCATTCATATAGTGTCGACAAGAAGATTGAGAATAAGTAAAATTTTACATGGTATGATCAAATTTTCAAGCATTCTTTAGTATTTTAAAACTAAAAATGAATAATTAATGATCATTTTAAAATAAAAATAAAAGTAAATTTATGTTTTATTGATTAGTCTACCAGCATTTCCAAGGTCCAATTTATGGGTTAGGGTAAATATATAACAAAAGGGGCCATGTGGATAATTCATAAATTGATTAATTTTGTTACATGATTGAATATTTCTTAATTCAAAATTTTTATATCATCTATATACACTTTTATTATATGTGATATTTCGTTTGAAAAATATTAGTGGTGGACAACTGAGTTGTTCTCAAATTATTCTTAGTCCACATATGGGACCCAAGCTGATTTTATTCTTCCAAATCGGGATAATGGAAAATTACCTATGTTAGCTGGATGAGTTGGGATATGGAATGGATAATGGGTCAAGTGACCAGAATGGTTTGAGGAACAATTTTTAGGATTTTTAAATGGTCTTCATTTAGGGGGGTTTGATTTTACAGAAGATTCTAATAGGGTATGTCATGTTTACTAAATTTGGTTGTGATAATTTACTGATTTAGGGTAATTTATTACATGATGAATATATATTAAATAGTTATATTTTTGTTCTAGTTTTTTTTATTTTTTCAATTGTGCTACTATGGTGATAAAGTAATTGTCCCCATATGTGTATTATTAGACCATTATTTCTAGTCTGCATCCTTCATCATATAGAGATTTATACCTAAGGTAACATACTAATCTTGCATGGGGAACAATTTTACTATAACCCTTGTTGAAAAATTACATATTAAATGTTATATCATGAAAAGATATTTGTGAAAAAATTATAATATATCTTTTCAGTGAAATGAAATTGTAGTGCCCCCATAAATTCCCATTTACGGATATGAATTGAAATTTTGTAGATAATATTTATAATTGGTGGATGATTTTAAGTTTCCATAATTATTAATAATTTATATTCCATCCAAATATATTAATGTTTCTTAGCTATATAAATCATATGTACCACATAATATAAACAATCATTTTTTATCAATAAAGACCATTTCATATGATATATTATCACATTATAAAAATTTAATATTCTTCCTTTTGAAAATGTAAATTAATAAATAAAAATTATATATGTATAAAATCCATTGATTCATGGTATTATAAAAATTTAATTACTATGTTAAATTGATTAAAAATTATAAAACCATTCAAATTTTTTATTGATAATTTTATATTTGATGAAGAAAATTTTGTTAATAAAATCATTGTAAATAATGAATAATGTAAATAAGATATATTTAGAGGATATTTAAAGGAAATATATATATATATTTTTTAATGCTTAGATATCAGTTTAAATATTTTAATTATTGTTTCAATTGATACATTCCCATTAAATTATATATATTTAATGTATTGAATTTTATTGAGATGACAATTTTATTTTCTCTAGTGTTTGTATAGTCATAGAACCATTTAAGAGGTTTCTTGGATGAGGGGAGTTGTAGTTGAATTATAGTCATTTTACGATATTGATTTCACTTTCAAATGTCATCAATCCCTATAATGTCAATTTTACCTTTACTAATATTGTCATTTGGTACATATATTCATGAGAATTGAGAAAATGTCATTATTATCATGTTAAAACATTTGAGTTGTTATGTTGATTAGTGCATGAATCTCTTTTTTTCATAATGGATATTTTATTGTCCCATGGGGATGTTATTTATAATTTGTATGAAAATTGTTTGAACATGAATATTGGGAGGTGTTTTTTGGATATGTTTTTTTTCATGGGGTTATGGATTTTGAAATATCGAGCTTCTATAATATTTTGTGTCCTTAGGTATGTGTGTTGATTGTTTTACCATGGTGATAATTCATGTTTTGTGTAGTCAAAGGGATACGGTTGAGATTCACATGGTGATCTATATGGTTAGAGGATAGTAGTTTCAAAATTGGTGATATTTCATGCCTTTATTTATTTATTGGATATTAATGACAGTTTGATGCCATGATTTAGGGGATATAAAACTATAAAATATAGATCAATCCTTCAATATGTAATGACCCCCATATAACATATTGAATCACTATTTTTCAAGAATAATTATAAATTTTGTTTCCCCATATTGGGTTCTCAACTGCCTTCATAATTCAATGAATGCTAGGCATCAGGTATCTTGATTTTTTGGGCACATGGTATAATTATAGTGGATTTTGATCCTCAATACCATATGAATAATTAATTTTGATCCTTGGTTATTTCGTATAAAATTTTTCATCATTATATTTATATTATATACTTTTTGGGAGAATTTTTCACAAGTGATGATTCAGATTCATTTATTTTTTGGTCATTTTTCTTAGGAATCTATATGAATATAATATATAGACGAATCATATATTAGATTTTTCTATTGAATTTTACACATAATATTATGTATTTGTCATTAGAAATACATTAAAAGGTTTTAAAAAATCCCCATTATTAATTTTGTTAGAATATGTAAAATTTATTTATTCAATAGCACTTGATGGAATGCACAAAATATATGATGGATGACAAAAAACCAAACTAAGGGAATTAAATTGAAAAAAGACAATTCCAAAGTGACTAATAGAATAAATTGATATTAACCATAGTATCATGTTTTTAAATTGACATTTTAATTGAGCAAATCATGTTTACTTGTATATATTAATGTTTTTTCTAGAAATTTTTGAATCACTTTTAATAGAATGTAATCTAAGATATGGTAAACTATTAAATAAATGGAAATATAGAATTAATATTATGTTTTTTATTTTGGAGTTAATTAATTAATATGAATGTATTGAATTAAAATATTTATAGATGTTGAATTAAAATTATAATTATAGTCGTCAACTTACTTTTCTCCAATGAATACCCTTCCTCTGATATGTGCAGTATTTTCCATAAATTGTACAATTAGATTTATGTGGTGTTGATGCGAAATAAATATTTTAGAGAAGATTTTGATATTTATATATTATTTATTTTCACATTCACTAAAATTATGGTCATTGAAAGAGGTTGATTGATGTAGTAGTTATTAGTTTATCTTTGATGATATTGTGTTGGAGGATGATTTTATAATATCCTAGATTCTAAATAAATTTTTTAAATACAAAATAAAATTAGAAGAAAAATATTTAAAATGAGTTTTCTAAAAGAAATTTCGATTTTATATACTTATTAATGGGAGAAAATTTAAATGATACATTGTGAAAATTATTTAAATTAAAAATCATGTAGTTTGTTATAGGTTTTATTGGAATAAAGAATGATAAATCAGGATGATATAATAGTTAAATGAAATTTTCATATAATTCAATAAGTTCAACTGAATGTAATTTTTTTATAGAAATGAATCTAGAATTTGTATACATTGTGATAAAACTGTTTGATGGGATATTTATTGTGTTATTATATTTGTGAAATGTTGTTTGGATTAATTCAGGTTATTTGTAGAAATACTGTTTGGTGGGTCGGTTATCATTTTAATGTAGTATTTGGTGCTTTAAATTAATTTAAACATAGTTCTGTCATAACCCCTTGGTTCAACATGTTTCTTGTGCTACTATATCGAATATATTTTACTTTTAAATTCAAATAAAACACCACCTGATTCAAGTAAACATATCACCACACATATTCTTTTTTTATAATCCCCCCATCATAAATTTTATAGAGGGACCATATGGAAGGACACTCCCTCTCCCCCTTTCCCTTATAATAAAAATTACATGTTATGATATCTTAATAATAAATATATATATATGGGGTTTATTGAATTTATTATATAGTATATATATGTTTTATGACATTATTGTTTCATTATGATGTCCAAACAATGGATGGGACATGTATTGTGGAAGTAAGAGGCAATGTTGTTGTCACTCATATACATGTTTCCCTATGGTAAAAACCATATGAGTTATATTTGTGTAGTGGTATATTTTATCATGTTAATTTATATATGGAATGTATAAAATGATTAAATGTTTGTTTTTGGGGAGTGAGAGAGACCAGTTTAGCGGAAGTGTTCATGAGTAACATTTAATATTTTTTCATATAACATAATTATACAAAAATGACATTTTAATTTTTTTTCATTAGTTTGATTATTTCATATTTTACCGTTTATATGTAATGAGGTTGTTCAGTAGTTTACTCACTATGATATTACTATGATTCATCAACATTCTCATCATTAGGTTTATGGATAATCCTACTATAAATATGTGTTTCCTATACACATTCATAATATAAATTCAATTTATATTTTCCAAAGGGAGACAATGTTTGGGGTGTAGATTACAGTATTGTTGAGGATATGGATGGACTTAATTACTATTTTACATTGGTGTAACATATTTAAAGTCATTTTTTATATCATTGTTTATCATGAACATATATATAAATTATTTGTATTATGTTTTAATATTTATATATGATTTTTTTTATTGTTGGTTCTCATTATATGGTATTTTGTATTTTGAGGTAAAGGCATCAAATTGTTTTACCTTAATTTCCTTATTCATATTCTATAAACTATTACCTATAAGAGGTGGACTTCATGAATCCCTCTCATTTTCACATTAGGAATATGAGTTCTTTCATCTGGGATAATCGAGATTAAGTTGTATCAGAAACATGGTAAATCATTTTGATAGATATTAATCATTGGTACTACTGGGGAATACATTGGTTTTTTGATAAAATCATTTCAATTAAATATAAAATGTTACATGAAAAGGGATATGAGAAGTAAAATATAAATTTATCCACCCCAATGATTCTAAAATGTAACTCAAATATTATTGGATATTCTATTCACTAAAATACTAAATTTGGAAAAAATAAAAATTTATGGTTTTCTCATCGTTATTATTTGACAATTATCATGAATTTGGGTGATTATTGAAACAATTAAAATGAATTTTATTAAAAAAAACTAATTAAATTTATATGTTTTAGGTATTTATGTTTTAATTATTTATATTTTAGATATGGTTGTCAGGTGTCTTCTACCTATGACATAGATCAGGGTAGTGATCTAATATATTTTTGTTATCCATATGAGGGTAGATAAGAAAAATGATAATATTTCATGGAGGAAGACTAATAGTGAATTACAATAATAGAGTTTATGTATGTATGGGGAGACAATCTTTGATTAAGGGTTAATAAAATGATTTGAAGGGATATAGAATTCATTTGGTTTTATCTATTTATGGAATGAGAATTGTATAATGTTATACATAAGATATATAAGATATATTTCTTATTTGGGTTAGTTATTTGTTATTATTTATGAAGAAGATTAGATGTTTTATTGGGTGGAATTAAAAACATTTTTTCTTCTAGTGTATCTTCCATTGAGGCTGATAATGGATAAAAAGAATTCATTGTTCTCTCTTATACAACAGAGTATGACTGTGAGAGGGAGTGAAGAATAATTTAATAAACATCAATAATACTCCATAATATCATTAAATATAGATATGATATATAATTTCATTTGGAGGAGGTGTTGTATCCCACTATTATGATCTATTTAACACAATACTTATTAACAAAAAAATATGACAATCCTAACTATTGAAGATGTATTTGGGGAAATGAATATGTTATTTGAGATAAATTATGTGGTTATTAATGATATATTATTATATAATAATGATAATTAATGAGGTCATAAAATATCAGGGTAGTTAATGATTCATTTTCGAGGTACACTGCATTTTTATTATTATTACTTATTGGGATTTGTTTTAATTATTATTGTATAAGGAATTCAACACAATTTTTTTCTTATAGAGGTTATTTTTATTGGTTATTTATGAACCTAAACATTATATTTGTATATCATGGAATACGTGATTTATTATAGGGAATCCCCATCACATATTTCTTCCATGTACTTGTTAATATTAAGGAAAGAAGGACATAAATATACTAAGGGGATAAAGAGTAAGTCAATAATTTCATCATGATATACTGCATTCATCAAGATATTGGGTAGAGCATAAAAATTAAGGTGGTTATCCAGTGGGATATTTGGGTAGATGAGTAGGGAGTTATTCGCTACATTTCATAGATATTCTTGTTCTATAGAGTAATGAAATTATCAATGGCACTGTATGATTATTATTATAATTTCATTGTATATTTATTGAATAGATATATCTATAATAATTGATAATATTGATTTTATTGTATCAATAATTAAGAATATATTTTCTTAGTGACCTTTATGTCATATATGAATGTTATTGATCAATTTTTTATACATCATCTGTATTGGTGTTGTGATCTAGTGATGGTAAATCATCAATCAATAGTGTATTTTTTTATTACCATGGTTGAAAGAATACAATTTCAATGTTGGGGTTGATAAGTTATACATTTTGAATATAGTTATCAATTTCTTATTAATGAAAGTTTCATTCCGGGATATTGAAGGATAATTTTTGGTCTTCATTAATGAGAAAGACCATCAAATTTTTTATTTTAGTAATGAAATAATTTTTTCATAGTTGATTGTTCTAAATAAATTTTCAAAGATGGTGTGTGTTAATGTTACCAATGGATTTATCGATATATTAAAAATTTTAATCCATAAATTGGTGGTGACACTACCCTCTCTATCATACATCTTGTTTCGGATAATGTTGTAAAGTTGTATATCTTTGAATTTGATGGCTCACACTTGGATGTATCTTAAATAATAGAAGTATTTGATGACTGTTATAGATAATCATATATATTAGTGTTCAATTTGTCCTATTATATCACCATAGGGTTGTTTGGTGTTTTTACCAAGAATTTATATAATTGGTCAATTTTTTATCAACTACCAATTATTAATCTTAGTAAAAGTGAAGAAAAATTAACCCTATATATATTTATATATTTTATTTTCCCGATCATTAAAAGTGGTCTAGTTTATTTATAAATATCTCTATATTGAATTGATGTCATTATATAATGGATATAGGGGAAGATTATATGAAACCATAATAAAAATGACAGTATTTTACCGAATCTCCATATGGTAAACATTTCTTCTAAAAAATAATCATCGAATACAATACATAAATTATATTGTATCTCTGAGGACTGACTATGTAGGAAACATATTTCACAAATTTAGTGAACATTTCTCCATAATTGAGACTCACTAGACTACCACCTCTTCATATTATACATAATTCCCACTTTAAAAAACTAATAAAATAGAATAATAATAAATGCATGTTCTTAGATTATCAGTTAGGGTAAAACTATGAAAGAAAAAATAGAATATCATATGTGACATATGATGTGAATATGGGAATAACAATGTTATCTATGAAAATTCATAGTAAAAAAGAATATATAAAAAAATCATGGTTTATGACTTGGCATTACTTATAATATAAATGAAAAGGGTTTGAAAACACGAGTTAATAAATATGATCCATGAGATCTTAATAAAAAAATTAGAATATTCATAAAACTATTAAACTTATTTTATAATGGAAAAAACATTAGAATAGGGGAAATTAATTTCATTGACCACACCATCAATGCCCCCAAATATAATTAACTAAAATTCACTCGTGAATTATTATCTTATAAGATATAAACATTAAAAAATGAATCTAGAGGGAGATATAGGACCCCCACCACTAATCATCCCCATATAAGAGAGGAAAATTATAATAATATCATATAAAATAATAAATAACCCATTGAGATAATATATGTTTAATATAATAAATAAAAATTATAATAATACACTTTTATAATCTAAAAATCATGGAATGAAAAATTGTTTCCTTCTGCACATCATAAAGAACCCATGGTATTAAAATGGATTTCATGTGGATTCATATAAATTAATCATTTATAATTATATCAATAATTATAACATGATAAACCAATAGGAAGTAAATTTGAATCTAATAACATAAAGTATTATTTGTTATTATTAACATTAAATAAATATAATTAATAATGCTGAATTTATACAATATGTATAAGGGGGTTAGGGTAAGCCATAAATTTAAAAGAATTATTTTCTCTGGAAATAAAAATAAACCATGATCCTTTGAAAACATTTTATATAGAAATATTATATAAAAATGAAGAATAATAATTTATTTCAATAATAATTTTTTATTATAAAGTAAGTATCATATAAAATGGATAATATGGGTGAAATAGGTGTCTACATAAGAAATGATTAAAAGAGATTAATTTTACATATTGATGAAAACATCCAACAAGAAAAAATTAAAAATATATTTATATTATTTTTAAGAAGATAATGTAGTAGAAAATGAATTTATTAAATCAATATATTATAGATAAATACTTTCTTCAAAATCATCAAATTAATTAAGACACGAAAATGGGATATGATAGACAAAAATAAAATTATTGTGTTTGATTCAGGTATAAAAAGATATTATTGGAAAATATGATTCAATGAGAATTGAAATATCAAGGAAACATATCAAATAATATTAATATAGAAATGTAACAAAGGTATATTTAAAAAATTTATAAAATTCCCAAAATAGATTGTCTTTTGGAAAAAGTTCATATGAAAATAATATTTTCTACGGAATCATAACGATTGGAGTTACATTTTGATCCAAACCACTTTCATGATGTGTATATTCTGAATCAATGAACATTCAATGAAAGTAAATTATATGGCTATTCAGACACTCTGAATTTGGTAAAAAAATATTATTATATTATAATAAGATGTTAATTGTATTAGGGTTCACATTAATAATGAAGTCTTGTGAAATTAAATTTGAGAGAAACAATTCTATACATTGTTTCCCCAATTAGTAAAATGAATATTATAGTCTTTTATAAGAATCCTAAATTTAAGAATATCAAATTAAAATAAAATCATATACATATTCTTTTGTAAATATAATTTATACATATTCTCGAAATATATTATTTTTTATTACATATATTCTATGTCGAGTGTGGTAAATCTATGTCATTTTGAACTAGTTTTGTAGGAGCGGTGTCAGTATTCATTTATCGTCAGATGGTCATGAAAAAATGTAAAATAAAGTTACTATAATGCATTACTTATATTGAAATATTTTAGTTATATTACATTTAATTAGTAAATTTTTCTTTATCCTAGAGGATGAAATTGGTTACAGACAATTTTCAGTGATTTTCAACCCACAATGTGAATTTTTATATTTATTGAGTTTTATATTGATGTATAATTAATTCAAGTAGGTTTTCAAGCTGACACAATCATGAATATATTATAATTATTGATTATTACTATATTATTTGTTTAAAATATAATTAAACTAATAAATAATGACATAATTTTGTTTTTATATGGTATATATGTCATTATTTGAAAAAATATAAGTATATGTAACCGATATAAAAATATTACAAAATATGAGTTGAATATTTTTCTCTTATTATGATTATTTTACATGATTAAATTCATGATAATCATTATACAATCGTATCATGAATATGTTATGAATTTTTTTATCAAAAAATGATATTTATATTTTATAAAATATATTTATCCGTCAAAAACATTCTCATGACCAACCCTGAAAACTAAATAAGGAAAATGAAACATGGTTTTTTGTGGACGATGTAGTCTGTAGACCAACAAATTTCATGTTCATGTTTCATAATGAAAAAGAAATAGTGGTTAAATCCTTTACCAACATTATAGAAAATACTATTTTAATAATGACACTTATTATAAAACATTGTAATGGTGAAAATAATTTTTATAAAAAAATATATATAAGGAAAAATAAAACAAGAAAAAAAGATAAAAATCTATTTCTAACTACTTAGGTTATCACTATTGCGAAGGGGAGTAAAAATTTATACCTAGGAGTTTTGAGTACAATAGAAACAAATAATTTTTATAACAGTGTTAATAAATGGTTTGGGTATATATTTAGACTATCTATGGGGGTTTGGTGTAATCAAAAGTGATGAGAGAAGAGCACATTTTATAACTAAAAGAAGTGAAATTGTTTGTAGACACGGAAACCATTTCAATATTGAAAATTCATTAAAAAGGAAAAAGGATCAAAATTTGTTAAATAATAGATATTAGAGAAGATAATTCTGTGAAACTCATCAAAATATCGATTAATATACATCATTACTAGTTTTTCTATTGACCTCTTTGGTTTCACATTTTCAATATTTTATTCCGCATGGTTACTAGTTTTTGTAGAGTTAATTTATTGTTTATAACAGATTATAAAATAGATCAATATATGTAATATTGTTATAATAATTAAAAATACAAAATAATTTTTTTAGTAAATTTATAAATGTGATAAAAGCAATTTTAAAATACCAAGTTCATAATGTATCAAGAAACAATTTACTAAAAAAAGTAATAGTAATATTCTAAAAACCAAAATATAGAACTATAAATTAAAAAATCCATTTTAAGTTTATAATATTTCTTATTTAATACTTTATTATCCTTATGAAATTGTTTCATCAATTTCAAGTTCATTATTATATACTAATAATGTCAGAATGGTCTTGTTATTTGTTAAAATTGTAAATTTCACTATTCACATAAAAAATCAGTTTAAAAAACACTAAAAATTTGAAGATAATATATTATTTAAATTAAGAATGTTAAACTTACATTATTTTTATCTAATTAATATTATGTATTTTATAATTATTTTATTTAAATTAATATAGTAAAAATAAGGAAAATCCTTATTTATTAAAAAATAATAATTATAAAGATAAAGTTTTATTAATATTATATAATATAATTTTATAATTTAAATTATTTTAATATGTATGTTCATTTATAATTATATTTTATAAATTCACATTTTCATCTCTTATGAAAAAATATTACATAGTTAATAAAATGGGTTTTCACAAAAATATTACATTAGTTGTAAATATATATAAACAAATACTATATTTAAAAAGGATTATATATCATCTAAAATTTTATTTCAAAACTACCATGATATTAAAATCATTAAAATAATTTTATTTGTAATTAATATTATAATTGAATGATGATTTTAATATTTATATGTAACGAGCATATATATATAATTTCGTTATAAAATATTTTTATCTCATTTTGAAAAAAATTTAATACATAACAATACATGACATCATTATACATTATAAATATATGAAAAATATTTATATTTGTAATGTAAATTTTTAGAAATAAAATATTTATGACAACCATTTTTCATTCATATATATAGGCTAATTCAATAATTCATTCATTCCTATGCCACTTCTCCATTCATTGTTCTTATTTCATATAATAGATTTTTCACAATTCATTATACATTCATTGAACTGTACCTCATTATATATTTTTTTCAAAATTGGGGGTTCTATAGGTTGAATTTTATCCCATTTATTTCCATGCCAAGAAGGATTTGTTAATTTATATATATTTTACCATATTTATTTTTCAGGTTTAACAGATATACATCATCCATTGTTCTTGGAAATCCATGGTTTCAATCACCTTGTTTATTATTTTAATGTACCACTTATGAATTAATAATTTATCGTTATTTTTCAACATATCTTAAAGGAATTTTTTTAAAAAAAATATATCCTTTTGAGTGAATATATAAATTTACTTTAAAATTTTAAATTTGAAGAATAATAACTATTGTAATAATAATAATAAACATAATCACAAAAATAATTAAAACACCTAAATCCTGGGTATTTAAATTATCAACCAATATATATATATATATTTCAATAAATTATAATCATTACTTTCTATTGAATTTTTCCAAGTCTATCTATTATATAACTCTTTATTAATTTTTTTAATGAAGTATCAATCACGTACATTCTATTATAATAAGAATAAACCAACAATTTTGTTTCTACTAAGAAATTCGAGTTAAATGACTCTCATGGATTGGTGTGAAGGAATTTTGTTATTTTCCTTGAGTTTATAGTTTAATCCCACACACATAGACTATAATAAATTTGTCGATGTCAAGATATATGATCCCCAACATTCATTACTGATAGTCCAAATAATCCTATCCCCTATCCCCCATGGGGTATAAAATTAGAGTTTCTTATTGAACATTGATTTTGAATGATTTTTTCAAATAAAAAAAGATAATCATCCTTAAAGGTATCATTAAAATAAACAATTAGACCCCTCAGTTTCCTTTTTAGAGTTGTTATGTCTATCAGAAAATTACTCACTCCCTCAATTTTATCCCTAACCTACTTCACTAGATTCAAATGATAACCAAATTTTTCTTTATTCATATGTTGAGTAGTGCCTTATGATAAAAAATCCATGTTACCCTCTTAGTTATAAATTTTATGTGGATGGATTCTCATCCATGACGATTTTGAGTGGATCTTTATGTTCAATAATAGATCCATTCAAGACACCTACAATTTCTTACACATGATGAATGTGCTCCATGATTCAAAGAAAAGAACATGATTCATGAATTTCTCCCAATATCATGGTCACATGGAAGAATCGTTTTTCATAAAAAAACATTATGTCATGTTGTACAATTTGTAATAGAGAGGGTTTATATTTTATATCTATAATTGGAATGGTGCTTTCTACTTCTTAGAAAATACCAGTTCCTACAGAAGGAAGCATCATGTTAATCGACGATGGTAATGATGATTTTTCACTATGATATACAATTATATTAACAATAAGATCTCTTTTCAGTGGTTTTTAGTTTTTTTTTACTACAAAATTTTTTTTCATAATGAGGTTGTTGTGGGAAATGTAACCATAATTCATGAATATATATTTTATGTAGAAATAGTTAATCTATTACATGAATTATGACATATCTATCTATGTATCCCAATATAAGATTTATATTACTATATTAATAAAATTTCAAAATCAAACCATCATTCAATCATATATTTTTTTTGGTAATGAATCATAATGGTAGTACACTATGAAATTAGTATTGGAAACTCATATTTTCTATATTAATGATACCATATTCACAATTATAAAGTAGAGGATTTAGATATCACTGTCTATATCATAGGTTTTAATTGAATTGGATCTACAATTTTTTCATATTTATGGTGGTATTTTATAACAATCAACCTTATAATCCATTGTATTCGGAAATATACATGGATATTCTCTACGTTTTATACACAGTAGATATTTGGATTTTAGTGGTTCTTTTGTATTTGAAATTTCCACTCCCATCAGAATAATCATAATATTCTTTTTCATATGAATTTTTTATGATTAATGACCCCATATTATACATGTTAATCATAATCATAATATTTTTTTTCCACCATCCTTTTTTAATTGTGTGATCTTGAGACATCATCCTGGATGACATTTTTTGAAATATTTCATGGTATATATTTTATAATATAGACAAGGTTTCTTATTCCAAATCATATTCTGATGGGTTTTTCATTGATCAAATCATCACGTTGTCCCTCATACCCAATATTACATATTGTTCCATCCATGAATAAAACCAAATGGAACTATATGAGTGATGAAAAATTAACATTACAAGGGAATAATAATTATCTTGAAAATAATTTCAATATTAAAATTAATTTTTTTATTATCATATTGGATTATAGATCCACAAGTTCAACCTAGATGCACATTTTTTAAATCAAGGAAACATTATGTTCGATTATAATTTACATCTTAACATAATCCATCAATATTATAATGAAATAAATCATTCTTATATTTTTCATAAAAATCATGTGATTAGGACAATATTAACTGCAAAGAATGAAGGATTATGTGACTTTGAGGACATGATACATAAAAAACATAATTTAAAACCCTTATGAATATTTATCTATAACTGTGTCACATATTAAAATATCTTATTATTCTTAATTATTATATAAATTTTTATAAACGGAGGGGCACTATAAATTTTAAATAGTGAAGCTCAAATTATTATAAATGATAAATATAATAGATAAAAAATCAAATATCATATATGAATGTAATATGAGAAAAATATTTCCTAGAATAAAATAAAATATAAATCATTTTATATGAATTTATATTACATAATACATAAATCATAAAATTATGGAAACAAGAGTCATTATTCATGATCCATTATAGTATAACACAATCCTGAGAATAAACATAAATCACTAAAACGAAAATCAATATTCTCACAAACATTAATATATAAAAAATAAAATTCATGATCCACATCATCATTTACAATATTTATGAGAAACTATAAATTAAATTATAATACATATTTTTTTTATATAAACATTAATATAATAAATTGGTGGGAGATATAAGACACCAACCATCACCATCCATACATTTGGGTTTCACTTGTATCTAATAACATTTCACATAATAACGAACCAAACAAATTGTATATATAAAAAATCTAAACTAAAATAATTTACTTTTATATCATAAATATGACATGGAAATAAAATGGGTTTCATGAAATACATCTTAAATAACCTAGGGAATAAAAATGGGTTTCATATGGATTCATATAATTAAATTTTTATAATAAAGTCAATTATATTACCATGATAATGGAATTGAAAATAAATCAATTTAAAATGATATACAATAACATTATAAGTAAATTCTATTAAACCCATATAATAATTCATATGATATTTACACCGTATAGGAAAATGGTATACTGTAAGGAAAATAATTTACCAAAATAATCATTTTAAAAAATTGAACAACACATTGTCTTTTTAAAAATTATTATATTAATATATTTTATAAAAATTAATAAAAAAATGTTTTATAAAACCATTTATGAATATAAAGGACGTATTGATGAAAATAAAATAATATGATAGAAATAGGAATTCACATAAAAATGCTAAACATAGTTTCTGTTTACCCATTGAAGAAAACAATCCATACAAAAAATAATTTTTTTGAAATGATTAAATGTTATATAATTGTCTTATTAAACTATTTATGTATGTATATATATATATATATGAAAGTCTCATAAAATCATAAATTGAAATTATACATGGAAAAGTAGATTTTCTCTCTTGAAAATAAGATATGGGGTCAGTTTCTCTTACAAGAAACACTTCGGGTGATATATGAGTCTTGGGGAAATGAAAAATTAATGGGAGATATAAATTCCTAGGAATATACATAAAAAATTGTTAGAGGGTTTATATTGAATATTAATCCCCCATATAGATTATCATTCAAAATAAATCTTGATTTGAACGTAATGTTGGAAATGAATCCTGTACGTTTTGAGTATCATTTTTAACCAAATAATGGTAATGTGGGGTATCATTTGAATCAATCAACATTTAAATAATATATAAAATATGGATCTTAAGAATTATAGAATGTGGTGATAAAAATTCATTTGGAATTCAACTCACCATATGTTAGGTATCACATTGCCCATCTAGTAATAAGTCTCTTGATACTAAATTTTAGATAATGAATACAATTGCTTGTTTTTTCTAAATAGTTGAATGCACTCTAAGATCCCATAGATCTTACATAAATGTAGTAATCAAAAAATCCAATACCATATTTATATATATAACATTTAAAAATATTATTTTATATTTATTCCTTATATTTATATTAGTTTTCTTATTATGTATTTTGATGTCGTATGTTGGTTCACATGATCATTGTTAACTTGTTTCATATGAATGGTTTCAGAATTTGTTCAAATAATAACTTTTATTATTAAAATTATTTAAATATACTAAAATTGATTATTTATAATTAATTATTATGTTTAAATTTCATATAATTATTACTTTAATTTTTATCAATGATGATAAAATTGTAATTAAATACTTTTCAGTGACATTCATCTTTCATATGGTGTTTTCTAAATCATTATGTTAAATTTTTTGAGTATAATTTTTGAAAAAATGTGTATTTACCCAAATATATATACATATATATCATTTCATACAATTAATAACGTATCTATACAAACCCATTAAATAATTTCATGCTTCTTTTTGCATTGGTGGTGAAATATACTCAAACATGAACATACCATGATCATTCATTACAAAGAGGAAATTTAGATGAAATATAATTACAACAATAGAAAAATTATATCATTTATTTATTATTTATTTTATATATAATAATAAAATAGGTTTAGCATAAGCATTATTGGATATCAATATATTACAAAATTTGAATTAAATATTTTTCCCTTAGTATGATTTTTTTGATAATTTAATTAACATTAATCATTTTTAGAACGTGTCAAGATTATGTTATCATATTTTTTTACCAAAACCTTAATGATATTATAAAATAATTGTTTTCATGACAAATAATTCACATATCATTCCTTTTAGTTTTATAATAAAATTTTAAAAATGATGTTAGGTGGAGGCGGTAGTGAAGACACACACGTATTTCAATTTTTTTCTCATATGTAAAAGGGGAAGGATGGTAATTTTTTTTGAATAATTATAACAGAATACTGGTATAATAAACATACTTAAAAAAAATTTAGGTGGAGATATTTTTTTGGAATAAAAACATACAAAATGAAAAATGAAAAAAAATAAACAGTAGGAAATTGGTACCTCAATACTTGGGTTATCTCCTTAAAAAATATGAGTAATAGTATGAGGAATAGAATTATGAGGATATTGTAACATCAACATGTTTTGTTTTAGTTTTATGGATCCAGGTTTATAGAAATTGGTTAAAACTATGTGGGTTTTTGTGTGAAGTGAAGTGAGGAGTGGAGAGCCTCTTTTATAAATCAGAAAGAGTGGTTTTTTTGTAAATACATAGAACATTTCAATAACTGAAAGGAAAACTCATAAAAAAATGGTGAAAAATTCATAAATATTATAGATAATAATATAGAATATATAGGAAAAAATCAACCACTAAATTATAACATGTTTTAATAGGATTTTCATCTTAAGTATTAGGATACTCATTTTTACCATTTTGGGTTTTCACAATGGTAACTAGTTTTTACATTGTATTTTTGTCCTATATACACAAAAAATGTTCCTTATTATTTAATTTTTATATAATGATTCAATATTTACAATAAAATTCTTATTCAACTTTTATAATTTATAGAAAATTTATTTTGAAATTCAAAATGAAAAATGTAACATTATTTTTTAGAAAAATATAACAAAAAATTAAAAATTTAATATATTATATTATAATATTAAAAAAATAGTATTATTATTTAACATAAATATATTATATTGTTAGTTTAAGAAAAATTACCAAAAATTTCTAATTCTTACTCATAAACAAATAATGTCATGAAAATCATGTTATTTGTTAAAACTAAATTTCATACTATTAACATAAAAATTTTTTGTTATAGAAAAATATAAACATCCAGAATATTATAAATTATAGAAATTATTAATATAGAAATTAAATACTAATATATAATTAAATTCTAAACTTTAATTTTTTTAAAAATGAAAATATACATTATTATGCAACAATAATTTTATTATAAATTTAATTTTTTTACTTTTATTTATAGCAATTTCTAATTTAGAAGATTATAATATATTCAATATAATATATTAATATTTTTAAAAGTGATAATTTAATATAGTGGGGTAAAGTATTCAATACTTAACAAAATGGTTCATTGAGAATAATTAATATTTTTTTATTCTAAATACGCATAAAAAATAAAACTAAAATAAATTATTTATATGAAAAAATAATATTTTTCTACCCATGTGATATTAAAATATTTACGTGAATTTCATATATGCATAATATAATCAACTAATAATTATAATATTTTTATTTACACAAAAAACATATATTTATTTATTATATTATTAATATATTATTATTTAAAAAAAATTGATATTAAAATTAACAATACACACCATTTGATTACATGTATGATATATATCCAATCTCTATATTTGAGATGACCATATTTTTAATGACCATTTTTACAAGGACCATATTTGAACAAAAATTATTCATAACATCTAGATTTTATTCCTATATATAGACTTAATAAATCATTACTTAATTCCACTATCACCTCACAAGGAAAAATTAATGTTTTATATTATAGATTGTGCATAATTTTTTCATCATTCTTGGTGATCAACCCCTTTATTGTTTTATATGTATATTTATGATCCTTGTGGTAGAATATGATATTTGAAATTTTATAATAATAATGTTTTTTATATATTCTATATACAATACTGTATTAATTAATGAACAATAAATGTACATAGATCATCTATGATGATTAATGATACATGATGTAAATTACGTAGTATTATGTGAATATTATTAATGTAACATTAAATATCTAATAACATGACTTTAGTTTGGTTACTGTCCTAAAATGAAAATTTTCTAATCATTTTTCTTTCCTCTTACCGGAATAGAGAAAATTTCTATAAATGTATAGATGAAAATAATAATAATAAAGGATCTTAAAAACAAGATAGTTATAAATTTTACATTGAGATTATAGTTAGGGTTCATTATGGGAAATTTAATATTTTGTTATAAAATTATGTAAAATGTATACCAAATCTATTTTTATTGACCCATGAACCCCATGTTTCATATGTTTCTTTATTATTTTGGGTTTATTTTCATAGATGGCGTACTTATATAATCGACGACTGATAATGGCTATACTCATCATCAAATAGGTTTCCTAGAGGCCCATCTACACCATCATCTCACCTTAAATCTACCTATATACATTTTTATACGTATGTAGTGTACTTTCCTAGTAATTTTGTGTCATGTAATGGATTATTTAATGATACATTGATATAAAATGAAGTTTATTTTATGTATGAACCCTATTATATATTATATTCTCATAGAGTCCTTGGATGAATTTATACTAATTAAATGTTTCTATTTAATTTCCCTCATATTTTATACCCATTAATATACATAAGAAAAAATTATATGGACTTCTTAAAGTATTATAAAATATAGTTAATATTCCACTTCCAAAAGATAAATTTGATCGACACTCCAATCCTTTAAATTTTTTAGGAGAGAGTTATATAGAATATCTTACTATATTTCTCTCATTGTGGTTGGAAATTTTTAGGATGTTGTGGAGTGATGTGATGTCATATATTTTTAGGTAGTTAGATTCTCATTATTAGGACTACAATACCCATTATCTCGAGTTGAACATAGTGGTGTATACTATAAAGCTGTAGAATCATGTTTTTCATTGGATAATTCCTTATGGTCTTTAAAAACCAAAAAATCTTGAGTAATATCATTGATTAGTGTAATTCAAATGTAAATCAAATAATTTGAATAATTTTTATATTATATTATGAATTAATTATCTCTTATGAAATATGAATAAAGAACGTACTAACTGATTCATTGACAAATCATCCACACATAGATATTTATTAATAGTAAAAAGATAATAATAGAGTGATTGTTGAAATATAAATATGTATTTTAATTTGGAGGAAGATTCTCTTATATTTCATTATAATTATTTGATATTTAATTCAACAATACTATTGTATTTTGATGAGTAGTTTTTTAGAGATCATAATATAGAGGAATTCATTGAACAAATAGATTTTTTTATTCTCTAGTTTCATGGTTACGAAATGATTAATAATAAATGATATTTTTATAGAAGCTATTTTTTCAATGATTAATAATATGGATCAACATGATATTATTTGATAACAAATTATTTTACATTCTAGTATATCTATGATGTATCATTCACTAAATAGTATTTTTCACTGGACTTGGAGGAATCTGTTTATGGTATTGTTGTGCTATTGTATTTGGTTTATTTATGAGTAATGTCATCATCTCATTCCCAGGTAGGATAATTTAAAATGATGGATATAAAATGGGATCATTTTTATTGATTTAAATATTAGTTTTTATTGGAATATGAATGATACAAATAAATTTGGTTTTGTTTGTATTAGTTGATGATTGTGGATCATTTCATATTCCACAGGGATTTGAATTTTTTATATTCATTAGTTATTTAATATTTGGATTTCAATGCGAATAATTATGATGTGTTGAGGAATGACATCCTTGAAATGAAGAATCAGTTTAACCCATATATTTAGGATGGTTTAAAAATTTATTTTTTCCATCACTTATCACTTAACAATATAATTCATTCTATGATATATGGTCAAACCAAGTGGACCATTCACCTGATATATCAAATCCCACATCCATGTAAACTGTATTTTACCGATTCATGGGTGAAAAAAAATTTGTTACTTTTTTTTATTATAAGAAATGATATGACTCATACATCCATATGATTTCCTTGTGGAATTACATGGTAATCACTATAGATATACATTATTCTAGACCAACATGGAATCCATGTAGATATATTTATTGATAATGTTTCAATGATTCATGATATAATGAAGTTATGTTATGAAACTTAAAAGTGTTATTTTAATTATCTGTGGTCACCTTTAAAATATGAGTTTAGATATTATGTTTTCATTTTGTATTATTTTCCATATTTCTAGTGATGTCTCTATAAATGGAAAAAGGATTCCCCTAATTTAATTTTCCTATATAAGCTGTTAGAGAACACCGGTGAAGTTGTGTATCGATTACTTCATAACTAATAGTTGGATCGATTCAATGAAACCATATTTGTATTAAAAAATTAACATTTTCCCAATGAAGACTCCAATATATTTTATTTGGGATCGTTGGATATGTTGTAAGAGATGATATTTGTATGGAAAATTATAGATATTTAAAATAATTATGATAAGATATTATGTTGGCCATACATTCCAATGGATTTTATACTAGACTAGAATTATGGAATAGAGGATTTTGTGTGTGGGAGATAGTCTCAAATGCACTATCATGGTCCTATATTTATAATTGTATTATGTCAAAATTATTTAATTTTTATAGAAATGAAATGTTATTTAGTGTTATTATATTGTGTTTGAGTTTCGATAGATTTGGTATGTTTTGGATTGTGGTGTCCCCCATATGTGTTTCTATATTGTGATAATTCTTTGCCTTATATGTGTGTTTTTTTCCCAAATAATAGATCAAATTTATAGGAATCTATTGTAATGAAAAAAAGATATCCTAGAACGTTTATTTAGTTTCTCTTGTGTCACATTTTATAGGGAAGGCTAATTTTTTTCCCAAATTAGGGGGTGTGGTATATATATATATATATTTTAATATTTCATCCAAAAGCATGTCATGATCAACATGAATTGTTTTTTTTTAAATTTTTTCTAAAGGGGTGGTGTTGTTATAAACTAGTATATGAAATAGTAATGTTTTCCATATTATTCTAGGATCATGTTTTAGAATAGAGTTGAGTTAATGTGTTTTAAGAGTGTCTCATTTAATATATTACTATTTTTTGACATCATGGTGAGAGTATTTATGGTAGAAAATACTCGTATTTTATATTTTGGGAAGGGAATTTCATTTTTATGTTTTTTTCTTCTCTTGGGGTGTTTGGGTTGTTAAATTAATTAAGTCATCATCATTTATTTCCTTCTGTCATAATTTCCACTATTATTCAACGGGAATCATTCATAATGTATTGGGAATAATTGATTATTCATATAATAATTTTCTGATAATCAATGGTTTGAGGGTTGTGAAATAACCCTAGGTGTTATACCGTTACATGCATTTTTTTTTAATTTAATATGTTTTAACCACGTTATTCAAGGGGAGATTGTATGATGAAAAATGGAACTATATTTTTTCATGTTGTTCCCACCTTAATCCAATTGTGGCCAAATAATTTTTTTAATAATTATAATTTTGGATTCCCCTAAGTGTTTTTGTGAATTCCACCAACATAATTTAATATGTAGGAATATTTTTTCCTAATATTTGTTTTTAATTATAATCTTTTTTGGTTTTTTAGATCTTATATATACATATTTAATCTCTTTGGGATCCAAGGTATTAAAAATAATATTTTCCCCCATTTTCCATTATAATTTATTCGTCCATATCTATTATAGTGGGAAGATTTATGGTTTAATTTTCTATTTTTTTAAATTGTGGGTTTTCAAAGGATATATAGATGATTAAAATGGGTAGGTGATGACTATATTGAGGTTCCCTCACCATTATTCATGGCATATATTCAGGAATCCAATACGGGAGGGGATTCAATAAATTTTTTTCATTAATTATCTTTTAATTTTTTTAAATAAATATTATATTTTTACTATGTGAATACAATGAACTAAACCAATGAATAAAATGCTCTATACATAAGGTATTGAAATGGAAATGTATGATACAAGTGTACATTATGAAATATCATATTATTAGATTTATTTTTATGTAATTATATTTATATTAATAATTATATTTTCATGTTTTTCATGTCAAATTTGGTTTTTATATTGATGGAAATATTTGAATCACATCCCCTTAAATATAAAAAATTTACATGTTAAGAAATTCAATTCCTAAATTTTTGAATTCAGATGAATATTTTAATGAATACAGTAATTATTTAATTTTTTTTGAAAAGTAAATTGATGTTGTTGTTGAATTTTAGTAGTAATTATTTCGAATTCCTTTCAATATTATGATTTATTTGTATTTTTAGATCTATATAGTCTTATTAGAGAGACATTGTGGTTTTTTAGGTATTATGGATGTAATGTAGCTATTGTGGGAATGTTGGTATATATGTGGCATGTTTTTTTTATCATGGATGACTCGGAATAACTGATTTGGTAATGAAATAGATTGTTAAATTAGAAATATATTTTCAATTTTTGTAGTGGTGTGAGGAAAATGATTTGACAATGTAATAGTTTACCTATAAGATGGATAAATATTTTTTATCAAATGAATGCGAAAATATGTAATTTGAATATTTTATAGGTTGAAGTGTATAGGATCATCTATAAATATTAAATGATGGAATGGGTAATTATATGTGGTAAAATTAGTATAATTGATTATTCAAATTAGTGAGTAATAACACTATAAATAGAGGTAATGTAATCTTGATATTTTTTCAACGAAAATGAATCTTTTATGTACTAAAATAAATTTTATTTGATATGATTAGGTTATATAAATGAAACTTTATTAATTAAATGATTTTATAATATGCTAATATTTCAATTTTCTTATGATTTTATAGAGAGTATTGATTGTTTTTTAAATGGATATAGAAAATGATTTATATAATCATTTTCCATCTTGTTTAGGAAGTCAAAGGTGGTAGTAATAAATGATTTTTTTTCACCACTAATATAATTTTTTTATGTTTATAAAAATGCCTATTATATTTCCCATATTATTTTATAAAACCCACTATCTTAGTTGAAAATGTTTACCAACACCAATTTGGGAATAGGTCATGAGTATCTACCCTAATATCTATGTTATAGAGGTAACAAGAGGATAACATCTCCCTCATCCTGAAACTCACATTAGATGTTTTGTAAAATGCAATGAAATTATGAATAATTTATTCTAGAGGAAATATTAATTTTTTGTTTGGCTATTGACAATTTTATAATAGATGTGTTTTTATACCATGTTGTATGGAGGGAACATAGTAATGAGGTTTTGATTGAGAAATGATTCCAAGTACAAGATGTAAAAATTAATTGGATCAATTAATTAAGACCAAAGAAGATGGATTTCATAACTTATTGGGGGATTATAACAATAAGGGAATTAATTCCTAGTATATATAATAATTTGGTTGTTTATTGGGTTTTCTCTCATTAATATACTCATTAATATGAGGGTAATATTATGGAATGGGTTCCACCACATAAACATGATACATATGTTTGGGTCCAATAACACTTATGTTTTACCAATGCAATTATCTAAGAGAATGGTTGGTCATGTTTTCACAGTTAACGTGATGTAGTCATGGTGTATAAGAGGTTTAAGGTTGTGTCATGAAGGAGGAGTAGAACATTTTGGATGTTTGGATATAAGGATTTATCTATGTTTATGAGGGTCATTCTATTCCATGACATGATGGGTTTTTCCAAGATTGGTAGTCCATGTTGTAGGTGGTTTCTTTCCAGGGATGTGTGTTATGATATAACTTAATAGGACACACCCTAAAATGCATATGGTAGAGGGTATTAATCCATGTTCCCTATCTATCAACCAGGAATGATTCCATATTATTTAAAAAAAATTAATGCAGACCCATTATGTTAGGTTAGACTAATGTGATCCAAGGATAATGTGGAAAATGGAGATTTTAATTTCGTATTTGTTTCTCTCCATTGTTTAACCCTTTGATCCCATTTTTTGATGTGGATTTTAGATGTCATTCTATGTATTTTATAATTTATTATCTTCCTACCAATAAAATATTACAAGTTCCCGTTTTCTCTATGATTTGTGAGAATACAGTCTTGGTATTCAACGCTCATTCCAACATATCATAGTGTATAATGGATGAATTGATGGTCTTATTTCCCATAGTATATAGAAATGATACTGAGAGGATTAATTCATGAGCTTATAAGATATTTTTTGGGTTTGTATTTCCTGCTATCTTTTTCTGTGATTATGGAACATGGAATAAAATGAATTATTAATGATATCTTTTTGTAAAAAATTATTTGGACCATTTGACATGATATTGGGGCTTAGTTTCAAGTATGGTCTTTGAAAGGTCCTATATGACCTTCACCGAGGATATGAAATTATTGGAATGGTGTTAACTATATATTGACTTAGGTGGTTTATATGATACAGAATCACCTAACTTTTTACATATCACTGTCAAATAATTATTATTTTGATCCATTTTGGTTGAAATGAATGAGACAATGAGGCCCCATATAA
The DNA here is from genome assembly GCA_963277665.1 of Viscum album. Lineage (NCBI taxonomy): Eukaryota > Viridiplantae > Streptophyta > Magnoliopsida > Santalales > Viscaceae > Viscum > Viscum album. The sequence goes on from OY728120.1 coordinate 1,120,067,304, forward strand.
TCAGTGGTGGTGAGATTTATTGTCTTATTGAATTAACAACATCCACAATATACATTTGGTGTTTTGGGATCACCTAGAGACTACATAAAAATGATATTAGGATATTGGTTGTTGTTCCTAGAAATACATAATAACTAAAATGGGAAGTTTATGATTCATGGTTATCCTATTTTAGTTTCATTTGGTAGGTATAGAATGAATGAGAAGCTAATTCATGGTTATCCTATTTTAGTTTCATTTGTGCGGTAATAAATAAATTCCTAAATGAGGGTTAATATATAGGGTTTCATCTCGGTGGTACATTTTAAAAACACCATAAGGTAGAAGTGTGATGGGTGAAAAACATGGTTCTTGAGAATAGTCTAGAAAATTTTATATTGGGATACAAGGGGATATGTTTAAGATATATCAAGATAGTCCTAGGTTAACCAGATTAGGATATGATGTGTGTAAGATAATTTTATTTGAACTCATCAATGAGGAAAATATAAATAAGATTCTATGGGATGATATATCAACATGGGTTGACCGAGGTTGTTTACTGAATTTGGAAGGAGAATAATATGTTTTTGAAGAGACCAGTAGATACCCATATATTTTATTTGAGGATCCAAATAGGATTGATATATTTTTTCGGTAACTATTATATGATTTAAAAGGTTAGAGTGTGAGAAAATATTGAATTTGTCACATGCTTTATATAGCAGTCAAGGTATTGAGATTCTAGCAACCAGTAGTGTGGTGGAGGGATTGGGGGATGTGAGGAATTCAATATTTTTCATTTGATTTTTGTTTTTTCATTCATTATGTGGATATCTTAATGATGTTGTTGTGGTTGAAATATATCTGTATGAATTCTATTTTTTTGATAAGTTTAGGGAAAAACATCTTGAGTGTGAATGAATGATCATGGTTTAATATCTTATGAAAACCATCCAGTAGTGATATTTTTATTGTATTGATTTGAAATAAGTCACTAATAAGATTGAGAATATTGTGGTTCTGTTTTGATGAATCACCAATCCTATCCATGAAATAATGGTTGACCACGTCCTATGTGAGATAATAATAGATTTTCAAATGATGGATTGAAATCATCGATGTGTATCCACACAATCAATGAGATGTTATTGGTAGGGACACCTTGATTCGGAAGGAATGGTATATGATTTGATTTTGAATTAGTGGTGTTATGTGAATAATACATAGATATGTTAGTGTTCATTGATATTGCATTTCAATAATTGAGGTGGTGTTGGAAGTTCCTCCCTGAGTGTGGTCATCAGTCAATGAATTTTTTTGTGACCCAGTCCTAATGGATATGATAGAGGAAAATTATTGGTACCAAGCCAAATCTGAGAGATTGGGGTGTGTTTATAGAAGGGTAAGACATCCCCATGCATCGTCAAGTATAGTTCAGGCATGGTTACACTCTATTCATAGATTTCTCAGTCATGGAATATGATAATGGTATTATGTCACACGGTTGATTTGTTTATAGAATTGGATAGAGTTTGTTAGATTATTGGTTTTGGGGTCCCCTTCAAAATACAACAACATGGGGTTATTTTTTCCATTCATTTACTATCCTTATAAATAAAAATTTATATGAGGTCATATAATATGATCAAATATAGAAACACTCCTAAGATGTATTTATAGACCCATGCATGGGAATCTTACTTGAAGTGTAGACATAATTTCATTTTTAGTGGTCTGGGAAATGTTTGTTTATTGGATTAGGAACAAGATGAGTGAATGATAATAAAGATAATTTTTTTAAGATTATTGACTATAGTAGTTCTTCCTTTTATTTTTTTCTTTTTGTATATTATACACATGATCTATTTAATTCCCCAGACCAACACTCCCAAATCCAGTTCCATAAACACATACTTAACATAATTTATTTGATATAAGATGTAAAATCATTGATATATCCAATAATAATTATAATATAAATGAAATTTATTGAAAATATAAAATATTAATGAACATTTCATGATAATAAATGTAGATAATTATGATACATCATAATGAAATTAATCTTGTTTCATTCTCACCTAATGTAATCATTTTGATTATATAATTGAAGCTACCAAATTTTGAGAATTCTGTAATATCTCCCATAAATTATTAAATATGAGATATCCATAATAAATAACATGTTTAATAATTTTCGTCATAACCAGATGAATAAATATATAATATTGGGGTGATCATAAATACTAATTAGGGAAACATATATATAAACAATTCATGTACCAAACATTGAATATCTATTATATTAATAATAGTTAAGAAACACAAATCCATAATAAATGAGAAATAGGGATCATTATATATGAATGTTAGTAATTTAATACATTTAAATGAATAATAATTATTTCATACTGATGGAATTTATAATAACATCCATAAAAAACCTAATACTAACACAGTGTGCAAAGACTATTTACTTATTATCGAGACATTAGTAATGAAATATTTCCGTAATGGGAATACATAGACCAAATTACCATCCCATTTTTTATCTCATGAGACCTATTAATTGATTGTGCAATATATAATATTTGGACAGATACATTAGTTCATTATGTCAAATTTATTTATTGTGATATTCATTAAGAACATTCATTCAATTCCATTAAGAACCCTATAATCTATTAAACATATCTTTACATATAAGGAAAAATGTAGAATTCAGATAAATAATAATTATTTGATAGAATCCAATAATAAAAATTATTGGAAATAAATTTCCACATACTAATAAAATGTAAAACATGATCATAATAGAATAAAATTATTTATAGGTGAATATTGTCCAATATGAATCATGAGAAGTGATGAGAAATGTGATATTAAATAGTAGTTAATTACTAGTCATTGTACAAATAAGAATGAAAAAAACTAACTATATTATTATAAAACATGTATTTTATTTTTTAAAATTTATCCAATACATTATAGAGGTTTAGAATGAGTATTAATCCAATTTTAAAGATTAAATACTCTAATAATTTTAAAAGGCCAGTTTACCGCCTTTTGATGATGAAAAATTTTAAAATCTAGTTTATTATTAAATTTTATATCCTCCACTTAACAAAATAAAATTATTCTTTAGAATAAATACATCAAAATTTACTTTGGGTAAATTTTTAGTATTTTTTGATAAAGTTAATTTTTAAATTAATAGTGAGAAATACAACATTTTCAGTCAAAACTGCCATTTAATCTAGTTTATTTATATGCATAGATTATCTTTTTACTAGGTTTTACATTGTAATTAGATTATTTTTTTAACATTTAATAAAATTTGGTTCATTCTAATTATTGTAAATTTGAAATTGGACATAAACACAACTCAATATTTTGATAGTTATTACATCATAAAAACACATTTTTTGGATTTGACAACGGGATTTAATTTTGAAATAATTTCTTATACTTCTGGGTTTTGAATTTGGAAAAATGGAATCCATATTTGGAATTAGGAGATCCAAATTCTGTAAATAGGTAACTTTTATTTTTATACATTTTTAGAAGTTATTTGTTGGATATTTTAATGATATTTCAAGAAATGAGAATAGTAAATATTTTATTTAACATGGTTAAAGGGTAAATATGGTAAATAAGGGTAAAAAACAATTTAATAATAATATTAAAATACCGTAACACATATACTAATCCAATTACATGAGATATGTTCGACCATGGGAATCCATTGGTTAATTTTAGGAACCCATGGGGCCAATTGTGTGTGAAAATGACTTTTTATAACCATTAATTTAAAGTTAAGGAAAAAAATCCTAAACATGTATCTTCTAGTAACACATTTTTTATATGTGTTATATATGATATCTTTAACTGTAAATATTAATTAGTAAGATAAAAATATTTCCAACATTATGGGGTTTTATTTATAATTTTTAGAGATTAAATAATTAAATCTATTTTGGCAACAATGGTTCTGTAGTGATTTCCTTATTAATGAATGATTAAAATAAATTATATTATAAATATTAAAATAAATTTATTTTGAAACATTTTATGTCATACATGAATTTTGAAGATGTTTATTCTTTCTTATATTTGAAATAATTATTTTTTCCAATAAATCAGGATTTTATGAATTTTTACATAATCCATGATATTAATACTAAGAAAAATTGACATAAATGAATTTTTAAAACAGTTACTATTTTATTAAATTATATAATATTCCAAAAATATAATATTCATCCTCATGAATTAGATAAGGATAAAAATTTCATTAATTAACCACTTGATGTTATATAGGAATTTTATTGTAACTATATTAACCATATTGTATTAATATACAAGACGACATAGTACAAGTTAAATTAGATAACATTGGGATAAAGATTAATGGTAAGGTAAATTTTATGACCTAAACATTTCCAAACCCATTGCCTAAGAGGATTTTGAACAATCCTAATTTTATATTCTAAAATATATTAATATGGGGTTTTTAGAATTCGATAATCAATTAAAAATAAAATAATATTTCAAGACATTCCTAAAGTGCCCCTTCTCCCTATTATAAAAGGACACCACCTCTAACCAAATAATAACACCTCTCAAGCCTCTTGTCTCATCCAAAATATGATCCAATAATCTCTCAATATTACTCACTTCCCCCTATAAGCCTTCCCTATAAGAATAAGTCAATTCAAGAAAGCCCTTTGGCTCAAATCAAAAGAAGTTACCCGATTTGAGGAAACATCTTCTCTTAAGTTACGTTCCATTATTTTCCTTCTCCACTCCATATGTTTTTCATATTATTATTTAAATAAAAAAACATGTATGCTCAATATATTGTTTTATTTATGATATGTATTTTAACTACACATACACACACCTCGGTTTAATCGGTATAGAACATGTTGATTCTATTCACGACTAACTAGTGCCTCATGAAACAATGTTTTTTCAATCATCTCCTACCACCTCTTATAGTGGATATTACGATGGAAATATAATTATATTTCATATATGATATTTATTTTGTCTCTATTATCCTATAATTATCATTTATAACATATCATTATGCTATTCAAGTTGTATTAATACAATAATTTCATTTAAGGAAGGGATGATTATCACCCTCTCAAAGTGATATGATTTGTTCATTCCATACACGAAACATATAAAGGATGGAATTAATGAATATATGTAACATATATATAAAAAATATTATACTGGAATTATAATATAACTATATATAAATTAGTTTTTATTTCATTAAAGTAGCGTCCATGCGTATGTACGACGTATCATCTCCACGAATGGTACATTGCATTTATTATCTCCATATTTTGTAGACTATTAAAAGTACATATATACAGGATATATGTGATATTTATATCATGAATAATATTTTGTAGATAGCGAACATTTAACCACATGGGAATGTTTTTTGTATAACAAGATAATTTTCGACTCAAATACCCAATATCGACAAGATGACTATTATTTACCAAAATAATTATATAATTTTTATAGTGTGGTAATAAGTGATATAAAAGGAATAGTAAACTTGAAAATGGTTCTGAAGCAAGTATAAATTAACTTATGATTATTATTCATGAAACCGAATAATCAATGAGTCATGTCGAACATGAGGTAAGGGACTTCGTCTCAATATCCACTCAATGAGGAATATTTTGATTTAAAAATGACTTTATTTTACATGGTATATAATAAACACCTTTGAAATTACATTCATTCAAAGGGAATATTTTTTTCCATGAAGCATTTTGCTAAATGAAAATTGGAATGATTTTAGCGTATGTGGAGACAATGACCTCTCCGCCACTACAATCATTATTTGGCTTCATATATAATCCATAATGTTTTTAAATGGAATAAGAAACCTCTTATTCTATTTTTTGGTATTTTGGTATTAAAAATGGTTTTTTAGTTGTATTAATTATTTCAATATCTTAAAATTATTTCTGGTTTTTGAAAATGAAATTATATTAGTTAAATTTTTTTATTTGCAATGTTTTATGTGTTAAGATTATATAATTGTACATGGACATTTGATAGGTGGTTACATGATAAACAAAATTATGGGTGGTTCTTTGATAAACCAAGGACAGGTTGTTACGTTATATCACCCATTTAATTGGGTATGGAATTCATCTGTATATTTATTCTATTTAGTAATATGTCTGGAAGTAGGCCACATGGTTATTCCATTTTAGTATCTTTTATGTCCCAAGTTACCTTTATATGATATATGTTTTTTCTATTGGATTTATGGTAATATTTTTTTTACAAAACGGTATGTAATTATCTTATATTTTGTGATGTTTAATTTATATTTTTAACGAGAAAATTATTAATTTATGATAAATTATTCGTGGTTTACATGTTGTTTTGAAAAAACTGATAGTTTTCCTTCATTATGTATCTCTTACTGAGCACTTTCTACTCATAACAAGTTTTTGAAATGTTTTTCCCATGAATTTACGTGTAATAGGGGCAAGTATGGGGTCTAGGAGAAGTCATTTTGTTTAGAACATGAAACTAAACATCTTTTAATGAGTTTTATTTTATTTAAAAATGGATACTGAGTAGAAGTGTCTACATGTAATACTTAAGTATTTATATATAATTTATGACCTAATTCAATAAATCTATAAACGTGAAAATAATTTAAATTTTAATTATTAACATAATTCATGATTATTAAATGTTTAAGGCTATGGACTAATAGTTGGTTTCAGAGTTCAGGTTTGACAACATTAGGAGTATGGATATTGTTAAATTATTATCAATCAATTACATTATGTGAAGATTGAAATGATATAGTATTTGAATATTAACAACCTTCTTCACCTATGTTATTTATGTGTTAGAATGGTTTCCCATAGACGTAACATGGAAACATGGATGGAATTACATCAAGAGGAAAACAACCTTCCAAATACAAAACAAGATATGATCAGAATCGGAACAGAATAGTTTGTTGCAGTAACGGTGCAATTTTCTCAGGATAGAAATGGTTGTGGTATCCATACATGAGATCAACCAGATCAACGCTAAACGAACATGTCTATAGTAATCATTTAATGATAAAACATATCATATCATTCAGAGGATCATCTAACCCTCTTAAAGATGAAGGGTGGATCAGTGCACAAGAAAATATTATCAATGTCATGAGTTGTACATACAATGAAAAGGTTAGTCTTATTGTTTGTAGATTTGGTGGAGATAAATATCAGTGGAGTTACATAATTAAAAATATCAGGGATCGTGAGTAAATTTATTCTCTTGATTGGGATGAATTCAATGTTAAGTTTTTTGAGAAATATCTTCCTAAGGCGGTTTAACATAGGATGGAAAAATAATTCACATAATTGAAGTAGGAGATTGACTGAGAGACTGCATACGAAGAAATTTTCACTCGATTGGTAATGTATTCTCAAATTTTTCATTGAGATCATGATAGTATGATAAATTGGTTTTACATAGTATTGATGTTGTGATATCTAAGATCATTATCCTCTCGTGAATTGAAATGTTATGATAAACTAGTGAGATGTGATGATAAATTAGAAATGGATTCTTTTGATGACAAGGTGTTCCATGTGATAAAGCATATGAAGTGGTCTAGTCAGCAGGAAAAAGGAATTCATTCATCAATGAAGCCTAGAAGTATGAAAATTAAATTTAAATCTTGAGATGTGTGGTAAAATGCATCATGGATAATGTCTCTCAAATTCGGGAATATTCTCCAGTGTGGAAAGACTCATCATATATCTTGTAACTGTAAGGAAGATGATTATGAAGGAAATGAAAAACCAGTAGTAATATTTTTTAGTTGCAATGAGATTGGACATTATTCCAATGTGTGTCAAAATTTTATTACCTAGGGTGGAAACTAGACAGATCAAAATTATAAGGGTGTTGACAAATCTTTTTCTACTACTACAGTTGATGTGGGATAATTCAATGAAGTAGAATTATATACTTTTTTTGGTTTTTAGATTATTCCAATGTGTTGTTTGATTCAGGGTCCACACAATCTTTAATTTATGATAAATTTTCTATTATATTGGGAATTCCATCTTAAGATATGAATCCTGAAATTTTGGTAAAAACACCTAGAGGATATGTTGAGACAAAAAAATATAAGGTCAATCTTGTACTTGTGTGCAGAAAGAATCATCCTACAAACCTTGTTGTTTTTACTCTAGTAGATTTTGATGTTTATTTGGGAATAGATTAGCTTTCTCTTTACCATGATAAGATTCACTAGTGATCTAATAATGTTTCATTTGAGAAATAATTTCAGTTTGTGTAGAAAAATGAACCCTTATCTATGATAACCTATCATGAATCTGAAAAACTAGTGAAAGATGGAAAAGACCGTTCCTTGCACATATTTCTAAAATCCATGGAACTATTTATATTAATGATGTTCTAGTAGTAAATGTGTATATTGATTTTTTTCATGAAAATTTTCCTTCTGTTGTACCTGAAAAAGATGTCGAATTTAATGTTAAATTCGTTCCTGGTGCTAATTCAATTTCAAAACCCCCATATCGAATGTCTCAAATTAAACATTTAGAGTTAATGAAACAATTACAGGAGTTATTAGATAAAAATTCATTCGACCTAGCACATCACCATGGGGTCTTCTAGTATTGTTTGTTTAAAATAAATATGGTTCAATTATACTTTTGATTGATTATAGACACTTGAATAATATCACTGTTAAGAACAAGTATCTTTTTCCTCATATCGATGATTTATTTGATTAGCTCCCAGGTGATTAGTATTTATTGAAGATTGACATGATTTCATGGTACCATCAATTGAATGTAATGTAATTGGACATTATATCAAATTTTTTCAAATTATATATGGCCATTATGAATGTTTAGTTATGCCTTTTGGGTTAACCAATGAACCGAATATATTCATGGATATTATGAATAGAATTTTCCATGAGATCTAGGATAAGTTTTTGGTTGTGTTTATTGATGATATATTGGTATCTTCTAAGAGAAAATAGGAAAATTAAATTCCATTAAGGATTGTCTTGAAATACTTAAATGAAAACAAATTGTATGGGAAATTCAGTAAGTGTGAGTTTTGGGTAAAAAAAAAATTAAATCTTGGTCACATTGTTTCTAAAAATGGAATAACTATTGATCATGCTAAAAACATTGTTGAAGAATGTCCAAGGCCCAAAAATATAACTGAGATACGTAGTTTTCTTGGATTGGTGGGCTATTACCTAAAATTGGTTGAAACGTTTTCGTGGTTATCTAGTTCAGTGGATATGGTAACTTGAAAATGTTTTACGTAGATTTGGAAAAACTAATATGATTATTGTTTTCATGAATTGAAAATAAGATTAGATAATGCTCCATTTTTTTAAATTCCTTCTAGTGCTGATGATTTTTTATCTACAGCGATGCTTTGTTGAAAATACATTGTTGTTTTATAATGCAAAATGATCAGGTAATTTCTTATGTTTCATGTTAGTTGATACCTCAGAGTTAAATTTCACTACAAAAGATTTGGAATTAGCTGTTTTATTTGTTCTTTAAAAATTTGGAGTCATCATTTGTATGGACTAAAATTTGAAATATATACTGACCATAAATGTTTTAAGTCTATATTCACTCATAATGATTTGCACATGAGACAGAGGAGATGGCTGTAATTAACCATGGATTATGATTTCACAATTCATTACCATCCAAAAATAAAATATATAGTAGTCGATGCATTGAGTCTTAAAAGTAATGCTACATTAACCATGTTCTATTTGGAACAAGTTCCTTTGGTTAATGATTTTATTATTTTTGGCTTGGATGTTATTGGTGTAATAAATTCCCATTTTTTGTTTCCAGTATCAGTGAAATCACATATGTGAGACATAATTAATAAATATCAAAAGGGAGAGAGTGAATTTCCAAAAAAGGTAGAATTATTTCATAAAGGTATGTTTCCAAAATTTAACATTGATAATGATTGTATTTTGAGATTTAAGAAGAGGTTATGTGTTCTTGGTGATTCAAAAATGTTGAAAGAGATGTTATGTAAATCTTATAGTTCTCCATTTTCAGTTCACCCAGGAAGTACGAAGATGTATAGAGATCTTCAAGATTATTATTTTTGGGATGGAATGAAAAGAGGTATTATTGAAATTACTATGAAATTTTTTACTTATCAACAGGTTAAATCAGAGAAATAGTTTCCAAAAGGTATGCTTCATCCTTTACAATTACCAGAGTAGAAATGTGAAAATATATCCAGGTATTTGGTTGTGGGATTACAGAAGACTTCTCGTGGTAACAATGCAATCTCGGTTTTTGTTGATCGATAGATTAAATCTTCACATTTTATTCCTATTCGAGATAATCTATCCGTATATCAACTTCAACTATTTTATATTATTGTTATAGTCAATTTACATTTTGCACCCCTCTCCATTGAATATGATCGTGATCCTAGGTTGTAACATCCCGGTTTTGGGTGCCGCCGAGAGGTGCTCTGAAACCGTTTGGTCACATGGCCTCAAGTACATTTCCCCAAATTCTAGAGGGCATAGACTAGAAGGTAGGGACTTGGTTGTAATTGTGGGGAAACAATGCTCTCATTGACAGTGTAATGAAGTAGAAAGAAACATATAACAACAGTGGAATCCATAATATCATGCAATAAGTAAACAACAGAAGACATGAAGTAATAAATAACTAGAGCACATATATATAAATGATGCAAGATACATATGTCTAGGAACGAAGCCAAACAAGCTACAGTGATAGAATACATAATTAAATAAATTTTTAAGGAAAACAAAAAAACTCATGCACCATTGTAAGCCCTAGCATGGTCCCATGCTCCCCAAATCCACAGTAATCAAGTACGTGCAGTAGAAGAAAGCATTCCCTTATCTATACCTACAACAATATAATTATATTGGGCCTAAAAGTATGACCCCAATAGGGTGTGAGAAGAATCCCAGTAGGAAACCACCCAATGATATATGCCTAATAGTCATAGAATATATATAGCAGAAAATAAATGAAGCAGTAAAAAAGGAAGTAATCAAAAGTAAAAAATCATGCTGTTTCCATTTCACTAATTTTCATATATCATGTATGAATCTAATAAAAACAAGTAACCATTCGGGAAATACTCCTAGATAACCCCTATAGTTCAAATAATCGAACAAAAGAAACCCTGTGTGATGTTATCAAACTCTAACCCCAATGGATCATCTTTAGAAAAGACTCTTTGAGAAAGCACTCACTCTCAATTCCCCATGTAGTCTTTTATCAGTAACTATAGACATTTTGAGGAAGCATTCAATGTCAAATTTTTCATGTGGTCTCACAACATGGAACTATAGAAACTCCAAGGGAGAACAATGTTTATCCCCTCTATGGTCTCGCAATGTAGAAGTAAAAAAGACACTCTTGGGAGGCCCCTAGTGTCCATTCCCCCTATGGTCTACTGCACCAAGTTCCAACAGCCTTGTGTTAGTTAATCGTGCACAACTATGTTCAACAGCCAATGTAAAACTTAAGAACTACTTGGCTAAAACCATCCATGAACAACATGGATAAATTATTACATGCAAATGACAACATTAGATAAATCACTTCATCCTAACAACACTTGTAACAGATAACAATCAGCCTAATAGGGAAATCAATAACAAAAGTTTAATATCAAATCAAATATGGAAAAACACATCCATATCCTGAAAAATATACCATATTCACAATCAAATATCTCCACTCAAGCTAAAAAGACATAATAGGAAATAACAAGGCCAAAATCTCTAAACACATTTTACACTGTTCTAGGGTATTGTTCAAATTTTCACATATAAATTAAATTCTAACTACAGAAAGTCAACAAAAACCTACCTATGTTTTCTAAGATTGATGTACTCTGGAATCAACCCCTGAATGGAAGTATAATGCGGTAGATATAAAAAAACATATAAAATGTCCAACCAAGGATATATACCAAAAGTAGAGAAATCCAGAAACGATGATCTAGAAGAAGGAAGAACTCACCGTGGAGAATCAAACATAAAATTCGGTGATGGATTCAGAGTATGAATGACGGGTTGGGGGCTCCGAGAAGAATCATCACTCCTGGTCGCTCCTGGACGAGATGAATCTAGATGAAGGCATTCTTCCCATTAGACACAACCTCGATCTGTTTAATCAAATAAATGAAAAAGTACATGATGTGTATTTTAAAATTACACGCAATATATATGACTTTACTAGACCCCACATTAGGTGGTCTCCATGTCACCCCACACATGCATGTACTCAACTGTTACCTGGCCAGTACACAGTTACCCATGGAAACTGGGAACACAACATGTACTACAAAGTACACGGTGTGTACTCCTTAAATTTCCTGAAACTCCTCTTTTTCATAAAACACCAAAAAAATAGAACCCATACCTGAAATGAATATATGGGATCCAAAAATCTTTCCCCCTTAAAGGAATTTGTCCTTGAATTTACCTAGTATGGTGGCATAGAAGAATAATCCTATAAAACTATGGACACTGTAATCGTACATCATCCTCCCTATCCAATGTATCATCCTGCACCAGCCCATGATTCCATAGAACTTGTACTAGAGGAACATACTGACCGTAGAGAACCTTTTCACTAAGATCAATAATAAGGATAGGATACTCCTCAAAAGATGCGTCCACCTCCAACCCAAACTCTTAATGTTGAAAAGCATGAGATCAGTCTGAGAAATTACGTAGTAGCTTAGAAATGTGGAAGACGTTCGGCATATACCTTTACCTTTGAGGTAACTTCAACTAATAGGAAACCGGGCTGACCGTCTCAAAACCTCAAATGGTCCAAAATATCTCAGAAAAATATTATCCTTTATCATAATCCTTACGTGTACCATCCTCGGTGGGACACGTTGAAAAAATGGATCCCCAAACCTTGAACTACATAGGGAGTCTCCGTCGATCTCTTTAAGACTTCTGTCATGACTGAACAGTAGAAATCCTATTCCAAATCAACTCTATATGTTCTGTGGACTTTATGACAAGATGGGGTCCTAGCATTGCTTCATCTCCTGCCTCCATCAAACATAAGGGTGATCAACATGACCTACCCTACAAAGCCTCATAAGGTTCCATCTGAATTGTTCCTTGAAAAATATTATTTTAGTAAAACTCCACATGATGTATGTGCTTCTCCCAAGGACCTCCTAAGTCTAGAACTCTTTCTCGAAGCACGTCCTCTAGAACCTAAATTGTACACTCATACTGGCCATCTGTCTGGGGATGGTATGCCATACTCAGAATTAACTATGTACCCAATTCCATCAGTAGTACCTACCAAACCTGAGATGTAAAATTTGTGTCCCTGTCTGAAACAATGGAGTGTGGAACCCCATGTAGACATATAATCTCTCAAATGTGCAGCCTTCCTAGATTATCTACACTGAAGGCCTCCTTGATCAACAAGACGTGAGAAACCTTCCTCATTCTGTCAATAAAAACCCAAACTAAATCAGTCTCTTGAGGTCACCTCTATAAACCTATCTCAAAGTCCGTTGTGATATCATTCCACTTCAACTCAGGAAGTGGTAACTGCTAAAAAATTCTTGTTGGTCACTTATGTACTTCCTATACCTACTAACATGTGGAACACATCTGGAAAATCCCAATAACATCTCTCTTCATACCTATCCACCAATACGGACAGTGCATATCCCGATACTTCTTGGTGACACCAGGATGAACTATCTAATATGAGGAATGAATGATTTGTATATGATACTCGCGTATTTCTGCGGACACCCATATGCTCCCATGAAATCACATGATATCATCCTCACCTATGGTCCACCCAGGAATAGGGCCATATTTGGACACACTCTTCCATAAGACTGTGCCTTCAGAATCTAATAGGTCCTTCATTCTCACATGATCACATAGAGTAGATGTCACAACTATAGAAGAAAGAAATTTCTTCCCCTATCATTCAAGCTCCTCTAAATGCATCTCAGGGAACAGATCCATAAGCATTCACTCAGTGCTAGCCTCCTGAACAACCTATATTGGTGTCCTACTCAGTGCATCAGCCACTGCGTATCCTTTCCCAGGAACATAGGCAGGCATAATTTCAACAGACTAAATGTACTCAACCCACCTTTGTTGTCACAAAATCAGATTGTGATGTTTAAAGATACATTTGAAACATTTTTGAGTTGTGAAAACCAAAAAATGGTCTCCGAAAAGATAATGTCTCCAAAATCAGGAATCATGAACAACTATAGCCAACTCAAGATCACCCATCAGTTAGTTTCTCTCAGGTGGCCTCAATTATGATGACCTATATGTAACTACTCCTTCCCCCAAAATAAGCAATACTCCCTGCTTAATACCTTATGTGCACAATATAAAGTATATATCATTCCAGACAATAGAAATAATTGTATCGGTGCGGAAGTAAACCTCCATTTCAGCTCCAAAAAAGCCGTCTCACAAGAATCTGACCACAAGTGATTCACACACTTATAATTTAGGCCCATCAGTGGTGATTATAAGCGTGAAAAGTCATGTATTAAATTTCTGTTGTAACCATACAGCCTTAGAAAACTCTTTAACACAATGTTGTTCATCGGATGCTCCCAGGAAACTACAACATTCACTTTCTCTGGGTCTACAGATACTCCTATCTCTGATATAAAATGACCCAAGAAGTGAATTTGGTCCATAAAAAAGTGTCATTTGGAGAGATTATCATATAATAGATGCTCTCTCAGTGTACTCAAAATGATATCAAGATGTGTGGCATGGTCTTGTCGAGTGTGAGTGTACACCAGTATATCGTCCACGAATACTACAATGATAGTTTCTATGTATTGATGGAAGACTCGGATAATCAGTGCCACGAACACTATAGGCGCATTCTTGAGACCAAATGACATTACCATATACTCGTATAGACCATACCTACACATAAAGGCTATAACAGGTATATCAAATGGTCAAATGCACAACTAATGATAATCGGATCTCAAGCCAATCTTCGACAACACCCGGACTCCCTGAAGGTGATCATAGAGATCATCAATCCTCAGAAAGGGATATCGGTTCTTGACCATCAACTTGTTCATCCTCTGATAATCCACACAGAGTATGAGGCTATTATACCCCTTCTTCATAAATAAGATAGGGGATCTGGTTGAAGAAGTTCTCAGTCAAATAAACCATTCTCCTATAACTCCTTGCTTCTTGAGCTCTTGTAACTCTAGTGTAGCCATCCTATATGAAGGAATGGACACTGGAGCTTCTCCTAACATAAGATCAAAATAAATTTCCATCTCCTGATCCAATGGAAAACTTGAAAATTCCCCAGGAATGAAATCCCTGAAACGATCCACCACTGGAGAAATGTCCAACTAGGATGTCCCCTGGTCATCCCGATATAGACTAGAAATATGGGTTGTAACTCCTCCCAAACCATGATACTCAGATCCTGCTCTACATTCCTAGACATCCAACTAACCCTTATGTAAGATCAAACCACCATATAGTGATGTGAAACATTCCCTATGAAGATAGTAGCTGACAATTTCCTGGAATGGAACTAACCAGTCCATTCGGAGAATGACATCATATCTTTTCATCTTTAAAACATATAAGTTACTTAATAAGTGACACCCACCAACCTCAAGAAGGAACACCTTGCACTGATTTACACTAGAAAATTTCCACAAATGCTTGTCTAGTATCAATGTATCAGCAGACGAAAAGATTCAGATACCAGGTCTTCCCACAACATTAACAAATATGAAACTATGGGATGTCCATGTATCAAAAATTATAGAAAATAAGATTGAGTCAACTAGAATCGTACCTCTAAATATAGAGGGTCTAGGATCCTACATATGTTGGGTCTACTCCAATGAAAAAGTATGACCTATACCATGGATCTATGACCCTACCTAACCACCCTGAGCTAATCCACAATGTTGTCGCATAAATCATGCATACAGGCTACCATGTCCATGACCTCCACCTCAGCCTGAACGGCTCGATGAACTCCAGTTCCTAGACTGGTGAGAAACATTTGGTGCTATCCTGAATGAGGAATCATAGAAGAACTCCTATCACTAGATGTCAGGGTGAAGAACATAGAGAGCCCTTGAAGATTACCAAAATTTCCACATGATCAGAACTACACTAGTTCCCTCAGGAAATGAGGCCTCATATGCCTGCTCTTTCCACACTGGTAGAAAAAACCTATCTACCATAAATAGTATCCTGTCTCCTCAAATCCCCATGCATAAACTCCCTACAACGCTTCTGGCTGTTAGCTGGAGGGGTACCAACTATGGAAACTAATCCACCCTGACTCACATCATCATAATCCATCATATTGCATTCCATGATCAGTTCTTGGTTGACTATAGAGGAGATAGAAGTCAACCTGAAGATGTTCACCTGATTTCGGATGTTTTTCCAGAGACCATCATGAAACTTCCTCCCCATGAATAACTTATCACCTCTTGGGATGGGTGTGAAGCGATGTAGCTATGTGAAGAAAGATGTATACTTCATAATTGAGAGAGTAACCTACTTCAAACTCATGAACTCTCATGATCAATCGGCCCTCAATGTCTCTAGGTATATGTAATCATATAATGCATGCTAGAAGTAATTCCAAGCCACAACTAGATGGTGTCTTGCCTATGATATCACATCACTCCATTTCATAGTGGAGTCCCAAAGTATATTTGTAGCAATCATCACAATCCTCTATTGAGGTGTCTCTAGATGCTCGAAGATACACATCAAGGCTTCTAACGATGCCTCTGTAGCCGGAGGTCATCCATCCCCTAAGAGATTAGGAGGATACTGTTATTGAAATACTCGCATCAATTCATCCATAAATAGACCAGGAGGCAGTACTCCCCTGATGGTTTATATAAACCTTATGAATCCATCAAGAAACTGTGCCTCCTCACTTGTGTCGGAACAATTGTTGGTGCCAAGATGGGGATGAATGGAGGATCTACTGGTATTCCTTGATAATCCATGTCTGGTTTCTAATCAATGAATTTTATTTTGCGCACGTCTGGAGGACGTCTCGGTGGCAGGCACAACAAGGTCAAGCTCACACCTTAGTTCAAGATTATAAGTACTGAAACTTTGAAGTGAAAGAAAGTAACAGGAGAAGGGAAGCTTCCATGATTTTTAAAAAGTGGATACAATGTATGTTTGACCCCCACAAGGCATGTTCCCTTAAGCCTTTTCATTAGTGTGTACTCTTGCCAAACATTGTTGGGTAACACCCCATACGCACAATATGTTCTCCAAAGTCACGGCGTGGTCTTGAATTGTTTTCCCCTACCCGAGTTCTTCTACCCAACTTTCCCTCATCGTTATCCTAGAACGAGACAATATGGGATGTTCATGGAAGACACAATGTGTACTAGAAGAACTTCACTATCCCGTGGTTTTAGTCAAATGGATGGTTATACAGCTGACTCTACACGGTGTGTTTGTGTCAAAACCAGTGTGTACTATATACGCATAATCCACACGTGTCATCGGTGACATGGCTGGACACATGATCTACACACAAAACATGTACATCCAGTACATGGTGTGTTCCACCAAGGATTTCACAACACCATGTATCTGCACACACTAATAGTGACATAGTCAAAGACAACATGGCATGTACATATAGAACACGGTGTGTACTTATGAAAACCATTTCTTTCCCAAACAGATGGATACATGGCGTGGTTTCATCAATAAACACCTTTTTTTCTATGTTTTTCTAGACAGTAAGCCTCAAAAACAACTCTGGAAGCCCATAAAACCCTAAATCAAACATTTAAGTGCCACATTCCGTTTCTTGGGGGCCCATACTCCCTACGAATAAAATCATGGAATCAGATAGATGTATTATACAAGTAATAACAATGCAATGATTCACCAAATTCCTATACATGAGGGCCCATAACACCTCAAGAACCAATGTTTTGAGTTCATTCAGACAAAACCTAAATCAATAAAATAGCCTATAAAATAGTAGGTATTTTTTCAAGGCATGTATCACAACAACATTCATATATATCACAACATCTATCGCAACAAGATGCAGTAAAAAATGAACCCTAAATAGCATGGCAATAATGCATGAAATGTGATCTCTAGAAATTGCCTATATGATTCAAGTGATGGAAAACACTCATCTCATTGGGTTGAAAAAGAAATATAACCACAATAATAACAACAATAACCACATAATAAATGTGAATCACCAAATAGTGAAATCAGATCAACTGTAATAATTGAATACCCATAAAAATTGAAGTATACGAGGTAAATTGGCTTTTACCTATACACAGGTTAGCTACTCACGGGAACAACTTATTACCAAATAATTATTGAATCCTATCCCGGAAAATAGGATCCATACAATATTTCAAGTAGAAAAGAACTCATTTTATCCAACTTTGTAATTTACCGGTTTCGGGTGCTACCTAGAGGTGCCCCATACCGGATTGGTCACATGGCCTCAAGCGCATTCCCCCAAATTATAGAGGGTATAGAATAGCAGTGAGGGCCATGGTGTGATAGTGGGGAAACTATACAGTATTTGTAAGAGTAATGTAGTGGGAATAATAGATAACAATAGCCGAAGTAGTAATAACATGAAATAAGTAGAAAATGGAACACTAGATTAAATTAACAACTAGAGCACGTATATATAAATTATGGATGAAAAATGTGTATATAAATTCATCCAACCAAGTCACAATGCAGAATAGTAGTAATAAATCAAAGTAAAAGTATAAAAAATGAACTCTAGAAACATCGCATGCCTCAGCTTGGTCTCATACTCTCCAATACTACTTAAAACAGAGTATATACCAAAGGATTTTTCCTAACGGTTTATGAAAATTGTTGGAATAAGGATGTTGATAGGTATTTACCCAATGGTTTCAATAAACTGTTGAAATACGGTAATTTAGATGAGGTTTAACCAATGGTTATATAGAACCATTGGGATATGAAATGTTTTAGGAACCCTTTGTCAACAGTTTTAAAAAAGGTTGGGAAAGGTTTCCCCTAAAATTGTTGCCAGACCCAATCTCCCATCCACTGGATTGCAGACCTAAATTTTGAGACATAGAGCTCTCTCACTCCAAAAATTCATCCACCCTTTAACAACAAAATTATTTTTTCTGCACTTCAAATCTATTAGTGGTGCCTTAGGTTCGATGTCTTCCATATATTTTTTTTTTGTTTTATGTTATGATTTGGCCTAAACTAGAGGTATGTGCATTGTGGTATACCCAAGAATTGTAACTTGATTTGTTTTCTTATTTTTTCTACACTTCAACTACTTCATCATGTTGAATATCGTTTAATTTTCCTTCTATAATATAGTTATATGTTCTTTAGAAGATATTATCTTATAATCCTCGGGGAGTAGATACCCAATGGAATTGTTGAGACCCTTTACTTTTATGATGATATGATGAGTGTATGATAATGGGAGTTTTGGTGTATACCCTTATGAATGGAACTTCTATTGACACATGGTGATTTATCTATCAAAATTTCACTATGATATTTTAATAAGATATATAACAACTTATGTAGTTTCATGTTTAATATAACTATGTTCTTATTCACCAATACTATGACTATAGAATTTGACCACCTGTTAATATTTTAATGTCAAAAGATGTCTTTCATCATCTATATGAAGAGTGCAGTCATTAGAACCGGGTCAAAATTCAATAGATATGGATAAATCATATTGAATGTGATGGGGGAAAACAAATGATCCTCCTTAGGATGCGATATCGTTTGGTAATATGGTTAACATCATAATGTTTGTTGGTTTAGTGACTATTGTACCACTTAATGGGATTGTTATGATTGTATAGTTTAGTGCATCATTTCCCAATATATCATTTTGTGGGTTGTTTCTTGTTTGATAAATTAATTGGTTTTCACCCATCAAACAATTATATGGGATGGTTACCATTCATTATCATTTTAGATAATGGTTGAGAGATATGTCGTATGTTCTATGGGATTGTTAAATAGAGTTTTCCAATTATTAGTACTCCATTATAGATAATTTTTTATGGTAAAAAATTCTTATAATTTACAACCATGTATATCATGGTAAGGGAAATATGATAGCTGATTGTAAACCAATGTTTTTATTGATTATTATTTTTGATAAATGTTATCAGGTTGTTCCATAAAGTAGGGATTAAGTATAAATGAAATTGACCATCATTGATGGAATAAATTTTATTCACTATGATTCCACTTCCAGGGGTTGTGCTGGTGGGGGTGGGTTGTGCAGGGTGAGGGTGTTGGGGGGGAGGGGGGGCTATACAGGGAATGTCTGCTAGGGTGAGGTGGGAGTGGGGGGAGGGCTGTACCGGTGGTGGTGTGGTTGGGATGTGCAGATGGGAGTGGGGAAGGGGGCTGTGCAAGTGGGTGTGTGTTTGTTAGGCTTTGATGTTCTGCATTTAATCAATAAGTGATATTTTGATTTTAATGTTCTACATCTACTGTTCTAGTTTTCTTTTTTGATTAGGGTGTGTATGACTTTTGTTTTCTAGTTGATTTGGGTGTGAGTGTTGGGATTTGACAGTGTCACACTTATAGTGATTATAGTATGGGTTTTGTCTATAGGGATAAGTAGTAAAGTGAATCAAATTTGATTCAAAATGAATTATGTCTTAATATCATACATAAATTTTCAGTTTTAATAAGGATTGGTATTGCTGGGAATTTTGTGTTAATATCATCCATATTCCATAGGATTCACATCAATGGTAAGAATCGGTGATGATATTGATAATATCCGAGAGAAAACTCATACACTCGATGTTTTTTATAGTAGCATGGTTAGTCAAGAGTGATAGTTGGATTCCTATGATAATTGTACTAATATAACTTTAGGGTCATTTAAATATGGTTCTCACTATACGTAGTATATTATGTATCTTTCTTCACCAATAATCACTTTTACGATGGTCGGGTTCATTTCACTAGCCATGCTGGCATGTGTAGACATCCATAACAATGTTAGATAAGTCACAAGTTTAATTCAATAATCAAGTTAACATGGAAATAATTCATTATTAATCACAATATTAAAAATAAATGTATTTGTCTATACTTTCTGAAATTAAACCTTTTTACAATACATGAACAACCTATTTGTGTAGAAGCCTAAACTATATCTACCAATGGGGTGTGCTTGACTTGGGGAACTAATTGGGTAATGAAATATTTGACCATAGAGGTTCCAAGAATGAGTTATTGAACATGAGTGAATGATTTGGGATGCCTATAAAACATAATGGGACCTGAGGAATGTGACTCTTACATGAGACCAAATGAAAATGAATAGAAATAAATTTTAATTTAGTTTTTTAGTACTCTTTCATTGATTAATGATTTTGAATCCCATGAAGAAACCAACTAAGGATTCATGTTAAAAATATATATTTTAATTACATTTGGAAATCCCCTTAGATTCATGATGAATTAGTTTATAATACCTTGAGGAAATCTACCTTGATTTCATAGTGATTATGATTCTGGAATCCTTGGGGAAGTCCCCCGTGGATTCTAATCTAGAGGCCCCTCTCTTTACATAGGTTGGGAACTCCTTCCTCCCTATAAATCTATCTGAATTCAATCAATTAGTATATTTTTACATTGTTTTAATAGTTCACTACATCAACTAGAAACTCCTTCGTTTATCATTTACTTGATTATATATTTTATTAAACATCAATATTATTAAATTCTTTATGATGAAATGGCTTATAACAATTATTTTTATAGAATGTATAGATGTTGGATGTATGAAACCGATCAGATCTCAATCGATTTTAAAAAAAAATTCAAGTTATTTTTTAGATTTTTCATTTCAAAATGCTTCAGATAGTTGTCGCATACACTTCCCATCTTCCAATTTTGTTCATTGACCTTGGTTTCACCATGAAGATGTCATCTACCAAAAAACCATATATAGTTTTCATGAAAATACTTTTTGTGGAATAATAATGGGGAGAAAATGAAATCTCAAATTGATGATGATCGAAATAAATGGACTGGAATGGAGAATTTCTTACATGACCAGTTTCCATTTATTCATCATCATGAAAAAGAAAGGATTGCAACCCAAGAAGACTTCGATATGACCACACATGATGATTGTGGATTTCGAGTAATAAATATGACTCGCACTCCTGTTACCGAAGAACCATATGTATTGGAATTAATGGACAAACAAGTTTTTTATGTCAATAACCAAATTTGATCTGAATTTGGTGTCATAGTTGAAGTAATTCCATGATATATTTTTGATGATGGTGATGATATAATTGACACCATCCCTGCTGCCATTAGAACCAATCCATTTTTTTATTTTGATGACTATAATAGCTCAATTGTCTGAGTTGACTGTGAACCTGAAGATGTGGTGGGAAATATATAAAATCATATATTCTTGTTCTCAATCTTTTTGGTTTACCTTGAGTTGGATTTTTAAGGTTGGTTCTGTTGAAATTGATTTAATATTGAATCGTGCATCATCTAATTGAGCTAAAGAAATTACAATTTTCTTTAATTTTGACAATTTATTTTCCCTCTAATTTATTTTGTTTTTTGGGTTACACATTATTTATCCTTTTCTATTTACTTCCATATTTATTTTTTAATGCAGGAAACCAAACCAATTAATGAGAGTAAATAGAGAAAGATTATAGAAAACGGTCATTGCATGACCAAGCTAGGAAATCTACAACTAGTGCCTACAGTGAGTATTTTATTTCAAATATATTTATTTAAATTTTATATAATTCCATGTGATTATTTTTTTTGAACATTTTTTCATTATCCATCTAATAGGAAACATTTATTTGATGAGAAGCAGAGTAGTGGTCCCAGAACTCGGGGTGTTCATATGAGGGGGGGGGGGTACGGGAGCTTGACGATCTGGTCGGCGTACCTAATTAGACCCTGCCCCTCCCAGTGACATACCTTCCATCCTAAATTCTAATCCTGGTGTGCCGTTAGGGACACACGGTATATTTAGGCCTCCTATGTTTCCACCCCAATTTACATCAGACCCTCCTCACCCGTCTGTACCATATCCGATGATGAGTCACACTCCCCATCAATTATTTGGCCAGCCATCCCTGTCATCTTCTTTTACTACTATTTAGATCTCTCCGGGATTTTATATTTCATCTTCTTTGACAACAGCTTCATCAAAGTCTGTCCCTACAGAGTATACATTGGGACTCACCAAATATGTACTGGGTGTTCCTTCAGTTTTGGTAGATCTAGTGGTGCCTATTGATCAGACTACCGTATGTATACTTACACAACCATAACAAATTGTTACACAATTATTTATTTTCATTATAACATGTATTGATAAATATTTTTTCTTTTAATAACAGATACATCTAATGATAGGAGGCAGGGGTGCGGGCATACACGCATGTGTGTGATGTGGAACCACCACACGTAGTTGATGGTGGACTACAATGAAGATAGTCAAATGATTGAAAAATCAGGGAAGTAATGTCTGAGTTTCTTTGCGGCATGTTCTAAATACTCCAACATCGTTCCTTCCATCCCGCTCTCATGGAGAAAACTACCAAATGAAGTCATGTATAAATCCTAGGTAGAGATATGTGTAAAAAAACCAGTTTTATTTAATGGAATATATTAATTTTTGTATTTATATGAATTAATATTTTGGTTTCAGCTATGGTTTAATTTACCCAATGGTGAGGGTGCATGGCCAGCACGTCTAAATGATTTAGCCGAGCATTAGAGTGCTTATAAGCATGAGTTGTACATTAGATGGCTTGATAGATTGGGCACAGAGTTGGAGGCAGTCCCTGTCGTGGATGATTGTCCATTAGAATAGTATAGACAGATGATTACTCATTGGGAGACTATCCAATTTATGGTACTAATCAAATTAAAAGTATTTAAATAAAAATTTTAATTTTTTTTCATTAATTTTAATTATGGAATTATATTTAGGATGCATATGGAAGAAATAAAAAACATTGATTCTATGAAATATATCCACACATTGGGACATACTACAATTTCATATCTCGAGATATAGCTGGTATGAACGTTTATAATCATTCCTTATAACTTGCACTTTCAATTGCTTCCTCTGTAATTTATTTGATTACTAAAGTTGTTATATAATATTAGTTATGCAATTACAATTTTTTTGTATCCTATTTTTAATTATGTTTTCCTACATTCAATGTCATTAAAGAGGCATAAATTTAATATAGAAGGAAGTGTGCCTCGAGAGAAACTATTTTTCTCAAGTAGAAAGAAGAAAGATAGAAGTGTGGTTAATGAACTGACTCAGCAGCAGATTGTAAGTTTTACTCTATAGATTAGAAATTTTAATCTCTATTTTGTGACTTAATAATATATTTATATTTGTAACAGGATACTTTAGTGGCCCTTCATTCCCCGGAACCTAACTGTTTTGAGCCAAACAATCACTTACATCAGGTTTTCGGAGATGATCACCCAAGTAGAGTAAGTTGACGGCCAAGGATGAGTACAATTCTGACTAGCTGTTGGCCCTCCTCAGATATGAGTTGTAGTGCCACCCAGTTGAAGCATGTTAAGGCACAGGCAGAACAAGATCAAAAAAGGGACACAGAGACGGCATCACAGTCTTCTATGGCAAACACTACATTTACGAAACTGATTGAAGCTTTACATCCAACACTTCCCCGAGAGGCCATCACTGTTTGTGTGGAATATATGTCATAGATGAGGTCTATATATGGTGAACCATGTGGAATTTCCTGTGGTGGTTGAGACGATGGAGAGGAGAAGGTCGAGGCAGAGGAGGAGGAGGGAGAGGAGGAGGCCGAGGTGGAGGAGGAGGGTGAGGAGGAGGCCGAGGTAGAGGAGGAGGGCGATGAGGAGGCCGAGGCTGAGTATCAGGGTGATAATGAGGGTGGGGAAGATAAAGGGGATGCCGTTGATGAAATGGGTGAGGGTGAAGATGGTAGTGATGATAATGATGGTGGTGAGGGACAGATTGATCCTTTACATTTTTGACTGATATTGCTGACCATTGATGTTTATTGATTTGTTTTTCCTAAATATATATGTTATTAGGTAGGTCACATTATCATTATTTTTTTATCTATAAATAATAAAACTTGATATGATGATTTTTGTGAAAAACCCCTATTATAATGAAATTTTAATTTTTTAGAAGATGATATAATGAAATTAATTTTTTAACCTTGAAATAATTTTCTTATAAAATATGTAAATACCATCCCATGAACCCGGGACAACCCCCCAGATAGCCCCACGGACAGCCTCCAAGAAACCCCCCCCCCCCCACCCTCCTCCCTGGACCCCGGACAGCCCCCACCATCCTCCCTGGACCCCGGATAACCCCCCCCCCCCCCCCCCTCCCCCACCCTCCTAACAGGAACCTTGATATCCCCCCAAACAGCCTCCCCACCCTCCTTCCTGGACCCCATAAAGACCCTCAGACAACCCCCCGGACAGCCCACCCCCAACCATCCTCCCTGGACCCCAGATATCCCCTTAGACAGCCCCCCAGACAGCCCCCCTCGGATAGCCCCCCTAGACAGCCTCCCCACCATCCTGCCTGGAACCTGGATAACCCACCAACCGTCCTCCATGGACCCCAGATCCAAATATAATCTCTCTTCATGATTCACCCTTAATCCCAATAGAAAAGAGGGTTTTAGAACATCGAAAGATGATGAGAGAAGGTCGAAAAATCTAATCGAAATGGGGAAGAAAGAAGAGGATTAGACTCACCTAGATCTTCAATCCGCACTTGAAAGCACTCAAAATTCCCTAGTGACATGTACGAGTAAACCACACCTCAAACTGAGGCATGGTGTGTCCGATACCACTCAAAGTATCTCACTTTTTTTTTGAAATGGACATCATTTCAAATGAAAACAACAACTGACATACGGAAAACAGACCTAATGGACTTGTATTGTTTTGATACATTAGCACAACGATCCATGAGTCATTTGTGATGTGTATGAGTCAACCCTACCTCAATCCGAGGAACAGTGTGGCTGATACCACAAAAAGTTTTTCACTTTTATTTGAAATGGACAACATTTTAAGTGCAAACAAAACTTGTCATACTGAAAACCAACCAGATTCATTAGGATTCTGTTGATACATTAGGAAAATGAACCATGAGTAATTTTTGATGTGTAAAATTCAATCCCGCCTCAATATGAGGCACGGTGTGGCCGGTAGAACTCGATGTGTCTCACTTTTGTTTGAAATGGACATCATTTTAAGTGAAAACAACAACTGGAATATGGAAAGCTGACAAAACACATTCAAATTGAGTTGATACTTCAAAAAAATAATCGATGGAACATTTTTGATGTTTATGAGTCAACCCCGCCTCAATCTGAAGCACAGTGTGGTCGGTACCCCTCAAAGTGTCTCAGTTTTATTTGAAGTGGACATCATTTTAGGTGAAAACAATAACTGGCATATGGAAAACCAACCAAAAGCATTTGTATTGTGTTGATACATTAGGAAAATGATACATGGGTCATTTGAGACATGTATGAGTCAACCCCGCATCTATCAGAGGCACAGTGTGGCTGGTACAACTCATAGTGTCTATTTTTTGTTTAAAATGGAATCCCTTTTAAGTAAAAATTACAGGCATACGAAAAATCGACCAAACACATTTGGATTGTGTTGATACTTTAGTAAAACGATCCATGGGTCTTTTTGTGGTGGGAGAGTCAACCCCACCTCAATCTGAGGCACGGTGTGGCCGGTACCACTCAAAGTGTCTCTCTTTTGTTTCAAGAGGGCAT
This sequence comes from Viscum album, assembly GCA_963277665.1. NCBI lineage: Eukaryota > Viridiplantae > Streptophyta > Magnoliopsida > Santalales > Viscaceae > Viscum > Viscum album. Next base: position 1,120,094,280 of record OY728120.1, read on the forward strand.
CATTTTTAGTGAATACAACAACTTATATACGAAAAACTAACCAATGGAATTCAGATTCTATTGAAACTATAGTACAATGATCCATGGGTCATATTTGACGTATAAGAGTCATCCCTACCTCAATCCAAGAGCCGGTGTGGCTGGAACCACTCAAATTGTATCATTTCTATTTGAAATGGACATGATTTTATGTGAAAACAACAACTGGTATATGGAACACCAACCAAATTCATTCAAATTGTGTTGATAATTTAGTAAAATGATAAATCGGACATTTTTTATGTTTACAAGTCACCCCCACCTCAATCTGAGTCACAATGTGGCTGACACCACTCAAAGAGTCTCCCTTTTGTTTAAAATGGACATTATTATAAGTGAAAACAACAAATGACATATGAAAAACTGACCATACAAATTCGGATTCTATTGAAACATTAGGAAAACAATTCATGAGTCATATGTGATGTGTATGAGTAATCCCCACCTCAATCCGAAGTGTGATGCGGCCTACACCACTAAAAGTGTCTCTCTTTTGTTTAAAATGAACATCATTTTAAGTGAAAACAATAATTGACATATGGAAAACTAACCAAATTCATTAAAATTCTATTGAAAATATAGTAAAATGATCCATCGGTCATATGTGACATGTACGAGTCACCCCCGCCTCAATCCAAGGTGTAGTGTGGCAGGCACCACTCAAAGTGTATCTCATTTTTTAGAAATGGACAACATTTTAAGTGAAAACAACAACAGGCATATGGAAAATTGACCAAATGCATTCGGATTGTGTTGATACAACAAAACAACGATCCATGAGTTATTTTTGACAAGAACGAGTAAACCCCACCTAAATATGAGGCATTGTGTGGTTGGTACCACTCAAAGTATCTCACTTTTATATGAAATAGACAACATTTTAAGGTAAAACATCAACTATCATATGGAAAACTAACCAAACGCATTTGGATTCTATAGATACCTTAATAGAAAGAACAATGGGTCATTTGTAACGTGTACAATTCATTTCCACCTCAATCTAAGGCACGGTGTGGCCGGTACCACTCAATGTGTCTTTCTTTTGTTTAAAATAGATACTATTTTATGTAAAAACAACATGCATATGGAAAACCGACCAAACCCATTCAGATTGTGTTGATACATTAGTAAAAAGATCCATGGGTCATTTTTTATTTGTACGAGTCATCCCCTCTTCAATCTGAGGCTCGGTGTGGCCGACACCACTCCAAGTGTCTCTCTTTTGTTTTAAAAGGACATCATTTAAAGTGAATGCAACAACTGGCATACGTAAAACAGACCAAAGGCATTAGGATTCTATTGAAAATTTAGGGAAAAAATGCATGGGTCATATGTTACGTGTACGATTCAACCTTGTCTCAATCCGAGGGCCAGTGTGGCCATCACCATTTAAATTGTCTCACCTCTATTTGAAATGGACAGGATTTTAAGTGAAAACAACAACTAGCATTCGGAAAACTGACCAAACACATTTAGATTATGTTGATATGTTAGGAAAACTATCCATGGGTCATTTTTTATTTGTACGAGTCAAAACCGCCTCAATCCAAGGCGTAGTGTGGCCAACACCACTCCATGTGTCTCTCTTTTGTTTAAAATGGACAGCATTTTTAGTGAAAACAACAACTGACATATGAAAAACAGAACAAACGCATTCGGATTATGTTGAAACTTTAAGACAACAATTTATGGGTCATATGTGACATTTATGAGTCAACCCTGCCTAAATCAGAAAAATGTTGTGGCTTTCACCACTTAAAGTTTCTCTCTATTGTTTAAAATGAACATCATTTTAAGTGAAAACAATAACTAACGTACGGAAAACCAACCAAACGCTTTTGGATTCTATTAAAACATTAGGACCAAGATCCATGGGTCATATGTGACCTGTATGAGTCAAAACTGCCTCAATCCAAGGTGCAGTGTGGCTGGACTCACTCTAACTGTCTCTCTTTTATTTAAAATAGACATCATTTTAAGAAAAAACAACTGGCATATGAAAACTGACCAAACATATTCATATTGTGTTGAAACCTAAGAAAAAAATCCATGGGTCCTATGTGATGTGTACGAGTCAACCCCACCTCAATCCGAGGAGTTTTGTGGCCGACACCACTCAATGTTTCTCACCTTTATTTGAAATGGAAAACATTTTAAGTGAAAACAACAACTGGCATATGGAAAACTGACCAAACACATTCAGAATATGATGATACATTATTAAAACAATTCATGAGTCATCTGCGACATGTACAAGTCAACTTCGCATCAATTCAAGGCACGTTATGGCCAGTATCACTCCATGTGTATGTCTTTTTTTTTAAATGGACATCATTTTACCTAAAAACAACTAGTATACGGAAAACCGACCAAACGTATTCAGATTATTTTGCTAATTTATTTTTGGGTTATTAGCTTCTAATTTATGAATTCAATCTTGTATGTGTTATAGAAAATGGAATTTTTTATGTATTCTTAAATATGTATAACCCACCCCCTTTGACACCCCCACCCCCGTGGACAACACCCACCCTTGGACACCCCCCATGACACCCTCAACCCATTGTATGTCATATTTTATATGTGTTATAAATAATTCAAAAAATTTTATAGAAAAAAATTAATTTTGTATGTGTTATTGATTCATAATTCATTATTCATTACGTAATTTATTCTGCATGTATTCAATTGAGAATTCAATTATGAATTTTGTATTGAATAGGGTAATTGGGTTCATATGCATGATTATAATAGTGGTATATTCCATGGTTATAAGAGTATCCTAATTTTATGTGATTTTCTGTGCTATATCAGGTGTTTTTGTTACTGTTAAGAGTGTATGCAAGTGCATGAAGTTGAGTGTGCAGTGGAGGATATTTTAGGTGGCTGGTTTGCCAAATTCTGGAAAAACACTATAGAAACGGTTTACTAAAACTGTTGGTATAATGTTGTACATATTTTTACCAACGGTTTTAGTAAACTATAGGTAAAACATGAAAATTATAGTATTGAAAACGGTTTTTAAAACCATTTGGAATACTTAGATTACACTTCCTTTCCCAACAGTTATACTAAAACCATTGGTAATGGGATATCCCAACACCTTACTTACGAACGGTTTTCAAAAATGTTTTTATATAGTATACCAATGGTTTTAAACCCTTTACCAACGGTTTTAAACCATTGGAAAAGCGTTAGTTTCCAGTAGTGCAACTCCACAACAATCAAGTAACTGAAGTAGATGGGTGTTTTCCCATATCTATACCTGTAGCAATATAATCTATTTGGTCCCAAAATCATGACACATACATGTTGTGAGAAGAATCCCAGAAGGAAACAACCAAAATATATGTGCCTAAAAGGCAGTGAATATATATGGCATGAAATAAGAAAAATGATACAGTAAATAAGGAATTACTCAAAAGTAAATAGTCCTACAGTTTCAATTGCATTCATTTTCTTATTTCAAGTAGGAAACAAATCAAAAACAGGTAACCCTCTGTGAAGTACTCACAACCTAAACCCTCTAGTTTAACCAATAAAACACAAGCAACCCTCTAGGAGGTACTTACAATATAACTGCTCTAGTTCGGATTCAGAAAATACTCTATGTAGAAGCAGTCACTGTCAAATCTCCATGTGGTCTTTTATCGGTAACTATCGACACTCTGAGGAAGAACTCAACATCCAATTCCTCTATTGGTCTTGAAATGATGATATATAGACACTCTGAGGGAGAAAAATATCCATTCCCCATATGGTCTCACAACATAAAAGTAAACAGACACTTTGGGGAAGCCCTCAACGTCCATTACCCATATAGTCTTCTACAATAGGTTCTCACAGCCCTATGCAATTCAATCATGAACAACTATGTTCAACAGTCCATGTAAACCATAAGAACTACTTTGCTAATAGCTTCCATTAACTACATTTCTAAACATATACAAGCATATAACAACATCTGATAAATCACTCCTTCCTAACATCACTAGACATGGAATACAAGCTCGCTAACAGGCAAAGCTAGACCAACTAGTCAATATCAAATCAATCATTGTAAACACATCCATGACATGGAATGTAAAAATTATCCAAATACAATATCCCTACACATGAAAACAATCCATATTAGTGAATAACAGGGATAAAATCCATATACACGCAATACCCCATTCTAGAGTATTGGGATCTTTTTCAAATATAATTCAAATACTAACTACGGAAAGTCACAAACCACCTACATATGTGTTTTACAATTGATATAAATTGGAGCCAACCCTTGAATAAACATATAACATGGTAGATCTACAAAAACATAAAAAACCTTCAACCATGGATATCTCATGAAAGAAGAGAAATCAGGAAACAAGGCTATATAAGAATGAATATTTCCCCGTGTTGATTCCAATGTAATCAATTGAAGTTGATTAGGAGCACAGTTGATGTGTTGAGGGATTGGATAAGAATCATTGCTCCCGGTCACTTCTAGACGAGATGTATTCATATGATGTTTGTTCTTCCAATTAGATGTGAACCCGATCCACTTAATCATATAAAAGAGAAAGTAAATGTCTTTCCATTTAAAAGTAAAAAGTGTTTATATTCCTTTATCGAGAACTACTTTAGGAAGTCTCCAATTCACCCCACACAACCATGTACTCAGCTATTACACGTCCAGTGAATGGTCACCCGTGACAACTGGGTAGATGGTGTGTACTACAATGTACACAAAATGGACTCCTTAAATTTCTAGAAACTCTTATTTTTCCCAAACCACTAGAAAAACATTATCTCTACATAAAAAATATATGGTTTTGTACTTATGGATGGGCCTTCAGAATTCATTGGGCATTGAATTAAATTTCATTACAACTTTTCATCCACAATCAGATGGGCTGTCAGAATGAAAAATTCAGACATTAGAAGAAATGATAAGTGATTTTTCAATGGATTACCAAGGAAGATGGGTTCAAAATCTTTTTTTATTAGAGTTAAATTAGTGTAAAATTTTTCATTCTAGTATATAGATAGAACCATTTGAGGTATTATTTGGAAAGAGGTGTTGAACACAAGCTTTATGGGATGAATTGGGTGAAAGAAGTTTATGGGACCAGAATTGGTAGAAGAGATGGCAACAAAAGTAATTTTGATTCATAAGTACATGAGAATAACTTAGAGCAGGAAGAAAAGTTATGTGGATTACCAAAGGAAGGATATTTCTTTCGAGGTAGGTGATTGTGCCATTCTCCATGTTTCTCCATGGAAAAGTGTGATGTGTTGTGGTAAAAGGGAAAGTTGAGTCTAAGGTTCATTAGACCCCTTGAAATCTTATTGAAAGTTAGATAAGTTGACTATAGAGTCTATTTTCCTCCAAATTTATTATAGGTACACACTATTTTTCCTTTTTTCAATGTTTATAACGTGTATGCCTCATAATATCATATTTTGATTCTAGAGGTAGGTCAGTTGGATGAAAATCTCAGATATGATGGACAACCATTCCAAATTATTGGCTGAAGAGAGAATGTGTTTCGTAATAATTTAATTAATTGGGTGAATTTTTTTTAGAAAAATCATATGGTTGAAGGGGAAACATGGGATTCTGAAAATGCTATACGTGATAAATACCACCGTGTATTTTATAAGCGAATAAAATTTAAAGGATGAAATTTCTAAAAGGGGGAAGGATGTAACATCCTGGTTAAATAAAGAAAATGAAATTTTCATATTAATTAATACTTTTGAATTAAATATTAATTTTTACATTAAATGGGTTTGTATGTTTGATGGTATACCTGGCACAAAATAATGGGTTTCTTCAAAATCATAAGTTTCACACAATATTGAGTCATACTAAAAAAATAATAATATAATATTGTTATTTTAAATGGTTGTATACGCCTAACCATTGTACTTACATGAATGAAAAAAATAAACTATAATATGATTTAACATGTTTGTCAAAAAAAATATTTTTATCAAATTAATTTTAGAATTTTAAAATGAGAATGAATCCATTTTTAATAATTAAATACTTTAATAAAATTAAAAATTCAGTTTACCAACTTTTGATAAAGAACCATTTTTTAATCTAGATTTTTTCACTTTTATATGAAACATTTGACATAATATACATGTTATTTAGAATCGGGAAATCTTTTTTTACTTTGTGTATTTTTCTAATAATGTTTATTTTTTTAACAAATATTTAAAATACTTCATTTTATGATAAAACTATATTTTAATGTGGTTGATTTATTGTTTAGGTTATATTTATAATAGTTTTTAAGGTGTAATTAGATTATGTTTTAATCATTTAATCCAATTTCGGTCATTTTATGTAATTTTACAATGACATTTCACCTAAACACGTGTCAATCTTTTGATAGTTATTACTTCTTAAAAACCGACTTTTTGGTTTTGACAACTAAAATTAATTTTAAATTAATTTATGCCACATATTTGTTATGAATTTTGAAAAATAGATTCTATATTTGGAATCATTAGGTACAAATTGTGTAAATAGGTACCTTTAATTTTTAGATATTATGAATAGTACCTTTAGTATATATTGTTTTACCATGGTTAAAGGTTAAATCTGGTAAATATGGGTAAACAATAATATTATCATAATATTAAATTACACTAAAACATGTATTTACATAATTTGATGATATATTCCGACCATGGACTTCCTTGGGTTGATTTTAGGACCCCTTGTAGCTACTTGTGTGTCAAAATGACATATAATTTCTTTTTATTTAATGTTATGGAAAATATAACCAAAACATGTATCGCTTAGTAAAACAGTTTTTATATTGCATTATATAAGATATCATTTTGAAAATAAATATTTATTATAAATATAAATATATAATATTCATCATGGTATATTTCTTAAAATTTTTAGGGAATAAATAAATAAATCTATTTATGAGAAAATGGTGATGTAGTGATTACCCTATCAATGAATGATATAAATAAATGAAATTATAAATATTAAAATAAATTTATTTTGAAACTTTTTATATCATTGAATAATTTTGTGGATGCTTATTACTTGTTATGTTTGAATTAAATATGTTTTTAATAAATAATAAATTTGTCATGGATTTTTAAAAATTCATTATAAGAATATAAAAAACGTTGACATTAATGAGTTTATAAAAAATATATTATTTTTTTAAATGATATAATAGTCCTAAAAATATAATATTCAAAAAAATGACTTAGATAAGGATGATAATTTCATTAATGAACCACTTGAGGTTATATTGCCATTTTATAGTAACTATATTAACCATATAGTATGAATATACATGAAGTCATGGTAAAAGATAAATTAGCTAACTAAGGATAAATGCTAAAAGATATGGTTAATTTTGTGACTTAAATTTTCCAAAACCCATTGGATGAGATTATTTCGATATATAATATTATTATCTTCTAAAATATATCAACCTTTTCTTATTATAATTTAAAAATAAATTATTAATAAAATAATATTTCAAGGAATTTCTAATGTACCCCTCCCCCCTCTTATAAAAGGACACCACTTCTAACCCATTACTCACATTTATAAAGCCTCTTCGATCATCCAAACTCTACTCTAACAATCTACCAACATTACTACCTACCTCCTATAATCCTTCCCCATGGTAGAATGAAAATCAATAGTTACCTTTTTCTCAAATCCAATGAAGTTACTCAATTTGAGGTAACATATTATCTCAAGTTCCTTTCCATTATTTTCCTTATCCTCTCACTATGATCTTATTATTCATTGTTTGTATGGAAACATTAGTATACTCAACATACTAGGATTTTTTTGGGAATTATTCGAAATACACTTAGTCAAACATCCATCTAAAGGGTATAGAACATACTATTTCTGTGGACAACGAACTACTGCCTCACAAAATTATGATTGTTCAATATTCACCTACCTCCTCTTATGGTGTCTGTTAAGAAGAAACTGTAATTATAAATGATATTTATTTTATCACTATTATTCTGTTGTTATCATTTAGAACATACAGTTATGCTATTAATTTTTTATAAATACGGCAATTTCATTTGAGGTAGTGCAGAGTTCTACCCCCTCCAAGAGATATGACTCATTCATGAATTACATGGAATGTATAAAGGATGAAATTAATGAAGTTATATAAAATATATAAAAAAATATTTTATACTATAATAAAATATACCTGTGTATCATTCAGTTTTCATTTAATTATTATGAAAAATAAATGAAAATAGCGATCATGCGTACGTATGGATTACCGTCTCTATGAACTTTATATTTCATTTCTTATCTACAAATGTAATGGACTATTATAAATACATATATATTGGATATATATGATATTTAATTTTTGAATACATTTTTGGGGATAATTTACAATTTACCAAATGGAAAATTTTTAATTACAACAAGATCATTTTCGACTCAAATACCCAATATTGAAAAACGTCTAATATTAACTTATATAATTATGTAATTTTTATAATCTAGTAATAAGTGATATAAAAGGAATAATAAACATGAAAAAGGTTCTGAAGAAAGTATAAATTAACATAAGTTTATTATTCTAGAAACTAAAGAACGAACGATTCAAGTAGGATAAGAAGTAATAGACTTTGTCTCAATCTCCTTTCATTGAGGAATATTTGGATTTATACACAAATTTAGTTTACATAGTGTTTACTAAATCCCTTGTACTTTTACTTTCATTTAAAGGGAATATTTATGTCTAGGAAGCATTTTAATAAATGAAAAAATGAATGTTTTAAATGTATACAATGATAATGACCTATACGTCATTGTAATTGTTATTTTGCTTCCTCTATAATAATTAATGTTTTTAACCGGAAAAAGTAACCCCTTATTCTGTTTTTGTGTGTTTTTGTATTAAAAATGGTTTTTTGAAATTAATTGAGTATTTCAATATATTGAAATTTTTTCTTCTGATTTAAAAGGAATTTATTAGTTAAATGTTGATATTTTAAATATTTTATGTGTTATGATTATATAATGGTACATGGTCATTGAAAGGGTGGTTACATGATAAACCAAATGAAAGGTGATTATGTGACAAACCATGGATGGGTGGTTATGTAATAAAATTCAGTACATTGGTAATAGATGTCAGTCAAATGGATATTACATTTAGTGATATATGTGGAATTAAACCATATCATTATTTCATTTATGTTTGATTATGTGTTATGTTACCTTATATTCTATATGTTTTTTTCTTGGAAATTTATAGTAATATTTTGGTTACAAAAGAGTGTATGCAATGATCTTATATTTAGTGAAGTATTTTTTCTAATTCTTTATAGTGAAAAGTGTTACCTTAAGAGAAAGTATTCATGGGTTACATGTTGTTTTGAAAAAATAACAGTTTTCCATCATTGTGTATCTCATACTGAGCTTTTTATTCTAATATCATGTTTTTGAAATAAAAATTATATAACATAATGATGAGTAAGATCATGTATGGGATCAAGGAAAAGACATTCAATTTAGAACTTGGAACAAAACATTATACTTTTTTAAAGAGTTTTTATTTTATGAAAAAATTGGATACCGATTAGAAGTGTCTACGAGTAATATTAAATTTGTTTTGTATAAGTTCTGATCTAATTATCTAAATATCTACACCTGAACATATCCTCATTGTAAATTATTAAATTAATTTTAAATTATGAAATTTTTAAGGTTGGGACATTATAGATGGTTTTCAGAGGATGGTTTAGAAAACATTAGGAGTTAGGATATTGTAAAATTAATATCCATAAATTAAATTATGTTAAGATTGAAATGATATAATTTTTTAAGATGACAATATTTCATCGCTTAAGATAATTAGGTGTTAGAATGGTTCTCCACAGTGAAAATTGGGTAACTATTGTGGGACAAAATCAAGAGGAAAACAACCTTCCACATCAAAAAGAAGAAATGGTCAGAATCATAACTGGATAGTTTTTTAAAGTAATGGAACAGTTGACATAGGCTATAATTGGTGGTTGTATCCATGCATGAGATCCACCATATCAACCCTAGAGGAACTTTTCTATATTAGAGCACTTCATGTGGAAATAAACCTCATCATTCAGAGGATCATATGACCATGTTCAAGATGAAGGTTGGATCAAAGCACTAGAAAATATTTTTGATTTCTAGAGTTGTGATAAAAGTGAAAAGGTTAGTCTTGGTGTTTATTATTTTTAGGGTGATTCATATCATGGGTGGTCTATGGTTAAAAATATCATGTATAGTAAGGAGATCGATTCTCTTGACTAGTTTGAATTAAATGTTATTTTTCTTGAGTGATTTTTTTCTATGGTGGTTCGACTTAGGATGTAAAAAAAATTCTTAGAATTGATGCCGGAGGATGGGTTAGTGGATGAAAATGAATCACATTTCACATGATTGGCAAGGTATTCTCTAAATTTCATATGAGATCATGATAGTAAGATAAATCAGTTTTCTAAGGTATTGAAGTCATTATATTGAAGATCATTAGATTCTAATGAAATAAAAATAAATGGGAAACTTCTCAGACAAGCTGATAAAATAGAAATAGAGTTTTCTAATGATTATTTGTTCCAGGAGAAAAAAAAAGAAGATGTCTAGTTGGAAGAAAGAAGCAATGTATTCATCAAAGAACTATGGAGGTAAGAAAATTTAATTTCCAACTTGTGAGAACTGTTTTAAAAAGCATCCTAGAGATCGTCTCTCAAAATATGGAAAGTCCATATGAGGTGAAAAGATTGTTCATAATGCTCTTAACTTTAAGGAGTAGTATGAAGAAGGCAATGAAAAGTAAATGGTAAGATTTTTTAGTTTCAATGTTTTTTGGGTTTATGCCAAAGTGTGTCAGAAGTTGATAATCCAGGGTGGAAACTAATCAAATCAAACACATAAGGGTGTGTTGAAATATTTGGATACTCTACGGTTGATGTAGGACCATAAAATTAAGTAGTGTAATGTAATTGTTTTAGATTTTTTATATGATACCAATGTTTCATTTGATTCAGGGTCTACACATTTTTCATTTTTGAGAAATTTTATAGTAAATGGGGAATTCCATCCTACGATATGATCCTTGAAATTGTGGTAAAAACAAATAGATGATATGTTGAGGCCAAAAGAAATTATACGAACATTCATGTACTTGTGGGTGGAAAGAATATAGATAAAATCCTTGCTATATTCCCTCTAGTAGAGTTAGATATTATTTGGGGAATGGATTGGATTACTGTTTACCATTCTAATATTGATTGTATAGTTTAAGAGGTTTCATTTGAGAAAGAATTTCAGTTTTTGTACAAGAATGAACCCATACCACTCGATATCATACTAAGAAGCAGAGAAACTAGTGAAATATGGAAAAGAATTTTAGGTTGCATATATTGCAGATATCAGTGGAACTGTTTAGATTAATGATGTGCAAGTAGTAATGAGTATCATGATATTTCTCTTGATGGGTTTCCAGGTATTACACCAGATTGGGAATTTGAACTTACTATTGACTTATTTCGTGACACAAATCCAATATCAAAACCCCCTTTTTGAATGGAATAAATTGAACATTTAGTGTTTATGAGTTAATAATAGGAGTTGTTAGATAAAGGATTCAGTTGACCCTGCACATCACCATGGGGTGTTCCAATATTTTTTTAAAAAAAAATATGTTTCAAAGATACCTTTCATTGATTATGGAGTCTTGAATAATATCACTATTAAGAACAAGTATCCCTCTCATCATATATATTATTTGTTTGACCAACTCCAAGGAGCTCAGTATTTATCAAAGATTGACTTGAGGTCAGGGTACCATCAATTAAAATTAAAGGACGCATAATTTCTAAAGACCATGATTCATACTAGATATAGACATTATGAATTTTTAGTTATTCTTTTTGGGTTAACCAATGAACCTACTATATTCATAGATATTATGAATAGAATTTTCTATCAATTCTTGGAAATGATTCTGGTGGTGTTTATTGAGGATATTTTGGTATATTTAAATTGTAAATAAGAATAAGAAAGTCATTTAAGGGTTTTATTGAAAACCATAATTGAAAATCAATTATATGGGAAATTTATCAAGTGAGAGTTTTTGTCACAAAAAAAATCCTTCCACGGTCACATTGTTTCTATAAATGGAATAACTATTGATCCAGCTAAAATAAAAGTTATTGATGAATATACATGACCCCCAAAAATAACTGATATCTTTAGTTTTCTTAATTGGTGGGCTATTACTGAATATTTGTTTAAAATTTTTCATGTTTATCTATCCCACTTAATAAGTTAACTCAAAAAGGTGATAAGTTTAATTGGAAAAAAGAATGTGGTGATTGTTTTCTATAATTTAAAATAAGATTGGTGAATGATTCAGTTGTGTAATTACCTTCCAGATATGATGAACTTCTTATATATAATGATACTTTGTTGAAAAGACATGGGTTTTCATGATACAGAATGATTATGTAATTACTTATGCTTCGCATCAATTGAAACCTCATTAGTAAAGTTATCCGACACTTGATTTGGAATTAGTTTTAGTTGTTTTTTCTTTAAAAATATGGACACGTCATTTTTATGGAGTAAAATTTGAAATACATACTTACCATAAAATATTTAAGCATATATATTCACTCAGAAATAATTGAATATGAGATAGAGGGTATGGATGGAATTAATCAAGTATTATGATTGACTGATTCATTATCGTTCATGAAAATCAAATATAATGGCTGATTATTTGAGTTGAAAACATAATTCTACATTAACCATGTTACGTATGGAATGAGATCCTTTGGTTAATGTTTAGATGAATTTTGGCACGGATTTTTTTGGGGTAGTAAATTCATTTTTTTCATGTTTCAGTGAAATAATCTCTATTAGACAGAATTAAGAAAGAACATATGGAAGACATTGAATAATAGAAAAATGTAGAATTGGTTTATAATGGTATGTTTCTTGAATTTAAGATTGATAATGATTGTATTTTGAGATATGGGATGAGGTTATATTTTCGATGTGATTCATAGTTGAAGAAATAATCATTATGTGAAGCTTATAGTTCTATGTTTTTAGTTCATCCTGGAAGTACTATGTTGTTTAGATATCTTATGGATTATTATTAGTGGGATGGTATGAAAATGGATATTGATGACTTTACTATGAAGTGTCTGAATTTTCAACTGGTTGAAGAAGAGTGGAAATTACCAAATGTTATGCTTCAACCATTACCACTTCCAGAGTCAAAATGGAAAAATATATCCAGGTATTTTGTTTGTGGGATTACCGATGACTTCTAGATGTAACAATGCAATCTGGGTTATTGTTGATAGATTGACTAAATATACTCATTTTATTCATATTCTAGAAACTCTACCTCTATATCAATTTTCTTTATTTTATATTAATGAGATAGTCAGGTTACAGACAGTTACCCTCTCCATTGTATCTAATTTTGATCTCGGGTTTAATTCTATATTTTGGAAGGGCCATAAGAAGACATTGGGTACTGAATTAATTTCAGTACATCATTTCAACTGCAATCAGATGGTCAGTCATAATGAACATTTTATAAACTAAAATATATTCTACGTTCTTCATCAATGAATTACTAAGGAATTTGGGATCAATATCTTTCATTATTTTAGTTCCCTTATAATAATAGTTTTCATTCCAATATAAATATGGCACCATATGAGGAATTATATAGAAATTACTATCAAACTCCAGCTTTTTGGGATGATGTGGGTGAAGAGAAGTTGATGGAACCAGAATTTGAAAAAAAGATAGCAGGAAAATTTTAGTTGATTCAGAAGAACCTAACAACAGATCAGACCGGGCAGAAAAGATATGTGTATAACTGAAGGAAGGATATTTCTTTAAAGGTAGGTGATCGTGTCTTTCTCAAATTTTATCCATTGAAAGTGTGATGTGTTTTGGTAAGAAGAAAATGTTGTGTCCAAGGTTCATTGGACCCTATGAAAACCTAGAGAAAGTAGGATCAGTTGACTATAGAGTGAATTTACTTCCACGTTATCCCAGGTACAAAATATTTTTCATTTTTCAATCTTGATGATTTATATTACAAATCCATCTCATGTTTTGATTTTATAGGTAGTTTAGTTGGAAGAGGATTTCTCTTGTGAGGAACAACCAGTCCTGATTCTTGATTGAAGAGATAGAGTGAGTATTGCATAAGAAGTTAATTTATTAGGTAAAAATTTTGTGGGAAAACCATATGGTTGATGAGGCAACATGGGAATCTGAAAATTCTATGAGGGATAAGTACCCCACTTATTTTATAAGTGAATAAATCTCCAAGGATGAAATTTCCAAAAGAGGGGAAGGATGTTACATTCCATGTAAAGAAAGAATATGAAATTTTTATATTTATTAATATTTGTGAATTAAATATTATTTTTATTTTCAAGGGGATTCTATGATCGGTGGCATACCTGACATGAAACAGTGGTTTTCTCTAAAATCTTATGTTGCACAAGATACAAACTCATATTGAAAGAATAATAATATAATATAATTATTTTAAATGGTATTTAACGCCTAGACGTTATACTGCATGGAATGAACAAAACCAATTGTTTTATAATTTATCATGTTTTGTAATTTTTTCTACAATTATCCAATAAATTTTAGAGGCGTAAAAAGAGAATGAATCCAATTTTAGCCATTAAATACTCTATTAATTTTTAAAGGCCAGTTTACCACCTTTTTATGATAAACCATTTTTAAATATAGTTTTTTTCACTATTATATGATCCATTTGACAAAATAAAAAATTTCTTTAGAATAGGATCATAAAAAAAAAATTGGGTAAATTTTTTTTCATTTTTCTGCTAAAGGTCATTTTTATGAATAGTGAAATATACGACATTTTAAATCAGAAGTGCCTTTTAATATGACATATTTATATGGTTTTATTATATTTTAAATTTGTTTTAAAATATAAATAGATTATATTTTTATCATTTGATCCAATTTTTTCATTGTAATTAATTTCACTTTGAAGTTAGACAGAGACACATGTCAACCTTTTGATAATTTTTACTTCTTAAAACCCCTCTTTTTGGTTTTGAAAACGGAAATTAATTTAAAATTAATATCTATAACTAATATGTTTTCAATTTGGAAATATTAATTTCATATTTTGAATAATTTGGTCCAAAATGTTTAAATAGTTACCTTTTTTTGATACATTATGAATAGTATCTTTAGAAAATATTTTATTTACCATGGTTAAAGGGTAAATCTGGAAAATAAGGGTAAAAAATAATATTATAATATTATTAAATTACCATATCACATATCCTAACGCAATTTTATGAGATATTTACGCCCCTAAGAATCCTTGGGTTTATTTTAGGACCCCATAGAGCCACTTGGGTGTGAAAATGACATTTTATTACTTTTAATTTAAAGTTAAGGAAAGTATAACCTAAACATGTATCTTTTAGTAAAACAATTATTTTTGGGTCATATAAGCTATCATTTCGACTATAAATAGTCACTTGAAAGACAAACATATTTCCTACATCATGGTATTTTGTTTATAATTTTTAGAGATTAAATAAATAAATATATTTAGGAAATAATGGGGTTGTAATGATTACATTATTAATTAATGATTTAAATAAATGACAATATAAATATTAAAATAATTTTATTTTGAAACTTTTTATGCCATTAAAGAATTTTATGAATAATTATTACTTGTTATATTTTAATTAATGAATTTTTTTCGAATGAATCTTGTTATGGATTTTTAAAAAAGATATGATTTGTATAGTATAAATATTGACATAAATGAGTTAAAAAACTATTTTATTTAATGATATAATTTTCCTAGAAATCTAATATTTTTCTAAATGACATTAATGAGGTTTAAAATGTAATTAATTAACCACTTTAGGTTCAATTGTAATTTTATAGTAACTATATTAACCATATAGTATAAATATAATGAAGAAATGGTAAAAGTTAAATTAGTTATATAAGTGTAAAAGCTAAAAGATAAGGTTAAATTTATTAAATAAGCTTGTCCAAACACAATTTTATAAGAGGATTTAATCCCATAACCAGATTATCTTCGTTAATATATAAATTTTTTGTTATTAATATTCAAAAATAAATTAATAATAAAATAATATTTCAAGACATCCCAATAGTTCCCCTCCTCCCTCTTATAAATGGGAACCATCTCTAACCCATTACTCACACCTTTAAATCCTCTTGGATCATCGAATATCTCTCTAATAAGCTCCAAAATTAATGAGTTCCTCATATAAACCTTCCCCTAGGAAGAAGTCAATTCATGAAATCCCTTTGTAGAAAATTAAAAGAAGTTAGCTAATTTGAGTTTATGTCTTCACTCAAGTTCCTTTCCATTATTTTACTTCTCCACCCCCTATGTTCTCCTTATTCTTTGATTACAATAAAAAAGTTATCCTCAATACACTGGGTTTTTTATCAGATGTGTTCAAAATATACTTACACACACCTCCGTCTAATGGGTATAGAACATACTGTTTCTGTGGACGACAGACTACTGCCTCATGAAACAATGATTGTTTAATCTTCTCCTACCACCTCTTATGTTGGAAATTATGATGGAAATATAATTATATATGAGATATAGGATATTTTTTTTATTTCTATGCTTATTTAATTATCCTTTATAACATACCTATATGTTTTTCATGTTGTATAAATACGATAACTTCATTTAAGGATGTGCAAACTACCTTCCCCTCAACGTGATATGACTCGTTCATTCCACACATGGAACATATAAATGATGGAAGTAATGAACATATGTAACATATAGAAAAATAATATTATACAATAATTATTATATACTTATGTATCATTTAGTCTTCATTTCATTATTATGACAAATGAATGAAAGTAGAGTTCATGTGAATGTACCGCTTACCATCTCCCAGAATGGTACATTTAATTTCTTATCTCCAAATTTTATCGACTATTATATATACATATATACTGTATATATATTATATTTAAATCATGAATACTATTTTAGAGAGAATTTACTTTTGACCACATGAAATTTTTCCATTATAACAAGATCATTTTTGACTCAAATACCTAATATCAACAAAATGACTGATATTAACTTAAATAATTATATAATTTTTATAATGTAGTAATAAGGGATATAAAAATAATAATAAACCTGAAAAATGTTCTTAATAAAGTATAAATTAACTTATGTTTATAGTTAAGGAATGTAATGAACAAACGTGTGAAGTCGGACAAGAGGTAGGGGACTTCGCCTCAATCTCATTTCATTGAGGCATATTATTTATACACGAATTTATTTTTGATGGTGTATAATAAAACCCTTTGACTTTTACATTCATTTACAGAGAATCATCATTCTATGAAAAATATTGACAATCAAAAAAAGGCATTTTTTAACATATGTGGTGACAATGAACTCTCTGTTGTTATAATCGTTATTTGGAAGTCTCTATATTCCATAATGGTTTTAAAAGGAAAAACAAACCCTTATTATGTTTTCAAGAGTTTTGGTAATGAAAATGGTCTTATGAAAAGGGTAGTGTATTTATATATCTTGAAACGATTTCTTGTGATTGAAAATGAAATTTTATTAATAATTTTGATATTTGAAATAATTTATTTGTTTTGATTACATAATGGTACTTAGACATTTGACCAGAGGTTACATGACAAACCAAATGATGGGGGATTACATGATAAACCTGGGATGAGTGGTTAAATTATAACATCTAATGAATTGCATATGGAAGTCATCCATATGGCTTCTCTATTTAGTGATATGTGTGGAAGTCAACCGTATAGTTATTTAACTTATGTATGTTTATGTCCTAAGTAACCTATATATGCTATATGTTGTTTTCTAAGGCCATTATAGTAATATTTTTGTTACAAAAAAGTGTAAGCGATGAGATAATATTTAGTGATTTTATATTGACACTTTTTTAAGGTGAAAATTATTAATTTATGATAATGTATTCATGGTTTACATGTTGTTTTTAAGAACAACCATTTTTCTTTATTTGTGTATATCATACTGTGCTTTTAATGCTCTCCCCAAGTTTTTGAAATTATTTTCACAGGACATAAAGTGGAATTAGGTCAATGATGGTATCAAGGAAATGTAATTATATTTAAAACATGGAACTAAACATGTTTCTTTTGTTCCAATAGTTTTTATTTAATAAAAAATGGATACTTAATAGAAGTGTCTACTTGTAATATTTATGTTTTTAGGTATATCTTATAACCTAATTATCTAAATATCTAAACATAAATAAATCCTCGATGTGAATTATTAACATAAATCAAGATTATGAAATGTTTAATGCTGGGAACTTATACCCAATTTAACAATGGAATCTGATAAATATGTAACATATATAAATTTTATCTAAGAAAAATAATGCTTCAAATAGTATTACACAACAAACAACCAGGTATAGAATTATTTTCTACCAAGATTTCAATTCCATAGATGATAAACTATATATATCTTGTTTCATAATCCAAAATAGATTAAATATATTTCAAAATGATTCAGGAAATGAAATAAAAAAACAAAATAACTTTTAAAAACATTTTTTCATAGATCTAAAATAGAAATTTATATATCACTTTCAAAGTATAATTTTAAAAATGTGAAACCAGTTATTTTCTAAAGAATTAGTTTTAAAATATATTCAATAATAGATTGATTACAATTAATTATTTTCTCAAGGATAAATGATGAGATTAAGGAAAAATATATTAATGTTAATGGTAAACCGATTTTAATATTTTATGAAATACATTTATTGAAACCAACATTGTAGAAAGTGAAATAATTTTATTTAAAATTAATTTTTCTAAATTGGAATATATATTACCAGATAATAGAATATTAGAGATGGAAGACCAAAAAATTTATGCAATATGTTCATAAAAATGTAAGATACTCATTGAAAGATGACTAGAGTTATCAATATTCCTTTTGGGAAACATACATTATAAAGCGTGAAACATTTAAAAAGGGGTTTATATAGTAAAAATTAATCAATTATAGGATACCATATAACAAAATACAAGGTATTAATGTACCAATAAAATATGATACATGTTTAAATGAACAATCATAACTTATAGAATGAAAATTACTATTTCAAAAAATTCTTAATTATAGGGCAACACTTGAGTCAATATACCATTGAAGAATAAAATATGACATATTATATCCCATAAATCACAAAGAACTAATTTAAAAAACATTAATTTTATAATAAATATAAAATGACCCTAACGCCAATAACCTTGTTTTTTTATATACATTATTTCTTTTTAAAGGATATAAGCGGTCAAACCCCAAAAGGCCGATCTATTTTTCATTTTTGGGGAACCAAATACCTACATGATACCTATTTTACATTTAAAAAAGAAAATAAAACATAGTAATGGAAAAAAAGGTAATACTAAAACTCATACATATATTTATTCATAATATCTTGTGTATTAGAAAAAAAATTAGGGTAATATAAAATTATTAGTAAGGTTTAATAAAACATATATCTATCATGAATAAATAAGAAAACATACATATGGCATGATAAATAACTGAAAAAAACTTCATTTAATAAATAACTTAACTATCATTATTATTAAAAGAGTACTAAACTTTGATAGGTCAATAATGTAAAAATAATTCTATTTAGTCAAAATATATAGAAAGAAATGAATCCAACAACAATATTAATGTGAAAATATCAAGTATTATAGTATTAACTAAATTTAAAATGAAGGAAATTGTTAATTATTAAACATAACATTCAAGGTTATCATAATACCTAGACTTTCAAAAAAAATCAATTCATTTTTAAAACTATATCAAAACTCCAATTATTTTGGCCATCTATATTGTCTAATAAGACATATTGGTGTATCAAGGGGCTATATAATTCGAGGACCCAACCTTCACTACATGTTCAATTAATTATAAAAATATAAAATGATCAATATAATTTATCAATAAGTTTTCCTTGTTAAAGAATATTTTTATTTTGTATAGGATATTGATTTATTAAAATTTACTGAGTTAATAAAAATAATTTATTGAATAAACCATGTGTAAAAATTGTATATGATTTAAGATAAAATAGTATCAATAATAAAATAATACTTATATAAAATATAAATTTAATATCCAATGACATAATTTCACATTTAATTTATTATCTAATGATAAATCTAACAATAAAAAATAGTCACAAGATTAGAGGTTAATTTATGTTCGTGTGGGATAATGTTTATTTCAACAAAATTTTGTACATTAAAAGAATTAAGGGAATAAGATTGAAACATTAAAATAATAACTCATATAAGAGTTTTCTCGTAGAACCATTGATTATATTTTTTGAAGGATACATTATGTAAAATTGTTGTGGTTTTTGGGATCTTTGTTAGCACTGTAGAAGTTAAAAAATCATTCCATTTGAATTTATGATGAAAACGTACCATTTTTTAATAAAAGGTGAATCATAACTTTCATGACATTTTTTATTTTAAGGATTAAATAAAAATTTCATGAAAAAATTACATGATTAAATAAACAAAAAATTGTAAAACATTTTTTTTTGATAAAATGGATTTGGATAAAAATATATACTATTTAAAGGGTAATAAAATGTGTCTTTATTTAAAACTATTATTTTATTGATACATGTAAAAAATAGACAAATACATTGAAGAAAATATATAAACTCTTTATAAATCCATTAGAAAAAATAATTTCATCTTATAAAGATAATTTTATAATATTCATTTAATGACAATAATAGAAATCTCAAAAGAATGTGATATTGAAAAATTGGTTCTTACCTCCTTGGATAAATTAAAATTTTACCCCCTTGTGAGAATACAATTAATTTCAACACTAAAAAATTATTAAATATTTATTAATGTTAAATAATTTAATTGGTAAATATATAAACACCATAAAAGTGAATAAGTGTACATTTACAGACATGTCTTAATGGAATGGTAATTGAGATGAAATCTATTACCTCATGACTCCATTTTTATGAGATATTATTTATCTCTTCTAAAATTGTTTAATAAAAATAAATAACTTATAATATAACCATTCTTCTATTTATAATATCATATTTTTTTTATAGAATCATTCACATTTTCTTCAATAATAATTCATCATCACTGATGTTTTCAGTGTTAATTTCATTATTTTCTACCAAATAGTTTATCATAAAAGATACATAGAATTTATGTAGGATATAGTTACATGACATATTAATTTATAATAATGTTATAAATATTAATTTTTATTATATACATATTTATTACCACTCTTGATAAATGTACATAGAAAATTAATCACATCACATCATAGAGATGACAAGTCTTATTTATGCACAATCGATGATACCATTTCCCAATGGGTTAATGAATAATGAGGTGGGTGATATATTATATTTTATTTATATATATGATTTAATATATATATAAAAAATATTCATTAAATTTATTATTATTGTGTTCTATATAAATAAAATGTTAAAAGTTAATTGCAACCCTTCTAAAGGAGGTAATCCGATGTACACATGAGTTACATTATTGTATTTTCTTAAAAATAGATTGTAAGATGATATTTGAGATATTATAATTAAGTACATATAATTAAATCCAAAATATTATATACATACATAAATACAGTTATTAAATATTACCATGAAATGTTAATATGGAAAACGAGTTATATCAGTTTAGGAGGATATAGTCCTCTATTGAAACAATTAATGATTTTATTTCCAGTTTGATGAATGTGGATATGTCTATAAGCTGTGAAATTAACATAATAACATACTAATATATGGGAGATATTTTTTTATTTATAAACCATATTTAATAAAATTTAAATTTAATGTAATAAATAATAAAATATAAATGATTTTTTAAAAATTTTACCACTTATTTTGATGACAGCTTATGGTTTGCACCAAAGGAATTCTATGACGGATTTATGATCAGATATATTACTCAAGTGATTTGGGAAGAAATTAATTATGGTTTTTGTGAAGGTATTTTTTAAACCAACTTTTTTAGGAAGTGTGAATAGGGTGGGATAGATGGTGTCATTTTATAAGTGGTGGACAGGACAATCATTGATTTTTTTTATAGAATGTTTTACGAACAAATTTTTAAAAATTAATTTGGCTAAAAAATATAACACTATAACATTGGATGATATAAGTTAAAATTTGGGAGAAAAATATGAAATTTACATGTTTAAGCCATTTTATCCCTTCTTATCTTAGTTTAACGCCTTAGTAAAATCATTTTTTCCTAAAATGTGGTAATTTATTTTTTTCATTTTCAAAATTAATAAGGGTAAATAATTATGATGAAATTATTAAAATAAAATAATTATTAATATTATAAAGAACATGGAATCTATTTTAAAAAATTCAATTAAAATATCTGTTATATTTTAAATTAATATTAACCCTAGAAATTACCAAAAAAATATTTTTCGACAGGATTTGTTTTCAATAGAATAAGTAGTTTTATTATCAAAATTTTAACATATAATTGATTATATTGTACTTATTTGTCTTAGTTATAACATTATTTAACTAATTTATCATTTAAAACATTTTTTAATTACATTTAACCTATAAATTCATTAAAATAAATGAAGGTTTTTTTAAAAAATTAGTATATTTCACTATTCAACAAAAAATAAAACTTCTCTAAAAAATCCCCAAAAATAACCCAAATAAAATTTTGATATGGTGATTTTAATAATTAATTTAATTTTATAAAATATATTTTATAAAATTATCAAATAAAATCTTTAAAATATGTGTGTAATATATGATGTTACATTTTTTCTGAAAATAATTCGACTTGTTTAAAATGATGAATATTTATAATATTGGTTAATAGATACACGCTGAACATTTTTAAACCAAATATTTTTCATAATTATTTTATTACTATTCACAAATAGAAAATTAAGGGATAAGTTATGAAATCCATGATTAAATAATAATATTTCAATCAAGTATTGTGTTTCATATAAAGATGGTGTTGCGTATACACTATGTTATGAATGAAATTAATTTTAGTCTAAATGAGATACACTAGAAAGTGTCAAGTTGGTCAATTGTTACATATATTACAAATTTCTTCAATTATATTTTCAAGATAATTTAATTATATAAAAAAGGGTATCACTTCATGATAACATTCTCCAACTCTTATGTTGCTTCATATATTTTATTATTCATAAAATTACATTTACCAATAGAGTCCTCTAATTTATCAATACATGATCTTTAGTAATAAGAAATTGGTTGTGTTCATCATAGTGAGATTGATCAAGCTCCAATTCCATCTCTTCAAAGGTGATTACATTTGTTGGGTCTGGTATGTACATCATTAATAATGACATATAAATCACATCATGTACATTATAGAGGATGAGTGGAATTTCTAACCATTAAGCCATAGATCCAATCATATCCAATATTTCAATGGTATTGATGTACTAGGGGCTACGTATTTCATTTTTACAAAATCATATGTCACCCTTCCCCTAGTAAAAATTCATGAAAATATTGTCCCAAACATGAAAATGATAACTATTCTTCCAATTATCTAACATATTAATTTTAATACATTAATATTCTTTAATAATGGTTTGAAAAGTGTATACCTTTTCCATTGTCTCCGCTTCTGGTTTTTTTCCTACAAGATACCTTTACATAACATTTTCCAATAATCATTAAGTACAAAATATCTAGTAATTTAATGATTAATACTATTCCAAATTAATATTTAAGATTCATTAAAAATATGTTTAAAAAAATTCAAAACCCCTATATCTAATTGATTTGATTAAACATTTATCTCAAAAAACATAATATACCTCAAAATTTGACATACAAAATACGTGAATAAAATTAAAAAAATTATCATTAAACATTTTACTAAATTATGTTATCTTGAACCCATTATGAAAACCTGAATTCAAAAAAAAATTAACACTCACATCATTCCTTAATTAAAATATTAGATTATAGAATATACTACCTAAATTAAAAAAAATTAAACTCCATCAAAGATAACATAAAACACATTTTCATCAAACCACAAATTCATTCCAAATTTTTAATATTATCTCATTAATTCATTAATTTCAATTATATATTTTACCAAGTTAAATATCATCAACATTAAATTATTCTCATTTTATGGTTAATAATTCTTTAATCATGTGTTCATTAGAAATATCACATTACAACTGAATATATTTTATTGGTTATAAGTTCAATTAAAAATAATATTTCAAATACATAATGAAAAAACAATAAAAGATATGTACTTATACATTACATGGTAATTATATTAATAATATCATTGATAAAATTCTTCTACCACATAATTATTTAACCCTATACAGAAAAATGTTAATCATTCATCTTTATATTTAGTAGCAACATAATCCTAACATTTAACCATTGTCATTTTCTAAGGTGTATTCCCTTAATTAATGGGTAATATAATTCTATAGTTCCTAATTTCTATAAAATTTAAACACTGAACATTAATGGTATCATTCCAACCCATTAATTCATGCACATAAAGGACATTCTCCCAAACTATGTCAAAATATACCATTTTATTATTCGAAGTACCATACTGTTTATTTCAAGAATCATCACACATGGTAAAATAATACTTTTAATTCTTCTTATTATCATTTTTTCTATTAAATTATCTTCTTCAATAAATTCCAATTTATTATAGAATATCTAGATAATTATATCTTCATATTTATGGAACATAAAATTATATCTTAAAATAGAGAAAAGGTTTTAGAGACCAACACCCTTTATAAAAATATATTAATGCCTTTAAATAAATGTTCAATCATTCATTATATTTTTTTATATATAATCAATATAATAATTGGCTAGCCAAATAAAGGTCGTATCATATTCACTAATAATTCTTTATTCCTCATTATTAATGTTGAGGAACCTTATTTTCATTTTTTCCAATTATCCAGAAGGAAATATTTGTAGAATAATTTTTTTCGTTAAAATATTTTCATTCCAAACTATCTATTTCATCTTAATCCATTGTATTCAAGATAGAAGACCATCATTGGCACACATCACCCTTTCCAAAATAATCTACAACTAAAAAATAAATTTTTTCATCTATGTATTATAATTTTATGTTAAAGGGAATTAATATGTTTCATGACTACCAAAATATTATTTATTTCACTAAATTACAGAGGATACTATCACATTATGTGATCCAACATAGGAGAGTCATACTATTTAACAACATGTTGATATATAGAGTTAATTTTTTTGGAAAATTAATTATGCTATAATAGTAAAACTATGATATGTTAAATTCCAATACTAGTTGTATTTACAATCATAGTAGGAAATATATACACTGTCCAAGAGTATTGATACGCTTATTTCATACTAGATTCATTTCAATACAATGGAAAATACTAAATTATGTTATAAAATTATGAATTTAAATTATATTGAATAATTCTAAATCTAATATAACTCTATAAACTAATTTGAAATTTTTGTATTTCAAATATCATAATCCAATAATTCATTTCCTTGGGGATATAATTATGATAAAATCTTTATAATGATTTGAAATGAAAATGTGAAAATAAAAAACATATATTCATTTAGAGATCAACCATGTGCAATGTACGGGGAATTATTTTTAACAAAATAATTATAGAGTCAAATTATAGTGATTCCATTTTAATGTTATTACCCCAAGGTACCACTATTATAGAACCATGTAATCTTATAGTATATAGGAAGGGATTTATTTTTAAGAAAAACCACATAATATCATCCCTACCAAAACCATAGGATGTACTAATATATATTTCTTAAAATATTATAAGATGGTTTCTTTTCTTATTCAATGTTTTACTAAATATATTACCAATTTTTCCAAATTAACATTCTATGATACTAATTGTAATGACCCCAAATACAATAACCCTAACTCAATGTCTACATTATTACGTTGGCATAAATATAAAAGAAAAAATTCATACGTAACAATAATTTTAGTAGTTTTTTGAAAATAATGTAGATAATATAAATTTTAAATTTGTAATATAAAATTAATGTAATGTTAAAATTTTTGAATGCATGAACTCGTGACAATAATACATCATCATATCATGGGGAAAAGAAAAAAATATGGGTCAGATCAAATAATCAGTCATGCTTACTTTCAACAGTAGATATCATGAATCAGAAAGTAAAAAAAATTATGGCACATTAAATAATAAACATAATATCTAATTAGTAAAAAAATATAATTATTAGATAAGTAATAAAATATTTAACTAAGTTAATAACTGGGAACATGTTCCATTCAATTAATAAACTGATAATGAAATGCACCCAGATATAATATTGATCAAAAAATCTCATGGATAATAACATTTAATGAATTCTCAATGATGAAAATTATTAATCATCATATTTCAGAAAATCATGAATTATTATACCTTTAATTTCAAATCCTATCAAAATATAGTTTACTATTACAGGGAAACTGTATTTAATTTGTCCAATTTATTTCTCTCGTTAGACTAGTCGACCCAATAAGGGTCTATATAATTCTATGCACCAACCATCACTACATGTCCAATGATTTCCTCACATATCAAATGATCTCTTTAATTCAGTAATAAATATTCCTTATCATGAAATATTCATACATAGTAATGGATATTGATTTATAAAAATATCCCACATTAATCAAATAACATTAAAAGTAAACACCATATGTAAAAATATTGCATTAAATAGGAAATAAACATATTCATCATACTAAACTGTGTTAATTTAATAGAAATATAATATCTAATGGTAAATGAGGACATGTAATTGATTTTATCAAGATATATTCAATAATCAAAAAATTAATCAAGAAATAATAGTTGACTATAGGATCATTGGGAATATTGGTTTTTGAAATAAAATCATGTAATGATGAAGAATAAATAGAGTAGAAAAAAACATTAAATTTATTTTTCATAAAATATTTTTCTTTATAAAATAATTGAAAATATTTAGAGGAATATATATTGTGTAAAATTGTTATAACAAAAATTAAATCTATTATCACGGTATCTGTTAAAAACGTTCATTTTTAATTTTAATTGCTAACATAAATTTTGAAAAATATTTCAAAAATTCTTGTATAAATTAATATTATATAACATATCATTTGATTAAATAATATTAATTTTTTAAAATAATTTATGAAAACATGTATATGGATAACTGTATATATGATTTTAGGGGAAATAAAATCTGTTTATCTTTTAAACATTTTTTTGGTTGATCCAATAATAAATTGAGGGAAAATATAATAAAATATTATAACACTTTATATATGTTAATGATATTTAAATGATTGGATCTTGTAAAGGATAAACTGTAATGACTTGAATTGTTATTAATAACACTTCACATAAGATTTAATTATATTCCTTATTATGCAATATGTTTATAAAAAACACGTGCAATTCTCTAGTTTAATTTTATCCAATCAGATTTAAATTGCTATTAAACATAGTAATATATGATAATATTGTCATTGAATAGAGATAAAATTATTTGTATAAATATAGGGTTTAGTAAATCATATGGACTTATACAAAGAAAGTGATGTCCTTAACCAGTTGGATTGTACCCTGTGAATCCAATTTATTATTGATTTAGAGGGACATATCATCATAAGGATTTACAATATATTAATACCAATATGTTATAAAACAACTTATGTTTGACAGAAACTATTTACAAGAGAAGTTCATGCTCAACATGATCACGACCCATAACATATACTATGAACCATCCCATGAAATTCTCATTATCGCATACCTTACTCAAAGAGAGTTTTGTGACGAATTAAATTGATCCATATCATTACCATAAAAATATGATTACATAAATTTATTTTTATGGATAATAATCAATATATTTTATTCTTATTATAGTTACATTATGAATTATTTTTATCACAATATAATAAAACATAAAGATTATTTTTTTTGGTAATATTCAAATTCAATTAAGGAATTGTTTTTTATTAATTAATGTGTTTCTGAAATAAATAATAACATAATAAAATATTTTTGAAAAATATTTATTATTAAATATAATTCATCATATAATTTTTATACATTAATGTTTAAATTTTTATTGGGGTATAAAAACTATTATTGTTAAAAAACCAACATATTTTAATAAATGATGATTTTATTTTAAAAGTGAAAATTAAATATATATATATATATATATATATATTAATATAATAATGATATTATTATTGGAATCATAATTGTCAAATTATTACAAAATTAATATACACAAATTTATAAGACATTCAAATATTCATTAATAATTTATTACGGCATAAAATAAATTCTGTATTATGACCTTATAATAACCCAGAAAAGATTATATAAATAAAATAAATGGTATACGTGATGAAATATATTTTTTAATTTTAAAATAATGTGATTTATTATTATTTAATTAATTTTACAATGACTTTTTTAATCCTACAATACCATTAATATATTTTAACGTTTTAAATTCATTTCATTAAGAGTATGACTCACCTCTACATAAAAAAGGGAATTAATTTATTATTTTCAGCCCTTTTTAGTATTAAATAATGGAATCCACATAAATTTTTCTAAAATCATTGGGAAAAACTATTGGAATTTTTTGGGTTTTGTTTTTTTATAAATAGTGTCAAAATCTATATTTTAAAAATAGTGAATAAATCCCAACTCTTATCCTATATAAACACACAAAAGATCCCATTTCACTTCACAAAAAATCCTTGGAGAATTTATTTACTATACTATTCACTCTCTAGTGTCCTTTCATGGTTCCCCCAAGCTCTCACAAAGTTCCTCATAAGAAATAGGAGTCACACACTCTTGTATGGGATCCCCAGATTCTCTTCTTTGTTAATGGTTATTTATTACCTTATGCCTTAAATTTCTAATTCCAAATGTTTGTATATGTTTCTCTATATCCCACTTACTCAAAATTTTATTTAAAAATAATGAGAGAAAAATTACACACTAACCAAATTATTTTATGACTTATTATGTGACTTCATTATGCTATTGAAATTTATCTTCAATTTCCCAATCCAAAACAAATGTGTAGTAAATACCGTGAAACTTTCCTTCAAAATTTGTTCACCATTATACAATTATACCTCTTATACTTTGGAAATAAATTTATATACACTAAACTCCATGTTTGTCATATAGAATATGATGTTAAATGACTCCATGTTTTTATTGGACCCTAGAGCAGCCTAAGAGCGGTGGGGTGAACGAGGGTGTCAATTTATTCATTTATAATAATAGATCCTATTACCACATTATAAGGAATATGGTAAACCTGTTTGATGGAATTATACTATAATTAAACATTATTATTCAATAAAAAACCCAACATTATAAATTTGTTCACTAATAAGGGCTTGTCTATGTTTCATACACTGATAGTGTGTTGGTCATACCAAAGTCTATTACTCTTCACTATTTCTAGATTGAAGAAGTTCATACATAGTCACTCTATTCAAGGAAAACATCTTATACATGATTTTTGGGATATCTCACTTCCCCAATCACAACACATCTGTTTAATCCCTCTAGTTCACTTATTTGGGTGAAGTATTACATAGTCTAATGACTTAAAGGTTTCTTTATAACATTGTAATTTAAGTCTTTCTCCACGAATAGCTCGAGTCTCTACTCTAATCAATATTTATTGTAAACAAACTACATGGAATTTTTCAATTAAAAAATATTTTAGAAACATCATTTCATGATAACCCTTCATGAAACTCACATCCTTTACGCTGAAAATTTCATTCATGAAGCTTTCTGAGTCATCCTTGAAATCCTCATCATCGTTAAACTCTATATAATCAGATACCTAAGCATTTGTCAATAGTAGAGAAGCCCTTTCATGAATATAATATCAATTTGTATATTTGATTATTTAATATCCTCATTCTTCATTAATTAATATTTATTTAAGCATTTATCGAAATATTTTTCTAGAAAATGATGTGGGGGTTGCCTCATATTTATTGGTTCATCTGTTTGTGAGCCCCTGCCTTTACTGAATTTTTCATGAAACAAAAAATTCAATTTTTTACATGAACCTTCCCTTAAGATTCTCTAGTAAAATTCAAGATTATCATGAATCCACTCATATTTGTTGATATTTTCATTAACACATCACACATTTTGTGATTCTATAATTATCATAGTCATGAAAACTATCGTCACTATTTGTGATGCCCCACATCATAAATAATATAATAGAAGTCTTCCAAAAACCCATGAAATTATAATTTTTTTATGTTTCATTCCTAGAACACAACCTATAATGATTCTTGCATCTTCCACCATATTCTGAGCCCAAAAAATCCGCAAACATTAGGAAATGATGCCACATTTAAAAATGTTGTCATATTGTACTGTATGGTCACTTACCATAAAATTATATGGTCAACCATGCATATAGTGACAAACAAAGAACCCCAAATCCATTTCTAGAAACCAAATGTTTTGGATCATATAGGTTTAAGATCTATGTGGCACATATAATAAGGATAATGAAATTAATTTATTATGCATTCCTGAAATTATATTTAACTCCAATGCATTGGGTAATGTTTCATCTCACAATATTTCATGTTGGAACATGGTGTGATCTTGATTTCATATTGGTACTTTTTCCATCATGATTTATTGGTAGTTGGCCCTGACCAATGTTCATGATGTAGTTTTTTATGTTGTTTCCTAATTCACCCCATGTTAGGATTATCATGTTATATCTTGTATCATTGTTCGTGTTTAATATTCTTTTTCATTTAATATGCATTGATATGGCTATTATTTAATATTTAATATTATCATAATTTTTTGCCATGTATATTACCTTACTAAGGTTAATAGATCACCCCTTTTTAGGTATGTCCTCAGGTTACCCTACAATGTTTTGAGTGTAAGCATGTAAAGGAATTATTCCATAGAAACGATATTTTAGATGTTTTAAATTATTGTGTGTTGTAACTAATTAAAAGAAATATAATTCTTGGTATACCTTGTTGTATGAATTGTAATATTATGTAATAAATAATTTATTAATCTATAGTAAACAACATGATTTTTATAGTTAGTATCAAAGGAAAATTTAGTTCTTTTCGTATTAAGATTACAAAACTCCAGGGAAAGCATTAGGCATAAGACTAACTATAAAAAACATACCTAGATTTTGGAATTTATATATTAAGAGTTTAATGAATAAAATAAATACATATCTAGATACAAAAATTTAACATGGTTCTAGAATGAATATACCTAGGGGTGAAAACTCTGACAATATGAGTCAAGCCGGTCTTAGCCAATCCTAATACATGACAGTAAGCCTTAATTCACACATGGTTTGACACACTTGGGGGATATGCATTGGGAAAATCATAATATAACTATGAACCATTATAAAGGGAATATAATATTACCATATGAATATATTTTAGAAAATATATCATGGATAACATATATCAAATCCTAGAAATTCATAAGTTAATAAATAAATATAATTTATAAGTTATCCCTTTAATGTCATTTTATTTCTAGTTATGTGTATAAATGTTTAAAAATTATCATCTGTAATTAACATTTTATTCTAAATAATCATTTGAAATAGTATTAATTGGGAAAAAAAGTAATTGGATTGGAAATTTTATGACTACTCCATTGTTACATCCCACCCGATGGGAGTGGGAATCACAGACATTGTGATGATAATCTCCGAACTGACATAGGATCTGAATAAAATAAGGATCATGAGGACAACCCAAAACCCCTAATAATGATCAATCTATAATTGATTCCTCTATATGATAAAGGAATATGATATTAAAATTATCATTTAATATCTTAATCATGGAACAATGGATCAACTCCTTAGAGATGATATTCTCAATAATTCAATGTTCCAAATAATAGATGGTTATGTTGGATATTTATACTATGGAGGGAGAAGCTGATAATTGGTGGACATTTGTATATAATAAATTTTCTATGGTTGAAATAGAAGGTATGGGGTGAAGGTAATTCTCGATAATGATTATTTCTTTTTATTTTCCCCGTAGTCTCAGTCTTAAAGAGCAAAGGGATTTCCTTTCCCTCAAGAAAAAATATTAATAATATATCATGGAATATGAGGAAAACATCACAATAATTTCATATTACGCCTTTAGGATTGTCATTATCCCCTACTTTATTATAGACTAATAAATTTGTGGCCTAAAACCTAGTCAACAAAAACCCCAGGTGATTCGATACATTGATAGTAATGAGTAAATTGTTCAATTTACACTCAATGTAAACATAATGATCGATGAGTCTCAAAGGTATCGTAAGGATAAGAATCAGATAGAGAAAATTAATTATATTGGTTCAATGGAGAAATATAACAGTGCCAAAAAAATTCTGCATCACTCTTTTTAAAGGTGTAGAAAGTTCCAACCCTAAAAATGCATAAGCGGGGAAAGGAAATGTCTTAGTGTGGGAAGTAATGACACTTATCTAGATACTTATAATAAGAGAAACACACTAATATATTAGAAGAGAGGAATTATCCTGTTAACCCTTAGCACATTTTTTATTTATTCATCTTCAAGGAACCTGGTCACACTGAAAAAAATGCTCTATGCCAATAGATTTTAAAGACAACCAACAACCTCTATTGTAGAAACAGAGAGATTTAAAGTAACCACCACAGAGGTGGATTCTAAAAACAAAGAGGTTATAGGTACACTAGTTATTCAATCATGAATATATAACATACATTTATATTTATTTTTCAAAAAATTCCTACATATCGTGAAATTTTAGTAGATCTTTTCAAACACCACCTTAAAAAATAGAAGTAGAGATATCATGGATGGTTGAAAAGGGGATATTATTACATCCAATGTATATAAATCCTCTTATTTAAAAATATTATCAATTAAATTACCAATAAAACCTATTATACTCCCTTTAGTTTAATTTGTAGAAATTAGGGGGATGGATTGTTTTTTCATATATAGAGATAACGTAACTTGTTTCGAGAAGGAAATAAATCTCTGTATTGAGAATCGACACCAGATTCTATACAAGTTCAATGAGGAGGATGAATCATCATTACATCTAACATCACAATTGTGGATATTATTTACAAATGAGCTTGTATATATGAAATATATTATTTAATCTAAGGAAATGAATATCATCAAAGACATTACTATTTTGATGGAACACATTGATGTGTTACCTATGGAATCTTGTAGTCTTCTTCATAGATGGGAGGTTGAATTTTCAATGGAGATTATACCTAAGGAATAATAATTATCCAAGACACTATATTCTATGTCTATTGTGGATATTTCTTAGATGAAGGAGAAACTACAAGAGAATATGGATAAAGGGTTCAAACACCAACGTGCTTGGCAATTTGATTCTCTAGTCCACTTCATCAATAAGAATGGTTGGTCAATGAACCATTGCATCGATTGTTTTTAAAACAACCTAATAATTATAAAGCAATCATATCATCTTCCAGGAATTGAGGTCGTGTAAGATCATCAATTTGGAGAAAAATAATTCTCCATGGTGGATTTTCATTAAGGATATCCACATGTTAGTGTGATGAAGGTGTATAATCCCACGACTACTTTTTTATTTGTCATACATACACTATGAGTTCATAGTTATTCCTTTACATCTCACTAACGCACTAGAAATCATCATGGATTTGATGAATATAGTCTTTAAATAATACCTTGCATATTTTAATGTATTCCTTATTGATGATATACTAATATAACCCAAAACAAAGGAGGAGTTTGAAGAGAATTTGAGCACTTTCATAAAGACCATGTGAAAGGATATACTTTATGAAAAGTATATAAAATATGAGATTTTGATTAAGGAATTATCATTATTATGAATTATCATCACAAGAAATTGGATTTCATTGGAACCTTCAAACACAAAAGAAATTGAAGGATGTTCCACCCAACATCTAAAATAGATATCTGTAGTATTATTTTATTATTAGGGTACTATAATTGATTTCTATGAAATATATTGTGATTTCCAAAACTTATAAAAAATATAAGTCAGAAGGGAGTCATGTTTTATACCAATAATAAATCTGAATAGGGATTTAAGGAACTTAAAATGAGACTTATCACTACCCCTACTCGCACTACCCACATGTGGATGAATTTTCATGGTATTCAGTTATGCTTCGATGAAGGGCTTGGGATGTGTGTTAATGAAAAAAAGAAAACTTTATTGCAAATGTTTCCTGGCAGCTAAAATTTATTGAAATGAACTAACAAATACATGATCTAGATTTTTTAATGTGATATTCATATTGAAATCCAATAAGGACAAGATACTTAGGCAGAAGAGTACGATTTATATGGAGCACAAATCATCATACATATATTCACATAGAATGTGATGAATATGTTCCATTGATGAATGTTGGAGCTGATCAAAGGTGTTGAGTTCTCAATACACTACAATCTGGGTGACGA
Source organism: Viscum album (assembly GCA_963277665.1). Taxonomy (NCBI): domain Eukaryota; kingdom Viridiplantae; phylum Streptophyta; class Magnoliopsida; order Santalales; family Viscaceae; genus Viscum; species Viscum album. The sequence continues at coordinate 1,120,129,132 of OY728120.1, forward strand.
AAATAAAGTGGAAGATTTTCTATGTATAAATGATCCATAAATTCGATCATTGGGATAATTGAGAGGTATACGATCAACAAATACTTAAAGATGATGGACATGGAATTAAAAATGGAAGATACAACATCAATCTTTTCACAAATTATCCACCAACTATATCTTCTAGAGAAAATAAAGGATTCTTTGATAAATGAAATGGAATTTAGGGGAAAGAGGAAAATATAATAATTTGTAAATCCTCGGAGTTTAATGTAAATAAAGAAGGAGTTATGAGATTTGGGTCAAGACTAAGTGTTCCATAAAATCTTTAGTTAAATAAGGAGTTATTGGGTTATGCACATTGCTCAACCAAATAAATTCTCCTAGGGCACGTAAAGATGTATCAATATATCTAATTGAACTGTTTGTGGGAATAAATGAATAAAAAGATGTAAAAATATACATCAATTTACCAGGTATATTAACAACTGGCACCTAAAAACATTCTATGGTGATGATGCTACCTTTTTCCATAACTATATGGAAATGGGAAAACATCACCAATGAATTTATCACTGATCATCTGAAGTGATTCATAGGGAATAATTTTATATGGGTTGTGTGGGATCATCTTACAATGACTACACACTTCATTACTATTCGAGAGGATTTATCACCTGATAAACTTGCATAGATATGCATCAATAATTTGGTGAGTATGTTTGATGTACCACTATAAATTGTATCAAATTAGCATCTGAGATTCACCTCCATCTTTTGGAAGAGTCTCCATGATTCTCTAAACACTTAGCTGAAATTCAGTACAACTTAGCAGCCTTAAAATGATTTCTAGTCTGGGTGAAATATTCATACATTGAAAGGCATGTTGAGAGCATGTTCTATCGACATTAAAGGTGGTTTGGAACAACATCTTACACTGATTGAAATTCTAATAAAATAGTAGTTTCCAATAAAGCATCCAACTTTCCCCTAATGAAGTCGATTGTGGGGAGAGTTGTAGAGCACCTTGATGGGATGAAGTTGGGGAATGAAAAATTCAAGGTCCTAAAATGTTAAAAGAGATGGTGGAAAATATTAGGACTATTTAGGACCACATCAAGACTATATAGTTTAGGAAAAATTACTATGTTGATAATTTTCAAAATGACATATGGTTTGATGTTGGAGACATGGTATTCTTCCACATATCTCCATGGAAGAACATTATGTGATTTGAGATGAAAGTAAATCATAGTCTAAGATACATCGGTCCCTTATAGATCATTGCTCACATCATAGTGGTGGCATTCTGAATAGAACTTACACATAACATATCTCAAGAACATGATATATAGAATGCATCCCACTTGAAGAAGTTTATACAAGACCCATAACATGTACTCAATCTATAGGTGGTACATTTGGAGAATGATCGTTACTATATATAGAATCTGGGGAAGATCATAGATCATAGGGAAAATGTTCCACGAAAAATAAACAACACACGTTGTAAAATTATTATGGAGAAACCACAAGTTTGAAGAAGAAACAAGGGATCCAAAGGAAGTGATGAAACAAAGTTACCCTCATTTGTTTATGTTTGTTAAAATAATATATTGAGAGAGAAATTTATTTAGTGGGTAATATTGTAACTATATGAATGGTAGTAAATAAAATATCCCATATGATTTCATTAAAAGTCATATTATGTAACATAATTATTGAAATCAGATTCACTTATATGGTTTTATTATATACTATTGGATTTATAGGATCAGTATGCCCCATTACCATTTATAATATATCCATTAAATAGTGATCATGTGATAAGTATAATGATATGGTTTTAATAAATCTGATTGACACAAAAAATAATGTGATGAACTCATCAAGTTGGATAGTACCATATGAATCTCATTTATTAGAGCATGTGAGGGATATAAAATCATAGTAATTTTTCCATTACCAAGGCCATGTTTAGATCCAATAATGAATCATGAGAAAAAACTTATTATGAGATAAGTTTAAGCTCGTTGGGATCCCATCCCAAACCTTGTATGTAGAACCACCCCGTGAAAGTCTCACTGCAGTGCACCTTACTTTTAGAGAGTTTGCTGGTGTATAAAAGGGATCAGTATGAATGCCCTATCAATACTAGTATGTATATTATTTTGAATTGAATAATGAAAATATTTTCTTCTTAATATTGTTTCTTTATAAATGATTTTTATTTCAATATAATAAAATATAAATATTATTTTCAATTGTATTCACATTAAACTAATGAATTTAATTTTTTAATTAACATATTATTGAAATAAATTCAATTTTAATAAAATTTTATTATGAAATATTTTTTATTAAATATAAATGATCATATAATTTTTATGATGTAAATTGCAATTTTTAATAATCATTTTAAAAAGTTTACTCTAAAAACACACCATTATTTTATAAAGTCGAATTTATTTAATAATTAAAAATTAATATATTTAAAATTTTATTTCGATAAAATGAAAATATTATATTGAATCCAAATTCCAATGTTATCCCATAGTTAATGTTTAATAATTTTCAAATAAAGGTGAAATTTCATGTAATAATTAAATATTTTATAAATATACATTAGGTATTATGACATCATAATTACTAAAAAGAGAGATGATAAAAAAATTAAATGGGTTCTATATCCATATATATGCTTTCCCTTTAAAATTTTATGATTTTATTTTTATTTGTTTAATTTAATAAAGACTCTGTGAGTCCTACAAATCCATAAATAATGTTTAAGGTTTAAAAATAATTTCATTAAGCATAGAACTCACCTATTCATTAGAAGAGGAATTGTTTAATTATATTCATCCCTTGTACATATAAATTAATAAAAACCTCTCCCATTTATTAGAAACTATGTTCCAAACCTAGGGAATGGTTTTTGGTTTTGGTTTTTTTGTTATATAGATTCCCAACCATATGTTTGTGATATAAGTAATAAATCCCAACTATTTTCAAATATAAACCCATCCATGATCCATTTTATTTTAAATAAAAAAACAAGGAGATCATACATACATTTCAATACCGTCACTCGATGTCTATCAAGGAACTCCTAACATCTCAAAAAGCTCCTCCCTAGAATTAGGAGTCACACACTCATGTAAGTGATCTTGTACATATCTTATTTATTCAAGTTTATTTATTATCTTATACATTCTATATTCAATTATTAATGTTCGGATATATATATTTATATATATATATATATTATTTCCCATTATATGTCCAAATAATGATATAAGACTTTCTCTATAATCATATAATTTAAAGCATTTTTATTTGATGTCGTAATGCTGCTGAAATTTCTCCACGATTTTCCACATCAAAACAATTGTGTAGAGAATACCATACCCATTTCCTATCAAAGGTGTTCACCTATATATATTTATTCCAATTATTCATTGTACATATATGTACTTATTCCACACACTATTATTAGGGAATAAAATGTGATGGAAAATTATTCCATGTATTATAGACTATGTGGAACACTTATGCATAGAATGAAATGAATGTTACAGGTGAGCCGAATTATATAGTGCTTTAATGAATTGGGTAATGTTTAGTCTCCTGAGATGGGTAACGACCTAGACATTTATTATTGAAAATTACTCTTGATCTAATTAAATGTATTATTATGTAAAATGGGTATATAAAAGATGCACTTTTTTAGTTTTATGTTTTTGGATTTCAAAATACCATTATGAATTATTAACATTGATAATATAGCTGTTGAACAATGATCACGTGATTATTATAAATATTGGGATTTAACAAATCCAATATACTCCAAATATAGAAATGATGGCCTAATCTAGTAGAATTTCACCATATGAAGCACATTTGTTGCATCTTAGAAAAGAGGTAGCGTCAATGGTTTTCTCTCTTGACAAAGCCCAAATTAACATTCAATGTGTTATGCTTTAACAGAATAGCTTATAGGGGAAGTGGAACTTGATATATATTATCACCTAGGGGATGTTATCCATGTCACACCAAGAGTCTGTCACTATCGCACACCTTACTCATAGGGCTTATTTAAGAGTTATAATGAGGTATGTAACAATACCATGGAACTATAATTATGTGCTTTATTCTTTGTATAAATATTATACATTCATTTCATTATTATTACATTGTTAATGGTTTTTAAAGACAAAATAGTATTTTTATTTAATATTCAATTGGGAAATATATTTTTATGAATTAAATAATATTTTAATAAAATATTAAAATTAATAAAAAAAAATTTATACATAAATTATTATACATTTTTTATGAATACAAATTTAGTTTTTATTAAGGTTTGAAAACTATTTTTGTCAAAACCCATGGATTTTAAATAAATGTCTGTTATTATTTTAAAAGATAAAACAAAAATATTTAGAAAATTATCTAGATAAAATGAATATTATTTTTTGATTCAATACCTCCAATTATAAAATAGTGAATTTTTCATAATTTTTTTAGCCAAATGATTTTTTGGTAAAAATTAATTACAGTTTTAATTTATAATTTTTTTATAACATCAAAATGACCCAATAGTGATGTTATAAGATACTGTAAAAGGTTTTTTTGAACAATTTATTTGTTACCTTTAAAATAATTTTATTTTAGAATTGTTTTATTAATTTTATGGTTCCGTAGTTCACCCTCCATGACTTATTAAACATTTTAACTTTTAAAAAAATATCCTTAAGAGTGTGACTCACCTCCAAATAAGAAATCCAAATATTTCAAGAAGTTAGTCCTTTGGCCTTATCAAATAATCTTTTCCACTCAGCTTTAGAAAAAACCATTGGTAAAAATCATGGGTTGGTTTATGCTTTTGATTTTATTATTGTTTGTGGTCCAAAACCTAAATAATAAAGAATTCCCTCTCTTTCCCTATATAAACCCATCCATGTCCCCACTTCCTCTTCACTCAATTCCTTTGTAGCTTAACCAAACTCTTCCCTCCTCTCTTTATTATCTTTCCAAGGTGCCCTGAGCTCCCAATAATCCTCTCTCAAGCCTCTTCCAATCCTTTGGTCTCACACATCCAAGTAAGAGATTTCTTCCTTTCTCATTTTTGTCCATGTTTCTTAATGTTTTTATACATTTTTATTTCCACTTAAAAATGTTGGGGTATGATTTCCCACCTCCCCTATACTTCCATAATTATTTTTGAATGATTATATACCCCTTTATATCATATTAATTCCTCCCATGTACACCTGTTACAATGCCTAAATTCGATAAGCGATATCTCAATCCTCATTTACATTCAATAAATTATTTTATTATTATGAATCTAAATTAAATTAAATATGTTTGTATATGTATCTATATGACCACGTCACTGTTCATTTAAGGTACATATTATGATACATCACATTATATTTCATCATTTGTTTTTATGACTTTTTATGTCATGTCGTTATACTGTTGAAATTGCACTGTGATTTTCCAAGCCAAATTCATTTTACAGTGAAAACCAGACCCATTTATCTATCATGGTTATTCATATTTATTCACATTTAATTATTAATTATATAGTTCCATATAAGAATTCCACATTCGTTTATCGTGGAATAAAAGATGATCTTAAATGAATCCATGTTATTTGATCCATGAGGCACACTTATGACTGAAATAAAATGATTAAGAAGGGTATTCTCGGATAGTGCTACAATGCATTGGGTAAAAATTAGTATCATGATATGTCAAGTGGAATGAGGTTTTACTCATTCTAATAAAGTGAAATGATGGTTTACTCATTCTTCATGTAAATTTATCCTTAGATCTTGCTAATATCATGTTATATGTTAATGCCACATTTCCATGTTTTTATAATCATGGTATATCATGCCTTTATGTTCATGTTTATCTTATGCTAAATTGATATGCCTATTTCCTGACATGTAGTATATTATTCATGTTATTCCAGTTTTTCTCCCTTACTAGGAATTAGAGTTTACACTTTTCTTGTTCATGTCCTCAGGTTGTCCCATCAAATGCTATGTACGATGGAATGTGTGTCGTAAGGTAAAGATGTTTTCAATAAAGTTGTTTATTTCATGTTATAACTTGTTATTTGATGTTCCTATACCCAAAAGGAAATAGACATCTATATCTTATATTTTGTATCATGGTATTATTTAATGTAATAAATTGTGTTTATGATTGATGTAAAGATGAGGGTTGTTATAATTGGTATCAGATGATAGGTTTAGTTATTTTTGGGATTAGGATTAGGAATCTCATGTGAATGCCTTTGGGATAAGACTATGTATTTTGAAAACAACCCTAAATTTGGGTGATTATTTAGTAAGCAGTTTATCAATAAAATACATCCTTCTCTAGTTAAGAGCATGTAAAGGTGGATCTGGCACAAATGTATATGTAGGTAAAACCTGAAAACACCGATTATACCTAGAAACGAACAGGTAATGGTGCACGACAACGAGCCTTACTCCACTCTTGGTTATGAAAATCTTATGGAATATTCTTTAGTAAAATTATATGATTTGTTCGAACAGTTATTAAATAAATAAAAATAATTCCCCTAAGTTAAGGAAATAAAAGTAATTTCTAAGTCATCCATTTTTTTTCATTGGATTACCCTTTATGTGTTACCCCAACATTCATATTATTCTAGATAATGTCCTGTAATAGGAGTACATGGCCTAAAAATCTATTTGAATATCAATGTGATGATTGTTCTAATGAGATGCCTAGTCTGATGGCATCCGGAGTAATGATATTTTTCGTAATACTATCTCATTTAACTCATGTTTTGAAATGAAAAATGGGTCAATAGGAATGTTAAACCCCCCACTAAAAAAGAACAATATGCAATCATGAGCTTCATGAGACAAAGACCTCTTACTTTTAAAGGATCATCTGATGCCTCAATCGTCGAACAATGGATCAACCTCATTGAAAAGATCTTCTATATCCTTCAACGTTCCAAACTAGAAATGTAACATCCAGATGCTTATCATATGGAGGGTGAAGCTAATAAAAGGTGAGAAATGATCCAAAATACGAGGCATGATATGGATATTGTGGCATTGGAATGGAAGTATTTCTAGAAAATATTTATTAATTAACATTTTCCTCACACCCTTCGACTTAAGGAGGAACATGGATTCCTTCCCCTCAATCTAAAAGACAACCAATCCATCAAAGAATATAATGAAAAATTCAAAAAATTTGCTCGATATTCCTCATTATTTGTTGTTACCCCCGAATTCATGTTTGGACACTTCTTTGGTGGTCAAACACCTATCCTTTAGAAAGTCGTAGTGATCGGTGACTTTGAGAGCTATGAAGAAATTGTTCGATTTTACCTCAAAGTCAAAATGGATATCGATGAATCTCAGGCGTATCATGGGGATAAGAAGTGTATTGTGGCATTGAATGTTGTTCATTAGATGGATAAATCCAATGGTGCTAAGAAAATCCATCACCCCACTTGCCTAAGGTGCAAAAAACACCACGATAATTGCCTGAACATGGTGAGAAAATGGTTTAAGTGAGGAAGAGAAGGGCACCTGGATTTTAACTACCGAAAAGAAAAATATGTAGGTGCAATAGAGGATAGGAATGCTCTGTTTTTTGCTCAATGTTTTGTTCATTTATTCATGTTCAATAAACCAGGGCATAGTGAAAACTAGTGACCTAATCTAAGGGGTTTTTAGAGGCAACCAACAACCTCCAAGGCAGTAAGGGAGACATTTTTCAATCACAACCGCCAAAGAGAACCCCAAAAAATGTGTTTATAGGTACAATAGTTATTCATTCAATTATCGTGAATGAAATCTTTGATTCTAGTTCGAAATGTTTTTTTATATCTAAAAAGTTTAGTAGAACAATCCCAAAATCACCATAGATCATGGAAGATGAGATTTTAGTGAGACTTGAAAAGAGGGTAATCATTTCGTCCCATGAATATAACTCCTCCTCTATCACAATTTATGGATTGAAATTCCTAGAGAACCTCATAATACTCTCTATAGTGGAATATGATTCAATTCTTGGAAGGAATTGGATTTACCTATATTGAGCCAACATAAATTGGCGTGAGAGGGAGACCCTTCTCTATGGGATGAATTGACCCCAGATTCTATACCAGTTCCAGGAGGAGGAGGAATCTTCATTAGCACCACCATTTCATGAATGTGTATTAACCCAATATTAGTATGCGTATCTTCATCAGATGATTGAGTACAAGGAAGATAACATCCTGGAATACATGCATATTGTGAGTGAATTCACTAATGTTTTTCCCAAGGAATTTCATGGTCTTTCTCTTATAAGAGATGTTGAATTCTCAATTGATATTATACCTAGTGAATTGCCAATATCCAAGACTCTATATAGAATAGATGTAGTAGATATTTTATAAATAAATAAAACATTGCAGTAGAATGTAGTTAAATGGTTTATACGCCCAAGTGCTTCACCATGGGGTGCACCTGATGTCTTTTTCAACAAAAAGGATTGGTCAATGCACCTTTGCATCGATTATCGCGATCTAAACAAAATCATGATAAAGAAAAAGTATCTACAACCATGAATTGATGACTTGTTCGATCAGCTACGTGGAGCACAATACTTCTCCATGGTGGATCAGCGGTCGAGATATTATTTAGGAATTGTGATGAAAGAGGTTATCCCCAAGACAACTTTTCATATAAGAAACATGCACTATGAATTCATAAGTAATGACTTTCAGACTCAGTAATGCTTCAAAAATATTAATGTACTTGATGAATAGAGTCTTTAGAGATTACGTAGAAAAAATTTTGGTAGTATTTTTTGATGATACTAATTATACTAAAAAACCACGGAGGATCAAGAGGAGTATCCAAGCACTATGCTGGAGCCATTTCAAAATGAGAAGCTCTATTAAAAGAATAGAAAGTGTGAGTTTTGGTTGATGGTGGTATCATTATTCTGTCATATCATTTCAAGCAATGGGATATCTATGGATCTCTCTAAAAAAGATACAATAATGGGATATATGAGGCCAACATCAGTAACAAATATACATATCTTCCTGGGTTTAGAGGGATATTACCCATGATTCGTGAGAAATTTCACACGATTGTCCAACCCTTATACCAAAGCTAACATGAAAGTGTCTGACTTTTTCATGGAGTGATGAATGAAAATATAGATTCATGGAGTTGAAAAGGATTCTTATAACAATGCATGTTCTCAAACTACCAATAGGTGGATAAATTTTTGTGGAATTTAGTGATTCTTTGAATAAGTTCTTGGGATGTGTGTTGATGCAATATGAAAAACACATTGCCAATGTATCAAGGAAATTGAAAGTTCGTGTGAAAAAGAATCCAACACATGATATGGAGTTGTCTACACTAATCTTCATTTTAAAATTTTGGTGACATTACCTCTTTTGGGAGAACTACGAAATATATATAGATCACAAAATCCTCATGATAATATTCACCCATAAAGAGATTGATATTAACTAATGAAGATGGTTAGAGCTGATCAATGGCTATGACTTCTCAATCCAATACCACCTTGGGAATGTGAACAAGGTGGATAATTCTCTATGTAGAAAGGACCCAATGATTCATTCATTGATGAAAATTGAAAAGGATCCAATCCTATTTGATTTGATAAATATACACATGGGAATAATAAATTTGGGAACATCAACAGTTCATTCACAAATGAATTCTCAACCTCATTTTTTGGAAGGGGTAGAGGATTCACAAAAGGATGATGTGGGAATTTAGAAAAAATGAAAACTATCAGAAAAAGTAAATCATCATATTTAAATATTAATGGAGAAGGAATTTTGAGATTTGGGACAAGACTATGAGTTCCATAAAATCTAACATTAATGAATAATATTTTGGATAATTCACATAGTTTGAATTTCTCCATTCAACCAGGAAACAAAAAGGTGCATCGAGATCTCCAAGATAATTATTGGTGGGATAAACTGAAGAAGGATATCACTGATTATACATCAAAGTGCTTGATGTGTCAGCAAGTGAAGAATGAGATGAAAATGTCTAAATGGATGATGCAAATATTACCAATGCCAGCATGGAAATGGAATAACATCAATATGGACTTTATCACAAGACTTCTGACGAAATCCAAAGAAATCAATTCTATCTAGGTTGTTGTTGACAATATTACAATGATTGAACACATAATTACAATTCGAGTGGATTTCTCATTGGATCAACTTCCACAAATATATATTAAAGAAATGTTAATGATTCCTGGAGTACCACTGCCAAATTTATCCGATCTAGATCCAAGATTCACCTCTATGTTCTGTAATAGTATACAACATTCTATGAATAATGAGCTAAACATCAGTATGGATTATCATACTCAAACTGATGGATAATCTGGGGGGATAATCATCTTAATTGAGGAAATGTTGAGGGAATGTTCAATGAATTTTAAAGGAGGATTGGACCAACATCATCAACTAATCGAGCCATCTTACAATTAAATTTTCCACTCAAGAATCCAAATGTATCTTTATGAATCCCTTTATGGGAAGAGGTTCAAAACACCGGAATGTTGGGATGAATTTGGGGAGTGAAGACTCCTAGGTTCATAAAAGTTTGAAGAAATGATGGAGGATATTAAGACCATCCACCAACACATTAACTCTGATCAAAGTCAACAAAAATCTATGTTGATAATCATTGATAATTCCTAGAGTTTGATATTGGAGACATGGTATTCCTCCGCATATAACCATGAAAGAGAGATATGAGATTTTTTAAGAACAAAAATCTTATTCCTAGGAACATATACCGTTTTGAGATCCTTGATCACATTGGAGAAGTTGCCTATCGAATAGGACTCCCACCTTGCCTATCTCAAGTAAATGATGTGTTCCATGTATCACTCTTATTAAAGTACATACCTCACTCATCACATTTACTCAATCCAGAGGTGGTACCATTAGATAATGACCTCTCCTACGAAGAGAAGTTAGTGATGATATTATATCATAGGGAAAAGGTTATATGAAACAAGACAATTATCCTTTTCAAGGTGTTGTGAAAAAACCTCATGTTTGAATAGGAAATGTGGGAATCTACGGAAGTGATGAAGTAGAGTTACCCAAAAATATTTAGTGTGGGAAAAGGAAATTTTGAGAAGAAAATTTCTTTAGGGGGGAATATTTTAACAACCAAAACATTTTATAATGAAAATTTTCTTAATCTATGTAAATTTTTTATTCTGTAAAATGGTTATATTACATATGAACATCATTGGTTTTATGTTTTTGGATTTCATAATTCTGTTATGACTTGTTATCTTTGGCAATATAGCCATTCAATACTCATCCACTGATTAGTTAAAATATAGGTGTTTAACCAATCAAATTTACATAGATAAAGAAATTGATGGCCTCATCCTATAGAATTGATCCATACGAAGCCCAATTGATAGAGCTCAGAAGGGAGGTAGGGTCACTAAGCTTCGCTAGTGACAATGCCCAGGCTGAGAATCAACACATTCTGCTTGAACAGAACTGGCTATAGGAGAAGTGTATGTTGATAGAGAATACCACCCGAGTGATGTTATCCAGGTCAGCCAAGTGTCTGTCACCATCTCACACCATACCCTTCGGTATTATGCGGTTGTTATAAGGGGTTATGTAACAAGACCCTATCAATATGTTTATGTTTATTTTTTATAAATAATATAAATTAATTTATTATTATTACTTTGAAAATGGTTTTTAAACTAAAAATAGTATTTTTAGTTAGTAATAAATTAAAAAATATATTTTGATTAATTAATTGATATTTGTTATTAAATAATATTTTAATAAATTATTATTATTACAAAATTAATTTTTATTAAATATAAATGATCATATAATTTGTATAAATACAATTGAAATTTTTATTATGGTTTGAAAACTATTTTTTCCAAAACCCATGAATATTCAATAAAGGTAGGTTTTTATTGTAAATGTGAAAATTCACATATGGAGAAAATTATTTAGATAAAATTTATATTATTTTTTGATTTACGATGTCGAAATTATCTAACGGTGAATTTTTCATTATTTTGTGAAACAATTGAATTTTTGGGTAAAATTTAAAAAGTTGTTCAAATGTATAATGTGTTTTATGAAATCATAATGTCCTAATAGTGATGTAATAAAAAACATTAAAATAATTTGATTTTAGAATTGTTTGAATAATTTTTTGGTGCCTTAGTGGGCCCTCTAAGGCTTATAAAACATTTTAACATTTAAAATGATTTCATTGAGAGTGTGACTCACCTCTACATAAGAAATCCTTATATTTTATGAATTTAGGACAATATAATTATAGAATAGTTATTTAAAATCCCATTGGAAAAACAACATGGGAAAAAACCATGGCTTGGTTTGTGGTTTTTATTAGTTTTATATGTGGTATCCAAAACCAAAATAATAAATAATTCCATCTCTTTTCCTATATAAACACAACTAATCTACCACTTCTTCTTCACTATAAGCCTTTCGAGCTCGACCAAATTTTTCCATCCTCTCACTATAATAACTCAAAGGTTACCCATGCTCCCCATAAGCCTCTCTCAATCCTCTCCCAAGACTATGGGATCACACATCCTAGTAAAGAATTTCTTCGTCTCTCGTTTTTTCCAATAAATCATTATGTTTCTAGAACTTCTTATTTTTCATTAAAAAAATTCGGGTATGATTTATCACCATCCCTATAAATCCATCCATATGTAGTAATTATGTGATACCCCTTTATCTCTCATTAATTCCTCCCATATACGCCTGTTACCATGCTGAAATTCTATAATGGATTTCTCAATCCTTATTTACATTCAAGAAATTATTTTTGTATTATGAATCTAAATTTCATTAAATATGATTGGAAATTTATCTATATTACCCCATTAGTTTCCATTTCATGTAAATATGATGAGATATCCATTTATCTCTCATCAACCATTTTAATGAATTCTTATGTCATGCAGGTATGCTGCCGCAATTGCACCGTGATTTTCCAAGCCAAAGTTATTGTGTATTAAATACCATCCACATTTCTCAATCAAAGGTACTCACCATTATGCACATTTAATTATTGAATATATAGTTTCCGGAAGGAACTCAACATTCCTTATTTTTTGAATAAATTATGATGTTTAATGAGTCAATGTTATGTGATCCATGTGGCACACTTATGCATGAAATGAAATTATTATAATGGGTGAACCCCGAGTGCACTATAATGAATTCGGTAAAGACTATTATCATTATATGTCAAGTTAAATGGTGATTTACTCATTCTAATTCAAGTGAAATGAATTTTTACTCATTATCCAAGTGCAATGAGTCTTTTATCTTTCTAATGTCATGTTAAATGTTGATGCCACATTTCCATGTTTTGATAATCATGTTATATCATGTCATTATGTTTGTGTTTCTCTTTGGATCCATTGACATTCCTATTTCTTAAAATTTCTTGTATTCTTCATGTTATGCCTTGTTTACTACCTTACTAGGATTTATAGAGAACTCTTTTCTTCTGAATGTCCTCATTTTATCCAATGAAATATTAAGTACGAAGGAATGTGTGTGGTAATGTAAAAGAAATTTTTAATAAAGATGTGTATTTCAGGTTTTAAGATGTTATGTACTATTACTAATCCAAAAAAAAATGAAAACTATGAATGTTTTATGTTATAAAAAGTGAAGGTTTCATGTAATAAATTTTTTTTACGTGTGAAATAATGATCAGGGTTGTTATAAGATGTCATCTTGGGACATGGAGGGAACCAGATTAATTTATAGTTATTTTTTCATCATGATATCATGGAATTTATACATGACCAATATTTAGGATGAATTTTTATAATTTGTTTCAACATTTACCCATGTTCTGATTTTCATGTTATATCATGTCTCATTGTTCATATTTATGATTTCTATTGTTTTTATAATATATTAAAATACATATTGTATAAAATGTATTTTTATATTCTTGTTATTAATTATTTATTCCCTTATGAGGAATTATATCTCAACCCTTTCTTATGTACGTCCCAAAGTTATCCCAGTTTGTTTTATTTTTGAGCATGTTAAATAATTTTTCTATAAATATAATTTTTTCCCTATTTAAAATTGTTATGTGACGTACCTAATTACCAAAGTAAATTAAATTGTCTATATTTAGGGTAAAATTAAATTTGATATTATTTAATAAATAATAAATTAATATGTAATAAAACACATGGTTTTTATATTAATGTTATTGTTCCCTCAAAGAGAATAAAATAAATCCAATAATAAAGTGAAATTGTAATATAGATTTTTACCTATTTTGTTACATTCAAATTGAAATCAATTGAAATAATAAAATTGAATTAAAACATTTACCATAATTTATAAATTAGTATTAATGTTAAATAAATAAATGGGGTGTTGTATACAACACATAAATGTTAATAGCTACATTTTAACAAATATGTCTCAACAGGTTGGAATTTGAGATCATATCACTTTCATCTTGCTTCCCATTAGTTAATAACAAATTAAACTCATATAAATTCATTTAAAAAATGTTAATAACTTATAATAGAACCCTATTAATGTTTATAACATCATATATAATTATTTTATAACATATTATATATTTTTCCTTGAAACTCTTTGATTATCACTACTCTTTTAGGTGTTAATTGTGTAGTTTTCTCATTCACGTTTTGTTTGGAATGTTCCAAATTTTGATCATAGTATATACATAAATAATATAAATAATTATATTAATTTTATAATTATGATTTTTTATTATATTCATATTTATTAAAATTATTTAAAATTTGTCATAGAAAATCAATCAAATCGCTTCATGGAGCCAATCATCCTAACATACACACAAGCGATGATATTATTTTTCAATTTGTTAATGGGCAATTAACTGGGTGACATATAAATATTTTATATTCAATATGATTTCATATACATCACATATATTCATTATATTTTTCTATATTATCATCTATGTATATCATAATTGAAAAACTAATCAAATCACTCCACGAGGAGGTTGTTTCTCAAACACATGAGCGGCATCATAATATTTTAAACAGAATGGAATATAAAATAGTAATATGGGATATTATAATTAAATATGTATAATATTATCTTAAATATTAAAATAATACACTAAATGCACAAATATATCTAAATGTGATATGTTTTAATGGAAAATAATTTATGTCTTTTTATAAGGATTCAATCCATTATACACATGATTGATGATTTATTTTTCCATTTGATATAAGAGGAGACAAATATAGGTTAGGTTAGTAAAATAAAAACATATCATTATGTGGTATATTATGGTGTTTTATAATAGAATTCTTTTATAAAATTTCAATAATGTACTATAAAAAATAAAATAAAAATACTCATTTAATAACATTGCCTCTTTATTTCGAAAATTCTTCTGTTTTTCAACATCATTCTTCTAGGATGGATTTATGATCAATGAAAAACCATTAGTAAATATGAATATAATAATTTAATGTATATTGTAAGGGATTTCTTGAAACAAATTTCTTTGCATTTTTGAATATAGGAATGATAGGGGTTGCCTTTTAAAAGTGGTGTGAGGGATGTAATGGAATTTTTTTAAAAATTTAATTGAAACAACATTTTTCACAAGAAAAAAGTCTAAAAATGGAACATTATCATAACGCTAATAATATATTGTCTAAATGTGTTCAAAAAATTATAATTGTAAATTTTTATGATCATTTTAGCACTTATATTCTTAGTTTAACCACCTAATAAACACATTATCACCTTAATTGTGGAAACTAATTATTTATGCTATTAAAAATTTATTATGGCCTAAAGTAATTTTTATATTATTTTATAATATTAATTTTTTATTATAAATATTTTATCCTTTTTAACAAATTAAAAACATTTATGTTTTAGAATATTATTTTTATAATTAACCATGTATACCTAAAAATGGGTTTTAATACCAAATGGATTCAAATGTATACGATGTCTTTATATCTAAATAGAAAATATTAATGATTAAAATAATCTATATTGTAATAATAATAATATAATTGGAAAAAACTAGTATATTATTTTATTTAAAAAAACTATCTTCTTCATTTTTTTAATGAAATGTTATTTTTGTAATAAAAATCAATATTTTCACAATTGATTGAAAAAATTAATATTTCAAAAAAATCCTAAAATTATGGAAAAATATAATTTCTATAGAATTATTTTAAAAATGATATATTTTAAAAATTATATTTTCTATGTTACACAAATGTAAATTTTATTATATGTTTGTAAGACGCAATGAAAACATCTCTTAGAAATAATTTCTTTTTCATTCATTTTTTTCATACATGATCAATAGATACCCCGAATCTTGTGTAAACCATATATTTTTCATTGTTTTTTATTTATATTTCTAACTTATGACATTATTTCTATGTTTTCACTATAATATCTAAAAAGTAAAATTTAATAAGGTATTATGTTTCATTACAACTTATTGTTATGTATACAACAATCGATGAAAAAAAACAAAATTATTATAAAAATTCATATAAGGTCTCAGGGTGTTACCAATTCAATAAAAATCCATAAAAGTAATTGTGGTTCATAATATGTAATATGTCTCAATGATTCCAATTTAAAACAAGGAAAATCCTTATTCCTTATAAAAAGGTATGTTCAAACACACTTGAAATAGAGGTCTTAAAATGAAACATTAAAAACCATGACTAAAATTAAATGTATGGTACCATATATCATATTTTTATTGTATACTCCTCATAATGTAAATCAGAAGTGTAAATTAAACATGTCTCAATGATTGAAATTTTTTGGTCAACCCCCATATCGTGACTTGATCTGTTATACTATTTCATATGATGTAAAAAATAATTAAATATTTTTCATTTAATATATACACAATTACATAATATTTTAACATAAAAATTTTATACATGTCATTTTTAATAATCCTATTCATATATTTATTAGTTATTTTTTTCATATTTTCAACACTAGGTGTATGTAATATTTATCACGATGAACTAGTTTTCTAAATTTCATATTAGTATCAAATCATTTTTCAAAAACCATCACTTATTAGATAATATATATTACTAAATTAGAAGATAAATTAAATTTTATAATGAAATAATTTCTTTTACTGTCAGTATGGTTTACAAAACATAAAGATGAAATATATTATGATCATGTTTCTAGGATTATTAATGAATGAAGGAATTTTTCTTAATTAATATGTTAAATTTTGACAAATCCTTAACATAAAAAATAGAATACAATTTATTTTTTATCATATTGTATAAATAAATATGTTATCCTAGTAATAGATGATATAAATCATTAGTATTGTTAATGTATGTTGTTAATGTGAATAAAAACCTGAATGATTCTGATTTTGTTTGGTAATAATATCATTATATTTGACGAACTAACTTGGGGGAGCATATCACATCTTTCAAAATAGAACACCATAAGGATTCGATCAAACAAAAAATGAAATAACGATCATTAATACAAAAAAAAGATTAATAATTAGAGTTAGGTGAATAACTAATATACACATCAATGAAATATACTAGGAAAATCCATAAATGGAAGAACCTAGAATAAACTAAATAAGAATAATAACAAGTAACCATGTGACAATCAGTCACCATAATCCATAATCACATAAAATGATAGCAACCAAGGGAATCAAACATTCCATAATATTTCCATCACTTTAGTTGTATCCTTCGATCCATGGCTTCGAAATTCCAAGGGAATATGTTTGGTGTGGGCATGAAGTCTCATTTTGATACCCCTGAAGAATCTATAAAATGTTTAACATCATGAAAATGAATATTCAGGATTTTAAACAAACCACTTTATAAGTAAATTTTTTTGTGAAATCAATATTGTAAACCATCTATTGGTTTCATTTCAAAAAATTCGATATTTGTAACACCCTGATGTTTTGTGATTTTTTTGAATTAATTTTATCTATTTTTATGTTTTTCATTTCACGCTACATTGAACATAGTGTATTTAATATGAAGACACCCTATTGGGATTATGTTATATGAACCACAATGTCAATCATGCAATACAAGAAATTGAAATTTTATCTTTCCTTAAATAGAACAGTGATTTTAGCTTGCGTTACACACAATAATGGCTTTCCCTGATGGCTTGCATAACATAAATGGCCAAGGTTTACAGAACAATAATATATTATTAAAATATTATTATTAAATATAATAAGATATAACATTGACATTAAATTATCATTTTGGAATGGTATAAAATAAATTATGACAATATATTTTTTAAAAAATATTAATATGAATTCATAGGTTATAATTAATTATAAATGAATATTAAAACTCATTGAATATAAATGGAAATATTATTATTTTTACGGTCAAATGATATTTTAATCAAATAAATTAAATTTATTATAATTAGTGAGTAATATTAATTTAATATCAATGTTATATAGTAAATAAAATATTCTTTACAATCATCCAATGTATTTTGTAGACATACTATATGATGATACCAAAAATTATGCTGAAAAGCGTATTTATTTAAAAAGGTAGTTTACCACATTTTAATAAACAACCAATTTTAAATCTATATTATCCTATATTTATTGATATATTAATTCAAAATTATATTCAATATTTAAATATAGACATAAAAATTTATTGAGCATAAGTTTTTGTTATTTTAATGAAAGGTTTAATTTTTTTAATGATTAGTAAAAAATATAGTATTTTATTCAAAAATGTCTTTTTCAACAAATTTGGTTGTAATGATAAATTATATTTTATATTGGTTTAGTATTTTAATTGTATAATTTTCTTAACAATTAATCCAATTTAGTTCAATTTAATCAATTTTACATTGAAACTGGGTTAAAAAACATAACAATCTTTTGTACAATTTAACATAAAAAACGTACAATGTCATCCCAATAGTGGGATTAATTTTAAATTAATTTTTTCCACTTATATGATTATAATTTGTCTAAATAGATTATATATTTTTTATAATCATCATTCATAATGTCTAAAAATTTCATCTTATTATTTTACAATAAATATTTATCAATGTGATTAAAATTAATTACAATTGTTAAGAAACAAATTAGGTTAATGACGTATTAATCCATAAATTTAAGACCACGAGTGACCAAAAATTATTTCCAAATCCTTTTTGATATCCAATATTCTGACATTAACATTTTATTATTGATTTTTTAATGTTTGGTATGACTTTTAAAGGGAATAACATGGGTATACCTTATTTGATTTCAAAAAATCCAACTATGTCCTCTCCCTTCTCTATAATAGGCCACCACCTCACCCTCTTCTTTACACCTATAAAAAAATATAGTTTTTTCCATTATCTACCCAATACACATCCCAAAATACGTCCTTTAATCGTAGAATTCTCACATAGGTAATAAGTAATTTAAAGGATGCTTTTTGGAAGAAACCAAATGGAATTACTCGATTAAGATGTAATGCCTTCCCTCAAGATCCTTAACTTTATTTCCATTCTCCACCCCTACACTCTATTTATTCCATGAGGTTATAACAACACTATTATTTAAAAAATAATATGATTTTGTTTTTCTAATGATTCAACCTAAACTAATGCAGAAAACCATCTAATGGGTAATGAACATACTATTTATATGTATGGTGAACTATGACCTCACTAAATGAATATTCTTCATTTTTTTAAAACCTTTAATATAGGAAACTTTAATGTAAAATATATTAATATATGTACCATATTATATTTATTTATTCTTTAATCTTATTTATTCCTTTTACAACTCATACCTTTTTTACTTTCTATTTGATGTAATTATGTTAATTTCATTTGAGGAAGTATGGACTATCACCCCCTTAAAGTGATGTGATTCATTCACACACTACATGAAATATATTTAAGATGGATTTATAAAACATATATGATATATATGATATAATAATACTACATTAATAATTAGTTAAATAAACATATTTATAAACTTATATGTCATTTTTTTCTTTCATTCAATACAACAAAAAAATGAAATAACCTTCATGCATACATACAACTTACCGTCTCCATGAACTATGTGTTCCATTTCGTAATTATATACTTTATATTATAAATATAAAAATATATTTTATATAAATTATATTTATATCATTGTATACATTCATTTAATTATGATATAAGTATAAGGATGAACAACATAACAAATTGAGACACATGCAATGAAGAAAGAAAATATTACCCGAAGTAAAAGCTGAACATATGATTATTAACCAGAGGGTAATATAATGTATTATTAGAACAATATATTGTATTATATATCAGAATAATCTCATTTAAAATAATTATAATAAACAAAAATTTATTATACAATAATCTTTTACAACTACAAAAAGATTCAAGACATAGGGTAATGGGACTTCATCTCACAATTTTATTTCTATGAGAAACAATAATTATTAACCACCCTATCATTTGTGTGGTGTATATAATAAACATGGATGAATTAATATATTTTTATACTTAATTTTTTATTTTTTTAAAAATCCATTAGATTATAATTCTTACAGAGTGTTATCTTTCCAACGATAGAAATTGGTAATGTAATTTTGCTTCATATTTCCTTCTCTGAGACCCGTTCCATGTTATGCACCTATGTTTTTCCATGAGATGTATATACTTCCATGAAAATGATATATCAATAATATGCTTCATTTAATTATATTTTAACATTCATGTATTCTCATTTTAAAAAATGGATAGTATTGTTCATAGTAACATAGTTTAAAAAGTTAATTGAAACAGTCTCATCGCTTATTGAGATTGTTTATATTTTTGAATCCTTTGATGAAATCTTATGATCCATATTTCAAATAATTTTAGGGTGTTTATTATACTATTATTTTTCTTTATATATTCATGTATTGGTACCATTATTCCACACTTTCGTACATTATATAATTACGAATCATTTTTTATGAATGCCCTAACATTACCCTCTCTTCGGACAGAGATTTGTTTTCCATACAAAATGTTTTCTAAAATGAGTTTCCAATAATATTACAATATTATTCTATAATGTATAAAATTATTTTTTACCCTTTTTCTATTTACCAAAGATTTCAACGGAATGTTATTTTAAATTTTTTATGAAGCATTTTCTATCATTTTTACCATAAAAAGGGAATTTTATTTTTACCTCATATGTCATGTAATGATTTACATGCCTTTAACTCTATGATGATTTATTTTCATTTTATAAAAGATTAATTTTTAAGAGTTTTTTTAAAATATATTTTCTATGAAATAGTTTTCATAAGGTATTAAATCTTCTTTTATATTTTTTTGAGGATAATTTTATTCAAAACATTTTAGGTTTTAAAGATACCTTTTCCAAGATAAATGGATATTTACCTCAAATGGTTTCAAAATATCCGTTCATGTTTTTTTTCATATAAGATATCATCCCTTGATGTTACTCATTACATTTTAAGTAATGATCCATTGGTTCCATTCATATTATTTTGTGAATGGATTATTATTTGATGGAATAAGGCTTAAGCCACTCATTTGACAACCATGTGATTTATGCGTTTGAAATCTTCTTCTTTTCACTTGTTATGATTTAATGTAGGAAATATAAAACCTATATATCCTCATAGGTTATTATGTAATTAAATGTTAATGATGCCCATTTGATCTCTTGTGTAATGATTTGATTTTTATAAAACCTACCTCCTTTAATAGATCATGATATGAAGAATGTTTTATAATATTATGGAACTCGTATGAATTATTTTATGATGATATTGGTGGGGCTTGTATCAGCATCCAATGAATTTGGTAATGATAAGTTTTATATGAGATCAAAGGGTAAAAAAGTTTTAGCCCAATCCAGAAAAAAACATGATATTTCATGTATTTTAGCCCAAGACTAAAGACAAGATGGTACATTGTTTGTAGACAAATCCTAAATGTTTCAGGGTGCACTTGTTGTTTCACAATACTAAAAACAAATAGGTATAGGGTAATTTCTCAATCCTGAAAATAAGAAGGAACATGGGTTGCCTTGAATGACGAAAAAATAATAAGGAAAATCAGTTGTATCCCAATCCTAAAATCATGAATTTACATGTGTTGTAGACTAATCCTAAAAGAAATTGGGAACACCATTTATGAGATCAAAATCAAATCAGGCACACGAGTAGTATGCCAAGATTAATTGGGTAATATTTTCTTGCTAGGTATCCTTAACATAAGACTTTTTATTGTTATGTACATGACAAAAATTACATTTATTAATCTTATGTGAATATTTCCAGACTTATTCCATTAATATCGTTATGATCCATGTGTTATAAACATCCAATATTTATAATAATCTCTAATATTCATGGTATGATCTTAAAATGTTATTGTAATGTTTCATAACCTTTTATTCATGTTATGCTTCTGAATATCATTTATTTAGCCAAACTTGGCTTCTCAAGTCACCCCTTTCGTATGTTTTATTTCCTCATGTTATGAATAATGGTTTTAAGTTCATGAAATAATGGTAGATATATTTGTGGAAGTTGATAAAGATAATTCAATATGATAGATTTTTTTCCCTTGTTTCCAAAGACAGTAAAATATTATAATCATCAAGTATGTATTTTTTTAATGTAATTAATAATAATATAAAATTATGTAATATCTATGTATGTTAATCTAGGGACTCTATATTTGGTATCAATGAAAATATTTAGTAAACATTTGGAATCTATAATTAGAAAATCGTAGTGACATCCCTAGGGGTATTTATGTAAGAACCAAAAAATTTATCAGTGGAATTTACCCCTTCTTATAGAAATGACATATTATATTAATCACAAAAGATCCATTAAGAGAAGTATTTCTTGATGTAATGAAACCAATACTAATGAAATAGTGTCTTTACCATATGAATACTAATATGTCCCTTATGAATAGTAAACTAGCCAAATAAATATTATCCCCACCCATTAAAGTATGAAAAAATTTGGGCATCTTGTATATGGAAATATAAAAAAAATTATTAATTTGGTCTTGGTATTTTTATATGTCATAAATATTTAATTAAAATTTTATGATTAATTAAATAATTTAATAGAAAATTTATTTTGAAAACATAAATTAAAAAATTATTATTTTGATATCTTTATATCTTAATATAATTGTATGAGCCCTTATATAATTTTTTAATGAATTATAAAATCAATTATAATTTTATAATATGTATATTCCCAATAAATTGAAGATTTTATAAAATTTTAAATTACTAATATTTACAAAATTATTATCATAAAATTTAGATTAATTTTTTATTTCACATTTTGAAAAATGGTTCAACTGATTTTTTTTGGGATTTTCAGAAATTATATAATTTTTTGGTGAATTGTAAAATATGATAATTTACGTTATAAATACATTGTAAGTTAAATAATAAAATTCATTGAGAAATCAATGATGAAATAAAAATTAAATTGAACTCACATGATCTAATTAATTTATTCATTCTCAATAATCAACAATATTCCTTATCTTTAGAAAATTAAAAAACTAATGAATTAAATAATGAAAACACCCCTCTCCTCCACTATAAATACCACCTCACTCCATATTATCCTCACACCATTTAAGATTTTAACCATGTCAAAATTATTTACAAAACACTCCCTAGTATCCTCTCTAATTTCTAGGATCAAATGGCCTCACTAAAACACAAAAATCATTTCCCTAAGGAGGTTCTCGACGATAAATCCTCAAGGTAAAATCAAATTTTTTTTTAATTTTTATATAATATAAATTTCTTCTCTTTTCTCCAGTACTCCTAAACCTATATTATCCATATTGAAATGGTAACTTTGGTATGGTTAATATAATGGTACTATATCATGATAATTTAAGATACCTCATTAAACTCATATCTCCCTCTCTTTTATTTGAAAAATGAAATCATCTCTTATGATATGTGAATTTGCGGACATCATAGATGATGCGCTTTCATTTTCCTTTAATTCCATCAAGTATGTTAACGAAAAAATGATAATGGTTGAAAGATAGACATAAAAATGTATTTTACAACAATTTTTATTCTTTTTAACTATTTTATATACATAGAACTAGATGATAAAAGAAAACAAGTTCATTGAGATCGAAAAACCCACCAAAATGAACCCAAAACGACCATCATTAACATCAATCTAATGATTCATACTAATTCGACATAAAAAATTTATTTATAATATATTTTAATATAACGTAATATCATTAATAAAATATTATATCCTTTATGGATATTTATATTCAATTTAAACAAACTTCTATTCATGTGTACTAGTGAACCGATCATGAAAACAATGAAAATGAATACTCTCGAACGATGAAATCAAACCCTATAATTCATTGGAAACCCATAAATGATCTTAATAAAATATTAATGAATAAAATTCATCTATTAAAGGATATAAATTTGTTAATAAATGAATATAATGTAATTACACATGATATTAAAGTGGAGAAGGATTTCAGACTCAAGGGTAGGGGATATCTCGATCACAACTCTCTTTCTTTGGTTTTTCCCTATTTCACACCATTTTCAGAATGGATATTACATTAATATAAAAAAATCATTATATTACACTCTGTTGGATATAAATGTAATTTAAATTAGTTTATTACAAGAATAATCTTTTCCAAAAGAACCCTTCTTTCAAAAATAAACACACCCTTTACTTCATGAGATTGTTTCTGCTTCACTCAACATTGATGATTCACATATAATGTTTTTTATCACCTCATTAAATTGGGAACACAAATTTTATGAATTTTTTATATATGAAATTAATCCCATTACATTACATTGTATATTTTATGTCCAAATATTGACGAAGGTTCTATATGGTATGCATGACAATGTAAATGTTATGGTGTGACGAGTTCAATCAAAATTATATAGCGTGGTATAAATGTTATGACTTGACGGGTGTACCTAGATATATATAGAGATCCATCTCATTGGTTAATGTTATTAATCTCATGGGAAATGATAAATATGTTTCAAAATGATGGTATCTTTTTTCACCACTATGTGTGGTTGTTAACCACTAAGACATGGTCTTCAATATTTATTCATTGTCACATTTAAATTATTTTCTCAATGATTCCTATCATGATTATGTTCCTATGTGTATTTTTTGATGATAATTATTATTATCACCCTATATTATATTTTTCATGTCCTTATTGATCATATTAATGTGCTTTAAGGTCACCCCTTTTTTGTGAATATCATTAGCTGATTACATTTACTATGGAGAATGTGAAGACCTCTATGAAGCTATAGAAGAAGCAACTAAACAAATGTTTATTTTGTAAATATATTATCGTACTAATTTTCTTAGGAAACTAAACCTTTGTATCATTATGGTTTAACTATTTTATGTAGGTAATCTTTAAAATGGAGTAATAAGAATGTAAAAAAATTGAGGTCCCTATAGTTTGTATCAGAGCATAGTGTAGTTAATTTGGGAATTTGTATTACAGAACCTTAGTGAAACCCCTTAATTTGAGACTAAGTATTTGTAATAAAATGAATATTTTCTAAATATAGGGATCCAATAAGATATGACTTTATAGTTAATTTCAAAATGGGATAATGTTTTGATGACCTTTTGATATATGTTTTGTTCTGTACTTCTCTATTTTAGAACATTGGTGGAACCAGGAGAAACTAGGTATACAAACCTTGTGAGGGAAAACACATTGATTTCTATAATGATATACCCAATTCCTTATGGGGTTGAGTTCAAATTTTAATTGTGATTATTACTCACTTATCTCAGGATATTAACAATAACATGAATAATGTGTAACACATTCCTTCACGTAAGAGGGAGCGACAAGATATTAAATGTTTTACAAAGAATTGGAAACCAAAATTTACTGGTTCATTTGATCCACTACTCATGGGAATTTTGATCAACTCAATTGAGGGGATCATTAATTTTATTCATTGTTATGAGATGGAAAAGGTGAATCTCATTGTTTTTCATCTAGATGGATATTTCAATCAATGGTGGGATTTTATTATAAACACCAAGTCGAAGGAAGAAATTGAGGAGATGGTGTGAGAATACATTAATTTAATGATTCATAATATGTATTTACGAAAAAATATTCATAAAAATATAGTTTTATAATTCATAGAGATGTAGAAAATGGGAAGAGAATATGAAGTTCCCAACATATAAAATTTCATAAGGATTGAAAAGTATACTTTGAGTTTTGTTATCAACAAAAAATTGATATATTTTTCAGTGGATTAAAACCAGGACTTCAAAAGGATATATAAATTATATAATTTGGGAGTTACTAATATGTTGTTATATATAATCTAAAAGTAGATACATAGTTTGGATAATGGTTACATGTATATGATGATAGGAAACAAATGTTGGAGTTTCAAGCTGGAAGATCAAATGGGAAAACTGGAAAGAAAACAAAACCGCACACATGTCAAACTTTTGGGAAAAAAGAATCCTGGGAAGAATCTCATAGAGATGTAGAAATGGATCATGTGTTAGAGATAAGGCCACCAAACTCATAAATGTGGAAAATTCAAGAGGAATCTAGATAATGTGGTTGAGGGAAGGAGAGCACAACTCATAGTCCAATGCTAAAACTACTAGGAGAAAGGACATTATGAAATATAGGGTAGTAAAAAATTAGTACTCTAGTGTAATTAAAGTAAGAATCCAACAAATATAAAGTAACAAATAAAAGATTTTCCATCACTGGTGATGAAGTGGGTCACGAAAATGAAGTCACATGAGGTACAATTTCTATTCACTCTTTTATAGAAAAATTATTATTTGAATCTGGTTCTATGAATTCCTTTATATCATTCATTTTTTCTAGAACTATTGAATTGAATACTCAAAAACATGAAGTAGATATATCCATAAAAACAAATCATAGATATATCAATACAACCCAAGTGTAATACTCTTCTTTGATTGGTGTATGTGGTTTGAATCTTCTAGTTAATCCTGTAATAATTCCCTTGGTTGAATTCAATGATATACCATGGGTCGATTGGATGTCATTATATAGAGCACACATCAACAATATTGGAGGGGAAATATCTTTCCATATTCAGAACCATCCCTTGATTCTCTACAAATTAAAGGAGTAAATTGAATATCTTTTCGAAAAACATTAAATGGTAGGGGATTTTATTCCCTGTGAATATGCATACATCACTCAAATGGATGAACCAAAGGATGGTTGAAACCCTGGGGAAATTTCTATTATGAGGGAATATTTTATTTATTCCCTAAAGAGTTACCTGGACTTCCACCGAATCCTGAGGCAGTGTTATCAATAGAAAAAATACTCAGAGATGATCTTATATCAATGTTTCTCAATAAGATGATTCCTATTGAACTGGAGATGTTAAGGAAGAAGATAAAAAACCATTTAGACAAAGGGTTAATATGCCCATGTGAATCACCTTGGGGTGGGACAAAGATCATTGTGAAGAGAAATGATATATCAATGTGTTTCTATATTGATTATCGGGAACCCAACAAGATCACCATATAAAAAAAATTATCCCCTTACATGGAATGATGAATATTTTGATAAGTTGTGAGGAGATAAGAACTTCTTAAAGGTTGAGAATAATTCTAGATATCATCAGCTAAAGGTGAAGAATTAAGATATTCATAAGACTCCCTTCTATACAAGTTACGACCACTATGGGTTTTTCCTGATGCAATTCAGACGTACTAATACCCATGAAATAATTATGTATTTGATGACTAGAGTCTGAAATCATTACCTTGAAATTTTTTTGTTAGTATTATAGATTATATTCCCATCTAAATATAGTGTAAGAAGGAACATTAAGAAAGTCTCGGGCATTATTTGGCATCATTAAAGAAGGGGAAGTTGTACACCAAGTTCTACAAGTGTGACTTCTAGATGAATCTAGTCACATACATGTGACATTTGTTCATAAATGAGGGAATTTATAAGGAGACATCAAAACAAAAAGGAAATTGTGGAATAGACCATACCATATAGTGTCACGAAAATCCATAGTTTTGATAGATAATATCTTTAATACTGACATTTTGTGAGAAATTTCTTGTGATTTTCAAGCCATCTAACTATATTAACGTGGAAAAGGGTAATTTTTTTCTTGATGGTATAATTGGAGTAAAGATTCAAGGACATAAAGATAAGGATGATTATTGAACCTATAATAACATTATCAGTTATTTGAGAAGGTTTTTTGTTAAACAGTTATTATTGAAATAATGTCTTCAGTTGTGTAGCCATGAAATTTTTTAATCTGATAGCCTACTCTTCCCGACTATTGAAGATCCATTGGCAGAACTACCCAACACATGTATAGAGCTGGAAACTGTGATTTTTCTTTGAAAATCATTAAAAAATACTTATATGGTGTGATGTGTGACATGTATACTAATCACATATTAGGCCCAACCATTAAACATTACACAATCTTGAATTATGTTAATAACTCACATTGAGGATCTTTTCAGGGTTAGTTCGTT
This sequence comes from Viscum album, assembly GCA_963277665.1. Taxonomy (NCBI): domain Eukaryota; kingdom Viridiplantae; phylum Streptophyta; class Magnoliopsida; order Santalales; family Viscaceae; genus Viscum; species Viscum album. Next base: position 1,120,157,890 of record OY728120.1, read on the forward strand.
AGAGAATTAGGTCATAAATTATACATAACAACGTGAATATTACATGTAGATACTTATACATAGTATCTATTTTTTCATAAAATAAAAATACTCCAAAAATAAATATGACTAGTTCCATGTTTTAGACAGCCCGACTTTTCCTTGATCCCATCCTTGACCATATTCATCTTTATGTCATGTGGATAGCAATTAAATAAATTGGGATGAGCATAAAAAGCACAGAAAGGGATATAAAATTAGGGTAGAAAACATTAGTCCCTGAATACATACAAATCCAAGAAATCATCCTTTATAATTGTAAAACATAACATCTTCAACATACCTCCAAATATTATAATATTTATAAAAAAACACATAGGAATTATAAATCATAAAGGTATTTTGTGGAATCCATAACATAATTACACTGTAGAATTCAAAGATACATACAATGTTACATTTGGAATACACAGCACAGTATATTCCCAATATCTATTTGGAGAAACATTATCGTTTACCTCTATCACGTTACCCAATTCATTAGAGATCTATCTTAGGCTCAACAGCCCTATGTTTATCATCAAAGCACCCATATATGTATATATTTCTAATGATAAGTAAAATAATCATAACACATATAACAAACATAATGGAAATATAACATTTATACATTACAATCAAAATATACCAGTTCAAGATATTGAAAAAATTAATACAATTTAAAAGACACATTTAAAACATTTGAAAAGAAATTTTCTGAATCAAAGTGGAACATACCAATTTCAACCTTTTAAAAAAATTAACATTTCAAAACATCGTTTTACATATAAATAAATCATTATAACCATTTTAAAAATATGGATATTAATTATAATGATTTAGAAAAATAAATCTCAAAAAATTTTAAAAATGATGTTTTAGTGAAAGAGTATCGTAACAATTGAGATGCAATTGAATAATAATAATTAAAGAATAAAATCAAAAAAAGACTAAAATATCATGATAATATAGTGACTCATGATATAATATTTTAAATTGTACTATATACACCTAATAAGATAATTATTCTGCACCATATCAATACATGCCTCAATGAAAGGAGATTGAGACGCAGTCCCATACAATGATCATTTTATAAATAAAATAGTTCGATTATGTATATTCACTATAGGTAAAAATATGTAATGTAAATAATAAAATATAGTACATAAAAATTTATTTCATACATTATCATATCACTAAAAATTAAATTTAGAAGATAAACCCAAATAACGGAAATTGGGTTTAGATGTTCCCTACCAAATATTTGGCAGCCTAATGACATCACATAATAATTTAGAAATTGAGTTTATAATAGATAAAAATGTCTATCATACCATGCACCTAAAAATTTACATAAATAATGATATAGAATAAATTTACCAACATTATAAAATGGTAATTTAAATACATAACATAAAATAAGTCTTCGACTAGAAGCGGAGTGTGAAAGGTTCTCTTACATCGTGTCCGACTTGACTCGGTCATTATTTAATTTCCTAAATAATAAAAATAACATAATTTATAATTTATGCAGAACCATTTTCAAGTTTATCATTCCTTTTATATCACAAATTAATATGTTATAAGAATTACATAATTATTAAAGTTAATATCGGTTGTTTTTTCGATATTGGGTACTTGAGTCGACAATGAACTTGTCATAATTACAAATTATCAATGATGTAAAGCGTCCATTATCTCCAGAATGATATAAATGCATTAGATATAATATATATTATATATATCCAGTATATATGTATTTATAATATTCTATAAAATTTGGAAATAATAAATTAAATGCACCATTCATGGAGATGGTATGTCGTACGTACGGATAAACACTGCTTTCCTTTCTACTGCATATTTAAAGGAATGAAAACTAAATGATACATAGGTATATCATAATTAAATTATAATATAAATGTTATATATGGTAAATAAGTCCATTTATTCTATCCTTTATACGTTTCATGTAGAGAATAAATGAGTCATATCTCTTTGAGGGGGGGTGGGGTTTCTGCCCTTTCTCAAATGAAATTATAGTATATATACAATATGAAAAGCGTAATGGAACATTATAAATTAGAATAACAGAATCATAAATACAAAATAAAAATCATATATAATTTCTGTTCCATCATAATGGCCACCAAGAGAGGCATTTTGAGATAATTTAACAATCATCGTTTCGTGAGGTAGTAGATCGCCATCAATAGAAATAGTATGTCTATATCCATTAGATAGAGGTGTGTAGAAGTGCAGTTAGAATAATTATAGTAAAAAAACCTATTAAATTTAAGATATAGGATTTTTATGTAGACAAAGAATATTACATTCATAAGGTGTGAAGAGTTATAATAAACGAAAAGAACTTTAGGGAAGACGTTACCTTAAAATCAGGTAAATCCCTTTGGATTGAAACAAAAAAGCATTCTTGAATTCCCTTATTCATAGGAATTGGATTCTATGATGAATATAGGGATGTTGGTAGATTATTGGTTCAGATGTTGGACGATTCAAGAGGCTTGAGGGTTTTTAGCAATGTGTTATATGTGAGGGATTATTATAATGGGGAGGAGCGTCTCCTTAGGAATGTTTGAAAATATTATTTTATTATAAACTCACATTGGATTTCAAATGGTCCCAAACTCATTTAATTATAATTTAAGGTGATTAATGTTCTAAATACTCTTATAAATGTGTTTTAAACATGTTTATGGCATAAAATTGACCTTAAAAATCAACTTTAACCCTTACATAACTAATTTAACTTTCACCATGTCCTCTTTTATATTCATACTATATGGTTAATATTTTTAGAATAAAAATCCATGTGACCCCAAATAGATCACAAATAAAATTTGTAAGATCATATATGTTAGTTGGCTGGATCATAGATTTTTGGGATTATTTTATCATTTAATAAAATATTAATTGTTTTAAAAACTAATTTTTCCAATTTATAAACAATTCATATCAAGACTTTTAGAAACTATTAAAAAACATGATTATTTCAAATACCTTAATTCAGTAAAATCTAACATGTCATTACTGTCCTTAATATTTTTGGATGGGAAAAATTTTTTCAAAATAAAATTATTTTTATACTTATAAACTCATTTATTTTAACCATTTATTAAAATGGTAATCGTGACATCATCCTTGGGTCATATATAAATTTATATATTTGATTTATAAAAATTATAAATTAAATACCATAATTTTTGGAAAAAATTTTATATTCCTAATTAATATTTATATTTTAAAATATGACTTATAAACCCCTATATAGAAATTGTTCTTCAAAAAGATATATGTTTATGTTACATTTTCCTTAATTTTAAATTATTTTTTATGAAATGTCATTTTCACTTACAATTGCACCATGGGATTCCAAAATTGACCCAAAGATACCCATCATTGGAAATTTTTCATAAAATAGGGTTAGGACACATGTTATGGTAATCTAATATTATAATAATATTATATTTACCCTTATTTACCTGATTTACCGTTTGAACATGGTAAATCATATATTTACTAAAGTTACTATTCATAATGTCTACAAATAAAATTTAAATATTTAAAAAATTTGGACCTCTCGATTCCAAATATGGAATCCATTTTTTCTAAATTATAATCATAGACATTTCCATAATAAATTTAAAATTAATTCATAATTTAAAAACAAAAAAAACATGTTTTTAAGAAATAATAACTATAAAAAGATTGACATGTGTTTATATCAAATTAAAAACTGAAATTACATAAAATTACCAAATTTGGGTTAAATAGTAAAAATATATTAAATTTAAACTTTAAATCCAATTATAATGACAATCTAATAATATAAATAAATTATATTAAAATGATGTTTTTTTATAAAAATTTAGTATTTTTCTATAATCATCAAAAAAATGTACATAATCAGAAAAATACAAAAAACTTACCCAAGTAAATTTATATGTCCTGATTGTAAATAAAAATAATATTTTGTCAAATTTAACATATAAATGTGTGAAAAACTAGGTTTAAAAAGGTTTCTCCATCAAAAGGCAGTAAATTGACAATTTAAAGAATATAAGAGTATTTTATTCTTAAATTCTTATTCATTATTATTTTAAGTATCTAATATTTGGTAAATAAAAATAAAAATATTTAACAAAAATGTGTAATAATATTGTAGTTATCTCTGTTCATTCCCACCAATAAAATTTCTAGACGTTAACTACCATTTAAAATAATAACATTATTATATTTTCTTTTGGTATAACTCAAAGTTGTGTTCAACATAAGATTTCCAAGAAACTCATTGTCTCTTGTTGATTACACTATCAAACAAATTATTTCTCTTTAAAATAAAATTAATTTTATTTCATAAATATTAATAGATATGAAAAATATTTATTCTATAAATACCTTGTTCCTTACATCCTTCCCCCCTTATGAAAATTGGGTCCCCTCAATTTTAAAATGGGTCTTGGAAACTTCATTGAAAGTCCAACATCAGAAAAATAGTCAATAAAACAATAACTCTAAAAGATATAAAGAGAAGTAAAAAAAGACACCTGAGATAACACATACTAGTATTCAATATAAACATGGATATAAAGGAGACAATATGTGTCAAGTTGATATAGATAGTGATAGAAAACATAATCTAGAAAAAGTTAACCACCAGAAAGCCACAAACACGTCATAGGTTAAATATTCAATGATTCGCGAGGAAGAAAATTAAATGGATAATTTTTTTTTAGGTTCCGTTTCACAAATATGAGGAATTATTTTATGAGGGTGACTAATAACATAAAGAATTATGCATATTTTTCATGTAGATATTAAACATTTAATTAATTTCTACCACAAACTCATATTTTCTCCAAAGGATGAGTATTTTAGATGACTTGGTCACGCCTCTATTGCGAGAATAAACATCTAGAGAACCACATAATCTAGAAGAGATGAACTGGATATTTCCATTTTCTTTAAATATTAACCAGAACCAATATTTTTAGTAATATATTAGATGATCCCCAAAAAGGACAATCATTTTCAGGAAAAAAAATTCTACTCTTAATATCCAAAATTATACAAACAATGCCCAATGTTATGTAAAGATCATTCAATACACAATTGTAATTAATAATCATCAAATAAATCAAAACTATGATTGAAACCCAATACTCATAAGGATTTGATAACATATTTTCCTCTGCTAAATCATAAAATTTATCTCAAAATAACACCAACTACTCTTAAGGTCACATACTAAAAAGTAATTAACTTAATCATATATTCTCAATAATAGGATTATCATTTACATAACTGACCCAAAAACAATAAGTCCATAATAAAATCAAAGATTCTTAAAAAATATTATTTCAACTATTACTGAAAAAGTGAAATCCCTTAGTATTCTATTTTACTTACTTATATAGTGTTCCCAAAAGAAAAAGTGTCTTCCAAAATATTTTTTATCACTAAATCACCAAATTATTTTCTTATAATGAGGAAATACATTTGATAAAACATAAGATCCATCTTCAACTTATTTTGGATCAATAAAATCATTTAACTAAAAATAAAAAGTCATACTAACCAGGGACTTCACATAGTCCAATGGTTGGTGATACACCCTTATCTCCCTTCAAATGTGGGTTCGATTCTCATTGCCTTTTCAGATACGATAGGTTTTTCCATTTTTAAAAACCATATTATTTTTTAACATTATCAAAAATAAGATAATTTTCTCAAAAATAACCATAACCTATTTCATCCTTAAATGTTATCTAATACCTTTCAATTTTCATCCCAAAATGTAATGACCATTTATCACCTAAAAAATAGAACATAGGAACCTCTATGTTTATCTATTATGTCCATAGATGAAGAGATAATTCATTCTTGAATGAAATTTTCACATATCAATCTTTAGGGTTACATATAATAGAAAAAATCTTCCAAAGTAATCTCATTATTAAAAGAGCCTTAATACTTTGAAGCATTTCATCATCATTAAATCAACCAAAACATTTGAATCCCTTATATGTAGACCTTTTACTAATTCAATGTTATTCATGATCCATAATACAATTTATTCCAACTTATTCTAAAATACATTGTTCATATAGAGAAAATTATGAATCATGTCTTAAGATATAATAATTTCAAAAATTCAGCTAAAAATAATCCTTTCCATTCATTGGTCATTGTCAGTTTCCTCATCCTCAATTGGAATGGAATTAGGTATGGGTAAACATAAATTTTTATGGTCCTATTGATACCATTCCCGAACCATCATTCTAGGACACCTATTTGAATAATGACCATGCACTCCACATTTAAAACATTTAATTAATTCATCGGAAAGAAATACCTTCCCTTTCCTGATGCAAACTAGTCACTTCCTTTTTTCCATGGAATGTTATTGCTTTTTTACCCTACCTACCACATCTAAACCATCTTCCTATACATTTGAAATTTTTTCCAAGGCGTTACTTTCCACATCCTTGACACATTGGTTTTTGAGTATACATAGCTTTAGGAATATTACTTGATATTCTATTCGGATTCATTTCTACCATATATGATTCCATAGAAAAATCACCAATGATCAACTGGTTAATCATGACTCAAGATAGTTGTTTGAGAATAACCACAAGAGTTCTCATTATTTCTCCCATTTAATTCTGTAACTTATTCTAAAAATAGTCATAGTTTTCTTCACATACATTGTTACTTGGGTGCCGACTAGATCTTGCAATTTTCAAAAACCAAAAATGTCGGTGTGAGTATATTAGTGAAATAATCATATAATATCTTTTGATGAGGGTAAATACTAAGATATACATATTCATGTTATCATAAACTCGTTAAATTTATCTAAACTAACTAAGACTCTTTCTAGTATTCCAACCATTAAAGTTATGTCACTTATGCTTAAATAACACCCTAACCTCTAAAGTTATCTAAACTTATTTTTGATACCATCTATAAGTCCCCAGCCTTAAACATTAAAAAATCGTGAATTATGTTAATAATTTACATTAATGACCTTTTTTGGTTTAGAGATTTATAGAATTAGGTCATAAGATATACATAATAACTTGAATATTACATGTAGATACATATACTCAGTACCTATTTTTTTATACAATAAAACATCTTAAAGAAATTAACATGGATAGTTACATGATTTAGACTGTATGATTTTTACTTTATCCCATCAATGACATTATTCATCATTATGTCCTATTAAAAACATTTCAAAAAGTTGGGATGAGCATAAAAAGATCTGTAAAGGATATAAAATAAGGAAATTAAACAAAAGTCAATGAAAACATACAAATCAATGAAATCATACTTTTCAATCATAAAACATAATATCATTAACATACCTCACAAGATCATAAGATTTATGAATAAAACATAGAAATAATAAATAATAAAGGTAATTTATGGAATCCATAAAATAAAAACATTTTATCTTTCATAGCTATATATGTAGTTACATTCACAATACCCATCATATCATATTAAATAAATCTATTTAGAGATACATTAATGATTACCTCTGTCATGTTACCTAATTAATTGGAATGGTATCTCGGTCTCAACCACCCTAGGGTTATCATAGAACTACCTGTATACATAAACATGTCCCAAGAACCATAATATAATCATATAACATAAAACAATAACAGAGAAAAAATTACATTTCCACATTATAATAAAATGATATATGTTCTTGATATTCACATAATCAGTCATATATAAAAGTCACATTTAAAAGATTTAATGAAAATATTTTTTGAATAAAAGTGTCCATAAAAAATTTATACTTTTAAAGGAATTAATATTTTAAAAAATTAATGTTCTTATGAATAAATCCGTAAATCCATTTTAATAACACGAACATTAATGATGATGATTTAGAAAAATAATTCTTCAAAACTATTAAAATGTTGTTTTAGTGAATGAGTCTCGTAACACATGAGATACAATTGAATAAAAATAATTACAAAATAATATATAGAGGTGTATAATATCATGATTATATAGAAATTAAAGATATAATATGCAAAGGGTAGTATATAAACCTTATATAATTGTAAAGGTGCATAATATCAAGACATGCCTCAATGAAATGAGATTGAGACACAGTCCCTTACAAAGATCATTTTGTAAATAAAATAAGTCGATTAGGTGCATTAACTATAGGTACACATATGTAATATAAAACTACAATATATGACAAAAAAATTATTCCTTATATAATCATAGCACGACATAATTAAAAGAAAGATATTAACACAAAGAATGTATATTGTGCTAAGAAGTTCCCTTATGAAAATTTGGCAGCCTAAAGGCCACACATAGAAATTAAGAAAATTAGTTGATAAAAGAGAAAATGGTCTCCCAACACATGTACATTAAAATTTACATAAATATTATGACTATGTAAATTTAAAGCCAAAACATAAAACAAGTCTTTGAACATAAGAGGAGGGTGAAAGCTACCCTTACCTCATGTCACACATGACTTGTTTATTATTTAATCTCCTAAATAACTAAAAAAAGTTATTTTCTGCATGTTCAGAACCATTTTTATGTTTATTATTTCTTTTATATCACATATTACCATGTTATAAAAATAACATTATTATTTAAGTTAATATCGGTTGTTTTGTCATTATTAGGTACTTGAGTCAAATATGAACATTTTATGTTTACAAAATGTCCATGTGGTAAATATCCATTATCTCCAAAATTATAGTCACGAATTATATATCATATATATCTTATATATTCTTTATATATGTATTTATAATATTCTATATCATTTGGACCTAAGAAATGAAATGCAGTGTTCATGGAGACGGTAAGTCGTATGTACACATAAAAGCTAGTTTCATTTCATTTTCATATTTTAATGGAATGAAAATAATAATAATAAATTGATATGTTATAATTCCATTATAATATATATGTTATATATGTTACATAAGTTCATTAATTCCATCTTTTAAACATTCTATTTTTATCATGAACAAGTCAAATCACTTTGAGGGGGCGGTAGTCCACATTTCCACAAAAGAAATAATCATATATATATATATAACATAAAAAGAATAAAGGTATGTTATTAAAGATAAATAAATAACCATAAATATAAAATAAATATCATATATATCATTTATAATTTTAGTTCCATCATAATGGCCACCATGGTAGGCAGTAGAAGATAATTGAACAATCAACATTTCATGAGGCAGTATTTCACTATCAACAGAAATAGTATGTTCTTATCCCATAGATGGAGGTGTTTTTAGGTGTATTTATAATAGTTCTCATACAAAAACTATGTATATTTGGTACACTAGTGTTTTTATGTAAACAAAGAACAATAAGAGTATCGGTAGTGGGGAAAGAAAATAAAAGAAAATAACTTGAGAGAAGACATTAACATTCAATCAGGAAACTCAAATTGGTTTGAACCCAAAAGAATTCTAGAATTTCCTTCATCCTAATGGAAGGATTATATAAGGAATATAGGGATTTTGGGAGATTATTAGAGCATATTTCGGTCGATACAAGTAGGTTGAATGTTTTATGTATTGGGATAGAGTTGATGACCTTTTATAAGGGGGAGGAGGGGCTCTTAAGGAACGTTTGAAAATATTACTTTATTATAAACTGAATTTATATTTAAAAAGTACCCCAAATCATTTAATTCAAAGATAAGGTGATTATTGTTTGAAATCATTTCATCCAATGGGTTTTTGGCATGTTTAGGGCATAAAATGAGCCTTATTATTTAGCGTTAACCATTAGTTAACTAATTTAACTTTTACCATGTCATCTTGTATATTCATACTATATAGTTAATATATTAACAATAAAATTCCAAGAGACCTAAAATGGATGATTAATGATATTTTTAGCATTATATTTTTCAATTTTCCTGATCATAGATTTTTGGACTATTTTATCATTTAATAAAATATTATTTGTTTTAAAAACTCATTTATGTAAATTTATAAACTATTCATATCAGGATATTTAAAAAATATAAATCAACATAATTATTTAAAAAAAATTTATTTATTAAAATATAATAAATAATTATTATCCCTAAAATTAGTGTATTGAATAAAATGTTTCAAATTAAATATATTTTGATATTTATAATCTCATTTATTGAAACCATTCATTAAAAAAGTTATCACTACATCATATTTGTGTCATAAATAAATTTATTTATATGATGTCTAAAAAATAATAATAAAATATTATAATGTTAAAAAAATTATTTTCTTTCTAATGAATATTTATAGTTGAAAATATAAGTCATATAATCCCATATAAAAACTGTTTTACTAAAAGACATATGTTAATGTTACATTTTCCTTAACTTTAAATAAATTTTTATAAAATGTCATTTTCACATACAAGTGGCTCCATTGGGTACTAAAATCGACCCAAGGATTCCAATGGTTATAAATATATCATTTAATATGTTTAAGAAACATGTTAGGTTAATTTAATAATATTATAATATTATTGTTTACCCTTTTTACCAGATTTAACCTTTAACCATGGTAAATAAAATATTTACTGAAGGTACTATTCATAATGTTTAAAAATATAATTAACCTGTTCACACAATTTTTACATTATAATGCCAAATATGGAATCCACTATTTTTAAATTCAAAACACATAAGTCACACAAATAAATTTAAATTCAATTCCCTTTATCAAAACCTAGAAGCGTGTTTTTAAAAATAACATTTATCAAATGATTGACACGTATTTATGTCTAATTAAAAAGTGTAATTAATTACAATTATAATAATTAGAATAAATTGTAAAAATATAATATAATTACTCATTAAAACCAATTTAAAAAACTATCTAATTAGATAAGTAAAATATAATTAAAGGAAGTTTTAATTAAAATGATGTATTTTCACTATTCATCAAAAATGAACTTTATCAGAAAAATACCAAACTTTTAACAAAAGTAAATTTTTATGTCCTACGTATAAAGAAGAATATTATTTTGTCAGATAGAACATATAAAAGTGATAAAAACTATATTTAATAATGGTTCTCCATTAAAGGCTGTAAATCGGCCTTTTAAAGAATATTAGTGTATTTAATGTTTAAAATTATATTCTTTTTTATTTTAAGACAATAAATTTTTTAGGTAAATGTAAAATCGTTTAACAAACATGTGTAATCATATTTTAGTTATTTCTATTCATTCACACCATTAAAATGGTTAGGTGTTAACAACTATTTAAAATAATAATAATATTATTTTATTTTTCAGTAAAACTCAATTGTTTGTGCCACATTTGTTTTAAATGAAACTCTTTGTTGCGTGTTGAGTACGCTGTCAAAAAAAAATCTCCTCTTTAACATAATAATAATACCTTATTCAAAAATATTATTAGATAAGAATGTGTATTTTTCTATAAATACCTGGGTCATTACATCCTTCCCCTCTTTCAGAAATTGCGACCTCGTAATTTTAAAATTGGGATTGGAAACTTCATTGAATGTACAACATCAAGAAAAACATTCAATAAAAATATAACATTAAAATAATGAAAGATAAGTAGAAAATACACCTTAGATAACACATACAAGGATTCCATAAAAACTTGGATATGGATGAGAAACTAAGTGTCATATTCTGATGGAGAGTGATAGAAAACATGATCAGGAGATAGTTAACCACCAAAAAACCGCAAACTTGTGATAGGTTAATTGGTCTTTGATTCCCCAGTAGGAAACGTAAATGGATAACATTTTTTTGGTTCCCTTTCTTAAATTTGACGAATCATATTATGATGTCATTTAAGAAAGAGGGTAAATATTCTTACTTTTTATGTAGAGTTTCATCCTTTAATGAATTTCTACCTCAAACTCATCTTTTCCCCAAATTATGAGTATTTACGGAAACTTGGTCACACATGAAGTGAGAGAATCAACTTTAGAGAATCACATAATTATCAAAAGATGAACTATATATTTTTATTTTATTTATAAAATTACCAAAAACAAAATTTTTACTATAAGATCATATGATCTCCATGAAGGATAATCCATTATAAAAATAAATACTACTCTAAATCTCCAAAATTAAACAAATAATAACTAATGTTCAGAAAATACCATTAAATAAAAAATTGTGCTTAAACTTCTTCAAATTAATACAAAAAAAATATTGACACCCAAAACACATAAGGATTTGATCACATAGTCTTCCATGATAAATCGTAACATTTATCTACAAATAAAATCAACTACTATTAATATCTCAAACTAAAAAGTAATTAAATTAATCATATATTCTAAAATATAGGTTAACCATTTCCATAACTAACCCAAATCGCTATAAATCATCAATAAAAGCATAAATTATTCCAAAAAATATTTCAACCATTACTCCACAAGTGAATTCCCATATAATTATATTTTCTTTAGGTATAAAGTGTTCCCAAATGAGTAAATGTCATCCAAAATAACCTTTATCACTTAATCACAAAATAATTTTCTTATACTAAGGATATATATTTTATAAAAAATAAGATCTCAAATCAACTTATTCTTGACCCATATAATCATTTATCTAAAATGAATAAGTCATACCAACAAGGGACTTCACGTATGCTAGTTGTAGGCTATGTGCCCTTTTCAACCTTCATTCGTGGGTTAGATTCCCATGGCCTTGTCCGATACAACGAGTTTTCACCCATCTTACGGGTTGTCCATCTTCTAAAACCATATCATTGTTAGAAAATTTTCAAAAATAATATAATCTTCACAAAAATAACCATAACCTATTTTATCTTCAATGGTTATTTAATACCTTTTATATTTCATCACAAAATGTAATAACCATTTATCACCTCAAATTAAAGATCATAAGATCCCCTATGGTTATCAATTATGTCCACACAAGAAGAAGAAATTATTTGTTGAAAGAAATTTTCCCATATCAAACGTTAGGGTTATACATACTAGAAAATGACTTCCAATGTAATCGCTTCATCAATAGATCATTTATACTTTTAAGCATTTCATCATCCTAAAATCTACCACAACATTGGAATCCCTTATATATAGACTTATTACTCATTTAACATTATTCATGATAAATTAACCATTCTATTCCAACTTATTTAGTAATAATTCGTTCCTACAAACAAAATCATGAATCATATCCAATGATACAATAATGTCAAAACATTAGATAAAATTATTTCATACCTTTAATTAGTCATTTTTTGTTTCCTCATACTCAATTATAACAACATTAGTTATTTGTAAACCCGCATTTATATTATCATCCTGATTGCATTCCCGAACCTTATTCATAGGAGATCCATTGGTATAATGACCATGAACAAAACATTTAAAACATTCAATTGATTCTTTAGAAAGAACTTCTTTCCCTTACCTGGAGTCAACCAGAGGCTTCCTTTTTACATAGAAGGTTATTGATTTATAACCCTCATTACCACATGTAAAACATCATCTCATCCCATTGAAGCATTTTCCTATGTGTTTCTTTCAACATCCATGACACATAGGTTTTTGAATATACTTATATTTATAATTATTACCTGAACATCCATTGAGATTCATTTCTCACATATGTGATACCTTAGAAAAATCAACAAGGTTAAAGTGGTTAATAATGTATCTTGATCATTGGTAAAATAACCACAAGAGTTCTCATTGCAGCTTCGATTTTCTTATGTTTCTTATTCAAAAAACCATGATAGTTTTCTTCACAACCATTTTTACATGGGTTCTATATAGATCAATATATTTACTAAAACCTAAAAGGTCAGTGTCAATATATCAATAAAATCATCATATAATATCTTATGAGAAACGTAAATACACATATATATTTATTCATGTTATCTTAAACTCATTTAATTTATCTAAAATAACAATCCCACATTCTAATATTCTAACTATTATGGATTTTTTCACTTATTCTTAAATAATATACAAACCTCTAATGTTATTTAAACCGATATTGTATACAAACTACAAGGCCCCAACATTAAACATGACATAATATTTAAGTATTATACTAATTCACATTGATCATGTTTTCAGGTTTAGAGATTTAGAGAATTAGGTCATAAATTATACATAACTACTTTAATATTACATGTTGATACTTATACTCAGAATCCAATTATTTCATAAAATATAAACTCTTAAAAATTAAACATGTCTAGTTCCATGTTTTATAAAACAAGGCTTTTCCTTGATCCCATCCTTGACCCTATTCATCTTTAAGTCACGTGGAACACTTTTCAAAATCATGGGATGATCATAAAAAGTTCAATAAGGGATATAAAATAAGAAAAGAAAGCATTAGTCCATGAATACATACAAATCAACAAATTCATATTTTTAATCATAAAATCTAATCACTTTAATGTACATTATAAAATAATACGATTTATGAATAACTCATGGAAATCATAAATCATAAAGGTAACTTATGGAATCCATAACATACTTACATTGTAGCTTTAACAGCTACATAAGGATTTACATTTGGAATACCCATCACAATATATTCCATAAATCTCTTAGGAGAAAGATTAACTTTTACCTTGGTCACATTACCCAATACATCGGAGAGCTATCTTGTGCTCACCCACACTAGGTTTATCCCTGAATAAACCATATACGTAAAAATTTCCAAAGAACCATAACATAATCATAACACATAAAAAATCATAATGTAAAGACAACATTTCAACATTACAGTCAAAAGATAACAACTCAATATATTGACAAAATCAGTCCAATTTAAGAGACACCATTAAATAATTTAAAAATAATATTTTTGAATCATAGTGTTCCATGAAACATTGAAACTATAAAAGGAATTAATATTTTAATACTTTAATGTCCATATAAATAAGTTTTTAAACCCATTTTAAAACATTGGACATTAATTATTATGATTTTTAAAATTAAACATC
The DNA here is from genome assembly GCA_963277665.1 of Viscum album. Lineage (NCBI taxonomy): Eukaryota > Viridiplantae > Streptophyta > Magnoliopsida > Santalales > Viscaceae > Viscum > Viscum album. The sequence continues at coordinate 1,120,172,942 of OY728120.1, forward strand.
CAAAACTTTAAAAAACTGTGATTTAGTTAAATATTCACATAACACTTGTGGAATAATTGAATAAAAATAATTAAATAAGAACAACTAAAAAATAATATAATATCATAAGAATAATGATAATAATGTAATAATATTTAAAAACTGTAGTAAATGCACCTAATAGGATAATAAAGGTGCACAATATCAAGACATGCCTCGTTGAAAAAAGATTGAGACACAGTCCCTTAAAAAGATCATTTAGTATATAAAATAGATAAATTATGTGTATTAAGTATAGATACAAATAAGTAATGTTAAAATACAATACAACACATCAAAATTTATTTCGCACATAATAATTGCATGACATAATTAATTGTAGAATATTAACCTAAATAATAGAAATTGGGTTACGAAGTTCCGTTACGAAAATTTGGCAGCGTAATGACATTAGATAAAAATTCAGAAAATGAGTTGATTAGAAAGAAAATGGTATATCATCACAGGTACAATAAAAATTCTAAAAATAAGGATATTGAATAACATATCCCAACATAAAAAATTGGAAATATAATGACATGACATAAATGATGTCTTTGACTAGAAGAGGAGGGTGAAAAGATCCCTTACCTAATGTTTGACTTGAATCATTCGTTATTTAATTTCCTAAATAATAAAGTTAAGTTAATTTATACTTTATCTAGAAGCATTTTGAACATTATTATTCATTTGATATCAATTATTACCATCTTATAAAAATGACATAATTATTTATGTTAATATCTATTATTTTGTCGATATTGGGTACTTCACTTGAAAATGAACATGTTATATTTACAAATTGTCCTTGTGGTAAAAATTTCATTATCTCCAGAATGATATTAATTCATTTGATATCATATATATCCAGTATATATGTATTTATAATAGTCTGTAGAATTTGGACATATGAAATGAAATGCACTTTTCATGGAGATGGTATTTATAATAGTCCATAGCATTCGTTCATTAATTCCACACTTTATATGTTCCATGTTGAGAATGAATGGGTCATATCACTTTAAGGGGGCGGTAGTCTGCACTTTCTCAAATTAAATTATCATATATATAAAACATAAAAAATTAACGGTCTTTTATAAATTATAAATACTAACGAAAATGGATAATATAAAAATCATATATATGAAATATAATTTCAGATTTATCTTAATATCCACCATGAGAAGTGGTATGAGATAATTGAACAATCAACGTATCTTGAGACAGTAGTTTGCCGTCCACAGAAACAGTATGTTCATATCCATTAGATGGAGGTCTGTGGAAGACCAATTCAAATACATCTCATCAAAACACCCTAGTATAATGATGACACTATTGTTTTTATATAATCAAATAATAAAAATATAATATGTAGTGGAGAAGGAAAATAAAATAAAAGAACATGGGAGGAGACATTACCTTAAAAATGTGTAATTGAAATTGTTTTAAACCAAAATGATTTCTAGAATTTCATTCTACCCAGGGGAAGACATCTAAGGTTAATATAGGGATGTTGGGAGATTATTGGAGTATATTTTGGGTGAGAAAAGTGGCTTGAGTGTTTTTAGTAATTGGTTAGAGGTGATGTATTTTTATAAGGGGGAGGAGGGGCTCTTTATGAACGTTTGAAACTATTATTATATTAAAATATAAATTTTGATTTAGAAAGGTCCCCAACTCTTTTAATTCAAAGATAAGTAGAATATTGTTCTAAATACTATCATATAATGAGTTTTAGACACGTTTAGTGCATAAAATTAACTTTATCTTTTATCTTTAATCCTCAGTTAACTAATTTATCTTTTGTTATGTCCTCTTGTATATTCATACTATATTGAGAATATATTTACTATAAAATTCTAAAAGACCCAAAATTTATAATTAATGAAAATTTTATCCTCAGATATGTTAATTAGCTAGATCATACAATTTTTGGATTATTTTATCATTTAATAAAATAGTAACTACTTTAAAAACACATTTATGTCAATTTATAAACTATTTACATCATGGCTATTAATATATATATATATATAAGCATAATTTTATTTCAAAAAACCATCATTACATCAAACATAACAAGTCATTAATATCTGAAAAATTCTTGGAATTCATTAAAAGTTTCAAAATAAATTTATTTTAACATTTATAGTCTCATGTATTTAAACCATTCATTAAAAAGGTAATCACTACATCATCCTTATGTCATAAATAAATTTATTTATTGGATGTCTATAAATTATAAATTAAATACCGTAATTTAGGAAATATTTTTAAATTTATAATAACTATTTGTAGTGGAAAATATAACTTATATAACCTCATATAATTTTTTAACTAAATAATATATGTTTATGTTACATTTTCTGTAACTTTAACTTATTTTTTATAAAATGTCAAATTAACTTATGAGTGGCACCATGAGGTCCCAAAATTGACCCAAAGATTACCACGGTCAGACATCTATCATACAATTAGTTTAGTACAAGTATTTGGGTAATTTAATATTATTATAAAATTATCTTTACCACTATTTTCTATATTTACCCTTTAATCATGGTAAATAAATTTTTTACAGAATTTACTATTCATAATGTATGAAAATAAAATTTACATGTTTACACAATTTGATGCTCCATATTGCAAATATGGAATCCATTTTTTCGAAATTAAAAGCAAAAAATGTTATGAAATTAATTTATATTAATTCCCATTGTCTAAAAAAATGTGTTTTTATGAAATAAAAACTATTAAATGACTAAGGTGTGTCTATGTATAATTAAAAATTAAAATTACATCGAATGACAAAATATGGATTAAATGTTAAAAATATGATCTAATTACACTTTAAAAAAAATTAAAATATAGTCTATTTAAGTAAATAAATTATATTAAAATGCAGTTTTGAAATAAGATGTAGTATTTTTCTCTATTCATAAAAAAATGTACATTATCAGAAAAATAAAAAAAATTTACCCAAAGTAAATTTTGATGTCCTACTTCTAAAAAAGAAGTTTATTTTTTCATTTTGAACATATAAAGGTGACAAAAACTAGATTAATTTTTTTTTACAATCAATAGGTAGTAAATCGACCATTAAATTAATAATATAGTTTTTCATGCATTAAATCAGATTTGTTCTTATTTAAAGACTCTGAAAAATTTTAGATAAAACTAAAAACATTTAATAGAACTGTGTAATCATATTTTAGTTAGTTTGGATAATTCTTTCCAATACAATTTCTAGGATTCAGCTACCATTTAAAATATTACTATTATATTATTTTTCGGTATAACATAATGTTGTATACAACATAAGATTTCAAACAAACATGTTTTTGCATGTTGAGTATGTTATCGAACAAATTATCCTATTTTACATAAAATTATTATCCTATTTGTAAATATTAATTTATATGAAAATGTATTATTCTATAAATACCTTGGACATTACATCATTCCACACGTTTGGAAATTGTGTCCTTAAAATTTTAAATTTGGGCTTTGAAACATCATTGAAAGTACAATAAAAAAGTGTCAATAAAACTATAACTTTAAAAGAATGAAAGACAAGTAAAAAGGTCACTTGAGATATCACATACTTGGATTCCATAAAAACAAGGATATGAATGTGAAACAAAGGGTCATGTTCTGATGGAGAGTGATTGAAAACATGATATGGATAAAGTTAACCACTATTAATCTACAAACTTATGATTGGATAAGTGGAATTTGGTTCCCCAGTTGGAAATGTAAATAGACAAAAAAAATTCAGTTGAATTATATAAATTTGATGAATTATTTTATGAGATTGACTAAGAACATAAGGAAATATACTTACATTTCAAGTAGTGTATCATTACATAATAAATTTATACCAAAAACTCATATTTTCTAAAAATGATGAATATTTAAGATAACTTTATCACATAGAATGTTATAGAATCAAATTATAGATAATCACATATTCTACAACAGATGAACTATATTTTTATCTTTTCTTTAGACATTAACCAAAACCAAAATGGTTATTACAAGTTCATATGATCCTCAAAAAGTATAATCTTTTATTGGAAGAAATAATAATCTTAATTTCGAAAACTCAGCAAACAATCCCCAAAGTTCATAAAAGACCAATATATACTCAATTATACTTAAAATTATTCAATGTAATCCAAACTAAGACTGAAACCCAAAACTCATAAGGATTTTATCACATAGTCTTCTATGGTAAATATCAACATTTATCTCCAAATAACATCAACTATTATTAATGCCTCATACTAAAAAGTAATTAACATAATAACATATTTTCAAATAGAGGTTAATCACATCCATAACTAACAAAAATCGCTATAATTCCCCAATAAAAATATTGATTCTTCCACAATGATATTTCATCCATTACTCCACAAATGAAATCCCATAATATTTTATTTTCCTTAGGTGTATAGTGTTCCCAAAATAGGAAACATCTTCCAAAATAACCTTTGTCACCTAATTATCAAATGATTTTATTATACAAGGGATATAAATTTGAAAATTCATAAGGTCCCAAATCAACATATTCTGAATCAATAATATCATTTTTCAAAAAATAATAAGTCATATTAACAGGGGAATTCATGTTGGCCAGTGGTAGGTGATTCACCATTGTTTCCCTTCAGTTGTTGGTTCGATTCCCATGGCATTGAAAAATGTGATAGAATGTCAACCCATCATGTGGGTTGTCTATCTTCTAAAACCATATAATTCATATTACATTGTCAAAAAAAAATAATTTCCTCAAAAAAACCACAAAGTATTTTTTCCTCAATGTTTATCCAATGCCTTTCATTTTTCATCCCAAAATGTAATAACCATTTATCACCGAAAAATCAATATCTCATATGAACCCATTAGGTTATCCATTACGTGCACACAAGAAGATATTATACTTTATTGAAGGATATTTTCTCATATCAAACTTTGGGGTTTCACAAACAATAAAAAGTCTTCCAAATTAATCCCATCATCAGTAGAGCCCTAATACTTTTAAGTATTTCATCATCCTAAAATCATACATTACTCTTAAATCCCTTATATGTAGACTTCATAATCATTTAACATTCATCATGATCTATTAAAAATTGTTTTCCATCTTATTTTGTAATAATTGTTTCCTAAAAACAAAATCATGAATCATATCCTAAGACTAAATAAGGTCACAACATCAGCTATAAATTAACCATACCTTTCATTGGTCATTTCCAGTTTCCACATCATCAATAGAAATGAAATTAGTTATTGGTAAACAAAATTTTGTATGGTCCCCCTAATCCCCTTCCAAAACCTTCTTCATAGGATATCTATTTTTATAATGACCACGAACAACACATTTAAAACAGTATATTGATTCTCAGAAAAGAACATCATTCCCTTTACTATAGTATACTGGACCCTTCATTTTTCCATGATAGTTTATTGACATATGACCCTCATTAAAACTTCAAAAACATCTTCCTATCCCTTAGAATAATTTTCCTAGGTGTTTCTTTCTACATCCTTAACACATGGGTTTTTTAATATACTTACCTTTATGATTATTACCTGAACTTCCATTGGGGACTATTTCTCACATATATGTTTACATAGAAAAGTCACCAAGGATAAAGTGGTCAATCATGACTCTAGATTGTTAGTTGAGAACAACCACAAGATTTCACATTGAAGCTCCCATTTCATTCGGTTCCTTATTCAAAAAACATTTAATTATTTCTCCACATCCAATGTTTCTAGGGTAACTACGAGATCTAAATATTTATGAAATCCAAAAGGTCAGTTTTATTATATTAGTAATGTCATCATATAATATCTTATGAGGAGGCTAGATAATAAGATATGCGTATTCATGTTATCTTAAAATCATTAAATTTATCTAAAATAGCTATAACCATTTCTAATATTATAACCAAAATGGATATGTCACTTATGCTTAAATAACCCCCTAACCTCTCAAGTAACCTAAACTGATATTTGATACCAAATATAAGGCCCCAGCCTTAAACAATACATAATCCTGAATTACATTAATAATTCACATTGAGGATTTTTTTAGGTTGAAAACTATATAGAATTAGGTAATAACTTATAAATAACAATATGAATATTACTTGTATATTCTAATACTCAGTATCCATTTTTTCATAAAATAAAAACTAATAATAAAATAAACATGTCTAGTTCCATGATTTAGACATAATAACATTTACATGATCCCATCATTGAACCTATTCTTGTTTAAATACTATGGAAAAAATTTAAAAAACACGGGGTGAGCATAAAAAAATCATTAATTGTTATAAAATAAAGAATGAAAACATCAGTCCATGAATACATACAAATCTAAAAAATCATTCTTTTCAATATTATAACATAACCTCTTTAACATACCTCACAAAATCTTAAAATTTATTAATAACACATAAAAATCATAAATCATAAAGGTATCTTATGCCATACATAACATACTAACATTATATCATTCACATCTATATAGAGAGTCACATTTGGAATACCCATCCCATTATATTAACTAAATATCTCAGGAGAAATATTAACATTTACCTTTTTCATTTTACCCAATGCATTGGGGTGCTATCTCCGGATCACCAGCCCTAGGATTAACACTGAACCGCATGTATACATAAACATCTAAAATGATCCAAAACATAATCCTAACACATAAAAAATAATAAAGGAAATATAACATTTACACATTACAATTAAAAGATATTAGTTCAAGATAATGACATAATCAATCAAATTTGAAAGACACAATTAAAATAGTAAAAAAGAATATATTTGAATCATTGTGTCGCATACCACATTGAAACATTTAAAGGAATTAACATTTTAAAAAAATTAACGTCTATAAAAATAAATCTTTAAAACCATTTTAAAAACATGGACATTAATGATAATGATTTAGAAAAATAAATCTCCAAAACATTTAAATACAATGTTTTTAGTGAAAGTGTCACATAACATATAAGAAACAATTGAATAAAAATAATAATAGAATAAAATAAAACAATGTTTAAAATATCATGTGAATAGGGATATTACTGGTATAATGTTTTAGAGGGTATTATATATACATTATAAGATAATGTAGCTGCACAATATAAATACATGCCTCAATAGAAAGAGATTGAGACGCAATCCATAAAAAATCCAATTTTTTAAATAAAATAGATTGATTATTTATATTCACTAAAGGTAAAAAAATGTAATTTAAAAATAAAATACAATATATAAAATTTTATTAAATTCATAATCATAGCACAACATAATTAAAAGTAGAAGACTAACCTAAAAATTCAAAATTGGGTTAAGATGTTCCCTTACGAAAATTTGGTAGCCTATCAGCGTCACTTAAAAAAAAGACAATGCGTTTATGAGAAAGAAAAGGGTATCTAATCACATGTAAATAAAAATTAATAGAAATAAATATATATAATAACATATCATTATATAAAAAATGGAAATATAAAGACATAATATAAAATAAATTTTTAACTTGAAAAGGAGGGTGAAATGTTCCCATACCTCTTGTCCGACTTGACTCGTACGTTCTTTAATTTCATGAATAAAAAACATAAGATTATTTATAATTTATTAAGAACATTTTTGAATTTTATTATTACTTTTATATCACGTATTACCTTGTTATAAAAAACGTAATTATTTATGTTAATATCAGTTGTTCTGTCAATATTATGCACTTGTGTCAAAAATGAACTTTTTATAATTAAAAATTCTAGATGTGGTAACCATTAAATTATCTAAATAATTATATACATGAATTAGGTATGATATTTATCATATATATATAGTATATATTTATTTATTATAGTCCATATCATTTAAAAATAAGAAATGAAATGCACCATTCTTGGAGACGGAAAGTCTTACGTACGCATGAACACTAATTTCATTTATTTTCATGTTTAAAAGAATGAAAACTAAATGAAACATAGGTATATTATAATCAAATATTAATGCATATTTTATATATGTGACATCAGTTCATTAATTCTATCCTTTATACATTCCATGCATAGCATGAACTAGTCATATCGCTTTAAGGTGGCGGTAGTCAGCACTTCCTGAAATAAAATTATCATATATATACAACTCGAAATTAATAAAGGTATGTTATAAATGAAAAATATATAAGAATATAGATAAAATAAATATCATAAATATCATATATAATTTCAGTTCCATCATAATTTCCTCCATGAGAGGCGGTAGGAGATAATAGAACAATCATCTTTCGTGAGGTAGTAGTTGGCCGTCCAAACAAACAGTATATTGGTATCCATTAAATGGGGGTGTGTTTAAGTTTAGTTCAAATAAATCTCAATAAAAAACATCCTATTATTTTGTGGATACTGTTGTTATGTTAACAAATAATGAGAAGATCATAGGGAGTGGAGAAGAGAAATAATAGAAATAAACTTTAGAGAAGAAGTTACCTTTAAATCAGGTAACTCCCATTTGTTTGCACAAAAAAGATTTCCTAAATTTCATTCTTCCAATGACAAGGCATATAATAGTAAAATAGAGAGGTTGTGATATTCTTGGGGTAGATTTTGGACGTTCCAAGTGGTTTTATTGTTGTTAGTAATGGTTTTTAGGAGATGGCCTTTAATAAGGGAGAAGATGGGCTATATAAGAACGTTTTAAAATATTATTTTATTATAAACTTGTTTTCGATTTCAAAAGGTCCCCAACTCATTTAATTAAAATATATGCTGATGATAATTATAAATACTCTCATACAATGGATTTTAGACCAGTTTATTTCATACAATTAACCATATCTTTTATCTTTAACCCTTAACTAACTGATTTCACTTTTACCATGTCCCCTTGTACATTCAAACTATATGATCAATATATTTACAATAAAATTTCAAGAGACCCAAAATTGATCATTAATGATGATTTTAACATAATACATGTCATATTTCTAGATATTATATTTTTTGGGTTATTTTATCATTTAAAAAAATATTAATTTTTTTAAAACCTCATTTATGTCAATTTTTAAACTATTCATATCATGACTTTAAAAAAACATTAACAACTTGATTATTTAGAAAAACCATCATTACATAAAATATAACAAGTTATTGTTATCCCAAAAATTAGATTAAGGCATATCAAATTTCAAAATAAATTATTTTAATATTTATAAACATATTTATTTAAACCATTCATTAAAATGGTAATCACTACATCATCATTGTGTCATAAATATATTTATTTACATGAGCACTAAAAATTATAAAAAAATACCATAATTTTGGAAATATTTTTATATTTATATTGAATATTTATAGTCCCAAATACCACTTATATAACACCATATATATATTTTCTAACTAAAAGATATATGTTTATGTTACATTTTCCTTAACATTAAATTAACTTTTATAAAATGCCATTTTCACATACAAGTGGTCCCATGGGTTCCCAATATATATAAAAGGGTGAACATTGTCAGAAATGTATGTCCAGTAGGGTTATAAAAAGTGTTAGGGTAATTTAATATTATTATAATATTATTTTTTACCGTTATAACCAGATTTACTCTTTAACCATGGTAAATAAAATATTTACTGAAATTACTATTTATAACGTCTAAAAAAGATACATATTAACACAATTTGGACCTACTGATTCAAAATATTAATTCCATTTTTTCAAATTCAGAACATATATTTTAACGAAATTAATTTAAAAACAATTCTGGTTCTCAAAACCAAAAAAGCAATTTTTTTAATAAATAATAACTATCAAAAGATTTACATGTGTTTATGGTTAATTAAAAATAATAAAATTATTTCCAAGGAACAAAACTGGATTAAATGTTAAAAATATAATCTAATTAAAAATTAAAACAAATTAAAAATATAGTCCAGTTATATAAATAAATTAGATTGAAATGTATTTTTGAAATAAAATGCAGTATTTTTCACTATTCATTAAAAATTAACTTTATCAAAAAATAACAAAATATTACCCAATGTAAATTTTGATGTCCCAATTATAAATTATAAGTCTATTTTTTCAAATGTAAAATGTAAAAGTGACAAAAACTGGACTAAAAAAGGGTTCTCCATCAAAAGGTGGTAAATCAACCATTTAAAGAATATTAGAGTATTTAATGCTGAAAATCAGATTCATTCATATTTTAAGCCTCAAAAATTAATTATATAAAAGTAAATACATTTAAAAAAATATGTTTAATCATATTTTATTTAGTTCTATTCATTCTCTCCAATACAATGGTTATGCGTTAACTACCATTTAAAATAATAAAAATTTTATATTATTTTTCAGTATAACTCAATGATGTGTGAAACATTAGATTTAAAAGAAACACATTGTTTCATGTTGATTACTGTATACAAAAATGTTTATTCTTAAACATAAAATTGATATCTTATTCATAAATATTAATATTTATGAAGAAGTATTATTCTATAAATACCTGGGTCTTTACATCACATGAGGCTAAGGTATATATTAAAACAAATGGACACCAACATGCATCAAAAGAGATGGCTAGATCTAATAATTGACTATTATTTATCTATAATATGTCATTCTAGAAAGTTTAAAAAGTTTGATGATTTCGTTATAATAAAATGACTTTCTGCACATTATATATTGTGGATTGAGAAAGACTATATATTCTTGGACGTGAAAAAGATGGATTTGGAAATCATAAGAGTATGGAATACATCTAACCATTCCAAAATTATTTACCAAACATCTATCCAAGAGGATTTTAAATAACCATAAATGTATGATCCAGTTTATAAAATAATATGAATTTTGTAATGGAAAGTAAACTACAGGAGTTTCAAATCGATTATGATTGTGTGATTTGGTTTGTAAGGAGGCTCTATGTGTCATCATCATATGGGATAAAGAATGAGGTATTGTAAAATGGATAACGATCAAAATTATCCATCCATCCTAGGTGTACCAAGATGTTCCATGATCTTTAAAAACACTTTTGGTCGGGAAACATGAAGAATGAGTTTGTAGAATATATCTCAAGGTTCATGATTTTTAGCAACTTGATTTTGTTTGAAAAAGTTCTTCTGGGATGATGAAACCGTTTCCTATACCAATGTAGAAATGGGAGAATGTCAGTATTGATTTTTTTCACCAGTATCTTGAAGACATACAAAATAATCCATATGATCTGGGTTGTGGTGGATCGACTCACCAAAGTGCCTTATTTATACATATTTGATAAGATCTCTCACTTGAACAACATTATATGATATATGTTAAGGAAGTGATGAGACTGGATACAGTTCTACTATTAATAGTGGTTGATCATGATCCCATGATCACATATAAATTTTGAATAAGTATTAAAAAAAATTTGAGTACAAAATTATATTTCATCTTAACCTACCACCCCATACTAATGTCGAATCTAAAACGACTATTCAGACACTCGAAGATATATTAAGAGCATAAAAATTATAATTAAATGGTAGATGGTATCAACATCTCCTATTTGTTCCAATCAAGTATTCTTATGGCTTCATATAGATATCTATATGTAATGTGTTAGATCCCATCCTTTTTCCAGTTGTGACTCTTTTAATTTTTTTTGGTAATCATAGGTTTCATTATTTTAATTAAAAAAAATGTTTTATCGACAAAATTTAGATAAATGTGATAAGGGCCATAAATTAATGTTAACATCTTTTAATATTAAATTGAATATTTTTGGAGTTCAATACAATGTTACTGTGAGATTATATGGCCTGTAAAGTCTCATTGAAGAATGAATAAAAATATTATATGTAATATATTATTCCCAAATATTTTATTCCAAATAATTGAATAACACCTAAAAGGTGCATTGTATGGGAAATATCATACAACAGTTGTGTCTGAAACAGGGTTTTTACCCCTGGTAGGGTAAAACATTTGTAAACATTGGGCATTTGTATGTTATTCTCGTGAAAATAATCTTTTTATATGTAATTACTGTTTTTAATCCATTTTTCTGAATATTAAATAATTAATATCTCTCAAACGGTTCATCATACGAGAAATAAGAGTCCACCATTGGTTCTGTAACATGGGTTTTACCCTATTGAGTGTATAAATTTTATGTGTAATGGTGTTTGATGTTATTTAAATTTTTATGTTAATTAATTTAATAATTTATTTAATAATTAATCAGAAATTAATTAAATTAAATGAATATAATTGAACATGCATTTATTATTTAATATGAAGATGAATAAAATGTAAATAACAATAAAAATAATATAATTATTATTATTTTTTCAAACGAAATTAATGGAAAAGTACATGTGTAGTTAAATATTATGTGTCACTTTAAATAACGAATGATGTTTCAACACATGTTTATATTTGTTGTTAATCATTGTCATAGTAGTGAAATTTTAATCAATACTAAATAAATGAAAATGAATGTTTAATATTAATTTAATAACTATTATTAATATTCAATGAATTTTTTAGGGGAAACATTAATGTTGAATGATAGTTTATAATAATAATAATAATAATAATAAATATTATTATTATTTTTGAACAGAGAAAATAATTGTTTCAAAACATCGTTTCAGTCATAACTCTTTCATATGCGGTCAGATTGACTTTCTGTTAGTGAAAGCATGGCCCTATAACTAAGGCAGTCGTTTCAAGATCAATTTTGAATATTAAAATTAGGATCATGCAAGAGGTCTGTGAAACACCGAACATGATGATGGGTTTACACATCAAATTAATCGGAGGGATTAATAAATAAATGAATCAATTAATAAATGTAACTCAATTAATTTATGAAAATGTTTTATAAATTTTATTTGGTGTTGTAAGCAATGAAATGGTTGGAATCACATTATTTATGACAACCCACTCCCTCTTCCCCATATCTCTTCCTTCATACTTCAATAATCAATATCTTTTTCAATATTGATCAGAATGATGTTTTGTTTGTGGAATTGGATATATCGTGATAATAGGATGGTGCGTATCAAATTAGTTTTCATATAAAATTATATATTTTGAGAAAATTTTTATTAAACAGGATATGATTATTTATTTAATTTCTCCTTTGATGATCGTCATAATAACATGCTTTCAGTGATATTGGATTAATATAATGTGTTCATCATATCAGATCAAGGTTGTCTAAAATTCAAATATCGTAGTCATTATTTTCAATTATGTGTATGTGATTGTATATTTTCTAGAGTTTTTAGCAACTGAAATTCTAAAATGAAATAATTATTGTAGTCAATTAATTAAAATAACAATTATAGATTTGAGTAAATAATGGAAATTATTGAATGTGGATAATTTATTGGTAAACATATTATCAATGTATTGAACTGGGAAATTGGGAATATTTAATTGTTCAATTAATAACCAAATTATTAAGACCATTGAATATCATTAATTTATTATTGAATTAATTAATGTTAATGAATAGAATTATGAAATTGTGATTTGGTATAACTACATTTTGAATTTATTTGGGCGAGATATGGATTTTTTAAATTTAATAATTAATTACACGATTATTGAATTAAGTGAGTTATAAAAAATAATTGGTGAATTAGTTATGTGGATTTTTAAATAAGTGTGTTGGAAAAAATAATAAGGGAATTAATTAAGTTTTTATTTTATAATGTGATATGGAAGAATTAATTATGGAATTAATTGGTGTCATTGAATCAATTAAGATGGAATAATTATTATATTTTATTAATTGAGTAGATTGAGAATGATTAAGTAATTTAATTTTTAATTAATGGAGTTTATGTTAATAATTAATCAGTGAATTAATTTAAGGGATTGAGAAAGAATAATTAATTGTATAATTAATTTGTCATGTTTATATGAATAATTAATCGGATCAAAAATTAAATGGTTTGGATTAGATTAATTAATTATTTAATTAATTAATCAAATTGATGTGAACAATTAATTATTGATTTTATTGAATTGATTGATGGTGATTAATTAATTGTGAATTAATTAATGAGAGTTGTTATGAACAATTAATTGATTAATTAATTAAAGGGATTAAGTTAGATTAATTGATTTTGGAGTTAATTAATTTAAATGATTTGGATTAATGAATCTAAAATTCATATAATTTGGTCTATTAATATTCATAAATGATAAAATTGAGACAAGTAATTGATGATTTAATTAATAATAACTGTTTAATTAATGGTTGGATAAATTAAATAAATTGATGTTCTTAATTAAATGGTTATTTAATTAAGGGGTTTAATGTGAAAAGTAATTATTGAATTATAAATAATGGGTAGAGGATTAATTAATAGATAAATTAATGTGATATTGGGATAAAAAAATTAATGTTGATTAGTTCATCATGATGTTATGGTGTGTAATATGTTATAATGGGGTTAATATTTGATTAATAATGATAAATGAGATACATGTAATAAGTGTACATGTTGGATTATGTTCTATTAAATGGTTATTAATATCATGCACATTTCGAAAATTATTATAAATGGTAACATGGACATTCATGGGCATGTGAGTATAGAATTATGACAGGAAAACTCATGGTAGCTTGAGTATTGAATGGTATTATGGAAATTCATGGGCGCATGAGTATGGAATTCTAACATTATCTTTAATGGGTGCGTGAGTTTGGAATGGTAACATGAAAATTCATGGGTGAGTGAGTATGTATTGCTAACATAGATATTCATGGGTATATGAGTATGGAATAGTAACATGGACATTCATTGGTGTTTGAGTACCAAATGGTAAAATTGAAAATCAAGTGTGTTTGAGTTATGGAATGGAAACATAGTCATTCAAATGGGTGGATAATAATATTGGTGACACGATCTTTCAAATGTGGGGTTGACTAAGGAATATTATTTAATATGGTAAACTATTTATTAATGATCTGTAATTAATTTCTTTAAACAACATCATAAAATTTCAATTTAGTAGATTTCTTTGGACATTATTTGATATAGCCTTTTGAGTTTCACTAACATCCTATTCAGGTTGCTTATTGGTAACCGAATAGACTTTTTGCTACAGGACAGGTTAAGGGAAATGTCCCTTTATTAGATTTCTAATTGGGGATGGATCATGGAAGAGGGAAACGGGCATGGTTCAGGACCTACATGGGAGTGTTTTGTGTCTTTATTTTCAAATTCATTACTTTAAGACTCACTTAAAAATGACATATATTCCTTTTAGTTGATTATTTTATTTTTCGATCTTTTTTACCTTGTGATGTTTTTATTATTATGATTATATATGCATCTTTGGTTTCATTATTTACTCTTGTTGGTGGTTCAATCTGATAAGGGAGGGTATAGTCTCCCCATGACTTCCTTATTATAACCTCACTTCTAGTTTTAACCCTTTAGTGTATGGGGAGGTGTGTGTGAGGTCATGTGCCAAACTGGCTTGAGGAACCAATGCATGGAACAAGGTATGGTAGGTTACAAAGTGGTATTAGAAGCCCATTTATCTTTTCTTCTTCTTTTGTCTTAAATTTTGGGAAAGGAGGAAAAGAGACTATGAATAGTCATGTTATGGTTATGATATAACTCATGGGAGTAACTACCTCATGAATGTGAGAGAACATAGGTACCTAAGGTAGGATTTTTGTTATTGTTTTTGTGGTTACAATTGAAATTTTTTTCACCTTAACTGAATCACATGATATCTGATGTGGTTTTTTTTATATTTTTTGAGACTGACACTTGGCTCTGAATGGAATGAGAGTTGAGTCTTGATGTCTCATTCTAGGAACTCAGTATTATATTGTGAACATGGATTATTTTATGCTGGAATGAGAAAAAGGGTTATCGGTAAGTTGTTGAACATGATTTTTTTTCCTTGTTTGTTAGATTTAGATGAAAATGGTGACTGAATTAATTATGGAATTGTGAAATTGTGGGTTTCTGGAACAATTAATTGTAGAATTAATTGTATGATATTGATATCATGAATTTGGGATAATTAATTTCAGAAATAATTATGTGAAATAATTATTATTATTTTAGATAATCAACGATGGAGTTAATTATGGGATGATGATATCATTAATGAAATTAATTAATTATGACACTAATTAATGTGATTAAATAGATTATTTAATTGTTGAAAAGAAAAATTGATTAATTAATTGAGAATGATTTTATAATTATGGAAGATGATAATAAATGAGTTTCTAAATGATAAACATAAATAAGGATACTGTGTTTACCCTTTTAACCAACATATAGGTGTAGTATGGTTAGTGTTTGTGATAGTGCCTCAGTTTTGATTTTGTGGAAGGAAAAAAAGGGAGTAAACGATAGTAAATAAGGATTGGTGGTAGTATTCATCAATGACTTCTTAGCATACTTGTAATTAATGACCATCATGTCTCCTAACATGACATCATTCAGGGCACACTGCTAAATCATTTACTTTATTATTAGATAAATGAATGTGTTTTGGTTGGAAATGGGGCCCCTTGGCGGTTGTTCTTATAAAGTAGTATATATATGGAGCCTGATGGTGTGATGTACACCATCAACAATTTATGGATGTGGTTCTCAAGATTGACTGGAGGATGATAAAAACTACAGTTGTTAAGATACATAAAAAGTGGGGTTAATGAAGATCCAAGGGCTCGTATATTGTATGAACCTAGTTTTTCTTAAATTGATTATAATTACAGCTCAAGGAAGATCTTGTAACATCCCAACCATGGAGCCATATAATAGTGCCCTGATTCGGTACACCCCATGACCTCAAGCGTACCTCCTTGCACATAATATGATTTTGAGTAGAATCAAGGGTATGGTAACTCATTCATGGGGAGTATACTCCCTCATTTATCAGAGTAACATGAAAAAATATTTAAATAAGAAAAACATAAATCATATATATCCAGAAAATACTAATGTCACAAGATAACCAAACATCATAAAAATACTCAACTGAATGAAAAAACATTCTATGGAAATATATCTGTCAATTTTGAAACATTCAACTAAAAATATAGACTTTTCAACTTCCTATGCGGGTTCTGAACCATGTCTAGTTCTCTTCTATAGGCTCCATCCCCAATTATCCACACATCCCAAGACCTTTTCCCTTATCCAAACATGCAACAATATATTTTATTCGGTTAAAGATTAGGCCTCCAAAATTGGATGTGAGTACAACTCAGTAGGCCACCACCAATGGTGGCTAAAAAAATCTAGTAAAAATATAGTGAATGTAGTTCTATAAGGGATTAATTATAATGTAATAATAGAAAATTTATCCCGTATTCATTTATTCTTATCTAACTACATTTACTCTTGGGTTTTCAAGGATACTCGTACCTCAATACAAACTTTATGTCATATCAATTCTTGAAGTGTACCCTAGGTAATATCATATATTAGTACATACATCAAGATGAACCATGAAGTATTCAAGGTTCTATGATATCTTAGTACCAGATTTGACTCAAGCCAAAGTTCAAATATTCTTGTGTGAGGCCATAAATCAGAGTTACATTATTTTCATTCTTTAATTTATCATTTATAATCCATGTTTCAAAAAGATACCAATATAAAAAATGTATCTAAGATGAACGTGTTATCATAGTTACTCTTCTACATAATTACCATATTCCCATTATCTATTCTCATAAGAATAATTACCAAGTTACCATGTATACTTCAAATATGTATAAACATGTCCCCATTCTCTTAACCATATGTGTGATGATCATGTTACCATTTTTACATCTCAATTTATAATGCCCATTTTACAATTATTTAACCCTTAATAAATTTACCAAGGAATTATCCTTCCTAATCACATTACTAATTCGAAAACTAGTTAACATATAATTTCAATTAGTCAAATCAATAATTAACTTAGTGCATCCATCCATTAGTTATTTTATCAATTAATTAATCAACGTCAGGATTTATATTCCATTATTAACATTAAAGAATTAATTATCTCACACTTATCTCAACTTTACATAATTAATCCCAAAATTAATTATGTACATCAAATTTTCAAAGGCGCATATTTAATCAACCATAAATTATCTCAACCTTGCCAACTCAATATCTCATAATTAATTTCCCAATTAATTATCGAGATTTAAACCCCTATCTCTTTCATCCAATTTCACCAAATCAATTATCTAATAGGTAATCCCATTAGTATTATGACTAATTCCCTAATTAGTCACATATTTCAACAAAGCTTCAATAAATCAATTGGTTAATATAATTAACCCAATTCAAGAAAATTAATTTCCAACTTATGCTGTAAATTAAACAATTTTTCATATTCCAATCAAATTCATGCCTATGAAAATTAGATTCAGACTAACCACTTCAATTTTTTGATGGATTATTTCCCAACTGAATTCCCCAAAACCCGCGCAGCACAATAACGATGATAAATGTTCCAGATCTAAATCCCTCAAAAAATTAGTATCAATTACATCAATATCCCTCAATATTAGATCTTTTTCTAAAATCTTATTTCTAGATCTCACCACAAAAGTTAATATATTAGGAAACATGGTATATATTCCATGAAAAGATCTTGGAAAGATATAAGAAATAAAGGGGTAATAAACATGATGAAATCCTTTTATTGTGATACCAATAGATCTTCACTTCGAGCTTTTGATCTTGATGAATGATTTTTTTTACAGCCTTGGAATCCATCTGGCTCGATGGGAGAACCTTAATTTACAATTAGTAAAGTAAAATCCAGAGTTAGGGTCACATTAAAGGTGAAACGGTTCATCTAAAAATTAAAACGAGTGTGATGCACAATTTTAGGATCTCACTATCGACCCTCGCGCAGTTTAGTTTCCTAGTTAGAAAAAATGTCTGGTAGCCATGTGTCAGCCATTTCTTCAATGGAGATCATCGCATGACCACCTCACACAACCTCTGAAATCATGTTTAACCATGCTGAATCTACTGCCTCAAAGAACAAATATTGCACGATCTGTCCTAGGAATGCGCATGGTTTGTTCAAACAATGTTCCAATCATTCACAACCTCGTTTCCTCCAAATATTTTTTAGACATCACTCAATGTCACCCCATTCCATAACTCTCATCAATGTAATATACATAAATAAAGAAATTAACTAGAATCGTTCCTGAGATAACTTGAGAAAATTTCTAGATCTTATAATCTCTTGAAATTATAATAGTTCATCCTTGATCTGCACTTCCATGTCTTCCTAATATTCGAAGAAACAAACATCGGGCCATTGTTCCCTCATATATCCATCTCATTCCCATGTTTCATCTTGTACATGTCCATATTTCCATAACACATGACCTATTGAAACATTAATTCCTCACAATAATTTCTTAAAGTGATCCCACACAAATATTGAATGCTTCTCAAAGGACACATCTATCTCAATGTCATCCTCATACACATCGACCACATGAGAAGAGTTATGGTGACACCATCAATGTTTTGATACATTGAAAATTTCATGCATAGAGATTTCCCTATTTGGAAGATACAATCATTATTGCACTGGCCCGATTCTCTCCCTTATCTCAAAAGGTCAAATAAACCTGATCGCCAACTTGCCTTACCTTTGTATCATGTACTTACCCTTATTAAGAGACACACGAAGGAAGAAACTATCACCCTCAGTAAAATCTAGGTGTTATATTCTTCTATCAGCATAAAATATATAACTAATATGGGCCATAGACTTTCATTTTTGATTCAAATGTACATGCTCAGAAGTCTCTTACATGAGATTCGGTCCCAGCAACTCTGACTCAACAGCCACCATCCAGTATATTAGTGATATACATGGCCTAAAATAAAGAGACATGAATGGTTAGATATATATAGTTTCATAATAAAAAATTTTATAGAGAACTCCACTAAAGTCAGGTGCTTTTCCAAAGATCCACCGAATTCAAGAACACATTCCTGTAGCATATCTTCAAGCATTTTCATTGTACGTTCTGAATTCCCATCTTCCTATGGGTGGAAATCCATACCCAATAATACATGTATGGAAATAGATTTATACATGAATTTATATAAGTATGATGTAAAGCGTGAATCAAAATCAGAAACAATATTTTGTGGAACTCAATGCAGATGGACTATCTCATGAACATATGCATCTTCCAATTGTTCTACTATAATGGTTTATTATATAGGAAAAACTGTGGAACCTTTTACAATAGATCCAAAATTACCTAAATAGAGTCATTATTCCTATGAGCCTTCAGATGTCCTACCACAAATTCTACAGTCATGTCATCCCAATATCATTTTGCAATAGGAAATGTTTGTAGTAATCCTATAGGTAGTTGATGCTCCGCCTTTACTTGCTGACCGATGAAGCATATTGTCAAAAAACATGCTATCTAGTTTTTCATTTCATTCCACCAAAACAACCATCTTAGGTCACAATATATTTTGGTTACACCCCAATGAACCAACCAATTCGAGGAATGAAATTATCGGATGGGCTCCTCTTGCATTATCAATGGAATCACAACTTGATTCATCACACAGATGACTGCATCCTCATCTCTCAACCAATCTGAAGATGTCTCTCCCCTTCAAATAATTACCTCATGGATAATAACTCCAGATTCTCATACTATCTATCCAAGATCTATCTCAAAATCATAGAATCCACTAAAATGAAACTATATTCATCTTATTCTGACTATCATGATCCAATATATTCATTTTAGAAAGAAATTTCAAAATCTTACACTCTGCAATCGACTCCTAAACCATCTAAGTTAGTCTTTTCATGCAAGAGAAATCATCCACAATATTTCCCTTCCTGAGCATATATTCTAGTTCATAATCAAAGGACTACACATACTCTACCCATCACTAATGATGAAGATTCAAATCACATTTTGAAAATATATACATTAATTTCTTGTGAACTATAAAGACTATTATATTTTCTACAAAATTATAGTTCCTCTAACACATAATATCAGAAACTACTGCTTTTAACTCGTGGTCATGTGTAGGATAATTATGTTCCTGAGGCCTCAATCACAGAGTCCCATACAACACAAATTGATCCCCATGAAACAGTATAACTCCAATTTTGATCCAAAAAGTGTCAACATAAACCGTATACTTCTCATATGATTCTTTTAGGATTCATATCAGTGTTTATTTAATGTTCTTCTTCAACTACTGGAAATATCTCTCAAAATATTCTGACCATTGAAAATATACTCCCTATTTGGTCCAGCCCGAAATCAACTCTGCCAAATGGCAAAATTCATCGATTAATCTTCTGTAATATCCATCTAATCCTAGAAAGCTTCAGAAATAATAAAAATTATTGGGATGTTCCCATGAAACCACCGCATGATCCTTCTATGGGTCCACAAACACACTTTCCTTAGATTTTATGTTTCCCATGACGTGTACATGGTCAAAACAAAAAATGAAACTTAGATATAATAGTGTATAACTGATTCTCTTTCAGTGTACCCATGGTGATGTCAAGATGCTGGGCTTGATCTTCATGATTCAGGGAGTACACCAGGTTGTCATCCACATACACCACCACAAACTAATCCAAATATATGTGAAAGATAGTATTCATAAATTCCATAAATATTTATGGTTCATTTTTCAATCGAATCGGAATTAAGAAAAACTCATAATGGCTATACCGACTTCTAAAAGAAGGTATTAGTATATCAGAAGTCAATACTCTCAACTAATGATACCTTGATTTCAAATTAATCTTTGTTAACATATAATCTCCTTTAATTTTCCGAATAGATCATTGATACGCAGAAGAGGATAGTGGTTCTTCAAACTCATTTTTTCATCTTCCAGTAATCAACAGACAAACATAATCTCCAGTCAGACTTCTTTGAGATGAAAACATGTGATCCCTCTTACGACATATGTGGATGAATAAATCGATTATCCTATAACTCATTTGAATAAGTCTTGTGCTCTTGAAGCATAATTGGTGTAATTCTGTAAGGTGGAGTATATACTGGCCGATTCTCTAGTATGAGATCAATAATTAATTTCACATCTCTCTTCAGGTGGTATCACTTAGAAGTATTTAGGAAATATATCCTGAAATAGTTCCACTACTGGTAGAAGGAAATCTTTCCTAAGACCCCCCAAATCCAACAAAAGACTTGAAATATGGTCCTTGAGTTATCCTAGTTGTTGAGTAATCATTCCTACTCATCCCACCTAGATATCACACAATCCAAAATGAATATTATAGTCACCCATAGTAGACACAAAGGTCACTCTCCTCTAGTTCTAATCGATGTGGGCTCAATATATGACTATCCAATCCATACCCACACCTATGTCGATGTCTATCATATCAATAACACTTATATACCATAGGAAATGATATTTCCTGATATCTATTGACCATCCCTTTAAAAATCGTTATCTATAGACCGCACTCCTAATGGTGTATCTATAGTCATAACCCCACTCACAAACTCCACATCTGGGCTCAAACCATTAATGAGTTTTGAATATATAAATGAATGTGAGGCTCTAGTATCAAAAAAACAACTAGGTAAAGTAAAATAAACTATGATATTACCTCTCACTTTCGATGGTCCCTTCTCTCTATCCACATTCGTAGGATTCACTGCGTGTAATAGTGTTGCTAATTTTATTGTGATGTTGTCTGACTCCCCTAAGTCGAACCACTCTACTGATGTTGGATATCCAACCCAAAAGCCCCGTGTTTACTACCTCTACCGAATATTCCAATATAATTCTAACTTCCAGACCAATATGCAACAGAAGATCCTCTTACACCACTCTTATTGCGCCCGGTTTCTTCTTCAATACCAGCCTATCACTAAAACCAGTAGAATTTCAATATATTTATAATATTTCTGTAAGATTGACACTCTACTAGATATTGGTAATAGTGTCTGTTCCAACCAGATTAGTGATATATCAACCCTGTAAGGCCCTATCCAGCATAACCTCCTCTCAGCATAGTCTTCATCCAGTTACTATGGGAATTTTTTTTAAAAAAGTGCTTCTTGCTCTCTGAATTCGAACCCCATGTTCACTTAATATCTACTACCATTCGAGTACTAGAATCTTCGTCAAGGTTTCCTACAATTCTATGAGCATTATCAATCACTTATATACACATCTTCAGCCGGAAGATATTCACCTGCAACTTTATCTCAAACGTAAGTCCATCCTACAAAAATTTCAACGTAGTTGCCTAATATCATTATAAGGCTGGGGAAAATAATTTTAGCTCTATGTAGTATCCATAATTTTCCATAACTAAAAATCCCTCAAGTTCCATATGCATGAACTAAAAAGCTTCTCTTTTCATATCATATCTTGGTAATAGTGATCCATGAACCTCTCCAAGATGTCCTTTGATAACATACCTTCAGTCTGTCCAGTTCATGTCTGAATGTCCTTCCAGCACATTGTTGATATCCAGAGTATATAAACGACCAAATTGACCTTACTCTCAGCCAGATTATCCAAAATGGTCATGTATCTTCTCTTTGTAATCAACCCAAATTTGAGCTCATACAATACAACACTCTAGTAAAATTCAGAGGGTTATGAAACTAATACACCCTTTTCAACTCATACAAACTTTTCAAACCTACCCTGGGTCTCATTCCATGAATTTCATGATGTGTGTAATGTTATCTCAAAACATATCCACTTCGCCTTCAGTTGGTATGATCAACACCTCAAGTTCCCTAACTGGAAAAAAAATACTTCGGCACACCCCTCGGTCGTCACCTCAATAAGAATTGGGGATGCAATATCTCTACAAAGACAAATACACGTCCCAATTATCAGAACATAACCATATAAAATTTACCTAACATTAAATAATCACAATAAGTTTTTCCCCCACATAACCACATGGTCTAAATTATAGTTCTATCACTACCCTTAACCATAATCTTATTATGTATTGATTAAAAAGGGTAAACACAATATCATAATCTTGTTTATCATTTAGAAACCCAATTATTCTAATTTTTGTATCATTTTACAGTCATTATCAATTCATGTTAGGCACCATTTTTCATTATAATTTTACATTAAGGAAACAGTTCTATCTCAATGACATGTGCCTGTCGTGGGGTGTGGGAAAAACAAATATTACCTAAGTTAAAATGAAGTAGGGTGGTTATCCTAGGTTTTCTCCAGAGAAGAGTGCACAACAATTAAGCTGTCACCTTAAAATAAGATCAAGAAGTGTGGTTGTTTTTCTAAATTTGATTGATTTTTGAAAAGGAAAGAAAGAAACTAATCAAAGGAAGGAAATTTAAGAAAAATATTTTAAACTACTTAACAAATCAAGTGATTGAAACTATTATATAAGAAGGGTGATTAGGTCAGAGTTGGTTCTCTATTTGTAATTCTATCATAGTTCCAATTTATCCAATTCTCTTCTGCTAAACCGTTAAGAGTGAGAATCCACAATCGTTTCTTCTCACTCCCTTGGTCAATTAAAAATGTGAGAATAAACCTTATTAAAATATTAGGTTGGTATACTCTCCTTACAATGTGTAATAGAGTTGTAGAAAATACTCCCAATTATCTTAATCAATTCCCAATCGGGTCTTGTTTATCCCAAGTAATCAAAAACATTCACTACTCCTCACACATGTACCGGTGATCACCAAGTACTTCACCAATAAGTCCCAGTCTATTCCATCGTTTATAAACCAGAACCTAGTGGAGGGATATATTTATCATTGACCAAATATAAATGATCAACAAAATCTAAATTCAGATACAATCGTACATGATAATAAAAACTGTTATAGGAAATTGAAACTGATTCACAGAAGAGAAGAGGATTTTAAAACATTAAGAGAAGGAACTCATCAAATACAACATGGAAAAACTATCCTTTCCCAACCACACATAAGTATAACCCACCATAGTAAGGTTAATTTTTACTAAGGGGAAATAATAATTCATTACAAAACTAAGAAGAACAAAAGAGAGAAAACAAAGAACGGAAAATTTGATGCTCCAGATTCTATCCTCCGGACGTTTGCCTCTGTTATGAACACCATCCGGCCGAAACACACTCAGGACCCTTCTTATATAATGTTATAAATGAATTTTTATATCAACCCTCAAAATATGAGAGTCTTTGGGCAGGTGTAAAGAAATATATGGCCGAATCATTGAAAATTACTTTTCTAGACGCCAAACACTGTTTCACCCACTCTACTTGGCCGCGCCCAAAAGATGCTTTAATGAGATTCATATTTTATGAAATTTACTATGAACCTTACCTTGAAAGTACTATGTCGACACCAGCTGGAATAACCTCATTATAAGGTCGGATGAAGGAGATATTACTTATTTAATGCAGTGGGGTCCATTCTACCTTCCAAACTGATTTCTCCACTTGATTGAATTTTCTGTACCATTGGGTTTCAAATTGGGTGTTGGTACATAAGTCACATTTTAATAAAACAATCATTTAAATCCTAAAAAAATGATTCATTTCAATTGGACCCATATTATAAAAGTTATTCCCAAAAAAAGAAGCTATATAAAACTTCCAATTTTACAGAATTACCCCATTTTCACATTTATGCACAAAATACACAAAAAACACATAAATGATGCAAATAAACTATAATTTAACCATTGGGAGGGATTAAATAATTTTAAAAAATATAAATAATAATGAAAATATTAACTCTATAAATTCCCCCACACTTATCACTTGGACTCCTTGACAAGTCAGAATCAAAATAAAATCAAAGTAATTTCAAAACACATATCCATGAGATCCACCAATTTGAAAACAAGAAACAAAATATATCATGCCTCATCAAAATCTATTATTTCATTATCTTAATTTAAGATCATTCAATATAGTTAATCTTTATTTATCATCCCATGCACACAAAAAACTTACCTAACTTCATTATCTCTCATCACACAAATTTTCAATTTTTTAGCAATGTCTTTCTCATCCAAACTCATACAAGGGCTACCATAGGCTTGATAAATTCCTACATATCAACCTGATGTGAGTCAAATACATATGTACATCATTAAGGATTTTCAAGGTTGTTTTGTGGCTTTAGGTTGGTAGGATTTAGATGTAAATATTTTGAGGCTGAATGTAGAGGGCTTGGCTCTTTTTGAAGAAAAATTGCATTAATCTAAATTTCACAAAAGTATGGTCTCCTCTTCACTCCCCTGAGTAGAAAATAAGCTCCTTCTTCATGGAATATCAAGGACTGATCACAATGTTCATCATTTCAGCAGCAAACATTTAAATCTTCTCAAATATAATATTTCTTGAAAGCTCCAGAAAAGGAACAACTTTCTTTTTTTACATTAGAAGCTCCAGAAAGGCACATCTTCTCTCATCATGAAATCTCTAGAAAAGGCATAAATTTTAGAAAGATGGTTTTTTTTCAACATAAATAACATCTCTTCAAAAACAATCACCCAATGTATCCCCAAATAAGGTAGTACAATACAAGACATATTCCCCCCACACTTATGTTCAAATAGATCATGCAATTTCACTTCAAGAGCTGGTTGGATAGGGAAATTTGGCTTGTAATGTTGCTAACCTAACAGGTTGTTCATTTATTCTATGGGATACAAGGATTAAATGTATAATGTGGGACATTATAAAAATGTCTATCTTGAAAAGGGGGCTTTAAAATCAAAGAAATTCCCCAACCATTTAAAACACATGTCCCTCAAACCATCATGTTTTGATAGGAATAAATAAAATTCTAGATAAATCAAGCATGGTATGGTTCTCTCAAGAAGTGAGGTAAAAGAAAAGATTATGAAAATTAGGTTTATAATCCTCACAGAAATGTGATTTCAAATTTAAAGACAGTGAATTATGGCATGAGATTTAAAAATCAGAGTAATTTTCATGAATGTACCAAATATTTGAACTTGAAACAATTTCATGTTCAGCATTCATTTAAGCTTAGTTTCATGGGATAAATTTTTTCAGTCATTGAAATGGGTTTTAGAAATTTTTGATGATAATAATTTTAGCTCAAAAGTTTAAAAAATACACAAAAATTTGAAAGACACGCAAATTTTTTTTTGAAACAAATAATTGAAAATACTAAACAACATTGGTTCCCTCACCAAAAATTAAATGATACAATGTCCATAATGAATTAAAATTGATTTAAAATGTATGAATATTTTTAATTGAATCATCACAATCAATAAAGTGTAAATGAAGTGTACAAAATGACTTATTGGTAGAGCAATGTTGAGTTAAGCTCCTAAGTGCGACGCATATAAAAACCTACAAAAAAAGGTAGATAATAAAAACATAATAAATTTATTGAAAATAAATAAAATAGAAATACATTGAGAATAGAAGGATAGATCTTGGTTTTATCCCGCAAGGGGGCCTTGGGTTTTGACTGCCTCCAGATGGGCAGTTTCAGTTGGTTATCCCCAATCCGATGGTGGGTGAAATTTCTTTAATATGAACCACCAGAACTTCTTCTTTCCATCTTGAACATCTTTATTTATGTTGAGGACTACATGGATATGGTAACCCAAATCCACCCCTATAAAAATGATATTCTTCGTGTATGGTGGGGTTAGGATTAAGAATGAGTCCTCCTCTTTATTAGTTTCCAATTTCATAACTTCTTCTTCATTCTCCAGCAGTTCCTCGAGGTATGATTCAAAGTAAGCATCTTGTGTCTCTTTTTCCACAAGAAAGTCCACTAGGATCTCATCATGAACTCCTTCCAATAAATGATCACCATGTTTGGGGAGCATTAGGTGTTCCTCTTCAGGAGTATCATCTTCTTTTTCCTCATCCACCAAGGCAATACATTTGTTGTCCGAACCTGAAAATTTCAAGCAAGGTAAGGTGATACTCAATTCAGATTCTATATAATCAGAATGAAAATATTTAAGAAAAAGATTATCTCTCTTAAGTATCTTGAATTCAATTTATTCTTAAGTATGAGGTTCCTCTTGTAGTTTAATTTCACAAGATAGAGGTAGGTAGTCAGGCTCCTCTATCTTTTCTTCCACTGCTTTGGTGGTGTCTTCCTTCATTGGTTCTGGATCTTCTACTTTGTAAGGAATATGTGGATAAATTAGTTCTTCACACTCATTCCATAATTCATCTATATATTTTTTTTCTCTCACATATATCTCAATAAGTAATTCTTCTTTCTTGTCCTCCTCGGGTTCATTCATAGGTTCTGGTTTTTTAATCATTGCACGAACATATTCAAATGCATGTTCTACATTATTCTCTAGTTTTTCTATGTAATTTTTAAGTTCTTTCATATGAACTATATCATAACTAGACTCATTTAATTTTTCTAAATGTGGGTAGTTGTTATGTGAATTAAAGAAATAATCATTTGAAAACATCATGTAAAAATATTTATCTATGTTTTTTAAGAAAAGTGTTAAATATTTATAATGAGATTGTGGCACTACCTCCCCGGAAAAGGCTCCAAGTTTTGACATGTCCCTATCGTGGGGTGTGGAAAAAACAAATATTACCTAAGTTAAAATGAAGTAGAGTAGTTATCCTAGGTTGTCTCCAGAGAGTAGTGCACAACAATTAAGCTTTCACTTTAAAATAAGATCAAGAAGTGTGGTTGTTTTTCTGAATTTTATTGATTTTTGAAAAGGATAGAAAGAAAATAAACAAAGGAAGAAAATTTAAGAAAATTATTGAGAACCAAAAAAAAATCAAGTGATTGAAACTATTATATAAGAAGGGTGATTAGGTCAGAGTTGGTTCTCCATTTGTAATTCTATCATAGTTCCAATTTATCCAATTCTATTCTGCTAAACCATTAAGAGTGAGAATCCAAAATCATTTCTTCTCACTCCCTTGGTCAATTAAAAATGTGAGAATAAACCTTACTAAAATATTAGGTTGGTATACTCTCCTTCCAATGTGTAATAGATTTGTAGAAAATACTCCCAATTATCTTATACAATTCCCAATTGGGTCTTGTTTATCCCAAGTAATCAAGAACATTCACTACTCCCCACACACGTACCGGTGATCACTGAGTACTTCAACACTAAGTCCTGGTATATTCCATCATTTATAAACCAGAACCTAGTGGAGGGAGATATTGATCATTGAAAAAATATAAATGAAAAATAGAATCTAAAATCAGATACAATCATACATGATAATAAAAACTATTATAGGAAATTGAAACTGATTCACAGAAGAGAAGAGGATTTTAAAACATTAAGAGAAGGAACTCATGAAATAAAACATGGAAAACCTCCCCTTCCCAAATCACACAGAATTTTACGCCACCATAGTATGGTTAATTGTGACAAATAGGAATGAAGAATTCATTACAAAACTAATAATAACAAAAGAGAGAAAACAAAGAACAGAAAATTTGATGCTCCAAATTTTGTCCTCCAAAAGTTTTCCTCTGTTCTGCCCACCATCTGGCCGAAAAGCACTAAGGTCCCTTCTTATATAATGTTATAAATGACGTTTTATATCAACCCTCAAAATGTTAGAGTCATTGGAAAGGTGTAAAGAAAGATATGTCTGAATCAATGACCATTACTTTTCTGGCCTCCAAACACTATTTCACCCACTCCACTTGGACGCGCCCAAAAGATGCCTTAATGAGATTCATATTTTATGAAATTTAATATGAACCATACCTTGAATGTCCTATATCGACACCATCTGGAAGAACCTCATTATATGGTCAGAAGAAGAAGATATATCTTATTTATCCAGTGTGGTCAATTCTTCCTCCCAAGCTAATTTCCCCTCTTCAATGAATATTTTGTACCATTGGGTTTCGAATTTTGTCTTGGTCCAGAAGGAACATTTGAATCCCACAAGAATAGGAATCCTAAAAAATAGGATTCACTTTAATTGGACCCATATTATAAAATTTATGCTCAAAAAATAGAAGCAATATAAAACTGCCAATTTTACAGAATTACCCCATTTTCACATTTAAGCCCAAAATACACCAAAAACACATAAATGATGAAAATACAGTAACATTGAATAATTGGGTTGGATTAAATAATTGAAAAACATATAAATAATAATGAAAATATTAACTCTATATATTCCCCCACACTTATCACTTGGACTCATGGACAAGTCAGAATCAAAATAAAATCAAAGTAAATTAAAAACACATATCTATGAGATCCACCAATTTGAAAACAAGAAACAAAATATATCATGTCTCATAAAAATATATTATTTCATGCTCTTAATTTAAGATAATTAAATATATTTACTCTTCATTTCTCATCCCGTTCACACGAAACACTTACCTAACGTCATTATCTCTCATCACACAAATTTTCAATTTTTTATGAATGTCTTTCTCATCCAAACTCGTACAAGGGTTACCATAGGCTTGATAAATTACTACATATCCAACCGATGTGAGTCAAAGACATATGTTTATCATGAGGGATTATCAAGGTTGTTATGTGGATTTAGGTTGGTATGATTTAGATGTAATTATTTTGAGGCTGAATATAGAGGGCTTGGCTCTTTTTGAAGAAAAATTGCATTAATCTAAATTTCACAAAAGTATGGTCTCCTCTTCACTCCCCTTAGTAGAAAATAAGCTCCTTCTTCGTGTAATATCAAGGAATGTTCACACAGTTCATCATTTCAGTAGAAAATGTTTCAATCTTCTCAAATATATCATTTGTCGAAAGCTCTAGAAAAGGAACAACTTTCTTTTTTTACATTAGAAGCTCCAGAAAGGCACAACTTCTCTCATCATGAATGCTCCAGAAAAGGCACAACTTTCAGCAAGATGTATTTTTTTCAACAGCAATAACATATCTTCAAAAAACAATTCAAACAATGTTTCCCCAAATAAGGTAGTACAATACAAGACATATTCCCTCCAATCTTATGTTCAAATAGATCATGAAATTTCACTTCAAGAGCAGGTTGGATAGGGAAAATTGGCTTGTAATGTGGATAACCTAATAGGATGTTCATTTATTCTATGAGCTACAAGGACTAAATGTATAAGGTGGGACATTATAAAAAGGATTATCTTGAAAAGGGGGCTTTAAAATCAATGAAATTCTTCAATAATTTAAAACACATGTACCTCAGACCCTCAAGTTTTGATAGGAATAAATCAAATTCTGGTTAAATAAAGCATGGTATGGTTCCCTCAAGAAGTGAGGTAAAAGAAAAGATTATTAAAAATAGGTTTAGAATTCTCACAGGAATGTGATTTCAAATTTAAAGGCAGTGAATTATGGAATGGGATTTAAAAATCAGAGTAATTTTCATGAAAGTACCAAATATTAGAAGATGAAACAATGTCATTTTTAGCATTCATTTAAGCTTAGTTTCATGGGATAAATTGTTTCAATCATTGAAATGGGTTTTAGAAATATGTGATGATAATCATTTTAGCTCAAATGTTTCAAAAACACATAAAAATTTGAAAAACACAAAATTTTATTTTGAAACAAATAATTGAAAACACTAAACTACATCGGTTCCCTCCCCCACACTTAAATGATACAATGTCCACAATGCATTAAAATTGATTTAACATGTATGAATATTTTTAATTGAATCATATCAATAAATAACGTGTAATGGAATGTTACAACCTGACTTATAGGTAGTGAAATGTTAAGTTATGCTCCTAAGTGCGACACATATAAAAACCTACAAACAAAGGTAGATAAAAAAACATAATAAATTTATTGAAAATAAATAAAATAGAAATAGAATGAGAATAGAAGGATAGATGTTGGTTTTATCCCCCAAGTGGGCCCTGGGTTTTGACTGCCTTCATATGGTCAGTTTCAGTTGGTTATCCCCAATCTGATGGTGGGTGAAGTTTCTTTAATATGAACCACCAGAACTTCTTCTTTCCATCTTGAACTTCTTCATTTCTGTTGAGGACTACATGGATATGGTACACCAAATCCAACCCTATGAAAATGATATTCTTTTTTTATGGTGGGGTTAGGATTAAGAATGAGTCCTCCTCTTTATTGGTTTCCAATTTCATAACTTCGTCTTCATTCTCCAGCGGTTCCTCAAGTTATGATTCAAAGTAAGCATCTTGTGTCTCTTTTTCCACAAGAAAGTCCACTTGTATCTCATATTTAACTCCTTTTAATAAATTATAACCATTTTTGGGGAGCTCTAGGTGTTCCTATTCAGGTGTATCTTCTTCTTTTTCCTCATCCACCAAGGCAATACATTTGTTGTCCAAAACTGAAAATTTCAAGCAAGGTAAGGTGATACTCAATTCAGATTCTATATAATCAGAATGAAAAGAGTTACGAAAAATATTATATCCCTTAAGTATCTTGACTTCAATTTCTTCTTCAGTATGAGGTTCCTCTTGTAGTTTAATTTCACAAGATAGAGGTAAGTAGTCGTGCTCCTCCATTTTTTCTTCCACCGTTTTGGTGGTGTCAAACTTCATTGGTTCTGGATCTTATACTTTGTAAGGAATATGTGGATCAATTATTTCTTAAAAATCATTCTAGAATTAATCTAGATCTTTTTTCTATCCCACATGTAGCTCAATAGGTAATTCTTCCTTCTTTTCCTCCTCAGGTTCATTCATAGGTTCTGGTTTTTCCATCATTGCACAGACATATTCAAATGCAAGTTCTACTTTGTTCTCTAGTTTTGCTATTTCATTTTTATGTTTATGCATCTGAACTATGTCAAAACCAACCTCATTTAATTTTTCTAAATGTGGGTATTTGTTATATGAGTGAAAGAAATAATCATTTGAAAACATCATGTAAAAAATATTTTTTTATGTTTTTTTTTAAAAGTGTTAAATATTTATAATGAGATTGTGGCACTACCTCCCCGTCAACGGTGCCATGTTTTGACACATGTCTATTGTGGGGTGTGGAAAAAACAAATATTACCTATGTTAAAATGATTTAGAGTGGTTATCCTAGGTTGTCTACAGAGAGGAGTGCACAACAATTAAGCTGTGACCTTAAAATAAGATCAAGAAGTGTTGTTATTTTTCTGAATTTGATTGATTTTTGAAAAGGAAAGAAAGAAACTAAACAAAGGAAGGAAATTTAAGAAAAATATTGAGAACATCATAACAAATAAAGTGATTGAAACTATTATATAAGAAGTGTGATTAGGTCAGAGTTGGTTCTCCATTTTTAATTCTATCATAGTTCCAATTTATCCAATTCTATTCTACTAAACCGTTAAGAGTGTGAATCCACAATCATTTCTTCTCACTCCCTTGGTCAATTAAAAATGTGAGAATAAACCTTACTAAAATATTAGGTTGGTATAATATACTTCCAATGTGTAATAGTGTTGTATTAAATACTCCCAATTATCATAGGAAATTCCAAATCGGGTCTTGTTTATCCCAAGTAATCGAGAACATTCACTACTCTTCACACATGTACCGGTGATCACTGAGTACTTCACCACTAAGTCCCAGTATATTGCATAGTTTATAAACCAGAACCTAGTGGAGGGAGATATTGATCATTGGCCAAATATAAATTAAGAAAATAATCTAAAATCAGATACAATCATACATGATAATAAAAACTGTTATAGAAAATTGAAACTGATTCACATAAGAGAAGAGGATTTTACAACATTAAGAGAAGGAACTCATGACATACAACATGGAAAAAATCTCCTTCCCCAATCATACATAATTTTACCCCACCATTTTAAGGTTAATTGTGACTATGGGGACAGAATAATTCATTACAAAACTAAGAAGAAGAAAAGAGAGAAAATAAAGAACAGAAAATTTGATGCTCCAGATTCTATCCTCTAGAAGATTTCCTCTGTTCGGCCCAACAGCAGGCCGGAACTCACTGATGTTACTTCTTATATAACGTTAGAAATGATGTTCTATATCGAAACTAAAATATTTAAAGTCATTGGATAGGTTTAAAGAATGATATGGCCAAATCAATAACCATTACTTTTCTGGCCGCCAAACACTGTTTCACCCACTCCAATTGGACGCGACCAAAAGATGCCTTAATAAGATTCATATTTTATGAAATTTAATATGTACTGTCCCATGAAAGTATTATATTGACACCAGCAAGAAGAACCTCATTCTAAGATCGTATGAAGGAGATATTATTTATTTAATGAAGAGGGGTCCATTCTTCCTGCCAAACTGATTTCTCCACTTGATTGAATTTTCTGTACCATTGGGTTTCGAATTGGGTCCTAGTCCAGAAGGAAAATTTGAATCGAACAAGCATAGGAAACCTAAAAAAATGATTCACTTAAATTGGACCCATATAATTAATGTTATGCCCGAAAAACAGAAGCTATATAAAACTGCCAGTTTTACAGAATTACCCCATTTTCACATTTAAGCCCAAAATACACCAAAAACAAATAAATGATGAAAATAAACTAACATTGAATAATTGGAAGTGATTAAATAATCTAAAAAGATATAAATAAAAATTAAAATATTAACTCTATCACTCAAATACTTAACCATAACCCATTTCCTCACGCATTCCCAAAAATATGGATATCACAATAACCTAGAATTCGTAGAATGATTCATGCAAAGTGAACTCTCATGCCTTTTTGGACCACAAATCAATACTAAAAAATTCTCCAACACAATAATCACATGACACCACAAGTGCATCACCCAATGTGAAGTAGCATCCATCTTTAACAAAAAAATAATAATAATAATCCAACCACGAGTACATGGGTTATTCCCCATACATGGATTTGAAACTCCCATGAATGAGAACATTAACAATACCTAAATATTCATAGTCTATTATATATGTTTCACAAAATAGTAAGAAAAAATAAGAAGAACGAAATCCTCCTCTGATACCACTTTGCAACATCCTAACCTGGGAGACACATGATAGTACCCTAAGACGGTTTTCCACCTATCCTGAAGTGAACATCCCCATATGCTAAAGGCTACCGACTAGCTTCAAAAGTGTTGTAAGTTATTTAGGGGGTGACTATACCATCAGTTATCACAGTAACATGCCATTAAAAATAAATAAACCAAACATGAAACATATATAATGAGGAAAATACTCATATCACAAGATAACCAAATAGAAAATACAATAGTCAGAAAAATGAAAACATGCTATGAAAATATACATGTTATGTGTTTATTTTGAAACTGAAAATAAAGACAATGTGTGGGAAATCCTTGTCATGTCTCCCCTTCAACCCGAGCCCTAATCCTGGTTGGCCACATGACCCCTGGCTCATCTCACCATAGGCCAGGGGCTGCCGACTAGCAGCGTGGGTGTAATGGTAAGTCAGTGGGGAGACTTCACCCCCATGTCAGAGTACATAGTGATATATCAGCAAAGTAATAAAAATAGAGGAAGCACAACCAATGGTAAACAGGAGAAAAAGGGAAACATACAAACCAAAAAATAGATGTAAGAAAAACCCTAATAAATATAAAAAATCTTCATAGGCAGTGTCTGATATAAAATGTATTTATGGAATGCTGATATAGTAGAAATATCTTGCAATCATGCTATACAGAAATAAAAAAGGAACAAAAAAAAATTAGTCGATGAGCATCTCTATCCAAGGTCGGTCCTCTAATCCAGAATGCCATCTAGACAGATGTGTATCAACAACATGATGTTGGGCCTTTTCCCCTACTAGTACCTACAGCAGTAAGGTCTATACAAGTGCCAAGGAGGCCGCCGGGGTAGGGTGCAAGACAAGTCTCAGTAGTCCACCACCAACAGGGTCTATGTGTAATCCAAATTGGTTTTCATTGGCAATAGTGAGAAATAGACAACAAGTAATGAAAATTAAATAACCAACCCTCCCGCTCAGGTGCTGAAAGGATACATGGCGGGACTACCTACTTCATCTTGTGGGTGGAAATCTGAACAATCACAATAGATATAAGTACATAGATATAGGTTATCACTGGAATGTGGTAAACATGCCTCTAATCAATGCTCCTCAAATATGTAATAATCATCACTGGTACAAGGTATGAATGCCTTTCATCCACAAGAATTATAGCTGGCATGAGGAAGAATGACTCCCACCCATAAAGGTTATATAGGCACAAGGTATAAGTGCATCTATTTCTATTACACATAGGTTCATCTGGCATGGGGTACGAATGCCTCCCGCCCAGACACAGAGATTAATCTGGAATGGGGTAAGAATTCCTCCCACCCACACACAGAGATTCATCTGGAATGCGGTAAGAATGCCTCCCGCCCACACACGGGTTATCACAAGCGTGTCAACATTGTATGGAATAACCATTCACATCACAATATATAAGGCAATATATCTTATATCATTTCACAATATATAAGGCAATCCATCTTATAATATCACATAATCACATCTCAAGGCACATACATTTCAATTTATTCAAGGGGTTCAGGCTATCTCATCCTAGCCAACATCTAACCAAGTCATCTCATTTTCCTAACATGGAAAATTCCCATTCAAGATATATCATTAATGTCCAAATGTGAAAAATGGCCAAATCTCAAGGTATATCACCTATGGATGACCTTACCTAGTCTATACAACATTTAAATTCCTTATCCAGGTTAGATTCATCAATCTCATACCACATGGGTCATTTATATATGAATGTGTCATTATAAATAAGGGGTTTAGAAAAAGAAAAACCATGGAATGACGATATAAACTCACAGCAGCAAAAACCTGTAATGATAACCATGTGACCATCTATATTAGGCTTGTAGGCATAGGCTCCACTGATATCGACCTCAGATTCACAGTTGGTGGGAAGAGATATGAGTATTAGTCCAATGACCTGAAAATATGGCATATGATCCTGTAGAAAAATAGCGAAATGAAAACCAAGAGTTATCTAGGAAAGAAGGGTGCGTTAGGTAAGCCTTACATTGGGGGATCCAACGCCTTAGATGGATTGAGAATCGGATTCTAGATGAAGAAACCACCAAGAAATTAGAGGGAGGAGGGTTTTGGAGCTCAAAAGAGGATTCCCTTAGGTTCTGTCTATGGAAAACCGAAAAGAAAGCGTTTAGGCTTAAATATAATTTAAGGGGAAAATGGTAATTTTCACTCAGAAAAGGTTCACACGGTTGCGGCGCACAGTTTACCCAAGCTCTGCATAAACTGTGCGCACCTCACTACCTCTCAGACAACATCCATAGGGCTGTGCAGCCTGGTCCACATGGTCGTTCTCCGCAGCAGGTGCCCCTGTTTGCAGTCATACGGTTTATCCAAAACCTTGCATAGACCGTGCACAGGTCATGCACCATAGTTTACATGTCCATTTCTCAAACTCCGAGGCTCCAAACAATCCCCGGACACTCCCCGGACCTTCCTTAGGATGATACACACATTACAAAAACTTTAAGGAATGATTTGGAATCAAAATTAACGATCCTTACCTTTGTCAAAGAGTTGGGTCGTTACAACCTCCCAACCATAAAAAAACTCGCCCCCGAGTTGGTCTTCTGAGGGTACAGAGGTGTCATCAATGAAAAGATCTGGCCACTGAGAACATATATCATCTTCCTACTCCCAGTTCATGTCCTGTACCCGGCCGTGCTCCCATAGCACCCATATAAGAGGAACAATCCTGCCACAGAGTGTCTTCACACTCCGGTCAACAATTCACATCGGATACTCCTTGAAGGAAGCATCCATATCCAGTTCAACCTCATCATGTTGAAAAACATGAGTCATATATGAAAATTACCGATGTACATGAGATACATGAAAACATCGTGCATGGCCAGATATCTCTACGGAAGTGCAAGCTGGTAAGCCACAGGTCCGATCCACTTCATCACCTCAAAGGGTCATATGAACCTCGGTGATAGCTTACCCTGATTCTGTATACGTCTTTTCCTCATCCTGGGTGAGACCTTGAAGAAAACTCGGTTCCCAACCTCGAACTCAAGAGGTCACCAGTGCTTGTTAGATTAGGAACACTGTCTAGACTGAGCTGGCTTCATAAACTTCCTAATAAGTTGTGTTTTCTCTGTAGTTTCTTGCACAAGCGGTTGTCCTAGAACAACTACCTCCCCTATATCAAGCCAACACAAAGGCGAGTGACAAGGCCTACCATATAAGGCTTCATAGGTAGCCATCTCAATGGTAGCCTAGAAGCTATTGTTATAACTGAACTCGACAAGAGGAATGCATTTCTCCCATGAACATCCAAAATCAAGAACACAGGAACGTAACATATACTCTAGTACCTGTATAGTCTCCTCGGTCTGTCTGTCAGTATGCAGGTGATAGGCCGTGCTCAAAAGTACCTTCATACCCAAGCCCTTCTGTAAACCCTGCCAGAACCGAGGTGTAAAACAAGGATCTCTATCCGAGACAATAAAATGAGGTGATCCATGAAGGCCCACTATATTCTTGACATATAGTCTTCCCAATTCATCAACTGTGATGGTCTCCCGCATCAGTAAGAAATGTGCGACCTTCGTCAGACGGTCGACGATAACCCATATTGTATCATTTCCATGAGGTGACCTCGGTAAACTGGTTACAAATTCCATAGAAACATCATCCCATTTTCACTCTAGAATGGACAACGGCTGCAAAAACCCTACGAGATGCTGATGTTCCGCCTTCACCTGCTGACAGGTGGAACAATGCATGATAAAACCGGTTATCTCCTGCTTCATGTTAGGCCACCAGTACTATCGTCGCAAATCACGATACATTTTGGTGATGCTTGGGTGAACTTCCCATGCTGAGGCAAGGAGATCCTTCATTAGATACTCTCTGATGTCTTCTGGGACCCATACACACCCAAAAACCAACAAAGTATCACTTTGTTCCATGGTCTAATCTTTAGAGGCATCATCAACAACACTTTCTCATAGAACAAGGCCTTCTGGACCTGATAACTTTCTTACCCTGGCCTGTTCGAAAAAGAGTAGATGTCACTGCTAAGGCTGAGATAACAGTTTGACCCTGATGCATCTGAACCTCAACGTGCATCTCCGAAAATAGGGCCATTAGCTTCCGCTCTTCATTAGATTCTCAAACCACTTGTGACTGAGTTTTCTGACTCAGCGCATCAGCTATTGAATTTCCTTTCCCAGGAGTGTAGGCCAGTTCGAAATCAAAGTATTGCAGGTACTCGACCCAGCTGCGTTTCCTGAGATTTAGATCCCATTGACTGACGATATATTTGATGATTTTGTGGTCAGTGACCACCACAAAATGCACTCCCAACAAATAGTTTCTCCAACAACTTAAGGCATGTACAACTGCGATGAGCTCGAGGTCATGTGTTGGATAATTCCGCTCATGGGGCTTTAAGTGACGAGAACCATATTTAATGACTCGGTCATCCTGCATCAAGACAGCTCCAAGCTTGATACCTGACGTAGCACAATAGACCATATAATCATTTCCTGGCTCTGGAAAGATCAGTATCAGTGCTGAAGTTAGTCTCCCCTTTAGTTCCTGAAAAACTACTTCATAAGGTTCTAAACAATCGAATCTCACCCCCTTTTTGGTCAAAGAGGTATGTGGTGCAGCTAGTCTTGAAAAGTCCTAAAAGAAACACCTATAATATCCAGAAATCCCCAAGAAAATCCTAATATCAAAGACGTTCTTGGGCTGCACCCATGAAATTACAGCACTCACCTTCTAAGGGTCAACTGCAATTCCAGACTCGTAAATAATATGACCAAGGAAGTGAACCTTATTTATCCAAAAGTTTAATTTAAGGAGCTTAACATAATGCTAATGCTCTCTTAGTGTATTCAGTACGATATCAAGATGGGTTTCATGGTTGTGTCTCTACCGTGAATAGACTAAGATATCATCCACAAATACAACCACAAAAGAATCAAGGTAAGGGTGAGAAATCTGGTTCATAAGAGCTATAAACACTATAGGTGAATTCGTAAGCCCAAACGGCATGACTAATTACTCATAGAGACCTTACCTGCTCCTGAATGCCGTTCGAGGTATGTCCGAAGTCTTAACATGCACCTGGTGATAGCCCGACCTCAAATATATCTTTGATAACACCTTCACTATAACGACCCATACTTTACATACATTATTAATACTTAAAAATTGAAGCACACTTATTACAACATATGAAAAAACCACAAAGGACCGCATAGGTATAGTGTCTTTAGAAACTCGGAAACATAAACAACTGGTTCATAAATCTTCTACAGTGTCTCCCATTTATTTCATCATATATAGGGTACCTTTTAGCATATTCTACTTAATATCCATCTTCCTGACCTGGGGAAAAGAAAACCTAAAAGGGTGAGCTCAAATGCTCAGCAAGGGAAAATAAAGGAAATAAAAATCATATCATATCTTTTTGAAAATCATAACCTGCAAAAGAGATCATAATATCTTAACATGGAATAAATCATAGAAGTGAAAATGAGATCCCCATAATCATTAAAATGAAACTTGAAACTTTGTGGCATGCACACATAATCATGGAAAATCATTTCTTGTTAGTCATGACTCATTTCCATGACTATCTTAGTGGACAGAGTCCCTTTCTGAACCGAGTCACCCTCGTTCCAGTCCTGTTTCACAGAATCGGTATAACCTATCGTTCCAGCCCTGTCTATCTCATGAGATATAAAATCATTACCCAATGCATTGGAGGGAGATATAGGTCCCACCCATCTTATAATGAATCCTTTCTTATGTGTGCCACATAATCATAAACCATACATCATAGCGTAACCCATGTAATAAAAATGGGATTCTTAAACAACATGACATCATAAAACAATTCATATAAGATAAAGGAATTCATAAAAATGTTTCCATCACAGCATTATCAAATCCATGTAATAATAGGGATAAAAACATAACCCTTTTATTATCTTATATGGAAAATAATTTTGATAAAATACTTGAACTCTATTCTTGAGGAAAATATCCTTTCTACTTTAAAAA
Organism: Viscum album; assembly: GCA_963277665.1. NCBI lineage: Eukaryota > Viridiplantae > Streptophyta > Magnoliopsida > Santalales > Viscaceae > Viscum > Viscum album. The sequence continues at coordinate 1,120,214,033 of OY728120.1, forward strand.
CATTTTTCCTTTCATAACATGTCATACGAATCTAAAATAAAAGAAGTTGATTAAAAATAAACTTGAAAACTTGTAAAGGAAGCTTCTTGGAAATAATGTTTTAAAAATCCATTCATGCCGTATAAGTTAAAAAAACATTCTTCATACTTTTGTCGGAAAAGTCAAAAAGTACCTCGTACGACAAAAGATTTCTTTCATAGATATTACTAAAAACTCACCGAAGGGTAAAAATGGATTTAAACAATTTTAGGTGGATGGAAATAATATTACATTTTGATGAAACATGGATGCGGATGATAAAATACACCCCAGTAAATACATACGAATAAACAATCTCGGATAAAAAATGAGATTGTGATATTTCCCTTACCTTAGGTCTGATTTGCTTTGTACGTGTCCAAAGATCCTTTATAATGGTTTAAATAATGTTATTGACTTATTCCAGAATCATAAATATTGATATGATATCATATATGGTCATATTCTTAGCTTCTTGTTAGTAATATTTCATTGTTACTTGTTACTCGGGTCTTTATTGCCTTTTGTTCTTATGCGTGTTTTGCCGAAAACATTCTTATTATTATTTTAAGGTTATAGATACCTTATATCCAGAATGGTATTAGTGTAACATATATCATATTTATTCATTCAATTCATTTATATAATTACTATGTAATGGTGATCATGTAGAACGAGTCGCATCACATCGTGGAGACGGTATTCCGTACGTACGCACGAGTGATGATATCATTCCTATGATCATGGAACTGTATTGGAGTATATATATATTATTTCAGTATCAATATTACTTTATAATAATCATAAATAGTTACTCATTACACCATTATACCCATCCTTGTAAAGTGATGGTGGAAAAATAGATTACACCACGGCGTGGAGACGGTATTCCGTACGTACGCACGCGCGGTGATTTCATTTTTCCATGGGATGGATAGAAGGTGAATTAGGGTTGTTTCATATTTATAATAACATATCAGTATGTAAGTAATACTGATGTTATTACTTTATCATGAAACAACTAAAGAAGAAGAAGTTGAAGAAGAAATAAATTGAAAAGATCGGTAATGGATATTACCTCTTCTTTGGAACGCCTCTTTGAATCCTCCACTTAGGGAACTAAGATTGGTCTTTGAAGAATACCAGGACCTCTAGGATTATTCTAGGGAAGTGGAGAGGAGAAAATTTCAGGGTTTGTCCGAGCTTGAGTGCTCAATTTGGTGTGAGGAGGAGGGGGAGGAGGTGCCCTTTTATAAGGGAGGAGAGGGGCACCTTAGGAATATCTCAAAATATTATTTTATATTAAAGTCAAAATCGGTTTATAATGGTTCCAAAGGGTCTTATTTCTAAGATAAAGTGGGGATGGGTCGAAATACTATCAACCAATAGGATTTATACAAATTTAGGGTATTATTTTAACCTTATCAATTAGATTTAACTCTAAGTTAAATAATTTAACTTTTACCGTGTCTTTTTGTTTTCTTTCACTATATGGTTAATACACTTACTATAACATGCCAAAAGAACCCCAAATTGTTTATTATTAATATATATATCCTTATCTATGTCATTTGGCCGAACCTTAGATTTTTAGGAATAAAATAACAATTAATAATATAATATTTTATTTAAAAACTATTTTGTGTCAATTTTGACACTATTTGATATATGATTTTTGTGAAAGTCATAACAGAATTATATGTTCGAACCAAGTTGATTAAATCAACATTAATATATCATAGTAACCTAGAAAATTAGTGTAATTCATTAAAAGTCTCAAATTACATTTATTTTGGTGTTTATAACATCAATTATGTCAATATTTCATTAATAAGATAATTACTGCATCATCATTGTGTCATAAATAAATTAAATTATTTAACGTCTAAAAATTACAAATAAAATACCATTATGTAGGAAATCTTTTTTTCTTTCTAATGAATATTTATAGTCTAATTTATCTTATGTATAACACCATATTAAAAATTATTTACTTATTAAACATTGATTTTAACTATTTTAACCCTTCTTTAAATAAATTAATAATAAATGTCCTAATCTAATCCATGTGGGCCTAAATGGTCATATTTTTATTCCTAAGTTTGTTTTTGGTCGAATTACACTTGTCCAATAGAATTAGGACATGTGTTAGGGTAATATTAATATCATATTTACCCTTAGTTACCCTATTTACTATTAGCCGCGGTAAAAAAGTAAAAAGTTACTATTCACCAAAAAATTATTTTTATCTCATTGAACCACATTTTACTTACTGATATCAACCGTGTCTGTCGGATTTTTGAAATTCCATTCACAGAAGCGGTAAAATTATGTTTTATGCAAAATTCATTTTTTAACCTACCACTTAGTGGTTTCACTATTCATCAAAAATTGAAAGTTTTCAGAAAAATACCAAAATTTCACCCTAGGCTAATTTCGATATTCTGAGTCCAAAAATGAAGTCCATTTTGAAAAATAAAATTTATAAAATTTCAAAAAGTGGTTATTACTATTCATAACGGCTAGTTTTAATAGCATATTATTGTTTAGTGAAACTCGGTATTGCGTACGACGCAAGCTATCGAGGAAGGTCACGATTGCGTGTAAAGAAAGCCAAGCAAGTGTTGTGTAGAAAAATATTCCTTTGATGATTCATATAACATAAAAGTCTCGGGTGTTACATTATACCCCCCTTAAAAAGAATTTCGCCCTCGAAATTCGTCACTTTGTAACAAACAGATGAGGATACTTCTCCCTCATCATATCCTCAAGCTATCATGTAGCTTCTTCAAGTTGGTGGTTCCTCCATAACACATTCACCAATCGAGTGGTCTTGTTTCTTAGGACTTTTTCGCTACGATCCAGAATTTCTATCAGCTGTTCTTCATAAGAAAGATCTTGCTCCAGCGGTACAGCTTCTGAGCTGAGTACATGTGAAGGATCTGGTATGTACTTTCTCAGGAGAGATACATGGAACACATCGTGAACTTGAGAGAGATTCGGTGGAAGCGCCATTCGGTAAGCTACCTTCCCAACACGATCCAGTATTTCAAAAGGACCGATATATCTAGGGCTCAACTTCCCCTTCTTTCCAAATCTCATAACCCTCTTCCAGGGAGATATTCGTAAGAACACTTTATCACCCACTTCAAACTCTAGGTCTTTTCTTCGGTTGTCGGCATAACTTTTCTGTTGACTCTGAGCTGCTCTTATGTGTTGTTGAATAGATCTACCCTTTTCTGCCATTTAATCAACGAGATCAGGTCCTAATAGCTTTCTTTCCCCAACTTCATCTCAGTAAGTTAGAGTCCTTCATTTCTTTCCATAAAGAGCTTCATAAGGATCCATCTGAATACTGGAGTGAAAGCTATTATTATAAGAAAATTCCACCAAAGGTAGGTGTTGATCCCAACCTCCTTTGAAATCCATAGAGCAAGCTCTCAACATATCTTCTAGGGTTTGAATTGTTCTCTCAGACTGACCGTCTGTGTGGGGATGATAAACAGTGATGAAACTCAACTCTGTATCCAGAGTATGCTGAAGACTTCGCCAGAACTTCGAGGTAAATCTCTGATCTTGATCAGATATAATAGAAAGTGGTACTCCATGAAATCTTACCACTTCCTTTACATATATCCTGGCATGTTGATCTAGATAGAAATCCTCTCTAATAGCAATGAAGTGTGCAGACTTTGTAAGACGATCAACAATGACCCAGATAGCATTATAGCCTTTGGATGTTTTAGGAAGTCCTGTGACAAAGTCCATAGTGATGTTTTCCCATTTCCATTCGGGTATGGGTAATGGTTGTAATATCCCCTTAGACTTTTGTCTCTTAGCTTTAACTTGTTGACAAACCAAGCATCGAGAGATATATTCAGCAACATCTCTTTTCATGCCATCCCACCAGAAGTACTCTATTAGGTCCCTATACATTTTCGTGCTTCCAGGATGAATAGAGAATGATGAACTATGAGCCTCATCCAGCAGCTCCTTCTTTAATTCGGGGATGGGAAGAACACAAACCCGATTCCTGAACTTTATTATCCCACCACAATCAAGGTTTAATTCAGGAACATTTCTCACCTTCTTTTGTAACTCGACATCTTCTTTCTGTGCCTCTTTAATCTTCACAAGTATAGATGGTTGAACATTCATTTGAGAAAGATAAGATTTTTCCCCTTCCATTATAATTCCAAGATCCATCCTTTGTAAATCCATAAATATTGGATCCTTTGTGATCCTCATCATGGATAAACTAGCATGGTCTTGTCGACTTAATGCATCTGCCACCTTGTTTGCTTTCCCAGGGTGGTAATGGATTGAGCAGTCGTAATCCTTAATCAGCTCCAACCATCTTCTTTGACGCATATTCAACTCCTTTTGTGTGAAAATATACTTTAAACTTTTATGATCAGTATAAATATCACACCTTTCACCATAAAGGTAATGCCTCCAAATCTTTAATGCAAAGATTACCGCAGCCAACTCCAAATAATGAGTTGGGTAATTTTGCTCATGGATTTTCAACTGTCGTGAGGCATAAGCTATCACCATATCATTTTGAATAAGAACACACCCCAATCCCTTCATGGATGCATCACTGTATATCACAAAACTTTCTCCACTACAAGGCAGTGTGAGCACAGGTGCACTGGATAACCTTCTTTTCAACTCCTTGAAATTCTCTTCACATTCTTCCGTCCAGACAAACTTAACTCCTTTCCGAGTCAACTTGGTGAGTGGATTTGATAATCGTGAAAAATATTTTACAAAACGTCGATAATATCCAGCCAAACCAAGAAAACTTCGAATCTCAGTTACTGTTGTTGGTCTCGACCATCTTTCGATAACCTCTGTTTTTGCTGGATCCACAGATATCCCCTCTTTTGAGATTATGTGACCCAAAAATGCAACTTTTTGAAGCCAAAATTTACACTTGGTAAATTTGGCATAAAGCTTCTCCTTTCTCAGGGTCTTCAATATAATTCTCATGTAATCTTCATGATCTTCCTTGATCTTTGAATAGACAAGAATATCGTCTATAAAGACTACCACAAATAGATCAAGATAGTCTCTAAAGACTCTATTCATTAGATCCATGAAGATAGAAGGGGCATTAGTAAGACCAAATGGCATCACTATAAATTCATAGTGTCCATACCTTGTACGGAAAGTCGTCTTTGGTATATCCTCCCTTTTGACCCTTAATTGATGATACCCTGAACGAAGATCAATCTTGGAAAAGTATTGAGCTCCGCGTAGTTGGTCAAATAAGTCATCAATGCGTGGGAGAGGATATTTGTTCTTGATAGTGATCTTGTTAAGTTCTCGATAATCAATGCATAGTCTCATTGATCCATCTTTCTTCTTAACAAATAGAACAGGTGCTCCCTAAGGTGACGCACTAGGGCGTATGAATCCCTTATCAAGATTATCTTGGATTTGCTTCTTCAATTCATGCAACTCAATTGGGGCCATTCTATAAGGTGTCTTTGAAATTGGCAAAGCGCCCGGTACGAGTTCTATTGAAAACTCAACTTCACGATTTGGTGGAAGACCCGGTAATTCCTCCGGAAATACATCATCAAACTCTCGTACAATGGACATATTCTTAATCGTGAGTTTCTCACCAACCATTTGAGATAAATAACCTTCATTTAGTGGAATCAATACCCATAAGATGGAAGAAATTTCCACTGGAAGGTTATGTTCATCCTTGCATTGATAGACGATCGTAGATTGATCTGGAATATGAAATGTGACTTCCCTTCTTTGGCAATTGATATGATCTCCATGTAGAGAAAGCCAATCCATGCCAAAAATCACATCAAATTCCACTAAAGGAAGGATCACAACATTTGCAGGAAGCACTTTCCCACAAACTTCGATCGGAGAAGAATTATAAACTTTTGATGCGACTGTTTTTCCATTAGGTGTTGTCACAGCTAACTCAACATCTAATTGTTGAGGTAGTACGGTGATACCCTTAGAAAATTTTTCATAAATAAAAGAGTGGGTGGATCCAGAATCAAATAAAACATTTGCTACTTTAGAGTGGATGGTAAGTGTACCTTTCACCACTTCGTTATCGTACTCCACATCGCTGATAGAAATTGCATGTGACTTTCCTTTGTCTTTAGCCTTAAGATTTTGTTGACGTCGACCATCATCATCAACCCTTGGATTTGGGCATTGATTGGCATAATGCCCCATCTCCTTGCACTTGAAACATTGAAGTGTAGTAGGTTCATTCTATGTATCCCTTCCTTTGTTTGCATCATTAGTCATATTCTTCCCATTATCACGGCATTCAAATGCCCGATGACCTTCCATTCCACATTTAAAACATTTACTTGTCCCTTTAAGACAACTCCCTCCATGTTTCTTTCCACACTTTGAGCATAAGGGAAAGCTCATCTTCTTTTCAGTGTGCTCTTTAGATTTTCCTTTGAATTCCATCTTCCTCTTCTTATCAAACCCATGTGACTGATGGGTTACTCCAATCTCCATATTGACTTTGAGAGCACATCAAACGATTTCCTCGTAGCTATTGAAGTCCCTTATGGCTAACGCCCTTCGAAGACTTGGTTTTAAGCCACTAAAGAATCGATCGATATTACTCTCAGGTTGGATAATAATACCAGAAGCGTACCTTGCAAGTCTTGTAAAATTTGCTTCATAGGTACCAACAGATTCATCATCCCTTTGCTTCAGTTCAAGGAACTCTTTCTACATCTTTGTTCGGAGAATACGGGGGAAGTACTTATTGAAAAATAAGTTCTTGAACTCATCCCATTCCATAGACTCAATTTCATCCCTTTGCCTCGTATTCTTAATAAGATTCCACCATTGATCAGCATCTCCTTCCAAACGATACACTGCTAGGATAACTTTATCATGCTCAGAACATTGAAGAACTGAAAATATCTTTTCAGTAGTACTAATCCATTGTTCAGCAACTAATGGATCAGTAGACCCACTGAAAGAAGGTGGACGCTGCCTCATGAAGGATTCAACAGAATGTTGCTCCTTCCTTTGCTCATTTGGAAGTCCTGCATGATTCATAGCTTGAGAAAGTTGTGTGAGCATGGCTACAAGATTTTTCATTCCAGCTCCCATATCGTTTGGTTGCTCAGAGGGACAATCATTGCATTTCCCATCGCATTCCGCATTAACACGGTTCCTTCGAGTTCCAGCCATTGACTAAAACCAAGAAGAATAGTGTGAGCAACACTAATTATAATAGGAAAACCACATAATTCAAGAATAAAATTTTCATGATTAAGGTCTTATACTAGGTTATTCAAGGCCATTTCTAAAACACTATGATTTTGTTCTATGCTTAGACTTATCCTTAGGGTTCTTACTATGGCTTTCACATCCTAGTTTCCAAAGGTTGACTATACCTTTCCTCTGATACCAACTATAATGACCCGTACATTACATATATTGTTAATACTTCAAAATTGAAGCACACTTATTACAACATATGACAAAACCACAAAGGATCGTATAGGTATAGTGTCTTCAGAAACTGGGAAACATAAACAACTGGTTCATAAATCTTCTACAGTGTCTCCCATTTATTTCATCATATCTAGGGTCCCTTTTAGCATATTCTACTTAATATCCATCTTCCTGACCTGGGGAAAAGAAAACATAAAAGGGTGAGCTCAAATGCTCAGCAAGGGAAAATAAAGGAAATAAAAATCATATCATATCTTTTTGAAAATCATAACCTGCAAAAGAGATCATAATATCTTAACATGGAATAAATCATAGAAGTGAAAATGAGATCCCCACAATCATAAAAATGAAACGTGAAACTTTGGGGCATTCACACATAATCATGGAAAATCATTTCTTGTTAGTCATGACTCATTGCCAAGACTATCTTAGTGGATAGAGTCCCTTTCTGAACCAAGTCACCCTCGTTCCAGTCCTGTTTCACTGAACCGGTATAACCTACAGTTCCAGCCCTGTCTATCTCATGAGATATGAAATCATTACCCAATGCATTGGAGGGAGATATAGGTCCCACCCTTCTTATAATTAATCCTTTCTTATGTGTGCCACATAATCATAAACCATACATCATAGCGTAACCCATGTAATAAAAATGGGATTCTTAAACAACATGACATCATAAAACAATTCATATAAGATAAAGGAATTCATAAAAATGTTTCCATCACAACATAATCAAATCCATGTAATAATAGGGATAAAAACAAAACCCTTTTATTATCTTAGATGGAAAATAATTTTGATAAAATACTTGAACTCCATTCTTGAGGAAAATATCCTTTCTACTTTAAAAACATTTTTCCTTTCATAACATGTCATACGACTTTAAAATAAAAGAAGTTGATTAAAAATAAACTTGAAAACTTTTAAAGGAAGCTTCTTGGAAATAATTTTTTAAAAATCCATTCATGCCGTATAAGTTAAAAAAAACATTTTTCGTACTTTTGTCGGAAAAGTCAAAAAGTACCTCGTACGACAAAAGATTTCTTTCATAGATATTACTAAAAACACACCGAAGGGTAAAAATGGATTTAAAAAATTTTAGGTGGATGGAAATAATATTACATATTGATGAAACATGGATGTGGATGATAAAATACACCCAAGTAAATACTTACGAATAAACAATCTCGGATAAAAAATGAGATTGTGATATTTCCCTTAACATAGGTATAATTTGCTTTGTACATGTCCGAAGCTCCTGTATAATGGTTTAAATAATGTTATTGACGTATTCCATAATCATACATATTGATATGATATCATATATGGTCATATTCTTATCTTCTTGTTAGTAATATTTCATTGTTACTTGTTACTCGGGTCTTTATTCCCTTTTGTTCTTATGCGTGTTTTTCCGAATACATTCTTATTATTCTTTTAAGGTTTTTGATACCTTATATCCAGAATGGTATTAGTGTAACATATATCATATTTATTCATTCAATTCATTTATATAATTACTATGTAATGGTGATCATGTATAATGAGTCGCATCACATCGTGGAGACGATATTCCGTACATACGCACGAGTGATGATATTGTTCCTATGATCGTGGAACTATATTGGAGTATATATATATTATTTCAGTATCAATATTACTTTATAATAATCATAAATAGTTACTCATTACACCATTATACCCATCCTTGTAAAGTGATGGTGGAAAAATAGATTACACCACGGCATGGAGACGGTATTCCATACGTACGCACGCGCGGTGATTTCATTTTTCCGTGGGATGGATAGAAGGTGAATTAGGGTTTTTTAATATTTATAATAACATATCAGTATGTAAGTAATACTGATGTTATTAATTTATCATGAAAAAACTAAATAAGAAGAAGTTGAAGAAGAAAGAAATTGAAAAGATCGGTAATGGATATTACCTCTTCTTTGGAACGCCTCTTTGAATCCTCCACTTAGGGAACTAAGATTGGTCTTTGAAGAAGACCAAGGCCTCTAGGATTATTCTAGGGAATTGGAGAGGAGAAAATGGCAGGGGTTGGCCGAGATTGAGTGCTCAATTTTGTGTGAGGAGGAGGGGGAGGAGGTGCCCTTTTATAAGGGAGGAGAGGGGCACCTTAGGAATATCTCAAAATATTATTTTATATTAAAGTCAAAATCGGTTTATAATGGTTCAAAAGGGTCTTATTTCGATGCTAAAGTGGTTATGGGTCGAAATCCTATCAACCAATAGGATTTAGACAAGTTTAGGGTATTATTTTAACCTTATCAATTAGATTTAACTCTAAGTTAAATAATTTAACTTTTACCGTGTCTTTTTGTTTTCTTTCACTACATGGTTAATACACTTACTATAACATGCCAAACGAACCCCAAATTGTTTATTATTAATATATATATATATCCTTATCTAAGTCATTTGGCCGATCCTTAGATTTTTAGGAATAAAATAACAATTAATAATATAATATTTTATTTAAAAACTATTTTGTGTCAATTTTGACACTATTTGATATATGATTTTTGTGAAAGTCATAACAGAATTATTTGTTCGAAAGAAGTTTATTAAATCAACATTAATATATCATAGTAACCTAGAAAATTAGTGGAATTCATAAAAAGTCTCAAATTACATTTATTTTGTTGTTTATAACATCAATTATGTCAATATTTCATTAATAAGATAATTACTGCATCATCATTGTGTCATAAATAAATTAAATTATTTAATGTCTAAAAATTACAAATAAAATACCATTATGTAGGAAATATTTTTATCTTTCTAATGAATATTTATAGTAGAATTTATCTTATGTATAACCCCATATTAAAAATGATTTACTTATTAAACGTTGATTTTAACTATTTTAACCCTTCTTTAAATAAATTAATAATAAATGTCCTAATCTAATCCAAGTGGGCCTAAATGGTCATATTTTTATTCCTAAGTTTGTTTTTGGTCGAATTACACCTGTCCAATAGAATTAGGACATGTTTTAGGGTAATAATAATATCATATTTACCCTTAGTTACCCTATTTACTATTAGCCGCGGTAAAAAAGTAAAAATTTACTATTTACCAAAAAATTATTTTTATCTCATTGAACCACATTTTACTTACTGATATCAATCGTTTCTGTCGGATTTTTGAAATTCCATTCACAGAAGCGGTAAAATTATGTTTTATGCAAAATTCAGTTTTTAACCTACCACTTAGTGGTTTCACTATTCATCAAAAATTGAAAGTTTTCAGAAAAATACCAAAAATTCACCCTAGGCTAATTTCGATATTCTGAGTCCAAAAATGAAGTCCATTTTGAAAAATAAAATTTATAAAATTTCAAAAAGTGGTTATTACTATTCATAACGGCTAGTTTTAATAGCATATTGTTGTTTAGTGAAACTCGGTATTGCGTACGACGCAAGCTATCGAGGAAGGTCGCGATTGCGTGTAAAGAAAGCCAAGCAAGTGTTGTGTAGAAAAATATTCCGTTGATGATTCATATAACATAAAAGTCTCGGGTGTTACATTCACTCCTCGGAGCTGATTGAAGAGGTCGTAAATTAGAGGTAATGGATACCAATTCTTAATAGTAATCTGATTTATCTTACGATAATCCATGAAAAGACGAAAGGTACCATCTGCCTTCTTGGAAAAGTGAACTGGTCATCCCCAAAGAGACATACTGGGACGTATAAAGCCTTTTGCTTCCAGGTCCTCCGACTGACTCTTGAGCTCCAGGAGTTCTTTAGGTTCCATCATATAAGGAGGAATGGTCAATAGTGATGCTCCTGTTATAAGATAAATAGTAAATTCCACCACTCGCACTGGAGGTAGACCAGTGAAATCATCAGTAAAGGCATCACTGAAATACTCCACCATAGGAGGATAAACCAAGGGTTGTAACCCTTGGTCATCGAGATAAAACTGGAAACCTGTTCCATGAAACTAGCTAAACTCTAGTGTTCCGGTCCTTTTCGTGTCTCACTAAGATCCCATTATCCCTTATTCATATATGTGTCACCCTATAGTGATGTAAACACCACCCTCCGACGATAGCAGTCAATCTGAGCACTATAAAGAGCTAACCAGTCCATCCCGATTATTAAATCAAAACCTATCATATCTAGAACATACAGGTTCCACACGAAAAGGTAACCACCAACCTCGAGGGGACAATTATGAAAATGATGAATGCCCTTTAAACGGATACTTAAAGGGGTATCTAACGTAGTCATTACATGATACGACTCAACATCAAGACCCAAACTTCCAATAATCTCCTCTGATATAAAAGAGTGAGAAGAACATGTGTCAAACAAAACAGACACTAACGTAGAGACAACTAGAATCATACCTCATATAGTAGACAGTTTGGCATACTACTCCTGTAGCGTAGGCTCGATTGCATCCAACTTGCCGGTACCACGACCCTGAGTTACAGCCTGTCTACCCTTAGTAGACCCGTCCTACTGGCACTGAGAGTCATACACCTGATTACCTCTTCCTCAACTACCGCCACGACCGGATCGGCCGGTGGTATTCCAGCTGCCTGACTGACATGATCCTGCCGATCCAGTACCAGATCGTGGAGTAGGTAAAGATCCATGCTCACTAGGCCCTGGGTGAAAAGTCTTGCAGAAACAGTAGGGATGACCCAACCTACCAATACCTCAGCACTCCACTGGATTTCATGTACACTGCATCTTCATATGTCCTGGCACCCCACATTAGTGATATATATAATTACCACCTGAGAAAAGGGTCTGAACGCCACTAACACCACGAGCATCCTCAAAACGTTGTTTCTTCCCTGAATCAGATCCACTAAAAACCTTAGGTGCTGAACTGCGCTGGTTCGCACTGTCCACATCTCTCAGATTTCTCTCGGTAATCAATGCCTGATTGACAATACCTGGAATGGTCGTCAACCTGAACACGTTAACCTGTGACTGGATGGTGTAACACATCCCATCCTCAAAACTCCTAGCATCCGTGAGATCATCAACACCTAGTGTAGAAGAAAAACCCTTTAACACAGTGAAACAAGATGAATATTCCATTACTATCAAGGTCCCATTATGGAGATTCATAAAATCCATAGCTCTGTCAGCCCTCAAAGTATGGGGAAAGAAATAATCATAGAAGACGGTCTGGAAATCAGTCCAGATAATATCTCTCCATTTTCCCGACTGGGTAATGTCATCCCACAAACTCCTGGATGAACCACTTAGCATATAAGATGTGAGCTTGACCCTCCACTCTGGAGGCATCTCAAGGTGCTTGAAGATGGTCAGAATAGCTTCCCACCAGGACTCTGGAGCAAGTGGCCCGCCATCTCCCATAAATGTAGGAGGATTCTTTGACTAAAACTTTCTGGTCAACTCTGACATCCTCGGGTCAGGACGAACTCCACCTTGCATACTCTGCATCATACACAAGACTATCTCAAGGAACTGGGCATCAGCGCACATCTCAATAATAGAAAGAGGAGCCACGGGTGTCTTGACAGGAAAATCAACTGGTGGCTCAGGGCCTGCCACCTCAGGAATGTGATCATCACTGCCTTTAGTGTGCGCGACCCGAGGACGTCTCGGAGGCATAGTGCAACAATGCCAAATGAAACTCTCAAAAGAAGAAACCAAAAAATTAAAGGTTGAACTCTTGAAGCTAGGACAGGTACTAAGCCTTCCTACCTCTATGATCACTTATCCACACCCATAATAATTCTTAGAAAAACCTGTAACTATTCAAATTTAACATAATCCATTAAAATGGAATTTCCTATCCCATGATGGCCTATACTCCTCATGAACTGAATGATGACACACACTTGGATGTCATTTCTCATTTACTTATTCTACTCTAGTATTTGAATTTCTTTTAAAGCAAATGATTGGTTTAGTTGGAAAGTCATTTTCCGATCTATAAGGGCCCATACACTTTATGAACCAAAGAGTGACCCCCACTAAAACCACATCATTCCCCAATTCACAACCTTCAAGATGGGATATCAATGTTTCTCACATATTAACAGGGCATGGAAATAAACAACAAGCAATGCTCGTTGAAAATTTAAACGTGGCATGGAGAGATGCATGGCCTAATCTTATTTTTTCAATCGTGATGCATGTTCTAATGCATACCACTCATTTCATCGGGTCAAACCATGAAATAAAAATTTCAACCTCGCAAATGTAATTAACATCACAAATCATGTGAAGCACCCAATGGTGAAACAATATCAACAGTAAATATAAAAATCAATAACACCATAATTTAGGCAACATGGTCTTTTCCCCATACATGGGTTCGCGACGCCCAAGAACTGCTTATAATTAAGTCCCTAAGCGTTCCCATTATCCAAGTATATCGTCGCAAAATAGTAAAGAAAAAAAGAAAGAAACCTCGGATACCACTTTGTGACGTCCCAGACTCATCTGCCCCAAATCACGAGCCCCGAGCCTAGTTGGCCACATGACCCCTGGCTCACCTCCCCATATTCCTGGGGCTACCGACTAGCAGCAGGGGTGTAATGGTAAGTCAGTGGGAAGACATTACCCCCAAGTCAGAGTACACATCGGTATAAAATCAAAGTAATACAAATAGTGGAAGCACAACCAATGGTAAACATGTAAAAACGAGAAACATACAAACCAAACAACAGATGTAAGAAAAACCCTGATAAATATACAAAATCCATATAGGCAGTGTCTGATAAAAAATGGTTGTATGGCATGCTGATACAGTAGAAATAGCTGGAAAGTATGCTATACAGTAATAAAAAAAGGAAAAAAGAAACAAATTAGTCTACGAGGATCTCTAACCAAGCTCGGTCCACTAATCTAGAACTCCAGCTAGACATATGTGTATAAAATACGTGAAGCTGGGCCTTTTCCCCTACTAGTACCTGCAGCAGTATGGTCTACACGGGTTCCAAGGAGGCCGCCCAGGTAGGGTGTGAGACAAGTCTCAGTAGGCTACCACCAACATTTTCTACGTGTTATCAAAATAGGTGTTCGCAAGAAACAATGAGTAATATAATGCAAGTAAGTAAAGGAATGTAAATAACCAACCCTCCCACTCAGGTGTTGAAAGGACACCTGGCAGGTCTACCTGCTTCAGCTCATGGCTGGAAATCTGAACAATTTCTAGCGGTATAAGTACATAGATATAGGTTATCCCTGACACGAGGTAAACATGTCTATCATTCATGCTTCTCACATATGTAATAATCATCACTGGCATGAGGTATGAATGAATCTCGTCCACAAGAATTGTAGCTGGCGTGGGGAAGAAGTCCTCCCACCCATAAAGGTTATATTGGCCCAAGGTATAAGTTCCTATCATCCTATTACACAGAGGTTCATCTGTCATGGGGTAAGAATGCCTCCTGTCCACACACGGAGATTCATCTAGCATGGGGTAAGAATGCCTCCTGCCCACACATGGGTTATCACATGCATGTGAACACAGTATGGAATAACCATTAACATCACAATATATAAGGCAATACAACTTATATCATTTCACAATATCTAAGGAAATCCATATTATAATATCACATAATCACATCTCAAGGCACATACATTTCAATTCATTCAAGGGGTTCAGGCTATCTTATCCTAGCCAACTTCTATCCACGTCATCTCATTTTCCTAACATTGAAAATTCCCTTTCAAGACATATTGTTAAGGTCCAAAGGTGAAAAAGGGCCAAATCTCAAGGCATAACACCTATGGATGACCTTACCCAGTCCGTACCTCATCTAAACGTGCAATCAAGGTTAGATTCATCAATCTCACACAACATGGGTCATTTAGATATAAATCAGTCAATATAAATAAGGGGTTTAGAAAAAGAGAAACCACGACACGATGATATAAACTCACAGCGGTGAAATCCTTAAATGGAAACCATGTGACCACCTAACTTAGGGCTGTAGGCATTGGCTCACCTGATATCGAACTCAGATTCATAGTAGGATGGAAGAGATCGGATTTCCTGTACGATGACCTAGAAATACGGCATATGAGCCTGCAGCAAAATAGCGAAATGAAAACCAAGATTTACCAAGGAAAGAAGGGTGCGTGAGGTAAGCTTTACCGAGGGGGATCCAACTCCTTAGACGGATCGAGAATCGGATTCCGGATGAATAACACACCAAGAAATTAGAGGGAGGAGGGTTTTGGAGCTCAAAATAGGGCTCCCCTCTGTTCTATATCAAAGAAAAAGAAAATAAAGAGTTTAGGCTGAAATAGAATTTAATGGAAAAATGGTAATTTTCGCCAAGAATAGGGTCACACGGTTTAGGTGAACGGTTTACCAAAACAGTGTGCAAACCGGGCGCACCTCACTACCTCCCAGACAACAGCAGCATGGTCGTGCGGCCTGGTCCGCATGGCCGTGCACCCTTTCAGGTGCCCTTATTTGCATCCACACGGTTAATCCCAAACCGTGCACAGACTGTGCGTAGGTCGTGCACCACTGTCTGCAAGTCCATTTCTCAATCTCCCGGGCTCCGAACAAACCCCAGACACTCCCCGAACCATACTTAGGATGTTACACAAATTAAAAAAAATTATGGAATGATTTGGAAGCAAAACTAATGATACAAAGCTTTGTCAAAGTGTTATGTCATTAAAATGTGATTCCACAAGAGGGTTAATAACCTTGTCTGGTTCCCTCCTCCATGCTTCATCCGCAGTCAACCACCTATCCCTAGGACTTTTCCCTTGTCTAAACCAGAAACAATATAATCTATTTGGGTAATGAGAGGAAAAACAACTAGGATGTGTGTACAACTTGGTAGGCCACCAACAAGAGTGTCTAAAATAATTTAATTCAAAAGATAGTTCATGAAGTTCTATATGGAAAAAATCACAATGAAATTATAAATAGTTTATCACATTTTCATTTATTTGGATCTAACTAAATGTACCCTAAGAGTCCCAAAAGAGACTCATACCTCAATACTAACATCATCTCGTACCAAAGCCCAATGTGTTTCCTTGGAAATAACATATCTTAATACTTTATTTTAGAAAAACCTCAATGTAATCAATGTGATATGATATTTTTTACATTATTCGACCCATGATGGAGTTCGAATATTATCATGTGAGCTCATAACATAGAGTGAAATTATATCCATTCTTTAATTTCACATTTATAATCCATATTTCCAAAGTTACAAATATCCAAAATTTATGTAAAATGATCATGTTACTAATCTTAATCCTCAATAGAATAACCATGTTACCATTCTCCTTTCTCATAATCATAAGGACCATGTTACCATGTATACTTTACATTAGAATGAACATGTACCCATTCTCTTACCCATATGTATGATGACCATGTTACCATTTGTAATATTCAATTTAGAATGACCTTTTTCTGATTATTTATCACATAATTAATTTACCAATTAATTATCCACCACAATCCCCTTACTAATTCAACAATTAGTTAATATATGAATTCCATTAGTCAAATCAGCAATTAGATAATTGCATCCATCCATTATATAATTTATTATTTAATTAATCGACATCATGATTCATATTACATAATTGACATTAAATAATTAATTATATCATTATAACAATAAAATTTCCTAACTATTCCTATAATTAATTATCTACATCACATTATCTAAGGAACATAGTTAATCCAAAATTAATTATCTCAACTTAGCCAACTAAATAACTCATAATTAATTTCCCAATTATTTATCTAGATTACAACCCCTGTCTCGTACATCCAATTTACCCAAATTAATTCTCTAATAAGAAATAGGCTTAGTCATATGATTAATTTTCTAATTAATCATCATTTTGAACTGTGATCCAAAAAAAAAATTGGTCAATCTAATTATCCAACTTCAGAAAAATATATTTCTAAAGGATGCTTGAAATTCATCAATTTTTCATATACATATCAAATCCACGCTTATGGGAATGTGATTTTTGACTCCCCAACACAATTTTTTGAGGGATTATTTCCCCAAAAAAATCTAAAAACTCTATGCAACACAACAACATTCATAAATGTTCCAGATCTAAATCACAAAAATAAAATTAAGATCAAAGACATCATGATCTAATATTTCTCGATGTAGTTACACAATTCTATATCTAGATCTCACCACAATGGTCTAGATCCAATGAAACACGGTATATTTTCCATGAAAGGATCATGGAAATATAGAAGAAATAAATGTATATGAATCAAGATGAAACACACTTTCTAAGAGAACAACAGATCATCAATTTTTGCTTTTGATCTCAAACAAAGGAGTTATTAAGGCCTTGGAATCCCTCTGGATTGTTGGGAGAACCATCCTATACCCATAAGAAAGAAAAATCCCGAGTTAGGGCCACATTATAGGTGAACCCGTTCATTAAAAATTGAGAACAATTGAGATTCTCAATTTTAGGATCTCACTATCGGTACTCACATGGTTTAGTCGCAAGGTTAGTCAAAATGTGCGAAAACTGTGTGTTAGCCATTGCATAAATGAGAACATCAGACGACCAACTCACATAGACTTGAAAAACAATCTTTAACAATGTAGAATTTTCTTCCTCAATGAATAGATATATCACTATTTCTCCTATTAAGCCCCACAGTTTATATAAACCATGAACCAATAGTTCAGAACCTCTTTTCCTTAAGAAATTTCCTCCACCCAAACACACCGCATGCCTTAACTCCAATAAATTGTACTTGTTTCAAAAATTATCCATAATCACATATGAAAAAATTTCAGAAAAGGTCAGGATGTTATAGAGATGTCAAAATGAGGGGATACTATAAGATCCCATTATTTTTATATATATGACTCTTTTTTCGTGAAGAAGGGTTTTCATTATTTGAATTAAAAAAAAATTATCAGTGAAATTTTGATAAACGTGTAAAATGTATTAAATGCCAGTTAATATATTGCAATATTCTATTGAATATTTTGGGAGTTTTAAAATGATTTATTGTGAGATTTGAGGACCACAGAGTCTTAGTGAGGACTGTATAAATTTTTAAATATAATAAATTAAGAACACACATTTTTTTTATAATAATTGAATAACATTAAAATGATCTATTATAAGGAAAATATGAAACTATAATTGTGTCCAAAACATGGTGTTTACCCCATTAAGGGTTTAACATTTGTAATAATCAGACGTTCGGATATATCATTCATGTAAAAAAACTTTTTATATTTAATTAATATATTTCAACTATTTTTTTAATATTAAATAATAAATATATCTCAAACAATGAATCCTATGAGAATATGAGACCACTGTTGGGTATGTAACAATTTGGGTATAAATTTTATGTGTAATGGGCATTTGATGTTACATAATTTTTTATGTTAAATAATTAAATTTATTAATTTAATAATTAATCTGAAATTAATTATATATAATGAAATTAAGACCCCATGTATTTTAATATATACTGGGAAAAAATAATGATGTTTATAATATTTATATTAATATTATTATAATTATTATTATATGTGAAAAAATTAATGGAAAAGATTATATGTAATTAAATATTTTTTAACTTAAATAATGAATAACGTTTAACAACATGTGAATATTTATTTTTGATCAATGTGATATAGGGGAAATTGTTAGTCAATACTATTTAAATTAAAATATGGTGTTAATATTAATTTATTAACAATTTTCAACATTTATTGAATTTTTTGGGTGAATTATTACTGATGAAATATAGTTTATAATAACAATACTAATTGTAGTTATTATTTTTAATAAATTTAGAAAATATTTGGGTCAAAAAACTATTTCAATAATAACTCTTTTGTAAGGTGTTAGACTGACATGATGTCAATGGAAACGTGACCCTAAAATCGAGGTAGTCATTTTCAATACCATTGTTGAATATTTAATTCAGGATCGTGGTATAGATCCATGAAATTCAAAAAATTATGATAGGTTAACACAAAAATTTATTATGAATGATTAAAAAACACATGATACAATTACTAAATGTTACTAAATTAATTGGTGAAAAATAAATTATACATAGGATTTGGGGTGGTGTCATGGGTAAAAATCCCATTATTTACGACACCACCTCTTTCTCCACTACCTCTCTGTCATTTCTGACTTCAATAATAATGAACATTTTTTATATTGATTTTATTGAAATGTTGTGAGTGTAAGTTTATTCTTTTGGATAAAAGGATTATGCATATCTAATTTGTTTTCCTAGAAATGGATGTATTTTGAGAATATTTTTATTAAACTCCATATGATTATTTATTAAATTTCACCCTTGATAACTGATATATCTTTTCATTAGATGCTGAAAGTGGCTAATATTAATTGTTAAAATCTTTATATTCAGGTGCTTCAAAGTCGATAAACATCATTTTCAGTGCATTATATAAATTGAACATTATTTTTCATCTGAAAAGAAATTCATGTTTAAAATGAAAATTTGTTCCCAATCAATCATGTGTCTATAGAGAACATTATATTAATTTTTTTAACATGATATTTTGGGATATTATTGATCACATTATATGGAATATTTTATCTTTTAGGATAAATAGATTATTACGGAGGGATGCGGAGGATTTTTGGGCATGAATGACGAAATTTTATGGACAATGCGTAATGGGCCGGAGGCCCATCAAACAAAAGTGGGTCCCAAAAACCAAGAACAATGAAGCTAAATTTTTTAATTTTTGAATTATAAGTGTATTGGTTTCATCTAATTATAATATTTCTCGCGATAATTATGATGTTTTGATGGACATAAAGGGATCCAAATTTGACATTTAAATGGTGGACCTGACCTGAACACCCATAATTTTTCCACCATTTCAATCAAAAAATCTAAAGGGGTAAAACAAATGACATAAAGTTTTTAAATATGATATAAGAAACATGGATAAATAAATTTTTATTTTATGACCCTTTCAGATTCAGTCATCTTAAATTACAAATTTGTACATAAAAAATGGGTATTAATCTGGATGAATTTCCTAGCCATCATTGAAATGTCTAATTCCTTGGATTTTCACACCCTTCTTTTTGACTCTAAGAATTAATGGGTAAGGAATTAGGTTTTGGGTATTTCTCTATGTCTCCTAATATGTCGATGTATGGAGCTACTGGTGAAGGGAATGATAATCTAATTTTTTTTCTTTTCTATCAATGTTTTTCTTTTATCTTTTTTATTTCATTCAATTTTAATTTCTTGCTTTCATTCTGTAATCAAATAATCAATTTATCTAATGTTTGTTTATATTTAACATTTCGTATATTAATAAAATTTATTATTATTATTTACTTTTTCATTTAATTTTCATCATACTTTGGTACTGTTTAATCAAGGGTTGAATTAATTCATACCATCACTTGTGAATTCAGTCACAGAACGGTGGATTTTTCATTCTTTTTATATAGTTATTCTTATTCAATTCCACCACATAATTATAATTCATGTATAAATTTGTATAAATAGAATCAATAGAGGTATGAACTCATAAGGTTTGATCCATAAGAGTAGAAAGGTCATGGATTGAATGTTATTTCATGTACATAATATTTTAATCTTTTCTTTATTTTTGGATTTATATTTGTTTAGTTTTATTCCTTTTTATCTTCTCCAACATTAACGAAGAAAAATTTGGAGTTCTATTACAATCTAACTCTTTTGATTTATCATTAATGTGATCCTCAAAGTGAATTTTAGATTGTACTTAGAATTTTTTAGGGATTAAATTCTTGAATTATTTGGAATAATCACCTCGTTGTTTGGATAAGTCTTAAATTTTTGACATGAAATTTTCTAAGAAATGAAATTTGTCCAATCCACACCATGAAAAAACCTAAGATCAAACAACCATAAATAATGGTTTAGATTACATCAATTTTTTGTTTTGATTTATATTATATACTTTTATCTCTATATAAATCTATCCCAATGTTAGCTACTTCATAGCCAATCCAACAAAAAAATTGACTGTCACAAGGCTTCTTTTTTGGTTCTTATTGATTCGATCCCTACTTGAACATCAATGACCCCTTTTACCAGTATGGTAATTTTGGGCACAACCAAATTTTGGCACCATTTAGAGGGAACCAAGTGAGTTCCTTAGTCACTCATTTTATTTCCTCACAACAATTTCTCTTCTCATTTCCATTTTCTCTTTTTCTCTGCCCCAAAAAATTCTAAAATACTCATTTTCATCTAATCCAATGGATTATCATCGACAATTTCACATCATAAAATAGTGAAATAATCAAATTACATGTAAAAATTGTGAATCCACTAACCTAAGGAAATTTTATGAAAAAACCTTGAATGATTACCCCACACACTATGAGATGTACAATCAATGGGATGATGAATGTTTTATAAATCAACTTCCAGGCCTCTCAAGGATGGTACATGATATTAATCAAAAGGAATTACATGATGTAAAAACTCTTATACATCCTAATTCATAACCAATTATAGTAAAAATATGTGAAAAAATGGATAAACTGATTTCATAAGTTTTATTATTGAGATTACAAATACAATACATTGAGACTTATGAGGAACCCATCCCCACCCATGTTTCCCTTTCCTCATCACTGATAGAAGAATGTTTTATCCCAAAAACCACTCATGAATTTTAAAAGGAACTATATTTTGGATATGGGATTTCGAAAAGGGATCAATTAATTGATTAAGAGTATTTAAATAAAGACGAAAATTATTTATTGTTTTCACAAGAGGGAAAAATGGCATCATTTATTGAGTGTCATAAATATCGTTCTAAGGATGATTTTTTGGACCACAGATCGCTGTACCATTTGGGGAGATGACCAAAATAGATTTAATACCAATCCATGACATTCAACAGGAAATGTTTTGTTTGGAATCACATTTTCCAAAGGAATAAATTCATTTAAGAAATTTTTAAAACCAAACTTTGTTTGATTTAAATTCCACACCTGTTTTTTAATGTGTTAGCCAACCTGTACTTGAATTCAAGGCACAAATATCTTTTATCAACTCTTATATAATAGGAGATAATAAAAACCATTTTTTAATCATTTCATATTCTCCTTAGTTTAATAATTAAAAAATTCTCCTTGATTTATGATGAAATATTTGTAAAAAAGTGGATGGACACATTTTGATTTTCATGGTACTACCTCATTCACTAGGACCATTATGATTTTTTAAAATAAGTTTCAAAATATTTTTTTCAACCACAAGAGAGAATGAATCTCAATGAAGTTGATTTGATGAAATATGGAATCATAAAATTGTTGAAATTTGGAATTGGATAACATTGGTGGTCTAATTCTAGAAAACGACTTTATATAAATAACTTTCCGTGAGGTAGCCCAACATCTGAATTTTTTTATTTTTTTTTCTTTTTTTTCTCAAGGGAACCCCTTGGGGTTTCAAATGTGATCTAATATGTCTCTTGTTTTTGAGATTTAGGTGTTTCTGAATTTTAGTATTTCAACCTAAAACTGTATCTTTTAAAAACATCAAACCCATCCAACAAACATCTCTGAGGAGTCTACATGTGACGTAATGCCAAAGTAATCAAATGAATATTGATCAGAAATAAACATAAAACAAGGTGATCAATTTCAATGATTTAATTTCCTATCACATTCCCCCCACTGTTATCCAAATTATAATATCTCTCTTCTATTCTATTTGAAAACTGAGGGTAGTTTCATTCTTTGTTACGGGGAGTGAAAATATGGGATTTCAATAAAAAATTGATTTTATGATAAAAAAGTCAATTCATATATACATGAATAAATTAATGTATATTATGAATCATGTAAAATTATTTTCAAATGATTTTTAATTCCTTGATTATGATTTTAATTCATGTTTTTTTCATGAGTATAGTTTTAGGAAAGTGTAGTTGTCCAATGTGGTTTTTAAAAGTTTATATTTTCATCCCCTTAAACAAAATTACCCAATGAATTTCAATTGGATATCAGGTGAATATTGGAGTTCTTGGTTCCCTTTCATCATATCATTGGGTTCAGGGCCAATTTTATTACAATTTGCGTATAAAAAAAAACAAAATAAAATGACCACATAGGGAAATATTTTGTCCAAATGTGTGGTGTCCGTCACATGGGGATCGTGACTCCATAGTTTTCTAGCCCAGAGTTAGGATTTATTTCTCAATTTTATATCCTGAACTTGAAAAAATTTATTGTGTTCTATATTTAGGGATCATTACTCCATAGTAGCCTTGTAAAATGTTAACATTCTCAAATATATTTTTGTTAAATAAAATGAAAAAAACCACAAAAAAACAAAAAAAATATTAAACAAAATATTTTTTTTGATACTCATATTACTGTTTAATTGGATTCCCACCTAACCCTTCCATTTTCCCCCATAAACATGAAAATGTGCCCCAAGTCTTTTGTGATGCATAACACATCATCATGCTGAATTGAAATTGGAAAAAATTAATGATGAATTTTAACAAAGGATTGGGATTGTTATGGGGATATAGATGTGGCCCAATAATGTGTGAAATAATTTTCAAAGGATTAATTATTTTTTCGGATGATGTTTTTATGAGAAATCCTTTTTAAAATGTTTTTAAAAAAAGGAAATCAATAACATATTTCTGAAATACTTTATACTCAGGACTAGGACAATAAAATTTGGAGGGTGTGATTAGATGATAAAATTGGCTAATATTTATTGATAATATATTAATACTAATGTGTTATAATGTCCATAAAAATTATTTTTATTGAATTTTTGAAATTGAACATTGTTTCTCTTCTCAGATGCAATTCATGTTTAAAATACAAATTTGGGCCCAATTAATCATCTGTTTGTAGAGAACATTATTTTCATTTTATTAATTTTATATTTTGTGATATAATTGATAATGTTTTATGAAATATTTTATATTTTAGTATAGATTTATCAATCCCAACAGAAGATGAAGAATATTGGGCATTATTGCAGAATCTTTCTTGACAAATCATAATGGGCCTTACGCCCATCAGACAAAGGTGGGGCTATCATACCAAGACCAATGAAGCTATAATTTTTATTTTATAAATATAATAATATGGTGATAATTTCATTAAACAATTGATGGAGCTAATTATAAAGATTCCATGGGGATAAATGGATCTGAAGTTGGAATTTAAATGGTGGAACTGACCTGAACGCCCATAATGTATGTCCGCTATTTCGATCAAAATTTCTATATAGTTTAACCAAATCACATAATTTTTTTAAAGATGATAGAGGACACATGTATGAAGATAATTTTTTCGAAGATATTTTCCAATGAAATTATATTCATTTACAAATTCACACGTCAAAAATTTAGATAAATCTGAATGATTTTCCTAGTCAACTTTGAAGCGCCCAATTCCCTTGATTAGCACACCCCCCTTTGGAATCTCTAAATAAATGGGGCTGAAATTTATTATTGGGTATGTCTCAAACACTCCTAATATTACTTTATAAGGGTATGGTGGTGGAGGAAATTATCATATAAGGTTTTTAATTCTATCCATGTTTTGATTTCATCCATTTTATTTCATTCAATTGTAATTTATCAGTTTCGTTTTGTAATCATATCTTCAATTTCTCAAATTTATGATTTTTCAAGTTTAGAATCTTTATAAAATTTATTATTCTTATTTAATTTTTCTTTTCATATTTTTCACACTTTTATATCAATTAATAATTGTGTGATTTTATTCATACCAGCACTTGTGAATTCCATCACACAACAATGGAGTGTTAGTTCATTTAATATTTTATGTCTTCTTCATTTCCACCTCCATAAGCCCACTTCACCCATCCATTTGTATAATGGAATAAGTGGGGGGATAAAATTTTAAGGGTTGATCCAATGGGTTAGCAAGGTTATGGATTGAATTTTATCTCATGTACATAATATTTAAATCTTTTTGTTATTTTAGGATTTCCATTTGATGAGTTACATTCTTCTTTATCATATCCAACTATAATGATAACACATTTTGTGTGCTATAATGATCTATTTACTTTTGGTGATAATTATAGTGATCCTAAAATTGAACGTGTGATTGTCCTTGGAACTCTGTATTGATTAAATTGGTGAATGATTTGGTAAAATTATCTCATTGTTTGGATACATCTTCAATTAATGACATGAAATTTTCTATGAATTGAATTTCATCCAATCCACACCAAAATAAAACTTAAGATCAACCCTCCATCAATAATTGTTTAGTTTTCATCATTTTTTTAATTAAATTATATCATTAGTTCTCCAATTAAAATCAATCCCATTATTGTCCATTTTATAGCCAATCTATCATCAAACTTGAGTTTCTCAAGATTTTTTCTTTGGTCCCTGTTGATTTCATCCCTACTTGTATATCGGTGACTGCATTTACCAATAGGGTAAATTTGGGCACAACCAATGTTTAATAAATAATGTTGGGTTCATATCATGTGTCCATCATATTGGAGGTGGATGGTACAAAATTCAAATACCATATTCTTTATTACCTATTATGTGTATGTAGTGGTATATTATATAGGTTTTTTCTAGAAATTGGAATTCCAAATTGACTTAATTAATGTGGTCAATTAATTAATTTTGGAATTGAATATTTGATTCAATAATGGAAATTATAGAATCTGGATAATGAATTGGTAAAATTAATTATCAAAGTATTTAATTATGAAATTTTTAATAACTAATGATTGAATTAATTAAGGAATTATAGAGACTATTGAACCTGAATAGTTAAATATATAATTAACTACTGTGAATTTTTAGAATCATGAGATTTTTGTTTAGTCTAATTAAATTTTGATATACATATGAAATGACTGAGAATTTTGAAATTTAACTACTAACTATGCAGTTATTGAATTAAGTGAGTTGGAATTATTAATTGGTGAATTATTTATGTGGATTTTCAATTATGTGGGTTGGAATATTTAACACCACAAATATAGTTTCCTAGAGATAGTGCATTATTTTCTTACACTGGCGTGATCAAAAGAAATAATATCTTGAATGAATGATATGTTTAATAGACTTGAAAAAACTAGATACAAATATATGTTTTACATTGAATATTCAAATGAAAAATAGCATAGTGTCTCTTTTCAAAATGCTTATATCCATTATAATATCCATGAAAGTTATTTATAATATAATTCTTCACATCATGGGGAAAATGAAACATAAGGAAGGGGTGAGCTCAGATGCTCATTAATGGTATCAAATAGAGCAGATTCAATCAGAAATAAAATAACATTGAATGAAATGTATGAAACGTAAACACAAGACTTTTAAATATAATATTGATCATAATATAACTAAAATTATTCAAATAAAACACTTATAATATTCACATTGTTATTATACTAGTCGAATAATCACATGTATTGTCATTAACTAATCTCATAATGAGGTAATTCTCGAACATCATAATCACATTGTTAAGGGCTCGTTCTAGGACCATACTTATGTGGGTAATATGTTAGTCATAACCCAAAATAGTTTTTACCATGAGAACTATCAATGCATCATGTGGATTTCATTAACTGGTCACTAACCCATAGGGATTTCATTAAATGCTCCCCAAACAATCACAAACTATATCCAATGCATTCAACATATGACAATAGCGACACATGGGATATATAATCATGTATATTAAAACTAACATACTAAATATTAATACATAACCATAAATAAAGAATGAAGTCAAAACATAACATCCACTATCAAGAATATAAAAAAATTCAACAAAATATTTAATTTTGAATCAACATCAATTAAGTATAAAATTAAATAAAAGATGCTGAAATAGATGAAAATAATCTAATATAATCATTAAAACAAATTGATATTGTAGAGACCCGATGTTACGTTGCTTTTTCTGAATACTTAATACACAACTAATAATGACACCCAAGGACCGTAATTGTTTAGTGTCTTTGGAAACTCGGAACATAATCTTCTAATCATGGGGAAAGATTTTCAAAATCTACAATAAAGATCTTCCACTTTTGTTTTCTTACCTAAAACCTTTCTTTATTTATTGGGGAAAAGAAAACATATGAAGGGTGAGCTCAAATTCTTAGTAAGGGTAAGCATGGAGAAAATAAAAAAACTATATACATTTGAACTTAAAAAACATGAACATAGAGTTTAAACATCAAGATCATGAGTTGTGAAATAAATCATAGAGTACGTAAGGCAAAGATAATAAAAGAACATTAAAAATGATAGAAAATCATGCGAATAAAACAAATAATTGTGTAATCTATTAAGCACATGATATGATTTACATATTATCCTTGGCATTTTTGTCAAGACTATCATAGTGGGAAAAGTCTATTACTGAATCGAGTTCACTCCCCGTTCCAGTCCAGTATCACTAAACCAGATTAACTTTCCATTCCATCCATGTCTATCACATGAGAAATAAATCTTTAAACAATGCATTTGAGGGAGATATAGGTCCCACCCATCTCATAATGAAATCATTATTTCTTTTTCCATAAAATAAACATACATCATTCATAATAACCCAAAAAATAAAATGGGTATCATAAACATCATCCCATCATAACATAATCCATATAAAAGAAATGGATATCATTTGATCATAACAAAAATAAAACCATGTAAATAATCGAGAAATTATACTTGTAACATAATCATAATAATAATATAATCTTAGATGGAAAATAGTTTTGAAAAAACACTAGAAATGAATTCTTGAGGAAAATATCGTTTCTTCTTCAAAATCATTTTCTTTTCACAAAATTCCATTCAAGTTTTAAAGAAAATGATTTTGTTGTAAATAATCATTAAATCTTTTAGAGGAATCTTCAGGTAAATTGGGGATTATGAAACTGTAAAAATCCATTCATGCTGTATAAGTTAAAAAAATATTCTCCTCGCACTTTTGTAGGAAAAGTCAAATGTTCCTTGTATGGTAAACAAAAGAAATATGCATTCCATAACACAATGTAAAAGTCCAAGAGGGGTAAACATGATATTAAAAATTCATGGAAGAATATTAAAAACATTAAAAAAACATATTTACGAACATGGATGAAAAAAATAACTGCAGTAAATACTTACGTATTAGAAATCTCAGATAAAAATGAGATTTACAAAATTATCCCTTACCTTAGGTCTGATATGCTTCGTACGTATCCGAACCTCCTCTTCTTCGGGTTCTTCCTTTCAATTTGATTAAAATTTATCCTTAGGTTGCCTTTCTGAATAAAGGAAGGCCTCTAGGATGAATGGAGGATAGTTGAGTGGGTTTTTGGGTAGGTTTGGCTGAGTCAAATTCCTTGGGAGAAGTGAATTTGAGAGAAGAGTGAGTTCCCTTTTATAAGAGGGGTGATGGGCACCTTAGGAAAAACATAAAATATTAGTTTATAATAAATTAATATTGGGTTTATAATGGCTCCAAAGTGACTTATTTTGAGGCTATGGTAGGGATGGGCCGAAATACTCTCAACCAATAGGTTTTAGAGAATTTTAGTTTACCATTTTAACATTATCATTTAGATTTAACTCTAAGTTAAATAATATAACTTTTAACGTATCTTCTGGTATTATTACACAACATGGTTAATTAACTTACTATAAACTACCAATAGAACCCCAATTGGTTCATTAATGTCATAAATATTATTATATAAGTCTTTTGTCCGATCCTTATATTTTTAGGAATATAATATCAATTACTAATTTAAAATTTGTTTAAAAAAATTTTTTATGTCAATTTTTACACTATTTGGTATTTTGTTTTTTCTAAATTTATAAAAGAATTATTAATTGGAAAATAATTCATCTACCCAACCCTAATATGTTATTTTAACCTATATAATTAATTTCATTCATAAAAAGTCTCAAATTATATTTTTTTGGTTATTTGTAATATCAATTATGTTAATATTTCATTAATAAGGTAATTACTGCATCATCATTATGTCATAAAGAAATTAAATTATTTAATGTCGAAAAATTATAAATAAAATACCAGTATGTAGGAAATATTTTTATATTTCTAATGAATATTTATAGTAGAATTTATCATATGTAAAACCCTATATTAAAAATGTTTTACTTATTAAACATTGATTTTAACCCTTTTAACTATTCTTTGAATTAAATAATAATAAATGTCCTAATCTAATGCAGGCGGACCTAAATGGTCATATTTTATTCTTAAGGATATTTTTGGTTGAATTACACTTATCCAATAGAATTGGGAAATGTGTTATGGTAATAATAATATAATATTTACCCTTAATTACCCTATTTACTTTTAACTGTGGTCAATAAAAGTAAAAAGTTACTATTCAACAAAAACTATTTTTATCTTATTAAACCAAAATGTACTTATTGATATCAAATTTTGCTCTCAGATTATTTAAATTTCACTCACAGAAGCGGTAAAATTATGTTTTATGTAAATCTGAAAATTCTCCAAGGAGGTAGGTAAAAGACGGTGAAAAGTTCAATAAAATTTTTATATATTTAAAATTATTATAAAATGACTCCAATGAATTGCATTGAACATATATAGGAATTATTTATATATTATTACCTAAAATAAATTTAATTAAAATAAATGATTATTTAATAAAATGTCAGTTTTAACCAATAACTCAGTGTTTTCACTATTCTTCAAAAATTGAACGATTTCAGAAAAATACCAAAAACTCACCCTAAGCTAATTTCGATATTACGAATCCAAAATTGAAGTCCATTTTGAAAGATAAATTTATTAAATTTCAAAAAGTTGGTATTACTATTTATAATAGCTAGTTTATATAATATTTTAATAACATATTATTGTTTAGTTAAACCTTGTATTGCGTACTACACACGCTATCGAGGAAGGTCACAATAGCATGAAATGCAAGCCAAGTCAGTGATGCATGTAGTACAATCTCCCTTTGGTGTTGTGTATAACATAATCAAAACTTATTTCATTTATTCATTAAAAAAATCTATACTTACTGTTGCATAGAATAATTTCCACAAAATGAACATGAAATTGTGTGTAACATGAGCCAAGAATAGTGTTGCGTATACTGCAAGCTAATACGGTGTTGTGTATATTACAAGCTAATCATGGTGTAGTGTACAATGAAAGTCATCAAATAAATTAAAAAGAATTTTTATCATAAAATTTTGAGGTGTTACATTCTACCCCCTGAAATTGAATTTCGCCCTCGAAATTTTTCGAGGTTATAATTGTTTAACTACTTGAAAGTTTCATTCCTAGAAACCCACATCGTAAAAAGGAATACAGAAAAATAATTTTAAAAAGTAAAGTATGAAACGTAATGGTTACCCAAATTAACTCATCACTGGGATTCCACATAGAAGAACATAGGTGAAAATATGGATATAGAAGAGAAATATAACTGTCATGTTCTGATGGAGAGTGGTATAGGACAAGGCTATGAAAAAGCAACCATCACAAAGCCATAAATTTGTGATGATCTAAGGTATCATTTGATTCATCATATATGAAGGCACTAGGGAAACATTTTTGGTTTTTAAGATCATTTTCTTAATGTTGAATAATTAAAATAAATACTTACTTGATTTTGGTACAATATAAATGTTGTTTGTGCCTTGAACAATTTACCCTTCATCTCCTATAGAAATTAAGATTAATTTGTCTTTTTTTAAGTGTTAGTAGATCATTCAGTAGAATGATAGTTCATTCCATCTGTCTCAAACATAAGGTTGGAAAAATTTATATAAATAAATATATATTATGATGAGATTATTCAAATATGGTTACAAAAATGGACTTATACTTCATCTATCATACCTCTTCATAAAATAAAACTAATTTCTACAAACTAGAGACTTCCTGTAGGATAGTGGTAGGTGATAAAGTCATGTCACACATCGATTGTGGGTTCAATTCCTGCATCCCTGTCCGACGTGAAGAGTTTTCGCCCATCCTACAGGTTGTCCTTTTTCAAAAACTATACTACTATAACATTCCAGAAATAATATCAAAAAAAAGTTCTATCCTTAAAAAATACTATGTGATGTCCAACATAATCCATTCCAATCATTTGGCTTATCCAAAATACACCTATCCAATCTGATAAAGAAAAAAATATTACTAGAGAGGTCATCAACCAAGCATGTGATTATCCTCATTTATCATACGATATATCTTTTTGGTCGCATTCCAAACATGTAAATACCTTAATCGTGTATTCTCTTGAAAAATGAATACCCATTGAACCGTAGTGAAAAAATGAATGTTTTCAAAAGTTAACTCGTTCCACGTACCAAAATACCAAAATTTCTATATACTCAAACCATGATATCACTTTGACCTTATATCAGTAATGAGATCATGAATACTATCAAACTTATTATTTTCTCCTTATCCCTTCATTATGTTCATATCAACTACTTTCCAAAAAATATTAAATTCACTTTTCATGGTTACCAGTACCATATAATTATTCAAAACCACAATAAACAAAGACATAGATATTCCAATATTACACAATACTATAAATGAAATTCCACAACATTAATTCGGAATCTCGTTACATAAACACATAATCACTCCACAACATCTTTGTTATACTCAACATCACCAATAGTGATCAGATGTGAATTCCCTTTGTCCTTTTCATTAATAGTTTGTTGTGGTCCATCATCATTAAACCTTGGATTAGGGCATTAGTTAGCATAATTCCCCATTTCCTTGCACATGAAGCATTGAAGTGTTGGTGGTGCATTCTCTGTTTTATTTTCTCTATTCTCTTCATTAGCTACCTTTTTCCCATTACTTCAACACTCAGCTGCTCAGTGACCTTCTTTTCCACAATTAAATCATTTTCTAGTCCCTTTAAGCCATTCTCCACCATGCTTCTTTCCACACATTCAGCATATCAAAACATTTTTCTTTTTTTTACCATTGTTTAGAGATTTTTCCTTGATCTTCATCTATCATTTCTTGTCAAAAACATGAGATTGATATATTACACCAACTTTCAGTTCTACCTTGATAGCACACCACACAATTTATTCATAGATACTGAAGTATATTGTAGCTAATGCCCTTAGAAGACATGGTTTTAAGCCACTGAAATATCGACCAACTTTACTTTCAGGTTGGATGATAAAGCCAGATGGAATCCTTGTAAGCCTTGTAAAATTCGCCTTGTATATACCAAAAAATTAATAATCTTTTTTCTTAAGCTCAAGGAACTACTTTTCCATCTTTGTACCATGAATAAGAGGGATGTACTTATGGAAAAAGAAGTTCTTGAACTCGTCCCATTCAATGGAATCAATTCAATCTTGTGGCCTTGTATTTTTAACAAGAGTCTACCACTGTTCTTCTTCACCATCTAACTGATAAACAACCAAAATAACTTTTTTATGCTCTGAACATTGAAGTATCAAAAATATCCTTTCAATGGTACTAATCCATTTTTCAGCAATAAGTGGATCGTAAGACCCACTGAAAGAAGATGGGCGTTGCCTCATGAAGGACTCAATAGAATATTTTTCCTTTCTCTACTCATTTGGAAGTCCAGAATGATTCATAGCGTGTGTAAGTATATAAATAATATTTTTCACTCAATCTCCCATAACATTGGTTTGTTCAGGAGTAAAATACTTGCAGTGTCCATTACATTGATCAACATGGTTCCATCGGGTTCCAGCCATCGTCTAAAACCCAAAAAGAATAGTGTAAGAGGAAAAAATTGTTTTTGAAAAAAAACATAATAAAGGGGGAGTGCCTTCAATATATAACATCATAGGTTTAATTAAAATATAGTTACCATAATTCTAGTACTATAACCTATACATATACTTAACCTTAGAGACATCCCTTGGCATACCTTAGAAATATCTCTAGGGATTTCACTAATTTTTTCACATCCTAGATTCCAAAGGTTAACTAAACCTTCCCTCTAATACCAACTATAGAGACCTGATGTTACATTACTTTTGCGGAATACATAATACATATCAAAAAATGACACCCAAGGACCGTAATAGTTTAGTGTCTTTGGAAACTCGGAACATAATATTCTAATCATGGTGAAAGATCTTCAACATCTCCCACAAAGGTCTTCCACTTTTGTTTTCATACCTAAAACCATAATTTATATCCTGGGGAAAAGAAAAAATATAAAGTGTGAGCTCAAATGATCAGTAAGGGTAATCATGGAGAAAATAAAACTAAACATATATATTTGAACATTAAAAACATGAACATAAAGTTTAAACATGAAGATCTTGAGTTGTGAAATAAATCTTAGAGTAGGTAAGGCATAGATAATAAAAGAACATTAATCATTATAGAATAACATGGGAATAAAACATGTAATTATGGAATCCATTAACTACATGATATGATTTCGATAGATTCCTAGGACTTGCTTTAAAGACCATCATAGTGGACAACATCCCTTACTAAATCGAGTTCACTCCTCGTTTCAGTCCTGTATCCCTGAACCAGATTAACTTGTCGTTCTAGCCATGTCTATCTCATTATATATAAATCTTTACCCAATGCATTGGAGGGAGATATAGGTTCCACCCATCTAATAATGAAATAATTATTTAATGTGCCATAAAATTATCATACATCATTCAAAATACCCAAAAAATAACCTGGGTTACATAAACATCAACCCATCATAACATTATCCATATAAAAGAAATGGATATCAATTGATCATAAGAAAAATCAAACCATGTAAACAATAGGGAAATTATACATGAAAAATAATCATACTAAATAATTTCATCTCAGATAGAAAATAGTTTTGACAAAACACTTGAAATTAATTCGTGAAGAAAATATCCTTTCTTCTTCAAAATCATTTTCATTTCACAAAATGCAAATCAATTTAAAAAGATTAAGATTTTGTTGAAAATAATCAGAAAATATAATAGAGGAATCTTCAAGAAAAATTCCGCGTTATTAACCCGTAAAAATATGTTCATGCTGTATATGTTAAAAAAACCAGTCTCCTTGCACTTTTGTAGGAAATGTCAAAAGTTCATTGTATGGAAAAAAAGAAAGATTCATTCCATAACACAATGTAAAAGTCAAAGAGGGGTAAAAATGACGTTAAAAAAGCATGGAATAATATTAAACACTTATAAAAAATTTACGGACAAGGATAAAAAATATAACCCTAGTAAATACATACGTGTATGTAATCTCATATAAAAATGAGATTTACAAAATTATCCCTTACCTTAGGTCCAATATGCTTTGTACGTATCTGAACCTCAACTTCTTTGGGTTCTTACTTTTGATTTGATAAAAAAGGATCCATATGTTGGCTTTTTGACTAAAGGAAGGCCTCTAAGATGAAGGGAGGGTAGTTGAGATGGTATTTGGGCATGGTTTGGACGATCCAAATGGCTTGGGAAAAGTGAATTTGAGAGAAGAGGGAGTGCCTTTTTATAAGAGGTGTGAGGGGAACCTTAGGAAAAAATTCAAATATTATTTATTAATAAATTCATATTTGGTTTATAATGGCCCCAAAGTGACTTATTTCGAGGCTAGGCTGGGTATGTGTCGAAATCATCTCAACCTATAGGTTTTAGACAAGTTTAGGTTACCATTTTTTACCTTATAATTTAGATTTAGCTCTAAGTTAAATAATATTTCTTTTACAGTGTATTCTTATATTCTTACACTATATGGTTAATAAACATACTATAAACTGCCAATCGAACCCCAATTGGTTTATTAATGACACATATATTATTATATAAGTCTTTTGGCAGAACCATAGATTTGTATTAAAATAATATCAATTAATAATATAATATTTGTTTTAAAAACTCTTTTATGTCAATTTTGATACTATTTGACATTTTGTTTTTTCTAAATTTATAACAGAATTATTACATCGATAAAAAATCATCTAACCAACCATAATATGTTATATTAACCTAGAAAATTATTTTAATTCATAAAAACTCTCAAATTACATTTATTTGCATATTTATAATATCGATTATGTTAATATTTCATTAATAAGGTAATTACTACACCATCATTGTCTCATAAATAAATTAAATTATTTAATTTATAAAAATTATAAATAAAATTGCATTATATAGGAAATAGTTTTATCTTTATAATGAAGATTTAATGTCGAATTTATCATATGTATAGCCCTATATTAATATTTTTTTACTTATTAAACATTGATTTTAACTCTTTTAACTTTTTTTCGAATTAATTAATAATAAATGTCCTAATCTAATCCAACAGAACCTAAATGATCTTATTTTATTCTTAAGGTTTTTTTTGGCCTAATTAAACTTATCCAATAGAATTGTGACATGTTTTAGGGTAATAATAATATCATTTTTAAAATTAATTACACTATTTACTTTTAACTGTGGTAAATAAAAGTAAAAAAGTTACTATTCACCAAAAATTATTTTTATCTTATTGAACCACATTTTACTTACTGATATCAACATTGACTCTCGAATTATAGAAATTCCACACACAGAAATGGTAAAATTATGTTTTATGCAAATTTGCAAATTCTCCGAGAAGGAAGGTAAAAGACGGTAAAAAGTTCAATAAAATTTTTATATATTTAAAATTATTATAAAATGACTCCAATGAAGTACATTGAACATATATTGGTATTGTGTATCTATTTTGAACTAGAATAAAATATTATTTAAATAAAAAGTCAGTTTTAACCAATAACTCAATGTTTTCACTATTCATCAAAAATTGAATATTTTAAGAAATATACCAAAAAATCACCAGAAGCTAATTTTGATATTCTGAATCCAAAAATGAATTCCATTTTGAAAGATAAAATTTATAAAATTTCAAAAAGTTGGTATTACTATTCATAACGGCTAATTTATATATTATTTTCATAACAAATCGTTGTTTAGTGAAACTCAGTGTTGCGTACTACACACACTATCGAGGAAGGTCACGATTGCATGAAATGCAAGTCAAGTCAGGGCAGCGTGTAGTGAAAGCTCTCTTGGGTGTTGCGTATAACACAATCAAAACTTATTTCATTTATACATTAAACAAAAACTATACTTACTATTGCATAGAATAATTTCCACAAAACGAACTTGAAATTGTGTGTAACACGAGCCAAGAATAGTGTTGCGTATACTACAAGCTAAAAAGATGTTGCATATAGTACAAGATAATCTTTGTGTAGTGTACAATAGAAGACATCATTGAAATTAAAAGTAGTATTTATCATAAAATCTCGGGGTGTTACAGATATAAATAGCTATTTTACTTTGAAATAATTTAACTGTCTCAAAATTATAAAATAAAACATTTATTTTAAAAATATCCTTGTAATGTTGTAATGGAATTCCGAAAATTTTAAGGAATCATTGTGGCATAATTCACTTCTCATTCTATATATTTTTTAAATAAATCATTCCTAAATTTGTGGAAAAGGTCATGATGAATCTTGTTTTGAAAAACATAGAAATATTCCACTAATTATTTTTTATAAATATTAAAAAAAGGGTAAAATTGAAATTAATAAATTTTGGATTATATTTTGAAATAAATATGTATGAAACATGGTCATGTATGACCAATGGGTCATTGTAGATACTTATGTATAAACAACCTCAGATAATAATGATATTTTGAAATTAGCCCTTACCTTGTACTTTCCATTAGTTAAGTGTGTGTTACTCTTCTATAACAGATAATCATGTTATTAAATTATACCAGAAGCATATCAATGATTATGAAATATTATATGATCTTATTATATCATTTTGTTAATACTATTTTAGTATTACAATTGTTTTGGGTGTTAACTACTTCATTTTTCTATGCATGTTTTGTTGTATAAGTCATGTTTATTACCATTTGGATGTTTTTTAATCATATATAGAATTATATAAAGTTTATTATTATTATGTATACTCATCCTGAAAATTTTATAATCAATCTTGAATGGTTAAAGAGGAGAATAAATCCCACCCTCTCATGGAGACGGTAGGTCGTGCATACATAGGAGGGATTATGTAATTCCTTTGATGGTTAAATTTATTGGAAGTTTATGGTATATTAATTATAAATAATAATTTTCATGTTATATTAATTATTTATATCCATTATATTCCTCATTATACCCATCCAAATAATGTATTGTGGAGTGAAAAATTACACCATAATGTGGAGAGGGTAAGCTGTACGTACACACATATGGTTATATTGTTATTCATAGGATCGAGAAAAGGGAGAATATTGTTTCCCAAAAATTATAATAAATTCCAGTAATATAGATTATAATAGATTTAATAATTTTTCATGAAAAAATATATAAATATGAAGTAGAAGGGAGAAAAATTGGATGAAATTTATAAACAATAATCTCTTCTTTGAACATATAGTTTTGATTTTAACAAAAGGACTTCATTGGATGGTTTGTGCCCAAATTATATCATATATAATTAAGTGAGAGAAATTAGGAGGAGAAATTGGAAGGTTTTATTCAAGACAATGTATTTTGATATGTGAATAAAATAAAAGGATAAGTGCTCTTTTAAAAGAGAGGGGATGGGTTCTTTTGGAAACTCCAAAAACAATTAAATTATTATAAATTGATGTTATATTTAAAATAGATCCAATGTTTTTTATTTAAAGTATAATATTTTCCTGGGCCTAAATACTCTAAATAAATTGACATGTTTAGGTCAGAAAATTAAGCTTATCGTTTCAATTTAACACTTACTTAAACGGTTTATATCTTTCCGTGTATACTTGTCTTTTTATAATATATGGTTAATATAGTTACTATAAAATGCCAAACGAAACCCAATTGGATGATTTATGACATATTAAACATTATCATAGTTATTTTTAAGGTTTTTATAGGATTATTAATTTAATAATATTTAATAAAATATTATTTATTTTACAGATTCATTTTTGTAAATTTTGTTTGTTTTCATTATTTTCATTTTTTAAAATATTTTAAAATTATTATAACAGAGAAAAAAATAATTCCAATATGTCTCCGAATTTTTTACGATATATATAAATTTTGTTCATGACATTAATTATGTCATATTATATTTATTTTAATATTTTTAGTATCATTTAATTGATTCATCCTTTAATAATTCAATTATTATATCTGTATTGTGTAACAATTTAATTTAACTATTTATTTCATTAAATTATAAATAAATTACCATTAGGTAGATACACATTTTGTTTTTATAAAGAAGTTTTATAGATAACCAAATTACTTATATAAACACTTTTTAAAATTGATAGCGTTACTAAAATTTTAATATGACATTTTTAAATCTTCATTAAAAAAAATATAATAAATGTCTTAATTGGACACTAGTGGCTTAACAAGGATAATTATTTTGACATAACGTTTATATTTGTCTAAAATAATTATAAAATGTAATTAGTACATGTTATATTGTAATATTATTGTTGGGAAAAAATCCCTCAAGGTATCATTGAAACATTTTTGAGGTGATTGTTTTTGTTGACAAAGTGGACATCTGTGTTGTGATTGTTGACAAAGAAATCCATGAAATTTTAATTTTTTGAAAAAGTGGATTTCATGGTGTAATGTCAATTTCAAGATATGTGGCCAACAATCCATGTTTGATTCAAGAACATCGATAAAGGAATTGATGATCTGGCGGCGGTATAAAAAGAACACATACCAGGTGGCGTCGTTTACCAGTCTTTGCCAATTTTTTGGGCCTGAAAATCAACAAATGAAGAAAAGTGGGTTTTGTCAAAGGAACATGCACTCCATGTACTTAAAGGAGAGGGAACTTGTGCGCCTAATGTTTTTTAAGATCAGTAGGTCCAAATATGGAAAAGGGAAGAGGGTCTCGTAAGTATTGGTGTCATCGTGCAGGTGACTTGCGCACCGTGAAAGGACCTGCGCACCGGTGCCTAGGAGGGTTGGAAAGTTTCACGCCATATGTTTTTCAAGATCAGATCTTCAAAATATGGCAATGGAAATAGGGTCACGCAGGTGTCTTGTAGGGGAAGAAATATGCGCTTCGGGACTTGCGTGCCGAGGGGAGACTTGCGCACCGCCTCTTAGGTTTACCAAATTCCTGTAAATACAGGACCACCCCTCCTCATTTTCAACGGATTTCAACACTTATAAAAATCCTAGTTCATGTCGCGCTGGTGTGGTGGTCACGCAAGTGGTGTGTGGTTATGTAGGTGGACTTGCGTACCAGTGGTTGATGTTTCATGGTGGTTCGTTGTTGTACACCAATATTGGTTTTGGAGTAAAATGGATTGAGTCGCGCATGTTTGGAGTTGTAGAAGGTTTTGTCGCACAAGTAATTGAGGTAGACTTGCACACCCATTTTGACATGCGTGCCAACACATCTACACTGGGTTAGACTTGTGCGCCATGTATGTTTGATTCACGACAGTTATTCTGGGCTGTGTGAAATCTGGATGTTTGCATGATACCTTCGGTGCAAAAGAGAAATTCATCTACTGGTGAAAGTTGGAATTCAACAGAGCATCCACATAAAACAGAGGATGTATTCAGTAGAGATAATGAAGAGAACTGAAAGTCTATAAACTGTGAGTGGATCCTTTCTGGAGCAGTGAGCAAAGGAAGAAGAAGAAGGTGATCCTCTCCACCAGTAGTGATCTAGAGAGATTGAAACAGGGAGTGACCCTTGGTAAAGCAGTGAGCTGACCCTAAACTTTGTAATGGCAGTGAGCCTGGGACACAGTTACTGTGCCCGAACCCTGTAATCCATAGCTAGTTAAGTTTAGTGGAATTTTGTATGACCGAAAAATTTTCGGAATATGCTCTTTGGACGTATCCCTTAGCAGTGACCAAGTTAAAATTGATGTGTCATGTGCATGCTTTACTTTCTGTTTATATTGGGAAACATGAAAGAGAGAGAAGTGTGTTTTTCTTAACAGTGAAACAAGATCAGAACGAGATTTAATTTTAAATTAGTCATACCCTGATTCACCCCCCCCCCCTCTCAGGGTACTCAGCCTTGTGGACCTAACAATTATATTACTATAATATTATTTTTACCTTTAATTACTATATTTATCATTAAGTCGAATGAATTTATAAGATACTATTCACAAAAAACTATTTTGATCCTATTAGACCAACTTTTTCAAAATTGATACACCAATTAAATTTTATTTTTAAAAAATAAATTCATTGAAGTGGTAAAATTATTTTTTATGTCTTTCCACAGATGTGGTTAGAAGGTAGGAAAAAGTGACGTTCAAAAGCTCAAAAAATTTATATATATAATTCTATTATAAAAATGATTAAAATAACCTTAATTTGGTTGATAAATGTTTTATTTATCTATTTTTATTTTGAAATCAATTAAACTTAAAATTAATATTTAAATGAAAATGTAGGGTTTTAACTACAATGGAGTAATTTTCACTATTCAACAAAAAATGACACTTTTCAGAAAAATACCAAAAAATCACCAAAATATAATTTTGATATAATAAATACATAATTAAAGTCTATTTTTAAAAATAAAATTTATATATTTGCTAATTTCATTAATACTATTCATAACCTCTTTTTTAGAAGGCTAGTTTTATAGGTCATGATTCCCTCAAACACGATGTTACGTGTGGCACAAGCTATTCAATTATTTAAATAGAATCATATTATGGAAGCTTAGGGGTTAATGAATAATTATTTGGTGAATTGTTAATGGATTTATTTTGATAGGTGAGTTGGAAAAATTAATTTCAAGATTAATTTTTTTTATTGAAACGATTTTAATGGATAAAATAATTATTTAACTAACTGAGGATATTGAGTAAGATTAATTAATAAAATAATTAATTAATGGAGTTTATGTGAAAAATAAGTGACATAATTGAAGGTATTGAGTTATATTAAATTAATTTATAATAAATTAATGGTGTTTATGTGAAAAAATAATTGGGGAATTAATTGAAGGAATTGAGTTAGATTAATTAATTAATAGAGTTGATGTGAAAAAAATTAATTGATGAAATAATTGAATAGATTGAATGTGATTAAATAATATTTAATTAATTAATGTGATTAGTCAGGAATAATTATTTAATTAATTAATATAGAGTATTTTGATAGATTATTTAATTCTGTAATTAATTATAGTAAATGATTTAGATTAATTAATCTAGTCTATTGAGATATTGAATTGATTGAAATGAGATAATAAATTGATAAATTAATTTTGAGTAAGAGGTTAATTAATGGTTGTGTTAATTAATGTTTAACACCCCAAGCATCCATATTACACATCTCTTTGAATAATACAAAAGTTGTGTTGTACGCAACTTCGAGTTCTAGCACACCATGCCCAATCAAACTAGCTGTTTAAAAAAGCACTTATGAATAAAAATGCACACTTTTTGAAATTTTATAAATTTTATTAATAAAATTTTGATCCATTTTTGTATTTTAAAAATCTAAATAATATTAAAGTAAATTTGTTATATTTTTCTAAAAACATTTATATTTTGATGAATAGTGGAAAATACTAAATTTTCATTAAAAACAACTTTTTAATCGAAATAATTTATAGTGTTAAATTATAAATTTTAGTGGTTT
This sequence comes from Viscum album, assembly GCA_963277665.1. Taxonomy (NCBI): domain Eukaryota; kingdom Viridiplantae; phylum Streptophyta; class Magnoliopsida; order Santalales; family Viscaceae; genus Viscum; species Viscum album. The sequence goes on from OY728120.1 coordinate 1,120,256,231, forward strand.
TATAGTATAATTATATTATATTTTTATAATTTAATATAATTTAGGTTATTTAAATTAATTCCACATTTATATTGTCCATAAACACTTGTCAATCATTTGATAGTTTAATTTTCTTAAAAACCCGCTCTTTGGTTCTGAAAAAAAATAATTAATTTTAAATTAATATCTTCAAATTATATATTTTTAATTTAGAAAAAAATGATTAAAATTTTGGAATGATGAGGTCCAAGTTGTTTAATTAGGATACTATTATGTTTAGACATTATGAATAGTAACTTTAGTAAATATTTTATTTAACATGGTTACAAGGTAAATCTGCTAAATAAAAGGAAAAAATAATATTATAATAATATTAAATTACCCTAACACATGTTCTATCCCTATTCAATGATACATTTCTGACTATGGGAATACTTGGGTCGATTTTGGGACCCCATGGATCCACTTTTAAGTGAGAATGACACTTTATACAAATTAATTTAAAGTTAAGAAAAATGTAACATATACAAATATATTTACGTAAAAAAAATTTATATGGGTATATATAAGTTATATTTTCGAAAATTAATATCATTTAGAATGAAAAAAATATTTCCTACATTATGGTATTTTATTTATAATTTTTATACATCAAATAATTTTATTTATTTACGACACAATGATGATGTAGTGATTACCATTTTCATAAATCTTTTAAATAAATGAGGTTATCAATATTAAAATAAATTTATTTTGAAACTTTTTATTCCATATGTAAATCATAAAAATAATAATGACTTATTATATTTTAATTATTTATTTTTTTTCAAAGAAATCATGTTTTTATTACTTTTACAAAAACATAATATTAAATAGTGAAAAAATTGACATAAATGAGTTTTAAAAACCAAAACTATTTTATTAAATGATACAATATTCATAAAAATATAATTCTTGTCCAATGTGTTATATAAGCTTATATATTGCATTAATGAACTACTTGAGTTATTGTTTTTATTTTATAGTATGTTTATCAACCATGTAATATTAAAATAATGAAGACATGGTAAATGTTAAACTACTTAACTAATAGTTAAATCTAAAATATATGGTTAATATGGTGAACTGATCTTGTCTAAATGCAATTTTTTGAAAAAGTCTCTACCCATATCAACCTTTTAATTGATATAAATTCATTTGGTGCTATTATAACCGAACAATAATTTCATGATAAACTAATATTTCAAGCTCTCCCTAAAGTGTCACTCACCTCTCTTATAAATGGATACTTACCCATATCAAAAATTAACACCGCCAAATACATTTCGTCAACCAAATCCACCTCAAATATTCCCCCCAAAACCCTCACATCATTCAGTAGGACTTACATTGATCATAAATCTAACTTAAGGGTCCATTTTGTTCAAATCAAAAGGAAGCACTCGAAGAAGAGGTGATTATTTCATCACCTCTTTCATTGTTCTTTTCTTATTCTACATCCACATTCTTTGTTGTTTCAATAACAAAATAATAATTCATGTACCTTATACATATTTTTATGTTATTATAAATATGGTACAACCATATTCATTATTCTATCCATCCTAAGAATTAATATGTCACCATACGTGCGTAAGTACAGCTTATCGTCTCTACGTCTTGGTGTAGTTTGTTATTCAAAACTTCATTATTTTGATGGGTATACTAATGAGGATGATTGATTTAAATAATTGATATAATATGTTAACTATTATTTATATATTATATACCATCCAATTACATATGATTTCACCATCATTAGAATGATATAATCACTTGTGCTTATGTACGACTTACTATCTCGATGACAAGATGAGATTTAATTTCCCCATCGTAACCATTGAAGAATAATTTTCTTTTGATAATTAAAAATAATATTTAAGAACTTAATATCATTGTATATTTAAATAAAATACATCCTATCCCTAACAAACATGACTAACGTAACAAGACATATAAATGAAAATGAATCTCTTAACACCTGAAACTATGATACTACTGAAATATTATAAGAAAAGGAATATTAAAGGATCATATATGATATCATACATAAGTATTTGGATCTTGTATAATTTAATAACAATTATTTAACAATTTTAGATACAGTTAACATACCCTCGACTAAGGAAATGTAGAAGTTAAGGATTAATTTTACAAACTCCTCAGTATCTGAGGTTGTTTATTCGCAAGTATCTATTAGGGATTATTTATCATCCACATTTGTGTTTCTTAAAAAAATATTTCAAAACCATTTTTACTATTTCCTGGATGATGTTTTAATTTATTTTATACCTTTTTTGAGTTTTTATAAAATGTTTTGAAAAAAATCTTTTTGTCATTTTCTAAACAAGGTACTTTAGATCCTTTTAAAAAAATTAAGGAAATAATGTTTTTTTACTTATATGGTGGTTGCTGCTAATTTTTGTTATTATAACACTATTGAAGCCTCCATTACAAGATTATACTATTATTTTCAAAATAATTTTTTTCTTTGCTTTTAAATGATTTCTATTTAAAAAGATATATTGCAATCAAATAGTGTTTGGATTGATTTGATCTATGTCAACATCTTTTGTTGGTTTTTACGCTTGATTGAGTAGATTAATTTTGATATAATCATCCATATTTTATTTATGGTTTTTTCACATGTTTGACTATGTATTTTCGATATTTATACCATTTCCAATGAGCCCATACCCAAGTGGTAAGGGCTCATGCTTGGCAGCCAAGAGACCCAGGTTGAAAATTGGGTAATAGTGAATTTCTGGGGGTACTGTAGCAGTCACTATAGAAGTCACTGTTGCAATACTATAGCACGTACAGTAGAAGATACTTTTCTGTACAGTAACAACTTTATCTATTCACCCGATTTGGTCCTTTGGGACACTAGTTTGGGCATTCGGGTCTCAAGGGCCTCCATGTCATCGAAGTCCTTCGAGGCATAGGGCCTTCGGGCGACAGAGACCATTGAGTATCCTAGTTCAAACAAAATAGTCCCTAGAATAGTATCAGAGCAACATGAGTAGCTTCTACTAGAAGCAGGGATAACCGGATTGGAGAAATGAGAGGGTATGGCATCCGCCATCAGGACCAGGCACCATGCATCATTGTATGAGGCAATGCTTGCTGATTATAAATACAAGGTGGAGAGATAGGTGATCAATGATACAGAATCTGGGGAGGGGATGTTCTAGTTAGTCGGGCCTACGTGTCATGTAATGTTCATAGTATGCCTCTAGGCCTTCGGTTCAGGTATTGCGGGCCATTCTGGTCTTGTGCCTTGGGCTTACGTGTCATGTATGGGTTCTCCTTCAACCATTAAAAGGTGGTTTATCCATATTAAAATAAAAATAAATCCTTTGGTCCATTCAAGCTATTTTTATACCATTTTTTGTTTATGGTTAAAGTATTATCATTTCGTATACCAATTTTAATATAAATGTTTATGTTTTGTTTCAACCTTTTCATATGAGTAATGCATTGGACGTTGAAATTGAGGAGACGAACCCGTTATAGCCCCTTGAGGCATAGGTTGGTCCCATGAGATAACATAGTGTCTAGGAACAAGACATTGAAAAAAATTTATATTTATGGTCCTGTCACAAGGCCTTGACATTGTGGATTAGATGTCCAGCATTATGCATTCAATAATAATGGAATTAGTTATTGATATTACATGTGATTAATCTACGAGTATAATATCCATGTGAATAAGTAAATGGAATTATTTGATTTATCAATGAAATATTATTCTTTTTTTTATGTTTAAAAGGATATTTTTTATTCTTATACATTTTCTGCAATGTTTATTATTATTTATTAATGTTTTCGCTATATATATATCCATACTGAGTATCTGAGCTCACTTCTTTCTTTTGTTTTGTTTTTTATAAGATGTGAAGAAGAATATTATGTTTAACCTGCAAGGATAAGCTATGGTATGTGACTATGTGATACGAAGACACAATGTTACTTTTTATTTTCATAATGTAATATAAAACATATGTTTCTCTCTAGTATTTCCAAGGCAACTAAACAGATCAGTCATTCAGTCTTGATCTCTTGTGATCATTCCCATGTTATTTAATAATGTATTGACTCTGGATAACTATGGTCGGGGTGTTGCAATTGGTATAAGAAGAAGTTTAGTACAAACCTTGAAAACTAGAAATAAAAAAATTCTGATTAGAGAACATTACCCAAAGATATACATTGGGTATTAGTATGGAAGAATATCCAAATATTTTGGTAATGTAGATATTATGTGTGATTTACTTGAAATACATCCATGTTTGGATACTACATGTGGATGTGGTTCCGGCACAGATGTTCCTAAGAGTGAAAACACTAACAAGGAGTTTCAGGCTTGACTCGTGGTATCCTGGTTCATGACAACGAGCCTTACTATGCACCTTGTTTGACACTCCATGTAGATATGATTGGGTTAAATCACATTTTCATTATAAACCAATATTATGGATTATTTAGTAAATACTTCCCCAAATTGTTTTATGATTATGTACTATATTTAAAAACTATTCAATTTATGTTAAGTATTTGACAAGTTTGGAATTATGCATTGCAATTCATAAACAATCCTAGTGTATTCCATTTTTTAAAAATGAATCCCAGTGGAAGGAATGGAAATTATATCATTGTATGTAATCCATGTAGGGATTTTCCTCTTACTCAAGATAATTATAGAGGAGCTGGTGATGAAACTGGTGTTGAATAGCTTATAACCATTCTGGGACAACTCACTCAGGTTATGAAAAATAACCTTACCCATATAGAGTACCCAGATCCAAAACGTGGATAATCAATGTTATAAAGCTTCCTGAGGAAAAAACACCTTCATTTAATGGGACTAAAAATCCATTTGTATCTCAGCAATGGATACCTTTCTTAGAGAAAATATTTCATGCTTTGGGGAGTAGTGAAAGGGAAAAATATTTCATAGATGTTTATCACCTCACAAGAGATTCATATTATTGGGGGTCAACAATTCAACACACAAATGAGGATGAAGAAGTATCAAATATGGAATGGATGAAGTTTAAATATCGTTTCACAGAAAAATACTTTCCTCAATAACATCGAGCAGATATGGAAAAGAATTTTCGTAGTCTGAAGCAAAATTAGGATGATAAAGTCAAAAGGTATGATGCTAACACTACATGGATAGCAAGGAATGCTACATATTATATACGTACAACAAGAAGTAATATTGATCTATTATTTGATGGGTTAAAAACATTTCTTTGTTGAGCAATTGTATCACAATTCTTCATGTCATAAAAAGATATAGTCTCATGTGCTATGATGACAAAACATGAATTCTCTATGTCTTTTGAATTTAAAGCGAAGCAAGAGTAGAAGAGATATTATGAAGACTCTGGAAAAGAAATTAAGGGGAATAAGGGAAAATTTTAATTTCCACCCTATAGTAAATGATGGAAGAAATACCACGACACTTTCCTAAAGGGGATGTGATTTTGTTACACGTGTGTAGATAAAGGCCACCAAGCATGTGATTGCAAGGGGAAGAAAGTGGATGTCAATATTGAATGATACAATTTTAATGAAATGGGTAATTACTCAAATAAATGTCCTAAGAGTCATAGAAACATTCCATAGAAAAGGTAAAGGTAGAAAGACCAATCTTATGTGATCACAACTGAAAAGGTTGAAGTTCTGAAGGACTTGGTGGCAGATACATTAATCATTTCTTCATAATTATCCAATGCTTTATTTTATTCTATATCATTTCATTCTTTCATATCTTCCCAATTTTCCAAGAAAATTAAATATTCTCCAATTTTACTTATTATGGGTATTTTCAGTCAAAACTCTTAAGGGGTGTATCATTGCAACAAGGATTTTGTCAATCAGTTACCATTATTGAATATAAACATGCATTAATTGCTGATCTTATTGTAATACCCATGATTGAATTTCATATAATCCTCAAAATGGATTGGATTTTAGACCATGATGAGAATATTTGTTGTAATAAGAAGAATTTTATAATTTTGGATGATGATATGGAATCCCTTATCTTTAGAGATAAAACATCACGATCTGATTCTCATCCAGATCTACCCCTAGTCATTTTACTAGATTCAATTATTACAGAGGAAGGAAGTGAAAAAACCACGGGTGAGGAAATAAATGTTCAAATAGAGGACATAACTATTGTTCAAGAATTTGTTGATGTGTTGCCAAAGTATTTACTTGGACATCCTCCAGAAAGGTATATTGAGTTTTCCATTGAATGAATTCTGGGTTCAAGGCCCAAATCGAAGACCCCTTATAGAATGACCTTTTTGGAATTAGTGGAACTAATGATACAACACGGTGAATTAAGTAATAAAGGATTTATTAGACCTAGTGTTTCTCTATAGGGATCCCTTGTCCTTTTTGTTACGAATAAAGATTAACCTATGTGGATGTGCGTGGACTATAGGGAGATAAATGCTAAAATAATAATGAACAAGTATCCTCTACCTATCATTGAATATTTATTTGGTCAACATCATGAAGATCAGTATTTTTCAATGATTGAACTTCAATATGGATATCATCAGTAGTACGTGAATTAGGAATACATTCTGAAGACAACATTTTGAACCAGGTAAGGGAAATATGAGTTTACTCTAATGCCATTTGGACTAACTAATGGACCCTCTATTTTCATGGATCTAATGAATTGAGTTTTCAAGGAATATAATGATAACATTTTAGTGGTATTTGTTGATGATATCATTGTTTAATCTAAAATCAATGATGATTATGAAAATCACTTATGTACAATTCTAAAAACTCTTAGAAGAAATGATTTATAGGGGATGTTTAAAATGTGTGAATTCTTGCTTCACAAAATTTCATTTCATGGACATATTGTCTCTAAGGATAGATTCCCTACTGATCCTTCAAATAAAAGGGTTATCCAAGAATGTATAGCACTGACGGGTATAACTGAGGTATGCTGTTTTATTGATTTAGCATGTTATATTGGTGTTTTGTCTATAATTTTTCCTATTTGGCTAACCCATTAACCAAGAACACATTTAAAGGGGTTAATTTTTTTAAAAAAAAAGATTGTGAAGAATGTTTTTAGGAATTTATGAAATGATTAGTAAATTATCCTATCATGACTCTAACTTCGGGGAATGATGGGTTTGTTATTTATAGGGATGAATCAAAGAAAATACATGGTTGTGTCCTTATACAGAATGATAGAGTTATTGACTATGTGTCACAACATCTAAAACTTCATGAATATAACTATAAAACTCATGATTTTTAGTTTGAAGTTGTAATATTTTCTCTGACGATATGGAAACACAAACTCTATGGTGAAAATGTGAGATATACAGTGATCAAATAAGTTTGAAGTATATTTTTTCACAGAAAGAACTCAACATGAGGAAAAGAAAATGCCTTGAACTACTCTATGATTATGATTTCACAATATCAAACCACATGTGGATCGAAAATAAGGTGGAATATGCTTTTATCCGAATGGATCATGGGGTTTTGATCAAGATGAGAGTCAAAATGGATCCTATGTTCATGGATCTATTAATGATGGAAATGTTAATAATCACAGAAGGTGAAACATTGATACATTTTCATATGGTTTCCAAACCATAATTGCTAGAAAGTATAAAACGTTCTCAGACTGATGATGAGGAGTTTCAAAAGAAAATTAAATTTTTGAATAATGGGAGATTGATTGTCATCATATATGAAGATGGAATTTTGAAATTTGGGAGGAGGCTTCATGTTCCCGAAATACCTGATCTAAAAAGGGAATTGTTGAATGATGCTCATAGCTTTACATTTTGTATATATCATGGTAGCACTATGACGTATAGAGATTTGAAGGAACATTTTGTTGGGACATCATAAAGAGGGATATTTCTAATTATGTGTCAATATGTATGGTTTTTCAATAGGTGAAGGCTGAAAAAAATCACCCAAGGAGATCATGAAACCTCTTACCATACCAGAGTGGAAATTGGATGATATTATGATGGAAATTTTCATGGGGAAACCAAATACACCTATAAAAATTGATGAAATATGGGTCATTGTTGATCGTCATACCATGTCAAAAATTTTGTTTATATAATATAATATTTACCACTTGAACGTTTTGGAAGATAATATATTAATTAAGTTGTAAGACTTCATGGTGTACACTAATCGACTTTCTCTAATCGTGATCCCCATTTTACATCAAGATTCTAGAAAAGTCTTCAGAAAGACCTAGATATTGAATATCAGTTCAGCACTGCCTACCACTATAAAACTAATGGACAATCAGAATGGATTATTCAATCCATAGAAGACATGTTGAGCTCTTTCTCACATGACTTTTGGGGTATGTTTGATCGATATTTAGCTATTTTATAATTTTCCTATAACTATATCTTCTATTCCAGTATTCAGATGGAACCATATGAAGAGTAATATGGAAAGAGATATTGCACCACAACTTGATGGGATGATGATGGTAAAAGAAAACATATATTCCCAGAACATTTTGAGGAAAGAATGGAAAAGGTGAAGAGTATCCAAATTCATATCAAAGTATCTCAATGTTGGAAAAAGTGTTATACAGATAACTGAGGGAAGGATTAAGAATTTCAAGTAGGAGATCATATTTAAGTGAAGGTATCTCCAAGAAGGGTGGTTTACGATTTTGTAAGACGGTTAAATTATATCCATGGTATCTCATACAATTCAAAAATTCTAGATATAATTGGATTTCTAGCTTACCGTTTGGTAATGACACCATGTCTCTCCAATGTTCATGATGTTTCACATGTATCACTATTGATAAAATACATTTCTGTCCCACCACATGTTCTCACCTATGAAAAAATAGAACTTGAACCTGATATGTCTTATTGTAAAGAGCCTATCAGAATATTTGATACTATAGAATAAGTGTTGAGAAACCGGACGACCAATACTGGAAAGTTGATTTTTCCCAACACTTGTATACCAACAGTTCTGGAGAACCGTTGGTATAAGTGTTTTTAACAATGGGTTTTACAAACCATTGTTAAATCATGGTTTCGTGGAGCTTTACAAACAGTTTTCTACAAACCATTGGTAAATAAAATTTTTCCCGAATGGTTTTTACAAACTGTTGGGAATGATCTCCTCAAATATCTAGATTTCGAGTAGCCCCCCCCCCCTCCCACAGCACATTAGAAATCGATTCCCCCAATTTACAGAAGCCCTGGCGCGGAGGTGAACCCTAACCCACCCTGAGTTCTTCCATCCGATCGGCTGCAACTCCCCTATCCAGATTAGACTCTTTAAACTTCTTCCCAAATACAAACATAGAAGCCCACTTCCTCTGATTTCGACATTTATTCCAATATCTAGCAATGTCACATCATTTTTTCCTATTTTAGGGATTTTTGGAAAATTTTATCATTCACACAATTTGATATTGAATCAATAACTGATACATGATTGGTAGATTTCTGTGACTAGGGATGACATTGGATTCATATATCATTTGTAAATAAACATATGACATACGACCACTAATATGGTGATTCCACCTAAGAATGGTGGAATTTTACTAGGATCATGGGGATTCCTTTTATTTTGTTCTATAGAGTTTCTAGTGTTGGTTTTTAATGTATTTTATTTTCTTATGGATTTATAGTGATTATGTATTGGGTTCCTTTGGTCGTGAATTTTGGGTGAGTTATTCTTATGTTCTTCTTAGATATCATTATATTCATAAAGTGTGTCAAATTTTTTTGTAGGTGGTGTCGACTCACTAAGTGACTATTTGGTTATGTTTTTATGATCCAAACGTTCTATTTTTTTTAATAGTGAAACCTATTTATATTTAAATGATATAAATGATTGGTTTTTAAATATATGTTTATAAAATATGTAAAATGTTTTCTAACCGGTTTATTTGGATCTTTACAAAGACAGATCCCATTTTTATGGTATTCTAAAATCTCATTAAACATATTTATTCTTAGTGAATCCTTTATAAGTATGGATCCATGTTTGAGGATAACCACTAATATCCGAATGCATAATAACATTTTTAGATTGTGTACATCTCATTAGATTTTTTAATGAGTTCACTTCTTCCTTCATTAATGTCTTCCAAGGATGTCATAGAAAAATATTAGCCACTTGAATGGTGTTCCTTGCTTAAATAATGTAATGTATTCCTAGAATAGTCAATTAATTTTTACATTCTAGTAAACCATGTTGATAACATTCATGATTATATGATCTCATAGGTGTGTTTGGTGAATATGGATATAGTTTTAAACCTATGTATTGAATTCTGTTTTTATCTTCCAGGGTTGAAAAATCTGCAGTTGGGTTTTTTTTAAGTGATATATAACAACGTTTTAAACCCCTGCTATATATGCCTAATGGGTGTTTAGTAGTGGTTTAAACCACCACTATTTAAGGTCAATATTTGTTTACTGTTTTTTGAATCAGAAGTTGTTTTCCATGACAAAAAATGGTGAGGATATAATGGAGGTTTCAACCACTACTATATCCATTCCATTTTTTGGCATGTGAAACCATTGCTAAAACAAAAAACGCCACTAAAAAGCATTCTATGACGATTCCCCAAAGCTGCCGCTAAATTTATCGAATTAAAATGAGTTTGATGCTGATGCCAATTTTAGTAGTTATTTTTGGAAACCGTTGTAGAACCATATAGAAGCGATTTAATCTACCACAAACTCAAAAAGAAAAAGTAGCAGCTATCAGTCAATTTTCTTGTATTTTCCGATGCATGATTTGGAACTAGTTATAGTACCCCCTAGACATCCCCACCCAACCCCTGGACACTCCATCCCCCTGTGGACTACCCCCACCCCTAGGGATAGCCCAACCACCCCCCTGGACACCCTGTACCCCCCTGGACAGCCCCACCACCCCCACCACCACACTAGACACCCCGCCTACCCCCAGGACACCTCATACCCCATTGACAAAACCCCACCCCTGGAAGGCCCCCCCACCCCCTGGACACCCCAGACCCCCTGGACAGCCCTGCCACTCCCATCGATAGTCGGCCCACAACCATGGACAGCCCGTGCCCCCCTGAACAGCCCCACCCCCACCCTTGTTGATAGCCCACCCACACCACCCCCGGACACCATCCCCCACCCTCCGGACACCCACATCCCCCCCCCCCCCCGGACGCCCCAACCGCCTAGAAAGCCCACCTGACACCCCCGACCCTACTGGACAACACCGCCACCCCTGTGGACAGCCCGGCCACTGCCCGTGGATAGCCCGCCCACCCCCCTGGACAACCCGCCCACCCCTGGACACCCCAGACCCCCTGGACAGCCCCGCCACCCCCATGGGCAGCCCACCCACCCCCCTGTACACCCCGTACCACCCCGAACATCCCTACCCATCCCCTGGACACCCCACTCACCTCCTTGGACAGCCCGCCCACCCCCATGGACAGCCTGCCAACCCGGACACCCCAAACCCCCTAGAAATCCCCCCCCCCCGTGGACACCTCACACTCTTTCCACCGATGAACCATATGTATTGGAATTATTGGTGAAACATGTTTTTTATTTCAAAGATCATCATCATCCAAAATTCGGTGTAATTATTGAAGTAAATCCCAATCATGTTTGTGATAATGGTGGTGATGAAGTTGACACTATCCCAACTGCAATTGGAAGAAATCCATTTATTACTTATGATGACTCCAACAGCTCAATTGTCAGTGTTGATTGTGAACCCGATGTTGTGGTGGGAAATATAAAGAATCATAATGTCATGTTCTAACCAACATGTTTCACCTACACAATTCAGAGTTTGTATCCTAGAACTTACCTTCAAACCACCATAAATCTTCTGTTTCATTATGTTTTTTTTTCAGAATGTTTTTTCTATATTTTTTTTTCTTGGGTTACAAATTAGTTATCTGTTTCTAATTACTTCCATATTTGTTTTCACTGCAGGAAGTGACACCCATTGAAGAGAGGCAGTGGAAAAATATGACAGAAAATAATCGTTGCATGACACAGATGGGAATTCCTCCACCCATACCTGTTGTGATTATTTTGTTTCAAATATATATATTTCAATAACTTATAATATTATGTGTTTACTTTTTTTTTAAACTTTTTTTAGGATCTACCCCCTATATGAGAGATATCTGAAGAGGAGCTAGATATTTCTCCCAGTATAGAGGCTGATGGTAAGAGGGGGTGGTGTCAGAGTTAGACTACCATTTTGTGGTCCCAGTACTGAGGTAGGTAGTACGAGGGCTCATGGTGAGAGAGTTAGATGATCCACTAGTCGTACCCGATTGGATTATTCCCCTACCACAGACGTATCTCTTATGCCCCATTTTTATCCTGGTGTGTCTTTAGGGACACACGTGATATTTAGGCCTCTGATTTTTACACTACCAGTTGTCCAGATGTCTGTTCTATCTCCTTTTGCTTCTGGTTAATTATCTCCGGGATATTATATTCCACCTTATTCGACTCATTCTCTGACACAGTATGTGGCTGAGGACCGTACACTGAGGGACACTCCACCAGTACAGGGTATTCCATCGGCTTCTGCACATCCAGTGACGCCCATTGATCTGACTAACATAGGTATATTTCTATAAATTTATCAAATTTTTAAACCAAAATTTATTTTTATTATAACTTGTACTGATATATTTTCATTAATAAGAGATTCATCTACTGATCAGAGGTGGGGGAGGGGGTGTACTCACTTGCATGTGGTATGCAAATGCTAGACGCAGTTGATGGTTTTATATAATGATGATGGACAGATGATTGATAAATCTGGGCAGGAATGACGGGGTTTTTTGGAAACGCAAGCCAAATACTCCGACATCATTCCTGTCAGCCCTCTCTCTTGGAGACATCTGCCACATGTATTCAAGGATAATGTGTGGGTACAAATATGTGTAAAAATCTATTGGATTTAATGTAGTTTTTTTTTGTATTTATATGAATTAATATATTGGGTGTCTGCTTCGGTATAACTTCTCTAATGGCGAAGGAGCAGGACTGCTGTGTTTAATAGATCTTAGAGAGCTTTGAAGAGATTATAAGCATGATTTGTATGTTGGATGGTGTGATAGAGTGGGCACAGAGTTGGAGATATTACCTATCATGGATGAATTCCTGAGAGAGCAATATCACCAAATGATTACCCATTGGGCGACTGAAAAATTTAATGTATTAATCCCATTTGTGGTATTTAAATGACAATTTTCATATTTTGCATTAATATTATATAATTTATTAATAAAATTATTTAGGAAGATTCTGAAAAACAACATTGATTCAAAACAATAACTCCACACTTTGGGGCGCACGACTATGTCAGATTATGAGAGGCAACTAGTACGATATAGTTATTTATAATTTTTCGTTAGGACTTTCCCTTTTTATTGTTTCCTAAATAAATTATGTGATTTATTGAATATTGAATATATGATTATACTTACACTTTATATTGTTTCAATGTCTTTATAGAAGCACAAATTGAAAATTGAAGGACGTATCCCTTGAGAAAAATTGTTTTCCTCGAGTAGAAGGAAAAAAGATGGAACTACTGTTAATGAACTGACACAAGAAAAGATTTTAAGTTTTAATTTGATTATTTCAAATATTAATATCTATTTTGAAATTTAATAATCGATTAATGTTATTAACAGGCTTCCTTAGAGGCCATTGATGCCCAGGTGCTGGACAATTTAGGGCCACACGATCATTTATATCAGGTTTTGGGAGAGGAGAACTCTGGTGGAGTACGCTACCGACCTGGTAAGAATATAGTCCCAACGAGGTATTGGTTCTCTCCAGGTATCCATTCAGGTAACACCGAGTTGGAACATGTCAAGGAGCATGAACGACAGTCTGATAAAAGGTTCATATAGTTGGATGTACAAGTTAAAACGAGGGACAAAGAATTTATTAAACTGATGAAATATTTATCTTCATCACTACCACCAGAGGCCAGCGAGGCCTGTCAGACATTTATTTCATAGATGGGTGCATTATCCAATGCACCAGGCAGCAGTTCTAGTAGCGGAAGAGATGATGACTTTCCTAGTGATGACGAGGATTCTAAAGAGGACGAGGGTGAGGATGAGGATGAGGATGAGGGTAAGGATGGGGCCAAGGGTGAGGATGGGGCCGAGGGCAAGGATGCGGCCGATGATGAGAAGGGGGACGATGATGGGGATGACGACAAGGAAAGAGATGACGGCGATGATGAGGTCGACGATGACAGTGGTGATGGTGATGGTGATCAGGGGCAGATTGGTCCATTAGATTTTTTAATTTTGTATAACTCTTTATTTTTGAACCTGTTTTTTCACTCTGGTATAGATATTTTTGAATTCAGTATAACTCTATATTTTTAACCAAATATGGAAGCCTATTAAATTTTAGAATGCTTTAAATTGAATTAAGCTTCTTTCTTAATTCTTCTTAATTATGTTGAATTGCATATCTAGAATGAGTTTTCTTTAATATAATTGTTTCATTTGATAAATAAAGTCATGTTTTATAATAAAACCCCTCAAACAGAGGTACGCTGTGTGCGAAAACACACTGTGATAGTTTAGGGTGTGATAATTTGACTCTCAATTGGTAGTTTCAACTACCTAGTACCACTTTTAAAAAAACAAATATAAAATATATATCATTATCATACCACAATACTGAATCAAGATTCTGTTTTTTATAACATAAGAGTAGTTTCTATAATGTGAAGGAAAACTACATAGGAATTATTCAGAATCATGGCTTGAAGTTGCTGCCCCGTGGATGTCACTGGACCGGGCCAACAAATAGTGGTCATGCTGCGGTCACACTACGGTCATGTCGCGGTCACGCCGTGGTCACACCATGGTCACCCTGTAGTCACGCAATGGTAATGCCGTGAATTTTGAATTGTCTGCCAGACGGCACGTCAATCGGAGGTGTCGTGTGAAAGAGCTGGCTAAAAACGCAATTCGCATGTCGTAACTGGCCAAAACATGAGTTTTACTATCAAATGCATGCCGAACAACATTGGAATGACTAGAAATCACAAGAAAACACCCTAATTATTATTCGTTAGGTGTATGAGTAGACGACACGTCATTCGGACACGCGGTTTGCACGACAAAACTAAATATGTGTTTTTTAGGTGTTTCGCGCATTTGAAAAGCATGCATGGGGTGGTCAAAACTGGCCGAACGATGTCATAATTCCATTAAAGCAGACTACAACAAAGGGTGGGTGAATTTTGAAATCGTCGGCCAGACGACATGTCAATCGGAGGTTTCGTGTGACCGCGCTGGCCGAAAACGCACTCCTTGTGTCGTAAATGTCCAAAACAAGTGTTTAGCATTCAAATGCATTATGAACAACATCATAATGACATGAAATCACAAGAAAACACCCTAATTATTTTTTGTGAGGTGTACAAGGAGAAGGAACATCATTCGGATGCGCGGTTTGTGTGGTATTGCTGAATATGTGTTTTTTAGGTGTTTGGCGTGCTTGAAAAGCACGCATGGGGTGGTCGAAACCGGCCAAACATCCTTAGAATGCAATGAAATCCGACAACAACAATGGGTGGGTTGATTGTGAAACGGTTGGCCGGACAGCACGTCAATCATAGGTGTATTGTGACCGCGCAGGCCGAAAACGCACTCCGCGTGTCGTAAATGTCAAAAACATGAGTTTAATAGTCAAATGCATGCATAACGACTTTATAGTAACTTTAAATCACATGAAACCACCCTAATTATTATTCTTGAGGAGTATGAGGAGATGTCACGTCATTCAGACGTCTGGTTTGCGTGACACAGCTAAATATGTGTCTTTTAGGTGTTTGGAGCGCTTGAAAAGCGCACGTGGGGTGGTCGAAACTTGCCGAACGACATTGGAATGACATGAAATAGGACCACAACAAAGGGTGGGTTAATTGTGAATTGGTCGGCCAGACACGCGTCAATCGGAGGTGTCGTCTGATGGAATTGGCTGAAAATGCACTCCGCTTGTCGTAAATTTCCAAAACATGCACTTAATAGTCAAATGCATGCCGAATGACATTAGAATTACTTTGAATCACACGAAAACATCCTAAATATTAATCGTGAGGTGTATGAGGAGACGATATGTCATTCAGACTAGTGGTTTGCGCGACACAACTGAATATGTGTTTTTAGGTGTTTGGCGTGGTTGAAAGGCTTGCGTGGGGTGGTCGAAACCGGCTGAACGACCTCGGAATGCCATGAAATCGGACGTCAACAAAGGGTCGGTGAATTTTGAAGTGGTCGGCCAGATGGCACATCAATCAGAGGTGTCGTGTTACCACTCTTTCCGAAAACGCACTCTACGTGTTGTAAATGTTCAAAACATGTGTTTAATGGTCAAATGCATGCCGAACGACATCGAAATGACCTGAAATCACACGAAAACACCCTAATTATTTTTCGTGAGGTGTACAAGGATACGACATGTCATTAGGGCACACGGTTTGCATGGAACGACTGAATATGAGTTTTTTAGGTGTTTTGCGAGCTTGAAAAGCGGGCATGGGGTGGTCGAAACCGGCCGAACGAACTCGGAACACCACGAAATTGGACGACAACAAGGGTGGGTTTATTGTAAAATGGTCGGCCAGAAAACACATCAATCGAAGGTGTCGTGTGACCGCGCTGGCCAAAAACGCACTTTGCATGTCGTAAATGGCCAAAACATCGGTTTAATAGTCAAATGCATGCCAAAGGACATCAGAATGACTTTAAATAACACGAAAACACCCTGATAATTATTCAGAAAGTGTACAAGGAGACGGAACGTCATTCGGACGTGTGGTCTGCACGACACAAATGGATATGTGTTTTGTAGGTGTTTGGTGTGTTTGAAAAGCGTGTGTGGGGTTGTCGAAACTGGTCGAATGACCTCGGAATTCCCAGTAATCGTGTGATTACAAAGGGTTGGTGAATTTTGAAATGCTTGGCCAGACGTTACGTCAATCAGAGGTTTCATGTGACTGCGCTGGCCGAAAACGCACTCTATGTGTCGTAAATGGCCAAAACATGCGTTTAATGGCCAAATTCATGCCGAACGACATCGGAATGACTTGAAATCACAGGAAAACTCCATAATTATTATTTGAGATGTGTACGAGGAGAAACCATGTAATTCAGATGCACGGTTTGTGTGGGACGGTGGAATATGTATTTTTTTGTGTTTGGCACTCTTGAAAAGCGCACGTAGGGTGGTCAAAACCAGCCGAATGACCATGAAATTCTATAAAATCAAAATAAAAACAAATGGTGGGTGAATTTTTAAATGCTCGACAAGACTACACGTCAATCAGAGGTGTCGTGTGACCGCACTGGCCTAAAACGCACTACGTGTGTCATAAATGGCCAAAACATGCGTTTAACGGTCAAATGAATGTCGAACGACATCAGAGTAACTTGAAATCACCAGAAAACACCCTAATTATTATTCTTAAGGTGTAAGAGGAGACGAAAAATCAATCAGATGTGTGGTTTGTGAGGCATGATTGAATATGTGTTTTTAAGGTGTTTGGAGCACTTGAAAAGCACGCGTGGGGTGGTCGAAACCGGACAAACGACCCTGAAATGCCATGAAATAGGACAATGACAAAGGGTGGGTGAATTATAAAATGGTTGGCTAGATGAAATGTCAATCAGAGGTGTCGTGTGACCACGATGGCTGAAAATGCACTCTGCGTGTCGTAAATGGCCAAAACATGCGTTTAACGGTCAAATGTATGTCGAACGACAACATAATGAAATGAAATCACACAAAAAAACCCTAATTATTATTCTTGAGGTTTGATAGGAGACGACACATCATCCAGAGGCACGGTTTGCATGGAACAACAAAATATCTGTTTTTTAGGTGTTTGGCGCGCTTGAAAAGCACACTTGTGTGGTCAAAACTGGCCGAACGACCTCGAAATGCCATGAAATCAGACGAAAACAAAGGTTTGGTGAATTGTGAAATGGTCGGCCAGACGACACATAAATCGGAGGTGTCCTATGAATGCGCTGGACTAAAACACACTCCGCATGTCGTATATGGCCAAAACATGCATTTAAAGGTCAAATGCATGCCGAACGACATCATAATGACTTTAAATCACACAAAAACACTATAATTATTATTCGAGAGGTGTATGATGAGACAACACGTCATTTGGAAGTGTGGTTTTCTCACCACGACTGAATATGTGTTTTTTAGGTGTTTGGCACGCTTGAAAAGCATGCGTGGGGTGGTCGAAACCGGATGAATGACCTCATAATGCCATGAAATTGGACAAAAACAAAGGGAGGGTGAATTCTGAAATGGTTGGCTAGATGGAACGTGAATCGGAGGTGTCGTGTGACTACGCTGGCCGAAAAAGCACTTCGCCTGTCGTAAATGGAAAAAACATGCATTTAACGGTCAAATGCTTGTTGAACGACATCAGAATGACTTGAAATCACATGAAAACACCCTAATTATTATTACTCTTGAGGTGTACGAGGAGACAACACGTCATTCGGACATGAGGTTTTCATAACACGACTGAATATGTGTTTTTTAGGTGTTTGGCGCGCTTGAAAAGCGCGCATGGGGTGGTCAAAACTGGTCGACTGACCTCAGAATGCCATGAAATCAAGCGACAACAAAGGGTGGATGAATTGTGAAATGGTCGGCTAGATGGAAAATCAATCAGAGGTGTCGTGTGACCATGGTAGTCGAAAATGCACTTCGCATGTCGTAAAGGGCCAAAACATGTGTTTAATTGTCAAATGAATGCCAAACGACATCGTAATGACTTGAAATCTCACAAAAACACCGTAACTATTATTCGTGAGCTGTAGGAGGAGACAGAACGTCATTCGGACATCTAGTTTGCACAGCACGACTGAATATGTGTTTTTTAGGTGTTTGGCGCACTTGGAAAGCGCACGTGGGGTGGTCGAAACCGGCTGAACTACCTTGGAATGTCATGAAATCAAAAAACAACAAAGGGTGGGTGAATTGTAAAATGGTCAGCCAGATGCAACATCAATCAGAGGTTTCGTGTGACCGTGATGGCCGAAAATGCACTCTGCATGTTGTAAATGGCCAAAACATGCATTTAACGGTCAAATGGATGCTGAAAGACATAGGAATGACATGAAATCTCACAAAACACCCTAATTATTGTTCGTGAGTGGTACAAGGAGACAACACATCATTCAGACGCGCGGTTTGTATGGCACGACTGAATATGTGTTTTTTAGGTGTTTGGCGCGCTAGAAAAGCGCGTGTGGGGTGGTCGAAACCGGCTAAACGACCTCAGAATACCATGAAATCAGACGACAACAATGGGTGGGTGAATTTTGAAATGGTCAGCTAGACGACATGTCAATCGGAGGTGTCGTGTGACCGCACTGACTGAAAATGCACTCCTCCTATCGTAAATGACCAAAACATGCATTTAACGTTCAAATGCATGACGAATGACATCATAATATCTTGAAATCACATGAAAAACCCCTAATTATTATTCCTGAGGTGCACGAGTAGAAAAAACATCATTCGGATGCGCGGTTTGCGTAGCACAGCTGAATATGTGTTTTTTAGGTGTTTGGCGCGCTTGAAAAACGCACGGGGGGTGGTCGAAACCTGTCGAACGACTTCATAATGCCATGAAATTGAACAAAAACAAAGGGTTGGTGAATTGTTAAATGGTCGGTCAGACAACACGTCAATAGGAGGTGTCGTGTGACTATGCTGGCTGAAACACACTCAGCATGTCGTAAATGGCCAAAACATGCGTTTAACGGTCAAATTCATTCCGAATGACATCAGAATGACTTGAAATCACACGAAAACACCCTATTTATTTTTTGTGAGGTGTAAAAGGATATGACACTTCATTCGGACGCGCGGTTTGTGCGGCACGACTGAAAATGTTTTTTTAGGAGTTTGGCGTGCTTAAAAAGCACGCGTGGGGTGGACGAAACTGGCCTAACGACCTCAGAATGCCATGAAATCGGACAGAAACAAAGGGTGGGTGAATTTTGAAATTTTCAATTAGACGGCACGTCAATCAGAAGTGTCGTGTGACTGCACTGGCTGAATACGCACTCCGCCTGTTGTAAATGGCCAAAACATGCGTTTAACGGTATAATGAATTCAGAACGACATCAGAATGACTTTAAATCACACTAACACACCCTAATTATAATTCATGAGGTGTATAAGGAGACAACACGTCATTCTAATGCACGGTTTGCACGACACAGCTGAATATAGGTTTTTAGGTGTTTGGAGTGCTTGAAAAGCGCGCGTGGGGTGGTCGAAACTGGCCAAACGACCTCAGAATTACATTAAATTAGAAGACAACAAAGGGTGGGTGAATTGTGAAATGGTCGGCTAGACAGCACGTCAATCAAAGGTGTTGTGTGACCGCGTTGTCTAAAAACACACTCCGCTTGTCGTAAATTGAGAAAACATGCATTTAATGGTCAAATGCATGCCGAACAACATAGTAATGTGTTGAAATCACATGAAAACACCCTAATTATTATTCTTGTGTTGCACGAGGAGACAACACGTCATTCGGACACACGGTTTGTGTGGCACAACTGAATATTTGTTTTTTTGGTGTCTGGCGCGCTTGAAAAGCACACGTGGGTTGGTCAAAACTGGCCGAACCACCTCATAATACCATTAAATTGGACGAAAACAAAGGGTGGGTAAATTTTGAAATGGACGGCCAGACGGAACGTCAATCGGAGGTGTCGTGTAACCGCACTGACCAAAAACACACTCCGTATGTCGTAAATGGACAAAACATGCGTTTAATGGTCAAATGCATTCCGAAAGACATCGGAATGAATTGAAATCACACTAAAAAACCCTAATTATTTTTTTTGATGTGTAAGAGGAAACATCACATCATTCGGACATGCGGATTTCACGGCATGGCTGAATATGTATTTTTTAGATGTTTGGCGTGCTTGAAAAGTGTGCGTGGGGTGGTCAAAACTGGCCAAATTATCTTAGAATGCCATGAAATCGGACGACAAAAAAGGGTGGGTGAATTTTGAAATGTTTAGCTAGACGGAATGTCAATCGGAGGTGTCGTGTGGCCGTGCTGTCCAAAAACGCACTCCGCCTTTCATAAATGGGCAAAACATGTGTTTAACGGTCAAATACATGCGGAACAACATCAGAATGACTTGAAATCATGCAAAAAAACCTAATTATTATTCTTGAGGTTCACGGAGAGACAAGACGTCATTCGAACGCGGGATTTGTGCGGCACGACTGAATATGTGTTTTTAGGTGTTTGGCGTACTTGAAAAGTGCTCGTGGGGTGGTCAAAACATGCCAAACGACCTCAGAATGCCATGAAATAGGACGAAAACAAGGGGTGTGTAAATTGTGAAATGGTCGGTCAGACGGAACATAAATCGGAGGTGTTGTGTGACCACACTGGCCGAAAATGCACTCCGCAAGTTGTAAATGGCCAAAACATGCAT
This sequence comes from Viscum album, assembly GCA_963277665.1. Lineage (NCBI taxonomy): Eukaryota > Viridiplantae > Streptophyta > Magnoliopsida > Santalales > Viscaceae > Viscum > Viscum album. The sequence goes on from OY728120.1 coordinate 1,120,277,823, forward strand.
TTAATGGTCAAATGCATTCCGAACGACATCGGAATGACTTGAAATATCCAGAAAACACCATAATTATTATTTGCGAGGTGTACGAGGAGAGGAAATGTCATTTAGACATGTGGTTTGCATGACACGACTAAATATGTGTTTTTTAGTTGTTTGGAATGCTTGAAAAACGAAAGTGGGGTGGTCGAAACCAGCCGAACAACCTCGGAATACCATGAAATCTGATGATAACAAAGAGTGGATGAATTATATAATGTTCGACTAGAGGGCACGTCAGTCGGAGGTGTCGTGTTACCGCACTGGCCGAAAACGCACTCCACCTGTCGTAAATGGCCACAACATGCGTTTAATAGTCAAATGCATATCGAACGACATCAGAATGACTTGAAATCACATGAATACACCCTAATTATTATTTATGAGGTGTATGAGGAGACATCACGTCATTTGGACATGTGGTTTGCGTGGGACGACTGAATATGTGTTTTTTAGGTGTCTGGTGGGATAGAAAAGCGTGTGTGGGGTGGTCAAAACCTTCCTAACGACCACTTAATGCCATGAAATCGGACGAAAACAAAGGGTGGGTGAATTGTGAAATGGTCAGCCAGACGACAAGTCAATCGGAGGTGTCGTATGACCACGCTATCCAAAAACGGACTCCATGTGTCGTAAATGGCAAAAACATGCGTTTAACGGTCAAATACATTCTAAACGACATCAGAATTACTTGAAATCACATTAAAACACCATAATTATTATTCTTTAGTTGTATGAGAAGAAGAAACGTCATTCGGATGCACGGTTTGCGCAGCACGGCATAATATGTGTTTTTTAGGTGTTTGGCGTGCTTCAAAAGCATGTGTGGGGTGGTCGAAACCTGCCGAACGACCTCGGAATTCCATGAAATTGGGCGAAAAAAGGGTGGGTGAATTGTGAAATGGTCAATCAGACGACACATCAATCAGAGGTGTCGGGTGACTACAATGGTCGAAAACACACTCTGCCTATCGTAAATGGCCAAAACATGCGTTTAACAGTCAAATGCATGCCTAACGACCTAGAAATGACATTAAATCACCTGAAAACACCCTAATTATTATTTTTGAGGTGTACGAGGAGAAAAAATGTCATTCAGATGCGTGGTTTGCATGGCACGGTTGAATATGTGTTTTTAGGTGTTTGGCGGATTTGAAAAGTGTGCAGGGGGTGGTCGAAACCGGCCTAATGACCTCAGAATGAAATGAAATCGGATGAAAATAAAAGGTGGGTGAATTTTGAAATGGTCGGCTAGACGACTAGTCAATCAGAGGTGTCGTGTGACCGCGCTGGCCGAAAACGCACTCCGTGTGTCGTAAATGACCAAAACCAGCATTTAACGGTCAAATGCATTCCGAACGACATTTTAATGACTTGAAATCACATTAAAACAGCCTAATTATTATTCTTGAGTTGTAAGAGGAGACAAAACGTTATTCGGACATGCGGTTTGCACGACACAAATGAATTTGTGTTTTTTAGGTGTTTAGCACGCATGAAAAGCTTGCATGGGTGGTCGAAACCAGATGAACGCATTCAGATTGTGTTGATAGATTATTAAAACTATCCATGGGTCATTTCTGACGTGTACAAGTCTACCCTGCCTCAATCTTAGCCGTTGTGTGGCCAGCACCACTCAAAGTTTCTCTCTTTTGTTTCAAAAGTACATCTTTTTAAGTGAATACAACAACTGACATACGAAAAACTGACCAAATGCATTCTGATTCTATTGAACCTTTAGGAAAATGATCCATGGGTCATATGTGATGTGTATGAGTCAACCACACCTCAATATGAGGGCCAGTGTGGCCGACACCACTCAAAGTGTATCTCTAATGTTTTAAATGGAAATATTTTTAGAAAAAACAACAATTGGCATACTTAAAACGGACCAAACGCATTTAGATTGTGTTGATATTTTAGGAAAACAATACATGGGTCATTTGTGACATGTATTAGTCAACCCCACCTCAACCTGTGGTGTGGTGTGGCCGCCACCACTCAAAATTTATCTATTTTTTTTAAAATGAACATGATTTTATGAGAAAACAACACCTGACATACAGAAAACCGACCAAATTCATTTGGATTCTATTGAAACATTAGTAAAACAATCCATGTGTCATTTTTGATGTGTACGAGTCAACCCTATCTCAATCCGAGGCGTTGTGTAGACGACACCACTCAATGTGTCTCACATTTCATTGAAATGGACAACATTTTAAGTGAAAACAACAACTAACATAAAGAAAATGGGACAAACGCATTTGTATTCTGTTGATACTATAGGAAAATTATCAGTGGGTCATTTTTGATGTGTATGAGTTATCCCTGCCTCAATATGAGGCACGGTGTGGCCGGTACCACTCAAAGTGTCTTTCTTTTGTTTAAAATGGAATCACTTTTCAGTATAAACAATCGACATATGGAAAACTGACCAAACACATTCGGATTGTGTTATTACATTAGTAAAACAATCCATGTGTCATTTTTTTTGTGTAACAGTCAACCCCGCCTCAATCCGAGGTCTTGTGTGGCCATAACCACTCAAAGTGTCTCTCTTTTGTTTCAAAATGACATCATTTTAAGTGAATACAACAACTGAAATTTACACTCATCAACGATAGTCACAAACTCTTTTTCATGAGTTGGGTAGTTTCACTCATGGGGTCATAAGTGACAAAAATCCTAAGAAAATAACTTTTCACCATATATTATAAAAAATACATGTACAATGAATAAATCATGACAAATAATTACATAACCAAATCTAGGATCAGAATAAAAAAATTGGGGTTTGAGCCAATTTCAATCTCTTATTCAACTCTAATAAGTATTTGTAAGACTATTCTTCCTATTAGATCTTGATACGAACATGGGTGGGTTGTGCTTGTTGGGGGGTTTTTCAGATGTGAGGTGAATTAATACTGGAATAGTAGTTTTTATTTGAAGATAGAAATGGGTGTAAATAATGTTTGAGTTAATGAAACTATTATTAAATCTACTGGACGATTGTTGTCATATGAAGATTTAAGTAGCGGATTCTAGTACATGACAAGGTTGGAAGAGTTTGATGGTTTTATGTGTTTTTGGGTGTGCTATTTTAGGTTTTTTATACTATTTTTAGTCTATATGTGGTTTCTGTGATATATTTTACGCAGGTGTACATTTGAGGGGATACTGGAGGGCTTCTGTGCAACAGTTCTAGAAAAAGAAATTACAAACGGTTTTAATCCGTTGGTATAATTGTTCTGAAAAAACACATTACGAACGGCTTTAAACTGTTGGTATAATAGTTTTGGAAATATAATTTTAAAAACTATACCAACGATTTAGAACCGTTGGTATAGTGTTTAGTATAGAATATATACCAACGGTTTCTGGAAACCATTGGTAAAAAAATGTATTTCCAATTGTTTTTAAAACCATTGGAAATACTCCAATTACACTGCCTTTCTCAAAAGTTATACAAAAACCGTTGGTAAAGGGCTACTGCCACGCCTTAATTGCCAATGGTTTTCCATACCATTGGTATACTATATACCAATGGTTTTGCAGCCTTTACCAACGGTTTGAAACCATTGGTAAAGGCTTAATTTATAGTAGTGGACTTCTATGGTAAATGATCTTTGGAGAAACCATAAAATGGAAGATGCAAAGTGGGATCCAAAGGAACATATGATGAAGAACCACCCAAATATTTCTATCTAGTAGTATTATAGAAATATGGAGGATGAAATTATTTAAATGAAGGAATAATTTAACACCCCAATATTCAAAGTTATGTTTCCCTTTATATAAGACAATATCTTGCGTTGTACGCAACTTCGAGTTAGAGCACACCATGACCAATAAAACTAGACGTTTAAAAATTAGAAGGAAATGGTAATATCCACTTTTTGAAATTTATATATTATATTCTTGTAATTGGACTTCATTTTTGGAATTGGAATATCAAAATATGCTTAGGGGGAAATTTTGATATTTTTCTGAGAACTTTTATATTTTGATGAATTGTGAATAAATATTAAATTTTAGTGAAAATCATATTTATTTATCGAAATAATTTTCAGTGTAAAATTATAAATTTGGGTGGTTTTAATGTATAAGTATTTTATCTTTTTTTCATTTAATATAATGTAGGTCATTGGATGTAATTTCACATTTAAATTATACAAAAACACATGTCAATCTTTTGATTGTTTTTACTTCTTCAAAACCCTCTCTTTGGTTTTGACATAGAGAATTAATTTTAAATAAATTTCTGTAACTTCTATGTTTTGAATTTGGAAAAATGGATTCCAAATTTGGAATCATAAAGTAAGAATTGTTTAAGTTGATAAGTTTTATTTTTAGATATTATGTATAGTAACTTCAATAAATATTTTATTTACAATTCTTGAAGGCAAAATATGGTAAATAAGAGTAATGATTATTATTATTATAATATTAAATTACCCTTACATATGTCCTAACCCTATTATATGGTACTTTTACGACTATTGGTATCATTGGGTCGATTTTGGGACCACATGGAGCCACTTGTAATTGAAAATGACACTTTATAAAAATTATTTTAATGTTAAGGAAACTGTAACATAAACATATATCTTTTAGTAATACAATCTTTTATGTGGTAACATAAGTTATATATTTGACAATAATTATAAATTAGAAATAAAAATATATTTCCAACATCATAGTATTTTATTTATAATTTTTAGACATCACATAAAAAAATTTATTTATGAAACAATGATGACATAGTGATTAGCTTTATTAATAAATGTTTCAAATAAATGAGATTATAAATTTTAAAATAAATTTATTTTGAAACTTTTTATGTCATAACCAAATTTTAGGAATAATAACGACTTATTATAATTGAATTAATTATTTTTTTTCAAAATAATTATGTGTTTATGACTTTCAAAAAAACCAAATACTTAATTGTGTCAAAATTGGCATAAATGAGTTTTTAAAAGAAATACTATTCTATTAAGTGATGTAATATTTATAAAAATAAATGGTTTAACCAAAGGCCTTATATAATGTAATATATTTAATTAATGAACCACTTGAGGTTATCTTGTCATTTTATATTAGGTTTATTAACCCTGTAATATAAAAATACAATAAGACATGGTAAATGAAAAACAATTTAACTAAGAGTCAAATATAAACATTATGGTTAATATGGTGACCTAAGCTTGTCTAAAACTTATTGGTTTGGAATAAGTTTACCTATACCAACAATACCCTTGACATAAATCCATTTTTATCTATTATTCCCTAAATATTATTTTATAATAAATTAATATTTCAGGTTCATCCTAAAGTGCCACTCTCCTCTCTTATAAAATGGTACTTCCCCTTCTCTTAAATTCACACCCCCCCAAATCCATTTGGATCGAAAAAAACTTAAAATCATCTACCAACAGCCCTAAAATAATCTTAGAGTCCTTTATTTGATTATAATTCCATTCTAGTGAGCTATTTTGTTCAAATCAAAAGGAAGCACCTGAAGAATAGGTAAATATTTCATCACCTCTTTCAGAGTTCTTTTCTTCTTCCACATCCCCATTATTGGTTGTTTCCATACCAAAATAATAACTCCAATAACTTTTAGATACTATTATTTTATTATAAATATGGTACAACCATAATCATTATTCTATCCATCATATGAATGACAATGTCACCATACATGTGTATGTACGACTTACCGTCTCCATGTCGTGGTGTAGATTGTTATTCAATACTTAATTATTTAATGGGTATAATAATGAGTATAATTGATGTAAATAAAAAATATAACATTTTAATGATTCTTTATATATAACATACCATCCAACTACATACAACTTCACCATCAGTAGCATGATATTATCACTAGTGCATAAGTACGACTTATCGTTTCCACGACAGGATGAGATTTCATTTCTCCCACCGTAACCATTAAAGAATTATTTTCTTTCGACAATTAAAAATACTATTTAAGAACTTTATATAATTTTGTATTTGAATAAAATACATCCTATCCATAACAAACAAGACTTATGTAACCAAACAAATAAATTAAAATGAATCAGATAACACCCAAAACAATGATACTACTGAAATATTATTAACAAAAAAATATTTGAAGATCATATATGATATCATATTTATGTATGTTTTTATTTGATAATTTAAAAAAAATGATTAAAAATTATATAGGAGGTTAATGTACCCTCTAATAATTAAGAGTACAAGGTATGGATTAATTTTTAAATCTCTACAATATATGAGGTTATTTATTCGTAATTATTTACTAAGACATATTTATCACCCACATCCATGATTCTTAAAAATAAATTTCAAAACATTTTAACTATTTCCTGTAATAGGGTTTAATGTAATTTATAGCATTTTTTACTTTTTATAATTTTTTTTGAAATAAATCTTTTTATCGTTTTCCAAACAAGGCACTTTAGGACCCTTTTTACAAATTATGGAATAAATGTTTTTTTAACTTAGAAGGTGGGTACATATAATTTCTTCCATTATAACACAATAATATCATCCCTTATAATCATATAAGAATATTTTCAAAATAAATGTTTTCATTAATTTTTAATTATTTCTATGTAAAAAGAGATATTTTACTCAAATAGTGTTTGGATTGATTTCATCTATGTCAACATACTTTGTTGGATTTTGTGCTTGTTTGAGTTGATTAATTTTGATAAAATCGTTCATATTTTATTGATGTTTTTGTGATATTATTGACAATGGATTTTCTATTTTTATTCCATTCGTGGTTTATGGTTAAAGTAATGACATTTTTATGCTAGATTTAATACAATTGTTTATTTTATAATTCAAGAAATTCATATGATGAATGAATTGTATGTAGAAACTAATTGGTGGGGCCCTCTATAGCTCTTCAATTCATCCTCAGGTTCATGAAAAAACTAGTGTCTTTACAGAAGGCATTGAAAAAATTTATATAAAGGGTCTTGTCACAAGGCCTTGACGTTGTGGTTATAATATACGACATTATGCATTCCATCATTATGAAATTAGTTATTGATATTAAATGTGATTATTAAACGAGTAGAACATCTATGTGAATATGTAAATGGAAATATTTGACTTATAGTTGCAATATTATTCTGATTTTTTTGTTTAAAAGGCTTGTATTTTTGTCTTATACATTTCCTTCAAGGTTTATGATTATTTATGAATGCTTCCTCTATATTTATTTCCTTACTAAGCATCCGAGCTCACCCCTTTTTTATGCTTCATTTTTACTAGTATGTGATGAATAATATTATGACTGAACTACAGGGATAAGCAATGGGATACAAGTGTGTTCTATAGGAAAAAAATGTTACTTTTTCATTTCATAATGTAATGTAAAACTTATATATATATCTTGTAAATAGTAGGATACTAAAATGATCAGTCCTTTAGACATGATCTATCATGATCATGCCAATGTTTTGTAATAATGAACCAACTCTAGGTAACTAGGGTTGGGGTGTTACATTTGGTATCAAAGGAAGTTAAGTATAAACTAGAGAAACCAGATTTAGAAGAAAACTGATTTGAAAACATTACCCTATGATAGACATTGAGGATTAGTACAGAAGAAAATCCAAAAATTTTGGTAATATAGATATTATGTGGTATTTACTATCAATACATCCCCATATGGATACTATAAGTTAATTTGGTTCTTAAATAGATGTACCTAGGAGTGAAGATTCTAAAAAGGAGTTTCGAGCTAGACCAGAGGTATCCTGGTACACAACAATGGACATACTCCGCAGCTGGTTTGACACTCATGTGGGATAATCATAACAAAAATCACATTTTCAATAGAATCCATTATGAATTATTTGTAAGTAAATACTTCCATAATGAATTTTTTTATGATTATGGATTATATGCCAAAACTGTTGAATTTATTGGGAATTATGCATTACGATTCACAAACAAACCTAGTGTATTAAAACTTATTTTGAAATGGAATCTATTGGAAGGAATGGAAACCATATCAACGCCTCTAACCCATGTATGGATTTCCATCTTACTCTTGAAAATTATAGTGGAGCTGGTGATGCAACTGGTGCTGAATATCATAAAACCATAATTGAATAACTCACTCAGGTTATGAATAATAACCTTACTCGTATGGAGCACCCAGATCCACAACATAGAGAATCAATGTTAGACTACTTCATGAGGCAAAAAAACACCTAAATTATACAGGATTACAAATCCATTTGTAGATGAGTGATGGATAACTTTATTCGAGAAAATATTTCATTCTTTGAAGAGTAGCGAAAGGGAAAAAGATGTCATGGAAGTTTATCACCTCACAAAAGATGAATATCAATGGTGGTCATAAAATCAACAATAAAAGAAGGATGAAAAACTATCAGATATGGAATGGAAATATTTTTATGATCTTTTCATAGAAAAATACTTTCTTTGTGAACGTCAAGTGGATATGTAAAGGCAATTTATGAGTCTGATGAAAAATAAGGTTGAGAATGTCACAAAGTATGTGGCCAACATTACATGGTTACCAAGGCTTGCTAAAGATTATATAAATAACCCAAAAAGTAATATTTATTGATTCATGGATGGGTTAAAAACATTTATCCGTTGAGAATTAGTCTCACAATCCTTCTCATCATACGATGATATATTCTCATGTGCAATCAAGACAAAAAATTAATTCTCTAAGTCATATGATATTAAAGAGGTGAAAGAGAGGAATATATCAGATGAACACTCAATAAAAATAAATAAGGGGAATATGGGAAAAGTTTCATTTCCACTATATAGTAAATGTGGGAAGAAACACCTTGGTACTTGCTTAAGGGTATGTGAGTTTGTTACAAGTTTGTAGAAAAATACCACCATGCATGTGATTGTGAGGGGAAGAAAGAGGCTATCAATAATGAATGATACAATTATAAAGAAATGGGGAATTATGAAATTGAATGTTCTAAGAGTCAATGAAACATACCTTAGAAAAGGGAAATAGAGAAATGCCAAGCTTATGCGATCACAACTGTAGAGGTTGACGTTCCGAATGATGTTGTGGTAGGTACATTAATAGTTTCCTCAAAATTATAAAATGCTTTATTTGATTCTGGATCAACTAATTCTTTCATATCATCCCAGTGTTTCATGAAAATTAGATATTTCCAATTTCACTTATTATGAGATTTTTTTGTCAAAACTCTTAAGGGGAGTATCGTTGTGACAAATTTTTTTCAATCAGTTACCATTATTGAAAATAAACGTGCATTATCTACTGATCTTATTGTAAAACCCATGAATGAATTTGTTACAATACTTGTTATGTTTTGGATTTCATAAAATGAGGTGATTATTTATTGTAAGAGTAAAAAGGTTACAAATTTTTATGATGATAAAGAATCCCTTGTCATTTGAGTAGAAACATCACCATCTGATTCTTATCTAGATACACACCTAGTAGCTCTACTAAATTAAATTATAAAGGAATAATTTAGTGAAATAAAAATGGGCGAGGAATGAAATGATCAAATAGAGGATGTGCTAATTGTTCAAGAATATGTTGTTTTGTGTCTAGAAGATTTACCTGGACATCCTCCAGAATGGAAAATTGAATTTTCCATTGACTAAATTCCTGGTTCAAAGCCCATATCGAAGACCCCTTATTGAATGGACACTATGGAATTATTGGAACTAAAGAAACAAATATATGAATTATGTAATAAAGGATTTATTAGCCCTAGTGTTTCTCCATAGATATCACCTGTAATTTTTGTTAATAAGAATGATGGATCTATGAGGTAGTGAATTGACAATAGACAGATCAATTATATATCAATAACAAAAATTCCCCTACCTAGAATTGGTGATTTATTTGATCAACTACATGGAGATTAGTATTTATTAAATATTGACCATCCATCTATATATCATCAGTTGTGCATGAATATGGAAGACATTACCAAGACATCATTTCAAAGCATGTATGGGTATTTTGAGTTTACTATGTCTCCTTTTGGACAGACTAATAAACCCTATGTTTTCATTGATCTAATGAATATTTTTTCCAAGAAATATCTAGATGACTTTGTAGTTGTATTTATTGATGATATATTAGTATACAACAAAATCTATGAATATCATGTATATAAATTGCACACTATTCTGAAACCTCTTTGAAAAAATTAATTATAGGGGATGATTAGCATGTGTGAGTTCTGGCTTCTGGAAATTTATTTTCATGGAAATATTGTCTCTACGGATGGATTCTTTATGGATCTTTCAATGAAAAAGGAAATCCATGAATGGCCAACACCAATGAGTATTACTGAGGTATGTAGTTTTATTTGTTTAGCATGTTATATCGGTGTTTCTTCTAAATGTTTTTTAATTAGATAACCCATTAACCAAGTTCACCCATAAAGGTGTTAAATTTGTTTTGAAAAAATTGTGTGAAGAATGTTTGGAGGAATGGAATAGATGATTTTTCAATTATCCTATCTTGACTCTACCATGAAATAATGATTTGTTTTTAATTTATAGTGATGCATCAAGGAAATGAAATGGTTGTGTCCTTATGCAGAATGATATAGTCATTTCATGTGCATCACGAAAGATAAAAATTCATGAAAAAACTACCCCCTAATGATCTTGAGTTAGCATCTTTAATCTTTTCTATGAAGATATGGAGACACTATCTCTATGTTGAAAATGTGAGATATATACTGATCAAGAGAATTTGAAGTATATTTTATCACATGAAGATCTCAACATGACTAAAAGGAAATGGATTAACCTACTCAAGGATTTTGATTTCACAATAAAATTCCTCCAGGGGAACGAAAACAAACTGGCATATGTTTTGAGGTGAAAAGATCATAGAGTTCTGAAAAAGATGATATTTGAAAGGGATACTACTTTCATGGATCTTATAAGGATGGATATGGGAATAATAATGGAAGGAGAAACATTTATACTTTTTTCAAATGGTTTCCAAACATTCATAAGTAGAAGGAATAAACAATTTTTAGACTAATGATGAGGTGTTTCAAAAAAATATTAAATCTGTGAATGATGGGATATTGATTGACATCATATATAAAGATAGAATTTTGAAATTTGGGTGGAGGCTCTATCGTCCAGATATACCTGATCTAAAAAATGAATTGTTGTATGATTCTCATAGCTCCAATTTCCCTATACACCCTGGTAGCAATAAGATATATAAATATTTGAAGGAACATTTTTTGTGGGACAAAATGAAAAGGGAGATTTCAAATTATGTGTCAATATGTATTGTTTATCAATAGGTGAAGGCTGGAAGACATCACCCAAGATGAGTCATGAAACCTCTTCCCATAATTGAGTATAAATGGGATGATATTATGACGGACATTATCTTAAGGCTACAAAAGAATCATAGAAGAGATGATCCAGTATTGGTCATTGTTGATCATCATATCATGTCACCACATTTTCATGTGATGAGAGATGATTTTCCACTTGAACATTTAGTAATACTACATATTAATGAAGTTTTAAGACTTCATGGTGTACCCCTATCGATTGTTTCTGATCACGGTCCCCATTTTACATCAATATTCTGTAAATGTCTTTAGAAATCCACACTGAACATTGGTTGAGCACGGCCTACCAACCTCAAACAGATGGTCAATTAGAACTGACTATTCATTCCTTAGAAGACATGTTGAGATTTTTCTCACATTAAATTTAGGGTATGTGGGATCAGTATTTACCTCTCATAGAATTTTCATATAATAATAGCTTATATTCAAGTATTCAGATGTCACCATATGAAGATTTATATGGAAATAGTTTTTTCACACCAACCTATTGGGATGATGTTGGTGAAAGAAAACTTATAGTCCCAAAACATGTTGAGTAAAAATAGAAAAGGTGATGATTATCCAAAACCCACATTAAAGTAGCTCATATTAGAGAAAAGACTTATACCGATAACCGAGGGAAGGATTTGGAATTTCTAGTAGAATATCATTTATTTATGAAGGTATCTCTAAGGAAGAGTGTTATATGATTCAGTTAGAAGGGTAAATTATGTCCGAAGTATATTGGACCTTTCAAAATTCTTGACCAAATTTGAGTTTTAGCTTACAGTTTTGTAATGATGTCAAATCACTCCAAAGTCCATGATGTGTTCCACATATCACTGTTGATAAAATACATTCCTGACCCAATGTGTGCACTCACCTTTAAAAAAATAGAACTGAAACCTGATCCGTCTTATTGTGGAGAGACTATCAGAATTAATGATACCATAGAACAAGTGTAGATAAACTGGATGACTCTTCTGGTAAACAATCTTCGGAGAAACCATAAAATGGAAGAGGCAATGTGGGACCCTGAGCAACTTATCTTGAAGAACAACCCAAATATTCGTATGCAGTACTATTCATGAAATATCAAATATGAAATTATTTGAATGGGGGAAGAATGTAACACCCCAAGAATCAATGTTATGTTTCTCTTTGAATAATATAATAGCTGGCGTTTTACGCAACTTTGAGCTCTAGCACACCATGACTAATAAAACTAGCCGTTTAAAAGGCAATTATGAATAGTAGTGCCCACTTTTTAAAATTTTATTAATTTTATGAATTTAATTGGACTTTATTTATGGATTTTAAATATCAAAATATGCTTAGGGTGAATTTTTGATATTTTTCTGATATCTTTTATATTATGGGGAATAGTGAAAATTATTAAATTGTAATTAAAAACATCATTTTTAATCGAAATAATTTGCTTGGTTAAATTATACATTTGAGTGGTTTTAAAATATCATTATATTATCTTTTTATCATTTAATATAATTTACTTCATTGTATGTAATTTCATATTTAAATTGTACAAAAATACTTGTCAATCTTTTGATAGTTTTTCCATATTAAAAACCTTCTCTTTGGTTTTGACATAGAGAATTAATTATATATTAATTTCTGATATTTCCGTGTTTGGAATTTTGTAAAGTGGATTCTATATTTGGAATCAGGAGGTCGAAATTGTGTAATTTGGTAACTTTTATTTTTAGAAATTATGAATACTATCTTCAGAAAATATTTTATTTACAACGGTTAAAGGGTAAATCTAGTAAATTAGGGTAAAAAATAATATTATAATAATATTAAATTACCTTGACACTTGTCCTACCCTATTGAATGATACATATCTCACCATGGTAATCTTTGGGTCGATTTTGGAACCCCATGTAGCAACTTGTAGGTGAAAATTACACTTTATAAAAATAAATTTAATGTATAGAAAAATGTAATTTAAAAATATATCTTTTAGAAAAATAATTTTTATATGGTGATATATAAGTTACATTTTCGACTAGAAATATTAATTAGAAATATATAATTTTTTTCTTCATCCTGGTATTTTATTTATATCTTTTAGACATCATATAAATAAATTTATTTATGACATAATAATGATGTAGTAATTACCTTTTTAATGAATTTTTTAAATAAATGAGATTATAAATATTAAATTAAATTTATTTTGAGACATTTTATGCCATACAATAAATTTGGGGATAATAATGACTCGTTATCTTTGAATTAATTTATTTTTTTCAAAGTAATCCAGTTTTTAATACTTTCACAAAAAAAAATACTAAATAGTGTCAAAATTGACATAAATGAGTTTTTAAAACAAATTCTATATTATTAAATGTTATAATATTCCTAAAAAATCAGGATTCATCCAAAATATATATATATGGTTATATATTTAATTAATTAAACACTTGAGGTTCTATTGGAATATTATAGAATGTTTATTAACCAGGTAATATAAAAATACATGAAAGCATGGTAAATGTTAAACTATAAAACTAAAAGATATATCTTAAAGATAAGGTTAATATAGTGACATAAACATGTTAAAAACATATTAGTTGAGAATATTTCGATCCATACACAACTTATACTCTAAATAAATTCAGTTTTAACTATTAAAAACCAAAAATAATTTAAAAATAATTTAATATTTCATGTTCTTCGTAATGTTCCCCACACCTCTCTTATAAAAGGGTACATCCCATTCTCTAAAATTCACAGCTGCAAATACATTTGGATCTGCCAAAAAATTCTCAAATCTGATCCAAAATCCCCTCAATTTACATTAGAATCATTAAATTGATCAGAAGGCCAACCTATGGAGCACTTTTATTCTAATCAAAAGGAAGCACCCGAAGAAGTGGTAATTATTTCATCTCCTCTTTCAATGTTTTTTCTTCTTCCACATCCACTTTATTTGTTGTTTCACTACCAAAATAATAAATATAGTACCTTATAAATCATGTTATGTTATTATAAATATGGTACAACAATATACTTTATTTTATCCATCCTATGAATGACAAAGTCACCATACGTGCATATCTAAGATTTACCGTCTCCATGTCAAGGTGTCATTTTTTATTCAAAACTTGATTATTCATATTGGTATAATAATGAGTATAATTGATGTAAATAATAAATATAACATGTTAATGATTCTGTAAATATAATATACCATCCACTTACATATGATTTCAACAACAGTATAATGATATTGTTGCTCATGCGTACGTACGGCTTACCATCTCCATGACGCGATGAGATTTCATTTCCCCATCTTAACCATTAACAAATAATTTTCTTTTGAAAATTAAAAATAATCTTTAAGAACTTGATATCATTATGGATTCGAATAAAATATATTCTATCCATAACATGCATGACATACATTAAACAACATATAAATTAAAATGAATCAGTTAAAACCCGAAGAAATGATACAGCTAAAATATTATTAAGAAAGAAATATTAGAGAATCAAATATGATATCATATTTATGTATGTGTTACATTAACAATTTAATAAATAATATTTAACAGTTATACAAGAGTTTAAGGTACCCTGGACTAAGGAAGAGTACAAGGGAATGATTAATTTTACAATCTTCTCAATATCCGAGGTTGTGTATTCGTATGTATCTACTACGACTTCTTTATCATCAACATCCATATTTATTAAAAATGAATTTAAAAATATTTTTACTATTTCCTAGAATATGTGTTAAATTCACATATATCTTTGATTGAATTGTTATAAAAAAAATTAAAGGAATCTTTCTTTCATTTCCGAACAAGGTACTTTATGACCTTTTCAAATAATTAAGGGAAGAATGTGGTTTTTAACTTATATGAATGGTGAAAATATTTTCCACCTTTATAAAAACATCAAAACATTCCATATAATCTTATAAGAATATTTTGAAAATAAATGTTTTCTTTACATGGAAATTAATTCTAAGTAGAAAGATATATTTTACATAAATAGTTTTTGGATTGATTTCATCTTTTCCAACATCCTTTATTGTATTTTATGATTGTTTGAAGTTGATTCATTATGAAACCATAATGCAAATTTTATTGAATGTTTTGTGATATGTTTGACTATGGATGTACTATTTTTATACCATTCATGGTATAATGTTATACTATTAACATTTCATATGCTAGTTTTAATATGAATGTTTATGTTATGTTTCAACCTTTTCATGTAAGGAATGAATTGGACATATAATGTGATGGGAGAGGCCCAATATATCCCCTTGATGCATTAGTAGGACTCATGAGACAAACTAGTGTCTTGGCAGACGACCTTGATAGAAAATATATTTAGGGTCTTCTCACGAGGCCTTCACATTTTGGTTAAGATGTCTGTCATTATGCATTTCATCATTATGAAATTAGATATTGATATTGCATGTGATTATTTGACTTGTAGAATACACATGCGAATAAGTAAATGGAATTATATGATATATCTTTTCCATATTATGCTGATGTTTAATTTTAAAAGGCTTTAGTTTTATTTTTATACATTTCCTTCAATGTTTAAGTTTTTTCATGAATGTTTCTATTATATTTTTATCCTTGCTGAGAATCTGAGATCTCCCCTTTCATATGTTCTATTTTTTCCATGATGTGAAGAAGTATATTATGACTAACCTATAGGTATAGGCTAAGGTAAATTAGTGTGTTTTACAGAGACACAAGGTTACTTTTTAATTTCATAGTGTAATGTAAAACATATGTAGGTATCTAGTATTTCTATGTAAACAAAATTTATTTGTCTTTCAGACATGATATATTATGATCATGCCTATGTTATGTAGAAATGCACTGATTTTTTGTATCTATGTTCGTGTAATTAAAAAAAGATATTTATGTGCTTAACTAATTGGGGAAATAATTAAGGGGTTTTATGTGTTAATTAATTGTTGAATTAGTAATGAGGGAGAGTTGATTAATTAATTGATAAATTAATGTGGTTTTGGGGTAAGGGGATTAATGTTGATTAATCCTTCTTGATGTGATGATTTTTTATATGAGAAAATGTGGTTAATAATTACTTAAGCATGATAAATTAGATACATATGATATGGGTAAATTTGGAATTATGTATTAATAAATATTGATTGGTGACATGCTCATTCAGGCACCTTAGAAGAATTATAACATGGATATTCATTGATGTGTGTGTATGGAATTGTAACATAGACATTAATTGGTGCATGAGTATGACATGGTAACCTGGAAATTCAGGGGTGCATGAGTAAGGAATGGTAACATGAATATTCATGGGTGGGTAAGTACGAAATTGTAACATGGGCATTAGGGAGTACATGAATATGGAATGGTAACAAGGAAATTCTTGGGTGTATGAGTATGGAACGGTAATATTTACATTCATATGTGTGTGAGTTATGGAATTGTAACATAGTCATTAAAATGGGTGGAAAATAAGAATGGCAAAATGCTCGATCAATTGTGGGGTTCAATAAAAAATATTAATTAATGTTATAAAATATTTAATTATGCATTGTAATTACGTTCTTTATAAAAATACATATTGTTGGTATTGAGTGGATTTTTTTAGACATCATAGGTGGTGGAATGTTGAGTTGTACTCACACCGTATTCAGGCTGCCTGATCGGTACATGAATAAAAATTTTTCTTGCCTACTAGGATTGGGGAAAAGGCGTAGATTATGTAGCTAATTGGGGATAGAGAAAGGATAAAGGAACCAGACAAAGAATAGGACCCACTTGAGAGTCTTTGGTGTTTTTATTTTCCATTTATACATTTTGATAGTCACTTTGGGAAGGCAGTATTCTCTATTAATTGAGTACAATTTTTTAATTTATTTTTTACCGTGTGGCATTAGTATTTTTATGATTATATATGCTTATGATATTTCTTTGTTTATATCCACTGGTTTTTTACTCTAATAATATAGGGTATTGTATTCCCATTACATACTTACCAGACCCTCATTACTAGTCGTCAGCCTCTAGAATATTGGGAGGCGTGCCTAAGGTCATGTGCCAAACTATCTCAGGGCACCAGTGCATCGCACCTGAGTCAGGATGTTAGAGAAAGCGATTTAGAACTCCAACCTATTGGAAAAAAGTTTGTGAAAGAATTATACTTGGACCCAATATTGTGAAAGATGTTACTGAGAAGGTTCAAGTCATCTTGTAATATAAAAAAGATACTCAAAGTGGGAAGAATATCTTCGCTGACAACCGTCGAAGGGACATGGAGTTCGACGTTGGAGATAAATTTTTCCATAGAATATCACCATGGAGGTGAATCATATAGTTTGAAAATAAAGGTATGATAAGACCAAGATATATTGGTACCTTTTATATCCTTGATATCATAATATCCATGGGCTATTGGCTTTAACTACCTCTAAATGTGGAATATGATCATGATGTGTTCCACGTATCACTCATGAGGAGGTTAATACCAGATCACTCACCTGTACATAACACAGAGGTGATACAATTGGAAGATGATCTCACTTATGAAGAGTATCCAAAATTGATTATAGACATTAAATACAAGGTTAAATACAACATGTAAACCCTAGTTGTCAAACTATTGTGGAGGAACCATAAGTATTAAGAAGAAAAATGGGAGCCAGGAGAGGTGATGATAGAGAAGTACCCTAACCAATTTCTGTCAAATGAATTTTTGAGAGAGAAATTTAAAAGGGGGAATAATGTATGGACCTAAAATTTATTATTATAACTTCTCTATTCATTGAGTAATTTCATATAGTATAAATCACATAAAGTCACTTATATGAACTATTTGTAGAAGTTAAGGAACCAATACCGATGAAATATTTACTTACCCTTATGAATAGTAATATGACCCTCATGAATAAAAAACATACCAAATGATTAGTATCCTAACCCATGAGTGAATAATTTAAATTTATGAATCATAAATATTAATTAATTGTATAATTATATCATTTTATATGTAAATAAATATTTTACAAATTTTAAGTGTTGGTGTTTTTGTAAGTCATAGATATTTAATTGGAAATTTATGATTTATTTAATAATATAAAAGGAACTTTATTTTAAAAAAAAAGAATTCATAAATTATTATTTTGATGTCTTGTGATGTTAATATAATTTTTGAGTCCTTAAGTAACTTTTCATTGTGTTATAAAATGAGTTATAATTTTGAAATAGGTATCTTCCATGAAAATGATTATTTAAATAAAAAATTAAATTACTCCAGTTTAGAAAATTATGTTCATAAAATGTAGTTCATTTTGGAATTATACATGAATATTAATGTTTTGGGTGAATTTTTGAGATTTTTATGAAATGCTTGTAAATTTTATTAATAGTAAAATATGATAATATATGGTTTAAATACATTATAAGTTGAATATGGTATTCATTGATGCATTGAAAATTTATACACCACTGATTCGAACAAAAATTAATTTTTTACAGTATTTAGTCTCACGAATTAATTTTATTTATTATCTTGATCAAAATAATAACCTAATTAATTAAATAATGAATAAACATCCCTCTCATCAACTATAAATACCACCCTCACCCCCTCTTCTCCTCACAACTCTCAAGCATTTTGAATTGAAAACATTTTGGTCAATCCTCTCCCTAAGACCCTCTACCATGTACATTTTCTCATGATCTCACTAGATGACAATAAACTTTTCCTTAAAGAGGTTATCAAGGCTGATAAATCCAAGAGGTAAAACCCCCTTCTATTTTCATTTAATTTATGTTCAATTTCATTTAATTTATTTTATTCTCTTACCATTATCTTATCCAAATGCCATGATAACTCTTTTATGTACGATATAATAGTAAGAAATCATATTAATGGATGATATACAATTAAAATCCTCCTTCCCATTCTTTTATTTTAAAAGCTAAATCATAGTTCATGATATGCAAATTTACTGACATCATGGATGATGCAAATTCATTTTATTTTTACACCTCCAAAAATGTTATTGAAAAAATTATAATGGTTTAAAAATATTTTCAAATGTATGTTATAACCCTTTTTATGTTCTTTAACTAACTTATATAAATAATACTGGATGATAAAACAAAACATGTTTTATTGTGACTGAAAAAACTGCCAAAATTAACCAAAAACGACAATCATTAGCTTATATATAATGATTCATCTTAATTCCATATAACCAATTTTTTTAACGATCATTTAACATTTATTATTATAAATGAAAAACTATAATAATAAATATATATATTTAGAATCATTTTACATGAGCTTCCATTCATGTATACATTTGAACAAACCCTAAAAACCATGAAAATTAATTCTCTCGAACGATGAAATTAAACTCTATAACTCATCCAAAATCCGATAAATTACAATAATAATAACATAATTAATAAAATTATTGCATAAAATGATTAATATTAAATAATTAATTTATCTAATTTTACTATATGTGATATTAAAGTGAATAAGGCATCCGGACATATGGTATGGGGAAATTTTGACCCTAACTTTCTTTCTTTGGGTTTTCCATCTTTCACCCCATTTTCTGTATGGATATTAATTAAATATCATTTATTAATTATAATCATACCTTTTTGGGATATATTTTTTTCTACATTATTTCATGAAAAAAAAGTTTTCTAAAAAGGTTTTTTCTTTTTAAAAAAAATACCTTTTACTTCTGTAGATTGTATCATCTTCACTCCAAATTGATGATTCATATATCATGTATGTTAGTCCTTCAATCATTAGGGATCCAAAGGTTTATGAATGTATGATTTATGTAATAAAACAAATTCCTTTACATGGTTATTTTATGTAAAAATATTTATATAAGATCTATGGGGTGTGCATGATAATGTAATTGTTAGGATGTGATGGGTGAGCCCAAAATTATATAGCACCATTTAAATGATGTGATGTGATTCGTGCACCCAGAAATATATAACACACTAATGAATTTGGTAATGTGTTTAATCTCATGAGAAAAGTGAAATATGTGTGATCTTTAAGCTAACATTTTTCACAACTATGTTTGGTAGTTGACCAGTAAGACAAGATGTTTCATTTTTATACATTTACAAATTTCAAGCGACTTATGAATGCTTCCTTTCAAGATTATGATCCTATGCTTATGTTATGATGATGATTATTATTATTACCCCTTTATATATTTTTCATGATCTTTCATATCCTCTTACTCTGATTTTAGATAATCTTTTTTTGATGTATATCCTCAGGTGATTACTTGTACTATGTTGAATTTGAACCCATATATGATGATAGATATGAAAAAATCAAAGAAATGTTTATATTTTAAATGTTATGTATGGTCCCAATTTTTTAAGACAATAAACCTTTAGATCCTAGTTGTGTAACTTATTTATGTTATTCATATTTACAGTTATGTATTAATAATGTATGAAACGTGTTGTCCCTATAAAGTATATGAATATGTCTACGGATGTCTCTAAAGTCTAATGATAAATAAATGTGTAGGAAAATTTCATTGATTTCAGTAATGGATAGAGAGTGTGGTATCCTATAAAAACATCCATGTATGGATACTACAAGTGTATGTGGTTTTTTCATAGATGTACCTATGAGTAACAACATAGAAAAGATGTTTCAAGACTTACATGCGGTAATCTGGTACTTGACAACATGCCATGCAACACACCCGGATTGACACTCCAGGGGTGTATCATTTGGGAATTATAAAATCTCTAAAAGAAGTATCATGAATAATTTAAATATAATATATCTATGAATAAACTAGTAGAAAACTATGGTTTCATATATAAAAGAAGTGGGAACCATAATCTATGAATCCTATAGGTATATTTTCATGATAATATGGAATCCCATTTAGATAAATGTTTCTCAAACTATGATTTCATGTTTTAGTCAATGATGATAATTATAAGAACACAGTTAACATTGAATGTTGTATATGTATGTTGATTATGAAAATCAATTTTTCAATTGAAAATCTCATAAGGTGAATCCTGAATGTAGTATGATTGTTGGTTATACTTTTGATGATAGAGATACCTCAAATGAAATGTGAATTCATGTGATGTTATTATAGTATTGATTACATTATAAAGAAGAGGAATCATTAAATTGAGTTTAATGAACTTTATGACGTGTTTCATGTTTCATATTCTATGATAGAAGTATTATTGAATATGTTGATGAATCATGAGTAATGGTTATAGAATAATGTTGGATGAATGGTGTTTTCATGTTTTCAAATTCAAATTCTATCTTATATGAATCATGAAATATATAATTATTTTCAGTATATGTTTTCATTTATTATTGAAAAGGGAATTTTTAATGGTGATTAAGATGTAGGGAAGTGCTTTCTTAGAAATGTGGTATTTCTATTATGGGAAGGAAAACCTCAATTAGTGCCTGATTTTGAGATAATTATGATTGGAAAATGATATGATGGATATGAATATATAAATTGGATGGGTTGGATTCCCATAGAACTGGTTAGTGAAGAAGTGGTCTATGTCAGCATGGATGAATTTTATAACTTCATGGATTTAAATTATGTATCTACTAATCATTGTAATATGGAAGCATGCATGTTTTCCAAAAGTACATTTAGTAATTCAGGTTATTAAAATGATTCATTAGAAATTACGACGTGGGTATGCACATGTTTGGAATATTACAAGCTTGTGGTGCATTGTGAAATATGGGGGATCAATGTTAATAAGATTCCAAGTAATTCTTTATAATTATTTTAATTCCAAAGGGATATAAGGTTAACCATTTATGGAATATTTTAGTTAAACATTTGATTTTGTAAGTATGATTAATGTATATTCACTCTATTTGGGGAATTATTAATATTGGATAACATATTATAAAAATATGTTGTTGATGATAACTGATTACACATGGGATGGAATATCATGGATATTATGATCTATTACAGGTTCGGGAATGGAAAATTCTCCATCCTTTTTAGAGAAAGACGTGTAGTGGAACAAAGATTAATAAAGGTTGAGGTTTTCCTCAAACAATGCAAGTATATATTTTCATGAAAGTTATTTATCCTTAGAAAAAATGATCTTCAAACCAATAATTTTATCTGAGTACATCCATTTTAGATGTATAATATTTTCCTTTATTTCATCGCATATTTATGAACTTAATATTGTTAATTTTCTCATGAGCTTGTTCTCTATCACTACCCATGAGATCATTATCGATAGATTTCACTTCCATGTCCATATTTTCACTTGAAACATTTTTTCTCTCATGTGGACACCAATTATCGGTTACTTTGGGAATCTCCTATGGTTCCAACAATCCCATTTTAAGGGATATTTTAGTATTAATTTTTATAATGTAGGTTTCTTTCAGAGTCAATGGGAACGTCATCTTTGGTCCATGTTCACATATAATCCATGTAGAGGCGTTGGAGAATTCTCGCTACAGGATTATGTGGAGTGGTGGTTTTCCGGTGCGGGGGCTTCTGAACAGGAACGGCTAGTTAGAACAATCATCCTTGTGACTCTGTGTTGGGTTCTTTGGGAGGAACGTAACCAGGTTCGGAGAGGTGAGAGTCGAACGCTGCTGTTTCTACAGGTTAGCCTCAAGTCTCTAATTTTTGAGATATCATCTCAGATAAGAGGCGGAGCGACAACTACTGCGATTAACAACCTTCTTCATCGCCCCTGTTTTCGAAAAAAAGAGTGGTCAGTGGGTTAAATGGCATCCGCCGGTTGAGGGAATTAAGCTTAACGTTGATGGATCATGAATGTCAGGGATCATGAGGGGGGACTCATGCTACGGGATTCCTCTGGATCAGTTCTCGTCGCTTTCAGTGCATATTATAGGCTTGGCAACTCCTTGTGTGCGGAAGTGCAGGCGCTGGTCTTGGGTCTGTTGGTATGCAGAAGGCAGAAGATGGTCGTGTCCGAAATTGAAATGGACTTGGATACCCTCGTGAAGATTATGAAAGGGTGGTGTGGGGTTCCGTGGGAACTCACGTACTTTATCAGAAGGTGCAGATTGGGAATCACAGTTGGAGTTTATCTGTCTCACAGCTGGAGGGAGGCTAATTTCACAGCAGATTCCCTTGCCCGCTTGGGTAGAAGTGATGACCCTCTCACCCTCTATAACTCTCCCCTCTCTCTCCCTGCAGAATGTGCCTCCTTTGTGTTGGGGTATGTGCTCGGGCTTCACCATTTCCTCCCCCCTTGAGGGGTCTTGCTTCCTTTAATTATTTCTTTTTGAATAAAAAATGAACTACTACTACTATATTTCTCATTTCATAGAACAATGATAATAGTGTATTTTATAATAAATCACTTTATTTATCTTATGGTATACGCAAGACCATATTAATCATGAACTACTTGAAACATAATTTTTAGCTTCACATTCATGAAACACGGAGGTTATCTTACATTACATGAAATAGTGACTATCCCCTATAGCATGCCTAATACGCATAACCAAATTTTACTGAACAATATTATACTATTAAAATATTAATATATAATATAGAATGATATAACCTATATGTTATGTTCTATGTTTTGAATGGTATTGTAAAACACCATGTTTTTCTAAAAAAAATAAATAGAAATGCACGGAACATTATTTTATGTAGATATTTTTAACTATACTTTAGAACAAAACTTTTCCACTTCTATGTTTTGAATTTCAAGAAACTGTCATCAACAATTTTGTTCAGTATGTTATTTGGAGTCTATTGGAACCAACTTGTTTTTTATTGAATAGTAACATATCCTTATGAATTGTAATATGACCCTAATGGATAGTCAATTTTATTATTATTATTTTTCTTAAGGCATTAAGATAATAACATCTTGGTTAATTTTTCATCATGATATAGAAGTAGTTATAGAATTGGAATTGTTAATTTTTGAATTAATCAAGATTTTATTTAAAAATTAAATTAATAATATTTATAAACTATTTTCAAAAAATGGACTTCATTTTTGGATTCTACACGTCGAAAAATGGTTATGGTAAATTTTTGGGTTTTTTATGAAATAATTGATTTTTCAGTGAATAGTAAAAAAAGACAGTTTTTATTTTTAGTTTGTTAATGACATAATTAATGACATAATAATGATGTAATAAATATGTTGGAATGGTGTATAGTTAAATAATATGGTAGGTGTCTCCAGTGTCTTATACCATGGGAATGCCCATGGTTTTGCAAATACCACCCATGTGGTGTCCCTTGGAAATTATTAAAATATTCCCTTTATTTTCTTATAAATACCATCCCATTCCTTCATTAACATCATTCCCAATTTCCCCACAAAGAAGATCTGGCCTATTTAAATTCATATTATTCCTCCCAAATAATTCCCCATGCCCCCATGTTCCCAACGTTAAATTTCTAAGTGTTACTCTACAAGGTATGAAAATTGTCAAATTTCTTCTTTTTGTATTCTTGTTTTTTATGTGGTATACCATTCAAGTTTCCATACCATGTTATT
The DNA here is from genome assembly GCA_963277665.1 of Viscum album. Taxonomy (NCBI): domain Eukaryota; kingdom Viridiplantae; phylum Streptophyta; class Magnoliopsida; order Santalales; family Viscaceae; genus Viscum; species Viscum album. Next base: position 1,120,302,805 of record OY728120.1, read on the forward strand.
ATTTAATTTTTATTCTTGATCTAATATATATTATGATTCATTTCTGTATAGGTTTCCCTTGTCCCTTCTACTTTTAATATTGTCTAAAACCATGTTGTGCAACCTTTAGGCTGCTGAATTTTTGTAAGGGATTTCTCAATTATTCTTTTATTTTGAGTTCCATTATCATTACTTCTTCATATCTTCATATCCAAGAGGCATGAATTCTCCAGAATAATTTATGTTCTAGATTTACTCATGTTCATGTAAAATTAATCATCATTGTTCTTCTCCTCTCCATCTTATTCAAATAATTAAAAACATTGTCCGTGATGTTTCGAATTTCCAACATCTTGGACGATGTGATTTAAATTTACATTAATTCTTCAATGTCTAGTCATGAAACCATTTATATGGTTGAACCAGGTTATAATATCTGTTGAATGACTCACCCATGGTTCTGTAATTATTTTTTACTCATGATTCTAATTTATAAGACAAAATGAAGTCGTTAATATCAAAGAACCACTAAAATTGTCTAAACGAACAACATTAATGTTTTAAGTTATGAATCATCATCATATTAAACATAAAAATGATAAAAATATAAATTATTGTACTTAAATTATATAAATACATTTCCATTCTAATTATTCAATTTCACTTCCAATCGACAAGAACATCCACCTTTAACCAATCATGGAAATCATGTTAAAGACTCATCCAAAAATAGTGCAAGGAGCAAAATACTAACAATTAAACGGCCAATTGATGTTAAGAAATGAAAATATATGATGTTATAAACATGAAAATGTTAATTTAATCTACTAATAACACTCCTTTAACGATTATACAGGATGTTTAAACATGTTTTAATTAAGACAGACCTGAGGTAAGGGAATTGTTAACCCGATTTCCATTCTTTGGGTTAACCTTCTACATCATTATTTATGTGTTATTTAAATTGTTTCTGTGATGGGTTATGTTTATATTATGTTTTATTATGTTTATTAAAAGTAATTATAAATACTCGATCCACTCTATAAAGTCTCCCTTCAATTGTATGATATTTATAAGGGGCTTTTCTTCAAAAATCCTTTTTTTAATTCGGTTTTACAAAATTCCAAAGTAATGTTTTAATGGAATTACTCATGTCATATGATTATGTATTGGTTATTGGGAATTATTTATGATGAAGTTTGGGACATATATTTACCTCTAATTAATTGGGTATGAGTAAGTTGGAGGTCGGTTGTATGGTCACTCAAAGTGTAACTACGATGGTTACACAAACTAAGGTAGCTGTGAGGGTTACAAATTATAAGGTAGTCTAGAATGGTTACATGATTATGTAAGTACTTCCCCAAGATACCTATATGATTATATTTAGGTTCTAATGGTTTGTGTGGATCATGTTTAAATCTCATGTTACACAAGGTAAGTATATATGGGTGACACGAATGTATTTTGAAAATGTTTTTATATGTTACGAGTATTCATGGACTAATGTGCTCTTTCCTTCTTTTTCATCCCTTACTGATTTTTTGTGCTCATCCCATGTTTTTAAATGATTTTCATATGTTAATGGATGTGTAAGACATGGAAGGAAGCCATGCTAAATGTTGAAGAATTATCAAGGAGTCTTGTTTTATGTTTTAATGTTTTATATTTTGAAAAAATGGAAACTGTTTTTATGGTTTCCACTCTGTAATAATGTGTAATGTTATGAATGTGTTGTCCTTATTCTATAAAGCTATAAACATCAAAATATCCTCAATGTAAAAGGAACGTTTTTTTATTGACTAAATTCATGATAATGTATGTAATAAGGTAGGGTCCTTATAAATGGTATCATAGGATGGTTTAGATAAGTATAGGGCATTGGGTGATGTTAATAGAATTACATAAATGATTTTCACTCTATGTTTAATTTGAAATGTTTTAACATTTTAATATTACCATGTTTCTACATCTAAAATATGTTTGTTCATAATGGTTGTACCCAAAAGGAATAGGGAAGCTGAAGATGAGAGGCACCGACAGAATGACATCTTCCGGAACTAAAACCCGGAATGGTTGGGATTGGAACCGAGAAGTTTGTGACAGTAATGGATCAGATAACGCATTAAATAAATTGTTCTAGAATCCATGAAAGAGAATCAATAGAGGTACCATAAAATAACATGACTTTAGTTGAACATTTTATGAGACAACATCCTCCCACATTCAATAGATCTTATGACCCAGTAGCAACTGAATGATGGATCAAAGACAATGAAAAGTTATTTGATTTTATGGGATGTTCAGATAATCAAAAGTTATGTCTTTCTATTTATCATTTTGATGGGGAAGTTGATCATTGGTGGTCTATGGTAAGGAATATCAGGGGTGCAGAATATTTTGATTCCTAAAAGTGGGATGAATTTTAAATGTGTTTTCCTTGAAAAATATTTTCCTAAGGTGGTGCGAATTAGAATAGAGAAGAAATTACTTGAATTGAAACTGAAGGAGGAAGATTTAGTGGCTCTGTATGAAGTGAAAATCACCCGACTATCAAGGTATGCTTTAAATATTATTCAGGATCATGATAGAAAAATCAACCACTTTTACTCATGATTCAAGCGAAGGTATCAAAGGTTGTTGGCCTCCTGTGAATTCAAAAGTTTTGAGAAACTTCTCCGATTTACTGAGAGGGTAGAGATGGAGTTTGATGATGATCACCTGAATTTTGGAAACAAATATAAGAAGAAGTATAGTTGGCCAGAAATAGGTAAGAATCAACAAATGAAATCTAATGGTAAGAAAATCCAATTTCCACTAGATGAAAAGTGTGGCAAGAAACACCCTCGAAAATGTCTTAGAAAAATTTGAAAGTGTTTTAAATGTGGTAAGTTTGGATATAAGGCCAGATATTTCAATGAAAATGATCCCATGACTAATCCTAAAAAGTAGTCTTTAAAGTGTTTTAAATGTGGTGAGATGGGTCATAATGCATATTCCTTCCCAAAGAGAGATCCGAACGATACAAAGAAGCCAGAATACAAGCAGAAAGGTGCAGTGTGATCCTTTGCAAATATTTCAGAAGATGTTAGGCCATCCAATGGAGTTGTATCAGGTACCTTGTTTGTTCACTCATATTTTTATAATGTTTTGTTTGATGTAGGGTCTACAAATTCCATCATCTATGATAAATTTTCTTGTTAATTGGAAATATCACCTCAACATATGAGACCCAAACTTTTTGTTAAAACACATGGGGGAAATGTTATATCAAAGAGGAAATATAAGAATCATTCTATTGTGGTTTGTGGAATGAATTTACCTTCAAACCTTGTTATTTTACCCTCTGTCGAGTTTGATGTTATTCTGGGAATGGATTGGCTTTATGATTATTAGGCTATGATTGAGTGTAGAGCTAAAGAATTGGTTTTTCAGAAATAATTTCAATTTTTAAAGAAGAATGAACCAATACAATTGGAATCATATCAAGAAGCTGAGAAATTATTAAATGATGGAAATGAATGTTATCTTACGCATATTGTTGAAAAAAATGGAACTATTCAAATTTATGATGCTCTTGTGGTAAATGGATACCTTGATGTTTTTCATGATGAGTTACCTGGTGTCATACCTGATCGAGAAGTCGAATTCATAATTGACTTAGTACCTGATGTTATGCCAATTTCAAAACCCACATATCATATAGCTCCAATAGAACTTCTTGAATTGAAAAATCAGTTGTAGGATTTTCTTGACAAAGGCTTTATACATCCTAGAACATCACCATGGGTAGCCCATGTTTTGATTGTTAAAAAAAAGATGGTTCAATGAGACTTTTCATTGATTATAGAGCTTTGAATAACATCACTATTAAAAACATGTATCCTTTGCCTCATATCGATGACTTGATTGATTAGCTCTAGGGAGATTAGTACTTTTCCAAGATTGAATTGAGATCCGGATACCATTAGTTGAAGGTGAAGGAGGTGAAATCCCAAAAATAGTCTTTCATACTAGATATCGGCACTATGAATTTGTTGTTATGAAATTTTTATTAACTAATACACCTTCATTATTCATGAAACTTATAAATATAGTATTTCATGAGTTTTTTTGATAAGTTTGTGGTTGTATTTATTGATGATATTCTTTTATTTTCTAAAAATAAAGAGGAGCATGAAAAACATCTAAGGGTTGTTTTTCAATCCTTAAAAGAGAATAAGTTGTATGGAAAATTCAGGAAGTGTAATTTTGGTTGAAACAGATTTCTTTATATAGGCACATTGTAAATAAGAATGGAATAATAGTTGATCCTACCAAAACAAAAGTAGTTGATGAATGACAGAAGACCCAAAAATGTTACAGAGATTCATAGTTTTAATGGGTTAACAGGTTATTAAAGACTATTTGTTAAGAAATTTTCATGGTTATCTAGCCCGATAACTAAGTTTACACAGAAAAGGGTAAAATTTGTTTGGACAGTGGAATGTGATGTTTGTTTTCAGGAACTGAAGAATATATTGGTGAATGCTCCAGTTTGGGATTACCTTCCCAAAGTGGGAAGATTGTTATCTATAGTGAGGCATAATTAATGGGACTTGGTTGTTTTTTGATGCAGAATGATCAGGTAATTGCCTATTCTTCGAGAAAATGTAAACCTCATGATCTAAATTACCCCACACATGATCTGGAATTGGTAGCTGTGGTTTTTTGCTTTGAAAATTTGGTGGCATCATCTATACGGAACCAAATGCCAAATATATTCGGACCATAAAAGTCTAAAGTATATATTAACTCAGAAGGAATTAAACATGAGAAAGAGAATATGGCTTGAACTAATAAGGGATTATAACTACATGATCAGTTACCATCCATGAAAAGCAAACAATGTAGCGGATTCCTTTAGTCGGAAACATCATGCATCATTAACAATGTTATATTTGGAACATGATACCTTGATTAAAGATTTTATGAATTTTATCATAGAAGTTGTTGGTGCAGGGAATACCTATATTTTGATTCAGGTTTCAATACAGCCTTCAATGTCATACAGAATTAAGCAAGCACAGAAGGAAGACCGTGAACTACAGAAAATAGTAGAATTGGTTAAAAAGGGTAAGTTTACATAATATAACTTCGACAAAGATTGCGTTTTATGATTTGGAAAAAGGTTGTGTGTGCCTAGTGATTCTTAGTTGAAGAAATATTTATTATGAAAAGCTCATAGTTCTCCATTTTCTGTTCATCCTGGAATTACTAAGATGCACTGAGACCTTCAGGAGTATTATTTGTGGGATGGAATAAAAGAGATATTAACTGATTTTACCCTGAAATGTTTGACGTGTCAATAGGTTAAAGCAGAGCAGTATTTACCGAAGGGGATGCTTCAACCTTTTCCAATGCCAGAGTGGAAATGGGAGAATGTATCCCTGGACTTTGTGGTTGTACTACCAAAGACTTCTCGAGGTAAAAATGCGATTGGTGTTATTTTTAATCAGGTAGAACAGTCTTAACATTTTCTTTCTATTCAAGATACAATGACATTGGATCATATTTCTCAATTGTACCTCATGGAGATTCTCAGGTTATATGGAGTTCCTCTTTCCATTTTATCTGACCGAGATCCCAGGTTCTCTTTAATCATTTGGAAGGGACTTCAGAAGTCGTTGGGAACAGAGTTAAATTTCAGTACAACTTTTCATCTTCAATCAGATGGGATGTCAGAACGAACGATTCAAACGTCGAGGGTATGTTTCGAACTTGTTCAATGGACTATCAGGGAAGTTGGGATCAAAATCGTTCTTTAGTAGAGTTTCTTTATAATAACAATTATCATTCTAGTATTCAAATGGCACCTTTTTAGGCCTTGTATACGAAGAGGTGTCGAACTCCATCATTTTGGGATGAAGTTGGGGAAAGAATGTTGATGGGGCTAGAATTTATAGACGAAGTGGCTGCAAAAGAGAGGATGATCTAGCAACACTTGAGGACAACTCAGAGTAGGGAGAAATTTTATGCAGATACCAGAAGGAAAGACATCTCTTTCGAGGTAGGTGACCATGTTTTGATTAAAATATATCCTTGGAAAAGTGTGATGCGTTTTAGTAAGAAAGGGAAGCTAATTCCACAATTCATCGGTCCTTCTGATATTTTGGAGAAATTGGGAATAGTGGAATACAACGTAGCTTTGCCTCATATTTTCTTTCAGGTACACAATGTTTTTCATGTTTCGATGTTGAGAATGTATCTTCTAGATTAATAATATGTCTTGATCCCAGAAGTTGTTCAGTTGGAAGAGAAACTTTCTTATGAAGAGAAAATAGTTAAAATTCATTGATCAAATGGAACGTATATTGAGGAATAAGTTAATCCAAAAGGTAACGGTTTTGTGGAGAAACCACATGCTTGAAGAAGCAACATGGTAGTCTGAAAATTGTATGAGGTAAAAGTACCCTTAGTTGTTTAATATGTAAATAAAATTAAGAGAATGCAATTTCTAGAATGTAGGGATAATGTAAGACCCCAAGATTTTTAAAAAAATAAATTTAAATGCTTAGAACTTTGTTTTATGTATATATTTTTAATGAGCCTTTAAAACATAACTTTTCCACTTCTGGGTTTTGAATTTCAAGAAACTGTAATCTAAAATTGATTTCAGTATGTTATTTTGAGTCTATTGGAACCAACTTGTTTTTTTGTGAACAGTAAAATACCCTAATGAATATTAATATGAATAGTAATATGACCCTAATGAATAGTAAATTTTATTATTTTTATTTTTATTTAGGATTTAAGATAATAACATCTACGTTAATTTTTCATCATGATGTTGAAGTAGTTATAGAATTAGAATTATTAATTTTTGAATTAATAATGCTTTAATTTAAAATTTAAATTAATAATATTTAAGAAACTATTTTCAAAAAATGGACTTCATATATTTATTCAACACGTCGAAAAATTATTAGGGTAAAATTTTGGTTTTTTTTAAAACAATTGATTTTCAGTTAATAATAAAAAAGAATGTTTTTAGTTTCGGCGTGTTAATGACATCATTAATGATATAATAATGATGTCATAAATCGGGTCGACTTGTATATAGTTAAATAAGATGTGAGGTGTCCCAAGTGGATTATACCATGGGAAAATATCATGGGAAAGCCCATGGTTTTGAAAATACCACCCATGAGATGTCCCTTGGAAATTATTACAATATTGCCTTACTTTTCCTATAAATACCAACCCATTCATTCATTAACTTCATTCCCAATTTCCCCCAACAAAACTCTTGTCTCCTTACCTTCATATTATTCTTCCCATTGTTTCCTCAAGCCCCCTAGGTCCCAAATTTCGTTTTCCAAGGGTTACTCTACAAGGTATGAAAATTCACAATTTTCTTGTTTTTCTATTAATGTTCTCTTTTATGTGGTATAACATTACTGTTTCAAAACCATGTTTTTATTTCCTTATTATTATTGATATAATATATATTATGATTTATTTATGTATGGGTGACCATTGTCCCTTCTATTTTTAATATTTTCTAAATGCATGTTGTGTAGCCGTTAGGCTGTCGAATGTTTGTAAGGGATTTCATAATTATTCTTTTATTTTGAGTTCCTTTCTCATTATTTATTCATCTCTTCTTTTCCAGGAGGAATTAAATCTCCATAATAATTTATATTATGGATGTTCTCATGTTCATGGAAAATTTATCATCATTTTTATTCTCCTCTCCCACTTATTCAAATATATAAAAACATTGTCTGTGATGTGTCGAATTACCGACAACGTGGACAATGTGATTTCAATTTACATTAATTAATTAAAGTCTGGTAATGAAAACATTTATATGGTTGAACTAGGTTATAATATATGTTTTATGAATCACCCATGTTTTCGTAATTCTTTTTTACCCATGGTTCTAATTTATAAGAAAAAATGAGGTTGTTATTATCAAAGAACCACTAATGTTATCTAAACAATCATCATTAATGTTTGAACTTATGAATCACCCTTATATTAAAAATCAAAATGAACAATGATATAAATTATGGTAATTAAAATATTTAAATAAATTTCCATTCCAACTCTATAATTTCACTTCCAATCAACAAGAACATTCACCATGAACAAATCATGGAAATCATGTTAAGAATTCACCCAAAAACAGTGCAAGGAGTAAAATACTAGCAATTAAATGGTGAAGTGATGTTATGAAATGATAATATAAGATGTTATAAACCCGAAAATGTTTATTTAAACTACTAATAACACTATTTTATCCATTATACAGGATTTTTAAACATGTTTGAAGTAAGATAGACCCGAGGTAAGGGAATTCTTAACCAGATTTCCATTCTTTGGGTTAACCTTCTACTTAATTATTTATGTGCTATTTAAATTGTATGTGTGATGTGTTATGTTTATATTATGTTTCATTATTTGTATTTACAGTATATATACATACTAAATCCTATCTATTAAGTCTCTCTTTAATTGTATGTTATTTATAAGGTGATTCTCTATAAAAATCCTCTTTTTAAATTCAGTTTTATGAAATTCCAAAGTAATGTTTTTTATGGAATTATTCATGTTGTATGATTATGTTTTGGTTCTTGGTAATTATTTATGATGAATTTTGGGACCTATATTTACCTCCAATTCATTGGGTATGAGTACGTTGGAGGTCAGCCGTATGATTACTCCATGTGTAAAAGTGATGGTTACACAATGTAAGGTAGCCGTGAGGGTTACAAATTATATGGTAGCTAAGAATAGTTACAAGATTATGTAAGTAATTCCACAAAATACCTCTATGATTATATTTATGTTATCATGTTTTGTGTGGATTTCATGAAAATCTCATGTTACAAAAAGTAAGTATATATTGGTGTCAAAAATTCCTTTGGAAATGTTTTCATACGTTACGAGTATTCGTTGAATAATGCGCTCTTTACTTCTTTTTCAACCCTTATTGAGCTTTTGTGCTCATCCCATGTTTTTAAATTATTTTCACATGTTAATGTATGTGTAATACAAGGAAGGAAGCCATGTTAAATGTTGTGTAATTGTCAAGGAGTCTTGTTTTAAGTTTTAATGTTTTATATTTTGAAAATTGGTAACTGTTTTTATGGTATCCACTCTGTAATAATGTGTAATGTTATGAATGTATTGTCTTAATTATCTAATTCTCTAAACTCGAATAGATCCTCAACTTAAAAATAAAATTCTTTCTTGACTAAATTAAATATTAAGTATGTAATAAAGCCAGGTACTTATAGGTATAATATAATTTATGAAAACATCTTGTTTACACAAATATATGATTAATTCATAGGTTATGATTAATTAGAAATAAATATAAAATAGAATTGAATATATAAAGAAATTTTAATATTTTTATTGTAAAAAAGTAGTTTTAACCTATTAAATATAATTAATTATAATTAATGAGTTATATTAACGTAAAATATTTTTTGTATATTCATATTTGTTTTTGATATTCATCCAATATAATTTATTGATATAAGATAAGAAGAAATCAAATTTTATGTGTAAAAAACAATTTTTTTTTTAAAATTAGTTTAACAACCATTTAATGATTAAAGCATTCTAAATACATTTTTTGGAACATTTATATATAATTTTTTAATGAACTTAATATTTAAAATAAAAACATACGTAATATGTTAGGATAAATATTTTACTATTTTTCTATAAGGTATAATTTTTTAATAAATAGTTTAAAACACTATATTTTAGTTCCAAAATGCCTTTTCATTTAATTTATTTCAACGGGTAAATTATATATTTATTTTTTTAAAAGTTTAACTAGATATTATTTTTATCAATTAATCAAATTTTGTGTATTGGAAGTAATTCCACAATCAAATTTTCTATAAACAACACAGTAGTCCTTTGGTTTTTTTCCTTCAAAAATATGTAGTGTCGTCCCATTAATAGGATTAATTTAAAAATAATTTAAATAACATAATTGACGAGAATTTAGTAAAATTTAATCCATATTTGTAATCACTATAATTCATAATTTATTATAATTTCATCTTAGTTACTGGGAAAAATGAATAGTGAAATTGATTAAGATTAATTACAATGGTTTAGAGAAAAATTGGGATAATAAACTACTAAACCTAAAATTTAAGACCACAAACAATATAGAATATTGTATAAATCCAATTTTGTGACATTATTCATAAATTATACTTACATTCTTGCATTCGGTCGGTTTTTATGACCTTTTTATGTAAGATCATGGGTATAACTAACTTATTTTCAAAATTTCCAATTGTGTCATTTCCTTTCACTATAAATAGCCACCACCTCTACCTCTCAATACCCTTACCAAACCAGTTATGTTCGGCCATGATCCTCCCAATACTCATTAAAGAAAACCTACCTTTCTCTTTAATGACTCCCTTTGGTCATAAAAAATCTATGTAATTATTTTAGAACAAACCAAAAGGAGTTACCCTATTAAAAAGTAGTACCTTCTCTCAAGCTCTATACATTTATTTCCTTTTTCCAACCCTCCAATATCATTTTTCCAGGATTTTATAAAACAATTATCTTTAATACACTATTATATTGTACTTTTATGGTTTTACCGGTACATATACACATCCATCTAATGGGTGAAAAACATTTTTTTATGTGTTCTACAAACTACCGCCTCACTAAACGATGATTGTTTATATTATCATTACCACTTATCATCGAGGGAATTATGATAAAAAATATATTTTTATAAGTAATATATTAATTTATTTTTTAATAAATATTTTTTACTAATTTTACAACACATTACTTTTGCATTTTCCATTTTTTGTAAATATGATAATTTTATTTGAGGAAGTGTGGACTACCACCCCCACATAAAGATGTGATTTCTTCACATAAAATATAAAATGTATTAATGATTGTATTAGTGAACTTATATTATATATATGATATAATAATTATACTGAGATTATTATATATATACATATATTGATTCTTATATGTAATTTTATTTCATTCTTATAATAGGACAATAAAAATTGAAACAAAATTCATCTGTACATACGACTTACTGTCCCCATGAACATTGTATTAAATTTTTAACTTATATGTTCTATATATTATTATAATACACTTATAATGTATTTACATGATGTTTATATAATGTTCTAAAATATGGTAATCAGGATATAAATACAAGGAAAAAATATCTATCAAATTTAGAAACATTCAAAGAACAATGCGAATATCACTTGAAGTGGAACATTGTCATCGGATTTTTAACAATATGATAATATAAGTTCTTAATAAAAAAAATACATGGTATTAGATATAATAATATAATTATTTAATTGAATTCTATTAACCCTCAATTTCTTATACCGGAAGCTTGTACAGGTACGAAGAGAGTAAAGGCACAATGTAAGGGGATTTCATCTCACTGCTTATTTTTGTGAATTGCATGCTTTATTCACGACCCATTACTTATTTTTGGTGTGTATAATAACCGTGGGTGAATTTTATGGTTGTTATAATTTAATTTTTTGGAATTTAAATATAGATTTTATTATATTTTTTTCATGGGGTTTAGTCTCTAATGATACCAAATCAGAAAAGTATTTTTTTTCTAAATTTTCCTCCTTTGAGACCCATGTCATGTTATGAACCTATATTTTTATATAAGAGGTATATAAAGCCTTTGAAATTTAATATCATGAGTATAATTATTTTCATGATATTTTAAGCATCATGTAATCTCATTTTCTTCTTTGTTTATTATGGTTCAATGCTACCAAGTGGTAAATGTTAATTGAAACAAGATAATCATTAAAAGTGATTTTTTATGTTTATGCTTCCATTGATGAATTATTATGACATATATCTCATGAAAATTAACTACATTTTATATGACCTATATTTTAATGATAAATTTATTTATTTGTACCATTATTCCATTATTTGGTATAAAATATAGTTAATAATGTGTTTTTTAGAAAACCGTATTTTTCCTATCTTAGGTCAGAAATCTACAATCCTTAATAACAATGTTTTATAAAAATGGTATGCTTTATTTTACAAATTTTTTCAAATTAATAATATTGTCTAATTTTCAATAATTAATTCTTATAACATTTTTACCATGCATAGTGAATTTTATTTTTACCTCATATGAAAAGTACGAATTAACCTGTCATCAATTCTTTAAATATTTATTCTCATGATTAAAAGGTTTAATTTAAGATAATGTTTTAAAAATAAATTATTATTGTAATGTATTTCAAATTTTTTCATTATTCTTTTATAAGTTTTTATTTAAAATGTGTTTCAAATGGTTTTATGTTTTAAATAAACATTTCCAATAAGAAATATTATTTACCAAAAATATTTTAAAAATATCCATCCATGCTATAGAGCATATATTATTACATAATCTGATTTTATTCAAGACTTATTAGAAATTCTCCAAAGGTTCTATTCATATTATTTCATAAATGGTTTATTTCGTTATGGAATGATGATTAAGAAACACATTTCACTTCCACAGTGTTTATGAATTTAAAACATTCTTTTTTGTGTTATGAATTCATGAACTTAATTTGAAACCAATATCATCTCATAGGTTATGATATGATGAAATATTAATGAAACCAATTTCATTTAATCTATTATGATTTGATGTTTATAAATACTATCTATTTTTATGTATCATGATATGATTAATGTTTTATTATATTTGGGAACATGTATCGATGATTTTATTATGAGATGGGGGGAACCTATATCTCCCTCAAATGAATTCGGTAAAGATAAGATGTATGTTAGGTTAAAGGGTAAATGGTTTTTAGCTGATGATCGAATAAAGGTACATGGGTTGTATCCCAATACTAAAAACAATAACAAGCAAGGGTTGTAGCCCAATCCTAATTTCATAATGGTGAACTAGTTCTAGAACAAGATCAAAAAAGATAGGGAAAAAATTATGTATCCCAAGCCTAGAAGCAAGATGGAACACGGGTGCTAGCCCATGATTGAAAACAAAAAGGCACATGGTTTATAGCCCATCCGAAAAAAAATAATGTTCAAGGGTTATTTTCCAACCCTAAAACAAAGTGGGTACATGGGTTGTTATCCCAATCCAGATGTAGGTACATGGTTCATATCCCAAGCATACCAGGTTATAATGGTCTTAGTATAAAGCCTTGATATTCAGTTTTCATTATTATATGCATGGACAAATTCCATGCCTTTTTAGAAGGTTATTCATTCATCACTTATGCCATTAATTCACTTATGATTCATTTATTTTGAAAGTAAAATCGTTATTGTGATGTCAAATATATGAGGTATGATATTAATATTTATGATCATGTTCTATACCATTGTTCATATTATGCTTTCATGTCTCCTCTATTAACCCTTAATGAGCATCTGATCTCACCCATTTCATATGTTACTTTTCCCCATGATATGAAGAAATGTTTTAGGTAGATTTACTATTGGTGCATATCTTTATGCGAGTTGATGAAGATTATTCACTAGGATAGAATATTTTGTTTCCAATATTCCAAAGACACTAAACAATTTTTTCCCATGAATGTATTTGTGTAACGTAGTATGTATTCATCTAAAATGATATAATATCAATGTATGATAATCCCCAGTCACTATTATATTCTAGTCACGAGATTATGAAAAAAAACAAGAAATATCAATAGTGGTAAATAAAAAAACATCCCAGAGAAAACAAGGTGGTATATAATGAATGGGGTATAAAAGTATCAAGTATTATACCATTATATATAGATTTCCATTGGATAAAATCCATAATAAAAACATTTGATTATAGGAACCATCAAATACATGTGAAACCATTATATAAGAATCATATTGGGATCTAGGCTATTGTAAAACATAAGTTAGACAAAGACAAACACTATGATGGAATATGAATCCTCTTATATTAAACCATGCAACAATCATTAAATGTCAAACATATGTCGATACCCAAGTTACCAAAATGTTCCCATGTTATATTCATTTCATAAAAATAAGTATAAATCAATCAAAAAATTAATATAAAAGTGACAATATAATTATAACCACAACCATTATTTGAATGTACACTTTGGAATAAATATTGTAAATAAACATAATTTTATAAAGGGATGAATCGCCAATCCCAATCCCTAAAAAAATATTTAAGAAAAAAAATTAGAAATTAAGGGTATTCATCCAATAAAAACGTTAATAAACTATTTCTAAATAAATATCCCTTTAAAAATATTTTTTATCCATCCAATATGTTATTTTTTAGGTGTTCCCTCCAATAAAATTATAATCCAACATGATGGTTTTAATAAAAATGTAATGAGACACCTACCTCAAAATTAATATCAAGAATACTAATTTGAAAACCAAAATTTTTGAGGAATTATAACCTACATGATCATGTTATATGCACAAAACCCAAGAAAAAAAAAAGAAACCTCCAAACTAGTTCCGATGATTTTAAAATGTGGAATAAAGGTTACAATTTACTCAGATCCGCATTTTATAGTATCTTCACACCCAAGACTCTCTTTAAGGGGATATAATAAATAATATAAACCATCAGTTAGGATGTATCTAAATGAACCCACAATGGGTTCATGTTCGCATCATTAAACTATAAATTAAAATTTTCATTTAATTTTTTATTTAATCACTTAATAATTATAGAGCATTTAAAAATCTCATATGATATTTAAAATTTTTAGATGATCAAAAGAAATATAGTACCTATATTTTCCAACCAAAAAATTAATAGAGGTGTTATAGAGTTGATTTTAGAGGAATTAATTGGGAAACAATTTTCTATTGGCTTTTCACCTGAAAGGATAACTATTCTAGGGTAAATTGGTTTACTCATACATAGTTCACAACAATTTCATGTAGGTATTGAGATACTCAAAAATAAATACATATGGAAATAATTTACCATTATAAATCTCTATATAATAGTTTTTAAATTCTAGATTTCCCATAGGAATGTATGGATTACACTTATGCATATCAATATTATCATTTTGAATGTATGGAGTAGCCTTACACATGACTTGAAACTTAATATGTACCCATAAACAGGAATGGGATGACCACTACATCAGTCATTAAATCATGGAGCTACCCTTACGTATATCTAGTAACTCCCTTAAAATGTGATTGAGACCCAAGGGATTCCCAAACATGAGGAAAAACATACCCTTATCATTAATTTAGACATATAAACTAACCCGTACACTAGTTTTATTCTAAATATACATCTAATATAGATATTAGATATTAATCATATAAAACTCATGGGTACAACTATATTACCTTATGCTGCTAATGAATAACCCCACATTCCATTATAAAACACTTGTAAACATTCTCTTCCTTTACATAATATTTTAATACACTATTTTTCCCTTAAAAACATGATAAATATCCAGTACTTATATGTATAAGTATTCACCTTTATGTAGATCGTTAGAATAATGTACTGGTAAATATTTAAATTAGAAAATTATTAAAATTAAATTAAAAGGATGTCATATTTACAATAAAATATGGTTTTTAATCATTATAGAAAATTATTTTTATTATTAAGAGTTTGTTTAAATTATATACACCATAAATTCATTATTCCCCTATGAAAGAAGATATGATTCTAAAAAACAATGAAAAAAGGTTATTTCAGTGTAATAAATGATTTTTTACACACATCACATGGTTAAACCATCATTTCTACCACAATAAATGGAATAAATTTATTTCTGTTAACATGTAGTAAATTATATTGATTATTAATAATCTAAGACACCTATTAAAGAACATTTTTGCCATTATTAAGGCCAAATCAATAAATTTGATAATAAGGAGAGTGAATGGATGGGAAAGAAATTCCCAATGTCAAAAAAACTATTCAATAAACATGATATCCTAAACAAAATGTGATTCATTGAAAGAGGCTCATTTAATCACCTCAAAATCCAATGGAAAATATGTTTATTTTTAATAAAATCTATGTTGGATAAAAAATATATCAAAAACATTACCATGATTACCACACTATTACCATCTCCGTTGAACAATTATCAGTTATACCAGAGAACTTTCTCATTCCCTTTTTGATATCAAGAAGTTCAAAAAAGCAAAATATATGATACACTAGAGTGAATATTTTTTTTCATAGTGTAGAAAATATATGAAAATAATAATAGAGTAAAAATAAGGAAACCATGGAGCTTCACAAACCCTTTATACATAATTATCAATCATTTCAAAAAATAACCATCTTCCTTGTAAGAAATAAATAATCAAATTACATAATTCACGATATGAATACCCAAATAGTATATTCATCCAATCATGGATTATATGATGGTCCAGTTATGAATTCCATGGATACTTTGTCCATCTCCAAAATGTAATGGATAGGTATATGCGAAATTATCATGTGAATTCTATTTCCTAAAAATTTAAAAAATTCATGAAATCATATTATAAGGACTACAATTGACCATATCACTATAGAAACTAACAATTATTTCTCAAATCATGACACATCAAGATAAACCAAGAGTGAATTAAAAAATATACCAAGGTAGAACACCCATAAACACTTGTTCTAATGTCAACCAGAATAAAAATCTACCTATAAAAACATTGGTCACTATTAGGGAATAGAATCGTGAAATATAATTTCTCCCCATAACAAAAGGTTATATTACAACATAAAATATTTTATATCTTCTTCTTTCTCATGAAAAATATTATTTCAAAATGATGAAGAAGACTTCTCACAGGCAAAGAAAATATTAAATGAATACAAACACAATGCTCTAAAATCACATAATCATTTATTTCAATCATTTGATCAGATTACTTTGGGTGGAAGTACACATCATACACTCATGATGAAAATATATTATAATATTATCTGTGAGGTACTAGGGTCACAATGTTCTAAGAGGTTGTAATATTATTACCATGAAAATGTCATGTGTAGATAGATTCATTCATTAAGGTAATAATAAAAAAATCCATATTCCATCACCCACTTCAACAAAGAAGAAGAGTAATGAAAACCCTATTCATGAGGCTTCAGAGTGACATAGTCGATTCCCATCTAGGCTAAGCCTGAAACAACACAAAATCATGAATTTAACATAAAAATATCCATTCAAAGGAGTAATTGGTTCTAAATTTTCAAAAAAAAATATTTTATTTATAATAGATACGAAACATAAGTATCCCAACCATTTAGAATCTATTTAATATAGTTAAATAATAGGAAACTACACCCAACCAAGAGAGAATCAATGTGAAAACTGAGGTTTCACAATTCAATGAAAGGAATACCCCAAGATGTAAACATATAACCATGGGAAATAAACATGAACTCATACTATTCATCCAACCCTGGGAATGCTATAGAAATCTATAAAAATTAATACAACCCTCAATGACCAGTAGGATGGAAGAATATTATACAGTAGATCAACCATGTCTCGCATAACAATGAGAAAATTGAAACAAAACGTGACCCAATATGAAATTACATTGTTATAATATTGAGATATGAACATGAATATATTGTAACTAATGTATTAAATTCCATGCCTAGTGGTCCCCACTATACAAGCAATAATAACATATCCCTAATGGTTCCCTCATCCAGACCGCTAAGATAATAAAATCATGTTAACCATTCACATTACCAGTATTCATCTTGTTTCGAAAATGAAGGAAAAACCATGGATGATCATTGAATACCAATAAATATTATGAAAATATTATTTTACAGTGAAATGAAGCAATGGGGAATGATGAAAAATGGGATTTCCACTACATTCAATGGAGAAATATAAGGAAGAAATCCAAGATCATACATAAACATGGTTAACCCAAAACTGAAACCACTCCTAAAATAGAGTGTGAACAACAAGGGATTGAACAAAAAATCAAAGGATAAAACCAAGAATACAATATTATTAGGGATCATAGTAAAATCATGAAAAGTATTCCTTAAACACCAAACTACCCAACAAAAAATTATAAGGTCCTCTGGTAATACCATAAAAGGGAATCACCTAGATTAATCTCATGAAAATCCATCATTAGAACATAAAGAGTGAATTAAACTCTTTCCGCTATACTTGGAGTCCCAAAAATACTAATGAGATGAAGGAAAATAAAAATCTTGAGTAAATAATCATACTACAACTCCAGACTACCCCCAAAAGATTCACTAAAAAACATGGGTTATTCCTTATATAGATATATACTTTAGATCATATATGGTTACCACTACAAAAAATAAATGTTTTGGAAAAACATAACATTTATTAATGAATGTAAAAAATCATAGTGGTTGTAAAAAAATCCCACTAGAGGAGAAAAACTTCATTCAAATACTATTATTTTGAAATCCACTGATCGACATTTAGAGAATAGTTCTAGAAATAATCAATTTCCTAATTTATAAAATTTAATTAACTTGAAAAATGATTCAATGAGATAGAAATTTCATAATTATAGAATTATATTATGAATCCATTCATCATTTTTTGACAAATTTAATTAAAATGATCTTTTTTTATGAATGGAAATATCTATCATTCGAATTTTTTAATGATAAACTATTACTCAAGCTATAATTTCTATTTTACTTCATTTATGGAATCTGTTTATAATTTATCAATCCATGTTAAATAATAATATACTCCTCAAGATTAAAATATGGAAATTAACAATGTAATTTTTTTTAAACTTAAAACCCACCTTTTAAAACATAATGGTGAACCCATAATTTCTTCAAAAATGTATATATCTTATTATAAATATTCATCTAGGGTTAGAAATTATTTCATGAAAAATATTTAACTAGTTTAAAAAAAAATATTTAACTTGTTGGAGCTCTAAGAAGTCATATATCATGTAAAATACATACAGTTAAAATAACCTTGGTAGTGTTATAACACTTATAGTTGGGAATTTAACTATTACCATTCTCTAATGAACTAAACATTGTAAAATTTTCATGTCACACAAGATACCTGACCACAAGGTGGTGATCATCCAAAACTCCAAACAAGTACAAGTAAATAATAAATAATATAAACTATCAATGTACAATGATGAACTAAAGTTAAAATCCATGTATCATAAATAGACAACAAAGAAATAGATAATCCGAAAAAAACAAATTAACTTCTAGACAAAGTCTTTGTGTGGAAATCATTCACCACCATTGCCAATCACTCTGAATATGATAAAAAACAAGACAAACATCCATTCTACAATATTCCTTTCTCGTTACTTGTAACTTAGATAAAAATGGCTACAAACTCCAATAATTAAAAGTAGGGTGTTATTATTAATTCCCAGTAGGACACCACCAATGAATCTACACAATTTCTAGAATCATTAAACTATTGGGTCAATATTTAAATAACATTAATATACAATGAAATATTCATATGAACACTAAATTTTAAAACATATATTTTTTTATTTATAGACATTCTATAAGCATGATTTGATCAAATGAATATGAGAAAAAATGAAAAAAAGAGGGATGTAATAAGAAACTATATCTCATAGATAACATGAAGAGTATATAAATCACGGTATATAAAATCAAATAATATAATAAAATCTAATCTATATTTTAATGGTAAGAAAATCCATAAAAACATGGGAGTTTGTAAAAGGTGACATACAAGTGAAACCAACATATAAAAACATACTGTTCTTTATCCAATGAGGATAAATAACTTGGAATCAAGGAACACTAATATGGAATTGGAATTCTACAATATCCTCTAATCTGATACTCTCTCACATTGCCGATATGGGTTTGTTATAGATCCTCAAGTATGCCACCCTATATGCTAGATGTTGTCGACTAGAATTGATGGTGTGTTAATTATAATGGGGATACTATACCCCAGAGATATAGACTGACAACATCGAGTAAATAAGAAATATATATTTATGAATAAATATTAGAGTGTAGAAATAATGGAAACAATACAATACAATGGAAAATGAAAAAAATAATCCAACAGAATAATCCAATAAATAATAATGGAATAAATTAAATACATGATTAATTGTAACTAAATTTCATGAAAATATAATAAAATTAAAAGACTAGAATAATCAAATAATGATTTAAAGTCCATGTTCTCAGACTACTTGTCTTTACCATCTCCAAAATCGATCCCATCCAACAACCAAATCAATGATAAGGTACTTTTCCCCTTTACAACTCTACATCAATAGAATCTTCTTGGGTACCAACTAGATGCCTGAATAATGTGTGATTATAACACAATAGGTTAAACCCATTGTGCCTAATCCAAACCAGTCTAATAATACATGAATGAAATATTAAAATAATCAAGTGTATTAACTAACTAAACTATTAAATTAACACCTCGTCATCCTTCTTCAATTCCATGTCAGAATGCATATTATAATGTATTACAAAAATTCCAACCATAACCATATAACAATGTATCACATAATCTTCATTGATGACACACTGAAATTTTCATAAGCATGCATTATGACCCCTCAAAACATAACCATGTAACCGAGGTATATAAATTTCCAAAATCAGGTCCATGACTGATGTATAATAATTTCAAAAATCAATCAGGAACAACCCCATTGTATCAGAATTTCAGTATGTCTTGGGGCCTACCCCATTATATAAGTATTATATAATTTCTTAGGGCTTGGACGAGTATATAAACATTCTGGCATATCTCAGGTCCAAGCCTTGTATAACTGCATTTTTATAATTAATCAGGGCTAATGCCCTATATAACAATTAAATCATAGAAGTCACAATACATGTCATTGAAATAATTATATCACAATATTATATCGCAAGGATAAATGATTAATTAATTAAATTACCATTTATCTTTTAGTTAATTTTTTTTTTCATTAATTGTTCAAAACCAATTACATTCTGGTTATATAAATAAAAGATCCAACCCTGGAGTAATCTATATCAAAAAATTACCCAAAAACCATGTCATGGTAAAGAAACAATAATCAATTAATCAAATCATTTATAATCCAGGGTTCTCTCACCTGAATAGTACCCAGAAGTCAGGTCAAAAGAAAAATGGATCCAATGGAAATCCACGGAATAATCAAAATCATTGTTTTTAATTTATTCAATGCTCAATATATTGCCAAAATTTCAATATTTGACATACGGGACAATTATTATACCTCAAGGATAATGTTTAGACACCTCAAATTAACTAAGTATCATACATTGGTTCTAAAGGAAATGTACCAAAAATGGATGGTTTGGATGATCAGAAGTAGGATCCTATATCAAAATCTCACCAAGACAAAAACCAGTAATGCCCACAGTGATGAGATTAATCCAATGATGAGGGAGAAAGAATGGAGAGAAGGAAAATCCTTACCAAATCCACTTACCATGTATTTGATGCATGATTTGGATTTCCCTAATTAAGATAGGTACTAAAAAATAAACTTGAGGCCTCCATAAGGTGGACAAGAGGACCCCCCATGAGTTAGACATAAAAAAAACACACGAAACTATGTGAAAATAATGGTTGTGAAGTTACATTACGTGTAATTCCGGTAAACGTAGTGTAATTAGTTTTTGAGGGAAAAACTAAAACACAATAACTCGACTGAAAATTAATTTCTACTAAACATTCCATGAAAGGTATCCAATTTCACAACATGTAAATTTTTTCTAACGGTTTTAATCCCATTTTCCTTATAAAAACCCTAGAACCCATTTAATGATACTCATCATTATAGGAACCCATTTTAAAACCCATTTAATCCTCGAACACCAATAAATCATGGAAACATACAACCTCAGATATTAAGTCATTTTACACGAAAAATTCTCTATGTGTAGATCCTCTCCTATTATGTCACATTTCCCTACAAACCAAGTCTAAATTTATTTAAATTAATATAAATTCCCATTTAAAACAAAAACACCATGGATTAATGATGAAAAACTTTTCAACTGAAATAATTTTGATGAAAAAAATAGATAGATCAATATCTAAAAAAATATAGCATCTTACAAATTCCACACCATATAACTACTTTTCCATGAGCTACTCCAAGAATCACAGTGTGGTCTTAGAGAATAAGGCTAGCCACAATGTCCAAATATCAGACTACCCCTAATAGGACTCCTCTTGAACATTCCTATTGGTCCATAACCCATGAACTAGTTGTATAGTCCTACCCCCAAATGTACCTCTCTGTATGTTCCCAAACCTGAATCAGAGTCTCCTTGAAGGACATAGAAGAAAAAAAATGTGAAATATTATATTTTTACCATGAGAGAATGGTCTAGATAATATCTTCAATGATATGACATGTGAATTATATCACGCATGCCACTATAGTGATGTGGAGTGTATAATCGGTACAATAGTGCATCGACCCTATTCACAATATCAAATGGCACAAAAATACTAGGTGTTAGCTTTCCCTATTTCCTTGTATGATGTTTCCTCAATCTGGGAAACAACCAAAGGAAAATAGGATGACTATATTTGAACTCTAGTGTTCATCTCTGATAGTTAGTATATGATTTATTTTTTGATTCTGTGGTCACCAAATACTATTTGATCAACAAAACATGCTCATATGTATCCATTACGCAACTAGGTCCAACAAGCAATGAACACACTACCTAAAACCAACAAGGAGGTTAATAGAATGTTCTTATATTTAAATAATTGAATAATTATGTTTTTATAGAAACATGGAAGTTATTATTATCTGAAAAGTCTACATGTGACATATTCTACTCCCACGATCAGACAAAATCCAAAACATGGGTTCCTAACATATCCTACAGAACCCGAAATGTTTGATAAGATTGACCATAAGTTTGAGGATGATAGGTTATACAAAAAATAACCTATGATCCCAGCGCCATCAAAATACCCTTCATGAACCATGATCTGAAACAAATATCTCTCTCTAGAGTGATACTCCTTAGAACACTGTGCAGCTGTACTACCTCACATATTTAAATAAATTCCAGATCATCAACTGTTAAGGACTCCCAGATTATAGAAGAAGGATATAACTTCATCATTAAATCCAAAATAACCCATAATATATCATTATTACAGTTTTTCATGGCTAATCATGTCAAAAACTCTATTCTGACATCATCAACTTTGTACTCAGGAATTGGTAAAGACATCAAAAGGACACCTGTCCTCTGATTCTCGACATTCACCTACTAAAATTTGAATCGTCTCTCCAAAAATCTTACTATCTCATTGTTTATTCTAGAACACCATTTGTATCGACATAGACATAATAAATGTTTTTCATCACAACACATACCACCCATTTAGATGCATTAAATTCACTAATTCACTCATCACACTAGACCATTGGGAAAAAAAATCCCATCCATAGAAAATTAGTAAATTTCCAAATCCAAGAGACCACCCTAACGGTGTCTCCTCGCTATATAATCTATCTCTCAAGTGTATGTCATCTGGATAAAATAACAAATCAGACTTGATCCTGTCCAAAAAAATGTGTATAACTAATATTGAAGTAAGAGATACTTTTCACTAAATCTCTTGAACATATAGATGAAGGTATTAGAAGAGATCCATTATATTTTACTCCTTGAAGACGCATGTAATACCTATTTCGGTATATTTCATCTCAATTAATCGAAAATTAAATTTCCCTATCCTTTTTTATTTCAAACCTATGGTTTCAAGACTATAGATACCCAACCCACCAAGTCACCTGAAGGTTCAGTTCTCACTAAAAAACATAAAACCTAGGCTATTATGATCCATTTATACAAAAAACATCTCACCTGTGTATTAATTCCTTTAGACACTCATTGAAATTTCCATTATTTCTCCAATGAAATCAGGAGTATAATAATTCCTCTCATTATTTTTTTTTGTATGGGTCTTTAAATTACCATTCGATCCTCTTTCATCAGAACTACTCTGATTCTAACTCCTGAAGAATCATAGAACATGTTTTTGATCAAGATATAATATGTAATTTAAGGATAGGTTATGAGGAAATATTTCCTTTCATCTTATGAAAATCTCTGTCGCAATCATCCAACTAACTAAATTCCCCACTATTGGTCATCCATGAAATCGGGGCTTCTAGATGGCAATTTTCCTGGATAAAGTATATATAATAACCAACTAAACATAGAGAGAAATAAATATCATAAAAATTCTTCGGATTCTCAAAATATAACATGGATTAATCCTTCCCTAGTTAAATTGGAACTCATTCATCTGAGATCACCTGGGATAATAAGATCACATTATAATTCTAGAAACTATATATGGTTATATTGGAATAAAGATGATGCTCTCTGAATTTATATATGATAATATCAAGATGATTGGAATGATATTCTTTTGAATTGGAGTACACTAAGATGACATAGAAAAAAACAACACCAAATGACTCAAAAAAAATATGTTTTATCATGTCCATGAATAAAACAAGTACATTGGCCAAACCAAACAACATAACTATGAATTCCAAAAAAAATAACTACTCCTAAAATTAGTATGAGGTATTTACTATACTATCATCCTTAACCGATGTTATCCATATCTTAGGTTGATTCTAGAGATGATCTGTTCACCTTTATATTAATATAAATGTTTATTGAAGCATGAAAGAGGATAACAGTTCTTGGCCGCCATCTAGATCATTCTATGAAAATGCACACAAATGGGAAATTTCCCATAATCCTTCCTAGTGAAAATAACTTGAGAACTCCAAGGAGATATACTAGGACATATGAAACTGTTATTTCACATACAATCCAATTATGCTTTCAGATCCCCATGATTTGTGGGTGCCATTTTATAATATGGGAATGAAAAAGGCTCTTCTCCTATCACTAAAATGATTGTAAAATTTTTCTCTCTCTCGATTGGGGTTCCAAAGAACTCATTGGGAATGTCATCCTGAAAAATTATACCACTGGAGTAAAATAATCCAACCACATTCAACAATTTTTTAGATAATGAACAATAATACGAACCATGAGTTAATCCATTCTATATTGAATTCATCCTACATGACCATCCCAATGATCATTCTCAGTAAGATGATAATATCTACCTCCTTATGGATATTTTATAAAAACTCTCTTCCCATAAAATTTGATTTGATCATGGTATAAAACTAACCAATTAATAACAATAATGAAATCGAAACATGTCATTTCAGGTAAGAATGGCTCCCATGATAAATGGTAACCAAAAATTTATAGATAACACCTCTTGAAATGTTTGATATTATATTCCAACCCTCCTAGTTGTGTTTTTATAGTCTTAACAGATTCAATGATTTCAACATAAAATACCAACATATTTACAACAAGATTGGATATAAAGGAATTTGATACACATGTATCAAACAAAACCAAAGTAAGGTTAAATGATACAGGAATCATACCATTGATGGAAGATGATCATGCATCCACAATAGTCATAGTAGCCTTTAGAACTTGTAGATGGACATCACCTCTTCTATACACTCTCTAAATACTCCCCTTAGTTATTCCCTTTACATGATATTTCCATTTCTTCAAGGGGGTATAACATCCCATGCCTCACCCAGATTATCTTGAGGAACACAATCTACATGTCTACTGCTGAGTAGCTATGTACTTCCTAGAATCTAGTACTATAACTATTACCCTTAAATATATCTACTACTTCATACCCCTAAAACCCTATATATGTTTCCCGTTTTCTATAAGCATTACACTACAATGATAGGTACAAATAGTCAGGCTACTTGTGGCTTATTTTTCCACAATAATTGCATTGAAACATAACATGATCTGGAGACAAATTCCCATTTCCAAACATAATTTGACCATTGTTTCCAATCATAAAAATAAACTAACAACTCTTATTTGTTTAATGATAATATTTCATATTTTTCCCATCTCAAACAGCCTCTCTGCTACTCAGGGCCTTTCTTAGATACCCTTTTCTGATGAGTCTCTGATTTAACACATAGAAAAAATTACTCAGATGGAACACATTCCAATATGAAATTATTTTATAGTAAATACCATATTAAAAATGTGTAACCCTATAATTCTCAACATCTTCAAAATATATGAAAAAGTATTTTTTGATAGTGAAACGCTCTTTGTAATATGGAAATGACTAGCCCTCTTATGTTAGGTGAGTGAATTAATGAGCCTTCACATCCCTCAAATGTAATGAAATGGAATCTTATTAGGAAAATAATCCCTATTACCTTAAAAAAACACAT
Source organism: Viscum album (assembly GCA_963277665.1). Taxonomy (NCBI): domain Eukaryota; kingdom Viridiplantae; phylum Streptophyta; class Magnoliopsida; order Santalales; family Viscaceae; genus Viscum; species Viscum album. The sequence continues at coordinate 1,120,329,172 of OY728120.1, forward strand.
CTTTCCTCACTGGAAACTCTATAATATCCCACCAACGCTTGTTGGATCCATGAAGCATACATTCAAAAAGATCCAATCTCTTATCTAAAAGTGTCTTATGATGCTTAAAAAACATATGGAATAACATAATTGAAAACTAGAATTTATAGGGACCTACCTCTATAGTGAATGTAATTTTATTATACAGATGAAACTCTCTATTTTACCCAAACATTGATGTTATGGTATAAACAATCCATCGTTCCATGGATCTGAGGACCCCTAAGAAACTATCATGAAGCTAAACATCTAATTGATCATCAAGAAGAATAAAATGATTTAGTTTAGCTATGTTAAGATAATTAAGATTAAAAATATCTTTACTCTCAACATTAATACGAAAATGAGGTATTTTCTATGTAATACAGACACACCTCATAGAATACTAGCTACCAAAATGGTCAACCTGAACATGTTACAACGACCGTGAACCATTGATTCCAAGCCTCTCTCAACAAGAAATAAAAGTTATTTAGCATGGAATTGAAGTTAATTTATTTCATTTCATTTAACTGATATAATATGAATGAGATATCATAGTTCAATAAGAAATTATATATCACACGAAATTAATATTTACCTATCATAAACAATGAATGTGAAAATATATCTCTATGTGATTTGTTTGATCCACAAATACACATCATTCACCATACAAGGCCATCAAAACAAAACAAATAAAAATTTATACCAATACATGATAACACCTTATAAAAAGTGATTCACCTAATGTGAAATAACATCAACTATAAAAAGAGAAAATAAATAAATAATACTACATCCCTGGGCACATTGATTTTTCCCGTACATGGGTTAGTTACTCCCATAAAAAACCTTATTACCATTTCATAAAAAATCATATTCCCCTTTCTACCTTACCCAAATAAAAGGGAAATATAAAATAAAAATATAGATCACTGATCCCTATTTGTATCTTCCCTTGATCTGGGACTCTCTAACATAGACTATGTGGGCGGGTAATGAGACCTCAAAACACCTCCTTATATGCCAATGATTTTCGACGAGTTTTAGGGAAGTGATAATTAATGTAGATAGACTATATCCATTGTAATTTAGTTACATAAAAGGGTAAATAAAAAATATAAATTAAATAATAAATATCTATGAGCAGAAATAATGTAAACAAATTGATAGATTTGAAAACCAAAACTTAATATAACTGAATAATCTAATAAATAATAAAGTAATAATTTAATCACAAGATGGAATATAACTAAATGTCATTCTAGATATTCATAATGTAATAGACTCATGGAAAAAAATAACCACTATTACTTATTCCCAAACATCTTTTCATTCCTATCTCCAATATCCAGCCCATCCCTGGAGAAAACAATCAATAGCAGGGTATTTGTCCCTTGCCTAATCCTACCTCATTGTATTATGCTCGTGTACTTATCCTCATCCTGACATGGGTATAAGTATAACACATTATTTCAAGACCACCATTTATAAATATATCTAATATAATTATTCTATGAAATAATTGAATAATAAATTGTATTAAATAATTAATAAATTAAATTAACACCATAATGAACTACATCAGTTCCATAGAGGAATGTCTCTAAGAAATTCATATGACCATTCCAGCCCTAACCATATAACTATGGTTAACATAACCTACCTTGGATCCCTTCAAAAATGTATTTGAGCGTGTCTTACAACCGTGCCAACTATAACCTTTAAATAGAGGTACACAAATTACACAAATATGGGCAAGGAAAATTATCTAAGAATTTTAAAAATCAATCAGGGATGAGGCTAGTGTATCAGCATTTCCACACATCTTATATCTTTGGATAGTTATATGTATTTAAAAATTTCTTGTGGACTTTCCATTTATAAAATCATATTATCATGTTTTAAGACTTCAATAGATATATTATCATTATAGAATCTAAAATGGCCCAACAACCCATCTAAGTGTTAAAATAAATAAGTAAAAACACATGTCATAACAATAAGTATATCACAATATCACATCACAATTATCAGTGGTTAATTAAGAAAATTTCCGTTTTACTCTAAATTACACATTTCATTCATACAATTTTCATAACTAGTAATATTCCAGTTATCTCAATAAAAAATAATATTCATAGTAAATGTATATCAAGAAATCACCCAAAATATATATCATGATAAATGAACATTATTCCATTAATTATTTAATTTATAATAAAGGCTTATCTAAACCAAAAAGTTTCCAAAACATAATATAAAATGAATTGGATCCTAGGGGACTATAATAAATAATCAAATTCATTTTTTTAATTTATCTGACAGTCGATATTTTGGAACAATTGAAATATTTCATATACATGACATTTATCAAACCATAAGCATAATGATTAGACCCACACTATTAAATAGATATCAAAAAATGCTTCCAACAGAAAAGACCCATGAGGAAGATGGTGTGTATGATCACAGGAAGGATCCTAGATCAAAACTGATCAAGGTTAAATCCAATAATTCACACAGTAAATAGATTGCACCGCAGTGGCTGGAGAAATAATGTGGGGAAGGTAAATCCTATCCAAAACACTTTATAGGGATTGGATATAGATTGTGGACATCAAGATTCAAGATAGGTTCTAAAATATTACATGAAAGATTCCCTAGGGTAGAATTGAGGAAGATGGATGTCAGTTAGAAATAAATCCAACCACACAAAGAAGCATAAAACAACAAGATGGTAAATTACAAGGTATGTAATTTTGTTACACGTCATGAATTTATTTTAAGAGGGATACACTGAAAAAACTACCACCTCAACTGAATATTAAATTTCCTCAAAAATTAAAAGACTTGTAACACATTGACACAACAAGTAAATATTATATATATTTTTTGTAAATCAATATTCATTTTAAGGAATCCATATCCCCCATTAATGTATTCTAAACATACCAACATCCATTTGTTACACTTTTCCTATTAATACCCAATCTCCATTAATTTAAATAAACATTAATCACAATAAATTAATCATTTTCCCCTATTAAAGGATCTCCACATTGATCATATCCATTTTTGAAAACTCTTATTTCCATCAATGTCGATCTTTATTAAAACAAATAGACATTCACGATGAATACACAATGACTAATGATTAATGATGTGGAAAAACTGTACTAAAATATATTAAATGAAAAATATAGAGAGAGACATAATTATATAATGACATGATCTTAAAAGTCTTATAATATCAAGTCTTACCATATTATGTTGATATAAATTAATGTTAGTACCCAATACTCTCAATTGTTCCCATGATCTATGATAACACAAAAATATGCATAAATCATAATCCAAATTAATAAAAAAATTAATATAAATGTATCACAACATTCAATTTTTAAAAATAAATTTTGGAATTTAGGTAATTAAGATCATAATTTTAATAAGAAAATATTCACTACTCACATGCTATGGAAATCCATTTTCGAAAAAAGTAAAAAAATAGTGATTTCCTTACACCAAAAACTAAATAATAATTTTTGAATGAAAACACCCTTAAATTTTTTTAACCACCCTATATAGTATTTCAAAATAATTCCCTAAATGAAAATAATAAATCAACCAATAGGATTTTACAAGAACATATAATATTTAATTGGTTAACACTAGTGTACATATACTCCTACCACAGAATCTTGATAAAAATACTTATTTGAAAACCAAAGCTGGAGATGAAGATAGAAATTCACCTATGTGTGATGGTCCATGAGTAATTTTCTTGTATAAACCAATATCCCCTTATAATTATTTTAAAATGAGTAATAATAGTGAAAAAGTAAATAGATCCCCTTCTATAGTTGGTGGGAAAATGAAACTCTCTTCAAAAGGATATCAAATATCATGATAATTGGAGATCCTGATATTTCTCAAGAAAAAAAAAGGAATTCTTATTCGAATAATAACAAAACAAATAAATAATTATCATTTTAATTTTAATTTAATTAATTCATTATTTTAGTGATTAAAAAACATTTTAAATGGATTTTAATATAATTACGTGAAAAAAATTATTATGTTACCGTAATTTTACTACATCTAAAAAGTCATTGAAGTATTACATGGTGTGTCTGGATAAGAATAATTGAGAAGAATATCTATTTACTTATCTCTAAGAAAAGGTTATTCGTTAGGGTAAGTTGCTTTTAAAATTACATTACTCACAGTTGTCCCATGAGGGGTATAAATAAATATCACTTATGCATGTGTGGACTATACTTACACTTGACTGGATTATCCTAAAAAAGTCTGGATTACCAAAACAAAAATCCATATTTCACTTATAAAATTTTAGACTACCCTTACACAAGTGTTGAAACAATGTTGTTGGAATTCCTCCTGTTTGGAAATTCCCTTTCGCATGACTTGAGACAAGGGATCCACCCATAAACACGTATTGGAAGGCTGTTAAAGAACACATGAATCCAATGAAAAATCCTTATGAAATGAAAAAATCATCCTTATGTATCCATTATAAATAATGTATGAAACTTATATTGATTTTGTGAATCCTTTATGTAGTATGTAGATAATAAGTGTTACCCTAAATAAACTCAAGGGAATCACTACTTACCCTTACACAAAAAAAAGGAAAACCCAACATACCATTATTAAACTCATGTTTAGATGGCCTCACAAAAATTTAACCCTTTAAAACTACTTTTAACCTTTATAAATCAATAGATATGTATATGAAATATAGTTATATGAATTTATCCTTATGTAGGACCTATAAATTATTTAATTGTAAAAAACTAAACATAAAAATTATTAAACTACTATTTAATAAACATAAAAAATTATAATCATAAGGGGGTATTAATTAGTATAAAAATATATCCATATAAAAAATATGATATCCGATGATAAAAATATCTTAATCATCATATTTATTTTCTATTAGTGTTATATATCCGAATTAGTTATAATTATTAGAATATGAAATGTTTATTTTAATATTACACAATTTTAATTATCAATTATCCTCTTAGAATTGTTATTTAAAATGGTTAAATTAACAATGATCATTTCATATTTATATAATAAATATTTAGTAAAAATTTTAATTAAACTATAAAAATTATATTCATATTTTACTTCCATCCTTATATACATCCTTTTAAAGTAGTTATAGAAAACCAAATATATAGAACTATTAAGACAGTAATCTGAACAATTCTTAGAAAACTGTTTTTTTTTCATTATGGAAGTGGTATATGAATAAATAAAAATAATAATACTAATTTAGTAATAGTAATTTATATAAATTATTTTATCATCGTTATATTTTTAGGGAAATTTTTAATTTGAATTATAAAATTAAGTAATGAAGAAATGTAGATGATAATACTTATGTCAGAGACATGAATTTTACATGGATATCTTTTTAATAATGAATAAATTCAGATTATTAATTTTTAGTATAATATTTTTCGAGAGGTATATAAATCTATGAGAGAATAAATATAATAGTTTAGAGTATATATAGAAATTATATGTGAGTATTCATGTGGTGAGGATGTTATAATTTTATAAGTGAGTGTAACAATGGTTTTAGGAGTAACCCTTCAATTTTCAATAATATAAGGTTACTATTTAATTGAGAAAAACAACAGAATATGGAAAAACATAGTGAGTATCGTGGGTTTGGGTCAGAACACACCTCAAACATTCCTCTTCAAGAGAACATTGATTGTTTTAGGTATCAGTGTTTTTAATGTTTACCATTAACCTAATTTACATTTATAGTTATAATTAATTTCTAACATTAAATTTTAAATTTATGGAAAATAATTAAGATTTACATTTGAACATAATATCTTTCTTATGATTCAATATTAGGATACTATTTTATAAAATAATATTTCTAATGTTGTGAAAATACATTTTTAATTAAATACTCTTAATCCATAAAAAAATTTGTTTGATAAGATAATTTTTAAGATTTAAAATTATATATAAAATAAAATTATTCTTAAATTTCATTTCAATAAATTAAATTCATTATGTAGAGAAAAAATGATATGAGGATTTTATTTAAATCCAAAACTGATGATCCCTTGAAATTATTGGATTCATGTAATAGATTTATATCAATTTTCTAATAAAAAAATTATAATTAGTTTCAATATTTTTTAGAAATCAAATTTATAAACACATAGAATATTTTAAAAGACATAATTTTATTTAGTAGATTTTTATTTTATCAAATTAGTGGCTTTTTATGTAATAAATTACTCTTATAAATTAATAAAGTTATAAATATTACATGTTTCTTAAAAACTATATTTTTCGAAGAGAACCATTCATTTTAAAAAATGCTAAAAATTCCTAATAGTTCTATTATTAAATGTGGAATTAAAAATTTAATTATATTTTTAATTTATATAAAAATAAAAAATTTACATATATATTAGTTTTTTAATCATAAAATAAAAAGAAAATTCATATTTATTTCGAAATGACAATTTCGGAAATCAACAATTATTAATCTTTTTTCAATAACATTTAACAACTAAATTGGTATAACAAAATTCTCATTATCAAATATAATTATCATCCATATTATGATTCTCGAAATAGAGTTCTGTATCACAAAAAATGCAATTTTTTCATACTTTTAAAAAATAAAATATCACATTAGTCATTTTATGTATACAAACAGAATTTAATTCAAATAAAAGGTTGATTTTATTTTCGATATACATGTATTTCATGTTTTTGTTACTCTTATTCATTCACTCAAATTGAATGAATATGTTTTAATGATGATACTCAATATTTAAAAATTTCATTTTACTTTGGTGTTTCATGTGGATCATGCTATCGAACACATTGACTTATTTAATGGTAATCATATGATAGAATTATATGTTGTCACATTCACACCCTAAAATAAATTTCATCCGGAGAAATTGAATTAAAATATATAGAAATTTCTATAGGAAACTAATTCTTTTCCACAAAACTCTAGATGATCATGGGATTATTTAAGATTTGATTGAGATTTTTTCTCCATAAAATATCATTTCATGATTATTATAATTAGATACTACAAATTCAAAAATTCACATTGAATTATACGTAAGGATGTTGATCCAAATACATAAGAAATAACATCACACAAACCATGAAAATGATTTATATGATCATAAAACCATGAGAGGAATTTATTTATAACTAAATATTCATAAGTTGGAGAACACATACATGATATATGACACTTGAAAATTTATAGTAAAATTCAATATCATATTCATTAGTAGTAGTTTTATAGGATTTTTAATGTTTTTCATATTTTTTTGAAATTTTCCACTCTTTTTCTCATGGATTGTGACATTGAATAACAAAATTCCAAAATCACATGAAAATGATTAAATGGAATTTTTTCTTCTCTATTTTTGTTACACTTTTAGTTTTTATGACCATATTCACAAATTTTTTAATAATTACCTATCCCCTAATGAAAATTTGACTCATGTTCTTCCATGGTTTTTAATATATTTAAAATTTAATATCCATTCCATTATTATCATTGAATCTAAATGTATTATAGGACTCTATATTATTTTTCCTTTGTGTGTTTGGGATAGAAACTATGTTGACATTTTTATTCAAATTTTTCTATATCTATTTGGGATTTATTACATGGTTTTTTACTTTATTCCTCATTCCGAATGGTTTTTCATTAATGTAATATAAGAATTTTCAATCAAACACATGGTTTTATATATTTATATACATTAATAAAACAATAAAATAAATGTTGAGTTATAATTATTATAAAATTGTAAATTTAGATAAAAACTATAAAATTTAACCTCCGGATATCTCACATGGGATCACATGTATTTTTAGGAATGTCACTCTTTAGGCTATTAAAATCCATTTGTTGTTAGATTTACTATTGATAACACTTTTTTAGTGTGATTGATATTTGAAGAGTTAAAATAATGAGTGGTGAAATATAATGTCTATAGAATTCATTTACACAATAAATTCCCAAATTAATATTAAAATTTTTTCCAACCAACTTTTCAAAAAAATGTTCGATTTTAATATGAAGGCTGTGAAACCAATATCTATATCATAAATCATGTGTATGATGTAAAAATTAAAATTTTTAAGATCGAATATCCATGTGATATTTTTTTCATCATATATGGTATTCTATGTATTTCTGACCTAAAACCACTAATTATTCCATAAATAAACTTCTCGTGTAATATTTTAATAACTGTCATATTTGTCGAGCATTATAATAATTTGAATCATCCTCTGCCAATCAGAATGACCTCAAACGGGGTGTAATAATTCACTTACAGTCCAGATACACATTCCACTAGATCAATTCATTCCATCAATATTAATCAAAGGTTTTAAATTCAGTTATAGTATCCATATCATCTATTCGGTATTCTCTAGACGAGAACTGATGAATTTTTTTCCTAAAAAGCTTAAGGGTTTTATATTATTATTGGATGCTTATAGGAGTCATAAATGGGACAACGGTTGATCTAATCCTTTCAACACACATTAATAATATTTTACCTCCTTCACTTTTATGTTAGGTGGTCTATAATAATTACCGAAATCATCATAAATTTTACACATTATGTGCAATAACTATTATCACATCGGAATACAATCCACATGATCTAAATTACTGGATAAATCATTGTTTGATATAAAAAAATTTATTTGACCTCTAATTGGATCCTATTAGGAACAATTTCTTTGAAATAAGGCTTTTATTCACTTGATAATTGGGATTACCCTCGAACATGATGTAGTAGATTCCATAGTAAAATGATTGTTTAATAAAATAGTGTTTTGAAATTAGATTCAATGATGATCTTAGAGGGAAAATTTATTTTTACCTATAAATGACAAGGAATAATAAATATGAGCATTAAAGTATAATTGACTGAATGAAATTTGATTTTTTTATTATAATCATAACCCAATTTTATGGGATGAGGAGGAACCCAACATGACATCATGGATTTAATTCAAGTCAATCCTCGGTGGTACAAAAGTTAAACAAATCAGATCCAAACTACAATTGAAAATCCTCTACCCCATAATAAATATCGTTATGTTTAACTTCATCCTTCCCAACACAGCTCGACATGACATCCTATGAAAAAAAAATGAATGGTCTTGGTGTTGATTTCAATATCCATACCCTTCTAAACATCCAATTCCGAATAGCAATGGTCCGATGAAATCTTCACACTCTGAACCTCATATGATGAATCTCCTTGTATAAGTACAAGTTTCATAAACCATTGAACATTGGATCAAAGATCCCATTTTAAAATATCACATCACCATCAAAACTATTCTAGGATAACAAAGAACATAAAAATGGAGGGACACCATCACCATCACACAATGAAGATTCACCACCCCGTAACTATTCCAGGTATCATATTCACCAACATAAAAGGACCAAATATAGAATAAAACATCATGAAATTTAACTATATAATGATCTACAAAACCATCATCGGATCCCTGCCACAAAAATCTAATGATCCTCCCTCCAAAACCACAGTCTAATATTTGAGAGAAACAGAACCAGAAAGATACACTAGAGGCTGAATCATGAATTATTACTAATGAAAAAGAAGGGGAAACTAGTAAAGACCAAGAGAAGGGTCACACCAATTACCTAACTTCACAAAACCATCATCTGACATTACACCATCAGGTCCACTATGAAAAAGATTCATGAAACAACTGAGCACGAAATCCTATGAGAGTGGAAGAAACCCCTATAACTTGGGGAGAGGAAGGGGGAATCCATTGTAAGGGAAAACCCAAAATACACTGTTCAAGACTCCCCCATATGGATCAAGTCAAGGGAAACCCTATCTCTATGAGAGGAGTGGGATCAATCAGTTTTTTCATTATTTCATATTTTTTTGTTCTTGACTCATTATTGTTTTTTTCTTCCCATTGTTTTTTAATGCTTAGAGGGATCTGAAAATATCTATTATAATGATTAGAGGGAATTAACCAAACATTATATTATTCATAGATAGCTCTTCTCTAATGATCATAAATGATTATAGGGCTCTAAATTAACATTTTTAACTCATATAGTTATTATAACAATTTTCATATAATAATTTGGCTTTTTTTCCATAGGGGTATTATATTTTTTTAGTATAGTTCTACAACATAAATAAATATATTATTGATCATGTATATATAATATTAGAATACCCATCATGTCAACCCAACTCTCGAGGGTTAGTTTGATATTTTTTAGATTTATTGTTATATTTAATTAATTTTCACATTTATTTCATTAATCCACACACTAAATTATCAAACCGAGTTTTTTTAATCACTATGTTGTAGGCCAACTGAGTTTTACCCACAAACTAGTTGAGACTCCAATATATAACTAGAATAATTTCATTGATGGTGGAAATGATCAGGATAAGGGAACCAACAATTAATTTCAACTTGTTAGATTGGTTAAAACTTACATATGTGACTGTCATTGGGTTTTTGATAGGGGTTAATCGAGGTCTATTTTCGAGTATGTCTGTCTTTTACTTACATAGAATAAAATATTTCATAATGTATTTTTTTTCCTTACCATATATGGATATTTTTATTCAGTCATTTTGAATTCCCATTATTTGTCTCTCGTTATCTTGTTGAATATTTATATTGTCTCCATTATTTTATTTTTATTTCCATTTTTATTTCACCTATGTCCATGGGGGTACAATCTCCCCACTATATTCCATACACACTCATTGCATATATGAAACGTATGAAATATGGGGAGGCATGCATGATGACATATTGATAGCCCATCGTAGTCATGTGAGGGAGCACAAGATCAGGGATGATACAAATTTTTATCATAGGATCATGATTCTTTTTTAATAATTAAATATATCAGAAATTTATAAAGGATAATATGGTGTGTTGAGTATCAGTACTAATATTTTGGATTGAAGTATCTAACCCATGTATGGAGGAGAGTATGAGTGATTATGAATGTGTTTTTATTCTTGTTATCTGTTTGTTATGATTTTTAAATTATTTTACAGAAAATTTATTTAACATGTATGAATTTAAACATTTCCAATATATATTTCAAAAATAGGGACTAAAAGGCCATGTGATTGTAAGGTTCGGTATGCCTAGAATTAATTTTATATTAACATTAAATATATTTTCTATTGTGCACATTTATCTGGTTAAATAAAAGAGATAACTCATAAATGGAATCTCAAATCAGAAATATGTCACCACGGTTGAGTCTAGGACATGATGATAACCTAAATTCCAAATTTTGGATCTCCTTATTCATTTATCATTGTCCCATCTCATCAGATGAAGATGAAATGTCAGATTTGATCATATCAGGATATAATGAATGAAATGACTTTTCTCAGTTATTGGTGGGAAAAAATAATCACCATTGAACAATCCAAACGTCATATAGGACTCATAAAATGATAATGTTCACCCTTAGAATAAATTAAATTAGAAGTTCCATCTTTTTTCTTAGATGTGACCCAATTGGTATTGATTTCATGCACCTATGATACCAAAATTTAAATTATTTTGAATTATTTTCTATCAATGTATGTCATTTCTAGATATTTGGACAACAAAACATGTGAAATAATTTTTAAACCATTGTTTTTTGTGATTCTATCCTTCAATTATTTTCCTTATTAACTGGTTGAACCTTATAGTACTGGTTATAATTTTTCAAGTAGTACTACCAAATTAGGCCCTATGACCGCAAAGAAATAATATGTGAGGAAAATATCAATGATATTGGACTAGATCAAGGATCGTTGTATGGAATGTATTTTTTTATGTTATGATATCATGAAATAAATTCAGAATCAATGGTGGAATCCCATACATGAAATGATACCCCAATAACCACCAAAGACAATTTCCATTGAATGATAGCAAAAGACCATGATTTGCTTGTATATGTAGAATTTTGAAGAATATTTGAAGCCATAATCAGATGGATATTACATATTTGATGAACATTAGTTGGATTTGATGATTCAGTGATAAAATGACTACACACCATGTATAATGATGAAAACAAGGAGTTTAGCTCCATGAGTAAGGTGGATAGGGTTAGGAAATGACAAAGATGACATGACTTGTATCAGTCTTAAATTTTGTGTATCATTTTCCTTGAGGAAAAAAACATGTGTCGGATCACACATGATGAAACTCATTTGTATGTATATGTCCTAGTACATGGACGTGTACTAGATTACATAAAAATGGGGTCTGGTTCATGGATCAGATAGTAGGACATTGCTCGATCATAGTTTTCCTGGGTACTCAAGGTTTTTTACCAACAAGGCGTGTACTACTACATGGGATGTGAACAATTTACCATCCCAAGAAACAATAATGTGGTGGAGTGGGAACAAACGCCTTGTGGGTCTCCTCACATTCCATTTGAGTCTTCACCATGTTCAGTATCCCTATATTCATTTTTTAAAAAACTCCAAGGTCCTATATCTCCTTAATTTGGAAACGAATTTCTTCCAACAAGTAGCGTATCATTAGTGTTTTTTTCCTTGAATGTGATGGTTCTTCCAGTTCTGTCATTCTATATACATTCTAAACTATTCAAATCATGAAGCTTATGTGGGTGACACATAATGATGGAAAAGATTATGGTGGACTACAAGTTGATTCATCATAGTGGTACCCTCTTCTGGGATAGGGTGTGGGTCCTTGATGATTAGAGTATAACTCGCCCCCATCATCATGGGATGAATTATTACAGAGTTACCTTTTGAGTGAAACCCCCATGACGTACTAGGGTGCGGGTCCCCAATGACTAGAGTAGAACCCCTTTCTAGTACAAGGTATGGGTCCTCAACACGTAGAGTGTAATCCCCCACCTTCAGGGTTTTAGTTCCCCTATATATAGAGTGGAACCCCGTATCGTCATAGTTTTAGGTCCTCATTACACTAGATTGGAACCCTCCATCGGCATGGGTGTGGGTCCTATACCTATAGAGTGGAACCCTTATTAGCATAGGGTGACTGTCCTCATGAAACAAGAGTGGAACCCCCCTCATATTGGGTGTAAGTTCTTTGTCAACCAAGTAGAACCCCCTTATAAACATAGGTCATATGTTCTCACGACAATATAGTGTAACCCACTATTTTCATGGACATGGGTCCTCTACATATAGATTATAACAACCCTATCATCTTAGGGTGTCTTTCCTTGTGACACTATGGTGGACACCACCAATCAGCATGGGAACAGGTTCTCTACAGATAGTAAAAAGTGAAACCCTTATAACTATAAGGTTAAATGAATTATACTCAATGATTTTGGATCCTCAATTATGAAACTTAGTGACAAGGAATGGATTGAATTGGAAAGTTTCTTTTGGATGATGCCTGAAATGTTGGCCATCATTGATAGCCTTTTGGAACTATTGGCTGGACTTCTTCTTAGTATGATCTATAAGATATATATCCCCTTACTCTCCCAATTAATATTTTTGTACTGAGTATATATATATATTCTTATGGATCCACACTATGTATTTGGTTACTCCCATTCTAGGAGGGTATAATACACATATGGTATGCCATGTGTGGTCTATTTATAGATTTTTTGGTTGGATGAATCTACTCTCAATCTATATGTGGTGATGAATGTAAAGGTAATTCATCTACTCACTATGTTTGGTATATTTTTTTTGGAAGTGGTTTCATTCACACTTGGTTTTTTTTTAGTTTCCATCCTTTAATATCTTTCATCTACTGTCTTTTTTTTCAATTATATCTCTTACTAATCCCCCTTCAGATATCGGGGTGTCGTACTAGGGATGTATATATACAACCCAAATGGATGTTTCCTACATGTGTTTTGTATTACGTATAAAATGGACATTTAAAAAGTGATTTTATAAGATATTAGAGATTATATGTGATTTGGACCGCGTATGGTGGTTATATCTTAGGATTCATTAGCTGAGGACTCTCAACTGTTTTGTATTCCAGTTTTGTCATTATTGGATATATTTCTAGTTGGGTGTGTATTTTTCTACATTACATTGTAATATCAATTTTATTACTATGTAAAACCCTTGGATTATGAATGATTTCCTTACATTATAGTAGTGTTTCATATTTTACTCTTTCCCTATGCACTTTTTCATTTATGTGGTTGTGTGTGTGCATAATGATACTTATGAAAAGGCCTCCCCAAGTTAGTTATTCCTTCAATGCTTATCGCTACCCCATAGCCTATGGAGGTGGGCATTAGGTACATGTGACTCAGGCTGCATATTGGGTTGGGTGATGAAAAATTAATATCAAATAAGGTTCATTCATTGGGAAGTTGTCCGGACGGTCCCCCTTAAGAGGATTTGGTTGGGATTAAGTAAATTGAGTCAATGTTTCTCTATTTTGGATCTCATGATAGTAAGTCAAGTGATGGTGTAAGAGGCCAACATGTCCATTCACCAAGACACAAACTACGTTATTTTTGACTCAACATTTCAATACATTCTTTGTAGGGATCAATGGTACATGCATCATATTGGGATGAGTCCTTGACTATACTTCATGAGACATCCCCCCAATGTTATTATTTATTATATATTTCTCATTTGATCATGGTATATTTTGATAAATATCCAGATTCCTCTATGATTACATCCATCTAGGATATACTTTATAATTCATGATGATGGTATGATGGGTGATGAGGCCTCAATTTAGTGTCCATCAAACGATCCCCTTCCACTAAGTGGGATGGTAGTAGCACCTCCACTTGTAATGTAGTATATCATCATAGAAGAGAAGGTTGAAGATACATGTATGGTTAGCACACTCCATGAGTTATAGTGCTAGAGGACATTGAGGTTTGGTGATGAGAAAGGTCCTCATGAAGTGGGGGATTGGATATAGTTAGTGGTCTATATATTTTGGTTTGTTGAATCCCTGATGAATTGCATGGTTCCACTAGAAGAATTAATTTTCCATGGAGAATCTGGGAACTGGAGGACTATTATTACGAAGATGCATGATGAGTGTAAGATCTCGTGGAATGACTTCGAATAGCTATTCTTGTAGGATTAACACCACCACTACTTGTAACTTGTCTAGATCCTAGAGGTTCAAGATTTTTAGCAGGGATGGATGATAATGGATGAGTACACAATTTGGTTCACATAACAAAATGTATACTCTATTAACATGTTTTTGGATAACTAATTATGAGCATGAATAATTTTTTGGGGACTCCATAGAGATATATGATCCATCATTGTTACGTTGTGAATCCCAACTTGTTCAGGTCTGTTGGATTAGGCATTATAAATAGAGATCATTCTATCATACTAGATCCAAATAGCTTGAGGTGGAAGTAGGAACCATAGATCTATGTCATCTCTAGAAGCTAGCAGTTGTTGGTCTCCATCATCACAACATATGAGAACTCCATGTTATCATAACTAGTCATGTAATTAGAGGATGTGTATAGAGTCTGGGAATCCCAAATTGGGCATGTGTATACATGTGATTGGTGAGGTAACAAAGTGTGTGAATAACCGACCAAATTTACTGAGTAGCACAGGATGATAGTTGATGGACCACCACATTAAAGGAACTGACATGATTAGGGATCTTCATAGCATGGAATGGGTGGTCCACATAGAGGAAGTTATATAATAAGAATAGATGGAACAATGTGTGGTGGATGATACTATGATATCATTCAACCACCACCACCAGACATCCCATGTGAGGCTTAGGGAACTAGAGGCTTGGGCCACAGAGAGCTTCATGCCTTAAAGGTTTATGATAATTTAGCACAAGAGATGATAATGTATATGATCTTTGTGTTTTATACCCATGATTAAATGTCAGTAGAAAAATGGTTTAATCATTAATTAATCTATATAATCCTTGTCTGAGAGATGCAACTCCTAGTTGAGGTAATATCCCTGGACCATTGTCATGGGGTTCCTACGAGGAACACGTCTTTCAATTATTTTAACCTCAGGATGTATGAGCTCTCACATGGTTGGGAGAGGTTTGAACAAGAACATTATATCAACATGATAGATCCTTCTGATGTCAAATTGGTTATAGACCTATTTTCCATGGTATGAGATGAGATTGATTATCACCATAGAGAGTTCAGATTCCTAACCACTGATAGGATGAGATTTTCATTTTCTAGTGATAGAGGTATCATTATAGGGAATGTGGGATCCCTGAGGAGTAGGTTGAATCGCATCACCAATAAAATGGGGACTATATCTCTTGTTTTTGCAAGAACTTCTAGAATAAAAATTTCTTCAGTTGTAGAATATTACATTGAAATCATCCCCAAGGATGTTCTAGGACTACCAATGAGGAGGTAAATCGAATCGTTCATTGAAATGAATCCCAATATCTATTGGATATCTTTTTTATCAAATCTAATGGCCCCTACTGAGATCTTGGTGTTGTAGTTGTAGTTTATGTACCTTTGAGATAAATTTTTCATCATACAAAGTGTTCCCCCATCGGTAACCCCAGTGTTGTTTCTAAAAAAGGCATACGGAAGATTCTAGTTTGTCCTATATTATCATCATCTGATCCAAGTCACAATAAATAAAATTTTCCCCTTTATAATGATTAACGATATCTTTGACTAGTTTTGAGGAGAGAGATAGTTCTCTATGATTCATCTACTGTCTATCTACCACCAGTTGAGCATTTTGTGAGGATGACATTCCAAGTTTGGAAATACGATGTCACTAATAACACTAATATTTCCTATAGATTCAATGTGGTGTGATGAATTCCCCCTATATGTTTATGGATTTTATGAACCATGGTTTTCATCCATACATGTAACATTTTATTATTTATTCATCAATGAAATACTAATCTATATTCCATTATAGATAGAGCATGAATTAAACTTCTGGTGGGTCCAATATTTTCACTAAGGTATCTAACTTCATGAAATGTTCTTGAAGTGTTAGTTTTGGATTCATGAGGTTCACTATCTTTTGAATGTCATTTATGAGCATGGTCTATCCATTTACCCAGCCAATATTGATGACATGATTTCTCGGGAGACACCCAGTAGTGTATTTGAGGTATGTATCTTTCTTCACATGGTGTGGTAAAAAAGAGTTATGTTGAAGAATTCTCTAGAATCACAGCCCCATTGAGAACTCTGACATAGATTGGGAATTCATTTACCTTTTTATGTTGTTCCATAGGGCCTTTAAGGAGTTAAGGAATCATATAATAAGTGATCTGGTGTTTGGATTACTAGAGGAAGGTGAGGAGTTTGTAGTTTATAATGATGCCTTATGATCTGGGCTCTGAATCTTGTTGAGGCCCCAAAAATTAGTTTTCACATACATGTTGAGGAAATTGAGACCCCCTAAGAAGAACAATGTGACTCAAAACTAAGAGATTTCATGAATGGTCTTCACCATGATGTGGTGTAGGAACTACATTATGGGGGATCTCATTTTGGTTTACTCTGACCATTGGAGCCTCAAATACATCTCCACACATAGAGACCTGAATCTGAGATAACAATGCGAAATGAATTTTCAAGAGGACTATGTGTTTGATATAGTAGATACTCCATTAAATGGACATATTTTTTATGATTCCAATACTATAAATTCCTAGGATATCATAGTATAAGAGTCTTTAGAGTAGTTATATTCTCTGTAACTGGCCCTAGTGGAGTTGGAGGGTACAACTTTTCTACAGTTGGTGTTTTGGACTACTATTCTTTTCAATAATGTGAGATTCCTAGATAAGGGACATCTAATGTGAGTTATTAACAAACCATATATCCACAAGAAACTCAATAGATAGATATTCTAAAATATGGAATCATTTCATCCTGTTCTTTGGGAGAATAATTGTTTTAATCATGATATGAGAGGAGGGGATGTGAGAGTTCCCAATTTATACCATATTTGTACATCCCGATGTGGGGAAGATGTTGGGTTACCCTCAATGGATATTTTTGTGGTCTATAATGATATGAGTCATAGTAGAGTTTGTCTCTCTTTTCCCCACCTAATATAATTTAATGTTATGGACCATTTTTTTGCATGTTTGTTGCATCCTTTTGAGACGCCAAGTGGAAATGTGACAACATATCAATGGAAATTGTTATAGTGACTCCACACACAATGTAGGTCTATAACACCATCTAGGTGATATTTGACCAACTCATGATGTCAGCAGACATCCTTACTATCAGTGAGTAGAGTTTAGTGGAATTTTTGGGGTAGTTTTACATACATGAGTTTATTTTAGACTATGATGTTTCTTGAATGATTATATATGATTGTGATGCTATGTTTACATAATTATTATAGGGAGGCCTACATGAAGAATTTGGGATCCAAATTAGGATGATTATAACCATTCACCCATAGAACAACAGGCAGACTGATCACACTAAATAGGTGATTTAGGACATGTTGAGTGCTTTCCTGTTATAATTCAATAGGAGTAGGGAGGATCACAAGACCTTGGTTCAGTTATTGTTATAAATATATATAACACTCTTCCATAACCATGGACCCTTTTTAGGGACTATATAAGAGACATATAGGTCACCCTTTTATTAACAAGAGATTAGTGAGACATCTCTTAGGACCCAGAGATGGTGTAGGAAATGATAGAGAAATTCCTTATCATCTCTAAGGGGATAAGGATATCCCAATGTAGAAAAAAATATTATGCTGATCTCCATAATAGGAACTTGTATTTTTATCAAGGAGACCATATTTTCTTGAGCCTCTCCACATGAAGAGGATTATGGATGTTGGCCTAGGGAAGAAAGCATTCAATAAGGTTTGTTGGGTCATTTGAGATCGTGAAGTTGGTTGGGGAGGTTCCATACCACCATTATCTATCCCCACATATAGATTAAATTTATGATAACTTCCATAGGTCGCAACTGAGTAGATACATTAATTAAAAAATGCATGTTATCGACTGGGGAAATCTGGTCATCGATGGTGGAGCCTCTTTTTCAAAACACCTTGTGGAGATTAAGGATTGGAAGTGGAGGAACCTAAGTAGATAATTAATCCAATTGGTATAAATGTTTTGGATGTATGGGGACGTGTTGGGGAGTTCTTGGGAGTATAATATCCTAATATAAGCTCACTATCATGAGTTTTTTGTTTAGTTTTTCATTTCACGTATGAATATTTTGAAGAAGGGAATAATGGTGCGAACATGTTTTTCTATCATTAATTGTATTGAAATTTTTCTATATAAATTTACAAATATAGGTGCTTAGAGGTAGTGTGATTCAATGGCTCGGTTTACCCAAAAATAACATTATAAAAGAAATTAAATATATTTTATATTTCATGCACGTAACTTATTAAATAAAATGGTATTACACTGAAATGGATGCTAGGATCATAAATATAAAACCATAGTTGAGTTTAGAACAAGGTGTTTACCCTAGGTGTGATTTATAATGGGTCAGTTTGGGGTGGTTTAATAACAATCTTATTGGAATAACGTTCAGTGAATGAAAATAATAAGTTATTTATTTATTATTTCAATTTTTGACATAGAAAATGATCTATTTGAATATCCCCAATGTTAAAACTCATGGGTTTGCATCATAAGACCTAGAAGAATTCTAGAGAACCACCTTCTTCCATCGTTGGAGAACCTCATTAGATGATGATGAAATTATAGATCAGATTAGATGAAGTTGTAGTGAATGCATTGGATTATGCTATTCATTAGAAGAACCCTTATTCATCAACAAATGATCTAAACTTCAGGTAGAGAACATCTATTAGATATTTACACACTCCGAATAAATTGATGAAAAATTTCAATAATTATTCTTGGATATGTGCCAATTGGTTCTGATTGCATTATCTAGGTACTAAAAATATTATATTTTCATGTTTTTTTATAAGCCTAGATTCCCATTCTTGAATTTTTGACAAATATACTTATAAAATAAATTTTAATGCATTGTTTTTGTTATTTTATCCCTTATTTCTTTGGATTCTTCACCAATTTAACCCCTCATCCCTTTTGACTTTTTGGAGTGGTACAAAGCTCGATTAAATCCCAGAACTACGAAAAAACTCATCTTTATTGCACATATCGATGAACTATGACAAGATATCAAATCATTTCATTACTTGAAAATTTGTTTTGATGTTTTGGGATAAGAATGTCAAGGGTGGAATGATTGGGGGCTAGTGGTACATCAGACAATAACCTAAAGGACCACCAGAGATGATTTTTGGAGATTGATGACCATAGACCATGATTTTCATCTAGATCTATGAATTTTAGGTGGATATGAGGTCGAAATCAATGGGATAAATTGTATTTGAGGAATAAAAAATGATCATTTTATTCTGGTGAAAACCTGACTACAATCCATATTCAGGGATGTAATCAAAGTGTGTAGAACCATAAATAAGATAGTTAGGGTTCGGTAAAGATAAGGATGACACAATGTGTATTCCTGCTACAAGTTGTGTACCCCTTTCTTGGAGGCACAACCTGTGTGGATGATCACAAAGCTGGAACACCCATGTGAATGTACATGACTATATACACGATTACACAGATAGGGGGTCGGGTACATAGAAACGGTGTCCGGTACAAGGACAGGTCGACTAGGAAATATTACAATCCCAGTTATCCAGGACATATAATGTAGTCCAACTACATATCATGTACTAATACATGGGATGGGATTCATGGGCTTTCTTAGGACACGACCACGTTGTGATGTGTGACTACAGGATATGTGGATCCCCTCACATGTTGTGTATCCCTAATTTCCATTTTAGTAAATGTAAAGGTTCCAAATACACTTCATTTTAAATTGTATTTTGGGCCACGAGTAGAATATCCATGTATGTTTTCTTCTTTGAACGAGATGGTTCCCTCAGTTTTGGATCTTAAGATAAGCTGTAAAATCATCTGAGCATCATTCTTAATGGGGAGACTCCAGATGAAGATATATATCATGAAATATCATCATAGGAATATTTCATGTGGAATCCCCCCATGAGACAGTAATCATGTCCTTGATGATTAGATTAGATCGCCCCATAATTTTGTGTGCAGTTACTCTAAATAAACCATACGAATGTAACCCCCTGGAATAAAAGGCTGTATGTTCTCTTTGACTATAGTGGAATCCCCAATAGTATCTGGGCATGTGAAATAGACCTATATATTAGATCCATAATCATCATGGGAATGGGTCCTATACATACTGTGTGGATACCCCCTTTAATCATAGGTTGTGGGTCCTTCTGAAACTAATGTTGAACCGCCATCAGCATGGTCAGAAGTCCTTTACCAATAGAGTGAACTCCCCTATCAGCATAGGTAGTTCATCCTAGTGACACTATAGTTCACCCCCACCCTCCACACCGATTGGAATGGGAATTTTTCGTTTACCTATATATTGTAACATATAAAACATAGGGCACAGTTCCTCAGGACACCAGAGGAGAACCTATGATCAACATGGTCGTGGGTCCCCAATGAATACAATAGTGTGGAACCACCCTATCATACTAGGGTAAAATTCATCCACTTCACATTATTAGCCCCTCGACAATGCATAGTAGTAATGACGAATGGTTTGACATGGATTGTTACTTTCGAGATGATGCATGAGATGTTAGGCATCATTGATGGACTTTTGGAAGTGTTGAAAAATATTCTTCTTATGATGCGATCTATGATTGAGATTCCCTTACTCACTAATTTTGGATTCTTTTGACTGCGAAAATATATATATTCTTCTGAATCTACACATTTGATTTTTTAACTCTTCTTCCTAGAGAGGAGAAGACACACAAGATCTACCACATGATTTTTGTGTTCATCTTCACATGGTTGAATGAGTCTACTATCTTATTATGGGTGGTGATGACTCAACAAGTAGTTTATCTACTCATCTTTTTTGTGAAATTATATTTTTACGATGTTACAGTAACACTTTGTTCGGGTTGAGTTGATATCTTTTATTATATTACATCTATATTATTTATTAACTATAGTATCTATTACTACTCCCACTTAATAATTTGAGGTTTCCTACTCGGTATGTATATAATCACCCATACATGGATTTTTTCAGTCACATTTCATGTCATATACAGAAAAAAATAGGTTGACAATGACTTTAGAGGATCATAGGGATACAAGGTTCTTTGGACCACATATATTGGTTGTAGATTTGGATTTAGGAGGTAGGACCTTCTAGTAGTTTACTTCCACTGTTTTGTCAATTTGGGACATATTTTTGATGGTCTTGTATTTTTCCCCATTATATTCCAATTTTCTTTATCGAACTATTATAAACCGTAGTGTTTATGCATGCTTTGTTTAAATTATAGCTATGTTGAATCTTTTACACTTCCCTATTCATTTTTTATTTAAGGTGTATTTGTTTATGCATACAGGTACATAGGAAAATTTTTACTCGTCTTAGTTATTCCTACAATGCTTTTCACCACACCCTATCCTATTGGGACAGGCTTGGATTAGTTTTCACTTGAGCATCATCTTGGGTTGGGTTATGACTTTTATAATCATTGGTGATTCAAATGGTGGGAAATGTTACCATTTTTGAGAATTTTCTTCATGGCTCGATTTGGAATGAACAATAAAAATAGCAGATTATTGGTAGTATTTAGAGGGGGTTATGCACATGAAAAAATAGTTCCTATGAATATTCCATGCACAGTTTTATTTTTATTTTAATGAATCAACCAAAAATAAAAAAATGATCATTATAATATCTAAAATATGAATATAAAAAAATAAACCAATACATTTCTTGCATTATAGATATAATTGTTTCAACGTATGATATTATTGGATCTACCTATGACACCATAAATCAATAATTTTTTATCCATGATAATTTTTTAATTAGTTTATCCAAATAATTAGTAAATATAATTATAAAATCTATTATTATATTTGATAAAGAGAATGATTAATCAAATCATTTCCCTAGGGAGTGTCTCATCATGTGTGAATTATTAATCCCGCTCACCATACATTAGAGTGATGATTTATCCAATTTTAATCCAATCATATTAGAGGGATTACCCCATGGTGCATCAATGGAATTATTTGGTCCACAAGGTAGTATAGAAAAATGAATTTATTTCTAGAATAAACTAGATAATCTCTAGTTTATTAAAATACCATTATTTAATATAATACCTGGAATTATTCATATGGTTTTATCAATAGTTTTATTAACTTAAACCCAGAATAATGTGATCATTATTAAAATAATATTAAATTCTAATCACATCTCAAGGGGTTATCTATTAGTATGATCCAAAACATATCAACCCAAAAATATTCCCTAAAATACATCTTAGTCTCCAATGTTATCCAAAACATTTAATTGATAATGACTATGATTCCCTACACCCACACTGTTGGACCAATTTCCATAAATGCATAATTTAATTAATTTCATTGGCACTAACTAAAAAATATGAGATTTAAAAATTCATAATTAAATAAAACATTAACTCATCATCAAACTCAAGATCATTTTAGGATGAGATTATTAGATAATTATACGACATAATTAACATATAAATACCATATCATTATCAACTAATTGCATTTGTTTATTAAAAATAAGACTCTAATATATTAATAGTAAGCATTCATCATCACCAATAAATTTTTCCACAGGTTATATCCATAAATCAAAATCATGTTTAATAAATATATTTATAACCTTGGGAATTAATGCATAATAATTTTTTGATCTCAACCACATAGTAGATAAAATAATTTAAATGAAGTAATTTGTGAATTATCATTGAATGTATATTATGTTAGGAATAGCTAAACAAAAAGAACCCATAATCATCATGAAACTAGGAGATTTTTATATCCATATAATAAATGAAAACTTGTAAATGAATAAAACAGATCACATAATGATGGAATTCATAACCAAATACATTCAAATCATACAATAAAGGCCCCTCTCCATTGTTCTTTTCCAGACATTATGATCATAGTCAAGACATCCGGTTTAATTGGGTATATATACCCCAAACAACCAAAACATTTTTTTCTGATAAGACATTTTCATGCAATGAGGGATATATAATTATGGGTCACACCAATCACCTAATTTGGTAGAATGCATGCACTGTAAGATTTATTGTCACATTTCATACAATTTCATAAGGAACTTTTTTCCCTAGTAAATTTTGATATCTTTATAATAAGAAATTTAGAAATAAAATATATAAACAAGTTTATCTAGTAGTAAATAATCAATAAGAGTGACAATACACTTCCCAATGTTAATAAATTTTATATGATGATCATAACCTATCCATAAATAGAATATGTATTGTTAAAATTTTTATGGTAACAATCTAATAGTCATCAATATTTGAATAAGAATATATAGAATTACAATGTTTTCTCACGTGTCCATAAAATTGATAAAATGAACATAAATAATCTATAGGATAAAATTATATGGCTAAAAAATACATATCCCAATAATCAATAATCATATTTATTCAAAAATCAATATATGTTATCCCAAAAATAATTTCATGTAAATATAATAAAAAAAATTCTAGAAGAACCATTCTCATTCTGAATCATTAATTTTTTTTCTCAAAAACTATTTTGAATATATGTTATAAGGCCGTTGGTTAATTATTAAAAAAATTTATAAAATTTATACCCATAAGAAAAGAAAAGTTAATAATTAATGTTATACACATTTTACACATAAATAGAGTCATTTATAATAGTTACATATGTGTAACTCATTATTTATAATAACTTTTAGAGTACATTCATATGGAATCCAGATTTATAGATTTGGACCATTAAAAATTTCTCTGTATATATATAGATTTATTATCAGAGTCATTATGGGTTTTAGGTGTCTCCGTAACCTGAAATTAATATTTTTATTTTTTTAATATATTTTAATACATTATCATGCAGCATTGGATAAAAAATTGGATTCCCTTTCATTGGGACCTCTAATTTGAAATATTATATCACGATTGATTCTGAAATGCAGTGTTTACCATAGATATGACATATGGATGGTCGAAATCAGACGTTCTATGGGAGGTTTCCATTGGAAGGTGTGTTTAATAAAATAAATAATTATTTTTTTTTCATTTTATAAATTAATGTAATGTCCTGAAACAGGTGCCATATACTAGCTCCACGAGTGGGTCGGTTATGTGACCTCAAATGTGACTCCTCGTATGCCATATGATTCCGACTTGTTGAAAGGGTCAAATATATCAGTATTTGGTGAAAATTCCCTATTAATTAATGTTTCAACAAAATATAATTAACAATGAAATAACTTATAAACAATAACCAAAACCTGAATAATAGAATAACTAGAACAAAATAGTATCAAATGATGAATAAAAACTAAACACAATATCAATAACTATATTGTAGATATGATATGAAAAATTACTATTAATGATAAAAATGGAAAACGAAAATAAAGACACCAAGAACCCTTCCCAGGGTTCTAAAACCATGTCTGGTACCCTAACCCTTGCTCCATCCCAACTAATCTATCTAATGTAGGAATCTTGTTTAATCATCCTATAAAAATAATGTATCTTCAATAACCAATCAGGTATCTTGAGTAGGGTATGAGTACAAATCAGTTGGCCACCACCAATGGGGTGTAAAATAATACCCAATCAAAAAGAGATTATTTTTTTATAAAGAATGATATACAATTAAATAGCTAAAGAGGTAACATATTTCATTATTATTTAAATAACCAAAAATTAAAACATTGTTCATGAACACACACAAACCATGAATACCTACTTTGACACAAGCCTGAGTCAGAACCGTATCACATAATTATTTATAATTAATTATCACAAGGCCTTTTATTATCTATTTAATTTAAATCCATATAATGTCTAATTAGAACCATTGTCTAATGACACAAAATTTGGTCAATAACCACCATCTCTAGCTCCCTATGAGTATTTTGAGCATCAGTCCCTATCTAATAACCCATTTATTAATCAATCACATACGGGTATTTGAATCATCATTCAATGTTCCACACTAATATATACGTTAATCGCAAATGGGTATTTGGGCATCGGTCCATATACCACACTCATATATGAATCAAAACCACAAATGTCACATATATCTGGAAAATAAATGTTAATCAAAATTAACCCCTTATTATCATTACATGTAATGGACTCCATTAAAAATTGTCGGAGAATAATGTTAGAAAAGTATAATAAAATGAAATAATATGTGAAATACACCAATAAAATATTTTAAAAACATAAATCATATAACAAATTTACCCTATATGGTTACGTCAACCATATCATAATTTATATTTTTATTTAATTAAGGATATCATTAATTTAAAAATTGAACTATAACATTGGTAAATAAATTCCATATACCTCAAAATCCATAAAATTTATAATCACATCATTTCATTAGTTACATAACCAAAAATTTAATCCAATTGATACAATTTTCAACTTCCCAAAATTAAACACATTCTTTTATCACATGGAAATTAAATTGAATCTTCTTAAATTCCAGATGAAATTTCCCATTCATGGAAAATTTAACTTAAAAATTAAATATATGTAATTAAGTAAGAACTTTTTGATTTTAAATTCAGACCAGAAACACCAAAAAAATTGATGGACACTCTCTAATAAAAATCCACAATTGAAGTGGAACCACCATGATCATGATGAATAATGATATCTAGATAAAAAAACCTAGATCCAAGATAAAATGGATTACATTAATCAAAAACTATATCCAGGTCCTTTACCATCAGAGTAAAAAATCAATTCAAAGATGAGATATAGATGGTTTGGAGATAGGAAACCAATTGAGATGAGATTTATTACTAGTGAGGTATAGATCCTTTAATATAGTTTATGATTCGTCAATAATAGAGGTGTTAATTCCTTTTAAAATTCATAGAAGCCTCATAAATTCATAATAATGAGTTTAGGTCTGAATGGGCCGATTAGGGATTAAATTCTGGGGTTCAAGATTTTATATGAATCTGTTGGGGGTTAAAATTTCTGCATACATGATTTTCAACATAGGGATCACGGTTTTCCCAAATCATCATCCTAAAAATGTGTCTCCTAGAAGGTTTATCACATTTAGTAATAATAGGGAGAAAAAATTTAGAGACAATGCACCAATCATATAAATCCCCACTTTCTAGGTTTTCATGGTTTTCAGGTCTAGCTATACTATTAAGGAAAACTATGCGCCAATCATGCACTACCATATTCCTTATAAAATAAATCAATTCAACCATAAAAATCCCCACGGTAAAAATTAAGCAAGATTCATATTTTTTTCAAAGAGTACTTAAAAATGATCTTGATTCATCTCTCGATAATTTCAGGATCATACAATTCCCCTACCTTGTAATAGTTTATCATAAAGATTTACTCTCATGTATCTCTATGATTTTGTTTCAAAAAGATCAGGCTACTCTATATTCATATATTTTTCTCTGCCCGATGTTACCCCATGAACATGACCCTAATTCCACGATACTCGTACTATTAGTATAGTCTTCCCATGCTATATTTTATCACTGTGATTCAAAGCATATATCATATTATCCTCAAAGGACGCCTCAGTCTCACTCTCATCATCATCTACATCGATCACATGAGATGTTTCTGTGTGATACTACCGACTTAATGATGCAAGAAAAAAATCATTCATAGCACTATACCTCTTTAGAAGGGCAAATTACTATTCCTCCCACCTGATTCACTTCAAAACCTCAAAAGGTCAACTAGAACTAGGTTCCAATTTTACATGTATCTGAATCCTACGATGACCCAATCTATGAGAAACCATAATGAAAACACCATCACCATTTGTAAACTCTAGGTTTCATCGCCAGATATCTATATACGAATTTTTTATACTCTATGCCGTAGCAATATTCTTATAAATTAACTGAGCCTACTCAAATTCCTCCTCCACGAATCTTGGACCCAACTACTCTAACTCACATACCTCTATCCAATAGATATGGGATCTCTATGACCTACCATAAATCTCATCATATTTTGATATATATATATAGTTTCATTATAACTATAGTTATAGGAAAACGTCACAACTACATGGAGATACCCTATAGACACACTGATTTCTATATAACATGCTCTAATCATATCATGAAGCACTTGTATTGAAAATTACGAATGCCCTTTTTTGTTGGGATAGAATTTAATACTCATTAAAACCTGCGTAATAAGATCCTTCTAAAAGAACTTCTAGAAACATGAAGTAAAATTTGATTTATTGTCTAAAAAAATACTCTGTAGAATCACTGTTTGTTGGAATATCTCCCAACTTGTCCATAATGAATGTCTATCATATTGGAATAAATTTGCTACATTCATCAGTCATTAAAAACTACCCATATAGTGTCATTATAATTATGCATCCTCAAGATACAGACCACAATGTCCATAGTGAAATTGTCCCACATACATTCTTGAATAGGAAATGGTTGTATTAAACCAGCAAGTTTTTGATCCTCTAACACCACATATTGACACCTATAGAATCATTTCAAGAACCCAAGTAATCTCCATTGTTTTTCTGGGCTACCAATATTGTTGATGTGTGTCTTGATTTATTTTTTCCACAGAATATGTACTAACCACTTTGAGGAATGAAATTCACACGTCATCTCCTCTCACATACAAGTAGACAGAACAACCTAATTTTTGAAGTAGATGAACTCATCATCATATATGGTCCAATCAGAAGGTAGCTCCCCAAATTCATGGATTTCTATATAAGAAAACAATTATGGACCATAATACTGACTCTCCCTAATCTAACTCAAAATTATAGAGTCTACTAAAACTAATTGAAAAATCATCCCCACCCGACCCTACTGAGTCACAACATGCATCTCAAAAAAATAATGCATCACCTTTCACTCATAACTAGACACCTAAAATACTTTATTCTGATTATTCAAGCATAGTCCATCAGCAATGTATTTTCCATTCTCGAGCATATATGCATTCTCATAATCAAAATACTGCATATCATTAACCCACCTTCTCTTAGAGAGATTCAAAAATCATTTGGATGAGATATACATTAATCATTTATCATAGGTATACACAATAAACATTTCACCCAATTAATAATTATTCCAAAAATTCAAATAATAAACCACCTTTTCTAATTCAAGGTTTTCAATAGAGTCATTTCATTTATATGGCCTCAGAAATGATATCCTTATTCACCACATTTTAAATGAGAGCTTGATTAACTAGTTCATAAACTTTTTCCAACTGAATGATATTCACTTCACACATAATATCACATTTTTTCATAACCTGAAATTATTTTTCCATGGTCTCTACATCTCCTTCCAATGTGAGAAAAAATCACTGAAAATCTATCAAGCATTCAATATAGACGATCATGAACAATCTCACCATATTCTGCCACATATACTCTGCAACCCTATCCTTTCTATGAATATTTATGTAGAACTTTTCCAATCAATTCTCCTACAATTTCATCTACTTCATACTTCCTGGATATCCATACGAGGACCAGATGTCCCACCAATGCTTTACTCATCCTTGTAACATATATGAATCTAACATGATCCTATACTTGGAAGAATTATTTAAATGATCAAGAATTATTTGAATGGACTCAATTAACAATGTAGCTTCCTGAAGTCCACTCTATTTAGTGAATGCTGATGTGATTTGTATCTAAAACACTCATGTTAGTATTGACATACTTTTCACAACACACTCTAGTTATCTCCCCATAAAATTCATTAATTAATAAATGTTCATACAAAATTTCTCTATGACTCATTTACCCAGAAAAGAAAAAAAATATGGAAAATATACAATTTGTAAATTTTAGTTGTAAAAGGTTTCATTTTCTGCGTCATATAATCATTATATAGGTTATATAATTATACCCATAGATTAAGGATGCTATTTAAAGTTGGACTAGGCCAACCACGGTGACTGAGATCTATAGGTTTCGTGGGTTAGATGGATATTATCTGTTTTTTAGAGAATCACTCATGATTATCTAAGAAACTAACCAAATTAAATTGAAAGGGGATCATATTTCTATGGACATAACAATGGGATAAAAATTTCATGGAATGGAAGTAAATATTAGTTAGTTAAAATTTACTAACATTACCTTGTAGTAGAAAAGGGGTTTTAAAATATTGTGATGCTCCCAAAAAGGGATTGGGATTTTCATATATTCATAATGAAATCGTTATAGATTATTAGACATTAAAAATGATGACTAATTATAAAAATTACCCATCCCGTGATTTAGATTTAGTAGTTGTAATTTTTTCATTAATGATATGGTGGAATTATCTTTATAGAGAAAAGTGTGATATATATAATTTTAAAAAATGTTCAAAAATATATATTCACATTGAAGATGATGAATATTGGCTAAAAAATATGGTTATAGATGAATAAGAATATGAATTATCAATAAATTTCCATCATGGGAAAGAGAACAAGGTGTCCAATGTATTTGGTCAAATGGATCATGATAGATTACCAATGATTTTCAGTATAAAAGATCAAATAATTGTGGATTTTAATTGGATTGATTTAGAAATCGAATGGTAAGGGAAACAACATATATTTCCTAATTAAATGTTCAACCATCTAACCAAGTGAGTATTAAAGTGGTGTCAAAAATATGTATAGTAGGAAAATATGATTAGATTCATTCCTGAGTTTAACTATGAGCATTATGTAATGATAATGTTTAGGTAGAATTTTTGTGTTCCATAAATACTTGATTTGGTGAAGTTATAGATAGATTAAGACATTATTTATTAATTCTATATTAATATAGAATGTATAAATAAGTATAGATATTTTTTTTGTGTTTTTTGGTGAAATTTCTTTAAAAATGATATCACATATTTTCTATATCATTGAATTGTATGTTACCGAGTTAATGCTGAAAGAAAATATTCTATGAGGATGTTATATAAATTTCCCATATTAGAATGGTAATTTGGTAAAATTTATCTAGATTTTTTCATTATAATCCCCAAATTTTAAAAAGGGAATATTGTTATATGGGTTGGAGATGATCACCCAGCAAAGGTAGAAAACATAATCACTATTAAAGAAGACTTATCTCTAGATCTTCATGCTAGAACATACATTATGACATTTTTACGTTTTCATGGAGTACCACAGTCCATATTATTTCTTTTGAATCCAAGGGTTACCTTAAATTTCATGTAAATTATTCCAAAATCTCTTGATATAGATTTTATATTCATAAATTCATAATATTTACCATATTATGGTCATTTAAGGAAAAAATTATAACCCTTGTGGATATGTAGATATATTATTCTCTAGATATTATTTTTTGGGGTTCAACATATTTCTCTATTATTTAGAGATATTCCCATGATTCTATCTATGGAAGGAAGTGTAGATCTCCAAATTTCTGGAATGAACTTGTGGAATGAAATATATTGATACCCAAGGACGTTAATGAAATTGAAGATAAGGTTAGAGACATTCAACTGCACGTCAAGGAAGCTAAATGTTGATTGAAAATTTATAAATATAATCACTAGTGTGATCTATAATTATAAGAAGTTGATAAGGGGTTTTTAATAATTTATCCACATAACTTTTTTTGATATTCAGGATGAAATATAATCTCTAAAATTGGTATATTAGTCCCTTTGAAATTCATAATCTTATTAGTTTGAGAGACTATTGGATTGTGATTCCAATAAAACTCTCTCAAATCCATTTTATTTTCCATGTATCCTTACTGAGTATGTACATACCTGACCCTTCATATATACTAAGCTCAGAGGTTATACAACTGGATGAGGATCATTATCATGTGGAACAACTGGTAAAGATTATATATCACACAAAAAATTATCTACGAAGCATATCACAAACCTAGTCAAATTTTTGAGTTAAACATACTTGCTTGAGGAAGCTACTTGGGAACATGATTATATTATGAGGCATAATTATCCTCATTTGATTACAATGGAGTGAGACATTTATAGGGTGAAATTCATTATAAAAGAGGTAGAATGTAACAAAAAATGTTTTGCTGACTTTTTTAAAATAATATAAATTTTATCAATTGATTGTATTACACACAACAACTTGTTATTATTTTTTTGCATGAAACATTAGGATGCCTTGTATTACCAACAACACAGAGTTTTTACAAAAAGAAATTATATTATTAATTAACTAATTTAAACATGATGATTACAACTTATTTTTTATACATAGAGAAATGAATTTTAATAAGTATATTTCAAATTTTATATATAATGGGTTTATATAAAGATAAAATATTTATAAATATATAATTAGTTTTTTTAATAAAGACCTTATATGTTTAAAAATTACTTTTAAAAAAATAGAAATACTTATATCTTTTTGCGATCAATAGTGAAAAATTGTAATATATATTTTATAAAATTAATTAGATAAAATAAATGTCATTTTTATATATTAGGATATAAATTTAACATCAAGTGACTTTTTTGGATTTTTTTTTTGAAATGTTATCATTTTATATTAATATAGAAAAATATTAAATTTAATTAGAAATAATCATTTTTATTCAATTTATTTATAATTTTACACTATATTTGAAATTTTTTATGTAACATTTTCTCTTTTATAGATCCTTTAGTCTAATTTACATCATTGGAATGATTTTTATATTGAATTATCACATATATAATCTTTATAAACTTTTGGAATTTTTTTTAAATCCGGTTGTCTCATCCATATACGGGATTAATATTAATATTAAATTTTCAATTTATGTAGACTGAATTTGGGACTTTTTTTAAATATTTATAATAATAAAAATTTATATAACTTTGGAAGGGGGAATAATTTTTTATCAAAATTTAAAGTAAAATAGTTATAATAATTTACTATAGTTATGGTAAAAATGGGTTTACAGGGGGGATTACTCTAAAAATATAAGGGTTAAAATAACCACAAACATTTAAAACAACCATCTTATTAAAATACCTCAAAATTATCTATTCTAGAATTTATAATGGACCATACTAGAGACTAGTTGTAACACCCTGATATTTAATGAGAAGTAAATTTTTTATGCCTTATGTTATACGCAACATCAAAGGAATCTTTCACTGCACACGACAGTAGTTTTTCTTGCGTTACATGCAATCACGACCTTCCTGGATAGCCCGTGTAGTACGCAATATCGGGTTTCACTAAACAACGATATATTGTTATAATGTTATTATGGACTAGCTGTTATAAAAGGTATTAACTAAATTTTTTAAATTTATAACATTATTATTCATCAAACATATTTTCTAGAACATTCTATGAGAACGAAATAAATTTTTCAGGTAAAATAAGTATTTTTTTTAAAAAAATGCAGTTCTCTCTCCTTTTGATGGCACACCCACATCAAATCTAGTTTTTGACATGTATATAAGTCCAATTTGACAAAAATAAAATTCTTCCTTGGAATCAGGATATAAAATATTAATTTGGATATATTTTTCATATTATTCTGATAACTTTCATATTTTAATAAATAGTAAAAACACAATATATTTTAATTGAAAACAACTTTTTCATCGAAATAATTTATATGGTCAGATTAACATTTTAATTGATTTTAAAGGGTAATTAGAATACACTTTTACAATTTAATCCAATTTTGGTAATTAGAATTAATTTCACATTGAATTTGGACATAAACAAGTGTCGATCCATTGATAGTTATTGTTTCTTAAAAACAAGCTATTTATTATGATGACGGGAATTAATTTTAAAATTAATTAATGTCACTTATATGTTTTGAATTTGGAAAAATAGACATCTTTTTTGAATTCTTAATATCAAATATATCTTAGGCTGAATTTTTGGTATTTTTCTGAAAAACTTCAATTTTTGATGAATAGTGAAACCACTTAGTGGTAGTTCAAAAACACACATTCATTTAAATGAAAATTTTCCACTTTTGTGAATTGTATTTCAAAAATCCTACATACATGGTTTTTATCAAGAAGTAAAATGAGGTTCAATAATATGAATTTTTTTATGAATAGTAACTTTTGACTATTATTTACTGCGGTTAAAGGTAAATAGGGTAATTCAAGGTTAAAAGAATATTATATTAAATTCAAATTACCTTAACACTTAGCCTGAACTTATTGGATGAGTAGTGGCCGACCATGGGCATCCTTGGGTCTATTTTGGGACCCCATTGAGCCACTTGGTAGTGATAATGACAATTTGGATTAATTAATTTAATGTAAAGTCAAAATTGAGATTAACAAAAAAAATTAGTAATTAATTTTTATAAGGGGTTATATAAATTATCTTTTCAACTATAAATATTAATTGGAAAGATAAATAGATTTTCTACATGGTGGTGTTTTTTTATTATTTTTAGATATCAAAAAATTATATTATTTATGACACAATAATGATGCAGTATTTACCTCATTAATAAATGATTTAAATAAATAAGATTATATTGATTAAAATCTTATCCAAAACATGTCCAATTCTAATTGGATGATTTTATTTAGATCATGATTCATCTTTTATTCATATTTAATGATTTTTGGACCTTTATAAACTAATGATACGATTATAATAAAATAATATTTTCATACTTTCCAAAGGTGCCCCTCTCCTCCCTTATAAAAGGGAACCTCCTCCCTCTTCTCATTACACAAATTTGAGCCTTCCAGCTTGGAAAACCCCTACCAATTACTCTTCTCAACTCTCCTAGTAATGTTCTAGAGGTCCTGGTCTTCTTCAAAGACCAACTTTAGTCCCCTAAGAGGAGGTTTCAAAGAGGCTTGTCGAAGAAGAGTTAATATCTGTTACCGATTCATTCAAATTTATATCTTCTTATACTTCCTCTTATTTATTGTTCCATTATGATGTAATAACATCAGTTTCACTAATATAACTATATGTTGTTATAAATATGAAACAACCATATTTCACCTTCTATCCATCTTATGGAAAGCAAAATCACCACGCGTGCGTACGTACGGAATACCGTCTCCATGTCGTGGTGTAATCTGTTTTGCAACACCACCTTACTTGAATGGCTATAATGGTTTAAATAATAACTCTATATTATTATTGTAAAGTGATATTGATTCTGAAATAGTATACACACACTTCAATACAATTCCATGATCATGGGAACAATATCATCTCTCATACGTACGTACGACCTATCGTCTCCATGATGTGATGTGACTCGTTATACATGATATTAATTGAATAATGATTATATAAATGAATTGAATGAATAAATATGATATAAATAACACTAATACAATTCTGGAAATGAGGTATCTATAACCTAAAAATAAGAATAAAAATTTATTCGACAAAACATGCTTAAGAACATAAAGCAATGAACACCCGAATAACAAGTAGCAATGAAATATTACTAATAAAAAGATAAGAACATGACCGTATATGATATCATAGCAATGGATATGATTATTTAATAAGTCAATGACAATATTTAAATCATTATACAGGAGGTTCATATACGTAAGAAGAAAATCGGACCTAAGGTAAGGGAAAATCTCGCAATCTCATTTTTTCCGAGATTGTTTATACTTCAGAATTTACTGGGGAATATTTGTCATCCACATCCATGTTTCCTCAATATGTAATATTATTTCTATCCTCATATAATTTTTTATATCCAATTTTACCCTTTTTTGAGTTAAAGATATGAAAGGAATATTTTGTTGTTTTTAGTATGAGGTACTTTTTGAAATTTCTGGCCAAAGTATAAGAAGAATATTTTTTAACTTATACAAAATGAATGGATCTTTATGATTTCATAGAACATTATTTCCATGAAGAATCATTTACAAGTTTTCAAGTTTATTTTTAATCAACTTCTTTTATTTTAATATTTTATGACATGTTAAGAAAGGAAAAATGTTTTTGAAGTAGAAAGGCTATTTTTCTCACGAATGGAGTTCAAGTGTTTTATCAAAATTATTTTCCATCTAAGATAATATAGGGTTATGTTTCTATCCCTATTTTACATCGATTTGATTATGTTACGATGTAATTAATTTTATGATGTACTTTTATCTTATATGGATTATGATATGATGTCATGATGTTTAAGAATCCCATTTTTTTTACATGGGTTATGTTATGATTTATGATTTTGTGGAACACGTAAGAATGGTTTCATTATGAGATGGGTAGGAACTATATCTCCCTCCAATTCATTATGTAAATATTTATATCTCATGAGATAGACATGGATGGAATGGCAGGTTAATCTGTTTCAATGATACAGGACTGAAATGAAGAGTGAACTCGGTTTAGAAACGGACATTGTCCGCTAGGATAGCCATGGAAATGAGTCTTGACTAGTAAGAAATGATCATCTATTATTATGTGTGTCTCCCACAATGTTTCATGATTTATGTTATGATTATTCGGATTACATTTCACTATTATGATTTATCCCATGTTATGATATAATGAACCCTTTTGCAGGTTACGATTTTTGAATAGCTATGTTATTATGAATATGATATTTCCTTTGTTTACCCTTACTGAGCATTTTATCTCACCCTTTTGTATGATTTCTTTTCCCCAGGCCAGGAAGAATGGTATTAAGTAGGATATGCCAAAGGGACTCTAGATATGATGAAATAAACAGGAGACAATGTAGATGCTTTATCAGTCGTTTATGTTTCCTAGTTTCTGATGACACTATACCTATACGGTCCTATCATGGTTTTGTTATATATTGCAATAAGTATGCTTCAATTCTAATGTAATAACCACGTATTTAAATCATAGGTCGTTATAGTTGGTATTAGAGGAAAGGTATAGTCAACCATTGGAATCTAGGATATGAAAGCCTTAGTAAGAACTCTAAGGATATGTCTAAACATAGAACACAATTCTAGTGTTTTAGAAATGTCCATGAACAACCTATGATAAGACCTATAGTGAGATATTTTATTCTTGATTATGTGGTTTTACTATTATGATTAGTGTTGCTCACACTATGCTTCTTGGTTTTAGTCAATGGCTGGAACCCGAAGGAACCGTGTTAATGCTGAATGTGATGGGCAATGCAATGATTGTCCCCCTGAGCAACCAAACGTTATGGGAGCTGGAATGAAAAATCTTGTAGCCATGATCACACATCTTTCTCAAGCTATGAATCATGAAGGACTTCCAATCAAGAAATGGAAGGAGTTACATTCTTTTGAATACTTCATGAGGCAGCGTCCACCTTCATTCAGCGGGTCTTTTGATCAATTAGTGGCTGAACAATGGATTAGTACCATTGAAAAGATATTTTCTGTCCTGCAAT
Organism: Viscum album; assembly: GCA_963277665.1. Lineage (NCBI taxonomy): Eukaryota > Viridiplantae > Streptophyta > Magnoliopsida > Santalales > Viscaceae > Viscum > Viscum album. The sequence goes on from OY728120.1 coordinate 1,120,366,798, forward strand.
GTTATGAACATGGTAAAGTCATCTTAGCTGTATATCGTTTTGAAGGTGAGGCTGATCAATGGTGGAATCTTATAAAGAATATGAGGCAAAGGCATGAAATTGAGTCCATGGAATGGGATGAGTTTAAGAACTTATTTTTCAAAAAGTACTTCCCTCGTATTTTTCGAACAAAGATGGAGAAAGATTTTCTTGAACTGAAGAAAAAGGATGATGAATCTGTTGGTACCTATAAAGAAAATTCTACAAGACTTTCAAGGTACGCTTCCAGAAATATTATCCAACTTGAGAGTAAGATCGATCGATTCTTTAGTGGCTTGAAACCAAGTCTTAGAAGGGTGTTATCTATAAGGGACTTCAATAGCTATGAGGAAATTTTTCAATGTGCTCTCAAGGTTGATATGGAGATTAGAGTAAGCCATCAGTCATATGGGTTTGATAAGAAGAGGTAAATATAATTCAAAGGGAAATCTAAAGACAATAATTAAATAAGATGAGTTTTACCTTATGCTCAATGTGTGGAAAGAAACATGGATATAATTGTCTTAAAGGGACATGTAAATGTTTGAAGTGTGGAAAAGAAGGTCATCGGGTAGTTGAATGTCGAACTAATGGGAAGAAGATGTCTAACGATGTGAACAAAAAAGGGATACACAGAATGCATCTCATACACTTCAATGTTTCATGTGCAAGGAAATGGGGAATTATTCCAATGAATTCCCTAATCCATGGGTTTTTATAATGATTAACGTCAAAAACTGTTAATTCCAAGGACAAAGGAAAGTCACTTTCAATTTCTATCGGCGATGTGGAGTACTATAACGAATTGGTGAAAGGTACACATATCATCCACCCTAAAGTAGCAAATGTTTTATTTGATTCTAGATCCACCCACTCTTTTATTTCTAAAGAATTTTCTAAGGGTATCGTCGTACTACCTCAACAATTAGATGTTGAGTTAGCTATGAAAACTCCTAATGGCACAACGGTTGCATCAAAAGATTATAATTATTCTCCAATTGATGTTTGTGGTAAAGCACTTCCTAAGAATCTTGTGATATGTCCTATGGTGGAATTTGTTGTGATTCTTGGCATGGATTGGATTTCTTTATACATTGATCATATCAATATCCAATGAAGGGAAATCACATTTAATATTCCCGATCAATCTACTATCATCTATCGATGAAAGGATGAATATAACCTTCCAGTGGAAATTTCTACCATCTTATGGGTCTTGATTCTAATAAATGAAGGTTGTTTATCTCAAATGGTTGGAGAGAAACTCACAATTAATAATATTCCCATTGTATGAGAGTTTGATGATGTCTTTTCGAAAGAATTTCCAGGTCTTCCACCAAATCGTGAAGTTGAGTTTTCAATAGAACTCATACCGGGTGCTATGCCCATTTCAAATATACCTTATTGAATGGACCCAATTTAGTTTCCTGAATTGAAGGAGAAACTCCAAGAGAATCTTGATAAGGGATTCATACGCCCTAGTGCATCACCTTGGGGAGAACCTGTTCGGTTTATTAAGAAGAAATATGGATCAAGGAGACTCTGCATTGATTATTGAGAACTGAACTAGATCACTATCAATAACAAATATCCTCTCCCATGCATTGATGACTTATTTGACCAACTACGTAGAGCTCTATACTTTTCCAAGATTGATCTTCATTCAAGGTATCATCAATTAAGGGTAAAAAAAGTGGATATACCAAAGACAACATTTTGTACAAGGTATGGACACTATGAATTTATAGTGATGCCATTTGGTCTTACTAATGCCCCTTCTATCTTCATGGATCTATGAATAGAGTCTTTAGAGACCATCTTGATAATTTTGTGGTTGTCTTTATAGACGATATTCCTGTCTATTCAAAGATCAAGGAAGAACATGGAGATCACTTGAGAATTGTATTAAAGACCCTGATAAAGGAGAAGATTTATGCCAAATTTACCATTTGTGGATTTTGGCTTCAGAAAGTTTCATTTTTGGGTCACATAATCTCAAAAGAGGGGATATCTATGGATCCAGCAAAAATAGAGGATATCGAAAGATGGTCAAGACCAACAACAATAACTAAGATTCAAAGTTTTCATGGTTTGGATGGATATTATCAACTTTTTGTGAATGATTTTTTCACAATAATCTAATCCACTCACCAAGTTGACTCAAAAAGGAGTTAAGTTCGTGTGGATAGAGGAGTGTGAAGAGAATTTCAAGGAGTTGAAAATAAGGTTATCCAGTGCACTTATGCTCACACTACCTTGTAGTGGAGAAAGGTTTGTGATCTATAATGATGAATCCAAGAAGGGATTGGGGTGTGTTCTCAGGAAAAATGGTATTGTGATAGCTTATGCCTCACGACAGTTGAAAATCCATTAGCAAAATTACCCAACTCATGATTTAGAGTTAGCTGTGGTAATCTTTGCATTAAAGATTTGGATGCATTATCTTTATGTTGAAAGGTGTGATATTTATACTGATCATAAAAGTTTAAAGTATATTTTCACACAAAAGGAGCAGAATATGCTCCAAATAAGATGCTTGGAGCTGATTAAGAATTATGACAGCTCAATTCATTACCACCCTAGGAAAGAATACAAAATGGCAGACACATTAAGTCGACCAAACCATGCTAGCTTTTCCATGATGAGGATCACACAATATCCAATATTTATCGATTTAAAAATGATGGATCTTGGAATTATAATGGAAGGCGAAAAATATTATCTTTCTCAAATGAATGTTCAACCATATATACATGTGAAGATTAAATAGGCACAAAAAGAAGATGTAGAGATACAAAAGAAGGTGTGAAATGTTCCTAAATTCAACCTTGATTATGATGGGATAATAAGGTTCAAGAATCGGGTTTGTGTTCCTCCCATCCCAGAATTTAAGAAGAGGCTATTGGATGAGGCTCATAGTTCATCATTCTCTATTTATCCTGGAAGCACGAAGACGTATAGGGACCTGAAAGAGTACTTCTGGTGGGATGTCATAAAAAGAGATGTTGCTGAATATGTCTCTCAATTCTTGGTTATTCATTAAGTTAATGTTGAGAGATAGAATTATAAGGGGATGTTATAACCATTACCCATACTAGAATGGAAATTGTAAAACATCACTATGTACTTTTTCACTGGACTTCCTAAAACATCCAAAGGAAATAATGCTATCTAGGTTATAGTTTATTGTCTTACGAATTCGGCACACTTCATTTCTATTAGAGAAGATTTATCTCTGGATGAGCTTGCCAAGATATATGTGAAGGAAGTGGTAATATTTCATTGAGTACCACTTTACATTATTTATGATAGGGATCTGAGGTTTACCACTATGTTCTGGAGATGTCTTTAACATACTTTAGATACAGAGTTGAGTTTCAGCCCTACTTATTATCCTTAGACAGACCGCCAGTCTAAGAGAACAATTCAAACTCTAGAAGATATGTTAAGTGCTTGATCTATGGATTTAAAATATGGTTGGTATCAAAACCTGCCTTTGGTGGATTTTTCTTATAATAATATCTTTCACTCCAGTATACAGATGGCTCCTTATGAAGTTCTCTATGGAAAGAAATGCCGGACTCCAACTTGTTGGGATGATGTTGGGGAATGAAAGCTATTAGGACCTGATCTTGTTGATGAGATGGAAAAAAGGCCAAATATATTCAACAACAATAAGAGCAGCTCAGAGTCAATAAACACGTTATGCCGAAAACCGAAGAAAATACCTAGAGTTTGAATTGGGTGATAAAGTGTTCTTACGAATATCTCCTTGGAAGAGTGTAATGAAATTTGGAAAGAAGGGGAAGCTGAGCCCTATGTATATAAGTCCTTTTGAATTATTGGATCATGTTGGGAAGGAAGATTACCGATTGGCAATTCCACTGAATCTCTCTGAAGTTCACGATGTGTTCCATGTATCTCTCCTGAGAAAGTACATACCCGATCCTTCACATGTACTAATCTCAGAAGTTGTACCACTGGGGAAAGATCATTCTTATGAAGAAAAGCTGATATAGATTCTGGATCATAGCGAAACATTTCTACTTAACAATACCACTCTCATGGTGAATGTTTTATGGAGTAACCACCAATTAGAAGAAGCTACATGGGAGCTTGAGGATTAGGTGAGGGAGAGGTATCCTCATCTGTTTGTTACGAAGTGAAGAATTTCGATGGTGAAATTCATTTTAAGGGGGGTAGAATGTAACACCCTGATATTTCATGAGAAGTATATTTCATTATGTCTTATGTTATATGAAACATCAAATTAGTCCTTCACTGCACACAACACTATCTTGGCTTGCGTTACATGCAATCGCAACCTTCCTTGATAGCACATGTAGTACGCAATACCGGGTTTCACTAAACAACGATATATTGTTATAATATTTTTATGGAATAGAATTTATGAATAGTATTAACTAAATTATGAATTTTATAACATTATTATTCATCTTACATATTTTCTCAAACATGGTATAAGAACTAAATAAATTTTTCGGGAAAATTAATTATATATAAAAAAATGCATTTTTGCCGCATTTTAGTGGCGCACCCAAATTACATCTAGTTTTTTTCATGTTTATATGACCTATTTGAAAAAACAAAATTCTTCCTTGGAATCAGGATATAATAATTTAATTTGGATAAAATTTTGGTATTATTCTGATAACTTGCACATTTTAATGAATAGTAAAAGCACGCTATATTTTAGGTAAAAAAATTTTTTTCATAGAAATAATTTATATAGTTAGATTATATTTTTAATTGGTTTTAAAGTTTAATTAGAATATAATTTTACCATTTAATCCAATTTTGGTCATTGGAATTAATTTTACTTTGAATTTGGACATAATCAAGTGTCGATCTTTTGATAGTTATTGTTTCTTAAAAACATGCTTTTTGTTTTGATAAAGGGAATTAATTGTAAAATTAATTAATTCCACTTCTATGTTTTGAATATGAAAAATTATACATCATTTTTGAATTTGGAATATAAAATATATATGAGGCTGATGTTTTGGTATTTTTCGGAAAAACAACAATTTTTATGAATAGTGAAACAACTTAGTGGTAGTTAAAAAAAACTCTTTCATTTAAATGATATTTTACCACTTCTGTTAATTGAATTTCTATAATATGACATATATAGTTGTTATCAAGAAGTAAAACGTGGTTCAATAAGATGAAAATAATTTTTGCTGAATAGTAACTTCTGACTATTATTTACTACACTTAAAGGTAAATAGGGTAATTCAAGGTTAAAAGAATAGTATAATAATTCAAAATTACCTTAACACATGTCCTAACCTTATTGGATGAGTAGTGGCCGACCATGGGAATACTTGGGTCGATTAAGGGACCCCATTGATCACTTGGTAGTGATAATGATAATTTGTAATAATTAATTTAATTTAAAGGCAAAATTGACATTAACAAAAATTTATTCGAAAATTTTATAAAGGGTTATATAAATTATCTTTTCAACTATAAATATTCATTGGAAATATAAAGATATTTCATATATGGTGGTGTTTTTTTATAATTTTTAGCCATCAAATAAATTAAATTATTTATGAAACAATAATGATGCATTATTTACCTCATTAATAAATGATTTAAATAAATAAGACTATAATGATTAAAATATTGTCCAAAACATGTCCAATTCTGATTGGATGATCTTATTTTTACCATGAGTCATCTTGTCTTCATCTTTAATGATTTTTTGACCTTTTGAAACCGATGATAAGTTTATAATAAAATAATATTTTCACACTTTCCAAAGGTGCCCCTATCATCCCTTATAAAAGGACACCTCCTCCCTCTCCGCTTTACACAACATTATGACTTCATGCTCGTCCAACACCTGCCCATTACTCTTCTCAAATTCCCTAGTAATATTATAGAGGTCCTGGTATTTTTCAAAGACCAACATTATTGCCCTAAGAGGAGGTTTCAAATAGGCTTGTCGAAGAAGATGTAATATCCGTTACTAATTCTTTCAAATTTATTTCTTATTCCACTTCCTCTTCTATAGTTGTTTCATTATTATGTAATAACATCAGTATCAATCATATACCGATATTTTATTATAAATATGAAACAACACTATTTCCCCTTCTATCCATCCTACGGAAAACAAAATAACCGTGTGTTCGTACGTACGGAATATCATCTCCACGCCGTGGTGTAATCTGGTTTCCAACACCACCTTACTTGGATTGGTATAATGGTGTAAATAATATCTATAAATGATTATTGTAAATTGATATTGATTCTGAAATAGTTTACATACACTTCAAAACAATTCCACGATCATGGAATGATATCATCGCTTGTGCGTACGTACACACTACCGTCTCCCTGATGTGACGTGACTCGTTCTACATGATCTTATTGGAATAAGGATTATAAAAATGAATTGAATGAATAAATATGATATATATTACACTAATTAAATTCTGGGAATGAGGTATCTATAACATAAAAAGAAGAATAAGAATTTATTTGAAAAAACATGCATAAGAACATTAAGCAATGAACACCCGAATAACAAGTAGAAATGAAATATTACTAATAAGAAGATAAGAAATTGACCATATATGATATCATAAAAATTTATATGATTCCGTAATAAGTAAATGATTTTATTTAAATCATTATACAGGAGGTTCAGATATGTACGAAGCAAATCAGACCTAAGGTATGGGAAAATCTCACAATCTCATTTTTATCCAAGATTGTTTATACATTAGAATTTACTGGGAAATATTTATCATCCACATCCATGTTTCCTCAATATGTAATATTATTTATTTCTTCCTACAATTTTTTAAATCTAATTTTACCCTTTGGTGAGTGAAATATATGAATGGAATCTTTTGTCATTTTTAGTAGGAGGTACTTTTTGACTTTTATTGCCAAAGTATGAGAAGAATCTTTTTTTAACTTATACGACATGAATGGATTTTTATGATTTCATAGAACATTATTTCCATGAATCTTCCTTTACATGTTTTCATGTTTATTTTTAATCAAATTCTTTTCATTTAAAATTGTATGACATGTTAAGAAAGGAAAAATGTTTTTTAAGTACAAAGGATGTTTTCATCAATAATGGAGTTCAAGTGTCATATCAAAATTATTTTCCATCTATGATAATATTGGGTTCTATTTCTATCCCTATTTTTACATCAATTTGATTATGTTATGATGGGATTAAGTTTTTGATGTCCTTTTATCTTATATGGATTATGATATGATGGCATGATGTTTAAGAATCCCATTTTTATTACATGGGTTATGCTATGATTTATGATTTTGTGGCACAAATAAGAATGGTTTCATTATGATAATGGTGGGACCTATATCTCCCTCTAATGCATTGGGTAATGATTTATATCTCATGAGATAGACATGGCTTGAACAGAAGGTTAATCCGGTTCAGTGATACAGGACTGAAACGAGGAGTGAACTCGGTTCAGAAATGGACTTTGTCTGCTAGGATATTCTTGGAAATGTGTCTTGACTAAAAAGAAATGATTTTTTATGATTATGTGTGTATCCCAAAAAGTTTCATGATTTATGTAATGATTATTGGTATTACATTTCAGTACTATTATTTTCCCATGTAATTATATTATGATCTCTTTTGCAGGTTAAGATTTTTGAAATTCTATGTTCTTATGAATATGATATTTCCTTTTTTTACCCTTACTGAGCATTTTACCTCACCCTTTTGTATGTCTTCATTGCACTATGTTAGGGATAAATTTATTAAGTAGGATATGCCAAATGGACTCTAGATATGATGAAATAAAAGAGAGACAATGTAGATGCTTTACCAGTTGTTTATGTTTCCCTGTTTCTAAAGACACTATACCTATACGGTCCTATCATGGTTTTGTTATATGTTGTATTAATTATTCTTCAATTCTGAAGTAATAACCATGTATGTAAATCATGGGTTGTTATACTTGTGACTTGAAAAAAATGTGTATTTAATTCATTCATCCAAAAATTAAAAATGTGCTACTCACCTCATTTATAGAAGTCCACTCCACTCCTCCATTCATAACTCCTTCAGAACCCTTAGGGTAATACTCTCCCAAACCAAATGACATTCCATATTCCCTCCTCCCATTATAGAAGCCACATTTTGGATATAAATCCATCCTAGAAATGAATTTTATGAAAACCTAAGGGGGTACCTAAAGAATATGTAATTATAATCAACATGCGTTTTTATATTATTTATTCAACAAAATACATAAATTATTATTATACCATGATGATATAACAACCTCATTATCTTCCATATATTGATATTTATTTAATTTATGGTAATTACCTAAAAACATACACTCTTTCATAAAATGGGTTAAAAATCATAATTTGTATGTATGGAGGACTACAGTATCACGAACCTATGTGAGTAATTTTTCCATTACCACCTCTCATGGTATAGTGACCTAAAATTTTCATTAATTAATATAATATAATTTTAAGATAAACAAAAATATAGAGATATAAATATATGGTAAAAGTGTTTAAAGTCCTTTGAAAATTAGACACACACAAAAATTGTTCATAATAAAACATAAATATTTATTTGAAATAAAATTATTTATCCTTCTAAAGATCATTTTCCCCTTAGTACATGTGGTCACCCATGGATATAAATCAAAGAAAGGTGTCAGATAAAATCATTCTTAGGGGATAAATAAATACATGACTCAATAAAATATGGGTGATCATAATTGTCAACATAACATAATAATATTATCACCATCGTAAAATAAGCATAGAATCCTCATCGTAAAAATGAGGGGAATGTTTAGATAAATGAAAAAAATGTGAAAATTTATAAAATTGAAGCATCGTGTCTATGTGTTAAAATAATATTCCAATTAGTGGACAATTCTAGCATCATGTTATTTGATATTATATGTCCATAATCATAACATAATTATTCGAAAAAAATCCAATATTATGTTCGTGCATATAAAGCATTATCTCATTTGATAAATCAAATTAAACTATTAATTGGAGGGATATATATCATTGGAACCACATATCACATCATAACATTTATGTAATAATACATTCCACACAGAATGATAACAATCATAACAATGAACTAACAAGTGGAATAGAATTCATTTCGTAAGGATTTCATTATTCATTTACTCATTCATAAAATTATGATTTGAATAATTTATATCATATAAAAGAAAAGGTATGAATAATAAAATTATTTAATAGTGACATTAACGGTACATCCATAAGGAATGTGTTTTGAAAGAGGGAACCCCCAACGAAATAGTGTTGGGTTTGAGAATCGCTTTACATTTTTTTCTGAATAAATTATCACTTTTACATGACAAGATTTATAATAAAAATAGATTTATTATTTACATGAATAATACCCTATGATACCATTATATTACATATATCAATTTTATTAGGTTCATTTATGTCCATTTTTATGTGTTATATAGTTTAATCTGATCATTTGAGGAGGGTTTATTTTCATGGTTTTCATGATCATTTCAACTATATACAAGTATTGAAATTTGTGTAAAATGGGAATATTTATCTTTAATTGAAATTATATATTATAAATGGTAATATTTATGTTTAAACTGCCTAATTTTTCCTTTAATTCTAATATTACAATTATTCATTAGACAAAAAATTAATGATAAGTTTTTTGATTGTTTGGGTATTTTTTGAACAACACGAACTATTTTTGTTTTATTACTCAATATCGTGTATTTATATTATTTATGGAACATAAGAAAAGATATAATATAAATGTTAATTTTTTTTAACAATTATAATATTTCTATGACTATCTATGATGGAATTAATTGGGAATTAAAATTCATCATCCAAGAAGGATGTGAATCAGCACATCACAGACGATTTTTTAATTTTTCGAATAAAAGGAGAAGATAAGGGATTTGATTATCGACATTAAATTAAAAAAATAAAATAAAATTATATATGTAATACTTGAGTTATAAGGAAACTTCTGATTGGGTATGTGAGGATAGGAGAAGAAAATAGAAAAAATAAAATAGAAAAAATGGGGATTTTACCTCTTGAATATCATCGCATTGAGAATCTCATTAATGCCCTTGGGTATTGTTGTCTATTGATACCAGAAGATCAAGGATGTGGGGAAGATTATTTGGAAGTGAAATGAGTATATTTTATATAATCATAACTGACTTTGAAGAGTGATGTGAAGTGGTGGTGATAGGTGTTGTTTATGGGGAATTAGTTGGGTGTTTTTTTGATTATTTTATTCCATAGTAATTTATTTTGGATGAAGACAATAAATAATGTTTATTACCTAAATAATTATTGTAAAATTAAGGTTAGAGTATATATAATGGTCCTTAAGTAATCAATGAATCAATAATATATGTATTTGGCTCAAAGTGTTAAATACTGTAAATTAACGTATTTCACTATTCACAAAAAGTCAACTTTTTTAGACAACCCCATAAATTATACATAAAAAATCTTTAATGTGTATATTTAGAATAACATAATACATTTGGTGAAAATAATTTTCAAAATATACAGAATTAATTGTTAAAATAAAATTATCATTCATTCGAAAAATACATATTTTAATATTTTAACTAATTTTAAGACCCTTTTTTAAAATTAACAATAATATCATAAAATTGCCATAAAATTATAATATATATATATATATATATTAATTTATGATTATATTTAATTAATAAAAAATTTCTTTTAAATAAGTAATTTAATAATAATAATGTGAATAAACATTTATTTTTTACTAATATATCAATATATAATTTATTATTTTTATAGAATTATTTTACTTATACTTTGATATAATTGTATCATATTTTCATTTATAAGATTAATAATTTTTTATAATTATATTAGATAGATTATTATTCTATTGCAATGATTACTGTCCTTTATTGTCATATGACTATTCCAATGGTCATCATTCTTTTCCGTCGGTGTAGGATACATAATTTATATAAATAACACTTATTTGATTCTTCACTTATGAGAATAATTTTTTTAATGGGTTATCTATTATATGTACGTGTGTTAGGCCGTATAATATAATTATAATAAAGTAAATTCCATTGATAATATTCAAGTTCATGACATTCTCCCACTTTTACTATTTCACCCTAGAATTTTGTTTTTAAATAATATTGTGAAAATATGTGAGGGTATTTCGCCTATATCATTTCCACAAGCCACTTTATACTTATGGTTCATCAAAAATTCTTTCACAAGGTGATACCCCTTGTTTCATAAAATATTTTATCTATGATCAAATATCGTCATTGGATACACTTCTTTTGAGAGGTTTTCCCCCAATTATACCACTGCCGGATTGAGTACATATGAGCAGTCAAGTATATTATTACCCAAGAGAGAAAAATGGAGCACATAATGAAATTTTTCGACATTTGGTGAATATTAAATGCAAATTCCACTACTCCTATGCAATAAATGATTTTAAAAAGGCCAATTTACCTTTGTTAGGCTTCCATTTCATTCAAAACCACATGCCTCTATTTCATGGTGATATTTAAAGGATGAATTTTTCTCCAATATAAAAACCCATACCCCTTAGAAGGTTGTTAGAATTTCCATTTTTTCAACTTTATGAATCTATGATATGTTTTTGTATGGCTAGAACCATATATGTCATCCTTTGATCAAGATCAGGTCCCTATAGAATTAAATTTCATACTTCAATTTAATATGATTGAGTTGAAAATTTTCTCCCATAATAATATTCATATTTATCCATTTGAATAATTGTTTTGAAGATTTTTATATATTAGAAATCAAACTATGGTAGATGTGGTTCCCATCCGATTTTGAATTTTATTAAGTAGGCTCTCATCATGACCGTAAGCATCTAAAAATTCATTCTAGATTAGACATCAGTTTGGGGATAATTGGTTTTGATGATCTCCATTTTAGTTCCCAAATAATGATCAAGAAATATCAAGAATTTTTATTTGAACCATGGACCATGATCATAGATGATAAAAATTGGAACCCCATGACTCCTCATTTCATATATAAAAAATATATATGAATGTTTTTAGGTGATAAAAATTGTCGAATAGAGGTAATGAGGGTATTCATGATGATTCAATAAACCACCACCAATAACACATGGTTCAATTTGGATGTTTTTGGGAGACTGGAAAAAAGGTCCACAGGAATATTATCCCATTTCCATGTTGGTATAGGTAATGGATGCATCGTACCATTTGACTTATATCTATCTTCTTGAACATTATGAAATACCAAACATAATGAGATATACTCAACAATATCCTTCTTCATGTTGTCCTACAATAAGTATTATTTAATATCAAAAAACATCATGGTACATCTATGGTAGATTAAGAATCATCATCAATGTGAATTATCCTATAGCTCTTTCTTTATATTAGGAGATGAAATCACACAAACCCAAGTTTTAAATTGTATCACACCATCCACAGTGATGTAGAATTCTTGTATCTTCAGATCATTTACTTATATCACATTGCTTTGATGCTCCAGATAATTCCATTTCCCCCATTAACATAAATTAGATAGATGGTTGTGTAATCAATTAGGAAAATATATATTTATTCCTTTTCATTATGTTTTCCAACTCTATTGTTTGAATATCCCAAAATATTGGGTCTTTATCAATTCACACCAAATAGAAGCTTTTAGGATATTATCTTCTAAGATTATCATCTAACATTTTATCCCTTCATAGATGGTTATTAATATAGAAATAATAGTCATTGATTACCTATAACCACCTTATTTATTTCATTTTAAACTCCTTATGTGTGAATATAAACATTAGATTCATGTCATCTGTATATATGTCACTGTTCTCACAAAGAGGTTATCCTAACAATTTTTCGAGCCAAATATCATAGATTCTTACTCCAAATCATGAGTGTGATAGTTCTTCTCATGGATTATCATCTTGCGTGTGGCATAGTATTTCAATTTATCATTCAACATGATTACATAAACCAATCCTGTTTTTCAAGAAACAATATATATTACAAATCCTTATGCATTTTTTTAATGTGGGTACTGGTGAACAGATTAGCCTTACCTTGAATTCCCTAACTATTTATTCACATTATTCTCTCTATACACCCTTTTCCCATCTCATTATTCACTTAAATATAGAGTTACTAAATAGTGGGATATTTTTCACAGAACATTGGTAGTACCAAACTATACTAATAAAACAATGATTTTCCTTGACACTAGTGGGCCAGGGCCATTCCTCAGTTACAATTTTCATGGAAGGGTCCCCATATATTCGATTAAATGTCATCAAATTTCACATAAATAAGACTTTATGAGTCTAAAAGTCACTCTAGATTAACATGGAATAAAATTTATCCTTTCATAATATCGCCTGCACAATCCTTATATTTTCTCCATTTTCCTCTTTTCACTTGGAATAGATGAGAATATCATCGATAAATATTTCCAAAAACCTGTCATGGTAGTCTATAGAAAATATATTCATAAAATCCATGACCAATTTGGGGGAATTAGTAAGTCAAAATGGAATCATAAAGAACTGAAAAAAAACCATAACCTGTATGGAAGAAGTTTTCTAAATATATTTCATCATCACCATTAGTTGATGGTATCTATCTAAAGGTTCTTTTTTCTGAGAAATACTGCGCTCCATGTTCTTGATTGAATAATTCTTCAATAAATGGAAACTAATTATTGTACTATATGGTAATATTATTTATATCTTGATAATAGATATGCAACATCATTTATCCATCCTTTTTCATGAAAAAGAGAAATGGGGTACCCCAAGGTGATGCACTAGGGCATATGATCCCACTGTCCATGTGCTCTTTTATCTTATTCATTAGCTCATCAAATTTTATATGGGTCATCATATTAAGAAATTATGAGATTATAGTGGATGTGGGAATATGTTATATTGATAACTATACCACATGATCTATGGGATGTCTAAGAAACTCTTCAAGAAATACATCAATTTATTCCCTAAAATTTTTCATTTACTCTAGGAATATAACTTCATTTGACGCAATCATTTGAGTGGTATAGAGTTCTCCACAGTACATCAAAACCCACGCTGTTGATGTATTTTTTAATTTGATTCACAAACATCATTTTAATTTTATTCAAGAATCGGATGGTTTAGAATATGAAAAGATATTTCCTATTCCCAACTGTTAGTGTGTTCTATACATAATGATATCCATACCATGCACAATATAGAATCAAATTCCACTAAGGTATGTGTTATGAGATTATTTGGGAGAATAATCCTACATATTCCCATGTTAAAAAATCCAACACTTGGGTTGCAATGATGGAAGAAAAATTTGTTTTACAGATATATCAACTACTAGTTATTGAGACATTGATTCCATAGTTCAATCAAACATGTAGGATTAAGAGTTATCCATAAAACAAGTATAGGCTATAACTTCTTTCATTACTGATTAAACATAAAGTGTTTCTTGAATGATTTTTTTCACTTTATTAGTAGTGATTTAATAAGATTACCATTGACCTATTGGCTTTAGTTGAAATGGATGCTGATTAACCTCATGGATTTAAGGGTTAGTGCACTCTCTTGAATCATGACCTTTATCACTATAGTAAAATGAGATAACCATGAGTATTTATCTCATTTCCTCCATCATGTTGGATGGTTTCTTCATGTATATATGAAATTCATGAGCTTCGTGTACATATCTCCCACACTTGATGCATTTACCCATCTCTCTGAGGCATTTATATAGTTTTCTTTCCCTGTTTTTTTACATGTAGAAGGTTATGATTTCATTATACATTTTTCATAAGATAAACTTTCTTGAATCTATATAATTAGATTCTTATCTCTATATCCATGTGATTATTTTCTAAACTCCATCTCCAATTGGAGATAACATTGGAAAAAAAATATTTATAGCTACAAATTCCTCATATGGCTAGAACAATGGGAATGATTGGATTTAAACCATTAACGAATCTATCTATTTTTCTATCATTTTTTCAAACTATTCCTTGGGAACACCATTAAATATATCGGAATATTTCATCATATGAAGTGTTGAATTCACCTTCTTTTTTCATCATCTCTATTAATTATCTCACAATTTATTTTCAAAAGACGTCCAGGGAAATACTTGTTAAGAAATATTGTCTTAATGTAATCCCACTTTTTGTCTTCCATTTAATCCATACACATTGTGTTTTATCAATTCCAAACATTGATTTTATTCTCCATTTAAATAATCAATATCTAGAGTCACATTATATTTCATAGAACTATGGAGCACATAAAATATTTCCCCATTGAGTTAACCCACTATTATGAAATTTTTCGTATATAATATCCACTAAATAATGGTAGTCATAGACAGATAAATGATTTGATATAAAGTTATTCCCTTATAGGTTAATGCTGATGTTCCACCATTTTATTTTATTATTCATATCCAATGACATTGGGGTACTCCTGGCCTTGGTGTTTTAAACTCCACCTCCCATGGAATTAGGGATGTGAGTCGAGAAATCATTGTATCTTACCTTACATGGGTTATTGGCATGGATTATCATGGTTCCCAAAATTTTCTAAAGTATAAAATGTTGGATGAAAGTGAATATCATAAAATAATTAATTATTTATTTCTTTACATAGTTAACACTAAAGGAATATCATATGGGATACCATTGTTAATATTTTTTCTATGAAAAATCTTATTAGACATTTACATATAGATGGTATAATCCTAATGGTTTTCATTAATATTCACTAATCAAAATTCCAAAATCTACTAAATAGTTATCTTATAACAACTTTAGTGTGCTACATTTTCTTGCATTTTAATGGAATAATTTAATTACAAATAATATAATAGAGATACAAATCCAAGTTCAAAATTTTTAGTGTATTTGGAATATTACGCACATACATAACTTGTTAATAATAAAAGATAAATATTTATTTCATATAGTATTTTATATCCATCCAAATCTCATGTTCTAGTTAATATATGTAGTCACCTGTGGATATAAATTAAAGAATGTGGTGAGATAAAATACATTTCAGAAGATGGATAATGAAATGAGTAAAGAAATCAATGGTGATCATAATAGTCATCACAAAATAAGCATATGATCATCATCATAACATAAGTATTGGATAAACATCATAACAATGAAAGGAATATTTATACAAAGTCATGAAATGAAACAATGTGTAAAAATGTAACATCATTCAATCGTGGTCAAATACCACACATAGTTTTGAACAATGATATCATCATATTTATGAATAAAATGTGTTCATAATCTTAATATCATCATTGTAAAATAAATCTAGAAAAATTTTCACACATAATACAGATTTTCTCATGAGATACATCACATTAACCATTTTATTTTAGGGATATATTATTCTAGGTCCACATGTCACATCATAACATTTAAATAATCATGCATTCCATATAGAATGTACAACAGTCATAACCAATAAATAACCTAGGGAATGGAATGGGGATCATATAGATATCATTTAAAATTCATTTATGTATAAGAATTTTTCTTAAAAATAAAAAAAGGAATATCATATTTGGTTTAGAAATCATAACTCTTGGGAGATGAAGAAATTACTTGAGATGAATCAATATGTCATTTTTTAATGATGATTTATTATTAAAATAAAAATATTTACCATTAAATCATGTTCAAAATCACGTATATCCCCAAAAGAAAACGTATTAATAAATAAATTATATATAAGAACATTAAAGAGGAATCCATACAAAAATTTGTTATGAGATTGCAAAAACATAAAGAAATATAGTTGGGTTAGAAATCCTCTCACCATATGTATGAATTTGTTCAACAATGTTAAATAATATACTATATAATCAAATCATATTAATTAATTGCATAATTATGAACTTCTTATATATATATTTTATTTATTTAAATTTTATTAATTTCCATTTTGGCCATTTTGATGAGTGATACACACATATCACAGGGCTTGAAAAAAGAAATTGTATTTTTAAATGCATTAAATAGGATGCCCAGGGTCATCTTATATGATGAGATTTCTCAGTTTTTCAATCACATCATCTTATTCACATAAAATAATTATTTTTGGTTGTTTTTATTTATTAGAGGAATTTAATTTAATTTGACTAAAAAAAATAACCCAGCTGTTTTGATGCATTCCTATCATAAGGTATGTCAAAAGAAAATTTATTTTCCTAATATAGCATAGAGGAAGAAGAAGATTGTCTCACGTTAGGAGGTTTATCAGTTTTTCACTCACTTAATATAATTCACCTAAACAAATTCTTCCTATATTTTTTTCTTATTCTCTTAATGTAATGTAATATAAATAAAATTAATGATTAAAATTAAAAAAAATGTGATTATTAAATAAAGAACATGTCCTTTATTGTTTTCTTTTTGAGTTTCATCAATTTCATTTTTGCATTTACATTATGGTTGATAATTAAATTCTGATATCTCGTGGATGAATTACTATTATTCTATTTAATGGGGTGAAATATCTAATTCTTTCAGCAATCTTAATTTCACATCCTCCTATAATCAATTTTAATGGGACAAGATGATCAATGTTGTGAAATCTCCCATGACCTAGCTCCATCATATGCCATTTCATTCACTGAATGGATCAACTCCATCATATTAATATATTGTAACCAGTAGAATAAATCGAAAATATTTAATAAAACAATATAAATAATATTGAGAATAATGTAGAGATGGATGAATACCACACCTGTTCACCTCACTCATGCTCACCCCAACCTCAATAAAACAAAACCATCAAAGCATATAATAAATGATCATTCCATGTACCAATCTCTAAATCCCAGTCTTAGGATTGGGATTCATTATTTAGTGTAATTTCATACAATGATTAGATGAAAATGAATATAATAATAAATGAAAATAATATAATATCAAAATTAAAGGGATTATAGAAATCGATGAAAACACACACATTAAATAAAAAAATAAAGGATATAGGAAAAAGAGTATGTACAATGTGTGGATGAAGAAAGAAAATAAAAACCATGAATTAATTTTAATTTATTGAAAATAATATATATTTAAATTT
This sequence comes from Viscum album, assembly GCA_963277665.1. NCBI lineage: Eukaryota > Viridiplantae > Streptophyta > Magnoliopsida > Santalales > Viscaceae > Viscum > Viscum album. The sequence continues at coordinate 1,120,385,039 of OY728120.1, forward strand.
AATATAATTTTAATATAATGTAAAAAAAATAAAAATAACAATAACTGAAGGAAATAAATGGGTCTAGAAGCTTCCCTTCCAGAATATATCCCCCAAAAATATTTACCCTATTTGGAACCAAATATCTTATAATCACCACAATGAAAATTATTATATGTGATTTCAAATTTAATTTCTTGTCTCCCCTCCAAAGATCAAATTAAATAGATATTTACTTCGGATTTTATAGAATTATAATCACTAACTTTTTCTATGTGAGAATTCCAGAAATCAGCCTTTAATGATGAGCATCAAATGGATTTCTTAATTAGTATATAACTCCATGAAATTTAATGGTGAAACGTTTATGTGACAAATATTTTAATTAATGATGGAATAACCTCAATCACTATTGTGTATCATACATTATGCCTCGTTTCATGGGGTGGTGTCCACTCTGTATATGTCACACCAGATTTTTCATGTCTTGGTTTTGATCCGGTCTATTGACAATATCGATCCATTTATTGGTTTTTGGGTGAGATTAATTTTGTGTTTTTATTTTCCATGTTTTTTTAAAAATCATACTAGGGATGACACATATCTTTTTTGTGTGTTTTTGGTGAAAAGGGTGGTTACTTCATGAATTGGAGCAAACCATGAGCCCATTTCCTGATTTAAAAACAAAATTGGATTATTTTATAACTCCTTTGTTTTATCAACATTTTTCTCAAATTCCACTTCAATCATGGCCTCACATTACATATTGAAACGACCATATCCATTTTGACCCCTTAATAACACATGATAATTGTAGAGGTGGGTTATTTATTCAAGTATTAGGCCATCCTATGAGCACACTTACAGGTTTAAAAAAATATTTTGATTATTTTATATCATTTTAATATATTAATATTTTTCAGTCATTCCACCTCTAAATCGATCCCAAAAATCCATGGCGCACATAAATGTTCCATTATCCCTCGTTGGAGCTCATATTCGTCGGGGATTAGGGAGAATATCTTCAAGGTTTATCAAATCGTTTATATTTGATGAGGTAATTCATTTCATTCATAAATCATTATTACATTAATCATTTTCCATAAAATACTCTTTATATGGTTCTTCTATACATATGGATCCTCTATATTGAATAAAAATCCATTCCCTTTCATTTATCTTTGTGGATCTAGGGGAATATGAAGAGTTCTCTTGTTATCTAGGTGAGTTTCCTTCTCCTTTCTCCTCTTTTGTCCTCCTTCTTCCATTATTTATTAGTTCTATCCTCCACCTTGGTCACGAAAGACCTAGGGTTCGGGTATACCATGATTTTTTATGGGAGTTTGTTTCATTTTGGGATGGTGTTAATAGGTTTTGTGTTTATAATCCCTCAGAGAGTGTTATGTGGTATATATTTTCTTTTCCACCAAGGATTTGAGGTAGGTTTCCCATTGGACATGCCCATTTTATTTAATATTCGTCATATTTATCATATTATCACCATATAAAAATTATATTTATTGTTTTATTATACCTCAAAAATTTTAATTTTTTGTGAAAATTGGTTCTTTTTCTTTCTTATGTGAAAATAGTGTTTTTAGTTATAAAATTGCACACCAAGTGTTTTTAAATTGATTTGTTATCATTCACAACTATTTTTTAATTTTTTGAACATGTATTATCCATTTAGATAAATTTTTGGAATTATTATTTGGTTTATGTCCTTTCGGTGTTAAATAGAATTGGTTTCATTTAATGTTTCCTGCCACATTTTCGAGAAAGTGCCCAGAAGGATTTTGTGTTATCTAGGTGATATAAAATGACAGGTTTGGATTATGAAATTTTTTGGAGGAATATTAATCATTTTTTGGGGTTCCTTAAGTGGTATCCAATCTGGTTTTGAGTTTTATAATGAAATGAGTTTGGGTTTTAAGGGTGTTCTGGCATGTGTTCCTGAAAAATGGATCGTTTGGCATCTCTTTAGAAATTAATGGGGTTTTAATGAGTAAAATAAATTTTTAAAGGGATTATTTAATGTTTATTTTCTGAACATGGTGTGTTTACACCTCTATATGAATAATTGTTTTCATTATTTTGATAAATTTTATTTTTGTGAGGAATAATTAAAGGATCATTTAACATTTTTCTTATACAATTGGTTTTCTTTTATATTTAATGTTGTATCATTCAGGGTTATTTTTTAATTCAGGAATTTGATTTCATAATTGGTTTTGGGGTAGAAAAATCTTGTTTGATTTTGTATTGGTGGGTGTTTGTCCTTAAAAGATCATTTTAAATTGGATTTTATGTGAAATTTCTTATTGTACTTCTTGAAGTAGTTTTATGAAAATTATAAGTTATTTATTGACCCGTGATGGATACAAGAAAAAAGGTTGTGGGATTTTTGGTGAGTGTCTGATTTTAAAATGAAGTTTTTATGTGAAATTTGTATTTAATAACACTTGGAACTTGATTGAACACAAAGTGAGAAAACCTGGTATCTAGGTGGGTAGACGCGTACTGTTATGATAGTGATCTAGAGTGGTTTTGTCCCTATTTCAAGTAGAAAGTTTGACGATGAAAAAACAACCTAAATAATGATGATGATGTTTGGGACCACAATTTTGTGGGTATTGATCCCTACTAGTGGATGATTCATGATAACATATATATTTTTTGGTAATATTTTACAGTGATTTGCGGTACCTGGGGCCCATAGCTAGATAATTCCTACGGATGTTCCCATGACCTATTATCATTGGATATTATATACTTACCATTGGTATATGGTTTTTTTGGGTTGTAAATTCAGCAGCATGTGTGATCTACATAAAATTGTACATTCTTATATGTGGCATTCTTGAAAAATGATTTTCTTTTGAAGTTTCATCTCATAGAAAATGTTTACTAGAATTTCATGTCTATGAAAATGTTCAATAATTTTATCTTGTAATGTTCGTATCATAGAAACTTGTTTGGAAGACATAAATTTATATATTTTATTTCAAAAATTAAATTGACGTTTCTTTTATTTTAATGGAAGTTCATTGGAAATAGAATATGAGGATAACCTACTATTTTTTAATACTCACACCTATACTTTTCATCAGTTTTTAGCACTTGTGAAGGATTAAACATGAGTATAGTCTTCTTGAGATACATGGGATCATTGTGTTTGAGAGTGACTAGGGAGGTTACATGGTGTTAGTTGTTCATCAATATAGGTTGTTCTAGGTTTTTCATTTAGTTGTATATTCAGTTGTTTCATATAAATGATGTTGGTTCAATTTTTTTATAAATTTGAATTGGGTTTTCCATTATTTTTTCAATTTTCATTATTGTTTATATTTTGGAGAAAGGATTCACTGTATACTCTATTAATTCCATTAGTTCTTGTCGACATCTTAGGAGGATCAGGAACACCATTCAGGACTTGTCATAGTGCAGCACGAGTGACAGGTTCAGGTTCGAATCAGGATGGTTTGTGAAAAAATTATATCAGAGGAGGTTTTCTCTTTTTAGACAATTCATTTTAGAGTTCCCTTGTTATATGGTAGATTTAATGGTATATTGGGTAAGATTTTCTAAACTTGAGATGTTATTTTTGGAAGAGTGTCACAAACTCTTTCTCCCTCTGATCCTTGGGTGTCCATGGGATGTCCGATTTTATTAGTTTCTTTGGATCTTATGGATTTATTAATGACTAGGATGTGACAAATGGAGTTGTACTAATTTCCTCCATGAGCTCACATGGCCTAGAAATCCATGTGGCGTTGGGGAATGGTCTTAATAAGGCTCTCTATGTTGGTTTTGTGATTGTCAAAAGGATTACAACCAAATGGTAATGTCACCAACCAACACTATTTCCATTTTGTGGGTCTCTTAAACCAATTAGGAATTATGAATTTGGTGTTTAAAATCATTGTGTGATAATTTTGGAAGTGGGTTTCCAATGATTAATAAATGAATGTTTTTGATAAATTGGGTATTTTGTGGGAAAACTTTTTGGTGTCAAAGTGGAATGATTTAACATGATAGAATTTCCTTTATCTAAACATATGTATTATTGGAAGAAAAGTTTTTTAACGCATGAATTATTTTAAGATGATTATGATTTTTTTAATGGGTAGTTTGGGGGGGTTTAAAATTGTTAGTATCTAAAAAATTGGTTTTGGGAATTCATTTTGGGAAGGATTTGTTTTCTTAAAAAGAGATTTGGCCTTTGTGGCTATCAGATTAGAAAAATATACCGTGATGAATTTTGGAAATTGAGAAAGGGATGTTTGAATGGAATTCTTGTTTTATAGTTGATTTAATATATATGAAATGGGTTCCAAATCAAATGGTTTTGAAAAACATGTGGTTTGTTGAGATTCTGAAAAAAATGAATAAAGGATGAGGATTTTGATGGAGACCTATGTTGTTTTTATCATGCTTGGTAAAATGGTTTTTTTTATGGTAATATGAAAATGGTTTTTGACTTGGTGGTTAGTGTTCCTATGGATTGTACAAGTTTTTTGAAATGGGTTGAATTTGTTCTCTTGTAAAATGAATATGTTTGTTTAGCCTTTGTTGTATCCTCACATGCTCACATTAATGGTATTTTATTTATATATTGATGGATTCCTGATATGGAATAGTGGTTGGGTGCCAAGGGTGGAATGAGAATGTTCATGTGAGTGAGACTCGATGAAACACCATTGGTTAATATGAGAATGCACCAAGTTACTTTTATTAAAGTATTTTAAACTGAAAATCTATTGCATTTTTGTAAACTAGTGTTTATGTGGATTTATTTTTCATGTTTTAAGAGTTTTGTTTGTTTGGTATGCTTCGTCATTATCTAGAAGTGATACTATTTGTGTATTTCGAGATGGGATCTTGATGGTTTATCGGTTTTGGAGAAATTTTTAGTGGATTTATAAGAATATGATGGATTATGTTATGTGGAAAAAATTATTCTATATTGGAAATACTTCATGTTGTTTGGCATAAGGATTCATTGAAGACATTAAATCCACCACTTCAGATGACATATCAACTCGTTTGATGCAATAGAGTTCCATTTTGGATTGATTTAATCTATTTCCATATTGTGATAGTTATTATGGATATAACAGTTGTGTTTGGTGATGTAAATGTGTATGACCATTTAATATTTCATTATGCTCCTTGTTCGGTGTTAGGAATAATGGTAATACGTATCTTTTGAGTTCCTATTTAAATTAAGGTCTGTTGTTTAGAAAGTGAGTTTTTTGGGTTGTTGTGATCATTAAATACTAGCATCAGTACAGTAGATTCTTGAAACATCAGGGTTCCATCAAAAGATCTTGGAGTGAAGCATTAAATGTAGTATAAAAATTTATAGATGTGTGGGCAGATCTACTAAGCTATGTCCTTCACTGTTGTAGTAAGGCAGTTTATAAGTTTTTATTTTGGTTTCTCATCACTATGATTTTCCATTTTTCGAATTGTGTGATGAACATACCCTTCATATATAGTCTATAGTTATTCCTTCTTAAATTTTGGTTTCAGATAAATGTCCTTCTGTAGACCAAAAAAATGAATCATGTGCGGTCTTGGATATACATATTTGTATGTAGAGAGTGTTGGGTGGTTCTTATATTTCTTTTTTTGATTCAATGTCCCAACAATTAGGCCCCCTTCCCTCCCCACCTCGAGTGGTGGGGGTTTTGATCCATGATGAAAGTGTTGGGAAAGTTTTTATCCCCTCCGTTCGAGAGTGACTGGTTTAAATTTACATATTATAATCCCTTTAACATGGGTCATTAGTTTTTTTGGAGATTTTTTCTAGGCCTATGTGGGTGAGGCCTAATTCTAGTTCATGTTGAATTATTTATTTTTCATTTTTAGTTGGTCCTTAAGGGTGGGGAGACCCACTTCATGTCTCAAAGATCATTTAATGAAGTATTTTTCAAAAGAAAGTTATGATTTAATGGTGGGGAGCCCATTCCATAATCCCCCCTATGTATTTTAATTTTGTGGGTTCACTTTCGTTTTGTTGATCATTTCATTCATTGGTATAATTTCCAATAATCTTGTTCTTGGCTTAGTTGTGGAGTTGGTGGCTTGATCTTTCCATTGATTATGAGGAAGTGGTTCTGTGTTGGGGGTTTTTTTGGGAAAGAGGCTTAAATTTTGTTTATGATATATGATATGTTATTTGCTTGAGAGGATTGACTTTGTTGATAAGGAATCCTTAGGTTTTTATTTTTCATCTGGAAAGTGTTATGGATTTCCGATGACGGAATGCTTTAATAGTTGGGATAGTTGTCAAACCCAGTTTTTTAAGTCTTGTTTTTGAAATGGTTTGTTGGAAATCATGATCCATTTATTAGGTTTAGGTGATATTTATGTAGATTTTTGAAGTCCCATATATGTCTAATAATCCTACAATGGGTGCGCCATATCGTTCTCAAGAGTTTTTGGAGAAAAGGGTGGTTACTTCATGATTTGAGCCAAACCGTGAACCCATTTCCAAATTTAAAAACAAATTTTTTCTTTTGTAACTCCATTTTTTTCAAAAAAACATCACTCATTACAATTATCACTTGGAATCCAATATTCTATTTAAACCACAACATAATTTTTGACCCCTTAAAACACAAATTAATATTGGATTATGGTTATTTCTTCAGGTATTGGGCCAACCGATGAGCCCAGTTCCTGTTTTAATAAAAATATTTTGTTTCATTTAAATATTAATATTTTTTAATATTATTAGAGGAATTCCACCACTCACGTGAGACCACAAACCCTATGTTCACCCCAATGTTTCATGTTTTCTTTATAGAGCTCATATTCATTGGGGATTGGGTAGAACATCCTCAAGGATTCTCAAATCATCAATATTTGAAGAGGTAATTTTTTTCACTTCATAAATCATTAATTCCATTCACTATTTCCACCAAATAATCATTCCATAGTCCATACAAACTTAATGAGCATCTCCATTGTGTTCCAAGTGATTAAGTCTCCTCTAATGGAGTGGATCTAAGGGATTTTGTGTAGTTCTTAAGTTATCAGGGCGAGTTTCATTCACTTTTCTCCTCCTTCTTCACCCATTTCTATTATTTATTGTCTCTCTCTTATCCAATTGTCATGAAATACCTAGGGTTCTGTTATCCCATGATTTATATGGGGTTTTGGTTCATTTGGTGGTGGTCTTTTTAGGTTTAGGGTTTATAAACCCTCTGATAGTGTTATCCGTCGTGTGATTCATTTCCGATAAAGATTTGAGGTAGGTTTCCCATGGAAAATTTTAAATTTATTTATTATTAATATTTTTCATGGTTTTTGTACACTATAAAATTCATTAGTATTTTTTTATTAGAATTAAATAATTTTACTTGGTGTCTAAAGTGGGTTTTAGGCCTTGTTTTGTGAAAAATAGAATAGTTTTGTTATTAAAGTACACACCAAGTGTTTGCTTACTTGTTCGGTTTTCTTTTTCACCTAGTTTTTAATTACTAGAACCTTATTTATCTATTTAAATAAACATTTGGAATTTAAATTTTGTTTTAAGACTTTTTTAGTGTTAAATATTATTGAGTTCATTAAATGTTTCATGCCATATTCTCGGGAAATGATCGGTTGTCTTTTGTGTTCTCAAGGTGATATAAAATGATTAGGATGCCTTAACAAAAATTGGAAGCATGTGGATAAATGTTTATTGGTTGTTTATGTGGGTTCCAATCTCATTTCGGGTTTTATAATGAAATTATTATGGGGTTTTGGGGTGTTTTGGATTGTGTTCATGATAAATGCCCCATTTGGCATCTCTATATAAATAAATGTGTATTGAATATTTAATCAAAAATTTTAAAGGATTTATGTAAATATTTTTCTTTTTTTAATTGTTTATTTACACATTTTTATAAATTTTATAATTCCTTATCTTGATAAAAAAAATTGTGAATAATGCTTAAGGGTCGGTTTGGATTTTTTCTTATAAAACTATTTTTCATGTGTATTCCATGTTTTATCATTTGGGATCATTTTATTATTCATAAAATTCACTTATAAAATGGTATTGGGATGAAAAATCTGTTTTGATATGTTATTGGTGTGCATTTATCCTTAAATGATCATTTTTAAAATGGATTTTATGTGCGAAGCCTCGTTATGCTTCTCGAAATTGTTTTATAAAAATTTCAAGTTGTTTGTTGACCTATGAAGTATATGTGAATCATGGTTTAGGATTGTTTAGTGCATGTTTGATTTTGAAATGAAATACTCAGGTGGAATGTTTATGTCATTATATGTATTACTTAATTTTAAACAAAGTGGGAAACTCGTCTATATAGGTGGGCTGTCGTGTACAAGTATGCAAGTGATTCAGAGTGATTTCATCCCTATTTCATGTAGCAATTTTGACGATGAAAAAACTATATAAATATGATGATGTTTTTTCGGACACATAGGTTGTGTGTATAGTTCCCTTCTAGTGGTTCGATCAAAAGAATATATATATATATATATATTTTTATGGTTACATTTCACCAAGATATGAGATACCTTGGGCCCAAATCTAGCTAGCGCCTAGGGATCTTCTCATGAATTGTTCTATTTGGATATTATGTTCTAACCATCAGAATATGATGTGTGGGTTGGAAAATTTAGTATTATGTGTCTTCTATTTAAAACTGTACATTCTATAAAGCAACCTTTTTGAAATCTATTTTCATATTGATGTTGCACCACTTTGAAATTGGTTACTAGCATTTCATATTTATGAAAACATGAAATATTTTTATGTTGTAATGTTTGTATCATAGAACCTTGTTTGGAAAAATAATTTTATATATTTTATTTCAAAATTAAAATATATGTTACTTTTATATTAAATCATGTTTGTTAGGAATTGAATTTTGGGCTAACCTAATTCATTTTAATACTCACACATATATTTTTTATCTTTTTTAACCCTAGTATAGATTTCACCTTGATTTCGGTCGCCTTGAGTGATATGGGATCATTGAGTTGGACATGGAGTAGAGAATTAACATGGAGATAGTTGGTCATCATGTCTGTTCAGTTTAGTTGTTTCCTTTAGTTGTATTTTCTGTTTTGTCATATAAATTATGTTGGTTTATTTTTTATATAAATGTACATTGGGTTGTCTATTATTTTTTTTTTTCCTTATTGTTTATATTTGGAAAAAATCACTCCCTTATATACCATATTGATTCCCTTGATTCTTGTATTCATCTTGAGATGAATGGGAGTACAATTCGGGACTTGTCAAAAAGTGGCATGGGTGATTGGTTTAGTGTTTCCTCGGGCTGGTTCAGGAAAGTATGCCCGAAAATGTTGTCAAATTGATATATGTTTTTGAGCCTATATTTTTTCGAATGAACTCTTGTTCAAAAATATAATGTTGAATCCCATAAATTTTTAAATACTAAATAAATAATCAGTCATGATGGAAAAATATTTTAAAAGTCATTCTCCAATTAAACAAGTGACTGAAATCAAATAAAATTCCAAAATAATTAATTTTTTACATTTTTTTCCAAAACAAATAGTAATTCCAAAATTGATGAAAATAAAATCAAATTGTTATATTTTGACGGTTTAAATAATTTAAATATATACAAACAATTAGGAAAATATTAGATATATCAATTCCACCACACATAAACCATGTGTATCCTCAATCAAAAACTCTCAACATGTATTTTATATGGCTCTAATGTTACTAATATTCAAATTACAATGCAATAAAATCAATCCACTTTCAATATGAAATCAAATTCTCAAAAAATGCATTTTAAATATCAATTTAATCTCTCAATTTTCAAGGAATAAATCAATTAAATAATTTTACCTTCTCCCTTTTGAAATTGGTGGATCATATTCATTCATTCATAAAATCTCTTTAATTAATTATTGTTGAAATGAGAAATCATGATCTAACACTATTTTTAATAATTTATATCATAAATAATGATAAATTTAAAGTCGAATTATGGTCATATAATGAGAACATGTTAATTATAAATAGTATTTTAACGAAACAACATTATGCTATTTTTAATAACAAAATGCACATAAAAATTGAGGACTTTCATCAAAGGTTCAAAAGACTCTGGAGATTAAGGATGGTTGGAAAATATTATTTAAAACAATTGGGCTCATGGTGGAGGTATATATATTAAATTATAACTCATGATAACAACATATAATGTGTAATTAATTTACCCCCTTCAATGTAGAAACTATCACTTCCCCATACATTCAAATAAAATTTCTTGAATAATGAATGAATAATGAATGATTTTCACCATCCTGAACTTTTCACTAATTTTTTTCGAAAAATTAAAAGTATATTTTTTTTCTTTTTTTAGAAATTTATTATTATAATAAACCTCACATTGCAACCTAACCACATATGATTAAAATAATCAGTCCAGTGATGGTGACTTGTTTTTATATGTCCCAAAAAATTCCTTCCCTTACTTTTTTATTTTCAAGAATGGAAAAAATTAAGTACATTAAATGAATTAAAAACATTTATTATCATACTTTATTTTCACCCCGACACTTTTAAAAAATAATATAATTCATCCATACTTTCATGTATCCCTTCACCCCAAACATCAAATTTAAAGAATCATAAAAATATGAAGAGTTTTGTAGGAATGTAAAAAATGGCTGAAAACGCATCTATCCCTTATAACGGTTATTCATCGTATCTATGGGTTAAATACATACTGAATTTAATTTTTATTTTTGGGATAAGTGGGATTTTAAATGATTTCATGGTCATTTAATTGTTTTTGTATAGTCAAAGCTATTATATGTGTAAATGTAAGTTCAAGTTGGTGTAATTTCTCAAGATCACTCAAGAAATAGGTCCAAGAAAAAATTTGCAGTACATTTTCTAGAAATACTCTAGGGAATGGGAATATGACATTAGATAATAAATCAAGGAATTTTTAATAATAAAAAATCAATCCACATGAATTTGAAAAATTCAATACATGAAAAATGATATGGATTTTTCAATTACATGAATCTACTATTTCCCACAAATCATGGTTCTTAATTTAATTATCCATGATTCAATTTAATAATTCAATAATCCATTTTATTCAATCATGTTCATTATAAATAAAATATAGACATGTAATCACGTGATTCAAAACAAACTAATGTATCCTATATAAGTCTAGAAAATAGAAATTCATTGATTGGTATGTAATATCAAGTTTAATCTAAAAATATATATTTGAAAAAAAAATGTTGAAATTTTAGAGAAATAAGTTATAAATTTTAACTCCCTATCAAAATTGAAAATTTAAATCTTTCATTATTTTTATATTTTGTAAACCCATGCTCTATCATGAAAATATAAAACAAAATAATTCAATTAAGTAGTGGGATCATGTCATTTATATTCCAAAATTTAAGAGAGAGTGAGATATTTGCTGTAATAATCAATAAATGAATTTGAATGTAAATTTATAGAAATCAGAAAAAGAAAAATCATGGTATGATCCCATATTTGGGACCAAGATTTTTTATTTCCTCCAGAATGGAAGTACTAGTTGTTATTCATAATCTATTGGTGGGTGGATTTTTAAATATTTAAACAACAACTTGTTCGTCTTGCACCATGTAAATACATTTATGTCTCGAGGATGAGTCTATGGATAGATTATACATAATACACCCCCACATAAATGTGGTAAGATTTTTATATTAGTGGTAGGATGTAGATTGAAACCTCCTCCTCCTTTGTTGTTATTTTTGAAACCTTTATATCTCCATAAAGTTCCTTATTTAAGTATGAAAAATTAAATTAATAGTCAAAGGTATAATTATGAGTTTATTTTATTTTAAATAAATTATAATTTAAAAAATTAAATATCATACTCTCCCCCATTTATAAATTCAAAATACATTTTTGGTTCTTTAGGCAGATCCACTGGTATCATGTCATGGGATTCCACTAATAGATGTTATATATTTTCATGGAGCTCTATGCATTCCTCAATTGGTTCATTTTTCCTCATAATAATCTTCCATGGAAAAGAGTGATTAAGATAAATATGTAAAAAAATATCAACGAGTGATTCTAAATTCTATTTCAATGAAAATGGAAGATAACAATTTCATAAACTGGTCAACACCTTGAATTGGATCATCATGAATTTATTCTTTCCTTTTATAATGAATCTTGTATTTTATCTTCACTTAATGGAGGTTAGTATTTTCACTACTCCAATATTTTGTAGAAATACAACAAATTGGTTTTTTATTTTTCATCCATGTCTATATAGAGGTGAAGTGGTGGTGATGTTTCTATATTTAAAGGAATGAGGAGATCATTTTTCAGTTTAATTTCATCACAATTTCACTAAAGTTTCTCCAATATTACATGACCTACATCATTTAAATCTCAAAAAAATGATCATTCATTTATCCACATAAATAATGGTTGTGGAAGGTAGAATTAATATTCAGGTACTTCGACCTTTACATCCTTAGGATTATCATTTTTCATGATATGTTTTGAAATTTATTCTGGAACTGCCTCATGGTCTCATTACATCTTAGGGATAGGTTTCTTAAATATTGGAAGAACAGATTCAAATGCTCTTTCATCTATTCTTATCATTTTTCTATGAATTCAATATGTTATTACACCTGAGCATTGTTTTTATATTTTTCTTATTATTGTTTTTTTTATTCTACATCCATTCCACCTGTGTGAAATTGACCCATGTTTAATAATATTATTTTGAATACATCACGGAAAGATATTTTTTCATGGTTAATTTTAAATGAAAACATTGAAAATATAACTAAAATGTGAAAATAGGAAAAAAAAAGTTAACGACTGATTACATCCCTAAAAATAAAACCAATTTTAAGGTATGCATATCTTATAGCATGAAAAAATAAATTTTCTTTTCCTAATACAACACAGAGGATGACTAGGGTCATCTCACTTGATGAATTTTCTCAATATTTCACACACTTAATCTAATTAACCTAAACTACTTAAATTTTTTATTATTTTATCGCAAAATGTAATGGAATTTAAAGGAACTAAAATATTAATCTGACATTCTAGATTTGATGCAACCCTATCATAGGGTGTAAAAAAATAATTTTCCTAATGTGGCATATAGGCTAACCAAGGTCATCTCACTTGAGATAATTTCTCAGTCGTTCACTCACACATTCTATTTCACCGAAACTACTCATTATTATTTTTATTTAATATAGTGATATAATTTAATGTAAATTAAATATATGATTAATCTAACATGTAATGGAAAATGATATAAGTAAAATATTAACATGGCCTTTGTAGTTTGGTTTTTGAGTTCTAACATTCACATTTTTGGTGTTTAAATTCCATTTGAAAATTAATTTTTGAAATATCATGAATGAATTATTATTATTATTTTGTTTATTTTTTTTTGAAATATCTAATTAATTTATTGATATTAATTTTACCTATGCCTATAATAATTGTTGATGGAACAACTCTATCAAGTGTATGACATCTCCCAACACCTTACTCCATCGAATGCCATATCATCAACCGAATGGATCACCTCCGTCATATACATATATTGAATCGAGTAGAAGTGTGGGAAAAGAATTATAAATACAATTTTAATGTGTTTCTGATTAGTTTCTTTGTGAACTATCTCCACACCCATGTATATCACTATTTATCACCAAGAAAAGAATAAAACCTAAGAATTTAAGCACAGAATAAATGAAATTTCTACATTCATAATCTTCCCTTGCATTAGGGTAGCCCGTAATTTTATAGGGTATGAGTTCATAGTAATAATATGATAAATAAGATAAATAGAAATTAAAAGGGAAAAAAATAAAATAAAATGGATGAGAGAAGAAGAATAAAAAACACACATTAAATCACACAAATAAATATAATAAAAATAATAATTAAATAATAATAATAATAAGAACAACAAAAATAACAATAATAATAATAATTGTTGTCATAGAATAAAAAATAATTCACTAATTAGATTTTATTTCAAATAAAATATCTTAAAATTATATTGAAAATAAATGTAATGTAAAAAATAATAATTATAGAAATAAAAGAATAAATGAAATTGGTGAAACAGCTTCCCCCCAAAAATTGTATCTCGAATGATTTATCCTGTTTACGAAAAATATATATTAGAATAACCCAATGTAACCCTATATTTTAATATTTCAAATTGATTTTCTAGTCACCCATCCAAATTTCACATTTTTAGGATGTTAATTAAAGATGTTATGAAATTTTTAATGAGAATGATGTTTTCTATATGATAATTCTCAAAACCATTCTTCAATGAAAGGAAATAAGTGGGTGAATTAATGAGTGTATAACTCCATTGAATTTAATTTTGTGATAATATTCTATTTTCTCTATTAATTTCACTTGTAATCTATTAAATTGGAGGAGTGTAGCCTATGTTATGCCACATTTTCAATAGTGGGGTCCACTCCGTCCGCCTAATTTTTTTTTTCAATTTGATCTATTTTTTTAGGAATCTATATGTTTGAATCAAACTATGGTAAAAAAGATAAAATTTAAGCACATACTTCATGAAATGTTAAAAAAATAATCACTCAAATTGGAATAATATTTTAAAATTTACACCCAAAATACCCATGTGAATAAAATTTGTTAAAATTCCAGAATTTATCAATTTTCACATTTTATCCAAAAACACTATATAAATCCAATATTAATGAAAATAAGCTCAAATTTATAAATCATAATGGTTTAAATAAAAAATACATACAAAAATGATGAAAATAATAGTTTTATTAATGATTTATAGAGATTAATTTCATCATTCTGAGAGTGTTCATTTTATTGGTTTTTCATGATGGATTATATTTTATATAGGAATAGAAACTCCTGTTAAATGAGAATAATTTTAATTAATTTACATTATATGTTATTATTGAACATATATATGTTTATATGTTCTTATATATCTATTTTTTTGTCCCGATGATGATTCATTAGATAAAAGTTTAATAAGAAACATTTAAAATTTTTGAAATTTTTCGATCATCATAATATTGAATGGTATTATTATTCGATATTATATATATATATATATATTAATTCAATAACATAAAATAATTTATAATTTTAATTTTAATTTTTTAAACATTATAATGGCTTTATATCTATACATTATTGTGGTAATGGAAAATGAATTGTCAGCATCCACGAAGGCCACAAATCAGAATGTCAAAGATGATGTTTTCATTTTTTGAATAATTTGAGAAGAGTTGATATTTAATAATGTATATTCCATTAACAGAATAGAATTATAATTTAAATTTAATACTGAATTTATCGTGAAACTGTGGATAGAGTAGTTTATTAGTGCATAATAAAATTATATAATATAATAGTGAAATATAGAATATTTTACCTCTTGAATATCTTATTCTTGAGATTATGCTTAATGAACATGGGTTAGGCCATTTGTTGATCACATAGAATCTTTCACATCATGAAGATGATTGGGCAGTGGATTGGGTAGAATTAGAAAAATCTATAAGTCATTGGGGTGGTAAGGACATGATTTTCTGAGGGGTGGAATTTATAAGGTAGAAGAGGCGTGTTTATTTATTATTTAGTTAATTAGTTTTTTATATTACCTCAACACTGTCAATGGTATTTATTATCCGATCTAAATTAATTCTATAGGAAATAATACATTGATATACTTTTTCTTACATAACCAATTTGGTAATAATTTTTTTATTTGGATTAATATTTTAAATATCATACAATATCAAATCTCTATACTCACAAAAAATTCAACTATTTTAGAAAAAATCCATAATTAATCACCATTACGATATTTCTATGTTTATATTTCAAAAAATGAACTCAATTTTATGATTATAATTTTATAAATAGAGGAAATGGAATTATTATATAAAATCATACTTTTTGAAAAAAAAAAATTTAAATATTATAACTGATTTTATGAAAAATTGAAAAATTAAATGAGGTCTCATAAAATTACATTATAATCATAATAAAGAACTATATCAATCCATGATTCTATTTTATTGAAATATATATTCTTCTAAATGGTTATATTAATTATTCAATTGAAAATAAAAATTTATGTATTAATAAAAAATCAACACATAATTTATTACATTTAAAAAAATTATTCACATATAAAATGATAAAATTATTTCATGTTTTCAATTATAATATGACTAAATTTTCATTCCACTTTCATAGGTGAGGTTACAATTCTTTTGAAATGGTAACTATTCCTGTTGGACATGTTACTATTATAATGATCCATTTACTATTATATCAATATAGGATTCTAAATTTAAATAAATACCACTTATTTAATTCTTGCCTTCTGAGAATAATTTTTTATACAGTTCTATATGTCATGTATGTGTTTTATACAATATAACATAATTATAATAAGAGAAATTTGATATATAATATTTTGGGTCATTACAAAAGGATAATTATAATGATCTATTGAATGATCATATGTGATATTTATTATATTAATATACATATGGAATTATTATATAACACTTACTTTCATTCCTTCCACATAGTGGAAATACGATAACATCACTTCTATGCACACAAATATACTCCATCCCGAAGTGGTGTGATTCATTCATTGTTTTCATGGAATTTTTTAATGTTTTGTTTAATAAAATTATTTTTTATAAATGGCATAAAACTTATTCTAGAATAATAATATATGTCATTTAATTTTCATTCATTCATTATGACTAGAAAATACAAAACAACGTTCATGCATGCTTCTGGCCAAACGTCAACATGAATGATTTTTTTCATTTTTTATCAATAAATTTCATGAATTACTATTAATAAATATGTACTTATTATACATAATATTCATATCATGGTTAAAATTCATGAGATTATTTAACACGCCAAGTTTCATGGTACGTTTCCCTTTGAATGATGCAATGGTGTGCATTGTACGCAACTTTGAGATTTTAACACACCACAACTAATCAAACTAGCCGTTATGAATATTAATACATACTTTTTGAAATTTTATAAATTTTATCTTTTGAAATGGACTTAATTTTTGGATTTTTAATATCTAAATTATCTTAGGGTGAAATTTTAGTACATTTCGGATAACTTTCATATTTTGATGAATAGTGAAAAATACAAATTTTTAATTAAATACAACTTTTTTAATCGAAATAATTAATAGTTATAAATTATTAATTTGTGTGGTTTCAAAGTATATTTATAATATATTTTTACCATTTAAAACAATGTTAGTTATTGGATGTAATTTCACATTTAAACCAGACAAAAACAAGCGTCAATCTTTTGATAGTTATTATCTCTTAAAAACACGCTATTGGTTTTGATGATAGGCATTAATTTATAAATTAATTAATGAAACAGATATGCTTTGAATTTGGGAAAATAGATATCATTTTTTAATTCATTATATCAATTATATCTTAGGCCTAAGTTTTGGTATTTTTCTGGAAACATTCATTTATTGATGAATAGTGAAACCACTAAGTGGTAGTTAAAAAACTGAATTTTTCTTAAAACATAATTTTACCACTTCTATGTGTGGAATTTCGAAAATTTGAGAGACACAGTTAATATCAAGGAGTAAAATGTGGTTCAATGAGATGAAAATAATTTTTGGTGAATAATAGCTTTTTACTTTTATTTACCACGGTTAAAAGTATATAGGGTAATTAAGGGTAAAAATGATATTAATATTACTCTCACACAAGTCCTAATTCTATTGGACATGTGTATCTAGACCAAAAACAACCTTAGGAGTAAAATATTATCATTTAGGTCACCTTGTAGTAGATTAGGACATTTATTATTATTTAATTCAAAGAAGTGTTAAAAGAGTTAAAATCAAAGTTTATTTACTAAAACATTTTCAATATAGGGTTATACATAAGATAAATTCGATTTTAAATATTCATTAGAAATATAAAACTATTTCCAACATAATGGTAGTTTATTTATAATTTTTAGACATTAAATAATTTAATTTATTTACGACACAATGGTGATGTAGTAATTACCTAAATAATGAAATATTAAAATAATTGAAATTTTAAATATCAAAATAAATGTAATTTGAGACTTTTTATGAATTCCACTAATTTTCATGGTTAATATGACATATTATTATTTATTATATAAATTGTTTTAGAATAAATAATTCTGTTATGAATTTATCAAAAACAAAATACCCAATAGTGTCAAAATTTACATAAAAGAGTTTTTTAAAAAAATATTATATAATTAATTTATATTCAATTCCTAAAAATCTGTGGTTCGTCCAAGAGACAAATATCATGATATTTGTATCATTAATGGACCACTTGGGGGTCTCTTGGATGTATATATTAAGTTTATTAACCATATAATATAAAAATACAAAGAGACATTGTAAAAGTGAAACTAATTAACTAAGAGTTAATACTTAAAGATAAGGTTAATACAATGACCCAAACCTATATAAATTCTATTGGTTGAGTGGTTTCGACCCATACACACATTATGCTTTAAATAATCCACTTTTGAGCCATTTGAAACCGAATATGGATTTATTATAAAATAATATTTTTAGCTTTTCCAAAGGTGCCCCTCACCCCTCTTATAAAAGGGCACTCCCCCTTCCCACTAATTCACACATTCAAAGACTATTGGATCTGCCAAACCCTGCACAAGTACCCTCTAGACTTCCCTCAATACAACCTAGATGCATTAGTTTGATAAGAAAGCCAACCTATAGAGCCCTTTTGATCAAATCAAAAGGAAAAACCCGAAGAAGATGTAATGTTTTCACCACCCATTTACAAGTTCATTTCTTCTTAAACATCTACTTTCTTTGTTATTTCTATTCTAAAATAATAACTCCAGTATATTCTATATACTGTGATGTTATTATAAATATGTTACAACCATATTCAGTATTCTATCCATCCTTTGAATGGCATGTCACCATACGTGCGTACGTATGGCTTACTGTCTCCACGTTGTAGTGTAATTGTCATTCAATAAATTATTATTTGGATTAGTATAATAATGATTTTTAATTCATGTAAATAATAAATATAACATGATAAATATTCTTTCTATATGATATACCATCCAATTATATATTATTTTAACATCAAAAGAATGATATTGTCGCTCGTGTGTACGTACGGACTACCGTCTCCACGAACGCGATGGGATTTATTCTCCATCGTATCCATTCAAGTATAATTATATTTTGATTATTAAAAATAAAGTTTAAGGAATTGATATAATTCTGGATATGAATAAGATAAAACCTATCCATAACAAACACGGCTTACGTAACAAATAATATAAAGGAAAACGAGTAAGTTAACACCCAAAATGATGATAATACTAAGATATTATTAAAAAATAAATGTTAAAAGGTCATATATGATATCATATTAATGTAAATGATTATTTTATAATTCAATACCAATTATTAAACCATTATATAAGAGCTTAACCTACTGTCTACCAAGGAAAAAGTACAAAGTAAGGGGTTTCTTATCCCACTGTTAATTCGGTTAGATTACCATTGATCACCACTTATTTATTGCATGTGGTGTGTGTACTTCCCATGATTGTATTCATTGGGTAATATACTTTAATTTATGGATATTTACATCATCATTGTATTATAATTATTTCATGGGTGCATGTTTCATAAGTTACCAAATCGATAAGGGAATTTGAAATTTCAATTTCCACTCATTCGACTCTATGCATACTTCATTGATTATTTTACTCCAAGATTATGTGTGGAATCACTATTCATTTGATTATGTCATTATTTCCACTCCCCTTTCTGTGGATATACTTTTTATACACATAATCACTCCATTGATAAATTCTCAAGTCATCGGTATGGACTTGATAAGAGTAATTTTTACTCAATCTCGATTTGTTGAGATAAACAACCAATTCATTGGTGTTGTTTTTACAAGAATATGTGTGAATGTACTTTGATTGTTTTATACTGAATATCCAATCATATTTAGTGTATTTATATTTTCCACACATAATTATGTCGTTGATTTATCCTTAACCTAAGGATACGACCTTTATGAGAGATTTCATCTCAATTAACATTCCAATGAGACTTCGTTGTTGTTATACACCAAATCAATTTTATGTGGTGTATATAATGTACTTTGACAGAGTATATCATGAATCCATTTACTCTCATGACATTACAATGTTTTGATTAACTCAATTGTTTGTATTCAAGTGTCTTTTTTTTGGTTAAAAACTCTAACTCAAATACAATTTTTAAATGTTTTAAAGACCTATTCTTCTAAATCTTGCTCATTAATGTCCATGTTTTAAAAATTGTTTTAAGGATTTATTTATATGTACATTATATTTTTAAAATTAATACTTCTTTTAAAATTTTCTAAGTGGTATGGGAAACTTTGATTCAAAAATATATTTTTAAATGGCTTCTAGACAAATAGTGTGACTTTTAAATGATTTCAAGAAAAAGGGGGATATTTCGCTCTAATAGCTTTGATGATTATTTTCATCTATGTCGATATCCTTAATTATTCTCAATTGAGGTTCATATGATACAATACAATCTCCCATATTGTATCGAATGATTTATGTTTGACTGTGGATGTTCTATTTTAATACCATTCATGGTTTGTGGATAAGTATTGACATTTTGTATGCTAGTTTTAATACGAATGTTTATGTTATGTTTTAAACTTTACATATGAGGAATGAATAGGACTTAGTAAGTGATGGGTGGAGCCCAATATAGCTCCTCGATGCATCGGTAGGTACCATGAAACAAACTAGAGTCTTGGCATGAGGCCGTGACAAAATATTAATTTTAGTCTTGGCACGAGGCCTTGGCTATGTGGTTATGATAGTCTGGCATTATGCATTCCATCTTTATGAAAGTGGTTATTGATATTGCATGTGGTTATTCGACTTGTAGAATATCCATGTGAGTAAGTAAATAGAATTATTTCATTATATCCTTCCATATTATTCTGAAGTCCAAGTTTAAAAGGCTTTTGTTTTAGTCATACATTTCCTTAAGTGTTTATGCTTATCTATGAAAGCTTCTGCTATATTTTTATCCTTACTGAGCATCTGAGCTCACCCATTTCAATGTTTTATTTATCCCAAGATGTGAAGAAGTAATTTATGAATGACCTAGAGGGATATTATGAGAGGATATGAAGACAAGATGTTTTTGCAGTTTTTTTACCTTATGATGTAATGTAAGACTTATGAATATATCTAGTGTTTCCAAGGCTACTAAACTAATCGACCATTTGAGACTTCATCTTTTTTTGTGATCATGCCAATGTTATGTAATAATGAACTGACTCTGGGTAACTAGGGTCGGGGCGTTATAGTTGGTATCAGAGGATGTTTAGTTCAAACCATGGAAGCTATATTTAGATAAACTCTGATTAGTGCACGTACACCTAAGATGAACATTGAGTATTAGTATAGAAGAACTTCCTAGAATTATGGTATTTTAGAGATTTTGTGAGTTTTCTGAGAAATACATCCCTGCCTAGATACGAGCAGGTAGAGGCGGCTCTGGAAAATATGTACCTAGGGGTAAAACCCGAAAACACCGCTTTGAGCTAGACTCAAACGGGAACTGGTGCCCGACAACGGGCCTTGCTGTACTCTTGGTTATGACACACCCTAGGGATATGATTAAGATAATTTACATTTTCATTACAAACTAATTTGAAGTATTATATATATAAGATGAGAGTAAATGACCTTGGTTAATCCTAATGTGTTTCAAATTGATAATATGGTGGCATGTTAATCTCTAAATGATTTTATGACTACTGTTACTCACACAATGATTTATGGTTTTATTCAATGGATGGATTCCAAGGAAGTCAGAGTGACATTGAGAATGATGTACAAGGTGGGAACGGTGGTGGGAATTAGAAACAAAATGGAATGTTGATAGGCTTAAATGATATCATCTTTATGCCAAATCAAAATTTCAAAAATATGATCAACAATATATATATTAACCAATTCCCAGACTCAACAACGAAGGGAAAGGTGATGAATGATAAGAGCTACAATAGTGGATACCATGGATAAAGGAATCCTCAATTTCCATCATGTAGGAAATGTGGAAGGAGACACCCAGAAAAGTGTCTCAATGGGACAAAGAAATGCTTTACGTGTGGGAAGGAAGGACAAAAAGTGAAGAATTGCCGAAGAAAAATGAAGAGTACTATTGAAGAAGATAAAAATGGTCTCAAGAATCCATTTATAGTCATTTGTTGTAAATGTAGGGGACCTGACCATTACCCGAGTGAATGCCCTATTCTATAGGATATTTTCTTGGTCAAAGAAGAAGCTCTGTGGGAATAAATGGTTAGAGAAATGTTTAAAAAGTATTTGTTCTCCTTGTTGATGGGTTTACTTTGGAATAATTATCTCTTGTATTTTTAACCCTACAGTTTTCCATGTGAGCATGATATTTGAGGAAGAATTATCTTTTCTATTGTGGATATAGTTATAAATAACCATTTGGTTTTATATGATCGTTGGGTTTGAGGCAATTATAAGTCATTATAATTTGGGATGAAAATGAAAGGTATGAGATAACATTTGTGGTTAAATTATGTTATGGTTATTTTGAGGAATTTATGTCATTTTGGTAATGTTATAAAATATAGTTTTTTAAAAAGGATAACATGCAGACTGTGTGACAACCCGTCGCGTCGGACAAAGCTGTGGGTATCGAACCCTCAACCAAAGTGCGATTGGGATTTATCCCCTACCACTGGACTACGTGATGTCCCTAATTAGTGTGACTGTTATTTTTATTTAAATGATTTTATTGATCAATAATAATTTGATTTGGGTTATTATGTCTTATCAAATTAATACCCTTAGTTAGGAAAATGATTTGGTGATTAAGTGAGAAATGATATTTTGGAAGTTTTTCGCTTTGTTGTGAACACTATATGCCCATGGAAAATAGAATAGTATGGGATTTCGTTTGAGGAGTAATGGTGGATTTTTATCTATGTTTTTATTTTGGATTTATAGTGATTTGGGTTATTAATGGAAATGATTAGGTTAATTACTTTTAAATATGTGACCTTAAGAGTAATTAATGTCATTTGAAGATAAAATTTAATGTGGAAGACTACATTCATATAAGTTTTGGGATTCAATATTAGTTTGGATTATATTGAAGTATTTTAAGGAAAATTGATTATTGAATGGTATTTACTTAGCATTGGGGTATTGATGGTTTAATTTTAGAAATTAAGATTAGTGTTTTTTCTCTAATGGTATATCCATTTGGGGGATCATCAGATATTATACTAACCATTTTGGTTTTTATCAATCCTTAAAGACAAGGTAAATATATAGTTTATCCTACGTGGATCATGTATTTCTATAGATGTTTATTCTAGATCTTCCATTGTGACCAAGTCTTCTTGAATACTCATTGTTCAAAAAAAAATGAGTTAGTGGTAAAAATTTATTAAAGATTGAAACTCTACTTAAAAAGTAAGTATATATCTTTATGTTCTTAGTCAATATCATAAATTAATTACTATTCCTTATTTAATGTCACTTAAAACCAAAAATGTTGTCTGTTTACTTTTCCTACTGGGAGACTAATGACCGTTTGTCGTAACAAAAATTTGTGATTTTCTTATTATTAACTTTCTCCTGATCATTTTTTGTATCCATATCCAGCAGAACATAACACTTATTTTATCGTCCATATCCATGTTTTCCTACATGGAATCTTAGTATTGGTTATCTTGGGTGACCTTTATACCTCTCTTCCTTTCTTTTAAAGTGACGGTTTTATTGACTCTTTTTCCGATGTGGGACTTTCCATTATAATCTCTACCCAATTTTTTAAAAAAAATTGTGAGGATGCAATTTATTGAAGGAGGGGAGAATGTAACACCCCATGATTCCACAGTACATTTACCTTTGAATAATGCAATGGCGTGCATTGTACGCAACTTCGAGATTCTAACACACCACAACCAATCAAACTAGCCGTTATGAATAGTAATAACTATTTTTTGAAACTTCATAAATTTTATCTTTCAAAATAGACTTAATTTTTTTATTTTTAATAACGAAATTAGATTAGGGTGAAATTTTGGTACTTTTCGGATAACTTTCATATTTTGATGAATAGTGAAAATCACTAAATTTTAATTTAAAACAAATTTTTTAATCAAAATAATTAATAGTGATAAATTATTATTTTGAGTGGTTTAAATGTATATTTAGAATATATTTTTACCATTTAATACAATGTTGGTCATTGGTTGTCTTTTCACATTTAAACCAGACATAAAAAAATGTCATTCTTTTGATAGTTATTATCTCTTAAAAACACGCCATTTGTTTTGACGACAGGAATTAATTCTTAAATTAATTAATGCATGTGATATGTTCTGAATTTGGTAAAATAGAAATAATTTTTGAATTCATAATATCAAATATATCTTAGGCCTAATTTTTGGTATTTTTCTGGAAACTTTCATTTTTTGATGAATAGTGAAACCACTAAGTGGTAGTTAAAAAACTAAATTTTTAATAAAACATAATTTTACCGCTTATGTGAGTGGAATTTCAAAAATCCGAGAGACACAGTTAATATCAAGGAGTAAAATGTGGTTCAATGAGATGAAAATAATTTTTGGTGAATAGTAACTTTTTTACTTTTATTTACCACAGTTAAAAGTAAATAGGGTAATTAAGGGTAAAAATGATATTAATATTACCTTAACACATGTCCTAATTCTATTGGATAAGTGTATCTCGACCAAAAACAACCATAGAAGTAAAATATTATCATTTAGGTCCACTTGTATTAGATTAGGACATTTATTATTATGTAATTCAAGAGTTAAAAGAGTTAAAATCAAATTTTATTTACTAAAACATTTTTAATATAGTGTTATACATAAGATAAATTCGATTGTAAATATTAATTATAAAGATAATAATATTTCCTACATAATGGTATTTTATTTATAATTTTTAGTCATTAAATAAATTAATTTATTTATGACACATTGGTGATATAGTAATTACCTAATTAATGAAATATTAAATTAAGTGATATTATAAATATCAAAATAAATGTAATTTGCGACTTTTTATGAATTCCACTAATTTTCTAGGTTAATATGTCATATTAGGATTGATTATATAAATTGTTCTCGAAGTATTAATGCTGTTATGAATTTATCAAAAACAAAATACCCAATAGTTTCAAAATTGACATAAAATAGTTTTTAAAACAAATATTGTATTATTAATTTATATTCAATTCCTAAAAATCTACGGTTTGGCCAAGAGACATATATCATGATAGGTGTATCATTAATGGACCACTTTGTGGTCTCTTGGATGTATATCGTATGTTTATTAACCATATAATATAAAAATTCCAAGAGACATTGTAAAAGTGAAACTAATTAACTAAGAGTTAATACTTAAAGATAAGGTTAATATAATGACCCAAAACACTCTAAATTATATTGGATGAGTGGTTTTAGACCCATCCCCACCTTAACCTTTAAATAATCCACTTTTAGGCCATTAGAAACCGAATATAAATTTATTATAAAATAATATTTTTTTCTTTTCCAATTATGCCCCTCACCCCTCTTATAAAAGGGCACCCCCCCCCCCCTTATCAATAATTCACACATTCAAAGCCTTTTGGATCGTCCAATACCTGCCCAAATACTCTCTCAACGTCTCTCACTACAACCTAAAGGCCATAGTTTGATCAGAAAGCCAACCTAAGGATCCCTTTTGATCAAATCAAAAGGAAGAACCTGAAGAAGAGGTGATGTTTTCACCACCCTCTTTCAAGTTCATTTCTTCTTAAACTTCTTATTTTTTGTTATTTATATTCTAAAATGAGAACTCCAGTATCTTCTGTATACTGTGATGTTATTATAAATATGGTACAAACATATTCAGTATTCTATCCATCCTTTCAATGGCATGTCACCATACGTGCGTACGTACGGCTTACCGTCTCCACGTCGTGGTGTAATTGTAATTCAATAAATTATTATTTGGATGAGTATAATAATGATGTGTAATTAATGTAAATAATAAATATAACATGATAATGATTCTGTCTATATGATATACCATCCAAGTATATATTATTTTAACATCAAAAGAATGATATTGTCGCTCGTGCGTACGTACGGACTACCATCTCCACAAACACGATGAGATTCATTCTCCATCATATCCATTCTAGTATAATTATCATTTGATGATTTAAAATAATTTTGAAGGAATTGATATAATTATGGATATGAATATGATAAAACCTATCCATAACAAACATGACTTACGTAACAAGGAATATAAAGGAAAACGAGTAAGTTAACACCCGAAATGATTATAATACTAAGATATTTTAACAAATCAATGTTAAAAGATCATATATGATATCATATTAATGCAAATTATTCTTGTATAATTCAATAACAATTATTTCACCAATATACTGGAGGTTAACCTACCGTCGACCAAGGAAAATGTACAAAGTAAGGGGTTTCTTATCTCACTTTTAATTCTTTGAGATTTCCATTGTTCACCACTTATTTATTGCATGTGGAGTGTGTACTACCCATGATTGTATTCATTGGGTAATATAATTTAATTTATGGATATTTACATCATCATTGTACTATCATTCTCTCATGGGTGCATGTTTCATAAGTTACCAAATCGATAAGGTAATTTGAAATTTCAATTTCCACTCTTTCGGCTTTATGCATACTTCATTGATTATTTTACTCCATGATTATGTGTGGAATAACTATTCATTTGATTATGACATAATTTCCACTCCACTTTCTATAGATATACTTTTTATACACATAATCACTCCATTTATAAATTCTCAAGTCATCGGTATGAACTTGATATGAGTAATTTTTACTCAATCTCGATTTGTTGAGATAAACATCTAATTCATTCATGTTGTTTTTACAAGAATATCTGTGAATGTCCTTTTATTGTTTTATACTGAATATCCAATCATATTTAGTGTATTTATATTTTTCACACATAATTATGTGGTTGATTTATCCTTAACCTAAGGATACAGCTTTTATGAGAGATTTCATCTCAATTTACATTCCATTGAGACTTATTTGTTGTTATACACCAAATCACTTTTATGTGGTGTATATAATGTACATTGACATAGTATATCATGAATCCCTTTATTCTCATGATATTACAAATTTTTGTTTACCTCAATTATTTTTATTCAAGTGTCTCTCTTTTGATTAGAAAATCTAACTAAAATACAATTTTTAAATGTTTCAAAGAACTATTCTTCTAAATCATTCTCATTAATGTCCATGTTTTAAAAATGGTTTTTAGGATTTATTTATATGGACATTAAATTTTTAAAATATAAACTCCTTTTAGAAATCTCAAAGTGGTATGAGACACTTTGATTCAAAAACCTATTTTTAAAGGGCTTCTTCACAAATAGTGTGACTTTAAAATGATTTCATGAAAAAGGGGGATATTTCTCACAAATAATTTTGATTATTATTTTCATCTATGTAGATATCCTTCATTATTCTCGATTGAGGTTAATATGATACAATAAAATCTCCCATATTTTATCGAATGAGTTATGTTTGACTGTGGATGTGCTATTTTTATACCATTCATTGTTTGTGGATAAGTATTGATATTTCGTATGCTAGTTTTAATAAGAATTTTTATGTTATGTTTAATACTTTTCATATGAGGAATGCATTGGACTTGTTAAGTGACGGGTGGAGCCCGCTATAGCTCCTTGATGCATCGGTAGGTCTCATGAGACAAACTAGAGTCTTGGCACGAGGCCTTGAAAAAATCATAATTGTAGTATTGGCACGAGGCCTTGGCAACATGGTTATGATAGTATGGCATTATGCATTCCATCTTTATGAAAGTGGTTATTGATATTGAATGTGATTATTCGACTAGTAGAATATCTATGTGAGTAAGTAAATGGAATTATATCATTTTATAATTTCCATATTATTCTGAAGATCATGTTTAAATGGATTTTGTTTTAGTCATATAATGCCTTAAGTGTTTATTCATATCTATGAAATCTTCTGCTATATTTTTATCCTTACTGAGCATCTGAGATCACCCCTTTTAATGTTTTATTTTTTCCAGGATGTGAAGAAGTAAATTATGAATGACCTGCAGGGATAGTATGAGAGGATATGAAGACAAGATGTTGTTGTTGTTTTTTTACCATATGATGTAATGTAAGACCTATGAATATATCTAGTGTTTCCAAGGCTACTAAACTAATCGGTCATTCGAGACTTTATATTTTTTTGGGATCATGCCAAAGTTATGTAATAATGCACCGACTCTGGGTAACTGGGGTCGGGGCGTTACAGATTATGAATCTATGATTGGAGAAATATGACCAAAAATTACAAGTCAAAACATACATGAAAAACAAAAAAAATTATTTCCTAAAACATGGAATTATTAATAAATGGCTAATGAAAGGTTATACAAATAATTTATGGTATGATATATTTGTATTTATTTCTGTAATATATGTATAATAAACTTATATTTTTTGTAAATTATCATTCAATGAGTATGACAGAAATCAAGACTTATTTTAAGGTTTTATTCTCTCAATTTTCCATTATTGAGGAAATTATACTATGAACTTATATTCTTAAACGAAGTGTACATACATCTAGTATAACATTTTCAATAAATAATTTATTTATCCTCCTGAAATTTTATGTTTTAGATTAGGTTTTCCATTTTAGGGATTATAATTGAATTTTACAAAAGTGGTATGGGTTTTATGTTACACTCTATTCATTTATTGATATTTTTTATGATTATATTTCCGCTGATAAAATCAAATAATACATATCTTAGGAAACTGATGAATTTTACTCTCACCAATTTCAATCATTATATTCTAAAATAAAAGTACCATTTCCACACACTTTATTATATAAAATAATTGATATTTTTTTACCAGAAGCTTACTTTAGTAATCTATTTGGTCGGAAATCTATTTTCTCTAAAAACATGTTATCTAAAAACTATATCAAAATTATTTTTTATTATTATCATATAATTTTCACGATATATTTTTACCCATTTAATAATTTTTATATTTTTAGGTATGAATATTCATGTTATTTTCCAGATAGTTCCGGTTTGGATTTTACCAACAATATGGAATGAATCTCTATTTAAAAATATACGTCAGAAAAAAACATTGAGTCTTCCTGATAAATCATTTTATTAAAGAATACATTAAACATTTTAATAAATATTTTAAAGGAAAAATATTTAAAAAATAATTAGGTTCTAAAAAGTGTTCTTCAATGTATAAACGGTATTTTCCTCAAGAAATGTTTTATATGATCCATCCAAATCATTATACTTATATGGTGACATCTATTGAAGTTAACTATTTTATAAAGGGGATATAATCCAAGGATACCTTTATTATTTTGTATCAAAATGGCTGATAATTTTTATAGAATGATTTTTATGAAACAAATTTCTTTTATATGGGTTATATTCTGATAAAATTCCTTTTAAACCCACTTCATTTTCCATGGGCTATTCTATGATGAAATGATGAAATGATTTTGAAACATGTATCTTTTCGATAAGTTTTGTTCTAATAAAAATGTTTATGAAACACATTTCAATTCATGGGTATTGTTATGATTAATTTAGAGACTGAATGTTTGATGTATAGGGACATTACATTACTTTTTGCGGAATATATGATACATAACAAAAACAGACACACAAGGACTGTAATAGTTTAGTGTCTTTGGAATCTCGAAATATAATCTTCTAATCATGGTGAAAGATCTCCAACATCTCTCGTAAAGATCTTCCCCTTTTTTTTCTTACCTAAAACATTTCTTTAAATCATGGGGAAAAGATAACATAAAAATGGTGAGCTAAAATGCTCAATAAAGTTAATCATAGAGAACATAAAACAATCCATAAACATTTGAATGTAAAAACTTGAACATAAAATCTAAACCTCAAAATCTTGAGCGAAGACATAAATCATGGAAGTTCGTAAGGCATATATCATAAAGGAATAGCATGGGAATAAAACATTTATTTGTGAAAAACCAATAAGCACATGATATGATTTCCATAGTAGCCAATGCATTGCTGCCAAGACCATCATAGTGGATAAGGTCCCTTTCTAAATCGAGTTCATTCCTCATTCCAGTCATGTATCACTGAACCAGATTAACTTACCATTCCAGCCATTTCTATCTCATGAGATATAAATCTTTACCCAATGAATTGGAGGGAGATATTGGTCCGAACCATCACATAATGAAATCATTCTTACTTGTGCTACAACATAAACATAAATCATTCATCATAACCCAATGAGTAAAAATGGGTTCCATATACATTATCCCATCATAACATAATCAATATAAAAATAATGGATATCATTTCATAATAAGAAAAGTGAAACCATTTAAATCATTGAGATATTATACTTGAAACGTACACATATTAAAAAATGTCATCTTAGATGGAAAATGGTTTTGATAAAACACTTGAAAATAATTCTTGAGAAAAATATCCTTTCTTCTTAAAAATCTGTTTCTCTTCACAAAATGCTTGGAAATTATAAAAGAAAAGGATTTTATTGAAAATAACCACAAAATCTTATAGAGTAAACATCATGAAAATAAGGTGTTATGAAATAGTAAAAATCCGTTCATGCTGTATAATTTAAAAAAAACATTATCCTCGTACTTTTTTCAGAAAAGTCAAAAAGGACCTCGTGTGGTAAACAAAAGTAAGATTCCTTTCATAACATGTAGTAAATTTCATAAATGGGTAAAAAGGGATTTAAACATACATGAATTTTTTTTTAGAAAAAATGGTCATGGATGATAACAATAACCCCAGTAAATACTTACGAATAAAAAATATCGGATAAAAATGAGATTTAAAAATTATCACTTACCTTTGGTCTGATATTCTTTGTAAGTATCTGAACCTCCTCTTCTTTGACGTGCCTCTTCGTAATCTTCTCTTAAGGCAATATAGTTGGTATTTTGAGGAGACAAGTACCTCTATAATGTTTCTAGGGAAGGTGATAAGAGAAATTGGCAGGGTTTGGCCGATTTTCAAGGCTCAAAAGGGTGTGGAGAGAATAGGGAAGGGGTGCCCTTTTTATAAGTGAGGAGAGGGGCACCTTATGAAAAACATGAAATATTATTTTATAATAAAGTCATATTCGGTTTATAATAGCTCATAATTGATTTATTTTGAATCTAAAGTGGGGATGGGTCAAAATCCTATCAACCAATAGTTTTTAGACAAGTTTAGGTTACTATTTTAACCTTATCATTTAGATTTAACTCTAAGTAAAATAATTTAACTTTTACCGTGTCTTTTTGTTTTCTAACACTATATGGTTAATAAATGTACTATAAAAAGCCAAAAGAACCCCAAGTGGTTCATTTATAATATATATATATATCCTTATCTAAGTAATTTGGCCAAACCATAGATTTTTAGAAATAAAATAACAATTAATAATATAATATTTGTTTTAAACACTATTTTATGTCAATTTTGACACTATTTGGTACATGATTTTTGTGAATATTATAGCAGCATGATTTGTTCCAAAAACGTTAATTAAATCAATACTAACATTTCATATTAACTTATAAAATTAGTTGAATTTATAAAAAGTCTCAAATTACATTTATTTGGGTATTTATAATATCAATTATTTTAATATTTCATTATTTAGGTAATTACTGCATCACAATTGTTTCATAAAAAAATTAAACTATTTAATGTCTAAAAAATATAAATAAAATACCATTATGTAGGAAATATTTTTATCTTTCTAATAAAAATTTATAGTTGAATTTATCTTATTTATAACCCTATATTAAATATGTTTTAGTTATTATTCTTAAATTTTAACTATTTTAACTTTCTTTAAATAGAATAATAATAAATGTCCTAATCTAATCCAAGTAGACCTAAAGGGAAATATTTTATTCCTAAGGTTGTTTTTGGTCTAATTACACTTATCCAATAGAATTAGGACATGTGTTAGTGTAATAATAATATCATTTTTACCCTTAATTACCCTATATACTTCTAACCGTGGTAAATAAAAGTAAAAAGTTACTATTCACCAAAAATTACTTTTATCTTATTGAACCAAATTTTACTCCTTGATATTAACCGTGTCTCTTGGATTTTCGAAATTCCCCTCCCAAAAGTGGTGAAATTATTTTTTATGTAAATTTTCAAATTCTCCTAGGAGGTGGTTAAAAGACGGTGAAAAGTTCAATAAAATTTTTATATATATAAAATTATTATAAAATTACTAAAATGGATTAAATTGAAATTATATAGGTATTATGTATAAATTTTGACCTAAAATAAATTTAAATAAAATAAATAATTATTTAAATAAAAAGTCAGGTATTAAATAGTAACCCAGTTTTTTCACTATTCATCAAAAATTGAATATTTTCAGAAAATACCAAAAATTCACCCAAGGATAATTTCGATAGTCCAAATCCAAAAATTATGTGCATTTTGAAAAATAAAATTTATAAAATTTAGAAAAGTTGGTATTACTATTCATAACGGCTAGTTTATATAACATATCGTTGTTTAGTGAAACTCGGTATTGCGTACAACACACGCTATCGTGGAAGGTCGCGATTGCATGTAACGCAAGCCAATTCAGGGATGCGTGTAGTGAAATCTCCTTTTTGTGTAGCGTAAAACACTAAACACAAATTAAATTAAAAAGAATAATTTTCATAAAATCGTGGGGTGTTACATTCTACCCCCCTTAAAATGAATTTCACCCTCGAAATTCATTGGGGTTATAAATGGATTACTACTTGAATGTTTCGTTCATAGAAACCCAAATTGTAAAAATAAACACTAAAAATTCATTTTAAAAAGGGAAGTTAGAATCATAACTGTCACCCAAAGTAACTCAACACTAGGTTTGCACATATGACAACATAGGTGAAAATATGGATATGGAAGAGAAATATAACCATGAACTTCTGATAAATAGTGTTAGAGGACATGGCTATAAAAAAGACAACAATCACAAAGCCATAAATTTGTGATGATCTAAGGTAAAATCTAATTCATCAGATATAAGGGCACTAGTACCACATTTTTGGTTTTCAAGATTGTTTCCCTAAAGATGAAGAAATTAGAATTAGAAGAAATACTTTCTTAATTTTGGTACAATATCACTGTTGGTCGTTCCTTAGACAATTTCCACGTCATATCTTAAAGAAATGAAGTTGAATTTTTCATTCGTGAAGTGTTAGAAGATCATGAGATAAACTAATGGGTCATTCCATCAATCTTAAACAAATGGTTGGAAAAAGTTATCAAAAATACATAAGTCCATATATAGTGAGATTAATCATATATAGTTCCTAAAATGGACTTATACTTCATATATCATAATTCATAATATAATAAAACTAGTTTCTACTAACAAGGGACTTTATGTAGGCCAGTGGATGGAAATAAAGGCCTCTTACACTTCGGTTGTGGGTTCGATTCCCACAGCCTTGTCCGACGCGACGGGTTGTCGCCCTCCTGTAGGTTGTCCTTTTTCTAAAACTACATTATTATAACATTCCATAAATAATATAGAAAAAAGTTCTAGCCTTAAACAATACTTAGTTATGTCCAATAAAATCCATTCCAATATTTAGGATTATCCAAAATACTTCTGTCCAAGCTCATAGTATAAAGAAAACAATTACTAGAAATGTCATCTGTCGAGCATGTGAATACCATAATTTATCCCCATTATATCATACGATATTTCTTGTTGGTCAAATTACAATCATGTTAATACTTGACTCATGTATTCTCTTGAAAAATGAATACCCATTGATTCTTAGTGAAAACATTAATGCTATCATGATTTAACACTTTCCACATACCAAAATCCCAAAATTTTTATATACTCAAACCATGATAAAACATTGTCCTTATATCAATCATGAGCTCATGAATACCATTAAAAATATTATTTTCTCCTTATCCCTTCATTATGTTCATACCATCTACTTTCCAAAATATTTGATTTACTTTTCATGGTTACTGGTACCATATAATTATTGAAAACAAAAATAAACCAATACATAGATATTCCAATATTCCACAATACTATAAATTAGATTCCACAACATTAAATTTGAATCCTGTTATATAAACACATAATCATTCCACTACATTGTTTTTATACTCAACATCGCCAATAGCGATCGCATGTGACTTCCCATGGTCCTTTTCCTTAGGAGGATGCTCATGTTGATCATCATTAACCCTTGGATTAGGGCATTTATTAGAATAAATTCCCCATTTCTTTTCACTTGAAGAATTGAAGTGTGGGTAGAGTGTTCTCTATAGTCTTTTCTCTATTCACGTCATTAGAAACCTTTTTCCTATTACTTTGTCACTCACCTTCTTGATGACCTTCTTTTCCACACGTGAATGATTTCCTAGTACCTTTTAGACAATATCCAACATGCTTCTTTCCACACTTTGGGCATAAAGAAACATTCACATTCTTTTCACCATTGTTCTGAGGTTTTTCCTTTAACTCCATCTGTTGTTTCTTGTCAAAAACATGATTTGGATATGTTACACCAAATTACAGTTCTACCTTGATATCACAACACACAATTAATTCATAGCTACTGAGGTCTCTTATAGCTAATGCCCTTCGAAGACTTGGTTTTAAGCCACTGAAGAATCGATCGACTTTACTTTCAGGTTGGATGATAAAGCTAGATGCATACCTTGTAAGTCTTGTAAAATTCACTTCGTATATACTAATAGATTTATCATCCTTCTGCTTAAGCTCAAGGAACTCCTCTTCCATATTTGTTCGATGTATATGAGTGAAGTACTTACTGAAAAACAAGTACTTGAACTCGTCCCATTCCATGGATTCAATTTCATCTTGGGGCCTTGTATTCTTAATTAGAGTCCACCACTGGTCTGCTTCACCTTCTAAATGGTAAACAACTAAAATTAATTTTTCATGTTCTGAACAGAAAAGTATGGAAAATATCTTTTCAATGGTACAGATCCATTGTTCAGAAACAAGTGGATCAGAATACCCATTGAAAGACGGGGGGCGTTGCCTCATGAAGGACACAATAGAATATTGTTCCCTTCTCTGATCATTTGGAAATCTAGAATGATTCATAGCTTGTGTAAGTATAGCAATAATATTTTTCACTCCATCTCCCATTACATTTGGTTGCTTGGGAGGAAAATCATTGCATTTTCTATTACATTGATTAAAACGATTCCTTCGGGTTCCAACAATCGTCTAAAACCCAAAAAGAACAGTGTGAAAGGAAAAAATCGTCCACGGAAAAAAACATAATATAGGGGGAGTTCCTTCAATATCTAACATCTTAGGATTAATTATAATATCGTTACCATAATTATAGTACTATAACCTATACTTATACCTGACCATAGGGACATCCATAGACATACCATAGAAATATATCAAGGGATCTCACTAAAGTTATCGCATCCTAGTTTCCAAAGGTTGACTAAACCTTTCCTCTGATACCAACTGTTGAGACCCAAAGAATGATGTACACGGAAATTACATTAATTTTTGTGGAATACTTAATACATTACAAAAATAGACACACAAGGACCGTAATAGTAAATTGTCTTTGGAAACTCGAAATATAATCTTCTAATCGCGGTAAAAGATCATAAACATCTCCCGTAAAGATCTTCCCCATTTGTTTTATTACCTACAACCTTTATTGAAATCTTGGGGAAAATAAAACATAAAAAGGGTGATTTCAAATGATCAATAAGGGTAAAAATAGAGAACATAAAACAATCCATAAACATTTGAATTCAAAAAATTGAACATAAAATCTAAACATCAAAATCTTGAGCAAAGACATAAATCTTGGAAGTACGCAAGGCATATATCATAAAGGAATAGCATGGTAATAAAACATGTATTTGTGGAAAACCATTATGCACATGATATTATTTCTATAGTAGCCAAGAAATTACTGCCAGGACCATTTTAGTGCACAAACTCCGTTCCTGAATCGAGTTCACTCCCCATTCCAGTCCTGTATCACTGAATCAGATTATCTTACCATTCCATCAATGTCTATCTCATGAGATATAAATCTTTACCCAATGCATTAGAGGGAGATATAGGTCCCAACCATCTCATAATTAAATCATTCTTACTTTTTCCACAACATAAACATAAATCATTCATCATAACCCAAAGAATAAAAATGGGTTTCATAAACATCATCCCAACATAACATAATCCATATAAAAAATGCATATCATTTCATGATAAGAAAAGTGAGAACATTTAAGTAATAGAGATATTATACTTGAAACATACACATGTTAAATAATGTCATCTTAGATGGAAAATGGTTTTGATAAAGCACTTGAAAATAATTCTTGTGAAAAATATACTTTTTCTTTAAAAATCATTTTCGTTTAACAAAATGCCACACAATTTTTAAAGAAAAGGATTTTATTTAAAATAACCATGAAATATTGTAGAGTGAACTTCATGAAAATAAGGCGTTATAAACCCGTAAAAATCCATTCATTCCCAATAAGTGAAAAAACATTTTCCACGCACTTTTTTCGGAAAATTCAAAAAGTTCCTCGTGTGGTAAACAAAAGTAAGATTCCTTTCATAACATGTAGTAAATTTCAGAAATTGGTAAAAAGGGATTTAAAAATACGTGAAAATTTATTTAGAAAAAATGGGAATGGATGATAACAATAACCCCAGTAAATACTTAAGAATAAACAATCTCAGATAAAAATGAGATTGTAAAATTATCCCTTACCTTCGGTCTGATATGCTTTGTACATATCTGAACCTCCTCCTCTTTGACGCACCTCGTCTTAACCTCCTCTTATGGCACTAGAGTTGGTATTTTGAGGAGACCAGAACCTCTATAATGTTTATATGGAAGTTGAGAAGAGTAATTGGCAGGGGTTGGCCGAGCTTCAAGGCTCAATAGAGTGTGAAGAGAAGAGGGAAGGGGTGCTGTATTTATATTGGAGGAGAGGGGAAACTTAGGAAAAACATAAAATATTATGTTATAATAAAGTCATATTCGGTTTATAATACCTACAAATTGATTTATTTAGAATCTATAGTGGGTATGGGTCAAAATCCTATCAACAAATATTTTTTAGACAAGTTTAGGTTACTATTTTACCCTTATCATTTATATTTAAATCTAAGATAAATAATTTAACTTTGACCGTGTTTTTTTTCCTTACACTATATGGTTAATAAACATACTATAACAAGACAAACGAACCCCAAGTGGTTAATTTTTAATATATATATCCTTATCTAAGTCATTTGGCCGAACCATGTATTTTTAGGAATAAAATAACAATTAATAATATAATATTTGTTTTAAACACTATTTTATGTCAATTTTGACACTATTTGGTACTTGATTTTTGTGAAAATTATAACATCATTATAAGTTCGAAAAAAGTTAATTAAATCAATACTAATAAGTCATATTAACTTATAAAATTAGTGTAATATATAAAAATTCTCAAATAAAATTTATTTGGGTATTTATAAAATAAAATATTTAATATTTCATTATATAGGTAATTACTGCATCACTATTGTGTCATAAATAAATTAAATTATTTAATGTATAAAAATTATAAATAAAATTAAATTAGGTATAAAATATTTCTATATTTATAATTAATATTCATTGTCGAATTTAGCTTCTGTATAACCCTATTTTAAATATGTTTTAGTTATTAAACTTTGATTTTAACTATTTTAACTCTTCTCCAAATAAATTAATAATAAATGTCATAATCTAATCCAAGTGTACCTAAAGGGAAATATTTTATTCCTAAGGTTGTTTTTGGTCGAATTAAACTTATCAAATAGAATTAGGACTTGTGTTAGGGTAATAATAATATCATTTTTACCATTAATTACCCTATTTACTTTTAATCGTGGTAAATAAAAGTAAAAAGTTACTATTCAATAAAAATTATTTTTATCTTATTGAACCAAATTTTACTCCTTGATATTAACCGTGGCTCTCATATTTTCGAAATTCCACTCACAGAAGTGGTACAATTATGTTTTATGTAAATTTTCAAATTCTCCTAGGAGGTGGGTAAAAGACGATGAAAAGTTCAATAAAATTTGTAGATATATAAATTAATTATAAAATGACTCAAATGAATTAAATTGAACTTATATAGGTATTATGTATCAATTTTGACCTAAAATAAATTTTAATAATATAAATAAATATTTTAATAAAAAGTCAGTTTTTAAATAGTAACACAGTTTTTTCACTACTCTTAAAAAATTGAATGTTTTCAGAAAAATACCAAAAATTCACCCTAGGATAATTTCTATATTCCAAATCCAAAAATGAGTTTCATTTTGAAAAATAAAATTTACAAAATTTAAAAAAGTTTGTATTACTATTCATAATGGCTAGTTTATATAACATATCATGGTTTAGTGAAACTCGGTATAACGTACAACACATGCTATCGTGGAAGGTCACGATTGCGTGTAATGCATGCCATGTCAGGGAGGCATGTAGTGCAAGCTTATTTTGGTGTAGTGTACAACATAAGACATCAATGAAATTAAAAATAATATTTTTCATAAAATCTCGGGGTGTTACAGTTAATGTTTTATGTTCTTATGTAATGGATAAATATTATTTAAATATGATATATGAGGGTCTTATATCTCTCTCCAATATTTTTTTTTCAATATAAATATAAAATGAGATTGAAATGTATAGAATGGAGAGTTAACATTATTCAGTATGTGAATTTTACTTCTGTAATGATTTGGAGAGTGAATATTGTCTACTATGATGATTTTCAGAGTGAAACCATTCTGAATTGAAATACATGTAAGTAGACCTTTACTAATATGGAAATTATTTTTTATGCTTACCTGTATGATACAAACTATGGTATTATGCCAATATTATGATCTCATGTATAATTTTCATTGATTCCCTTTTGATTAATTACTTATAAACATCCAATAATTATTCTGGGAATCGAATATATGAACATTGATATGTACGGTTTAATTTTCAATTGTTATTTTCATGTTATCATACCCTTATGTTCTTGTTATTGTCATGTATCTCCCTTTTTTACCCTTACTGAGCATCTAATCTAACCCTTTCTGATTTTCCTTTCCCTAGGTTTTGATGAAATGTATTATGTTTGATATCCTTAGGACGTTTTGTCGTTATGAATATCATAGCTAGATAAGATTTAGTGCACTTATGGACATGGATTCTAAACACACTAAAATATTATGGGCCTAAGGAAAGTGTTTTTTTATGTAATGAATATTCAAAAATATGATATAATTTTGATGTATGATATATATGGGTTGCTATATTATTTATTATAGAACATGTTATTAAGGTTATAGTCTCCCAAATGATATAAATAGACCATCAATTCTATTCGGTTTCCTCTTGCATATAGGGAGGATATCATGAGTTCATCTGACCCTCCAAAAAAGATCTGTTTGTTTTTGTTAGTGTGTGGAAAACATAATTCAATCCAAAATATAAAAAATTTGATGTTCACACTATATAGATCGAACAGTATATGTGTAATTAATTACTAAAATAACATGATCTATATATATCAAAAAATAGAGGTATTTTTCAATTAAACATTACAATAGTGTACAATGGAAACATAAAGGATGTTGATAAAAAAGATAACCACCAACAAAATAGACTTATTCAAACATTATAATAACAGAGGTTGTCAATAATCAAATTTTTTGACACTGGGAGTTCAATCCAAAATATATTAACATAATTATATATATATATATATATATATATTAAGAAACTAAAAACCCATTTAGGTAAATCATATTGTAAATGATTTGGGAAGTAGTTATAAAAAATAAAACATAATTGAGAAAACAACTTTTTTACAATAACATTAAATAAGAACTAAAATATCATATGAAATGGTAAACTCTAAAATAGTTACATTAATTTATTTTTAAACAAGAACTTTATAAAATAATATCCTTTAATAAATTCCAAAATATTATAAATTTTATCTTGGAGAAATTTAAGGGGAGGGAAAAACATTTAAATGAAATAAGAAAAACCAATTATATTATTTTTAAAATATTATTTTAAAAAATAATCATTATCAAATGTTATATAGATAATACTTTTTTATTTTAAAAAATTCAAAAATATAAATATAAAAAAAATTAAATATGTGGATTTGATAACCCAAGAATATATGAATCAATTTAATGAAGAAACAATATAACCTAAAGAAATTATATTGGTCATATCAATATAAATTATGAGAACCCAAACACCTGAATAATGAAATATTCAAATATGTATTTATGTGTAAAAAATTTATACAATGATAAAATAACACATAATAGAATAATAGGGTTGAATTTACCTAAAATATTATAAAAATGATTATGTGAATGATCAGAAATAAACAATTGAGAATTGGGTAACCAAAAAAACATCTAGATTAAAACATGATTCAAAAACAATTAAAGAAAATAAATTAATTTAACATATAATATCCTATGAATTAAAATGAAATAATTTAAATAAAATTTACAGGATTATAATTCAATAAAAAATACATATAAACATGTGTCATTTCATGTAATATGTTCCGTAGAAAAGGAATTGAGACCTTGGAATACATTAAAACATTAATAGCATTCGAACACAATCCCTTGAAAGAGAGGGCCTTAAATTAAAATTAATATAAAATTAACATAAAATAATTCACTATATCATATATCAATTTGGTATAATACCATCCATATAATATAAATTTTATTCCTAATAATAAACATTTCTCAAAGAAAATAATTTTTGATGAAAACACTTACCTTGTGCGAATCAATTATTCACTGGAACAAAACATCATTAATAATTATTTTATGTTCATTAAATTAATACCAACAAACCATATTCATAAATAAAACCATTTATACTTATCATTCATAATCATTCTATATATATATATATATATATCTTTATGTTTTAAAAAATATAGCAATGTACTATAAGTTTTCTTTTTTTCATTAAAATAGGTTCCTTAAATTAATTTTCATATCTATTTTTTAAATTTAAATAAATTATTATATTACATAATTTACATTAGTTTATGTTAGATGATATTTTCTTAATATATAATTTAATTTCTTATCATATTTCCATTGAACAATGTAAATGAAATCATCAAAGATCATGTTTTAGGTTGTCTTAACAAAAAGATGATGTTTTTTAAATTAATGTCCTAAATTCTAATATTTCTTTACGAGAACCAAATGATATTTCTTTATATATTTATATATTATATTAAATAGTGTATCCTCTCGATGTAATCCATGAAATAAATTTATAATATTGTTAGGTAAGTGGGTAAAATGACATAAACTTGAACCAACCAGGATAAATGGACAATAATTAGTTGGTATGGTTATAATATAACCATATGAAAAGAATAATGATATTAAAATTTCAATTTGAGTTATATATATAAATTACTAGTAATTTTAAGAAAATTTAATGGTGATAAAATTATTACATAATTTGAACAGATGGTTATCCTCTTATTTGGCATATTTTTAATGATTAAATTACTTATTATAATTTGTTCATCATATAATGAAAATGTTCTCTAGTTTTTCATAATAAAACATTAATAATTTAAAATCCCTTTAATAAAATTGTTATAGCCATCCTTTTAAAGAGTTTATGGAATATGAAACACAATTTATCAAGGAGGCGGTAGTCATCACAATAGAAGAACAACATTTTTTTTAATAAATTGATAGGGTTTATGAATAAATTATTATCATAACATGAATATATAAATATTAATGTTTCTAAATTATACAAAAAACAATATATTTTTTTGTATTATGTAAATTTAAAAAATATAATTATGGATAAAATATATGTACTTGATAATACATACATCAAAGACAATAATTTTCTTTGGAACTCTCCATGAAATTAAAGAATTTTTAATTATTAATTCTAACCAGAATCATTTAATTATTGGTCATGTCTATAGGAGAAAAAATTTATCAATTTTAAAAGGATAAATTCATTATATGGATGACTTGTTAAGTGGTAAAGATGTTTCAATTTTATAATATAATGGAAGGGTTATCTGGGAATATCACATTTAATTTTGTTAATATAATGATATTATTCAAGTGAGAAAGGAAAATAATGTGAAAAATAAGTTTGTACAATGAGTTTGGTTCAAAACTCAAATCATACAATCATTTTTCGACAACTCTTCATTTTTATTGATTTTTTTAAAATTTAATATCTTACAAAAATTTAAATTTACCGTGGTAATTAATTTAAAACATAGCAATTCTTTTTAGTGAAAAAGGATATTATATAACATTCAAAATAAATTTATTCGTAAAACTAAAATTTTAAAACAGATTTGTTAAATAAGTTTTCTAATAATATCAAATGTTAGTTTTTAAATAAATACATGTAACCACATAAAAATAGTTTCTACAAAAATTCTATTTTCAAATAATATATTTATATATGATAATATTATTTTCTATAAAAAATTTCAGGAAATAAATTTATTATTTATAGTTAAAATATATAATATTATAATAACAATGTATTAAATAATTTAACCTAACATTAAGATAAATAATCCAAATAAAATAAAAAAAATGTCTTTTTTTCTAATGTTAAATTATTATTCATTAAGAAATGCTACAAATTGGATTTATACGGACAGATAATTCTATTTAATGAATAACCATATTTTATAGATAGATATTTTATCCTATATATTTATTTTTTATATTAAAAATAAATCATATATGTTGATAAAGTTGTAAAAATTACATGACTCGTGAAAATCATAATTTTAAATATATAATAATGTTTTGAAAATAAATCAAATTCTAACCAATTAAATTTTTATATAATGAATTCAAAAATTAATTC
The DNA here is from genome assembly GCA_963277665.1 of Viscum album. Classification (NCBI taxonomy): domain Eukaryota; kingdom Viridiplantae; phylum Streptophyta; class Magnoliopsida; order Santalales; family Viscaceae; genus Viscum; species Viscum album. Next base: position 1,120,428,302 of record OY728120.1, read on the forward strand.
CATATTTTATAATATCAAATTACAAATTTAATATACCATGTTTTCAATAAATTCTTAAATATAATGATAAACCATTTTATTGAAAAATGATATTTTCAAATTTTCACTATTTTTACTCTTTTTTTTATTTAATTTAACAACTAAATGGTTGTTAAAAAATATTCATATCAAAAATATTTTTCCATTAATCATATTTATCTTGAAATATAATTTTTTATCACTTAGAAGGAAATTATTTTAGGAAAATACATTTTTAAAAGTAATGATAACATTAGTCATTTTATGTAAAATATTTGTATTTAACTCGTATTAAAATTATCATTTGATATAAATATAAATATAATTCATATACTAGTTAGAAACTTTAATTAACAAAATATATTAGTTTTAAACATCATACATAATATATCACGATTTCATTTAGTTCAATGTATCATGAGGATAAATCCATCAAACTCATTGAAATATTTAGATGTATTAAAATATTATATTTTTGGGGATTTACATCCATCCTAGAGGAATATAAATATTGAATTACAACTGTATGATTGCAATCGATTTATTATATAATAGTTGTTTTTATTTTTTTGAACTATGATTATTATGGTGGATAATGTTTTTTCATATTTTTTTTATTTGTGATTATGATATCAAGAGAATCCTTTCAATTATATATTATTTTTTTCCTTCTCTTCTAGTCAAAAGCCATTAACAAATTATGAGGTGTGTCATAGGCCACATGGAACTCTGATTAGGGAAATACTATGTGGATCTATGTAGGGAAATCATGAATTTCTATTAGAATTACATTATCTATATTTTTTATTTTTTATTTGGCATACATGGAATAAAAAAGTGTCAGATATTTTCTTGAAAATTAGACTAGGGGTTCAAGATTATATATCTAATGAAATTTCTTGATTAATAAGGATATAGGATTATTGTTCTTGGTTTTTATTTTTATAGTTTTTATTTTCATGAATCTACGATCTTTTTATTTGAAATGTTTATTTTTTAATATTGGACTATAGTAAAATGAATATTTTTTACTTGAATCATACAGATAATGTTCGAATCATAAGAAATATGTTCACTTCTGTGTTGTTGATTTATATTTTAATAATGAAATATATTTTTTAATGTTTTAGAAACATCGTATATGGTATTTTACTATATTGAATTTTTGTACCATTCTACCAAGATGAACCATGGTATTTTCTCCAACGAGGGGTCATGAAGATCATATAGATAGTTTTTTTTATAGTAGCTTTATATATCCTTCATATGAGGTATTTATAGATACAACTGATGTATATTTTCATGTATTATATGACTCTTATATGATTAGAGAATAGAATATATTTTGAATGAGTGTTTGGATTCCTCTATTTGGTATAAGGAAAGGCATGTAGATTTCTATGGGGCTCAGATAGAAAAAAATATACGTGTATTTGTATTGTGGCTAGGTATTGGGGGTGGATCATTTAGATTCATAGACCCAATAATAATGATAATATGTGGTACGATATACAATTGGTAGATTTTGAGATGATGATCAAGGATTTTTGAATGATGTGGGATATGTTAGTGATTGTGTGGTCTTCCTTGGAGGGTATATGAGATTGAGGGATTTGTGAAATGGAAATCATAAATGGTGTTCTCTCCAATATGAGATTGATTTTCTTTAGGTGATTGGTATGTTTATTAGGTATATGATCCTATTACTGATTTCATGTGAACTATTAGATTACGAGTCATATTTTGTATCCTTGTTTTTTGGGAGAATCATCTCCTTGGGAAATAATGAGATTGGATTATATTTTGGGTGAGAAGCACTAAGAATTTTCATTCATGTAACACAATTCTTTTCAAAGAGGAGAGTGAGTGTTGAAATGGAATTTAATAAATTCATGATGTGTAATGGATAATGTTTATCAGTTACACATGGTTTTGTTTCACCTGTAGATTATTAAAAGGTCATATGTGGGTCGTGGAATGATGGATTTGATGAGGAACATGTGGTCTTGGAGGCATGATGTCTTGATAATAATGAGAGGTTTTTCTCTATGATAGATAGTAATAATTAAAATGTTAAAAATAAAATGATTCCACTAATCTGATCAATAACCTTGACTATTTTTCCCATTATAGGATGATATTTTCTAAGAATAGTGAAAAACATTTGATGATGGACCTATGACATGTTGCACATAATTATTGGTGTAAGGGAATCAATATGGTGGGGATAAACCATTGTTGGGTCATACCCCATTTTGGAAGAACATTTTTTTATATCTAGGATTTCATCAACAATATTTCTAGAATGAGGGACACATGAGGTTCACATTGGTCCTCAAATGAGAGGGAGATGGTCACATATGTTCTATGATTTATGTAATAGATAAGACACCAAGTATATGTGTTGGGTGATTTAATTTTTTTTGGGATTAAAAATATATATTCCTATTGAGTAAGAATCATATTATTCATGGATGATATTTACCTACATTGGAAGGGTGATGGATAATAATAAACCAATTGGTGGATAATAGAGATGTAATTGTGATACCAGTGTGTAAGAATATTGATTTTTTAAAAAATACATAGTCATTAGTTTATCATTAAATTAGTTTTTGTTTTGTATGTATACTAAGAGTTTTCATAGGTCATATGATAGAATTGATTTCATCAAAGAGTGAGTAGGATCAAAGTATCATTGGTTCTCATAGAATGTGTATAATTGATAGTATGTGTTATTCAAGAAACATCCATTGAACAAAACTAACATATTGGTTTTGAAATAAGTATGGTTATTTAAATAAATATATGATTCCTATATTATGTAAAGGAATATTTAGTAGGATATGTGGGGGTGTGTCTATGGTTAATGTACTTATGTTTAAGAAATTATTGTCTGAGAATGACTAAACATATTTTTTTAATGGGATAATTTCAGGATTTCTTTTAATTCATCTAGTGGGTTGAGGTATTACTATAAGTACACTTTCAATATGTTATTTTATTTTTCTATAAAACCTTGACCAATAATATACCTTTTTGAGTGGATTCATATTGTGGGGATCACCAAAATCCCATGACGAATTTTTCATCATTTTTTTTATTTTCTGATAGATGAGTACAATATAGAACTATCTTGAAAATGGTTGTGGAAGAGACCATGTAGGTAGGTATATATTTCATATTTAACCATGTTTTTGGGAGATTCATAGAATATATTCTTTTTAATCCACTGATTAAGCTCCATGCATATGTGGTGAGTTAACATCTATGGTGGGTTGGGATTTTCTTCTAAAGGTCAATTTTGTCTTCTCAATTATGATATGTGTTTTGGTTGGATGATTCTAAAGATATGAAAAATTATTGTTCACATAAATCACATCATTATGGGTGAAAATAAATCATTTAAATGTTTCTTCTTATGGAATCATTCCATGGATAAGAATTAATCATGGAATAGAGGTATTATGTCCTTCCATGACTACAGGGTGTCAAAGTGTTGTAATAGTGTGAAACTAGTTGGTCTTTTCATGATGAGTGGGTGCATAAAATTTTGTTTTTGTGGATTTTTTTGTTAATATATATAATATTATGTATTATTTACACACCTTTTATAGGGTTTCATTCCATTAACATGTTACTTAGAACTAGGTATGGTGAGTTTTATACGTTTACCTATTCAATTATCAAATAGAAATTCTATTCACACCTTGATAATTAGATCATGCTGTGATGGGAGTTTGAGGTGGTTTCCCACACCAAGAATGAGGCAACTACACATTAAATGGATGGCCATATATATTTTAGTTTTACCATTGAGATAAATTATATGTCATAATATGGGGTTTATGGCAGGTGTGGTAGGTTGCATGGTATTTTCTTCTAGTTGAGGGAGTTGTGTCATGTTAAGACCCAAGGGGATATTCCATGATGAGTGTTCTAATGATCACACCACACTATGATCCCTAGGGTCATGTTCTGTTGCAAAATAGGTCTAATTTTTTAAAAAAGAAATGTATAGATATGTTATTGATTTTCTCCTCATGATTTAGAGGAAGAGGGGGTATACATAGTATGTTTTTCTATTAGGGTCCTGGTGGTGCTCCATACATTCTATTCCCCATGGTAAGGTGTGTTCTAAATTTAATTACATGATATTTTTATAGAATGATATTTATCCACATAATCATTTATTTTTCCCAGTTGAAGCTCTAATATTTTTGATGATCCAATCTAGGGTTTTGTTATCCAGTCCACTAGATCAATGTGGAAGCATGCCGATTCTGTTGGGATTATTATTCATATTTTCATGTGGAGATCCTCTGAGGATGAAATAAATATATTTGGTTTATTTTTGATGATCATATGTTTCCTAGTGTTTTTTTGGTTTTTATGCCTCATTCATTTAAATAGAATATGTAAATATAATTTCCTTATTTACTAATTAGGATATTGTGTCTATGAAAAGAATTTTAAGTGTTGATTAGAGATTAGATGTGGAATGTTTGAGATTGTCCAATGATATGAGTATATTGGTTAGGGATAAATCCTTATTATGGTTTTTGATATGGTACAAAACTATAAGCACATTTATGATGAACTGCTCAGGTATTTTTTTTGTGAATTGGGATAAAAGATATGATAAATATGTGCCAAAAATGTTAAGATATATGGTTCCATTAAGCCTCCCCAAGAACAGATGAGTTTAATTTTAAACATTGGGTGTTTTGGTTTCATCAAATTTCAATATATACATGGTTCATATGATACTATATGACTTTTCAAGGTGTTTAAGATATGAGGTTTAGGGTTATCAGGATTAAAATATAGTTTAGTTTACATTATATGGGCTAGTCAGGTTGGCATTATAGGTATAGGCCATGTGTGGGTTGTGAGACAGTCACTCAGATATCCCAAGACTAGAAACACGAACATAAGGATATTGTAAAGGAATTTTCGACGTTGTGATATAGATTATCCATTTGGAGATAAATTATGTATAATGTGGATGCATTCCTATAGTAAATGGGTTTTTTAGATCTTAAAAAGAAGTGTTGATATGTTAACCATTCAAGAGTTGTAATATTTTCTAAAATAGTATTGGTGTTAGGATGTTAAGAATCATGGGATGTGATATAATAGTGTGGTCCTTGGTTTTTAGGAATGAGGTTTATTGTGATAAAATTAAATGCATTTTTATTGATATTTGATTTCATCATACCTGTGTGCGTAGGGACAATGAGATAAATAATGGTTGAATGATTCAACATAATACATTTAAATATAGAATATGGTGGATTTGAGAAGCCCAACTGTATCAGCGCTAATATTACAGCGCTGAAAAAGCTAATTTTTATCAGCGCTTTCTTAGCGCTGATAATAGTAATATTTATCAGCGCTAGAAAAGCGCTGATAAATATGATCTGTATCAGCGCTAAAATATTAGCGCTGATACAGTTGGTCTTTATCAGCGCTTTTTGAGCGCTGATAAAGGTTGCCTATATAAGCGCTAAAAAAGCGCTGATACAGAACACCTCTATCAGCGCTCAAATTTCAGCGCTGATATAGGGTATCCTTTATCAGCGCTCAAAAAGCGCTGATAAAGAGACCCGGTTTCAGCGCTATAATTGTAGCGCTGATACGGGGAATCTTTATCAGCGCTTTTCTAGCGCTGATAAATCATAATATTATCAGCGCTAGAAAAGCGCTGATAAAGCTAGATTTTATCAGCGCTTTTCTAGCGCTGATAATATGATGATTTATCAGCGCTAGAAAAGCGCTGATAAAGATAGATTTTATCAGCGCTATAATTTTAGCGCTGATAAAGGTAGCCTTTATCAGCGCTTTGTTAGCGCTGATAAAACCTTAGTCGACTTTTTTATAAAGTCGGTCGCACAGTGCCCTCGTTTTATCGCAGCTAAAGCTCTCGCGGAACTGTAACCCTGCTACTCTTCTCCCGAATACCGCTGCTGTGTTCGCTTCGCCGGAGCTTGCCGCCCTCGGTACAGTCGCCGTCCTCCGCCGCCCGCAACACCCTCGGCCGACCTCCACCGCCTGCCGCCCTCGGCTGCCCGCAACGCCCTCGGCCGCCGTTCTCTGCCGCCCTCGGCCGCCCTCCGCCGCCCTCGGCCGCTCTCCGCCGCCTCCGTCGCCCTCCGCCTCACTCGGCCGCCCTCGGTCGCCCTCCGCGGCCGCCTTCCGCAACCCGCAACGCCCTCGACCAACTAAGGGTATGAATTCTATTCTAGTTTTATTTATTTGTTTCAAACATTCATGGAATCCCTTCAAGTTGTTATGGAATGTATAAAACCTACTAGAATTTGTCTTATGTAATGGAGAGTTGAGGCATGGTGTAGTTTAATGTCCTAAAACCAGGACCTTTGTGCAGGTTTCCATTTTGTTCTGATAAGGAGGGGAAATGATTCACCCTTTTCACTATAGTATAACCAAGAATGTTCTACCATAATCATGCATGAGGGGGGGGGGGGTGGTAGATGTAAATTTTAACCTAGGGGTTCATGAATCCAAGGATTGATATGGTACTTAAATGTCATAGGGTGTTTGATGGTAGTAAAATCCATTATTGAGGACGAAATTGTCTTTGGTTGACATGCATTTTTAGTGGGAAACATATGCAGATCCACCAGTACATATTGTGATTAGTCAAATAAAGGTGACCTTAGGATGATGACCGCTCATTTCCGATGGCCATGGAAGGATATGAGGATTAAGACCTTTTTGTGCATAGTGTATGGTTTTTGAAAGGAAGAGGCCTGAACATGAAAGGGTAGATGCAAGTCAAGATTTCCTAGTGAAAATGATAGAGATGTTTTCTCTTATAACGATGTGGTAAGGTTCCCTTATGTAGGACCGACCCATGCATAGGGACAGAACATTGGCCACACAGTTTAATGTCTTGTTATAAGGACCTACCTATATTACATCCTCCCATACAGATTTAGATTATTCATGGGAGTGGATAATTTTTTTCATAAGATATCACTAGTGGGGAAAACCTCACATTTCACTCCACTATGTAGATTTATTTAATTCATGGGAGCACAAGGGGAAAACAATCTTTATTGTGTTTAAAATTTCATCTGTAGATTTGGCTCCGACATAGTGACAATGGGGAAATTTATGTCTCATGAATAGACCCTAAATATGATGTTTATGTATCACCATGTTTCTTGTGATGGAAAGAATCAAGCTGTACATAGATATTTTAAGTTAAAACTACATGCATGGGTCTAACCCACACAAAGGGAGGGGGAATGTTTAGTTTTTGGGGTGTCTGGACTAGAACATAATGACTTAGGCATTACTATAGAATCAAACCAACTATAGTACTTGAAATCATGCATTTTAGAATCATGCAATTAGAACTATGGTAGAACTTTTTAGTGTCATATTGTGGGGACTGATTCTTTGAAAATCCTGAGTAACTTAATGGAAAATCAGTCTAAGATAATTTGACATGCGCTGGACATGAAGGTGGAGAAAGGTGTAGACTATGACACCAGGGATTCTCGAATCGATAAGAATAAGTCCATGCACGCAACTTTTTACCATGCACGCAACTCTCTTTACAAACTCCTATTGAATGCAATTCTACGCGATTCAAAGCCTCATATTTTCTATAAAAGTTGAGATACTAAATTAAGGGGGTATCCTATTATTTATAATCGTTTCTGAACATGAACACATGTTTATCCCAAAGTGTGTAAAACCATGTTTGATGTCACATTAGGTGCATACGTATCTTTTTCTCCTAATAGAGTGATAGATAATCATCTTTTTAGTGAATCTAATATTCTTTTTTATGAATCTTGATTATAGGTTAGACTACTTGATCTCCTTCCAAGGAAGTGGTTCCCTTCTACTGTATTTGGAAGTCTTCTTTTGTGTACTTGAACCATAAATACTAATATTTGAGATTCAAATAGGATGAAGATGAATAAAGATTGGATGGATTCTAATCGTTTAACAATAGAGTACGAGAACGGAGTGAAAGAGTTCATCAAGTTTGCAAAGGATCACACAAAGGATCCTTCTCAAATCCTTTGTCCGTATTTACGTTGTTGTTATTCTAGACTACTTACTCCAGAGGAGTTGGAAGAACATTTGATATGTCACGGAATAGATCGGAGTTATAAATGTTGGAATAAACACGGAGAAAAAGCGAATGTAGCTACTGGCTGGGATAAAACTGCGTTTTATGGATCGTCAGATATGAATACAAATATAGATAATGAAGAAGACCGTATGGAGGATGTGATTACAGATGTCAATGATGATGAAGATCGTATTGAGGAAATGACAAAGACAATTCAAGATGAACCCCGTGATTGCCCAAAATTGTTTGAGAAGTTAAAGAGTTGTGCAAAGACGCCATTGTATGCTGCTTTCACTAAGTATACAACATTGTCAGCTGTACTGAAGTTGTATAAATTGAAAGCAGGCAATGGATGGAGTGATGTCAGTTTTACGGAACTACTTGCTCTCTTGAATGACATGCTTCCGGAAGATAATGAGCTCCCAAGCCGGACGTATGAAGCTAGACGAATGCTACGCTCGATGGGAATGATTTCTGAAAGAATACATGCCTGCCCGAAAGACTGTATATTGTTTCGAAAGGAGAACAAATCACTTACAGAATTCCCAAAGTGTGGTGCTTCTCGATACAAGAAAGATAAATCCAATCCTACGAAAGTTGTATGGTACTTTCCAATCATTCCAAGGTTTAGGCGTTTATATGGAAGTAAAGAAACTGCAAGACAATTGTCGTGGCATGCAGATAAAAGAAATAAAGATGGGTTATTACGTCATCCGGCCGACTCTCCTCAATGGAAGAAAATTGATCATGAGTATCCTGAATTTGGAAAAGAGCCGACAAACCTTCGTCTTGCGTTATCTACAGATGGAGTGAATCCTTTTGGTTTTCAAAGCAGCACTCATAGTACATGGCCTGTTATGTTGCTAAATTATAACTTGCCACCCTGGTTATGCATGAAGCGAAAATTCATCATGTTATCTATGCTTATATCAGGACCAAAACAACCAGGTAACGATATTGATGTTTATCTGACTCCTTTGATCGAGGATTTGAAGTTATTGTGGGACTCAGGTGTAATGTTGTATGATGCTTATAAAAGTGAATACTTCACATTGAGAGCGATGTTGTATGGGACAATAAATGATTTCCCTGCTTATGGAAATTTTTCAGGCTATAGCATTAAAGGAACTCAAGGGTGTCCCGTGTGCGAAGAAGATACAGAATCAATTAGGTTGAAACATTCATCGAAATATGTGTTTCTAGGACATCGTAGATTTCTACCTCGTCGGCATAAGTACCGATCTTGGACGACATCATTCAATGGAAGTTCAGAAAAACGCACAACACCGTCTCCACTAACAGGTGATCAGCTGTTTGAGAAAGTAAAAGATATGAACACTGTTTTTGGTAAACCATTTTCGAAAAACCTTACGAAAATCGGTTGGAAAAAGAGATCAGTTTTTTTTGAATTACCATACTGGAATTGTTTGTACGTCAAACATTTTCTTGATGTGATGCATGTGGAAAAAAATGTATGTGATAGTGTTATTGGAACGTTGCTAAATGCCCCTGGCAAAACAAAAGATGGAATTAAGGCAAGGTTGGACATGGTTGACATGGGAATACGAGAAGAGTTGGCTCCCGTGAAAGGTGAAAATCGAATGTTTCTTCCTCCTGCTGCTTATACTCTTTCTAGGGAAGAGAGATATCAGTTTTGCAACTTCTTTAATGATGTAAAGGTTTCAGAGGGGTACTCATCAAATATCAAGAACATTGTGTCAATGAATGATTTGAAGTTAAAAGGTTTGAAATCACATGATTGCCATGTTTTGATGCAAGATCTAATTCCTATAGCTTTACGTTGCATTTTACCCAAGAATGTTCGTCATACGTTAACCAAACTTTGTTTGTTTTTCAAAGCTATATGTAGCAAAGTTTTAGACCCGGGGAAATTGCCAGCTATGGAAAAAGAAATTGTCATCATATTATGTGAATTAGAAATGTTCTTCCCGCCAACATTCTTTGATATGATGGTTCATTTGATGATTCACTTGGTGAGAGAGATTCGACTTTGTGGTCCTGTGCACTATAGATGGATGTATCATGTTGAACGGTATATGAAGATTTTGAAAGGATATGTCAAAAATCGAAGTCGGCCAGAGGGTTGTATAGTGGAGCGATATATTGTTGAGGAAGCCATTGAATTTTGTATTGAATACCTATCTGATGTGGAAAGCATTGGTCTCCCGAAATCTCGTCACACTGGATGCATTGAGGGTGAGGGAATTTCTGGAAGAGAAGTTGTAACAATCAGTATTACAGATCGGGAGCAGGCTCATCTTTATGTTTTGCATAACAGTTGGGAGGTTGCTCCATATATTGAAACTCACAAAGAAATTCTTAGGCATTTGAATCCATCGAGGGATGAAAAATGGTTAGCAGATACACATAATCACCAGTTTATAGGATGGTTTCAGGACCATATTTTTAAGCAGTTGGATGAAAATCCGAATTCAATTTCAGAACGACTTCGATGGCTAGCCGCTGGACCAAGTGTGTATGTATTATCTTACAGTGGGTATGTAATTAATGGTTATACATTCTATACGGATGAACATGATGAAGAGAGTACCATGCAAAATAGTGGAGTTACACTAGTGGCTGAAGCGATGCATGTTTCTGGTAGTAAGGATATAAATCCAATTTATGCAAATATGTCATACTTTGGCATTATCAAACTAATATGGGAGTTGGATTATACGACATTTCAATTGCCGATTTTTCAATGCAAATGGATTGATAACAATAGTGGTGTTAAAATAGATGAATGGGGATTTGTGAAAGTTGATTTTAGTAAAGAAGGGTACAAAGACGAACAGTTTATAATGGCATCACAAGCGGTACAAGTTTTTTATGTTCCAGATCCCGCAAACCGAAAGTGGTCGATTGTTCGGTTATCGTCCAAAACTATTGAGGGTTCCGATGAAAATTCAGTTGAGGACGATACTTTTAGTGGTACGTCACAATCAATTCGTAGCGGTCCCAATGCAGATGATGTTTTGTATGGTAGAGGAGACCACAATGAAGGGATTTGGATTGTCGATAGAGGTGTCAAATCTCTTCAACCTTTGAAAAAAAGAAAGAGAGTTCAGTAAACAAGTTATATTTTGTTTGTAATATAGATCTTGTTATCTCATGTTATTATCTTATCATTACAGAATTTATGTAATTTGAATGAACTGTTCAACCACTTTTGCAGATAATGACTTCTGCACATTCTGGTGCTCCTAACCTTGAGACTGAACAAGTCTCTCAAGCAGCTGCTGCTGCGGCTGCTGCTGCTCCTGCAGCTCATTCTGCTGCTACTTTTGCTCCTGATGCGGCTCCTGCTGCTCCTACTGCTGTGGCTCATACTCCTCCTCCTGCTGTGGCTCCTGGTGCTCCTGATGCGGCTCCTGCTGCTGCTCCTGCTGCTCCTACTGCTGCTCCTGCTGCTGCTCTTGCTGTTGCGGCTCCTTCACTTAGTGTTGAGGTCCAACAACCATCAGCACATGCCGTTGATATCATAGTAGATGAACATATAGATGATTTTGATATCGATGAAATGGTCGGGAATGAAGGACCGAAGTCGCAGAAATCACAGGTGCGTCGTAGTTTGTCAGTGTTAGCCAAAATTCTTAAGGCGAAAAGCAAAGGCATCAAATTTGAAGTCGGATGGAATGCACGAGGCCAACATGTGAATCCCAACAAGGCTATGTTTAGCAGTTACATTGGAGTTGTCACTCGGCAACGCGTGCCGATTGACGTAGATTCATGGCACCATGTTGTGTCCGGGTTGAAGGCTGTGATCTGGGAAGAAATTACGGTAACATTATGACATTATTTCTTTAATTAACTAGCAAATAAAATGATGAAACAGTGTCTTACTCTTCTCAATCTCTTGCAGAGTACATTTATAGTAGACGACTCACACAAGGATTATGTACTAAGGCTTGCAGGAAAGATTCATCGAGGTTTTCGTACTATTTTAACAAGATGTCACCTGAAAGATTCTAAAGGTAAAATAAACCCCCACCCACCCATTGTCTATAAGCACCTGATATCCCAAGAAGCATGGGATGCATTTATTGGCCGTCGTGGGGATGAGAAGTTTCAGGTACATTGTGAGTGATAATACGTTGTTTGAGGATACCTGTATTCATCACTTTGATTGTCAATATTTCATTTATGAAACAGAAACTCTATACTGAAAATAAGGAATGTGCATCAAATCCAACATACCCCTATCGTAAAGCAAGGATGGGGTACGCTTCATTAGAAAAGAAAATGGTACGTATTGTAAATTTACAGTAATATGGTTAGGTGCCAATAAACAACATCATAATTATCTTTCTATGTTTATATGTAGATTGATGAATCTAAAACCAAATGCACTTCTATCCCACGTCATGTGCTATGGAAGGAGGCATGTGTGAACAAAGAAGGGAAGTTAATAGATGAGAACACACAAAAAGTGTGGGAAATATGTGTAAGTATGACACGATGATAAAAAGATTTGTTTAAAATTGCTATTACATAAAAATAATTAGTTTTTTTCCTATATATGACAGGCACAGGAATCAGCTACTCCTGTAGCTGATACAGACCTATTATCGACGGCTTTGAAGCAGCCGGAAAAATACGGTCGTGTCAGAGGTGCAGGGTTTGGGGTGACACCCCGAGTATATTTTGAGAAGAAGAAAAAAATAGATGATACAGAGAAAAAATTGGAACAAATGAGCGAAAAAATAGCAACCCTTGAAGAAAAATTGCAATGGCAGGGAGAGTTGCTAGCAACTTTTATGGGTGGGAAGAAAAGGGAGGACACAACTCAGGAACAACCACCGCATGAACATCCTGCCCCACCCCCCACCAGCTTTGAGGCGAGCCATTCACCTAAACAAAATGTCTTAGCCGTGGTAATCAATATTCTAATAACGGTTCCCATTAAATATGAATCAGACAAACACTGATAATTTATCTGTACTGATCTTCTACAGGGTGATAATGATTGTGATTTATATCTGTCAACACCCACCTATCGCCTTGTAGCGAGGGCTACAGTGTTCAATATCCCAGATGCCACACTGCATAATAGACCACTTTCAAAAGATCATCTGAAAGTGACGATTACTGTAGCTCATGAGCCAAATGCAATGCTACCTATTCCACTTGATGACGATGATATTCATACGGTTGAAAAGGCTATTGGGACATTCATTTCATGGCCGACACAACTTGTAAGAGTACATGCAGACAAAGAGGTATTTATTTCCTTTTATTTTCAAGCTAAACCCTTAACAATTAATGAAAAGAGTGTCTGAATCAATGATTGTTGTTATAGACGGAGAAAGGAAAGGGGGTGACTAACATCGGCTCGAAACCATCTAAAGGATCGACCAATCGATCCCAAGGAGCTACTGAAAGCACAATAACACCACCTGTTCTCTTTCCACATTTACTAGCATTGAAGACTCATGTGGATACGAAGCTAAAAGATGGTAATAGTCATATAGTGATTTTCGAAGATAATATATACGGAGAGGAAAGTCAAGATTTCGTTGCTGCTGAAAATGTAAATGAAATCCTTGAAAACGGTTGGTTAGGCGTCACTGTTGTAAATGTATATATGAGGTATGTTTCCATGAATTGATTTTCTAAAAGCTGATCTAATGTGAAAATTATGACTAAATGCATTTTATATTGTTGACAGACGCATTTATGAAAAACAGTTGAAGGGATTTTCCCATGAGCCAAGATTTGGACTGGTTAGTCCTCATATCACATCAACACACCAAACAAAAATAGAGTCATCAAAAAGGGATGTAATAGTGAAGGACTTGCTGAAAACATTTGAACACAAGATTACAGATGACAGACTTTTCCTAATACCAACCATGCAGGGGTAATACTCTACGATTAAAGCATATCAATTATATTTTCACTTTTTTTATTACTTATTCCTTTTTGTGTTTTTAGGAAACATTGGTTGCTAATTGCGGTGAACTTGGATACTCCGAAGATTTATTTTCTGGATTCAAAGCTAGGATATCCATCAAACCGACCATACATGATGGAGTTTGTGAATCTGTAAGACACTACATCTTACGTTTTAGGTCTAAACATCAATTTATATAATATATATTATCATTTACTGAGGATTCTGTTATGATAGGGCGGTGTACCAATATCGTCTAAATCATGGTATGAGGACAGGGGCTAAGCATAAGGAGCCGAACAAGTACTACGTCTGGACAAATATCAGGGTATATATAATAAAATTTCACTATCCAAACACACCTCAACACAAGTTATTTATTCTCCTAATGATCAATTTTTTTGCAGTGTCCAAAACAAACAAACGATAATGATTGCGGTTATTATGTTTGTAAATTTATGAAAGAGATCGTTTTACATCAGCAAACAAGCATCCCTAAAGAGGTATTTCCAAAAACAATTACTAGTTTGTTTAAGTTATTTATTAATTCTTTATTTTTTTATTTTGCAGTACTACTATGACTGCCGAAAAGCCTCATACTCACAAGACGATATAGATGTGTTCAGAAACGAGTGGGCCGCATACCTGATGACAGACTGTACACAAATACAATGATGATCTGACTTGGGGACATGTACAATTGGTGGTCATTTTTGAGAGGGGTTAAGGGGATCAAAAGATGAAATATTGTTGTATGTAAATGTTCGTAGCAAAATTGTAATTGTTATTAAATAAAACATTCTTTCTCCAATGAGTCATTTTTCCATTTTAACAGATGATATGCACCAGCAACATGCAAGAATGTTGAACCACTAAAATGGTCGCTCTCTTGTTTAAAATGGACACCACTTTAATTGAAAACAACAACTGACCTACGGAAATCCGACCAGACGCATCTGGATTGCCTTCATCCTTTAGGAGAACGATCCACAGGTCCTTGGTGACGTGTACGAGTCAACTCCGCCTCAATCCGAGGCACGGTGTGACCGCTACCACCCAAAGGGTCGCTCTCTTGTTTAAAATGGACACCACTTTAATTGGAAACAACTGACCTACGGAAATCCGACCGGACGCATCCGGATTGCCTTCATTCTTTAGGAGAACGATCCACAGGTCCTTGGTGACGTGTACGAGTCAACCCTGCCTCAATCCGAGGCACGGTGTGACCGCTACCACCCAAAGAGTCGCTCTCTTGTTTAAAATGGACACCACTTTAATTGGAAACAACAACTGACCTACGTAAATCGGACCAGACGCATCCGGATCGCCTTCATCCTTTAGGAGAAGGATCCACGGGTCCTTGGTGACGTGTACGAGTCAGCCCCGCCTCAATCCGAGGCACGGTGTGACCACTACCACCCAAAGGGTCGCTCTCTTGTTTAAAATGGACACCACTTTAATTGGAAACAACAACTGACCTACGTAAATCTGACCAGACGCATCCGGATTGCCTTCATCCTTTAGGAGAAGGATCCACGGGTCCTTGGTGACGTGTACGAGTAACATGCAAGAATGATGGACCACATTTCTTTGGCCTTTGGACAAAAAAACCAGTAAAATCTCCAAAATACCTTCATATCATGCATGAACCAGTAAAATCTCCAAAATACCTTCATATCACGCAGTTCTGAAAAGAGTCACTATTTAAAAGAAAGTCACAAATTTAGATACATCTCTAGATGGTCAGTTGTTGATTTCACTTAAAAATTAGTCCATTTTTAACAAAACAGTGACACTGTGAGTGGTGTCGGCCACACCGGGCCTCGGATTGATGCAGTGTTGAATCGTACACGTCACACATGATTCATTGATCATTGTGAAAAAGTATCAACGCAATCAGAAGCCGTTAGATCGATTTGGCGTATGTACGTAAAATATTGTCCATTTTAAACTAAATACATACACTTGGAGTGATACCGGTCACACCGCGCCTCGGATTGAGACCCCACCCTTTCCCCTCGGCTGTCAAAAATCATAACCAGATAGTCAAAGGGTGATTTTGACAGCCGAGGGGAAAGGGTGGGGTCTGAAGACATTGTAGGATATGTCGAAGGGTGATTTTGTGTGTGACCGGTATCACTCCAAGTGTATGTATTTAGTTTAAAATGGACAATATTTTACATACATACGCCAAACCGATCTAACGGCTTCTGATTGCGTTGATATTTTTTCACAACGATCAATGACTCATGTGTGACGTGTACGATTCAACACCGCATCAAACCGAGGCCCGGTGTGGCCGACACCACTCACAGTGTCAATGTTTTGTTAAAAATGGACTTAATTTTAAGTGAAATCAACAACTGACATACGGAAAACCGACCAAACCCATTGGGATTCTATTGAAACTTAAGGACAACTATCCATGGGTCAAATGTGACGTGTAAGATTCAACCCCGCCTCAATCAGAGGCGCGGTGTGACTGGTATCACTCCAAGTGTATGTATTTAGTTTAAAATGGACAATATTTTACGTACATACGCCAAACCGATCTAACGGCTTCTGATTGCGTTGATACTTTTTCACAACGATCAATGACACATGTGTGACGTGTACGATTCAACACCGCATCAATCCGAGGCCCGGTGTGGCCGACACCACTCACAGTGTCACTGTTTTGTTAAAAATGGACTTAATTTTAAGTGAAATCAAAAACTAACATACGGCAAACCGACCAAACCCATTGGGATTCTATTGAAACTTAAGGACAACTATCCATGGGTCAAATGTGACGTGTTAGATTCAACCCCGCCTCAATCAGAGGCGCGGTGTGACCGGTATCACTCCAAGTGTATGTATTTAGTTTAAAATGGACAATATTTTACGTACATACGCCAAACCGATCTAACGACTTCTGATTGCGTTGATACTTTTTCAAAATGATCAATGACTCATGTGTGACGTAACATCGCATCAATCTGAGGCCCGGTGTGGCCGACACCACTCACAGTGCCTCTCTTTTGTTCAAAATGGACTTATTTTTAAGTGAAATCAACAACTGACATGCGGCAAACCGACCAAACGCATTTGGATTCTGTTGAAACTTAAGGGCAATGATCCATGGGTCAAATTTGACGTGTAAGAGTCAACCCCGACTCAATATGATGCCCGGTGTGGCCGACACCACTCAAAGTGCCTCTATTTTGTTCAAAATGGATTTATTTTTAAGTGAAATCAACAACTGACATACGGGAAACCGACCAAACGCCTTAGGATTGTGTTAACACTTTAGTACAATGATCCATGGGTCATATGTGACGTGTACGAGTCAAACCTGGGGTGGATTACATGGCTTTCCTACATGGAATATATCCCACTACACGTCTTTAATGAGCCAGCTACGCAGTTTATCCCTTGTACAGATACACAGGAAGAATCACACGAGATCGACGTCATGTACTAACATAGGGCAAGGGTGAAAAAGAGGACACAAGATCAAAGGGTAACACGTATATGTTTTTTAACATGCCATGTAATTTCCTATTGATATGAAATGTATATTCACACAGGCAACTGAACATTGGAGTTACCCAGGGTAAAGCGACAAGGCATGTGACCCTTTAAATGACACATAAAACCTGGGGTGGATTACATGGCTTTCCTAAAGTATTGTATATTTGGGTTATTAGATTCAATAAAAAGAATATATTATAAATCATAAGAAACTGTTTACTGAGAGATCTAATTGAAATCAATGGATATGATTACTTATTTAGTCACTATAATTGTGATATTTTTCAATTATTCAACAACTTGAACCAAATATTTCATATTTTAGAAAAATATACTGATTATACTTCATTTAATGGCATCTATGAGTGATTGTGGAATACAATTAGATGTAGGTCTATTCCTGCCCATGTCAAATGAAACATGATATCTAATCCTCTAATTCAAGAAAGCCCATAGGTCATAGTTTCTTCTCTCATGTTCTGATCTGACAATATTATCTATTTTTGATTCGGTTGGTATATTATTATTTAGTCCAAACCTTAATGTTGGTCAAGATTTCTAGTTTTGTTGTCATTTTATTCCATTCACTGTAAGTTTTCATCATTTTAATTTTCATTATTCTATATTTTTCCTTCATTATTTTCAAAAAAAAATAATTCTTAAGATACAAAGATATCATGTTTTGGAAATGTTTGCTTCATTATTATTTTTCATTTCAATTCTTATATGATATTTATTCTATCATTAAATTTAGGTGGTCTTCCTCTTCCATGAAACTAGAATTCTATAACAAGATATTCATTAATTCACAGAATTTATTCAAAATTATTATACAATTATGAAATAAAAAATGTATAATTTTACAATTTGTTGAACTTTACCATTCAAATCCAAATAAGGTATTCATTTTATTTAGAACTTTTACTGGTTTTATGGTTACCATATTCATTTTATGTCTCAAATGAGAACTAAGCATTTAATATTTTCAAAGTGATGATTATTATCTAAATACTGATTTTCTTCTCTATGTCTTGATTTAGTTGTAGTCATATTAGCATGTTATTTGTTAGTGTAGTACATTTGGATGAAAATTTTTGTATAATAGCGATATTATCATGTGTTTGGGTTGAACAATTCAATTTAATTGTGTATCGGGGGGTCTGTCAGGCATCTGACAGATGAGATTTGGAGGGGTTCTAGTGTGGGGGGTCTAGTGCTGGCCATGATCTATCTAGGTTGGGAGGAGGTCTTTATAGAAGCAGGGTAATCTGTCCAATAGGGGGTCTAGTGTGGTGGGGGGTTTGTATAGGTGGGGAGGGGGATCTGTCCAGGTGGGGAGGGGTGTCTTTCCAGCATGGGGGTCTGTCTAGGAGGATCTGTCCAGGTAGGGAGAGGGTGTTTGTCTAGCAGGGGGTATTTTTCCATGTGGGGAGGGGTGTCTATTACAGGGGGTCTATCCAGTGCGGGGTGGGGGGGTCTACTGGGGGGATCTGTCTAGGGGGATTTATCTAGCAGGGGGTCTAGTGCGGGGCGGGGGGTCTTTCCGACAAGGGGATATTTCCTTCTGGGGAGTGGGTGTCTAGTGCAAGGGGATATTTCCATGGGTGTCTAGTAGGGGGTCTAATGTGGGGGGGTTTTCCATGGGGAGGGGGAATCTATTCAGAAGGGGGTCTGTCCAAAAGGGGGAATCTTTCCATGTAGGTATGGGGTTTCTAATGAAGGGGGTCTATCCAGGGAGTATTCAGCTGGGGGGTCTAGTTCATGGGGATATTTCCAAGGGAGGGGGTCTACTGCTGGGTGTGGGGGGGATTTTTTCCGAGGATGGGTGTCTAATGTAGTGGGGAGAATATTTCAATAGGTGGGGCTATAGGTGTAGTTGGGGGGTCTATTGTTGGGGGGATCTGTCTAGGTGAAGGTGGGGATCTTTCCATCAAGGAGTTGGGTTCTTTCCAGGGGAGGGGTGATCTATCCATTAGTGGGGTTCGAGTTCATGGTAGGATCTATCCTATTGATACTGGTTTTTGTGCAGGTCTGTGGTTGGTTTTTGTGCAGGTCTGCTCGGCTGGCTGTACTAGTGCAGGTATTTTATTAGCAGCAGGCAGGGATTTAACAGCGCTTTTTTAGCGCTGTTAAAGGCGACATTTAACAGCGCTAAAAAAGCGCTGTTAAAGGAGATATTTAAAAGCGCTAAAAAAGCGCTGTTAAATGCAACATATAACAGCGCTTTTTTAGCGCTGTTAAAGGTATCCTTTAACAGCGCTTTTTTAGCGCCATTAAAGGTGACATTTAACAGCGCTTTTTTAGCGCTGTTAAAGGTAACATTTAACAGCGCTAAAAAAGCGCTGTTAAAGGACCCCCCCCCCCCCTTTATCAGCGCTGAGCTTTACAGCGCTTTTTTAGCGCTGTTAAAGCCCGATTTTAGCGCTGTTATTGCTCGTTTTTGTAGTAGTGTATTTGTGGGAAAAATCCATAGGAGTAGTGTTTTCGAATACTATTTTTGGTAAATTAGTTTATATATGACCTAAAAGTCATTTTTGGGATAAATGATTATTATGTATTAATATAGTATTGTATGTTAGTGAATTTAATTATTTGTTTCTTTTATTTAAAGGTGAAATATATACCATTTCATTCACCCTCATCATCATTAGCAACATTAGAGGGGTTTCTAGTTGGAGTGTATTGTGAAATAAAATGACTATTAATTAAAATTTATCTAAAATAAAATAATAAAATATAAATATTATAAAAACATTACATAAATATTCAAATTAGGATACTATTAAAAATATTAAGTACTTATTTTTAAAATTGTATGTATAAATATATTTTTTAAGACTATAATTTTTAATTTAAAAGAAATAATATAGCTGAGTTTACTAAGACCACAACCCAATTTTTTACCTCAAATAATGGATGTGGAGATAATATATGATTTGATAAGACAATATTAATAACATTGTATAAAAAATAGGAAATTAATGAAAAACATTATGCATCATCAACTATCATAATACAATAGTTTATTATCATTTTTAGAACCCCTTTAAATTTTTTATAATAATGGATATATTTTAAAATTACAGGTGTTTAAATAAAATTATTGATAATAGAAATATGTTTTTTGGATTAATCAAACAAAATTATCCAAGGGTGAGTATTTATTCATTTTATTGAAAGCATTAAATTGTTGGGTTGAATAGTAAAATAATATTTTTTCATATATACTAACTTCCATGAAATAATTCTAATATAATATAGAGATAATAATGTTTATAAAGTGTTTCTAAACTAAATAAAAAGGTAGTGATAAATCATTCCTCTAATAGTTAATGACATTACATGGGACATTATGAGAATGAATGTTGACTGTATCACATCATGATTATCCTTAACAACGTATAAGCTGTGTCAAAGATAAATTACATAGAAAACAATTTACCTTTCAGTAGTATTAGAAAAATCAAATTAGAAATATGAAATGTCCATGATTATTGTAATCAGTTTAAGTGATATATTTCAAAAATCTAGGAGAAAATTATTTTTAATCTAATGTAATGAATATTTGTGAATAAATATTCTAGTGTAATAGAATTTCGACTAAATGAAATTATCTCATGTAAATGTTTTAAAAATATGTTTTAGGAGGAATTCATAAATAGGTTTTATTGTGGGACACTTTCAAGATTCATTAATAAACAGAGAATAAAAAACATTAAAAAATTTACCTCTGGATAATCAGATTCAAAAATATATCAATAAAAAATAAGTAAATTTTATCAAATGAAGTATAGAGTGGATGAAAAAATGTTACATTTTAATTGAAGGAAAAAAGTTTTGTTATTTTCAAATATATTTGTTAAAACCCACATCCTAAAATGAATAACAAAAAACCATTTTAGAAATATGATAAGGTAAATATTGATATTAGATGAGAATAAAT
This sequence comes from Viscum album, assembly GCA_963277665.1. Classification (NCBI taxonomy): domain Eukaryota; kingdom Viridiplantae; phylum Streptophyta; class Magnoliopsida; order Santalales; family Viscaceae; genus Viscum; species Viscum album. Next base: position 1,120,449,809 of record OY728120.1, read on the forward strand.
GTTTTTTAGTTCCGAATTATTAAAGACAATATATAAAGGAAATGAAATTTTTATACAAAGGGTAACCATCATTAAATATGATGAGAATTATTCTCATTAAGGTGATACCATATGGGAATGAAATATTATATATGTGTAATATAGGAATTAAAATGATATTTTACACCCTTGATCCTTTTAAATTATAATAACCTTGAATATTTTATTGTATCAAACCAATACTGATTTTATTAATTTCAAAAAGAATCATTAAAATTAAATGAATAGAGTTACGTTAAAAAACACATAATTTTTTTTATTAATGAATAGAAATATAGTTATATAGAAGACATGAAATAGATCTTGAAGCAAGAGGGATAAAATTATTATATTAAAAGATACTAATTTGGTAGTATATAAACTCTTCGAGTGAAACCATGGTATATATTTTGAAATATGTATCAAGGGGTGAAAAAAGTATACTGAAAACCCTTACCCTAATTCATGACATATACTATGGGGATTGACTATACTATATAAAAAACTAATGATAAAAAAATTTAAAAAAATTCATATCTATAAGGTTTTATATAAATTATTTTTAATTATATCTACATGTTTGTTATTTACTTATTATCAATTTAAAATATTGTGTGTGAGTAATCGTGATCATTCAGAACATGTTTTGTATTACCTGTGTTTCTCTTCATTCTTATTCATAATATCATAATTCCAAGAAAATATATGAAATTATAATTGATGTTTTAAAAATATTTATAATGTTATAATTTTAATATTTGAAAATTTTTATAATGATTCTTATAAATGAAATCTGTGACATTATTATTTGATGGATTTTTAATAAACAAGTGTAGTTATCATAATTAAAATGTTTTTTTATTAATTTCACCACTAATGAACCAAAAATAGATCATTATATTGTGAATTAAATCGTATATTATCATATATTATGTTATCATAGTCGTTAATGCTTTTTTAAAATACATTTTTTGGAATGTTGTTAGATAAACCCAAACAAGATCATGGTAGGATTAATGAATGATTATCATTATGAATGTGGTATCTGTTGACATGATATCATTATAAAAAAATCATATCGATAATATTAATATAACCTTTAGGTTTTGAATCACATTTTAAGATACTTTAATATTTACTTATGAAAAAGTGAAAAATGTAATTTGTTACCTCATGGAGGTGGTATTTTGAACAACACACGGTTGACATTTTTAATTCTGGAAGAATGATAGGGAAATAAAGTTCATTATAATTTTTCATTTAAAAATAATAATAATAATATATATATCACTATTATTCATCAAAATTCACCGTTTTAATCTGTTAATATATACCATGGTTAATAAAATGTACATCGTTACTTCATTTAGGTGTTATTCCAGACAACATATGATTGGTTGGTCCATTTTTCATAAAAAAAATTGAAAATCGAAGTTAATATTTATTCCCTTGTAATAATTACATTCAAGATATAAAACAAGACGAATTTCATTATATAAGAATTTAAAAAATGATATTTTATGAGTTTGATTGAAAACAAAATAGGTTCAAAATAAAATGTTCTCATGTGGAGAACAATTTGATTACCATGAAATACAAATTGTAAATATAGGTTTTGATTCATTATATTATTACTTTATGATCCTGGAAAGGGAATATTCTTAAAATTGAATTATGATAAGAAGTGTTTCATGTGGAAACTCAATGATTGAATTTTTGATTATGGAGGTGGGGAGAGAGCCCATTTATATGTTTTAGAATGGAATTTCATAAATTAAAACCACATAATTTAAAGAATTCAATTATTAATAATGTTAAATGGCTTTAAAAATGATCAATATTTGAGATTCTATGAGATTTTGTAAAATAAAATGGTCATCCAATCTATTAGAAAACAATTTATTGCTTTTTATTCATTTTACATGATAGGTTAGCCCTTTATATCATTCTTTTCATACTCATATATTTTACTAAACATTTATCATTAAATAATTGTAATTATGCAATGGAATCCATTGCACGAAATCGTGAGGTTAAACATATCATGATAAAAAATTACTATAAAAATGAAAATTATAACCTAGTTGTTAATTTATAACGAATAACTATGAATAAATATATTATAATGATCTAACCCAATGAAAAATTATTATTTTATAAAAAAATTTATATTTAAGAAATACTTAAAATAGTAGTTTTTATTGAAAACAATATTTTAATTTACAAGGTAAAATTATGTATTAGATTAGATGTGAATTTTAATTAGTCCTTTTTGATTTAAAATAATATGATTATGGTTTTTAAAATGAATTAATACATAAATTTATCATAAAAAATTTTATATTTTGAAAAGTTTTTTTTCGACGAAATAAAATGTTATTCATAACATTTAATCTATTTTATATTAAATATAAATTTTCAAATTAAATGTTTTCAATCTTGTAAAATAGATGTCAAATTTGGATTAATAAGTTTTATATTTAGTAATTGTGCCCCTTTTATTTTTTTCCAATATGAATAATAACCATGGTTAATTTTGGTTACCATGTTGAAGGTTAAATTAGGTAGTTTAGGAAAATAATAAAATTATAATGATTATATAATGACCCCAAAATACTAAATTTAATTGGATTAATTAAATTCTTCATCTAATATTTATGGATATAAATTAAGTCATTTTATGGAAACTTTTCCATAAAAAAGACTTCTGTAATATTTTAATCAAAGAAAGACACAATGTGTCACATTCCTTGTCTATAAAATCCCTTATGTGTACAAATGTGGACACATTTATGTTATGAAAGAATGTAAAATCAAATATATACATTAAGAAAATAATTTTCTTAGTTTTATTTTTTACTTATTGTTGCACTTGGAAAATATTATGATATTTATAATGTTTTATTTATTGTTATTTTTAAGAGGTCTCATTCTTGTTTAAATAAAAATATTATTTTTTAAAAAAGGTCATGTAGTATATAAATTATACTATAAATATTATTCAGAATGATATAGAATTTATCTTCAACAAGGTATTATAATTATAATTTTTATTAAAGATACAATTATTTGTATTAATTATATAAAATTGACGCAGAAATTTTCTTGTTAATATAAATATAATATATATGCTATTAAAAATATTAAAATAGATATAATTTATATAAATTAATATTTATAATTAATTATAAATCATTCCTTGACCTCTTAGTGATATTATAAAATACGTTTTTTAGGTTATTGTGTTATTTAGATATTTTTTATAATAAATGAAATAAATAGTTTTAAAAGGACAATATTGAAATTTTAAGAGAATAATGTTTTATTAAATTATATAAAAATCGTGAAAAAATTAATTTGATGATGAAATTAAATCCGTATCTCTCCGCATATATGAAAATAATAATTTTTTTAAGTGGTTTGAATTTATTATAAATTAATTTTTTTAGATTCCAATGTTCCCCTCACCTAAATTATAAATGTGCACATCCTACCTCACTTATTCACTTCACATTGATCTTTCATGATTAGCCATACCCAAATAATTTCCATTCTGAAATTATATAGTCATGTTATAGTGGTTTTCTTATTCTTCGTGGACCAACTATATTTCATTAATATTAGATATAGAGGGAGCTCGATGAGGAAGATGTAATCTCCTCTAATGATTCTTTCAAAAAATATATCTTCTTCAACATAATAACATTGTGTTGTTTCCATATCAAGGTAATAACTAAAATATCACATATATAAAAGATGTTATTATGATTATGGAACAACCATATTCCACCTTCTATCCATCCTATAAAAAACAAAATCTCCAAGTGTGCATATATACGGCTTAACGTCTCCACAATTATGTGTAATCTATTTTTCACCCCACCATACATGGATGGGTATAATTATAGAAATAATTACTATATAAGATTAGTATAACATGATATGGATAATATTATAAAAAATATATACAACCCACTTCCATACCATTTCCCAATTATATGAATAATATCATCATTCATTCGTATATATAACCTATAACCTCCATGATGCAATGTGATTAATTATACAATATATACATTAAATAATGATTATATAAATGATTAATACAAATAAATATGATACATATAATGTTAAATTAATTTTTAAATGATATAACTATTACCCAATAAGGATAACAAAAACAAATTCAACAAAACATGAACAATAAAATGAAGATGTTAATACTCAAATAACGAGTAATATTGATATGTTATTTAAAAATAGATGATAATATGATCATATATGATAACATAAAAATTAATATCATTATGGAATAAGTCAATTGAATTATTTTAATCTTCATTCTAGAGGTTTGTATACATATAAAGGATATCAGACCTAAAGTAAGGGTTACTTTTGCAATATCATTATTATCTGAGATTGTTTACACATATGTATTTAATGTGGTATAATGATCATCCATTTAAATTTTTCTTAAATATTTATTTCAAAATATTAGTTGAATTATTTAAAAAAAATTATATTTATGTTTACCTGATGTTAAATTTTATTAAATATTATAAACTGAATCATTTTTGGTCTTCAATACAAGTAACTTTTAGACTTATTTGAAAAAATAATGAGAATGATGTTTTATTTTAAAATATATGGAATAAAGAGATATTTACATTTTAATAACAACATATTTCAATTAATATTTTATTATATAAATTTGAGGATATTTTCGAACAAAATTGTCATTACAAATTTCATGTTATTTTGATAAAAGAAAACATTTTCTAAGACAAAAGAATATTTTCCATTGGAATAAATTTAAACTGTTCAGTCAAAATTATTTTCCATATAATATAAGAGTGTTTAATAGAGTTATGTTTCAATTATAATATCCCTATTATTCATATCATTTTAGTATGTTTCAGTTAGAATGATTTTTATGAAATAAATTTGTTTTACATGGATTATGTTATGATTGAATGATTAGTAAGAAACAAATTTTCTTCCATGGATTATTCTTTGATGAGTGTTTTATGTTTTTAGGAACATGTAAAAATGATTTCATTGTGAGATATATAGGACCTATATCTCCTGATAATTAATTCAGTGAATATTTATATCACATGATATTGAATGGGATGGAACGAGAAATGATATTGGTTTAGTAATACTGGGATATAATGGGAAGTAAACTTGGATGAGTAACATATTGAAAGAATGATGAATGAACATGGTTCAGTAATGTAATTTTTCCTCTATGATGGTCTTGTAAAAAAACATTACTAATTTGACAAGATTTTCTATGATTAAGTATATGCCAAAAATTTCATGCCTTTTGTTATGAATTTTGGTAATATGTTCCTTTATTATTTAAGAAAATTTATTGTTTATACCATGACATGATTTGATGACATTTTATATACAAGATATAATTTTTAAAATGTTATATTCTTATGTCTTATGATGATGATGTGATTGATAACACCCTTGTTTACCTATACTGAGCATCTAAACTCACCCTTTCTTATATTTTCTTTTTCATAGGTTATGAAGAAGGGTATTAGTATGATAAGTCACAAGGGGTCTATTTTTAATGGAATAAATGGTAGATAATGTATTTTTCTTATGAACCCATTTTTTATGATTCCTAGTCTCTATATACACAAATCCAATATAGTCCTTGTGTAGTTCTGTTATGTTTTATAACAAATATTCATGAATTTTGATGTAATATCAAACTATGTAATGTATGGACCATTATAGTTGCTATCCAAGTAAAAGAATAGGTATCCTTTAGAAACTATGATAAGAAAACCTGATTTAGAACCCTACAGATATGTATAAATATAAGTTAAAATTCTAGTGTTTTACAAATGATCGTTAATATCATAAGATAAAACATACAGAGTAAAAAATATTACATTTTATTTATGATTATATGGTTTTATCAATTTTATTAGTGTCTCTCATACTATTCTTCTTGCTTTTAGTCAATATATATAACTTGAAATAACCATGTAAATGCCAATTTTTATGGGTAATGCAATGATTTTCTTCCTGATAAACCGAAAGATATGGGAGATTGAATGAAAAATCATGTATGTATTCTCCAAAATCATTCTAAATCTATGAATCACGGAGGATATCCATATTAGAAAATAATAGACCTAAATTAATTTGAATCATTTATGAGGCAGAATCTATATTATTTCAATGGGTCTTCTATTGATAGGATACTTTTTGTTCTCTAAATTTCAAAGCATTATAAATTCGTCATGGTAGTCTATCAATTAGATAGTTATGCTAATAAATTAAAAATTATTATCAAGAATATGAGGTAAGGATATTGAATTGAATCTATGGAATGGGATGAGTTCAAGAACGTATTTTTCAATAAAAAAATTCCTTGTAATCTTCAATAAATGATATAGAAGGAGTTACTTCACTGTATGGAAAATGATGATGACTTCATTGGTACCTACGATGATAATTTAACTAGACAATCTTGTTAGGAATATATAAATACTATCCAAACTATGAGTAAAATTAATCGATTCATTAGTTACTTAAAACCATGTATCTAATGTGAATTAGTACAAAGGGACTTCAATATCTTTGAGGATATAGTACTATGTTCTCTCAAGTTTTAGATTGATATTGGATTAACCCGTCAGTTCTATGGGTTTGATAAGATGAGAAAAATGCAATTCATGGGAATATGTAATGACCACATTGAAAAAAAGATGATTTTTACCCTATGATCAATGTTTGGAAATAACCATGCAGAATTTTTTTGAGGTTCTATAAATTTTTTTCTGTGTTGGAGAGAATCTCATCGGGATGTTGAACGCTAAATTGCAAGAAAAATATGTATAATGATACAAATAGAGAAAACACCACACAAAATGAATCTACCACACTTCAATTCTACAAGTGAAATTAAATAGATAATTATGATATTCAATGCTCTATTACAATAGTTGTCAGTGATGATCGACATCATCCAAATCATAACTCCATAGACAAAGGCAAGTCACATGATATCATTGTCATTGATGTGGATTATGATAATGAACTTGTGGAAGATAATGAAACTATCGAATATAAAGCAAAAATTATTTATTTGATTCTAGATCCACACACTATTGTTTCGGATGAATATTCTAATTTTATCATTTTATTGCCTCCAAAATTAGTTATTGATTTAGATTTGATAACTCTTAATGGAACCATGGTTGCATCAATAGTTTATAATAATTATTTGGTTAATTATTGTGGAAATTTTCTTCCTACAAATCATCATATCCTTCCTTTAGTGAATTTTTATGTTATTATTGGAATAGATTATCTTTCTCTATATGGAGGTCATATCAATTTCCATGGAAGTGAAGTCACATTTCATATTCCGGATCAATCTATGAGCATCTATCAATGAAAAGATGAATATGACCATCCATTGAAAAATTTATTCCCTTATATGGGTTTTGATTATTATAAATTAGTTTTTTCTCTCTCAAATAATTTGGGATAATCTTACCATTATTACTACACCAATTGTATTGGAGTTTTTTGATTCCATAACAAATGAATATCCATCTCATCCACCAAATCATGAGGTTGAGTTTTATGTATAACTCATACAAGGTGATATACCAATTTCAAATTCACATTATAGAATAGACCTAATTATGTTTCATTAATTTATGAAGAAACTCTAAGATAATCTTGACAAGGAATTCATGCATCCTAGTGCATCACCTTAATGATTACATGTCCTTTTTGTTAAGAAAAAAGGTTGTTCAATGAGACTTGACATTTATTATCGAGAGCTTTGCAAGATCAATATAAAAAAATTCTCATTCGGATGAATTATTCGACCATATATGCTCATTAAATACTTTTCCAAGACTAATATTTATATATGATATGATTAATTAATGTTTAAGAAGGATGATATAAAAAAAGGTGGCATTCCAAAAAAGTTAGAGACACAATGAACTTATAGTGATTCCATTTTGAAATATGAATTCCCCAACTATCTTCATGCATTTTTGGAATAGAGACATTAGAGACTATATTGATTAGTTTGTGGTGGACATTAGAGATGATATTCTTTTATATTAGAATATAAATTAAGAACATGAATATCACTTTAGAATTGATATGTTGACACTGATTAAGAGAAGAATTTTGAAAAACTTATCATGTGTGAATTTTGGATTCAAAAAGATTCATTTTCATAACATAGAATTTCAAGAGTGGGGATATCTATGGATCCCACAAAAACAATTGTTGATTATTTTCCTAGATCCTTAGTGGTAATAGTGATATAAAATTTCCTAAGATTAGATGGATATTGATGACATTTTGTGAAATAGTTTACATGAATAACTAATAAACTGACCAAGTTGACTGAGAAAAGTTTTATGATCATGTGGATGGAGGAATGTGAAGTGAAATTAAAAGAGATAAAAATAGGGTTATCCAAGGAACTTATTCTTATACTACCTTGTAGTAGATAATGGTTAATGATCTACTTTGATACGTCCACAAATTTTTTGGGATGTGTTATCATGTTAAATTATATGGTTCTCACTTTTTCTTAAAATTAATTGGAAATAAATGAACGAAAATACCGCACTCAGGATTTGGAGTTATCTATGGTAATATTTTCATTACTGATATGGAGGCATTATATTAATGGTGAATGGTGTGATATTTATACAGATTATAAAATATAAATGTATATTTTCTTGCAAAAGGAACTGAATTTGTCCCAAAGAAGATGGTTGGAGTTCATTAATGATTATGAATTCTCAATACATTATCACACTGGGAAGGGGAATAAGGTGGATGATTCATTGAGTTGAAAGGATCATTCTAGAATATTCATGAAGTGGATTAAAAATTATCTAATATTTATGAATTTAAGAATTAAGGATATTGAAATTTTTAAAGAAGGGGAGAAATATTATATTTCTCAAATGAATCTTCAACCAACTATGATAGTGGAGATTAAGGAGGAACATAAGGAAGATGTAGAGCTAAAAAAGCTGAGAAATGTTCTTGAATTCATCCTTGATGGTGATGGAATAATAATGTTTTGGAACTATGTTTTTAATACTCCCATTCCAGAATTAAATATGGATCTATGGGATGAGGATCATAGTTTTTAAATCTCTATTCATTATCGAAGAATAATGTTATATAATGAGCTAAAAGAGTATTCCTAGTGGGATGAAGTGAAAATAGATTTTGTTGAATATGTATCACATTTCGTGGTAATTAATCAAGGTAAGACTATGATACCAAATTCTAAGGGGCTTTCACAACCATTTGCGATACCATAATGGAAATGGGAAAACATCAGTATGGACATTGTCATTGAAAGTACAAAAAACAACTATGTTCCCTTATTTTATTTTAGTTATAGTTGATCTCCATCCAATGTCGGAACACTTCATTACTATTAGAGAATATTTCTCTCTTGGCCAACATTCTAGGATAAATCTAAAGGAATAGATAAGATTTATTATAGTACTACTTTCTTTTATATCTGATATGTATTTGAGGTTTTTCTTGAAGATATAAGGAAGTATTAAATAGAATATAGATAAAGTGTTATGTTTCATAACCTCTTATAGTCCACTAAAAGATTGAAAAACTGAGAGGAAAATTAAATCTCTATAAGACATGTTGAAATCATCCTCTTGGGATTTCAAATGCGTTTGGGATAAACAACAACCTTTGGTGGAATTTTTGTATAATAATAGATTTAAATCCAGTATCCTGATGGATCCTTATGAAGACCTATATATATAGAATTTCTAAATTACTACTTTTGGGAAGAATTTGGTGAAAGAAATAAAGTAGGACCTTCTCTGTTTGATGTAATGTATGAGAATTTCAAATCTATTTAGCAACCCATAATAAAAGCTGGTAGTCGAATAAAAGGTTATGTTGAAAAGAGATGAAATTGCCTAAATTATTAAGTGGGTCACAAGGTATTTCTCAAAATAAATTTATATCTGAGAATAATGATATTTTTAAATAAGGATAAGCTACATCATATGTATATTGGACCTTTTTAAATTTTTGACCGTGTTTGGAATGTAGCATAAGGATTGGCACTTCCACCGAATCTCTCTCGTGTTCATGAGGTGTTATATGTATCTCTCCAGATAAAGTACATACATGATATTTCACATTTACCAAACTCATATGACATACTGTTGTAGAATGATCATTCTTTTGAATAATAATAGATATAGTTTATAGATCTTAGAGAGAATGTTTTATGAAACAAGTCCACTCAGAGGGTTAATTTTTTTTTGTAGATCCCCTAATTTGACGAAGCTATGTGAGAACCTGAGGATGTGTTGAGGTAGTTTTATACTCATTTGTTTTTATCCTAGTGATGAATTTTGAGGGTGAAATTGATTTCAATGGGGGTATAATGTTACACTCTGATATTTTAATTATCATTTATGTTTTAATAATTGTAATTCATCAATAGCTTGCATTGCACACAATCATGAGTTTAAATGAACCAAGGACTCTATTAGTATAATAATGACTATTATAATCTAGTTTTTATATTGGAGTGAATAATTATGAATAAATAACTTATAAATATCAAAATCATAATGAATATTTTTTTTTGAGAATGATTATTTTAAAAGAATAGTGAAAATTTTAGTTTTTATTGGGAACTGTAATTTCTTTTACATTGTCAAATTATGATTTAGATTAGTTTTGAATTATAATTAGTCCATTTTGATTTAAAATAATTCAATTATGGTTTCTAAAAATGATTTTATATAAAAAAAAATTATAAACATTTTTATGATTAAAAATGGATTTTATCCAAAAAAAATTCTTCATAACATTTTAACGATTTAATTATAAATTTCACTTCTCAACATCATTTTTTTGAATTTTAAAAATATATTTTAAATATTGATTTATAGGGTCAAAATTTATTAGTTAGCCACCTTTTTATTTTTTGGCATTATTTATAGTAACCATAGTAAATTTTGTTACTTTGACAAAGGATAAATTTGGAAATTAGGTTTAAAATAAAATTACATAAATTATAAAATGACCCTAAAAATTGTAAAACGTTTATTGGTTGAATGAAATTAAACCCATAACACATAAAGATAATAATTATGTATTTTAATTAAAAAATTTCTATGGAAATTACTTATATAATATTTTAATCAAAGGAATACACCAAATGTTTCATTCCATGTTTATAATCTCCCTTATGTGTCCACATGGAGGAAAATTTAAGTTATGAACTAATCTAAAAAATGTTTTTTAAATTGACAATTCTTTTAGGATATGAATATATTTCTGATGTTTTGGGACACTTGGTTGATATTATGATACTTATAATGTTTTATTTATTATAATTTTAAAGATGGCACATTCATGATTTAATAAATATATTAGTCTTAAAATAATGTTATTTATCATATACATTTTACAATAAATATTATTCAAAAATATATAATATTTATACTCATTAATATATTTTACTTTTAATTTTTAGTATTGAAATTTTTATTTGAAATTATTTCACAAATTTTTTGTAGAAATTATTTTCATATTGGAAATGTCGAATGAATTCTATTAAAAATATTAATTTTCTTTTCAAAATTAATATATACAATGAATTTAATATATGACCCTAACCATATATCTATATAATAAAATATCGGTTTCTGAGATATATTATTATTTATAAATTTTTTAAAATTAAAAAATAAATAGGGTCAATGTGACACTATTGATATTTTATCAAAATAATGTTTAATTAAATAATTTAATAATTATAAATCATTTTAAAAATATTTAATTATTTAGGGTATGGTATAAAATATGATAAAAAATTAATTTATAGTCTCTTTGTAATCATATGAGAGAAAAATTTCCTCTTTTACCATTAATATATTTGTTACATTAATTTTGATTAATATTGAATAATTAAGGGGAAAATAAAATGATAAGGTTTAAATTGACAAAATATTTTTTTTTAAACATATTGGATGATTATATTAAAACCATATCTAATATAATATATGAAAATTTTAATTTTTTTTGGTTTTTTGATGGGGTTTGAGTTTGCTACAAATTAATATGTTTGGATATTCCAAAATAATCCCCTCACTTTATTATAAAAAAGCACCTCATACCTCACTTCATCACATAACTATAAGACTTCATGATCATCCATCCCCTGACCATTTTAATTATAAACTTACTTAGTCAAATTATATATGTTTTTTTTCTCTAAAGACCTTCTCTAGTTATTTAAAAGGACATCTAGTAGGAGATCATCAAAATAGAGGTAATATCATCCACTTATTCTTTCAAACTTATTTATTCGTCAACATTATCTCCATGAGTTATTTACATTATAATGTAAAAAATCTAGTATAAATTATATATATAGATGTTATTATGATTATGGAACAACCATATTAAACCTTCTATCCATCCTATAAAAATGGAAATTGCAACGTGTGGGTACATACGACTTATGATATCCATGCAGGGGTGTAATCTATTTTCACCACAACCTTATATGGATGGTTATAAAGATGGAAATAATATATATATATATATATATTAAAAAAATGGTTTCAAAAAAAATATACCATCCACTTCACCATTTCACAATTATGGGATTGATATCGTCATTCGTGCATACTTACGTCATACCATCTCCACGATGTGTTGCATTTCGTTTTACAAAACTTCCATTAAATCTTGATTATATGAATATATAGAGTAAAAAAAATATTATATATATTATATTAATTTCATTTTGGAAGTAATTTAACAATATCCTAATAATTATAGTGATAACTTATTCGACAAATACTGCATAAGAAAATGAAGCACTTAATACTCAAATAATGAGATATAATTACATGATTTTAACAAAAATATAATAATATTATCATATATGATAACATAAAAATTAATATGAATCTTGAATAACTAAATGAACATATTTAAATTCTTATAAAATTGTTTCATAAAAAAGAGGATATTATACCTAAGGTAAGGGATAACTTCACAATCTCATTATTATCCGAGGTAGTTTACACATAAGTTTTAAATGGTGTATATTTATCATATATTACCTTGTTTCCTAAATATTTATTCCCAGATATTATTTATATACTTAAAAAAAATTTGAATTTAATTTTACACATTGGTTAATTTTAATTAATTGTATTTAAGTAATCTATTTTGGTTTTTGATAAGTGTAGTTTTTGACAGATCCCACAAAAGAACAAGAATAATGTTTTATTTAAACTTATATTGCATCAAACAAATTTATGTTTTCATAATTCATTATTACCATTAATATTAAATTATAATATTTAATATTAATTTTCAATGATTTTTTCAAATTTTGTGGATTTTTAATAAAATCTTTTTTTTTCAGAAGAAAAGACATTTTCTTTAATAATTAATTTCAAGTGTTCTATCAAACTTATTTTCCATATAATATAGAATTATTTAATATGGTTGTGTTTCAAGTATACTATCCCTATTATTCATATGGTTTTTATGTATATTATGGAATTATAATTATTAAATACATTTTTTACATTTATTATGTTATGATGGAATGATGTTTATGAACCCCATTTTCTTACCTAGGTTATGAAATGATGAATTATTTATGGTTTTTAGAACATGTATGAATGATTTCATTATGAGATATGTGGGACCTATATATCGCTCAAATGCATTAGGAAACGATTTATATATCATGAGATAGACATGGATATAAATGAAAATGATCTAGGTTCTATAATGCAAGACTCAAATTGTAACTAAAATAAGTTCACTAATATATGGCTAGAACGATGAGTGAACAGTGTTTAGTAATGGAATATTTCCTCTATGATGGCCTTGGTAATGATACATGAATAATATGAAATGATTTTAAATTATTATATTTATGAATTAAATTAATTTTATTATGTTTTGACTTTTTGAAATATCTTGACTGATTATTTATGAACTTTTACATTTTCTCCCATGCCATAATAGCATGATATTTTAGATAGAGGATAAGATTTATAAAATGTAATATTTTTATGTAATATTATTATGATATGATTTATGAATTCCTATATTACCCATACTTGTCATCTAATCTCACCCTTTCTTATGTTTCTTTTCTACAGTTTATGAAGAAGGGTATTAACTAACATATGTCAAAAGGTGGTATATTTATGACGGAGATACTAGGATACAATGTAGATTCCTTATGAACTAGTTGTTTATGTTTCCAGATTTCAAAATAAATTAAACATATATAGTCCTAGAATGGGTTTGTTACATTTTAATGGAATATTATTTAGTTTTAAAGTAATATTTGTATATGTAATGTAAGTGTAATTAATGAATTTTTTTTCTACTATAGTGACCAGTTTTTTAGAAATTAGAATATAAAACATTATAATCTAAAATAATATGGTCCTAAATAAATAATTTATAAAATGTATTTATGTATAAAATCCATTTATTTATATTTATTTTCAAAATATTGTGGTCAATGTTTTTAAATTAATGTTTAAACTATATTGAAATAATTTTTAATAAATTAAATGTCATATTCTAAAATGATATGTAAAAATTGAAGAATTAAAATAATTATTATAATTTCACTTATTATATAAATATTTATACTATAAATTGTTTTCCAATATTTCAAGGTTAATCATATATACTTAGAATGTTTTAAATTTCATTGTGTTTGTAAGAATATTATTTTTTTCACTATTCACGAAAAAATAAATAATTTTAAAAATACAAAATAATGAAATGATTGAATAAAAATAAAAAATTGGTTTATTTTTTCATATTATAATTAAATAATTATTAATTTTATAAATTTGTAAATTATATAATATGATGAGAAACTGTTCTTATTGGAAAATATATTTTCAATGTATTAATGATACTATTCTTTCTTCATATTAATTACTAATCATATTAATGGTATTATGTTTTATATATTATTACTGTCAATAAAATATATTTTATTTACACTATTTAAAAAAGGCACAAAAATGTGTCTTTAATACTATTTATATGAATAAAATTATCACATTAATGTTATTAATACATTAGTCAATAAACACCATTATTTTATGAAAGATAAAATTAAATTTTTTTAAAATAAAAGTGATGAATGAATTATTACTATGACATTTTTCTTAATTATATCACTCATTTTAATATTCATGTAACCCTTCATGATCACCAACATAGATCTAAGCATAAGGTAAGCTCATGTGGCAGTGGAGTATAGTGGATCCAATACCATGGATCTCATGGAAATTTACACTAATTTGAATTTATCTAGAAAAATATTGCACTTTTAGAATAAATTCATGAGTTCATTTTCAAATTATTACAATGTAAAATTTATTAAAGCTACTTTCATTCACTGTTCGGAAAATAAATCATCATACGGGAGACATCTACTATAAAATTTTGTTTCCCTATTTTTTTCAAGATTTCAAAATATAAATACTCCACTTTTTCCCTATAATTTAGCTAATTTATTAAAATAATGGAACAAATATTATAAAATTTCATGGATATAAGAACCCCTGTTTTTTCGAGAGGTCGTTTTGAGTTAAAATTTAAATTTTTTTTATTAGATTCTCGTGAGGGGTAAAATGGCTGTTTTTCCTTAACCTCAGATAACAGATAATTTTTCTAAAGACTCTATTAGTCCCTGAATAGGGTGTTTACCCTAGGATAGAAGTTTGGTCTATATCTGTGTTGTTCGAATTTTGGAAGAATATTTAATATTTAATATTATTATATTAAATATAAATTTATTCAGGCAGGTTCGTTTTGGGATAACTTTTAAACGGAGTGTCATATTGAGATTTCATTTGCGCTGTTGAGTTAGGAATGGGGTGTTTAGCTTAGGGGTGTAATAAACTCATGTCGAGCGTTGGGGCTGGCATGTGCCCCTTTTTCTTCTTTTTTATCTGATTTCCTTTTATTTCTTCTCTTTTCCTTTATCCTCCTTCTTCTACACACTCGATGTGTGATCCTCCTTGGACGATTCTTTAGGGAAGATTTTTATGTTGAGAATGAGAGGGAGTTTGGAAGCAAGAGGTGTACTGATTCGAAGCTCTTGACCCACTGATTCAACGAAGGGTAATTGTGAGTTGTGAAATCAACTACAGCTTCAGCGGTTTTCGCCCGAAGGTTGGGTTGTTTGCATTTTCACCATATATACACCATAAACATGTTTTTTATGTTTTTAACTCATTTTATTGATTTATTGTGTCATTTTAAGGCCAAATATTTTGTTGGGGGGTGAAAAATGGTGTTTCAGGAATTTTGAGGGATTTCCTGTCAGAAAACATAGAATACACTATGTGTATTCCTGGAGAAAATACTTTGTGTTCTTACTATTCGGGGAAGCCAATGTCTTACAAATTACGTTCCATTTAATTTGAGTACACATCGTGTAGTGGTGGTCGTGTGTCCTGCCGTGTGAAAATAGAACATAGAATATTAATTTTTAAGGAGTACATGTCGTGTATTATAAGTACACACCGTGTAGTGGCACATGGGTATGCGTTCGAGTAAAAATACACACGAGATGTATTTTTGCGAACAATAAGCTCTATGTACAGTAATGTACACACCATTTACTATTACACAGGCTGGTCCACTAGGACCATCCCGAAGAGGCTGTGCTCTGTCAAATTTGGTTGGTCTTGTTCTGCCCTTCTAGGCCACGGGATTAGCTTTCTAGGCTCGAGGCTTGGCCCGCTAGCTATGGGCCCACACGGATTGGTGCGGCCTGTCGGGCTGCGGAAGCGCCATGCCCGCAGGCTAGGCCTGGGATTCTACTCCCCTCTGGAACAGACGATCTGTTTGGGTCTTCAATGTAGAGGCACCATATGGAGCCACACCACTTGGCCACCCTTTATGGACCGGCCTAATACGGAAACCATAGAATACAGGACCACCCTTTGCCATAGCTCAAAGTCGGAGCCTTCCCCCGAGGTGCGCCGCCACAGTGCATCACCCTGTTCCAAGGCAGCCGGTAAAGGCCAACCGCACCATTGTCCACCTTAGTGAGTTAGGGAGCTGCCACCTTCTCACAACCGGTGGTATTCTGCCGCTGCCTCCTCTAGTTAACAGTGACCCCACACTGGCGAGGCTTTCGTAGGCCACTATCGATGCTTCGATGGTCTGATTCCTTTCATGTATGCGCCCACGGGCCTCCCAGGACGGCACCTACACCGTGTGACCCAAATTTTCACAATGACCCCATTTTTATCAGTTTCTCACAATGAAAACCTTCGGCCCAAGATTGGTGGAGGGTCAGAGCCTTGTTCGTATAGGCCCATGCCCTCAGTGTTAGTGTTATAATATGGAATGGGTTATTTAATAATTTAAAATCCCATAATGAAACCTCGTATTATCCTCCCACATTAAGGAATGAATAGTATATCAACCCATTGGATTATTGATCTGTGTTTTTCATAATATTCAACAATGGGGATAAATGGAAGAATTAAACACATAATCATTACCTAGAGTTCATTAGAAGTCACTTCGGATGAGGAAGGAGTGTCCACCTTCGAGGGTGTTGTGGATATTGGAGAAGGTTCACGTCCTTTGGCGATCATCATTGCCCATTGTCAAATCCTCCAACTTTTGTCGAAGCAATGTTCTACGTTGTTGGAAGACATCGTTGGAAATTTGTTAGGGGTTCCTCTCTTTTGTATTAAACCTCATGCACAAGTATTGTTTAAATAGAAGAAAAGAGGATATCGACCCACCACATATTTAAAGTGGTTAATTAAAGAATTTAATTAATGAACATATTAATTCCCCAAATAGAGCGGTTACACAGCCATGTGTCACAGGCCACTAAACTGTCTAACAACCTAGAAATCCAGCCGCCGCCAATCAATAGTTTCAATAAATGGAATAAAATTACCCGTTGAGTAATTTTATTATTATATTTTTGTAATGTCAAAAATTTACTTTTACATCTGATGATTTCTGGACATAGTTATGCTTCGCATAAGCGAATCCAGGCACTAGGAATTCATCATTTCCCCTAGTTTTTTAATTAGATAACCTATTCAAAATATATAAATCTCCTCCCACACGTATATTAATCGTACAATAAAAAAATTTCAAAAATAATTAACAGTCAACCTCAAACTGCGACGGTCGAGGTTAGGCTCTGCCTAAGGGAAACACGCTTTCACGAGCTCAATGGTACTCTTGTACATCCAATAGGAGTTACCATTTATGTTTTAAAAAATATAACTATTATATAATTGTAACTCAATTATTTTATTTATAGACAAAAACAAACTTCCATTGTTGGCCCATACCAGCTATGGTTTGGATCTACCTTAAGGAAAAAATACCCTCACGAGCTCGGTGGTGGTCTCAAATTTTTAATCCGAGTAACCATTCGTGAGTAATATGAATTTGATAAATTAAATAATGTTTTTAATATTTTTTTATGGTTATTCCATTTATTGTTTTCTCACTGGAGTCATGAACCAACTAAAAAATAGTTTCACCATGGGTAAACCTGCTGTCCAAAATGAAATGGTGCCCTCAAACTGCTGATTCGGGCTCCCGTTCAATTTTTATTTCTATTTTTTAGGAAAAATTCTCACACAGGCTATTTAAAGCTTATATTTTTTTCGACAGATCATTCCCAAAACCCTAGGCCTCAAAATCATGTGCCATAAAATTTCAGATTTTTGTAATAATCCCATACAATTAAAAACAATTTATGGAAATTATTGTTCCTTACATTTACAAAATACCCTAAAAAAATTAGTATATTTGGAGTCAAACCAATTTTAATAAATTACATTATATGTATAAGGCCCCATCCTTAAACCTTACTTAATCTTGAGTTATTACAAGATTACACATTGAAGATTTTTTCAGGTTTAGTGTTTTAGAGAATTAGATCATAAAACTTGCATTACATTCCACATATAAACAAAGTGGTTACATAAATATAGTATTCTTCATTCCCATCAATGGAAACACATTTAAAATAAAACATGGATTATTTCTTGACACATCCTTGACTCTATCATCTTATCATGTACCTTTCCCTTGACCTGTGAAAAACATTTCAAAAACATGGGATGATCATAAAAACTCAGTATGGGTTATAAAAAAAACATGGAAAAGAAACATGAGTTCATATACACATAAGAATGAAATCATACTTTACCCATAAAACATAGGCACTTTAACATACCTCATAAAATCATGAATAAATCATAGAAATCATAAGACATAAAGGTAACTTGAGGCATTCATAACATTCTTACGTAGGGAGTAACCCTCTTGGTTACGTTTGGAATACCCATCACAGTATATTCCCTAAATCTCTTTGGAGAAACCTTACCATTTCACTCCTTCGCGTTACCCAATGCATTGGAGAGCTATAACGGGCTCACCCGCCCTTAGTTTATCACGGAACCACCCGTCTTCATAATAATGCCCAAGAACCATAATATAATCATATCACATAAAACATGTATAAAGGAAACATAAAATTTCCACATTTCAATCACGATATATCAATACAAAACATTGATATAAAAACATTATGAAAACCATTTTCAATACTAAAATAAAAGAAAAGTAAAACATGGTATTTATTTTTCTTTAAAAAAGAAGGTATGTCTTGTAGAGGAAGCCGAAACTCAAATAACGGTCACGACGGCGGAGAAGTCGTTATCGCCGCATACGTACGACAAAAACATTCCCTTTTGTCGTTTAGTAAATGCTTCGTATAGAAAATATTCCTTTTGAATATACGTAAAAGTCAAAGGGGTTTATACACCGTATAAAAGAAAGTTGTGTATAAAATAAAATATGCCTCAACGAAAGGAGATTGAGACGAAGTCCCATACCTCGTATACGACTTGACCCGAACCTTCTTTAATCTCCTGAATAATAAACTTGAGTTAATATCTACTTTCTTATGAAACTTTTTCAAGTTCATTATTCCTTTTATACCATGTTATGAACATCATGTAATCAGTTAAGTTAATCATGTTCATTTTGTCGGTATTTGGTTCTTAAGTCCAAAATAGACTTCTTACATTACATGTTGTTAATTTGGTCAAAGGATCATTATATACAGAATGGTATTCATTATGTAGATATCATATATGTCATATATATCCAGTACACACATGAATTTATAATATTACATAATCATTTAGAGGTACGAAATGAAATGCACCGTTCATGGAGACGGTAAGCCGTACGTACGCATGAACGCTACTTTCATTTCTATTTCATATTTTGTAGAATGGAATCATAATGATATAAAAGTATATTATAATTCCAGTATAATATCATATATAATATCATAGTTCCATCCTTTATATGTCCCACATATGGTATTTAACGAATCAAATCACTTTCAGGGGGCAGTAGTCCGCACTTCCTAAAATGAAGATATCGTGTTTACCCATAATGGAAACCATAAAGGTATGCCCAAAATGAAAAAAACAGAAGCTTAAGGAAAACAAAAACATATCATATATCATATACAAAAATAGTTACATCATAATGGCCACCTTTGAAGGTGTTAAATGAGTATTGAACAATCATCGTTTCGGGAGGCATAATTTCGCCATCCACGGAAACCGTATGTTCTTTAACCATTTGATGTAGTTGTGTGAGAGTGTAGCTCAAATAAATCATATAACAACATCCTAGTATATTTAAGATACTGGTTTTGTTACAAAAGAAGTAAATAAAAAGAGTTTAGGGGGTTGGAGAAGCAAAATAAAACAAATGAACATGAGAGAATGAATTACCTTTAAAAGTGTAACTCCTTTTGATTTGAGCCTAAAGGCTTCCTTTGAAAGGATTATGCCCAAAGTTAATCATCTAGGATGAGGAGAGGTATGTGGAGAGAGTAAATGGGCAGGGTTTGGCCGAGCCAAAGGCTTGAGTAGTGTGTGAAATGAGGTAGAGGTGGGGGCCTTTTATAAGAGGAGAGGAGGGGCACTTTTGGAAAGTAAAGAAATATTACATTATTTGAAAATGTGTTTCGGTTTCAAAAGGTCCCAAATTGATATAATTCGTGGATAAGGTGATAAGGGTTCTAAATCCACTCATCCAATTGGTTTTTTCCATGTGTAGTTCATAGATTTTACATTATCTTTCCATTTTATTTAAATCGTCAAATAATGATGTCATCGCTGCATCATTATTATGTCATAAATAATTTAATTTATTTAATGTCTAAAAATCATAAAAAAATAATATGATGTAGGAAATATTTTTAGCTTTCCAATGACTATTTATAACCAAATATCTGATCTTTATAACCCCATGTAAAAAATTTGTTCGTAAATCATCTTATGTTTGTGTCATTTTTACTTTTACATTAAATAAAAAGTTATTTATGTCATTTCCCAACCAAAATATCTCCATGGGGTCCCCAAGTTGACCCATGGCTTGTCTTGGTCGGCCATGACATAACCAATAAGGTTGGGACATGTGTCTAGGTCATTTCATATTATTAAAGCATTATTTATACCTTAAACTACACTAATTACCACTAATCGCGATTAAAAACTTAATAAGTTACTATTCACCAAAAAATTATTTTAATCTCATTGAACCACATTTTACTTCTTAATGACAAACATGTATGTAGGATTTTCAATATTGAATACACATTAGTGGTAAACTTTCATTTAACTGAAAAATCAGTTTGCTTGATTACCACTTAGTGGTTTCACTATTCATCAAAAATTGAAGTTTTTTAGAAAATTACCAAAAATTCACCCTAAGCTATATTTGATATTCCGAATTCAAAAATGAAGTCTATTTTACAAAATTAAAATCATATAAGTCGCATTAATTAATTTAATAATTAATTCCTGCTGCCAGAGAAAATAGCGTGTTTTTACAAAACAATAAGTATCAAAAGATTGACACCAGTTTAAGTCTAATTTCAAAGTAAAAATTGATTCCAATGACCACCATTGGATAAAATGGTAAAAATATATTATAATTTAACTTCAAAACCAATTCAAAACATAATCTAATCATATAAATAAATTAGATTAAAAAGCAGTTTTGATGTAAAATGCAGTATTTTTCACTATTCATTAAAAAATGAACATTGTCAGAAAAATACCAAAAATTCACACAAGGTAAATTTTGATGTCCCAATCACAAAGGATAAGTTTATTTTGAAAAAAATAGTCTATAAAATTGTCAAAATATATATTCAAAAATGGTTTTCCATCAAAAGGCAGTAAAACAATCTTTTAAGAATATTAGTGTATTCCATGCATAAGATTGTATTTATTTTCATTTTAAGCCTCTATAACACTATCATAATCATTAATAGACTTAGATAAAAATATCTATTATTCATTAATTACTTGGGATGTTACATCCTTCCCCCCTTTAGAAAATTGTGTCCCCGCAATTTATTTACTTATCAAATAAATGGGGGTACTTATCCCTTATTGCATTTTCAGATTCCCATGTTGCCTCTTCAATCATGTGGTTTTTCCACAAAACCTTTACCTGATGAATCACCTTATTCCGTAACACTTTCTCCCTGTGGTCAAGAATATGGACCGGTTGTTCCTCATAAGATAGGTTCTCTTCCAGCTGAACTACCTCTGGACTCAAAACATGAGATGGATCTGGCATATACTTTCTCAACATCGAAACGTGAAAAACATTGTGTACCTGAGATAAACTCGGAGGTAAAGCCACTCGGTATGCAACTGACCCAACTCTCTCCAGCATTTCGTATGGTCCAATGAACCTTGGACTCAACTTTCCATTCTTACCAAATCTCATCACACATTTCCAAGGAGAAACCTTGAGAAAAACATGATCACCTACCTCGAAAGA
This sequence comes from Viscum album, assembly GCA_963277665.1. Lineage (NCBI taxonomy): Eukaryota > Viridiplantae > Streptophyta > Magnoliopsida > Santalales > Viscaceae > Viscum > Viscum album. The sequence goes on from OY728120.1 coordinate 1,120,472,786, forward strand.
TAGATCCTTCCTCCGGTTATCCGCATAACTCTTCTGCCTGCTCTGAGCTGTACTCATGTGTTTCTGAATCAGCTGAACTTTTTCTGCCATCTCTTCTACCAATTCTGGTCCCATCAACTTTCTTTCACCCACTTCATCCCAGAAAGCCGGAGTTCGAAACCGCTTCCCATATAATGCCTGAAATGGTGCTATCTATATACTGTAATGGAAACTATTATTATATGAAAATTCAACCAAAGAAAGATGTTGGTCCCAACATCCCTGATAATCCATAGAACAAGCTCGTATCATATCCTCCAATGTATGAATTGTTCGTTCTGACTGCCCATCTGATTGAGGATGAAAAGCTGTACTAAAATTTAATTCAGTACCCAACGACTTCTGAAGGCCTTTCCAAAAGTTAGAAGTAAACCCGGGATCACGATCCGATACAATGGAGAGAGGAACTCCATGTAACCTGACTATCTCATTAAGATACAAACGGGAAAGTTGATCAAGAGGGAAAGTATCTCGTATAGCAAGGAAATGAGCAGATTTGGTCAAGCGATCAACAATAACCCAGATTTCATTATTACCTCGAGATGTCTTCGGTAATCCAACAACAAAGTCCATGGATATATTCTCCCATTTCCACTCTGGCACTAGTAAAGGCTGAAGCATCCCTTTAGGTAACTGCCGCTCTGCTTTAACCTGCTGACAAGTCAAACACTTCACAATAAAATCAGCAATATCTCTTTTCATTCCATCCCACCAGTAATACTCCTGCAGATCTCTATACATCTTAGTACTGCCCGGATGAACTGAAAACGGAGAACTATGAGCTTCACATAACAACTCTCTCTTCAACTGTGAATCACAAGGCACACACAATCTCCTCCCAAATCTCAAAACACAATCATTATCAATTTTGAATTCAAGCAACTTACCTTTCTGAACCAGCTCTACCTTTTTCTGCAACTCACTATCTTGCTTCTGTGCTTGCTTGATTCTATCTGATAGAGATGATTTCACTGATACCTGAAACAAAACAGAAAGACTTCCTGCACCAACAACTTCTATGCTAAAGTTCATCAAATCCTTAACCAAAGGATCACGTTCCAAACACAACATTGTTAATGAAGCATTACATTTTCGACTCAAAGCATCAGCCACTTTATTTGATTTTCCCGGATGGTAATGAATTGTACAATCATAATCCTTGATTAATTCCAGCCATCTCCTTTGTCTCATGTTTAACTCTTTCTGAGTGAATATATACTTTAAACTTTTGTGATTGGTATATATTTCACACTTTACTCCATACAAATGATGCCTCCAAATTTTTAAAGCAAAAACAACAGCAGGTAATTCCAAATCATGTGTAGGGTAATTTACCTCATGAGTTTTCAACTGTCGTGAAGCATAAGCAATTACCTGATCATTCTGCATTAGGACGCAACCAAGTCCTTTCAATGAAGCATCACTGTATATAACAAACTCACCATTCCTGGAAGGTAGTGCCAAAACTGGAGCATTCACCACTCTTCTTTTCAATTCCTGAAAACAATCATCATATTCTTTTGTCCAGATAAACTTAACACCCTTCCGAGTTAGCTTAGTCATTGGACTAGATAACCGTGAAAAATTTCTAACAAACCTTCGGTAATATCCCGCCAAACCAAGGAAGCTACGAATCTCAGTTACATTTGTGGGTCTTGGCCATTCTTCCACAACTTTTGTTTTTTCAGGATCAACAGTTATTCCATCTTTAGAAACAATGTGACCAAGGAAAGAAATTTGTTGCAACCAAAACTCACACTTTCTGAATTTCCCATACATTTTCTTTTCTTTTAAGGTTTGCAAGATAACCCTTAAATGTTTTTCATGCTCCTCTTTACTTTTAGAAAACACCAAAATATCATCAATGAAAACCACCACAATCTTATCCAAGAACTCATGGAAAATTCTATTCATTAAGTCCATGAATACATCAGGTGCATTGGTTATCCCAAAAGGCATTACTACAAATTCATAATGGCCATATCTCGTACGGAACGCGGTCTTCGGAATATCTGCCTCCTTTACCTTCAGCTGATGGTACCCCGATCTCAAGTCAATCTTTGAAAAAAACTGAGCTCCCTGGAGCTGATCAAACAAATCATCGATATGAGGCAAAGGATACTTGTTCTTAATAGTGATATTATTCAAGGCTTTATAATCAATGCAAAGTCTCATAGAACCATATTTCTTTTTAACAAATAAAACAGGAGCACCCCATGATGATGTGCTAGTTCTAATGAAACCATTCTCTAATAAATCTTGCAATTGCTCCTTCAACTCTAAAATTTCAATTTGTGCCATTCGATAAAGGGGTTTTGAAATTGGCTTAGCATCAGGAACTAAGTCAACAGTAAACTCAACTTCCTGATCTGGCATTATTCCAGGAAACTCATCAGGAAAAACATCAGGATACTCATTTACCACTATCACATCATTAATCTGAACAGTTCCTTTATTTTCAACGATGTGTGCAAGGTAACATTCATTTCCATCTTTTACAAGTTTCTCGGCGTCTTGATATGTTATCAAAAGTAAGGGTTCATTCTTGTAAAAAAACTGAAAGTCTTTCTGAAAAGAAACTTCTTTATCTCTACAGTCAATCTAAGCATGGTAAATAGAGAGCCAATCCATACCCAGGATAACATCAAACTCTACTAGAGGTAGAACAATAAGGTTTGCAAGTAGGTTCTTTCCACAGATAAGGATAGGAAGATTATTATAAATTCTTTTTGCCTCGACATTTCCCCCAGGTGTTTTTACCAAAAGTTCAGGATTCATTTCTTGAGATGGTATTCCCATTTTACTAGAAAAGGTTTCAGAGATGAAAGAATGTGTAGACCCCGAATCAAACAACACACTGACATAATCTGAAAAAACAAACAAAGTACCTGATACCACTTCATTTGATGGCCCGACATCTGCTGAAGTAGTTGCAAAGGATTTCACCACCCCTTTCTGCTTGTAGTCTAACTGCTTCCCATCACTCAAGCTCCTTGTCGGACACTCGTTTTCATAGTGACCCATCTCATTGCACTTATAACATTTCACTAACTGTAAATAAAATTTGTTCTTACCTTCACCTTGATCCTTTTTAGTGCAATCACGAGCCTTATGTCCCATCTTACCACATCGGTAGCACTTCCCAGAATTCAGAAGACATTCCCCAGCATGCCTTTTGCCACATTTATCACAAACTAGAAACTTAGTTCTCTTACCATCAGACTTTTTTGAAGAATTCTTACCTTTCTCCTGCCACCTCGGTCTCTTCTTCTGCTGGTTGTTATAGAACACTTGGTCATCAGAAAACTCCATTTCCACCTTCTCAGCACATCGAACAAGCTTTTCATAACTTTTAAACTCTCGAGAAGCTAATGCCCTTCGATATTTTGGCATTAATCCTGAGTAAAAACGATTGATTTTACTATCAAGGTCTCGAATAAAATTTGGAGCATACCTTGCCAATCGAGTGAACCTTTCTTCATAGGCAGCTACTGAGTCCTCCTCTTGCCTTAATTCCAAGAATTGTTTTTCCATCCTAAGTCGAACAACCTTAGGAAAATACTTCTCAAGAAATATACCTTTGAATTCATCCAAGTCAAAAGCATCAATCTCATCAGCGTCCCTAATATTTTTAACCATAGACCACCACTGATCTACTTCACCCTCCAAACTGTAAATAGCAAGACTAGCCTTTTGATTGTCTGAACACCCCATGACATCAAAAATCTTCTCCAGTGCTTTAATCCACCCTTCAGCTAGCACATGGTCAGATGATCCTCTGAATGATGGTGGATGTTGCCTCATGAAATGTTCCACCACTGACATGTTCCTCTGCGGTTGTTCTGGATGATCTCGTGCATGGATACCACCGCCATTTATCGCTTGAGTCAACTGCGCCATTACTGCAACAAACTATTCAGTTCCAATTCCGACAATCTCAGGATGCTGATTCGGAAGGTTATTTCCTTCTGTATGCCTTCCTAGCACTGCTTCCCTGTTTCCTCTACGGAAAACCATTCTGAACAAACTTGTCTTAGATGAAGCAACATGGTAATCTTTAAATGCTATATCATTTCGAATTTTTTTTTTGGATAATCATTTAATAGAATTCTAACTCCTAAAGTTATCTAAACCGACCTCTGATACCAACTATAAGGCCCCAGCCTTAAACCTTACTTAATCTTGAGTTATTACAAGATTACACATTGAGGATCTTTTCGGGTTTACAGTTTTAGAGAATTAGATAATAAAACATGCATTACATTCCACATATAAACAAAGTGGTTACATAAAGATAGTATTCTTCATTCCCATCAATGGAAACACATTTAAAATAAAACATGGATTATTTCTTGAAACATCCTTGACTCTATCATCTTATCATGTACCTTTCCCTTGACCTGTGAAAAACATTTCAAAAACTTGGGATGAGCATAAAAACTCAGTATGGGTTATAAAAAAACATGGAAAGGAAACATGAGTTCATATATACATAAGAATGAAATCATACTTTACCCATAAAACATAGGCACATTAACATACCTCATAAAATCATGAATAAATCATAGAAATCATAAGACATAAAGGTAACTTGAGGCATTCATAACATTCTTACGTAGGGAGTAACCCTCTTGGTTACGTTTGGAATACCCATCAAAGTATATTCCCTAAATCTCTTCGAAGAAACCTTACCGTTTCACTCCTTCGCGTTACCCAATGCATTGGAGAGCTATAACGGGCTCACCCGCCCTTAGTTTATCACGGAACCACCCGTCTTCATAAAAATGCCCAAGAACCATAATATAATCATATCACATAAAACATGTATAAAGGAAACATAAAATTTCCACATTTCAATCATGAGATATCAATACAACACATTGATATAAAAACATTATGAAAACCATTTTCAATACTAAAATAAAAGAAAAGTAAAACATGGTATTTATTTTTCTTTTAAAAAGAAGGTATGGCTTGTAGAGGAAGCCGAAACTCAAATAACGGTCACGACGGCGGAGAAGTCGTTATCGCCGCATACGTACGACAAAAACATTCCCTTTTGTCGTTTAGTAAATGCTTCGTATAGAAAATATTCCTTTTGAATATACGTAAAAGTCAAAGGGGTTTATACACCGTATAAAAGAAAGTTGTGTATAAAATAAAATATGCCTCAACGAAAGGAGATTGAGACGAAGTCCCATACCTCGTATCCGACTTGACCCGAACCTTCTTTAATCTCCTGAATAATAAACTTGAGTTAATATCTACTTTCTTATGAACCTTTTTCAAGTTCATTATTCCTTTTATACCATGTTATGAACATCATGTAATCAGTTAAGTTAATCATGTTCATTTTGTCGGTATTTGGTTCTTAAGTCCAAAATAGACTTCTTACATTACATGTTGTTAATTTGGTCAAAGGATCATTATAAAACAAATGAACATGAGAGAATGAATTACCTTTAAAAGTGTAACTCTTTTTGATTTGAGCCTAAAGGCTTCCTTTGAAAGGATTCTGCCCAAAGGGAATCCTCTAGGATGAGGAGAGGGATGTGGAGAGAGTAAATGGTCAGGGTTTGGTCGAGCCAAAGGCTTGAGTAGTGTGTGAAATGAGGTAGAGGTGGGGGCCTTTTATAAGAGGAGAGGAGGGGCACTTTTGGAATGTAAAGAAATATTACTTTATTTGAAAATGTGTTTCGGTTTCAAAAGGTCCCACATTGATATAATTCGTGGATAAGGTGATAAGGGTTCGAAATCCACTCATACAATTGGTTTTGGCCATGTGTAGTTCATAGATTTTACATTATCTTTCCATTTTATTTAAATCGTCAAATAATGATGTCATCGCTTCATCATTATTATGTCATAAATAATTTAATTTATTTAATGTCTAAAAATCATAAAAAAATACTATGATGTAGGAAATAATTTTAGTTTTCCAATGACTATTTATAATCAAATATCTGATCTTTATAACCCCATGTAAAAATTGTTTTCGTAAAACATCTTATGTTTGTGTCATTTTTACTTTTACATTAAATAAAAAGTTATTTATGTCATTTCCCAACCAAAATGTCTCCATGGGGACCCCAATTTGACCCATGGCTTGTCTTGGTCGGCCATGACATAACCAATAAGGTTGGGACATGTGTCTAGGTCATTTCATATTATTAAAGCATTATTTATACCTTAAACTACACTAATTACCACTAATCGCGATTAAAAACTTCATAAGTCACTATTCACCAAAAAATTATTTTAATCTCATTGAACCACATTTTACTTCTTAATGACAACCATGTATGTCGGATTTTCAAAATTCAATACACATTAGTGGTAAACTTTCATTTAACTGAAAAATCAGTTTCTTGATTACCACTTAGTGGTTTCACTATTCATCAAAAATTGATGTTTTTCAGAAAATTACCAAAAATTCACCCTAAGCTATATTTGATATTCCGAATTCAAAAATGAATTCTATTTTACAAAATTAAAATCATATAAGTCACATTAATTAATTTAATAATTAATTCCTGCTGCCAGAGAAAATAGCGTGTTTTTACAAAACAATAAGTATCAAAAGATTGACACGAGTTTAAGTCTAATTTCAAAGTGAAATTGATTCCAATGACCACCATTGGATAAAATGGTAAAAATATATTCTAATTTCACTTCAAAACCAATTCAAAACATAATCTAATCATATAAATAAATTATATTAAAAAGCAGTTTTGATGTAAAATGCAGTATTTTTCACTATTCATTAAAAAATGAACATTGTCAGAAAAATACCAAAAATTCACACAAGGTAAATTTTGATGTCCCAATCATAAAGGATAATTTTATTTTGACAAACATAGTTTATAAAATTTTCAAAATATAGATTCAAAAATGGTTTTCCATCAAAAGGCAGTAAAACAATCTTTTAAGAATATTAGTGTATTCCATGCATAAGATTGTATTTATTTTCATTTTAAGCCTCTATAACACTATCTTAATCATTAATAGACATAGATAAAAATATCTATTATTCATTACTTACTTGGGATGTTACAATATGTTTCTCGAATAACCCAATAAAATATGGTATAAAATATTCATTATACAATATATACACTATTCAAATAATATACTGGCTTATATTATGAAATATATCTCAAGCATTGAATATTTGATGAAAAATACTGATACCATAATTCCTAATATAAATTAATTTTTTTGAATCTTTTATATGAAAACATAAAAATCATAAAAATAAAATTTCAAAACATTATTCTTATATTGAATATTTTTTGAATTCCATTTTATATTATTTATTACATATATATTACCTAGCTATTATGTATTTATTATATTTTGTGATAGTAATCATCATATTTTTGGCCAGGTTTCCAAATTATGTTATTAATCATGAATACTCATGAAACATTCAACATTCATATATTAAAAATATATATTAATTGATATTTTATAAAAACAAATAATTCTTTTATTTCACTCACCATCAGTTTGGTCTATGGGTCTTCTAGATAGATTTGGTATGATATGGTGATTTTTAACAAATGAGATGTCTTATCTTAATTAATTAAATTAATAATAATTATTCATTTAATTAAATTAATTATTATGAATATCATATATATTCATTAATTAATTACTAATATTCATCGATCATGTTATTTTTTAACAATGTTTAAATGGGTGATTAAACTGGCCCCAATTAGAACATAACATAGTTAATAGATGATTAGAATTATGAAGGTAGTTTATTTTAAAATTATATCATTAATATATAATAGTAATAATGATATTATTTAGATACAATTATCGATTCGACACATATATTAGGAGGTTCTCATAAATCTATATGAATGTTGATAAGATAAAATATACGACACATGGTTGAGATTGTAGTATGCAAAACAGAGAGTTAACATTTTCATTTCTCAGAGAATGATATGGAAAGAAGGTGGATTATAATTTTAAATTTCATAATAACTATTATATTATATATGTCACATTTATTCTACTGCTTAGAAATTATATTTAGTGATGAGAGGTGGTCGTAAAAAACTAAAATCATCACTTAGTGGAGGCGGGACTCCATAGAAAACACGAAGGATGCATTTTTTCTATAAAAAAAAGCGAAATAGAGAATAATAGTAATTTGAATTGCTTAATAAATTTGAATATAAAAAATTAATTATGTCATTATATTCATAGTAAAAATTAATTTTTTTAATGTAAGAATGAAAAGAATGATTGTTTGAAAAAAAATTCTCTCAATGAGGACAAAGAAATTTCCTTGATGATATCCATGTAATTGGAATTTGAAAGAAAGTATAATGGGACCAGAAAACTAAATAAAAGTAAGAAGGTTTAAATGGATTTATAATGATATAATATTGAGGTGGGGAATGAATATAGGCAGCGATATTAAGGGGGGGGGTGAGGGCCCCTTATATAAATTCAGGGAATGGAATTTCTTTATTTTTAACAACTAAATAAAAATTTATCACATGTTAAACATGTCAAATGGATCCCAAAATGAAAAATAATTGAGTTTATATATGTTTTTGGCCAAGTCACATTTCAAACGGTAAATATGAATCATTTTTCAAACATGAAATTCTATTAACTCCCAATATTACCCTTTATTCTACTTTTGTGTTCTACTATGGTAGGTAATTTTTTAATAAAGTAAATTATCCTTTATATAATGAAGTAAAAATTATACTTGCTAAATAATTTTTACCTCTTAATTCGATATATGAAATCCATTTTATTATATTAATTTTGTAAAACTGATTGAATCCGTTTTAAAATGATATTTTTAGTATGTATTAAATCAATTGTTGAATAATATAAAAAGAACAGTCTAAAATTTAAAATATAAATTTTCAATATTAAATAAATATTATAAATTATATTATAAAATAAAAAATTATTCTATAAAAAGAGATTTAAATAACTAAATGTCATACTTATAGAAAGTTCATGGTATGTTTGAAACTGGTATGTTTTACACTATACACCTAAAAATCAATATTTACATAAAATTATAAAAATGTAATCATAATATAAGATAGAAATTATAAATCTAACAGATTTTTTAATTTTTTTTAAAATAATTTCTTGAATTTTCAATTTTATATGTTAAATATAATTTTAAATTATATGGTGACTCTATTTTAATATGATATGAACTTTTAAAAGGATTATTTTTTTTTGTTTTATATAAATTTAAATTAAAATTACATTTATTTTATTATATAAAATATTCATATACGAAGTATATAAAAAATTCATTTTCATTAAATAATCCAATATAAATGTAATTTATAAAAAAAATCTATTTCAAGAATAAAATGATCTGGATATTGTGATCAATGTATTTGTAAATAAAAATATTTATTAAAACATCAAAATGAATAAAATGTAAAATAAATGTGATAAAAAAATTATTATAATAATAATTATTAGATTATTTCAAGATTATTTCTATTTTACTTACTCATCGACATATATGTGTAAGTTCTAAGAATATTTTAAGACCTGGTGGTAGTCAAGTGTAATAACTACTTTAGAATTTATCTAAAGGAAAATTACATAATTTTCAATTTATCTAAAATCTTATTTCTCCCATATATTTATTATTCATGTTAATTTTTTTACTACAGAATACTCTCGTGATTCATATCCCTTCACAATCATAGAAAAATGATCAACATAAGTGAGAATTCATCTTCCCAGAGCCAAGTTTCTCATTACTATTCATAGATTTCATTATTTATTTACATCCATTCGTAACATATAATTTAATAGTTGTATTATAATGGAATAACATTATTTTATTATATCATATATTTTAATAGTTCTATTTTTCATTTCAGGCAAGCTATTATCCTAACATTTACATAATTAAAATACATTAGAATATTTCAAGTAATCACATTCATACTATTATATATGATTTTATAAATATATACTCAAAATACTTATTTTATTTGTTGATATTTTTGGGTTTCACCCAAATACAAGAATTCATGTTGTATGTCCTCTTGCAAAGTAGTAATCATCGATGAATAAGGAACAATTTTTTGTATTAATTTTATTTTTCATATTTATTCTGAAATTCTAATTTTAATTATATTATCTATAATATAATAAATACATATATAAATATATGATGCATTTGTTGTTGTTCTTTTTTAGTAATTTTATAACATATATGTAATAATATATTTTCTTAATTCCCTTTTTCCCATGTCATGTTAATTGTCAATTTTAGTGCCTTCATTTACAATAGGTTAATTTAAAGATATATATATATATGTAAATTTATATATAACACTATTGTCATATTATATTAAAATAATATGTAGAGTATATATTATATCTCTATATCTTTTGAATGTTTTTATTAATGCATAATTATAACACATATGATGTTTTTTCAATTCTATATTTTTTACAAAAATTATTGAAGGATAATGTAGCATATAAAAGTTATGTGTATTTTTTTGTGGATCCATATTATAAATTTTTATGAATCAATACATAATTTTTCTAATTAAAACATTAAACTAAAAAAGTATAATATTAAAATAAAAAATAATTTTAATAGGCATGTCATCACCACTTTCTATCGTATATAAAAAGATAATATATAATTAAAAATATTATAAATAATCAATATAAACAAAAATAAATATATTATTTTCAAATAATAATTTTTTGTTTATGATAGGTTGGTTATACATGGGGTTTATTCTTTTTGATGGAAAGTTATACCAATGTTATGATCATCAATTTCAACATTTAACTTATTTTCGTATAACATATTTTCCAATACCACTATAATAATACATTCATATATTTTATTCTCTAACATTGATATTCAATTTTTATTTATATTTTCCTTTTTTCATTTCCTCTATCTTATAAAAAATATTTCCTCTTAATATCACAGTGATCATGAATATTATGTAATATGAACCTTCCTTCTATCCAAATTGTGAAAATATCATTTTCCCAAATTTCATTCAAAATCATGATAGAAATTATTATAATAATTCTAAATTTATATTATAAAAGCTCAATTATGAAGATTAAAAATCCAGAAAATATTTCTCTAAGGTACTCTTTATTCTTATACAAATAGGGATACTATTTTGAGTAACTCCATTATATTACACTACCAACTACCTTATAATTTATTTATAATGATTCATTACAAAATCATTTTGACAATTCCACTATATTCTCTTTGATTAATATTTCAATTTATATAATTTTTTATAAAACCTTTATACTTTCTCTAATTATTATATACCCCTTTTTTGATTGATTGATGTTTTATTACACAATACAATGTTTGAAACCCATTTCTATTTTTCCATTTTTTCCTATATTATGAATGTATATATTTATATATATTATAAATATTTTTCTATATATTATTATTGAGGATTTTTATATTTTACCTAATAGGACATCACAAAATAATGAAACCCTTTATTTTATTGGCTAATTCCAATTTCACATATGGTCGTTATTTTATTGAATCATCTTTTAATTGTTGTTTGTAGTGTTATACATAAATAAGATGTAGTTAGTGTTCTCCATTACATTAATATATATTTAAAGTAATAAATAATATATGTTTAAACTATATTATTATTATTTATGTGTGGAAATCGTGGTCAATCTAAAATTATTTTAATATTATTTTAATATTTATATTATAATTATGATGTTTTGATGATTTTTAGGCATAACCATACACCAATATTAATTATTGTATACTTTTAATTTTTTTACTCAAATCCTAACTTGTCTTTTAGCTCACTAATTCATTATTGTATGTTCCTAGGAGATCAAAGGTATTAAATGATATTGAAGTCCTTTTATATGGGTATATTGAAGAATTTAAATAACGTTTAGCCTTTTTATATATAATAATAATACGTAAACTTGACATAAAAAACTAAAAAAACTTATTCTTAAGTTAATAATGTTCTGTATATTTATTATTAAAATATCTCAATGATTATGTATGTGGTTTTTGTTCTATTATACACACCATAGCCTATATGTTCTTAATGGATACCGCACATTGTAAGGGATGTTTTTTAAAATGGAAGTAAATTGGAGATTTATCAACATTAAATAAGAAACATTATTGAGGTTCTTCAATAATTATTATATGGTAAAATATATTAACTTTATTACCATTCTCTCTACTCTTATTCTATTATTGTAATATAGGTGTATGAAACATATTTATTTACTAATTATTATATGGTAAAATATATTAACTTTTATAATTATATAATCTTCATGTGTGTATTTTAGATGATAAAATTGAATTTCGAATGTACAATACTTTAATTTTTTATCAATGTATATAAATCACCTAATATTTTTATATGTATCTATATGATTTATTTAAGTATTGATCACTGAAAAAATGGAAATTAGTGATTTTTATTTTTAACTAACCATGTGGTACCGTAAATACATCTCTAATAGGTTATAAAATATTAAAATAACTCTACCTCATTCAGTGAGTTTATTGTGATAATTTAAATTTTCGTTAATTTTTTAAAATTATAGAAATTTTTTTATAATATATAACTATATATATATCTGAATATATCCTTTCATGGGGATCATGGTTGTGGATAATGATTATGATTGACTTTTATGATGTCAATGAGAAATTATAAATAATTGCTAAAGGGAACAATAATATATATATAGTTATATTATCCCTTATTTTAAATATTAATATGAAATGACATGAATTACATGATTTTAATAAGGATTAGTGATTGTGACTTTCAAATCATAGAGATGATAGGGCATAACGGTCAATGGGAATATTTGTTTTATATATTAGGACCACAATAATGATCCTTTCTTCACTCCCTTGAGATGTTGTGTCACTCTAAAATGTGGGTTAGGTTATACCCTGTTTATAAATAAACAAAATATGAATCATCATTTGGCATATTTTGTTTTATATGTTTTTAGAAATGGGTTAATAAAATACAATTCTCTTAGTTGGGATCGATGATTGTAGTGGCTTAAGATACAATTGTTTGAAGTATAATATTTATATCATCTTTAAATATTTTCATAAGATACATTGAAATTTTTTGTTTATGGTTTTGAAAATGTGGAAAAATTGATGAATATTTCACATACGATGTGTCATATTGTGAGTGGTGACTTTTGTGACATTTTATCGTGGTGCAATAAACTACATTTATTCCAATATAACATTGGATGATGGAATGTAAGGGAAATTGTATCATATAATCTAAAGGGTTATAGGTCTACAATTAGTCTGGATAGTAAAAAGGCTGATTTATGTTAAAAGAAATATTATATAAGATACCTATTAATAGAGTGATTTAACTAGATTATAAAATAGTTGAAAAATTCTGGGGTAACACCACATTTCATATAGATATAATTATAATTCATAATAATTAAATGATAGTAATTTATATATGATATTGTGTTACATAAAAGGTGTGATGGTAAATATAAAATGGATTATATTACATTGAGAAAATATATATGATTATGATTATGATTATCCAAATGTGTGTGATAATTTTATATGATGTTAAAAATAAAGCACATACAGAGATTAGAAATACTATTTTGGTGTTTTTAATGTGTCTGAATGGTGTATGTAATCTTAATAAATGGATTATACATAGATGGCGTGGGTATATTTTGTTTCTCATATAATTTTGATATGTTTAATGTTGGATAGTAGTCCCATGGAAAAATTTATGGTTATGAAATTGGCCCTTCATTCATATTAATGGATGCTATATAGAACTGAGTTTCAGAAAATTGAATGGGAATGATGATTGTGGCTAGATCCTTTTGATCATTATATTGGATGTATACTAGGAATATTTTTACAATAAATGAGAAGGTAACAAATACTTATATAATTAATAATACAATTATGGACTCTAGGTACCTGATCCTTACAGGTATTATCTGATATACATTTTTGATATGATATATATGAGAACATTTTGGATAAATACTATTAATAATATTCTCATATATAAACATGTGATTGATGAAAAATACACGATTCTTATGATTCCATGTGACATGAACACATTCCAGAAAACAAAAATAAGATCACATGTGTTGAATAAAGTCAACATGATTCAATAAGGTTTATTTTAATGTACTTTATCACATTATGGGTAATGATATTAAAATAAAAAGTAAAAATATATAGCATATTCTAGAATTCTCTAATGTAGGTATGAGATAACTATTATGTTTTCATAATGAGTATATATAGATCAAAAATATCATTTATAATGATTGTTTACCATATTTGTTAAATAATATTTATTCATTTTAATTTATATATTGGTTATTGTTATGGGTATTGGTGGTCATGTAAAAATTAATTTCATTATCACACCCTAGACATAAATCTCAGTGGATATGAATGAATTATTATTTGAATATGGGTTAGGGCATGGGCTATTGCATGAGGGATTAAGATGGTGGAAAATAGTGATCATGTGGGAATAAGATTGAGACAATTTTATGGATGGTTAGTTTGATATCATTGTTACTCTATGATTATTATTTTTTACTAAAAAATATAATTACCCAATTGTGAAATTTAACTTTACAAATATTAATTATATACAATATATTTAACAAAAAATTTTGTATATTAGTTTATGTTATTTTTTATAGTATTACATTGATAGTAATTCCATAAGGAAATATAAATTTGATAATAAAATATTCTTATTATTTGATTTAGTTTATTTTTTCTACTAAATTATAGAGTTTATACTCTCCCGGTGAGTTTTTTGAACCATTATTCTTCTAAGTAACCTATATGGTATAAGGATGATTGAATGGGGGAATTTTTCTTATTTTTATTATTTCATTGAATGGTTATGTGGGATGAGATCTTACATGTTGTATAAAAACGTTTATTTAATATTTTTTTTGAATTCATAGATGGTTGAAATAGGAATATTAAAAACATTTGATACAATTTCCACTTTATCCTAACCATCAACTATAATTTTTTAATTCAATGATTTATGTTTTTTTGTAATATTTTTTACTGTATTATTCAATAAAAAATAATATTTTATGAAAAATATGATTTTCTCTATCACAAATTATTATTTTACTTCTGGAATTGTGTTTCATGATTTTTGTATACATGCATAATACATTAAATAGTAGAATAAATGACATCTTAAATCTTGTATATAATTCTACAAAATGATTCTAATCCTTAAAATGAGGATTTTAACATAATATTATCTTATTTGATTTATTCATAGTTATCATATTGTTGAATCCAAATATAATTATTGTCTTCTATGATATATTTATAAATAAACATCATAGGATAATTGTTTCATTGAAGTTTTCATTGAAGATATGGTTACCCTAATGAAGGTAGTATTGTATGTAGATAGCTAAGGTTGATGGGATACATAGGATGCATGTAATGATATTCGAGATTAAAAAATTTATTTTTGACAGGATAGTAAGAATTTTATTATAGGCTATGTCCTATATATATTTATCATCAATATACTATTTTTGGATCCAATAAATAATTTTATACAACAAAAAAGTCATGACCCTCCCCATGCTGGGGCTCAAGTTTCAACTACCAAATGTTCTAGGGGTGGCAAATATTGCAGATGAAAAAAAAACATAGGGATGACATTTACTAAGAAATTGTACACACAGAGATGTGTCCAGATCAATGAAAAAGTGTAGAGGGAATGGAAAACAAGTTACAACAATGATATATATATTCCAACACATGCATAAACCTCTAAATAGTACAACTACATGTGAAATAATGTAAACGGAAAGCAACAAAAGGGTAAACATACATGCGCAGTAAAAGGAGTTCCAAAACCTATAATTAACTGAAATGTAAAATAACTAAGAGAGACCCTCTCCTAAATCCCAAGCTATGACCATTATATGCGGTCTAAGAATAGTATCTCAAAGATTCTCTAAAGTCGCAATCATCATGTCTACCATCTATATATGGAATGACATATGCAGGCCACGTCCATGTAGGGGTGAGTATAAATGTACTTATTATGATGCCTCCAAAAGTCTTTGGGAGAGCAGTAAGAGATACACTGAAGAGAAAAGATGATGAAAGAACAGGGTACAGTAATGAGTAAAACTCATCCCAATAAGGTAGTGAAAGTAATCTCATACATAACAAGGATCTAGAAATGGTGAGAATATGAAAATCTCTGGGAGTCTTCACTACTGATAGTAGGAGAGTATAATCATCCATCCATGATAATATAGACATAGAAATCGCATGCCCCCCCCCACAAATCTTCTCCTCTCTATGAAGGAGAGTGACCAAATCCCTAAGAGTGGGTTCTGGAATAGAATATATATTTTTATTTTAGTCAGGGAAGACCAAAAAATAGTTTAATGGGTCCTACATATCATATATATAAGCCCCTAAAAAGTGTTTTCATTAGTTCTTGAAGTACCCGGAAACGACGCCCAGTATCTTGCTCGTCTGCCTAGAACATGAAACTCAATGGGACTCAATGACCAGACCTAGATAGTATCTAGTTTGTGGGGCACTGCCTCACCCTCAAGGTTTTAGGTTGTGTCAAATGGACATGTTTGGGGGGGGGGGGGGAGTGACCTTATTTCTTATCCAGTATTTAGGTACATCAAATCATGTCGCGTCACTAATATGTATAGTCGATAAGTCATGTCTCATGGTAAAGGACCCATGCCTAGCCCTACTGGAGAGTTCTAGCTTAGTTTCATTGAGGAACCATGCCCATCTTTACTAGAGGGTTCCACATAGTGTTGGGTGGGGACCCATACCCAACCGGTTGGACGGTGCCAATCTGGTGTCATTGAAGACCAATGCCTTACCAGGATGGAGGGTTCCACTCTAGTGTTGTCGAGGACCCATCCCCATCCCATCTAGATGGGGACACTGAGTAAAGGATGAGGAAACATTCCCATCCCAGATAAGGGGAGACCTTCCATTGTCGTTGAAGATATATGTCTAACACAACTAGAGGGTTCCACTTGGAAATATCTGATTCCATCATCAATCCAATGCTGACAACGAACACCCCTAAAAATGTGTCACACTCGGAACATGATGCATTATAACCCAACATCTTAATCCTACATCACTATCAAATTCTACGTGAAAAATCATGTCACAAAGGATTCTCAAAATCTATAATTTGAGTAAAGAAGAAACAGATATGAGAGGTAGATGATTCATAAAGTGGTTCTCGAAAAGTGGAGGGACCACAGGATGTGTGACCCCTCTTTGTCGCCCAGTTGTGTACCTTTCAATAATCTGGTACCAAACTATGAATTAGTACCCCTGTGTGTGCCATTGTACTCTGAATAAACATGACACATCTGGACAAATATTTTATGAGCACATAATGTTCATTATTGTCTTGATGGTTAAAAATGTAAAATTACTAGCATGCCTCCTCAAATGGCCCTGGATAACCAGAAGGATCACACTATTGCAATTTTTTTTGGAAAATTAAATGGGATCCACAATTCATATACTAGAATTAGAAACCCGATGAAGAAACTACGACATTCAACATCGTAGAAAGTTGATACTTGGTGGGTCCCATTCCACAATTCGGAAATAAATTATATGGATCACACTATTTTTATACTCACGAAAAAATGCATGGATTTGACTATTCCCTCATCTCAAATAGAAACCTTGTGAAGAAGTAACATTTATCCACACTGTGCAAAATAGTACCTTATGTGGCCCACATCTCAATACCAAAATAAAATATATTAATTCCACCATTTCAATAATCATGAAAAAATACACAACAATGATGATTATTTTTTTAATGGACACCCGATGAAAAATTCACATTTCATTAAAGCACGCCCGAACTAGGTGTCATGGGGCCCGAACCTCATCCTCTATTTAAATACTATAAATTTTTCTAGAAATGTTTCACATAATTTCATGGTAAAAATGCCACTGATGAAATGTCGATTTGATGTCGCATGCGGTGTTATGGCTGGTAAACGTTTTAACGGTAATAAAATATTACTATTATTTAGGTGTTCCGTATACCAGATCCGTATTTCTGAAAAAGGAATTCAACATCGATCTCGAAATAATTCACTCCAAAACCAGGTCTCAATATCACAAATTCTTCATCAATCTGACATCTTGGTCAAAAGCTATAATCAAAACACTGATTGCTAAAAATAGTAATAATAATTATTATTATTATTATTATAATTATATAATAAATATATTATAATTATAATTATGTCAAAGTGGTTGGAGGGAGATCATATGAAAAATTGGTTTTTCATGCCACTCATGGTCCACGCATCCCACTCAACTTATCTCTCATCTGAATGATTCATTTAAAATATTATTTTTATTCATTTAATAAACTATCCCATCAATGAATCTATTTTTTCCTTAAAAATTACATATACACTGGTATTATTATTTCCACATAGCGTATCATGTAGATGCTTTGCGATCCACCACCACTTCAGCCCAACCGACCACTCTGGAGTCGACCGAACATTCCTGCTCATGCCGGAAAACCACTAAGCACTCCTACATGTACCACCCTATTACTTCCTATGCCTACAATATGCAAAATATTTGTGGGTTTTTACATATGAGCTCCAATCCTATATCGGCACCACGAACCCCAAGCATGTCATTAATCACAATCCCAAACCCGTAAATCAATTTTGATAAGGAATTTTTTATAAACAATTATTTTTTGGTATTTATGGAACAACCAGTCAAAAGAAAAGATGACAGTGAATAAGTGAATAAGGAAGAACACATTGAATGAGTGAAGGTTCCAAAGAAAAATTATTATTGATAAAAAGATGATAATTATCTATCCTTCAATGATTGAATAAAAAAGTTAGAAAACCACAATTTCGGAGTGCAACATTTGTTAGATCAATAGTCATTGAAAAAGAATTCCCTCACCTAGATATGTTGAGTTCTTCGCACATCGATTCACCTCAGTCTAAATTTTAATCCCTGAATAACCAAAGGGAGGAGAGGAGAAGCATATTCCATCATTGGTGGGAGGGTTATGAAGAAACCACAACAAAAAAACTCAATAACGTATTTACAGAAATTGATTAGGTCTTCCTTTATTGGTCGCGAGATCTAAACACATCATGCCCTTTCACATTAGGTAATCTTAGGTAAAACACCATGCTCATAACTCAAAGACGGTATCATATTTTCAATTCGAGTCCTCGTTCAAAATTTATTTCTTGTAGCATCGAAATAAAATAAATTTATTTATTTATTTTATTTTCAAATATTTCCTTGATATATTTTTATGTTGAACGCATAAGTCGACCATTTTAATACCCCACCTTGGGTAAACACCATGCACTGAACACAACGGTGGCCTCAAATTTTGTATATGAGATACCGTTTGAGATATATCTTGTAACTTACATGTGTATAGAGAAATGATACTTAAAATATTTTTAAAATTAATTCTAGGTACACCGGGTCATGGAATTGTGCATCGTCTCAGTTCCTTGCAGTAGAATCATATGTAGAAATATTGAAAATTTGTAAAATAAAGAAACTGGATTTATAAAATATTGTAGTGATAGTTGAGTTTTTATATTATAATTTTTATTTTACTATTTCATCTTTATATGGGTTGTTATGTGTCAGTTTACCCCATATGGGGTCTTTTAAAATACAATAGGATTCTAATATAAATATGAATAATGGTGGGATGTTATGTCATGGGATTAATGCACAAGAATTTTTGTTACTATGGTTTTTGTTCAAGAATATTTCATAAAATGTATTGTTAATGAATACATATATTGTGGTTCGTGGAATGTAGTTGAGCATTATTTGATGAATTAAAAACATTCCATTTATGAGTGTACATTAAGGATCAATGTAATATGACTCAAGGAATAATGATTTGAGTTTATCAGTAGGGAAGAAATAGACTGTACGTATAATCATGGGTAAGATTCTATATAAATTTTCTATGTTATACACCATATTGAGAGTTATTTGTCAATATATTATAAGTCAAATTTGTTAGAGATTGATACTAATCATATATGAGTAATATATAGGATATGATAGACTAACATCATCATAGATATGGGAAATATAATAATCATTCCAAAATTCTGGTCAGACAAAATCATACAATATATACTGATTGTAGGATGAATATGAATCTCATGGTAGTGACAATATTTTAGAGTCCAAGAATTTATATATTTCCACAGTTATTTAATGTTTATTTCTGTAATTCAACATAAACATGATAAATGATTTGGTCAGGTGGTGATCAAGGAGTATAATTATAATGAAATGGAATTAAAATAAAAAATTAATATAAATAAATATAACCATATAAGGTAATCATAGATTAAATTTCCTTATATCTGAAATCCAATAATTAATAAAAAACATGGGTTGATATAACTGATAAATTAAATGGTACACAAAAAAGTCATGTGTTTCAATGTTATTATTTATAAACCCATTCAATTTCCTAGATTATTTTTTCTTGGAATATTTCAAAATATGGATGGTATTTGAGGAATTATTTTTTACTTTTCGTGAATAAAATATAGGGGTACGTATAAATATATGACCATCATGATCACGGAATACATCCATTGATAATTTGCGATTAGGATATTGGATCATTAATATAATGGGATGGTGGTAGAAATGATAATTATAATGGTTATAGACACTAAATGGGGCCTGGAGGATGAGTCCATTAGATCAAAATATGGGCACCACATAAAATGTCATTTTTAGCTAGTGAATAAATTTTGATATTCAGATCTCATTAAAAATGGAATAGTATATACAATTTTTTGAGAGAGTGATCATAGATATTTATAAGTAATACCATTATAACATTGAATATATTTATTAAAACAATTTATAATATTATATATGAAGAATTTATTCATAATATATCATTGTGTTTCATATTTAGATGTCAGGAATAGAATAAAAAATATAAGGACTAAAAAACATATAGTATTTTAATTCATTAATATAGATCATTATATATGAAGGATATATATATTCCATCCATTTTTATATTTTACAATTTTATAAATAATATCTAATAAATAACATCATGGTAACTTTAAAATCCATATGAACATTGTCTCTTAATGATATTTTACCCCAGAAGCACATGATAAAAATTAATCCAACATTAGTACTAATATTAAAATACTTAGAATTATGTAGAGAACATTTAGGGAAAAAATATGAAATGTGAATGATGAAATTAAATGAATTTAGAATAAGAATTAATATAATATGATTTTTGAAGGATAACAACTTCAGAAAAATAGTAATAATATTTTCAGAATACATTGTAGACTATTACTAAAATAAAAATATCCCAATAATAGAAAAATAATGTGAATTAATTAATTCCTATCGTTGAAAAAAACTTATATTTGACATAAATAAAATTTTTAAACATAAATTATATCATATGATAATTATTTGAATGATGGTCCACAAAGAATATAATAGTATATTTTTTTAAATAAATGATGCCTCAATTTATATTTTTCCAATAGTTTTCATTTAAATAATATAATGTTAAATATAAAAAGTATGACAGTTGTTATGGTATAATGAATCTAATGTTTATAATATATGTGTGTAAATTTTTAAGAGATGTTTAATAAATTAAATGAATAAAAATATCATTTTTTGGTGTTTTCAGTTGACAAAACATTCTCAATAATGACAATTTTTAAGTCATAATAGTGGTTTAGCAATATTATAATGACTTGTATAATTTTTTTCATTGTCCAAAAATTTTATTAATACAATAAATAAAGTAATAAATATAGTATGTTCAATTTTTAAATCATAAATTTTATTTTCATCCTTTGGAATGATAATTTATACCATTAAAAAGTTATTTAAAATTTACCCTAATTTTTATTGTATATATTAACTTATTAAATGGTGTAAGAGTGTAAATTTAATAAAATAATATATTATTTGTTCATTAGGATTCCTAGTCCAATTTTAGCCAACTATTTAATTGAGTCGTCTTTAAATTATATTTTATTAATTATATTGAAGAAAACACACATCCACTTCATGTTTATATTCCCCCAATAATACCCTTGAGAAAATTCATTTGAAATATATTATATTATTATTTAATTCTAAATGAATTCCCCTCGTACCTCTATATATATTTTAAATTTTTTTATCTCACCCCATCCAAATCATTCTTGGAATTAAGGCCTCTAAAAAGGGAAAACATGAATGGTGTGGTATCCTTCCTTACACTTCAACAGATTTTTCCGCCATCATATATTTTATTTTTATCCCTATATCTAAAACAATATTCCAAATAATGATTAATAATTATATAATATTTTTGATATTATGTTACTTGTAAAATTTTTAATTTAAATATATCTATATATATATATATATATTATATCTCTCCATTATTTGACATATCATGATAATTGTTATTTAACTACCAATTATTATATTATGAACTCGTTATTTATCAGTAATTTTAAATATTTTTAGTGTAGGATATATGAATTGGTATAATAATATATCTATTATATATTTATAATCCCTTTTATTCTATTTGACAGGTCCTTTTAATAATTGTTTTTACAACCTAAATATTCAATTTCCACTTGTTACACATCACTACCTTCTTGTCAATTTTGAATAAAATACTTACAAATTATAGGTTTTGTAAATTAAGATATTTATTTTTTCAGGTGTTTTTAGTAATTAAAAATTTTAAATGATCAAAATATGAAATATTGAATTGAAAAAGGTAAAAAGCCTAAATATATTTAATCACATCATGATAACATTTAGGAATTTCAACAGTTAAATTCCAATGATTAAAATTGATAAATAATAGTGGAGAAGAATATAATATAATTATAAATTACCATTTTGATATATAATAACTTTTTATAATGGAGATTGAAATAACTTTGAAAAATTAAAACCTAGTGTAAGGGGATATTCATACTCATTCAGGTTCTTATGAATTTATGCACTCTTTTTATCAAACATTTCCTTATTTAAACCTCTAAATTTAAAAATAAATCTTTATAAGTGACGTTTATCTTATTTGACCCTTTTATTTTTCTGTCGATATTCTTAATTTCATTATTTTAAATCATTTAATAGCGACCTTAACAGATAAATGTTAATGAATTTATTTTTGGAACCACTCATTGATTCTTATAATATTATTAACTATTCTTATCATAAGAAAATATATTTCCCAATAATGTTCCAAATAATATATCTCTTCATCTATCAGGATACCCCAAAATTATTTATCAATATATTATTTATGATTTTATTAAAATGTTAACTGTATTCTCAATAGTTCATTTAATGTTTTTGTTAGATGTAGAAATCTGTTCTATGTGGTATTCACAATTTTAAGAATGTAATAATGGAAAGAGTGAGAATAGAATTATATAGTCATTTAATTCATTGGGTGATATATTTTATCACCTCATATAAATTTGTATATACATATCTATGTTATCATTGTGAACAATGTTACAATTGTAGAAGATAAAGTTATCTTTGGGAAAATTGTTATGATATCATAGAATTGAGACTAAAATTTTGATGTTATTTATTTAAGATTAAAATAAACTATATCTATTTCAAATGATAGATATATTCATTTAATTATATAATAATATATATAATTTAATGGTGATTATTATTCTTTACCATGCACACATAATGATTGAGGTATCATTAACCTCCTATAATTCAACCCCTTAGTTGAATTTTAGATTATCCTTTCATTGGTTTATGTCCCCGAGTAATAATTGTTATTAAGAAGGATAAAAATGATTATATGTTGATTACACTGAATTATTAAAATAAACATGTACATCTTAATATTTTTAATATGTATTGAAATAAATATTCAATGATAATAAAAATCATGACTATGGAATTTATAATATTATGGTTTCTTGTTAAGAAATTATGAAAAAAATATATTATTGATGATTGGGATTATTTATTTAGTAAATAATCACTATTTTTATAATTTAGGAATTTTTTATGATTTTTAAATGAAACATATATATCCGATATGGATTTATTATGTTGCGACCATATCATTGATTTAATCATTTGAATTGGTTTCTTATGATTTATTTTTTAGTTGATTTTATTTTCAATTCTATATTATGAATTATAATTCAGGGAACAAGGGGAATTCAGAAAAATGTCCATCATGATGGTAAATGTAAGGACTATATTAATTACATTCACTATTCAATGGAATATAATTATCAAGACCAGATGGCGGTACATAACCAATTGTCTAATATTATGGACAATATATTCAATATCTTGGAACATTAACCATCATAAAAGAGGTAAAAATAATTCATTCATTATTTTATAGAATAACTATCATCTAAATTCAGCTACTTTTAAATCCAAAATTTTTGGAAAATGTGACACACCAATAGAAAATTTATTTTCTATTCTATATTTTTCATATAAATATAATTTTTCATATGCCATATATCAGTTTGAAATAGATTTTCATTAGTTTATCAAATTGAAAAAAATTATTAATGATGAAGATGAATATATTACATAGGGTGATTTTTAGGAGTATATTTCATAGAAAATATATTTTTTATCTTTATATAAATATGGAAGGATAATTTTAGAAACATATGGGAAATGTGAATGTGAAAATTAAATATTAAGAAACATTTATAAGTATTCCATTTTCGGATTCAGGTTTTTTATCAACCTTGTTATCAAAGTAGTTTTATTCATTAATGAATTAAAATGAAATGATTAAAATCCTCTCAGAATCCCATATATTGGGAGTTTAAAGAATCTTTTTGATATTTACTCAAAATCGATATGTTGGTTAGTGATTTTTCTAGTGAGAATTATGACATTATTTGAAGTATTAATTTTTATATTAGAGGAATAAAAAATAGAGGATTGAGAGAGGGAAATCAAACTACCCACGTGATAATTATGTGGAAATTAAACCAAGGGAAGTACCTTAAAGAATCATATAAATGGTCAATGTGTGGAAAAAATATGGAATTTAGATCAAGTGTTTTGAATGGATATGAAATTTTGACTTGATATAATGGAGGAAATGAATGACCTTCACAAAGAACATTTTATGCCTTAGACATACTCTACCATATAAGATTTCATAAACAATGAACATATATACTCAGTTTGATTCAAATAATAAAACTAGGGATATAAAAATTATTATTTACAAAATTAATAAGGATTATTTCGTCTCTTACATATTAGATAACTTTTTGGTTTATCGATTCATTGAATAAGGAAAATACATTAACT
This sequence comes from Viscum album, assembly GCA_963277665.1. Taxonomy (NCBI): domain Eukaryota; kingdom Viridiplantae; phylum Streptophyta; class Magnoliopsida; order Santalales; family Viscaceae; genus Viscum; species Viscum album. The sequence continues at coordinate 1,120,498,314 of OY728120.1, forward strand.
AATAAGTACCATATTATTAATATCGATTTACCTTTTCCTCCATATAGGATGATAAAATCGCAAAAAATAAATTATTATATTATGAGAACCCAATCAAGGATGTGTTATGTACTTGAAGACATAATGTAAATTGTGGAAAAGATATGTGAATAATAAATATTCTTTATGGCCAACATATATTATAAAATATTAAATAATTTTCAATGGTATTTTTTAGTATGATTTCATATTTTTAGAAAAAAATTTAAAATAACACCTTACAAAATAAATTGTTAGAATGAACTAATTTTTTATAAAATATGTTCATGAATACAATTACAACAATACTGAAGAAAAAAATGAATCTATTTCTACAAGAGTAGTATAAAACTATTCAGCTAGTAAATCCCAAAAAATACTACAGTATTTTTAGAATATATCCATGGATAGTGAATACAACATACAAAGAAAATGAGGTGAAAACAAATTATTATGTCCCAGATAATCATAATTTACATAATGAAAAAAACTATAACACTAAAAATTTTCTAATCAAAACCCCTTGAAATAAAAGAAGGATGATATGTCAAGAAGGATGTGTATACAAGAAATTAAATAAATTTTCTTTATAAAGAAATATGTATAAAATTGAATAATTTGATATGAAAAACTATTACATTATATTCATAATATATAGACCCAACAAAAAACAATGGGTTTAAAACATCGTTAAACGTGACCTCATGAATGCCTCCTCTTATACAATAGGTTACATACTATTAGTTAATGTATAAGTAAATTAATTGTAATAATTTAGCCTAAGTATCAGTTAATTGAAATAATAATAATAATTATATAATAAAGATAATAAATAATCAAAGTACCATGAAGTAAAAGAAATATAGTATAAATGTTATATAAATATTGATGGGCTCCTAATATGTCATTCCATGAAATAGTATAAAAGTATACCACCTAAAAAAATTCCTATTAAGTACGACCCTTTATACCAATATTTCCATGATCTACTACACAAAAATCAGCCATAGGGTCCTTTACTATTCTATGATCCACAAACCAGATTTCTACACATGCATCAAGATTTCAATTCAACGAGTTAGTGATAAAACCCAATAGGACAATGCTAATGTATCATTAATAAATTCTCACTTTTATAATAGTTATACTACCTGAAAATAAATGTGTAGAAATTTTAGTATTACAAAATCACATTCCATGTGGTCGTGCACTATCCAAGCTACCACAAATGACAAGTTGTGCCCACTTATGATGCAAGGATAATCATAGATGATTGTAATCATCAGGACATACCATGAAGTTGTTGACATAAAATTATTTTACAAAATGGTATATTTATTTACTGTTAAAAAACTTAGTATCAATTTAGAGATTTAGGTATTTTAATTTTACACAGTATCTATAGGGTTCATTGTGTTATTTGCATACTACTACATATCGACTAGGTGAATCTAGTATCACCTTATTACTTTGTATCCAGACGGTGAATCGATCTTTGTACCAACTAAAATATTATCATTTTCCATCATTATCAACATGATACATCATGTGCACTCCCATATTAGTGTAAATCATACCATAAAATAAACATGTCTTACTCATTGTTCACAATACCTCCAAATTCATGATAATAAACATCATGGAATATCATGATAAAAAAAATTCCCTAAAACCATGAGAAAAATAAAATCTCTAAAAATAATCTGATTAATCATTACAATGAAAAGAATAAATCTATTATAAATGATATATAAGAACAAGAATATTAAGTGGGGATATCAGGAAAACATATACTATCACATGTTTTCAACATAAATTGAGTAAATTAAAATTTATATAACAGGAATCACACCATGGAAATGAGTGTATGTGGGATCCCAAAAATATGAGAAAAATTTTACCAAATATTTATTGATGAATAAAATTAGTGTTTATCAAATAATCATCAACCAAACCAATTCAACATATTTTTTAATTCATACCACTTTCCAATGAATCCTACAACCGATTCCAAATATTTTTTAAAAAATTTAAAATGTACAAGTGACAAAATTAATTTCTCATATATTAATTATGGATAAAATAAATATAATAATTCATTAACAATATTATACAATTTCTATTTTCTGTCATTTATGATATCATTATCCAATTTATTTAGAGGAATAGAATGAACATGGTTTACCATCACACAGGAAAAATAGAAAGGAATAGAAATTATTTTCTATGTATTTTCCAATCATTAAGATAGAGTATCAAAAATATTATTGAAATAGATTGTTTAGCCACATAAAGAAAGAAGAAGATAACATCTATTTTTTAATAATGTCTTATTTGATCTCATCTAAATGAATTTATAGAATTTCCGAGCTAGATGGAATATGAAAAAAGGTTAGTATATGGTGGAGGTAATTAAATAAAAATATTGATGGTGGTTCATATAATTTATATTACCAAATTAATTTCATCATTTAATTTTTACATGAAAAATTCCATGATTTTGAAATTTTTAATATCGACCAAAAGATGCATTTTAGTCATAAATGATTCAATAGTGTATATTTAACAAGATTCTATGAATATAATGTATTAAAAATGGATACAATCACATGATAGGAAGGAAAAATGTTCAATAACATTAGGAAAAAAATATAAATTAAATTGTGTACTATAAGTGAAACATATTTTTAGACTTATACATCTCTTGGATGTCACGTAAGGTACCAGGTTTCCATTATAAAACCATCTAAATAATGATATACCCTTATTGAATTCAACCCTACCATTATTATCCCTTTTAAAATGAAATATTACCCTTAAATAACTCATCATTAACCATGTATAGTGTTTATAGTGATTCATCTACCCTTTTACAAACCATAAATTACCTTAACAAGAATATATTTTACCAATTTTTATAAATGATTACACCTCGTGAAACAATTACATGAATCACTATTACATTTTCAAAAGTAGTAGTTTTTTATGATGATGCTTATTCTGTGGTTATTGCATCATCTTACCCTTACACATATTAGGTGAACACAAGATTAACATTACACAAATTCGGTGGTACCCTATCATTTATGCTGGAAATGTTGAGTTACCGTTAGACAACATTTCAAAATTAGATGTACCCTTATGTATTGGATGGTTTCTCCATATACGACCCATTTTAATCAGAATTCTCCATAATGTAACTCCCCAGACACAACTTTGTGTAAGGTCAGATTTAACATCCATTATATATGATCTACATCAAAGGTAATGGTAAAATTGAGTTTATAATTATTAATTGTTTTCGAAAAAAACATATCAATTTAAACCTATAAGGGTTTATAAAAATTTTATTTTTACAATTCCCCTCCTCAAATGAACTTCATCCTCAGAATGTACCTTCAATGTGTTTTCTCAAAAACAACCTACCCATTTAACCGAAACATCAACCACTCACTCACAAGATTCCTATTTGATCAATCTTTGATGCCATAGAACTCAAAAAAGTGGCACCATATTTACCGACAATGATTTTGTTACTTCGGTATATAGAAATACTTGTTTCTCATCATATTATTCATTATTCTCCAAATCAACATCCTTGAAGTATATATAACGTAACAAAATGGGTGTATACATCTGAAGGTATGAAACATGTAACACATCATCAATTCTTAGATAATGAGGCTGAAGCTCTAGAAAATATGCCACTATCCCAACCATTTTGGTGACCATTAAGGGTGAAAAAAAACTATATTCCTAGTTACCCATAATTTTTTAAATAATTATTTCACAACTACGGCTACACACATCAAAAAACAAATTCCAAATTATTGACTCCCATGGTACTGTCATCATGTCAACATATGATTACTGCCTAGTTTGATTGGTCAACAATGAGATAATGATCAATTATAGCCTCTTGGAGGTCTCATCAAACAAACTATTTATAAAAAATACAACCTCACATACCACCTACCAATATATCAGAGAGAGACACAACTATCAATGGAGAGCCTCAAATTTTTTTTTCACCCATAAAGAACCCTTGAAACTATATTTTTTAGAAAACTCCACCAATGATTGCTGGTCAAAATGGGTTCCACCAATGACTAGAAGATATATTTACAAAATATTCTCTTTTATTCAAATTATATGATCTTAATTTCAATCTTATGCGTTGATGGAATAATTTTGTCAATATTAGGTCAATACTTAGAGATTTTAGAAGGACATAACAAAATAGCATCTTGAAAAGTTGATCCATATGATATAAAAAATCTTATGGGAAATACATGTAACTATAAAATCATATAGACATAAAAATTGCCATTATCATTCACTGAGTTAGTCGCTTGTATAAGTATGAAGTGACAATACATCATCATCCAATTAATAATAACCTAGATGGTATCATGATTAGTCATTGTCTAGGGTAAAATTGCTAAATAAAATTAACGTGATCTTCTCACACCTCCACGTGATCTTTGTAATTGGTTTTTTTAAACCACATGGAAGATACTGATAGGCCATTCCTCTCTATTATGTACGTCATTAGGGATAACAAGATTATGTACCTATTTATATTTATCCATAAAAACTATCTCCTGATTCTATGGTACATCTTTGTTGCACTAGGATATACTGATCATCTTTATGACTGAATGCCCCTCATCTTATCTAGTCTTATGGAAGAATAGATTACTACTTTATCATGCATAAGGATCAGAACAATATCTTCCCCTAACCACCTGTGTATTAGGTTACCTACAAATCGATTTTCCCACATCATACAAAGTGTTGTATAGATTTTGTTTCTAAACTCTACCCATTCTAGTTTAGATTATGTGACCGCCAATATATTACATATAATCTATCTATGATATTCAGAAGCATCCATCCTGGACTCATCCAAAATTATCGTTAAGTGAAACTAATCCACAGATGGTAACTGACCATGCTATAGAGCTACATGTTTCATACAACTAGGAGCATCTAAAAAGACCTTAACCTTACCAATGGCACACATCATGTAACACCTAAATATTTTACATTATCTATCTTCTTAAATTAATTAACTTTTTTTGATAGTATACATTACATAGAACTCCAACCTTAAAAAATGATTAAATATTATTATATAATTATGATTGTAACCACATATCTATTGAAATCAATTTAATGAATTATATTATATAAATTATTAAAAAATTATTTAAATATTTTCATAAATTTAACACATTATTATAAATTAATTAGAAATGAAAATATGTTCCAATTGAAAATAATTGAAGTGTCTTTATATGAAAATTATTTTTATTCTTAAAATAGATTTGTATATTAATAATTTAATTTAATTGGTATTATTTAATGATAACAATTCAATATATTTTCTAACATTCATCCTATGTGGTTTTTATACACAATTGAAAAATAAATCAAGTTTTACATATCAAACATGTATATTTATCTAAAGGTAGTTTGATAAACTTTTGATGGATCACTAATTTTAAATATAGTTTTTGATACATTCATAAACTCAATTTGAAAAAATTATCTTCCCATCATAATTTTTTTTATCGAAATATAATCCAAAATAATTTTTGGTGTTTTATCTGAAATGTTATTAATTTTGATTAATACTGAAACAAATACTAAATTTTAATTGAAAAAAACATTTAGTAAATATAATTTAATAAATGAAATTATATTTTTTATTGAGTTAAAATTATGTTTAGACCAGGTTTTTATCATTTAATATAATTTCATTCTTTGGAATCAATTTTATATAGATATTGAAAAAAAATATTTCAATATTTTGAATGATTTCACATTAAAATAACATGTTCTAATATTCTATCAAGGGGAATAATTTTAATTTAATTGGTTCAATATAAATGATTTGAATAATGAAAAATGGAATCCATATTTTGAGTCATTGGATTCATATTATGTAAATATGTTCTTATATATTTTTACATTATTAATAGTGATAGTAGTAATTTTCCATTTAGAATAGTTAATGTTTAATAATGTAATTGGGGGTAAAAATATTATAAAATTACCCAAATACATGATGTATATTTATCTGATGAGAGATGGTTGACCAAAATAATTATTGGGTTGATTTTAGGGCCACTTTGGGAAACATAGATAATTTTAATCATTTTTATGTATTTTATTATTAGGAATGTCAAATATGACATACTAATGTTTTTAATAATTATTACGTTATTTATAAATGGTAATTCAAGAGATATATTCAACTATAAATATTAATTTGAAATAGATAATGTTTATATACATCATGATAAATTTTTTTATTTTTTTAAAATAAATAATTACATTAAAGTCTTTCGTAGTGAAATTTTTTTATTGTTTAATTAATCGACATATCAAAAAAATGTTACCAGAAATGTTAAGATAAATATAATTTGTCTTATTAATGTAATAAATGAATTTTCTATATTATCTTGACATATTAGGTATCTATTAATAGGATTTCATTAAATATATCTTGGTGTAAAGACCCGTAAAATTCAAGGGAAATTTTTTCTTAATTTTCTTTAGAATTTTACAAGAGCGCGGTTTCAGACGGCACCTGATTCCGAGGCCCGAAGTGCCCGGAATCAATTTCCGAAGTTTGGCTCGGGTACGTTCAGTGAACGAACGAGCGGGAATTTCTAACTTTTGATCCGGTGCTCGGAATTGAAATCCGAGGGCACCGATGAACTCGCAACGCCGATATTCACTTAAAGAGACCTTTTCGGGAGTTGCGTTTGTTTCGGGTTGAGAGTTAGTTTTTGGGGGATTAGAATAAGTTAAATAAAAATTGTGTTTACATTTTTATTTAAATTTATCCGTTAACTTCTCTCAAAGGAAGTTAGGGGTGGGACCCACACCCACTTAACCTCCCCTGAGAGGATTAAGTGTGGTGGGGCCCACACGAACCCCTAACTTTACATCTTCCCTCAAACTTCCTTAACCCCTCATTAAATGACATGAGTTATTTAATTTTGGAGTTAATCTTTTTGAATTTCAAACCATTGAAATTCTTGTGTTGTGTTTTTGATTAAATTAAGCTCTTCTCTCTTTTTGTTGGGTTAGAACTCTTAGCCAACTTGAGAGCTTTTTGGAGTTTCTTCTTCTTCTTCAAGATCTGATGAAGAACACGAAGAACGCTCAAGCTCTGACGAAGAACGCTCAAGCTCCGACAAAGAACGCCGCCTCTCTTCTTCGTCTTCCGTGTCAACGAGAGGGAACGCCGCTTCCTCCTCGGACCTTCTTCGTCGGCATACGAAGATTCACCAACGACGTATCTCTTCGGGCGTATCTCTTCGTCAACGGATTTGACGAACGACGACCGCGATGCCCGACCTCCGCGACGTTGTCTTCCGCGGAACGTTGACAAATCCTCGAACCTATACACAAGGTAGGGGTTGTTGATTCATTGTTTAATTATTTCATTCTTTATCGTGGATCTAGCATGTCTATCGTGAGGCAATTTGATTATTTTAAGTTGTGTTTAACGTGAGGGGGCCGGACCGCATGAACACGGCCGAACCCCCTCCTCCGTTCTTGGTGTTTAAATTTGTGGATGAATCAAGGTGGCATGGTGCCGTCGCACCACGCGGATATTCGTCCAATCTTGTTACGCGACGCCGTCGCGCGTGCACCATGAAAGAAACATCAAGACCGCGACGCCGTCGCGCCGTGTTGAAAGAAATCAAGGTGCGGCGGAGGGGCGCGGTGCCGTCGTACCGCGCCGGACGACGAACACCGCGGCCGGTTCCGGGCCGCAGCGAATTGAGAAGACCGGCGGCCGGGCCGCCGGCGTCGGAAGCCGAAGAGGGGACCGGATTTTCCGGTCCCGTTGGAGAAAACCGGCCGGCCAGCTGGCCGGCCGGATAGTAATAAACCGGGGGAATTTAATCCCCCGGCCGGCACACAAAAATCCCCCTCTTTATGAGGGGGCGGTTTCTTGAGGGGGGGCAGGCGGCTCCCCCGTTTCCTGCCAATCAAGACCCCCATGTTGGGGGGGGGGGCGTTTTTGCAAGGGCACGGCATTTAGCCGCGCCGCCTTTCCAAGAAAGCGGGGGCTTTGCCGCCCTCTTGCCGCCACCGTGCGGTGACTGGCAGCCGCGCCGCCAGGCTGCCGCGCCGCGCCGCCTGGCCGCCGCGCCACCGCGCCGCCGTGCCCCCGCGCTGCCGGCCGGCCGGGCGGGCCGGGTCGGACCCGGTTCGGGTCGACCCGGTTCGGGCCGACCCAGGGGGGGTCGGGCCGGGTCGACCCGGACCCGGACCCCCCGTTTCGAATCATTCTCGTTCTTTTGGCCATAACTTGAGCCACAGACCTCTGATCGACGAACCGTCTGCGGAAACGCGATCCTTGGATCGAGACGGTCGTTTCGGTATATCGCACTCAAGGTTTCGAATTACTTTGAGTTCGGCCGGGTTGGTTCGTTCACGAAACCAACCGGGCCTTCGGAGCGGAAACGCTCATATCTTGAGCTACGGACGTCCGATTGACGTGTCGTCAGCTTTGTTGAGTTCCTCCTAGTGAGACGAATCTTTTGGAATACTCCGCCCGAGGTTTGGACGTAGGTGGAGTACGGTCGGGTTGGTTTTGCCTTAAAAACCAACCGGGCCCCGGGGACGAAAATGCCAATAACTCTCAGACCGGGCGTCCGATCGACGCGCCGTCTGTTGCGTTGAGTTCCTGTTGACGATACGGAACTTTTGGATACATCAACTCTGGACTTTGTGACAGTTAATGTATCAGCCTCTCGGCTCGTGGAGCGGACCCTCCGAACGAGCTTGCTGTGTGCGGGAACCCTAGTGCTGGCTGCGACTGTTACTGTGACTACTACTGCTACTACTGCTACTATGACTGCGACGACAACAGAACAGAGATCCTGTGTGGATTCGACGACGACGACTACAGCACTCAGCGATCCTACGTGGATCAGTGCTACAGGTCCTATGTGGGCCCGATCCTGTGTGGATTCGACGACGACGACTTCAGCACTCAGCGATCCTACGTGGATCAGGGCTACAAGTCCTGTGTTGGCCCGATCCTGTGTGGGTCCGATCCTGTGTGGGTCTTTGCGCTCAGCGGTTCTGTGTGAGCCAGCGCCTACAGGTCCTGTGTGGGCACGATCCTGTGTTGGTCTTTGCGGGGGTTAGTTACCTATCGATCCTTCGTGGCTCCGACGACTTAGATGGATCAGTGATCATCTTTATCGTCTTTTGAAGAAGTATACCTGTGTGAGCTGAAACCTATTGCTTTCCTGTGTGGATTGTGTTGTGCAATCCTGTGTGGATTATGTTTTACTTTCCTGTGTGGAATACGTTTACTTTCCTGTGTGGACTGAGTTGTACTTGGGCTCGGAGGTTGGAGCGTATTTGAATTTGATAACTTAGGTATATGTATGGGCATATATCTAAGCAGAGTCGGTTGTTACTTCGTGATTGTACCTTTCTTCGTGGTTTATCCTTTGTGGATTTGAGAGACCTTCTGGGGTCTCGGGGTCCCTACTGAGTAGCTTATACTCACCCCTGCACGGGCTTTTCCCGCACTACGTTGTGTTGGTTGCAGACGACGGACAACATTGACCTTAGGCGAGGCTTGCAGAGCGGGATGGTACCCGGAGGTGGACCACTGGGCGGGACGTGCTCGGAGTGGACGGCGGGACCCGTGGAGCTATCTGTACCCACCCTTCAGGTGGGATTTTCGGTGGACAGCTCGGCGTAGCGGCTTTTACTTTTCAGTTGTTGTTATCCCTTTCGAGTTGTACTTTACTTTCAGTTTGGGTTTGTATACTGGCCCATTTACTTTTCCGCACTTTCAGTTGTACTCTACTTTTGCTTAGTGTTTACTTTCCGCATGCTAACTCTGTGACGTTTGTTTACTTTACAAAGGCAATGCCTTCCCTTTTTTCGGGTTTTACGCCTTGGTGCTAGTCGCCAGCCCCTGGCCTATGAAAGGCGGGCTTGGGGTAGTCACGGCACGGACCCCGAGGGCGGGTCATGACAAATTAGTATCAGAGGAGTTCGGTTCTACCGTGAACTCTGATCTCTTCTATGTGAAGCAATAATGTTTAGCGTATTGAGTGTGGTTATCAGTCCAGGGAGTCCAGTGTTGGTGCGGCGGCCGACGTATCTGTACACCAGGACCCTGACTTCTGATTTCCGACTTAATGCACGAAAACATTGATTGCGTGTGTGTTTCAATGTTTTCTTTGTGATTTCTATGTGTCAGCTCACCAGGTATACTGTTTGACTGTGGCGCACCTGTTTCCTTTCAGGATGGCCCCACGACGGCAGCCAGCTAGGGTTCCGAGAGTCGAGTGTGACGACATCCCACCGAGCGATGAGGCTTCGGTACAGGGCCCTCTTGCAGTTGAGGCACCAGCGATACTACCATATGTTGGGCCATCGATGCCACCAGCCCCAGCAGTAGGCGATGCACGCCACTTGAGTGCGCTGCACGAGTTCCAGCGCCAGAGGCCACCCAGGTTCCAGGGAGAGACGGACCCGCAAGCGGCTGAGGATTGGCTGGAGGCTGTGGTGGGAGTCTTCAGGCTAGTGGGGACGCCGGCAGACTTCATGGTGATCTTTGCTGCCAGCCTCCTTCAGGCAGCAGCAGGCAGGTGGTGGAGCCACTTGTTTCAGTTTTGCGACGGGATGACCTTCGCATGGGAAGACTTTGAGACATTTTTCAGGGTGGAGTTTGTGCCAGTAGCTCTACACTCCGAGCGTGTACAGGAGCTTCTGCCTTTGCCGCGTGTTTTTCGATCAGTAGCCGAGTCATCTGTGGGCAGTAGACAGATGATGCAGAGGTCCAGGAGGACCAGACTAGCAGTTGGAAGATCTCGGGTTTTAGGACCGGTGGTGCGGGGAACCCGAGGTGGGGTCAGAGCCAGACGTGCCAGAAACGGACAATGTTACTCCTGCGGTGGGAAGGGTCACCTGGCACGTGACTGTCCGACTCCTCGTACGATTGATCATCGGGTGTTAGAGGAGCCATTGAGACAGAAGAAGCGGCGAGTGCTTGAGCAACAGCCGAGTAGTGTACAAGGCAGTAGAGCTCCGAGAGCAGGTGGACAGGAGAGGAACTAGTGGATACGTCCCTTGTACTTCTAGTTCCATTTTTCTATAGTATTCGTGTCTTGTACTATGAGATGCAATAATAAAAAGACACTTATCTTTGTTTGCTTTACTGTCCTTTTGTTTGATTGATACTGAGTGGTCCCGATTAAACTGTTGACTTGACCCTCACTTGTGAGACATCTACTGGAGGAGACCCAGTTACCACACACTGATGCCGACAGTGTGACTCAACCCTTGGAGGCGAGAGTAACGGTTGGATCTCTTAGTAGTAGCGTCGAGGCCTTACGACGTCATCCTTGGTATGGATTAGTATCATCCATGTTAGGATTGACTGTATTAGGCGAAGAATGTGGTTCATCCAGGGGATGAGACCAGATTTCTCTTATCGGCAAAGAAGAAATCTTGCAGCTCTTGTGGGACCAGAGATGGTCCCGGTCATCCAAGGGCGGATGAGTACAGCATAGATCCGGCAGAAGTCATATGCTGACAAGAGGCGGAGGCCACTGGAGTTCGAGTATGGCGACCACGTCTTCTTGCGGGTCTCACCTCGACGTGGTATTCAGAGATTTGGCCGAGGCGGCAAGTTATCTCCGCGCTTCATCGGACCCTTCCAGGTCCTCAGCAGGGTTGGCGAGGTGGATTATCGCCTGTCTCTACCACCTCAGTTGCACCGGGTGCACGACGTCTTCCATGTATCTCAGCTGAGGAGATACGTGCACGACCCGACGCACATCATTGACCATGGGGAGCTTGACGTTGATGATGGGACGACTTTTACGGAGGTCCCGATGGAGATAGAGGATCGACAAGAGCGGGTCCTGCGTGGGCGATCGATTCCTCTTGTGCGCATCAGATGGCAGCACAGGAATCTCTAGGAGAGAACATGGGAGCGGGAGGCTCAGATGCGTGCTCAGTACCCTCATTTGTTTCCCTAGTTTTTGATGTATCTTTACGGGGACGTAAAGCCCTGAGGTGGGAGTAATGTAAAGACCCGTAAAATTCAAGGGAAATTTTTTCTTAATTTTCTTTAGAATTTTACAAGAGCGCGGTTTCAGACGGCACCTGATTCCGAGGCCCGAATTGCCCGGAATCAATTTCCGAAGTTTGGCTCGGGTACGTTCAGTGAACGAACGAGCGGGAATTTATAACTTTTGATCTGGTGCTCGGAATTGAAATCCGAGGGCACCTATGAACTCGCAGCGCCGATATTCGCTTAAAGAGACCTTTTCGGGAGTTGCGTTTGTTTCGGGTTGAGAGTTAGTTTTTGGGGGATTAGAATAAGTTAAATAAAAATTGTGTTTACATTTTTATTTAAACTTATCAGTTAACTTCTCTCAAAGGAAGTTAGGGGTGGGACCCACACCCACTTAACCTCCCCTGAGAGGATTAAGTGTGGTGGGGCCCACACGAACCCCTAACTTTACATCTTCCCTCAAACTTCCTTAACCCCTCATTAAATGACATGAGTTATTTAATTTTGGAGTTAATCTTTTTGAATTTCAAACCATTGAAATTCTTGTGTTAAGTTTTTGATTAAATTAAGCTCTTCTCTCTTTTTGTTGGGTTAGAACTCTTAGCCAACTTGAGAGCTTTTTGGAGTTTCTTCTTCTTCTTCAAGCTCTGACGAAGAACACGAAGAACGCTCAAGCTCCGACGAAGAATGCCGCCTCTCTTCTTCGTCTTCCGTGTCAACGAGAGGGAACACCGCTTCCTCCTCGGACCTTCTTCGTCGGCATACGAAGATTTGCCAACGACGTATCTCTTCGGGCGTATCTCTTCGTCAACGGATTTGACGAACGACGACCGCGACGCCCGACCTCCGCGATGTTGTCTTCCGCGGAACGTTGACAAATCCTCGAACCTATACCCAAGGTAGGGGTTGTTGATTCATTGTTTAATTATTTCATTCTTGATCGTGGATCTAGCATGTCTATCGTGAGGAAATTTGATTATTTTAAGTTGTGTTTAACGTGAGGGGTCCGGACCGCATGAACACGGCAGAACCCCCTCCTCCGTTCTTGGTGTTTAAATTTGTGGATGAATCACGGTGGCGTGGTGCCGTCGCACCACGCGGATATTCTCCCAATCTTGTTACGCGACGCTGTCGCGCGTGCACCATGAAAGAAACATCAAGAACGCGATGCCTTCGCGCCGCGTTGAAAGAAATCAAGGTGCGGCGGAGGGGCGCGGTGCCGTCGCACCGCGCTGGACGACGAACACCGCGGCCCGAGACCGGTGGCCGGGCCGCCGGCGTCGGAAGCCGAAGAGGGGACCGGATTTTCCGGTCCCGTTGGAGAAAACCGGCCGGCCAGCTGGCCGGCCGAATAGTAATAAACCGGGGGAATTTAATCCCCCGACCAGCACACAAAAACCCCCCTCTTTATGAGGGGGGGGGGGGCAGTTCCTTGAGGGGGGGCAGGCGGCTCCCCCGTTTCCTGCCAATCAAGCCCCCCACGTTGGGGGGGGGGGGCGGTTTTGCAAGGGCGCGGCATTTAGCCGCGCCGCCTTTCCAAGAAAGCGGGGGCTTCGCCCCCCGCATGCCGCCACCGTGCGGCGGCCGGCAGGCGCGCCGCCAGGCCGCCGCGCCGCCGGCCGGCCGGCCGGGCCGGGTCGACCCGGGCCCGAACCCCCCGTTTCGAATCATTCTCGGTCTTTTGGCCATAACTTGAGCCACAGACTTCCGATCGACGAACCGTCTGCGGAAACGCGATCCTTGGATCGAGACGGTCGTTTTGGTATATTGCACTCAAGGTTTCGGATTACTTTGAGTTCGTCCGGGTTGGTTCGTTCACGAAACCAACCGGGCCTTCGGAGCGGAAACGCTCATATCTTGAGCTACGGACGTCCGATTGACGTGTCGTCAGCTTTGTTGAGTTCCTCTTAGTGAGAAGAATCTTTTGGCATACTCCGCCCGAGGTTTGGACGTAGGTGGAGTACGGTCGGGTTGGGTTTTCCTTAAAAACCAACCGGGCCCCGGGGACGAAAATGCCAATAACTCTCAGACCGGGCGTCCGATCGACGCGCCGTCTGTTGCGTTGAGTTCCTATTGACGATACGGAATTTTTGGATACATCAACTCTGGACTTTGTGAAAGTTAATGTATCAGCCTCTCGGCTCTTGGAGCGGACCCTTCGAACGAGCTTGCTGTGTGCGGGAACCCTAGTGCTGGCTGCGACTGTTACTGTGACTACTACTGCTACTACTACTACTGTGACTGCGACGACAACAGAACAGAGATCCTGTGTGGATTCGACGACGACGACTATAGCACTCAGCGATCCTACGTGGATCAGTGCTACAGGTCCTGTGTGGGCCCGATCCTGTGTGGATTCGACGACGACGACTTCAGCACTCAGCGATCCTACGTGGATCAGTGCTATAGGTCCTGTGTGGGCCCGATCCTGTGTGGGTCCGATCCTGTGCGGGTCTTTGCGCTCAGCGGTTCTGTGTGAGCCAGCGCCTACAGGTCCTGTGTGGGCCCGATCCTGTGTGGGTCTTTGCGGGGGTTAGTTACCTATCGATCCTTCATGGGTCCGACGACTTAGATGGATCAGTGATCATCTTTATCGTCTTTTGAAGAAGTATACCTGTGTGAGCTGAAACCTATTGCTTTCCTGTGTGGATTGTGTTGTGCAATCCTGTGTGGATTACGTTTTACTTTCCTGTGTGGAATACGTTTAATTTCCTGTGTGGACTGAGTTGTACTTGGGCTCGGAGGTTGGAGCGTATTTGAATTTGATAACCTAGGTATATGTATGGGCATATACCTAAGCAGAGACGGTTGTTACTTCGTGATTGTACCTTTCTTCGTGGTTTATCCTTTGTGGATTTGAGAGACCTTCTGGGGTCTCGGGGTCCCTACTGAGTAGCTTATACTCACCCCTGTACGGGCTTTTCCCGCACTACGTTGTGTTGGTTGCAGACGACGGACAACGTTGACCTTAGCCGAGGCTTGCAGAGCGGGACGGTACCCGGAGGTGGACCACTGGGCGGGACGTGCACGGAGCGGACGACGGGACCCGTGGAGCAGTGGAGCTATCTGTACCCACCCTTCATGTGGGATTTCCGGTGGACAGCTCGGCGTAGCGGCTTTTACTTTTCAGTTGTTGTTTTCCCTTTCGAGTTGTACTTTACTTTCAGTTTGGGTTTGTATACTGGCCCATTTACTTTTCCGCACTTTCAGTTGTACTCTACTTTTGCTTAGTGTTTACTTTCCGCTTTCTTACTCTGTGACGTTTGTTTACTTTACAAAGGCAATGCCTTCCCTTTTTCCGGGTTTTACGCCTTGGTGCTAGTCGCCATCCCCTGGCCTATGGAAGGCAGGCTTGGGGTAGTCACGGCACGGACCCCGAGGGCGGGTCGTGTCACTTGGTTTCTTATATTTTTGAAACAATTATAAAGTGAACTGTGTCAAAATTTATCTTAATGATATTTTCAAATATATAATATATTATTAAACGAAATAAAATTATTAAAATCATAAAATTCATCCAAATTATTTAGATAAGGTATTAATTATTTTCTCAAGGATCCATTTATGGTTATTTTGAAATTTTATAATATTTATTCAAACCCTTATAGAATAAAAACACTTATCATCATGGGAAGACTTAAAGGGATTAAATAAGGGTTAATGCCAAACTATAAGGGTAATAATATGACATAGACTTGATGAATATTTATTGTATGAATTGTAATTCGAAACTTTTCAACATTATATCGACTTTTAATTGATTAATGGAAATTTTTTTCATGAAAATAATTTATATACTATTTAAATGAAGGATATTTTCAAAATTGTAACTCTCTTCATCTTTAATATCATTTATGTTTAAATATTATTCCTAAATAAAGATATAAATGAAACTAAATTACTATTTTGAAACTTATAACATTAGTTCAATTATATAAATTTATTTTCAATGGTTAAATGTTATATAATTACCTTATTTTTTTGGAATGCTAATATAATATTTATTTAATTAATAGAAAATTTAAATATTGTATTTTATAACTATTACATTATATATATTTGACAAGATATCATGTTAATAAATAATTTTATAGATAAATAGGATATATTATATATGTCTTAAATAATCATATTCTTTTTATCACTTATTTGATGTAAATTTTGTCAAATTAAAGGAACAATATTAAATATTACAATAAAAATATTTTTTTGAATTTAAATTTTATTAAATTTGTTTAAAATCAAAATAATGTCAAATAACCAAAATGTAATATGTTATGGAATAAAATTCCTTACCCTATTACTTTATAGTTTATTTGGAAGTATTTTTCTCTAGAATAACTTTATTATACTTTAATATTTTGAGGATTTTTCAATGTGTCGCTCACCTTATTTAAAAAAGGGAACCTCCTCCCTTAATTCCTCACACCAATTTGAACCATTAAGATCAACCAAAACCTTCATATTTTGGTAAAAACATCCTTATTTTGTTTCCATATTGTCATGTTGTTCCCAATATACCTATCATATATCACATTAGAAGATATTAAATGAGGTCCACTAAAAAAGTGGGAATTGTCATTATCAACAATATGAAGTTTTTCTCTTCATAAAATTCAACTCCTTGTGTTGTTTCCATGATAAAGTAATAACTATATAATCATATATATTTTATAATTTTACTATGGTTAAGGTGAAATAATATTCCATATATTATTTATAATATGAAAAATAAATGCATCGCGTGGGTGTATGTACAACATATAGCCTACACACTATGGTGTAAACTGGTTACCATCACAACTTTTCTTTCATGGATATAAGGAAGAAAATAGTAGATATATATGATAATAATGACATGATATTTATTTTTAAAAAAAATTAATATATCACCTACTTTCTTACCCTTTCCCAATTAAAGGAATTATATCATCGCTCATGTATACATATGTCATAACCTCTCTATGACATTATGGGATTTATTGTCCATGTTAACCATAAAAGAATGACTATAAAAATGTATATAATTAATAAATAAGAAATATATAAACTCCACATAATTATATAAATGGGAGGAATATTTCCTATGTAAAAGAAGTAATACGTATTCAATGAAACATGCATTGGAAAATGAATCCATTAACATCGAACACTAGGGTAATTAAAAAAATATTATTAAAAATTAAGTGATAAGATAATATAAAAGGATCATATATGATATAACTAATATGAATATGATTCTATTATAAATTTCAATCAGGATTTAAACCAATATACAAGGGGATAAAGAACATTTAATTATGGGAAACTACACGGTAATGGTTTTCCACATCTCACATTTATTTCTATGAGATATAAATTATTCAACACATATTTACATTATATGGTGTTCTTCCCCTTTCCCATATCATATCATGTCTCTCTTTATCATAATGTTATTCAAGGTTTCCTAATATAATTAATTTATTTTATGGTGATTATTATTAAATTATTTCCTTGTGGTATGGGAAACTGTGAGATAAAAATATTTTTTAAAATTTTTTATTCAATATTTGAAGAATGATTTTGACTAGAAATAATGGAAGGGGACAAATTATAGATATACCATTAACACATTAGTAGTCTCATAGAATGATTCATTTTTTTTCAAATAGGAAAACATTAAGATATCTTAAGAATATATATTTATGTTATTTTGGTTCATATTCCACATATATGATGATTAATATTAAATAATTTTCTTAATTAATATTTTTTTTATAATCATGAAGATTTTAACTAAGTAATGATCTATGTATGACTTTCATTCTCAAGTAATTTATTGGAATTGATTTTTTATTATTTATTTAACTATCTATATCTACTTATTATCATTCATTCATGATATCTTCTTCTTTAATTAATTCTTAATGGTAATTTTATCTCACCTAATTTTTGTTCCATTTCCCCATGTTATAAATAATATATATTTGAATTAATTTTCAAGGATACATTTTATTATAATTTGTTTTCTATTATGTGTTATATTGTTTTACCAATCATGTTTTTGGTTTCCAAAACTATAAAACCGATCCATCCTTTTGGATTCAATTCATGTATCTATGTCAATGTAATAAATTAATGCACCACCTCTAGGCTTGTAGGGTTAGGGAATTATAGTTTGTATTATAGAATGTCATGTTGAAATTATGGGAACTACATTTTTTTAAATCATGAATTAGAAACCATATCCAAATGAAAGACATTTTTAATATGTCTAAGTAAATCATATTGTTGACCTCACCTGTTTTGATAATCCCAATTATGCTTTCACATAGTTTGATAATACCAAAAAAATTTCTATATATTAATTCATTCAATCTATGACATTCTATTATAATGTTGATAAGAATATTAAAATAATCATTGAAATATGTTAATTAATTTTTATCTATGTTTATATGAATTTTTAAATAATTCTAACTCAATCAGATATTTTTTTCATAAGTGTTATGTCACTGATATGTTTATAGCTATTGATACAGATCTACCAATACTTAGTCTACCGATCGACATAGTCCCCGATAAGAAAAGGTCACCGATACGTAGAGCTACCAGTATGTATAAGTCCACTAGTAAGCAGAAGTCACTAATAGATCAAGTCCACCGATACAGACAGCTTTTGATAGAAGTTGATCTACCGATAGAACATGTTTGCTGGTATGCATAAGTCTACTGGTATACACTTCATTGGTACAGAATAAAGCTACCGATTTGCACAAGTTACCGATACAATGTTCACTGATACAAAGGAGCCACTGATACAAGCGAGCTACTGATAGATCAAGAGATACTGATAGATGGTGTCAATGTTACATAGAGCTACTGATACAAAATGTAACAGAACCCGATATAAGGAGCTACCAGTACAAGGAAAAAGAGCTACCAATAGGAGATCACTTCTATAAAAAGTCCACTATTACACATCTACCGAAAAAAAGATACTGATAAAAGACTTCCAGTCATTGATTCCTAAACATTAATTTTTCCAATTTTATTTATTTATTAAGACACAATCATATTTGAATATTTTGATGCAATTAATGTTATTTAATGATAGTTTTTGGCATGTTAGGGAACCATAACTAGTACCCATGAAATGGTAATCATTACCAATGCCGGAGCTGAAAGCTATAAATGGAAGTACAAAAGCCATGCAACATAGGATGTGTGTGTGCAAAATAAAAGGTTGAAGAGTGATGAAAAGTGGGATATAAACACAGAAAAGAAAGGAAAAACCCATAATGGAAGATCATTTGACATAAATGAAGTCATCCTTACAAGAAGAGAACACAAAAACAAAACTTCAGTCAAGGAGTGAAGAACTACAATGAACTTCTCATACACTCAAGCTGATCAAGCTGAACATGAAAACCAAGGAAGCAAACGATACTCTGTTTTCCAAGAAAAAACCAGAGAAGGACTCAGAAGCATTTTTGACAAATCAAAAGGAGTCCAGAGGAGCACTTTAAATCACAAGAGCATTCTAAAACTCATATCTACTCTCTCATATATTCTTTTATTTACATTTTGAGCAGTGTGCATACTCTTTATTTTTTATACACACACTATCCCATGTGCTAAACTGGAGGATATCTAATTCCTTACAAAATCCTTCCATAACTCTTTTGTATCCAACTGTAGATAGTGTTAGACGTCAAGTACGGCCTGGGCAGCCAGTGTACTATTGTTTAGTTTTCCCAAGTAGAACTGTGGTAGATGTCTTATTACCTGGATAGTCTTTGTACTTTTGTTTACCCTGAACCAAGGTGTGGATCAAATTTTTATAAATTGTTTGAGAGGAATATGTATCGGATTGAGACTAAACCTCTTGGTTATATCTCCTGTGCATCATAGAATAATTCTAATGTATACTATATATATATATATATTATTTTCCGATACTAATTACTTTGAAATACAATTTTTTTAAAGTTACTTTGATAGTTAATCTAGAAAGTTTTTGTAACTATTTTAAATTAGTAGGTTAGTTTCAAAAGACAATTTACACTTCAGATAAAATTAACTGAGATCTAATCAATCTTTTGAGAACCTAATCGAACCATTACATTTTTACAAATTCAATACAGTTTAACTTTGTTTTTAATTGGGGGATTTTAAAAGAAATATTTTTAACAAAAATTTTAATTGGAACTCAATTCACCCCCCCCCCCTCTTGAGTATCCACTCCAACAAACATTTGGTATCAGAGGATTATTTTGTTTATTTATGGTTTTTGAAATACTTTTTTTTTCAAATGTGATTTTAATTGTATCTTAAAGATCATAAATTTATGTTAGTTCAAAATTTTATCTCTTTAAATATATTTGCTAAAACTGACCTATGGATAATAGATTAGAAGGTTTTTCTAACAACATGACACACTTCTTTAATGGTAGAAATTATGCCTAGTGGATGCTTAAAATGAAAATTCATTTAGAGAGTATGTGATTTGATATCTGGACTGCTATAGAAACTCAATATATGTTTCCAGACACTGAGAGAAGTACTTGGGATGATGCTACTAAAACTTCTTACAATAATAACTTTAAATAAATGAATTCCATGTAATGTGCTTTAGGAGATGAATAATTTAATCGCCTAACTTCTTGTAAAACTGCTTATAAAATTTGGGACACTTTGGCTATTTCCCATGAGGGAACAACCAATGTTAATGAAATGAGACTAAATTCCTATACTATAAAATATGATAATTTTTAAATGAATCCTTATGAACCCATTTCTGATATTTATATCATGTTCAATGAGATTTTCAACACTATGAGCTCTCGTGGTAAAGTTGTTCCTACAAAAGAATAGATCATGAGGATATTATGATATCTGCCAAACAAGTGGAGAGGCACATCTGTCTCCATAAGAGAATCCTGTGATATTGGTACATTTCATGTTAAATAATTAATTAGTATTCTTATGATGTATGAAGAATAACTAAATGTAAATAATGAAGAGGATGATGAACCAAGGGTGATGTCAGTAGCCTTTAATACATCTGCTTCAAAGAGTAAAGACAAAAAAAATTCAAAGTGATAGTGATAGTTCAAGCAGTGATGAGCGTACATCTGACAGTGCCGTTGAGATGGCTCATATAGCCAGATGATTCAAGAAGTTCTAGAGGATGAATAAATTCTTCAGAAAATAAAATTAAAAAAGAAAATATGATTACAAAGGTCATTGGAAGAAGCACCAGAAGAAGTCTGATAAGGGCGATGAGATTTTCTACTATGAATGAAAAATAAAATGTCACATAAAACCTAACTATCCAAAGTTGTAGTTAAAAAAGAAACATGACTACAAGGACCAAAATTATAAGAAATATAAAAGAAACATTGAGTGCTTTAGAGGACATTTCAACTGATTTTGATTCTACTAAGAATGAAAAATCACAAAAATCCAATATGTGTTTCATGACAAGAACGTCTGAGGTAACATTGGATTCTCTTGCTTTAAATTCAAATTATTCTGGAGTTGATTCTGATTCTGAATCTAAAACTATTTCTAGTGAATAGTTATTTGAATACTATAATATGATAGAAGAAACCTATAATGAATTACATTACAAGTGTAAGACCTTGAAGAAATAGCATGATTTGACTAGCTCTGTAAAATCTGCACTTGATGTAGAAAAGGTAAAGAATGCTCAATTGTTGAAGGAAAATACTGAACTAAAATTGTCTAATGAGAAATTAAGGACGTAGTTAGAAAAATTCACAAATGAAAAATATACTCTTACAAAAATTCTAGGAAAACAAGTGTCACCAAAATATACCACTGGAATTGGTTATCAACCTGGAAAAAGACAGATTGCTAAAACAATATTTATTCCTAAATTTGGACAGAATGATGCTAGTTCTAGTTCGGGAAATTCAAATGCTTTAACTAGTTATTCATATGGTTATAGATCAAATAATTTTTATCTTTCAAAATATATTGATTATGTTTATTATTTGAGACCCATAAGGAAAATCAGGGTAGCTAAAGCATTGATTACTAACATGTCTGGTCCCAAGAAAATTTGGGTTCCAAAATCATTTTCTGTTTAAATCTGTTTTGTAGGAAACTTAATTGAAGAGTTCTCATAAGAAGGTATGGTACTTGGACAGTAGATTTTCAAGTCATATGTGTGGGGATTACTCATTCTTCAAATGTTAAATCAAAGTTTATGGAGGTCATGTCACCTTTGGTGATAACTCTAAAGGAAAAATCATCAGCCTATGCCAGATTTTTGACACTGATTCTATTTTAATTTCTAAAGTATTGATTGTTAATGGACTTAAGTACAGATTGTTATGTATCTCTCAGTTGTGTGATGATGGTTTAAATTTGAAAATTATTCTTGCAATGTTTTTAATTCTAAAAATGTTTTAGTATTTTCTACTTTGAGAGTTGAAAATGTTTATGCTGTTGATTTGAATTTTTTTTGCTAAAAAAACATTACATGCTTAAATGATTTTCATAAGGAGTCTCTGATATGTTACATATGATTTGGACACTACAATATACATCCATTTATAAAACTGACATGGAAAAAGTTAGTTAGAGACCTTCCTAAACATGAATTCCCAACAGACAAAGTTTGTAATCCATGTCAAAAGGGAAAGCAACATAAAGATTCTTTTAAATCAAAGAAATGAGTTTCAACTTCTCAACCTCTCGGGTTGGTTCAAATGGATTTATTTGGACCTTCTAGAGTTTCTATTTTAAATGAGAAGAACTATGTCTTTGTTTTAGTAAATGAATTTTCAAGATATACATAGGTTTACTTTTTAGCTCACAAAAGTGAATCTCGTTCTTAGTTTATTAAATACTCCAAGTCTATAGAGAACCTTAGTTGACTTAAGATTAAGACCCTAAGATGTGATCATGGCAGTGAGTTTGAAATCAGGAGTTTGAATCTTATTTCTCACACAGTGGCTATAGTCATAACGTTTATGCCCCTATAACACCTCAGCAGAATGGTGTAGTAGAAAAAAGAACCATAACCCTTCAAGAGATTGCAAGATCTATGCTTAATGAAAATGAACTGCCTATTTATTTTTGGGCTAAATCTCTAAATACATCTTGTTATATTATCAATAGAGTCATGATTAGAACCACTCTTAAAAATACACCTTATGAGCTGTGGAACAACAGGAATCCTAAGGTTAATTATTTCATAGTTTTTGGTTACAAAGCCTTTATTCTCAATACAATGGATAATCTTGAAAAGATTGCTTCTAAAAGTTATGAAGGAATTTTTCTTAGTTATTATCTAACTAGAAAATCCTATAGATATAAGGCCCTAGCCATAAACCTTACTTAATCTTGAGTTATTACATGATTACACATTGAGTATCTTTTCAGGTTTAGTGTTTTAGAGAGTTAGATCATAAAACATTCATTACATTCCACATTTAAACAAAGTGGTTACATAAAGATAGTATTAATTTTTTCCCCATCAATGAAAACATATTTAAAATAAAACATGTATTCTTTATTGAAACTTCCGTGATACTATCATCATATCATGTACCTTTCCCTTGACCTGTGAAAAACAATTCAAAAAAGACTTGGGATGAGCATAAAAAGCTCAGTAAGGGTTATAAAAAAAATGGAAAGGAAACATGAGTTCATATATACATAAGAATGAAATCATACTTTACCCATTAAACATAGGCACTTTATCATGCCTCATAAAATCATGAATAAATCATAGAAATCATAAGACATAAAAGGTAACTTGAGGCATTCAAAACATTCTTACGTAGGGATTAACACTATTGGTTACATTTGGAATACCCACCACAGTATATTCCCTAAATCTCTTCAAAGAAACCTTAATTTTTCACACCTTCATGTTATCCAATGCATTGGAGAGCTATATCGGGCTCAATCGCCCTTAGTTTATCACAGAACCACCCGTCTTCATAATAATTACCAAGAACCATAACATAATCGTATCACATAAAACATGAATAAAGGAAACATAAAATTTCCACATTTCAATAACAAGATATAAATAAAACACATTGATATAAAAATCCTTATGAAAACCATTTTCAATTCCAAAATAAAATAAAAGTAAAACATGGTATTTATTTTTCTTTTAAATAGAAGGAATGGATTGTAGAGGAAGCCGAAACTCAGATAATGGTCACGGCAGTGGAGAAGCCATTGTCGCCGCATACGTACGACAAGAACATTCCCTTATGTCATTTAGTAAAACGCTTCGTATAAAAAAGAATCCATTTGGATGAATGTAAAAGTCAAAGGGGTTTATACACCGTATAAAAGAATGTTGTGTATAAAACCAAATATGTCTCAATTAAAGGAGATTGAGACGAAGTCCCTTACAAAGATGGTATCCTATAATTAAGGATAAATCAATTACATAATTAAGTGTGACAAATGAATACACGAAATATAAGTGGATATTAAGTGTAAAATAATCCGAGGTTATTCACACATATTCATAGAACGACATATTCAAGGAGTACAAGTTTATCCCAATGAATCAAAATTGGGATTAGAAGTTCCATTGCAAAAATCTGATAGCCTAACAGCTCCACTACAAAATTCAGAAAATGAGTTGATGAGAGATAAAAAGGGTATCCCATCACTTGGTCATAAAATTTACATCAATAAGGATATATAAGAACATATCCCAAAATAATAGTATGTGAATTAAAATACATAACAAAATATGTCTTTTAAAAAGAGGAGGGTGAAAGGTTCCCTTACCGACTTGGGTATCTTTCGAAACATACACCCCGTGAAAGAAGAACAATACAACATTGATGTGAATACTCATAAATGAAAGTATATCACATAATGAGTAAAATAATGGGCAGTACATACACCAATCAAAAGAAATTGTGTAAAATTTAGTATAAATCTCACAGGAATAAAAGTGAGATGAAAAATCCCTTACGATAACTCGGCAGTCTTACGGCGCCACTTAAAACTTCCAAAAATGGATTGATGAGATCAAATAGGGTCTCTCATCACATCACAATAAAATGTACAGAATGAGGAATATAAAAGAACATCACCCATCATAACAAAGAGGAGATTAGAAGAAGTGACATAAAGGAGAGTACTTAAAAAGAAAGATAGAGGTTAGATCTCTTACGAAAATTCGGCAGCCTAACAACACCACTCAAAACTTCCAAAATGGACTGATGAGATAGAATATGATATCTCATCATATGAACATAAAAATTATAGTAAGAATAATATAAAATAACATCCCAATCACAAGAAATATGATCTTAAAAGGAATGACATAAAAGAGTGTACTTAAAATGAAAGAGAGGAGTAGGATCCCTTACCTCAAGTCCAATTTGTCTTGTTCGTTTCTTTATATACCTTAAAATCCAGTAACTCCCATTGGATTGAGCTCAAAGGCTTCCTTGGGAACACTTATTCCCCAAAGTGAGGCTTTAAGGAGTTAGAGAGGGATGTGGAGAGACAAAATGGGCATGGTTTGGCCGAGCCAAAGGCTTTGGAAGTGTGGGTAAGGAGGTAGAGGTGGGAGCTTTTTATAAGAGGAGTGGAGGGGCACTCTTGGAAAGTAAGGAAATGTTACATTATTTTAGAAAGCGTTTCAGATATTAATGGTCCCACATTGATGTTTTTTTGGATAATGTGATAAGAGTTCGAAATACACCCATCCAATAGGTTTTTTACATGTGTAGGTCTTAGAGTTTACATTATCTTTCCATTTCATTTAAATCGTTAAATAATGAGTTCATCGCTGCATCATCATGATGTCAGAAATAATTTAATTTATTTAATGTCTAAAAATTATAAAACAAATACTATGATGTAGGAAATCTTTTTATCTTTCCAATTACTATTTATAGGCAAATATCTGACTTTTATAACCCCATGTAAAAATTGTTTTAGTAAAACAACCCATGTTTGTGTCATTTTTATTTTATCATTAAATAAAAAGGTATTTAAGTCATTTTCCAACCAAAGTGGCTCCATGGGGACCCCAAGTTGTCCAATGGATTTTCGTGGTCGTCCATGACTCATCCAATGAGGTTAGGACATGTTTCTAGGTCATTTCATTTTATTAAAACATTATTCTTACCATAAACTACAGTAATTGCCTCTAATCGCGATTAAAAACTTAATAAGTTACTATTCACCATAAAATTATTTTAATCCCATTGATCCACATTTTACTTCTTAATGAAAACCATGTATGTCAGATTTTTGAAATTCAAAACACAAAGATGTCAAAATTTCATTTAAACGGAAAAGCAGTTTTTATAAGTACCACATAGTGGTTTCACTATTCATCAAAAATTGATGTTTTTCAGAAAATTTCCACAAATTCACCCTAATATATATTTGATATTCCAAATTCAAAAATTATTCCTATTTTAAAAAATTCAAAACATATATGTTGGATTAATTAATTTAATAATTAAATCCCGGTGTCAAAACAAATAGCGTGTTTTTATGAAACAAAATGTATCAAAAGATTGACACTAGTTTTAGTCCGATTTCAAAGTGAAATTAAATCCAACGACCACTATTGGATTAAATGGTAAAAATATATTCTAATTTCACATTAAAACCTATTCAAAAGATAATCTAATAATATAAATAAATTAGTTTAAAAAGAGGTTTTGAATTAAAATACAACATTTTTTACTATTCATTAAAAATTGAACTTTTTTGAAAAAATACCAAAAATTTACACAATGTAAATTTTGATGTCCCGATTCTAAAGAAGAATTTTATTTTGTCAAATATAACACATAAAATTTTCAAAAAGTGGATTTAAAAGAGGTTCGCTCTCAAAAGGTGGTTAATTGACCTTTTAAAGAATATTTGAATGTTTACGCTTAAAATTGTATTCATTCGCATTTTTAATCCTCTAACATTTATTGTAAAAAGTAAAAATATTTGACAAACATATATAATCTTTTTTAGTTAGTTCTATTCATTTCCTCCATCACAACATCTAGGCGTTAACTACCATAATATTATTTTATTATTAGAGTGCAACGTAAGATTTCAAAGGAACTCGTTGTTGTGTATTGGGTAAGCCATCGAGCATAGCGTTCCCTTTAAATTAATATTGACATTTTATTCACAAATTTGGATAAATATAAAAATGCCATATTCTTTATTTACTCGGGGTGTTACATCCTTTCCCCCTTTTGGGAATTTCATCCTCGCAATTTTTAAAATTGGGCTTGGAAACTTTATTGAAAATCCCACATCGGAACATGAGTCAGTAAAACAATCACATTAAAATAAAGAAAGATAAGTACAAAGGTTACCTGAGTTAACCAATACTAGGATTACAAGTATGAAAATATGTACATGGAGGAAAAAACAATGGGTCATGTTCTGGTGGAGAGTGATAGTAAACATGTATAGAAGAAAGTTAACCATAAGAAAATCACAAACTTGTGATGGGCTAAATGGTATTCGATTCCCCAGTGGGAAAAATTAATAGACAACATTTTTTTTATTGAGGAATTTAATCATAAGGAAACATAATTACTTATCATGTTGACTTTAAACTTTTATTATATTTCTTACACAAATTCATATTTCCTCCAAAAGACGAGTATTTAAGAAGACTTGTTCACTATAAGAGTACTATAATCAACTTCTAGAGGATCACCTAATCCAAAAAAGAGAACAATATAATTCCCATATCTTTATACCTTAACCAAAACCAAAACCAAAAAGGTTAGTACAAGATCATATAATACCCAAAAATGATAATCCTTTTAAAAAACAAATCTATTATTAATCTCCAAAATTTATCAAACAATACCCAAAGTTCAACAAAGACCATTCAATAAACAAAATGACCATAAAATACTTCAAAGTAAACCAAACTATGATTGAAACCCAAATATTTGAAGGATTTAGTCACATAGTCTTCCATGTTAAATCGTAACATTTCTCTCCAAACAACATCAGTTGCTCCTAAAGTCTTGTATTGAAAAGTAATTACCATAATCACATATCCTCCATGATGGGTTAATAAATTTAAATAGATAACCCAAAATCAACTTACTCTTAATTCATAAAATCATCTAACTAAAAAGAATCAATCAAACTAACCAGGGACATCACATAGTCTAGTGGTAGGCGATAAATACCAGACACACTTTGGTTGTGGGTTCGATTCCCACAGCTTTTCCGAAGCGACGGGTTGTCACACGGTCTGCGTGTTGTCCTTTTTCCAAAACTATATAATTCTTAAAACATTCCCCAAAATGAGATAAAATCTTTAAAAACGATCAGAACATATTTTAACCTCAATTTTATCTCATGCCTTTCATTTTCCATCATAACATATAATAACCCATAATTACCTCAAAAGTAAGGATCATATAAACTCTAATGGTTACCTTTATAATTATTACATGAACTTCCACATCGATTGGTCATCTCGTACATGATGCATTACAGATCATACCAAGGTTCAAGTGGTTGATCATGACTCATTGATAGTTTGTTTAGAACAACCACGAGTTTCCTCATTGAATACCCCATTTTATCTAGTATCTTAATAAGAGAACCACCATAGTTTCCTTCAAACATGTTGTCTCTTTGGTGCCCTCTATATCCATCCATTCACTAAAAACTGAAATGTCAGTGTGATTATATCAAAAAAACCATCAAGTACTAATGAGGAAGGTAAACACTAAGATATACTTACTCATTCACTTTATCTAAAACTCGGACTCTTTCTGAAATCCTAACCATTATGGTAATGTCACTTATGCTTAAAGAATACCTTAACCTCTAAAGTTATCTAAACCGACCATTGATACCAACTATAAGGCCCCATCCTTAAACCTTACTTAATCTTGAGTTATTACAAGACTACACATTGAGGATCTTTTAAGGATTAGATTTTTAGAGAATTAGATCATAAAACTTGCATTACATTCAACATTTAAACAAAGTGGTTACATAAAGATAGTATTCATTTTTTCCCATAAATGGAAACATATTTAAAATAAAAAATGTATTCTTTCTAAACACATCCTTGATACTATCATAATATCATGTACCTTTCCCTTGACCTGTGTAAATAATTTCAAAAAAACTTGGGATGAGCATAAAAAGCTTAGTAAAGGTTATAAAAAAAATGGAAAGGAAACATGAGTTCATATATACATAAGAATGAAATCATACTTTACCCATAAAACATAGGCACTTCAACATACCTCATCAAATCATGAATAAATCATAGAAATCATATGACATAAAAGGTAACTTCAGGCATTCATAACATTCTTACGTAGGGAGTAACCCTCTTGGTTACGTTTGGAATACCCACCATAGTATATTCCATAAATCTCTTCAGAGAAACCTTAATGTTTCACTCCTTCGCGTTACCCAGTGCATTAGAGAGCTATATAGGGATCACCCACCCTAATTTTATCACGGAACCAACCATCTTCATAACAATGCCCAAGAACCATAACATAATCGTATCACATAAAACACGAATAAAGGAAACATAACATTTCCACATTTCAATCACAAGATATCAATAAAACACATTGATATAAAAAACCTTATGAAAACCATTTTCAATACCAAAATAAAATAAATATAAAACATGGTATTTATTTTTCATTTAAAAAGAAGGAATGGCTTGTAGATGAAGCCGAAACTCAGATAATGGTCACGGCAGCAGAGAATCCATTATCGCCGCATACGTACGATAACAAATTTCCCTTTTGTCGTTTAGTAAAACTCTTCGTATAAAAAATATTCCATTTGGATAAACATAAAAGTCAAAGGGGTTTATACACCGTATAAAATAAAGTTGTGTATAAAACAAAATATTCCTCAATGAATGGAGATTGAGATGAAGTCCCTTACAAATACGGTATCCTTGGATTAAGGATAAATAAATTACATAATTATGTGTGACAAATGAATACACGAAATATAAGGGGATATTAAGTGTAAATCAATCAGAGGTTATTCACACATATTCATAGAACGACATATTAAAAGAGTACAAGTTTATCCCAAAGAATCAAAGTTGGGTTAAGAAGTTCCCTTGCAAAAATTTGACAGCCTAACGGCGCCACTACAAAATTCAGAAAATGAGTTGATGAGAGATAAAAAGGGTATCCCATCACTTGGCCATAAAATTTACATAAATAAGGATATATAAGAACATATCCCAACATAATAGTATGTTAATTTAATGAAATAACAAAATAATTCTTTTAAAAAGAGGAGGGTGAAAGGTTCCCTTACCGACTTGGGTATCTTTCGAAACAAACACCCTGTGAAAGAAGAACAATACAACATTGATGTAAATACTCATAAATGAAAGTATATAACATAATGAGTAAAATAATGGGCAGTACATAAACCAATCAAAGTAAATTTTGGAAAATGTAGAATAAATATCATGGGAATAAAAGTGAGATGAAAAATCCCTAACGAAAACTCGGTAGCCTAACGGCGCCACTTAAAACTTCCAAAAATGGATTGATGAGATCAAATAGGTTCTCTCACCATATTACAATAAAATTTACAGAAATAGGAATATAAAAGAACATCCCCCATCATAACAAAGAGTCGCTTAAAAGAAGTGACATAAAGGAGAGTACTTAAAAAGAAAGAGAGAGGTTAGATCTCTTACGAAAATTCGGCAGCCTATCGGCGCCACTCAAAACTTCCAAAATGGACCGATGAGATAGAATAGGATCTCTCATCATATTAACATAAAAATTACAGTAAGAGTAATATAAAAGAACATCCCAATCACAAGAAAGATGAGATTAAAAGGAATGACATTAAAGAGTGTACTTAAAACGAAAGAGAGGAGTAGGATCCCTTACCTCAAGTCCAACTTGTCTTGTTCATTTCTTTATATTCCTTAAAATCGGGTAACTCCCTTTGGTTTGAGTTCAAAGGCTTACTTGGGAAGACTTCTTCCAAAAGTGAGGTTTCAAGGAGTTATATAGGGATGTGGAGAGACAAAATGGGCAGGGGTTGGCCGATCCAAGGCTTTGTAAGTGTGGGTAAGGAGGTAGAGGTGGGGGCCTTTTATAAGAGGAGAGGAGGGGCACTCTTGGAAAGTAATGAAATGTTACATTATTTTAGAATGAGTTTCGGATATTAATGGCCCAACATTGATGTGATTCGAGGATAAGGTGGTAAGAGTTCGAAATCCTCCCATCCAATAGGTTTTGTAAATGTGTAGGTCTTAGATTTTACATTATCATTCCATTTTATTTAAATCAGTAAATAATGAGGTCATCTCTACATCATCATGATGTCATAATTAATTTACATTATTTAATGTATAAAAATTATAAAAAAAATACTATGATGTAGGATATCTTTTTATCTTTCCAATGACTATTTATAGTCAAAACTCTGACTTGTATAACCCCATGTAAAAATTGTTTTAGTAAAAAAACTCATGTTTGAGTCATTTTTATTTTATCATTAAATAAAAAGGTATTTATGTCATTTTCTAACCAAAGTGGCTCCATGGGGTCCCCAAGTTGACCCATGGATTGTATTGTTCGTCCATGACTCATCCAATGATGGTAGGACAAGTTTCTATGTCATTTCATTTTATTAAAACATTATTCTTACCTTAAACTACACTAATTACCTCTAATCGCGATTAAAAACTTAATAAGTTACTATTCACCAAAAAATTATTTTAATCCCATTGAACCACATTTTACTTCTTAATGAAAACCATGTATGTCGAATTTTTGAAATTCAAAACACAAAGATGACAAAATTTCATTTAAAAGGAAAATCAGTTTTTATAAGTACCACTTAATGGTTTCACTATTCATCAAAAATTGATGTTTTTCAAAAAAATTCCAAAAATTCACCCAAAGCTATATTTGATATTCCTAATTCAAAAATGATGTCTATTTTAAAAAATTCAAAACATATAAGTTTCATTAATTAATTTAATAATTAATTCCCACTGTCAAAACAAATAGCGTGTTTTTATGAAACAAAATGTATCAAAAGATTGACACTAGTTTTAGTCCGATTTCAAAGTGAAATTAAATCCAATGACCACTATTGGATTAAATGGTAAAAATAAATTCTAATTTTACTTTAAAACCAATTCAAAATATAATATAATCATTTAAATAAATTAGATTAAAAAGAGGTTTTGAATTAAAATACAACATTTTTCATTATTTATTAAAAATTTATCTTTTTCGGAAAAATACCAAAAATTTACACAAAGTAAATTTTGATGTCCCGATTCTAAAGAAGAATTTTATTTTGTCAAATATAACACATTAAATTGTCAAAAAGTGGATTTAAAAGTGTTTCGCCATCAAAAGGTGGATAATCGACCTTTTAAAGAATATTAGAATGTTTACACTTAAAATTGGATTCATTCGCATTTTTAATCCTCTAACCATTATTTTAAAAAGTAAAAAAATTTGAAAAACATATATAATAATTTTTTAGTTAGTTCTATTCATTCCCACCATCACAACATCTAGGAGTTAACTACCATAATATTATTTTATTATTAGAGTGCAACTTAAGATTTCAAAGGAACTCATTGTTGTTTATTGGGTAAGACATAGAGCATAGCATTCCCTTTTAATTAATATTGACATTTTAATCACAAATAGGGATAAATATAAAAATGTCATATTCATTATTTACCTGGGGTGTTACAATAGAGTTTTCAATAAAAGATCCAAATGCGTGGAAGAATGTGTTCATATCATGTTTGATGGAACTAATCCACATGAACCTAAGTCTTCTCTTGAAAATCATGAAGAAGATCTGTTAGTTCTGGACCTTAATGATAAAACCAAAGAACCATCTGTAAAGAAAACCAGTTCTGGAAACATTCCAGAATCTGCTCCTGGTGAACCAGAACGTAGAGATGAGCCTGAAATTTCTAGTCCCACCTTTAATAGATCATCTAGGATTCTAAAGAATCATCCTTTATATGATGTTGTTGGTAATCTTGATAGAGGGACACAGACTAGAGCTTCTCTAAGAAATTAGGATGAACATCAAGCCTCTCTTTCACAGTTAAAACCTAAAAATATCAATGATGAAATCAATGATGAATTTTGGGTAATGGCTATGCAAGAAGAGTTAAATCAATTTGAAAGAAACAAAGTCTGGGAATTGGTATAAATACCTAAGAACACCTTGACCATAGGCACTAAATGCGTTTTTAGAAAAAAGGTTGATGAAACATGAAATATAGTTAGAAAAAATGCTAGGTTAGTTGCACAAGGTTATACCCACGAGGAAAGTATAGACTATGAGCAAACCTTTTCCCATATAGCTTGATTAGAATCTATTAGTATTCTAATTTCCTATGCTTCTCATCTGAATTTCAAGTTATATCAAATGGATGTTAAAATTTCTTTTCACAATGTTTTTATAATTAAAGATTGTTTTGTTGAACAACCACCTGGATTTACAAATCCGGATTTTTCAAATCATGTTTTTAATCTTTATAATGCTTTATATGGTTTAAAACATGCTCCTAGAGCTTGGTATGATAGACATAGCGATTTTCTTATTTCAAAAGGTTTTACTAAAGAGATTGATGATTCAATACTTTTTATTAAAATAATTTTTAAATATGTTTTGACAGTAAAACTCTATGTTGATTATATTATTTTTAGATCTTCTAAACATTCTTTATGTACTTATTTTTAATAGAGTATGAAAAATGAATTTGAAATGAGTTTAACGGGAGAACTCAAATATTTTCTTGGATTTCACGTTTTTCAAATTGAAAATTGTATTATTTTAAATCAAAGTAAATATACAAATGATCTTTTAAAAAGTTTTAGTTTGGATAGTATTAAGGAAAGTGATACACCTATGAGTAGTGTCTATAAATTGGATGCAGATAAAACTAGGAAACCAGTAGATCCAATAAGTTTCAGAGGTATGATTGGAAGCTTACATTACCTTACTGCTAGTCGACCAGATATTATGTTTACTATGTGTATGTGTTCTAAATTTCAAGCTAATCATAAAGAATCTCATTTTCTTGTTTTTAAAAGAATTTTTATGTATATTAAACATACTTCAAATTTAGGTTTGTTTTATCCAAAAAGTACAATCTTTTGACTTAATGAGTTATTCAGATGCATAAATTTTCTGGTTGCAAGTTGGATAGAAAAAAAAAATGGAACATGTCATTTATTGGGAAAATCCTTAGTATCTTGGTGTAGTAAGAAACAGAATTTTATTGCTTTTTCCACTGCTGAAGCAGAGTACATAGCTACTGGTTGTTGTTGTGCACAAATTTTGTGGATAAAACACACTCTTTTAGACTATGGATATGATTTTAAGCATGTTTTAATAAACTGTGACGACACTAGTGAAATAAATATTTCAACGAACCCTGTATCTCATTCTAGGACCAAACACATTGATGTAAGGCACCATTTATTATGAGATAATTACCAAAACGGTGATATTAATCATGAATTTATAGGTACTGAACATCAATTAGCTGACATTTTCCCAAACCCATTAAATTTAGAGAGGTTATGTTACATTAGACATGAGTTAGGAATGATAGATCACCGATATACCTCACCGGTATAAAACCACACCGATATAACTCACCAGTATGAAACCTCACCGATATACCTCACTGGTATGAAACCTCAATGATATACCACACCAGTATGGACCTCAATGATATACCTCACATATTAGTGGATCGCAACTTTAGGAATTTGAATCGGTATGAGTTACCATTAGGTTGCACTATTTTAAGCTTATGTCTGCCGCCAAAATCATTATCGTTTATACTTATTATATTTTAACAATTCATTTTTTGATTCCTAAATGATAAAATGAAGTCCTAGTTACTTATCAATCCACCGAACCTTTTCTTTACCCTCAATCCTTAGGTCCCGAATCTCACAAAAACCCAAAGTTCCTCAAACCAAAAATGGAAAAAACCAAAATGCCTACTGTCAGAGATAACATTGATGAGCCGAATGCGAAGGAGCAGAAGACAGACCAATAAGGAAGTAACAGTGTTAGTAGAACAAGGTCCGGGAGGTGACCAGTAAACCCCCATTTAGAAAATAGAGTTATTGTGAGAGAAAAATATCTATGCGTTGAATGGATACTGTCTAGTAAATCTCTAGTTCTAGAGGTGCTGGAAAATCTGATGTGGGTAGAATGTTTTTCATACCACAATGGCCCCTACTATCCAAAGCTGGTAAAACAGCTCAATGAGTATGTTCAGTTTGAGAAATCAGAAGTCGAGAATAGTATTGAATCTCTCGTGAATGGAATGGAGATAACTTTTTCTTCTGTTGAATGGGCTGAATTCATGAAGGTTCCACATGAAGGTATTTCTGGATATTTTTCGAAATCAGTACCACCTACAATTGATATATTTGATTATGATACTGCCTTAGAGTATCTCATCGGTAGTGGAATGAAATGACAAGTGGTGGCTGTTGAAATGGATGGAGAGAATAGATTGATGTTCATGTTTGTTCAGCATGATCTAATTCCAATGAGATGGGGGCATTGAAAATTTGAGATATCAAGATATCTATCTGTTACATCTCCTGAGACATGGTGTGAAGGTAAATCTGTGCAGGCTGCTAATGATTCAAATAGAGGATATGACTAGGGAAAAATCAATGACCAATGACTTATTCTTTGAAAAATTGATCTCAGTGATGATTAAGGTGAAAGGAGTAGCTGAGTCTCAGGATGAGACAGTTGTGGTTAAGAACAACATTTGTATCACAAGCATTATATGTAAATACATGAAGATAAACTGGAACCCATGGAGAGGAGAGTGGATTACTGATGATAAGAAGCTATATGATAAGTTCAATCTTCTAGATCATCCTTCAAGGCCTAAGGATGTAAGGGATCTAGTTCTGGGACCTGATGATGAAGAGACATGATATAGTGATGATTCAGAAGAGAAAGATTCCTCTGTAGTAGATGGAGGAGATCCGAACTTTCCTTCTAGCCCGACTCCTGAAATTGTGTAACAAGAAAAAGGAAGTGATTATTTTAACATACCTAGTATAGAAACTGTTGTGGGTGTAAGAAATGAAGATGCACCTATAGTTGAGGAAAACCAACAAAAATCATATCAAGAAGAGGCTTCCCCAGAGAATAAGGAACAAGAAAGAGAATCTGAAACTGAACCATCTGCTTCTGCCACCTTGAGTTTGAGTTCTCTGATTGGAAGCTCTGATGTGCCTTTAGAGGCTATTCTTGATGAAGTTGATAGACCTACTCCTATTACTGAGGAACCTCCTGCTGTT
Source organism: Viscum album (assembly GCA_963277665.1). NCBI lineage: Eukaryota > Viridiplantae > Streptophyta > Magnoliopsida > Santalales > Viscaceae > Viscum > Viscum album. The sequence goes on from OY728120.1 coordinate 1,120,534,755, forward strand.
GGAGAAATAGAGATAGTTGTGCAAGATTCTGAGGAGGAAGACCGAGCTGATGAGGATGTTATTGCCATACAGGAGAATGTACCAGTTGAGGGGGAGAATCCAACCAAATTTAGAAGTGTTTCAATGGCTGTTGAGTTTGATGATTGGGAAGAGGACCCTGGGTTTGTTGTTTTTGGATTAGATTATCCAGATTTTGATAATGAGACTTCCCTTCAGAGACCAAAAATCAATTATGATACTTAGTCTGAGATATTACCTGATTATGTGGTCAGAACACATGATCTGTATAAGCTCAAGTATGATCTCAAAATCAGATTTTTGGAAGAAATAAGGAAAATGGAAGCTTCACTGGTGTAATCTTTTCAATCTATTATGAATGACTTTTTGGCCATTATAGTGTCTGATAGAGCACCTAATATGGTGGAACTTTCTGATTTGATCACCGAGGATGACTTAGCATCCTTAAAGAATGAGCTGAAAGATTCTTTGAGTGCTTCTATTACTGAGTTAATGAATAACTTTTTGAAGAGATGTACAATTTGGAAAAGTCTTTAAAACTCTCTCTTGGTTGTAATATGTCAACCTTTGTGGCAAAGATAGTATATGAAGTCACAACTTTCCAGAATCAAATTTCTATCCTGGAAAAGGATATTGAATTTCTAATGCAATCAGTTATCTCTCTGGAATCCTATATGAGTTCTAAATCTCAAGAAGAAAAGGATTTTGATTATGTGAAGAGTGTGGTCATTCAAATGGTCTCAGCCTTTGAGGGATTTAAAATCCCTATTTAAGATCATGTCAGTAGCTAGGATTGCCACGTGAACAATCTTATCAGTGGTTTGACAAAAAACTTCAAGGAAATAGAGCACATATCTATTGGTTCTCTTGCCTCCAATCCATCAATATAATTGGATTAGATTCGAGCTTTGATGAAGGAGGATCTTGGTTCAACATCAACCAGTGGCTCTAGGGACTCATCTGATCTGACCAAATTTGTATCTTCTATTAGAGATACCACTAAGGATATCATGAATATTGTTCCAGACTATATGATAGAAGCTTCTACTTACCAAAAAGTGGAGAAAGACATGGTTGATTATTATTTCCAAAGGGTTTACACCAAGAATCTGCTCAATAATCATTTTAATATTATGTTAGAAAACATGAAGCTACCACCAGTCAATCAAGCCTTCAGAGAACAGGTTATCAAGCTTAGAGAGTTGACCCCTGCACTCAACATATTCATGGAAAAAAAGATGATTCCATTTCTTCCATGGAAAGAGGAGGAGGAATCATTATGGATTTCAGAAATCTCTTGTTTCCCATCCTGCATGTTGATGCTCAACTAGTGATTATACCACTAGCTTTACTTGCTGCTACCTCTACTACTTCTCTTGCTCAGATGACTCCAGACCAAGATATTCGAAGCCTTACTCATATGATCACTCAGAGAGCTACACAGTACAATCCAGGAACAATTTCAGTAGCTCAGCCACCTGTGATCATCTCTGGTATTCCTAAGCCTTCACCTGCATCCACCTCACCTAAATATTCTTCTGATCCCAAGGGGAAATCTCATTTTGAGGATGCAAATTGATCAGTGGATAGAATTTTTGATAGGAATCACTTGTATTTCAATTTTTTATATTTATATATTTCTTCGTATCTATTTTCTCCACGCAATATATATGGTCTTACCTTGTTTTACCCAATGTTACTTCACTTCTCCTATACTTTCTTTTTGTCCCACTTTTCGATAATCACAAAGGGGGAGAACAGAACTAATGGGGACAACTACTATGATTTGAAACTTGTACCTTTGAAACCATTACATTTAATTCTACCTCTGATAATTTTAACATTTCAAATCTAACATTTTTACCTCAGGTGTGTTGTTTTTAAAATTATTTTTTTATTGTTTTCTCTGATACAATTGGATTTAATGAAAAATCCTCTAATAAAGTACTAATTATTCTAGGATTACAATATCAAAAGTTGTGATTATCAAAAAGGGGGAGATCGTTGACCACACCAGTTTTGATAATCCCAATTATGCTTTCACATACTTTGAAAATCCCAAATAATGTTTTTCTACATATTAATTCATTCAATATATGACATTCTATTATCAAGATGATAATAATATTAAAATAATCTTTGAAATATATTAATCAATTTTTATCAATGTTTATAATAATTTTGAAGTAATTCTCACTAAATCCGATATGTTTTGTATAAGTGTTTAGTCACTTATATTCTTATAGCTACTGATACAGATCTACCGGTACTTAGTCTACTGATAGACCTAGTCACTGATAAGAAAAGCTCACTAATATGTAGAGCTACCAGTATGTAAAAGTCCATCGATAAGAACATGTCCCTGATAGATCAAGTCCACCGATACAGACAACTACCGATAGAAGCTGTGAAACCGATAGAACAAGGCTGCTGGTATGCATAAGTCCACTAGTATATGCTTCAGTAGTACAGAACGAAGCTACCGATATGCACATGCTTCTGATACAAAGTTCACCGATACAAACGACACACCGATACAACCGAGCTACAGATAGACCAAGAGCTACCGATAGAGGGAGTCACTGGTATATATATCTACTGATACACAAAGTAATAGCTACCTATATAATGAGCTACCGGTACAAGTGAAAAGAGCTACCGATTGGAGCTCACTGCTATACAACTTCCACCGTTACACATCTACCGACAAAAATCAATGATGAAATACTTCCACTTATTGATTCCTAAACTCTAAATTTGTCAATAAGACTTATTTATTAAGAAACGGTCATATTTGATGATTTTAATGAAATTAAGGTGATTTAATGATAGTTGTTGGCATGTCAGGAAACGGTACCTAGTACCCATGAAATGGTAATCATTCCCTTTGTCGTTGCTGAAAGAAATAAAAGGAAGTACAAATGATATGCAACATAGGATGAGTGTGTGAGAAATAAAAGGTTGAAGAGTGATGAAAAGTAGGATATACACACAAAAAAAGGATACATCCATACTGTAAGAACACTAGAAATACACGAAGAAATCCTTACAAGAAGAGGACACAAATACCAAAATTCAGTCAAGAAGTGATGAACTACAAAAAACAGCTCATACAGTCAAGCTGATCATGCTAAACCTGAGAACCAAGGAAGCAAACAATACTCCATTTTTCATGAGAAAACCAGAGAATGAATCAAGAGCATTTCTGACAAATCAAAAGGAGTCCAGAGCTACACATAAAATCACTAGAGCATTCTAAAACTCAAATCTACTCTCTCAATGATTCTTTTATTTACATTTTGAGAAGTGTGCATACTCTTTATAATTTATACACACACTGTCTCTTGTGCTAAACTAGAGGATCTCTAAATCCTCACACAAACCTTCCATACCTCTTTTGTATCCCACTGTGGATAGTGGTAGAGGTCAAGTAAGACTTGGACAGCTAGTGTGTCGTTGTTTAGTTTTCTCACTTAGAACTGCGATAGAGGTCTCAGTAATAGGACAGTCTCTATACTGTTGTTTACCCCGATCCAAGGTGTGAATCAAATGTATTTAAATTGTTTGAGAGTACATGTCTCGTCTTGAGACTGAACCTATTGGTTATATCTACTGTGCATCTTAGATTAATTCTAAAGTATACTATATACATATTTTTTATTTTCCTCTGCTAATTACCTTGAAATACAATTTTTTTAATGTTACTTTGATAGTTAATCTAGAAATTTTTTGTAACTATTGTAAATCAGTAGGTTAGTTTCAAAATCTAATTTAATCTTCTAATTAAATTCACTGAGATCTAATCAATCTTTTGAGAACCTAATCAAACCCTTACAATTTTCCAAATTCACTATAGTTTAACATTGTTTTTAATTTGGGGATTTTAATAGAAATATTTTTAACAGATATTTTAATTGAAACTCAATTCACCCACCTCTTGAGTATCCACTCTGACCAACACATTTCATCCTCTATAGTTGGTAATATGAGGTATAATATTGGTTAATAATATAGAACAATAGTTTGAGTAGATGATTTCATGAATTATAAATCATATAGATGATTATTCATGATTATATCAATATAAACGGGGTTTCTCATATTGTTCTTTATGTATTGGTCAATACATTGAATCAGTATGGCTATACAAGAAATTTTTATTCATCCAATGATGAAGAGACTAAAAAATAAAAATGAAGGGATGTAGGTATTGATGAATAATATTACCTAGTGTAGTTAATGGTTTATGAATGATGTGTAATGATTAATTATCTTGTGTATTTGGATTGAATAATTATTTCAACAATGGTGATCTTATTAATAGAATATTGAGATATATAAGTATTGTACTACAACACTTCATTATGAAGGATATGGAATCATGAACGTTTTCATTATGGTTTTTATGGTGATAAAATATTTGGTATGTGATAGGTAATAGATACATTACGTTTCTTGGGGAATATAATGCTAATTTGATTTTGGAAATAAAATGATCATTATTCTATATTTTTGGACATTGATGTTGGAAAAGGAATTTTGGATTTGTATTAAAATTAAATAATTATGTAATTGATGACTTTGAACATTCAATATTATTTTTTGAGGTTGAATTATGATTTCTCATATAGGATAACATGTGCTAACAATTTTGGTATTGATTAATATTAAAATGGAAAAGGAATAAATTATGTATCTTTTGATAAAGAATCTTTAGGAAAAAAACTAATCTTGAATATCCATATCTTGGTTTTAGAAATGATGTTGATATTGATCAAAGTGCACTTAATGGGTGAAATGATTATTATAAAATTAGAATAAATCATGTTTGATTATTTTATCATCATCATTTCTTGATTTGAAAATAAACACCCAACATTATGAAAAGTATTTTGGATGAAAAATGTTATCTCTTAACTTTTCATAATAATAAATCATTGGTCTTTTAAACAATAAATGTATTTTCGGATTTTTTTTGTAGACATTCTAATGACTATGTTCTATATAACTGTCCCTTAGAAAATTATAGTTTTATTTCTTCTATATGTCTATTTTTTCCACTAATAGCTTCTAATTAGAAAGCCTATTTTTTTTAACCATAACATTTCATATTTCCTCTTGTTACAATGATGTATTATTAAACCTATTTTGAATGTGGGTTTCCCACAATTGAATTTCCATGTATCATACATGGATTTTTGAAGTGAAACATCAAAACAAAAGAATAAAATTTATTAAATGAGGATATAATGTTACATCCTAATATTTAATGGTATGTATCTTTTGAATTTAATTTAATTTGTTTGATAGATTCTGTTAGAGAGAACATCAAGCATAAAAATGATTAAAAAATTATTTAATTATGATAGTTATCACCTAGGCATTAGAATTAAAGGAATTAATGATATTAAATAAATTATGAATATATATATATATCAAATATTTTTAAAAATTTAAATCATTGATTATAAATTATTTATAAATAAAAATTAAAGTCAATTTATCATAAATGTAGTGTTTTTAGAAAAACGCTACTGTTATTCCCATAATAGAATTATATGTTAAAAATTATAAATAATCACTATCCTTGAATGATTTAAATTCAATATAATGTACATAATTAAAACTATGTTCTTTCTAGACATCATATAATAAGAAATCATATTTTAATCATTAAAATGCTATATTTTTCTATAGGTAATTGTTTTTGATGGGGCACATTAATAAAATATATTTTTTTATAACTTTATAATTTTTATTTTAAAAAATAATCTTCAATGTTAGTGTCATAATAGAAAATTTTAATTTAATTGATTTTTTTGTATTTTTTGATATGTTCCATGTTTTAATGAAAAGTGAAAAAATACAAATTTATAATTGAGAAAATATTTTTCATCTAAATAATTTAAATTACTAAATTATATTTTTGTTTTGTTACAATTTTTCAATAGATAATTTTTCATCATTAAATCTAAATTAGGTCATTGTATACAATTTCTCATTGAATTTGGATTGAAATACATTTCAATATTTTGAACATTTTCACTTTAAAAAATCTTGTTTTCTCATTTCATGAATGGGATTAATTTGATATTTATAACTTAAATTTAGTGTTTTTGATTTATAATAATAGTTTCTATATTTGGTATTAGTGGATACAAATTATTTAATTGTGCTCCATTTATTTTTGGACATAATGAATACATACTTTAGAAATTTTTATTAACACTTTTAAATATAAATCCGGAATTTTTGGGTAAATATAATAATATAAATATTAGGAAATTATCCTAAAACATTTTATAAATTTATTGGATGATATATTTTGGATCAAAATAATCATATAGCTGAATTTATAGCCTATTAGATCCACTAGGATGACTTTAATACTTTTAATTATTTTTCTCTAATGAATGTCAAATATGGAATACTCATGTTTTTTAATAAGAATTACATTTTTATCTATGGTTATTCATTATATATCATTGACTATAATAAATAATATTAAAGGTAAAATTTTTATGTACATCATGATACATTATAAGAAAAATTAGGGATTTAATCATTTAATTTATGGCTTTGACAATAACGATGATGTAATTTTTTAATTAGTGGACATATCTAATAAATTTTCTTAAAAATACAATATAATAATAATTTAAATACATAATGACATAATATATTTTTCTACATGACAAATACATATAAATTATTTATTAATGGCTTCATTAAATATATATTGTTTATTTATATATTTTTTAAAAAATTATATAAATTAAAAGTATCAGAATTGTTGTTAATAATATTTAAAAACAAATACTATTTTATTTGATTATACAAAATTCATATGATTATAAAATTTTTCCATCCTATTTGGATAAGGTTAAATATTTCATCAAAGATTAATTTATGATTCTTCTTCATTTTAGAGTACAAATATTAACCATTCTGTAATGAAAAAATGTGGTGTCATAGTAAGAATTAAAGGAATTAAATTAGGGTTAACAACAAAAGACATGGTTAATAATATGACCAAAACATGCCCATAATTAATTGGATGATTTTTTTAACCTTAAAAATTGAAGATAGATTTGGTGTTTTTAAAGTAATCTTTTAGATGTAAATAAGTAACATATTATTTAAATTAATTATAATTATGTAATGCCACTCTCTTTGTTTTTAATATCTTTTATATGTCCAAACAATGAATAAATTAATATATTAATAAATACAAATGTATATTTTTACCCAAAAAAAATAGTTTCAATATTGAATTTATTTTTTATTTTTTATACATTATATAATCATCCTAATTATTTTTTAATTAACCGAAAAATTTAAAAAATTTATTTTAAAAGTATTTATTATGATGTATTTAGGACAACATAATGTGTCCGAAACTTTTATTGATCTATAGGATCATAAAGATATGTGAAAAATAATTATATTCATCTTATTATATTTTCTTGAAGTATTTATAGTCAAATTAAATGAATAATATCAAATTTGATAATAATGAAATTTTGATGAATTGATATTTTATTAGATTGCATAAAAGTCTGAAAAATGGTACATAATAACTAAGGGAATAATATATTACGGAAAATTTATATCCTATTAATTAATAGTCTATTTTATATTATTATGTTCTAAAATAGGCTTATTAATTTTTTTTGAGGATTTCTGAATGTGCCCCCACCTTAATTATAAAAGGCCACCACTTCCCTCACTTCCTCACAACAATTTGAGCCATCTAGACAAACAAAAACCTATATATTATTATTATAAGTAGCCTTATTTATATTTTAGAGTTTATGGTCCATCCAAAAGACCTACCCTATACCACATTAAATAGATTAAATGATGTCTTCCAATGAGGTGTTAATTATCATTATGAGCTCTTCCATGTTCATTTCATCTTCCACATCCTATCCACGTGTTATATCATTGATATTGGAAAAATGATAGTATCATATATATTTTTATATTTTGTTTCATTCATGGGACAACCACATTTTACCTATTATTTTTCCATTGAAAAATGAAATCACTGCTTGTGCATACATACAAGTCATATACACATCGCGGTGTAATCGGTTTTTATAACCACATTAAATGGATGTGAATAATTAAGGAAATAATTGATATATAAGATAATGATGACATGATATTAATTCCTGAAAAATCAATATGTCATCCACTTACTTACCCATTCACCATTAAGGTAATGATGTCTTCGCTCCAGCATATGATTGGCGATCCATTTACACGACACCATGAGATTAATTGTACATATTAACCATTATATAATGAATAAAAAATGTATATAATTAATATATATTTTATATATGAATTTAATATCATTTTATATATAAAGAAACTATATCTAATGGAAGATAATAAGGACTTATACAATGAAGCATGTATAGAAAACTAAAGTCGTTAACCCACAAACCAAGTTTAATAATAATATATGATTATATAGAGGTGATATGATAACATAATATGATGATATATGATATCATAAAAAAGAATATAATCATTTTTTAATTTAGTATCTTGATATAAAATTTATAACAGATGTTAAATCATGATTAATTAATTTAAGCCACAATGTAAGGGTTTTTCTCATCTCACATTAATTTATATTATATGTGACCTATTCACCAAATATTTTTCTCTGTGATGTACTAATACATGGATATATCATATCAAGAATATTATTATCATCATAGAATTCAATTTGTATTTTGATAATTATTTCTTCTTATGGAACTTATGATTCAATTATTTAAAGTGGTATGGGACACTTTGATTTGAAAGTATCTTTTTAGATTGATTATTATATATATGAGGAATGATTTACACTATCAGAAATGGGTGTGGCTAGGTTTTACATAGGCACGTTATGTATAACTAGTCTCATGGGTTGAATAAATTGACCAAATCTATGATGTCCCGAATCCAGATTCTACTTAACGGGTTCCTCATGCCCGGTGGGCCACATGGAATCAATCCCATCTCCCCAAATGTTAGAGGTTGACGACTAGAAGTGATGGCCTAGGGTGAGTTTGTGGGGAGACTATTCCCTCATTACCAAAGTGTGGAGAAGTGGAAGGATGTAAATAGTAGTAAATAGTGTAAGCAATAGAAATAAATTGTGGATGAAAATAGATGTAACAGATAAACAAGAATAACATTGGATATATCAACTAGAACAATTATTGTGTAATATCATGTCATTATAAAATCAGAAAACATGGATAGAAAACAATAGGAACGACATGTTCCACACAGTAAAAAAAATGAAAACAAATACTACTCCATGACTCCCATGATCCAAATCGGTCATCTATTGTCAAACTCCATCCAATCAGCGAGAAATCATGTATTTGAAGTTGTATGCTTCCCTTTGTCAACACCTACAGTCATGTAATCTACTATGTGTACCAAACAGAATCCAGAGAGGGCGTGTGATAAATCTCTGTGAGACAGAAGTAATGATTTATATAACATATGGCTCGTGTAATGGAATATAGCAATATGATGTCTTGAATATATTAACTAATGTAAGCAGTATGATATAAATAAATACCAATATTCTTGATTCATCCCTCGGCTGTTATTTCAACATGTAACAAGTTCATTAATTTAATAATTACCATTTAATGTTATTAGGCCACATGAGTCATAGTTAGCACGGACATCGCCTCATGATAGTACACGTTGTGAAGGTCTCATGACATAATATATCATCCTGAAAATAATATATGGTGTAGTTGTTCCATAATAATAACCAAGGTAATGTAGATATCACAAATTCTAACTCATTAGTATTTGAGTCAAGCTAAGGTGTAAGAGTGCAATTCAAGGAGCATAATCCATGTCCTTTCACAACAAGGTTCCTACTATGTACAAGGTGATTGAATGAGGTAAAATGGGGTTATGTATGGATAAGGCCATGTGGGATTTAAATATGAAACCTACTAGTCAGTTCTGGAACCAAGGAGTAAATCTGAGGAATCATGTAATAATGTAAAAGACCCTATGGTTTTATACTAGGGTTCTAAGTAATAGAATAGAACTAGAGTCTGGGTGGGTTCCAACAAAAGAAAACTATATCTGTGAATCAGAATGGGGTTCTTGAGTCCAATTGTATTATCCTCTCAGAATCCGAGGATAAACCATGTTAGTCCACTCATTTTTGATATTTTAATCATGTAATCTTTCATTAGGTTCAATCCTTGTATTTTATTTTTCTGGATTGGTAAAGTAGAATTGGAACCAGTTATTCAAGTCTTAATTAACCATTTAGGAATAGTCAATTGTTAAGGTTCACTCCACTGCCTTCCATCAATATTGTAAGGGGTGGTACAATCATATAAACTTCATTCAATATCATTTTATACATACAAGTTATATACAAATTATACTTTCCATTTCACATTTCACAATTAATAATCATTTTTATGCACAAACCTTAGGTGGTTGTAGTGGTGATCATACATGGAACATGACATTATGCCATTATCATTAATAAAGAAACTATTTATTATAGGATGCCTCACCATTAGGAAAGTCATTAAAAGGCACATTCGAATGGTGGATCAAACATGAAAAAACATGAGAACCCAAATATGGCATAACCTTTTACATGTGGAGGATTGAGTTTTGGGTGAAACAAGAAATAACTAATCACATTTTTGGAAAGGGAAAACCATAAGATTCAAAAACGCATCATCATGAAAATTAAATTTATGAAACAACTTCCGATGAAAGTGGTTGGCCCTACATTGATATTCCAAAATCAACGAAAATTCAGTATGAGTTATATACCACCCACTATAGGCATGTACGAATCTCCTCCTCTGGTATTGGTCCATGATTTTCCTCAGATCAGATTAGATCTATGAAAAGGTGAAAAATTATCACTTGATGATATATTGGATGAGAGCAATAGATTAGAAGAATGGCTAAAGAGGACTCAATTACATACCATTGTGCATCCAAAATGATGAAAATAAGCTTGGTCAGTTTCAAAATGAAGGATATATCTTGATGCGTTGGTTTTATCATCAAAAATCCCAAAATATAGAGAAAATAGGTTAATCTCACATGAGCTCGGATTAGTGAAGATGGGTGTGGCTTAATTAGATTATTATGGGGGAAAAATGACAATTTCCCCTTAAAATATCCTATAAACGGTTTCAAAAACCCTGTGAAAACCATGTATGTGTACCTATGAAAATGGAACTCAAACACAGTTAGTCCACACAACCGTGGGCCAACATTGAAAGGTGTATCTTTCTGAATGAAATACAAACTTCAGGGTTTACTCTAAAATGTGCGCCTAGCCAGGTTTTCCAATAAATATGGGTTTCTAGAACTGAACTTTCCCCGTAGACCCATGAGACATTTTCTAGCATCTTAGGCATCCATATTAGGTCTAAAGTAATGATTTTGACTGAAATATAAAGGAAACATACCTGAGTTAAATATCAGGTTCATACAATCCTCCTAGTTAAGATAACTTATCCCTGAGTTCCCCTTCCAATGGTGGAGAAACATTACCTCAGAAGAACTCCGACCATTGGGAACATACGTCAGCTTCCCTCTTCATATTCTCACACTATACCTGGGTTTTCTTCCATAGTACCCATTCTATAGGGACATGCCAGCCTCAGAGAGCCTTTGTTTTATGGTCACCGATGCACACTGGATACTCCTCAAAGGATGCATTGGAATCTAAGTCAAATTGCTTAGAATCAAAATTATTCAATGGGTTGGCATGATATTTGTGATGCTAGGATACATGAAGGATGCCATGCTTTGAAAAATAACTCTGAGGTAGTAGAAACAAATCGTCTTCCATCCTGACTCTCTCTAGGATCTCAAACATCCATACATAACACGTGGAAATATTTCCCTCCATCCATAACTATTTATGTCCTATTTTAGGCATTACCTAAATAAAAACATGATCCCTTACTTCACACTAAATAGGACATTAATGTTGATCAAAATATGAATTTTTTCAAGGATCATCTCTAGTCATTTTCTTCCTAATCCACAGAACCTTCTCTAAAGTCTCCTGAAAAAGAAGAGGAACTTATTGGACTGCCTCACCTACCTCCATCCGGAAAAATGGTGAATAAAATTCCCTACTATATAAGGCCTGGAAAAGGATCCATATAAATTGTAATATGAATGATGATAATAAAGGAGAACCCTATGAGAGGGATATTTCACTACCAAGAAATGTCAAAATCATGGAAACCTACTCCAAGAATATGATTTAGAACCTGTATTGTCCATTCTAATTATCCATCCGTCTGAGGGTGAAATGACATTCATGGAAGACCATATGTTCCCATAGCCTTCTGAAATCCCAACCAGATCCATGACATGAAATGAGAATACCTATATGAAATGATAGTATGTGGAAACCTGTGTATTCATGATATGAAAAACATACAGTCTTTCCAGATCAACCACTAAGAGGGTCTCCAGAATAGAAATGATGTGGGATTATTTCATTTGTCAATCAATGACTACCTAGATAGAATTTATACCCTATGAAGTCACAGTTAATCTGACTATGAAATAAATAGAAACATATTCCCATTTCCATTCCTAGATAGGAAGTGTTTATAGCATTCTTACATGTCTCTAGGGCTCCGCCTTCACCTGCTGACATGTGGAACACCTGGTGATAATGATTATTATAGGACGTTTCATCCCAAGCCACCAATACTAGCGTCACATATCTAAAAATATCTTCAGAATTCCTAGATGGTCTGTCCACTGAGAAGAGTGGGACTCCATCAACTCCTCTATCATATTTGTAGGAACTTATTTACATCCATGTAGACACATGATGTCATTTCTATCCATTGACCAATCTGGTGGTGGGTTATCTCTCGATAAACTCACACAATTAACCAAGACTTTAGGATTTGAAAACTACATAATCTTTAACTTCTCAAGGTGGGAAGAGGTAACTGTTAAGGCTAATAGGCAAGAAATATTATTTTTTTTAATCTTGGGGGCGAAGTTGTATTTTATTATTAAAGATCAAAAACAAGGTCCATTAACATTCATTCGTCAATGGAATCCCATATAGCATGTGTCTGTGTTTTTCATGTTAGCACATATGAAACAAAATTTCTTTTCCAAGTCATATAGGCAATCTCAAAATAAACGGATTGTAGGTATTTGACCCATCTTTGTAGTCCAAGGTTCATGTCACACAATGAAAAATGTATGTTTTAGGATCTTGTGTTCTATGTACACAAAAAAGCACTAACCCATAAAATAATTTCTCCAGCAACAAAAGGGATAGAAAACTACTACTAGATCTATGTCATATGTTGGGTTATTTATATCATGAGGCCTCAACTACCAAGATCCATACGCAACCTCTTTGTCACCCTACATCAACACAACTCTTAGGCCAAATACTGATGCTTCACAGAAGATGATATAACCAATAACTATCATGGAAATAATTAGAATAGGTATTAAAACAAGCCTTCCATTAATATCCTAAAAGGATATCTCAAATACTTTTTACCATGTGAACATTGTAGACTTAATTATATGTCCAATAAGAGGTGATACATAGAGATAAATATCTTGCAAAAAATGATTATAATATCAATCCATCCCCAAGAAACTCTGTATATCAAAATTGTTCTTGTGATACTCCTAATAAACTACAACACTAACCTTATCAGTGTCAAAAGATACTCTTAATTATGAGATAATATTTCCTAAGAAGTTGACTTTTTCTATCCATATGAGGCACTTATCAATAATTGAATAAATATGATTCTCTCTTTGTATACTAAAAATTATCTCCATAATATGGGCATTGCCTCTACTAGTGAAAGAATAAATAATGATATCTTCCACAAAGAACAAAAAAAAGGTCCAAATAGGGGTGGAAAACCATATTCATTAAATCAATGAAAATGGAAGGTGTGTTTGTAAGACCTAATGACATAATAGGGTACTCATATAGACCATACCTACTATAGAAAGTTGTACGAGGTATGTCTGATGGTCTGACTCAAACATGATTAAAAAACGATATCAAGTCGATCATAGAAAATATGTTTACTCTTTATAGCTGGTCCAATAGATCATCAATTAATTCAAGTGGATATCCATTCTTACCCATAAGTTAGTTTAAACTTCTATAATCCTTGCATAAACATTTGGTTCCTTCTGCCTTCATAGAAAAAAAAGTATGAGTGAGACCAAGAGGATTTACAGGTCCATATAAAACCTTGTAACATTAAATCCTCTAACATTCTCTTGATCTACAAGAGCTCTGTAGATTCCATCCTATTAGATGGAATGGACACTAGAGATACTCCTCAAACATGATCAATTTTATACTCTATATCTCTCTATGATGTAACCGAGAAAAATATTCTGGAAAATAATCTCTAAAATGATCCACAACTAGAGGGAAATCAGCTTGCTGTAATCCATATTCATCCATGAAGTGATCTGAAATCTGGTTGGTCACCCCACATATCCCATGATGTTCTGGCCCAGCTCCATAAGCTGTTATATCCCACTCACACTTATGTAGATAATTTTTTCCCTCTTGTGATGTAAAAGTTACCCTACGAGAATAGAATTCTAGAAAAGCATGATACTGAACCAAAAAATCCATTTGGAGAATGACATTGAATCTTGTCATCTTTAAGATATAGTGGTTATATAAGATAGGGTATCTACCTTCCTCAAGGGGATAGTCACTACACTGGTGTATGCCCATTTTTCATACCCCTAAGGTCATATCTAGGTCATTTCACCATAGTAATATTGTATCTCAGATCCAAGAAATTCCATGACAGATACAAGGTCAAAAGAGGTTTATTAACCTATATATAATTTAAATGATATTATAGTAGAGGATACTAGAATAGTACCTCATTTTGTAGATCTTCCCACACCCTGATCCTTGGGTATTGGTTTTAGTGCATGCAACTGGCTGAATGAATTACACTATGAAATAGATGGACTACCATGATCAAAACTATTTAGTTTGTGCAATTGGTGATTAGGGGTATGGCTACCATAGACATGGAATACACCTCTTCTAGACCCACTTGTTCTATTCCAACACCCCTCCTGATGCATCGTAAAAGAACTCGCTCCTAAAGAGGTGCTAGTGATGATCTTTTTCCACTCGAACATGGTGGAAAGGTCTTGTATAAACGCTGAAGATAATGAATATGGATGAATTTCCGACACTCCATAGTGTCTCTATCACATTAAGGATTCTTTTTCCCGAGGCTTCTAAAATAATGACACACCATATATCTATAAATCTGGATACTATGGATTACACTTCCCTAACAAGAAACCTCTAAGGAACATTTCCCACCACTGAAAGAAATATTTTCATGATGCGACAATGATCCTTTAAACTCAGTACTCATGTTATCCATCAATTTATTCTTAGTGAGAAGTTCCTGATAAAATATTATAGAAAATGTACCTAGGTGAAAGGCATTCATCTGAGTACAGAAGGAATACTGGATCCCATCCTCAAAACATATATCACGCAAAATTTCATCACCATCTAGAAGTGGTTCAAAGCACAGTAAATTAGTGAAAGGTACTGAATATTCCATAACTGACATAGAAACCCACTCGAGATGCATGAACTCTTTGGATCTAGCAGCATTCAGTGCTTGAGGATAGAACTGATCATATAAGGTAGTCTGTAAATCAACCCATAACATGATCTGATAACTACCAGCCAAGGTAACCCCATCCCACCAATTCTTGGATAAATCCTTAATCATGTGTATAGAAAGCCAAAAATTCCACTATAGGGGTGTTTCCATATGATCAGTGGTAGATAGTAGGTCCTCTAGCCTAGAGTCAATAGCTTGAGAACCTCCATCGCAAGAAAGAGTAGGAGGATGCTGCCATTGGAACATGTATCTCATATCAGCCATAGTAGATACAATCCTTAGGGCACCACGCATATACTACAATAGATGTAGAAAACTATCACAGACTTATGAATCAATTCCCGAATCAGGTAAAACATGCAGTTCCACATTTCAAACTCCTAGAGGTAAGACTGGTGGATTAGGTCCCAGTATATATAGAGCATGGTTGTCACCACATTCATAGCTTATGACATTGGGATTTCTCGGAGGAATTTGTCTAGAAATGCCAAGAACATGCCTAAAAAATTCATTAATTAGATGGATAGAATCAATTACTGAAGATAAAAATGTAAGGATTACCAACCCATGATATAATATTAAAACTACCTTCTTAGATATCTAGGTATTAGTAAGTTCATAAAGTATATGTTTCATGTCATTTTTAGTAAATTTCTAAGTTCAATCCTTTAACTTTAATAAACATAAAAAGTTCGGATAAGGATGTACAACCAATTAATTTTAAATTTCATTAATCTCATTATAGAAGATATACATTACCGGTGAATTAGTTCCCATAAACTAATCACCAGAAAATACCATCATTTATTTATTGCATAGTTGCTCAAAATAGAAAATTACTCATCCTAGCACTTGAGAGTCTATACACCTCATGAATCAAGACAAGAAATCACTTAATCAGAACCAAAAGTAACACATGTACAAGAAAAAAATCAAAACATCACTCATAATCACAAGTATATCAAGCAACGAAAAGTAGTGAAACTCCCATATAATTCATGTAAATATGAATGATATGTGTATTATAGGGGACTATAATGATGCATGTAGCAAGGCTCCTTTCATTCATATCATAAGTATAAAGAATAAATAAATACTCAATTAGATTAATATTAAATATCCCCACCCATCATGTGCATCTCCCAATTGTGAAATAACATAAACTGTAATAGGAAAAATAAAACAACAATTACATTTTGGTTATCTGGAATTTTTCCCCAAACATGGGTTTGCGATGCCCATGCATGACCCATGAATAAGTCCCCCACATTCCTAATATCCAATCTATTGTCTCTAAATAGCCATGAATGAAAATAAAACATCCTTGTTAACACATTTCAATGTCCCAGACCTAGATTCCAATTAAGGGGTGCCCTGATCCCAGTGGGAAACATGGCCTCAAGCGCATCTCCCTAAAAGGAAGAGGCTTCTGACAAGTAGAAATAGCCTAGAGTGTGTCTGTAGGGATACTATTTCATTTTTACCAATGTGTAGCGCATGGAAAGATATAATTTTTAGTAAATAGTTGAAGCAATAATAATAAATATGAAAAGAAAACCGATGCAATAAATTAATGAGAATAAAAATAACTGTATCAAATAGAATAATGATGATGTAATGTGATGTCATTGTCAAACTGGAAAACATGGATAAAAAAAATATGCACAACATGTTTCACAATGTAAAAATTAAAACAAAAACTACTCCATGCATCTTGAGATCCAACTCAATAATCTTCTATCAAAATCCAACCAATAAAGTATAAATCATGTCCTTGAAGCTGTATTTTTTTTGATTGTCAACAATTTAAGTCATGTAATCTACTCTATGTAGGAAATGACAGCCGGAAAGGGTGTGAGATAAATCCAAGTGGTAAATCACCAACAATGTATCTTACATCTGGACCATGTAATGGAATATAGAAATGTGATGTCATCCATATGTTAAGTGATGCATGTAGTACAATATAACTAAACACCCATGTACCTGCTACATCCCCCGACTGGTGTTTGAAAATTTAACCCGTTCATTAACTATGAAATTACCATTTATTCTTAATAGGTTACATTAGGCATAGCCATCACTGACATCACCTTAGGATATTGTAATTAGTGAAGGTCTGAATACGTAATAAGTAACCTAAAATTGATATATGGTGAGGGATTTCCAGGCTAAAAACAAAGGTAACATAGATCTCATGAAACTCTAACTTAGTAGTATCTGTGTCTAGCTAATGGTTTAGACTATAATCCAAGGAGCGTAATCCAAGTAATTCTACAATAAGGTGCCTACCAAGTCCAAGGTGATTAACCAAGGTAAAATGGTGCTATGCAAGGATAGATCCCTATGGTCTTTTCCATGGATCCAACTAGTAAATTATGGAACCAAGGAGTGTATCTGAGGTATCATGTAATAATTTATATGACCCTATAGTAGTATAATAAGAATCCATGAAATAGAATAAAAATAGGTTCTAGGTGGGTGTCTACCTAAGCAAACGACATCCTTGAATTGGAATGGGTTTGTAAGACCAATGTGTTATCTTCTTATAATCCAAGGTGTGCTCGAGTCAGTCCAATCATATTTGATATTATAATCATGTAATCATTTATTTTGTTCTAGCATTGTCTTCCATTTGTGTGGATAGGTAATGTAGCATTGAAGCCATTTATTCAAGCATTAATTAACCATTGAGGCATGTTTAATTATTGAGGATCACTCTGCTACCTTCCATCAACATGGTAAGTGGTTCTATAGACAAGTAATCTATATTTTGTATCATTTTATAAGGCCATGTAATATACATATAATACCTTCCATTTAACAATTTAGATTTAATAATCAATTAGAAGAACATACCTGAGGCAGGTCAAGTGGTGAGAATACATGGTACATTTCACTATGAATTTCTATTTAATAAGATGACATTTATTATTTGAAGGCTCACTATTAAGAAGGTCCAGTGAAGGAACACCCAAACAGTGGCTCTAATGTGCTAAATCATGAAAACACAAATATGACATAACCTTCGACATTGGGAGGATTGAGTAGTAGAAGTAAATGTGAACAAGTAATCACATATTTGGAAAGATCAAAACCATACAATTATAAAAATAATAATCATGGAATTTATATTTATGTAATGAAATTTGATGAAATCATAGGACCCCACACAAATATTTCTAATGAAAATGTCCATTAAGGATGATTTATAGACCACACACCTTGGGATTTTATGATTCCACTCCTCCAGTATCATCCCATGATTTTCCTCAGATCGTAGTAGATCTAATAAAATGTTAAATATTCTCACATGATGATATCTAGGTTGAGAAAAGTAGAGACAAAGAATGGCTCAAGAGGACTCAATTACATACCGTTGCGCATCCAATGTGACAAACAGACGCCTGATTAGTTGCTGGATGAAAGAGATATTTTGATTCCAATGTTAGATCATTGATAATCACCATATTGAGATCAAAATAGGTTCAACACACATAATTTATGATTGTGGAAGATGATGGTGGCTTAATTATATCATTAAGGAAGATTGGTACAATTTATCTTTCAAATAGTCTATGCACGGTCTGCCCGCATGGTTTCACAACCCATGAGCAAAACCATGCATGGGTACCTAGGAAAAAAGGGAATCTCGCATTGTTAGGCTACACAGCCTTCCTCCAACTGTGCAAGGTAGCTCTATCCAAAAAACACAATCTGATCAGTTTTCCAAATTGTGAAAAATTCATGTATGGTTTACTCCAAACTACGCGCCAAGCCAGATTTTCTCCAAAAGATGGGTTCAAAGCTCTGAGTATTCCGTAGACACCTATGAGTCCTTTTCTAAACCCTGAGGTATCTATATTAGTTCCTCAATAAATATTTAGAATGAAATTTAAAGGGTCAATACCTGAGTGAAAAATCGGGTTCTTTCAAAATTATCCTTGTTTAAACAGTTTTGAGAATAGATGTTGATGGTATAGTGGCTCATATTCGAGATACATAAAATCCAATATTAATGAATTTCCTTCATTTAGAATTCATTTCAGATATTATCCAATGGATTTTCACTATAAAAAAAATATATGAATTAATTTCATTTTACGACTTTTATTTGAATGGAGTGTGTTCACTTTTATTTTCCTTTCCCTATTGATTTATTCGCATTGATTCAATTTAGCTTCCACAATACATAACCATTATGGATAATTTCAGATCACCCATTTTTTGTTTCCTTTCCCTAGGTTAAGAATATGAGATATTTGAATGAGTTTTCAAGGATATAGTTTGACAGAATATGATATGTATTATTTTTATCTTGTTTTTCCATTGTAAATGGGTATCAGTTATGTATCTGTTTTCCAAAACTAGTAAACTGATCAATACATTGGGATTCAAATCTTTTTTATATAATAATATGATAAAGTAATGAACTGGCTCTAAGATACTGAGTTTGGGGTGTTACACATAATCCCAATGTCTAATGTATATAGATTCTCAACCAAACACCTCAATCTCGAAACCATGTCCAAGTATGTGTACATGTAACATTGGCTATTATTTTCATTATATTTGAAACAATACCACTGATGAAATTATTTCATAAAAAACATCAATTCGAAAAAAAACGGAAACTATGTATACAATTTGGGAGGGGTATTTCCCATCATTGGGTCGCAGTTGTTGAAAACTAAAAAAATATGAACTATTCTCTCAGAATCTGTTCCACTCCAAAAATACAACAAAATTCATCATAGAATAAATCATATTTGGTCCTCAACTCATAATTCATTATTTCTAAATCTATAAAAAACCTCTTATGTGAATCATGAAATGAATAATCGCACTTTTATGTATAATATAACATTGATCATTTATTCAGTAATGTAATCATGCTTTTATGGAACCAAAGATGTCTTTTTTTGGAAATTGAGTATTATTTCTGTTTGTTTTCAAATACACACTTTGATGGTCAGGGATTTTTAAAAGAAATTGATCTTATAGTACATGTTGACTATAATATTGATAGTGGTGTCATTTCCCAGTGTTTCAAAAAAATCAATAAATATGAGATGGAGAATGATGTTTTAGGAAAATAAATTTTAATGAATGATTGAAGGTAAGTATTAAAGTTTCATAGAAGTAAAATTTTAGGATTTTCTGATCTGAATATAGAAATGGAACAAATCATGTAAATTAATTATTTTTGAAATGACTGTTTGTGTGATTATACATTTATTTCACCATGTAGACATCACAAAATAATCATTCGCTCCAATTGTGTCATCAAAAATATGTTATGTGCAAATGGATGTTCAATATCATCGTGTCAAAATAAAAAAAGTGTATGAGATGTTGATTTAGGGAGAAAGGATCTTACCCACAAAATATGATGTCAAAGTGAGACTTATGTGCATGGTGGATGTATTGTGAGGAACTGACACACTAGGTTTTACAGGTCTATAAATATTTGGCTATGCCCATAAAAGATAGATATCATTTTCTAACAAAGATCTTAAGTATCAACTGCGTGAAAGTTTTTTTATGAAGAAGACATAGGCATAGTAAATATTAGGGATTGAATGTTCCTTGACTCCATCAAGACCAATTTATTCTCATGATGTGTTTTCACAATACATAACAATGCTTGGAAATACATCTTTCATGATTGTAACAATGCATTCATGCAATACCATGTGTTATGAGATGTTGAAATGTTATGTTAATATAATGTTATGAGTATCCTGTTTTTTTATCAATGATTTCAATTACATCAGTTCAAGACATCAATGATACCAGAATCATGTGCTAGATAGGTAAGAACTCCTAAATGTGAATCTAATGAAATGAACAACAATTCCATAAACCAAGCCAGACATCACCCAAAGTAGTGAGATTGGGGGGTCACTAGATGTCTTCCATGTGAGGTAGTGTCTTATCCCTAATATATTATAATGGAAGTGTTCCTGACATAGAGTGCTAGTGTATAATATTTTGTATTTCATAACGTGAGAATATAAGTGGATTTTGGTATGACCAACATAGTATCGATGTATGATCTTTGGACTATCGATTATTGGTGATCCAATAACAATTTTATTGTTATCTCTTTGCTTGTGGTTGTTTAATTTCATCATGATTCCCTCAGTATAGTTTAAAATATTCCTACCTACATGGGAACAATATTTTTCTCTTTTGATGAAAAAGATGACACCCTGATTCACCCCTCCCCAATTAGTTTGTTTCTGGTCCCAACATGTGGTACCAATGAGATGTTATTGGGGTTAAATTGACAACTTTTGTAATTATAGATAATTCATTGACGATTTGTGTACTCCCCCTCATTGTTGGAATAAATATCTATACTTTTATGATTATTAGGGGATCTCATATAATATCTCTTGGAATGTATCTTTTCATTACCACATCACAATGGATTCAGTTCACTAATGCAATTAGAATTTCTATGAAGGAAATAGATAGGAAAATGTGTGAGGCATATTCCAAATCACATAAGTCCCTTACCATAACTATATCTAATCAAATCTATTTAAATGTGATGATTTTCAATTTAGGAATTTTTGTCTCAAAAAACATATAAATATATATTATGGAGACAAAATTTAAAGGGTTTGAAACTCCATATTTTCCATAATAAGTTTGATGATCTGAAAATGAATCATGATGAAAACAACGATACATTTTTAGTCAAATTACTTATGTTTTTTGGATAAATACTAGGAATTGGTGGAGAAATTAAATACATTGACATTGAGAGAAAAATCATGAGAAGGATTCCACCTCTCTAAAATCAAAATGTGTTAATATAGTGACCCATGCTTGTCATATAATGATATTACATAATTTTAGATGAATATTCACTACATTACAAAAATACATGACTGGGGGTAGTAATACTTTAATATCATTGAAAACATATAAAAAATTATTCTATCCTAGTATAAGATCTTTAATATATAACATAACAATATCAACTTTTAGTATATCTACATAAAACCTTTCTTCATAACTTGGGGGAAGGAAACCTAAGAAAGGGGTGAGATCAGATGCTCTATTAGAGTAAATAAATGAAATTTGTAAGCCTAAATTAACAAAAGGGTATGGAACTAGCATATATTATCTAAGGATAAAACCTCACATATTAGAGATCATAATAAGTATTTCTAGTTCATAATAGATGAATCAAAAATAAATAAAGAACATAACCCATGAATGCATAACATAAGAATAAAACATGATTTTTTTTAAAACACATAATAATATAATATGATTTTTAAATTAACCAAGGAATTGCTTCCAAGACCAAATTGGTAGTATGGGTTCAATCCCCATAACTTATTGGTAGTCATGTTATACTACCATGTCCATGTCACGACCCATACTCAGGACCCGTGCCGTGACTACAGAAAGCCCGCCTTTCTATAGGCCAGGGGCTGGCGACTAGCACCAAAGGCGTAAATCCCGATAAAACGGGAAGGCATTGCCTTTATAAAGTAAACAAACACCACATTGTAAGAAAGCTGAAGTAAACAATAAGTAAACTGGGTAAAACTGTAAGTGCTGGAAAGTAAATGGGACAGAATAAAAACCCAATGGATGTAAAGTAAAACTAAAAAGAAAGTACAACAATTGAAAAGTAAAGCAGAAACGTCGAGCTACAATAAGAAATCCCACCAAAAGGGTGGGTACAGATATCCTCCTCAGTGCCTCGGGTCCAGCTGTCCGCTCCATGTATGTCTCTCCCATTGGTTCGCCTCCAGGTACTGACATTCTCCACGAGCCTCAACCACGATCAGCTTTGTCCGTCATCTGCATCCAACACAACATAGTACAGGCATAACCCGTGAAGGGGTGAGTATACACTACTCAGTAGGGACCCCGAGACATACAAAGGTCTCCCAGAATCCACAAAAGATAATCCACAAAGGAAAGATACAATCATGAAGTAACAACCAACTATACTTAGGTATATTCCTATACATATTCCTAAGTCATCAATTTCAGTTTGGCTCCAACATTCGATTCGAAGTTTGATCTAGTCCATAGAGTATAGCACAATCCAATCCACACAGGATAACACAACCCAATCCACTTAGGAAATAAAGTCAATCATATCGAAGATAATGATTGAAAAGTCAAGAATCATCTCACACAGGTATAATTCTTCATAAGACGATAGAGATGATCAGATGTAGCCACTAATTCATCTATGGTGTCGGACCCATGTAGGATAAAAGACCAGCTAAGCTGTCGGAACCACAAAGGATAAAAGACCAGATTCTATTCCAGACCCACATAGGATACAAGTACATAGTCAAATACTGTTGGACCCACACAGTATACAAGAACAGAAGTCACGTACTGTCGGACCCACATAATATAGAAGAACATTAGTCATTGCCGTCGAAACCACAAAGGATTCCAGTATGGTCTTCGTCGCTGCCAAACCCACAGAGTATTTCAGTACAGTCGGCATCGTCATCGCAACCAATTCAAGGGTTCCTGCACACAGCATGCTTGATTCCAGGAGAGTCCGCTCCACGATCCTAGGGTCTCGATACAACAACTTACACGTAGTCTGGAGTTGATGTACCACAAAGTTCCGTCTTGATAAAAGAACTCAATGCGATAGACGGCGCGTCAATCGGATGCACAGTCTGAGAGTTATTGGCCTTTTCGTCCGAGGGGCCCTGTTTGTTTTTAAATCAAAACCAACCCGACCGTACTCCAACTACAACCAAACCTCTATTGAAGAAATCCAAAAGGTCTGTCTCACTAAGGGGAAACCAACAAAGTTGACGGAACGTTAATCGGACGTCCGGAGCTCAAGTTATAAGTGTTTCCGCTCTGAGGGCCTGGTTGGTTTCGTGTTTGAACCAACCCAGACGTACCCAATGTTCTCTAAATCCTTGAGTGTAATATATCTAAATTCTCGCCTCGATACAAGGATCCCATCGCAATTGACGGTGTGTCAATCGGAGGTCTGTAGCCCATGTTACGGGCGTTTGAACGAACCTGTTCGATTTAGGGGTGTTTGGGCCAGGACCGACCTGGCCCAAAACCCCAAGGGTCGGCCCGAACCGGGGAGACCCGACTCGGGTCCGAGTCCCACCCATTAGGGCGCAGCCCGGCACGGGCGGCCCGGCCCCATGTGGCCGGTCCGGCCTAGGCGGCTCGGCGTAGGCCGAGCGAGGCGGCTCAGCACGGGCCGAGCGGATGCAGAAGGGGGGGGGGGGGGGGCGCTGCCCCCCTCATTTGTAACGGCGGCCCCCACATGGGGGCCTTCCCCTTTTCCAACCATCAGTGGTTACAAACCCCTGGCCCTTTCCGATTCCAGCCGGCCGTGGTGGCAGGCCAGTGCGAGACCCCTCGTGGGTCCCGCCTTCCCTTGCGCCAGCGGCCGGATTTCTGGCTGCCCTTCCCTGCACCACTGCGGCCTTAGGCCGCTACCTTTGTCCGACCGGCGCGGCGCAACGTCACCACGCCCCTCCGTCGCGGCCCGACTCCGGCCATTTCTTCTTTCGGCTTCAAAGGCGTTGCGCGACGGCGCCGTGCTCCTTTGCCGAGTTCCTCCACATTCCAGCGCGGTGTCGTTGCACCGCGCTGCCTTCGTTCGATCCCCAACAAGTACAACAACAAAGGGGGAGGAGGGTTGGAATTGTTTGTTCGGTCTGACCCTCTCCCGTTAATTTGATAACAAGCGGCTAAAGAATATAACGTTGGATGGAAAAAGAATATTCATGAACACAAAACCAAACCCCTACATCAAGAAGTTTTCGTACAAAGATCATCGCGGAAAAACGGCGTCGCGAGGGTGGTGTGAAGATGGAATTGGAAAGCGTCAAAGAAGAGGATGTCGTCTCACACCGGATATAGAGAAGGGAGAGATCGGCACGTCGTATCTCCTTTGTGCTCCGGCATTCTTCGCGTTCTTCAATGAGCAAGAACATGTTCTTTAAGACCGCAAGAGTTCTCTCCTCTATTCCACACAATGAAAATCCACCAACAATAAAATAAGACCTTTTCTTATTTTATTCTGACAAACACATGAAAATTTTAATTTTAAATTCAAATTTCTCATTCAATTAATTATCTTAATTGAAACAATCCAATTTATTGCAATAGTTGAAATGTCATTAAATTGGGGGAGTGCGTGAGTTACAAAATACATTTCAAGAGGGAGGTTAAAAGGAATTGAAGGGGTGGGGCTCATGTGGGACGCACTTCACTAATATCCTACCAGGTGGAGTAAGGATGTAGTGGGTCCCACTCCAAATTCCATGCATAGGTCTTAACTACTTAGAGTAGAAATAAACATTATAGCACAAATTTTTATTTCACTCTTCATTTAACCCATTTATTTAATATCCTCACCCGAGCAAACGCAACTGCAGAAAAGGTATTCCTATGTAATTAGCGGCACTGCAGTTCCCTCGGTGCCCTCAAATTTCGATTCTGAGCACCAGTTCAAATGTTAGGAAAACCCTCTCTTTCGTTCATTGAACGTACCCGAGCTAAACTTCGGAAATTGATTTCAGGCACACCGGGCCTCGGAATCAGGTGCCGTCAAAAACTTCGTAGTCATAAAATCCCAAATTAATTAAGGAAAAAATATTTTCCATGAAATTTATGGGTCTTTACATTACTCCCACCTCAGGTATTTACGTCCCCGTAATGATACATCATAAACTAGGGGAACGAATGTGGGTACTGTGCACGCATATGATCTCTCGCTCCCAAGTGCTCTCCTAGAGGTTCCCATGTTGCCACCTTATGTGAACTAGAGGAATCGACCTTCCACATAAGACCCACTCATATTGATCTCCATTGGGACCTCAACAAAAGTCACCCCATTGTCAATGTCTAGCTACCCATGGTCGATGATATGTGTCGGGTTGTGCACGTACCTCCTCAGCTGAGATACGTGGAAGACGTCGTGCACCTGGTGCAACTAAGGTGGTAGAGCCAGGCGATAAGCCACCTCACCTATCCTTCTAAGAACCTGGAATGGCCCGATGAAGTACAGAGATAACTTGCCGCCACATCCAAATCTCTGTAATCCACGTCGAGGTGAGACCCGCAAGAATACGTGGTCGCCATCCTCGAACTCGAGTGGTCTCCGCCACCTGTCGGCATAAGACTTCTGTCGGCTCTGAGCTGTCCTAAGCCGCTCCTGGATGACCTGGACCTTCTCTGTCGTGGCCTAGACCATCTCTGGTCCCACAAGTGCTGACTCCCCTGGGTCTGTGCAGCACAGAGGTGATCTGCAAGGTCGCTCGTACAATGCCTCGTATGGTGCCATCCTGATGGTGGAGTGGTAGCTGTTGTTTTATGAAAACTCCACCAAGGGTAGGTGATCCTTCCAACTGCGACCAAAGTCGAGGACACATGCACGGAGAATGTCCTCGAGAGTCTGAATGGTCCTCTCTGTCTGGCCATCCGTTTGATGGTGAAAGGTGGTGCTCAGACGTAGCTTGGTCCTGAATTCCTCCTACAACCCCTTCCAAAGCCGGGAAGTAATGAGAGCATCTTTACCGGAGACGATAGATGATGGAACAACATGAAGCCGTATGATCTCCTAAACATAGATGCATCCCAAGATGTCCACAGAGCCATGCTTTTTGATGGGTAAGAAGTGGGTCGACATGGTGAGTCGGTCGAAAATCACCCAAATCGAGTCGTGACCTCTGGAAGTACGTGGTAGACCAGTCACGAAATCCATATATATCCTATCCCACTTCCACTCTGGGACCTCCAAGGGCTGCACAAAGCCCTCTGGTACCTGGTGCTCCACGTTCACCTGCTGGTAGGTGAGGCATCGAGAAACGAACTCTGCCACATCCTTCTTCATACCCGGCCACCAGTGCTGTTGTCTGAGATCCTGGTACATCTTCCCTACCCCTGGATGTACCGCTAAAGGGGTAGTGTAAAACTCTCTCATAATCTCATACTGTAAAGTAGCGGGTACCATTATACATCTTCTGAAAAGGACATCATGCTCTCCTCCTATAGATAATCCATCATGTGCCTGTCCTGAGGATATATGTGCATGCCACGTCTCACAGTCAACGTCTCCACAATGTGCCTCTCTAACCCGTTGTAGCAGTGGTGGGGTGACTGTGAGTGACTGCAGAAAGGCTGGTTCATCTCTATCCACGAAGGATATCTGCAAAGCGGCTAGCTGCTCTATCACCTCCCAAAGTAGCTGAATTCCTGTCCTCCTACTGAGAGAATCGGCTACTACGTTCCCCTTTCCAGGAGTATAGACTATCTCAAAGTCATAGTCTTGGAGAAACTTGAGCCATCTCCACTGTCTCAGGTTCAGTTCCTTCTGCGACAAGATGTACCTAAGACTCTAGTGGTCAGAATAGACTGTAAAGCGCTCTCCCATTAGATAGTTTCGCCACATCTTCAGATCGAAGACCACTACTGCTAACTCCAAGTCATGGGTAGCGTAGTTATGCTTCTGCTGCCTCAACTGTCATGATCCATAGGCGATCACTGACCACTCCTGAATCAGGACACACCTGATTCTGGTCCCTGATGCGTCGCAGTAGACTACGTACCCTACTCCCTCCTTCGGTCGAACCATGATAGGTGCGCTGGTCAATCTCTGTCTTAGCTCCTGGAAGCTCTACTGACATCTATCTAACAACACGAAGGGTTTTCCATTATTTTTCAAAGCCGAATTTGGTGCCGCAACTCTGGTGCAGTCTGGCACGAATCTCTGGTAGTACCCACCTAGACCCATGAAACTCCGCACCTCCGTCACGCTCCTGGGTGGCTCCCAAGCTAGAACTGCCTCAATCTTTGCAGGATCCACCGCAACTCCTGCCTCAGAGATGACATGCCCCATGAAGTGGACCTCACGTATCCATAACTGAAACTTTGAGAGCTTACTATAATGCTGGTGCTCTTGGAGTGCGTCCAGTACAACCCGCAGTTGTAGGTGTGCGCCTCCACAATGGTCGAGTTAATCAAAATTTCGTCAACGAAGACCACGATGAATCGATCAAGGTAAGGCGGAAAGATTCTTTTCATGAGACTCATCAACACTGATGGAGAATTGGTTATGCCAAAAGGCATAACCAAGAACTCATAGTGGCCATACTGATATCTGAATGTCGTCTTCTGCACATCCTCATCCTGAACTCTGAGCTGATGATAGCATGACCTGAGGTCTATCTTCGTGAACCACCGTGCTCCCTTGAGCGGATCGAAGATGTCATCAATCCTTAGTAGCGGATACTTGTTCCTCACGGTCACCTAGTTCAGGCGATGATTATCGACACAAAATAGCAAGATCTCGTCCGCCTTCTTGGCAAACAAAATCGGGGAAGCCCAGGGTGAAACACTGGGTCGGATTAATCCCTTGACCTAAAAGTCCACCATCTATACCCATAGCTCTTGATGCTCAGCGGGATCCATCCTATATGATGGAGTGGATATCGGGGCTGTCCCTAGGTACATGTCAATATAAAATTCTACCTCTCTGTGAGGAGGTACTCCTGGAACGTCGTTAGGAAAAACATCCGCATACCGATCCACCACTACAGGAAAACTCGGACTCTGCACGTCAACTGCTCCTAGGATGAGGCTATCCAACTGATGATTGATCGGATATCCTCTCCTCTGAGTGAGTCCATCCTACGCTAAAAAGGCTCCCTTCTCCCCGGTAAAGGTGAACCTGCTCCCATCAGTGTGGACACACCGCACCTTGCGCCAAATATAGTCGATCTGAGCATGGATTGTAGATAACAAATACATTCCCAAGATGACATCGTAATTCCTCGACGCTGCTACAATAATATCCCAGCTGAAGCTCATGCCTCTAAGAGTAAGCTCGCACTTCCGGCACTAGAGCATAATCGTCGAGTCTGCTCTCGTAGGAGTCTCTAGCCATGTGGCTCGAGCCAACGGCTCCGTCAGAATCTCTGAGCTCCGAAAAAGGGAAGAGGAAATGAAATAATGACTCGCTCATGTGTCTATAAAAACTGTAGCAAGAATGGAGTAGAAACTGATGGTACCTCAAATCATCTCTGGTGCACCGTGGTCGTAGGCCTCCATTGCCTGAAGCTGAGCCTGCCTCTGCCCGCCAGCTCCCTGTGGTCGGGGTGGACCTCCTGGTGGTGGTGGTGGTGGTAAAGCCTCAAAACGTCTCCCACCACCTGCTGCTCGGCCAGCTCCTCGGCCTCGTCAACCTACTCCCTACGGACCCCCACGTTCGACCCGCTGCCTCTGCCAGGGTGGTCCCTCAACTGTCTTCTTCTGCTCCTCTACATGGATGGTCGGGTAGTCACGAGCCATGTGGCCCTTCCCGCCGCATGCATAGCACGGTCTGCTCCTCAGAAGGCTGGCTCTACGTCGTGTGCCCTGCACCTCTGAGCCAGGGTCCTGAGTTCATCCGCCTGTTGGTCTGGTCCACCTGGACCCCTATGACATCCATCGACTTCCAGCTGCATAAGACTCAGCTATGTGCCGCCCTGATGTAGGTCTTGCTACTGGTGTAGGCTCACCAATAAAGATCTCTATTAAAAGGGCTCGCTCCAGTACTCCTACATGCGTCGAAATGATGAGGGAGATCATCGATGCCCTGATCTCATTCCTCAGTCCCTGCTCGAAGGTCCGGGCCCAGAAGAATGGGTCTCGTACCATGTCTGTTGAATAGTGCGAGAGATCGGAAAATCTCGCCGAGTACTAGGCTGCCGTCATGCTGCCCTGTCGTAGCTGTAGTAGCTCCTGAATGTGCACCGCACGGAGGGTGGCTGGGACAAACTCTAAGTGGAAGATGCACTCAAAGTCCTCCCAAAAGAGAGATTCCTCATCGTGCACCTTGAGCATCCGACTCCACCATCTGCTTGTTGCCGCATGCAGGAGGCTCGCTGCAAAGATCACCAGGAGGTCAGCTGGTGTCCCCACAAACCTGAAAACTTGAACTACAGCCTCCAGCCAAACCCCGGCTACCTGAGGGTCCATCTCCCCATGGGACCTGGGTGGTCTCTGACACAGAAACTCATGCAGTGCACTAAGGTGGTGTGCACTCTCAGCAGCTAGGGCCGCTGGCATCGGTGGCTCGACGGGTAGAGGTACCGCTGGTGCCTCTACTGAAAAAGGGCCCTGCACCGAGGCCTCATCGCTCAGTGGGCTATCGCCTCGCACAAAGCTCAGAACCTTAGCTGGCTGCCGTCGTGGGGCCATCTTGAAAAGGTAAAGGTTAACCATGTTCAATAACGTATACCTGGTGAGCTAACACAAATTAATCCAACAGAAAACTTTTGAATCACACATGCAATCAGTGTTTTCAGGCACTGAGTCAGAAATCAGAAGTCAGGGTCCTAGTGTACGGATACGTCGTTCGCTGCACCAACACTGGAATCCCTAGACTGATAACCATACTTAATACCCTTTACACTATTGCTTCACATAGAAGAAAGATCAGAGTCATGAGTTCTACGGTAGAACCGAACTCCTCTGATACCAATTTGTCATGACCCGTACTCGGGACCCGTGTCGTGACTACCACAAGTCTGCCTTCCATGCACCAGGGGCTGGTGACTAGCACCAAAGGAGTAAATCTCGACAAAAAGGGAAGGCATTGCCTTTATAAAGTAAACAAACACCACAGAGTAAGCAAGATTAAGTAAACACTAAGTAAACTAGGTACAAATGTAAGTGCTGGAATGTAAATGGGCCAGAATACAAACCCAACTGAAGTAAAGTACAACTGAAAAGAAAGTACAACAACTGAAAATTAAAGCAGCAATGCCGAGCCATCTAATAGAAATCCCACCTAAAGGGTGGGTACAGATATCCTCCTCAGCTCCTCGGGTCCAGCAATCTGCTCTGTGTACATCCCGCCCAGTGGTTCGCCTCTAGGTACCGACTTGCTCCATAATCCTCAACCACGATCAGCGATGTCCATCGTCTGCATCCAACACAACGTAGTGCAGGCATAGCCCGTGCAGGGCTGAGTATGTGCTACTCACTAGGGACCCCGAGTCCCCCAAAGGTATCTGAGAATCCACAAAGGATAATCCACAAAGGAAAGATACAGTCATGAAGTAACAACCAACTCTACTTAGGTATATGCCCATACATATACCAAAGTAATCAATTCTAGTTCGGCTCTAACATCCAATCCCAAGTTCGATCTAGTCCTCATTGGATAGCACACTCCAATAAATATAGGATAACACAACCCAATCCACTTAAAAAAGCAAGTCAATCATATCGAAGATAATGATTGAAAAGTCAAGACTCAGATCACATAGGTATACTACGTTGTAAGACGATAGAGATGATCAGATGTAGCCATTGATCCATCTAAGCTGTCAGACCAACGTAGGATACAAGACCAGCTAAGCTGTCGGACCCACAAAGGATACAAGACCAGCTACTCTGCCAGACCCATGTAGGATACAAGTATAGAGTCTAATACTGCCGGACCCATGTAGGATACAAGAACATTAGTCATGTAATACCAGACCCAAAAAAGATACAAGAACATTAGTCATCACCGTCGAACCCAATGAGGATTCCAGTAAGGTCATCGTAGCTGCCAAACCCATGGAGGATTTCAGTACAGTCATCATCGTCGTCACAACCAGCTCTAGGGTTCCTGAACACAACATGCTCGATTCCGGGAGGATCCTCTGCATGAGACAAAGGGGTTGATAAATCAACCGACAGGTAGTCTAGAGTTGATGTACCCCAAATTTCCGTCTCGACAAAGGAAGTCAATGCGACAGATGGCGCGTCAATCGGACGCCCAGTCTGAGAGTTATTGGCCTTTTCGTCCTAGGGGCCCGATTGGTTTTTAAGTCAAAACCAACCCGACTGTTCCCTAAATGGATCCAAACCTTTAGTGAAGTAATCCAAAAGGTCATTCTCACTAATTGGAATCCAACAAAGTCGACGACAGATCAATTGGACGTCCGAAGCTCAAGTTATAAGCGTTTCCGCTTCGAGGGCCCGGTTGGTTTCGTGTTCGAACCAACCCTGACGTACCCAAAGTTCTCTGAAACCTTGATTGTAATATATATAAACGACCATAACGATCCAATGATCACATCGAAACTAATGTTGCATTAATCGGAGGTCCATAGCCCTAGTTACGGGTGTTTGAACAAACCTGTCCGATTTAGGGGGTTTGGGCCCGGAACGACCCGGTTCCGGGTCCGGCCCATTATGGCACGGCCCAGCCCGGCAGGAGCGGCCCGGCCTCGCTAGCGTGGGTGGCCCTGCCCGGCTTAGGCGGCCTAGCCCTGTGCGGCCGGTCCGGCCTGGGCAGCTCGGTGCTGGCCGAGCGAACGTGGAAGGGGGGGGGGGCGCTGCCCCCCTCATTTGTAACGAAGTACCCCACGTGGGGCCCACCCCTTTGCCAGCCTCCGGGGGTTACAAACCCCCAACCCCTTCCTATTCTGGCCGGCCGTGGTGGCAGGCCGGTGAGCCGCCATGGGTCCAGCCTTCCCTTGAACAGGCGGACAGATTTCCGGCCTCCCTTCCCTGCACCGCCGCCGCCTTAGGCCGCGGCCTTTGTCCAACCGGTGCGGTGTCGCGAACCTCCACCATGGCCCGCCCTGGCCACGACCCTCCTTGGTTCTCCGGTGCAGCGCGACGGCGCCGTGCCCCTCCACCGCGGCCCAACTCCGCTGCGGCGTCTTTGGGCCGGCGCGGCGCGACGGCGCCCCGCTCCTTCGCCGTGTTCCTCCACATTCCTGTGTGGTGTCGTTGCACCGTGCTGCCTTCGTTCGATCCATAAAATGTACAATAATAAATGGGGAGGAGGGTCGGCCATGTTCCTACGGTCCGGACCCCTCCCGTTAATTCGATAACAAGCGGCTAAAGAATATAACGTTGGATGGAAAAAAGAATATTCATGAACAAAAAACCAAACCCCTACCTCAAAAAGTTGTTGTACACAGATCATCGTGGAAAAACGGATTTGCAATGGTGGTTCGAAGACGGTGTTGGCGAGCGTCCAAGAAGGGGATTTTGCCTCACACCGACTGTAGAGAAGGGAGAGATCGGCACGTCGTCTCTCCTTGGTGCTCCGACGTTCTTCGAGTTCTTCAATGAGAAAAAAGATGTTCTTCCAGATCGCACGAGTTCTATCCTCTATTCCACATAATGAAAATCCACCAGCAATAAAATAAGACCTTGTATTATTTTATTCATACACATACATGAAAACATTAATTTGAAATTCAATGATATCATTCAATTAATTAACTTAATTGAAGAGTATTTAACAATCCAATTTATTGTGAGAGTTGACATGTCTTTAAATTGGGGGAGTGGGTGAGTTACAAAATAAATTACAAGAGGGAGGTTAAAAGGAATTGACGGGGTGGGGCTCATGTGGGCCCCAGTTCACTAATATCCTACCAGGTGGAGTTAGGATGTAGTGGGTCCCACTCCAACTTCCATGCAGAGGTTATAACTACTTAGAATATAAATAAAATTTGTAGCACAAATTTTTATTTCACTCTTCACTTAACCCATTTATTTAATAACCTCACCTGAGCAAACGCAACTCCAGAAAAGGTGTTCCTAAGAAATTACTGGCGCTGCACTTCCATCAGTGCCCTCAGATTTCGATTCTGAGCACCGGTTCAAAATTTAGGAAAACCCGCTCGTTTGTTCACTGAACGTACCCAAGCTAATCTTCAGAAATTGATTCCGGGAACACCGGGCCACAGAATCATGTGCCTTCAGAAACTGCGTACTCGTAAAATCCCAAATAAATTTAGGAAAAAAACATTCCTTGAAATTTACGGGTCTTTACAGTCTATATATATAGCATGAGTTAACTCCACATAATATCTTGTTAGACATGGTTCATTCTCATAGATATCATAAAAGAAGGAGTTCTCTCCTCATACCATCGTGGAAGTCATGGTTCACTCCCATGGAAATATATGTAGTCAAGGTTTATTACCAAGACTATCTTAGTCTATTTCATGATATATAAATATTTACCTAATGAAATAGAGGATGATATAGGTCTCACCAATCGCATAATAAAAGCATACATACATGTGAGACAAAATCATGAATTATTATATGATATCTCATGCAATTATATGGGTATAATAAACATGAAAACATACCATAACCTATTGAAAAGATTTAGGTTTCATAATCAGTTCATCAAAATAATAACATGGTAAACAGAAAAAAATTTCATAAATATTTAACCTGTGAATGAGAAACTGATTTCATAAACATAAAAACTTTGAATGAGAGACATGTTTCATAAATACAATGACATTATGAATAACCAATTCAAAGTAAGTATATGAATGGATCAGTTATATCATTTAATATAAGGGAATGAGTTACATCAATTGATGTCATTATAGAAGGAAACGAATTTTGAAATTTCATTTTAAATTATTTTTTAAGGAAAATATCCTTACTTATTTCCAAATGTATTTGTAATACATGAAACCATTTTATATTCAATTTAAATAAAAATTAAATTAGAAATTATAAAGAGGACTTGATCTTTTTAAACATTTTCCCTTGAAAACTTATAAAATGAGCTTAAAGATATTTTAGAGACATTTTTATTCTAAAATAAATTAAAAAAATATATTTAATTCATGAAATGTTTTGGAAAATAATTTCATGGAATATAATTTGAAAACATAAATATTGTTCCTTAAAATATTTTGAAATTTATTTTCCCTTAAAAATCTTTGAAAGCATACAAAAAATGTTGGAAAACATTTTGGAAACCATTTTCCTTGAAAATAAATTGAAATGTTATAAATAAAACATGAAAACATTTTGAAATCCATTTTCATTGAAAAAATATTAATGAATATTTAAAAAATTATGAAAATTAAATTCCTTGAAATTATATAAATGTTTTTTGAATATTTTTTGAAATCCATTTTTCTTGAAAACATATACTAGATTCTTGAAATCATTTTGAAATCATTTTTCGATGAGAACATATAAAAAAAGATTGAAAACATTTTCAAAACCATTTTCATTGAAAATATATTTTAAAATTATTTTCCTAAAAAATAACATGAAAAACATGAATGGTAATATTCTATGGATTGGCAGTGGATAAATCCGTACATGTTGTATGAGGTAAAAATAACATTATTTTGGCATGGTAAAAATTAATTTTTTTTTAGAAATAGACAAGATTATTCCTTTCAAAACAATGGTAAAAGTCCAAAATGTATAAAATAACTTTTAATGTTCATAGGAATTTTGTATAATATTATTGGAAACCCTTTAAAAATGGGATTCTAAGATCACATATTTTCAACCAAAGTGAGGATAAAGTCAGGTTTTAATAAATAAAATTTAATGAATATTTTATGTAACAATGAGAACAATGTGATTCCAATATATGAATATTGCATGAATAATCATATTATAATAAAATTAATGAATTTTTTTAGACATGGAAGATAAGAATTCATCAAAGGAAGAATAAACATAATAAATCTAGAAAAGTTATTAGATTGTATCAACATACTTTTATAACATGGTAACATTGGATCATAATAATAATGAAATAATATTAATTTTCATAAATCATAAAATATCATTAAAATAATAATATTCATGATTGTACATGATAAATGGACGTATATACACCCTAAATGGAGTTTAGATTCATATCAAAACATGAGTCTCTAAAAAAAAGATGTGACAATTTTTTTACCAATCTGGTATCTTTTGAAACATAAACCACATGGATGAATGTTAATAAAAATAAATTTATGTATAGGATACATAGAATATACTCATGGGTAGTACATACCCAACGCAACCAGAAATATTGGAAAACATAGCTTGTATATCACGAGATTAATAATTGAGATGAAATCCCCTATCAATGTGTCTTGACTCTCATTGCACTCATTCAAAACACCTATATTGAAAATTTAAAATTATTATAAATATTATAAAGATCCATTTTATTATATATAATACCATATATAGTTTTATTATGACCATATATTTCCCTCTTGTTATCAATCCTTTCTTAAGGTTTCACTTCGGTTAATATTCATTATTTTCTTCACATGTTTCAAAATTTATTACATCCTTAGTATTTATACTTATATAATGATTCAAGAATATATAACATGATATATATATGGTATATATATTATATTTTTAGTATAATAATCAATATAATATAGGAGTACAAAATGAAATACACCATTCATGGAGATGGTGAGTCATACGTACGTATCAATGTTGTTTCCGTTTTAATTGTTATATTGACAGAATGAAATAAAATTAAATATATAAATATGTATCTAATTTAATAAAATTATAAGTATAATATTATATATATCATATAATTTCACTAATTACATACTTAATACATTCTATGTAGTTTTTGAAGAGATCAAATAACTTTGAGGGGGCGGTAGTCTATTGTTCTTCAAATGTGATTATCCTTTGAACACAAAATTGAATGTAAAAAAGTATGTGTTTTAAAAAAAATAAAGAGGATAAAATAAATAATATATAATAAATTTAACATATATAAAATTATTTTTTATCATAATAGGCACCATGATTGGTGGTAAAATAAAAATGAACAATCATTGTTTCGTGATGTAGAAGTTCGTTATACACAGAAATAGTATGTTCGATATCAATTAGATAGAATTTTTATTAGTGTATGTATAGAATGTATAAAAAATACATACTACTATATTTATTATATTGGTGTTATCATAAAATAATTTAATAAATAGGGTGGAGGGGTGGAAAAATATAATGGAATGAAGCATTAGAGAAGGAGTTGACTCTTAAGAGGGAAACTCGTTTTGGATTGTTTTAATAGGCTTCCCTAAGTTTCATTAATATCCTGGTTGGGCTAATATGGAGGAGTAAATTTAGGATCTTATTTG
This sequence comes from Viscum album, assembly GCA_963277665.1. Lineage (NCBI taxonomy): Eukaryota > Viridiplantae > Streptophyta > Magnoliopsida > Santalales > Viscaceae > Viscum > Viscum album. The sequence goes on from OY728120.1 coordinate 1,120,572,412, forward strand.
AGATCATTTTTTTGAGATAAGGTTCTTGAGTGGTGTGAGAATGTGGGTAGATTTGGTGGCCTTTTAAAAGGCATACAAATGAAATACTTAGCATTTTTGAAAACAATGTTGGTGTACAAAGGTTTTTACCTCCTAAAAGTCATAAGAAAACAAAAAAATAAATAATGTAAGGTGAATGGAATAATTATTTCCAAAAATGGATGTTGGATAATTGTATTGTTCTTTTTCGGTTTTCTATTTAGGTATTTTTACTTTATTAACCTTAAATTTCTCTTAACTGGTGTAATTAATTACTATCAATTCCATTAATATTTTTTGGGGAAAAACAAATATTACATAATTAGGCAATATAAGTTATTCATATTGTATATATAGAATATATTTTTCCAAAATATAGTCACATAAGTAGAATAAATTATTTTAATATGAATCCTGCTAATTGGATGACACTACGAGTTTTTAATATACAAACGTCCAAAATGTTACTACATTTTTATATCAAATTTCAATGTGATATTGGAAAAAATGACCTAAATAAGATTAATTAACAAAAATATTATCTATATAAACTATCAAACCAATTAAAAATTTAATTTACCCTAATTAAAAAATTATATAAAAGATCATTTTTGAATTAAAAGCCATTATTTTTCACTATTCATTAAAAGATGAATTCTTTTATTAAATTAACAAAAATATTTCATATCCCAATTTTTATGTATTAATTCAAAAAATGATCTTTATTTCAAAATATAAAATCTATAGAAGTCAAAAAACATAATCTAAAATTGGGCATCCACTAAAAGGTGGTAAAAGAAGCAGTATATTAAAAATATTTTCTTATGCATAAAATATTATTTGTTATTACATTATGTCTATCAAATCAATTGGATGAGTATAGAAATTTTTTTATTAAATGTATAAAATATTTATTACATTAATTTCATATCTCAATTTTTATTAATTTTATTTAGTAGGTTTAAATATCATTATGACTATAATAATATTTTTATTTTATATTAAATCTATTTTCCTATTGATTTATAATTAATTGGTAACCTATTAATACATATTATATTTGTTTAAACCACTTATTTTCATAATACAATTAATAATTTTCCTATCCATCAACTTAATATCTAGGTTATATCCCATTATAATAATATTTTTTAACAATATATTATTATTTGGTAACACTCTTTGTTACATGTTATGCAGACCATCTAGGGTTGTCAATATTCTGTATAATTTATGTTAATCTTTTTAATCCATGATACATATTCCAGCTCGGTTCCATGTGAAAATAATGAATAATTTAATGAAAAAAATTGGTCAGTGTTTCATTAAATTAAAAATTTCAAAATAATAAATTAATTTAAAAAATATAAATTTCACAAAATATTAGGGTGTTGTATTCTACATCCATTAAAATGAATTTCTCACTTGAAATTTGTCGAGGATATCAATGTTTTAATACGTGAAATTTTTTTCATATAAATCCACATCATAAAAATGGATAATAAAAATTCCGTTAAAAGGGAATTTTGGATCCTTAATACTAACCCAACGTTACAAATAATTGGTTTCCCACATCGTAGAATATAGGTTGGGTGTGAAGATTTGACATAGTGGAAAAGAATAATTATTAATAGGGAGTGATGGAGGACATCAATCACAAAAAAGTGAATTTTTAATGAAAATTTGAGACCCTAAACGTCATAAATATGTGATGATTAAAAATCCAATGGTTTAACGAAATTTATAGTATTAAGAAAATATTTTTATCTTTTTTTGAACCATGAGTAATTCTTGATATATTTCAATAAACAATATTTCATTCTTTTTTTGTGCATTGATCAATTTATAATAAATTCATTACCTCAAGGAATAAATTTCATGAAATTATCTTTGATGATTAATGATTTAAAATACACAATAATGGATCTTAAGGAATGTAAATGAATAAAAACTATAACCATTTTCCTCCTCAAAATCAATATGAACTATTCAATAAACCTTAAAAGTGAAGCTATTGATTCATCATTAATACTTATTCCCAAAAAATATGAAAACATTTAATAGGGAATCATGTTGGCCAGTGTTAGGCATGAAACCCTTATCATCCTTCTCTCATGGGCTCAAGACCTGAAGCCTTGGAAGATATGATTGGTTGTGAAAAGACATCCCTTATTTATTTTTCTAAAACTAAAATAAAATAATTTCCAAAATACATAAGATGAAAAACCGTGAAGTAAAATTAATAACTAAATATCATTTTAACTTAGGTTATCAATACTAAATAATTACAAAAATACTTTCTCTGAAGTTTAACTTAAATATTTCATGAATGGATGGATTTATAACCCTAATCAAAGATGAAAATCAAAAACATTAGATAGAGATCAAATAAATAATCTTAACGTATATTCCCCCATATATCACAAATCAGATCTTTGTTTTCAGCTTCCAAACATTTGAATTACCATAAATCCTTTAGGAAAACAAGAATTCTTCCTTATTCCAATTTTTATTAAAAATATTCCATAAATCCAATGGTGATGTAAACAACCTCAATGATAGCAAAAACCACCTATCAACAAGTCCGTACAAAGTTACAGTGTAATCAGTACTGTCAAATTTATATATCCATATCACACATATATTTTTTCATAAAACATTGTCTTAGCATAATGATAAAACTATGGGAAACCATACCATATTCAAAATATAACCTTATCAACAAATCACTTCACCAATACATCCAAAACATTCAAAATAAGCATGTAAATACTGAGTAAAAAAACATAAGTATAACAACCCTTTTATATTTAATCATTCATAATATTTGAATAAAATTATATCAAAACACATATTACATCATCCTTAATCAATTAATGGTTCCACCTCATCTTATTAGATAATACCTCTTTAAATTCAGATATCATCTGTAGTCTCATCATCATCAATAATGTAACCATTAATCATAGTACCAAGAAGATGATCATAATGAAATTTTCTATTGGGAAATTGAGTAGAAATATTACAACATAATCCACACTTATAACACTTAGCCTTTTATCATATCATAGAATGCCAATAATCTCATCCATTTCATTAAATAAAATCGATATTTTTTCTATATAGTAAATTTCTTTGTGTCTTTATTTTTCACATTAAAAAATTATTCTTATTCCTCTAAGACATTAACTTATGTCAGCATTTCAATATTATAGAAATAAATGAATTTAAATATTATTTCATCCATTCTCTCTCTTAACCACACTCTCAAAGAACTCATTATTTCACTTCTATAGTGAGTCTGAGAGTTTGTTATGTTACACAATTTGAATCATGTTTTGTGAAAAAAAATTAGTCTTGATCACAACATCTTTCATTCTAGTGACCATACCACTTGACTTCTCATCAAAAAATAATCTGTCACATTCAATACGAACCCATTTCCTTCTGACTCCCACCATTGGTTTGAACCAGAGGCATAGTGTGATCATTAACAAAAGAATTACATATTGGATGACTAAATCATGACAAAATTGTTAATCTATGACACCAAAGGTTCATACTAGGTTATTAATAACTGAATTATATTTAAATATTTCATAATGGATCATAATTATTTTTAAATTCTCAAATTATATCCCTCAGGAGTATCAAACTAGGTTTTTAGTAAGGCTTGTTATCATGTTTTAGATTACCCAATATAAGGCCCAAATAATCTTGTTAGAGTTGTTAACTCTATGTAGAATTTTTCCAAATCAACATCCACTTGTATTATCCATATATTTATGTATTTATGGGAAGCCACTAACTCTATCCATTATCAATATTCGAGGACATTTTCTTAAATGTTAACTCATTCCTATACTTATCCGTAGAAAAATACTTAGAAATATCCTTATAAATGTACACAGGGAGCTCACTAATGTTTTCTCATCCTAGTTTCTAGAAGTTTACTAAACCATTCCTTTGATAACAAAAATAGCAACCTATGTTTTATTTACATAGATACTAAATCATTTTAGATTAATTTTCATTACATTACAAAAATACATGCCCAAGAACTTTAATATATTAGTGTCTTTGGAAACAAGGAAACAAAATATTTTATCCTAGTGCAAGATTTTCATCATCCCCCAAAAATATCAACCCCATTATTACTTATACGTAAAACAATTCTTCGTAAACTTTGGAAGGGAAACCTAATAAAGGGGTGAGCTCAGATGCTCAGTAAGGTTAAATAAAGAAAATATGCAGTCATAACATGCATAAAATGGTATGGAACATGATAATAACATTTTAAGGTCATACCCTTCATAATAGAGAGAATAATAATGATTGGAATTTAATAAGACATTAATAATATTGAGATAAATAAGAACAAAATAGAAAGAAAACATGGAATTGTGGAAAAAACAAAAGAATATAATATGGTTTTTATTGTAGCCATGGAATTTCTACCAAGACCATCTTCTTAGTATGGTTTACTCTCCATACTATCTATTTAGTCATGATTCACCCCCATTGACATCTTAGTATCACGAGTTCACTCCACAAACCATCTTGGTAGTCATGTTTAACTCCCATAGCAATCATAGTAGCATGAGTTCACTCTTCGTACCATCTTGGTAGTCATGGTTCACTCCCATGGCCATTATAGTTGTGATTGTTTACTCCCAACCCATATTAGTATATATCATGACATATAAATCTTTATCAAATTTAATAGATGGATGTATATGCCCCTCCCATCTCAAAATGAAATCAAACATACATGTTCCATAAAATCATAAACAATCATATCTTAACCCATGTAATTAAATTTGATTCATAAACATGTGACCATATCATAACATGCGAAAAATTTATAGGATTCATATTTAAATCATCATCAACATAAATAATGAAAGGGAAAGATACTTCATAAATATATAACCCTAGAATGAGAAATTCATTTCATAAACACAAAACCAATTATGAGAAAAGGGGTTCATAAATACCATGACATTATGCATAACCCATTCAATGAAAAGATATGAAGGGTTGTGATCAGAGATCCATATGTTTGAGAAAAATGGAATTGGTTGTGATCCTGAAACATCAATAGATTGAAATAATATGACTCGAGATAACGAGAAGAATAAAGTGGGACATGTCACTTAATCACCTAATGTCCAAATAAGGAAAACATCTAAAGAGACCAAAATGAGTGTGGAAAAATACCCCAAAATATAACTGGATAAACGACACTCAAATTCATTTTCAAAATAATGGTACATTATGATGAACGAATGTGAGAAGTCATTTCCTCTTTTTAAATATCATTTATCTGGATTATGGGCCGTACCATGTAATATTATGATGTGACTAGAATCAATCTGATTGGGGAAGATCACAGATGTTCCACATAGATAATTAAACCATAACCTTCTACTTTCTAAAGAAATAGTTTATATGGATATTTTTCACTATTATAACTATGAATATAATGATATTCCTTGAAGGAAACAGAAATGTGGTTACCCTACCTATAAAACAAAGAGAAACCTTACGAAACATCAACTAGGTGGAATTTATCATGAAAATGTATATTCTCTATTTGAAAACAACGTGAATATGATGATTTGATTAAATTGAAAAATTGATTTGAAAAGAATCCAATATCCTCCACCCAATCATGTATCACATGGATGGAAAATAAGAATATTGTGAAATATAACCATATAGAAATAGATCTGAATGCAAAAAATAAATTTAGCACATAGATTCTTGATAGTAGCTCCGCATCCCATATTTTTTTAAATGATGATTTATTGAAGTATGTTAGGAAAGGGTTAATGGAATAGTGGGGATTAGAAATGATGGTGTTTTAATGATTAAATGAATTGAATGTATAGAATTGGAAAATGATGAGTTTAAGAAAACTAATGTTCTCTATGTGGATGGACTACATCATAATGTCCTATGATTGATTCAACTTTATGAATTGATATTGATAGTGAAAATTAATCAAAAGAGTTTCACTATTAATGTAAAGGTAGGTAGTTCTATCATTAAAGGATGCATAACATATTTATATTAATATACAATTGCATAGTAAATAAATATTTGTTACATAACTATTGAATAGAAAGTAGCTAGTTAAATAAGAGGATGGTTTAAATTAATCAACAATTCCTGGAAAATGTATTTATTTTGAATGTTTTCACTAATATTTTAAATCAAAATAGTAACATGAAAATTCATGTGATGCTTTTGTGTGAGGAAATATGGTCTGTTGTTCATATTGTGTGAATAACTAAAGGGTATCAAATCTGGTTAATCTTTTCCACACAGGTGTATGTGGTCCAATGAATATCTCATGCACACACAGATAAATGAATTTTTTTATATTTATTGATTATTATAGTAGAATGGATTTTGTAATGATTATACACGAAAAAATAGATGTTCTTGAAAGAATGAAAATTTATTATCAAATAACTAAGAATGATACTATCCTAATAACCATGATTTTATGACTTGATAATGGAGGAGAATACACATCCATTTAATTAATGAATTATGTAAAAAACAAGGAATAAACAATGATCTGGACATAGTGATAACCCCACAAAAAATGGAGTTGTTGAATGTAGTTATTTTTAGGTGAAAAATATGGTTAGAACAATGCTAATAGATAGTCATGTTTTTCATATGTTTTTGAAATAGTTTTCTCAAAAATCATTTTACACTAAAAAACATATATATATTTTTTTGGGTGATGCTAAGACACCCTATGAGTTTTGGTATAGAAATAATCCATATCTAATGTAATTTCATGTTTTTTGGAGAAAATTTATAATCTGAATAAAATAATGAAATCAAGGAATATATTTTGATTATATAGATGAAGGAATATTCATCAGATATTCAATGTACATAAAAATGTTACAAATGTAACTATAATTTTCTTGGAATAATTTTTTACTATATTGATGTCAAAATTAGTGATGTTAAAACTGTAAAAACCTAGAGTTGATAATATGCTGATATGATAGATAGAGAAGAAGAATGACGTCATGGGAAAAATTGTAAAATAGAAATATAAGACGGATTAAAAAATCAGGGCTCATTAAAATGATGATCATTTATATGTATAATTCTAAGAAGAACCCATGGTAGTAGAAACATCATCAGAACATCAAAGATAAAAAATAAGATAAAAAATTGATCCATCCAGCATCCTTGGGAATTTGATAGCACTAACCCAGAAATGGATAATGAATAGTGATCCACACGGTTTCTTCCTATAAATTATTGAACCAACATCATATGAAGAAGTAGTGAAGGATAAATCATGGTTTAAATCCATGAATGATGAACATGATCGAATATAAATTAATTGGACATCAGATTTTTTTTACATATATAAAAACACAATGTTAATGGAACAAAGAGAATCATTGAAACAAATTCGATGAGTCTACAAATATTTTCAAAAAATGTAATGCTTAGTGTGTAATGGCTATGCACAATTTGATGGAAATTGTTTGGAATAATGGTTTTCTAGAATAGAAATACTAGATTCAATCAAGATCTTCATACTATGTAAATTCAATGAGGATGCGATGTTAATCATATTGTTTTCAAAAAAAACTTCTTATATTGGTTTCTTGAACAAGAATTGAACTTTACACAACCAATGGTATTTATTAGTGGAAATGATTAAGAAAAGTCTTGTGGGTTAATGAATTCTCACTCTGGTCAAACGAAAGAACCACAATCATGATATTATTGACTAGATCATTATCTAAATTTGATTTAATTCAAATGTGTAGGTTTCAACCATAATTTATATATTAATAATTCAATGGAAGATAAATTTTATGATCTTTTCTATGAGGGAAATATTATATTTGGCCTTAGAGGAAAATATTAAGTGGTGTAATTATCTAATAACCTAAAATAAAAATCTGAAATGTCTATGATTGGTTAATTCACAATCTTCTTGGGCTAGTGGGTGATTCAAAAGAATGATTACACTTTAATTTTTCAGGGTAAATATTAAATAGAGCATCTGATGAAATTCAAAATTATTGATTCAAAACCAATGAAGACTCAGATTGGGTTTGGGAATAATCTTGGAATGCATGAGGATGGGACTACTGTTGATACTATAGTATAGAGAAGAATCATTCTATAATTATTATAATTAACTACCACATAGCTAGAGAACATCATTGCAACATTATTAGTATACTGCATTCAATTTAATTTGATGGAAGGAAAGTTGATAGTAGTTAAACGAAAAATATTGTAATTTAATGTACACTCAATTTTGTTTTATACATTGATATAGTAATAGATAATAAATTATTGAAAATTTATGATTTTTACTAGACTTGACATGCATTGTATGGAATGTACACATGTTGTGGATAAAACATCCCTAGTTGGTGGATAATTCTTCATTGTAAATAAATGTGTGTGATGGTTTAGAAAGAAACAAGAAATCACTTATCATAGTGTGTATTCAAAAATGAATGTATCTGATAAAAATGATTCCACTCAATTATTAATGATGAAGAAACTACTAACATATTTTTGTGATGAAGTGAAATAGCTGATGGTTATTCATTATGATAACAATAGTGTGATCAATCTTATGAATAATTAATTTCATTCTTCTTATACAAAACATAATAATATTATATATCACATAATAAAATAAAATTATAATTATTGTAGGATTGAAATTGAGAATTTTGGAATTGATGAAAATTTGGATGACATTTTAGGCATTCCAATTCTAGCACATTCATTAGAGAAACATCAGTTGAACCTAGGTGTTTATCCACCTCCTAGTACATGATGAGATTATGGTTAATCAAATATTTGTATATGTGTTATTGTATTAAACTATTTTTAATGTGATTTTATATTTAAGGGAGACATATGATCTAGGATGATTCTGTTTTGAGCTCTAAATGTATATATACACACTCTATGGGTTTCTTTCTAATAGGGGAAATGGAAATATTCAATGATATAAATTTTATAATTTTTTTCATTTTAGTTTTTTGGAAAACCGTGGAATTTTCTATGAAATGATAATATTTGGTGGTTCTATATAAATAATATACATTGCTTCTATGACAATATGGGAAGTAGGAGTTATTTGAAAATACACCGAGTATAGCACGGATTTTTTTAAGTATTCTAGAATACAAGAACCCAATTCATTCTTCATTTCGTATTTTCTACATCATTATTTTCTCAAATATATATAGAGTATCAGATTAATTTTCTCTCGAGTATCCGGTTTTCAAATTGTCTAGTGATTTATATAATTTTTAAATTGATTTCCAACAATCCTAGAGGGTTAAATTATTGGAATCATGGGTGTTCTATTCTGGAAATGGATGTTTTTTTATTCTCAAATACACACTACAATGATAAAGTAATTCACAAATAATGTGACATTATAGCACATGATGACTACAGTATTGATGGTTGCATTATTCCCCAGTGCTTTCAAATTTTTGTGTCTAAAAATTGTATAATGGGGAAAGTTGTTTTTGTAAAAGGATGTGTTTTGAAATATTGATTGTATGTATACAAGCTACATGAAATTTTATTTTCAGTATTGTCATATCAAAAAATGGAATAGGAAATAATCAAATGAATGATTTGTTTTTCACGAATGATAGTTTGTGTGAAAAGAAGTTTGTTGCACAATGTAGATGGCGCAAAATAATCCTAATCACCAAATGAGACATCAATCATATGTTACATGTTAGTGGAGGTTAGGGATGATCACGTCAAAATATGGAAAAGGCATGAGTTTCATAGAAAATTTTATTTTAGGAGAAAATATCCAACATTCGAAATATGAAATCAATAAAAGGGTTATGTGATCAGTGGAAGATGAAAAAGGAACATTCGTGAATTTTCATCCAAGTATATAAAAATGCGACTACAACCATCCAAGACTGAGATCATTTTCCAATGTTGATTTGGTTTCTCTATAGAATTTATGATTTTTGTGTAAAATACTAACCCACAATAAATCTTATGTGAAAAAAGTTCTTTTATTCTATCAATTCCATTTGTATATCATGGTGTGGTTTTGAAAAAGATAAGGGTTGTCCAAAATAAATCTTGGAAAAAATCCAAAAAAATTCATGAAATCATAGGTCTTATGTGAAAGTATAGTGTTAAGATACTAGTAGTTTTTGAGTGTCTAGTTTGTTTGATCTGTGCATTCAAGTGTATCTATAAATGACTTCCATGAAACTAGAGTCACATTCTATGCATGAAAAAATATTATATACTAATCTACTAAATCGATCATCAAGTCATTAAACTAAATTAGAATTCACCCAAAGTAATTTTATAGGGGGATTCATTGGAAGTGTTCCGGGGGAGGTAGTGTACAATCCATATAATAATGTAAAGGTAGTATTCCTAACATAGAGTGACTATCTATGAACTTCTATATTTCACATATTTTTAAGATTACTATATTTTGGTATAACTAACACACATTAAATGTATTCTCCATGGACTATCCCATAGTTTGGAACCATATAAAATTTTGGTGTTTTATCGTTTATTGTGAATGTTTGATTTAGATACATATTTATCAGATAGGTTTATCATGTTCCTAAAAATGTGAGAGCCTATTCCATCACATTTTAAGAAAAAAGTGACACCCTTGTTCAACCCCTCCTCTCATGGTGTTCTGAGTTCTTGAAGCATGGTGATATGTCACGAACCGTCCCCCGGGGCCCGTGCTGTTACTACCCCAAGCCTGCCTTCCACAGGCCAGGGGCTAGAGACTACCATCAAAGGAATATTTCCCTAAAACTAGGAAGGAATTGCCTTTATAACCTATAAACACACTCAACCAAGCACACAACAAAATACAAACACAAGAAACTATATAGTAAAGGAGTGAGTACAATATGAAAAAGTGGCCAGAATACTGTCCCAACTGGAAAGTACAAGAAACTCAAAAGTGAATGTAATCTAGGACATCGCTTGTGAACACCCACCAAGGATACTACCTGAACGGTAGGTAAATCCCTTGAATGTTAATATTTGTGTTACTCCTCGTCTATGTATACCCACAAGAAACCTCTAGTCTTGGTACCCTCACCCTCCATCAGCATTGTCCGTCGTCTGCACCTAACACAACAGGTTACGGGAATAGCTCGTGCAGGGTTGAGTATAAAAATATTCAGTAGGGACCCCAACACCCTCATGGTTTCACAAAATCAAAAAGGATAAACCAAAAATCAATAAATCAAATGACAACCCTACTTAAGTATATTCACATACATATTCCTAAGTTTTAATGTAAAACGATCTCAGTCATCAGGAAACAGAAGGTCTAATACAAAATCCCAAAGCTCAACTTTTCCACAATGGAAGCAATACCACAAAGGTATGTACCACACTGGTATGCCACACATAAGAATACAACCAAGGTATTACCAGGAAGGAATGTACCTCACAGGTACAGACTCAGCTCACAGCAGTTATAACTTATGTATAGTAATAAAGATGATTAGATGTAACTACTGAATCATCTTACTCTATTAAGTGGTAGACCCAGATTGGATCCTAAATCATCATATGTCCCACAATGAATTTTTGTGTATCGTCAGACCCACACAGAATCCTGCTACATCATTAGAACGTCGTCAGACACACACAGGATCCAAGTACATCGTCGGTATGTCGTCAGAACCACAGAGGATCCTAGTACATCCTTCGTGCTTCATATGATCCACACAAGATCTTGGTACATTGTCAGTACATCATCAGACCCACCTAGTGTCCTAGTATGTTGTCATTACATCATCAGACACACACATGATCCTAGTACAACATCAGTACGTCGTGAGAGCCAGGTAAAGGGTTCCCGAACTATGCATTCTTATCTCTGGGAGGGTCCGCTCTTTAGGACACTCATCGATACTTCAACTTACACTATGTCCCACTATGAAGTATCCAAAATGACCTCCATGTCAAAGGGGTCTCAACACAATAGACAGTGCATCCAACGGATGCCCGGTCTATAATTTATTATCCTTTTAGTCCCGAGGGCCTAGTTGGATTCATGTTCGATCCAACCCGACCATACCCCTAATTTATCCAAATCCCAAGTGGGGTATACCAAAAGGGAATTCTCACTCAACGGTTTTTGATACCATAGTCGGTTCATCAAACAGATACCTGGTGCCAATGTGTTGTCCAAAAGAGTGTATAGTGTTGAAACTGGTTTGAGTCCGGTCTAACCCGGTTGGACAGACCTGGCCTAACGTGGCTTGGGCCGGCCCGTGGTGCGGGGGGGGGGGGGGGGTTGCGGTGCGGCAGTCCACCGCGAATAGCTATATGATTGACCATTCTATCCACATGGCATGGTCACATTCCGCATCTTCACCGCTGCCGCACAAGCCATGGTTCTCTTCTCTTGCGCGGCGCGGTCACCTTCATCGCGAAGAACACAACAAATAATCACAATAATTGCGGAGAGGTTGGGAAATGTTCATTTGGCTCATACTCTCTACGTTAGATCGGTAGAAAACAACTATGATTTCTTATTTAATTATGAATAGTCTTAAATAATGTGAATGGGGAAAATAATAATAGAAATCCCAACCTTGTCATTCTTTGGAGGAGGTCGCGAAGAAGGAGACGAAGTCATTGGGGATGGTGGCTTCGGATTTAATCACTTCCGCAGTATGCCTCTAATTTGGGCTCATGCATCGTACTCATTATTCATTGTAGATTTTGCGTTCTTCCATAGGGATGAGTTCCTCCATAGTCTTATCTTTTTCTAATGATTTTTCCCAACCATAAACTATTGAGAAGCCAACACCAATTAAATTGTTTTTACCAATTTAATTTTTTGGCACATTTAATTGGTATAATTAATTAAAGGGTGTAGTACAATTAATGTGGAGGAAGTTCAAGAGACTTCTCAACATTAAAGAGTGGGTTTAATGGTTTCTCTCATTATGAGGGTTAGGGTGGCTCCCACCTTTAGGAATTAAAAATGGGAGTTTTAGTTTGTGTGGTCCCCACCCCTACAGAGGGGTTCTAACAAAAATAAAATAAAAGTTTATTTTATTTTATTTATATTTCCACGAAAAAGTAGAAAACAATCTTTCACCCTCAACCTATTACGTTTCATGTAATGGTATCCTTAAAAGAATACTAGTGATGCAAGTTCAACGATGCCCTCAGATTTCAATTCTGGGCACCAGTTCAAAAGATACAAAAAGCCACTCTCACGTTTACTGAACGTATGAGAAAAAAAAGTTCATGAATTATTTATGGGCACACCGAGCCTCCGAATCATGCACCGTCAATTTTTGTGGACTCGTAAAATTCTTCTATAATAAAACAAAATTACAGGGAATTTCCGGGTATTTACATTCTCCCCACTTATAGGCTTTACATCCCCGAAATCCTCATTACAAAGACTCAAAAAACAAGGGGGGATACTATGCATGAATCTGAGCCTCCTTCTCCCATGTTCACTCCTAGAGGTTCATGTGCTGCCTGCAAATGCACACCAGAGGTATTGACCATTCACAAAGGACCCACTCCTGTCGACCCTGAATCTCTTCTAGAACCTCCGTAAACATCTCCCCATTGACGATATCCAGCTCTCAATGGTCCATGACATTGGTAGGGTCATGCACGTATCTGCTTTGGTGGGATACGTGGAAGACGTTGTGCACCCGGTGCAATTGAGGGGGAGTGCTATGTGGTAAGCCACCTCACCAAATCTGATGAGGATGTGGAAGGTTCGGATGAACCTCAGAAATAACTTGCCTCCTCGACCAAATCTCTACAAAACTCATCGGGGAGAGATGCATAGGAAGACGTGGTCACCATCACTGAACTCTAGAATTCTTCATATTCGTTTAGCATAAGACTTATGCCTACTCTATGTAGTCTTCATCTTCTTCCGGATGATCGGAACCATCTCTATGGTATCCCATACCATCTCTGGTCCCACTAGTGCTGACTGCCCTTGGTCAGTTCTACACAAAGGCGATCTGCAAAGTCATCCGTACAAGGCCTTGAAAGGTTCCATCCCAACCGTGAAGTGATAATTGTTGTTGTAACCAAACTACACCAAAGGAATTTTATCCTCCCATCTACAACCGAAATCGAGGATGCAAGAACATAGCATTTCCTCCAGGGTCTGAATGGTTCACTCAGTCTGACCATCCATCTGAGGATGGAAGGCGGTGCTTAAATGAAGTTATGTCCCTAAAGCCTCCTACAACCCCATCCACATCCAGGAAGTGAAATGTGTATCACAATCAAAGATAATCTTCTAGGGTACTCCAAGTAGGCACACAATCTCCTACACATAGAGGAATCCCAAGCTCTCTACTGAACCCTTCTCTCTAATCGGTAGGAAGTGGACCGACATGGTTAGTCGGTCAATGATCATCCTGATAGAATCATGACATATGGATGTACGTGGAAGTCCTCTGACAAATTCCATGTATATTCCATTCCACTTCCACTCTAGGACCTCTAAAAGATAAACCAAGCCCGTTGTTAGCTGATGCTCTACCTTCAATTGCTAACAAGTGAGGCAGTGAGAGACAGACTCTACGACTGCTTTCTTCATTCCCAGCCATCAATGTTGTCGTTTTAGGTCTTGGTACATATTCTCCACTCTTGTATATAACACTAGAGGGGATGTAATTAACTAACACAACACTTCCTATCAAAGCGACACTGGTACCATGGTACGTCCTTCTAAGAGGATGACATGCTCCCCACCTTGAGAAAATCTATAAGGTGCTTGTCCTGTGGATATCTGAGCACGTCGAGCCTCACAATCAGTGTCCCCATGTTGTGCCTCCCTGACTCGCTAAAGAAGTGGGGGAGTGACTATATGAGACAGAAGAAAAGATTCTCCATCCCGATCCACAATGGATATCTTCAAAGCAGCTAGCTTCTCCGTCGCCTCACCTAGAAGTTGTATACCAGATCTCTTGATGAGTGAATCAACTACTACGTTTTCCTTCCTAGGAGTATAGACTATCTAGTCATCATAGTCCTAGAGGAACTCAAGACGACAACATTGTCTATGTTTTAGGTCCTTCTGACAGAGGATATACTTGATACTATTGTGATCCGAGTAGATAGTAAAATGCTCTCCCATCAAGTAATGACGCCACATCATCAAGGCGAAGACCACTAAAGCTAACTCCAGGTCATGGGTAGTGTAGTTCTTCTCATACTGTCTCAGCTGTTGAGAACCATATACAATCATTGCTCACACCTGCATCAGGACACATCCAAGCCTGCTCCCTAATGTGTCGTAGTAGACTACGTACCCTACACCTTCCTCTAGTTGCCCCAAGATGGGGGCACTACTCAGCCTTTTCCTCATCTCATGAAAACTCTACTGGAATCTCTCTAACCGAACGAAGGGTTTCCCCTTCTTAGTCAATTCTAATAAAGTGATGCAACTATAGAGATATCTGGCACAAATCTTTGATAGTACCCAGCCAACCCCAAAAAACTACGTTCCTCCATCACACTCTTGGGTGGCTCCCAAGCATGTACTACCTCAATATTCACTAGATCCACTACAACTCCAGCCTCTAAGATGAGATGTTCTAGAATGTAAACCTCTCTGATCTAGAAATGAATCTTTTAGAGCCTACCATATAGATGGTGCTCTCGGAGTGTGTCTAGAGCTATCAGAAAATGATATGCATTCTCCTCCTCAGTAGTCGATTAGATCAGAATGTCATCAATGAAGACCACTATAATGCAATCAAGGTGTGGCTGGATGATCTTGTTCATGAGTCCCATGAACACTTCTGGAGAATTGGTTACTCTGATTGACATATCCACAAACATGTAGTGGTCATACCAACATCTGAAATCCATCTTTTCACATCTTCATCTCACACTCTGAGCTGGTGATAGCCTGATCATAGGTCTATCTTCAAGAACCACCGGGCTCCTATCCGCTGATCAAAGAGGACGTCCATCCTCGGGAGTGGGTACTTGTTCTTCACGGTCACCTTGTTTAGGCACTAATAATCAAAAAAAAGTCACAATCTCTAATCCTCCATCATGGAAAAAAATCAGGGCTGTCCATAGAGAAACACAAGGCTGAATGAACACCTTTCCCTATAAGTATTCAAGCTATAACTCCAGCTCATGATGCTCCATGAGAGGCAGCAGATACACTGATGTAGATATCGATGTCGTCCCGTGGTACATGTCAATGTAAAAGTCCACCTCTCTACGAGAAGGTAGACCCAGAACATCATTAGGGAAGTCATCCGTATACAGGTCCACCACTACATAATTCCTCGGACTCTCCACATCTAATGCTCTAAGGGTAAGGGTAGTCTACTAATGTGTAATAAGATGCACCCTCCTCCGGGTAAGTCTTTCATTTACTACAAAGGCTCCCTTCTCACCGGTAAAGGTAAACCTAGTCCCATCCGTGCAGACACACCACACCATCTTCCGAATATGGTCAATCTAAGTATTGACTGTAGATAACCAGTCCATACACAATATAATGTCGTAAGGTGTCAACGCTACTACTAGGATAACCCAACCAAAGCTCTCACCCACAAGAGTAAGCTAACACTGCAGACACCAGTAATAAATCATCGAATCTACTATCGTAAGATTCTCTAGCCGTAAGGATCGATCCAACAACTCCATAGGAATCTCTGAGATCCGAACATGGGTAGTGGCAATAAAATAATGAATGGCACTTCTGTCTATAAGAACTTAATCTAAGGTGGAGTAGGCATAGATTGTACCCCATATCATCTCAGGGGCACCTTGGTCATAGGCCTTACCTTCCTGGTGATAAGATCACCCTTTTCCACCTACTCCCTATGGTCGGGGTGGAACACCTAGTGGTGGTGGCAGTAACATCTCGAATCATCACCCACTGCCAGCTGCACGACCAGCTCCTCTGCCACGTCTGCAAGCTCCCTGCAGACCTCCTTGGTCGAATCTTTGTCTCTGTATGGGAGATACCAAGATCATTTTCTTATCATCTGTACGATGGTTCTGATAGTCACGAGCCATGTAAACCTTCCTCCTACATGTGAATAACTGCCAATTTCTTGCATGATTGGCGCTGTCTCTGGTACCCCGCACAACCGATCCTGAGTCATGTGGTCATCCACCTATAAGTCTAGACCACTTGGACCTCTGTGACATCTATGTACTGCTAGATACAGATTACTCTACTATGTGATGTTTGGTGGTGGGTCTCGCTGCTGATGACATCTCTGCAAGGAAAATCTTCACTAAGAGGGCTTTCTCTAACACCCATGCATGCATCGGGATGCTGAGTGAAATCATTGAAGCCTTAATCTCCCACCTCTGTCCATTCTCAATGGTCCGGGCCATGAGGAATGGGTCCCTTACCATATCAGTGGGGTGTCTTGAGAGGTCAGTGAATCTTGCTAAGTACTAATCCACGGTCATGATGCCCTATTGAAGATCAAGAAGCTCCTGAATGCGCACTACATGAAGAGTCATTGGGACAAACTCTGCCCGAAATAGGCCCTCAAAATCTACCCAGTGGAGTGTCACCTCGTCGTGAACCTCGAGCATCACGGTCCACCATATAACTGCTTCTGCCTGTAGTATACTGATGGCAAGGATCACCATGAGATTAGCAGGTGTCTCTAACAGTCGGAAAACTCTCACCACGGCCGCTAGGTAATCCTCAGCTGCCTCTTGTTCTGTCTCTCCACTGAACCTTGGTAACCTCTGGCTTAGAAATCCTAAAACACGCTCATGTGGCGTGCACCCTCAACGGCTAGGGATGGTGGTATCAGTGGCCCAATGTGTAATGGTACCGCTCGTTCCTCTGCTGGTGCCTCTACTAGAAGAGGGCCCTTCCCTGAGGCTTATTCTCTCGGTGGGCAATCAGGGCATAATATATCTGGAACACTAGGTGGTTGTCTTCATGGTGGAATCCTGAAAAGAAACAGGTGCACCACGTTCAATATGTTATACCATGTGATCTTACTCAAAGATATCACAATGAAAACTCTTCAAAACACACACACAATCATTGTTTACATGCACTGAGTCAAAAATCGAAAATCAAGGTCCTGGTGTATGGATATGTTGGTCGCCACACCAATACTGGATTCTCTAAACTAATATCCACACTAACTACACTAAACACTATTACCATTAAAAATCTCATAGTCTAATGCTCTACATTATAACTGACTCATCTAATAACAATTTGTCACGACTCGTCCCTTGGGGCCTGTTCCGTGACTACCACAAGCCCGCCTTCTATAGGCCAGGGGTTGGCGACTAGCAACGAAGAAGTATTTATCTAAAATTGGGAAGTCATTGCCTTTATAACCAATAAACACACTCAACAAAGCTCAAAAAAAATATAAACTCAAGAAAAATGTATAGTAAATGAGTGAGTACAGTAAGAAAAAGGGCCAGAATACAAGACCAAATAGAATGTACAAGAAACTCAAAAGTACAAGTAAACTGGGACAAATCCTGTGAACACCCCCCAAGGATCCTACCAGAAGGGTAGGTACAACTCTTGAATGGTCGAAACTAGTCCAAGTTCAGTCTGACCCGGTCCGACTGACCAGACCCGTCCCGACCTGGGCCAGCCCGGTTCGGGTCGACCTGGCCCGACCCACATTGCGGCCTGGCTCGCGTTGGGTAGTCCGGCCCACGCTGTGTGGCCTGACCTGGAAGATTACGGTGCAGGGTGGCTGCGGTGTGTCAGGGCAGTTACGTGGCAGCGGGGCGGCTGCATTGCGGTGGGGTGGCCGTAGCTGGGCAGATGGCCAGCCATCCTCTCTGCGCAGCACGGTTGAACGCTGCACCTTCACCGGCAGCTGGATCAGCTGGTCATCATTCCTTAAATGTGGAGGCACAAGCCACGGTTCTCTTCTGTTGCGTGGTGCAGTCACGCCATCACATTTGTCGAGAAGAACACATCAAATAATCACAAGAAATGCGAAGAGGTCAGGCCATGTTTGTTTGGCCCGTACTCTCCAAGTTAGAGTGGTACCAAGAAGCTATGATTCTTTCTTGAATTACAAAGAGTCGTCAAGAATGAGAAATGGGAAAAATCAAAACAAAAATCCCTATATTTTCATTCATTAGAGGAGGTCTTTAAGAAGGAGGAAAATTCGTTGGGGATGGTGGCATCTTCATTTGTCGCTTCCGCAATATTCCTCTGATCCGGGCTCAATTGTTGTCCTCGTTCTTAATTGGAGATGTTGTGTTCTTCTTTGGAGATGTGTTCCTGCAATATCTTCTCTTTCTCTAATGATTTCTCCCTACCAAAAACAAGTGAGGAGCCAACACCAATTAAAGTACCTATTTAATTTTTTTGTACATTTAATTGGAATAATAAATTAAAGGGTGTGGCATAATTAATGTGGATGATGTTTATGAGACTTCTCCACATTAGAGATAGAGTTTATAGGTTTTACCCATTATGAGGGTTCGGGTGGTCCCTAACTTTTGGAATATAAAATGGGGGTTTTAGTTTTGGTGGTCCCAACACATGTAGAGAGGTTTCAACAAAAATATAATAAAAGTTTATTTAATTTTATTTCTATTTCCAACAAAAAGTGAAAAACTATCTTTCACCCTCGACCTACTATAGTTTAGGTAAAGGTCTCTTTAAGTGAATATTGGTTCTCTGAGTTCAATGGTGCCCTCAAAATTATATCCTGAGAATCAGTTCAAAATTTACAAAACCATGCTCACACGTTTACTGGTCGTACCTGAAAAAATGTTAAAAAATTCATTCCAGGAAAACCGAGCCTCAGAATCACGCACCGTAAATTTTCTCGGACTCGTAAAATTTACATATATTTAATAAAAATTAAATTGAATTTTCGGGTCATTACAAGATATATGTGAGAATTTTTTGGTAAAGTGTCTCTATTATCCAATTAAACTCCCAATGCTCAAGATCATGAAAATGTTCCCCAGATAAGTCCATGAAATCACTACCTACACTTTATTTGGGCCCAGGAATATAACTTCTTGATACACTAAATACTCTAAATACTCCAACTCCTAAATCTATAATTGAATATTAGACACATAAAATAAATATGATGTTGTTTAAGAATTATATTTAATATCACAACATGCCTGGTATTCTTCTCTAGTATTGGTGAGTAAATGCAGATCCATTCAATAAACTTCATGATAATCAAGTCCATATATGTGTGGAAAATTTAATTATTATGTGGAATGAACCCTAAGTACATCTTAATTTGTTTAAAATAAATTATTACGTACTCAAAAAACCCATGCCTACTCTGAAATTCTTTTTTTCTGGAATTTATTCCTCTAAAAACTCTAACTGGTGGAAACATGATCGAAGCGAAATCTTCCATGATCATCTGGATCCCTATAAATGAACGAAAATTTCCTTTATCCTCGAAAATGAAATATATTCTCCATTATCACCTAGTTAGGCATCTATTAATAAATGAAATGTCAATTTATATATTCATCCTTCATTGTGAACAACATATGTGCAACCCTTGATAATGTACTCAGCCTAATAAAACACATTTACTCCAAGAAATCAAAAAATACTATGAGATCATAGAGCTTTTCTAGAACAAAATGATATAGGAGTATCGAAATTGAACACAAACATAACATGATCTCTTTCACAAAGTAAAATAATTTATCATGATTAATCCCTATAAAGTCTTCTAAAAAGATGCACCAATAAATATCCACAAAAAGAAGAATATTTGAGTTGATATCACATGAATGGTTAAAAGGCCAATTACAACCATATGTTTCGTGATCTTCTTAAACTAACTCATGTTTGGGAAAAAATATCCCCATATTTTTTCAAATTACCTTGTAATCTTATACCTCTCTATCTTATCTAGTGTAAGATATACTGATCCTTTATTGTAATTAATCTGGTCTCAAAATTTTGACAATGATTATACAGCAGAAATAACATCTAATTTCAATATCTCAAGACTCATGATGTCCTATAGAACTCCATAATTAAAAATATATATGAATATATAGGAATAATTTAAAAAATAAACTATCATTCCCAATGGTGCATTAGGTAAAAGGTAAATATAGTGATAACATGGTGGATAAGCCTTGCATAGGAATAACATTTGAGGATGTAATGGAATGGGAAAAATTAATATAAAATGAAGTAGTAGATAAAGATGAAGTTATAATGTTCATACCTATAATAGAAAATGATCCCTCACAACCATATAAAATAGTATGGTCTATAATATAAATATTCCTTACCTGAAATATTAGACACTATTTTTTAGACACAAGAATATTATGAGTTTTTATTATATGAGAATGTTGATGAGTACCATTTATGGATCCATGGGTGATATATCACACATTCCCTACACACATAAGGGACCTCATACTCAATGTAAATGAATAAAACTTCTAAAGGTACCCCATAAAACCATACCAATGTCATATGTTTAGTGAATTTGATAACATTTTAAGATAATAATCACCCATTCCATAATTGACGTAATGTAGACAGCTTCATCTCAAAATAGTCAACAACAAACCCCTTATTTTATCTTAATATTTTCCACCACTTATTCCTGAAATCTCCAACTTTCTTTTCTAACTGCCATAGGCTAAGAGAATACCCTCCATCGTTAATCGATGTTACACTTTGTTATCTATGAGGTTGAATATTTACATGATGATTCAAATTCAATGTCTAGTATCCTAGTGGCCTCTACTGAAAGATAATGATTGATGGTACTGGGGAATAATGTCTGGACCACAATCAACCATAGTTTTGTATGCACCTCCATATAGAATGGAAACTGAGAGAAATTACCCATAATAAAATATTCCTTTATATTAACCAAATAGATAAGTCTAGGAATATTCTCAGCTACATTCTCTATCACTACTGGTGGTTGATGTAGAAACTCCTCTATTATGGAATTCTATCCAACATCTCCAATTGGCCATTTCAAACATATTTGAGATAAATTTTTTCTAATGTGTGAAGGGGCAATTTTGATTATCTAATGATCTTAGGATGGATTATAATTGGTCTATGGGATCACATAAACGTTCTCCAATGATTCTACCCATAAATGAAGGTATAAAAGCACACGAACTAACCATGGTATAATCATTTTATATCAATCAAAATCATATACATAAAAACATGAAATTATGAAATCTTTTATACAATAAGTTTATTCGAACCATGATATATTTGAATAACATTGAAAAATAGATATATCACTCACCAGAGAAACTATCCCAAATTTACAGTAAACATTACGAATCTAAATTTATCAAATAAGGTGCATTAAAAATTGGTTAAATATACTAAATGTAAATCATTAAATATAAACATGATGTATGAACACATATGAAATCTCATAAAAATGTAATATTAATCCCATCCATGGTAAAATTTCAATTAAAAATGTGTAGTTAAAAAACATTGAAAATCTTCTACCCATGTCCAATAAAAATATACCCTTTAAACCATGTCCTCGTTTAGTCCCAAACTAAATGTAGAAATTTTGATCTAGTACTATATTTTTAATGATTTTAACTAAACATCAATGTACAATCCCATGTTCCACAGGACCTTACATGTTCCTCCCCATATGTAAGACACTACTAAAAACCAGTAATGGTATAAGTCCATCAGGAAGTCCACTGAACACATTATATCATGAAAGAAAGATTATGAAAGACATATATTAAATAATAATTGTAATAATGGAATTATTAATGATGGACTAACATTCACACAATAATAAGAATTATCATAATTTTGGAATCCTTATTAAAGTATAAAAGTAAAATTTCAAAATAAATAAAAAATCCAAGGATTCATCCATGGTCCAACCTGATCCACCACCAGTTCCATGCCAAATTGATCAACTATCATCCACAAGCTCCTTTACCTTTCAATGATCATTAAATATGATGTATGTAAATTAATTGAGTTACTCATTTATGGTTTGAGTAATAATACATCATTGGAAGAATACCATGAGTACTTAAAAATATCCACATTTATAATAGGAGTATTCAATTTTTATAATAAATGTATAGTCACAAACAAAGGGGTTGTGAGAAAACTCGGTTACCAAACACCTCTATCTATACCATCTGTATCTCAATTTTTTATAGAGATATTTATATTTTGATATTTATTGAAATTATTCACAAGGTTATCAACATAATATATAGAAATAACATGGTGCATCATGTTTTTGAGTTTCAACTTAGTATCCAAAATTTTCATTGATTATTAACATGTTACTCAGTATCTACATGATTTGTGGAGTCAAAGATTTTCTTCTAGGTATCCTCTAGGTTCATAAGTTATCTAAATATTACTCAATTTCCTGAAGGTGAATCGATTTATTTCTAGGGAACAAGGATATAATGATCCACCTTCATCATAAATTCACATCATGTTCACTCCACATATAGTTTGAAAAAAATCCAGAATTGATTGTAATCAAGTAAACTTCGAAACAAACATAAAAAAAATTATATTAAAAAATTATATTAACATAAAAAAATAGAGCATGAAATCCAAATATATATAAAATCTACATAAATAAACCATATGTATGGAATCCATATATTCTAAAATAAATCATGTAAATAACGGTCTTGTATGGGTTTCAAAACAACACACGTTTCATTAATGAATCAAAATTATTGGATAAAAACTTCTATAATACATGAATCAAACCCTGGAAATAAGTGTTGATGATAGCCCCAAATTCTATGAAATTTTATACCATAATTACATTGACAATTAAAATCATTTTTTATCAAGGAATAATCAATCAAAGAATAAAATAATGTTATTTGACATAGAATACTCTCCAAGTATTCCTATAACATATAGAACACATTATTTCAAAAATATATAAAAATATTAAATGTGATAATAAATCAAACTCTCTAGATTAATCCTAGATAAACTCACGATAAAAATTCTATATAAATATTAACTAAATTTCATTTCATTATTATTAATATTTAATTGATAATTATTCAATTTATATTGGATAAATGGATGAATTATATTTATTGTAACTTATGAAAATAAGGAGAATTACTATAAATTTCTTCTAGTGCATTTTTACATCATTAATATATCACACCCAACAGAAGAGAGAAATAGTTAGTTACGCCATGCCCGAAATCTTGATAAGAACATGAATTAGTTGATAGGTTATTCACAGACCACATGTAATGGAATTTATAGACATTGTGACCATGAACTAATATTAAAAAATGATCGGAGAAGAATTTGGAATTTTTGATGAAATGATCGAGGGTGGATTGCAACATTGATATTAAAAAAATAAATTATATATTTAATTTCCCATTTAAAAAAATCTATTAATTCAAAGGATTTAATTGCAACCATTAAAGTTATTTTAAACCAAATTAAAAGTCAAATGAATTGATTTTCATCATTTCTATAATTTTAAGGGCATCCAAATGTGTTACAACTACAAGGTGGGAATGATAAAATGATAATATATGGTAAATTGTTTTTTCAAAAATTAAACACAATACATAAGGGTAACATGGTCCTTCCATTATATATATCCAGGGTACCATCTGAGTGTACTATGTTACCTTTACATAATTTTGAAAATATGATCTTATAATTACACAATGAAACCATGTCGTTACACAACCTTGTACAACTCTAGTATACCCTTATGCATCCTCTAAAAACATACATATATCCTTTTTCACATCTTGGTATATGTTTATATCATTATGGTTTACCCATACCTGAATAGGGTAACGAATATATTACCCTAATGTGAAGCTATGCTACCCTTATACCAGAATAAGGTTTTTAGGATAACACATTCATAAGAGATATTATTTCAACTTAGCCTTATCTAGTTTATAAAAATCAAGATTCCCATTATGGGTCAACTATTGTACCATTATACAATCTTAAGAAAATAGGGATACACATAGGTAGTGTATAGAAAATCTCATTACATTTACACAACTTATGATATACCCTTTTTTGAATCACATAAAAAATGGGTTTTCCATAGATAATTCCACAAAAAACTAATTATATAATGGTAGTTTGAACATTAATTTATATAATATCTCTTAAATATTAATTGGTTTAAATAACATCTAAAACTATTTAGTTTCCTCCCAAAGAATATTTATAGATTAAAACAATGGTGGATTTATTAAAATGAGTATGTTTTCCCTGCTTTCTCAAACATGATATAAATTTATTTTTAATGAATGTAACTAAGTAACTAAATTATAGCAAAACATTTATATACATATACAACCATTTTTATAATTATTTTATAACCATATAAAACTATATATTAACTAAATTTGGTTAAATTTTATTCTGTAGTGTGAAAAAATTTAGTTTCTAGTTTCATATTGGCATCATGAAGACATGATTGATTAATATTAAGAAGATTCAATTACATCATTCCAATAAAATTATATATAAAATAATTTTTTTTTATTTACTACTTATGTCCCAGGTTCATGTAGTCAAAGCCATTATTACAACATGTGAAAATGGAAATCACTACAAACTAGTTTGTAAGGATTTTAACAATTGAATTGTAATATATAAATAAATATTTCCATTATTAAAACCATCTTTCTAGATAAGTTAACATAGATAAATATATCATTATAAGAATATATAATAACCATGAACTCCACCCCCCCCCCTATTTGGAGCTAAAACACAATCTTTACATTTTCATACATGATATTAATATATGTAATACACTTTCAACCATCCATGAAAAACAACCACAATTAAATTATTTATGACATACATAATTAAGACCATTTGCGTTTAGAGTTTTTTAGAAATAAGAATAACCCTTATATAACAATACCCATGTCTTCAAATGACTATTTTTAAAATTATACCCATATTTAAATCTTCCATATTAATCATCAATATCCCTAATAAAATTATTCAAACATGAATACATTCTGGAAATAATTTATTTAGAATAATTCTTTATTACAATTGGATGGTGAAACATAAAAAGTGTGTAATAAAATTATTATCAATGGTAAAAATAACCACTAATAATTGAATGACATCAGTGATTATATAATAAAATATATGTATAATGAAATAATTAATCATTATGAGAATAATATAATACAATCCACACCCATTAAAACATAGATAGTACAACATTATAAATTGAATAAATAATTTAAATAAGACAATATTCATGAAATATATCAATCACGACCCATGTGAAATTGATTCTTAAAAAAAAGACCATGAATAATTTGATATAAGAATAATGAATAATTTTTGAAAATATGTAACATCATTTTCATACCACACTAATAACTACACTTTTAAATGGAATTATCTAAATGAAAAATTAAAAGAATCTATTAATATAAAACCATACCTAGTTAACTATGTCCCATTGCTAAAATAATTGGAGAGATATTTTGGGACAGTAGATCATTATATTTTGTATCATGCTCACCCATAATCATAAAAAATATCCATATAAAATGACATAAATTAAAAATATGAAATAATTAATATTTAAATATAAAAATAATTATTATTCTTTTATAGCTTGATTTACCTTTTTAAATGAAATGGGATCAATGAAAATATCATAGAAAAAATAATATTGAATCTAGAAAAACAATAATGATGGTATCATTTCAAAATATCCCTTTTAAATAATAAGTATCATGAAAGGTTCATGTTGTTGATAAATAGAAATTACATTAAAATATAATTAAACATATATTGTCTAAAATACAATTTCCATATTTAAAAAAACTTAAAATGAAATAATATTTCCAAAAAAATGGAAAACCATCTCTTTGAAAATAACCATGATATTGTTTTATGGAATCATTGTATATGATAATGGAATTGACTGTGGAAAATATATATTATTTTTACAAATATAAAAACCCAAATTACAATTCAATATTCTCTATATAGAGTCAAAAAACTCCCATATAAAAATTGTTGACAACAATCTTTTTAAATGTTTTCATAACAAGGAAACATGTCATGAATTTTATCTTTATAAAATAATTTATGGTTGTAAACAATATTCATGATTTTTTTTATAAAATATGTTTATGGAAGAGAAATATTCACAGTCTAAAAGAATACTCATGATCAATGTCACATAAAAAAATATTTATGTTTCCTTACTCAATAAGGGATGAATTGGAATCTGAACTTATAAACCACATTCCAAAAAAGAGAAAAATAGATACATGGTTCAATAAAACCCCAAATGGATCTTTGATCATTTATTATCTCAAAATATAATGATATTATATGTTACAAATAATTAATATTTTGGAAACATTTGACTCATAAACATTTGAATGAAATAGCATCATGAAAATCATTAAATACCATTACTATAGGAATATCAATGATATAAAATATTAATGGATAATAAATAAACCTCTAAAAGTAATAAGTTGTACAAAAAAACATGTCTCTCAAACAATAACAAATTTTATAAGAATAACCCTTATGAATATTACCTCATATAATTGAGAATTATTTAATAGAAAGATTATTTTTGAAATTTTAAAATAAAAATAAGTGAAAATAAAAAATAAATAAAAAATTATCACTTAACACATAATATTGGACAAAAATAATAAGTGAATATAATATATAACATTGAATTGAAATTGAGTTAATAAAACCCTTAAAAATTGGTGACATTCAAGTCATGTCCCCTTGGACGATAAATTTAAATTTTAACAGAATATAGTAAAAAATAATTTTATTGATTGTGTATCATCTAAACTATTAGTATATACTCCATATAAAATAAATTTGGTGTATTAAATTAAAACATTCCTCAATAATGGAAAAATTATATGAAATCCTTTATATTGTGTATATTCATTCTATGTCTATTAATTATCATTGGTAAAAAAAATTAACATAGCCAACAAAGTCCATAAATAATAAAAACATATGACCATTTATTAAGAATGAAAAAGTAAAACAGAGTTTCAGATAGGGTCAAACAGATAGAACTTACCTCATCCACCAAAATTAAATCTACATATCATAGTATGACATATCATTTTTGTAATTTGAGTCACCATAACTCTCTCACTCATATTGAGACATGACCACATTGAAAATTATGATGATATCGACATCCAACTTCCATGAAGCCATAGAATATGGTCTAATAGACATAGTCTATGGAATATTAGAATAATCCATGCATGGTATCCCTTTTTAGGGAACACGAGTGAAACCCTCACTGTCGTTCATCTTTATCTTGTCACTTAATATTACATCCCACTAAAATGTAAGACCACCAATTCCTAAATCCCTAAAATGGGTCCCAAAATTCCCTCTTTAATCCTTAGAACATTCATCAATTTCTCGGATAATTTAGACGAATTAAAGATGATATCGATTTCTTGATGATAGTCAACATGTTGTTGTGCATAATTCTGACTGGATACATCAACCTGAGTAGGATCAGGTGTAATCAATCCATGATACATTGTATGGGTGTCCCCAACTAAAGTAACCTCTTTAGCCACTTAAACCTCAGTTTTAGAGGGGCCAATATGATCTCTCTCTAGAGATGAACCCACCATATGTCCTTTTCCTATCAATGGGGAAACATGGGAATCATATTTCTAATCCATCAACACATCATCCACAGTGTAAGATGGGTCTTTTATTGAAATGATAGACTTTGACCAACCCGAATCCTTTATCTTTGTCTTCCTTCGACAATTATTTGATGCATGACCTATTTTCCCACATTACTCACAAGAAAATAACATCGGTATGGTGAATATGGTAAGAGGTAATTACTCCATAATTACAAGATTTAGTAAAATTATAAAATATTCATTTTTATACAAATAATTATACTTTTGAAACAAGGATGAAAATAATTTAATGGAAAAACAACTACATTATAGTCATGTAGATGGTAGATCATATGTACCCATGAGTATTGATTCCATTTCTCAAAAAACATGGGGAAAATAATATAGGCATTATTTAATAATTATATAATTATTATAATATATTAATGATCATCTTATATAATTAAATAAACATGTATGTAAAATCCATTTGAGGTGTTGATGAAAAGAGAATCACATCACTACATGGATGTTGTAATTCAAACATACGAACAAACCTTGTAATCTCATTCTAATGATTATAATGTTAAAGAAATAGATAATATATTATCATCCCAAAATGATAATAATTTCATTAATACCATATACATTAATTAAATACATAATTATTACAATCCGAAAGAGGTGGTTTTGGAAAATGAATTGGGTTGGATCTCAAAGCAGTTGTCGTCTATATCCACGAATAATGGTGTAATTTATTATTTTATGGACGTGTAATTACATGTCGGATGTTACATGAGCATAAAAAATTCATTGTGTGCGAAATATTATTATTTTATTATTTAATCATTTTTAAGATGATTCAAATTAGGTATAAAAATAAAAATGAATACATTATTTTGTTAAAATCTATATTTTTTCTTCAAAAACTATTCACTGATTTATTCTTTAATTCCTCTATGGATTGCATTATTGTAACATAATACCATTATAATTTTGAAAGGAATTTGAAAATGGATTTTGAATACATATTTTCAGATAAAATTTCTCTAAATATGCGAGGAGGATTAGAGGGGTAGTCCTTTTATAAGAGGGGGGATTGACACTTTTGGAAATTTATTAAATATTTCAAAATAATATGTTGTTTGACTAATATAAAATGGTCCCAAAATGACCATGTTTCGAATATAAGTAGGATATGGTCATTATATAATCATATAATCATATTTTAAATTTTTTAAATTTTTTAAAAACATAACCTTTAGATTAACCCTTTAACAATTTTTTTTACTAAACTACGTTAACAACCTTCTCCATATAAAAAGGCTATAAATTTACTTATAAGTCATAAATTGGATCATAAATGGGAAAGGGTTGATATTTTAGACCATTTTACACACTTATTGTATTATTTTAATATTTTTATGATTTTTAAATAATTTCATAAATTTCATTTAACCTGAAATACTATTAATGTCAATTTATAAACTATTTACATATTATGACATTGAAAAAATATGAAAACAACATAATTAAAATATAATAAATTCAAAAATATGTAATAAATTATTATTGAATTTATAATTTTAGAGTATTGATAATTAATCCATAAAATATTACATTTTATTTTTTAATATCATTTATTTAAATTTTTTACTAGTTTCACATGAAATATGTTTGTGTTGCGTAAGATTTTAAAATAATTAATTTCTGAATAAAAATTTAAAAAATAAATTCCCATCATAAAAAAATTTAACTATACCAAAAATACCATTATGATTCATTAAAAATTAAATTTTATATCTATGACAACATATAATATAAATTTAAATGAAAGAGAGTAATATTTTTTAAATTTCATTACATGGAATGAAATAGATACAATGTTCAAATAAAAATATCATAGAAGTTGTTTATATTATTATATTTTTTTTATATGGTTGTTTGTAACACATAAAACAAAATAATTTATTATATTTCATTCATGTTTATTCCTTCTAAAATTTTTTTAATCCTTAATTATTTGATTCACACAAAACATCTTGAAAATATTTATAATAGTAATAATTCATAATGAACAAAAATATAAGTCACTCATATAACAAATTTTCAAATAGTAATTCAAATTAGAAGAACAATTTTAAAAAATTCTATTCATATAAGTTGTATTATTAACATAAAATTTAATCCTAGAAAAAACCATTAAAAACAACCTTTCATAAAAATGCCTATTATTTTTAAATTTTTTACCATATTCAATTATAATTTTGATTGAAATAACTTTCATTATATTATGCATTAGAAAAAAAATTTAATTAATGTTTTTAAAAAATCTAAATTACAATGTATGATTTTAAATATTTTGAATGATTATAATGTTTACAAATATAACTTTTTGACTTTTCATTGAAAAAAATTTTCTGAAACCTCTAAAAAATTCATTATAAGATAATAAAGATATAATTAATAAAAAAATCTACATTATCATATAAAATTATATAACATAGAAATAATGTTTTTTAAGGAAGCCATATCACCCAAGAAATTCTAGTTTGGCTTGAAATAAGGCTTTTACTTTTGACAAAAATATATTCTAATTGTCATATAATGAACATAACACTATAAAATATAGTTAATTAATATTAATAGGAAATGAAAATTATTTATGATAAGGTTAGCTCAGAATTTACAAAACTCCCCCTTTTAAAAATTTAATCCCTTAAATTTTAAATTCTCCCAAAAAGTATGTATTTAAAAAAATTTAAAAATAAATTCAATGATGTGGAAGATTAAACATTCATACTTGAGAGGAAAACCATTTTAATTTATTAATTACTGTTGTTAGGAAAACCAAATCCCATTATGTTAAAAAAATATCCTTTTGAAATGAGGGAAATTAAAAAATGATTGTCAATTGGAATAACACATAACTATCATTCAAAATTAGAGAACATTAGTGGGAAATGAAATTATTTACATTTATGAAAAAAATTATGTCCAAATAATGAAGTAGAATGAAATATAAAATTAATAAAAATAAATTGAGTGGACATAAGAAAGTAAATGAACCAAAATCATAAAACAATAATGTTTTAATAAGACCATTGATTAAACATAATTGAAGATAATATGATATTATTTATTTTTCAAAATATTATTCATATAGTTGATGAAATACATCACCATTTTGACTAGTTAAATAATTCAGGATACCTATATTATTTTCATCAAATCCATAAACTAAATTATTTCCTTTGGAATTTGGTTTTAGTAATTTTACACCATTATCTCATCTTTTACTCCGAATGATGAGTATTAAATATTAATGTTTCATTCATGAAGATCTAAACTCAACATCAAAAAGACCATAAAATACCAAATTTTTTTACATGTTATACCTTCTTAAATTAGATTTTAACCAAAAATGAAATGGTTAGATCATGGTAAGACAATATTCAAAATACAAAAACGTTAATATTAATAGACAATATATAATTATCAAATATTCAACAATAACACCTATGGTTCACCATATGTCATTCCACAAATAAAAATCCCTTGTCCAATATAAACTCAATATTAGAATAATATTTATCCTAAATGAACTCCTCATACCCATAAGTATACATCCAAAAAAATATAAAACCATGCTTCCCAAATAAGGCTTCTAGTTAAAAAAGGATTATGTATAACCCATATAAATAAAAAACCTCCTAAAATATAATTGATTACAATTAAATATAACCTCTTATAACCACAAAACATTTTGTATATAAATTTAATCTTCTGATCAATTTTATATTAATTAATTATAATAGCGCTAAACCAAAACTCCTAAATCCGGTTCTAAAATAATATTAGTTATATTTCTAGATTAAAAAATAATAAGTGTGACCAAATTTCTACCATATATAACATAAAAAAATCAAAATGAAATATTTTATCACTTAAAACCCACAAATATTTAACATTTAATGTTTTTGAGAATGAGGAAAACCACTTAAAAACATTACCAATTTCATAGTATGATTATTTTATCCACTATATCTATCTTTTATAATCCCACAATATTTATAAACAATCTTTAGTAAATTTTTTTCCTAAATAATACTAATAATAAATAATTAATTTAATATTACTCTTCATAACCTGGGAAATTAAAAATGTTTTCTCACATACTCAAATAAGGTAAATATGATAAAAAAAATTTAATTACATTGTTGTGAATAAAATTATCATAACGCTGGGATAAAAATTCCTATGTCCATGATCATAATATAAGAAAATTTATTCCCATAAAAACCTAGATCATAATATAAAAGACATGGATTAATGATTTAACATAACACATGAGTCATTTGAGTTAATAATCATGAGTCATTGAATACAATCCATAATAAAATGATCCTTAAAAATTTTATAAAACCATTGAAAAATGTTGGAAACTTGGAATAAAATTTTCATATCTCTCTATTAATAACTCATAAAAATTGTATATCAAAACTAGTAAATTCCTATAATATAGTTGGTAAAACATATAACATATTAATTTTATATCTTTACCAAATGAATCATAAAGAAATATGATGTTATAAAATCATAATGATATATATAATCCTCATCAATAATTATAATCAATGTCAATGAACCTTAAACAACATTTAAAATAAAATAATTATATTTTTTTATATAATAATAATCATTGTTTTTTTACAACTGATTCATCCATGGAAAAAATATGTTTCATGAAAATATAACTGAAATAATCATAATACAATAATAAAAAATAATTATGCAATCATTTCAACATATCACTAATAGAGTATAAATAACATTGATGCATGATATATTTGATAAATTGAAATACCATTAAATCATCAATTAAATAATTCATATTGAAGATTCCCTTTCTATACTAAAAATCACATTTAAAAAACTCACGATTCAAAAAAAATGTGAAAATAAATTTCATTGAGAAAAAATATATAAATTTTAAAAAAACATATTTTAAAAAATTAATGGTCTTCATGGCAGGAAATTTATTCAATTTAATAGTTGTTAAACATAATAATTCTATTCAATATAAGTTATAGAGTGTCAAAAATTATCTATAGAGAAAAACATTTTAAATTTATTTTTAAAACCCATAAAAATAAGCTAAATGATAATGTCAAATAACTTTATAAAAACATTTAGGTTTATAAAATATCATTTTGGGAATATTTTTAAAAAACATATAATTCAAAGAGAAATGTTCCAGATCTAAAAATGGTTCATGTTCAGCATCACCAACATACGACATTATTGATGATTTTTTACTCAATAGGGGAGACAATTAAAACTAAACATTTAAAAAATCTAAAATAAAATAAATGAAAATATACTTTATTTGTGAAAATAATCATGTATGAAATCTCCTACTAGATGATAGAGCCTGACTAATTCTTAAATATGATGATATTTTATCTAAAATATTCATACTATTGTGGTAACATTTAAATATTAATCTTGTGAATGAAATTACAACAATTTTAACTTTATATATCAAGAATATAATAATTTAAATGAAATTACATGTAAAATGGTATTATATGTGAATGAAATTACAAAAATTTAACCTTATATATCAATAAAATAATAATTTAATGAAATTACATGTATAATGGTATTATATATGTTTTATAATATAATATAGGTTCAAAATATAAACAACTGAACTAAAAAAGGAAAATTTTAGATGAATAAAACATTCATTGGTCATATCATTTAATTTTGAAATATCCAGAGGATATATATATATATATATATTTAAATGTAATTCAATAAAATATAAGTGGAAATGTAGAATATATCAATAAAATATAATTTCTCAAATAATATTTGGATAATTCAACAAATAAATATGTGATAAAATTCAATGAATGAAAATTATATTACAAAATCAATTACGACTTAGTACCATTCGATACAAATTTACTATGGTGAAATGATTTTAATGTTAACATAAAATACTAAGATGTTTTTTGGGTTAATTAATTATTTTTCATCAGTAGTGTATAAGAATTATAAAATGTATTATGTGTATAATATTACAACATGGCTTAGTGAATAGGAATTGAGACAAAATCATTTACCTTGTGTAAAAACCTGTTCTTTATGTATGTTAACACGTATATAATAACATTATTTAATTTTTTTTATAAAAAAAGATTTCAATTAATAAATAATTATCATAAAATCATTTATTTCAATTTTTATGTGATATTTAATTACTTTATAGGTTAAATCCAATTATGGTGTTTTAAGGATGCTCATTTCATATTTGCAAAATGAATTTGGTATATAGACCATGGTCAGAGGTGTAATTTTACACTAATGTATATAATAATAATCAAAAAATAATAATAAGTTAATTCCATGATTATATATTCATAACAAACCAAGAATAATGGTTAGGAAAAATGAATAGCAATAAAATTATAGAGATTATGTGCCATATATACGCATAAGTAACATATCCATTTATCAATGATTGAGAGGAAAATAAGTTTAGTATTTTATTACCCGAAAATAAGTTATATTATATGATAAATATAATTTTTTTTCTTCATATACTCATATTTATATTGTCCATGTGAGGATTTTATAAAAAAAATTAAAATGCTTCGTAGTGGTGTTAATACACATGTACACACAAATGATATTATAATATTTCAATGGATATAACGGTATAAAATAAAAGATACTCTATCATTATATAAATATAGTGATTTCATTAATAATATATATATACTAAATCTACCATCAAAATTAGCCATGATAGGGGTGATGGATAATCAATTACATTGGCATGTGAGGTGGTAGTTCTCTATACAAAACAACAATAGTTTTATTTTTCATTTGATGGAATAAGAGATGTATATAGGTTATTCCATGAAAATTTTATCATATATGTTTTAAAATTTTATGTATTTTATAATTTCATAATGGTTGAACATAACATTAAGGATGGTGATGAAAAAATAAAACAAAAACATGTTGTTATAATGTATACATCTTCATTGGGCATTAATCTTTTTCTTCAAGACATAATCCCTTAGTCGATTCTACTATTAGAAAAATAAGAGATCTATTATATGAGAAGGGTTGTCGGTATGCGAAATATAATTGTATTTCTTGATCAAAAGGGATCCTTATGTGTGTAAAAGGAGGAGATTTCGTGTCCTTTTGTAGGATAGGGGATGGAAGCTTCTAAAAATACTAGAAATATTATAATATAATATGTCTATAACTAATTTAAAATTGTTATGAATGAAATTTCATTAATATAAGTAAGAGATAGTCATTATATTTTCATAAAACAATTTTATTATTGGGTTAGATATAATTTAAATTCTTATCATTTTTATTAAGAATAATATAAGTCATTTTTATTGAACATCATGGTAATATCATTGTCGATATAAAAGGGTTATAAAAAATATAATTTAAAATTTTCCCTGAAATTGAAAATGGAAGAAATTTATGTCACATTATTTTTTTTCCTATTCAAATTTCAATATTTTAATACTTTTCTATAAAATTTAATAAAAATATTTTCATCATATAAAAATATAAATTTCATTTTATAAACTATAAATATAATTTGAACTTCATAATAACATTAAAAAATGGAATTTGTTTTCACTCCAATTAAACATTAAAATAAAATATTATAAATTATAATATTTTTTTCACCATTATTCATCAAAGAATATTTCTTTTCATTTTTATGAAGTCGTTTATCATTTCTTTCCACAAATTGAACAAACATTATGGTGGCTTTGTCTAAAAACAAAGGATATTATTTCATTAATAATAATAAAAAACATAGGATCATAAAAATATTTTAATTATTTTCAAAAATGACTTATGATATTAAATTTCTTATTTATATAATCCATCTCTGAATATGAAATAGAAAATTAATAAAATTGAGTGACATTTTTTTATATTAATAGAAAATAATATTTAACCTACAATTATTATGAAATGGAACATAAATAACATAAGATATACTAATGGATTATTATTATATATTCTTAATAATATTATAGATAAATTGAATTTTTTAAGGACATTTTTATCCATTAATATTTTATTTTCACTATTTATACATGACTTCCCATTATTGAGGTGATAAATATTAATGATGGTTAATATTCAAAATGAAAAATATAAATAAGGGAATAATTTAAATAAAATTAACAACCTAATTAAAAAACAGGATCCATTTTTTTCATGTTAAATTAATATATTTCCATCAATTTATATTAAAATTGAATCCATAATATTCGAGGAAAATATATTTTTAGAAATATTTATTTTAAGTATAAAAGCATTTTTAAACATATTTAAATATAATTTATGTTATGAGATCATTTCATATATTATTATTAATCGTTATGATATATTTTTATTGTAAAAATAGTCTAAATTATATTTCTTATTTCTAAATTCTTGAGATGAAAATTTCTTTTTTCAATAAAAACTGAATTTTTCAATATTATTTAGAAAATCAATATTTTCATAAAATATTTACAAAAATAATAAAAATATTATTTTAACAATATTATATTAAAATGTTACTTCATTTTTTCCATCTATAACTATATAAAATTTAAATACGTAATTTAAATGAAACCATATAATGTATGAAACCCCTATTTAGTTAAAATAATTCTTTTTCCATCAGATTGAAAAATTACCTAATATTACTATAATAAACATAACTCAATTTAATATAATTAATGAATATTAATACAAGTGGAATATTATTTATCATAACAATACATGTAATTTTACACATGATAAGACCACTATATGACATCATATATATTTTTTCATAAACATTATAACATTGTTCTCATTGACTGTGAAACCAATACAATGGATAATTTATAATAATTTACTCCTGAGTAGGGTAGATTCATAAAATAAAAATTATTTGAAAATTTAAATATCTAAACAATGAAATTTTTATCAAATTTTCTCAGAAATTCCATTCTTAGAACCATCCAATATGGGTGGTATTGGAAAAATAAATGTTGTTCATAGAGGTAGTAATCCGTACAGGTTCACGATTAACGATCTCATTTCATAAATAAACAGATTTAGTTACGGTATATTGAAAATTTTCATTTAATAATTTTATATTTATATGTAATAAATACTTATTCATCAAATAGATTAATGATATAATCAGTAATGGATTGCAATGAAAACTTAACAACATTTCTTCGTAGATGTTGTTGTCCATATGTACACATGTGTACACATGTTCAATGCTTTTCATTTTCTAAATTGATAAAATGGAAGGAATAATTATTTCCATAATATGTATAATTAATTTATAAAATAATAATGATATTATTTTCTTTATATTTACACAGTAAGACATTATCAATATATTAAAAATTAAAATGAAGCACTAAGAATAATTTGATTCTCATTTTAAAGAATTTAATTTTCTCTATCAAATTTCAATTGAAATGAATAACAGATGAATTCTAATAGTGAGAAAATAATATTTTATGTGAGAGGGGGTTCTTGTAATATTATTTTGGCAGGGTTAGGGGAGATATTTTTATGAAATTTAATCCATTATGTTTTTCATGATTTAAAATATATTTAGTGATGTGATGTGAAGTTTTAGATACACCCTTAACTTTTATAATAATGGGATGTAACTATTCCAAGGTAAATGGTTCATAATTCAAAAATAATCAAGTGAAATGTGAGTGTGGGAATTAAATCACCTCAAAAACTCATTTGGGATACATTTTTAGTTCTTAATGTTTTTTATTTTATATTCTTTAATTATTACCCACATTTATTTTTATCTTGGTAAATAATTATTAAAAATCATAATTAACATTAACAAAAACAATTATAGTAAACCCTTTACAAAATATGAAATTTTTTAATTTAAAATTTTGAAAATATTTAATAGAAAAATATGTATATGTATTTTAAAAGTATTTTTTTACTATCACACATAGCACAAAAAACAGTTTTTTAGGAAAGAATGTGTATTTTTTTGAATAAAATTGTTGGGTGGGGAATAGTTAACAAAAATATAAATTACCTTGAAATATTTTGTTATTATAAATATAATTAATGTTAGGACCATTTCATTGAATGAAATAATTGAATCTCACCATAGAAAAAAAATGATTAAATTATAAGACCAAAATAATTTTTTTGGAACTAACATTATAGTTGAAATATGAAAATTATAAAAATTTAATTTATAATCCCTTAAATTTTATTAATATGCATAATTATATTCATTCAATACATATTTTATAACCCAAATGGTTTTTTAATCTTCTAGGATATGATTTTATAGTGATAGAGAATATAAAATATACATTTCACGAAAATGATATCTTTCACCTAGAAATCAATTGTTTTTAGAAAAAAACCCAAAAATAATTCTTATTCTAATATTGTTATTCGAAATGAAAATAAATTTTTTATTATTTTATATTCAAATTCTATAAGTTATAAATTGTTCTTTATATTTGGTTAAAATATATAATTGAATCTTTTTTAATAGAAGATGATATTCTCAAACACCAACTTTTATTATTAGTTATTAATATATATTATATACTATGCTGGTGTTAAACACCTATTAAAATAAACAATAATTTATCATGAATAATCAAAAAATTGTTAAATTATAAATATATATTTTATAAGAAGTTAATTTTAGGAAACAAAATTTCATGATAAATGATAGTATTAGTCATTCAATGAGATGTATTTGAATTTAATTCCTTTTAAAAGTAGAATATATTTCTATTATTTATATATTTAAAACATGTTTTAATACTATTTATAGATTATAATTCAATGGTATAGTTTTACCTTTCGTAATTTCATATTTATATTTTCCTTTAATATGTGATAGTTTTATTATTGTTTGGTTTCATGTATAGAGAATGATTTCAAACACATTTCCTTTTATACAATTAATAATATATTAAAATCCTTGTACATTATATTCTCTCCGTTTATTTTTTTTAATTTTACTTATTACCCATTGAATAAATTAGGTTAGGTTAATATTAAAATTCTAATCACTCTGTATAACCCCAAATAATTCTTCTATAATATTGTATAAGGTTATAACATGTTACATATAATAAATAATACATTATTTTCCATTAATAATATCATATAAGCTTTTTTGAACATAACCAAATTACCAAATTCCAATAATATACATTTTCTAAAACCATTTGAATAATTAAAGAAAAAAACACAATTGATGTTATATATTCCATTAATAAATAACATTATCCTTTACCCACAAATGTTATTAACATCAAGTTCATATGGTGATATAATAGTCAGTATATATCATAATCCTAAAATTTTATATGAAAATGAAAAAAATATCGTGATTTAATATTAAATCCATTGGTTAGTAATACTATCATAGATACTCCCTCAAAATAAAACAACATTTTTTCACATCATTATGTGTATATTATTCCAATGAGTTTTCCATACCACAATCTTGTGTTCTCCAATATATACCTTCAAAAATATAATGAAATCATAAAATAACATTTCAGGATTATTAAAATGATTTAATATATTTATTCATACCATTAAAGTATAACTATTGATTAAAAATCCTAATATGTTTCACACAATCCTTATAAAATTTTGAATATACAAAAATAACATTACAAAATATCACTCACAAATAAAAATATCTAAGATCTTCAAGAAAACAACAATCTCATTACCTCAGTAAAGAGTAATAAAATAACTATTTCCATCATAAAAATAATTTTCTCTAATTCCAACCACAGTAAGTATTATAAATTTTTCAAAAATATGATATACTTGTTTCATGATAATTAACATTGTTAGCTTTGTTTTTGTTATCATCTTTCATCCAAATACAAAAAATAAAAATATTTTTCAATAAAATCAGAATAAATGATGATATTAAAATAAAGTGTCAATAATAATATGTATTAATTAATGACACCTTCATTTAAAAAATTTATACTTTTAGTTCAACCTATGGATAAACTTATTAAATCTTTTGTTATCCAAGTCCATTTCTAAATTTGGTTATCTAACCTAGTAGGTTAACATCATACTAAAATCCTTCATAATGTTTTCTAAGGGGAATGTGATTAACTAGACCATATCCACCAAGGGTTTCAAAGCTGGTGCGAAATTATGACTCCTATTCATCCAACAGTTTATGGTAGTGTTAATATTGAATACTTCCTTTTCGAAGTTATTATCCTTAGATACATCAATATTAGTGCCTACATCCACATATAGTATACACACCGGGATGTAATTTCATAACAAAGAACTCAATTTATACACTACGAAAACATATATATTTATTCAAACAATTAGAGTTATCATAGAGACATATCCTCAGGGTTCTCAGTACAACAGATTTTTTAAATAAAAGTGTCAAAATATTAATATCACATTAACACCAAATCATTAATTATCACAAGTTGTTATATATACCTATTAAAATGTGATAAAACATAACTTATCATCCCATAAATTACCATAAAAAACATCCAAATCCCCAATGTTATATATCCATGGTCTAATACTAATTGTAACAAACTAAAAATGATTATCCCATAATGTCATGACATAAAACATATATTTCATTAGAAAAATTTTGAAGAACATTTTGACTTAAATATTTAGAGAGTTACAAAATAAACACAAACTAATTACCCATTAACTTTTTATTAAAAATTATTTTCGCCCTCTGGTTGGTTAAATTATAAGACTATTAATTTTAGGGATGTATCCCCTAACAAAAAAAATAATTAATGTTGTGAAGAAACAATATAACTCAAGGAACTGATACTTGATTTTTCTAGATAACATACAATCAACATATCCCAAAAAGTGAGAAATATTGGTCAATGGGATAATGAGGTAAAAATGTGTATCTCTAGAAAATGATGAGATAATACCATGTAACATAAAAAATTGGTTAAATTGTACAAAATTATATAAAATTAGTTCCAGAGAAAATACATATATCCTTAATTAAATTTTGAGTTACCATGAATTCTTACTATTATATAAATTTATAAAGAATTTTAATATTGAATAAAGAAACATGAAAAAGATTTTAGAACCCATAAAATGGGAATACTATGATTATTAAATAACTATTGGAAGTAAAAAAAACTATAAAAACAAAACATGGGCCACAGAAAAATTATTTCTTGAATAATCAAATTTGAGTCCCAGAAAACCATTTAATTTTTAGAAACATCTCATTCAAAACTCCTTGAAACAGACATCATATAATTGAATCTAATTCAATATAAATAAAATATAATTGGAGAATTTATATCTCTAATATATAATATATACACTATAATTATTGAATTAGGATCATAATACAAAAAACACATCTCAATATGAGAAATTAATGATAAGAATGATTTACCCTATTTTTCTACACAAGGGAAAGTGATATTACCTCCTATATAATGAACACAACAATCATAATCAGTAATCACATACCACTAATATTAACATTATACAAATTTTATAATTATTTTATATCCATATGTTACTAATATATTTTCTGAATTTATTTTAGTTTCTTCATATATTGTAAGAACATTTAGTTTCTTGTTTCATTTAAAATTCTCAAATACAATACTTATTCAAACTAAGATGTTTTAATTTAATCCTTACATGATAATTTTGGATTGAATAATCTTATTTTAATTTATTTCCTACATCGATTTTTCATTGTCTAAAATACATGTGTACAGCATGTCAAAATAGAACTCATGATGAACTTGTTTAAGATGTATTAATTCTCGAAATGTAATTACTTAATAAATAAATTAAATATTTATAGATCATGTATAAACACATTAAATTATTTTAAATATATCATTAATAAATTATATTATAATTATATTATATCCGTTAATCATTTATGATATGAACAATATAACATCATTCACAATGTTTGTAATACCAACACAATTGGTAATATACAATAATATTTTCATCTGTAAAGAAATGAATTTAGATAATGATAACATCAAATATTCAGGATTTAAAAAATTTCATGATTATCATATTTCCCCAAAACTCCATTTTTATAATTACCAATTATGGGTGGTTATGAAAAATGAAATTCAATCTTCATGGAGGTGGGGTCCAAATGTCCACATGATTAACGATATCATTTATTGACGAATGGTAGAAAAGATTTTATATGGAACCAAGATAACATCAAAATATCTTTTGAGATAGAGATAAAATATTTATTCATTAAATAAATTCTTGATTTCATCTATGATTGAAGTGAAAAAAATGATATCCATCACGTCTTGTATGTGGTAGTCTACCTATACGTAGAAACGATGTTTGGTTTTCCTTATTGTATTTAATGTAATGAATAATTTTTTTAATTAATAATTTTATAATAATAAATATTAAAATAAATTTTACAAAATATATTAATAATATTATAAGTGGTTGGAGGGTAAAAATTAATAAGGAACCATTAATAAGATGTGGATAATCACGTCGAGGACAAAATTTTTTAATTTAAATTATACTTAAAAATGAATGAATTATGATAATAAATATCAATAATGGGTTTTTAAACTGGTATAGGATTATAAAACAAACCAATTTTGTATGAATAAAATCATAATATAAAATTTTAGGCGAGTCTTATTGTGGTAGATGCATAACATTTTTAAATAGGAATATAAGGGAAAATTTAGAATCACAATTATAATTTTAAAAAATTGGGTTTAATTATTCCAAAAAAATGTATGAAAATTTGAAAAAAAGTGTAAAAAGTCATTGTGTCTTGTAACTCACTTCAAACACTCCCTTTGGAGATATTGTACGTTTTTAGGATTTTTTCATATTTTTTAACATTTTCTAAAATTAACTATTACCTTGGTAAATAATATTTGTCGTTAGTCCTTAATATAAATAACTAAATTTAAATTAACATCATTAACTAATTTTTACATGAAATTTAAAAAACTAGAATTCATTATATAGAAAAAAATATGGCTTTGAAGGATAAATTTAAATAATAGTGCACAGAAGATGTTAAAATAGTATTTAGAGAAAATTGGTTTCTAAGAATAGAATCTAAATGTAAAAAATATTTATTCAAACTATAAATTATATTAAATTAATTTATTAATTAAAATAAAATTTATGACTCTCTTAATGAAATACAAAATGAAATCCAACCTTCAGATCACTCAATTAAAATAAATTAAATAAAAGTATTATTATTAAACTCAAATTTTAATTTAGTATTAAAAATAATTGACATGGGATTTAGAACCTCAAAATATATAATAATATAAATAATCATAATCCATTAATACATATTTAATCAAATGAATGTTTTCTTAATCATTTATGATATGCTTACATAATGGTAATGTAATAAATAATGTAATTTTACAAAACAAAATTAGAATTTTCGACTTTTTTTTAAAAAAAATGACCCAAAAATATGGTCTTGAGATAATATTATTCTAAAAATTATAAATTTATTTTAATCATATTAAATTCAAAATAAAAAAATTATAAATTAAATTTTAGAATATAATCATATAATATATTTAAAAAACATTTTTATTGGAAACTAAAATTATAAAATAATAAGAATTTTTATTATAATTTAATACCATATATCATCAAAATTTGTGTCAACTTTTTATTTACATAAAACATTATTTATCATCATTATAAATATTATTATATAAAATTTTATTTATATTAAATACAAATATATTTTTTTTAGAAATTAATTTCAAAACATTAAATATCATTAGGGGAAATTTTAGGAATATTAATTGAACTTCATTCATATTAAAAGTATAGATGACTTTTTATAGATATATTAAAAAATCAATTACTCCTTTTTTTTCCAAATAATTCTATTT
Source organism: Viscum album (assembly GCA_963277665.1). Classification (NCBI taxonomy): domain Eukaryota; kingdom Viridiplantae; phylum Streptophyta; class Magnoliopsida; order Santalales; family Viscaceae; genus Viscum; species Viscum album. The sequence goes on from OY728120.1 coordinate 1,120,617,147, forward strand.
AAATGTTTTAATTATCATATGTAAATATTGTTCTATTATCTAAATATGTCATAGCTTTTTATGTCCAGTGTTTTGTGTGGAGAACGCTATCAAACACATTGAATTATTTAACTATAACCATATATCAAAATAAAAATTTGTTATAGAACCAACCATGTTTTAATTAATTAAATTTATTAATTCTAGATACGATACAGGATATTTCATAAATAAATTCCATAACAATTGAATAAACATTTAAAAACTCCAATATAACGTAAGCAAGGAAAGGATTATGCCAGGACAAACACTAAGTTGAAGAAGAAAAATGATTTTTTAAATGGTAAACATATATTATTCACTAAAAAACATAGAATTATTTTTATTTAGGTTATATTTCTATCTCTTTTCTCATTTATGTTTTCTAGAAATATAAAATTCCATACCTGATAAAGTGATTTATTGATATCTATGAGAAAAAAGCTTGCACCAACATTGAAACCATAGTGTTTTCTCCATACCGATTTTTTAATGAGGTATGATTTATTCTAAAAATATTATTATTCATTATTTAGTATCAAATTTCACATTACATGGAATTGAATCTCTGAAATTATACGGATCACATATTAGCTTCATATAAAATGAAATCACATTTCATGTCACAAAATATCCGATCTTCCTATTTAAATAACGCTTTTTAGGGAAATACTTTATCAAATACATCAATGTTATGACTATTTAATCCCAATTAAGGAACGTATATTAATCCATTTTTTTATAAATAATAAATATTCGACCGTAAATAAAAACAAATAGTATTTGTATATACTGATGTATTTCTTAGAAATTTTTTAGATTATCCCTAGAGAATGTGATGGAGTTCATTATATAAATTATACATCAACTGAAGAAAATATTTAAGAGACACTTAATAATGTAATATATATTGTTTTATACCAATGATAATTTGGGTAAAATAAAAATAAAATATCATGGTAAAGTTTAATTAGATATAATTTAAATGATCATACTCTAAAATTCAATCCTATAAAACTAAGAGATATTATTAAACCAATAATTTTGTAATCTGTATATCATGATTCATGTCACATCCCTTTACAACATCAATTTTACTAAAGTAGATTGAAACCAATAGATTGTTTTTCACGTATTTTTATCAGCTAATCACCCATCCATTTCTACACCTAGAGAAATACCATAGAAGTATACATAATATGTGGTTCTGAAAAAATACCATTCTGTTTCCCAATATCATTTAACACTGGTTCCATTTCCTTCTATTAGTTATATAAGAACATATACTTATTGTATGGTGTAGTATAACCCATCTTCAACCTTTAGTTATCAGTATAAACAAACATGATTTGGGAAATACAAATATGGAATGATGTAAAAAGATATTTAAACCAGGTTAATAATAATGGATGTGAGTTTAAAGGAAGAAATTGTATTTTTCCTTATCATTGGATCACAATAAGGCCATTTAGTAGAGATTAGTATTTGATATGCTGGGTGTGTTTCATATTATAGTTCATGAACATCCCCATCCAAATTCATATTGATTTGGATATATAAAATTCAATATATGGTGTTGTTTATTATAAAAATTGATTATTTAGTAATTCCAGTTTTAGTTTTCCCCATATAAATAAATATAAATTTTCTTCAATGAAGCACAGAAAACATATTTCTATGTAGGTTTACCTAAATTTTATGTTAAACTAAAATAGGATATAAAAAAGACCATGATATAAAATTTAATTTAGTTTAATATTAACTGATATTAATTAATGTAATTATTCTATGAAACAAAAAATATAACATTTCATAATGCCTTTTACTATTAAAAATAATTTCAATTTAATGAACTAAATTACCATGGAGATTTTGTTTATATTAATGAACATATGATCACATTTATTGTAGTATTAAAAATACATAAAATACAACAAAATAATTATCTTAAGGTTAAAATAATTAATATGCATTAAAGCAATTACTAAATTAGTAAAAACATGATAAAAAACATAATGAAATTCATAATATAGAATAATAAATAAAATATTCTTTTTTTGAGATAAAATATGAATAAGTCATCAAGTGACCATAGTTTGTAATTTACGTAAAATAATTCACAAAACATTCTATTAGGTTAGGTCATAATATATGTTCAAAATGATTCTATAGTTCAGATTCATAAGGTAGGTTAAAAAATTCAAAATTGTTGACTGTATAAGGTCGATTCAATATATTATCAAATTTTTACATAGTATAGTTTGACTTTTCTTCCAATAGTATGTTCATTTTACTTCATGTTGTAAGGAAACTTTTCTTCGTATCGGTGGTTCGTTTTTCATCTTGAGGTTGATTTTGGGTTTTTATAAATTTTCACGAATGATGAGATATATAAAAAAATTAATAAATAATATCAGAATATAAATTACCAACACTTATTTTGATGTATATTTTTCTGGAGTCATTTTTTAATAAATAAAAAAGGTATTTCACATATCAAAATAAAAATAAATATTATAGTTCAAGGGTTCCCTTTAATAAGGCCCTACTTTTTATAATTAAAAAATCATGTCTTAACATTGATTATAATAAACTATATAACACATGTAAGATTCACAAAATCCATATTGAAAATGGATTTTAAAATAAAAAATTAAAAAAATTAATATATCCCAATATATAATTTTATAAAATTAAATTTAAATAATACCAATTTAAAATTTTAATTTATCAAACCCAAAAAATCCATGATATTAGTAAATATTTCAGCTAATAGGCATTATGATATAAGAGTTTCTAAAATTATATAATGTTTTTGAACAATATCTCTATAAAGGGGATATCAAACATCATTGAGATCCATCATACAATAATGAAAATTATTTGTTGAGATTTAAATTGTTGATGTATTATCATGATAAAATGAAATAATTTTAAAAATTAAATCCAAAACATAACATATTTTTTTAATCAATTACAATGGGTACAAAAAGATTCAATAAAAAAATACATTAAGTGATTAATAATGATATTGAAATATATATCTTAAAACACCATGAAATAAATATATACTAAACAATTGACACATACCTGAGGTCATTTTCTGAAAAACATTCTAAAAATATCATAATCTAAAGACTCATTAAATCAATTGATTTATTTTTAGGAAAACAATCCTTTCTTAGAAGAACTTTTAACAAAATTAATTACATTTTTATTTTCTTTGAAATTAATAATATTTTAGTATATTAAAATATGACACTTATTCATACTGATTATATCAAATCTATTCATTTTGTTATCAAATAAATAAAATTACCAAACATGTATATAAAAATTTAATTATTAATAGTTCTATTTGATTCATCACAATTTAGTATACAATATATACACATTATAATATTTTGTCTTTTATAACCTTCCAGACTAAAATATTTATATATTTTTATAGAATATAGTTTTTAATTGGAATGATAAAATATTTCTATTGAAATTTTAGTGGAACCAAAATTTAATTTTGGTGACAATTAAGACTAGTGTCAAAATATGAAGAAAATATATTTGAAAATTCATTTTAAATTAAATAACTTTAATGTCCAAATTTAATATCCTTAGAATTATTGTGAACAACTAAACTATCATTGAATTAAACTAATTAAATTGTGTTTGGTAAAAAAAATTATAAATATTTATAAAAAAATTATATTGATATCCTCTCAAAACAATCCAATATGAATGATAAAAACCACAATGATAATTGGAATATTTAAAAACATTGAATGATTTATACTTGTTCTCAAATCATAGACACCAGTTTCTTAAAAAAATCATTAATATATCAATTAAAATGAAACATTATTTATAACTCAAAAATGAGATGAGCAATAGAAAATATTTATTATTGAATTTAATTGAGTTTGTGGGGAAAATATTCTTCAAAAAAAGTATCTTTGTTATGATTATTAAATTGAGACAATAACCAGATTTTATTCAGATTATTGGACTACACACTTATGAATTGTTTCTAAATATGTTTTTGGTTATTGAAATACATTGATTCTAAGGAGGTAGAATTGTGTTATTGACATAATTATTATCAAACGGATTTAATTATTCCTTCCTTTCAATGATTTAATTTCAATTACATAAATATTCAATATTTTTTTTATGCACACAATACAAAATAAATTCATGATTCATATAAACGTTTCACAATGAATATATTATTTTCAAGATAAAAATTATAACACTAATTAATTTTTCTACTCGATGATCATTGATGAGACTTAATGGTTATTCCCAAGAGAAACCCCACACTCCATAGTATATACATCCAACTAAGTTTATAAAATTTTATATTCTATAAAAAACTCTTGAAACATTCCTAAAATTGATTTTCTTGCCCTATGCTAATTTTCATAAATTTTGACATAAATGGATTCATTAACTAATAATTTTATTTTTATTATAATATATGTTAAGTAATTGAATTTAAATACTCTATAAAAATACCTTCATCTAAATTTCAAATTAATTTCTATATGTATCATTTGTTTAAAAATGTAATCTTTTTATCCAAATTATCAAAAATAACAAATTACTGGCTTCATTTATTTCCAAATTAAAATTTTTCTCTACATTATTAATTTCAAAATTATAATGTTATTATAAAACTCATAGGATTAGATAGAAACTTCTTCTCATAAATATTTTTTAAATTAGTTTTCTTTAAACATAATCCTTAAATTTTTTTCTTCGTGTCCAATTTTTTCCTTCCACCACCTCATTTTATTTTAGAGTAATAATAGATGATTAATTATAAGCATAACCACTATTTTTAGAGATTTTATGAAATTTAAAATTTAAAAACCCATATACTCTAGAACTTCTCTCTGAGAAAATTAGATAAACTTTTTATATTATTGATTATCTTTTCATGAACTTAATTTACACAAATGCATAGATTTATATTCTAGAAAATATTACCATGAAATACTATAATATCCATAAAAAATAAAAAGAACATACATGTTTCTTCTTTGTATAGAAGTTTTCATGGGGCTATGAAAATAAATATTTAAAGTTTGATAATTTTTTTACCCCATTGGTAGACATGATTGATTCCCTATGTTCCCTACCTTTTATGTATGAATCTAATATATTAGTGTTTTCTGGTTTCATCTCAAAAAGATGCAACTCCTTTTTCGTATTATAATTTTTCATTATTCACCAGAAATTTTGAATATAAAGTCCCGGAAATTGGGAGGAATGGTTTTTCATTAATACATTGAAATTATATGAGTCCGTGAAAACTGACGAAACGTGATTCTGAGGCCTTGCGTGTCTGGAATCAATTTATGAAGTTTTGTTTGGGTACATCAGTAAACGTAGGAGCTATTTTTATAACATTTGAACCGGAACTCGGATTTGAAATCTTATGGCACTGTTGATCTCGCAGCGCCGTTATTCGCTTAAGAAGACTTTCACATCGACGATAGTGGTTCAAGATTAAATGTTTGTTTTGGGGTTTTACGTGGAAAAATAAAAAAATAAGTTCATGTCTTATTTTATTTTATTTGTTATAACCACTATGTGGAAGTTGGAGGTAGGGACCACCAGACCATAACCTCCAATGAGAGGTTATGGTGGTGGGCCCCACCCAAACCTAACCTCCTCTTCATGTTTATTGTTTTGGGGACCACCCAAGGTTAAAACCCCCTTGAAACTCTTCATTCATAGAGAAACCCACAAACATCCATTATGTGTAAGGGAGCCTCTTCAACTCCCATAACACATAATGTACCTTATCCTCCTAGATAATTAATTGAGCCAACACTTTCAATTAATTAATTAAACTATTTTAATATTATACCAACAATTTAATATGATATCCTAATCAATTTTTTTTGGCTTTTCATTTTTCAACATGGTAGAAGTTTGGAGAGGGGAGAGCTAGGGGAGAAAAGCTCTCACCAATGAAGAATGAAGAACGAATTCTTCCTATGATGAATGCTTGTGAGGGGAATCTTTGAATACCTTCATAAGAACCTCCATCGACGTAGGATGTGTTCTTCTATGTTTAATCGACGTCCGCCTACCCCGCGACTTCATCAACGAACAACGAACAAGGTAGGGGTGTGTTTGGATTTCAGAAATGTTGATTATTACTTCCATGAATGTTTCTCTTGACCCGTTTTCTACCAAACTAACGTTGAAGGACAAAGCCAAAAGAACACGGCCCGATCCCTCTACCGTTCTGGTGAATTTTTGGTGTGTTCTTCGTGTTCTTCATGGGTGAAGAACTATGGATCGTTGCGAGTTTGTTGTGAGATGCATCGATCCTAAATCGAAGACCCAACGTCATGACGACCTAGCAGAGGTGAGATGAAAATTGAGGGTGACAGATTAGACCGCAATGGGAAGGACCTTTCCTCGACCGTTCATTGAGCAGGTGAATCAAATCATGTTTTCCAAGCCGATCGGAGGCCCGAAAAATTTAGAGACGACTATGGGACATCAGGGTGACCTAGTGTCTGATTATTCATGAAAAATGGTCAGTCAGAATGAAGAACGGACTTCATCAGAGAAGTTCTTGCTGGAGGCTCCATTTTTTCGAAAGTTTTAGGATACACAGTTTGTACTTCTGAAGAACATTCCATGTAGTATGGGCATTTTGTAGCTTGATTTTTGGACGTTAGACAAGTAAAACATGGTGTGTGACCCCAGTCTCACGGCGTGAATTCTCTATACAGAATGGGAGAAGAAAATTCGCGAGACATGACATGTATTCTGGGAAATACACAGACATGGGAAAATTTACACGGCGAAGGGACACGGTGTCTACTCTATACAAAAAATGGAAGAAGCGGCTTTTTAAGATTCACCATCTATCCCGGGGATACACGGACACTGGGATGTGTACACGGGCATGTACTCAACCACACGGCCAGTCATGGCCAGTGAAACAGTCTACCCCGTGTACCAGTTACAGGGGTTGGAGAACACGGGTTAAGGCCATGTACAGGCACAAGGCCAGTGTACACGGAGCCAAACCATGTTTCGTAGACATGGCATGTAACCATACCACATGTCGTGTACTTATTTTTCTACACGACCAGCCTTTTGACATGGGTTGTTATACAGGGGGAGTACCCGAGGTCTGAAGACGCAGAATGTGCCTTATTCCAACACACCCTGTACTTTTTGGAAAATGACTTGGTCATATTGTCTTTGTGTATTGGACACGTATTGCTTGGATTTTACCCTTATGACATGGAAGACGTTTGAGACACTTGGATTGAGGATCAGACCCTCCAGGAATCAAGCATGCTTTGTGCAGAACCCTAGGGCAGGATGCTCTCTTACGACTATTCCTAGATCCTGTGTGGTTTAGACATCTTTGACTACTATTCCTGGATCCTGTGTGGGTTCGACAGTTCTGGCCGCACTTCCTGGATCAGGTGTGGGTTTGACAGCTCTGAATATTGTTCCTAGATCCTATTTGGGTTCGATTGTTCTGGTTACTGTTATTGGATCCTGTGTGGCTTTGAATGCACTGACGACTATAACTAGATCCTGTGTGGGTTTGACAGCTGTGTTTACTATTCTGGGACCCTCTATGGGCTCGACAGTTCTGATTTCTATTCTTGGATCCTATGTGGGTTTGATAGAATAGATGATTCAGTGTCTACATATGATGATCTCTATCTCTCTACATAAGTTTTATACCAATGTGAGATGGCTCAGTAACATTGTGGTTTCCTCATGACGAAGGTGGATTACATGATAACTAAGGTATATGTGTGAGAATATACCTATGTTGGGTAATCTGTTTATATCATGCCTTGTGGTTTATCCTTGTTTGATTTTTTACGACCTTGAGGGTCTCGGGGTGCCTACTGAGTATCATTATACCCACCCCTGCTTGGGCTATGCCCGAACCTCGTTGTGTTGGATGCAGACGACGGACAATGCTGACTGAGGCTGAGTGTACCAGGACTGGACGATGCTTGGAGGTGGACCTCACGATGAGTCGGTACCAGGATAAGACTGACGGGTGTGGAGTGTTGAGGAGGCTATTTGTACGTAACATTTAAGTAGGATCCATGGTGGATGATCCAGGACCTGATTTTCATCTTTCAGCTATTTTGTCCCTTTTCAGTTTTACATCTACTTTACAGTTGGGATTGTATACCCGAACCCATTACTTTTTATCACTCTCTTGTTATATAGTTTTTCTTAGTGTTTTGTGTCCATATGTGTGCTCTGTTGTGTGTGTTATACTTATAAACTAAATGCCTTCCTAGATTTAGGGATTTACGCCTTTGGTGATAGTCACCAGCCCCTGGCCAATGGAATGCGGGATTGGGGTAGTCATGACACGGGCCCTGGGGGACGAGTCGCGACATTGAATGACCAATATTCTATGCCATTATACATTATCATATTGAAAAATATTTATTCATTTTAAATTATGTTCATATAGAGTAAAAACAGTATTTAATTTATATAGATCATTCTATTACATTAAAAAATAATGATTATTATTCGAAAATATCACATTACCATTTATAATTTTTATAGTAATATTATCAAAAAAATAAATTATATAGTTATTAAATTATTATTTATTGAACAATAATACAAATACATTAAAATAGTTATTAAATATTAAATTCCAACTTATCTAAAACTTATTAATTTTCCAATTAAATTTTCACGGAAAAAAACTTCCCCCATGACACATATTATATGATATATAAATGAAAATATCAAAATAAATATTTTGTGAACATAGAAAATCCATGTCTAACACACCATTTTCCAGGATTTTAGGATAATATTTCTACAAACATTTGTTTAATAATCTTTTGGTACACAAAATTTTTGGTCATATTTGGCTTGAAAATGTATTATTGGGAAGCCAAGATAATTTAAATAAAATTATTATAGGAAATCAAGTAGGTAATTATTTTAAGATACAATCATTAATATAACTGAATAACTAATGAAATATTATGGAATAGTAATTTTCATAATATCAATTTAATTTCATTTAAAATGTGACACTTGAAACATTTCTTCTTAAACCATTAAAAAATAATTTTTTACGCATATTCAGTTAAAAATATCTTATACCAGACCATTTTTATATTTTTTTTGAAATCTAACCAATTTATTATATCACTTTAATCCTTGAACAAATGTGTATATATCTATCTCCAATCATTCAATGAATTTTTTTTATTATAAATATATTAAATTATTTTTCCATAATAAAATACTATATTAAACATTGTTTTTTGTGTTTTAACATTTCATGGATAATGAGGTAGGTCTGTGGGATGTTTTTGGAGGTTTAAGGAGTGTTTTGGAATTCTTTCACCCAAGAAAATAGTTATAATTCCACAGTATATAGAACCATTTCACAAAGGACCTAGCTAGGACATATTACAATTACGTTTTTACAAAGTTGTATGAAGGAAGAAGGGTTTTGTGGCAGATATAATGGCATAAATTTTATGACTATATTGGTATGATATTAACATTTAAGAAATCACCACAGAGGAAAGGATCTAGTAGGTTGAGAAATATCATCCTCAACCACATGACAAGGTGTTTTTCTGCGTTAGTTACAAATTCAAATACGGATCTATACTCTTTTTTTGTTAATAACTCAGTAATTATATCAAAAATTGAATCGATGTGATTTCTCTCAACCCTATATATGGATATTGGTGAGTCTTTATAAGGGGTCTTCACATGGATTTATCCTTGAATGGTTCTCCCCGAAAATACCATTTTATCTTAATTTATATAATTAGTCGAGGATAATTGATAGGGTATAGAAGAATATCCATGTCATAGTAAATCGATTTATTACACAAAATAGAATAACATGGTCCACTTCCAGGTCGTAGTCTTACACCATTCACTATAGTGCCTAACCACTTCACTGTGCTGATCTCTGATTCACCACGGTGGCATTCTCTCTAAGTACCATTATGTAGTAATGGGTCTTCATACACCATAGGAATGATTAGCCGATGGAAATCGAGGAAAAACTACTATCTTTCTCCATGTCGACTCCTGATATACCATAAGTTCGAACCCATTCGGTACTAATCCTTGAGGTTTTTACTAATAGTCAACCTCATATATGATTTTGATTGCAATCATGGATCTTTTTCATCTCTCATTACTAAATAAAACCTATGTTGTTTGAATAATTTTGTTGGTAGTAGATATTTGTGGGTGTTAATGGTTTGGTTTTTATAAAAATGTTGTTTGGGTGATGACAGATTCAACAGAATGTAAAAATGACATTTAAAGTTGTGGGGGAAGAGTATTTTTACCATGATGAGTCCATGTAAATGATTTTCTACATGATATTTTATGTCTGTTGATATGCATTAGACTATCTTTACATATGAACATGTCTATTTATTTTGAATTTTCTCACAGCCATGATATATTATATATGTCTTGATAAGAAACCATTGGTTTCTTTAGATATTCTTAGTATATGTTATTTTGTTGTATAATACATGGTACCAAAGTGATAAGTGAACCCATAATGGATCAGTATCCATATTGGGGGAGATTGATTTGGTTTCACATGTGACTTAATTAAGAGATAGTTATGAATGATGGGTAATGAAATCATAGTATGACATGACTCGGGAAAATTAAAAGCATGAGAGATCATACCCATGTGACAACCCAAGGGTATGTCAATCATGTGTGACCAAACTGACATAGAAACAGTTATGCCATATGGTCTCTTTGACAAGACCTAGAGATAGTTATATTCTTTAGATAACTAGGGAATTCCAACCTAGCATGGATTTCCCTAGTTTATAGGTTATTGTATGGATATTGAGAAACCTATATTTGTCTCTTACATTGGGCCTATCCTGGACTATTCTCATTGCATTTCTAACATAGGGTCGAATCATGTTTATCCTGGGTTTTTGGTGTCTTGGTAAGCGAGTGAACACACATTGTTATTATTTAATGTGTTTGAATTAATTTTTTATTTTTTTTAAATAATTTTATTTATGTGAAATCTTATTAATAACACATTTTTGGTGTCCTAATGTGTCATGAACCCAGACCATTCATGACCATTTTGGTGCATTTATTGATTTCATGGCATGAGATCAAGTGAAGGGATTGAGCCTTATAGTGGGTTGTAGATAAATGAATGATGGAGCTGGTGTAGAATATGATAGATTATGGTGGACCTGACATATAATTATTTAATTTTTCATTTATTTATCTATTTATTATTCTCATAATAGGCCTACATACATGTGTATATTTTTATATGTATGTAATTTATTTTGATTCCTCATTTATTTTTACTGTTATATATTTATTATTATTACTATTTAATTTCTGTTTTATCACACAAAATAGTGTTCTTTGTCTCGCCACTACCAAACATAGACCCTACATGCTTGTAGATGACATCTTATGTAAAGGTACACACACATGAGGTAACAAGACAACTAAATTAGACCCTGTTGTTCATGTTCATATTGTACAAAATGCTATCGAAGGACCAATTTTTATTAACATTTCATAATATTTCCTTGAATTGGAATAGGATAGAAAAAATATGTGATGATTAGTACATATGTAGGGGAATAGTTAATGTTCTTGTCGAGCACTATAAAGTGGACCTTCGTGATTCTATAAGGTGGGAGAATGTTATTTTATTGATATTACTATTTAAAAAATATATGTCGGGTGATGGAAATGATGTTGATATTTGATTTATTAGAATTAGTATTGATTATTAGTAATGATTAGGAATGTATTTTTAAAAAATATATATATATATATACCTATTTGTGTTTTGCATAATATTTCATTCATTTAATGCCTTGATGTGTGCTATATGTTCAGGACAATTTTCCTTTGTGTGAAAAATATATGTCTCTATTATAATGATATAAAACCTTTTTGAAAATAATAATTTTAACAAGTCCTATCTTTCAATTAAATATTTATAAATATATGATTAATTTCACTAACATATAGGGAAATTGATATGGGTAATTTCATGGATGGGTATAACATGGGATGATCATAGACTCCTAGTAAAACCTTGTGTAACCCCATAGACATGTTTGGACATGTTATGTTCATAATTTTCTTACTGTTGAAAAGTTATTTATTTAGATATTATTCAGTGTAATGAATTTTTTTCCTTCTAGGATGTTCCAATAGAACCTCCATTGGTATATCGTGATGTATCATAGCACACACCTACACAGGCACAATTGATTTAGGACAAGAGACTATTTAACTTGGATAATAGTGTATAATTATTGTTCATGGATGATCTACATAGAAGAACATGGGAAAAAATTAACTTTATTTCTAACTCTATAGTCGTAGGTAAATTTAGGGTAATTTTTTCCAATATCCATAATAGACTAGCTATAATTTATTGATATAATCCTCATATTGGTCCGGATTACTAACGATGTAAGAGTGATTCTGGTGACCTCCATTGTTTAGGGACCTGCTAGTAGATGACGGTCTTACATGTGTCAGATAATGATATGAGATGATCATTAATAGATTGACTTCATGGGGTTCTTCTATGAGTATTATATTCCTAATATGATATTGATAGACAACACTCAAGAAAATATATGGTTGTGATTGCGTACCATATATTCCTTAGCCTAATAAACTCAGTTTTTGGAGTTACATCACTTTTCATTATTATTGTATGGGAACTAGGATATTAATGATTGATTATTTGAGATATTCCTTTACCAATGCTCGGATGTCATGTTAGGGGTTTTCACTTAACAACATATACCTTGGATATTCACAAGACCATAATCATTGAGAATGGTATAAGGGATGACATAGAAGCATGTCTAATTCTACCATACATTAATGTAGTGACTAAGATTTCTCTCAATAATATATGATTTTCTTCAATAATAAATAAGGGGTAGGTAAATGACCCATGTAAAACCAATTGCAGAATGTTAATGTTGACAGGAGGCTCTTCATCACATCCAATGTGGAAAATATGTGAAAATTGATACAAAAAAGGGAGTGGAGGGATTATTAGGTTATGTTCCCAAAAATAGTGTTTTGATTTCATCAATGTGATATGGTGATATTTTTATAGTAGGTTTTCTTAAAAGAATCATGCGTTTGGCCTCTTCAGATTATTTATAAAGGCTCATCAATCAGTCCATATAACATGAGAGAGACTCGAGTTAGGGGTACATATTTCCCAAATGAAGAAACCATCGGGACTTGTTCATAGAGCTAAGAAAGAGGGAGTTTATGTGGTGGAAAAGGTTATAGTATATTATGGATAGGAACTATCTACCATTTTAGGTATGTTTTTTTTTCAATTCCTCTTCATAAACTACTTTTTCCAACACTTAGGATGTCCATTGTTTTATTTCTATAAATTCTATTTCTATACATTTCCTAATGGTAATTTTATCTTCTATGTTAGTCCCCCTTGACAGAGATATAAGAAAATACTAGTGCATATCCATTGATTCGAAGCATTGCCTATAGTTTTTACATGTTATGAAAATGTAAGGGAGTGTATGATTCTCAATATGACGACCTTCGACGTGATTTTTCACATGGATTGGATACCCACATTTAGATCTAACATACAATACTATTGAGACATGTGTTGTTCACATAATCCAAGATAGAGAAGATTATGATTTCTAGAGAGTGGTAAATTGGAGTAGATTTTGTATGAAAAGACTTGATTCTTCCTAGGAATATTATAGTACAAATGGTTGGATTGGCTTATTTAATAGGATTAGTGAAATCCCCATTATATTTTTATATAGTCCTAGATCTCTATGTGGAAATATTTCAACATTAATTATTAAAAAATCATTTAGATAGAGATGATGAATTTGATATATAGCTCATGACAGGTGTACAACCCATTTTTCTACCAATGTATTCTATGTAATATAGAGAGGTAGATATGCTTATGGTATATATTCTTGACAGGAGAGGAAGGAATTCATCTGGATAGGTACATAAACATGGGGTGAAACTATTTTATTCTCTATGAAGTTGAATGGTAGCATTTGAAATTATATTTATTAACAAAATAATAACTGGTTGATGTAAAATACTGGACAACCTTATTTTAGGATCAATGAAATTTTGATCAACTATAGGGATCATAATGGTTGTACCAGATTGATCATTGATCAGGCTTTCAATAGTTTGGATTTATACATGAGTTAATTCCAAATATGGTGTCTCTAATATGGTATGGAAACTATGAGTACCTGGTAATGTCTTTCTAGATAAAAACATTGTAGAGTTCATGAACTTTATGAACAAAATATTCCACCCATTCCTGGGATTTTTCACTATACTGGTCATTGATGACATCTTCATCAACTCTGCGACATTGTATCATCATATTATACAACTATAGTTAGTATTGAGCAAACATTGAACACATTATCTTTATTCTAAATAGTCAATGTGTGACTTTTAGATTTGGCACATGATGTTCATTGGATATTTTGTGCTAGGTAATGGTATATCTATAGACGTATATAGTGTTGAAGTAATCATGTCATGAACAAGTATACATATTGATTTTTAAATCATGATATTTCTTGGATTATCCATAATTTACATATTATTTTTATAGTACATATCTAGACTATCATCAATAATGAAATTGACAATGAAAAATGGAGATATGTTCTATGGTTTGGATCAATTTGTATAAGAATTAATTGATATTAAGATAATGTTTACAAAATATATAATTCTAATAATCCATGATCATTGGATTTTACAATCAATGTACATTGATGAATGAGGTATTATCATGGGGGTTGTACCAATATAGAGAAAGTAGGCAGTAGCATATGGGTCTCGTTAGCTATGAACCCTTGAGAGGAACTACCACACAAAAGAATTAGATCACAAATATATGTCCCATGTTATGAAATTTCAGAAAAGTTACCTATTTAGTGAGATATTTGTCATCTATAGAGACTATAAGACCCTTTGTTACATAATGCAATAGTGGGACCTTAACCTCAGTCAGAGTCATGACATTTAATATAAGTGGATGTTATACAATGTGATGGTGTACTCACCCAGTGAGGGTAACATAAATGAAGAGGCTGTCAACCATAAGAATAAAAATGAGTAGGATCTTAGTGAGCGGCCCTTAGAGGAGAAGTGGTGATTTATTAGGCTATTGGATGATTAGATAATAGATAATTTTGCATTTTTGGGATCTGTGACTTGTACACTTTTAGTGAAAATCCCACCTTGTGGCTCGGGTGAAGACTTTCTGAGGGACAGACATTGAGTGTGTCGTAATGAGGGAACCCCTTGGTAGTTATCATGTAATCCTCAAATTTTTATAGATGACAATTCTATAATTTTTGTTCTAAGAATATAGTAACATTTTATTCCATAATATAGGAGTTGATGAGATATTACTATACTTATAGATGGGTATTATAACATGGGGACACCAAGATGTATCTTGACTTCAGAAGCTAGTTCTTGTGGGATAATATGAAAATGGTTTTTCTAGATTGATATCCCAATGCCTTAAATCATAGTGTTTTGAGGTTTGGACACCAATGAAATTGTTTCATACATCATCCACCTCTGCTACTGATGAGGAAATGTAAAGATATCACGATTGAAATTTTTATTGGGATCCCAAGGTCCCCACAAATTTGTGACATTGTGGGGGTGTATGTTGATCTATTGATTATCTTTTCCAAATTTTTCAAGATCTTAGAAATAGACATCATGAAGGATGAGGGAAATCTATCACCCTTTGATATTTTAATCCTATTTTTCATATGTTTATGACATTTTTCAAATATAGATTCATATTTTACATCATAGATTTGTCAGTTCTTATATATTTCCCTTGGAGATTATCCCATATTGACCGTGTCATACCATCCAAAGAAAGATAGATTTTTCCGATAAAACAATATGATTATTATATGATATGATTCAAGAATGAGTCATGGAATAACATGTTGTGTGGGTTGGCAACCTCAAATTTTCATGAGTCTGTTAAAATCAATAGTTACCTTGTATCAATGTTGAGGGTACCATATGAAGATATATAGAGAGTCAATGTTACTAAACACTCTATTGGCATGAGGTGGGAATGAAAATGGTAATTTTCCATATCATAAGTCAGGATACCTCTATAATATTTATACTCATTAGGAATATGTTGATCATCAATCAATGGAAACATATATTATATGTCAACCATATGAGGTGACCTTGGATGTTTTTAGTGTAAAATTATGTTTCTATAATATTGAATCCTCATTGTGAGAACAATCATATAATGATGCCCGAAAATAGAGAACCTTTTTTGTGTGACCATTTGTGATCATAGATTTTTGTGGGAATTGTAGTGTACCATACAAACCATCCACTGTATAATCATGTAGATCATGGTAAATTCCATGTTTATGAGCATTGGAGGTACACAAAAAATCATAATCATTCTATAGACTATGAATACTTTTTATATGGAACCAGATGTATCGCATGAGGAGTTCCTAGTGCATATTTTATATTTGAGGGATAAAATCCTCAGAGGAAAGACAATAAACCCATCCAGATTCAGTCATAGTTTGGGAATATTTGGATTTTGATTTGGGAGTCAGAACATGAAATTTGATCTCACTATCTAGACATGATTAAATAAAAAACCCATAAACACATCTCAAGGATTAGAATCCATTAAAGGGGGAGAACTGTAAGGAATGATATTTATTATTCTCTAATAAATTTATTCTATACACATGTTTTTTTTATTTACCATGTTAAGGTTGAGGCCGAATGACATTTGGATATTTTTAGAGTGTTATAGGCTCTTTTTAAAATCGTTTTTCCAAAAAAATCATGTTGTGCTACAACACAAAGGACAATGTTTTAAGGGATATGGTCATGAATTATTACAAGAATGATAAAATATATAATTATTAAGGATAAGTGGTATTCTATTGATCCAATGGGTGGTTCATGGTTTATATGTTGGTGTGGTGTCTGCATCCTAGTAGTCACCATTGATGAATGGACCAGATAGGCCTCATAGAAATTTCGTAGACCAACTTGTAGTGTGATTCCGTATATTAGATAATAATCATTTAGCTGGTCCTTTAGTCTTTATGTGTTAATTACCTAATTATTATATTAGTAATTTAATTAGTGGTAATTGTTTAAATCATGAAGAGGGGTTTGATGTTGCTTTATGAGGGTAATTCAGAAAGAGAAAACCTCTGATGGATTCCCCTAAAAATATCATTTCCTCATTATTTCATTGAGGAGTAAAAGAACATTGATAGGATTTATATGATACTCCACATCATTTAATATCCCTTTATTCTAATGAATATCATGACTAATTTCATTTCCATGCCACAACCGTCCACATGGCATCTTGGTGGTCAATCCTAACATCATGGTGTTATCCTTTGAACTGTGGTGTCTTTTATCCTACAAACCACTACTACCTAGTGGGTCTCCATATTATGAGGGGTTGTATTATATAGAATTTCAATGATACATTCCCTTTCATATTTTAAGTAGAATAATAATTTTCAAGAATCTAGATCATCTTCATGAATCGACCTTAAGGTTTTTTTTTCAAATAATCATCCTTACATAAAATTTTTATTCCACCTTTGGAATTATTTCTCCATGATATACTCTTGATCAACACTACTGATGAAAGTAATTGGTTTCTTGGAGTTCTTTTCAGGTGATCAAGTTATAATTTTTATTATAAATGTCGTCCGGGTGATGACTCCTTTGATGAAATCTATCATTGACATTGAAAATTGTGAGGTAGGTTGTTCCTTACCATGATGAGTCCATATTTATGACTACATAGAATATATGATTATGTTTTTAATGTTCTTTATACAATGTTGACTTTATCTCATGTGGTTGTGATTGGATTCTATGTACAGTCTAGATATGTTATTTTTTCATTGATAGGATTTCAATGTTTCCTTGTCAAATTCTTGGAATATGCTATATCTTTGTATTATCAATGGTACCAAATTTACTGGTGGACCTTTTATATCATGGCATCTCAAGAGGCAGAGCATTTTTAGTCAATAAATATTACCTCATGATGATATATATATTAATAATAGGGTATGATGGCATTAAATGGAATATCATTGGGTTTTTATGATCATGAGGGATCATAACTATGTGATTATAGTGGGGAATGACCACCAATAGTGATCAAACCGATCGGAAAATAGTGGGGCATGATGGCCTATCTGACTCCACCATGAGATAAATCAATGGTATGGTTAACAGGAGTGATAAGACCTTGAATCATAAGAAATGTATGATGATTGAATAACATGAGTCTAGCTCTAATTTGGGAATGTCCATGACTATTTAGATAGTTTTTTTAGAATCGTGTTGAAGTATGTATATCAAGGGGTTGTGGTTAATCAGTTAGAGGAATAATTCAAGGTACTATTTTTTTATTGCATCTAAATTTAATTTATGATATTTCATACACTCATATCCAAGTGAAATCATGTTACGGACACATTGGGGATGTCCTAATAAGTCGTATATTCACACCCAACTATGGAATTTCATAATTCTTATATATTTCAGGAAAAGAGATTGAGGGAATGGTAAAGGCCCTATAGTGGATACTTGACTAGTAGAGAATCGATAAGTAGTAGACTAAGAAATTATCTATAGGACCTCATAGATGTCAATTTAGTTTTTATTTGTTCATATTTTTCATATTCTTTAAAATGACATACCACCTTTGCAGATATTTTTGTATGAATTTGATTTTATTATTTTCCATATTTATTTTAATTATTTGTTTCTTTTTATTAGGGTTTAATTATAGTGTTATGAATTGATATAGAGGGTGTAGTTTCCAAACTAATGAAAATTTATCATTTTATCTAGTGTAAATGATCTTTTATATAAGGAATCATTTATGATGTCAGGTAACAGACTTCTTGGACTTTTTGGTTCATGTTAGGATGTTACATTTATCATTTCCATTCAAAATGGAATCATTTTTTTATTATATATTATATATTTATATTGAAATTTTTTTCAACTAATTTTTTCATATAACACATTAAATAACAATGCATACATTTACAATTTATCCAAATTTTCTTTCAATTTTTTATTTTAAAATATATTCTCTTTATTATTTCTCATATGATTTTTGAATTATTTGGTAATATTTTTAAAAATATGATAAATTAAATCATTATATTTATAAAAATAAACATTAGGGGGATCATAATCAATTATAAATGATGAAATGTAAATAGATTAAGTTAACTATCTGAATGAATCCACTAGAAATAGGTTTGATAATTCTTTTCCCACACCAGATTCATCACATAATTCTTAATTTAAATTGTAACTCTAACAGAGAACCATTTACATACATTCTCATTTCATATATTCCCTCTTGTTCTTATTATTATCTATTATTTTTCTTTTGGTATATATCTATTCACATTATTTTTATTCATAACATATAACTTCAATACCATCAAAATAATTCTCATTTACATTACATAGAAATATCCCCTTCAAAAATATTATTCAATTCTAGTTCAAAATGATATACAGATCTGATGATCTCATAAAATTTAAATTTCTTAAAAAAATAATTTATCAAAGACATCTTTTTTCTTTGAATTTATTCTTAAAATCACATAAAAATCATTTATTATTATAGAAATATGTAATCTTTCTCCCAATTATATCATCCCATTGACTGTGATTTCAAATATTAGAAAATATTAATTAACTGTATATTATTCTATGATTTCGAGTTTCAAATACTCAGATCAAACATATTTAATTTTTTATTTGTAATTTATCTTATTCTAGTAGTGAACATGAATTTTTTTTCCAAATTTCCTTGCTATTTCTTTAGAAGAAATATGGCTATTTACATTTCTATTAATTTCTCCTTAGTATCTATTTATGTCTTGGTAATTTATAACATGTATCACTAAATCATTACCATATATATTTCTCAAAATAATCATCCATATTTTAATGTTTATCAATGTTTTCTCAAATACCAATTCCCTTGTGTTTTTAAAAAATAATCAATGAAAGACTTCTACTTCACATAATTAGTTTTATTATATAGTGGATGGCCATGATGTGTCGAGACATCAATACCAATGATTCCAACCACTTAAAATAGATATTTCAACATTTATAATATATATAAGTACTTCATTATAATATATTATATCAAATATGTTAATTTTAGGTAATGTACTCTCATACCATATTTTTTGTTCTCATTAGAACATTTGAATGGTTAAGAGGGGTTGTATCGAACAAATTAAATTATTTTTATTCTCTTAACCAAGATATTCTAATTAATGTAAAACATTAATTATAGTTTAAATATTTTTTTTGTATCATCTCAGATATAAATTATCTTGCAATACACGTCAATTCTCTAAATTGGAGATGGAGATGGAAGCTCCTAACAATGGAATCTCTAATTTTTTATGGAATCACAACTTATTAAAACATTTATTTAAA
The DNA here is from genome assembly GCA_963277665.1 of Viscum album. Taxonomy (NCBI): domain Eukaryota; kingdom Viridiplantae; phylum Streptophyta; class Magnoliopsida; order Santalales; family Viscaceae; genus Viscum; species Viscum album. The sequence continues at coordinate 1,120,637,784 of OY728120.1, forward strand.
ATATTATAAATATAATTTAGGAAAATAATTTTCTACACTTGGTAGCTTAACTTGCTCTTCTGATATTGTTCAGACATAAAATAACTACTTAGGAGCTATAATTTTATGTGGACGTTGAACCAACCCATTATTTTACACTGAGAATGGATAAACTAATCTAATATCCTTTTAGTGGTATTATAAATCCCATAAATTTTTTATGGGATAGTATATCCCAATTTTTATATTTTATGGGTATTATAACATGATACAATTATGAAAAGATAATAATGGATTATATTAATAAATATTGAAGAAGATGAACAATATTGTATCTTATTTTCATGCTAAAAATATTATATCCATTATTGATGGATTAAATGATTGTTGTTCAGTATAATAATGATTTTCATTATATAGGTGTAGAGCATAATATAGTTCCCAAATATCCCCCAACAATTTTTTATCAATTGGGATATATAAAAACTATATAGGGTGTTGATAGAATAATATTGGATTGAAATCTATAATCATTTTAATTTTTATTCTTTTTCAAACAATGATGATATTTAACCATTGAAGGAACATTAAGATTCATACAACATGGATTTAAATAGGAGATATGTAAAACTAAAATAATATTCATGACATAAAATGATATAAATATAATTCAATATTAAATTAACTCATAAAAACTCATATAATGGTATTTTAATTCTCCCATAAATATATGTGAAATAGAATTTTCATATATCAAATAATTTGTATTTTAAAATTTCATGTGTTAAGAATATATTATGTATATTAATACATTTATGGCCACATTTAATCAATTTTAAATATGTCATAATATATGTTAGTATAAAAACACATATGACGAAAATAAATATTCTTTATTTAGGGAATAAATAAAGAAAGAGAAACATATCATATAAGAAAAAAATATTTTATAAAATAATTGAATATGTAAAAAATATTATGTTTTCAGATAAAATTTGAATAATTACATAATTTCTTTTGTTATATGTTAGTTTAACGATATTTAAAAAAATTCACTCATGGAATGCCATAAGGTAGGTTTATCTCTTTTGTAGATTTTAAATTCATAAGGTTGGTTCTTGACATTTATAATGTTTTTATTTTTAAGTTAGTATCAATACATTTCCATATTCCCACTTAGGTACGATTATATTTTTCTAATTCTAGGTTCACATTTCTTCTTATGTCCAGATCATTTTCTTATTTTGGTATGTTATTTTTATTTGAGTGGTATGTTAACTAATTTTCTAAATTTTTACTCATGGTCAGTTATGGACATTACAAAAATTTTAAAAAAATGTACATAAAAAAAATACCAAAACATAATAAGATGTATTTTCTGTCAAAATATTTTTATAATAAACATAAATGGTATTGTAATTACACAAAATTATAGATAATTCCCTCAATGATCCACTTTGGTAGATAGAACTATAATTACAAAAGAATCCATTACAATTACCCCAGGATAAAGGATTCATACACCATAATTCACCATTATTGGGATCCCAATTTGTCTTTATTTGGATGAATGATAATGCAATAAAACATTTCAATAGAAACTTATAGAATAATGGTATTACTAAAAAATAGGAACCCACTGCCATCAAATAAAGAGAGGATTCATGAACATTAGGTATCTCTACAATAATCAAATTCCAACTGATAATATTGATACCATTAGTTGAAGGTGAATAATGAATATATTTTTTAATAATAATTTTTAGAAATATTTAGACATGAGGAGTTCATAATGATTATTCTTGGAATTATAAACTCCCTATAAATCATTAAGAATTATATGAGAATATTATTCAGAGAATACCTTGATTTTTTAAGATTATATATTTTAATGTCGTTATTATATATATTCAGATAAATTAATTAACTAAATAATATATATGGATATTGATAAATTATTTACTTACATAAATTTTACATGATTAGTTTTAAATTTTAAGATTTAGTTATATATATTAAATTTTATACTTCATCAGTTAATAGGAAATAGAATTATAATTATTCTATTAATGATTTATGTAATTTGGTAATGGCACAGATCAAAATGTTTCACAGAGTACTGTATTTTTCTCATACTTGTAGGGTAGTATTAATTCATTTTGACTAATTTAAAATAATTTTATTTACTAAATAATTATACAAGGAATTTTTTAATTTATTTATAGATAATGTAATTTTATTATATTCATTAAGGATATCAGGAAGAGTATAGCCACCTCACAGATATAGAATATATTCTTGACTGTAGAAGGGTCCATGTGATATAGGGATTATTCCAGAAAAATTATTTGTTTCATCCATGTTTAAGATGATTATGTGATAGCCTATCCCTTTAGTAAATTCGTGATACATGAATATATTTATTTATTTCAAGATATACATTTGGAGGAAGTGGACTTTATATTAACTATTTGAATGAGCTTTTATAATGGAAATATAATGAGATATATTATAATCATCATTTTTTAATTTATATATTCATGTAGAAGGATAATAACATTCATCAATGAATTTGGATTCTATAAGTGATAGATTATAATTTCTCAATACACTATAATACTAGGAAGTAGAATCAGGTATCATGTAATGTTTTCTTAAATTATCCTACTTTATTGTACATGGTGAGGATTGACTATGTCCCCAAAATCATAGATATTTAATGTATGAACCCCAAAAACATAATTTTAGTGAAGAAATCGTTTATTTCAAAAATTATCTCTGATAAATCTATCAAATATTATTGAAATATTTAAAAGATATATTTTTAACTAATATAGATAATATTCATGAATAAAAAATCTAAAAAAATAGATTCAATATTTTCACAACTATACAAAATATGTTTTTATCACCATAGATAATGATACTGATGTCAAATGATATAGAATGATGATAATTCATTATCCACCATGGTGGATCCCAGAAATTCAATGATAAATTATTGAACATATATAGTAACAATATAATTATTGATATTTTGTAGTAAAAATTAATTTTATTACTATTTCTGAAAGATATTTTAAGAGCCTCCTAAATCCTATATGAGAATGTAACCATCACCTATACTGAAAAGAAAATTGTGAAGTTTCAATGTAAAACAATATCACAGGACATCCAAATACTTTTTATAGAAAAAAATTATTATATGTTTTTGTGGTAAAAGGAAACAATAATTTTTCCATCATCGCTATTTTTGATGATTTTTCATTTGATCAACTAACCAATATATATGTCAATGATGTGGTAAGGATACACATGTCCCAATTTTTTTTAGTCCAATATAGATCCATTATTTTCTAATATGTTCATGACATGTTCTCATTATTATTTCATCATGGTGTTAAAAATCAGGACAACCCATCTTCCCCAAATTCGTTTCCATTCATAAGGAAAAATATAACATCATTAATTTATGATAACAGATTAATTGATGGGAATCATATGAGGATAGGATAAAAATGTAAATATAATAATTATTCATTTAACATTATATTATACCCATGTATAATGATAACATTATACAATCTACAATGTCCCATCCCTGGGAGCCACTAAACCTATTTCCCATGTTGGGTCCCCACAAGACCTCAAACGTGCCTCCCCATACGTAAAAGGTTTCTAATAAGTACAGATGTCCTAAAAGTAACATTAGGAGACTATACCTTTTTTACCATAGTAATCTGCAACATAAAATAAATATAATAGTGGAAACAACATTGAAAACCCAATGAATATTCATAAATAACCATTTCTCAAAACTAGGTACAAACCATAACCAATAGTAAATAAGTCATGTCATGCTACAATACCATGTGAACAGAACCCAAAATAGAACAATAATAGATTCCATAAAATTATTCTTACACCAAGTATGTAACCTCATATGTATGTGTCTCATTCCCAACTCAACTCCCTAGAATAGGTCTATTTCCCTTATCCTCACTCGAAAGCATGACATCCACTTAGGTACCCAATGTCATCCAAAGAAGTGTGTGAGTAAAATACAGTAGGCCACCACCAATGGGATCTACAAAATATCTAGTCTAACAGATAGTGCATTAATAAATGAAATAAATTAATATAAAATAAAAAACAATTAGGGGACACTAATTAATAGTAATTACAAAACTATTTATAACCATTGTGAAAATTCATTATGTGCATCTTCTTCATTACATGGTTCATCGTCCGCATGTAATTCATGAGTCAGGTATTCACTTCAATCACACAAGTTTAATTGAATTTATCCTTCTATATAAGGGAATATGTCAAGTCCTTATCTCATTATGGATAAGACAACAAAACGTTTGAATATTTTCACCTCAAGGGATTAGTATGGGTGGAATGAAAATGCTTGGGTAAGAGTACTCTTCCCACATTCTTAACTCATGAATTTTGTATAGAGTCATAACATCAGTCCAAATTGACACATGGGAGGAGCCTCGATATTTTTTGCACACCTCAATACATGTACATTTTCTTATTCATCCATTCAAAACAAATGGAAAATATCCCAACTAACACAAAAAATTCACATAACAATCATTTCCCATAACAACTAACATGGAAATTAATGTTATATGATAACCAATTATAACAATTTCTATTTACATTACATATTCCATTTTTTCCAATTTCTAATATGATTCCTATCTCACTAATCACATTAAATAACTCACTTTTTTCATCCAATTTCATATATTCATGTATTACCTTATGAAATTCCATTTATAAGTATCTTCCATTCAGGTTCCATTACCTATGAACATATTCACCATTTTATATGCACCAACTCCCTTTAGAATTACTAATATAATTCACAAGATACATGTCACAATCACATTTAACCAATTTAACCCATTTATGTGAAATTCCAACAACCCTTTATTTCCTTACCAATTCTAGACACATTACTAATATTCCATTTTTTTCATCCATTAAACACTTTGACATATGAAACAAGGGAACTACATTATCACACAATGACGATTCACTTACATAACTAGTTCCTAGGTCCTGGTATAGCGGTGCACACCAAGGGTGTCCCTAAATCGATCAAATCAACCTCGATGAATCCCAAGGGGACCATGATGTTTTCCATTACTCATTTATACATAATTTTTAATAAACCATACTAATGGAAGAAAAATAAAAATAAGGGGGGACCATGAAAAATTCCAAACATGCCCAGATATAAGACAAAACCATTGAATATAACTTGTAGACCACCTACCACATTTTTATTGATGTTAAGAACCATGATCATAGACTTATATCTTGATTCAACCAACCTTTTAATACTAAATGTAGATATTTATGTAAAAAATGGTGTTTTATAAATTCGAATTGATATATGGAATGATGAAGACACTAAACGCAAAAGAGAAGCAAGAGAGGGATTAGACATACCCATAGCTTCGATCCACAACTGATGGTTTTACAAATGGATAAGGATCGAAGGATAATCACCAATTGGAAGCATGGTTTTATAGGGATTTTTCCATGTTTAATAGAGGGTAAATATTGGAGAATAGTGAGTTATATTATAAAAAACACATGGTGTCAATTTTCTAATTTTTACAAAATTTATACTGTCACAAGGTTTACCCATACATTTTTCCAATCCGTGCATTAACCATGAGAAAGTCTCTATTCAAGGGATTTTGGGTTGCACGTTTACCTAAGAAGGTTTCATGGTTTTACAAATCATTCTAAATTTTTGCTTTAAGCCGTTATCCAATGTTGTATGGTTTTCCTGGGAAGGCCTCCATGTTTACATAATTGTGCGCTAACCGTTTACCTTGCTCTTTTTGCTCGGTGTTCTATCCATTCATGTCCTGAACCCCCAGAACACCCAAATTCCCATGATACACTAAGAAAATTTTCATTAACCAAAAAAAGTTATTGAATTAAAAATTTATTCAAATTCATACCTCTATGATGTCTGGGATCTTACCTAATTCCCCAAATAAAAATAGGTACAAAACTCTAACAAACTCTGATGACTTTATAGAATAAAATATTAGGATACACAAGTTATATATAAAATTATATAGAATATTAATTATTTTATATAACTCATTAATGAAACATATTTTTTATATAGGTACTATACTATAAATCATTCAAAATGTAATATTTTTTATTTCAAATATAATGAGTTCCTTTAAATAAATTTTTTATATGGAATCATAAGGTATATAATAAAGATATAAAATCAGGCTATGGTTGTAATGTCCCCATTGAGATCCTTGATCAAATAGGAGATCAAGAAAGTCAACTAGAACATCCACAAAACATGGATTTCATGAATAATGTGTTCCACATATATTTTTAGAAAAACTAAAACATTATCACATGTATATAATGAATATAGAAGTGTTATAAATACATTTTTACCTCAAATATGGGTAGAATCTAGTGATGATATTAGACTGTATATATAATTTTGTATGTAATATTTAAACTAAATTCTATAAATCACATTATTGTACCTTATATATGAGGAGAATAAATGTGAACTTACAGATATAATAAAATAGGACCCACATTAAATATTGACTGTTGATTTGAGTTTAACCATTAGGTATAAAATTATATTTGGTGTGTAGAATGTGATATCAATGAATATATATATATATATATATATATTATAATTTTTCATTAATATTTTCAAATATTTATTTCATATAAAAATATGTTTGTATATATGTTTCTGTGTATTATCTCTGTACCTATCCTGGATAAGTTCCATTTTTGGTTAGTTATACCACCTACGAGTAAAAAATAAATTACATACATATAAAAACCATTATTTATTAAAATAGAAAAACAATTTCATAATATATATTTTTAACAATATGAGTTATTATTAGTTTGGTGGAATATTAAAAAATAAATAAATAAATGTGGTAAAAATAACAATATTAGAAAAAATAAGGTATAATTTATTCAAATATATCATCATCCAATTTTATCATTAATGAAGAGAGAATAATAAATATCAAATGATTAAAATAAATCATGATTAATATATATTGTTGTAATATACCTAAAAATTAACGTCTTACTAACCATATGTTTGATATAATTGATGTGGAAATGTGAGAAACTAAAATGTCACTGATGGTTAGTGTAACTTCTTAATCATTCCTCCTTTTGTGCATTTAGACACTAATATTATGACTTTTATTTAATATAATTATATTTTTTTCATATACCCATTAATATTATAAATTATTATTTATTCTCATTTAAAATATTAATTACGTGAATATTTTATTTCCATGGAAAAAGTCATACCCACATAAATTGACTATTAGAGAAAATAGTATTTTTGAGACCTCATATTTATTCTAATAATATTCATTCCTTTTCGATTTCGAATAGAATAACTATTACTTTATTTTACAACATAATTTATAGAATAATGGATTATCTTATTTATTATATTGTACTCCAATTTTATTAATCAATTTATTATTTATTATCTTGTTATGTAACCCTTTTTTTTAATGGATCTATATAATTTTTTTGTTGGTTTATTTTTCATTTCCTTGTGGAATACTTGAGTATGTACATGTTATGATATAATGGTTTGACATAGAATCATATCTATCTAATTAAATATGAAGATTTTTATATATCATGAAACAATTATATTAATCATGGTATAAAAACCATTGTTTGAAGTGGTATGCTGGGAAATGAAGTTGTTTATTTTATCTATTATATTATGGTAAAATATAAGCGAACCATGACATGTGATGTTTCAATTTTTAGGGCCTCATTACAAGTATCATTAAAATATTTTAAATATAAATGTGACTAGTATCATATTATTAAAACATGATCATGGTAATTATAATCACCTATGAAATATTGTTGAATCATTTCTCATGTTCATCTTTATTTTTCCTCTAATTAATGTTATCATAGATCACCATTTAATTAATATATGTTCTCTTGTAAGAATTTATTTTTATTTGGTTATGGAATACATTTGGAGGACATCAAGGTATAGTATAAATAACATTATATATCACTATTATTTAATGCTGATTGAACCAAATTGTCTAATGAAAATAATACTCTGATTTTTATGATTTCTAATATTATTCATTTTTATTAAAAATATATTTAATAATTTTGTTTCAACTATATAATTATTTAGTTCACCTCATATCAAGGGTTACTTAATTTTGTAATTATGAAATATATTAATTGAAAAATGAGACTAAACTTTTTTTTTGAAAAATAAGACCATAACATTAATTTTAAAATTATGATTACGTTATGTATTAGTTATTTACATATTTATTTTTCATTCATTACTTTTCATCAATATCAAATGTTGGGAAATAATAGGAATTAAAAAAATGTGATGGGAAATGTTATGGTTATTTGAATTTTATTCCTTGTGCAATGGGATACTATGTATAATACCTCCAGGTGGTACATAACAACTTGTATAATGTTATGGGTATTTTAATAAAGAATATGTAAAATTTATATTCAGATAAGAGTGATAAAATAACTATTGATCCATTCTTATGATAATTACAAACTTCTTTTTTTTTCTATCATGATATTTCGATAAAAATGACTTATATATTGAATATATATTCATGTTTCTTTGTTGATTTGAGAAATATAATGATATAATATCCATCAACATTTCATAGATAGAGGATAAAAATTGGTTAAAATTTATAACAATAAAAATATGAATGATAAATATAAATGTCTAGAGTGAGATTATTTTATAAAAATATTTAAAAATAAGTATTAACTTTGAATACATTATAAAAAATTATATAGGTAATTTTTTATCAAATCAATAAGAAGGATGAATCTATAACAACATGTGTGAAAATTTTCACATGTCTGGTAAGGTATATGTCTAGTTGTTTATCAACAATGATATAAAATTTGGTATAATTTATGTTAAATTAAAATGTCATATATGAAAATATAATGTTATAGAATACATTGTTAATTATGATGAATTATATTGATATGATCTAAAATTAAAATCTACGATTCTTGGTTTGACCAATGGTAATATACATATAGTTCAATGAAAAGAGTATAAAATTTTGAAATAAAGGTAAAAAATACATAGATCTGTTTATATACAGAAAACATGATAATTATTTTGAATGAATTACCCGGTGAATGTCATTTTTGAAACTAGTAAATGTTTCAAAATTAGAAAAATATGGAATTTATTGGATGATTGTTTAATAGAATGTACAAGTAACTCTATACACTGGGGGAATGGAATCCCCTACTCAATAAAAATTAAAATTTTAAATTCCTTAACATTAAGGATCTTGAGAACCTTAATATCAACTCTCTAATACCATGATGTATAAATATATTTCAAACAAATAGTGGGTAAATCATTTCAACCTAATTGCATGACAGTTACAAAATAAATCTTAGTGAAAATACTTTTCTATAAAATTACATAAATAATATTTTATTGGATTTGATATTTTATTGGTCATGGGTTGGATATAATTACATAGATATTTTATTATGAGGAAGAATTGGAAATATCATTCATTATCGTAAACCATAACATTAATCTATAAAACATTATGGGTTATATCAATCTCCCAAATAATGTCATTCATATAATGAGAATTGAAATAAACGGATGTTTCAAATCATTCATAGTTGTTTAATATAATTACAATCATTTATATAGAAGACATTCCCAAATTAGTGTATAATGAATATGTATTTCTTGAAAAAATATATATCCATTATATGGATTGTCAGGTAGACTTACAAATGGATCAAGGAACCCACGTAGAAGAAACAACCCACAACCCCAATAGAATGGTACTGATATAATATATTAAATAAACTAAATGACTAAAAGATTAATTGGATATTGTGTTAATACACCATAGTTATCAAAAATAAGGATCACTATTTCTCTTCATTTTAATGAATAATGGGTCATTATGGATTTTCATTGATTATTTAGTGTGGAAGAACATAATCATAAAGAAAAATTATAAACATATATTTTATAATGACATTCCAAACATCTACAAAGATAAAAATAATTCTCAATTGTGGATCTCCATTCTTGATATATTCTATTGACGATATAGTTGGTATATATTTAAATTATATACATTTATATAATATATTAACACTATTAGTCCATCATCATGCAATTTTTACATAAAAATAAACTGAAGGTACATGTGGAAATTATCAATGTATAAATTAGACGTTACATTGATAAAATAAAGATTCTATTTATTGATGATATTATCATATTCATTACCTTAAAATAGTCAAATTAAAGAAATTTAATGATTTTTTAAAACATTTATGGATGGAGATTTTTCATAATAGGTTTTATGAAAAGAAATATTTTTATATAGTGTCACATTCTCAGTGGTTTTGATTATAATAATTAAAATTTTAATAGAACATTTAATTATAGATTAAACCTAATAATATATTGATTAACATTTTTAATGTCAAAAATAAGTTCTTTTTGGATTAGAAATGTAATTTTATACAATTTTAAAAAAAATTCATGTTTATCTTTACTGCTATCTATGTCAACATAAAATGTAGAAAAGTAATTTTAGACTGTTAAATATGAAGAAATCAAGAATAATTTTGAGAATCAATAAATCATTTCACTTGTAACAACACCACCCATGAGGGGAGAATGAACATTGATATATGAAAATTATTTATATAATGGAATGGGTTGATTACTAATAAAAAATGATAAATTGATAGTGTATGAGTCAAAATATTTTATCATGCATGCAGATATATATATATCGTATTAATGATATAGGTATAATTAAATTAATATTTTGATTGATGAATTTAATGAATTACCACTTTAACGATTTTTCAGAAATATATACTGATATTTGAATTATGACATACATATTCACACTGACGGAAATAAAAAGGAATTAATTAAGATTGTTGGAGTTATTCAATGGCAATGAATGCTCGGTATACAACCATTCTAGGATGGAATAAAATGAATGTAACTGTTGGTGGGAGATAGTAACTAAATAGGAATGCGAATTGAATATCCAATAGAAATATATATTAACAACATGTTAAAATAAAATCCCCAAATTATTTTAATTACAACTATGTATACCAAATAATCATATCAAAATATATTATTATCATTTAAAGTATTTTTGATAATCCTTATTAAGGATTTGATAAAATAATTTTAAAAATAGATTTAACTTTTGAAATATATTTACTCAATTAAAATATCATATAAGTACTAATTAAGATAAAAAATCAAATTGATGAGTTATTACAGTTTCATGAAGATTCTATTTTAAATTACCAAAAATAACGAAAATAATCCCAATGAAAAAATTAATACAAGAGTTTTAGTGTCAAGATGAGACATTGTCTTATCCACTTGAAAATCACATTCTTCTAGGATATTTATATAAAAATAAAATTTATATAAACAACCTGGATTGGGTATAAAAAAGTATGAAAACATTCAAGGTCACACATGGACCTCTTCAATAGAAATAATGAGAGTATAAAAGATATCATATTGGATAGGGACCTATTCCCTATTAATCATGGGAAAATAGGCAATAGAGTTTCAGAGAAGATATCTATTTATCTTCTAGTTTTTTGTAGAATAATTTTTGTGCGTCTAGGTGTATAGTTTACCAACACTACTCATAATGTAAAAAATAAATAAATAGATAATGTAAAGTTGATAGAAGTAAAATTTTTTATCTATATCATATGAAATGATGCTTGTGACTCCTTGAATATAGTTTCAATGCTAGCTCGAGTCAGGATTTGGAAATTTTCTATAGAATAATGTGTCATAAACACTTATGTTCTAATTTTAGGAAGTAACGAGATGTTTCTAAAATATATAATCAACCTTTTTCGAGTGATTCATCCCATAATTTTCCATAAACCCAATTTTGGGGTGACACAACTCGACAATAGTTCAATTTTGTGCTATGCCAAAATTAATTGATGTTGGTGACTTCACTAAAATGGTGATTCATCCAATGGAATTGAAACAGTCCATAATATATTACTATTGTGTTCTGGTGGTGATTCAGGAGATGATGATATATTTTTTGAAGACACCCAACCTCAACGGTGAGTCATTGTCTCACAGTGACTCATTAAAAGGAAAATTTCACCAATCTATCTAATCAGATGGAATGAAAAAAGAAAACATGAACTCATTAGATATTAAAATAAAAATAATTTTTTTATCATTAAATTCATAGTGTCAAAAACCTTATCATAGGTGTTAATAATATCCCCTTTCTATGATACCAAATCCTGGTATTCAAAAAAAATTATGTAAAAGGCATATGGTTTCAATGGTATAAAACCTGAAAAAATGGAATTATATCATAGTTATAAACACAGTAATAAGAATCTAATATAATCAACAAAATGAAAAACAGAAAACACAATGATATCAAATAAAATTAAATACATGTTTGTTATACTAAGAGAATAGAATGAAATTGGATATATTATATATCACTTTATTTGGATTATCACAAATTTCATAATATAATATTAAATTTATAAGAAGAAAAAATAATAATAAGGAAATTTTCATTTCAAACTAATCAATGATAAGCCAGAAAAATGGTACGACAAAAATTTTATAATCATATCCAAATAGCCCAACCAAATACCAATGTGTAAGATAAAAAATTATCATCCTATGAAGAGGGGACAAGATGTGATTTTTTATTACCTTTACCTAAATTAGAGGGTTCATTATGGTCTTAGGTTTCTCTAGGATTGGTTGTAGGAACACCATTCCGAATAGGAGTCCGTATTAAGATTTTTTTAGGTTTGAAAAAACATATTTGGAAAAGGTAAAAATTCTATAATTTGGATAGCAAGGGGGAAAGAGGATCTCAGGTAACATGTAGTCTTACGTACTCTGGGGTAGTAGTATGAGGTGTCATATCGGTGGTAATAGGTATGTCCTCCTAAGCACAAATAGTAGTTAAATAGACATAGTGAAATGGTTTTATCATAATTGGAAAATGTTATAATTATGTTAACAATTCCATACATAGTGCTGGTGAATTCATTTTTCTCTTCTATAAAAATATTAAAAAATGGATCCATGGCAATTAGCTGATAAATTTTTTCTTTAAAAGCATTGGTCAATAGAAGAATTATTAAATTATCTACTAAATACTTACCTGAATATTCATCTCATTCATGGTATAAATTAGAGACACATCGTAATTTTTAGATTTGGTTACGGTTTCTATATCTACCCTCATGTCATTCATCTACTCCTAGATCATCATATGATCATGAGAAGTATTATGATCAAACCTTTCCAATGATTACTTTGGTATGGAAGGTGTGGTATCTGAACACAACATGAAAGACCACTCAGTTCTTCTCTCACAAATGATATGACCAAATAAATATCTAGAGATTGAGGAGGAAGAGAAAAGGTGGATGAAACTAAATTCGAATTATATACCTTCTCATGTAAGGGGTCTATTCTCGCTACAAAGGTTGACTTCACCACTTCAAAAATGGAATTTAGAGACTCCAACACACTGGTCTATCTTTTATTCTCATTCTCCACTTACTGAATGTGGTGAATCATCTTTGGTTTGAAATGATCTATTGGTAGATCAATCAAATATCGACAATCCTTTTAACATCACATAGTAACCAAACCAGGTTGGTTTTTCACCATCACATAAAACTCATATATTTTTTTTCATTGAACGAATTCATGTCACTGTTAGTGAAAACATCCTTGGGAACTATTTGTTAAGTAAAAGAATAAAATTATGTAGGTTGCATAAATGAAGATTCTGTAGGATCCTTTATAGCTGGAAATTCAATTCCACCATATATTGGTGGGATGATAACTTTATTTGACTCAGAGTAGTTCATTCCATGTATGACATACAAAGGAAAATTTTCATACTGTTGAGAAACTGGGATTATCCTATTAAAATAATATATTGAATATGTATTATTAAGAAAATATTTTTCCACTATAGGCAGATTTAGGGTAGGTTCAATAGTGGAAATAATAATTATCATCATATCAGACTTCTTCTCAAGAGAATAAGGTGAATATTTTATGTTCCAATCAAGTAAAATTTTATGTTAGTAGTAACATCAATCAACTATAAATTTATTGATTTCTCATTAGGAGTAGGGTCAACATTCGACAACCCAGTAACAAACTTTTCAACAGTAGCTACAACATTCATTTTCACAAAAAGAAGATTAAATTCAAAACATAGGAATTTCTCCCCCATAATTGATGGTTATTTTCCTCTATTATAATTTTTTTCTCAATTGGTGGACATACCATAGATTTATATCTACATTCATGTATAGAAAGAACAAGTTCATGAAGTATATCGGCCTCAATAGAACTAACTCAACCACTTGGTCATTCAATATCATCAGAAACACAATCAAGGTCACATCTATCAATATTTTCTTATTCTATATTATTTCCATCACCATCTGCATTCTCAAGTTCTCTGTTTTATCCATATTCATCATATATATCATTTTCATCACATTTATTTCCATTTTTATATTTTTTATATTATTTCGAAGAGCTCATAAATTGTTCCTCTCTTTAGAGTTCTATTTCATCATCTTAGATTCCTTCCTTTAGTAGTTTCTCTCAATATGAGAGAGACTTATCAGGATTGGGTTCTCTATAGGTAATATTAGGAGATTATAGTAAAAAATAAAAGTAACTACTATTATGAAATAGAATTTATCCTTTTCACTTCTAGAGACATTAGCCACGTTCTATACATCATAATCATAATACTCAACAACATTGTCAGGTTCCTCACCAGGATAAATACGTTATTTAGGTCTTGATTGATAGATAATAATATTGAATTCATCAAATTATTTTTCATCATAAGACAAAAATTTATTTTTATATAGAATATAAATTATTATCACTATTCTATATATTATCCTTGTGATGCCAAAACCACAACAATACTCCACAAATTATTCATGATTCCAAACTAAACTTTTAGCTTCCACCATTGCTGAAATAAACTTAATATATATCAATGTATTTGATCTACATGTATTCATACTCATATCTACCATATAAATCATTAGACATCTAAATAAATTGATTTTACCCATTCTATACATAATGAATAGGATTTTGACGTCTTGGTATTTTAAATTATCAATGTCCCTTTTACATGGGCCCAGAATGGGTTGAATGATATTTAAAAGTATCTTGCACTCTCTGTAAATATCTGATGCAATTGATCCTCAAGCTATTCCATAATTAGCTAATATAGAAAGGGAATCATCATAATGGAAATCATCCCTATCAACTACAATCATTACTTTGTTATAATTTTCAATACTCCCATGTGAATCCGTTAGAAATTCTACCCACTACTTTGATGAAAATATAATCTTATATCTATCTATTATTGACGTCACCCACACATCATTATCCTCATATTTTTACTCCAAAAACTGGTAAAACACATATACAAACATATGATATAAATTTATCTGGTTGGAAGAGAACCAATCCACTAACACGTGGTTCTATGTAACTTCAATCACTAATGAATTACATGAAATAATCCACTCTCCTTGAACTGCTTTATCTGGTACTACCAACCTCCTCCAAAACGTGTGATTTTCATGTATTAGTGTAGTATCTGAGAGGCTCGAATCACACTTGTTTTTCTTTTTAGGATGTGACCCGTCAACAGAAGACTCTGATGGTCACTTCAATCTAGGCATGGAGACCTTCTGAGTTAGTTTAGGTGATGTAAAAGAATGGTCCAGAGTCATGATATAAAGTGTCAAAATAGGTTTGTCCTGAGAGAAGAAAGAATTAAAAATAGATAGGCTACAATTAATATCTTTTACAAAACTCAGGATTTTAAAATAGATAATTGAGATAAAATTTGAATATATAAATTGAGAATTGAATTTAAATCTATTATAAGATTTTACTAAATAAAAAATAAAATTATTATTGGAGACATGAAAATAATCAATTGAAAAATAAATAAGGAATCAAGTTCAATAGTGATGCATACAATGATGAGACATTCACAACAAGGTGAAATTTATAATTGTGAGAAGTTCCAATTGTAAAAGGTATCAAAAGTGAAATATATAAAATGAGAGATGTTCAAAACAGTGATACATTCACAATGGTGATAAATCTACATTGTTGAGTCCCATAAATTTTAACATAAATTTTTTTATCATTCCTAATTCGTGATTTATGCAATTTATTCCATCATAATTCAATATCTAAGTGAAAATATAAGAAATATCATGTTCCATTATAGTATATTAAATTTTGATATGACCGAAATCTCAACAATTAATTCCATACATCAGTATGATTTGTTCTATTATGTGATACAATATTCTTAAAAAAATTATAGTAATTTTATAGTCATAATCTTTAGGGACAATTCAGAAATGATATACATAGTCTAGTAACATTTGTTTTTCCCAAAAACAGTATTCATAGAATCTAGATACAACTAATTATTTATTTTCAATTGTAGAGAGTGAAACATAATTCCATTTATTACCACACCATGTCACTATATAATTTATGAAAAGGTGAAAAGTTATAGAAGGTCTTTTTATATCTAATGTACTTCAATAAAAATCCATAAATTATTAACAAACTATGTAAAATGTTTTTCCTCCTTGATTTCTATTTTCCTTAATTAGTATTATATTTGAGGTATTTGAAAATTCATTGAATTGAAACCTTGTTTGAGTCTTCTATGTTTTCTTGAAAATGATCACACATACACAGACTAAATGTAATATCTAGTAGGCATGGAAAATGGTATAGAATAATTCAAATCATACCTATGTAACAAGTTTAATCCACTGGATTCCCAAATTCATCGATATAAAACTTACATGTGGTACCCAAAAGTGCATCTCTAATTATTGTTTTATCTAGAGTGAATTAATTTAATAGGTATTTTTTATATTTAATTTTATTAAAAATAATTATTCATTATTTTGAATATTTTTAATATGATGAGAGAATTTTAGTGCTCCCAATAAACATATTTCAAATTTATTTTTCATTATGTTTTAAGAATTAATACACAATGAATATTTTGGAATATCCAAAAATAATATCATCTATATATATAATAACAACTAAAATAACATTAGAAATTCATTATAAAAATGATATGATCAGCTATACCATTTGAAAAAAATTTAAATAAGAAAATAGTTGATCCTATCATACCAAACTCTTGGGGAATGTTTTAGAACATATAATGCTTCAGTTAGTTTCAAAACATTATATAGATCTTGTGGATTTTTAAAAATAGGGGTTTCTCAACACAAAATTCCTCAAATATATTCCCATGAAATAACGTGCTCCTAACATCCATTTTCTAATGTTGGAAATCTCGATGTGATGAATAATAAAATAGTATTATAATGGATTCAGTTCTTGCTACCAATGAACATGTATATTTGATGTCTATTCATTCTTTATGACTATGACATTGTGAAAAAATTTTAAACTTGTATCTTACTATAGAAACGTATTCATATACTTTCTTTTTTAATCACCCATTTAGATACTATAGTAATGTTACCTTCTACATGTTCCTATAATTTGTTTTATTCAAATTAATTTATCTTTTCTTTCATAAACATTACACATAATTCTTCATTAATTTCATCATTGATGTTCTTTGGTTCTAGTTGTGACAACAATTCTTGATGTTCAATAGATTTCATTTAAAATATCTAGTTTTTGTAACTATATATTGTTCTAAATGTACATAATCTTGAGTATTAGTTTTACGGTTACTAAAAACTCTATAAAAAGGGTCTAGAAACCTCAAGATTTTCTACGGGTTTTGATTTAGGTTTTGGATGTTCATCATAGTTGGATAATTTTTCTACATGATTTTCCGCAAAATCAGAGGGGATTGAATTTATGTTCAATTAATATATTTTATCCTATAAATCTTCTAAATGGATCTTAGGGTGTTTTGGATTTATTTTATTAAATTTTATATAAAAAAAACTTCCTCGGACTTGGTATTTTTATTAAAAACTCTAGAATTTTATAGAGGTTGAATAACCAAAAAAAATTACTTCACTTCATTTTTCAAGAAATTTTCCATGATTGTCATTAGTGTTAGCTTAAATGTCTTATGAAATAATCTATAAATTAATTAGCCTTGGGAATTCAGATATTCTAAATCTCATTAGGGGATTTCATCAAGATAGGTCTAATTAAAAAAAACTATTTATTATATATTATTGAACATTAACATCCACTACCCACAAATAGAAAGGTATATAATATAATATTAGCATATTCAAAGATATCTCTTGAAGTGCTCTATTTGTTCCTTCAACCACTCCAATACTGTTAGGGGACTTTGGTGTTGAGAAGTTACTACTATAGTCATTTCCTATGAAAAAAATATTCAAATTTATATTTTTAAAACTCATGGTAATGGTCACTTATTCGGGTATTAAATATATATCCACATTAGTTTTCTACATATATATTATATTTGGTAATGTAAGAATGTGATTCATTTAAGAGAGATAAAAAGAATATCCATGTGTACTGAGAAAATTCATCAACTAGTAATTAAACATAGTTCTTCCCATTTAGACAAGAATATATAGATTTTCTAAATAAATTAATATGAAACTTATCAAGTAGATTATAATTTGAAACATCATTTTTTTATTGAAAATAAATCTTGTGTTGTTTCCTTTTCTTCCATGGGTTACAAACATTGTCATTTGGGAAATCATGTTTTGGTAGAACCTAGACTAATACTTTTCTCGTAAGATTCTTATGTGAGTGAATATTATAGTTTCACGGTCTCTAATTCAAAATCCAATATTCATTTTGAAAGACACTATAGTAGGTAAAATTTTGAGAAATTAATGAATTCAAATTAAAACATAAACATTTTAATTCATTATATCTAATTAAAAAATTTCATATTTACCATCAAAATAATAACGTGCATTAATATCCAATTCAACATGAAAACCATCATAATGTAAATGTTTCATTCTAATAAAATTTTATTTCAAAAAATAAATAAATATTCCTCGGTAAATTAAAATATAAATAGCATTACCTATTTGGACAAGGATGATGATATTCACATTAGCATTGTCACCAAATGTGACACGACCACCATCAATTATTATTAGGAACTTGAAAATGAACATGCCTCATTTAATATGAATTGAACATCCATTTTCAATGTACCATAGAGTTCTAGTGGATGCATTTAATAAACTATCCTAAAAAAATATATAGATGGATATATTTTGGTACCCATATTTTCTTGGGTCAGTAATGTTTTGTAATCTGAGCATTGAGAACCCAAAATTATTTAATTAGTCTCTTATTAACATATTGTAAGAATTTTGAAATAAAAATATTATGTGGTCCTTATTTTAAATAATTGAGTGTAAAAATTCTAGATTTAGATTTAGGCACAAATGTGATCTTAACTGTTCTTCTATGTCCAGGTTTGTATCCCATACCTGTTAGATATAGTTGAGCATTCTTTTTACCTATGATCATTTTTTGTCTGTCTCTTCCATTGGTAAAATTTCTAAATCCATTATAAGTTGTTCATTTTACAATTTATTTTTAGTATTATCCTTTAGTAATTGATAATTTATCTCCCTCACAACAGTAAGGTCATATTAAGTACTTGTAGACGGAAATTGTTTTTCCTACATGAATTTATATTTTTCATTAAAATCATTATAATTGTCATCAATAATTATACAATAATCAATCATTTCATCTTGAGACATATCATATTCATTCTGTTCACTTTTAGAGTTATCATCAATATGCACATATGATGTCGTATGTACCTCATAGATATTAGTTATGAAGAAAATCTAGGCTCAATTAAGTTTCTCTTCATGATATAATTCAGAGTCACTATATATGTCTTCAAATGAACTCCGTGATTAATTCATGTATGTTCTAAATTTTATCTCCTTATCCTCATATTAGTTTTTTTATTTTAATTTTGGAATTTCATCTTTGGAATTTTCATTGAGACTTCATTCGTATCAAGTTTTCCCAATTTTATTATCTCCCATTTTTCAATCATTCATCTATTTTCCTATGTTATTAAGGTTTACCATATAAATAAGATTTATGTAAAATTTCATCATCATATGGAATGTTTACAATGATTTTTCTAGATGGTCCATTTCCTCATCAGTACTAGTTGGTCATTCACTATCCCTAGAACATCATATTGAATCTTTTCCCATTAGTTTTTTTTGATACAGTAAATATGAAATATGATGTCATTATTTTTGGCTCATTATCCTCATCTAAATTTAATTTAATATATTTTTTTTGTACATTATTAACATAACAATAAATTCCTTAACTGTTATTTTTCTAATGTCACATGACTCTCTAATTGAATGTGATATCCCTCTCCATCGTTGAGGAAGAAATATAAGTAGTCTCATAATATTATCCTTATCAAATATTGAAATTCATATGGATCTCATACAGTTGCCTATATTTTCAAACCTAATATATAATTTCTAAATTAATTTATCTCGATTCCTTTTAAAAGATCAATATATTATAGTACATGTATTCAATGTCATTTCTTTTTCATTAGTTGTTCCTTCATGAGAACTATCTAATGTGTACAAAATTTCAATTGTCATTTTACTAGAATGAATTATATTGATTTATCCTCTCCTAAATCAAAATAAATTTGATTCATAGAATTGTTAATATCATTATATGAATTTTATTATAATCACCCCAGGCTCTCCTAGTATCCGTAGGTATCTCAAAATTATCCTTAATATTAGACCAAATATCAAAACCCAAGCTCTATATATTTATTTTCATTTAGTATTCCACTGATCATAATTATTTCTATTTAAAAAAAGGAGGTCTATTAGTTTCTGAACCTTCTTGTCTATAAACCATTTTGATAATTAAATATAGAAATAATACTAATTCATGGTCTTTAAATCCAAAAAAAGTGTTAAAATTTTTCTCAACAACTTTGTTACCAATTCCAAACCATTGATACCAAACATTGGCCAGAGTGAGTATCTGAAGTGGGGGAGAATTGGGTACCCAATAGAAAATTCCTATAAAAATATTTTAAAGTATAATCCTCTAATTAAATTAAACACAAACCAGTTTATCAAAACAATTGGTAGATATATGTTTTAATCATTTAAAATACTATAACTAATTAATTAGGTATTGGATAAAATAAATTTGAAAAAAAAACTTTTAAAATATATTTAGTAAAAAAATATCATATAAAAATAAATGAGGATAATCTATCAATGAAATTTTTTTAGAGTTAAAATATATTTTTTTAATGTAAACAAAATAATGAAAACAAAACACATAGGGGAAAAGAATACAAGTGGGGTAGTCTCATTGTAAAACAAAGTACCCTATAATTGGAAATCACTGCTAACAAAAATATTATATAAAAATAAATTATTTATCCATAACCAAGATCATGTATACAATAGTAAGAAATCTGTCTAGGCCACATAGTGACATCTTCCATAGTAACTGTGGGAGTACAAAAGATAGCAGTCCACATAAGGACTTAATCTATATTAAGTGTGGGAATGATGCTAATGTTTTTTTGGAAATATATCTAAGTATCATCTAGTTTAATATTGAATAAAATGGGTGTTGAAATATATAGTATGCACACACATATAATAATTTAATGAAAAACTAATATAATATGTAAAATTTAATTAAATCATAGTGTTTTTATATTTGATATGATATTTTTCTTGTTACACTTTTTATGTATTTTGTATGGTATCAGAGGTTGTTTTGATATAATTTTCTGTAGAATAGAGTGTATTAACTTATTAGGTTATAAAAATAAGGGAATTAAAATGTTTCATTATGAAATACTCCTCTTTTGTCATGTCCAATTAAGATTCATTATGGAAGATCTACTTGTTCATGAAAAATGGTTCATGTCACTTCACTAGTGCATGTCACTGTGTGTACGTACATTCAAGTTATGTACGTCACTATGAATGAAGGAGTCTACTTGATCTATTAACAATAGGAATAGAAATGATAATCCCCCTGTGATTTTTTCCTCATACTGGACATTATGACATGAATTTTAATGCATCTCTATCAAGAAATTAAAAAACTATCATTAAAATAATTTATGTAATTAAATTACATAAAATAAACCTTACAGACATAAAATTCAGAATTAATATATAACAGTGGGTGTGACATAAAGGATTGGTGACACAATTGGTGAGTGTCTATAAAAATCATGTATCTTGATCTGGTAGGGAGAAACAATTTAGAGGTCTCTTAGAGTCTGGCAGTGAATCAAGGTCTGGTGGAGTCATAGATTCTGTAAGTGACTAAGTGTCTGGAAATGACTTGTATCAGTGGTATATAAGGATTGTAGTGACTATTCTCAATGGTAGGTTATTCCCAATCTTATCTGCATTTTTTTCTCATGGTGATTTATTATTGACAATGATCCATCCCATACTTATTTTAAAAAAATTGTTTGGGTAGTATAATAGAATTGTGATATATCAATGTATTAATTTTTAAGATTTTATTACTAGAGGATACATAACTAGGATAGTGATCCATCCTATCGAAGTGAAAAATTCTATACATTACCATAATTATGTTCTGGAGGTGATTCAAGGTGATGGTGACATATATTTTGGAAGTGACCCAACATAAATAGTGAGTCATTATCTATTGGTGACCCATACTTTGGAAAATTTCACCAATCATTATTAAAGGATAAAGTGATAATAGAAAACATAAAACTAATTAGTTATCATAAAAACATGATTTTTTGATAACCAAAACATGGTAGTCATCAACCTCAGTAGAGTTTCCAAGACTATTTTTATAGACTAATGGAATATACAACCCTATATATTATGTTTTTTGATAAAAACCATCTCTTTGTAGATAAAAATAGGATGGATCTAGAAATTATTGAGATCCGTAATATATTGTACCAAACACAAATTAATTACTAACAATATTACTAAGAAAAAATTTAAGAACAACAAATAGATGATTTGGAGCATCAAAATAAAATGAGGGAAGAAGATAAATTTTTTGATGAAGTAATTATACATTGTTAATGATATAGATATATGTTTTGAAAAAAAAATTAACTAGAGATAATGAATTTGGTACCATATGATCAATGTTAATCATTACTCTCTATCAACCCTTGATGTACATTGATGTTCCGTGATCATTAAAAAAATATTATTCAAAAAACATGATTATGAAGATATTTTGGTGAAGCTTAATGTTCCTAAAATGTCAACATGTTAATGTTGGGTGAAAAAAATCCTAGGGGATGATTCATTTCTTACTAATATATATATTGAAATTTGATCAAATCACAAAATATTTTTTAATAAGTATTCCAAAAAAAACTAAAGGGAACTATTCCAAAAATGTCTTTATGGATTTACATACCATGAATACAAACCTTATAAAATTTTATGAATATATTTCCCTCAATTCACTAATATTTTTATTTTTCAAGAAGTGGTAAGGCGGTGTGGGGAACCAATTTTGGTCATATCTAATTACGATCCCAGTATTACATCTATGATCCATTTGTTTCTTCAATATTCCCCCTAGAATATGTCAACAATAAATAAATCATATTGTACCTAAACTACATCTAATTATAAAAGTTAAATTACTACCAATTATGAAATATAAATGGATTTATTTATGGGATTAAAAGATTCAAAGATCAATATCTTCAATTTATTGAGTATTCATACAACAATATGTATTAGTATGTATTCATATAAACCTTTATAATTCCTTGTATTGAATTTTACATGGAACATTAATGATTTATAATGAATTTAATTAATAGAATTTTTATCAATGAACACAGTAAACAAAATTATAATAAAGGTTCATTATTTTTTGATATACATTTGTTGGGGAATAGTTACCAAAAGTCATATGATTATAGTCAAAGAAATGATCTTTAGATATCTATTTTTGATAAATCAATAAAAAAAATATATCCCCAAAATTTTTTCATTTAGATTAGAATGACTGGAAAATTAATCTACAGTAACTTTCCCCATTGGGATTAGTGATCATATAATTCTTATGCCCAATCAAATATCATATCCACCATATGTGGATTATGTTACCAATGTGTTTCAAATTTCTTTTTAGAGAATTCTCCAATCGAATCCATTATATTCACAAAATAATTATGATCAATATCTATAGAAATGAATATATAATAGGGGTAATACATTAATAATAAATATCGAATAAATATAACTTCCCACTCCACCAGATATCTCTCTCATTTCCAATCTACGGTATCAGCTTTAAAATTTTTAACTACCATCCTCATTCAGTGTGTTGGTTTCCACATTCATACATACCTCTCCATACACTATTGATTTCATATATTTATTCTTCTATTTTTCCTTCCCCTCTCATTTTTGTTATTTTTATCTCAATTTTGTTCCATGTATATTTTGATATAAAAATCATGAATTTTAAGGTTTCGATAGGATTCCATTGAATCACTTTTCAATTGGAAAATTTTTCTAGAGTCTATACTATATTTTCTAATCTAGATCTCTTTTGATATAATTTGATATTATAAGAGTACGTGTTTTCATATCATTATAGGATTTAGGCTCCTTTATTTTCTACCAATTCATTGCTCCTTTTTATTTTTTCCCTACACATATGTGATCAATATCAATTCTATCAACCACAAACCTAAAAACATTTTTCATGAAAAAATCAACAATAACACACCATTGTTCTTGTATAGTGTTCCTCACATTTTCATGGGATTCTCTATTCAAGAAATTAATTGTGAATCCAATGAGATTTTTTGAGGTGTCATATTTCCCTCTCTAGTAATGGTTAGTTAGATCACCATTGTTGTTATACCTTTTTCTAGTTTCTATTTATATTGGTTCTATAATGTTATTCATTGTAATAGTTTGTGTATAGAATGTGTGTTTGGAAACACATGTTATTTTTTATTCTGTGATTTTGTTAAGGTAATTTTTTTCTATGTGATCTATATCTTATAAGAAATGATTATTTTGTCACAATTCTGATGACACTATCTTTCCATGTTTTCTAACCAGTAGTAATAATTTTATTGATATTTGTATTGATTAAAGGTTTGTTTCCCTATATAATTACATGGATAAATTGTGTTTATATATAGAAATAGTTTTTCCCAATTTTTTTCTATTATAATTTATTAAAGATAATTCTCTAGGATTCCAATTATTATTGGACTTCTAGTACGGAAGATGATGAATTCATAGATTTGTAGTTTCTATTTTAATGGAAGGTTATCTGTGATGTTGGTGACTGTTTGGTGTTGTATATTTTATTTCCATCAATTATATGTCAATTTTTTTGTGGTAATTTTTATTCATTTGTGTTTTGAAGAAAATTTGATTGTGATGTGTGGGTCTAGGTTCTTGGCATAAGGAGGGTCATCGTCTAAGATTGTTTTTTTAATTCGTAAATAGATAGATTCTTACTAGTGTGCTGGATAGTGACATTAGACTTCTTCTTATTTGGTTCATATCCCAGGGTGTGTTGTATTTCAAGGAATTCATGTGTGTCTTTTAGTTTATTATTATTATATTGATTCATGTTATTACAAGGATATGATGTGAGGATGTTTGTTGGAGTTTGAATTTTGAATAGGTTTAAAATTTGTATTTTCTTGCATTTTATTTAAATGGATTAACTATAAAACAAAAATATATTTTCATTGAATGAATTATTTCATTATATATTTAATCAATTTTCAATAAAATGAAAAAAATTGATGTTACTTTATTGAATCTGTATATATATATTGAGGAAACATGGGAAACTATGGTTTTAAGATAATAAATGAATCCACATTTATTGAATACTAATTAAACAAGTTAAAATTTTGAGCATTAAATTTATAAATATAGAAATATTTTATTTACAAGAGATTTTTTAATTATATTTAATCGTATGAATATATAAATATATACATGTCTAATATTTAGGTAAAATGACAAAAAAAAACATATGAACCAAATAATTAAAACATTAACTATTTTAATTCATTAACAAATAAAATTATATATATATGGTAATAAAACTAAAAAAAATTTAATTATAGTGTAACTGTATAATATATATATAATGATGAATATTTTAAAATCGAAAGGGTTGTAGTTTCATAGTAGCCTCAAAATATTAATCTACATTATAAAAATAAATCTACGAATTCCAAATATGTTTTTTATTTTTTAAAAGATGTAGAAATATTTTAGAAAATACTTATAAAGTGAGCAATGAATTATATAATTGGAATTTTTAGTGACAGTGGCAATGTATTATACAAACAGAACAGAGAGGGGTGAAGAATTAGGATAAGTAAAATTATTCTACAAATCCTAAGTTCTCTTTTAATAAATATATCCCCTTTTTAAAAAAATGAATCCTATTAACATAAAAAATGGATCTCTAACTTTTTTATATGACATACACAAATATAATATATAGATAGTAATATTAATATTAACACATTTTTTTAATGGTTAAACAAAAAATATGTGATACATAAAATGCGTTGTTCTTAGGATATCCATTTTATTGATTTCTCACAATGGAAATGTTTGTCAATTATACTGGATTGGACATGGATTGACATGAAAACAATATTTCTATATTAAATAATAATTTTATCTCTATATTAAATATTTTATATTGTTAAACTATATAAAATTAGTGAACAAATATTTATATTGTGTCACAAAGGCTTAAAAAAAGTGGGTCCTCTTAGTACATTCTTATTATCTTAAAAGTGGTCCAACATATTGTTCAGTGATACCTTCACACCCAAAAAACATATCCACATCCTCAAAACTAGTTTTTTTACTACACAAATATATTGAAGAATTATTATTCAATCTTGGAATCTTTTTTTCACAAATTTCCAATTCATTTTATAACATGTTTGTACGACATGATCTAATCATTGATTCAAGAACTCGACTACCAATGATAGTTTGGAATAATCTCTTGATAGTCATCCATTCTCTTTATTAATTAAAAACATTGACTATAATATCATACCATTTTAATTTTCAAGAAATTTCTATTTAGGTATAATTTTATTCTTACTCTCTCACTTATTAATCTCATTATTTTCATCCAACCTCTACTAAATAATTCTTCTCATACAATCATGATTTATAGCTTCCCCCTATATTCACATAACCTACAAATTTTTATTTTCACACATTCTTATATACATAGTATAAATTGGATTTATACCACTATATAATATATATTGTTCCTCCCAATATATAGTAGTGGATTCTTGTTATTGTTCATCCTTATTTGATATATTTTTAGTCTTCCCACCTTCCTCAAACCATAAATATTTACCACATATAATCTCTTCATATTTTTTCTTGGATAAATTAAACTATTTAGAAAATAGAAAACTCCCCATTTAGTGGAATCATTCTCTTACTAATAAAACTGAAAAATAAATTTAATTCATAACTACATGCAAATACAGTCTTTAGAATGATTTTTCATCTATTATTTTTCAACTTTTTAAATGGGTGATTTCAATTATTATTTTCATTAAAACACAATCCGACTATGTATTATAAAAATAAAAATTTATTCATTATTATTCTATTAATATCATATGTGATTGTATCTACCTATTTTTATTATTTTCCCATGTTACATTTTCCACTAAATACTTCTCCCGTAATCAAACAAAATTATTCTTCCTAGGTTATAAAAAATGTATGACACAATGATAGTTTTTTCATGGAGATCTCTCTAGTTGTGTGAGTGATTTTTTGAATCTTGTATAAATTCTATATTGGAATTTTAAACCTCATGTTTCATCATTAGTTCACAAACATCTTCTCAATTGGGAATAAAAATTGATTCTATGATATTATATATATTATTATACAACTCTAGTATTGACTTGAATTCATTTTCATTATTCATTTAAACATTGTAAAATAATTTCACCACATGTAATTCTATAGATGAGTGTCTATATTTTGATCTTATTCCCCCTCACCTTGATGACCACATTCTCAGATATTTATCTCGTCATTGAAATTCAATTTGATTTGTTATACATGTTTTAGTAGTATAATAATTAACCAAAAAATTTATCACTTCAGAATCATTAATCTATAAGAACTCGTTTTTTCAACTCTAAACTTCTAAAAAATTTCTATGTATTAAATCATACTCTAAACACTGTAAATATCTATATCATATAACAATAATGTTTATTCCAAAAAATTATATGTAGGTTCTTATATACTTTATTTATACATTATAATTCATTTATTGTATTATATTCATCATATAAAAGTCATACATTCTCAGGGAACCTCCTGACTTCAGAAAAAAATTTGAAATATAAATTCTCATATTTCTAATAAGTGGGGTACACAAATATTTTTAAGGTTACAAAAATAAGAAATGTCATAAAAATGACATAAAATTCACATGCCTTTGGAAACATTGTATGTGGTACTTGTAATGTTTTATGACATAAATAGGATGTTAGAAGGTGACTTAAAATTCATTTGATAAAAATAATGTAATATGTGTTATAGGTAAATTCATACACCATAGGAACATTACATTTTTATTCTACACTGCTAGGATTGAGTATTTTTCCACTTGGTCTTAAAACCACTTAAAATATTTTCAATCCATCCTAAATCCTTCATCCCATTTTATTCTTTATTATATTATGGTTTACACAGTCTAAAAATGTGAATGATATTTTTCCAATAATCAATATTTCTTCATCTAACACATTAAAACTATTAAAATCAATTTAATTATAGATCAAAGGTATATTCATTATAGTTCAATAGAAAACTCTTTGTTATAACTTCCCCACTTCCATGTAAATTTAGAATACAATAATTAACCCCTCATAGAATTATTTGAATGTAGTTTATCTATCCAATCATATAATTTTTTGGTATTATAACCAAGAATAAAACTCTTACATGTTTTTTTCCAACATAAAACACATACTAATTTCTATTTTAAATGGAGTAAAAATCCTCACCACTATTAATATTTATCACATATTGACTTCCCTTCATATTGAATACCAATTTACAATACATAAAAATTGTTATTCAAGCACAATAAATGATTATAAACATACCCATTTATATTTTTTAATTCCAAATTTCTATCTAATGTATATTTATATTTCATCTAAGAATTAAAAAAAATTAAAATTTTGAATAAAATTCACATATTAACATTATCTGAATTAATTGAATATATATTTACCTAATAAATTCAATAAATTTAAATACCATTGTTTTGATGGTTCATTTTCATGTCCTAAATGACTATTTTGTTACTAATAAACAAATCTTCTACTCATTTTGTCCTCCCTCGTTTTGATAGAATCATTCAATTTTAAAATGAGAGATGGTTGGAACCATATATTGTCTATGAAATGAGTTATCATGTAATTCAATATAAGTCCAAATATTTCATCCACTAATAAACGAATAGGGATGAATTGATAAAACAAATATGTCTGTAAGAAAAATTACATTATGGTACCATCTCTTAAATACACATATATAGGAGATGATCAAATAATTTATTTAGTAATAATTATAATCGTCTAGTACAATAGAACACTCATAAAAACTATTTCCAGTAAATTTTTAATTTCTTATTTGTTTATATAATCACCCCACATGATAAGTATCTTAAATATAATCCAAACTAATTTTTATGGTGAGAATAATATCACCGCATTTAGTTTGAAATGGGATGGATATAAATAAATATATAAAAAATTGAGAAATCTCTAGTTGATTTATATTATTTGATATCTTCCTATCAGGGGATTCATTATATGCAACAGAATGGTTATTTCCATTAAATTATAAAATAATAAGTCAAGATTGATACCAATTGTGAAATAAATTCTAATTGAAACATGCTATAATGGATAATCCTTCAAGATGTATAGAAATTATATATTGTATCACGTTTATATCATATGTTTCACATAAATTCCATACCATTGTTCAGAAACAAAAAATTATAGGAAGAATTTAATTGTTAAAAATCACTTCAACGTGAGAAATAATGCTGGGAACTATTTCCCAATAAAAATAATCTCTTTCATTATGCTTTAATGTTTTTTTTCATTTTTATGATTACATCCTTTCTTATTTACCAAACCCCTTCTTGTATTGGTATCATGGGATTCCCAAATATTTATACATCCCATTCATCTGCAATATTCTACATCAATATACAAATTAAAGAATATTCCAAACTTTTCACATACTCCATCATAATATCCTTTTCTTAAGGGTTTAGTAATATGATTATGTAACATACATTCAAATTCTTATAAAAATTTGGTGTGTTTTATCTTTATTTATAAAAGAGTTTCTGTATAGATCATTAATTATTTCCATATGTATTTGAATAATTATTTTATTTCCGGAAGCCATGTCATTAATAATTTTTTACAATGTTGAATGACATTAGGAACATCCCACACACAGAATCATTAAATTTTAACTTTACCTCTTTTGGATGCTTCTTAACTACATCACAAGGAGTTTAAAAACAAATTCCATTCTATTACCCATCTATTGAACAGATTATGTTTTATATTCATATTTTATCCCACTTATATAGAATGTAATGTCCATTATAGGATCATCAATTATATGGAATCCCTTTCAACACTTGATTCATATTCTCCTAGTCGGTTTGATGCAATTATTACACTTCTTCACTATAATTATGGGAGTAGCATGATAAATGTACACTTTCACTTATTTATCTATTATTGAAGACATGATTAATTCATTTATAATTATTTTATAAACTGAATTTTTTTATTTAATCCTTCATCCACAAGTGTGTTCTATTGTCTCAAGGGTTTCAAACAATCTTTTTTAAAATCATCCATTATTATAAAAACTTGTAGAAGTCCAAAACAAATTTCTATATGTTTTTATTGGTATGTTATTTTTTATCAATGGAATATCCATTAGTTATATAGGTATGCTCATTATTTTAGCTCTCCTACCCTAAATACCAATCCCCATAGAATATCTAAAATATTTGCAATTTTCTTAGTAGTCCGTGGATAAATATACATAACTCTTGCAGCACAAACTACTCCCAATTAATCTTTTTCTTTTGATAGAACATGGAATATATCCATATTGACTTCCCTAATTATATTGGGATTAAAACCCTACAATTTGGGCTCTATTATTGAAAAAATGTATTTGGGAAAGGTTTACCCTTACTAATAATTTTTTTGATGGGTTTCTAACATTTTTCTCCCTTATATTTGTATATTATATGAATGTAAGTATATTGAACAATAAAATAAAATTAATAAAAACCTATTATATTGTGTTTTTGGTTACTTGTCTCTAGGATATTGAGGTTTAATTACATATAGGAAATTTGATTCTTTTTTAACAATGAATCATAGATTATTATAGAATAAATACACATTTCGGTTGATTTTATTACAATAATATATTTCCCAACATATTTTTCTATTCTAGCTTATGTGGTTGAAATATTTCATATCATTAAATCAAAATATATACATATTATATTTTTTATGTTCATTAGGTCTTTATGTTACATTACTATTAAAATAGGATTGTACATCATCTTTTTCACGAGATCCTTATGTATTAAACCTAACTCTTTAAAATATTTTTCATGACCTGTTACCATTTTAAAGAACTTTAAATTGAGTAGTTTTAGCATCCTTTGAGTCCTTATGAAAATTATCCAAATACTTGAATACCAATTCGATATCTTTTTGAAAAAAAATCATATTCATACCATTTCGAGTCATTATATATCATTTAAATTCATTCCATTCTAAGAGATAAATTTACTTATGATAATTTAATATGCTTTGTGAGAGTGTTACAGTAGATCACATTTTTTCAAGTGATTATTCCATTGAATTATCAACTAACAGTAGTTTTGAAATTTCATCATAAATTTCAATGATATAATAAAATAAATACATGAGCAGATTAATTTATCTTTTATCATCGATTCAATTAATATAAAATAAATATCACTATCTGTCTAATTGAATTAAGATTTAATAATACTCATAATGCATTCATTGGAGGAAAAATTATTAATAAATGTTTCAAAAAACTCCTTATTATGATTTTATTTACCTAATATAGTATATAATTTATTCTTTTTATCTTTTCTATATTTTATTACCCCTTTTATGACCCTATTTTAAATACTTTCTATGAAAAATAAATCATTCTTGACAATAATGGAATTAGTTTATTTAATCTAATTCACATTTAAATTCAATTCAATGATGTTTCAAGATGTGAACTACACATAATATAGTTAATTGTTTTTATAGAAAAATAATTAAATCCCGTGATAGGAACAAAGGATTTGAAAAAAATTAGAGTCCCAATAGATCATGTCGACGTACCAATGTAGTGGTGGTTAATCAGGTTTTATCAAACTTTTCAACCAAAAATCTACTTCTCTTTTGATATATTAAACACACTCAGTTTTTTCAAAAATTCACTAGTAAGGATGTAAATAAATATTTTTAAATCAATATAAAAATTGATATAAAATTAAATGTTGGAAAATCTATTTTTTCCTGGTTTCTCCCCAATGTGGGAAACATACTTTTTATTTCAGTTCTGATATTCTAGTTAATAATTCTTATCTAATAATATTATTACTAATTAGTGTGGATTTGTCATTAAATATCCTGAAAATTGTCTTTTAGTATTACAAATGAATGTGTTTATAATATTACATAGCTGAACTACTAAAACTATATCAAAAATGTGAAGGGATCATTGAACTACATCAAATTGTATTCAAACTAGTGCAATAATAGATATTATGCTTCATTATCCATCACATCATTGAATTACATGAAATGAATATACATGAATTTCTATTCACCCTTAATGTATATCAACTTCATAAAACCTAGATTCTTCTACTACTTCAATGTATTAAATTGATACTCATAAAAAAATGTTCACTCTTAAATCCATAACAATAATTTTTTTTCAAAAATATCAATTTTAAACTATTAGAATTAGTATTTAATAAACACTCTTCTACAAAATATAAAGAATTGAATTAAGCTATTTATCATTTATCAGTCATCTTTAAGAACACATTTCATATTGTCTTACATGGAGAATACTATAAAATGAAAACACTGTGTATTTATTCTCTATTTGGTCACTAAGTTGTTAATATATTGTTTCTCAAACAATTGTGATGTGGTAGTTATTATCTTGAAAAACATATCATAATCTTCCTCCTATTATCATTACTCCACTATGTTTATTTTCTACCCACATTATCTGAAAAATAACGTGTTTTATATATATATTAATATCTCAAAACGTCTATAACATGAAAAAAAATCTATATAAAGTTTCATCTTATTGTCCTCTTACTATTTATATTTCATTTAGATTTACATTGTTCTATTAGATAACTAAAAAATATAATATAAAACACATTTGAGGGACATAGTCATTTTTAAAGTAACTTATTTTTTATAACAGAAGAATCATTCTTTTTAAGTAGTTTTTTAATATTCAAAAAAAATTAATTTTTGTAAATAAATAATTATGTACACGCAAGAAATTTTCCAATGATTATTCATATTTTTTTCAATTATAAAATATTGACAGTTACCAAGACACTTTTATTTATACTTTTTCTCCCATAATGTATTATAAAAATACACATTTCTTCTTTCTTTTCATCTATATATCATATATGAAATATATATCTCAATTTTTATAATGTGTTTGAGTTCTACTTCAATAAGAAATATGACACACATATTTTTATAAAATATTTATTCCATTATTGTAAAAACATAGACAACGTAAAAATTTATGGCATTGTTCTCTCTCTTTCAATGTTAATGAATATATGATACTAGTACACCATATATCATAGACCTATAATTATTAGATAGAATCTCAGCTCCAAATTTCTTCACTGATCATTTACTCAAAATTATTTTTGATATTTCAACCTTTTATTGTTCCATGACAATCGAATTAAATTCATCTGAATTTTCATGAAAACCCTATCAAACTAATTAATCACAATTAACTTTTTATATTTTCATCAGATCAATTTTTTTTGTTTCCTACAAAATTAATATCATTATATAAGTCTTGAATCATGGAATATTAATAGTTTATGTTTTTTAATCTAGATCTACTAGAAAAAAAGCATCCCTACTCATTTCCTATTTATAATGTAATATTTAGTACGCATATATTTTTACTCTTTATATCATGATTTTTTTATTCATAAAAAGTAATGTGATTATCATTTTGAGTGTATTCTTAATATGAAACTAAATATAATTTGTAAAAAATAAACAATTACATTTTCTATAGATTTATATTACTTTATATGATTTTGAATACCATTTGGGAAAATTAAAAATTAAATTCATTCTTAGCGTGACTCCCACTTTTAACATATTTTTGATATTCTACAATTTCATTAGCTCAAAAGAAGTTTAATTTAAAACATTGAAAAGTCATATAATAAGAGATAATTTATAGAGAATGACATCAATGTCATACATTTTGGGAAAATAAATATTAATAGAACATATGAAATTATGAAATGACTTAAAAACCATAGGATATAGTTGATTTCATATGTAAAGTTCGTATAGTCAAATGTCATAGTAATTTTCTATCTTCAACATAAGATTTTATGAATTGTAAGAATTAGCTCAAAATAACAGCCAATCATATATATAATTATTATAACCATGATAAATGTGAGTTTTTCAATTTTAAGTATCAAGAATTATAGGTATCACTATGAGAATTTCAAAAATATTTAATAAAGAATTATTCAAAACAAGAAACTCATTAAATTAAATTGAATACAGTTGTAAATAATATTCTATAATGGTCAGTAGCTATTTTTATTCCCTTAGATTACAAATTAATTTCATATATATTAAATAGAACAGCAAACATCAATATATGATATTTACACGATTTTTCACTCTCCATTGTTCTAATTTAATATGGTTCTAATAATAGAAATTTCTCCAGAAAATTTCTATGTCACCATAAATCATGTGATCTTTTGCATGTTCCAAGAATCCAACTTCTTGCTTATTTTTCTCTTTACCAAATATAAATATTCCATTTTAATATAATAAATTGTATATAAATAAATATTCAGATTATAATATCCTAATGTATTTTGAATCTCCCCTATTCATTTTTTAAATTCATATATTATTTCAAAATACATTTTATATTTACTCTCCAAAACTTAAAATAAATGTAATAATGGGAGAGGATTTCTATTGTATACAAATATTGATTAGAAAAATTTGAAATGTTATTTTTCAACTAAATAGATACAAATTCTGATAACATGTCTGAATAGTAGGGTTGAATTATTCTAATTAAATATTAATTTATTTGGAAAATTATATATTATTAATTTTATTCCTCCCCCAACATAATTAAATTCAATAAATTCCATATTGAGAGAATGGTGTCTCCACATGTTCTCTTTTAATGAGATGCTAACTAGTTAACTCTATGTATGCATGTCTTATCTGTTTAATATAAATAACAGTGTCCAATTAAAACAAAACACATGATAATAAAAAAAATCTAATTGATTTAAAAACTCTAAAAATATTTTCTTGAGTGGGTGTATATATATGGTTTATCATGTAATATTAAAAAAAATTACTTCAAAATAACCCAATCATTAATTTATTCATGTGAAATTATTTTTCTTCCTTTGGTTATATAATCACTCCCATATATAATTAAAATCAATATTAGATGAAATGAAAATGGATGAATGTGAATAATAAAATATCATTATGTTTTGAATGGGATATCTATAATTTTAGAGTTATTAAACATTATAAAATCATTAGTCACATTTCTTCATTCGTAGCTCCATGTCAATGGATTATTTCCATATAGCACCATGATTTTTTCCATGATTATTTATACTCATTGATAGGCCTATAATTAATTTTCCAATAAATTAAAATTAACATATTCCATTATAGATAATCCTTAATTATTTCTAGAAACAATATCTTTCATAACTTCCCTTCTTTCTATCCCCACCTACTACTCCCTTCAATTGAGAAAGAAAAAACTGATGTGGGAATAATTTTCCTCATAATCTAATCATTGATGAGTGAAACATGGTTGAGAACTATTTACCAAAAACTTATACAATCTAACATGATTCTATAAAATATCATTTTATCTTCCTGAATTCATTTTTTTATTTTCCAAATTGCCTTTATATTTGGGATGTA
The DNA here is from genome assembly GCA_963277665.1 of Viscum album. NCBI lineage: Eukaryota > Viridiplantae > Streptophyta > Magnoliopsida > Santalales > Viscaceae > Viscum > Viscum album. The sequence continues at coordinate 1,120,674,392 of OY728120.1, forward strand.
ATGTATTCTACATGATTTTAGCTCTCTCATTTCCCTGAATGGAATTATTTACCTTAAAGATTAGATGGAATTTATTCTTTTACTCTTTTCTTATATTATTATCATTTTAAAACTGATTATGATATATTTATAGGCACACATTATTCACATTCACAAACATATTTTGGTGTGTTTTCTACTTATACGTAGTAACATTCCTAAAAAAAATATTCCTTGATTATTTCATATTGGGTTCAACAATTCATCATGTTATAAGACATATGTCATATACCTATTGGAAATTTATTCATCCTTAATTAAAATACCAAAATATCATTCATTGGAATTAAAAATTCCCTTTTGGGGGTGATTCTAATTTTCTTCAAAAACAATTACAACCACTAATCCATTCATGATATCCCTCTCTCAGATAGATTATATTTTGGATTCTATCTTCCTACATTTCACATGGAAATTCATGGGCATATTTAAATTGTATTTGATGTTCCTCATTATCCAAAATATAATATTATTATCAAATATGGTTCCACTCCATCATAACTATTATTCATTAACTTCAATAGAGTATCGAGTTTGATAATGTTTTTCAAAAATTTATCTCCAAAAGGTCACTTCATTCATATTTTCATAGTTTCTTATACTATATTTTTGGAATTCTCCATTAATTACATCGTATTTTTCATGGGATGGTAGATAATAATACTATCAATAATAGTAGGAATTATTGTTTATAATTTAATAAAATACCTTATAAAATACAAATATATTTTCCCTAGACTGATTATTCTTTCAATTTGAAATATTTTTCATCCTAAGAAAAGTTACACTTTTTTAAGATATTCTCCAAATAATATCTAAAATTATAGAATGTATACATGCTAACATACTCTTTAAAAACCCATGTACATCATTGGACATATAAAAGTATAGCAATAACTTAATATTAGTATCATTCTCTAATTAAACTTGTAGTTTTCCAAATTGATTACCTTTTTGTTTTGGGTTGGAAACTAAACATATTGGGCATTATTTTTTTTGGAAAATTTCTTAGGAATTCATAAATAAATAATTGAATTATTTTTTGGCTTTAAATTTATTTTGTAACTCTTAATTGGTAGAATATTTTAGAATTAATATATATAAATAGTTGAGAAATGTTTTGTGAAAATGATTCTATTGAGTCGTGGGTTACATTTCTCCCTGATCTTTATGGGAAATAGTCACCAAATTATCTCAATAAATATGACAACAAATTTTGATCCAACATATAATAAATACTCATTTCTGATGTCAATTTGGAAGGATCATTTTTCACAATAGATTTTGATGATAAAAAATGGGTGGTTCTCTGAATTTTCCCATTTACCTAAAACTCAATAAACCCAATATTTATTATGTCCTTATACTATTCATGATAATTAGTCATCTCTACAAAATCATTCCTCACTATATTTTACCTATTACGATGAAATTTATTTTCCCCTAGGAATGGGTTTTTAAGATCCTTTCCCCTATTTTTATTTGTATCCTTTTAAGAAATCATGACATCTAATGTGACCCTATGAATACTTATCATTCATAAAACAGATATTTTATGGTTTAGAATTTACATATTGCATTAAATGTTTATTATTATCCCTAGGAAATAATTCCTAACCCATTCGGATAGGGATTAAAATATTTAAAATGCCTTGATAGTGAAAAAATGATGACCTCACAATGTTTCATGTGATGAATTAAAGGTAATACATTGATAAAAAATGTAATATAATTAACTATATTGAGACTACATTAGTGTGTTTATTGAATATGGGTTGGTATTTGAGGTATAATTGGGGGATGGTGGAAGCTATGTTTGAGGCATTAAAGTCTATTGGGTGGAAACAAATACATTTAATTATATTGACATGTTATCATGTATATGGGATCACAATACGTATTACATTATCTAATTGATATTTTCATGATTTTAACAAATATACTATATTTGAATTAGTATATATTCATAGAATTTATTATGGCACTACAATAGGGGTTTTTAGAGTTTCTATTGGCATGGATGCTAGTATAATTTCAAAAAAACATTCTAAAAAATTTGATGCATGATCTATAAACCATTTGAAATATTATAAATAGAATATGAATAATTCCATTATAAATAAAAAAATGTGGGTTTTATCCTTGTTTTTACTAGCCAGTGGGTATAGTGGATTTCATAATATCTTGAAACCCAAATATCTATATGCGATACTAAAAAACATATTATTTTCATTAAATTGTTTAATGAAAATAAGTTTGAAAAAATTATATCCATACAAAATAATTCAAATTATAGAGAAATAGTATTCAATTACAAAAAACAGACCATTCATGATTTAGTTCTATAAAATTGATCCATGTTATTATTTAATAGTACTAATATCTGATGGCGTCTTTTTTTACTTCTCTACTTATATTTTATTATACCACATTATATATTACTAATCTACCACACAAAACCCTAATAGAAATATATTAACTAACATCACTATTTATAACTAGTAGAATAGAAACACTTGATTGATGATTTGAGATGCTCAATAAAAGTGAATATATTTATTAATTAATTATTATCATATATGAGAATAATAGTAGAATTAGGATATGTTAATATATTAAATGTGTATGATCATTAAATAAGATAATTAATACCCACAAAAACCAAGATCATTATGTATTTAATGTGGACGATTATTCCAATAATAGAAATAATCTCAAGAATCAAAAATCATGAGCCATGTGATGTCCTTCTTTATCAAAAAAACTATTAAAAACTCATAGAAATCATAGAGAGAATATTTTTTTTTTCAGAAATTATCATTGTCACTCAAGTTCCAAAATGTACCAAATAAATCCATCCATGTAAAACCTATAGGATAAACAACCATAGCTGACTCATTTATTCCTGTTATTTATATGAAAGATTACCAACTAAATTAGATAGCTATATCTGGAAAAACAATCCAATATGTTTTATCAATATTATATATCGTATATGTTTCATCGGCTTCACTAGTCCTATAATCTATATCATGGTTTCCATGGATATAATTTGTTTCACTATCCTCCATAATCATCAACAGTTACCAACTAATATAAATGATAATAACACTTAGAAGATTCAATTTTCATCATCAAGAATTAAAAACAATTTTAATTTCTTTAGAATAGGAGTAACCAATGGAAAATAATCATGTTTCATGATAATCAATAAAAAATAATCATCATAAGATATATAGGGAAGTAAGATACATTTTACAAAAAATTAGTAATTCTATTTATATGATTAATAATTAAAGAATATTTCCAAATCTGAAAACTTCATTAAACAACATTTTAAAAATTCCATTTAATGGGCGATAATATTCCATTTTCATTCAGTACCGTTAAAAAATAAAAAATCCTAAAATATTTAGATGATAATATTCATTGGAAGTATCTTGTTAAACTAGTGATGTTTTCTTAAAATCAAATAAATAACATAATTGTGTGAAAATCAGTTGACCTGGTATATTTTAAATAAAAACATTCCTTTCACACATTCATATAAATTCAAACACAACTTGTTCATACAATATTTGGAATGATTTCATTTTAAAAAATTATAAATAAATTCAATGTTACTGAAAATTAATTTTAATTAAATGATTCTTGTATTGACATGATGTTTTATAAAAAAATTATTATGTATAAGAATATGGAAGAAATAATTTTCGACCAAAGTGTATATACGTTTAGTTTTTCATTGAACTCATTTTATCGATCATTTAAAGAACCAAAAAGAGAAAAGTGAAAGGGTTCCTTTTAAACATAAAGATTAATAAAAGATTAGTAATATATATGTGGATCATAAAATTTTATCAAACAATTTCCCTCAAATGATCCTTGATAAAAAAATTGAAATAAAGTCATAATTTAAAATAAACTTTTACTTTGTTGGAAACATTTAAATAAAAATCCATTGAATGAAACAAAATTATGTGAATCCATAAATAAAATGAGTTGAATAAATTATTATATAAATGTTAAAGATTGTCAAATATGTACACTATATAAATAAATAATGGTTCATATCAAGAAATATTTTTCAAATAAATGATATTTTATCAACGAAACCACATGTAATTATCATAAAATTTGTAGTGATAATTAATCATTGATGTGTCTATTTACATGTATCTAAATACAAATAAAAATATTAAATAATATGTAATAAAAATTTTATATAAATTTATCTATAATCATGGAATAACAATATTAGTGAATAACTATTATAACCTTATGAATGGAAATTCATTTTTGAAAACTCTTACATTGTGTCCAAACTTTCTATCTATATACTTTTACTACAAAATAATAAACATTTATTAATTATTATATTATTTCAATATGTGTCATTGTTCCATTAACTTATTATTATACCACTTATTCAATTTATTTTATGGAAACTACTAATCACTTTATCAGTCAAGTCAACATCTGTTGTTTTCATGATTTTTCATTTATAATTAAAAAAATTACATGGTAGCACGATCATGGTCAAAGAAGTAATTATTAAATCATATAAGATATATAAATCCTGAATGAAATTTAATTTATAATCATAAAATACACTTTTATACCCATCATTGATAGGTATTCATGAAAAATTCATCGTATCTCTTTTTTGGAGGTTGTAATCCTCATGAATGCAAAATTACATTATAATTTTCCAACAGATATAATGGTAAATAAAAATATTATATAATATCATTACAAATTGATTTTTTTTCATAAATATAAAATATATACATTTAATATATAATTATAAAAATCCGTAACATGATGTGATAGTGAAAAAAATGATATTTTTTCATTTAGATGGTATCCCACACGTATACCTGAATGATGTTTTCATTTCTCAGGAGATTGAAAAATGATGAAAAAATAATTTAGCTATGTAAAAATAACAATTATGTATAGTTTAGATACATATTTTATTATATAATCTATCTTTATGATGATTTTTGGAGGTATAAAAACAAGTAAAATTTAAACTCTCGGTTAAGATGATAGCCTGCTCTATAGAAAACCAATTTCAGTGTTACCATTATGACATCTATGTTAAAATTTTGGTGATTTCATAACCTCTTAGAATTTTTGTGGTATGATTGGGTGATGTTTTTATTTTTTAAATACCTGAAATTTCTATGTAAATTTTTTTATTAAATGAGAATTATACGAGTTCGTGAAAATTGATAACACGTGATTCTGAGGCCCGAAGTACCCAAAATGAATTTTTGAGCTTTTTTCAGGTAATCTCATTAAACGTGCAAGCGGGTTTTTCTAACTTTTTAATCAATGCTCGGAATTGATATCAAAGGACACCGTTGAAATCACATCACCGGTATTCACTTAAGGAGACTTGCAACTCGAAGGCAGTTGGTCGAAGGTGAAAGTTAATTTTTGGGATTTTCGTTAAAAGAATAAAATCAATTAATGTGTATAACATTATTTTTGGTTTTTAATCTCCTGTGTAGATGTTTCATAGTTGGGGACCACCTTAATTAACCACCCATGAGTGGTTATGGTGGTGGTGACTATCCTAGGCTTAAACCTCTTGAAATCCCCTTTTAATGAGGAAGAAACCTCTCAACTCCCTCTTTAATGTGGAGGATCCTATTTAGCTTCCTCCACATTAATTATTCCAACACCATATGTTAATTTTTCATACATATGTGTGTGTGTGTTCCAACACAATTTCTTCTTAAGTTAAATTATATTGTCACAACTTTCTTGTGGTGGGAAAAGGAGAAGGAGAAAACTCTTTGGAGAATCGTGTAGAATCCCATCGTCCAATGTAGAACGTAGTGGCCGATAAAGAATGCCTTTGACTACAAATAACCAAAGAACGATCCCGAGATCGGAGGTGTGTGGTCGGTGTGACGAATGTCGATATCTTTGACTTCTTCCAACGTGAGACGTCTTCATCTGTGAAGAATCTATGTCTGTACTTCCTTCTCTCACCAACGTCAATGAACAATCCAAGGTAGGGGTTATTATTAAATTATTTAATTCACTAATTTAATTTTCTTTTTATTGGATATCATGGAGAACGTGGATCAACCTAAATGATTTGATCTTCGATTCATATTAAATTGAAGAGTTTTCTGTTCTTGACTCCTACATTTGTTGTGTCGCTTGCTAATGATCTAACGCTGATGGTGCATGCCAAACAAACCTGGCATGACCCATATGCCGTTCTTCCTTATTTTTTTCTTTGCGATGGAAGAATATGGCTTACACCATGATAAATAATGAAAAGAGAGGCCAACTAAACTGGCCATCGGTAAAGGTACGACGACCGCCGTCCGTAGCCCCGTCGCCCGAGCGACCGTCGTTCGCCGCTGAGCCGCCGCTCGCGGCCTCGCCGCCCGAGTCGCCACTGTCATCCCTGGATGAGCCCCCTCCTGATCAGCCACCGCCTTCCGCAGCTGATCTGTCACTCGCGGCCTCGCTATTGTCACCTTCCATGGATGAGACGCTGCCCGAGCCATTGTCACCGTCCGCAAGCGAGCTGCAGCTCGCAGCCACGCTACCCATGGTGCCGCTGCCGTCCATGGCCGATCCTCCACCTGAGTCGTTGCCGCCATCCGCAGCCCAGCAGCCACCCCGGCCTCACCACCCGAGTTGTGGCTATCTTCTGCGGCCCTGCCATGCCGAACACGGTCTCACTGAGCCACCCCTCAGCCAAGAATTCTTAGAAGCACCCCCGTGATGTTCTTCCCTCATGGAACCCTCCTTGGCCGATCTACCCCTTGGCCGAGCAGCCCTCGCGGCACCCCCCGCGACCCTCCGCGGTCCCTCGCGGTCTGTCGGACTGTCCAGTGGTCTGGTCTGCCCCGCAAGGGCCGGCCCACCGAGTGGGCCGGATTGACCCATAGCGGGTCAGCCTAGGCCGGGTCAGGACGGGTCGACCTGATAGGGTCAGACCAGACCCAGACCCACTACGACCCATTTACGCTCTTTTAGCCCTAAATTTGGCTCGAGATGTCTGTTTGATGAACTGTCAATGGTGATGGAAACCCTGGAGCGAGGAGGTCTCTTTGGTATACCCCATATTAGTTTTAGGTAAATTTTGAGTATGACCATTTTGGATCAATCCATAATCCAACCAGGCCCTCAGGACAAAAAGGATAATAACTTACAGACTGGGAATCTGATTGACATGCCTTCTATTGCATTGAGACCCCTATGAAATGGGAATCCTTTGAGATACATCTTTATGAGACATTGTGGAAGTTATAGATTTGACTAGTGAAATGGGGAGCGGACACTCCCAAATAGGATCCATCCTTGTACGGAAACCCATTAGTTGGCTGTGATGAGAAGAGTGATCCTCGCGATCTTGTGCCGGTCAGCTCCTAGCGGTCCTGTGTGGGTCAGCTCCTAGTGATCCTGTGTCGGTCAGCTTCTAGAGATCATGTGTGGGTTATCTCATTGTGATCTTATGTGGGTCAGATTCTATAGATCTACTGTGGGTCAGCCTCTAGCGATCCTTTGTGGGTCAGCTCCTAGAAATCTTGTGTGGGTCAGCTATTAGCGATCCTGTGTGGGTCATCTCATAGCGATTCTGGGAAGGTCAGCAGCAGAGCCTCTTAATGGAATATATTATTTAGTAGATATAACTAATCATCTCTACTACTATACCTAAGTTACACCTGGTGTGAGATTAGTCTGTGCCTATGTGATTTCCTCATCATTGAGATTGATTACTTGAATGCTCATGTATATGTATGGGCATATACCTATGTAGGGATATCTGTTGATTTCATAACATGTGGTTTATCCATGGTGGATTATGTGATCCTGTGAGGTTATCAAGGTCCCTACTGAGTATTTTTATACTCACCCTTGCATGGGTAATGTCCACACCTTGTTGTGTTGGATGCCGACGACGAAAAACACTGACTGAGGATGAGGGTACCAGGACAGGACGGTGCTCAGAGGTGGACCATACGGCGTGTCGGTTTGTTGAGGAGATGTGTGGACGTGGAGTGATGAGGAGGGGATATGTACCTACCTTTCAGGTAGGAATCAATTTGGATGATCCACTAGCTACTTTTCACTTATCTGTCATCATGTACTTTCCAGATTTCCTTGTACTTTTCAGATGGGTTTTTATTCTGGCTCTTTTTCTTACTATACTCACTCTGTTTACAATTCAGTTTACTTTTTTTGTATCTTGTTGTGTTCTTGGTTGTGTGTTTATATGTTATAAATTAAATTGCTTCCCAGTTCTAGGGTATTACACCTTTGTCTCTAGTCATCAACCCCTGTCCTAAGGAAGGCGGACATAGGGTTGTCACAGCACGGGCCCCAGGGGACGGGTGGTGAAAAATTGTTATCAAAGGGAGTTTCTTCTGTAGATCATGGGACTTTGGTATTTCTTTTAACATAAATAGTGTTATGTGTAGTGAGTGTGGTTATCATTTTAGGGAATCCAGTATTGTTGTAGTGGCCGACATATCCATGCACTAGGACCCCAACTTCTGATTTCTGACTCAGTGCATGAAAACACTGACTAAATGTGTGTTTTGAAGTGTTTTATTTGTGTTATTTTGAGACAGCTCACCATGTATAACTTATTATCCATTGCACACTTGTTTATTTTTAGGATTTATCCATGTAGTAAGCCAGCTAAGGTTCCGAGAATTATACACACTGATAACCCACCAAGAGACGAGGCCTCAGTGCATGGCCCTTTTCCAGTTGAGGTACAAGTGGAGACCTAGCGGTACCATTCCCGTTGGGCCACCGATGCCACCATCCCTAGATGCAGATGGTGCACGCCGCTTGAGTGCATTACACGAGTTCCATTTCTATAAGCCACCAAAGTTTAGGGGAGATGTGGTCCCACAGGTAGCTAAGGATTGGTTGGAGGCTGTATTAAGAGTCTTCCAACTTGTAGGGACACCAGCTGATCTCATGGTAATCCTTGCCGCTAGCCTTCTACAGGAAAGCAATAGGAAGATGGTGGAGCTTGATGATCCATGTTCATGATGAGGTGATGCTTCTCTGGGAAGACATCGAGAGAATTTTTCAGAAAGAGTTTGTCCCTGCGACTCTTCACGTAGTGCGCATAAATGAGATTCTTTATCTGCAGCAGTGCAGCATAACTGTAGATCAGTACTCAGTGAGGTTCACTCACCTATCATGCTATTCCACTGAAATGGTGTGAGACCCTTTATTTAGGGTCTGAACCTTAGATCAGGGACTCATGCGGGAGATCAGGGCTTCGATGATCTCACTCAATATTCCGACGCAGGCTGGGGTGTAATAGAGAGCCCTCTTAGAAGAGAATTTATTTGCTGAGCAGTCACCAATAGTGAGATCCACAGCCAGTCGTCACATAGTGGAGTCTTATACAGTTGGCAATAGACAAATTTCACAAAGGTCCAAGAGGACCAGACATACATGTGGATGACCAAATGACTCATGGTCGATTGTGCGGGGTACCCAAGGCAGAGCCAGTCATACCAGGAGTGGGCAGTGTTACACATGTAGAGGGTAGGGTCACATGGCTTGTGAATGTCCGATACATCGTACATATGATCATTAGATGGTCGAAGGACCGCCCAGGGAGAGACATAGGTATGACTGAGGAGGTCTGAAAGGAGCATGTGGACATCATAGAGGAGCTAGTGATGCAGATGGTGGTGGGAGAAGATTCTGGATTTTACAGCCACCACCACTAGGAGGTCCACCCCGACCACAAGGAGTAGGTTGACAGGGGAGATCTCATATCAGGGTAGCTGAGGCATACGATCATGGCATTCCGTAGATGATACGAGGTATGATCTGTGTCTACTCCACCTTAGATGAAGTTCTTATAGACACATGTGCCAGTCATTATTTTATTTCCTCTACCCTTGTTCAGAGCTAAGAGAATCTGATGGAGCCGTTGGCTCGATCCTTTCAGCTAGATACTCCGACTGGAGTGGATTCGATGATTACACACTGGTAATAGAAGTATGAGCTTACTCTAGGAGGCGAGAGCTTCAGCTGGGATCTTCTAGTAGCAACGTCGAGGCCTTACGATTTCATATTAGGTATGGAGTTGTTATCTACATCCATGCTTAGATAGGCTATTTTAGGCGCACAATGGAGTGTTTCCACACAGATGGAACTAGGTTTACCTTCATCAGCCAGACGGGAGCCTTTTCAGCATTTTATGGAAATTTCTAGAGGAGGGTGCAACTAATCACTCATCAGTTAGCAAGCCTTGCCCTCAGAGCAGTTGATGTGGAGAGTCTGAATTATCTTGTAATGGTGGACCAATATGCGGATTTCTTCCATGATGATGTTCTGTGTCTACCTCCTTGTAGAGAGGTGGAATTTTATATTGACTTATACCTCGGGATGACGCCAATATCTACACCAGCGTATCGGATGGCTCTTGTGGAGCTTCATGAGCTGTTGGTATAGCTGGAAGACTGACAACAGAATGGGTTCATCCAGCCTAGTGTTTCACCTTCGGTAGCCTCGATTCAGTTTTCCAAGAAGGCAGTTTGGAGCTTGAGGCTTTGTGTTAACTATCGGTGCAAGAACTAGGTTACCATGAAAAACAAGTACCCACTTAAAAATATTCACAATTTCTTTGATAATTTGAAGGGATGAAAGTGGTTCACGAAAATAGACCTCAGATCAGTCTATCACCCGCTTAGAGTACGAGACAAGGATGTGCAGAATGTAGGTTTTGGACATAGCGAAAGCACATTGGTTGGTGTACACAAATTTAATTTGAGCATTAAACAGTGTTCAATTCATGATCTGTCATGATAATAAAACGCTGGTTCTTTGGAATAGAATGAATAATGAAAAGAAAGAGAAGGGTACCAGAACCTTTGACAGGATCATCATATTTTGGTAATAATTAATTTAATTAATTGACATCAATTCCATGGACTGAATTATATCTTCGTTGATATCTCTAGTCAGGATCTGATGTGATCTGTCATTGTGTCGTTGAATCAATGTGTAGGTTTCCTCTAGTGGTGACCCACATGTGCTCCACGTATCACTAAACATCACCGAAGGGATCTCCGGGTGCTAGTGCAGATAAACCTTCACTTCCATTGTTCGCCTTTGATCTCCTTGATCCAAAAGTGGAAGATCTCTCTCGGTCTTGAGAGAATTCTTGGAGGAAGGAGTTCTTTCAGCCTTGAATAAATTTTCCATAATTGTGGTGCAGAATGATTCCCTCTGGAAGAGTGTTGGGGTTGTCAGGATATTTATAATCGTGTTTGTGGTTTTAGAGTTATGAAAATAAATAAATACATTACGAGTTTTCTTTATTAACTATTATTGAGAACCCCCATGTCGAATGATTAATTCCTTGACATGCACCCATGCTGATTATAATAAATATCATATAATAAAATAGTATTATTTTCTCAAAATCCAAACTAGAAAAACTACATGAGATGTAATAATTAATAGACGGCATGTACTCATTTTCCATGAAAACTACATGGTGTGTACATTCAATGTACATGCCGTGTTTATCTTGTTTTCATTTTTATTTATTTCTTCCACCACATTTAATAGACCTTGATTAATGTAAACTTATTTCATAAATAAATGTAACTGCATTACTTGCTAATGAATATATATTATTTCTCCCACAATATATTCTCTCGAATAACTAGTGTCAAAATAAATTCTATCAGTCATCCATAAATAAATATTATACCACAGTCAGGAATAATAATTATTTAAGTTGTTAAATTAATATTTAACTGAGATACATGGACACACTTAATATGTGTCCCTCTAGGCCTCTTTCTCAGTGTCATTGGCGGATCCTACCTAAAGTCCATGGTTAGTGTCTAGAAACACGCCAATTCACCCATAGAAAGAGAATTTTATGCCACAATGAGGTGCCACCTCATACAAACCCTTATTGTGTAATGTAATCCCTTTTTCCTGATATATTGAATCAAGAGTCTGGCATGCTAGTGCCATCAACCCTCGCGCTCGATAATTCTTTCTTTGACTTTCCAGAATTGAACTCACATATTCCTCACCATGGGAATGGATTTATTTGGGCTATATCAATTCAATAAAAGGGTCTGATATATATACTTATATTATAGAATATAAAGGAAAAATCCTTTCTCACATTATCTATTAATGTATTATTACTCGTGATGCACCCGAGGTATCCTACCTCGCTGCGAGCAGTGTATCGTCACAACTTTCATCAATACATCTAAGTGTGTGAGTTTTAATACCCATTAATAACAATCTTAAAGTTTAAGTACCAATACACACATTCGTAGAGAGGAACATCCAATGAAAATATGAAATGTGGGTTTCTTACTGGCGGGTCTCATTCTCATAATATCATCATGGATATTACCAAGGGCACACACCATGATAATGTGCCTCAATTTTTAATGAGTCCTCACACCTAATGGAATGTATTATTTGTGTCCCTCAAATAACAACATCCGACCATAGAACATATATTCAATAACAGTGTTATGGAACTTATGGGTTCTTATCATAGTAGGGATCCACTATGACCCTTTAATGAAACAGCTATCCTTGGGACATTATCACATGCATTGTTTTGGATAAGAACAATCAAGATGTGATAAGGTGGTTATTTAATGAATAAAGTACAATGTAGTTGGTTCTAGGCCACCAACTCCAACAGACTCCAACATGGACTAGAGCCAACTAATAACAACTTTTAACCCACTAGCTCTCACAAGATATTCATGATTTTGGTGAGATAGGCCTTTAATCATAGGGTCCTCCATGTTTTCTTTCTTGGACACTCTTCTCACTACAACTTCATCATTTTGATAGAAATACCTAAAGAGGTGATACTTCTAGAGTAAATGATTTGTACATTGATGTGAACTTTTTTCATTTTCAAGATACACTATTGTAGTATTATCACAATACAGTGTGATAGGATCATTACTACTAGGCACCACATCATGCTCCGGGACAGAGATCTGAATATAGACAGCTTCCTTGGAAACATCAGAGGATGCTATATATTCAGACATTTCTGTAAAATCAGTGAAAACTGGATGCTTTAAACTATTCCAACTCACAGCTCCTACCTTAAGACAGAAAACATATCTAGATTGTGACTTCATATCATTCTGATCTATCTAAAAACCAGCATCAGCCCACCCCCTAATGACAAGATCCTCATCACCTCCATACACCAGGAACATATACTTAGTTCTTCTCCGATACTTAAGGATAGTCTTAACAATAGTCCAATGTTGTTCTCCTGAATCTTCTAGATATCTTCCAACCATTCTCAGTGCATAGGAAACATCATGCTTGGTACATAACACGACATACATGATCGAACTTATAGATGAAGCGTATGGGATCTTACTCATCCTATCTCTCTCTTTTTTGTGTTTGAGGACACATTTTCTTAGAAAGATGTAGGCCATGTGACACTAGAACCAATCCCCTCTTGGATTGTTCAATACTAAATCTCTTTATTATCAGGTCAATGTATGTACCCTGACTTAGTCTAAGTAGCCTCTAGGATCTTTCACGAATGATCTTGATCCCTAGAATGTAGGCTGCTTCACCAAAGTCATTCATGGTGAAAAACTTGTTCAAACAGTCCTTAACTGACTGTAAGACTAGTACATCATTTCCAATAAGAAATATTTCATCAACATATACAACTAGGATAATTATTTCATTATCATTAAACATCTTATAAACACATGGATCATATTCATTCTTAATGAAATTAAATTCGTTTATGGCTTCATAAAATCCAATTTTCCAAGACCTAGATGCTTTCTTTAATCCATAAATGGATTTTTAAAACTTTCATAAATTTTTGGTGTCGCCTGGTGTCACAAACGCTCCTGGTTGTGTCATATAGACACTTTCCTGAAGGTCCCCGTAAAGGAATATTGTTTTTACATCCATTTTCCAAATCTCGTAGTCAAGGTAAGCTTCTATGGAAAGTAATATTCCTATGGATTTAAACATGGAAACTAGCGAGAAAAATTCATCATAGTCAATTCCCTGACATTGTATGAATCCTTTAGCCACTATCACTGCATTATAGGTCCTAACTTGACCTTCCTTGTCCATTTTTCTCTTGAATACCCATTTTCATCCAACAGGCTTTACATCAACTGGCTCATCGACCAGAATCCAGACTTGGTTCTGATACATTGAATCCATCTCATAATATATAGCTTCTAGCTATATTGTAGCTTCTGAGATTTCTACTACTTCCTTGTAGTGGAGAGGTTCATCATTTTCCAATAATAATGATTCACCATCCTCGGTGTCAAGGTAACCAAATCTCTCGGGTTCCCTTACCTCTCTTGAGATTCTAAGAAGAACCAGTGTTTCTAGAACCTCTTCTATAGGGTCATGTGTAACGTGTTCTTGTACTAACTCTTTTTTATCTTGAGCATCAACTTTATCAAAGACAATCTTGCTCCCACTATCCTTATTGATGATGTGCCCCTCTCAATAAATACGGCTTGTCTGGTGACAATCATTTTCTTTTATAAAGGGTTATATAGGTAATATACTTTCTTTTCCATGGGATATCCTATAAGGATACACCTCATGACCTAGGGTGCTAGTTTGTTGATTAATAAGGCCTTAAAAAAGACTTGCATCCCCATACACATGTGTGCAACAAAGTGGGTTTCTTTACATTCTATAACATGGATGGAATTACATTTTCCACCTATATTAGTAATCAGTTTAATGTTTATGCTGCAGTTTGTAATGCATATCCCCAAAAGGATAATGGAAGATATGCATGACTCATCATCGACCACACCATGTCCAACAAGGTGTTGTTCCTCCTTTCACTAACACGATTCCCCTGTGATGTATAAGGAGGAGTGAGATGAGATAGAATCCCAGACTCCTGTAGAAGATAAAAGAACTCTTGATTCCAATATTATTCACCTAGATTCGATCGAAGTGTCCTTATCTTCTTACCAATCTGATTCTCTAATTCAATCTTGAATTCCGTAAATTACTCTGATGCTTCATACTTATACCTTATTAAATATACATAGCCATATCTACTCAAATCATCGGTAAAATTAATGATGTAAGAATATCCACCTCTATATTCTACTAGAAAAGGTCTATACATATCTGTGTACACCAATCCTAGAAGCTCTAGGTCCCTTTCACCTTGTCCAGCGAAGGGCGGCGTAGTCAATTTTCATTGTAAACAAGCATGAAATCTATCAAGTGGTTTTAGCTCATTAGGGTCTGAATAGCCATCTAGGAATAGCTTTGTTAAACACTTCTTGTTTACATAACCGAGACGGTGATGCCACAACTGGGTGATGTATGAGCCATGTGAGTTTGTTTCGTTATCGATTTCCAACACTTGGTTTTTGTAATTTAATACATACAAACCATTATTTAAATGTGTAATACCATCAAATATGTTATTCTTATAAAATAGAAAACCCTTATTTTGAAACATGAATATAAATCCATCTATATCCAATTAAGATACAGAAATTATGTTCTTGGCAACACTAGGAACATAATAACAGTTATGTAAAACCAAAATCACCTCATTCGGTAATGAGAGGAGGTAATCGCCAATAGCCAATGCAGCCAGCCTCACACCATTAGCAGCTTGAAGATCCACCAATCCTCTAAAATATTTTTAAATTGACATGGTTCCAGCATTTGAATATAGATTTGATCCCCAAAAGATGTATCTAATACCCAATGTGTAGAAGTGGAATGATTACACTCGATAATGAATGCACTATTAGCATCCCCATGCTTCTGGGTAAAATTATCCTTCCAATGTCATTCCTTGCCATATGAGAAACTTACTGACTCCCATTCCTTTCCCTGCCTCTGGATCTTCCCCTTATTGCAAGGATGGCGCTCGGGGGCTTCATACCATTTATAAGTCTGGCCCCATTTCCTTTTCCTTCAATTTTTTTATTCACTATAAGGACTGTGGGTTTGTCAAGCCCCATGTCCTTATCTACCTATAAAATTTTGTTCAAATGTTCTCATAGAATCTTCTCTTGGTTTTTCATGTTGATGTGGAAAATAAATCTTGAGAAGGTCTTGGGCAATGATGACAGGATAGGATCTGTACACAACTCATCTAGGAACAGAATCCCTAAGATGTCCAGGCATTCATTGTAGCCAATAAGCATGACTACATGAGGCCCAACTAGCACAAACTCTACATGCATAGTTGTAAACAAAGCATTAGAGATATCATATATCTCTCGTCTATCCTTCTCTTGGTAGAGATCAATAAGGTGATACATCATTCTATTCGCATCCATGTTTCCATATTCCTTCAAGAGCTCATTAGACATAGACGAGAGTACAAAACAATGGATATATGTGGCTTCATACATGTGTTTCATATAGAGATATAGTTCCTCATCACTTTCATTCTTTCCAGGAACAAATAGAATAGGCTCTTCCCACACATAGAATTTCCTTTCGTGTCGATGGATGACGCGTAAACGCCTCTACCAATCTTGGAAATTGGTGCTGGTGAAAAATCTTCCTTCTCGAGTATGGTTTGCAATGATATGTTTAAAGTCATTTTTCTTGTTTTTTCTACAAATTAAGATGAATAACGGTTTAATAATTGATTATTAAAACTGAAACAAATAAATAAATTAATACATATTAGTCTCCCACTATTTTATCGAAATGTAATTTCCCTAACCATTAACTTCAAAAAATTATGTTGTCTGAATATTATAGTGGAAAGGATCCATATTTCCCATCGCCTTACCCCAACTAGGGTTGGTCAAGAAACATTAAGGGTTTTAGGTAGGAATTATAAATTCCAACTACATTAACTTCTAGGTCCTTGATCCACGGAGTGGACTCTCCAATTCTGAAATCCTTTTATTTTTTATTTCCTCAACCTTTGCCTCTTGGTCACACCAATTACTGATGTGGCAGTAATCCCTTGATGCGAACCAAGTCAAGTCAACCCAAAACCATGAATTAGAATTCCTCGATCATTTAATGCACCCCAAGAAGGGTTGGTCAAGCACTTCTAACTATGGTTGGATTCTAACCAAGATTATGGAAGGCTATACCGACTTAATATTTCTTTGAGGGATTTTATCCTTATACGTAAATTTCCATTTTATTATCATTGATTACATGCTTCTTAATATTATGTGGGATATACATAAGTGATTAACCATGTCTAATCTAATATTTACACATAATCCAGTCTTATTTTGGTTCCATCTTGCATGCTTCTTTAATTCATTAATTGTGTGATCGTGACAACACACCCAAAAAAAATATATCAGGCAATTGATATAAATAAAATAAATGGTTTGATCATGATCTTGTTCTATTGGTTATTTTATCTGGAGGTTGATAAACTAACCCAAGACCTTGGGGAGACAAACCTTTAGACATTCGGGTTTGTGTTTATATCTTTCCACTGGTCCACCTTTATATCTTCTTGGATTGGATTCACCTTGGATTCTGACTTGAGCCGCCTCCACTAGCTTGGGAGATCCATTCATTACATATACATTTAACTCATATGCAGGAGAGGGGTAAAATAGGTTTTATAGAAAACAAGCCTTTGGCACATAGGACCTATATATTAATGAGGAGAAGTCTCACAGGCCATAAAATTTAATTTAAATAAATTAATTAAAAGAAACCCTTCACATACAAAGAACAAGGTCTAGCTCATGATCATCCATACATGAAACGATATTACGCATTTATAAAACTAGCATTCAATTATTTAATATTTAATGTCTAAGATAAATCATTCTTGAATAAATTAATTATATTTAATTAATAAATAACTTTATCTTAAACCATTTTTATGAATTTCCATGAGATTCTCATCAATCTTAATTTTAAACAAATAAATTCATTTAAAATCATCTTTGTACGTAACTTGTCTCTTGGAGGAAACCCGGTGAATTCCAATTCATTAAGCAGATGTTTAATTAAACACATATATATAATACACCTATCACGTGTTGTGCCTCAACATTACGCCTGCACTATCGTGCACGTCTCAAGGGTTTGTATAATATAATAATAAATTATAATAAATCTACATAATTTGGATGAGTACACGGTGTGTATTTCTGACTACAAGACGTGTATTTTTGTTCGACATCCATCCAAAGTACACTCCCGGGGACATGGCATGTGGATGTACTTCGGAATTTTTTTGGAGTACACGGAGTGTTCTTTTGGAACCATGTCGTGTAGTATCCATGTTACATGGTGTTTTTTTGGGTAAGATGTATACGAGGTACACAATCCAACCCTAACCCGAAGGGACAACACACCGTGTTTAGTTGGATCACATGGCATGTAATTTGGAAACATTGTGCCACCTATTCCGTGTCAACACACGGTGTCATAAATGAATTAGATAGGATCCAATACATGACCTGATTTGGTGGATCAGTCAATGCATTGAACCAAGATGGCATGGTGTGTACTTCCGAATACACACCATTTATTCAGATGTTGTATGGCCAAGAGAGTTTGGCACCTCCTGATTAGTTCCTCTATTTTATTATAATCAAAATTAAAAGTAAATTTTTTTAGTAAGATGAATGAGAAACGAGAGGGGAGGATCATATCTCAATATTAAGATTTAAAAAACGATAAACTTTAATTTAAACAACTAAATTATTAAATTCGTAAATTAAGAACAAAAAACTAAATAATTATAATCAACAATTTGACCCCTCTGATACCACTTGTAGGTTCTGAGTGCTGTGAAAGTGCGTTGGTGGGTGTACCCAACATTAATTTTAGCATTAAACAATGTTAAATCTGAGATCCATCATGATAATAAAACACCGGATCTTCGGAATAGAATGAATAACGAAAAGAAGGAGAAGGGTACCATAACCATTTAGAGGATAATCATATGTTGGTTATAATTAATTTAATTAATTGACAAGAATTACCTTCATGGAATTCTTTCTTCATTGATTTCTTCGGTAACGATCCGATGTGATCCTTTATTGCATCGTAGAATACAAGTGTAGGATTACTCTAGTGGTGATCCAGACATGCTCCATGTATTTCTAGATGTTGCCGAAGATTTCTCTAGGTGCTAGCGTGGAAGAACATTCATTTGTGATGTCTTCCTCCGATCTCCTTGATCAGGTGGTGGCGAATCTCTCTCGGTCTTGAGAGCGTTCTTGGAGGAAAGAGTTTTTTCGGCCTTGAGAGAATTCTCCAGAACTGTTGGGCATAACAATTCTCTCTAGAAATTTTATGGGGTTGTGAGGATATTTATAATCGAGTTTGAGTTTATAGAGTTATGAAAATAAATAAATGCGTTATGTGTTTTATTTATTAACTCATATTGAAAACCCCCATGTCGAATGATTAATTCCTTGACACGTTCCCACACTGATTATAATAAATATCATTTAATAAAATGATATTATCTCCCCAAAATCATGACGGTGAAAATTACACTGCGTATAATCATTAATACAAGACGTGTACTCAATTTCCACGAAAACTACACGGCATGTACATTCAATGTACATGACATGTTTATCTTGTTTTCATTTTTCTTTATTTCCTCCACCACATTTCTTAAACATTGAGTAATGGATATTTATTTCTTAACTAAATTTAACTGCATTACCCACTAATAAATATATATTATTTCACCCACAATACATTATCTTGAATAACTAGTGTCGAAATAAATGTGATCCGAAAAACATACATAATTATTAAACCACGGTCAGAATTAATCTTTATTTAACATGATAAATTAGTATTTAACTGAGGTACATGTACACACATAGTGTGTGACCCTATAGGCCTCTTTCTCAGTTGTATTAGGTAGATCCTTTATAATGTCCAAGGTTAGCGTCTAGAGACATACCAAGGCACCCATAGAGAAAGACGTTAATTCCACAATGATGTGTCACCCCATACGAAAACTTACCGGGTAATATAATCCCATTATCATGATATCTTGAACCAATAGGGTTGCATACTTGCGCCATCAACCCATGTTCTCGATTATTCATTCTTTCACTTTCAGAAATTTAATTTTCCATTCCTCACCATGGTGATGGATTTATTTAGGCTATATTAATTCCATCAAAGGGCCTGAGATATTTACTTTTGTTATGGAACAGAAGGGAGAAATATTTTCTCACATTATCTATTAATGTAGTATTACTCGTGATGCACCTAACGTATCCTAACTCGCTGTGAATAGTGTGTCATCATAGTTTCTATCAATACATCTATGTGTGGGAGTTGTAATACCCTTTAATAATAATAATCTTAAAGTCTAAGGACTAATACACGCGTCCAAAGACAGGAACATGCAATCACACTATGAAATGTGGATTTTCTACAGGCAGGTCTCGTTCTCGTAATATCCTCCTCGATATTACCAAGGGAACACACCTTGAAAAGGTTCCTTAATTTTTTATGAATCCTCACCCCTAAGGGACTTTATTATTTGTGTCCCTCAAATAACATCATCCGGACATAGAACATATATCCAAGAACAGTGTTATGCAACATCCGGGTTTTCATCATAGTAGAGATCTGCTATAACCCTTTAATGCAACAACTATCCTTGGGACATTATCACATGAATTTTTAAATAGAAGAATAATCAATTTGTGATAAGGTGTTTATTTAATTAATAAATTACAAAGTAGTTGGTTCTAGGCCTCTAACTCCTACACATAATATGGCCATCAGATGTCGGTATGACCATTATGAGTTCTTGGTTATACCATTTCATGTAACAAAGGATCCAGAAGTTTCCATGAGACTCATGAACATGATATTTCAACAATACCTTGATCTCTTTGTAGTAGCCTTCATCAATGACATTATGATCTACTCGACTACTAAGTAAGAGCATGCATATCATTTACAGGTAGTACTGGACACACTCCAAGAAAACCAGCTTTATAGTAAGCTCTCAAAGTGATAGTTCAGGATCTGAGAGGTTCACATTCTAGGACATGTCATCTCGGAGGCTAGAGTTGTAGTGGATCCAGCGAAGATTGAGGCGGTACATGCTTGGGAGACACCCGGGAATGTGATGGAGGTACATAGTTTCCTCGGATTGGCTCGTTACTATCGGAGGATTGTACCAAACATTTCCAGAGTATCGGCACCACTATCAACAATGAAAAATAAGGGGAAATCCTTAGTTTGGTCAAAGAAATTCCTGCAGAGTTTTCAGAAGCTGAGGCAGAGGCTGACTAGTGGCCCCATCTTGAGGCTTCCAAAGGTGGGCGTGGGGTAAGTAGTCTACTATGATGAATCAGAGACCAGACTCGGATGTGTCTTGATGCAGGAGCGAGCAGTGATCACATATGGTTCTCTAAAACTGAAATATCATTAACAGAACTATGCTACCCAAGACCTAGAGTTAGTAGCAGTGGTCTTATACTTGAAGATTTGACGTCACTATCTGATGGGAAAACGTTTTATAGTGTACTTTGATCACAATATTCTGAAGAATATCTTCTCTCAGAAGGACCTGAAACTAATATAACGATGTTGGATTGAGATCCTCCAGGACGTTGACTTCGAGATAGTCTATACTCATGGGAAGGGGAACGTTGTTGCAGATTAACTTAGTAAGATGTCTGGTATACAACTTCTAAGTGAGGCGATTGAGAAGCTGGATGCTTTGAAGATATCCTTTGTGGATCGGGATGGAGCATCTTTTCTTCAGTCTCTTATAGTTACTCTCCCACATCTTCAACATGATAGGGAGGCGCAACATGGGGACGCTGACTATGAGATACGACGTGTTAAGATATCCATAGGATAGGCATTGGATGGATTTTCTAAAGGTGGGGAGCACATCATCTTTTTCAGAGGATGTTCCAGGGTATCAGTGTCACTTCGGGAGGAATTGTTGAGGGAGTTCCACACATCCCCTCAAGTGGTACATCTAGGAGTAGTAAAGATGTAATAGGATCTCCGATGATAGCACTGGTGGCCAGGGATGATGAAGGTGGTTGTAGAGTTTGTCTCTTAATACCTCACTTGTCAGCAAGTGAAGAAGGTGAATCAGGTACCAGCAAGCTTAGTATAGCTTTTAGAGGTCCTACAGTGGATGTGGGATGTGATATCCATGGGCTTCATGATAGGAATTTCAGGTACAACAAGAGGTCATTACTCTATCTGGGTGGTTGTCGACCGACTCACGAAGTCAGCCCACTTTCTACTGATCAGAGGGAAGGGTTCAGTAGAGTCCATGGGATGCATCTATGTGCATAATTTTGTGCCACTACATTGAGTACCCTCGACGATTTCCTCTGATAGTGATTCACATTTTACTTCCCAGCTATGGAAGGTGTTGCATGAGGCTTTCAGGATGCATCATCATTTGAGCACTACCTTCCGTCCTTAGATGAATGGTCAGACTGAATGGATTATTCATACCCTTGAGGACATGTTGCATGCTTGTTTCCTTGAATTCGGTTGTGTTGAGAGTGTCACTTGCCTTTGGTGGAGTTTGCGTACAACAACTGTTATCACTCCACCATTGGGATGGAACCTTTATACATGTTGTGCGAGCGACCTTGCAGATCACCCTTGTGTTGGACTGACCAATGGGATTCAGAACTAGTGGGACCAAAGATAGTATGGCATACCATAAGGAATATGTAGATCATCTAGAAGAAGATGAAAATAACACATAGTAGGAAAAAGTCGAATAATGATAGGAGATGGAGACCTCTGGAGTTCGAGGATGGTTACCATGTCTTTCTATGGGTCTCACCTCAATGAGGTCTACAGTGATTTGGATGAGGCAGTAAGTTATATCAGAGGTTCATCGGACCATTTTAGGACCCCAACATAGTTGGTGAGGTGGATTACTGATTATATCTTCCACCTCAGTTGCATCGGGTAAATGACCTCTTCCAAATATCCCAACTGAGGATATACGTGCATGACCCTTCTCACATCATCATCCATGGTGAGATGGACATTGATGATGGGGTGACATTTACAGAGGTTCTAGTTGAGATTGAGTATCGATAGGAGCGGGTCCTTCATGGACGGTTGATACCTCCGGTGCATGTTCGCTGGTAGCACGAGAACCTCCAGGAGAGCACATGGGAGTTAGAGGCTTAGATGCATGCTCAATACCCCTACTTGTTCCCTTAGTTGATGTTTTAGCTTTCGGGGATGTAAATCCATGAGGTTGGGAGAATGTAAAGACCATGAATTTTTTTGTAATTGTTTTTTTAATGGGAATTTTATGAGTCTGTGAAAATTGACGGTGAATGATTCTGAGTCCCGTAGTTCACGGAATGAATTTATGAACTTTTTTTCAGGTATGTTCAGTAAACATGCAAGAAGGTTTTTCTAACTTTGGAACCAATTCTCAGAAATGAAATCTAAGGACACCGTTGAACACGTAGTTCCAGAATTCTCTTAGAGATACTTTCACCGCGATGACAGTTAGTCGAGGGTGAAAGATAATTTTTGGGTTTTTTGTGAAAAGAATAATATACAATAAAGTGTGTGACATTTTTTTTTGAAACTACAATGTATAAGTTTCACTGGTGGGGACCACCTGAATTAACATCCCATGAGTGGTTGTGGTGGTGGGGACCACCCGAGGCTTAATCCTCTTGAAATACCCCATTAATGAGGGAGAAACCTCTCAACTCCCTCTTTAATGTGGAGGAGCCTCTTGAACTTCCTCCACATTAATTATGCCAAATTCATTCATTAATTTTTCCAACATGTGTGTGTGTGTGTTCCAACATAATTTCTTCTTATGTTAAATAATATTGGCACATCATTATTTTGGTGGGGAAATGAGAAGGAGTGAACTATTTGGAGGATCGTGGAGAATCCGATCCTCCAACAAAGAATGCTATCGCCATCGAAGAACGCCGTCGACTAAGAAGAACTAATGAATGATCCCGGGATCAGAGGTGTGTGGAGGGAATGACGAACAATGATATCATAGAATTCCTTCAACATTGGACTTTTTCATCTACGATGAATCTACATCCATACTTTATTCTCATTCCAACGTCATCAAAAAATCCAAGTTAGGGTGTTATTAATGAAATCTTGAATTCTCTCGTTTAATTTCCTCATTCTCGGAAAGCTTGGAAAATTTGGATTAACCAAGATTAGATGATCCAATCTTCATATTAAATTGATGAGTATTTGATTCATGACTCCTATTTTTTGTGATCCACTTGCTACCACTCAAACATGGAGGGTGTAGGCCAAACGAAAAAGGTCTGACCGCTCCACCATTCTTCCTTATAGTGTTCATAGCGATGGAATAAAGTTGCATAAACCATGACGACGGACAAAAAGAGAGGCTAGCTAAACCGGCCTCCGGCAAAGGCATGACACCCGCCGTCCGCAGCCCCGTCGCCCGAGCTACAGTTGTCCACAACCAAGCCGCCACCGCCATCTGCAGCCGAACCACCGACCATGGCCTCACCGCCCAAGCCACCGACTGTGGCCTTGCCGTCCGTGCCGATGCCGCCATCCCTGGTCAAGTCACCGCCTTTGTCCGCCGCTGATTCACTGCATGCGGCCTCACCGCCCTCGCCTCCACTGCCTTCCCTGGCCGAGCTGCCACCGTCGTCCGCAGCCGAGCCACCGACCGAGGCCTCACCACCAAAGCCGTTTCCGTAGTCTGCGGTCCCGTCGTGCCGCCCATGGTTATTCTGAGACACCCCTCGGCCGAGACGCCCACGTGGCACCCTCTGGCCGAGCCTCCCTCACATCACCCCTTGGCCGAGCCACCCTCACGACACCCACTGGCCGATCCGCCCTCGCGGAACCCTCCGTGGCCAAGCCACCCCATGGTCAAGTCGCCCTTACAGCACCCCCTACAGCCCTCCACGGCCCCTTATGGCTGGCCGGACCCATTGGGTTGGGCCAGGTCGAACAAGACTGTGTCGGCCAAGGCGGGGTCGGGCAGGGTGTGACCGGACCCAGACCCACTATGACCCATTAACACTCTTTTGGACATAACATTGGCACCAGACATCTGTTTGACTAACCGTAAATGGCGCTGAAAACCCTAGAGCAATCTGGTCTCTCTGGTATACCCCACTAGAGTTATTGGTAATGCTAGAGTACGATCAGGTTGGATCGAGCATGAATCCAACCTAGCCCTCGAGACAAAAAGGCTAATAACTTACAGATCAGTCATACAATTGATGCGTCTTCTATTTCATTGAGACTCCTATGAAGTGGGAAAACATTGAGATACTTCTTCATTGGACATTATGGAAGTTGGAGAATCGTCTAGTGGCTTGGGGAGGAGACTCTCTCGGAGACAAGAAAGCCTAGTGAAGAAGCCCAGTAGCTGGATGTGATGAGAAGAGTTCTCTTAGCGATCCTGTGCGGGTCAGCTCCTAGTGATCCTAGTTGGGTCAACACCTAGTGATCATGTGTGGGTTATCTCCTAGAGATACTTTATGGTTCAGCTCCTAGCGATCCAATATGGGTAAGCTCCTAGAGATCCTGTGTGGGTCAGTTCCTAGCGATCCTGTGTTGGTTAGCTCTAAGAGATCCTATGTGGGTTAGCTCCTCGTGATCCTGTGTGGGTCAGATCCTAGAGATCTGGTGTGGGTCAGCACCCAGTGATCTCGTGAGGGTCAGCTTCTAGCGATCGTGTGCGGGTCAGATCATAGAGATCCCATTTAAGTTAGCTCATAGCAATTCTGTGTAGGTCAGCACCAGAGCCTCTAAACGAAATAGATGATTCAGTATATATAACTAATCATCTCTACTACCGTACCTATGTTATACCTGGTGTGAGCTAACTCCGTACATCTGTTTTTCCTCATGATTGATATGGATTACATGAAATATTATGTATATGTATGGGCATATACCTAAGTAGGGTTATCTGTTGATTTCATGTCTTTTGGTTTATCTTTGGTGGATTTTGTGATTCCTTGAGGGTCTCGGTGTCCCTTTTGAGTATCGTTATACTCACCCATGTACGGTTTATTCCCACACCTTGTTGTGTTTTATGGAGATGACAGATATCGCTGAATGAGGATGAGGGTAATAGGAATGGAGGGTGCTCAGAGGCGGACCAAACAACATGTCAGTTCGCAGAGGAGATGGGTGGAAGTGGATTGCTGAGAAGGGGATCTGTACCTACCCTTTAGGTAGGAATCGAGGTGGATGATCCAAGAGCTTCTTTACACATGTCAATCGTCTTGTAATTTTCAGGTTTTCTTGTACTTTCCATATGGTCTTGTATTTTGGCCCCTTTTCTTATTGTACTCACTATGTTTACTATTAAATTTACTTGAGTTCCTATCTTTGCATGTTCTTGGTTGTGTGTTTACACGTTATAAAGGAAATTCCTTCCCAGTTCTACGGAATTATTCCTTTGGTGCTAGTCACCAGCCCCTGGCCTAAGGAAGGTGGGCTTGGGGTAGTAATGGAACGGCCCCCACGGAAAGGGTCGTGACATATTAGGATTATCTAAAATTGATATCTCAAAAAGATTGAGGAAGAGTATAGAGCAGGTTACTATTTTTAGTAAGGTGAGGAGAATCCTAAGAATTACATAAAGAATTCAATTAGTAAAAACTATTTTTAGTTTTTTTGTGAAAATTGATATTAATAAAATATTTAATAACAATGAGTTGAAATCCAATTATCGTGAAATATTTGGGAATTTTAATGTGATGTTTTCAAACATATCTCTTTGTTTTAAACCCATGTAAACTATATTGATGATTACTATATTTTGAATATTGTTTATTCTATAAGAGTGAAATAATAAATTAAATTAAAAAATAAGTCTTATGTGGAAAATGGAATATATTATAGACGATATCATATTTAGCTAGGATAATATAATATCTTTGAGTTTTCAATTGTTAAAAGAATACTTTTTAAGATACTATTCCATTAATGTCATTTTGGAGACTATTCAAATATTATAACTTTATATAACATCAATATATTATTGGAATTATAATATAAGACATTAAGAAACCTAAAAATTTTATTATAGTCTGAAATATTATGGAATAGAATGATTCCAAAAAACTATTTTTTATATTTTTATATCATTTGAGTAGTTTTTTGTTCTATTTTCATAATCATTAAACCATAGAGCTGTAAATTTTTTGAAAATCATTATAATTTTTTAAAAAAATTTAAAATTAACTAAATTTTTATATATAATTTTTATCATATTTATTCATTGATATTTCATATAAAAACCCACTGAGGTAATGAAATCATATTTAATACGTTATTATGACTTTTATATCCTTGTGCAAGAATCACTAAAGAATCATTATAATTCATATATTATATATTTCTATAATTAATATATATCCATAAAAACCTCAATAATAATTCATATTTGTTAACCAATTTAAATATATACATTTTATTTTCCAATAATTCTTATGACATGAAATTAAAAATTTTAGAGTGTTTTATTCACTCTACCGATATTGAAAATGATTCTCATATTTATCATGAAACAAATAAGAAATCATATCATTTTAATTATTTTTTTCGAATTTATTCTTTAATTTCATAAATTATTCATACCATAATTTTTATTTTTTTATAATTTTTTATATTGTATTTATGTATTAGTTAAATTAGAAATAAGTTATATATTATTAAAACTATATTTTTTATTATTTAAAAATTGATTCGAATCATTATACATGTAAAAAAACATCCTATAATAAATATTACATGTTGACTCTAGAAATGAATTCAATTTCATAAGATTAAATTTTATTGTGTTTTATAATTTATATTAAAAATAATCTATGAAAATGCTATAAAAATGTTATTCCACAAAAATATCATTTATGTATAAAATTCTTTTATTTAAATAATTAATCATAATATTTATTTCATAATTGGATTATATTTTTATATGTGTTTAAAAATTTTTAATGATTTTTCACATATTATACTCAAAAATTGTAGTATCCAGGAATAATATTTCATTTTCCTAAATCATCAATATTTAATGGATCATAGAATATATTTTGGGATAAAATTAGAATCATAGTGTATCTAACAAATGTGATATTTTTAGTACATGATAATATAATACCAAAAACTAATAGACCTTCATTAGAATAAATAATACATTTTCTCCAAAATTCAATCAATAAATGCCAATTTCCAATATAGATCATTCAATAAATAATTAACCGTATATACCAATTATCATCAACATTAATTAATGTCTTAAAATAAAACTTTGTCAAATACCTTTTATCATACATCACTAAATAAGTAATGAAATTATTCCGAATTATTAATTGATGAGACATATCATGATATGCCTGATGGTTACTCATACCTCATCTAAAAAAATGTCTACCAACATATCATTAATACATAATAATCCCACCAGTAATTACAAAAATATAGGTGTATATGAAATTAAACGTATAATGCACCTTAAACTAGTAAAATCATGAAGGTTTCAATTACTATTATTTAACCTGAAATTAAAACATACACCCCACTAAATATATATATTTATATATATATATCCTTTTATAAATCTAAATATTACATCCCAAACTAAAAAACCTAGACTAGGTCCTAAAAACATATTCTTTTTAATTCAAACATCTATTTTGATAAACATGCCTCAGTTTTAGTCATTGAAAAATATAATACAAAATGAAAAAATTAGATCAATTATCCATTCTAGAACCATTTAGCTTAATAATTTATCATATTAGGATAAAATATTACATTAAAATACTATTAATTTCATGTGAGAATATTTTCCAGGGTCCCCATATTTTCTTATTCCAAATTATGTATTAATAATTTCTTAAATAAAAGCCCTCTATACATATCTTAATTAACATAATTATTTATGTGATGGGGAAACGAAACATCAGATCTGTGACTTGAAATTCTTAATAAGGGTTAACATAGGAATTACTAAGTTAATAAATATGTTTTGTAGGATATTAGAATAAGGGTATGAGAAGATATAAGTTGTTACTGACAATTATATAATAGAACTGATACACATCAAAAACATACAACAATAAACATGTTACGTGGAATATTGACTTCATAATGGTACGATCCATCCAAATAAATAGTCACTATCCTTGATATATCAATATTTATAAATGTAACCATTAAAAATTCAAAATTTTAAATGATAAAATATGTTAATATATTTTATCATTTCCTTCATCACTCGTGTCCGCTAGTTTTAGAAATAAGTACAACCTAATTAAATAAACCAGAGAAACCTCCTTGTCTAACTCACTCCTTTTTACCTGTAAATACAACAAAAAATACGCAATGCCTTTGAGATCTATTTTGGAATCACCCATTTCATAAGATGTATCAAGACCACTCATAGTATAAGGTGTACCATGGTCACACTTTGTATAATCTATTTCATGGTCACACATTATATAAGCTATATCGGGATCCCTCATCCTTATATATAATTTCCATTTACCATACATGAATATAATACATGTAATATTTAATTATCATCCTAAATATTTTAGCAATTCCTCTCATTTATTTATAACGTAACTTAACAATTGAAAAGAATCAATTTTATTTATAATCTCATGGAAATTATCATCCCAAAAAATCCATAGAAGGAATATGGATTGTTTCATAAAATCATATTCATAATGAATAAAAGGAATTTATAATGGAAATTTACATAGGTGAAAATACATATAAAATAGTAATTAATATATTTCATTGAAAATAAGATAAAACACACTTTAATTAACATTCCTTAAAAAATTATAAATTCATACAATATTGAGAAAATTGATTTCTTTGGAAATAACCTTTGAATCATTTAAATTACGATTGAATGAAATTATTGTTTATGATATTGGGAAAATAAATACCTGGAGTGTAAGGTAAAATAATTCCTTTCTTTCACACATTCATAAAAATACAGAAATGATTTTTTCAGAAACATAAATTAGATAGATTCATTTTGAATCATTTCTTAAATATTTTAAAAGTTAGTGAAAATAAATTAATTCCAAAAAATTTCTATTATAGGTATGAACTTTCATAATAAAATTTTGATGAGTATTGATATACAAGAAAAATTTAATCATCCAAAGAAGAAGTAATTTCATCTTTTCCATAAAAACATGATCATAATCATTTTTAGATCCAATGAGATAATAATTAATGGAAATTTCCAATCCATTTATTTTAAAATAAATCATTATGTTAAATTTCATACAAGATATTCCACATTGAGCTTAAAAAATTAATATATATTATTATTTAAATGTAGTAGTCATCAGCGAGCCATTGGAATGGTGGGAATAAATTAAAATAACTATATTATATAAAATCTATCTTACACTTTTCTATAAAATTAACGTATTGATTCTTAATTAATTGTAAATTAAAATAAAAACCAATTGATGATAAAGGTTGTGTTTTTGTATAAAAAAAATTTCCTATAAAGGAATTTGATCTTAATAAATTTCATAATTCAAAATTAATGAAGGAAATTTATGAAATTTATATGTTATATATTCAATAAAAAAATTATATTCATCCAGTATGTTTTATTTTTGTAAGGGAAGAAAAAAATACAATCTTAAGCATAAAATATAAATTTTCGTAAAGGAATTTTAACAACATTTTTATGGCGCACACAATTTAAATTTTTTAATCACATTTATAAATTTTTCTTTTAAAAAAAATTATTTTTAAAATCATAATTTTCAAATAATCAGCCTGGATTTTTGGTATTTTTCTGAGAAGGTCCATTTTTTGATGAAAAAGTGAAAAATAATGCCTCTTATTAAAAACTCACTTTTCATCTACATAAATTAAAAATAAAAATAATATTTTTTATTTTTAAAAATTTATATTATATAAATTATATATATAATAATCTAATTTACCCCACTGGAGTCATTTTAATTTTGAATTTGGCTGTAAAAACACTTAAAACATTGGAACATTATCTCTTTAAAAACATCATTTCATGTCTCATCTATGAGATTAATATAAATATATGATTTATTGTTTTTTGGAATGTATTTTTTAAATTGGATTAAATATTTAGAAAAAATATCCCATTTTATCTATAGTTTTCATCGTCATCTTTTTGAATAAAAAATGTTTGTGCTAAATGTTTTTCTGTATTATATGTAAACTAATCAAATAGGTTAAAGTTAAAACTTAAAAGATTTAAATTAATAAAAACTAAAAAATTGAATATGTTTTGAATGTGATAATCAACCATAAAAAACCTCTGAAAAAATAATTATCAATCTATTTCTTTGTATTATATTCCACCATTATTTTGTTTGTAAAAATATTAAAAAAGCAATATTTTATCACATAAAACGACCCCTCCTCATGTATAATAGCACCCTTACCCACACCATTTCCCCTAAAAGCCATGAATTTCCCAAAATCATTGCCCAAAAATATCATACTCACTTTTCTGATATTTTTGTACTTATTTTCTCACCCAAATATAATTTCTTGTGTATTTATGGAATCATTCAAGAAGGTTATATTACAAAGGTAATTTTTTCAAATAACCCATCCCAATTTCTTTTCTCCTCAAACATTATCCTCACCACCCTCATCTGTAAATGAATATTAAATCAAGAATCATGCATATAAAATATTTTAATGTTACTAATTGAATATTTGATATCCATTTCATTACACATATCCTATTATTCAATGAAATAAAACCGTTGTCCATATTATAGCTTTTTTCCCTATTTGTGAAAAATTGTTTTTTCCATTAATCCATTCATGGATAGTCATAAAAATAAAATTATCATTAAATTATATTATAATAGGTATATCATTACCAATTTCATTCAATATTACTAATATATACTCATCATATAAAATAAAATTAAACTATCTCATGGTGTTTGGAAAAAATTCGAAAATAAACTAATCATTTATCATTAAAATTTTATATAATGAATAATCCAAATATATGATAGAAAATAATATATGGGACTATTTATAATTTTTTAATTTTACTAATACTATTTTTATCCAGTTCTAGAGTTGTTAACCTCTTTTACTAATATATTAATAATTATAAAAAACTGAACTTATTATGAAACCCATAAACAAATAAACCTAAAAACTTTTATATATGAGGTAAATGCATGAAAATCAAAAGGGAAGCATGAGGTAAGGTTTACTCATCATAATTTTTATTTTAGTGAGATATATGAATTATACACCACTAATTAGTTCTTTTGGAATATATGTATTCCATTGATTTATAATATGGTGAATCTTATTATATTAATGGTATTAATTTTTTTATTTGTTAATTGAATCATTTATAGTGCATAAAATTCCACTGATTACAAACTATAAGATATTTCTTAACCAATTTTCCATTCATCGGGATAAAATTATACTCGTTGACTATGTCATGATGAGATTATTTATGAAATTAAGTATTATTATATTATGTATTATTTAATCTTTTTATGTGTATTTATATTGGATCCAGGCATTATATTCATTATAATATCTCCTACTTCAATGATTGGACATTTTTAATGCGCATTCCTTTTAAAAATTTCTTTTAATGTTTTTTCAAAAAGAATGTTTTGATTACATATATGGAATTAAATGAATTTTCCTGTTTCATTTTTTTAATTTTTATATCATATAGTACATTATTACTCTGTTATGTTAAAATAAAATTCATTCCGATATAAAATCCATATTTTTCAAAATGAATGATTTCAAAATAAAAGGATTATTTTCATCAAATAATAATTTAATGATTCGATCATTCATGTTTTTTATTTTTGTTATAGTTAATTGGGATTGTTTATAAATTCTAGTGATTATGTGATAAACTATTTAATTATTCTTATGTGATAAAAAATTGCATGTGGTTAGATGATAATCCAATTATAGGTGGTTATGTGATAAACCAATGATGGATGGTTCCATAATATAGCATGGATGGGTGGTTACATTATAACATCAAATCAATTAGGTACTTCAGAATTTGAGGTTGACCATAGTGGTTACTCTATATTTTATAGGTACAAAGAAATTGAATTCCTATTTCAATTAATATTATTATGGATTATAATAAGTTAATTTTTTATGAAAAAAGATTCGGTTTGAA
Organism: Viscum album; assembly: GCA_963277665.1. Classification (NCBI taxonomy): domain Eukaryota; kingdom Viridiplantae; phylum Streptophyta; class Magnoliopsida; order Santalales; family Viscaceae; genus Viscum; species Viscum album. The sequence continues at coordinate 1,120,707,624 of OY728120.1, forward strand.
AAGGTAAGATATTGATTATTTTGAAAATATGATTCTTTTTTCTAGAATAATGTTTGCCCTAAATTTTTTGGACCCATATTGATATTTTGTTCTTATAGAATATTTGCAAATATTTTTTGGAGGATTTTGGGGGGACAGTTCCTAGGATCATATCAAGGGAATAAATTTGAATATTTTTTGAAGAGAAACCATGTTTTATTTTAACAACTAATTTTTATGAAAAATAGGATACTAAGTATAACTATTCACTAGAAATTCATGGGTCTATTGTGTAATGGTTTTTCCTAATTGTCTAAAACCCTAAATCTTAATGTTCTTTGGGAATGAAAGAAATAGAATTATTCTTTTAAATAACTAGGATATGTATTGTTTAAGATAGGTTTATTACAGTCTGTATGAGATCATGATTTAGGTAACACTTGTGGTCAGGATGCTTTTTTACAATAATTTACATGTCACATATAATGACAATAGTTATCCACATACACGGACTCATTTATATTTTGGTTAAATTGAATATGTTTTATATAAAATGAATAACTATATCTTAGTGTTTACCCTCCTCATGATATGGAATATAGATATATGCACACATAATGATTTTTTGTTTTAATAAATATTTGTATCCAATGAGAACCAAAGTAGTAATGGTTGTGAATGAAAATATTTTGTTCTTTTTAATGATAAACCAAATTAAATGGGAGATTTAATGAGAACCCTTGTGGTTATTCTAAAACTTCTACCTAGAGTAAATATTTTCCTTTTGAACCTCAGTTAGTTTCCAAATCCATCAATTATTAGAGAAATGAATCCCTATGGATGTTCAGTTGAAAAATAACATAATTATAAAGATCAAAAACAAAATATATGTAAATAATGTGGAATTAAGAAAATAAGAAAATGTTATTAAATTACAGTAATATGTTTTATATGTGGTATATTTGGTTATAGAGAAATAAACTTGAAAATAAAGATAAAGAATTTAGTTATCCCTATGAATGAAATCGATGTACTTCCTGACTCTCTAATTGAATGTTTTAAATGTGGGATATATGGTCATTATGAAAATTGATGTCATAAAAAGAAGTCTTATGAATGGGATCTTCAAGACCATACATATATCTATTTATAAATTACTAATTCCATTACAATTGAAGATGGGGATACTAAAAATGGAATTTTAAAGGTATAGATTATTTCTTGACTAATGTTTTTTCATTTAAGAATCATTTGAAAGGATTTATGATTTTTTATGAAGGAATAAAGTAATAATGAAAAATGGAAAATAATGGTTAATGGATTGAGAATAACACTTAATAATTATGATTTATAAATATAATGTATTATAGAGTTATTGTAGATTTAACAATGATGAAATGATAAAACATAATATTACTCATTTGATGATAGTATTGATTTGGGATAATTTTTTAATTATTGATTAATAGGTTACCCTTATGTTTAATTTGAGAAAATGATATTTGAATAAAAATTAAAATTTAATTATGTGCATATAATTTTAATGGTATGGATAACCTTTAGTTGTTAAATGATCACTTTTTTTGAGGTTTTAATTTGTTAATTTTTTAGGTATAAAAAATGAAATGTATGAGATAAAATTTAAGGATAAAAAATTTAATTAATTTTGAATTTATTAATCTCAATTTGAGGATGATTATCTATTTTATGGAATTTTATTAGGATTTTTTTGTAGTTTTATAAAATGGAAAACCAAAATTTTGGGTAGCAACACATCATGTCTGGAAATTCCGTATGAATTGAACCTATAATTTAAAGGAGACAAGGGTGCATCACCTACAAATTCCCTACATGATATATTGGTCAGTATTTAATTTTTATTTTTAGAAGAATGATTAGATATATGAAAAGAAAAACTATTTTGGAAACCCATGTTTTATTCTAAAGAAAACCATGGTATTAGAAAAATGATTTGGTGACTAATTGATTAATGTAATTTTGAAATATGTTCACTATTTTGGGAAAATTATATTACTAAGTTAAACAAAAATCAATAGGATTTTATTTTAGAAATAATTGTGGAATTAAATTTTGGAAACATATATATAATATGTTGATTAATGTTTCTTATGGAAATGATTAGTATTTCTTGGTGATTATGTGATTATGGGAATTAAATTTGGAAATTATTCTTTTAGTGTGATTGATATTAATTGTGGATAAATATCATGTTCATCTTGGTTGACTATGTGATCTAATCCATCAAATTGTTTTTGTTTAAATATAAATTGAGAATATTTATTGGAATTTATTGATTGTTATTTGTTCAATGCTCCGGGATAATTTATTTTTTTAACATTGAAATTTTGATATTAAGGTAGTTTTTCATCATACAAAGGGTTATTAAATTTTAATAATTACTATATATTATGATAATTTTTTTTTGTTTTGGTCCATTTCTAAAGACATTGAAAATATATATTTACACTTTAATTGATTTTCTAATACGTTGTATTTTATTCTGACATATCTGGAATGAAAATTCATCTTCAAAAATAATTTTTTGAGAAATGACGATATTGTGGTGTCCATTTATTAAATGATTAACTTTTATAAATCAATTAATTTTGTTTCAATATGTTCTTAGTATATGTATTAAAATTATTCCACAATTTGAGAAACATTATTTTAAACCAAAAAGCATTATATGTTTACATTTATCAATGGAAATTTAACCAAACATATATTTAAGGTTTTATGATGGATAAATTTCCCATAATCAGGTTATATATCACTATCTATTTTTCAATGATGTAAAAACATGAACAAAACCATCGAGTCTGTGCTAGAATGCAACATGACGTCATACATTCCTTCATGTACTTTAGAGGTTTCTGACTAGCAGCTAGGGTCTCTAGTAAATCCGTGGGGAGACTATATCTACTATATCATGTAATTGGATTAATAATAATTAATAATCAAAATATTATAGAATCATAGTATATTTGGAATTATAAAAATAGAATACATATAAGATTTCCCAAAGAGGTAAGTCGATCCTGAGTATAATGCCGAATAAAATACAAGATAAATGTATATAAACAATCATCTACATGGTACTCTGGTGTTCGTCTTGGTCTACTATAGCCCCATGAACCACAACTCAACCACCTTCCATAAGGCCCTCCCCTTTGATGGATCTCTTACCATGAAATCTTCAACCACACCAAAATACCAATGTATGGTGTGAGTACAAGACTCTGTAGGACACCACTAATGTATCCTTACCAAATGTGCCCAAAATATCATAAAAATTTATGTCATTTCATATGTAAATTCTTATTAAACATACATGTACCGAGTCATCGTGTGCTGACTATGCATTAACAAACCTCGACCCCACTTCTTATTTCTCATTACCGTAATGAATTTTAATAACACACGTATCTCTATCAAGGTCACATATCTCACCCCACCCTTCTGGTGGATGTTACATGTACTTTTTTCATTCCTTCAGATTTATATTTGGTCATATAATCCTTTTAATCAACCCGAAAAAAGTTTGTAGGTAGACATGGTCGGTATCTACCAGTTAGCTACTATGCTCTCCCCTCTACAGGGTTATCCATGTACATCTGTATAGATGTTAGGACTACGTTGGGATGGGTAACTGGCCATAGATCCATGTAACTACCACCCTCAAGGCTCCACCTATGTGTCTCAATATCTTCCAGATAGCCACTATGTTTTCCCCTATACAACATTATCCATTCCTGCCACTATGAAATTTATTAATGCATTAGCTTTTTTAAACTCGTACACCCAACCTCATGGATCCACCAGGGTATTACGGTACCTATAACAGAATTCATCAGGCTCTAAAACACCCAATAATACATTTTGTAGTAAGGAATGATAATCCACATCATGATCAAGGTCCGGATAATCAGACACAAAATGTACCCCCACAAATACTCACACACCTACATGAAATTCATCACAAGCATGGGTTTGTATAACATAACCATCACATCATGATAACATCATATATATATATATGCACCGAAATGGGAAGAAACAACCTATCTCATGGTCGTCGATGTGAGTGGAAAGGAAAAACCACTATGTGTTGTTAGATACACCTCCTCATAGCATTATTATCGTAATTATCGATGCATCAAAGCATAACATTCATCAAGAGTTCCTTAAAACAAAACCAATTATTTTATTTCAAAAATGAAAAAATATCACATAAGATGATACATTCTAATTCCTTAATAATTTCCTAATTATCAATAAAATATCACATGTGATTATAAATTCTCTTTCTGAGATATTTTCCAAAATTATAATTCTATGCCCCAACATTCACACATAATATTCTCCATAAGAATTATTATCTTTGATAATCTCAAAATATATAATTTAATAATTTTAATAATTAACCTTTGATAATCCTGCAAATAACATTCAATAAATATAGTAATTTTCTTTCGATAATATATCTTATTATCCTATGATTATTTTAGATAGTATGTTTCACAATATAATTACCATAAAACTATCAGTTTGGGGAATTATTTTCCATAATTTCTAACAATTATTTATGATAATTTATGTAATAAATTCTTTAAAATTCTGATAATCTTCATCATATGAATTTTTCTATAATTATACACAATTAATTTTGGTTAAATTATCTTTGATAGTTTTATTCAATTATTCTTTGAAAATTAATTGAAATTATCTCTTGTTAATTCGCCTTCATTATCCTTTAATAATTGGTGTAAAAATTATATTCATAATATTAATGCAATTGAGCTTTGATAATTCGTTCCAATTTTCATTTGATAATTCCTAACAATTATCTTCTGATAAATTAGGATTATGGCTACTTTTGATAATTTATTTAAAAAATACCTCTTGGTTATTCAATAAAAATTATCATTTGATAATTTTAGGGTAATTTCCATTATTTATTTCAAAGAAAAACTTACTTTTTTTATTTTATTTCACCTTTATTTTTTCGAAAAAACATGAATAAATAATAGAGAAGTAAAAGAAAGAAAAAATGAGAAAAATGAAAATTAAACCAGAAACTCATAGCACACCAATGATGAGGAAGTGAAGGAAGTCACAACTAGTAGATCTAACTAGAAAAACATCAACTTATATGTTTTAAGGGTGTCTAAGGTCATTCGACCTAGACTAGATCCACCATTAACCACTGTAATTGGTTCAACTATAATAGAAACCCAACCCACGTGTTCATAAATTCATGATTTTAAAAACCCATTTTGAAATAGTTATTCTATATATAAATTATTGTGGAATAATATATTTCCCTCATCTAATGTGTTACTACTTTTAATAAGTCAAAATTGTTATCAGTTGATGTTTTGAAAATAAACTATATGAACCAATTTAGGTTGTGGTGGAAAATTAGGGATATGATGGATTGTACATTATCATTATTTAACTGAATTAATAAATTTAGTTATTTTATATAAATATTAAATTAAACCAAACAGTTATGGTGAAAAAACCAAATACCCTACCTAGGGAAAACCCTCTTTCCGAACACAAAGGTTACCTTATATTATTCATAAAATGAACCATTTGAGAGATATTAATAATTAAATATTAATAAAATGGATTTCAAATTAATTAAATATAAAAATGGATATTTATGAAAGAGATACCTCCAAACGTCCGACACATATAGTTTTTTTACACCTCCTAAGGTAAACACCATGTCTCGAACCTACCGATAGTCCCAAATATCCCATACAACACACCATTTCGGAGTTATTAAATTATTTTAAAAATATAACCATAAAAATTACTAAATGAAATATTTTCAATAGCAAGTCATCCAAACATATGATTTATACAAATGTTAAACTATTTCTAGTGTGAAAATTGGATTTTGGATCCAATCGTAGTCTCAAATTTATCATAAGATTCTCTATTTGATCATTATTCAATTACTTTGAAAAAATTGTGAAAGAATAATATAACATACATAATATTGTTATTTATTATTCACTAACAGTTTTTTGGCATCATAATCCCATACTAACATAGTGTGTAACTCCAAAAATATTCCATGGAATATTTCAGCGACAAAGCTATGATATTTCTCTTAAGCACAACCTTTAACACATTATTAAGATATTTCATTGATAAATAACTTTTTCATACATAAGAGATTTTCAATTTATCACAATATGTTTTTTTATATCATAGTAAAAAAATAGGCATATTAAAATTCTGAACCTATATCAACTTCTCATCATTGAGAAGAATATCTATTGGTCATACTCAACAACATAAACATCCGAGCTGGAACATCACAAAAGTGTTTCTTAATATTTTCCTTGATCACTTCATGCGACCACTAAAAACGAACATCATGTGTCATTTTCCCATATATTCCTTTCTCTATCCAATATGTAATACACACAAGATACTAAACATAAGATTCAACAGGTTCCAAATCGATGTCACTCCAATCTCTAATATGCACAAGATTGGGTATGTACCTCTGAAAAAGATAAATGTGGAAGAAATCATGAATACATCGATAGTGAGAAGGTAGGTTCAGATGATAGGCTACTGCCCCTATCCACTGAGTGAGTCACTCATCAATCTTGCACTAAAATAACCACGTACTATTGTTATATCCTATAATAAGGTTTCATTTAATAATTCAATGACTTATTATATGATGTAATGTTATGGTAACATAACACGTTCATTAATTCATGTCCATGAATGTATTAAATATATATGGAAAAAATAATCCTTAAATTGGTTAGAATATCAATGATGTGATCTGGTCTTCACCTCAAATAGTTATATGTTACTTTTCACCATTTTTTAGTGATAGATCCATTGCATTGACATAGATATCCTCATATTCATGATCATATTCATTACATTCCTATGTTATCATAATTAAGGGAGTTAATATCCTCTAGTGGGTTTCCCCACATCCAGTCTGTCCTGACCTTCTAGCACTCTTCTGGGAAACCATCGAGAAAAAAATGTCAAAGATGACTGGCCAAGCCAGACATGTTGTAGTATACTATTGGATTACTGCAAGAGCGGATATAATTCCCTCATATCCAAAAATTGTTGCACATGTTTAAAAAAGTTCAACTAAGAACAATTTTTAAATTCCTTTAAATTTACTTATCAGCCTTTCATTCCTACTATTAGATAGGAATTTTATAGGAGTAAGGGATAACTAAATCACCTACCCATATTGAGTTGGAAGTATGCTTGATGCCTTATCCTCCTCTAGCCTATTCTTAATGGTTGGGGCCTTATGATGCACCTGAGAGTATTTTAACCTGTCAAATTTCCTATCAATATGTCTGAGTTCCTATCATTAACCTATCTCGATCATCGGATCATTCTATGCTTCCTCCCTAGCTAAAAAGATGCAAAGCAAAGAAACATTGTAAAATGTAAAGAGTAAGAAGATATAGTCGTATAACCTTGTCATAGTTCCACAAACTCATAGGAATGGTCCACCTTCATCATGTCAAGGATGTAATGTTCATGAAACAATTTTTTGAAGGTCATACAGATAAGACCTTCTCATATCCCATATTGATTCATGGTATTCCTCCATTACATGGAAGGTTATAAGAATATAAAGGTTTCTATATACATTTTAACTTACTCATGGATACAGAAAATCATGAAAATCCTCTCAATACAGTCAATTCAGTTCACTGCATCTTGTGGGACACCAGTTCCTGAGAGAGATAGATGGTGCTCGAACTAGAAATCTATAGAATAATCAGGCATAGTCCAACAAAATGCTACCCCATGCATAGGAACAAACTAAAAAATTCCCAGCTGAGAAGGCTCTATATCTTGGATTACAACTATTGGTACACTATCATGTTCAGGTATATCCCACTATACTATAATTAGTGGTGCTGGAGCATATTGTTTTTCCATAGTTTCTAGTTCAAAAAATCATTTTACGGCTTCATATCTGTAACAAATGGAGAATTGAGAACACAACAATTCCTAACAGACTATTGGATCAATAAAGGTTTTTCTAATCTAGTTAATGGGATCAAAAAAAATTTTTCATGGAGTCTACCCATAACCAAAGGTATAACACTCTTTTCACTAACCCATGTTCCTATACATTCTTTTTCTTCATAATCATCATATACATACTAACACAATATCATTCCATGTTAAACTAATTAATAAAATTATGGATATATATTACACAACATGGGATCACATATATATCATGCCAAGAAATGATCCATATTCATGATGCATGAACATACGTGCAATCACATAAGTCACATATAACACCATGTGTGTCACCCAAGGAAAATTAATAGAAATAACATAACATAAATTCTCCACTTTATGGAAACTCAGAATTCCTCTATTCAATACTGGCCCGGAACATTCATTTTTCCCCAACTCGAGCACCAATTTCCAATGTCCACTCTATCCTAACAAAACAAAACAAAATTGATGAAATAAGATAGTGGGCCATGATTCTCAGATTCCATTTTGTGACATACTGACCTGAACCACTGAGTATGAGTTAGAATTCTACATGATCTCTTGTTCACCTCACCATTAAGAAGAGGATTCTGACTAGAAGAGAGGGTCTCAAGTGAAACCTTGCAGACACTATACCCTTTGTATCATGTCATATGACCATTAATAAAGAATGAGAAAAATAAAGAACCATCATATTAAATGTGTAAATGGATTAATAATTTACATATAAGAGTTCCCAAAGCGGTAAGCCTATCAAGAGTATAATGATGTAGACAAATACAATATCAATGAAAATAAACAAACATATGTGGGGTACTCTGGTGTTTTTCCTAATCCACTATTGCTATATGTTCCACTTTTCAACCATCCGCCATGGGTCCCTCTCCCTTTTACAAATATTTGGTCACAAAATATACAAGTGCATTGAAATTCATCTATAGGGTGTGAGTATAAGACTCAGTAGGACACAACTAATGTGTACATACCATAAGTCCAAAAAATATATACAAAAGTGAATAACATGACATATAATTAAATTCTCGATAAACATACTTATGTCAAGTTGTCATGAACTGAACAAGCCTCTATAAACCCTGACCCCACCTACTTTGGCATGTTACTGGAAACAATTTCAAGAACACATATATGTACATAAATTCATATATCTCACCCCACCAATCTGGTGGTTTTTACAGGAACATTGTACGTTGTGTAGGGTCTTCCTTTGGTCCACATAACCATTTAATAACCCAAAACCAATGTCCATAAAAAACCATGACTGATATCTTTCATTAGGCCCATATGCTTTCCCCTATACATGGGTAGCCACATCCAACATTAAGGATTCTAGGACTGTGTCAGGATGGGTAACTGGACTCTGAGCTTCCTAACTACCACAATCATTACTCCACATATGTATCTCAGTATGTTCTAACAAGACACTATGATTTCTCATATATAGGGGTATCCAGACATGCCTTTAAGGATGTTAGGACTGCGTCACGTTGTGAATCCTTGAACACCCATTCTCAATCATCCACCAAAGCATCTTATTACCTATAAAATATTTCCATAGACATTGAAATATACAAATATTAGTGTTGAAGACAATAATTATAAGCCAAATCATGATCAATTTCATGATAATCAGACACAACATGTACCCACAAGGCTACTCATACATCCCCATCCAATTCATCGCATACAAGGGTTAATACAATACAAACATCACATCATTTTAACATCATGTAACTTCCCGACCCGACTTTCCATTCAACCTGGTAGCCGGACCGGTCGCCACTTGGCCTCAAACACATCTCCCCAAATTCCAGAGGCTTCCGACTAGCAGTGAGGGCTTAGGTGAGTATGTGGGGAGACTATGCCCTCATTAACAAAGTATCACAGAGGAATTACAAACAAACAACAGCAGAAGAAGGTAACCAGTAGAAAACACATAGACATCAGAAATAGATAACAATAGAAGGATATGATGTATATGGAATGGTGAAAATCAATAAAATATAGTACAAGTGTATAAAATACTAAAAATAAACCAAAAAGTATCCCCTATCACATCACAAGCCTTAGCTTGGTCCTGTGCACTCCTACTCCGAGCAGCAAGTCAAGTATCAGTACTAGGGCATTTCCCATTCGCATTACCTGAAATCATATAATCTAATTGGGTCCAATAACATGACCCAAACAGGGTTGGAGACAAAATCCCAATAGGAAAACACTAACGATATGTGCTAATGTGTCAGGGAATATATATAAAACAGGAAGTGTAATATGGAAATCAGTAAACAAGGGAACTAGAAAACCGACCCAAGCTTGTGCTTTTCCTTTGTATTGCTTCAAGTACAATTTCCGTTCATTAATCACTTCATTCATGTTTTCAAACCATTCCATATGCCCGTTCCTGGAATAATCACTTCGAAAACCAGCCATACATTAAGGACAAAATCCACCAACACCCTATAAGCACATTCCGGAGAACCTCATAGGTACGCAGCTACACTCTAGGTGCAGTATAGTATATCCTCATAGCCCATCCCTGGGATCCTACAAATATGATCCAGGTATCGCACATGACATATCATGCCCTATTGAGACCATCCGTGGAATCTCACTCTGGATCCATGATTCACTCGGCATTTCAGTAACATGTCTTGTATGAGTACATCCATCGAAACTCACATTGGTACCATGGTTCAACCAAGACATTGTTTCACATTTAAAGCTGTTAAAAACATTTAACTCTCGTGGGCTAGAAATTCATGAATTTTCATACAAGGGTCTAGAGGAAAAACATCATCCCATACCTGAAACCATTTCAATTACAATTTCATCTTATTTCAATTCCGTTCACATTCAATTTCAATTTTTAACAACCCACAGGGGAAAGGAAAGGCATGCCTCATAGGCATCCTGGGTCAAAACCCTTAAAAGATCCATTCAAGGCAACACACCCAAGGGGTGGTTCCTGCCCATGGTATAAAACCTAACTCAAGCACATACCATCCTATTTAGATTACCTATGTCATGCTAGGTAATAACTGGGAAAAGTTACCGGTTCAAGAGACACCCCAAAAGTGGGCGCGCGACACTCCGACAAATATAAATAGCTTGAAAATCAGTGAAAAGCACATGACCACCTACATTAGGCTCGTACTATATATCTCATCTAGTATCAAGCTCTGATTCATCCACGTTTGGAAGAAATCTGAAGAACAGACGAAAAACGAGAAATTAGGGCATATGAGTCTTAATCCAATCTGTGTACGTTATTACCAGATGAATTGAGAAGGATTAAAAAGAAATTGAGGACATATCATTGTGGATCTAACAAGACGAAAGCTGTTTGAAATAGAGATCGGATGGACAAGCTGGATCGAAATCCTCCATAGTCTCCTAGAGAGCTTCCCAGGCGCCTCCCTCTTCTGTCCGGTTGAAGAAGAATATGATAGATTAGGTTTTTATAAAATTTAATTAATTTAATTAAACCTTAATTAAATATCAACACACATTAGGTCGCATGGTTTACCCGCATGACCTAGCAAACCGTGCGGAGACCGTTCGGACCTTGCTGAAAGGCAAGGGGCAACCACACGGACACCCCACACAGTTTCCCCAAACCATGCACAGGTTGTGCTCCTACCTCTACGAAGACTGCACCAAGGTGCACGGGTTACCCAGGCCGTGTGTAGGACTTGTATCAGGCCATTTCCATCCTAAAACATTATTTTGGCTCCAAACAACCCTCGAAGACCCCCGTAACTCCCTCAGACAAGTTAGGAATCCACATTAGTCCTCAACAGAACTGTTAAACCGAAATGAATAGGGATTTGTACCTCATACGAAAACTTGTGTTCATACAATCATCCCCCCTTATAGCAATTCATCCCCGAATTTCTCTCTGAAGGGTGGTCGTGATTAGTCTACAAACAGCTCGGGCCACTGAGCACATACGTCGGCCTCCCGATCCCAAGTCTCATCCTATAAACGGTTGTGCTTCCATAGAACTCATACTAGAAGAACAGACCGGCCTCGGAGAACCTTCGTGCTTCTGTCAGCGATACGAACTAGATGATCCTCGAAGGATGCATCTACTTGAAGCTCGACCTCCTCAGGCTGGAATTTATGAGACATTTCTGAATAGTATCGATGTATCTGAGAAACAGGGAACATGTCATGGATGGATCAGTACCTCTAAGGTAACTGCTACAGATAGGCTACCGGCCCAACCCTCTCTAGAATTTCAAATGGCCCAACATATCATAGTGATAGCATACCATGTATTCTGATCCACATGTGTCCCAACATTGGTGAAACACACAAGAAAACCTAATCCCCAACCTCAAACTCTAGGGGTCATCCACAGTGGTCATCATATGACTTCTGACGAGACTATGCCGTAGCCAACCGCTTCGGTATCAACTTGACATCCTCAGAAGTCTCCTGAACCAGATGTGGTCCCAGTAAAGCTGCCTCACCTACCTCTAACCTGCATAGGGGTGATCGGCATGACCATCCATATAAATCCTCATACGGTTCCATCTGTATAGTCTTCTGATAAATGTCATTATAGGTAAACTCAACTAGGGGAATATTCCTCACCCAGGATCCCCCAAATCCAGGATGCATGCTTGTAGCATCTCCTCAATCAATAGTATCATACGCTCTATCCGACTATCAGTTTGAGGGTGGTATGCTATGATCAGAAGCACCTGTGTACCCAGCGCCCTCTAAAAACTCTACCATAAGCATGACGTAAAACGAGCATACCTGTCTGAAACAATGGTGCACAGGAACCCGTGGAGTCATATTATCTACCAGATATACAACCTTCCCAGCTCTTCCACACAGACGGTCTCCTTGATTGGCAAGAAATGAGAAACCTTCATGATCCTATCAACCACAACCCACACAACATCATTACCCCTAGGTGACCTTGGCAAGACAATCATGAAGTCCATCGTAACATCATCCCATTTCCACTCAAGGATAGGTAACTACTATAAAAGTCCAGCTGGACGCTGGTGTTCCGCCTTCAACTACTGACTGGTGGAACACCTCACTATAAAACTAAACACTTCCCTCTTCAAAACCGGCCACCAGTACTGTCAGCACAATTCACGATACATCATAGTAACTCCAGGATGAACTGCCCAAACCGAATCATGAAACTCCCGCACCATCTCCTCTATAATATCCAATGGAACCCATACACATCCATGGATATGAAGAACTTCACCATCTCCTATAGTCCAACCATAGAGAGGGTCCTCACCTGACACACCTTCCCGTAGAACTGGGCCTTCAGAATCTAATAGTTCTCTTATCCTAACTCTGTCTAGGAGGGTAGATGTCACAGCTAAGGATGATAAAAAAACTAACTTTGGATACTCAGCACATCAAGATGCATCTCAGAGAACAAGGACATAAGCTTCCATTTGTTGCTAACCTGTTGCACTTCCTGTATCTGAGTCCTCCTGTTCAAATCATCAACCACTACATTTCCCTTACTAGGTGTATAAGCATGCTCGAAATAAAAGTACTATCAGTACTCCACCCACCGTCGCTACCTAAGATTCAGATCACGCTGATTAAAGATATCTTTGAGGCCCTTGTGGTCAGTATACACCACAAAATGCTCTCCCAATAAATAGTGTCTCCAACAGTGCATCGCCTGAACAACTGTTGCTAGATCAAGATCATGTGTCACATAATTCCTCTCATGTGGCCTCAGCTAGCAAGATCTGTATGCCACGACTCTATCTCACTACATAAATACAACACCTAGCCCAATACCTGATGCATCACAATAGACCGTGTATCTTTTTCCCTGTTCTGGCAGTATCAGGACTGGTGCTGAGGTCGACCTTCCTTTCAGCTCCTGAAAGGCTGCCTCACTAGCATATGTCTATAAAAATTTAATTCCCTTCTTAGTCATGCATGTCAACGGTGCTGCTTATTGTGTGAAATCTTATATGAAACTACGATAATATCCTGAAATCCCCAAGAAACTCCGTATGTCAAAGAAATTTTTGGGTTGTTCCTAGGAAACCACAGCTCTAACCTTCATTGGGTCTATAGACACCCCTGTCTCAGAGATAACATGGACCAATAAGTGAATATGATCAATCCAAAAGTCGCACATAGTAATCTTTTCATATAGAGGATTCTCTCTTAGTGTATTCAAGATGATCTAAATATGGTTGGCAGGGTCATCTCGATTTCGAGAATACACCAAAATATCTTCTAGGAAAACCACAAAGAATGAGTCCAAGTAAGGATGGAACACACGATTCATCAAGTCGATGAAAAATACAGGCGCGTCTGTAAGACCGAACGGCATAACCAGATACTCATATAAACCATACCGGCTACGAAAAGCTGTATGAGGTATGTCTGCAGGTCGAACACGCATCTGAAGATACCCTAACCTCAAATAAATTTGGGAAAACACCCTAGCTCCTCGAAGCGGATCAAATAGGTCATGTATCCGCGGAAAGGGATATGAGTTTTTAACCGTCAGTTGGTTCATCTTCTAATAGTCCACACACAGCCTAAGAGTCATGTCCGCCTTTTCACAAAATGAACTGGCAAACCCCATGAAAAAGTAATGGGTTGAATAAACCCATTTGCCTCCAAATCATTGTGTCGTTTCTTGAGCTCTTGCAACTCCTTCGTAGCCATCCTTTAAGGAGGATTGGATACTGGTGAAACTCATGTCACTATCTCAATTGAGAATCCCACCTCTCTCTCAAGAGGTAAACTTGAAATTTCACTAAGAAAAAATTCACTGAAGCTCTCAACTATTGGAGGAAGGTCTGTCCGACTCACTCCCTGATTATCTAGAAACAAACTAGATATCTGGGTTGTCATCCTGTCTAGACCACGATGCTCTGGTACAGCTTGTATTGCCTGTAGATCCCACTTTCCCTTAAGAGTATACACTGCACACTATGGTGATGTGAAAATCAACCTCTGGTGGTAATAATTAACGTAGGCTCGGTAAGCTACTAGACATTCCATACTAAGAATGACATCAAAAACTGTCATTTCGAGAACATAAATATTCTAGACAAATTGACACCCTCCAGCCTCAAGGGGGAACCCTTTGCCCTGGCATACAACCTCTTCCCTAACTCCTAGTGGTGTGTCTAGCGTCATGATGCCATCAGAAGACAACACAACCAGTACAAGGCTTTTCACTAGAGGCGCCGATATAAAAATGTGTGATGCACCTATATCAAAGAGGGAAGATTAAATAACAAATCCTACTAAGATCATACCTCTCACTGTAGATAGTCCCTCTCCTTGATCCTTGGAAGTAGGATGCACTAAATACATCTGGACTGAACCACGACCCTGTGATACAACCTCACTACCCAGAGCTGGCCCACTTCGACGTCTTGGTGTACCCTATTCCTAGCTACCTCTTCCACGACCACAACCTCGGCCTGATAGGCCAATCGCACCCCAACTCCTTGTCCAATGAGAAGATTTCGACCCTACTCCTGCATATTGAGTGGGTGCAGACCTTCTATCGCTGGCTGCTGGTGAAAATGTTCTGCTGAAACATTGAATATTACCCATATTGCCACATGATTGGCACTTGATTGGGTACCTCAGACACTGCGGCTTCGTGTGTCCGAGCCTACCGCACTGGTAGCACCTCAGATTTCTAACCGAAGATAGGTTTTGACTGCTAGAATCACCGTGTGGAAGCTCTAGATGATGCTTCCTAATAACAGTCGCTGCAGTACCTGATCTCGATGCCGAACCGCTCTGGCTCGCACCTCCAACCACTCTCAGGTTATGTTCTGTGATTAGTGCCTGGTTCACAATTCCAGAAATAGTTGATAACATGAAGATATTTACTTGAGATCAGATGTCATATCTCAGACCATCCTCAAATTGCTTGGCCCTCGACAGATCATCTCCCATCAGGATAGGTGTGATGCACTAAAGCTCAGTAAAATGGGCCGAGTATTCCATCATTGTTAATGTGCCCTATTCCAGACACAAGAACTAATGGGCCCGATCGGCCCTCAATGTCTCGGGATAAAAGAAATCGTATATGGCCGTATGAAACTCTATCCAATACATCTCCCAATGATGATACGATTGGGTGATTACGTCCCACCACCTCTTGGTGGAATCACGCAGCATGTACGTAGTGAGTTTGACCCTCCTCTCCGGTGGCATCTCCCAATGCTCAAAGATAGCTAGTATCGCCTTTAACCAGGACTCTAAAGCCTATGGTCTTCCATCCTCTGAAAATATAGGTGGATGCTGCTATTGAAACTCACACGTCAACTCTTCCATAGTCGGGGATGTTCGTGGTGCTCCCTGAACGATCTCCATAAAATGCAACAATCTCTCACAAAATTTTGCATCATCACCTGTGTCTGGTACAACCACTGGTGTCGTAGCTAGCACAACTGGAGTTTCCTCTAGTATCCCATGGCTTACCATCTCTGGAACGTGGTCTTCACTGCTTTACTGACGTACGACTACAGGTCGCCATGGTGGCATAAATCTGCAATGCCAAACACATGCCTCTGTTCAAGATTTTTAATTAGATTCGAAGCTCATGAGCACAAAATCCAAGATAGGACAGGTCAAGACCTTCCTAAAATCCACGTCAACCCATAGCCTACTTCTAAATCTAGGACTACATAAGGAACAGTCACCAAAAACCACTAGAGTAACTACCTCTTGCCCACTCAGAAGCTGGGTCTAGGTCGGGATCTATTTTCAAAATTCACACTTTTAACAATCCTTTTTTCAAAAGCATTAACCATTGGAGCACGCAATTCTGATCCCTCAGGGCCCATAACACCTCATGAATCAAAATTTGGTGCCCATATAACCATGAAATTAAATTTCATTTAGCATGTACATCCCATTGGTGCGTTATTTCCCAATCCATAAGGTCCCATACACTTTATGTATTGAAAGATAACATCACTCTTCATTCATTTCACCCAATCTGACACAACAACAGGAACACCTATCAATCAACTATCAAAACAACATGCAATAGCTATCAGAACACCTATCAAAACAACATGAAATATCTAATGCATCCTAGATAGCATGGCATAATGCATGATATGTGATTGAAAACAAGGTTCCTATATGATTCATGAAATGGAAAACCCTCATCTCATCGGGTTTCAACACAATAGAACCCACAATTATATCAATAGAATCAGCAAAAACCATCTGCGTCACCCAATGTTGAAATCAGAACATCTGTAATAATTAAAACCAGAAACACAATTCCATAAAAGGCATCTTGGATTTTCCATTTATGCAGGTTTGCAAATCCCAGGTACAATTGATTACCAAAGTCTCTGGCCTTCCAACTCCTGTCTATAGTCGCTAAATAGTAAGTCAAATCAGAAAAAGAAATCCCTCTGATACCACTTTTTAACTTCCTGACCTGACTTACCATTCAACCCGGTAGCCCAACCGGTCACCACATGGCCTCAAGCGCATATCCCCAAACGCCAAAGGTTGCCGACTAGCAGCGAGGGCATAGGTGAGTCTGTGGGGAGACTATGCCCTCATTACCAAAGTATCACAATGGAATTACAAACATACAATAGTGGGAGAAGGTAACTAGTAGACAACACATAGACAGCAGAAATAGATAACAATAGAAGGATCTGATGTATATGGAATGGTTTAAGTCAACACAATACTGTACAAGTGTACATAATACAAAAAAGAAAAAAAAAGTATACCCCGTTGCATCACAAGCCTCATCTTGGTCTCGTGCCCTCCTACTCCGAGCAGAAAGTCAAATATCTGTACAAGAGAATTTCCCCATCTCATTACCTGAAAACATATATTCTACTTGGGTCCAAAAATATGACCAAAATAGGGTCTGAGACTAAATCCCAGTTGGCTACCACCAAATATCCATGCTAATCTGTCAGTGAATATATATAAAACAAGAAGTGTAATATGGAAAGAAGTAAACAAGGGAACTAGCATGACCGACCCAATCTTGTGCTTTTTCTTGGTGTCACTTCAAGTATTCATTCCATTCATTAATCACTTCATTCAAGTGTTAAAACCATTCCTTGAGCCCGTTCCTAGAATACTCAATTCGGAAAACAGGCATCGCTTAGGGAGAAAATCCACAACCACCCTATAAGCCCGTTCCGGCGAGCCTCCTAGAAGCCTAGCTTTGATCTAGGTGTGGTATAGTCCATCATCTGAGCCTACCCTGGGGATCCTATAAATTTGACCCTAGTATCTCCCATAACATATCATGCCCTATTGAGTCCGTCCATGGAATCTCACTCAGGATCCATGATTTACACGGCATTTCAGTAAGAAGTCCCTTATGAGTCCGTCCATGGAAACTCACATTGGTTCCATGGTTCACCCATGACTTTGTTTCACATTTAAAGCAGTTCAAAAAACTTTAACTCAAATGGGATATCAATTCAAGAATTTCCATACAAGGGGAAAGGGGAACCGCTCTATCCCATACTCGAAACCATTTCAATTAAAATTTAATATTAATTAAATTCCATTAATATTCAATTTCCATTTTTAACAACCCACAAGGGAAAGGAAAGGAATGCCTCATAGGCATCCTAGGTCAAAATCCTTAAAAGTTCCATTCATGGGAACGCACACATGGGTTGGTTACTATCCAAGATATACAACCTAACTCAAGAACATAACATCTTATATAGATTACCTATGACATTCTAGGTAACAACAGGGCTAAATTACAGGTTCAAGCGACACCCCAAAAGTGGGAGCGTGACACTCTGGCATATATAAACAGCTTGACAATCAACGAAAAGAACATGACCAACTACCTTAGGCTCGTACTAGATTTCTCGGCCAGTATCAGGCTCTAATTCGTCTAGGTTTGGATGAAATATGAAGAACAGACGAAGAACGAAAAATTAGGGCATATGAGCCTTAATCCAATCTGCGTTTGTTATAACCAGAAGAATTAAGAAGGATTAAAAAGGAATTAAGGACATACTGTTGGAGATCTAATAAGATAAACGACATTTGAAACAGAGATACGATAGAGAAGCAGGATCGAAATCCTCTGTAGTCTCCTTGAGAGCTTACCAGGTGCCTCACCCTTCTGTCCGGTTGAAGAAGAAAAGGTTAGATTAGGTTTTTATAAAATATAATTAATTTAATTAAAAATTAATTAAATATCAACACACAGCAGGTCGCACGGTTTACCCGCACGGCCTGGAAAACCGTGCGGAGACCGTGCTGACCATACTGGAAGGAAAGGGGAAACTGCACGGCCACCCCGCACGGTTTACCCAAACCGTGCGCATTCCATCCACCTGCCTCTGCCAAGCCTGCACCATGGTGCATGGTTTACCCAATCCATGAACTGGCCGTGTGCAAACCATGTGTTAGGAGATTTCCGGCCTAAAACTTGGTTCTGTCTCCGAACAAGCCCCAGACACTCTCGTAGCTCCCTCGGACAAGTTAGGAATCCATATTAGGCCGCAACATAACCGTTAAACCGAAAAGAAAAATCCTCGTACCTCGTACAAAATCTCGGGTTCTTAGACATCATATATATATATCCCAAAATGGGATGGAACCTTCTACCTCAAGGGCTTTGGTGTTAGTTTTAATGATAAAGCACCCAATTTGGTTCGATACACCTCCTTGTAGCCTCATTATTGTCATCATTAACCCTCAAAAGCTCGACATTCATCAAGAGTTCCGAAAATAAAAACAAATTATTTTATTTTAAAAAGAAACAAACAGATGTGATGATACTTTATCATTCCTAGATAATTTCCCAATTATCATTAAAATATCATATGTGATGATACTTTATCATTCCTAGACAACTTACAAAATTATAATTCTAGGCCAGCACATTCACACGTAGTATTCTCTATATGAATTATTATCTTTCATAATCTCTCTATTTATCATTTAATAATTTTAATAATTAACCTTTAATAATATCATAATTATCATTTGATAATCATATTAATTGTTCCTTGATAATATATTTATTTATTCTAAGATAACTTAAATAATATTTTAAATGTGATTATTACTTTAAAATTATCCAATAATATTCATAGTTATATTATAATAATTATTCTTTACAAATTATCATTTTTCAATTATCCTTAGATAATTGGTTTCCAAAATTTTCCTTGATAATTCAGTGAAACTATACTTTAATAATTTCTATAGTTGTATTACATTAATTATTAATTTCAAATTATTATTTTCAATTATATTTAGATAATTGGTTTCCACAATTACTATTGGATAAATTAGTAAAAATATCTTTTAATAATTCTTGGCAAGTAATTCTTATAATTCTCCTAATAATCATTTAGAAATTTTGATAATCATTTTCAAATTAAATATATCTTGTAATTATACATTTATAATTTTTATAATATTATCTTTGAAAGTTTTATGAATTTATTCTCTTTTAATTTGTTGAAATTATCCTTTAATAATTATTTGTCATCTTAAATTGATAATTAGTGTACAAATTATCTTCTATATTATAATGAAAATGATCTTTGATAATTGTTTGTAATTATCCTTCAATAATTACTAACAATTATTATTTGATAAATTCATGTTATATCAACATTAGATAATTTATTTAAGGATTTTCTCTTGATAATCCAATTAAAATTTTCATTTTATGCTTTTAGGGTTTTCTTCATTCAATTTTTAATGAAAAATATATTTTATTTTAATTAATTTTATTTTTTAATATAATAAAAGTGAATAAATAATAAATATGAGAATTTAATGTGGGGTTTTTTATTTCACTCATTTTAGGCGTCACTATTTTTTTAATCAGTAGTAGATGATCTCTATTGATGTTTTTAAAATATTTTGTGTCCACTAACAGTGGTTGTTCATGTATTTAGAAAGATGATGAAAAATACGGTATATCTATTTAATTGAATTAATAAAAATATTACTTAATAGAAATATTAAATAACTCCAAATTCTTGTTTCTCCTAATGGTTATACCCTAACTATGGTAAACCCTCAGTTCTAGACCCAATTATGGTATTATATTTCCTATATAATTCACCTTTTGAGAGATATTAAATGTTATATATTAAAATGAATTACAATTAATAAAATATAATAATGTTTATTTTCACAAGTGAGCCATCTAAATGTCCAATACATAAAAATGTCAGACCCTACATAGGGTAAACACCATTTCCATTAAATATATGTGGTCCAAAATTTCCAATTCGACGTAATTGATTAGAGATATTAAATTATTTTTAAAAATATTATAATTAAAAATATTAAATAAATTATTGTCGTGACTGATCCATCAAAAAGTATAATGTGTAAAAATAGTATACCCTGCCTTGGGAAAAAACCACATTCTAGAATAAATTTTTATATCAAATTTATCATAAGATGCCCAATTTTAGAGATATTCAATTATTTTTACAAAATTTCACATGCATAGTGAATAATATGTTTTATTTTTATTTAGTTCATTGGGAGATATTGAGGGCCTCATAATCTCACTAGAACTTATTTTATAACTCCAAAAATATTCCATTGAACATTTCTAAGTGTTAACTATGATATCTCTCTCATGTACATCCTTTACCACATTATTATATTATTTCACTAACAAATAATTTTTCAAACATAAGATATTAATAATTTATCAACAGAGGGATTTCATATCATTATAAATAATTCGGGATATTGTACATGATCTGTAGTTTTCTTTTCATTGTACTTGTTTTCCAGAATAAAAATTTAGAATATGTAATCTCGTGTGAAATTCATTCTTTCCATTCTCTCATTTAAAAAAATATTTTATTTATTTTTTTATGAGGTGGGATTTAAAAAATTGTATTTTGAAATGTCAATATTCAACTATTATGATCCCATGATCAAATTTGGATGATGAAATTTATTAAAGGGGGTATTATATAACATCCTAGTATTTTAAAATAAAACACTATGTTTGTAGTCATATAAGAAATACCACATTGAGCATAAAAAAATGGGTAAATATTTTTATTTAAATGTGATAGTTATCTCCTAGTTATTGGAATGGTGGTGGGGGGTAATTAATGAGATTGAATAAATTATGAAAATATAGTTTACAAATTTTTATAAAATCAATTGAATTCTTTCCAATTATTTATATTTTAAAATAAAAAAACAAAATATAAAGGATTTTTTTAAATAAAAAACTATTTTATGCCCACAGTGGAATTTTATATTAATAATTTAAAATAATATATAATAATGAAATATAATAATGAAATTTATATATTATATATTAAACAAAATCTATCAAAATTCATCTAATATGTTTTATAGTATAAAGTTAATAATAAATCCTATTTTAATAATAAAAGCTATATTTTTCCATACGATAGATTTGGATGCATTTTTATGTTGCAATTTTCTCAAAACCAAATATTGAATCTTTTTATAATTTTATATATAAAATAAATACCATTTTTTAAATTGTAATTTTAAAATTTACATAGGTTTAACTTAAGCCTTTTTTGATGAATAATGCACTTTACTGAATTTTAATTGAAAACTCACTTTTATTCTCAATAACATATAATAAAAAATTATATTTTATATTTGTTTTAAATTAAAATAAGATCAATAATACATTTTATAAACCATAATAGTTCATTTTAATCATTTTTATTCATAATTTGGATATAAAACATTTTCTAACAACTAATCATTTTCACTTTAAATCACTGCATTCTCATTTCTTCGTTGAAATTAATTTTAAAAATAATTTTTCCTATTTTATGATATGAATATTGAAAATTATATTCTATATTTGGAATAAAATTATTCAAAATATGTAGTAAGTTAATTTTTTTATTCATAAAAACATAACTATGGAGAAAAATATTTACCATGTTATAGGAAAAATGATGAAATGGGTTAATGATAAAAGGTAATAGCTAAAAATACCTAACAGCTAAATATTTTTTGGATGTGTTTATAGACTATAAACATCCTTTAATACATTAAATATAAATCAAATTCGTTTTAATTAATGACACCTCACTATTGTTGGATTTTAATATTAAAACAGTGATAATTATTATTCACATTAAACCGCCTCTCTTAAAGTATAAATACCACCCACCACCACCCAATTCCCCATTAAAATATATAAATAACCTAAAATATATTTAAAAAACAACTCATTATCACTCTAAAAATGTCAATTTTATTCTGTTCTAACCTGAATACCATTAATAAGGTCTTTAAGGTATCATCCAATAATGTGATATTCAAGAGTTAATCTACCCAAAGAACCTCTATTAATTTCATTTCTTCTCATACATTAACCACTTATATTTAATAAATAAAGTCATAATTACTCTATAATCATTTATATAGGTTATTTTTATATTTCAAATGGAATATTTTATATTAATTTCATTTAATATAACAAATAATTCAATAAAAAACCATTGTCCAAATTATAGTAGTTTACCATCCCAATGAATAATTACTTTGTTTGTTTTCCATTAATTCCTTCATGTCTGGTCATAAAAATAAAATTCTTGTTAATTAATTTTTTAATAGTTACATAATGACCTATTTGACATTATGTAACAAATATATACACATAATATTAAATAAAATGATATTAGTTCATGGTTTTTAAAAATCCTCCAAAAAACTTAATATTTATCACTAACATTATATTAATTATATCATCTGCATAAAACAAATAAAAATTATTTATGTGAGAATTTATTCTTCTAGATTTGAATTAACACAATTTAATTCAAATTTTATTGTTTTAATCCAATTTTATAAGAATATCTATAATTATAAACAAATTAAATGATCCTAAATCCATGAAATCAAAAAACCAAAAACAATGAAAACAATAAAATATTATCAATGAAATGGTCATAAGTTGTAATAAAATTATTACATAATGTATTATAAATATGAATATATTTTTATAAGGAGTTAATAACATTATTTAAACCAATAAAAATGAGGTTTATGTACACAAATCTAAAGGCATGTTTTAGGTTTGTGTTTCTCAGCTCACTTTTTCATTACATGAGATACAGTCCAAATTTATCACTAATTTATTTTTGTTGTGTATATAAATCAAATTTATATATCATATTATGAATCTATTTATATTCATGCTATGAAATTTTTTATTTATTATTTATTACATTTATGGTGTACACGATTTGACTAAGTGAAATGTGTAAGGGATCTCATAACTGAATTTCCATTCATTGGGGTAAACATATACTTCTTGGAAATGTCATTCTATTATTTTGTGTTAAGTTAATTTTTTATGTCAGAATTTCTATTTCTATTTATTTCATTATAATTTATATAATATAGATAAAATCTATTAATTTTAATTTTTCTCACTTCAAGGTTATGATATTTTTTATAAGATTTCTGTTTAAAAAATCTATTTAAAATAACCTTTACAAAATATGATTTTATTATTAATATGGAATGAATTTAATTTATGTATTTCACATCACAATAATATTTTAAATAATTAATTATATATATTGATATTTATTTCATTGAAATTATTTCCATTTTACATGTGTGGTTTCTAAAAATGCATCATTTCAAAATCAGAGGTTTAATTTATTCAAAGAGTGGTTTTTTTATTCAATCTTTCATAATTTCTATTTATTTAATAGATTTTTGAAAATTTTTATAATAATGGGTGGTTATGTGATAAATAAATTGCGTTTCGTTACATGATAATCTAATGATGGGTGGTGATGTGACAAACCAATCATGGGAGGTTACATGATAAACTACATATTTCTAGTTCTGTGGTGAACCAAGGACTGCTGGTTACATTATAACCTCCAATTATTTGGGTACACCAATGATTATGGTTGACAATATTAGTTAATACATTTTTAATAGTTGTTTATAAAATGGTTTTCCTTGTAACATATTTATTATTTATATTCTTGTTAATTATTTTCCTTGAAAAATGATGGATTTTAAATTGGTAAGAGAATGATCTCATTGAAAATATTATTCCTTTTTATGAATGAAATGTTATAATTTAGAAAAATATTTTTATACATTATAACTAAACTAAAATGTACCAATATTTTATATCCCTTTCTATTTTTTGTTTTTATCATCACATTGTTTAAAATATTTATAAATGTATTTATGGTGGACAAGAGACAAGTATGAGAGAAATGATAAAATTGTGACAACATTTAAAGAAGAGAAATCACGTTTAATATGAAATCATTTTTTTTCTAAAAAAATATACCATATATAAGTATCCAAATTTAATATATGGGTCTACATTTTATGAATGCTTCTTAGTTACCTAAAACATTAAACCTAAAACATCATTGGGAATGAAATAAATATAATTCTAGTTTAACATCACTAGAATTTATATTTTTCAAGTTTAGGTCCTTACTGGAAATCATATAAATTTAAAAGATCAAAAAAGATAATGAACTATATAATTTTAATGAAATTAATATAATAAAATTACACCCAAATTAACCAAGACCATAAACAATACCAAGAAAAGTTATTGTATATAAAACCTTTGCCTATTTGGTTACTATTGAATATAAAGTAATTTAATGAAATATATTTTATATCTCTATAAAACCAGGGATTTACATGAATTAATATGTTTAAATACATACATGGTGTATTAATTGCACCATTTTTTGAATGATTCTTTCCCCACATGAAACAAATCTCAAGAAAATGATATTGAGACAATGAAAAAGCTTGAAATTTTTCACAAATAATGAATGGATAATTAATCCAGGAAGTGATTCTGTTAAAATACGTAAATAAAAAAAAATATATTAAATATTATATAAAAATTATATATCAAATAACACATATTAATAGAAAATAATTCCAATTAATAATATTTATTACCCTATGAAAAAATATTGACTTAAGAAACCCCACTACTTGAGTGAATATTTTCTAGGTATATAATTAAACTCCACTATAATAAAATTATATAAATTATTTAATTGTTTTAATGAAATTTTATATATTATTTATTGACCATTAAATAATTATTTTCTTATATTTCAATGACATATTTAATTACCCAATCAGTTATCCTTATATGGCCTGTTTTGTAGACATTCAATTCTTAATTGGAAAAAAACTATTTTTGGTTGATCATGGAAAAATGTTTAATTCTCCCATAATCTCAAAAATATTAATCTGGATAGAATTATCATATTTATAAATTAAATAAAATTTTATAAATATCCATCCAAGTCGTACATGTAAAATTATTCACATCACTTCCTGGAGATTTTAATCATCCCAAACAGACAAACAACATTATCATTTTCCAACTGATAGAATGGTAAAGATAAATACAATATATTATAATTATAAAATGAAAACTATCCCATTAAAATCATATATATATTAAAAAATAAATTATAAAAAACAATTAAAGTAAATTAAGGATAACTAGATGCATCTCTAAAAGCATTTTATATTGTATATGTATGTGTTAATGATGTTTTCATTCCAAAAAATATGGCCAATGATATGAAAAAATTATTTAAATCATTCAGAAGAAAATTTCACAATAATATATTTTTGATATGATGATTTCCAAATTGATATCATTTTTATCAAATAGAATTACAAAAATTGGATTAAAATAATTAAAATATTCACTCATAAAAATCAATAAAGCCAATTATTCTAGACAAAATATTTTGGAATCATAAAATAACTTTAATCATAATTTAGTTATTAATTTCATTGAATTAAAAATAAATTTTCATTTATTAGGGACATTATATTTACATTTTATAATTTTGTTAAAACTATTTATACCCACCAATTCAATGACATTGTTATAATGATAAAATTTAAATAATAATATTTAAATTTTATTAAATACAATTTTTTTGTGTCATATATGGTATCTGGTATAGTCTTAGTGTAAATATCAGGGATTATTCTATAGTTACTAATAGCAATTTCTCTAAAAAACCCTACCAATAACAAAAAAAAAATTTACAGATCTTTACCACCATAGTAAATCATAAAAACTAGTTGAAAAATCTATTGATTATCCTTTTGAGAATAATTTTATATGATCTATTTGGAAAATAATATTGTAAGACATTCTTTTATTACGTAAATGGTCGTCGGACCTTGGAGTCCAATACAGTGTTATTCCCTAACAATATACCAAATAATCCACATTCCTATTAAATAATACAAAATATATATTTATGAACATTATATATATATCTATATATATCATATTATGGTTTAAAATATAAGTTACATAAGTGAAACTACTAAAAATAAAACATGAATAATGTTTTCTAACGAAAAACAACCTGTACGACCAATGAAGTATTTTCCATAGTGATGTATTAAATGTGAATGATCATATAAATACATATTTAACTCTATAAAAGTTACCAATATAATGTAAAAAATTTACCATTCTTAAACCATATTCCACTATCATCGGTTGAAGAAGAAGTAGTAGACACTATAGTAGGGTGAATTCACATTCCATTACTTTTTTCATAAAAAAAATATTGCCTACATGTGTCTGGAAGGAATACCTATAGGGTTTGAGTGAAATGTGCTTTTTTGATGTTTCCACCCATCCCCATCCAGTATTCCAATAATCAATGTTTGTAATTTGATAATATTAACAAGATTGGTAAAATGAAATAAAAAATATTTCATTAAATATAGTTATAGTTAAACATGTTTTCACACAAAAAAATTAGTTTTATAAGAATTTAATAATGATTTCCATATAAAAAGTATATTCAATTATTAATTAATAATGAAAATTACTTAGTATTACATTATCAATATTTAGCCACATCAAATAAATCATCTTTTATCCATTATTGGAATATAGAATGGTTATATGTCAAGCATGGGGACCCTTCCCATTAGAAATATTCCATCTATTCCATCCCCCGTCAGAGGAAATGAACATACATATACATATATATATATATATATATACTTATATGTATGTATAAATATAATTAAGTATATATGTATATATCTATAACCATCCACCATGAAAGGTCACTTTTGTGTTATAGAGAAGAATGACTTTTGGGTATTATCCCCCATCCAATGAGGCATGTAATATCCCAAATGGGGGGATTCTATAATCCTATATAATTGACATATCTATCATTTGAATTATATTATTTATAAAAAATATAATATAGATTTAACCATTTAGAATATACATACTGGTATCACTTCCCAAAATTGGGCCACAACATTCAAAGAAAATAATATTAAATTTTTATTTAATTATACATCTAAAATATATTACAAAAAAACATGTCGTAAGAGAATAAATATAAAATATTTCTCAATATATACAAATTATATTAAAATAAACAAAGTTAACTCGTATAAAATTTTAATAAAACATCATTAAATATTAATTTTATTTTATAATCAAACCAAATTTCCTAATAATACCATTATCCAATCAAGAATCATACCCATTTTATCTTATTTATCATAAACCATTATAAACAGGTCTTCTATAGCATTTTTTATAACATGGGAATAATAAAATTGATATTAAATTTTAGACGTCCCAAACCAGATATTTTAGGAATTAACTTTCCAACTTATAGAAAATTATATAGTCCACTTTATGAATAGAAAATATAGAGCCACCAAATAATTTTTAAAGTTGAAAATTGAAATTATTAATACATGGTTAAAAACCAAAAAAATTGGAATCCCAAGACAATTGGTGAAATGTATGTGTGTAATTAGGACTAAGTGACACCCAATTATTCATGAATTAAGGATTTATAAGGAATTTTTATTTGACAATAATATAACAAAAAAATAATACATTTAATGAAACACAAAACATGTAATAATTATATATAATATACATGGTTTAAAAAAAATATACAACTATTAAATTGGATTGATCAATGACATAATGGATTACCATTTTTAATTAAGGTTTACAAAAAAAACAATTTTAAATTATAGTATTTTTGTATAATAATCATTAGTTTGGTCCTCCCAAACTATAAATGATTCACTTATATTAACCATAATATTGTTGTATGAGATAAATAGAATATAACCACACTTTTACAATATATACATTTGAAATAATATAGCTTGAATCTAGATATATCACCACTAAAAATAAAATGACAACCCTGAATAGAAGAAACATTTGGTTTACAAAACTTCCTACATATATGGAAAGTAAAAAATGAATTAAAATTCCAATACCTTTGTCATACCTATGATAAACTCCCATTATAGTGTGGTAAAAGGAAAAATTAAGGGATATACATTATTTTCAAGACTTAGAATTAGTGAACCCAAAGATAACCTCTTTTCAATGAATAAAAAAAGAGGATAAGGAATTATACCATTTTAATTGATGATAAATATATGCTATTATAATCACTTGTATTCAATTTATACAGTAGTGGATTGAGGATCACATCGGTTTGTAGAGAGTATAGGGGGCTCTCAAAAATCCTACACAATAAGATGGTAATGATAAGAATTATAATATCAATGGTGTTTTAGGATAATAATATTGGGATACGAAGATGGAAAATACATTTTACTATGGTAAATTTCCAAAATATTAAACAAAATACCCAATATAATAGTATTTGGTACCCGATGGTGAAAAAAACATAATCTCCAACTAAATTACCTCAAGGAATCAATTAAAAGGCAATGAGGGTTTTAATAAACTATATAAAAGTCTTCATTTACATTCCCCTATCAATTTCCCTCAAAATTATTCTACCCCTCCTAAACATATACTATAAAAATTACTATTAATGATATATAATTTAGATGGTATTTTTTATAGAATATTATTTTATAGAAAATATTCCAATTTATAATTTAAGGTAATCATAAAAAAAGTAATTTCATGTTTTATAATTAATGGTATTAAGAAATTATGAAATATATAATTTATTAAAATTGATTAATTTTATAATCATCTCAAATATGTATTTTTAGAAATATATATTATATTAAATATTTTTAAATTGAAGAAAATATGATGTTTTTAGTGTTATTTAACAGTAAAACATAATAAATTAGAAACAACTTTCGAACAATGTATTAATTTCCAAAAGAATGTAAAGATAAAAAACATTTGTGGATCTCATGTCACACATAGAAAATAATTCCAATGAACCCATTCCTTGAGTTGGTGTGACATTTTTCATTTAGTTTTTTATCTCGTTTGATAGATAATACTGGAGAGTTTTTTTGGTTTTTGATGTTATTTTGGATAGAAAATTCCCTTTTTAATAGAGTGTGCATTCCATAGGTATATTAGGGGAATATAATATAACATAATAAAAATATAAATAAATGGAATGTTCTTAATAAAAACCAACATTCCATGAAAAAATATAATGATGGTATAAATATATTTTATGGGGACGAAAATTAATCATGTTAATACAATATTACAAACATAATCTAAAGGCCGAACAACTCAAAAAAAACATGACCTCAATATAGGATCCCAACTTCAAAAACTACAAAAATTATATGAAATCATCATGGATATACCTCAGTCATTTCCAAAAACCTATAAACTATGATAAATATAATCATACTAGGTACTTAAGAGAATTTGTGGCCTGATTTAGGTGTGAGTACTGCTAAGTATGTCACCAACAACATGGAATGTCGGAAATAAAATTAGTGAATCAAAATAATTATGTGAGAAATATGTACATGATGATGTATAAAAAGAAACATAAATAATTTGATTGTGGATGATCCCCAGTTACTTAGTGGGAAACTAAGTCTCACAATACCATCATTGACAATCGCTTGTCTCTAAAAACGATACATGGTTATAAAAAGCATCACTAATGAAACAATAATCAATTTTCCAAATATGAATCCAAATGGATCATGTGAGAATTCCTTCACAGAAATTCATTATTAAATGAAATATTCAAGTCTGAATTGAATGGAGTCCCAATGAAATTAAAAATTATTGTTTCAAAATTATTGTTTGATCGCTTATATGGGGAGGTGGTTGAAACTGTGATCGGATTATTTTTTGTAATTTTCTTTAAACACATCCTCTAAAACAAGATATATTCCTGATTACAATGATAATATCTCTCAATATGACCTCATAAATAATAAATATAAATAGATAGATTGTCACATCATATTAAAAATTGTTCTATAAAAATATATATTCCTTTCCCTAATGGTTATACTCTTAATATATATTATTTTCTTAAATTAAATGTGACTAAAAATGTACAATAAATAATAGGTTATACCACTCACCAATTAATAATTCATATTTTTAACCCTTTTTCAACCACCATAAATTCTATCTTCTACAATTTATTATTATACCACCAAACAATCCATCTTCGATCCTCATATATTATAACTAGTTATTCCACTGAGCTAATGATTTTTTCTAGAAATTTGTCTCCCAATACATACACTCCCTTCCTTATTCTTTTTAGATTATCAGTTATAAATTAATACCCCTTCTGATGTTCTTCCTTAATTATGAATTTGGGTCCTCATCAATTGTGTAAAAAAATTATTGATCTTTACTAGCTCACAAACAGCCAACTGGTGTCCAAATTTCACCCAAATATTGAATGTTCTTAATCTATTAAACTATTCCTCATTCAATGAATTTTTTTATAAAATTTCACCAGAAATTTCCATTTGCTAATATTACACATTGTATGATGCATATTATTATCCAGAGTCTAGTTTTATCTATCTGCTATACCACCATCTAGAAATCCTCAATTTAGTGTGCTTTATTGGTATCACATTATCTAATGATCACTATTTTGATGCTCAAAAATCTGAATCACCTTGATACAATTATCATTTATCATAAGACAATCCATCCTTTAGACAATCAAATTCGTCATCAACTAAATAAAACAATGGTTTCAAACCCATATTACTCATTATTAATTAATTCATAACCTTTTTCCCTTTGAAGAAGAAATTGTTGTAAATTAATGCACTCAGAACTCATTATATTATCTAATCTTCAAACAATAACAAAAACTAACTAATTAGATATGATATATATTTTCAACACAAATCAACTATCATTTCATTCCACTTAGTGTTATGTTAATCTCTAGATCGAACATTCTTTACCTTGGTTTCCTTAAATATAAGCATCAAACTCCCTTTCCAAAAATCCTAACATATTGAAAAGAATTAGGATCTTTGAATTAATAGTCCAACATTATCACAAATGAATACATTAAAATGTTTTGTAATGTTCCTAAACCCTCTTTCCAATGTACGCGGATAATTAATGATCTTTAAGATATTTTTTTATAATAACTACTCTCCCTAATTGACTGTATCTTTTAAACATTCAGTTTTCTCCATCTGATGGGAAACAATTAAACTTTTTTCTAATTTTCAATTTCCCAGTTCCTTTTTCTTAAGAAACTTTGTCTTATGGTCACATTATTTTTCAACTAAAAAATATGTTTTCCATTTCCTGGTTGATCGTTTTATAGTCGATCTAATGAGTTTTTTTAGGGGCCATCATCACTTTGTCTCTCTATTTATCCAATATAAGTCATGTGTCTTTACCATATGGAAAAATAATCATCTGTATGAAATTTTTTTTCCAATCATCTTGATTATTTTCACACATATTGGAGGCTTCCACATAACAATACTCTTCATGATTCCACATTATCCAATCAACATACAGACTCTTCTTCTATAAGAGATCCCAAGTTTCTTAATGGTAATTCATGGGTGAAATATCATCATCATTGATAAACCATTATATGTCAAAACCTCTATTACCTTTAAACTCAATCTTTTTATAAATATATAATTTTAATGTTGATCAATTTCATCTCCATGAATCATAACATCAAGATTTCACAATTTTTAAACTTCCACATTTTATATAGTGAAATTTTTACAAAACTGCCTCGACTGTGTACAATTTATATTTCTCTATCTAATATAAATATTCTATTAATGATAGTATACTATCCACCCTCTTCTATTAGCTACATCCTTTATCAAAATTAAACTTGAAATAAATAATATAATCGTGATATTTTCGACATAGAATATGAAATTTTTTAATATATAATGATTCAAAACATATATATGTAACACATTTTTGGAATTTTCCAACTACAAAAAATGATAAACACATAATGATATATTTAAGACATGTACAATAAAAATATCATAGAAAAATTACATCCCCATTTTTTATCAATATCCTCAGACATCATCTCACATCGTCAATGTCAATAAGGATTATTAAATCATTCTACCAAATATATATGTGTATTTTCATTCTCCCTACAATTTATAAAAAATCAATCAGTAATATAAGGGTTATCATATATTCTTTTCCATTACCTCAGAAACATGATAACATTTCTCAAGAGATGAATTTTCTCCCATGAGTCTCTAAACAAATGTCCTTTAATTTGATAACTCAATTTCCATTTGGGTGTTAAAATATAGAAAACACGAGAATGTAATCATGGTGGTCAATGTTTTCCAAAATTACACCTTCATTTAATACATTCTTCAATGTCATTTCATCATATTTCTAATAGAGGAAATCAGAGTATGTTTGTTAACCTAATACATCTATCCATCTAAACAACAAAATCAATACCACTAATGTTTATGAACATAAATCTCCCATAACCCATACTTCCAATCAACATTACTCCACTTTGAATATTATTTTAATATTACCATGTAATGATAGATATTCTGACGAAAACATAAACCCCCACAAAGGGTATGACATCTTTTTTCATCATGTTGATCAAACTATTAAATAATGGATGTCTATACTTGTTGTAAAAATTAAAATCCCCCATCATTGTATTTTAATTATTCTCCATTAATCCAATAAAATAGAGGTCAAATTAATAAGAATTTTATAAATAAGGTGGTATAACACATTTCTTTGAAAGTAACATTTAGATAGAGAGCCTTATATCAAACCCAACTTCTTCTTCTCATTATTCATAAAAATTAAATAAGATATACATTCATCATTTTCAATATACTCCAAGTGTATTATAATGAATTTATTCTCATAGTTTGAGTCTTCATATGAATATTTCATCTTCATAAATGTATTTAGAATATTTTTATATCGAGTATTATTATCACTCTCATGCATTCGTTATAGGCTACAAGGATAGTAATGAAGATCTTATTTTCATTTCAAAAATACTAAAACCTATCACATTTCATTAGATTCAACAAGCCCCCATATGATCACATATTATACTAAATTTTATTCTCATTTTATAAATCTAGTATCTTCCATATCTATTCAATAGGTCTTTTTACTTCCTACATAATTTTATTCAGGGATATTTTATTTCAAAAATTTATAATGAATTATCTTTTTTATTTCTCTGCATTCAATGAAATCTAACATGAAACATTTTAAACATTATTATTCTTCCCATTCTAAAAAATTTATACCTCTTTATTTTTCTATCATGAAAATTTGGTATCATCTTCTTATCAAAGTTACCCCATGATTCATAACTATTTATTTTTAGTGAAATATTAAAACATTATTAGTTGTATTTGTAAAAAAAATATGAAAAAACAATAATAGTGACATATGAGCCTTTATATTTTAGGGCTATAATTTTTTTGGTTGGATGTTTGATTTCTTTGTATATTTAAAAACCGTGGGAGTCTCCATAAAGGGGAAACAATTATCGATGTATTCCTCACATTCATTATAGAGGACGGATTGTTATTCTCAATATTGGACCTATATGATTTGTTATTATCTTTTAAACATTTATTATTGTTTAATAGATTAGTATATTTAGATTTTTTAGTGAATAAAATTATATTTCCTCTATATAAAATACATTTCTACAGTTTGTGAATACTCTCCATTAACCTCAAATATATTTGTGAATTATTATTTAGTATTATTTAACTCTATTTTCTCTATAAAATTCATTGATCTTGTCTCTAAATTTTTTTATTATTTCTCATATAATCTTTCTTCAATATCATCAAACAACTTCTCAAATTCATCCAAATAAAATATATTTTTTTAAATTTTCTAAACAATTATATTTTCATTTTTCTTGATATTTTGTAACCTAGATTTTTGATATGATCATTTAGATTCATTTATATGTCAAACAAAATCAAATTATTTGATCTAATTTAATTGAGTTATGTTTTATTCCATTTATTAAAGTAAATATTATTTAAAAATATAATTATGTATTACTTTTTTTAAATTCTTCTTATTCTTCATAAGATAACTAATTTTATCATGACCTATTTATAAATTTTATTTTATAATCAATTATTGTTATTTCCACTTTTAATTATTACATTCAAAAATTGATGATGTAATTTTCCTTTTCCTAGAACTAAAGATACTGAATTTACTATCGAATTCATTGTCGGATGGGGAATAATTATCCATTATTATACTAAAAAAATCATCATCTAGATAATATAATTTCTTCTATTTCTTGAATATATTTTTTATAATTATTATAATCTTACACTAATTCAAAACATTCTATCTTATTTTTTCAACAAATTCCATTAAAATTAATATTACATAACAATTCCAATGTTTATGTGATTTTTTATCTTTTCCATTTCTATATATCCATTTTTGTATATTATTTAATGTAGAGAAATGATTTTTTATATCCTTATATTCCTCCTCAGTATCAAAAGTACATGATTATTTTTCTATTTCATTTTCTTGAAACATGATTTTTAACAAATCATCTAGCGGTTTATCTTACATAGCCTTATTTTTGAATACTGATACTTTTATTATTACATATTCTATGAAAAATTATAATGAGTATCTAGAGTTAAATCATCTTTGTCTTATTGAGAAAAAACCATTAAATAAAACATATATATAAAGTATTTTTTATCATTTTCATAATAGTAATTGAATCATCTCCATTCTCATAGAAACCTACGATACTAGGTACAATTTCATTAGCCTTTATAATTTACTCAACAACATTTCCACCATTAACTTTCTTTATAACTACAAATATCCTCCTCCAACATTGTATATTAGCCTCTTGAACATTAATGTTTCTTTCATAACTACTTCTCAAAAATCCCTAGATTTTATTAGCTACTATAAATCCAATTATTATTTACAGAATTTCTCAAAGATATACATCAATAAATAATTTTTATCTATTACACAAACATCAATATTTCTATTATAGCAATTTGTTATAGTAAACTCAATATTAGGATAAAAATCCACTATATATGTATCTCTAAAATCAAGTACATGAGATATAAGATAATTTAAATAAATATTACACTAACTCTGATAGTTATTTTCATAAAATATAATAACATAATTTATATTACTTGATTTTACATTTTCTATCCTCATAAGATCATTGGATCATTTGGATGAAACATCTACTCTCATAAAACTTGTAGTTCACTGATCGATGTGAGATCACTAATTGTCCGAGGGGTTGAATCAGTGACTCATATATTTTATAAAATATTTTCTATGATCAACCACTTAATCTTTTTAGCAGTACTTATCCCCTAAAAAATATCTCAAAACCTCAACTTTTAAAATTTAAATATAATGAGAGAGACTAAAACATGATATTTACATTGTTAATTAAAAGGGAATCCAATATTCCATTTTTTTATACACCATACAAATATTCATGACTATTATTAATATGATTTTGAATTCATAGAAAGGTACTAGTTATACCCACCCCCGACTATATTTTCTATTGTCTACATGGTTGATCCACTCTAGAAAGTCCCCCTTTTAATAGTCATCCCCCACAGGCATTCTGAATCTCCTTTTATTTTGAACTACTTCATTATGATATTCACTAGGTAATTGAAAAATATAATCGATTCAAATAATTATGTTGGTCATGAAGTTCAAAGGTTTACTCAATTATAAATCATTATGAAACATTTTTAAAAAATATTCCGTAGAAAAATCCTACCCTTTAACATTATTTTCAGTATACTGTGTTTGATTTTCTGCAATCCATTTTTCTATTTATGATTCATCATATCCAGGTAATCCATAGTTTATTATGATATATCTAATATATTTCATCCTAATAAATTACATCTCGTTATCCTTTTTCTAAAGTACCTCAATAAAATTCTACACTTACATATGGTACTTCATATGTCTGACACTCTTATTCTTCATCAACCTAATAGAATAATGGTTACACACTCATGTTATCCTTAAAAACATCAAAACATTATATCTTCATTATTTTATATAGTTACAATAAACATTAAACTTCACTAATATATAAAGTCACAATAGTCTCTAAAAATCAAGGAATAATCATGGGGTCTGATTTAAATTTATTGCTCAAATATAATTTCATTTTGTCACCATTAAAATCACTGAATCTTTTTATTAAATGTACATAATCAAGGATTACTTAAATATTAGTATTAATTATCTCCTTAATAAATTCCTTATATCTTCAAGATATTTATAATATTTAAAATAATAGCACAAAATTTTCATTATTAGTGACTTTTCAGTATCTGGTGAAGTTCCCCAAACCTTCATCCGATGTACAATCATAAAGGTAGGTATATTTGTTATTTCATTAGAGAAACTCATATATGTGATCTATACTATCTATAAAAAAATTATATTTCACCTTTGTATGGACCCAAATATAGTTTTATCAGATATACCCTTGTACAATTCCATGTTATTTGGAAAAATTAGTATGATGGGGATAAAAAAATTAGTAAAAAATTGCTTTCTCAATATGATGGATCCTTTTAGGGTCTATCTGATGGAACATAATTTGTTGATCATAGTATCACTCTATCTGATAGGTTTTATGTATCTTCACCTAATAAAATCTAAATTTCTATCCAATATTTTTTGTTACAATTAGCTTGATTTTATAGAATCAAACTAGGGACATCCTCAAAACATCATTCTATTTAGTGCCACTATCGTTAGACCACTAAAAAGCCATTATTCTATTAGACATAAAGTATCTCTATATAATAGTTATATGTCAAATCAAAACGTCATTTATCATCCTTAATCTAACCAAAACTCCATCCATTTTTATCTCAAACAATGTATAACCATTGTAATTCAGACATCACACAACTACAATTCTATTATTTCTTTAATTTTAACTTTCTCAATTGACCTCATCAATATCTAGTGACTTTATCGTTGATCAAACATTTTTTTTTCTATTATAAAATATAATTACCAGTTCAAAAGGCTCACTATTATAACTTCAGTCGAGTATCCACCATTCTCAACCAACTAATTCTTCTGGACAAATCCATATATATATTATTAATAACATCATCATAATTGGTACTTTAAAAATAAAAAATGTAATTTATGACATTATAATGTCTCTATAGACATAGAAAAAAATATTCTATATATATTTTCCATACAAGTTCTTCCATAAACACATATTGACAAAAAATGAAACCAAAATATCTTAGGAAAAAATATGCATGACCTAATTAGAATCTATGGCTCACACCCAAGTAATTAAATACTAATAATTATAAAACATATTATAAGAAGCTAATATCATGTAATTAACTAATATTTTACCTCATGAATCCATAATAAAAATATATTAAATTCAATAAATATTTACATTACTCAAATTAATAGAGGATCTCGCCCATGGAATTCATGATAACAAATATATGGATAATATACATGCTCTCTCATGTAATCCCTTATAATTAGATGTCAATTCTATAAGGAAATTTAAATTACCAGCATTAACATGATTCCCCTATTAGAATTCAAGATGCTTTAATGAAATTTCATTCCAATAAAAAACACAATGAATCTTGGGAATTCTGATTCTCATATACATTCTAAATAACATAAATAACCCATTAATCTAATATTCAGACATAAAAAAATTGATATTTCAATACATGAATAGCTGTTAAATTCCATTTTACATATAAAAAAATTTGACACATTATATCATGACTTCTACATAATTAAATTTATAATTCCTTGAATGATTTCATAAACTCCAATAAATAAGGTTCCTATGGTTTATCCTCATAATACGTTATTCAAAAAATAACCCCACTATACCCTAATGACATTGATAAAGAAATTTAATTAATCAATATAATTCAAATGTACTATCCTAACCCACCACATCAAAAGTTTTAGTAATGTTATATAGAATGGAAAGGATTTTATCAAGGTCCAAACAGTTTCAATAAATTAATTATAAAAATAAAAATAAAAATTATTTATTTTGTAAAGCATCTAATGTTCTGGTACAACTAAATAAACTGAACAGAATTATTGTGCAAGAAAAATAATGGAAAATAAATTATATAACCTATAAAATCCATATATATACACACAAGTTTTTTATAACCCAAGTTTTTGAGAAAAAATTAATTATGTCAAATAACCATCAAAATTACTAAAATATAGAGAATAATCAAGATAAACAAAGGAAGATATTTTTATGGAAACAAAACACCATAATGTTATAAAGGGGATTGTTAGACTCACAAATATTTTTATATATCAATATATAGAAACCAAAATATGGAAGTTATATTTTATTATTCAACTAATTTATAAGAGTTCCCAAATTATTGATAATTTTATTAATAATGGGGAACTAGTGAAATACATACCACACATTTTAACAAAGAAAGTATAGCATGATCAGATTAGGTAATCATTAATAGGGATTCCATCATATAATACAAAATTACACATAATCCTCATCCATGATTCCAATAAAAATGATAAAAATATGGGTGAACTCATATTATATATATGGTGTATCATACATTGGAAACTTATATTACATAAATGTGGAAAAGGTGATATGGAACCAATCAATGAACTATATGAATCTATAATCAACTGAAATTTGGGGAATTATATAACCATGAAAATATATTAAAACATGTATTTTTTTTAACTAAACTCAAACTAAGGTATTTTGTAATGTTGATCATTAAAAAAAATTTATCATGGCCTTGTTATAAGACACCTTCATGTAATGGGGAGATTAAAATATTAAAACCCAACATGTTTTTCCTTGTGATTTATTTTGTTTCATCAAGAAGATATATTATTTAATGTGATACCAATCACCTAATTATGTCTAATACACTCACTATAAGAGTCATTGATACCATTCATACCATTCCCCGAGAAACCTTTTTTTGAATAAATATTGGATATCAATATTCTTGGAAATAGAAGCATAAAATTATATCAAATTATAGAGAATAATACGGATGTCTATGAAAACATCACATAGTATACATACAAGTCATTAGGTATCATAAAATTGACTTATAGTGCCACTATAAAATAAATATGGTGATTATAGTATATTGAATATTCTTTATTTTCTAAGTAAAATAATAATTGTTATTAATAGTTGTAATTTTTAGGTGACTAATTTAATTTTTAGGAAAACCATTCATCAAGGTTCATTAAAACTGTTTGAATATTCTTAATACAATCCTTCAAAAGGGTTTTATCAGGTGTGCAGTCTTATTACCACTCATCATGCATCCATTTTATGTGTAATTTAATTCCCAACTAACCATTTTTAGTGTCAGTACCCCTATTTTAATCTATTCTACACAAAAATTTACATTACAGTATCTAGATGGGGATATTTTTTTGGAAAATTATACATAGACTAACTTTAAAAAAACATAAGATGATTTTCCTTGAGGCATGAGGTAACTCTTGAATCCATGTCGTAATATTGGGGATCAAAAAATAGACTAGTAAATATAGTAAATTTAATAAGTAACAGAAATCATTCATTCATGGTAGTTTATGTTACACAAAATTGAATGTAGGTGATGATGATAACTTGGGACCAAAATAATGAAAATTGAGAAGAAAACCCCAACTAGGATATTGGGGAGAAAGTAAATCATAACCTCTTGATGGGAGGGGATAAATTTTAATTTAAAACATCATGAATAAATTAATTTATTGATATAAAAATTCTAA
This sequence comes from Viscum album, assembly GCA_963277665.1. Taxonomy (NCBI): domain Eukaryota; kingdom Viridiplantae; phylum Streptophyta; class Magnoliopsida; order Santalales; family Viscaceae; genus Viscum; species Viscum album. The sequence continues at coordinate 1,120,748,815 of OY728120.1, forward strand.
TTTTCATTATATAATGCACAGAAATTAAATTTGGGGTATAACACAGAATACGTTTCAAAGAGAGGAATTTCAGATAAAAACCCCTTACATATTGTCCTTACTTCGATGAACTTACAATAAATTATTGAATTAAAAAAATGATTCATTAATTTAATAATTTAGTACCTTAAATATATCTGTGTTCATTCATAATCATCATAAAAGGTAATTATCTATATTAATTATTTGAATTATCTAAATAGTTGTTTATAGTTTTGGAATTTTTAATAGTTTCACAACATTGGTGTTCATATTCATTATTTTTAAAAATTACAATATAAAAAATTAAATACTTTTTAGTTATATTCTTTTCATAATAATTTATTTTTTTCAAAATTCGGTTCTTCATATTTTTAGACCATATACATGAATATAAAATAGATAATGGTAATGTTTTGGTGATTTTTGATAAATAATGTGGTTTTAATTAATTAATTATATTTATATTGAAATATTATTACCACTAAAAAAACATTATCCACACATTAATTTAATTTTATACTGGTAAAAAAATACATAGTCATCCCTGAAATAAATTCATTTAATTCTTTAATTAGGTGGTTAAACCAATAGAAAATTTAATACACCAAGATTTAATGAATGATTAAGAGGTTGTTTCAATACAATAACATAAAATAGATGAATAAATATTTAATTAAGTTTTTTAGTTTCAATAAATCATATATATATATTTTTAATAATAAGTTTTTGATATGAAACTATTACACTATTTTTATAAATGTCTATCTTTTGAGCATGATTATTTCTAAAAGTTAAATTAATGACAATTTTTTATAGTATAAAAATTGTGATATCTATTTTCCATTAAAAATAATTATTCTTATCATAATAATCATATTAATCCATTAATATCATCATTATATAAATATTTTTAAAGTAGTGTGTGAAAAATAAAAATGTTACATCATTGAAGAGGTTGTCCTCAAAACACACGGGCGACAGTTTAGAATTTCATAATGGGAGAGGTATATGAAAACATATTGAAAATGATCATAATATTATAACATTACAATGTATATATTAAAAAATATCATTATAATTATCTTTAAAGATTAATTTATTAATAATATAATAAAGAAAAAAATATGTTGTTTATGATACACACGTCCTGGACTTTAACTTTCTTAGGAAGCCTCAATGAATTTAAAGGAATTATGATAACAATGAATATAATGGATATTATATTTATTTTAATAGGTTCATTGGAGAATATAATGGAATAATGTCAACAGTAAATTCTTATTTTATGTGATTTATGAAGTGGTTAGGATGTTTCACTTCTATAAGTTATGTTATAAGATTTTTTAGGAGTAACCCTTACAATTTAAGTAATATAAGGACACTATCCAAGTATCAATATCATTAAAATGAAGATAATTATTTTTTAAACATGTATTGACAAATAAAAATCTCATACAATCAATTGAAGGTATATTTTTAAAATTTTGTGACTTTTAATCTAAGTTAATCAAACATTAGCCTCATTTATTTTTGAGGGATAATAAATTTTCAACTGTATATATTAATTTTAATAAAAATGATTAATATTATATATTTAACATAACATTATATATCTAAATTAAATTTTAAATATCATTTAATCATTTAAAAATTTAAGGGCATGAAATGTTAATATTAAAATAAATACAACTAATTGTATAAAAACAATTAATAGTAATAATGTTTTTAAGCATTAAATTTGTATATTAGATAAAATTATTTTTAAAATTTATTTAAATACAAAAAATAGATTATTTTAAAACAAATAAAAGATATTTGTTTTAATTGAAATACAAAACCATATATTCATTGGACAAACATGTATTTTACAAAAAAATAATGAATGTATTTTTTTAATTTAAATTTTTTACAGTTCAAAAAATATACAAAATATGATTTATAAATTCAAATAATATTGTAAAATTAATATTTTTATTCCCTAAATATAAATATGACACCTTAAATTGTTTTGATAAACTTATAGGTCATTTTTAATTGTAAATTTATACAAATTATATGTTTTGGGAAAACAATATTTTTATCAAAAACCCAACCTTTTTAGAAAAAATCTCAAAAATCATAATAAAGTAAATTCTATATGATGAATTAAAAAATTCAATTTGATTACTAAATTTCATATTATTAAATTAATAAATATAATTAATTCATTAATAAAAGTTCATCAAATAGAGAAATGTGTTAATGTTTATGATATGGTTTTTTCCTGCTACGGTAGAGTCTTGGGAGTAACATTCTACCCAACATATATTAATTTAACCTACACCTTGGGGTATATATCTCCTATTCAACAACTGTTGGTACTAAAAGATTATTTATTATTATGCATCCCAAGTTTCTTTATCTATTTTTTATTTCTAAGAAAACTATTCACAAATTTTTTTCTATGATTCAATAATACTTTCTCTCTCATGTCATTAATTATTGTAGGCTACACATTATAATACAATATGGCTTCCAATATAATTAACGTGACATTATAACATGCATTTTATGTCGAATAGATTTATTTGTCAATGAAACTTGTAATAGTTCATTTACCATATAATGGTTGGGATACATTTACAATCGGTAATCTACAACCCCAATTTCTTATTCAACTTTGAAAGGCCTAATATACCAAGTGATTAACATCCCCTTTTTACCAAATAAAAAAAACTATCCTTAGTAAATAATTAAATAATTGATGATCATTTATTTTTAAATTCCCAGTATTTGGTATATTATTAATATATTTTTCTTGTCTGTTTTGGGATAATATTATGTGATCCTAAATAGTCCAAAACATAATTGGTATCTCCTCGATAGGTTGTGTCCCAACTATCATTCATTTTCCAATTTAATCTTACAGGTTAGATTATGATACCTATTACTAATAATTTTTTTGTGTTATTCCATATGAATTCTTTAATGGAAGCTACTAATGTATGAAAATTAAAAAAATGGATGATAGTGATCAAATATAGTATTTATGTCTAGAGAAGAACATATCATCATGTCTCCCAATGTTTGAGTAGTCCTTTAGGTAACCCATTAGTATGGAAATGATAGGGGGATCGTAAATTTATTTTATTTTTGGGATCCATTTAATGAATCTTCCATAATTTTGATTTTAATATTGGAATATAATTAGGTATAATCAATGATGGTTCCCATAGAACCACGAAATTTCCTATATATGTTGTTTTAAAAGAGGTATAAGGAGTATATATTCTATAATAAGTATTAAATGAGTATAATTAAATATCTTATCAATAATAACCCTTATAAAATCATTCATACTTCTTGTATTTTCTATTTCTATTGAAAAATTTCACTAATATTATCCCACTTCCATATAGTTATTGGAATATATTTCATGACTCCTTTAGGATTTACACTTTAATACATTTATTACTAGATAACTATGTATATGGGATTTTTATTAACAATTTCCAACTTTAAAAAATATTATTATAAATAATGTTTTAAATCCTAATAATTCATTGTACTTATAGTATAAATTGTGAAAATCAAGCTATATGCTTCATCTATCACTTATCTTTTTTAACTCTATTGAATATGGAACACATATAATCTCACGAAACATAAAAACTCTATCTATATAGACGTTTTTTGTTAATTTCCCACCATTTACCACATTAGTTTTCATTTTTATGCTCTTTTTATATTTTTTTTACTTCTATTTACATTAATTTATGGTTTTTTGTACAATTTCTTGGAAATGGAATAATGGATCCCCTTTCCTAGATATTAGAATATTCTTATTTAATATACCTCTATATATTGTATCAATTTTAATACTCATCATAGTCCTAAATCCATTGTTTCTCCAAAACAATGTGTCATTGAAATGTCTTTTCCTTCATAGGGTGGTAGTATATTGAGTTATCACTGTCCTTTAGTGGTTTTAACCAACTACATTTCCTAATGATAATATCCTTCTTAGGGATTGTCTCCATCAAACAATTGTAGACTGTATATATATATATGAAATTTTTCACTATAGTTTTCATCTCATAATATTTTCAAATAAATGTGTGCATATCCCATATCAATTTCATGATTTAGGTAGTTTTATTCATTGATTTTAATTCCCTTAAAGAATATGCAATTTCTATATCATTCTACATTCTGAAAAAACCTTGTCCTTAATTATATAAATCAATATAAATTAAAAATCAATCTTTACAAAATAGTAATTTTAATACTAAGGATTCAATCATTATACTAATTATATCATTTAAAAAGTCAACCCATTTCCATAAATATATGAATTTAAACCATTAGCTTTTTAACGTGTTGAACTTGTTGGATAATCATGAAAAATATTCTACAAACGGGCATTAGTGGCAGGTTAAACCTTTTAGAATTCATAAATCAGTTATTTTTACTGATGTAGGTAATTTTTTAATTAATATTTCATATAAGGTTCAAAATATATTCAATCCTTATAGACAATACAACCAAGAAAAGTAGCTTCATTGAGCCTAAAATTTTCACTGACTATACTTCCAATATAATTAATTTTTATGGAGGTTCTCAAATTATAATTGTGTATGAATCTAATTCCCTTAATATATATTATGGAATAGAAGGATTTTATCAATGAATACAACTAATTAATTATCATGATACTCCATAAATTCTCAATTTATCATATCTATAAAGACTATAGATGCATTTTTTAATCCAAATTTAATTACTATAAAATCATAATGTCTATGCAATTTTTAACTTGTATTCATTGATATGTCATACTTATTCACAATTAGGTGATGATAAAAAAGGAAATATAGATCTTTAAAATGTATTGTGCTACATTAAGTTGATCAATAAATTACCATATACGTATAAAGAGGTAATTATTCTTTATAGTAATTACAGTTATTTCCTTTAAATCCGTGAATAATATCATGGAACATTCCTTATTATTCTTGAATAATAGGGGATCGTCATAGTGAAGATATTTTTATTATAAATCCCTTATCAATCCACTATTGAAACAATTTATTCATATCCACTAACACTTTTGGTGACATTATGTAATGTGTTTTAGATATAATCCTAAAGTCGAGAAGGATTTTTAATGGAGAACTCAACATCATGTTGTAGTGGAAGACCATGTAATTCATATAGAATAAAAAATCAATTAATTTGTTGTATTTAATTAAAATCCGATATTTTTAAGATGTCTTACATTTCTATACGTAGGAATTTTACATCAAATCTAATTGGAACTTCATTATGTGGGGATACTAGCGGAGGGTCGGTGCATGATTTGGATTATTTATTTTCCCATATATTGTCAAGACATTCAACTTTTCCTCCATGAATCATAATCTCCATCTATTTGAAATTTTTTAGTTCATTTTACCTTGAATGAACATCCATACATTAGATCATAACAAATTAAAAATTAGGTATCATATACCAATTTTAAAATAGGGTTATCCCATTTATCATTATTAAAACATCATAAAAAATCCATATTTACATATGACAATAACATCATTTATTAAATGATAACTATCTAAGTAGGGTGTGATGAAAGAATCCCTTGTTTTTAGAAAACCTAGATTATATAAAAGATTTATAATATCAATAATCAAATAAAACATTATTTAACATTGGTATAATGATCAATACACTAATGAGTACATCATTAAGAACTCTATCATCAACTATGGTAATGAAATATTCTTGTCCCTTCAACATTATCCATTTATAAGTAAAATATTCTTAAAATTTGTGAAATTGGTCTATATAATTCCCTTAACCCTATAATTAATGAAATGTACATCAATATATACTTTTTCCATTTCCCTTTCATTAGTGTGATTGATTTAATTATTTAGTGCATTTGTTATCAATTCTTGATCCCTTCATCCATGATCCATGGTGTTTCTTACAATATTTTTCACATGTGTAAAATAAAACACTAATTTCCATCACAATTTCCACAATTTTATTCCTATGACTCTCAACCTACATCTTCTCCTTCAAGTTTCCCCTAATACAAGTTTCTAGGGGTTTTTTCTTAATGGTTCTTGAAACTATGTCCTAATACGGTGGAAATTTTAGTGATAAAAAATCCCTTCAATATATGAGATTAACATCCATCAAAGAAACATTAAATCTTACTTTCAGTTCTATGCACCCAATTTTTATATTTCATTTCTAACCATGTAATGTTATCCACATGTTCAATATAATTTTTTTCCTTTTTCATTGATCGAGGAACATCCTTACAATTTATTCTATTTTCTTTATAAGATAATATTTTCCATATAATAAATTCTTTATAGTTCCCCATTATATAAAATTATTCTCAACATCCTCTCTAGTTTTTTTAATTAGAGACCACCATTTTTCTATATTTCCCTTCCGAAAATAGTTCACCATAATGAATTTTAAAATTTCCCTTCATCCGAAAGAGATAATGTTTTTTCTAGGGGCTTGATACATTATATTTCAAACAATGGAATATATGTTTAATTGAATGTTAGAAATTTTTGTGAAATAAATCAATCAGTAATAGTTATAGCATGTTATGGATTTATAGGTCACTCGATGTGGGAGATATTCTTATTCATAATCTTGGTCAACTTTCTAAATAGTATTTTCAATAGATTATCCCTAACTCATGTTTAATTATCTTATTGAAGTGTAGTATCCATTTATTTTCTATGTTTGTTGATATGTTTCTCATTACTCACATTAGCCCTCATATTTATACAATTGAATACACGTAATTAGGTTATTATATTGTAATAATAAAATTATTCCTATAATTATTTCTATTGTGTTTGTTAGAAATATTGAATGTTTTTCATATAACTTGTCCAACATAACATTGTAATTATAAATATAATACAAATCACAACTATTAAACATCCTTTGATAACAAATGTGACATACTATACAACAAAATTACAAAACTGGTAGTTATATTACATTATTAGGATAAAATAATTATTGAAGGATCAAATAGTTTAACACTCAAAAGAAAGAAAGATACATAAATACAATACATTTAAAAAATAATATAAAACATGATCATTAAATAAAAAATGAATAAAAATTCCATCATTTCTCTAAAAAATTTACATAGACATTCTCTTGGATTCGTGGGGAAACACAGTAAAGGGTGATCAATGATGCTCATGATGGAGTATAAAAGAGTGAAATACAATATTATATAAACATATAATATTTCATATAAAATAAATCAATGTAAAACATGAATTCATAATCATATTAAATATAAATAATTCTATATCAATGAAAATAAATGAATACATGGATAATGATAATATTTTTTATCTGTATAAGGAATGCATAATATCGTACATAAAGAATGTATTTTCAATACCTAATTCCAAGACACATTACAATAATGGGAAGAGGAAAAACCAAAATGCCAAATATTTTGTCTGTGAGACCTGTGGATAAATTGAGGTGAAATATGGTACATGGCCCCACATGTTGCATCTTTAACATTGATACAACAATTATAAGAATCTTTAAGACCATTAATAACATTATTTATAGAAGGTATTACTGAATAAAGAATTTAAATATAAATATTTAGAAATATGGAAATAAAATTCCCCCACATTGAATATAATAATTTGGAATTTTAGAGGAATATCCCTTATTCGACATGGAAGAAGTCAGATATCATCAAATTAATAGTTATCACCAATATAAAAAACATGGTTAATAGTTTCAAAAATGTTCTTCATTATCTATGGAATGTAATTACTTTTTTAAACTATTTTTATTGTATGATACCAAGGTATTGGTAGGAAAAATATTTCATCATTTTTTATTATGTTTGTGTGAAAATTATAAACAATTCCCCATGAGTGTGTCCATCCATGTGTATAGTTTTACGAACAATATTCATCCACCAGGGTGGTGAAAGATTCAATGATCAATAAATAAATTAGTGAATAAACATTCATTCATTGATATTATAGTCATATCCAATTTCCACTTTTTGGTTATGGATTTATTTAAAATGAAATTACACAAAAATCAATTTTTCCAAAACATATGATAGTTTTTCATCCATGAAAATTATAAATATTGAATCCAAATAATATTAGAGTGGAAAACTAAAATAGTATTTTAAATCCCACAAATTTCATGAGTATCTTGGTAAAAATTTAACCATGATACATTATACACCTTAGAAAAGAAAATATGAGGTCATATTAATAGGAATCCTAAATAATAATAATTTTTATGGAAGTCCCTCACATATGGAGGGGGTAAAAATTCAATATTAACCTCTTGAAGTATATTTCATAAAATACATCAAAAAAATATAAATAATTCAATTTTTTTTATAAAAAACCAAATAGGTACAATAGAACCCATATAAAGGATATTATGTGCATAATACAAAATATAACCTAAAGAGAAGAATTTCAGTTGACAAAACCCTAACATATAATCCAAACATCCTACAAAATTCATTAATAATAGTATTATGAACATAAATAAGTTATTAAATTAATTTATAACATTAATAATATTCATTTTCAATCATAATATTCATAATTAGTATTTTTCTATATTAATTCTTCATTATTTCCATATCGTTGTATATATTTTTGATCATTTGAACTTGTTTCATAGTAGCGGTGTTTGTATTAATAATTCAAAAAATTACAATATTAATATTTCATTATATAAACTTATGGGATTTATTTATAATGAATTATTATCATTCAATTTCACTTCATCTGTGTTTAAACCATACTCCTGCTGATGATGTCGATATGATGTATGTGTTGGTTATTTTTGAAAAATTAAGGGGGATTCCTTAATTAATAAAATTGATATTGAAATTAGATATCCATAACCAAAAAAATATTTATTTTCAAATATAAATAAAATTACACCACTATATATGTTCATTTAGTAATTCATGATAAAAATATATTTTAGTGTTCACATCGGTGGGAAAAGTAACCCAAACACATATATGCCCCGATTTATTGGATGATTATGAGTTATTTTGTTTTAATATAATTATACCTAATGAATAATAGTCATATTTATATAATATAATAGTGTAAAATATTAATTTTAATTAATTATATGAATAATATAATGATATTTAAGTCATCCACAATTTGGAGTAAAAATTACCATCTTTGTATGTTTTTATTTAATGATGAAATTAACACTGAACGTTGGATGATCATATCATCAATAGGGTATAAAATTTTCTATACCATAACCATAATGTAACAATAAAAATAATTTTTTCCATTAATAACATTATTATTTCATACATTGTAAATTGGTGGAATAAAATTAACCATTATACATTGTGGGGGTAATAGTCCACCATAAAGATGAAAAAAATTCATTATTTAATGGAAGTGTTGTATGAAAAAATTAATATATCTTCATTAATATTATAAAAATTATTTATATAAAATTTAATGATATCTTGATATAAGTTTTTATAGATTAAATTTCAAAGAATATCATTAATATGAGAACAATGTAGTTAATAAAAGACACATCGAGTATATTTATTTTCCAAGGATGTCTCGTTGAATATTAGGGGATTATGAAAATATTGAGTTTAAAAGGGTTTATATTAGTGGTAGAGGGTTATATTCAGAGTAAAATGGAAAATATTAATTGTAAAATCTAATATTTGGTGATTATTGATGTTGTGAAGATCTATACCTTTTATAATATTGGGGTTTAAAAATTCATTTTCAATCATGTATGTATAAAATTCTAGGGTGAATGAACAAAAAAAAATTATAGATAAAAAATGTATTGGTCATTCTAAAGATCATAAATTCTATAAATTCTATGTTTTAATAATATTTTAATATTATTATAAAAGTTTAACTCATTTTAAACAATTTATTTTTTCCATAATAATAATTTTTCACAATAGTCATTAATTATAATAATTGGTTTTTTTAATTAATTTTATATTTAAAGTTTCTAATTTATACTCATTTTACTAAATACAATTATTAAATCCATCAAAAATTAACTTCATGATAAATGAAATTGATCACATAAAAACTATTTTTTGATATTTTAAACATTAAAACATTAAATTTATTTATAATTAATATTACAATGGATAATTATCTTAATGAAAAAAAATATTATTCATAAAATAAGTATCTGTTATGAGGCTTTAATAGAAATCAAAAACTAAATATCCCTTTTAAATAATATATTTAGGGAAAAATATTGAAATTAATTTTTTAATGTAACATTTTAAATAGTTCTAAAAATATTAATCATAGGGTTTATATCATAAAAAAATATTTTAAAAATATTTTTTATTTAAATTTTACATTAATGTTATTATAAAATTCTATTACATTCATATATAATGTTAATTTCATAAAAATGACAAGAATCAGGGAAAACATATTTTTTCATTATACCGTCTATTTTGGGAAAAAGCACAAAAATTTAGATACAAATATATTCAATATGTTGTATTCAAAAATGATTATTTGTGGAAAATTTAAAATTATTAAATTTAATTATTAAATATCATAATTAAATTCAACTTAAATGGATTATTGTGTAAATTTTTAATATATAGTGGTTACCTACTATTGTAGAGTCTTAGAGGTAACAATGTGTTTTCTAAAACATTATAGGTTATTCAACACATGAAGGTAACATATTATATCCACCCATGGATAAGTAGAATCGTCAAAAAAATCTTATGATCCGTAAAATTATGCTAATACTAGCCATTTTTTGAATTATTATTAAAAGCGGAGAAGGGGTTAAATGTCCTATTTATAAATTTTTAATGAACCTTGTTAGACCAGGATGGGTGAACTAGTCTTCCAGGGAGCCTCAAAAGAATTTTTTCTATCACCACAATGATTTAAAAATAAGTTTACTGTAGAATGCAATGAATGAAACAATGAATCTCTAAAAACCAACACATTTTTATTAAAACCTTGATGTCAAGCCACATTTTTCCACCTCTGTGTTTTGAATAGCAAAAAACAGACAAACAATATTGTGATCAATAAGATACTTAGAGTCTGATAGGATCAACGTACATTTTTTTGAATAGTAACATGACCCTTATAAATATTAATATGACCCTTATGAAAACTAACTTTAACCTTTTATTTATAAATACATTTTAGGAATCCTATAAATGAGGGTAAATATTTTAACAATTGATAGATATGTTTTCATATTTTTTGTGAGAGATAAATATTTAACTATTATTTTAAATTATTAAATTTATTTAAAATAAAAATAATTTCTATAAAATGTATTGTTAAAAAAAATTTGTTCTATTATTTTAGAATAATTTTTTCAGACCTAAGTTAATTCATGAAACTCTAATAATATCATACTTAAAATTTAAATTTTTGTTTATAATGTAATTAATAATTTTCTTTAAAAATATAAAATAACGAATTTAAAAAATTATTTTGATAAAAATAAACCCATTTTTTAATTATACATGTCTAGTGATGGTTTTTGTGATGTTTTCTGATTTTTCTAAAATACATTAATTTTTAATCAATAGTAAAAATGGTAGATTATAGTGTAAGTATATTAGAAGCTAAAAAAACTATACCATGAGTCATCACTGATGTAAGAACTCTATCTTAGAATTTATAAGAACTTATTAATTTTTATGGTCATAAGAATCAACATTATATGTCTTATTGACCATAATAATAAAAGAATGAATATAATATTCAAAAATCACCCCTCTCCTCCACTCTAAAAACCATCCCTCAATACATCTTCACATCACCCTCCAGGCACTGAAACATGTCAATATTCTGTCAAAATACACTTCCATATTTTCTTCCCACGTCAAGGGGCTCTTGGTCTTTCCAAAATACCTATATCCCTTCCCCTAAGTAGGTTATCAAGGGGTTTATTTCAAAAGGTTAACCATCTTCCTTTTTCTTTTAATTTCATTTTAAATTTATTTTATTTTATTATATTCCCCTCAAAACCTCTGTACAAATGATCATGATAACATTAGTATCATTTATATACTATAATTATATCATGTTAATGGAAGATACTTCAATAAAATACAATCTCTCTCTCTCTTGATTTAAAAATGAAATTGTTGTCTAAGATGTGTCGATGTACAACCTGTATGGACAACGAAACTTCATTCTTCAATTTCACCTTTAATTCTTGTCATGAAACCTTTTTAATGGTGAAATAGACTATAATATATGTATTATAAACTATTAATTTTTATTTAATTACTATATATTCATAATATTAATCCATTCTACAAAACTTGTTCCTATTAATCGAAATACCGCCAAAATAATCCCAATGATTATCACTAATGATTTATATTATAAATAAAAATCATACCATATGACCAGTTAATTTTATCACCATTCAATATTCTGGATGTTCATTAGTAACATATATATTCAATTAGGGATAATTATACCAATTCCACATGAACATCCAAACTCATATACAATTATACCAATCGTGAAAACCAAGTAAACAAAGGCTCCTAAGCTATAAATATGTATATTGTAACTCATATGAAAATAAATAAATGAACATAATTAAAATAAAATAAATAAAATATATATATATATAAGGTTATGAATTAATTAATTAATGTAATTAATTTTATCATCCTGTAACATTAGATCAAGTACAAAACACATTCATACATAGGCTACATGTTTTGAACAAAAACATCCATTTTCTTTCAAGATACTCTTTCTCATTTATAATCCCAATTAAATTATTAATTATTATTATTTTATAATCATTAATTAAGATATTATTTTCTATATATGTTTTCTAATAATAATCCTTATTTATTTTTTGGTGATTTAAATCCGTTATAATGATCTTTGTCAATTATTCATGATAAACAAGCCTCATTGAAGGGAACTTCTCAAATTCATAAATATATTCATATAAACTACATAAAATATTTTTAGTCACCCTTCTTTTTCTAAAACCATTAATTTATTCTAGGAAAAAATATCTTAGTTAATTTCTAATTTTTTGAAAAATGTTTTTCCAAAAATAACTATTCTTTTAAAAGTAATAGTGTATTTCTCTCAAAAAATAATCGATGATTTTGTCAGTGTATTTTTCTCAATTTTAACACATTTCAGGAATTATATCTATTTTTGGGGTTAATTCATTATATTAATCATCTGACTAGTATTATTAAATGTTTTATTATCATCTTGATTGTGAATGTGCTATATTGATACCATTCACCATAATACTCAAAATGGTTAGTGTTTATGTGTATAGATTGGAAAAAGTTATATCATATGTATATATTGTTTATGTCAGTCCCCAGAAATAAGAGAGATTAATTTTAAGAATAATTAGATTGGTGGGCCTACTATATCCCCTTGATGAATCAATATGTCTCATGAGAAAAAATATAATTCTAGTTTGGATGAGGCCTTACCCAAGTATTTTAAAACGCCTTGGTTGAGGCATTGAAAATGTGTTTCAGATTTCCAACATTATGCATTACCCCTTTTCATTCTTATTAAATGATAAACCATGTTATTATTTGACTTTTATAATATTAATGGTTATGTTTCATTCTCATATGATCTTTTATATGGAATTTTTTAATCATTATTCATTCCTTACATATTATGCTCATGTATATTTTTAAAGGCATTGTTTTTTATATTTCCACATGTTTATTTCCAAAGTAACATATCATGTATTACCTACCCTTATTAATAATCTAATCTCACCCCTTTCATATATTTTACATTCCCCATGTTTTTAAGGTGAAAATAATTAATGACTAACAGTGATAGTCTAGGATTCGTAGATGATTCCGATGAAAATAATTTTATTTATTTCATCTAAGGTTGTAATATTGCACATAGGTTTTTATATTGTTTTTCAAAACTGCTAAACTATTCATTACTTCTGGATAATACTTTATTGTAATCATTCCAATGTATTAATATAATTCACTATCTCTGGGAAAATGGGGTATGGGTCCTTACAAATGGTATCTGAGTTAGTTTAGTAGAAAACATAGAAACAAGATTTAGAACATGTATATTATGGACTAAAACCCTAAGATAGAAATTGAGGATATGTATATAAGAAAATAATACAATCATCAAAATATATAGATTATATGTATTTTTATAAAAAAAAAAAAATAATGCATGGATACTAAATATGGATGTGGTTCTGGAATATATGTACTTTGAAGTAACATCTCCTACAAGGAGGTCTTGTCTTTACTCAGGGTAACATGGCACCTGACAATGAGTCTTACTACAAACCTGGTTTGACACTCCTAGGGTATATGCTTAGGATAATTCAAATTTTCATTATAATTCATTATGAGGGATCAAAAGGAATATATTTCATCAAATAAATAAAGCTTATTGTTAACAAATTAGACATTCATAAAATTTCAATTTAGGTTATGTATTTTTACTTTAACATTATATGTTATGATTCGTAACATAAATCAGTTAATTATATTATTTTGAAATTTTAATGAGTGTAAGGAATGGAAACTGCATTAATTCACTTATCCCATGTTGGGATTTCCCTCTTATAAAAAATAATGATGATGGTTCTGAAGCCGCGACTAGTTCTGAGTATCTTATAACTATACTAGGAAATATGAATCAAGTAATGGACAATAACCTTACCCATATGGAGAATCGTGATCCACAATGTTGAGGTGTAATGTTAGAACTCATTATTTGATAACAACCTCCATCATTCAATGAGACTAGAAACCCATTTATAATGGATCATTGGATATGTTCCATAGAGATTATATTTCATTATTTGGGATGTAATGTTTGGGATAAGGTCATCCTGGTAGTCTATAATCCATCAGGAGATTTAGATCATTGGTGGTATTTATTTCAAATCACAAAGGAGGAGGAAGAAATGGAATGGTGGTACATTAAAAAAATATTCATTGAAAAATATATTCCTTGAGAACAAAAATAATATATAGAGAGGAAATTATTGAGTTTGCAACAAGAAGATGATGAAAATATTACAATGTATGAATAAAATTTTACCAGACTAGCATGGAATGTCATAGACTAAATAGATAATCTGAGGAGTATTATTGATCAGTTCATTGTTGGTTTAAAACCATTCATCTAAAGGGAACATGTTTCAAAAATTTTTAACATCATTCGAAGATATCATCTCATTCATAATAAAAAAATAAAAATAATTGTAATGTCCCGAAAATTCTGTATAGTTGTTTTTAATTATATAGAATTATTTCGAGATCGTGAAATCTGACAGAGCACGATTCTGAGACCCGGAGGTCCTGGAATAATCTGCTGAAGATTGGTTGAGTTCTAATTAGCACATAGAATTAGTTTTCCTGAAAATTTTGAATAAATCCTAAAAGGAAACTCTGATAAAATATCATAGGGCACCATTGTGTTCAGGATGGTGGGATTATCCTAGGTGCGACTTAATTTGAGTTGGCATGGGCCTCCTGTGAGAAAACCCAAAAATGGCATAACAGTAAATAAAATAATTAAATAAATTATATTATTTTTCAAATTATTATAACTCACAAAAGGTAGCTTGGAATGAAAATCTGATACCACCTCTGATCATATGAGGGCATGCTATATTAAAGCAGAAACTAACATTGGCCGGCACGGGCCACTAGTGAAAGATATTTTTAGGCCAAAAATAAAATAATTAAGTGAAAATTATTATATTGTAAAATCCATAACTAATAAACGGTTACTCAGACTGGAAATATGAGAGTACCATTGGGTTCATTGAGGAGTTCTTCACTTGTGTAGAGCCTAAACTCGATCAGCACGGTTCGAGGGTGATTTTTAATAATTTTCCGAACTTTTTTTCGGGTACGTTTAGAAAACACAAGAGCGGCATTTTGTAACTTTTGATTCGGTACTCAGAACTAAAATCTGCGGACACCATTTTACTTGATGCACTGATATTCTCTTAAGGACACCTTTAACATGACCACAGTGGGTCGAGGGTGGATTTTAGTTTTTCATATTTTCGTAGGAGAAGAAAAAAATATAATGAATAAATTTTTATTTATTTTATTTGAAACCACAAGTTTGAATGCATGTTGGTGGGGACCACCCAAACTCCAAATTAATGTGGGGAAACCCATTTTATTACCTTAGATAATGGTCCAACTTCAATTTACTTAATGAGTCGACAAAACCTGTTAAATTAATATACTTAATTTAATAAGTGGGATCCACTTTTTCTTGAGTTTGGGACAGCGTTGGAATAAGAACAATTGGGGAGAGATTTTAAAGGATCATCTTCTTCAACAAAGAATACTCTCCAATTAAGATCATCCTCTAGAATCGGATAACGAGGACGATGCATGGGCCCGGATCGGAAACATTTTGTAGGAGCAACGAATTCCGCCATCACCATCTCATCAAATTCATCTTCTTCCTCGTGCCACATCCAATGGACAATCTAGGTAAGGGTTTTTATATATATTGGAATTTTTTTTATTGATTCATCATATAATAAATTCACTATGATGATGGCCAAATGAACATGTCCATTATCCCAAAAATAAACCATGCCCCTCTTTCTTTTTATTCTTCATGCATTCTTCATGATTTTTTCAATGCCCAATATTTAGTTTCACTGGAAACACTGTGTTTTTTAAAGCGCTATATATGGAAAAGAATCCATCGATGGAAGGATCGCAAATATGAAATCATAAAAATTTTCGATCTTGGAACGAAACTACAATGGCTCGCAGAAGGAGGCAGCCAAATATTTGTTGGCATTGAAAACATGGAGTTTTGTTTTGGATGATATATGGACATGAAGACCTCGACACAAGGATCGAAAATATGAGATCGTTTAATTTTTTGGGTTTAGAATGAAGATGCAGTGGGCCGCAGAAGGGTAAATGTGGAGTTGAAATTCCGGTGTGTCTTTGGGGCATATCTCTGGGCGGGATAGTCAGTGCGATGGTGGTTCTAGAAGTGTGATGGAAAACTGTGGTTAGAGATGCATGTGAAGCCGTGAGCTTTATTTCTTGCTAGAATTGTGTGTTATAATTGTGAGGAAAGAAGATTCAATTGGAGAGGGGAATATTTGAAAATAAATGAATTAAAAATCTAAAGAAATTAAAAAGGAAATCGTTGGAATAAGGGGGAGGTTCTACCCTTGTCCGGGAATCTGAATTGAGATTGGTTATAAGAAAAAAAAGAAAAAAATAATAATATTATAAATAATGTTATTATTATTTTTGGTTTTAAAATCATAATTCGACCATAACATATCTGTGCAACCTCCATTTCATGAATCGTCAGGAGTATTACAACCTTTACATCATGATGGAAATTATGAGTCCAATATTTGATTTATTTTTTCAGTTTTTGGATCGGGTACCCGAAACACTCAAATAATAATAATATATTATTATTATTATTATTAAATATATGACCCTCTATAACACCTACGTGTGACGTCCGATTGACATACCGTCTATGGAGACATGATCCTGTTATTATGACGGTCAATTTAAGTTTTATCTTGAATATTAAATTCTACATCGTGGCTCAGGTTTACGAAACACCCAATATTATTATTATTAATATTATTGCGGATCTTGTATTCGACATAACTCCATCAAACTGTGTCGAAATGAAGAAACGTATGCGGCACTAAAAACCTTAGATTGAGATGGTTTGTTTGGTATACCCCAATTGGGCTTTTGATAAAGTTGAGGTATGAATGGGTTGGAGTGAACATGAATCTAACCGAGCCCTTAGAACTAAAAGGATAATAACATACCGATCGGGAATCTGATTGATGCACCGTCTATTGAGTTGAGACCACATTTATGTGGTGGTTCTTTGGGATACTTTTTCAGGGGACTTCGTGGAAGTTAGAGTATTTGAAATGTGTCTTAAAGAGCGTACCCTCCTGGATTCAAGCGAGCTTATTACGGGAACCTTGCAGCTTGGTGTAACATGAGAAAGGGATACATTGTGTGTTTGTGATTTGGTAGCCTATGTAAGTCTGTGGTCGAGAGACTCACTTGGATACGCTCTAGGAATCCACATGGGACTATATAAGATCTTACGTCGGTCTGTTGTACTTGAATCCTATATGGGTTTGATGATGTACTAGGATCCTATGTGGGTCTAATGATTTAGGATCCTTTATAGGACACATGATTTAGGATCTCGTGTTGGTCTACCTCTTAACAGATTAAGATGATTTAGTAGTTATATCTAATCATCTTTACTACTGTACCTAATTTATAACTAGTGTGAGATGAGTCCTTACCTTTACGGTGATACCTTTGGGTTATTCTTCTATGTGGCGTACCTCTGTGGTACTTTCTTTTGTGGTGATACCATGGTGGTATTCTACATGTGTGGCGTACATGTGTTGTACTTACCTTCAAGGAGATACATTTTTGATATTATTTTGTGTGGCGTATATGTGTGCTACATTCCTTCATGGCGATTCTTTAGTGGTATTCTTATCTGTGGCGTACCGATGTGGAACTTATCTTCATGGTGATACCTTTTTATTTTTATTCTATGTGGCGTACCTATGTGGTAAATTCCTTCATAGTGAAACCTTTTTGGTATTCTTATGTGTGGCATAACTGTGTGGCACTTTCCTTCGTGGTGATACCTTGGTGGTATTCTTTTGTGTGGCGTACATGTGTGTTTCATACCTACGTGGTGATACCTTTGTGGTATTATTCTGTGTGGTGTACATGTGTGTTACTTTCCTTCGTGGTGAAACCTTTGTGGTATTCTTCTATGTGGTGTACCTGTGTGGTACATTACTTCGTGGTGATACCATGGTGGAATTATTTTGTGTAGTGTACCTATGTGATACGTACCTTCGTGGTGATACCATTGTGGTATTCTTCTGTGTGGTGTACCTGTGTGGTACTTTCCTTGATGGTGAAACCATTGTTATATTATTCATTTTGGTGATAACTTTTTGGTACTCACCTTTGTACTGTTACCTTTGTGGTAATCCTTTATTTGTTGAATAGTTGAGCATTGGGATTTTGAGTTGGATTGTGTGTATCCTCATGAATGATATTGGTATACTTGATAACTTGGGTATATGTTTGGGAATATACCTAAGAAGCATTGTAAGATGTTTACATGCTTTGTGTCTTTTTATGTAGTGGATTTTGTGAGAGCTTTGAGGATATCGGGCTCCATACTGAGTAGCGTTATACTAACTGCTACATGGGCTACACCCGCACATTGTTGTGTTTGGTGTAGATGATATACAATGCTCATTGAGGACGAGAGTACCAGGACTCGAGGTAGATCGGAGGTGGAAATTAATAGAGGTGTACTGTAGAGACGACTGTTCGAGAGATGTACCTAGGCTTTAGGTAGGATCCTTGGCGGGTTTTCACAGGAGCTGTTTCAATTTACTTGTACTTTTCAGTTTTTATCTACATTCCAGTTGGGCTTGTATTCTAGCCCCTTATTCTAACAGTACTCACTCTTTTTACTTTGCAGTTTACTTGTGTTTGAATCTCAATGTGTTCTTGGTTGTGTGTACTTGGTTGTGGGTGCTTACAGGATGTAAAGGAAATGACTTCCTGGTTATAGGGAATTAGCATTTCGGTGCTAGTTTCCATCCCCTAGCCTATGGAAGGAGGGCCTTGGGTAGTCATGACACGAGCCCTGGGGGACGGGTCATGATAGATTGGTATCAGTGGAGTCGATTCTACCATAAAACATAGGACTCTGATCATTTTAACGCCAATGGTGTTAATTTTAGTGACTGTGGTTATCAGTTTAGGGAATACAGTGTTGTTGCGGTGCCCGACATATCCATACACAAGGACACTGGCTTCTGATTTTAGTCTCAGTGCAGGAAAACACTGATTGTGTCTGTGCTTCGAAAAGTTTTCTTTTTATTTCTTTGAGTCAACTCACCAGATATAACTTACGGATCATGGAGAACCTGTTCCTTACTAGGATGTCCCTATATAGACATCCAGCTAAGATTTTTGAGATATTACACGATGATGGTCCACCGAGCGACGAGGCTCCAGTGCAGGGCCCTATTACTATGTTGTCACCTTCTAGTGGTGTACCAGCAGCACCACCACCCATTGGGAAATAGTTACCACCAGCCACACTGGAAGACATTTCACACAGACAGAGCACATTTCACAAGTTCCAATGGCAAAGGCCTCTAAGGTTTCTAGGTGATACATATTTCCACATTGATGAGGGCCAGATGGAGGCGGTTTCTAGTGTTTTCTACCTAGTTGATACACTATTAGAGCAGATGGTGATCTTAGATACTAGTCTTTTTAAGTGAGCAACCATGAGGATGGTCCTCATAGTGATGAGGCTTTAGTACATGGACTAGTACCCAAGATAGTACCTTTGGGTAGTTTGTCAGCTATATCACTACTCGTCGGTCAGTAGTTACAACTGGCGGTACTAGTAAAGGACACATATAGGCTTAGTGCCTTACGCATGATTCCGAATCAGATACCCCTTAGGTTTTGAGGCGAGCTTGACTCACAGGCAGCTGAGTAATGGCATGAGGAGGTGGCTAGTAGTTCCCTAGAGTTTCTATAGCTTTAGTAGGATGACATGTCGGTAGTTGAGTATTCATCAAGGAATACCGATCATTCTAGGTACTAGATAAATATGATACGATCAATGCTTCAGAGCTCCGACCTCTGAGTGGGGTGTCTTTAGGGACATCCTAGCTACAACTATTCGCCTATTCAATCCTACAAATGTTAGGGTGCTAGAGAGAACCATTGTGGTTGAATATTCTTTTTCTGAGAGGATGCATCCATTGAATGATAGTAGTGGGAATGCATGAAACTGGCACCAGTCTTTGAGACATTGGTGTGTAAAAATGTTTTGAGAAGAAGAAGTGTTAGAGACAGAGGAATTTATAGGGCTTCAGACATGGAAGCATAGCTAGGGGAGCATCATGAGGTGGTATACATTTCGA
Source organism: Viscum album (assembly GCA_963277665.1). NCBI lineage: Eukaryota > Viridiplantae > Streptophyta > Magnoliopsida > Santalales > Viscaceae > Viscum > Viscum album. Next base: position 1,120,769,905 of record OY728120.1, read on the forward strand.
CATGTTACAAACACCCCCCATTGTGGTCCCCTCCAGGCTCAAGGAGCTGGAGGATAGGGGAAGAGAGTAGCTGCATTCGGTTAACCTATGCGACCCAAGGTCCCTAGGAATGATTCAAGGAACAGTCTGTGTCTACTACTAGCTTTCGTATCGATAGACATAGTTACCAATCATGCCTTCGTTCCGAAAATATTTTCCAAGACCTAGAGTTTCCTATTAAACTATTGAATATACCCTCACATCTGAAGATACCTTTTGTAGGAGACTCGATAATCACACTTATGCTGACTGTGTGATATGACCCTTGAGATGAGTGTTTAGGTTGGAACCACTTGGTGGAATCATCAAGGCCTTACAACTTTAGTTTGGGTATGACTGGGCATCCAAAAATCGTACTCAAATTGACTGTATTAGGCAAAAAGGATGTGGTTTATCTACAACATTATGATGAGGTTTTCCTAAGTCAGAGAAAATAGAAACCTAGGTAGCAGAGGATAAACTCTTTCATATGAGGGTGTGACTGATCATTCATGAGTCGGACAGCCTCACCCTCGTGGTAGCAGATGTTATGAGTTTTCAGTTCCCAACAGGAGTGGCATGAGTTCCTCCAAGACTATGCCTTTTAGATAGTCCCTACTCCGGGGAAGAAGACCATGGTAGCAGACGCACTCAGTAGGAGGTCTGGCCTGCATCTGTTGACTGAGGTGAAAGAGCAGCTAGCCTTTTTGCAGATATCCTTTGTGGATTGAGATGAACCATCATTTCTTTAGTCTCTTATAGTCACTCTACCACTTCATTAGAGAGTTAGGGAGGCACAGCATGGGGACACTGACTGTGAGGATGGATGTGCTCAGGTATCCCCAATTCAGGCACTTGATGGATTTCATAAAGGTGGGGAGCACGTCATCCTCTTCAAAGGACGTGACATGGTACCAGTAGAACTACATATGGAGGTGTTGAGGGAGTTCTATATGTCCCCACAGGTTGTACATCTTGGGTGGTGAAGATGTACTGGGACCATCAGCGTCAGTTCTGGTGGCCAGATATGAATATAGTAGTGTCAGATTTTGTATCACGATGCTTTAATTGTTAGAAAGTGAAAACTTCATAGAGCCGAGAGCAGTATTATGCCAACTAGATGAGGGAGATCATGTCTTCCTATAGTTCTCACCTCGACGTGTTTTGTGGAGATTTGGCCGAGGGGAAAGTTATCACAAATGTATATCGGTCCTTTTATGATCCTTTAGGGGGTAGGTGAGGTGGAATACCACTTTTCTCTTCCACCACAGTTAGAGAGTGTGTGCGACGTTTTCTACGTATCCCAGCTGAGGGGATACGTGCACGACCCATCTCACATCATCGACCACATCGAGCTGGACATAAACGATGGGGCGTCATTTATGGTGGTTCCAATGGAGATTGATGGTCGATAGTAGAGAGTCCTTATTGGGTGATTGATACCTTTGGTGCGTGTACGTTGGCATCACAGAAACCTCCAGGAGAGAACATGTGATTAGGAGGCTCAGATTCGTGCACAGTATCCTCTTTTGGTTTTTTTGCCTTTGTTGTGGCCTTCGGGGACATAAAGCCCTAAGGTGGGGAGAATGTAATATCCTGGAAATTATATATAATTTTTTTAATTATATGGAATTATTTTGAGACTGTGAAATCTTATAGCACACGATTCCGAGGCCCTGAGTGCCCAGAATTATTTGTCGATGTTTGGTTGAGTTTTAATTTGCACGTGTAAGAATTTTTCCTCAAAAACTGGAATAAATCATAAATGGAAACTTGTATCAGAAATATAAGTTCAATTTTGCGTTCAAGATGGAGGGTTTACCCTAGGCGCGACTTATGTTTTTTCGGCACGGGCCTTCTGTGAGAATACCCAAAATGGAATAATCGTAAATAAAATAATTAAATATATTATTTTATTTTTCAAATTCTTATAACTCAATTACTGTAGATCAGATTGAAAATCTGAGACCACAACTGAACTTGTGAGGGAAAGAATTATTTATGTAGATACTAACTTTGGCCGGCGCGATCCACAAGTGAATGTTAGTTGTTGGCCGTAAATGAAATAATTTACTGAAAAATATTTTATTGTAAAATTTATAACATTAAAACAGTAACTCGAATTGAAAATCTGAGAGTACCATTGGGTTTGTTGGGGTGTGTTTCATTTGGGCAGATCATAACCTCAACCGGCGCGGTTCGAGGGTGACTGTTAATTATTTTTTAAAAAAAATTTCGAGTACGTTTTGTAAACACATGAGTGGAATTTTGTAACTTTTGAACTGGTACTCAGAATTAAAATCATAGGACACCATTATACTCACCGCACCGATATTTTTTGAAGGAGACACTCACCATTAACGTAGTGGTGCGAGGGTGGAGGTTAGTTTTTCATATTTTCATGGGAGAAGAGAAAAAATAAAATAAATAACTTTTTATTTATTTTATTTGAGTCCGCCATTTTGAATGCCTATTGGTGAAGACCACCCGAATTCCCAATTAATGCTTGGGAAACCCTTTGTATTACCCTAGTTAATGTTCCAACCTCAATTTAATTAAGGATCCAACGTAACATATTAAATTAATAAACATAATTTAAAATGGTGGCTCCTCTTTTTCTTGAGTTTAGGTAAAGCATTGGCAAAGGGAGAATTGGGGAGAGATGTTGGAGGATCAGCTTCTCTAATGAAGAATAATCTCCAGTTAAGATCATCATCTGGAATTAGAAAATGAGGATGATGATTGTGCCTCGAGTGGAATCATCCTGTAGGAGCAACGAACACCGACGACACCATCTCAGTGACTTCGTCTTCTTCCCTATGCCACATCTAACAGACAATCTAGGTAGAGGATTTTATATATGATTGGAAGTTTTTTATTGATTCTTCATATCCTAAATTCACTATGAAGATGGACAAGAAAACATGGCCATAGTCCCTCACATAAACCATGATCCTCTTTATTTTTATTCATTGTGCGTTCTTGAATGCCTAATATTTTTTAGCACTGGAAACAAGGAGTTTTGCTCAACGCGATATATGGACATGAAGCCCTCGATTCAAGGATAACGAATACGCGATCGTTTAATTTTTCCGGCAAGGAATGAAGACGGAATGGCTCATAGAAGGAGGAATCCAAATATTTATTAGTGCTGGAAACATGGAGTTTTACTAAGGGTGATGTATGGACCCGAAGGCCTCGACACAAGAATCGCAAATATGTGATCATTTAGTTTTTCAGGTTCATAATGAAGATGTAGTGGGAAGCGAAAGGGGAAATGTGGAGGTGCAATGACTGTGTGTATTTGGGGCGTAGCTCATGGCGAGATATGTGGTGCGAAGGTGGTTCTAGATGTGTTGAGAAATCATTTAGTTAGAGTTTCAATGGAAGTCATGGGCTTGATTACTTGCTAGAACAGTGTCTGAGAATTTTGGGGAAAGAATAGTTAATTGGAGAGAGGAATAGTTGAAGAGGAATGAATGAAAAATATAAAGAAATTAAAAAGGAAATAATTGGAATAAGGGGGAGGTTCTACCCTTGTGAGTGAATCTCAATTGAGATGGGTTATAAGGAAAAAAAGAATAAATAAATAATATTATAAATAATGTTATTATTATTTTTGGTTGTAAAACCCTATTTCATCCGTAACATATCCATGAAACCACGATTTCACGAACCGTCAGTGGTAGTACGACCCTGACATGAAGAAAATAATTATAAGTCTAATATTAGATGTATTGTTTGTTTTTTTGGATCGAGTAGCTAAAATGCTCAAATAATAAAAATACATTATTATTATTAAATCTTCGACCCTCCATAACTCCTACGTGTGAAGTCTGATTGACTTACCATATGTGGTGACCTGATCCTAACATTAAGACATTTGATTTAAGTAGAATGTTGAATATTAATTTCTGGTTCCTGGATCATGTTCACAAAACACCCAATAACACTATTATTATTATTGAGGGATCTTGTATTCGACATATCTCCCTCATACGGTGTCAAAATGATGAATCATCTACAGCATGGGAAACCTTGTGTAGAGACCCGAAGCTTGACGTACATGGACATTACATTACTTTTGCAGAATACTTAGTACATACCAAAAACACACACACAAGGACCATAATAGTTTAGGGTTTATGGAAACTCGGAATATAATCTTCTAATCGTGGTGAAAGATCTTCAACATCTCCCTTAAAGATCTTCTTTTTAAAAAAAACCTAAATCTTTTCTTTATGTCCTGGGGAAAATAAAACATAAAAGGGTGAGCTCAAATTCTCAGTAAGGGTAAACAAAAGAAATATCAATCACTTCATATTCATAAGAACATATCTTTTCAAAATCTTAACCTACAAAAGAGATCATAATTTCATAACATGGGATAAATCATAGTAGTGAAATGTAATCCCAATAATCATAAATTAAAACATGAAACTTTTTGGAATAAACACATAATCATAGAGAATCATTTCTTATTAGTCAAGAGTCATTTCCAAGACTATCTTAGTGGACAAAGTCCCTTTCTGAACCGTGTTCACCCCTCGTTTCAGTCTTGTTTCACTGAACCGGTATAACCTACCGTTCCAGCCATGTCTATCTCATGAGATATAAAATCTTTACCCAATGCATTGGAGGGAGATATAGGTCACACCCATCTCATAATTATACCATTCTTATGTGTGCCACAAAATCATAAACCATACATCATAGCATAACCCATGAAAAAAAATGGGAATCTTAAACATCGTGACATCATAAAACAATTCATATAAGATAAAGGAATTAATAATAATAATTCCATCACAACATTATCAAATAAATGTAATAATAGGGATAAAAACATAACCCTTTATTATCTTAGATGGAAAGTAATTTTGATAAAACACTTGAACTCCATTCTTGAGGAAAATATCTTTTCTACTTCAAAAACTTTTTTCCATTCTTAATATGTCATACAATTTTAAACTAAAAGAAATAGATTAAGAAAAACATGAAAAATTGTAAAGGATGCTTCTTGGAAATAATTTTTTAAAAATCCATTCAAGCCATATAAGTTTAAAAAACATTCTTCTCGTACTTTTTTCGGAAAAGTCAAAAAGCACCTCGTACAAAAAATGACAAAAGAATCTTTAATATCTTTTACTAAAAACTCACAGAAGGGTAAAATTGGATTTAAACAATTGTAGGTGGAAGTAAATAATATTACATATTGTGGAAACATGGATGTGGATTATAAAATACACCCCAGTAAATTTCAAAGTATAAACAATCTCGGATAAAAATGAGATTGTGATATTTATCCCTTACCTTAGGTCCAATTTGCTTCGTAAGTGTCTGAACCTCCTGTATAATGAAAAGACCTGTAAATTTCAAAGAATTGTTTTTCTCTTAATTTTATTTGAAATTTTACAAGAGCGCAGTTTCTGACGGCACCTGATTCCGAGGCCCGGTGTGCCCGGAATCATTTTCTGACGTTTGGCTCGGGTACGTTCAGTGAACGGACGAGCGGGTTTTTCTAAATTTTGAACTGGTGCCCGGAATCGAATTCTGAGGGCACCGATGGAATCGAAGCGCCGGTATTCGCTTAGAAATGCCTCTTCTAGAGTTGCTTTTGCTCGGGAGTGGTTTTTAATTTTTGGGCTTAAAGTTAAGAAATAAAATAATTTTACGACAACTTTATTTTATTTCACTTAAGCCACTTGGAAGCCACTTGAATCCACTTAAAAGCGTCTAAAACTGAGTTGAACCGGATAGGGTACTATCCAGAAATATCCTACCCTCTTGGTAGGATATTTGTGAGGTGGAGCCCGCACGAGCCCCACCGTTTCTTTCCGCTAAGTAACGCACCCGCGAAAACCCGTCATTATGAAATTCAACTGATGCATTTTCTTAAATTATTAATAGACCATTTAATTGGGAAGTTTATTTCATAAATTAAATGAGATGTTTCTTTCGTTGAATTAATTCAACGAATTGATGAGTCGTTACTTACCCTTTTTCGTGTGTTGGCATAATAATAAAATAAGACCAACCAGTCTTTTGGAGGATTACTCGTTGAGAGGTTTGATAGAGTTCTCGTGCCTTTATCCTTCTACGCAAAGAACGCGAAGAACGTGAAGAACGCAAAGAACGCCGGTCTCCGACGAATAATGCCGAACCCAGAAACCGACAACGCGACGCCGTGATCCGCTACGCCGACGTTCCATTCCTGCAACGTCTCTTCCTCCGCGACGGATCTTTGATCGGCTGCTTGAGGTAAGAGTCTCGGTTTTTCTTTTTAATCTCCTTTTTGGTTTTACCAAAACAGGGATTTAATTATTTAATTAAATTAAATCTATTGTTTCTTGGTCTGTTGAGTTCGCCGACTCAACGCCGGGTTCCGTGACGACGCGACGCCCTTCCGCGACGACGCGACGATCTCCTCCTTCCGTGACGAGTAATTCCGCGAAGGACGTGCGAACGACGACGACCAACGAGGTAGGGGATGTTGTGAGTTTATTCCTTTTTCCCGTGATCGTTCTTCTTTTTTTTAAAGTAAAGAACCGGAAAAATAAGAAAAATTGTATTCCATTAAAATTGTTGAATACATATGTTGAATTTTTTTCTTCCTGTTGTTTATCTCTAACGCGGAGGGTGCGGGCCAAACGAACATGGCCCGACAACCCTCCGCCGTTCTTCGTTGTTATGCAGATTTGACTGGCGACAACGGAACATGCCACAACGGAGGTTTGATGGATCCGCAGTGAAGAGAGAGTCCCGGAGGAGCAGCGGTGCAGACGGGAACAAAAACGGACCACCGGAGTGACTCCGGTAGCCCGCGGAAGCCGCCGGCGGCACGGGTCGCCGGCGCGGCGGCGTCGGGTGCAGGGAGCGGCGGCGCCCCGGCTCGCCGCCGGACAAGGCCGCCACGACTGATGCCGCGTCCGGTTGTCCGAGCGACACCCCGCGAGTGCCGTGGGGTTGTCCCACGGGGGCGGCGGCTCCCCCCGCGTCGCTCGGCTGCCCAGGGAGACACCCTGCGGGTGCCGCGGGGGTGTCACGCGGGGGTGGCGGCTCCCCCCGCGTAGCTCGGACGAGCCAGACCGGTCTGACCGGGTCAGACTGGGTTGGACCGGGTCGGACCGGGGTCGGCCGACCTAGGGGGGGTCGGGCCGGGTCAGCCCGGTCCCGGACCCCCCGTCTTCGGACGGTTTTCATTCAAATGCCTGTATCATGAGCTACGGGCCTCCAAATGACTCGCCGTCAGTGGAAACGCGATCCTTGGATCGAGACTGTCATTTCAGTATATCACACTCAAGGTTTCGGAATACTTTGAGTTCGGTCGGGTTTGTTCGTACACGAAACCAACCGGTCCCTCGGAGCGGAAACACTCATATCTTGAGCTACAGACGTCCGATTGGCGGGCCGTCAACTTTTTTGAGTTCCTCTATGTGAGACGGATCTTTTGGCATACTCCGCACAAGGTTTGGACACAGGTGGAGTATGGTCGGGTTGGTTCTTACACGAATCCAACCAGGCCCTAGAAGCGGAAACACTCATATCTTGAGCTACGAACGTCCGATTGGTGCGCCATCAGCTTTGTTGAGTTCCTCTATGTGAGATGGATCATTTGGCATACTCCGCCCGAGGTTTCGGCGCAGGTGGAGTACGATCGGGTAGGTTTTTTCTTAAAAACCAACCGGGCCCCCGGGACGAAAAAGCCAATAACTCTCAGACCGGGCGTCCGAATGACGCGCCATCTGCGACGTTGAGTTCCTGTTGACGATGCGGAACTTTTGGATACACCAAATTCGGACTTTGTGACAGTTGATGTATCATCCTATCGGCTCGTGGAGCAGACCCTCCCGAACGAGCTTGTTATGTGCGGGAACCCTAGTGCTGGCTGCGACTTCGACGACTACGACTGTGCAGAGATCCTCAGTGGACTACGACGATGAAGACAGCCGGTCTTGTATCCTATGTGGGTCCTAGCTGTGCTGGTCTTGTATCCTATGTGGGTCCTAGCTTAGATGATTCAATACTGGTCTTGTATCCTATGTGGGTCCCAGTATAGTTGAATCAATGAAGACAGCTGGTCTTGTATCCTATGTGGGTCCTAGCTGTGCTGGTCTTGTATCTTATGTGGGTCCCAGCTTAAATGATTCAATACTGGTCTTGTATCCTATGTGGGTCCCAGTATAGTTGAATCAATGAAGACAGCTGGTCTTGTATCCTATGTGGGTCCTAGCTGTGCTGGTCTTGTATCCTATGTGGGTCCCAGCTTAGATGATTCAATACTGGTCGTGTATCCTATGTGGGTCCCAGTATAGATGAATCAATGAAGAGTGCTGGTCTTGTATCATATGTGGGTCCTAGCTTAGATGACTCAGTGCTTGTTTTGTATCCTATGTGGGCCCCATCCGTGCTGGTCTTGTATCCTATGTGGGTCCCAGCATAAATGAAACAATGAGGACGGATGGTCTTGTATCCTATGTGGGTCCCAGCTTAGATGATTCAGTATCTATGTCTGATCATCTCTTTCTCCTTTTCGATGATGTATACCTGTGTGAGTTGATTCTTCTCTTTACTCTCCTTTGTGGATTGTGTTGAGCTATCCTGTGTGGATTGATTGTTTACTCTCCTTTGTGGATTGTGTTGTGCTATCCGGTGTGGGTATACGTTTTGCTTTATTGTGTGGACTGGATTGTGCTTGGGCTCGGACGTTGGAGCTGAACGGGAATTGATGACTTAGGTATATGTATGGGCATATACCTAAGCAGTGTCAGTTGTTACTTTGTGAATGTATCTTTCCTATGTGGTTTATCCTTTGTGGATTTCAGGAGACCTTCAGGGGTCTCAGGGTCCCTACTGAGTAGCTTATACTCACCCCTGCACGGGCTATACCCGCACTATGTTGTGTTGGTTGCAGACGACGGACAACGCTGATCAAGGTGGAGGCGTGCAGAGCAGGACAGTACCTGGAGGTGGACCACTGGGCGGGACGTACTCGGAGTGGACGGCTGGACCGAGGAGCTGTAGAGGCTATCTGTACCCACCCTTCTGGTGGGACCTTCAGAGGACGGCTCGACGATGCGGCTTTTCCCTTTAGTTGTTGTTTTCCCCTTCCAGTTGTACATTACAGTTGGGCTTGTATTTCCGGCCCCTTTTACTTTCAGCACAGCTTGTTACGGTTTTTACTTAGTGTTTACTTTTCCTCTTGCTTACTCTGTGGTGCTTATTTACTTTTCAAAGGAAATGCCTTCCCTTTTGTTGGGATTTATGCCTTGGTTCTAGTCGACAGCCCCTGGCCTATGGAAGGCGGGGTTGGGGTAGTCACGGCACGGGCCCCGAGGACGGGTCGTGACAAATTGGTATGAAAGGTGGTCTGTTCTACTGTAGACTCTAATCTTTCTTCTATGTGAAGCAATAGTGATTAGCGTATTGAGTGTGGTTATCAGTCCAGGGAGTCCAGTGTTGGTGCAGCGGCCGACGTATCCGTACACCAGGACCCTGACTTCTGATTTCCGACTTAATGCACGAAAAGCATTGATTGCATGTGTGTTTCACGTTTTCTTCGGGATTACTTGTGTCAGCTCACCTGGTATACTGTTCTGAACGTGGAGTACTTGTTTCCTTTTCAGGATGGCCCCATGACGGCAGCCATCTAGGGTTCCGAGAGTGGAGCGTGATGACATCCCACTGAGTGACAAGGCCTCGGTGTAGGGCTCTTTGTCAGCCGAGGCACCGGAGGTACCTTTACCCGCTGAGCCACCGATGCTTCCCGCCACGACTTCTGACGATGCACGTCGCCTCGGGGCATTGCATGAGTTCCAGAACCATCGACAACCCATGTTTCGTGGGGAGACGGACCCCCAGGCAGCCGAGGACTGGATGGAGGTGGTCGTGCGAGTTTTCAGGCTAGGGAGGACACCAGCAGACCTCATGGTGATCCTCGCAGCGAGCCTCCTGCACGCGGCAGTAGGCAGATGGTGGAGATTGATGCTCCAGGTGCACGACGAGACATCTCTTCTCTGGACGGACTTTTAGAGCATCTTCCGCTCCGAGTTCGTCCCAGCCACCCTCCGTGCGGTGCGCATCCAAGAGCTGCTACAGCTACGGCAGGGCGGTATGACAGCGGCCCAGTACATGGAGAGATTTACTGATCTCTCGCGCTACTCCAAAGATATGGTACGAGACCAGTTCTTCCGGGCCCGGACCTTCGAGCAGGGACTAAAGCACAAGATCAGGGCTTCGATGATCTCCCTCAACATTCCGACACAGGCAGAGGTGTTGGAGAGTTCCCTTCTAGTGGAGAGTTTTCTCACCGAGAAGGCTCAAGTGATAGGGCCCTCCGCAGGACGGCCCGTAGCAGGGTCTTCTGCAGCCGGCAGTAGACAGGTGACGCAGAGGTCCAAGTGGGCCAGACCATCAGATGGCCAGTCTCAGGATGGAGATTCGGTTGTGCGGGGCACCCGAAGGAGAGCCAGCTACACGAGGGGAAAGCATTTCTACGCATGCAGTGGGCGAGGTCACATGGCTCGAGACTGCCCAACTCGTCTTGCAGATGAGCAACAGGTGGTAGAGGGACCTCCTAGACAAAGGTTCGGCCACAGTGGTCCGCAGGGTGCAGGCAGACGAGGCAGAGGAGCTGTCCGAGTAGCCGATGGTGGGAGACACTTCGAGGTGTTGCCACCACCACCACCAGGAGGTCCACCCCGACTGCAGGGAGTAGGTGGACAAGCGAGAGCTCAGCTTCAGGCACCCGAGGCCTTCGATCATGGAGCTCTGGGAGCAGATGGACAGGAGCGGAACTAGTGGATACGTCCTTTGTACTTCTAGTTCCTTGTTGCTATTGTGTAGCGTCTTTGTATTATGATCTGCAATAATAAAAGATGGATACCTTTGTGATGTTTTCATTCATGTCCTCTTTTGTGTTGTTACTAAGAGGTACCAGTTTTGACTGTTGACTTGACCCTCACTTGTGAGACATCTACAGGAGGAGACCCAGTTACCACACACTGATGCCGGCAGTGTGACTCAACCCTTGGAGGCGAGAGTAACGGTTGGATCTCTTGGTAGTAGCGTCGAGGCCTTACGACATCATATTTGTTATGTATTAGTATCATCCATGTCGGGATTGACTGTATTAGGCAATGAATGTGGTTCATCCAGGGGATGAGACCAGATTTCTCTTATCGGCAAAGAAGAAATCTTAGCAGCTCTTGTGGGGCCGGAGATGGTCCAGCCCACGACTGAGATGGTCCAGGTCATCCAGGGGTAGATGAGTACAGCTCAGAGCCGGCAGAAGTCATATGCTAACAGGAGGCGGAGGCCACTAGAGTTCGAGGATTGTGACCGCGTCTTCTTGCGGGTCTCACCTCAACGTGGTTTGTGGAGTTTTGGCCGAGGCGGAAAGTTGTCTCCACGCTTCATCGGGCCTTTCTAGGACCACATCAGGATTGGTGAGGTGGCTTATCGCTTGGCTCTGCCACATCAGTTGCACAGGGTGCACGACGTCTTCCACGTTTCCCAGCAGAGAAGATACGTGCACGACCCGACGAAAACCTTTGACTATGGGGAGCTAGACGTGGATTATGGGGAGACTTTTGCAGAGGTCCCAGTGGAGATCGAGGATCGACAGGAGCGTGTCCTACGTGGATGATCGATTCCTCTAGTGTGCATCAGATGGCATCACGGGAACCTCCAGAGAGCACTTTGGAGCGGGAGGCTCAGTTGCGTGCTCAGTACCGCCTTCGTTTCCCTAGTTTGTGTTGAAGCTTTACGGGGACGTAAAACCCTGTGGTGGAAGTAATGTAAAGACCCGTAAATTTCAAGGAATTTTTTTTCTCTTAATTTTCTTTGGAATTTTACAAGAGCACAGTTCATGACGGCACCTGATTCCGAGGCCCGGTGTGCCCGGAAGCATTTTCCGAAGTTTGGCTCGGGTACGTTCAGTGAACGGATGAGCAGGTTTTTCTAACATTAGTACCGGTGCCCGGAATCAAATTATGAGGGAACCGATGGAATCACAGCGCCGGTATTCTCTTAGAAACGCCTCTTATGGAGTTTCTTTTGCTCGGGAGTGGTTTTTAATTTTTTGGGCTTAAAGATAAGAAATAAAATAATTTTACGAAAACTTTATTTTATTTCACTTAAGTCACTTGGAAGACACTTTAAGCCACTTAAAAGCGGATTAAACTGAGTTGAACCAGATAGGGTACTATCCAGAAATATCCTACCCTCTTGGTAGGATATTTGTGAGGTGGAGCCCGCACGAGCACCGCCGTTTCTTTCCGCTACGTAACGCACCCGCGAAAACCCGTCATTACGAAAGTCAACTGACGCATTTTTTAAAATCATAACAAACCATTTAATTGGGTGGTTTATTTCATAAATTAAATGAGCTGTTTCTTTCGTTGAATTAATTTAACGAATTGATGAGTCGTTACTTACCCTTTTTCGTGTGTTGGCATAATAATAAAATAAGACCAACCAGTCTTTTGGAGGATTACTCGTTGAGAAGTTTGACAGAGTTCTCGTGCCTTTATCCTTCTTCGCGAAGAACGCGAAGAACGTGAAGAACACTGGTCTCTGACAAAGAATGCGGAACCCGGAAATCGACGACGCGACGCCGTGAACCGCGACGCCGACGTTCCCTTCCTGCAACGTTCTTCTGCGACGTCTCTTCCTCCGCGACGGAGCTTCGATCGGCTGCTTGAGGTAAGAGTCTTAGTTTTTCTTTTTTAATATCCTTTTTGGTTTTACCAAAACACGGATTTAATTATTTAATTAAATTATATATGTTGTTTCTTGGTCCGTTGAGTTCGCCGACTCAACGCCGTGTTCCGCGACGACGTGATGCCCTTCCGCGATGACGTGACGATCTCCTCCTTCCGCGATGAGTAATTCCGCGAAGGACGTGCGAACGAAGACGACCAACGAGGTAGGGGTTGTTGTGAGTTTATTCATTTTTCCCGTGATCGTTCTTCTTCTTTTTTAAAAAAGTAAAGAACCGGAAAAATAAGAACAATTTTATTCCATTAAAATTGTTGAATTCATATGTTGAATTTGTTTCCCCCCGTTGTTTATCTCTAATGCGGAGGGTTCGGGCCAAACGAACACGGCCCGACAACCCTCCGCCGTTCTTCGTTGTTATGCGGATTTGACGGGTGACAACCGAATGTGCCGCAATGGAGGTTTGATGGTTCCACAGTGAAGAGCGAGTCCCAGGAGGAGCAGAGGCGCAGACGGGAACAAAAACGGACCACCGGAGTGACTCTGGTGGCCTGCGGAAGCCGCCGGCGGCGCGGGTCGCCGGCGCGGCGGCGCCGGCTGCCGGGAGCGGCGGCGGCGCTCGCGGACCCGCGGCCGCGCGGGTCCGGCGCGCGCGGGTCCGGCGCGCGCGGGACGCGGCTGATGCCACGTCCGGTTTTCCGAGCGGCACCCCGTGGGTGCCGCGGGGTTGTCACGCGGGGGCGGCGGCTCCCCCCGCGTCGCTCGGCTGCCCAGGGAGACACCCCGCGGGTGCCGCGGGGGTGTCACGCGGGGGTGGCGGCTCCCCCCCCCCCCCCCCCCCCCCGCGTCGCTCGGCCGAGCCGAGACGGGCTGGCCGAGCCAGACTAGTCCGACCGGGTTCGGCCGACCCAGGGGGGGTCGGCCCGGGCCCGGACCCCCCGTCTTCGGACGGTTTTCGTTCAAATGCCCGTATCTTGAGCTACGTACCTCCAAACAACTCACCGTCAGTGGAAACACGATCCTTGGATCGAGTCGGTTGTTTCGGTGTATCGCACTCAAGGTTTCAGAATAATTTGAGTTCAGTCGGGTTGGTTCGTACACGAAACCAACCGGGCCCTCGGAGCGGGAACACTCATATCTTGAGCTACGAACGTCCTATTGGTGCGCCGTCATCTTTGTTCAGTTCCTCTATGTGAGACGGATCTTTTGGCATACCCCGCCCGAGGTTTGGACATAGGTGGAGTATGGTCGGGTTGGTTCATACACGAAACCAACCGGGCCCTCAGAGCGGAAACACTCATATCTTGAGCTACGGACGTCCGATTGGCGCTCCGTCAGCTTTGTTGAGTTCCTCTATGTGACATGGATCATTTGGCATACTTCGCCCGAGGTTGGGGCGCAGGTGGAGTATGGTCGGGTTGGTTTTTCCTTAAAAACCAACCGGGCCCCTGAGACGAAAAGGCCAATAACTCTCAGACCGGGCGTCCGATTGACGCGCCGTCTGCGACGTTGAGTTCCTGTTGACGATGCAGAACTTTTGGATACCCCAACTTCAGACTTTTTGACAGTTGATGTATCGGCCTCTCGGCTCGTGGAGCGGACCCTCCCGGACGAGCTTGCTAAGTGCGGGAACCGTAGTGCTGGCTGCGACTTCGACGATGACGATTGTGCAGAGATCCTCAGTGGACTGCGACAATGAAGATAGATGGTCTTGTATCCTATGTGGGTCCTAGCTGTGCTGGTCTTGTATCCTATGTGGGTCCCAGCTTAGATGATTCAATACTGGTCTTGTATCCTATGTGGGTCCCAGTATAGTTGAATCAATGAAGACAACTGGTCTTGTATCCTATGTGGGTCCTAGCTGTGCTGGTCTTCTGTCCTATGTGGGTCCCAGCTTAGATGATTCAATACTGGTCTTGTATCCTATGTGGGTCCCAGTATAGTTGAATCATGGAAGATAGCTGGTCTTGTATCCAATGTGGTTCATAGCTGTGCTGGTCTTGTATCCTATGTGGGTCCCAGTTTAGATGATTCAATACTTGTCTTGTATCCTATGTGGGTCCCAATATAGATGAATCAATGAAGAGTGCTGGTCTTGTATCCTATGTGGGTCCCAGCTTAGATGACTAAGTGCTGGTCTTGTATCCTATGTGGGTCCCAGCCGTGCTGGTCTTGTATCCTATGTGGGTCCCAGCATAAACGAAACAATGAGGACGGCTGGTCTTGTATCCTATGTGTGTCCCAGCTTAGATGATTCAGTATCTATGTTTGATCATCTCTTTCACCTTTTCGATGATGTATACCTGTGTGAGCTGATTCTTCTGTTTACTCTCCTTTGTGGATTGTGTTGAGCTATCCTGTGTGGATTTACTGTTTACTCTCCTTTGTGGATTGTGTTGTGTTATCCTGTATGGGTATACATTTTTCTTTCCTGTGTGGACTGGGTTGTGCTTGGGCTCGGACGTTGGAGCCGAACGGGAATTGATGCCTTAGGTATATGTATGGGCATATACCTAAGAAGTGTCGGTTGTTACTTTGTGATTGTATCTTTCCTATGTGGTTTATCCTTTGTGGATTTCGGGAGACCTTCGGGGGTCTCGGGGTCCCTACTGAGTAGCTTATACTCACCCCTGCACGGGCTATGCCTGCACTACGTTGTGTTGGTTGCAGACGACAGACAACGCTGATCGAGGTGGAGGCATGCGGAGCAGGACTGTACCTAGAGGTGGACCACTGGGCGGGACGTACTCGGAGTGGACGGCCAGACCGAGGAGCTGTGGAGGCTATCTGTACCCACCCTTATGGTGGGACCTTCAGAGGACGGCTCGACGCTGCGGCTTTTCCCTTCAGTTGCTGTTTTCTCCTTCCAGTTGTACTTTACAGTTGGGCTAGTATTTCCGGCATCTTTTACTTTCAACACAGCTTTTTACAGTTTTTACTTAGTGTTTACTTTTCCGCTTGCTTACTCTGTGGTTCTTGTTTACTTTTTAAAGGCAATGCCTTCCCTTTTGTTGGGATTTACGCCTTGGTGCTAGTCGCCAGCCCCTGGCCTACGGAAGGCGGGCTTGTGGTAGTCACGACATGGGCCCCGAGGACGGTTCGTGACATATAATAATTTAAATAAGTTCATTTACTTATTCCATAATCATAATCATTCTTATGATATCATATATGGTTCACTTATGACTTTATATTACCCGTTCTTTTGTAAATTCCATGTTAAAGAGTGTTTTGGGTAAAATCGTTTCATTTTTCATCCGTGGTTTGACTTGTAATTATTCATATGATTACATAGATCATTATTACTTAATTCCAGAATATAAAACATGATTTATATATAATATATATTCAGAATATACATATATATAATAGATCAGTAAATTGAAAGAAATACACCATTCATGGAGACGATAGGCCGTACGTATGCATGAATGCTGTTTTCATTTCCTTATTGAGTTGAATGGAATTAAGAAGATGACATACATATGTATACACATAAATCCAGTATCATTATTATGTCATATATTTCATGATTACTTATTATATATACTTTATAATCATTAATGAATGGTTAACGTGGAGAAGAATCTCATCACGTCATGGAGACGGTAGTCCATACGTACGCACGAGCGATGATACCGTTCTCATGATCATGGAATTGTATTGGAGTGTATGTATACTATTTCAGAATCAATATCACTTTACAATAATCATATATAGTTATTATTAACACCATTATACCCATCCAATTATGGTGGTGGTGGAAAATAGATTACACCACAGCGTGGAGACGGTATTCCGTATGTAGGCACGCATGGTAATTTTGTTTTCAATAGGATGGATAGATGGTGAAATAGGGTTGTTTCATAATTATAATAACATATCATTATATTAGTGATACTGATGTTATTACTTCATAATGAAACAACTAAAGAATAATAAGTGGAAGAGGAAATAAAGATGAAAGAATCGGTAACAGACATTACCTCTTCTTTGAAGCGCCTCTTTGAGATCTCCTTTTAGGGCACTAAAATTGGTCTTTGAGGAATCCAAGAACCACTAGGATGTTTCTAGGGAAGTGGAGAAGGGAATTTTGCAGGGGTTGGCCGAGCTTTAAGGCTCAAAGTGGTGTGAGGAAGTGAGGGAGGAGGTGCCCTTTTATAAGGGAGGAGAGGGGCACCTTTGGAATAACTAAAACTATTATTTTATTATAAAGTCAAATTCAGTTTTAATTAACTCCAAATTGATTAATTTATAAGATAAGGTGGGGATGGTTCGAAATCCTCTCATCCAATAGAATTTAGACAAGTTTAGGTTCCTATTTTAACCTTATCATTTAGATTTAACATTAAGTTAAATAATTTTACTTTTACCGTGTCTTCTTGTGTTCTTATACTATAAGGTTAATAAACTTACTATAAGAATCCAAACGAACCCCAAGTTGTTTATTATTAATATATATAACCTTATCTAAGTAATTTGGCCAATCCTATTATTTTTAGGAATAAAATAACAATTAATAATATAATATTTGTTTTAAAAACTATTTTATGTCAATTTTGACACTATTTAGTAATTGATTTTTTTGAAACTAGTAACAGAATCATTAGTTTATAAAAAAGTTAATTCAATCAATACTAACATGTCAAATTAACATATAAAATTAGTTTAATTCATAAAAAGTCTCATATTACATTTATTTGGGTATTTATAACATCAATTATGTCAATATTTCATTAATAAGATAATTACTACATCATCATTCTGTCATAAATAAATTAAATTATTTAATGTCTAAAAATTACAAATAAACTACCATTATGTAGGAAATGTATTTATATTTATAATGAATATTTATAGTCTAATTTATCTTATGTATAACCCCATATTAAAAATGATTTACTTATTAAACTTTGATTTTAACTATTTTAACCCTTCGTTAAATAAATTAATAATAAATGTCCCAATCTAATCTAAGTGGGCCTAAATGGTCATATTTTATTCCTAAGGTTTTTTTTGGTCGAATTACACTTTTCCAATAGAATAGGGACATGTTTTAGTGTAATAGTAATATCATTTTTACCCGTAATTACCCTATTTACTTTTAACCGTGGTAAAAAAAAAAGTAAAAAGTTATTATTCACCAAAAATTATTTTCATCTCATTGAACCACATTTTACTTACTGACATAAACTGTGTCTCTCTGATTTTTGAAATTCAACTCACAGAAGCCGTAAAATTATGTTTTATGAAAAATCCATTTTTTTAACTACCACTTAGTGGTTTAACTATTCATAAAAAAATGAAAGCTTCCAGAAAAATACCAAAAATTAGGCCTAAGATATATTTGATATTATGAATTCAAAAATTATGTCTATTTTACCAAATTCAAAACATATCAGTTGCATTAATTAATTTAAAAATTAATTCCCGTCGTCAAAACAACTAGTGTGTTCTTAAGAGATAATAACTATCAAAAGATTGACAGTTGTTTATATCTAGTTTAAATGTGAAATTACATCCAATAACCAACATTGTATTAAATTGTAAAAATATATTCTATGTATACTTTAAAACCAATCAAATTAATAATTTATCACTCTTAATTATTTCTATTAAAAAGTTTGTTTTTAATTAAAATTTAGTAATTTTCACTATTCATCAGAAAATGAATGTTATCCAAAATGTACCAAAATTTCACCCTAAGCTAATTTCGATATTACGAATCCAGAAATGAAGTCCATTTTGAAAAATAAAATTTATAAAATTTCAAAAAGTGGTTATTACTATTCATAATGGCTAGTTTTAATAATATTTTAATATCATATCGTTGTTTAGTGAAACTCGGTATTGTGTACTACACACGCTATCGAGGAAGGTCGTGATTGCGTGTAATGCAAGGCAAGTCAAGGTTGCGTGTTGTGCAAGCTCCTTTTGGTGTGGCGTACAACACAAGACATTAATGAAATTAAAAAGAATATTTTTCATAAAATCTCGGGGTGTTAAATTCTACCCCCCTTAAAATGAATTTCACCCTTGAAATTCGTCGGGGTTATAAATGGTTTACTATTAGAAACTTTATTTAATAGAAACCCACATCGTAAAAAGTAATACCAAAACCAAATTTTAAAAATAAAAGTATGAAACGTAATGGTTACCCAAATAAACTAATCACTGGGTTTCCACATAGGTGAAAATATGGATATGGAAGAGAAATCTAACCATCATGTTCTGATGGAGAGTGGTAGAGAACATGGCTATGGAAAAACCGACAATCACAAGGCCATAAATTTGTGACGATCTAAGGTACCGTCTGATTCATTAGATATAAGAGCACTAGGACAACATTTTTGGTTTTCATGATAATTTCCCTAAAGTTGATGAAATTGGAATTAGAGGAATTACTTTCGTGATTTTGGTATAGTCTCATCATTTTTAGTTCTATGGACAATTTCCACTTCATCTCTTAAAGAAATGAAGTTGAATTTGTCATTCGTGATGTGTTAGCAGATCATGTGATAGAATGATGGGTCATTCCATCTGTCTCAAACAGAAGGATAAAAAAGTTATCAAAAAATACATAAGTCCATCTATAGTGAGATTAATCATATATGGTTCCTAAAATAGACTTATACTTCATATATCATACTCATTAATACATTAAAACTAGTTTCTACTAAATAGGGACTTCCTGTAGGCCAGTGGTAGGTGATAAAGGCCAGTCAGACTTCGGTTGTGGGTTCGATTCCCACAGCCTTGTCAGACGCGATGGGCTATCGCCCATCCTGAAGGTTGTCCTTTTTCTAAAGCTATATTACTATAAAATCCCATCAACAATATCAATAATGTATTGTCCTTAAACAATACTTACTTATGTCCAACATAATCCATTCCAATCTTTAGGCTTATCTAAAATACTTCGGTCCAAGCTCATAGTATAAAGAAAATGATCACGCGAATGCCATAATTTATCCCCCATATATCATAAGATATATCTTGTTGGTAAAATTACAAATATTTTAATACCTTAATCATGTATTCTCTTGAAGAATGAATATCCATTGAACCTTAGTGAAAAAATGAATGCAGTTAAAAGTTAACACTTTCCACATACCAAAATCCTCAAAATTCTATATCCTCAAACCATGATATCACTTACTCCTTATATCAATCATGAGTTCATGAATACTATCAAACATTTTAGATTCTCTTTATCCCTTTATTATGTTCATATCATCTTCTTTCCAAAAATATTTCAATCACTTTTCATGGTTACAGATGCCATAAAATTATTGAAAACCATAATAGACCAAAACATAAATATTCCAATATTCCACGATACTATATACAACATTATTCTGGAATCCCATTACCTAAAAACTTAATCATTCCACCACATCATTTTCATATTCAACATCGCCAATGGTGATCGCATGTGACTTCCCATTGTCATTTTCCTTAAGTGGTTGCTCACGTCGATCATCACTAACCCTTGGATTAGGGAATTTATTAGCATAATTCCCCATTTCCATGCACTTGAAGCATTGAAGTGTTGTTAGTGCGTTCTCTGCAGTCTTTTCTTTATTCACATCATTAGAAACCCTTTTTCCATTACGTCGACACTTAGCTGCTGGATGACCTTCTTTTCCACACTTAAAACATTTTCTAGTCCCTTTAAGACAATCTCCACCATGCTTCTTTCCACACTTTGAGCATAAGGAAACATTCATCTTCTTTTCACCATTATTCTGAGATTTCTCCTTGAACTCCATCTTTCATTTCTTGTCAAAACTATGAGATGGATAAGTAACACCAACTTCCATTTCTACCTTGATATCACAATGAACAATTTCTTCATAGCTACTGAAGTCTCTTATAGATAATTCCCTTCGACGATTTGGTTTTAAGCCACTGAAGAATCGATTAACTTTACTTTCAGGTTGGATGATAAATCCAGATGCATACCTTGAAAGCCTTGTAAAATTCTCTTCGTATATACCAACAAATTCATCATCCTTTTGCTTTAGTTCAAGAAACTCCTTATCCATCTTTGTACGAAGAATACGAGGGAATTACTTTTTGAAAAATAATTTCTTGAACTCATCCCATTCCATGGACTCAATTTCATCTATTTTCCTAAAATTCTTGATAAGATTCCACCATTGATCAGCTTCACCTTCCAAACAATATACTGCTAAGATGACTTTATCATGTCCAGAACATTGAAGAACTGAAAATATCATTTCAGTAGTATTGATCCATTGTTCAGTAACAAGTGGATTAGAAGACCCACTGAAAGAAGGTGGACGTTGCCTCATGAAGTACTCAATAGAATATAGTTCCCTTCTCTTCTCATTTGGACGTCCATAATGATTCATAGCTTGTGTAAGTATAGCAATAATATTTTTCACTCCATCTCCCATAACATTTGTTTGTTCAGGAGGAAAATCATTGCATTGTCCATTGGATTGATCAACATGGTTCCTTTGGGTTCCAACCATCATCTAATACCCAAAAAGAATATTGTGAGAGGCAAAAATCATGCTAGGGAAAACAACATAATAAAGGGGGAGTATCCTCAATATCTAACATCTTAGGTTAAATTATATGATTGTTACCGTAGTTCTAGGACTGTATCCAATACGTATACTTATCTTTAGGGACATCCCTAGACATACCATAGAAATATCTCTAGGGATCTCACTAACGTTTTTCCATCCTAGTTTCCAAAGGTTGACTAAACCTTTCCTCTGATTCCAACTGTAAAGACCTGAAGCCTGACGTACATGGACATTACATTACTTTTTCGTAATACATAGTAATAACAAAAACACACACATAAGCACTGTAATAGTTTAGTGTCTTTGGAAACTCGGAATATAATCTTCTAATCGTGGTGAAAGATCTTCAACATCTCCCATAAAGATCTTCTTTTTAAAAAAACCTAAATCCTTTCCTTATGTCCTGGGGAAAAGAAAACATAAAAGGGTGAGCTCATATTCTCAGTAAGGTTAAACAAAAGAAATATCAATCACGTCATATTCATAAGAACATATCTTTTGGAAATCATAACGTGCAAAAGAGATCATAATTTCATAACATGGGATTAATCATAGTAGTGAAATATAATCCCAATAATAATACATTAAAACATGAAACTTTGTGGAATACACACATAATCATAGAGAATCATTTATTATTAGTCAAGACTCATTTCCAAGAAAATCTTAGTGGACAAAGTCCCTTTCTGAACCGAGTTCACCCCACATTTCAGTCCTGTTTCACTAAACCAGTATAACCTACCATTCCAGCCATGTCTATCTCATGAGATATAAAATATTTACCCAATGCATTGGAGGGAGATATAGGTCCCACCCATCTCAAAATGAAACCATTCTTATGTGTGCCACAAAATCATAAACCATACATCATAGCATAACCCATGTAATAAAAATGGGTATCTTAAACATCGTGACATCATAAAACAATTCATATAAGATAAAGGAATTCATAAAAATAATTCCATCACAACATAATCAAATAAATGTAATAATAGTTATAAAAACATTACCCTTTATTATCTTATATGGAAAATAATTTTGTTAAAACACTTGAACTCTATTCTTGAGGAAAATATCCTTTCTACTTAAAAAACATTTTTCCTTTCTTAACATGTCATACAATTTTAAAATAAAAGAAGTTAATTAAAAATAAACTTGAAAACATGTAAAGGATTCTTCTTGGAAATAATTTTTTAAAAATCCATTCATTCCGTATAAGTTAAAAAAACATTCTTCTCGTACTTTTGTCGGAAAAGTCAAAAAGGACCTCGTACAAAAAACGACAAAAGATTCCTTTCATATCTTTTACTAAAAACTCACCGAAGGGTAAAATTGGATTTAAAGAATTGTAGGTGGAAGGAAATAATATTACATATTGAGGAAACATGGATGTGGATGATAAATACACCCCAGTAAATTTCAAAGTATATACAATCTTGGATAAAAATGATATTTTGATATTTATCCCTTACCTTAGGTCTGATTTGCTTCGTAAGTGTCTGAACCTCATGTATAATGATTTAAATAATGTAATTTACTTATTCCAGAATCATACTAATTATTATGATATCATATATGGTTCACTTATGACTTTATATTACCCGTTCTTTTGTAAATTCCATGTTGAAGAGTGTTTTGGGTAAAATCGTTTCATTTTTCATCCGTGTTTTGGCTTGTAATTATTCATATGATTACTTAGATCATTATTACTTAATTCCAGAATATAAAACATGATTTATATATAATATATATTCATAATATACATATATATAATAGATCAGTAAATGGAAATAACTACACCGTTCATGGAGACGGTAGGTTGTACGTACGCATGAACGCTGTTTTCGTTTCCTTATTGAGTTGAATGGAATTAAGTAGATGACATACATATATATACACATAAATAAAGTATCATTATTATGTCATATATTTCATTATTACTTATTATATATACTTTATAATCATTCATGAATGGTTAACGTGGAGAATGATTCTCATCGCGTCGTGGAGACTGTAGTCCGTACGTACGCACGAGCGATGATATCATTCTAATGATCGTGGAGTTATATTGGAGTGTATTTATAGTATTTCAGAATCAATATCACTTTACCATAATCATATATAGTTATTATTTACACCATTATACCCATCCAAGTAAGGTGGTGGTGGAAAATAGATTACACCACGTCGTGGAGACGGTATTCCGTACGTACGCATGCGCGGTGATTTCATTTTCCGTAGGATGGATAGATGGTTAAATAGGGTTGTTTCATACATATAATAACATATCAGTATATTAGTGATACTGATTTTATTACTTCGTAATTAAATTACTAAAGAAGAAGAAGTGGAAGAAGAAATTAAGATGAAAGAATCGGTAACAGACATTACCTCTTCTTTGAAGCGCCTCTTTGAGATATCCTTTTAGGGCACTATACTTAGTCTTTGAGGAAGACCAGAACCTCTAGGATGTTTCTAGGGAAGTGTAGAAGGTAATTTGTCAGGGGTTGGACGAGCTTGAAGGCTCAAAGTGGTGTGAGGAAGTGAGGGAGGAGGTTCCCTTTTATAAGGGAGGAGAGGGGCACCTTTGGAATAACTAAAACTATTATTTTATTGTAAAGTCAAATTCGGTTTTAAATATCTCCAAATTGATTCATTTCGAATATAAGGTGGGTATGGGTAGCAATCCTCTCATCCAATAGAATTTAGACAAATTTAGGTTCCTATTTTAACCTTATCATTTAGATTTAACATTAAGTAAAATAATTTTACTTTTATCATGTCTTCATGTGTTCTTATATTATAAGTTTAAGAAACTTACTATAAGAAGCCAAAAGAACCCCAAGTTGTTTATTATTAATATTTATAACGTTATATAAGTCATTTTACCGAACATTAGATTTTTTGGAATAAAATAACAATTAATAATATAATATTTTTTTTAAAAACTATTTTATGTCAATTTTGACACTATTTAGTAATTGATTTTTGTGAAAATCATAACAGAATGATTAGTTCGATCAAAGATAATTAAATCAATAATAACATGTCATATTAACCTATATTATTATTTTAATTCATAAAATGTCTCAAATTACATTTATTTGGGTATTTATAACATCAATTATATCAATATTTTATTAATAAGATAATTATTGCATCATCATTTGTCAAAAATAAATTAAATAATTTAGTGTTTAAAAATTACAAATAAGCTTCCATTATGTAGGCAATCATTTTATATTTCTAATGAATATTTATAGTCGAATTTATCTTATGTATAACCCCATATTAAAAATGATATACTTATTATACTTTGATTTTAACTATTTTAACACTTCTTTAAATAAATTAATAATAAATGTCCTAATCTAATCCATATGGGCCTAAATGGTCATATTTTATTCCTAAGGTTGTTTTTGGTCGAATTACATTTGTCCAATAGAATTAGGACATGTGTTAGGGTAACAGTAATATCATTTTTACCCTTAATTACCCTATTATTTTTAACCGTGGTAAAAAAAAGTAAAAAGTTACTATTCACCAAAAATTATTTTCATCTCATTGGACCACATTTTACTTACTGACGTCAACTGTGTCTCTCAGATTTTTAAAATTCCACTCACAGAAGTGGTAAAATTATGTTTTATGAAAAATTCATTTTTTTAACTACCACTTAGTGGTTTCACTATTAATCAAAAAATGAAAGTTTCCAGAAAAATACCAAAAATTAGGCCTAAGATATATTTGATATTATGAATTCAAAAAAGATGTCTATTTTACCAAATTCAAAACATATCAGTTGCATAAATTAATTTAAAATTTAATTCCCGTCGTCAAAACAAATAGCGTGTTCTTAAGAGATAATAAGTGTCAAAAGATTGACAGTTGTTTATGTCTGGTTTAAATGTGAAATTACATCCAATAACCAACGTTGTATTAAATTGTAAAAATATATTTTAAATATAATTTAAATCCAATCAAATTAATAATTTATCACTATTAATTATTTATATTAAAAAGGTTGTTTTTATTTAAAATTTAGTAATTTTCACTATTCATCAGAAAATGAAAGTTATCTGAAAAGTACCAAAATTTAACCCTAAGCTAAGTTCGATATTCCGAATCTAGAAATGAAGTCCATTTTGAAAAATAAAATTTACAAAATTTCAAAATGTGGTTATTACTATTCATAACGGCTATTTTTAATAATATTTTAATAGCATATCGTTGTTTAGTGAAACTCGGTATTGCGTACTACACACGCTAGAGAGGAAGGTCACAATTGCGTGTAATGAAAGGTAAGTCAAGGATGCGTGTTGTGCAAGCTCCTTTTGATGTGGCGTACAACACAAGACATTAATGAAATTAAAAATAATATTTTTCATAAAATCTCGAGGTGTTACACCTTGGATAGAGAAGTTCTATTTGGTATTCCCACCTGAGTTTTTGATAATGTTGAGGTACGATCAGGTTGGATCGAACACAAATCCAACCGGGCCCTTGGGACTAAAAGGCAAATAACATACAGATCGGTCGTCCGATTGATGTACCGTCTATTGATTTCAGGCCACTTTTACGTGGAGGTCGATTGGGATTTTTTTCGTGGGAATTCTTGGAAGTCGGAGTATTCGACCTATGTCTTGATGAGAGGACCCTCCAGGAATCAAGAGAGCTTAGTGCGGGAACCCTGTAGCTAGATGTAACATGATAAAATGATCATGTGTGGGTATGTGCTTTGGGATATTTCCAGGTCTGTGATCGAGAGCCTCACATGGATCCTCTCTAATAATCCACATGGGACTACTCTTGGATACTATGTGGGTCTGCTGTGCTAGGATCCTATGTGGGATTGATGATGTTCTAGGATCCTATGCTGGTCTGATTATTTAGGATCCTGTGTGGGTTTGATGATTTAGGATCATGTCTGGGTCTGCCTCTTAACCAAGTAAGATGATTCAGTAGTTACATCTAATCATCCTTAGTACTATTCCCTAGTTATACCTGCTATGAGCTAAGTCTTTACCTTCGTGGTGACACCATTGTGGTATTCTTCTGTGTTGTTTACCTGTGTGGTACATTCCTTCGTGGCGAAACCATGGTGGTATTTTTCTCTTGGCGTACCTGTGTGGTACTTACCTTCATGGTGATACCTTTGTGGTATTATTATATGTGGCGTACCTATGTGGTACTTTTCTTCGAGGTGATACCTTGGTGGTATTCTTCTGCGTGGCATACCTATGTGGAACATACCTTCATTGTGATACCTTGGTGTTATTCTTCTGTGTGGCATACCTGTGTGGTTATTTCCTTCATGGTGAAACCATTGTGGTATTATTTTGTGTGGAATACCTAAGTGTTAATTTCCTTCGTAATGATAACTTGGTGGTATTCTTCTATGTGGCTAACTTATGTGGTCATTACCTTTATGGTCATACCTTGTTGGCATTTTTCTGTGTGGCGTACATGTGTGGTACTTTCCTTCGTGGTGAAACCTTTGTGATATTCTTCTAACTGGAATACCTGTGTGGTACATTCCTTCATGGTGATACCTTGTAGGTATTATTATTTGTGGATTACCTTTGCGGTACTTACTTTCATATTGATACCATTGGTGTATTCTTATATGTGTCGTACATGTGTGGTACTTTCCTTCGAGGTGAATCCTTTATTGTGTTCTTATGGGTGGTGTTTCCTTTGTGGTACTCACCTTTGTGGTGTTAACTTCGTGGTATTCCTTCATGTGTGGAAAAGTTGAGCTTTGGGATTTTGAGTTGGACCTTGTGCTTCCTCATGAATGAGATGAGTATACTTGATAACTTTGGTATATGTTTGGGCATATACCTATGTAGGGATGTCAGATGTTTACATGCTTTGTTGTTTATCCTTTTTGGATTTCGTGAGACCATTGAAGGTCTTGGGGTACCTACTGAGTATCATTATACTCACCCCTTCTCGAGCTATGCTGGGACCTAGTTGTGTTTGGTTCAAACAACGGACAATGCTGACTAAGGGAGAGTGTACCAGGATTATAGGTAGCTCGGAGGTGGACATTATATGAGGCATAACACAGAGAAAACCGTTTGAGAGCTATACCAACCCTTTAGGTAGGATCCTTGGTGGGTTTACATATGAGTTGTTTAAATATACTTGTACATTTCAGTTTTCTTGTACTTTTCACATGGGCTTGTATTCTGGACCCTTTTTCTTAATATAAACACTCATTTTACTATGCAGTTTACTTTTATTCATATCTTGTTGTGTGCTTGGTTGCGTGTGTTTATAGTTTATAAAGGCAATGCCTTCCCGGTTTTATGGAATACGCCTTTCGGTGCTAGTCACCAGCCTATGTAATATGGAAGGCGGCCTTGGGGTAGTCACGACACGAGACCTTGGGGATGGGTCGTGACAATTATTCTCTACGAAATATAACATTAAATGAAATAAATAGAAAAATAGGGTTGAAGGGGGAAAATGGATAAAGGTAATAATAAAAAGGGGATATTTCAATCATGTGATTCACATGGAAAGAATCACCCTGGATCCTACATAAATTGAAAATGATCCTATTAAAAATATGGAGAAAGAGGCCACCAATATCATTATTTCAAGGGAAAGAAAGAATATAACAATGTTTAATGTCACAATTGTGATGATATGGGGAATTAATCCAATGATTGACTTAAGCATAAAGGAAACATTTCCCAGATAAGGCCACGAGAGCAATGAATAGCATATGTGATCACAACTGCTATGGTTGAAGTTCAAAATGAAGTGGTGGTAGGTACTTCAATCATTTCCTTAAATTTATCCAATGCATTATTTAATTTGGGATCATCACTTTCTTTTATAACATCCCAGTTTCCTTGAAAATTTGAAATTTCCAATTTGATTTAATAATGTATTTTTTAGGTAAAAATCCTAAGGGATGTATCATTGCTAAAAATATGTGTTGATCAGTCCCCATTAAGACATAGAAACATGCTTTAGTTGCTGACCTTATCATCATACCTCTGATTGACTTTGATATAATTCTTGGTATAAACTTGATTTCATATTATGATTCGAAAATAACTTTTATTAATAAGTATGTTAAATGTTTTGATTATTATATATAACACCTTATCTTTAGAGTAGAAACCTCATCATTTGATTCTTATCTAGATCCACCACTAGTAGTTCTAATGAATACAATTTTTGGTGAGGGAGATAATATTAAATATGGGTGAGGAACAAAATATACAAATTAAGGATGTACATATTGGGGAAAAATACATTGATGTATTTTGAGAGGATTTACGCAGACATTCTTTTGAATATGAAATTTATTTTTATATAGATTTAATACATGGTGCAAGGCCTATATCAAAGACCCCTTTTAGAATGGCCATAGTGTAATTAGTATAAATTATGTAACAAACCGATGAATTGATTGAAAAAGGATTTATCGTCCCTATTATTTTCCCATTGGGATCTCCTATTATTTCAGTTAACAAGAAAGATGGATATATGAGTCTTTGTGTTTACAATAAGGAGATAATGATATTACGATAATGAACAAGTATCACCTTCCTCGAAATTATGTTTTATTTGATCTACATCATAAGGACCAATATATCTCAATGGTTGACCATCGATCGGGATTTCATTAGTTGAAAGTGAGGAAAGAAGATATTCCAAAAGACATCATTTCAAACCAAGAATGGGCATTACAAGGTTTTTGTAATGCCTTTTGGACTGACTAATACACCTCATTTTTTCTTAGATCTAATGAATATAGTTTTCATGGAATAACATGATGAATTTTTGTGGTATTTATTTATAATATCAAAGTATAATCCAAAATCTCCGATGATCATTAGAATAACATGTGCATTATTCTAAAGACTGTTAGAAGAAATGTGTTACATGGGAGGTTTTTCAAGTGTTAATTCTAGCTTCAAATAGTTTTGTTTCCTATATTGTCTCTATGTATGAAAAAATTGTTGATCCTACAAATAAAAGGGAAATTCAGTAATGGGATACTCCAATAAAAATAACTGATGTACATAGTTTTATTGGCTTAATTGGTTGTTATTGGTGTATTTTTCAGAAATTTTTTCGGATTAGCTAACTCGTGAACCAAGCATATTGTAAAGTGGTTACATTTGTATGGAAAAAAATTTGAAGAATGTTTTGAAGAATTGAATAATAGGTTAGAAAATTCTCCAATCTAGATTCTACCATCGGAAAATTGTTGAATTAGTATTTATAGTGTTGAATCAATGAAAGGAATTGGTTTTGTCCTTATGTATAATTATATAATAATTTCCAATTCATCAAGGTAGATAAAAATTCAAGAATAGCATTATCCAACTCTTGATCTTGATTTACCAGATGTAATATTTTCTCCGATGATATGAAAGAATTATTTATATGGTGAATGATGTGATATTTATACTGATCAAAAGAGATTGAAATATATCTTCTCATCTGATAAACATAACATGAGGGTGTGGTGATGGATTGAGATAATCAATGATTTTGATTTTTTGATACACTAACATCCATTGATGGAAAATAAAGAGTCATATGCATTGAGCATGAAAGATCAGGGAGATCTAAACAAAATAAGGATTAAAAATTATCCTATATACATGGGTATAACGATGATGGATATGGGAATTATCATAGAAGGTGATGCATCAAGAATGTTTTATTTGGTTGTCCAACCATCTTTATTGGAAGGAGTTAAATTTTCTCAATATGATACTAATATTATTAAAAATAAAAAAAATGTTGTTAATGATGGGTATTTTTGGTATTTCATATGTGTGGATGGAATTCTGAAATTTGGGTGAAGGCTATGTGTTCCCTCTATACCTGAACTAAAAATGGAGTTATTGGATAATACCTAAAGTTTGAATTTCATTATATACTCTGGTATCACTAAGATGTATAGAAATTTGAAATAACATTTGTGATGGGACAACATGAATCTTGGAATTATTGAGTAGGTATCAATATGTTTAGTCATTTAATAGGTGAAGTCTAAAAGAAACATTCTATAGGATCAATGCAATGTCTACATATTCCTAAATGTAAATGGGATGAAATCACCATGGACATTTTCACTGGATTACCAAAAACACCAAAAAAGAATGACTTGATATGAGAAATTTTTGATCAACTTACCAAAGATGCATATTTCCCCAAAAAATGGGTATAATTTCGATTGGATCAACTTCCACGACTCTATATTAATATAGTTTTAAGACTCCATGGTGGAATTCTATTAATTGTTTCTAATTGTAATCCATGATTTACATAAAAATTATGGATATTTATCAAGTAATATTTGGATACTGAGCATCATTTGAATACTGCTTATCATCCACAAACTATTAGGTAGTTATAAAAAAATCCAAACATTAGAAGACATGTTGATATCATGCTCAGTATATTTTCAAGGTGTGTGGGATCAGTGTATTACTTTGGTACAGTATTCATAAAATAATAGATTCCATTCAATTTTTCAAATGGAACTATATAAATCATTATATAGAAAGAGATAATGTACACCAACATGTTTGGATGAAGTTGGTGAAAGGAATATTGTAAGCCTAGAACATATTGAGAAAACAAAAAAGAAGGTAAATTCTATTAAAACCCATATCAATGTATATAACATTCGGAAAAGATATCTACTGATAATCGAAGGAATGATTTGGAAATTTAAGTGGGAATTATTGTCTTCTTGAAAGTATCTCCATGGAATGGTGTTTTAAAATATGGGAAGAAATATAAACTGAGCCCCAAGTACATTAGTCCTTTTCAAATTATGGATATAAATTTAGTAATGGATTATCATTTAGAAATTCCACATATCATATCTATGTTATACATTGGGTTCCATTTATCCATGTTAAGAATGTACTTTCCATACCCAACACATGTACTAAATTATGATGGTATACAATTGGAACCAGACTTATCTTACTATAGGGTGCCTATCCAGTTTCTAGAAACTAATCGAAATGTGTTAGGGAATCATACGACTCGACTGGTAAATCCACTTTTAAAAAATCATAAAATTAAAGAGTCAATGTGGGATCCTAAGGACTATATGATGAAGACCAACCCAAATCTTTTTATGGGGTGACATTTTGTGAATATTGAGGTTGTAATTTTTTAATGGTGGGAAGAATACATTTTCCCAAGGTCTTACAAATAAATATAATATATAATGTAAATAATGAAACATGATGTATCTGTGAAAAAACACAATTTTATTACAATCTAATCATTAAACATAATTTTTCCACCACTTTGTCTTGAATTTCAAAAAACTGACAAACACAGTTGCGATCTGTAAGATATTTAGATTCTGATAGGATCAAATAACTTTTTGGTGAGTAGTGAAATGACCCACATGAATTTTAATATGATCCTTATGAATAATAACATCACCCATATAATTATGAACAATATTTTGGCACCTTATGAATGAGAGTGACTATTTAAAATTGTTAGCTAAGTGTTGGTATATTTATGAGTAATAAATATTTAATTATAATTTTAATTAATAAATTTATTTTAAATAAAATTCACTTCCATAAAATGTATTCCTAAATAAATATTTTGTTGTCCTATGATTTTAGGATAATTTATTGTGACATTAGTTAATTTATTACTGTTTTATATTTTCAGTTTTAAAATTAAAATTCGTATTTTTCATGTAAATAATAATTTTATTTAAAATAAAATTTAACATATATAGAAAAATATTTTTATAAAATGGATTCCATTTTTTAATTATACACATAATAAATGGGTATGGAGAGTTTTTGGTATTTTTCTAAATTACATGAATTTTTAGAGATTAGTAAACTATGGTAATTAATAGAATAAATAAATTAGAAGACAATGAAACAATTGATTGAGTCATCATTGATGTAAAAACACATTGTTATAATTCATTTGAACTTATTACTATTTTTGGTCACACGAATCAACACTATTGTTTCTCTTCATAAAAATAATAAAATAATGAAATTGATATTCCAAAATCACCCCTTTATTCCCCTATAAAAACCACCCCTCACTTGTTTTTATCCTTACTCATGTATACCATGAATCTTCTCAATTTTCGGACCAGATACTATCCCCAACTACTCCCCATGTACTGGATGTCCTATTATTTTAAAAAGCCAAGAACCTATTCCCATAAGGATGTTCTCAAGGAGGATATTTCATGAGGTAGACCCTCTTCCTTTTTGTTTTGATTTCATTTTCAATTTATTTTCATTTCTTTTCCTATCATCACCTCCATTGTCCAAATGATCATGATAACTATAGTATCATCTATATAAATGAATGAAATCATTTGAATGGAATATCCTTCCTCAAAATACAATTTATCTCTCCCTCATATTTTAAAATTTTAATTGTCGTCCGAGAGCTGCCGATGTACAACCATCATGGATGACAAAAAATAGTTCTTCAACTTCTCATTCAATTTTGTTCATGAAAAATTTTTTATGGCTAAAGATGCTATAATATATGTATTATAACCTATTTAATGTTCTAGAACCAATATATATACATAATACTAATTCATTCGACAAATATAGTTCCTAACAATCGAAATATCACAAAAATAATGTACATGATTGTCACTAATGTTCTATCTAATAACTCATCCTCATACCAAATAAAAAAAAGAATTTTATGTTTATTTTAAAATATCTATTTTCATTAGTATCATATATTTTCAATTCTGGAGAGTTATACCAATTCCATATGAACTTCAACACTCATATACAGTTATATCGATCATGAATATCAAGGAAACAAACGCTCTTGATCGTCAAATGTTTAACTCATCCCAAAGGAACTAAATGTACTTTATATAATTATAATAAATAATATATATGTATATATGGTTATAAATTAATTAATTTTTCGATTTAATTTTATTACCTAGGATGTTAATGTCAAGGGAAGAACATTTTTGGACATATGCTAAGTGTTTTCTACCCAAACCACCATTTTCATTGGGGTTACTCTTTGTCTACCTAATTCCAAATTAAATATTTAGTTATTTTTTTACTCCTAATAAAATATATAAATTTATTTATATATGTTTATCAATCAAAATCCTTATTTATTTTATCCATAGATAAATTTTTTATAAATTTTATTCTCGATTCTTCTTGCTAAATAATCCCAATTTAAGGGAACTACTCAAATTCGTTCCAATTTTCAAGTAAACTATACAATATATTTTAATCCAAACATATTTTTATAAAACCAATCATTTCATCCATGAAAAACAGCCTTATTTACATTCATTTATTATGAAAAAAAATTCAAATTGAACTCTACATTTTCAAGTAAAAGTGTATTGAACTCAAAAATTACTCAATGATTATATTAGAGTATTTTTTAAAATGTCAAAAAATATATTTAAATTTTTTTATTTTTTTTTTAATATATTATTTTTATCATAAAATGTATTTTATTAAAAATAATATGTTTATTTTCACTATGGATGTGCCATATTGATATCATTCACCATACATCTCAGAATGGTTAGTGTTTATGTGTATAAATTGGGGAAAGTTATTTCATATGTTCATGTTGTTTATAATTAACCCATTTAACATGTGGAATTAATTGGACTTATAAGGTGATGGGTGGGCCCCTTTTTTCCCTCTTGATGAATTGGTAGGTCTAAAGAGGCAAAACTGAAATGGGTTTTGGCCGAGGCCCTACACAAGTATTTTAAGACGTCCTTGCCGAGGCCTTCACAATATTTTTAGATGACCGAAATTATGCATTCCATTATTATGGTATTAGTAACTGATAAACAATGTTACTATTTAAATTTTAAAATATAAATATTTATGTTTCATTGTCTTATGATCATTTATATGGAATTAATCTACTAGAATTCATTCCTACCATATTATGATCAAGTATATCTTTAGAGGCATGAGTTTTTAGTCATTCACCATGCTATGTGTTAATTTTTATGCTACCTTACTCTATTTTACATAACCTTAATAAACATTTGATCATTCCCATTTCTTATGTTTGATTTTTCATAGGTTGTGAAGGTGAATACAGTGAATTAATTGCAAGGACAATCATGGAGTCATATATGTATCCATTCTAATTTCTTTTATGTATTTATTTTCATGTTTTAATGTTGATCATATGTTTTTATATTTTATTCGAAAAATAATATAATATTTATTCCATTGGGAAAAAAATTTCTATTAATCATGTAAATTTATTAATATATGGCAACGGATCTGAGAAAATGGGGTATGGGGATATATATTTAGATATTCTCAAGCACTAATAAGACCTCTTCGGCCACTATTCACACTTTATTAAATGTTTAAAAAAGGGGTTTCAACCGTACAAAATCAAATATGAATTTTAGTATAAAAATCAACATCCATACAAAACAATTCACTAAAACATCCCTTAAAAAATGAAATCCTATAAGGACACAATGTTAAAAAAAATTATCTTTGACTATTTTTTCAAAAACATGG
This sequence comes from Viscum album, assembly GCA_963277665.1. NCBI lineage: Eukaryota > Viridiplantae > Streptophyta > Magnoliopsida > Santalales > Viscaceae > Viscum > Viscum album. Next base: position 1,120,804,751 of record OY728120.1, read on the forward strand.
ACATATCATAAATAAGTTGATAAAAAAATAATGGTCTTAACAATTCTAAGTGTAATGGATAATAAAAAATATTATGTTTTAAAGAGACATGACCCAGGTGAACACGTACTGAAAATATATTAAAAGTGAAAAAAATAGGGGAAAACAAACAAAAAACAGAAATTATAGCCCTAGGAAAGTCTAGGAAAAACATATCCTTCAAGAGAAAACAGGTCAAAACAGTAACAATCATGACCAAGAAACATCTAGCGCGCAGCTCAAGCTAGACCTCAAATCATACCTGTTGGTCGGAGTGGACACTCAAGAGGGGGGGTGAATTGAGTTCCAATTAAAATTTTCTGTTAAAAACAATTGATTAAAATCCCCAGTTTCAAAAACAGATTAAACTGTAGTGAATTTATACAGATTATAAAGGTTCAATTAGTTTCTCAAAGATTGATTAGTTCTCAACTGACTTAATCTTATGACTAAAGTAACTTTTGAAACTAACTTACTGTTTTATAATAAATATAAACACTTGCGAGTTTAACTATCAAAGTAGCTTTGAAAATAAATTATATTTCAAAGTAATAGCAGCGGAATATGAAATAGATATGTATTGTATGGAAATAAACTTTAACTAAAAACACAAAGGAGTTAACCAAGAGGTTCAGTCTCAAGCTAAGACTTAGTCCTCTCAAATGCTTTATAAAAGGATGATCCACACCCTGGATCGGGGTTCAACAGTTTACAACTGTCCAGGTCCAAGACCTCTACCATAGTTATTTGTGGGAACAAACACAACAGCAACCAGCTGTTCAGGTCACACGACCTCTACCACTGTCCCAGTGGGAAAACAAATATGTAAGAGTGTTGAGTGAGGATTTACAGATCCTCCAGTTAAAGTACAGGAGACAGTGTGTGTGTTAAATACAGCAGATCACACACACTGCTCAATATGTAAAAAGATAAATCACAGAGCAAATGTTTTAGAGTGTAGAAATGGCTCTTAGTGATCTCCGTGCAGCTCTCGACTTCTTTTGTTGATTAGAATTCGTTCTCAGTCTTCTTCTGGTTTTTGTCTGGAAAACAGAGTATCATCTGGTTCCTTGACTTCCAGGTTCAGCTCGCTTATCGGCTGAGAGAATAAAGAGATTTGTGTAGTTCTTCTTTTGCATAAATTGCTCGATGCATGCTCTATGTTCTGGAGTCTGGTAGTAGTAGTCTCGTGAGTGGAAGTTCTCCAGTTGTTCTTGTTGCACGTTTTGAGCTTGATCGCCAGCGTGTCTCACGTGCTCTTTTCTGCATCCTTCTTTTAAAGCACGAGCTTCGGAAAAAGGTATGATTCCCTTTTTTTAAGTATGAGGTACGGTTTCCTGAAAACCAGCAACACATATTAAATAAATTTCAGTGCATTAAAATATACCTAATGTGACCGTTGGTTAGATTAAATAATAATAAAGAAATTTAAAGCATGTCGGGGTTCTGTCTCTGAACGGTTGCTAATGATAACGGTAGACTTTGTCATGGTAGGTCTAAGTATCGGTAGGCATTTGTAATGGTAGACTTGTCTGTCGGTAGACTTGTCTGTCGGTAGACTTGATGTATCAGTAGTGGTGGACTTGTAACAGTAGCGGTGGCTCTGCCTTTACCAGTAGTGGTAACTCTTTATCGGTAGTTGTGGCTCTGCCTTGTAACGGTAGCTCTTTATCGGTAGCCTTTGCATAATGGTGAACTTCAGCATATCGGTAGCTGTCATCTTTGCTGTAACGATAACTGTCTACTTCGATGCAGTGGTAGACTTTGAGTATCGGTGAACTTTGAGTAGCGGTAGACTTTGAGTAGCGGTAGACTTTGAGTAGCGGTGAACTTCATATCGGTAGCTCTTATTCGATATCGGTAGCTTTAAGTCATAACGGTAGCTACTATCTGTTTAAGCATTTTCTTGGCAGAATGAGTTAAGTCACAGAAAACAGATATCCGATAATGAAAAATCAAGATATAAATAAGGAATGGTTGGGATTATCAAAACATAATAAAGCAACTTAACTCCAGAAGGGTTCAACAATCTCCCCCTCAAGTCCAGAGGGTTCAAAAATCTCCCCCTTTTTGATAATCACAACTTATTCCAGGAAAAGAAAGTATCAAATTATGATATCAACAGTATAGTATCAGGGAAATCAAAAGCAAACAAAAAAAATACATCAGAGAAAAAGGAAAACATTCATTCTCTTTTGGTTTTCCAAGAATTTCTCCCTCTTTCCCTTGTCTCCCCCTTTCTCTTGTCTCTTTTCTAAGAATATATCCCCCTTTGTGATTAACAAAAAGGAGGGTAGCAGAGAATAGAGAGGCACTAGAAAACACAGGATAAAACAGACAGGGATGGGAAGAATGATGTAATGGAATTAGAAGCAAAAGTTACATTTGGGAAAATCATAAAAGTACAAAAAACAATGTATCCCATCAAAAAGAAATAGAAGCACTCAATCATCCTCTAGAACAGGTGTCTTTCCCTTGGGATTAGCAGAGGGTGCCGAGGTAGAGTCAGCAGGCTTTGGAATTCCAGAAAGAACTATTGGTGGATCAGCAACTGATACAGCACCAGTTCTGTAATCTGTCTCTTTCTGCGGGATCAAAGTTGTCAAGCACCTGATGGCTTGAACTGGAGTCAGTTGAGGAGTAATCCCAGAGGCAGATGGTGGAAGGGCAGGTGGTACAATAACCGGTCGAGCATCCACATGTAGGAAAGGCAGCATGAGATTCCTGAAATCCATGATGATGCTTCCACCTCGCTCCATAACAGAGACAAAATCATATCTGTTCTCAATAAACTTATCCAAAGCAGGAGTAAGCTCCCGGAGCTTACTAACCTGTTCTCTGAAGGCTTGGGTAACCAGAGGTAACTTCATATTCTCAATCAAGAGCATGAAATGGATTGTCATTTGGTGCTTGGTATAAACTTTGTCAAAATAAGCATCCACCTTATTTTTGATTACCTCTTGAGAAGTAGTAGCTGCCCGCAGGTGATCACGAACAAAGATACTAACTTCCCTAGTGGTAGCAAGAATCTGAGTATCTGATGCACCACTAGGACTGGCCTAAGCCAATTTTTCCTGAAGAATAGTGCGGATCTGGTCAAGGTTCAAACTTGTGTTGGATGAGGGAAGAGGTTTCATTGAGAAGGCCACTGTTTCCTTGAAAGAGTGAGTCAGACTACTAACCATCTTCTGTACCAGTTCATCCTGACCATGCAGATGTTCTTTAACTGACTTCTTAAAAGCTTCAAAAACTTCCACAAACTGTTTGACCACTTCTTTGATATAGAGAATGTCAGTGTGCACTTGGGGTTGAAAACTGTGTAAAGCAGTCAAGGAGGAAATTGATTGTCTAAGAGCAATTACACCTCCTGTCCAACTCTCAATCTGAGTGTGGCACACCTTAAGTTTGTCCACTATTTGTTCCACAGGACTAGATATACTGCATCCAATGGATAACTCAAGGGATTTCTCCACGTTTTTTATCTCTTCAAGCATACTTTTCTTCATATCTCCCACTAATTCTCTTATTACTTCTATCAACTCGGCTTTTAAAGTCTTAACATCATCTTTTGTCGCCACATTTTCATTCATAGTGGGTAAGGTAACTGGTTCCCTTTGGGCTTGGTCTTCCTCATCAGAATCACCATAAGATAGTCCAAGAATCATATATCCGGGAGCTGATTTCCAACCTTCAATGTCATATGATACTGATACTGAGCCGAGATTCTCTCCTTCTCTTGGAATATTCTCCTGAGGTATCTCTTCCAACTCTTCTCCCTAAGGTAATTCTGCAATTTTCTCCACAATTTCAGCAGATTCAGTAGTCATTAGTTCTAATTCATCAATGACTCTCTCATCAACAGGTGTTGTTGCTACATCTTCCTGCTCAGGCACTATCCCGACTGTACTGACTATTAGGGGACTCAAACTGAGCTCTCTTTCAACATTTTCCTCATCATCTGCTTCATCATCAGCCTCCTGTTCTCTATGATTGGATTCGGTTGTCTCATCCTCCTCAGAGGTGTCCTTGACAACATATTGGAATGATTCTTCTCCTCCTTCTGTAGTCTCTAAATCATTATCCTTCAAAACAGTTTCTCTCTTTGGTAGTTCATTTGGAGGGCTAGCTGCTCCATAAGAAATGACTTGATGCATAGGACTAGGGGGTAAGTCTGGATCTCCTCCTTCCTCAGCTGAAGTCTCTTCCTCCTCAGCTTCATCATTACTGTAAACTGGTTCTGGCTCATCTGGTCCAAGACCAGGATCTCTAACATCTTTTGGTCTGGATGGATGATTCTCAGGATTTAAATTCTCATAAATTTTTCCATCATCATTTACCCATGATTTCTTCCAAGGATTCTAGCTGACTTTCATGTATTTACAAATAGTTCTTGTAATACAGAAGTTATCCCTAACCACTACCAGCTCATCCTGAGGTCCAGCTATCTCCTTCACTTTCAGCATCACAGAAATTAGTTTGGAGAAAAACATAGCATTTGATTTTGACTTTGGTCTAGTCATCTCTTCTACTTGGACCATAATCAATCTACATAGATTGATTTTCACACTGTTCTTCAGAAAATGCAACAAATATATGTCTTGTAATCTTAATGTGGCAAAGTCTCCTCTTCTCAGACTGACAACATGCTGAATAAATTTAAATAACAGCTTATCCTCTCCCTCCATCTCTGCAGCAATCACCTTTCTAGGGGTCCCATTTCATGTGAGTTTCAGCAAAGCGTCTTCATATTGAAATATATCACTGGTCGAGGGTACAGACTTGGAATAAAAAGTAAAATCACCCTCATGTGGAACTCTTAGGTTCTCAGCCCATTCTCCTGAAGTAAACGATACTTCCCGACCATTCACATAAGAAATCATTCTGCTTTCTTCTTCAGATTTTTCAAAACGAACGAATTTGTAGAACTGTTTCACCAATCCTGGATAGTAAGGTCCATTGTTGTTTGCGAAGCATTCTAGACAACCTTGTTCTTTTAACACTCTAAGAACCAGTGACTTGCTTTCCATGACCCATTCTGCACATACTTCTTTTTCAACAACTATCTCACGCTTCGATAGGTGTGGATTCACTGATCTTCTCTGAGCTAAACTTCCCTTGCCACTTCCACTGGCATCAGTACTAGCTACTTTTTGTCTCTTCGGTGCCGATGCTTCACTTCCATCAGTCATCTGAGGTCTCTTGACTTGGGCCATTACGGATTTGAGGCTAGGGTTCTGAAGGTCGAGAGGTTTAGGTTTAGCAGAGTTCGAGCAGACAAGTTCGCGATGAGATTGAGTGAGTCTAGTTCGAGTTTTAATATCATTTAGGATTCATAAATCACATAAATCATAAAATAAAATAAAACGGTTCGATGTCTCGGCCTTAAAAAATGCAAATATACTGGTAAAGTTCTCTAACGGTGAGGTTTTTCTAACGGTGAGGTTTCTCTAACGGTGAGGTATTTCTAAAGGTGAGGTTTTTCTAACAGTGAGGTTTCTCTAAGCTATAGTTAATCATACCTAACTCATGTTTTATGTAATTTAATCTCTCAGAATTCAATGGCTTTGTAAAAATATCAGCTAACTGATGCTCAGTGCCAATGAATTCAAGAGTGATATCACCCTTTTGATAGTGATCCCTCAAAAAGTGATGTCTCACATCAATATGCTTTGTCCTAGCATGAGATACCGGATTTTTGGAAATGTTAATAGCACTTGTATTGTCACATTTTATAGAGACATGTTTGAATTGATATCCATAGTCTAGTAAAGTGTGTTTCATCCACAAGATTTGTGCACAACAACTACCAGCAGCTATATACTCAGCTTCGACAGTAGATAATGCAACAGAATTTTGTTTCTTACTACACCAAGATACTTGCGATTTGCCTAAGATGTGACATGTTCCAGAGGTGCTTTTTCTGTCTAACTTACAACCAGAAAAATCAGCATCAGAGTAACTCAATAAATCAAATAATTGTCCTTTTGGATAAAATAGTCCCAAATTGGGAGTATGTTTTAGATATTTGAAAATTCTTTTAACAGCAGTCAAATGAGACTCCTTTGGGTTTTCTTGAAATCGAGTACACATGCATACACTGAACATGATGTCGTGTCTACTAGAAGTAAGGTACAGTAGACTTCCTATCATACCTCTGTAGTTGGTCTGATTTACTGGTTCTCCAGTTTCATCACTATCCAACTAATAGGTGGTACTCATAGGTGTATCACTGCCTTTACTACTATCCAATGAAAAACGTTTTAGAAGATCTTTAATATATTTACTTTGATTCAAAATGATACCATTTTTGTTTTGAAAGATCTGAAATCCAAGGAAAAATTTGAGTTCTCCCATTAAGCTCATTTCAAACTCGTTTTGCATTATTTTTGAAAAATCAATACATAAAGAATTTTTAGAAGATCCAAAAATAATATCATCTACAGAGATCTGTACTATTAAAACATTTTTAGAAATCCATTTAATGAAAAGAGTACGATCAGCTATTACTTTAGTAAATCCTTTTGAAATAAGAAAAGAGCTGAGCCTAACATACCAATCTCTTGGATCTTGCTTTAAACCATATAAAGCTTTAGATAGTTTGAAAACATGATTGGAAAAATGGGGATTTTTAAAACCAGGAGTTTGTTCAACAAATACATCCTCATTTATATATCCATTCAAAAAAGTGCTTTTAACATTCATTTGATAGAGTGTGAAATTCAGATGAGCAGCATAAGCAAGTAATATCCTAATGGCCTCTAATCTGGCTACGGGTGCAAAAGTTTCCTCATAGTCTATTCCTTCTTCTTGACTATAGCCTTGTGCAACTAGCCTAGCCTTGTTTCTAATGATAGTTCCAGATTCATCAACTTTGTTCCTAAACACCCATATAGTGCCTATGGTTGGAGTGTCCTTAGGTATTTCCACTAATTCCCAGACATTGTTTCTTTAAAACTGATTTAGTTCTTCTTGCATAGCCATTACCTAGAATTCATCATTGATAGCATCATTGATATCTTTGGGTTCAAGTTGTGACAAAAAATCTTGATATTCAACCTGATTTCTTAGAGAAGCTCTAGTTTGTGTTCCTCTATTTAAATCACCTACAACAGCATCAAGAGGATGATTCTTGAGAGTTCTAACACCTCTATAAGGAGTTGGACTGGCTTCTTCAGAGTTGTCTACAGGTCTGGAATTGGTATGAGAAGATTTTGGAAAATTTCCAGAACTGGATTCTTTTACAGGGGATTCAGTATTCTTATCATTTAGGTCCAGATTTGGCAAATCTTCCTCAAGATCTTCAGGGTTGGTTTTAGGCTCATGTGGATCAGTCTCATCAAATTTGACATGAACTGATTCTTCCACACATTTGGTTCTTTTATTGAAAACTCTATAGGCTTTACTAGATAGAGAGTAACATAGGAAAATTCCTTCATCACTCTTGGATGCAAATTTGTCAAGATTGTCTTTAGTGTTAAGGATAAATACTTTACAACCAAAAACTTTGAAGTAATTAACCTTAGGTTTCCTATTATTCCAATGTTCATAAGGGGTCCTTTTTAGAATAGGTCTAATTAAAACTCTATTAATTACATAGCAAGCTGTATTTACAGCTTCAGCCCAAAAATAAATAGGTAAGTCATACTCATTAAGCATAGTCCTTGCAATTTCTTGAAGGGTTCTATTTCTTCTTTCCACTACACCATTTTGTTGGGGTGTTCTAGGAGCAGAAAAGTTGTGATTATAGCCATTGTGTGAGCAGTAGGATTCAAATTCATGATTCTCAAACTCACGCCCATGATCACTCCATAGGGTCTTAATTTTGAGTCCACTATGATTTTCTACAGTCTTGGAATATTTAACAATGTAGGAACATGCTTCACTTTTGTGAGCTAGAAAGTATACCCAAGTGTATCTAGAAAAATCATCAACAAGAACATAAACATAGTGCTTCCCATTTAAACTTGAAACTCTTGAAGGTCCAAACAAATCCATGTGAACCAATTCAAGTGGTTGAGAAGTTGAAACTTCTTTCTTTGGTTTAAAAGAAACTTTGTGTTGTTTTCCTTTTTGACAGGGATTGCACACTTTATCATTTGGGAATTCTAATTTGGGTAGGTCTCTAACTAAGAATTTCATAGAGAGTTTCCTAAGTGAGTGAACATTATAGTGTCCTAGTCTCCTATTCCACAACCAAGACTCTTTATAGAAAGCATTTAAGCAGGAAACATTTTGTTTGACCAAGGAATTTAGATCAACAGCATATACATTCTCATTTCTAGTTGCAGTGAAAACTAAGTCATGTTTTGAATTAAAAAAATTGCATGAATTATTTTCAAATTTAACATTAAAACCATCATCACACAACTGAGATATACTAAGTAAGTTATACATTAATCTGTCAACAAAAAGTACTTTAGAAATCAAAATTGTATCAGGGTTACCAATCTGGCCTAAGCCGATGATTTTTCCTTTTGCATTGTCACCAAAGGTGACATGCCCACCATCAACCATAATCAGACTCTTGAAGCAAGAATAGTCTCCTGTCATATGTCTTGAACATCCGTTTTCCAAATACCTTAGAGTGTTACAGATGCTCTTTAAACAATTTCCCTGCAAAACAGATTAGACATAGGATAATTTTGGTACCCAGATCTTTTTGGGTCCAGAAAGGTTAGCTAATAAAACTTTGGGAACCCATGTTTGCTTTATAGTTTTTCTAAGACCAGAAAGCATATTTTGATACAAAAATACTTTGTTGGGTCCTTTAGAAAACTGTTTTGTATAAGATGGTCGTGAACTAGAACTAGCAGACAACTGTCCAGATTTTGGGACAAATTTGGTTTTGCTTACTTGTCTCTATCCAGGCTGATATCCTAGACCGGTTGTATATTTGGGAGCAATATGTTTTCCTAGAAGTTGTGTCAAGGTATCCCTACCAGCAGTGAACTTTTCAATATCTTTTCTTAATTGTTCATTTGATAATTTAAGTTGAGTGTTCTCTTTCAATAGTTGAACATACTTCTCTTTTTCCACACTTAAACCTGTTTCAATATTACTAGTCAAAGCATGTTGTTTCTTCAAAGATTTATATTTATTCTTTAGTTCATTTCAAGTATCTTCCATCATATTGCAATATTCAAAAAGTTCAGCTTTAGACATATTTTCCTCATTGTCTGAATCATGGTCATTTCCAGAATAAAAATTGTTTAAAGCTGGTGAAATAGGTACCTCAGATGTGTTAGTCATGAAACACATATTAGCACGATTTCTTTCAGATTCACTAGCTTCTGATTCACTTGTACTGTCCTCCGAAGCACTCCAGGTTGCTTTCATAGCTTTCTTGTACATTTTGTCCTTATAGTCATATTTTTTCTTGAATTTTAACTTAGGACAGTCGGCTTTGATGTGTCCTTTCCTCTTGCATTCATAGCAGACAGTATCATCTTCTTTATCTAACTTCTTCCAATCCTTCGTCCACTTGCCTTGTTGATCATACTTACCTTTGTAGCTAGGTTTTCTGAAGAACTTTTCCATCCTATAGAACTTCTTGAATCTCCTGGCTATTTGAGCCATTTCTTCATCACTGTCAGAATCTGAATCTTCACTAGACGAGCTTTCAGTAGGCACATGTACTTTCTCCTTGTCTTTACTCTTTGATGCAGTAGTCTTAAATGCCACAGATTTCTTCTTGGGTTCATCATCTTCTTCTTTGTTCACCTTCAATTCTTCTTCATACATCATTAGTTTACCAATTAACTCCTTGACTGGCAGTGTTCCAATGTCACAGGATTCTCTGATTGAGATAGACGTGCCTCTCCATCTATCTGGAAAGCATCTCAGTATTCTCATGATTTGTTCCTTTGCGGGACCACTCTTTCCAAGTGAGCTCATTGTGTTGACTATCTCATTGAACCTGAGATACATGTCGGAAATAGGTTCATCGGCTTTCATTTTAAAGTTCTCATATTTGATAGTATAAGTATTTAACCGCATTTCCTTAACATTAGTTGTTCTTTCATGAGAAACAGCCAAGGTATCCCAAATATCAAAAGCAGTTTTGCAGGAAGAAATTCTATTGAATTCCTCATCTCCTAAATCACAGTAGAGGGCATTTATGGCTTTACAATTATTATTTTAAGCAGCCTTAGTAGGTTCATCCCAAGTTATTCTTTCAGTTTCTGGAATTTTGTATTGAGATTCTATAGCAGTCTAGATATAAAAACCCATACTTTCTAAATGGATTTTCATTTTAAGCTTCCACTGAGCATAGTTATTTCCATTGAAGAAAGGTGGCTGGTTAGTAGCAGCACCCTCAAGTCTATTATCCATTATAAACACCATTTAAAGTGAAAAAAATTTAGAAATAACAGAAATTTTAAGAACTTTAAAATAAAACTAAAATCACAGTTGAAAACAGAGTAATATAGAAAATACTTTCCACCTCTGATACCAAATGTTGGTCGGAGTGGACACTCAAGAGGGGGGTGAATTGAGTTCCAATTAAAATTTTCTGTTAAAAACAATTGATTAAAATCCCCAGTTTCAAAAACAGATTAAACTGTAGTGAATTTATACAGATTATAAAGGTTCAATTAGTTTCTCAAAGATTGATTAGTTCTCAGCTGACTTAATCTTATGACTAAAGTAACTTTTGAAACTAACTTACTGTTTTATAATAAATATAAACACTTGCGAGTTTAACTATCAAAGTAGCTTTGAAAATAAATTATATTTCAAAGCAATAGCAGCGGAATATGAAATAGATATGTATTTTATGGAAATAACCTTTAAATAAAAACACAGAGGAGTTAACCAAGAGGTTCAGTCTCAAGCCGAGACTTAGTCCTCTCAAAAGCTTTATAAAAGGATGATCCACACCCTGGATCAGGGTTCAACAGTTTACAACTGTCCAGGTCCAAGACCTCTACCATAGTTATTCGTGGGAACAAACACAACAGCAACCAGCTGTTCAGGTCACACGACCTCTACCACTGTCCCAGTGGGAAAACAAATATGTAAGAGTGTTGAGTGAGGATTTACAGATCCTCCAGTTAAAGTACAGGAGACAGTGTGTGTGTTAAATACAGCAGATCACACACACTGCTCAATATGTAAAAAGATAAATCACAGAGCAAATGTTTTAGAGTGTAGAAATGGCTCTTAGTGATCTTCGTGCAGCTCTCGACTTCTTTTGTTGATTAGAATTCGTTCTCAGTCTTCTTCTGGTTTTTGTCTGGAAAACAGAGTATCATCTGGTTCCTTGACTTCCAGGTTCAGCTCGCTTATCGGCTGAGAGAATGAAGAGATTTGTGTAGTTCTTCTTTTGCATAAATTGCTCGATGAATGCTCTATGTTCTGGAGTCTGGTAGTAGTATTTTCGTGAGTGGAAGTTCTCCAGTTGTTCTTGTTGCACGTTTTGAGCTTGATCGCCAGCGTGTCTCACGTGCTCTTTTCTGCATCCTTCTTTTAAAGCACGAGCTTCAGAAAAAGGTATGATTCCCTTTTTTTAAGTATGAGGTACGGTTTCCTGAAAACCAGCAACACATATTAAATAAATTTCAGTGCATTAAAATATACCTAATGTGACCGTTGGTTAGATTAAATAATAATAAAGAAATTTAAAGCATGTCGGGGTTCTGTCTCTGAACGGTTGCTAATGATAACGGTAGACTTTGTCGTGGTAGGTCTGAGTATCGATAGGCATTTGTAATGGTAGACTTGTCTGTCGGTAGACTTGTCTGTCGGTAGACTTAATGTATCGGTAGCGGTGGACTTCTAACAGTAGCGGTGGCTCTGCCTTTACCAGTAGTGGTAACTCTTTATCGGTAGTTGTGGCTCTGCCTTGTAACGGTAGCTCTTTATCGGTAGCCTTTGCATAATGGTGAACTTCAGCATATCGGTAGCTGTCATCTTTGCTGTAACGATAACTGTCTACTTAGATGCAGTGGTAGACTTTGAGTATCGGTGAACTTTGAGTAGCGGTAGACTTTGAGTAGCGGTAGACTTTGAGTAGCGGTGAACTTCATATCGGTAGCTCTTATTCGATATCGGTAGCTTTAAGTCATAACGGTAGCTACTATCTGTTTAAGCATTCTCTTGGCAGAATGAGTTAAGTCACAGAAAACATATATCCGATAATGCAAAATCAAGATATAAATAAGGAATGGTTGGGATTATCAAAACATAATAAAGCAACTTAACTCCAGAGGGTTCAACAATCTCCCCCTCAAGTCCAGAGGGTTCAACAATACCCTCAAACTAGACCCAGCGTAGCAGGATAATCCCCATGTATGTCTTGGTGTAGCAATATAGAGAAGGAAAAAACCCATGCTAGAAAAAACCTGCAACATTCCTCCATCCCTGAAAAAATAGCTTACACAAGTCTTAAAATAAGAGATTTCTCTTGATCCCATTAACAAAAAGGATTAAGATCCTCATGATCCTGATCAAAAAAAAGTCCACTCCATTGATGCCCTTCATTGCAAGACCAGCAGAAATATAATTGGCTTCCTTATAAATGTGAGTGATGATATGATTGAGGGAGAAAAGAGTATCAAAGACATTTCACCAATGATTAGTTAGCATCCAAACCAAATGAGAGAGACCAATCTTGATGGCAGATACGACCATGATAGAGTCACTCTCAATCTATAAATTATTCCAACCATGATTCTTGGATTTCTCCACTGTAACATTGATGCCAATAATTTCGTTCTCAAGAGAAGAAGCACGATCACAAAAACAATTAAAACATAAAAGATCATCCCCTTTATGATTCATGAAAATAGTACCATATCCGTAAGGCCCTGTATTACCTCTAGAAGCTTCATTAGAGTTGAAATTTATCTATTTGACAAATGGATCCTTCCATAATACTATAAAGAATCCATACGAAGGCTGAGATTTTACATTGACCCCAATCTGGTTCAAAATGGACCAGTCAAGCAGCCAGTTGAAGCAATAATTCTTATTTGGAATTCATACCTCACACATAGCTGCTAAAATTGTGGAAATAGCACCATTGAGGGAAAAACAGAAACTCTAAGGAATTGGATTATTCTGAGCAGACTGAATGATATGAAGAAACTCTAGTGTAGCCATTGAAAAAAGATCTAGTAGTTGAGTAGAAACCAATATTGAATGCCAGGCTTTTTGAATATCCCGGATAGAAGACACACAGGGGAGAAGGATTACAAAGTTATCAAAAATAGACTTCCACATGGATGAAGCAGTAATGTAGCATTGTAAAAAATGATCAATATATTCCCTAGGCTTATGGAAAAGCACGCACGAAGAACAAAGGGAGATACCACAATGTTAAAGTAGACAATACGTAAGAATCTTCCTAGGAGATAGTCTCCAGGACAAAACCGACTGAGAAGGCCTTCTAAATTTCAAGTGTGACTTACTCATCCACATAAAATCAGTGTTTCATGAAATGGAATGTCTATGAAAATTTTAAGATGATAAAAAACCATTAAAAGAAGGTTTCTAGATCCATAAATCCACTCAATTGGAAAAACAATACACCCAAACAGTATTAAAAATGTGAATTGTGAGATTCACTATACTATCCAATTTATCTTTAATCATGGAATCCAAATCCACATTAAGATCATCACTCATCTTCTCCTGTAAAAGGGGAAAGACTGTCAATTTTCCTTCCAAATGTATAAATATGAATTCTTTTAAACAAGACAACTAGCATGAACGTTAATAGATGAGAAAATGGATTTAAAATCATTCCAAAAAGATGAATCCATGGGATTAAAATCACCATTTCTGAGTCTATAATTTAGTTTATTTCCAAGAACACCAAGAGACTCATAATTACTATTGAACAGCCTCCAAATAAAATATCCCTACAAAGAATAATTGAATAGACCAAGGTTTTTGATACTGAGTCTTTTACATGACAATGTTTACAGCAACTGTTCGATGAATCCATGGATAATTTTCACTCCAGAATGTTACCAATCAAAATGAATTTTTTTTTATAAACATTAATGATCTTTATGAGAGATACCGACCACTTATAGAACATGAATGAATAATCAAACTTAGAAATAATCACATCCTTGAACAAGAAAACATGAACCGCCATGGAGAGTGATTTTCCCTTCCATGTTCCATGATTCCTTCTGATTATGCTCAGAATATCAGAAAAATAACATGCTTTTGGCCTCCCCCAAAACATTGAAATACCCAAATAAGTAAACGGACGAACTACCTCCTGAAGTCCCAATTCCCTAATAATTTCCATCTTCCATGAGTTGGATAAATTCCTACCAATTTACATTAAAGATTTATTCCAAAAAATTATTTGTCCTGAAACATTTTCATATTGTAATAGGGACCTTTTTATGTTCTTAATATTTCTATTATCTACTTGAGTGAAGAGAATAATATCATCTTCATACTAAAAATGAGTAAGAGTGACCAAACCCCTACCAGCATATACAAACTCTATTTTCCCATTTCAATCCATAATAGCAAGTAATATGAAAATATAATCCACCACAATAGAGAAAATGAATGTAGAAAGGGGGTTCCCTTGCCCGGACCATCTAGAACAAGCCAAAAACACTCAGGATAACCATTAATAAGAACAGAAATGCAAGATGACTCAAAAATTTTTCCCCAGTTATAGAAATAATCATTAAATCCAAATCAATGAAGAACCATAAAAATGAAATTCCAGTTTATAGTATCAAAATTTTTCCTGAAATCATGTTTGAGAGAAATATTAGCTCCAATTGTGGATTTCGTAAGAAGAATGACAGACTCTGAAGTAGTAATGAGGAAATCCTGACTAGACCTTTTTTTTATTAATCCAAACTGATTATGAGAAACAATATTACTAGAAATAGATGATAACCTCAGGGCCTATATTTTGGAAATAATATTAAATATCGTGTTAACCATGGAAACTGGCCTAAAAAGTTGAATCTCATTGGAATTTTCCACCTTTGGAATGAGAGAAAGGAACTGAGCATTCGACCCTTGAGGAAGAGAGCCACCTTTAAAAAACTGAGAAACCAACCTACAAACATCAACATGAATAATATCCTAGTAATTTTGGAATTAAAATTTTCCAACACCATCAGAACAGGGAGATCTATTTTGAATTATACTAAAGACTGATTCCTTGATTTCAAAGTCCAAGGGAATAGATGTAAGCATGCAATTATCCTCTTGGTTAATAAGATTCGTAATAATACTACCCAGATGTTCAGTATGATGGGATTCAGCATTAAAGTGGTCCTTAAATAATTTAACTATATGTTCATAAAGATCCTTTCAATTATAAATAATAGTACTCCCATTTCTGATTAAAGAGAGAGGTCTTGAAACCTTATTAATTTTTTCCAAGGAGTTAAAAAATTAAAATTTCTATCACCATCTCTTATCCAATTCAACTTAAAAATACATCTTTGCAAGGCATCGGTGAAATTCAACTAAATAAAATGTTCATAATTTTCTAACCTAACACCCCATTATAGAAAAATACATTAATATAATCAATCAAACCATTTCCCAATGTATAAAAAATATCATTAGAATGTTTAAATATCATTAACAAGTATAATCATAATTTTTTTTTGAATAATGAATCATTAGAAACCTATAGTTTTGTAAAACAATTGAAAAAGAGAAAAAAATTTGGAAACCCACATATCTTATAATTCAACAAAATAAAAATTTAAAAGATCATGGTAAATTTAAATTTCATAAAAAAAGGACCTATATTTTTTGAATAAGAATAATTGATATAGGTAATATATTAATTAAAATGTACTTAATAAAATCATCCCATGATTTATCTAAAATAACATGCATGCATTTATAACCCCATGATGAACGTTTATAAAATCAAATGATATACATTTTTTCTTGAAAAACATCATATGAATTTTATCCAACAAAAATAGGGTTAATATAATTAATAAAAACAAACCCAAATTTCATTATGGTGGGTCTAAACATTAAATAACAAAATTTAATGTCAAATGGTATACCCATAGAAACCATTCATTGGTAGATAGTTAAGATGGTAGTGACCCATTGATCATTACTCAAAAAGACAATTGGTCAGGGAGTATCATCAATATAACAACCCCATATTAGTATATATAAAAATTATATCATTTTTTATGAATACTCATTACAATACACAAACAAATTCGTATATATTGTAATAATTTAGTTTCATTGGATACAAGGAAACACCAAAAACTAGCCTATAGGTTAATCACATTATCTCCCTCTATGATCTTCATAAAAAGTACCGTTCATAAAAATATAATATTTGATACATTTCATTATAACATGGGGAAATTAAATATAATGAATGGTGATATTAGATTCTCAATAAAGGTTAATAAGTAATATATATATGAATAAAATGAAATTATGGTTATAAGAACATGAGCATACCATTTAGAAATCATACCCTTCATATCAAAAATCATAATTTTGAGTAATTTAATAATTAAAGGATGTTCATAATATAAGAATCACAATATAATCATATAACATGAGTGGTTATATCATAATATTTTTATAATACATAGATTTTTAGAGTACACACTCTCATATGACTTATTTTAATAATTTCCATGTGTCAATCCTATGGATATCATTATTGAATCAGTACAGCATAAAAACCATCTTAGAAGTCTAGGTACTCTCCCATTTCAATCATAGAAAACAAATCCATTGATAGAGCTAGGATAATTCCCCATTCGATTCCTTTATATCTCATGATACATAAATACATACCTAATCAAGGTGATTGATATAGATCCCACCTATCTCATAAGGAAAGCTGTAAATATTTGTTATAAAAGTTCAAAAAACATTATTAATATCAAAAACCATGAAATGAAATGGGTTCATCAATATTTCATCATATCCTAAAATATATAAAATACAAAATATTCATTATTATTTCATTTATTCATCATAAAATTACCAATGGAAATAGAAGCAGGTATTGTAATAATATTATCATGGTATAACCTAAGTAAAAGAATGGGTTTCATTAAAATCATTCCATAATAAAATAAAATCATTCAAGGAAGAAAATATTAATGTTATTCTTTGATCATATCTTCATTATAGAATATATATCATCAATTTATTTCATCCTTGATGTAGAATTATTTTGATCGATCGTTTAAAACATTTCCTGATAAAAACATGATTTCCTCTTTTAAAAACACAATTTAAATTAGAAAATATTTCGTAAATACATATCTTTTAAAATAGATGAGAAAATAAATAAATATAATATTATAACCAATGATTGTTCATGATGACTAGTGTTGTTTTTAGGTCAAATATGATTAAAAATATTTATTTTACATTTTTAAGAAAACTGAAAGGAATATTATTTGAGAAGTAATATCAGTAATATTTTCAAAAAGAATTAAAAACTATAAAATTTATAAAATTTCATTTTTTGAAACATAGGAATCTATAAAAAATTCAAATCCATTTTTATATAACACTATTTTGTAAAAAAACTCATCTTGATCAAAGGAATAAATAATGACAAGTTTTCTTAAAATCATTTTATCAATTTTACATACCAAAGTGTGAGAAATTTTACCATTAATTTATTATATCATTAATAACTAGGGTAAAATAAAACTAAATATTTTTTGAGAGAGTTATTATAATATTTAAACATCAAAAACATAATCATAATCAATCTTGATAAAAGATGAGATTATATCATAAATTCAGTACCACATTTGTATCATTGACATGTAAGACCAGTGAAATAATAAAATAAAATGAACTATAAAATATCAAGAAGATTTTTATATTCATTATATTACATGTAATATTATAGGTTTATATACATCGATAATTAATATAGGTGAACAATAAAATGTACGTCACAACGAAAAAAACATGATACCTAAATTGTTTAATTATTTGGTAACTTTAACACTATAAAATGAAAGTGAGAGAGATCAAAATAATGGTTAATTGTCATAAAATAATTTCATGGGTAGTATATAAACTAGATAACAGAAATAGTATGTTAATATAGCATGTGTCTCACAGAAGTAAAAAGTGAGACAAAAATCTGTTACCAAAAGTTTTCGATTCAGTCATAATAACTCAACCCATTGGTATAATATAACAAATTTTATTTTAAATATATTTAAAAATTAAATTTAAATATATCATACCATATATTATTTTTATCACCTTTTATTACTGATTGATAAAAAATTCTATGTTATCTCACATTTCGGAAAATAACTATTTTTTCATGTATTTGTTGAATTTTTATTTTTGACTTCCTTGATCGATAATGTTTTAATATACTAAAAAATATTTATCCATGATATCAATATAATATATATTTATTATATATATAATTATTTTATTCATAAAATATTGGTGATATAAAATGAAGTACACCATTTATTGAGAAGGTTGGTAATTCCTAAGAACAAACGTAGTTTCCATTTTCCATTTGGAATGAAGGAAATAATATTAAATGATATATAATTATCCATACATAATAATTTTTATATCATATATATCTCATATATTATAAAAAAAATCTTTATTACATTTTGTAAGAACTATTAGTGAATAAAAAAGCCTTGCGAGGTGGTAGTACACCTTACACATGAGATATGTTATTATATATATCAAACACGGAAATATAAAGATATATCGGATATAAAATTAAAAAATCATATTAAATTCATAAAATTATAGAAAATTTTTATCCATTATTATAACCATCCATTTTTGGAGGTAATGGAAAAAAATTAAAACATAGGTTCGTGAGGTGGTAGTCTACTGTACACACACCATAATTTTATAATCCATACATAATAATTTTTATATCATATATATCTCATATTTTATAAAACAAATGCTTATTACATTCTGTAAGAACTATTAGTTAATAAAAAAGCCTTGCGAGGTGGTAGTCCACCTTACACATGAGAGATGGTATTATATATATCAAACATGGAAATTATAACGATATATCGGATATAAAACTATAAAATCATATTAATTTCATAAAATTATATGAAAAATATAATTTATTATTATAACCATCCATTTGTGGAGGTAATGGAAAAAAATAAATACAAAGGTTCGTGAGGTAATTGAAATTATAAAGATATATCAGATATAAAACTATAAAACCATATTAATCTCATAAAATTATATAAAAAAATATAATCCATTATTATAACCATCCATTTGTGTAGGTAATGGAAAAAAATAAAAACATAGGTTCGTGTGGTGGTAGTCTACCGTACACACACCCTAATTTTGTAATCCATTAGATGGAAATGGATATAATTTTATTTCATTAAATTGATATAAAAATATATTTCTAATTAGATGACACTTATTTTTTTATAAAATAATAGTATAATAATAATTTCTTGGGGTTGAGTAAAAAATAATAAAAAATGCTAATTGATGAACATTTCTTCTTCTTTGGGTTTCCTCCCAAGGAATGCAACAAAATCCTTCCTAGCATGGATTTATGTATAGAAAATTTTCATGTACTTGAATGTCAGCTTTCAAATATTTTTCAGGATGTTCTTGATGTCACCAAACAACAAGAGAATCAAAAATATGAAAAGAATGAGATTGTTCTTTCAATCATGAAAGGCGTTCCAATTTCTGAAAACCAGGTGATTAGCAAAGGTATGAGGGTGAACAATGAAGTTCTACAACAAGATGTTGATGAATCTTACAATATGAATTCTGGTAATATTCCCAGTGTGGGGGAATCATTGCATTGGAAGGAACGAAAAGGGAAAAAATCATCGTGGACCCTGATGGCTTCATCACCACAATTCCTAGGAAGGCTAGGAATCATAGAGAGAATGCCAGCCATGAGAGAACCATTGTCACAAGATCATTTGCGACTAAAAGCTCTACCCTTGAGATTCCTCCACAATCATTTCCTTCTGAACCTCTGCCTGAATACTCACAATCATCTGATTGTTCTGAAGAGGATGCTCATTAATGTTGATGAATATTTCATCAAAGATCCATTATCTGATTTCAAGATCCTTGATTGAATAACTATTTTCAAGAATTATTTCAACTACTGGATGTTCTCTACTTGGGCATGTGACTATTGATCTTTCCTGGTTTTTGGGTTATTAACCAAGAAATTTGTATGATGAATTTTCTCTGACT
Source organism: Viscum album (assembly GCA_963277665.1). Lineage (NCBI taxonomy): Eukaryota > Viridiplantae > Streptophyta > Magnoliopsida > Santalales > Viscaceae > Viscum > Viscum album. The sequence continues at coordinate 1,120,824,974 of OY728120.1, forward strand.
GCCTTGAGTTGTTGATTCGTGTCCTATTTTGCATCGAACTTATTTGGATAAAGTTGCTTCTATGTATTGGATCATGATTTATACTGAGTCTATCATCCATATTTTCTGGATTAGTCTGGCTAGTCTTTATTTAATTCTTAGTTCTCAGTCTGTTCACTGCTTTGGAGTTTTCTCTGACTATTAGATGCTTTTCATTCTTGGTTCAAAGTTATTATGAATGTCATATTCCCTGTTTGGTACATATTTTAGCCCATGAAGTGAAGATCCTTTCTGGATGATCCTAAATGGAAGATCCCTCTGCATTTTGAAAGAACTAATTTGGGGTACTAGTTTTTGTGTATTTGAGTTTCCTTGTACCCCCCTTAATTCCGTGATAGAGTAATCACATTACTCCTCATGTTTTGTATAGAAACATTCCATTTAATAAATTCCTTTGATGGCATGAGATGGGAAAATAGTTCATGTCATCACTTTTCTAAAAGAAATGTATAGAATAAGGATTCTAGGATTATAGGAAGAAAGTATAGAAGTTACTTGATTAGTTATTGGATTAAAAATAGTTTTAATGTGTTAATTATAGATGATATTGGTTGCCTTATATAAATTAGGTGACTCACACACTTGTAAATTTTTGAATAAATTAATTACTCAGAAATATTTTACATTAAAATATATCTAATAATCATATATTATGAATAATAGAAGTGAAAAGGTATAAAAATGGATAGAAAATGTAACCCCCTGACCCTAGTAACCTAGAATCGGTGCATTATTACATAAAATTGGCATTGTAAAAGGAATCATGTCCCGAAAGACTGATTAGTTTAGTTTCATTGGAAGTACCAGATACATACATAAGTTTTACATTACATCATGAAATAAAAAAATAATATTATGTCCACATTGAAAAATCTTATATCCCTTATCCAATTACTCAAGGTTAATCGTAATATACTTATTTTCATGCTGGGAAAAATAAAACACAAGAATGGGGTGAGCTCAGATGCTTAGTAAGGAAAACAATATAGTGGAAACTGCCATAAATAAGAATTAAAAAATTAAGGAAATGTATAAGACTAGAACACAAGACTTTTAAACATAAACTTAAAAATAACATGGAAAACATAAATTAAATAATTCCATTTACTTATTCACATGGATATTCTTATAGTAAAATAATCACATGTAATATTAATATCCAATTTCATAATGATGGAATTCATAATGCCAGAATTCATAACCATATAATCAAGGCCTTGTGCCAAGACTACATATAAGATTTTGTAAAGGCATTTTTCCTATAGAATAGTTTGTCTAATGAGACCTATCCATTCATCGATGAGCTAGAGTAGGCTCCACCTGTGACTTAATAATTCCATTGAATTCCTTTTATGAAATGGTTTAAAAATAACATACACATTCGTATTAATACTAGCATACGAAATGTCAATACTTAATCCAAAAACCATGAATGGTATAAAAGTAACACATCCACAGTCAAACATATCAAAAAAAATTCAATACAGTATGAAATATTTGTATCATAATAAATCAATCGTGATCAAGAAAAATATTCTATAATGGAGGTGGACACAGTTAAAAATGATCAGTTAAAATCATTGAGAGAAATATCTCTTTTCATGAAAAAATTTAAATGTCTTACTGTTTATCAATAAGATGTTTAAAATAGATTTTTTGAATAATAGTTCCCCATACCACTTTGAAACATTTAAAATAAATTTCAATTATAAAATATTAATTTCCACATAAAAAAACCTTAAAATTAATTTTAAAACATGGGCATTAATTAGAAATTTTTAGAAGAATAAATTTATAAAACACATAAAAAGATATTGCAGTTAGAGATCCTAACCAAATTAAAGAAACTCTAATACAAATAATTTATGTAATAAAAACTTTATAATATATTGATAATAAATGGATACATGATCTACTATATCAATGTATAGTATATACCCCAAATAAAAAGTGAATTGGGGCATAACAACAAAGAAGTCTCAATAGAATGTAAGTTGAGATGAATTACATCATAAAGACCATATCATTTGGTTAAGGATAAATCAATGACATAATTATGTGTGAAAAATATAAATACTGTAAATATGATGGGATATTTTGAGTAAATAAATTAGAGGACATTCACACTTATTCTTGTAAAAACAACACCAATGACATGGATATTTAACTCAACGAATATAAATTGAGTTAAAATTACTCTTATCAAATTTATATCGATGACTTGAGAATTTATCAATGGAGGGATCATGTGTATCAAAATTATAACCACACAAAGGGGAGTGGAAATTACTATACATGTAAATAAATAGTGAATTCACACATAATCTTGGAGTAATGTAATCAATGAAGTTTGCATAAAATCGAATGATTGGAAATTGAAATTTGAAATTCCATTACTGATTTGGTAACACACAAAAAATACACCCCATGAATGAAGGGACATCGAATGATGATGTAAATACCCATAAATTAGTGTTTATTGTTAAAACACTACAATCATGGGTTGTACATACACCACACAAAAGTTAATAGTGGAAAATATAGCATGAATCTCATGAGAATAAAAGTGAGATGAACGCCCCTTAATTTGTGTATTTTATTAGAATAGTGTAGGTTAACCTCATGTATAATGGTGAAATAATTGTTATTAAATTATACAAGAACCAAATACAAAAATATTATATCATATATGATCTTCTAATGTAGATTTGTTAATAATATTTCAGTAATATCAATATTTTGGTTGTTAAATTATTCATTTTCCTTTATATGTTTTGTTATGTAAGTCATATTTTATTATGTGTATGATCTATTTGATTCATATCTATAATTATATTAAGTTATTAAACATTATTTTCAATCATAAAATGAAAATTAATCTTGAATGATTACAATGAGGAATGAATATCATCACGTTCGTGAAGAGGGTAAGTTGTACGTATGCATGAGTGACAATATCATTGTATTGATGGTGAAATCATATATAATTGGATGATATATCATATATAATGATTAATTAACATGTTATATAAATTATTTACATCAGTTATGATCATTAATATACCCATCCAATTAATGAAGTGTTTGAAAAACAATCTACTCCACGACGTGGAGAGGGTAATCCGTATAGACGCACGTATGGTGACTTTGTCATTTTTAGGATGGATAGAATAATGAATATGGTTGTACCATATTTATAATAACATCATAGTATGTAAAAGGTACTGGATTTTTTATTTTGGAATTGGAACAAAAAAGAAAGAGGAAGTGGAATATGAAAAGAACTTGAAAGAGGGTGGTGAAATTATTACCTCTTTTCCAGAGTTTTTTTTGAGTGGATCAAAATGGCTCTATAGGTTGGATTTCTGATCAATATAAGGCATCTAATATGAATTGATAGAATTTGAGAAGATATTTGGAAGGGGTAGTCTGAGCCCAATGGATTTCAAGGTGTGAAATTTAGAGAAGGAGATGTACCCTTTTATAAAAGAGGCGAGGGTCACTTTAGGAAAATCTTGAAATATTATTTTATAATAATATCATTTTTGATTTCTAAGGGATCCAAAATTATTTATTTCAAAATAATATGGGTATGGGTCAAAATATTTTCAACCAATAGGTTTTAGATATATTTGGTTACCATTTTAACATTATCTTATAGATATACAACTTAGTTAAATATTTTAACTTTTACTGTGTCTTCTTGTATTATTACACGATAATGTTAATAAATGTACTCTAAACATACAAGAGAAGCTCAAGTGGTTCATTAATGACATATATAATTTTATTTAATCCATTTTTATGATCCTTAGATTTTTATAAATATTATATCTACAAATAATTTACAATTTGTTTAAAAAAATAATTTATGTCAATTTTGACACTATTTGGTATTTTGTTTCTGTAAAAAGTCATAACAACCATATAAGTTGGAAAAATATTTATCTAATCAAACCTAACATTTTATATTAACCCGTAATATTAGTGGATGGAATAAATACATTTATATTCTAATTATGTTAATATTTATAATATAAACTATTTTAATATTTTATTTAGAAGGTAATTAATGCATCATCATTGGGTCATAAATAAATTTAATTATATAATATATAAAAATTATAAATAAAATATAATTATGTAGGTAATATTATTATATTTCTAATGAATATTTATAGTCGAATTTTCCTTATGTATAACTCTATATTAAAAATGGTTTAGTTAATAATTATTGAATTTAACACTTTTAACTATTCAATAAATAAAATAATAATAAATGTCCGAATCTAATCCAAGTAGACCTAAAGGATAATATTTTATTCTTAAGGTAGTTTTTTTGTAAAATTACACTTATCCAACTGAATTAGGACTTCTTTTAGGGTAATTATAATATCATTTTTTCATTTAATTACCCAATCTACTTTTAACCGTGGTAAATAAATGTCAAAAGATACTATTCAACAAAAAATATTTTTATCTTATTGAACAAAATTTTAATTACATATATTAACTGTATCTCTTGGATTTTTGAAATTCATTTCACAGAAGCAGAAAAATTAGGTTTTATGCAAATGTGTAAATTCTCTGAGAAGGTGCGTAAAAGACGGTAAAAAGTTCAATAAAATTTTATACATCTAATTTTATTATAAAATGACGCCAATGAATTACATTGAAATTATATAGATATTATATATATATTTTTACATACAATATATTTAAATAAAATAAATAATTATTTGAATAAAAAGTCGGTTTTAAACTATAACGTAGTGTTTTTTCACTATTCATCAAAAATTAAATGTTTTTAGAAAAATACCAAAAATTTACCCTTAGATAATTTTGGTATTCCGAATTAATAAATGAATTCTATTTTACCATATTCAAAACCAAGAAGTCTCATTAGTTAATTTAAAATTAATTCCCATTATCAATACCGAGAAGTGGGTTTTTAAAAAGTAAGAACTATCAAAATATTTCCATGTGTTTATGTCAAATTTAAATGTGAAAATACTTATAATGACCTAAATTGTATTAAATGATAAAAAATATAATCTGATTTTACTTCCAAACCATTCAAATGCATAATTTTAACACTATAAATTATTTCTATTAAAAAATTTGTTTTCAACTAACATTTAGTATTTTTCAGTATTCATCAAAATATGAAAGTTATCAAAAAAGGTCAAAAATTTATTCCAAATAAATTTTTATGTTCCGATTATAAATAATAATTTAATTAAATTTAATTAAATATCTAAAAGTGTCAGATATTGGTTTTAAAATGGGGTTTCCTTTAAAAGGTGGTAAAATTTCATTTTTTTAAAAAAATTTATTTATCTGAAAGAATGAATTAGTTCTTATATTATGTTTAAGAAACACATAATATGGATTATAAAATTATATTGAGTATATAAAATAAAAAATTCATTCAATACTATTCATAACTGATTTTTGAACGGCTAGTTTGATAAGTCATGGTGGACTCGAAATCGGTGTTTCGTGTAGCCCAAGCTATTGAATTACATTAAAGAAAATAACTTACTATGATATCATGGGGTATTACATTCTTACCCCGTTTTGGATATTTCATCCTAGAAATTTTAAAACTCAGATTGGGAACTTCATTTAATGTCCCACATCAGAAAATGATTCAATAAAACTATCACCTTAAAAGAAAGAAATAGGATTACAAAGGTTACCCGAGATAACCCACACTAGGATTCCATGTTGGAAATAATGGATATAAAAGATAAAATAAGTGTCAATTTCTGATGGAGAGTTATTTAAAACATTATTAGGAGAATTTTGAACACAATTAAACCAGAATTTGGTAATGGGATAAATGGTCATTAGTTTCCCAATAGGAAAAGTAAATTGAAAATGTTTTTTGTTTTACATTCCATTTCATAATGTTGAGGATTTATTTATGAGATTGACTAATAACATAATGAGATATAATTACTTTTTAATTATATTTTCCTCTATTAATATGTTTCTACCACTGACATAACTTTTGTTCAAAAATATGTGTATTCAAGATGACTTGGTCACACCTGAAGTGATAGAATCAACTTCTAGAGAATCAAATAATAAAAAATGGATAAACTATATTTTTACCTTGTCTTTAGAGATTAGCCAAAACAAAAATGGTTTTTACAAGATAACAAGATCCTTAAAAGGGATAATCCTTTAGAGAATGAAATTCTAATGTAAATTAATAAATTTAAACCAACAATACCCAAATATCAATAAATATCATTCAATAAACAATTGTACATAAAATAATTCAATATAATTGAAAATAATATTGAAACCCAAAACAAAGAATAATTTGATTTTTTAGTCCTCCACATTAAATTGTATCTCCAAATAACATTGACTACTCTAAAAGTCGCATACTTAAGAGTGATTTACTTAATCACATATTTTCTATGATAGTTTAAAAATTTCCATAAATAAACCAAATATTTATAAATACACAATAAAAACATAGATAAAAATCCACCATAACTCCTCAAATTAGATACCAAGGTATTTTATTTTCCTTATGTATATCATGTTCCCAACATAGTGAAAATCTTCCTAAATAACATTTATCACATAATCACAGAATCAATTTCCTATACTTAGGAGAACCATTTGATAATACATAAGATCCCAAACCAACTTATTATTGATCAATAAAAACATTTAACTAAAAAAATTTATTCACACTAACTAGGGACTTCACATAGTCATGGGTTATGAGATAAATCCCAATCACACTCTGGTTGTGGGTTTGATTCTTGAATCTTTTTCGGATGCGACGAGTTGTCACACAGTCTGAGTGTTTCCCTTTCTCAAAAAATATATTTGATAGCATTCTCAAAATGAGATAAATTCCTCAAAATAACCATAACATTACTTTACCACAAATGATATATCATACCTCGCATTTTCATCCCAAAAATTAATAACTTGTAATTTCCTCAAACTCAAGGATCATATAAACCCAAATAGTTATTTATAACTATTTCTAAAATAGAAAAGATAATTATTCCTAAAATTTAATATTCACATAACATACTTTAGGATTACACATACAAGGGAAAAGTCTTCTAAATAATCTCATCAACAAAGGCCACTAATACTTTTAAACATTTCACAATCCATTTATTTCCACATAGGTTCTTCCATGATCAATATATTATCCTATAGAATATGGAATTCACATGGGTAATTCCTAGGTCCCCTAAATTTATGGAAATTGACTGTAATTAGATTCTTAAAATCATTTTTATTTTTATTCATAGAACTTTTTATTTTTCCTCTGCAATTATTTTTATTATGTCCTTATTTTCCAACCATAATGATTTTTTTTGTTCCATTGAGACACTTTTATTAGTGTATCCTTCCACATTTCCTACATAATGGAAATTGAGCTTTCATTTCTCCATGGTCTCCACTACTGGAGCTCTTATCATTCACCACCATTCTATTTGTTATTGAGTTTGGACATTGGTTAATATTTATATTATTGATCATATTTTTGGAAACCTGATTCAACATGAGCACGATATCTTTTACACCTATCAACATTCCATTTCATTTCCCATTTCCACCACTGTTCCCTCCTTGTACATAATTTTCAAGGTTAATATTATTTCCTTGGAATATAGCCATTGAATAACACAAGAAATCAAAGTGTAAGTCATAAAATCATATAGAGAATATCATAACAACGTAATTTCAATCTAAAACACCTTAGTATTAACCAAGGTTATTTATTTTCATCTTATATTTAAATCCATTAAATAGTTTTGTGATGAAAATGTGAATTATCTTAAGTATATCCCCTGGGATTGTCGTAACAATGAGTGCAGAAAGGCCCATTGTCATGAACCATGATACCCCAGGTAAAGACCAATACACCTTGTCGGAGTTTTCACTCTTAGGTACATCTGTTCCAGAGCCACCTCTACATGCCCATATCTAGACAGAGATGTATTTCATGGAAAACGAACTTAATATTTACACTAGCAGAATTTTTGGATGTTCTTCTATACTAATCCTCATTTTATATATTAAGGTAGTGTTTCCTAATAACTTTTGTTTTCTAAATCGAGCTTCCAAGGTTTGTAGTAAAGTTCCTTTAATACCAAATGTAATGCACTAACCCCAATTACCCAGAATCAGTGCATTATTACATAACATTGGCATGATGAAAGGAATCATGTCCCAAATGACTGATCCGTTTATTATCCTTAGATGTACTAGATAAATATATAAGTTTTACATTACCCCATGTAATAAAAAAGAAAAATTGTGTCCCCTTTTAGCACACTTATATCCCTTATCCTATTCCAATAGGTTCATCATAATATACCTCTTTGCATCCTGCGAAAAATAAAACATAAGAAATGGATGAGCTCAGATTTTCAGTATGGATAACAATATAGAAGAAAGTGTCATAAATAAGAATAAACATTTAAGACAATGTGTATGACTAGAACACAAGCATTTTAAACTTAATCATCAGCATAATATAGAAATGATAAATCAAATAATTCGATTTACTTATTAACATGGATATTCTACTAGTTAAATAATCGCATGTAAAATCGATATCCAATTTTAAAATGATGGAATGCATAATGCCAGATTTCATAAACACATAATCAAGGTATTGTTCCAATACTACAAAAAATCTTTTTTCAAGGCCTTGTTTCAAGACACTAGTCTGTCTCAAGTGACCTACCGATGCATCAAGGAGCTATAGTGGGCTCCGTTTGTCACTTACTTTGTCTAATGAATTCCTCCAATGAAAAGGTTTAAACATAACATAAAAATTTGTATTAAATCTAGTATATGAAATGGAAATAATTTATCCCTAAACCATGAATGGTATAAAAGTAACACATCCACAGTCAAACATATCACAAAACCTTAAATACAGTATGAATGGTTTATATCATAATAAATCAACCCCGATCAAAAATAAAATAATCTAAAAGATGTTTACATTGTCGGAAATGATCAGTACAAATCGTTGAGAGAAATATCCAATTTTCCTAAAAACATTTAAAAGTATTATTATTTATCCAAAAGCAGTTTAAATTTTATTTTTGAATCAAATTGTACCATTCCACTTTGAAACATTTAAAAGGAATTTCAATTTTAAAATAGTAATATCTATATAAATAAAATCTTAATACAATTTTGAAAACATGGATATTAATGAGAAAATTTAAAAGAATAAATTTTTAAACCATTTAAAATGACATTTTAGTTTGAGTTCTTATCCAAATGAGAGATGCATGGATACAAATAATTGAGGTAATAAAAATGTAATAATATCATAAGAATAAAAGTATTACTAATATATTATGTCAAAGTACAGTATATACATTGAATAAAAGTGAATTGGCACGTAATAATAAAAAAGTCTGAATGGAATGTATGTTGAGATGAATTACATTATAAAGCCCATGTCCTTAGGTTAGGGATAAGTAAATGACATAATTATGTGTGACAAATAAAAATACACTCAATATGATTTGATATTCATTGTAAATCAATCAGAGGTCAATCACACATATTCTAGTAAAAACAACCCCAATGACTTAGTTGTTTAACTCATTGAATAGAAATTCAATTAAAATTATTCTTATCATGTTTATACCGATGAATTGAGAATTTATCAATGGATTGATTATGATTATAAAAGTTATATCCAGAAAACATTGACTGTAAACTAGTACATAAGTAAATAAATTGTGATTTCACACATAATCATGGAGTAATGTAATCAATGACGTTTGCATAAAATCGAATGAGTGGAAATTGAAATTTGAAATTCCCTTAGCGATTTAGTAAAATACAAAAAAATACACCCCATGAATGAAGGATCATCCAATTTTTTTGTAAATATCCATCAATAAAAGTATATTATGCAAACAATACAATCGTGGGTAGTCCATACACCACAAAAATTTAATAGTGGCAAATATAGCATGAATCTCACAGGAATTAAAGTGAGATGAACACCACTTCCATTGTAGTTTTCTTTAGTAGAGGTTAGGTTAACCTACTTTATAATGGTTAAATAATTGTTATTAATTTATAAATGAACCAAATACATAAATATTATATCATATATGATATTCTAATATTGCTTTGTTAATGATATTTTTGTATTATCATTGTTTTGGTTGTTAACTAATTTATTTTACATTATATTTTTTGTTGTGTAAGTTCATATTGTTATGTATAGGATGTATTAGATTCATATCCCCAATTATATTATTTTTTTAAACATTATTTTTTATCATAAAATAAAATTATTTTTGAACGATTACGATGGGGAATGAATCACATCGCGTTCAGGGAGACGGTATGTCGTACATACACACGAGCGACAATATCATTATATTGATTGTGAAATCGTATGTAATTGAATGGTATATCAAATATACATAATAATTAACATGTTATATTAATTATTTACATCAGTTATACTCATTATTTTAACCATCCAAATAATTAAGTGTTTCAATTAAAAACTACCCCACGACGTGGAGACTCGAAGCCATACGTATGGATGTATAGTGACTCTTTCATTTATAGAATGGATAGAAATGGTTGTTCAATATTTATAATAACATTATAGTATTTATAATGCCCTAGAATTTTTATTTTGGTATGAAAAAAGAATAAAGAGGATGTGGAAGAAGAAAAGAACTTGATAGAGGGTGGTAAATGTATTATATCTTCTTCAGGTGTTTCTTTTGCGATGATCAAAATGGCCCTCTTATGATAGATTTATGATCAAATTAAAAAACCTAGGTTGAATTCAGAGATGTTGGAAAGTTATTTGGTCACGGTTTGGCTGTGAAAAATGGCTTTGGAGGTGTGGAATTAAGAGAAGGGGAAGTACAATTTTATAAGATAGACGAGGGTCACTTCAGGGAAAGCTTGAAATATTATTTTAAAATAAAAGAATTTTGGGTTTGTAATGTTCCAAAAATGAATTATTTTGAATATGAGGTTGTTATGGGTCGAAATAATCTCAACCAATTGGTTTTATAAAATTTTAGGTTACCATTTTATCCTTATCTGTTAGATTTAACTCTTAGATAAATAATTTAACTTTCACCATGCCTTCTTGTATTCTTACACTATATGGTTAATAAACATACACTAAACATTCAAAAAACCTATAGTGGTTCATTAATGACATATATAATATTATTTATGCACTATGGACAAACTATATATTTTTAGGAATATTATATCGACCAATAATATAGTATTTGTTTTAAAAACAAATTGAGGTCAATTTTGACACTATTTTGTATTTTGATTTTGTTAAAGTCATAAAAATAGTATCACATAGAAACAAATTATATAATAAAACATAAAATTTGATATAAACCTGTAAAATTATTGGATGGAATCAAAATATTTAAATTCCTTTTCTTTTAATTTTTTTAATATAAACTATATTAATATTTCATTATGAAGGTAAGTAATGCATCATCATTGTGTAATAAATAAATTTAATTATTTAATCTATAAAAATTATAAATAAAATACCATTAGGTATTAAATCTTCTTATCCTTCTAGTTAATATTTATAGTCTAATTTATCTTATGAATAAACCTATATTAAAAATGGCTTTGTTAATAATCATTGAATATAACACTTTTAACTCTTCTTAAAAAAATAATTATAAATGTCATAATCTAATCCATGTGGACCTAAAGGAAAATATTTTATTCATAATGTTGTTTTTGGTCGAATTACACTTTTCCAATTGAATTAGTACATGTGTTAGGGTAATTATAATATCATTTTTACCTTTAATTACCATATTTTTCTTTAACCGTGGTTAATAAAAGTCAATAGTTTCTATTCACGATAAAATATTTTTATCTTATTGAAAAAAATTTGACATACTAATACTAACCATGTGTCTCGGATTTTTGAAATTCAATTCACAGAACCAGTAAAATTGTGTTTTATGCAAATTTGAAAATTCTCTTAGAAGGTGTGTAAAAGACGTTAAAAAGTTCAATAAAATTTTATAAATATAATTTTATTATAAATTGACTCCAATGAATTACTTTGAACATATATAGGTATTATATATCTTGTTTTACATAAAATAAATTTAATCAATATAAATAATAATTTAAATAAAAAGTCAGTTTGAAACTATAACGTAGTGTTTTTCACTATTCATCAAAAAGTGTATGATTTCATAAAAATACAAAAAAATAACCTATGATAATTTTGGTATTCTGAATTCAATATTGAATTCTATTTTACCAAATTCAAAGCATAGAAGTTGCATTAAATAATTTTAAATTAATTCCCATTGTGAAAAGCAAAAAGTGAGTTTTTAAAAAGTAAAAACTATCAAAAGATTGACATGTTTTTATGTCAAATTTAAATGTGTAATTACATTTAATTACATAAATTTTATTGAATGATAAAAATATAATCTAATTATACTTCTAAAAAATCCAAATTCATAATTTTAACGCTATAAATAATTTCGATTAAAAAAGTTGTTTTCAATTAAAATTTAGTATTTTTCAGTATTCTTTAAAATATGAATGATTTCAGAAAAGTACCAAAAATTTATCCAAAATAAATTTTTATGACCCGATTCTAAAATATAATTTAATATAATTAAAATGAATATATAAAAGTTTCAAATATTTTTTTTAAAAATTATTCTCCGTTAAAAGGTCGTAAAATTTCTTTTTTTTTAATACTTTTTTATCTGGAAAAAATGAATTCGTTCTTATATTATATCTAAGAAACACATAATATAGATTCTAAGCATATATAGGGTATATAAAATTCCAAATAATGTTAATAATATTCATAATCTCTTTTTGAATGGCCTCTTTGGTAAGTCATGGTTATCTTGAACTCGGTGTTGCATGTAGCGCAAGCTATTGAATTGTATTAGAAATATAACATACTATTAAATCTTTGGGTGTTAAAAAAATGGGAATTCAATACGTTTTGGGTTCTTTTAAACACTAATTTTATTTTTTACCCTCCCCTCATATTATCATTTACCCATAATAGTAGTAAATAATTTTTACTATATTTATTATTACTTTTGGTTCATAAATTATGTTGACCTTATTAGATAATTAAAATTATTATTATTCCAAATAAAGAAAACCATATTTAAAAATTATATTCATGGTTGAGTAAAAAATATTTATCACTACTTCTATAGATTTTATGATAATTCATTTTTTCATAATGATAATGTTAAAAAGATTACAAAGATTATACAACAAAATTCAATATAAAATTGATTAAAATAGCCTAAATTAAATTAAAATATGTATAATTGACATAATTTTACATGAAAATTTATTTAAATTTTATTTTAACATTCTAAATTAAATAATGAAAAGGAATTTATCAATGAAAAGTCATTATTTTTCACCATTACTTAGAATGTGAAACCTTTAAAAAAATCCAAAAAATTAAACATAAACTAATTTTGATTGGTTGAATTATAAAATAATTTTTCTTTTTTCTAGTTAATGTTCAAAAAAATTTAAAATTTAATTTTAATATTGATCACAAAAATGAAATAAATAGTTCTGTTTTTTATAAAATATTATTTTCAAAACATATAAACACTTTATTGAAAAATTAAGTAGATTTTCAGGAATATGTTTTATTTATATAAAACCATTACAAAAAATATTTACAATGTATTTGTTATTATTTGAATCACCATGTTTAATAGCTACGTTATAAGGGTGTCATTTTAATAACTATATCAATAATATATCATTGAATTTCTAAAACTTAATGTTATGTGTAATTAATGATAACATATTGTTCTATGTATTTAATGATTAACATGGAAGTTAGTGTAATGAATGACATCAATTATATTTAATTTATTCAATAAAATTACAAAAAACATTGGTGTCACATTGGTTTCTTTAAAATGAATTTATTCTTCAAAATTTTCCACTCTATTACAAACAATTAACGATACTTCAACCTTCTGATATCTTAATATTCCCACATAACTTTAAAAAATTTGTGGTTTTAACAAAAAACTTTGAATAGGTGAGTGGTATTGTTTTGTAGAACACTATCTACATGATTCAAAATATCTACTAGTTGTTCCTCATAAAAAAATATCTTACTCCATTGGTATGACCTATGTGTCTAGTAAATGTGAATGTTATGGTATATAATTATATAGAGGTTATACATGGTACACATCATTGAATTTAGAAAGGTTTGGTGGAAGCACCTACTAGTAAGATACCTTCTCAACATGCTCAACAATTTCAAAGCGTCTAAAATTCCTTGTGATCATTTTCCCATTCTTCTAAAATATTATAGCCATCTTCCATTGATAAATTCAAGGTAACACGATATGAAAAACATAAAAATAATGATCAAACTAGTGATTATCCTCCTAAATATTATATAAACATTGATCTTCCTTGATGTTATTTTTGAATAGCTCTCACATTATGTAAAATTTCATCAGCTACCACAGGTCCTAATAGGTTTCTTCCCCAACATAATTTTTTCATGTTGGAGCTTTACACTTTATTTCATAAAGAGATTTATAGGGTTCCATATGAATGATCTAGAGAAAGATATTTTTTGTAACAAAAAAATCTAGAGAAAGGTATTTATCCAATCCAACATTGAAATCTAATGAAAAATATCGCAAAATATCCTCTCAGTTTTTAATTTTTTTCCTCAGAATGACCATATTAATAAGAATGATACATAGTTCTTAAATTTTACCCTATGTTAATATGATGGAAATATTATGCCCGAACAATTATGTAAACCTTGGATTCTGATAAGACACAGCGGAATGTGGTAGACTATTCAATATTTCAACATCTTTAATGTTATCATGGGGGATAATATATATAGAATTATTCTATGGTAGTGATGAAATGTGATTTATTTTTAAGGTGATCGAATACAAACCATAAATAATTTTTCCCATTAGATATTTTGGGTATTACAATTACAGTATAAATGGGTTACATTTTACTATTTCCATTATGGTATGTGTAATGGGTGTTAAATCCAATTATAATTTTTTTCATTCAACGATAACATTTTAATATACCAAGGCTATAATGTGACGTATTTGATATATTTCTTCATGACATCACTCTAAAAATAATTAAAATCATTAGACAAAATCATACATATTGATTTAATAGACAATGAAAAACTATAAACATCTTATAACATTAAAAAAAATTAAATTTGGGTTTCATAAAATTAAGACAAGTTTCATGAACATTATCATTCCATAATGATTAAGGATAATCTTAGGAACATTTCTACCCATATTTTTCACAACTGAATCTTCCTTTTTCTCTTCTTTAATAATCACATGGATATAATGTTTAACATTAAATTGAGAAATATATTATTTTCTCTTACATTATGATTTCCATATGAAATCATTATAAATATATATATATATACAAGATATTTCTAAGCATCATAAATTTTATGTTATCATGATCTTATCTACTCAAATCATTTCTCCTATTTTTTACATTACCATGGTGCTAATGTATTGAGAAGTCATAATCATTGATAACATATGACCATCATCTATGAAATATATTCATCTCCTTCTATTTGAATATGTACTATAAAAATTTATGATCAATATAAATGTCACACTTTTCTCCATAATGATAATTTATCCGTATAATTAATGAAAAATTTACCACAAAAGACACCAAATCATGTTATATATATTATTTCTCCAAGACCCTAAATTTTCAAGAGGCGTAATACATAAACATGTAATTATTCATAATAAATAATCCTAATACCTTCATGAATCCATAAATATAGATGAAAAATCCTTCTATACTAAAAGGTAATGTTTCAAAAGACGTGTAGATTAATTTTCTCTTTCGTTCCTTGAAATTTTCATCACATTAACTTACTATTAGGAACATGGATCTCTTCCAAGTTAACATGATTAAATGATTTGATTATCATGAGAAATTATCCAAAAATAATCGTTAATATCTATTTTATCCACGAATACTATATATATATTCTCTATATGGTTTGTCTAGGCCACTACTCAATAGCCTCCCTCTTTTATGGATATATTAATATACCCTTAGTTGGGATTATATAAACCAAAAATAAAAACTTTTTAATTCAAAATTATCACATTGTGAAGGTTACAGATAGTTTCAACTTCCAGAGAGTCTTTAGTATAGTTCTCATGTGGTCTCTATATGGATCTATAATCATTGAATAAATAATAAATTCATCTATAAAGACATCCATAGACTAATTACGATAGTCTCTAAAAACAGTATTCATAAAATAAATAAAGATCGTGGGTGAATTAGAATGATTGAATGGAATGGGTATATATTAATAGTATCCATACCTTTTACAACATTATTTTCAGATATCCTTTTTCTTGACACATAATTTATGATATCTAGAATTATGGTTAATTCTATAAATGTATAGATCTTCATGTATGTAACACCCCTCAGATTTTGTAAAATAGTTTTTTAATTAATTTAATCTTGTGAAATTTTTTATTTCTTGGATGACTGATAATTATTATTTTTATATTAAATAACTATTTGAAACACTAATTTTAGATGGAAGTGACTAGGACCATGCTTTATATAACACTTACTTGGCATACGTTGCACGCAACACTGAGGTTCTATAAAGTGTCATTTTATTGTTATAGTTATAGTTATTTAGATGAGATAATTGTAACATAGTCGTTAAACATAGTAATATAAATAGAAATAGAAAATTTTAAAATACTTGTTATAATGTTTATATATATATACAACAAATTTATAATGAAATATATTATTTTTGGTACATTACATGAATATTTAAAAATACTATTTACTCAAATGACATGCATTTAATTTTCTTTTATAAAAAAAAATTATAAAAATATTTAGAAAAATAATTTCATAAAATATACTTCATATTTTTATTTAGAATTTTTAAATTATCATATGGTTAATTTTAGGTATTTTTATGTGAAACATCATTTTTTGATGAATAGTGAAACATACAATATTTTAATTCAAAACTACTTTTTCGCCCAAAGTATTTTTAGGGATAAAATATATTTAAATGTTAATTAAAATAAAAAATAATATATATTTTTATCATTAAATCCAATATGTTTCATTGGAATCACATTCACTGTGAAATTGAATAGACAAACATTACAAACATTTGAACATTTTTACTTTAAAAACTCCTAGTGTCGTCTCGTAATCAGGATTAATTATAAATTAATTTCTACCATTTATATTATTGGAATTTCGAAAAATGTATTCAATATTTGGAATCAAAAAAAATTTATAATGACTAATAATTTTGACTTAGTTTTTGGAAAAAAAATTTGTGAAATTGATCTAAATTAATTACATATGTATAGAAAAAACCTTAGGATAATAATGTACAAAACTATAATGTTTTGTCCAAAATGACCTTGAAAATTGTATAACACCACATTCATGGACATTAACCAGCCCTAAAACTTTTATTAAGATTTTTTATTGGTTTTTAATTTTTTATTTTTCTAAAATTTGGGTACGCTAATGTTTTTTTAAAAAATGTATATTGTTTCCTTTCACATACTTATGAAAGGCCACCACTACCCCTCTAATTAACACCTATCAAACAACATAGTATAATAAAATATATACAAAATCAAATTCCCAAAATCCCCCCTTCCTCCTTGAATCCCACATTTGGTTAGAATGAAATCCGAGGTATATTTTTGGCCCAAACCAAAAGGAGTTACTCGATTAAGAGGTGACATCTTCTCCCAGGATTCTTTTATATTCATTATACACACCATATATATACATTATTCCATAATTATATTTTAAAGCCTATATATTCAATATATTAGGGTGTTATTATGCTATGTTTTATACCTACACATATACACACCTCCATCAAATGGGAAACAAACACACTATTTATGTGTATGATGAACTACCACCTCACTAAATAATGATTGTTTATTTTTTTCCCATTAACACCTCTCATAGTGGAAATTATGTTGGAAAATTTGTTTATATATGTAATATATTATATTATTTATGTATTTAAGCTTCACGATTACTTTTACAAAACATACCTTTTATACATTCCATTTTATGTAAATATGATAATTTCTTTTGAGGAATTGTGGATAACCGCCAGCTCAAAGTGATGTGATTAATTCACACAATATTCAGACTGTATTAAGGATAAGTTAATTGAACATATATTATATATATTATATAATAATTATACTGTAATAATGATATATATATACACTTATAGATACTTATAAGTAATGTCTTTTAATTATTTAAGTTTGACAATAAAAAGGGAAACATCGTTCATGAGTACATATGACCTAACTTCTCCATGAACAATGTATTCCAATTAGTTATTATGTATTAAATAATTTATTATAAAACAGATATACTGAATATAAATTATATTTATGTCATTTTTTACATTCTTTAAATCATGATATAAGTATATGTACCACATAAATATAAAATTAAGACACACGAAAAGAACAAAGTAGATATTACCTGAAGTGAAACCTTATCAAAAAATTGTTAACAAATGGGTAATATAAAGTCAAAATCAAAAAATATCTAGTATTGGATATTAAAATATTTTTATATTACAGATGTATAATAATGTATTATTTACGATAAAGGATTGTTGTATGATCAAGAAGAGAGTCAAGACATAAGGTAAGGGGTTGTTATCTCACATTTTATGTCTGTGAGATACTTGCTTTGTTAACCACATATTTCTTTAGTGTGGTGTGTATACTACCCCTTTATTTGTTATATATTTATTATAATAAACATTATGGGTATTTACATATCCATTTTTTCATATTTCGATTATGTGAATTATAATTCAAATGTTACCAATTATGCAAAGTAATTTTGTCTCAATTTCCCCTCCTCGAGACACATGCCATGTTATGCACCTAAATTTGTCCATAAGTTTTATATAATACCATTAAAATATTATATATTGTATCATATTATTTCATGATATTTTAATATTCATTTAATTCAATTTTATTTCATGGTGATTATGGTTCAAATTTACCGTTTCATAAGAGTTAATTGAAACAATTCCATTGTTTTTTGAGATTGTTTGTGTTTATTCATGCTTTTATGAAATCATATGATCCTTCTAATAAGAACATTCAAAAATGTTATTATTATATTGGTGATCAGTATATTTTAATTTATTGGCCCCATTATTCCAATAATTGATACATATGATATATAATAAAATGATTATAAAAAAGTCTAACTTCACCCTATCTTCGGTCAGAAAAATGTGTTTATTGAAATCCATGTTTTCATAAAAGGGTTTATAATAATATTATACTAATATAATATTATGGTAATAATAAATATTAACCCTTTTTCCTCTCACCAATGTTTTCAAAGTAATATATGTATCACTTTATAAATAGGTAAATTTTCAAACATTTTTAATAAAAAAAATGTAATGTTCTTTGTAACTGTATGAAATTTATAGATCCACTCTCCATAAATTATTTAAAGATTTATTTTCATGTTTAAAATATTAATTTTTAAAAGAAATTATTAATAAATATGTTCATATAAATTTTTTCAAATTTTTTTTCATGATTCTTTTATATGTTATAAAAAAAATAGATTTCGAAAATATTTTCAACATCCTTTGAAAATATTTCAATGAAAATTATTATCAAAATTTTTTCGGGAATAATTATTTGTTTTCTAAGAATATTGTACTCTAATAGTTTTACAGATATATTTATATTTCAAAAAACATGTTTCCAATTGGTTTTCACATTTTTCATTATTATCTTTCAAGTGTAATTTTATAGAAATGGTTTTAAAATTGGTTTTTCTTAAAAAGATCCCTTTTCAAATAATAAAGGATACATCCCATGTGAAACAATTTAAAAATATATTTCCATGTTATTTTCCATCTAACATGAAATATGTTGTTGACATATATTCCATTATATGAAATTATCCAAATTTTCCATTCCTTTCTGTTCTTTAACAGCTCATCATTTTATAGAATTATTCTTATGAAACTCTTTCAGTGGGATATATTATTTTAAACACCATATAATTTCATGGGTTATGATTTTGATGAAATGATTATGAAGCATGTATTTTTTTTCATATGTTAAGATAAGATTACATGTTTAGGACACCCATTTAAATTCATTGGTTATGATATGATTTTGTATGATTTTTGTTGCACATGTATGTATGATTTAATTATGAGATGGTTGGGACCTATATCTCCCTCTAATGAATTTGGTAATGAAAAATGTTTCATGATACTTAAGGTAATCTAGAGGAAATCCCAATCCTAAAACAAGATTGTTTATTGGAGTACATCTCATTCCTAAAACAATAGGTCACACGGGAGGACATCCCAATCTTGAAACAGGAGGGTACACAAGAGGACATCCCATGACCGAAATAGAAGGGAACATGTGAGGACATCCCATGACCGAAATAAGATATTATATTAGAGGACATCCCAATCCTAAAACAAGAGGGAACACAGTGGGGGAATCCCAAGACAGAAGAAGGTACATGGGTGATTAACCCATGTCTTACATGGTATAAAGGCCTTTTTTGGAATCATTAACATTGAGGTTTTAAATGCTTATGTGTATGTCATAATTCGATTATTTATTATTATGTTATGATTTCATGGATTTTTCACATAATTATGTTATGACCCATGTATTATGAACTTAAAATATCTATTATGGTCTTTATTATGCAGGGTATGATCTTAAATTTTTTTCTCAAGTTCCATAATATTTTGTGCATGTTATAATTATCCATTTCTTATATTAAACCTTATTAAGAATCTGACTTCAACACATTATTATGTTTACATTCCCAATGTTATGAAGAACGGTTTTAGGTGGAAGTACAAGAGGTGTAGATTTTTGTAAGATATGGTGAATATATTTCACCAGGATATAATTATTTGATACCATATTTCCAGATACTGTAACATCCCAAGTAAGTAATGAATAATAGATATTTTTATCTATGTCTATTAATGATTAAGATAGTGTTTCAGAGGCTTAAAATGAAAATAAATCCAATCTAAAGCATGGAATACACTAATATTCTTAAAAGATTGTTTTACTGCCTTATGATGGAAAACCCTTTTTAAATCTATCTTTTGACAATTTTATAAACTATTTTTGTCAAAATAAACTTATTCTTTATGATTGGGACATCAAAATTTACTTTGTGTGAATTTTTGGTATTTTTCTGACAATGTTCATTTTTTAATGAATAGTGAAAAATACTGCATTTTACATCAAAACTGCTTCTTAATCTAATTTATTTATATGATTAGATTATCTTTTGAATTGGTTTTGAAGTGAAATTAGAATATATTTTTACCATTTAATCCAATGGTGTTCATTGGAATCAATTTCACTTTGAAATTGGACTTAAACTAGTGCCAATCTTTTGATAATTATTGTTTCATAAAAACAGGCTATTTTCTCTGACAGAGGGAATTAATTATTAAATTAATTAATGTGACTTATATGTTTTTAATTTTTTAAAATAGACTTTATTTTTTAATTCGGAATATCAAATATAGCTTAGGGTGAATTTTTGGTAATTTTCTGAAAAACTTCAATTTTTGATGAATAGTGAAACCACTAAGTGGTACTTATAAAGACTGATTTTCCGTTTAAATGAAATTTTGCCATCATTGTGTTTTGATTTTCAAAAATCCGACATACATGGTTGTCATTAAGAAGTAAAATATGGTTCAATGAGATTAAAATAATTTTTTTGTGAATAGTAATTTATCATGTTTTTAATCGCGATTTTTGGTAATTAGGGTAGTTTAAGGTATAAATATTGCTTTAATAATATTAAATGACCTATACACATGTCCCAACATTATTGGTTGTGTCATGGCCGACCAAGAAAAGCCATGGGTCATCTTGGGGACCCCATGGAGACAATTCGGTTGGGAAATGACATAAATAACTTTTTATTTAATGTAAAAGTAAAAATGACACAAACATAATATGTTTTACGAAAACAATTTTTACATGGGGTAATAAAGATCATATTTTTGATTATAAATAGTCATTGGAAATATAAAAAGATTTCCTACATCATAGTATTTTTTTTATAATTTTTAGACATTAAATAAATTAAATTATTTATGACATAATAATGATGCAGCGATGACATCATTATTTGACGATTTAAATAAAATGGAAAGATCATGTAAAATCTATGAACTACATATGTCCAAAACATATTGTATGGGTGGATTTCGAACCCTTATCACCTTATCCACGAATTATATCAATGTGGGACCTTTTAAAACCGACACATATTTTCAAATAAATTAATATTTCCTTACATTCCAAAAGTGCCCTTCCTCTCCTCTTATAAAAGACCCCCACCTCTACCTCATTTCACACACTCCTCGAGCCTTTGGCTCGGCCAACCCCTGCCCATTTACTCTCTCCACATCCCTCTCCTCATCCTAGAGGATTCCCTTTGGGAATAATCCTTTCAAAGGAAGCCTTTAGTCTCAAATCAAAAGGAGTTACACTTTTAAAAGAGATTAAAGAACGGTCGTGTCAAGTCGGATACGAGGTATGGGACTTCGTCTCAATCTCCTTTCATTGAGGCATATTTTTTTTATACAAAACATTCTTTTATACGGTGTACAAACACCTTTTACTTTTATGTTTATTCAAAAGGAATCTTTTTTATACGAAGCGTTTTCTAAACTATAAAAGGGAATGTTTTTGTCATACGTATGCAGCGACAACGACTTCTCCGCTGTCGTGACCGTTATTTGAGTTTCAGCTTCCTCTACAAGCCATACCTTCTTTTTAAAAGAAAAATAAATACCATGTTTTAATTTTCTTTTATTTTGGTATTGAAAATGGTTTTCATAATGTTTTTTGTGTTGTATTGATATCTTGTGATTGAAATGTGGAAATGTTATGTTTCCTTTATTCATGTTTTATGTGATACGATTATGTTATGGTTCTTGGGTATTATTATGAAGATGGGTGGTTCCGTGATAAACTAAAGGCGGGTGGGCCCGATATAGCTCTCCAATGCATTGGGTAACGCGAAGGAGTTAAACGTTAAGGTTTCTCCGAAGAGATTTAGGGAATATACTGTGATGGGTATTCCAAACGTAACCAAGAGGGTTAATCCCTATGTAAGAATGTTATGAATGCCTCAAGTTACCTTTATGTATTATGATTTCTATGATTTATTCATGATTTGATGAGGTATGTTAAAGTTCTTATGTTTTATGGGTAAAGTATGATCTCATCCTTATGTATATATGTACCCATGTTTCCTTTCCATATTTTTATATCCCTTACTGATCTTTTTACGCTCATCCCAAGTTTTTTTTAAATGTTTTTCCCAGGTCAAGGGAAAGGTACATGATATGATGATAGTGTCAAGGAAGTGTCAAGAAAGAATCCATGTTTTATTTTAAATATGTTTCCATTGATGGGAATGAAGAATACTATCTTTATGTAACCACATTGTTTATATGTGGAATGTAATGCAAGTTTTATGATCTAATTCTCTAAAACTCTAAACCTGAAAAGATCCTCAATGTGTAATCTTGTAATAACTCAAGATTAAGTTAGTTTTAAGGATGGGGCCTTATAGTTGGTATCAAAGGTCGGTTTAGATAACTTTAGGAGTTAGAATTCTCTTAAATTATTATCCAAAAAAAAATTTAAATGATATAGAATTTGAAGATTACCATGTTGCTTCATCTAAGACATGTTTGTTCAGAATGGTTTTCCATAGAGGAAATAGGGAAGCAGTGCTAGGAAGGCATACAGAAGGAAATAACCTTCCGAATCAGCATCCTTAGATGGTCAGAATTGGAACTGAACAGTTTGTTGTAGTAATGGCACAGTTGACTCAAGCGATAAATGGTTGTGGTATCCCTGCACGAGATCATCCAGATCAACCACAGAGGAACATGTCAGTGGTGGAACATTTCATGAGGCAACATCCACCATCATTCAGAGGATCATCTGACCATGTGCTAGCTGAAGGGTGGATTAAAGCACTGGAGAATATTTTTGATGTCATGGGGTGTTCAGACAATCAAAAGGTTAGTCTTGCTATTTACCGTTTGGAGGGTGAATCAGATCTGTGCTGGTCTATGGTTAAAAATATCAGGGACACCGATTAGATTGATGCTCTTGACTGGGATGAATTCAAAGGTATGTTTCTTGAGATGTATTTTCCTAAGGCTGTTCGACTTAGGATGGAAAAGCAATTCATGGAATTGAGGCAAGAAGAAGACTCAGTGGATTCCTATGGATAAAGGTTCACTCGATTGGCAAGGTATGCTCCAAATTTTATCCGAGACCTTGATAGTAAAATTAATCATTTTTACTCAGGATTAATGCCAAAATATCGAAGGGCATTATCTTCTCGTGAGTTTAAAAGTTATGAAAAGTTTGTTCGATGTGCTGAGAAGGTGGAAATGGAGTTTTCCGATGACCAAGTGTTCTATAACAACCATCAGAAGAAGAGACCGAGGTGGCAGGAGAAAGGTAATAATTCTTCAAAAAAGTCTGATGGTAAGAGAACTAAGTTTCCAGTTTGTGATAAATGTGGCAAAAGGCATGCTGGGGAATGTCTTATGAATTCTGTAAAGTGCTACCGATGTTGTAAGATGGGACATAAGGCTCGTGATTGCACTAAAAAGGATCAAGGTGAAGGTAAGAACAAATTTGATTTTTATTTAGTGAAATGTTATAAGTGCAATGATATGGGTCACTATGCAAATGAGTGTCCGACAAAGAGCTTTAGTGATGGGAAGCAGTTAGACTACATGCAGAAAGGGGTGGTGAAATCCTTTGCAACTACTTCAGAAGATGTCGGGCCATCAAATGAAGTTGTATCAGGTATTTTGTTTGTTTTTTTAGATTATGCAAGTGTGTTGTTTGATTCGGGGTCTACACATTCTTTCATCTCTGAAACCTTTTCTAGTAAAATGGGAATACCATCCCAAGAAATGACTCCTGAACTATTGGTAAAAACACCTTGGGGAAATGTTGAGGCAAAAAGAATTTATAAGAATCTTCCTATCTTTATATGTGGAAAGAACCTACTTGAAAACCTTATTGTTCTACCTCTAGTAGAGTTTGATGTTATCCTGGGTATGGATTGGCTCTCTATTTACCATGCTAAGATTGACTATAGATCTAAAGAAGTATCTTTTCAGAAAGACTTTCAGTTTTTTTACAGGAATGAACCCTTACTTTTGATAACATATCAAGATTTTGAGAAACTTGTAAAAGATGGAAATTAATGTTACCTTGCACACGTACTTGAAAATAAAGGAACTGTTCAGATTAATGATGTGCCAGTGGTAAATGAGTATCCTGATGTTTTTCCTGATGAGTTCCTTGGAATAATACCAGATCGGGAAGTTGAGTTTACTGTTGACTTAGTTCCTGATGCTAAGCCAATTTCAAAACCCCCTTATCAAATGGCACAAATTGAACTTTTAGAGTTGAAGGAGCAGTTGCAAGATTTATTAGAGAAAGGATTCATTAGACCTATCACGTCACCATGGGGTGCTCCTGTTTTATTTGTTAAAAAGAAAGATGGTTCTATGAGACTTTGCATTTATTATAGAGCCTTGAATAATATCACTGTTAAGAACAAATATCCTTTGCCTCATATCGATGATTTGTTTGATCAGCTCCAGGGAGCTCAGTTTTTTTCAAGGATTGACCTGAGATCGGGGTACCATCAGCTGAAGGTAAAAGAGGCAGATATTCCGAAGACCACCTTCCATACGAGATATGGCCATTATGAATTTGTAGTAATGCCTTTTGAGCTAACCAATGCACCTGCTGTATTCATGGACTTAATGAATATAATTTTCCATGAGTTCTTGGATAAGTTTGTGGTGGTTTTCATTGATGATATTTTTGTGTTTTCTAAAAGTAAAGAGGAGCATGAAAGACATTTAAGGGTTATCTTGCAAACCTTAAAAGAAAAGAAACTGTATGTGAAATTCAGAAAGTGTGAGTTTTGGTTGCAACAAATTTCTTTCATTGGTCACATTGTTTCTAAAGATGGAATAACTGTTGATCCTGTAAAAACAAAAGTTGTGGAATAATGGCCAAGACCCACAAATGTAACTGAGATTCGTAGCTTCCATGGTTTGGTGGGCTATTACCAAAGGTTTTTTAGGTATTTTTCACAGTTATCTAGTCCAATGACTAAGCTAACTCGGAAGGGTGTTAAGTTTATCTGGACAAAAGAATGTGATGATTGTTTTCAGGAATTGAAAAGAAGATTGGTGAATGCTCAGTTTTGGCACTACCTTCCAGGAATGGTGAGTTTGTTATATACAGTGGTGCTTCATTGAAAGGACTTGGTTGCGTCCTAATGCAGGATGATCAGGTAATTGCTTATTCTTCACGACAGTTGAAAACTCATGAGGTAAATTACCCTACATATGATTTGGAATTAGCTGCTGTTGTTTTTGCTTTAAAAATTTGGAGGCATTATTTGTATGGGGTAAAGTGTGAAATATATACCGATCACAAAAGTTTAAAGTATATATTCACTCAGAAAGAGTTAAACATGAGACATAGGAGATGGCTAGAATTAATCAAGGATTATGATTGTACAATTCATTACCATCCGGTAAAAGCAAATAAAGTGGCCGATGCTTTGAGTCCGGAAAGTAATGCTTCATTAGCAATGTTGCATTTGGAACGTGATCCTTTGGTTAAGGATTTGATGAACTATGGAATAGAAGTTGTTGGTGCAGGAAGTCCTTCTGTTTTGTTTCAGGTATCTGTGAGATCTTCTCTATCAGGCAGAATCATGCAAGCACAGAAGCAAGACAGTGAGTTGCAGAAAAAGGTAGAGCTGGTTCAGAAAGGTAAGTTTCAGGAATTCAACATTGATAATGATTGAATTTTGAGATTTGGTAAGAGATTGTGTGTGCCTTGTGATTCACAGTTGAAGAGAGAGTTGTTATGTGAAGCTCATAGTTCTTCCGTTTTCAGTTCATCCGGGCAGTAGTAAGATGTATAGAGATCTGCGGGAGTATTACTGGTGGGATGGAATGAAAAGAGACATTGCTGATTTTAATGTGAAGTGTTTGACTTGTCAGCAGGTTAAAGCAGAGTGGCAGTTACCGAAAGCGATGGTTCAGCCTTTAACTATGCCAGAGTGTAAATGGGAGAATATATCCATGGACTTTGTTGTTGGATTACCGAAGACATCTCGAGGTAATAATGCAATCTGGGTTATTGTTGATCGCTTGACCAAATCTACTCATTTCCTTGCTATACGAGATACTTTCTCTCTGGATCAACTTTACCGTTTGTATCTTAAAGAGATAGTCATGTTACATGGAGTTCCTCTCTCCATTGTATCGGATCGTGATCCCAGGTTTACTTCTAACTTTTGGAAAGGCCTTCAGAAGTCGTTGGGTACTGAATTAAATTTTTGTATAGCTTTTCATCCTCAATCAGATGGGCAGTCAGAACGAACAATTCAGACATTGGAGGATATGCTACGAGCTTGTTCTATGGATTATCAGGGAAGTTGGGACCAACATCTTTCTTTGGTTGAATTTTTATATAATAATAGTTTTCATTCCAGTATACAGATGGCACCATTTCAGGCATTATATGGGAAGCGGTGTCGAACTCCAGCTTTATGGGATGAAGTGGGTGAAAGGAAGTTGATAGGACAAGAATTGGTAGAAGAGATGGCAGAAAAAGTTCATCTGATTCAGAAACACATGAGAACAGCTCAGAGCAGGCAGAAGAGTTATGCAGATAACCGGGGGAAGGATCTATCTTTCGAGGTAGGTGATCATGTTTTTCTCAAGGTTTCTCCTTGGAAAAGTGTCATGATATTTGGTAAGAAAGGAAAGTTGAGTCCAAGGTTCATTGGACCATACGAAATTCTGGAGAGAGTTGGATCAGTTGCATACCGAGTGGCTTTACCTCCGAGTTTATCTTAGGTACACAATGTTTTTCACGTTTCGATGTTGAGAAAGTATATGCCAGATCCATCTCATGTTTTGAGTCCAGAGGTAGTTCAGCTGGAAGAGAACCTATCTTATGAGGAACAATCGGTCCAGAATCATTACCACAGGGAGCAAGTGTTACGGAAAAAAGTGATTCACCAGGTAAAGGTTTTGTGGAAAAACTACATGATTGAAGACGCAACATGGGAATCTGAAAATGCAATGAGAGACAAGTACCCCCATTTATTCGAAAAGTAAATAAATTGCGGGGACGCAATTTTCTAAAGGGGGGAAGGATGTAACATCCCATGTAAGTAATGAATAATAGATATTTTTATCTATGTCTATTAATGATTAAGATAGTGTTTTAGAGGCTTAAAATGAAAATAAATCAAATCTTAAGCATGGAATACACTAATATTCTTAAAAGATTGTTTTACTGCCTTATGATGGAAAATCCTTTTTAAATATATCTTTTTAAAATTCTATAAACTATGTTTGTCAAAATAAACTTATTCTTTATGATTGGGACATCAAAATTTACTTTGTGTGAATTTTTGGTATTTTTCTGACAATGTTCATTTTTTTAATGAATAGTGAAAAATACCGCATTTTACATCAAACCTGCTTCTTAATCTAATTTATTTATATGATTAGATTATCTTTTGAATTGTTTTTGAAGTGAAATTAGAATATATTTTTACCATTTAATCCAATGGTGGTCATTGGAATCAATTTCACTTTGAAATTGGACTTAAAGTAGTGTCAATCTTTTGATACTTATTGTTTCATAAAAACACGCTATTTGCTCTGACAGCGGGAATTAATTATTAAATTAATTAATGTGACTTATATGTCTTGAATTATTTAAAATAGACTTAATTTTTGAATTCGGAATATCAAATATAGCTTAGGGTGAATTTTTGGTAATTTTCTGAAAAACTTCAATTTTTGATTAATAGTGAAACCACTAAGTGGTACTTATAAAGACTGATTTTCCGTTTAAATGAAATTTTTCCATCATTGTGTTTTGAATTTCAAAAATCTGACATACATGGTTGTCATTAAGAAGTAAAATGTGGTTCAATGAGATTAAAATTATTTTTTGGTGAATAGTAATTTATTATGTTTTTAATCGCGATTAGTGGTAATTAGGGTAGTTTAAGGTATAAATAATGCTTTAATAATATGAAATGACCTAGACACATGTCCCAACCTTATTGGTTGTGTCATGGCCGACCGAGAAAAGCCATGGGTCAACTTGGGGACCCCATGGAGACACTTTGGTTGGGAAATGACATAAATAACTTTTTATTTAATGTAAAAGTAAAAATGACACAAACGTAATATGTTTTACGAAAACAATTTTTACATGGGGTTATAAAGATAATATTTTTTATTATAAATAGTCATTGGAAAGCTAAAAATATTTCCTACAGCATAGTATTTTTTTTATAATTTTTAGACATTAAATAAATTAAATTATTTATGACATAATAATGATGCGGCAATGACATCATTATTTGACGATTTAAATAAAATGGAAAGATAATGAAAAATCTATGTACTACACATTTCCAAAACTTATTGGATGGGTGGATTTCGAACCCTTATCACCTCATCCACGAATTATATCAATGTGACCCCTTTTAAAACCGAAACACATTTTAAAATAAAGTAACATTTCCTTACTTTCCAAAAGTGCCCCTCCTCTCCTCTTATAAAAGGCCCCCACCACTACCTCATTTCACACACTCCTCCAGCCTTTGGCTCGGCCAACCCCTGCCCATTTACACTCTCCACATCCCTCTCCTCATCCTAGAGGATTCCCTTTGGGCAGAATCCTTTCAAAGGAAGCCTTTAGGCTCAAATCAAAAGGAGTTACACTTTTAAAGGAGATTAAAGAACGGTCGGGTCAAGTCGGATATGAGGTATGGGACTTCATCTCAATCTCCTTTCATTGAGGCATATTTTATTTTATACACAACTTTCTTTTATACGGTGTATAAACCCCTTTGACTTTTACGTTTATTCAAAATGAATCTTTTTTATACGAAGCGTTTACTAAACGATAAAAGGGAATGTTTTTGTCGTACGTATGCGGCGGCAACGACTTCTCCGCCGTCGTGACCGTTATTTGAGTTTCGGCTTCCTCTACAAGCCATACCTTCTTTTTAAAAGAAAAATAAATACCATGTTTTACTTTTCTTTTATTTTGGTATTGAAAATGGTTTTCACAATGTTTTTTGTGTTGTATTGATATCTTGTGATTGAAATGTGGAAATGTTATGTTTCCTTTATGCATGTTTTATGTGATACGATTATGTTATGGTTCTTGGGCATTATTATGAAGACGGGTGGTTCCGTGATAAACTAAGGGCGGGTGATCCCGATATAGCTCTCCAATGCATTGGGTAACACGAAGGAGTGAAACGTTAAGTTTTCTCCGAAGAGATTTAGGGAATATACTGTGATGGGTATTCCAAACGTAACCAAGAGGGTTACTCCCTACGTAAGAATGTTATGAATTGCTCAAGTTACCTTTATGTCTTATGATTTCTATGATTTATTCATGATTTGATAAGTTATGTTAAAGTGCTTATGTTTTATGGGTAATGTATGATCTCATCCTTATGTAAATATGTACACATGTTTCCTTTCCATATTTTTATATCCCTTACTGAGCTTTTTATGCTCATCCCATGTTTTTTTTGAAATGTTTTTCACAGGTCAAGGGAAAGGTACATGATATGATGATAGTGTCAAGGAAGTGTCAAGAAAGAATCCATGTTTTATTTTAAATATGTTTCCATTGATGGGAATGAAGAATACTATCTTTATGTAACCACTTTGTTTATATGTGGAATGTAATGCAAGTTTTATGATCTAATTCTCTAAAACTCTAAACCCGAAAAGATCCTCAATGTGAAATCTTGTAATAACTCAAGATTAAGTAAGGTTTAATGCTGGGGCTTTATAGAGACACTACTATTTTATGGTCCTCATGTATATATTATTATAATGTACTAAATATTCATCTAAAATGATGTGATATCCATTTGTGATAAGCCTGGGTCACTATTTTTTATATCAATGGAATGGTTCTTAATATATTAGAAACTAGGATCACAAATATTTATTTAGATCCTTAAGTATATTGCTGAGGATACATTAAGGTATTTCTCTATGGATAATTATAAGGTTGAAGTAATGTTTAAAAAAAATTCCTTCCATTTCAGTAAAGTATACAGTAATTAGTTTCCTATAAATACATCCATGTATGAATACTACAATTGTATTTGGATCTATAACATATTACCTAGGGGTAACAAATCTAACAAGTTGTTCCAGGCTTTCCTCAGGGTAAATTGGTACATGATAAAAAGCCTTGCTGCACACCTGGTTTTACAATCCCAGGGGACATTCCTTAGTAATTCACAATCTCATTATGAAACATCATAAACGATTTTTATAGGATGTGGCTATGAATAAACTATGATTAATATAATTTTTCATGGTTTAGTGATGTTGGGTCCATTATTTGGACACCCTAGAAGTTGTTTTTTCCGATTATATGTTCTTCCAATATGATAAATGTTTCTCACACTATGATATATAGTTTTAGCCTATGTATCGAACTAGAAGAAACATGTATAGAATTTAATTTTTATGTTGTGGAATGTATGAGAATTAGTAAAATATTTTTTCCAAGTGGAAATCTTATAATGGTAATCCAGATCGTGGTACGAGTATTGGTTATACGTCTGAAGGTAAAGAGACCTCAAACGACATGGAGAATATATGTGTTGTTCTTTCAATTCCATTTACCTCAAATAATAAAATAATGATTAGATTATGGATGAGGAAATTTTAGAATGATTCAGATTTAATTTTATTGCAAATAGGTACTATGGAATAAGTTCAAGAATCTTGAATAACTATTTATGAATAAGTTACTGTTAATAATGAATCAATGTTTTGGAATTCAAATATTTTTTTATATTAATCATGAAATATATAAGTGTTTTTAGTGTTTTTTAATTAAGGATTGAAAATGACATATTTAATTGTGATTAATACATAGAATAGTTGTTTCATGGAATCAAGACATTTGGATTCAAGGAAGGTGAATATTATTTCACGGCTAAAATTGAGATAATGACGTTTGGATAAAGATATGTTGGATATGAAAAAGTGAATTGGGCAGAATGGATTAACCTGATCTAATTATTGAAAAAGTTGTCTATTTCATTTAGGATTTTGTAAATAACTTCTATTATTTGTTGAATATTAGAAATAATATATAGAATAAGCAAGCATTCATTTTTTACAAAATTATTTATGGTCATTCATGTTGTGACCACGTTCAAAGAGAATTTTCCATGAGGGTATTCACACGATTGAAATGTGACAACCAATCAATAATTTTTAATATATGGGGGATCAATATAAATTTTAATTCATTAATTTCATTCTTATGATTTTTTTATTCATTTAGTATGGTTATATGGTAAACCATTCATGAAAATTGTATTTTAACCCTCAAATGAAGTATTTATGTATTGAGATTTTATTAAAAACCATTGTTAAAAGAGTATTTAGTGATTAAACTTATTTCAAGGATATCTATTGTATATATTTATCATGTAATATTAATGATATTTTAGAAAATGACATCATATATTTTGGCTAACAACTGATCTTGTCTAGAAAGGCCACAGTTCTCAAACCCATGATCGAATGACGATAAGTGTTTCACACCTACCACTTCTTTTTGCGGTGTCCTGGTTAATGTATAATTATTTTTTGTGAATAATTATTTATAATGATATTATCTTGCTAGATTTTATTTTTTAATATTAGTGATTAAAAATATTTATTTTTATGAATATTTATTGATAAATAATTATACTTCTTATTTTTTGGCCAAAACATATACTAAATGCCTGTTTTGGTGTCATGGTAATCAAAGGTAATTTATGGAAATCCATTTTGTGATGTAATTTATGATTTATAAATAGTTAAAACCATGGCCAAATAATGAAATTTTTTTTATAGAAGTATATAAATTATGTATATTTCATTACACTTTATTTAAATTAAATAATTACTCCATAGTTTAATGATCAATAAAATGTGTTGTCATAATACATTAATTTTGGTTGAATAGATTGACTTATAAGTCTTTAAAGATTTATTAATTTAAGGACCTCAAATTTTCACTAATTATTCACTTTTTTGAGATTGATGACCCCAATAACTCCCTGTTAATATTTATGTTTTTTCTCCTTATGTAATATTCACTTCCAACCCATGTTCTCCTATGTGGAATCCAAGTTATCTGTTACATTGGATAAGCATTAAGGTTCCAAATTTTCATTTTTAACGGATTTTTTATTATTAATTTTTATGATTTGAATTTCTATGAAATGAAAATTGAATTATTCAACCATTTATAACCCAGATGAATTTTGAGGGAGAAATCCATTTCATTGGTGGTGGAATGGAACACCATGAGATTGGGCGAACTATTCTTTTCAAATTTATTTTAAATTTTGATATTTTATATTTTACAAAGCACTGAAAATAGTTATTTGTATTAAATAAATAATTAAAAAATACCATTCAAATTAATCTAACATGTATTGTGGTACAGGAAACACTGATATGACATACAATACAAGTAACACTGAGTTTTGAGGAAGAATTATTTTACATTTATGGTTATTTAAAAGAGATAATTGAATCCCTAACACTAAACCTAGACATATGAATTGTAATAAATAA
The DNA here is from genome assembly GCA_963277665.1 of Viscum album. Classification (NCBI taxonomy): domain Eukaryota; kingdom Viridiplantae; phylum Streptophyta; class Magnoliopsida; order Santalales; family Viscaceae; genus Viscum; species Viscum album. Next base: position 1,120,858,944 of record OY728120.1, read on the forward strand.
ATTTAAACTATTTTATCTAAAGGTTTTATATAAATAAAAAATACTGATAATGAAAGATATAATTTTTGGTAAAGTCCATCAATGTTTAAAAATAATATTTTCTCAAAAGAACAAATTTTAATCCCTATCTATGAAAATTAATAAAATTAATTTCAAAAAAAATTATAAATTTATTTTAAAAAAATTGGCATTTTTTAAATTTTTAATTGTAAAAATTTCTTAGGGATAATATTTTGGATTTTTATGAGAAATATCATTTTTTATGATTAGTAAAAATAAAGGATTTTAATTCAAAACAACATTTTCTTACATATTATTTGTAAGGTTAAATTATAACTTAATGTGGATTGAAATTTTAAATACAATATATTTTTATAAATTTATCCAATGTGGTTCATTGGAATAAATTTCACATTGAAATTGAATATAAAAACATTGCAACCAATTGAAGGGTTTTATTTAAAAACCCAAATTGTTACCCCATAAATGAGATTAATATGAAGATAATTTCTCCTCATTATGTGATTAGAATTTGGAAAAATTATGTCCATATATTTAATAATTTAAATTTATTATTTCTAAAATATTCTACTTGGTTTTTGACCAAAAATATTAGTGAATGTTATTAAATTTTATTATAATGGTTAAGAGATAAAATTATGTTAATAATGTAACAAAACATAAATTTAAGACCCAAAAAGAAAAATAACATTTTAAAAACTACATTGGATGGCCATTAATATTCCATCTAATTTTATTGCATGAGTTTGTTTTTTCGTTTTGTATGACATTTGTCAGGTAAAAACATGAGTATACGTAACTTGTTTTAAAAAACAGCAAATGTGCCCTTTCCCTTCCCTATAAAATGAAACCACATATTTCTCTTCTCCACAACTCTAAAACCACATAGGCTTGGACAAGATCTTCCAAATCCACATCTCCAAATCCCTCCCCCCTTTTCCTTGATGAAAAACATTTTGAAGAAATAAGTCCATAGAATCCTTTTGGCACAAACCAAAAGGTGTACCCAGTTAATAAGTAAAATATTATCTCAAGATCATTTGCTTTATTTTATTTAACCACCCACTACAATCTCTTTATTCCTAGCTTATATAAAAAAATTGTATCCTAAATGTAATTTTATTTTTTAATTCTAACAGTTAGACCTACACATTCACAAACCTTCATCTAAAGGGTAAGAAATATATTGTTTATGTGTTTGGAAAACTATCGCCTCACTAGACAATGATTTCTCATTTTTCCTTTACCACCTCACATGGTAAACATTATGAAATAAAATATTTTTAGAGTGTTATATATTATATATATTATTCCTTTAAGAATCATTTTTCCTTTTAAATATCATACCTTGTTACATTTAATTTGGTTTAAATAAAATAATTTGGTTTGAAGAATTGTGTTCTACCACAACCTCAAAGTAATGTGATTCATTCACAAACTATATTGAATTTGTTAAGGATATTTTAACTAAAATTATATGATATATATTATAAATAAATAATTCTATTTTAATGATATATAAATATTTATATATACTTATATTTAGTTTTATTTCATTATTTCGATAATACCAAATAAATAGAAACAACATTAAGGAAAATGTATGACATACTATCTCCATGAACGGTGTTTTCCATTTCCTAATTATATAGTATATAAATTATTATAATACAAATATACTGAATATAAATAATATCTATGTCATGTTTTTTATTTTAAAAATCCTGATATAAGTATAAGTATTAAAGATATAACAAATTAAGATACATTAAAATAACAATGCCTATATTGCCCAAAGTGAAAACTTAATATATAATTGTTATCAAGCAGGTAATATAATGTCATAATATAACCATATATAGTATTATATATAAGAATACAGATCTTTTATATTTTTATAATCAACATGTATTTATTATACAAGAGTTTTGTATGAGTATGAAGAGAGTCAAGAAAAAATCTAGGGGAATATTTTCTCACTTTTTATTTCCATGAGATGTATGGTTTATTAACCACCCAATATTTTGGTGTGGTGTGTATATTTTCCATGGATTTATTATGTTTTTTATTATACTAAAAAAATATGGGTATTTAAATATCCATTTCATGATATTTATTTCAAGGGTTTTTTATTTCAAAAGTTACCAAATATCTAGAGTAATTTTTCACAATTTTAAATCATTGGGACGCATGCCTTGATACACACCTATATTTTTCAAAAAGGAATATATATATAATTTTAAATTTCATATCATGAATATCCTTATCTTAATTATATTTTAAGATTCATTTAATTCTAATTTTTTACACCAAGATTATAGTTCAAATTTACCAAGTGGTAAATGTTTATTGAAACAATCTCATAGTTTTTATTGATTTCTTATGCTTTGATTGATGAAATATTATGACCCATATATTAATTTTTTTTAAATTTTCTTATCCACTGGTAACTGATAATATATTTATGTATGGTTGCAATTTTTTCATTCTTTTGTACATAATATAATGATGTATGTGTTTTTACGAAATCCCTACTTTTCTATATCATCCGTTGGAAATATATGTTCATTCAAACCAATATTCTCAAAAAGGGTTTCAAAGAATATTATACTAATAAAATATTATCATTAATATAAATTTTAACACTGTTTTCTTTTAAAAATGTTTTAAAAGGAACATTATGGTCTCTTTCTGAATGAAGCATTCTTCAAACCCTTCTACCGTGAAAATGAAATGTTCTTTTTAACTCATACAGTATGTATGGATCCATTAACAATAAATTAAAGGTTGATTTATTTCCATGTTTTGATGGTTACTTTTTGTGAAATTTTCCTAAAAGTAATTTTCAATGAAATTGATTTCAAAATGTTTTGAAGCATCTCATATAATTTTTCATGGAATGATTTTTCAAAAAAAAACATGATAACTTTATATGTTATTAAGGAATTATTTTTTCAAAACATTTACAAGGATGAATTTTATTTGTTCATAGAAAATGGTTTCCTAATGTATTAAAAAATTAATTTATAAGATTTCAAGATTATTTTCCATCAGATGGTTTTAGAAAGGATACTTTGTTTAAAGGTAAATTTTTCAAAGATGAAGGACTATTTTTGTTCAGAAATGTGTTTAAAATATATTTCCATGTTATTTCTATATAATATGAAATCTGTAGATCTTACTCATTCCCTTAAAAACATATCCAATGTATCCATTCATCTTCAATATTGAATGGTTTATGTTTTTATGGGATGATTCTTCTCACACCCATTTCTCTTCCACAGTTAATATACTTTTGATACCCGATTATTTTCACAGCCTAATCTTGTGATGAATTGATTATGAAAACTATCATTTTCTAAAGGTTAATATATTATTACATGTTTATGAATGTAATTTTATTACATTGGTTTTGATATGATTGTTAATGATTTCATGGAACATGTTTGTATGATTGCAATATGATATATGTGGGACCACTATATCCATAAAATTGATTGGGTAATGATAAATGTTTTCTGATCTCAATGGGTATAGGGTAAGAAATACCAAGCTTCAAACAAAAGGGTACACTGGTGGAAATCCAAATCCCAAAACAAGAGGATTTTTGGGATAAATCACTAGAGGACATCCTCAAGATCGAAATAAGTGGTTAACCAGGAGGACATCCAATGATCAAAACTAGAGGATACATGGGAGTAGACACCAAACCCAATACAAGAGGATACACAAGGGGGAATCCCATTCCCAAAGAAGGTACATTGATGATTAACCTAATCATAATTTGATACAAAGGCCTTTTTAGGACACCTTGACATAAGGGGTTTATATGCTTATGTTTCTACCACAATTACATGTTTTATTCATATCATATGCTTTTGTGACTTATTATATTAATTCTCTTATGAGCCACATCTTATGAACTGCCAATATTTATTATGATCTATAATGGATGGTATTATCTTTAAATGTTATTATAATGCTTCATAAAATTTTATTCATACAATGCTTATGCATTTCCATTATTTTCCCTTAGCGGGCATTTGAGCTCACTAAATTCATATATTTACTTTGCCTAGGTCATAAAGGAAGGTTTTATATAGAAGTAATAAAGGTGAATATTTTTATTAGATATGTTGAAGATCATTCAAGAGGATAGAATATTTTGTTTCCATACTTCCAAAGACTATAAACTATTACGGTCCTTGGGAAAGTATTTTATTAATGTATTAATTATTCACCTAAACTAATGTGTTATCCACATATGTTCAACATGGGTCTCAATAATGTAGTTGATCAAAAATGTAATAAATATGGGGAAGATGAAACTCTTTATTAATTATATTCTTGTTCAGCTCCCTATTTTCAATTTAGATTCACATTCATCATTCTATCTTTTAATCTAAATAAAATATTTCATCCCATAGAGACACACTTGGATGATTGAATGGTTTTTCAAAATTTTCCCATAGATTCATCCTAAAATCTTACAAATCAATCTTTCCCATTATATAGGGAGTCATTGAAATTGCAATAACACCAATTATGAGTTCTTATTGAGAAAAAAATCATGTTTTGTTGGAAGGCTTGGATAATCTTCCAGAATAAAATTCAAAAATTATGAAAAAAATTTCAAATAATAGATTTTATGTTTATCCCCAATCATCTGGGATAATCCCCCCTTTATAATGGAAATTAATAACCATAAAATGGATGTGATATCCATTGATTATTAATTCTTATCAAAACACTTATATATTATCAGTGTTTTTTTTGAAATATCAAATGTGACATCCGTTCCTAACAAATTTAAATGGGGTTTAGGTAATGTCATTAAATAAATTCCCAATATGACATATATTCCATCCAATAGAAAAATTAAATGAGATATATTAATCCCATTTCCTCTAATTTCAACCAGAGATTATTCATATACACTATTTGTTATCATTGACCATACATGGATTTCATAGAGAAGTCTACATCTAATCATTTGGGTGGAATTATAATTCCATAAAAACTCATTATATATGAATAATCAAGTATATCTAGAATAAAATAGGACATTATTTTTTATAAATTGTATGGTAAGAATACCTTTTTCCAAGTTTTTATCACAACCCTTATCAAAAAAAGTGATCATATTGGATTTTCATTGGTCTCTCAACCAAAGAGTTTTCTGATGTTGATCATCATAATTAACCATCAAATATGGGAATTGGTTTTGAAAAATTCGTTTGTTCAATGTATTTGAATTACAGTAGTGTATATGGTGAATTTCACTTAGTTTTGTATGTTATTTCATCAATATCTTACTTCTTACCATCAATTTAGTACTCAATTCCTTAATCAACTACCCTTCCACAAATAAAACATTTACTAGTCCTCTTAAGATAATTTCCTCTAGGATTTTTCCCAAATATTAAGAATATAGGAAATATCATATTATTCTCTCATTGATTTTTCTATTTTATAGTGAATTATATTTTTATTTTTTATCAAAAGCATCATATTGACACATGTCTCCAACCTCAATTTCCACCTTGATATCAAATAGAACAATCTCTAAATATCTAATGATGTCTCTTGTGGATAATTTTATTTTGATATTTATTTTTATTCTATTGATATATTAATAATAAATAATTTAAGGGTAGATATTTATACCATAAGTGTAACTCATATGTCAAGTAAAATATGCCTCATGGGTACTATGAGATTCATCATCCTTTTTCTTTAGCTTAAGGAACTCTATCTCTATATTAATATGAAGTATATAAGGAGTACTTATTGAATGATATGTTCCTAAAACATTTCTAATATGTGGATTTATTTACATACTATTTCCTCTTATTCATGATTAAATTTCCTCATTGATATGTATCTATTTCCAAATTGTAGACAACTAAAATAAATATTTAATGTACATAACCATATAGAACGAAAAATATCTTTTAAGTGGTCTTGATGAATTATTTTTCAACTAGTATATGAAAAGACCCAGAGAATGAAGGTGTAATGTTCCTCATGAATGACTCAACATAATGATCTTACCTCAATTTTCAATTGCAAGACCATCATGACTCCTAGATTAAGAATTTTTTGTTAGAATACCAATGTGATTTGGAATTCCATCTCCAATAACATTTTTAGGCTTAGAAAGATAATAATTGAATTTTCTATCGCACTCTACATTAACACAATTCCTTTGGGTTCTTTCCATTGACTAAAACTAAAAATCGAATTGTTGCAATGTATTAATAAAATAAGGGAACAACATGATCATGAATAACAAATTATATAATGTCTAAACTATGAAAATTTATTTAAAATATATAAAACCCTAGTCTTATCCATGTTTATTCATAGTAATAATATATTTAAACCCCTATTGATGGTTCGTAAAAGGTTATTGAAGGTCTAAATAATATACCCTATGATTTCCAATCATGGTGTATAGCATGAAGACCTTGGCCATTTACACATATTACTACATGAATTTATGAGTATTTATCCCTCAAATTTCTATCCGAGCATCGTAGAGTCTAGTACCTTTGGATGAATAGGTACATAAAATAGAAAACTAGGAAAAAGAATAAAATTACACTTTATTCATCCAAAAATATATCATAACATCCATTGATCTCATACAAATTTATAAGGTAACATGAGTAATACATGAATACAAGGGATGAGCTAAAATTCTTAGTAAGAGTATAAAAATTTTAATAATGTAAAGAAAATAAATTAGAAGGAATCCCATAAAGATATATAAAGGAATGGATAATTAACAAACATAAAGAAGAATAACATGTAGTGTATGGGGACCTATAATCAAGGAATCATGGTAAATTTGAAAGAACACACTATATGACACAATCATTAGTCAATTCTATCATCAAAGAATATTGCACCTATTAGTCAGTGTACCATAAAGGATTCATGTTTATTCCCGACCCAAACATGACATTTATGGAGACTAATAATTAACCAATGAATTAGATCATTAAATTGGAACAACAATCATAATTGTTTCGTGCATATATGTTCCACATGAAAAATCAAACATGAACCCAAGGGTTTCCCATAGAATGAAATGGGTATCGTAATTATGCCATAGAACATAATAAAATTTCATATCATAAATGTGTCCATGAAAGATTATATTTAAATGAATAATGGACATTTATAAGGTAACACTAGAATAAATAATACTAAATTATGACCAATTGAAGTGGAAACTTTTAAAAGAGTAAATTAAGGTCTTTAAAAATGAAACATTTGAGTACGACATGAGAAACTATTAAAAATAATTTAAAGAAGAAAATACATATTTTTATTCATAAAACCATAATTGAACTAAGAATGTTTTTCATGATTAAATATATTATTTTATAAAAATAATTTGGTCATTAAATATATTATGTTGTGCACCTAAAATGGGTGAGAAATCGGGATGTTCCCTTTAATCAGGATTGCTTATTGACAATACTTTAGAGGGTAACATTTTAAAAACATGTATTTCTTTATCAAATAATGAATAATTGATATAGATACAAGATTTTGGAACATATAGATATAATTTATTATAATTAGAAAATAAATAAATAAGAATTATGTTTTGGTAAATATGGAGAAAGCGTAACCCAATGAAAAATTGTGGCTCAGAAATAATCCCTTACACTAGGTTTTACAGGGTTATACACATGAACGTAGTGTCCTAGATAATAAATCTAACTCAATTAATTAGTTAAATTATAACCTTTTATAAATTTATTTTATTTTTTATAATTGTATTGAAATCATTTACGACATTTTCTTTTGGTTATATGATTCAATTTCATCATTTTGGAGTCTTTATTTCCCTAGGATTCACCATTAGTTCACATTTATAAATGTATGAAAGATCATGTAAATTGGGAATAGATATAAAGGATTTGATTTATATGTTATTAATGAAAATCCATAATATAAATATTTATATAAATAATTTTTTTATTTTTGGTGAGGTTGAATCATTAATAAAGATGTTAGTAATAATTTTTTAAATTATTTTTGTTGTTTTTTATCATCATAAACTCGATTTATTTCATAATTAATTATTTTCTCTAAAATTTAGTCTAAGAGTATAGAACGGTTTATTAAATACATATTACAACCTGTACTGAGAATTTTAATTGTTTTCAGTCTATCCATTAATGTGCTAATGGAAAATGAAAACATTTCATCCTCAAAAGAAATTAATCAACACCTCGTGGAAGATATTTTCATTTTTTAATTAATGAAAGAGATGAAATGAAATGACAGAGTATATTACATTAACCGAATAAAATTTCATTATTTCATTGATATTATTGTTATCAAGCATGATTTGATAGAGTATGTGATGAGAATATATGACAAGTAAAGAATCTGAAAAGAAAATAAAGAAAGTAAAAGAGGATTTTACCTCTTAAATTCATCTCCTTGATAACCTCCTTAGGGAAATTCATTTTGGCCTTTTTTTGATACCATAACATCCTGGACATGGGGATGATGATTGGGAAGAGTATTGGGAAAACATTTGACAAGATTTAATGCTTAAGAGGGTAATGAAGAATATCTGGAGAGGGTGGTATTTATAGTGTATTAGATGGGTGTTTTTCATTATTTTATTAATTGATTTCTTATTTCACATCAAGATTATGAATAGTACAGTATTATAAATAAATATATTAAAATAATGAAGGTTTTTTCATGATTATGTTTATTACATCATAAATTATTGAAGGAAATGTTTATTTAACTTATACTGTATACATATCATAATTTAAGATATTTTTCTATTCACGAAAAATTAAATTATTTTATAGAAATACAAAACAAAAACCCTAGTCATTTTTTGACATGAAAAAATTCATTAATTTATTCCATTTTGGGAAAATAATTTTCTAAATATGATAAATTTAATTTTTAATTAAAATCATCATTTGCATCAAAAATTACAATTTTATAATTATAAATAATTTTATAACACTTCAAAAAAATAAGTAAGGTATCATAAAATTCACTTATAATCATATGATAACAAAAAAATTATTTATAAATACATTTTATGAAATTAAATTTTATTTTAAATCATTATATTAATTATAATATTAAAAATAATAATTTATAGTTTATAAAAATATATCAAAACATAATAAACAATTTATAAAGCATTTATTTACATATATTATTATATAATTTTATAATATTACCATTTATAATATTCCTAACTTTTATTTACACTTTCATGGGTGAAATAAATATTCTACTACATGGATTACAATTCCTAATGGACATGTTAATAATCCAAAGGTTGTCTTAATATTATATCAGAATAAGCGCCAAAACATTTATAATTACCACTTATTTAATTCATTTATAGTTTATAATTTTTTTATGGTGTTCTCTATATTATACTATGTGATTTATATTATATATAAAAATTATAATAATGGGTTTCCCATTTATAGAATTATGGGTTGTTACATTATAGCGACCGTGCTTTTCTTAAATTATTATTACACCATTTTAATGATGAAAAAAATAGTTACACAACCATGACCCAAAGAATTAGTGGATTGGGAAAAATAGGACCATACATTACATTTAAATATAAAAATTTACTTATTTTCTTCCACTCAATTTTTTAGTGGTATTCTCATTCTCCTTGTTATATTTAATCACCTATGGATGTACATAAGAAGGGGTGATCTAAATTCCCAGTAAAAGGATAGATAAGAATAGAAAAAATATAACATAAGGAGGGAATAATAATTACTTCCATAACATATACATAGGATCATAATCATTAAAGGAATCATTGATAAAATGCATGAAATGTGGAAATATATAAAAATGAAACATCATGTCTTAGTTTTCAACTACAACACATAGTTCTGAAAAAATCGAGCATCATATTCACACATATTTCATATTTTGCATAAGATACACAGAATTAACCAATTCTTTGGAGTGTTATATATTTCAGGGTGCACCTGTCGCATAATAACACTTACTTTGAACTATATGATTTAATGTGCACCCGTAACATCAAAACATTTACATTATCATGCGTGCCTCATAAAACTTATATCAATATATAGACGTACAATAACCCAGGTAATGGAATGGATTTTAGTTCATATTTAATACATTAAAAACATTGGGTTCCCAAATTAAATAGGAAATAGAATACATGATATATTAATTATCAATCTTGAGTGAAGATGAAACAATCTAGAGAAGTAAAAGGTGACAGTTTTTTTAAGAAGAGTTCTTTTAGAAAACACTCTATTTGTAAAAAACTGATGTAGAAAGTATGTATATCACAAAAAATATACTATAATGTTTAATAAATAATATTTAAGGAATATCCATATTGAAAATAAGGGGTGTTGGAGCAAAAAATTCGTGCCTTGAAAAAAATCATGAACGGGAACAAAAAGTAAAAGGGTCCCCATCACAAAACACCTTCACAATGACCTCCAATACTGTGACCACCAAAAAGCCACCTGGAAGGATACTATATGACATACATAAAGGAAATATCTGCAACCACTACAAATTCAGTGAAAAATCTGTCAAGAGTCTGAAAAATGTGACCAGAGCCTTTACAAATGCTGAAAAAGTAGTGATAGAAGAATTTGTATGTATAAGAATCTTGAAAAGAGAATATGCGAAAGCTTCAGAGGAAGTGAAGAAATCCACCATGAGTATGATAAACATGATGTTTCTAACTCCAATTACAATGATTTATCTTCCTCATAGTGTTTATGTAGATCATTGTGATGCCCAGATCCAATAAATCCCTGGCCCACCCCCAACTCCAAAAGATCAACCCCATGACCTCTCATATTCCACGTTCTAAATTAATGAAGCACTCATTTCTCTATGAACCATAAAAAAAGGAACCATTTGATTTATTTGATCATTGAGAACCCACATTCCCTTAGCTCCTTTTTACCTCCACTTCAAGTAGGGATTCCCTTCATGAAACCTTTTTTCCATCACGAAGGAAGGATACCCCATTAAGAAATTAGAACATCGTGAAAAACTCATTCTTTGGAAAGCACCCTATATGAGCATGTAGACTCGATGACTAGGATGGGTTAGTATTCTTCATGAAGTACACTCCTTCTCAAAGAACCTTTAATCCGAGAATCACCAGAGCTTCACAAAGCCTTTCCATGTGTGGGTTTTTACTTTAGAAATCCCTCTTCATTGCGGCCATCTATGATTTTACAAAGTTATTTCAAGGACCCCTGAGTGGTCCTTCATGTTGCGTTGTCCCAAATCAAGATTCATTTCAAAAGAATGCTGATGGATATTACTTCTTCAGATAGAAACACTAATTTGGAACCCCAAATGGATCACTCCACCAGCCCCGTTAATAAATTTAATTGTTGGTGGATTCTCTTAACCAAGGGTTAATGTGGACAATTTTTGTATATCCAATGAGTGAGGGGTGAATTTTCATCGTCTGAGCTTCAAAATTTTAAACTTCCATGAAAACCCACATCCTCAAACCATGAACATAAACTGTGATCATGACATAAGTTACAAGACTAAGAGGTCCATGAAGGGTATGTGAACTTGCACCCCCTCAACCATCCTCTCTTGATGTGAGTCTTCTCCATGTACACTTAGAGAATCCCTTGCATTATCCCAGACACAAAATTGTAGGGTGACACATGTATGATGGGCATATCCCCCTCGTATAACCAGAAACCATCCTAGAGTTTTCCAATCGTCCTCTCCAAGGGATATATCCATTCGTAATCCCTGCACCACTCCTTGCCGACACACCTTTCATGAATCGATCATCAGGTCTTTTGGTGGCTCTTAAATCGCAGACCATGCATGACTCATGTGGTCTTAGAGAAGGAAACAACCCTAATGTTCTACTTTGTCCACTAACCACATATAAACCCCATTACCTTCACCACCGAACCACATGGGATTTGATCCCTGTCTTATAAACATGGTACGTAAGAAGACCCTCTAATGTTCAAGCCCACAACATCCCAATATCCCTTTGCCCCGACAATTTTTTGTCGGTAGATTCTTTAACCAAAATTACATTACATTGTATTCCCATTTCATCCTCCATGATGATAAACTATATGATTCTAAACTACATGGTTTTTTATTCTTGTCTCCTAGATAGTGTAGGTAGAAATCCTACATGCATTTCAACCCCAATCACTAGTAATCATCATTGTCTTCTTTGATGGTACCGACATCCTTGGTCAAACCTTTAGTGGTGTCAGAAAATTTCATGAGACATATCAGTGCGTAAGCCCCACACTGAATTCATACTCCTCCAACCAATATTTCCCCTCTTGTGATGGGCTGCTAACCAAAAATAATCCCCATCATGTATTAGGATTTTTGTGCATTATGAACATTCTAATTATATGACCCATATACGAACTACGTGGACTTTGATCTTTTACCTTTTTGAGAAAGGTCCACAGGAAGCCTACCAGAGATTCAAGCCCATCTCCCATTTCTCATCTTGGTCTCTTCCTCGAGGATTTTTCTCTCAGGAATATCATGCCTTAACCCATTGGTTCCATATCCTTCAGGCCCCCATCCATGCATCCATTCTCACAACCACCTCCTTGGGTGACTCATCACCCCAATTCTAGAACTGCATGTACTTTGATGCCTTGACATTAAGAATCATTAGAAATCAATTTGATGTTCATGCCCCGGGACATCACCATCACATAGGGTCTGAGTTCAATCTCTATTCATCCCACCCTTTAGCACTTCATTCATATCCATATAGATTTTAACCAGGCTGCCACATCCTTGTGAAATCATGTCATCCATTCAAGAAGCTAACCATGTGTAAGACCCATTCACATCATTTATCTTTATATCACCCAAGCTACTATACATATATAAGCATTTACCTTAACCCATTTGGAATGTCCTGACAAACCTAGTTTAACTGACCCGCATCCACAAAGATATGGCATTGGGAAAAACTTCACCAACAATATCTTAATCTTTAAGGGAGACCTAGACTAGCCAATGAATTCCATGGCCGAATCCAAGGAAGGAGAGACTAACATCCCATAATCCCATTTTGATCAAGGATAAAAAATCTTTGAATATTTCATGATTTCCTATCACATATTGGAAGAGGTAATGTGAGGAAATAATCAATTTATCCTCACAAATGGTGTGAGCCCTAGATAAAGTGTTGGAAATAGAAAATTTAAACAAGTCGTGATTCTATTATCCTATATTTGAGGATTAGTAGTCTTTGGGGATTCAACAAATGATCGTGTCACCAGATCCAACTATATAGTGCCATGTCCCTCCATGAAAATAGGGGGAATACCATGAAACTCGCTAGGATTTTGGGCAATTATTCATTCAGTATCTCGGTCTGCAACGTTGTCAGAATGAATAATTCTCTCCAGCCATAGAAGACTAGATGTTGATGGGGAATTGGGCCTCACATTCCTACTATATTTACTATTGGTTTAATCTTCATGCTTTTTAGGACCCCAACTACAATTGAATGAAATTGATCACCTCCCTCCCACAAACACACAGGTAGGGGAAATAAAAATGCAACAATCCCTCAATATATCACCTCTTATGTGATGACTCCCATGACCACATCTACTGGGCTTCCATGCACTGTGTCACCTTCTGAATATATTCAGCAAAGGGTGATCATTACTGTTGGTCAATATTATGAACAGGAGGGGTTCATCCCAATGAGGGATATGGCCCATCACGATATGGAGGTATTAATTCCCCAACTTCACCGCCTCCCCCAAGGGCCAAGTGGGGAGCCACTACTCTTGACTCTGATATTCAATCATTTTAGGAACCTCATATGGAATGATCTTATGACTCAATCCCTTATGCCGATGAAGTAGGGGATGTTTGAGTCCTCATAACTATGAATTCAGCCAGGGAGCCTCCAAGAAGGGATTAAACCTAGCCACATCAGTGCTGTCAACCTGTCTTGTAGACCGAAGAGCACGTGATACATACCACGACATAGACGGCCCCAACTTTACATTCCTAACATCAACATCATGTAAAAGATTAGGAGGATTCCCTCTACTTTTAGTCATCTTCAACAGCTTTAGTGGACCAATCCACCTCCATAGTATGTAATCATATCTCTATTACTATAGAACAAGGGAATCTCTATGCCCGTTCAGGACTGAGATACATGCCACCACCTGGGAAAGAAGGGTCAACTATTCCCATCACCGACACAAGAATCTATCGTCGCGACCCGACCCATTGTGAGACATTCAGTACAGAGGTCCTCCCCATACCATGTCCAACCAGATTGGCGGTTCTCCCTAATCCCATGTTCAGTATGAAGGTCATCCCCATAAAATAATCATCAGTCTAGGAGAAGTTCCTCAACATCATGTTGACACCCAAAACAAATGACCTCCTTCTTCCCTTGGTCCCAGGTACAGAGGTTCTCCCCATATTTCAAGATATCAGCAAGAATGTCCTCCTCACATGATCCCAATATCATGTGGAGTACCTCCCCACTCCAAAATTCCTAACATCAGAGGACACACTTAGATTACATTCAACATCTGACCGGGTGCCCCTCACACCAAGGCTTCTCAAAGAAAATTTCCTCCCCCTTCCAAAGATGATAACATGCTCTGGGGAACCGTCCCAGGTCATAAGTTAGGGTTGTCACCCCCAATGGATGATCCCTGTGAATCCCTAGATCCTAGTCAAACCAACCCAATTTTTAGACACTAAAGAAGAGTGTGACTCGATGATGTAACCCTCACCTAGATCCCTGGTATTAGGATATGGGGTAGAAACTAGAATTTTCATCTTTTTCCTCCTGAAAAGAAAGATCAACAGATCCTGGATTCCCTCACTAGATACATAGAAGAGGAAGATGATTTTTTTCCATTCTAGTGACTTTCTATGAAATCCTCCCTGTCATCACTAGGACCATTCTCTACTTCGACAAGAGATCACAGAGGATTGTTCTGGGGAGTAGTCAATGATGGGATCCTTTGGGATCCATCACCAATGACTACCCTCATGTCCAAAAAGTACTGGTCAGAACACCATTCTATAGGGTTGTGGTGATACCATCAGTGAATTCTATAGAAGAAAGCCCAAAATGAAGATGATTGTCAGCTCGCACACCATATTATCCACAAACATGTATACCACTAAAAAACTATGCATACTTTCCTTTACCGGTCCCTCAACCTCCCTAAGTTGATGAATGGGGGAATGAAGGGATGGATCCAGATTCTGAAGAGAGATGTTTGTGGTACATTCTCATAGTGGTCCATAATCCTGAGATGTTATGGCTGATTGAATCTACATGTTTCTATACTCCAGAGTCCCTCACCAAGGAAGAGGTTATGTCAATTATCTGAACTAGTGGGACAATTCATTTACATCTCCTTCATCAATGATTAGTTTACCTCAAGAGCTAAGAACACTTCGATGATATTGGCTAGCAGTGACACCTAGTTGTGTTGGCCGCACTCCATGTTTCTTAGGACCCTATGTTATCGGGTTATCATTGAACCCTCCAGCAATGATTTGTTTAGCACTTTATTTTTCACTATTTTTTATTAAGGAGGCTTCTCCCCTTGTCCAAATCCATGTATGGAGGTAAAATTATCCCCGTCATTTCTATCATATCATGTGCCATCCCGGTTCACTCGGAGATATCGATGATATGACGTTGCATTACAGAGAAGGATTTTCGATGAGCACCTCACTGATAATGACACAGAACGATGGGTGGAATATGTAGAACCCTAGTATGATCCCAACATTCATCCTCCATGGTATTATGGATAAGTACATCTTCCCCCAGGCGAGTTTCCCCCAGGTGATCTCGTTAACCATGCCCATCTAGATCAGGTAGGAAATAGAGTTTATGGAAAGAGAGCCCAATATTAATCACCAAATCTACTCAAGATATGCTAAAAAATTCTTTAGGACATCAATTAGGTCCCACAAGAATCTCCACAGGTTCCACCAGCGAATATACAGTTTCCTCTAGTAACCCCTCCAGTCATTCCACCAGTTTCTCCATGAGCCTCCCAACCGGGATACCATGGTCGGGAACATTCCAATGATCTTGTATTCATGAATCCTCAAAAATATACAAAAACAAATCAAGATGACCTTATGGTTAATATCATTTTCCACTTATAGTATCTTGAAACCTGAGAGGTAGTGATCCCACCTAATAGAAAACCACACCTGGTATAATATGAAGCTACTAAGATTTGATGTTTTGTAAAGATGGTGGAAGGGCCTACATTTGTCCGGTACATTAAGTTACCCATTTGGTCCATAGCTAGATGGGAGGATATCTGCAACAAGTTTAAATATCAGTTCATTTCCACCACCAATAAGGCTAGTATATTCTACCTCTTCAAGTGAAATCAAAGTCTAGATGACCAATTATTAGACTTTGTCTCCAGGTGGAAGGGCCTCACTTACTCACTCAACATGTCTCTAACTCTGAAATAACTGCTAATTTTGGGAATAGGAAATGTGAAGAAGAAACTATAACCTTATCTCATCAATCAAAACATTCCATGTAGATTTTAGGATTTCTCTAACATAGATCATAATCTAGAAGAATACGTTCATCAACCCATATAGGCACGTCCATTGCCTCCAACAACTCTTATATGAAGATTCTCAATAGACAATACCACATCCTGTTCACAAATAGTCGACCTTAGAATACTAAAATTGTTACAGGAAGATACACTTCCACAACCTCACTGAGGGACACCACCGTACGGTCAGCCTCTGTCTCTGAATGTCTTCCCTCAAAATCGGCATGCGCCACTACAAAAGGTACCATTGTCACCAAGGAATGAAAAATAGGTTTAACCACCTCCCAAGGCTTCGTCCTCTCAAAGGGCCATAATACTACATCCCCATCGCTGGATCAGATATTTATAGCCAACATATTCAATGAGGCACATGTCCCTAGAGACATCTGGAGTGCGTTGGATCAAGGAATCCTATTGTTTCCAGAATGCAGGTGGCCCAAACTGTTTTATCTCCCTGGTTTCCCAAATTACTCCCCTATCACCAGTATCCTTGAATAATACTCAAGAATATCATTGGGTTCAAAGACTGGATCTGAGAGAAAGATGATAATGATGTAGGTAGATTGGATTTGGGACTGACATGGGTCGGTTGTGTGTCTGAAATGCTTTATAGTGATAGGGAGGGTGAAGGTAAGTATGTATCTCACTATAGGTATCAAAAGTAAGATGACCGAATAACACGCATGGAAGATTCTCAGACCCATGTAATTATTTATGCCCATTGGAATAATCCTGCGACATACGAGGTCAATGTGGAATCGCCAGCCACTACCTCTATATTAACACCTCAATCATCACCACTATTGAAGTTGAGGTGATTACAATTCAAGGGATATCGAATGCCACATATTTTTTCAAATACTCCCCATACACTCGATGATTTCAAGCCCCTGGACATGGAAGTTGCCTCCATAATTATCCCAACAGAGGGATCCTTGAGTGATGATCATGAGTATGAATCAATGATTTCTATAGAAATAGTGGACACTTACAAGGTTAATAAAGATGATGAATTCCATGAGGGCCCTTTTAACATCACAAGTCAATGCCATCATCGACGGAGCCATTGGTATGGGAATCATCCGAATGTTCATGCTAGTGATCCGAATCATGTTTTTCATCCCACCATGACCAGACAGAAGACCCAATGCAGAGCTCTAAATGAGAATCCTTCTAATCCTATTTCATTATATCCACCGCACAACAGTTCATATTTCTTGAACTGGAAGAGTCACCACGACTGCGCTATGAGCATACATGTTCGATTGTGGACAGACCACAGTCATCTAGATGTCAACTGGTGGGAACACTCCATGGGTAAATTGATGAGCAGCGTGATATCCCCAACAGTAGCTAGAATCATCCATTTCAAAAATAAATTCCTATCATACCTCCTTCCATTGAGAAACCCCATATCGGCAGAAGTGTGTGCCTCGCATGAAAATATGATGTACTTAAGAACATTTCTACCATTACTACAAGGCTCTCAATCTTCTAGGCTCTACACCTATTTGTAGACATGTGTGAATCCCTCACATAGTATTTATGAATCCCCCTATAGTTTGAGTCATAGGTAGTGGCCTAAGAAGCCTTTTATGATGAGGAATTAAAGCATGAAGAATGTCAGGTCATCATTTCTTTCATAGGATATGATGAAGGTTATCCTATATCGGGTAACATCCTCCCACTGTAAATCACTGGTTTTTTCAATGAAGTGGAAATATGTTGCTGTCTCATCGACAACGGTTCTATGATCAATCTCATCCCAACTTATATTCTACACATGTTAAGACTGCTTGAAGTAGATCTAGATGCATATAACACGATGATTCAAAGTTATGACAGGACAAAGCAGATGCTTATTGAAAAAATCCACATGAAGACCCAATTGAGTGACCTAATTTCAAACACAGAGTTCATGGTTGTCTCACCTGATACTTCCCACAATGCACTAATGGTTATACCATGGCTCCATATTCACATGAATATCCCAACCTCATACCTCCAATGCCTCATGAAAACCAGTAATTTTCAAGTCGGAGTGCTACAAGGTTATTAATCTCCCTTCCGAACCATGGGTAGACCTAGATGATTCTTAGATTTTCCAAATTCACAAGTTGGAGGCCACGACCACAGACATGGGACAATTCTTTTAATCTCTTGTAAAATGGGAAATCCCTTTCCACAATTTAAAGAACATATGAAGATCACTTTGTAATCCTACACGCATCAGGATCGAGTGATCCCAGAGCCCCTTACCCACATGGCTTATCAAGATGTTCACCCCATGGAAATGAAAATATGTCATACATTCTCATTTAATTAGGATAGGTTGAATGAAATAAATATGAATTTCCATGACTTATTTGATATCATCAAATGTGGCCCCATGTGTAGACGCCCTGATAGAACATATTGACATATTTTGTATAAATGGTTTCAACAGTGTGGGAGCCCTTTGATAAATATTCCACCACCACATAGGTTGGACCTTTCATTCTGTTAGGGTCAAATAAGTTAGAATAATTTCCTCCTAACGATGACTGTTTCATTCTAAATGATGAATAAAATTTGAAGGGCTCCACCCCCCCTGTGTTTGGGGAAGGTGTCTCCACAACCAGTACATGTGAACCTCCACTCCAAGGCTGATCAAAATCCAACAGTTCACGTCACTACCATGTCAGTAGAGGAGTAGAAACAATATGTGGATTTCCTGAAGCAGCATCGATATGTATTCTCTTTGAGATCCAGAGAGATTCCATTACAATATTTTTAGGATTCCATCCACCACCTTGGTCTCCTAAAGAACCATAGAGGGTTGAAACAGAGCCCCAGAAATATGCACCCATCTCACAGTTGTATGGTCTTGGACATAGATGATAAGGTCATCAAAGCCAACTATGTCAAGGAAGTCCAATACTCAAAATGGATAGCCAAAATGTTTCTCATCCTAATGGAGAATAGACATATTAGAGTCTGCATCGTCTTCTAGGATATCAACAGTCACTGTCTGAAGTTTTATTTTCCCCTTCCTATGATAGATCTGTTGATCTGCCCTACTCCTGGATTATGCTTCCCCCTTTCATGTATGGGTATTCTAGATATAATCTAATCTGAATGTCCCGTGAGGGGGAATAGTCTCCCACCATAAAAGAACTTCATGGTTTATTTTGTTACCAAGTAATTCCTTTCAGTCTAAATAATTCTAGTTCCACATATCAGTGTTCCATGAACAGCATATTCAAGTCGATCCTCAACACATTTGTGGAATTAAATGTGGAAAATTTGGTGATCAGATACTGCAAGTGTTGAGACCATCTTAGAGATCTTGAAAAAGGTGTTCATCTCCCTCCACTCCCAGCATTTTATGTTGAACCTCATGAAGTGTGACATCAGGGTTACATCTAGAATGCTTCACATATTTGTTGTCAAATATAGAGGCATAGATATTGATCTAGAGAAGCTCATGACCTTCAGTTAGATGCCTCCTCTGAGCAATATTTGGGGGCTCCGAAGATTTTTTGGCCACATGGACTACATACACCGATTGATTTCAAATCAAACTAGCATGTTTAATACCATCTCTCATCCCATGAATAATGTTTCTGACTACCATAGGGATGAAGAGTGTCAGGAAGATTTTGAGTAAATCATGTGTTATCATCTATAACCTATGATTATGAGGCCACCTATCTTTAGAAAGTAAATGGCCTATTATGTGACCACCCTAGAATGGTCCCTCTGTTCTCTTATCTCCTTGAAGAACAATTAGGTAATTGAGAATAGTTTATACTATCTCAAACACAAGCTCCTTGGTACAGAGACTATATATTATTCTATTGAGAAGAGATACCTTGCATTGGTATTCATGGTCAAATAATTTTGACATTAATTGCTCTAGTATGAGATACAATTAGTGTTTCGCATGGAACCACTGATGAATATTTTGAATTGTCCCATGTAAATAGGCCATATAGCTCAGTTGGCAGTAATCCTTAAGATGTATTACATCAGGTTTTTCCAAAAAAATATCAAAGGTCAGGGACTGGAAAACATTCCTACTACCCATCTATCCCCTAAAAAGATGTCAATAGTTATTGACATCCAATATGATGAAATATTCTCTGTGAGTCAATCCATTCTATGTTACAATATTCACATTGATGGCTCTCTATGAATCCCTACCGATATAAGACTCAATGATCTCAAGAATAAATGAGTTGGCATGGGTATCGTCTTCATTATGATAGTATAGTTTGTCCTTCCCTATTCATTCTTATTATCAGAAGGTTGCACCAACAATGAGGTTGGGTATCAAGCCCTCTTCCTCAGTCTTGAGTTGGACTCTGAGATTTATGTTTCCCACATTCATGTGAATGGAAGCTCCGAACTGGTCATCATGAAGGCCAACAACAAATACATCATTATGAATCCAGAGTATGTACCACTATTTTGAACCACATGCTAGTTAATTACCAATTTTCATTCCTGTAATGATGTTACTCATCTTACCTAGTAGTAGAATGGCTGAGCTGATGCCTTGGATAACCTTACTGTATCTCTCGCATATCCAGACCAGGATGATTTGATCATCCATGTTGCACATTAAAGATTCATCTCTCCCGTCACTCCATATGATGATGATATCCAACTAGTAATCCACTTTACCACTAATATCTCTACATCAATACATCCTGATCCCCTTGGAAAAGAACCATAAGAGACCCCTGATTGGATAACTCCTTTTATCATGTACCTATAGAGTGGTAATCTCTTTATTGACTGATATGAACATGAGTGAGTACATCGGCGTGCATTTTAATTCACTCTCAATAGTGGTACTATTCATGAAATGATCCTTTACAAATTTGGGTTTGATGGGGTTCTCCACCATTACATTCATGGAGTTGAGATTTCCCCGGTTAAGTACGATGTTCATGCTAGTTTTTATAGATATCGTCTACCAAGGATCATGCTCTCCCACCAGACCAGATGTTTGGGAAAAATATGGACCACCAGGATCCATGTCTGTATCGAGTTTTCCAAGAGGTTCTAGTGTTCCTGATCCATGTAAATTATTTTTCATTGGTCGTCGAAGCCTCTATAGACTACCATGTACTATTGTCCCTTTTCGTTCTGGGGACTCGATGTCATTATACCTTATCCACTAGAGATATCTCTCCATTTTAGGTTCATCCTGGCAGATACCGATTTCTTTTCCAAGTAGATAGATTCAATTCCTCTGAGGAATCAAGGCCTACTATATCATTGATTTTTTGAGCTACACTATCATCCATAGATTTGAAGTCCCTCACATCTTCCTCGATGATAAATGAACTGACTATCATGTAAGATAGATGAATAAATTATCCACAATGTGCAATATCAATTCCAATCATACCACTAACTATCAATCTCATGAAAATGGTTAGATCAAGGTGTTTAAAAAACCCCATCTCACATTTTACAGAAGATGGTCAATTAGAAAAAGAATATATATCTCAGAAATCATCCCAACACTCTCGGGTATTACCATACAATGACTCATAATTCCACCCATGTGACCCCATATTCTTTGGTTTATGGAAAATAGTTGGTATTTATCAATGATATTTTGTCACCATCACTTCACACAACTTTTTATGATTAGAAAACATTAGACGTGCTAGATGTAGACTATTTGGATGGACTGGAATCCCTCAATGTGAATAATCTTTTTTCCATTTGCAATTTAGAGATTCATCAGAACATGATATCCCTAACTTTCCATAATAAATATATCCTCAATTCCTTCCTTCAAATTGACACTGTATTGGCCTTGAACAAGCTAATGGTACTCTATAGGAAGCCTCTATGGTTGGAACCCTAATGGTAGGGACCCTATATCATTCATATGGTTTACCCCAATCATACATACTCCCTGGTCACCAAAGATATTGAGCGTATCACTCCTCCCACCAATGCCAAATTCCTATAATAATACATTGCAGGAGTGGTCCCACTCATCCTTCCTGAAAAAAACTAAAAACCTCCCAAGCTCTACCACCATAACATATGATCCCCCCCATCTTGAATAACAATAAAATATATGCTATAATATTACTACATAGTCCAATCTCTATAACATTAAACTAATATCTATTTCATCCTTATCAAAATAAGACGAACTGCACTAAAACATTTTACCCCTTTCTTAGTATCCTCTCCACATTTTGTCTTACCCTACTTGATCCCTTAAACCTCTTTACAACCTCTCTACATTCATAGTGGTGTTGTGGTTTAGGACCTATAGTGTTGGATCATGTATGTACATGATCTCAATCAATTTCCATGCTACACACGTCCCTTTTTGTGTCTTCATCATCTTTCACATCTAAATGGACCCCCTAGTAGTATGGATGCTCACCATATGGATCACCCACTATTTTGGACCAACATCTTAAATGATTTCAATCTATATATGAGACAGGCCCCACATCGAGATTATAGTAAATTATCAACCGTTATTGGGTTTTTCCTATCTCAGGTCACATGATATGGATACTCTGCTTCGAATACAATCCATAATTATCCTCCAAAATTACAATGACTCCATTTGGCCTTAATATTGGTTTCTTGATTCACAAGAAATTCCATTTAATCTGTTCAGACAGAGCTTTAACACTCTCAGTTTTATTCTTCTGTGCACTTTTTCTCGTCGAGAGGACGAAACGACATCATGGGGACTTCTTTTACTCTACTCCTTTGTTCACCACCATATGAATCATTATGTTGTACATATATTCTCTTCCCTTCTTTCCCAAACTATTCATGGTTCATGTGGGATTATGGATATGGGTAACGTTCACACCCATATAGAAGAATCACACTTCCCCTTGGTATGAGATCTACGACCCTAAACTATGATCCTTTACATCATTATCTTATTATATTAAACTATGACTCTATCTTTTGGGATGTGTAATTATTAAAACCCCACCTGTATGATGTCTTTGTTCAAGAAAATGTTTCTCCATTAGCATTGGACCTCTACCATGCGACATTTCATAAGAACTTGTTGCTTGATTCTCCCCTAGTGAGATATGTTGGGGTTCCCATATACATCACCGATGGGTCTAACCACAGAGTCATGATCCTTTACACCCCTTCTTGGTATGGTATTTCTTATGATGAATGGTGTATATTGATGTGAAATTGTTTTTTCATCATTCTCATAGATTTTCCCCCAAGCGCTATACTTTACCTCTAAGTCCCATGCGGTCCAAACACTACGGCCTTTAAACTACGACTTCTAGTTTCCTATTTTCCAGGATATTAATCTATGTAATAACTATGATTTTCCATGACTGAGTTGATATTTCATCCTTTGGTATTGGCCAGATACCATTCCATCTTCATGAAAAACATATGGATTGATTATAATTATCATGGGATATATAGTGACTCTTAGACTCCTCGTTTATTGTTAAGATGTAATCACATTCATCTTTCTGAACTCTTTCCACTATCCACCTTTCATGATCATGTGGGGTGGCATGGACATTTTCTTTCATCATTCATGTCATGTTTATGTAGTTCACTACATATCTCTCCATTGGGGTGGCCATGAACATTAACACATGACCTTAATATGGGTCCCCATCATGGATAAGTTTAGGATTACCCATAACAATTTTGGGATGCTTCATTTTCCTTGATAAAGATGATTACCCCCAATAATGTTGGTTTTTAACCATTCAGTGATTCATAAAATACATTCAGATTGATTCCATCCCTCATTGGATTCCAAGGGATTCCCATGAACCTCACCTCTGGCCCAACCATAGGTTCATTAACCCTTCTGGCTCTTCACCACTAGTTATGGTCCAAAGTATGCGACCTAAAATTAGGAATCTGTAGTATGTGTAACAAGCCATTAAACTATTAAGAAGGGGCTAGGACGTATGACTTTAAACTATGTACAGTGTCCTGGTCATAATATGTAAAACAATATTGTATATCGACTTCATCACATGATGCTAAAATACACAATAATCATCCTCATTTTCTTGATGTAAGACCACAAGGAATTCTTGGACCTCACCAAAAATATCCTATTTTCAATAGATTTGATCATCTCTCAGACCCGTCTACTCACCCAATGTACTGTCAACCTGATGTCATAATTTCAAAAATGTTGCACTTTATTCTTCCATCCCATCATTCCATCACCACGCTTTGTGTAGCCTCAATTTTGAATCTGTAACAACCCAGTTCCGAAATCCACCCAGAGGCACCCCTTAACCGGTTGGTCACTTGGCCTCAAGCACATTTTCCCGAATTCCAGAGGTTGCTGACTAGCAGCAAGGTACTTGGGTGTGATAGTAGAGATACTATGCCCTCATTGGAAGAGTACACAGTGGATGAGAAACAATATACAATAGAAAAAGGAGTAATAAACCATACACAAGTGAACAATGGATGACTGGAAATAATAACAATGGGAGAAATTCATAATAAATGATGCATGATACATATGTCTAGGAAAATATTGAAACAAGTCACAATACTGAATACAAAAGTACTGAAACAAAGTAAAAAAGAAAATATAAATATCTCCTCAGCATCGTATTCCTAGGCTTGGTCCCATGCTCTCCAGCACCATGGCAAGTCAACTACCTGAAGTAGAAGGGAAATTTCCCTTATCTATACCTACAACAATATTATCTGTTTGGTCCCAAAAGCATCGCCCAAAGAGGTTGTCAGAATAAATACCAGAAGGAAACCACCTGAGGATCTATGCCTAATAGTCAGTGAATATATGGCAGGTAAAATTACAGAAAGAAGTAAATAGGAAAATACTCAGCAGTAAAAAATCCACAGTTCTAATATCAAGAAACAACTAAAAATCATCTAAACACAAATAGGTAAACCTCTGAGAAGTACTCAATGCAATCCCCTTTGGTCCTACCTAACAAGTACCAACAACCCCCTGGGCAGTACACTTAGCCTAACCCCTCTGGTTTGGTCATACAAAAATTATAAGACTCTCTGAAGAAGAAGAGTCGACCAATTCCCCTTATAGTCTAAGGTAGTCAGGGAATCTCTGAGGAAGCACACAAGGTCAATTCCCCTTATAGCCCCAAGGTCAAGAGACTCTATGAGGAAACTCACTTGGTCAATTCCTCTTATAGCCCCAATTTGTTCACAGACTCTCTGAGTAAGATCACCTAGTCATTTCCCATTATACCCTAGAGTGGTTCAAGGTAATTCGAGTAAAACAAAGACCCTCTAAGGAAGCTCACTCGGTCTATCCCCTTATAGTCTATAATGCTCAAAGACTCTCTAAGGAAGCTCACTCGGTCTATCCCCATATAGTATATAATGTCCAAATACTCTCTGAGAAATCTCACTTATCTATAATTTTATAGTCTATAATGTCCAAATACTATCTGAATAAGCTAACTCGGTCTATCCTATTTTAGTCCATAACACCAGGTTCTCACGATCCCGTCTAATTCAAATCATAGAAATTTTATAAGGACAAAGAAAACCTAAAGAACTACTTGGATAACCAGTCAACATCATCTCAAGCATGTCAGAAAAAAACACTGCATCCTAAGTCCACAAGGCATAGAGAACAGGTAAATGACCAATAGGATAAACTGGACCAAAAAGTCGTAAATAGAAAAATGTGTGAGAAAAACATTCAAGGATTATTAATCAACCCAATTCATATAAAATTTAACTCTACATGGTCATACAAGCATGGAAGGAAAACAACAGGGGTAAAACTGTAAACACACAATACCCCATTGAAGGGTATCGGTGTATTTTGCACATAATACTCAAAGACATCGAACAAAAAGGAACAAACAACCTACCCCGGGGTTCGGAGTTCAATATACATGAACCACGATGCTTGAATCTCTTTGGAACATCATAGATCTCTAAAAAAATCCAAAACGTTCAACCCACGATATCTTGTAAAAGAAGAGAAATTGGAAAACAAGGCTCAAGAAAAAGAGAGAACTCACTGATGGGATTCCAACACAATCAACTGTGCTCGAATCAAAGGACGGAAAATGTATCGAGGGCTCGTCGAAGATCCATGGATGCTCGGCGCTCTCGGGGGAACAAAACCTAGAAGGAGTGGATTCTGTCTGTTAGACGTGACCCTATTCCATTTAATGAATAAAAATAATGTACATGGCGTATACTTTTGGAGTACATAGTGTGTGCTCTACTTTTCCGTACTCCACTTTAAGTGGCCTCCACGTCACCCCACATGACTGTGTGTGTGGCCAGAACACGGCTAGCACACAGCCTCCTGCGACAACGAAGTACGAGGCATGTAATCATAAAGTACATGGCCTGTACTTCAAAAATTTCCAGAAACTCATATTTTCTAAAAAACTCCATAAAAAGGAAAAACATACATGAAAAAGAAAATTCTAGTTCTTACAAACTTCCCACCTTAAAGAAATTCGTCCCTGAATTTACCTAGTGTGGCATAGAATAAGAATCATCAAACAAATACTTCAACTGTGATCGTACGTCAGCCTCCCTCTCCCAAGTCTCATCTTGTACATGCCTGTTATGCCAAAGCACTCGTACCAGAGGAACAGACCGGCCATGGAGAACCTTTGTACTGCGATCCAGAATCCGGATAGGATGCTCATCAAACGATGAATCCCCTTCGAGCTCAACCTCCATGGGTTGAAAGACATGAGACAAGACTGAGACGTAACATCGAAGCTGAGAAACGTGGAATCTATCATGCATAGCCTGACACCTCTGAGGTAACTGAAACCGATAGGAAACCGACCCAACTCTCTCCAACACCTAAAATGTCACAACGTACCATGGTGAAAGCTTAACCTATCTCTTAATCATCTTGTGTCCCAACCTCTATGTGACACACAGAAAAACCTGATCCCCAACATCAAACTCCAGATGTCATCTCCGCTGATCAGCATAAGACTTTTTTCAAGATTGTGCAGTAGCCATCCTCTTCCGAATAAATTCTATCTGCTCTATAGTCTCCTGAACAAGATGAGGTCCCATCAAATATCCCTCTCGGGCCTCCAACCAACATAACGGTGATCGACATGTCCTAGCATACAAAGCCTCATAAGGTTCCATCTGAATTGTTTTTTGAAAACTATTTTTGTAGGAAAATTCTACAAGAGGTATATGCTTCTCCCAAGAACCTCCAAAATCCATAATTCTTGCTTAGAGCATGTCCTCAAGAACCTAAATCGTATGCTCAGACTGGCCGTATTTCTGGGTATTGTATGCTATAGTCAAAAGTACCTGTGTTCCCAAAGCCTTATGAATCCCTTTCCAAACCCAAGAAGTAAAACATGCATCCCTATATGATACAATGGAGTGTATAACAACATGCATACGTACAATCTCTCGGATTTACATTCTTCCCAACTCATTAACACTAAAGGTCTCATTGATCGGAAAAAAGTGACAAACTTTCAGGATCCTGTCAATGACAACACATACTAAATCATTTCCTCAAGGTGACCTCAGCAACCCTGTCATGAAATCCATCGTGATGTCGTTCCACTTCCTCTTGGGAATGAGGAAATGCTTCAGAAGCCCTGTTGGTTGCTGATTCTCCGCCTTCACATACTGACAAGTGGAACACATCATGAAGAACCCAACAACATCCCTCTTCATACCTGGCCACCAATACTAATGGTGTAGATCACAATACATCTTGGTGACGCCAGGATGAAATACCCAAACTAAGGAATAAAAGTCTTGCATTAGCTCCTCGTGTATATCTGCTAGCACCCATATGTGCCCCTAGAAATGCAAGATCTTATCCTCACCTATAGTCCATCCAGGAATAGGGTCCTCTCCTGACATTCTTTCCCATGGGATTAGGCCTTCAAAATCTGATAGCTACCTCATTCGTACTCGATCAAGATGGGTAGAGGTAACAGCTACAGAAAATAGAAAACTCGGCCCCTGTCTATTGTGAACCTCAAAATGAATCTCAGAGAACAGAACCATAAACTTCCACTCACTGCTGGCCTCCTGAACTGCCTGTATCTGATTCCTCTTGCTTAGTGCATCATCCCCATCATTGCCTTTGCAAGGCATGTAGGAATGCTGAAAGTGAAAGGACTGAATTTACTAAACCCACCCTTTCTGCCTCAAATTCAAATCACACTGAGTGAAAATGTACTTGAGACTTATGTGGTCGGTGAAAATCACAGTATTATCTCTTTGAATATAGTGTCTCTAACATCGTAAGGCATGAAAAAAAGCTCCCAACTCTAGATCGTGCATCAGGTAATTCCTCTCATGTGGCTTCAACTGACGAGACCCGTATTCAAACACTCTATCTCCCTACATAAGAACAGCTCCCAGCCTGATACCTGATGCATCATAGTAAATAGTATATCTCTTGCCCAGCCTTTGAAAGACTAGTATCGGTGCTGAAGTCAACCTCCCTTTTAGATCCTGAAAGGCTGACTCACAAGAATCTTACCATAAGAACTTTTCACCCTTCTTGGTCAGACCTGTTAGCGGTGCTCCTAAGTGTGAAAAGTCCTTAATAAAGCGTCTGTAGTATCCATCCATCCCTAGAAAACTCCTCACCTCAAATACCTTCTTCCGATGCTCCCGGGAAACTAATTCCCTCTATTTCTATGGGTTTTTGATACTCCTATCTCTAAGATAACATGACCCAAAAATTGGATTTGGTCCATACAAAAGTGGAACTTTGAGAGATTAGCATATAATTGGTGCTCCCTCGGTGTACTCAAAATGATAACAAGATGGGTAGCTTGTTCATGTCAAGTGTGAGATTGCACCGAGATATCATCCACGAAAACAACCACAAATGAATCCATGTATGGATTTAACACTTGGTTCATCATTTCCTTGAAAACTACAGGAACATTCATGAGACCGAACGATATAAAAATATACTCGTATAGACCATACTTGCTCTGGAAAGCTGTAAGAAGAATATCAGATGGTCTAACATGAAACGGATGATAACCGGACCTCATGTCAATCTTCGTGAACACCCGGGATCCTCGAAGCTGTTCAAAGAGGTCATAAATCATAGGAAAGGGATATCAGTTCTTGACTTTTAATTGTTTAGACTTCTGATAGTCCACACAATGTCTGAGGGTACCATATTCCTTCTTCGTGAATAGGGACGACGAACCCCAAGGAGAAGTACTGGGTCAGATGAAACCCTTGGCCAGCAACTCCTCTAACTATTTCTTGAGCGTCTGAAACTCTGGTGTAGCCATTTTATAAGCAGGAAGGGACCCTGGTGCCTGCCCTAGCACATGATCAATAGAATATTCTACATCATGTTCTGGAGGAAAACATGAAAATCCTTCTGGAAAGACATCCCTAAAACGATCCACCACTGGCAGATTGTCCAACAGTGAAGTCATGTGGTTATCCAGATTTATATGGGCAATCTGGGCTATAACTCCTCCTAACCCAAGATGCTCTGGACCTGATCTACTCACTTGGACATCCCACTCGCCCTTGTGAAGAAAAGATCCACCCTTAGATGATATGAAACTCTTCATATGGCAATAGAAATCAAAAACTTCCCGGAAGGGAACTAACCAGTACATCCCGATAATGACATCATAACCTTTCATCTCTAAGACATAAAAGTTCCATAGAAGGTGACACCCACCGACCTCTATAGTGCACTCCTTGCATTGACATACACTAGCTGTACTAGTCCCCAATGATGTGTCTTTTGTCAAGATGTTGGAAGAAGAAATAATTAAGAGAGAAAGACTATCCACAAAAACGACAGAAATAACGTTATCAGAATCCCCTATATCGAAAAGATTTGAAGCCAAAACTGATGTTACTAAGATCGTACCTCGAACGGTTGAAGGTTTGGGATCCTGCTCTACTGCAATAGTCTGGCCTACTCCATGGCCCTGTGACCGTACCTAATGACTCTAAGCTAATCCACTCTAATGTAACTGGTAGACTGCTGACTGACCACCAAGGCCACGAGCTCCACCTCACCCGAATGGCCGGAAGTACTCCAGTTCCCATACTGGGGAGAAACTGGTGATTCTTCTTCTGAATACAGGGTCATAGAAGAACCCCTGCCACCAGTTGCAGGTGAGAGGATCTGAAATAAATGCTGAAGATGGCCCAAATTTCCGCATGATTGACACTACATTGAGTCTTTCTAGCACTGAGGTCTAGTATTCCCACTCCTCCCACATTGTTAGCATACTACCCAGATGCTTGAAGATACATCCCTCCTTCTTTGATCTCCTCAAGTAGAATCCTTGCTGTGCTTCCTGCTATCAGTAGGAGGAACACTAACTCTGGATGTCGAACCGCCCTGGCTCACTACTCCAGAATACCTCATATTGTGCTCAGTTATCAGTGCCTAGTTGACGATGCATGATATTGAAGTCAACCTGAAGATGTTCTCTTGCGACCGGATGTCATGCCTCAGACCATCCTCGATCTTCCATGAATGGAACAACTCATCGCCTCCTAGAATAGGTGTGAAATGTTGTAGCTCAGTAAAGTGAGATGAGTACACCATAATAGAAAGAGTACCCAGATTCATGCTCATGAAATCCAGGGCTCTATCAGCCCTTAAGGTCTCTGGGTCAATGTAATCATAAAAGATATGCTGGAACTCCTCACAAGACGTATTCTGGTGGTTCCCCACCTGTGAGATCACCTCCCACCACCTCTTGGCGGAGTCTCGTAGCATATAGGTAGAGATCTTCACCCTCTTCTCTGGAGGTATCTCCAGATGCTCGAAGATTGTCAGCGTGGCCTCTAGCCATGATTCTGCATCCTGGGGTCATCAATCCCCTAAGAAAGTAGGAGGATGTTGCTACTTAAAAACCCACATCAATTCTTCCATCAACGGGGCAAGAGACAAAGCCCCCTAAAAATCCTGCATCATCCCCACAAAGCCATCCCTGAACTGTGCATCATCACCTGTGCTAGGTATAATGGCTTTTGTCAAGGATGGCACAACATGAGGATCTTCTGGAAGTCCCTAATAATCCATATATGGGGTTTGATCACCATCCTCCAACTGGCGTACAACTGGAGGACGTCTTGGTGGATAATTCTGAAAGGTCAAATGCACACCATAGATTAGGATTATCAAGGACTGAAAACATAAGAGTACAAGAAGGGAACAGGAGAAAAAAAAATTCATGTTTTACAATACATGACTACACGGCATGTATAAAAACTAAACGGCGTGTTCCCTAAAGTCATCACATTGGCAGGTACTTCTAAACCAACTTTTCATGTAACACCCCATCCACACGGCGTGTTGTCCTCACACACGGAGTGTACATGAACTCTATTCCTCTTCCCCAAGTCTCCTTACACTGATAACCCACATGTTCCTCTTAATCCTAGACTATACAACATATTCACAAAGGACACGGCATGTACTAGAAAAGTTTCAACAACCCATGTTGTTAGCTACACAGCCAGCTACATTGTTCACTCTACATGGCATGCTCCATGTTCCCATGGCGTGTTATTGATGGATTTCCCCAACCCGTGTTGATCGTGACTTGGCTGGGTACCTAGATTACACTGCACGGAATGTAAAATCATGACACGACATGTATAGTTGATGTTTCATCCATTAATTTCATTAGTCGCATGAGTAGACACATGGTCACTATAGAACGACATGTATGTACTGTACATGGTGTGTTCATACAAAATTTTTCACAACCCCATGTACCTACCCACACAGTCAGTGACATGCTTAAAAACTACACGGTGTGTATTCATAAAGTACACACCGTGTATTCTGGGTTTTTCCAGACAGTAGCCTTAGAAACTACTATGGAGCCCAAAAAACACATAATATAAGCGTAAAGGTTCCAAATTCCGATCTGGGAGGGCCTCTACTCCCGGCGAATCAATGCTTGGCATCTTATAAAAGCGAAAAAAGTCAATGATCCACCATGTTCTGATTCATGAGGGACAATAACACCTCAAGAATCAAAATTTGGCATTCCTTCAAAAAAGACCGTACATATAGAAATACCTACTGAATGTAGGTATTCTATCAAGCATCTATCACAACAACATGAATATTCTACACAATATCTATCACAACAACATGACATCTCTAATTCACCCTAAATGGAATGACAAAAATTCTTGACATGTGATTTCTAGCATGTGCCTATATGATTCTTGAGAGGGAATACCCTCATCTCATCGTGTTGCGAATCAAATAGAACCCCAATAATATTAATAATAATATCACAAAACTTGTGAGTCACCCATCGGTGAAAATCAGATCAATCGTAAACATGAAAAACTAGAAGAAATTGCAATAAACAATGTAGATTGGCTTTCCCTGTACACGAGTTAGCTACTCCTAGGCACAAACTATTACCAAGTACCTATTCCATCCTATCCCTGTCTATAGGCACGAAACAGTAAGTCAAGAGAAAAGAATTTCTCTGATACCACTTTGTAACGTCTCGATTCCAGAACCAGCCTAGAGGCACCCCATACCCGATTGGTCTCATGGAATCAAGAGAATTTCCCTGAACACCAGAGGTTGTTGACTAGTAGCGAGGGCCTTGGGTGTGATTGTGGGGAAACTATTCCCCCATTAGCAGAGTACACAATAGATGAGAATCAATATACAATAGCAGAAGCAGTAATAATCCATACACAAGTGAATAATGGAAGACTAGAGATAATAACCACTAGAAAAATGCATAATAAATTATGCATGATACATAGGTCTAGGAAAAAAGCCAAACAAGTCACAATGCTAAATATGAAAGTACTGAACCAAAGCACAAAAGAAAAGATAAACACCTCTTCAGCATCGCAAGCCCAGGATTGGTCCCATGCTATCCAGATACATATCAAGTCAAGTACATAAAGTGGAAGGTTGCTTTCCCTTAAATATACCTATAATAATATAATCTGTTTTGGGCCCAAAAGAATGTCCCAAATAGGGTGTGAGACTATATCCTAGTAGTAAACCACATAAAGATCTGTGCATAATAGTCAGTGAATATATGGCAGCTAAAAGTACAGAAAGTAGTAAACATGAAAAATACTCAGCAGTAAACAATCCACAGTTCTAATATCAAGAAAAAGCTAACAAGAAGCTAAACGAAAACATTTAAACCTTTGGGAAGTACTCACATCTATCCCCTTTGGTACTACTTAACAAGTACCAACAACCCTCTGGGAATTACACTCAGCCTAACCCCTTTGGTTTGTTCATACAAAAATTATAAGACTATCTATGGAATCTCACTAGGTCAATTTCTCATATAGTCTATTGTAGTCAGGGACTCTCTGAGGAAGCAGAGAAGGTTAATTCCCTTTATCGACCTGATGTCAAGAGACTCTCAGAGGAAGCTCACTCTGTCACTTTCTCTTATAGCCCAAGGTCATTCACAGTCTCTCTAAGGATGCTCACCCAGTCAATTCCCCTTATAACATGGAGTGGTTCAAGGTAATTCAATTAAAACAAATACTCTCTAAGGTAGATCGATCAGTCTATCCCCTTAGTCTATAATGTCATAATAATAACTAATGAATCTCACTTAGTCTATCCTCTTATAGTCTATAATGTCCAAAGACTCTATGAGGAAGCTCACTCAGTCAATCCTCATTTAGTCTATAACGCATGGTTCCCCTGGCCCCGTGTAATTCAATGCATAGTAACTCTATATGGACAATGTAAACCTAATGAACCACTAGGATAACCAGTCTACAACATTTCAATCATGTCTAAAAACAACACTCTATCCTACGACCACATGGCATGGAAATCAGGTAAACGACCAATAGGCTAAACAGGACTAAACAGTCATAAACAGAACAAAGTGTGAGCATAAAATTCAATTCATAGTAATCAACCCAATTCATATCCAATTTACCTCTACATAGGCATACAAGCATGGTAGTAAAACAACAGGGGTAAAACGGTAAACACGCAATTCCTCGTTCAAGGGTATTGGTGGAATTTTCACATAATACTCAAAGATATCAAACCGAAAGGCACAAACACCTACCTCAGGGTTAGGAGATCAATATACTTGAACCAAGATGCTTGAATCTCCTTGTAATTTCATAGATCTAAAAAAATGTATAAAAAATTCAACCCACGATAATTTGGAAAGGATGATAAATTGGAAAACAAGGCTCAAGCCGAAGAGACAACTCACTGATGTGATTCTAACGCATTCAACGGTGCTCGAATCAGAGGATGGATGAATTATCGAGGGCTTTTTGAAGATCTGTGGATTCTTAGAACTCTTAGAGGAATGAATCCTAGAAGGAGTGGTTTCGGTCTGTCAGACGCGACCCCAGTGCGTTTAATGAAAAAAAGTACACGGCGTGTACTTTTGAAGTACACGTCCTGTAGTCTACCATTATATACTCCATTTTGTGCGGCCTCCATGTCACCCCACATGACCATATGTGTGGCCAAAACACAGCCATCAAACGGAATCCTACAAAAATGAAGTACACGACGTGTAATCATAAAGTAAACGTCGTGTAATTAAAAAGATTCCAAAAACACATCTTTTCTCAAAAACTCTAGAAAGAGGAAAAACATACCTGAAAAGAAGATCCGGGTTCTTACAGAATCCTCATTACCTTTTAGTTTTGACAGAAACCCCTAATGGTTAGGAATCTTGGACTTATGTCTAACCTACTATCTTGGATCAATTTTCTAGAAGACAAGGGATGACACCATGAATTTTTTCCCTTGTTTTGGAATGCATTCAGCAATTGGTCCACATTTTATGGTTCCCATTTTAGGCTTACATGATGTGAATTCTATGTTTAGAATTTGGTAACCATTTATCATCCATCATCATTATTACCATATTATGGTAAAAAAATTTCCATATCATGATTCACACTTTCCATTCCCCTTCATTCTGATTTATTCCAACACCACTGGAATTATCCAATTTGTGTGTCGGATCTTATTGGGAAAGGCTACATTGGTTGTTTGAAGAACTCTATTCTATAACCATAGACCCCATCTTTCCTCTAGGATGTTCAGAGTTTTCATTCAAACCTCATATATCTGGTGATTTAATTGAACTCTTGTATCTAAGGAGAATAATTACATTTTCATCCTTTTTCTCACATTGGACATTACCCACTCGAGCTTAGGATTAATCAATTGTTATTTCCAAGATAACTTTTAGATGAAATGATCAATGTATATAACTAGACTCATGAACACAACCAAAATAATAATGAAATAATGAAAGAGTGTTTTTGAGTTTGTGCGAATTACAACCCCCATGGATTGAAGACTTTGATAGATTGGTGGACCTCTTTAATGGAGTGTCTCATCTCCACCAATATCTGGCTTGTGGCCTCCCAGATTTGATATTCCTTGCTAGGCTTCATCTCTTTTTCACTGGATCATTGGGAATGTTCATCATCCGTAATCTGTGACCAATCCTCATCATCTCAAACGTTATCCATCTATCAAGACGCTATCCCCATCAGCTCCTCAACCTCTACCGGTTGTTTTTTAATCACCTTATGAGTTCCAACTGTGTGTTGATGAAAGTAGAGTGTTCATTCAGCCTCTTGAGGTTTCTTTGTGTTGATAGACATCCTCCACTGATTGATGAAAATGAAGCCATCATCATATTCCCATATTTTCTCTACCATGTAATCTTGAATGATCATATGAGGGAATCTGTCATCCACTCCTCTAGTTCATAGATTGCATAGCCAAGAACGATGTCTCCCCATTGGATTACCCACTCAACTTGTGGGGTGTCTTTGATGAAGTGTTTGATCAGTTTCCATGATCGGTGGGGGATATCCATGATATCTTCTTCATAAGAAGCGGTCATGTCTTTTTCCTCTTGTTAATATGGTTCGTATTCCAGGAATGCTTCTAGAAGTTCACCAGTAGGGTCTACCTCTAGAATCCCATCAGATATAGTGGGGGTAAATGTCATTAGATAGGTCTTATCATTAGATTCCACCTCGATAATCTTAGTTTTTTTCTGTCCAATAACACTACCTACGGATGCAGCTACTCGGATTTTTTATCATGGGTGTCTAATTCCATGACAATTATAATTCCACACAGGAGATGGAAACCAGGGGCCCCAGCCACCCTACACAGTATTCCCAACTCCATTTCAAGAACTATTTAGCTAGAAATACTCAAATTTTAGTTAGACTAGTTTTACAGACAATAATTATGGATTTCTTGAGGTATAAGGTATAAATATATAAAATAATTTGTTTCTTCCTCAAGCCACTACCATAAGAACCCTAGGATGTGGCCCCCATATATTGTTGGAAGCTCTAACGATTCTGGAAGCGTAACCCCTCTTATCATAGCCCTACTAGATTCTTCCCTCAAAATTATCCAAGGTATAGATCACAAAGATACTTCCATTTTCATATAGGATCAATTTTTTTTATAAGGTACTCTCATACATGAAAAATGTAAGTTTAGAAGGCCTAGATGAACGATGAAAGTGCCACAATGGAATGGTTTGGAGTTCTCCTCATGAGTATTAAAAACACTACCATCTTTGATGTCGAAGAATTTCCTTCTTCCCGAGGGATCCACCTACTAGAATTTTCTCCGTAGGACGACACCTTAAATTTTTTATTTAAAGGTAAACTCTCCCTCAGCTCAGCAGAAGATGGTTGGGGTTGGATTTATTCTTTGAGAAGTACTTTCACCTTGTACTTCACTAGATGCATATTACCCCAAGAACAAATGATGTTTTTTAGATCGGTGATGTAATAATCCCCATCTTCCAGAGACACCATAATTTTGGCATTTTCATAGATGATCTCTGATAGATCCTTCCTAAGAGGGTTTAGGTGGCCCCATATTTGGTAATTATTTAAATTTATCTTGTTGATGTCCAATCTATTCCAACCCTTGGGAATATATAATCCTTACCCATATCTATGTGGGAATGTTGCTTCCTAGTAGATGGAGTGGATATCTTGGGGAACCCACTTGGTGGCCTCCCTTCTTGTTGTCTCTACTCATGTAGGATCACAGGGTCCACCACTGCCACATGTATCTTTCGAAGAAATGGTCCTAGAATTATTTTCCTTATCACTACCGCATCCCCAAATGATGGAATTTTCTTTCAATTTTATTATCCAAACCTCAAGGTTGAGGAGACAACACATCGTAAACATTGATTGTTCATTGATTCATAATGTTCCCTAGGTAGGCTGTTTCCCAGCTTGTTGCATACTCTTTAACCTGCCCATAAACAGTAGTAGGTGATGGCAGCTCATTCCAAATTTTCATATCCTTCAGCGTAAACATACGACACATCTACCTCATCTCACATGGATGATCCTAACGGTGTACCCACATCTATACATTCGGGGTCATTCAATGGATGAACTAGAATTGCCTCTTGATTTAGTGTTGGGTATAAGACTCACAGATAATATCACAATGCACCTATTCCCCAAGAAATCCACCCTGGAAGGCCAGATGGTAGTACTGATGCTTCTCAATTCTCTTAACTTCATCTGTAAACACCCATGATTATAGAAAAAATGAATGAAAGTTAATTCATCACCCATCCAAAAATTGTTTACTGAATGTGATGAAGTCATCTTGGTTGAAAGGCTCCCCACTACATTCAGAATGGCTGGTCGGATGTCTGAACAATGAGGAGAAATAGGGTTCGAATATTTGAAGACATTCATATGTGCCACTATCCAACCATATAGAAAGTTGAACTTTCTGCATAGCCACTTATCATTCTTCCCCTCACTGATGTTCCATAACACCTAGTGCAATTTTTCCAGCACCAAGATACCAAGGATGATGCATTGTACCATTTCCAACATTGACATATATGGAATGTTATTGGCTACAATCCCGTTTTTGTATCTCTGACTGACAACATCCAATCACAAATAAGATAAGAGATAAATATTGCCTACCCAACCACCATTTTATAATTAGTGTTGAAATTGTACCCCCATATCTTTCATTGGATGTCATCCATGATTTTTCATTAAGAATCTTCATTACTACCCCAGGCTCCATTCTGAAAAGTGGTAGTCCTTACTAGTAGCTTTTTAGGAACCTCATCCCCTTCAATGGAATGATCGGGTGGGAGGTTTAGTAGAATTATAAACCAAAAAATCAAATGGATGTCCCTCAACAACTGTATTTCATCGCCCAACACTAGGTCCATCAATGCCTTTTACAACTACAAAATGTTCTCTGAATCTACCCATGTGTTATCTGTATGAAGGAAATCTTCATAAATTGCCCCTAGAATGGCGATTACTAAAATATGGTGGAGGTCCCAATGGATCAGACTAACCTCTCCTTGGTGGAGATGTAATGTGTTGGTACATGATGGCCACCTTCAAAGTAACTCCATATTTATATGTTTAGGCTCATAGATATTAAATTAGGAATCCCACATAGGTTTAATAAGTCCTATCCACTTCTTCTCTTCCTCGAATTCATCATATGATGAACATACCATTTCAGCCAATAAAAAGTCATCTGTGACGTTTCCTCCATGGAATCAGTCCCAATTTTTGGTCCACCCCCTCTCTAGGTTACTTAAAGTCACCGTCAAAATGGTATGTTATTGAGGAGCATATACTTATAACATTAGAGCTTTAAAATCTACATTATTGTCTTGATTATGGAGGATGTTGGGAACGATAGTCATGTGTTCTTCCCATGTATATCCATCAAGAGGCATGAACCACTAGCGCTGACATATCATTCTCTAGAACCATTACCCCAGTTCATCCATAATTCCTGCCTTGATAATGATTTATCCCTCATACCAAATCTATATATCGACAGTCTTTTGCAGAGTGGATAGTTCTTTTTCCCTTTCTTTCACCAGCCCCATTTGGGACATTTGATCCGAGTGGCTTCACAGATATTCTCTAATACCAAGATTGTCCATATTTTCCTCCCATAAAGTGGCATCGACAATGAACTCCCAATCTACTTCGTGGTTGTCCATTCGGTTTGGGACTTTTTTTTTCTTTTCTATTCACAGAGCTCGATCATATAGACCTATTCCATAACCCCATCATAATGAGTGTTCATCAAGTGCACAGTCATAGAGCCTAAGGACTCATTTTTTGGTGTAGATAAAGAAGGGATTATGGTGCACTAGTTTGTTGAGAAGCATTCACAGAGCACTGATCCGTAAAGCCCAGTTTGTAATGCGCATTCGGGGAGTGCAGAGAATCATGATTAGAAAGCTCAAACACATGATATAAGGGAAATATGTTGAAAAATGGAGTGTCTTTTCATCCTATTTATTGGTTCCGACCACTTAGGTTTCGTGGTACTCATGGCTGCATTGAGATTCGCGGAGTTATCGCCAATATTTAGCCTCCCCCCTCTACGATTCAACATCACGATCAACATATATTTTTATGATATACCCTCAAAATTTTACCGTCATTATCTTCATAGCTCCCATTCCGAGGGGGGATTTTTCCAGGACAAAATTATGTGCCTTTGAAGAAATAAGTAAAGGACACAAAAAGTAAAAGGGTCTGCATCATGAAGCACCTTCACAAATACCTCCGGCACCGCGGCCACCACAAAGACACCTAGAATGATGATCGAAGATTGCCACAAATAAATTCTCAAAAACCAATGCAAATTTAGTGATAGAAACCTTCGCGATTCCAAGGATCATGACTGGAACCATTGAGAATACCACAAAGGCAGTGAGAAATTCCTTCACGAGTCCAAGGAACTTGATCAGAGCCTGCATGAATGAAAAAAAGGTAGTGATGGATGAAATTATGAGTCTAAGACAGAAGATGTATTTATCTTTTGATTATGAATTTAAATTT
This sequence comes from Viscum album, assembly GCA_963277665.1. Classification (NCBI taxonomy): domain Eukaryota; kingdom Viridiplantae; phylum Streptophyta; class Magnoliopsida; order Santalales; family Viscaceae; genus Viscum; species Viscum album. The sequence goes on from OY728120.1 coordinate 1,120,899,470, forward strand.
TATTTTCAACTTGTTTGTTGAATATTTTGAGGGCTAGTGCATATAAAAACTTGAACAACCCCAACTCCAAAGGGTCAACACCCTGACCTTTTACCTTCTGTGCTCTCAGTTCATGAAGTACCCTTTGGTCTGCAAACCAATGAGAAAATGAACCATCTAGGTTATTTGAGCATTGCGAGCCCAATTTACCCTTTTTCTACTTTACCACTTCTTCAAGAGGGTATGCCCTTCATGAAGGCATTTGACCATCCTGAAGGAACATTTCCCCTTTGGGGACTCGAAACATTGAGAAACACTCTATATTCATGAAGCACCTTCCTTGAACATGTAGACATTGTGCCTAGTATAGGTCACTATGGTTAATGATGTACCCTCCTTCATGAATCCCCTTCACATCATGAAGCCCCTCTCTATGTGTCCTTCCTCTTCATGAACCCTCTTCAATGCAGCCTCCTGGCTTATACGAAATGATTTCAGGTCGCATGAGTGGTGCTTCATGATGCGTTGTCCTACCTCATGCTTGTTTTCACATAAACGCTAATTTTTATTGCTTCTTCACATTGACATGCTATCATGGACTCCCAATGGATCACTTGACAACCCCATTAATAAATGGCAGTTTTGGTTCCTTCCCTTCACCATGTTTTAGAGTGCACCCATTTTTTATGTCCTAGTGGTGAGTAGTTTATCCTCATCATACGAGATTTAGGATGTTAAACTAACAAGAAACACCACATAATCAACAAATTTTTGTAAACAATGATCCCCACAAGAGTTATACGCCAGATATGTCCACTAATGGGATGGGCACCAACACCCTCTCAATCCTATTCTCCCATTGAACTTTTTCATCATGTGTGCTTCAGGAAGCACTTGCATAATCCCAATAAAACCTTGGTAGGGTGACCCCACTATGATGTCTATATCATCCTCATACATCAAGACACCCTCCTAGTGTTTCCCAATATTCATCTCCGCGGTCCACTAACTAGGTGTAAACCAACACCGCACCTCATTGATGCACAATTCATGACGTGATTGTCGGGTCTATTTTAGCCTATTATTTTTTACAATGAGCATGAATGACATAGGAATAGTGTATGAAATGACCACAAAATCCTCCTTGGGCCACTTACTAGGAATATTTCATATGACCTTCATAACCAAACATCATGGACATTGATCCCTGTCTTCAAAATTTGGTACGTAGGAAGCCTCTCTGAGGATCAAGTCTGTCACATCACATTATCCATTTTTCTTGACCAGTTTAGGTTGGTTCAAAATTCATCCCATATGAAATTAAATTTAATTCCGCTTTAATCCCACATGGCATTAAATTTTATGCTTCAGAACTACATGGGTTTTGATCCTGGTCTACTTGATAGGGTATGTGGGAAGCCTTCTTGAGGTTCAACCCCAATCAATGGTAAACTTCGTTGTCCAAATTTTTGGGACCCATATACTTGGTCTACACTTCGTGGTGTAATACCATTTCTTAGGCTACCTCAGTGCATAATCATCACACTTAATCATTACTCATCCAACAATGATTTCCCCTCATACGATGGGATTCTTACCATGCATATGCCCAAGCATGTCTTTAGATTGTTGTCCTTTTTGTGCACTCCGATTTTATACCACATATATGAACTATGTGGATTTTGATCATTGTGATTTTTGAACATGGAACATAGGAATCATCTCTGAGGTTTATGCCCATATCCCATATCCAATACTGTTCTCTACCTCGATCCTTTGTGTCTCGAGAAGAACATTCCTTAACCCGTTTGTTCCATTTCCATAGGGCCACATCCATGCATCCATTCTTACAATCCACCACCTTAGGTTACTCATCACCCAAATTCTCAAACTACATGGATATTGATTCCTCGGAATGAGAATACATTTGAAACATATTTGAGGTTCAAGCCTAGCTTCTTCACCTTTACACAGGTTCTCGGATACACCCCTAATCATCCCACCCTTCCACACTTCATGCATAGCCTTCCTAATTTAAACCAAGCTACCACATCCCAGTGAAATCACACCATCCATGCAGGTAGAGAACCATGTGTAATCCCCATTCATTTCATCTCTCTTTGTATCACTTGTGCTAAAAAGCCACACATAAGCCATATCTTTCTTTTAGGTCATTCTCTTTCATGTACACCCTGATTTGATGCCTCACCCATTTGAAAAACATAGGTTTTGATCCCCTCCTTAAAAATATGGTATGTATAAATACACTATCAGGTTCAATCCCATCCAATGGTAAACATTCAGGTCCCCTCGTTTGGGACCCACCACCCTATGATATCCCATTTTTGGCTTTCATATCTACCATAACGATGTGAAACCGTCCCCTTTGTGGGTTACCCCATCTGGGGTCAGTCCTTATTGGGTGTTCAGTCCCATAAATCTGGTAAAAATTATAGGTGTTACCTCTTTGGGATATACCCATCTAATCAACACCCATTAGTGTTGCAATTAGTTTGATACATCTCTGCTAGATGATAAACTTGCGGTATACCCCGTAAAAAGCATGGTATGTTTAGGAAAATATCAGAGGCATGCCTCCAGAATATATTTCCCCGCATTAGACATGTGATGCCTCAGGCTTCAAAACCCTCGTGAACCCCTCTGATAATGGAAAATCATGGTGTACATGTGTTTCAGCATCCACACAAGAAATAAATGCCTCAACATGACTTCTCTCCTAACCGAAAGTTGTTTCCCTTACTTAAACCACATGGTAACATCCTGATATAGGTAGTTTAATTAATAAGTGTCCACAAAGATACGACATTGGGAAGAGTTTCATGAAACAACATCTTAATATTTAAGGGATGCATGGACTGAGTGACGAATTCCAAGTATGAATCTATAAAAGGATATACCGACACCTTATCATCTCTTTTAAATCAAGTTAAAAGCATCTCTGAAGAAGTGATGAATTCCACCAACCATTGTAAATTGGGAATGTGAGGAAACAGTCAGCACGTCCTCAAAGAAAGTACGCACCCTAGTTTTTGTTTGGTCTTGACAATATACCACCATATATTCCAATGGTTTCCCTCTGGGATTTCCAATAATAATTTTAGTTTCTAAGATCTTCTCCCTATGTACATGTGGGATGCCATACTGGTATCTTCTTAGGCACCTCCTCCCCTTCAATGGATTCCACTTTTGGTATGTTTTGGAAATTTCTAAACAACAACATGAAATGGAAATCCCTCACAGACTATTTTTCATCACCCGAAACCAACTCCATCAACACCTTCTCCAACAATGACATAGTTCTTGAATCCTCCCATGTGTTTTCTGGAGGAAGGAGCTCGTCAGTCATCACCCCTAGAATGGGAATTCTAGAGATCTAATAGAGGTCCTAGAGCCTGATACCAACCTCTCTATCATGGATATGTAAAGAGTTGGTCCTCAATGACCACCCGGTCAACCAATCTGTAATTATATGTTTCTACTGGTAGGTATAGAATTTGAAAGCTCATAAAGCTTCAGACAGGCCTACCCTCTTTAGCTCTTCTCTGAATTCGTTACAAGGTACACTAACCCAGTAATCTAAGGCCTCGTAATATGTGATGTTGCCTCCCTGTAATAGGTCCCATTCAGTAGTCCACCCCTTCTCTGGGTTCCCAAAAGCCACATTTATAATGGTATGGTTTAAAAGAGTAGACACCTCTCATTATAGTTATTTCCCATTGTCATTATTGACATGATTATGTAGACAGTTGGAAATGATAGGTGTCTGGTCTTACCATGTTTGGATGCCAGGATCCCTGAACCACATGTGGTGACATGGCGTGCTCTTAAAGTAGAAATCCGGTTCATCACTAATTTCTCCCATGATGAATACTTCATCCTTCAAAAAAAATCCATAGAGTGGTAGTCCATTCCTGAGTGTAGAGTTATTTTTCCCTTCTTTCAGCATCCCCACAAGGGACTCAAGATCGGACTAGCATCACAAATATTCTGCAATCCTTGAAAAGATATGAGGCTTCATGGCATACTTAGTCACAACGAGCTTCATGGTGTTATCAACCCCGAATATTCCTCCCCCATCTTAGATTTTGCTTCACGATCGGCCTAAATTTTGGTGATTTACCCTCAATATACCACCTTTATTTTCCAAGAGACTCCCATTTTGAGGGGGGAATTCATTGGCACTAAAATTACTTACCTTGGAAAAATTAAATAAAGGGAACGAAATGTAAAATGGTCTTCCTTGACAAGAAGCTTTGAAAATACTTCCTGTATCACGACCACAACAAATCCACCCAAAATGATACTCTATGATTTATGAAAAGGACTTCACCAAAAACACAATAAAGGTAGTGGCTGAAGCCTTCGTGAGTCTAAGGAACTTTACCAGATCCACTGTGATTGCCACAAAGGCAGTGACAGAAGCCTGTGAGAGTCCGAGGAACATGACCAGAGCCTCCGTGAATGCGACAAAATATTTAATAGAAGCCTTTGAGAGTCTGAATAACATGATAGATATTCTTATGATATAGAAGTAAAAATTTATTCACAATGCATCCATAGATAATTATGATTCCCAATGCCTATAAATAATCATCCCTCCCCCACTCCAAAGGATCGACACCCTACCCTTTCACCTTATGCACTCTCAATTTGTGAAGATCCATTTTCTCTTTGAACCATCAATAAAACAAACCATCTGAGGTATTAGATCATTGAAAACCCACTTTACCTTTATTTTATTTTACCTTTTCTTCATGTGGGGATTCCCTTCGTGAAGACATTTGAACATAGTGATGGAATGAGGCCCATTTTGGTACTCAGAACCTTTCAAAGCACTCAGTCATTGAAAAACACCTCCATGAACATATATACTTCATGCCTTGGATGGGTCACAATGCTTCACAATGTACCCTAATTTGTGAGAACCCTTCACTTCGTAATGCACCAGAGCTTCACACATCCCCTCTCTGAGAGGCCTTAAACTTTGTGAACCCATCTTCCATGTGTCCCTCCAGGCATGTATGATGTTATTGAAAGTTCTCCCGAGTGGGGACTCAGGTTGTGTTTTACGTCCTCATGCTTATTCACATAGGAATGCTAACGACTATTGCTTATTTTCATAGCCATGCTATCATGGACCCCCCCAATGGATCACTCAATAACCTCGTGAATATACTGAATTTTTGGTTCCTTCCCTTCACCAAGGGTTAAACTGAACCAGTTATGTATGTCCAAGAAGGGAGGATTGAATTCTCATCGTTCTAGCTTGAAGATCGTAAACTGTCAAAAAACCCCACGTCCTCAACATATTATGATAAATTTTGTTCACCAAATGAGTGAAAAACCCAACATGACCATAAAGGGGATGTGCACCAGCGCCCTATCAATACTCCTCGATCAATGTGATTTGTCTCCATGTACGCATCGGTCAAACATTTCTTATGCCCCAACACACCTTGATAGGGTCACCCATATTTGATGGCCATATCCTCCTCAAACATCCAGAAACCCACCTTCAGTTTCCCAATATTCCTCTCCCTAGGACTCTAACCATGTGTAATCCTTGTACCACTCCTTGCTGACATACCTTTCATGATGCGATCCTTAGGTCTGTTGATGCATCTTTTTTCTCATACCAAGAATGAATCACACAATCTTAGAGTAAACAGCGACCCAAACATTATCCTTGGGCCGCTAACGATGTGTAATTCCCATTCCCTTAACCATCGAATTATGCAGACATTGATCCCTGTCTTATGAACATGGTATGTGGGTAGCCTCTCTAAGGTTCAAGCCCATCACATTCCATTATCCCTCAATCCTGAATATTTTCATCAGTTCACTCTTCATCCTAAAGGATGTAAAACAATTTTCCCCTTTCACCCCGCATGATGTAAAACATTATGCTTCTGAACTATTTGGGTTATGATCCATGTCTCCTAAATAGGGTATGTAGGAATCCTCCCTAAGGATCAACCCCAAACATTTCTAGACATTATTTACCCCTTTTGTGGGACCCATATCCTTGTTCCATCCATTACTTATGTCAGACTGGTTCTCAGGAACATCATTCCAGAAACTATTGGTTCCACTACCTTCGGGCCCCATCTATGTGTCCATTTTTACAAGCCTCCTCCTTAGGTAAATCATCCCCCAAATTACAAAACTAAGTGGAATATGATTCCCTACCACGTTGATATGTACGATACCTCATTGAAGTCCATGATCATTGCTTCCACCTGCACATAGTCTCTCCATTCCATCCCTATTTATACCACCCTTACAAACTTCATCCTTATCCATCCAGATTTTACCTAGGTCGCTGCATCCTGGTGAAATCATGCCATCCATTCGAGTTTCTAACCATTTATATTTACCATTCGAATCTTCACTCTTTGTAACACCCATGCCTCTAAGACACACATAATCCCCAACATGCTTCTGGTTCATGGTCTTTCATGTACACCCGAATTTTAGGGATCCCCCATTCGAACAACATGGGTTTTGGTGCCTTCTTTCTAAATATGTTACATAAGAAGTCTTTTGGGGTTTCAATCCTAATTAATGGTAATATTTGGTGTCCCCTCTTCTGGGACACACCATCCTCTGATCCTCCCTATATGGTGTCCAAACCATCCTTCACGGTGTTGAATCTTCCCCTTTGTGGGACACACCATCCAAGGTCCATCCTTATTGGCATTTTGACCCATCAATCTTGTAAACATTCTTGGGGATACCCCTTTGGGATGTACCCATATTATCTAGTCCCATGAGTGTTCCAATCAGTCAAATCAGTCTCTGATACACATTAAACTCGGGGCATACCCCATGTTGAACATGGGAAGCTGAGGAAATCTATGGAGACATGAATTCATAATATAATTCCCTGTATTATACATTGAATTCATTGGAATTACATGCCCATTAAAATCCCTATGATAATTTAAAATATAGTTGTACCAGTGTTTCATCCTCCAGAAACGCCTGTTGGGCCTTAACGCGAATATTATCTTGACCAAAGTTTGCTACTCTGACTTAACCCCCTATTGAATATACTGTCTGAAGAAGTATATTAACTGGAATCCACAATGATATGGATCCCAGAATATTTTCATGAACAACATCATAATATTTAAGGCAGAATCATTATAGGAAAATAATTCCAAGGAGGAATCCATGAATGGAGAGACCGACATTCCATCATAATGTTTTGATTATGAAGAAAACATCTCTAAAGACGTGATGAATTTAACCCATCTTTGGAAATAGGGAATGTGGGGAAATAATAATCTCATCCTCAAAGAAGATTCATTACCCAACTAAAGTGTTGGATATAGGTTGATAGAGGTAAACCCAACAAAAAATTTTTGGGTTCGAGAATTCCTCTTACCTTGTGTTGGAATTCCTTCTTCACTTTAATATCCTACAAAAAAATTAGATTAATTAATTAACAAATATAAAACCATTTATACATGAATTTTATTCAATATATTTTTAATAAGTTCATTTATGGGATTTTGGTTGAGTTGTAAAGTTTGTCTTCATCATTTAGGAGCATTCATTTTCATCATTTTCATCATTGGATCACTTGTATACATGGGTGGAAGTTTCTGTAAAATTTGGAAAAATATCCACAATTGTTATTATATATTATTATTTATCTTTAATAATTTTAAATTACCTTATAAATATTTTTTTATATTTAATGATTTTGAATCACTAGATATATGTTAATAATACCCATATTAGGTTATTTTTGTAGTTTTTCGATCAAAAGGATCATTTTTTGTTTTATAATCTAGTATTATGTATATAAGTTAGTTCCAGAACAAAAAAAGGGTTGCAAAATAAACCATAATACATTTTCCAACAATTATAATGGTTTTGTTACCATCTAATATGGAATAAAAGGTAAATTAATGAACAAAGTCCCTTATGTCTGTAAATTGAAAAATCATAGGAAATTTTTTCATTTTTAAAATAAAAAAGAGGGATGGAGGATTTTAATGATGTTTATTTCAATAACACATCAGAATAAAATAAAATAAAACATATTGGAGTAATAATTCCATTTAGATATGATAAGAAAAAATTAAGATAATAATTGAAATGAAATTGAGATGAAATTAAAAGAAAAATGAATAGGATTTTACCTTTTGGATTTATCATCCTTGAGACATTCCTTAGGGAAAAGGTTTTAGTATTTTTTTCAACCATGAGATACTAGACATGGGATAGGGGCTTGGGGATAGGTTTGGGAATAATATTCACAAGGATCAATTCTTGATATGTGTAAGGAGAAGATATGGTGTGGTGTGGTATTTATAGTTGAGGAGAAGGGGTTTTTCATTTTTTAGTTCATTTGTGTATTATTTATCTCAAGATAAAAACGGTGTTCATTTTTTAGACTAAATTCAATAATTATATCATGTGAGTTCAAACAAATAGTTCTTACATCATATATTACATAATAAAGAGTGTATTTAACTTATAATGTATTTGTACTATAAATTATCATATTTAACATTTCACCCAAAATTAAAGTATTTCAAAAAAAAACAAAAAATTCCACCGTAACCATTTTTAAATTTTTATAATTAAAAAATGAACTCCATTTTAGAAAAATAATTTTACAAATATGAGTAATTTAATTTTTAATTAAAATTATAATTTACATGGAAAATAGAGATATTGAATTTATTACCTATTTTATAAGACATTGAAAAATTACATAGGGTATCATAAATTTATCAATAAATCATATGACATAAAAATATTAATGTATCAATTAATTTTAAGAAAATGAATTTTACTTTAAATTATTAATGTAATAAATTTTTTTTAATTATTATTTATGATTTTTAAAAATAGCAACATTGAATTAATAATTTTTAAAACATCTATTTACTTTTACTATGATATATTTATTCTATAATTTCATTTATAATATTCCTCAATTTTATTTATACTTTAATTGGTGGGTTTACTATTCATTTGGCCATTTTACTATTCATAATGGTCATATTACTATAACTATGGTCAACTAACTATTTCATTATTATAGGATCTTTAAATTCTATAAATACATCTTATTTAATTAATTATTAATTTATAATGTGTTTATTATGGTATATAAGTGATTTTTTGTTATTTACACTATGAAATTATGATAATGAAAGGAGAAATTATGTTAATAAAAATTTGGGTCATTACATTCTTCCACCCTTTTTAAATTTCTCCCTTGAAATTTCAGTTTACTTAAACATGTAAGAGTACTTCTCCTTCCTCGCCTCCTATGATTCCAATGTTTCTTCTTAATACATATTCTTTCTCCACAACAATTTGAAAAGGTGGTTTGTCTTGTTTCATAGACCCTTATCTCTCTAATCCATATTCTTTACCGACTAATCCTCATTAGAGTAATCATATTCCAACTATACCAGTTATGAGATCAGTACATCTCTGGGATCTTCTATGTACTTCATCAATAGTGGTTTTTGGAACACATCATGATCCTGATCCGTATTCTGTGAATGTGTCTTCCTATTTGACATGGATATGATGCGATCAATGATCTCAAAGGGTACAATGTACTTTTTAATTAACATACCTTTCATTACAAATGACATGAGTCTCTTCCATTGTGATATTTGACGGAATATTTTTTCTCTAACATCGAACTGTAAGTCCTTTTGATGATTCTTAGCATACCACTTTTTTCAACATTGAATAGCTTTGATAAATTGGTAGATGGATTTAACATTCACTGTTATCTCCTATAGAGGATTAGGTCTCACTAGGTCTATTTTACTACGTAATCCGAACATGATAGAGTTTGACATCGCTTTCCATACAGATCTTCATATGGATACATTTGAATACTTTAGTGGAATATTTTGTTGTATCAAAACTCCAGCAATGGGAGATACTGATCCCATCCATCATTTAATTTTAAAGAGAAGTATATTATCATATCCTTTAGAATATAAATATTTCTTTTAGATTGGCCATCGTATTAGGGGTGATAGGTCATTCTGAAATTTAATTCAGTACCCAAAGTATGTTGAAGTCTCCTCCATAATCTACATTTGAACCAAGGATCTCCATCAAACAAAATTGATAGTTGAACTCCAACCAGTTTCACCACATTTCCTTACATATATCGTAGAATGTTTTTTAGATATATATATTCATGAATAGAAATAAATTGGAATGTAATGGTGATTTGGTTCTCCACAACACATATCTCATTGATTCTTTTGGATGAAATTGTGAGAAGAGTTAAAAATTTCAGAGTGAAATTCTCCCATTTCCCCATGGGTATAGGTAATGGTTGAATAATCCCTTTGGAGATTTTCCTTCCACATTTTCCTTCTAAAAAAACAGGAACCATAATATATATTCTGCAATCCCCTTCTTCATTTTTTCCAACGAGATGTGTTCTTGGAGATCATGGTATGTCTTGGTACACTTGGGATGGATAGATAATTTTGAGCAAAATACATTGTCCCATAGATCCTTCTTTATCCTAGGTGATGAAGGCACACATATCCTCATTCAAAACCAAATAAAACTATTATCATCCACATATGAATATATCATTCTCCTTTCCATTAATACATTCACATTCTTTTTTAACTATTGATCATCCATTTATGAATATTACATCATATTTTTGGATAGATGGTAAGGAATCATTTGGGAAATTTATGATGTATTCCATAGCATTAGGATTTTAATAATCCATCATTTTCATGTCTATGAAGATATGGTCTTTCTAAATCCACAAATTGGAATGATTGGAATTTTATTTTCATCTTGGAGCATCATCTAACTTTTTCTCATTTCTAGGATGATATTGAATAGAGCGATCATAGTCATTAATTAGATCTAGCCATCTCCTTGGATGAATTATGAGCTCTTTTTCTGTCAATATATACATTATTGATTTTCATCGGTGTATATGTAAAAATTATCGACATATAGGTAGTTCCTTAATATGTTCAAGGAATAAATAATAGTTACTAACGTCAGGTCATGCATCCTAATGTTTTGACCATATATCATCAACATCGATGAGTAATAGGTTATCACATAATCATTTTTCATGAATACACAACCTAATCCTTTTATTGAAGGATCACTTTATATAACAAAGTCATATCCACTTTTTGGTAATGTAAGTATAGGTGCAGTGATAAACATTATCTTTATGTCTTCAAATATTTACTCACCATCTTCCATCTAGACATAGTTTACCTCTTTTCTAGAAAACATTGTTAGCGGTCTTGAAAATTATGAGAAATTTCACACAAAATGTAGATAGTAACCAGAAAATCCAAGAAGATTTTGGATTTCTATGACAATAGAGTGTTTGAACCATTACTTAATTTTCTTTTTTACAGTTGGATAGAACTTCCCTCACTTTTTCACATGTCCCAGGAATGTGACTAGCTAATGCCAGATGTCACACTAGCCGAACATGGATTACAACTTCTCATTATTTAATGTTTCCAACAATAGCTTTAGATATTATTCATGTTCCTCATTGTTCAATGAGTAGATGATAATAACATGAATAAATATTTCCACAAATTTATTTAGGAAATGTATAAATACTCTATTATATAAATATAGAAATATTTATGGGGAATTAGTATGTTTGAAGGGCTTCACCAAAGACTCATTGTGGCCATACATTGTATGGAAGGAGGTCTTCTAATTATCTTCCTTCATCACCTTCATATGATGATATCCAAATATCCAACATTGAAAAGTATTGAGATACTAAAAAATTATCGAACAAATCATCAATACATGGAAGAGGATACATGTTATTTATGGTGATCTTGTTGAGTTCCCAATAATTGGTACAAATCGGCATTGATTGGTCCTTCTTATTGAAAAAGAGAACTGGAACACCCCATTATGATGAAATATAGAGTATGAACCCTTTGTCCAAATACCCTTGAAACTATATAATTATCTCCTCCAATTCGATAAGATAAATCATATTCAGACACATTGATATTGGAGAATCTCTGGGTATGAGTACTTTTAAAAACTCTACCTCATGATTGTGGGGAAGTTCACATTACACTTTTGGAAATCTAACAATTTATTCGCTCTCAATAGAAATAAAAGCTGGGTTTATACCTTCCACTAGATCAATATTTTGAGTGATGTATGCTTCTTTATATTTAATCAACACCCAAATTGTTGAAGGATTCTCCCATGTAGATTCATGATCCTCCATGAATTTGTATAGTATCGTGGGATGGTTCAGAATATGAAAAGATATATCATTTTATTGACAGTTCATGTCTTCACTATATAATGATATCCAATCCATTCCACTCATAGTGTTGAATTAAAACAATGGATGTATTACAAGATTATATGGAAAAATATTTCTACAAGCACTAATAAGAGAACAATCTGACACTTAGGTTGCAGGTATTTCACCACTATGTGTTTTTACAAATTTCTCTACTTCAATATTTCAGGGATTCAATTCAATAGTTGTAAAACAATTGTTGATATAAATGAATATTTATATTCAAAATAAAATAATTCCTTTTAAAAATTTCAATGAATAATATGTGTATGTTAGGTGACATCATTTTATGCTTCGCTTCTACAGTAAATATGAAAAAATCCTTGCTTTTCTCCTTTGGATATAGTGGCTGTTGATGCAGATTTACCTTGAGGACTGGTGTTTTTTTGAAATTTTTTTGATAGTTTCCTTGCACTGTATATTTTTAAAATTGGGCCATGGGTGGTGATCTCCTTTCTTCTACCACATTATCCCTCTTCCTAAACTATTTTTGACATTCACGAGTTTGGTGGCCTTCCCTCCCACAACTGAAAAATTTTCCCATCCCTTTGAGAAAATTCCCATGATGCTTATTCCAACATTTTATTATGCGGGTAGTTGATTTTCATTCCAATATTCTCAATAGATCCATTATCTTGAAATTTCGTCTTTCATTTAATATCAACATATCCATGTGAGAATTTTCTAAACTTCATCTCTACTTTGAATGAAAATCAAACAAATTATTCAAATATCCCAAAGTATCTAATTTCTAGATCCTTCTGAAGGGTATTTAATACACCAATGAATGTATCAATTTTTCTACCATTGTTTTTAACAAAAACTCAATGAGTACCAGGAATTCCTTGTGAAATTTTCTTTAGATGTTGTGATAAATTTTCCCTCCTTTTTGTCAACTCTATAGAATTCTCTCTCCATCATTTTATGAAGTTTTCAAGGAATATACTTCGTAAGAAACATTATCTTAATGTCTTACCCCTCAATCTCATTAATTTTTTACATCGGCTTGGCGTTTTTAATCAAATACCCCAATTGGTTGGCATCTCTATCTAAAAGGTAAATGAATAGTCACCTTATCTATTTTTGAAAAGTGATGTTAAAAAATATCATCTCCACTATGTTGACCCATAGTTTTATAAATAATATATCAAAAGATCCACAAATAATTGGTGGTAATTACTACATAAAACATTTGATATCTAGTTTCACCATCTTAGGTGAAGGAGTTAGTTTCAAATTATTCATCTTTTTGTTCATAACCTGAGACAGGTAGGTAAGCATCACCATGAAAATTTTAGCTCCTCCTCGAAAGGAATTGGGAGTGTCATTTGATAAATCATTACCTTTTTCCTTCCATTGGTTTTGTTTCGGTTTCTTCTAGTTTCCACCATTTTCTAAAATAGAAATGGTTAGAAAAAAACATAAGTTCATAGGACAATAATAATTTATTCCATTGTAAAATTAACGACAAATGACATCTTACGTGATCAATATGTTTAGAAAAGATTATTGTGTGCTTACAAATACATATTCTCAAACTAATGGTTTTCACAAAGGTTATCTAATCCAGATTCCCAAATTAACTAAATTGTTCTCCGATACAAAAAATAGTGACACTCCCTTTCTATCATAATTATTACATAATTTTAATGTTCAACAACATAAAAGAGTAACATAACTAGGATACAATGTTTTATTGTCTTTAGAATGTGAGGACTATAGATAACATGTACAACATAAACATTAACTTAATTAATTACTATATAGATTCTTAGTGACCTTCACAATCTCATTATTAGAGTTAATCACCTAAGGATATATATAAAAAATGGGTGATATAAAATCCAATTAATTGGTGAGATAAAAACATTAAAAATAAATAATGGGGTGAGAATAATCATTATCAGCATAATATAGACATAAAAACATAATAATGAAAGGATGCACTGAAAAAAGGCATGAAAGACAGAAATGCATAAAAATGAAAAATCATGTATTAGTTATAAACTACCACACATAGTTCTGAAATGATATAGAATCATGTTTATTTATATTTCTATTTTATCCTAAAATACATCACTTTACCCAATTCATTGGAGCACTATATAATTCTGGGTGTACCCATCACATCATAACATTTACATTATCATGCATTCCACATAGAACTTATATAAATAGTTGTATATAAAATAAACCATGTAAAGGAATCAGTTTAATTTCCTAAATCATACATTCATAAATATTAGGTTCCCAAATAACAGAGGGAATGACATACCAAATATATTAATATTCATTCTTGGGTGACGATGAAATAATCTCGAGTTATAAAAGGTGAGTTTCTTTCATAGATGAGTTCTTTTTGAAAATATTGTTTTTGTTATAAACTCTAGATGAAACAATATATATCCTATAAAATATAATATAATGATGAATAAATTTTATATAAGTAATATCTATACTAAAAATCGAGTGAAATATGAAAAACACAAAGAAAGAGAGTTGGGCTTGAAAATTCTTCTTACATTGTGTTCGAATGACATATTAACATTAATATCCAATATAATCACTATAGATTATTTAATTAACAAATCACAAACCTTTTATAAATTAATTATATTACTTATTGTTTTATTATGATAATTTATGGGATTTTGGATGAGATATAGAGTTTAACTTTTCCGTTTGGGAGCATTTATTTTCATGGATTTCATGATCAGTTGACTTGTATAGATGAATGGATGTTTGTGTAAAATGTGGATAAATATCCAGAATTGTTATTATATTTTAGTCATGATATTAAATAATGTATAATGATATTAAAAATAATTTTTTATATATTATGAGGATGAATCATTAGATAGAAGTTATAGATGGTCGTT
Source organism: Viscum album (assembly GCA_963277665.1). Taxonomy (NCBI): domain Eukaryota; kingdom Viridiplantae; phylum Streptophyta; class Magnoliopsida; order Santalales; family Viscaceae; genus Viscum; species Viscum album. The sequence continues at coordinate 1,120,914,686 of OY728120.1, forward strand.
GTAGTATAATTTTGGATATTTTCTGATCACATGTAACTCGATATATTTCATCATATTTTGTTATGTATATAAGTGAGATATATAAAGTAAAAGGTTTTTAACATAAAATATAAAATATATATCAACCATTATCATGTTTTTGATATCATCTATGAATGTGTTAATGGAAAATGAAATAACATGTTCCCCAATTTCGATAATTTTACATATCATAGGTTATGATTTAATTTTAATAATAAAAGAGAGGGAGGAAATTAATTATCGATATTCAATTTACAAGGTATAATTACAGTATAACAATAATACTATATTTATCATACCATTTTTATTAGATATTATAAATAGTATACAATATTAGAAATTAAATTGAAGCGAAATTAAAAAATGGATAAGGATTTTACCTCTTCAATTTATTGTCCTCAAGAACCTCCTTAGTGAAATGGTTTTGGTATTATGGTGATATAAGGAGCACATTTACATGGTAGTGGGTCATGGGGAGTGGTTTCTATATATTTTGGTCATGGATAAAATATTTAGAGGTGTTAGGATGAGTGGTATTTATAGTAGAGGATATGCGTTTTTTTCATTATTTAATTAATGGTTTTTTTATTTTTCTCAAGATAAGAAAAAGGGTTGATTATTTAGGATAAGTATAGTAATTTGATAATTTTAATTAAAAATATAATAATGACATTAGTGATGTATCAATGAATAGAGTATTTAACTTGTAATATATGTATGCCATATATTATCGTATTTTACTACTCACAAAAAAATTCACGTATTTCTGGAAATACCAACAAGTCACCCCAATAATTTTTTGATGTGTATAATTCAAAAATGAACTCCATTTTATAGAAACAATTTTCTAAATATGAGTCATTTAATTTTAAATTAAAATATTCAATTACTTTGAAATACAGATTTTAAAATTATATCCAAATTTTTAACACTTTGAAAAATTACTTAAGGTCTCATAAAATTATCTTAAAAACATTATACATCAAAATATTTATTTATGAATTTATTTTAAGAAATTAATTTTTATTTTAATTTATTTTATTAATCCATAAGCTGTCACTAATTCATTAGTATATGTTCATTAACATCATGAAAAACATTTTATTTCATTAACTATTCATTTATAATGTATTTATTATGCCCTATAAGTGATTTTATGTGATTTATAACATAAGAAATTACTATAAGAAGAGATAAATTCCATTGATAAAATTTTGGTTCATTACATACAATTTCCCCATTATGAAATTTCTACCTATAAATTTCATTTCACAATATATAGGGAAAACATGTGAGGGTCCCTCTTCTTCATCGCTTCCACAAATTTCCACGTTGTCTATTCATACATATGGTTCCTCCATTGTACATTGAAATGTTTAGTAGTCTTATTTTTTATAACATTATCTCTATATTCCAATATCATCATTTTCTTTCCCACATAAGTGAGATCATTCTCCAATTGTACCACGTATATGTTTAGTAAATGTGGGGGATCTAGTATGTACGTTTTAATGCGGGACAGGTGGAATATGTCATGTGCTTGAGAAATGATGGGTGGAAGTGTTAGTAAATTGTCCACAACTTTAATATAATAAAAAATCATAATGTAAATGATGTATCTAGCACTTATCTTTCCTTTCTTCCCAAATCACATCACTGTGTTACTTAGAGATATGATTAGGAATACTATGTCTCCCTCTATAAACTCAATGTCTCCTAGATGATTGTCTACATATGACTTTATTGAATTTGAGATCCAATGATGTTCTACTACATTTTTTTCACATTATCCACCACTTTTCAAATAATCTAAGGTCCTAGAAGGTTGTTCTCACCTACTTAACCCCATCATGTCGGTGTTCTGTATCTTTTCCAATGAAGGTATTTTTATGGGGAAATTTGGATGCTTGAGTGGAAACTATTATCGTAATAGAATTTAGCTAGAGGATGTTATTGGTCTCATCGAGATTTTATGTTCATAGAACATTCTCTGAACATTCCGTCTAGTGTCCGAATAGTCTGTTAATATTATCCATTACTTTGAGGATGATATGTTGTACTGAAGATTATCTTAGTGATCATAGAATGTTGGATACTTTTCTATAACAACAAGGTAAATATATGATTTAAATAAGATACAATTGATAGTGGTACACCATATAGAATTATAAATTGTTTTATTTATATTTTTTCACGTAAATCGAGAGGGAAGCCCTCTCTAACTACAATAATGTGACATATCATTGTTAGATGATCCACAACAACCCATATATTAATTTTTTTGGGATGAATTCCAATGTCCATTAACAATGAACATGATGATGTTTTCCCATTTCCATGTTAGTTTAAGTAATAGTTTAATCCTTCCCATATACTTTTTTCATGATCCTTCACTTACTGACATACCAGGCACATTGAAGTATACTCAGTGATATCCTTTTTCATATTGTCCCACCAATTGTTCTCTTGGATATTACAATACATCTTTCTGATACCTATGTGAATAGATAAGATTAATATATGTGAATCATTAATAATATATTCCATTATGTATTGATTGGATGTTAGAAATATCCGTGACCCATAGATTTTGACTCCTTCCTAATCAATATTTATCTCTGAGGACTTCCAAATTCTCATTTCTTTCACCTTGTTCGGAATTTATACATAATTTCATTGATCATCCATAATTTTACATATTATGGATAGAGAGAAATCAATTGAAAATGGATTGATTATTTCACTTCCTTAATGATTTCCATGTCTATCCATTTTAAATCTATATACATTGGAACCTTCTCAATTCTCATCATTGATAATGATGTACGATCCATTCTACATAGAGCATCATCATCAATATTTTCTTTACCATGATGGTAGTTTTTTTAAGAAATCATACTTATTATGAGATCTAACCATACTATATGGGGAATATTAAGCTACTTCTATCTAAATATATATTTGAGCCTGTTTTGAATAGTATATATCTCCCACTTCTCCATAAAATGATAATGCACCAATATTTTCAACACAAATATCACTATTTCCAACTCCAGATTCTATGTGGTATTGTTTTTCTAATTAATTATCAACTATGTTAATGTATAGTTTATGAAATTATCATTTTTCATTTGTAAAGAGCCTAATCCCTTATTTTAAAAATCAATGTACACCACAGAATGTTCCCCTCTTATATGTAGTGTGAGAACTGGTGTAGTTAAAAGCCACATTTTCAAATCTTTCATGCTGTCTTCACATTATGTAGCCTATAAAATCATCAATCCCATCAGAGTCAACATAGTTAAAGGGTTTCAAAAACATGATATGTTCATCACTAATCATCGGTACTACATAGCTTGGCCTATAAAACTATGAATCTACATTAGAGTTATTGTACTGGGCCATTATTTTATTTTCTTTATATTGTAAGGGTTGACATATAATAATTTTCTAGTGATATTATTCCCCAATAATGATACATCCTCTATCCACATTTATGGTAAATTTCATAAAGTTTGTTCTGTCACAATGTCTTTATCACAGTATTCAAATTCTACATGTGTTATTCCACGTACACAGAGTATATTATAATATAATTAATATATACTACCAAAAATATGTTGAGGTAATCTCCAAATACTCTATTCATTATGTGCAATAATGTTTTTGAGAATTAGTGAGTCTAACGGGAATCACTATGAACTCTTCTTTTCCAAACAACTTTTGAAAGGATGTCTTGATAATATATCCCATCATCCCCATTAATTGGTGATATCCCAACCAATGTTCCATCGTAGATAAATGCTTGGAACACGTGGTACATTGAAAAATTCATTTATCTATGTAAGGGGATACTTGTTCTTTATTATCATTTATTTGGGCTCATGAAAATCAATACATTGGCACATTGATCTATAATTATTTTCGACAAAGAGTACTAGCACACCCAATTGTGAAGCTCTTGGGTGTATAAAACCCCCATCTAGAGTCCATTGTAACTTCCACTTCAGTTATTCTAGCTCTATGGTGGCCATTCTATAAGGCCACTTTGATATGGGAGAAGATCCAAGAATATTTTCAATTGAGAAATCAACCTCTCTGTCAAAAAAAGTCTAGGTAATTCATCAAAGAACACATTAGTATAGTCCCTTAAAATGGGCATGCCTATGAACATGATCTTTTCCTATTCTATAATCATTTGAGCATGATATTCTTTCACATATGGCAGTAATATCAATAATTAATACAATGATTATTATGGAGATTCATCATCCTACTTTTGTACATAATTTGAAGATACCTATGGTTATATAGAGTTATCTCCCATTCATGATAGTTGATGTTGTATTTGTATAACGACAGCCTACCCAATCCCAATATAGTATCAAACTTCACTAAAGGAACATTTAAAGAATTGTTTGGGAGGTTCAGTACACAAAAATCAACATATGAGGAGTTGTATTATTTAGATGCAATAATTTACCCACCTTTTTTTCTCATAGATAACTCAACCTCCATATGTTTAGGTGGTGTTTGAATAATCATACTGAAACTGAAATATATGAAAGAAATATCAGAACATGAATCAAATAGTATGATCACAATTGTTAATTGAATTACCATTATACCTATAATGATATCAATTTTAGTATCCACCTTAGTATTAGTGATTGAATATTCCCTACCATTTTGTTTTGGAGGTTGTTGCTGATTATTTTTACCAATAACCAATGTCTTAGGAAAATGGTTTTCAAAATTTCCATGTCACCTACAGTTGAAGCACTACACTACTAGCTAAGTGTTGTTCTGAACCATCCTTCCTTTTTCCACATTTGTAGGATTGTTTATATCCCTTAAACATTTATTATCCATAATCTCATCTCTTTCACATTTGATGCATCTCTTTTTTCCCTTTATGAATATTCAAGGATGCTTCATCCCACACATTTCCCATTTGGAAAGTTGGTTCTTCCTTCCATCATGGAAATTATCCATTGATCCACCCATATTAAACTCCATTTTCCACATTTTATCTCCTATACCATGATACTACTAAGATTATCCAATATTAATTTTATCTCTAAGTGGAAAACATAGAATCTCATAATATATATCAATGTCTTCAATCACAATTGATTATCATAGACTCATCTTTATTCCACTAAATAATTGACCCATCATAAATTTGGTGTTCATGAAAAATGCAGAGGCTTATCATTCAAGAATTGTGAAGTATTCCTCATATGTCACGATATTCTTGTCATCCATGTACATCAGTTTGATGAATTACCTTTCCATATTGAGATGGAGGGATTGGGGAAAATATTTATTGCAAATATTTTCTTGAATTCCACCCAATAAAGGGAATCAATTTCTTCTTTAGAATTTTTGTTCTTGATCATTGTTCACTACTGATCAACTTCCCCTTCAAAACAATAGAACACTAGCACAAATTTCTATTCTTCTAAGCCCCAGAGGATAGATAATATCACCACAATTGAGATAGTACATTTTTTGGGAGGTGGGGATTAGAAGAACCACTAAACAAGGGAGTCCTTTTTCAGTTTAATAATTCAACTACCACTTGAGATTTCATAGCATAATAAGGGTGTTCTACAAGATTGGAGTCATTATTTATAATATTATCTATTTAATAAATTACTATCATGAGGTTTTGAACACCTATTCCCATCATATTTAGAATATCATTCGGGAAATTATAACATTTTTTGACACATTGATTGTTGACATGGGTTTATCTATTTCTGACCATTAATAATGAAAGATAATGTACAATAATGGGGCCCCAATACTAATCTAACCATCATATATAATTAAAACATTTCACATAAAAGGTTTAAATTATAAATTAGAACTATAACCTAACTTTTGATGTCATATGTTTTAATCATGGTGTTCCCGGGAAAGATAGTATCCCTAGGGTTCTTATTAAATTACTCTAGTCATAATCACAAAAAATTACTAGATGTTCCTATAACAGAAACTATTGTGACTATGGCCTTTTACACATATTATAACATTATTTTTATCATAAATAACCATAAAATTACAATCCATGTATCATAATGTATGGTATCTTTAGATGACTAGATTCATAGAACAGAAAAAATGGAATCACAATAGAACATATTTATTTTAATAAACTATAAAGAGATCTGAAATTCAATTGTGCTCCTACATCTGCATAGGATAACATTGTTGTATTTGAAAAATATATGAGCTAAAAATACTAGTGATGTTATAAACAAAATAATAATGTGGGGAAAATGGTTAAAATTCATAAAATGATTGAATAAAAAAGACACAGATCATGAATAAACATATGGAATCAAAACATATATTTAATGGGTTCATGTAATCATGGAATCATTTTAATTTTGAGAAAACACATACCATGACATAAGAATGGGTCAAGGATATATTCTTAGAAAATTTCACATGATGTGTCAGGATACTAAATATTACCCAATGCATTAGATTGCTTTCTGAATACACCCATCAAAACATGTTCATTAATATGTGTTCCAAATGTATTATTAGACATAAACATAAGGGTTACCCATGGAATGAAATGTGTATCGTAACCTTTCCAGGGAGTATAACAAATTTTCATATAATAGAACATTCCCAAAAGAATGGATTTAAATCATAAATGGACACCAATAAGGTAAAATGTTAATATATAATGATAAATGATTTCCATTTGAAGTGGACATATTTAAATAGAGTGTTTAAGAAACTATAGAAATCAAAAATGTTAGTCTAGTATAAGAAATATATTAATGAATATTTTAATCAAAAAATTAATATTTGACTTAATAAAATAATAAATTAACTAGGATAGTTATTCATGATAAAATGTGAGATTTTAGAAAAATATGTGTTTCTTAAAATAGATTATGTAGGGATCATTCAAATTGTTGATAAATCATGAATTTCTTTTAATATGGCTTTCTTATCAGGATGATATGAGAAGGGATACTTTTAAAACATGTATTTACCCAAAAAATGAGGATGAAATGATATGAATACAAGATTTGGGAACATGTAAAACTAATATATAAGAACTATAAAAACATTGGAGAATTACATTTAGGTAAGGAGGCATAAAGTGTAACCCGAAGATTAAATGGTGGTTCAGAAAAATCAATTACCTGATGTCCAAAAGTGTTATGCACTTGATTATTATTTCCTAGATAATCTAATTAAATCCATTATTTATTTCTTTAATAACGTTTTATTAATATATATAATTTAAAATAATTTTATTATGTAAATTTATGTATTTTTATATTATTTATAAAACACGATTTCTTCATTTGGGAGTGTCTCTTCCATTGGTTTTCATAATTGGTTCAAAAGTATAAATGTTTGAAAAAACGTATAAAATGTGAATAGATATCTAGAATTTAAATTATATGTTATTAATGAACATCTGTAAGTATAAATTTTATATATGTGATTTGGATATTTATGGTCATGATGAATCATTATACATGACATTCGTGATAATTGTTTAGATTATTTTTGTGGTTTTTTCATCCAAACAAACTAATTTTTATTCGTTATTCATTATTGTGAACTAAAAATAGTTTCAGAACATAAAAATGGTTATAAAATAAATTTTCATATCTTTACCAACCATTATAATGTCTTTATGTACTTCCTTGAAAGCAGTAAAGGAGAAAATAAGCATTTTCATCCTCAGATGTGATAAATCAACACCTTGTAGGCAATGGTTTCATTATTAGAATAAACAAATAGGAGAAGAGAAATGATGGTAGATTTTCCATTAAAAAAATCAATATATATATTATAATGGATTTATCATGAATATTTGGAAGGATTACGTGTGTAAAGTATAATAAATGTAATGAATGAGAGAAGTAAATAAAGAATGTGAGAGATGATTTTACATACTATAGTATTTTCCATGAGAGCATCCTTAGGGTTTTTTTGGGCTTTTGTTGAGACCAAAAACTTCTAGATATTGGTAAGAGACTTGGGAAGAGTAACAGTTGGAAATTTGATAGGATTCAAGGATTAAGAGTTTTAAGGTGAATAGGTGGCGATTAGTGGTATTTATAGTGCATGAGATGGATGTTTTCTCATTTATTGTATTTATTAGTTTATTATTTTACCTCAAGATCCAGAATATTTTCGTGCTTGTAACTAAAACAATTATAATAATGATGGGGAGTTGGATATTATGGTGACTACATTAGTAATTACTAAATGAATATTATATTGAACTTATAATGTATATATATAATAAATTATTGTATTTTATTATTCACCAAAGAATCACATAATTTAGAAACAACAAAAATATCACCCAACCCATTTTTTGTGTATAATTTATTAATGAACTACATTTTAGAAAATAATTTTATTAATATGATAAATTTAAATTTTTAATAAAAATAATAATTTACTTGGAAAATAGAAATTTTAATATTATAAATGATTTTATAACACATTTAATGATTAATTTTTATCTCATAATGTTATTATATAATCGTAATGAAAATAAATATTAATTTATGTATACATTTTATGAATGTAACTGTTCTTTTAAATAATTATATTAATTATAAAATTTAAAATAAACATTTAGGATTATTAAAAAATATCAACACATGATTAATAATTTATAAAACATTTATTAGCTTATACTATAATGTAATTATATCTTATTACCATTCATAAGATGCATAAGTTTTATTTATACTTTCATGGGTGAGGTTACTATTTTATAGGACATGTTACTATTCTTATTGATCAGGTCACTATTCCAATGGTCATGTTACAATTACATTGGTATAAGTTCCTTAAATTTCATAAATACCTCCTATTTCATTAATTCATATTTTATATGGTTTGTATTGTTTTATCTATGTGTTTTTTTTTTGATTTATACAATATAGATTAATTATGAGAAAATAATTACTATTGATAGAATTATGGGATGTTACATATAGATTGGCACATTATCTTTCAATATGTGAAATTTCATAAACCCTTTTCATAGTTATTACACCCATGTTCCTATTTTCTAGAGACACATATACATGTTGTATCTTTATAGGGATATAATTTCATGGGAACTACTCACAGTATCCTTTCACAAAAGTAATGGAAATTCTCCTAAATATTTATTCATTCTTAGACTTATTATTTGAAGTGCCCTTAGGGAATTCAGTAAAGGTTTATTAAAAATGTTTTCAATAGTCAACTAAACATATCCTCTAAAACCACATATATAAAACTAATATCATCGTACAATGATATTAAGTCAATTTTAATGAATATTTGATTACAATACAAAAATTGAATTATAAGGACTATAATATTTTAGTGTATTTGGAAACAAGGAAACAAAAAATCATTTCCCATAATAAAGTATATCATTTATCACTACAATCTTCGTTACTAGTAACCTTCCTATAAAAATCATACGTAATACATTTCCTCATAACATAAGAGAAGTAAATATAAGAAAGGATGAGCTCAGATGCTCAGTAAGTGTAAAAAATGGAGGTAACTAATCACAATATGAATATAAGGGACTAGAAAAATGATATTAACATTTAAAAAACATAGCCATCATATCAATTAACGTAATATTGAGTCATGGTATAATGTTTGGAAATTTAGAAGACCTGAATCATAAGGAAATGAACAAAATATGAGCCATTAAATCATGAAATCGGCATAAGATACAGATTTTTGGCATGAGAAGTAGCTTAGAAAACCATTTAAATAGTTGTAAAGGCACACATAAATGGATATTATTGTGTATTATGATTACTCTTGAAACCATCCTAGTAGTCCATGTACACTCTAAATACAATCAAAATGGACAAACACACTTTTTGAACAGGGTTCACATCTTGTTCTAGTATTTATTATCTCAGGAGATATAAATACGTACCAATTTCATTGGAGAGAGATATTGGCCCCACCCATATAATTATAAAAATAGAAATAGTTATATAAAAATATCATAAAACATTCATGGCAACATTACCCCTGATATTAAATGATATTCATAAACATATCATTTTATCATAACCTGTAGTAGACATATGGGGTTCATGATTACTACATCATTTCAAAACCAATTGAAAATGAAGTGGGTTTCATATGAAATTCTTCCTAATATAACTCCTGGAAAAGATATGGGATTCATAAAAACCCTCCTGCCAATGAATATAAACCATTCAGAGAAAAAATATAAATGATATCCTAGGACCATATCCCCAGTGAAGCATATGAAACCTTAACTAATGTTGTTTTATATGGAGAGTGATATTAATAGATTATTTAAAAAATTTCTTGAGGAAAATATACTTTTAGAATTGTTAAATAGTTTTAAATACAGAAAACCTTTTGAAAAAAAATGTTTTTGAAAAAACAAAAAATATAAATGAAACATAAATTAAATAAATTTTATGACATATAGATTTTCTGTTCATTTCATCCATATTAAAACTAATATTCCTTTCACATTTATGGTAATTGATTAAAAAATATTTTTTGGAAAGAAACATGATGATTACATTCAATTTTTTTAAAATAAATCTTGAGTTAAAATTTATTTTAAAAATGTTAGTTGAAAAATATTTTTTTGGAATCTTTCATAGAAATCAATTTTTTTGTATGAAAATGGATTCTAACTGAAGAGAGAAATTGCATAGTATTTTCAGGAAAACATTTTGTAAATTTTATGTAATTAATAATGATAAAAGGAAATACTACGTGAAAATTACATGAAAATTATATGAGTAGAAAAATCATTATATTCATGAGATATGGGTAATAATATTTTATCGTATGAAACATATTCGTAAAAATTCATGATAAACAATGAGATTGTAATGTATAATAATAACCACATTTGTAACTCTGAATCATAATACCATGGAATAAATTAAATAAAATAAATCATAAAATATCATGGGGTTAAATAAATTCATGATATTTCATCTGAAATGGGTTGTATAAACACCTAACTAAATAATATTAGTTTATAAAAAAAGGTACACCTTAAAAAATTCAAATTGAGAAAAAAATCCTCTCACCACTTTGGGAACCTTTTAACACTAAAACACATGAATGTGATATCCAGAAATGGGTATTTAGAAAACAATAATTATCCAGAAAATTATAATAAAATACAATAATGGATTTTATATACAACACATAAATGAAATATGTGGTGAATATGTCATGTGTCTCATAGATGAAAAAAGTTAGATGATAATCCATTACCTAAAGTCTTGAAATCCATCATAATCATTCAAATAAAAAATATAATAAATATAATATTATTATAAATAATATATATATATATATATATCATAAAATTTATTATTTTTTATGACATTTTTTTTCCTGTTTATTAACAATTCCTAGTTAATGTGATGTTTTTGGAAGAAAATGTTTTTTTCTTGCACGTTTTGCATTGTTATTTTGGGTTAGGTTACATAGATCATGTATTCATCATATAAAGAATTTAAAAATGATATATATATTTATGATATATATTTTTATATATTTATTATTGGAAATAATTAAAATTTAGTAATATAAAGTGAAAGAGACCTTTCATGGAGACGGAACGTCGTACGTACGTGTGAATGATGTTAATATTTTTTTGGGATTGTAAATTTGAAATGTACATTATATATATATTAATTATAGAATAATTTTTATTTAATATTTATCACATAGTTTTATTAAACAAATAATTAATACATTCATCTAAAATCTTGAAGGAATCACATCGCTTTGTGAGGCAACAGTCCTTAGTTCACATGGGAAGTGTTACCATATTCCCATTAAATAGAATGTATAATGTTATGTGTGATATAAAAATTATATAAGTATAATAATTTTATAGTTATTGTGTAAAAAAATTTAATGGATATTTATAAAAATTATTGATATTTTCTGATTGAAAAACAAGTGATATTAGTTCACTAGGAAAACGTTCAATGAACAAACGAATAATGAATCTGTAACCCATTTTATGGATGTTGAGATCGATGAAGGTCATGAAAATAACATTAAAATATCTTATTATATAGAATATATTGTTTAATAAATATTAATGTAGGTGGATTAAGTATTGATGAAAAAATTATCATTTATGAATGTTTTTTCTTCATATGGTATTCTCTATATATTTGAACCAAAATCCATCCAACGTTCCCTTTTTGTCCAAAATAATACTTCTAGGAAGAGATTAAAAAATATAAGAAGTTATTATTCTAGTTAAGTTTCTATAAAGTGTGTTACACACATGTTATTTTTTGAAATAAATAATTCCACCAACAATGTTTTCATGTTTGAAGGAACGAATAATTATCTATTCCAGATCCTATAATAAATAATGTATATATATTTCTATACAATGGGTTATATATATATTTGGGGTTATTTTTAGCCATTGTATTTTATGATTAACACCCCCTCTCAACACAATTTTTCCATTGTCATAAATAATTTTTATTGATTTTACTGTTTATTTTGGTAAAAAATAATGTTGAAATTATTAAGAAAATATTAATTATGATGGTTCGAAATATATAATAATTTTTTCAAATTCCATTAACAAATTTCTAATATTTAAATTTCATATTAACCGCACATACATGATGATAAATCTTGTTTTTGATGAGAAAATGTTCAAAATAATATAATGTTTTTATATCTAATTACAAAATGAAATTTATTTTATTGACCTAAATTGTATTAATATACATATATATGATCTAATTTATGTTTAAAACCAATTTAAAATTTAATTTAATTTTTTATATATAAATTTAATGAAGATACAATATTCAATTATAATTCAATATTTTTCACTATACATCATTAAATGATTATTTTCAAAGATATCTCAAAGGTCAACTCATATATATTTTTTCAGTACTGATTTTAAAACAGAAGTTTATCTAATGAAATTAATTTTCTAAAAACGTTTAAAATTATTTTTATAAATCTTTATGAAAAAAAGAATACCGTTTTTAGAATATATTATCTTTGAAACATATAAAAGATTTATTGAAAAATAAATTACATTTTTATGAATATGTTTTCTTTATATAAAACCACTACAAATGAAATTTAAAAATTTATAATTTATATTAATATAACTATGTTTAATATATATGTTATAATATTTTGGTTTACATAACTATATTAATAATATATGATGGTTTTAATATAACTTAATGTTTTCTGTAACACAGGGTATCCCAGTGTTTCTAGTACCAAAAGAATAACATGGTGTTGTGTGTATCAAAAGATATTAAATAAATTTAATAATTTAAAAAACTAAACAAAAAAACCTATGGTGTCACAATCAAGGATATATAACATAAGAATGGGAAGTATTTATCATTAAATTACTGAAATATATAATCAATCCACCAATCATATCAATATATATATATATATACAATCATAGATGTTAGAAATACATAATACAATATTTTAATCAATGATACTTATTCTATACATCCATATATAATTTAATACCCATATCTTAAATATCCATTATTTCTACATAAAACCAATATATTAATTCATCATTGAAAAATATATAAAAATAATAGGTTATATACTATATAGGGGTGATCATATTAAAATAATTACAGGGATCATATTGAAAATAAAATCAATATCTATAGTGAATCAATGTTTTTAGATGAAATTTTATTGAAACATCTAATTATGGATACTCAGGAAAGAAATTAGAGGTAAAGAACAATTTATTATCAAAGGTAGAAACAATTATCACATCTAAAATGTACACATGAAACTATCACATTTCATAAAATATTATATTATGATTAGTTATCAAGCTCTAAACTAAAATCCATGTGTTCTGATAAATGAATCATAGTCATTTATTAACAAGGTTAATATCATTACTAATATAAAAAACAGAAAATGGATGAGAAATATAAAAATAGAAATACATATCAATTATAGGGTCCTTAAAACTCAATTATGATGTTAGCAGGTAAGAGATCCATAATCTTACATATTTGGAGTCAAAAAATGTAATAAAATTATATACACGTCATCTAAATTTTAAATTCAACCATCATGTAAACAAAAATAACCTTTATGACTATATCCATTACTATTGTACCACTTGTTCAAAATATTTCAATATATAAGATTCCATGATCCAATTAGTACATATTTTCTAACTAAACAATGTTATGTCATCCATGAACCAATTTATATCAAATATGAATCCATACATTTTATGATATTATTAGCCTTGAGTAAGAAAATTTTAATAATATAAAAAATAAAAGGGTTCATTAAACAATAATCAGTTTTATATTAATGGATATCATATTAACTAAAATTAAACATCCAATAGGGATTTTCCCTTCATACCCATGTCATAATAATATACACTTCTCATTACTACAACATAATTCATCCCCTTATCATTTATGAAACAACGAAAAGTTCCTAATTATGATTGACAACCAACAAAATTAATCATCAATAAAAAAATTTGTTATTTAAACCCCAATCTAGTATTAAATATTCATTTACTTAATCCTATTAACACAAAACCCGTACAATTAATTCACCCTTACAACTATTTTTTTTACCAAAAAAGGGTTACACCTTATGACTGAGGGATTGAATTAGGTTCAATAAATTAAAACATTACCCTATAAATGTTGTTTATAAAATATTAAAAAATAAAAAGATTAATATTTTCTTTTCATAGACAAAATGAAATTATAATAATGTACAATATAATTTTTTATTGGCCCCCTAAAATGTGCTAATCTAATGAACATACGTAGTAATATTTCAATGAACTTGATACACTAAAGCTCTCTGATTTTATTTTCTATTACACAATAGAGTGTGGAAAGTGAGTTACGATGTTCACAACCCCCCCCCCCCCCCCCCCCGCCAATTAAACACAACATTTATCTTCATCACATAGATAAACACATAGCTCCTCCACCAACTATTTATTCAATACATGAAATATGTGATTAATTTAAACATGGACTATTTATAACTTTAAAAATAAATATAAGTGATATAAATCAGAATATATCCAGTAAAAACATATTCATCATCACCTTAACCTATTCAATATCATGAAGGTAGTGGAAATATCATCACCCTTTTCCTTTCATGTTGTATAATTTAAAATAACAATGTACTATCGCATTTCTAATTAAAAAGTATTGATATATATTTTAGAAACCCATTTTTAAATTTCTCACTAAAAAAATGTAAATATTCAATGTTAATCTCTATATAATTTATCATAACTTTTTATTTATTTATTTATATTTTTATCCCATTTTTATATCTTATAGAAACGACCTTCCATTTTAGGAAATAGACACAATCTATAATGTAATCTTCTTCCAATAATAAAATCCACATATATTTAACCTATTGGTGTACTAATAATTAACATGCCTCATCGATTATTCACCATCCATCTCACATATCATTTGTTTTCTACGAAGTGAAATACATTAATTTTCATAAAAAAATTATTCCCAATATCCACTAGAATTATATAAATAATATGACATTATCATCCATTAAATCTTTCCATGACTATTTATATTCATTTTGGATGAATAATAATATTAATTTATGAATAAAAAAATTCATAAATTCTAATATTGGATGACATCCAAAAAAATATACAAATAATTCATATATACACACACTAATAATATTTTTAAACAAATGGATCATTTGAAAAAAAATAATCAATTGATGGAATAAATGAAAAAAGTATATTACATAATATTAAGAAAAACACATATGCAATTAAATATTCCATTTAGTTAAATCCATAAACACATATACATAAAAATTTGATTGTATAAATACATACTCCAGAAAAGTTATATATTTTTTATTCCTATATAAAATTATACATGGAAGAAATCAAGTGTCACATATTCCTATATATTTAAATAAAATTTCTAAACCTATTATTCAACAACATTTCTTAGAATTTCATTAAACAACACCAATTATAAACAAAGCCTATTCCGTCCTTCAAAAAATTTAATCATAAACTGTAATTACATGATCCTAGTTACCCATAGTCGGTGCATTATTATATAACATTGGCATGATCACAATAGATAAAGTCTCGAAATACCGATTTGTTTAATATCATTGAAAGTACTAGATACAAACAGAATTTTTAAATTTTATTATCAAAATGAAAAACCGCAATATTGTGTCTCCTTTGAACCCTCTTATATCCCTTAGTCTATTCCCATAATTCATTTATAATATACTTATTCACATCCTGGTAAAAATAAAACATAATAAAGGGGTGAGCTTAGATTCTTATTAAGGATAAAAATATGGAGGAAACTATCATAAATAATCATAATCGTTTAAGGGAATGTATAAGACTGAAACAAAAGCATTTTAAACATAAACATCAGCATAATATGGAAATTATAAATCAAATAATTCCATTAACTTATTCAGATGGAAATTATACTAGTCGAATAATCACATGTAATATTCATATCTAATTTCATATTGATGGAACTCATAATGTCGGACATCATAACCAAATAGTGAAGGCCTCATTCCAAGACTACAAATAAGATTTTGTCAAGGCCTTGTGCCAAGACACTAGTTTGTCTCATTAGACCTACCAATGCATTGAGAAGCTATAGTGAGCTCTACCCGTCAGTTACTATGTCCAATTAATTTCTTATATGAAAACTTTGAAACATAATCTAAATATTCAAATTAATACAAGCATACAAAATGTCAATATTTTAGCCACAAACCATTAACGGTACAAAAATATCACATCCGCAGTAAAACATAATTCATTAAATACAATATGAAAGATTGTATCAACCTCAATCAAGAATAATGAAGGATATCTATATAGATGTAAATAGTCTGTAAAACTATTTGAGAGAAATATTACCTTTTTCATGAAATAATTTAAAAGTCTCACTATTTATCAAATATTTCATTTAAAAGATATGTTTGAATAAAAGTCTCCCATACCACTTTGAAAATTTTTAAGGGAATTTTTATTTCAAAAAATTCATGTTCATATAAATAAATACTTAAACCATTTTTAAAACATGGATATTATTGATAAGGATTTAGATGAATAAATCATTAAATCATTTTAAACGATATTTTAGTCATAGAGTTCCTTACCAAATAAGAGACGCCTAAATACATGTTATTGAGGAATATAATTAATCAAACCATTATAATATCCTGAGATTAATGGTATTCATTATATAATATATCAATGTATAGTATATACACTATATATAAGTGAATTGGTTCCTAACGATAAAAATGTTTCAATGGAATGTAAATTGAGAAGAAATTACTTATAAAGATTTTATCCTTAAATTAATGATAAATCAATGAAATAATTATGTGTGAAAAATATATATACACTCAATATAACATTATATTCATTGTAAATCAATCAGAGGACATCCACACATATTCTTGTAAATATAATACCAATGACTTGGATGTTTAACTCAATTAATGGAAATTGAGTTAAGATTACCCTTAACAAGTTTATATTAATATCATGAGAACCTATAAATAGAGTGATTATGTTTATAAAATGTATTTCAAAAAATATGGTTGTGGAAATTACTAAATATATAATAAATAGTGATTCCACACATAATCATGGTGTAAAATAAAAAATGATGTATGTGTAAAGCCTAATGAGTTGAAATTGAAAATTGAAATTCCCTTACTGATTTGGTAACAATCAAAACAAACACCCAATGGAATAAGTATCATACAATGAAGATGTAAATACCCATAAATTAAATTATATTACACCAATAATACAATCATGGGTAGTACATACCCCACTAAAAAGGTAATAGCAGCAATTTAAAATGAATCTCACACGAATAAGAAGTGAGATGAAAACACCTTACCATGTTGTAATAAATTGATTCATAAGACTATAAGTTAATAAAAATAAAATTAATCACATAATACCATGAATATAAATATAATCATGATAATATATATCAAATTCCCATACAAAATACACAACATGCAATAAATAAGTGTTCAACAATGGAAATCTCGTGAAATTAAAAGTGAGTTAAGAATCCCCTTAAATAGTACTTGTCCTTAGTAGAGGGTATGTTAAAGTCTTGTATAATAGATAATTCATTGTTATTAAATTATGAATGAAGAAAATACAAAAATATTATATAATATGTGATCTTATAATATTGATTTTTTAGTAATATTTTAGTAGTATCATTGTTTCAGATGATAACTGATTCATTTTTCTTTATATGTTTTGTTATGTAAGTATTTTTTGTTATGGATAGACTGTATTTTATTCATATACAGAATTATATTAAGTTTTTAAACATTATTTATAATAATAAAATTAAAATTATGCTTGAATGGTTATGATGGGGAATGAATCTCTTCGTGTGGAGGGAGACAGTAATCCATATGTACGCACGAGGAACAATATCATTCAATTGAATGCGAGATCATATATAATTGAATATTATATAAAATATAAGGAATCATTAAAATGTAATATTTATTATTTAAATCAATTATACATCAATATTATACCCATCCAAATAATGAAGTGTTGAATAAAAACTACACCACGACGCGGGGACAATAAGCCATATGTACGCACGTATAATGACTTTTTCATTCATACGATGGATAGAGTAACTTATATGGTTGTACCATATTTAAAATAACATCATAGTATATAGAAGGTACTAGATTTATTATTCTGGTATGGAATCTACAAAGAATTAGGAAGTGGAAGAAGATTATTACATTGAAAGAGGTGATGAAATTATTACCTCTTTATCATGTGCTTGCTTTTGATTTGATCAAAAGGTCTCCATAGGTTGGTCTTCCGATCAAAGTAAGGCCTATAGGGTGTAGTAAAATTATTAGGGAGTATATTTGTGTAGGGGTTTTCCGTTCCAAATGGATTTGAAATGTGAAATTGAGAGAAGGGGGAGTGTCCTTTTATAAGAGAGGTGAGTGTCACATTGTGAAAAGTTTAAAATATTATTTTATTATAAATTAATTTTCGGTTTATATTAGGATAAAATGGATTTATTTAGAGTCTATGGATTGGATGGATCGAAAAAATATCAACCTATAGGTTTTATAGAGGTTTAGGTTCACATATTAAACATAACATTTACATTTTACTCTTAGTTAAATAGTTTAGCTTTTACCATGTATTCTTGTCACTAGTGCAGAAAACGTTTTTTACGTCACCATTTTTTACGTCGGTTATATAAAACCGACGTCATAATATGTAAAACGAGGTTTTTTACGTCGGTTATTTCTTAACCGACGTAAAAACCTGTGTTCGGTACACATTTAACGTCGGTTATACAAATAACCGACGTTATTAATCTCGCGGCTTCGTTTTTTACGTCGGTTATTTTTATAACCGACGTAAAAAACGCGGTTTTCGAAGGCCCTTTCACGTCGGTTATTGAATAACCGACGTAAAAAACGCGGTTTTTGAAGGCTTTTTGACGTCGGTTATTGAAATAACCGACGTTATAAATGTTTTTAAAACAATTATCACGTCGGTTATTGAATAACCGACGTGATAACTCAATTAAAAATTTACCCAGACCCGTGGATTGTCATTCGCGAGTTTACCTTCGACAGTCACGACTCGTCTCTCTCGCGCGTAAACCCGAATCGGCTCGTCCATTTCGTTGGTTTAGATTCGTTTTGCGATCATCGTTTCTCATATTTAATCTCCTCGGATCAATCATCTAAACTCGCAGCACTCAGGTAATCCTCCCACTCGTTCGTTTTTTTTCGCGGATAGTAAATATATATGTGTTGTGATTTTTTTGTTGAAACTAGCTAAGATTCTTCGATTGCGAACCCTTTTAACTCGTTTTGGCACCATAATCTTATTTATCATCCCTAGATCTATTTGTTCGACTTGCAATATTGAGTAATTTTATGATTTCACTAATTTTTCATCGTTTTCTATAAATCCCCGAGAGGGTTGGGGCGTGTCCATTTGGATGGGTTGCCCTTTTACAGTTGTTACTACTTTATTCACACACAACCATGGCATAGGTGCATGGATTTGGGGTCGGGGGGTGTCCAGGGGGGTTTACAAGGGGGTGGGTGGGTGTGGGGGGCTGTCCAAGGGTGTGGGTGGGTGTTGGGGGGTGTCCAGGGGGTGTCCAAGGGGGTAGGGGGTGGGGGGTGGTGTCCAGGAGGGGTGGGGGGGCTGTCCAGAGGGTTGGGGGGTGTCCAGGGGGGTGTCCAAGCAGGTCGGGGGTGGGGGGTTGTGTCCAGGAGGGGTGGGGGTGCTTTCTAGAGGGGTCGGGGGCTGTCCAGAGGGGTCGGGGGGTGTCCAGGGTGGTGTCCAAGGGGATGGGTGGGTGTGGGGGGCTGTCCAAGGGGGTGGCGGCCTGTCTAGAGGGGTCGGTGGGGTGTCCAGGGGGGTGTCCAAGGGGGTGGATGGGTGTGGGGGGCTGTCCACGTGGGTGGCGGCCTCTCCAGAGGGTATTTGGGGTTGTCCGGGTGGGTGGGGGGGCTGTCCAGAGGGTTGGGGGATGTCCAGGGGGGTGTCCAAGGGGGTAGGGGGTGGGGGGTGGTGTCCAGGAGGGGCGGGGGGCTGTCCAGAGGGGTCGGGGGTATCCAGGGGGGTTTACAAGGGGGTGGGTGGGTGTGGGGGGCTGTCCAAGGGCGTGGGTGGGTGTTGGGGGGTGTCCAGGGGGGTGTCCAAGGGGGTAGGGGGTGGGTGGTGGTGTTTAGGAGGGGTGGGGGGGCTGTCCAGAGGGTTGGGGGGTGTCCAGGGGGGTGTCCAAGCAGGTCGGGGGTGGGGGGTTGTGTCCAGGAGGGGTGGGGGTGTTTTCTAGAGGGGTCGGGGGGTGTCCAGGGTGGTGTCCAAGGGGATGGGTGGGTGTGGGGGGCTGTCCAAGGGGGTGGCGGTCTGTCCAGAGGGGTCGGTGGGGTGTCCAGGGGGGTGTCCAAGGGGGTGGATGGGTGTGGGGGGCTGTCCAAGGGGGTGGATGGGTGTGGGGGGCTGTCCAAGGGCGTGGGTGGGTGTTGGGGGGTGTCCAGGGGGGTGTCCAAGGGGTAGGGGGTGGGTGGTGGTGTTTAGGAGGGGTGGGGGGCTGTCCAAGCAGGTCGGGGTGGGGGGTTGTGTCCAGGAGGGGTGGGGGTGTTTTCTAGAGGGGTCGGGGGGTGTCCAGGGTGGTGTCCAAGGGGATGGGTGGGTGTGGGGGGCTGTCCAAGGGGGTGGCGGTCTGTCCAGAGGGGTCGGTGGGGTGTCCAGGGGGGTGTCCAAGGGGGTGGATGGGTTTGGGGGGCTGTCCAAGGGGGTGGATGGGTGTGGGGGGCTGTCCAAGGGCGTGGGTGGGTGTTGGGGGGTGTCCAGGGGGGTGTCCAAGGGGTAGGGGGTGGGTGGTGGTGTTTAGGAGGGGTGGGGGGGCTGTCCAGAGGGTTGGGGGGTGTCCAAGCAGGTCGGGGGTGGGGGGTTGTGTCCAGGAGGGGTGGGGGTGCTTTCTAGAGGGGTCGGGGGGTGTCCAGGGTGGTGTCCAAGGGGATGGGTGGGTGTGGGGGGCTGTCCAAGGGGGTGGCGGCCTGTCCAGAGGGGTCGGTGGGGTGTCCAGGGGGGTGTCCAAGGGGGTGGATGGGTGTGGGGGGCTGTCCAAGGGGGTGGATGGGTGTGGGGGGTTGTCCAAGTGGGTGGCGGCCTCTCCAGAGGGTATTTGGGGTTGTCCGGGTGGGTGGGGGGGCTGCCCAGAGGGTTGGGGGATGTCTAGGGGGGTGTCCAAGGGGGTAGGGGGTGGGGGGTGGTGTCCAGGAGGGGTGGGGGGCTGTCCAGAGGGGTCAGGGGGTGTCCAGGGGGGTTTACAAGGGGGTGGGTGGGTGTGGGGGGCTGTCCAAGGGTGTGGGTGGGCGTTGGGGGTGTCCAGGGGGGTGTCCAAGGGGGTAGGGGGTGGGGGTGGTGTTTAGGAGGGGTGGGGGGGCTGTCCAGAGGGTTGGGGGTGTCCAGGGGGGTGTCCAAGCAGGTCGGGGGTGGGGGGTTGTGTCCAGGAGGGGTGGGGGGCTGTCCAGAGGGGTCGGGGGGTGTCCAGGGGGGTTTACACATCGATTTGTTTTATATTTCAAAATTGTTATATTCAAATTATGATTTTTTTCATATAAACATATATTTTTCTTATCTAAAAAATATATATATTTTTGCTATTTTTTATAGGTAATAATGAGTCGAAGTTGGATTACGGCACATCGAATGAGCAATGAATATGAGGAAGGTGTTGATGCCTTTTTGGAATTTGCTAAACGAAATGTTCCAAGTAGTGACATTTTTTTCTGTCCATGCCTGAAATGTCTGAATATGAAGAAGTTGAAAAGTAGAGAGATAAAAGATCATCTGATTTGTCATGGTTTCAATCCGAGTTACAACCCTTGGATTTGGCATGGCGAAACTGGACAGAATGTCACTGATGATAATGAATCGCAAGATGGTAACTCTGATGGAATTGATGAAATGATTCGCGATATTGTAGCAGAACAAATTGAGATAGAACCGAGAGTTGCACGTCTATATGGTGATGCCGAAAAACCATTATATCCTGGTTGTACAAATTTTACGGTATTGTTGGCGGTGTTAAGATTGATTAACCTGAAGGCGAAACATGGATGGAGTGACAGAAGTTTTACAGAGCTGCTACAATTGATGAAAGACATTCTTCCAAAAGATAACGATCTTCCAGATTCACATTATAAGGCCAAAAAAATATTATGCCCGATGGGATTGGGATACAGGAAAATACATGCATGTCCGAATGACTGCATTATATATAGGAAGGAATATGAATTTCTGAAAGAGTGTCCCAAATGTGGGACATCACGGTATAAGGTGAAAGAAAAATCACAAGCTGATGTAGAGATTACAAAGCTCCCTTCAAAGGTATTTTGGTATCTTTCTATAATTCCTCGTTTCAAACGTTTATTTGCTAATTCACATGATGCAAAAAGGTTAAGATGGCATGCTGATGAGCGGGTATGTGATGGAAAAATACGTCATCCAGCTGATTGTCCACAATGGAAGAAAATTGATGCCCAGTACCCTACATTTGGAAATGAAATTAGAAATCTGAGACTAGGCTTGTGCACAGATGGAATGAATCCATACCGAACCCTCAGTAGCACACATAGTTCATGGCCTGTTTTATTGGTAATTTACAACCTCTCTCCTGAAGTTTGTATGAAGCACAAATATGTCATGTTGAGTATCATGATCTCTGGTCCAAAGCAACCCGGCAATGATATTGATGTATACTTGTCACCGCTGATTGATGATTTGAAACTTTTATGGGCTGATGGTATTAGGGTGTATGATTCTTATAAAATGGAATATTTTCAACTGCATGCAGTGCTTCTATTCACTATAAATGACTTCCCAGCATATGGAAATTTGTCTGGATACAGTGTTAAAGGGCATAAAGCATGTCCAATTTGCGAACAACAGACGTCATATTGTCAATTGCATCATGGGAGGAAAACAGTGTACATGGGTCATCGAAAGTTTTTGCCTATGGATCACCCTTATAGAAGACTAAAAAAGGCATTCAATGGCTCACAAGAATTTGATACTGCACCTCAACCTTTATCCCCAGAATTGTATTTTGAGAGGGTGAAAAACCTTGATGTGACATTGGGAAAGACACAGAAATCTGGTAATGATAGACATATTTGGAAGAAAAGGTCAATATTTTTTGAGCTACCATATTGGAGGTATCATGAAGTCAAACATAATATTGATGTCATGCACGTGGAGAAGAATATCTGTGATTCTTTGATCGGAACATTGCTAGATATTAAAGGAAAGACAAAAGATGGGTTGAATGCAAGGTTAGACCTACTGTCAATGGGAATACGTTTAGAGTTAGCTCCCACTCCTAAAGGAAGACGAACATTTCTTCCCCCGGCTTGTCATACATTATCGAAGAGGGAGAAAAGTAGCTTCTGTCAGTGTCTTCATGATATCAAAGTGCCTCAAGGTTATTCTTCAAATGTAAAAAATTTTGTCTCATTGAAAGACTTGAAGTTGATAGGTATGAAATCACATGATTGCCATGTCATGATGCAACAAATTCTACCAGTTGCACTGCGTGGAATATTTCCCATCCGTGTCAGAAAGACTATAATGAGGTTGTGTTATTTTTTCAATTCAATTTGCAACAAGGCGATTGATGTGAATGCTTTGAACATTTTGGAAAAGGATGCAATTATTATACTTTGTCATTTGGAAATGTATTTTCCTCCAACTTTTTTTGATATGATGGTGCATTTATTGATTCATCTGGTTCGAGAAATAAGGCTTTGTGGACCTGTATATCTTCGTTGGATGTATCCTTTTGAAAGGTATATGAAAATATTAAAGGGATATGTTAAAAATCCATATCGACCTGAAGCCTCCATTATTGAAAAGTATATTTCTGAGGAGGTAGCAGAGTTTTGTACGAGTTACTTGGCTACGGCGCAACACATAGGTTTGCCTCCATCTCGCCATGAACGGGTTAATAATGAGGGAAAGGGGATTCGTGGCTTGAAAGTCAAATCACTGTCAGCTGAACATATGAAGAAGTTAGAATCATACATCTTGAATAACATAGCTGATGTTCAACCGTATATCACATTGCATATTAATGAGTTGAAACAATGTCATCCAAAGAAGAAAGAAATGTGGATTTTGAATGAGCACAACAAAACTTTTTTGCCATGGTTTAAAAAGACCTTGCTTGGTAGATCAGATGTATCAGAGACATTAAAATGGATAGTGGGTGGTCCATCTTTAAATGTGATAACATGGTCCGCTTATGACATTAATGGCTATACATTTCATACGAAAGCTCAGGACAACAGAAGTGCAGTTCAGAATAGTGGCGTATTGGTGTTTGCAGAAGCAATGCATTTTTCGAGTGCTAAGGACAGAAACCCAATTTCGGCATCAAGTGCATATTATGGAGTGATTGAAGACATATGGGAGGCTGATTACTTTAAAATTAAAGTTCCCGTTTTTAACTGTAAATGGTTTATTGGTAACAACAGTGTCAGACACGATGAATTTGGAATGACACTTGTTAATCTGAATAGATTGGAAGACACAGCTGATTCTTTTATAATGGCAACACATGCCAAACAAATTTTCTATGTAGTAGATCAATCAGATATGCAGTGGGTTGTTGTTTTACAAGGGAAAAACCAATATGTTGGTGAGGATGAATTTGATGAAGATGCTGATTTATGTGAGATCCCTACTTCCATGGAATGATTAACAGAACATAATGATGAGTATGTTGAAGACATGGTTTGTGCCATTAGGAACGATCACGACGAAGGAATTTGGGAAAACAATCCAACTGTACATTCCTAAAATTACAGGTAACACAAGTATATATCTTGTTTACATTTAGTTTTTTCATATAATGTTAGATACTGTAAATTTTTTACTTATTAAAATATGTATCAAACCAAAACGATAAAACAATAAAAACCGTAAAGAGGAGAAGTCCTGCGCGCACCGGCAACCGGTCCTCTCTGTCTGTACCACCGGCCGGCCGCTGGCTCACCACCGGCCGGCCGGTGGACCAGACAGAGAGCCTTCCTCTCTGTCTGGATCACCAGCGGCCGGCCGGTGTTGAGCCAGCGGCCGGCCGGTGGTTCAGACAGAGAGGAAGGCTCTCTGTCTGGTCCACCGGTCGGCCGGTGCTGAGCCAGCGGCCGGCCGGTGGTCCAGACAGAGACAGAGCCTCTCTGTCTGGATCACCAGCGGCCGGCCGGTGTTGAGCCAGCGGCCGGCCGGTGGTTCAAACAGAGAGGAAGGCTCTGTCTGGTCCACCGGCCGGCCGCTGGATCACCACCGGCCGCCCGGTGGACCAGACAGAGAGCCTTCCTCTCTGTCTGGATCACCCGCGGCCGGCCGGTGAGGAGCCAGCGGCCGGCCGGTGGTTTAGACAGAGAGGAAGGCTCTCTGTCTGGTCCACCGGCCAGCCGGTGGTGATCCAGCGGCCGGCCGGTGGTCCAGACAGAGGAAGGCTGTCTGCTCCACCGGCCGGCCGGTGGTGAGCCAGCGGCCGGCCGGTGGCATCAGTGAGTCCACTTTTCAGCTTTCTTATGCCAACTCCTTGGCAAAATTTTGCCTGTGTTTACCATGTTTATCATTGTTTAACATGCTTATCATATTACCGATGTTTACTATTATGTAATTTAGTACACTTTTCTATTTGTGAACTAATGTTTGTTTTTTTGATTTGAAGGAAAATGACAGATCAATCAGTTGATCAGCCACATGATTCTGGAGATGAGCATATTGGTCATACATCTGGGGAGGAACATTCACATGCTCCTATTACGAAAAAGAGTTCAAAGGTTGGTAAGCGTGGGTGCACACGTTTACCAAAATTATCACTTGCCCGTACGAAGGAGGAGAGGATAGTCATGGAGTTTGATGAGGATGATCTTCCTAGAGGTCCAAATGCTAAAGATTTTAAGGGTTTTGTAGCAACTCAGGCTAAGAGCAAAGTAAGCATTCTCTATGATGATTGGAGAAGTGTGGATAAGGCGATAATTTCTCAGCTGTGGGAGACCATTTTGGTAAGATCTTTTGCTATTGTTTGACTGTTCTTTAAATGTTTCTAGTATATATAATATTTTTAACCTCTTTTTTATCAGATGACATTTGATATTCCTGACACTGGAGGAGTCAGGAAGAAATGCTTATCGTTGGCTGCTAGGAGATGGAGGGATTTCAAATCAACCCTCTCATCTGATTTCATTTATGGTCATAGGAGTCGTGAGAATCCATGTCGTATATATCCTTTTATAGATGAAGACACATGGAGAGAATTTTTTGAAAGTAGAAGAAAAGAATCATTTTTGGTAAGGGCAATGTAAACTTTTATAAGCTTTCTTATATAAATGATCTTATTATTGTTTTGTTAATGATTACTTATTCTTAATTTACAGCAAACAAGGAAAGCTCATCAAGAGATCCAATCTAAAAATGTATACCCTCATAGTTTATCTCGGGGAGGGTATGCATTATTGGAAGAACAAATGATGGCAGAAAAATTTCAACAACTAAGAGCTGAGTCTTCAAGCTCTGGAGAGGTGGCCCCTCCATCCCCTCCATCTAGACATGAGAAATGGAAAAGAGCTCGGAAGGGCAAAAAAGGACAATATCTTTCGGAAGAATCGAGACTCGTAGTTGAGAGGATTGTAAGATATCTATTTTATTTATTTAAGTTTACTATTTTCGTCATATATTTCCAATCATTATAGAAAAGTTCAATTAATTATTACAGGACTCTCTTGAGGAGTAGAGTTCACAGGGGACATTTACACCATCTGGGAGGGAAGATATTTTATCTGTGGCATTGGGAAAGCCCGAACATCCTGGCCGTGTAAGAGGATATCCGGCAGGTGTATCGGTAAGAAAAGTGTTGCCACGTTCCTCAACTTCTAACGTTGAGGGAGTTTATAAAAAAAATAGAATCGTTGGAGGCTGAAGTCCATAATATTAATGCGACAATGGAGGACAAGATTAGAGCATCGGTGCAGTTAATGTTTGCAGACTTGCAAAGACAATTTCAGGATGCAGCTCCCACTCCACCTCTCCCAGTAGCTCCCACTCCCCCACCTCAGCCTGCGGACCCCATTTTTGATCCTCCTCCTCCGCCGCAGCTACCTACTTATTGTGAGTTGTATGTTGATGATCCTCAACATCATATAGTTGCATATGGGATGGTATATTGTATAGGAGATACAGTTCATCATCAACAGTTAGAGGTAGAGAATCAGAGGGTCACTGTACCGGATATTATAGATAGATCAGCTCGGATACCATTACCTACAGATGAGGTGACGACAGTTGGACATAGTATCGGCCATTTTTTACTTTGGCCATCCAGACTTCTTCGACTCATTACCATAGAGGTATGGATGTTATATCTTTTATTTTATATTTTTATTAATGTTTTATCATTTGAAAACTAATATATTTTTCAATTTATTTTTACAGGAATACTTCAAAGGTAAAGAAATACTGTATAGACAACAACAAAGACAGATAGCTATGACATCAGATGCAGATACTAGCAGTCTTGACATATTGTCAAGATATTCAAATTTGTTGGCGGATCATTATGACTTTACAATGGAAGCTCATGTCTGTGGACGTGAACTATGTGTGGGGATTATGAAAACTGATATCATGGAGGTTGTCACTGGAGATAAGATGGGCATCAACGTGGTGCAAATTTTTATCATGTAAGTCTTAACTCCTTTTCCTTGCGTTATATTTATTAAAAATGTATACTTATGTCTGCTTTGTATTAGGTATATGTATAAAATTTGTGAGAGGAATGAGCTGACAGATGTATATGGATTCATGGACCCACAATTGATTTCCCCTGAAGCATGTGCATTGGATGAGGAACAAAGAATGCTTTATATTGCTGATAGATTTGAAAAGAATGTAATCACACAGTGTTGGATGATGCCTTTTTGTGAGAGGTATGAAACACATCCCTCTCAAAGAGTTAATTATATTTTAACATAAAAAACCACTAACGTTAAATTTCCTTTTCTCAGGGATCATTGGATGTTAGGGGTTTTTTGCCCTAGGGAGAAAACACTTTATTGGATATGCTCTCTCCATGATGATGTGCGAGAAAGTTTTAAGAATATATTGGAAACGTAAGTTTCAATTTCACAATAGTTTTATATATTATAATGAATTTTAAATTTACCCCATTCGTATTATTTTCTAACAGGGCATGGGTCCACTTTCGAAAAAGCGCAAAGAAAAGGAATTACAAGATCAAATATGTACATGCTAAGGTAAATATCCATTTATAATTTGTACATTTTGATTTATTACATAAAAATAATATATTGAATTTACACTCATTGAAACAGAAATGTCATGAGCAACAAGGCATCATCGAATGCGGATATTACATGTTAAGATTTATGTATGAAATAATAACAACTGGGACAGTTCTGAGTTTTGACCTGGTAAGATTTCCTCTTTCTAATAATATTTCAATTTGATTTATTCATTATACACGTTGACTACTATCCTTTTCCTTTGTAGCTTTTTGATGACCCTCAACCCTTTACTGCTGAAGATATCAAACACTTACAAGTGGAGTGGTCAAATTATTTTACAGGTTTGATTGACTTTTAGTTGTTTGTAATGTAAAATGTAATTTTGAATATTGTCAATGTAATTGTGTATTTCGTAGTCGTTTAGGTTGGATTTAGTTTTTTTTTTGAAGTTGACATTGTAAGTTTTGAATGTTATATAAGTGAATGTTTAATTTTTCTCTACTTCTTGTTTTGGTCTACTGTTGATGGTTTTTCTGGTCTGGATTTTGGTATGGGGGGAGAGGTTCCAAGGGGGTGGGTGGGTGTTTGGGGGGTGTCCAAGGGATATGGGAGGGGTGTCCAAGGTGTGTTTGGGGCTGTCCTAGGGGTCGGGGGGGTGTAAATGAGGGTGGGGGTGTCCAAGGGATATGGGAGGGGTGTCCAAGGTGTGTTTGGGGCTGTCCAAGGAGTCGGTTGGGTGTCCAAGTGGTGGGGGGGTGTCCAAGGGATATAGGAGGGGTGTCCAAGGGGTGTTTGGGGCTGTCCAAGGGGATGGGGGGGTTTCCAAGGGGTAGGGGGGGTTTCCAAGGGGTAGGGGGGTTTCCAAGGGGTCGGGGGGTGTCCAGGGGGTGGGGGGCTGTCCAGTGGGTGGGGGGGTGTCCAAGGGGTGGGGGGGTGTCCAAGGGATATGGGAGGGGTGTCCAAGGGGTGTTTGGGGCTGTCCTAGTGTTCGGGGGGTGTAAATGAGGGTGGGGGGGGGGGGGCTGTCGAAGGGGTGGGGGGGTGTCCAAGGGGCAGGTTGGGTGTAAATGAGGGGGGGGGTGTCCAAGGGGTCTGGGAGGGCTGTCAAGGTGTGGGGGGGTGTCCAATGGGTGTTTGAGGCTGCACTAGGGGTCTTGGGGGTGTAAATGAGGGTGGGGGGGTGTCCAAGGGGTGGAGGGTGTCCAAGGGTTGTGGTGGGGCTCCAATGTGGTGGGGGAGGGCTGGCCAGGTTGTTAGGTGGGTATAGATGAGGGTGGGGTTCAGTTGGGGCTTGGGGGAGGGCTGGCATGGTTATTTTTGTTTGGTTTCTGGTTGCTTTTTGGTGAGAGCAGTGCAATTATTTAAAAAAAAAAATTTCTTTCACGTCGGTTATTTTATAACCGACGTGGTAAATAAATCGGTAGGGGTTTATCACGTCGGTTTTTTCTAGAACCGACGTGATAAACCTTTCCCGGGGGATTTTATCACGTCGGTTCTTAGTATAACCGACGTGATAAAAGGCCTGGGAATCGATTTACCACGTCGGTTATTGAATAACCGACGTGCTAAAACGTTTCCCAGGACTTTTTATCACGTCGGTTTCCTAAATAACCGACGTGGTAATAGGCCAGGGGAAGGGTTTATCACGTCGGTTATGACATAACCGACGTGATAAACGATATCCCAGGCGTTTTATCACGTCGGTTTAGGGAATAACCGACGTGATAAAGCCCCCCGTGCATATTTATCACGTCGGTTATTATATGAACCGACGTGATAACCACCGTGAAGTTAGGGATATTACGTCGGTTTTAAATAACCGACGTAAAAAATGTTATTTATAACGTCGTCCGTATTAACGTCGCCTAAAAACCGACGTAAATAATAAAAAATAACCGACGTAAAAAACGTTTTCTGCACTAGTGTGTATTACTATAATAAATGGTTAATAAAAACTCTATAAAAATCCAAGAGAACACCAAGTGGTTCATTATTGATATATCTAACCTTATCTTAGTCATTTGACCGATCCATGTATTTTTATGAATATTATATCCATTAATAATATAGTCTTTGTTTTAGAAACTCATTTTTGTTAATTTTGACGCTATTTGGTAATTTATTTTTTTGAAAGTCATAAAAACTTTATCAAATTGAAAAAATGTATTTAATAATCCCTAAAATTTCATATTAACCAATAAAATTAGTGTAATTTTTCATAAGTCTCAATTTACATTTATTTGGATCTTTATAATTAAACTATTTCAATTATTCATTAATAAGTTATTTACTACAAAATCATTGTTTCATACATAAATTTAATTATTTAATGTCTAAAAATTATAAATAAAATACCATTTCATATGAAATATTTTTTTCTTTCTATTAAATTTTTATATTCGAATTTATCTTATGTATAGCCCTATATTAAATATGTTTTAATTATTAAACATTGAATTTAACTATTTTAACTCTTCCTTGAATAAAATAATAATAAATGTTCTAATATAATCCAAGTGGACCCAAATGATCATATATTATTCCTAAGGTTTATTTTGGTCTAAATACACTTATCCTATAGAATTAAGACATGTGTGAGGATAATTATAATATCATATTTACCATAAATTATTCTATTTACTTTTAACCGTGGAAAATATAACTAAAAAGTTATTATTCACCAAAAATTATTTCCATATTATCGTACCACATTTTACTTATTGATTTCAACCATGTCTCTTGTATTTTTGAAATTCAATCAATAGTTGCAGAAAAATTATGTTTCATGGAAATTTTTAAATGTTCCTAGAAGGGGGGATAAAAGACGGTAAAAAGTTCAATAAAATTATAAAATAAATCCAATGAATTAAACTGAATTTATATAGGTATTATGTTTCTATTTTTACTTAAAATAAATTTAAATAAAACACATAATTTTTTAATTAAAAATTAGGTTTTAAATTTTTCACTATTCATTACAAATCGAATGTTTTCAGAAAATGTAAACAGACAACGTATTTTTGTTTTAAGTTCCATTTCAAAAAGTTTAGAAATTTATTTATTAGATTGACTATGAAAATAAAGACATATACTTAATTTTTATGTATAGTTTCATCCATTAATAAATTTCTACCACTGAATCATCTTTTCTCCAAACCATGAGTACTCAAGATGACTTGGTAACACCTGAATCACTATATTCATCTTCTAGAGAATCACATTATCCACAGAGGATGAACTATATATTTACATTGTCTTTTGAGATTAACCAGAAACAAATGGTTAGTTGAAGATCAGATGAAACAAAAAATGGATAATCCTATATAGAAATAAATACTAATCTTAATTTCCAAAAATTGAAAAAACAATACCCAAAGTTCAATAAAGACCGTTAAATAAAAATATTTCCTTAAAATCCTTCAATATAATCCATTATAAAATTGAAACCCAAAACTCAGAAGAATTTCATAACATAGTCTTTCATAATAAATCTTATCATTTATCTCCAAATAATGTCAACTACTCTTAAATTCTATTTCAGAAGTGTAATTTACCAAATCACCTATTGTATATGATAGTCTAATAATTTTCATTAATAACCTGAATTTCTATATTAAAAATGGATTATTCCAAAATAATACAAAATCCATCATTAATCCTCAAATGAAGTTTCATAGTATTCTATTTTCCTTAGGCATATAGTGTTCTCAACAGAGTGTAAATCTTCTAAAATAACATTTATCATTTAATCACCAAATCAATTTCTAATACTATAGATATCCATTTGATAATAAATAACATCCCAAATCAAGTTATTATTGACAAATAAAATATTTTAACTGAATAGAATTAGTCACACTAACTAGGGACTTCACATAGTCAAGTGGTTGGCGATAATTCTCAATCGAACTCTGGTTGTGGGTGCGATTCTGACATCTTTTTTTGGCGCAATGGGTTCCCGCACAATCTACATGTTTTCCTTTTTAAAAAAATATATTTTATAAAATTCTAAAAAAGAGATAAATTCCTTAAAATAACCATAACATAATATAACAAAAAATGTTATCTCATAGCTCTCATCTTCATCCAAAAAATTAATAACCTATAATTTTATGAAATTAAAGGATCATATAAACCCAAATTATTATTTTAACTATATCCACAAAACAAAAGATAATTCCTCCCTAAATATCTTTTTTACATAACAAACCACGTGGTTATGCATACAAGAGAATAGTTTCCAAT
Organism: Viscum album; assembly: GCA_963277665.1. Classification (NCBI taxonomy): domain Eukaryota; kingdom Viridiplantae; phylum Streptophyta; class Magnoliopsida; order Santalales; family Viscaceae; genus Viscum; species Viscum album. Next base: position 1,120,947,917 of record OY728120.1, read on the forward strand.
GTAATCCAATAATTTTAAACATTTATCCATCCATTTATTTCCATGTAGGTTCTTCCTTGACATAGAGTTTATCCTATAGAATAGGTAATTGACTCCTTTAATGACATGGTCCCATACATTTATGGAAAATGACTATAATTGGACTCTTAGGATCATTTTTATTTTCCTCCATAGTACTATTCCTTTATTCTTAGAAATTATTTACATTATGTTTTTATTTACAACATTTAAAGATTTTATTTGTTCTATTGAGACACTATCATGGATGTCTTCTTCCACATTTCTAGAATGATGGAAATTGAGCTTTCTTTTTCCATAGTTTCCACTACTGGTGATCTTATCATTCTCCTCCTTTCTTTTATTTTGTTAGTTTGGTAGTTGGTTAATTTATATATTTTTTATCATATATTTGAAAACCTAATTTGTCTTGAAGATGATATATTTTAAGCCTATCAATATTCCATTTAGTATATCATTTCCATCATCATTCACACCTTGTATATCATGTTCAATGTAACTTGGACTTCCTTGGAATACAACCATTGACTAACACTAGAAAGAATAGTGTGAGTCATAAAATCATTTATAGAAAATCATGATACCTTTTTTTTAATCTAAAACCCCATAGAATTAACCAAGTTTATTTATTATCTATTTTATAATAAAATATTTCAAATCATTTTGTAAAGAAAATGTGAATTATCTAAGCATATCCCCCAAGAGTTTCATAACCAAGAATGCAGCAAGGCCCATTATTTTGTACCAAGATAACCCAGGTCAAGTCTGAAACTCCTTATTGGATTTTTCACTCCTAGGTACATATGTTCCAGAGATGCCTCTACTTTATCATATATAGACATATATGTATTTCATGGAAAATCAATATAATATTTACATTAATTTTTTTTTGGATGTTCTTATAAACTAATCCTCAAAGTCTATCTTATGGTAGTGTTTTCTAATCATATTTTTTCTAAATATAGCTTTCAAGGATTGTACTAAACATCTTCAAATACTAACTGCAACATCCCTGCCCTATTTACCTAGAGTCAGTGAATTATTACATAAAATTGGCATCATCTCAATAGATAATGTCTCGAAAGACCAATTATTTTAGTAGCCTTGTAAGTACTAGATACATACATAAGTTTGACATTACATTATCAAAATAAAGACAACAATATTATTTATTCTTTGAACACTCTTATATCCCTTAGCCTATTCTTGCTGGCCAGTCATAATATAATTCTTCACATCCTAGGAAAAATAAAACATAAGAAAGGGGTGAGAGCAAAATCTCAATAAGGATAACAATATAGCGGAGACAACCATAATTAGTCAAAAAGGTTTAAGGGAGTGTATAAGACTAAAAAACAAGCCTTTTAAACATAAACTTCATCAAAATATGTAAAATATAAATCAAATAATTCCATATATATATATTCACATGGATATTCTACTAGTTGAATAATCACATGTAATATCACTAGGAAATTTCATAATGATGGAACACATAATTCCAGAAATCATATCCTCATAGTCAAGGACTCATGCCAAGACTACAAATAAGATTTTGTCAAGGCCTTGTTCCAAACACTATTTTGTCTCATGAGACCTACCGATGCATCGAGAAGCTATAGTGGGCTCCACCCATCACATACTACATCCAATGCATTCCTCATATAAAAAGGATAAAATATAATCTAAACATTTGTATTAAAACTAGCATATGAAATGTCAATATTTTAACCACAAACAATGAATGGGATAAATATATCACATCCATAGTCATACATAACTCATTCAATACAATATGGATGATTCTATCAACCTCAATAAATGATAATCAAGGATATTGATAGAGATGAAAATAGTCAGTAAACTTATTTGAGAGAAATATTCCCATATTCTTGGAAACATTTAAAAGTCTAACTATTTATATAATATGTCGTTAAAAATAGATTTCTGAATCAAACTGTCACATACCACTTTTAAACATTTGAAAAGAATTTTAATTTCAAAACATTCATGTCTATATAAATAAATACTTTTACCATTCAAAAAAATGGATATTAATGAGAAGTATTTACAAGAATAAATATTTTATACATTTAAAATGATATGTTTGTTAGAGTTCCTCATCAAATGTGAGACACTTGAATAAAATTAATTGATGAATAAAATTAATCAAAACATTATAATATCGTGAGATTAAAGGGATTCATGATATAATATGTCAAAGGACAGTATATACACTATATAAAAGTGGTTTAGTGCATAACGGGAAAGAGGTCTCAATGGAATGAAAATTGAGATGAAATTATTTATAAAGACCATATCCTTTAATTAGGGATAAATAAATGAAATAATTATGTTTGAAAAATATAAATACCCTCAATATAATTGGAAATTCAGTGTAAATAAATCAGAGGACATTTAAAGATATTCTTGTAAAAACAATACCAACGACTTGGATGTGTAACTCTATGAATGGAAATTGAGTTAAGATTTCCCTTAAAAAGTTAATATAAATAGCATGATAATTTATAAAAGGAGTTATTATTTGTATAAATAGAATATCCAAAAAAAAGGGGAGTGGAAATTAATACATAAATAATAAATAGTGATTCCACACATAATCATGGAGTAAAATAATCAATGAAGTATGGATAAATCCCAATGAATGGAAGCTAAAATTTGAAAATTATTTACTGATTTTGTAACTTATGAAACATAAACCCCGTCAAAAAAGGATCACAAAATGAATATTTATGTACCCATAAATTTAATGTATATTATACCAAGAATACAATCATGGGCAATATATACACCACAAAAAAGTAAATAGCAGCAATATAGAATTAATCTCACGTGAATAAGAAGTGACATGAAAACCCCTTACCAACATTTTAATAAATCGAGTCGTAAGACCATAAGTTAATAACACTAAAATGAATCACATTATACAATGAATATAAATAGAATCTTGATAATATATATCAAATGGTAGTACATAATACACTACATGAAATATATAAGAAGTGAATAATGGAAATCCCACGAAATTAAAAATGATATAAGAAACACCTTAACTTGTACTTTTCCTTAGTCGGGCGTACATTAATATCTTGTATAATAGTTAAATATTTGTTATTAATTTATAAAAGAACCTCATAAATAAATATGAAATCATATTTGATCATCTAATATGGATTTGTTAATAATATGTTAGTATTATCATTGTTTCAGGTGTTAACAGATTCATTATTCTTTATATATTTTGTTACGTAAATCTTGTTTTTATGTATAGGATTTATTTGATTCATATCCAGAATTATATTAAGTTCTAAAACATTATTTATAATCATAAAATTAAAAATATTCTTGAATGGTTTCAATGAGGAATGAATCCCATCATGTTCATGGAGACTGTAATATGTATGTACACAAGAGCGACAATATCATTCAATTGATGTTGAGATCGTATAAAATTGGATTTTATATCACATATATAAAATCATTAACATGTTATATTTATAATTCACTTCAATTATACATCATTATTATACCCATAAAAATAATGAAGTGTTGAATAACAACTACACCACGACGTGGACACGGTAAGTCGTACGTATACACATTTGTTGACGTTTTCATTCATAGGATTGATAGAATAATGAATATGGTTATACCATAATTATAAAAACATCTCAGTATGTATATGATAATTGAGTATTAATTTTTGTATGGAAACTACAAAGAAAGAGGATGTGCGAGAAGAAGATAACTTTGAAAGATATCTTGAAATTATTACCTCTTCCTCGTGTGCTTCCTTTTGATTTGATCAAAAGGGCTCCATAGGATGGCTTTCTGATCAATGTAAGGCCTCTAGTATTTAGTGAAAGTAGTTGGAGAGATATTTGGGCTGGTTTTGGCTGATAAAAATGTGGTTTTAGTGTCTAATTATGTGAAGGGGAAATGCCATTTATAAGAGAGAGGACAATCACTTTAGGAGAAGCATGAAATATTATTTTATTATAAATTTATTTTCAGTTTCTAATGGATCCAAATGGATTTATTTCGAGAATAAAGTAGGTATGGGTCTAAAAACTCTCAAAAAATATGTTCTAGATAGGTTTAGGTAACCATATTAACCTTATCATTTAGATTTAACTGTTAGTTATATAGTTTAAATTTTACTATGTATTCTTGTATTATTAAAATAAATGGTTAATAAACATACAATAAAAATTCAAGAGAACCCCAAGTGGTTCATTATTGATATATATAACCTTATTTAAGTCCTTTTATAGAACCTTATATTTTTTGGAATATTATATCAATTAATAATATAATTTTTTTAAACTCATTTATGTCAATTTTAACAGTTTTTGGTATTTTGTTTTTGTGAAAGTCATAAAAACATTTATAACTTTGAAAAAAAATTATTTAATAAACCCTAATATGACATATTAACTTATAAAATTAGTTTAATTCATCATAAGTCTCAATTTACCTTTATTTGGATATTTATAATATCAATTATTTCAATCAATCATTAATAATTTAATTACTACATCATCATTGGGTTATAATTAAATTTAATTATATAATGTCTAAAAATTATAAATTAAATATCATTATGTAGTAAATTTTCTTAGATTTATACTAAATAACTATAGTCAAATTTATCATATGTATAACCCTATATTAAAAATGTTTTAGTTATTAAACATTGAATTTAACTCTTTTAACCCTCCTTTAAATAAAATAATAAAAATGTACTTATCTAATCAAAGGGGAACAATAGGATAATATTTTATTCCAAATATTTGTTTTGGATGAAATACACTTATCATATAAAATTTCTACATGTGTTAGGGTAATTTTAATATCATTTTTTGAATTAATTACCCAATTCACTTTTAAACGTGGTAAATAAAATTCGAAAGTTACTCTTCACCAAAAATTATTTTCATCTAATTAAACCATATTTTACTTACTGATTTGAACCATTTCACTCTGATTTTTAAACTTCAATCCACCAAAGTGGTAAAATTATGTCTTATGCAAATTTTCAAATGTGCCTAAAAAATGGGTAAAAGGCGGTAAAAAGTTCAATAAAAGTTTATACATCCACTCTTTTTATAAATTGACTACAATTAATTATATTGAATTTATATAGGTATTATGTATCTATTTTTACTTAAAATAAATTAAAATAAAATAAATAATTATTTAAATAACAATTTGGTTTTAAATAATAACATAGTGTTTTTCACTATTCATCAAAAATCAAAAGTTTTCAGAAAAATACCATAAATTCACACTATGATAATTTTAATATTTCAAATTAAAAAATAGTGTCTATTTCACCAAATTAAAATCATATAAGTTGTATTCATAAATTACAAAATATTCCAATTATCAAAACTAGAACGAAATTTTTGAGATGTAAAAACTATCAAAAGATTGATATGTGTTTATGTCAAATTTAAATGTACAAATACTTTTAATGACCAACATTGGAATAAATGATAAAAATATAATATAATTTTACATAAAACCATTAAAATATATAATTTAACACTATAAATTATTTTGACTGAATTTTTTTATTAATTAAAATTTATTCTTTTTCAATATTCACCAAGATATGAATGTATTTAAAAAAGCACCAAAAATATATCCAAACTAAATTATTATGTACCACTTCTAAAGAAGATGTTTATTTATTCAAATTTAATATATAAAAGTCTCAAATATTGGATTCAAAAATGGTTTACCATTAAAAGGCGATAAAATTTCATTTTTTAAAACATACATCTTTATCAGTAAAAATGAATTTGTTCTTATATTAATTTAATGAAAAACATAATATGGATGTTAACATTATATGGAGTATATAAAATTCATAATTCTTTTAGTACTATTCATAACTCTTTTTGAATGGCTAGTTTATTATGTCGTCGTTCGCTTGAACTTGGTGTTGCATGTTGCGCAAGATATTGAATCACTTTAAAGAAAATAACATACTATGAAATCTTGAGGTGTTACAACAACTCAATATAATAAAAATTAGAGATTAATTTTATCTTTTTCATCAAACAAAATAAAAAATCACTCCTGGTATATTTTAATAAAAATATATAAATTTTTTATAATAGAAAATTCACAATAATTAAAAACCTATTATCTATTTTTTCAATCTCTATATTTCATATAAATTTATAGATAATTCCTCGAAAAATATTTTACGATCCCTCTACCATTGTTTTTAAAAGAGATTCATTAATCATGAACGTTAATACCACTTGTTGCATGAAAAATGCGAGAAATAATATTTGAATGAAAATATACTCATAAACAGAAGTCCTTAGTCTTTTAGAACCATCTCTTCATTTATAAACACTACACCTCCAAATAATACATAAACACACACACACTAACTATGTAATATATGTATTTATTCCCCATTAAGGTTGATCTATTAAATACCACCATCTATTTCAATGAATATGGAGAAAGATTATCTGAATGTTCATAAGAGAGAAATTAATGTTCATACATTTAACATATTGTAAAAACTATGGCATCCCAAAAAAATAATTTCCTTTTGGAAGTGGAAGTTCCATTTCAAAATCATATAGTTATGGGGATTTAGTTTGGATATAGGATATTTATTATGAAATTTGGAATCTTTCATGGGATGTTTATTGGACATTATATTGGATATTTTACCGTTAATGGACATATAATACAACCTCACAATACCTTATTTGTCCATCCCCTTGAGAATATGATTTTTTTCTTAGGTGATAATTTTACATGAATGAAAAATTTAATTTTCTATAGAATGTAGAGTACTCGAGCTGTGATGCATAAAGGGAACAAGACAGGCGATTACAACCCCAAAGCCATCAAGTTGTTGACTAATCAAAATAAAATGGTTGAAAACATGATTAGATATTAAAAAATCATCTATATTCATGATAATGAGATAAAATACTAATTATTACTTATCAAATAGATATTTTCACTTAAAGTATAGGAAAATCCCCTTGATTTTTACTTTTGGTCATCCATTATTTTTCTCAAAACAAAATATTTATAAAAAATAAATATAAATTTTTACTATTGAAATAAAAAAATCCTAAATTCCAATAATAGAATGATATAATGATATATTACTTTCTTGTATTATTAATGTATTTATTTGGGGAATCATATATAGTGTATAAATAAAATGTATAAAAAATGATATTTTATTCAGTTTTTTCTTGGTATAATAAAATCTTGATGGTTTCTAGGTAATAGGACAAATCAACATCCTTTTAATCATAATCCATAGATAATTTTATATATTTATATAATATAATGATCATTATCATTTATTATTCTATGTCATTTTATTTGAGAACATTTAATTAATTTATTTTGTAAGAAATGATTTTCATATTCATCCCTTAAATCTTATGTATACTAGAGATAGACTTTACTAATCCGGTCAATTAAATCTTTAACTTAATTCACATGTATTAAAAAGAGATCTGATTGTTCTCCATACATTCCATTAAAAAATATTTCATACGCATAAATAAAAATAAAAATATTTCTATTATTTTAATCAATGTTTTATTTATTGTGATTAACTCCACATTCTGGAAATCATATATTGCAGAGATATTTCTCATGTAATTAATACTAATCCATTTGTTCTTTAATTAGGACATAAAATGTCTACATTACCATAAATATTTTTTTTCATTTTAATAAAGTGGAAACCCATCTCATTGTTTAATATATACCTCAACATCCAGAAATCGACTTAGAAATTCTAATTTGATATCCATATGATATACATTGAATCTATTTATTACTTATATAGATATTAATATTCATGTATAGTACATCTCAACCACCAATAAAATAATTTCACCTTTATAAATTCATCTATTTTAAATACCCATTACACACTAGACACCATTAGTTCCTTGTCATTTTACCAAAATTAATGAGTTTATTTCATAAAATATATGAAGATACAATGAAATTTAGATCATTTACCTATAAAAACATTTCCTTGAGGCATTCTGTTCAGTATGGTATAGTTTCTCATGAATTACCTAGAACCAAATATCATCTTAAATAGATTATAATAATATTTTTGGTCCTAAAATAGAAAAATAAAAAGATAGATTTTTATCCTTCATCGTTCTAGTTTAAACATGGACTTATAGGTCACTGGTTGTGCCCAAATTTTCCCTACTGGTAAAAGAAGTCGTTGAAGTACAAGTAGGGATCGAATCCACAGGGACGGAAGAAGTAACATTAAGATTCTATGATTTATTGATGGATTGGCTATGAAGTGGCCAACTTTGAGGTAGATTTTAATTGGAGAACTAAAGATATAATTTAAATAAGATATAATAAAAAATGATGTGAAATAAATAATCATTGATGGTGGGTTGATCTTAGGGTTTTTCTTGGGGTGGATTGGATGAATTTCTTTTTATAGAAAATTTCATGTCATTAATTTAAGACATATTCAACAATGAGATAATTCTTCCAAATCATTCACCAATTTAATCCCTACACAATTCCAAGGCTAATCACCAATTAACATTGAGGATCACTTTAATTAGCACTCAAAGGAAATAGATCGTACTAGCACTCAAAATGTGTCATCATTAAAGTTGGCAAAGATGAGAAAGAATGTAACTCATCAAATGGAAATCCTAAAATAACGAATAGATTTAAATATTAAGTACATGAAATAACATTAAATCCCTGACCTTGTTACTCCCTTGGATCAACCCTTAAGAGGTTATCCCTCAATTTATGCTATTCTACCAATGGAAGCGGGATGTAGACTTATGGGGGCGGAATTGAAGAGGAAGAAAATTATTAAAAGAACGAACACTCCACCGTTGTGTGATTGAAATCACAAGTGCGGGTGTGAATAATTTCACACCATGATTCAACGGTATCAACGTGTGAAGAAAAGAAAAATAAAAAGTGAAGATGAAGAAGAAATTTTATTAAAATACTAAATGTGAATGAAAAACTTACATTAGAGAAATTGACGATGACATTACAAAACGAAAGCGAGAAATTACAATTGAAAGAAAAACATTGATTCAAAGGAAAATGTTAGATGATTATTCCCTTCACCACCAGATCCTTATAAAGGCATATTAGGAGCCTTATGTCCACCCCCATAAATAAATTCACCCCCCAAAAATTAAGAGAGTCAAAAGGAGGGTGAAGAATCAAAAGGAAATTGACGTTTCGAAGTTGCACGGAAAACTGTCCAGATTCGTCCTCCATTTTGACGTGTGCATTTGACACTTCATATGGCCGAATCCGAAGGTGTCATAAATATAAAATATCTTCCTACATGTGTCTTATAGAATCTCTAAAAATTTCAGCAACTTTGGCTCATCCGTTTGGATGTTATGGTCGAAATGGTGGAACGGATTTCTGTGCATTAATGTCGAGTCCACCATTTAAATCGTAACTTCATATCCCTTTATCATCATGAAGACAACGGAATTATCTCCGGCCACTGTTGAATAAAATGATCCTTATAATTTTATATTTCTACTGTATAAATTTGAGCTTAATTGGGCTTGGTTTTTGGGCCCCACATTTGTTTGATGGGCCTTAGGCCCATTATGCTTTTTCCAGCAAGTTTCTGGCTTCAGGCGCAAAATTCTCCATCTTCCTTTTTGATTCATCCATCGGACCTAAAATATAAAATGTTCCAAAAAAAGTTATCAATCATATCCAAAAATTTCAAATTCATAAAATGAATATAATATTGTAAACAAACAAATGAATGATTGGGCCCAAATTTGCATTTTAAACATGAATTGCATTTTTGATGAGACATGAAGTTCTATTTATGTATTGCACTAAAAACAATGTTTATGGACTTTGGAACAATGAATATAAAGATATTAACAATTAATATTAGCCCCTTTCAGTGAATAATCACACCCCCCAACTTGAGTTTTTCTAGTCCCCAGAAAAATAAATTACAAATATGAAATTCAAATCCCCTTTTCCAAAAACATTTTAATACACATTGCTCACCCAAATATCTAATACCAAAAAAATTATGGAACCCATAAAAATAATTTAAAACAAGCTAGGTCCATAAGCATATCCCATGCCCAAGCCCATTCCTTTGTTCAAATTCATTGCCACATTTCATCCAATTCCAATTAAGCATGCTAAGTGTTGTGCATCATAAAAGATATGGGGCCCATTTTATTGTTAAAGGGGAAAAAATGGAAGAGCTAGGTGGGAATCACATTAAACCTGAAGATGAGTATCCTTTTTTTGATTTTTTTTGATTTTATTTTTTTTAACCACAATAGATATGAAAAGACTAACTCTGGGCAAGACAACTATGGAGTCACGATCCCCAAGTGCCGGACGCCACACATATTGTCAATTTTAATGATCTACAATATAGATATAAAGTCTAACTCTGTGCAAGACAACTATGGAGTCACGATCCCCAAGTGTCGGACATCATGCATTTCGAAAAAACATTTCTCTATGTGGTCATTTTTTTTGGTTTTTGTTTTGTTTTTTTTTCTGTTTTTTTTATACTCAAATTAAACTAAAAGTGACTCCAGAACCCTATGCTATAATGAAAGGGACCCAAGAACTCGAATTTACACCCACAATCCAGAAGAAGTTCATTGTGGCATTTTTATTAAGAGGATGAAAATGTAAAAATTGAAAAATCACATCAGACAACCGCACTTTCCAAAAACTATGCTCATGAACTTAAACATGCATTAAAATCAGAATCAAGGCATACAAAATTATTTGATATCCAATTTCAGAGTTTGGAATGTGTGTTATCATGTTCAAGGTTAATGTAATGTTTTCTTTCCATGAATTTTCTTATTGAAAAAAAAGCATTTTTATCCCCCCCAACTTAGAATAACACTGTCCCTAGTGTTTAAAGAAAAGAAAAGTTATAACGGGGTAGGAGAGGAGTTCAAAGAAAAAATTTAAAATTAAAATCAGGGAATGAAGTCACCTGGTGGTTGATGATGATAGCACATTCCATAGTCTCCCTTCAATCGTTCATTTGAGTCTCAGTGGCTTGGATGGTGGTGAATGGATTTTCCTTATGGCTTATGACATGTCCTTTTATTTTTTTTAAACCTATAAAAACATAAAAATAAAACAAAACAAAATAAACTGATGATACATTGTCTTCTTTATATTTTCTGGGAAAGGTATTACTCAGAGATCACACCACGTGACACAGATAAATATAGCGCTCCCCATTCATACCCATCCTTACTCATAAAAGAAGAACAGGTCAACAGCTTATGGTAATTTATTATATGAAAAATAAAATGATTCAAAATAATTAATAAACATGAAAACCATGGGTTTCCTCCCATGCAGCGCTTTTTTTTAACATCGTTAGCTCAACATGAACCCCCCAACTTATCCAATTCCATCTTTCAACATTTTTAGGACCCCATTTTTATCCAACTCAACAAGATTCAGATTAGGCCTTTTTTTAGAATTTTTTTCATGTGAAATCCCATGCTTAACAATGAGTGTGAAAGTCCAAGGAATTTCGGTAATGGTTGATTGAGTTTCATTTTGAGTATTTCCTAAGATTTCAGGGTTCATTCCTACTTTGTGATATTCTTGATGAAAATGGATGGTAATTGTATGATCTAGGTTTTCATAAATAGAGGGATTCATGAGTGGGGAAGGAAGGATTATAATGTTGATTTCAGTTTCATTGAATTTTCCTAAAGAAGAATGATAATTTGAATAAAAAATGGTGTCTTCTTTAAAAACATTTGAAAGAATTGGTTCTTTTTGAAAATATGATTCATCCCTAAAATTTTCCATTTTAATTTCATGAGTGGGTATAGAAAAAATATTCTTTATATCTCCCAATGGTTCAATGATTCTAAAAAATTGTTATTGGAGCAATATTCCGAACACTCAATCCATGAAGACAAATTTTCCCCTTGTGAATCCATAAAATTAATTTCCTCTTGATTTAAGCACCCATCAAAAATTCTTTTATTATCTTAATATATCCCAAATCCAATGGTTGGTTCTTCAATAAAGGCATGAGGGGTTTTTGTGTTACAAGATTCTTATATCAATATTGAGTAAGGGATGGTTTGAGTGGGAATGGGGTCCACATAAGTTTTAATGCTTTGAAGTTCTTGTCTAAAACTTGATACCTCTGAATTCATTTTTTCAATTTGTTCACACAATTTTGGAATAATTGTTTTAAGATTAGGATTGATAGATGTTTTGACATCATGGAATTCCTCATTATTCATATTTTCAATCATTCTTGATAGGTATGGAAATTGATCTTTTAATCCTTCATCATCAGAAATTTTGTTCATGTTATCGGGTGTGGGGTATTCATTCAAAGGTTGATTAAAAAAGGTTGGTGATTCCCAATGTGGATTTTCAAACTGATTAAATCTTGAGTTTGTGAAGGGACATTGTTGATGATACTCCATTGGATTTGAATGAAATTTGGATTTGGATTTTTTTGGGCACACGAAAATTGAAAGGGGAAAAGAAAAGAGAAATATAGTTGAGAAAAGAGAAGTTAGGTGAGAATAGAAGGTGGGTGTCTAAGAAAACTTACTTGGGTCCCTGGGAACGGCGCCAAAATTTGGTTGCACCCAAATTAATCCTACTGGTAAAAGCGGTAATTGAAGTAAAGTAGGGATCGAATCCACAGGGACCGTAGAAGTAACCTTGAGACGCTATGATTTATTGATGGATTGGCTATGAAGTGGCCAACTTTGAGGTAGATTTTAATTGGAGAATTAAAGATATAATTTAAATAAGATATAATAAAAAAATGATGTGAACTAAACAATCATTGATGGTGGGTTGATCTTAGGGTTTTTCTTGGGGTGGATTGGATGAATTTCTTTTCATAGAAAATTTCATGTCATTAATTCAAGACATATCCAACAATGAGATAATTCTTCCAAATCATTCAACAATTTAATCCCTACACAATTCCAAGGCTAATCACCAATTCACTTTCAGGATCACTTTAATGAGAACTCAAAGGAAATAGATCATACTATCACTCCAAATGTGTCATCATTAAAGTTGGAAAAGATGAGAAAGAATGTAAATCATCAAATGGAAATCCTAAAATAATGAATAGATTTAAATATTAAGTACATGAAATAAAATTCAATCCCTGACCTTGATACTCCCTTGGATCAACCCTTAAGAGGTTACCCCTCCATTGATGCTATTCTACCAATGGAACCGGGGTGTAGACATATGGGGGCGGAATTGAAGAAGAAGAAAATTATTAAAAGAACGAACACTCCACCGTTGTGTGATTGAAATCACAAGTGCTGGTGTGAATAATTTCACACCATGATTCAAAGGTATCAACGTGTGATGAAAAGAAAAATAAAAAGTGAAGAATAAGAAATTTTTTTATTAAAATACTAAATGTGAATGAAAAACTTACATTAGAGAAATTGACGATGCCATTACAAAACAAAAGCGAGAAATTACAATTGAAAGAAAAAAATGTATTCAAAGGAAAATGTTAGATGATTATTCCCTTCACCAACAGCTCCTTATAAAGGCATATTAGAAGCCTTATGTCCACCATCAACAATAAATTCACCCCCCAACAATTAATATAGTCAAAAGGAGGGTGAAGAATCAAAAGAAAATTGACGTTTCGAAGTTGACCTGGAAAACTGTCCAGATTCGTCTTCCATTTTGACGTGTGTGTTTGACACTTCATATGGCCGAATCCGAAGGTGTCATAAATATAAAATATCTTTGTACATGTGTCTTATATAATCTATCAAAATTACAGAAAATTTCGCTCAGACGTTTGGATGTTATGGTCGAAATGGTGGAACGGATTTCTGTGCATTAATGTCGGGTCCGCCATTTAAATCTTAACATCATATCCCTTTATCATCATGAAAACATCAGAATTAACTCTGGAAACAGTTGAATAAAATGATCATCATATTGTTATATTTCTTCTATATAAATTTTAGCTTCATTGAGCTTGGTTTTTGGGCCCCACATTTGTTTGATGGGCCTTAGGCCCATTATGCATTTTCCAGCAAGTTTCTGGCTTCAGACGCAAAAGTCTCCATCTTCCTTTGTGATTCATCCATCAGACCTAAAAGATAAAATGTTCCAAACAAAGTGATCAATCATATCCCAAAATTTCAAATTCAGAAAATTAATATAATATTGTCAAAAAAACAAATGAATTATTGGGCCCAAATTGGCATTTTAAACATGAATTGCATTTTTGATGAGAAATGAAGTTCTATTACGTAATGCACTAAAAAAAATGTTTATGGACTTTGGAACAATGAATATAAAGATATTAAAAATTAATATTAGCCACTTTCAGTGACTTATCAGTCACCAATAATATTATTCTCAGTGATCTTTGTCCTTTTTAAAATTTCCCATATATTCACTATCCCAAAAAGAAATTATATCTTCAACACTATCATATATGTTTTCAAAAACCACTATAACCCGTAACCCCTGGGAATCACACCTAATAATTACCTTATTATTCATAAATTGAATTATGTTTTTGTGAAATATTTTCACCGTATATTAAAATATAATTTTCGATCCCCATAGTCTACTCACTTTGATAAACTATTATGATTTTATATTTCATTATTTTTCCCATTATTTTATCGAGTAACATATATGAATTTTTTAGTCAATATCTATAGAGAATACCTTCATTAGTATATCTGTATGACCCATTATTCTTACCTTTGAATTGTAAAAATAATTGAAACTCAATTAATATAATTTATTTTTGTTTTGTATTTTTGTAATTTCATATTTGATCGAGTAAACTCTATCTATCCGAAGATTTTAAATCCTTGTCGGATATATACATAAATTTTAACACTAGTTATACTAAATATGTATCTAGAAAATAATTCTCCAATATGATAGTATGAGAAATTTTATTTATCAACTTTTACCTACATTAAATGAAATTATTAATCTGAGTATTCAATACAACTTAAACGTGATTTTTTATCCCATTATTTTTATTATACCATTGCATTATTTATTTCTTAAACATAAAATAAATGTTTGTGGGGATAATATGATTTTTGAAACCCCATAACCATTCATCATCACTCCTATAATGGATAATATGTATCATTATAGCAATTTTTATGTGATATTTTTTAGATAATCCTTCCTATTATATACACTAATGAATCAACAAAAATACATTTCCCATCAATGAATGTAGGTGGAATTGGCCGAAAAAAATTGACATGAACTGACATGATCTACCATGATTGTTTTACCTTTATCATAGAACTATTATATTACATTATTAAGTAAACAATCAAATGTATTTTATTATTCCCATTAAATGTTATTTATTATAATATATAAATAAACCTACACCATTAAATGACTGGAACATACACATACACCATCACCATCCTTTCTGAAGAAGCTCTAATCCAGAGTAAAAATTGTGAGACTCTACAATCTTGAAAACCATATGGATACTATGTGTAAACCCTACTATTATAATATATTAAAAAAATCCAAATCACTTCATCATATCAATTACACCATGACATCTAAAAAGCCTTATTAAAATCAACAATCATAGACAACCAAACTTCTAACCAAAACCAACATCACCACCCAAGGGAGAATAAGTAGACCAACTCATTGAAGTTCCTCCAAATCCTCACCCTTCATCCTATCAAAAGACATTACACTATGGAATGAAAGGATTTAAAAGGAAACTACCTCACTCATGAAGATAAACTACACTTCCCACCCCAACAATGGGATACTATTTTCCCTATATAAAGTACCTTGATTGAATGTAATGGATTAACCATTCCAAAAATATCCCCATGAAATTAAAGTTAGACAAATAATATTAATGTTATAGGTAGAAGATCAATATCAGTAACACCCCAACTCTATAACCAAAAAAATTTCATACTATCATCACAATTCATATCAGCCAATATAAATTTTAATTAAATTCTTATGTTTTAATAATTTCATGAATATGATGGATATACAAGACGTTTCCAATGACATGGCCATAAAAACAAGGGAATAGGGAGGCCTAAAGTAATGGAGTACTAGTTGTCCCCACTTATCAGGTTAACTCCATTTGTACCTAGATGAAGAAAATTTGAAAAGAAAATGATGCTTCCACCCTGGTCAACCACAGTCAAGGATGACAAATGATTAGCTACCTCATTCCACACATGCCACGTGAGAAGTACCTAGATATTATTATTTCCAAGGATGAAATTTCATCTCTTTATGATACAAGAAATCGATGGTGTATTGGAGGCCTAACTGTTTAAGGATTCATGAATAATCTTGGAATCCATTTCCACCTGAATAATCGAGATTCCCGTTTTCCTGCATAGCTCTAGTCCCGTGAACATTACCTTCTCATCCACGTGAATAAAGCTCCTCACCCCATAGTACATAGAAAATAAAGTTATAACACTTGCCCTTTGGTCCCAGACCTCACCTCCCCCACAAATGATACCCACAATACACAACCCATCTAAATTAAGCTTAAACCCCATGAAAGTAGGTTTCCATGAAACCTAGTGGCCCCTGGGAACAGTGTTAATCTGATGTAACAAGGAAACCATCCCCTAAAGAGCCATCAGAGAAGGTTCATCACACTAATTCTTATAACCACATACCAGATCAATGAGTGGAGATTAGGAATGAGAAATCACTGACCTACCAGAGGAAGCAACACCTAAAAAAATGGCTTTGTTATTGGCCTTCCACAGACATCAATAACCAGCAATATAGATCAATGATCTCAACCTATATTCTGGTACTAGAACTGTCACACCACGATACCATATTTCCAGAAATTAAGACCTAGAATAATCAAATGAATGAAGAAAGATGAAATAGAAAAAATATCCAACATCCATAGCACATTATCCTTTAAAAAAGTTGTGATCAGTGGACTCCCCCCTATGTACCTTGCAGGAGTGGAACCTAGAGTGCATGCTGACCCCCAATATCCTTATGTTTTCAAAAATAGGGACTACAGGATTCCTAATCCTCCAGGTAAAAAAATTTCAATTAGATGGTCCCCTCTCACATCTGACCAATCTATTCCATTCATTACACAGCTTTTGGGTGGGGGGTGGTTAAATCTGGTGGAAATATTTCATTGAAAAAGTAAATATAGAAGAGGTAGTGAACAAAAAAAAGATAAGCTAATGGGTTATCGAGATAAGGTCTTTCACCCCTTGATACTCCACATTTAGAACTGTGCTGGTAAAACTGAGGTATAAACAAGACTTCCTAATGGAGATCATTAGAGAAGGACATCCTGGAAAACCTATGATCGAACTCACCTAGTAGTGGTAACAGAAAGAGAGTTATCCTATAAACCCAGTCCACTGGTAATGTTATAGAATAGTTGGGATAATGTTGTGAATTGTGGATCAGAAAGGAGATGTCAACCCACCATCTTTTCATGCCCACTAATCTAAGAGGACATAATGGTTTCCAAAAGTGTGCACTCTTCCACAACCTCTCATGCAAGATTTTCATGAAAACGGTGAACGGAATTAATCAGGCTTCGTATAATGATCCCTCATTCATGAATTGGCCTCTCTGGCCTCCTCTATGAGGCCAAATGATGCATACTCTAATCTTGATAATCTCACCTAAAATTGGTCATAATCTATTCTATGGATCAGATAACTACATTAGGCACTTTGGCTGCCAGAAGAACATAGACTGGAATAGATGAAAGAACTTTGATTACTAGAGTTATCTAGTCTCTAAATTAAATATAGTGGTTCTACCAGTTTATCACTCAACTGGTGATGTTATTCATAATCCCATTATAGTCATGAACTCAGATCCATCCTAGAGAGATAATATATCAACCATAATCTTTACATCACATTTTATATTAAGTTATCACATAAACTCTTCACTTGATACAAAATATAATATTGAGAGGTATAGTGACATTGGAGCAGAGGAACATTACTTAAGAACTTAGAACATAAAACACAACATATTTATTGAAAACATATTTTACATGACCACACACATTCCTTTGAACTTTTCATTGCATGTGACAACCTAAAGACATGCATATAAAATGGATGGGTTATAAAGCACATTATTGGATTAAATAATTCATATAATGGATAACATAGTACATGTTACGAAATAGGCATATCAATAGATCATAAGAGAAACATGAACATAAAGGCATGATATAGCGTTATTATCATAACATGGAAATGTGCCATCAACCTTTAACATGTTATTAGAATAATATAGTGCTCATTTCACATGGAGAATGAGTAAACCATCATTTAACATGAAATATAATGAGTAAACCCTCATTTAACTTGACGTATCATGATACTATCCTTTACCAAATCCATTAGAGTGCTATCAGGGTACACCCTTCTTAACCATTTCATTTCATGCATAAGTGTGACACATGGATCATAAAACATGGAATCATCAAAAAAATTATTTATTACAAGAAAAATTAATATGAAATTAATACATGAAATTCTATAACCAATAAGTAAATGTTCATAAAGGTGAATACCATTGATAGAGAAATGGGAATGATGTTCACTACACAATGACTTCTGATTGTAAAATCATGGTGCAATTTGGGTAGCATAACTGTGTGACATAAGAACTCATAAAAATGGTTTATGAAAGTGAAAGGGGTGTCTCATCATATATACCTAAAATGGAAATTAAGGGTTCATATAGATTCATTTCCCAACATATTTATTGGAATTTATATTCATAATAAAAATGAATTTCATGAATGTAAATGAGGAGAGAGAAATTCCTTATGAAATTTCAGCATGGTAACAGGTGTACATGGGAGGAATTAATGAGAGAGAAATAGGTCTATCACTATTAAAACAAAAGTAAAGAAGTATGTGGGAGGTTTTAAATCATACCCTAACATTTTAATTGAAAATAAAATGTTATAGAAACAAAAAGAAACATGGACAAAAATGAGATGGGAAGAAATCCCATACATGAATCTGTGATTCCAGAGGCTTTAGAGAAGCTTTATAGGGGATTTAGAGAGGATTATTGGATATTGGGGCACCTAGGGAGGATTCTAGAGATAGTATGGTAGAGTTTTTTCAGGATCCATTGTCTTTAAGTGAAGAGGAAGTGGGAGCTTGGATGATTTTATATAGGAAAAGAGAGGGAATTCTTATTATTTAGGTTTTGGATACCAAAAATTAAACTAATCAAAACCTTAAACCAGACAATGATTTTTCTTATAGTTTTTTTAAAATTTTAGTGGAAAAAATTATTTTTAATTCCAATAGCCAATATTTTTTGAATATTGGTCTTTCTTTTGTGTAGGTGAGTTACACACTCAAGGAAATCAATTTAAAAAGTTAAAATGTTTTATATGTTTTGGAGGGTCCACTACACTTTGTAAAATAAATAAAAAAGACCTAAAGTCACATTATTTTAATGGTAAACCCTATATTTTCTGAAAATAAAATTTATAGTATTTTATTACATCACTATATGGTCATTATGATGTCATAAAACACATTATATATTTAAACGGTATTTAATTTTTACCAAAAAATTTGACTCTATAAAAATTATGTAAAATTCACCATTGTATAATTTATAAATATTGATATCGAAGAAGATAATAATTATCTCAAAAAAATTCTAAATATATGAATTTTTAGTTTTAAAATATTAACTGACATTTATCAAAAAATCATCGGTTTTGTCAAAAACAACATTCAAACCTTAATAAAATTAAAATGGTGTAAATAGAAAATATATTATCATTTATATTAAATAAAAAGTAATTTATTAATAATATTTTATTAAAATTGTAATAAATTCAAAAATCCATTAATTCATCAAAATATATTTTTTAATTGAATATTAACTAAAAATAAAATTCTTTCTTCGAAGACTATTTACAATGTAATAATAATAAAATGAATGTCTTTTCTTTATTCTATATAAAAATAATGCACATAATCATATTGATAGGGTCTTGTTACATAACCCATTATAACACATACATAAGACATTAGGGTCCGGACTGCGATGGTGACAGACTCTTGTGGTTTCTCAGATAACATCTCTCAGGTGGTAATCACTAACAAATTCCACATCTCCCGTAGGTGGTTCTGTTCGAGCTTAATGTGTTGAAGATCATCTTGGGTTTGGTCAAGAGTGAAGTACAATGATTCCACTTCCTTTCCATGCTCAATAAATTCAGCTTTGTATGGTGAAATTCTACTGGATTTGGTCATCTATCCCTTTGTTTTAGTAAATTGGATTTTTCAATGCCCTATATTTAAACTAATTATGTGATCCCTGGTCAAAGGCTATATTAGAAATGGTAAAGTTCATAATGGTATTTTGAATTCCAAAATCATAAAAACAAAGAAGTGAATATGTTATATAACTATTTTAAAAAATAATACATTTAATTAGATTGAGAGGAATTTTCATTAATAAAAGTTTGGGTCATTTTAGATACGAGAACCAAGATAATAAAAAGGAAACGAACTCCTCTACATACCCAACTTATTACACAGGGAAGTGTCTGGTTGATTTCTGTATATGATTGATAGATAAAGACAACTCTTGGATTTTTTTTGTGATTTTCCCACTCCAGTGAGATTATTGAAAAAGAATTTTTGCCAACCTACCCACCGATCAAATATTGGAATACATAAAGACGTGAGAGTCATCCGAAGACATTATGCATGAGTTATGAGGCCGGGTCATTAGTCTGTGAGATGGTGGAATGTACCCAAGGACATTTTTTGTTCATATGTAGGGTAAGAGTGTATTTCAAAATAAAAATAAAAACATGGTAAATAGGATCTCCCTATATGAAACCTCGTGATGGCTTAAAAAATTCAACGGTCTTTTTTGGATGGATATGACCATCCAAGAAGAATTGAAGCATTTGAAAATGATATCCCTCGCCCAGGGGAGAGGCCCATACATGTCATAACCATTTTGATGAAGCCTAGATCCATCCTGTCAAAGGCCTTATTCATAACCAATTTACGGACTATATTGCAACCATGGGTATTTATGTTGATGACACAAACCATTTCTTCAGCCAAATCCACCGTACCCAGAATTGACCATCCCTTAACCAAACCAAGTTTCTCTAAGGATATACACTTAGGGATATGAATGGATATCCATAAATTAATTAAACATTATTTAATATTTATATCCTTTGTGAAAGAAATTATAATAATTTCACATTATATCATTATAATCATCCACATTTCAATTTTTCCAGCATATTCGAGAACCATATTAATGATATCTAGGTATAGTAACACTCAAATACATATCACTATTTCGATATATCTTTATGAAAATAAGATGTATGTAATAAAAAATTTTCATATTACCATTTTTTGACTATATTTTCATTCAAGTCATTTATATACAAAATTATTACATTATTATCTATAAAATCCAGACTGTGTAGAAGACGTGTAAAATTAAAAAAAATCAATCTTAAAAATGAAATAATTATTGATCAAAATAAAAGAACATTTTCATGAATAAAGAGTCTTATTCTCCTGTAATAAAAACCACAACACCAACGAGTAAGTAAATGTTAGATATTGATATGTATATAGTACAAAGTGACCCATACCCTTTATGACATCCATATCCACTAATCATTAGGGGATAATAATAACTTATTCTGTTTGATGGTAATTTTTTTGAAAAATTATTATTTAATTATGATGGGTTATAAATGGTCGGAACTCATAGGATTCATTTGTTGGTTTTCAATCGAGGTGAATGATGGTTATTCCAAGAAAACATATTAAAGGGGATATATATTAAAGGGGAAATAATATCATTCCAATTATTGGATTCAAGTGTTGTTAATCTATGATATTATGGTTTAATAAAGTTTTCCAAAATGTTTCATATCATATCTTGAATCATAAATTTGAGTAATATATGAAAATAATTTTAAATACCACACCTCAATGAATCCTGTGAAGCACCATTTCTTTAAAAAAGCAGTTTCACTTCATGGAATTGATAAGGAACAGCCTTAAATCTCCATGTTTATTTATTACACATAACACCTTAACTAGAGTAAATAAAAATTCATTAAATAATTATTTGAGTTGAATCTCAAATATAAGATATTTAGAAGCATGATTCACTTGTTTTTGTTATTAAAAGATTGATATACCCTATGTAAATTCGATATGGTTTAGGAAAAATAAATATTTACATGATAGATATTTTGTACGACATGTTTATAATATATATTGAAATATATTAGTAATAAAATAAATTGACCAAATATATACGATGATCCTGCTCGGTATTTTGAAAACAAGATTAACTAACATAATTTTAATTTTATATCCAACAATGTCATTCAATTGTTAATCATGATTCCAAATAGAGACACAATATATTGTAGATTAATTTATATACCTATATTTAAAATATTGGATGATAATATGGCATGGTGGAGTTGTCATAAGTATTTCTAAATCACCCTTAAAGTGAACCATATCTTAATTTAGCGCCACTATGATAACTAACACATCCATTTTAATCTTCATTTCTATAACAGGGAAAATATATATGTTAAAAACCCAAATAATGGGTCTTTATCTCATCACCATTGTTCATAGAATCACATTGATATCCCCTAGGCACAAATCCTTTTGAAACATGCATTTTATTCCTTGTGGTTCATTATAGACCTCAACAGCTAGCTCCAATGTCCATAGCTACAAAATGGAAGGGACCAAGAAATCCACTCCAGCTACCAACACAACATATCTAATATATATAGAGACAAAACAACATTCTCCAACCCTTGAGAACTACCAATATCAATCTCAATACACAGATATCCTAGAAAACACAAAATAATGGATGAAGAAAAATACACTCCTTCTCAATGGAATCGTCTCCAAATATTTTTATCCTGAAAAATAAAACTAAAACACAGGGAAAATATAAATTTATCCCCAGTAATATAATTTTTAATCACAAAATATAAAAAAAAATTAAATGATTCACGAACAAGGAATTCAAAAAATAATAATGAATTTGAAAAATACCTAATAATATTGTCCTTAGGGAGATAACTCTCTATAAGGATAGATGTAATTCTTACACTGTCCTAGAATATTATTCATCTTCAAATACATAACTAATGAAAGGTCATTGGTTGAGAATTATTTTGAACATTGATACAATCTTACTAATTATTCCCAACAACACAATATATAATAGTTTAATACTCTCCTAATATAGGATACAATGATCATTACAAAACCAGTACATACATACCTGATGTTGCTCTATAAGATCACTTCACTTCCCTATTTTGTGAATATTTATACCTAAAAATTAATTATTTCATACAAACTCCCCCCACAAAATCCCATGATTCTCCTTTATCTAAAGAATATATCAATGAATGGACTCTCTCAAAAATCGCTCCACAATCTCTTACCGCATCCCCAGACCTCTGTTGATAATCTAAAATTGAATACATAATCATTGGTATTAATTCAGATTATAAATATTGACCTTAATCTACATAATATTTTTTTAAATATATAAAATCACCAACCAAGTCAATAAAATAAGTCAAAAATAATTATCATATTATCTTTCCCCTATAATATCTTCCAAAGATCATTCATGAGGATATTCATCAACATATGAGAAATAAATTATTTTTTAAATATTAAAAAAACATTACATAATGAATAATATTTGGGTCTATGTGCTTTTTCTTCATCTATTATTTACCCAATTTTCTAGAAAATATATCCAATAGTGAAAAATTAAATTAATTATAAGTCCTCCTAAGATTAAATGAAATTTTAATTTCATCTAAAGAATCCCAATTTTAATTTATAGATTCTTCATAGAGGAACTTTAGTACTTCCTTACTCTGAATCTTTAGTATGTACTCATCCAGTATAACATTTTTCTCTTTACATCATCCATCATCTTAATGATTTTTGTGATGGCATACAATTCATAAAAAATGTAAAGACTACATTTTCAAATTTCAAACGAATCCTAACACAAGAATAGAGAACTTCGTATCATTTTAGGAAACACATTCTTCTTTAAGGAATACCCATTTTCCCATAAAACCTTTCCACACCATAAATGCATCATTACAACTAGTAGAAAAAAAGGAAACACCCGTTTTCAACCTATTTGAATCATATCATCATCAATCCTATAAATAATTTTTACCAAATATCATAATATCAAATAAATCTAAGATATCTGCAATAATATCATAACAATACATTATAAAAAATATAACTAAATCACAAATAATGTGTTACTATGTTACTATAGAAACATATTATTATGAAAAACTATTACCAAATAATAATAGTTGAAAATATTAATTATTAATCTGAAATATAATAATCAACCCCAATTATCTCTATTTATTTATAGTAGAATAATTGAATAAGAATATACACATTATTTTATCCATAGATTTTTTAAAACATGCATTATATTAATATAGTAATAAAATTTTAACCAGATTCATTAGGTATCAAATAAATATAAAATGATTATAAAATGATATATTATAACCTATGTTACATTTTCATATCAAAATATTCATTATGTTGTTGATCAAAAGGAAAATTTCACATATTTCACCATGATTTCATAACTATTACATAATTTGGAAATGAACAATATATCAATATATCATATAAGATATTAAATATGTATTGATAATTATAGAATTATTGTGAATAAAATAAACTCAAATGTGAAATAACAATTCAATTATAATAAAACTCATTGATCATAGGTGTGATATAATGATTTAAATGATATTTTGTTTGAAGAAACATTGTATTATAAAACATTCAATAGAAATGTTTCAATCAAATATTTTTACCAAATATAATTATTAATCATTTGGGGGAGCACTAAGTCGATATGTTTTCCAAAAAAAGATAGTATAGGGAAAAATGATTTAAATATAATTAATAAATAATTGAAAACAATACTTTTATTTCCTTAAATTTTATACAATTTCATTAAATATATATTTAATTATTCTAGTTCTAACCAATCTGGGAATACTTATGGGAGAATGTATTAGATAATGTCATAAGTTTAACATTTACCCTGATTTATCATGAAATTTTAATTTTATTAAAAAAAGTGAAAGTAATTTATAAATTCTTTATAATATCTACTGATGTTATCATAAAAAATAGTAATTAATTATTCATGATAAAATTATTAACTTATAATGCATCATGTTACAGTAAGACAAGATCCATTACTATATTCTCTACCCTATAAAATGTTCATCTATGTAAACCATATTAATATGGTAAGAGAGTGTTTGTATTAATTCAAAAGGTGTTATAAAAACCCATATCCAAGTTATCTTGTCTTCCATCACCACATAATCAATTTTCATGACATTATTTTCTCACTAGAACCATAAATTTCACATATGTGTCTATCTTTAAATAACACTATATCTATAAACAATAATAATTCAAGCACTTTTCCTATACCTCCCTAATTAAAAAACCCTCCTTT
The DNA here is from genome assembly GCA_963277665.1 of Viscum album. Lineage (NCBI taxonomy): Eukaryota > Viridiplantae > Streptophyta > Magnoliopsida > Santalales > Viscaceae > Viscum > Viscum album. Next base: position 1,120,973,624 of record OY728120.1, read on the forward strand.
ATGGATAATATATATGGTAGAAACCCAATAATCACACAATCAATAGGTTATAGGTTTGTAATTAGAACTAATGGTATCTATCACAAGCATTAGAAGTGTTACACTCTTAATTCAAAGGAAAATATAACAATTTAGAAAATATACACCATATATATAAATATAATTCTTAATATTACCCAATGCAAAACTATACATACCTACAATATATAAAATAAAAATAAATGAGAATAAATGACCGATATCTTTTTCTTAACTCAAAATACAAGAACAATTGGAATCCTTTTCAACCATGAGTTATCAAACAAAAAAATAATGAAACAAAATAGAGTGGTGAACACTTATGATAACTCAGTAAGATAAAATTTCTAAATTAAATCAATAAATTTATGAGATAAATGTGTTGTAAATACCTATTTGGAATGAATTAATTATGCAAAGGATGTATTTTTGAGTACGGTTAATAAATCCTTCATAGTCGAATGTAAATACAATTATAAATTATACCTATTTCATATAAAAAATATATTTAAGGGGTATTCAACTATAAATATTAATGAGCACAATCTCATCATCCATATCCCTATATAAACACATAATTAACTTTACTCATCAAATATAATATCATTAATCATATAATTTGTAAGGAAATGTTAATAGAAAATTAACACTACTCAAACTCATCAATTATATGACCATTACTAATAAAACTAGTGGAAATATAAGGGATAACCTCACAATAACTATTCATGAATCCAATGAAGAATTAACTAAATGAAAAAACGTTATGTCATTGCATCCAACCAACATTCATGATATCCAATCCCAGTGACCATACCAAATATTGTGGCATCACCTCCACATTATCCATGGATATAAATCATTCTGTGTTCCTAATATATACCATTTCAATAAATAACATAGTTACATGATTAATGTAGGGAATCATATGAGATATGACTCTATAAATATTAAAATCATAAAAACCATATCTAATTATCATTTAATAATCTTCAAATATGACAATCTATGAAACAATAAAAATTTAATATTAATTGATTTTCACAGTCAAGGAAATACGCCCATCAAAAATGAATTTTTCTTCTAATACATTTTTTCTATCATATACTCACTCCATCAATTAATTATAACTAATAAAATCATTGTATTTGAAAAAATAATAAATTTTCATGATAATTATATTTTATTCTATTTATTGTTCATCATTTATCATAATAATAATTAAATCCACAATTGGGAGAAACAATTCATTTTCCTAATTTCATAATCATAAATGAATCCAGATAATTAATTGATAATTGAAATACCATCATTGAAATACATGTTCTTATTAAAACATAATTTTTAGAATTATGTGATGGTATAAATACATTTTTTAATTCCATTACTATAATTTATTGGATAATTAATTCTTCACATGCACATTTGGATAAATAAAACATAAAATTCAACCATAATTCATCATTTCTAAGAAAAAACCAATATAGAATGGAAACTAGAAGACTATAAAACCCCAAATAAACTAATAAAAATTTATTGGTTTCATTAATCATGTATTAACGGTACAATATCCAATATCTAGTACCCAATATTTCACAATAAAACACATACACATCCTTATTCTGTTATATAATCTGGAAAACTCGACTTCTTAACCAAACCAACAACATATCCCTAAGAAAAGTTACTAGAAAAAATAAAATAAGAAAATATTAAACTTCACCATTTAACACATATAAAAAAGTAACACTTATAAATTGCATAAAATAAAATTCAATGACCTCATCAAAGGAGGTGATCAACACACCAAACCCCACCTATAAGTTACAGCCATCCCAAAAAATTTATATCAAGACTAAAAGGGACATCCCCTATATTCAAAAAAAAGAACCTAGAAAATTAAAAATGAAATAAACTATCAAATGGATAAGTACTATAATACCAAAATATTTTAAAAAAACATTATGTTTGATAGTTTTTAACACAACACTATAAAAAAATGAATAATTAAATATTATTATTTAAATATGACCATTATAACCTTAATGAGGAACTGAAATATATTAATATTTGTAACCAAATTATGATATATATATATATTTATAATGGTCGCACGTAGTAAAAATTTGATGATTAATTCTTATAAAATAATCAACCAATTTCCGATAATATCATTATATTCCCCAAAAATATATTTTATTAAATAAATATCCTTATTAATTTTAATGAGTGAATATAATAATTAATTTACAATGTTTTAGAAATTATATTTGATTAAAGATATATCTTTTTTATACAATTACATGAATTTTCACTTAGGGTGTAAGGTTTGGATATTTTTGAAATATCTTATTTTTCACTGGACAGTGAAAGATACCTTAGTTTGTAAAATTTTATTTATTATAATTGAAAATTTTTATTTTTATTTTAATATTATAGTTTATAAAACTTCTCCTCTATAATTTATAAATAAGAATTTTAATTATAATATATTCATATTTATATTTTATTTTGGTGTAAGATTAGTTTTGATCATAAAAACATATTTTTGTAAATTTTTTGTCATTTTTTTACATGGTCATGTTAAAATTTAATTAATACAGTTATAAAAACTGAATAATGAAAAATTTATTCTGTATTTGGGATTGAGATTTTCAAATTTGGTATGTAGTTCGACTATATATTTTGTTATAATGAATAGTAACCATGGTGTGTATTTTTCTCCTCAGTGAAGGTAAATTGGGTAATTATGGTTAAAAATAATGTGGTAAGGAATTAAAAATATATATAACATCGTCCTTAATTATATTAGACGAATAAATTCTATTTACACCATTATATTTTCTAAAAAACATCATTTTGGTTCCATTTTCTTCTGATAAAGACCTTAGAATTATTTTATTTAAGGAAATTTTTTGAAATTTCACTCTCTTACATATAATTTCTCTAATATTACCACATAAAGCTAAAAATATTTTCTGAAAATAAATATTCCTATTTATTTTAAAATTAATTTATTTAATTTTATAATTATACATTATTTTATAATTTTTTTTAGTTTAATTACCTTCATTGATTACACAATGTTGTCACATTTTTTATTAATATAGTAGAAAAATAAAATAAAATTAGTATAAAAACATCAAAAGTAAAATTTCTAGATAAATAATGTTATAAACAAAATTATATGGTTAATTATAATTTATAATTTATGGTCAATGTGGTTGTATTTAAATTCCATTACTGTATATATTTCACCAAAACATAATATATGAATAGTTCCTAAAATTACCATAATGGAATTTTATGTTAAATAAAAACTATTTATGGTTTAAAAATCATAACATCCTTTAAATTTCATGTTTGGGATGGTATGTCGTTAATAATTGCATCTATTGACCAATTTGAGCCTATTTGAATTGTTAAATTTGTAACCCTTAAAGAATTAAAATTTTGTTACCAGTCTTACAGTTTTAATTGGTTAACGAACGGGCTAAATATAAAGATATGTTTTCAAAGTCTATATAGATCAACCCAAATCTTAATGATTGAATTTATTTTTACATGAACTATATTATCATTGAATTTCAACCCACATTGTGACAAATTATCCTGAAAAGTAATTTTTTATATTTAACTCATTTAAGTAATTTCATCTGTGCTCTTTCTGTCACTATAAAAGGATCCCACCTCTCTAATATTATATACACCACCTTGAAAAAATTATCTCAAAAAATCCGTACACAAACCCTGGGTAAAATTGCTTATTTGTTTTATAGATGATCTGGTAACTTCAATATACCATCCCAATGGTCAATAAGATGAAATCCAATTGGGGTCTCTGGAAGAGGATGTAATAATTTTAACTGATCTCTATCATTTTAAATTTTGTTTTACATCCTTGAATTATATCCAAACCGTTCTAATATAATAAAAACACAATATTCCATATTCTTGGTTGTCGTTGTGATGGTCATATAACCTTTACCCATCTCATTTCCATCATGTTGGAATGGAAATTATATATTTTGTGTACATGTGGACTACCATCTCCGCAAAAGTGATATGACTCATTTTACATCATTCAAACATACAAATATTTTATAAAACATATATATTTAACTAATATAATATCTTTGAAATCTTTTGTTACATGCAACCCAAAGTTCAAACGAACGATGAAATATTTTTAAATATTATTACATGACCATTATAAAATATAAATTAAATTGGTAGGTATAAATATGGTTCAATAGATTATGATATATATAATAATATCTAAATCAATTTAAATGTATTGACTTATTCATAATAAATATGAATTCAACTTCTAGTAATGTCGTATTAGGTATATAAAATAAATTTCCTTTAAATTAACCTTTTCTTGAACATATTTTATTAATTTTTGAAAATTATAAAAATATTATTTAATAAAAATAACTATATTTATGAAATAATTATATCAAAACTACATTAAAATAAATTTTGGTGATTTATTTTGATATATTCAATTTTCAATTAATAGATAAAAATATATAGTTTTATTGAAAACTATATTTTTTTTTCAAAAATTTAAAAATATAATATTTTTAAGTAGTTTATGTGTAAAAGTAAATTTATTATATTTTAAATAATCCAATTCTCTTCAATAGAATCAATTTTATGTGTTAATTTGGAAAAAAACATTTTTTACATAAAAACTAATGTTTCTGAAATATTATTTTTATGAATTGTTTTTTTTCATAATAAATTGTATTAATGCATATTAGTGAAATATATTCATTAAATGAATATTTCAAATATTAAATTAATTTCTTTTACATTCATTTAATATTTTTTTAAGCATGAGATAATAACTAACAACGATTCATGATTAGAAATATATTTTCCTAAAAAAATATTTTAAACGCTTCTTAGACTCTTATTTTAGAAACTAACATCAACCCCTAATATGTTTCAAATTTTATAAAATGTAATCCATTTTATAATTGTTATGTTTAAAAATTTTATATATGCCTCCTTTATTTTTGACGAATATGAATAATAACTGCTGTAAAATTTGTCACCAAGGAAAATGGAAAATTAGGTTAATTTTGGTTATAACTAAATGATTAGGTCATACTATTTCAGCCTATTTATTGTTGGATAAATATTTTTATAAAAATAACATATTATTATAAAAATTTAGTAGTTGAATGGGGTTTTCCTGTGAAAATGACTTATAATGTTTTTAGATCGTTGAACGATACATAATGTCAATCTCTTAGTTTCAAATAACCATATTCTACTCACATCAAAAAAATCCTTGATATTATTGAATATATGTGGTTATTTTGTTTTTTATAAAATTATATTCAGTATCGTAATTTTTTTCCAATTTTTGGTCTTTGAAATCACTTTAAAGTATAACACAACACCAAATATGTATTTGTTCAGTTAATTAAAAAAATAAAATAAATAATTTTGATAATTTTAAAAGCGATGCTATTTTGATATGTTAAAACATTAAAAAAATTATAGGTGGATATAAAATATTTTTATTATGTTCAAATAATTTATTTTAATTAAAAAATTTTCACAATGATAATTAATTTAATTTGTATTAATAGTTTGAAAATAGATAATAATGATATTGAATCATTATAATATTTTATTAAATTAGCAAAAAATAATTAAAATATTGTAATATGATAAGGTGTATTATACATGGTCAAAAATGTCATAACAAGTCCACTTACTATACAATAGTGACCTAATGTGTGAAAATTGTAACCATTTTTCTGAAAAGTTTTTTATAATAAGAAAAAAATAATTTGATTAAAAATGTCTAATCAACCTGAAATATTTAAAAATGACACCCAAAAGTTCCGAAATATATTTTATGGTGAGAAAAAATACCTACACAACATTAGATTCTAATCCCAAGCCATGTGTAGGAATTTTCATTATACTAAAATCATTATTATTCAATCCTTTTAAATGTTCTATTAGTGAACCCATCTAATTATATATGGGCACCACCTCCCTCACTTATTTACTACACTACATGCCATAAATCATAACCATAATCTTCTAAATTCAGTTTTGAGTTTCCATAGAAACATTATAGTGGTTATGGTCATCCCAAAATACCAACCCTAGATCCTATTATAAGAGTTCTAAAGGAGTTGTCTCAATGAGGATACAATCAGAATAACTGATGAAAGTCTTCTATAATCATATTTACCTAATCTAAATCTATAATTTATATCATAACCTATAAACACGAATATACCAAAATATTTTAAAATATTATTATGTTCTTCAAAGAACCATTTACTTCCTATTTCCCATTAAGTAAGAAGTTAATGTATTTCATGTACGTTGGTACGGCTTGCTGTCTCCACATTGCGATTCAATTAATTTTTTCATCACCATATTTTCTGGATGAGTATTATGATAGGTTTTATTTTTTATATATTTTATTTATAAAATTAATATACATATTTAATGACAATATCACATCTACCTACTTACATTTAAAACTATTGTAAAATGGTAATGTTAATCTTATGTATCTGTGGACTACCACCTCCAGGAATTAAAGAGATTATTTTTCTCATTTCTGTTTTTCATTGATATAAATATGGATATAATAAATTAATATATAAGTTATATTTGTTATAAAATATATTTTTTTAAATGTGATTTATTGTTTAGTAGTATTTCATATCATTCGTTGCAAAATGTAAACAGTGTTCATGCCTATGTATGCGCTACCCACTCCCAGGATGGTGTTGTTAATTTTTTATATCTCATTATTTATGAACAAATTTGAAAAAAATATAATGAATATATATGATATTATTTACCCTATTAAAATTATATATATTATCCAACAATAAATGAGTTTTAAACACCTACTAAACTTAAACATACGTGAAAACGATGCAAATATCACCTATAAGTGTTATTTTAATGTGGAATTGTTAATAAATTGTTGATAAATTGTTATAATTAAACAATGAATTATAATATATATATATATATAGTTATATAACAGATGTATATTAAAAATATATTTATGGTATGGTATATTCTAATTTGTATGAAGATATATAGATATAAGGTAAGGTAGTTGGGTATCTCCTTCATTTTTTAGGACACATAACTTATGCACCATTCATTTAATTTTTGTGATATATATTATACACATTAATTTAATTTATAAATATTATTATAAAAATTTTATGTATTTACATATATATTTTATGATACCTGATTAATGAGACTTCTTATTGAAAAGTCACCATAGTGGTAATGGGTTTTATGTTACAATCTAATTATATCTGTATTGTTTATTATTAATTAGTAATGATTAAATATAATGATCATACTCTCAATAAATTAATGAATATAACTTTCCTTTGGTAATTTATTTAAATTACATATTCTCCATTTATTATCCAAGTCTTATGCTATTAATGGAAAATAAATATATTTTATGGAAGATTATTTCCATTTTATTTTTCCTATTTATTTTTTTCATTCATATACATTTAATCTAAAATATAGTTAAGTAATGTTTGTTTTACATTTATAGGATATTTTGAAGGAATATTTATGCATGTTTTAATTTTTAAAACCTATTTTAAAGGAAATTCTTTTTTAGTTTTCCGAATCAGGGACATTATATCTTTTCAATAACTATTTGGAAGGAATATTATTTTATCAAATATGGATTGAAAAGGTTTTACCTCCACAATTAATATTTCGTTATGATTCCATTACATGTATATTAGATTCTTCATAAATAGAACTGTCGCCATTATAAATTTTTTGTTTTTTAATTTTTTATTTCAAAAAGGAAATCTTATTTTCCACAAGAATATTGTAATGATATTCTAATAGTATATATCATAATTAAAGAAAAAACCCTTGATTTCACATATAATTTAAAAAGGATATGATCATAGGATACTATAAATATTTTTTCCATAGTTCATTGTGGAATATGTTGACCCATTTTTTTATAATTGTTTTTCCATATCCGTCATTTATACTGTGATTAAATGATAAAATGTATATGAAACCCATTTCATTTCAATGGGTTATGATATTATTAACTTTTTATAAACCCATTTCATATTTTGGGTTCTGATATGATGAATTATTTATGATCTTATGGAACACATGTGTGTGATTTTCATTATGTGATTAGTGGCACCAAGATCTACATCGAATTATTTGGTCAAATATTGATTTCACATGAGATAAAAAGATTATAATGGGAAATTAATTTTTTTTAAAAAGGGACCATTCCCACTATGATATTATTGGTAGTGAACAATGATTAGTATGATGGTTTTGGGATAAAATATATTCCACTATTATATTATTGGAAATGATCCATGAACACTATGGAATCGACTTCCTATGATTATATGTATTTTACAAGTAAAATTTTTATTCCACAGTTATACTCTCAAGGATTATATTCATTAATTAATTTATGATTTATATCAATTGAAATTATTAGATTAATGCAATGAATAATGTTTATGATTCATAATATGTGGAAAATGATTTTAAAATACAATTCTCAAGTTTGCATTTCCTTATATTCAATTTATTCGTAATAGATCATTGTTATCTCCCATATTTATCTTAATTGAGAATTTAAGTCAATACAGTGTAAATTTTCTTTCCCTGGGTTATTACGAAAAGTAAAATTTATGATATGTATAACTGTTGTTCTAGTTATGAATAACATGGTGGGAGATGATGTAGAAATTTTTTGAACCAGTTATTTGTATGACCATGATTCCAAATACACTAGATCCATACGTTTCAGGAATGGATCTGTATATTATGTAGTGAATATTTATCTATTTACATGTTATTTATATATATGAGAAGTAATGGTCAATTGAATTGGTATCATATAATGGTTAATGAAAATATTGGAAACTGGAAAAGGAAAATATGTTTAGGAACCATAGAGATAACTCTAAGTATATGATAGAATCCTAGTGTTTTATTATCAATCATCAATGTCCTAGGATAAAAATACTTTTCATTAACTAATTTTTTGACAATCTAGAAATCCATCAAATTATTTTCATTATTTTTGGTTAACTGTCAACGGAATGATTTTTATCATGATCAGCTAATTGAAATGCTATATGGAATGTGTTACCCTTTGACTTTAATTAATTAGTTATCCAGTTAGGTGATTAAAAATATCAACATGGGTTATTTTTAGGAGAATACAAATAATAAAATGATGGACTACCATAAATACCATAGAGAAAATAAGATTAAGGATCCAACTTCCCATGAGTATGGGAATAATCAAAAAATGAAAGCCTTATTTGAATGGGTAGAAGATTTTGATATGGAAAACTACACAATGATTGTAATTTACATGGAAAAAAGAAATATTTTTTAAATCAAATGGGTGAGAAAAATGGTCTCCATGATGTATCTCCCATGGTTGAATTTTTGAAATGTGGAATGTCTAGGAATCCTAAAAATCAATTTCCAAAGAGGAAATCGATAGAAAATAATAATCTGTGTTATATGTGAAAAGGTTTAATTTATTATGATAATGAGACTATGAATTATATGATAAAGGTATAGGATGTTTTAATAGTATTTTTATGTTAAACATAAGAAGAATGATTAAATTAAAGTTGATGAATCTTAATAAATGACTCATATTTAATAATTTATGAATGATGTATTGGGGATTAAGATGATAAAACCTAGTTAATGGTTTGATATGAAATAAGGGTTATATAAGTATTTATTATTTTTTATTCAATAATTATATCATATAGGAGTAGTAATTAAGATATTCTTGATATAAAATCATGAATCAAGCAATGATTGTTCAGTAGTAGTTTTATTTAAGGATTTGAAAACATATTTTGATTGGTATTAATAACCATGAAATGTCATTTAGTGTTATAGAGATATTTATACAGATCACCTGATTATAAAAAATATTAACCTTAATATGTGTTTCTTGTTGAGTTAATAATGTTTTGTTTTTATAATGTTATGATTGAAATTTATTTTATTTTATAAATTGATTTTTTTTATTTGATATAAAAATGATTTATGTAATATTTGATAAGGATTATTATATTTTTTTGAATTAAATAAATATTAAATAGATATGAAATTATTTAAAGAATAATGATTGTGTTAACTCGGTAAGAATATATGTTTTCAGGTTTGGATATGTTAAATGATATGGATAAAATCAGGGGTTCATATTTTTATCGATGATCACATGATTAAGGGAATCAACATAACATTTTTAATGTTTTATGATACCGTATTTGGATATTATATTGATGTTTAAAAACATTTTGGGTTGACATGTTATTTTTTATAATACAATAATTGGATAATATATTGTGGATTATAGATAATATCGAGGGTTGAAAATTGCATCCTTGATAAGGTGATATTTTAGGAGATACTTTTTTGAATTTAATGATAACCATTCAGGTTAGTATCTATATTTAATTGATGATATTTTAGTGATGTTCACTGCATTACAAGATTATATAGTAATTTATCATTATGTTTAATGACATTTTGGATATTTTTTATCAGGTGAAGTTATATGTATCCCTTGGGATAATAAGTTACTAAACCTGAATATTTATGTTAGAGGAATGAAATTGATTTTTTTAATATTAAGAGGGATTTGATGGTATATCATTCGAGATTAATTTTTTTAGGTTCAATATATTGAGATAATTGTGGGTTTTGTTATTAATATTTTATTTCATCATGTTGTGGTTTAATCATTTTTAAAATTATCTTATACTAGAAACATATGATTTCAGTTAATGAAAAAATATATAAGGAATATCTTAGTATACATTTTTTATTTATTTAAAATTTATTTTATTGTTTTAGGAATATAAAATGAAATACTATTTAATTGAATAAATATATTAGATCGTGGTGGAATTTAATTAAAGTGGGAAATTATGAATTTCAACCTTGTATATATCCTTATTTTCTTAGTCTACATCATAAATTAATTATTCGACTATATGAAATGGACCTTTAGATAAAAATATTTTACAATAATATTCAATTACTTTGAATTCATAGTCTTGTAACCCATCATTAATTTGTTGACTTTTTGATAAATTTCCACAGTTCATGTTATATATCACTAATAACTATTCATTGGGAATTAGTTTTACGCTCCATGCCCATGTTTTATATTTCCACTGATGCTCACCTATTTTTGAACCCATATTAGGGATGACATGGTACTTCTGTTTCTTTAATATTTAGAGATGTTTTATTAAACCATTCTATAATGTGGGTTTTCAAAAGGGGAATTTTCAAAAACCAAACGCATGACTACCAAACCCAAGATGAAATTTCCAGGAAGACATTTATTATATAGGGTAGAATGTAACACCCGAAATATTTTGGAAAATATTTCTATTAAATTAATATTATTTTTTCGATAGCTTGTGTTAAATGCAACATTCTGTGTAAAGGAACCAAAATATATTATAAATTTTATTATATAACTTTTATGATGTAGTAATTGAATTGGGTGGAATGAAAATGATTAACCACATGATAATAGAAATATATAAAGATATCCTAGTCAATAAAATTTTAGTGATTATTTCATTAAAAAATTGCACTCAATATTTAGCGGGGCTATATTATGCTAAAAAATATTTTTTAAAATAGTTTTTTTGAGAACATATTAAATTATATTTTGGACAATATTTACAATTTTATTTAATATTAATAATTAAATTCATTAAAAAGTATATTAAAAATTATCTTCTGGTAAATGTTGAGGATTTTTATGTAAAAATTTGTGTTCTACTGAATAGTGAAAAATAAAGGTTTTTATTGGAAACAATATTTTTTCATGCATGTAAAAGGATATTTTTTTTATAAAATAGTTAAAATATAAAATTATATATAATATATTTTAAATTAATTGGTTATGTTCCATTGAATTAATTTTTTGTTTTAATATAATATAAAAATAATTTATTCATATAAGGTATTTTTTCTGAAAACAGTTTTTGTCCATGCAAAATTATTCATCTTCCCAATGTAAATTAAAAAATATTTGTGAAATATTAAAATTAAATTAATATATTATATATTTATTAACAAAAATTTAAAACTCATTTAATATTTTTCTATACCTAGGATAATAATAAAACACCATTTATGATTAAAAATGGATTTTTTTCTGACAATCATGTTTTTTCATGTTAAAAAAATTTATTTTTCAATTTATTTTATATTATATTTATTCAAATTGATCAAGAAGATTAAATATTTTGAATATATAGGATGAAATTTGGTAAATATTTCTCTTTTACCAATATTAATAGTAAAAGTGGTAAATTTTATTACTTTCGTAAATGGTCAATTAGGTTTATCACGGTTAAAAAATTGTGATAAGACCATAATTTTTCGTACTAGTTCTTATTTAATGATTTATATTTTAAAATTAACACCTGGGTATTGAAATTGAGTTTTTTAATTTATAATTTTCAATGTAAGTGACTTATAAATTATTTTAAGAAAAGAAAGTTACAAAATGTCTCTTTCATAGTTTTATATATCCTCTATGTTTTCTCATCTTAAAAACACATGTTTTAAAAGAATAATAATAGTAATTCTATTTATTATGAAATGATATTTTTTATATTAAATAATTATTATTTTTTAGGAATTTTATAATTATCTTAAATTCTTACTAAACACCGAAAAAATATTTGGCCAATTAATGGGAAAATGGAATAAATTATTTCCAAAATATTAAAAGTTATATAAATTGATTAATTTATATTATTCCATAAACAAAAATTAAGTATATGAAATAATAATATTGTGTTGAAATATTATATTATATTTTAAACTTTTGAGGTATTTAAGTCAAATTAAACGAATATAGTCAAAATTGACAATATAGATATTTTATAGAAATAATATTTTATTAATTTATTGAAAATTTATATTTTTTTGAAATATCATAAGGTTGGTTTTATATGGTATAAAATGTCCTAAAGGATATATTTATTGTCCAATTTAAACCTTGTAAGAAAAAAATATTACTAATTATTAATGAAAAAAATCATAGTTAAAATTAACATTTACTAACTAATGGTTAATCAAACTGATATGGTTTAAAATGAGAATTTTTTAAAATATATTAGTTTAATATATTAAAATTCAATTCCACATTATCTTAAAATACATGGACATTTGGAGTCATTTTTCTTGAGAATTGTTTAAATATAATTTAATCTATTGAGAAATTCCAAAAATTCCCCTCGCGTCACTTATAAAAGGGCACATACTTTCTCACATTATTAGATCACATTTAGATTTAAATATTCACCAAAATCTTCCATTTTATGTTATAAATTATATTTCCACTTCTTATAGATTATTGTATTCCCAAAGTACCAACCCTAATGCCGATTAGAGGTGATTTGAAGGAGTCATTTCGAAGGAGTGGTCATCGCCTTAACCAATCACATTATATTTTAATCCTCTTTTCGTCCTATAAATATAGGGTGTCTATCATAAATTAATAAATTCAGTATCAAAAATATTATGATATTTTATTATTACTATTAATAGATTGGTATACACCCTCTTTCCCATCAAATAATAATTGAAAGTATCACTGATGCATACGTACGACATACCATCTCTATGTAGTGATACAATTCATTTTGTTAATCATCATATTTTATTAATGGTAATTTATATGGGTTTAATTTTTATATATGATAATTATAACATAATAACATTTCATTAATTATAATATCACATCTACCTACTTACCATCCAAGCCAATAGTATATGATAACATTGATCTTGTGTACAAGTTGGCAATCATCTCCACAGAGTGATGTCATTCATCATTAATTTCTATTTTACAAGGATGATAATAAGGATATATTTAAGGAATATATGTGATATATATGAAAAATATTATATATATGATATTATAATTATTCTTTTAAATTGATTTATTATTTACCTTCCTTTTAGTCTGCCAATCAGAAAATAAAAATTTTATTCATGTGTACATATATCATAATGTTTTATTGAATATTGTAGATCATCTTTATAAATCATCATTCAAAATGAATATATACATTTATATAATGAAAATTAACTATTTAAATTCATTATTAAAATTATTTATAATATGTTATTAGGATTAAATTACAAGGACCAAATCAAAAGAATAAAATCATATTTAAAAAATGACGCAGATATCACCACAAATATTGATTTTAATAATGCATTGTCAATATGCTAGAGATAAAAGTAAATACTTAAATAAAAATGGTATGTTATATATTATTATGGTTATATAATATATTTATATTAGGTTTATAATTATTATAGCTGATATTTCAATGTTTATGAAAGAAAATGGGCATAAGGTAATGGATTTTCATCTCACAATGGTTTTTATGAGACACATTCCATAAACACAACATGTTTCCCTTATGTAGTTTATATATTTCTATGAAGGTAATTTATAATGAATCTAACAAAAGATATGGGGATATAACAAATTATTGTTATATTTAGTTTCAGTGACTTTATATTTAAATGTTATTAATGGGGTAAGGGGATTTGTGATTCAATATCATTCATGTCATGATTTTTACTCATTATGTTATGGTGATCAAATATTATGGAAAAACATTCTTGAAATACATAAATGTTCTTATCCCATTATTTTTTAATTAAAATAAAATTTTTCATATCATTTTTATCATCTTTTGTATTAAAGAGGCCAAAAATATATTTTAAAGGAAACAGAACTTCTGTAATGTAGCATATTTTGTGTGTATTATTTTTAAATTTTATATGGAATTAATTCTAGACCAGGATTTTTGAATGTGTGAGATTCCAAGGCCCAAAGTACCTGAAATAAATTTTCAATATAAATTAAACTTTTAAATATAATGTTAGATAAGTTATCATAAAATAGTGGAATACATTTTAAACAGTTCCCCAGATTAGAAATTTGAGGGTACCGTTGCATTCAGAGCAATGCCTTTATGTTAGTATATGCCTAAAATAGATCAGTTTGAGTCAAATATAATTGATCATTTTTTGGTGTTTGAAAAAAAATTATTGACTTATTTTATTATTAATTCTTTAATGATGAAACAACACTTTTTATGGTTTTAAATAACCAGGATCCCAAGGATAGGCTCATCACTCTAGAAAACTCACTATAATCCAAGGGAAATTTGGAGAGGAGCCCCCACATTAAAGAACACACAATGAATAGTGACAAATGGTTTACCCATGTATCAATGCACATCAAGTTCAGAGGATCTCATCGATGACTACAACGAACCTCATCTTCATCGATGATTGATGTAGGGGTTGTAATTTCAAAATGCTTATTATCCCCATTTATCGATTTAAAGGTGAACGCAGATCAATATACAAAAAAAATTTACCCATGGTTCGATCATCCATACAGGAGGGTTTCAAGTTGCAGTAATTTAGGAATGATTACATTTATGGTTATGATTATCATTTTTTTATCTTTATTCCCTTAACAAGTGAGGAACAACGCCACATCGAACAGTGTATGAGTATTTCTCTACTTTTGTTTATGATTTTTATTCTCCCAACCTCATGTGCTCTTCATGTTCTTCATGAGGGTATGTGCAATAGATCATTGAGCATCCATCTCACAATGAAAAGATCACCAATCGTAAATTGGTAATTGTGACGACAAAGCAGATGTGTGATGAAGATGGGAGTGTACAAATCGATGTGATTTAACAAAAATTTCCCTTCGACCGTTCTTCACAATGATGATCCAAACCCATTTTCGGGGCTGATCGAACACCTGAAACCTCATGGAATATTGATGGTATGGAGGGGTAACCTTGGATCATGAATTTTGAGGCCAAAGAATGGTTGGATCAAGAATTGGAAAAGATAGCGAGGCATGATGATAAAGAACACCATTTATAGATAAATGTGACGAACACGACATGTTCTACGAAGAACACGGCATGTGGGGCCGAATCAGCAGTATCTAGGGTTCCTCACTAAAATATGTGATGACATGGTTTGTGAAAAATATCACATAGAGTGTGTGACCATACATTAGACATGGTATATATCTCGAATGATACATGGACTTATGGTGGAGTACATGGCATGTACTCTACTTCAGAGACATACGGGGCTGGTTATGTGAGTTACCACATGGACCGGTACATGGGTTTGCAAAAGGTGCTGATGATGTGTATGTGACACAGAAAAATACATGAAGCTGACTCATGATAGTAGGAACAAGTGTATTACTCTTTTACACGTTGTGTATATCGATTTATATATGTCATTTTTTCCAACATGGGTCATTAAACACAATAAATAACTTAGGCCAAGGAAAATGGTCAGTGACAGTCCTACACGTCTTGTTCTCCATTCTACATTGCTTTATCTCCTCTTCCACCATACCAAGGAAATGATTCGGATGGGTTAGGTCCCCCTTTTCACTTTCCTTAGATGATTGGGTATCATTTCCATACACAAATGTATGATCTCTGAGGAATAATGTTCTGGATATAGTCAGAGTCCCTCCGATATGCCCGGAGTGAGATCCTTTACCCAATAATGGCCTTTGGTAGAGTTAGGTATCAATGTGACCAATGATATTGTATTCAAATACTCTTCATATCATGTGAATCTAGATGAGTCCTTGTATACACCAAGGCCCTGGAAGTTATCCTCATTCAAGATTCTTTATCATTTCCAACTCATGATGTGTTCTCCTGAAATGAGTATATTTTTCTCTCTATTTAGATCTATCAGTGCATCTATCTCCTCATGATAGTTACAGATAGAAAGAACATCTTGGATTGAAATCATCAAAGCTATCAGACTCATGGAATGATTTTCATTGATGAGTGCTTCATGGAATCTTTGAACTAAATTCCTAGCATTGGTATACAATCATTATGACATAGCACTAGACTACAGGTTTGGGATTCTAGTATATCTGGATGTTTCTTTAGATATACGTTACTTATATGTATACAATGTTGAGATGCATTTACCTTTACAATGTGTTTTTTGTTTTGTTTTTGGGGTTCCACTATTTAGTATTGTTAAACTCACCCCTACACGCGTTTTCCCACACGTATTGTGTCTAATGTAGATAGGATGACTTTAGACAGAGTCCATGGTGGACCAAGACTAGACAGGGATTACTGAGCTTCTGTATAGGTTGTGGAGTTCCTACGGCTCCTACCAGCCATCTCGGTACCTATTTCTAGGTTTTATTTTGGACTTTGTAGTTTTCATTCTCCTTCTTTTGGTGGGCTTATATTCTGTCCCACATTACCATCAGCTCATTACATTCTTGTGTACTATGTTGGCTGGTTTATAGTGTATTCATGAATTTTTAACATATTGTTTTTTTACATTTCTACATTTATGGCCTTGGATATGTGTGTGGTCAGACAAGTACATAGGAAATTCCTCCCATGTTAGTAATATTCCTACTCGGTGCTAGGCTCCAGCACCAGGTCTCTTCGATGTGGAATTGAGGAGTCACATCGCGGACCCACAAGGAAGAGTCATGACATTATGGTATTAGAGGTGGTGGGTTTTACCTTAGGACCAATAGTCTATGATAGGGCATCGTGTTAAGTGTCTCGTGTTTGGATTTTAGGCCAGGGGCACCAGTGTTGGTGCTAGAGGCCGATGTATCCATACACCAGGACTCTGATAACCTGATTTTTGGCTTGGAACATTAGAACACTAGTTGAAAAGGAAAGAAACCATTGGTACATTCAACATATTATAATGGGTTATGGCTTCCACGTCCTTTTGTATCATCTATTGAGATATTATCCTAGATTATGGTAAATCTCTTTTTTTCTTACATGATGCCTCTATGATTCCAACAAGTCAGTATTCAACATCTCGGACATTTAGATGACCCCTTAGTGAAGAGGCTTTGATTTAGAGGCATGTTCCGAGGGAATTACCTCTAGGTGTTTCACATACTATACCACCAGTATTGGAGTATCATGTGGTACCTATAGTACTATTAGACGAGGAGCACAAGCTGAGTGTTCTCCTTGTGTTTCATAGATAGAGTCCCCTTGGGCTTCGATGAGAGGCCTAACCTTAGGATTCTATGGAATGGATTCAGATAGTGACCATATTTTACCATTTAGTTATAAAAATGGACCATATGTAGATCCTAGGAGTCAGCCTTCATTACGGTTCAACAGGGTGATAGTAGAGTATGACCATGAAAACTCAAAATGAGTAGACTCTTTTAAGGACGATGCTTGAGAACCTCTTTAAAGATGATTTCTCTCTGGTTTCAATAAGAGAAGTGTGTATCCAATAGATTCATCAACCGTAGTAGAGAAATATGAAGGTGGATGAATATTCATTGAGGTTTTCTACACTATCCATGTACGTGATGAACATTGTTAAGGATCAGTACTTAAGAGATCATTCCATGGAGTGAGATTTACAAGAGGACATCCAATCTATCAATGTGTCAATGGGCCTTACAACTTATTATGGAGTGCTCAATAAATCATTAGTGGATAGAATATTCTTTGTGGTCTAGATACATATAGTGGAAGTCAGTAGTAGGCAGTCATGTGTAGTGAGATTGGCAGCAAGTAGCCGATGTCAAACATAGGGATCGGGATGTGGGAGACAAAACCCGAGGGACTATGACAGCGAATATTCATTCTAGGGATCTTATATTGGACCCAGTCACTCTGTGAATGTTGGATGCTACACACGTGATGGGATATGAAATATTGCCGGATACTTTCCAACCGATCAATCTACTGATAGGGTCACAATGGATGGACCACTAAGGCAATGAGTGAAGCAGGAAGATCAGCCAGGCGGAGGACATGGTTGAAGTGCGGGGAGAGCTATGAGAGGTGGAATGTGTTTTGACATACTTCCACTACCAACCCCAATATGTCCACACCGGTCTTAGAGATCTGAGGGATAGGGGTGCATGCATCTACTTTTGATCAAGGCGTAAGACCCAGGGACTCCATGGATGATCTAAGGTATTATATTTTCTTTCTACCTTAGCTTCCATACATTTAAACATAGGTGTGATTCAATCATTCCGCACCACTTGTCTTGTGTGAAACAAAGAAATGTTGGTAAAGTCATTGAATCGACCCTTACACTTGGGGACACCTACAGGAAGAGTCTAGATGATCATGCATCTATGCTGATAGTATGATCATAATTTTGGAAGCTAGGGTATTTGTTGGATCCTCTTCCAAGTAGTTCTATGGCCTTACAAAATCATTCTTAGTATGGATTTTGTTATCTTCTGTATGTTCACAAATTGACTACATTAGGCGAAGGGTGCGGGGAAACCGCAACGATAGGATGAGGTCTACCTTTTTTGGGGAAAAATTAAACCTAGGAAGAATAGAATGGCCTCATGCTCTGGAGGGTGAAACTGATCACTCATATGTTGTCTTACCTTACCCTCGGAGTAGTAGATGTAATGATCTTTCATTTTCCTGTAGTAGTGGTGGAGTATGAGGACATAGTTCTAGAAGATGTTCTAGGAAAACCTCCCCGATAGGAAATATATTTCTCCATAAACATGAACCCTTGGATGACACTAATATCCCCACATGTGTATCAAATGGATCCCATAGAGCTTTGATAACTAAGGGTGTGGTTTAAGGATTTGCATAGGAAGGGCTTCGTAAGCCCCGATGTTTCACCTTGGGCAGCCATAATTTTTTCCAAGAAGGCATATGGGAGTTTGAGGTTGTGTGAGGATTACCAATGCCTAAACCTAGTGAATATGAAGAAAACGAATCCAATATTGAGAATTGATTACCTCTTCGATCAGTTGATAAAGTCGTTGTGTTTCTCGATGGTTGAACTTCGATAGGGTTATCATCAGCTTCAAGTACGATATGGGGATATTTTGAAGACGGCTTCTAGATTCCACTATGATCACTACGAATACATGGTGATACCTTTTAGTGTGAATAACTCCTCCGTAGTTTTTTTGGACTCATGGACCGGTTCTTCCATCCATACCTAAACTGTTTCATAGTAGTTTTTGTCAATGAAATCCTTGTGTACTTAGTATCATAGGAGGAGCATGTGAGACACCTATGGATCATTCTAGATATACTCTAAGTGAATGTTTATTATGGGTATATATCCAATTTCTAGTTCACGATATAGAGTTCCACTTCTTGGGACATGTCATCTTATCAGATGGTGTAGAATCATACCTAGTAATGTTCGAGGATGTGTCAGAAGGAGATCCACCATAGAGCATGACATAGGTGCGGAGATTACTTGGGATATTATCATATTATCAGAGATTCATTCCTGATTTGTCCTAGATATCAGCACGGATAATAGTTTTGACATGAAATGGTATGCCATTCGTATGGATAAAGATGTGGCATTTGGATTTCCAGCGGTTGAGGTAGAGAATGATGAGAACCCAGATCATGATATTTCCAGAGGATGGTATCAAGTATTCATTTTTCTGTAACACATCTAGGAATGGGATTGGATGTGTTTTGATGCATAGACAGGTGGTGATTTCTTATGGTTCATGCTATCTGAGGCCACATTAGAAGAACTATGTGACATATGATCTTGATTAAGAAGTGGTAGTATTCATGTTAAAGATGTAGTGGCACTACCTTATGGGAGAGTAGTTTATCATCTACTCTAACCAAAGAGACTCAAATATATCTTCCTGCAGAAGGATATAAACCTTATATAGAGGAAATGGATAGATATCCTATAGTATTATGACATTGAGATCGTTTATACTCCACGTAAGGGGAATATTGTGGTAGATTCTCTCAGTATTAGGTTGAGTTCACAACTTCTGAGTGAGGCATATGATCACTTGGCCTTAATACAGTTATCCTTCAGGGATGGAGATGACGTGGATCCCTTTCAGTTGATGGTTTCCTATTATAATTGATTGGATATTCATATATGATTATTTTTAAATAGATATATTTATATAATAATAATATCTTACCTACATTATTTCCATCACATCTATTGTAAAATGATGACATCACTCTGACATATGAGTGATCTAAAACCTCCCCTAATAAATGCTATCTATATTTAATTTATTAAACACATAGAACATGATAAAGATAGGTTTAATTATTTTATAATAATTTTGTGTTTATATAATGGTACTATAAAATTTAATTATAATTTAAATATATATCCATTCTTTCAATTTGGAAAATATCATATTTGCCTCAATACATTCGGTCATCTCCACGAAATGATGTAATTTATTTTTAATAACAAGATTATATGATGGATTATAAAATTGTATATAATTAATATATATGATAATTATATATCGATAATTTTTTCTAGATTATGAAATCATTACAAATGTTGTTGTAATGGAATAATCTAATAAAAACATGCATAGAAATAAAACCAATTTTCACCTAAATATTAATTTTAATAAATGAATTTTTAGAAAATGTATAATTAGACATTATAAATGTATAATAAATTATATTTCATGAAACAATATATTTATAAATTATATATATAATAAATAGTTATTAATAATATAAGGTATTTGAATGTGTGTGGATAAAGATTCTACCTGAGGTAAGGGTTTCCTATCTCACTTTTAATTTGGTGAGATATATGTAATATTCCCTACTTTTTTAAATATTTCCCATTAATTTCATTTCTAATGATTAAAAATGAAATTATGGAAATTTGAAAATAAATCTATCTTTCTCACCTTAAAAAACTCTTTATTCATAAATTAGAAAAGTAGTAGTAGTTTATATTATAATCCCCATTCATTCGTTATTTGTTATGATGTATTTTTATTGAGGGAAATTATATCTATATGATCCTTTATTACCCATATATTTTCTTCTAATATCGGTATTACCATAAAATATATTTCTTTAAAAAAATTATCTCTTAAGTATATAAAAATATTGAGAAAATTTATTTATTGAAAGGTCAACCATATTTCATTTTCAATTAATGAGCTTTTCATCAATATCCATGGGCATTAAAATTAGTTTATTGATGTTTTTACATATAAATGAAATTACATAGGTATTTTTTAATAGATTTGGAAAAAAATAAAATTATTTAAAATCAATAATTTGAAATTAAACTTTTGTTGAACAAGTCATTTTTTAGATATTAATGAAATTATTAGAGAACGATCTGTTTTAATTTATAATACACTAGTAGATTTTCCCACCATCAACACCATACATGTCATTGAATATTATATTATAAGTTTCCATTATTATTTACACTAAAAAGTTCTTTTTATTTATTGAATTTATTTAACAAAATTATCAATGGAAAATGAATACCTTTTACATTTTCCATAGAAATTATCGAATGGTCATTAAAATTTATCTTCCATATATGAAATCATACTTAATGGATTGTTATGATTCACGGGGGATATGATTTTATTATCTGACACACAATATTACTCTATATGGATTAGGATGATGATGATTTAATAATGATTCTACGAGACTAATTTCTTTCAAACTAGTTACTATGTCGTGGAAAAACCTTTATGAATCCCTTTTCTATAATATATGTTACTATATAATGATGTTATGAAGTATTTATGAAACATTTTTCCTTTCCATGTATTATGATATGATGATATGATGAATTTTTAATGATCTTATGACACACATATACATGGGTTTAAATTATTGAAAAGTGGGAATATAAGTATACATGCCTTAAATGGATTAGGTAAATGTGGATAACTGATGATATAATTATGTTATGTGTTAACCATATTTCATGGTTATGGTATCCTAGGTTCACATTGTTTAATATCTATATGTTAATATGTTTACGTTATTTCATATCTATATGTTGATTTTTGGAACATGTTTCATGTCCATAAGTTCATTCATAGACCCTATTTTATGACCTCATGTTTATTTTATGGGATAATTTCATTCCCTAAATAACATGAGTGAACATGTTAATATTTATACATGTTGATAATGTTATAATATTATGTTATTGGAAAATTATTATGTATTTGATATTTTTTATGGGTCCTGATTAATTATTTAGGATTCCATATTATTTTATCTTTTTTAATTTTTATTAAAAAAATAAATATTCCACGACTCATGGATAATGATACTAAATATATTTTGTATGATATTATAATAATAATATTATTTTCTCCATCCTTTAATCCCATATTTAATAATTTATTTATGTCTCATATGTTTATCATTATTAAAACTAAGATCTAAAACATTATTATGTATACCTCTCCATAGGTTATAAGTAAATATGTTAAGTAATATGTGATTATAATTTATTGTTATGGATGATTATTGGAAATTAATTTGGAGTAATAAAACATTAGTATAACAACAAAATCCTCAGATATAAACATGAATGTTTTTATGTGATAGCCTGTAAAAAATCACTAAAATAATAATTCTTAATGATCATTTGGGTTGTATGTGAACACATATTTCCATTTTTTGTTGTAAGTTTTCTATAGATGTAATTGGATCACGACTATCGATATAAAATATATAAATGTAAAAATTATGCTTTTAGAATGAGATCAAGAGCACTAGTTTTAGGCAATTATAGTTACGTGATTATCAACATCGACATCGACAAATTTTAATAACAAATTACATACTCGAATAATTGTTTGTATCAATAAATATTAATTATGGATGTCCTTATATTCATATTCACATCATCATGATACATCATATATAAAGAAATAACATCTTATTTTTATAATCATCAAAATATTAACTATATCGATATAGGTGAAAACTAAAATATAAACTTTTAGTTTAGAATATAAATAAAGGCAAACATGGAATGTATAAAAACATTCTCACTTCATCATTTCTGGGAAAATTCCCATTCTTTACTTCTATTTGAAAACTTTTATAGCATTGGACTATTTAACATTATATTAGTAATCGGGTGTATAAATTGAAACATGTATGGGTGGAATAAAAAAATTATTAAGTAATTGATCATAGAAAACGAAAATAATGAGACATTTAAAATCCTTTTCCCCAATAATATATCCCAAACATTTAACATAATGAAACATTTAGATAAGTAAAAGTTTGAAATAAACAACATCCCCTCCCTGTCGACTAAATAATTCCCACAAACCATAAAGGGTGGTCAAGATCTTACTATGTATAAATGTATTTTCATTTGGTTTTGATTACCAATAGTCGAAGTGGTATATATATTAATTTGTCACATGCTTTATATAGAGGGTTTAAATCTTAGATAGAGATTCATATTCAAATAAATAATAATAAATGATCTACCAATTGAAGGAGAATGAAAATAATCATACTCATTATGTTGATGTTGATTAAAATAATTGTATAATATTTTTATTTTTCTTAACTCAAAATTTTTGATATCATATCATGATCCATGAATATTTAGAAGATATAAAAAAGACAAATAATACTTATCATTAATGAATGCAATGAAAATCCATGTCAAGGAAATTATAACCATGCACTATTTATGTTGTGAGGAACTCCCTATAATTTTATGACACGTATAATGTTTTCACCTCCATCCATAGTTTAAATAAAAATTTATGAATGGTATGGAAAATGGTCAACTAAAATATTTAATTATGAGGTTCATGTGTTATGGGTTTCTACCAACTAAATCAGGGTCTACCCTTAATAAATTGAATGTAATCATAGAGAAATTCCTAGTAAAATATTTCCAGGAGGGTAAATTTCATTCAATTATCATGTAATAATATTTAAATACTCAATTACATAATAAAAAATCCCTCCCCAAATCCTAATGAACATTTTAAATAATGAAATAGTCTAAACTATGAAATTAAATTACCCAAGGATGTGGTGATTCCATTATCATTTTCTCTGTAAAGACATGGATTTACCATGTAATATTTTTTAAATATATGGAATTAATATGAGTCTATGAAAATTGACCACGTGTGATTCCAAGGCATTTTGTGCCCTGAATAATCTTCTAAATTTTTTTGATGGAACGTTCAGTAAACATGAGTGCGGCATTTTCTAACTTTTTAATTGGGGCTCAGATTAAAAATGTGAGGGAACCGTTGAATCTACCTTCCCATAAATCCCCTAAGGGAGACTTTATATCAGTCGTAGTCGGTCTGGAGATAAAGATTGATTTTTGACTATTTAAATGAATAATAAAATAGGACTGTTATTTAATTTATTTCATTGTTTTCCTCCAATGGACAAGTGGAATTTGTGATATCAGTGGAATGTCAAGACATTAAATGGCTTGATCCTTCAAATCCTATGTAACGGTGTCGTTTGAATTTTGGAATGTTCTTATTAAATTAACTTTCATAAATTCTACGAGCATTGATCACCCTCCCCATCTTTTATTTATACAGAGCATGGGGAGAGGTAATGAAATGAATTCTCCAAGTAACAAAGTTTTGATAAAGTTCCATAACACAAAACATGGAGGATGGAGCTTGTTTTAGTGGAAGGTGATAGGTGACGCCAAATCACGAACCGAAGGATGATGATTGAGCAACAATGTTAGCGCTTTGTTACGGGGACAATGAAAACTGACCAACTTCCTCAATAACGGGAGCTCTCTATAATTCATAGGGAAGAGATTTTATTTTGGATTAATTTCAAGTGATTATTGAATCCTTTAATCTTTTCTCATTTTTTCATGCTAACGTGGAGGGCGCGGGCAAAAAAACCTAGCACAGACCCTCCACTACCTTTTTAAACATTTCATTCTCCACAGAAGACCACTGGTGTGGTGGCTCTGACCGGTCATGATGGAGTCAGTGTGCCATCACGCGATACATCATGAGGAAGTGGCACTATGTCCCGACAGTTTGCACAGTGACCAGCACCAGCCGACCATAGAGGTGGTGTGGCGCACCGTCGCGCACCGCTAGAAGAGGTAGCTGCTCTATGACGCGGTAGGTGGATAGCATCACGGTCTTTACTCCATGAGTAGCTGGTGGACCCAAATTGGCCAAAATGGCATACCATTGCACAGTGGGGTAGTGCCCCACTGGGTGACCAAAATGGCCTCTCGCCTATGGGGTTAGATGGGAAGACTAGTCTGCCTTTTTGAAGACTGGCCATATTGTGGGTTGGGACGCGTGATCCCAGCATTCTATGCCCTTGGTGGTTGGGACACGCAGCCCAGCAGGCCGCCCACTTGTGGGCCGTCCTGTGCCCCCATTGTGGTTCAGATTGGGTCTGGTTGACCCGAGATGGGTCGGGATGACCCTGAACAGGTCGGGCCAGACAGGGACCCAGACCCATCAGGCCTAGATTCTCTTAAATGGATATAACATGAAATATGGGTGTTTGTTTGAAAAACTATCTTTTAAGTTGGGACCCTTGGAGATATACGTTATTTTTTGTATACTCCACATGGGCTTTGGAGACAGTTGGAGTATGGCAGGGTTGGATCAAACCCGAATCCAACCGGGCCCTCATAACAAAAATGCTTATAACTCACAAAATGGGCATCTGATAGACGCATCATCTGTCATGTAGGAACCCTTAAAACATGGCTGTACATTGGGTTACTACTTTTTTTAACTTAGAGTTGGTCGAGGAATGACCGATTTATCAAGGAGAGGATTATATAGAACTCGAGCACACTGGGTTTATGGAATCCTATTGCTAGATGTAACGTGAATAATGAACATCAAT
Organism: Viscum album; assembly: GCA_963277665.1. Lineage (NCBI taxonomy): Eukaryota > Viridiplantae > Streptophyta > Magnoliopsida > Santalales > Viscaceae > Viscum > Viscum album. The sequence goes on from OY728120.1 coordinate 1,121,000,455, forward strand.
CTTAAGTGGGTCATCATCTCTCGATTCAGTCTGGGTCAGAATCTATCAAATACTATCGGTGTCAGTGCTCAGTGATAATGTGTGGGTCAGTGCACACTGGTTCTATGTGGGTCAATGCCCAGTGATTATCTGTGGACCATCGCACACCGATCCTGTGTGGGTCAGCAGGGGTTATCATTTATCGATCCTATGTGAGTCAAAAGCAGTTCCTCTTAACTTAATAATATTTTTTAGCTTACGACTAATCATATGTACTCTGGTACATAAGTTATTCTGGATTGGTATATGATTCTTTTACCTTTGTGGTGTTATGTTCCTGGGGTTACCTATGTTGTACTTCTAACTTTGTGGTGTTACATATGTAGTACTTATACGTTTTTTGGTGTTTTCATCATTGTGTTACCTATGTGGTACTTCTACATTCATGGTGTTACATTTTTGGTATTCTTCCCTCATGTATGAGATGAGTATATCTTGATGAATTATGTAAATGTATGGGCATATACCAATGTAGAGAATATGTCAATTGCTTTTTTCTTGAGACGGAGGTATTTCTTTGATGAACACTGGGAGACCTAAGGTGGTATTGGGGTCGCTAATGAGTATTTTTATACTCACCATTGAATGGGTTATTCATATGCCTTCTTTTGTCTTGTATAGATGATAGACAACATTGATCGAGGCTGAGGGAGATAAGGCTTGACAGTGCTTAGAGGCGGTCCATTTGGAGTGACGTGACACAGGGACTACTGATCGTGAGATATTCTTACTCATAAGGAAGGATCCTTAGTAGATGATCCCAGAGCTGTTTTTCATTTTCAAGTAGTATTTTTACTTTTCAGTTCTACTTGTAATTTTCATTTGGGCTTATATTCTGGCCCCTTTACATTCAGCACACTTTTACTACAATAGTTTACTTCTTGGTTTCTTCTTGTTTTGTTCTTGGACTAGGTGTCTGTATGGGATAAAATGTAATGACTTCTAATTTTAGGGAAATGATTTTCTAGGTCTAGTCGCCATCCCCTGTCCTATGGATGGCAGGCTTGGGGTAGTCATGGCACGGGCCCTGGGGGACGGGTCATGAAAAAGTGGTTTCAGATGAGTCTGTTATAATGATGAACTAGGAATATGATATTTTTCTATGTGGAAATTTTTTTATGTGTTATTAGTGGGGATTTTATTTTGGGGAACTTGTATTGGTGCAGTAGCTGATGTATCCATACAAGAGGACCCTGAATTCTGATTTCCATCTAAGTGCACAGAAACACTAATTATGTTGGTTTTGGAAAAGTTTTCCTTATGATCAGTTTTAGTCTTCTCACCATGTATAACTTATTGAACATGTAACAACTATTTTCTTTCAAGATTCTACCACGTAGACAGCAAGATAGGATTCCTATGTGAGTAAAAAATGACGTCCCATTGCCTGATGAGGTATCGTTCGAGGTCCCTCTTATGGATTTAGCACCTTCATGTGGTGTACCAGCAGCACCACTTCCCATTGGGAAGCAGTTACCACCATCTCCACCAGCATAGGATGCACACTAACTAGGGGAGTTGAATGAGCTTCTGTGGCAGAGGTCCCCGAGGTTCCAAGGCCAAATGGACACTCAGGCAGCTGGCCAATTTTTTTTACTAAGTGGGGACAGTAACTGATCTGATGGTGACCTTAAATTCCAGTCTTTTTTCGGGTGCAGCTGGGATATGGTGTGGTCTAACACTCCAGATACACGATGAGGATACCCTCACTTGGGTAGACTTAGTGGTAATTTTTAGGGTAGTTTTCTTCCCAATGACTCTATGCTCAGTGTTTATAGTGGAGCTACTGCACTAATAGCAGGGCAGCATGACTCTTGCCTAGTACTCGGTGTGGACCACTGATCTATCCTGTTACTGCACCAACATGGTACATGATTCTTTCTTCATATACTATAACATTGAGTAGGGTCTCCGATAGGATATCAGAGCATCGATGATATCTATGTGTATACATACACAGGATGGGGTGCTAAAGTGCGCACTATGGGTGGAGTGATTCCTAGCTGAGCGGGCACCGATAGAAGGATCCACCACTGGATGTCAGGTAGTGGAATCATCTACAGAAGGTAGTAGGAAGTTTACATAGGGGCCCAAGTGGGCTAGAACTTCTGGTGGAAGACCTCAGGATACTGGGTCTGTGGTGTGGGGCTCACGGAACAGAGGAGGGAAGATTAAGATTAGTTAGTGCTACTCGTGTGGCGGGCATGGTCACATGGCTCATTACTGCCCAACCCATCTTGCAAACCACTGGCTGATGGTCGAGAGACCGCCGAGGCATTGGATTGGGTTTGATTGGGGAGGTCTTTAGGTAGTAGGAGGATATGGCAGAGGATCTGGCCATGCAGCATGTGGTGGACATCAATTCATGTTTCTACCACCACAACCTTCGGTTATTCCACCCAAACCATATGGAGTAGGTGGACAGGGAAGAGTTCAGCTCTAAGCAGCTGAAACCTATAACCACAGCACTTTCATTATGATTAGAGGTATGATATGTGTCTACTCCAAATTATATATAGTATTTATAGACACATGTTCCAGTCACTCTTATATTTCCATGCCCCTCATTCTGAGCTCAGAGATTCTGGTGGAGTTGTTGGCTTGATCCTTATGGCTAGAGACTTCTATGGGAGAGGATTAAATGATTACAAAATGGTTCCAGTAGTGCGAGCTTACTCTAGGGGGAGAGATATTTGGTTGAGATCTTATATTAGGGGCGTTGAGGCCTTACAATGTCATATGTACCGGTTATCCATAGTCAATGATCATATTGACTATATTAGGCACAAAGTATGGTGTGTCCATGAAGATGGGACCAGGTTATCCTATACCAATGAGAATGAATCCTTTGCAACACATGATGGACATACCCATAGGAGGGGTCAACCAATCACACTTCAGTTGGAAAGCCTTACCATCGGGGTAGTTGATGTTGAGAGTTTGAGCAATCCAATAGTGGTGGACCTGTATGGTGATGTCTTTGCAGATGTTTTTCTGGGACTACCTCCACGTAGAAAGGTAGAATTTTACATCTACCAATACCACGAGATGACACCAATATCTACTCCAGCATATTGGATGGCTCCCACGGAGGATCATGAGTTACATGTATAGATGGAGGACATACAGAGCAAGTGGTTTGTAAGGCCTAGTGTTTCTCAATAGGAAACCCAGATTTTGTTCTCCAAAAAAATTTTGGGAGTTTGAGACTATATGTGGAAAATCGGCTCCTGAACCAGGTGACCGTGAATAAAACGTATCCAGTACCGTGGATTGATTACATTTTCTATTAGCTGAAGGGTCCTCATTGGTTTTCGAAGATAAAACTCAAATCTTGCTATCATTAGGTCACGGTACAAGATAAGGATGTGCAGAATATGACCTTCAGATGTCATTATGGCCACCATGAGTTCTTGGTTATTCCATTAAGTGTGACCAACACCCCATAAATGTCCATGAGACTCATGAAAAATATCTTACAACAATACCTTCATCACTTGGTTCTGGTCTTCATCGATGACATCTTGATATAATCAGCATCAGAGGAGGAGAATGCCTATCATCTGCAGATCATTCTGTAAACACTCTAAGAGAACATGCATTATGGTAATCTCTGGACATGCCTGTTCTGGAGATGATAGATCCACATTTTGGGACATGTTTTCTCAGAGGATGGAGTTTTAGAAGATCTGGTGAAGATAAAGGTTGTGTATCCTTGGGAGCCACCCATGAGTGTGACTGAGGTGATGAGATTCCTGGGGTGGCTAGATACTACTAGAGAATCATGCCTAACTTTTCTAGAGTTGAGGCACCCTTTTCAGCATTGAAAAATAATGAATAGCCTTTCGTATAGAAGAAGAGATACCGGCAGAGTTTTATGGAGCTGAGGCATAGACTGACGATTTCCCCATCTTGAGGATACCAAAAGAGGGTGTTGGGTCTGTTGTCTACTACAACACATCAAGGACCGGATAATGATGTGTCCTGATACAAGATCGAGCAGTGATATCTTATGGTTTGTGAGAGCTGAGACAACATGAGAAGAACTACGCTACCCCATGACCTGGAGTTAGAAGCAGTTGTCTTTTCCTTAAAGATGTGGAGATATTACTTGATGGGAGAACTTTTTACAATCTAGTATGATCAGAAGAGTCACGTGTATTTCTTCTCATAGAAGGACCTAAACCTGAGATAGTGATGATGGATTGAGTTCCTCCAATACTTTGACATAGAGATAGTCTATACACCTAGGAAGGGTAATGTGGTAGCAGATGCACTCAACAAGAGGTCTGGTGTGTAGTTTATGAGTGGGGAGATAGAGCAACTTTCCGCATTGTAGATATCTTTCATGTATAGTGATGGAGATTATTACCTCCAGCCTATGACAGTCACCCCCCACTCCTTAAACGATTCACGAAGGTGTAGTATGGGGACATTCACTACAAGGAATGAAAAGCTCAGATATCCTGAGGACAAGAACCTGATGGATTTTATGAATGTAGGGAGTACATTATCCTCTTATGAGGATGTACCATGGTACTGGTTGATCTATAGGAGGAGGTGTTGAGGGAGTTCCATACATCCCCTATGGAGGTACGTCCAGGTGTAGATATGATGTACCAGAACCTCCGATGTCAGCACTTGATTCCAGGAATGAAGAAAGCAGTGGCTTTGTTTGTTTCCTAATGCCTCACTTGACAACAAGTGAAAGGAAACAATCAGGTTCCAGAAGGCTTAGCACATCCAATAGAGGTTCCACAGTGTAAGTGGGATGTTATCTCCATGGAATTTGTGACAGGTCATCCACGTACATCTCGGGGACTTGATTCCATCTGGGTGAACATTGACTGAATCACCAAGTCGGCCCACATCCTACATATCTGATATCCGGGATCAATAGAGGGCTTGTGACACCTCTGCGTACATGAGATTGTGTGACTTAATGGGGGTGTCATCAAAGATAATCTCTAACGATGAACCACATTTTACATCCTCTTGTAAAAGGGATTTTAGGAGGCGTTCCGGACTCAGCTACATTTGAGCACTGCCATTCATCCTCTGACGGATGGTCAGATGGAGTAGACCATTGAGACGCTGAAGGAAAAGCGTCATGCATGCATCCTAGATTTTGTCCATAGTTTTAAGTATCACATTCCCTAGGTGGATTTCTCCTAAAATAATAGTTATCACTCCATCATCATTATTACACCATTTGTGTCCATGTATGTTCGACCATGTAGATCACTTTTTTCCTGGGCAGACCTAGTGGAGTCAGCAGTTATGGGTCCATAGTTGGTACGGGAAAAAATGGTTTACAACATCTAAGAGTGGATGAAGACTACATAGTGAAAAAAGAAATCTTATGATGATATGAGGCAGAGACATTTGGAGTTCAAGGAGGGAGACAATGTCTTCTTACATGTCTTGCCTGGATTATGTTTACAGAGATTTGGTCGAGGTGAATAGTTATCACTGAGGTTTATCAGACCATTTATAATACTTATAAGGATATGAAAGGTTGAAAACCACTTGAACTTCCACCCCAGTTGGAGAGGGTGCATGGCATCTTCCACTTAACCCAGTTAAGGAGATACGTGCACGAACCATCTCACATGATCAACCACGACGAGCTTGAAATTGATGATGGGGAGACATTTACAAAGGATCTAGTAAAGAATGAGGATCAATATGAGAGGTTCCTTCATGGGCGGTCGATCCTCTATTGCATGTTCATTGAAAGCACGAGAACTTCCAAGAGAGAACATTGGAGCTGGAGGTTCATATTCATGGTCAGTACCCCCATTTGTTTTCATAGTCTATGTCATGGCTTTTAGGGACAAAAATCCCTGTGGTGGGGAGAATGTAAAGTCTCAAATTTACCATGTAATTTTTTTAATTTTATTGAATAATTACGAGTCTGAAAAAATTGATGGTCGTGATTCCGAGGCCTGGTCTTCTCAGAATGAATTTTATGAACATTTTTTAAGGTGTGTTCAGTAAAAGCATGATATGTTTTTTCTATCATTGGAACTGGCGTTCAGATATAAAATATAAGGGCACCATAGAATCTAGAGTTCCATAATTCTCCTAAGGGATACATCACTTCAAACGCAATAGTTTTGGAGAAAATTTTAGATTTTGGACGTTTAAAACGAATAGTAATATCACATTGTTATTTTATTAATTTCATTCTTTTCCTCCAATAGACAAGTGGCAGCATGGGGCCAACAGTGTGTCAATCCATTAAATGGATTGACCCTTCATATCCTCTATAATAGAATCCTTATAATTTAAGAAAGTTCCTATTAAATAAACCCTCATAATTTCAACAAGTGTTGGTCAACCTCCCCCTCTCCTATTTATATGGATCTTGAGGAGAGGTAATGGAATAGATTCACCATGCAGAGAAGTGCGGATAAAGTGCCATGATTTCAACAGTGGAGGACAGAGCCAGTTTCAATGGGTGGTGACGGGTGACATCGAATCATGAACTAAAGGTGGTGCTTGAGCAGAAACACTGGAAGTGTGTTGCGGGGCAACGAACACGAACCCCTTCCTCAATCAGGGGTGTTGTCTAACATTCTTGAGGTAGGTATTTTATTTATGATTAATTTTAAGTGATTATTGAATCTTTTAATCCTACCTCAGCTATTCAAGCTAACATGGAGGGATAGGTACTAAAAAACCTAGCTTGGACCCTCTAATACATTGTTTACCCTTGCGTACTCCATGGAAGACAGACACTGTGTCGGGTCTAACCAGCCACGATATCGGCGACATGCAGTCAGGCATCGAAGGAGGAATCTGTGACAATTTTTTGTGGCATTTGGCAGAGCAGCCTGCACATGACAACCACTGAGGCAGTGAGGCACACTGACGCGTGCCGCTGGTGGGCATGGGGCCACAGCCGAAGCTGTGGCAGGTGAAGTAGGTGGCCGACAGAATCCATCCATGGAAGGAGGAGGTGGGGCGGTGCACCATTACACACCTCTAGAGGAGGCTGTGGCTCGAAGCTGCGGTAGGTGGAGAGCGGTGCGGCCCTCTTGCCACAATGTCTAGAGGACCCCCGGTCGATCCAAAACATCTGATCATTTGGCGGTGGGGCAGCACCCCACAGGCTGGCCGAAACGACCACACACCCACGAGGCCACTTGGGATGACCCGTCTACCTTCTGGAAGACCGGGAAAGTCACGGGTCGGGACGCACGAGCCCAGTGGGCTTTCCCATTGTGGTATGGGCCATGCCCCCCATTCGGGATGGCTGGACCGCAGCCCAGTGATCCGAGGCCCCCTAGACCGAGCCTAGCCGGGGCAGACCCGGACCGGGTTGGGTCCACCGAAACTGGGTTGGGTCGACCCAGACCGGGTCATGCCAGGTTGATCTCACCAGGTTTGGCCATAATCGAACCCCAACATGCCCAAAATGGGTTGTTATCCAATCCTGTGGCTGCACTCAGACCCCACCTGGCATGACCCAGACCCCACCGGGCCCACCAGGCCCTGTACGGTTTATTATCACCCTGGTGCATGGAATCCTCTTGCTGGCTATAATGTGAAGAAAGAACATCAATCCTATGTGGGTCAGCATATATTGATCTTGTGTGGGTCAGAATCTATTAGATCCTATGTGGGTCATTTCTCAGTGATACTGTGTCGGTTAGTGCACACCGATCCGGGGTGGGTCAGATCTTGTGTGTGTCTGCGTGGGTTATTATGTATCGATCATGTGTGGGTTAAAAGCACCACCTCTTAACTAAATAAAATGATCTATTTTATGAATAATCATCTATAAATTTGTACTTATGTTATAACTTATTGTGAACTGAGTCTTTTACCATCGTGGTTTTATCTCCATGTTGTTACCTATGCGGTACTTCTAACAAAGTAGTGTTACCTGTGAGGTACTTCTACCTTCATGGTGTTGTCAGTGTTGTGTTACATGTGTGGTACTTCTACCTTTGTGGTGTTACATGTGTGGTACTTATACCTTCATGGTGTTACCTTTGTGGTATTCTTCCCTCATGTATGAGATGAGTATATTTTCATATCATAGGTATATGTTTGGGAAAATACCTATGTAGAGATGATGTCTATCACTTCGTTCTTGAGATAAAGGTCTTGGTTTGTGGTTTTTTCTTTTGTGGATATGTGGGAGACTTATGTTGGTCTTGGGGTCCCTTCTAAGTATCATTATACTCAAATCTTCATGGGATACAACTGCACCATGTTATGACTTGTTCTAATGACATACATCATTGATTGAGGCTGAGGGATCCCAGACTGGACGTTGCTCGGTGGTGGACCATTTGGCAAGATGTGACACATGGACTACTGATCATGAGTTGTACCTAAACATTATGTTGGATCCTCAGTGGATGGTATAGGAACCATTTTTCAATTTCTATTTGAATTTTTACTTTTCAGTTGTACTTGTACTTTTCATTTGGTCTTGTATTTCGGCCCCTTTACATTCAACACACTTTAACTACAACAGTTTACTTGGTTATTGATTTTTGTTGTGTTCTTGGACTATTTGTCTATAAAGGTTAAAATTCAATTCCTTCCCCTTTTAGGAATATTCCTTTTCTATGCTAGTCGATATCACCTGAACTATTGAAGGCGGGCTTGGGGTAGTCACGGCACGAGCCCTAGGGGACGAGCATGAAAACCTCCCCTTGAAGACCAAAAATTGATGGGGATGTTTTCCATCACAATTATTAATCCACCATAATTGATACGAATATTATGGAGGATCCATCTAACAAATTTTCAACACTCTAGGAAAATAGATCTACTTCTCGACTCCACACCATAATGGACACTAACAAGATCATTTAACACACTTCATTTACCTCAGTGGAACTCTTCATGAAATATTCTGATAAAATAAGTTGTTTATAAGTCCCTGTAGATCATTATGATCACACAAAACTCCTTGAAGTAACCATTACCTCTAAAATTAGTTTCTCGCGCCATGTGGTTCACTATATATAACAACAACCATATTTAATATCCATGGATTACAAACAAGCCTAACCAAAACCTCCACCCATATGAATGGCATGGTAATTTTGAGTCCCAATTACCTTCAACAACATTTTATACCTATAGACTAAATTTAACAATGTACAATACCCCTAAATTATATAAATCATAAATTAAAAATCCATTGACGATTCATGTTATACGTTTTTTATTTTAAAATAATATATTATTTATATGATAATATAAATTTACATCCAAATATTTATTTAATAAAACTATGGTAAGTATTTACAATGGGGATTTATTAATATTTATTTACGTACCTTTTCAGTGAACATGGATGTGAACAAATTTTTTTATAAAGGAACATATAATGTAAGTAATCCATTAAATTTTTTTACCAAAATGATAATATCTTATCTGTAGCTAAATTTCATATCATATAAAAAGAATATGTGGATAAAGACTATGAAAGATATACATTGTGATAATAGAATTTTTACCCAATACAAATCAACTGAAGTAGACCATATAACACTTGACCTATCCAGTAAGATAGATGAAATATTAAAATGTATGTATATTTCCACCCTCGATCAATATTTTATCTCTTAACCCCAAAATGGGTGTCATATATATGAGGATAAAAACATATAATCCTTTATTTTTAAGAGGATTTGGGTGTAATTATCATATCAAAAACTTTTTTATATGTTCTCCTTGGATGTATCCTAATGTGGTTGAACTACCTAAATAATTCTGTTCGAGATTCTTTATTTTTTAGAATTTAGTTGTACTTGTTTGTGATCATTGTGAATGATTATTGGAGTATTTATAATTGGAATGTAAAATTAAATAAGACTTCAAATTGGAATAAATTCATGTTTACCATAATTAACCATCCCCCTCATAGGGTATGCGTGGTAAAATTCCATGTTATAACATTCCTCCATTAAAACCCAGAGCTCATTACATAAGTTTTGTATGGAAAATATACATCAGGGTTCTAGTGAATATATTAAATTTATTGAATGTAAATCATTATTTATTTAAATATGAAATTTTTTTCTTAATAATTTCATCTTATAGATTTATTACATCATGAATTATAGTTATACACTCTTTTTTGGTTCTAATTTCGGTGTATCTTATTTTGGTTTAGTATATTGGGAATTAAATTTATTATTAGAATCATAAAATATGGATTTGGGGATTAATTCATATTATATAAAAATGAATATAAATATATTAAATTTCTAATTATGTAACTACTCAAAATTTTTTAATATATGTTTTTTTTAATATTATATTTACATTTTTCAAATGCATTCTTTGTTCCTAACCCATAGTCTATGCGAAATCATGATATAATATAAAATACATGTTTATCACCAAATATGAATAATATCAACTAAATTATGAAATATTTGTACATAATTTTTTAACTTATTTAAATATAATCATTTTTTTGATGACACTCAAATTTAAAAAAAGAATATTGGTTAAAATACATAATTTTTAAATTCTTGTAACAGTAAAAATATTGTTTATTTTATTCTAAATAAATTTTTTAATGAATTTAATTAATGACATTAGTATATGGTAGGATTATATTTTAATTCATTTAAAAATTAGTTATCTAATGTTTACGACGGAATATGAAATCATTTAAAGGTAAACATAGCTATTTTTAGAGAAATGATTTCTTATTAATCAATATGTTTTCCATAGAAAATTAATTAAATATTCATTATTGTGATATTTCAAATAAGATTTAGCAATTGCAAATTTAATAAATTAAATTTCTATATAAAAATGGATATTATGATATTTTTTTAATTAAAAATACAATTTAGGGAAAAATAATAATATCCCATTTTCAATACCAATATTATAAAAATTATTTTTACAATTTGGTTATTTATATTTGATATATAAAATATATTTTTTAATTAATTTTTTCCAAAATAACTTATGGTGATTATTTATGATTTTTTTTAAAAATGTAGTTTTTTGGAAGAGAAGTAAAAATATTGATTTCTAAAGAAATCTAGTTTATAATTATAGAATTTTAATTCATCATTTTAATTGGATATTTTTTAAATATAACTATATTGTATTTGTCAAAAATAATAAAATTTATACTTTTTTTCAATATTATATTTCATCATGAAAAAAATACCTTTGAAAAAAAAAATTTCTTGACAAAAAACCATTTTTTCATCAAAATTTTAGGATTTATTTTCAAAATAATTTCAACCACAAAAAGAAATTGAAAAAATTAAAATGTATTCAATATTACTAAAATGATATTTCATATTATTCAATTAATTTTTGGTTATAGTGAATATTTAAAACAATGAAAATTTTTCTCCTTAGTACAAGGGAAAATGAGGATAACCTATGTAAAAAATAAGTGATATAGAAAAAATTCAGTTCATTATTTAGGATGAAAATATTTGGCCCCTTATCTACATAGAAAAAAAATTAATTATTTTTGAGTAGATTTTATATAGAAATGTTATATTCATATTTTAAAATGATTTGAATTTCAAGATTTGTCCCACCCCCACTTATAAATGGAGACACCACTATATTTTATTTACCAAAAATTAAGGATACTAGATCAAACAAAAATATCCAATTCTATTATAACCTCACATATATATTAATTAGAAGTTATTCACTCTCTAAAATATTATTCCAAGGGTTATTAAGAATTGATCGTATTGATGCATACCAAAAACATTTAATTATCCTACTCGAACACTATCTATTTATTTCTTCTTATAACTCCTATTAATATATATTATTCATTGTGAAATAATATCTAAAATTTCACAAATAATCTAATAATTTTTATGATTATTTATCCATTAATATGCATCACATTTTCAAAAAAATTCTATTTAAAGCGTCACTCGTACATTTGTGTCGACAACTGCTACCACGCAGTGATATAAATAATTTTCCATCACTATATATATAGGATTATTATTATGAAGAATTTAACTCTTATTTAATAAATATACAAAACCTATTACTCTATAATTTTATTATCTTATCTAACTTCTTACTTTCCACATTTTTGGAAATTTTTTAACATCCCAGACACATATGTGGGGACTACCACCTCCATAAAGTGATGTGATTCATTTTTCATTTTGATGTTACAGAGTTGGTTATAAAGATATATTTAATTAATATATATGTGTTACTTGTTATGTGATAACAATACTAGAATAGAGAAGTATTATTTTCCTTTCTTTTATTCCATCCATCAAAGAGTGGAAACATCGCTCCTTCATACAAACATACTACCGTCTCCACAAAGTTATGTAATTTATTTATCATCACAATGTTTTTTGAAGGGTTATAAAACAATATGTAATCATAAAATATGAAAATTATTCCATGATTATCAATATATATGTGATGGTGGAATTATAATTTTATAAAAACCAAGACTGTTGAACTGAAACATTAATGAGAAGTGAAATAGTGAACTCCTATAAATGGTTATTTTTCTATGTAATACTTAATAAATTGTTGATGAAATTTTATAATTGGATCATATAAGATATTATAATTATGTAAATGGGACTATAATTGAATTATAAGATGTATTATTTTTTATGTTGGAAGATATACTACTTACAAATAATATCTGACTTGAGGTAATGGTTTTTCATCTCAATGTTGTTTGACTTTGAATATTTATTATTATTCACATTATTATATTAATTACAAGTATAAAATAATCCATATAAATTATACATAATGAATTAACATATATTAATAATATATAATTTTTTATTTAATGTAATTATTAAATGGGAATTATGATTCAAAATATACCAAACCATTGAGGTATGTATGGTTCTATTTCACATTAATCGAGATTGATAATACTTGAATTTAAATTGAAGGAAATTATATAACACATATCTTATGAAACTAATTCATTTTTACTTTATTTTTTTATATAAATTTAAAATTTTATTAAATAATTTTATACCTTGGTACTCAAGATGTTTCAAATAAATATTTCAATGATAAACGGAACATATTTATCCTATTTATATAATAAATAATTTTTATTTTATATACATAATCTTAAAAATGTTTCCCCTATTTTTTTAATCAATGAATTTTATAAATAAATAATACACAATATTTAATTTTTAAAAAGTTATTTTATAAAAATATTTCATTCAATTTTTGAATGATTGAAAATATTTCAATGTTGCGAATAGAATATTTTTTAACGATTTTGGAATGAATGGATTTTCCCACTACCAGGAATGTTATTTTCTTTAAAGCTTAATTTACATATTTCATTTAGTATTTTATATGAAATTATGATCCTTAGTATTTATGGAGTTAATAATTAATATTTTATGATTTTTTTATCAAGTTTTCAAAACGAATGCATAGAATAATATATTAAAGGTATTTTTCATCTTTATAAACATCATTTTTTGATTTTTATGCTTCACTAAGGATATGATCATACAATACCATATATTTTACTTATTGTTATATATTATTATGCTGTTGTTTTAATAATGAAACTTTAAATCATATTTATTTCCCATGGGTTAATCTTATTATGGTGAAATCAGTACAAAACTTGTAACTTTTTCATGGGTTATTATATGACAAAATAAAGCAATGAAACCCATTTAATATATATTGGTTATGATAATATGAATTTATAAACTCTTTATGATCTTTTTGGCCATTTAAGGATTTGGTTTGTGTGAATTGTGGGTCTGTTATAGCCCTATAATGAATTGTAAAATGTTGTATAACTCATGAGATAATCTTTTAATGAAAAACACAGATATTATGTTTACAAAAATATTTGATGTTATCATTTCAAGTCCATAAGTTTATTCATCGACATTGTTTCAGGACCATATGTTTATTCATAGACCTAGATTCATCTCTATATGTTAATGTAAGTACATTATTTTTTATAAATAACATAATGAGAAAAATAATTTCAATTTATTAATGTTCATAATGTCACCGGATTATATTTATACCACATTACTACATTTATGATTTTCCATCCTGGATCATTATTTCATTTTTTATTCCACACATTAAATAATTTTATGTTTTTTATTACTATTAATTAAAAATTTATTCTAGATTAAATATATTTCGTTTACGAGGTCATACATTCATATTTTATTATCATGTTCTCATACCACCATACAGACATATGATAATTAATTAATATAACCTATTTTAACTCATATCAGCCATCTAATTGCACCATTTTTAATATATTCCTTCACGAGGGATTTAATAATGTTCTAAGTATGATATGTATATAAGGGTATTAATATTAATAACTTTGTTGTAGAGGGTGAAAATATTTAATGTACCAGTTATATATGTATCATTGTTTCCAAAGACACTATCCCTTTATAGTTGTAGTGTGATTCATAATATTATGTAATTAATATTTATCTACCAAAATGTATTATTTTAAAAAAAATTGAATTTCCATAATTTGTATCAAAGTAGGGTTTAGGTTTTTTAGAAACTAGGATAAGGAAACAATAGTTTAAAAATTGTTATATGACCATATATAGAATAAAATCATATTAATGATAAACAATATAGTGCAGTTATCCTAGAAAATTTACCATTTTATAAAAACTAGCTAATGGATGTGTCGATGACACAGAATCACCCAGTGGTAATCTCTCTAAAATGGGTGGATTGGGTATTAACCCTATCAGCAGGAGTGCATGATCAGTGGAGATAAGACATCACAAATGAATAGACACTATTGGGGGATAATTTTTTGATTAATTCACATTTTATTTTTCAACTATTAATTTGGATTTGAATATATTATAACCATGAATGTACAAGTATATAATGAATGTTTCATAGATTGAAAATAATTTTTCATGTTCTGAAAACCTTGAGGAAGATATTTCACTTTGACATTGTTACATATAGTAATTAATATTTCTCATAGTATTTTTTAGTTTTATTCCATTTCTACAACTTAGAGGATCTGTGTTAATACATAATGTGACATAAAATGGAATTATTTTCCATATGATACATCAAATTAAATGGGGTCCATAATGAATAATATGGTTATTATGCCTAATTATTTCTATTTTTAAATTATTGAAAATATCAACATTAATGAGTTTCATAGAATACCAAATTATATTAGAAAATGTAGTTTTCATGGTGTTCAATTGATGATTACGGCATACAGAAGATATTATGTCTTCCTAGAATTCTAGTATGAGGGAAGTGGCACACAGGGGAATATCTCGGTGAAATGATAATATGTTTTTTTTAAAACAATGCCATGAAAAATGTAATGGAATAGAAAAAATAAGTAGTTCAATATAAGAAAATATTTCGCATCCTAAGGAAAAAATTACATATAAATGTATTATGTTTTCAAAATATTGGATTTATCTTATTCAATGACCTGATCCAAGGGAAAAAGCATCATGAATGAATTTAACATTCAATTCCCATCATTACTGTGTTATTATCGATGTTTTTATATTTTGATATTGGGTAATTATTCTAGATAAGTGACTAATTGATGAAATTTTAGTTATAATAATCTTGAAACCCATTGTTCTATTGTAGTTTTTATATTTTTTTTAAAAAATATGTTGAATTCATTGATAATATAGAAATTTGATTCAGTATTACGGTGATTTTTTATTGGAACAGAAGATTGAGGGAATGATAACCCTTAATATTTCTGTTAAATTGAGATATTAATGTCAAATAATGTTTTTGGTATTTTTAATATAGAAAAACTATAACAACCCAAACATTTATTAATGGAAATCCCTCTTGATCTAATTAAATTTGTTTTTATGTAAATTGTTTATATAAAATGTAAAATTATTTGGTTTTATGATAAGAATTACGACCATTTCTAATATAGTCACTGAATAGTGATCACATGATTAGTATAAATATAGGGCTTTAACAAATCCAATTTACTCAGACAGAGGAAGCGGTGACCTCATCCAGCAGATATGCCCCATACGAAGCCCATTTGTCAGAGCTCAGAAAAAAGGTGTCATTATTGGGATTCGCTCTTGACCAAGCCGATGCCGAACTTGAATATGTTAAACTTTAGTGGGAATTCCTTCGAGAGAAGGGGAAGTTGATATAGATTAAAACCTGAGAAATGTTAACTGAGATACCCCAAGAGTATGTCACCCTCGCACACCTTACTCTTAGGTTTTATGTGGTGGTTAAGAGGTTATGTAACAAGACCTTATCACTGTGGTTATATATATTATTTTTGTATATAATAATAAATATATACTTTCATTTTATTATTATTACATTGTAAATAGTTTTTAAATCACAAATAGTATTTTTAGTTAATGTTCATCTAAGAAATATATTTTTATGAATTAATGGATTTTTGAATTAAATAATATTTTAATAAAATATTATTTTTGTATATAATAATAAATATATACTTTCTTTTTATTATTGTTACATTGTAAATAGTATTTAAATCACAAATAGTATTTTTAGTTAATGTTCAACTAAGAAATATATTTTTATGAATTAATGGATTTTTGAATTAAATAATATTTTAATAAAATATTATTATTATTATTAAAATAATTTTTATTAAATATAAATAATCGTATAATTTTATGAATGCAATTGTAATTCTTATTAAATTTTGAAATCCGTTTTTGTCAAAACCCGATAATTTTCAATAAATGTCAGTTTCTATTTTAAAAGTTAAAATTAACATATATAGAGAATTATTTAGATAAAATGAATATTATTTCGGAAATCTGGAAGTCACAATTATCCAACGGTGAATTTTTCATAATTTTCTAAGAGTAAAATTTTTGGTTAAATATTCAATAGTCTTTAAATATATATTGTGTTTTATGACATCATAATGACCCAATAGTGAAATAATAAAATACTATAAACTTTATGTTCAGCTAAAATATGTTTTTCCATTAAAATAATGTGATTTTGGGTTTGTTTTATTTATTTTACAAAGCTTTTGTGGACCCTTCAAGACTTATGAAACATTTTGTCTTTTTAAATTGTTTTCCTTTGGAGTGTAACTCACCTCCACCTAAGAAAACCCATTATTTTATAAAGTTAAGAATTTGGACATATAAAATATAATTTTACAATCCCCTTTTGCAAAAACCATGGTCAAAACCCGTGGGCCGGTTTGTGGTTTTGATTAGTTTAATGTGATTTGTTACAAACCTAAATAATAAACAATTCCATCTCCTTTCCTATATAATCCCACGCATTCCCCAACATCCTCCTCACTAAAAGCCTTTTGAGTTCATCAAACCTCTGCCCTCATCTCTCTAGAATCCTTCCAAGGCACCCCATGCTCCCATGAATCCTCTCTCAAGCGTCTCTCAAGCCTTTGGAAGCACACATCCATGTAAGGGGTTTTCTTCCTTTCTCATTTTTTTCCAATATTTTTTTAATTGTTATGCCCTTTTAATTTCAATTATAAATTTTGGGGTATGGTTTCAAACATCCCCCATACATGCCACATTATGTTTGAATAATGGTAGACCCATTTCTCTGTCATTAATTTCCTCACATGTACACCTGTTTCTATGCCGAAATTCTGAAAGGAATTTCTCTCCCCTCATTTACATTTAATAAATTCATTGTATCATGAATCTAAATTCCATTTAATTTGTTGGGACATGTATCTATATGAACCCCCCCCCCCCACCCCCGACTGTCCATGTCATGTAAATATTATGAGACACCCCTTTCTCTCTCATCAACCATTTTTATGAGTTCGAGTTTCACGCTGTTATGCTCAAAAATTGCATCGTGATTTCCCAATCCAAAGTCATTGGGTAGTGAATACCATGCCCATTTCTTTATCAAGGTTATTAACCTTTATCAACATTTACTTATTTTTTAATGAGTTTCATGTATGTATTCCACATTCATTTATCGTGGAATAAATGGTTATGTGGAATGATTCAATGTTTTAGGATCTATGTGGCGCACTTATGCATGAAATGAAATGTTTAAGAAGGATGTGCCCAGATAGCCCTCCAATTCATTGGGTAAAGTATAGTATCATGATAGGTCATGCGAAAGAGGTGTTTACTCATGCTAATTCAAGTGCAATGAGGGTTTACTCATGAATCATGTGCATTGAGGGTTTACTTATGCTCCATATGTGATGATCATTTCCTCATGCTAATTCCATGTTAAGTGTTGTTGCCACATTTCCATGTTATGATTATCATTCTTTATCATGCATTTATGTTTATTCTTATCTTATGCTCTATTTATATGCCTGTTTTCTAACATGTATTTTATTATTCATGTTATTCCATGATTAATCCATTACATGGATTTATAGCTCACTCCTTTTTTATGCATTTCCTCTGGTTATCCCATGCAATGCTAAGTACGAGGGAATGTAGTGGTCGTGTAAAGAAAGTTTTCAATAAAGATGTTGTTTTTCATGATTTAAGTTGTTATGTAATGATCCTAATCCCCAATGAAACTAGGCCTCTTGATCTTCTATGTTGTATCAAATGATGTTTATTTAATAAATTATGTTTAATTTTGAAATAAAAAAGCAGGGTTGTCCTAGTTGGTATCAGAGGATAGGTTTAGTTATTTTGGGGATTAAGATTAGAAAACCATAGTAAAGCGTTAGAGACAATACTAAGTATAATAAAAACATCCCTATGATTTTATGAGTATAGAGTAAGTGGTTTATCAATAAAATGCATCCATGTCCCGATACGAGCGGGTAGAGTCAGCTCTAGAAAAGATTTATCCTAGGGGTAAAACCTGAAAACACCGCTTTGAGCTATACTCAAACGGGAATTGGTGCAAGACAATGGTCCCTACAACAGTCTTGGATATGACTCTCCTAAGGGATATTATTTGGTAAATTCAAAATCATATTATGAATGATTATTAAGGGACTAAAAAAATTCCACCAGAATATATGTTATAAATTATATCATGGATAATGTGGAATCAAGATAATAGATTCATATGTTAAGGAAAGGAAAGTTATTTATATGTCATCAGTTTTTTCCTTGTATTACCCTTTATGTGTTACCCTAGGATTCCTTTTATTCCATCCAATGGTTAGTAATAGGATGACTTGGGATAAAAACCGATGTGAAGATCAATGTGATGACTGTACTAATGAGATGCTCAATCCAATTGGAGCTGGAATCATGAACTTTTTCATTTTTCTCTCTCAGCTAACACAAGTATTGAATAGAAACATGGGTCAAGAGGAATTTTCAACCCCCCCTAATAAAGAAAAAGTCGCTATCAAGATTTTCATGAGACAAAGGCCTCTTAATTTTAATGAATCATATGATCACTCAATCACTGAATAATGGATGAACACCATTGAAAAGATCTTCTCCATACTTAAATGTTCTGAAAAAGAGTAGGTTCTATTGTATTATTATAGTATAGAGGGTAAAGATGATCAATGGTTTACGTTGATCAAAAATAAAAAGCCTGAGGAGGATATCTAGGAATTGGAATGGAAGGATTTCTGGAAGATTTTTTAGGATAAATATTTTCCACGCACCGTCCAGCTTAAGATGAAAAGGGACTTCCATTCCCCAAATCAAAAAGACGATGAATCTGTTGGAGCATACGAGGAAAACATCACAATTCATGCACGATACGCCTCCGGATTTTCGGTTACCCCCGAATTCAACGTTGTTTTCTTCTTTGGTGGGCTAAATCCTAGCCTACATAAAGTGCTGACGTTCCATGACTTCGATAGCTATGAGGAAATTTTCTAATGTTCTCTCAAGGTCTTAATGGAGATCGAAGAATTTTTGGGTTATCACGGGGATAAGAAGCTTGAGGTGGACTTAAATGTTGGTGGTCTGATGGATAAATCCAACAGTGCTAAAAAGATCCATCACCCCACTTTCCAAAGGTTCGGAAAGACGAGGAAATGCTTTAGCTATGGAAGAGAAGGGAACCTGGCTATTAACTGACTGAAAGAAAGACTTGTAACTGTGATAGAGGAGAAGAATTCTCTATTAAAACCTCAACGTGTGGTTCATTATTACAACTACAAAGAACCAGTACATATTGAAAAATAGTTCCCTTGGACAAGGGTTTTCAGAGGCAACCAACAACCTCCAAGGTAGCAAGGGTGATCTTTTTTCATCACTACTGCCGAAGTGAACATCGAAGATTAAGTGGTGGTAGGTATGCTAGATATTCATTCAATAATAGAGAACATACTTTTTGATTCAGGTTCTATGCATTCTTTTATATCTCGAAAGTCTAGTAGAACAATCCCATCATCACCACAAATCATGGATGTGAAGATGTAGGTGAGTACGGAAAATGGGGCAATCATTGCATCCCATGAATATAAATCCTCCCGTGTCATAATATGTGGATTAAACTTCCTGGAGGACCTCTTCATACTCCCTCTTGTGGATTTTTATTCAATTCTTGGCATGGATTGACTTTCCTTATATAGAGCCAACATAAATTGTCGTGAGAGGGAAATGACTCTCCCGGTGGATAATCGACCCCCGATTATTTACAAGTGAAAGGAGGAAGTTGAATCTTCTTTAGCTCCATCATCTCAAGAATGGATATTACTAACCTATGAGTACATGTATCTGGCTTAGATGATTGAGTCTAAGGAGGCATCCATCCTAGAAGACATGCCTATTATGAAATAATTCACTGACTTGTTTCCTGAGGAATTGAATGGTCTTCCTCCTTGAAGAGATGTTGAATTCACAATTGATCTTATACCTGGGGAATTTCTAATATCCAAGACTCCGTATAGAATGACTGTTGTGGAGCTTGAGGAGCTTAATAAACAACTATAGGAGAATTTGGATGAAGGGTTTATATGCCCAAGTGCTTCACCTTGGGGTGCACCAGTCCTCTTCGTCTAGAAGAAGGATAGATCAATGCACCTTTTCATTGATTATCGTGAGTTTAACAAAATCACAATAAATAACATATGTCCTCTCCCATGAATTGATGACTTCTTCCATCAGTTGCGTGGATAACAATACTTCTCAAAGGTGGACTTTCAGTCGGGATATTATCAAGTAAGGGTGATGAAGGAAGATATCCCCAAGATTGATTTTCGTACAAGAGATGGGCACTATGAATTCATAGTAATGCTTTCGGACTCACTGATTCTCCAACAATATTTATGGAATTGATGAGTAGAGTCATTAGAAGTTTCATCAGAAAATATTTGGTAAACGTTTTAGATGATATTCCGATATACTCCAAAACCAAGGAGGATCATGAGGAGCATCTAAGAACTATAATAGAGACCTTGAGAATGGGGAAGCTGTATGAAAAGTACATCAAGTTTGAGTTCTTGTTGAAGGATATCAATTTCTAGGGCCATATCATCACAAGCAATGGGATATCTGTGGATCCCTCCAAAACAGATGCAATTGAGGGATGGTCGAGGCCAACATCAGTAACGAATATCTGTATCTTCTTGGGGTTGGCTGGATATTATTGATGATTTGTGAAAATTTTCTCATGATTGTCCAACCCTATTACTAATCTAACTCAGAAGGGAGTAATGTTTTCTTTGAGTGATAAATCTGAAGAAAACATCAAGGAGTAGAATAGGAGGCTTTTCATTGCACCTGTTCTCACTTTACCCAAATGTGGAAAACTTTCTTCGGTATTCAATGATGCTTCGAAGAAGGGCCTGGGATGTGTGTTGGGAGAAAATGACAATGTAGTTGCCTATGCTTCAAGGTAATTGAATTTTCATTAACAAAACTATCTAACACAATATTTGGAGTTGGTTGTAGTGATGTTCACATTGAAATTTTGTGGCATTATCTATTTGGGGAGAATTGTGAAATATACACGGACCAAAAAATCATCAAGTATATATTAAAACAAGAAGAGTTTAACATGCACCAATGAAGATGGTTAGATCTGATCAAAGACTACGGCTACACAATCCATTACCACCCTGGGAAAGCGAACAAGGTGGCAGATGCCCTAAGCAGAAACGACCCAATGATTCTATCATTGATGATAATTGAAAAGGATCTAATCATCTTAGATTTGATGATGATAGACATGGGAATCATAAATAAGGTAACATCATCAATCCTTTCCCAATATATTGAACAACCATCACTTTGGGAAAGGTTAATGGATGATCAAAAGGATGATGTGGGGATTCAAGAAAAAGTGGAAGCTATCATAAAAGGTAAATCCTTGGATTTTAATGTCAATGAATAAGGAATTGTGAGATTTGAGAAAACAATATGTGTTCATCAAGTCCGGAGCTGAAGAAGTAACATTTGGATGATGAACATAGATCAAATTTCTCTATTCACCCAGTAAACACAAAGATGTATCGAGATCTCTAATAGCATTATTTTTGGGATAATATGAAGAAGGAGATCTCTGAATATACATCAATGTTCCTGGTGTGTGAGCAAGTGATGGAAGAGAGGAAGAAGTCTAAGGGGATGATGGAATAATTGCTTATACATAAATGGAAATCGAAGAACATCACCATGGACATTGTCACTGGACTTCCGAAGACATCCAAAAGCAACAATGAAATATGGGTTGTTATGGATCGTCTTACAAAGGTTGCACACTAAATTGCTTTTTAGGAGGATTTCTCATTGGATCAACTGGCACAGATATATATCAGGGAAGTGGTAAGGCTGCATAAAGTACCACTATCAATTGTGTCCAATCGAGATCGAAGATTCGCCTCTATGTTTTGGAATAGTCTTCAACATGCCCTGAATACTGAACTAAAGTTTAGTATGACCTATCATCCTCAAACTTATGGAAAATACAAGAGGACTATCCAAACACTTGAGGATATGTTGAGAGCATGCTCAATGGACATTAAAAGAGGATGGGATAAACATCTTCATATGGTTGATTTCTCATATAAAAACAGGTTCCACTCGAGGATCTAAATGGCACCATATGGAGCCGGTTATGGGAAAAGGTTCATAACACCAGTGTGTTAGGATGAGGTCGGTTTATGTAAGCTGATTGGACCAAAAACGATCGAAGAAATGGTAGAGAAGGTTAAAACCATTCAGCAGCATATCAAGGAAACCCATAGTCGATGGAACAATTGTATAGATAACCATCGATGAAACCTTGAGTTTAAAATTAGAGAAATGGTATTTTTATGCATATCTCCATGGATGAATGTAATGAGGTTCGGAATGAAAGGAAAGTTAAGTCCAATGTAAGTCGACCCCTTCAATATTTTTGATCACGTCGGGGATGTGGTCTATCGACTAGAACATCTACCAACCATGGCCAAAAGTACATGATGTCTTTCATGTAACACTCTTAAAGAAGTACATACTAGACCCTTCACGTGTACTCTCTTCATAGGTGGTATAGTTAGGGGATGACCTTTCTTATGAGGAGAAACTAGTGAAGATATTAGATCGTAGAGAAAATGTTATGTGGAATTAGACAATTCCACTTGCCATGGTATTGTGGAGAAAACACAAGTTTGAAGAAGCGGCATGGGAATCATAGGAAATGATGAAGTAGAGTTACCCAAATCGGTATTATTGTGGGAAAAGGAAATTTAAAGGGCGTTATTTATTAAGGGGGTAAGATTGTAACAACCCAAAATTTCAATAATGGAAATCCCACTTGATCTAATTAAATATATATTTATGTAAAATGTTTATATAAAGTGTCAACTTCTTTGGTTTTATATTAATAATTGTGATCATTTCTAATATATTCATTGAAGAGTGATCACATTATTAGTAAAAATATAGGGCTTTAACAAATCAAATTTACTTAGAAAAAGGAATCGATGACCTCATCTAGTCGACGTGCCCCATACGAAGCCCACTTGTTATATCTCAGAAAGGATTTCGTGTCATTGGGATTCTCTCTTGACCAAGACCATGCCGAGCTTGAAAATTTTATGCTCGAGTGGGACCACCTATGAGAGAAGTGGAAGTTGATAGAGATTACCACCCGAGCAATGTTATCCGAGCCACCCCAAATGTCTGTCACCATCATACACCATAGTCTTCAGTCTTATGCGGGTGTTATAATGGCTTCTGTAACAAGCTCTTAGCACTATGGTTATGTACATTATTTATTTTATATAATAATGAATATAATTTCATTTTATTATTGTAACCTTTTCAATAGTTTTGAAAGAACAAATAGTATTTTTAGTTAATGTTTAGCTAAGAAATATATATTGATATATTATTGGAATTTAAATTATATAATAATTTAATAAAATAATATTATTATTATTAAGTTAATTTTTATTAAATATAAATGATCGTATAATTTTATGAATGAAATTTTTATTTTTATTTATTTTTGAAAGCCATTTTTTCAAAATAAATGAATTTTCAATAAATGTATGTTTTTATTTTAAAAGTTAAAATTAAAATTTTTAAAAAATTATTTATATAAAATGAATGTTATTTCTTGAATCAGGAAGTTGAAATTATCCAACGGTGAATTTTTCATAATTTTCATAGCCAGTCATATTTTTGGGTAAAAATTAAATACAGTTTAAATATATAATGTGTTTTATAACATCATAATGACCCTATAGTGATTTAATAAAAACTATAAACTTTATGTTAGACCAATATATGTTTTAACATTAAAATAATGTGATTTTGGTATGTTTTATTTATTTTTCAAAGATTTAGTAGACCCTTCAAGACTTATTAAACATTTTGTCTTTTTAAATTGTTTTCCTTGAGAGTGTGACTCACCTCAACATAAGTAACCCCATTGTTTTAAGAAGTTCAGACTTTTGAATTATAAAATATTTTTTTCCAATACCCTTTGAAAAAAACATGGTCAAAAACCATGGTCTAATTTGTGATTTTTATTAGTTTAATGTGATGTGTCCCGAACCTCAATAATAAACAGTTCCATCTCCTTTCCTATATAAACCCACCCAAGCTCACACTTCCTCCTCACTAAAATCCTTTTGAGTTCGTCCAACCACTTACCTCCTCTCTCTATAATCCTCCCAAGGTTCCCAAATCTCCCAATAATCATCTCTCAAGCCTCTCTCAAGCCTTTGGATGCACAATTCCTAGTAAGGGGTTTTCTTCTTTTCTCATTTTTGTCCAATATTCTTTAAATTTTTATTCCCTTTTAATTTCAATTATAAATGTTGGGGTATAGTTTCAAAACTCCCCTATACTTCCCTATTTATGTTTCAATGATATAAGATCATGTTCTCTCTCATTAAATTCCTCCCATATACACCTATTACTATGCATAAATTTCCAAATGAATTTCTCTCTCCTCATTTACATTCTAGCAATTCATTGTATCATGAATCTAAATTCCATTACATTTGTCGGGAAATGTATCTACATTACCCCCTTAATGTCCATGTCATGTAAATAGTATGGGAAACACCTTTTTCTCTCATCAGCCATTTTTATGAGTTCTTTTTATCATGTCGTTATGCTGACAAAATTACATAGCACTTTTCAAGCAAGAGTCACTGTGTAGTGAATACCATGCCCATTTCTTTATAAAGTGTATTAAACTTTATGCACATTTAATTATTGACTTAATATTTTCATTTTTATCTTTCACATTATATTATCTTGGAATAAATTATTATGGTGAATGATTCAATTTTTATGACCAATGTGGCACACTTATGCATGAAATGAAATGTTTAAGAAGGGTGCACCCTAATAGATCACCAATGCATTGGGCAAAGTATAACATCATGACATGTCATGTGCAATGGGTGTTTACTCATTCTAATTAAAGTTCAATGAGGTTTTACTCATTCTTCATGTGGAATGAGGGTTTACTCATGATCCTTGTGCAATGAGACTTGCCTCGTGCTAATTCCATGTTAACTGTTGTTTCCACATTTCCATGTTATGATTATCAGGATTTATCAGGCCTTTATGTTAATGCTTCTATTGTGCTCTATTGATATTCCTATTTTCGAACATGTATTGTATTTATCATGTTATTACATGTTTAATCCATTACTAGTCTATATAGATCACCCTTTTTAATGCATGTCCTCAGGTTATCCCATGTAATGCTAAGTATGAGGGAATGTAGTGGTCATGTAAATTAATTTTTCAACAAAGATGTTGTTTTTCATGTTTTTATTTGTTATGTAATGATCCAAATCCCCAAATCCCCAAATATTCTAGACCTCTAGATGTTATATGTTCTACCAAATGATGTTTGTGTAATAAATTATGTTTAATTGTGAAATAAAAAAGCAGGGTTGTCATAAAAACTATATTTGATAGTATTGTTCAATGAAAAATTTATTACAATATTGATTAAAATGTATTTAAAGATGATGTTTAATTTTTTTGGATTTATTTAATGTATTTGATACATTTATATTTTGACTAATTAATCACAATACCGTTAATTTTAAGATGCAAAAATATTTTCATTGATTTAATATAAAGATTTGGGTTGTTGGTATGAATTCAGATAATATATAAGCTATGTATTTATGTTATTGGCATGTTAAATAATGATAAGGATTTAGAAGAATAAATCTATAAAACATTAAAACAATATTTTAGATAAAGGGTTCCTCAACAAATTCGAGACACTTTAATACAAGTAATTGAGCAATAAAATTAATCAAAACATTATAATATCATTAGAATAAATGGATTAATTATTTAATTTTTCAAAGGATAGTATATACACCATATAAAAGTGAATTGGTGCATAATGAAAAAGAGGTCTCAATAGAATGTAAAATGAGACGAAATTCCTTATAAAGACTATATCCTTAGATTAAAGAAAAATCAATGAAAAAATTATGGGTAAAAAATATAAATACACTCAATAAAATTATATTTTCAGTGTATATCAAACAGTGTAAATTAACACATGTTCTATTGAAAACGATACCAATGACATGGATGTTTAACTAAATTAATAGAAATTGAGTTAAGATTACCCTCAACGAGTTCATATAAATAGAATAAGAATTTATCAATGAAGTGACTATGTTTATCAAATGTATATCTAGATAATGTGTACTGTAAATTACTCCATTAATAATAAATAGTTTTTTGACATATAATCTTTGAGTAAAATAATCAATAATGTATGCATAAAGCTCAATGAGTGGAAATTGAATTTTTATATTCCCTTACCGATTTCGTAACTTATGAAAAATAGACACCATGAAAGAAGGATCATACCATGAAGATGTAAATACCAATAAATTAAAGTATGTTACACCATGAATACAATATTGGGCTGTACATACACCACTCAAAAGGAAATAGAGGCAATATAGAATGAATCTCACGTGAATAAGAAGTGAGATGAAAGACCCTTACCACATTGTAATCAATAGAGTCGTAAGACACGAAACTAATAACCATCAATTGAATCACATAATACCATGAATATAAGTATAATCATGATAATATATATCAAATATCCATACACAATACACAACATACAATAAATAAATAGTGAACAATTGAAATATCACAAAAATAAATGTTACATATGAAACCCCTTACCTTGTACTTTTCCTTAGTCGAGGGTATATTAATATAATTTACAATAGTTATTAAATAATAAAAGAACCATATTGATAATTATGATATAATATATGATATTCTAATATAGATTTTTAATAATATTTTAGTATTATCATTGTTTCGGGTGTTAACTGATTCGTTTTCCTTTATATGTTTTCTTACATAAGTCATGTTTGTAATAGATTTGATGTATTTGAATGATATCCAGAATTATATTCAGATCATAAACATTATTTTTAATCATAAAATGAAAATTATTCTTGATTGGTTATGATGTGAAATGAATCTCATCGCGTTCATGAAAACGATAATCCCTACATATGCACGAGAGACAATATCATTCAATTAAAGGTGAGATCGTATATATTTTGATTTTATGTCATATATATACAGAATCATTAACATTTTGTAGTTATTATTTAGATCAATTATACATCATTTTTATACCCATCCAAATAATGAGTTTTTAAATAACAACTACACCACGATGTGGAGAAGGTAAGATGTACATACACATGTTCAGTGACTTTGTCATTCATAGGATGCATAGAATAAGAAATACGGATGTACCATATTTATAATGACATAATAGTATGTATAAGGTACATGATTTATTATTTTGGTATGGAAAATACAAATAAAGAGGAAGTGGAAGTAGAAGATAATGTTGAAATAGGTGATGAAATTATTACATCTTCTCCGGATGCTTCCTTTTGATTTGATCAAAAGGGATCATTAAGTTGGATTTATGATCAAATTAAGTCCTATTAGATGTAGTGACTATAGTTGGGAGATATTTTGTCAGTGGTTGGATGAGACAAACATATTTGGATGTGTGAAATTTAGAGAAGGGAAGTTCCCTTTTATAACAGATATGAGGGTCACCTTAGGAAAAGCATGAAATATTATTTTATTATAAATTCATTTTCGGTTTCTAATGGATCCAAAGGGATTTATTTCAGGAATAAGGTGGATATGGGTCAAAAACCTCTAAAACAATAAATTTTAGATAGTTTATGGCCACCATATTAACCTTAAATTTTATATTTAACACTTAGTTAAATAATTTAACTTATACAATGTATTCTTGTTTTATTATAATAAATGGTTACTAAACATACTATAAAAAGACAATAGAACCCCAATTGGTTAATTATTGACATATCTTACCTTATTTAAGTCCTTAGGCGGAACCGTTGATTTTTAGGAATATTACATCAAATAATAATATACTATTTATTTCAAAAACTGATTTATGACAATTTTGATACTATTTGGTATTTTGTTTTTGTTAAAGTCACAAAAACATTATCACATAAAAAAAATATTTAATAAATCCTAAAATTTAATATTTACATAGAAAATTAGTGTAATTCATCAGAAGTCTCAATTTTTATTTAATTAGATATTTAGAGTATCAATTTTTTCAATGTTTCATTAAAAGGTAATTACTGCATTATCATTGGGTCATATATAAATTTAATTATTTAGTGTCTAAAAATTATAAATAAAATATCATTATGTAGGAACTTTTTTTATATTCTTAATAAATATTTATTGTCTAATTTATCTTTTTTATAACCCTATATTTAAAATTTTTTAGTTATTAATATTTTTATTTAACTCTTCAAACTATTCTTTAAATAAAATAATAATAAATGTCATAATATAATACAAGTGGACCAAAGGATCATATTTTATTCCAAAGGTTGATTTTGGTAAAAATAAACTTATCCTATAGAATTAGAACTTGTGTTATGGTAAATATAATATCATTTTAACCAGTAATTACCCTATTTACTTTTAACCGTGGTAAATAAAATTGAA
Source organism: Viscum album (assembly GCA_963277665.1). Classification (NCBI taxonomy): domain Eukaryota; kingdom Viridiplantae; phylum Streptophyta; class Magnoliopsida; order Santalales; family Viscaceae; genus Viscum; species Viscum album. Next base: position 1,121,029,908 of record OY728120.1, read on the forward strand.
ATCCTACTATTCTCCAAAAATTATTATCATCTTATTGAACCACATATTACGTACTAATGACAACTATTTCTCTCTAGTTTTTCAAATTCAATCCATTAAAGCATTAAAATTAAATTTTATAATAATCTTCAAATGGTCCTAGAATGTGGGTAAAAGATCGTAAAAATTTCATAACAAATTATACATCTAATCATATTATAAAATTAATCAAATTAATTACATATAATTTATATAGTTATTATGTAACTATTTTGACTTTAAATAAATTTAAATAAAATAAATATTTATTTAATGAAAATATCATTTTTAAACAGTAATGTAATGTTTTTCACTATTCATAAATAATTGAAAGTTTTCTGAAAAATACAAAAAATTCACTCTAAGCTAATTTGGATATTTCAAATTCAAAAAAATTTTCTATTTCACCAAATTAAAAACATTGGTTTTGATTTAATTATTTTAAAAAATATTTCCATTTTCAAACTAGAATGTGGGTTTTTGAGAAGTAAAAACTATCAAAAGATTGATATGTGTTTATGTCCAACTAAAATGTAAAATTACATTAAATTAAAAACATTGGATTAAATGATAAAAAATAATATTATTATACCTAAAACCCATTTAAATATATAATTTAACACTATAAATTATTTTTGATCCCAAAATTTTATTTAATATAATTTTGTATTTTCATTATTCATCAAAATATGAAAGTTATCAGAAAAGCACTGAAAATTTATCCAAACTAAATTTCTATGTCTCTCTTCTAATGAAAATTTTTATTTCATCAAATTGAATATATAAAAGTCTCAAATATTTGAGTTAAAAATGGATTTCCATTAAAATTATGTAAAATTTCATTTTTTGAAAAATAATACTTTTATTTAAAAAAATGAATTTTTCTTATATTATATCTAATATACCCATGATATGGATGTTAAAATAATATGGAGAATATAAAATTAAAATTTTAGTTTATACTATTCCTAACCGCTATTTGAACATCTAGTTTGGTTAGTTGTGGTGAGCATGAACTAGTTATTGCATGTAGCACAAGTTATAGAATTACTTTAAAGAAAATTACTTACAATGATGGCTTGGGGTGTTATATTCTTCCACCTTTTAGAAATTGAATTAAGGGAATTTTAAAATTGGGCTTGGGAACTTCATCAAAAGTCCCACATTGGATAAAGATTCAACAAAACTATCACTTTAAAAAAGAAGGAGAAGTAAAAAAGGTAACCCGAGATAACCAAAAGTAGGATTCCATGTAGGAAAATGTGGATATGAAAGATAAACAAAGTGTCTTATTCTAATGGAGAGTGATTGAAAACATGATCAGGAGACAGTTAACAACAAGAAAACCCCAATCTTGTTATGGGTTAAACGATCCTTAGATTCCCAGTGGGAAAACTAAACAGACACCGTTTTTGGTTTTATGTTCCGTTTCATAAATTTGAGGAATTTATTTATGAGATTGACTAATAACATAAAGAAAAATAATGAATTTTTAATTAGAGTTTCATCCTTTAATAAATTTAAACCAATAAATCATCTTTTCTCCAAATCATGAGTATTCAAGATGACTTGGTCCCACCTAAAGCACTATAATCAACTTCTAGAGAATCACATAATCCAGAAAGGATGAACTATATATTACTTTTTCCATTAGATATTAACCAAAACCAAATGGTTAGTACAAGATCAGGTGATCCCCAAAATGGATAATCCTTTATAGAGATAAATACTAATCTTAATTTCCAAAATTGAACAAACAATACCCAAATGTCAATAAAGGCAATTTAATAAACAACGTTCCTTAAAATACTTCAATATAATCCAAAGTAAGATTGGAACCCAAAACACAGATGATTTTAATCACATAGTCATTCATAGTAAATCATAACATTTATCTCCAAATATAATCAACTAATCTTAAAGTCTCTTATAGAAGTGTAATTAACAAAATCACATATTCTTTATGATAGGTTAATAATTTCTATTAATAACCTGAATCTCTATAAAAACCTAGATTTTTCAAAAAAAAATCCATCATTACTCCTCAAATTAAATTCCCTAGTATTTTATTTACCTTAAGAATATTGTAACACCTGAGATTTTTATGATAAATATTTTTTTTATTTTATATACATAATTAAAGGAATCTTTCAATACAACACTAGCTTGGATTGCTTTACACAAAATCGCGACCTTCCTCGATAGCTTGCGTTGTACGCAATACCGAGTTTCACTAAACAACGATATGCTATTAAAATATTATTAAAACTAGCTATTATGAATAGTAATACCCACTTTTTTAAATTTTATAAATTTTTTCATTCAAACTGGACTTCATTTTTGGATTCGTAATATCGAAATTATCCTAGGGTGAAATTTCGGTATTTTTCTAAAGACATTAAATATTTGATGAATAGTCAAAACACTGGGTTACTATTTAAAAATGGAATTTTTATTTAAATAAATATTTATATTATTTAAATTTATTTTAAGTAAAAATTTATACATAATACCTATATATGTTCAATGTAATTCATTGGAGTCATTTTATAATAATTTTCGATATATAAAAATTTTATTGAACTTTTTACCGTCTTTTACCTACCTCTTAGGAGATTTTTGAAAACTTACATAAAACATAATTTTACCACTTCTATGAGTGGAATTTCGAAAATTCTAGAGACACGGTTAATATCAAGGAATAAAATGTGGTTCAATGAGATGAAAATAATTTTTGATGAATAGTGACTTTTTACTTTTATTTACCACGGTTAAAAGTAAATATGTTAATTAAGGGTAAAAATGATATTATTATTACCCTAACACATGTCCTAATTCTATTGGATAAGTATAATTCGACCAAAAACAACCTTAGGAATAAAATATGTCCATTTAGGTCCACTTGGACTAGATTAGGAAATTTATTAATAATTTATTTTAAGTAGGGTTAAAATAGTTAAAATCAAAGCTTAATAACATAATCATTTTTAATATAAGGTTACACATAAGATAAATTCGACTATAAATATTCATTAGAAATATAAATATATTTCATACATAATGGTATTTTATTTATAATTTTTAGACAATAAATAATTTATTTTATTTATGACACAATGATGATGCAGTTATTATCTTATTAATAAAATATTAACATAATTGATGTTATAAATACCCAAATAAATGTAATTTCAGTCTTTTTATATATTTCAAAAAATTTATAGGTTAATATGAATTGTTATTATTTATTTAATTAACATTGTTCGAACTAATCATGATGTTATGAGTTTCACAAAAATTAATTAACAAATAGTTGCAAAATTAACATAAAATAGTTTTTAAAACAAATATTATATTATTATTTGTTATTATATTCCTAAAAATCTGAGGCTCGTCCAAGATATTTATATCATGATAGGTTTATCATTAATATACCACTTGGGGGTCTCTTGGATGTATATTGTATGTTTATTAACTATATAATATAAAAATACAATGTGACATGGTAAATGTCAATCTAATTAACTAAGAGTTAAAACTAAAAGATAAGGTTAATATAATGACCTAAACTTGTCTAAAATATATTGGTTGAGAGTCTTTCAGCTCTTCCCCACCATATCTTCGAAATAAATCAATTTTGAGCTATTTAAAACCGAATATGACTTTATAATAAAATAATATTTTATGTTTTTTCTAAAGTTCCCCTCTCCTCCCTTATAAAAGGACACCTCCTCCCTCATCTCCTCACACCACTTGGAGCCATCAATCTTGGCCAAACCCTGCAAATTTATCTTCTCCAATTCCATTAAAACATCCAATATGTCCTTGTCTTCTTCAAAGACCATCTTTAGTGCCCTAAGAGGAGGTTAAGAAGAGGTGCTTCAAAGAAGTGTTAATGTCCATTACCGATTCTTTCAACATTATTTTTTATTCTACTTATTCTTATATACTTGTTTCATTATGATGTAATAACATAAGTGTCACTAATAAACTGATATGTTATTATAAATATAAAACAACCCTATTTCACCTTCTATCCATCCTATGGAAAATGAAATCACCGCGCGTGCGTACGTACAGAATACCGTCTCCACACCGTGGTGTAATCTTTTTTCCACCACCACCTTACATGGATTGGTATAACGGTGTAAAGAATAACTACATATGATTATTTTAAAGTGATATTGATTCTGAAATAGTATCCATAAACTTCAATAAAATTCCACGATCATGGGAACGATATCATCTCTCGTGCGTACGTACGACCTACCGTCTCCACAATGTGATGTGACTCGTTCTACATGATATTCATTGCATAATGATTATATAAATGAATTGAATGAATAAATATGATATATATTACACTAATAAAATTCTGGAAATTAAGTATATATAACCTAAAAAGAATAATAATAATTTATTCAGCAAAACACGCATAAGAACAAAAACAAATAAACACCTGAATAACAAGTAACAATGAAATATTACTAATAAGAAGCTAAGAATATGACCATATATGATATCATAACAATTAGTACGATTCTAGAATAAGTAAATAACATTATTTAAATCATTATACAGGAGGTTCATACATGTACAAAGCAAATCGGACCTAAGGTAAGGGAAACCCTCACAATCTCATTTTTTTTCTGAGATTGTTTATACTTCAGAATTTACTGGGGCATATTTATCTTCAACATCCATGTTTCCTAAATATGTAATATTATTTCCATCCACCTACAACTTTTTAAATCCAATTTTACCCATTGGTTAGTTTTTAGTAAAATATATGATAGGAATCTTTTTTCGTTTTTAGTACGAGGCACTTTTTGACTTTTCTGGCCAAAGTATGAGAATAATGTTTTTTAACTTATACGGACTGAATGGAATTTTTGAAAATTATTTACATGATGCTTCCTTTAAAAGTTTTCAAGTTTATTTTTAATCAAATTCTTTTAGCTTAAAATTTTATGACATTTTAAGAAAGGAAAAATGTTTTGAAGTAGAAAGGATATTTTCCTCAAGAATGGAGTTCAAGTGTCTTGTCAAAATTATATTCCATCTTAGATAATATGGGGTTCTGTTTATATCCATATTTTTACATTAATTTTTTATGTTATTATGGAATTATTTTTATGATGTCCTTTTATTTTATATGGATTATGTTAAGATAGAATAATGTTTAAGAATACCATTTTTATTACATGGGTTATGCTATGATGTATGATTTATGATCTTGTGGCCCACATAAGAATGGTTTCATTATGAGATGGGTGGGACCTATATCTCCCTCCAATGCATTTTCTAGAGATTTATATCTCATGAGATAAACATGGATGGAATGACAGGTTAATCTGGTTCAGTGAAACAGGACTGAAACAAGGAGTGAACTCAGTTCAGAAATGGACTTTGTCCGCTAAGATAGTCTTGGCAATGAGTCTTGACTACTAAGAAATGATTCTCTATGATAATGTGTGTATGCCAAAAAGTTTCATGTTATGATTACATTTCCCTACTATGATTTATCCCATGTTATGAAATTATGATCTCTTTTGATGTTTATGATTTCCAGAATGTTATGTTCTTATGAATAGGATGTGATTGATATTTATTTTTTTAAACCTTACTGAGCATTTGAGCTCGCCCTTTTGTATGTTTTCGTTTCCCTAGGTCAGTAAGAAGGCTATTAAGTGGGATATGCCAAAAAGGGATTCTCGATATGATGAAATAAATGGGAGACAATGTAGATTTTATATGATCCAGTTGTTTATGTTTCCCAGTTTCTAAAGACACTATACCTATACGGTTCTATTATGGTTTTGTTATATGTTATAATAAGTGTTCTTCAATTTCGTAGTAATAAAAATGTATGTAACGTATGTGTCGTTATAGTTGGTATCATAGGAAAGGTATAGTCAACCTTTGGAAACTAGGATGTGAATGCCTTAGTAAGAACACTAAGGATATATCAAAGCATAGAACACAATCTTAGTGTTTTATAAATGGCCATGAACAACCTATGGTAAGAACTTAAGTGAGAAATTTTATTCTTGATTATGTGTTTTTCATATTATAATTAGTGTTTCCCACACTATTCTTCTTGGTTTTAGTCAATGTATGGAACCCGATGGAACCATGTTAATGTAGAATGCGATGGGAAATGCAATGATTGTCCCCCTGAGAAAGCAAACGTTATAGGAGTTGGAATGAAAAATCTTGGAGCCACTCACACACAACTTTCTCAAGCTATGAATAATGAAGGACTTCCAAACGAGAAAAAGAAGGAGAAACATTCTATTGAGTCCTTCATGAGGAAGCATCCACCCACATTCAGCGGGTCTACTGATCCATTAGTTTATGAAAAATGGATCAGTACTACAGAAAAGATATTTTCAGTTTTTCAATGTTCTGAACATGATAAAGTCATTTTTGCAGTATATCCTTTGGAATGTGAAGCTGATAAATGGTGGAATCTTATTAATAATACGAGGAAAAGGGATGAAATTGAGTCCACATAATGGGACGAGTTCAAGAACATATTTTTCAATAAGTACTTCCCTCGAATTCATTGAACAAAGATGGAGAAGGAGTTTCTTGATCTGATGAAAAAGGATGATGAATCTATTGGTACCTACGAAGAAAATTTTACAAGACTTGAAAGGTACGCTTCTGGTATTATTATCTAACTTGAGAGTAAGGTCGATAGATTCTTTAGTGGATTAAAACAAAGTCTTCGAAGGGTGTTATCCATAAGGGACTTCAATAGTTACGAGGAAATCGTTCGATGTGCTCTCAAGGTTGAGACGGAGATTGGAGTAACCCATCAGTAATATGAATTTGATAAGAAGAGGAAAATGGAATTCCATGGAAAATATAAAGACAACACTGAAAAGAAGATGAGTTTTCCCTTATGCTCAAAGTGTGGAAAGAAGCGTGGAGGGAGTTGTCTTAATGGGACAAGTAAATGATTCAAATGTGGAAAGGAAGGTCATCAGGCAATTGAATGTCGCAATGATGGGAATAAGATGTCTAGTGATGTGAACAGAGAAAAGCCTACACAGAGTGCACCTCCTACACATCAATGTTACAAGTGCAAGGAAATGGGGCATTATGCTAATAAATTCCCTAATCCAGGGGTTGTTGATGATGATCGACATCAACAAAATCTTAAGGCTAAAGACAAAGGAAACACACATGAAATTTCTTTCAGCTATGTGGAGTATGATAACAAAGTGGTAAAAGCTACACTTACCTTCCACTCTAAATTAGGAAATGTTTTATTTGATTCTGGATCCACCAAATTTTTTTTTTCTGAAGAATTTTCAATGGGTATCGCCATATTACCTCAGCAGTTAGATATTGAGTTATCTGTGACAACCCCTAATTTCACAACAGTCACATCAAAAGTTTACAATTATTCTCTGATTGAAGATTGTGGGAATGTGCTTCATGAAAATCTTGTGATCCTTCCTATAGTGGAATTTGATGTGATTATTGGCATGGATTTGATTTCTATATATGGATCTCATATCAATTTCCAAGGAAGGGATGTCACATTTCATATTCCAGATCAATTTATGATCGTCTATCGATGTAAGGATGAACATAACCTTATAGTGGAAATTTCATCCATCTTATGGGTCTTGATTCCACTAAATGATGGGTATGCCGATTGTACGGGAGATTTATTATGTATTTCCGGAGGAATTTCCTGGTATTCCACCAAATCGTGAAGTTGAGTTGTCAATAGAACTTGTACTAGGTGATTTACCTATTTCAAAGACACCATATAGAATGGCCCCAATTGAGTTGCAGGAATTGAAGAAGAAACTCCAGGAGAATCGTGATAAGGGATTCATACATCCTAGTGCATCACCTTGGGGAGAACCTATTCTATTTGTTAAGAAGAATGCTGGATCAATAAGACTTTGCATTGATTATCGAGAACTTAACACGATCACTATCAAGAACAAATACCCTCTCCCCTGCATTGATGACTTATTTGACCAACTACGCAGAGCTCAATACTTTTCCAAGATTGATCTTCGTTCAGGGTATCATTAATTAAGGGCCATAAGGGAGGATATACCAAAGACGGCTTTCCATACATGGTATTGACACTATGAATTTATAGTTATTCCATTTGGTCTTACTAATTCCCTTGTTATCTTCATGGATCTAATGAATAGAGTCTTTAAAGACTATCCTGATCAGTTTATGGTAGTCTTTATATATGATATTATTGTATATTCAAAGAGCAAGGAAGAACACGAAGATCTCTTGATAATTTTTTTGAAGACCCTGAGAAATGTGAATCTTTATGCCAAATTTACCAAGTGTGAATTTTGGATTCAAAAAGTTTCATTTTTGGGTCACATAATCTCAAAAGAGAGGATATATGTGGACCCAGCAAAAACAGTGGTTATCAAAAGATGGTCGAGACCAACAACAGTAACTGAGATCCAAAGTTTTCTTGGTTTGGTTGGATATTACTGATGTTTTGTACAAGATTTTTCATGATTATCCAATCCACTCATCAGGCTGACTCGAAAAGGAGTTATGTTTGTTTGGACGGAGGAATGTGAAGAGAATTTCAAGGAGTTAAAATGAAGGTTATCTAGTGCACCTATGATCACACTGCCTTGTAGTGGAGAAAGGTTTGTGATCAAAAGTGATGCATCCAAGAATGGATTGGGGTGTGTTCTCATGCAAAACAATATGGTGATAGCTTATGCCTCATGACAGTTGAAAATCCATGAGCAAAATTACCGAACTCATGATTTGGAGTTAGCTACGGTAATATTTGAATTAATGATTTGGAGGCATTATCTTTATGGAGAAAGGTGTGATATTTATACTAATCATAAAAGTTTAAAGTATATTTTTACACAAAAGGAGATGAATATGCACCAAAGAAGATGGTTGAAGCTGATTAATGATTACGACTACTCAATTCATTACCACCCTGGGAAATCCAATGAGGTGGTAGACGCATTAAGTCGACAAGACCATGCTAGTTTATCCATGATGAGGATCACAAAAGATCCTTTAACGACCATTCCTTGGGACCCGTGCCGTGAATACCCCAAGCCCGCCTTTCATAGGCCTGGAGATGGTGACTAGAACCAAAGGCGTAAATCCTGGTATAAGGGAAGGTATTTCCTTTATGTAAGAAAACAAACACCATAAAGTAAGCAAGAAGAAGTAAACTCTAAGTAAACTGTGTACAATGGTATGTGTTGGATAGTAAATGGGCCAGAATACAAACCCAACAAAAAGTAAAGTACAACTGAAAAGAGAGTAAGGCGGCAGAAAAGTAAAGCAGCAACACAAAGTCGTCCTCTAGAAATCCCACCTGAAGGGTGGGTACAGATAGTCTCCTCAGCTCCACGGCTCCAGTCGTCCTCTCCGTGTACATATCATCCAGGGATCCACCTCTAGGTACTGTCCAGCTCCAATAGCTCCTTCCTCGATGAGCGTTGTCCGTCGTTTGCATCCAACACAACGTAGTGCGGGCATATCCCATGCAGGGGTGAGTATACGCTACTCAGTAGGGACCCCGAGACCCCCGAAGGTCTCCCAGAATCCACAAAGGATAAACCACAAAGGAATGATACAATCACGAAGTCACAACCAACTATACTTAGGTATATGCCCATACATATACCTAATTCATCAATTCTAGTTCGGCTCCAACAACTGATCCCATGTTCGATCTAGTCCACACAGGATAGCACAATCCAATCCACATAGGATAACACAACCCAATCCACACAGGAAAGGAAAACAATCATATCGAAGATAATGATTGAATGTGAAGACTCAACTCATACAGGTATACTCTTCGTAAGGCGATAGAGATGATCAGATGTAGCCACTGATTCATCTAAGTTGTCGGACCGACATAGGATACAAGACTAGCAAAGCTATCATACCCACAAAGGATATAAGACCAGCTACTATTCCAGACCCACGTAGGATACAAGTATAGATTCAAATACTGCCGGACCCACATAGGATACAAGAACAGTAGTCAAGTACTACCATGCCCTCATAGAATACAATAAAAGTAGTCATCATCGTTGAACCCACGGAGGATTTTAGTATGGTCGTCGTCGCTGCAGAACCCATGGAGGATCCCAATAAAGTCGTCATTGTTTTCGCAGTCGCAGCCAGCTCTAGGGTTCCCACACACAGCATGTTTGATTCCAGGAGGGTCCGCTCCACGAGACAAGGGGGTTTGATACATCAACTGACACAAAGTACAGATTTGATGTATTCTAAAGTTCTGTATCATCTATAAGAACTCAACACGACAGACGATGCATCAATCGGACGTCCGGTCTGAGAGTTATTTTCTTTTTCGTCTGAGGGGACCGGTTGGTTTTTAAGATAAAACCAACCCGACCATACTCCAAATGTGTTCAAACCTAGACCAGAGTAAGTCAAAAGAACCGTCTCACTAAGAGGAATCCTACAAAGTCGACGACACGTCAATCGGACGTCCGGAGCTCAAGTTATAAGTGTTTCCGCTCCGGGGGCCCGGTTTGTTTCGTGTTTGAACCAACCCGGCCATACCCAAAGTTCTACGAATCCTTGAGTTTAATATCTCAAATCAACCATCTTGATCCAAGTATCACTACACAACTGACGGTGCATCAAGAAGAGGTCTGTAGCCCAAGATATGAGCATTTGAACGAATCTATCCGAAAACAGGGGGTTTGGGCCCAATCCGACCCGACCCAATACCCCATGGGTCAGCCCAAAACGGGTCGACCCGCCCTGGTTCATAGTCCGACCTGGTTGAGCGTGGCACGGCCCAGTCGGTGCAGCCCAGACCGGCGCGGGGATCCGGCCCGGCGCAGGCGGCCCAGCTGGGCGCGGGCGGTTCGGCACGGTGAGGGCGATCCGGCCCGGTGCGGTGCCGCGCGCTGAGCGGATGTGGGGGGGGGGGGGGGTTCCTCCTTGATTTGAAATGGAGTCCCCCATGTGGAGGGGCCTGCCTCATCATCTGCCGAGGGTTACATCCCCCGGACTTCTCGGATCTGGCCGGTTGTGCCACGCGGGGCCATCTGGTCCCGCCTCCTGAATGTTGGCGGCCGGTTGTTCTGGTCGGCCTCCTCTACACCATCGTAGCCCCTATCCGACTGGTGTGGCGCGACGACACCATGCCCCTCCACCGTGGCGCGCCCTGTCCGCGGCCCTCCATGTTTCTCCAGCGCGGCATGCCGGCACTGCGCCCCTTCACCTTGGCCCGTTCTTGGCCGTAGGATCCTTCAGCTTCACCGGCGCGGCGCAATGGTGCCACGCACCTTCACCGTGATTTACCTCGTTCCCGCGCAGTGCCGTTGCACCGCGCCGCCTCCGTTCTAAGACACAATATATTCAACATCAAAAGGGAGGAGGTTCATCCGTGTTCGTTCGGTCCGACCTCTTCCGTTATTTTGATAACAGGCGGCCAAATAACTAACGGAGCACGTCAATTAATTTCGAACGTAAAAACAACCCCTACCTCGAAGAATTTTTCAAACGATAATCATCGCGGGAAAAATGGAGTCGCGGGGGTGGTTTCGATGACGGTGTTGGCGAGCATCTAAGAAGAGGATGACGTCTCACACCGACTGCAGAGAAGGGAAAGATCGGCATGCCGTCTCTCCTTGGTGATTTGGCGTTCTTCGCGTTCTTCAATGAGAAAGATGATGTTCTTCAAGACTAGAGATTTCTTCTCAATCCTTAACATGACCAATATAACCCTAAAATAAAATAATCTCCACTAATTTTATTAAGTCATGCCATGAGTTCAAGATTTAAAAACAGAAATCCATTAATTGAATTAATGTGTTGGCTTGATTAAATGAGAGGAGAGGGGAAGTCCCAACATTAAATACAAGGGAGGTTTTAAAAGAAGTTTAAAGGGGGTTATGGGGAAAGAGAAAAGGTGGGGGATCGTGTGGGACCCACCTCACTAATATCCTAACCAGACATTAGGATCACATAGTAGAGAAATAAAGTTGTGACATAACTTAATTACACTTAACACTTAAACCCCTTAGTAACGAAATAAAAATAAAATTGTAAAAAAATTATATTTTTATTCCTCGCATTTTTAACATATCATCCCAAGAAAATGCATCTTCGGAAAAGGTGCTCCTAAGAAATTACCGGCACTGTGGTTTCATCAGTGCCATCGTATTTGGATTCCGAGCACTGGTTCAGAAGCTAGGAAAACCTGCTCATTCGTTCACCAAACACACCCAAGCTAAACTTCAGAAATTGATTCCGGGCACACCGGGCCTCGGAATCAGGTGCCGTCAGAAACTATGTACTCGTAAAATCCCAAATAAAATAAGAAAAAAAATTACTTGAAATTATGGGTCTTTAAATAACTCCCACCTCAGGGATTTACGTCCCCATAAAGATACATCACAAACTAGGGGAACAAATAAGGGTAGTGAGCACGCATCTGAGCCTCTCGCTCCCAAGTGCACTCGTTGAGGATCCTGTGCTTCCACCTTATGCACACCAGAGGAATAGAACATCCATGTAAGACCCGCTCCTGTCAATACTCGATCTCCACCGGGACCTCCGCAAAAGTATCCCTGTCATCAATGTCCATCTCCCCATGGTCGATGATATGCGTCAGGTAGTTCACGTATCTCCTCAGTTGATATACGTGGAAGACGTCATGCACCTGGTGCAACTAAGGTGGTAGAACCAGGTGATAAGACACCTCACCTATCTTGATGAGAATGTGGAATGGTCCTATGAAGCACCGAGGTAACTTGCCACCCCAGCCAATCTGTATAATCCACGCCTAGGTGAGACCTCCAAGAAAATGTGGTCGACATCCTCGAACTCTAGTGGTCTCCGCCTCCTGTCAGCATAAGAATTATGTCGGCTCTGAGCTGTCCTCATCCTCTCCTGGATGACCTGGACCTTCTTTATCGTGGCCTAGACCATCTCTAGTCCCACAAGTGCTGACTCCCCAGGGTTTTTCCAGCACATAGGTGACCGGCAAGGTCGGCCGTACAATGCCTCATACGGTGCCATCTCGATGGTGGAGTGCTATCTGTTGTTGTACGCAAACTCCACCAAGGGTAGGTGATCCTCCCAACTACTACCAAAGTTGAGGACACATGCACAGAGCATGTCCTCGAGAGTGTAAATGGTTCTCTCCATCTGTCCATCTGTCTTAGGGTGAAAGGCGGTGCTCAGGCGTAGCTGCATCCTGAATGCCTCCTACAACACCTTCCAAAGCCCGGAATTAAAGCTAGCATCTCGATCAGAGACGATAGATGATTGCACACCATGAAGCCGTACGGTATCCTGATGATAGAGGCATCCCAATATATCCACTGAGCCCTGCTCTCTAATGGGTAAAAAGTGGTTCGACTTGGTGAGTAGGTCAACAATCACCCAAATGGAGTCATGAACTTTGGAATTATGTGGATGTCTAGTCACGAAATCCATAGATATCCCATCCCACATCCACCCTGGGACCTCCGAGGGTTGTACCAAGCCTTCTGGTACCTGGTGCTCCACCTTCACCTGCTAGCAGGTGAGACATCAAGAAACAAACTCTTCCCCAACCTTCTTCATACCCGGCCACCTGTGTTGTCGTCTTAGTTCCTGGTACATCTTCGCCACTCCTGGATGTACCGCTAAAGGGGATGTGTGAAACTCTCTCAGCACCTCCTCCTATAAATCAGCTGGTACCATGGTACATCCTCTGAAAAGTACGACATGCTCTCCTCCTACAGAGAATACATCATGTTCCTGTCCTGAGGATATATGTGCACGCCGTGTCTCACAGTCAACTCCCCCACATTGTGCCTCTCTAACCCACTGAATAAGTGGAGGTGTGACTATGAGCGACTGAAGAAAGGCTACTCTATCTCTATCTACGAAGGATATCTACAATGTGGATAGCTGCCCTATCGCCTCTCCAAGTAGTTGAATGCTCGTCCTCCTGCTGAGAGAATCGGCACTACGTTCCCCTTTCTAGTAGTATAGACTATCTCAAAGTCATAGTCCTGGAGGAACTCAATCCATCGTCGATGTATCAGGTTCAGGTCCTTCTGCGTTAAGATGTACCTGAGACACTAGTGGTCAGAATAGAGTGTAAAGTGCTCGCCCATCAGATAGTGCCGCCACATCTTCAGAGCGAAGAACACTGCTTCTAACTATGGGTCATGGGTAGCGTAGTTCTACTCGTGCTGCCTCACCTGTCATCATCCATAGGCAATCGCTTCCCACTCTTACATCAGGACACACCCGAGTCTGGTCCTTGATGTATAGCAGTAGACTACGTAACCTACTCCCTCCTCTGGTAGCCTCAAGATAGGTACGCTGATCAATCTCTGTATCAGATCCTGGAAGCTCTGCTGACATCTATCTGACCACATGATGGGATTCCCCTTCAACGTCAAAGATGAACATAGTGCTGCAACTCTGGAGAAGTCTGGCACGAATCCCCGGTAGTACCTAGCCAGACCTAAGAAACTTCGCACCTCTGTCACGCATTTGGGTGGCTCCCAAGAAAGCACTGCCTCGATCTTCGCAGGATCCACCGCAACTCCTGCCTCAGAGATGAAATGCCCCAAGAAGTGGACCTCACGTATCCAGAACTGACACTTCGATAGTTTACCATAAATCTGGTTCTCTCAGAGTGTGTTCAGTACAACCCGCATGTGGTAGGCGTGCTCCTCTTTAGTGGCCAAGTATATCAAAATGTCATTGATGAAGACCATGAAAAATCAATCGAGGTAAGGCTGGAAGATCCTATTCTTGAGACTCATGATCACTACTGGAGCATTGGTTACACCGAAAGTCAAAACCAAGAACTCATAGTGGCCATACCGACACCTGAAAGTCATCTTTTGTACATCCTCATCTCGAACTCTGAGCAGATGATAGCCTGACCCGAGGTCTATCTTCAAGAACCACCGTGCTCCCTTGAGCTGATCGAAGAGGTCGTCAATCCTCAAAAGAGGATACTTTTTCTTCACGGTCACCTAGTTCAGGCGACGATAATTGACACACAGTCGCAAGCTCCCATATCCCTTCTTGGCGAACAATATGGGGGAATCCCAGAGTGAAACACTAGGTCGAATGAATCCATTGCCCTACATGTCCTCCAGCTGTACCCGTAGCTCTCTATGCTCATTGGGATCCATCAGATATGTTGGAGTAGATATCGGTGCTGTCTCGGGGTACATGTCAATATAAAATTCTACCTCTCTGTGAGGAGGTAGTCCCGGAACTTCGTCAAGAAAAACATCTGCAAACTGATCCACCACTACAGGAAAACTCAGACTCCGCACGTCCACTACTCCTAGGATGAGGCTAGCCAACTGATAAGTGATTGGTTATCCTCTCCTATACATGAGTCTATCCTATGCTGAAAAGTATCCCTTATTGCGGTGAAGGTGAACCTGCTCCCATCAGTGTGAACACACCGCACCTTGCGCTTAATACAGTCGATCTGAACATTGACTATAGACAATCAATCCATGCCCAAGATGACGTCTTAAGGCCTCGACGTCGCTACAAGAAGATCCCAGCCGAAGCTCTCACCTCCTAGAGTAAGCTCACACTATTGGAAATAGTGCGTAATCATCGAGTCTACTTTTTTAGGAGTCTCTAGCCGCAAGGATCGATCCAACAGCTCTGTCGGAATATCCGAGCTCTAAACAAGGTCATCATGAATGAAAGAATGACTGGCTCCTGTGTTTATAAGAATTACAGTAAGGGTGGAGTAGACACAGATAGTACCTCAAATCATATCTAGTGTGTCGTGGTTCTAGGCCTCTGCTGCCTAAAGCTGAGCCTGCCTCTGTCCGCCAGCTCCCTGTGGTAGGGGTGGACCTCCTGGTGGTGGTGGTGGTAGAGCCTCAAAGCGTCGCCCATCACCTACTGCTGGGCCAGCTCCTCTACCTCGTCCTCCTTCTTCCTACGGACCACCATGGTCGAACCTATGCCTCTGCCTAGGTGGTCCCTCAACTATCTTCTGCTCCTCTGCATGGCGGGTGGGACAGTCACGAGCTATGTGGCCCTTCCCGCTGCATGCATAGCACTATCTGCTCCTCGTAAGACTGGCTCTGTGCCGTGTGCCCTGCACCTCTGAGCCAGTGTTCAGAAGTCATCCGCCTGATGGTCTAGTCCACTTGGACCCCTATGACATCTGTCAACTACCAGTTGCAGAAGACTCTCCTAGTTGCCTCCCTGCGGTAGGTCTCGCTGCTGGTGCAGGCTCAACATGAAAGCTCTCTACAAGAAGGGATCACTCCAGTGCTCCTGCCTGCGTCGGTATGCTGAGGGAGATCATCGACGCCCTGATCTCATGCCTGAGTCCCTGCTCGAATGTCCGGGCCCAGAAAAATGGGTCTCATACCATGTCAGTGGAATAGAATGATAGATCGGTAAATCTCACCGAGTATTGGGCTACCGTCATGCTTCCCTGCAGTAGCTGCAGAAAAACCTGAATGCGCACCACACGAAGGGTGGCTGGAATGAACTCTGAGAAAAAGAGGCTCTCGAAGTCCGTCCAAAGGAGAGATGCCTCGTAGTGAACTTGGAGCATCATACACCACCATCCACCTGCTGCCGCATGAAGGAGACTCACTGCAAGGATCACCATGAGGTCAACTGGTGTCCCGACTAACCTAAAAACTCATACAACGGACTGCATCCAATCCTCGAATTCCTGGGGGTCCATCTCCCCACAAAACCAAGGCGTTCTCTAACGCTGAAACCCGTGTAGTGCACGTAGGTGACGTGCACTCTCAGTAGGTGGGGCTGGTGGAATCGGTGGCTCGGTGGGTAGAGGTACCACTGGTGCCCCCGCGGTAATAGGGACCTACACCGAGGCCTCATCACTCGGTGGGCGGTCGTCCCGCACAAAGCTCGGAACCCTAGCAGGCTGCCGTCGTGGGTCCATACGGAAAAGAAACAGTTTCACCATGGTCAAGACAGTATACCTGGTGAGCTAACACAATGTAATCATAAAGAAAACTTTTGAAACAGACATGCAATCAATGATTTCGTGCACTGTGTTGGAAATCCGATGTCAGGGTCCTGGTGTATGGATACGTCGGCCGCCACACCAACACTGGACCCCCTGGACTGATAACCACACTCAATACCCTTATCACTATTTCTGCACATTGAAGAAAGATCAGAGTCCTGAGTTCTGCGGTAGAACTGAACTCCTCTGATACCAATTTTTCACGACCCATCCTCGAGACCCGTGCCATGACTACCCCAAACCCGCCTTCCATAGGCCAGAGGCTAGAGACTAGCACCAAAGGCGTAAATCCCGGTATAAGGGAAGGCATTGCCTTTATGTTAGAAAACAAACACCTCATAGTAAGCAAGAAGATGTAGACACTAAGTAAATTGTGTATAATGGTAAGTGTTGGAAAGTAAATGGGCAGAATAAAAACTCAAATGAAAGTAAAGTACAACTGAAAAGAGAGTTCAGTGACTAAAAAGTAAAGCAGCAACACCAAGCCGTCCTCTAGAAATCCCACCTGAAGGGTGGGTACAGATTGTCTCCTCATCTCTTCGGCTCAAGCCGTCCACTCCGTGTACGTATCGTCCAGTGATCCACCTCTAGGTACCGTCCAACTCCACGAGCTCCTACCTCGATCAACGTTATCCATCGTCTGCATCCAACACAACGTAGTGCGGGCATAGCCCATGATGGGGTGAGTATATGCTACTCAGTAGGGACCCCGAGACCAACGAAGGTCTCCCAGAATCCACGAAGGATAAACCACAAAGGAAGGATATAATAATGAAGTAACAACCAACTATACTTAGGTATATGCCCATACGTATACCTAAGTCAAAAATTCTAGTTCGTCCCCAAGAACAGAGCCCATGTTCGATCTAGTCCACATAGGATAGAACAATCCAATCCACATAGGATAACAAAACCCAATCCACATAGGAAAGCAAAACAATTAGGTCGAAGATAATGATTGAATGTGAAGAGTTAGCTCACACAGGTATACTCTTCGTAAGGCGATAAGGATGATCATATGTAGCCACTGATTTATCTAAGCTGTCGGACCCACATAGGATACAAGACCAGCTAAGCTATCAGACCCACAAAGGATATAAGACTAGCTACTCTTCCAGACCAATGTAGATACAAGTACAGAGTCAAATACTGTCGGACCCACATAGGATACAAGAACAGTAGTCAAGTACTTCCAGACCCACATAGGATACTAGAAAAGTAGTCATCATCGTCGAACCAATGGAGGATTTCAGTATGGTCATCATCGCTGTCGAACCCACGGAGGGTCACAGTACAGTCGTCATCGTCGTCGCAGTCGCAGCTAGCTCTAAGGTTCACACACCTAGAATGCTCGATTCTGGAAGGTTCCGCTCCACGAACCGAGGGTGTTCAATACATCAAATGACATGATGTCCAGATATTATGTATACTAAAGTTCCATCTCGTCTATAGGAACTCAACGCAACAAACGGCGCGTCAATCGGACGCCCGGTCTGAGAGTTATTGGCTTTTTCGTCTCGGGGGACGAGTTGGTTTTTAAGAAAAAACCAACCCAAGTGTCCTCCAAATGCGTCCAAACCTCTAGTGGTGTAAGCCAAATGAACCCTCTCACGTAGAGGAATCCTACAAAGTCGACGACACGTCAATCGGACGTCCGAAGCTCAAATTATAAGTGTTTCCGCTCCGAGGGCCTGGTCGGTTTCGTGTTTGAACCAACCCGGATATACCCAATGTTCTCTGAAATCTTGATTGTAATATATTTAAACGACAGCCTCGGTCCAAGGATTGCTACACAACTGGCGGTGCGTCGATCGGAGATTCGTAGCCCACGATATGTGTGTTTGAATGAATATGTCCGAAAACAGGGAGTTTGTGCCCGGTCCGACCCGGCCCAATACCCCCTGGGTCAGCCCGAACTGGGGCAAACCAACCTAGGTCCAGGTCCAGTCCGGTTGGCACGGCCAAGCCCGGTGTAGGGATCCGGCCCGGTGCGGCCAGTCGGACCGGTCTGGCGCAGCGCGCTGAGCAGACGCGGGGGGGGGGGGGGGGGGGCTGCCCCTTGCTTTGGAATGGTGGCCCCCATGTGGAGGGCCCACCTCATCATATTTCGGGGGTTACAACCCCCTGACTTCATGGATCCGGCAGGTGGTAATGGCCGGCCGGCTGTGCCGTGCGGGACCAGCTGGTCCCGCCTCCTGACTGCCGGCGGCCGGCGGTTCCGGCCGCCCCCCTCTGCACCGCCGGTGCCTTAGGTCGTGGCCCCTGTCCGACCGGCATGGCCCGACGGCACCACGCCCCTCCACAGTGGCCCTCCATGGTTCTCTGGTGTGGCGCGACGGCACCACACCCCTTATCCTTGGCCCGTTCTTGGCCACGGGTTCCTTCAGATTCACCGGTGCGGCGCGAGGGCGCCGCACACCTTCACTGTGATTTACCTCGTTCCGGCATGGTGTCGTTGCACCGCGCCGCCTCCATTCCAAGCCACAAGATATTCAACAACAAAAGGGGAGGAGGTTCGACTGTGTTCGTGCGGTCTGACCTCCTCCGTTATTTTGACAACAGGAGGACAAAGAAATAACGAAGTACGTCAGTTAATTCCGAACGTAAAAACAACCTCTACCTCGAAGAAGTTGTCGAATGATGATCGTCGCGGGAAAAACAGCTTCGTGGGGGTGGTTTCGATGATGGAGTTGGTGAGCATCAAAGAAGAGTATGACTTCTCACACCGGCTGCAGAGAAGGGAAAGATTGGCATGTCATCTCTCCTTGGTGCTCCGGCATTCTTCGCATTCTTCAATGAGGAAGATGATGTTCTTCAAGACTATATATTTCTTCTATGATCCTTAACACAACAAATCTAACCCAAAAATAAAATAAGGTCCACTTATTTTATTAAGTCATGCCATGAGTTTGAAATTTAAAAAATGAAATCCATTAATTGAATTAATGTGTTGGCAGGATTAAATGAGAGGATAGGGGAAGTCACAACATTAATTACAAGGGAGGTTTTAAAAGTTGTTTAAAGGGGGTTATGGTTAAAGAGAAAAGGTGGGGGCTCATGAGGGCCCCACCTCACTAATATCCTAACCAGAATTTAGGATCACATAGTAGAGAGAAATAAAGTTGTGACACAACATAATTTCATATAACACTTAAACTACTTAGTAAAGAAATAAAAATAAAATTGTAAAACAATTATATTTTTATTCCTCATATTTTTAACATCTCCTCCCGAGAAAACGCACCTTCGGAAAAGGTGTTCCTAAGAAATTACCGGCACTGTGGTTTCATCGGTGCCCTTGGACTTCGATTCAGAGCACCAGTTCAGATGTTATGAAAACGCACTCATTCGTGCACTAAACATACCCGATCTAAACTTCAGAAATTGATTCCGAGCACACCGGGCCTCGGAATTAGGTGTTGTTAGAAACTACGTACTCGTAAAATCCAAAAGAAAATAAGAAAAAAAAACTTCCTTGAAATTTACGGGTCTATACAGATCCAATATTTATGGATTTACAAACGATGGATCTTGGAATTATAATGTAAGGGGAAAATCTTATCTTTCCCAAATGAATTTTCAACCATCTATACATGTGAAGATTAAAGAGGCACAAAAAGAAGATGTGAAGTTACAAAAGAAGTTGAGAAATGTTTCTGAATTCAACCATGATTTTGATTAGATAATAAGGTTCAGGAATCAGGTTTGTGTTCTCCCATCCCAGAATTAAAGAAGGATCTTCTGGATGAGGCTCATAGTTCTTCATTCTCTATTCATCTTGGAAGAACGATGATGTATAGGGACCTGAAAGAGTAATTTTGGTGGGATGGCATGAAAAGAGATGTTGCTGAATATGTCTCTCGATTCTTGGTTTTTAAACATGTTAAAGCTAAGAGATAAAAGTCTAAGGGGATGTTACAACCATTACCCATACCTAAATGGAAATGGGAAAACATCACTATGGACTTTGCCACTGGACTTCCTAAAATATCCAAAGGAAACAATTTTATTTGGGTCATAGTCGATCATCTTAAGAAGTCGACACACTTCATTGTTATTTGAGAGGATTTATCCCTGGATCAGCATGCCATGATATATGTAAATGAAGTGGTAAGACTACATGGAGTACCACTTTCCATTATATCTGATCGGGATCCGAGGGTTACATCAATGTTTTGGAGAAGTCTTCAGCATACTATGGATACATAGTGGAGTTATAGCACTGCTTATAATCCTCAGACAGACAGTCAGTCGTAGAGGAAAATTCAAACTCTCGAAGATATGTTGAGAGCTTTCTCTATGGATTTCAATGGATTTTGGTATCCACATCTACCTTTGGTGGAATTTTCTTATAATAATAGCTTTCACTCCAGTATTCAGATGGCTCCATATGAAGCCCTCTATAGAATGAAATTTAGAACTCCATCTTGTTGGGATGAAGTTGGGGAAAGAAAGCTATTAGGACCTGATCTTGATGATGAGATGGCAGAAAAGGTCTGATCTATTCAACAACACATAAGGGTAGCACCGAGTCGTCAAAAACGTTATGTCGACAATCGAAGAAAAGACCTAGAGTTTGATGTGGGTGATAAAGTGTTCTTACAAATATATCCTTGGAAGAGAGTAATGAGATTTGGAAAGAAGGGAAAGTTAAGCCCTAGGTATATCGGTCCTTTCCAAATACTGGATCATGTTGGGAAGGTAGCTTACCAAGTGGCACTTCCACTGAATCTCTCTCAAGTTCACGATGTGTTCCATGTATCTCTCCTGAGAAAGTACATACCTGATCCTTCACATGTACTCAGCTCAGAGGTTATACCGCTGGAGCAAGATCTTTCTTATGAAGAACAACCGATAGAGATTCTAGATCATAGCGAAAAAGTCCTATAGAACAAGACCACTAGCTTGGTGAAAGTTTTATGGAGGAACACAAATTAGAAGAAGCTACATGGGAGTTTGAGGATATGATTAGGGATAAGTACTCATCTATTTGTTACAAAGTGATGAATTTCGAGGGCAAAATTCATTTTGAGGGGGTAGAATGTAAAACCCTAGATTTTTATGAGAAATATTTTGTTTTTATGTTATATACTTCATCAAAGGAATCTTTCACTACTACACTAGCTTGGCTTTTTTTACACGCAATCACGACCTTCCTCGATAGCTTGTGTTGTACGCAATACCGACTATCACTAAACAATGATATCCTATTAAAATATTATTAAAACTATCCATTATGAATAGTAATACCCAATTTTTGAAATTTTATAAATTTTATCTTTCCAAATGGACTTCATTTTTGTATTCATAATATCGAAATTAGCCTAGGGTGAAGTTTTTGTATTTTTCTGAAAACATTCAATTTGTGATGAATAGTGAAAACACTCGTTTACTATTTAAAAATAGAATTTTTATTTAAATAGTTATTTATTTTATTAAAATTATTTTTAGCTATAAATCGATACATAATAGTTATATAAGTTCAATGTAATTCATTGGAGTAATTTTATAATAAATTTCGATATATAAAAATTTTATTGAACTTTTCACCATCTTTTACCTACCTCTTATGAGCTTTTTGGAAACATACATAAAACATAATTTTAGCACTTATGTGAGTGTAATTTCAAAAATCTGAGAGACATGGTTAATATCAAGGACTAAAATGTGGTTCAATGCGATGAAAATAATTTTTGGTGGATAATAACTTTTTACTTTTATTTACCACGTTTAAAAGTAAATAGGGTATTTAAGGGTAAAAATGATATTATAATTACCCTAAAACATGTACTAATTCTATTAGATAAGTGTAATTCGACCAAAAATAACCTTAGGAATAAAATACGACCATTTAGGTCCACATGGATTAGATTAGGACATTTATTATTAATTTATTTAAAGAGGGGTTAAAATAGTTAAAATCAAGGTTTAATAACTAAATCATTTTTAATATAGGGTTATACATAATATATCTTCAACTATAAATATTAATTAGAAATCAAAAAAGATTTCCTACCTAATGGTTGTTTATTTATAATTATTAGACATGAAATAATTTATTTTATTTATGACACAATGATGATGCAGTAATTATCTTATTAATGAAATATTAACATAATTGATGTTATAAATACCCAAATAAATGTAATATGAAACTTTTTATGAATTCCACTAATTTTATAGGTTAATATTACATATTAGTATTTATTTAATTATATTTTTTCGAACTAATCATTCTGTTTTTATTTTCACAAAAATCAATTACCAAATAGTGTCAAAATTGACATAAAATATTTTTTAAAACAAATATTATATTATTAATTGTTATTATATTCCTAAAAATCTAAGGTTTTTCCAAGATAATTATATCATATTATGTGTATCATTAATGGACCACTTGGGGGTCTCTTGTATGTATATGGTATGTTTATTAACTATATAAAATAAAAATACAAAGTGACATGGTAAATGTCAATCTAATTAACTAAGAGTATGAACTAAAAGATAAGATTAATATAATGACCTAAACTTTTCTAAAATATATTTTTTGAGAGGATTTAGACCCATATCCTCCTTAGATTATAAATAAGTCAATTTGGAGATATTTAAAACTGAATATGACTTTATAATAAAATAATATTTGATGTTTTTCCTAAAGTGGCCCTCTCATCCCTTATAAAAGGACACCTCCTCCCTCTACTCCTCACACAACTTTGAGACTTCAAGCTCAGCCAAACCCTACCAATTTCTCTTTTCCAATTCCATAGAAACATCATAGAGGTCCTGGTCTTCTTCAAATACCATATGTAGTTCCCTATGTTCGGGTTAAGACGAGGCGCTTCAAAAAATAGGTAATGTGTGTTACTGATTCTTTGAACTTTATTTCTTCTTCTACTTATTCTTATATAGTTGTTTCAATATGAAGTAATAACATCAGTATCACTCATATACTGATATGTTGTTATAAATATGAAACAACCCTATTTCACCTTTTATCCATCCTATGGAAAACGAAATCACCGCGCGTGCGTACGTACGAAATACCGTCTCCACGTCGTGGTGTAATCTATTTTCCACCACCACCTTACTTGGATGGGTAAAATGGTGTAAAGAATAAATATATATTATTATTTTAATGTGATATTGATTATGAAATAGTATACATACACTTCAATACAATTCCACTATCATAGGATCGATATCATCAATCGTGCGTACGTATGGCCTACCATCTCCACGATGTGATGCGACTCGTTCTACATGATCTTCATTGCATAATGATTATATAAATTAATTGAATGAATAAATATGATATATATTACACTAATAAAATTATGTAAATGATGTATCTATAACCTAAAAATAAGAATAATAATTTATTCAGCAAAACATGCATAAGAACAAAAAGAAATAAACACCCGAATAACAAGTAACAATGAAATATTACTAATAAGAAGCTAAGAATATGACCATATATGATATCATAACAATGATTATGATTATGTATTAAGTCAATAAAATTATTTAAATCATTATACAGGAGGTTCAGACACGTACGAAGAAAATCGGTCCTAAGGTAAGGGAAAATCTCACAATCTCATTTTTATGCGAGATTGTTTATACTTCAGAATATACTGGGGTATATTTATCATCCACATCCATGTTTCCTCAATATGTAATATTATTTCCATCCAAATACAATTTTTTAAATCCAATTTTACTCATTGGTTAGTTTTTAGTAAAAGAAATGAAAGGAATCTTTTTTCGATTTTTGTACGAGGTACTTTTTGACTTTTCCGGCAAAAGTACGAGAAGAATGTTTTTTTAACTTATACGGCCTGAATGGACTTTTATAACATTATTTCCATGAATATTCCTTTAATAATTTTCAAGATTATTTTTAATCAACTTCCTTTAGCGTGAAATTGTATTACATTTTATGAAAGGAAAACAGTTTTTGAAGTATAAAGGATATTTTCCTCAAGAATGGAGTTCAAGTGTCTTATCAAAATTATTTTCCATGTAAGATAATATGGGGTTATGTTTCTATCCCTATTTTTAAATTGATTTTTTTATGTTATGATGGAATTATTTTTATTATGTCATTTTATTTTATATGGATTATGATAGGATGGCATGATGTTTAAAAATCCCATTTTAATTACATGGGTTATGCTATGATGTATGATTTATGATCTTGTGGAACACATAAGAATGGTTTAATTATTAGATGGGTGGGACCTATATCTACCTCCAATGCATTGGGTAAAGATTCATATCTCATGAGATAGACATGGCTGGAACGACAGGTTAATCCAGTTCAGTGAAACAGGACTGAAATGAGGAGTGAACTCGGTTCAGAAATGGACTTTGTCTGCTGAGATAGTCTTGGCAATGAGTCTTGACTACTGAGGTATGATTCTCTATGATTATGTGTGTATGAAAAAAAGTTTCATGTTATGATTACATTTCACTACTATGATTTATCCCCTGTTATGAAATTATGATCTATTTTTCATGTTAAGATTTCTAGAATGTTATGTTCTTATGAATATGATGTGATTGATATTTTTTTTGTTCACCATTACTGAGCATTTGAGCTCACCCTTTTGTATGTTTTCTTTTCCCCTGGTCAGGAAAAGGGTATTAAGTAGGATATTCCCAAAAGGGACTCTAGATATGATGAAATAAATGGGAGACAATGTAGATTCTTTATGAAACAGTTGTTTATGTTTCCCAGTTTCTAAAGACATTATACCTATACGGTCCTACTATGGTTGTTTTGTATGTTGTAATAAGTGTAATTCAATTTTTAAATAATAACAATGTATTTAATGTATGGTTTGTTATAAATATAGTGTTCCCAACAGAGTGTACGTCTTCAAATAACATTTATCTCTTAATCAAAAAATATTTTCCCTATACTAAGGACATCGATTTGGAAAGACATAAGATCCCAAATCTACTTATAATTGATCAACAAAATAATTTAACTAAAACAATTAGTCATTCTAAAGAGGGACTTCACGTTGACTAGTGGTTGGTGATAAATCTCAATCGCACTCTGGTTATGAGTTAAATTCCTGCAGATTTTTTCAACCCGATAGTTTATGAAATAGTCCGCGTGTTGTCCTTTTAAAAAAATAGAATTCAAAAAATGAGATAAATTACTCTAAATAAGCAAAATATAATTTAACCACAAATTTTATATCATACGTCACATTTTCATCCCAAAAATCAATAACTTGTACTTTCTTCAAATTTAAGGATCATATAAACCAAAATGGTTCATTATGACTATATCCACAATAGAAAAGATAATTCATCCTCAAATAGTATTCTCAAATAACAAACTGCATGGTTACAAATACAATAGAATAGTATTCTAAAGTAATCCCATACATTTAAAAATTTCTCCATACATTTATTTCCACATAGGATCTTCCTTGACATAGAGGTTATCCTATAGAATAGGATATTGAATTGGGTAATGCCAAGGTCCATTACATTTAAAGAAAATGACTGTAATTGGATTCATAGGATCATTTTTATTTTCTTCCATAGTACTCTTCATTTTTCCTCTGCAATTCTTTACTTTATGTCATTCTTTCTCGCACAAAAAGAATTTATTTGTTCCATTGATATGATTTCCTTGGTGTCTCCTTCCACATTTCAAGAATGATGGAAATTGAACATTATTTTCCCCACGTTTTCCACTGTTGGATCTCTTATAATTCTCTATCATTATCTTCATTGTTCAGTTTGGAAGTTGGTTAATGAATATATTTTTTATTATATTTTTGGTAAACTTCTTCGGCATGAAAACTATATAATTTATTCCTATAAAAATTTCATTTAGTGGCCCATTTCCATCATAGTTCCCACCTTTTACATCATTTTCAATGTTACTATTACTTCCATGGAATTCGTCCATTGACAAGCACAACAAATCATAGTGTGAGTCATAAAATCATTAAGAGAATACCGTGACAGCTAATTTTAAATCTAAAACACCTTACGATTAAACAAGGTTATTTATTCACATGTTATACTAAAAACCTTCATAAAAGTTTGTAAATAAAATGTGAATTATCCTAAGAATATCCCCCAGGAGTGTCGTAACCAAGGGTGTAGCAAGATCAATTATCATGTACCAGGCTATCCCGGGTCAGGCCCAAAACTCCATGTCTGAGTTTTCACTTCTATGTACATATCTTCTAGAGCCTCCACTACTTTCTTGTATTTAGATAGAGATTTATTTCTTGGAAAATCCACATAATATTTACAATATGAAATTTTTTGGATGTTCTTCTATACTAATCCTCAATGTCTATCTTAGGGTAGTGTTTTATAATCAGAGTTTTTCTAATTCTAGCTTCCAAGGATTGTAATAAACATCCTATGATACAAATTGTAACTCCCTGGCCCTAGTTACCCGGAGTCGGTATATTATTACATAACATTGGCATGATCACAATAGATCATGTCTTGAAATATCGATTAGTTTATTAGCCTTGGAAGAAATAGATACATACATAAGATTTACATTACATTATCAAATAGAAAAACGACAATGTTGTGTCTCCTTTGAGAACACTTATATACCTTGGCCTATTCTTGCAGTTCAATCATAATATACTTCTTCACATCATATGAAAAATAAAACAAATGAAATGGTTGAGATCTGATGCTCAGTAATGATAACAAAATAGCACAAACTATCATAAATAATAATAAACGTTTATGGGAATTCATAATACTAAATCAAAATCATTTTATGCATAAACATCATAATAATAAGGCAAATATAAAATAAATAGTTCCATTTACTTGTTCACATGGATATTATACTAGTCGAATAATCACATGTAATATTAATAGCTAATTTTATAATGATAGAATGCATAATTCCAAACATCATAACCACATATTCAAGCCCTCATGAAAATACTAAAAATAAGATTTTGTGTTCGAAGACACTAGATTGTCTCATGAGTCCTACCGATGTATCGAGTATCTATAGAGGGCCCCGCCTATAATTTACTATGTCCAATGTATTCCTCATATGAAAATGATGAAACATAATATAAACATCGGTATTAAAACTTGCTTATGTAATTTCAATATTTTAACCACAAACCATGAATGGTAT
Source organism: Viscum album (assembly GCA_963277665.1). Lineage (NCBI taxonomy): Eukaryota > Viridiplantae > Streptophyta > Magnoliopsida > Santalales > Viscaceae > Viscum > Viscum album. Next base: position 1,121,058,104 of record OY728120.1, read on the forward strand.
ACAAATATCACATCTATTGTCAGACATAACTCATTCAGTACAATATCAAATATTGAATTATCCTCAATCAAGAATAATGATGGATAATGACATAGATGAAAATAGATTGTAAAACTATTTGAGAGAAATATTACCTTTTTTGTGAAAATAATTAAATCATACTATTTATCAAAGAAGTTGTCTAAAAGAAAATTTTGAATCAAAGTGTGTGATACCACTTTGAAACTTTTGAATGTAATTTTAATTTCAAAACATTAATTTCCATATAAATAAATACTTAAAACAATTTTTAAAACCTTGAAATTAATTTTAAGTATTTATAAGAATAAATCTTTAAATCATTTAAAATGATATTTTAGTTGATTTGTTTTTTCACCAAAAGATAGATTCTTTAATACGAGTAACTGAGGAATAAAATTAATCAATACATTATAATATCATGAGAATAAAAAAATTACTGATATAATATGTCAAAGGATAGTATATACACCATCTGAAAGTGAATTGTGGCATAAAGACAAAGAGGTATCAATGGAATGTTGTAACACCCCATGATTTCATAGTACGTTATTTTTCAAAGTAATTCTTTAACTTGTACTACATGTAACACTGAGTTCAAGCCAACTATGACTAACCAAAATTTCCCTTACAAAGTGTTTATGAGTAGTGTTAACTAAATTTTGAACATTATACAATCCTTATAATTATATAATTCATACTAAAAGTTTCATAGACATAATGTAAGAACAAATCCATTTTTTCAGATAAAAGAAGTATTTTTCAAACAAAGCAATTTTACCACTTTTTAATGGAGAACCCTTTTTAAATCCAATATTTGAAACATTTATATATTAATTTTTACAAGATAAAATTATTCTTTAGAATAAGGAAATAAGAATTTAGTTTCAATAAATTTTGTTGTTTTTCTAAAAGCATTCATATTTGGGTGAATATTGAAAAATATAATATTTTAACTGAAAAAAACATGTTTAATAAAAATAATTTATAGTGATTAATTATACATTTTAATGGTTTTGAAATAAAAATAGATTATATTTTTACCATTTAATCCAATGATTTTCATTTTATTTAATTTCACTTTGAAATTGGATATAAACAAATGTAAATATTTTGATAGTTATTATTTCATAAAAACATGATTTTTGTTTTGACAACGGGAATTAATTTTAAAATAATTTCTACCACTTATGTGTTTTGAATTTGGAAAAATAGATTCCCTATTTGGAATCATGAGGTCCAAATTGTTTAAATAGTTAAATTTTATATTTAGACATTAGGAATATTTACTTCAGTAAATATTTGATTTACCATGGTTAAAGGGGTAAATCCAGTAAATAAGGTTAGAAAATAATATTATAATAATAATAAATTATGCTAACACATGTCCTAACCCTATTTTATGATACATCTCCGACCATGGGAATCCATGGGTCGATTTCAGGACCCCATTGATCCACCTGGGAGTGATAATGACATTTTATATTAAATCATCTAAAGAAAATGCAAAAATTAAAAAAGAAATATCTTTTAATAAAACAATTTATATATGAAGTGATATAACTGATATATTCTACTAAGAATAGTCATTAAAAAGATTAAAATATTTCCTACCTCTGGATATTTTATTTATTATTTTTAGACATAAAATTAATATATTTATATATGGCACAATAATGATGCATTATTTTCCTTATTAATGAAACAATCATAAAAATGATATTATAAATAATAAGATAAATATAATTTGAAAGTTTTGATGACATCCATAAATTTTAAAGGTTACTATGACATGTTTGGGCTAATTTAATGTATTTATTTAGAATTATTAATGTTTTTAGGACTTTATCAAAAAAAAATTATTAAATAATATCAAAATTAATATAAATGAGTTATTAAAAAAATACAATACTATTAATTGATATAACAATCATAAAAATATAACGTTCATACAAAATGCTTATATAATAATAGGTGTATTATTAATGAACCACTTTTGGTAAACTTGGACGTTTTTAGTATGTTTATTAACCATATAATATAAAAATACAAAGAGGCATGGCAAATGTCAATCACTTTAACTAAGAGTTTAATCTAAAAGATAAGGTTAATATAGTAACCCAAACATGTCTAAAACCTATTGGTTGAGTGGTTTTCGACCCATACACACTTTATCATTTAAATATTTTATTTTTGGGCCATTATAAATAGAAATTTTTTTATTATAAAATAATATTTTATGTTTTTTCAAAGGTTACCCTCACCCCTCTTATAAAAGGGCACTTCTCATTCTCTAAAATTCACACCTCCAAAGCCATTTGGCTCGGACAAATCCTACCCAAATATCATCCCAACTATCATACCTTCATCCTAGAGGAATTATTTGGTCAGAAATTCATCATAAGGAGCCCTTTTGATCAAATCAAAATGAAGTACCTGAAGAAGAGAAAGTTAAACATACCCTCGACCAATGGAAAGTTCAAGGTCAGGGATTTCTTATATCACAGATAATTCAGCGAGATTTTCATTGTTATACACTTATTTCATGTGGTGACTTGTTTAATTCCATTTGATATATATTATCATGATTCCATTTATGTTATTCTATGAATGATTTGGTGGTTATTAACTTTTGGTCATACGACTCGATTGATCACAACGTGGTAAGGGTTAATTCCTCAATCTCATTATTAGTCGAGATTGTTTATGGGTATTTTTTTACTTGGACATATTTAATATACATGACCATGTATCATAAAAGAGTTTTCAAAGATATCCTTTGTATGAAACACTTTTATTAATCATCATTTTAAAAAATTTAAAGATATATTCTTCTAAACCTTTCTCATTAATGTACATACTTTCAAAATTGTTTTAAGGATTTATTTATATGGACGTGAATGTTGTTAAAATGTTAATTCCGTTCAAAAGAATCAAACTAGTATGGGATAATTTGATTAAAAAATGTATTTAAATGTATTCCTTTATAAATCGAGTGACTCTTAAATGATTTCAGAATAGAACGAGGTATTTCTCTCAAATAGTATTGATTTCATCTATGTCAATATCCTTTGATAAATTTTACACTTGTTTGAAGTTGATTTTTTATGATAAAAATCATCCATATTGTATTTATGGTTTTGTGATATGTTTGATTGTGGATGAGTTTTTTATGCCATTCATGGTTTATGGTTATAGTATTGAAATTTAGTATGCTAGTTTTAATAAGAATGTATATGTTATATTTAAACCTCTTCTTAATATGAATGTGCTGGACTAGTATGTCCTAGGATGGGGACTGATAAAATTAACCCCTATGAATTGGGTTCCGGTTACAGTAGACCCTCCGGGTTGGAGTCTGATTACACTGGTTATCCGAGTTGGAGTCTAGTTATAGAGGCTCTTTGGGTTGGAGTTTGGTTACAGAGGCTATCCGGGTTAGAGTCTGGTTATAGAGGCTCTCTGTGTTGGTGTTCGGTTACAGTTATCCCCTAGGTCCTCGCATGAGGCTTTACACAAAAATTATTGTATAGTACTGTACATTCCCTCATTATGAAATTAGTTATTGAATGTGATTATTCTACTAGTAGAATATCTAGGTGCATAATTATATGGTAATGTTTGATTTATTTTTCCCATATTATGTTGAAGTATATGTTTAAAAGGCTATTTTTTTAATTACCAATCTGAGCTCACCCCTTTCTTATGTTTCATTTTCCCAAGATCACAATAAGTGGATTATGTTTGAGATGTAGGTTTAAGCTAAGAGAACAATGAAATTATCAATGGATTTTGTGTGTCTTGTATGTTAGAAAGTGTAATGTAACATTAGGTTATAAAGTTTATTTTCTATGACTACTAAACCGATCGGTATTTCGAGACTTGATTCCTGGTAATCATTCCAATGTATTAAAATAATGCACTGAATCTGGATAACTATGGTCGGGGCATTATAGTTATTATCAAAGAAAGTTTATCAACAACCTTGGAAACTAGATATAGATAAACATTGATTAGAGCACATATCCCTAAGATAGACTTTGAGGATTAGTATTGAAGAACTTACTAGAATTTTGGTATTGTTGAGATTTTGTGAGTTTTCCATGAAATGAATCTATGTCTGGATACTAGCAGGTAGAGGAGACTCTAGAACAGATGTACCTAGGGGTAAAAACAGAAAACACCGCATTGAACTAGACTCAAACGGGAACTACTGCACGACAATGGGCCTTGCTGCACTCTTGGTTACGACCCTCCCAGGGGATATTCTTAGAATATTTAATATTTTAATTACAGTCCATTATTAAGGATTTATGAGTAAATTCGTCATAAAAGAAATCATTTTATGATTATATATTATATGTATAATAATTTCATATTGTGTTAGATATTTTACAAGATTATAATTATGCATCGGGATTCATAAACTAACCTAGTGTGTTCCATTGTTTTGAAATGTCACCTATTAGATGGAATGAGATGTCCAACAATACGCATGATCCAAAGAGTAAGAAGGATCATATCATTCATGGTGTTATGACAACATTTGGAAATGAAATATTCTTCCATGTATTATCATCATATGAAGAAATATTATCATGTATTAATAAGATAAGTAAAATAATTTACGAGTCCTATGGATTTTTAGGGATGCCATTGAAGAAAAATATGGAAGAGAAAAAGTTGGATAAAGGGAATAAGGGAATGAATGATTTTCCCATATGTGATAACTAGGGAATGAATCACCTTGGTAAATGCTTAAATTGAATCAGAGTTTGTAATAAGTGTGATGAAAAAGGACACCAAGTACATGATTGCAAGCATGAGAAAAAATATTCAAATGTTCAATGCTTCATCTATATGGAGTTGAGACACTACATGAATAAATATACAAATCATAAAAGTATACCCCCAATGCTGCTATTGGATAATAATCTAGTTATCATACTACCAAAGATGAATAAGAATGATTAAGAGTTCTTATGTAGTTATAAAATTATTGTTTCATTTGAGTATTTTACTAAGGATGTACATGTTATAAGAATTACAGAGTATATAAGGATTATACTACAGTACTATTTCTTTAAGGATTTGAGATTGTGTGGAACCAAGAAAAGTGACTCAATTGAAGGTTAAATTTTGGGAAAATATATGTTTGATGGAACGGTAATCTTTAATATGGTCCTGATAATGAGGTACTGATTTTGGTATAAGAGATTGTTGATTTGCATAAAATATAATGGATATTCGTGACTTCCTTGGAACTGATTAGTAGTTTGTTTATTTCATCAGTTTTGGAATATTAAAAAATTTTGGATATAAGGAATATATCCAATATTATTTAACTTATAAGGGAGCATGAATGTAATCAATAATGTTTTATGGTATTTCAGAGAGTTACCATGTTTTCAAATAATACATGATGACGTCGTTCACATGTTATTACACAGAAAAAAGGATCTTCATTGTATTTAACTTCTTTATAAATTTTGTACTATGAGGTTGGATAAAATTATTTTGGATAAGTCTAAAGGTTATAAAGAATTATGTTAGAAATTGGATAATGTTGTTAAGGTTATTTTTGGATTTTTATAGAAAGGGAAAAATGCAGACCATGGGAAAATCTGCCGCGCCAGACAAAGCTACTAGAATCTAACCCACAACCATAGTGCGTTAGGGATTTATCGCCTACCATTGGACTACGTGAAGTCCTTGGATTTTATAATCTTTTTTAATGTTTCTGATAGGAGAAGTATAAATTCATCATTTTTGGAACCCTATATGATTAGGATAAATAGAATTTTTTTTAATTCATTTGGATTGAAAATGAGTTTGTGGTAGGAATTAGTTGATGGATGAAACTCTACTTGAAAAGAATATATATATATATATATATTATTTTTCACCATTATTCTATGGGTAAATTAATTCTTAAATTTTAAGGAAGGGATCTTAAAACCAAAAATGTGTTATCCTAATACCTTATGATTTGTTGAACTGAGGGTATTTAAAATCATCATAGATTGATGGATTTGATGCCCTCAATTCTACACTTGTATGTGATTGATAACCTTAATCACTCCCTATACATATTTATATTTTTCCTCAAATTATGTGTCTCTAATTTCCATCAATGTTCGCCTAATCGTGATCAGAATTTGGTGGTGACCCTTTAATTTCCCTTTTCCTCTAATTAAGACTATATTTTATTAACCCAATTTCTGATGGTGGTTTTCCCACAATGATATTTTAATTTCTCGACATTTTATTTTTGAAGAAAAATTTCAAATTTCGAGGATGAAATTTATTGAAGGAGGGATTAATGTAACAACCCAAGATTTCATATTACGCTATTTATTCAATGTAATTCAATAAATTGCACTATACGCAACACCGAGTTCAAGATCACCAAGACTTACAAAACTAGCCATTAAAAAGTTGTTACAAATAGTATTAACTGAATTTTAAACATTATATAATCCTAATAATTTCATAATACATATTATATGTTTCTTATAAATAATGTAAGAAGAAATTCATTTTTGCAGATAACAGAAGTATTTTTCAAAAAAATGCAATTTTGCCGCCTTTTAATAGAGAACCCTTTTTAAATCCAATATTTGAAACTTTTATATATTAAATTTGACCAAATAAAAATCATATATATAAACGAGACATAATAATTTAGTTTCAATAAATTATTGGTGTTTCTCTGAAAACATTCATATTTGGTTGAATAGTGAAAATTACTGCATTTTAACTAAAAACAAATTTTATAATCGAAATAATTTATAGTGTTAAATTATACATTTTAATAGTTTTTATATATTAATAGATTGTATTTTTATGATTTAATACAATTATGGTCATTTTATGAAATTTCACTTTGAAATTGGATATAAACAAGTGTCAATCTTTTGATAGTTCTGATTTAATAAAAACACACGTTTTGTTTTGACAATAGGAATTAATTTTCAAATAATTTCTGACACATCTGTGTTTCAAATTTGGAAAAATGTATTCCATTTTTGCAATCATGAAGTCCAAATTTTTTAAATACGTAAATTTTATTTTTATACATTAGGAAAATTTACTTCAGTGAATATTTTATTTATCGTGGTTAAAGGGTTAAATCTAGTAAATTAGGTTAAAAATTAATATTATAATAACATTAAATTCCCCTAACACGTGTCCTAACCCTATTTTCTGATATATTTCCGACCATGGCTATCCTTGGGTCGAATTCGGGATCCCATGGAGCCACATGGGAGTGATAATGACAATTTATATTAAATAATCTACAGTAAAGTTAAAAATAACCAAAGCAAATATCATTTAATAAACAAATTTTTATATGAGGTTATATAATTGATCTATAAAACTAAAAATATTCATTATAATTCTACAAATATTTCCTACATCATTATATTTTATTTATAATTTTTACACATAAAATAAATATATTTATATATGACACAATAATGATGCAGTATTTTCCTTATTAATGGAACAATAAATTAATGATATTATAAATACTAAAATAAATATTATTTGAAAGTTTTGATGCCATAAAAAAATTTTATTGGTGACTATGAATTGATAGGGTTGACTAAATTTATTTATTTTTAAGTAATAAAGTTGTTATGACTTTAACAAAAATAAATTATTAAATTATGTCAAAATTGACATGAATGAGTTTCTAAAACAAAAACAGCATTATTGGTTGATATAATAATCCTAAAAATCTAAGTTTCATCCAAATAACTTATATAATGATAGGGGTATCATTAATTAACTACATGGGGTTTGATAAAATGTTTATGGTAAGTTTATTATCCATATAATATAATAATACAAAGATGCATTGTAAATGTCAAACTATTTAACTAAGAGTTAAATCTAAAATATATGGTTAATATAGTTACCCAAACCTATCTAAAACCTATTGGTTGAGTTTTTTTCGACACATACCCACCATATCCATTAAATAATTCATTTTTGAGAATTTATAAATCAAAAATGATTTTATTATAGAATAATATTTTAGATTTTTTCTAAGGTGCCCCTCACCCCTCTTATAAAAGGTCACTTACCCTTCTCTCAAATTCACACCTCCAATGCCATTTGGCTCGTCCAAACCCTACCCAAATATCCTCCCAACTATCCTACCTTTATCCTAGATGCCTTAATTTGGTCATAAAGGAAACACAAGAATACCTTTTGATCAAATAAAAAGGAAAAACCCGAAGAAGAGGAGGATAAACGTACCCTCGACCAAAGGAAAGTGCTAGGTAAGGGGTTTCTTATCTCACGTTTAATTCGATGATATTTACATTTTTATCCACTTATAGTATGTGTTGTATTTTTTAATGCCATTTCATATATATTATCATGATTCTATTCATGGTATTTTGTGAATGATTTCGTGGTTATTAACTTTTGGTCATACGATTCGATTAATCACAACATGGTTAGTGTTAATTCCTCAATCTCATTATTATTAGAGATTGTTTCTGGGTATGATTTTACTGGGTCAAATTTATTATCCATTCCCATGTTTAATAAAATAGTTTTCAAATATATCCTTTGTTTGGTACACATTAAATAAAACCTCATTTAAAATGCGTTAAATATTTATTCTTCTAAACCATTCTCACTAATTTTTAAACATTCAAAATGGTTTTATGGTTTTATTTATATGGACATGAATGTTTTTAAAATGATAATTCCTTTGAAAAGTTTAAAAGCTGTATGGGACACATTGATTAAAAAATTTCCTCAAATTTATTCCTTTCTAAATAGTGTGACTCTTAAATGATTTCAAAATAGAAAGAGATATTTCTATCAAATAGTTTTGATTTCATCTATGTCAATTTCCTTTGATAAATTTTACAGTTGTTTGAAGTTAATTTATTATAATAAAAATAGTACATATTGTATTTAAGGTTTTGTGATATGTTTGAATGTGGATGAGTTTTTTTATTCCATTCATTGTTTATGGTTAAATTCTTGACATTTAGTATGCTAGTTTTAATACAAATGTTTATGTTATATTACATCATCTTCATAAGATGAATGTGTTGGACTAGTATGATTCAGGTTAAGGACCAATAAATTTAAGACCGCTGGGTTGTGGTCCGGTTATAGCAGACCCTCTGGGTTAGAGTCCAGTTACAGAGGCTCTCCGGGTTGGAGTCTGGTTACAGAGGCTCTTCGGGTTGGTGTCCAGTTATAGAGGCTCTCTGGGTTGGAGTCTGGTTATAGAGGCTCTAGAGGTTGGAGTCTGGTTACAGTTATCCCCAAGGTCCTAGCATGAGGCCTTGGTATAGAAATTAAATTCTGGTACTATACATTCCCTCATTATGAAATTAGTTATTACATGTGATTATTCTACCAGTAGAATATCCATGTGCATGTTTATATTATAATGTTTGATTTATTTTTTCCATATTATGCTAATGTTTATGTTTCGAAGACTATTGTTTTTATTACAAATATTTCCATAGATGTGTATAGCTTAAACTAAATTATTTACCCTTACTAGGAATTTGGGGTCACCCCTTTCTTATGTTTTATTTTCCCAGGATCCTAAGAAGTGTTTTATAGTTGAGATGCAGGGTTAATCTAAGGGTACAATGGGATTCTAAAAGTATTATTATTTTTGTGTGTTGTATGTTAGAAAGTGTAATGTAACATTCATGTATGTAAACTATTTTCCAAGACTGCTATGCAGATTAGTATTTCGGGACATGATTCCTTGTAATCATGCCAATTTATAAAAATAATGCACCGACTCTCAGTAACTGAGGAATGGGAGTAACAAATGTAAATTGAGATGAAATTACTTATTAAGACAGTATCCTTAGATTATGGATAAATCAATGAAATAATTTTCTCTGAAAATATTAATACACTCAATATAATTTGATATTCAATTTAAATCAGTCAGAGGACATTCACATATATTCTTATAAAAACAATACCAAAGATGTGGTTGTTTAACTCAATGAATGGAAAGTGAGTTAGTATTACCCATAAAAAATTCATATAAATAGAATGAGAATTTATCAATGGAGTGATTATGTGTATCAAAATTATATACACATAATTGGGAGTGGAAATTACTACATAAATAATAAATAGTGAATCCACACATAATAGTGGAATAAAATAATCAATGTAGTATGTGTAAAGCCCAATGAGTGGAAATTGAAATTTTTAATTCCCTTACCGATTTGGTAAATAAAAAACATACACTCCATTAAAGAAGTATCATACAATAAAGATGTAAATGACCATAAATTAAATTATATTACCCCAAGAATACAATCATGGGCAGTACATAGACCACTAAAAATGAAATAGCTGCAATATAGAATGAATCTCACGTGAATAAGAAGTGAGATGAAAACCATTTATCATATTGAAATAAATCGAGTAGCAAGATCATAAGTTAATAAAAATAAAATAAATAACACAATACAATGAATATAAATAAAATAATGATAATATATATCAAAGGACAGTACACAATACACCACATGCAATAAATAAGTGGTGAACAATGGAAATCTCAAGAAATTAATAGTGAGAAATGAAACATGTTACCAGGAACTTTTCCTAAGTAGAGGGTCCATTAACCTCCTATATAATATTTAAATCATTATTATAATGTTATACAAAAACTAGATATATAAATATGATATCATATATAATCTTCTAATATTGCTTTGTTAATATTATTTTAGTTGTATCACTATTTCAGTTGTTAACTGATTCATTTTCCTTTTTATGTTTAGTTACGTAAGTCAAGTTTGTTATGGATAAGATTTATTTGATTAATATACAGAATTATATTAAGTTATTAATCATTATTTGTAATCATAAAATGAAAATTATTCAGGAATGGTTACCATGGGAAATGAATCGCATCACGTTTGTGGAGACGTTAATCCGTATGAACGCATGAGGGACAATATCATTTAATTGAAGGTCAGAACATATATAATTGGAATTTATGGGATATATACAGATTAATTCACATTCTATATTTATTATTAAATCAATTATACCTCATTATTATACCGATCCAAATAATGAAGTGTTGAATACCAACTACACCACGATGTGGAGACTGTAATTTGTACGTAGGCACTTATAGTGAATTTTTCATTCAAAGAATGGATAGAATAATGAATATGGTTGTTCCATATTTATAATTACATAAAATTATGAATAAGGTACTGAATTTGTTATTTTTTTTATAAAAATTAAAAATAAAAAGGATGTGGAAAGAATATAACTTTGAAAGAGGTTATGAAATTAATACCTCTTCTTCGGGTGCATCCTTTTGATTTGACCAAAAGGGCTCCATAGGTTGGATTTACGATCAAAGGAATGAATCTAGGATGTAGTGACATTAGTTGGGAGGATATTTGGGATGGTATTGGAAGATAAAATGTCTTTTCAAGGTGTGAAATTACGAAAAGGGTAAGTTCCCTTTTATAAGAGAGGTGAGGGTCACTTTAGGAAAAGCTTGAAATATTATTTTATTATAAATTAATTTTCGGTTTATAATGGCTCCAAATAGATTTATATCAAGGATAAGGTAGGTATGGGTCAAAAAACTATCAACAAATAGGTTTTAGTTAGGTTTAGGTCACCATATTAACCTTAACATTTAGATTTAACTCTTAGTTAAATAGTTAAACATTTACCATGTATTCTTGTATTATTATAATGAATGGTTAAAGAACATAATATAAAAATCCAATTGAACCACAAGTGGTTAATTATGGATATATGTAACCTTATATATTTCATTTTCTTGATCGTTATATTTTTAAGAATATTATATCAATTAATAATATAGTATTTGTTTTAAAAACTCATTTATTTTAATTTTGACACTAATTTGTATTTTGTTTTTGTGAAAGTCATAAATACATTATCACATAGAAAATAAATATTTAATAAAACCTATTATGTAATATAAACCTATAAAATAAGTGTAAGTAATCATAAGTCTCAATTTCCATTTATTTGTATATTTATAATATCAATTATTTCAATCATTCATTAATAATGTAATTACTACATCTTCATTATGTCATAAATAAATTTAATTATGTAATGTCTATAATTTATAAATAAAATACCATTATGTATGAAATCTAATTATATTTCTAATGAATTTTTATAGATGAATTTAACTTATGTTTAACCATATATTAATAATGGTTTAGTTATTAAACATTGAATTTAACTCTTTTAAATCATCTTTAATAAAATAATAATAAATGTCCTAATCTAATTCAAATGGACCAAAAGGATACTACTTTATTCCTAAGGATTATTTTGGTCTAAATACACTTATCCAATAGAATTATATCATGTGTTAGCGTAATAGTAATATAATTTTTTCCATTAATTACCCTATTTACTTTTAATAGTGGTAAATAAAAATCTAAAGTTATTACTTCCCAAAAATTATTTTCAACTAATTGAACCATATTTTAAATACTGATTTCAACTATGTCTCTAATATTTTTGAAATTTAATCCACAGAAGTTTTAAAATTATGTTTTATGAAAATTTTCCAATGTGCCTAGAAGGTGGGTAAAAGACGGTAAAAAGTTCAATAAAATTTTATACATCTAATCTTATTATAAAATGACTCCAATGAAATAAATTGAATTTATATAGGTATTATGTATCCATCTAACTAAAAATAAATTCAAATAAAATAAATAAATATTTAAAAAAAATTCATTTTTCAACAATAACATGGTGTTTATCACTATTCATCAAAAATTGAAAGTCTTCAAAAAAATATCAAAAATTCACTCCTAAATAATTTTGAAATTTCAAATTGAAAAATTATTTCTATCTAACATAATTAAAAACATATATTTTGAATTAATTAATTTAAAAAATATTCCCATTGTCAAAACCAGAAAGCGTGTTTTGGAGATATAAAACAATCAAAAAATTGATATGTGCTTATGTACAATTTAAACGTAAAATTACTTCCAATGACCAACATTGGATTAACGGATATAAATATAATCTAATTATAACTCCAAACCATTCAAATATATAATTTAACACTCTAAATTATTTTGATCAAAAAAGTTGTATTTAATTAAAAATTGGTATTTTTTACTATTCATCAAAATATGAATGTTATCAGAAAATCTCTAATGATTTATATAAACTATATTTTTATGTCTCTATTATAAATAAAAAGTTTATTTCTTCAAGTTAAATATATAAAAGTGTCAATTATTGGAATTAAAAATGGTTCTCCATTAAAAGGTGGTAAAATTGCCGGTCCTGTGGTGGCAGAAGCCGGCCGGCTGGAGCGGGCCGGCCGGACCATGGAGGAACCGGGGGTTCGAAACCCCCGGCTAGTCGGACGAAGCGGCCCCATTAAGGGGCCGCAGTTTACTTCACGTGGGGGCAGCGCCCCCCGCCCAAAATGGTTCGGTCGTTCGGCCGAAACCCTGGCCAGCGCACCGCGCGCCGGCTAGGCAGGGCCGTGCGAAAGCGGTCCGGACCCGGACCCGGGACGGGTCGACCCAGTTCGGGCCGACCCTAGGGGTATCGGGCCGGGTCGGACCAGGCCTGAACCCCCTATTATCGAACCTTTTTCGGTCTGTTTCACATAACCTGAGCTACGAGCCTCTGATTGATGCACTTTTAGTTGTGATGCGATCCGTGGATCGAGAAGGGAATTTCGGTATATCACACTCTTGGTTTCGGAATACTTTGGGTTCCGCCGGGTTGGTTCGTACATGAAACAGTTGGGCCCTCGGAGCGGAAAGACTCATAACTTAAGCTCCTGACGTCCGATTGACGTGTCGTCGACTTTGATGGATTCCTCTATGTGAGACAGATCTTTTGGATTACTCCGCCCGAGGTTTGGACGCAGGTGGAGTACGGTCAGGTTGGTTTTGACTTAAAAACCAACCGAGCCCATGGGATGAAAAAGCCAATAACTCTCAGACCGGGCATCCGTTTGACGCGCCGTCTCAGGCGTTGAGTTCCTATTGAGGATACATAACTTTTGGATACATCAACTCTGGACTATGTGTCAGTTGATGTATCAGCCTCTCAGCTCATAGAGCGGACCCTCCCGAACGAGCTTGCTCTGTGCGGGAACCCTAGAGCTGGCTCTAACTACGACGACGACTGTGCAGATATCTTCAGTGGATTCGACGACGACGACTACAGCACTCAGCGATCCTACGTGGATCAGTTCTACTGATCATGTGTGGGTCAGCGCTCAATGGTCTTGTGTGGGTCAGCGTCTACAGATCCTGTGTGGGTCCGATCCTATGTGGGTCTTTGCGGGGGTTAGTTACCTATCGATCCTGTGTCGGTTAGATCCTTTGTGGGTCATTGTGGGGGTTAGTTATCTATCAATCCTTTGTGGGTCAGATCCTTTGTGGATAATTGCCGGGGTTAGTACCTATCGATCCTTTGAGGGTCCGACGACATAGATGAATCAGTGGAAATATATGATCATCTCTATCGTCTTATGAAGAAGAATACCTGTGTGAGCTGAATCCTATTTTTCGTTCCTATGTTGATTGTGTTGTGCTATCCTGTGTGGATTTATGTTTTTCTTTCCTATGTGGACTGGGTTGTACATGGGCTCAGAAGTTAGTGCGTACTGGAATTGATGACTTAGGTATATGTATGGGAATATACCTAAGTAGTGTCGAATGTTACTTCGTGATTGTATCTTTCCATTTTGGTTTATCCTTTTTGGATTCGGGGGGACCTTCGGGGGTCTTGGTGTCCCTACTGAGTAGCTTATACTCACCCCTGCATGATCTATGCTCGCATTATGTTGTGTTGGTTGTAGACGACGGATAGCGCTGATCGTGGTTGAGGCTTGCAGAGCAGGACAGTACCTGGAGGTGGACCACTGGGTGGGACGTACTCGGAGCGGTCGACTGGACCCGAGGAGTAGTGGAGGCTATCTGTACCCACCCTTTAGGTGGGAATTCCAGTGGACGGCTCGACGTTGAGGCTCTACATTACAGTTGTTGTTTTCCCTTTCTAGTTGTACTTTACATTCAGTTTGGGTTTGTATACTGGCCCACTTACATTTCCGCACTTAATGTTGTACCCAGTTTTTACTTAGTGTTTAATTCTACTGATTTCTTGCTCTGGGGTGTTTGTTTACTTTACAAAGGCAATGCCTTCCATTTTTACCGGGAATTACGCCTTGGTGCTAGTCACCAACCCCTTGCCTATGGAAGGCGGGCTTGGGGTAGTCACGACACGGGCCACGAGGACGGGTCGTGACAATCCATTTAGTCTCGTCACGTATTTTAGTGTGGGTCATTCGATTCTAGATCACCCCACTCAATTTTACAAAACAAGTAAAATTTATTTTATGTTACAAGTTTCAGGGTTATTTCCTTTAAAATATGCCACTATAAAATTTATTATATCCTTAAAATGTTAATTTAATTCTCAAATCTCAAGGAAAATTGCATTTAATAGTTAATCTAGAATTATTTAGGTGTTTAGATTGAAATATGTATTACCACGAAGGAGAAACTCATTTATGAACATTCATAAGAGTTTTTTTCTAGACACAGTACATACCAATCACATGATAATTGTGTAAAAAGAGAACTATGACACGTAGAGTTGGGAAGAATTGTAGTATACTCACTACATTTTTATCTTGAAGTTAGTGCTCCTCTATTGGAGGGGTTTTATTATAAAAATATGAAATTTCTTATAAAAAACCCATTTATCAAATTTAATCATTTAACTATCTTTGTCAAGGAAGCATTTAATCAAAACCATAATTCCTTAGCATGATTCTACGAATAGTGGGAAAATAAATTAATTAATTCATTGAGAATAGTAAAAGGGCATGAAAGAGGACCCAATATCAGAGTGGAACTAAACCGAATATTCCAGATCCTGGAACTTTCTAACTAAAATATTATGCTCCCCTACTCATCATTGCACATTCATATACATGTAAGGACTCTAATCCCATATGAACCTATTTTCATGACCATTGAATATGGGGAAGGTGATTCTTACAAATATGCTTATATGCACACACCCATATGCACTCACTCACATATTCATCTTCATATTACACACAATAACACCTATCCCATTATATATATTCACAGCCATGGATGAATATACCTACAATTGGGGAAATCACATATAATTATTCATACTAATGCATATGTGGCGAGTCAACTTTGACTCCGACGACTTGAACACACCTCAATGACAATCCAACTATCTACAACCAACACTAGGGTCTCAAAATCAGTATTGTAAGGTTCAAATCCCCCAAAGAAAAATACCATAAACCCATAAACAAAAAAATCCCCAAATTATAATTGAGTAAAAATTATAACATAATAAATTAGTTACACCAAAACAATGGTTATGATCCAAAACACCAAATATTGCCTAATCTTCTGTGGTGACTGTCAGAACACACAAAATGGAGTCCCGATAGACATTTTTCACCACATTACAATTGAATTAACAATGATAATTGGAGTTAATACATACATACGGTTTGGAAGAATCGTGAGGGTCGACGTAAAAACCATCATTATTTATGAAATGGAGTGAAGGAGGAGTAGAGAACCATACATCAATGCTTCATACAATATTCAAATTAAAACCGATGAGAATTGAAGGTGGAAGAGGGGGTCGTAGGGGGATTACCATGTGCCAAAGGGGAAATCTTGTAACACCCCAAGATTTTATGAAAAATATTCTTTTTAATTTCATTAATGTCTTGTGTTGTACGCTGCACCAAATGGAGTTTGCACAACACACATCCTTGACTTTCCTTGCATTACACGCAATCGCAACCTTCCTCGATAGCGTGTGTAGTACGCAATAACGAGTTTCACTAAACAACAATATGTTATTAAAATATTATTAAAACTAGCCGTTATGAATAGTAATAACCACTTTTTGAAATTTTGTAAATTTTATTTTTCAAAATGGTCTTAATTTTTGTATTTGGAATATCAAAATTAGCTTAGGGTGAAATTTTGGTACTTTTCGGCTAACTTTCATTTTCGGATGAATAGTGAAAATTACTAAATTTTAATTAAAAACAACCTTTTTAATCGAAATAATTAATAGTGATAATTTATTAATTTGGGTGATTTTAAAGTATATTTAGATTATATTTTTACAATTTAATACAATGTTGTTCATTGGATGTA
This sequence comes from Viscum album, assembly GCA_963277665.1. Classification (NCBI taxonomy): domain Eukaryota; kingdom Viridiplantae; phylum Streptophyta; class Magnoliopsida; order Santalales; family Viscaceae; genus Viscum; species Viscum album. The sequence goes on from OY728120.1 coordinate 1,121,075,362, forward strand.
ATTTCACATTTAAACCAGACATAAACAAGAGTCAATCTTTTGATAGTTATTATCTCTTAAGAATATGCTATTTGATTTGACGACGGGAATTAATTTTTAAATTAATTAATCCAACTAATATATTTTGAATTTGGTAAAATAGACATCAATTTTGAGTTCATAATAACAAATATAGTGTAGGCCTAATTTTTGGTATTTTTCTAGAAACTTTCATTTTTTGATGAATAGTGAAACCACTAAGTGGTAGTTAAAATAAATGAATATTTCATAAAACATAAGTTTACCACTTATGTGAATGGAATTTCAAAAATCTGAGAGACACGGTTGATGTCGGTATGTAAAATGTGGTTCAATGAGATGAAAATAATTTTTGGTGAATAGCAACTTTTTACTTTTTTTACCACGGTTAAAAGTAAATAGGGTAATTAATGGTAAAAATGTTATTATTATTACCCTAACACATGTCCTAATTCTATTGGATAAGTTTAATTAGACCAAAAACAACCTTAGGAATAAAATATGACCATTTAGGCCCACTTGCATTAGATTATGGCATTTATTATTAATTTATTTAAAGAAGGGTTAAAATAGTTAAAATCAAAGTTTAATAAGTAAATCATTTTTTATATAGGGTAATAAATAAGATAAATTCGACTATAAAAACTCAGTAGAAAGATAAAAAGATTTCCGACATAATTGTATTTTATTTGTAATTTTTAGACAATAAATAATTTAATTTATTTATGACACAAAGATGATGCTGTAATTATCTTATTAATGAAATATTGACATAATTGATGTTATAAATACCTAAATAAATGTAATTTGAGACATTTTAGGAATACCACTAATTTTCTAGTTTAATAAGAAATGTTAGGTTTTATTTAATTAACTTTTTTTGAACTAATCACTCTGTTACGATTTTCACAAAAATCAATTACTAAATAATGTCAAAATTGACATAAAATAGTTTTTAAAATAAATATTATATTATTAATTGTTATTTTATTCCTAAAAATCTATGGTTCAACCAAAAGAATTAGATAAGAATATATATATTAATTATATACAACTTGGGTTTCGTTTGGCTTGTTATAGTATGTTTATTAACCTTATATTATAAGAACACAAGAAGAAATGGTAAAAGTAAAATTATTTAACTTAATGTCAAATCTAAATGATAAGGTTAAAATACGAAACAAAACTTGTCTAAATTATATTGGATGAGATTATTTCGGTCCATCACCACCTTAGCTTCGAAATAAATCAATTTAGAGCTATTTAAAACCGAACTTGACTTTATAATAAAATAATATTTTTAGTTTTTCCAAAGGTACCCCTCTCCTCCCTTATAAAAGGGCACCTCCTCCCCCTCTTCCTCAAACCACTATGAGCCTTCATGCTCTGCCAACCCCTGCCAATTTCTCCTCTCCACTTCCCTAGAAACATCCTAGAGGGTCTGGTCTTCTTCAAAGACCTATTTCAGTGCCCTAAAAGGAGGTCTCAAAGAAGCACTTCAAAGAAGAGGTAATGTCAGTTACCGATTCTTTCATTTTTATTTCTTCTTCCACTTCTTCTTCTTTAGTTGTTTCATTATTAAGTAATAACATCAGTATCACTCACATACTGATATGTTATTATAAGTATGAAAAAACCCTATTTCACCATCTATCCATCCTACGGAAAACGAAATCACCGCGTGTGCGTACGTACGGAATACCGTCTCCACGCCGTGGTGTAATCTATTTTCCACCACCACCTTACTTGGATGGGTATAATGGTGGAAATAATAACTATATATGATTATTGTAAAGTGATATTGATTATGAAATAGTATACATACACTCCAATATAATTCCACGATCATGAGAACAATATCATCGCTCGTGCGTACGTACGGACTACCGTCTCCACGATGCGATGAGATTCAGTCTCCACGTTAATCATTCATGAATGATTATAAAGTATATAGAATAAGTAAAAATAAAATATATGACCTAATAATGATACTAGATTAATGTGTATATATATGTATGTCATCTACATAATTCCATTCAACTCAATAAGGACATGAAAACAGCGTTCATGCGTACTTACAGCCTACCGTCTCCATGAACGGTGTATTTCTTTCCATTTACTGATCTATTATATATATGTATATTCTGAATATATATTATATATAAATCATGTTTTATATTCTGGAATTAATTAATAATGATCTAAGTAATCATATGAATAATTAAAAGTCAAAACACGGATGAAAAATGAAACGATTTTACCCAAAACACTCTTTAACATGGAATTTACAAAAGAACGGGTAATATAAAGTAATAAGTGAACCATATATGATATCATAATAATGAGTACGATTCTGTAATAATTCAATGACATTATTTAAATCATTATACAGGAGGTACAGACACTTACGAAGCAAATCGGACCTAAGGTAAGGGATAAATATCACAATCTCATTTTTATCCGAGATTGTTTATACGTTGCAATTTACTGGGGTGTATTTTATCATCCACATCCTTGTTTCCTCAATATGTAATATTATTTCCATCTACCTACAATTATTTAAATCCAATTTTACCCTTCGGTGAGTATTTAGTAAAAGATAAGAAAGTAATTTTTTGTCGTTTTTCGTACGTGGTACTTTTTGAATTTTCCTACAAAAGTACGAGAAGAATGTTTGTTTAACTTATACAGAATGAATGGAATTTTAAAAAATTATTTCCAGAAGCTTCCATTACGAGTTTTCATGTTTATTTTTAATCAACTTATTTTAGTTTAAAATTGTATGACATGTTAAGAAAGGAAAATTGTTTTTGATGTAGAAAGGTTATTTTCCACATGAATGGAGTCCAAGAGTTTTATCAAAATTATTTTCCATCTAAGATAATATAGGGTTCTGTTTCTATCCCAATTATAACATGGATTTGATTATGTTGTGATGAAAATATTTTTATGAACTCCTTTATCCCATTTGAATTGTTTAATGATGTCATGATGTTTAAGATTCCCATTTTTATTACATGGGTTATGCTATGATGTATGGTTTATGATTTTGTGGCACACATAAGAATGGTATCATTATGAGATGGGTGGGACCTATATCTCCCTACAATGAATTGGGTAAAGATTTTATATCTCATGAGATAGACATGGCTGGAACGGTAGGTTATACCGGTTTAGTGAAACAGGACTGAAACAAGGAGTGTACACAGTTAAGAAAAAGAATTTTTCCACTAAGATAGTCTTGGAAATGAGTCTTGACTGATAAGAAATTATTCTCTATGATTATGTGTGTATGCCACAAAGTTTACTTTTTTATGTTATGATTATTGGGATTACATTTAACTACTATGATTTATCCCATGTTATGAAATTATGATCTCTTTTGTAGGTTAAGATTTCCAAAAGTTATGTTCTTATGAATATGACGTGATTGATATTTCTTTTGATTACCCTTACTGAGCATTTGAGCTCACCCTTTTATGTTTTCTTTTCCCCAGGACATAAAGAAAGGATTTAGGTTTTAAAAAAATAAGATCTTTATGGGAGATGTTGAAGATATTTCACCACGATTAGAAGATTATATTCCGAGTTTCCAAAGACACTAAACTATTACGGTCCTTATGTGTGTGTTTTTGTTATGTACTAAGTATTCTGAAAAAGTAATGTAATGTCAATGTACGTCAGGATTCAGGTCTCTACAGTTGGTATCAGAGGAAAGGTTTAGTCAACCTTTGGAAACTAGGATGCGAAAACGTTAGTGAGATCCCTAGAGATATTTCTAAGGTATGTCTAGGGATGTCCCTAAGGATATGTATACATATAGGATACAGTCCTAGAACTACAGTAACGATCATAGAATTTAATCTAAGATGTTAGATATTGAGGATACTCCCCCTTTATTATGTTGTTTTCCCTAGCATGATTTTTGCCTCTCACACTATTATTTTTGGGTTTTAGATGATGGATGGAACTCGAAGGAACCGTGTTGATCAAAGCAATAGACAATGAAATGATTGTCCTCCTGAAGAAACAAATGTTATGGGAGATGGAGTGCAAAATCTTATTGCTATACTTACACAAGATATGAATCATTCTAGACTTCCAAATGAGCAGATAAGGGAACAATATTCTATTGTGTCCTTCATGAGGCAACGTCCACCTTCTTTCAGTGGGTCTTCTGATCCACATGTTGCTGAACAATGGATCTGTACAACTGAAAATATATTTTCAGTTCTTCAATGTTCTGAACATGATAAAGTCATCTTAGCAGTGTATCCTTTGGAAGGTGAAGTTGATCAATGGTGGAATCTTATCAAGAATACGAGGCAAAGAGATGAAATTGAGTCCATGGAATGGGACAAGTTCAAGAACATATTTTTCAATAAGTACTTCCCTCGTATTCTTCGAATAAAGATGGAGAATGAGTTTCTAGAACTAAAGCAAAAGGATGATGAATCTGTTGGTATATACGAAGTGAATTTTACAAGGCTTGCAAGGTATGCATCTGGATTTATCATCCAACCTGAAAGTAAAGTTGATCAGTTATTCAGTGGCTTAAAACCAAATCTTCGAAGGGCATTATATATAAGATACTTCAGTAGCTATGAAGAAATTGTGCGTTGTGTTATCAAGGTAGAAATGGATGTTGGTGTTACTTATCCATCTCATTGTTCTGACAAGAAACTAAAGATGGAGTTCAAGGAGAAATCTCAAAATAATGGTGAAAAGAAGATGAATGTTTCCTTATGCTCAATGTGTGGATAGAAGCATGGTGGAGATTGTCTTAAAGGGACTAGAAAATGTTTTAAGTGTGGAAAAGAAGGTCATCATGCAGCTGAGTGTCGAAGTAATGGAAAAAGGGTTTCTAATGATGTTTATAAAGAAAAGACTGCAGAGAACGCACCAACAACACTTCAATGCTTCAAGTGCAAGGAAATGAGGCATTATGGTAATAAATGCCCTAATCCAAGGGTTAGTGATGATCGACGTGAGAAACCACTTAAGGCAAAGGACAAAGGGAAGTCACATGCGATCACCATTGGCGATGTTGAATATGAAAATGATGTGGTTGAATGATTAAGTTTTTATGTAATGGGATTCCAGAATAATGTTTTATATAGTTTCTTGGAATATTGGAATATTTATGTTTTGGTCTATTGTGGTTTTCAATAATTTTATGGAATTTGTAACCATGAAAAGTGATTGAAATATTTTTGGAAAGCAGATGATATGCACATAATGAAGGGATAAAGAGAATCTAATATGTTTGATAGTATTCATGAGCTCATGATTGATATAAGGAATAGGTGATATCATGGTTTGAGGATATAGAATGTTCAGGATTTTGGTATGTGGAAAGTGTTAACTTTTAACTGCATTTCAGTTTTCACTAAGGTGCAATGGATATTCATTATTCAAGAGAATACATGATTAAGGTATTCACATATTTGTAATTTGACCAACAAGATATGTCTTATGATATATGGGGGATAAATGATGGAATTCACATGATAATTTTCTTTATACTATGAGCTTGGACCGAAGTATTTTAGATAGGCCTACAGATTTGAATGGATTATGTTGGACATAAGTTAGTATTGTTTAATGATAAAACTTTTTTGATATTGTTGATGGGATGTAATAGTAATATAGCTTTAGAAAAAGGACAACCTTCAGGATGGGTGACAGCCCATCGCGTCGGACAAGGCTGTGAGAATCGAACCCACAACCGAAGTGCGACCAGCCTTTATTGCCTACCACTGGCCTACAGGAAGTCCCTGTTTAGTAGAAACTAGTTTTATTATATTAATCAGTATGATATATGAAGTATAAGTCAATTTTAGGAACCATATATGATTAATCTCACTATATATGGACTTATGTATTTTTTGATAACTTTTCTAACCTTTTGTTTGAGACAGATGGAATGACCCATCATTCTATCACATGATCTGCTAACACATCATGAATGAAAAATTCAACTTCATTTCTTTAAGAGATGAAGTGGAAATTTTCCAAAGAACGACAAACGGTGAGACTATACCAAAATCACGAAAGTATTTCCTCTAATTCCAATTTCATCAACTTTAGGGAAGTGATCTTGAAAACCAAAAATGTTGTCCTAGTGCTCTTACATCTAATGAATGCGACGGTACCTTAGATCATCACAAATTTATGGCTTTGTGATTGCTGGTTTTTCCATAGCCATGTTCTCAACTACTCTCCATCAGAACATGATGGTTAGATTTCTCTTCCATATCCATATTTTCACTTATGTGGAATCCTAGTGATTAGTTTATTTGGGTAACCATTATGTTTCATACTTTTGTTTTTAAAGATTGGTTTTGGAATTCCTTTTTACGATGTGGGTTTATATTAAAGAAACATTCTAATATTAAACCATTTATAACCCCGACGAATTTCGAGGGAGAAATTCATTTTAAGGGGGCTAGAATGTAACACCCCGAGATTTTATGAAAAATATTCTTTTTAATTTCATTAATGTCTTGTGTTGTACGCTACACCAAAAGGATCTTGCACAACACACATCCTTGACTTGCCTTTCATTAAACACAATTGTGAGCTTCCTCGATATCATGTGTAGTACTCAATAACGAGTTTCACTAAACAACAATATGCTATTAAAATATTATTAAAACTAGCCATTATGAATAGTAATAACCACTTTTTAAAATTTTGTAAATTTTATTTTTTAAAATGGTCTTAATTTTTGGATTCGGAATATCGAAATTATCTTAGGGTGAAATTTTGGCACTTTTTGGCTAACTTTCATTTTCTGATGAATAGTGAAAATTACTGAATTTTAATTAAAAACAACCTTTTTAATCAAAATAATTATTAGTGATAAATTATTAATTTGAGTGTTTTTAAAGTATATTTAGAATATATTTTTACAATAAAATACAATGTTGGTCATTGGATGTAATTTCACATTTAAACCAGACATAAACAAGTGTCAATCTTTTGATAGTTATTATCTCTTAAGAACGCGCTATTTGTTTTGATGACCGGAATTAATTTTTAAAATAATTAATGCAACTAATATGTTTTTAATTTGGTAAAATAGACATCATTTTTGAGTTCATAATATCAAATATAGCTTAGGCCTAATGTTTGGTATTTTTCTGGAAACTTTCATTTTTTTGATTAATAGTGAAACCACTATGTGGTAGTTAAAAAAATAAATTTTTCATAAAACAGGATTTTACCGCTTCTGTGAATGGAATTTCAAAAATCCGAGAGACACGGTTGATTTTAGTAAGTAAAATGTGGTTCAATGAGATTAAAATAATTTTTTGTGAATAGTATCATTTTACGTTTTTTTACCACGATTAAAAGTAAATAGTTTAATTATGGGTACAAATGTTATTATTATTACCCTAACACATGTCCTAATTCTATTGTATAAGTGTAATGAGACCAAAAACAACCTTAGGAATAAAATATGACCATTTAGTCCCACTTGGATTAGATTAAGACATTTATTATTAATTTATTTAAAGAAGGGTTAAAATAGTTAAAATCAAATTTTAATAAGTAAATAATTTTTAATATTGGGTTATAAATAATATAAATTAGACTATAAATACTCATTAGAAAGATAAAAAGATTTCCTACATAATGGTATTTTATTTGTAATTTTTAGACATTAAATAATTTAATTTATTTATGACACAAAGATGATGCAGTATTTATCTTATTAATGAAATATTGACATAATTGATGTTATAAATACCTAAATAAATGTAATTTGAGACTATTTATGAATTCAACTAATTTTATAGGTTAATATGACATGTTATTATTTGTTTTATTAACTTTGTTCGAACTAATCACTCTGTTATGTTTTTCACAAAAATAAATTACTAAATAGTGTCAAAATTGACATAAAATAGTTTTAAAACAAATATTATATTATTAATTGTTATTTTATTCCTAAAAATCTATGGTTCGGCCAAATGACTTATATAAGGTTATATATATTAATAATATACAACTTGGGGTTATTTTGGCTTTTTATAGTAAGATTATTAACCTTATAGTATAAGAACTCAAGAAGACATGGTAAGAGTAAAATTATTTAACTTAATGTCAAATCTAAATGATATGGTTAAAATAGGAACCAAAACTTGGATAAATTCTATTGTATCAGAGGTTTGAGACCCATACCCACCTTATATTCTAAATAAATCTATTTGGAGCTATTTAAAACCGAACTTAACTTTATAATAAAATAATATTTTTAGTTTTTCCAAAGGTACCCCTCTCCTCCCTTATAAAAGGGCACCTCTTCCCCCTCTTCCTCACACCATTTTGAGCCTTCAAGATCGGCCAACCCCTGCCAATTTATCCTCTCCACTTCTCTAGAAACATCCTAGAGGGTCTGGTGTTCTTAAAAGACCTATTTTAGTGCCCTAAAAGGAGGTCTCAATGAAGCACTTCAAAGAAGAGGTAATGTCAGTTACCGATTCTTTTATTTTAATTTCTTCTTCCACTTCTTCTTCTTTAGTTGTTTCATTATGAAGTAATAACATCATTATCGCTCATATACTGATACGTTATTATAAGTATGAAACAACCCTATTTCACCATCTATCCATCCTACGGAAAACGAAATTACCGCGCGTGCGTACGTACGGAATACCATCTCCACGCCGTGGTGTAATCTATTTTCCACCAACACCTTACATGGATGGGTATAATGGTATAAATAATTACTATATATTATTATTGTAAAGTTATATTGATTCTAAAATAGTATACATACACTCCAATATAATTCCACGATCATGAGAATGATATCATCGCTCATGCGTACGTACGGACTACCGTCTCCACGACACGATGAGATTCATTCTCCACGTTAACCATTCATGAATGACTATAAAGTATATATAATAATAAATCATGAAATATATGACATAATAATGATACTGGATTTATGTGTATATATATGTATGTCATCTACTTAAAACCATTCAACTCAATAAGGAAATGGAAACAACGTTTATTCGTACGTACGGCCTACCGTCTCCATGAACGGTGTATTTCTTTCCATTTATTGATCTATTATATATATGTATATTATGAATATATATTATATATAAATCAGGTTTTATAGTCTGGAATTATGTAATAATGATCTAAGTAATCATATGAATAATTACAAGTCAAAACACGGACGAAAAATTAAACGATTTTACCCAAAACACTATTTAACATGGAATTTACAAAAGAACTGATAATATAAAGTCATTAGTGAACAATATATGATATCATAATAATGAGTATGATTCTGTAATAAGTCAATGACATTATTTAAATCATTATACAGGAGTTTTGGACACTTACGAAGCAAATCGGACCTAAGGTAAGGGATAAATATCACAATCTCATTTTTATCTGAGATTGTTTATACTTTGAAATTTACTGGGGTGTATTTTATCATCCACATCGATGTTTCCTCAATATGTAATATTATTTCCCCCCACCTAAAATTGTTTCAATCCAAATTTACCCTTCGGTGAGTTTTTAGTAAAAGAAATGAAAGGAATATTTTGTCGTTTTTCGTACGAGGTACTTTTTGACTTTTCCGACAAATGTACGAGAACAATGTTTTTTTAACTATACGGCATGAATGGATTTTTAAAAAATTATTTCCAATAATCTTCCTTTACAAGTTTTCAATTTTATTTTTAATCAAATTATTTTAGTTTAAAATTGTATGACATGTTAAGAAAAGAAATAATGTTTTTGAAGTAGAAAGAATATTTTCCTCAAGAATGGAGTTCAAGAGTTTTATCAAAATTATTTTCCATCTAAGATAATATAGGGTTATATTTCTATCCCAATTATTACATGGATTTGATTATGTTGTGATGGAAATATTTTTATGAATTCCTTTATCCTATATGAATTGTTTTATGATGTCATGATGTTTAAGATTCCCATTTTTATTACATGGGTTATGCTATGATGTATGGTTTATGATTTTGTGGCACACATAAGAATGGTATCATTATGAGATGGGTGGGACCTATATCTACCTCCAATGAATTGGGTAAAGATTTTATATCTCATGAGATAGACACGGCTAGAAGGGTAGGTTATACCGGTTCAGGGAAACAGGACTGAAACGAGGAGTTAACTCGGTTCAAAAAGGGACTTTGTCCACTAAGATAGTCTTGGCAATGAGTCTTCACTAATAAGAAATGATTCTCTATGATTATGAGTGTATGCCACAAAGTTTCATGTTTTAAGTTATGATTATTGGGATTACATTTAACTACTATGATTTATCCCATGTTATGAAATTATGATCTCTTTTTCAGGTTAAGATTTCAAAAAGATATGTTCTTATGAATATGACGTGATTGCTATTTCTTTTGTTTACCCTTACTAAGTATTTTTTCTCACCCTTTTATGTTTTCTTTTCCCCAGGACATAAATAAATGATTTAGGTTTAAAAAAAGAAGATCTTTATGGGAGATGTTAATGATCTTTCACCACTATTAGAAGATTATATTCCGAGTTTCCAAAGACACTAAACTATTACAGTCCTTATGTGTGTGTTTTTGTTATGTACAAAGTATTCCGCAAAAGTAATGTAATGTCAATGTACGTCAGGATTTGGGTCTCTAAAAATCTCAATAAGGGACATCATCACATATGAGATGGGACAATGAGAGGTAAAGTATTTTGTTTTTATTTTAATTTTTTTTTCATTTTAACATATTTCAATTTCATAAAACAGACCCAACTCCACGGTTTGAATCACATGGTTTTCCAAACCATTAAGAAACCATCAGGTGTACACGGTGGGGATACTGCATCCTAATGCACACCTTGCGAGATAGAAACATGGTATAGAAAATTGTTCACAACCCATGCATACTATCACTAATCTCTTAAACAATGTTGCACGATTATATACAGTGGGCCGAATAGTTTTAGAAAAATTGTGCACGCTCTATAGCTATTAAAAACATGGATTTTCTAATTCTGGCACTCTTTGAACTCTTCAAGCCACCCAAGAAACATATCAGGACTTCACCAAATCCCAAGACATCAGTTATTAGTTTTTAAACTCTATAAAATAAATTCAGAAGCATGTTTTTAAAATTAAGACTATTCAATAAACGAAAAGATCATATTCCTTCATTTTTTCGTCCAGTTGAAAACATCGATCTTTAAACCTTCAAACCATATAACCTATCATCATAGATAAGCCTTTGATAAGAATGTACAAATTAGTTGACCCACATGGGTGATGAGTTTTCATTCAAATGGTCGTGTTGTGTTTCCAAATTCCCAACTCACCAATGAGTATTCTTTAGACATATGGAACATAAGACAATTGAACCTATTCCAATGCTTGATTTTTCATCAAAACTTGAAACGACACGTAACAAAAAATATTTATCTAGAGACATGATTATGACATTATCTCATTATACACCTATAAAAATTTACTAAACAGCTTAAATTTTAACGTTAAGAGGAAAATTTCAAACAACAATTCAAACCACCACTAGAATTGACTTACAAGAACTCCTCTTTGTGTTATAATGGAACATCACACCTAATTCCTTAAAAAGTTAAAATGGTTGATACCCATCATCATACCATCCCATATTGAGCCGGTTGTTCACAAATTGTACCGAACAACACAAAAAGTGCTTGAAATCATTTGAAGATGTGCCCAAAAATGGTCATTCACCAGTTGTAAAAATTTATATTGAAACCAAAAGAGTCATTCATCTTGGAAAACTAAAGAAAACTCCCGGATTTGATGTTTGTCGATTTATAAGATAATATGTGATGCCTTATCCAGAGGCATCATACATCTATAGAATACATGCACAGTGAAGACCATCTCTGACCTTCGATGAAGTTTTCTAATCAATACAAAAATGAAAAAATGCATCAGTCTTGCAACGAAAAATGAGAACCACCTAATAAGATCAACATCATTTAATATTTTTTGTGGCATAATACTGATGCACTATCAGTGCATCGTGGATAAAATCATGATATTGGACATTTTTTTTACTTATAAGAGTACACTAAGAGGATTAAATGGGTTTCCAATCAAAAATATCTTCTTACAAAAAGGAAGATGTTTCGAACAACCTCGAGTATAATTTCATAGAAAAAAACTAGTATTCACTTACTAGTACATAACCATTAACCGAACACATGCCTTTAACTAAAAAGTCATGTTGTGATCACAAATGATTTATAACTGAAGTCCACCATGAGCAACGATGCTTCACAGGGGTTTCATACACCATAACAAAAACAACATTGTGCTTCCAAGTAAACACTAAAACAATCCCCGACCTACCGGACTCAAAGGAATTTAAGAAAAACAAACTATCTCTAAGTGGTCAAAATAGATTAAATTCTTTCTATTTTGAATTAAATATTTATCAAAACCATCATGTAGCTCTTCTGGGCCATGATCACAATATCAAAGCATTAGACAAGAAACCAAAACTGAGTCGACTGATTTGTGGAAACAATAGGGTCTTCTGAAATCCATGCCAAGAATTCATTTGAAACTAATACTTTACCACTATGACGCTCTACTATATAGATTAAAAAATTAAATACTCAAATGCATGATAGATTTTATTTCCAGGTTGTATTACCTCACACGATGAATAATGATGATGTTGAAATACCCTATTGTCCATTACCGAGAAAAATAAAAGGTCAAGCGACCTAAAAAGAGGTTGAATATCCTGAGGCATGTCTAACCACCTGATAAAAGTAATTTCACGATGTTCAAACCCACAAAAAGGCCAAAAAAACTATGACCACTCGTCCTGATAAGGGCATCATTATAAACTAAAAGTACTACATGGGACAAAAATACTCAAATATCATTGAGTTTCATAACCTTCATAGCACTAGAAACTATTTTAAACTCTAAGGGAGATACCTACCATGGGATAGCCCACTATAAAATAAAGATCATCGAACATTCACTAAGTAATTCTAATAAAAGTACAAAGATGAAGAGCCTAACATATTAACAACTGATAATTAGGAGAAAACCTATGGAATCACATATTCTTCTATCCCAATTGAACTCAAATTGAAACTCAAAACTACAAAAACATAAGGGTTTATAATATATGAAACCACTACAGGTTCCATATCCAAGACCTTTACATTTATTCACATTTAAATCATTAACAATATAAAATATCAACTAACACATCAACATAAAGATTGAATGTTTCAAAAAACTCCGTTTTGACCATTAAACAATTCTAGACATCTCATATTTATTAAGAAATTGGGAATATAAAAACCATTGAAAAAATAAAGTGATCTACAAGGGTCCCATTTTATCCATCTCAGGTTCTTAAAAAGAATCCCAAAAGAAATTAATTAATTTAATAAATATCAATATCCAAACCGGGTAATGTCATAAAAACATAAACCAACTAACCAGCATACGTCTACTTGTTTCTTTAGCAATTCACCAATCTCATTTCGAGTTAACACTAAAAACTTATTAATTTATAAACACCTCTAAGTACATCATGTCATTACCTTTCATATGGGTTTCCATTTCCCATTTCATGAAGTTCCCATAATCTTCATGGATTGAGAATTGTATCCCATTAATCAAAACCATTTATATTTCATATTTTAACAGCTAAAATATATACAATAGTCCAACTATATAGCTTGACATCTATGATTCTATAAATCCCCAATATAATTTATAGATTAGAATTTGGCTCATTTTTACAAACCAATTCACTTATGTAGTCAAACCATAGTTTCTTATAAATTTTAACAAATTTTCAATTCAAGTATACACATTATTCTCAAGATGGTTCGAATATATGAGTTACCATTTCCCAGTTATAAAGCATCCACACACCATACAATTGAAAAATATGACTCATTTATTTACAAGCAATATAATATCATCCCATGAAATGATTACAAATTAACCAAACATATCATGTTATTGTATGTAGAAACATAGAATCATTATATTACACAAAAACATATCATATAACTCAAGGCACAAAATCAAGTCATCATGAAATCTACAAATCAAATAAATGATATGGAACAATTTATGGAATGTGAATTTCTCATTTTCCTATATGATTAATGAAATGAAGCTTCCTTGACGTGTTAGGGAAAGGGTAAAATTACCAGAAATTCCATAAATCATTAATTATAGGAAAATACAATAGTCACTCAAGGGGAAATCATACCAAATTTTTAAAAAAAAATTAATGAAAAACAACCCCATCCCTGGTCACCTTGTCATTTATTGTATGTGGGGTGATCAATCCCAAACACAACTATTAACAATGTGTTGAAACACTCCTAATATCCTTTCTTCCAACACAAAAAAGTGTGACACATGAAATATTTACCCTCCAAAAAACATTGTAACATACCCATCCAGCTACAAGATCTTTGGTAATCTAGTCTAGGATGTTACATATGTGATATTCATATTATATCTTATTTATTGTTTTTCGACACACTTTCATAAATTTAACTATTTTTGGTGTTATATGCATAGTTTTTTGAGTATGTTTTTAAATGTTAATTTTTTTCCTATTTACTGGATAATGATTTCATAATATCAATAATATAAACCATGATATAAATAAATTATATATATGTATTTAATTTAATCAATATTATTTGGAGATATGAAATGAAGTACACCGTTCATGGAGACAATAGGTCATACGTAAACATGAACTCTCTTTCGATTTTTTGTAATAATAATAGAAATAAATGTAAATGACATATATGTATATATTATAATTCTATTACTAGTTTTATGTAATATAAATATTACATTTTTATTAAACCCATCTTTAATACATCCATGTCAATCATGAACAAATCAAATCACATTGAGGAAGCGGTTGTCCATATGTCAACAAATAAAGTTATCATATTCCCACAAAATGTAATTCTTGTTGGTATGTGTTATGAAATAATTAATTAATAATTAATTAACTAAAAATATAATACATATCATATATAAATAAAAAATCCATCATTATTTCCAACTTTTATAGGTGGCAATGGATGAAATAATGACGTCAGTTCTTGAGGCGGTAGTCTGCTGCACACCCGAACAATAATTATGTATCTCGTATGATGTAAGTGAATGAATGTATAGGTCATAACCATAAGAATAAAACATATCAGTGTATTGATGATATAGATTTTATTTAATAATAAATATATAACCATTTCAGGGTAGATAAATAAATAAAACCGAAGTGCTCTGTATCTTCTATGGGTAACTTTTTGATTGTATTTACTAAAGGGACTTCATGGATGGATTTAATACCAAATTAAGGATTATGGGATAAATGGATGGATTTTTGGAGCCTATTTGGATAGGTTTTGGATGATAAAAATGTACTGAGATGTGTGTATAAGTGACGGTGTTGAGTTCCCTTTTATAATGTGGGAGGAGTGGATTTCCTGTAAATATAAATAGGTAAACACTTTTGAGTTTCCTCTTATATAGAATGTGCCTCAAATAATTGAACATACGTGAGAAATATTGGATACGATTGAAATATGTACATAAAATTTATTTTGGAAAATTTTCATTCTTATTTGGCCACATAATATTATTGTTTAACCATTAAGTAAATACATTTTCACTTTAATCACTGTAATTAATTTTAATTTATTACACTATTATTTTTAGTCAAAAACTGAGTTGACCTTACTAGAAATAATAAATTACTCTAATTCCAAACATTTAAACCATTTTTCCAAATTAAAATCATATATTTGTAATAAATTCATTTTAAATTAATCTCACAGATGAGATGAGGAATCAAGTTTTTACAGTGACAATGTTCAAAAGATTGAATAGTTTTATATTCAAAGTCAATAAGAAATTGATCAGAATTTCCTATGATGGATTAATATATGTTCAATTGATATAATTGGACTTTAAAACCCTTTAAAAAATTTAAATTTACTCTATAAATAATATAAATTAGAATTCTAATTTCAATTACTATTTAGTATTTCCATAATTCATTTAAAAATGTAACTTCATAGAAAAAGTCAAAAAATTAACAATAAGCTAATTTTGACATTCCTATATCAATAAAGAAGTTAATTTTCTCAAAAATAATTAATTAGTGTTTAAATTGTAATATTTAAAATAGGTTCTTCATTAAAAGGTGGAAAATTTACATTTATAAAAATATAACTTTTATTGCGAAAGATGTTGTTCGATCTTATATTATACTTATCAAACATATTGTATGAATTTAAAATTTATTTTATATAATATATAATTTATATATATAATTAATTAATATCATCAAATAATAGTATTTAATTTTTTTACTTAAGTAAAAATTTATTTTGGAGTATAAGATAAATTTTTTAGAGAAACATTTCATTTCTATTCAATTGGGTTTGATATTTTTTTCTATTAAAATTTTTAACCAATGAATTAAAATATATATTTTCATAAGTTATGTAATCCTATTAATACCCACCAATATAATGGCTAGTTTATATATTATTATATTTAATAATAAATATTTAATTATATAATTTTGTTTGGTGAAACTCAAACTTGTGTGTAGAACAAGCTATCGATCAAAACAATAGTTTCATGCGATGCAGGTTAACTCGATAATGCATGAATAGTATAATATAGAATATATTAAATATTTTCTAAACACTCAAGATTTTATTTTCCCTTCTACTCTTGGTGTTGTGTTTCATACAATCTATGAAATACTGTAACATTATTTTATAATTTCTAGGAATTATATAACCAATCCTCACCCTATTGACAGTAATTAGAACATTGGAATACATTTTGTTTTTTGTAAAGGAAATCTTGAGAAATATTTACAAATTATTCCCTCGGACGGTCGAAAACATGATCCTGGATGGTAAAAAGTGCTGGTGCCTCCCATAGGGCTTAGAGAATATGCACAATAACATCAACCAGATTTTGGTCTATTAGAGGAATTGTTCCATGTGGTTTATCAGAAGCTCTCTCCTATATCTTATTCACAATTATTCACTGATGCAATTTTCAAGACATCAACATGAAACATAAAAAATAATACATCATATGATGACATAGAGATACACTCAAATAATAATAATTATGGGAAATTAGTCCCATTATATTGATAATTTTTTTCTTCCTATCTAAATCTAAAACTGGGAAAATGCTTGAACTAATCCTCAATAAATCATTCACCAAAACACCCCTAGTAATTTAATTCTCATTACAATTAGACATGGATATGAGTACCATCATAACTACCTCATAAGTTCCTATAATATCCCAAAATTTAATACATACCTCAAAGTACAATTTTTAACTGAGACCTATGATACCACTTGGTCACAAAATGACCTGCATATTCTGGTACCCTGACACCTAACCCGGAACTGATATATCCTGAAGGGAACTCCCAATACATAGGTATTGGATACTAGCACCTGGTATCATATAGCGAAATTTGGGAATTAATTTGACAGAAACATTGTAGAAGAAATAGTTACATATCTATATTTTCAAGAAACATTACAATAGATATATTACCAGAAGAACAAATAGGTATATCAAAATCCAAAACTGGCATCATAAAGTAGTGAATTTTTTTTATAAAAAAAATCCCAATGGTATCAACACTCTAATCCCAAAACATCAAAACATCCACCACCTCATAGAGGCTCATTACCTTTACTCAAACCTGGTAGTATAAAATCTCATGATTCACAGAGGAAAAAGGCATAGTGTAGGCTAAAATATAGTAGGATCTCCCCATGTTTTATATAATAAGATTCCACAACAACAAAATTAAATCATGCTTTCAATTATATACTAAATATGCATGGTAGTGTAATTTAATATTTTTAACAAAGTGTTAATTTCGTTTTATAATATGGGAATAATTCACGAAATGGATTAAAAAAAATTTTATATAAAAAATTATATTATTTAACAATAATGAATAATGTATTTCACAATAAATAGAATATTTAAATATCTCTATAAATACTCAGATTTTAACTCACCAAACCAGGATATCTCAAGCTGGGGAATTATTTATTTATATTGGCATGATTAAAATGTATCAAATTCCAAAGGACCAATCATTTTAGTAGTATTGTAAAGAAAAATTATAGAAATCATACCCATAATAAATTGGGGAATAGAAAGTAAAAACATGATAAATAATAAAAATAAATAAACTAAATCATTGAATTATTATTTATTGTTTTCTTCTACATAGAATTGGAAATAGAAAAATAATAAGGGTTTGATCAAGTAATCTGAAAAATGTATGTAAAGAGGAATACATTATTAATCAATATGAATAAATTAACATTTTATATAAATAAAAGATAAAACATTCCATACAAATTACTAGATAAGGAAATAGCAATATTGAAAGGTATTAAATAGAAAATAAATTCCCTTAACTCATTAAACATAAATGAAAATGAATCCATAGATATGTTGACTCAAAATCTTATGTATAAATAAAAATTAAACTCTCAATAAAGGAAATTCCAAATAAACAGATGTCATTTTTCCAAGGAAAATGATAACACTACCACCATGAGACTATTTAAACTATTTTTCCAACAAATTCACCTCATGAGACTACTGATGCAATGAGGGGATTGAATCAACTGGTCCCGAACCCACAGTGATTTTCCTAAACGGTCTCCAACCCAAGTATTCCATAACCCAATATTCCATAATATATCGAATAAATAATGTTACTTATCATATATCTGTAAATAATATGGATTTAACCACAATACATCATACGAATATAATGGACAATAAGTGTTGTTGATAATTAAATATTATTGGGAAAAAATAATCTTTAATCATTCCAATGTATCCCTTACCACATGGAAACATTTAAGTGAACATTAATCCTGAATTAAATGAAATTTATAATATCATGAGAATATGTAGATTAATGAAATAAAATATAAAATGACAGTATATACGTCATATAAAAGTGAATTGGTTCATAACAAAAATATGTCTCAATGGTATATAAATTGAGGAAGAATCTCTTGCCTTACACTTAAATTTTGTTGAGTGATCTATAAAATCCTTTATAGTGGTTACATATATGATAATAACTTATAACAAAACCATAATAATGTTTATAACATGATATATTAATTACATATAAAATTTTATTATCATTTTGTTAACACTTTCATTATTATAACTATTTTGTGTGTTAAATACCTATTTTTATCATGTATGTTTTTTCTTATGAATCATTGTTACTGTTAATTAGATAATAATTTATCTATCTATTAAATTTAAACCAATAATTAGTTATAATTTGTATTCATTATATATGTATTTATATTAGCCCATAATATTTTTATATTTTAAGTGAAGTGAACCGTTCAAAGAGACGGTAGGTCGTACGTACATCTGAACAATGCTTTCATTTCATTTTCTTTATTAAAAGAATGAAAAATAAATTATAATTATGTATATTATAAACATAGTACCATATCAATTTTATATATTCTAAATTTTTTATTAAAACAATCCTTTATATGTTTCATTGATGGAATGAACCAGTCATATCTCTTTGAGGGTGCGAGAGTCCCCAATTCCTCAAAAGAAATTATCATATTTCCACAAGATGTAAAGAATAATGGTATGTTATAAATAAGAATTATAGACACATAAAGGAATTATAAATATTAATTATATCATATAAAAATATATTTTTCAACATAATGGTAACCATGATAGGTGGTCAAGGAAAACTAAACAACCGTCACTTTGTGTGGAAATAGTTCACTATACCCAGAAATTGTATATACATTACCCATTAGATGGAAGTGTGTGTAAGTGTAGGTTGAAAACATAACATAAAAAATCAAAATATATTGAGGACACTGGTTTTTTATATAATGATAGAATAATGAGAATTGAGGTGGTGGATAATGGAAATGAGAGTAATGATCATGAGAGAAGACGTTGCCTCTTAATCATGTAACTCCATTTGGTTTGTAGTGAAAGGATTCCTTTTAATGCTTCATTCCTAAAGGTATTCCTCTAGGTAATTGTTAGGGATGATGAAAGAATATTTTTTCATAGGTTGTATGAGCTAAATATTCTTTAGATGTGTGAGGAAGTGGAATGGTGGTTTCCTTTTTATAGTGGAGGGAGAGTCGAACTCCTGTAAATTGAAATAGATATTCATTAATGGGAAGTATAACAAAACAAGTTCCTATAAAATGAAAAACTAACGTATTAAAGGGATATAATGGTTTATTCAATCCTATAACAAAAAAAATAAGATAATTTTAATAATTTCATTCTTCAAATTCTATGATTCCCCAATTTTATCATTTTGGTATTTATTAAATCATTTAGTTTTCAAATATATATAATTTTACCATTATGAATCAACAATAGAGTGATTTATTATACTATATATATCCACTAAATTTTTCATATGACACTTAATTTATAAAATAAAATTCCAATGTTTTTTTAAAGTTAACATTAATACAGGCGCAGTGACATGCTAAAACACTACTAAGACCCAGACCGTGTTAATTGTATTTTTAAAATACATGGGTAAACATGTTAATTATAAAAGTTAAATTGGTCCATTAATATACTATATTTAATATTTATTAACACATACAAATTTCTTATAAGAATATAGTTTTTTTAATTTTAAAACATTTAACAGAATTTATTTTATTATAAAATGACCATAATGTCAATTTTGAAAATATATATTTAATATCAGTTTTACAATATCAGTATAATATTTAAATTAAAATAAATTATTCTTAATGATTCATAACATGATATATCCATTTAAAAAAAATTAAATAAAATAATTCAATCAATTAAATTTACTTTTAATATTTATAGTATTTGTTTTGTAGTTATTTATTAACTAAATAATCATTACATTGGCATTTAATATTAATTTAAAGTAATTGATCCATATATAAAAATTAATGATAATTTATTACGATAAAAATGACCCATATATATGTTGGTTTTTAATATAGTTTTATATGTATATTAGATGGTACAATACAAGATTTGGTGATGTGTAGGTTTAAAAATTTTATATTTGAACACATAAGAAGGAATATAGTTTAAGAGGTCTTAGACTAATATAATCCACAATAAATACAATAGACCATATAGGTCTTGGATCTGATGCATATGGTATGATATAGTACTATGAGTAATGTAATTAAACTGTATTTGAATTGAATACAATGAACAGAGTGATACTAATGAAAATGACTCTACCATATAGTGTATTTAATCTTTTAAAACAATATGTAAATATTGAATCATAATGGAAAAAATTCCAATTGAAATGAATAAGAATATGAAGTGTAAACAATATAATTCTATTTCTAATAATAATAGCTTCAAAAATTGATAAGTATTATAATTATTTTATCCACAAGAGTAGGGTATACATTCACCTAGGATTAAAGGTATGTCTTCTCACTATCCTGGTAAGTCCTCGATATAAATATCAGTACGACTATCTTCTTATCCCCAGAAGCCCTCGAATAAAAAGGTAATTGGCCCCTCTATCTTTCAAGAAATTCAAATTCCGCTATAAAATGATCAGATCAACGACTTCATATCCCCAGAAGCCCTTGACCTTTATCACAATGATCAGTCCCATTAAGCCCAGAAAAAAAACTTATAGAATAAAAAGAATAAGGAACATGCTTTTCACTTCTTGTATCTTCAAGGCTTTAGAACAAAGAAATAGTGAAGTCGTAGAATCTCTCTCTAAAACTTGATAGAAGAAAAAGTTTTGTATTCTAGTTTGAATGACCTTTGATTTATAGGCCTCATGTTAAAATGGTTATATTTTCTCAATCGTTAATACTTCTACAAAAAACTAGGTGGGACCTGGACACCTGGCATTATAATCGTAAAAGAAAATAATATACATGACATTGTTTTCATTGGTAAACAACCAAATCAATGACATTGTTTTAGGTTAGAAAATAATATGTGCAGAGATATGAAACAATGAGTATGAGTAACATGAAATTGGTACAGGAGTTATGATAAGAATGTAATGAATTTTAAAAGTACAATACATAACATGTTTAATAGGCTTATCATGATATGAAACCATATCATGGTTACAACTTATAACATGTTTATGGTTCTTAATAGGGTTACAATACATGATATTTAATACGATTACGATACTTGAATAAAATTCAAAATTACTAAAACAAATAATAACCTTGTAATGATTCGTGACAGTGAAAAAATACTTAACTTAGTTATGATGAATAACTATGACGTGGTACTTAGCATGGTTATCTTGCACATGGTTCCGCTGTAGGATCTAGTTTACTATATAGGTGATTACGATGCATGATGTTATGACATAGTACATAATATAGAAAAGATTTTGGATTAAAATGAAATATATAATCTATTTATGATTCCGAATTACGATGCAATACATAATCTAGATACAATTATTGAATACGATGCAATACATAATAAAGACATTTTGTTTGATTATGATTCTAAAACAACATAAATGATTAAAAATATATGTGATAACAATATATTTGATTTTTTATTTCCAATACAAATGATTAAAGAAAATGTCGAAACACGTTATGACTCAACAATATCACCCTTTTTAGAAATTGAAAAATAAAAAAACAAAAGAGTAATGAAATTATCTCTCCTATATTTAATAAATCATCTAAAATTGATAGTGAATATGACCAATTCCACCCTTGGTTTAAAAAAACTCACAAGGAATCATATTTTAATTACTTTTACAAGGATTTCCCCCTTAATAAAGAATTCATAAAAAACATTCTATTGCAAATCATTCTCCCCCTGTGTGATTTTCCAAAATAAAAATGGAATGTATTTATTTCAATAAAAAGGATATATAAATAGATTACAAAACAATAATTGTTACATAAATCAAAATTTCACTACAATTAGAGTTTAAATATCATTATTTTCACTTTTATTTTTACAAAAGATTAAACACCGAGAGCTTAATTTCTGTAAACTCATTTATGTCTTCCATGATATTATCAATAGCTTCTTATTAAGCCATAATTATATATTCCTATTTATCAATAACCAATTCACGCTTCAGGAGCCTTTTTTGTAGAAGAAGATTGATTTCATCGTGGGATTTATTCTTTACTTCAGGAGTTTTAAGCCATTATTCCTTGTTATTAATGTCATCCAACCTGTGTTTATAAGCCTTATCAAGCATAAAAACTATATTTTAGAGTGAAACAATATCATTACACTCATTTTTCATCTTTTCTTCTAAACTCTTAGGCAATTATTAGGATACTCCTTTTGAGGTACCAGGTCTTTTAAAGTCATCAAATATTTCATTCAAATCATCAATCAGCTTTAGAGAGAGAGAGAGTTGATTTTATATACATGGTGGACCAATTCTTCTGGCTTGTCCAAATAGTTCATGAGGATTTCATCAACATTGTAATACCACTTCACAACCTTATTCCAAGCCTTACTATGCTCAGCTATATGTTTCATGAAAATATTGAAATGGGATTCAGAACATGGAAACAAATCCATCAAAACCATTACAGAATCTATTCTTTCATTATGGGTATTTGAAAGAATTTTCAGCCTAGAATCAAATTATTGAATGAACGGTGACAGCATATCAAGTATATTCATGACCTATGAAATGTAATGAACTCATTTCACATTGACTTTTCAGAATTCTTGTCCATAATGTATTATTAGAGATCACCAAAATAAATCTCAATTCCATTCACCTGAGGTGGATGATTCTGATTCTTATCAGATTCTACCTCTTATTATTCTTCTTCTATATCAAAAATATGAATAACTTTATTGGAGGAAAAATTTGGTGAATAATTCTATGAGGTATGAGGATCCGAATATGGAAAAATGAAAGATGGACCTTCTGAGGATTCGGCGGTATGACTTCTCATATATGAATCTTCTTTCTATTGGACTTTTATTTCCTCTTGTCCCTCTTCTCCTTTCCCTTCTTCTTCCTGATCTACTTATTCTTATTCATATTCTTGTGTACGATATTGTGTAGTCTAATGTTACTAAACTTGTTTCTTCTTGCCTTTATCTTCCTGAACTAACTGAGACTTAACCTAAGGCTCCCTGATTTCAATTTTGGTATTTAGTACCTCATCTATACTAAGAGGACTATCAATTTCAATATCTTTATCTATATTCTTATTCAATGTCTTGTTTCACTTTTCTTATTTCAATGATTATTCATACATAAATTTCAATGGAAAATCTTTTTCCAAATCCAATCCAAACTGAGGATCCCCTTCCTTCATTTTGATCAATTTTCTTCTCTATTTTGCAGAAACTTCATCGGATACAACAGTTTGTTTCTTTTAAGGAATTGGAGTTGTAGTATTAACTACATTTATTTTATTAAAATTTTTCATGGATGGATTAAATGGTTTGTCACTACCTTCTACTACTTCCTTTTTTATTATCATCTACTTCTTTTACAAATATCTTTGATTTAAGATTGAATAGTAACATGGACCTCCTTATTGTATCATTACAGATTGAGGGATAATGGAAGGAAGTAAGAACTAACTTGATTGAAAAATTACATAAGCTCATGCACTCTTTCAAAAACAGGCTGATAATGGTAGGAAACATGATTATTTTTTATTTTATCCCATTATATTTGTGCTTCTTGATTTTGAGTAAGATGAACCCCATAAGGTTAAACTATCTCATGTTTACAAAATAATCAGGGATACAGGCATATAAAATATTCAATGTTTCCATGTCACCCTTTCTTGGCACACTAAACACTTATATCCATGGAGGTATAATTCTATTATCTCCTAATAAATGACTCACTTTTCTATTTTCCTCATGAATCTCAAAAATTGTTTCTTCAGCTTTAGATCTATCAAAAGTTCCAACAGCTTCTGATAAATTTTTATAAGGACTTAAATAATCTCCCTCAAATTTAACACTTAGAAACATATTTTCTTATTTTCAAGAGTGTGTATTAGTCCCTCTATACATCATAAACTAATACTTATAATCCTTTTCTATCTCTACTAGTTCATAAAATTGAAAAAACTCATCATGATACACATAATCTTGATCAAAATCCTTCATTTCCACAAAAAATTATTCTTAGACTTTAAAAAAAACAATTCTTTTCAAATATAAATCAAGAGTCTCCTAAAAGACTCGGGGGACTAATCTTTTAACCCAAAAGGTTATGTAAGTGAATAATTTTCAAGGAATTTCTTTTAGAGATTAAGTAATAGAATCAGTCATGAATGACTAACTCAGACTGAAAATATCCTATTGATTACTAAAGATGAGTTAATTTTTTATTACAAAAACTAAGGTAGGTACTGATTAAAAACTATGCTGACTACTTATAGAGAAAATAGTTTTGAGAGAAAAATAGTTGAATTCATTGTGGGTTTGATTTTTTTGAAAAACAATTGACATTTAAGATTAAATCTAAAACATCAAATGGCCATGAATGATTTTGTAATCTTGAGGTTTTCCTTAAAAGAAAATCGTATTCAAACTGAAACTAATTAGGAATTAAATGAAATAATTGAGAAACAACTGTGACTTTAGAAATTATACCGATCAGAGTATCGGGATAAATGTATTTGTTTTAGTATATTGTTCATATAAAAAGAAAAAAAGAATAAAAATGTTAAACCAAATAATTCTAAAATCTATAAAAACAAATAGGCTAGTACTGATTATTTAGTACTGATAAAATAATCCAAAAACTATAGTCCACTAACAACAAGTTTACTCAACACCAATATTATAGTACCGATAGAGTGTTTCAATCCTGTTAATTTAATACCAATAAAGTTATCATTATACCGATAGTATAACCTAATACCAAAAATTATGAAACTGATAAAATATGGAAACCGATATAATTATGAAACCTGTAAAATTATAAAACTAATTAAATTATGAAACCGATAAAATTATGAAACTTATAAAATTATGAAACCGATAAAATTATAAAATTAGTAAAATTATAAAACTTATTAAATTATTAAACCTATAAAATTATTAAACTGATAAAATTATGAAATAGATAAAATTATAAAACCAATAAATTCAATAATGGTTAAATGAAAAACAAAAGAGTGAAACTGATTATAGTGAAAATGATAGACAAAAAATATGATTCTTGAAAAGTGATTCATGCTAAATAGAGATAGACAAAAATAATAAGTAAAAATGATAAAATATATAACATAAATGGTAAAAATGAAAAATTATTTATACTGCCCATTTGAAAATGAGTAGCTCAATGTAAGGATATGGATTAAACAAGAATTATATGTGAATTATTACATTGTAATGATCATCCCTAGTTTCTATTTAATGTATTCAAATCTATCATTAGATAATGTTTTTGTGAAAATATCAGAATGTTTTTCTTTTATTTTGGTGTATTGTAAGAAATATCTCATTTTTGTGTGTGATCCTTAAAAAAGTGATGCATAATATCTAGTCGATGAGTGTGTGTTTAATCCACAACACCTGAGAACAACAACTTCCACCTGCTACATATTTAGATTCTACAGTAGAAAGAGCTACTGAGTGTTTCTTCTTCCATGACCAAGAAAATAATGAGTTTCCTAAGAAATTACATGTTCTGGATGTACTTTCTCTATCCATTCTACAACCACTAAAGACAGCATTTGAAAATATTTTAAAAAAAAATCATTTCCAGCAGAATAGAATAGTCCTAAGTACATTGTTCCTTTTAAGTAGAGAGAAATTCTTTTCACTAATTATAAATGAGATTATTTTGGATTAGATTGTTATCTTGTACATAATCACACTAAAAAGAATATGTCTAATCAACTAGCTGTCAAGTATAAAAAACTTCCTATCATACCTCTAAAGGCTATTTAATCCACTAGTTTCCCCGTTTTATCAAAATCAAGTGTATTTGAGGTACCGATTAGTGTGATAATACTTTTTGTGTTTTTTTAGCCATAATTTTTGAGTAATCATTGATATAGTTATATTGTAATATATTGGTTCCTTCTAGTTTTTGAGAAATTTGAAAACCTAAAATAATGTTAACTCTCCCATCAAACTCATTTCAAACTCATATTTAATTAGATTCAAAAAATAATCAGTTAAGTATTTTTGAGATGAATAGAATATTATGTCCTCAAAATAGATTAGAACAATCAAAACATTTTTTCCATTATTATAAAATGATTTGGGTCAGCAGTACCTTTTTCATAATTTATTTGTAAATGAATTCCAATAAATCTATCATATCGTGCTCTATGGGCCTGTTTAAGCCATACAAAGCTTTGGTAAGTATAAAAACAGGATGAGAATGTTTTGAATCTATAAAACCAAGAGTTTGTTCATCAAAAAAATCTTCTTATACAAAACGATAAATAAAATCACATTTTACATCCATTTTAAAATGATTGAACTTGAAGTATACTAAAAAGGCCAATAGAATTTGATCAGATTCAAGTCCCAACACTGGAGCATAGGTTTACTAATAGTCTATTCCTTCTTTTTTATTATATCACTTAGCAACAAGTCTTGTTTTATTTCTTATAATGAATCCATTTTATTCAAACTTTCTTTCTGAAAACGAATTTTACCCCCATTAAAATTCCTTCATTAGGTCATTCAACCAAGGTCTAGACTTGATTCTTGTAAAATTTAAATAGTTTACATTTCATTTTTTTATCCAATATTCATCACCTAGGTACTTATTAAAAGTTTTAGGTTCAAATTGTGATAGATAATCGAGATGTTCTATTTCTTATCTCAAGAAATTTTCAATCCTTACAGGTTGATTTACATCACTTATGATATTATCACCGAGATGATTCCAAATAATAAATTGATTTGGGTTTTGAAAAACATGTTCATCAACATAAGATATAAATTATTCTGGTAAAAATGTTTATAAAACATTTTCTTGAGTATTTCCATTTTTAGAAGTGTATTCAACCAATGGATGATACTGATTTTGTGAAAACAAATCAGTTGATGAAGGTAATTGTTGTTTAAAAAAAGGGGCTAGTATCATCTAATTTTACATGCACTATTTCCTAAACTGTACCATAGTTTTTGTTAAAAAATTTATAATCCTTAGTTATATTGGGAAAACCTAGAAAGATTCTTTCATCAGATGTCAGTGTTAATTTATGTGAATTTTATTTTGTATTAAAAATGAATAATTCTCATCCAAACACTATGGAGTGAGAAACATTAGGCTTTCAGCTAGTCCATAATTCATGAGGAGTCTTATTTAAAAAATTATATTATTGAAGCACATTTTATATTATAACATGCAGTATTAAAAACATCAGCCCAAAAATTCATAGCAATGGAGTATTCACTCAGTATGGTTCTTGTCATTTGTTGAAGAATACAATTTCTTCTATCAACCACACCATTTTTCTGAGGGGTTCATGGAGCTAAAAATTGTGTATAACACCTTTCGTCCTAAAAAATGTTTCAAAAACCAAAATTTTAAATTCTCCACCCGGATCACTATGAATAGTTATCAGTGCTATATTTTTCTCATTTTTAAATTGGGTTCTAAATTTTTTGAAATAGAAAAAGTCATCAAAATTTTTTTCTTGGAAATATACCCATGTGAATATAGTATAGTCATCAAATAAAATTAATACATAGTACATGCCTCCAATGATTCATATTTGTGTAGGACTGAAAAGACTCATGTACACTAATTTTAATGCATTAGAATTTGAAACTTCATTAATTGACATAAATCTAGTTTTATGTTTCATTCCTTCTTGAAATGGTTCAAAAACATTAGATGAATCATACCATAGTTAAGGTAGATCCACAACAAGTCTTTTCTTTGAATGTCTAAAAAGGTTCCCTAGGTTACATGGTCCTAACCTACTACGTCATAAACAAGATTTGTCTTCCATTACACTTAAGCATGGTAATTACTAGATCCTATGGTCTTCTATGTTTATTTTTTATACATTCTCAGTCCTATGGGATGAAATAATAAATTCATACTTGGAATTGTGAAATACAAATTTATCATTCTGAAAATTTACAATGTAACCCTCATCACATAATTGACTTATTCTTATATGATTGTTCATAATAACTTTAACAAACATAACATTTAGAACTCCAAATTTTCTTAAAAGAACAATATTACAAATACCAATGATCTTTTCATGGGATTTATCTCTGAAGCTCACTCCTCTACCTTTCATTTAAATGATCTTTTCAATGAAATCTAGGATTCCTTTCATGTGTCGGTAAAATTAATTATATATGTAACATATGTTTTTATTTATGGTACACATCTTGTTTTCATGAAAAAGAAACAATTTGGTTTTTGGAACCTAAACATGTTTGGATCCGAAAATTCTAGATAAAAAATTTTTAGTAATCTACATTTAATCTGAAAAATGAGATTTATGAAATCATAATGATTGAGTTTTATAAAGAGATCAATTTCTTTCATAATGTATACCTTGTTTACATTTAGTAGAGAATGGGTATCTTTGAAGAAAAAATTATTTATGACTAAAAATTTGTTTTGAGTGAGAGTAACCAATTCCAGAACTATTACATAGGGAAAAAATATGGGAATACACTTTGTAAAATTATTTCCTTCCAGTAGTGATGATTGATACATGTTTATTAAGAGAAATGATTTAAAAATTTTAGTCTAATTATTAAATAATCATTCTCAGAAAGATTTTTTTTTGGAATAAATTGTAGATTCAAAAACATTTTTCTTTAATACTGGTTGTTCAAGGCCCTTAGAATGTTTTTCCTTCTCAGAACATACTTCCATGACGGGTTTTTGAGATAATTTTAAAATCCATAATTTTCTTTTCAAGATCTTCTGAAATATTTTAAACATGTTTTCTAAGAATAGGTATTCTATAATTTTCCTTATAAATATTTTTTGGTGATTATAATTTTCATTCTCTAGTAATTCGACAAATCTATATACTTCTTCTAAACAAGGTAAATTTTTCTATACTAAAGATTATTCTTTATCTAAAGATTAAGAATGTTTCTCATCTACTTAATGTTCATTTAAAGATACATTTGGAAGAGATTCATCCTTGTGTACCTTATACATGAGACAGTAATTTTGAATAGGTGGTCTGGATATAAGTCATATAATATTTGGATAAGAAGATTCATATTCTGAGGTTTAGTTTAATTAATCACCACCACTTGCACTCCATGTATCATTTGACTTCAATAATTTCATAGTCATAGACATGTAATAATTTTTAATTTTTCTTTATGAATGTTTATCCATCCTATCTTTTCTTTTTAGTAATGTAAAATAGGGTATAATATGGCATGCTCTTTTACATTCATAACAAGTTACTTATGAGTCTTTCTTGTCCTTTCTATATTTTTTTAAATCTACAGTGAAATAATTTCTTTCTACAATCATGTTTATCCTTCGAGCACTATTGGAATAATAATTCTATGAATGATCACAACCAATTGATTCTTATATTACAACAAATTTTTTAGATTTGGATCTTGTTATCCTTTCCGGTGTCATAAACTTGAATGTAGTAGTACAAGATACACTCCCATTACCATTCTTCTTTTTATTTTAATAAACATCTCTTTTCCTTATTTTCCCGTGCAGGAGAATAGTTTCAAATAATTTATCAAGATTAATTTGAGTATCTTTCCTTTTTTCATCAATAGCTTTAATTTAAGATTCCCATTCATTTGTAATTATATCGATTATCTGTTCCACATGTGATTAATCATCAAGACCCTTTTCACCTATAGATTGTAGTCTTTTGATAATTTTAATAAATCTTTTTTCAACCCTGCATACTGGTTCTCGATAAGGAACAATAATCCCATGATATTCTGCTCGAATCATATCTCTTCTTGTTTCTATAACTTTGGATGTACCAAAATCTGTGGAATAAAATTTATTCCAGATATATTTGGTGTCTTCACATGATAATATCTCAATGAATATATTCATAGTAAGGGAATACAACAATATATTGTGTACCATTTAATTCAGTTGAAATTCCAATTTCTCTTGATTTGTGATGTTATTGATTTCCTTGTCTAGGATTTTGTAACATCCAGTAAGAATGATAAATTTTTTTACTCTAGTACAAATAACAAAATTATTCATTCGATATCTCTAGTTCTCATAAGCATTACCATCAAAAATAGGCCTTTCATGTATTATTTAGGTTTTTATTGATCCAATATAAATTCCTTCCATCTTATAAAACAATACTTTTCCACTCCACACGTTATTGTAGTAAGTAGTTATAAGGAAATGATTTGTAAATGAATCACAATTTCCATGACTAAATAAATAATGTACGTAATACAAATAACTGGAAAGATCAAGTGATACCAATATTTGGATCGTAATATAGATTTATATTAATATTAAATGGAACTATATAGAGGGGTGAAATTTAGGTTTAAAATTATTGTATTTAATACTTAAGAAGGAGCATAGATTAAGAGGCCATAAACTAATAAAATTCTCAATCAATATGATTGTCCATAAGGGTCATGGATCTGATGGATATAGTATGACATAATACTAATAGTAATGTAATTCAATTATATTTGAATTGATCATAATGAATGGAGTAACACTAATTTAAATGATTATACCATATAGCGTATTGAATATCTTAAACAATATTTAATGAATGAATTGTAATTGAATCAATTACAATTGAATGGAATATGAATAGAAAGAAGAAAAAATACAATTATATTTCTAATACATATATTATAGGAAATGTCAACGTATTAAAATTATTTTATCCCGACTAGTTGGGTATCCTTTCACCTAGGAAGAAAGGTATTTATTACCACCACCATGGTAAGTCCTCGATACAAAAATCAGGATGACTATCTTCCTATCGTTAGAAGACCTAGACAAAAAAGGTAATCAGAACCTCCTTCTTTCAAGCAACTGGTATCACTCGATACGATGATCGGAAGCACGTCTTCTTATCCCTGAAAGCCCTAGATCGTTATCATAATGATCAGTCACACAAACAATAAAACAAAGCACTTATTAAAATACAATAACATGGAACAAATTGTTCACTCCTTCTATCTTAAATTATTTTGCGTGAATCAAGAGTTAAGTCACAACATCTATCTCTAGAACTTAATAGAAGCAAGAGTTGCGTATTTTGGTTTGAATGACCTTCTATTTATATGCCTCATGTTTTAATTGTCATAACTTCTCCAATGGTCATATTTCTACAATAAACATAGTGGGGATTGGATACCTAGCATTACAGCTGTCAAAAAAATAGAATACACCACATCATTTTTATTGGTAAACAATCAACTCAGCGACATCGATTTAGGTTATAAAATAGTAACTGTAAAGATATGAATCATTGAGTATTAGTAATATGAAATCATTATAATAGCTATGGTAAGAATGTAATGCATTTTAAAATCACACTACCTACAGTTTTTACTTGTATTATCATGATATTAATCAATATCATGATTACAATTTATAATCAGGTTACAGTTCATAACATGGTCATGGTACATGATATTTAATCTGATTGTGATACTAGAATACAATGCATAAATCGAAATACAATTCATAACCTGGTAATGATGCATGAATAAGATATAATACATAACATGGTTACAAAGCATAATTATGAAGTGGTACTTAGCATAGCCATGATGCACATGGTTAAGACGTATAATCTAGTTTACTATACATGTGATTATGATGAATGAAATTACAATGTAGTAGATAATATGGTTATGAATACAGATTACAATTCTTTTCATAATCCAGTTATGATTCCTGATTACAATGTAATACATAATCTACTTTTGATTCTTAAATACAATGCAATACATAATTAATACATTGTGAGTGATTATGATAATGAAACAACATATATGTTAAAAAATATATGTGATTACGATATGTGTGATTTGTGATTTCCAAAAAAATGATTGAAGAGAAAGACGTAACACGTTTTCAGTCAAAATTATATTTCAAAAGGATATATATCACCAAATATATGAACTTTTTTACATATCTAAATGTTTAATTAATTTTAATGGTATGGAATGATCCTGTTTTTTATTTTCCCAATATATCTTTTTATATAGGGAAATTCTATTTACTAATATCCCAATAACCCATATATTTTGAACCATGTGGGTATATGGTTAAATTATTGGAATTCAGTGACTTTTGGACAAGCTTACAGGTTAGTTTTGTCTATAATATTAATATTGATTCCCAATTTAATTTTTTTTAACTAATTAAATGAAACTAATTTTAATCACTTTACTTATCAATTTGGTTAAAAATAATGTTGATATTATTAGGAAAAAAAATTGTACTGATTACAATCGTGTATGTATGTTTTTCAAATTTCAAATCACCTAAGCTGGAAAATTAGGATTAATGCTAATCATGCATATGTGATGAGAATGCTGGGTATTGTAAAAACATTCCAAGTAATAGTAGTTTTTTAGATCTAATATAAATAAAAATATGATTCCAATGACCTAAAATGGTTTAATATATGAATAATTTATATATTTGGAGACTAAAAAAATTTAAAATAAAACATAATAGTTATCATTATTTAAATGAAAATGAGTTTTTTAACTAAATTGTTGTAATTACCACTATTCATCCTAAAACATCATAGAAAAAACCAAAAATTCACCACAAGATAATTTAGACATTCCAAATCCAAAAATTTATTTTATTTTGACAAATTTAATTTATATGATTGTCAAAATTTAATTTTAAAATAGGCATTCCATTAAAATTCATTGAAACTAGATCTTGCATGTAACGAAAGCTATTTCAGTTTTCTGTCTAATGTAATATTAAATTTTTATTTCCTATGATGATAGGATAAATTATTCTGACATGATGATACTATAGTTTCTCTAGGTTTTAAATTCTCCCAACCATATTTAAATTTTATCCTCAAAATTTAAACATGATCTCACTAGTTAAGGGATTAATATTTGAAAATAAAATATTTTTGAAAACCCCACATCATAACTAGGTTTAACAACACATCTTATTGATATGTGTGAATGGAATATACAATGCTCACATAACTGGGTTCCCTCATAGGATAACATAGGTGGAAAAGAGAAATTTTGACATGAAAGAAAAATATAACAATAATTTTTTGATAGAGAGTTCTACAGAACATGGATAAGATAATATCTCCAATTTAAAGACCTAAATACGTAATGTTCTAAGGGCTATTTGATTCTTCAGAAATTCTGGTATTAGGATTTAATTTTTGGTTCGAAGATCATTTTTCTTGGAGTTGAGTAATTATTTCACTCTCTAATAATATAAATAAATAAACTAACTTGGTAGGTTTCAATTATCATAATCTTATCATTTGTTCATGCCTTGAAATATTCCTACTTCATATCTCATAAAAATATTTTTCATGTAATCATGTAATATATTAATCTATAAAACCATATTTAATGTTCAACATAAACCATTTCAGGAATGGTTATGATCTCCAAGATATTATGACCCAACACATTAAAAATATTTTCAATAAATTATTAAAATTAAAATATCATTATCCTTTAATCAATATGAATTAGATAATTTTTTTTAAATTCCAAACATGTGAATAACTTCAACATGCATCACCATAAAATATAGTAATAACTCAAATCACTATAAACCATATGGGAAAATTGAATTCTTCCATATGCCTTATGTAAGCCACATGTTATTTGATATATTCCATAAATAAAATAGCTTTGTATATAAAAATTATCGACAATTCATTATAAAAGTTCCAAGGTAGTCAGAACTTGTCCAAATTAATCATTTATTCTTCATTATCTGAAAACCATAAACATCTGAAATTTTATATTTACCTCAAACATGTGTTTTCTGAAAGACTATATTTTTTGTAAAAAAAAATTCTTAGAATCATCCATAATATAATATCAAATCCTTAATGAAAAATTACTGGCATACAATTATCATATATTTCTTAATACTTAAAACCAGTACATTGATGATTAAATATTAAAATTGAGTATTTCATGAATAGGAATCATAATCATTCCTCTTCATATATAGAAATATCATAACATGGTAATTATATAATAGCCCTATTTATTGTTTCCATAGAATTATTTATCGTAGTGACCGCTATTTATAAACTTATTAAAATTTCCCATTCAATTAAATCATTTCTTGGTATGTTCTTTCAATAGTTATCACAGGTGGGAAAATCCTTCTATTCTTCCTCCATTTTCCACATTTTTTTTCTAACATCCACTTATTCTCTGTATTCCCCTTAAATACATATTATAATTAATTTATTATCTCATTATAACATGATATTATTTCCTCGAGTTATTATAATACTTGGGAGACTATTTCCCTTCGAAATTTCAACCTAATTCCAAGAAAGATAGGACCCTTATTTATATTTGTTTGGTGTGTATTGGTGGATTTTACATTCATTTTACTAGGATAAAAATAAACAAAAGGAATATATAGATTATATTATTAAATAATAATGTATAATTCCAAATATGGTATATCACATAACATAAATTTATGCATTATTAATCCTAAAACCATAATCCTTGGTTCGATTGGGGAAATATTTAAAATCAAATCCTTCATAATGGTAGGTATAATATATGTTAACATTCCTAAGTGTATCCCCAGAGAATTTCAAACCATGTGGGCAGTATGTCCCAATACTGTGTACTAGGTTACCATGAGTCATTCCCAAAACACCTTGTTAGATTTCTTACTCCTTGGTACATATTTTCCTATACCACGTCCACTTGTAGTACCCAGACATGGATGTATATCTATGAATACCTAGAAAATATCTACCAGACCAATATTATATGATGATATTGTATATTTATCCTCAATTTCATTATTAGGGGTTTCTCCAAAATATAATTTTTATAAATCATGTTTCCATGATTATTGCTAAAATTCTTATTATATCAACTGTGAATCCCAAACCACAGATGTCTGGAGCTGGTGCATTATTTTGTTACATTGTCATGATTACAAGGAAAAAACCTTGAAAAACAGATCTATATGATAGTATTGGAAATCCAAATTACATAAATGATACCCATAATACATTAAGAAATTTTAAATAAATACATGTACATAATAAAATTAAATAAGCTACACCCTTTGATGCTTATTCAATGATTTCTTCTACATAACTGGGGGAATGGAAATATATTAAGTGTGAGATCAAATGGTTAATAAGGGAATGAAATGTGGAATTAATAATGAATCAATGGGAATAAATAAACATGGAAAGTTAAATAACTGATAACACATTCCATAAAAAAAATAATGAAAAATTAATATGGAAATGTTAGAAAATGAGATTACATGCCATTAAATCAATGAAATAAAAATGAAATGCATCTAAAGATATGTCGACGCAAAATATCATGGATAAATAATAACTGAATTTTAAATATAAGAAATTTTTAATTATAAGACATATAGTTCTCTGGGAACATGGTACCTTAACCATCAAGAGACAGTTTATACTATTTTTACAACTAATTCACCTCATGATAGTACTAATGTGTCAAGGGGCTTGCAATAACCAGTCCCTAACCCATAGAGATTGCCTTAAACAGTTCCCAAACTATGAATTAGATGTCCAAACCATTCCTAAATTATATATTATATTATTATCCTTATCAAGTATCTATAAAGAATATGGATTGTAAAGTAGTTCTTCATTGTATGATAATTAACAACATGGGATGTTGATAATAAATCATTTTTTAGGATATGTAATCTTAAAACATTCCAATGTGTCCCATAACACTTTGAAAATTTTAAATAATAATAACAAATAAACTAAATTCAATTTTTATTTTCATGAGAATAAGTATATTCCTGATATAACATTTCAAATGGACGTATATACACTATACAATTGTTAATCTGTGCATTGAAAAAAAATCCTCAATGGAAAGTAAATTGAGACAAAATCTCATACCTTATCATTTTATTATATTTTTTTGGTAATTATCCTCCTTTATATGATTTTAAACAGGTCACTAAAATATATAGGCAACCATAATGATGGTTATAATAGCCTATATTAATTCCTTATAATCTTCTATTGTCTTTTTTTCTTACAGAAATTCACTATTTTTACTATTTTTGTGTTAATTTCCTAGTTCACTCAAGTATGTTTAATGTATTGAATTCTTATTTCTATTAATTTAATTATATTTCTATAATCTATAGAAGGTAAATAATGACATAATTATCAAAAATATTCATTATATTTGTATTTATATTATTCCATAATATTTGGTGATAAAAAGGGAAGTGCATCATTCATGGAAACAGTAGATTGTAAGTACACCTGGATGTTACATTCATTTATTTTTTGTATAAAAATAATGAAAAATAAATGTTGAATTTTAATATTTTAATTATTATATCATATAAATTTTATTTATTTCACAACTTTTTATTAAAATCATCCTCTATATGTTCAATGTATGGCATGAACGAGTCATGACGCATTGAGGGTGCAGTAGTCCAGACATTCTCAAACTATATTGTCATATATATAATCATGATGAAAAGAATAAATGAATGTTCTAAATATATGTAAAAAATAATTAATAAATTATATATATCATATATATCATATATTAAAAGAGTATCCATCATAATAAGAACAATTATTGTTGGAAAAGGGAAAATTAAAAATCATCTCTTCGTGAGGTAATAGTTCACTGCACACAGAGTCAGTATGTTTGTTTCCTGTTAGTTGGAGGAGTGTGTAAGTGTTTGTAGAACCATTGAAATAAAATATCATAGTATATTGATTATAATTTCGTTTTTACATAACCATATATTAAATATATTTGAGTGGGTGGAGTGGGGAAATTATAATAGAGATCATGAGAGAAGATGTTACCTCTTAATCGAGTTACTCATTTTGGTTGGTAACAAAAGGATTCCTTTGATTGCTTCCTTCCAATAGTGGTTTATCTAGTTCCATGGGATCTATTTTGGGAGATTATTTTGGATGATTTTGGAAGATCCAATTTGGATTAACAGGTGTAAGGAATGGGTAGAGGCCATTCCTTTTTATAGTGGAGGGGGAGTGGTATTATTGTAAATACCAAAATGTTTTCATTAATGGTATTTTTTCCTTATGTAACGTTACTAAAAATTGAAATGTAATGAATAAATGGTAAATAATTGTCTATTAAAACCTCCAACAAACACAAATATGTGAATTCTAATAATTTGGTTCTTTAACTTCTAGGATTCCACATTTTTATCATTTTGGTTTTTATTAATGCATATAATTTTATAATCTAATTAATTTATCCATTAAGAAGAAACTAGATTGTGATTTTTTTAGAATATATAGATTTAATGAATTATTATTATTATATATAATTTATAAAATAAAATTTACATTTGTTTTGAAAATTATTCTTAAATCAAACGCATGTGACTTGCTAAAACACTGCTTAATCTGAGACCACGTTAACAATGTTTTTATAATATATGGGTAATAATGGTAATTAGAAAGATAAATTGGTCCATTAATATAAAATATTTAATATTTATTAATAATTAAAAATAAATTGAGATAATATGGTGTTTTTATAAATTTTAAATAATTTAATAAAATTTCAGTTGATTTAAAATAACAATAATGTCGATTTTGACATTTTATATTTAATGTCAACTTTAAAATACTAATATAAAATTGGAATTACTATCTATAATTTTTAAAGATGTGTAACATGATATATCCATATCAAAATAAATAATGGAAAAATTGAATCAATTAACATTGTGGTTAATATTTATAGTATCATATATTTTTGTTAATTATTATCTAAATAATCATTACATTGGAATTTCTTAAGAATTTGAAGTAAAAAAAATCCCAAAAAATTATGGATAATTAAATATTATAACAATAACACATATATATTTCTAAATTATATGTAAACCCAAAAATACGATGTTTTTTACATATCTCAATGTATTCTAAATGTTAAAGGTAAGGAATGTTCTATTTTTGTATTCATCCTTAATTAAAATTTATACAATGAAAATCCATTTAATAATATCCCAATAACCCATAAATTTAGAAAATAATTGGTTAATGGTAAAATTATTGGAATACAATGTCATTGGGACACATTTCCCTGTCATTTTGTTCTTTAATAATAAGTTTTAGTTCCTTATTATGCTTAATTTTAACATAATCATTGTAATTGATTATAATCACTTTCACTAATATTTTTTGTCAAAATTTAAATTTTATTATTATAAAAAACAATATAGTACTAATTAAAACACTTTAATCATATTTTTCAAAATTTAAATCACAAATTTGGGAAAATTATGTTTAATGTTAATCTCATAGATATGGCAAGAATGTTCGACAAAGTAAAAACCTTCAAAATTTTAATATATTTTTTCTATCAAATTTAAATATAAATTTTATTCTAATTACATAAATTGTATTAATATTTTTATTATATATCTATTTTGTCTACAAAAACAAACCTAAAATATAATTTAGTGCTAAAAATCATTTAAATGAAAATGTCGTATTTAACTAAATTTTTGTAATATTCACAATTCATCAACAAATAAAATATCTCTAAAAAATACCAAATCTACACCTAATGATAATTTATAGATTCTAAATAAAAAAATTTTATTTATTTTAAAAAATAAAATTGTCAAAATTGTCAAAATTTTGTTTTAAAATAGGTGCACTATTAAAAGGGTGTAAAACTCATTCTTTCATGTAACACCAACTAAATTTTCTGTTGTGTGTAGAGTAAGTTAAACTTTGTGTTGTATATGAAAAGAAAAAAAATTATTATAACATGAAAATATTATAATATCATTTGGTGTTACATATACCACCCGATCGTAATGTAAAATTAAATCCTCTCCCACTCGTGGGAAAATTAATTCCACTCCCACTTAAGGGAAAATGGAATCCAAGGGAAATCTACATCCACTCCCACATAAAATGAATGTTACATAAAAAATATTACGAATAAAAATATTTTAAAACACTATAAATTATTATTACTCAATTTTATATTAAATAGAAAAATTTAATTCCTATGCTAATTTATGGGTAATCATCAATTCATAAATTTAAAAAAAAGTAATGTTATTCTTTCAAAAAAATAAAATTTATCAATTTTCTAAAATAAATTATACAATCAATTACTAATTTTCATCAATTCCCTATTATGCTAAAATTGAAATTCTATAGGAAAGGGATTTTTTTCTAAACTCCATAAAAAATAATTATCCATTTTTATTCCCTAATTAATTGGGTTTTCATAATACTATTGAAAGACAATTCAATGAAAGAAAGAAATTTAAGGGTTTATCAAATTGAAAATTTGAACTGAACCACCTACGTTAATCACTAAAACATGTATCACAACACCAAAAATGGAATTTTCAACTGAATAATGATGTAAATGTATATCAACAAATAAAAACATCATTCATGTTACAAAATAAGGGAGTTTAGATCCAACGAATAGTTGTTGATCTAACAAACCCTATGGAGGAATGAAACAGGGAGAAGGAGAGAATGAATAGATGAAGATTCTTTTTTGGAGAGGGATACAACGTGGTTCTCCATGCTTTGATCCTTGTATTAACATTTTTAGAGGAGTCAAAATTGGTTCTTGAGAGACCCCAAGACCAAGTATTTCATAATACCCTAGTATAGGGTCAAGGTGGAGGATAAACATTGTTTTTCAAATTTTCTAATTAATTTTCAAAAATAATAATTCTTTTGTGCATGGTATGCAGGGAAGGGATACATGGTTTCTCAAAATGTGCACCCAAATAATGTTCCACTATTATGGGGGACAATTTCTAAATGTTAATTACATGGTTTGGGAAATAATGTGCCTACAATGCAATACACTTTATCCATGGTGTGCACGATTTTAACTAGTTGGGTGCACAGTTCGAGAAATAATGTGCCAACCATGAACATCTCAAAATTATCCAATGTTAACTACTTTACAACTAAAATAACTTGTGTCCAACCCTAACCAATAGTTGTAAAAAATATGGGCCAGGGGTTAATTTAAAATCAGTAACCATGTGTTTTATTATATCCTCTTGTATATAAGTTTCAATGTATATCATTCTTGTGTGACTTCTTCATCTACTAAACCATCTTGAATTCATGAATAATAATTTTTAGTCACCATATTACCTAGGGTACTCAAAACAGTAATAAATACTACATAACAACACTTTTATAACACTATCACTTGACTTACACATGATGAGAACCAAATTAATCATCACATATATGGGGACACATCATTGAAATATCCATCCAAACAATTTCAATAGCAATAAACTTGTTATTATTTTTATTCTCTATAGGGACACATTTTTATAGTGATAACTTATATCATTGAATTTCCCATTTAATATCCTTATTGAGACTAAATATAACTCAGTCAACGAGGCACCCATGTCTTCTCCTTCATATTTTTACAATAGTACTTTTGATATTCACAAAAATAAAATTATTTCTTCTTCCCCATGATGATAATAAATGAATATGTATTATAAGGGTGATATAGTCTAAATTTTTTATCATTCCTTCCAAATATTTTCTTCTCCACATTTCATTCAAAATCAGAGCATGATCCAATTTTTGGATAAAGAAAAATTCAAATGATTTTTATATTATTAGGCTTTTAATTGATAATCATTATGTATATAAATGTTAACCCGATGTAGAAAATAAAATTTATTTATCCACAATGATCAATGATGTCACACCCTAAGTCTTTAAAATAATACAACACTTAATAGTTTTCTTAGCACGCATAACCAATCTTTACGAGAATTGGGATATACTACTAAAATATTATTATTTAAATGTAATTTTTATAACATTGTATATGAATTAGAAGGTATGAATTGGAAAAAAATCTATGAAATACATATAATGAGAAAACTCAATAAAAATATAATTTTTAATGATAAAGAAATAAGAACTAAATTTTCGATAATGTTATTTTATGATTAAAATATTCAATTTCGTCAAAAATAATTTTTATTAATTTTTTTGAGTTAATATTTTTAAAAAAATTCTATTTTTTAGAAACATTTGTTTAATGACACTGTCGGGTACACGACTCATTACTACATGACGTGTACCAACCATACACGGCGTGTTCCTAAAGTTACTATGAAGGCAATTTGTTCTACTCACATGGTCAGTGACACAGCCTGAAAACTACATGGCGTGTATCCAAAAAGTGCACGCTGTGTATTTAGGGTTTTTCTGGGCAGTAGATCAGAAACTGCACAGAACCCCAGAAACACTAAAACAAGGAAAAGAGGTGCCAAATTACGATTCGTGAGGGCCCATACTCCCCATAAATAAAATCTTGTGATCTCCTACAGTCACAAACAAGGGAAAACAAATTGCTCTCTAACATAACAAAAGGGATTCTATCAGGCATCTATCACAACAACATGCATAATCTACACGATGTATATCACAACAACATGCAATCGCTAATGCACCCTAGATGGCATGGAAGGAATGAATGACATGTGATTCTACAAGTTCTTATATGATGCACGAGATGGCATACCCTCATATCATTGGGTTGCGAAAGAAATAGAACCAAAATATCAAAACAACAATAGCAAAAGTCAGGTGAATCACTCTAGGTGAAGTCATATCAACCGTAAAATCTCAAAATCGGCAAACTGCAATTAATGAGGTAGTATGGATTTTCCCTATACATGGGTTAGCTACTACTGAGCATAGCTTAATACCAAGTACCAAATCCATTCTATCCCTGGCTAAAGTCTCTAAATAGTAAAGCAAGAGACATGAACCACTCTGATACGACTTTGTAATGACCCGAATCCGGAACCCATCCACTGGTGCCCCATACCCGGTTCGCCACATGACCACAAGCACATTTCCCCAAATGCCAGAGGATTCCAACTAGCAGTGAGGGCCTTGGTGAGTTAGTGGGGAAACTAGTCCCTCATTCGGTAAGGTATATAGTGGAAGAACAACCAGACGCAATAGCGGAAACAATAACAACATACAACAACTGAACTGAACAGCGGAAGCAATGTATAAAATTGTAATGATGAAACATGGTACATATGTCTATGGAAAGCAGTAAACAAACCAACGTGCTGAAATACAACTGAGAAACAAAGTGAAAAACATACCAAAGTAAACTCCTCAGCATCTCAAGCCATGGCTCAGTCCCATGCTCTCCAACTCCAGTACAATCAAGAACCTAAAGTAGAAGGGCACTTGCCCTTATCTATACCTCTAGCAATAGAGTC
Source organism: Viscum album (assembly GCA_963277665.1). Taxonomy (NCBI): domain Eukaryota; kingdom Viridiplantae; phylum Streptophyta; class Magnoliopsida; order Santalales; family Viscaceae; genus Viscum; species Viscum album. Next base: position 1,121,118,942 of record OY728120.1, read on the forward strand.
TGCATGGACCCAAAAGCCTGGCCCAAACAGGGTGTGAGATTCAATCCCAATAGGCAATCACCCAAAGATATGTTCCTAACAGTAAATGAATACAGGGAAAGTAAAAGTGCAAAAAGAAGTAAAAAATAAAGCACACAACAGCTACAATCCACAGTTCTGCATAAAAGTACACAACCGCTACAACAAACAATAGGAAGAAAATAGGTAACCCTCTGGGTAGCTCTCTCAGCCCATCCCCTATGGTTCAACCAAGGTACTATCAACCCTCTAGGAGGCACACACAGTCTTACCCCTCTAGTTCTGCTATGAAAATAATAGACTCCTTGAGGAAGAACTCACCGTAAATTCCCCCTATAGTCTTGGGTCAAACTAAAGGCTCTCTGGGGAAGCACTCAATGTCTCGTTCCCCCTGTGGCCCATGTCGAGGAAATACAGACTCTCTGAGGAAGCACTCATCGTCAACTCCCCCAGTAGTCTCGCATCATACTTAAGACACTCTAGTGATTCCCTTACGTCAATTCTCTCTATGTTCTACAACACTAGGTACTCACGGTCCTGTGTGGAAAAGAACATGCTCATCACATGTACATCGTCCAAGTAAACCTCAAGAACTACTTGCTTATAAGTCTAAGGCTCCACAAGAATACAAAGAAATAGTTCCACTATCCTACAACTAGGCATGGAAACTGGAAAATGCTAAATAGTACAACGAGCATGGAAAGGAAATATAACCACAAACAAATTACTCTATTCACAATCATAAACCTCTACTACAACAATCAATAAAATCAGGCAATCAGCTGGGGCAAAACAGGAAACCCACAATTCCCCACCAAAGGGAATTTGTGGAATTTCCACAAAATACTCATCAAATTTCGAAAGAAAGGCACAAACCACCTACCTCGATCCTAGGATATCGATATACGTGAACCACGGCGATTGATTCCCCTTAGAACACCGTAGATCTAAGAAAACACACAGAATGATCAACCCACGATAACTCAAAAATGAGGAGGAATCATAAAACAAAGATCAATCAGAAGGAAGAACTCACCGATGCGATTCAAACGCAATCGATCATGCCTGAATCGGAGAACATATGAAAAGGCAGAAGCTCGTCAATGATCCAGTCGTTTGGGTTGCTCTCGGACAAACGAGACCACAATGAAGACACTTCTGTGCATCAGGTGCGACCCCGGTTCATTTAGTGAAATAAAAAGAAAGTACACGGCATGTACTGGGTCTTTTCCATACTCTGCCAAAATCGGCCTCCACGTCACCCCTATACACCGTGTGTGTGGCCCGGGCATGGCCAGCACACAGATTCGAGCCAGAGAAGAGTACACGGCATGTGCTCAGAAAGTACACGGCGTGTACTTCGAAAATTTCCAGAAAGTTCATTTTTCTTAAAAACTCCATAAAAAGGAAAAACATACATGAAACGAAGATCTCGGTTTCTACAGAGGGAATGAATAGAACTTACTAAAAAATAATTACACATGTTTGTTGAATTTTATAACTTTTATAGAATAAATATTAGAGGCTTAAAATAATAATGAATCTGATTTTAAGCATGAAATACTATAATGTTATTTAAAAGGTCAATTTTACACCTTTTCAAGGAAGACCCTTTATAAATAAAGTTTTGGTCAATTTTTTATATTCTAATTGAAAATATAAACTTCTTATTTAAAATATAAACATCAAAATTTACTTTTGGAAAATGTTAGATAGTTTTCTAATAATGTTCATTTTTTGATGATTGTTGAAAAATACTACATTTTAATTCAAAAATGCCATTAAATATAATTTATTCATATGATTATAATTTTCTTATAATTAGTTTTAATGTGTAATTATATTTTATTTTTATCATTTAACCCAATTTTTGTCATTCAAAATAATTTCATTTTGAAAATGGACATCAACACATGTCAATCTTATGGAAGTGTTTACTTCTTAAAAACATGTTTTTTTGTTTTGAAAATAAGAATTAATTTTAATTTAATTAATGAAAGTACTATGTTTTGAATTTTGAAAACTGGATTACAAATTTGGAATCAGGATGTAATAATTGTTTAAATAGGAAACTTTTATTTTTAGACATTTTTGAATAGTAACTTCAGCAAATATTTTATTTACCATGGTTAAAGGGTAAATTTGGTGGATAAGGGTAAAAAATAATATTATAATAATATTAAATTACCTTAACACATGTCTAAACCCTATTGAATAATAAATTTCTGACCATGTAAATCTTTGGGTCGATTTTGGGACCCCATGTAGCCACTTTTAAGTGGAAATGACATTTTATTAAAATAAATTTAAAGGTAAGGAAAATATAACATAAACACATATCTTTTTGTAAAAAAATTTATATGGGGTTATATATGTGATATTTTTTACTATAAATAGTTATTATAAGAATAAATTGATTTGATAAATCATGGACTATTATTTATAAATTTTATAAATTAATTAGATAAATTTAATTATGACACAATGATGATACAGTGATTGCTTCATGAAAAAGGATAAAAAATGTTATTAAAAATGTTAAAATAAATGTAATTTCATTATTTTGATATTATAAACGAATTTTATAGATGATATATACATGTTATATTTATATTAATGATTTTTTTTTTAATAAATCACGTTTTTTTAGATTTTTAAAATTTTCAAGATATGAATAGTGTCAAAATTGACATAATTCATTTTTTAAAATATAAAATATTTCTTTAAATATTATAAAATTCAAAAAACATATTTGTCCCAATTTTAATCCGAAGTCTAAAATTTTATTATTGACTCATTAATTTGATATATTTCATGTTTCGGTATCTATCTTGATTCGAAATGTGTGAAATTCTTGATAAAACAATAAGATTAAAAAGGGTTAAACAAAAACGATAAGGATTAAAAAAATATGAAAAAACCAATCCAATTCTTATTAAATGATTTTATTTCGAATTATATTCATATTATATTATAATTTAATAAATATCGGACCTTTTGAAATCAAAAATAATTTTATAATAAAATAATACTTTCAAACATTCTTAAAGAGCCCATCCTCTCTCTTATAAATTGCCACCCACTCTAACCCATTACACACACCTCTCAAACACCACGGATAATCTAAAATCATCTCCAAGATGTTACTAACATCCGCCTATTCTTCCTATAATCCTTACCCTAGTCATAACGAAATTCAAGATATCCCATAGGCTCAAATAAAAATAAGTTACCCAATTTGTGGTAACGTCTTTTCTCAAGTTTCTTTCTATTATTTTTCCTTCTCCACACCCTGTGATATTATTAATCAATGTTTATATAACAAAACCAGTATCATCAATATACTTGTTTGTTGTTATGAGATGTATTCGAACTATAGTTACACACAACTCCATATAATGGATTTAGAACATATTATTTCTCTGGACAACCCACTAAAGCCTAAGAAAACGACGATTGTTGGATTTTTCCGTACCACCTCTCATAGTGGCCATTATGTTGTAAATATAATTATATATGATAAATATGATACTTATTTTAAATCTGCTATTCTGTAATTCTCATTTAAAACACACATTTACAATTTTCATTTGGTATAAATATGATAATTTAATTTGAGGAAGTGCAGACTACCGCCCCCTCAATGTGATATGACTCGGTGATGCCATTCATGGAACTTATAAAGGATGGAGTTAATTAATATATGTAACATATGAAAAATATAATATTATACTGGAATCGAAGCTTACCTATGTATCATTATCTTTTCATTCCATTAAATATTAAATAAAAATGAAAGTAGCGTTCACGAATACATATAGCTTTCCACCTCCACGAATTGTGAATTTTATTTATTATATCCAAATGATATGGACTATTATAAATACATATATACAAGATATATATGATATATAATATATCTAAATCAATTATATAATTCTAGATATAATTTAATATTGACCACATAGACTATTTATAATTATAACATGTTTATTTTTTAGTCAAATTCCAAAAAATTACAAAACGTATGATATAAATAAAATAATTAACTAATTGTTATTTAAATCTAATATGTTATATTAAAGGATTAAAAAAATTGAAAAATGTTCTGAAGTAATTAGAAATTATCTTATGTTTATTAGTTTGGAAATTAAATAATGAATGAGTCATGTCGGACACGAGGTAAGGGATCCGTACACCCTTTTCTTTTAATCGAAGAATTCTTTTATGTTATGTATTTAAATTTAAATATTCAAATCTTGGGAAATGTTATTCTATATCCTTATTGTTGTAAATTTTTTCATGTGATGATATACCCTTTTATCTCCCATCATATCATTTTCTGATTTTTTTTATGTGATGTTGTTAGGCTACCAGATTATGTTAATGGAACAAACAAAACCAATTTCAATTAATTGGGTTCATCTTATAGTTCATGATTATGTGTGTCAGGACCCATTCCCAGGGACCCATGTCGTGACTACCCCAATCCCGCCTTCTATAGGCCAGGGGCTAGAGACTGGCACCAAAGGATAAAATCCCTATTAACTGGGAAGGCATTGCCTTTATAAACTGCAAACACAAACAACAGAGTACGAGATGGACGTAAACACTAAGTAAAAAATGTATACAAAAGTGTGCTGGAAAGTAAAAAGGGTTAGAAATACACGACTAACTATAAAGTACAAGTATAAATGATAAAGGGATAAAACAACTGAATGGTGAAAGCATCTCCTGGATCGTCCACCACGGATCCAACCTGAAGGGTAGGTATATATGGCCTCCTCAGCACTCCATGTCCGTCAGAATCCTCCATGTACTGTCTCGTCATATGGTGCACCTCTGGGTATCTTCCAGTCCTGGCGCTCTCTGCCTCCGTCAGCATTGTCCGTTGTCTTCATCCAACACAATTAGGTGCGGGCATAGCCCGTGTTGGGGTGAGTATAACGTTACTTAGTTGGGACCCCATGAATCTCATGGTCTCACAAAATCCAACAAGGATAAACCACAAAGTTGGAAATTGACAGATAGTCCAACATTGGTATATGGCCATACATATACCTAAGTTATCAGGTAATCCATCTCATTTATGTGGAAACACAACAGTTGCTGACTCAGGTCACACATGTAAATTACTTTTATAGAGTGATAGAGAAGATCAGATGTAGTCACTGATTTATCTATGCTGTCGGACCCACACAGGATCTAGAACAAGTAGTTGGAACTTTTGGACTCACATAGGATCCCGGAAATGTAGTGGGAGATATCAGAACCACACGGGATTCAGAACCAGGGAAGCTGTCGGTCCCAGATAGGATCCAGTACCAGCTATTTATTCGGACCGACACTGGATCAGAGGACAAATGTTAGAACTGTCGGACCAACATAGGATCAAGGAACAGTCGTCAGAGTGTAGCCAGCTGCAGGGTTTTCACATAGTAAGCTTGATTCCAGGAGGGTTCTCTCATCAATCCAAGAGTTGATACATAAACTACCATGTCATCTCATGTTGATGTATCCTGAATTCTCGTCTCATTAAAAGGAACACAACGCGACAGACGGTGCGTCAATCAGACCCCCGGTATGAAAGTTATTGGTATTTCCGTTCTGAGGACCAGATTTTATTCATGTTGAATCAAACCCCCCCAACTACATCCAAACATCATTTGTGGTATTTCAAAAGAACCGTCTTGCTCAAATCTTTCTTTCCCTGCAGACGGTTCGCCAATAGGACACTCATAGCCCATGTTATTTGAGAAAAGGTGATTTCCTGTCAAACGGGTCCGGACTAGGGTCTGACCCGGTCCACTGGTCCAACCCAGTTCACTGGTCCGACCCAGCCCAAGGGGGCGGCCCAACCCGAGGGGGAGGCCTGACCTGAGGGGGATACCCAATGGAGGGGGTGGCCCGGCCGGAGGGGGCTTCCCTGGATGCAGGGGTGGCCCAGCCCGCGCTGGGTCCAGCCCGTGATGGGTCCAACCCGGTGGCCCGCGTGGCCTTTCTGCTAGTCTGTGTGGCCTGGCTGGCACCCCGCGTGGCCTAGTCGGCAACCCGCATGGAATGGATGGCCGGCGGCTAGCGGCGCTCTCCCCAGCCACGTTGGGGGGGGGGGGGCGACGTGCCCCTATCTCCCTAATGGAACTGGCGCTAGGCGTTGGTTCGGAAACTTGTGGGACCTGGGAGGGTCCCGCCTTTTCCAGTTGGTCGCGTGGCCAGCCGATTTGCTCCGCCGATGGCCGGCCCAGCCGACCGCTTTTTCTCCACCGTCGCGGCCATGGGGTCTCAGCTTCTTCCTATGTGCAGCGTGATGGCATTTTGCCTCTCTGGTGCCCTGAAGAACTCCTTTGTGTACCATTGTGGCTAGGGGTGCAGCCTCTTCCTTTGTGTGGTGCGACGGCGCCGGGCCCTTCTAGTGACCCAATGGCCCAGCATCGCTGGGTTTTTCATGGTCGGCCCATCTCCGGCCGCAGTCAGCTCCTCCTTCGGTGACGTTGCGACGCCACCCTTGTCAACAAGCGATGAAAAACAGAGGGGGGGGGGGAGGGGGTCAGGCCAAGTTCGTGCGGTCCTCATCCTCTGCGTTATGATGATGAAAATTGAAAAAAAAACAAACACTGATTGAAAATAGATAGAATGGGAAAAAAAATTAATTCCAATCCCCTACCTCGTATCGTTGTTCATTGAAGATGTCATGGAATTAGGGATGTCGATTCATTGAAATCGGAAATGATGAAACTGAGGATGGTGTCGCCATTGTTATCCAAGGTGAGTTCTCCCTCCATTGTTTTAGTTGAAGAAGTAAGATGATGTTTGTCGTTCTTCGGTGGTCATTCCTCGTTGGCAAGTTCTTTCTTCTTTGGTGTTCTATCTCCAACAGCTCCTCAATTCTCCCTTCCAACAAAAGAATGATGCTAACAAAATGAAATAATATATTTTCTATTATTATAAATGTTGGAATGAATTCAAAATATGGTGTTTAATTAAATGAGATAACTCACTTAGTTAATGGGGTGGAGTTGGCTCAATAAATTAGTGGGGAGGGTCAAGAGTTTTCTCTACTAAAATGGGAGTTAAAGCGGTTAAAATTCTTGGGTGGTCCCCACTGAAATTTATCCTACCAAGGGAGGTTATGTTCGGGTGGGCCCCACAACCATAACCTCTCATGGGAGGTTAAGGTGTGGTGGCCTCCACCCCCAACCTCCACTTGGAGTTTCTAGCCACCAAATATAAATAAACTACACACATTATTTTTATTTAATTTATTATTTAAAACACAAAAACTAACTTTCATTATCAACCAACTTCCATCGAGTATAAAGTATTCTTAAGAGAATAATGATGCTTCATGTTCAACGGTGCCCTCATATTTTAATTCTACACTTCGGTTCAGAAGTTATAAAAACCCAACCATACGTTTACTGAACCTACATGTAAAAACATCAGAAATTGATTCTGGGCACACCGGGCCTCGAAATCAAGAGCCTTAAATTTTTGAGGACTCATAAAAACACAATGTATATAAGAAAAAAAAATTCCACGGAATTTCGGGGTCTTTATATTCTCTCCACCTCATGAATTTATGTTCCTATAAGATACAACTCGAACAATGGGAACAAATGGGGGTACTGAGCATGCATCAGAGGCTCCCACTACCATGTTCTCTCCTGGAGGTTCCCGTGCTGCCAGCGAACACGCACCAGACGTATCGACCGTCCAAGTAGGACCCTATCTTGCCAATCCTCAATATCCACTGTAACCTCCGTAAAAGTCTCCCCATCGTCAAATTCCAGCTCTCCATGGTCGATGATGTGGGAAGGGTCGTGCACATATCTCCTCAGCTAAGATACACGGAAGACATTATGCACTCGGTGCAACTGAGGTGGAAGATTTTAGAAATAATCCACCTCTCCAACAATAATGAGAATCTGGATAGATCTGATGAATGTCAGAGATAACTTTCCACCTCAGAAAAATATCCATAGACCTCATCGAGTAGAGATACAGAAAAAGACATGGTCACCATCTTCAAACTCTAGAGGCCTTCATCTCCGATGAGCATACGACTTCTGCCTACTCTATTCAGTCTTCATCCACTCTTGGATGATCTTCACCATCTTTGTAATAGCTCGTAAAATCTCTCGTCCCCCCCAGTGCTGACTCCCCAGGGTTTATCCTGCACAAGTGGGATCTTCAAGGTCGCTGGTACAATGCCTCGAAAGGTGCCATCCCTATGGTGGAGTGATATGTCTTTTTTTAGTAAAATTCCACAAAAGGTATGTGATCCTCCCAGCTATGACTAAAGTCGACGACACAAGTAGGGAGCATGTCCTCGAGGGTCTAAATGGTCTGCTCAGTCTGACCATCAGCCTAAGTGTGGAAGGCGGTGCTCAGATGTTGATGTGTCCCAAAAGCTTCCTGCAACCCCTTCCATATCCAGGAATTAAAGCGTGGGTCACGATCAGAGACAATAGATGAATGTAATCCATGTATCCTCACAATATCCTTCATGTAGAGGCATCCCAAGCACTCTACTAAACCCTACTCTCTGATCAGTAGGAAGTGAGATGACTTGGGGAGTTGGTAGACGATCCCCCAAATCGAGTCGTGACCCCAGGATGTACGTTGAAGACCCATCTCGAAGTCCTTGGATATCCCATCCCACTTGCACTCTAGGACCTCTAATGGTATTACCATGCCTACTGGTACCTGGTGCTTCGCCTTCAGTTGCTGACAAGTGAGGCATCAAGAGACAAAATCTGTTATCGCCTTCATCATACATGGCCACCAATGCAGTCTTCTGAGGTCCTAATAAATCTTTGCCACACCTGGATGTACCAATAGAAGGGAAGTGTGGAACACCCTCAACACTTCCTCCTGAAGTGCTACTGGTACCTTGGTACGTCCTCTGAAGAGAATGATGTGATCTCCACCTTCAGAAAATCCCTCAAGTCCCTACCCTACGGAAATCTATGCACTTCGTGTCTTTTAGTCAGCATCCCCATGTTGTGCCTCCCTGACTTGCTGAAGAATTGGGGGAGTGATAGTAAGAGACTGTATAAAGGCCTCTCCATCTCTATCCACAAAGGATATATGCACGGAAGAAAGCTACTCTGTCGCCTCTCCTAGCAGCTGTAAACCAGATCTCTTGCTGAGTTCATCTGCTACAACATTCCCCTTCCCAAGAGTATAGACTATCTTGAATTCATAGTCCTAGAGGAACTCAAGCCATCTCCAGTGTCTTAGGTTCAGTTCCTTTTGAGAGAAGATAAACCTGATACTCTTTTCATCCGAGTATATGGTAAAACATTCACCCATTCGATAGTGTCGCCACATCTTCAAGGAAAAGAACATTGCTTCTAACTCCAGGTCATGGGTAGCGTAGTTCTACTCTTGTTGTCTCAGCTTTTGAGAACCATATTTGATCACTGCTCGCTCCTGCATCAGGACACACCTGAGTCTGGTCCCTGATGCATCGCAGTAGACTATGTACCCTATTCCTTCCTCTGGAAGGCACCTGATGGGGGGACTAGTCAGCCTCTTCCTCAGCTCCTGAATGATTTTATGGCATCTCTCAAACCATATGATGGGTTTCCCCATCATTGTCATGGATTATAGAAGTGCTGCAACCTTTAAAAAATCTAGTACGAACCTCCGGTAATATCCATCCAAATCCATGACACTTCATACCTCCATCACATTCTTGGGTGGCTCCCAAGAAAGTTCCACCTCAATATTCATTAGATCCACTATATCCCTAGCCTCTGAGATAACATTTCTGAGAAAGTGAACGTCTCAGATCTAGAACTGGCACTTCGAGAGCTTACCATAAAGTTGGTGCTATCGAAGTGTGTCTAGTAGCACACCCAAGTGGTAGGCACGATCATCCTCAGTAATCAAGTAGATCAAAATGCCGTTGATGAAGACTACGACAAATAGATCAAGGTATGGCTGGAAGATCCTGTTCATGAGTCCCATGAACACTACTGGTGTGTTGGTTACACCGAAAGGGAAAACAAAGAACTCGTAGTGGAAATACCGACACCTGAAGGTCGTCTTCTGCACATCCTCATCTTGAACTCTGAGATGGTGATAGCCTGATTTTTGGTATATCGTTGAGAACCACCGTGCTCCATTCAGCTAATCAAAGAGGTCATCAATCCTCAGAAGTGGGTACTTGTTCATCATGGTCACTGGGATCAAGTGACGGTAGTCAACACATAGCCTAAAGCTCTCGTCCGCCTTCTGGGAGAACAGAATCGGGGCTGCCTAGGGAGAAACATTGGGTTAGATTAATCCCTTCCCCTAAAAGTACTCTAGCTATTCCCTCAGCTTGTGAATCTCCCCGGGAAGCATAAAATATGCTGAAGTAGATATCTGTGTCGTCTTGGGGTACATGTCAATGTAGAAGTTCACCTCTCTTTGAGGAGGTAGTCCAGAAACATCGTTAGGGAAAAAATCCGTGTACCGGTCCACCACTACAGGATAGCTCGAACTGTCCACATCAACTGCCCTGAGGGTAAGGGAGGCCAACTGTTGAGTGATCGTCTACACCCTCCTCTGAGTATGTCTATCCCATGATAGGAAGTCTCCCTTCTCATAGGTGAAGGTGAACCTAGTCCCATTCATGCAGACACACCATACATTGCACCTAATACGGTCTATCGGATCATGGACTATAGATACCTAGTCCATACCCAAGATGACATCGTAAGTCCTCAACACCTCTACTAAGAGATCTCACCTGAAGCTATCGCCACCTAGAGTAAGCTCGCACTGCTGGCACCAGTGCATAATCCTCGAATCAGCTCCCGTATGATTCTCTAGCCGTAAGGATTGAACTAATAGGCCTCTCAGAATCTCTGAGTTCCGAACGAGGCATGTGTGAATGAAAGAGTGACTGGAACCTGTTTCTATAAGAATTGTAGCTAAGGTGGAGTAGAAACATATCGTACCTCGAATCATCTCCAGAGTTCCATGATTGTATGCCTTAGTTGGCTGAAGTTGAGCTCTCCCCTATCCACCTGCTCCCTGTGGTCGGGGTGGACCTTCTGGTGGTGGCGGCGGCAACACCTTGAAACGTCGCCCACCACCAAGTGCTCTACCATATCCACTTCCACGTCCACATGATCCCTAAAGAACGCCTCAATCGAATCTATGTCTCATTCTAGTTGGTCCATCGACCATCCGCTGATCATCCATACGGTGGGTCGGATAGTCACAAGCCATGTGACCCTCGCCGTTGCATGTGAAACACTGCATGTTCCTCACATGAATGGCTCTATCTCATGTGCCTCACACAACCAATATCGTGTCCTGAGGTCATCCACCATATGGTCTAGTTCTCTTTGACCTCTACGACATCTGTTTACTGCCTGCTACAGAAGACTCCGCTACATGATGCCTAGTGGTGGGTCTCGTTGCTGGTGACTGCTCAGCAAAGAAACTGTCCACTAAGAGGGCTCTCTACAACACCTCTTCCAGTGTTGGGATGCTAAGGGAATTCATCGAAGCTATGATCTATCGCCTGAGCCCCTACTCGAAGGTCTGGGCCCTGAATAATGGGTCCACCTCATATTTGTGGAGTAACGTGAGTGGTTAGAAAACCTCGCCGAGTACTATGACACTTTAATGGTACCCTACTGTAGATGCAGTAGCTCCTGGATCCGCACCACACATAGGGTGGCCGGGACAAACTCCGCCCGGAATAGGCTCTCAAAGTTTGCCTAGAGTAGCATCTCCTCGTCATGCACCTGGAGCATCAGGCTCCACCTTCTTCCTACTGATGCCTAAATGAGACTCACAACAAGGATCACCATGAGGTCTGTTGGTGTCCCTACTATCCTGAAGACTCTCACCACAGCCTCTAGCCAATCCTCAACTATATGTGGGTTTATCTCACCCCTAAAACTGGGCGGCCTTAGGTGTTGGAACTCGTGCAGCGCGCTCAAGCGGCATGCATCATCTACTTTTGGGGAAGGTGGAATCAGTGGCCCAATGGGTAGGGGTACCGCTGGAGCCTCCACTGTGATGGGGCCCTACACCGAGGCCTCGCTGCTCGGTGGGCTATAATTTAGTACAACTCTCGGCACCCTGGATGGCTGTCTGCATGGAGGCATCCTGAAAAGAAACTGGCGTGACACGATCAATAAGTTATACATGGTGAGCAGACTCAAAGATATCACAAAAAAATATAGAAACACGCACACTATTAGTGTTTTCGTGTACTGTGTCGGAAATAAGAAGTATGGGTCCTGGTGTATGGATATGTCGGCCACCGCACCAACCCTAGACTCCCTAAACCAAAAACAACACTCAGTACCCTTAACAAAATTGCTTCACTGAAAAGATATATTAGAGTCCTATGTTCTACGATATAACTGACTCCTATGATACCAAATTTTCATGACTTGTTCCCCAGGACCAGTTCCGTAACTACCCCAAGCATGTCTTCCATAGGTCAGGGGATGGAGACTTGCACCAAAGGTGAAAATCCCTAAAAACTGGGAAGGCATTTCCATTATAAACTACAAAAACACACAATAGAGTACGATTTGGAAGTAAACATTATGTAAAATCTGTATACAAAAAGAGTGCTGGAAAGTTAACTAGGCCAGAAATACAATCCCAATAGTAATGTAAAAGTACAACAGAAAAAGGGGCAAAATAGCTGAATGGTGAATGTAGCTCCTCGATCATACACCACAGATCCTAGCTGAAGGGTTGGTATAGAAGGATTCATTATAACTCCACGTCTGTAAGACACTTCTGTGTACTATCTCATCGTAAGGTCCACCTCTGGGTACTGTCTAGTCCTGGTGCTCTCATCCTCCAACAGAAATTTTCGTCGTCTGCATCCAACACAACGAGGCACTGGCATAGTCCATGCAGGGGTGAGTATAATGTTACTCAGTAAGGACCCCGATACCCTAAAGGTCTCACAAAATCCAACAAGGATAAACCACAAAGTATGAAATCGATAGATATCCCTAATTAGGTATATGGCCATACATATACCTAAGTTATCAAATAATCCATCTCATTCAAGAGGAAACACAAGAGTTGTTGACATAGCTCACACAGGTATACAATTTTTGTAGAGTGACAGATATGATAAGATGTATTCCCTGATTTATCTAAGCTATCAGACCTACAAAGGATCCAGGACCAGCGGTTGGAACTGTCGGACCCACAGAGGATCTAGGAACCGTAGTCGGAGCTATTAGACCTACTCAGGATACAGGTCTAGCTACTCTGTCAGACCCACACATGATCCAGGACCAGGGATTTATCCGGCCCACACAATATCAAGGAATTGATGTGAGAACTATCAGACCCACACATGATCCAGGAAAAGAAGTCAGAGCACAGCCAGCCGTAGGGTTTTCAGACAGTATGCTTTATTCCTGGAGGGTTTTCTCCTCAAGCCGAGAGTCAATACATCAAATTCCATGTCGTCCTAAGTTGATGTATCCTGAAGTTCCATATCGTCAAAAGGAACACAACTCAACAGACAATGCCTCAATCAGACGCCTCATTTAAATGTTATTGGCATTTCTGTTCTGAGGGCCTGGTTGGATTTAGTTTGAATCCAACATGACCATACCCCAACTACGTCCAAACCTCAAGTGGGGTATTTCAAACGAACCATCTTGCTCCATGCTTTCCATCACCACATACGGTTCTCCAATCAAACACTCGTAGCCCATGTTATGGGTGAAAATGTGATTTTGGGTCAAATGGGTCGAGACTAGGGTCTGAATCGGTCCGCAGGTCCGACCCGGTCCATGGGTCCGACCCGGTCCGTGGGTCCTACCCTGCCTGAGGGGGCGGCCCAGCCATAGGGAGTGGCCCTGCCAGAGGGGGCGGCCCGACCCGACGGGGCGGCCCGTGCTGGGTATGTCCCGTGCTAGGTCCGGCCCAAAGGCCCGCATGGCCAGGCCTGCAGCCCGCTTGGCCTAGCCGGTGGCCCATGTGGCATGGAAGGTGGCCCCGTGGCCTTTATGGCCAGCGGCTGGCAGCTCCCACCTTAGCCACGTAATGGGGGAGATGTGCCCATTGTTTCTCGAATAGAACTGGTGATAGGTGCCGATTCGGTAACCTGCAGGAAATGGGAGGGTCACGCATTATCCAGCTGGTTGTGCGGCCAGCCGGATTGCTCTTCCAGTAGCCAGCCCAGTCGGATGCTTTTCCTCCATCCCCATGGCTAGGGGGCCATGTATTCTTCCTCCTCAAGGCGTGATGAGACCGCGGGCCTCCGGGGGCCTGACAGCCACCTGTGTGTACCATCGCGGCCAGGGGCCCCGACCTCTTCCTTTGTGTGGTGTGACGGTGTCGCGCCCTTCAGGGTACCTGGTGGCCCTGTGTCATGGAATTGTTCATGATTGGCACAACGCCTTCCGTCGTTTCTCTACCGCAGCTCGTCGGTCACGGTCCTCTCCTCCAGTGGTGTCGTTGCACCACCTCCCTCGTAAACAAGTGAAGAAAAACTGAGGTGGGGGGGGGGGGCGAGTTCTTGCGGCCCGCACCCTCTGCGTTATGATGATAACAATTGGAAAAAACAAACCATGATTTAACAAGATATAATGGGAACAATAATTAATTCAAATGCCCTACCTCGTATCGTTGTTTGTTGACGATGTTGAGAAAAGGAGAACGTCGATTCATTGACGTCGAAAATGAAGAAGTAGAGGATAACGTCATTGGAATTCTTCAAGGACGGTTCTCCCTTCATTGTTCTAATTGATGAAGGAAGGAGGTGCTCATCATTCTTCGGTGGTTGTTCCTCATTGGATTGTTCTTTCTTCTTTGGCGTTATATCCCTAAGAGCTTTTCAATTATCCCTTACAACAAAAGACTGATGCCAACCAAATGAAATAATAGATTGTCTATTATTTTAATTGTTGGCATGAATTCAAAATGTGGGGTTTAATTAAATTAGATAACTCACTTAATTAATGGGGTAGAGTTAGCTCAATTTATTAGTGGGTGAGTTCAAGAGTTTTCTCCACTTAAATGGGAGTTAAAGGGGTTAAAAATCTCGGGTGGTCCCCCCAATTATTAATCCTTCCAATGGAGGTTACGTTCAGGTGTGCCTCACCACCATAACCTCTCATGGGAGGTTAATGTGTGGTGGCCCCCACCCCCAACCTCCACTTGTAGGTTCTAACCACCAAATAAAAATAAACAACACACATTATTTTTATTTAATTTATTCTATAAAACCCTAAAACTAACTTTCATTCTTGACCAACTGTCGTTGAGGTGCAAGTATTCTTAAGTGAATACGGGCACTAAAAGTTCAATGGTGCCCTATGATTTCAATTCCGAGCTCTAGTTCAAAATTTATGAAAACCTGCTCAAACCTTTACTGAACTTACCCGAAAAAAATTCATAAATAGATTCTGGACACACTGGGCCTCAGAATCAAGGACCGTAAATTTTCGCAGACTCGTAGAAAATCCCATGTATTTAAAAAAAATCCACTGAATTTATAGGTCTTTACAATGTCGTGTTGGGAATATGTTTGAATGAACTCTAATAATTTTATACTTAATATCCAATTATATTGGGTGTATTTATATTTTTTCCATATAATTATGTCACTGATTTATCCTTAACCTAATGGTACAATATTTGTAAGGGACTACATGTCAATCTCATTTCATTGAGGCATATCATGATATTTTAAAAAATTATTATTCTATAAGGTGTACATACATCCATTTCTATGTTTTATGTCATGAATTTATATATTTTCATGATATTTATTGTTTTCTTTGATGTTATTATTCAATGATTTTTATTCAAGAGTACCTCAAGTGGAAAATAATTCTTTAACTAAAACATCATTTTAAATGTTTTAATGATTTAATATCATAATTCCTTCTATTTAATGGACATGTTTTAGAAATTATTTTAAGGATTTATTCTTATGTACATGATTTTTTTATAGTTTATATTCCATTCAAATGTTTTAGAGTAATAAGTGACACTTTGAATCATAACAATTATTTTTGATTTGTTTAAAATGAATTGATTTTGTCAATATCTTGAACTGATATCTTGTGAATGAAATGTGGAAATATTATCTTTCAATTATTCTAGTTTTATGTGTTATTTATATGTCATGGTTTTTTGGAATTGTTGGAGTATATGGGTGGTTCCGTGAAAATCCAAGGGAGGGTGAGCCCAAGATATCTCTCTAAAGAATTTGGTAATGTGAAAGAGGTAAATGTTAATATTTCTCCAAAGAGATTGAGGTAATATACTCTGATGGGTATTCCAAACGTAACTCTTGATGTATCTATGAAAGATAAAATGAATCTATGATATGGATTCAATATGTTACCATTATTTTTTTTTGATTTCCATGTGTTATTCATAAATCTTGTGATTTCATAAGGTATGTTAATGATATTTTGTTTTGTACATATTGATCCACTCAGTTTTTAATTATTTAAATTATAACCCTTACTAAGATTTTTATGCTCATCCCATGTTTTGAAATATTTTTCACATTGTATAAGGAAGTGAAAGAGAAAAGAATTATTCAAGAATATTTATATCAAAAAAATACACTTTTTCAATTTATGGAGTTATCTTATTGTGAAAAAATATGGATAGAGTAGAAGTATCTAGTTTGTAATTTTTGAGATGTAATGTTGTAGTTATTTCTTAATTCTCAAATTCTATAAACCCTAAAATATCCTCAATGTGAATTATTAACTTATTTCTAGATTATATAATGTTTAAGGCCGAGGCCTTATAGTGATAGTAGTTTTGGAAATCATGATAGATCCATAAATTTAATTGATGATTTCAAAATATTATATATGGATTTCGTGAGTAAATATAATGGGACATTTGGTATTTGAACAAGAAATTTATATTTACCTTAAGAAGTTTAATGATGTTATATTGGGAATTAAATAACATAATGTTATAATGATACATAGCTTCTTGGGCATGGTGGGATGTTTCTATATGTTCGTTAAGGATTTCAGGTAGCTGGATTCCATATTGAATACTCTAATGTGAATAGAAGTAATGTTATAAAGGGACATTAAATGTCATATTTATTTTTTATTTGTTAAAGAATATTTTGACATATTACTTAGTGTTGACTTTTCCAAAGTCTAGGTTGGGGAATGTGAACTTTTTTATGTATCATGTGCTAGTATGGGATGATTTCTTATAGATAACGATCGTGTGGTAGACCATGTTTCTATATATTATTGTTCCCATTAGGAGATTTATCTGACCCTTGATCTCAAACTCACATTTATGGTGAATCCAAATAATATTTGGAATCATTACCTTCTCATCAAAAGATTACCATTTATTTCAACCATAAAATCTTGAGCTATATATATTCTCTCAAAAAGAATTGAATGTCGTTTTTTATTTTTTGAATGTGGTTTTTTATTTTTTGAGTAGTAATCATCCGACCTTGGATTTGAGATAATAATTACAAGAGAAAAATATGATGGATTTCCTTGCATAGATGAATTTGGATGTCGAGGAGGTTGTGACTGAGATTGTTCAATAAAATATTTGGTTGAACTATGATCTTCTCAAGAAGTTTCATTAGAATAATATCCTTAATGATGAATTATTTAATATTGGTGACTATTTTTATATTATGGCTCCCATTTTTGAGTGGTATTTCTCCTATTAGGGTATTATATGTTAAAAAAACTATTTGGTTATACCTCTTATGGTGATATAATCTATGATGGTGGATTTTTTCTTAATTCCAAGTGTGTGGTACTCCCTCGAACCTTGAAGATGTTCTATGTTATGAGAAAAAAATTATAGTGTAATGGAATGAGATGATACATTTTTTACTTTTATTCTCATCGCTATTCCTGAAAAAGGATATATCCAAGAAATAAAAACCTTATTGTTTACTTATTTACTTCTGGTGTTGACATGGGATTAGGATGAGATTTATATAAATTTCATGATGGGTTACAGCATACCCTTTAGAAGAAGAATGTTATATTGGTTTTGATAAATATTAAGACCATATAATCTCATATTATACCCATTTTAGATACATCTAATGTTTAGGACATGGCATATTTCTAAGTAAAGAATATTATTTATTTTCATGGAATACTTTACACTGTATCCTTTAATAGGGACTCTAATTTTACATATTTATTTTGGAGAGTATTCAAGGAGGAAATGGGATCCCATGTAAATTAATTCTATGTGTGCCAACCAGATATTAATGGTTATAAAGAATAAGGTATATTTATTATTTTGTTCATCCAATGTGCATAGATTCTTAAATTCAGTTGATCTTGGGATGATCATTTTTGACTGTTTCCTTATAATAATAGTTTTCAAACTACTATAAAAAGGAACCTTTTATAAATTTTATTAAATTACTTGTATATATACTCATTATATGATAGAGATCGGTGAATTATCTTTGGGTTTACGCTTTTAGTGAAGGATATTAAAGAAATGATACATGTAATTCCTCATAGGACAATGACGGAATATATTCATTACAAATCTTATGTTGATTTTTATTAATTATTGGTAGTTTTTAGTTATTGTTAATTTGTTCTTGAAAGATTAACCTTATTTATTTCACCAACGACATGATAAATAGGGAAAGAATATACCGAGGTTTTTCAGGCCATTTTAGATTGTTCAGTATATGGGGAAAGTGCCTTACCATTTCACACCTCCAAAATTATTGACATTGATCTACAATGTGGTTTATCTATCATACCCCATGAAGTGTCTTTCTAACCATTCTCATGTCCTCATATGGGAAGATATTTATATTGAACCATATTTTTCTCTAAAATAGAATCTAGTGGGGATTATTGATTCTGAGACCAAGGTTCTTCTTGGGAAGTTCGTACCCTTGGTTTGTGTGATATGGAATCATGGTTGTGATTTTCATGTGACTTGGTATAGTGTGTAACAGATGAGAGAGAAGTGTACTAATCTATATGATATATAATCTTTTTAAAATGATTTCTATGGATCAAAATCTTTTATAGTGGGGATGTTTTAATATCCCATTACAAGATTTGAAATATTTATTAACCATGATTTTGATCATATCTTGATATGGGATATCTTGATTTATTTTGGTTTGGTTTGGGAATTTTGATATATTTTTGGGGCATTGAACGATTTGGGAAATCTAAGTGGTTTTTCAAGAAAACAATGATTCTATGTTCGACACATAATACGGGGCACAAGATTAGTCTAAACCATAAAACCACAAGTACATACCATTAACCAATATACACCGTTTTTATGGAAGTTTTGCAGTTAATTTTACAATTTGGCATGACCATAATAACCATACAAAAATATAATTGGGGATCATGGTAAGATTTCATGATTAATTCTAAATGTGCAGCCCATATAGGGATAATTCACATGATTTTTCATTTACAAGAAATTTTACATTAAAATCATTGGGCATAAAGTTTAACCCCTAATAACAACTCATTAAACGCTAATTTGATTCCATTGACTTTTGAATCTCTCAAAAGGAAATTTTGTCTCCCTAACCAATTCTTATGGAGGATCGATGCACTAGTGATTGAGTATGATCTCTTTCCTCTGATTTTTTATCCTCTTGTGTTGTTCCTTCCAATATCATATTATATACTTCCTAGAAAGTATCACATAATCATTTCATTGAAAGATATAATATCTATTTTTATAGGACCTTGATTATAGGTTTGATTACATGATCTCTTATGATTCTATTCTTTGTTGGTGGATCCCAGTCCAGGTGTAGTTTGATTTGATCTCGTAATTAATGGTGGGTACTTCCATAAGTGTTAACACTAAATTCAAAAAATAATATTTATTTAAAAATACCTTTTAATTTATTTTAAACACCATGTTATAGATGAGTATATGTTTTATATAAAAAGGTCATGGAATTTTGAAAACCCATCCATTTCAATGGAGTTAAAATAGATGGTCAAATTTTTTGAAAAATTACTCGTCAAATTAAAAGTGGATATTAGGGTGTGATTTTATGTAGATTAAGAATAAAATTGGATTAATGTTAATGATGATTTGAAAAATCATGAATTTTATGAAAACCTATATTTTAGTATTAAAATGAAATGGAATGATGAAAACTGATCATGGAAAATTAAACATTGAATAATGAATTGATTTGAAATGAGTTTTTTTCACGTGATTGATTGATTTAATTATTAGCACCCATGTGAGAATGGGTAGTTATTTGGTGAATTGGGAATGTTTGTTAGGGCTCTCACTCCATTTCATTGGATTGACTATGAAAACAATATCTATAAAACATTAGCATGAATTCCCATGACGGGTCCCCTAATGGGGTGTAGATGGATACTCATATAATTGGTTCCATAAGGGGGTGTTCATTTGAGGTTGAACAACAATCCTGATACTAAATTATTATATAAAATTCAGAGGGACATATTTCTAGAAACAAATGTAATTCATTGATTATGGGTGTAAGGATTTGTTTTGATTAACATGATTATAAAGGTAATTTATAATATAATTAATTTATTAGTGCAAAAAAATTATATAATGTGTCAATAAAAAATTCATTAAATTATTCTCTTGTGTATATTACACATTATTAATTTGAAATTGTGTTTATTGAAAGTATGTAAATTACATTTCATGCGTAATTTTATTTATATTCAATGAATAAATGGAGTATTTTATATAATTTCATATGGAATCTATAGTGGTATCCTATTAGTATCCTTTCTTAACTCCCAACTATTACATTTATCGATTTTTATATTATCATATACCATGTAAACTAATTGATATATTTTACTTGGAGGTGGTTGGGAAACATGATTTATAGACCATGGAGAGATGGAGGTGAATTTTAGAGAAGTGTTCCACTTATTATAAGTGATTTCAAATTTTAGTCTTAACAAGTGTAGTGTCCCTAATAATGTTCGCTTTGGGTATTATTTTACCTATTAGATTTTGTAAATCTATCTTTTAGGTTTGTTGGAATACCAACATATATCTTTTATCATCTTTTTAATGTGAAAATCATTTCCTTTTTAATATTTTAAAATGATAGGTTCTAATCACCAACCCATGGAAATCAGAAATTCCATTTGGTCTAGTAGAATACTAGCTAATTTATTATAATACATTTGTGTTTACGTTAGATCATGATTTTTTCTTTCAAAAAAATTATTTTGGAAAATTTCACACGATTCAAGCAGTTATTATATATCAATATTTCATGTATTTATAAAATTTACATTCATAATATTTTAAAATAAATATTGTTTTACTAAATTATTTGAAATTGTTAAAATATTATCTATCTCTACATTATTAGGATATGATTGAAAATATAAACCATTATCCATTTAAGGTTTAATTATCCTATTATAATATATATCATTCCCCTAAAGAGTAGAAAACATTATCATGGTAATCATAAAAAAGCATTAACATGTGTTAAAACAATGTTTTGAAAAATAAAAAACATTATAAACATGTTTAGATCACTCGGAAGAATATTTTTTCAACCAATAATAATCCTATAATATATTAATATATTTTGGATCCTTTTTTTGAGGAAAAAGTGTTTTTATTAATTTAATAATTTATGAAATTCTTGGGGTTCCCCTACCCTCACTTATAAAAGGGAATGTAATATGTTATTTTATTCAAATTAAAAATGAATTTTGGTTCATCCATGACCATCGAATATACCTTCATTACATACCAACACATTTTCTAATGTTTTTATTTTGATCAAAAAACATCTTAGGAATGTTTTTAGTGTAAACATCAAGATGTTGTCCGATGAAGAGGTATACTTCTTAAAAAATTAAAATTAATTTTATTACATATTATAACTCATTAAAATATTATTCAAACATACTAATATGAACATTATATTTCATATAGTATTATGTTTTATTATTAATGGAATGCCTATATATATATCTCTATCCTCTTAACCAAATGTTAAAAGAAAAAACTATTCATGTGTACACTAAACTACAGCCTTCCAAACAGATGTAATTCATTTTCCATAACATCTTATCATAGTTTTTTATGATACTAGATTTAATGAATATATTTATATATGATATTCATGAAACATTTTCTTCCAAATAAAATTAATATATCATAATTTTTCCATTCCATTCATTGAAAAAAAGATAATGTTTGTCATGCTTATGTTTGGATTACCGCCTCCCCAATGTGATGTGAATCATTTTAAATTACCAAATCTTGTGTATGAAAAATATAAGTGTATCTAAAGAAATATTATGTTATTAATTATATAATGATAATACTATAAAAATAAAATAGTACTTACCTTAATTCTATTACAGTCGTTGAATAATAGAAATGTCATTCATGTATACATTCGACCTATCATCTCCATGATTATAACACATTTCATTTTTCCAAACCTTATTTCTTGGTTGGTTTTAAAATAGTAATTGATGTATATATATTTTTATTATTTAGAGATTTTTATTTTTTTGATAATTAAATAGTAACCTCTTTGATTTTAATCAGCATTCTGAATTCATTTTGGATATTTCAGAAAAATATCATCAACACGTTTAACATGAACATAAATTATTAAATAAATGTATAATAATAATAAATAATTAAAATATAATGAAGAATTAACTTTTAAAATATTATTATGGAGGTAAATAATTGACACTGTTTTTTTATTAATGAACATTAATATTGTACAACATGAGTCGAACTTAGTTTAATGGACACTTTACATTAAAAACATCTTTTTAATTATATTAATGTTTTTGTTGAAATCTTGTTCTCTGTTTCCATTTTCTAAAAATTATATTATGGATTTTTTTATTAAAATAAATTATTTATTATGGAGATATTATATGAATTTTGAATTTATTTCAAATGTTTTTCAAACGAAATATTTTTTTCATGACTTATAAGATATGTTTTGACTTTCATTAAAAAGATAAAAGGAATGTTCTATTTTAACATATAATACGTAAATAGATTTTATCACTAAAAACCCATTTCTTATTTTTTATTTGATTATAAAACTCCATATTTTTATTATTAAAAAACAATACTCTTATTTTTATGGGAATTTTAGTGTTGAAAATTGGGTTTCATAATAATAGGACATATAAATATCCATCCAAAATTAAATGTTAGTTTAAAAGGATATTTTTATAAGTCTCATGTTAGAAATGAATGATTTTTTATATTTAATAAATGTCACAGTACTTTTTATTATTTACAATTAGGTGATCCAGATAAATCTCTCTCATGTGATGAGTAATTTTTATCTCTCTAGGTAATTATATTCAATGTTTTTTTATATTTTTTTCCCAAATGTAAGTGTTTGTGTTATTTTTATGTGATGACGATGAAACAAGGAAACAACATGAATTTCATATTACTTCTATTTTTTTATGGAAATTGTTTTATTTCTAAATTAAAGTTTTTGATCATTTAAAATGCATTATCATTCCGTTTTATAGTCACAATTTATGAATTTAACAAAACATTTTTCATATTTGATCAGGTTTTCAAAGAAATATTCATAAAATTGATTTATATATGAATTTTATTATAATGTGATCTATGAAAAACATTGGATTGTAAAGATGATTTTATGTATCAGAAACTGATTATTTGACCTAATATTTTATTTATTTTAATGGAATTATCTTTTAAGGATTTCATTAATCTAGAATGGACTATATGTTTTATTTTATTCACTTAATGTGATTTATATGACCATCGAACATTTTTAAAAGTTTTTAACATATTTCGAGTATTTTTAACAACAAAGAAGATTTAAAGTTTAACTTCAAAATGATTTTATATTAAAATAATACTTGTTTCATTTAAATGTTCTGTATTTTTAGAATAATAGATACAAAATACATGAGAACACTTTTCTATATATGTTTAATATATATGATATATGACATAACCATTTAAAACTATAAAACATAATAATCCTAGAATGTTATGAAACATATTATTAAATCAATAATCAAGTTATAGAATGTTAGTGGACGAGTTATTGATGTCTACAAATTCAAAAGAATGTATTAAAACTCAATTCTAATTTTTGTCTATTTCAAATAGATTTATCAAAATATAACATATCCTACACACATCCTAGTAAATACATTAATGTATTTCATGTGTATAGGTGAAAACCCCTTCCTATATTATTCATTTTATTAAAAAACAATCCCACATTATTATGAGTTTGATACAGTTAGAAAATGAGTCATGTAGTTTGATTATATTACATAATTATTGTTCGATTCAAATGGATTGACCAGTCTTTTAAGAGTTCCTTATAGAAGTAAGATATACTTGGGATTTTTCATTAAACATCATATTCCTAATACAAGATAATTTATTTTCTTCACATGATTTTATATGTTTCTTCACATATCACACCATAGGGAACATATCATGACAGTTATGTTATTCAATAAAGTTATTCATGACCCTCTAGTCTATATATTCCAGAACATTCTTCTAAACTATAAAAATATCATTTATATTGAATGTTTTTTTAAATTCATGTTGTGTAATTATTTCTCTAATTATTATTCATCTTATTTATATCACATACCCACATGGTTAATGTGTATTCATTAGAAATGTGATAATATATGAGTTTTTCTAAGACTACTATATATACTATTCATAGAACTAAAAAATTATTCTCTTCATTGATCTTCCACCATCATAATATGTTTTTATATAATTTTTTAATATTTTTTATTCCTTAATCATATATTTATTTTATATTATTTTTCAATGATATTATTATCATATTCCGATAATTAATTAATTTATAATAAATCCATTATGTTGTATTATTGGTGGAGTAAATTTTACTTATTGTTTTGTGAACATAAGTGGAAAAAATAAATTATTTTTTAAAAACATATTAGATGATGAATCAATAAGAATATTTATTCTCCCCATCTCCCAAACATCATTATATTCCCCTTTAAACTGAGTTCTATTAATTATTTCTTCTTTAATATTATTCAAAATATTTTAATCATCTAAAACCTGGATTAATTATTGGCCTTCACTGTATTATTCAAAACATATTTTTCATCAAAATATGTAATCTCTATCTCTTAATAAATATATTTTAGATTCTAATTTTTCATCTCATTGAAATTAGTGTCTTCTACATTCATTGGTTATTCCTTTTCTTCATCCGCATTATTGGTTTCCTCTAATAAAATCTTTTATTCCTTCTTGATATTTTTGTTCTTCTCAATATATACTTCCAAATTATCAATCCTAATGTACTCTAGGTCATTACTTGTTAATCCTTCACCACTGATTGAGGAATAAAAACATCCCTCAATAAGAGATATAATGTTCACTTTATCATCTTTAAACTACTTTATGATAAATAAATTTATAGCTTAACTCTAATCATACTAAATTTCTTACTACTAGAATATGATTTAATTATTTTACGCCTTTAATTCACCATATATTTAACATCCTATTTATATGATTTGTATTCATCTATTATATTATTTAGAGAATTTATAGAAATATTTATTTTCCCATTACATCTTTAGCACCATGGTGGCTTCAAAAATTCATTTCCACATTTCCATTATTTATATCATTAAAGGAAAAGGGATATTATTTTTTATCTTCTACTCATCTTCCATACCATTGAAATTACCAAATTATGGAAATTATTCATATATAACATTTTTCATTATTATAGATTCAAATACCATTTCATATTTTTTATTCTTCATGAAATCATGATTCATTCATATTTCATAAAAATAGGAAAATTATGTAAATAAAATTTTGAAATCTCTTCTCTATATTCTTAATAAATTCTTTTTGGATCAAACCAATATGTTATATTTATCATAATATTTTAATCAATAACTGAGTCATCTATTTTCTCTCTAAAATCAAGAATGTAAATCAGAATAAGTTTGTGTCTTCAAAAATAAGCATTAATTATTTCATCATTAACAATTATAATATCATTAGGATTTCTCCAAAAAGGTATTTTTCAGATACCTTGACTTTTTTGTTTCCAACATATTGGAATTCTCATTTAAAAATATTTTCTTTATTGGAATCACGATACCATTTTTATATAAATTATCTATGAGGGGTATTAAAAGAGTTTTTTAATATTTCTATTTACCACCATATTCCATATATCAAGAATGGAAACAGAATTACCATCAGTAATGGGTGAGAATTTCAATATTGTAGAATGTTTTACATCCAAAACATATGATAATTGATAATGAAGAATCATATTCACTAAACTATAGTATTTCATTAAAAAAATTAATACACCATTTATATTATTATATTTTATTTCCTAGAATTTAAAAAAAAAATTAGATACGTAGAGTTATCATGAATTTTTTTGCATACCACTTATAGAACCCGAGTCCTACTTTGTGCCACTGAGAGGGGGTGAAAATGTGGTATACACTTTTTACAAATTTCTTTTTATTTAACCTATTATACTAGATAAACTCTAGATCCTCTCAATATTTAATTAGCTCAGAAACACCATGTATGTAATAGATATTGAGAATGGAAAAATATAGGATTTACACCATTCGACCATAAAACCCTTCCACTTACTGTAATTGGATAATCACCAAAATATAGATCCTCCACTATATAAGAATGTGTATATACAAGGGGTAACAAAATACTATCAACCAAGGGACCAACTATTTTTATTATATAAAATCAAATAGTATATCATATATCCATAATACCACTTAAAAATGTATGATATAAAAAGAGTAAGATCTCATTATTATCATTGATTCTTTAATACCACAAGATGTAGATCTCACTCTACAAATATTCCAGAACAACTAGTTTTCTCATTGTCAGTGTTTAATATCCATAACATCTAATACATAGGTATAAATATTCTACCCTTGAATAGATAATTCAAATCTACAATAGTAATATTCTACTCATCTTCTTCAAATACAAGGGCACAAACAGTTTCTATATTTAATATAGTGTCCAAGTATTATCTCTTCATTCTCTATGATACTGTTTTCTATAAGGTTGTTATTAACTCAATACATGAAGAGTATTCTAAATCCGTTTCTCAATATTCATTTCCACACACATATATTAATCTAATAATATCATGACTATTATTTTCCCAAATGGAATTTAGGAATCTCATTAAATTTCAACAGCTGTAATTCTCATTTATTAAATAAATTCATTGTTACCTAATTTATCACCTCATTAAATCTTTATTGAATTTGTGTTTGATATATTTATATTGATATTTCATTAAGATATTTATTTCTCTATTATAGAAACCTTATAATATTTAGTATAATTCATTTTGAATATAATAAATATGTTTGTGAAACAAGGCATCACTATTGCAAGGCTCATCACATTGCAGCATAATACTCACCTCACCTGTAGCTTCTTTATCAACTGGTATCTAATTTATTTAGTGAAAAATCACTATGACATCAATGTGGCATATATAATTTTTTCAATGAATATTATGTTACGATATGTTTACTTCTGGTCGATTACATTGTATTTTTTGGGTATGAGAGGTGTTTGGGGGACGTTTCAGAAGTTTTTTGTGGAAGTTGGATGTGAATTAATGGTACAATAATAATTTATCTGCAGAAAGGTAGATTACATGATGTAAATAACATTTTTTGGGTTTTACATAGGGTTTCATGATGTGTAAACATTTTACAGATTGTAAAATTGGGGTTCACAATGTGTAATATTATGGGGTTCAAATATAAATAACAAAATGAAGGCGTGGCATGTTTTTCGGTGGAAACTGAACTCTGAGTATTAAATTACATGAAAGGGTATTACACATCATGAAATATCATTATACAATGTATCTTTAAAAATACTTTTTTTTACTAAACCATGATTCATTCGTTCATGCTCTCTTCTTCCCCTTATTTTGGGAGAACCCAAGGATCCCCAATGTGTTACTCAAGCCATATTCCTCCATCTTTAACCCAATGATCTTTGTGGTGGTTCACAAGTGATATGTGGTAAATTCATGGTGAGTTTACTTCTCATTATCCCCCGATGTATTCCATTCTTCTCCTGTGGATCCAATATAGTGGTGTTTCATTGGTATGGGGTAAGTTTTGATTGTATTTTTGACCACCTTTGTGGCTGTTTAAGATGATATATGATCATTTATGGTGAAGTTGTGGTCCCCAAGAGCTTTATTCTATGCCATGCATCGCACAATAAGTTTGAAAGTTTAGTTGATGTTAGATCCCCCTCCTTTTTCGTTATTTTTAACCATATAGGATAGGTTTTCTCTCATTTACCTATAAGATGAGGTTTTTATGGAATAATTGATGATAAAGAAATTTTTTATGTTAAATTTTAATGGTAAAGGGTTTTTTTCATGTATGTATAACTTTATTGTTATTGTGATGTGATGGATTATAGGGGCTCAAGGCTCCACATAAAAATTTGATCATTTATGGTCTTGTTTTCACTATTTTGAAAATGCGTTGGAACCCTTGTTTATTGATCTTATTGTGATATCAATACAAATAGAAGTTGGTTAATTTCTTATAATTGTTGAATAAAATGGTTTCCCAGGTTTTTAATTAGGGTGATAATAAACTAAATAATTAAAGTGCAATTTGATAAAATACCATTTTTAAATCTAACAATTGATCTTCATGTGTTGTGATATGTGTGTTTATAGATTATGGGGATGTGGTTCGTTTGGTTGTGATTTTTGGGCAGTGATGGTTTGGTTTGTGTGTCTGTTCTTTTTGGGTGTCAAGGTGACAGTGTGTTTTACTGGTTATGAAATGTGCTTTTGGTCTGCTTGATGCCCAAGTTGTGATGAAATGAAAAAATATCAGTTTAATAATATCGAAATGATTTGTGTTGGTTGGTTAATGAGATAAATGTGGTTAATGGAATATAAGTATGGGTTGTGCGATCAATGGTGGTTGATTCTAAATAATTAAATGAATGTTTATTGAATAGAGGTGAAATGTGAAGCCACTTTTCAGGGATCATTACCTTCTGAAATGACTATTGCAGATAGTAATAAATTCATTTAGATGTATCAGCAAAAATTAATGTGATGTGGGTAGGTTATTTTCTTTGTGAACCCAAAGGTTGGGCTTGGGTTATTTTATCTGTATATATATACACACTATAAATTGGTGTGATTTTTATATGAAACCATCCCATATTTAGAACAATTTTTTAACACCCATATAGTCACACAGGGGGGGGTGTTTTTTCCAACATCTAATAGTGAGTACGGATGGATCGGTAGTATTTATTTTCCACTCACTCTTTTAGGTGTGGTAGGTGTTGCATAGTTTGTGATTTCTAGAAGTATGCCAGTGCATTTGATTATGGTTGTGGCCACCCAAGGGTCTTTTAGATGAGTTGTGATGTTCTTTCCATGGTGTATTTAGGATGATTTGGGATGTGTTTTCCCATGTCACTTCAAGATGACTTGTATTTTTCTTTCCTATGTGTATTTGGGGTGATATGTTATGAGATGTGACATGATGTTTTGTGCTATGTGGCACATGTGTGTTCATAAAGCATGTTTTGTGAGGCCCTGGTCTGTACATGTGGGATGTGTTGTGAGGCATAGGATTATGCGAGAAGGATGTATTATTAGTAAAAGTATTATGGGAAGAGGGATGTGATGTGATATATAGAAGTAATGAGAGTTCAATGATGTACAACATTGGGAGAGAGTGTCATACCAGTGTGAAATTGGTGAGGGGTACACTTTTATCGATGTGCTTTACTGTATTCTCTATTATATCCCTTGAATTGCTTGGTGAACATGCATTAGTGAGGTAGGGGTGTTTACAATAGCTTGATAGGTTTTTTTGGTTCTATTATTTACTCACATTGGAATTAGTATGTTTATTAGGAATGTGAATGAGACACCTTGGTTTTCCTACTGAGTATACTTGTATGATCACCAAACCTATATAAAACTATTTCACATTTCTAGGCAGATTATGTTGACCTCTATAAACATTACTTGCTCAGGCCTTGGGATAGTTTATGTGTCACTACATTTACTTTACTTTTGCATATTTACATTGGATACCTTATTTTCTTTGTGCCAGTTTTATTTTTACATGAAATATGGTATGGTTTTTGGAATTCCTTATATATATAAATATATATATCGATGTGTGTGTGTGTGATTGCTAGATTTGTTGTGGAGGGTACTTATTATCTCTTGATCTTATTTATATAATAAAGGTTAATGCCACCTGTATTGTGATATTTATACACCCTTAGTGATAGTCCCCAACTCGGGGTCTATTGGAGGTGGGACTAGGGGGGTCAATATCTCTCTCCCCTCATTTCAGTATCTTTGGAAGGTGGGGGTTGTGACAGAGTGGTATCAGAGGAGATGGTTGAGAGATATAATAGAGTTTAAAGTTATGCATAATGAGGACTGCCTGTGGTGGTATGGAAACTGTGCAACTTCGCATTGGTGCATGACATATTATAGGTAGACTGACTAGAACATATGATTTTAGTCCCCCCCTTGATCTAGTGCAAGGAAACTAGAAATATATATTGACTAAGTGAGATAGAATTGCATTAAATTTAAATACCATGGAATGATACATGCATCATAGTAACTTCTGTCCCTATTTTAATTTGTCTACTTGTGGAAAGATGATGTGAATAAAAAATAAATTTAGAAATTCAAATTGAATCTTAATAAAAATTACACACTACAATGCTTAGGAAGTTACTTGTTTCCCTTTCAGTTATGGCTCACATTATTCATACTCATGTGGATCAAGTAGTTTAGGTTCCATAGGATGATCTATTTGATCATCAAAGGGTTTATCCTGTTGTGAATAATGATCAATTTTCTATATGATTCACTCATTCTAGTGGATGACTTTTGGTAATTATGAGGGAAGTGTTTTCAATGTAAAGATATAGAGATATATGGAGGTGTTACGATTGATTTTAGTTAAATACGAGGCACAAGGGAGTAATGGGTCCCTTTATCATTCAATTAAATATATGGAGATTGATGTTAGTGACAGATATTATACCAAGGATAGTTGAAAGAGTGAGTCGTTTTGTGCACTGTCTTCGAGAAGGATTTCTGGAAAAAGTTTTTATCCTCTTCCATGAAGGCAGTAAAGAGTCAATGGATTCATTCTGTTTAGTAGGGGAGAATTTCAAGGATGAATCTATGAATCAAGATGAAAGACATTATATGTTTTTCCGTAGATTTTTTTCTAGACGAGGAGTATCGTGTGTGGTGTCATGAACAGGAACTCTATCCTTCAATGCAGTATGTTATACCCATTTTATGTTGCCAACATATATCGAGGCTCAGGAAAAGGTAGAGGTGATCAAGAACATGCACTGGTGATGAGGTATTCCTCAAGAGGCTATCCAACCAGGTTCTTTGAGGGGGAGATGTTAGTGGAAGGTCTCAGCCACCATGACCATTAATTTTTAAAAAGCTGGGAGTCATCCTCAACAGCTTCCATTTCAGCCTTCTGGTGCCATTGGTTTTTGGAATTTTCCTTGGAGCATTGTGAAAATGTTGCAGGGTTATGGGGATCAAGGAAATCACTAAAACCAGAGCCCAGTGATTCCTCAATTTTAGTTTGGTTGAGTTGAACAGGTTCAGTTCCAACCTTACTAGTAGTTTATGGTGAGGTCGTTTCAATGGTAAGAGAAGTAGGTTTTTTCTCTGAAAATGGCAGATGGCGTAGGTAAAGGCTGACCTAAAGTTCATTCTAATGCTTATGGACCGCGACCAAAGCATGGACATAGAGGTGATCATTAACAGAGAGGTATAGGATATGGGTGTCTTCTATTTCATGCAGTGAAGGAAATAGTTTCAGTGAGACTAGAGATTGTCAATGATATGATCAGTTTGTTCAGTACCCTTTATAGTGCCTTGTTTTTTCCTTATTTGATTCGAAATCTTCAAACATCATTATTTATCCCACTCTATCCCATGCTCTAGGAATATAAATATAGATTCTTCCTAGGCCGCTGATGTTGAGTACACTAGGAAAACACCAGACCTTCTTGTTTAATGTGTACTATACGTGTAGACTAATGATGGGACCACATCATTACTGTGGGGATCATTTCATTATACTGATACAACTATATTATGTCATAATTATCATTGAATAGGTTTATTACATATGTTTTCTTATCAATTACTTCTATATTAGATTAATTTTTTCATATTTGGATGGTCAGTGTGTGGTTTTATTCAGTAAGTGGTGTTTCCTTGTGGGAAGTTGGATTGTGGATCCCCTTAATTCCTTAATGGCAGAGTTTTTAATGTAATTAATTTTTTCTAAGATGTTAGAGGTTCCCATGGTTATTTTTGAGTTCCTTGATTTTTCCCCTAAGGAGGTTGTGACACTACCTCTAGAAATGATGTTGAGTTCCAAATGGACCAACATCCTGGTGCTTCTATGATTTCAATAGATCCTTATCATTGACACCGTATAAGTTCTGGGATTGGAGAATTTATATATATGATCTAATGTAAAAGGGTTTTATTCATCTCATTGTGTCATTGTGGGGTTCTTCGGTGTTGTTCGTAATGAAGGTGAATGTTGGTATGAGGTTTTGTACAGACTACTGAATGTTAAATCAGGTGACATTCAGAAATTATTATCCTCTTATGAGGATAGACCATATTCTTGACAAGTTAAGAGGGAAATGTTGGTTTTTAATGTTTGATCTATAGTCTGGATATCAATAGTATAGTTTGAATTAGGGTGATACCCTGAATACTACATTCATATATATCTATGGGAACTTCATGCTTTTAGTCATGTCATTCGGTGTTGGGAATTCACCAGCCATGTTCATGCAGCTTATGAACTCTATTTTACATGAGTTTCTAGATTGGTTCATCATCATATTCATCGATGATATTTTTATAAACTCAAATTCAAATCAAGAGAACATAAAGAATCTACAATCTATCTTGAATGTTTATTGACTCCACCAGGTCTATTGAATGTTGATTACGTTAATTTCTACACGTGAGATATTCTTTTCCTCAGGCATGTAGGGTCTCGTTAGGGTGTGGTTGTAGACCCATAAAATGTGGAAGAATTTGTTTCATGGGATGAACCCATGAAAATTTCAATGGTTCACAGTTTCTTAGTTATCATAGGAAATTATCCTAGGTTTGTACCCAAATACTTTTGAGCAATATAATTTTTTAATCTTTGAAAAGGAAGGGCTGCAATTTTTCATGTAGTGATAAATTCTATACAACATTCTATTACCTAAAGAAGAAGTTGGTTAGTTCCCCAATGCTCCAATTTCCAAAGAAAGGGGTAATGTTTGAGGTGATTTTTGAGGCTTCTAGTCTGGTTTTAGTATTCATGCTAATTTATCTATAGGAAGTTATATTTTATTAGTCTAGGACGTTATGTCTCCATGATCATAGCTATGCCACCCATTATCTAGAGATACAAGCACTTGTGTTTTTGCTGAAATTTTGGCAACATTACCTAATTAGGTAGCGCTTTGTAGTCATTACGGATAACAAGAACATGATGTATATCTTATCCCAGTGTGGCATGAATCTATGAAAGTGAAGGTGGATGGTTTTTATTCAGGTATATGATTTGAAATCCCCTACACCACCTATAAGGAGAATATTGTTGCCGAATCATTCAGAAAGAATACATGGAAGGGTTTTTTTGAATTCTGAGGATTCATAGAGAGAAATGAAGGAGTTGGTATTCTTTCACTTATATGCAAGAGTGTATTGTGGTAGAGGTAGTCTTTTTTAGATGATGGTATAGTCTTATATGTTTTAATAGGTGTAGGTGTATCGGTGGGGACAGTCAAAGGCATAGGTGATGTTCCATCATGTGGGGCATGGTGTAGGTGTATCGGTGGGGACAGTCTTGTATGATGTTCCATCATGAGATATGATTCACCTTCCCAAGTGTCATTGGGATGAGATGTGATATGGTGTTTTGTTTTGTGATGTGTATGTTTGTGCTGGTGAGATTTTTTGTGGGGCCTAGGTGTCAGTGTTCAGGGTGTGTTCTAAGGCCAAGATGTGTGAGGGTGAGATATGGTGTCGTTTATATAACGGAAGGGGGATCAAAGATATATGATGTCAGGCGAGAGTGGCATACCGATGGGAATGTGGTGGGAGGTTCCCTATCATCGATGTGAATTACATTATATTCTATTACATTACTTTATTATATTGATAACATGTCGTGGTGAGGTTGAGATGGTTAGTTTATCTTGATAGGTTTTATTTGGTTATTATTTTTTCCCATAGAGGCATTAGTATGCTTCATTCACATGTTCATGAGAGACATTAGTTTTCTTACGAAGTATAACTGTATGCTCACCCTACATATATAAAAATGTTTTAGGTTTCTAGAAGGATTATATTGACTATGTTGGACATCACTCTCTTGGGCCTTGGGATAGTTGTTGTGTCACTTCATTAGCTTTACATTAGGGTATTTACATTAGATACTTTTTTATTTTTTATCAGTTGTTCTAATACATGCATTGTAGGATGGTTTTTGGGATCCCTTATATATATAATTGACTTAGATTTATTGTGTATGATTCGTCTTATCTCCTGATATTATTTATATTATAATGGGCAATGCATCCTATATTTTGAGATTTGTACACACCTAGTACTAGTCTCCAACCTGGGGTCTACTGGAGGTGGTCCTAAGAGGACATTACCAATCTCATCTCATTGTAGTACCTTTAGAGGGAGGGGTATTGACATATTGGTTCAATACATCATCTTATATTATCAATCATTTCCAAAATACATTCATAAAAAATTCTCATCATTTTAAAATTTTAAATGATTTAATTCGAAATATTCTATCATACAAGAAAGATAATATATTTCTATTTCATCTATTATATATGACTAGTATCTTATGATGTAAAAAAATATACATTTATCTTATGTAATCATAAAATTAAAACGTTCCCTGATATCTTTTGAATTACCATCAATATAGTTTTACTTTTATAAAACCATAGATTGAATTCTAAAATAGTTCATATTAATTATTTTTAACATACAATGTCACACCCTATGATATATTTTTTATAGGTTTTATATAACCAATAAATATTTTTTGAACCTCCAAATTATCATATATATTTTCACAAAGGGTTGTACACTATGATGTTTGATTCAACCCTATGATGCTCATTTTCACCTTATTAAGGTACCTTATGAAGATGATGTCTACATTATGATGCTAGCAAATGAAGTATTTTTAACCATACAAATTACATCATTATGATGATTCCTATTTTATTTTCACATATAATGAACATTATCCACCTTATTGAAGAACATATTTATACATCATGATACACATTTTTAACTATAAGATGAATGTAGTTTTCCACCCAATTTTCTATCTCATGTTTTACAACATATGAAACAGTAATCAAATATTTTTTAGAAATCATTCAAAAATAATAGGGATTTCATAAAAAAACATCTCAAATCATGATATAATGGTATTCATTCAGCTGATACATCATATTCCATGTGTTTAAATCTTTAGCAGTTTCATTATCCTCTCTACCATCTTCACTTTTAGAATAATCACTCCTTAATATCCCCATTAATTAGTAAAATAGAAAATCTATTAAATTTTTAAAATTGTAAATTCATATCATCCATGCAAGTCATGGGAATGAAAAACATCACATAATTCATCAAATTTATGTTTTATTTATATTGAATCATTCTAGGAAACATTTTCATTTTGAGACACACAAATTCTTCTAAATATTAACTATCATAGACACTTATCCTTTACAGTAGAAACTCACATTGTCATTCCTTATTCATGATCATCTTGATCAAAGATATAAATATATCATTTTTGAACTATAAGGATATATATATATATAATATTTAGAATAAAAAAAATATTTCATTAACATTCGTTTTATGAAATTAATGTGTAATATATTTAAATCGATTCATAGAAATCATAATGGATTTGTACAAATTTTAGTAGATGTGAATTGTTTCAAACCATGAAATTTTTTTATAATTTGAATATATTATATAAATATACAATATAAAACACAACAAAAAAATTTGGGAAGCATAATTAACCCCATTTTTTTTAAATTATTTAAAATAAATAAATCCTCTATACGGTTTGAAAAATAGAAAATGTTAAAATACTCTTCGAAAACTCAAGAAATATCAAAAGTTTCTTGACAATTTGGACCCTTAAATTAGGCACTACTCTAAAAATATAGTCACCAAGAATTAAAATATAACCCAGAAAAAAAAAGATACCATCCCACAAAAAAAAATAATATTTTAAGATTCACATTAAATACATCTCATATTTTTCTCTACCTAAAGAATAAAAAATAAATATGAAATTCCTAATAACTTATTCTATATTGAGATACCTCTTAAATTGGGGATATTATAAACTAGAACACTCTATAAAAATGTGTAATATGACTCCAACAGACATTCAAGATCTTCAATCGGGTTTGGAATGAAATTTCACTTATCCCTAATAAAGTATATCTCGACAAAAAGAAGAAAGATTTGAATATATCCATGTTTTCATTTTGGTGATCCTATCATATTCTATTAAAATATCTATATTATTATTAGAATAATTCATTTTAAAAATGGTAAATGGGATCAATTATTGGAAATACGGATTATGTTGAGGTATAAATTCTTTTATATACATTCTTGTACGACACATGTAATGATCAATTAAAATTATATGTATATAAATTTATCCAAATTATTAATCAAAGTGTTATAGTTTTGGATTCATTATGAAAATTGATGTAGATGATCAAGTGAAATTAACATATTTTATAATTCTACATTGATTGAGAATGAATGCCCAATTGATTGAATAGTTTCAAATATATATGTTATTTAATGAAGGCTCATTTTTGATGGAGATTATAATATGAGATGATTGGGATTATATTGAAGGAAAAGGGAAATAAAGTATTTTATATTATAGAATTATCCTAATATGGAGACAAGTTTTTATAGTATTTTGATCATGTGGAGTTCGTCATTTTGATTCCATTATTTATTATTTGATCATATCATGCCTTGGATATTAAGGTAAAACTTTATATTGGTCCACTCCAAATTAAATAGATATGAGATTATACAGGTTGAATAAAATTTATTTACATATTAATAAGTGGTCACTTTTTAAATAGAATTATGTATACGTCCCTGAAGGATGTCTTTAATGGATAAAGAATAAGTTGTGGACCATGGGAAGTGAAGTGTTATCCTAAAAAACATGAAAAGGATATATATCTTAGTTTGGAGTGACGATGGAAAAATTTTATATCCATTTCCATCATTATGTTGAATTATTAATTTAGTGCATTTGAAAATCAGTATATTTATGATCCCTAAATAGAGTCTAGTGTGTGTAAATCATGTAAATTATCCTTAGTTCCATACACATAATTAAATTATTTTTTTATCATCTAGTCTAGATAAACTAACAGGGAGATAGATTGAATTTATTCCTTCTCACGTTAGAAAAATATTCAATGATTCATGTTGGTTTCGAAATAAAAATATTTAATTTTATTATACTATGCATCTCATTACACCCCCAACTTCGGGGAGCCTTGAGATATAAATCCTAACCGTGTTTTCATAACTAGTGGAATCTAAGATAATATGTTATAATTTAGTGTTATATAAACAAACACTATTTTGGAATTTTTTATACACATAGAATCCTTGATGATGCATATTATATTTTATGATTTTTCCATTAATAGTTTTGAAAAATATATAGTTTTTTAATATGTCTTTGAAGGGATGATGTTTTTTATTATATACATCAGGATGCTTATTTTAAAATACATAATAAATGTTTTTAATATTAAGATGAACTAAATTTATAAGAATAATAACTAGTGAGTAACTAAATATGGCCATTCATTGACTAATTGAAAATTAATATTTTTATGTATTTGAAAAAACACAAAACACAAAATATCATAATGGTGGTCAAATGTACTTCTAGATCAAAGCATCATTGACAAAAAAACTTCATCCCCTCACTAGGAAAAGACCCCAAGTTAAAGAAGGAAAAGATACTGCAATCTGGAGTTTCCATAAATTCCAAAAAAGTAAGCCACCATGTTTCCCTCCCTCCAAGTGTGAGAGATCTCCATGTGAATCCCCATGAGAAATTTTTATGTCCTAACAGTGTATGTAATATTCCAGGGAACCCAAGATGG
The DNA here is from genome assembly GCA_963277665.1 of Viscum album. Taxonomy (NCBI): domain Eukaryota; kingdom Viridiplantae; phylum Streptophyta; class Magnoliopsida; order Santalales; family Viscaceae; genus Viscum; species Viscum album. The sequence continues at coordinate 1,121,157,324 of OY728120.1, forward strand.
ACATTCATTTAGCTAGTGATTATTATATATATGATACATGAAATAAAATTAATGATAAATTGATAGAAACCAATGATTTTTACCAGATTTCTCTAGATCATATTGAACATCACTTTATGAAAAGATAGTATTGAAAAGGACAATAAAAACAACCAAATTTCAATAGGCCACTCCATGAGGAAAATCTAGTAAAAGGATCATGCGAAGATAATCACTTTAATGAATTAGATTGTTTTAGACACAATTTATATATATTGAATAGTTTTTTTTATCATTCTTATTTATTAGTTACAATATAATTCCCCATATATAATGAAGATGATATTGATAACATTAAAAAATAGTATAATATATATATATATATATATATATATATAAATGTAAATACCTAGAAATTTCATGGAATTATTTTTTCTTAATTACATTAGAATTTTACGAGTTTGTGGCTCTTGAAGACACTTGATTCTGAGGACCGGTGTGCCCGGAATCAATTTCTGAAGTTTAGATCAGGTACGTTCAGTGGACGAACGAGCAGGTTTTTCTATCTTTTGAACCGGTGCTCATAATTGAAATCTGAGGGCAGTGATGCATTCACAATGCCGGTAATTGCTTATGAGGACCTTTACCGCAGTTGCGTTTGCACGGGAGGAGAAGTTAATTTTTTTTGGATTAAATAAGAAGTGAATTAAATTGTGGAACAGTTTAATTCTATACCTAAGGTGGTTATATCCTACATGGGGGAGTTGGGTTGGGTCCCAGAAGCTCCTAACTACCCATGTGATTATATTTGTGGGGTGGGTCCCACACGAGCACCAACCATTTACATTCCCAAAACTTCTTAAACTTCGCCTCTTTAATTTTGTTAACTCCTCTTTAATTAGGCAAGATCTTCTTCTACCTCTATAACTCCATTAAATCTTTCGAACCTACATATTAATTAATTAAAAAGCTCTACATTTAATTAATTATTGGATTTGATTTTAGAATTTTGAAATGCATGACATGATTAATTAAAATAAGGGGTGGCCTTATTTTAATTATGGTGGCTAGTTGTGTGGGGATTGGGGGAGAACTCTTATGATGAATAAGTGGATTCCTCCATTGTTGAAGTTCATCATCTTAAAATGAATAACAGATCTTCTCCAACGAAGAACGTCGACCCTTTAACTTTGAATGACTCGGAGACCATAGTTCTCTATTCTCTTCTTAATCTGTGACAATGGAGGAGACACCGACATGGGGAACTCTCCAACATCGACGCACCTTATTTTCTCTTCTCTACAACAAGAGAGGAGACACCACTTCCTCCTCTTTGCACTCCTACGACGATGGAAGAGACACCTTCATCCATGGTGCTCGGCTACCAAGGATCATTGTTGAGGTAGGGGGTTCTCGTATTTTTGTGTATATGTGATTTATACACTCATGCATGGGTATGTAATTGCAGGGTGTTGGTTTAATTTATTTTGAATAAATTAAACCCTTTTTGTTGATGAATTAGGGATTGAACCTCTAATGCGGAGGGCATGGGATGATGAACAAGTCGGACCCTCAATTGTTTGTTATTTTGTGCGCGGATCGACGAGCGACGATGAAACAGGGCCACGATGGTGTTTGAAAGCCTTCATAGTAATGTGTGGGACCCAAGAAGACCGCCATCATAGACAGAAACTAAAACAGACCACCAGAGCAACTCTGGTGGCCTGTGGATGCTCATGGTGGTTCATGTTGCCGGTGCGGCGGCGGTGCCCCAGCGCCTCGCCGGAGAAGACACGCCACGACATGCCGCAGTGGTGTGACGCGGTGGATCCCGTGGCTGCGCGGGATCCTAGGACGATGGCTGGGTGGCGCTTTGCGCCGTTGGTTTCAATTAACGCCCCCACTACGTGTGTTTCTCTCGGCCAAGCAAGTCAAGCCAGCTCCCCCATCCAGGTCTGGGCGGGCCATGCGGGTCGGTCCGTGCCCAACCGGGCCCGGTTTGGGCCGACCCAGGAGGTGTTTGGCCTGGTCTGACCGGGCTCAGACCCCATATTTTCAGACCATCTTTAGTTAATCTCCCATTACATGAGTTTTGGACATCCGATCGACACGCCGTCATTTGCGTAGGATTCCATGGATCGAGATGGTCGTTTTGGTATATTACACTCAAGGTTTTGGCAATGTTTTGGTATGGTCGAGTTGGTTCGAACCCGAAAACAACTGGGACCTCAGAGTAGAAACGCTTATAACATGAGCTCAGAACGCCCGATTGACTTTCCATTGACTTTGTTGGATTCCTCTTGATGAGAATGTTCTTTGGAATACTCCACATGAGGTTTGGATGCTTTTGGGTGTGGTCGGGTTGGTTTAGCTTACAAAGAAACTGGGCCCCTGGAACGGAAAAGCCAATAACTCTCAGGCCGGACATCTGATTGATGAATCGTCAGTGGTGTCATTAATCTCATTGAGAAATAGTTTCATTGGATATACCCCATGAGAGTTCATGGTACAGTTGAGATATAGCTCGGTTGGTTCGTACACGAAACCAACCGGGCCCTCGGGACTAAAAGGTTAATAACTCATAGAGAAGGCGTCTGATTGATGCGCTGTCAGTTGCGTTGAGACCCCTACGAAGAGGAGGTCCTCTAAGATATGTCCACCTGAGATTATATGACACATGGATGTATCAACCAGTATCTCATGGAATAGACCCTCCTAGAGACGAGCGTACGGAGTACGGAGACCTTGTAGCTGGCTGAGACCTGATGACTGCTTGTCCTATTTGAGTCAGAGTGACTTGTATAGCCTAGTGGGGATCACTACTGTGTTTTGGTGGTAGACCCACGGCAGGGAGCACTACTATGTTTGGGTGGCATACCCACAGTACTCGACAGAAGGAGTACCTCTGTAGGCTATTAGGGGGAGCACGACTATGTTGGGGTGGCAAACCCATGGCTGGAAGCACTACTCTGTTTGGTGGCAGACATGCGGTACTCGACAAGAGGAGTACTTCCGCAGTCTAAAGTTATTGAGAAGCGCCTCAGAGTTGTGACAGGATGCCTGTACTCGTCAGAGGAGGATCTCTTCAGTAGTTTTGGTTTCGATATCATTAACGAAAATCCTGGTTTGAGATTAGTCAATGACCTTTGTGTTTACCTCAGGATTGAAATGGGTCACTTGATAACATAGGTATATGTATGGGCATATAACTAAGTCGTGGTTATTAGTTGATTTTATAACCTTTGTGTTTCCTCATGATTGACATGGGTTACATGATAACTTAGGTATAACTATGGGCTTATACCTAAGTAAGGGTTATCTGTTGAGATCCTTATTTGTGGTTATCGTTGTCGGATTTAGTGAGACGTTGAGGGTCTCGGGGTCCCTACTGAGTATTGTTATACTCACCCCTACACGGGCTATGACCGCACCTCGTTGTGTTGGATGCAGACAACAGACAACACTAACAGAGACCGAGTGTATGAGGACTAGATGGTACCCGGAGATGGACGTCATGACGAGTCATTACCCAGAGGTGGACCTCACGATGAGTCAGTACTCGGAGATGGACTTCATGATGAGACGGTACTATGAGGAGGTTGTCAGGTGAGAGTGCTGAGGAGGCTCTCTGTACCTACCCTTCATGTAGGATCTGAGGTGGAGGACCCAGGAGCTACTTCTATCTTCGAGCTGTTTGTCATTTCTGTTGTACGTTCATTCAGTTGTAGCTGTACTTTTCAGTTGGGATTGTATTCTGGCCCATTCACTTTCCAGCACTTTCTTTTGTACTTAGTGTTTCACTTTTTCTTGTACTCTGGTTGGATGTGTTTATGTTTTATAAAGGCCAGGCCTTCCCAGTTATCGGGATTTACGACTTTGGTGCTAGTCGCCAGCCCCTGGACTAGTGAAGGCGGGCTTGGGGTAGTCATGGCACGGACCCCAAGGACGGGTCGTGACAAAATGGTATCAGAGGAGTCGGTTCAACTGCAGAACTTAGGACTCTGATGTTTTCATTCTGTGAATCAGTAGTGTTAAGGGTACTAAGTGTGGTTCTCAGTTCTGGGAGTCTAGTGTCAGTGCGGGTGGCTGATGTATCTATACACCAGGACCTTGACTTCTGATTTCCAATTCAGTGCACGAAAACCCTAATTACGTGTGTGTTTTCAAAATTTTTCTTTTGTATCAGCTCGAACCAGGTCAGCTCACCAGGTTATATTCTTTTGACTGTGTCACATCTGTTTCATTCAGTATGTATTCACCCAATCAGTCAGAGTGGGAACCAAGTGGAGAGGACGGTTATAGCCCACCAAGAAGTGAGGCCTCAGTATAGGTCCCTCTTATAGTTGAGACACATGCGGAGAGTGAACGCTGCATGAGCACGTTGCACGAGTTCCAACGACAGAGGCCTCTGACGTTTTGAGGCGAGTCATATTTTCAGACAGCTGGGCACTAGATGGAGTTTGTAGCATGAGCTATCCACACAACTAGGACACCCACTTATGTGATGGTGTAACTAGATGTTGGTCTCTTTCAAGGAGTAGCTGAGAGGTCGTGGAGCCATATGCACCTGTTTCTCGATGAAATGACCTTCACCTGGGAAGACTTCGAGACTTTCTTCATGGTGGAGTTTTTACCAGTGACTCTACACTCTGAGCGTGATCAGGAGTTGTTGCCTTTGCTTTAGGGTTTTACGTCAGTATCCGGGTCATCTGTAGGCAGTAGACAGATGATGTAGAGGTCCAAGAGGACTAGGCCAATAGGTGGGTGACCTCGAGTTACAGGATCGGTAGTGCGGGGCACCCTAGGTGGATTCAGAGCTAGTCAAACCAGGAACAGATATTCTTTCTCCTGCGGCGGGATTGGTCACATGGCTCGTGACTGTCTGACACCCCGCACAGTTGATCCACATGAATTAAAGGAGCCACTGAGACAGAAGCAGCATCGGGAGCTTGAGAAACAGCCGAGCGGTGGACAAGAAAGTGGAGCTCCATAAGTAGGTGGGCATGAGCGGGGACTAGTTCCAGGCATGGAGGCCATTGTTCTTAGTGCTTCTAGTTTGTGTGTTTTCATTGTTGTGTTTTCATTGTGTCTTTGTACTACGAGCTGTTGTAATAAAAGACATGTATCATTGTGACGTTTTCTTTCCTCTCTTATTTTATTGTTGATACTAAGAGGTTCTGGTTAAAACTATTGACTTGAACCTCACTTTGGATATTTCTACTGGAGGATACCTAGTAACCACACACTGATTCCGACAGTGTGACTCAACTCTTGGAGGCGAGAGTAATGGTAGGATCTCTTGGTAATAGCGTCTAGGCCTTACGACGTCATCCATGACATGGATTGTACTATTCATGTCTGGATTGAATGTATTTGGAAAAGAACGTGGTTCATCTAGGGGATGAGACTGGATTTCTGTTATCGACAAAGGTGAAATCTTAGCAGTTTTTGTGTGACATAAGCAAAGAAGGGCGTACCATACTTCTTACAATTGGCTAGACTCACCATTGTTCATTGAGCGAACAGTTTTTAGTTTACTCTAAACTAAATAGGCTCAGGTGTGTCTTCTCACAGAAGGACTTGAACTTGAGATAGTAGTGATGGCTTGAGTTACTCCTGGACTTTGACTTCGAAATAGTTTATACTCATGGGAAAGGGAACGTTGTAGAAGATACTCTTAGTAGGAGATCGGGCATTCCGCTATTAAGAGAGGTGAGACAGCAGCTGGCCAATTTTTAGATGTCTGTTGTGGATAGTATTGGAGTCTTCACGTGTAGAACCAGAAATGGTACGAGCTACGATGGTGAAGGTGCAGATCATCCAGGAGTAGATGAAGACGACACAGAGCAGGAAGAAATCCTATGTTGAGAGGAGGAGGTACCACTAGAGTTCGAGGATGGAGACCACATCTTTTTACGGGTCTCACTTCGACGGGGTCTATGGAGTTTTTTCCGGGGCGGCAAGTTGTCTCCGCGTTTCATACGGCCTTTCCACCTTAGATGCCCAGGTGCATGACACCATCCACGTATCTCAGCTGAGGAAAAGTGTGCACGAACTATCCGTCATCATCGACCATGAATAGATGGACATTAATAACGGGGAAACTATCACAGGGATCCAGTAAAAGTTTAGGATTGACAAGAGCGGGTCCTACGAGGATGTTCAATTCATCTTCTACACTTTCGCTGGCAGCACGGGAACCTCCAGGAGAGCACATGGGAGTGGGAGGCTCAGATGCATACTCGGTACCTCCCTTAGTTTTTCCCTAGTTTGTGTTGTAGCTTTATGGGGACATAAATCCTTGAGGTGGTAGTAATTTGAAGACCATGAAATTTCAAAGAAAATGTTTTTTCATAATTACTTTGGAATTTTACGAGTCTATGGCTTCTGACGGAACTTGATTCTGAGGCTTGGGGTGCCCGGAATCAATTTCTGAAGTTTAGCTTGGGTACATTCAGTGGATGAACCAGTGGGATTTTCTATCTTTTGAACTGGTGAGAAAAATTGAAATTCGAAGGCACCGATGAATATCAACACTGTTAAATGCTTAACGGGCCCTTTACTGCAGTTGTGTTTGTACGTGGAGAGAAGTTAAAATTTTGTGGATTAAATAAGAAGTGAAAAAAATTGTGGAACAATTTTATTCTATATCTAAGGTGGTTATATCCTACAGCAGGGAGTTGGGGTGGGACCCACAAGCACCTAACTACCCTTGTTCGGATATTTTTGAGGTGGGGCCCAGACGAGCCACAACCATTCACATTCCCAAACTCCTTAATCTTCCCATCCTTAATTTTTCTAACTACTCTTTAATTAAGAAAACTCTTCCTCTCCCTCTCTCACAGCATTAAATCTTTCCAACCTACCTCTTAATTAATTAAATTTCCCTACATTTAATTAATTAATGGATTTGATTTTTGAATTTTTAAATCAATGAAAAGATTAATTAAAATAAGGGGGTGGAATTATTTTAATTGTTTTGGCTTATTGTGTGAAGATTGGGAGACAACTCTTGTGAAGAAGAAGTTGATTCGTCTTTTGTTGATGTTAATCATCTTAAAATGAAAAACAGATCTTATCCAATGAAGAACATATACCCTTCAACGTAGAATGACTCGATGACCACAGTTCTCCATTCTCTTCCTCCTCTGCGACAAGAGAGGATACAATGATGTGGGGAACTCGCCAACGTCGACGCGCCTTATTTTCTCTACTCCGCAATAAGAGAGGAGACACCGCTTCCTCTTCGGTGCAGGCCTACGACGACAGAAGCGACACCGTCATATACGATGTTCTGCTACCGCGAATCTTTCTCAGGGTAGGGGTTTTTTTATTTTTGTGTATATGTGATTTATACACTCGTTCCTGGGTATTTAATTTCCGGGCGTTTGTTAAATTTATTTTGAATAAATTAAACTGTTTTCGTTGATGAATTATGGATAGAGCCTCTAATGCATAGGGCACGGGCTAACGAACAAGCCAGACCCTCTGTTGGTTGTTCTTTTGTGCACTGATTGATGGGTGACGATGAAACGGGATTGCAATGGTGTTTAAAAGAATTCGAAGTAATGTTCCGGAGCCGAGATGACCGTCAACGCAGACGACCGAAGGCGGCGGCTGGAGCCGTCCGACCGCCTAGAGGCGGTGGCGCCCCATCGCGCCGCCGAAGAAGACAAACTACGGATTGCTGCAGCAGTGCGATGCGGTAGATCCCGCGGCCGCTTGGGATCCCAAGACGATGGTGGGGTAGTGATTTTCACTTTTGGTGTAAATTATCACCCCCACCCCACTCCGCATGTTTCGCTCGGCCAAGCCGGTCGAGCTAGCTCCCCCAGCTGGGCTAGGGTGGGTAATGCGGGCCGAGCCTCGCAGGTCAGGCCGGACCGCGCTAACCGGGCTGGGAGGTGCCGGTAGGGCTGTTCCGCACCAGCCGGGCTGGGCCGTACGCAAAAGGGCCAGACCAAGGCCCGGGTCGGGTCAACCCTGTAAAGACCCGTAAAATTCAAGGGAAATTTTTTCTTAATTTTCTTTAGAATTTTACAAGAGCGCGGTTTCAGACGGCACCTGATTCCGAGGCCCGGAGTGCCCGGAATTAATTTCTGAAGTTTGGCTCGGGTACGTTCAGTGAACGAACGAGCGGGAATTCCTAACTTTTGATCCGGTGCTCGGAATTGAAATCTGAGGGCACCGATGAACTCGCAGCGCCGATATTCGCTTAAAGAGACCATTTCGGGAGTTGCGTTTGTTGCGGGCTGAAAGTTAATTTTGGGGTTTTTAGTTTGAGTTAAATAAAATTTGTGTAGAACAAATTTTATTATAACTTGATAAAACCTACCAAAGGGGGTTGGAAGTGGGACCCACACCCACTTAACCTCCCTTGGGAGGATTAAGTGTGTTGGGGCCCACACGAACCCCTAATCCTTTCAAATTCTCCCAACTCCCTTAACGCCTCATTTATTGGCTTGAGTTACCTTTTTAATTATGGGAGTTAAACCTTTTGAATTTCAAACTTTTGAAATTCTAATGTGTTATGTGATAATAAAATAAGATGTTGTCTTATTTTATTTTGGGGTTATTTGTTTGTCTTCTTGAGAGGTGGAGAGCTCTTCTTCTTCTTCAACTCTGACGAAGAACTCGAAGAACGTTCATCTTGACGAAGAACGCTCAAGCTCCGACGAAGAACGCTGCACCTCCATTCTTCGTTTCCCGTGTCAACGAAAGGGGACGCCACTTCTTCCTCGGATAACCTTCGTCGGCGTACAAGTTTCGCCAACGACGTGTCTCTTCGAACGCATCCCTTCGTCATCGGATTTGACGAACGGCTACCGCGACGCCCGACCTCCGCGACGTCGTCTTCCGCGGAACCTTGACAATCTTCTAACCTTATACCCGAGGTAGGGGTTGTTGTTTTATTCTTTAATTATTCCATTTCTTGGTCGTGGATCTCATGTCTACGTGAGGCTTTTGAATATTTTATATAAGTGTTATTGTTAACGCGAGGGGGGCCGGACTGCACGAACACGGCCGAACCCCCCCCTCCATCGTTCTTGTTTATTCTTGCGGGTGGAAGCAAGTGGCGTGGTGCCGTCGCACCACACGGATTACCGTGCAATTATTTTACGTGGCGCCGTCGCGCCACGCCGAGGAAGAATCTTCAAGAACGCGACGCCGTCGCGCCGCGTTGAAAGGAATCAAGGCACGGCGAAAGAGGCGCAGTGCTGTCGCACCGCGCCGGACGATGAACACCGCGGCCGGTTCCGGGCCGCGGCGGGACGAGGAGACCGCGGCCGGTTCCGGGCCGCGGCGGAAGAGAAGACCGGCGGCCGGGCCGCCGGCGTCGGAAGCCGAAGAGGGGACCGGAATTTCCGGTCCCGTTGGAGAAAACCGGCCGGCCAGCTGGCCGGCCGGATGCCGTTAAAACCGGGGGAATTAATCCCCCGGCCAGCGTGTAAAAACCCCCCTCTTAAAGGGGGGCGGTTTTCTTTGAAGGGAGGCGGGCAGCCGGCCCCCCGGTTCCGCTCAAATCAGGCCCCCCACGTGGGGGGGGGGGGGCGTTTTAAAAAAAAACGGGCGCGGCACAAAGGCCGCTCCGCCCCTCAAAACCGCGGGGGTTTGTTTCCCCGCGTGCATCCACCTTGCGGCGCCAGGCCGCCGCGGCCCGCCGCGCCGCCGCCGCCCCAGCGGGGGGGGGGGGGGGGGGTGGGGGTCGGGCCGGGTCGGCCCGGACCCGGACCCCCCCGTTTCGAACCAGAATCGGTTTTTGGCCCATATCTTGAGCCTCGAACCTTCGAATGACGAACCGTCTGTGGCAATGCGATCCTTGGATCGAGACGGTCGTTTCGGTATATCTCACTCAAGGTTTCGGTTTACTTTGAGTTCGGCCGGGTTGGTTCGTTCACGAAACCAACCGGGCCTTCGGAGCGGAAACGCTCATATCTTGAGCTACGAACGTCCGATTGACGCGCCGTCAGTCGCGTTGTGTTCCTCTTAGTGAGACGGATCTTTTGGCATACTCCGCCCGAGGTTTGGACGCAGGTGGAGTACGGTCGGGTTGGTTTAGCCTTAAAAACCAACCGGGCCCCGGAGACGAAAATGCCAATAACTCTCAGACCGGGCGTCCGATCGACGCGCCGTCTGTTGCGTTGAGTTCCTATTGACGAAACGGAACTTTTGGATACATCAACTCTGGTCTTTGTGACAATTGATGTATCAGCCTCTCGGCTCGTGGAGCGGACCCTCCAAACAAGCTTGCTGTGTGCGGGAACCCTAGTGCTGGCTGCGACTGCTACAACTGCTACTACTGCTACGACTGCTATTGTGACTGCGACGACGACAGTACAGAGATCCTGTGTGGATTCGACGACGACGACTACAACACTCAGCGATCCTACGTGGATCAGTACTACAGGTCCTGTGTGGGCCCGATCCTGTGTGGGTCCTTGCGCTCAGCGGTTCTGTGTGAGCCAGCGCCTACAGGTCCTGTGTGGGCCCGATCCTGTGTGGGTCTTTGCGGGGGTTAGTTACCTATCGATCCTTCGTGGGTCCGACGACTTAGATGGATCAGTGATCATCTTTATCGTCCTTGAAGAAGTATACCTGTGTGAGCTGAATCCTATTGCTTTCCTGTGTGGATTGTGTTGTGCAATCCTGTGTGGATTACGTTTTGCTTTCCTGTGTGGAATACGTTTACTATCCTGTGTGGACTGAGTTGTACTTGGGCTCGGAGGTTGGAGCGTATTTGAATTGATGACTTAGGTATATGTATGGTCATATACCTAAGAAGTGTCGGTTGTTACTTCGTGATTGTACTTTTCATCGTGGTTTAACCTTTGTGGATTTTGAGAGACCTTCAGGGGTCTCGGGGTCCCTACTGAGTAGCTTATACTCACCCCTGCACGGGCTTTGCCCGCACTACGTTGTGTTGGTTGCAGACGACGGACAGCGTTGACCTTAGCTGAGGCTTGCAGAGCGGGACGGTACCCGGAGGTGGACCACTGGGCGGGACGTGCACGGAGCGGACGGCGAGACCCGTGGAGCAGAGGAGCTATCTGTACCCACCCTTCAGGTGGGATTTCCAGTGGACAGCTCGGAGTAGCGGCTTTTACTTTTCAGTTGCTGTTTTTCCCTTTTTGAGTTGTACTTTACTTTCAGTTTGGGTTTGTATTCTGGCCCATTTACTTTACCGCACTTTCAGTCGTACTCTGCTATTGTTTAGTGTTTACTTTCCGCTTGTTTACTCTGTGGTGTTTGTTTACTTTTCAAAGGCAATGCCTTCCCTTTTTACTGGGATTTACGCCTTGGTGCTAGTCGCCATCCCCTGGCCTATGGAAGGCGGGCTTGGGGTAGTCACGGCACGGACCCCGAGGGCGGGTCGTGACAAATTGGTATCAGAGGAGTTCGGTTCTACCGTGAACTCTGATCTTTTCTATGTGAAGCAATAATGTTTAGCGTATTGAGTGTGGTTATCAGTCCAGGGAGTCCAGTGTTGGTGCGGCGGCCGATGTATCCGTACACCAGGACCCTGACTTCTGATTTCCGACTTAATACATTGATTGTGTGTGTGTTTCAAAGTTTTCTTTGTGATTACTTATATCAGCTCACCAGGTATACTGTTCTGACCGTGGCGCACCTGTTTCCTTTTCAGGATGGCCCCACAACGGCAGCCAGCTAGGGTTCCAAGAGTCGAGTGTGACGACAGCCCACCGAGCGACGAGGCCTCGGTGCAGGGCCCTTTTCCAGTAGTGGCACCGGCGGTAGCTTTACCCGCCGATCCCCCGATGCTTCCAGCAGCAGCCGCTGACGATGCACATCGCCTCAGCGCACTGCATGAGTTTCAGCGCCAGCGACCGCCCAGGTTTCGCGGGGAGACGGATCCCCAGGCAGCAGAGGACTGGCTGGAGGCAGTAGTTCGAGTGTTTAGGCTAGTGAGGACACCAGCAGACCTCATGGTGATCCTAGCTGCGAGCCTACTACACGCAGCAGCAGGACGATGGTGGAGCTTGATGCTCCAGGTGCACGATGAGGCATCTCTACTTTGGACGGACTTTGAGATCCTTTTCCGCTCGGAGTTCGTCCCAGCCACCCTTCGTGGGGTGGGTATCCAGGAGTTTCTACAGCTGCGGCAGGGCAGCATGACGGTCGCTCAGTACTCGGCGAGATTTACAGATCTCTCGCGCTACTCGACCGACATGGTACGGGACCCATTCTTCCGGGCCCGGACCTTCGAGCAGGGTTTGAGACACGAGATCAGGGCATCACTGATCTCCCTCAGCATACCGACTCAGACAGGAGTATTGGAGCGGGCCCTTCTGATCGAGAGCTTCCTTGCTGAGTCTACACCAGCACAGCGACCCACCGCAGGGCGGCACGTGGCAGAGTCATCTGCAGCAGGCAGTCGACGGATGACTCAGGGGTCCAGACAGACCAGACCTTCGGGCAGACGATCTCAGGGCACTGGCTCAGCAGTGCGGGGCACACAGCGCGGAGCCAGTCTTCCGAGAGGCAGACAGTGCTACTCGTGCGGCGGGCAGGGCCACATGGCTCGTGACTGCCCGACCCGCCGTGCCGAGGAGCAACAGTCAGTTGATGGACCACCGAGGCAGAGGCAGAGGATCGACCGTGGCAGTCCGCAGGGAGGAGTCGGACGAGGCAGAGGAGCTGGACGAGCAGCTGGTGGTGGCCGACGCTTTGAGGCTCTACCACCACCACCACCAGGAGGTCCACCCCGACCACAGGGAGCTGACGGGCAGCGACAGGCACAGCTCCAGGCAGCAGAGGCCTACGACCACGGCGCACCCGAGATGATTCGAGGTACTATCTGTGTCTATTCCACCCTTGCTGCAGTTCTTATAGACACAGGAGCGAGTCATTCTTTCATAGCCGCTGCCCTTGTACGGAGCTCGGAGATTCCGACAGAGCCGTTGGCTCGATCCTTACGGCTAGAGACTTCTACGGGAGCAGACTCGACGATTACGCACTGGTGCCGGCATTGTGAGCTTACTCTAGGAGGCGAGAGCTTCGGCTGGGATCTTCTTGTAGCAGCGTCGAGGCCTTACGACGTCATCTTGGGCATGGATTGGCTATCTACGGTCCATGCACAGATTGACTGTTTTAGGCGCAAGGTGCGATGTGTACGCACCGACGGGAGCAGGTTCACCTTCACCGGTGAGAAGGGAGCCTTAGCAGCACAGGATGGACTTCCGCGGAGGAGAGGACAGCCCATCACTCATCAGTTGGCTAGCCTTATCCTTGGAGCAGTTGACGTGCGGAGTCCTGGTTTTCCTGCAGTGGTGGATCAGTTTGCGGACGTTTTTCCCGACGACGTTCCAGGGCTACCTCCTCGAAGAGAGGTAGACTTTTATATTGACTTGTACCCCGGGACAGCCCCGATATCCACTCCAGCATATCAGATGGCCCCCGCCGAGCTTCGAGAGCTACGGGTAGAGTTGGAGGACTTGCAGGGCAAGGGATTCATCCGACCCAGTGTTTCACCCTGGGCTTCCCCGATATTGTTCGCCAAGAAGGCGGACGGGAGCTTGCGACTTTGTGTTGACTATCGTCACCTGAACCAGGTGACAGTGAGGAACAAGTATCCACTACCGAGGATTGATGACCTCTTTGATCAGCTCATGGGAGCACGGTGGTTCTCGAAGATAGACCTCAGGTCAGGCTATCATCAGCTCAGAGTCAGAGACGAGGATGTGCAGAAGACAACCTTCAGATGTCGGTATGGCCACTATGAGTTCTTGGTTATGCCTTTCGGTGTAACCAATGCCCCAGTAGTGTTCATGGCTCTCATGAACAGGATCTTTCAGCCATACCTCGATCGGTTTGTCGTGGTCTTCATCGACGACATTCTGATTTACTCTACGACAGAGGAGGAGCACGCCTATCACTTGCGAGTTGTTCTTGAAACACTCCGAGAGCACCAGCTTTATGGTAAGCTCTCGAAGTGCCAGTTCTGGATACGTGAGGTCCACTTTTTGGGACACGTTATCTATGAGGCGGGAGTTGCAGTGGATCCCGCGAAGATTGAGGCTGTGTTATCTTGGGAGCCACCCAGGAGCGTGACTGAGGTTCGGAGTTTCTTGGGACTAGCTGGATACTATCGGAGATTCGTACCAGACTTCTCTAGAGTTGCAGCATCACTCACAGCCTTGACGAAGAAGGGGAAACCCTTCATCTGGTCAGACAGATGTCAGCAGAGCTTCCAGGAGCTGAGACAGAGATTGACTAGCGCACCTATCTTGAGGTTGCCTGAGGACGGAGTAGGGTACGTAGTCTACTGCGATGCATCAGGGACCGGACTCGGATGTGTTCTGATGCAGGAGCGGGCCGTGATCGCCTATGGATCACGTCAGTTGAGGCCGCATGAGCAGAACTACGCTACCCATGACCTGGAGTTAGCAGCAGTGGTCTTCGCTCTGAAGACATGGCGACACTATCTGATGGGCGAGCGCTTTACAGTCTTTTCCGATCATCAGAGTCTCAGGTATATCTTCTCGCAGAAGGACCTGAACCTGAGACAGCGACGATGGCTCGAGTTCCTCCAGGACTATGACTTTGAGATAGTCTATACTCCTGGGAAGGGGAACGTAGTAGCCGATGCCCTCAGCAGGAGGACGGGCATTCAGCTACTTGAGGAGGCGACGGAGCAGCTAGCCTCTTTGCAGATATTCTTCGTGGATAGAGATGGAGCAGCCTTTCTTCAGTCTCTCACAGTCACTCCTCCACTACTGCAGCGAGTCAGGGAGGCACAGCGCGGGGACGCTGACTGTGAGACACGGCGTGCACAGATATCCTCGGGACAGGCACCTGATGGTTTCTCCCTTGGAGCAGAGCACATCATCCTTTTCAGAGGACGTACCATGGTACCAGTCGCATTGCGAGAGGAAGTATTGAGAGAGTTTCACACTTCTCCTTTAGCGGTACATCCTGGAGTGGCGAAGATGTACCAGGACCTCAGACGACAGCATTGGTGGCCGGGTATGAAGAAGGCTGTAGAAGAGTTCGTTTCTCGATGCCTTACCTGCCAGTAGGTGAAGGCAGAGCATCACGTACCAGCGGGCTTGGTACAGCCCTTGGAGGTTCCGGAATGGAAGTGGTACGGCATATCTATGGACTTAGTGACTGGACTTCCACGCACTTCTAGAGGTCACGACTCCATCTGGGTGATTATTGACCGACTCACCAAGTCGGCACACTTCTTACCCATCAGAGAGCAGGGCTCAGTGGAGAGCTTGGGACGTCTCTACGTTCAGAAGATTGTGCGGCTCCACGGCGTGCCATCATCTATCGTTTCCGATCGAGATGCCCGCTTTACTTCCCGGCTTTGGAAGGGGTTACAGGAGGCGTTCGGGACGCAGCTACGTCTTAGCACAGCCTTTCACCCTCAGACGGATGGTCAGACGGAGAGGACCATTCAGACACTCGAGGACATGCTCCGCGCATGTGTCCTCGACTTTGGTCGTAGCTGGGAGGACCACCTACCCTTGGTGGAGTTAGCGTACAACAACAGCTACCACTCCACCATCGGGATGGCACCGTACGAGGCGTTGTACGGCCGACCATGTAGATCTCCTTTGTGCTGGACAGACCCTGGCGAGTCAGCACTGGTGGGACCGGAGATGGTCCAGGCCACGACAGAGAAGGTCCAGGTCATCCAGGAGCGGATGAGGACAGCTCAGAGCCGGCAGAAGTCATATGCTGACAAGAGGCGGAGGCCACTGGAGTTCGAGGATGGCGACCACGTCTTCTTGCGGGTCTCACCTCGACGTGGTATTCGGAGATTTGGCCAAGGCGGCAAGTTATCTCCGCGCTTCATCGGACCTTTCCAGATTCTCAGCAGGATTGGTGAGGTGGCTTATCGCCTGGCTCTACCACCTCAGTTGCACCGGGTGCACGACGTCTTCCACGTATCTCAGCTGAGGAGATACGTGCACGACCCGACGCACATCATTGACCATGGGGAGCTTGACGTTGACGATGGGGCGACTTTTACAGAGGTCCCAGTGGAGATAGAGGATCGACAGGAGCGGGTCCTACGTGGGCGATCGATTCCTCTTGTGCGCATCAGATGGCAACACGGGAATCTCCAGGAGAGCACATGGGAGCGGGAGGCTCAGATGCGTGCTCAGTACCCTCATTTGTTTCCCTAGTTTTTGATGTATCTTTATGGGGACGTAAAGCCATGAGGTGGGAGTAATGTAAAGACCCGTAAAATTCAAGGGAAATTTTTTCTTAATTTTCTTTAGAATTTTACAAGAGCGCGGTTTTAGACGGCACCTAATTCCGAGGCCCGGAGTGCCCAGAATTAATTTCCGAAGTTTGGCTCGGGTACGTTCAGTGAACGAACGAGCGGGAATTCCGAACTTTTGATCCGGTGCTCGGAATTGAAATCCGAGGGCACCGATGAACTCGCAGCGCCGATATTCCCTTAAAGAGACCTTTTTGGGAGTTGCGTTTGTTGCGGGTTGAAAGTTAATTTTGGGGTTTTTAGTTTGAGTTAAATAAAATTTGTGTAGAACAAATTTTATTATAACTTGATAAAACCTACCAAAGGGGGTTGGAAGTGGGACCCACACCCACTTAACCTCCCTTGGGAGGATTAAGTGTGGTGGGGCCCACACGAACCCCTAATCCTTTCAAATTCTCCCAACTCCCTTAACGCCTCATTTATTGGCTTGAGTTACCTTTTTAATTATGGGAGTTAAACCTTTTGAATTTCAAACTTTTGAAATTCTAATGTGTTATGTGATAATAAAATAAAATGTTGTCTTATTTTATTTTGGGGTTATTTGTTTGTCTTCTTGAGAGGTGGACAGCTCTTCTTCTTCTTCAACTCTGACGAAGAACTCGACGAACGTTCATCTTGACGAAGAACGCTCAAGCTCCGACGAAGAACGCCGCACCTCCATTCTTCATTTCCCGTGTCAACGAAAGGGGACGCCACTTCTTCCTCGGATAACCTTCGTCGGCGTACAAGTTTCGCCAACGACGTGTCTCTTCGAACGCATCCCTTCGTCATCGGATTTGACGAACGGCTACCGCGACGCCCGACCTCCGCGACGTCGTCTTCCGCGGAACCTTGACAATCTTCTAACCTTATACCCGAGGTAGGGGTTGTTGTTTTATTATTTAATTATTCCATTTCTTGGTCGTGGATCGCATGTCTACGTGAGGCTTTTGAATATTTTATATAAGTGTTATTGTTAACGCGAGGGGGGCCGGACTGCACGAACACGGCCGAACCCCCCCTCCATCGTTCTTGTTTATTCTTGCGGGTGGAAGCAAGTGGCGTGGTGCCGTCGCACCACGCGGATTACCGTGCAATTATTTTACGCAGCGCCGTCGCGCCACGCCGAGGAAGAATCTTCAAGAACGCGACGCCGTCGCGCCGCGTTGAAAGGAATCAAGGCACGGCGAAAGAGGCGCGGTGCCGTCGCACCGCGCCGGACGATGAACACCGCGGCCGGTTCCGGGCCGCGGCGGGACGAGGAAACCACGGCCGGTTCCGGGCCGCGGCGGAAGAGAAGACCGGCGGCCGGGCCGCCGGCGTCGGAAGCCGAAGAGGGGACCGGAATTTCCGGTCCCGTTGGAGAAAACCGGCCGGCCAGCTGGCCGGCCGGATGCCGTTAAAACCGGGGGAATTAATCCCCCGACCAGCGTGTAAAAACCCCCCTCTTAAAGGGGGGCAGTTTTCTTTGAAGGGAGGGGGGCATCCGGCCCCCCGGTTCCGCTCAAATCAGGCCCCCCACGTGGGGGGGGGGGGGGGGGGGGGGGCGTTTTAAAAAAAACCGGGCGCGGCACAAAGGCCGCGCCGCCCCTCAAAACCGCGGGGGTTTGTTTCCCCGCGTGCAGCCACCTCGCGGCGCCAGGCCGCCACGGCCCGCCGCGCCGCCGCCGGCCGCCGTGCCACCCCCGGCCGCCGCCGCCGCCCCAGGGGGGGGGGTCGGGCCGGGTCGGCCCGGACCCGGACCCCCCGTTTCGAACCAGAATAGGTTTTTGGCCCATATCTTGAGCCTCGAACCTCCGAATGACAAACCGTCTGCGGCAATGCGATCCTTGGATCGAGACGGTCGTTTCGGTATATCGCACTCAAGGTTTCAGTTTACTTTGAGTTCGGCCGGGTTGGTTCGTTCACGAAACCAACCGGGCCTTCGGAGCGGAAACACTCATATCTTGAGCTACGAACGTCCGATTGACGCGCCGTCAGTCGCGTTGTGTTCCTCTTAGTGAGACGGATCTTTTGGCATACTCCGCCCGAGGTTTGGACGCAGGTGGAGTACGGTCGGGTTGGTTTAGCCTTAAAAACCAACCGGGCCCCGGAGACGAAAATGCCAATAACTCTCAGACCGGGTGTTCGATCGACGCGCCGTCTGTTGCGTTGAGTTCCTATTGACGAAACGGAACTTTTGGATACATCAACTCTGGTCTTTGTGACAGTTGATGTATCAGCCTCTCGGCTCGTGGAGCGGACCCTCCAAACGAGCTTGCTGTGTGCGGGAACCCTAGTGCTGGCTGCGACTGCTACAACTGCTACTACTGCTACGACTGCTACTATGACTGCGACGACGACAGTACAGAGATCCTGTGTGGATTCGACGACGACGACTACATGACTCAGCGATCCTATGTGGATCAGTGCTACAGGTCCTGTGTGGGCCCGATCCTGTGTGGGTCCTTGCGCTCAGCGGTTCTGTGTGAGCCAGCGCCTACAGGTCCTGTGTGGGCCCGATCCTGTGTGGGTCTTTGCGGGGGTTAGTTACCTATCGATCCTTCGTGGGTCCGACGACTTAGATGGATCAGTGATCATCTTTATCGTCCTTGAAGAAGTATACCTGTGTGAGATGAATCCTATTTCTTTCCTGTGTGGATTGTGTTGTGCAATCCTGTGTGGATTACGTTTTGCTTTCCTGTGTGGAATACGTTTACTATCCTGTGTGGACTGAGTTGTACTTGGGCTCGGAGGTCGGAGCGTATTTGAATTGATGACTTAGGTATATGTATGGGCATATACCTAAGCAGTGTCGGTTGTTACTTCGTGATTGTACTTTTCTTCGTGGTTTAACCTTTGTGGATTTTGAGAGACCTTCAGGGGTCTCGGGGTCCCTACTGAGTAGCTAATACTCACCCCTGCACGGGCTTTGCCCGCACTACGTTGTGTTGGTTGCAGACGACGAACAACGTTGAACTTAGCTGAGGCTTGCAGAGCGGGACGGTACCCGGAGGTGGACCACTGGGTGGGACGTGCACGGAGCGGATGGCGGGACCCGTGGAGCAGAGGAGCTATCTGTACCCACCCTCCAGGTGGGATTTCCAGTGGACAGCTCGGAGTAGCGGCTTTTACTTTTCAGTTGCTATTTTTCCCTTTTCGAGTTGTACTTTACTTTCAGTTTGGGTTTGTATTCTGGCCCATTTACTTTACCGCACTTTCAGTCGTACTCTGCTATTGTTTAGTGTTTACTTTCCGCTTGTTTACTCTGTGGTGTTTGTTTACTTTTCAAAGGCAATGCCTTCCCTTTTTACTGGGATTTACGCCTTGGTGCTAGTCGCCAGCCCCTGGCCTATGGAAGGCGGGCTTGGGGTAGTCACGGCACGGACCCCGAGGGCGGGTCGTGAAAAACTCGTTTCGGACCGACCCAAGGGGTGTCGGGCCATGTCAGACCGGGCCGAGACCCCCTATTTTCGGACCATCTTCAGTTAAACGCCCATAACATGAGTTTTGGACCTCTTATCTACACAATGTTTCTTGCGTTGGATTCCTTGGATCAAGACGGTCGTTTCAGTATATAACACATAAGGTTTCATCAAAGTTTGTGTATGGCCGGGTTGGTTTGATCCCGTAACCAACTGGGCCCTCAGAGCGGATACACTTATAACTTGAGCTCCGGACATCCGATTGGCGTTCCATTGACTTTGATGGATTCTTCTTGATGAGACGGTTCTCTGGAATACTCCACTTGAGGTTTGGATGCTGTTGGGTATGTTTGGGTTCGTTTATTTTACAAACCAACTGGACCCCTGGAACGGAAAAGCCAATAACTCTTAGACCGGACGTCTGATTGACGAATCGTCAGCGGCATTGGTAATCACGTTGAGAGACAGTTGCATTAGATATACCCCATGAGAGTTCGGGGTACAGTTGAGATACAACCGGGGTGATTCTTACATGAAACCAACCGGGCCCCCGGGACTAAAAGACTAATAACTCATAGACCAGGCGTCTGATTGACGTGCTGTCTTTTTCGTTGAGACCCCTATGATGAGGTGGTCCTCTAAGAAATTTCCATGTGAGATTACGTGACACTTGGAAGTATCAACCATTAGCTCGTGGAGCGGACCCTCCCAGAGATGATCATATGATGTACGGAGACCTTTTAGCTAGCTGAGACATGATGACTTCTTATCTGATTCGAGTCAGAGTGACCTGTATAGCCTAGTGCGGAGCACTACTGTGTTTGGGTGGCAGACCCACGGCAGGGAGCAATACGGTGTTTGGGTTGAAGAACTGCAGTACTCTACAGAAGGAGTACCTCTATAGTCTATTAGGGGTAGCACTATTATGTTGGGGTGGTAAAACCATGGGGGGAGGAACTATTTTGTTTGGGTGGAAGACCCGCAATACTCGACAAGAGGAGTACCTCAGCAGTCTAAGGTTAGTAAGCAGCGCCTCAGAGTTGTGACATGATCACTATACTCGTTAGAGGAGGATCTCTCTAGCAGTTTTGGTTTCGATATCATTAACAATAATCCTGGTTTGAGCTGAGTCAATGACCTTTGTGTTGACCTCATGACAGAAATGGGTCACTTGATAACTTAGGTATATGTATGGGCTTATACCTAAGTAGTGGTTATCTGTTGATTTCATAACCTTTTTGTTTCCTCATGATTGAGATTGGTTACCTGATAACTTAGGTATAAGTATGGGCTTATACCTAAGTAAGGGTTATCTATTGAGATTTTTCATTGTGGTTATCCTTGTTGGATTTAGCGAGACATTGAGTGTCTCGGGGTCCCTACTGAGTATCGTTACACTCACCCCGGCACGGGTTATGCCAGAACATCGTTGTATTGGATGTAGACAAAAGAAAACACTGACATAGACTGAGTGTACGAGGACTGGATGGTACCCAGAGATGGACCTCGTAATGAGTCAGTACACGGAGGTGGACCTCACAAAGAGTTAGTACCCGGAGGTGGACTTCACGACGAGACGACACTCGAAGGAGGTTGGCAGGAGAGAATGTTGAGGAGGCTATTTGTACCTACCATTCAGGTAGGATCTGAGGTGGAGGACCCAGGTGATCCTTCTATCTTCCAACTATTTGTCTTTTCTATTGTACTATAATTCTGTTGTAGCTGTACATTTCAGTTGGGTTTTTATTCTGGCCCATTTACTTTGTAGCAATTTATTTTGTACTAAGTATTTTACTTCCGCTTGTACTCTGGTAGGATGTGTTTATGTTTTATAAAGGTCATGTCATCCCAGTTATCTGGATTTACGCCTTTAGTGCTAGTGTCCAGCCCCTGGCCATTGGAAGGCGGGCTTGGGGTAGTCACAGTACGGGCCCGGAGGACAGGTCATGACAATAAATATGCATAATATATTTTTGATTGGATTAGCGAGATAATAATGCTTTATAAAATAATGATAAATAATTGGTGATTAATCCTAGAGTATCTATTATGTTTATAGACGAATAATTTTTTGAAATTTTTATTTTGATGCGAGAGGATATTCCCTTAAAAAGATATGTATCTATGATTGGTGCACAAATTATTAATATGTGTCATTTTCTACAAGATCATATAAGTGAGAGGAAGGATAAAATGGACAATGATATAGAAATATTATAATTTTTATTCTTATCATAAAGAAACATGATGAAATGGTAAATTTATGAACAAAATCGTTCACCAGTATGGACAACATGGCTTCTCAAATGAAGGTGAAGTTCATTGAAAAGAAAATATTTTTTCTTCTTTTAAATTTTTTTTAAAAAAAAATTAAGAATGGAAATAAAAATATTTTAATTTATTTTATAATAAAATAATGTTATTAATAGTCTAATTTTGAAGATTAACAGACCAATATGAGATAATATACAGTATTTTGGTATTTTATTAATGTAAATTAAAATACTAAATGATATACTAAAATTTTATATAATTTGTAAAAATAAATTAATAAATCTATATTACCAGATTGTGTGATGTAAATTTTACAAGTATACCAAACCATGAAAAAATTGATAATTATT
The DNA here is from genome assembly GCA_963277665.1 of Viscum album. Lineage (NCBI taxonomy): Eukaryota > Viridiplantae > Streptophyta > Magnoliopsida > Santalales > Viscaceae > Viscum > Viscum album. The sequence goes on from OY728120.1 coordinate 1,121,179,565, forward strand.
ATAAATTAATATAAATATTTTCCCTGAAATAAATATTCTGTAATATCAATCACATCATGTGTTAATAAATTTTTAGTACTTTATAAAAAAGTATTATATTTTACATTTTTGTTGAAAATATTTCATTGAAACAACTAATATTTATCATGCACTATTATTATATTATTTTTTATGCCAGATAAATAAAATTAGATAAGAAATATATATGTTTTATGAATATAATTATTCTTGGATATGAGGATATACATGTTTGTACATGAAACATGAGTATATATTAATTATAAAAAGATATTAATTATGTGAATTTTTTTTAAATATTTATATATCGTTGTAAATTTTTAAATAGTTTAAAATAAATACATGAACATGTGAAATTAAGTTAATGGAATGAAAATATATTGCCGCCTACAATAATGATATTATAATATTTATATATGTGTCATAAAATTTATTAGGAATACATAAGTTACTGTGGTAATATTTGCTTTCAAATTTATATATAGTTAATTCATATATCATAAATTTATGTTTCCCAAAATAATGAATATAACATAAAATGGTCTTATAACATAAAGTTTATTAAATTCATGATTTTTTAACATCTATTTTTGTATTTTTTTTCATATATCCATTATAATAGTAATTTAGAAACTAAAATCATGTTGTTAAAATGATATTATAATTATAAAATATGACCATATTAAATAATATGTTTCTATTAATGTCAAAGGACTTTTTATATCAATGGTAAAAAAATAACTAATTAAAAAATATATTTACTCTAAAATAATATTTTATTTGTGGAATTTAATAACTCATTTTATTTATAAATTATTGATTAAAATTTTTAAACAATAATAAATAATGAATTATAATGTTGTTAATAAATTATAATATTTCTTTTAAAGGTTAATGAATATAGTACTTCTATGAAATAAGTTTTCATTAAACTATGTTTATTTCTATTTGAATATAATTTCTAATTTTTATATATTTATTAGGATAAAATGGATATGAAATTTCAATAATAAATTCCTTTGAAAATTATTTTTTCCATCTAAAAATTATTATACATATATTTTTAGTAATATTTTACAAATTGAAATTTTTTTAAAATATTTATTTAAATGTTATTTTTCATTATTTATGATAATATTTAATAAACATTATTATATATTAGAAAATTTAACATAAAAAATATATAAGGGTTATATTAGAAAATTTTCAATAAAAATGTCAAATAAGTTATATTTTTTGAAACATCATAACAAAAAATATTTACATTATCTCACATACATATATTACTAAATTTTTAGGCATTAAGAGGACATATTCATAGAAAAATTAATTAAAATTTAGAGAAATTGGCATCACATGGGGGGTTCAAAGTTGAATATGCATGTCACCACATGAATACACCTCAACGAATGATGTGAAAAAATATGTGATCATAATGGAAAACCTCATGATTTCTTCTAGAATTCCCCGCATTGAGAGGTAATCATAAACTAGTTTGGATTCCCTATAGAAATGTGTAATCTCCACGAGGAGATGATCTGTTACCAAGAAGTATTTGTTGTAGAATAAAAATATATTCCAAGTAAAATACCTAGTGAGAGCGTCTAAGATTCTTATTTTACATTTGAATCAAAATAGAGCCGTATGTACTTCTATCCATGTTGATAAATATATTTACATTTCAGTTCTAATGATATAAATATCCTTTAACTAAGCCCCAATGGGTGCCGACGAAACCATCACAACATTATAGTCTATGTGAACTACAGTCTATCCCATCTATGTTAACTATAGTCTAATGTGGGAAATTAGGGATCCATAAAATGGACCTTATCTTTAGTGATCTCTTAACCCTACCAATAACACCAATTATTATCATGTAATAATATCATCAAAGTCATTTTTTATTATACATGTTGGAGCATTAAATGCATCCATGACCATGATTTGGGATTCCATAATCTCATCATCCTTAGTGGGAGATTTATTCTCAAAATTAATTCCATATATTTCTATCCATGCCTATGATATGAATGTAGAAATATAAGTTAACAATATTTCTTGGTTCTTCTCACCTCACCCTGCTTTTTTGATGTAGTCATTCTAGTCCAAAATCGAACTTGAAGTAGGCTACTATAAAAATTTAGAATATAAATCCATAACTAGTAGATGAATATACATTAAAAATATGGTTAACACTCTATAAAAAACTCCAAAATAAAAGGCCAAAAGGGTAAAAGTTTTAGCCCTTTTCTTTGAATCATAATATGACTCAATAAATGTCTCCACTATATTCTCTAAAGAATAAATATAAAAGATTGGGGGAGTAAATGGATTATTTTTTTCATCAACCATAAAAGAATAAGGGTAGATCCATCACATTTTGGTATATAATATTCCCTAAAATTTATATTTCAAGTCAGACATGGATCCCATATCTGGGTATCCTTATCATTATATCCTTATCTATAGACCTCAATAATGATGGGATTTATAATAAGGCCACGTTAATCCGTATTAAACTATATGTATAAAATAAAACAACTTTTATAGAATGAGGGAAAACCACATACTTATTTAACGTAATGTAAAAAATTGGTGTACTCTAGTAGTTAAGAGTTGAGTCCTTACATAAACACCAATTCAATCATTTCATAAGTTCGAGATATAAATTCTTGATAGCTTGAAAATTTGATGAGATATGTAAAGGGAATATCAATTCTAAAATTTTGTGATAAATCATTTAAAAATAAAAAAAATTAGAAATCATTGGATATATGATGGTTCTGGGTTAATTTGTTGAAAAAAGAATTATTTATGAATCAGGGGTCCTTTGTCCCCAAGCCTTCTATATCAGGGGTTTGACACATTATTTCCTATCCAAAGTAATAAAATTTATTTCATTAATTATTCTTGTAAAAAAAACATATAATGAATATTTAAAACTCTATGATAAAGGCTTTGGGCCACCATAAATTGAAATTTAATATAAAAACATAGAATTATTAACAAAAAATTTAATAAAATATTTCTCTTCTTTGGATATGGTTTTCCCTTTCCGTTTTTCTATTTGAGAAATCATTCTTGACTAAATTTTATCCATGTAACGAACTTTTACATTACCCCATAATAGGATAACCACATTATAGTTTAATTTTATGTATCCTCTATTTCTTCTAATACCTCGTCCCATCTTGGTTTTTTAGATACATGAACTCCCGCAACAAAAATACAATGGATTTTTTCTAACTAACTACATAGCCAAAAACATCTTCATAGTGTCCAAAAACTATCTTTTATATATGTAATAGTCCTTTTTACAGCTTTTCCAAAGAGTATTATGGATCATTATAAAGAATATTTTAGGGATTAAGAGTCACATTACTACCATGATTTAATTTTAATAGTCATCCAGTAAAATATCATTAATATAAAGATTAAAATAATCATATTCCACAATAAAGGGGAGGCTCTAATGTGGTTCCCAATTCTTAAAACCCCTAAGAAACAGAAAAAATCCTCTATGGTACCCATTAATAAGAATAAATAGATTTAATCATATATTATTGTGGTTTACTATGTTACTTAAGGTTCTATAAAAACCATGAAAACTTTTAATAAAAAAAATAAATCTCTATTTATTCGTTTGAAAGCTCATTAGGATGTCAATTTTGAGGGAATGATTTCCTAATTTTACCTACTCATTCAAAATGATCACAAATTCAAAGGAAGTGCAATGGATATTCTGAATAAACCTTTTAGGAAAAAGCCGAACTAATTTTATGTAATGTATTCATTAGTAATATCACCCAATTTAATAGACATGATTTTTATTATAAATTTAGTTATCATATTTATAATTTCAAATTGATTGTAATCCTTAATATTCAGTGCATTTTCTATGTTTATAATCATGTTAGTTATGTTTTAATTTACTACATATGTCTTGGATTCATGGTTAAGCAATTATTTCATAAAATTAGTGACCTCGTCCTTAATAATATCCCTGTAGAAAAAAAAGAATTTTTTGTTAAATCCATCAGGTTTGACCACAAAGTCAGTGTTCATGGAGAGTATGGTTTTTTATATCCCTCTCATTACGTGAATCAATTAGCCACCTATTTTATTATACTGAAATACTTGGATTGATATTAGCCGTCATTTTATGTGTATTATCATCACATTCATCCAAGATAAGTACTTTAATGTTACTAGTCGCACATTTGGATATTTTCTTTTTTGATCTGAAAAAATACCGATTAATATTGAGGGTAGCAACCCCTCCACAATCCTTCTCTTCCCTATTCATGAAATACATTTTTTTAAACACAATCTCCCTAAATTATTATTCTGATAATTCATTAACAATAGGAATGTTATTATATGAGAGCTATCAAGTAAATACAATCAATATTCCATGGGTTTTATTGATAACTTGAGATAATGGATCTATAATGTAAAATATAATTTATTTGATATTATTCCAATCACCACTCCTATAAATAAAAAATGTTTTTCTTATTTAATCACACAAACAAACTCATGTTATGTGATCATATATTTAAAAAAGAGTCTCCCATATATCATCTCTTTAATGGTTATATATTTTGGATACTGTGAGGGAATTTACAAAGTGAATTTTTTAAATTATGGTATAGCTTCTTGCTCATTTCCCTTTAATTACCAATTATAAATAAATTTTTTTACTCTCCTTTGAAATTTAAATTAATTTAATGATATAATTATCTTTAGTATATATTATTAACACTTATATGTTTCAAACATGATATATTACTCAATCTCTCTGGTATTACATGATTTGAATAAGTTTTTATTGTGTCTATAAAATAGTTCCACCTTCCACTGTATTCATCAACTATAGTTATTTTTTAGAATAAAAATTTCTAAAAAAAATAATGTGAATAGTAAATAGTATTTATATTTTATCACAAAACATTTGTTTAATTTTTTACTATATTTTATTCATTCACTTGAATGAAACCACTTTTTCTAAGGCAATACAGGACTAATGAAAGGGTTCATATTTATCTCTCATCCATTTCTAATAGAGATTCATTTTTTACAATGTACTTAAAATTTTCCTTTTATAAAATTTAATAAATATATTATAGTATAATATCATATAATGAATGTAATATTCATAATAATTTATATTACCAATATCATTATTCCATTTAATTAACTCATTATATGGAGTATTTTTTGTTTTTAATCCTATTATTTCCATTCCCCAATGAAAATTTTTAGATTAAAATTATTTTCAAATTATTTTTAATAAAGATCCATTTTTATTATTATATGGGTTTATCAACTCATTGATCTCATATAAATGATATATTATCTTATACCCATCCATATCCTCATTTTCAAAACGGTTACATTGTCAATGAAAAATATTACTATTTATTACACTTTAAGTTCATATTATGATTTTTTTTATTTTAAACCACTTTAAAAATTAATTTTTATTGATTATGTTGACTTATATAAGGTTATTTCTCATTATTTTTATATATTTTCATTTTTTTACAAATTACCCATATTATTTCTTCCTAATAATATTTTAGTATGTTAAAGATGTCCAACAGATTAATATATATTACAAAATCTCCAATAAATAAGTGATACTTTGGAATTAAAATTTCAATGGGGGGATTGATCAATCACTAAAATTATAATTCCTTCCTGTCAGTCATTAAAAATTTTAATGTTTTGATCCTATTCCTTCCAATGTAGTTCAATTAAAATTAACATATTTTTCATCACATGTTTTTCTATACATATATTGGAATATTGAGGGAATGTAGTTTGAAATTGTAAATCTAATTAGTGGGGGTTATTATTCCACATTTTATTTACATATCAATACCATATTCCATATTCATTATAAATCTAGACCCCAATAGAATAATTTCCTAAGATTATCATTATATTTATATATTCTTCAATGTTTGATTTATAATCAAATCATTCAATCATTCAACACCCATGATGTACATGTCACATTTATAAAATACTATATTCTATCAGATCTTTATTCTTTTATTCTTACAATAATGGGTTTTTAATATAATATAAATTTAAATAAATTTATTATGGATTATCTAGAATGACATATACATTATATACTCATCGGTTAAACATGTTATGGACATATATTTTAAATATTTATGTTTATTATATTATATATGTATTTGATGTTATGTACGGATATAGGAAGAGTCACAAAATGGGTGGGCCTATATAATTATTACTCTAATCTATTGTGAAATTATTCATTTATATAAAACTATTTAAATATATTTATTATGATACCATGGAATTGGGGGGTTGTATTTCCATAAAATCCATTCAGATAGAATGAAGTTGGTTGGTTTCCATGTTATCAATGGTTTTTTACCATGTTTATATGGTGTTCTCATTTACATAAATGAAATATTTCCTACTAATTACTATTTTATCATTTTATTTATTATCTTAATGTTAATTATTATGGTGATATATTCCTTAATACTCTATAGTTCTTATAGTTACCTTAAAAATCATTCGAGGTATCCATTTTCTTATGTTTTCTCAAATCCCCATGAATATAAGATAACCAGTGAGGATAGAAAACTATGGATTTTTATATGTATCAATTTGTTTTTAAAAATATCTGATGATATTTCAAATCATGTTTTATATCATAGTTCAACATGAAATTTTGGTTATAATTTTCAAGGATTATTTTTTATGTCTAAAATTCAACATCTTCACTAAAAATTATAATATTATTGAACACTATATCGGAGTTTGGATATAGGGATATTTATGGTTGATTTAAATCTAATTTATCTTGTCTTTATGTTGAAAACCTAAAATAGAGTGCATGATATTTCTCTAATTACAGCATTCATAAATTGGTCATATGAGGATACAAACATATAATCAATGAAAAAAGAAGTGGTATATTATAAAACTAGAATTGAATTTCCTTGAATGAAATTAAAAAATATGTGATACTATTTTAGAGTTATGGGAAACACCCTCAATGTGTTTGTCAGTGAAAATATTATCTGTTCTAGATATGAATATGCATCAAAATATCTATATAGACATGAAATTGTAATATATTATTTTTTTCATGATATTATTTATATTTATTAATGATAGAAATATTTTAAGATAGTACCTAAAGAGTAGTAATGGTTATATGAATATGAAATCCATTATTTTTATGTGATGTGGAAGAGAATAAAGAAAGAAATGAAATAATATTACATTAAAAAAATAAGTAAATGGTCTAGAATTATTTTGGGGAGAAATGAAAATTATTGGTGATTCATGAAAAAATATTATCATACCCATAGTTTAATAATTTAAAGAGGGGAAAATTTTAATTGATGGAGAATAATGTTATCATTATTTTACATGATCTTGATGAATATGTGAATTATTACTGAATATGCATCAACCAATATATGGTGTTTCTATATGATATCTGGGATAAAAAAATTGAAATACTATGCAGTTTCATAGATCATACTAGAAGTAAATTGGAAATCAATGATATATGTTCCCTCATATAGTTGAAGATGCATGAAAAAGTATTCAGACATAATTCCGAAAATGTGTAATCTTCAAAAGTTGCATTAGACACATATTTGAATGAAATCCAAAGCAATAGAATCTAAATTATTCAAAAGGATACATTTTTAGTGATTTGATATAAGTGATATCATTCAAGGATAACTACAATGTATTCATGGTATCATTTTGGAATCAAATTTATATTTCAATAATATCAATAACAATCCTTGACAAGAAGATAATGGGAATTAACCCATCTCCCACTAAATTTATTTGTAGTAAATATATATAATGAATCTTTTGGGGGGAATAACATCTTATAGTGGGTGAGATTCAAGTCAGTGAATTCATTCCAATAATATGAATACAATAAGTGGTATTGAAGCATGTTATTATTAAGTAAATTATTGGTTTTATTTTTTAGGCTATAAAAAATGAATCATTGTTGGATATGTTGAAAATTTTGAATCATTTGTGTTTTATATTACATAAATTTAAATTAAAAATTCTTCTATAGTATCGGTTTTTTCATTGACCATAATTAGAAATTAATGTGTTTCTAAATGAAAATATAATGTTCAATAAGGGATGAGGGGAAATATACGGCAAATCATCTATGATCATGTCTATTAAATTTGGGTTCACAACTAAAGAAAAATTTGTAATATTTGATGGAGAAGACAAAAAACTCATTGATTATTTCATGTTTAATTTTATTTATATATAAATGTGGTATCATCATATTTTTTCCCTAATAAAAAATTATATTATCAAATAAATATAGTTACTAAATATATTGGTAGATATGATTTAATATTTGAGTAGTTTTTTATAAGGCTTTAGTTGTTGGTTATCCTTATGTTGAATGTTTATAATCACTATGTTGAAATAAAGAGAATTTTTCAATGTTTGGTATTATGAGCATATTATAACAAGTCTTATTAGTCTATTCAACATGTTATATGATTCAAACACATTTTTTATTTATTTATTATTCCAAATTGATTTCCTATAGTTGTGATTGAGATCACAAAATGAATAAAAAATTATTAGTGTTAAAGGTGTCTATAAAAATATTTTTCTGTAATGGATCATTTTATTGTTATAATAATATACACTTTATTTCTATATCTAGTTAGGACATAGTAGTCTATAAGGATTTTGTCATAACTCATTTCTATGTTTAAATTACATAAAAAATTTATTAATTATTCTATAATAATTTAGATATATCTTATTATTAAATAAAAATTGTAATTTTATTATATGTTTCTTCATAGAAATCAAAATAAGTTGTTTTAGAAACCATTATTATCAAGTTGATAGAAAATGTATATATATAAGTATATAAAAATAGCAATTATATTATAAAATATCAAGAGGTATATGGTAGTTGTAAGAGGATATTAATGTTGATGAAACATGTTGAAATTTATGCGGACATATGTCGATTATGGGTTCATTAACCTTATAGACTTGGTAGGGAATGATAATATCCAATATTTATATTTTAATTATATCATTATTGATTAATTGAAAATAAAATTTGGTAGAACATAATGATAAAATTTATATTATTATACCCCTCAACATAGTGTCTTTGGTAAAACAATGTATCTCAGAATCTAGTGCCATGGTTATATTGGAATTGGGGGAGAAAATAAAGACAATAATTGGAGAAAATTCCCATATACAATTCATTTTTTGTGAGTGATATCAAAGGATTGTGTCTACTGAATTATCTAATTATAATTTATTTTCATTATGGGGTGAGCATACACATTAGATATATATATATATAGTGATTGGGAATTAAAAATAAATTGAAGTACAACCTTTAAGGACTTGGTAAATTAAATTAGATGGGTATATATAATAATTAATATGAAAATATTGATGGAAAAATTTTTCATCCAAAATTTTATGTTTTATTTTTTGAAAATTAAATGGTTATTTTGTAGAAATAAAAGATGATTTTTAGTGTTTATTTTTTAGAATAGTAGGTTTAAAAATGGGGTTTTTTGTTGGAATGACATTCACGATCATAGTAATGAATAAAAAATATCCAAAATAAATTAAATAAATATTCAAAGGGATGATATTATACAATAGGGTGGATTGAATATATGTCAATTGAAAAATGAATACCTATATAGATTCAAATATGGATATTGTAGTTATAGATGTATTTTTAAATTGATATTATTGAAATTTTGTGTTTGAAGATGAGTATGGATTAGTCAATACGTATAACTAAGAGGTTACAAAATTTATTACATGGATTATATTTAAAATTTAATTCATTGTTGAATGATTAGTATATAGATGATTTGGAGAGATGAATATTAATTAAGAAATACCCATTGATTCAATATTCACACATATTGTAATAAACAAAATATAACAACTTTGGATTGTTTTGGTATTATAATGATGTATTTTATAATTATTTAATGATAGATGTCTATTATGGTGAAGAATGAAATATAAAATTTATATATACTTTCAAACTCCATGAATGTTTCATATGTGTAAATGGAATGTATTTTAAGAATAATATGTAGAGAATCAATCTATAAAAGCAAAATATATTCCTTTTAAGTAAAGGTTTCCCCATGATGAAGCCTTAATAAAATATTAGTTTAACATAGGAATATTAAGTGTGTTTGATCTTGTGGAAAAACATATATCGTGATATAAATATAGATTTTGATGTTATGACCTCACTAAAATTGTGTAAGATATTTCTGAATGATGTATGTAACCCTATTATATTGAAAGGTAATTAAAGAATAGTAACAGTCTAATTAGGTCATCGATTAATCCTTTATCTAATATGTATGATAGAATACAATAACATAGTATAAAATAATAATACCATGATGTGGTTGTATTTATGTTCTTATTGATATGGATTCAAATTACATCGTGATATTTATTGAAGTATGTAATAACTTTATTTCATGCCTCATTCAGGGATGTCATAACAAAAAAATTATAATAACCAATAGTAGTGTCATTGTAATGTTTGTCACCAAATCTTGATATATTTAAGATAATATATTTTTAAATTGTTTAAATGATATTTAATTATAGGTGAAAATGATCAGTTTTTATGGAATGAAAAAAAATTGTATTAAAAATATCATCACACTATTTCATATCTATTACCATGGGTGATCTCATAAAAATAAATGCATGATTATTGATTTCAACCACTGATAAAATAGTTATAGTTTTAAAATTTATTTAATTCATGATGAAATTTTTAGTGAAAAAATGTTATTTCTAGATAAGGTTTACAAAGATAATAGATCTCTAATTGATAGAGGATTATATTATATATATTAAATTTATAGAAATATAAATTTTTATGACACAAATTTTTTTATATATGGGATGTTATGAATAAAATGATGTTTTTTAAAATATGTTCGATAATAAAATTATTCACATTTTTAGTTGATGATTTCTATAACAATGATTTTCAAGAGTAAATCATTTTCACTATAACATTATGGTGTTTATTGTATTGATATTTAGTGTAAATTAATTATAACATGGAGATAAATATTATATCCAATCCATAGATGATGATACATGAAAAATTACTAATATATGCAACTAATTAAGAGATTATTTCTTTTATAAACCAAGGAAGTTTTCCTTGAGGTAGTGTGTGAGACAATAATAATGGAGCGAAATAATTAGGACGTAGTACGCCATCCCTATATACAATATAGAGAATTTTTAAATTCATATTGTTACTATGGAAAACATATTTCTCCATAAATAAAACTATGTTAATAGTATATTTTTTCTACATTTCAGTGTCAACATGTATATAATCCATATCCAAATACAATGTTTTGATAAAAAAAGAAAAATATATTCTATTCAGTTTTTTTTAAAAAAAATTAATAATTAGTGTGATTGAAACTCTTAAAGTGGATAATTTATTATTTTTCATCTCACTTGGGAACATGATCCATTAATATATAAAAAATTCTAAAAAATTGATTTCACTATGATTCCCACTTATCCACTCTTTGAGTTCTTTATAATATACATTCCAACCCTCTTGTACAAAATATTGTATAAAATTTTATGAAAAATGATTTTTTTGACATAAATATAAATATCATAGCACAAAAACGATCATAAAAATAAATTAGATATTTATTCCACATAATATCATACAATGAATAATTTATTTATTTTAATTTTTGTAATATTAGTAATTTTTAATTCAAAATAATTACCCTATTTTATGACTTAAATAATTCATTGGTGAATAAAATTTAATATATATTCATATTAAAATATAATAAAAAATAATTATGAGTTAAAATAATTCCCAAAAATTAATGTTATACTAATTGGTTTAACTAAAATCAAATTATTTTCTATAATTTTTATAAATCCATTTTAAGCATGAAATATAAACCATAGACCATAAATTTGAATAAAAAAATTGACCAGGTTCACCATGTATGATAAATTTCAGATATCATATTGATTTTAGAAAATAACATTTTTATTTTTCAATAACTACTTTTTCATACAATGCCTAAAATATTTTAATGATAGCCCAAAATAGTTTATAAAATATATTCTAAGGACCCTGATACTAGTATCATAGAGCTTGTGGTTTATTTATTACACTGGAATAATTTACATGGAATCATAAACATTAAGATCAGTTAGTTTTTTAGGCATGGTAAACAAGAAATGTACTTGAATATCAAATTACATTAGAAAACAGAAAATATAAAACATCAATAAAGTAATTATTTTTCATATTTAAACTCATTAAATGGTTCCATATTCCAATCTTGGAGAAATGTGATAAAATAAGGGTTATCTAAAATTATTATTATGGGTAGCGTACTTTGGAATCTATCTAGATTAAATAAGGAATAATCATCATCATAAGGTAAATAATGAAAAACATAGGTCATTTAATCAATTATATTAGGATTAAAAATAATACTGAGAGATTAAATAAATAAAATATTAGACCATATAAATAATAATATCATCATGAAAAATAACCACAGATAATTTCCATAATATTCACTTCGACAGATTTAAGTGGTTTTAAAATGATTAAATTCATATTACTGAACATACGAAACTTACCGTCGAGGACTTGTTCTAATATTTTTTAAAATATGATTAGGATTAAAAAAATATTTTACTAAGGCTGGTCCTCTACTTTGTCTCATAATAAATAATGTTTAACTAAGGTTATATGTAAATCAAGTTCCCACATTCCGCTAAATAATTAAATGCATTCATTATATGAATAACAAATATAACTGGACCATTATTCCTTAAAAATAAAAAATAGATTGTATTGTTTGAAATAGCATAGGGAACATCAATATCTTCCACTATTAAAATTATCATAAACCATCTATATTAATATGTTGGATTGTATAATTCGATTATATTATCTATAAATAATAATATTTAATAAAGTATTTCAATATATATTAAAATACTTTTACTATATCACTGTAAATTTTAACAAGAAAATAACATTTTGAAATTTTAACAAAATATTTAAAATCTAAAAAATTAAAAAATTAAAAGGAAAGTATTTTTATTAAAGAAAAATAATATATACTTGTTAAGGATACCACAATTGAATGAGCAGTCATCATAGTATGAAATTATGTTCTTGTCATCTAAGTCAAAATTTCATTTCATGTTATTCTAAAAAGGACATAAATTAACAAGTATTGAAAATTATAAGATAATTCCATTTAAAATACATTATAATATAAAAAACATGGGTAAAAATATAATTAATAAATCATTGTATCATTGTATTAAAAATATTTAAAACATTTTAATGAAATTATGGACAACAAAGAAAATGATTCTCGACCATGTAGAAAAACAAAGTTGTTCTTCCTTAAAAATATTATTTCAATATCATGATTACATAAAGAGATGAAAATAATGGAAAAAATATAATTATCATAAATTACCATAGCATATTAATATATATTTAGTTTAATATAGAATTATTAAATAATTTTTTTATTGGAGACATTAACATAAATAACCCCAAATAATGATGTGGTTTTGAACTAAAATCATACCATTGAGGTAAATTTATTATACAAACCCCCATGAAATAAAAAAAAGATAAATGAAAATTTAAATATCATTAATATTTATATACTAATTATCAAAAATATTAATTGGATTATTATATACACCACACCAATTTATTAAGTGGTGAATATGGTATATGTGTCATGAAAAAAATGTGAGACAAGAAACCCGAACAAAGATCTTATCATCAGATTGAGAATTAATAAATGAAGTGATTATGCGTATCATATTTTAATACAAATGAAAAAAATTTGAAATATAATATAGAAAAATTAAATTTTATTAGAGACTTAATCTTATCATATTAATGGAAATGAATAAGTAATATATGTAAAGAAAAACAAACTGAGTTTGGAAACACTTAATCTCATGTCTGATTTCCATCATATGTGCTAAAAACACTTATATAATAAATAATTATTTATTCTAAATCTAAAATATAACTATAATAATATATATATAAACATATATTATTTTATTGTACCATATTATCACCCATTTATTAACAATGTTTTATTAGAATCATTGTTTCGAGTGCTAATTGCTTCATTTAACAAAAACGTTTTGGTTTGGTAGAATTGGCTCATGTGCATTTATAATATATCAATCATCTATATTTTTTTATTAATGAAAAAATATAACATATTTTAATTATATATATATATATATATATTTGTCTACACAAGTGATATAATGAAAAATAAATTAAAATATCATGTATATTGTATGTCATATGCATTTATTAAGGTAGATTCAGATTTTGACGGATAGAAAGATAAAATGGTAAATAAAAATTAACATTTTTCTTGAATAATATATATCATAGATATTCTTAAAATATCTTATCATAATTATCTATGTAATGAGGAAATGTAAAACAAATAAAATTTCTTCATAGATGTGGCAGTCCAAACATAATATAAGGACTTCACCTTAAAGCTTAGATCATTATGAGTTAAGTCAAGAATTCAAATTTAGGATCTTTTGAAGTGTATAATTTTAGAGAAATATTATATTTCTGTTATATTACATTTCAGAAATTGCAATGTTGACACTTCTAATCAGTACCAATTTTTTATAAAATAAAAACCTCTAAAAAACATGTCTAGTTCCAGGTTCTAGATAGTGTGACTTTTCCATGATCCCATCCTTGTCCCTATTCATCTTTACGTCCTATGAAAAACATTTCCAAAGATGGGGTGAGCATAAAAAGCTCCTTAAGGGTTATAAAATAAAGAAATTAATCATTAACAAATCAATAAAGGAAACTTGTGGCATCCATATCATAATTAATTTGTAGAAATCATAGCTACATAGGGTTTTACCTTGTAATACCCATCACAATATATTCCCTAGATCTCTTTCGAGAAACATTAAATTTTACATCTGTCACATTACCAAATGTATTAGAGAGTTATCTCAGGCTCACCCGCCCAAGGATTATCATGGAACCTCTCATATTAGTAAACAATGCCGAAGAACCATAATATAGAAATAACACATAAAACAAGAATAAATGAAAGATAACACTTCCACATTTCTCTCACAATATATTATTTAAATATACTGACATAATCAATTCATTATCAATCCATTTTCAAAATCCATTTAAATCATTTAATAATGGGATTTTTGAATCAAAGTGTCTTATACCAAATTGAATATTTTAAATGAATTGTCATTTGAAAACATTAATGTATATCTAAATAAATCCTAAAACCCATTTTAAAACATGTAAATTAATGAGAAATATTTAGAAGAATTAATCTTTAAAACATTTAAAATGATATTTTAGTTAATAATTTTTTTCAAAATGGGAGACACATGAATACACGTAATTAAAGAATAAAATTTAATCAGAACTTTATAATATCATAAGAATAAATGTATTCATGATATATTATGCCAATTTATAGTATATACACCATATAAGACTGAATTAGTGCATAACAACAATGAAGTCTCAATGGAATGTAAATTGAGATGAAACCCCTTATAAAAACTATATCTTTAGATAAAGGATAAATAAATTTCATAATAATGTGTGAAAAATATAAATACAATAAATATTATTGGATATTATGTGTAAATAAATCATTGGAAATTCAAACAAAATTTTGTAAAAACAACACTAATGACTTGGATGTTTAACTCACTGAATGTAAATTGAGTTAGCATTACTGTAATCAAGTTTGTATCGATGACTTGAGAATTTATCAATGGAGCGATTATGTGTATCAATATTATATACACAGAAATTTTAGTGCAAATTAAATAATAAATAAATAAATAGTGATTCTACACTTAATCATAGCATGGCATAATAATGAATTAGAATATTAACCCAAAGAATGGAAATTTGGTTAAAAAGACCCCTTACCGATTTGGTAACATACGAAACATACATCACATGAAAGAATAATAATACAATGAAGATTTAAATACCAATAAATTAAATTATATTATAAAAATAATACAATAAATGGGTAGTACATACACCACACAAAGGAAAACAGTGGAAAACATTGCATGAATCTCACGATAATAAAATGCGATATGAAAACTCTTTACCACATTGTAATTAATCGAGATGTATGACCAAAAGTTAATAACCACAAAATGAATCACATAATAACATGAATATAATGATAATAATGATAATATATATCAAATGGAAGTACACAATACACCACATGCACTAAATAAGTGGCGAACAATGAAAATCCCACAGAATTAAATGTGAGATAAGAAACCCCATACCTCGTGTCCGACTTGACCTATTCATTCTTTAATCACATGAATAATAAAATAATGATAATTTCAAATTAATTGAGATCATTTTAAATGTTTAATTAACCTTTTATATCGCTTATTACCATGTTATGAATATTATGCATTCATTTAAGTTAATAATGGTCATTTTGTCGATATTTAATACTTGAGTCAAAAATGAACATTTCATTTTTAAAAGTTGTCCATATGGGAAAAAGATAATTATCTCCATAATTATATTCATTATTTAGATATCATATATATCATATATATCAAGTATATATATGTATTTATAATAGTATATAACATTTGAAGATAAGAAATGAATTGCACCGTTCATGGAGATTGTATGTCGTGCATACGCATTAATGATACATTCATTTCTATATCATATTTAATGTATTTAAAATGTAATTATAAATAATTATATTATAATTCCAATATAATATCATATATAATATAATTATCTCCATCCTTTATAAGTTCCACGTATGTTATGAACGAGTCATTTCATTTTGAGGGGGTAATAGTATGCACTTCCTCAACTAAAATTATAGTATTTAACCACTACGGAAACCATAAAGTTATTCTATAATTTTAAAATACATAATTATATAAACACTATAAATATAATATATATTACATATAAATATAGTGCTATCATAATGTCCACCATGAGTGGTGGTAAGCGATAAATGAATAATCATCGTTTCGTGAGGCAGTAGTTTGTCGTCCACAGAAACAATATGTTCTTTAACCATTAGATGGAGGTCTATGTATATGTAGTTAAAATCAATATAAAAAAAACCTAGTACATTTATGATACTATTTTTTTTATAAAATAAAATAGTAAAAAGAGTTTATAGTGTTGGAGAAGTAAAATAAAACAAAATAACTTAAGAGAAGACGTTACTTCTAAATGGGTTATCTCCCTTTGGTTTGAACCAAAAGGATTATTTGAATAGTCTTATGTCTAAGGTAAGGATTATAGGAGGAATAAAGTGATTTAATGAGATTATGTGGCAAATTTTTGGATGATACCTGGGGCTTGAGAATTGTGATTAATGGGATAGAATTGAGAGATTTTTATAAGGGGGAGGAGGGGCTCTTTAATAATGTTTCAAAATATTATTTTATTATATATTGTTTTTCAGTTTCAAAAGGTCCAAAACTTATTAAAGTTGAAGATACGATGTCTCATGTTCTAAATAAAATCATCAAATAATAATTGTACAGGTTTGGATATTATTTTAATCATTATAATATTATATATTAAAATCATTCATTAATGAGGTAAATACTGCATCATTATTCTGTCATAAATAATTTTATTTAATTGATGTCTAAAAATTATAAAAAAATATATCATGATATAGGAAGTCATTTCATATTTCCATTGGATATTTATAGTTAAAGAGATAACTTATATAACCTCAAGTAATTTTTTTTACTAATATATTTTATTTTCATTTTGTTCATTACTTTAAATAAATTAATTTAAATTTTCATTATAATTTTTAAGTGGATCCAAGGAGTCCCAAAATCGATCCAAAGATGCCCATGGTCAGAAATTTATAAAAAAATAGGATTAGGAAAAATATTAGTGTAATTAATTTTTTTTATAATATTACATGTTGACCATTATTTACCAGATTTACCCCATAAAAATGGTCAATAAAATATTTACTGAGGTAAATATTTAAAATGTCTAAAAATAAAATTTTCCTATTTACAAAATTTGGACCACATGATTATAAATATCTAATCCATTTTTACAAATTCAAACACATAAATGGAAGAAATTAATTTAAAATTAATACCAGTTGTCAAAACAAGATACATGTTTTTAAGAAATAATAATTATCAAAAGATTGGAACATGTTTATGTCAAATTTCAAAGTAAAATTACATAAAATAACCAAAAAATGATGAACTGGTAAAAATATAATCTAATTAAACACTAAAAACTTTTATAAAGATAATCTAACAATAAAATTAAATTATATTAGAAGGTAGTTTTGAATTAAAGTACATTATTCTTAACTATCAATGAAAAAATGTACTTAATCAGAAAAATAAATTTTTTTATCCAAAGTCAATTTTGATTTCCCAATTCTAAATAATAATACTATTTTGTCATATAGACCACATTAAAATGAAAAAAAAAATTTAAATAAGGTTCTACATCAAATGGTCCTAAATTGTCCTTTTAATGAATATTTGAGTATATATTTTTAAAATCAGTTTTTTCTTATTTTACGCCTCTAAAATTTATTTTATAAATGTAAAAACATTTAACAAAAACATATATTTATATTTTATATATTTCTATCAATTCCCTCCAATACAATTTATAGACATTAACTACCATTTGAAAAATATTATATTATTATTTTTCAGTATCACTCACCATTGTGTGCAACATAAGATTTTAATGAAACCTGTTGTTGTGTATTGGTTATAAAATTGAACATATCATCTCATTTAATTTAATATTTACATTTAATTCAAAAATTTGAAACAATATGAAATTTTTATATTCATTATTTACCTGAGATGTTACATTCTTCTCCCTTTTGGGAATTACGTCCTCACAATTTTAAAATTTTCATTGGAATCTTCATTAAAAGTCCCACATCGAAACAGAGTCAATAAGACATCACTTTAAAATGAAGGAAAAGAAGTACAAAGGTAAACTGATATAACAAATACTAATATTCCATGAAAACAGGGATATATAAGTGAAACTAACTCTCATAGATTAATAGAGAGTGATATAGAACTTGATCACAAAAAGTTAACCACCATAAAACCATAAATCTTTGGTTGGGTAAATGTATTATGATAAAACAATATCTTATAAATTTTTTTCATCAAGATAATTTTCATATAGTTTAAGAATTTTATTAATAACTAGACTTAAAACACAAAGAAATATAATTATATGTCATGTAGAGTTTCATACATTAATAAAATTCTACCACAAACTCATCTTTTATCTAAATGGTAAGTATTCAAGATGGATTGGTCACACATGAAGTTCTAGAATAATCCTCTAGATTATCACATAATCTACAAAATATGAACTATATATTTCCCTTATCTTTAGAATTCATGTAAAACGAAAAATGTTTATTACAATTTCAGATAATCCCTAAAAGGATAATCCTTTATGAAAATATATACTACTCTTAATCCCCAAAATTCAACAAAAATAACCAAAAGTTCCGGAAAGACCATTCAATAAAAAACATTACATAAAATTATTCAAAATAATTCAACCTTCTATTGAAACCCATAACTCAGAAGGATTTAATCGCATAGTATTCCATAGTAAATATTAACATTTATCGCCAAAAACATAGACTAATCTTAAAGTCTCATACTGATGTGTAATTAACCTAATCACATATTCTCAATGATAGTTTATTCATTTCCATAAATAAACAAAATAGACATATATCATTAATAAAAACATAGATTCTTCTAAAATAAAATTTCAACCATTACCCCTCAAATGAGATCCCATAGTTTTCTATTTCTCTTAAGTAAATAATGTTTCCAATAGAGAAAACATCTTCTAAAGTAACCTTTATCACATATTCTCCAAATCATTTTCCTATATTAAGGATATACATTTGATTAAACATAAGTTCCAAAAATAAACTTATTCTTGATCCATAAAATCATTTAACATAAAATAAAAATTCTTAATAAATAGGGACTTTACGTAGGAAAGTGGTAGATGATGCACACATGTCTCCCATCAGTTGTGGGTTCAATTCCCATGGCCTTGCTGGACGCGACTAGTCATCACCCATCTTATGGTTTGTTCTTTTTATAAACTCAAAAATATCCCCAACTTTTTTTAACCTCAAAGGTTTTGTCATACCATTCATTTTCATCCCAATACATAAAGACCTCTACATCATATATATTATCATTTTTGATTCACCTCTATATGATAAAATAAAACTATTCCCTATTGAAAGAACATCAAACCTTGATCATGGTGTCTATATGGTTTCATCATAATATTTTTCATGTAGGTATAAGGTCTATGAATTGAAATAATGATTTAGAGATCCTTTAAAATCATTTACTTCCTTCATCCAAATACACCTTGTACAACATGGGTCATATCGGTGTTTGCAAAAAAAAAAATTCATAAAATAATCATGTAAGACATATAATTTCAAAACATCTGATAAAACATGGTTTTAATAAAAAAAATAGAAATTTTGAGTCGAAACATTCAATCAATGGTCCTTTTAAAATAAAATGAGTATTTTAGGAGAGACTTTATTGTAAAAGAAAAAATAAATAGGTTGCACAAGTGTCTCCTTCATCAGTATCTTTTTGAAAATCACAATATGCATCAAAATATTATAATAAGGTAAAATATTTAAAAAATATTTGATAATATTTTATTTTCCTGAAAATATGATAATATTGAGAAAATAGGATTTGATTAAATACAAAATATGATCAACGTTGATATCGCGGTATAGTGGAGGTGTTTGATATCTCAAAAAAACTTCTTGCTGGAGAGTTGTATGATTGAAAAAGTTTCATAATCATCTAAACATAACATTGATATAATTATTGCAATCATGGCATCAGGTAGATATTGGAAGGTTGTTTGATATCCTCCTCCTTCAATTTGTAACTGAAATTCCTTGATCGGAAAAATTTATGAAACATGGATTTAACTAAAATAATAGACATAGGGACTAACCGTGTGTTTAACTAAAATATCTAAGCACTAAAGTTTTCTAAACCATTCTTTGATAGCAAATATAATAAAATGACCTTAAAAACTACGTAATCTTGATTTAAGTCATGAATTTACATTGAGGATCTTTTCAGGATTATAGTTTTAGAGAATTAGGGAATATCTATTACATTACATTTCAAAAATTACAAAGTAAACACTTCTACTTAGTATACATTTTTTCATAAAATAAAAAACACTAAAAAACATGTCTAGTTCCATGTTTTAGACATCATGACTCTTCCTTGATCCCATACTTGAGCCTATTCATCTTTACTTTATGTGAAAAACATTTCAAAACTAGGGGTGCACATAAAAAGCTCAGTAAGGGTTATAAAATAAGGAATAGAAACATTAACCCATCAATAAATACAAATCAATGAAACCATATTTTTCAATCATTACATACCTCATGAAATCATTAGATTTATGAGTAACACATAGAAATAATAAATCATAATGGTAAATTGTGGCATCCATATAATACATACACTATATCTATCACAACAACCTATATAATTATATTGGAATACCCATCAGAGTTTATTCCTTAAATCACATAGGTGAAGCATTAACGTTTACCTCTGTCATGTTATCCAATGCATTAGAGAGCTATCTTAGGATCACCCTTATTAAGATTATCACGGAACCACCTGTATTCATAAACAATGCCAAAGAATCATAATGTCGTCATAACACATAAAACAAGAATAAAGGGAAGATAATATATCTACATTTCTCTCACAATATATTATTTCAATATATTTACATAATCAATTAATTATCAAACCATTTTCAAAAACCATTTAAAGAATTTAAGAAATACATATTTTTATTAAAAGTGTCCCATACAACATTAAATAATTTAAATGAATTATCATTTCAAAACATTAATGTCCATATAAATAAATCCTAAATTTTTTTTTGAAAACGTGGACATTAATGAAGAATTTTTAGAAAAATAAATCTTTAAAAATTTTATAATTATATTTTAGATAAATAATTAGTAACAAAATTAAAGATGGTTGAATACAAATAATTGAATAAATACATTTAATCATAAAAATATAATATCATGATAATAAAGGGATTCCTGATATAATAAGCCAATGTATTCTATATACACCATATAAGAGTGAATTGTTGTATAAAATCAATGATGACTCAATGGAATGAAAATTGAGATGAAATCCCTTATAAAAAATTTATCCTTAAATTAAGGATAAATAAATTAAATAATACTATGTGAAAAATATAAATACACTCAATATGATTGATTATTAAGTATAAATCAATCATAGAACATTCAAACATATTTTTTTTAAAAACAAAACCAATGAATTGTATGTTTGACTCAATGAATGGAAATTTAGTTAAAATTACTGTTATAAAGTTCATATCGATGACTTTAGAATTTATTAATGTAGTGATTATGTGTATAAAATTTATATCCACACAAAGGGGAGTGTATGTTACAACATAAATAAGTAAACAGTGATTCCACACATAATCATAGCATGAAATAATTAAGAATTAGAATATTAACCCAAGGAATAAAAATTGGGTTAAAAAGATCCCTTGCCAATTTGTTAACATACAAAACATACACCACATAAAAGAAAGACCATACAATGAAGATGTAAATACCCATAAATTAATTTATATTATACAAATAATACAATCATGGGTAGTACATACACCACATAGAAGAAAATGGTGGAAAACATAGCATGAATCTCATAGGAATAAACAGTGAGATGAAACCCCTTACCACATTGTAATCAATCGAGTCATATGAAAAAAAAAGTTGATAAGAAAAAAATGAATAACATCATACTATAAATATAAATATAATCATTATAATATACATCAAATGGTAGTATACAATACCCCACATAAAAGAAATAAGTGGCGATGAATTGAAATCTCTTGGAATTGAAAGTGAGATAAAAACCCCATACCTCATGTCTGACTTGACCCGTTCATTCTTTAATCTCTTGAATATTAAACTAAAGTTGATTTATACATGATTAAGAACCCATTTAAAGTTTAGTTTTTCTTTTATATCACTTATTATCATGTTACAAATATTATACAATCATTTAATTTAATAATGGTAGTTTTGTCGATATTTGGTACTTCAATGAGAAATGAACATGTCATATTTACAAGATGTCAATCTGGTCAAAAGTTCATTATCACCAAAATTAAATACATTAATTAGATATCATATTTATAATATATATCCAATATATATATATATTTATAATAGTACATAACATTTGGAGATAAGAAATGAAATGCACCGTTCATGGAGACGGTAAGTCGTACGTACACATGAACGCTACTTTCATTTCTATTTCACATTTAGTAGAATGAAAACATAATTATAAATAATTATATTATAATTCCATTATTATATCATATATAATTTAATTACTTCTATCCTTTATGGGTACCATGTATAGAATGAATGAGTCATATCAATTTGAGAGGGTGGTAGTCTGCATTTCCTCAAATGAAATTATCGTATTTACCCGCTATGTTAACCAAAAATTTATTCTAAAAATGAAAAATACAGTATAATTTAAACAATATAAATACAATATATATCACATATAAATAAATTTCTATCATAAAGGACACCATGAGATGCAGTAGGTGATAATTGAATAATCATCATTCTGTGAGATAGCAGTTCATCATCCACAGAAACTGTATTTTCATTAACCATTAGAAAGAGGTGTGTGTAAGTGAAGTTAGAATAATTTTCATAAAAACAACAAATTATATTTAGGATACTGTTTTTGTTATAAATTTAAATAATAAAAAGATTTTATGAGGTTTCAGATTCAAAATAAAATAAAAGAACACAAGATAAGATGTTACCTTTGAATCAGGTATGTCCCTTTGGTTTGAACTAAGAGGATTTATTGAAGTGCCTTATACCTAAGATAGGGCTTCTATGTGGAAGTTGGGGATGTAGGGAGCTTAAGTGAGCATAGTTTGGAAAAGACAAAGCACATGAGAAGTGTGATGAATGGGTTATAATGAGGGATTTTTATAAGGGGGGGGATCTTTTGGAATGTTTAAAAATATTATTTTATTATATAATTATTTTCGATTTCTAAAAGTCCAAAACTTATTAAAGTCTAATATATGTTGAATAATGTTATAAATAAAATCATCCAATAATAATTGGACTATTTTTGGATTTTATTTTAATCATTATAATGTTATTTATTTAAATCATTCATTAATGATGTAAATACTACATCGTTATTATGTCCAAAATAATTATATTTAATTGATGTATAAAAATTATAAAAAATATTTCATGAAATAAAAAGTCTCTTTATCTTTCCAATGACTATTTATATTTTAAGAGATAACTTATATAACCACATGTAAAATTTTATTTACTAACATATATATGTTTATGTCTTTTTTGTATTTACATTAAAATAAATTAATATAAAGTGTTATTATCACTCTTAATTGGTTTCATAGGGGACCATAAATGACCCAATAATACCGATGGATAGAAATATATCAAAACATAAGATTAAGAAACATTTTTGGGTAATTTAATATTATTATAATTTTATTTGTTTACCCTTATTTACCATATTTACCCTCTAACCATGGAAAATAAAATATTTATTGAGGTAAATATTTAAAATGTCTAAACATAAAAGTTACCAATTTACACAATTTTGAACTCTTGATTTTAAATATGGAATTAATTTTCCCAAATAAAAAATATAGAAGTGTTAGAAATTAATTTTAAATCAATTCACATTGTAAAAAAAAGCGTGTTTTTAAGAAATAATAACTATCAAAATATTGACACTAGTTTATGTCTAATTTAAATATGAAATTTCTTCCATTGACCAAAATACAATTAAATGGTAACAATATATTCTAATTACACTTTAAAACCATTTAGAAAAATAATCTAACCATATAAATAAATTATATTAAAAGGCATTTTTGAATTAAAATAGAGTATTTTCCACAATTCATAAAAAATTGACATTTATTAAAAAATACAGAAATTTTATGCAATGTAAATTTTTATGTCCTGATTCTAAATAAGAATACAATATTGTTAAATAGAACATATAAAAGTGACCAAAGGTAGATTTAATGAGGGTTCTCCATCAAAATGTGGTAAATGGAACTTTTATTGAATATTAGAGTATTTTATGCTTAAATTTAGATTCTGTCATATTTTAAGCCAATAAAATTTATTGGATAAATGTAAAACAATTTAACAAACACATATATTCATATTTTAGTTAGTTCAGTCTATTCCCGCTAATACAACAACTACGCATTAACTACCGTTTAAATTAATAATATATTATTCTTTTTAGTATGACTCAGCATTGTGTGCAACATAAGATTTCAAAGATACTCGTAGTTGGGTATCAGGTACGCCAACGAACATAGCATACCCTTTAAATTAAAATTAAATTTTAATTCACAAATTTTAATAAATATAAAAATTGTTATATTCCTTTTTTAAATGGGATGTTACGCATACGCTTGAGTAATGTTATTATTTCAAAATAGATGTGATGGTATGAATTTTTATATAGTATTATAAATATAGAATAAAAAATGTCATTAATATCATATATATTCATTATTTACTTATTTATAACCATCTAAGTTATTTTTTTCCATTAAATTAATTACACTGCTACATGGAGACGATATACTATACGTAAGCATAAGTGACATCTTTTATTTTTTAGGATACAAAATAGTAGAAAATGGTTTCACCGTAATCATAATAAAATATTAATATATTTATTTTACATGAGTTATTTTTAATGATACTTAAAACATATTTTGAATACGTTTTCTCGGAAATAAATTTCAACGTCAGTAAAGAAAATTAGCCTTTCTTTGAAAAATATCTAGTAGAAAGTAATATTTTAAATAAATATAATTTTTTAATCCCTAAAAATTTTAAATAATTTACCATTTAAGAAAATTAATATTTCAAATAAAAATTAAGGAAAAATATTTTCTTATTTTTGTCATTATAATATAAATTTTGAGTTTTAAAATTTAAGAGAGTAACATTTTCATTTTTTATTAACATTAAGGTACTGATCAATTAAATATTCCACCAAGTGGCCATGTGTTCAAGAATTAAATGTAAATGGCCAAACTCTACTCATAGAAAATTTTAAATTCAATTTTTTGGTTAATATTTTATTCCCCATCATATTATGTTTAACCTTAATTAAATTATTTACCCTTTTCATTGTGACAATTAATTATTATGGTCATTATTCTTAAAAACCTTCAATAAAAGGCATATATTAATAAAATTGGACATCCTAATTTCATATATGGAATACATTTTTAACTATTAAATTTTAATAACATTAATAAATTTAGTTAAGATAAAAATTCAAAAAAACTATGCAAAAAAGTTTTTAAGAAAAAAACATTTCTAGTATAAAAAAGTTTTTTTACAAATTTTAACCATAAAATTGATTATAATGAACATAATTTTGTTATTAAAAATAAAATATAAATATTTTTTTATTTTAATATATTATATAAAATTAATTATTATTTCTAAATTCTTGATGTAGAAAACAAATTTTCAATGAAAAATATTTGAATGAAAATATCCTTTTTTAGAAAAACCCCAAAATTTAAATAAATGATATTTTTTATATTAACATTCTAAATATTATAATAATTTTATAAAATAGTTCTTCTAAAACTATTTTAATTTAAATATAATTCTCAAACACATAATAAAAAATGAATCCATTTTTGAATAAATTGTATTAATAATGTATAAAAACATTTTATTAAAAATTAATTACATATTTATTATTAATTGATACATTATATAAAATAATTATACATATTCAAAAAATAGGTTTAACCATATTCATATGCACCAAATAAATGTATAGGGTATAACGTTCATATATAAATATTATTATTTTTTGATTCATTTAAGCCCGGTGTTGTATATTTTATATGGAATCCAACATTGTATTTTGAAAAACAATATCAACGATTTAAGTAACCTCTTTAATAAATTTAATCACCAAAAATTGTACTTATTTTTTGTAATCCCAGGATTAACATTTTAAAATCAATTTATAGAAAAACTCATCATATAAAGGGTTATTTATACATATAATTAAAATATCGGGAAAGGGTACATGATGGTCATATAAAAGTATATTAAACTAGGTTTCAAAATAGGATAAAATTATTTAGAAGTTAAAATAATTACATTGTAGTGAAAAATTATTCCCAAAGATTATTAGAGAGTGGAATATAACATGGATTAAATAATGTTAATAACCACAGATTTGTAAATATATAAATAGTGAAAAGAACATTGATTCGTCAAAAATTATCATTATAAGATAACATTTTTGTTTTATAAGAATTTCCTAATAGCAGAGTAAATAATTTGACACATGTAATCAGAAAATAAGTAATTATACATAAATTAGAAGTATAATTCTATATTTTAATAAATTTTCACAACAACAACTTCCTTTTTCCAAACTATTGTATTATAGATGAATTTTTATTTCTTAGATAACTAATATAATTTTTTAATGAATCCTAATATCCATAAATGAAAAAAATTCAGTTCTTCCATTGATTAAAAATTTACAAAAAAACAAAATGGTTAAAAAATATTATCTAATATAATATATAAATATATATTGTTTGAATAGTGACACCAAAAGTTCATCATAATATATTTCATAAGTATTTATCTTTAAAACCAATCCAATCTACATCAAACCGAATTCAAAATCAAAAAAAAATGAAATAAGGACACTTAGCTTCCTAAATTATTAATTAGTGAAAAAGATACTGAAACACATAAATCCACATACCAGATATTTTAATACCATGACCATAATAAAGTTTCAATGTTAAGATAACATATTCCAAAAATTAAATATAACATTATTCTTTAAAAAAATTTCATATTTTCAGTAACATTATATGAGTTTGAAAATTTTGTAAATTCCATGTTATTTTACATTAACATAAATTCACTAAACTTTTTGAATGTCAGTAATGCTATCTAATTTATTTCATTAATGTTTATCATTTTTATCCTAACTAATCATTATTACATCATCAATTAGTGTATGTTAAGGGTTATCTTTACCACACTCATGTTTCATTCCAATAAATATTATATTACCCTTAAATAATATTTCAAGGTAACTAGTACCATTCAAAATATGATATAAAATTATTAATAAAAAACAATTCTGTAAGAATTCATAGATGTTTCAAGATTCATGTAACCAAAATATAATTCATATAAATTTTCTACAATTGATTTCTTAAATCCCAATACATAAAGACTTTCTTCATTTATATTTACTGAATTCCATGGAATAAATTCTTCCTTGGTCGGGTTGTTAACCATTTGTATTTGGGAATTTACACTAATAAACCCACATTCCCCATATATTAAAAATTGATCTCCTCAATAACACATTGATATTTGAAAGTTAAATCCACACATAAAATACTTTCCACCTACATTGATTAATTTCATAAGATGTCTCCTTCCAAATTTTTTACATGAAGTAAAATTTTCTTTCTTTCCAATATGGTCTCCATTGCATAGATCTTAGAATAATCTCTTCTTTTCAACTTTTTTAGTCGGTCATTTTGTTATGGGGAAAGTTGTTAATAATTTACCATGATAACTAATTAGTAATAATGATAATATATTTTAATCTAATCATCATCCCATTTGGTTCCTCATAATAAAAATTGTCATCAAATTAAATGCTATCATTGTAACTAATAGGTCCAACCACTAACTGAAAATAAATTGTATGAAAAAACAAATCATTGTAGAAAATATTTAAATATCATTCAAATGATATTTAAATTATCACACATAGTTTTTAATATATAAAATCATTGGTTTATCATAAGTTATCCATGGTTACCATTTATTCAAATCCTTAATAATGGTTCATAAATAAAATTTCAATTTACACAAGTATATCCCCTGGGAGTGTCAAACTAGATGTTTATCAAGCCCATACTCACAATGTAACATAATAATTGACATTATATACTTAAATAACTCCTTTTATGGTAATTAACACAAGATGGATCTATTCCAATACTAAATATAAATATAGTATCTTTATTGGAATGTCTTTCTTGGAAAACCACATAATATATACCTTCACAAATCATTATAAAGTTAACATATACCTAGACATATAAAGTTATTCATATTGTTATATTTCCTCATCTGTGTTTTAGTATATCTTCTTCCAAATTGTTTTACTACACATCCTATAACAAAAAATAAAATACCCTGACCCTTGTATCCAAGATCAGGTGGACACATTATTACATTAAAACTATATTAAATTAATTCTATCTGGAATGAATGAATGGTTTACTAATTTTAAAAATCTAGATACACGCATAAATCTCATATGAAATGAGAAAACATAAATTAAAAAACGTAGTGAATAGAAATATTTTACATCCTTGAACTCCTTCAATGATTCCTTCTTAATATCCTTATAAAAGAATACAAAATTAGGTTAATATTAGATACTATACAATGGTTACGTTTAATGAATGATATCTTGAGTAAATAAGGTATAATAAATATGGAAAGGATAATAAGTGAAAACACATTCCATTTAATCAATAACATGACCCCAAAGGATAATATGGGATGTGTAAATAAAGATAAAATGATGAAATATAAATAGTAACATGAAAGAAAAACTTAACTATTTATATTATTCAAAATATTTTCATGAACATTAATAATTTTCCTTATTATTATAGTATTCAAGAAAATTCACATATGAAACTTACCATTGATTCCTTGTACAAAGAGAGTATAAACTCTGGGTGGGAATATACCAAAACCCATTTAGTAACTATACAATTAGTTTTTCTCATGAGACCTACTGATACATCGTAGGGTAATATAATGTTGGACCCACAAATCACTTAATAAATACAATTAATTCATAATATCAATAAACAATGAAAATTAATCCAAATTCTTTGATAATCAATTAATGTATATATTAAAATATCAATAATAAGAAATGCCAATAATTCCATAGACAAAATTATATTATTGAATCCATATAAATATGGTGGATGGTATCATTATATTTTATTATCAGTAATTCATGTTATTAAAAAATGTATATTGTTATAGATCAAAATAAATTTCAATGTTCACTAGAAAACTTTGTTAGAAAATTCCCAATTTTAAATTTTAAATTAATATTTAATGTCAAAAAATATCCAAAATATTAAAGAAAAAACTTGTTTTAATTTAATGTTGTAAACATGTAAAAAATTATTCATATCAATTAGTGTTCATGATGTCATGAAATTCTTCTCACATCATATAATTTTTAAAAAATTCGTTCACAATTTTTTAAATTCGTAAAAAAGTACGTAAATTAGAAAATAACAAAAATATTCCTTTTTCAAATAATTTAAATTTTCTAAAATGTGTTAAAATTTATTAAATTTATCATTAGTTAAATGTAAAAAAATTATTTAATTCATTTTACAGATAATATGGGAATGAAATAAAAACACTGCCGACTAAGTTAAAAAACAAGCTCGGATTTCATTGAAATAATTATTTTAGTATCTCGAGTACATAATGATAATAAAACTAAAACAAAACAATTAATTTCTATAAGTATAATATGGAGAATAAAATAGATTGTTTTTGAAATTGGAATATCAAATAATTCCACAACTAGAGATTGATACATAATTAATCATGACTAATGATTAGATTATGAAATAAACACTTACAACTGTGGTAAATTATTAATCATATCACAAATGAAATAAATAACATAAAACTAAACATTAAATACCATTTATATAAATAAATTGATGTTATATAATATAAATGATTTATAATATACAACAACTAAATGAAATCGGTGGTGAATATGGCATATGTCTCATGGAAACAAAAGTGAAATTAGAAACCCCCAATAATAATCGTATCATGGGAGTGAAAATTAATCAATGAAGTGATTATTTTTTCTTGATGATAAAATTTAAAAAATATCTATAAATATAAAAAAGTAAAATCATATTTGATTTTACAAAAAATCATTGCATAACATACTTAATGATGATGAAGTGTAACCCAATGGATGTAAATTGAGTTTAGAAAAACCTTACAATAATCATAACATTTGAATGAGAATTAATAGATGTAGTGATTAAGTGAATCAAATTTAAATCGACCTAAAACAATAGATAATTAAATATAAAATAATAAAATGGAATTAAAAATATAATGATAGAATATCAAAGAAAATGATAGAGTAATATAATATATTTAATATAAATTGAGTAATAAAAACCCTTACCTAGGGTAAAAAATTCATTATATATGTTTTTAAATGGTAAATAGTAATTATATTTTTATTATAAATATTTTAAAAAACAACCAAAATATATATAATTAAATAATTATTTTACTTACACCATTTACCATGCATATTTTAACATTTCATTTTAAATAATAATTTTGTTCTTAACAACATCATTTTTCATATATGTTTTGTTTTGGTAGTTTATGTCGTCCTACATTGATCATGTTTCATTCATGATAATAATTTTATTCATGATATAAATAAAATATATATTATATATATATATAGATATAGTTATCTATAAAATATAGAGACATAAAATTAAATTACATCATTCATGGAGGTGGTTGGCCATATATACTCATTGGCTCTATTTTCACATTTTGAGGGATATAGTAAAAGAATGGTAAAAAAACTCACCTTTAAATATAATTTATTATATTATATATTTGATATATATTCATAAAATATTTCCCTTTTATCATCCATGAATTGGAAAATGAAAAAAATAATCACATCACTTTTTTGGAGGTAATCATTCACTAATACATTCAAGGAATGGTAACTTTTTTCAAAGGATTGGATGGTATGGTGAAATTTAACATCCAAGTTAAACAAAGAGTAATAAGTTTTAATATTTATGAATATTTTTGAATTAAATATTAATTTTACTTTAAAGGGGATGCTATTTTGGATGCAGTACCCGACATGCAACAATGTGTTTCTGCAAAATCTCATGTTGTACACAAGGATGAGTCATACTGAAAATAATAATATAATATTATTATAAATGGTAGTTAACTCCTAGCCATTGTATTATCAAGAATTAACAAAACTAACCTAAATACTATTATACATGTTTGTTAAATATTTTTACACTTATCCAATAAAAGTTAGAGTCTTAAAATGTTAATGAATCATATTTTAAACATATATACTCTAATATTATTTAAAAGGCCGATTTACAGCCTCTTGATAAATAACCCATTTTATATCATGTTTTTGTAAATTTTATATGTTATACATGAACAAATAATATTTTTCTTTAGAAATCAGGACATTAATATTTATTTAGGATGAATTTATTTTATTTTTCTGATAATGTTCATTTTATAAATAAATAATGAAAAATACTTCATTTTAAATTGAAACTGCCTTTTAATGTAATTTACTAATATGAATAGAATATATTTTTAAATAGTTTTAAAGTTTAATTATGTTATATTTTTACCATTTAATCGAATTTTCATCATTGTAAGTAATTTAACTTTTAAATTGGACACAAAAAAAGATAAATCTTTTGTTAGTTTTTATTTCATAAAAACAAGCTTTTGGTTTCGACAACAGGAATTGTTTTTAAATTTATTTCTTCCACTTCTGTGTTTTAAATTGTTAAAATTGGATTCCATATTTTAAATCATTCGGTCCAAATTGTGTAAATAGGTAACTTTTATTTTTAGAAATTATGAATATTTACTTCAGTAATTATTTTATTTACCTTGATGAAAGGGTAAATCTCACAAGTAAGCTTAAAAAATAATAGTATAATAATATTAAATTACCATAACAAGTGCCTTAATCTTATTTTCTGATACATTTCCAACCTTGGGAATCCTTGGGTCGATTTTGGGACCCCATGTAGCCACATGAAATTGAAAATTACACTTTATATTAATTAATTTAAAGTAAAGAAAAAAACAACATAAACATATATCTTTTAGTAAAATAATTGTATATGGGTTATATAAGTGATATATTCAACTATAAATATTAATTTTGAATCTAAAACGTTTTCCTACATCATGATATTTTATTTATAATTTCTAGACATAAGATAAACAAATTTAATTATGACACAATGGTGATGAAAAAATCACTTCATTAACAATGAATTAAAATCAATGATATTATAAATATTAAAATACATTTATTTTTAAACCTTTTATAAAATAAATGATTTTATAGATTATTATGATTTGTTATATGTGAATTAATGAAGTTGTTTCGAAATAATCACATAGTTTTTGGATTTTAAAAATTCATTATACGAATTGTATTAAAATTGACATTAAAGTGTTTTTAAATCAATCAGTATTTTATTTAATGATAAAATTGTCCAAAAAATATAATATTATACCAAATGATATATATTATATTGAAAATTACATTAATTATCCATCTAGGATCCCATGAAAGTTATGGTAAATATATTAACCACATATTATGAATATATAAGTGATCATGGTAAACATTAAATAAGTTAAAATATGGTTAAATAAAAAAGATAATGACTAAAAATTATCCAAAACAAGTCAAATTATTATTGGATGATTTTATTTCATCTTATATGCACTTTATATTATTATTAAATATGTTTTGGACCTTTTGAAACTGAATATCATTTAATAATAAAATAATTCATTAAAATTTCCTAAATATCCCCACTTATAAAAGGACACTACCTCTAACCCATTAATCACACCTATCAATCCCCATGTACCATAAAAAATATTCACAAATAATATCCCAATATCCCTCTATTCCTCCGATAAGAATTAACTTATTAATAAGGCACTTCATGAAGGCCTTTTGGTTCAAACCAAAGGGAGTTGCCTGATTTAAAGGTTACATCTTCTCTCAAGTTATTTTCTTTTATTTTCCATCTCCAACACCCTAAACTCTCTTTATTACATTAAATTATAACCACAAAAGTATCTTCAATATACTAGTATGTTTCTATGAGGATGATTCTAACTACACATCCACACAGCTCTATCAAATGGAGGCGAACAAACTATTTCTGTGGACGTCGAACTACTGCCTCACAAAACGATGATTGTTCAATTATATCCTACTGCATCTCATGGTGACCATTATGAGGGACTGTATTTATATGTGATAAATATTATATTTATATTTTATCTATGATTTGGTATTTTCTTTAAAATCATACCTTTATGGTTTCCATAATGTTTAAATATGACAAATTTTTCTGAGAAGTGCTGAATACTGCCCCTTATTGTGATATGATTCTTTCATTCCATACGTGGGATGTATAAAGGATAGAGTTAATGAAATTATATATGATATTTTACTGAAATTATAATATAAATATGTATAAATATGTTTTCATTTCATTACAATACAAAATAGAAATGAATGTAGCATTCATGTGTTCATACGGCTAACCGTCTCCATGAACGGTGCATTTCCTTTCTTATCTAAAAATGATAGCCACTATTTTAAATACCTATATATACATGATATAGTTGATATATATGATATCTAAATCATAAATATCATTCTAAAGATTATGCAATTTTTAACACATGGACAACTTCTAATTATAAGAAGTTCATTTTTGACTCAAGTAGTAAATATCGACAAAACGACCGTTATTAACTTTAATGATTATATAATTTTTATAACATGGTAATAAGAGATATAAATTGAATAATAAACCAAAAAAAGGTTCTAAATAAATTTGAAATTAGCCTCAGTTTTTTATTCATGGGATTAAATAACGGACGAGTCAAGTCGGACACAAGATAAGGTACATCATCTCAATCACATTTCATTGAGGAATATTTTGAATTATACATGACATTAATTTATGTGGTGTATAAACCCCTTGGATTTTTCATTTCATTAAAATGGAATATTTTTTCTATGTATCGTTTTAATAAACGTCAAAGGGAAGATTTCTTTTTTTAACATACACTATGACAACGTCATTTCCACCACCATGAGCATTATTTTATTTTTGGATTCCTTAACAGGATGTAATTTTTTTAATTAGAAAATAAATACCATATACTCTTTGACGCATTTTGGTATTGAAGATGGTTTTGATAATGGATTGGTTATGTTAGTATATTTAAATTAAATTTTGTGATTGAAATGTGGAAATGTTATCTTTCCTTTATGTTTATTTTATGTGTTATGAATATGTCATAGTTATTTGGTTTTGTTTATGTGTACGGGTTGTTACTTGATAAAGATGGGGTGGGTGAGGCTAACATAAATCTCCAATGCATTTGGTAATGTGACGAATGTAAACAGTAATGTAAATCATAAGATATTTAGTGAATATACTATGATGGGTATTCCAAATGTAACTCCCTACATAGAACTGAAATAGTTTATGTATGTTAGGGATGCCACAAGGTAACTTTATAATTTATGATTTCTATGTTTTATTCATAAATATTATTATTTAATGAGGTATGTTAAAGATATAATGTTTTTATGTATTTATGAAATAATGTTTTCTTCATCTATTTTATATCCCTTACTGAGCTTTTTATGATCATCCCATGTTTTTGAACTGTTTTCCACAGTGTATAAGGAAGGGTAAGAGAAAAAAATAATTCAAGAAGATTAATATCAAGAAATGAATTATTGATTTATTTTAAGAATTTTTATTTTATGAAAAATATATTCTTATTAGAAGTGTCTACTTTTTAATATTTGAGATGTAATGTAATTTTTATGGCCTAATTCTCTAAAAATATAAACCTGAAAAGATACTCAATGTGAATTATTCACATAATTCCATGTTACATAATGTTTAAGTCCAGGTCCTTATAGTTGGTATCAGAGGTCGATTTAGAAAATATAATGAGTTAGGGTATTTCTAAATTAATATCCATAAGATAATTTATGGTAAGATTGAAATGATATTTCATCTGCAAATTACCATGTTGCTTTACCTATGTTATTTTTATATTCATAATGGTTTTTCATAGATGAAATAGTGAAACTGTGTTGGGAAGGAATATAGAGGTAAGTGACATTGCAAATTCACATCCTGAGATAGTTAGAATCAGTGTTGAATAGTTTTTTATAGTGATGGATCAGTAGACTCAGGTGGTAAGATTTTGGTTCTTTTTTATTGGTAATATTATGTTTTATTCCAAAATTAAATAGGAACACGAATCTCATTTAATGGTTTTCTTACAAACCATAAAAGAAAAAAAAAGTATGGTAAATTTTGAATGTGTGAGTTTTGGTCTCAAAAATTTTCTTTCCTTGGTCACATTATTTAAAAAATAAGATAAATGTTGATCCTTATAAAACAAAATTTGTTAAAGAATGTCCATGACACCCAAATATAATTGAGATCCATAATTTTATTTGTTTAGTAGGTTATTAATAGGAGATTTTTAAAACATTGGCATGGTTATCTAGTCTAATGACTATGTTAACTCAAAATGGAGTGAAGTTCATTTGGAAAAATAAATGTGATGATAGTTTTTAGGAATTGAAAAAAAGATTTGTGAAAGCTCAAGTTTTGGAACTGCCTTCCAGAAAATGAGATTTTTTATCTATAGGGATGCTTTGTTGAAAGGAAATGGTTTTTTCATAATGTAGAATTATCAGGTAATTTTGTATGCTTCAAATCATTTGAAACTTCATGAGTTAAATTACGCTACACATTATTTTCAATTAGCTTATGTTGTTATTTCTTTAGAAATTTTGAAGCATCATCTCTATGGAGTAAAATATGAAATATATACTGAACAAAAAATGTTGAAGTATATATTAACTCAAAATGAATTCACCGTCATCCAGAGGAGATGGCTGGAATTAATCAAGGATTATAATTTCATGATCCATTACCATCTGACAAAGGAAAATAAAGTGGCATGTGATTTGATTCAGAAAAGTAATGCAACATTAGCCATATTACTATTGAAACATGATATTTTGACTAACGATTTAACGAGATTTGGAATTGAATTTTTTGGTGTATGAGATTCATATGTTTTGTTTTAGGGGTTAGTGAAATCATCTCTAACAGACAGAATTAAGAATGCATAGAAGGAATACACTGAGTTGTAAAAAAAGGTAGAGTTAATTCAGAAGGGTATGTTGCATGATTTTATCATTGATAATGATTGTATTTGGATATTTAGGAAGATATTAAGTGTCCCATGTGAATGATTTTTGAAGAAAAAGTTATTATGTGAAGCTCATGGTTCTTCGTTTATAGTACGTCCTAGCAGTACTAAGATGTACACAGATCTTTGGAAGTCTTACTAGTGGGATGGAATGAAAAGAGATATTGCTGACTTTACTCTGAAGTGGTTGACTTGTCAATAAGTTTAATTACAATTCTAGTTACCGAATGTGATGATTTATTATTTACCAGTTCTAGAGTGGAAATGTGAAAATATATCCATGGACATTATTTTGGGATTACAGAAAAATTCTCACAGTAATAATGAAATCTTGGTTATTATTGATTGATTGCCTAAATATCTCATTTCATTCTTATTGGAGATCATTTTTCTCAATATCAAATTTTTTGGTTATATGGTAAAGATATTTTCAGGTTGCAAGTATTTCCCTTCTCTATTGTATCAGATTGTCATCTCAGGTTTACATCTATCTTTTGGAAAGTCCTTCATACCTCTTTGGGTACTGAATTAAATTTATATAGAACTTTTCATTCACAATCAAATTGGTAGACAGAACAAATAATTCAGACATTGAAAGTTATGGTATGTTCTTTCCTAATGGATTATTAGGGAAGTTGGGACCAAAATCTTTCATTAGTTGAATTTTAATATAATAATTGTTTTTCATTACTGTATATAGATGGATCATTTTGAGAATTGTATGGAAAGAGATATCAAACTCTATATTTTTTGGATGAAGTTGGTGTAAGAAAACTGATTGGACAAGAATTGGTAGAATAAATGGCATAAAAGGTTCAATTGATTCAGAAGAACATGAGAACAGCTTAGTACAGGCAAAAAACATATGTGGATAACCGGAGGAATGATCAATCTTTTGAGGTAGGTGATCATGTATTTCTCAATTTTTCACAATGGAAAAGTGTGATTCATTTTGGAAAAACTAGAAATTTCACTCTGAGTTTCATTAGACCCAATGAAATCCTAGAGAAAGTTGGATATGTTTCTTACAGAGTGGCTTTATATCCATTTTTATCCTACATACACAATGTTTTTCATGTCTCATTTTGAGAATGGATATGCAGGATCCATCTCATGTTTTGAGTCCAAAGGTAATTCAGTTGGAAGAGAATCTCTCTTTTGTGGAACAACAAGTTCTTATTCATGACTGAAGAGAGAAAGTGCTAGGGAATAAGGTAATTCTCTAAGTAAAAGTACTGTGGAAAAAAATACATGCTTAAAGAGTCAACGTGGGAATATGGAAATGATATAGGGGAAAAAATACCCCCACTTATTTGATAAGTGAATAAAATTGTGAGGACACAATTTCCAAAAGAGGGGAAGGATGTAACATCCCAGGTAGATAAAGAGTAATAAATTTTCATATTTAATAATATTTTTGAATTAAATATTAATTTTACATTAAAGGGGATGCTATTTTGGATGGAGTACCTAACATGCAACAATGGGTTTCTCCAAAATTCCATGTTCTACACAAGGCTGAGTCATACTAAAAAATAATAATATAATATTATTATAAATGGTATTTAACACTAAGCCGTTATATTATCGAGAATAAATAAAACTAACCGTAATATTATTATACATGTTTATTAAATGTTTTTACATTTATCCAATAAAATTTAGAGGCTTAAAATGTGAATGAATCCAATTTTAAGCATAAATACTCTAATATTTTTTTAAATTCAGATTTACCGCCTTTTGATGGAGAACCATTTTTAAATCTTGTTTTCTATCACTTTTATATGTTTTATTTGAGAAAATAATATTTTTCATTAGAAACAGGACGTTAAAATTTACATTGGATGAAATTTAGGTATTTTTTTGATAATGTTTATTTTTTTAATGAACACTGAAAAATACGACATTTTAATTCAAAACGTCCTTTTAATCTAATTTATTTATATGGTTATATTATATTATTAATTGGTTTTAAAGTGATGATAGATTTTATTTTTACCATTTAATCCAATTTTGGAAATTGGAAGTAATTTCACTCTTAAATTTGATATAAAAAATGTAAATCTTTTGGTAGTTATTATTTCATAAAAAACTCATTTTTGTTTTAGAAATGGGAATTAATTTTAAATTAATTTCTACCACTTTTGAGTTTTGAATTTGAAAAAATGGATACAATATTTTGAATTAGGAGGTAACAATTGTGTAAATAGGGAAATATTATTTATAGACATTATGAATATATATTTCAGTAAATATATTATTTACCATGGTTAAGAGGTAAATCTGGTTAATAAGGGTACAAAATAATATTATAATAATTTTAAATTACCCTAACATGTGGCCTAATCCAATTTTATGATACATTTCCAAGAATGGAAATCCATGGGTCTATTTTCAGACCTCATGGAGCCGCTTTTAATTGAAAATGAAACATTATATTAATTAATATAATGTAAGAACAAAAATAATATAATCATTTATCTTTTAGTAAATAAATTTTAAATGGGGTTATATATGTGATCTCTTAGTCTATAAATATTCATCATAAATGTAAAAAAAATTCTTACATAATGATATTTTATTTATAAATTTTATATTTTATATAAACAAATTTATTTATGTCACAATAGTGATTCTGTAATGAATTTATTAATAAAGGATCCAAATAAATGATTTTTTAAATATTAAAATAAATTTATTTCAAAACTTTTTATTTTATCAAAAAAATTATAGATTATTGTGACTTATTATATTCTAATTAATGATGTTTTTTATAAATAATCAAGTTGTTTTGTATTTTTTAAAAAGTCATCATATGAATAGTATTAAAATTGACACAAATGTGATTTTAAATCAAACAATATTTTATTAAATGATAAAATAGTCTTATAAATATATTAATGAACCAAATGAAATATATGATGTTAAAATTTTCATTAATGATCCATTTTGGGTAAATTTAAATTTTATAGTAAATATATTAACCATATAGTATGAATATATAAGAGGACATGGTAAAAGTTAAATAAGTTAACAATGTGGTAACTAAAAAAGATTAGGATAAAATGATATCCAAAACATATCCAATTATTATTGGATGATTTTATTTAGATATTTGTTCACCTTATGTTATAATTAAATATTTTATGTACCTTTTCAAATTGAATATAATTTTATAATAAATTAATACATTCAAACATTCCTAAAGAGCACTTCCTCCCCTTATAAAAGGACACCACATCTAACCCAATACTCTCACCTCTCAAGCCTCTTAGATCATAAAAACTCTTCTCAAATAAGATCCCAACATCCCTCTATTACTCTAATAAACCTTAACATAGGTAGAAGGCACTTCATGAGAACCTTTTGGTTCAAACCAATGGGAGATACCCGATTTAATGGTTACATCTTCTCAAAATGTATTTTCTTTTATTTTCCTTCCACACCCCCCTAAATTGTCATTATCATATTCTTTTATAACAAAAAAAGTATCATAAATATACTAGAATGTATTTATGTGGTGTATTTGAACATAACATCCACACACCTATATCTAATTGATACAAACATATTGTTTCTGTGTACGACGAACTACTACCTCACAAAATGATAACTGTTCAATTGTCTCCGAATGCCTCTCATTGTATCCATTATGATGGCACTGTATTTATATGTGATAAATATTATATTTATATTGTCTCTATTATTTGGTATTTTCTATTATATCTGACCTTTATGGTTTCCATAATAGGTAAATGCGATAATTTCATTTGAGGAAGTGCGGACTACCGCCCCCTCAAAGTGATATGAACCGTTCATACCATACGTGGGTGGTATAAAGGATGGAGATAGTGAAATTATATGTTATATTATAATGTAATTATAATATACCAATTTATAATTAAAATTTCATTCTATTAAAATATGATATATAATTCAAAGTAGCATTCATGCGTACGTACGTCTTACCATCTCCATAAATGATGCATTTAATTTATTATTGCCAAATGTTATGTACTATTAAAAATACAAATATATAGTTGATATATATGATATAAATGATATTTAAATAATTCATATCATTCTGAAGAGAATGGATTTGTTACCAAATGGACAACTTGTAAGTATAAGAAGATTATGTTTGACTTATGTACCAAATATCGACAAAACGACCGTTATTAACTTAAATGATTATATAATTTTTATAAAGTGTTGATAAGTATTATAAAATGAATTATAATCCTGAAATGGTTGTTAAGAATGTATAAATTCACATTATATTATTATTCTATTGATTAAAGAATGAATGCGTCAAGTTGGACACGAGGTAATGGATTTCGTCTCAATCACCTTTCATTTAGGCATATTTTGATTTATACCTGATATTATTTTATATGGTGTATAAACCCCATTGAATTTTCCTTTAATCCAAATGGAATCTTTATTCTATGTAGCAATTTACTAAACAAAAAATGTAATGTTTCTTTATTTAAAACGACATTTCCGCCGCCGGGAGTGTTATTTGATTTTTGGCTTCCTTAACTAGCTGTAATGTTTTTGAATGGAAAATATACACTAAATACTCTTTTACGAAATAAGGTATTGAAAATGGTTTTGATAATGGATTGGTTATCTCAATATATTTAAATGAAATTTTGTGATTGAAATGTTGAAATTTTGTATTTCCCTTATGTTTGTTTTATTTTTTGTGAATGTGTCATGGTTTGTGGTTATTGTTTAAGTATACAGCTAGTTCCATAACAAACCTTGGGCGGGTGAGACTAAGATAGCTCTCCATGAATTGTGTAACATGACTGAGGTAAAAGTTAATATTTCTCCCCATAGATTTAGGGAATATACTATGATGGGTATTTCAAACGTAACCCCTTACGTAGTAGTAAAAGATACAATGTAAGTATGATATGGATGCCACAAGTTACCTTTTTGATT
The DNA here is from genome assembly GCA_963277665.1 of Viscum album. Taxonomy (NCBI): domain Eukaryota; kingdom Viridiplantae; phylum Streptophyta; class Magnoliopsida; order Santalales; family Viscaceae; genus Viscum; species Viscum album. Next base: position 1,121,222,134 of record OY728120.1, read on the forward strand.
TCTGATTTCTATGTGTTATGCAGAAATATTATTATTTCATGGGGTTTGTAAAAGAGATTTTGTTTTTTATCTATTTATTGAATAAGGTTTTCTTTCTTTATTTTTTAACCCTTACAGGGATTTTTGTGCTCATTCCATGTTTTTGAAATTTTTTCATATGGTATAAGGTAGGGTAAGTGAAAGGAAGAATTAAAGAAGATTTATATCAGGAAAAGAATTATTGTTTTATTTTTAAAAAAATTATTTTATGAAAAAATGTATACTGAGTAGAAGTGTCAAGTTTTTAATATTGGAGATGTAATGCAATAGTTATGGCCTAATTCTCTAAAACTCTAATCACGAAAAGATTCTCAATGTGAATTATTAACTTCATTCTAGATTACATAATGCTTAAAGTGGGGTCCTTATAAGAAATATCATATATTATGACACAAAAAAAATATTTTTTGTCATAAATATCCAATATATTCATTATCCCAATATTTATTTTAATCTAGTTAATGTGGTGATGAAAAACTAATTACACTACTACATGGAGGTGGAAAGCTGTATATACACACAAGTGATGTTTTTTAATTTTTTTCGCCAGAAGAGAGATAGAAAATATTTTCAAAATATTCATAATAACATATCATTATATTTAAAATATTCTGTTTATTATTTTATTTAATTTACAATACAATGATAGTATGTTTTATAGGAAATAAATTTGAAAGAGTCGGTAAAGATGATTACCTATTCTTTAAAAGGTCTCCTTATGATGATATCTTAAGGGACAAGGGATAGTCTTTTTGGAAGACTAGAATATCCAAAATATTAACAAGTTTGTTGACAATATATTATTACATATTTTAACTATAATATTCTCTAGGAGGATAATTTTATAGAAGATAGGTTCTATCTTTTTTATAGATTATTAAATGGAACACATTAAATTAGTAAAATGAATTAAATATTGAAAATTAGTTTTCAAGTGGGAGAAGAAAAATGTAAACATAAAATAGGTGAAAATATAGGGTATGAAGAGAATACGTTCATACAATAAAATTTTTACAGGTTTATATGATATTTTAAGCCATATATCTTTCTTTTACCTCTTACCTAACAAAGTTTAACCTTATATAGGGTAAGGAATTTTTTACTCTTAAAAGGATATAATTATAATTCTATGTTTCCAATTGTTTGAAAATTTCTCAATGTATGGAATTTTATACCATATATTATCCACATTATCCTCTTTCATTATTTTTTATACTATTTAGTAAATTTAAATATAATGACATCAATGAAAATATTTAATTCAAATAAATACATTTAAAAAATATCCAGTATGTCATATGTATCTACAAGATTCTTCAATCATAAAATTAAACTTTTTCTTTTTAGTACATAAAATAAAATTTTATAGCTATTAATGTCAATGCAGCGCCCTTTAGTATTTATTATTTTCAAAAAATAACATAAATGTCGTAATTTAATAATTATGGCACAAAGCGGCCAAATATTTTTGATTAGGATGGAAATAGATGAATTCGACCCATCCAATAGAATAAGGGAATCTTTTAGGGTAGTTATCTACTCATTATCTTATTATTTGTAACCCTAATTGTCGAGTACTGTCGTACTATGTTAAAAATTATTGACTATACTCACGATTCATAAAGAATACAAATAAATGAGACTAGTTTTTAAAATTTTGACCACATTTTTTCAAATATGGAATTAATTTTCAAGATTAAATTTATATATGTGGAATAAATTTATTTAAATTTAAACACAAAATTAAATGAAAAACAATTTTTTTCAGAATAATTGGTTTTTAAGCATAAAAATGTTTTGTAGTTAATAAACAATAAAATTTATTACAATTATATTAATTTATTTATTAATAATATAATATAACTAATTATACTTTCAAAAAATATATAAAAAATATTGATCTTTTTAAATTCTACTAGAAATGAATAATATTTTGAATGAAAACCAGTATTTTTCACTATTAACTAGAAAATATACATTTGAAGAAAAATTTTAATTGTTTACCCAATTTTATTTATGTGATGATAAAAAATATTATTTTGAATTTATAATATAAAATTTATAAATTTTTGTGGAAATAATCTTAATTATTATAAAAAAAATAAAAAATAAAACCATTTTAAAAAAAATACATTTTTATGTATAAAATGATTTAACTAGAAATTAACTATTTATTTATTATTAATAGATTAGTATATAACACATTTTAAATTTTTTAATAATGTGATTAACGATTTTCATTAATGTAAATTAAAATTCAAGTATATAAGTGTCATATTTAAATAATAATATTTTATAGATCACTTAATAACAATGTGGAATATTATTAATGTTTCTAACATATAGTTCAATTAAAATCATAGGGAGTTGAAACTATTGAAAAAATTATCTATTATAAATTCTTAAATCCATTTATTATTAAAACAATTTCAATTATTTGATTTATAGATGACATATAAACATTATATCCTTCAGTCTAAATTTCCTTTCACTTTTGAATCCTGGTATAAAAATAAAAATTTTGAACTCTCATTCATAAAATATATGATGAATAAAATTTATTTTAAACCAATTTTTATTAGAAATCTTTTTATCATATAAAAATTATTTTTTTATGGAAAACTATTTTTTAAATTCATTGTAATTATATATCAAATTCCCATGTTTAACCCCAATGAAAATATTTCCCTCTTTTTACATCACTACACATATGACTTATATATGAATATAAGAAAAAAATATCTATAAAATCTAATATACCTCATTTATATTATTATTTAAACACTATTTTTTAAATCCATAAAAATGTGTTATAATTCAGTACATATCTTCTCCTTCTCAATAACACTTATCATGTAGACAAGACTATGTGTTGACTCATCAAATGAATTTAACTTCTTGTTGATGTTAAATGGAAGAAATATTTTTTAAAATTACTAAATTATTATCTTTATAGAACTAAAAAACAAAATTGTATTTATTAATTTCATTTCATCAATTATATACCCATCCATATTGAAAATATTGATTAAATTTATATTTTTTGTAACATTTTACATTGAACTTTTGTGTTCCAAACCACCGAATGAAAATATTTTTTTATTCTTGATCAAATGTCTATTATTTGGATTTGTTATGCAATATTTTTTATATAACATCTATGAGATATTTTTTAATAGTACAAAAACAAATAAATATATTCTGTTACATTTTATAATTAACCTTTTGTGTATAATATTTTTTTGGTAATGTAATTTTTCAGTTATTGGATTCTAAGGAATGCGGAAAATTTCTCATATTTTGATGATATACCCAATATATAAATAATAATAAATTAATTTACTGCCATTTTAATAATCATGTTTCAATATAAAACTATGTATTTTTTTAAAAAAAATAATACTCTTTCCCATTTAAGAATATAATTGAAATATCGTCGGATGGGTTCTTTATTTTACATAAATATGTAATGGAATTTTATAAAATTTAGTCCCACTACGATGATGACTAGTTTTAATAGATATAATAGTTTACCATGGTATATATTTTTCTATACATAGAGTTATAATTTTTTTATTAGTTTTTTTTAAAACACTATTAATGTATGAAAATATTTAACATCTTGGAGACAAAACATAATGTAGAACAAGCACATAAATTTATAAAAAAAATAAAATAAGTTGATTTAAGGATCCATGTAGGGTTAAAAACTAATCTCACTATTAATAGACATCTTAATATTCAATAAAAAATCAGATACTTAATTACATTTTCTTCGTAAATTTGAAAAAAAAATATAAAATGTAATCAATGCTTCCATGGAAAAAGACGATATACTACTAACCAATGCAGTATGTAATGGTTAGAGGGAAATTTATAAACTATGGATCTATCTATATTGTCCAATTTAATGATAATACAACATATGTAATGACATATAACTACTAAATTGGAGTTTTCCAACATTGTTCATTACATAGTTTGAAATCAAATATAGTTTCATAAAATCAACCAACCAAAAACCACTATTATCAAGATTAATCCATCCTCATTCAATTATAAAGTCCAATAACAAGGTACAAAAATTATTATTTATGAATTTCATTTAGAAACTATCAAACTCAATGACCACTATGAACAATAGTAAAAGAAGCATGACTCTGAAAAAGTTGAACACTCATCCTCCTGAAAAAAACAAATTAGGTAATTTCCATTCAAAAAAATCCAATTTATTCACCATTTTTACATCCTTAATAAATAATGGAAATATAATAACCGAGATCAGACACTATTGAATACATAATTTTTAAAATTCAATCTTAGAAAAACCCACAAAAGACAACAATGATTATAGTTAAAATCAAGAAATTGGATGCCAAATAATATGTACAACATGTATAAAGAGTATAATCATCCAAATTATTGCTCAAAAATCTACACATTTATTTTAAAAATTGATGTTGTAGAGATGGTTTCTTGTATATTTCCTAAAAAATATGGATATATGAATCTTCTATAATATTTTACAGTAATGATACATTTATTCCAGTATATTAACCCATTTTGTAATGGAATTATCAGTATGTAAAGGATAAATTGTGATTATCTTTGTATGGAAACTCACATTAATGGTCCTATATAAACACTAGATAAATATACCACCATTAATATATGGGTTTATAAACCTGAAAAATTTATAATATAATAAAAATAATTAATTTTTCAAGATATATTCATTAATAAAATAATTAATAATCATTTAAGGTAAGATGGATTTCAGGATCTAACTAGAGCATCTCATCAATTGAGTACCAGATGCGGCATTTGGTAGGGCTAGAGGGGTATTCCAAATCCCTCAAAACTAGGGACAAAATATAGGGAATAAAAAACAACCCATGGGAATATTTTCACCATTAAATCATAGATAACAAACATTATAAAAAAATGGATAACCACTTCATACATATATGTTCTAGGATAAAATACACAAGAATAAATAGAAAAAATTTATATAAAAAACATAAAGAATACCTCACCTCACTATAAATACACACTATAGAAGTAGAGCCTAATATCCATCACATATTATTCACATATATAATTCACCACCTATTAATGGAAATAAAAATAAGAACTGAAGACGTTTCATGTATATTAAGGTAAATAATGTAAACAATGCATATAATAACCTATTAATGATAATATAGGACCAACCATGTTTAAAATAATCACTTATATGTGTCTGGTCAAGAGATAAATCAAATCATGAAATTTATATATAATTAAAGTGAGGATAAACTATATTTGTAGGTCACAACACTCCATATTGGACGAAATCACATTATTTATGATACCATAAAAAAATGATTTATATAAATATAATTTATTTTTTCATCTTGGAATTTAATAAAGGAGATAACATACTGTAATATGTTTTCAATACTTTTATTTTCTTTTTTATTTTATAAAAACTTATTTTCAAAATGATAAAAGTGGACACCCACAAAAAATTTTATCCTATGTTATATTTGAACAAACATTTTAATAAAAGATACCATTCAAATCAGAAATTCAGTTTCATAGAGTTCCCACAATCCTTTTGATACCCCCATCCTCATAACGTAAATAAAGAGAATAAACAGATGTAATTGTCTCACCAAATAAAACTAATACAAGGAACTAAATAAATAAACCAAGGGTCCTATAGAACTAAATAAACCATTTTATAAATTTTTATTTTAAATAATAATTATACCATAGCAAAAACTAGGGAATAGGTGTCTTAGGAACTACCCTAATTTTTACATTGATATAGTTTTGAATTTAAAAAGTGTATACTAACTTTTTGGACTATGATGCATTATATAACTACCCACATTACTAGTCTATATAGAGACTCATCATGGTGACTCCCTATGAATATATTATAAGAAGGTGACATAATAATAGAATATGACAAAAAAATTTCTTCATAATTCATTAATTTCCACAATCCTAGTTTATCTTTAATGAAATAAATAATATTATCGTGGGAAAAAGTAATAAGAACAAAAAATAATTATCATCGTCAATAATTTGAATCTAGCCCCTATATATCTATTAATAAAAAATCCATCTTATATCCGTTAATCAGTCACAACATACCTCAAACACCACCTGTTATAGTGGATCAACTGTTGGTACAAAAAGAGGATTCAATACACGGAAAATGTTTTGGAATGATATAAAATTGAAAAAAGACCATATTTGAAAAAATGTCTTTAAATTTCAATTACATCCTTTATAAATTAAAAACCCATTTAAGAAAAAAGAGTTCATACCATTTTATTGAAATAATCCATTAAAATACATAATATAATCTCACCTATTTTAATAAAATTCTCCAATTCATAAAGCATAATTCATCAATCTATCCCAAGACAGAAATTAGTTGTTAAATTTTTTAAATCCAATTTTTTTTTGAATAAACCCACTAAAAAATTTATTATCATAGGTAATTACAAGTGAAATATGGAATTTAAAGTAAAACCATTTATAACCAATTCCAAAAAAACATATTTAGTATCTTTCAAATAATTTTTAATGATCCTTTAATGAAATACAAACAAAATTAAAAACTATAAAATAATAACAAATTCAAAAAATCTATAAAAATAATGAAACCCATATATTTGTATGAAATTCAAGTGGACAAAATATTATCTACACAAAAATAATCTGATAAAATTTAATGTTATCATATTAAATAAAAACATAAATTTAAAACACTATGAAATTAATGGTTCTAAAATTAAAAATTATAGCCCGGTAAAACATTCATATAATGAATGTTAAATTGATTAGGATGTGAAATATAAGATATGTGGAGCCCAAAAAATAAATCACATTCCCTAACTTAAAGAACAAAAAATAATTTAGAATATGAACCACACTTAGATTTCATCTATGAAGTGGTGTAGAAGTAGGCTATGAAACAAATTGAGAGGGAGAGGAGAGGGAAGATGAGAATTACCTAAGATATTAAGAATTTTATTTTAATTAAAATATCTTGTAATTTATGAATAATAGGGTATAATTTAGGTTAAGAGTTGTTTGTGATGGGGTCCCTTTATGGACTACATGTTAAATGTGACAGGGAAGGGGTGTGGGTATAGTTTTTTATTTTATTATTAATTAAGATGTTGAATTTTAAAGAAAAAAACTCTTACAGAAATTGGAATGAGACTACTCCCTGCACCATAGATTTATCAATAACATAGATCCTTTAAAGAAACTCATAAATCACAACTGACATAACTCTTCTAACAATGATGATTTTTTTCTCCATCATTATTTCAAATATAAACCCATCACACAAAATGTAATCCTCCATGGCATGGATCTCCAATTTCTCTTTCCATGTGAACCCTTTTAGGGTGGACTCGACAACAAAAATATAAAATCATGGGGGTCTTAACCATTTTTTATTTACCGTAGTGAAATATATTGGACAAACCACATTGTGAAACTCCCCAGCCATGGGTTCCATAGCTAGGGGTGTATTTCTATTAATGAAAACACTATGAGCCTCATTGAATCCTCCCAAAAAACATTTATTACTCTTAGAAACAGTAAATAATTAAAAATTACGAGATGAATATTTCATGTGGTTTGATATATGGACACACCATGCCAAATTATACCTGTAAAAAATAATTTAGTAAAATAATAATTCATTAAAATAAGGAATCTCCTCCCAATTCAATTAATTAAATAGAATGTCTAGCTGGAAAAATATAATGTTCCTAATCCTAATATTATAAATGTAAATCTAAAATCATAATATTTTTATTTCTAAATTTGATACCATTAATCGTGGCCAAATTTAAAAAATTTCAAATATAAATTGTCTGATAGAAACATTTATTCAATTTTTTTCAAAAGGTTGTATTAAGTTAATAGTTTTAGTGATTTATAAAATAAACTTACATTAAAATATTTGTTTATTTATGTGTTTATTTTCCCTCTATACACATATTTCATTACTACACATTAATTCATCCTCATTAACCTCATGAAACACATCTATACATATCTTTTAAAAAATATTTCTTTCAATCCTAATTAAAGGATACCAAAAAATGAGTGAGCTATAATTATCTTTGAGGGTATTCATATACAAGAGAATAATGATATAAAAATGTGATCATAAAATAATAATGTACTCAACAATAAATTAAAAATATTTAATCATGTTTTATAGAATAATTATATTTTATTATTGAATGAATACTCGATAATTCTGTGGAATCATGATTAATCAACCATGATCCATGAATTCATGTCATAGAAATATTAAATTTTAAAAACATTATGTAATATCATTGATAACATGTATAAATAATATCATTATCACGATATATGTAATTAATATTAAGTCATGACTATGAATTATGATAAAAACTGGAATCTAGGTCCATTCATAAATAATTGGATATGAAACCAGGTCCTCATAAAAAAATAATAGACATGAAACCAGATATATTAATTAAATTATGGATATGAAACCAAGTTTACAATATTTTTTGTGAAAATAAAAATTAGGTTAACACATAAAATAGTAATCACATCAGTAATCCAACATTACCCAATCTAATGGAGGGCTATAAAAAACACACCTATTACATAATGAAAACAAGAATACACATTCCAAATGATAGTAAAATAGTAATCATTTAATTTTATCATAACTCTTATAATTGAAATGGGTTTTTTAAACATTTTATCATTTCATAATTGAAGTAGTCATTGAAAAGAATCATTTTACATAACGGTTTCATTATAAATTAATTAGTAAGTGTAATTGAAATGAGTTTCATTGACTCATCGACAAAACATCATCATTATTATACATCCAGAGAAATAAACTGGATAATTCCATAAGATCATATTCTTATGAATGATAACAATCATTAAATTATATTAACAAAGTTGAAAATACCATTAAATTCCATATGACCATTTATTGTGGAAATTTACCTTCCCATTTTGAAATCAAAGATTTAACATCTAATGATTTCAATAATTTAAAAAAAAAAATTAAAATAATAATTGATAATTGTAAATAAATATTTAATTAAAATAACTGTAATATTTGTGAAAATACCCATTCATACTTTATATATTTAAAGACAAAAATTTTTAAAACATTTGTAAAAAGTAAAAAATTACATGTTATGAAAACATTTATAAAAAAATATTCATTTTTAAAATTTTAAAAAGTATATGAATCAGTGAAATGGAAATTTATAAAAAAAAATTTGTTCTGCGCAAAAAATTCAATATTACAATTTTGAAGAGAATTGATATGGAAGAGTGATATTTTCTTGCAGTGAGGAAATAATGATTAATTTTTATTAGAAACATTTTCTTGATCATTTTATGTAATAATTTAGGAAAATAAAAATATTACCTAAAAAATTATTTAATAAAAAAATTGGAAAAATATGTGTTTTTTAATGATAGAAACTATATAATTTCAAATAATCTTTTTTGATAAAAATTACCAAAAATAAATGAGATTGTATAAAAACCCTTACCATATTTGCAAATTCTGAATCATTACACCAATGAAAATCTTAACATCAAATGAATCCTTAAATTTCATTAATACAAATAAATTTCTGAAAGATTATATCAAAGAGTTATTATATACATCTCATTAAACAAAAAAGTGGTGAATATTGTTATAAGTCTCATAGAAATAAATTTGAGATGAGAAACCTTCATCTCATATCTCAATATCATTTATACACATTAAAATCATATATATGGTAAATATATATTTTTTATGAATATACATCATAACCATTTTAACATATTTCTTATGATATATCAATACATTTTTATTTAAAATTATACATTTATTGATTATTTCTTCATTAAAATGAACATGTGTATGAAAATAATTTTGTGTTTCATGTATATATTGGTTTGATAGTTCAATAATTTACACCATGGGAATGATTTAATCATTTAGATAATATTAATTATAACATAAATATCTTATATTTTCAATATATAGTATTTTAATAACATTCAAATAATTCTTTGAAGAAAAACTAATTACATAACATCGTGTATTTGATAGTCCAAACATATGAAAAGGTGATGTTTTAAATTTTTTGTGGATGAAATGAAATAATGATAAAAGATAAATACAAAATAACGAATTATAAATTTATAATAATAATCATTTCAAATACATAAATATATCCTCATTTCTCTCCGCGTAATTATGAAATCTGAATGGAAACACATAGCATTATGGTGGTGTTAGTCCACATATTACATGAGTGTCGTTAACTTTCTCCAATTGATGGAAATATAAGAATTTAGAAAAGAGATTATAGTCATAGAAACATAATTATGTCACAAATATCTTATATATAAATATATATTCCATCATTATAACAACATATTTTTGGGGTTGGGGGAAAATGAATCATATTGAAACATGGTTGCGGAAGTTAACACATATGAAGGAGTGATACTTGCATTAACCAATTATTGAAAAGAATAGATATAAAGGATATTCAATCAAAATTAGAACATCCTAGTATTTGGTAATTAATTATTCTATTATATTTTAATGGATGTGATATAATTTATGAAGGTAATATATTGAATAAATGAAATATATTTATTAGATTGATTAGAACTTAATTGAGATAGCTCAATTGGATTTCTTCTTAAAACCCCTAAAGAAGGCCTTTTGAAGATATAGAAACATATAAAACATGAATAATTATGTATATAAGTGTATTATATAAGTATTATGGAGTTATGTGGCCCATTGTGGGGTGAATAAAATAGAATATGTGGTTTCCTTATATTGTAATAGAATGGACACACATAGAATTACAAAAAGGTTTCAATATAATAAATTTATTTTAATTTTAAATTGTAATAATGTTTGCAGAATATCAAATATAAGATTTTTCAAGTCTAAATACTTGCAACCAATTAATATGAATATGTTCATGTGAAATTTTAATCCATACCAATGGGTTTACCCCTTTGATAACAAATTTTAACATTAATTATTGTTATTAAATTTTAATTCTTAAAGGGTTCCACCTCACCCCATGAAAGGTTGATTATCAAAAATAATAAAAAAGGCCTTTGGTCCATTCAAGAAAGGGTTATAAATTAACCTATTCGGTAAAAATGGGCCCACAATTGTTCTCGGGATGAAATATTAGACCATATCACTTCCACATATTGCACATTCATGTTTCATATTTTTTTAAATAATTTTAAAAAAATTTATTTCTCATAAAAAACCATTAAAGTCACCTAAATAACTATTCACATAATTTTACTATAAAAACATAATGATATGTTGTATTACAATGAAAAATCATTAAAATTTCATAATAAATTATTAATAACCAGGAAATTCTAGTGAAAACATTTTTATTCTAAAAAATATACTTTTTATGTATTTGAAATCATTTATGTCGATTTTACTACGACAAGAACAAGCATTGTGTCATCGTTGTGTATGTATATAAATTAATAATTCACTAACTAAAATTTAACAATAAATTAAAAAAATAAATATTAAAAAATATTTGAAAATGAAACTTTATATATGTACATAAGATATTCTTATCCCTACGTAAACTTATTGAAAAAAATTAATGAAAAATGGTGACTGTTTTTTATTTTTCCTACTTAAAATAATATAATGGTCTTAATCAAGGAAATATGACACAAATATTCCATATTCATCAATATATTAATGTTTTACTGATCTAAAATAACCCAAAGTAAATATTTCATGTGTATTATAGATTTTTAAACCAATACCTTATTATTTTCTACCCAAATTACCTCATTTACACTTATAAAGGTAATAAATTCTTACCACAGTTACAATTCCTCATTAAAAAAATATTTTTACTATTTAAATTATATTCTCTTAATTCCAAGTATTTAATAAATTTTTAATGATTCTTTTTATTTATGTTTTCGGAAAAAGTATTATATAAATGAAAAAAACAAAATGTATAATATTTTTTAGACAAATGAGTTTATAGAAAAAAATGATATTATAACAAAATAAAATATGGATATGATTACTATCAAATAAATAATATTTTTTATATATAGTTTATCATTATGATAATTTAATATCCAATTCATTTTGTAATTTTACATTTCAATGAAATCAATTGATATTTTTTTAAAAATAGATATTTTATACAATTTACTATAAAATCAACCTTTTCAAAAAAAAATCCAAAATTCTAACCAGATGATAATTTTGATATGGTGATTTAAAAAAAGATATAACATTTTTCAAATAATTTTTTTTTATTTTAAATTATTTATAATATTCCCTCATAAATCATAGTAAATACATTTTTAATGAAAATGCATTTCGAAAGCATAAAACAAAATCACTAAAAATTATATGCTTGATTACAAAGAATTAAACAATAATTTTATATTTATTATGATAATTTTACTTATTTTTTATAATTCAATGAATAAAATTCATATCATCTAATTTAATTTGTAGAATATTATGATCATATTTAAATAATAATATCGTTTCATTCATTTATAAACTTGATATGGAATCTCATATATGATATGAAACAAATAATTCATCCAATATAAATAGGTTTAACATTATACCCAATTTGATAAATTGAATCCTCATAATTTTATCTTGTACTTTGTAATAAATGGTCTGACATTTCAAAATAACATTATTGAAAACAAAATTTCTAAGAATGGTCTATTGAACATCCTTTTGGATAAACAGAAAGAAAAATATGAAGGTCATCTTAAATAACACATAAATAAGTTTCCAAATATTATAAAATTATTTATAACAAAAAATAAGGATAATGGAGAACAAATTTAACTTTCATATAAATATGGATAGTGACAAAAAAATTGATCATGATAATATCAATGAATACAAAATCAAAAGACAAATTGTTATAAAAAATCTAACAATTGATTAGAAATAATATAATAGGATAAAAAAATTTAGTACTCTTTTTCTATAATTGATGAATATCTTTTCCATCAAGAATAATAACATATGGAAATATATTTAAAATATATTCATTAAAACTGTAAACATAAATTCATAAATTGGTAATTTGTTTCAATATTTTCCACTTTTGTCGCATCTTTTACACCAAATGATGAGTATGTATATGTAATACCAAAATTACTATAATATAATTATAATTGAAAATGTTGTATATAAAATTAGTAAAAATATTTTCATTCTATATAAAAAAATTCTTTAAATAAGATAAAATAATAAACAATATGAAAAGTCTTTCATATAAGGAAATACGTCATTTAACATAAAAATTTACTCAATTAACCTAAAGGATAAACATATATGATTAAATTAATAAATATTATTATATAAAAAATAACCTCAATAAAACAATTATCTTCACATGTTTAATTATAAAAATCATATTAACATACCAAAAAACCTTAATATTCTTCCCAAATACTCATTCATGTTAAATCACATTATACTACTATGTGTTTCTTGTACATAAACCCATCAAATACTCTACCAAAATAACATTAATCTCTTTAAAGTACCAAGCCATAAAATCTCAATGGGGGTGTCTATGATAGACTACCCAAAAATCATATATTAATTACCTACCAAAGAAAAAATATTTCAATACATGACATTCTGAAAAACATTTATATTTAGAATTTTAGAGAATTATGACAAAACATTAACTTGAAACACTCATACCATTATCAAATAAGGGGTATATTCCCACTATATAATCAATTTATTAATAGATAATATGTATTTAATATATCTCTAAATATTATCCATTACAACCCCATATATACCCATCATACATATTATTTTTCACTATAAACTTTAGAAATTGAAACATAAAATTTTGGTGCACTCAAATTCATAGTAAGGGTAACATAAGAGATAAAAATGAAAAATAATAAGTGATCATAAGATGAACTTACGGATATTATCGTGATAAAAAATTTAATCCATCCTAATAAATATTGTGTTATAAATTATTTCCTAAATATTGATATAAAAGATGACATGAATAAAAAGATTGTATAAGTAAACATAACCCTTGACATAATAAAATATTAATGAGATTAAAGAATAAATCTAATAAAACTCATTCATATTTGGAATAAGAAATAATATAGGGAACATTACATTAATGATCAACACAATATATTCCCATTCATATGAGAAATAGAAAGATACTAAATAATAATCCTTACATGAGATGTAAACATTAACCTAATGTATTTTAGGGTGAAATAGGACCCCAACTGTCATCATATATACGTATAAGTGACACACCAATTTCAATCTTTTCTAAAATCATAATGATCCTAAATCAACAAAATTGTCAGAAAAAATCACGCATAATGGTAATAACCAACATTTATAGTATATAGCTTCAATGGAAAGGTAATTTGTTTGTTAAAAAAGTCTTAAATAACCCATTGAATAAAAATGGTATTCATTATAATATACATAAAACACAATGGAAAAATAATTTTCAAGGACATAAAGTAACATTCTATCAAAATACATTTTATTAATGAAAATATTGAATTCATAATTTACACCATATATATAATGGTACTATAGATAAAATAACAATCCTCCCTAATAAATCGATGTATGGAATCATGGTGAATAAACCAATATCAAGGCAATGAATAATTGGGTATAAATAGAGGAATTACATTTCAAGAAAAATGACACATATGTGGGTAAATTTCAAATAAATATCATGAGTTTAAATCTCATGATTCTAAATCTAAGGATTGTAAATCTCATGAATGTAAATATTATGTGTGTTAATATCATGACTATAAATTTCCTATAAATCTCAGGAGTGAAAATAATAGTTAATTTTCAAATGAATCTAGGTGTGAATACATGAATAATCTTTTGAAAAACATTTTAAACACTACATTAAAACATGAAACCTTCAAATGTAACCCTCTTAAAACCTAAAAGAATATATTTGATGGAAATTAATTAAAACGATATTCTAAAATAATGGATTCATGATTAGTCCATAATTTCTTTTGTTGGATATATGGAACCAAAGGCAAAACATTTGATTATAAAAGGAAAAGAATATTTTTAATACATTGAAAATACCATTATCAAAAACCCACTTGATAAAATGATATAAAAAACGATATTTTTATTAAAAAATTATATTCCTAAAGAGTATTATAAGTTAATATATTTTAGAATCATAGGGTGGGATAACCGATTCATGTAACAATAACGTTCAAGAAAAAACATTATAACTCAATAGAATGAAAATTTAGTTACCCATATCCATTATGGAAAACATCCACCATGAATCATTCGATATTTGAAAAATTGATTTATGTGGAAAAGCTATAGGAAAGAAGAGAATAAATAATAAAAAATAAAAGTTAATAATAAGGAAAAATTAGAAAGAATAATTTCATGTTAACGACCATAACTAAATGATTGGAAATTGATTTACAAAAAAACTATTTTAAATAGTGTGACTGTTGAGTCAGTAGATGTTTAAATAAGAAAAAAATTATTTTCCTTAGTATATGTATTTAATTATAAAGAATTAATTTATATAATATAAAATTGATATTAAATCAATATAACACCCTAAAAAGGAAAAATGGTTCCAAACAGGTGTTGTGTTAAAACTAATATTCTTTAAGACCAAAAAAATCCTTATGCCTTGAAAAATGATTTAATAAAATTACATTGAAGGGATATGATTATAATTAAACATAAAATACCCAGATTATATGATAATTGTTGATGTTGTATCTCAAATAGGCATTAGATTCCTCATATAAGTGTTATTATCTGGATAATACAAAACACGCCTCAAAGAGAGGAATTTGTGATTACAACCATTTCTATGGTCCATATTCATTATACACATGCACCAATCAACAAAAATAATTAAATTACGTTAATTTAAAACATACCTATGAACCATGTTTATATCTATAACCATTTATTATCTTCATTTAAAATCATATAAATCAAAATAATTTTAGATATTTTTACCTATTTTCTACACTCAATGTAATTAATCATTATCACGTTGAAGAAGTTTCATAAAAATGATACAAGTATCTATTATTTTTAAAAAGTAATTTTTTTAGAAATTATATGGAACTATGATGTAATTTCCATTATATTTTATAATTATATAATGTCACTCCATGTTAATTTTTGGTTAAAAATAGTGAAGACAAAATTTGGGATGATCGTGTTTCAGTTATTGTAAACGAATGAAAGGTTATTTATTAATTAATATGTTAAATGTTTATATAACCTTAACATAACCAAAAAACCGTATTTAAATATTTATATAATATTACACCTGAAAAAAATCTAAAATTCATTTGTGATATAGATGAAAAATATTATTCACGTATTCAATTAAATTGACCTAAACATGAACTACTATGATTATTGGGTTATTATTGGTTTAGTGGTCATATTAAAACGTACCAAAAATTTATCAAATTAATTTTCCATAGTATAATTTTTTATATATTATAAAACACCAACATCATAATGTGAACCAAATAAAAAAAATATTATCATGAATGGTGAATGAAACAAGTGGTATTTAAAATAATTAAGGAACTTATACCTATATAATAGTAACATGTACATCGGAAGAGTAATATGACAAGTAGGTCATGTGATCTGGTCAATATAATACTAAACTTTTCTATGAAATTATAAATATGAACTAGTAATTATAAAAAATGATATAATTATATCATAGTTTAAGTAAAAAAATGTTTTAAAAATGATAAATTAAATGATGATATTTTTTTGGAACGTAAATGTTTATTTACAGTTTTATAATTAATATAATAATTTTAAATATTATTTATTTTCATAAAATATATTCATAAATTAAAAAAACTATAATTATAAGGTAATTTTATTATACATTAAATAAATTTCCAAAATCCAATTAAGTATTTTCTAATATTAAAATCATTATTTGACGAATAAATCATCATTTTAATTACATATTAAATTTTTCATATTAATAAATTATTTTTATAAAATTATATATATTTTATAAATATAATCATTGAAAACGGTAAGGGGGAATTTTATGTATTTTTCTAAAATAGTTGAATTTTTTATAAATAATGAAACATTGTAATTTATGATATTTAACATTTTAATCCAAATAAATAAATTTTTGAGTCATGGATGGTGTAAGAACCATTCTCTCAAAAACAATTTCCCTTGATACTATATTTATTCATGTGAATCCAGACTATTGATAGTTTTAAACCATAAAAATAAACTGATGAATTAAATAATTAAATATATCCATCTCCTCTATTAAAAATACCAAACTTCACCACATCTTATCTACATAAATAAAAAACCATGTATCTTGTATAAATTATAACTAATTATATTCCCAATACTATTCTCTATGTCCATGATCTTTTTATCTACAAAAAATAACTGGACCCATGTTCCTTAAAAAGGTCCCATGCTGGAGATATTCAAGAGGTAAAAACCTCATTATTTCTCTTTTATTTTATATTATTTTCTTATCCACTCCTCAAATCCCCCCTAAAAAGTGGAATTAAAACTCATATATTACATATATATGTTAATTTTATTGTGTTAATTTTATATCTATCATCAAATCTTTTCACCCCACCTTTTATTCAAAAAATGAAAACCTCGTCTATGATTTGCCTAATCACCGCCTTCTGGGATTATGAGTTTTAATATTTCGTTGTCATCATCAAGGATGGTCATAAAACCACTATAAGGGTTAAAAAATATTTTTAAATTTAAATTATATATTTTATTATCATTTGGATCTAATATATATACTTAATGTTGATTAATAAAAAAACTAGTTCATGATGATAAACAAACCACTAAAATAATCTAAATTCTTACAATTAAGATTTTATCTAAGTTATCATTCTAATAGAAAAAATATAACACTATTCAAAAATCTATAAGTTCATTACAAACATATAATTTCTATTTAGGAAATTTATTCTCATTTTAGGTTATTTTCTGGACATGTATATAATTGAACCAATCATTAAACCCATGAAAATGAAATCCCCCAGTATGATGGGATTAAACTCTTTAACCCCAAAAAATATTCATGATTGAACATATTAGAATTATAATTAATAATACATATGAAAACAGTTTCTTAATTAAGTATTAATTTTCTAATTTTATTATACATGATATTATGTTCAAGTGAAAAATGAATTTGGACATAAGTTTAGGAATTCTCGAACCTAACCCTCTTTCTTTGGGTTTTTTCCCACTTCCACAAAATAGCTCAATATAGATTTTCTATTATTTATGCTTATATATAATTTAATTTTTCATAAATTTTATGTTCAGGTCTACAATTCATTCCAAAAATTATTTAATTGAAAATATAAATATTGTATATAAAAAAATCCTCTTTCCAAAAC
Organism: Viscum album; assembly: GCA_963277665.1. Lineage (NCBI taxonomy): Eukaryota > Viridiplantae > Streptophyta > Magnoliopsida > Santalales > Viscaceae > Viscum > Viscum album. The sequence goes on from OY728120.1 coordinate 1,121,240,722, forward strand.
ACATCTTCATTCCACTGGAGTTATTTCTTCTTTTATCGAGAGTGATGATTTATAAACTAAATATGATCATTCGTTTTATTTTAGTAACCATAATTTTTAATGAAGAATCATTTCCTAATAATATAATTATTGAACACACTTCTTTTGATGGATTATTTAATGGTAATGATTGTCATATGTTTTATGGGCCATGTATGATTATGTAAATTCTATGGTGTGACTGGTGGGCCATGAACTATATAGCCCTAAAATTCAATGGGTAATATGATGTTTCTCATGAGATAATGTATAATATATTTGATAATGATTCTATCTTTTTTCAAAATGATGATGTAATTATTAATCACATATGTTATATGTGAACATAATGCTTTCTTTGTTCACAACTACGTGTGATATTTGACGACTAAGACATAGTAATTTATTTTTATGAATTTCCACATTTCATTCAATTATATAAAGATTCCTATTAGTATTATGATAATGATATTATTCATATGTTATGGTGATGATAATAATTATGCTCACCCAATTTTTATTTATTCACTTCTTATTTATCATCTTACTAGGATTTTAGCTCACACCATTTTTTATGTATATTCTAAGATGGAAACATGTAAAAAAGTGAACATAAACTGAGGAGGATAGAGAAGAATATTTTGTTTATATGTTTTCTTTATTATGATAATGTGATGTATAGTCCTAATTTTCCCAAGATACTGAACCCTTGTATACTGAATTATAACTCTTTTATGTGTTTTTCTTAAAATTTAATAAAATTTATTTAGGAAAAGTAGGGCCACAATAGTTAGTATCATAACATGATTTAGTTAAATTTGGAATGTTTAATACAGAATGTTAGTGACAAACCATTAGTTTCAATAGAAGAAAAGGATAAATTATTCATTCTTTGTTGACATACATTTTTCGAAAAAAATTCTATTATTTAAAATGGTGGGAATCTGGATTAACCAGTCCAACCCCCCATGTGAGTGACAATGCAACAATTTCCCAAATGAGAACCCCAATTCCATGGGATATATAGATCAAAACATCATAGATATTCTTACTCAAATATCGTAGTCAAGGAAAATTAACCGAAACTAGGTGGAACTTCCACCATCAACTAATAGTGAAAAAAAATCCCTCAAATATTTTATACAAAAAATGACCACTGAAAATTATTAGATCTTATGATACACATATTGAGGAACATTTTTTTAACTCATTACAGCAAAAACAATATATGATCTTTTGTTATGAGAAGAAAAATTTGACTCTAAGAATCAACCATTTAGATGGAGAGGTCAATAAATGGTGGTCATTTATTAAGAACACCAAGCCCAATGAGGAAATATAATAGAAGTAGTTGGAGGACGTTATGGAAATATTTCTTAACAAGGATTTCCCTTGATCCTTTTTGAAAAATATGGGGATTGAATTCATAGAGCTGAATCAAAAGGATTCTGAATCATCTATGTATTATGAATAAAACTTCAAAAATAGAATACCTATAGTTTTATTATAATAATTTATTTTTTAAATGATCTTGAAATCCTAGAGGTTGGGTGTAATAAAAAATTTTTCCAATTTGATCTCAAATTGGAGATGGTTTTTGAGGAATTTTCTCATAGGTATAGAAATAAAAAAAGAATGATGGAGTTTCAATATAGAGGATCTATTCAAAAATGAGGAAATAAATTTGACAAACTCAGATTTCACAAATGTGGAAAGATGAATCCTAGGAATTACCTTAAATGGATGTGGTAATGCTTCATGTGTGGGATAGGAGGACACCATTCTCATGAATGTATGAGATATATGAATAATATTTCCAATGTGATGGAGGAAATGAGTGCACCAACCATTGTTAAATCCTTCCACATTACATAGAAAAGTCACTATGAAACCTTGTTCACTAAATCATGGATCCTTTAGGATAATCATCTTCATCATCCCCCAAAGTAAAATAAAAAATGGAATGTGTATTCAATCACTACTACTGATGTGTAGAATGAAAAATAATTAAAATAAGGTACACCTATTCTTCAGTAAATAGTATAAAATGTATTATTTTATTCTAGTTCTATAAACTTTTTATATAAATAACATTTTCTAGAACTTTGGATTCGATCCTCAGTATGATTAGGTAGAGATACCTAAAAAATATCAAGTGATGTGATCACTAAATACCATGTGTTAGACTATTCTCATGACAGAATATGTGGGAATATTATTCTTGTGAATCTCATAATACGTCCCTTCGTGGAATTTTACACTATACTGATAATGTATTGGCTCTCATTATATATAAAACACATCAAATATTGGGAAAATGAAGTAACTTTTCATATTCCAATTCATCACATGATTCTAAAAAAATCAATAAAGGTGATGAATCTCCATTGTAAAATCCAATAATGGTGAGTGTGTTGATTCCCTAGAGAGAAGTATACCTCACTCAAATTTTTGAGTCAATGGAAGGTATCAACCTAGTAGAAATTCCACTTTTTGGGAATACACATACATTTTTCATAAAGATTTACCCAGTCTTCCCCCAAATAGTGAGGTTGATTTCTCAATATAACATATACCTAAATCCACTCTTATAACTAAGGAATGGACCAAACCCCCTATTGGATAATAAATTCATAGTTTTCGGGAATTCTAATGGAAATCGAAAAGTTTTTTGATAAATTTCTCATTATTTTCTATCCTGTTAAAAAATGTTTACATAGAAAGGGGACAAGTATGTAAGGATGGAAAAATGTGAGGATGGAATCAAGGAGCTCTAGAATAAGATAATAAATACACATGTTTTCACACTTCCAACATGTGGATATGTATTTGTGATATACAGTTACACATTAACTAAAGGATTTGGTTTTTCACTCATGCAGATTGATAAATTCATAGGCTACGCCACATGAAAGTTGAATATCCCTGGGAAGAACTTCGCAATGAAGTATCTAGATCTAGATATGTTATTTTTCATTGAAAATGTAGAAATACTATCTCTATGGTGAGAAGTGTGACATATATACCCCTCATAATATTCTAATGTATATTTTCACTGATATGGATCTCAACATGGGTCAAAGGAGATGGATACTCAAAATAAAGGGCAATGGTTTCTCTAATCATTACCATTCAGTTAATGTGAACAAGGTAGTTGATTCTCATATAAGGAAATATATTGTACCATTTTCTATGATGAAAATTGGTGATGACCCAATCTTCTAAGATATGAAAATAATGGATTTGGAGATCATAATAAAAGGTAACACATCATACATTTTCCAAATGATTTCAAATCTATCTATCTAAGATAGAATCAAGGATGCATAAATAAAGTACAAAAAGTTTTAGAAGAATGTTAAATTAGTAATGGAGTGAAAGCTACCTTATTTCCACATCAATGAGGATGGTTTCATCTGATTTGGAAATAGGATTTGTGTTCCTTCATCTCCTGAGATAATGAAGGATCTATTGGATATTTTACATGGCACATCTTTCTCTATACTTCTCAGAATCAAGATGTTATACCATGATCATAAAGGGAAATTTTGGTGGGAAGACATGAGTAAGGCCATTGAATATTATATCAAATGATATTTAGTGTGTTCACATGTTAATGAAGAGTGATATAAGCCCAAAAACCTGATTCAACCATTTATTATATACATTTAGAAATAGGATAAAATTAACCTGAACGTTTTCACTGGTCTCCTAAAAACGTCCAAATGGAACAATGTGATATGGGTTCTGGTAGATCAAATAAATAATACATCCAAAATTATCTCTATTTGGGAAGATGTCTCACTTGAAAATTTTTCCTAGATATATGGGAAAGATATAGTGGGGATTTTTGGGGTTCTACATTCAATCATCATTGATTGTGAACCAAGGATCATATATATATTCTAGATAATTATTCCACATTCTTTCTGTAATCAATTCAATTTTAGTATATTCTATCACAAACAAATTTCAAGCCAATCTGAAAGTACTATTCAATCACTTAATAATATAGTGATATCCAGATCAATTGAATTTAAAGGATAAAGGGAATAACATATCTATTTGGATGCGTTATCCTTTAAAAATACCTTCCACTCAAGTATTCAAAAGGCTTTATATTATGTTATATATGAGAATTCATATAGAAATCCAACCTGTTGGGGTGTAGGTGTATAATGAAAGATACTTAGACATGATCTTGTGCAAGAGAAAATAGAAGAGGCTCAATCTATCAAACAACATATCAATGATGGATAGAGTGAGAAAAATATCTTTGTTTAAAACCATCAATTTGAATTGTAGTTTGACATTAAAGTCAAATTATTCCTCTGAAGAACCTCACGAATGAGAGTCGTGCATTTTGAAAGAAATGTAAGCCTAAACCAAGGTATATTAAACACTTTGAAATCCTTGATCGTATATAAGAAATGGTATATTTGGTGGGACTTCCATCATACATGGATTAATTTCATGAAATTTTCCATGTATCTCTACTATGGATGTATATACATGACCCCTCAAATATACATAATCAAGAGGTGGTACAGCTGGAGAACAACCTCTCGTATGAAGACTAGCCTTTGATGATCTATGACCATATAGACAAAGTTTTATGTAAAAACACGATTCAACTTTTCAAAGTGTTGCAGAGGAAACATAATTATGAAGAGGAAACATGGGAGCTAGAGTAAGTGATGATGGAGAAATACCCACACCTGTTTTCACCTTATTATGTAAACAAATTGGAGCAATTTCATAGGGGGTGTAATTTAATAAAACCAAATTCTATATAAGAAATATCCAATCATATAATTTTTTTATATAGTATAAAATAATACATCACCTAGAGGAAAAAATAAAAACACAATTCTAATAAATGATGAATTAAATACATGTTATTTATAAAACAAATAAGGAAAATATACTAATGGAATAGTACAATGACCATTGGAATAGTAATATAACCGTTAAGAATATTAATCTAGCTAATATAATAGTAACATAACCTATTAATGTTTTAAAAAATATATGCATCTTATAAAGGAGTATATGATATAATTATATCATAGTATAAATAAATAAATAATTTAATATGATTAATTAAGTGAGGATATTTATGTAAAACATAAACATTTATTCACAATTAATTAATATATATAATTATTTAAAAGAAAAATTATTTTCATATAATAAAATCATAAATTTAATTTTTTTATTAAAAGTATGAGGTAGTACTTGGAGACCTTAATATATTTTTCAATGTGTCAAAAAATATAATATAATAATTTTTTTTTCAAATAAATGATTATATTAATTGAAAAAATAAAATTTTCATATTTAGATAGTTATTTTCGTAAAATGGTTCCCATTTTCAAAAATATATATTTCAAAAAAATGTTATGGTGAATTTTCTCTATTGTTTTTATAACAGATGATTTTTTTGAATAGTGCAATAATGAAATTTATAGTATTTAAAATTTTAATACAAATACAAGAATTATAGGGTCATGGATGATATAAGAACAATTATTTATAATTATCCATTCCTCTTTACTCTATTTAGTCATGGTAATCATCATTATTGACAATCTTGTTCCAAAATAACAAACTAATGAATAAGAGATTAAAAAAACACCCCTCTCTTCCCCTAAAAATACTACCCATCACCAATTCATCTTCTCAAACCTCCAAATCCATGTATCTTATCTATTTTTTCCCAATTAATTTACCAATTATCTTCCCTATTGTTACTATATTTTTTTCAAAACAAAAGACCACACTCAAGTGCATTAATAAGGTTTTCAACGAGAATATATTCAACTGGTAAATCTTCACACATTCACTTTTATTTTCTTTTTTTTCTTATCACAACCAAATATAAAAATATAAAGAGGAATGATAAATATATTATTACATATATACTATAATATTATATTTTTTTAATGGAATATCCCTCATCAAATCTATTCTCTTCTCCATTTATTCTAAAAATTAAAACATCATATAAGATGTGTTGATTCTCCACCATCATGAATAAATCATTTTCATTTTCTATAACCACAATCATGGATGGTAAAAAAACATATATAAGGGTTAATTTTTTTAATAAAAAGTATATTATTACATTTTCTCCCTTCGTAACTAATATATATTTATTATCTAATAATAAAAAAACCAGTTCATGGTGATCAACAAACCACCAAAATAATATTAACGTGTATCATTAAAATTTTAATTAATTAATCATACTCATGTAAAAATAATAATACATAAATCCATTTAAATTTATTTAAATTCATTAATGAAATATAATTTCAATTCTTGAGAATTATTCTCATTTTACCCGATTTACCATATATGTATACAATTGAACTGATCATGAAAACCAAGAAATCAAACAGTCATATAATGAAATAATTGAGCTCTAAATATCATAAAAATGGTTATAGATGAAATTAATAAAATAATAATCTATAAAATACAAGTATATGACGATTCTAATTATTTAAAATAATTTTATTATACATGATATTAGGTATATGTTCATAATGAATTAAGACTATGTTAAGCGGATTCTTGAAGCAAACTTTCTTTCTTTGGGTTCTTTATACTTTCAAACAAAATTTCAAATTATTTTCCTTTTAATGTTCCATATATTTCAATTATTTATTCTTCCAATTTATTTTCGTGGATATATATGTTTCCAAATTTTATTTTATGATAAAAATACAATTTCCAAAAGAACGCTTCTTTCTAAGGAACACCATTATTCCACTTTTGTTATTTATTCTTCCCTCTAGAGTGATGATTTATAAACCTAATTTGATATTCATTTTTATATTCTTAGCCTAAAATATTATTCATTGATAAATTATTAATTAAGTCCTATTGAAACCCATTCCATTCCATGTGTTATTACATGGTTATTATTATAATGTAATCTATGTGACAAGAATGATTATTGAAATATTTTTTTCTGATAGGTGGGCCCGGAATTATATATACCTTCAATGAATTGGGTAAAGTGATGTATCTAGGGATATAATGTGTAATATGTATGAAAATTATTCAATAATTTTTTACAATTATTTGTTTAATTATTATGACCATATTTTATGTATGAACATGATTCCATCTATGTTCACAACTATGTCTGTTATTTGACCATTAAAACATATTGTTTTATTTTTATGCATTGACACATTTCATTACATTATATAAATATTTCTCAAATGATTATGATGATGGTGATACTATTACTATTTTCTGATGATGATTATTATTATAACCCAAATTTTACTGATTCATGTTCATATTCATCCTCTTATTGGGATTTTAGCTTGCCCTATTATTTGACGTACATACTCAGGTGACTATATGTACTGAGGAAAACATGACCATAGAAGGGGAAAAATATTTTAAATAACTTTTTATGTTTTATTACTCTTATGTGACTTTAGGGTCTAATTTCTCTAAGATACTAAACCCTTGGATCCTATATTATAATGCTTTTATGTTGTCCTTTCAAAATGATGTAAAAGTCATTTAAGAAAACTAGGTTTACAATGAATAGCATCATAAAAAAATAATATTGGAATAATTTATTTCTTATTAATATGATATATCCTAAATTTAATTATTTATAAAGAGAATGTAATTTATATAAAGCCACAACATAGAAATAATGGGTCATTTTCCTCTTAGTTTGCTCATTTTAACATATTGAATTTACCATAATCATTTATTCAGAATATCATTAATATTTTATAAAATATTACATAAGGGAACCATGATGGTATTATAATCATTATATTAATCCTTTTTTACATCCAAATAACTAGTCACATAAGGCATTGATGAAAATAAAATAAGAAGTCAATCCTTCCATGGTGGCAGTAGTCCGCTCTGATGCATCGTTCAAGATTCCATTCCCCAAAGAATAGGAGAAATGAGTAATGTGTTTCATCCTTTCAAGATAAAAAATAATATATATATATATATATATATTAATTATATAATATATAGTGTATTGGTAAAATATGTGTATGGTGGTTAAGGAAGAAAAAATGTTGCATCGTATATGTGGATTTTTGTAGAATACATGAAATAAAGATTCATTTTTCATAATAGAAAAGGGTAATGGTGATTAATGATTGTTAGTATTTAATAATAAATTTATTTATATAAAAATTGTGGTTAAATTATATAATAATATGAAAATTATAATTGGGATAAAAACACAGAGAAGAAGTTAGTTTGGTAAAAATAATTATTTACATTTATCAATTAGCGATTTCCTTAAAAGAAAAATTGGAAATGGATAAAATATGATAATATTTTGTGAATAGAATATTAATAAATTGAATAAATATTATTTTGTAATTGAAAATTATTATTATTCAGTGGTAAATCTATATTTTTGGTGTTCTATGAAGGGTTTTTGAAAGACCCCTTTTGTATGTTGTGAGAATGGCATTTTTGTAAATATTTCAATTTAATATATTGGGATAACATGTTAAACATTTCATGGTGATCCATAATTAAGAAATAATTGATTTAAGAAGATATAAATTAGATCCACAACACATCCATTCATTTTAATAAATTATTTCAACATCTTTAAATTTATTTATCCAATTATGTATTTCATTTACCTTTTTAACATTTACGGTGGTAAGTTGTTTGTACCATAGATTATTTATCAATTATCCCAAAAATAAATTCATACATATTAGAATGTTTGGACCTAATTGTTTAATATTTTATATCACTTTCATTTGGTAATATTTAAAATGGGTTGAAATTATGTTTTAAAATTAAAATTTACAATGTAATAATACATTTTTAAGAAAATTTATATATCATAAATTCTAGAATGTCAAATATGGGATTATCATTTACAACAATATTTTTAAAATTATTATGTAAAAAATAAAAATAAAATTTAGTCTCATAAAAATATTTCCTTAATATCTTATTCTGACTTATTTACTAATGATGTTATAAAATACAATCAATTCGATTAAATTGTATATTTCATTGTTCATCTAAAAATCATTCTTTATAGAAAAATACAAAAAATATTACTATCATCTAATTTTGAAATCCCAAATTCAATGATGAATATATTTTAAATATATTTAAATTATAGTATATATATATATTGTTTTATTTTATTAAAAATTATACTGAGAAAAACAATTTTTATTAAAAGTGACTTTTTAAATTACAAGTATCATTAAAAATATTTAATATAAATTTTATTAAAAAAATTGAATATTTATATTTCAGAATATAAATAAAAATATTAACTATTATAATAAAGATTAAAATTTGATCAATTATATTTATAAATGTTATATACTATTTAATTTTCAAGCAGTTCATCAAAATATATTGTTTTTCAATGTGTTGTGGTTCATTTTATATGGTCATTGTTTTAGATTATTATTTCATTAAACAATAGATATTGAATATGGTATAAATTTAAAGGATCCAAATCTTTGGTCTTTACATTATTTCCCATAAATAAAGTCTATAATCCAAACATTAACAATTAATAATCATGTAGAGTAGGTGATGGTGTTATTTACATTTCAACATTTAGCGTATATAATATAATATAAAATTTATATTATATTTTAGGATATATCAAGTTACATAACTATCCTCAAACTACATTAGTAATTCACATAATAATGTAACCTTGTATGTATAAAACATATATATTCACCATGACATACCTATCCCATTACTATTTGAATAATCAATTTACTTAACCATAATAATCATATATCCCTCCAAAATAAAATCATTTATTAAACAACTAGTTCATAAAATCACACACTAGTAAATATAATAAAAAAATTATATAATCCTAAAACACCTGTAACCTAATTAAAATTTTAATTATAAATACAAAAATAAAATCAAACATAATTTTTTTAAATCAATCAACCCATTTCTACCATAGAGTTATTCATACCGTAATCATGTGTTTCACAATAATTATATATAAATATATAAACGTATAATGAAATCACTCTTCCATGTAGAAATACTATTTTATATTTTTTACATAAATTTAAATTATATATATCAATCAAAAATCCCGATATGTTTTATATAATCCAAAATAACATTATGAATACACCAAAATATCACTTCCTAATGAAATTAACTAAAAGAATCATGAATTAGTTTTTTTTCAAATATCTACCTCACTACCTTTATCAAGACTAGGAGACTCAATTTTCAATCATATAATAGTATTTAATAATTTAATTATTATCTCATGTATGGATAGAATGTGTAGGGGTTTCTAAATAAACTCATTCTACAACAAAATTTCTATGATAATTTTTAACCAAAATATATAAAAAATGTTGTAAAAATTTCCAATATGTAAATATGAAAACAATAATTGAAACACATATTCTATAATGAATATTTTTAAAAGATTACACTTTTTTTTATAACCAATAACTCTATTAATTTCATCCTCAATCCTTTTTATATTATTTAGAAAGTCCACATATTGGTTTAGTGTGAAGCAATAACACTATTCATGCCATGCATACAACAGAAAAAACTATGGTGTTTCTTGTTAATTTTTCTATTTGGTTCTCATCATAAAGTCTGTTAAAAATAAAATTTATTCTTTAATTTTTTATAAATAACATGTGAAAAATCTAAAACATTTCCCCTAAGAGTGTATATCATTGTGTGTACTTTGGCCTTGATGTCATATACCATGTCTTGGTTGAGTTAATAAAAATCAATACATCTCCCTAGTTATTACCAATAGGTAAAACTATGTTAGATCCAAAAATCTACATTCCAATATCCAAAAAATGATATAATTTCTACGAAAACCATACAATATCTACATTAACAAAATTTGAGGATGTTACGCTATACCTAAAACTATCTCTTAGGATTGACCTTGATTTCTCAGTGATTCAGAATTATAATAATTACCTAAAATAGTTTAAATTACCATAAAACCTAATAGGTTATCTAAACCATTTATGATATTACAAACCAAAACATATCAAAAAATTCAGATAGTTATTACCCCCAAATTTTCCTTAACATATAACATTATAATCTCTAAAGTTGTCAAAACACGAAATTGACACCAATTATGAAAGATCAAACCTGATATTTTGGTAATTAAATGACTTAACTAAAATATTTCAATATGTTACATTCTTACAATATTCTAGGCTTCTAGTTTTATATAATTGAGTAGAAACATTAACTAACAACACCCTTGTCTTTTTAAATTGTTTGGGGTTGTCCAAATTTATAATGAAAATGTTAATTAAAAAAATTATTCATTATGTGCCACATATTATTCAAATAAAATACAGTATGTGTAACATTAAAATATTTTTCCTAATATATTTTATTTCAAATTAATTTAAATTTTATGATAACAATAGTTACACACAGTTCACAGTTAAGCCGCACAATAATATACTATTAATATTAATATTTAATGTGGCATTTATCGCCTAGACATTATATTTGAGGGTATTAATAAGTCTAACTACAGTAGTTTTGAACATGTTTATAAAATATTTTTACATTCAGCCAATATATTTTATAGATATAAGATAATAATAAATATAGTTTGATGCTAAAAACATTTTTTTTATAAGAAAAACATTTTTCCACATTTTAATGGAATTTTTTTATTAAATTTGAAACATTGATAAAATTTTTATGAAATAAGAAACTAAAACATCCAAATAGGAATGTGAAAATTATATTGTGGTGAATTTTTTGAATTTTTTAAAAAGGTTCGTATCTTATAAATAGTGAAAATTAAAACATTTCAATTTAAAACTACTATTTTGTCAACATATTCATATTATTAAATTATGTTTTAAATTTGTTTTAATTTAAAATTTGATCAATAATATATATATCAATTCAGTGTATTTTCCTTTTAAAAATTTTTATGATGAATTTAGATATAAAAAAATTGTATAATTTCAATCATTTTAACATTGACGCCCCACTTTTTCCCCAGGTCTGCGAGATTAGAATTTATTTAAATTTTTCTACTACAATGAATTTAATACGTAAAAAATTATATAATTATTTTGAATAAGTATAATATTTATATTCTAATAAGATCAATTTTTATACTATAATAATTAGTGAAATTAGATAAAATTAATATAAATGATAATGGTTAAAATGACATTTTGTGTATGACATGCGTTTGTATTAAAACGTAATTTACACAGACATTGGATTTCTATTTTATGATTTGTATTTAATATTTAGAATAATTAGATCCAAACTATATATTAATGATTTATTTTATTGTTTTCTTAAATGATAAATTACTTAGGTAAATAGAATTATACAAGTCGTATTAGTAAAATCTATAAAGATAAAATTGAGTGAACATAATGTTTTATGAACAAAATGATAAAAATAATTTTATTTTGTATTATATATGATGGGATAGATAATAAATTTCCTATAATCCATTAGTTTTCAATTGTGGGGTAATATTAGGTAATTGATACTACCCTACAATTTTTACCTTTTTATATTTACAAGAATGTCCCTCTTCCTCTACTATAAAATGACACTTACCCCTCCCCTTAAATTTCACACATCTCATGTTTTTTTATAATCCAATCCATGAAAAATTATTAATCAAAAATCTCTGATCTCATATGATAATCAGTGATTTGGGAATAATGAAAACAAAGTATTTCCTTTCAGGGAAACCAAAAGGAGTTACGTGAACAAGAGGCAACATATTTTTTAACTCCCCAACCCCAAAAGCCTGGAGCTAGTGTATTATTTAATTACATTGGAATGATTACAAGGAATCAAGTCTGGAAGGACCAATCAATTTAGTAATCATGGAAACAAGTTAAATAAAAATGTTCAACATTACAACTTTAAAAGGAATACAACCCAAATTTATTCCATTAGAAACATCCAAGACTCCTAGATATGTGTGAAAGTCACTCATAACTAACTTCTTCATATCCTGGGAAAATGAAACATAAGAAAGCGGTGAGCTCAAACACTCTGTAAGAGTAAAAAATACTGTGAAAGATAACAAAAACATTAGGCATGGGGAATAATTGAAAACACATTCCTTTAAAAAAAATAAACATGAATACATTATGTAACGAATATGATCTGAGTAAATAATTCCATAATAAAATATAGTCATGAGAATTCTACTAGTCGAATTATCACATGATCCATCAATATTATTTTTATAATGAGAAAATGTATAATGTCAGACATTCTGAAACATTTTTTCAAGGCCTTGGCCTAGACATATAAAAATGATTAAGACCTCAGGCAAAACCATATATCCCATATTGGGAAAGGCCTTAGCCAATTCCACATCTAATTGTCTCATTAGACATACCAACGTATCGATGTTCTATTGCTGCCTCCACCCATCACTTACTAAGTCCAATACATTTCTCATATGAAAAGGTTGAAACATAACATAAATATTCGTATTAAAACTAAAATATGAAATTTCAATACATTAACCATAAAACTTGAATGGTATAAAAATAACACATCCACAGTCAAATATATCAAAAAAATTAAATAAAATATGGATGATTTTTTATCATAACAAATCAAATTCACACAAGTTTTAAATGCAACATAGCATGTTGACATAGATAAAAATGATTTGTAAAATTATTTGAGTGAAATATCCGTTTTTCATGAAAAAATTTAAAAGTCAAAAATTTATAAAGGAATTAATTTAAAAGTGATTTTTGAATCAACTTTTCCCATACCACATTGAAAAATTTGAAAATAATTATAATTTCCAAACATTCATGTCCAAATAAATAAATCCATAGAATCATTTTGAAAACAATAACATTAATTTAAAGTAATTAGAAAGATAAATCATTAAAACATTTAAAATTATGATCTATTTAAATAGACCCTCCCATAAAACCTTAAAATATTTATTTTCAAAACATTTTTATGAAATATGGGTATCGATGATAAATATGTCCCAGTAAATACTAATACATAAACAATCTCGGATAATAATGAGATTTTGGAAATAACCCTTACCGATTTGGTAACATATGAATCAGACATCCCATGAAGGAATTATCAAAAAATTAAGATTTAAATACACATAAATTAATGTATATTATAAAAATAAAACAATCATGGGTAGTACATACACCACATAAAAGGAAATAGTAGCAATATGGCATGAATCTCACAAGAATAAGAAGTGAGATGAAAAACACTCACCTTGTAGTTTTCCTTGGTCAAGGGTACGTTCTCCTCTTGTATAATATTTAAAACATTTTTATAAAAGTATACATTAACTACATACATAAATATGATATAATTTATGATCTTATAATATTTGTTTGTTAATAATATTTTAGTAGAACCATTCTTTAGGGTGTTAAATGATTCGTTTTCATTTATATGTTTTCTTACGTAATTCATGTTTGTTATGAATATGATGTATTTGAATTATACAGAAATATATTATGTCATTAAATATTATTTTTAACAATCAAATGAAAATTATTCTTGAATGGTTACGATGGGGAATGAATCTCATCGCGTTCACGGAGACGGTAATTTGAACGTACGCACGAATGATACTTTTGTTTTATTATTATAAAATAAAAGAAAACCAAATGATACATAGATATATTATTATTCCAGTATAATATAATATTTTATGTTTGTCATGTATGTTTATTAACACCATCTATAATACCTTCCATTTATGGTATGAACGAGTCATATCACTTTGAGGGGGCAGTAGTCCGCACTTCCTCAAATGAAATTATCGAATATATACGACATGAAAATAATAAGAGTATGCTATAAAAGAGAATTAAATAATCTTATAGATAAAATAAATATAATAAATATCCTATAAAGTTATAGTTATATCATAATGGCCACCATTATAGGTGGTAGTAGACTATTGAACAATCATCGTTTCGTGAGGCATTATTCATTATCCAGAGAATCATTATGTTTTATACCCATTAGATGGAGGTTTGTGTAAGTGTAGATAAATTACATCTTATAAAAATAAACTAGTATATTTAGTATACTGGTGTTGTTATAAAAGAATGTAATAATGTGATTTTTTGGGGGTTGGAGATGTAAAATAAATGAAAAGAACTTTAGATTAGATGTTATCTTTAAATATGGTAACTGTTTTTGTTTTAAACCAAAAGGATTCCTTGGTGTTCTATCTGCATAAGGGAAGGCTTCTAAGTTGAAGATATGGATGTAAGGATCTTGGTTGGGTGGAGTTTGGATGTGACAAAACTCTTGAGAGGTGTGAGAGATGGGTTAGAAGTGAGGAGTTTTTATAAGGGGGGAGGAGGGGCTCTTTAAGAATGTTTGAAAATATTATTTTATTATATATTCAATTTCGGTTTCTAAAGGAAAAAACTCATTAAGGTACAATATATGATGACTCATGTTCAAAATAAAATCATCAAATATTAATTTGATAGGTTTTGGATATTTTTTTACGTTTTAAAATAATATTTATTTAAATTATTTTTTAATGAGGTAAACACTGCATCATAATTGTGTCATAAATAATATTATTTATATGATGTATAAAAATTATAAAAAAATATCATGATATAGGAAATATTTATATGTTTAAAATAAATATTTATAGTTGGAAACACAACTTATATAACCCCATGTAAAAATTGTTTTACAAAAAGTTATATGGTTGTGTAATTTTTGTCGTTACTTTACTATAATAAATATTAACTGTCATTATAATTTTCAAGTGGCTCCATGAAATCCCAAAAACGACCTGAGGATGCCCATGGTCGGATATGTATCTAACAATAATAATAAGACACATTTTAGGTTAATGTTATATTATTATAATATTATTTTTTAACCCTTATTTAACGGATTTACCCCCTCAACCACGGTAAATAAAATATTTACTGAAATAAATATTTATAAAGTCTAAAAATAAATGTAAACTATTTATACAATTTGAACCTCCTGGTTCCAAATATGGAATCCATTTTTCTAAATTCAAAATACATAAGTTTCAGAAATTAATTTGAAATTATTTCTTGTTGAAAAAACAAAGAACCTGTTTTTAAGAAATAATAACTATCAAATGATTAGCACTTGTTTGTGTCCAATTTCAAAGCCAAATTACATCCAATGACCAAAAATAGATTAAATGGTTAAAATATTATCTAATTATACTTAAAAATTATTCCCATTTTAAATTTAACAATATAAATTATCTTAATTAAAAAAGTTCTTTTTAATTAAAATTTTTTATTTTTCACTATTCATCAAAATATGAAAGTTATCTGAAAAACACAAAAATGTTATCCAAACTAAATTTTTATGTCCTAATTCCATATAAGAAGTTTATTTTTTCATATTTAATAAAAAAAAATCAAATATTGTATTTCAAAAGGGTGTTCCCTTGAAAGGCAAAAAATGCATTTTTTTATAAATAATTTTTTATCTGAAAAATTGAATTTGTTCTTATATTTTTTCTAAAAAACACATAATATTTATTCTAAAATTATATTGGGGATATAAAATTCAAAATTCAGATAATACTATTCATATTCTCTTTTTGAACGGCTGGTTTGGTAAGTCGTGGTGCGTTGAAACTCGGTGTTGCATGTAGCACAAGCTATTGAATTACTTTAATGAAAATAACATACTATTAAATTTGAGGGTGTTACATTTTTTCCCACTATTGAGAATTGCATCCTCGCAATTTTTAAAATTGGGCATGGGAACATCATTGAAAGTCCCACATCAGAAGAAAAAAAAATTCAATAAAACTATCAGATTAAAAGAAAGAAAGATAAGTACAATGGTTCACCCGAGATAACCCATACTAGGATTCCATGTAGGAAAACATTGATATGGAAGATAAAATAAGTGTCATATTCTGAAGGAGAGTGATAGAAAAAATTATCAAGAAAATGTTTACAATAAGAAAACCACAAACTTTTGATAAGATAAACTGTCATTAGTTTCCTAGTAGTAAAAGTAAACGGACAACGTTTTTTTGTTTTATGTTCTATTTAATAAATTTGAGGAATTTATTTATAAGATTGAATAAGAACATAAAGAGATATAAAAACTTTTTAGGTAGAGTTTCATCCTTTATTTAATTTTTAACACTAACTCAAATTTTTTTCAATGATGTGTATTCAAGAAGACTTTGTCACACCTGAATCGCTAGAATAAACTTCTTATAGAATCACATGATACAGAAAGGATAAACTATATATTTATCTTGTCTTTAGAAATTAAACAAAACCAAAATGGATAGTACAATATCAGATGATCCCCAAAAAGGATAATCCTTTAGAGAAAGAAGTACTAATATTAAATTATAAATTTAAACCAACAATAACCAAAGTTCATTAAATACCATTCAATAAAAAATTGGCCTTAAAATATTTTAATATAATCCAAACTAATATTAAAACCCAAAACATATATGAATTTGATTATGTATTCTTCCATGTTAAATTTTATCTCCAAATAACAACGACTACTCTTAAATTCCCATACATAAAAGAAATTATCCAAATCAGATATTCTCTATGATAGGTTAATCTGTTACCTAAATAACCAAAATCCCTATAAATACACAATAGAAATATAGATAAAAATCCACCATTACTCTTCAACTGAAATCTCATAGTATTCTATTTTCTATAGGCATATATTGTTCCCAACAGAGCAGACATCTTCCAAAATAGCTTTTATCATTTAATCACTAAATAATTTTCCTATACTAAGGATATCTATTTGATAAGATATAAGATCCCAAATCAACATATTATTTATCAATAAAATCATATAACTAAAAATAATTAGTCGCACTACCCATGGACATCACGTAGTCCAGTGGTAGGCGATAAATCCCAATCGCACTCCGGTTGGGGGTCCGAGTCCAACAGTTTCACTGATGCGATGGGTTATCACAATGTTTTTATTTTGTCCTTTTTCAAAAACTATATTTTATAACATTCAAAAAAATTAGAGAAATTACTCAAAAAAACCATAACATAATTTCTCCACAAATTTTATCTCATACCTCACATTTTCATCCCAAAATTTAAAAACAAGTATTTTCCTCAAATTCAAGAATCATATATTCCCAAATGGTTATTTATAACTATATCGATAACAGAAAATATAACTCTTCCTAAAATATCATTTTCACATAACAAACTACAGGGTTACACATACAAGAGAAATGTCTTTCAATGTAATCACATCAACAAAAATATCTTATAATTTTAAACATTTTTCCATCCATTTATTTCCACATAGGTTCTTCCTTGAACAAGAGTTTATCATATAGAATAGGGAATTTACATGGGTAATGCCCATGTCCCCTATATTTATAGAAGATTACTATAAATTGATTCTTGGTATCATTTTTATTTTCTTCCATAGTACTCTTAATTTTTCCTCAGAAGTTCTTTACTTTATGCCCTTTGTTTCCACACGTAAAACATTTCATTGTTCCATTGAGACACTTTCCAAGGTGTCTCCATCAACATTTCATGCATTATGGAAATTGAGCATTCTTTTCTCCATGGTCTCCACAGCTGGAGATCTTATCATTCACTGCCTTTATCTTCTTTGTTGATTCTGAGAGTTGGTTAATATATATGTTGTTGATCATATTTTTGAAAACTGATTTGGCTTGAACACGATATCTTTTACACTTACGACATTCAATTTCATTGATAATTTCTACCATTGTTCCCACCTTTGTCACGACCCATCCTCGGGGCCCATGCCGTGACTACCCCAATCCCACCTTTCATAGGCTAGGGGCTGGAGACTATCACCAAAGGCGTAAATCCCTATGCTGGGAAGGAATTACCTTTATAAAAGTAATCAAACACAATAGAGTTTGCAACAATAAGTAAAAACTAAGTAAAACTAAATACAAAAGACTGTGCTGGAAAGTAAATGGGTCTGTATACAAACCCAACTGAACAACATGTACATGTAAAAAAGGATAAAAAGATGAATGTAAAGAGCAGCTCCTGGATCGTCCTACGGGGTTCCTACCTGAAGGGTAGGTATTGATGGCCACCTCATCACTCACGTATGTCAGTATCCTCCGTGTTTTGACTCGTCGTATGGTCTGCCGCTAAGTACCATCCAGCTCTATTACTCTCTGCCACGATCAGTGCTATCCGTTGTCTACAACCCATACAACGATGTGTGGGAATTTCCCGTGCATGGGTGAGTATAACGATACTCAGTAGGGGACCCCAAGACCCCCGAAGGTCTCCTAGAATCCACAACGGATTAACCACCGTAGAAAGATAAAATCAGAAAGTGACAACTAACCCTACTTAGGTATATTCCCATACATATACCTAAGTTACAAATCTTAGTTTGGCTCCAACTCTCGAGCCCAAGCACAAACCAATTCCACAAAGGAAGTAAAGTCAATCACCACGATGATAATGGTTGAAAGACATGAATCAGCTCACACAAGTTTTCCACAATAGTAAAGAGATATAGATGATCAGATGTAGCCACTGGACCATCTAAGCTGTTGGACCCACACTGGATACATGCCCAGCTAAGCCGTCAGAACCACACAGGATACATGACTAGCTATCTCGTCTAAGCTGTCAGACCCACACAGGATACAGGACCAGCTATAATTCATATAAGCTATCAGACCCACACCTGATACAGGAACAACTATTTTGTCAGACCCATACAGGATACAAGAACAGAAGTTAGAACTATCAAACCCACACAGGATTCTGGTATAGTAGTCGTCGTAATCGAACACACAGAGGATTCATGTATAGTAGTCTTCGCAGTCCTAGCCAGCTCTAGGGTTCCCGCACACAGCACGCTCGATTCTAGGAGGGTCTTCTCCTCGAGTAAAGGGGTTCGATACATAAACTATCTCGATTTCAGGATTTGATGTATCCCGAAGTTCCGTCTCATCATAAGAAACCCAACGTGACATACGGCGTGTTAATCGGACGCCCTGTCTGTGAGTTATTAGCATTTCCATTCCAGGGGCCCGGTTGGATTTACCCTCATTCCAATCCTTGACGTTTTCCAACATTTTCTAAAACTCAATTAGAGTATCGCAAAAGTAACTCCCTCATCGCGAGGGTCCCAGTGGCGTAGACGGCTGGTCATTCAGACGCCCGGTCTTGGAGATATTCACATTTAGGTGATGTCGTGCCCGAACCGCCAGGCCTAGTGGGCTGGCGGGTAAGTCTGACCCGGCTGGGGGTCGGCCCGGACCGGTTTTCTAGGTCCGACCTGGCTGGGGGGTCAGCCCAGACTGGTGAGGCATGGCCCACCTATGGACCCAGCCCATGGAGCGGTCCGGTCCGGTTCGCCCAGCGGCACAAAGCGGCGCCGACTATCCCTGCCCGGTCGGCCAGTTCTGTCCAGCGCAAGCAGCCTGCACATGGGGCCGCTGTTCCTCCCATGCGGCCGGCGTGATAGCGCCTGTCCACCCCCGCTTCATTTCGGCCTAGCTGTGGCCTTCGGTCTCCGCCCCCTCATGGTTTTGGTCTTCTTCCTCTGGTGTGGTGAGACAACATCGCGCCCTTCCGCCTCCATTGTTACCACAATCAAGAATCAATGGAGGGTCATCGGGCCATGTTTGTTCGGCCTGCGCCCTCCTCGTTAAGTGATAAAAAAATAATTTTTCACCGTTAATCCAAATATATTTGCAAATGTAAGAGGGTATAATTCACACGTTCGAATAAATAAACCAAATTCCCCCTACCACAAAATTGACATTGCACATTGACGATCCACCAAAGATGGGAATCACGGAAGTTGGGAGTTGCGGAAGATGGTCATCGTTCCGTCAATGCTGGAGGAAGTATAGTTTTGAACATCGTGTCGAGACGATGCCTTTGGTGTACTTTATGGGCGAGGGTGCCTCTTTTCCTTGCTACGGGTGAAGAAGTGGAGAAGATGTTGCTTCACGTCCTTCGGAGACGTGAAGCTTTCTTTGTGGAGAGGAATATGTTTTTTGCGTTCTTCAATGGAAGAACGCTTTACTTTTAATTCTCCAAAGCCTCCCAACAAAATATTTTCCAAGCTAATAAAATAATATTCTCCCTCATATTTTAAAAATTCCATGCAATTCAAATGATTTCAAAAGAATTCATCACACCAAAAATAAATTAATTATGGAATTAATTAATAATGTTGGCATAATTAAGGTGGAGGGAAGTTGGAGAGTTCACCCAAAATAAATGAAGAATGTGTTGGATCAATAAAAACAAGGGGAGTTAAAGAGTTAAAGGGGGTTTCAAGGGGGTTTGAGAGGTTTGAACTCGTGTGGGACCCACAATGAAATATCCTCTAATGGGAAGTTATGTGGGGTGTGGGTTCACCTCCAACTTCCCTTTGGAGGAAATAACCACCACCTAAAATAAAATTATGAAACACATAAATTTTTTTGATTCCCCAAAAATTAACTTCTATTCTCGACCAAACGCAACTGCGGTAGAGGTCTCCTTAAAAGAATACCGGCGCTGCGAGTTCATCGGTGTCCTCGGATTTCAATTCTGAGCACCAATTTTAAAGATAGAAAAACCTAAATGTACATTTACAGAATGTACCCGAACAAAACTTTAGAAATTGATTTCAGGGCACACCGGGCCTCAGAATTAGGTGCCGTTAGAGGTTACGAACTCATAAAATTCAAAGAAAAAATTCCTTAAAATTTTTGGGTCTTCATATTACACCCATCTCAGGGATTTACATCCTCGTGGTGCTACAACACACAATATGGAAACAAATGTGGGTACTGAGCACGCATCTATGCCTCCCTCTCCTAGGAGGTCTCCTGGAGGTTCCCATGCTTCCAGCGAATGCGCACTGGAGGAATCGACCGTCCACACAGGACACACTCCTGTCGATCCACAATCTCCACTGGAACCTCCGTGAAAGTCTCCCCGTCATTGATGTCCAGCTCCCCATGGTCGATGATGTGGGAAAGGTGTTGCACGTATCTCCTCAGCTGAGATACGTGGAAGACATTATGCACCCGATGCAACTGAGGTTGAAGAGACATGTGGTAAGCCACCTCTCCAACTCTGTTGAGGACCTGAAATGGCCCGATAAAACACGATGATAACTTGACGCCTTGGCCAAATATCCATAGACATCATCGAGGTGAGACCCATAGGAAGAGGTGGTTGCCATCCTCGAACTCCAGTGGTCAACGTCTCCTATCATCATAGGACTTCTGCCTTCTCTGTGCAGTCTTCATCTGCTCCTGTAAGATCTGCACCTTCCCCATCATAGCCTGCACCATCTTTGGTCCTACAAGTGCTAACTCCCCAAGGGTAGACCTGCACAGAGGTGATCTGCAAGGTTGTCCTTACAGTGCCTCGTATGGGGTCATCCCGTTGGTGGAGTGGTAGATGTTGTTGTATGAAAACTAAAACAAGGATAAGTGATCTTCCAAGATATGACCAAAGTCAAGGACACTTGCACAGAGCATGTCCTCGAGGGTCTGAATGGTTTTCTCAGTCTAACCATCTGTTTGAGGATGGAAGGTAGTGCTCAAGCGAAGCTGCGTCCCAAAAGCCTCATGTAACCCTTTCCATAGCTGAGAAGTGAAACGAGCATCTCAATTAGAGACGATAATCAATGGAACACCATGAAGCCTTATGATCTCTTGAACATAGAGGGATCCCAAGATCTCTACTGAGCCCTGCTTTCGGATTGGTAGGAAGTGGGCTGACATGGTGAGTCATTCTACAATCACCCAGATAGATTCATGTCCTCTCGATTTACGTGGAAGTCCCATCATGAAGTCCATGTATATCCCATCCCACTTCCACTTTGGAACCTCAATGGGATGAACCAAGCCTACTGAAACCTAGTGATCCGCCTTCACTTGCTGTCAAGTGAGGCATTGAGAGACAAACTCTGCTACTACTTTCTTCATACCTGGACACAAGTGCTATCGTATGTGGTCCTGATACATCATCGCCACTCCTAGATGAACCGCTAAAGGGGAAGTGTGTAACTCCCTCAACACCTCCTCCTGTAGTTCAACTGGTACCATGGTACATTCATTTAAGAGGATGATGTGCTTCCCACATTCAGAAAACCCATCAGGTGTCTGCCTTGAGGATATCTGAGCTCGTCGCGCCTCACAGTCAACTTCCCCATGATGCGCCTCTCTGACTCACTGAAGATGTGGAGGAGTGACTGTGATAGACTGCAGAAAGGATGCTCCATCTCTTTCCACAAAGGATATCTGCAACGCGGCCAGCTGCTCGGTCGGCTCACCTAGTAGCTGAATGCCTGATCTCCTGCTGATGGCATCTTGTACAACGTTCCCCTTACTAAGAGTATAGACTATATTGATGTCATAGTATGGGAGAAACACAAGCCATCACTGCAATCTCAGGTTCAGTTCCTTCTGCAAAAGATGTACTTGAGACTCTAGTGGTCAGAAAAGACTGTAAAACTCTTTCCCATCAGATAGTGTCACCACATCTTCAAGGAGAGGACCACTGCTTCTAATTACATGTCATGGGTAGTGCAGTTCTTCTCATGATGTCTCAAATGTCGTGAACAATACATGATCATTGCACACTCCAGCATGAGGACACACCCAATTACTGTCACTGATGCATCACAGTAAACTACGTACCCTATGCCCTCATCTGGTAGCCTCAAGATGATCACACTGGTCAACCTCTACCTCATCTCTTGAATACTCTACTGGCATCTCTCTGACCACATGAAAGTTTTCCCCTTCTTTGTCAGTGCTAATAGTAGTGTTGCAACTCTGGAGAAGTCTGGAAGAAATCTCCGATAGTACCCAGCCATTCCCAAGAAACTCCAGACCTCCTTCACACTCCTGGGTGGCTCCCAAGAAAATACTTCCTCGATCTTCACTGGATCCACTGCAAATCCATCAACCGATATGAAATGTCCCAAGAAGTAAACCTCTCAAATCCACAACTAGAACATTGAGAGTTTACCATAAGGCTTGTTCTCTCGAAGTATATCCAGTACCACACGCAAATGGAAGGTGTGATCCTCCTCAGTAGTCGAGTAAATCAGTATGTCGTCAATTAAGATGATGAAAAATCGATCGAGGTAAGGATGGAAGATCCTATTCATGAGACTCATGAACACTGCTGGTGAATTTTTTATGCATAAGGGAATAACCAAGAACTCGTAGTGGACATACCAACATCTGAAGGTTGTCTTATACACATCCTCATCTCGAACTCTGAGCTGCTGATAGCCGGACATGAGGTCCATCTTCGACAACCATCGTGCTCCCTTGAGTTGATCAAAGAGGTTGTCTATCCACGGGAGTGGGTACTTGTTTTTCACAGTGACATGATTCGGGATACGGCAGTCAACACACAGTCGTATGCTCCAATCCACCTTCTTGGAAAAAAATATCAGAGATGCCCAGGGTGAAACCCTGGGTCAGATAAATCCCATCCCCTTGAAGTCCTCTAGCTCTACCCGCAGCTCACGAAGGATGGCGGGGGACATCCGATATGCTGGAGTATATATCAATGATGTCTCGGGGTACAGGTCAATGTAGAATTCTACCTCTCTATGAGGATTTAGTCCTAGACCGTCGTCAGGAAAAAACATCCTCGTACTAATCCAATACAAAAAGAAAACTCGGACTCCGCACATAAATCGCTCCAATGATGAGACTAGCCTACTGATGTGTGATCAGTTTCCCCCTCCTCTGCGTACGTCCATCCTGCACAGAAAAGGATCCCTTCTCACCGGTTATGTTGTACCTGGTCTCATCTGTGCGGATAGACCACACTATGCGCCTAATAAAGTCAATATGATCATGAACTATGAAAAACCAGTCCATACCCAAGATGAGGTCATAAGGCCTCGACGTCACTACAAGAAGATCCCAAACGAATCTCTAGCCTCCTAGAGTATGATCATAAAGCCGGAACTAGTGAGTAATCGTCGATTCTGATCCTGTAGTAGTCTCTAGCTGTAAGCATCGATCCAACAGCTCCGTTAGAATCTCTGAGCTCCAAAAAAGGGTACCGAAAAAAAAGAATGACTCACACCTGTTTCTATGTGTACTGTAGCCAGGGTGGAGTAGACATAGATAGTACCTTGAATCATCTCAGGTGCGCTGTGGTCGTAGGCCTTGACTGCCTGGATATGAGCCAACCTCTTTTTGCCAGCTCCCTGTGGTTGGGGTAGACCTCCTGGTGGTGGTCGTGGCAGTGCCTCGAAACAACGTCCACCAACCACTGCTCAGCCAGCTCCAATGCCTCGTCCTCCTTCTCCTGATGGACCTCCATGGTCAAACCTCTCTCTCTGTCTGGGAGGTCCCTCTACTGTCTTCTGCTCATCTGCATGGCGGGTCGGGCAGTCACGCGCCATGTGGCCCTGCCCGCCACATGCATAGCACTGCCTACTCCTCGTATTGCTGACTCTATCTCGTGTGCCCCGCACAACTGTACATGTGTCCTGGGATCACCCACCTAATGGCCTTGTATTCTTGGACATCTGCGACATCTCTCTACTGCCGGCTACAGAAGAATCCTCTACGTGTCTCCCTATGGTGGGTCTCTCTACAGGTGAATTCTCAGAGAGAAATTTCTCCACTAGAAGGGCTCGCTCCAGTACCCCCGCCTGTGTCAGAATGCTGAGGGGAATCATCGAATCCGTGATCTCTTTCCTGAGTCCCTAATTGAAGGTTCGTTCCCTAAAGAATGGGTCCCGAACCATATTCGTGGTGTAGTGTGAGAGGTCGGTGAACCTCGCTGAGAACTAAGCTACTATCATGCTTCCCTACAGTAGATGTAGTAACTCCTGAATCTACACCACACGAAGGGTGGATAGAACAAGCTCTACCCGGAACATGCTCTCAAAGTCTGCCCATAGTATTGATGCTTCAACATGAACATGGAGCATTAGGCTCCACCATCTACAAACTACTTTGTGTAGGAGACTCGCAGCAAGGATCACCATAAGGTCAGCTGGTGACCCTACCAATCTGAAAACACTCATGATAGCCTCCAGCCAATCCTCAGCTACATGTGGGTTCATATCTCCCCGGAACTTGGGCGGCCTCTGGCACTAGAACATGTGCAGCGTACTCAAGCGGCATGATGTCTCTGCTACTGGAGCTGGTGGTATCGGTGGCCCTATGGGTAGTGGCACCGCTACTGCCTCTGCTATGATGGGGACCTACACTGAGGCTTCTCACTTGGTGGACTACCATCTCATACATAACATAGAATCCTATTTGGATGCCTTAATAGGGCCATCTTGAAAAGAAACAGTAGTGCCATGGTCAAAAAATTATACCCGGTGAGCTGACACAAAGTAATCACAACGAAATCTTTTTCCATGGAAACACACATGCAATCAATTTTTTCGTGCACTGAGTCAGAGATCAGAAGTCTGAGTCCTTTTAGAGGCCCAATACATGACGTACATGGACATTACATTACTTTTTAGGAATACTTAATACAAAAAAAAAACAGACACCAATGGACGGTAATAGTTTAGTGCCTTCGGAAACATGGAACATAATCCTCTAATCTTGGTGAAAGATCCTCAACATCTCCCATAATGATCTTACCCTTTTGTTTTTTACCTAAAACCTTTATTTATATCCTGGGGAAATGAAAACATATAAAGGGTGAGCTAAAATGATCAGTAAGGGTAATCATGGACAAAATAAAACAAACCATATACATTTGAACTTAAAAACATGAACATAATGTTTAAACATCAAAACCTTGAGCAATGACATAAAACATGGAAGTATGTAAGACATAGATCATAATGGGACTTCAATCATGATAAAATATCATGGGAATAAAACATGTAATTGTGGAAAACCATTAATAAAATTATATGATTACCATAGTAGCCAAGGCATTTCTTCCAAGACCATCTTAGTGGATAAAGTCCGTTACTGAATCGGGTTTACTTGCCATTCCAGCCCTGTATTACTAAACATGATTTACTTTTCGTTTCAACCATGTCTATCTCATGAGATATAAATCTTTACCCAATGAATTAGAGGGAGATATAGGTCTCACCCATCTCATAATGAAATAATTCTTACTTGTGCCACAACATAAACATAAATCATTCATCATAACCCAAATAAAAATTGGTTTCATAAACATCATCCCATCATAACATAATCCATATAAAATAAATGGATTCCATTTCATCATAAGAAAATTTAAATAATTTAAATCATAGAGACATTATACTTGAAACATACACATATGAAATAATGTCATCTTAAATGGAAAATGGTTTTCATAAAACACTAGAAATGAATTCTTGAAGAAAATATACTTTCTTCTTCAAAATAATTTTCATTTCACCAAATTCCATTTAATTTTTATAGAAAAGGATTTTGTTGAAAATAGTCATGAAATTTTCTAAAGGATACATCATTTAAATAAGTCATTATGAAACCGTAAAAATCCATTCAATCTGTATAAGTTAAAAAAAGATTATCCCCGTTCTTTTGTCGGAAAAGTAAAAAAGTACCTCGTATGGTAAACAAAAGAATGACTCCTTACATACCATGTAGTAAAATTAAAAAATGGGTAAAAAGGACATTAAACATAAATGAAAACATTTTTAGAAAACATGGGCTTGGATGATAACAATAACCCCAGTAATTACTTATGAATAAACAATCTCGGATAAAAACGAGATTGGAAAAGTTATCCCTTACCGTATGTATGATATGCTTCATATGTATCTGAAGCTCTTGTATATGATTTAAATAATGTCATTGACTTATTACAGAATCATATTCATTATTATGATATCATATATGGTTCACTTATGAATTTATATTACCCGTTCTTTTGTAAATTCATGTCAAAGTAACATTTTGGGTAAAATTGTTTCATATGTTGTTTGTGTTTTAACTTGTAATTATTCATATGATTTCATAGATAATGATTACTTACATCCATAATTTAAAACATGATTTATTTATAATATATATTCATAATATACATATATATAAAATATCAATAAATGGAATGAAATACATCGTTCATGGAGACGGTAGGTCGTACGTACGCATTAATGATGTTTTCGTTTCCTTATTGAATTGAATGGAATTAAGTAGATGACAAAAATATGTATATACCAAAATACAGTAGCATTATTATGTCACATATTTCATGGTTACTTATTATATATACTTTATAATCATTCTTGAATTGTTAACATGGAAAATGAATCACATCGTGTCGTGGCGACGGTAAAACGTACGTACCAACGAGCGATGATATCATTCCCATATTTATTTAATAGAATAGGAGGTGATTATATAATATCTTAGAATCAATATGATGTTATAATAACCATATATATTTATTCATGACACTGTTATACCCATCCAATTAAGGTGGGGGTGGAAAAACAGATTACACCACGACGTGGAGACTGTATTCCGTACGTATGCACGCGCGGTGATTTCATTTTCCTTAGGATAAGTAGAAGGAGAAATAGGGTTGTTTCATATTTATAATAACATATCAGTATATTACTGATACTTATGTTATTAATTCATAATGAAACACCTAATGAAGAAGAAGTAGAAGAAGAAATAAATTTGAAAAAATCTGTAACAGATATTACCTCTTCTTCGACACCCCTCTTTGAAACCTCCTCTTAGGGCACAAAAATTGGTCTTTGAAGAACACCATGACCTCTAGTATGTTGATAAGGAAGTTGATAAGGATAATGTGTAGGTTTTGGCCGACCTTGAAGGCTCAAAATGTTGTGAGGAGGAGAGGGGGAGGTGCCCTTTTATAAGGGACGAGAGGGGCACCTTTAGAATTATAAGAAATATTAATTTATAATAAATTCCAAACCGACTTAAAAACCTCAAAAATTACTCAAATATGGAAATTAGATGATATAGGGTTGTAATCTCATCAACCAATAAAATTTAGACAAGTTGGGAATTTATTTTAAACATTATCAACATGATTTATCCTCATATAATCTATTTAAATTTATTAGTGGTAATAATATTCTAAATTTTAAATCATTATAAATAATTACTTATATTTTGTGAATTGTCCATAATTGTACGATTTATTACATTTTAGACCATATAAATTTTAATTTAATATTTTTAAATATTTTTTTTATTTTAAATCAATTTTATAATATGTTATTTTTATAACATAACAATAGTGTCAATTTTGACACTATTCATTTATAATATGTAATTTTTATCAGAATAATATGAAAAATTTATCCAAAGTAAATTTTTATTTCCTGATTCCAAAGAAGAATTTTATTTTGTCAAATTGAACATATAAACATGCCAGAAAACATATTTAATGTGGGTGCTCCATCAAAAGGCGGAAAAACTGCATTTTTTTTTTGAAAAATACTCATTTTACCTGAAAAATTTATTTTGTTCACATACCATGTTCTAGAAAATGTTTAAGATGAAATAATAATGTTATAAAATTAAAAATGTAGTAAATACTATTCATAACTACTAGTTCATAATAATATTATAACCATATATTGTTGTTTAGTGAAACCCGGTATTGCGTACAACACACGCTATCGAGGAAGGTCGTGATTGCGTGTAATGCAAGACAAGTCAGGGTTTCATATACTACAAGCTAATATGCTGTTGTGTATAGCACAAGATACTCTTGTTGTAGCATACAAAAAAAGATATTAAGGATATTAAATAGAATATATATCTTATAAGATCTCAGGGTGTTACATTCTACCCCCCATAAAATGAATTTCGCCCCCGAAATTCATCAGGGTTATAAAAGGTTTACTACTTGAAAGTTTCTTTAATAGAAACCCACATCGTAAAAAGGAATACTAAAACATAATTTTAAAAAGTGATGTATGAAACATAATAGTTTCCCAAATTAACTCATCACTGGGTTTCCTCATGGGAGATCATAGGTGAAAATATGGATATGGAAGAGAAATATAAACATAAAGTTCTGATGGAGAGTGGTAGAAAACATGGCTATGAAAGAGCCAACAATCACAAAGCCATAAATTTGTGATGATCTAAGGTACCATCTGATTCATCAGATATGAGGGCTCTAGGACAACATTTTTGGTTTTGAAGATCATTTCCCTAAAGTTGATGAATTAAATGAAATACTTACATGGTATTGGTTCAATGTCACTATTGTTTGTGACTTGAACAATTTCCACTTCATCTCTTAAAGAAATGATGTTGAATTTGTTATTTGTGAAGTGTCAGCAGATCATGTGATAGAATGATGGGTCATTCCATCTGTCTCAAACAACAGGTTAGCAAAAGTTATTAAATATACATAAGTCGATTAATCGTAAATGGTTCCTAAAGTGGAATTATACTTCATTTCTCATACCAATTAATAAATTAAATCTAATTTATAATAACCAGGGACTTCCTGTAGGCCAGTGGTATGCGATAAAGGATTTCGCACTTCGGTTGTGGGTTCGATTCCCGCAACCTTGTCCGACGCGACGGGTTGCCACCCATTCTACGGGTTGTTCTTTTTATAAAACTACATTTTTATAAAATCCCATAAATAATATCGAAATAAAGTTCTAGCCTTAAACAATTATGACTTATGTCCAACATAATCCATTAAAATATTTAGTCTTATCAAAAATACTTTTGTCTAAGCGCATAGTATAAAGAAAACAATTACTAGAAATGTCATCTGCTGAGCATGTGAATACCACCATTTATCCCCCATATATCATAAGATAAAAAAATTTGGTCACATTCCAAACATGTGAATACTTTAATCATGTATTCTCTTGAAAAATGAATATCCATTGAACCTTAGTGAAAACATGAATGCTGTCAAAATTTTACACTTTCCACATACCAAAATCCCAAAGATTCTATATACTCAAACCATCATACCACTTAGTCCTTATATCAATATTGAGCTCATGAAAACTATCAAACATATTATTTTCTCCTTATCCATTCATTATACACATATCATCTGCTTTCCAAAATATTTGAATAACTTGTCATGGTTAACGGTACCATAAAAATATTGAAAACCACAAAAGACAATTACAAAAATATTCCAATATACCATAAAAGTAGATCAACAACATTATTATTGAATTCCAATACATAAACACTTCAATAAATCCTCTTATATTATGGTTATGGAGTATGTCCTTACTTGATTTAGAAGTAACCTCTTAGGTTAAGGCATTGAGTTGGGTAATGACCATGTTCTCCACAAATAAGACATTGAACTCCATAACAGTTTGTCACTCTATGACCCTTTTCTCCACACAGATATCATCTTCCCCTCCATTTGAGGTATTCCTCAAGGTTCTTATTCCCTTATTTATAAATCTGAATCGTCCTTCCTCTATGCTCCTCACCATGCAAACATGCATAAAATTCAATCTTCCTCTTATTTTATGACATAGGAATACCACCAAAGTTCACCTTGTTAATCATATATCGTGATGAATGATTTGGCATAATCACAATATCATTCTCTATAGGCATTAAACAATTGTGATGATCACAGTCACTAATTTTTTCATCGGAGTCAACGTTAATTAAATTCCTTCTCGTTCCCTCCATTGACTAAAACCAGAAACCATAGTGTAAGAAATACATAAAATAATGAGGAACCACATAATCATTAAAATTCACTTATGGAATGTCTAACTTATCACACATTCTTTAATCCATGAAACCTTAGGTTCACCCAAGGTAATTCATGATCATCAACATAACTCTAGGACTGTAACCTATATTTATTCTAAACCTTAGGGACATCCCTAGTAATACCATAGAAATATCTCTAGGGATTTCACTAATGTTTTTTCATCCTAGTTTCCAAAGGTTAACTAAACCTTTCCTCTGATACCAAATGTAGATGCCCAAATCTTGACATACACGAACATTACATTACTTTTGAAAAATACATAATACATAACAAAAACAGACACCAAAGGACCGTAATAGTTTAATGCCTTTGGAAACATGGAACATAATCTTCTAATCTTGGAGAAATATCCTCAACATCTCCCATAAAGATCTTCCCATTTTTTCTTACCTAAAACCTTTCTTTATATCTTGGGGAAAAGAAAATGTATAAAGGGTGAGCTAAAATTCTTAGTAAGGGTAATCGTGGAGAAAATAAAACAAACCATATACATTTGAACTTAAAAATATGAACATAATGTTTAAACATCAAAACCCTGAGAAATGACATAAAACATGGAAGTACTTAAGGCATAGATCATAATGGGACATCAATCATGATAAAATAGCATGGGAATAAAACATGTAATTGTGGAAAACCATTAATCACATTTTATGATTACCATAGTAGCCAAGGCATTTCTTCCAAAGCCGTCTTAGTGAACAAAGTCCCTTACTGAACCGAGTTTACTTGCCATTCCAGCCTTGTATTACTGAACCAGATTTACTTACTGTATTAGCCATGTCTATCTCTTGAGATATAAATATTTACCCAATGCAATGGAGAGAGATATATGCCCCACCAATCTCATAATGAAATCATTCTTACTTGTGCCACAACATAAAGATAAATCATTCATCATAACACAAAGAACAAAATGGGATTAATAAACACCATCCCATCATAACATAATCCATATAAAACAAATGGATATCATTTAATCATAAGAAAAGTGAAATCATGTAAATAATAGAGACATTATACTTGAAACATACACATATGAAATAATGTCATCTTAGATGGAAAATGGTTTTGATAGAACACAAGAAATGAATTCTTGAGGAAAATCTCCTTTCTTCTTCAAAATCATTTTCTTTTCAGAAAATACCATGCAATTTTAAAAGAAAAATATTTTGCTGAAAATAGTCATGAAATTTTGTAGAGTAAAATTCATTTAAATACGTCTTTTTGTAACCGTAAAAATCCATTCACTCCATATAAGTTAAAAAAAATATTATCCTCGAACTTTTTTCAGAATAGTCAAAAAGTACCTTGTATGGTAAAAAAAGAAAGATTCCTTACATACCGTGTAGTAAAAGTAAAAAATGTGTAAAAAATACTTTAAACATACATGAAAAAAATTTAGAAAACATGGGCTTGGATGATAACAATAACCACTGTAATTACTAATGAATAAACAATCTCGGATAAAAACGAGATTGGAAAAGTTATCCCTTACCATATTTCTGATATTCATCATATGTATCTGAACCTCATGTATAATGATTTAAATAATGTCATTGACTTATTAAAGAATCATATTCATTGTTATGATATCATATATGGTTCACTTATGACTTTATATTACCCGTTCTTTTGTAAATTCATGTTAAAGAAGCGTTTTTGGAAAAATCGTTTCATTTGTCGTTCGTGTTTTAACTAGTAATTATTCATATGATTACATAGATCATGATTACATACATCAAAAATGTAAAACATTATTTATATATAATATAT
Organism: Viscum album; assembly: GCA_963277665.1. Lineage (NCBI taxonomy): Eukaryota > Viridiplantae > Streptophyta > Magnoliopsida > Santalales > Viscaceae > Viscum > Viscum album. The sequence goes on from OY728120.1 coordinate 1,121,274,276, forward strand.
ATTCATAATATACATATATATTATAGATCGATAAATGGAAAGAAATACACCGTTCATGGAGACGGTAGGTCGTACGTACGCATGAACGGTGTTTTCGTTTCCTTATTGAATTGAATGGAATTAAGTATATGACATACATATATATATGTTCATAAATACAGTAGCATTATTATGTCATTTATTTCATGATTACTTATTATATATACTTTATAATCATTCTTGAATTGTTACCATGGAAAATGATTCTCATCGCGTCGTGGGGACGGTAATCCGTACGTACGCACAAGTGATGATATTGTTCCCATATTTATTGAATTGAATTTGAGGGGATGATATAATATCATAGAATCAATATTATGTTATAATAACCATATATATATATTCTTTACACCGTTATACCCATCCAAGTAAGGTGGTGGTGGAAAAACAGATTACACCATGGCGCGGAGACGGTATTCCGTACGTACGCATGCGTGGTGATTTCATTCTCCTTAGGATGGATTGAAGGTGAAATATGGTTGTTTCATATTTATAATAACATATCTGTATATGATTGATACTGATGTATTTAATTCATAATGAAACAACTAATGAAGAAGAAGTATAAGAAGAAATAAATTTGAAAGAATCTTTAACGGATATTACCTCTTCTTTGACACGCCTCTTTGAAACATCTTCTTAGGGCACTATAATTGGTCATTGAAGAAGACCAGGACCTCTAGTATTTTTCTAAGTATGTTTAAAATGGGAATGGGTAGGGTTTTTCTGAGATTGAAGGTTCAAAATGGTGTGAGGAGGAGAGGGAGGAGGTTCCCTTTTATAAGGGGGGAGAGGGGCACCTTTGGAATTATAAGAAATATTAATTTATAATAAATTCCAACCCTAATTAAAAACCACCAAAATTACTCAAATCCCTAGATTAGATGATATAGGGTTGAAATATCATCAAAAAATAATATTTATTCATGTTGGGAATTTATTTAAAACATTATCAACTTGATTTATCCTTATATAATCTATTTAATTTTATTTGTGGTAATAATATTCTAAATTTTAAATAATTTTAAATAATTTCTTATATATTGTGAATTGAACACAATTGTATTATTTATTACATTTTAGTCCATATAAATTTTAATTTATAATTTTTAAAAGTTTTTCTGATTTTTAAAAAATTTTATAATATGAAATATTTATAAATTAACAATAGTGTCAATTTTGACACTATTCATTTATTAGAATTTAAATAAAGTCCTCACAAAAGATTTGTTCAAACTATAAGATTTAATAGATTAAATAAATTTCATATTTATCTATAAAATTAGTGGAGAACATTAAATAGTTCATATAATATTTATTTTAATATTTTTAAAACCTTTTATTTGGTATATTTCTTAATAAATAATTACTACAACATTTTTGTATAATTATTTAATATACTTATTTGTTTCATAAATATTTAAATTAAAATACTATAATGAAGATAAATATAATACCGTTCATAATAATATTCTTACATGAATTTATCATCTTAAAATCACAACATTTAAATTTTTATATTTATTAAATTATGAAGGTGACATTTTTGACATCATTTAAAATAAAATAATATAAATGTCATAATATGTTTTCTACGGCTCCAAATTGACCAAAACGTTACCCTTGGATGGTCAGGATATAGATAGGCTCGACCAATAATGTTTGGTCAATTTTCTGGTCCTTTTGATAGGTATTGTTATTGTAATAAAAACTATATTATTGATTTTTGATTAAATAAACAATTTTTCCATCAGTATTGTGTCACCATTAAGGACAAATATTTAATACCTAAAAATTATAAATAAATTCTAATGTTATAGATAATTTTGTTATATTTCTAGAGACTATTCATTTTTTATGTTTCATGATGTTTATCAATAAATTACAATTATTATACTTATATGGTTTAAGAGAGTGACATGTTGTCACTTTCATTGGTTTTAATAATAATTAAATTATTTTCATGGTCAAAGGTCCATAAAATTAGTCTAATCTGATCCTTAGGTGATATGGGTTGACTTTTAGTCATCCAATATAATTTTCGCATATGTTAGGGTAATTTTATAATCATAGGTTTACCCTTAATTACCTGATTTATCTTTAACTGAAGTAAATAAAAATTACCGTAGTTACTATTCATAGTGCCCAAAAATAACAAGTAGCCTATTAACATAATTTGGACCTAATTATTATTAATATGGAATCTATTTTTCAAAATTCAATACACATTAGTTTCAGTAATTAATTTAAAATTAATCCCGCTATTAAGAAAACGAGTTTTAAAAGATAAAACATTGCAAAAGATTGAAATGATTTTACCTATGAATTCAAGATAAAATCAATGATAATGACAAAAATTATATTAAATATTAAAAAAATACTCTTTTTATACTTTAAAATCAGTCAATATTATAATTTAACCATATAAATTATTCTGATGAAAAAAGTTGTTTTTAATTAAAATATACCGTATTTTTACTATTTATTAAAATATGAAAGTTATAAGAATAATATAGAAATTTATCCAAAGTAAATTTTTATATCCTGATTCCAAAGAAAAATTTTATTTTGTCAAATTTTACTTATAAACAAGTCTGAAACTTGATTTAAAGTGGGTGTGCCATCAAAAGGTGGCAAAACTGCATTTTTTAAAATATACTAATTTTACTCAAAAAAATTATTTTGTTCACATACTATGTTCTAGAAAATTTGTAAGATGAAATAATAATGTTATAACATTCAAAATGTGGTTAATACTATTCATAACGGCTAGCTTATAAAAATATTATAACCATATATCATTGTTTAATGAAACACGGTATTGCGTACAACACACTCTATTGAGGAAGGTCGCCATTGCGTTCAATGCAAGGAAAGTCAGGGCTGCATATACTGCAAGATAATACGGTGTTGTGTATAGCATAAGATAATCTTGGTGTAGCATACAATAGAAGATATTAAAGAAATTAAAAACAATATATATCTTGTAAAATCTCGGGGTGTTACAGTACTATTGTATGGATACGTCATCCGCTGCAACAACACCGGTTTTCCTAAACTGATAACCACACCCAAAACACTTAACACTATTGTTCATTAAATGAATCAAGGTTTGTGTTCTACGGTATAACTAACCACCTCTGATACCAATTTGTCACGACACATTATTCGGGCCCATTCCTTGACTACCCCAAACTCGTCTTCCATAGGCCAGGGTGTGGCGACTAGAACCAAAGGTGTAAATCCCTAAGCTGGGAAGTCATTGCCTTTATAAAAGTAATCAAACAAAAAATAGTTTACAACAGGAAGTAGACACTATGTAAAACTGAATAGAAAAGTGTGTGCTGGAATGTAAATGGGCCAGTATACACACCCAACTTAACTACAATTACAAGTAAAATGGACAAATAGCTGAAAGTAAAGAGTAGCTTCTGGATCGTCCTTCGGGGTTCCTACCTGAAGGGTAGGTATAGAAGGCCACCTGAGCACTCATGTCTGTCAGTCTCCACCATGTGCTGACTATTCATAGTGTCCACCTTCTGGTACCGTCTAGCTCTACAACTCTCTGCCTCGATCAGTGTTGTTCGTCATCTCCAACTAACACAATGATGTGCGGGCATAGCTCGTGCCAGAGTGAGTATAACGATACTCAGTAAGGGACCCTGAAACCCCCGAAGGTCTCCCCAAATGTACAAATGATAAACCACCATAGAAAGATACAATCATGAAGTTTCAACCAATCCTACGTAGATATATGCCCATACATATACCTAAGTTTCCAATCTCAGTCCGAATCCAACTATCGAGCCCAAGAACAAACCAATTTCACAAAGGAAGTAACGTCAATCACCACGATGATAATGGATGAAAGACATGACTCAGCTAAGATAGGTATGCCCCAAAAGTAAAGAGATATAGATGATCATATGTAGCCATTGTATCATCTATGCTATCGACCCACATAGGATACCGAACCAGCTAAGCAGTCTGACCCACAAAGGATACATGACCAGCTAACTTGTTTAAGCTGTCAGACACACACAGGATACAAGATGAGCAATAATTTATCTGAGCTATCGGACCCACATAGGATACAGGACCAGATATTCTGTCGGACCCACACATGATATAGAAACAGATGTCAGAATGGTCGAACCCAAATAGGATTCCAGTATAGTCTTCATCATCGTCGAACCCACAAAGGATTCCAGTAAACTAGCCATCACAGTCGCAGCCAGCTCTAGTGTTCCAGCACACAACACGCTCAATTCCGGGAGGGTATTCTCATCAAGCAATGGGGTTAGATATATCAACTATCTTGAAGTCCTAAGTTGATGTATCCTGAAGTTCCGCCTCATCATAAGGAACCCAACGCGATAGATGACACGTCAATCGGACGCCCGGTCTGTGAGTAATGAGCTTTTCCATTCCAGGGGCCCGGTTGGATTTATGCTCGTTCCAAACCCATCTATTTTCCAAATTTTTCCAAAACTCACATAGATTATCTCCAAAGGACTGCCTCATCTCGAGGGTCCCAGTGCTGCAGACGGCGCGTCGTTCAGACGTGCGGTCTTGGAGATATTCACATTTAGGCGATGTCGGGCCCGACCTGTCTTGCCCAGTGGGCTGGCGGGTCAGCCCAACCTGACTCGGCGGGTTTGACCTGGATGGGGGTCGGCGAAGCCAAGTTTGGCAAGTCTGAACTAGCTGGGGCATTGTCATTCGGATCGGTCCGATCCGGTTCACCCAGCGGTGCCGAGCGGGGCCGCCTCTCCCTGGCCAGTCGGCCGAAGCCAGCCAATTCTGTCTGGCGCGAGCCGCCGACATAGCGGGCCGCTGTTCCTCCCACACGGTTGGCGCGATGGCGATGGTTCACCACCGCTTCAGCCCAGCCTGGACGCGGCATTTGGTCACCATCACTTAATGGTCATGGTCTTCTTCATCCAGCGTGGTGCGACGACACCGTGCCCCTCCGGCTCCACCTCCATTGTTAACACAATCAAGAATCAATGGAGGGTCGTCGGGCCATGTTTGTTAATCCCACTCCCTCCATGTTAAGTGATAAAAAAATAATTAGCCACTGTCAATCCAAATATAATCTCTAAATACAAGGGTTTAATTCACATGTTCAAATAAATAAACCAAATTCCTCGTACCTCGAAATTGTCGTTGCACGTTGATGTGCTGTGGAAGACGGGCGTCACAGAATTCGGTTGTCACAGAAGATGTTCATCATTCCATCAACGCCGGAGGAAGTAGAGTTCGGAAGGTCTTGTCGAGATGATGCCTTCGTTGTATTTTGTGGGAGAGGGTGCCTCCTTTCCTTGCTCCGGTTGAAGAAGTGGAGGAGATGTTTCTCCGCGTCATTCTGAGACGGGAAGCGTTCTTCGTCAATAAGAAGATGTTATTTGCGTTCTTCGTGGGAAGAACGCTTTCCTTCTAATTCTCCAAATCCTCCCAATAGAATATTTTCCATGCAAATAAAATAATAGGCTCCCTCATATTTTAAATATACCATGCAATTCGAATGAGTTCAAAATAATTCATCACACCACAAATAAATTAATTATGGCATTAATTAATTGTGTTGGAATAATTAAGGGGGGAGGGAAGGTGGAGAGTTCACCCAAAATAATTTTAGAATGGGTTGGCTCAATAAATTCAAGGGGAGTTAAAGAGATAAAGGGTATTTCAAGGGGAATTGAGAGGATTGAACTCGTGTGGGCCCCACCAAAAAATATCCTCCCATGGGAAGTTATGTGGGGTGTGGGCCCCACCTCCAACTTCCCTTTAGAGGAAATAACGACCACCTAAAATAAATTTATGTAACACATAAATTTTATTTAATCCCCAAAAATTAATTTCCACTCTCGACCAAACACAAATGCGGTAGAGGTCTCCCTAAGCGAATATTTGTGCTGCGAGTTTATCGATGTCGTCAAGATTCAATTCCGAGCTCCGGTTCAAAAGATAGAAAAACCTGCATGTACGTTTACTGAACGTACCCGAACAAAACATCAGAAATTGATTCCAGGAACACCTGGCATCGGAATCAGGTGCCATCAGAGACTGTGGGCTCATAAAATTCCAAAAAAAAATTCCTTGAAATTTCTTGGTATTTACAACCATGTACATCATGTTTAATGTTACTATGACTTCCATTGAATCCATCCATTCACTAACATAAGAAATCATTGTGTGATTCATAAAATCATTGATAGAATATAATAACACCTTATTTTTAATCTAAAACACCTTATGATTATTCAAGTTTATTTCATATCATCTTATATTAAAATCCTTCAAATATGTTTGTAAAGAAAAAGTAAATTATCCTATGCATATTCCCTGGGAGTTTCGTAACCAAGAGTGCTGCAAGGCTCATTGTCATGAACTAGGATACACTGATTCAAGCCCGATACTCCTTGTCGGAGTTTTCACTCCTAGGTATATCTGTGCCAGAGCTGCCTCGACCATCGCATATCAAGACAGGGTTGTATTTCTTGGAAAACCCACAAAATATTTACATTACTATTATTTTTTGATGTTCTTGTATACTAATCCTCAATGTCTATATTAGGGTAGTGTTTACTAATCAGAGTTTTTTTCTAAATGTAGCTTCCATGGTTTTTACTAAACTTCCTCTGATAGGAACTGTAAAGCCCGACCCTAGAAGCCCAGAGCCGGTGTATTATTTAAATACACTGGCATGATTAAAAGGAATCAAGTCCCGAAGGACCGATCAATTTAGTATTCTTGGAAACAAGATACATACATAAGATAAAAATTACATCTTGAAAATAAATACAACTCTAATTTATTCCATTAGAAACATCCATGCTTCCTAGATATTCCTACAAATAACTCATAACTAACTTCTTCATACCTTGGGAAAATGAAACAAAAGAAAGTGGTGAGCTCAAATTCTCAGTAATATTAATAAATACAGAGGAAGATAACATAAACATTAGGCATGTGAATAATTGAAAACACATGCCTTTCCAAATAATAAACATGAAGAATTTATGGTAGGAATATGAGATGAATAAATAATGTTATAATAAATTATAGTCATGGTTATTTTAGTAGTAGAATGACAACATGATCCATCAATATTATTTTCATAATGAGGGAATGTATAATGTCGGACATTCTAAAACATTCTGTCAAGGCCTCGACTAAGACAAATAAAAATGATTATGGCCTCGACCAAAACTGTATATCAAAAATTGGGAAAGGCCTTTCCCAATTCCACGTCTAATTGTCTCATGAGACCAACCAATGCAACGAGGATCTATAGCGGCGTCCACCCATCTTATAATAAGTCCAATACATTCTCATATGAAAAGGTTGAAACATAAAATAAATATTTTTTAAAAAAATAGTATACGAAATGTCAATAATTTGACCATCAACCATGAATGGTATAAAAATAACACATCCAAAATAAAATATATCACAAAACATTAAATACAATAAGGAATATTTGAATCATAATAAATCAAATTCAAACAATTTTAAATTCCATCAAAGGATGTTGACATAGACGAAAATTATTTGTAAAACGCATTAAGAGAAATATCCATTTTCTGGAAAACATTTAAAAGTCGCACATTTATAAAAGAAGTAATTTAAAAGTTATTTTAGAATCAATTTATCTAATACCACTTTAAAACTTTTGAAAATAATTTTCATTTCAAAACATTCATGTCCATATAAATAAATCCTAAACATCTTTTTGAAAACATGGAGATTAATTAAAATTATTTAGAATGATAAATAATTACAACCTTTAAAATAAAGATCTAGTTAAATAGACCCTCCCAGAAAACCTTAAAATATTACTTTTGAAATCATTTTTATGAAATATGTGTATTGATGATAAATATCTCCATGTAATTCTTAAGCGTAAACAATCTCAGATAATAATGAGATTGAAGAAATGACCCTTACTAATTTGGTATCTTATGAGTCATAAAACCCATGAAAGAAGTTTCATACAATGAAGATGTAAATACCCATAAAATAAATTATATTAAACCAATAATATAATCATGGATAGTACATACACCACACAAAATGAAATAGTGGCAATATAGCATTAATTTCACGGGAATAAGAAGTGAGATGAAAACCCCTTACCTTGTACTTTTCCTTGGTCGAGCATACGTTAACCTCCTGTATAATAGTTAAATAATTTTTATTAATTTATACATGAATTAAATACATAAATAGGATATCATATATGATCTTATAATATTTATTTGTTAATAATATTTTAGTAGTATCATTTTTATGGTTGTTAATTGATTCGTTTTCATTTATATGTTTTGTTACGTATGTCATGTTTGTTATAGATGGGATGTATTTGATTAATATACAGAAATATATTATGTTGTTAAATTTTAATTTTAATAATCAAATGAAAATTATTATTGAATGGTTACGATGGGGAGTGAATCTCATTGCGTTTGTGGAGATAGTAATCTGTACATTTGCACGAATGCTACATCCATTTTTTTATTCTAAAAGGAAGAAAAACCAAATGATACATAGGTATATTATTATTCCAGTATAATATAATATTTTATATATGTTATTTATGATCATTAATACCATCCTTTATACATTCCATGATTGTTGTGAAGGAGTAATATAACTTTGAGGGGGCGGTAGTACGCATGTACTCAGATGAAATTATCATATATATACAACATGAAAAGAATAAGGGTATGATAAAAAAGATAATTAAAGAAGAATATCGATAAAATAAATATCAAAAATATCATATGTAATTATAGTTCCATCATAATGGCCACCATAAGAGGTGGTAGTAGAAGATTGAACATTTATCGTTTTGTGGGGCAGTAGTTCACTATACACAGAAACATTATGTACTATACCCATTACATGGAGGTGTGGTAAGTATAGTTAAAATAAATCTCATAAAAATAACCTACTATATTTTGGATAATGGTGTTGTTTTAAAATAAAGTAATAAAGAGATTTTATGGAGTTGGATATGTAAAATAATACAAAATAACTTAAGAGGATATGATACCATCAAATCGGGTAACTCCCTTTGGTTTGATCCAAAAGGCTACCTTGAAGTGACTTCTATCTAAGGTAAGGCTTCAAATAGGAAGATATGAATGTAAAGTTATTAATTGGGTAGTGGTTGGATGATCCAGTGGTCTTTAGAGGTTTTTTGAGATGGGTTATAAGTGAGGGATTTTTTAAAGGGGGGAGGGGCTCTTTAGGGATGTTTGAAAATATTATTTTATTATATAAATATTTTCGGTTTCTAAAGGTCCAAAACTCATTAAAGTTTAAGATAAGATGAATCATGTTCGAAATATTATTATCCAATGATAATTTTAATGGTTTTGGAAATTTTTATTATTTTTTATAATCTTGTTTATTTAAATCATTTATTAATGAGGATAACACTGCATCATTATTGTGTCATAAATATTTTTCATTATTTTATGTGTAAAAATTATAAAAAGAACCAAAATGTAGGAAATATTTTTATAATTAAAATGAATACATATAGTCTAAATTATAACTTAATTTACCCCATGTAATAATTGTTTTATTAAAATATTTATGGTTTTTTTTTCATTTTTGTCTTTACTTTAAAATAATTAATATAAAGTGTCGTTATTACTCTCAAGTGGCTCCATGTGTCCCAAAATCGACCCAAGGATGGACATGGTCGGATATGTATCAACCAATAATAATATGACACATGTTAGGGTAATTTAATATTATTATAATATTATTTTTTTACACTTATTTACAGGATTTATCCATTTAACCATGGTAAATAAAATATTTAGTAAAGTAAATATTCATAATGTATAAAAATAAAAGTTACCTATTTAAAAAATTTGGACCTCCAAATTCCAAATATGGAATCCTTTTGTCCAAATTAAAATCACATAATTGGAAAAAATTAATTAAAAATTAATTCTAGTTGTCAAAACAAACATTGTGTTTATAAGAAATAATAACTATCAAAAGATCGGCACTTGTTTGTGTCAAATTTTAATGTGAAATTACTCCCAATAAGAAAAATTAGATTAAATGGAAAAAATATAATGTAATTATTCATAAATACCATTCAAATGTATAATTTATCATTATAACTTATGTTAATTAAAATAGTTCATTTAAATTAAAATTTAGTATTTTTATCTATTCATAAAAATATGAAACTTATCATAGAAACACTAAAATTTTATCCAAACTAAATTTGAATGTCACAATAATAAAGAAGAAGTTTATTTTGTCAAATTTAATATAAAAAATGTTTCAAATATTGTATTTTAAAATTGTTCTCTATTAAAAGGCAGTAAAATCGCATTTTTTGAAAAATACTTCTTTCATCTGAAAAATTAAATTTATTCTTATATTGTGTCTAAAAAAATAATATGGATTCAAAATTTATATGGAGTATAGAAAATTCAAAATTTAGTTAATATTATTCGATGTAGATTTTTGAAAGACTAGTTTGGTATATCGTGGTTCACTAAAACTCGGTGTTGCATATAGCGCAAACAATTGAATTACTTTAACGAAAATAAGATACTTTGAAATCATGGGGTGCTACATATTTCAACGAACCCTATTTATTTTTTTATTTATATCCTCAATATGTTATTCTAATTAAATTAATATAAATAACCTTGTATAATAAAAATAATTATTTTTTTATTTTAAGGGTTATAATAAACTTACACACACTTCAATCTAATGTGTACCGAAATCACAATATGTGTGTGCAACAAACAACCGTCTTCAGAAACGATGTCATTCGTTATTTCCATTACCACCACTTATAATAATGAATTATTATGGAAATACTACTTTAATATGACATATAAGATATTTTTAATAACCTAATAGTTTATTAAAAGTTATATAACACATTATTTCATTAGAATTGTTTTGTGTGAATATGATAACATAATTTATGGATGTTTGAACTACTTCCTCTTCAAATCGAAGTGATATCTTCAACTTTTTCATAGAATGTTTCAAGGGTGGGTTAAAGAGTATATTATATAAATGAAATATTTATGATACTAGTGAAATAATTATCTATTTTTACATATATCATATTATTTTCTTCTTTAAATTTCACACACCAAAAAGTGGAAACGCCATTCGTGGACGTGTGGACTGATGCCTCCTCGTAGTGATGCAAATCTTCTTTCTTTAATCATATCATAAAAATAATGATATTAATAATTATATATAATTAAATAATTTGGTATTTATCGTATAATTTTCATTCTGTATCGATAAACGTTACATATATTCTTTCTATAATGATCCATCAATATTGGGAATGTTAGTAATGTGTACATATGGCCTACCGTCTCCATGATCATAATCTTGGTTCATTTTTCAGAACCATCATTTCTGTCTTATTTTAATGGTATAATTGATTTAAATATCTTGAAAATATTTCAGGGTTATTATTCAATATATTTTTAAAAAAAATGACCCCATTGACCTCAATTCAGCTATAAATTTGAGTTTTGATACACAAGTCGAATATAGTCATAACATCTGACTTGAACATTTTATATTAAATAATCTTATTTTTTTTATATTTTATTAAATTTAATTATAAAATTTGAAAATGTATTGATGTTTATAAATTACAAACATATGTTTATAATTAAGGAATATGGAAGACAATAATGACAAATCAAAATCAATGTTATGTATTTTCATCATATGTTTTACATCTGCATGATAAATGTCAAATTTAGCATGTACATCATTTTTGTGGTGTATCTAATACAAATTATGTTAAATTATTTCAATAATTAGTTAATAATACCAGTATTTAAATGTTTCATTTTATTATTATTTCTATTAAGGTTTCTAATTCAGTTGATTCATGAATTGTAAGGGGTTTCCCCTTAATTTACATTCCATTAAAAATTAGTTTTTATTATTAACCTAATTAATTTTGTGTAGGGTATATACTACTAGATGAAAATTTATATAATGAAATACATTTATTTCATGATATTAAATGTTTAAATTTATTTTATTATTTCATGGTTCTCATAATTCAAATGTTAGTCAAGTAGTAATGTTTTTTATCATATCACTTTTTTTCAAGATATACATGTTATATTCCCCAAATATTTTTTTTTGGTGTATATATTACCTCATTGTCATGTTATATTATGAATATCCTTATTTACATAATACTAATATTTATTTAAATATATTAATTCATGAGTATTGTGATTTAAAAATTTCAAAGTATCATGGGACACCATGATTGTTTAAATATTATTTTATCCAAGAATGTTTTTAATGATATTTCTACTCTATTTCCTTTAAAAATGTTTAGAAACACTTTTTTATTATCAGCTACTAACGATTTATTTTTATAACATACTAATTGTTTCTTTGGATGTATTATTATTTTTTCAATGATATTTTTAGGGACCTCATTTATTTTCCAAGGTTTAATCATGTTTGATAGGGATTGATATTAAATGATTTTTCCTATGTGTTTTGAAGGTTATAAATGACTAATGATTGTTTATATGAGATTTTTTGTGAAGTTGTTTTATTATTGATATGTTACATTTGAATTATAATAAATGGTTGATCCCAAAATAACATATAAGAAGGATTTATCCCCATTATAGTTGATGAATAATGGGAGTGCTTGATATAGGTTATATGAAGGGTTATCCCCCTAATAGATCATGAATGTATATGGTAATTAAAATGTAATAATTAGTCCATATTTTTATTTCAATTAAAATGGATTTTTAAGGGGTTTTAAAGGGGTTTACTAAATACATTCTCTATGTTACCAAAAAGAGTATTAATTTCTTATTATGAGTTTTTAATATTTTTAATGATCAATATTGATATCACATAGATTTTTCAAAAAAAAAATTAATGACTAGTTACATTGATAAGATTTCATATTTCATGAGAGAAGTAGTGATTGGTTTTAGTACCTAAAGGATTATCTCAGGAACTTTAATTATATCATCACACCCTTAAGAAATCTTATTCTTATTTATGACATTAATTTTATAATATTTAGGTTTTTCGTTATTGAGCATTTTAGGTCACACAAATTATGTTTCCTTTTCCCCATGTTTTATATAATGATGTTGAAAATGTTTATTCTATAAATACATTCAAAATTATTATTTTCATTAAAAATAAAGATATAAAAAAATATGGGATAAATGGGAGAATGCTTATTTTGTGTACTTTTGAATTGTTTATGAATGAGAATTTAATAAATTTCTAAAAACTCTGAACCAAAATAGTCCTACATTATGTAAGTGGTACATGTTTTTTTTTCTGTAATTTTTAGAAAAAAACATTGGATCAATTTTTTTGCATCAATGTTGGGAATATGAAGTTAGGGATTTTCAGCACAGGATCCGGGAGTGCGTGTTATGGGATATTAAGTTTGTAGTAAATGTTGATTTATTTAACATCTTAGATTCTGATGTTTTCATGTGAGATTATATTAATAATTATGTATATCATCACAGTTATATGAGATTATGGATGATAATAATTAAAAACTATTTGACTCCCCATTAATGATTTTAACATTGTAAAAATAATGAGTTTATCAATGATATTTTAGGTGACATTTTAATGGATTGAAGTATATCTAAATCATCAGTTTAATGTGAATTATTCCGATAATTTTTTAAGAAACAAATTTATGGTATTAATAACCTTTATTCTTCATATGATCTTGCAATCTGAGGCAATTATGGGAATACAAGAATTACCATATATATAAAAACATGACTAAAAAGTTATTTAGTGACTAAGTTATTAATGTTAGTTCCAAAGAACATCATAAGATTTTGGGACTGAAATACGGAATCTATGAGATATCCCATAGGGATAAAACACTATTTAATTTTAAGGTTATTTTAGTTCTTTTGGATATAGGGTTATAAAAAATTTATATACTTATTTGGGTATTACTATTGAATTTGGAAGACTAAATTACACAGGTTTATTCATTTTGGGAATTATCTAACCATGTGATAATAACAGGGGATATGATTAATGTTTAAATACATGGGGTTTTTTTACCCCTATTATGATTATGTGTTTTTATAAATTTGAATTTACTTCTTTAGGTATGAAAATTACATATCGAATATTAATCATTTGGAGGAAAAGAAGAAATTTTGGTAAAGGATTAAATTAACTTGTCAGGTAAGTATATTTAATTATTATAATAGTATAGTCTCTTAATGAATTACAAAAATAGGAAAAGTAACATGAAATAGAAAAATCTCTTCAACCATATTTTTTTATTATATCAATGACCTTTTTCAGACCAATTTCACATGCAATTTTGTATTTGTTGACTTCCTCATCACGATGTTCTATATCACTGTATATTTTTCTGTGGGAATTTAGTTTAACCTAAAATAAATACTTTATTTCCCCACCAATTATCACTATTTTTCAAAAAATAATTATTAACAACATTATTTAAACTATATGTTTCCCACATTAACTTTTTAATGGATTTTCTCATTACTTAATTTGTATGGTGTGGGTTCCAATAAAAGAATTATTAAAATAATGCTACAAGAAAGATTATTTTCATGAGAGAAAATAATTTTAATGGGGGTAGGATGTACCATCCATATATTTAGTGAAATATATTTTCATCCAAATTAATTAAAATTCCATTATAAATTGATTTAAATGAAACGCATAGTTTAATGAAACAATAAAATACAATTAATAAAATTATATAATATGCTTGTTATCACCTATCTTTTATATTGGTGTGAATGAATAATAATAACTATATTCTATTTAAACATGTTTATAAAATATTTTTTCATTAATCCAATATGTTTTGTTGGAATAAAATAACAATAAATCCACTTATTCGCTTAAAACTATATTTTTTAAAGATCAGTTTTACAAACCTTTAATTGAATACTTATTTTTAAAAAATTTGAAACATTAATAAATTTTATTTGAAAAATTAAAATTCATTTTTGAAATATGAACATCAATATTATATTAGGATGAATTTGTGGTATTTATTGAGAAGATTACTCTTTTGATAAAAAGTGAAAAAAAATTGAATTATTTTTTGAAAACAACTTTTTTTCTAAATAATTTATACAGTTAAATTATATTTTAATAAATTTTTAATGTCACATTATATAAATTATATATATGATTATATAATTCTGTTATGTTCTCTTTAAAACAATGTTTCTTTCAACATTTACTGAATTGTCATTAAATTAAATTTTCCTACTACTGTGAATTTAATTTGAAAAAAAATATATCATTATTTTTAATAAATAATATATATATATTCTAAAAAAATTATTAATAGTTCACAATCATATTTTTTGCAATTAGCCAAAATTAATTAACATGATGATGGTTAAAATTGGGTGTTTTTCATGACATGTGTGTGTATTAAAATTAATTTGACACATAAATAGAATTATAATTTATTGTATTGGTGTTAATATTTATAATAATAATCTATAATGTTTTTATTAATTCTCTTTTTATTTATATAGTTAAATTATAAATTACCTAAGTAAATAAAATCATAAATTTAATAAAGATTATAAATATAAAATTGTTAAACATAAAGAAAAAGGAAAAAAATAAAAATTCATTTTTTATGTTTTTATAGAAAATAAATTCACTCCACTCCATTAGTTGTAAATTTTGGTATAAAATTATTCAATAGAGACATCCCAAGAGTGTTTACCTTTTTGTGTTTAAAATAATGTCACAGCTCCTCCACTATAAAAAGGCACCTCCACCCTCAATTATTCAAACCTCTCATGTCCTTCGGCTCATCAAAAACCTTCCCAAATAAGCTCCCAAAAATCCTTATCTCATTCTAGAATCCAAAATAAGGGATGAAATAATAATAATTTTTTTTTGTGAAAACCACATGGAGTTTACGAAATAATTGGTAACATTCTTCAATGAACACTTTTTTTGTATTTATTTCTCCCCACCCCCATTTAATTTGACTTGATACATTCTTATATAATAACAAAAGTATCATCATTATACATATATTTTTTTGGTTATGGGTTTAAACTACACCTACCCACACCTCCATCAAATGGTTAAAGATGTTACCATTCGTCTATATAGTGACCAAACACCTCACCAAATGATGTCATTCATTTTTTTCATTTAGCCCATATTATTACTAGGAATTATGATGTAAATACTTTTTTATATTATATATATGATATATATAATGTATATATAATTATATAATTATTATATAACACATAACAGTATTCCTACCATTTTGGGGGAATATGATAACATCGTTGTTGGATATGTGGACTACTGCCTCTTTAAAGTAATATGATATGTTCACACTTTACTAGTAATGTATTAAGGATGGTTTTAAATAACATATATTTGTTAAATTTAGTATTTATTATATTCATGAAATAATTATATATTAGGACATGCAAAATATCATATTCCACATTCCATTACACACACTAAAAAAGTGATAACATCATTCATGGACATGTGGACTACCGCCACCTAGAAGCGATGTGAGTCTTCCTTTTTGATCACCACATCACAAGAATGATATATATATATATGTGTGTGTGTTTGTAATTAAATAATAGGGTATTTATGATATAAATACCATTATTTTAATATTAATGTTACCTTCTTTCAATATTAATCATTGAAAAATGAGTACGGTACTCATGTGTACTTACAGTCTATCATCTCCATGATCGTAAAATTGGTTAATTTTTCAAAGAGACCATACATGTTTGATTTGAAAATTATAATTTATGTAAAAATGTGATAATTATTTCAGGGTTTTTATTTTGGTGTTTTATTCATAATTACCTCACCGACCATAGTCGAACAATCGAGGCCAGTTTTTACATATAAGTCGAATATGGTCAAAACATACAACATAGAAAATTTTGTTTTAGTAGTTATATATATATTTTTAATAAGTGAAAATAACAAATATAAAACTTTTTAATGTTTATAAATAGATTATATAATTAACATTATTTTATTATTCAAGAATATAGTTGAAAAAACAGACAAATCAGAGTCTATGTAATGGATTTAAAGCTGACTTTTTATATCGTTGAAATAAATTTCATATTAACCACATAATTATTTTGGGGTGTTTATCTAATAACTCTTTTATATGTTATATCATAAATTATTTTACCATATTTTTATTTAATTTTTTAATTTCATGATAATTAATTTTGGGGTTTCTACTTCAGATGTTACCACATTTTAAAGGGTTTATCTCAATTTATATTCCATTGAGCCTTATTTTTCATTATGAACCAAATTACATTTCTGTGGTGTATACAAATCCTTATGGTAATTTATATCATGAGAATTATTTATTTCGGGATATTAATGGTTTAAATTTTTTTAATTCTTTTATAGTTATCATTGTTCAAAATCTACTGAAATATAAAAAATTATCATATATTTTTTATTTCCAAGAGATACATTCCATATTGACCAATTATTTTTTGTTATGTGGTGTATATATTACCACATTGACATGTTATTTCAGGAATATAATTATTTATTTTATATTATATGTTTTAATTTATGATATTCATTCATAGGGATTTTGATTCAAATGTTCTAATGTGGTATGGGATACTATAAATATTTAAATGCTTTATTCCACAATAATCATTTCAAACCTATTTTAATGAAAATTTTAGTCACAAATGAAAAAAACTGTTCTTGTTACAGATCCTCCACTGCAGATATTTTGTATAGTTAAAATTCAGATCATGTATTTAGATGGATTAATATTGTTCCAAATATATGGTTTAAAATTAAGTTTCATTTCCATAGGTTAACCATGATTCAAAGGGATTCACATTAAACCCATTTACATTCCATGGGTTTATCAGGTTGTAGAAGAATAATTATAGTTTCAATGAATTTTATGATGAATGTGTTTTATTCATGATATGTTTCTTGATAATTATATAAAATGGCTCAGCCCAATATAGTATATAATAATTGTTGAGCCTAATTATATCTCATGATGAATGAGCGATCCCTATATAGATTATGTGAACTTTTATCCCCATTTTAGATCTCTAATGCATTAGGTAATTACAGCTTCATAAGTTGGTTATATATTTATTCTAATTAAAATTTCTCGAAATTTTTTTCAATGGGATTTACGAATATGATACTCTACATTACCAAGACTAGTTTTAATTGTTGGTTATGGCTTCATATGTTTTCATAATTATTGATATTGATATCGTATGGATTGGGAATATTTATTTTGACACCTCTTTTGATTTTCAATGTTTTTATATTTCATTATTTAGGTATTGAGGGGTTTGAATTTATTTATGATTTTCTCATTTACATTGACTATTCCCTTATTACCTTATGAAATATTATCCTCATTAATGACATTAATTTGTTAATGCATTGATTTTCCCACACTAAGGGTTTAATTTCACCCTTTATATATTTTACTTTCCCCGGGTTGTAAAGAATGATTTTTAATGATTTATGTACAAAAAGTATTTCAAAAGGATGATGTTGATGACCTATTTTGATATAATAAATGATGTATCAACTGAAAGAAATGTTATTTTTGATTTATTTTGAATTTTTATATATTTGAGTTTACCTTAATTATCTAAAATTCTAGACCTAAAAGTTTTTCTCATATGTAAGTGATCCAAGTTTGTCATTTTTATTTTGTAATGTTTAGAAGGAAAATTAGGGTAAAAATTATCAACATAAAATTTGAGAATAAAATGTTATGTATTATCATCACAAGATCATGGAATTTAGGTTCTAGGATATTATACTGCGAGGTGCATCATATATATTAATTTTACCCATAATATTACAATATATAAGCATAAGAAATTAGTGAGATCTAATTAATAGTTTGGATAACTTGAAACGTATAATCAATAATAAAAATTGATAATTATAGGAAAATATAGTTATTATCATTTTACATATTAATTTCATAAAGAATAAATAATAGGTCACAAAATATGGTATAATTTATTAGATAAAATAAGATATATATAAAAAATTCAGTCAACAAACCTGATCCATGTAAAACATAATCCTCAAAATAAGCATAATACCACTGAAAAAATTAATATAGGAATAATCATTAATATATTTACCATTACATTCAAGATCCACAACATCAATTCCCATGGTTATGAGAAATATAAAATGTATTTACAAATACATTACATCAATAGAAATGGAATTTTATACATTGTATAATTGGGAAATATTGGACCCCGATACCATCATCCATTCTTATGACTGATAGTCAGAAATAATTATCTAATCACCTTATAAATAACTAATGGAATTGAATTAGGTTTCATATAAAAATTTGTATAAAAATCATTCAATTTTATAGAAAATAAATGTCAAGGAAATCAAATTTGTTTCATTTGAAACATCACAATGAAACTTTGTAAATAAAATGAGTTTCATTAAAATATAATAAATATCCCACAGAAATAATAATTTTTTCACCATACATATCTTAATGAAAACATTAAAGTGATGTGGGTTCCAATGACATCGTGTAACTCTCTGTGTAATTACAATAAAATAATTATAATAATGCATATGGTGTTTACACTATATAGAAGAAGAATATGTGGTAAAATCAATAATTTTCACCAATTATTCATTGTACAATATCTGTCTAAATAGAAATCAATCAAAGGAATAAATAATAGTGTATTCACCGAGTAAATAAATTAGTTGAAAATTATGGTTATACACAAACATTGATTAGGAAATATCGAGATAGTCAAAAATCATTTCTCAAAAAGCGAATGAAATTAAATTATCCAAACAGAGATATATCGTGGATATTTATAAATGAATATATCCCATGGCTATAAAATTAAATGTATAAGAATGTTTTCATAAATAGAAACATCCTTAAAAAATATTATTTCCACAATATCATGGAAGAAGAGACCAATAAATGAATTATTTTATATCATGTGTTCAATAATACAAATTTAATATATATATACATATATATATATATATATATTAAATCATGGAACATAAATCTATTGAGTTTAAATCATTTTGACTATGAATAATCCAATGGATGTAATAATATTAAATATCTTTTATAATTTTTTTTAATATAGTAATAAAATAAAAAACATGCATTCCACATTAAAAATATATTTTAAAAATCTGATGTGAATGATTTTTAAAATATGTAATTTGAAAGATAATCCAATTATTGATAATGGAAAATTATATTGTGTTTTATATACTAAATATTGAGTCGAAAAAAAAATAAATTGATAATTATTAGAATGTCCCCTTTTCAATACATTGATAATACCTTTATGGAAAACTCTAATTATAAAAAGAGTAATAAAATCATATTTTTAATAAAAATTATTTGACTTATTATGGATAATAACATTCAATATAATTAATTATTGGGGTAAGAGAACCATTAATAGAAAAAAAATGTTTAGTATAAAATTTATATCTCAAAGGAATGAGATTCGAGTTATCAATATCACTTACAAGATACATACTCTATACTGTATGAAATATTTCAAAATGGGGTAATTTTGTAAAATATAAAAATGATATAATACCTCATAATATATCAAAAGGATTAATTTTTCCAATATTATATGATATATGTTGAAGATAATAATCCTTACTCAATGAATGAATATTGAGTACCATTTAATCATATGAATTGGGAAGCAATTGAGTCTAATGTCATTTGATGAACTAAAATTTTTCGAAATTATAATAACAAAATAAATAAAAAGAAATAATTTATAGAAAAATTTTGGAATATTAATTAAAAATAACACCATGAAGTGTAATCATCGTCCTTATGATGTAACATGTATCGATGAATCTGAATTCAGATGAAGAAAAACCTTACCCATTGCGGAACACATTAATCAATACCCCATGAAAGAAAGGTATTGGAATTAAAATTAAAATACTATGACTAAAATACAATTCATTATATTATATTTATAAAAATAATTATATACACCACTTTAATTTAATTACGGGTGTGATACTAAACAAGTCTTAAATAGGGAAATTTGAGACATAATCACTTACATTGTCCCTAATTCTATTTTCAAATGCACTAATTGTCCAGTATAATTTAATTGTGTTAATTAAATAAATTACAAAAAACTAATCCATAAATATAAAAATTTATAAACACAATTTATAAAAATTATATACATGAAAATATTATTTATTTTTCATTTATTTACGACTTTGGGAATAAGTTATCATTATTTCACCGAACCTGTCTAAAAAAATTGGTGTTTGTATCTATTACTTACCAAAAAAATTTATTATATTATCTAAGGGATTGTGATATAATTTTTATAAATTTTTATAAATATATAATTTCATTCAAGGGTGATTTTTTTAGAAAACTATGAGGATGAAACCATTGGTGATCAGGTTTCAATGATTCCTAGCAAAAAAGGTGATTTATTAATTAATGAGGTAAATGTTTAGTTAACCATTCTATAAAACAAATACTTAAAAATTTATATCATATCAGTTTATTAAAAATGTTCTTATATTCATACATGATTTAAAATCATTTTATTATTCGTCTAAGTAGTTCAATAAGCCCAAATATCAACCCATTGATATTAATGGATGATTTTAAGTTGATCTATATTTAATATCATTTTAACATAAGAATAACGATATTATTTTTGTGATTATGAGTTTGATATATCATAATGATAAAATCCGTTACCTAGATGGAATAAGTCATTTTACTCTTAAATAATTCGTTTTAAATTATTGAAAAAAATGATAATTGTTTTTTTCTCATATAATTATTTTGTTAGAAATTTTTTCATAATAGAACCCTAATTATGTAATAATATTCACCTTTTTTCGTTTGATATCATCATCCTAACCATCCATGTAAGGAAATGAGGAAGTGAAATGTGGAAATTAATCATTCCATAGAGTTGGTATTCCACACGTACACATGAGTAGCGATTTCATTTTCCATTTAATGAGGGATATGAGTAATATAGTTTTTCTTTTCATAATAAATATATAAATATGATTTATATTAATTAAATTAAAAATTAGTTCAATCCAGGTAATATGGTTAAATAAAAAAACTCATTGCATCATGGAGGGGGTAGTACCCACAATTCATGAATTATCATATCATTTTCCATACTAGAAAAGTGAAATGGTTTAAAATGAGTATTCACAAATAATTATAAAATTAATTAAATAACAAATAATTATGTAATTAAATATGTACATGAAAATTTTAATTTTAAAATAAAAATATAAAATATAAAAGTTAACTAAAAATAATTTCTCACATTCAGTACTCTGATATTTTTTTATAAGAACACATCGAAAAGAATGGAATATGATACTCTATTTTGAAAAAAATAATAGTAGAGTGGAATATTATTCTAGTTTATTTTTAAAGGTTATTATTTAAGATAAATCCCTATTTTTAGTTGTTTCTTAAAGTGGAGGTGAGATACCTTTTTTGAAAGTTGTGATAATGACATATTTCAATATATTTCATCTTAACACAAAGGGTTAACATGTTAAACATTTCATGTCTTTCCAAAATTTAGAAATAATTGAGGGTGTAAGGGATAAGGTAGAGTGTACCATCATCTATTAAATTATAGTAATTTTTATTCTTATTTTATGACCTTTACAAATTCCATATCCACTTTTATGATTTTATCTTTTACATTGGTGACTAGTATTTTCCTAAGGTATGTTTTCATTCATGATGAAACAAAATCCATCATTATTAGAAAATTTAGAACAATTTATTTTAAATAATAAATCAATATAATAAAATTTTATTTTTAAATTTTATATTATTTAATTTTAAAATAGAATCCTGTAATGTAGTAAAATAATTTTTTTAGAATATATATTAAATTAAAAAATATAAAATATTGGTTTATAAACTCTGACACTAATTTTTACAATTATAATGTCACTTATAAAATATATACTTTAACTCATAAAAAGGATTAAATATTGTGATCTTCATTATCAAATTCTAATAATGTTATAAAATTCATGTTATTTTAAAAAAAAATATTTTTCACAGTTCACCTAATGTTAAAGCATTTTAGAAAAATAAAAAAACATTAACCCTAAGAAATTTTTTTAACACAAAATTTAAAAATGAAGTTATATTTATAAAATTAAACTTATGAAAATAATATATATTTTTATTTACATAATAATAGATAATATAAAAAATATATTTTTATTTCAAAATTATATCTTAAACATTAACTATCTTTAGTTATATATCATTTAAATATCTAAATAATGGAATATTTATATATTATTTCTTATATCCACATATTTTTTTTATCATAATATTTTCAGTTTAAATAAATATAATTTAATAAGATAATATATTATATTATTTTTTTTGAGGTTCATCAAAATTCATATTTTTTAAATATAAATAAAATAAAAACATAATATATAATAATTTTAATCGAATATTTGTTATATGTATACTAATTATATGGATTGTTTTAGTGGGGTGTTTCATTATTTTTTTATTGTGTGTGACCGACGCTATTAAATAATTTATTAATTTAAATGATCTGAAATCCAAATTTATGACAATGTCTTTGTATTATAAATTAGGATAAATTATAATCTTATAAACGCATGATGTTATCTATAACAATTAGTTTTAACTCTCATGAAAATATCCTAATAAATAAATTCATTTAAACCTAGTTGATATACCATCTATAAGATCCCTAAACTCACACTCTAGGATTTGGTGCTAAAAATATATTTATTACATAATTTGATATTATATAGAAAAACATGGCCAAGATTTTTCCTTTTTAAAATATAAAACATCAAAATGAAACATTACATATCTTGTATGCAAAATAAAATTTTATGATTATAGTTTCATATATTTAGGATTAAATCGTACCAAAAATAACCAGGCCATTAATTATTTATTTTATCCACTATAACAAACTAGTATTATTCCACATCAAATCACCATCATCACCTACTTTAACCCCTTCTAAAAATTTATTACTTAATATTTTTATATAAATGTTTGTAAAAGAAAACATGACAGTGGGTGAGTTCAGAATCTATTTATGGGTAGCAATATGATATATAAATAAATTATTAACCATTTTCATAGAGGTAGGATAACATAGTTGTATTATAATAAATTCATAAAAAATCAAATCATTTTATTTATTAGTTATATTAAAAGTATTTTTAATAAACATATGTACATGAAATAAGTTCCAAGTATAATTTTTTGAAAACTAAATCAATGTTCAAACACCAAATAGTTATCACATGAGTTATCCAACTTTACCTAATGCATTTGAAGGATAGAACAGGAAATCCTTATACAAAATTAAAACCATATATATAAGGGACATAAGATCATAAAAAATTAAATATTTCATCATATCATAACCCATAAAATTGAAATAGGTTTCATAAAAATTTCAACATTTCTGAAAATCACAATATGTGGAAAACAAATAGGATTCATAGTTAGTCCATGATAACATAATTAACCCATGGGAAATAAATGGGTTCTATATAATCAACCATAAATAAACATCATGATAATTATTCCATAGAATTAAATATAATTTAATAATAAGATCATATCACTTGTTGTGTATTAAAATTATTAAAGGATATTTCTATATATCAACATTCCTTTTCGTGATCTGTGGAATATTACTTGATGAAAATTTCCTCTTAATTTTGAAATCCCATTTTTTAAATCTAATCACTTAAAAATATATTTTATTTTTTAAAAAATAAAATAACCATTTAAAATTGTAAGCTATTCTTCAAATAATATAATGGTAATAAATTCTATACTATTTTTTTGTTGGTATATATTGAAAGAGAACATTAATTTCACCCATTTCTAAAAAACTAATAAATTGAATAGTTTTGAAAATGTTTCATAAAACATATTCCTTTAAAACCGTTTCAAATGATTTAAGGTATTTAAAATTATATTTTTTATATAGTTCATGTTATTTTATAAATTTCCATAAAACAATTTTTAGTATAATCGACATGGAAAATATTTTCATTTGATAAAGAGTAAGTAAGGTATAATTTTAATAGAAAACTTTTACTACTTATATTAAGTACCCATTAAAGAAAAATGGTACCATTAAAAGAAAATTAAATTAATAAATATAGGATAATAAAATATATGGGTCTTAAAGGATACTATTTATATAATTTATTTTAAAGGAAATTTAGAAAACTCTATTTTGAAAAGGAATGAAATTATAAAATAAACCCTTAATGATTTGATATATTTTGTATAAATGTCCCATTGAATAAAATAAAATTAAATATATTTTAGAAAACTATAAATGTATTTATATTTAGGATATATAATTTCATAGGGTAAGTATATAAATCATATAAACAAATGGAAAAAAATTATATGTCTCTTAGAAAAAAAGTGAGATGACTAACCCTTACCTTATGTTCCATCTCACTTCATACATTTTAAAATATAATATTATCTAAATGTGTCATAAAAATAAAAATATTAAATATTTATATTCATAAATATCACACTATTTATCAATATTTCATAGTTTTCTATTTTCTTTTCATTAATAATCTCTTCATTAAAACGAATATTTAGGGGAAATTGGACAATTTTTCTTTATATGTTTGGATTTGATGGTTCATGTACTTGATCATTACTCATTGCTTCACTATATAAAGAATATTAATCAAGAAATAAGTTTCATATTTATTAATTATGTACACTATTCTAACCATTCATATAATGTGGTGATGAAAAATTAATTACATCACTCCATCCACAAAAGAGTTTATACGTACACACGAGTAGTATTTTCACTTTTTGAGGGACATGAATAAAAGAAAAGAAATTGTAAATAAGCATAAAAAATTATTATTATATAATAAAAATAATAAACATTCCTAAAATTTTTTACTATTATTATTAAGTAGTAAATTAAAAATGAGTTGCATTGCTTTATAAAGGTTGAAGTATACATCCATACCTGAGCGACATTATCATTATACAATGGCGGTGAATGTAAGAAGATGAATAAAATATTAAAAACTAAAAAACCATTGTAATAAATATCATATATAAATATTAAATCCATCATAACATCTAACAATGAAATATGGTGTCGCAAAATTTATCATGTTGCTACATGGAGGTTGTAGCCCACATGTATGTCTGAGGGATAATCTGATTTTACAATTGATGGAAAGGTGATGGACAATGGTTATAAAATCAACATATATTCATTTTATTATATGGTGGATACTGATTTTATTATATTTTAATGGTTAGTATATAATTGAAAGAGGTAAAATAATAAGATTAATGGGAGATATCGGTTAAAAGGATCACTTCTTCATTGTGTTGTCAAATTTGGATGTCTTATTAAGAACAAAATGGATAGTAATTTTATGACACAAAAACCTATATAAAATGGATATGGATTTTAAGAATTTTTTTTCAAGATCATTTTCAATCTATGTGGTTTATGGTGGTTTTAATAATAGAGGATAGGCGGGGTCCATTGTGGTGAAGGATTGGAAACACTTGGAATTAGTGAAAGGATTTGAAAATAAAGAATTATTTTCTTTTGATTATGTAAAAAAGAAGTTATAAATTAAAATAATACATAACTTCATGTCTAAATCCAGACAAAAAATAAAATTTATATAGGTTTATCAAGAATTTGAAACCTTGTATTTTGGTTTAAACCTTTTTTTTCCAATTTTAACCTTAACTATTGAAACAAATGTTTCATTCTTAAAGGGTAATAAATTTACATATAAGGTAATAATTTCATCAAAAATGATCATATGATCATATTAAAGACCATATTATATCCCAATTGTACTTTTAGAGTATTTGTATTATTTTTAAATAATTTTATAATCTATAATTAGACCTTAAATATCATTAATTTATTTTAAAAACTATTCAAATATTTTGAATTTAATGCATCATGAAAAATATGGGATTTGAATATAAAAAATTACTACATCAATTATAAATTATTTTTAACGATAATATTTATTGAAACCCATAATTTATTTTAAAAAATATAACATTTTATGTATTTATAATCATTTATTTTTATTTTGATATTGCTTGAACATGCACTATATCAACTATGTGTAACCATTTATATTAATTATACCATAAATTAATTAAAAATAAATTAGAAACATAATATTAAATAATTAATTTAAAATTAACTATATATATTCATTCCTAAAATATTCTTATTGATATGTAACATATAAGATAAATTGAATGCATGACAGTGAAATTTAGGAATTTTCTATTACTTATGGTAATATAATTGTCTTTATGAAAGTAAAATGGAACTAAAATTCAATATTTTTCAATATAACTATACTTGGTAAAAAATCACTAAATAGAATAAGGATTTGTTTGATATATTTTTAAATCCTTATCATATAATTTTTAACCTCGATTTCCAGATTTACCATTACTAAGGTGAAAATTCTTTATCACGACTAATATTACTTATAACCAAAAATATTGTTGCCCAATCTTCCAAATATGAACATATTGATTCCAAATATGGAATCGGGTTTTTATTTTCGGTTTCTTGTTGTTTAGGAAATAAATTTTAATGTAAATTTTGTAAATCACACTGAAAAAAACTTTTTAAAAAACTAATTTTTAATCCGAATAATGACCTTATTGAAAAATCATGTATAAATATGATTAAATATAATTAATTAGTCTATTTTAAAATAAATTTCTATAATATTAATTTTTAATGAAATTGTTTTAGTAAAGGTTTTTTTATTGGAACAAAATGATATTTAAAAAAAATAGAATTTTCGCTTTTGATGGAATAATAAATAATTTTAAACTACATTCCCCAAAAATCACCTTTTTATTATTTTGATATGATTATTTGAAAAACTTATAAATTAAATTAAATAAAATTTCTTATAGTGGTGGAAATTAATTATAATTTCCCCAAACAAGTAATAAAATCTGTTTTTTGATAAAAGATATTTCTTATAAATGAAATTAATTTATTGAAAAATGAGTTCATATTTTCTATGAAGACATAAATATTTTTAATTAAATAATACCGTTTTTTATACATTTCATAATTTAGTTACATCTAGTCATATCCTCTAATTCAACAACAAGGATATAATGGTTATATTATAATAATAATATTTCAGTGTTCGTTTCTGCTTAGTGCATTATGCCTTATAATCTATCGAACAATGTGTTCATTTAAAAGATCACTATAAATAGAAATATAAGTATATATAAAAAAGGGATCCACATGATACAATAATTCATCTTAGAAATATTTCAAGAATCCAAATAATAACAAAACTTATCTTCCAAATTCAAGATACCACTCTATGACAACATGACCTAAACTCGTTATCTTAGAGTCCAAATATAAGGGAGACAAAATGTGGGTATTCACATCCAAGCCACCAAGGAATAACCAAAATGCAATTCCCAAGTCCCTCCGATGAGAGAAAATCCTCAAAAAATATGTTAAAATATAAAATGGAATTAAAAAATGAAACTAGACTTCCAAATAATAAATGGACCACAAAGATACAAACATCGTAGAAAAATTATCATAGGAGATCCCAAAAAGAAATTCCTAAAAAAATTATCCAAAAATATTTAAGTAAATTAACATACTCAAAAATGAGTTATAAAATATAGAACACACTCGAGCCTTCATCTGGTATCTCTACATGTGAAAAAAATAGTGAAAATCGATTTCTCTGAATTATTTATGATCGTCATAAGAGAGAGAAAGAACAACTCCAATAATTGATCACAATTTCATTGAAAATTACTCTCAATAAAGGATCAAAAACTCATTTTTTCTCTTTATATATTTATATCCTCATAATATAATCAATAGATGAAAATTATGTTATGGATTTATCAATAAAATCCTTATAAATAAATGATGGAACCTAAGACATCCACAATGCTCAATGTGCTCTACTAACATACTCACAATACATCTATCCCTTGTAGCATCAAGAGTTTTAGGATTACTTATGATTTTCCCAAAACCCTCTCAATCACTATAGCATAAAAATAACAAATTATCCCTATAAAATAAGGTAGTTACTTATATAAGAGTTAATGATGTAGGTTTTGATCTAAAAATATGCCAATACCGCAATTATACTCAATGTCGGGGTACTTACTATAATGGATGAAATTTCCTCTAAATGATCATCAAATCATTTTCAAGATCTCCCTAATGGAAAATACTTATAATATATCCCCTAACCATTATTAGAGGTATATTTAAAACAACATGGTACATTATAAGGTTCAATACTTTCCTCATCATGGAAACCAAACTGTCTCCTCATAACTTACACTTCCAATACATTGTTCACACTAAAACAAAACTCATCACACTCATGTTTTTAAACTAATTTTACTTAAAATAAACTATATTTTAATAAAAAAAATATCATACAACCACACTCAATGGGAAATAAAAAAAATCTAATTACATAATTTATCAATATTTGAAATAAATTTTAAATTATTAGATTTGTAGAGTATTATGTTAAAAATATCATATTTCTTCTAAAAATAATATATATTTTATAATGAAACCAATAATATTATAAAACAACTATTATAAAATAATTAAAATTATTCGAATAACCAACTAAAACAAAATTCGAAACCAAAATTTATTTTAAGAAACATGAATACCTCTTTGGAATTCAAATAAATTATTTTGTATTTTCAATCACATTTATCAAAACATTAAAAAAGTATAATTTAAACCCACTAGTATAAAACATCATAAAATCCTCTTTAATTCCCCTAAAAAGATATAATGATATTTTAGAGTGATATATATATATATATATATTATGTTTTATTAAAAATGACAAATATTATTAAAAACTAATAAAAATTTTAGTGGAGTCCCTAGATCCACCTACATGGTATCAATATTGTTCTCTAGATCATGTGTGATAGTATATAGGAAGAAATCACATATTAAATTTTTTCATTTTAATATTAATTTTCTATTTTTTAATCAATATTTTACCAGGTATGAGTCGATTACTACAAGAAATATGATTTCATGTTTTGATAGGAAAATATATAGATAATTAAAAAATATGACCATTAAACATTATGAAACTCCATTACAATACATGTATTAATCTTTCATATCATACAAAAAAAATTTAGGACAATCACGAATGATTTTCAAGCCATAATGAAATTAAATGATGTGATTCACCAATAAACATAGTGTAACTTTCACATGAAATTCCCAGGGTTATGAACCAGACTGAAGGAAGATACATGTCATGCAGAAAAAGATACATGTTACGAATGGAGTTAATTTCGAAATTCCAAAGATTTCAGATTATATTCACATGAGATTCATGAATATTCAAAAATTCTTGGATAAAAAATTTGATCATAATTACACAACTTCAATACCAATTACATGTTCTGTAATATCCCAACTATTAACCTATAGTAGGCGTGTAGTGGAAAAGATTGTGGCAGAACTCTATAATTTTCCTCATTTATCTCATTCTTATCACCCCATTTTCTTACACCCTCTCCCATTAAACTCTTGTCTCATAAATTATAATTATTGGTTTACATTTATTCAAGCTTCAGGGATCTATTTTCAAATTTTTATTTATCATTTTTTCATCACCAACACCAGCTACTTGCATTCTTCATCTTGATCATCAAACCACGGTTAATCCTTGTTGTGTTTGTTCTTGTTATTAATTCATATAGTTATTTAATTATAATTGTGATAGAATCATGGATTATATTTCATAATCTTGATTTCATGTCCATTAAATTATTAATATCAAACTTTTTATGTTCATTAATAACTTACTCCCAATTTTAATTGGTGCATTAATCATATTTAAAATTCATTATCTATTTGTAATCAATTCTACCATTAGAGGATAAACCATTTAGATTAGGGATAGAGAGTATGGGTGTTTGAATTTAATTAATAATTAACTATCAATATGATAACCTTATGGAAATGTAATCAAGTAAAACATAAATTATATATCCAATTATTTTGAGCGACCCTGACTGTGGGAAGTTAGAATAAATGACCCTAACCTAATTGGAGTTGAATAGTTCATGACCAATATACTATGGAAATTGATTCCTTAGAAGCTAGTATTAATGAATCTAGGTTTTAACTATCTCTATACCAAGGAATAACTATCTCTTGGATTGATCTAATTGGCCTAACCATAGACAACTAGTATCCATTACGTTCTTCATAGCCAAATCCTTAGGATCATACCAGGATATAATTAATATCATCATTTTTACTATACCCTAAAATTGATCTATATCCATTATTTATCTCTAATCTCAATAAAAAAAATACCTTAACATTATTTATTCCCAAGTTCAAATAATTTTCTAGAACTCCTACCCATTGGTTTATAAGCTTTAGTTCCTACCAGCCATTACAAATCCTCATGGGAATGACCTCAAACTACTACTATAATATTCCTGAGTAGCATGTATAGTTTGGAAAAAATAAACCTAATCTAAACACATACCATGAATACTAAACGAATCGTGCGAGGGCCTCAAATTTTGGATCTTTTTTCATGATTAAAAAGGCATATACTAAGGCATAGTAAGCTTTGACAATAACCTAGGATTATGTCTCATGATTCCCTTTTCCATTTTACTTTCTTTATTACTCATTCTTAGATGCCACTGCATCTTTCTTCTCATTTTGGACTATTGCGTGAATCATGTACCTTTGAATCATTCTATGAGAGTTGATGCACAAGAACATCTTTCCATAGAACATTAAATAGAAAGGTACATCTCTTAGCTCCAAATATCAAAAATGGTCAGCCACATTTATCGTATAGTCCTCAACTCATTGAACATACAACCTATATTGCATGGACTGCACTCATTGCTGATACCATCTCCAACAAGAGAGTATCTTATGATGCCTTAAGATGTTGATTATTTCCCATTTCCCTATGAGGCCGAGCTAAGGATTGGCTAAAAAGTTAATCATCCACATCCATCATGGCATGGGATGATTTATCCAAAAAAATCATTGAAACGTACTCTTTTCCTATCAGAACTTATAAATTGTGGAAAAATCTATAATTTCACCCTAGAATATGGATAATAATCATGGTAATTGTGGGATAGTTTTAAAGTACATACCCAAAAAATAATTTATCCTAGACAAAATAGGTGGATTCTACTATTGATATTCTATCAAGGACTCTAACCATATACTCACACTATTGTTGATGTAGCAACTGATGGGGGGTTAATGTTATGAAAACCTATGGTATGATGAATAATAATATATGAAGTCTCTCAAAATTATAGACTATTCAGGATATATCATGGACTACCCTGGTGTGGAATTCACCAAATTGAAGATAATTCAATACCAAATGCATAAGTTGAGTATTTTACCAAGAAGATGGAATCATTTAAAATATCATTTGAGTCCACTCCCCATCCTCATACAATCGTGGATATTTCATTATGTAAAATTTGTGGTGGTCCTCAAATGTATAAATAATGCATATTAAGTGTTGAAAAACACCCATTCAATGTTTTCTATTATATTAATTACAATCAACAAAGTCATAAATTAAACCAGTCTCAGCAATACTTTCAACAAAGTCCATTCCAACAAAATCAAATCGAGGGAACATATGGAAAAGAAGTGGTCAAGTACTTTTAAAAAACTAATGAACACCAAGATATCTGCTAATGATTCCTTTTCTATGACCACCGAAATAATCAACACAAAAAAACATACCTCTTAGAGCACAAAAACAATTTCAACCATCTTCACTAAGACCTCCACATCCATCCATTACTCTGCAACAAAAATTTGATAATCTATATTTATCCTTTGTTAAAGCGGAAAATTAGATTATGGACACCCAAGAAACATAAAAGTGGAACCAAAGGGTATCACTATGTAACCATAAAAATCAAATGGGTCAGAT
This sequence comes from Viscum album, assembly GCA_963277665.1. NCBI lineage: Eukaryota > Viridiplantae > Streptophyta > Magnoliopsida > Santalales > Viscaceae > Viscum > Viscum album. The sequence goes on from OY728120.1 coordinate 1,121,307,534, forward strand.
CAAATATACATTTTCAGAGTGATTTCTAGGTAATTTAACTAGTAATATAGAGAATTACCCAAGGTAATATGAATATGATGTGGTACATCGGAGTGGAAACATGTTGGATTTTTAATGACCATGTGGAGGAGAATGAAGAAAAGTGGAGGAACCCAAAAATAATACGACATTCCTAGAATGAGAATATGATGAAAAGACTGATGGAACTGCTCAACTGATACATAAATAAGTACTTTTTAGAAAAAAAATACCCCAAAAGAAAGAAACCTAAGGATGAAATCTATATATTATTCCACCACTTTATAAGCCACATATTTCTTTTCTGTGATGATCAATACAATGAATAAATTAAGGAGAATACAGGATATTTTTGAAGATGTTCGAATAATGTCACGTCAACATCAATTTTTCGGAGGAAATCACATAAATTCTTTCCTAAGATAAATTTATTAACGAACTACTTTTTTAAAAGTAATATTTGGAGGAACTAGAAGTAATATATCTAAATGAATAATTAATTTATGTATTTAGTATAAAATTAAAGTGAAAATGAGTTATCCAAGAAGTTTAACAATCCATTTCATAATAGGAGAATGAAACTTCGGAATAACCTTGTGCGATTTAGAAGACAACATCAACCCCATTCCGATGAGTGAATTATAGAAGACAGGACTCGAAGACATATAACCAGCATGGGAAGAACTAAAATTGGTTGAATAATGAATAAAATATATCTAAGGACTTATAGAATATTCCTTAGTCAAAGTCATCATGTTCATTATTCCAGAACACTTCCTCACTCAAGAAATAAAAGATGAATGATACGTTCTGATCATCTTAGGTCATCCATTATAAACCAATGGGAAGGAATTGATTGATGTAAATAAATGTATACTCATATCTTGAGTATGTCAGGAATATGTTTTATTCAACCTGAATAAAGATGAAAACCCAATATATGATTCTTTTTAATTTATAACAATCTTTAGAATTTATGAAAGAGATATCTTCTTAAACAAATTGCATGATTGTGAAGACATGAACTATAAAGATGAGGATGAAGAATATTAATTTGAATAATTAAACTACATAAACTTTATTATAAGGTAAATTTTCCTTTATTTTATACCCTTATTCATTTATCCACCTAAAATGGTACTGAACACCCTACCCAGCGCACTCATGTATCCCTTTCTAAGGACGTTTACCTCACTAAATGCCATCATTAACCTCGAATTGAATCGGTAACAAGAGTAAAAATTATGTTATATACTAAAAAAGAAATAAATATTAAATATCATGGGAGGTTGCTGAAATTAATGTAATCAATCCTTATTTTTTCTCCCATAAAATTATACTGGAAGAATGTTGGAACAATGTATACCAACCATAGAGGTAACATGATAAACCAAATAATGAGGATCCTAAAAATGAATCACTGAAACATCGTGAAGAATTAATAATTTTTTCAACCTATGATAGTGAGTGTGTGAGACCACTATGGGTCATACCATAGAAATTTGGTCTGATAGTAGAAAATAATAATGAAGATTAATTGATCTCATCTTTCCCCAAAACTGGATGGTGATTGTGTTTGGACTACTAAAACCTAAATGAAACAACCCAAAAAGATCTTTTTACTGCCTTAAATGGATAAAAATTTGGACATACTTACAAGACATGAATTATAATATTTTTTTTAAATGATACTCTGGATATATCCATATTGGAGTCAACCTGTAGGATTACCCTAAATCTACATTCACCAAAATATTTGGTATCATCACCTGCAAGTTCATATCATTCGGTATGTGTAATGAATCATCATCTTTTCAGAGGTTCATGACATATATATTCTAGGAAATTGTAGTGGAATACATTGATCTATTAATGGGTGACTTTTATGTATTCAAATGGTTCTTTTGAGGCCTGCCTAAGAAATATTGAGTTAGTCTTGTTGTTCTCTAAAAATATGTTCCATGTTATAAACTAGGAATATTATATTTTATATTCATAGGTGGCATTTTCCATGGACATAAAATTACCAAGGATGGAATGGAAGTTCAACCTTCTAAAATAAAGGTTACCAAATCTTTACATGATCTGTCAACAGTTAAAGGTATGACAAGTTTTCTAGCCCATGCTGGATGTTATCGACAATATAAAAAAGATTTTACGAAGTATTCCCACCCTATGACACACATGTTATCAAAGTAAAAACCATTTTAATACATTGATGAATGTTTTCAGGAATTAAATGCTTTAAATAAATTCCCTCCAGCCACTCCTGTAATCATTTCCCCATATTGGGAAGAAAATTTGAGTTGTTGTGCTACAACAATGACTTTATTATTGGCATTGTCACAGGATAGTGAGTTGGTCACATATTATGCACTTTATAATATTCTATTATGAAATTAAATTAGGAACATGTAAAATAGAAAACCACAAATAATGAGCTCTAACTACTATTCATTTAATTTTAGATGTTTTTCTTCTACCTAGTTTGGTCAAAAGCGATTCGGCACACTGATCATGATGCCCTATGATATTTAATGAAAAAAGAATGAAAAAACAAGAATAATATGTTTGATCTTATTTCTATATAAATTATAAATTTCAAAAATATATACTATGGGAATATAAAATGTTGTCTCTCATAATCTATCCCAACTTCCTTTACCAATTATAAAAGATGGTGATGATCTTGACATTGAATTGGAATTTCCCAATGAAACACTTTTCAACATAAATAATAAGGCACAACCATGGTTTTTTGATATTGAAAAGTATCTCTCAATTGGATATCTATAAACATACATATCATACAATTAAAGGATAATATTTTTTGTTCAATCTTCACACTATTACCAGGATATCCTTTTCAAGAAATGTTTGGGTGGTCTATTATGTCACTGAAATTCAGTGGATGAAATCCAAAATGTTCTAGACATATTTCATGCCTCACCAACTTGGAGACATTATGTATCAAAATTCACAGTAGTAAAAATTATGCAAAGTGGATCTTTCTCTCCAACACTCTACCAAGATGAAATAAATTTTCTTTAAGGTTGGGATTAGTTCCAACAGACTAACACTATTAGAAATAAGAATGAAATTAACCAAAACCCAATCATGGAAGAAAAAATCTAAAACATGGATGGAATGGATTTCATGGGACTATTTCCGAATTCATGAGGAAGGACCTATATCCTTGTTGTAATTGAATATGATTCTATGTGGGTAGAAGGTGAGGCTACAACTCACAACACTGCAAATGTGGTCATCAATTTCTGAAAGAAAAATTTATTTTTCTGATTTGGATTTAATAAATTAGTCATTATTATTCTGGGAAAACATTTCAAAAATTATCCAATAAAATTATTTCTTATAAAATATGGCATCCTGTATAACACAAGAACTTCGTACCACCCTCAAACAAAGAGGCAAGTTGAATCATCATGTAGGTAAATCAAACAAATTTAAGAAAAAATCATGATCACAAGTTGAAGGAATTGATGTACGAAATTTTATGATAAAATTTGGGCATACAACACTTCATACAAAACACCCATAGGTACCACACCATTATGATTAATATATGTAAAACAATCTAATTTTCCTGTAGAATATGACCATTGCTAAAATTGAGAAATTAAAAAATACAAATATAGATTATAAAAAATATTTTGAATCAAAGATTCTAAAATAGTATTAATTAGAATAAATCAGAAATGGTTATTATAAAAATTAAAATATATATAAGGACAAAATAAATATATGGAATGATCAGTGCATTTCTAGATGTATTTTTGTACTTGGAAATAAGGTCTTATTGTTTAACTCAAGATTAAAATTATTACCCAGGAGTCGAAAATCCATATATTTAGGACACATTATGGTCATTCAATTAGTTCTTGGTGGAAAAATATAGATTTAGAAATATATCAAAACCCCATTCAAAGTCAATTGTCAAAGGATCAAAATATATTCATGAACATTTCATGGAAGTGTGGGGGCCATCATGATATTCATCTGACCATAAAAGTGCCATGTTCACAATGTTAAACGAAGCACTAACTAAGAGGAAGACCATATTATTTCATGCTATCCAAGAATATTATAGTTTAACTTATCATAGACTGTGTCATTCCTGAAAAAATGATTGATGTCAGAGTCATTTTTGAGAAAAAATTAAAATTACACATCATTTCATTCAAATCCACAAAGTACAACATTAATTACCAGAATAAATAAAATTGAATAATTACATGGCATGAATCTTATTTACATGTAATTTAATTCCATGTTGTTTTTTGGTCTTGAACCCTAACATCATAGGGAAAAATCCTATACCCCCACCCCACTCACACTCAACATGACCCCCACCATCCTCCCTAACCTACCTCCCTCACTCTTACACTATCCCCCTTTACCTTTTTCCTGGTTTATCCCCTATATATATCCAAACATGTGACCACAATGGACCCAATTAAAACTGTATGATCTTCTACAACTGATTCCATGGTGAGGGGGATGATTCACCACTAGCCAAATGAAGGAACGAAGCTCCATCCGAAGAACATCAAGCCAATTCCCCCATGATACCTATTGTTGTCCCTGAACAACATATTGTCCCATAGTATCCCCACTAAAGATCCAATGAGTGGTTTGATATAGACCAACCTCATATGCACCATGCCCTCCGCTTTCTATACCAAAAAACTATGTTTCACTAATACTTTTATAGACAAATCTAATGAGGACCTAAAAAACTATCGATTTTTTCATCCTCTCTATCTAGAATATTTTCTAGGAGGACTTATAACTCCACTATAACCTACATTTTATATCATGTATTGATGAATGTGAGGAGATGTTTCAGGAGCTATTTCATGAATTTCATACCATATTTGATGTCACCATTGCCATCCTCCACTTTAGACTAGGCAGGTAACCACATAAGATTTCCTTTACAGAATTTGGCATAGGCATCATGATTTATACTATTTTTTCGACATATGAGGCATTCCCTTCCATGAAGCATAAGCTGACAAATTCTAATTCAAAGAGGCCCTAGTGGTAGATTTCTTAATATAATCACACTGATCATGATCCAAGGATTATGAAGTCCACCCAAATTTGAGGGTCCGTGCTCCGCATCATATATATGGCCTTAACATATCCTAATTCAATTAGGCTAAGCCTCATGGTAGTGTTAGTTAGGTTGAAATCATCATACTCACTATAGTCATCGAATCACCTGATGTCAACATGGCATCTTCTTTCGCATACTACAACAGATCTCATGCATAGTGAATGTGTGGCACAATGATCGATGGATATTTCATTAGATATTTGGAATGTCATCTTGGAATTTTTTATGTCTCCCTTCCAATCTCATCCGTCGGCCCGATAGAATCCCTTGATTTTATTTTTCTGCACAAGATGTTGCTACTTACCAAAGATTTAGAGCTCTATTGGTGGGAAACGGAAGTAGTTAAGACTGCTGACTAGGAACTACGTGAACATTATATAGACCCAACACTCACCTCCGCCCAAACCCTATTGATATCATACCCACACATGTCCCCACCCATCTCCCAGTATCTACTACTACCACCTACACCATTTCTCCATCCACCCCTTCCTTCCCAATAGATCTCAAGGCTATGCACCTTTTCCTCCTATAGAAACTGTTTAAGATCTCACAATATTTGAACAACTCTATTTTAGAGCTATCCCATTTAACCACCCCTCCACCACCATCATATCCAATTGAATTTCATCCTCTAATGGAATCTTTCATCCCCTTATCATCTACCACCCCTTCCCCATCTACTACACATTCTCCATTCCTTCAGAGTTGATAGATAGTGTTTCCCTATAAGAGTATCTGATAGAGTATGCAATAAGGATAAAGGATGAAGTAGTCACCGCATCCACTGAGGTTTCATTCATCGATCCAGCTTCTAGACCCACATCCACACTCACGACCTATACCCCACCACCACCCATGACTCAAAATTCTATTAGAATCGAGGCGCCACCCTCCACACCTGATCACCCATCCCCATCATCCATTTCATTCATTGAACATGCAGGGAAAATGAAGAAATAGTTCATTTAGAAGTGGACTATATAAATTTTTCTTGATACCATTTATTTCTCTTATTCTTACCTATAATCCTCCACCATTTTTTTACTATCAGGGTGCACATTTTTTGGTACTATCTATATTCTTGTTCAAGATGTATCATTTCATGTCTTATATTTAAGGAATAATATTTATATATATATATTACATGTCTTATTTTTAAATTCATTACACTATTATAATATCCATTTTAATCTCATCTATTTCTTCTATAGTCAGTGATGTGACTTTGTAACAACCCCATATTCTGTGAAATATTTTTTTCAAATTAAATTATCTTTTCGATATTTTTCATTTTAGCTGACACTTGAAACATTTATATATATATATATATTAAAAAACTAAGTAAAAAATAACATGAAATACCAACATGGATTATGCTACAAGAAATACAATCATGGCTTATGCAACCTACAACACAAACTTGGAGTGTGTTTCAAATGACACCGATGTTTCTAGGAAACATCATTTTATTGTCAGTTTAATTTAAATGAGTTAATTATAAACTATTACCTAAATTTAGTAATATGAATATTTATAATGAATTTTTAAATATTATTTATATTTGATTCATATAGATAAAATGTATTAATAATGAAAGATATGTTTTTTATTAAATCCATTCTATGTTAAAAAATATCATTTTCTCAAATGAACTAATTTTAATAATGAAATTATTTTTACACACATTTAGATATTTAATTTGATAAAATAAACATAATTTTTTGATTTATTATTCTGGAATTATATTGTGGTGAATTTTTTGGGGGTTGTTGAGAAACTATATTTCATTTTGAATACTAAAAAATACTTCATTTTTGTGAATAACTCTAATTTTGTTTAAATAATTATTAGTGATAAATTATATTTTACATTTTTTCTATGGTAAAATTTGAAGTATTTTCATATCCAAATAAAATTTAGGATATTATAATCAATTTAACATTGAAAATTGATGTAAAAACACAATAAACATGAGATCTTCATTCTACATTATTGACATATAACTTCGTGCCGTCTGTAGGAATAAAATAAATTTTTATGTTTCCACTTCTGTGGAATGATTTCAAAAAACTAACATAAAACATTGTAAGTAGTATAAATATTTATATTATCGTTATATAATTATTATTTATGACCAAACTTATTACAAAAGGTGATGAAAATTAATCACAGCGATTAAGGCCAAACTAAACATAATTAGGGACTAAACCTCAATGTTAGGGCCCCAACTGACCTATCCACCGGTCCAAGACACAATTGTTTGTCCATTGTTAGTTTATAAACTATCCATTATTTATATATGTTGGTTAGTTATGACTTTTTAATGTAATAACATGTCTACACATAACATACTTTTCAAAAATTCTGTGTGTGTCCTTTTCCTTCCATATAAAAGCCCACCAGATCTCCCACTCTATAAAGCCTATAAAAACTCTTAGGTTTGGAAAATATATAGCAAATAAACATCCATGAATTACTCCTTTACATCTATAATACATCCCATGCTCATAAGTAAATCCAATTAATCTTTTTGGAAAAATCCAATTGGAGTTACCTGATTAAGAGGAAGCATCTTCACTCAATTCCTTTATTCAATTTTCCATCTCCAACCCCCTCAAACTCCATTTAGTATAAAATAATATAAATAAACAAGTAACCAAAATATTATAGTATATTTTATGTAAAGGTTTCTTCCTGAAATTACACAAACCTACATCTAATGGGTAACGATCATACCATTTTGTTGTACAGCAAACTGCTGCCTTAAGAAATGATGATTGTTCATTTCTCCATTATCAACTACCATGGAAGGAATTATGATGGTAAATCTATTTATATATTTTATATATTAAATTATTTATATATTTAATCTTAATTATTCATTTTTACTACCCATATCTCATCACTTTCCATTTTGTGTTAATATTATAATTTTTATTGAGGAAGTATGGTCTATCGCCACTTCCAAGTGATATGATTCATTCATAAAGAAAATGGATTTTATTAACGGTGGTTTTAGTGAATATATAATATATACATATGGTATAATAAAAATATTTGAATTATAACATATATATATACATATATAGATTTTATGTTCATTCTATCAACATAACAATTAAACGGAAATAGCGATCACGTGTATGTACGACCTACCGTCTCCATGAACGGTGTATTCCATTTCAAAAATATATATTCTATAATTTATTAAAATAAAAATATAATTTATATAAGTGATACTTATATAATTTGTTAAATTCTTTAAATCATGATATAATGTATAAATATCAAATATATAACAAATTAACACACATAGGAATAATAAATTGAATATTACCCGAAATGATTCAATAACATATGGTTGTTAGAATGAAGGTAATATAAGTGTGTAATAATACCATATAAGATAATATATACAATTATAGGTGTTCTGAATTCGTATGATGATATTCAAGATACAAAATAAGTGGATTTCATCTCAATTTTTATTCCCATTAGATACATGGTATGTTCACTAACCATTACTTTTGTGTGGTGTGAGTACATAAAATGATTTTATTATATGTATCTTATTCCAAAATAAATTGTATTAAAATATCTTTTTTATGAACTTTAATTCATGTAGTTTAATTTTAAAATGTTTCCAAATGGTAAAAAAGTTTTTAGGCAAATTGCATTCTATGAGATTCATGTTTTGATATGAACCTAAAATCTTTTTCAATGTGTGTACACTTCAATTTAACATGTTATTTCATTAATATAATTTTATTTAGGATATTTGAGGACCCATGTAATATCATATTCTTATAGGGAGATAATGAACCCATGTTACCTTGTTATAAGATTTTATTGGGACAATCTCATTGATTATTGAAATTGTTTATGTTTATGCTTCCATTGATAAATTATTATTTTCCACATCTCAATAAATTCATGAATTTGTTCTAATATATTTATTCATGATATATTCATGTAGTGGTACCATTTTATACTCTTTAGTACATAACATATTTCAGAAATGGTTTTTATGAAAGCCTGACTTTACACACTGTTCAATTAGAAATCTATCTTCCATAAAAACAATGTTTTCTAAAAATGGTAAACTATAATATTCTAATAATATCTTAGTATTATTAATGTACATCTTACCATTTTTTTCATTTACCAATGTTTTCTAAGTAATATTTTGGGATCTTTTTGAACGTGAAAATTTCCTATCATTTTTTCCATAAAAAATGAATGTTTTTACCTCATACAACATGTATTAGTATCTCCTCAAACAATCCTTTGAAGCTTTAATTTAATGTTTAAAGATTATTTTTTAAGAAATTTTTTTTAAAAAAAAATTCAAGGAAAATGGTCTTCAAAATGTTTTTAAACTTCTTTTAAAATTATTCATGGAAAATGGTTTTCAAAATTTTTTCAATATTGTATTATAAATTTTGAAGGAAATTTATATTCAAAATTTTTCTAAACATAGTTTATATTTCTTAAAGGTAAATGGTTTTCAAAACGTTTTCGAACTTCTTTTATTGGTTCTAAGGAAAAAGTTTTACCAAAAAAATTTCAAGCCATAATTTTTAGTTTTCAAACTATTTCAAATGAAATTTTTATTAAAAAAATTTCAAGAATTCATTAAAAGTTTTAATTGTATTTTCAAAGAAAAATGTTTTTAGACATTTATAAAGGTTATTTTATATTATTTCTAGGAAAAAGTTTTTCTAAATAATAAAAACTATTATTTATAATTTTTCAATGTATTTTATAAGAAAATTATTTTAAAAATGTTTTATTTTCAAATAAACAAAATTTCAGATAAGAATGTATATTATCCCCACGAAATGTTTTTTGAATGATATTTAAAAACAATTTCTTATATTATATAAAATATTTTTATGTTACTCATTCCATATTAGGAAATTATATAAAGGTTCTATTCATATTCATTCTATTAATGAGTTATTCATAATTTTATTGTCTTTAGGAGACCACTTTCTCTTTCATAGTTCATATGTAATGAAATGTGTTTATCTCTCACAACTTATATGTTTATGAAATCCATTTCTCTTTCACAGGTTATTCTTTTGATTAAATTATTATAAAACCTTTATTTTTTCATAGGTTGTGATATGATTACATGTCTATAGTAATCAATTAATTTCATGTGTGATGATATGATTATTTATTATCTTATTGAACATGAATGTGTGATTTCATTATGATATTGGTGAGACCTATATCTTCCTTTAATTCATTGGGTAAATATTTATATCACCTAAGATAAGATAATATGTTCCTAGGAGAAAAGCATGACACCTAATATAACGATGGGAGTGAACCATGACTACAAAGATGGTATGGGGAGTGAACTAATTCTACTAATATGGAATTGGGAGTGAACCATGACTACTAAGATTGAATGAGGAGTGAAATAATGCTAGTATAACAGTCATGGGAGTGAATGATGACTACTAACATGATATAGGGAGTAAACCCATACTACCAAAATGGTCATGGAATCTATGACATCGATTTTATATAATTCCTATTATTTTCTTATGTTTTTTCAACAATGACATGTTTTTTACTATGTTATGCTTTTGTTGATTATTATTTTAATTTCATTATGAATAAAGCATTTCGAAAATTAAATATTTATTATGATCTATAATATACATGGTATTATCTTCAAATGGTATTCTCAAGTTCCATACAGTTTTGGTGATGTTATGATTTCACATTTTATTTATTAACCATTACTAATCATCTAGGATCACCCCTTTATTTTGTTTCCTTTAACCATGTAATTAGTAATGTTTTAATGTAGAATTACTAAAGGTGGAGATATTTATGGGATATGTTGAAGGTCTTCCACCATGACATAAGATTTTGTTTCTTGTTTACGAATACACTAAATTAGTATAGTCCTCAAGAATGAATTTTTTTAATATATTGAATATTCCTATAAGATTATTTAATATCCATTCATTCAATGCATGGGTCTATATTTCTTGTTCCATAATCTACCCTTGTACGATGATTGAATCATCACCTGTATGATGTCAAGTGATATCTTTATGATATTTTACATTAGATTCATCCTTAACATCCACCACCACGTTCTAATATACATTTCCTAACAAATAATTTTCAAGCTTGGTATCTCCTTAAGTGATAAATCCCGCCAAATGACCATGAGATATAGATGATACTACCACAAGTAATTGTAAAAGATTATGGAGAGTTGAGCCGATGGACAATGATGACTAATACATGGGACGGTTTATCTGGTTGACAACATCATTGTTAGCTCTTTATTGGAGGCAACCCCTGTTTGGTCTCTTTTTCTCATATTTTCAGTTATTCTCTTTTACTATTTATCCTTATATAGTTTTCTATTTTTATTCATGAGTCACTATAAGGCTCATTGAATTCATATACAAGTATTTATATCAAATGTATTCGTTTTTCATTCTCTATGTGTACATTCTATTTTACTAGTTAAAATGTTTAAATCATGTGGACTATGCTTTATATAATGAATAATTTGTATTTATAACCAAATTTTCCAGTAAACAAATTCTAAATTCATGATTTTTCAATAATTTCATATGGTATTCTAATATTTAATAGGAGCAATTGATTCCTTAGAATTTTATTTTATAAATTCCCAAATAAATTTATACCCTTTATCTAATATAACCCACCCACAGTTCTTCAACAAACATTATGGCCACTGTCTCATGCTATTCTTGGGGGAGTTTTTCTTGATTTTAAATTTTTATACACTTTAATTTTTCCTTGTTTTAATTTTGGTAGTGGAAAAGTTTCATTTGGAAGCATTTTTACAACTTAAAACTCATCACACCCATTTAAATAAAAAAAAGTTATGACGAAAAATATTGGAATTCCATTTTTTTCTCTTATTTATATTTTTTGAATGATGAATGACTTTAGTAATTTAATTAAAAATAAAAGTACAAGTAAATTAATTTTAATTGACTTATTATAAGATTTTATACGTTTAGTGACTGTCGGTTTTATATATATACTCCCATTCCTAATAGGATTGTGATCCTGCGATTGAATATCCTTTTATGAGCATATTTATTGAGTGACACATGGGATATTGAAACCTATGAGAACATTCATTGAGATTTTATTGAAGTTATGAGTAAAAAAATTCAATTTTAATATGATTGAGGAAATATTTGTTGACTTACATTTTCCTAGGACCTTTCTTTCATCTTTTCTTCATTAATCCCATAGTTTCCTTGAATTAAAAAAATAGGATGCATGTCGTTACTTTGAAAAGGTGTGGGGGGATGTTTTTCATCTAGAGTAAAAAATATGGTTTGGCTGAGGCGATGTATTATGCTACTCATCACACTATTTATTTTTATCCATGAGTAATTATTTATTTTTCACGCCTCTACTGTTCCATAATAAAATAAAAAAAACAATAAAAATAGATTTAGGTTTTGTATTAGAATGTCTAAAAATAACCTTTTCAGAATGAACTATTTTCTTTTCTTAAAAAGGATTGTGACAAGTATCCCATTTTTAGACTTCTTTAACCTATCTCTTATCTCTATTTGAGGCTGTTTTGTTTGGATTTTTTATCCTTGTGTTCTACTTTATTTATATGGGGCTTGTTTACTTAGTTTTAATCATTATCTTTCTTTGGAGTGGTTTTATTTTATATTTTCTATTGGTATGAAGTAGCATGTATCCTATTTTCAATTTTTTCTTCAATGTTTTTTTTGATGTATATTTTTTCGTCGCTTGTTTTGTGGAGTGTTGGCCTTGAGTGGATTAATTTGTTTCTGTTTTTAGAAGCATGATTTTATCATGGGTGCAGTGCATGATCCGAAGAAGTCGGTTACTGACTTTTCTGGGGGCCTGTAGGTGTCTTCATTGATAGGTTTATAGAGTCTTTGATAAAGATTTGATCATGCTTATATAGAAGGTGTCTGAAAGCCTTCTATTGCAAGATTTTTTATGTAGAATATTCTTTTTTTCTTCCAGCACCCACCATATTTTAATGGGTGTTTTTTTGTTGATTTGGTTTTTGTTCCTTTTAACCATAATCATACCCACCAATCGTTTTTTTATTTTCAAAAGCCGGTTAAAGGGGAACCGAAACCCCAAGATACAACCACAAACTCAAACCGATCACAGCCATACAAGGATCAGAAAACATACCAACACAGATTTACATATCATCCAAGACAAAATCATCTCCGCTTCCCCTTCCTGACTCATCATCTCTAGTAGTTGTGGCTGTTTCCCATCCTGGAGTCCTCTAGTAATGAGCACTATTGACACGATTCCTGAGGTGATCTAAAACATGGTAATCTGGTTCCCTCCTTTTAGAGATTATTCATTTCACTATATACCCACCTACCCACATCCTCAGAGACATTTAAACCTAATTTTTATGTCCTCATGATGGATTTTTTATTTCCATTTTCAAAGTGGAGATGATATAACCAATGAAAGACTATAGATAGAAACATGTACTAAAGGTATGATGATAATTTTACTTTAATTTTACATTTTATGATGAGATAAAATTCATTGTGAGGTAAATTGAAAATGGGTATATAAATTAAGTGATAGTTAATAAATTGTATCCAAATTATTAATAAATATTTTAATAAAATGAGTTATGGGGCCTGAAATATTTTATATGTTGGGATGATTCTAAAAACCAAATTTTTATACGTACAATTAGTTTTATTTACCTATATATAATGAATGTTTCCTATTATAATAATTCCTTACCATTAGAAATCCCTTTTGTGATTTTTTTCTTAAGGAAAAGAATATTCTCAAGTGTATATGAATTTGATACTATGAAATAATATATACATTTTCTGTCATTTTATTTAAAAATATCCATATTTTACTCAATAATACTCTATTTTTGTGATGTTTATTTTAAGAAATAGGATTTCATTTTTCTCAAAGAAAAATATGGAAAAACAAACCAAAAATAACCATTACACAACATGAAACACCATTATGCAATTTGTAGTCATCTTTTGCAGTATATGATAATTCATGAGGAATATTGGGAATTAATTACAATACATAAATAGATTACATGATATAAATCACAGATATATGTCATGTAAATTTCAAATGAAATTCTTGCATTCAAGATCTAGACTGATGGAAGATAAATGTAATGTAGAATATTTTCATATTTTGAATGGAGTAAATATCCAAATCTAAAATATTTCAGATGAGATTCACACGAGATTATTGAATATTTAATATTTGGGTAGAAACCCTTGGATTGGAATTACACGATGTGAATACCAAATACACATCCTGTAATATCCAAACCATTTAACTAAAGTATCCGTTTCGAAAAGAATATTGTGATAGAATCCGGTAGATTCTCCCATTTCACTCATTCTTCTCTATCTATTTTCTTCCACCTGATCCTCCTAAACTCATTTTTCCTCAATTATCTTCATTTTTTCCATTTTTTTCTTTTTTATAGATTTATTTAAGAATATTTCTTTACTTTTTTCATCACCAACACCATTTTATGTGTGTTATTTGTTTCGATCATCAATCTATTACAAATCCTTGATGTGTTTGATATTATTATTATTTTAACTGGGTATTGGATTATAATTGTGATTCATCCAAAAATTATATTGATTATTTATATTTTCATGTTTATTAATTGGTTAATATTAATCCATTAATGTTCATTAATATCTAAATCCCAATTTTTATTCGTGTGTTAATCATGTTTGCAATTCATTATCTATTTTTAATGGATTCAACCGTGATTGGATAAACTACATAGTGTAGGGAATGAGAGTATGGGTGTTTTAATATAATTTATCATTAATTATTTACTTATTAACCCTAATGAATTATAATCATGTTAAACATTCATTGTTTATCCAATTATTTTATGCAGTGATAACCATGGGATGTTTGATGAATGACCCTGTCCATATTAGAGTAGAATAAGTTATGACCAATAACCTATGACACTATATTCCTTAGAAGGTAGTCTTGATGCATCCAGGTTGCAACTATCAACAGACCATGTATTTGATATCTCTTTTATAGATCTAGTTGGATTTACCATAACAAACTAGTGACATTTTCTTCCTTTACAATCTAAACAATAGGATCATACCATGTTAGAATTAAGATAACCCTTTTTCCTGACACCTAAATTGATATTTATGCATTCTTTACCACTAATCTTAATCCATATATCCATTTTCATTAGTTATTCAAATTTTCATCCACCATTTTGGAACTCATACCTAAAAATGTTATATGTCTTAGGTCCTACAAGCCATTAAAAATACTCATGGGACCGACCCTGCACTACCACTATAATGTGATCAATTTTCATGTGTATTTTCAAAAAAATATATCTAATATTACCAATTATCATTAGAATAAAATGACGTTTGTGGGAACATCACCAGTCATGTAGATCCATATCTACCTATACAAAACCCTGATCTAAGGAGGACTCTTAAAAAACATTCTACTAAATATAATATAAAATATTTATTTACAAGTAAAAAATATCTAAGTATCAAAAAGAAATAAATATTTAATTCAAGAAATATTATGCTTTAATTCATGATATATCAGAAGAAGAGATCTTTTGAAACTCTCTACCAAGTTTACCACTCATGTTATGACCACCCAATCACCATTATACAATGACACACCTAATGATTGGATGGATACAGAAATCCCTAGTCTGCTACTCAAAAAAATATCATTGTTTTCATTTTATCACAAACCAACTCAAATCATCCATCCATTGATCTCTTGTTTCAACCCATAATAAATCCCATGGGCTATTCTAAATCACCAAATTCTATATAAAATACCCTCTAAATCATAAAATCAAATTGACATGGTTTCCTATATAAGTCAAAGATAAAGATCAATATAAGGATTTTAATTACCACTATATCTATAGTATTTTCATGCTCAAGGAGTGAAGAAACAACATAAACATTCTTAAAACATAAAACAAAAAAATACGCATTTTACTATCAATATTATCCAAGGAAGCAATATGATGACTAGGTTTTTTCTATACAAATATTTTGGAATACTTTATGAAATATTTTGTAATCTATACACTATATTGGGATGAGATTTCAAAGCCCAAAGTGGCCCAGTCTGGATACAGTAGAAATATAAAATAATATTATATCATGCACATGTAGTTTACCTAAGATAATATTAAAAATCAGTAATAGAGCCTCAACTATTAAATATGAGACTAAAATTAAATATAGAATGTTAGTTTTTCCAAAGGTGTGATATAAAAATTGATTTTTTTTTTCTATCTGGTATAAGATACATCAGGGTGGAATAAAAATTAAATAATTCATTTAATTCATTTATTTATTTTTATATACTAACAATAAAATCTTAACTATATAATTTCTCTTATGGAAAACTCCTATAGATGTCCACAAAAAGCTAAGGATAGAGAGAGGAGTCTTCATGTGTTCATTCTTGAAATATTCATAGTGAAACATTGACTGGAAATTGATATTCGAAGAGTGTTTATGGATCTCATGAAATTTTTTGATGTAGATTCTTTCTTCATCAGTCGCCAATTAAATCCAATGGTGTGGTGTTTTTTTCAATATCTAAATTATTTTTTTATCACATGGTTAAATTAGAACAAATTCACTAACAGATTGATTCACTAGTCAGTAATATTTCCTGGTATTAATTTACCTTCATAAGGTTAGGAATTTATGGAATTCAATATTTTCTCCTTGGGTTTTCATTAATCCTACTAATGGAAAAAAACTCAGTTCATCCTTAATAATAGATCAGGGTCATTGCTCTTGTTGTTTTTTTCCTTTCCTTTCATGTGCATCACATGTTTGTTGCTGGTATTTTTCATTGGTCGATGGTTCAAAAATGACGATTGTATTATCATTGTGTGTCCATTATTTGATTAAATGGATTTTCACCATGAGTTTAGGATCATGATCAACAGATTGATCTTGGTGGGACGATGACATCAGAGGATCAGAGTTTGATTTGGAATATATTGGTGTTCTCTATTATGTAGTTGGTCATGTGGTGACATTGTAGTGAAATTAGTATTATTTTTTGACTATGGGATGTGACCAAAATCCAACATTATAATATTATTAGCATTTGTGAACCTCTGATATGGATAACATGGGGAGATTCATGGTGTCTTCAGTTGAAGCGATGGTACAAGTGGAAGATGAATAAAGATTCCGCAGCTTCCAGAAAAATACTAAATACATTGAATTTAGTCCAAAGAATACATTTCATGTGGGACCCTATCTATTGTGTTCGGGTTTTAGTGAGAATAAAATATAACATGTTTTGTGGGACCTACCAAATTTATTGTTTCCCATGGTTGGTGGTTCGATGTGTACCCTATTAGAATACAACCACATACATGGCCATCCACAAGGTTATGTCCATGATACATGGGATTAAGCATATATTATGATATAGTTAGCTAAAAAAACACATCCAAAGTACATTGGAACGACCTGAAGTACATAGGAATGGGATAGAGTCTACAAACCTTGTTATAAGTCACATATCGATTGTCGACCTGACCTTTACATGAAATGAATCCGAAAAGGATATTTTTTCTATATGAGAAAGGTAGTTTTCATGTGAGAATGTGTTGCAAAGGTAGAAATGGGGAAGGATTGAAACATCATGTACTCACAGTACATGCCATGGAATTTCACTTAGGCAGTTCGGGGGCCCCAACCTCATCAATGTGGTGTAGTATCTCTGGGTCCATTCCCTTGGTCCATCCCAAAGAGGTTATAGCGAGTCATTTTATTCTAATCATATGATTTTTATCCCCACTACATGATTAGTCTCATATATAGATTTGGAATACATCCACGTAACCCACATATTGATACTATATCATTTCCTCATCTTCCCTAGGCTATATTTCCTGAATCGTCATGGTCAACTTGTGTAGTCTTATGATCACCTACATAGAAGGTTATTCCTGGTAGGGGAAAATATATTTCTGATGCTCTAGGTTAGATCTCCCATCTCTATATAAGGAGCATCAGAGATCCAGAATATAGATATTTGGGGAGGCCTTGTCAGAATGAAATATCATATTACCACCACCAGTGATAGTGTGGCTCTTATTGTGAGTTCTCAAAAATGAGTGTTACCTTAAATCCTTAATCATAATCTTGTGGATGGCAGTATGGTTGATACCACTTGGAGACTTGGTGTCTATTATGACAATATCTAGGAATTCTAATTTCATTATTTAGTATTTTTATTGATTAATTTTCATGATTTGGGGATGACTACTCTCCTGAGGATTTCTGGTCAGTTATTGGGAGTCAATATAGTTATTTCTATACGCACTATTATATTTTATTTTCACACACATATCAGGATTTATTAAAATAGAATTCCATTTGGTAGAGTCTTATGAAGAATAATAGTATGTGGTAAATATTGAGATAGATAAACCATGTAATGGGATAGTTATTTAATTTGAAAATAGTCCCTTCTATCATAGTAAGTTGGATTTTTTTAGTTTTAGAGGGATTCATTTTTTCCATTTATTCTATTCTACATTTTTTATAATCAAATGTGGGATTGAGGTTATACATTCATTATTGTGTTATTTTCTATTACCATTCAATATTGTATTGGTGTTTAGAGACGAGTATGTGTGTACACATACAAAGGTTATGTCCACCCCTGTGTGAGATATACCTACATGGAACTTTTTTTTATCCCTTCGCATATTAGAGGTGGTCTTAGGATCTCAAACTTTTTTTACCACAATCCATGAAGGCCTAAGTGGTTCTAGTCCTAACAGAGTGTTATCACTGGGAGATTTTGGTCTTTTTTTATATGGGTTATGAGAAATTCTTGGGTTATAAAAATAACCCTATGTATTTTAAGAAAGAGACTGAATGAGGGATTGGTAGAATGATAACTGTATTCTGGATCAATGATCAGTGTCGTTGAGTGTTTCCTCACAAACAAAGTATGTGGATATTTCAAATGGTCCTGATTTCAAATAATTCTTCCTCAGCGGCCGATCCAAAAACCATTGTAGGGAACTTTTTTTTGTAGATTATTTCACTATGTTGATTAACCCTAACTAAAATTGAATTACATATTTAATAGATAAATTCAAATTTTGATGTTTATATTTTCAACTGGTTTTTATCTTCCTAGGTTTTAGGGTTTATAATAATTGATTATCTCTGTTTATTTCCCATTTTCATTTTTTAAAAGATAATAGATTATGTTAAACCAGGATGTTGGTTGATATTGGTTCCACTTGTTGTGTTTTTTTGAATTTCTCCCACCATTTATCTCATATTCATCAATGGAGTTTAAATTTACCAAGGGTTCAATAAATTGCTGATAATTGTTTTTTTAAACTGTCCATTGGTACAACTTCTCAATTTTGTATGTTCGTTTTCACTATCAACAAAGCAATTTTTGTTTAATAACAATTTTGGATAGTCCAATGAAATATTAGAGGATCCTAGATTTTTGGTTTGAAATTTTAGATATACAGATCGAAGTCTGGTGATTCCCAAGTGGATTGGTTGGAAACAATTCTTCCACTTGTGATGGATGGGATTGGTCTATCCCAAATCTATTTTTATTAGAATATTCTATGATGTAATTAGTGGTATAAATGGTGTGGGAACATATTTATGTGGCATTATAGAATCTCATGAAAATTAAAAACAACAAGACATTTAGTTTAGAGAAAGAAAGGTTGTATAGTCCCCTATGTGCAGTGGATTGGGTTTTCATGTTTTGAAAAATATCATATGTAGTGTGCTGGGTTAAAAAGTCATGTGACCCTTACACATCCATCTTGGTGTCTACAGGGAGTACACAACCAGAAATCTGTATGTGCTTAGATGCCTTGTGCATCAAATAACACAATAAGTACACCGTCAAAGACATATCGGTGTGTACATGTGGTACATACACAATGTTTCAATGTGACCCCACATGATATATGTGTTGGGGCACAAATTGTGTACTTCAGATGTATATAGGAACGGAATTATGGAACATGTCGACTTCTGGTCTATCCCCTACACTTTTTTTGGATTAAATTACACCCAATGTACATTGGAATGTACTCGGACACTTCCAGTTTCAAAAGTCATTCCCTGAGTACACATGCATTCCATATGTACATAAGAAATGGTCATATAATAGGTTCTTGACAAATAACATGTCTACTTCCACTCAGATCTGTAAACACCATGTATCATAGAATAATATGAGTATATATTAATAAATCCATGTTGTGAGAGATGATGAGACATAGAGTGACATACCATCTACCCTATGGGACATAATGTGTGCTTCTTTCGAGGAATGTTATATCCTTTTATCAACTACACTATTTATCTCCTTCATTCAAAATCAAATACTGGAAAGTGACTGTTCTATCCTATGTATCACTTCATATAGAATGTGATGGTGACCTTTGTGTCAGTAGTATAGATTTTATTTGAGGATATTCTAGAGGGAAAATTCTTTTAAGGATACTTAGCTAGAAGCAATGATAGGGTGTGATAAAATGAGTTTTATCATGGTTGGTAACAGCACACCCCCATCACATCAGAGTGTGGGTCCCTCATTCTCTTTATATGTATGGCTATAAACCCTATTACTACATATGGAATGGGTCTATTATCTACCGATTGGACCCCCCCCCCCCATTCATCGAGATATAGTAGTGTGTGTGGGTTCTTTTGGAGTAGCACCTCCTCCACTTTAAATCATACTAGTGATGTGTGGTCACTTATGATTGATTAATATGAGGTATCCTAATATTCAAAGATTTTTTATAGTTTCCACTGACATATGATGTGAAATATTGTGGAATGTTTCATCCATTCTATATCTTTTATTGTTACATGGGTAGTTTAAAATTAGTGAAGATTTTATTTGAGTTAGCTATTACTCAGTTTTAGATCACAGTAGAGAGGTAAAAACCCCACTACAAAGATTCTGTTGGGGTTTTTATTATTCTGGTCATCAAAAATTGACCGTTAGACAAGCAGACTAACTCATCATTCTTAGTTGGGCTGTGAAGTAAGAGATCTTCTTTCCCTCTTTATTTTACAATTCTTAGAGAGATTATTTTGATTCTTATGGTTTTTGATTCATATTATGATGAAAATTATATCAAGTTGTTTTGTTTAAAACAACATATATATATATATATATATCTCCCTTTTATGCTTCATGTTTTATGATTTTGAGGTGTCCCGTGAGGTATATTTATATTCACCTCTACATGGGATCTTCAAAAACATATAGCGTCATAGGCATGTCACATTATTTTAATTGGAGTTCATGGTTGAATATGATTAGGTTGAATTTCATTATAGATTAGTACTTCTAGGAGGACATCATATGGATCCATGAATTTATATTTCATATCTTCCCATATGTTGTTATTTGGTTGGGATATTTTCCATTTTGGGTGGGATTATATCGTTCCCTTAAAATATATTATTGTTCTATTTATTACACTATGGTTTGGGATAGATATCATAGTTTCTTTCATATTATTTGTTTATTACCTTTAAATAATATACTAGTGTATGAAGATATATATATGTGTGTTTAGGTACACTAGGTAAAACCACCCATGTTTGTAATATTCCACCTCGATGGTAGTAACAAGCACCTAACCAATTTGAGGTTTTTTTGGAGACTAATTCTTGGCTCACTATCAAGAAGGTGATCCCCCATGGTCTAGGTCCTGAAATCTTGGTATTAGAAGCGGTCATAATATGAATTCATAATGAATTTTTATGGACATTATTTTTTAGTTTGGGAATTAGGGAAACAATGATAAAGTGTCTCATGTTTAGCTCTCAAGTCAGGGAAACCAATGTTAGTGTAGCGGCAAACAAATTCATTCCTCTATATCAAAAAACCTACATGATGACTCAAAACATGGAGGCACTGGTTAAAATAAAAACACCAGCACATACATCATATAGGAATGCATTTTGATTCAATTATCCTTCATATGTATGATCCTTATATATTATCTTTGAACACTCTAATTTTCAATAAATTTAATAATGTCTCGATTAGGATAGATAGATTGGATTATGATATAGTGTTGTTAATATTTAAATTTTAGTGAGAGACTTTAGCTATAGGACTCATTCGTGACATGTTTTTCTATGAAGGCATAGACCAGTGCTTCCACAAATTGTGTATTACATAGAACAAATTCTATTGGACTAGAAATATGATCACCCCATGATAAAAAGTGTATAGATCAAATAGGAGGGTAAAATAAAATTTTAATTCTTAAATCATTGTATGTATTATAGTAATATATACCACTTAGGTGTTGAGGTGATCAATACCTTCATGAAGTGGAGAATTGTCTTGAGGTGTTGGTCCAAATTTTCCATCATGTGCAGAAACCACCTGACTGGATGTTTACACTCACAATCAGTCATTGTTTTGGATCCAGGAATTTCACCTTGTACTAATAAAAGATTACATCCGAATTTTGAGTGTTCATCAAGAGTTTTTGAGAAATAATTCAAAATTTTTTCTGGTGGGACAGACCCACATCATAAGTGGTATAGGTATATCATTAACATGTTCCTGGACGGTTCCTCAAGGTTTGGACACCTCTATATGCAAAACATTGCAGTGAGAAGGAAATTATGGTAATCTATAGATTCATTTTTTGGTGATGATTGGCATGGAATTTGGACCACATTCTGTAGGGACTCTTCACTAAACAAAACATAATTTTATTTTTTGATTTAACACCATGTGTTAAGTCATTTTCTCCCAATGTAGATAGCTTCTTGGTTTGGTGAATGAGTTTATTGTACTTGTATGTTTGAGGTACTTTTTTGGGATGGTTTTAGATAATGCTCTAGTTGTCTATAATAGAATGATTTTGGGATGGATAAAATAATGTTCTTGGGGATAATGACCCATGGGAATCAAGGATGGTTCATGGTATGGCATGTTTCATATCTTATCCAGCTATTGTTTTATCACAAATTGGAAATATTTATTCCTGAATGACTACATCTTTATAGGGCCTCTTGATCCAATGGAGTTATTTTTTCGAAATAAAATTTATTTGTAGGATTTTTTTGATGTGGTTAATTGATCACATAATTCTTCAAATAGTGTGACAAAACTTTGTAATGAGAGAAATATCTACATTGAATAATTCTATTATAATAATGAGACCCTATATTGTTTTCCATAGTATGGAATTTTTTAAAACCATCCATCCTTAATTGACTAGTACCAGTGGGGGTTTTTGTGTACCTAGTTAGTGGTATTTGAAATTCCATCCATTGAGATAAGTACTACCAAGAATCTAAGGATGAGATTTCCTACAGGATGATACAACCAATCCCTTATCAATTGGAAAGTATGTCACATAGATTATTAGATTCTATGAGATAATAGTTTTCTAGAGTATTAGGTTGGTATGAGTAAGCCTTCCCTGATGATTTAATTGGATTAAAAACTCATTAAATGTTTTTTTTAATGTAGACCTACACTTAAGGATGTTGTAATATCTACACGAGCATTCCAGGTGACCCAATTGAGAAGTGAGAGCTATTGGTTTGGTTATATAATTTAATAGAGAATTGATGATTTTGTTGGCTATTAGTTAGTGGTGAAGTGGTTTTTAGATTTTGGCATTGGTTATGGTTATCACTAGCTCTGTGTTTAGGAAGAAGATATACTAAGGGTAAAATCATAGTGCTTCAAGTGATTTTTTAGTTCCCGGTGATACCATTCGACATGTTGAATGCCCCATTAGTGTTTTTATGACTTATGGACTTGGTCTTTATGCCCTTCAGGGAATAGTTCAAGTTCATCTTAGTAAATGAGATCCATCTGTACATGACATCAAAAATCAAGCATGTGATACACTTGGAGATGGTTATAGAGATTCGTAGAGTGTTTTTATTTTATGGGGAGCTCTCAAAGATTTAGTTTTTCATTTATTAGGTACACCTCATTAAATATATGGTCTTATACAAGGGATTAATAGATAATCCAAAAAAGGTTTAGTTAGAAGATTCATTGGAGACACATAATGAGATGTTCATTTATGAATATTCTTAAAATGAATATTTCCATTTTTTTGATTCAGCTGACAGAGAAGTTGAACAATTTTTTTCTTCCTATAAGGATGGAGACAGTCCAGAATACCGAAATTTAATGGTTGTTAACCCTCCAATTATTTAGGGATCTAGGATGGAATAATGTTTTGAAATATATTGTGGGAACCTGTTTATGTATTCATTGGATGGACAAGTTCTAGTTGGAATTGTGGAAGGTGGGGACAATGTAATCATAATTTCATTATTAAAAATTACACTAGTAAATTAGTGAGAAGTAGTGAGAAGGAGGTTCCATTTTATTCCCATGATGTATCATCTGTTTGGGTAGCCTCGGATGTAGTAGAAATATTTTGAGTTTATATCTCGATTTCTTCCATTCAAATTGGTAGGGGTCGAGGTGCCTGGTGAAAGTTGAAATGGGGGGTTTTCATTTTGGATTTCATGAAGGGGATCCCATGATCAGTGATATGTAATGAAAATATCAGATTGATTATAGGCCAACTCATCATGTTGGAAAACGCTTTTACAATATGAGATAAGATTCTAATATATATTTTGGAACCCCTATGTGTGCATAAGTCATTCCAGCTTCCTATAATCTCCCTGGTGATCATTGAATATCATGATTGTAACTTCACATCATGATTATAAAAAAATTTGACAGAGGAATTATTGTCTAGCCGGTGTTGATCATAGTACTTCTATATTAGGTTGATATCCTGTAAAACAGGACCACTCAAGTTATCAAGAACATGGCCTAGGTTTTTAGGATATTTTTTCCCTAATTGGTGGTTTAACTGTGACAAGTGAATTTTTTTTATTAAAATAGCTACCAATCCTCCATCAATGTAGCAATATTTAGAGACTTGTTGTTCATATAGGCTTAGTGGGAGTAATGGTTGAAAAAAATGTAGTTCTTCCAATAGTGTATGTGGACTTACCCGATATTTAAAGGTATTATTTGGATTGATTATGGTGGTGTTTAGTGTATGTTGAGGAGATATGATATTCCAGGAGATCTTGTATCAATGAGGGTTATTGAATTTTGGTTGGGGAGGATGGATATCCTGGAATTTCTATAAGGCCCCAGCCTTAAACCTTACATAATCTTGAGTTATTACAAGATTACACATTGAGGATCTTTTCGGGTTTAGAGTTTTAGAGAATTAGATCATAAAACTTTCATTACATTCCACATATAAACAAAGTGGTTACATAAAGATAGTATTCTTCATTCTCATCAATGGAAACATATTTAAAATAAAACATGGATTCTTTCTTGACACTTCCTTGACACTATCATCATATCATGTACCTTTCCCTGGACCTGTGAAAAACATTTCAAAAAAAACTTGGGATGAGCATAAAAAGCTCAGTAAGGGATATAAAAATATGGAAAGGAAACATGGGTACATATATACATAAGGATGAGATCATAATTTACCCATAAAATATAAGCACTTTAACATACCTCATCAAATCATGAATAAATCATAGAAATCATAAGACATAAAGGTAACTTGAGGCATTCATAACATTCTTACATAGGGAGTAACCCTCTTGGTTACGTTTGGAATACCCATCACAGTATATTCCCTAAATCTCTTAGGAGAAACCTTAAAGTTTCACACCTTCGCGTTACCCAATGCATTGGAGAGCTATATCGGGCTCACCCGCCCTTAGTTTATCACGGAACCACCCGTCTTCATAATAATGCCCACGAACCATAACATAATCGTATCACATAAAACATGCATAAAGGAAAAATAACATTTCCAAATTTCAATCACAAGATATCAATACAACACAAAAAACATTGTGAAAACCATTTTCAATACCAAAATA
The DNA here is from genome assembly GCA_963277665.1 of Viscum album. Classification (NCBI taxonomy): domain Eukaryota; kingdom Viridiplantae; phylum Streptophyta; class Magnoliopsida; order Santalales; family Viscaceae; genus Viscum; species Viscum album. Next base: position 1,121,333,727 of record OY728120.1, read on the forward strand.
AAAGAAAAGTAAAACATATTATTTATTTTTCTTTTAAAAAGAAGGTACGGCTTGTAGAGGAAGCCGAAACTCAAATAACGGTCACGACGGTGGAGAAGTCGTTGTCGCCGCATACGTATGAAAAAAACATTCCCTTTTATCGTTTAGTAAACGCTTCGTATAAAAAAGATTCCTTTTGAATAAACGTAAAAGTCAAAGGGGTTTATACACCGTATAAAAGAAAGTTGTGTATAAAATAAAATATGCCTCAATGAAAGGAGATTGAGATGAAGTCCCATACCTCGTATCCGACATGACCCGACCATTCTTTAATCTCCGGAATAATAAACTTGAGTTAATCTATACTTGCTTATGAACCTTTTTCAAGTTCATTATTCCTTTTATACCATGTTATGAACATCATGTAATCATTTAAGTTAATAATGTTCATTTTGTCGGTATTTGGTTCTTATGTCAAAAATAGACATCTTACACTTACATGTTGTTAATTTGGTCAATGGTTCATTATATCCAGAATGATATTAATGATTTGGATAAAATATATATCATATATATTCATCATATACATGTATTTATAATATTACATCACATTCAGAGGTAAGAAATGAAATGCACCGTTCATGGAGACGGTAAGCTGTACGTACGCATGAACGCTACTTCTATTTCTATTTCGTATATTCTGGAATGGAATCATAATGATATAAGAGTATATTATAATTCCAGTATAATAACATATATAATATCATTAACTTTATCATTTACACATTCCACATATGGTATTAACGAATCAAATCACTTTCAGGGGGCGGTAGTCCGCACATCCTAAAATGAAGATATCGTGTTTACCCATAATGGAAAGCATAATGGTATGCCCAAAATGAAAAAAAACAGATGCTTAAGGAAAACATAATCATATTATATATCATATATAAAAATAGTGACATCATAATGGCCACCTTTGAAGGTGTTAAATGAGTATTGAACAATCATCGTTTCGGGAGGCAGAATTTCACCATCCACGGAAACTGTATGTTCTTTAACCATTTGATGTATTTGTGTGAGAGTGTAGCACAAATAAATCTTATAACAACATCCTAGTATATTTACGATACTGGTGTTGTTACAAAAGAAGTAAATAAAAAGAGTTTAGGGGGTTGGAGAAGCAAAATAAAACAAATGAACATGAGAGAATGAATTGCCTTTAAAATTGTAACTCCTTTTGATTTGAGCCTAAAGGCTTCCTTTGAAAGGATTATGCCCAAAGGGAATCCTCTAGGATGAGGAGAGGGATGTGGAGAGATTAAATGGGCAGGTTTTGGCCGAGCCAAAGGCTTGAGGAGTGTGTGAAATGAGGTAGACGTGGGGGCCTTTTATAAGAGGAGATGAGGGGCACTTTTGGAATGTAAAGATAAGTTACTTTATTTTAAAAAGAGTTTCGGATTCAAAAGGTCCCACATTGCTATAATTCGTGGATAAGGTGATAAGGGTTCGAAATCCACCCATACAATAAGTTTTGGACATGTGTAGTTCATAGATTTTACATTATCTTTCCATTTTATTTAAATCGTCAAATAATGATGTCATCGCTGCATCATTATTATGTCATAAATAATTTAATTTACTTAATGTCTAAAAATTATAAAAAAAATACTATGATGTAGGAAATCTTTTTATATTTCCAATTACTATTTATAATCAAAAATATGATCTTTATAACCCCATTTAAAAATTGTTTTCGTAAAACATATTATGTTTGTGTCATTTTTACTTTTACATTAAATAAAAAGTTGTTAATGTCATTTCCCAACCAAAGTGGTTCCATGGGGTCCCCAAGTTGACCCATGGCTTTTCTTGGTCGGCCATGACACAACCAATATGTTTGGGACATATTTCCAGGTCATTTCATATTATTAAAGCATTATTTATACCTTAAACTACCCTAATTACCACTAATCGCGATAAAAAACTCAATAAATTACTATTCACCAAAAAAATATTTTAATCTCATTGAACCACATTTTACTTCTTAATGACAACCATGTTTGTCAGATTTTTGAAATTCAAAACACAATGATTGAAAAATTTCATTTAAATGGAAAATCAGTCTTTATAAGCACCACTTAGTGGTTTCACTATTCATCAAAAATTGAAGTTTTTCAGAAAATTAAAAATAATTCACCCTAAGCTATATTTGATATTCTGAATTCAAAAATGAAGTCTATTTTACAAAATTCAATACATATAAGTCACATTAATTAATTTAATAATTAATTCCCACTGTCAGAGCAAATAGCGTGTTTTTATGAAACAATAAGTATCAAAAGATTGACACTAGTTTAAGTCCAATTTCAAAGTGAAATTTATTCCAATGACCACCATTGGATTAAATGGTAAAAATATATTCTAATTCCACTTCAAAACCAATTCAAAAGATAATCTAATCATATAAATAAATTATATTAAGAAGCAGTTTTGATGTAAAATGCAGTATTTTTCACTATTCATTAAAAATGAACATTGTCAGAAAAATACCAAAAATTCACACAAAGTAAATTTTGATGTCCCAATAATAATGAATAAGTTTATTTTGACAAACATAGTTTATAAAATTGTCAAAATATAGATTTAAAAAGGGTTTTCCATCATAAGAAAGTAAAACAATCTTTTAAGAATATTAGTGTATTCCATGCTTAAGATTGGATTTATTTTCATTTTAAGCCTCTAAAACACTATCTTAATCATTAATAGACATAGATAAAAATATCTATTATTCATTACTTACATGGGATGTTACATCCTTCCCCCAATTAGAAAATTGCATCCCCGCAATTTATTTACTTATCGAATAAATGGGGGTACTTATCCCTCATTGCATTTTCAGATTCCCATGTTGCCTCTTCAATCATGTGGTTTTCCACAAAACCTTTACCTGGTGAATCACCTTATTCCGTAACACTTGATCCATGTGGTCAAGAATCTGGACCGGTTTTTCCTCATAAGATAGGTTCTCTTCCAACTGAACTACCTCTGGACTCAAAACATGAGATGGATCTGGCATATACTTTCTCAACATCGAAACGTGAAAAACATTGTGTACCTGATATAAACTTGGAGGTAAAGCCACTCGGTATGCAACTGATCCAACTCTCTCCAGAATTTCGTATGGTCCAACGAACCTTGTACTCAACATTCCTTTCTTATCAAATCTCATCACACTTTTCCAAGGAGAAACCTTGAGAAAAACATGACCACCTACCTCGAAAGATAGATCCTTCCTCCGGTTATCCGCATAACTCTTCTGCCTGCTCTGAGCTGTTCTCATGTGTTTCTGAATTAGTTGAACTTTTTCTGCCATCTCTTCTACCAATTCTGGTCCCATAAACATCCTTTCACCCACTTCATCCCAGAAAACTAGAGTTCGACACCGCTTCCCACATAATGCCTGAAATGGTGCCATCTGTATGCTGGAATGAAAACCGTTATTATATGAAAATTCAACCAAAGAAAGATGTCGGTCCCAACTTCCCTGATAATCCATAGAACAAGCTCGTAGCAAATCCTCTAATGTCTGAATTGTTCGTTCTGACTGCCCATCTGATTGAGGATGAAAATCTGTACTAAAATTTAATTCAGTACCCTACGACTTCTGAAGGCCTTTCCAAAAGTTAGAAGTAAACCTGGGATCACGATCCGATAAAATAGAGAAAGGAACTCCATGTAACCTGACTATCTCTTCAAGATACAAACGGGAAAGTTGATCAAGAGAGAAATAATCTCATATAGCAAGGAAATGAGAGGATTTGGTCAAGAAATCAACAATAACCCAGATTTCATTATTACCTCGAGATGTCTTCGGTAATCCAACAACAAAGTCCATGGATATGTTTTCCCATTTCCACTCTGGCACTGGTAAAGGCTGAAGCATCCCTTTAGGTAACTGCTACTCTGCTTTAACCTGCTGACAAGTCAAACACTTCACAGTATAATCAGCAATATCTCTTTTCATTCCATCCCACCAGTAATACTCCCGCAGATCTCTATACATCTTAGTACTGCCCGGATGAACTGAAAACGGAGAACTATGAACTTCACATAACCACTCTCTCTTCAACTGTGAATCACAAGGCACACACAATCTCTTCCCAAATCTCAAAACACAATCATTATCAATGTGGAATTCAGGCAACTTACCTTTCTGAACCAGCTCTACCTTTTTCTGCAACTCACTGTCTTGCTTCTGTGCTTGCTTGATTCTGCCTGATAGAGAAGATCACACTGATACCTGAAACAAAACAGAAGGACTTCCTGCACCGACAACTTCTATTCCAAAGTTCATCAAATCCTTAACCAAAGGATCACGTTCCAAACGCAACATTTCTAATGAAGCATTACTTTTCCGACTCAAAGCATCAGCCACTTTATTTGCTTTTCCCGGATGGTAATGAATTGTACAATCATAATCATTGATTAATTCTAGCCATCTCCTCTGTCTCATGTTTAACTCTTTCTGAGTGAATATATACTTTAAACTTTTGTGATCGGTATATATTTCACACTTTACTCCATACAAATGATGCCTCCATATTTTTAAAGCAAAAACAACAGCAGCTAATTCCAAATCATGTGTAGGGTAATTTACCTCATGAGTTTTCAACTGTCGTGAAGCATAAGCAATTACCTGATCATTCTGCATTAGGATGCAACCAAGTCCTTTCAATGAAGCATCACTGTATATAACAAACTCACCATTCCTGGAAGGTAGTGCCAAAACTGGAGCATTCACCAATCTTCTTTTCAATTCCTGAAAAAAATCATCACATTCTTTTGTCCTGATAAACTTAACACCCTTCCGAGTTAGCTTAGTTATTGGGCTAGATAACCCTGAAAACTTTCTAACAAACCTTCGGTAATAGCCCGCAAAAGCAAGGAAGCTACGAATCTCGGTTACATTTGTGGGTCTTGGCCATTCTTCCAGAACTTTTGTTTTTTCAGGATCAACAGTTATTCCATCTTTAGAAATAATGTGACCAAGGAAAGAAATTTGTTGCAACCAAAACTCACACTTGTTGAATTTCCCATACAGTTTCTCTTCTTTTAAGGTTTGCAAGATAACCCTTAAATGTCTTTCATGCTCCACTTTACATTTAGAAAACACCAAAATATCATCAATGAAAACCACCACAAACTTATCCAAGAACTCATGGAAAATTCTATTCATTAAGTCCATGAATACAGCAGGTGCATTGGTTATCCCAAAAGGCATTACTACAAATTCATAATGGCCATATCTCGTACAGAACGCGGTCTTCGGAATATCTGCCTCCTTTACCTTCAGCTGATGGCACCCCGATCTCAGGTCAATCTTTGAAAAAAAAACTGAGCTCCCTAGAGATGATCAAACAAATCATCGATATGAGGCAAAGGATATTTGTTCTTAACAGTGATATTATTCAAGGCTCTATAATCAATGCAAAGTCTCATAGAACCATCTTTCTTTTTAACAAATAAAATAGGAGCACCCCATGGTGATGTGCTAGGTCTAATGAAACCTTTCTCTTTTAAATCTTTCAATTTCTCCTTCAACTCTAAAAGTTAAATTTGTGCCATTCGATAAGGGGGTTTTGAAATTGGCTTAGCATCAGGAATTAAGTGAACAGTAAACTCAACTTCCCGATCTGGTATTATTCCAGGCAACTCATCAGGAAAAACATTAGGATTCTCATTTACCACTGGCACATCATTAATCTGGATAGTTCCTTTATTTTCAACGACGTGTGCAAGGTAACATTCATTTCCATCTTTTAAATGTTTCTAGGCCTCTTGATATGTTATCAAAAGTAAGGGTTCATTCCTGTAAACAAACTGAAAGTCTTTCTGAAAAGAAACTTCTTTAGCTCTACAGTCAATATTAGCAAGGTAAATAGAGAGCAAATCGATACCCAGGATAACATCAAACTCTACTAGAGGTAGAACAATAAGTTTTTCAAGTAGGTTCTTTCCACAGATAAGGATAGGAAGATTCTTATAAATTCTTTTTGCCTCAACATTTCCCCTAGGTGTTTTTACCAAAAGTTCAGGAGTCATTTCTTGAGATGGTATTCCCATTTTACTAGAAAAGGTTTCAGAGATGAAAGAATGTGTAGACCCCGAATCAAACAACACACTGGCATAATCTGAAAAAACAAACAAAATACCTGATACAACTTCATTTAATTGCCCGACATCTGCTGAAGTAGTTGCAAAGGATTTCACCACCCCTTTCTGCTTGTAGTCTAACTGCTTCCCATCACTCAAGATCTTCACCGGACACTCTTTTGCATAGTGACCCATCTCATTGCACTTATAACATTTCACTAACTGTAAATCAAATTTGTTCTCACCTTCACCTTGATCCTTTTCAGTGCAATCACGAGCCTTATGTCCCATCTTACCACATCGGTAGCACTTTCCAGAATTCAGGAGACATTCCCCAGCATGCCTTTTTCCACATTTATCACAAACTGGAAACTTAGTTCTCTTACCATCAGACATTTTTGAATAATTCTTACCTTTCTCCTGCCACCTCGGTCTCTTCTTCTACTGGTTGTTATAGAACACTTGGTCATCGGTAAACTCCATTTCCACCTTCTCAGCACATCGAACAAGATTTTAATAACTTTTAAACTCATGAGAAGCTATTTCCCTTCGATATTTTGGCTTTAATCCTGAGTAAAAACTATTGATTTTACTATCAAGGTCTCGGATAAAATTTGTAGCATACCTTTCCAATAGAGTGAACCTTTCTTCATAGGCAGCCACTGAGTCTTCTTCTTGCCTCAATTCCAAGAATTTCTTTTCCATCCTAAGTCGAACAGCCTTAGGAAAATAATTCTCAAGAAATATACCTTTGAATTCATCCCAGTCAAGTGCATCAATCTCATCGGCGTCCCTGATATTTTTAACCATAGACCACCACTGATCTGCTTCACCCTCCAAACGGTAAATAGCAAGACTAACCTTTTGATTGTCTGAACACCGCATGACATCAAAAATCTTCTCCAGTGCTTTAATTCACCCTTCAGCTAGCACAGGGTCAGATGATCCTCTGAATGATGGTGGATGTTGCCTCATGAAATGTTCCACCACTGACATGTTCCTCTGCGGTTGATCTGGCTGATCTCGTGCATGGATACCACCACCATTTATCACTTGAGTCAACTGCGCCATTACTGCGAAAAATTGTTCAGTTCCAATTCTGACCACCTCAGGATGCTGATTCGGAAGGTTATTTTCTTCTATATGCCTTCCTAGCACTGCTTCCCTATTTCCTCTGCGAAAAACCATTCTGAACAAACATGTCTTAGATGAAGCAACATGGTAATCTTTAAATGCTATATCATTTCAAAAAAATATTTTTGGATAATCATTTAATACAATTATAACTCCTAAAGTTATCTAAACCGACCTCGGATACCAACTATAAGGCCCCAGCCTTAAACCTTACTTAATCATGAGTTATTACAAGATTACACATTGAGGATCTTTTCGGGTTTAGAGTTTTAGATAATTAGATAATAAAACTTTCATTACATTCCACATATAAACAAAGTGGTTACATAAAGATAGTATTCTTCATTCCCATCAATGGAAACATATTTAAAATAAAACATGGATTCTTTCTTGACACTTCCCTGACACTATCATCATATCATGTACCTTTCCCTTGACCTGTGAAAAACATTTCAAAAAAAACATGGGATGAGCATAAAAAGATCAGTAAGGGATATAAAAATATGGAAAGGAATCATGGGTACATATATACATAAGGATGAGATCATACTTTACCCATAAAACATAAGCACTTTAATATACCTCATCAGATCATGAATAAATCAAAGAAATCATAATACATAAAGGTAACTTGAGGCATTCATAACATTCTTACGTAGGGAGTAACCCTCTTGGTTACGTTTGGAATACCCATCACAGTATATTCCCTAAATTTCTTCGGAGAAACCTTAACGTTTCACTCCTTCGTGTTACCCAATGCATCGGAGAGCTATATCGGGCTCACCCACCCTTAGTTTATCACGGAACCACCTATCTTCATAATAATGCCCAAGAACCATAACATAATCGTATCACATAAAACATGCATAAAGAAAACATAACATTTCCACATTTCAATCACAAGATATCAAAACAACACAAAAAACATTGTGAAAACCATTTTCAATACCAAAATAAAAGAAAAGTAAAACATGGTATTTATTTTTCTTTTAAAAAGAAGGTATGGCTTGTAGAGGAAGCCGAAACTCAAATAGCGGTCACGACGGTGGAGAAGTCGTTGTCGCCTCATATGTACGACAAAAACATTCCCTTTTATTGTTTAGTAAACGCTTCGTATAAAAAATATTCCTTTTGAATAAATGTAAAAGTCAAAGGGGTTTATAAACCGTATAAAAGAAAGTTGTGTATAAAATAAAATATGCCTCAATGAAAGGAGATTGAGACGAATTCCCATACCTCATATCCAACTTGACCCGACCGTTCTTTAATCTCCGGAATAATAAACATGAGATAATCTCTACTTTATTATGAAACTTTTTCAAGTTCGTTATTCCTTTTATACCATGTTATGAACATCATGTAATCATTTAAGTTAATAATGTTCATTTTGTTGGTATTTGGTTCTTAAGTCAAAAATATGCTTCTTACACTTACATGTTGTTAATTTGGTTAAAGGTTCATTATATCCAGAATGATATTAATGATTTTCATAACATATATATCATATATATTCATCATATACATGTATTTATAATATTACATCACATTCAGAGGAAAGAAATGAAATGCACCGTTCATGGAGACGGTAAGCCGTACGTACACATGAACGCTACTTCCATTTCTATTTCATATTTTCTGGAATGGAATCATAATTATATAAGAGTATATTATAATTCCAGTATAATAAAATATATAACATCATTAACTTTATCCTTTACACATCCCACATATGGTATTAATGAATCAAATCACTTTTAGGGGGCGGTAGTCCGCACTTCCTAAAATGAAGATATCGTGTTTACCCATAATGGAAACCATAAAGGTATGCCCAAAAAGAAAAAAAACAGAAGATTAAGGAAAACATAAACATATTATATATCATATATAAAAATAGTGACATCATAATGGCCACCTTTTAAGGTGTTGAATGAGTATTGAACAATCATCGTTTCGGGAGGCAGAATTTCCCCATCCACGGAAACAGTATGTTCGTTAACCATTTGATGTAGTTGTCTGAGAGTGTAGCTCAAATAAATCTTATTACAACATCCTAGTATATTGAAGATACTGTTGTTGTTACAAAACAAGTAAATAAAAATAATTTAGGGGGTTGGAGAAGCAAAATAAAACAAATGAACATGAGAGAATGAATTACCTTTAAAAGTGTAACTCCTTTTGATTTGAGCCTAAAGGATTCCTTTGAAAGGATTCTTCCCAAAGGGAATCATCTAGGATGAGGAGAAGGATGTGGAGAGAGTATATGGGCAGTGGTTGGCCGAGCCAAAGGCTTGAGGAGTGTGTGAAATGAGGTAGAGGTGGGGGCCTTTTATAAGAGGAGAGGAGGGGCACTTTTGGAAAGTAAAGATAAGTTACTTTATTTTAAAAAGAGTTTCGGATTCAAAAGGTCCCGCATTCCTATAATTAGTGGATAAGGTGATAAGGGTTCGAAATACACCCATCCAATAAGGTTTGGACATGTGTATTTCATAGATTTTACATTATCTTTCCATTTTATTTAAATCGTCAAATAATGATGTCATCGCTGCATCATTATTATGTCATAAATAATTTAATTTATTTAATGTGTAAAAATTATAAAAAAAATACTATGATGTAGGAAATCTTTTTATATTTCCAATGACTATTATTAATCAAAAATATGATCTTTATAACCCCATGTAAAAATTGATTTCGTAAAACATATTATGTTTGTGTCATTTTTACTTTTACATTAAATAAAAAGTTGTTTATGTCATTTCCCAACCAAAGTGGATCCATGGGGTCCCCAAGTTGACCCATGGCTTTTCTTGGTCGGTAATGACACAACCAATAAGTTTGGGACATGTTTCTAGGTCATTTCATATTATTAAAGCATTATTTATACCTTAAACTACCCTAATTACCACTAATCGCGATTAAAAACTTAATAAATTACTATTCACCAAAAAATTATTTTAATCTCATTGAACCACATTTTACTTCTTAATGAAAACCATGTATGTCAGATTTTTGAAATTCAAAACACAATGATGGCAAAATTTCATTTAAACGGAAAATCAATCTTTATAAGTACCACTTAGTGGTTTCACTATTCATCAAAAATTAAAGTTTTTAAGAAAATTACCAAAAATTCACCCTAAGATATATTAGATATTCCGAATTAAAAAATGAAGTCTATTTTAAAAATTTCAAAACATATAAGTCACATTAATTAATTTAAAAATTAATTCCCACTGTCAGAGCAAATAGCGTGTTTTTATGAAACAATAAGTATCAAAAGATTGACACTAGTTTAAGTCCAATTTCAAAGTGAAATTGATTCCAATGACCACCATTGGATTAAATGGTAAAAATATATTCTAATTCCACTTCAAAACCAATTCAAAAGATAATCTAATCATATAAATTAATTATATTAAGAAGCAGTTTTGATGTAAAATGCAGTATTTTTCACTATTCATTAAAAAATGATCATTGTCAGAAAAATACCAAAAAATCACACAACGTAAATTTTGATGCCCCAATCATAAAGAATAAGTTTATTTTGACAAAAATTGTTTATAAAATTGTCAAAATATAGATTTAAAAAGGGTTCTCCATCATAAGGTAGTAAAACAATCTTTTAAGAATATTAGTGTATTTCATGCTTAAGACTGGATTTATTTTCATTTTAAGCCTCTAAAACACTATCTTAATCATTAATAGACATAGATAAAAATATCTATTATTCATTACTTACTTGGGATGTTACATCCTTCCCCCCTTTAGAAAATTGCGTCCCCGCAATTTATTTACTTATCGAATAAATGGGGGTACTTATCCCTCATTGCATTTTCAGATTCCCATGTTTCCTCTTAAATCATGTGGTTTTTCCACAAAACCTTTACCTGGTGAATCTCCTTATTCCGTAACACTTGCTCCCTGTGGTCTAGAATCTGGACCGTTTGTTCCTCATAAGATGGGTTCTCTTCCAACTGAACTACCTCTGGACTCAAAACATGAGATGGATCTGGCATATACTTTCTCAACATCGAAATGTGAAAAACATTGTGTACCTAAGATAAACTCAGAGGTAAAGCCACTCGGTATGCAACTGATCCAACTCTCTCTAGAATTTTGTATGGTCCAACGAACCTTGGACTCAACTTTCCTTTCTTACCAAATCTCATCACACTTTTCCAAGGAGAAACCATGAGAAAAACATGATCACCTACCTCGAAAGATAGATCCTTCCTCCGGTTATCCGCATAACTCTTCTTCCTGCTCTGAGCTGTTCTCATGTGTTTCTGAATCAGCTGAACTTTTTCTGCCATCTCTTCTACCAATTCTGGTCCCATCAACTTCCTTTCACCCACATCATCCCAGAAAGATGGATTTCGACACTGCTTCCCACATAATGCCTGAAATGGTGCCATCTGTATACTGGAATGAAACTGTTATTATAAGAAAATTCAACCAAAGAAAGATGTTGGTCCCAACATCCCTGATAATCCATAGAACAAGCTCGTAGCATATCCTCCAATGTCTGAATAGTTCGTTCTGACTGCCCATCTGATTGAGGATGAAAAGCTGTACTAAAATTTAATTCAGTACCCAACGACTTCTGAAGTCCTTTCCAAAAGTTAGAAGTAAACCTGGGATCACGATCTGATACAATGGAGAGAGGAACTCCATGTAACCTGACTATCTTTTTATGATACAAACGGGAATGTTGATCAAGTGAGAAAGTATCTCGTATAGCATGGAAATGAGCAGATTTGGTCAAGCAATCTACAATTACCCAGATTGCATTATTACCTCGAGATGTCTTCAGTAGTCCAACAACAAAGTCCATGGATATGTTTTCCCATTTCCACTCTGGCACTGGTAAAGGCTGAAGCATCCCTTTAGGTAACTGCCGCTCTACTTTAACCTGCTGACAAGTCAAACACTTCACAGTAAAATCAGCAATATCTCTTTTCATTCCATCCCACCAGTAATACTCCCGCAGATCTCTATGCATCTTAGTACTGCCCGGATGAACTGAAAACGGAGAACTATGAGATTAAAATAACAACTCTCTCTTCAACTGTGAATCACAAGGCACACACAATCTCTTCCCAAATCTCACAACACAATCATTATCAATGTTGAATTCAGGAAACTTACCTTTTTGAACCAGCTCTACCTTTTTCTGCAACTCACTGTCTTTCTTCTGTGCTTGCTTGATTCTGCCTGATAGAGAAGATCTCACTGATACCTGAAACAAAACAGAAGGACTTCCTGCACCAACAACTTCTATTCCAAAGTTCATCAAATCCTTAACCAAAGGATCACAGTCCAAACGCAACATTTCTAATGAAGCATTACTTTTCCAACTCAAAGCATCATCCAATTTATTTTCTTTTCCCGGATGGTAATGAATTGTACAATCATAATCCTTGATTAATTCTTGCCATCTCATCTGTCTCATGTTTAACTCTTTCTGAGTGAATATATACTTTAAACTTTTTTGATCGGTATATATTTCACACTATACTCCATACAAATGATGCCTCCAAATTTTTAATGCAAAAACAACAGCAGCTAATTCCAAATCATGTGTAGGGTAATTTACCTCATGAGTTTTCAACTGTCGTGATGCATAAGCAATTACCCGATCATTCTGCATTAGGACGCAACCAAGTCCTTTCAATGAAGCATCACTGTATATAACAAACTCACCATTCCTGGAAGGTAGTGCCAAAACAGGAGCATTCACCAATCTTCTTTTCAATTCCTGAAAACAATCATAACATTCTTTTGTCCATATAAACTTAACACCCTTCCGAGTTAGCTTAGTCATTGGGCTAGATAACCGTGAAAAATTTCTAACAAACCTTCGATAATAGCCCGCCCAACCAAGGAAGCTACGAATCTCGGTAACATTTGTGGGTCTTGGCCATTCTTCCACAACTTTTCTTTTTGCAGGATCAACAGTTATTCCATCTTTAGAAACAATGTGACCAAGGAAAGAAATTTTTTGCAACCAAAACTCACACTTGCTGAATTTCCAATACAGTTTCTTTTCTTTTAAGGTTTGCAAGATAAACCTTAAATGTCTTTCATGCTCCTCTTTACTTTTAGAAAACACCAAAATATCATCAATGAAAACCTCCACAAACTTATCCAAGAACTCATGGAAAATTCTATTCATTAAGTCCATGAATACAGAAGTTGCATTTGTTAGCCCAAAAGGCATTACTACAAATTCATAATGGCCATATCTCGTACGGAACGCGGTCTTCGAAATATCTGCCTCCTTTACCTTCAGCTGATGGTACCCCGATCTCAGGTCAATCTTTGAAAAAAAACTGAGCTTCCTAGAGCTGATCAAACAAATCATCGATATGAGGCAAAGGATATTTGTTCTTAATAGTGATATTATTCAAGGCTCTATAATCAATGCAAAGTCTCATAGAACCATCTTTCTTTTTAACAAATAAAATAGGAGCACCCCATGGTGATGTGCTAGGTCTAATGAAACCTTTCTCTAATAAATATTGCAATTGCTCCTTCAACTCTAAAAGTTCAATTTGTGCCATTCGATAAGGGGGTTTTGAAATTGGCTTACCATCGGGATCTAAGTGAACAGTAAACTCAACTTCCGGATCTGGTATTATTCTAGGAAACTCATCAGGAAAAACATCAGGATACTCATTTACCACTGGCACATCATTAATCTAAACAGTTCCTTTATTTTCAATGACGTGTGCAAGGTAACATTCATTTCCATCTTTTACAAGTTTCATGGCCTCTTGATATCTTATCAAAACTAAGGGTTCATTCCTGTAAACAAACTGAAAGTATTTCTGAAAAGAAACTTCTTTAGCTCTACAGTCAATCTCAGCATGGTAAATAGAGAGCCAATCCATACCCAGGATAACATCAAACTCTACTAGAGGTAGAACAATAAGGTTTGCAAGTAGGTTCTTTCCACAGATAAGGATAGGAAGATTCTTAGAAATTCTTTTTGCCTCAACATTTCCCCCAGGTGTTTTTACCAAAAGTTCAGGAGTCATTTCTTGAGATGGTATTCCCATTTTACTAGAAAAGGATTCAGAGATGAAAGAATGTGTAGACCCCGAATCAAACAACACACTAGAATAATCTGAAAAAACAAACAATGTACCTAATACAACTTCATTTGATGGCTCGACATCTGCTGAAGTAGTTACAAAGGATTTCACCACCCCTTTCTGCTTGTAGTCTAACTGCTTCCCATCACTGAAGCTCTTTTCCAGACACTCGTTTTCATAGTGACCCATCTCATTGCACTTATAACATTTCACTAACTGTAAATCAAATTTGTTCTCACCTTCACCTTCATCCTTTTCAGTGCAATCACGAGCCTTATGTCCCATATTACCACATCGGTAGTACTTCCCAGAATTCAGAAGACATTCCCCAGCATGCCTTTTGCCACATTTATCACAAACTGGAAACTTAGTTCTCTTACCATCAGACTTTTTTAAAGAATTCTTACCTTTCTCCTGCCACCTCGGTCTCTTCTTCTGCTGGTTGTTATAGAACACATGGTCATCGGCAAACTCCATTTCCACCTTCTCAGCACATCGAACAAGATTTTCATAACTTTTAAACTCACGAAAAGCTAATTCCCTTTGATATTTTGGCTTTAATCCTGAGTAAAAACAATTTATTTTACTATCAAGGTCTCGGATAAAATTTGGAGCATAAGTTGCCAATTGAGTGAACCTTTCTTCATAGGCAGCCACTGAGTCTTCTTCTTGCCTCAATTCCAAGAATTTCTTTTCCATCCTAAGTCGAACAACCTTAGGAAAATACTTCTCAAGAAACATACCTTTGAATTCATCCCAGTCAAGAGCATCAATCTCATCGGCGTCCCTGATATTTTTATCCATAGACCACCACTGATCTGCTTCACCCTCCAAACGGTAAATAGCAAGACTAACCTTTTGATTGTCTGAACACCCCATGACATCAAAAATCTTCTCCAGTGCTTTAATCCACCCTTCAGCTAGCACAGGGTCAGATGATCCTCTGAATGATGGTGGATGTTGCCTCATGAAATGTTCCACCACTGACATGTTCCTCTGCGGTTGATCTGGCTGATCTCGTGCATGGATACCACCACCATTTATCGCTTGAGTCAACTGCGCCATTACTGAAACAAACTATTCAGTTCCAATTCCGACCATCTTAGGATGTTGATTCGGAAGGTTATTTTTTTCAATATTCCTTCCTAGCACTGATTCCATGTTTCCACTACGGAAAACCATTCCGAACAAACAAGTCTTAGATGAAGCAACATGGTAATATTTAAATGCTATATCATTTCAAACAAAATATTTTTGGATAATCATATAATAGAATTCTAACTCCTAAAGTTATCTAAACCGACCTCTGATACCAACTATAAGTCCCCAGCCTTAAACCTTACTTTATCTTGAGTTATTACAATATTACACATTGGGGATCTTTTCGGGTTTAGAGTTTTAGAGAATTAGATCATAAAACTTGCATTACATTCCACATATAAACAATGTGGTTACATAAAGATAGTATTATTCATTCCCATCAATGGAAAAATATTTAAAATAAAACATGGATTCTTTCTTGACACTTCCTTGACACTATCATCATATCATGTACCTTTCCCTTGACCTGTGAAAAACATTTCAAAAAAAAACTTGGGATGAGCATAAAAATCTCAGTAACGGATATAAAAATATGGAAAGGAATCATGGGTACATATATACATAAGGATGAGATCATACTTTACCCATAAAACATAAGCACTTTAACATACCTCATCAAATCATGAATAAATCATAGAAATCATAAGACATAAAGGTAACTTTAGGCATTCATAATATTCTTACGTAGGGAGTAACCCTCTTGGTTACGTTTGGAATACCCATCACAGTATATTCCCTAAATCTCTTCGGAGAAACCTTAACGTTTCACTCCTTCACGTTACCCAATTCATTGGAGAGCTATATCGGGCTCACCCGCCCTTAGTTTATCACGGAACCACCGGTCTTCATAATTATACCCATGAACCATAACATAATCGTATCACATAAAACATGCATAAAGGAAACATAACATTTCCACATTTCAATCACAAGATATCAATAAAACACAAAAAACATTGTGAAAACCATTTTCAATACCAAAATAAAATAAAAATAAAACATGGTATTTATTTTTCTTTTAAAAAGAAGGTATGGCTTGTAGAGGAAGCCGAAACTCAAATAACGGTCACGACGGCGGAGAAGTCGTTGTCGCCGCATTCGTACGACAAAAACATTCCCTTTTATCGTTTAGTAAACCCTTCTTATAAAAAACATTCCTTTTGAATAAACGTAAAATTCAAAGGGGTTTATACACCGTATAAAAGAAAGTTGTGTATAAAATAAAATATGCCTCAATGAAAGGAGATTGAAACGAAGTCCCATACCTCGTATCCGACATGACCCGACCGTTCTTTAATCTCCTGAATAATAAACTTGAGTTAATCTCTACTTGCTTATGAAGCTTTTTCAAGTTCATTATTCCTTTTATACCATGTTATTAACATCATGTAATCATTTAAGTTAATAATGTTCATTTTGTCGGTATTTGGTTCTTAAGTCAAAAATAGACTTCTTACACTTATATGTTGTTAATTTGGTCAAATTTTCATTATATCCAGAATTATATTAATGATTTCTATAACATATATATCATATATATTTATCATATACATGTATTTATAATATTACATCACATTCAGAGGTAAGAAATGAAATGCACCGTTCATGGAGACGGTAAGCCGTACGTACGCATGAACGCTACTTCCATTTCTATTTCGTATTTTTTGGAATGGAATCCTAATGATATAAGAGTATATTATAATTCCAGTATAATAACATATATAATATCATTAACTTTATCCTTTACACATCCCACATATGGTATTAACGAATCAAATCACTTTCAGGGGGCGGTAGTCCGCACTTCCTAAAATGAAGATACCGTGTTTACCCATAATGGAAACCATAAAGGTATGCCCAAAATGAAAAAAAAAACAGAAGCTTAAGGAAACCATAAACATATTATATATCATATATAAAAATAGTGACATCATAATGGCCACCTTTGAAGGTGTTAAATGAGTATTGAACAATCATCGTTTCGGGAGGCAGAATTTCGCCATCCACGGAAACCGTATGTTCTTTAACCATTTGATGTAGTTGTGTGAGAGTGTAGGTCAAATAAATCTTATAAAAACATCCTAGTATATTGAAGATACTGGTGTTGTTACAAAATATGTAAATAAAAAGAGTTTAGGTGGTTGGAGAAGAAAAATAAAACAAATGAACATGAGAGAATGAATTACCTTTAAAAGTGTAACTCCTTTTGATTTGAGCCTAAAGGCTTCCTTTGAAAGGATTCTGCCCAAAGGGAATCCTCTAGGATGAGAAGAGGGATGTGGATAGAGTAAATGGGCAGGGGTTGGCCGATCCAAAGGCTTGAGGAGTGTGTGAAATGATGTAAAGACCCGTAAAATTCAAGGAAATTTTTTTTTTTCTTAATTTTCTTTAGAATTTTACAAGAGCGCGGTTTCAGACGGCACCTGATTCCGAGGCCCGGAGTGCCCGGAATTAATTTCCGAAGTTTGGCTCGGGTACGTTCAGTGAACGAACGAGCGGGAATTCCTAACTTTTCATCCGGTGCTCGGAATTGAAATCCGAGGGCACCGATGAACTCGCAGCGCCGATTTTCGCTTAATGAGACCTTTTCGGGAGTTGCGTTTGTTGCGGGTTGAAAGTTACGTTTTGGGGTTTTTCAGTTAAGTTAAATAAAATTGTGTAAAACAAATTTTATTTAAACTTATTAAAAAAAAAACCTACCTAAGGGGGTTGGAAGTGGGACCCACACCCACTTAACCTCCCTTGGGAGGATTAAGTGTGGTGGGGCCCACACGAACCCCTAAATCTTTTAGTAACCTCTCAACTTCCCCCTTAAACTCCTCATTTAATAACATGACAACTTTGTTAATTAATGGAGTTGAATTGTTTGAATTGTTTGAATTTCAAACCTTTGAAATTCAATTTGATAATTGTGTGAATAAAATAAGACTTAGCTTATTTTATTTGGGTGAGAATTCTCTAGCCACCTTGAGAGAATTTGGAGCCTTCATCTTCTTCTTCTTCAAGCTTTGACGAAGAACGCGAAGAACCTTCGAACATCGACGAAGAACGCCACGTTCTCGGGAATCGTCTTTCGCGACGCCATACCCGCGACACCGACGACGTCTTCTTCCGCGTCATCTCTTCCGCGACGATTTCCCGCGAAGAAATCGTCGTCAAAGAACTTCGAATCCTCGCTTCACGACATCGACGTCCTTCTTCCGTGACGCCGACCACCGCGACGCGTCTTCCGCGGGTCGTTGACGATCTTCGTTCTTGAAACCAGAGGTAGGGGATGATCTTTATTAATTATTTTTATTCCTTTCTTGAATCGTGGATTTTAGCATGACTTAACGTGTGACTTATTTTATTTAAGTTCCGTTTTTATTTCTTTAACGTGAGGGGGACCGGACCGCACGAACACGGCCGAATCCCCCTCCATCGTTCATGTTGTTCATGCTGGAGGAAACAAGTAACGTGGTGCCGTCGCACCACGCGGATGAACGTTCAGATATTTTCCGCAACGCCGTCGCGTTTCGCCGAGGAGAGATTTCAAGAACGCGACGCCGTCGCGCCGCGTTGGGAGGATTCTTGGCACGGAGAAAGGGGCGCGGTGCCGTCGCACCGCGCCGGACGACGAACACCGCGGCCGGTTCCGGGCCGCGGTGAGACGAGGAGACCGCGGCCGGTTCCGGGCCGCGGCGGAAGGAAAGACCGGGCGGCCGTGCCGCCGGCGTCGGAAATCAAGGGCGGGACCGGAATTTCCCGGTCCCGTTAGTAAAAACCGGCCGGCCAGCGGGCCGGCCGGATATCATAAAAACCGGGGGATTAAACCCCCGGCCGGTCCATCAAGACCCCCCTCTTAATGAGGGGGGCGGTTCTTTTAAGGAGGGGGGGCAAAGCCCCCCCGGTTTTTGTCCATCCGGCCCCCACCTGCGGGGGCCGTTTATATTACAAGGCACGGCTTAAAGCCGTGCCGTTTTGACAGAAACGCGGGGCTTAGCCCCGCGTGCCTCCCGCATGCGCCGCGGCACCCCGCCGCCAGCGCGGCCCGCCGCCGCCGCCGCCGCCACGCGGCCCGCCGCCGCCGCCCCGCGGCCCGCCGCCGCGCCGCCGCCGCGCCGCCGTCCGCCGCCGCCGTCCGCCGCCGCCGGCCGCCGCGCCGTCCAGAGGGGGGGGGGGGGGGTCGGGCCGGGTCGGCCCGGACCCGGACCCCCCGTTTCGGACCAGATTTGGTTTTTGGCTCATAACTTGAGCCTCGGACCTCCGAATGACGAACCGTCTGCGGCAACGCGATCCTTGGATCGAGACGGTCGTTTCGGTATATCGCACTCAAGGTTTCGGGTTACTTTGAGTTCGGCCGGGTTGGTTCGTTCACGAAACCAACCGGGCCTTCGGAGCGGAAACGCTCATATCTTGAGCTACGGACGTCCGATTGACGTGCCGTCAGTCGCTTAGTGTTCCTCTTAGTGAGACGGATCTTTTGGCATACTCCGCCCGAGGTTTGGACGCAGGTGGAGTACGGTCGGGTTGGCTTTGCCTTAAAAACCAACCGGGCCCCGGAGACGAAAATGCCTATAACTCTCAGACCGGGCGTCCGATCGACGCGCCGTCTGTTGCGTTGAGTTCCTGTTGACGATACGGAACTCTTGGATACATCAACTTCGGTCTTCGTGACAGTTGATGTATCAGCCTCTCGGCTCGTGGAGCGGACCCTCCGTACGAGCTTGCTGTGTGCGGGAACCCTAGTGCTGGCTGCGACTGTTCTACTGCTACGACTGCTACTGTGACTTTGACGACGACAGTACAGAGATCCTGTGTGGATTTGACGACGACAGTACAGAGATCCTGTGTGGATTGGACGACGACAGTACAGAGATCCTGTGTGGATTTGACGACGACAGTACAGAGATCCTGTGTGGATTTGACGACGACAGTACAGAGATCCTGTGTGGATTCGACGACGACGACTTCAGCACTCAGCGATCCTACGTGGATCAGTGCTACAGGTTCTGTGTGAGCCCGATCCTGTGTGGGTCCTTGCGCTCAGCGGTTCTGTGTGAGCCAGCGCCTACAGGTTCTGTGTGAGCCCGATCCTGTGTGGGTCTTTGCGGGGGTTAGTTACCTATCGATCCTTCGTGGGTCCGACGACTTAGATGGATCAGTGATCATCTTTATCGTCCTTGAAGAAGTATACCTGTGTGAGCTGAATCCTGTTGTTTTCCTGTGTGGATTGTGTTGTGCAATCCTGTGTGGATTATATTTTGCTTTCCTATGTGGAATACGTATACTTTCCTGCGTGGACTGAGTTGTACTTGGGCTCGGAGGTTGGAGCGTATTTGAATTGATGACTTAGGTATATGTATGGGCATATACCTAAGCAGTATCGGTTGTTACTTCGTGATTATACTTTTCTTCGTGGTTTATCCTTTGTGGATTTGAGAGACCTTCAGGGGTCTCGGGGTCCCTACTGAGTAGCTTATACTCACCCCTGCACGGGCTTTGCCCGCACTTCGTTGTGTTGGTTGCAGACGACGGACAGCGTTGACCTTAGCTGAGGCTTGCAGAGCGGGACGGTACCCGGAGGTGGACCACTGGGTGGGACGTGCTCGGAGCGGACGGCGGGACCCGTGGAGCAGAGGAGCTATCTGTACCCACCCTTCAGGTGGGATTTCCAGTGGACAGCTCGGAGTAGCGGCTTTACTTTTCAGTTGCTGTTTTTCCCTTTTCGAGTTGTACTTTACTTTCAGTTTGGGTTTGTATTCTGGCCCATTTACTTTTCCGCACTTTCAGTTGTACTCTGCTTGTTTAGTGTTTACTTTCCGCTTGCTTACTCTGTGGAGTTGGTTACTTTTCAAAGGCAATGCCTTCCCTTTTTACTGGGATTTACGCCTTGGTGCTAGTCGCCAGCCCCTGGCCTATGGAAGGCGGGCTTGGGGTAGTCACGGCACGGACCCCGAGGGCGGGTCGTGACAAATTGGTATCAGAGGAGTTCGGTTCTACCGCGAACTCTGATCTTTTCTATGTGAAGCAATAATGTTTAGCGTATTGAGTGTGGTTATCAGTCCAGGGAGTCCAGTGTTGGTGCGGCGGCCGACGTATCCGTACACCAGGACCCTGACTTCTGATTTCCGACTTAATGCACGAAAACATTGATTGCGTGTGTGTTTCAAGTTTTCTTTGTGATTACTTGTGTCAGCTCACCGGGTATACTGATCTGCTTTATGAAAGTCTCAAGTTTTCCTTGTGATTACTTGTGCCAGCTCACCAGGTGTACTGTTCTAACCGTGGCGCACCTGTTTCCTTTTCAGGATGGCCCCACGACGGCAGCCAGCTAGGGTTCCGAGAGTCGAGCGAGACGACAGCCCACCGAGCGACGAGGCTTCGGTGCAGGGCCCTTTGTCAGCAGTGGCACCGGCAGTAGCTTTACCTGCCGATCCCCCGATGCTTCCAGCAGCAGCCGCTGACGATGCACGTCGCCTCAGCGCACTGCATAAGTTTCAGCGCCAGCGACCGCCCAGGTTTCGCGGGGAGACGGATCCCCAGGCAGCAGAGGACTGGCTGGAGGCAGTGGTTCGAGTGTTTAGGCTAGTGAGGACACCAGCAGACCTCATGGTGATCCTCGCTGCGAGCCTACTACACGCAGCAGCAGGACGATGGTGGAGCTTGATGCTCCAGGTGCACGATGAGGCATCTCTTCTTTGGACGGACTTTGAGAGCATCTTTCGCTCGGAGTTCGTCCCAGCCACCCTTCGTGCGGTGCGTATCCAGGAGCTTCTACAGCTGCGGCAGGGCAGCATGACGGTCGCCCAGTACTCGGCGAGATTTACCGATCTCTCGCGCTACTCGACCGACATGGTACGGGACCCATTCTTCCGGGCCCGGACCTTCGAGCAGGGTTTGAGACACGAGATCAGGGCATCGCTGATCTCCCTCAGCATACCGACTCAGACAGGAGTACTGGAGCGGGCTCTTCTGATCGAGAGCTTCCTTGCTGAGTCTACACCAGCACAGAGACCCACCGCAGGACGGCACGTGGCAGAGTCATCTGCAGCTGGCAGTCGACGAATGACTCAGGGGTCCAGACAGACCAGACCTCAGGGCACTGGCTCAGCAGTGCAGGGCACACAACGCGGAGCCAGTCTTTCGAGTGGAAGACAGTGCTATGCATGCGGCGGGCGAGGCCACATGGCTCGTGACTGCCCGACCCGCCATACGGAGGAGCAGCAGACGGTTGAGGAACCACCTAGGCAGAGGCAGAGGTTCGACCGTGGCGGTCTGCAGGAAGGAGGCGGACGAGGCAGAGGAGCTGGACGAGCAGCTGGTGGTGGCCGACGCTTTGAGGCTCTACCACCACCACCACCAGGAGGTCCACCCCGACCGCAGGGGAGAGCTCAGCTTCAGGCAGCCGAGGCCTTCGATCATGGAGCTCTGGGAGCCGATGGACAGGAGCAGAACTAGTGGTTACATCCTTTGTACTTCTAGTTCCTTGTTGCTTTTGTGTAGCGTCTTGTATTACGAGCTGCAATAATAAAAGACGCATACCTTGTGATGTTTTCGTTCCTGTCCTCTATCGTAATGTTACTAAGAGGTTCCAGTTTTGGCTGTTGACTTGACCCTCACTTGTGAGACATCTACTGGAGGAGGCCCAGTTACCACACACTGATGCCGACAGTGTGACTCAACCCTTGGAGGCGAGAGTAACGGTTGAATCTCTTAGTAGTAGCGTCGAGGCCTTACGACGTCATCCTTAGTATGGATTAGTATCATCCATGTTAGGATTGACTGTTTTAGGCAAAGAATGTGGTTCATCCAGGGGATGAGACCAGGTTTCTCTTTTCGGCAAAGAAGAAATCTTGCAGCTCTTGTGGGACCAGAGATGGTCCGGGCCACGTCAAAAGAGGTCCATGTCATCCAGGAGCGGGTCCTACATGGACGATCGATTCCTCTTGTGCGCAACAGATGGCGGCACGAGAATCTCCTGGAGAGCACATAGGAGCGGGAGGCTCAGATGCGTGCTCAGTATCCTCTTTTTGTTTCCCTAGTTTTTGATGTAGCTTTACGGGGACGTAAAGCCCTGAGGTGGGAGTAATGTAAAGACCCGTAAAATTCAAGGAAATTTTTTTTTTTCTTAATTTTCTTTAGAATTTTACAAGAGCGCGGTTTCAGACGGCACCTGATTCCGAGGCCCGGAGTGCCCGGAATTAATTTCCGAAGTTTGGCTCGGGTACGTTCAGTGAACGAACGAGCGGGAATTCCTAACTTTTCATCCGGTGCTCGGAATTGAAATCCGAGGGCACCGATGAACTCGCAGCGCCGATTTTCGCTTAATGAGACCTTTTCGGGAGTTGCGTTTGTTGCGGGTTGAAAGTTACGTTTTGGGGTTTTTCAGTTAAGTTAAATAAAATTGTGTAAAACAAATTTTATTTAAACTTATTAAAAAAAAAACCTACCTAAGGGGGTTGGAAGTGGGACCCACACCCACTTAACCTCCCTTGGGAGGATTAAGTGTGGTGGGGCCCACACGAACCCCTAAATCTTTTAGTAACCTCTCAACTTCCCCCTTAAACTCCTCATTTAATAACATGACAACTTTGTTAATTAATGGAGTTGAATTGTTTGAATTGTTTGAATTTCAAACCTTTGAAATTCAATTTGATAATTGTGTGAATAAAATAAGACTTAGCTTATTTTATTTGGGTGAGAATTCTCTAGCCACCTTGAGAGAATTTGGAGCCTTCATCTTCTTCTTCTTCAAGCTTTGACGAAGAACGCGAAGAACCTTCGAACATCGACGAAGAACGCCACGTTCTCGGGAATCGTCTTTCGCGACGCCATACCCGCGACACCGACGACGTCTTCTTCCGCGTCATCTCTTCCGCGACGATTTCCCGCGAAGAAATCGTCGTCAAAGAACTTCGAATCCTCGCTTCACGACATCGACGTCCTTCTTCCGTGACGCCGACCACCGCGACGCGTCTTCCGCGGGTCGTTGACGATCTTCGTTCTTGAAACCAGAGGTAGGGGATGATCTTTATTAATTATTTTTATTCCTTTCTTGAATCGTGGATTTTAGCATGACTTAACGTGTGACTTATTTTATTTAAGTTCCGTTTTTATTTCTTTAACGTGAGGGGGACCGGACCGCACGAACACGGCCGAATCCCCCTCCATCGTTCATGTTGTTCATGCTGGAGGAAACAAGTAACGTGGTGCCGTCGCACCACGCGGATGAACGTTCAGATATTTTCCGCAACGCCGTCGCGTTTCGCCGAGGAGAGATTTCAAGAACGCGACGCCGTCGCGCCGCGTTGGGAGGATTCTTGGCACGGAGAAAGGGGCGCGGTGCCGTCGCACCGCGCCGGACGACGAACACCGCGGCCGGTTCCGGGCCGCGGTGAGACGAGGAGACCGCGGCCGGTTCCGGGCCGCGGCGGAAGGAAAGACCGGGCGGCCGTGCCGCCGGCGTCGGAAATCAAGGGCGGGACCGGAATTTCCCGGTCCCGTTAGTAAAAACCGGCCGGGCCAGCGGGCCGGCCGGATATCATAAAAACCGGGGGATTAAACCCCCGGCCGGTCCATCAAGACCCCCCTCTTAATGAGGGGGGCGGTTCTTTTAAGGAGGGGGGGCAAAGCCCCCCCGGTTTTTGTCCATCCGGCCCCCACCTGCGGGGGCCGTTTATATTACAAGGCACGGCTTAAAGCCGTGCCGTTTTGACAGAAACGCGGGGCTTAGCCCCGCGTGCCTCCCGCATGCGCCGCGGCACCCCGCCGCCAGCGCGGGCCCGCCGCCGCCGCCGCCGCCACGCGGCCCGCCGCCGCCGCCCCGCGGCCCGCCGCCGCGCCGCCGCCGCGCCGCCGTCCGCCGCCGCCGTCCGCCGCCGCCGGCCGCCGCGCCGTCCAGAGGGGGGGGGGGGGGGGTCGGGCCGGGTCGGCCCGGACCCGGACCCCCCGTTTCGGACCAGATTGGTTTTTGGCTCATAACTTGAGCCTCGGACCTCCGAATGACGAACCGTCTGCGGCAACGCGATCCTTGGATCGAGACGGTCGTTTCGGTATATCGCACTCAAGGTTTCGGGTTACTTTGAGTTCGGCCGGGTTGGTTCGTTCACGAAACCAACCGGGCCTTCGGAGCGGAAACGCTCATATCTTGAGCTACGGACGTCCGATTGACGTGCCGTCAGTCGCTTAGTGTTCCTCTTAGTGAGACGGATCTTTTGGCATACTCCGCCCGAGGTTTGGACGCAGGTGGAGTACGGTCGGGTTGGCTTTGCCTTAAAAACCAACCGGGCCCCGGAGACGAAAATGCCTATAACTCTCAGACCGGGCGTCCGATCGACGCGCCGTCTGTTGCGTTGAGTTCCTGTTGACGATACGGAACTCTTGGATACATCAACTTCGGTCTTCGTGACAGTTGATGTATCAGCCTCTCGGCTCGTGGAGCGGACCCTCCGTACGAGCTTGCTGTGTGCGGGAACCCTAGTGCTGGCTGCGACTGTTCTACTGCTACGACTGCTACTGTGACTTTGACGACGACAGTACAGAGATCCTGTGTGGATTTGACGACGACAGTACA
Organism: Viscum album; assembly: GCA_963277665.1. Classification (NCBI taxonomy): domain Eukaryota; kingdom Viridiplantae; phylum Streptophyta; class Magnoliopsida; order Santalales; family Viscaceae; genus Viscum; species Viscum album. Next base: position 1,121,359,749 of record OY728120.1, read on the forward strand.
GAGATCCTGTGTGGATTGGACGACGACAGTACAGAGATCCTGTGTGGATTTGACGACGACAGTACAGAGATCCTGTGTGGATTTGACGACGACAGTACAGAGATCCTGTGTGGATTCGACGACGACGACTTCAGCACTCAGCGATCCTACGTGGATCAGTGCTACAGGTTCTGTGTGAGCCCGATCCTGTGTGGGTCCTTGCGCTCAGCGGTTCTGTGTGAGCCAGCGCCTACAGGTTCTGTGTGAGCCCGATCCTGTGTGGGTCTTTGCGGGGGTTAGTTACCTATCGATCCTTCGTGGGTCCGACGACTTAGATGGATCAGTGATCATCTTTATCGTCCTTGAAGAAGTATACCTGTGTGAGCTGAATCCTGTTGTTTTCCTGTGTGGATTGTGTTGTGCAATCCTGTGTGGATTATATTTTGCTTTCCTATGTGGAATACGTATACTTTCCTGCGTGGACTGAGTTGTACTTGGGCTCGGAGGTTGGAGCGTATTTGAATTGATGACTTAGGTATATGTATGGGCATATACCTAAGCAGTATCGGTTGTTACTTCGTGATTATACTTTTCTTCGTGGTTTATCCTTTGTGGATTTGAGAGACCTTCAGGGGTCTCGGGGTCCCTACTGAGTAGCTTATACTCACCCCTGCACGGGCTTTGCCCGCACTTCGTTGTGTTGGTTGCAGACGACGGACAGCGTTGACCTTAGCTGAGGCTTGCAGAGCGGGACGGTACCCGGAGGTGGACCACTGGGTGGGACGTGCTCGGAGCGGACGGCGGGACCCGTGGAGCAGAGGAGCTATCTGTACCCACCCTTCAGGTGGGATTTCCAGTGGACAGCTCGGAGTAGCGGCTTTACTTTTCAGTTGCTGTTTTTCCCTTTTCGAGTTGTACTTTACTTTCAGTTTGGGTTTGTATTCTGGCCCATTTACTTTTCCGCACTTTCAGTTGTACTCTGCTTGTTTAGTGTTTACTTTCCGCTTGCTTACTCTGTGGAGTTGGTTACTTTTCAAAGGCAATGCCTTCCCTTTTTACTGGGATTTACGCCTTGGTGCTAGTCGCCAGCCCCTGGCCTATGGAAGGCGGGCTTGGGGTAGTCACGGCACGGACCCCGAGGGCGGGTCGTGACAAATGAGGTAGAGGTGGGGGCCTTTTATAAGAGGAGAGGAGGGGCACTTTTGGAAAGTAAAGATAAGTTACTTTATTTTAAAAAGAGTTTCGGATTCAAAAGGTCCCACATTTCTATAATTCTTGGATAAGGTGATAAGGGTTCTAAATCCACCCATCAAATAAGTTTTGTACATTTGTAGTTCATATATTTTACATTATCTTTCCATTTTATTTAAATCGTCAAATAATGATGTCATCGCTGCATCATTATTATGTCATAAATACATTAATTTATTTAATGTCTAAAAATTATAAAAAAAATACTATGATGTAGGAAATCTTTTTATATTTCCAATGACTATTTATAATTAAAAATATTATCTTTATAAACCAATGTAAAAATTGTTTTCGTAAAACATATTATGTTTGTGTCATTTTTACTTTTACATTAAATAAAAAGTTGTTTATGTCATTTCCCAACCAAAGTGGATCCATGGGGTCCCCATGTTGACCCACGACTTGTCTTGGTCGGACATGACACAACCAATAAGTTTGGGACATGTTTCTTGGTCATTTAATATTATTAAAACATTATTTATACCTTAAACTGCCCTAATTACCACTAATCGCGATTAAAAACTTAATAAATTACTATTCACCAAAAAATTATTTTAATCTCATTGAACTACATTTTACTTCTTAATGACAACCATGTATGTCAGATTTTTGAAATTCAAAACACAATGATGGCAAAATTTCATTTAAATGGAAAATCAGTCTTTATAAGTACCACTTAGTGGTTTCACTATTCATCAAAAATTGACGTTTTTCAGAAAATTACCAAAAATTAACCCTAAGCTATATTTGATATTCCGAATTCAAAAATGAAGTCTATTTTACAAATCTAAAAACATATAAGTCACATTAATTAATTTAATAATTAATTCCCGCTTTCAGAGCAAATAGCGTGTTTTTATGAAACAATAAGTATCAAAAGATTGACACTAGTTTAAGTCCAATTTCAAAGTGAAATTGATTCCAATGACCACCATTGGATTAAATGGTAAAAATATATTCAAATTAAACTTAAAAACCAATTCAAAAGATAATCTAATCATATAAATAAATTATATTAAGAAGCAGTTTTGATGTAAAATGCAGTATTTTTCACTATTCATTAAAAAATGAACATTGTCAGAAAAATACCAAAAATTCACACAAAGTAAATTTTGATGTCCCAATCATAAAGAATAAGATTATTTTGACAAACATAGTTTATAAAATTGTCAAAATATAGATTTAAAAAGGGTTTTCCATCATAATAGAGTAAAACGATCTTTTAAGAATATTAGTGTATTCCATGCATAAGATTGGATTTATTTTCATTTTAATCCTTTAAAACACTATCTTAATAATTAATAGACATAGATAAAAATATCTATTATTCATTACACACTTGGGATGTTACAATTTCATAAGGCGGTTTTTATATAGTTTGTCAATATTGAAAAGTGGCATACCACTTGACTCTCATACAATATTTAAATAGGTCATAAGAGTAATTATATGTGTCACATATATGGAGATATATATATGAATTGTTACACGATGTCAACCACGGTTTTATGATATTTTTGGGTGGAAAATACTTCAAGGATCCTAATGGAATTTCAAAACTAGTGGGATAAGAAACATCATGGGTATTTATTCTTCATGGGCGTGTTATTGTTTTCAATATGGGAAACATTATGATAGATAATTGGAGTCAGATATCCAAATGTGATCTCAATGTCCTTACCCATCTGATTTGGTTTTCACTTTCTTGGATAAAAATAATTTATGATGGGAAAACATTAATGAAATTTTTTATTCCATGTCATACATTTGAATAAGTTTAGGAATAATTTCATTGTCGTAGATTGAGTTGGAATGGAATTCTAGGATCTAGAGGGCCTTGGAATTGAGATTTTATAAATATTAATTGTATTATATAACATGCACACAGTTTCTTATAAATAATTGAGTATCTCTTCATCCAGTTCTTTGATTGGGAATCTATGAGTTTCCATTGATTCTATATTTTTTGATTTACCATATCTATGATGTTACCATTTGTTGTATTGGGTGTTTTGATTAAGTTGAATTATGGGAAAATTAATAGGTATGTAAATTTATTTATTTATTTTAATTCCCTGACCTAGCTTCACTCTATATAGACCTCGCTATGGGAAAATCATTGGGTTAGAAACATAAAAGTGTGTATTTTTAGAGAGTTATTCAAGGAGGGATTTGGTAAATGATTACAATATTGTGGATTGATGATGAGTAAAGATGATTTGGGATTCACCAATGATGTTCGTATATCTGGACAATGATCATGATGTAGAACTATTCCTCTTTAGTAATATATCCAAACTCGATGTGGGAATTTTTTTGGAGAAATCTCCTTTTTTGGTTATCCATAAATGAAATTTAATTAATTTCTAATTTGAATAATTACCTGGTTAATGTTTTTATTTTTATTTGGTTTACACCTTCTATGGTTTCTAAATTGATAATAATTGTTAATCCATGTTTTTTTAGTTTTCCTTCTTAAAGGATAAATAAGGAGTTAGTCCTAAACAATGGTCATGGTCTATTCCTCCATTTGTTTTGGTGGTTCATTGTTTCGACTTTTCATCACAAATTCACCACTTGAATTTATTTTTCATGTTTCTAGACAAATATCCAATATTTAACCATTGCGCAACTATAATTTTCCATAATGTATCGATAATAAGAGATCATGTTTTAGGTTGATGGTTCAATTGAGGTTCAATTTTGATTAAATATGATTTAGTCACAGGTTGGAGGAGGCCAGATTGATGGATTCCAATTTTTTATTGACAGAGGAGACATTCTTGATGTTTTTGGAAATTCCTAACCACACACCATGTAGTTTAAAGGATCATACATCCTATAGTCCCCTTTTTTGGTAGTAAGGGTTTTCACATGGAGTAAAATATCACATGAAAATTAGTGTTTCCACATTTTGTGTGACCCTTACCTGGACAACATAGCATGTAAATGATGTGACAACCTAGAATTCCATGTGTCACTACAGGAAATGTATTTCTAATCAAATTTTTTTGGACACCTCGGCAGATGGATGTCCATGTACATGGGAGTCGATGACCAGGGTTACAAAGTGACAACATAGTCCATCTGTGTTGGGACACATCCCATATACATTGGATGTACATGTTCTTGATAATATGGGACGTTACAAGTGCCAACTCAATCCGTACATGTCTTGTTCTGTAAAGAACAATAAGTGTACATCGTAATGTACTCCGACATGGATAGTGTACACAATCATGACATTATTACAAGGTCCTGATCTATAGTACATGAGATATATATGAAAAAACATCGAGTAACCCCATACATCAACACATGTATCAAAGCTGAAAGTGTCATGAATTTAGATTACTACATTCCCTTTTAGGAGTATACAGTATAAACAGTATCATCCATTCTTTTTTAGATAGGTTTAAATGTCATTTTAAACATTATGTTTTGGTATAACCCCATTTTTAACATTGTTTAACCATAAGCATGGTAAAATATTTTTCACTCTTTAAGTGTATTGAATGTAATTTTAAAATTTACCAGTGGAACATAAATGAAAAATTAATTATACCTTCAAGAATTTTTATAACTATAATTAAAATATTATTTTTCTTATTTTTGAATAATTTAATATAATTTTTAAACATTAAATACCATTTATGGTAATTTTGTGATCATTCATATATCTTGATGTTGAAGGCATAAAGATAAAATTTTAATTTGAATATAAATTGTTTTTCAATCATGTTTAATTATAATATTCCAATAAATTTAGTGAAAACCATAATCAATCAATAATATATTACATTAAATATTTTTAAATATTTTTCTTCATTTTTCTTATACTTGAAAAAGTGTGGTGTCAGTGTTTCATCATAGTAGAAGGAATTTATATTATCACTAAAAATAAAAAATAAACTAATATCATAATGATAATTTATTCACATTAAATGTCTCAATTTATAATCATTCATGTCTTATTTTTATATATATAATAACATATTCGATATATTCAATGAGGGGGAGTAATATTTTGTAATGTTTCATATATTAAATTATTAAGAAGGTTTTAATCAATTTCATATGGCATAAATAAAGATACATTTCCAATTTTAGAGTGATTATGGAAGAATTAAAACCATATAATTAATTATTGGAAAATGTTATGTTGTTTTTGAGATAGTGTCCCGTTATTTTAACCTTAATTGATATGTTGTTCCCATTCATAGGGGATAAACTTTTTCATTTTTACTATTCATTATAAAAAGAGAAGAAATTAAATTATTTAAGAAATCTAAACCCCTTCATTCCAAATATTGAAGAATTTTTTTAATATTCAAATTATATATTACGTATAAATCTACTTTCAAAATATCGCAATATTCTAAAAAAAGTATAAAAATTCTTTTTAAGTGAAAAAATGATTTTATACCAAATAATGTATAATTATGATTCCAATGGAATTAATTAGAATATATTTAATAATATTTATCTTCTTTTACTTTAAAAAATCAAAAAAGGTGAATTTTAAATAACCATGTATAATTAAATTAAATGACACTCTTCTAGAAATAAACAATTTTCACAATTCATTATATAATCAATTTTTTAAATCCGAAATATCCTACCAAAGTCTATAAGAAAATGGTGATCACTAAAATTATATTCGTTTTTTCAAATAAAAATTTTAAAATTGTCATAAACATATTATAACATTCCGAAGTAAAATAAAATAAAAACAATTTTTGAAGATTTTTTTTAAAAACATTAAATGATTGTATTATTTACCATTTAATAATAAAAATAATTAAGATAATTTTAATTCATAAAAAATTTCTTAAAATATAATTATCCAATTAGAATATTTTTTAAATAGTGATAAATTTATTCTATTAAGATATAAATATATTAAATACTTAAATTATTTTTATGAACAATATATTTTTTACCTTCAAAAGACATTATCGTTATTTACATCCATTGTATAATTAATTTATGATTGATTTTTATATTTATTAATAGAACATTTTTTATATATCTATATATCATAATATGGATATTCATATTCAAAACTTCCAAACATAAAACTTGGTCACAATGACAATATTTAGATAAAATTAAATCATTGTTTTCTTAGGATTAGTGTTTCATATATGACACACTATCGAATATATTACATTAAGAAAATAATTTTTAAAATCATGGGTTCTTAAAGTTGTAAACCCTTTTATATTCACATACTATAAAATTAGATTATTGTTGATTCTTATTGGATGTATTTGATTCATTTTATATGTTGTTTCAAGTAGTTTTGAATTATTTATCTGCATAGGGAAAGGTATTTATTTTCAATGAGAAAATAGGAGATGAATTAATGTTTGAAGCCCCTCTAGATGTGTAAGGATGAATGGACATAGGTCCCCCAAATAATTTATGGTGTATTTCAATACCCCATAAAATACAGTTTTCTCCCATAATATTTCTATAGGGACATCTTTACAATAGTCCCAGCAAGTCATGGGTCCCTTAAATTGTGAAGGGGGAAACCAATTTGGCTAATATTGGTCCATAGGTCATTCATATGTGGATTAGGAAGACCCTGAATCTATATTCAATTATCTAGAGGCCTAGTTATACTAATTAATTCACTACTACCTCAACTGATAAACTTACTATGGAAATGCATGATCCCCAAAAAGAGATTTTGAGATATGATGTTCTCTTGTGTTATAGGGATCATTTTTTTCCAATATTTATTGAGTTTCATTTGTGATGACGGTATGGATATTTAGTGTGTGTTACATGTGTGTTATGTAATAATTTGTTATTATGTATTCTTTGGTTATATATAATTATGGATGTATTGTGTTTCATGTATATCAATTTGGATATATCATCCCATTCATGTTATAGGACATCATGATGCATGCCCAGGGCCCCTTTCCTATTACAGGTGGGATTTGGGTGGCACACTCAACATAACCATTGGCCTGATGTCTTCTTTGGGAATTATTCATGTTATTTAATAATTTATGAGATTTATATAATGTATAGATAAAAGTATTTTGAGATATTTATTTAATTTATTAGTTTTTTATAATAAAAATAATTATAAATGATTCCAAATTAATTATATAATTTTTATAAAATATCCGATATATATATATATATTATTAATTATTAATATTAAGATGCCCATAATTTATAAAACATGACTTAAAATTTTTATATAAAATGTTGTATAAATATTATATGCTAATTTAAAATAATAATAAATTAAAAAATAATAATATAAAATAATTTTTATTGATTTATAAAATTATCATAATTATTAATTTGAAATTTTCAAATTAATTTCAGAGTTTGTGAAATTATTCAAACCATGTCAAAAGTATTTTTGATACTTGATAACATCGAGATTCAGATAATATATGAAATATGTAAAATTTATATTTGGTAAAATTATTACATAACAAACCAAAGAAATATCATATGATATTTACGTATCATATATTTTAGTAAATTTCTTTTAAATCATAATTTAAGGGTGTTCAAATTGGAATTATTATATAGTGTATTTATATGTAATTTATTATGGGATGTCTATAATACACTAATAAATTATAAATTTTTGGAAATTCATTATTTAGGAATTTTTCAACAAAAATAGATCATGTATAAATAAAATAAATGATATTTTATTTATTATTTAATTTATTTAATTTAAATACTATATTTTTAATTAAAGTTTTATTTAGTTGAAAATTTGTTTGAATTACATCATTAAGGGAATGTAATTGTATTTTAGATATTACATGTTGTATATGAAAATTAATTTTTTTTTCTAATGTAGTATTTTCTTTTATTTAGTTATTAAATTAAATTTTAAGGTTATTTTTATTTTATATAAGGTATAAGTTAGATTTTTTGTATAAATAAAATTTTTCTAATGTAATGAACCACAGATGGTGTGGCTTTAGTTTAGAATACACATTAACTAAAGATCTTTGGATTTCACTTGAAAATTTACCATTTGACAACTATTTCACCATGTTTACTCTTATAGTTATTGTTGGTTTTACAAGATTATAATACATTACATCTAATGGTTTCATATATATTATTAATTTCATACATTTCATTATGTGTATGTATAGTTTCATTTTAATTTGGATTCATAAAACAAGTTATGAGTACATTAATGACTTAAACATCAAAATGCACTACAACAAAAATATTCAAGGGAAGTTTCACCCTTTATCAGTGCTAAAAAAAGAAATACAAAAAGTGACCCTTTATTAGCGCTTTTTTTAGAACTCATAAAGGCCCCCTATATCTGCACTTTTTTATCGCTGATAAAGGGCACCCCTTTATCAGCGGTTTTTTTAGTAGCACTGATAATGGGGGGCTTTATCAGTGCTGATAAAATTTATATTTTAAAAGAATCATGAAAATTAATACATTGTAATATAAGTATATTTATATTGATATAAATATAATATATATTTTTTAAATATATTTTTTAAAATTATAAATAGACTATAACATTTAATATATAATAAATTTAGTTAAAATTGATTTCAAATATGTTAAAAAAACATTATTAATTATTTTTTTTAATTATCATAAATTAACTATCATTTAATAACAATCTGAAGACACAAAAAATCAAAAAAATGAATAAAATATCTAAAATAAGTTGAAAATTTAACTCAAACATCAAATGGCCATAAATTTTGATCTGGGTGTCCATTTGAGCTCTACAATATATCCAATCAATGGTTTCAATGAGATCTACGCACTAGTGACTGAAGGTTACCTTTGGACACATTTGTTTGGTCCCAAAAGGCCCATAAGTCCTCTACAACTGAGTTTTTAATCGGGATTCCCCGATTTTTTAACATTCAAACAAGTATAACATCTGATCTGGATGTCCTCTTGGCCTGTATCACATATCATATCAATGATTGCATCAATTTAATCGATTTTACTGGTTGTGGAGTTGAAACTAACTTCTAAATTATATTTTATGTTCATTTTAACATTCTATCGCTTTTCAAATACACATATATATGTATTTATTCTTATATGTAAATATATGTTTCTGTGTGTGTGTATTGTATATATGAATCTATATATGTATGTATGTATTCATTTATTTATAAACAGACATAAAAACATATTTTATAAATGTATTTCAAAATAAAAATAAATGTATGGATAGAAAATGATAACTAAATATATATATATATATATATAAATTAATATACAAATAAATATATGTGTACTAATATATTAATAAATATATAAATATTAATATTACTAAATTTATTAATATTAATATGAATCTATATTAATATATGAATAAATATTACTATATATATATAAATATATATTAATATCAGAATAAATATATATTCATATTAATAAAGGATTAGATATATATGTATATTAATATAACTAAATATATTTATATTAATATGAATCTATATTAATATACAAGTAAATATAAATATATATAGAGAGAGATATATATCATTAAATAGAGAAAATAAAGAAATGGTTTATTGGTAAACGTGCAGGCCCGCAAGGGGGAGGTCGTGTAATCATGTTCGGGTGGAAGCACACGGGCATGTTGGGTGATGCGCGGGGAAGGGAAGTGTGTGGGAGAGTGGGAGGGGGACTTCCTAGCACTAATAGGGGGAATGCTCAATTAAAAGCTCCCCCTGCATAATATATATATATATATATATATATATATTATTATTAAACTTTTATCAACACTTTTTAAAAGCACTAATAAAAGGTGTCCTTTATCATTGCTAAAAAAATCACTGATAATGGACCCCTTTTATGAGGAATTTTGTTTTTGCACTGATAAAAGGGGTCCTTTATCAACACATTTTTAGAACTTATAAAAGGGTATTTTACCAGTTCTTTTCTGAGCGCTGATAAAAGGGACCCCCCTTATCTTCATCTCAATTAACAGCTCTTTTTTTAGTATTGTTAGTGAACTTTTATAGCAGTGAAAAATGCCATATTTGTAGAAGTTATGGATTGAATATTTTAATTAAATCAAAGTATTATGGTTTAAAAAGTGACACATCAAAATAGTTAATGAATATGTGGGATTAAATGAGACAATATCGTGAGATAATAAAACCCCTTAAAAATACTGGGTTGTGGATTCGTCCCAATTAGAACACATTTCAAGGCCTCGATTATTCTACCCGGTAGTTTATTCTAAACTATGATTGCCATGGATTATTTTTTGAAAGGAATTTTTTATATTCAAAATCCTTATAGTTATTTAACCAACTACAACATGTATTTTTGAATTAATCATATCTAGGAAAGCCTAATGGTTATTTTACAAAATAAATAATATTGTTAAGATCCATATGATTGATTATGATAAATTGTTATCCACCCAACTATCTCGGTTTTATACCTTATATAATTTATATAATGCGGTAACAATATAAATATTTGGGTAAAAATTCCAAATTGAACACAGTAAATAGGGGACTATAGACATTACCCAAATAAAAAAATGGGGTATGGGGACTTAATTTTAGTGAGAGAAAATTTAATAGTATTCCTTATTAAATGAATAAAAAGTAGGGTACACATATGATTGAAGATTATAATATAGTTAAAAATGAATCATTACTATTTATCATGAATTTTATATCAATCCTTTAGTTGGAGTTGATTGATAATCATAAAACAATTTCCTAAGCAATATCGAAAATTGAATTTATTAAAGAATTTAATTCATGAGAAACAAATTGTTAAATATATTCACAAAAAGTTCCTGATTTTGTTTTAATCGGTCAAGGATTAAATTATTTTGTTTAAATGAAATTTTTAAATATATATTAATTGAAGGAACGTTAGCTTCAAATGTTTTACAAAATCAGATTTGATATGTTAATGAAATGGTTAGAATAGGGCCTCCATTATTTCTTATTCTATCAATAATAATCATTTTTTCATTTTTAGAATGACATTGATAATTTTAATGTGGAGTAAAATTATACTTGAACCCATTAAAGTATTTATCATAATAGAAAAAGACATGATATGTCTATAATGTAGTGTTATGTCTGAAGTATAAATAGTTTGACATTAAATGTGGAAAAAGAATAGTGGAAGGGATAATTATCAGAATAGGTCACTAAAACTATGAAATGATTTCAATAAATATGAGAAATATATCTATTGTATAGAATTTTGTAGAATGCATTAAGTGATTTAAGAAACTACTTAAAGAGACAATAGTAGGTGTAAATGTTAATGAATTAAAATACAAGATTCGGAAGGGTTCATGCTTCCTACAATAAAATAATTTTTTTTCAATATGTATGTATGATTAAAATTGAAGAAATATTGTTGATTAATGCTTATATTATTAATTAAAGAGATTGGTAAAAATTATCAATTTATTCGAATTAGATGTAACAAATTAATCTGTTCCACTAAAGGTTAAAAATAAAGATTATATATTTCAATCTTCATTTCTCTAACATGATATGACATAATTTTAATAAATTGTTTTTTTATAAATTTTAACTGATAATTGATGTAATTAAATTTTTAATGATTTGAACATGTTTTATAACACATTTTGAAAATGAGATAAGGATAAAAATGATTTATATATAATAAAGGACTTTATCAGATATATTTGTTAAAATAGAATAAAAATATATCCCACTATTAATCCATGGAATATTTCAAATTATAAAGTATAAAATTAAAAACTATTCTCGAAAAACATATAATACCAAATTAGATAGATTTGTTAAGAATTTATTTTCTATATATTCCAACTAAAAATATATAACTATTATTTTCATAAAAATAATTTTCTAATTATTATAATGATATTTGAACTAAAATATATTATCTATGTAATATGTGTATGTAATCATGGTCTAAGAGAATTTCATATAGAACCAATAATAAATTACATATGTAAAAATTAAAATTAAATATCACATTACTTCTAAATCTTATTTTTGGGAATGTTAGTAGTGAAAGAAAACATAATGTGTTTTATTTTTTTTCTAAAATATTCTGAATGGAATTTTTAAAAATAAAAGACTAAAAAATGATGATAACTGTGATGAAATTAGAAATAGATATAATTATAAAACTAAAATAATTAATATTTTAATTTATTAATTTTTTGATGTAATGAAGTTGTAATAATTGTTAAAATTATTGAACAATACAAAAATGATTACATGTTTCCCAATTTTTCAAATTAGTTTTCATTGTAAATGGTACCCATTAATATTTTTATTTAAAGGTTTTATCAAATGGTAACATGAATATATTGTAGTAGTTACCTCAATGTGTAATGAGTTTAATAAATCCTTAATTATTTAACAAATATAATCCATTCTCAATCCCTTTTAGTTGAGATATGATACTAGAAATTATGTATTGATTTTTCAGTAGCCTAAATGATTTTTATGTCTAATAATTGTATCAAATTATACAACAGAGGTCTATATATTATAATTATTTTATATTGTATGCAAATATGTATGATGTGAAAAGATATTCTATCTCTCAAAGTATGACTCTGATTTATCCAAGGTTAATATTGATCATGGAATAGTATATTTCATGGTGAAATGTTACAGTTTGTGTGATTATGATTTCATATTGGGATATGTAATATAATCATTAGACAAAAATAAAAGATTCGTGTGTTAGATGATACATGATGTATACCACATTAAGTTTCATATAATATGGTTTATATTGATAAGGTGTGTATGTTTCAGAAATAAATTTCCCCATTAATAGAGGTTATAAATGATTCCTAGTATAAAATCCATCATACTTTGATACTTTTCTTATACTATCCTTGAGGAAGGTCTTGTCAGGATGGCTAGTTATGTTGTTGGTCATGTATTTGATTATGTTTAGTCAGTACATGATATGTCAACTTATATGATGAGTATGGAATTTGGGCCCTCCATTTATATATATTTAAGGGGAGTACAGAGATACTTTGATAAGTACATATGTGTTGTTATTATCTATTGAAAGAGGTAAATATTACATTCTCATTCATCATCGTTAATAAAAAGTGATGTTCTCATATATTTAGTAAATATATACACAAAGAATCAAGAATATTGGGAAGAATATTTGTTCTTTCATTCAAAATGTGTCATGGTTACTCCATGTATTTGGAAATGAATCATTTGATTATATGTGAATGTAAATTATACAACTGGTGGATGCATGTATCAAGATAATTTTTTTAAAGATCATAAATGATAAAACATAGTATCATTGATTTTTTCTAGAGGCCCCACATTACAAACATTTAAGAATTTAATAATTAATATTTTTTTGGTGAAAATATCATTTGGTGTTACACATTTTGGTAGAATGAATAGGGATTAATGATAAAAAAATATATGTTTTTTATTCTCCAAATCTGTTTTATAGTTTATCAAAAATGATTTTTAGATGGTTATTTAGTAACTATTTCACATTATGTGATATATGGTGATGGTGATGGAAACATTAAAAATTAATGTTATACCAATCAATAATAGTGTTTTTGATATGTTCATAGAATTGATTTCGAATTATATAATATATGGTGAAATAAATTAATCTATATAAGGATTTAGTGAATGTGGAGATGACAGATATATTCCCATTTAATTTTTACATTTTTAACATTTTTTCCTGACCCAATTATATGTGAACCTTATCTTACACCTTTAATGAAATAATGTATAATCACAGAGTGCCACATCTAGTTTAGAATAGATTAATGATTATCACTAAGTGAATACATTCATTTTAATGGAAGTAATTTTCCTATAATATAAAACTGTATAACAATATATATCATCCAAGAAAATGATTCAATGAGATGTGTTTTATAAATAATCAATATAAATTAATGATACATTATATGTAATATAATAACAAAATGTCCATGAAATATAATATTAAAAAACAGATTATCTTATATATAGGTATGATTAAATGAAAATATTATATTAATGCACCATTTAAATTTAAATGTTCTAAAGATATTATTTCATAGCATATCCACCTAAAATTTCATTTAAATTATAAAAAAATTCTAACGTAGGGGTGAAAATTGTAAATATATTCAATATATTCCTCACATAATCCCCCATGTGTCCATATTAGAATTAAATAATAATAAAATTATGAATAATATGGAAAATATAAAATAAGAATATAAAGATACATAAAACCCACACAACGAATTATATCTAATACCTCACATCAATTTCAACATTCGATAAATATTTGACATATAATATTATAGTGTAGACCATGAAAATGTCTATATGAAAATATGTAATTCCAATGTACACAAGTTCATTTCTGTTTGTACCCACATCCCTACCATCATGAATCATGTTACAGAAACATTTATCATCATAACCATGTTGTATCCACATAAAGTCTCGTAATCATGTCACATCCATATCGATAAACAATAGCAGGAATGTCCAGCCATAAGAAAAGATTATGACCCTTTGTTAAGAAGTGAAAAGTAAAATAGAATGATGATTGAGGTCAAAAAAACATAACTTCCCTCAAACACCAAAAAACATGTCTACATATCATAGTACGACGAATCATTTCCATAATCAAAGTCACCAGCAGTCTTCCACACATATTAGGACTTGTCCTGGTTGAAAATCATGAGAAAAATAGTATCCTCCTTCATTGATGCCTTATAAAAAGATATTCTAGACAGAGTCTTAGGAATATTACAATAATATATTAGTGGTCTCATCTTTTAGGGAATATAGTTGAAACACCCCCATATTTTTGGAAATATTTTTTCTGAATTAAATAATCTTTTCGATATTTTTCATTTCAGGTGAAACTTTTAATAGTTCATTATATATATATATACATACAAATATATATATATATATATATACACTAAGTAAGGAAATCATGTTAAATATGTACATGGATTCTTCCACAAGAAATACCAACATGTCTTATGCTACCTACAAAACAAACTTGGTGTATGTTGTAAATGACACTAATGTTTCTATGAAACAACATTTTATTGTTATATTAATTTAAATGAGTTAATTATAAACTATAAAATAACTTTAGTAATATGAATATTAATAACAAATTCTCAAATATTATTTATATTTTTTTCATATATATTACATTTAATGATAAAGAAAGATATGGTTTTTGGTAAATCTATTCTATGTTTAAAAATATTGTTTTCTCATATGAACTACTTTTAATAGTGAAATTATTTATAAACACATTTAGATTTTTAATTTTATAAAATAACAATTATTTATTATTTTATTATTTCTATATTATATTAGGGTGATTTTTTGGTGTTTTCCTGAGAAACTACCTTTTTTATGAATATGGAAAAATGCTATATTTTGTGAATAACTCCAATTTCAATTAAATGATTATTATTGTTAAATTATATTTTAATTTTTTTATATGGTCAAATTGGATTTATTATACATATCATAAGATAATTTTGGATATTATAATAAATTTAACATTGAAATTTGAAGTTGAAAAATAATAAACATTTGATCTTCTATATACATTATTGACCTATAACTTTATCCCATCTCCAGGATTAAAATTAATCTGTATATTTCTGATTCTTTGTAATGTGTGAAAACAACTAACATAAAACATTTTAAAAAGTATAAATATGTATATTCTAATTATATCATCTTTGTTTTTTACCAAAATTATTACAAAATGTGATGAAAATTAATCAAAACGATTAAGGTCAAATTAAATATAAATAGTGACTAAACCTCAATATTTCAGGCCCAACTGACCTATCCACCTATCAAAGACACAATTATTTGGCCATTATTAGTTTATAAACCATTCATTATTGATTTATGTTGGTTAGGTATGACTTTTTTATGTAACAACATGTGTACACAATACTTTCTTGTCAAAAAATTGAAGTGAGTCCTTTTCCTTCCCTATAAAAGGCCACCACATCTCCCAATAATTATCACCTATAAAAACAATTAGGTTATGAAAATATAGAAACAATAAACTTCCAAGAATGAACCCTTTGCTTATATAATCCCTTCCATGGGCATAAGGAAATCGAAGTAATCCTTTTGGCACAAACCAATTGGAGTTACCCGATTAAGAGGAAACATCTTCTCGTAATTCCTTTACTTAAATTTCAATATCCACCCCATCTAACTCCATTTATTATAAAATTATATAAATAAAAAAGTACCCCAAATATTATAAGATATTTTATGTAAATATTTCATCCTATAATTACACAGACCTCCATCTAATTGGTAATGATCATACTGTTTCGGTGTACAGCGAACAGGTGCCTTATGAAATGATGATTGTTCATTTCTCCATTACCTTCTAACATGGTTGGAATTATGATGTTCACTATATTTATATATTTTATATTTTAAAATTTTTATATATTTAAGCTTAATTATTCATTCTCACAACCCATATCTCATTAATTTCAATCTTGTTTTAATATGAAATGTTTCTTTGAGGAAGCATGGACTACCACCCCTTCAAAGCGATATGATTCGTTCACACACCACATGGATTGTATTAATGATGTTTTTAGTGAATATAAAATATATAAATATCATCTAATTAAAATATTTTAATAATGACATATCTATATATATATATGGATTTCACATTCATTATACCAACATGAGAATTAAACGAAAATAGCGCTCATGTGTACGTACAACCTACCGTCTCCATGAACAGTGTATTCTATTTCATACATATATATTCTATAATATATTAAAATAAAAATATAATTTATATAAATTATGTTTATATAATTTTTTAAATTCGTGAAATCTTGATATAATGGATAAATACCAAATATATAACAAATTAACACACATAGGAATAATAAAGTGAATATTACCCAAAATGAAACGTTATTATAGGGTTATTATATGGAAGGTTATATAAGTGTGTAATCATACCATATATGATAATATATATAAATTTATGGTTCTATAAAATAATTATAATAAATTCATATTTTTCATACAGGTGTTCTAAATTCATACGATGAGATACAAAACACAAAAATAAGTGGATTTCATCTCACTTTTTATTCCCATTAGATACACGTTATGTTCACTACTCGTTCCATTTATGTGGTGTAAGTACATCACATGATTGTATTATATGTATCTTATTCCAAAAATTATCTTTATTAACACATCTTTTTTATGAACATTAATTCATGGGGTATAATTTTCAAAAGTTTCCAAATGGTAAAAATGTTTTTTTTCTCAAATTGCATTCTTTGAGAATCATGTTTTTATATCCACCTAAACTCTTTCTCGTGGTGTGTAAACATCAGTTTAACATTTTCTTTCATGAATATAATTGTTTTTATGTTATTCTAAGATTCATGTAATTTTATATTCTTATAGGGAGAGAATGAATCGATGTTAACTGGTTATAATATTTTATTGAGACAATCTCATTGCCTTTTGAGATTGTCTATGTTTATGCTTCCTTTGATAAATTATTATCTTCCACATCTAAATAAATTCATGAATTTTTTTGCTATATTTATTCATGACATATTCATGTAGTGGTACCATTTTATACTCTTTAGTACATAATATATTTTAGAAATTGTTTTTAAGAATGCCATACTTTACCCACTCTTCGATAAGAAATCTATGTTCCATTAAAATAATGTTTTCTAAAAAGGATTTACTAGAATATTATAATAACATCCTATGATCATTAAATTTCATTTTACCATTTTTTTTCTTTTACCAATTTGTTCCAAGGAATATTTTTGGATCTTTGTGAATAAGTCCATTTTCTATCATTTTTACCATGAAAAAGGAATGTTTTTACCTCATAGGAAATGTAAAAGTTTCTCCTCCAACAACCCATTGAAGCATTAATTTAATTTTTAAATCTTATTTTTTAAGAAAATATAATTATAATAAATTATCAAGGAAATGGTTTTCAAAAACTTTTCAATCTTTTTTTAAATCATTTCAAGGAGAATGATTTTCAAAAACAATTCAAACATAGTTTATATTATTTCAAGGTAAATGGGTTTCAAAACGTTTTCACACTTCTTTTATTTTTTTTCCAAGAAAATTTTCTACAAAAAATTTTCAAGCCTTAATTTTGAGTTTTCAAACTATTTCCAAAGAAATTATTATTAAAAAATCTTAAGAAATTCTATATATTTGTTCAATATATTTTCAAAGAAATTTTTTTTTAAAATTTTATGAATTTTATTTTATATTATTACAAGGAAAATGGTTTTAGAAATGATTTCAGTTATTCTTTATAATTTTCAATGTATTTTATAAGAAAATTATTTTTAAAATGTTTTATGTTCTAATAAAAAATCAATGAGAAAGTATATTTTCCCAATGAAACATTTTTTCAATTATTTTTCAAAACCATTTTATATCTAAGATAACATCTGTTGATTTTACTCCTTCCAATGTAGGAAATTATATAAAGGTTCCATTTATATTCATTCTATGAATGAGTTATTCATAATGACATGGTCTTTAGGAGACCTCTTTCTATTTCACGTTTCATATGTAATGAAATTTTGTTATCTCTCAAGAATTATATGTTTATGAAATCCATTTCTCTTTCACTAGTAAATATTTTGATTAAATTATTATGAAACCTATATTTTTACATAGGTTATGATATGATTACATGTCTATTGTAACAACTTTATTTCATCGGTTATGATATGATTATTTATTATCTTATGGTACATGAATGTATGATTTTATTATGAGATTTGTGGGACCTATATCTTACTCCAATGCATTGGGTAAAAATATTTATATCACCTAAGATAGAATAATACGGTCTCTGGAGTAAAACTTGACAACTGATATGTCCATGGTAGTGAACCATGACAACCATGATGGTATGAAGAGTGAACTAATGCAATTAATATGGACATAGAGTGAACCATGACTACAACGACTGTATGTGAAGTAAACTCATGCTAGTAAGATAGTTAAGGGAGTGAACAATGACTACTAAGATGATATAAGGAGTGAACCCATAATACCAAAATGGTCTTGAAATCATTGACTTGGATATTATAGAATTCATATTATTTATTTATGTGTTTTCCACAATTCCATGTTTTTTTACTATGTTATGTTTTCATAGATTATGATTTTAATTTCATTATGATTCATGCCTTTTGAACTTCCAATATTGATTATGAACTATAATATATAATTATGATCTCTAATATACATGGTATTATCTTCAAATATTATTATTCAGTTCCATACCCTTTTGGTCATGTCATGATTACACATTTTATTTATTTTCCATTACTAATCATCTAAGATCACCCATTTTATATGTTTCTTTTACCCATGTAATGAATAAAGTTCTAATGTCAAATTACTAAGGGTGGAGATCTTTATAGGAGATGTTGAAGATCGTCCAGCATGACATAAGATTTTGTTTCCATGTTTCTGAAGACACTATATTGTACATTCCTTGGGAATTTATTTTTCTAATATAACGAATATTCCTCTAAGATGACTTAATATCCATGTATTCAATGCTTGGGTCTCTATAGCTTGTGACACTATCTACCCTTGTGCGATGATTAAATCCTCACCTGGATGTTGTCAAGTTCTATCTTCAAGAGATTTGACATGAGATTCATCCTCAACATCCACCAGCACGTTCTAATATAACTTTCCTACCACATAATTTTCAAGATTGGTATCTCCTTAGGTGGTCAATCATACCAAATTATTATGAGATATAGATGATACTACCACAAGTAATAGTAGAATATTTATGATTTTTGAGTCGATGGAAAATGTTGGCTAATACATGGGTCCATTTATCGGGTTGAGAACATCATTGTTAGCTCTTTATTAGAGGTAACCCATGTTTGGTCTCTTTTTCTCATATTTGAAGTTATTCTCTTTTACTAGTCATCATTTTATAGTTTTCTCTTTTTATCCATGAGTCACTATAATCCACATTTTATTTACCTACATGTATTTATACCAAATGTATTTATTTTTCATTCTCTATGTGTACATTCTATTTTAATTGTTAAAATGTTTAAACCGTGTGGACTAATTCTTTATATAATGAATAATTTGTATTCATAACCAATTTTTCCGGTCACCCAATTCTAAATTCATGATTTCTTAATAATTTCCCCTTGGAATTTCAATAATTATAGGGAGAAACTGATTCCTTAGTATTTCATTTTATAAATTTCCATATACAGTTCTACCCAAATTCTAAGATAACCCACCCACGATTCTTGAACAAACATTATGGACACTATCTCATGCTATTTTTGAGGGAGTTTTTCTTGATTTTAAATTCTTATACACTTTTATTATTTATTTTTTCTTTTGTGTAGGGTAAATGTTTCATTTGAAAGCATTCTATAAACTTGAAACTCATTACACCCATTTAAATAAAATGTGTTATGATGAAAATTATTAGAATTCATTGTTTTTCTCTTATTTATATTTTTATAATGATTGATGAATTTAGTAATTTAATTCAAAATAAAAAAATGAAATTAATTTTAATTGAATTAGTACATGATTCTATACGCTTAGTTACTGCGGATTTTCTATTCATACTCCCATTCCTAACAAGATTGTGATCCTACTATTGAATATCATTTTATAAGAAAATTTTGTTAGTGACACATGGGACATTGAAACCTATAAGAACATACATTGAGATTTTATTTAAGCTATGAGTAATAAAATAAAATTTTAATAATATTGAGGCAATATTTGTTGAGATACATTTTCCAAGGACCTTTCTTACATCTTTCCTCTGTTAATCCGAGAGTTTCCATGAATTACAACAATATGATGCATGATATTGCTTTGAAAAGGTGTGGGGGAATTTTTTACTCTAGAGTAAAAAATATTCTATTGCTGAGGCGATGTATTATGGTACTCACCAAACTATTGATTTTTATCCATGAGTAATTATTTATTTTTTAGGCCTCTACTATTCCATCAAAATATAAAAATAAAAAAAATACAAATTGATTTAGGTTTTGTATTAGGATGTTTAAAAATCATTATTTCTAGACTAAAGAATACCCTGAAAAGACCATATGTGGTTATGGGATAGATGTGAGTTCTTTTCTAGAAATAAAATTTCAATAATAAAAATACAGAAAAAGAAATGAAAATGAATGTAACGTGATACCATCTACACACATTTGCTATATATTCATGGATCCCCCATGATCTTCTAGGATCATTGATTTCATTATCTATGGACGAGTTATTTCATTACACATTTCAAAAAATTAATCCACCATACTTTAGATATTACCCTCCTTTTGGATGTTGTTCATTTCACTATATACGCACCTACGCACAGCTTGAGAGACATTTAAACCAAATTTTTAAAGCCCTCAGGATGGATTCTTTTATTTTTCTTTATGAAGTGGAGATGATAGTACCAATGAAGGACTACATTTAGGAACATATATTCTAGGTGTGATCATAATTATAATTTAATTTTACATTTATTGAATAGATAAAATTCATTGTGAGGTAAATTAAAAATTGGTATATAATTTAAGGAATAGTTAAAAAATTGAAACCAAATTATTAAAAATTATTTTGATGAAATAAGTTATGATGCCTGAAATATTTTATCTGAAGGGATGATTCTAAAGACTGAATTTTAATACGTACATATAGTTTTATTTACCATGATATAATGAAAGTTTCCTTTTTTAATAATTTCATACCTTTAGAAATCCCTTTTGTAATATTTTTTCTTAAGGAAAAGAACATTCTCAATTGTACATGAATTTCATACGATGAAATCATATATATATTTTCTATCATTTTATTTAAAATATCCATATTTTACTCAATAATACACTAGGTATGTATTGTTTATTTTAAGAAATAAGTTTTCATTTTATCAAATGAAATGATTGAAAAAGTAACCAAAAATAACCATTACACAACATGAAACACAATTTCACAATTTTCAGTCATCTTTTGCCATATATGAAAAGTCCAGAGGTATGCTGGTAATGAATTACAATACATAAAGAAATTAAATGATATAAATCACCAATATATGAAATGTAAATTTCAATTAATTTCGTTCATTCATGATCTATACTGATTACAGATAAATGTAATGCAGAAAAGATACATGTTTTGAATGGAGTAAATATCTAAATGCGAGATATTTCAGATGTGATTCACATGAGATTATTCTATATTTAAAATTTGGATAAAAACCCATGGATCGTAATTACACAATGTGAATACCAATTACACATCATGTAATATCCCAACTATTTATCTAAAGTAGGCATTCCACAAAGCATATTTTTATAGAATCCTGAAGATTCTCCCAATTCACTCATTCTTCTCTCTCCATTTTCTTCCTCCCAATCCCCATAAACTCGTTTTTCTTCAATTATCTTCATTTTTCTACATTTATTATTGCCCCATAGATTTATTTATGAATATTTATTTATCCCTTTTATCACCAACAACATTCTATGTGTGTTCTTTGATTTGATCGTCAATCCATAACAAATCCTTGATGTGTCTGATATTATTCTTATTTCAACTAGGTATTAGATTAGAATTGTGATTGATCCATGGATTATATTGATTATTTTTATTTTCATGTTCATTAATTGATTAATATCCATCCATCAATGTTCATTAATATCTTAATCCCAATTTTTTTGTGTGTGTTAATCATGTTTTCAATTCATTATCTAATTTTAATCGATTCTACTATGATTGGATAAACTACACAGTCTAGGGAATTTGAGTATGGGTGTTTGAATATAGTTGATCCTTAATTCTATACATAGTAAACCTAAGGAATCATAATCATGTTAAACAACCCTTGTTTATCCAATTATTTTAAGAAACCACAACCATGGGATGTTTGATGAACGACCCTATCCATATTGGAGTCGAATACATTATGACCAGTAACCTATGACACTATCTTTATTAGAAGGTAGGCTTGATGCATCCAAGTTGCAGCTGTCTTCAGACCATGGAGTTGATATTTCTTTCATAGATCTAGTGGTATTTTCCATAACCAACTACTGGGATTTTCTTCCTTTACAACATAAACAATAATATCATACCAAGTTAGAATTAAGATCACCCTTTTTTCTGAACACCTAAATTGATATTGATCCCTTCTTTACCACTAATCATAATGCACAAATGCATTGGAATTAGTTATTCCCATTTTCATCCACCATGGGGGAACTCATAACTCAAAAGTTTATATGTTTTATGTCCTACTAGCCATTACAAATCCTCTTGGGACCGACCTTATACTACCACTATAATGTGATAGATTTTCAAGTATATTTTGGAAAAAAATACATCAAATCTGACATCCTCCCATTGGAATTAAATGATTATTATGGGCACATAACCCGTCATGTAGATCCATATCTGCCTCCACAAAACCCTAATCTAAGGAGGACCCATAAATAACATCCTACTCAATAGAAGTTAAAATATTTATTTACATGTAAAAAATATATAACTATCAAAAATAAAAAACTCTTATATTCATGAAATAACAACGATTTAAAGCATGATACATCCAAAGAATAGATCTTTTGAAACTCTCTCCCAAGTTTTACACTCATGTAATGACCACCCAATCACCATTATACCATTACACACCAAATTATTGGATGGATACTCAAATCCCTAGTCCACTACTCAAAAAAACTATCATTGATGTCATTTTATCATGAACCAACTCAACTCATCCATCCCTTGGTCTCTTGTTTCAACCCATAGAAAATCCTATGGGATATTCTAAATCCCCAAATTCTATATGAAAGAACCTCAAAATCATAAAAACAAATTTACATGGTTTCCTATATAATTAATAGATAATGATCAATATAAGGATTTTAATTACCACTATGTGTGTAGTATTTCTATGCTATAGGAGAGAAGAAACAATATAATTATTTTTGAAAACATAAAAAAATAACCATTTCCTTATCAATATTATCCAAGGAAAGAATATGATGAAGAGGTTTTTTCCATACCAAACTTTTGGAATATTTGATAAATTATTTTGGAATATATACACTATATTTTCTTGAGATTTCGAAGCCCGAAGTGGTCTAGTCTGGATACTAATGAAATATTAAATAATATTATATTATGCACATGTAATTTTCCTAAGATAATATTAAAACACAGTAACAGAGCCTCATATTTTAAATATAAACCCAAAATTAAATCTAGAATGTTATTTTTTCCCAAGGTGTCATATAAACTTTGTGTTTGTTTTCTATCTGATATAAGATACATCGAGGTGGAATAATAATTAAATAATTTATTTAATTAATTTTCTTATTTTTAAATCCTAACCATAAAATATTAACTATATATATTTTCTTACGGAAAACCCCTATAGTTTTCCACAAAAAACTAGGGATATAGAGATGAGTCTTCGGGTGATCCTTATTGAACTATTCATAGCGGAACATTGATCGGATGTTGATGTGAAAAGAGTGCTTTTAGATCTCAAGAAAGTTTGTGATGTAGATTCGTTCTTCCTTAGTCTCCAATTAAAACCTATGGTGGGTGTCTTTTCAATAGCTAAATTCCAATTTTTTATAACATGGTGAATTTTGATAAAATTCACTGACAGATAGATTCAATATTCAGTCACATTTCTCGGTATTAATTTATCATTATATGGTTAGGAATTTATGGTATTAAATTATATCCCCATGGTTTTAATTCATCATAATAATATAAAGAAGATGATTTCATCCCTAATAATAGATCATTTTCATTACTGTTTCTATTTTTTCCTTTCATTCCATGATCATAACATGTTTGTTGCTGGTATTTTTCATTGGTCGATGGTTCAAAAAATTACAATTGGATTATCATTGTGTGATTATTATTTTATTAAATGGGTTTTTTTCGTGAGTTACGTTCATGATCAAAAAAGTGATCTTTGTGGGATGACGAAAAAAGAGGTTCGGAGTTTGATTTGGAATAGATTAGTGTTCTCTATTATGTAGTTGGTAATGTGGTGACATTGTGGTAAAATGTGGATTATTTCCGAACAAGAGGATGTGACCAAAATACAACATTAAAATATTATTATCATTTAGGAACCTCTGATTTGGATCACTTGGGGAGATTCATGGTGGGTTTAGTGGCGTCGATGGTATGAGTGAAAGATGAATAAAGATTCAGCAGATTGCAGAAAAATACTAAATAAATTGAATGTAGTCAAAATAACACATGTCATGTGGGACCCTGTCTATTATGTTTAGGGATTTTGTGAGAATAAAATATAACATGTTGTTTGGGACCTACCAAATTCATTTTTTCCCATGTTTGGTGGTTTGATGTGTACACTTTGGGAATACGGCCACAGATATGGCCTTCTACATGGTAATGTCCCTGTTACATGGGAATAACCCAGTACTTTGATATAGTTAGGTACAAAAAGACTTCCATAGTAAATGGGAATGACCTGAAGTACATAGGAATGGGATATAGTCTACAAACTCTGTTAGGAGTCATATATCAATTTTCGACCTGACCTTTACATGACATGAATCTAAAACGGATATTTTGTCTCAATTAGAAAGGTCATTTTCATGTGTGACTGTGTTTCAAAGGTATACATGGGTATGTCATGAAACATCATGTACTACCATTACATGGAATTGGATTTCACTAAGGTAGGACGGGGTCCCCATTCTCATCAATGTGGTGTAATATCTTTGGGTCCATTCCCATGGTCCATCCCAAAAACGTTATAGTGAATCTTTTTCTTCTAATCATATGATTGTTATCCCCACTACATGATGAGTCTCATATAGACCATTGGAATACATCCATGTAACCCACATTTTGATACTATATAATTTCCTCATCTTCCACAGGCTATATTACCCAAATCATCCTAGCCAACATGTGTAGTCTTATGATCACCTACATAGATGGATATTCTATTTAGGGACCAATATATGACCGATTACCTAAGTGAGATCTATGATCTCTATATCAAGAGAATCAGAAGTCCAAAATGTAGATATTTGGAGAGGCTTGGAGGGAATGAAATATCATATTAGCACCACCAGTGATAGTATGGATCTTATTGTCAGTTCTCCCAAATGAGTGTTACCTTAAATCCTCAATCATAATCTTGTGGCTAGCAGTATGGATGATACCTTTTTGAGACATGGTGTCTATTATGACTATATCTCGGAATTTCTAGTTCATAGTTTAGTATTTTTATTGACTAATTTTCATGATGTGACGATGACTACTCTCTTGAGGATTTCTAGTTAGTGATTGGGGGGTCATTACAGTTATTTATATACACACTATTATATGTTCTTTTCACACACATATCATGTTTTATTAAAATGGTATTCATTTTTGTAGAGTCATAGGAAGAATACTAGTATGTGGTGAATATAGAGATAGATAAATCATGTTATGGGATAGTTATTTCATTTGACAATAGTCCCTTCCATCATTGTTGGTTGGGATATTTATTTAGATTTAGAGGGATTCATTTTGTCCACTTATTCTATTCTACATTTTTTAATAATAAAATGTGGGATTGATGTGATACATTTATTATAGAGTTGTTTTTTATTACCATTCAACATTGTGTGGGTGTTTGGGGATGTTTATGTGCGTACACATACAAATGTTATGCCTACACATGTGTGAGATATACCTACATGGAGCTTGTTTCTATCCCCTAGAATTTTAGAGGTGGGCTTGGGATCTCAAACCTTTCTTTACCACTAGCCAGGTAGGCCTAAGTGGTTCTAGTCCTAACAGAGTGTTATCACTGGGATATTTCAATATTTTATTATAAGGATTTTGGAAAATTCATGGGTTATAAAAATAACCTTATGCATATTAAGTGAGAGAGTAAATGAGTCTCAGTGGAACGATAACCATATTCGGGGTCGATGATCGATGTCGATGATTTTGTCTTCATGGACTTAGTTTGTCGAAATTTCTAATGGCCATGATTTCAAATAATTCTTCACCAGTGATCGATCAAAAAATCATTGTAGGGAATGTTTTTGGTAGATTAATCTACTATGTTGATTAACTCTAACTAAAATTTAACTACTTATTTAATAGACAAATTCAAATTTTGATGATTATATTTTCAACTAGTTTTTATCTTCCTTGGTTTTAGGATTTATAATAATTGACGATCTGTGTTTATTTCCCTTTTTCATATTTTTAGACACAATAGATTATGTTAAACCAGGATATAGGTTTTGTTTGGTTCCTCTTGTTTTTTTTATGAATTCGTCCACCATTCATCTCATATTCATCAATGGAATTTTTATTTACTAGGGGTTCAATAAATACCTAATAATAGTTTTTTGTGAAACTGCCCTTTGGAATAATTGCTCAATTTTGTATTTTATTTTTCACTATCAATGGTGAAATTTTTGTTTATTGATAATTCTGGATAGTCCAACGATGGATTTGAGAAGCCCATATTATTGGTTTCAAATTTTAGAGATGAAGATCGATGTCAGGTGATTCCCAAGTTGATTTTGTGGAAACAATTATGCAACGTGGGATGGATGGGATTGGTCTATCCCACATCTTCTTCTATTAGAAGATCCTATGATGGAATAAGTTATATAAGTGATGTGGGAAGAGATTTGTGTGACATTATAGAATTTCATGAAAATTTGGAACAACCCGACATTAAGTTTAGAGCAAGGTAGGTCTTATAGTCCCCTATATGCTGTGGAATGGGTTTTCATGTTTGTTAAAATATCATATTTAGCGTGCTGAGTAAACTTGTCATGTGACCCTTAGACATCCATCTCGGTGTGTACAGGGTGTAAACACCCCAAAATATGTATGGCCTTAGATTCCTTGTGAATCAAATCACACAATAAGTACACCATAAAAGACATCTCGGTGTGTACATGTGGTATATGCACAAGGTTTCAATGTGGCCCCACATGATATATGTGTTGGTCACACATTGTGTACTTCAGATGTATATAGGCTGGGATTGATGGAACATGTCGAGTGCTAGTCTATCCCATACACATTGTTTGGCTTAAATTACACCCAATGTACAATGGAATGTACTTGGACACTTCCTGTGCCAACAGTCATTCCCTAAGTACACATGCATTCCCTAAGTACATAAGAAATGGTCATAGAATAGGTTCTAGAAAAATGAAATGTCTAGTTCTAATCAGATTAGTAAACACCATGTATCATAGTATTTCAGGAGTATATATTAATAAATCCATTTTGTGAGAGATGATGAGATAGGAGAAGTTCCATACATAGAGTGACATTTCATCTACCCTACGGGACACAATGTGTGCTTCTTTCTGGGAATGTTATTTCTCTTGATCAACTACACTATTTATCTCCTTCCTTCAGAATCAAATTTGTCATGTGAGTGTCCTATCCTATGTATCATTCCACATAGAATGTCATGGTGACATTTGTGTCGGTAGTATAGATATGATTTGAGGTGATTCTAGAGGGACAATTCTTATAAGGATACTTAGCTACAAGCAATGATAGGGTGTGATAATTTTATTTTTTTCAATGGCGGTATCCCCGCTCCCCCCAACACGTCAGAGTGTCGGTCCCTCATACTCTATATAGGTATGGCTATAAACCACATTACTACATTTGGAATGGGTCCATTATCTACTGAGTGGACCCCCCCCCCCTTATTTGAGATATAGTAGCGTGTATGGATTATTGTAGAGTAGAACCACCTCTACTTTAAATTATACTAGTGATGTGTGGGATCTTATGATGGATTAATATGATGTTTCCTAGGATTCAAAAATAGTTGATAGTTTCCAATGACTTTTGATGTGAAATATTAAGGAATGTGTCGTCCATTCGATATCTTTTGTTGTTACATTGGTATTTTAAAATTAGTGAAGATATTATTTGAGTTGGCTATCACTCAGTTTTAGAGCACAGTAGAGCGGTAAAAACCCCACCACATAGATTCTGGTGATGTTTTTATGATTTTTTTCATCAAATATGGACTGTTAGACAAGCCGACTGAATCATCATTCTTAGCTAGGATGTGAAGTCAGAGATCCACTTTCCCTCTTTATTTTACTATTCTTAATGAGAATATTTGGATTTTTATGGTGTTTGTTTCATCTTATTATGAAAATTCCATCATTTTGTTTAGTTGAAAATAATATCTATATATATATCCCTCTCTTTTATGCTTCATGTTTTATGATTTTGAGGTGTCCCGCGTTTATATTCACCTCTGCATGGGATATTCAAAAACATGTACCATCATAGGCATTTCATATGATTGTAATTGGAGTTCACGGTTGAAAATGAGTTGGTGGAGCTTCATTAGAGATTAGTTCTTCCATGAGGAGCTTAGATGGATCCATGAATTTATTTTTCATATATTCCCCTATGTTGTTATTTGGTTTCGATGTTTTCCAGTTTTTGTTGGATTGTATAATTCCCTTTAATCTTTTTATTGTTCTATTTATTATACTATGGTTTGGGATAAATATCAAACATTCCTTTATATTATTAGTTGAATACCTTTCAATATTATACTAGTGTATGAATATTTCTACATGTGTATGGGTACACTACGCTAAAACCACCCATGTTTGTAATATTCCACTTTGATGGTAGTAACCAGCACCTGACTAATTAGAGGCTTTCTTGGAGATTAATTCGTGGCTCATGATAGAGAAGGTGAGCCCCCATGGTCGAGGTCTGGAAATCTTGGAATCATAAGAGGTCATTATATGACTTGATAATGAATTTTTATAGAGATTATTTTCTAGTTTGGGAACTATGGAATCAATGATAATGTGTCTCATGTTTAGCTCTCAGGTCAGGGAACCCAATGTTAGTGAAACGGTAGACAAATCCATTCCCCTAAATCAAAAAACCTACATGATGACTCAAGACATGGAGGCATTGGTTAAAATAAAAACATCAGCACATGCATCATATGAGAATGTCTTTTGGTTTCAATATCCTTCATATGTATGATCATTATATATTATCTTTGAACACTATAATTTTTAATAAATTTAATGATGTCTCAATGAGGATAAAGAGATTGTATGATGATATAGTGTCATTAAGATTTATATTTGAGTGACGGGCCTTAGATAAAGGACTCATTCATGAAATGTTTCCCCAGTAAGGCATAGAATAGTGCTTCCACAAATTTAGTAGTATATAGACCAAATTCTAGTGGACTAGAAATAAGATCACCCCATGTTAAGACGTGTATGGATCAAACAAGAGAGGAAAATAACATTTTTATTCTTAAATCATTGTATGTCTTATAGTAATGGAGACCGATTAGGTGTTATGGTGATAAATACCCAAATGAAATAGAACATTGTCTTTAGTTGTTGGTCTATAGATTCCATCATGTGAGGAAACCACTTGATAGGATGTTTACAGTCACACACGGTCTTCGTTTTGGAGCAGAAACTAGTCCTTGTAGTACTAAAAGATTAAACCCAGATTATGAGTTTTCATCCTGAGTTTTTGAGAAATATTTCACAATGTTTTCAGGTGGGATAGAATCACATCATAAGAGGTAGAGGTCTATCGTTTACATGTTCCTTGAAGGTTCATCTTGGTTTTGACAACCCTCAATGCACAACACTGCAGTGAGACCACTGTAAGGAAATTATTGGAATCTATTGATTACTTTATTGATGATGATTGGAATGGAATTTGGACCACATTCTATAGGGGGTCTTCACTAACAAAAACAAATTCTTATTATGTGATTTATCAGCGTGTGTGAATTCATTTTCTCTTAATGTAGATATCTTCCTTGTTTGTTGAATGAGTTTATTCTACTTTATGTTTGAGGTAGTTTATTTGTGTGAAGGTGTTAGATAATTACCTAGTTGTATATAATAGAATTATTGTGGGATAGATAAAATAATGTTTTTGGGGATTATGACCCATGGTAATCAAGGATGCTTCAAGGTATGACATGTTCTATATCTTATCCAGCTACAGTTTTATCACAAATTAGAAATATTTTTTCCTGAATGAATCTATTTTCATAGGGCCTCTAGATCCACTGGAGTTCTTTTTTTTTTAATTTTTTTGTTTGTAGAGTTTTTTATATGAGGTTCATTGATCACATACATCTTCCAATAGTGTGACCAAACTCTGTGATGAGATAAATCTCCACATCGAATCTTTCTATTATAATAATGAGACACTATAATGTTTTCCATAATATGGAATGGTTGAAACCACCCATCTAAAATTGACTAGTACCAGTGGGGGTTTTAGGGTACCTAGTTAGTGGTATTGGAAATTTCATCCATGGTGATAAGTATTACCAAGAATATAAGGATGTACTTTTGTGCAGGAGGACACAACCAATTCATTATCAATTGGAAAGTATGTCACCTAGATTAACAGATTATATGAGATTATAGCTTCCTGTAATATTAATGTAGTATGAGTAAGCCTTCCCTAATGCTTTAATTAGATTACATCCTCATTGTTTGTTTTTTTATGAATATAGACATACACCTAATGATAGTGTAGTTTCTACACGAGCATACCAGATGACCCAATTGAGAAGTGAGAGATATTGGTTTTGTTATAAAATTCAATAGAGAATTGAAGAATTCTTTGGATATTAGTTAGTGGTTATGTTTTTATTATATTTTGGCATTGGTTATGGTTATCACCTTCTCTAGGATTGGGAAGAGGAATTATGGAGGGTGGAATCATAGAGCTTTAAGGGTTTATTGAGTTCTCGGTGATACCTTTCGACGTGTTGAATGCCCCATTAGTGTTTGTATGACTTATGGAACTGGTCCTTAGTCCCTTCATGGAGTTGTTCATGTTCATCTAATTAAGTGAGATTCATGTGTACATGACATCAAAAAACATGCATGTGATACACTTGATGATGGCTCTAGAGATTCTTAGAGTGTGCTGGTTTTATTGGGATCTCTCATAGATTCAGTTTTTGATTTATTAGGTAAACCTCATCAAATATATCATCTCATACATGGGTTTCATAGTTAAACCAATAAAGGATGAGTTAAAAGATTCATGAGAGACACCTAATGTAATTTTCATTAATGAGGATTATTAAAATGAAAATTTCCATTTTTTGATTCAGCTGACTGAGTAGTTGAACAATTGTTTTCTTCTCAAATGGATAGGGATGGTCAATAATACCTCCATTTAATGGTAGTTACCCATAAACTTTTTTTTGGGAGACAGGGTGGAATATCATTTGGATATATATTATGGGATTGTGTTTGAGTAGTCATTAGATGTACAATTTCTAGTTGTAATTTCCGAAGGTGGGGACAATTTAATACTTAATTGAGTATATAAAATTACATTTTTAATTCAAGGGGCAGTAGTGTGAATGAGGTTTTAATTTTTTCCCAGGACAGTACATCCAAAATGGGTGAGTTTATACCAGGATCTATTAGCATTTTTTGGGTATCCTGGGATGTAGTAGTAATATGTTGAGTATATATCTCGATTTCTTGCATTCAAATTGGTTGAAGTCAAGGTGCCAAATGAAAGTCGAAATGGGATTTTTTAATTGTGGTTTTCATGAAGGGGATCCCATGATCAGTTGTAGGTAATGAAAATGTCAGATTGATTATAGAACAACTCATCATGTTGGATAACATCCTAACAATATTATAGAAGATCCTAGTAGAGACTTTCAAACCCCTATGCATGCTGAAGTCATTCCAGCTTCCTATAATTTCCACGTTGATCATTGAATATCATGATTGTAACATCACATCATGATTGTAGATAGGGTTGATAGAGGAATTATAGTCTAGCTGGTGTTGATCATGGTACTTCTATAATAGGTTGATACCTTGTAAAATAGGCCCACTCTGGTTCTCAAGAACATGGCCTAGGTTTTGATGATATTTTTCCATATATTCATTGCTTAATTGTGATAAGTGAATTTTTTTATTAAAAATAGGTATGTATCCTCCATCAGTGTTGAAATAGTTAGAGCCTTATTTTTTATCTATGGTTGGTGGGAGTTATAGTTGAAAAAATGTAGTTCATCCAGTAGTGGATGTGGACTTACCATATATTTAAAGGTATTATGTGGATTGATTATGGTGGTGTTTCGTGTTTGGTGAGGAGATATGGTGTTCCATGAGATCTTTTCTCAATCCATATTTAAATGTTTCATATGATTCATTATATGTGTCATATCTATGGAGATATGCATATGAATCGTTAAATGATGTCAATCATGGTTTTCAGCTATTTGTGGGTGAGAAAAACTTCACGGTTCCTAATGGAATTTCAAAAATAGTGGGATAAGAAACTTCATGGGATATTTATTTTCCATTGGGGTGTTATTTTTGGCAATATGGGAACCTTTATGAGAGATCGTTGGAGTCGGATATCCAAAGGTGATCTCAGTGTCCTTACCCACCAGATTTGGTTTTCACATTCTTGGATGAGAATAATTTATGATGGGGAGACATTAATGAAATTTTTTATACCATGTAATACATTTTATTATGTCTAGGAATACATTCATAGTCGCGGGTTAAGTTGGCGTGGAACTCTATTATCGAGAGAGCCATGGC
This sequence comes from Viscum album, assembly GCA_963277665.1. NCBI lineage: Eukaryota > Viridiplantae > Streptophyta > Magnoliopsida > Santalales > Viscaceae > Viscum > Viscum album. The sequence goes on from OY728120.1 coordinate 1,121,393,710, forward strand.
ATTAAAATATTAAAAATATTAATTATATTATATAACACGCACACAGTTTCTCAAAAATAATTGTGTATATCCTATTCTATTTTATTGATTGGGAATATGTGAGTTTCTATTGAATCTATATTATGGGTTTTACCATATCTATGATGTAACCACTGGTTGTATTCGGTGTTTCAATTAAGTTGAATTAGAGGAAAATTAAAAATAAATAAATAAATTTATTTTTTTACATCCATAACCTAGCTCCCCTCTATATAGACCTCACTATAGGAAAATCATAGGGTTAGAAACATAAAATTTGTATTTTTAAAGAGTGATTGAAGTATGAATTTTGTTAATGATGAACATATTGTAGATTGATGATGAGTAAAGATGATTTGGGCTTCACCAACAGAGTTCATATATCTGGAAAATGATCATGATATAGAACTATTCCTCTTTAGTAATATATTGAAACTCGATGTAGGGACTTTTTTTGGATAAATGACCTTTTTGGTTATCCCTAAATGAAATGAAATTAATTCCTTATTTGACTAATTCATAGGTTAATGTTCTGATTATTTGTTGGTTTTCACCTTCTATGGTTTCAAAATTGATAATAATTGTTAATCCATGTTTTCTTCTTAGTTTTCCTTCCTAAGGGAAAAATAAGGAGTCAAAATTAAAAAATGTCCATGGTCTATGCTGCTATTTGTTTTGGTGGTTTATTGTTTCCACTTTTCATCACAAATTCATCACATGCATTTATTTTTTATGTTAGTTAGACAAATAACCAATATTCAACTATTTCATAACTATAATTTTCCATAATAGATCGATAACACAAGATCAAGTTTGGGATCGATGGTTCCATTTAGGGTCAATGTTGTTGAAATATTATTTAGTCATGGGTTAGAGGTGTCCAGATCGATGGATTTCCATTTTTTACAGACACGGGAGATATTATTGATGTTTTGAAAAATTCCTAACTACACACCATGTAGTTTAAAGGATCATATATCATGTATTCCTCTTTGTGTGGCAGTAAGGGTTTTATCATTGAGTACAATATCACCTGAAAAGTGGTGTTTCTGCATTTTGTATGAACCTTAGCGGGATAACATAGCATGTATATGATGGGAGAACCTATAATTCAATGTTCCACTATAGGAAATGTATTCCTGATCAAATTTTTTGAACACCTCAGTAGATGGAATTCTATGTACATTGGGGTCGACAGCCAAGGTCCAAATGTGACTACATAGGCCATCTGTGTTGGGACACATCCCATATAAATTGGATGTATATTAGATTACGAATATGGGACGTTTTATGTTCCAACCCAGTTTATATATGTCATGTGTTTTAATGAACACCTAGTGTACATCGTAATGTACTTTGACAAGGATAGTGTACACAATAATGACTCGGTTAAAAGGTTATGATCTATAGTACATGACATATATCTAACAACACATCGAGTAACCACCATACATCAACACATGTATCATAGAAGAATGTGTCATGCATATAGATTAACATATTATTTTTTAGGAGTTTAAGGTATAAACAGTATCATGCAATCATTTTTATATAGGCTTAAATGTCATTTTTAACATTATATTTTGGTATAACCCCATTTTGAACCTTGTTTATCCATAAGCGTGGTAAAATATTTTTCACTCTTTAAGGATATTGAATGTCATTTTAAAAATTACCAGTGGAACATAAATGAAAAATTAATGATAAGTTAAACAATTTTAATAAATATAATTTAAATATTATGTATCTGATTTTTGAATAATTTAAGATAATTTTAAAACATTCAATACCATTTAGGGTCATTTTGGGAGAATTCATATATCTTGACTTTGAAGGAATCAAGATAAAATTTTAATTTGATTATAAAATTTTTATAAATCATGTTTAATTATAATTTTACAATAAATTTAGTGGACACCATAATCAATCAAAAATATTTCACATTAAATATTTTTAATTCATTTACTTCAATTTTATATTACATGAAAATGTGTGGTGCCATTTTTGCATGAGAGATGAAGGAATTTATATTATAACAAGTAATGAAAAATAAACTAACATCATAACGATAATTTATTCACATTCATTGTTACAATTTATAATCATTAATGTATTATTTTTATATATATGACAACTTATTCGATATATTCAACAACAGGGTGTAATATTTTGTAATTTTTCATAGATTAAATTATTATAAAGGTCTAATCAATGTCATGTGGCATAAAAACACATATTTTTAATTGTAGGATACTTATGGGTGAATTAAAATAATATAATTAAATAATGGTAAGTGTAATGTTCTTTTCGGATAGTGTCCCATTATTTTACCCTTAATTGACATGTTGTTTCCATTACTAGGGGATAAACTTTTTCACTATTAATATTCATTATAAAAATATATGAAATTAAATTATATGAGAAATATAAACCCTTCATTCCAAATATTGAATAAATTTTTTAATATTAAACATATATATAATGCATAAATCTACATTCAAAATATCACGAAATGCTTCAAAAAAGTGTAAAAATCCTTTTTAAGCATAAAAACGATTTTATACCAAATAATGTATAATTATTATTCCTATGAAATTAATTAGAATATATTTAATAAAATTTAACTTTTTTACTTTAAAAAATCCAAAAAAGATGACTTGTAAATAACCATATTATGAACTTAAATGACACTTTTCAAAAAATCATTATTTTTCACAATTCACTCTATAATAAATTTTTTTAAATCCAAAATATTTTACCAATGTCTATAATAAAATGGTGATCACAAAAATTATATTCATTATTTCAAATTAATATTTTAAAAATGTCATAAAAATATTATAATAGTCTCACATAATAGGAAATAAAAAGCATTTTTGAAGAAATTTTTTTAAAAACCTAAATGATTGTATTATTTATGATTTACTATTAAAAATAATTATGATAATGTTAATTAATAAAATATTTTTTAAAATATAATTATCAAATTTGAAACATTATTAAATAGTGATAATTTTAATCTATTAATATATAAATATATTACAAACTTAAATTAGTTTTATAAACACTATATATTTTACCTTCAATAGACGTTAACTTCATTTACAACCATATGATAAATATTTTTTTATTATATTTATTAATAGAAAATTTTCTATATATCTACATATCATTACATGGATATTCCTATTCATACTTTCCAAAGATAAAAAATGGTCACAATGATAATATTTAGATAAAAATATATCATCATTTGTTTAGGATTACTGTTTCATATATTCCACACTATCGAATATATTACTTTAATAAAATCAATTTTAAAATCATGGGTTCTTATAGTTATGAACCCTTTTATATTCAAATATTATATAATTATATTTCTATTGATCCCTATTGGATGTATTTGAGACATTTTATATAGTGTTTCAAATAGTTTAGAATTATTTTACTCCTTAAGAAAAGGTATTCGGTTTCAATGAGAAAATAGGAGTAGAATCAATGTTTGAGGCTCCTCTACAGGTGCATGGATGAATGGACATAGGTCCCCCAAACAATTTATGGTGTAATTCAATACCCTATAAAATGGGGTTTTCTCCCCTATTTTTTCTATAGGGACATCTCTCCAATTTTCCCACCAAGGCATGGGTCCCTTATATTATTAAGGGGGAAAACAATTTGGCTAATATTGGTCCATAGGTCATTCATATATTAATTAGAAACACCCTAAATCTATGTTCAATTCACTAGAGGCCTAGTTCCACTATTTTATTCACTACACCCTCAACTGATAAACATATTATGGCAATGCATGATCCCTAAAAATGATTTTGAGACATGATGTTCACTTGTGTTATAGGGATCATATTTTCCCCATATTTATTGAGTTTCATTTTTCATAATGTTAGGGATATTTAGTGTGTGCCACATGATTGTTATATTATAATTTTTTCTTATGTATGTTTTTTGGTTATATATTATTATGGATCTATTGTGTTTAATGTAGATAAATTTGGATATAGCCTCTCATACATGTTATAGGACGTCATGATGCATGCCCAGAGAACCTTTCCTATTATAGGTTGGATTGGGGTGGCACAATCAACAAAACCATTGGCCTAGTGTCTTCTTTGGGGGACGCTTCATGTTAAATAATAATTTATGAGATTTCTGTAATATATGGATAAATGTATTTCAGGATATTTATTTAATCTATTAACTTATTATAATAAAAATTGTTTTAAATGATTTTAAATTAATTATTTAATTTTTAAAAAAATCAATATATATATATATATATATTAATTATTAATTTTAAGATTCCCTTAATTTGTATGACATGAATTAAAATTTTTATATAAAATGTTTTACAAATATTATATGTTAATTTAAAATAATAATAAATTAAAAATAATAATATAAAATACTTTATATTGATTTATAAAATTATCATAATTACTAATCTAAAATTTTCAAATTAATTTCCTAATTTGATAAATTATTCGAACCATGGAAAAAGTATTTTTGATACATGATTACATCAAGGTTCAGATAATATATAAAATATTTAAAATTTATATTTCATAAAATGTCTACATAATAACCCAAAAAAATATCATATGATTTTTAAGTATTATATATATTAGTAAATTTCATTTAAATAATAATTATAGGGTGTTCACATTAGAATAAAAATATAATTTTTTTATATGTATTTAATTTTTGGATGTTCGTAATGCACGGATAAATTATAAATTATTTGTAAATTCATTATTTTGGAATTTCTCTAAAAAAATAAATCACATATAAATAAAATAAATGATATTTTATTTATTTAATTTAAATACTATATTTGGAATTACAGTTTTATTTAGTTAAAAATTAGTTTGAATTGCTTCATTAAGGGAGTGTACATGCATTTAGGATATTACATACTATATATTGTAATTAATTTATTTTTTCCTAAAGTAGTATTATCTTATATTTATTTATTAAATTAAATTTTAAGGTTAATTTTATTTTTTATAAGTAATATTCTATATATTTTTTAGAATTAATATTTTTCTAATTTAATGAACCATAGATGTTGTGGCTTTGGTTTACACAACACATTAACAAATGATCATTGGCTTTCTCAAAAAAATTTACCATTGGATAACTATTTCACTGTGTTTACTCTTATAGTTATTTTTTGTTTTATAAGATTATAATACATAATGTGAAATGGTTTCATATATATTATTAACTTCATACATTTCATTATGTGTAAGTATAGTTGGATTTTAATTTGGATTCATAACACATGTTATGAGTACATTAATGAATTAAACATAAAAATTCACTACTACAAAAATGGTAAAGGGTAGTACATCCCTTTATAAGTTCTAAAAAATCCCTGATAAAGGAAAACTTTTAATAGCACTAAAAAATATCTGTTAAAACCGACCCTTTATCAGCACTTTTTTGGCAATTATAAAGGCCCCCCTTTATCAGAACATATTTTAGCGCTGATAAAGGTGACCCCTTTATCTGTTCTTTTTTTAGTAGTGCTGATAAAGGGGGGCTTTATCAGAGCAGTAAAAATTTATATGTAAAAAAATCATGAAAAATAATATATTGTTATATATGTATATTTATATTGATATAAATATAATATATATATTTTAAATATGTTTTTGATAAGTATAAATAAACTATTACATTTAATATATATGAAATTTAGTAAAAATGGATTTAAAATATTTTAAAATATATTATTAATTAAAAACAACTTAGTAATCATTGATTAATAATCATTAAATAACAATATGAAGATAAAAAAATCAAAAAAACAAGAATAAAAGATCTAAAATAAGTTAAGAATGTTACTCAAACTTCAAACAGACATAACTTTTGATCCGGGTGTCCATTTGAGCTCTACAACATATCAAATCCAAGCATGTGATGGCTCTACTCGCTATTAATTGACGGAAACATTCTGTCACATTTTTTGTGTCCTAAAAAGGCCTATAAGTCTTCCAAACTGAGTTTTTAATCGGGATATCCTGATTTTTTAACATTCAAACATGTATAACATCTTATCTGGATGTCCTATAGGCCTGTAAAACATATCAATCGAAGATTATTTCAATTTCATCAATTTGACTAGTTGTGGATATGAAATGGACTTCTGGATTAGAAGTTATGTTTATTTTAACATTCTACGACTTTTTAAATACACATATTTATGTATTTATTTGTATATATATATATATATATCAGTGTGTGTGTGTGTGTGTGTTTTGTATATATGTATGTATGTATGAATTTATTTATTTACAAACACACAAAATAACATATTTTATAAATGTATTTAAAACTAATCTTATAAATATATATTAATATACAAATAAATCTATGAATAAGAAATTATAACTAAAAATACATATATAAATAAATATACATATAAATTATTATACGAATAAATATATTTTCTTTATTTTAATGGTTGGGACTGAAGCCCCATTTACTATTAAATCAAAGAAAATACCTCTTTAAATGGGTAAAGGGAGACCCAATACATAGCTTGAAGGCCCGGTTGGCATTTAACCCATTACATAGCCAGTAGGCCCAATGTTTTGGCCCAAAGCCCATCCTGTGAATAGTAATTCAACAGTACCCACACTGCTACAGTACCTCACATTAACTGCCGCTGCTATATTACCATGTCGCCGCTACAGTGACCAGTTGTCGCTACATTGCTGCCACAACTATAGTACTCTACAATACTACTACAGTCCCTTGCTACAGTACCCTACTCCCAATATGATTAATATGAATCAATATTAATATACGAATAAATATAACAATATATAAATAAATATAAATATAATGTAATATATGTATAAATATATATATATATTAATAAATGAATAAATATATATATGTGTTAATATAACTAAATATATTTATATTAATATGAATTTATATTAATATATGAATAAATATTACTATATATATATATATCATTAAATAGAGAAAAAATGAAATGTCATAGTGGTAAAGGTATAGGCCCACAAGGGGTGAGGTCGCGTGTTTGAGTTCGGGTGGAAGCACGCGGGCATGTTGGGCGATGTGCGGGAGACAACAGCGTGCGGGAGAGTGGGAGAGGTCTTCCTAGCACTGATAACGGGGGGGGGGGTCAAGCACTGTTAAAATCACCCCCTTCATAATGTCTATTTTCTTATTTTCTTATCTTTTTTCAGCACTTTTTATGAGCACTGATAAAATGTGTCCTTTATCTGCCCTAAAAAAAGTGTTGATAAATGACCCCATTTATCAGGAATTTTGTTTTTGCACTGATAAAATGGGATTTTATCAATTCTCTTTTGGGCACTGATAAAATTCCCCACCTTATCTTCTCCTCGATTGACAACACTTTTTTAGCGCTTTTAAAGCAGTTTTCTTCCACTGATAAAGGCCATATTAGTAGTAGTGAGGGATTGTATATTGTAATTCAATCAAAAGAGAATGGTTTAAAAAGTAATACATTAAAATAATAAATTAATGTGAGTAATTAAATGATATAATATGGTGATACAATAAAGCACATTAAAAATACTGAGTTTTAGACTCTTCCTAATGAGAACACATTTCAAGGCCTTGATTATTCTACCAGGTAGTATATTCTAAACTATGATTCCCATGGATTATTTTGTGCAAGGAATTTTTTATATTCATAATCCTTAGAGTTTTTTAACCATTACAACATATATGTCTAAATTAATCATATCTAGGAAATCCTAATGGATAGTTTACCAAATAAATAATATTGATATGATCCATATGATTGATTAGGATAAATTGTTGTCCACTCAACAATCTAGGTTTTATACCTTATATAATGGATATAATGAGGTACCAATATAATTATTTGGGTAAAAAAGTAACGCCCTGACCCTAGATTCCCAGAGTTAGTGAATTATTTTAACACATTGGCATTCTTACAAGGAATCAAGTCCTGAAAGACCGATCAGTTTAGAATTCTTGGAAAATAGATTACATACATGAACATTACATTACACTTTCCAACATACAACACAAAAAACCCCTTATAATGCCATTGTTCCCTTAGCTAAACCCTGTATCTTAAACATAAAACACTTTTTGGGATCCTGGGAAAATAAAACATATGAAAGGGGTGAGCTCAGATGCTCAGTAAGGGTAAATAATTTAGTAACATCTATAATCTTTTAATGAAAGATGTTTAATAAAAACAGCAGCCTTTTAAACATAATAATGTACATAATACGGCAAAAATAATGAAAAATTTCCAAATTAATATGAACATGGATATTCTACTAGTCGAATAATCACATTAAATATCAATAGCCACTTTCATAATGATGGAATGCATAATTCCAGACATTCATAACCACATATTCAAGGCCTTGTGCCAAGACTACAAATAATATTTTGTAAAGACCTTGTGCCAAGAAACAAGTTGTTTTTATTAGAACTACTGATTCATCGAAGAGCTATAGTGGGCTCCACCCATCACTTACTAAGTACAATTCATTCCTCAAATGAAAAGGTTTAAACATAACATAAATATTCGTAAGCTGTACATACGCACGTATGGTGAAATGTCATTAAAAGGATGGATAAAATAATGAATATGGTCGTACCATATTTATAATAACATCATAGTATATAGAAGATACTTGATTTATTATTTTATAATGGAAAAAATAAAGAAAGAGGAAGTGGAAGAAGAAAGGAACTTGAAAGAGGTGATGAAATATTTACCACTTCTTCAGGTTCTTCTTTTTGATTTGATCAAAAGGGACCTTTATGTTTACTTTATGACTAAAGGAAGTCCACTAGGATGAAGGGAGAAACTTTTAGGGGGTATTTTGGTAGGTTCTAGCCGAGACAAATGGATTTTAAGGTGTGAATTAGATTGAAGGGGTAGTTCCCTTTTATAAGAGAGGTGGGGTCACCTTAGGAAAAGCTATAAATATTATTTTATATTAAAATAATTTTCGGTTTATAATGGCTCAAAAATGAATTAGTTATAGGCTAAGGTTGGGATGGGTCGAAAACCACTCAAACAATAGGTTTTAGGCAAGTTTGAGACACTATATTAACATTATCTTATAGATTTAACTCTTAGTTAAATAGTTTTATATTCACCATGTCTCATTGTATTTTTATATTATATGGTTAATAAACATACTATAATCTTCCAAGGGAACCATAAGTAGTTCATTAATAAAATATATAATATTATTTAAGACCATTGGTCAAGCCGTAGATTTTTAGAAATAGAATATCAATTAATAATATAATATTTGTTTTAAAAACTCTTTTATGTCAATTTTGACACTATTTGCTATTTTGTTTTTGTTTAATTCATAACAACATTATTACATCGAAGAAAATTCATCTAACCAACCCTAACAAGTCATATTAACATTGAAAATTATTTTAATTCATAAAACGTCTCAAATTAAATTTATTTGGATATTTATAATTTTAATTATTTTAATATTTCATTAAATAGGTAATTACTGCATCGTAATTGTGTCATAAATAAATTAAATTATTTAATGTCTAAAAAATATAAATAAAATACATATATGTAGAAAATATATTTATATATCTAGTGAATAATTATAGTAGAATTTATCTAATGTGTAACCCTATATTAAAAATTGTTTAGTTATTAAACATTGAATTTAACACTTTTAACTGTTCTTTGAATTAAATAATAATAAATGTCCTAATCTAATCCAAGTGGACCTAAAGGATTATATTTTATTCATGAGGTTTTTTTTCGAATTATACTTTTCCAATAGAATTATGACATGTTTTAGGGTAATAATTATATCATTTTTACTCTTAATTACCCTATTTACATTTATCCATGGAAAATAAAAGTAAAAAGTTACGATTCACCAAAAATTATTTTCATCTTATTGAACGAGACTTTACTTACTGATATCATCATTATCTCTCAGATTTTTGAAATTCAACTCATATAAGTAGTATAATTATGGTTTATGAAAATTTGCAAATGCTCTTAGGAGGTGGGTAATAGACGGTAAAAAGTTCAATAATCTTTTTTATATATCTAAAATTATTATAAATGGACTATAATGAACAGAATTAAACATATATAGGCGGTATGTATCTATTTTTACCTAAAATAAATTTAAATAAAATAAATAATTTTTTAAATAAAATATCGGTTTTAATTAATAACTCATTATTTTTCACTATTCATAAAAAATGAATGTTTTCAGAAAAATACCATAAATTCACCCTAAGATAATTTTTGATTTTTGAATTAAAAAATTAATTCTAATTTACCAATTTCAAATCATAGACATTGAGTTAATTAATTTAAAATTAATTCTCTTTGTCAAAAATAAAAAGCGTATTTTTAAGAAATAATAACTATCAAAAGATTGACACTTTTTTAGGTGCAATGTCAAAGAGAAATTACTAATAATGAATATAGTTGGGTTAAATGGTAAAAATATAATCTAATTATACTTCCAAAACATTATAATTTATAATTCAAGACAATAAATTATTTTGATTAAAAAGTTTTTTCAGTTAAATATAGTATTTTTTACTATTCACCCAAATATGAAAGTTAACAGAAAAACACCAAATATTTATTGCAACTAAATTATTATGTCTTGATTCTAAAGAGGAAGTTTAATTTTTCAAATTAAATATATTAAAAGTTTAAAATATTGGATTTAAAAATGGTTCACCATTAAAAGGTGGTAAAATTGCATTTTATTTTTAAAAATACATCTTTTATCTGAAAAAAATGAATTTGTTCTTACATTATGTCTAAGAAACTAATCATATGGATTCTAAAATTATAAGGATTATATAATGTTCAAAATTCAATTAATACTATTCATAACAGCTTTTGAACGGCTAGTTTGGTAAGTCGTGGTAAGCTTGAACTCAGTGTTGCGTGTAGTGCAAGTTATTGAATTACTTTGATGAAATAATATACTATGAAATCTTGGGGTTTTACATTCATCCCTCATTAATTAAATTGCATCCTCTCAATTATAAATTGTTCTTCAAAAATAAAATTTTTAAAATAGAAAATACCTTTGTGGGAAAACCCACATCAGAAATTGGGTTAATAAAATTGAGTATTAGTAAGAGGAAAAGGGGAATGAAAAAGCCGCCACAAAATTATTATCTCAATTAGGAGAACATTGGTGGTAATTAGAGACACATAATTGGAGGGAAAACATAAATATTTATAGAGAGTGATTGAGGTAATCAATCACAAACAAGTGTAAAATTGAGGGCCTCAAATCCATCAATCTATGATGATTTCAAATATAATCGGTTCAACAAAACATAAGGTATTAGGATAACACATTTTTGGATTTAAGATAAATTCCCTAATGTTTGAGAATTAATTTACCCATATAATAGGAGGAAAAAATTATATATATATATATTCTTGAAAAGTAGAGGTTCATTCTTCAACTAATTTCTACACAAACTCATCTTTCACTCCTAATGATTTCAAAAAATATATTCAATTTATCATAATCGTATAGGGTCCCAAAAATAATGACTTTATAATTCATCTATCTGACCCATTTAAAAAAATAAACTACATTATACAATCCAAGGAATTAACATATTCCATTGGTAGGTGATAAATCCCAATCGCACTATGGTTGTGGGTTCGATTCCAACAGCTTTGTCCGACATGGAGGATTGTCACATGGTCTGCATGTTTCCCTTTTTATAACAAAAAAATAACCTTTACAATAGTATTTATTTTTAAACTTAATCCATTCTAACCATTAGAATTATCCAAAAAACATCTATCCAAACTCACAGTCCAGAATTTATAAGCATGTTAAACACAATTAAGATCCTTTTTTCAATGTAGTAACATGTGAACACCATTATCATGTATTATTTGAAAACATGGTAACACCCTGAATTACCATAAAACCTTATTGATTGCATCCACGATCTCTTACCATTTATATAATACTGGATATATTACTTATATCCGATAAATTTGAATATTTTAACAAAGATGAAATAAACAAACTATTATTCAGTTCCATGGAAGTCAAGAATATCCTATATAATTTTCCCAAATCAACCATCTCTTATTCCAAAATCACTACCTCATTATCACGACAATATTAAGGATTAAATATTCATCATCCATGTATTTTTCTAAAAAGTGGATCATACTATTAAGTCACATTTGTTAGAACCATATAACCTCAAATCCAAAATAAAATAGTATTGCAGTACAATCATTATTTATCTCCATAATTCATATAACCAGTATATTGTTTATACAACACTCAAATGAAATAATTCAATAATAACAACATAAGAACACTAGTCATTCCTCTATATATGAGGTAGTATCATAACATGATTATTATCCAATAGCATCATTTGCAGTATACTCTGATGACTGGTACATTGATTTTCATAGTGTCCCAACACCTTGCAAATGAAGCATTTTACATTTGAAACCTTTTTCTTTCCCTTTCAATCACGTACTTCATGTCCTTTTTCTCCACACATATAACAAACTCCTCTTCCCTTGCATAATTTTCCAAGGTTATTCTTTCCATATTTATCACATATGGGAAAATCCTTCATTCCCTTATTCCCTTCATCCATCTTTCCCTCTACCATCCTTTTCTTCTTTGGCTTCCCTTCAAATCCATAGGACTTAGAAAATTCATTACCTATATTATTAACACATGATAATATTTCATAATATGATGATAATACATTAGAGACTAAATTCTTTCTAAATGTTGTCTTAACACCATGAATGATTTGATCCTTCTTACTGTTTGGATCATGCGTGTTGCTGGAGGTCTTATTCCATCTACTGGGCGCCATTTCTAAACAATGGCATACACTAGGTTAGTTTATGAATCTCAATGCATAATTCAAAACATGTAAAATACCTAATGTAAATTGAACTATTTATTGATATAATCCATAATCCTAAAAATATTTTTTTGAAGAGGTATATACTTGTAAATCCTTCATAATTATTTTTAAAGAAAATGAAAATTATCCTATGCATATCCCTCGGAGTGTTGTAGCCCAGAGTGCAGCAATGCCCATTGTCGTTCACTTGTTCCTATTCGAGTCTAGCTCAAATGGTGTATTTAGGTTTTACCCATAGATACATTTGTGCAGGAGCTGTCTCTACTTGCTCGTATCTAGACAGGGATGTATTGATTTAGAAACACACAAAATCTCTATAGTACCAAAATCCTTAGGAAGATCTTCTATACTAATCCTCAAATTCTATCTTAGGACATTGTTCTCTAATTAGAGTTTTTCTAAATCTAGTTTCCAAGGTTATTACTGAAAATCCTCTGATACCAACTGTAATGCCCTGATCAAAGATTCCCAGAGTTAGTGCATTATTTTAATACATTGGCATGATTACAAAGAATCAAGTCCCTAAACACCGATCAGTTTAGAAGTCTTGGAAAATAGATTACATACATTAATGTTACATTACACTTTCCAACATACAATAGAAAAAATCCTTTTATAATTCCACTGTTCCCTTAGCTTAACCCATCATCTTAAATATAAAACACTTCTTGGGATTCTAAGAAAATACAACATAAGAAAGGGGTGAGCTCAGATGCTCAGTAAGGATAAATAATTTAGGGGAAGCTATACTATATTAAGGAAAGATGTGTAATAAAATCAACAGCCATTTAAATATAAAAATGAACATAATATGGAAAAAATAAATAAATAAAATACCATATTAACATGATCATGGAAATTCTACTTGTCGAATAATCACATGGAATATCAATAGCCACTTTCATAATTATGGAATGCATAATTCCAAACTTTCATAACCACAAAGTCAAGCCCTTGTTCCATGAATACAAAAAATATTTTTCAAGGCCTTGTTCCAAGACACTAGTTTGTCTCATGAGACCTACTGATGCATCGAGGAGCTATAGCGGGCTCCACCTGTCAATTACTAAGCCCAAGGAATTCCTCATATAAAAACATTTAAACATAACATAAACCATCATATTAAAACTAGAATACGAAATGTCAATATTTTATCCATAAACCATTAATGGTATAAAAATGACACATCCACATTCCATCATATCACAAAACCTTCAATACAATATGCATGTTTTGTATCATAATAAATCAACTTCAAATAAGTTTAAAATCCATCAAAAAATGTTGATATAGATTAAAATGATTTGTAAAACTTATTGAGAGAAATATCCATTTTTCATAAAAACATTTAAATGTCACACAATTTATAATGGAAGATATTTAAAGACATTTTTGAGTCAAAGTTCCCCATAAAACATTCAAAATATTGAAAGGAATTAACACTTCCAAAACATTCATGTAAATATAAATAACTCCTTAAAAACATTTTCCAAACAAGAACATTAATGAAAATTATTTAGAAGAATATAAATTTAAACCACAAAAAATTATGATCTAGTTAAATATTTTTTTAAAATATTTCTTTTGAAAATATTTTTATGAAACATGGATGTGGATGATAAAGAGGTCCCAGTAGATACTCACATAAAAACAACCTTAGAAAATGAAAAGATTGTAGAATTAACCCTTACCATTATGTTTCCTTGGTCGAGGGTAGGTTAACCTCTTGTATAATTGTGAAATAATTGTTATTAAATTATACAATAATCATATACATTATCATGATATCATATGTGATCTTCTGTTGTTTCTTTGTTAATAATATCTTAGTATTATTGTTGTTTCGAGTGTTAACTGATTCGTTTTACTTTATATGTTTTGTTACATAAGTAATGTTTATTATGGATAAGATGTATCTAATTCATATTCAGAATGATATTAAGTCTTTAAACATTATTTTTAATCATCTAATGAAAATTATTCTAGAGTGGATACGATGGGGAATGAATCTCATCATGTTCGTGGAGACGGTAATCCGTACCTACGCACGAGCGACAATATCATTTTATTGATATTAAAATAATATATAATTGGATGTTATATCATATATACAGAATAATTATCATGTTATATTTATTATTTACCCCAATTACACATCATTATTTTATCCATACAAATAATTATGTATTGAATAACAATTACACCACGACGTGGAGATGGTAAGCCATACGTACGCACGTATGGTGACATGTCATTCAAAGGATGGATAGAATAATTAATATGGTTGTACCATATTTATAATAACATCACAGTATATAATAAGATAATAGAGTTATTATTTTTTAATGGAAACAACAAATAAAGAGGAAGTGGAAGAAGAAAAGAACTTGAAAGAGGTGATGTAATATTTACCTCTTCTTTGGGTTCATTCTTTTGATTTGATCAATAAGTCACCATATGTTGGATTTTTTACTAATGGAATGCCTCTAAGATAAATTTAGGATAGTTGAGATGGTATTTTGGCAGGTTTTGGCCAAGTAAAATGGCTTTTATGGGGTTAATTAGTGATAAGGGGGGGTACCATTTTATAAGAGGGGTGAGGGGAAAATTAGGAAAAGCTATAAATATTATTTTATAATAAAATAATTTTCGGTTTCTAGTGACTCAAAAATGAATTATTTAAAGGAAAGGTGGGGATGGTTCTAACACCACTCAACCAATAGGTTGTAGATAGGTTTGGTCACTATATTAACTTTATCTTTTAGATTTAACTCTTAGTTAAATAGTTTGATATTTACCATGTCTCTTTGTATTTTTATATTATATGGTTAATAAACATATTATAAACTTCCAAACGAACCTCAAGTGGTTAATTAAGGACATATATAATATAATTTAATACCTTTGGTCAACCATAGATTTTTAGGAATAGAATATCAATTAATAACATAATATTCGTTTTAAAGACTCTTTTATGGAAATTTTGACACTATTTGCTATTTTGTTTTTGTTAAATTGATTAAAACACTATTAAATCGAAATAAAATTAATGTAAACAACCCTAGCATGTCATATTAACCTATACAATTAGTTTAATCCATAAAAAGTCTCAAATTACATTTATTTTTTTATTTATAATATTATTTATTTTAATATTTCATTAATTATGTAATAACTGCATCATCATTGTGTCATAAATAAATTAAATTATTTAATGTCTAAATAATATAAATAAAATTCCATTATGTTGGAAATCATTTTTATTTATAATGAATATTTATAGTCTAATTTATCATATGTGTAACCCTATATTAAAAATGGTTTAGTTATTAAACTTTGAATTTAACACTTTTAACTCTTATTTGAATTAAATAATAATAAATGTCCCAATCTAATCCAAGTGGACCTAAAGGATCATATTTTATTTGTAAGGTTATTGTTGGTCGAATTATACTTATCCAATAGAATTAAGACGTGTGTTAGGGTAATAATAATATCTTTTTTACCATTAATTACACTATTTACTTTTAACCGTGGTAACTAAAAGTAAAAAGTTATTATTCACCAAAAATTATTTTCATCTTATTGAACAACATTTTAAATATTGATATCAACTATTTCTCTCAGATTTTTGAAATTAAACTCACCGAAGCTGTAAAAGTATGTTTTATGTATATTTAAAAATTCTCCTAGGTGGTGGGTAAAAGATGGTAAAAAGTTCAATAAAATTTTTATATATCTATAATTATTACAAAATGACTCCAATAAATTACATTGAACACATATTGGTATTTTTATCTATTTTGACCAAAAATAAAATAAAATTAAATAAATAATTATTTAATGAAAAAGTCTGTTTTGAACTATAACTTAGTGTTTTTCACTATTCATCAAAAATTGATAGTTTTCAGAAAAATACCAAAAATTAACCCTAATATAATTTTGATATTATGAATTCCAAAATGAATTTTTTTTTAAGAATTTCAAAACATTGATGTTGCATTAATTAATTTAAAATTAATTCCTGTTGTCAAAACCAAAAAGTGTATTTTTAAGAAATAATAACTATCAAAAGATTGACACGTGTTTATGTCCAATTTCAAAGTGAAATTACTTAAAATGACCATCATTGGACTAAATTGTAAAAATATAATCCAATTATACTTCCAAACCATTAAAATTTATAATTCAAAACTATATGTTATTTCGATTAAAAAATTTGTTTTCAGTTAAAATATAGTATTTTTACTATTCACTCAAATATGAAATCTATCAGAAAAACACCAAAAAAAAATTCAAAATAAATTCTTATTTCCCGATTCTAAAGAAGAAGTTTATTTTTTCAAATTGAATATATAAAATTTCCAATATTGGATTTAAAAAAGGTTCTCCATTAAAAAGCGGTAAAATTGAATTTTTTTGAAAAATACTTCTTTTATCTGAAAAAAATGAATTTGTTCTTACATTACGTCTAAGAAACTCATAATATGGATTCTAAAATTATATGGATTATATAAAGTTCCAAATTCAGCTTACACTATTCAGAACCGCTTCTGAGTGGCTCATTTGGTAGGTCGTGGTGCGCTTGAACTCAGTGTTTCCTGTAGTTCAGGTTATTGAATTACTTTGAAGAAAAAACATACCATGAAATCATGGGTTGTTACAAAAAAGGCCAAATTGAACACAATAAATAATACCTATAGTCATTCTCCAACTAAGGAAAATGGGGTATGGGATCTTAATATTAGTGAGAGAAAATTTAATAGAATTCTTTATTAAAAGAATAAAAAATATAGTATGCATAATATTGAATATAATGATATAGATCAAAAGGAATCAACGACATTTGTCACGAATTTTATATCAATCCTTTAGTGGGAGTTCATTGATAATCATAAAACAATTTTTTATGTAATATTGAAAATTGAATTTATTATAGGATCTAATTCATGAGAAATTGATTGTTAATTCTTTTCAAAAAAAGGTCTTGATTTTGTTTTAATCGGGAAAGGATTAAATTATTATGATAATATGAAATTTGTAAATATATATTAACCGAAGTAATGTTAGCTTCTACAGTCTTAGCAAATCAGATTTAGTATGTTAATGACATGGTGAAAATAGGGCCTCCATTACTTCTTAATCTATCAATCGTATTCATTTTTTCCATTTTTAAAATGACTCTGATAATTTTATTGTGGAGGAAAATTACACTTGAACCCATGAAAGTGTTTATAATAAATTAACAGGACATATGATGTCTATAATGTAGTTTTATGTCAGAAGTAGAAATAGTTTAACATTGAGGTCGGAAAAACAGTAGTGTAAGGGATAATTATCAGCATAGGTCAGCAAAACAATGAGATTATTTCAGAAAATAAGTGAAATATATCGATTGTATAGAATTTTTTTGAATACATTAAGGGATTTTAGAAACAATTTAAAGAGACCACACAAGGTGTTAATGTTAATGAATTAAATTCCATGATTCAGAAGGGTTTATGTTGCCTATAATAGAATAATATTTTTTCAATATATATGTATGTTTCAAATTGATGAAATATTGATGATTAAAGGATATATTATTAATTAAAGAGATTGATAAAAACATTCAATTTAAAGGAATTGGTTGTAATAAAATAATTTGTTTCACTAAAGGTTAAAAATAAAAATTATATATTTCAATATTGTTTTATCTTACATTATTTGACATAATTTTAATAAATTGTTTTCTGATAAATATTATCCAATAATTTATTTAATTAAATTTTTAATGATTTGAACAAGTTTTCAAATACATTTTGAAAATGAGATATGGATAAAAATTATTCATATATAATAAATGAATTTATCAAATATATTTGTTAAAAAATTATAAAAATTTGCCCCACCATTAATCAGTGGATATTTTAATTAATAAAGTATAAAAATAAAAATAATTCTCGGAACACATATAATACTAAATTTTATAGAGTTGTTAATAATTAATTTTCTATATACTCCATCTAAAAATATATAATTTGTATTTCCAAAAAAATAATTTTTTATTTATTATAATGATAGTCGAAATAAAATATAATATCTATATAAATAGTGGATGTAATCTTGGACTTAGAGAAGTTCGTATAGAACCAATAAAATATTATATATTTAAAAATTAAAATTAAATGTCACATTACTTCTAAATTTTTTAGGCAATGTTAGTAATGAAAGAAAATATAAAGAGTTTTTATTTTTTTTTCAAAAATGATATTGATGGAATATTTAAAAAGAAAATACCCAAAAATGATGATGATTATGATGAAATTAGAAATAGAAATAAGTATAAAACTAAAACAATTAATACTATAAAATTGTTTTTTTAATTAAGGAAGTTGTAATAATTGTTAAAATTAATAAACAATACTAAAATGATTACATATCTCCCAATTATTCAAATTAGTTTTCATTATAAATGGTACCCATTAAAATATTTATTTAAGGGGATTATAAAATGATAACATGAAGATATTGTAGTAATTACCTCAATATGTAATGAGTTTCATAAATCCTTAATTATTTAACAAATATAAGGAATTCTCTATCACTTCATGATGGAATGTGATATTAGCTAGTATGTATTGATTTTTTAGTAGCCTAAATGATTTTTAAGTATATGAAATGTATCATATTATACAACATAGGTCTATATATGATAATTAATTTATCTTGGATGCATATATATATTTGAAGTTAAAATATATTATATCTCTTAGAGTGTGACTCTGAGTTATCCCTAGTTAATCTTAGTCATGGAATAGTATATTTCATGGTGAAATATAATGGTTAGTGTGACTATGATTTCATATTGGGATATGTAATATAATCATGAGACACAAATAATAGTATGGTGTGTTAGATGATCCATGATGTATAACACATTATGTTACATAAAATATGTTTTATCTTGACTAGGTGTGTATGTATCAAAAATAAATATCCCCATTAATAGTGGTTATAAAAGTTATGTAGTATAAAATCCATCATACATTGATACTTTTATTAAGCTATCCTCATGGATGGTCTTATCAGGAAGGATAGTTAATTTTTTGGTCATGAATTTGATTATGTTTAGTCAGTATGGGATATGTCAACCTATTTGATGAGTATGGAATTTGTGCCCTCTATTTAGATATATTTAAGGGGAGTATAGTGATACTTTGATAAGTACATATGTGATGTGATTATCTATTGAAATAGTAATATATAATGTTCTCATTCATCTTGGTGAATATAAAGTGATGTTCTCATTTATCAAGTAAATATATACATAAATAATCAATAATATTTGGATGAATATTTTTTTTTCATACTAAATGTGTCATGGTTACTCCACGTATTTGGAAAATGGATCATTTGATTTTATATGACTGTATATTATAGAACTGGTGGACAAAAGTTTCAAGATAAATTTGATTTTTAGAGATCATAAAAGATAAAATATAGTATCATTGATTTTTTATAGAGGCCATGCATTTATGAATTTAATAATTAATATTCGTTTTTTGGTGAAAATATCATATGGTGTTAAACGTTGTGGTTGAATGAGTGGGGATTAATATTAAAAAAATATATGTTTTTTATTTTCCAAATGTGTTTTATTGTTTATCAAAATTTCTTTTTAGATGGGAATTTAGTAACTATTTCACAATATGTGATACATGGTGATGGTGATAATAGAATTAAAAATTAATGTTATACATATCAAGAATAGAGTTTTTGATATTTTCATAGAATTTATATCGAATTATATAATATACGGTAAAATTAATTAATCTTTATAATGATTTTGTGAATTTGCAGATTGATGGATATATTCCCATTGAATTTTTTACATTATTATCATTTTTTATAACCCAATTATATGTGAACCATATCCTACATCTTTAATGAAATAATGTATAATCCTTGAATCCCACATCTAGTTTGGCCTAGATTAAATATTTTCAATAAGTGAATATATTCATATTAATGGAAGTAATTTCCATATCATATAAAAATGTATAACAATTTAGATCATTCAAGAAAATGAATCAATGAGATGTGTTCTATAAATAATCAATATAAATTAATGATACATTAAATGTAATATAATATCAAAAGGTCCATGAAATATAATATTAAAAAACAAATTATCCTATACATAGGGACGAATAAATGAAAATAATATTTTAATGCACCATTTAAATTTAAATGTGCTCAAGATTCTATTTCATAGAATATCCACCTAAAATTTCATTTAAATTATAAAAAAACGTCTAAAGTAGGGGTGAAAATTGTAAATATATTCAATATATTCCTCACCTAATCCCCCATGTGTCCATATGAGAATTGAATAATAATTAAATTATGAATAATATAGAAAATATAAAGTAATAATATAAAGATAAATCAAACCCACACAACCAATTATATCTAATACCTCACATAAATTTCCACATTCAATAAATATTTGATATATAATATTATAATGTAGATCATAAAAATTCATATATGAAAATCTGTAATTCCATTTTACACAACTTCACATCTGTTAGTACCCACATCCCCAATGTCATGAATCCTATTACACAAACACTTATCATCATAACCACATTGTTTCTACATATATTCTCTTAATAATGTCACATCCATATCGATAAACAATAGAAAGAATGTCCAGATAGAAGCAAATATTATGACCATTTATTAAGAAGGGAAAAGTAAAATAGAATGATGATTGAGGTCAAACAAGCCTAACTTACCTCAAACACCAAAAAACATGTCTACATATCATAGTACGACAAATAATTTCCATAATCAGAGACACCAGCAGTCACTCACTCATATTGGTACTTGTCCCAATTTAAATTCATGAGAATATCAGAATCAATCTTCCTTGATAAATTAGAAGAAGATCTGGTTGATAGAGTCTGAGGATGTTTACAATAATCCCTGAGTGGTCTCATATTTTAGGGAACAGATGTGAAACCCTCACTATCAGCCATAATTCCTTGGCCACTTATGATTGCATCCTTGTACGAGGAATGTCCATCACTACCCAAATCCCAAGAAGGTGTCCCATATTTCCCTCTTTCATCCTTAGAAACGTCCTCACATTTCTCAAATAACTCAAATGTTTTAAGGAGATTCTGGATTTCATAATTAAATTCAACTTGTTGTTGTTCATCATTTTGATTAGAGACATTAACTTGGGAGAGCTCAGGGGAAACCAATCCCAAAGTCCGTGCAGGTGTGTCCTCAACTGAAGTAACACCTTTATACTAATATGATAATATTATATAAATACTCTTACTACCAAAAACATTGTTATAATTTATTCTGATACATCACTACATAAAGATAACTAGTAAAATCTAGATCATGTTTCATGCCACCAGGCCACATCATCACCTATACAAATTTAAATAAATATTAATATATTTTAAATTCCCTTATTAAAATAATAATTCAAAAACTAAATCATACTTTTTTAGTAAAATAAATTATGTAGAGGATTAATTAACACACCCACAAAACATTCTCTTATCCATGGAATCCTAATGTACACTATTAAATTGAATTATAACAGGATTCCATTGAAATAATCTATTCATGCCTCATTAAATAAATTTTATTATTATATCATTATAAGGGAACACACTTAAAAGATACAATAGAATAATAATGAAAAAACCCATACCATAAAAAGTTATATTTTTTATTTTCTTTAGATTATAATTTATAATCATGATCCTTTACCACTATTTTAACATTTATTATTTCCCCTCATCAGATAAAATTTAAATACTAATTAATAATTCATTAAATATGATTATAAGTTAAAAATATATTATATATAATAAAATTTAAGACATTACTATTACACATTTATAATGAATTTTTTTCTCATAATTTTATCATAAGCATGCTTTATTTCCAAATTAAAACTCTCATAAAAAGTTATTCGTATATTTAATCATATCACATTATCACCATGAAATCAGATTTATATAATTAATTATCCTAAATAATTTTAATTAGTACGTGGTCATACAATTACCAATTTCCAAAAAAATATAGCAATCAATCATATAGAATAATGAAATATGATTTATATTAACAATTTTTAATGATAACAAAAAACTATTATAGAAATCTTTAAATATAAACATGAAGTCACTTGTTTCATAAAATTAAATTAAATAATTTGTTTTGATATTATTAGTAAAAAATGACAATTTCTCTAAAATTCAACATAATTACATAAATTTCTTGAAAAAATAATTTTAAAAAAAAATAATAAGTGATGGAGAGAGAAAGAGGAAGGTGAAATTATGGGAAATTAGGTGATTAGAGTGAGATATATATTAGAGGAAGATAGATTCATATGATATGTAAAGAACCAACCAAATCTAACCTTTTTGGTACCTATGATATTTATCCAAATGTAAAGAGGCATCTTCTTGACCAATATATGATGATAAAATGTTCAATAGAAAAAAAATATTTTAAATGGATTCCCAATGAAAACTATATTATTCAACGAGGTAACATAAAATATAAAATATAATATCAAATAAAAAATATTATTTAATTAAATATATATATATATATGAATTTATATATATACATATAAAAAATATGTGAATACAGACTATACAACCAATACATTATATGAATGATTAGTAAAAAATTTAAAATAACTGCGCTGCCAAATCCACATGAAACATGGACACTCTAATATTCCCCCACATAATTTTCACAATAAAATAGTTAATGGTATAACATATATGAATTGATCAATCATTATTCCAACCTTTAAAATAGATGTTGATAAAGAAATATATAATGATTTTGGGGTTTATATTGAGTTTCATCATACCATGTTTATTATGATACCACCAAGTGTTCATTAAAAAAATAGAAAGAGTAAAACCTATCAATTTATGTTTGAAAAAAATTATTAAAAAATAAGTTAGGGTCTTTATAAAATAATGTATAATTTTTTCCTTTTTCTACAATGAAGAAGGTGAAAATTTCATGTGAATTTTAGTAAATCAATCATATGACACAAAAATTATTATAATTAATACTCCAAACAAGAATATTGGTAATGTGATCATAGAACAATGGGTGAATATCTAATGAACTACATCAAAAACACACATCATTAATAGTGATTTTCATGGGTGCACCATCTCCACACAATTAATCAGTTTATGGATCACCATATAGAAATAATCAATATATCTGAAAGAATCATGGTACGTATTAATTTATGTAGTGAAATATCCCATGATATATATATAATGGTTAATAATCTTCTAAATTATGACACATGGGACTCCCTAAATTAATATGGTACATGATTCATTCTTAAACACTAGTTCTTGGAACATGTGATCTATAAATATTTCAACCATTTGGATATTGTCCACCCTTGGAATATTTATTCAAGGACATGAGTATTTTAAAGAGTTCTTACATTATACTTCACCAGTTATATTGGTCACCAAATTGAGTACCACAAATAATCTTAAGAACATTTTAATATACTAAGGACTCTCCTCATGAGGTTTTTTATGAATAAAAAGTTGGTTTTAATCAAATTCCATAAGTGAGTCTGACCCTTTTTCTAGAATTGTAGGATTATTTAATACTATAAGTGATGGAAGTGGACATTATTAAAAAAACAAAAAAAATATAGTAATACCATATGGTAATTAAAATTTTATTATATAAAATTTCATTCAATAACCATTTGAAACACTTGGATATTTTATTTCGAAAATAATATTGTGTTAAATTTTGTTTAAAACATGTAATACTGAGATTAAAATGAATATTTCTATACTATAAAAATATAACCATTTACATATAACTCGAATAACATAGTACTTTTTTTAGTGGGGTTGAATTGGAGTAAAAAAATTATGAAATATAAATGTTTCTTTTTTCATCAAGACAAATGTACTTATAAATAAAGAGGAAATAAGAAATAATTTCTAAATAATATCATATAATATTAAAGAGAATATTTTTTTCGAAAACTAATTTACGATCAAAAATCATTTTTTATCAATATAAATTACGTTAATCACTATAGATGAATGATTTTAATGAAATTTATATATATAATTTTTAATTAATTAAATTAATAATATCCGATGCTATTTTCTACTTCCATAATGAGTATGAATTCATTTTATATATTAAAAACACATTTTCATTAATTTTTGAATTAATTAAATTTTTTGATGAATGTAATGATTAATCTATACCAAATTTAAAAAAATATATTTGTGATATCATTTTAAAAATAATTTACTTACAATATTCTTAATAATTTAATTTTTTATTTTTTAAAAAATATTGATATTTAGATGAATTGTGAAAAATAAATATTTTTTTAAAAAGGTCACGTCTAGAAATTGAATACTTTTCTTAAAAGAATAAAAAAATTTGTTGTCTTTTAATTTAATTATATATCATATTATTGATCATAATCCAATTATTTCCATGGGAATAAATATTACACATTATTTTGGTGTGAAAAATTGTTTCTTCTTAAAAGTTGAATTTTTCTAAAAAACATTTCACATCGTTCTGTGAAAAATTATATTTCAAATAAGGTTTACCTTCTCTAGAAAATAATTATTACAAAATTATTTCCATATTTGGAATCAAAATATTAATTTTTATTAATGAAGTTCAAATTCAGTTTTCTTGATAATGATTATTAGCCATGGTAAATGTTAATCACTATCTTAATGGGTTAAATTGGTTAAACATGGTTAATGGTGTCCAATAAAATCTATAAAAGAATCCAACGTTCTCATTTAGTTTATTATATTATATAATGTTTTTACAAAATAAAAAATATATTTTAAAATATGGTATTTTTTCACAATCCTTTTGTTACAATAGATTTATTATTTAAATTAAATTACAATTAAAAACCTCCACACTCTATCATTTAATATCTATAGTACATTTTCATAGGGATAAATGGAATTTATGAATAGTTATAAATGGTTATTTTAAAAATTATCAAAATAATTATATGGTAGTAACTTATTCTTAATTTTTCCTTAAATGTATAACTACCATGAACTCTTATACAATGTCGATACAACTCACGGGAAGAAATAGAAAAACCAAGATAGTTATTTTCAAAATCTTAAAAGTAATAGGTTTCGGATGAATTTTACTCTTACAAAAATTTAATGGATAATAAAAAATAATAATTTATTTTTAATGATTTTATATTCTAATTCCATTGATATCATTATTTTATTAATGTCGATACATTGTAATTGTCATTAATCTGATGAAAAATGATATTTAATGTCTAAATATTATTTTGAAATAATTAGGAATTGAAAAAAAAACCTATAATAAGAAAAGTGTAAGGATAATTTTCAATTTTATCATTCATGGTACATCTGTCTTCTACTTCAATTATAAAAAATTACTTTCATAACCCTTAAACATTAAAAATTCAAAATACTACACTATTTTATACATATAAAAAATGATTCAACTCAACTTCTTTAAAACCCAACTCATGTTCTATTTTATCTAAAAAACATCCAAGATATATATATATAAATTCATGCCCTCCTTAAGAAGACCACATAGCGACCCTAAACCTCTCCTTCAATGGACAAAAGCTCAATTGAAATGAATATATCTAAAGAAAATGAATAGGTCATAGTCGATTTCATTTATGAATATTACATCATCCTACTAAATAAAATCTAATGCAACCAATCCTATATAAGAAAATATATTTATCAAATATAACGAAATTTTATTATTGTTAGGGTAAACCCATTTTATCCACCATTTCAGTCTAATAACAAATGAACATTCCATTTCTGCATAAAAACAAACAACATTCTCCATGCAATTATGTGATTCATTTATCGTGAATAAAATATATAGTTGGTTTTAATATTGTATTTAAAATATTAATATGATAATTAAAAATTTATAAATATTGTAAATATGATAGAAAAATGACCCCACTAATCCATGTCATCCTATAGAATTTGTTTTTGTATTATAATATGAGCATCATCCAAACATCCAACATTAAATTAACTAATTTAGTAAAAACATAATATATATTTTAAATTAAATAAAAATAATAAATAATAAAGATTGGATCGTGAATTTTTTTCATAATAACGTATTATTATAATTTCATTACTCTACAATGTAGATAAACATAAAAAACAAGTCTGGACTCAAGGTATTTGGTTTTCCATTTCAATAATCATTATTTGGGATATATCACATTGTCACCACATGTATTATTTCATGTGGTGCATAAACTACAATATGGATGTATTTTGTGACCCATTTAAAAAAATTAATTTTTTTTACTAATTATTTTGTAGTTATATCTATTTTTATTCTTCTTATTTAGTCGTTAACTGAGACCTAATATATTTTATTTAATATAATGTTTTAATGTTATTCCATAAAATGTATTCTCTTCCATATCCATATTAATTAATATTCTCATGACCTGACCTACCAAGGCCCACCTAGAAAATTGTAAGATATGTTTGATCCCCCCAATAGTTCCTCCAATTTTATATGGGATGGCCACCAGTTCCCAGTAGGAACATCACAAAAATGGGAGGCATTAGCCTAATGTATCTATTCATAAAAAAAACTTCAATCCATTATAATGTTTAAAGTAAAGTGGAACTAATACTCATTCATGAATATATCAAAATACCAAAATCATAGTCTGATAAATGTATTAGAAGTGAAAATTTGACCAAATAAAAGCCCCATAAAATATCAAAAGAGTAAAACTAACTTAAGAAGGGGGTACTAATATCGAATTAAACACCAGAAAGAACCAAAATCTATATAGGAAAATATTATTCTTGTTTGACTCTTGATCCTTCTAGGACTCCATTAAAATTAATATCTTCTACATAAGTCCTAACAAGTATTGGAAGAGTCGTTGAGGGATGGTTCTAACAATATTCATTAGGACACCACAAAATTACTAAACATAAAGTATCATGAGTATTCATCTCGTCAATGAAGAGGTATGTCAACAATATATTAGAAAAAATTAATACTAAAAGAATCCTACGTATAATGACAATAAAAAATTATTGTCAAGGGGTTTCAAAAAAATACATCCATCCACCAGATTCTAATTGAAGATTCATGGTATTTATCATATGGGAGACCTCACTCCATGAGACATTTATTCACTAAAGACACTCATATGAGAGTTTGGGATTGTTCGACCATGCCAAGATATACTAAATAGATCTCTAAAGATCACACTATACATTTATTGGATAATATCCTAGACCATCAGGGAAGGCCAGAAACCACACTAGATCAAACTAAATAATAGGGGATCAATTCTTAGTGCAATTTGGTCACACTGATATGACAAACTCCACCTAGTAATTATTCTATAGATATTCCCACCCCAAGCCCCATGTAGTGATACTATGATATATTAACATAAGAAACCCATAATGTCGACAACAATCCTATATCGATGGATTAAATTCACATTGTACCCTCTTTGAAAAGGACCATGTGATTTGAAATAGTAGACCTGGTCTATGTTGTCGAAAATGAGGGCCTCACATAGAATTGTAAAATGTGCATGACATGTTATAGGGTAACACCACGTCTCTCATTCTCCCCAAGTATTCACATGTATTTTTATCTCACACAACATGTTGAAATCAATATACATGGTAATTAATTGAGGGTAACATTGTGTGTAGAAGTTTTCCTCCATTCAGCATTCCTCTTTCGTGTGCACATGTACATCTAGTCATACACGAGTACAGTGGTTATGCTTCTGTACATGGTAGTGTCTGAGTAATTGGTTGTGCCTGTGTACTCTACCCATCTTCATGTTCATGTTGGTGTCTAGTCATATATAAACTATAGGATTCATGTCAAGATTCCAGTTTTATATCACAGGGAATGTCACATGATTCACATGGTGTTTGCTATTTTATTTTTATGTGTAACACTAAGGCGTTGTCTCGGGACCTTACACAATGTGTGATCTTATGATACATTTTTTTAATTGTGGATTATCCATAATCCCATGGTTTATCACGTGTTGTCCATTTGTAATGTTTCCTCTATTGGATCTACTATAATGTTGATAGATGTATTGTATATCTAAGTCAACCAAGGTTTACATCACCAATGTTAGGATTTGAGCCATTACTTTACATGAGAAAACATTCATTGTCGCACCTCTTCATCATATCAAACCTTCAATTAAACTATGAATCCCCAATGCAGTATAAATCTTCCTATTATTAACCACAATAATTGTGGAACCTCAATCAAAAAATAAATTATGAACAACACCTATGGTATCGATTAGTTGTAATATTGAACGGTCACACAACGATCGAGTATCAATAATTTCATCAAATTATCATCCAAGATAAAAATAATGTTGTATTTTGTGAAGAAACAACTAAAAAATGTAAAAAAACAAAATTGAGAAACAATATTTGGCATTGGTTGTGTTGGCTTTAATTAATTTCTATTAAAATGATGATGGAAGAGTAATAACAATAAATTAATCAAGTCTCCTAAATCCCCAAAAGAACTTAACTTGAAATCAGAAGATGGTCAAACATGGATTCAAAATATTATAAGAAATGATACAATTTATTCTTTAAAAAAAGGAAAAAAACCATAGAAAATAATTCCCAACATTGGGTTGGGATTGATCACTGATGAAAACAAAACTGCATTATTGTCATTGGAATGAATCTAAAACTCGGATGTCATTAGTGATCCTTGAGGTATTATAATTTTCAATCCATGATATCGAAATAGGCTAACACATCCCTATAATCTATTCTCAGTTATTAGGGTAATATGGATAACCCTCTGAATTTTCCATAAGTCTATATTTATAGTGAATAAATTATGATATAATTTATAATAAAATATTATATAAAGATTTTTATTTATTTATTTAACTTAAAATGGGACTCAAGATCAATAGTTAATTGTGACTATGATTATGTCATGCCAAGAGTAAAACCTGCATTCTTGACACAATATAGGTCATAGATTCCCATCTATGTCCCAATTTAAGAGTTATTCCACTATTTCATGAAAACTATGCATGAATCAAATTAATATATTTTAGATTTTTATAATATTAATATTGGTCCCACCTTGCCTCCAACTCTCACAGCTCCTTAGCTCCCAAAAAACGCAAAAAGGGATTCACTCACCCACTAAGGATATTCTTCTGTAGATCATTGATCTCAACTTTGTACTCCATTAAGTTATCTTTATCCTCGATGACTAACTATACCTAGTTTATATCATGAAATGGATTATGTTCATACCTCCTCATCAACAACATATGGAAGATGAATTGTACCTAGTCTAACTATGGTTATAGGGACAAGTAGTATTCCACCTCACTGACTATACATGAAATCTTGAAAGGGATAATTGATCTTGGAGATATCTTTTACCCCCAAACAAATCTCCACAAAAAATGTTGAGACAAGGCCATGAGGACCCCCTGGCCTCTATTAACAAACTCTAAAGGTCCCCATTTTTATTCTATATAAGACTTATGATTGATCCGAGTTGTCTTTTCCCACTCTAGGAGTATATTTAACTTGTCTATCATAGTTCATGCTAACAATGAGCCCATGAGCTTTGACCCTCCTCGACCAGTCCAACAATGTGGTAACCTATAAGGTCTCCCTTAAAATATTATAATTTTTCCATACATACTATGGAATAGTAGATATTTTTATACAAAAAACACCACGTAGTGTATCCAATCTTCCAAACCTTGGCAAAACACACACATGAAATCCTAAAGCGTGTCCCCAGAAACATGAATTGTCTGCCAATTATGGTCATCAGTTTGGGGATTAAAAGCCATACTCAAATGCAACTAATTCTAAAAGGTCATATGAAATCCACTCCAAAATCATAATGTCATACGAAAATCATCATTGGAATGGATAATCGAGGAACCTCCATGGATCAAAAATATATCCTTCATGTAAATGTATACCATGCTCTATACCAAACTCTTCTCCTTGATAGATTAATAGTGGGAGGAATTAGTGATTTAGTATACGATCATCAAGATGGATTCATGTCCTCTAGAAATCAATGGAATACGCATCATTAAGTCCATATATATATTGTCACACTTCAACTCTATCACCCCTTATTGGTGTTCTACAACCATATGAACCTGGTGGTCAGCGTTCACCTGATGAAAAGCGAAGCATCAAGAGAAAAACATTATTGAAAAATTATTCATATATTCCCCCCAAAAAAGACATCGAATGTCATGGTAAATCATTTAAAATATTCGGTATACCACCATAGTAGTTTTATAAAACTCCCTCATAACATCCACATCAAATATCTCAGTCATTATCATCTATCCTCTAAAAATGATGACGTCTCCCCTCCATCCAAAATCCATCTGGAGAAAATTCAATGGATATCTGTGTACGTTGGGGCCCACAGTTATTATATCAATATTGAACCTAGATAACATGATACAGATGTGGTGGGGTAACAACCATCAACATTACATATGTATTACTAAATTTTTTTACATCAAAAAAATACAATGAGTCTAACTAAATTGACGCCTCATTCCAAAACTGTGTACATGATATCCAAATAAGAGTATTTGGAAATATTTTCCCCTTTAAAGGATTATTTTCTATCCATAAGTCACAATCCGGGAAGAATTCTATCGATCATCTTTATCTTATGTTAATATCATTTTGAGATAAGATATAATTCCAAATCGTCTTATCAGAATAGATGATAAATCACTCAATTATATGGTTGTTTCATCTCATCGTATGGGTGAAGACTACCACTTCCAACTATATCTCAGGATTTATATTGATCTTCTACTGTTTTATCAACTATCAGGACCCATAAAAAATCAATTCTTTCTTCTATATCATACCACATCAAATTCTATTCATTGAGGAATCAAAAAACATTACATACTCGATAACCACTAATGTTAATCAGAATATATAAGTGCATTTCAACCACTCCCAAAACTCCTAAGAGGTCCATTTGTAAATTCTCCTTGTATATGAAATGATCCTCCCTTCTAGTTAAAAGTAGTAAAAAATTATTATTTCGTTTAGAAATCGGGAATAAGTTCCCTATAATTACCTTCAAATCCCAAGTATTCCCCACACCGTTCTCATGATCTTTAGGGGTCCAAAGCTAACATTACATCAAACTTCATTGGTTCTACTATCTCAACCTCTATAAGGATGTCATGTCCCAAAAATAGTACATCTAAAATATATAACTAACACTTTGATATATTCTAATAATGATGGAGCCTTCTTAGTATGTCTTCTACCATCCTCATTGTCTCAAATGATCCTTCTTGGATGTTGATTACACTAGGATATCATATAAGAAGACCAAAAAACCTATCTATGAAAGGAAGAAAGATCTAGTAGATGAGGATCAGAAACAATATTGTGGAATTCATCATGAAAAAAGGCATTGTTCAATACTCATAGTCATAGTATAAAACAATGAATTTCATCTTCAGTATATCCACATCTCATGATTTAATTGGTGACAAGAAGATCTGAGGACAATCATAATGAAAAAATGTTCCCCTCTCAACTGATCAAAGTGGGTGTCAGTACTCAGTTGTGAATACTTATTTATTATTTTCTTTAGGTCCTTGAATTGATAATACACACATGACCTCAAACTCATGTTTTCCTTTTTGAATTATAACATAGGGGATACCATGGAGGGAAACTAGTTTTGAAAAAAGCCTTACTCTTTCAGTCCTCTAATTGAACCCCCGGATGATGAGGATCAAAAAGATACAATTGATATGCTAAATCATATATTGGAGCCTTCCCGGAGTGTATCTTAATGTAAAATTTTGTCTATTTTTGGGGTGGTAGGTCTGGAATGTCCTTAGGAAACACATCCACAAACATAGCCACCACTGTTGCAAGATGGAGTCCAATATAATCCAATAGTCCAAAAAAGTTATATCCTAATGATGACTAATGGTTTGTACCATCCTGAGTCTAGTCCAATCTAAATCATCCTAGGTTTCCTTCTCACCCTCAAAAGGAAACCGCATCCAATCATCTTGAACACACCGCATTCTCATCCTTATGTACTCAATCTAGGTATGCACTATTTGTAAAATGTACATACTTATGATGATGTCAAAAGTCTTATCACTATGAAAAAGTGATCCAATAAAAAACTCCCTCCTCAAAGAGTGAGATCACACTTCTTTAAAAAGTTTTTGATTGTTGAGTCACTTCAAGTAGGAGTCTTTATTTATAAGGGTTGAGTTAGGGGATCAACCAAAATCACTAACTCTCTAACCAAATAAGTGGAATGAAAAGAGGGAATCACACCCAAATCGATCTCTACCATCACTTATGTAGATAATACAAATATTATTTTTCTAATCAATCTAGGTGCATAAGGATCATAGTCATATAATATCTACAAGTATCCTTATCCCTGACCACCATCTCCTAGATCCAAGTATGGACCACCAGGGGTTATAAAGGTAATAGGTCAGATGGCTTATCACCCCATTCTTCTGTTCCCACACCTCTACTATTTTATAACCATACATACCACCCTTCTCTTTCAACTACCTCTAAATGGGTGATCTATTGACTATCTCCTAGTAATTTATACAAATGGTTGGAAAATATTGAGAAATATGTCTCTGACAGTCAAAGGAGAAACACCACCTGTCTCTAAACTAAATCAAGGCT
Source organism: Viscum album (assembly GCA_963277665.1). Classification (NCBI taxonomy): domain Eukaryota; kingdom Viridiplantae; phylum Streptophyta; class Magnoliopsida; order Santalales; family Viscaceae; genus Viscum; species Viscum album. The sequence continues at coordinate 1,121,427,540 of OY728120.1, forward strand.
TACTAAGATCCCTGAACCAATGATCCTATACCTTGGATTCATCTCCTAATGTTTCTTTTATGACCATATCCTTCTGTCTATGTTCAGCTAATAGATGTCAAGGACTCTCCTCCTATATTCTCACTACCAGCACCCACTGTCAGTGCCTTCTCTTCTAGGAATCCCTCAAATAATAAGTACTACTCAATCACTATAAAATGGGTTGGAATATAAATATATATCACTCTTTCCTTCATATATTAGTGTAAACCCACTCAAATGAGTGTGATATAAAAAATGGATCTCAACCCATATATAGAGAGTTTCGTAAAATGTCAGTGAACATTACTAAATACTCAACTTTGGTCGTACTACTCTATTATAACAATTAAAGATCCAGATTATCAATGATCATTACATGGATGCATACAATACTCCAATGAAAGACACTAAAATTCATACTATGAGAGATTTGTATCATCGTGAATGTGAATCACCAACTTCCACCATCTCATATTGTAACTCAAAAAAAAGGCTCATTGATTGGACAATCATTTGATATGTTTGTGTCTTCAAAAGAAAGAGAACTCCGTTAAATGACTGATGTTATTACTCCCCTACTTATGCGTTAGGATTTCCAAAAAAAACATTAAAGGTCACTACCTATGAAAATCGAAGAGTTGGATGATCTTTTGTACATCCCCAGCTTGTACTGTTTCCACAGTCATCTACTCCATGGGTGGTGTTTGAACTGGAAAACCACCCATACATGCAACCTCTAATATAGTCAGTTTTACTATATCCATATCACTCATTAGATCATCCTAATTCTCATGTTATGGAATCATAGATAATATTATTCATAAAGGTGGCCTGAAATACACAATATGCACAAATTTCAATGAGTATATCTAATGATATGACTCTAAAAGGACATGAAAACAATAATTAATTCATATATTATTCATGAAACAATTATTTTCCATAAAACCATTTCCAACATGTACCAAGCAAAACGTTTTTTATTGGGGTACTGGGGAATGGAAATGTATGCTACCACACCAACAATAGTATCTCTATCTATGAATCCTAAATAAAAATAAATTAATACTATTTTTATAAATCTCGACCAAATCCCATAGTTAGGGAATATATATTATCTGTTAAGAAGGTTCAACCAACCAACACTAAAACTACATTCTCATTAGTCATCCCACTAAGTCCAAAGTAGCTGGAAATAAGTTATGTTTGTTAACCCCATACCCATATCCGATAGTTCTGGGGATGGAGACCATTATTAATTAGGAACATTACCTACATGGGAGACCATATCCAAATGTACTTCTATACACACACAACACTCACATATTGTTCTAAATCCATAAAATTTTTAAACTAAATTACAATTAATACCTATTACTAGATACAGTGAAATCCAATAATCAGGGTATAATAAATTTTCTATAAGAAACAAGGGGAAAAACACAATCCTACCAAAAATTGGAAAAGATTATGTACCTAATTTACGAATGGGACTACTTTCCAATGAAACACTTGTAATATCTTTGGTTTGTCTATCCCAATACTAAGCTCCACCTATCAAAGTCCTATTAGGACTCCATAAAAAATCATGTCATATTCATATGAAATGACATGTGAATGCAGAGTCAACTTAGTGGTGATAATAAAAATACCCAAGAGGAAACCCCCAAAACCACAATAAAATATCATCAATAATAGTTTTACCACCAATACACTGGTATGTCAATAAGTATATTAGATATAAAAATAATCAAATGAATCTGATATATACTCATAATAGAAAACTATTTTCAAGTGGTCTTAACCAATAATGTCATCATTAATATTTGGAAATAGGGTATAAGGTAATTACCATTGCGTTGAAATATCTTCACAAGATATATTGTCACTAAAGAAATTCTTCTAAGATGTCTGGATTTTATGGCCACACCAACATGTACTCACCGGATCTCTGATGGCCACATGTTCTAGATTGGGGTAACACCGGGGGGCTACGAGGGACACCACGTACCCAACAAGACGAGGATGCAAAATAACAGATTGACCATTTATTCATGGTGGTCACACCAATACCATGAACACTAACTAGAAAATATAAGATACAGGTTCCCACCAAAATCCCCATGGAGGGATATCATGATCATTATATATAATTGAACTCATAGATGGGATCACAATCCTATTCCCAGGACATAATTATATTTAGATTCCTTGTCTTCATGAACAAAGGGATCTCACTTAACTTAACTGGATCTATACAGATAAATATGAGGTCCTCAGAACACCTTGAAAAAGTTACATAGTGAGTTTTAGGGGTACATGGTGGTCCTATTTTTCCCCAGTTCTTCCACTTTCTCACCATCTCACATGACATTTAATCCTCCGTATGCATAGTGTTTCCATTAGGATTACATGGTGTGTGGAGGGCAACCATCACATTGTGTGCTTCATTCCCATGCCTCTGTACATAAGAGCATTCCCATGTACTATAGACATACTCTTGTACCTATCTAAGTCCATGTACTAGGTTGTTATCTGGTACTCTGCAAATATATATTTTCATGGACATATTTATTCCAATATATCCTCTATGATATACTCCTAATGTATATAACTAGCTCAGAAAACATGTGACACATTATATAAGGTGTTTCGTATTTTATTTTTACGAGAAATCACATTATCTTAGTGAGGGACCCCCCATAGCATGTGTTATTTTGATACAAAATTTGTAATGAGAGATTTTCCAAAATCATGATGTTTTCCACCCAACTTCCACATATGAAACCACTACAAATTGGTCCACCATAAATATGGCCTAGCGATCATTGATTTTTTTCAACAAATATCATCATTCCTAGAGGAAATATTCCAAAAAAAAATTCACTCAGGGAACTATTTTATGTCTCGCCTCATCTCTATCGCAAGCTTAAAGAATAAACACAAATCACCAATATAGTCTCGATACTCTATGGATCACCCACCGTTATCCTTGCACCTCTATTTCATAGACGAATATGAACCACACCCACATGGTCGATCTGTTGCACCATGGAATGATCCCAGAATGATTGAATAAGGGGTATTTCATCGAACAGTCAGATAAGGAAATATTGGTGATGAATCTCATAAAAAATGGGGGGGGGGGGGATTCACAAACCAAAAATGAGTAATGAACCTAGTTAATGTTTGTGGTCCCCCTTATTTTTTCCATTATAATGATTAATGATGAGAAATATCAATTATAAAATCAATTCCACTAAATCACATAAAAAAAACTCAAACCCACAATCATGTTCTACTTGTAAATAAAACTAATGGAATAATTGATTGTCATTAATCATTGGATAAAAATGGGATAAAACCCTAAAAACAAATCCGTATAATTGGTTTGGATCAATCATATATGAAGAGGGAATCCAAATTTCTTTCTTTGGATATATACTCAATGCCTAATTCCATTGGAGATCCTTGCAATATTTTGGTCATTAATCCATGATCCCACCACCCTCCAATGCCTCTACATACTCACTTATCAAATCTCAGAGTTGTACATACAAGACTATGAATTTTCCATATGTTTTTTTTATAGTGAGTGAATTATCTTAGTATTTTTTTATTATACAATGAAATAAATATTTTCATTTAGTTATTTTTATCTCTTATAATGAAACTGAAACACAACACCCAACACTGAACTAGATTAGGTCACACCTAGGTTAAACCCATGTTTGAAACACAATACTAGTCTCATATTTTCAATCTGAGTCACCATTCAAGAGCTAATCCACTATATCTGTTAAAAAAAGATACATGATATTATTATTTTTAATATTTTTATAATATTAATATAAATCTCATTAGTCCCTTGAATCTCACACTCTCTCACCACCTAGATATGAAACTATTATATGATATATAACAAATCATTACATGTTAAAAATAGATAATTTAAAATTATATTTCCTGAATGTTCTTAATTTTACTTCAAAAATAGTTAACAATCATTTTGAAAATCCTTAACACTTTACAATGGTTTTATCAAGGAATAATTATATTGTTTTAATTATTGGTAATATTAGACTCTTTTAACTGAAGTTATATATAATTTTTTATATATACAGGGAATTAATATATATTAATTCTAAGTTCTATTTTATTTTTTATCATGCTCTAAATATTTGTTTTCAAATATTTTTAAATAAGATATTATTTAAATTTTTTTGGATTTCTTTTTCGATTTAAAAGGATCCAAATAAAGGGATATTTCATCTAATTTTTATGATGTAACTAAAAGATGATTTTATTATGCGATGAAAGGAAAATATTATTATTTTTATAATTAAAAAGGATTTTTAGATGTTTTTTCCCATCATGACAATTGGGTGTTATTTATTTAATTGGGAATGTGTAGTGAACCAAAACCATTATGTCACTAAGTCTAATATATTATGAGTGGTCCCATTAATTCCCTTCAATGGATTGGGCCAAGCACCGATGTAAACTAATGTAAGATACTTCAAAGAGAATATTGAAATTGTTTAATACTCTTAATAAGTGATAATTTCTAATGATGTATGTTACTCCTAATAGAATATTTAAAAAAATTATTATGTGATTTCATTGTGAAATTATGATGTCCCATGTTATTCTACTTGTTTTATCTATGTTTTTGAGTGGATTTTCTGGGATCTATTTTGATTTAAAAAGGTAAAAAATTACATTAGGATTTAAGGGAACATTTTAAATCTTTTAAATTAAACTGGTGTGATTTCGTGGTTTATCAATCATAAATTATTATTTTTTCGGTATTTATTCTTAAAAAAAACTGGGAATAATTTGTTTGTTGAATTTCAGTTCATGATTAAGTAAATTATTAATTTGAACTCACAAAATTATAAACTAAATATGATAACATCCTTATTGGTTTAAAATTATTCAAAATGGATAAACTAGTTTCCTTTCTTTTTTATATCACATATTTGGATTTTATTCTCATACTATTTTTCTATATCTTTCCCTCATGGAAAAAATGAGTAGGAACAATTTTTAATTCTACCTAAAAAAATACATTAATAAAGAATGTGTTTCATTGAAAAAATAGGATTTCGAATATAAGAGTACTAGTTTTAAAGAAATATACTCTATATTAGTTTTCTTTATTTAATTTCGTGTTTTTAATAACTCTATATTACACTAAACCAAAAATATAATGGGAATATTACAAAATGTAACCCTTCATAACAATTATGTAATTATTTGATATTTATGATATAAAGAATTATATATTTTCTTATTAACATTTATCTAAAAAAATATAGTAATTCATAATGAAATAAAACAACTCATTTCAAAAAAAATAGTTATATCTAAGTATTTAAACATTCAATTAATTGTTTCCTAAAAATCATTTTGTGATAATATATTTTAAAACATTGTTACCACATAATAAATAATACATTTTTAAATAAGTTTAAAATCCTAGAATAACATTAATTATTACTTCATTAGTTGTTCATTTTTTCAAGGAATGAATTCTATATTTATCATGGAACTCACAATTTAAAATAATTTACTACTAATGGTTCAATGAAAAAAGATAAAAATAGATTCACCTTCAAATTTGTTTTCATTATAAATGTATTATGTGTATTATACATATAAAAAGAGTCATATTAAAGATAAGGGTTTATTAAAAATAAACTATTGACCCCAAATCCATTGAATTATATTATTTTTCAAATCCCACTAAGGTCAAACACTTACAAGTGATTTAAATGATGAATGTGGAGTCAAAAATAAGGTGTGGGTGGCTCATAGAGGGTCACCCTTTATCTTTCTAGAAAATCCTAATGGATATTAGCTTTTTCACCATATCATGTAGATGCCATGGAAATTTTATTAACTCATTATATTTAGAGAGTGAATGATAAAGATTAGAGTAATAGTTGGGGAAATAGAGGACATGCCAAATGATAAGGACTAGAAAACACACGTCCTCACTTGAGGAATCTCGGATGAAGCACGAGTAAGGAAAAATGAAAGGGGATTCTTCATAGCCCCCTTTCACAAGAGCTGTAGTATAATTAAAGGGAGTTAAGAGGAGGATATCCCTCTTCAATATATACAGTTTATTAAATAATAAAATTGTTAAAATCGTAAAAAAATAGGAAAATTATTAAAGAATTTAAAAAAAATACCCATTTCCTAATCGATTTAATAATACTAAAATTATTATATTTAAATTTCACAATTTAGACCAAGGGAAAATTAATGTTAATTGACACATAAAATATAAATTTTAATCCAACATACACCTATAATTAAATAATAATAATCTTTTTTTATAAAGGATAAATATAATATTCCACAAAAATTTCATAATTTATATATCAATACTAAACAACCATAAAAAACATTATAATAATAGAATAATTAATTAAGAAAGTCAATGGGATTAATTCTTTAAAATTTTAATGTTTGCATATTTTCAATGTGTCACATAAATAAATAATTATATTTAAAATAACAAATATTACAGTTTTATACTCTTCACTCATGGAAAATATTTTATGCCAATCATTATGGTTTAATAATTTATTTAGAATTGGTAAAAATTAATCATTTATTATCATTAAAATTTAACGAAAGAAAAATAAATTAACCTAAATAATTTATAATTATTTAAATGAAATACTATATATCTCTTATATTAAATGAAATATTTTTTTAATGTTTACTGTCTGAAAAAATTATTCCTAAATAAAAAATAAAATTTTCCAAAATATTCCTTAAATATTTAAAACCCAAATGACTATATACAAAAAACCCCTCTTGGACCCATATAATAAGTCCAATGTCTATATAAATTCCTCAATAAATATTTTTAACGGTAAAAAAATCCAAAATTATATTGATCATTTATACCGCAAATATATCACTAAAATATTCAATTAACCATAAAAATTTACCTCATTTAAAAATAATACTTTCCTAAAAAAACAAATTTAAACTGTCTAATAAATTTCAAATATTTATTTTTCTCTAAACTATACACCCATAAATAAATAAATAAAACCCCATAAAACGTAGACATTTTACCCACATAGAATTTAACAAAATTATAATTCTATTGAAAACATCACATTTTGGTCTCAACTAATAATTTGAAATTCTATTCTTATATATGGATAACATTTCAAATTTAGATGTTTATTTCCATCCACAGTCTTTATAACAATTTAATTTCCATAATAGTATTATTTTTCCATATTCTTACCATTACTACACATCATCAGAAATTATATATGTTTATCCTTGGTAAAAAATTATTATATACAATCATATTCGAAAAAAATTTAAAAAATTGTTTAAAACACTTCAATATCCTTAAATTCTAATAATCTAAAAATTTCAATATCTATAATTTCAAAATGATCAAAATTAAAATAAATATCACAAAATATTCTATAGTCATTCATTATTATAAATCATATAAAATTTTCTAATATAAATTTAATATTAATAAAATTACACACATAAAAATAAGATAAGTTTTATGTATTTAAATCACCGTTAAACAACTCTATAAAAGTTATAATCTATTGATATAACTTTTTAGTAGGAAAATAATTCCTTGATACATAAATATTATTATTTTATTAACTATAAAATAATTAATTAAAACATTTTTGGTTAATTAAATTTATTTAATTATTTATTCAAAAAAATATCATTTTTACCTTAGAAGTCTTTAAAACAGTTAAATAATAATTTCTGCATCATGTCAATACAAACTATAAAACATTATCCCCCAAAATCATAATCTATAAGAATTATAATTATGAATAACAAAAGGGGAATGTAAAAAAACTTCTAAAAAATAAAAATTCACAACGAAGAATAACACATAACTATATATATAATCTTATACTACCTATTTATTTTGTAAAAAAATCAACCTAGGTCTACACACAGTGTCACCTAAAGTAGCCAATGATAAGGACAAATTCACTTCATTTGTATCTATAAGATGGTGACACGAACAATAGAATCGTATAAAAAGAAAATGAGAACAATTTCTCCCATGATAATCATATGATAAGTAGTAATAATACAACGTCACATAGCATACAACAAAAATAAATCATAACAAAAAAAACTAAAAAAATGTCACATCAAACATCTTAATTAAAATATCCCAAAAAAAATTATAAGATCACCAACACATGGTGGAAGATCAATCCTTTGGTCTATCTCTATGTGACAACAAATAACCACCATACAAACCCACTAGAAATTAAATACAAGAAATGATATTTCACACATACATTATGTTTTTACCTTTTACAATATAGTACAAAACCAAGGTAACTAATTACTAAAAGAAAAATTTGGATGTGAGGTCATCATCCTATAAGGACACCACAAACAAACTATTCAGATTGTAACCATGGGAATCCACTATCCTTTAATTACATGTATTTCTAAAAAATCACGAATAATTGTTTTTGCATATAATATTAATCCTTTTATTTATTCATTAAAAACATGAAATTTATTATAAAACAATGAAATGTAAAAAAATAGAAAAATATGAAATATATTATAGACAATGAGATAAATAGATAAATAAATGGGTTTCAACCATCAATATCCATATCAAGAACAAGTGTTAAAATAAGAAATTTAAAAGGTCATGTAGTAATTTATTCTCAATGAAACCAAATGGGTATATCCATGATGCAAGGGTGTTTGTTACGAAACAACTAAGATATAAAAAGGAACACAAGTTGGAATATATTAATCATAATTTCTTGGAAACTATGTCCCCTGTAAAGGCTAATCCAATTAATATATGGAATAAAGGTGACCACATGTAATGATAGCTAACTATAATAGGTATCATACTTGTTTAGCATTTAGTTGAACCCCGAGATCTCTTTTATGTGTTATTTAATTATTATTGTGTTTAAAGAAAACAATCCTTGTTTTCTAAAAATATTACAAGCTCATGCCCATTTCAAATTCATGTAGACATTGTTATAAAACATTTTCCATGGTGATATGTCACTACTTCTATTAATGAAAATATATTTCCATTTCCAAAATCCACTTTGAAGGAATTTAACAATCATATGATGTTTCTAAAACAATTTTTTATCAAAAACTAATTTTTTAAAACATAACCATATATCTCAATGATTAGAATCAATTTTTTTATTCAACACAAATGGAAGGAATCTTAACAACATAATCTATGTCACAGGTTAGATCATAAGATAAAGACACCTACCTCAAGAATGAAGAAAATGATGTTTTGTTCCACATAAGTGATATAGAGACTGATTCTTAACATTCATGTACATCACATCATTTTAGATTAATATTCAGTAAATTATAAAAAATGAATGAACTAGCACAGTAATAGTTTAGTTTCGTTGAAAACATGAAAACAAAATCTTATATCCTTGTGAAATATCTTCAACATCTCCTATAAAAACAACCACCTTTAGTATTTCAACATAAAACCTTTCTTCACAACCTAAGGATATAAACATAAGAAACGGGTGATCTTATATTCTTATTAATGGTAAATAATGTAAATTAGTAAGTATAACAGGAAAAAGGGGTACGAAACTGGAGAGTAACATTTGAATATCATACCCTTTATACTAAAGATCATAATAAATAATGGAATTTTATAAGACATGGAAAATAATAGAATTAAGAGAATAATTAGTGAAAAAATAACATAAGAATAAAACATGGAATATTGTTAGATAGATAAGCATTTAAAACTCCTATTTTAATGTGTCCTACAAAATATTTTATTACATGATAGGGTTGGGTAAATCACATGTGTACCAAATTCGAGCATGAGATGACCTCCCAGGTACGATATTGTTTCGAGTGTGGGATGTCCTCTTTTGAACCCTTTTGTTTTGGGATTAGGATGTCTTCCTATGTACCATCTCATTTCATGCTTGGGATTTCCTCCCTTGTACCCTCAAATTTTGGGCTTGGGATGTCCTCCCATGTACCCATTGTGTTCATAAAACATTTATCATTACCCAATGCATTAGAGGGAGATATAGGTCCCACACATCACATAACAAAGTCATATATACATGTCCCCCTAGATAACAAAAAATTCATCATATCATGATTCATAAAAATTGAGGGGTTTCATAGATATAAATAGTAACCCATGAAATGAGATGGATATCATTTACATTTATTCAAATCATAACCAATTTAAAATATATAATTTTTGTAATCATTTCATTAAAACGTAACCCTTTAAAAGAATCCAGATTCAAAATCATATAACCCATGTAAGATAAACGAATTCTATAATAATCATTTCATGAAAACAAAAACCATTCATGAATTATTTTGATAATAAACTATATATCATTTCCTAGAAATACATTGGGAACATCAATATATTTCATCATAGATGGAAAATAATTTTGAAATATATTTGAAAAACATCTCTTGAGTAAAATATCCTCTCTCGTATGAAAATGTATTTTTAACTACATAAAACCATTTTAAAATCATTGAAATATAAAATACCTTGAAAACCTATAAATAATACCAAAAAACTTTTTGAAAACCATTTTCATTGAAAACATATTAAATAATCTTCAAACAATTTAAAAAATGTTTTATTTTAAATCACATTGAAAACATATAAAGAAATATTGAAAACATTTTGGAAACCATATCATCCAATATACTTTGAAAACATATAAAGAATGCTTGAAATCATTTTGAAAATAATTTCTTTGAATATACATTAAAAATGTATAAAAAATTATTGAAAACGTTTTGAAAAATATTTTATTTAAGTTAATTTAAAAATATATAAATAAATCATGAACATTTTTTAAAATCCATTTCATCGAAAACACATTGAAATATTTTAAAGAAATATTGAAAAAAAAAATTAAGAAAATTTCTTTAAAAATACTCAAAATACTTATAATCATTTATTGAAAATGTTTTGAAAACAAATTATTTAAAAATAACTTTGAATAGTTATAAAGAATGATTTTAAAACCAATAAAATTTGAAAAAAAGCTATTTTTAAAATTATCTTCAATGTTAATTTCAAAAAATCTTTGATAAATTTTTTTAAAACATGAATTTTTATAAGAAATAGATTTCTTACTAAAGAGAGAAATACAGTAATATTCTTATTAAAAAAATTATTAATTATCTTTAGTACAAAAGAGTGTAAGATATTACTAAAACAAGGATATGTCTTTAAAAAAATGGATAAGGAAACTCATGGGTCTTATTGAGTTAATTCTACATTACCTGGGCTGCTACAATATGACACAGTACCCACCACTGCTATAGTACCCCTGTCGCCGCTATAGTTCCTATGTTGTCTCGGCTACTACAGTAATGTTACAATGATGCTACCGAAACCTACGACCAATGGGTTTTCAACCCCCATTTATTACATAGAATAATGGTTTGTTTACCAATATGTGGTTTGATTATGACTTATATTACCCTCATGTTAAAAATTATATGTTAAAGTTTATGTTCGGGTAATATAGGCTTTGTTCGTTGAATGTGCCTTAATTTGTTATAAAATTGACCTTAATACTTATATCATGATTTCCATATTATAAAACATGATATAAATATAATTAATATTCATAATATTTGTATTATATTAATCTATATAATATATAATTATGAAATTTAATACACCTTTCATTGAAAAGGTAAGTCGTTTGTACAAATAACATTTTTTCTGTTTTTACTATCTTATTGAAAGAAAGAAGAAAGTTATATATAAGTATCCATATATATATATATATATAATTCCTCCATATGAATTACTATATAATATTAATCATATAAGTTCACTAAAGGTATTATTATCTCATTCCATGTAATGTGTAAACTAGTCCCTTCGCTTTGAGTGGGTGGTAGTGCACATTTCATTAAACGAAATTATCGTATTTACACCACATGGAATGTAAATTAGAATGTGTTTGAAAATGAATAAAAAAATCTATAATAGATATTAAATATAATATATTACGTATATAAATATATTTTCTATCATAATTTTTACTATGAGAGGCAAAAAATGAAAAATGAACCATCATTATTTAGGGAGGTAGTAGTTCACCGTACACATCAACTATATGATTGTTACCCATTAGATGTAGGTTTCTATAAGTGTAGTAATAAAAAGTATCATAAAAACATACTATAATATTGATAAAACTTGTTTTTTTATATAATCATGGAATATATAGATTTATGTGGGGTAGAAAAAAAATACATGAAATGAGGTTGAGAGAAGACGTTACCTCTTAATCAATTTACTCTTTTTTGTTGTGCCAAAAGACACAATTGGATTGATTTCTACAAATAGAGAGTATTCGAGAAGTAAGGGAAGGATTTTAGAAATTTAATTTAGATGATATTTTAAGAAAATTTGTGGATTGATATGTATGAAGAAGAGGTATAGGTGGTGGTCTTTTATTGGGAATGTAAAGGACACACTTGGCATTTTATTAAAAAAGTTAGGTGTACCCATGTTTATACCTAATAAAAGTCAAATAAAACCGACCAAAATTATTTACTGAAGTGTTATTAATGATTTATAAAATACTAAAGGTAGTTAAACATGGTTTTAGGTCGTTTTGGTCTTATGTTTGAAGTTTAGTACTTTATCAACAACATTTTTTCTCTAACCCATTGTAAGTAATTTTAATCACATTCACTAAAATTTTTGAAAAAAAATTAGTTTACCTTATTAGAAATTAAAAATTATCATTATTATAAATATTTAAACCATTTTCCATATTATAATCGAAGGAGTGTCAAAAATTAATTTAAAACTGGTCTCCCTGACGGGATGACACCGTGAGTTTTTGAAGTAAAAACATTCAAAAGATTGCAATGTTTTTTTATCCAATTTCAAAATGAAACCGATTCCAATGAACCACATATGATTAATTGGTTAAAATATAATCTAATTATAATTTTAATCCACATTAAATTATAATTTAAACTTATATATAATTTACAAGAATATGTAGTTTTGACGTAAAATCGTGTTTTTTCACTAGTCATCGAAAAATGATGTTTCTCAAAAAAAACCCAAAAATTCTCCCTAATATAATTTCATCATTATGAATAAAAAAACATTATTTTATTTTTTAATATTTCGTTTCTAAATGTGAATAATATTAGTTTTATTATTTTTCACAAAAGGAAATAAAATTCAGTTCATTTGGGAAAATTGTACTTTTAACCAAAGAAGGACTTTACCAAAATTTATATATTTCATTATCAATATGTTTTGTTTTTATAAAACCATTATAATTTTTTTGAAATTTAGAAATTACTCTTCATATTAATATGTTTAATGGATTGTTAACAATTATCTTATTCATATAATTCGAATAATAAAATGAGGCTTCGTAGAAACTCAGTATTACATGTAACGTATGCCATGTCAGTGTTTTCAGTACCGAAATTCAATTAACTTATGTGAGAAATGAAGTTATAACTATGTTTTATACTATAAAAAACAATATTTTTATTTTTTTGTGATATGATAAATATCAAAATAAAAAATTATTTGGAAAATAATATTTGAAAAAATCTGGTTGTGTAACATTCTACCCCCCTTAAATAGAATTTCTACCACGAAATTCGTCTAGGTTATAGAAGGTTTAATTATTTGAAGTTAATTTCCTAGAAACCCATATCGTAAAAATAAACACAAAATGATCCCTTAAAATCGAAATGTTAAATCATAATGGTTACCCAAATAACAGATAACTAGCTTTCAACATAGTAGAACATAGGTTGGGAGTGAAGATTGGACATAGAGGGAAAATGCTAATATATAATGGGAGTGACTGATATTATCAATTAAAAACAAGTGAATGATCAAATAAAAGTTGAGGGCCTTAAATTCACAAACTATTCATGATTTACAGGGCCCTTGGTTCAACAAACATTTTGTTATTGGGACAACACATTTCTAATTATTATCCTATCTTTGAGTAATTCATTTATTGACCAATAATATATTGAAATATAATTACATTATATAATTCTATAAAAATATTCATTTTCTTGTTGTGCTTTTGAATATTTCTAATTTCTCCATTTAATTAAGAAATTTAGGTCCAAAAATTAACTTTGATTTTTGAAGCCCTAAAATACACTTCTATAAGATATTACGACCTATAAAAGAATGAAAAGTATAACTATTTATATATAATAATTCATAAAAATAAATATGGTAAATACATTAACAGCTAATCACAAAAATGGATACTACCATTTCACTATAAATAATTATTCATAAAAAATAATTATATATTAACCAAGATATTGCGTAGGCCTGTTGTAGGTGTAAAACCATTGTCATTCTTTGGCCAAGGGTTAAAGACCCCAAAACATTACAGACATGATTGGTTTCCACCTGAAATATGTAATTTATTTTTCTAAAGCCACTCTTATATAACATCCTAATTAAATATGAAGGGAATCATTTAGAAACATAATCACTAAATATCCTTTTAAGTGGGTTTTTCAATAAAATTAAAATATGTAAATACTTCATCTGAGGTTTGACTTCACATTTTTATTAACTATTAACCTTATAACACTTCTTAAAGATGAAAATAATAAAAATGAAAGATTTTATTAGAATCGTATTTACATTAATCACCCATATATAACAAAGTAGCTCTTAGTTGTCAAATTACAAACATGTCAATAATCATTTATTGGGTAATAAGTATTCTTGAATTTTTCTTTTTCTTATCAAACATATCTTTATCCAAACATCATTATCTCAATTGCAAAAACTAATTAAAAGTTTCCTTACCTTAATTCAAATTCCACCTTTCCATAAAATCACTTTATTGTGTCTTCATCGCTATTCAAAATGTCCTTTTCAATCCTTAATGAAAGACTATACGGAAAATACATATATATTTCTTCATTCATATAACATAATATTTGAATTAAAAAACATAAATACTTCATTAATACTAAATTATTCTTAAACTAATACTTAGTCTACATTAACTTATTCCTTAATACCACTTTCCTAGTTTATGAATTATAAAAAAAAATTATGTTTCCTTAACCTCAATATAATAATTATTATATTTTTCATATAAACAATATTTCAACAACATCACATACCTTTCACATTCTGTTTGAATTCTTTTTTTCTTCAAAAGTATAAACCTTACTCATACCACCTTCCTGATTATCTTTATGATATTTCTACCTATGAAATCAATTATAATAATACCAACACTTTCCATAATTGAAATATTTAATGTAAACCGTGTTCCCTTTTGTTATATCTGGAAACTAAACCTAAAAATCATTCAGTGAGAAACATTTTTTATATAGGGATAACATATAATCCTGAAAAATTACTAATATAATGAATAATTTATGGCTTATACTTATTTAATATTTGAAACCATAGTTTCATCCATTGTAGTTCATTGTCTTCTTCTATTCAAATCCTTCATGATGGTTTGTGAATTGTTTTTGAATTCCTAAATCTATATCCATAAGGAGTGTCAAACAAGTGGTGAAACAGGGCACATTGTTTTGTTTGAGATTACCCAAAGTCAGGCTGAGAACCACATTCTAGATTTGACACCCCAATGCACATATATTCTAGATCCACATCCACTTGTAGTATCCATACATGGATGTATTTCAAGAAAAACAAAAAAAAAACTATTCTTTATTAAAATTCAAGAACATTTTCCTTATTTTAACTCATCATTATACTTATTCTTAGATACATCTCTTAATGTATCCCTAAAAACATATCATGGGATATAACTAAAGTATTATAATAAATGTTTGAAAAGGATAAATAAATGTTTCCTTTGATACCAACTATAATGACCATGGATTAATATACATGGATATCACATCATTTTAAATGAATATTCAGAAAATTAAAAAATACATTCCAAAGGACCATACCTGATTAGTGTCTTTGGAAACATGGAAATACAATCTTCTATTCTAGGTAAACACCTTCAATATCTCCCATAAAAATATCTACCTTTATTACATCTACCTAAAACCTTTTATCATAACCTAGGATAATTAAACATAGGAAACGGGTGAGCATAGAATCTTAATAAGGGTAAATTAAGAACATTTGTAGGCATAACACAAACAAAAGGATATGGAACTTGATAATAACATTTTAATATCATACCCAGAATACTACAGATTATATTAAAAATTTGAAGTTTATAAGACATGGATCATTAGATAATTAGCAGAATAAGTCATGAATAAATAACATGTGAATAAATTTATGGAATTAATGTGGACATATAATCATATAATAACTCTATGTTAAGGTGGAATAAAAAGGCCTTATTATTCTTGGGTTAATTGTTTATGTGCCACTTTCCGGTTTGGGATTCCACAACCCCCCATTTACCCCTTTGTTTCAGGCATGAAATATCCTAATGTGAACCATCTTTTTTTGTGATATTATTGTCCTCTACTATACCCTCATGACTTGGGATTCTTATTTCCTCCTATGTAACCTTCTGTTCAGGGATTGGGATGTATTTCTATTTACACTTTTGTTTTGGGCTTGGGATTTCCTCTCATGTCCCTTTTGTATCCGGATTGGGATGTTCCCCTATGAACCCTCTTGTTTCAGCATTTGGATGTCCTCTGGTGCACCCTTTGTTGTCATAAAACATTTTTCATTACCAAAATCATTGGAGGTTGATATAGGTCCCACCCATCACATAACAAAATCATACATACATGTGTCACAAGATAATAAAAATCGAATCATGGCGTGATCTATAATAAGATATGGGTTTCGTAGACAAAATTCAAAAACTGTGAAATTAAATAATTATCATTAACATTTCATCACATCAAAAACTATGTAAAATAACTAGGTTTTATAATCATTTCATTAAGGAATAATCCATGAAAAGAAGTGGGATTCAAAACTATATAATATGTGTAAACAAAATGAGTCTCATCAGTATAATTCTATATAATCCAAAACCATTCAATAAATAATATGAATTTAAGATTTAGGTCATTTCCTAGAAATGCTTGAGTAACATCAATAGATTTTATCTTACATGGAAAATAATTTGGAAATTCCTATATAAAATTATTCTCGAGGCCAATAACCGTTCGTCTTTGAAAAGGAAATTTTAAAACATAAAACCATTTTGAAAGAATATTCATAGAAAGTACATTTAAAACTATAAAAAAGAATTGAAATCATTTTGAAAACCTTCTTCCACAAATATTTATCAAATAGTCATAAAAATATTATAAAAAATATATTATTTGAAAACAATTTAAAAAATTATAATTAATGATTCCAAGAAAATTGAAAACCATTTCATTAAAAATAATTTGATATCTTATAATGAACCATTGAAAACTTTATGAAAATAATTTCTTTCAAAATACATGGAAAACCATTAAAGAATTATTGAAAACGTTTTAAAAATTATTTCAATGAATATAATTTTAAAACTTGGAAAGAAATCAACAAAAAAATTGAAAACAATTTCTCTGAATATAAAATGAAAATATATAAATAAATACTGAATTTTTTTTGAAATTCAATTCATTCAAATTATATTGAAAAATAATAAAGATATCTAAAACTTTTTTTGAAACACATATATTTTCAAATAACATTAAAAATTTATAAATAAATATTTTAAAACCATAAAATATTTCAAAAAATCAATTTTATTTTAAAATAATCTTCAATTTTCATTTTAAATAAATATTGATAACATTTTTTAAAAATTTCTTTTTGAAATAAAATAGATTTCCAACCGAAGAGAGAAATATGGTCAAATTTTTCTAAAAAACTTTTCCTTAATTATCTAAATTACCAAAGAGTGTAAAATGGAAATATAAGATATATATATCTTGAACAAATATAGGGTAAGTAAACTCATGAGTTTTATTGAGATATAGATCATAATACTTCATCCAGGGAAGGATAAACATAAACAATTTTGAAAAGCGATGAGATTGTTTAAATGAAAACTCACCATTTGGTAACAGTGAACCATAATCCCCCTAAAATTAAATGACTCTCAAAATATCATAAAAATAAGTATATTAAAGATAAAAAGTTTTAATCTTATTTTATTCACCTCATTCAAAAATATATGTGAATAACATGCCACGTGTCTCAATGAAGGAAAATTGAGACGAAATTTATTTAATAATTTAGTAACTGTTGAAATATAAACCATTAAATAAATATCATAAAATAGATATTTAAACCCACTACAAATAAGTTTTAGTGTCATATAATTCATCCCTGGGGAGTATACATAGCACAAGAAAGGAATGTATGGTGAATGAAGCATGTATCTCACAGAAAAAATTAAGGCCAAATTCCATTTTCTTGTGTATTGACACTTTTAGTACTCATACAAACATAATGTATAATAAATATGAGTTTTTTATAAATAAATCATATAAACATATTATTATATATAATAACATTTATTTTTTTATAATGTATTTATATTACCCAGTGGTTAACAATCATATGTTAAGGTTTGAATTCGAGTAATATTATCTTTGTTCATTGCATGTGACTTAATTTGTTATGTATTTTGTCCACATAATTATACCATGATTTATATAATATATAAAATGATATATATATCATTCATATATGTTACATTTGTATTATAATAATCATTAGAATATATATGTATGAAATCGAATACACCATTACTGGAGACGATATGATGTATGTATGCATGAACGATGTTTCCATCTTATTAACGCATTGAAAGAAAGAAATAAAATTACATATAATTATAAATATATATATTTATATATATATAATTACTTAAATTATCATTATTTGATAATATAAGCTATATAAGTTCAATTAACTTATCTTTAATACTTCCCATGTAGTGTGTGAACAAATTAGTTCGCTTTGAAGAGGCAGTAGTCCACACATACTCAAATAAAACTATCATATTTATACAGCTGGAAAATAAAATGGTATGTGATTTAAAAGAAATAAATAAGATTAAATATAAAATAAATATAACATATGACTTATATAAACCTATTTTCCATCATAATGGCCACCATGAGATGTGATATTGTAAAAAATTAACAATAATCGTTTAGTGAGATGGTAGTTCACTTTACACATAAATAGTATATCCATTACCCATTAAGTAGAGGTGTGTGTAAGTGTAGGTATAACACTTAACAAAAAAAATACTATTATATTTAGGATTATGGTTTTTTTATATAATAATTGAATTATGTGAATGGAATGGTGGAGAATGAAAATAAAAGTAAGGAGCTCGAGAGAAAACGTTAACTCTAAATCGTGTAACTCCTTTGGTTTGTGCCAAAAGGCATCCGTGGATTTATTTCTTCCAAAAGTGACACTAAAAATATTAAGGGATGGTTATTTTAAAGTTTTTTTTAGATATTATCTGATCCTACATTTTTTTATTGTTGTAAATAAGAGAGAGAGATGGTGGCCTTTTCTAGGGCAGCGAAAGGACACACATAGAATATTTGAAAACAATTAGGTGTAACCATTTTTTTACCAAAACAATTCAAAAAAACAATAAAAAACTCATGAATGTAAGGTTAATGGATGAAAAATTTCCAAAAAATGGGTTTTCTATATGTTTATATTTCATTTTGTCTTTTAAAAACAATGTTTAGAACTTTATTAACCTATTTTTTTGTCTTAACTGTTGTAATTATTTTTAATCACACTCACTAATATTTGGGATAGAAAACTAAGTTGACCTTATTAGAAATTATATATTATGTTGATTTGAAATATTATATCCATTATTCAAAATTGTAATCATCAATTTGTAAAAAATTATTTTTAAATTAATCCTATTATTGGACGACATTATGGGTCATTAATGAAAAACATTCAAATCTTTTCTCTGTTTATTTATTCAATTTATATATTAAATTTATTACAATGACCAATATTGGATTAATTGATAAAAATATAACAAAATTAATATTTTAAAAACCATTAAAATATAATTTAACCATGTAAATAGTTTAGAATAAAATCATGTTTTCCCTATTTATCAAAAAATGTTGTCTCTCAGAATAATCCCACGAATTCATCCAATGATAATTTAAACATTGTAATTTCAAAAATTATGATTATTTTATCAAATTAAGTTTCTAAATATGTCTTAAATTAATTTTATTATTATTCACATAAGAATATTAAAAGTTTTTTATTTGAAAAAATAGAATTTTTAATCATATAAGGACTTTAACAAAAATATATTTTTCATTATCCATATATTTTATTTAAATAATACCCTTATAAATTTTTTTTCAAAACAAGTTATTACTATTAATTTTAATATATTTTAAGGTAAAGGATACAATTATCTCATTTAAATAGTAATAACAAGAAAATAATGTATTTTAATAACTCGATTTTGTGTGTAATGTACACCGTGTCAGTGTTGTGTGTAACACATAAAAGTTTATATTGCATGAAAATAATTTTTTAGTTGGCGATTTATTATAAAAAACTATTTTCAGTGGCTCTTGTAATGAAAAATATAAAAATAATAAATTATTTAAAAACATATTTTAAAAATTATTAGGGTGTTACAGGTGATTAGAGACGATAAGTTCAGATTCTCTAGAATAACGAACTAATGAGAAAATGATACATTCTGTATGTATTTTCTAGATCTAATGACCAATTATCAAAAGGAATTTATAAATTTTACATTAATATACGAAACAAAATTAAATAAAACTAAATCAAAAGATTATGATCAATGGACACCCATGCAACAACAGGAATGAAAACTTTCCATCAAGGAGATGTAAAGATTTAATGATATCATATTAGAGCCTTGAAACTATAAAAATACATGTTTGGTTTATAGTGTTTGAATTGAGGTATATTAAATGACATTTCTTGTGAAATTTAAATTTCAACCTAAATAAAATAAATTCTCAGATACATCAACAGTGAGAAACTTGGCATTACCAGCATATTAGTGGATTCCCCCCAGTTGGTCATTAACACCTATAAAGGTGAAATGGTTCTTCAAATAAGAACTGGCTATCCAATTCCCACTACCAGCTTGAAAATGGTCTCCTATTTTGAAAAAATATCAAAAAACAATTCCATGACTAGAAAATCACATAGAAACCAACAAAAATAAATAATTAGTGCACTATTGCTGGTTCCACATTACTCACATTAACAATGTTGACCCAACATTTTGACACCAAGACAGAACCTCCTGAAATTGTATTAGGGGAATTTACTTAGAAAAATATAAAATACCTCCAAAAAAATTCAAATACATCCTTGTTTAGTATACATAAAAGTATATAAGTCTCTCATATAACCTTATACAATGGTGGATCACCTCCACCTTCTTCTCCGTCAACTGCACCTACTCTGGACCTTTAAGAGATGGAAGACCAATCTAAACCTAGTAAATGGGACGACTAAAGGGTCTCCCAAAAAAATCCTTGAAAGATTATATAATTATGGGGGAGTGGTGGAAATTGTTATATATAATAACATTTCATGATTATGAAATATTACTCCAAAGAATAACCCAATATTCCAAAAAAATTGTTTCAGAACCAAAATGGACTAATATATCTAAGTGAATATCTGTTGATAATATTTTTGAACTCAAGCACTTATGCATCCCAGAAAAATAATTCTAGAATATCCATTATGGGTACTTAAATTGAGTATCTTATTAAAAATTTATTATCATGGAAACTCCATGAAATAATATCATATCAACCATATAAAGTAATTTTCGCATACAAGATATCGCTCTTTTATATTTATTTTTATGATATATTTTCAGAATTTTTGGTTTAAAATGATGGATATTATGGGGGAAACTATGATGAGTGATTATAGTATATTTTATTAAAAATGTATACGAAACATGAACATTATAATTATAATTTTATCAAAAAATGAATTATTGGTCAATAATTAAAAATATCATGCATATAAACCATTAAAGTCGATATTTTTATTCCAGTGCATTCTGGACAGCTAGTGCATTCTTTGTTCTGAAATGCACTTAAACCTAAAAAATAACTAAAAATATATTGTTTTTGATTTTTTAGAAATATTAATTAATAATGTGATTACATATTTTGTCTTCATTATTTTGGTCACCTCTATGGAATTGGCATCCTTCGTTCGTTTTGATTTCTTACGATATCCATAGTGATTCATCACAATTTGTTGTTTATTCATTATTAATAGTTACTTAATATCACTTATAGAAATATTTTAATTCTAAATACATATATTTTATTTATCAAATATATTGATGGTCACATTAGAATTAGCTATTCCGTTTTCCAAATTGGGGCATACTTATTTCCAGAGGTGATCTAATTAATGCAAATCCAACTATTTTCTAAATTCAACAACACTTATTTCAAGAAGTGATCTGATTAATGTAAATCCAATATTTTATGTCTCATATTTCTAAAAGATAGATGTCTATTTTTTATGAATTCATTTCATACAATGTTAATATATTGTTTTTAATATATAATGTTATTCTCAAGTGAATGTTTCAACCATATCTTCTCCAAGAAATTAATAGTATATATTTTAATTAAATAACATTATTATTTTAGATGCATACAAATCATGAGATTATTAAATAATGAATGACATTTTGATTATAAATTTTTAATTCATTTATTTTTTTTATTGTTTTCCTGACACGTTTTATGTTTTGTTGTGGTTCAATAATATGAATAAAGTTCAATTTCATGAATTTTTTTATAAAATAATTATTGGTTTATGTAGGTTATTTTTTATTGTGATGGTAAGATATAGTTATTTTATTTTAGTTTTCAATATTTAAGGACTAGTTTAGAAAATGAATAATAATTTGCATTATGTTTCCCACCCTTCAATATTTTCACCCCAATTTAATTTTTTTCTAAAATGTATTATATTCTATTTTGTTGAAATTAAAATGGTCAGAATATTTTCATTAATGAATGGGGTAATCATTTTATTGAATATTTAAATGTGTGGTGTGACTCTATATGATATATTGTACTAGATTTTATTGTGTTATCATAAATTTTTTTCTTAACTACAACTAGACTAACAAGGGAGTACATAGGTATCTATGTTTGCATCTCATGGGTGAATACGACAATAGATGAGATTTTGCGTTGTTTAATTCCAAAATAGTCGACTACCATTTCCCTAGTAATGAGTTTATGTTGCTTGATAACTCTAGTGTATATCAAGAAGATTATTGTCATTATAATGATCATCGACTACCTATATAATTTAATCCATTTTTTATGTCTAGTATTTTTAAAAAAGGGCCTATAATTTTATACCATGTAGATCATTCTGTTATACATATTGATTCAATTTTAATTGATCCTTTTGTTATGATATATTCCTATCACGGAAACTATATATAACATTTTCTTATTTTATAACGTATTATACATGTTTCTCCATTTTAAGAGGAATAATTTATCATATATATTTATATTAATTTTTTAGTTTTATGGATTATTGGATGGTTTTTCATATTAATCCACTTATCAATGATATTTTTATAATAATCATTTTTAAAAAAAATTAAGGTTATTTATATGTATTTAAAAAAGGGTTTTCCCAATGGTATTTCATTAATAAAAAAATTATTGTTCTCAAGAAATAATAATCTTTTTAGGTACCAGGATAGTATATTTAATTTCGAATTTTGTTTTGCTATTGTAAATTTAAAATCCTTACTCTTGTAATGTATCCATGTTAGATTTATTCAAATACAGACTACATTTGATTACATAATTTTGAACATGGTTCTATAAGTAAAAGGTGACTAAATTACCAGACATTGTTTTTTTATAAAATAAAAATATTATTTAAATAAGTAAATTACAGACTAAAACTATATAGCATATTTTTTAAAATGGTTTGTATAAATAATGTGTTGGAATCCTACTGGGCATGTTTTTATGAACATTATATAAATATTGTTTGTCTATATATATATATATATTATAATCATATTTTTGTAAATAATAGTCACATTTCTTATAGAATATGATCACTTCATTGGATTTCTTAGGGAGGATATATCATGTAATATATATTCCTTCAAAATAGATATTTTTAATTGGTTTATTATTGGAATTATATTTTTGGTACAATTACATCCAATTATATATCCATATTTATCAGAATTACTTTCTCTTTGAAACATGTGTTCTTCTCATTTTATAATTTTTTAATATATATTTTTTTGATTTATAAATATATATATTGTGGTTGGGTTGATTTTATTTGATTAGTGTTATTTAATTTATCATTTTTACATAGTAACTTTATTGAAAACAACTTATAATTATATGTTGTAGGTAAAATCCAAATTTTGGAGGGATTCATGTGGATTCAAAGTTGGAAGCCAAAGATGGTTTCATTTATTTCAAATAAATCATTGAATAATTGAGTAATTAATATTACCCAATACATACTAGAAGACTATTTATAGAAATAACACATATCATATCCTATATCAGGACATCTTTGCTACAATGTAAGGGTATCCCAACACTCATCATGAAAAATGATATTATAGACCCATTTGTTTTATTTTTTTTAGGGAGTAAGTAAGATAAGAGATAGGATTACAATAAATCAATGGGTATGCATAAGATTTTTTCCAATAAAAATTTTCTAATATCGGACAATTAATTTAAAGAAACAGTTGAGAATCTTATTTTGGATTTGATATTTGATTTCCAAATGTTTTTGAATATATTTTTATCTAATTCAATGTTGTTATGATTTTTTCTGAATTATATTGGATGTGTTGGGAAAAAATTAGTATTTATTGTGAATGTAGAGGATTCCAAGTGGTCTATAATCACTGTTCACATATCCCAAAATGGTATGGAAATTCATTATATTGTCATCGATGAATGTAGAAAGTATTTACAAGATTTTTAAATAGTTTGGTGATCAATGTGGCCCTATTACATGTTTTTTAGAACATAATGTTTTATGATATTTGGATTATATATTATTTCAATATATTGTTTTTAATGGTTCATGTTTCCAGTTGATAAAATTAAAAATACCTCATGAAATATTAGTCCTAGTGTGGTAAATCCATTATTTCATTATAAGTGGTGATACTAGGTAATTAATTTAAATGAAATATATTTTATTTTTTATGGTATTTGATAAAATGTACTTGAATTTTTTATGGAGTAATAGTAATAAAAATAGAATTTATGAGTTTTATTTTCTTTCTAATGTGTATTTTCTTTTCTAGTTCGTATTATAATGTATTTTCAGGTTTTCCATAGAAATTATGAAAAAAATCCATAATCATTTATCAAAAAGTTTTAATAAATTTTGGTTTTTTATTATATTATAGGTGATTAATATTTTGGTTTGTTTTGGTTTTGAAAAAACGATTTCATGGTATCCTGGAAATAGTACTTCTTATATTTTATAAATTCCAAAATTCAGGCTTTTCTAATAATTTTATATATTTGATAAGTATTTATGGGTTGTCATTATATTTTTTATCTAATTGGGTTTCCAATATTTTAAAGTATTTTTTTTCTATTTAAACATAATATGTCCACTTTTAATTTTCCTATATTTTTTATATTGCTTTCTATTTCTTGTTTTTAGATATTTGAGACACTTGAAAAATAATAAAGAATTATCTATAAGTATAAATTGGAAGTTCATCAAAACCTAATCTTCATGACAGCTACTGATTGAGTGAATTGTTCATCCATACTTTTCAAGTTGTATATTAATGTTTGTTCCTTGTTTTGTTTCAATATATAAAATAAAATCAATAATTCTACGAAATTATGCCTCAAATCATCAGTGAGGAGAAAAAATCTTGAATTGAAAATAGTTGTTAATATAGATTAAATGAATCATTAGAAATTAAAAATTACTCCGAGTTTCAAAATGAATTTCACAACATTCATACATGAATGTAACAATAGGAAATGTAGGATGTACACTATTTGGACCAAGTCATAAAGTTATTTTTTGGATTTTTTTATTTAATTGTTTAGGAAATGGTACTATGGTGAAACTATAATTGTTTTGAAGATGAGTTATTTTTTATATTTCCTAAACAATGACCAAATATTGAGGTTGTGAATTTATACTCTCTAAGATCTATAATTGTATTTACCAATTCTAATCATAGATGTCTTATTTAAAGATTTATCTCTCAAAAGTGGCCTTTATCAATATATACGATCAAAGATTACATTGTATGTCCAAGCCTATTATATGGAATTAGTGTTATAACATTTTTTTATTAATGTGATCATGTTCAAACTACTTGTAAATGTAAAAATCTTCACTATATGAAGAAATAGTGAGAACAAATTTGGTTGTGAGAAGTTTAAACACATGGAGAATGGTCAAAGTTGTGGTAAGGTGATGAAACGAACATCACAACAAACTTATTCAGCATCATCAAAAGATAAGAAAATGGTTCTCTATTATTAGAAAACAATAGTATGTAAAAACAATATATTTAATATGTATATAGTTTGATAAATGGTTTTTGATGAATAGGTTTTCTATTATGATTCTATAGGGGTGTATCATAGAATACGGTTAAAGATAGTTATATTCATTCATATCATCCTTATGTATAGTGTGTTGTGTTTGAAAAAAATAAGGATCCTTTTTATAGATTAATGTGACTATTGATACTCAGAATAGATTCATGGTTTCATGATAATATTTTCACTCAGACCGAATTCATGTCAATTAATGTATTATAAGGTCTTCTCATTGACTCTAATGTTGAATCTGCATAAATTATAGTTATTTATTTCAATTAAACTAAAATGTTTAAGTTTTTAGTTTATGAAATGTTTTTCATTTGTCAGAAACTTTTTTTAAGTTATGTTTTGTTTTATATATTAATTTTGGTGATCTAGAAAAACAATTAATGTTAGTATTCCATGAAATTCCTAGTTTCTTGTATTTTCCCTATATATTGATTGGATTTATATAGATTGTAGTATCAATTAAATTGATTATTATAATGTGTTTCACTTTTTCATCTTAAAATAAAATTAGGAGATTGTATATAAAATTATTTTTCATATTATATTGTTATTAAAGATTTTACTCTCAAATAAAACATTATCCCAAGGTGTTTGAATGTATCAAGTAATCATATTTCCTCAATGATAAATGTTTGGGCTCCCACTATTGAAAAGTCTAATTATCCTAATAGAAAATATATATTTTTAATTTTCCATTTTCTGAATGATCTAATTAATAGGTGGTAAGTTTGGAGTATCAAAAAAATTTAATGTTCATTTATGATAATATTATCATTAATGGGAATGATGTTTTTATAAAATATTCCTTAGTATAAAATTTTGAAGAAATGTGGGTTCATTTTATCAATGTACTATTTATATTATTGGATAAATATCAATATGTTTATCATTGTATATTTTTTAATGTATAGATGTTATTAGGAATGTTGATTCTTGAGGTTTGTTTTTCTATTTAATTAATTCAAGAGGAATTTCAAATGAAAATTGAAATTGTGGGGAAAATTATGACACCCTTGATGTCCTTATTTAATATTTATTTTTATTATTTATTCATTTATTATTATTACATGATATTTAGGTTGAAAAATCAAATTGTTTATAGAGAATTCAAATATTCAAGGTCGAATCAAGGTCAACCAAATATTTCTTGTTGAAAATATATTTTTGATAAAAAATTAGTGGTCATTTCAGTTTAATATTACCAATAAATCCAAATAATATATATGAATATTCTATTTCTAGTGTAATGTGAATTATTATCCTTAACAAGCACCAAACTCAATAATCCTTCTAAAAATATAATTATTCAGTTTTTCAAGAATCTTACTAAATAAGGGGTTTTCCCATTATTTTTTCATGTATGCATCCACCATACAAGGTTTTTTCTCTTTTATTCCTACAATTATATTTATCAATACATATACATTTTTCTCTATACAAATATATTTTTCATTTTTGGAAGATAATTATTTATCTCAATGTACTATAGATAAAATTCCCCTCTATTTAGCATCCACAATATTATATTTCATTTCCCTAATATAGTTATAGAAAACTAGTCTTTCAACTTGTGTGAATTTCAGTTGATATGATTCTTATTTTAGGGTTTGATTTTAACATGTGGTTCTATATTATTTTCATGCAATAAAATAATGTTGTAGTCAAGGGAATAACTAGAATATGTAAGTATATTTATGAATCACTTTTAAATAAAAAAATTGGTGATTTTATATTTTTAATTCTTATCTATTTATAATAAATACTATATTTAATGTTTTAAAATTTTAATGATGATTTTCCATTGTTTTTATTTAATTATCATTCGATTGAAAAGAAATATATTGGATATACCTTATAAAATTCTATTTGATTGATAATATTAATGTATATTATCAATAAAATCCTTAGAACATTTTTGTTCTGAAACAAGTATGACACCTTTGATGAATGGACATTATATATTTTCTAAAAACATGTATAAAATATTTTTATATGACATTTTTAAAAAGATATATGATATTATGTTATTATAAATATGCATTATATAACATTATGATTTTATTGTTAAAATAATGGGTAATATTATCCCTGTTACAATAATAAACATAAATAATAAAGACTTATATATAATGGTAATCATAATGCCAACACAGCAAATGAGGAAACAACATAAAAATCATCATAAACATAGTTCAATGGTATCTTGAAATAAATTGTTATTGAAAAGGTCTCATAAATGAATTAGGTTCACTCCATGTCCTAACATGACCACTTTTGAGACTAAACATTTCCCAATGCATTGGCGCGGTATATAATTCATGGTACACCTGTCACTTTTATTTCATTCCCATGCTTAATTGTGCCGCATAGATCCTAAAACATAGATTCATTCATTATCATATTTTATACCACAATTATGTTTTTTTAATGAAAATTCCATTTTTTCAGTCAAATAACTGTATGTGTATAACTTTTCACACCCTTGATAGGAAATGGGTATGGTATTCAATAAAAAAATGTTTTGTCATGGAAAATCATGGTCAAATTTCATTAGCAGAATTACATCATTTAAATATTAATAAAATAGGTTGATGAGAGAGAATTGGGTATATCATCATTTTAACATTAAATTTTCATTAATTAGAAATTTAAAGTATATATACTAATATTAAGAATTATAAATAGAAGTAATAACATAATAATGAAACTTGATTAAATAAGAGAAGGTGAATATACCTTTCTTGATTTTGTGACAAGAAATGTTATAGATGGGATTCCAACATCTTGGGGTACCTTTGTAGGAATATCAATAGGGTGGGTCAGAGTAATGATGTACTCTACAGATTTTTTGTGAGGAGAAATGGGATCTTTCAAGGGTTTATATAGGAAATGAGAGGTGATTTATTTATTATTTACAAACTTATGTTTTGGAATCTATAAAACAAAATAACCAAAACCAAAAAAGTTCCCATGGTTTTTTCCATGGTTTATTCCAAATTGGAGTGGTTTTAATTATTTTATTAGTCTAAGAGAAAAAGAAAATAAAATAATACAATTGAATATGTGGAAATGAGTCATACTCTTAAATAGGTGATTTTAAAACAATAAACTATATTAATTGTTTTAGAGGATTCACAAAGGATTTATAAATATATTAAAATAAACATAAAATATAATTTGTTTAATGGAAAACATATATTTTTTGTTGGATAAAATTATGAAAAATTAATCAATCAATAATTTAAACATTCTAATTCCAAAAATAGTACCCATTTTATCAAAAAGTCTAAATATTTGAATTTTCACTTTAAAAATAATAACCGATATATATTTATAATGCTGTATTTTTTTACAACAACAGTTTTCAAACACATAAAAATTACAGTTGATTTCATAAAAATAACATGATAATCTATATTTAATAAACTTTAGTTAATAATAATATTTTAATAAAATATTATTTATTTAAAAAATCCATTAATTCATCAGAATAAATTACCAAATTGAATTTGAATATTACCCAAAAATGTTATTTTTGTTATATTGTATAAAGTAATTAATTAAGAAACAATAATCGGGTGAAAATATAATCATTATTCTATAAAAAATAATTTATACACTCAAATTTCTATGTTATCAATACTTATCCTTTTAATAAACTAGTAAAATCTGTAAGAATAAGGTCTGTGGTAGTGACACTTTCATGGGTTAGTTGGCATACTTGGTTTGTGTTTTGATCTTGATGAACATGAACATCTCATGTAAATAGTTTACCTCATTCTTAAGTTTTCAGATCTCATCTTGGTATTAGTGAAGGTAAAATCCCAGTGATGCTATCATCCTAATAATCACATATAAATGTGATTCATATTTTATTATCCTTCTGGTTAAGGTTATCACTTCCTTTTCTTATTTCAATTGAATTTGTTAAAACCCTATATTTATACTTATCATGTGATAAACGTGCAATGACTATTTCATCAATGCTAACAATTATTAATAGTCATTTAAATACAATATTGTATAATTAAATCATGTGTGTTCATGTGTATTCTATAACCATATAACATAATAATACATTTAATTTAAATCATTGGGGAAATATTATTTATAACATTTTTTGTCAATACAATCTTCCCCCCTTTAGAATTTTCTCCCTAGAAATTTTCATTTCCCATACTAAAATAGATCAGGGTATATCTATTTCATCACTTCCTATGGTCCCCATGTTTCTTATTCAAACAACAGGTTTTTTCACAACACTTTGATCTGTTGCATTGTTTTATTTCATAGAACTTTCTCTCCATGATCTAATATCATCACCAACTACCCTTTATATGGTTGATTATTCATCAAAGGTACCACATATGGATTGAGTACATGTGGGGGTCTGGTCTGTACTTTCCTAAGGGGAATACATTGAATAAATCCTGTACTTGAGATAGCTTAGGTGGGATTTCTGGTCAGTATCGCATAGATCATATGCGATCAAGGATCAAAAAGGGGTTGAGGTATATTTGAATAATCTTTCTCATCTTCCACAATCTAACCAATTTCAAACATATATATTTTCATAGAAATACCATGTCTCCAAAATCAAACTTCAGGCATCATGGATGATTATCAACATAGATCTTCATGGTACTTTGATCATCCTTGATGTGATGCAGAATGGCCTTAATTGTTTCTAACATTTCCTCAACCATTTAAGGAACTAGTAGTTTTTGTTACCCTAATTCACCCAAAATACCGTTTTTCTTCACCTATTCCTAAAAAGGTCATCATATGAATCCATTAGGATGATTGAATGGAAAATATTTATAAAAACATCACTCGACCATAGGAAGGATATAGTCACATTATCTTTTGAAGTTAATTGAGAATTTTCTCAAAATGTTTTAAAATGTCTACATAGTCTGCTCTGATTGGACAACAATTTATTGGTGATAAGTTATGTTAATGTAAAAATCAGTATTCTGATTGTGTTTGGGACATATACAAAACATAATGGTGATTCATGGATCTTGATTGGAAACAATTGATAGTGGTTTTCCAATCATCCTCACCACATCCCTGATGTATATCCTATAATGTTAATCAAGTGATAAATCTTCTCAAATCCCAATGCATTGTTTAGTAGATGTACGAATATCCACCACAACCCATAAAGAATTATTCCCTCTAGATATTTATTGGAGAAAAATGATAAATTACAAGGTGATGTTTAGCCGTATCCATGTTGGTATGGGTGACGGTTGCATCGTCCCTTAAGATTCTTCCCTTTCTTCTTTCACTTGCTAACAAACAAGACATCCTAATATATATTCTGTGATCTCCTTCTCCATATAGTCCCAAAATTACTTTTCCTAGAGTTGTCATTACATCTTTGTGCTCCCTGTGTGGATGGATAATGTTGAGATATATGAATAATCTAATACTACCTTCTTTGACATAGGATTTTATAGTACGCATAGTCTTTACCAAAATATCACACCTCCTTCTTCATTATCATTTAACTCTAAGTATTTCGATTTTCTTATAGTTTCCACTTTCATCTAAATTCCCACAAAATTTATTGAAAATCCCTTATTCTCGACATAAGGGATGATTGAGCAATATTTTTTTAAAGGATTTATGATTTTTTTTACTTTTTGGTTCCCTTGTCCATCCTTTTCAAATCTAATAGGATCAGATCCCTCTCAATTATCATCCTTGAATGAAATGTTCATTAACTTCAACATATATTTTCTTCCAATTTATTCAAATTATTTGGATATTACAGAATTTAGAAGTCCTACTACTTGATCATCTCTAACCATCTTCAGTCGTGCATATTCATCTATTTCTATGTGAATATATACTTGATACTTTTGTGATCTATATATATTTCACACTTCTCCCCAAATTGATAGTGTTGCCATATATTCAAAGTGAATATCATTGTATCCCACCCTAGATCATGTGTTTCATAGATATTTTTGTCAAATATCAACTTCCTTCAAACATAGGATATCACTTTGTAATTTTTTTCATTAACACACAACCCAATACCTTCTTCAAAGCACCACTGAATACTATGAAATTCTCTTCTATTTTGGGTAGAGTAATTAAAGGTGAAATGATAATCATTATTTTATACTCCTTTAATATCTATTAACAATCATAATTCTATGAAAACAATACACCCTTCTATGTTTTCGGTGTTTAAGGGATTGAAAATCACAAGAAATTTCTCATAATTCGGTAATTGTACGCAGATAATCCAAGGAAGCAATGTATATATGTCATAAATGTTCCCTATGAACATCCATAAATCGATTCTACATTTTAATTCCTCATAAATACCAAATTGATTAAGATGATGTGTCCCATTAATTAGACTTCCTTCAACAAGAACTCACATTTTATATACTTTTCATAAAGCTTCTCTTTTTATAAGGTCTTCCGCACAGTGCTCAGATTCTCATCACACTCCCCATTGGTTTTGGAGTATATAATAATATCATCTATAAAGACTAAAACAAATTTTTCTAGGTAATATATAAAGACTATGTTTACCGATTCAATGATTATTTTTGGAGCATTTGTGATCTTGAATGTCATCACAATGAACTCATAGTACTCATACCTTGTATAAAAAGTTGTACTAGGAATACCATGCTTCTTCACCCTAACATAGTAATATCTGGACTCCATATCCACCTTTGAGATGTATTTTGATCTATGTATGGTGTCAGAAAAGTCTCCAAAACAAGGTAGAGTATAATTGTTCATTATCTTGATCTTTTTGTCCTTATTACATTCAACGAAAAGGTGAATTGACTCATCCATGTTCATACAAAGAAGACCAGTGTATCCTCGTTGTGAACACATGGGCATATGAACCCATTAATAGATTCTTTTGTAGTTGTTCCTTCAATATCTGCAGTACCCCAACAAAAATTATACAATGAGTCTAGGATAATATAAACACCCTTGGTATAAGATCGAGAGGAAATTCATCCACCAGTCTAGTTACAAGACTAGGAAATTCCTTGGGAAACACATTAGCATATTCCATCAAAATAGGCATGTCATTGAGGATAATTCTTTCTTTAGACTCAATAATTTGGGATATATATAGTTTCTCATGGGGAAATAATATCTATTATTGTAATTTTGGTGCTAAATAATATTAAATGTAGTTATTGTACTTGTACAGAATTTGGGTTTGATTCAAAATACAGAGAGTGATTACCTTCTCTTAGAAATTTATGTTTCCTCTGTATAGGGAAATCCAATCTCTACCTTGAACTGCATAAAATTAAACATTAATGAACCAGAATATTATTAATGAAAATTACTCTTGATCTAATTGAATGACTTATTATTTAAAATTGTTATATAAAACATATATACTTCCTTGGTTTTTTGTTTTTGTATTTTAAAATACTATTTACAATTTTTACTCTTTCTAATATAGTCGTTGAACTATGATCACATAAGTAATATAAACATAGGGATTCAACAAGTCGAAATTACTTATAAAAAAGATGTGATGGTCTCATCAAGTAAAATTTCTCCATATGAATCCCATTTGTCGAAGATTGGAAATGAGTTAGCATCACTGGGATTCACTATTAACCAA
The DNA here is from genome assembly GCA_963277665.1 of Viscum album. Classification (NCBI taxonomy): domain Eukaryota; kingdom Viridiplantae; phylum Streptophyta; class Magnoliopsida; order Santalales; family Viscaceae; genus Viscum; species Viscum album. The sequence goes on from OY728120.1 coordinate 1,121,461,882, forward strand.
TAAAAATATGAGCTTCCATATATTAATATTAAATAGAACGGCCTACGGGAGAAGTGGAAGTTAATAGAGATTACCCCTGAGTAATGTTATTAGATCTGCACCAGGAGTCTATCACCATCTCAAACCTAATCCATAGGTCTTATGTGGGTTTTATAAGGGTTTATGTAACAAGACCCTAGCACTACGTTTTCATACTTTATTTTTCTGGTATAAATAATATACATTCATTTTATTAGTATTACTTTGTTAAAGTTTTTTTAAAGAAAAAGTAGAATCTTTAGATAATATTGAATTATGAACTCTATTTTGTTTAATTATTGGATTTTTGAATTAAATAACATTTTAATAAACAATTATTACTAAATTACTTTTTATTAATTATAAAGGATCATACAATTTTAATACAATTGTAATTTTTATTAAGGTTTGAAAGCTGTTTTTGTCAAACCCCTTGAATTTAAGATATATGCCAGTATTTTTAAAATTCAAAATTTACATATTTAGAAAAAAAATAGATAAAATGATTACTATTTCTTTATTCAGGATGTCAAAATTTTTTAATGGTAAATGTTTCATAATTTTCTAAGAAAATAGAATTTTCGGGTAAAAATTAAATAGAATTTAAATATATAATGTGTTTTAAGACATCATAATGACCCAAGAGTGACATAATAAAATAAGATAAAAGGCAAATTTAGCAAATATATGCTTTAACTTTAAAATAATGTAATTTTATATATTTTTGATTAATTTTATGGTTCCTTACGAGACCCTCAAAGACTTATAAAATATTTTAACTTTAAAAAAATATTTTTTTGGGAGTGTGACTCACCTCCACATAAAAAAGACTAATATTTTAAGAAGTTCAGTCATCAGCCTTATAAAATAATATTTTCCACTCCCCATTGGAAAGGCCATGGGATGGTTTGAGGTTCTGAATAATAAATTATATAGATTCCAAAACCTAATTTTGTGAAATTTTAAAGAAATCCACTCTATTTTCCTATATAAAACCACTCAAGATCCCACATCTATTCCCTCAAAACCCTTAAATCTCTCAATAATCCCCACCTCATGCTATCAAAGTCAAAAACTCAGGTATGGGATCCTTACATTCCTTCCTTCTTTGTTTATTCCACGTTTTCATATATAGTTATTATCCTTTAATTTTAAATTAAAAATGTTGGGGTATGATTTCTCACCTCCCCTATACATCTCTCCTTATTTTTGAATAATTATAGATCATCTTATCTCTCATTAGTTCCTCCACTGTACTCCTGTTACCATGATGAAATTCCGTAGGGGATTTCTCTCTCCTCATTTACATTCAGGAAACTATTTTATATTATTAATCTAAATTATATTATATATGTTGGGATATTATGTTCTATGATCCCCTTACATTATATTTCATTTATAAAGGATAAGATACCCTCTCTCTCATCAACCCATTTTACAATTTCTTTTTGACTATGTTATGCTACCAAAGTTACACCAAAATTTCCTATGTCGAAATCATCATGTAAGTGGGTACCATACCCATTTAAATATCAAGGGTATTCACATTTATGCACTTAAACTTTTTGATTTATGACATAAATTTATATATTACATATCTCTTATTCGTGTAATAAATTATGATGATTAATGAATACATATTATATTATCTATGTGGAACACTTATGCATTAAATGAGATGATTAAGACTTGTGCACCCTAATAGCCCTCAAATGAATTAAGTACATATAGTATCATGATACAACACACAAAATGGGAGTTTACTCATGCTAATTAAAGTTAAATTAAGTCTTACGTATTCTCTAGGTGCAATGGGCTAGGACTTATGCTAATATCTTGTAAAAGTTTGTTGCCACATCTCCATGTTAGGATAATCATGCTATGTCATGCCTTTGTGTTCATGTTTCTCTTATGGTCCACTGATATGCCTATTTCATAACATTTATGGTATTCTTCATGTTATTCCTTTTTTCTCCCTTATAGGGATTTATAGCTCAACCTTTTCTTATGTATGTCCTCAGGTTGTTGCATGAAATGCTATGTATGACGGAATGTTGTGGTCGTGTAAAATAATTTTTCAATAAATATGTTGTATGTTATGTATTAGGTTTCCATGAAATCTTCTTAATTTCAAAAATACCATGGACATCTTGATCCTTAGATTTGTCTTAAGTTCATGTTTATGTAATGAATCATGTTTAAATATGTAATAAAGAACGGGGTTGTTATATAATCGAGAGGGAGTGTGACAAGGATATCTCGGATGTTCATCCAAAAAATATTTGTTATGGAGGATTTATATACATGGGAGGAAATAACAACCCAATTGTTGTTTTAACCAATAACTCTACCTCTATTCATTGTGGTGGTGTTTGAATTGTTCTATTAAACATTCATGAAAATAATTAATGTGTATAAATAGAATCAAAAATTATATTATCTATCCCTGAATAAAAAACTAGCATACATTTCACCACTTTGTTTTTGGAATTCCACATCATTAGTTGTGATGGAAAAATATATATTTTACTGCCTTTGAGGTTTTTAGTTATCTTTGAAAAACCATATCATTGTTCATTGATTTAAAAATTTCCCGTATTCATTTGAGTTGAATAAATGAACAATGCATTGAGGGTTTACTAGAGAATTACTTTCCTCCATCTCATTAGTGGGTTTCTCCAATCGACAATCTCTATCTAGGCGCCCTTACTTAATTTTCAATAATCATTCTCATTTCCCCCTAAGGTAATTCTTGGGGTGATTCTATTGGTACCTTTGAAAAGTGGGATGCTGAAATTTCATAGCACCATTAGATTTTCCCATAGGAATACTACAACTAAACACCGATTTCTTCTTCATATCCACATGAGACCATTGACATTTATTGATCTACATTTCAACATGATTGATCATTATACAATTTCATCACAACTATCAAAGTCAGTGATCACTAGGGTTTTTTGTAGACTAGGTTTTATTTCACTAAAGAAGTGGTCAAACATATATTTGGGGGTAACAACAAATTTGAAGGCATATCATGAAAGTCCTATGTTGTTTTTTCCATACACCCACTACTACAAATATGACTTATAATAGCACTTAAAATGGCCTTTAACAGTGCTAAAAAACACTGTTAATCTTGGAGAAGATAAAGGGGGGTCTCCTTTATCAGTGCTAAAAAATAGCGCAGATAAAGGGGGACTTTTATCAGTGCTAAAAAAAGCGCTGATAAAAGAGACCCTTTATCAGTGCTAAGTGAGCGCTGATAAAGGTAGTATTTATCAGCGCTATTTTCAGCACTGATAAATATATAATATATTAGAGCTATTGTGAGCGCTAATAAAAACTACCTTAATCAGTGCTCAAAATAGTACTGATATATTATCCAATTATCAATGCATAACTAGCACTGATAAAGGCCAAAGATCCTATCCAAATCCAGAACCTGCATAGAACCTGCCCAGCACCTGCACACATTACAGCACCTGCACAGTCCAAACAAAACCTGCACACAACACACACAACACCCACACACAAATCACAGAAGAACAAAAAATGATACATACATTTACATGAAATCATGAATACAAAACAACACACTTTTATATACATTTCAATCATTGTTTAATTTGGTTACAATTACATTTATCCAAAAAATAGTTAAAAAACAATGATGTTCCAGCCTTTTTGCATCCATCTGCTCTAAAAAATTGTCATCCATGGCGGTGGTTTTTGAACAAAGCATTCGAACTGAGGAAAAAGATTTCACCTACATAATAAAAACAAATATATTGTTAGTAATATAATAATGAAATAAAGAATGGGGTTGCTAAATGGAATTATACTAGTGAGGCACAAAAAATAAAATAGCCAATTATACTAGTGAGGCACAAAACATAAAACAAATATTATGTCCCCCCATTCCATAAAAAAGAAGCACCCTTGTCCCCTTCCCTAGCACACCCCCTACACACTACCCACCCCCGAGCACACCCCCTACCCATGCACACTCCCTGCCCCCTGAACACCCCCTTCCCCCTTCCCCAGCACACTACTGCCCACTGCACATCCCCCCTTCCCATTGCACACCCCACTTCCCACCACCTATATATTTCAAAAGAACGCAGCACACCCCCTAACCCTTCCCCTACCACTTTTCCCCCTTCTCCCTCCCCCAGAAAACCACCCCTTCCCTCTCACCTTTTCCCCTGCACATCATAAAGAAAATACCTTGTATGGAAATTGTGCTCAATTTACATTATACACATCATATATATCAACACATTATCATGTACCTTCATTAAATGTAAATACACATATATATAATCTCTACATCTCATAAGAAAACCCTCTTTAAAATCAAAAAACACATTAAATCCATTTGAAAACACCAATCACTCAACTTTCTCATTTCTTCAAACACATTTAAAGGACTTCAGCATGAAAATCCACAAAAAATACAACTGCATTCATTTTAAAATTAACAATAAAGTCTATACACACCCCAAATTCCTTTGATAACACATTTTTAACCATAAAAACATTTCATATAGTACACATAGCAAGCAAATACAGGACAATAAAATCATCATATAATGTAAAAGCATGGAATCACCTACATAAAGCGTGGAATCTTCCGAAATCTGCTAGAAAACATAAAACCACACCTCCACAATACCTTAATATAGACTGATTAAACATTAATATTGAATATATTAATAGAAACCCATGTTTAACTTGTGGTAATCCATGAGTTTAACATCCCACAAGGATAGAGGGTCATGATTTAATGTCTTACAGAGATGTAAGACCTGGGTGGATCAAAACACTTATAAAGGTGGATTAGGTAGGTACATCTCTAGGAGGGAGCACCTGGAATGTTTACTTGATAGATGGATCAAAATGCCCAATGAGGTCTGACCCAAGTGTGGTGCATCCCATAAAGGTAAGGTTTCTCATTTTGAAGAATTATTCGGATGCCACTAAGGGAAATACAAGAAGGAAAATAAGCGAAGGTGTACCCTAGTGAGGGGGTCACCATGGTTTACCATTGGTTGGGATTTAACCTCATGGAGGCTTCCTACGTACCCTATTTAGAATACAAGGATTAGAACCCATATATTTAAAAGAGGTATGTTATGGGTATTACCCATGGTTAGCTTCCCTTCACACTAGGAATACGCTTTTTTGGATTAGTATGGGTCTTCTGGGGCTTATGCATTGTCAGATTCTCAGGTTCTTCCAAGAGTAGCAATGGGATAAATGGGACATAAGTGCTAAGATGGACCATGTGAATGGCGTGATCCTTTTAAAGAGGCATGAGGCTCAAAAAACATGTGGAGCTGTCTGTAAACATTATTTATGGTGGCCATGGGGCTTATCAGACTCCCCAATCCTTCCATAAACACCTCAAAACATCACGAGGACCAGATTCTACTTGATGGTGCATCATAGGGTTGATTCTTTTGATGATATACTAGTCGTTTGAGCTTGGATTTCATCTCAACCAGCCTTTACCTTACTTGAATTATCCTGGGACACATATTTTGGTTCCAAAAAATCCCTCAACGATACCAATTATCTCATGAATCTACCTAGAAATAATTATGCAAGTCAAACAACAACACATGTGCTCAAATACATGTTCAAACAAACGAGATTAAGAAAATGGATTTTGTTGATCCTCGGTGGTTTCGTCGTTCACCCCATACGCACTGCACACCATCATGCCTTACTTCGATATTTATTTGTTCAATGATCAATAATATGAATTCGGGGATAGAAAACATTGAGTAATAAATTAAGATTTCAATACATCGGAGCATTCTCAATTCACCAAAGAAGGTTGGAGGATAATGAATGATCATATATAGATAACATAAGTGGTATGAATTCACCTTCATCCTATTTGTGTACAATCTTCCATCAGGTATGTTGCCCATTTTTTTCTAAACACATGTATATCATCTTCTGAATATGAGTTTTTGTGACAATCATGGTAGTACTGAAAAAATATAAATACACAAAGGATTAATAAATATTTTAAATTAACTAGTAATTATTTTCAAAAATACCTCATCAGGGATGCTAGTTTGTTGATGAAATACGATCTCTTTCATAAATTTACAAACATAATAACCACAGTCCTTTCTGTTTGTTTGTTTTGGACACTACAGAAACATCGACAACAATAAGTAATTTGATTTGATATCTGTTTGGATAGTTAAATGTTATTATATATACCTAGATACTTTTCCTATTGTAGATCTTGTAGGTGTGCGTATCCTTATGCCTTGGATTCATTCCATGCATTAGGCGATATTGATGTGTCATCCTATTATAACAGAATCCTCATTAAAAGATAAAATAAATTATATAACTAGATGTTTAGTTTTAAAATGTTGGATCTAGTGTATTACAAATTAACAAACGCCATCATGCGTGGTCGGTTTGTTGGATATCCATGCGTTGAATCCAGAAAATAAATCATTGGAGTATCCAAATTGACTGCAATCAGCATCCAATGTTCCCTAAAAATACAAAAAGGAATAAGTAAATAAAGAAATTAAAATATAGTTAATATGATTAAATTGTAGAGTTTTACCCATGCATCATTGGTATTAAAAAGAGTCTGTCATCCGTAATTTTGTTTTCAAACGATTTGAGCAGGGATGACATTATTACATCCTCTTTAACAAAATCTATTTCATCTTTTGAAGATGTGGTGTAAGGACTAACGAGTCCAAATTTTTGTTCATGGGGAAATCCCTTCAATTGTTTTTCCTATATACATCTACGACAAATATAAAATGTATTTAGTCAAAATTATCAGAGTATATCAGCTTTAGTAAAATCAAATCATGAAAACTTACCTCATATATACATTTACAACTGAGGCTCTTAGCCATTCATACTTGAGGTGTTAATTTACATTTTCAGCACTAATGAAATCTGATATCTCCTCTCCATACATATCTTTTTTGAAAGAAACAATGTGAGTACTTCCATCTTTCAACTTTGTATCCACATGAGCCTGCAATGATATTAACTGTGGATATAGAACGGGTGGGGTGAAGGTGCTCTCAGTAGACCGTTTCAATCAGTTGGTTGATCCTTGAGATAGTTTTGAGCTGATATTTCGTTTCACCCCACAGTCTTTGTCATTCTGTAATAACACTCATCAGTTCAGACCTTTTTTTATTAAATGTTAAAGGTCCAACTTGAAAAATAAATAAGAAATAAATATCTTTTTGTCGAAATGTTTTTTTACAAGAACTGTCGGCCATGCGATGAATGTTCCAACAGCTTGTTCAACCGTATGAATGTTGTCATCGTCACTTGGAATAGGTAGCTCGGCACTCGGCTCATTAACTACATTAATTGACACTCTAAGACGATATTTTGGAAGCTGTCTATTGTGTAGCATGTCATTTTGCATATTGAACATTGTAGCCCTCGCTACAAGGCGATAGGTGGGAGTTGATAAATATAAATCATAGTCATTTTCACCCTATGGAAGATTAGTATAGGAAAGGTATCAGTGTCTATATAAATCACATTTCACAGAAACAATTATTAAAACATTGATTACCTCATCTAATTCATGTTTTTTAGGGGAATGGCTCACCTAAAAGCTGGTGGGGGTGGGGCGAGATTGTCACGCATGGGTTGTTGTTGAGTTGTTTCTTCTCTTTGCCTCTCCCCCATCAATTTTTCTATCATCTCTCTCTGGTATTGTAATTATTTTTGAAAAATAGACAATTGTTCTAGCAGAATTTCCATTTTTTCATTTTGATCATCCGCTTGTTTTTGTTTTTGAAAATATGTTCGTGGTGTCACCCCAAAACCCGTACCTCTGACACGGCCATACTTTTCTGGCTACTTCAAGGCTGCTGAAGCTATGTCTGCATTTGGTGCAGTTGTTGTTGATTCTTGTGACTATTTCAGATAGAAAATATAGAAAAATATGTAGTTATGGTAATGTAATAGTGATTTAAAGCAACTCAAATTTATTATATGTCATACTTACACATGTTTCCCACACTTTTTCTGTGTTTTCATCTATCAATGTCCCCTCTTTATTTACATGATCCTCCTTCCATAGCACATGGAATGGGATGGATATGGCATTTGATTTAGATTCTTCAATCTGTATATAAATAGGGAAACATGGTTATGGTGTTGTTTTATGTCACATACTAGTAGAAGGGTAGATTTAAAAGACGTACCAATTTTTTCTCAAGTTCAGCGTACCCCATCCTTGCTTTATGGAAAGGGTACGCTGGTTCTGTTGCGCGTTATTTATTTTTAGCACTCAGTAGATGTTCCATAAATAAAAAACTGTCAATCAGAGTGATGAATACAAGAAAACATCAAACAACGTATTACCCCACAAAATTTACCTCAAAAGTATGCTCCCCATGACGGTTTCTAAACACATCCCACGCTCCTTGGGATATCATGTGTTTGTAAAGAGGAGGTGGGTGCGGCTTGATTTTTTCTTCTGCATCTTTAAGATGATATTTCATTAAAATTGTGCGGAAACCTCTATGAATCCTTCCTGCAACTCTTAATACATATTCCTTGTGCGAGACATCTACTATAAATGCACTCTACAATGGATGATGAAGAGTATGTCAATGTTTTGGTTTTTTATTTTATTTTAATAAATTAAAAAATGATATCATAATGTTACTGTAATCTCTTCCCATATTAGTGTCTTCAGCCAGGTGACAACATGGTTCCACGACTGTACATCAATTGGCCCGCATTTCCCAGTGACAATTCCAATGTAGCTACTAATAATGGCTCTATTGGGGTTAACATGTTGGCCTCGATTATTCCATTCCACCTCAAATTTGATTCCAATTTCTTTTTCCCTAAGGATTTTGGCCAACACTGTCAAACTACGATGCTCTTGTTTTTTTTTTGCTTTTAGGGTTTCATTTCCTACCATTTCCTCAAAAGTAGCATCAATATCTTCCCCCGAAGCGCTAGCATCGGCAATGGGACCAGCAGCAACAGTTTGAGAAACCTGTTGTACCTCAGCACTGGGACCAACAAAAACAGGTTGAGAAACCTATTGTTGGTCTGTCCTGGGAGAACCAGCATTTGGTTGAGAAACCTGTTGTTGCTCTGTGGTGGGACCACCAGCTGCTGGTTGAGAGACCTTTTGTACCTCGGGATTGGATGCATCAGCAGGTGCAGAAGTCATTATCTGCAGAAGTGGTTTAATATTTAATTTAGATTACATAAAAATGGGAGCGAACAAATAATAACATAACGTAACACAATGTATGTTACAATAAACAAATAACTGATAATTATACTCTCTTTTTTCTTTAAAGGCTGAAGTGATATGACTCCTCTATCGAATATGTAAATTCCTTCATTGTGGTCTCCTCTAATATACAAAACGTTGTCTACATTTGGACCACTGCAAAATGATTGTGAAGTCCCAATAAAATGGTCAACCTATGTTGAACTTTCATCTGAACCTTCAGTTGTTTTGGTCGATAACAGAGCAATTGACCAATTTCAGTTTGCGGGGTCTGGAATATAAAATAATTTTACTGCCTATGATGCCATTATAAATGGTTCGTCATTCTCCCCTTATTTACTGAAATCAACTATCACGAATCCAAATTCATCTATTTTAACAGTAGTCTTGTTATCAACTCACTTGTATTGAAAAATCTTCACTTTGAATTTCGTATAATGCAACTCCCATATTCGTTTGATGATGCCAATGTATGTCATATTCGCATAAATTGGATTTTTGTCCTTAGCACCAAAAACATGCATCGCCTTAGCCAAAAGTGTAACCCCACTATTCTGCATGGTACTATCTTCATCATGTTCATTAGTATAGAATGTATAGTCGTTAACTGCATAAGCATTGTAAGTTAATACGTACACACTTGCTCCTCCGGCCAGCCATCGAAGTCGTTCTGAAATTGAGTCTGGATTTTCATCTAACATCTTAAAATTATGGTCTCGAAACCATCCTATAAACTATCAATTATGTGTATCTGATATCCATTTTTCATCCCTAGAAGGATTCAAATTCCTAAGAATTTCTTTGTGCGTTTGAACATATGGGTGAACGTCAAAAATGTTATGCAAAACATAAAGGGGGGCCTGCTCCCGATCTGTAATATTGATTGTGACAACCTCTCTTCCAGAAATTTCTTCACCCTCCAGCCACTCAATGTGACGAGAATTCGGTAGGCCAACGATTTCCACACCAGACAGGTATTCGGTACAAAATTCAACAGCTTCCTCAACAATATATTGCTCCGCAATACAACCCTCTGGCCGACTTCGGTTTTTGACATAACCTTTCCAAATCTTCATATACCATTCAATGGGGTACATCCATTTATAATGTACAGGACCACATAGTCAAATCTCTCTCACCAAAAGAACCATCAAATGAACCATCATATCGAAAAATATTGGTGGGAAGAACATTTCCAATTCACATAATATGATGGAAATTTCACTTTCCATAGTTGGAAATTTCCCCGGGTCTATAACTTTGCTGCATATAGTTTGGAAGAAGAAACAGAGCTTCGTTAATGTATGACAGACATTCTTGGGAAAAATGCAACGTAAAGCTATAGGAATTAGATCTTACATCAAAACATGGCAGTCATGTGATTTCAGACCCTTTAATTTTAAATCTCCCATTGACATGATGTTCTTGAAATTTGATGAATACCCCTCTGGAAACTTTACGTCATTCAAGAAGTTGCAAAACTGATATCTCTCCTGCCTGGAAAGAGCGTAAGCAGTAGGAGGAAGAAATGTTCATTTTTCACCCTTCACATGTGCCAACTCTTCTCGTATTCCCATCTCAACCATGTCCAATATTTCTTTAATTCCATCCTTTTTTTGCCGGGTGCATTTAGCAAAGTGCCGATGACACTATCGCATACATTTTTTTCAACATGCATAACATCAAGAAAATGTATGACATACAGACAATTCCAGTATGGTAATTCAAAAAAAACTGATCTCTTTTTCCAACCAGTTTTCGTAAGGTTTTTCGAAAATGGTTTACCAAAAGTAGTGTCCAAATATTTCACATTCTCAAAAAATTGATCACCTATTAGTGGAGACGGTGTTGTACATTCCTCTGAACATCCGTCGAATGATGTCGTCAAAGATCGGTACTTATGTCGTCGGGGTAGAAATCTGCGATGTACTAGAAACATAGTTTTTGATGAATGTTTCAACCTAATTGAATGTGTACCTTGTTCGAAAACGGGACACCCTTGAGTTCCTTTAATGCTATATCCTAACAAATTTCCATAAGCAAGAAAGTCATTTATCGTCCCGTACAACATGGCTTTCAAAGTGAACTGTTCATTTTTGTAAGCATCATACATCATTACACCTGAATCCCACAATATTTTCAAATCCTCAATCAATGGGGCCAAATAAACATCAATATCATTACCCGGTTGTTTTGGTCCTGATATAAGCATAGATAACATGATGTATTTTCATTTAATGTATAACCACGGTGGTAATTTATAATTTACCAACATAACCGGCCATGTACTGTGACTGCTTCTTTGAAAAAAAAAGGATTCACCCCATCTGTAGATAACGCTAGACGAAGGTTTCTCGGCTCGTTCCCAAATTCAGGATACTCGTGATCAATTCTCTTCCACTAAGGAGAGTTTGTAGGGTGACGTAGTTTCCCATCATTAATTCATGTATCTGCATGCCATGTCAATTGTCTTACAGTCTCCTCAATTTTATATAGGCTTATAAACCTAGGAATGATTGGAAAGTACCATACAACTTTCATAGGACTAGAATCATCATTCTTGTATCAGGAAGCACCACAGTTTGGGCATTCTTTAAGTGATTTTTGGTCCTTGCGAAACAATATACAGTCATTCGAGCAAGCATTTATTCTTTCAAAGATCATACCCATCGATTGTAGAATTCTTTTGGCATCATATGTTCGGCTGGGGAGTTCATTATCTTCTAGGAGCGTGTCATTCAATACGGCTGACAATGCTGTATATTTAGTGCAACCAGCATACAATGACGTTTTTGCACAACTCATTAACTTCTAAAACAATTTTGGGCAATCACAAAGATCATCTTCAAATGTCCTTGTCATTTCCTCAATACAATCTACATCACCGTTCACATCTGTAATCACACCCTCCATACGATCGTCTTCACTGTTCACGCTTCTAATCATATCAGATGATCTATAAAATGTCGTGTTCTCTGAGTCACTACCTACATTGGTTTTTTCCCCGTGTTTATTCCAACATGTATAACTTCGATCTATTCCGTGATAGATCATGTGTTCTTCCAACTACTCTGGACTAATTTGTCTTGAATAACAACAGCGTAAACACAGACAAAGGATTTGAGAAGGGTCACATGCATGATCTTCTGTTAACTTGATAAACTCTTTCACGCCATCTTCATACTATTTTGCCAACCGATTGGCATTCCTCCATTCTTTATTCATATTCATTGTCTTTATGGGTTCGATCTAGATAACTTGCCTCATATTATGTTTTAATTAATCAGGTAGCATTGTTTGGGTTTGGTAAAAACAAATCATCGTACAAATTATTTTAAACACATGTGAAATCCATATACATGGTGTTTCTTGTAGGGTGAACATCATGTATTTGTAAGATACCTGATTTAATCCGACATATATCAAATTTCTTCCAAGTTAGTCTAACAAAGTCTAAATTATGCCTTAGAAAATACATGACATGCGAACAAGAGGAAACCAATGAGTAATAGGAGAATACAAGACATAACTACTCCTAAAAGCAGTCCATGGTAGGCCCATCGATGTCCAACGCATCTAATGGTATCCTAATGTCAAATATATCTTGGAGAATATCATAGAACCTCCTAGATGATCAATGTTACTATCAATGCGTGGATGAGGATACATATTCACGACTCTCATCAGGTTCAATCTCCAATAGTCCAACAAAATAATAAATACCAATCAACCATCTTTTTTAGAGAACTATAAAACCACATGGTAAAGTACTATGCCATTTAAAACCATTATATTCTATATCATCAAATTGTAATTTAAACAACTCATGCTCTTTTGGTGTTATTTTAGAAATTGTGATAGAAACTTAATTTTCTCCAAAATCTAACTAGATTATAAAGTTTATCTCTTTATTAAGAAGTAAATTTTATACCTCATCAGTGAAAACATCCTAAAAATGTACTACCATTGGGGAAAAAGAATCCTACAGCATTCTAGCAACATCTAAAATATGCCTGACTATTTGAGCCATTAGGGTACAGTAAATATATAATTATAACATGCTATTTAAAATGAAATGTTGAAATAGGAAATCATACAGACTCCTGATAAACCCATAATACAAAACATATCACCTAGTATGTCTGTCACATATACAAATAAATAAATTAGAAAAAAACATGCTACAAAGCATAAAGGTACCATTAAATACTTACATTGGTCAACTTGTTTTATAAATTGTTTATCTTCATTCGTGCCTTGTACTTGCACCCATGAATTTGAAGGTGAGTATGAGTATACGATAGTTGACCTTCTTAGAGAGGAGTTTCTGGAAGAGTATAGGAGAAATGATGAAATGAAGATCCTGCTATTCATTATGGTAATCGGCTTGTGCAACGTGGCCTAAGTTACAATACCAACAAGTTGTAACTTAGGCCGCGTTGTACAATATGATTTCCATATTGTTTGTAGAAACCACATTTTCTCCAACACTCTAATGATATTCATTGCTTCATGTCTCTTATACTCTTCCAGAAACTCTTCTCTAATAAGGTCAACTATCATGTACGCATACTCACCATCAAATTCATGGGTGCAAGTACAAGGCATGGATGAAGATAAACAATTTCTAAAACAAGTTAACCAATGTATGTATTTAATTGTACCTTTATTCTTTGTAGCATGTTTTTTTATAATTTATTTATTCGTATATGTGACAGACATACTAGGTGATATGTTTTGTATTATGTTTTCATCTTTGTCTAATCATATAACTATGAGATTATGCTATGTGATGAAAATTAATATGGATTCATCATCATTCCCATTGGGATAATCTTTTGTAATCCATATAACCAAAAGATTAAATACTATTTATTTTGTATCTCATACATAAATATTCAACTCGAAGCGGTATAACTTACCGCCCATGGTAACTCAAAATAAAAAAAATAAAAAAAAGGGTTGGTTATCCACAGAAGTCATCACACATAACCTTGGTAGACCTCTCACACATGTGAACCATCATAACTAACCAATTACCATATACTTTATCATAGGGTCACGATATCCCTATGGAAACAATAGGGTATCCAGTTCCACATCATTCACAAACAACCCACTTGTGTTGCTAAATATCAATAACATCTCTTATTTGGACACTCATCAATAATTAGGAATCCCATCCCAAGACATAATCATAATCACATTAATACCACACTATCTATTTTGGAAATCCTTACTGGAATTAGGCCCAAGATATGGTATCATTCCTATCTCACATCTATATTCACTATTTGGTCCTCACACACACAATATATAAATAATATAGCAAGGGAATACCATCCATGGAACTCACCTCCCACCATGAGAGCACGAGGAGAAGGAGGACGAGGCGGCGGCGGTCGTGGCAGCGAGGGTGGAGGCAGCGGCGGTGGCATAGGTGGAGGCGGTGGCGATGGTAGAGGTGGAGGTGGCGGTGGCGGCAGAGGCGGTCGTGGTAGCGGGAGCAGGGGCGGAGGCGGCGGCGGCGGCGGAGAAAGAGGAGGACGAGGAGGACGAGGAGGACGAGGAGGAGGAAGGAGGAGGAAGGTGGAGGAAGGGGGAGGACGAGGAGGACGAGGTCGCGCGGCGAGGGGCCTGGTTATGCTTCCGTGAGATCTTGACTTCGTGCAAGCGAAGATGGCATGTTAGGGTTATTAAATAAAAACCGACAGAACCATTATCAGCACTCGTTAAAAGTGATGATAAATGTATGTTTTCTCAGTGATAAAATAAAAGTGCTGATAAAAACTTCATTTATCAGCACTTTTTTAGCGCTGATAACGAGCTACCTTTATCAGTGCTAAAAAATACGTGGATAAATGTTACCTTTTATCCGTGCTTTTATATAGCGCTGATAAAGGCATACCCCGTTATCAGTGCTTTCTATTTAGCGCTGATAAAGGGAAGTGCTTCCCTTGCCATGTTTTTTGGTAGTGACCCTAGTATATTCATCATCCTATTTCATGAGGGAAACAAAATACCTTTGCATTTATGTCAATGAGTGTGAGGAAAAAATATATCAGAAAACATTTCTAGAATTCCTTATACTCAATCTCTTAAATAACTTACATAGGATTCATGTTATTGATCAATTTCCACCACTGATAAACTGATACCTTTAAATGATAAACATATAGTATAACCTTCTCTTGATCGGAACACTGAAGTATAGATGAGATCTTGTCAGTGGAGTTGGTCAATTATTCTGAGATAAAGGAACTAGACGATAAGTTGAAATTTGAAGGCCTTTGTCACACAACAGACTCAATTGATGATTGTTATTTATTAGGGATATTTGGTAACTCTCCATGATCCATGTTTTTATTAAAAATATGAGTCACTTAAGTGAGTATCATCACAATTCTTTTGATTCCATCTCCAATCGGGTTGGGTATCTCTTTAGGGAAGTCATCTCATAGGAAATCACATTGATTATTTACCAGAATCCACCTATTTCCATCCATTGGGTATTATAATGTTTAAATTATCGATGATTATTTTTAAACTTTTAACCGCATAGAAGGGAATCCAATGAAATTAAAAAGATAAAAAATAAATTTCATGTATTTACATAACATAAGAATTTCATGGATTCAATCTATGTTTTCCACAATCTATTTCCTAACATATAGTCTTATGGTAATTCTTCGTTCTCTTAATAATGGTCTATAATGTCCTTATGAATTTACAAAATCATATTAATTGATAGTATAAAACCAGGTTCATGGTAAGGCAAGTTATCCATGATCTATTTCATAACATATACTCTTATGGTAATTATTCATTCTCTTAATAATGGTCCATAATGACATTATGAATTTAAAAAATAATATTCAATGGGAGTATCAAACCTGGTTCACAGAAAGGCGTGTTTTCATGTACTAGGTTATACAGAGTTAGACATGCGTAACCTTGATGGAGTTGTTACTTCTAGTTACATCTGTGCCAAAACCACATCCAATTGTAGTATCCTGACCGGGATGTGTTTACATGATAAAAAATTACTCCATAATTACAAAAATTTAGGTATTTTTTTAATACTTACTCATATCTATAAGGCTTTATCTAGATTTTTCTAATCCAAATCCAAAAAATAAGTAAACCTCTATTTGACACCAACTATTGAAACCCATTTTTTCTTACATATGAATTCATGATTTATTAAATAAAAGTACAAATTATACAACCCAAAATATTGATAAGTCTAGTTTATGTGGTAATTTGGTATATAGAATAACATCTTGAACATGGGACACAACAACATTATTTAAAATTGGGTATCAACAAAAAACATTGTATCTTAAACATAGTTCAAGGTTAACTACGAAAAAATAATGTTGTACAAAGTCCCATAATGGAATAAAGTTCACTAAATGTCCTAAAATGATGTCTCATGAGACAAATCATTACCCAATGCATTGGAGTGCTATATAATTTCAGGTGAATCTATCACAATCATTTCATTCCCATGCTTATGTGTGCCACATGTATCATAAAACATGGATTCATTCATGATAATAATTTATCCAATGATCATGGAGTGTGGAATAAATACATGTAATTCCCATGTCATGTATATATATATGTGTATCCAGGTGAACACCCTTGATAGAAAATGGGAATGTTATTCACTACATAATTGTTTTGTAAAGGAAAATTATGAGGAAATTTCAGGAACATAAAGACATCATTTAAATAATCATAAAATGTTTCGATCATTGAGAAAGGATATATTATCATTTTGAAATCAAATTTTCTAGAATATGGTCATGTAAATACATTTATCAAAAATAATAATTAAAAATATAATGCACAATATTATAAATAAACATGAATAAGGAATATAAGGTGACAATCCCCTACTTGACTGTGTGACTCCAAATAATTGTGAAGAGATTCTTGAGGGATTGGTGGAACCATAGGGGGACTCTATAGAGGGGAGGGATTAGTGAGGACGTGCTATATAGATTTTGATAGAAAATAAATCGTATCATGGGTTTGATTATATTGGAGTGAGAGGGGATTTCATTATTATTTATCAAATATAGTGTCTAGACTCCATATAATAAAATGACCAACACCACAAAACATCCCATGATTTTTACACATGTATTATTCTAAATGGGATTAGATTTAATTAATTTATTTGGAAATTATATAATGTCATAAAATAATAATGTTTCAAATTTTGAGGTTAATCATTCTCTAAACGAAATGATTTTAAAATCATAAAAATATATTAATGGTTTTGGATAATTCTCCCAGGATTTTTAAAATTAATGAAATAGACATAAAATAACATTATTTTAAATGGAATACATTTGTTTTTTCATTTATCCCATTTATATTATTTATTATCTCTTTTGGGTCATTATGATTTTATAATACATAAAGTACATTTAT
The DNA here is from genome assembly GCA_963277665.1 of Viscum album. NCBI lineage: Eukaryota > Viridiplantae > Streptophyta > Magnoliopsida > Santalales > Viscaceae > Viscum > Viscum album. The sequence continues at coordinate 1,121,479,625 of OY728120.1, forward strand.
ACGGTATTTAATTGTTACTAATGAATTTAACTCCATTAAAAAATTAAGAAAAATTCACCATTAGAAAATTTATACATTTTAATTCCCAAACTAATTTTCATTTTATCTAAGTATTTTTCTAAATATTATATTTTTCACTTTTAAGATAATAACAATTCATTATTGAAAATGATAGGTTTTTTGATAATGACAGTATTCAAACCCTTATAAAAAATTACATTTTACTTCATAAGAATGACATGATCATTAATATTTAATAAAACATATTTAATAATAATATATTACTATAATATTATTAATTTAAAAAATCAATTAATTCAAAAAAATCCTTATTTGAATTTTAATATTACCCATAAATCATATTTTCCTTTTAATATATAAAAATAATTTACAAAGTAACAATAATATAATGAAAATATGTTCATTATTCTATACAAAATAATGTACATTTTCCTATTCTTATGGTATTGATATATAACCCTTTAATACACCATAGAATGTACTTTGAGTAAGGTGTGTATATGTGAGACATTCATGGTGTGGTTCGACGTACAAGTTTTGGGTCATTATCTCACTGATCTTGAACATAACTCATAAAAGGTTTCTCCCATACAAAAGTTATTGGATATCAAAATTGGATTTATCAACAGAAAATCCTGACAATTCAACCTCCCTTATAACTCCAATAAATGGGATTCATAGGGAATGATACTACTAGTTGATTCTATAAATTCATCTTTCTGTGTTTATTGGATTATATAAAACAATGTATTTATACTAATTATGTGATAATGTTTCAACGACTATTTAATATATGGTAAATATTATTAATGGTCAGTACAATACAATATGATATAATAAAACCAATTAAGTTCATGTTTTTTATAACTATGTTAATTAATAATACATTTAATTAAGTCAGAAGGAAAATATTCTTTATAATAGTTTTGGTCATTACAGATATACACCATATAGACACACTTTGGTAACAACATAATTATTTAGTATATGTTATTTATGGGTTGTTGGACCAATTTGATCTTGGTTTTGGGAATGTGAGTAGACATGAATCAATCAATATCTTATCCTACAAATTGATTACATCGTCTCATTTATCTCACGACATTCCAAACTGGATTCCCCACACCACAAGACCCATTTATTTTTTGGGTCAGTGTTGAATCCTAGTAGGGGTTTCAAAATGCAAGACATATGCTCTCCCCATTAAAAGTAACAATTTTATCACCCTCTATTCGATATTTTTTCAAAAGGATGGAGTGAAACCATATACATGATTCTTAATGGAAACTATACCCACAACCATACAATAAAATCTACCACTACTACAATCTAGACCGCATCCATTTTATATTAAATCATCCATTCTAATAATCACACCTTCAGGATCATCACTATTTTCATCACACCCTTTTCAAACATGGGTCTTTTCTTTCTCCCAATCCCCATCCATTTCTTTCCATAACATTTTCCTCCTAACCTACGCACTTGTTCCACCATGATTCATCATAATAGTTTTCCTTTTAAATGTAAGGAAAGATATTCCCATTTCACCCTGAAATGATGAATATAAGAAACAATGAGTGGCTGATATATAGGAGATGTAGAATGGAGTGATTGGGTTCCTATGGATTACTGTACTCCATTCATGGTTCACCACTAAACCAAGAAATATAGAAAAGTAATAGAACACTTAACCCATATCCTAAGACAAGAACATGTATAATATGTAGTAGATATAAATCCACTCAATCTTTATTCATGGTTTCATTCTATTATAAAAATGTGAAAATATATATTTAAAAATAATAATATTAATATATAAAAATTAAGTATTAATATAATAAAAAATATATGAAAAAAATTCAAAAACGCATGAAAAAACATTTTCCAGACCTAGCCAGAAGGTCCGAGAACCAGGCAGAAACATTCTCCCAACAAAATATTATATAAAAAGTAAATAGTACAAAAAGCTCAAAAGAGGGGTGCCTTACAAACCCTTGTGTGCATCACACCATTACAATCATCCCTAACCAAATTATCACAATAATTGTGAAGAACGAAAGACCAACTGGAACAAACCTCCATAACTGCCCTTTTGGAGAGGGAATCAACAACTTGGTTTGCTTCACGGTAGACATGAGAGACATCATGGAGTAATCTTTGAGCAAGATTCAGACAAGAGATCCAGGCAGACATCATCCTCCATGGTACATTCTGGGACCGGTCCTTCAAAATCCGGACAGCAACTAAAGAATTGGACTCCAGTCATAACTTGTGCCATCCATAACGAACAGCGTACCTAATAACCATAATCATGGCCCATAGTTCAGCATCAATTGCATGCACATGGCCAACATAACAGAAAAAGCAACCCTTGAAAAAACCCCGATGGGTTCTGAACACCCCACCACACCCAGTAGGGCCCGCTGCGCCCAAGGCTACCCCATAAACATTCACCTTTAACCAGCTAAAAATAAGGGGAATCCATCGAATATATTTCAGCATACATGGTTTCCATTCCCTGCCATTAACACCAAGAGATATCATAATTAAAAACTCAAAAATTTCATTATGCATGGAGCCTTTTTGATTTACCGAGGCCAGTTTGATGCATATATGAATCATCATGATCCCTTCACGGTGGTTGGATTTGACATTATTGAAGATCAGTCTATTACGAGACATCTATATATATTATATAACTGAAACAGTAGCTGCAAGTAGCAAGGATTTAAGCTACTCACTAAAGGAGGATTGCTGGACCGAGTAGAACAGGGTTGGAATAGATGAAAAGTCAATGAAGCAATGAAAAACATCTTGCAGATAACTCCATAACCTCATAGCAAAATCACAATGAATAAACAAGTTCATAAGGGACTCATCTGACTTCATACAGAGGAATCAAACAGGAACAATGATGATACATGCTCGCTGCAGAGCAGCTTGAATGGATAACCTATTATTCCATATCTTATAGATGAGAAAAGCATCATTAGGCAAGATATATGGCTTGTGGACAGCCTCCACCCACGAAGGAAATCCAGAATCAAGACCACACAAGATCTTATAACATTCCCTATTGAGAAGTATCCATTCAAAGATGGATTCCACATCAAAACATCAGAATCAACATAATCCTAATTGAAAATCTCATCATAAAGAGCAGCTGGAATAAATGTAGAAACATCAGAATTCCCATGAAGATCAGATATGGACAGATTCTTCATTGATGATGGAATAGTGACAGAATCCCTGATGGGGGAGGAAAGCTATGAAGTGGACCTGAAATTCAGATGTGAAGTAGGGAAGACCAGCCATATAGATTGGGTCATGATCTTGGAGAAATTGATTCTAACCGAAGACCAAACTGAGGACTTAAGGTAAAGCACTTCTTGTTCTGTAATCTGTCAACGAACCTACCAACAAGGAATTCCATAGAGAAATTAGGCCTGGAAAGAAGCCTCCTTATGAAGTTTTGTAGCAAGGAGTCATTGAATAAATTAATATCCTTAACTCCTATTCCCCCCATTTTAACTAGTCTAATACATGCTTCCCAGGAGACAGTAACCAATTTCCTTTGTTGTGTTGAACCAGTCCAAATGAAATTCCAAACCAAACTACTCATCTCCTTGAGAAGGCCTCTTGGCCATCTATAGATAGAGAATGAATAAGAAAACATAGAAGTGATTACTGAATTGAAAAGATATATTCTATAAAAAACCAGCCTCAGATATATTCTTTCCCTTCCAACTATCCAACTGATTACTGATTTTTAAGGAAATGCCTTCCAAAAGAACCCATTTCACTCTTCCCCAACACAAAGGTATCCCCAGGTAATCAAAGGGAAATTCCCCTCTCTTAACTCGTCGCTTACTTTCATTCCAGTTTTGTTTCACAATTGAGACTCCTTCCCCAAACACAACAAAGGATTTACTCTACCTCATTGCATGACCTGCAACCCCTTCATAATGTGAGAAAATTCTCTTGATGCAGGATATAGTTCCCCTATTAGCCTTACAAAACAAAAGGATGTCATCAACATACAGAAATTGTGAGGGCGCCAAGATATTCCTAATAGCTTCTATTCTTTGGTAAATACATGTGTTGACACGATCATTTAGGCATATACTGAGGTAGTCTTCAGCCAGAGAAAACAGAAGCCCAGATAAGTGATCACCTTGCCTTACCCCCCTTGAGCACTGAATGAAACCCCTGGGGGAACCATTAACAAGAATAGAGAGATGAGAACTTCGTAGAATAGAAGAGATCAGCTCAATAAACTTATTTGAGAAGCCAGGCATTCTGAGAATGGTGAAAATGAAGTCCCATCGTATATTGTCAAAAGCCATTGAAATGTCAACATTAAAGGCCATATTCCCATTCTGAGTCTTACCTTTCATGATGTTAACTCATTATGATGCATTAAATAGACAGTTCTGAGTATTTCTACCAGGTACGAAGCCAAACTGATTAGCAGAGATGAGATCCCTAGTAACATCACCTAAGAAAAGAGCAACAGTCTTGATAATAACACTAGGAATAGAATTACCAATAGAAACAGGGCTAAAATCCTTGACATCTAAAGCATTATCCTTCTTTGGAAGCAAGGCAATAAAATTGGATTTCATACCAAGAGGTATAAAATAATGTTGAAATAATTCCCTGACAGCATTAATAACCTCGACATGGATGATATCCTAGTAGAACATGAAGAATTTATTAGTGAAGCCATTTGGGCATGTAGCACTATCCATATTCAAGGAGAATAAAGCATGATGAATCTCTTTTTAGGATGGGATATCAATGAGTCTTTTGTTTTGAGTTTCATCCAGAGTTGATTCAATACAGGTGACAATCCTACTTGAGCAGTTCACAACAGAATCAGAGTAGAGCTTCTCAAACTGACCAGTCACAACATTAACAATCTCATTTTCAGAAGTGAGTAGCTTACCATCACTCATAAGAACCTTGAAAATTTTCTTAATCCTTTTCTCCCTATGCAAGCAATGGAAAAATATTGTGTTTCTATCCCCATTATTCATCCATTTTATACTCAACAAATTTCGATCTAGATTTTCCTTAAGGGACAAAAGACTATCAAGCTTAGAGGCAGATTGTAGCTCCCCCTGATAAGGTGAATCCTGCTACATATTCCTTTACTGGCAGTCTAAGAGAATAGCTTCAGCCAATTTGATGTCATTAACAATGCTGGAAAAATATTCTTTGCTAAAAACATTGAGTCTGGCCTTGAAAATTTTCAGTTTCGAAATCAAGATGTGTGAAGAGCACCCAGTGACATCAGATCCCCATGCTTCCATAATAATTTCCCTGCATCCTTGAACAACTAACCTTGCATTATTAAATTTAAAGGGTAGAGGATCTGACCTTACAGTACTAAAACATAACTCAACCAGGATAGGATTATGATCTGAATGCAGCCTTGGAAAAGTTAAACCAGAAGCCTCAATTGTATCACTTCTATCATTAATCTGTACTAGGCAACGGTCCAGCTTTCTAGCATGCCTCCCATTGATATAATATCTACTCCAGGTGAAGTCAGCACCTAAAATAAGAAGTTCACTCATATGGAATTGACCAACACAGTAAAGAATTTCCTTAGATGAGGCCCGAAAAAAATTGTTTCCAATCTTTTCCTATGGCCTTAAAATTGTGTTGAAATCACCACACAGGATCCATCTCTTGGACATATTTCCAGATATTGAGAGTAAGTGATTCCAAAGAGCTCTACTTCTGATATATTGGTTGAATCCATAAACAAAAGTAACAAAAATATCATTAGACTGATGACAAAAATATAAAGTAACAGCTTGCTGATCAATCTGATAAGAGTCAATGGTTATGTTGTTGTGTTTGAGGACCCATAAGGATTCATTACCATCTTGGACCTGATTGCAGGCAACTAGTGAATACCCAATAGCGTTCCAATTGAATTATAACCATCGTGAGATGTTCATTCTAGGTTCATCAATACCCAGTAACATGGGATTGTTGGTCATGATCAAATGCTTCAGGGCTCTGGTCGTGGGAGAGTTCCCAAGCCCCTGGAAATTCAAGAAAAGTATCTTCACTGATTTAAAGACCACTGCCTTATGCAGGGTCCAACTTAACTTCCATCTAGACATTCATTAGAAACAGATTCCGTAATATCCATTGATTTACCGGGAGAATCTTCATGCATTGAGGGCTCACTATCATCATCAGAAAGAGGGGTAAACCTATTTTCAGAACTGATATGCATACATAATGTAGCAGGAAGCTTCCTTTTAGCCAACTTCGAATCCGGTATCTGAGAAAATTCATCTATAGTTCCCTGAATATTGAGTCCTAGATGATCCAGTTCCAAAGAGGGATCATGAGATAAAGAGTCAAGAATCTGTTGAGCAGCAGGATCCACAATCTCAAGGGTCCCCTATTCATGTGACACCTCACCTGTAACAGCATGGCAATCAACAAGCTGAGTTTCAACTACATTTTTTACATTATCAGTACCCTGCTTTTCCTGAGAGTCTGTGTTATCCAGCAGTCTCATTGCATCCTTACCACCTACTTCATTTTCATCATTCTCCACAACAGGAGGATCCTGGGGGGTGTTCTCTGTTATTACCCCACAAACATCAATAGGCATAGTATCAACAACAATAGCTACAGTTCCACCCTGAACCTCCTCATCATTTTTCTCAGCCTGAACCTTGTTCCCATAATCTAAATTGAGACCTCCCTGTCCAGTCATCTTCCTTCGGAAAGTATCCACAATATGCCCATGGATATTACAAGTAGAATATACCTTATTCCTGTTGCATTCTGATAGATTATGACAAAAAATATGACAATTAAGACAGAACATTGGTTTCCTTTCATATCCTATCTCCAGATTAATGATATCAACTCTTGTGGTGAAGACAACCGCTTCCACAAGTGTACTTGACATATCCACCCCCACTAAAATTCCAGCATAATGCCCAAAATTATGATTATCGGTTTTCTTATCATGTCTAAAAGGATTCCCTATAGAAGATGCAATATCCCACAAAATTTTAGGATGCCAATACAACGAAAATTAGTTTGTGAATGCGAATCCAAACTTGAGAAAATGTGTTATTGACCGTGTTTGGATCAAAGTTACAGTCCCATTCATGAATTCTGAGGAAACCAGGGTGCAAAGGGACCGAGCTCATACTCCATGCACATCTCTTGCATTCATCAGATGGGAAGATGACATGATAAAAGCCACGCCCCATTGCCGTCATCTTCTAATCACTGAAGCCCCAGATTCTTCCAATCTCACGATAAGCTCCTGAAATTTCCATTGCCTATCACCTTTTGGAATCACCACACGAGTGATGATGGAGAACTTACATAATTTAACCCTTTCTTCAACAGCGGCTTGATTGGTTGAAATATGGGCAATCCAACCCTTTCGTATAATTCTTCCAGAGCTACCTGAATTGCAATCCATGAATGAAAAACCTCCAGCCTTTTTAGCCACATCCGCAATGCTCCTCCCATGATTAGAGGCATACTTAGAGTCCAATTTCTCAGCTTTCCATTTCGCACAGAGACTAAACAGGTCCATGTGCCCAATACGATCTTCATCAGCAGGAATTTCCATCTCCTTCTCCCTCGATTTATCAGCCTCCTCACCTGGTTTAGGGTTTTCACCCGCGGAACCCTCAAAATCTACCATCCTAATTTTTCAGACCTACCATGATGATGATATTTCAATATCTCCTCAATGAATGTGAATCTTTAATCTCAACTATTTATTAATAATATTGTTTTTAACCTTAATTTGTGTGATTTATGAGATATGTATCGACATATAATGTAAAATATTTTTAAAAACTGAAACAAGGATAGTCCAAGACCTGAAACCTAAACATGAATTACACATGTAATGTATAGCCCCCCCCCCCAACTAAAAAAAAGTTATGGTATAAATTTTTTAATCATTTTTTTATTAGAAATTAATGATTCACCATATTTTCGTGCATGGGGTCTATAATATCATATCATAGAATATAAAATATTTTGATATATAATGAGATAATATTAATGTTAAATTAATATTAAGATAAATTTATTAGAAAATATAGATAACAATAGTTTTTATTAATTTAATAAAAATCACCATGGACCACATAATACTTCATAAATTCTCCTTAATTTTAAGACATTGATTGTCCCAAACATAGAAACACTTTAAAATTTTTCTAATACCCAACATTAAATATCTGCAGCCCCCATCGATAATCATCATATGAGGATACAACTAATATTTACATTATTTTATATTTGAATATCAGTGATTCAATCCCTAAAAATTACAATTTTGATTTATATTGTGTCATTTTTGTGTTTTACAAAGATTTCAAATTATTTTTCATAATTTATTAATTTTGTATTATTAATAGTATCCTATAACCTTTTCATTTAAAAAATAATTTATTTAATATTAAAAAAACATAATAATTTGTTTTTAGTAGGATTCCCATGTTCGTGGTATTTAACTTATTTAACTGGACCTAGATATCCTTCAAAATCTATTAAGCCCAAACAAATCAATAAATTGGAAAATATTTCTACCTAAAATATAAGACCACTACACATAAAATAATTTTAATGTTGGGCTATATCCAACCTAATAAGGTGATTTTAGTTTTATTAAGATGAGGAATTGAAATCACATGATAAATTATATTTTATGGTTAAATCTTCAATGTAATGTTTCCTTTACACACATCAATATAGGGAACATTAAGGGTCTCTTCGGATAGAAAATGTTATCTTCAGTAAATAGTTAATTCTTTTTTACATTTTTTCAAATGAAATGAATCATTAAGAGGAATTATCTAACTAAAATAAGAATACCTATTAATAAGAAACCATATAAATTTTCAACTGTATGGTGGGAAGAAAAGGAAAAAATAATAAGAAAAATTGAGATTGAGAAATTGTAGGATGTTAATATTAAATTTTCATTGTTTTCTTATTTATTCATCTTCCCCCAAATTCTTAGCAACCCTTCACATAGGGGGTTTTACTTGTGAGTGATTTTAGTTGAAATAGGGTTCCCTTTTATAATTATTTTCTAATAAAACTTCATAGAAGAAAATGATTTCACTCGTATGTGATGTTTCTTTCAATACTATAATAACATTTTTAATTTTGATGTATGATAAAATTTGGTTTTGATATATTTTTTTTCCTTATTCACTCGATTATAATTTTTTCCCTCCCCTAGCTTCTAGTTCATATAAGGAATAAAGTTCAATGGAATATTGGTGTGGTCATCTGTGACCATCAGTTTCTGTTGGATGGGTAATGGATATTCTGCATTTTTTGGGATAAAAAAGACATGATTTTATATATTCTAATTCAATTGAGGGTATTTAAAATATCTCAATTGTAAAAAAAAGGGAGGGTATACCATGATGAGAATTGGAAAAGGTTAACTCTCACCATTATCATTTTTTCAAAGGACTGAGAGGATTAAATTTTGGAATATCACCTTAATCAAATTATTATACTATGATTAGATAAATTGTAACTATAATCGACTTTAAATTCGAAAATTAACCATAGCCTAATCACACCTCTCATATCATTATTTACAACCTATTGATTAATTGGTTTCTCCTTCTTACATGATTTATTTTCTCATCAAAAAAAACATTAGAAACACCCCAGTTTTACTCTAAATCAATGTGATAACTTGATTATTATGTGTTCATATCTGGACAAAATGATAGGCTATCCACAATACTGTATTCCACCTTATAAAATACTTGTTTGTCCACACCTTAAAACTGTAAACAATAACTATTTGTTTTTTTTCTATGGAGGTTGGGCCGAAGATAAAATTATAACATTTTGTAAATAATTTCAATTTATTTCATTTAAACAACTAAATAAATTTATTTTTACATAATGAATTTAGGTTATATTTTTCTACATGAATAAATTTCTCCAACATTTAAAGAAGATATTGAAATTACCAAGGAGGAACTATTAAAAATGGTTGATGAAGAAATTATTTTGTTCAAAAAATGTTAAATTAATATGATAAGTGTTACACATTTGATGAACTAGTGGATATGGAAAATAAAATTTGAACTAATGTTTATAAACCAAAGGCCAAGGAGGAAGTTTTGTTGGATATGCTACCTCAATCCAAACAAGAATCAGATCTGATGGTGGAATATATTTATCCACTTATCATTCAAATTGAGGATCCTAACTAATTTCTTCCATCTAAATTCATTCAAATACAAGATACACTTTCCATTGAATAAGAATCTAAAACTGAACAGTCTTAGAGAGTTGATCTTTTCTTGTTCTCTATCTCATCTTATATTTTTGAATATTAATTGAGTATCACCTAACATTATTTTAAATTATCATAATTTTAAAATTCATGTATTTTCTATAAGGAAGATTAAGAAGACAAATATTCACCAGTTTAGGAACATATGGATCTCCCGGATCAAGTTGATCATTTATAAGAGTGAGAACAAGGGAAGATCAGATTGTATCATCCTAAGGAAACAAACACACAAGAAAATTATATTGAAAGGGAATAATTTTACATTTTTTCTTCATGTTTTAATAATTTTCAAATAAAATAAACTCTAACTTTCAATTTTATTATTGTATTGATGAATCATTATAAATGAAAACACTTGAGAATAAATAAAATTTTGTGAAAGTGGAATATATGAATGAGGAGTAATCATTATTTATCCTTCACCAATAATAAAATTTTTACAATATTTTAATAAGGATAGATATAGTGTACTCTACACATTGAGAAAAAAACAATAAAATGGATTGAAATCACGATTATGTAAGATTGTTTGGTCATTCATGTGCAAGAAACGACATCAACATAATTATTAAAGATAAACAACTAGAACTTCCCATATAGAGGGAGTCAAAACCAAGGCCCCACATAGGGGATTAAACCAATATATATAATTTTTTTTGACCTGAATTTATTTTAATTAAATTTTCTATTAATTTAATAAATTTAATTGTATATATAATTTACTTTCTATTATATTTTTTATTGGTAGGTACATAAGATATTATGTGAATGTTTAACATCTAATCAGTTGGGTTGTAAATCTCCATAAAATTTCGTTACAATCTGTGATTCAATTAAAAATATACATAAATTTTATATATAATTTAATTAATTTACTAAACAATATAATTCAATTGTGGGGGACGGAGCCTTGGTAGTATAAGATTTTCATATTTCTATTTTCTAAAAAAATAATTTGGTTTACTATTTGTTGTGTGTTTCTTCAACACTAATATTTTTTGGAATTTGTTGAGAAAAAATAAATATGTTTTCAGTTTTTGAAAACCATTTCAATGAGTAAACCAATTTATCTATTGAAAATGAGCTTAATTGAAGGCAGAAAAAGATATTGTTTCTTGTTCAAATCTTTTTGAATCTCTTGATATAGCCTCTATTTTTTCATTCTAATGCCACATATCACATTCATTATCTACAAAATCACTTTCTTATAAGGATTTTGAACCATTTTTTTAGATTATTTAAATTATCCTTTCATATTTTGAGAGAAAAAAATATTATTTATTTTACTATAATGTTTATTTATTTCTATGAAATATTGAGGTTTTATATACTTGTACATTAAATAACTGAGGTATATTTATGATTTTAAAATAAACATTCTCCACATATTTCTTTTTATTCTTCAATAACATATAAATTTACTCCTTCTATCTTTATTATTCATGAGCAACTTGTTATGTTAACAATATTACAATCCAATTTACCCTATCCAACCTTCTTTGGAAGTGAAATTATATGATCTAGTTGTAATTAAGTGTGGTTGGGTGTTTTCATTCAGTGTTTTACTACATTTTCTTATACTTTGGGTGGAGAAGGAAATGTTAAATTTTTTTCTCAAAAACTAATTATTGTCAATGTATTTCCTTTACATTTATATTCAATTGTAAAATTATGAAAATAATTTGTTTTTTTATAGATGAAAAAATAAATAAATAAAAAAAAAATTCTTCCAAAATGATGTATTTTTTCACCTTGAATAAATTTCCAATGATTATTGAGATATTTTTAATCATTGAAGAGTGAGGAGGGAACTATATTTGAGGTAAAGTTTTAATAATTAATTTTTTCTCCAAAAAGTTTCAATCTCAAATCATTCAGCCCCAAAATTGTTTGATATCTAAAACCTACCTACCAAAATTCACAGATCATCCCTAAGAATTATTCATAAAAAAATATAAATTCATTTACTCACAATGGGTGGTGATGTATGTATTCATTTAGCCTATGGCCACTCTTGGAAGGATTTGGATGAGAAAATTCAAATGGAAAATTGACATTTGTGACATTTGAGGTAATCCATGTGAGGTGGCTATTTTTTCATGGGAAGAAAAATTAATTGGAAAATGACTACATAAGATAAATGGATTACTTTGAACAATGGTGTTAGGAAGGTGTGGAATATTTTTCTTCTGGTTTCCAAATTGGTGGATCTCATGAGTTTGTGTCTTCAATTTAGTTTTATTTGACGTTGATCATTACATGTCCTAAGATCCATGTGAAAGGTCTGGGGGAATTAATAGATCTAACATTTCCATTTTTTCATGAGCATTTTATTGATTTGATCCACCCCCCCCCCCCCCCCCGATTTTATTAATTTTTGATGAATTTATTAATTTTTAGATTTTCACTTATGAGGTAAATTTATAAAATTTCTTATTTTTAAAATTTTATTAGTTTTATATCAATTCATTATTTTGAGAATGGAATTTTTAATATTGATACAAATTGATTAATTATTTTTTTATTACGCTTATTATGTTCTTGGGATTCAACATCATCAACTAGAAAATAGCTAATTCGAACTCCAATAGGCCCAAAACAGTAAGCCAATGTGAAAATATTTATGGCCAAAATAATGAACCTATACTCATAAAATTAATTATTTAAAATATAAATGGTGCCAAAATATTTTATTCATGTTTTATTAAAAATATTACTTGTTCTTTCTTGTTCATCATAAATTTATTTCATAGATTCATCAATTAAATATTCGTTCTCATGGGTCAATGTTGAGGAATATATAGGGTCTCTTAGGATACAAAAAGTGATCATCATAAAATATGTGATAGTTTTTCTTACACATGTAAAAAAGGATTTTTAATATTAACAGTTGATAAAGAACTCAATTCCGAACAAATATTAATAAGAAACCTTTGGTAATTTCATCTGTTTGGTGTGATGAATCCAAGAAAACATCGAAAATTAAGCTAATAGAGATGAAATTTTATCCTCTTAATTTAAACATTTATTATTTTTCTAATTCCTTACTCTTATCCCTTCTTCTTATCTAGCCTTCACATGGGGGGATAAACTTATAAGTGATTAAATAAGGGGAGATTTTTCTATCTATAATGCTTGATTTCTAGAGACTCACTAGATAAAATCCTTTTTCTCTTTTGTGAATTTGGCTGTATTATTCTGGAATAATTTTTTGTTATCATGTATGATCATATTTTGTTTTAGATTCCATTATTGTTTTTTCCTTTTTTGATGATATATTAATCCCATCACTGGGTCCTAGTTTATATATGTTCTAATAGACTAGTTGTTAGTGTTAATGTACATCGTGATAGTCAGTATGTATGGGATGGGTAGTGGGGATTATAGATTATCTAGGATAAACAAGACCTAGTTGATTATTACATATGTCAATTGTGTTTATTTTTTACAACTCTCTGACACATATGAATTATGGTATACAAAACTAATATTTTGTAATGATTTAATCTCATCATCAACATTTTACCAAGGGGGCGAGAATAATTGATTATAGAATCTCTCTTGTATTAGATTATAAATAGAGGATCACGTAACAAAGAACTAGGATAGCATTGCATAGGAAAAACTGACCTCGACATGATCACCTATCTCATATCATAATTTAAAATATAATTTCAAATTTGAATCCATTATTTATTTTATTACTTTTATTTTCAAAATAGAACAATTTAAAAACAACCCCATTTTACTATAATTCATAGTGATAACCTTATTTTTTTCTCTCCACTCTAGATAAAAACTAGGTTTGTATCTCTAGTAAAGTTTAGGTTAATAAATAATTTTTTTTCAAACCCCGTGACTAGAATGTTTCATATGGCCAAAAATAAATATCATAAAATCCCCTTAGTTTTTTAATAAATTTATTATATTATATTATATATTATTAAAACTGGGTTTTACATGATTCCTCTAATTAATCCCACTATAATATAATAATTACTAAAATTTTCGACCACAACTTTCATTAAATGATTCTATACAAATATATATTTTTTAAAAAATATTGTTACAAAAAAACCACACAAATGATAGGTGGTCATACAATGATATACAAATGTACAGAAAAAATTATTAGAGTTTATCTTCAAGGGAATAAATAAGAAATTTTATATATCTATCTAGTTTAAGGTTTTCTTTTGTATAGGTCCTTAGTTACATTCCAATAGAATGATTTATTTTTTTAAAGGATATAAATGTAATATAAAAATTTCCTTGTAAAAAAAGAAATGTAATATAAAAATATATTTTTAATACAATAATACTTGAAACACCATGAAAATCCAACCACTTCCTTTACAGAAATCTTACTAAGAACTTTAAATGAACATCATTCAAGAATATACATAAAATTCACATTATTCACTTGTTTATCTACCACTAAATAGATACCATCATTCCTATGGGGAGGATTAGAAATTCAATAATCAAATACTTTAGTACAAAAAATGAATAATACCATGAGAGTCAGTGAGAATTAGTGTATACCTATTATTAAATTACCCTCATCAAAAATATTGTTCTAGTATTATTAAGAACTCTTTTCTCACCCTCCTAGTAAAGATAAAGAAAACAAAATATTGTGTGAACAACTAATTTTTACCTGGTTCAACCAAATAGGGATAATAGTTCAGAAAATTGATTATATTATGTATATATAACAAATAAAATAAGTTCACTATTTTTATTAAAATTTATAGTGGTCACACTGACCCATTAAGAATAAAATATTATTAAAAATAAATTTAGATTCACTACACTCTATACACGAAATAGTAGACTAATCCAATTGTGACTGAATTTTCTCTTTCCCACCCTAAATATAATAACTACACTATTGGTGGGGGTTCAAATTTCTCCAATTTTAAATAAATTATGAATCTTCATAAACCTCCAGCAATATTATATCCTCTAAAAATTAATTGTTTTTAAAAAACACAATTTTTTTAGGATACTTTGACCTTCACAACTTCTTCTACTTATCTATCATTTTATTATCTTTTCATGTAATGTATTATATAATGTATTTTTATTATATAAATTTTTTAAAATATTTTTTATGTTCCCTTCTTCACCAATATAATCATGAAAATTTAATGGATATTGAAAAATAATATATTCATAAAATGTTATTTATTTATATTTGGAAATATTCATTGAATATTGTGATTTTTATAGAATTAAAAATATAATATAAATAATATATAATACACTAACTCTGAATAATGAGTTAAGATAATTTGAGACAACCCATATTTTTCTCTCTTTAAATTTTCATGAATATTAGAAAATAATAAATAATTAATTCCATAAAGTCTTTTTAATTTTACCCTCCAACTTCAAATATATCTCATTATAATTTATAGAAAACCGTTACATATTATTTACTAGAAGAAATACATTGATTAATTGTAAATACCTAACCCTAGTTTCTGGGAGTTAGTGTCTTATTTAAATGCATTGGAATGATTACAAGGAATCAAATCACGAAGTTATGAGTAGTTTAGTAGTTTTGGAAAACTAGATACATACATAGCTTCAACATTACAACATGAAATAAAATATAACATATATGTTTTATTGATAATATCTGCAACACTATTATTATCAATGCTAGTTATTCATAATAAAATTATTCATGTCATGAGAAAATGAAACATAAGAAAGGGGTTATCTCAGATGCGCAGAAAGGCTTGTTGTCGTGTACTAGGATACCTTGGGTCCTGTCCGAAATTCATTGTTGGAGTTGTTACTCCTAGATACATCTATTCCAGAACCACATCCACTTATAGTATCCACATAAGGATGTATTTTCAAGAAATATCCAGATAATCTATTCCTTACCAAAATTTTAGGAAATTCATGTATATTTATCCTCAATGTCTATCTTAGGTTTTTGTTCACTAATTTAAATTTTTTAAATCTAGTTTCCATGTTTTCTACTAAAGAACTTTTGATACCAACTATAAAGACCTGACCCCAATTTCCCAGAGCTAGTGCCTTGTTTTAATAAATTAGCATGATTATAAGAACCAAAATTCCAAATAACCGAGTTGTTTAGTAGTTTTGAAAAACCAGATACAAACTTTTCTTCAAAATTTCAACATGAAATGAAATACAACATATAAGTTTTATTTGGAATCTCCAAAACACTATGATTATCCCTACAGGTCATCCGTAATAATCTTTTCCATGTCCTGAGAAAATGAATCAAAAGAAATGGGTGAGCTTAGACGAATAATAAGTGTAAGCAATATGGTGGAAGATATCATAAACATAAACCATAGGTATGGTGAATAAAAAACAACACATGCCATTAAAAATAAACTCTAACAAAATGTGGAAGGAATATGATATGAGTAAATATGCCATAATAATTCAATGTCATGGGTATTCTACTGGTTGAATAACCACATGAATGTTCAATTACTAGTTTCATAATTAGGGAATTTATAATGTGGGACGTCAAAACCATATCGTCAAGGCCTCCTGCCAAGACCATAAATAACCAGCTTGCAAAGGCCTCCTTCCAAGACCGCAATATCAGTCCCCACACAACACTTAATAAGAGTGATTATATAAATCGAGATACTCTTATAAAATCGTCGAGTAATTCCTGTGATAAACACTCTTTTACTTTCAAAAGAAGTGCTCTTTGGGAAAAATCATTGTATAAAACCAAGTGTGAAGTAATCTAGTATTTTCAAAATATAATGATTTTTTTATGAAGAAAATTTTTTCCAATAACATATTTTATTGATCCCTTGAAAATATGTAAAAATGTGAGAAATTCTATGGAAATGATATTGTTTATCGGGAAGGAGTTTTGAACGATCCTTTTAAAAAATGTAACTCCCAATAAAAGAAAGAAGGATTTTGGTTGGTAAACATATATATAATATTTAAAAATAACTTATGATTATTATATAATAATAAATAAGTATTTAATTGGGGTTAATAGAGACAAAGATCTACCCAATAGAAAATGGAGGTTCGGGTAAAAATTCATTACAACTTTGTAATCAATTGAATCATACGCCCCAAAATTTATAATCATTATATGATAAACATAATATCATGAAACAAATATATTCATGATATGAAACATCAATGGATTGTATTCATAAACCATACCTATGAAATATTATTGAATACAAAATATCTTACCAAAATGGAAGTGAGATGAGGACCCCCTTACCTTAAGTCCAATTATGTTCTTCACATTATCTCACTGTCATGGATAACCTAATTATATTAATTAATTAATATTTATAGAATATAATATTTATTTAATTGATTTAAATGGCCTTATTAATTTCATTCATGTCCTTTTTTATGGGTTTAATAGGATCAATTTTATTGTTTGGGAGCGTTTTCTTCCATGGTATTCATTACTGGTTTACAAATATATATATATATATATATATATATAAGGATAAACATGTAATATGAGAATGGTTTTCCATAATATAAGTTTTAATTTGTTTTTTAAAATAAATACTATTAAATGGATATAAAATTCATTTGTTTATTGGTAGTGAATATGAATCATTATATAAAACATTATTTATAATTGTTGGTCTTAATTGAGAGTTTTTTATCACAATGAAATCATTTTGATTTAGAAATTAATATCACATGTAAAAAAGATTCTAGAACATTAAACAAGATATAATACATATATTAATGTATATTTCAACCATAAAAATGGTTTCATTAATAGAATTAAAAATGGTAATTCAAATTGAAAATGTATTATCCTTGAATGTGATAAATTAACACATCTCGGATGGTGTTTTCATTTCTAGTTTAAAAAAATGGGAAAGAAGTGATGATGATGAATTATTCAATTATCACAAAACAAAATACATTAAATTTAAGGTAAGTTAGTTATAATGAAATTTGTATGAAATTAGGTGAGGAAAGAAAAATAAAAAAATGAGCTCAAACTAAAAGAAAAGTATATAAATCCCTTTTGAAAATTAGAAAACCTAACAACGTCACTTAAAAATTCATTAAATATTTTGATGAGAAAAAAAATGGGTATCACATAATTATTACATAATATATAATTTATGGGAATATGGAATTAAAAATCCAAATATAATCCAATTTGAATCAAAAGTGAATGACATAATAAAAGTGCTTGAAAAATAGAGATATTTTGAGACAAAAATTCTCCAGCATAATGGATTTGCAACATGGATTTATAAAACATTAAAAAGAGATGGGACAGGGGTAAAAATTTCATAAAACACTCATAATATTTTATAGGAATATAAGAAAATATAAATATAATAATTTTATGAAATCTATAAATATGTACAACATAAAAGAGAACATGAATGGAAAAGAGAAGGTGAAAATTCACTTACCAGGTAGAGTAACTCCTAAAAGATGATGGTTAGGACCATGGGTCCTTGAGGAGACATTGGGAGGACTCCTAGGTAGGTACAACTACCAGATATTAGAGTATTAAGAGTTTTTAATGAATGAAAATGATAGAATGAGGGGTTATTTTTTGTAAATGAGAAGGAGTTTTTTATTAATTTCAAAAGACATCTCAATCGGGGTTTTTTAAAAACCATGAGCATTCCCACAGTATTTGACCATGGTATTGGACACTTGGAAAACCTCATATAATATATTAATGAAAAAAACTATACCATAATTTTATTTATGTGTAAACCATTTGATCATAAAAAAAATATTCCTTAATCAATATGTTATAACATTCATGTTTAAAAAATTTTATTTTTCTGGAGTACTGTGTTTTGTTTTAAACATAGTGTTGAATAAATCACAACCTATTGAATAAATAAAATAATTTCTATAGAAAATATAATGTAATTTATTGGGAATTTTTCTATATAACCACATTAAAAAATCTCATTTTGTAAATTATATTTATGTTTCATTCTAAAAAATATGTTACTTCTTATTCATAACATCTTCTAGTTTCCACATTCCTTACTCTATTTAATGATTTCATAAAAGAACCTTTACCAATCAAGACATTTGATTAATTAAAACAATTTCACTAGTATCAAGAATACGGAGAGTTCTTAATAATGGGATATATTATTTCCTAATTCTATCTCTTCATTGGTGATCACATGTGTTGGTACTGGCATGTACATTCATAACAAAGATATGTGGAACACATCATGTTATTTAAGAGTCTTGGTGGATTATCAAATTATAATCCAAAGGTCCAATCCTTTCCAGAATATAAAAGGGCCCAATGTACAAGGGTATTTGAATTACCTTCTTACCAAACCTTATAAAACCCTTCCAAGGAGATATATTCAGGAAAACATGAACTACCACATATAATACCAAACCCTTCCTCTGATTATTTGTATAACTCATTTTCATATTACGATATGCTTTTATACGAGATTGAATAGTATTTTCCTTTTTCCCACATAAAAAATTTATAGCCTATATTTTTCCATTCACCAACATTACCCCAACATGTTTTAGTATAACATATCTTTCAATATAATTCTTCACATCACCCACATGAATAATTTAATATAAACAATTATTATAAAAACTATTTCCAAGGTAAATATTGATATCACATAACTTAAAAGTCAAGAGAGCATGAACTCAACATGTATTACAATGCTTGAATAGTCCTTTTAAAATGTTCATCAATTTGAGGATGGTAGGATTTGATCAAATTAATCTCAATATCAATTTTCTTCTAAATAAAGTTATATAATTTTGATGCAAAATATTGATCATGATCAGACTCAATAGAAAGAGGTGTTAGATGAAGCCTTAAAACATAATTAATGTAAATTATTTTAATTCTATTAATATTTTAATCTTATATTATATCAAAGAAATTTGTAAATTTACTTAGGAAAGAAAAAATAACCCATATTGCATCATCGTCTCTTGGCGTCTTTGATTGTCCTATGACAAGGTCCATAGTAATATCATACCACTTCCACACCAGAATAGAGAAAGGTTATGTAAATCATCTATGATGTTCTCCATCGGTTTTCACTTATGTACAAGACAAAGATTTGGACATAAAATCATCAATTTAATGCAACATGTTACACCATAAAAAATTCTCCCCCAAATTCATATACATCATAGTGCCTATATAATGAATAGTGAAATTTGAGTTGTGATTATGATCCATTAACTCCATATTCATCACAGTAATATATGGAACACATAAAATCCTCCCAAACATTATAACACCGCATTCCAAAAAATTATATTAAATTCTCATAATTCACAAATTTAGTTTTTTCCTGAAATTTCTCATCATCAAACTGAGATCTTTTTATCATTTCCAAAAAATTTGTTCTTAAAAACTTTGGAAAGGGAGTGGTGTCTTCTATCACTTAATAATTTCCATATCCATATTTATATGATCCTTAGGCAATGTATCCCTCACAATCCTCAATTGGGTTAGAACTCCATTATCCTTCCTAATTAATGCATCTTATATCCTATTTTTCTTCCCCGAGATAGAGTGTATTGATCAATCATAATCCTTTGAGAATCTTGATCCATTATCTTTCCTCATGTTAAACTCATTTTTTGAAAAAATTTGTTTTAACCTCTTATTGTCATGTAAATATCATATCATACACCATAAATATAATGTATCCATATCTTTATATCAAATATTATCACTTCTAACTCAAGAAAATGGCTTTTATAGTTATTTTTGTGAGTCTTCATCATCCTTGATTCATATAAAATGTATTTATCATGTTTAATTAGGACACAACCCGATCCATTCTTTGTTGAGTCACAATATTTTAAAAACCCTTAATTTTCATAGGGTAGAGTCAAAATAAAATCATTGAAAAATATCTTATTAAATTCATTAAACTAATATTCATTGTAACATCTCGACACAACATTCCACTAAAATAGTAGTTAGACTAGTCACCACATGGCATCAAGCACACCTCCCAATACACTAGAGGCTTTTGACTATCATTTAGTGTCTAATGAGGGAATAGTGGGGAGACTATTCCCTCATGATCAATGTAGAAAAGTTGTATATTAGAAAGTAAACAATGGGAAATAGTCTTTTTAGTAATAAATGGATGATATAGTTGCGGAATAATAATATCAACTGAATATAAATCTCTAATGAAAATACACAAAAATGCATGAATTTCAAATTAGTGATACATAAACTAAAACAACAGACATATAGAAGGAAACAAGATACATATAAGTACATGAATAATGAATATAAAATAATAACCCAGAGGGGATTCCCCATTAGAATATTTAACTCTATATATGTCCTTTTCTCCAAACTCCTCAGTATAATAATAATATCACTAATAATAATCCATAGTCCTACCAACATGATATCGTATTAGGTACCATAGTGTAATTATAGCCTGATCCGGTTGTGAGATAAAATCCTAGTAATCTTACACCAACGGTGACTACGACTAATTATAGTCTGTAAATATATAGTAAATTTGTGTGTAGGTATAAATAATAATAAACAAATCTGAATAAATTACAACTACCCTACTAATGTTTCAGATGAACACCTGGAGGATCTACTTCTTTATAATATTGGTCAGAATGATTTTCTAAAAGTTAAAAATATATATAGTAATATATATAGTATAGTTATAGATTTTATCCACTGAAATGGACAAAGTACTTGCAGTCATAATATTCCATATACCTAGAATAATAGGTTCTGTCTAGATAGAGGCATAACTCAATCATCCATTACTAGTCTATTTGACCCTATATGCTCCAACAGAGGGTACAAGACCTACATCTCATTATGAGTCTGAGAGATAATTCTCATCACTTGAGACGGTGAGTGTGCCATAATGTCAACACTCAAATATAGTGATTTTTTGTTATGTCATCGCTCATAACAAGGGACATGGGGCATCATTCCCACCGTCCAAATAGTGTCAAAGGTGTGAGACATCATGCTCAACCCCCAATGTAAGGGATAGTGATAGCATTAGGTTTAATAGATTCCTTAAAATCATTCAAAATCCATTATCAAGGCATAATTATATTTATAATAACAATAATATCCATGGGTATTTACATCTCGTACATTGTATTCATGTATCCCAAATATAAAAAATGGAATTTCAACTCATTTGAAATTAAAAACGTACAAGATCCATGGCATTTCCACCCTTTCAATCAAATTTAATTTAAACCATTGATATTAAGAAGTCCATTTCATTTATTGGGGCATGGTCTTCTTGATTTATGTCTGGTCAACCCACTTATAAAGTGGTTGGTCATTGAAACCATTGTTCAAAAGTAATCCCATTCCCCCTCATTCAATTTATGTAATATGATCATTATATTCCACTTACTATAAATTCCTTATATCTAATAATAACAAAAAGAATAAGAAACACCAGTATAATAAGGTCAAGAAAGATTTAAATAAAACATTTCCAATTTTTTGTTTAAAAGTCAATGCTCCTCATCCAAATGGATTTATTAAAAGCATTTTATTTTTTTAATAAACAATTCATTCATCACACTGAGCATCAAATTCCAGAGGTATAACTCAATTCACTAAAAAGAGAATTTTAGAGTGCTTCCAAACATGGAACAAAATTTCCTAGGATCAACATCGAACTTTGGTGCTTCTATAATCAAATAGAGAATTACCTAAATGAGAAATTAAAATTACTTTACAAGATGAGTGCATAGAATAAATTTAGGGATTTTAATTAATTAATTATGAAGGTTCATTTAAATCTATCACACCCAATGGGTGTTTGTGTTTTAATTTTTCATCCTGTATTTAGACAACAAAAATCAATGGGTATCTAAATAGTTTCATAGGAAAATTTAAAAAGAATAATATAAAATTTAGGGTAGAACATGGAAAAGGCTTGTGGGTGGAACAAGGATGACATTTATAGTTAAATGATAACAAGGAGAAATCATATAGACCACCTAACCCATTCATAGGAAACTCTACTCCTCTTATATCTAGGTTTCATTTGGTCTAGATTAGAATAAAGGGAAGAAATGAACATCTGCCCATAAAATAGGGAAAATGATCTCCCACAAAAATAGAACTACATATTGATATATAAACATTTAATTGATGCATGATGATTCAAGAACATACCGATTAAATTCTAATGTGAATGAGAATTCTCGACTTCAAAAATGGATTAGGGAGATATCATCATCGTTATAAATAGGATCTTGAGATATTTGTGGGAAGAGGTAGTAGCTTCACCTTGCTGGAGGAAGAACAATGAAAGAAGAATAAGGGATGTATCCTCACTAATGAAAAATGGACATTTCACTCTAAAAACTAGATCACATGGTTTGGCCACATGGTTTTCCAAACTATGCACCAACTGTGTGGCTCCTGTTTCATAGGAACCACACCCTACATGGTTATACCACATGCATTGAACAAACCATACACCAAAATTATTCCAAAAAAGTTCACACATATTGCCTATGTGAAGCTCTACAAGCAGGCTAGGTTCCCATTTTGAGAAAACCTTATATAGCTCAAGCACGACCTATTCTAAAAAAAGTACCAAAATTCATTACCATGTCGCTAATCTTATATAATTAAATCAAATGGTATGATACCTCATACACCACTGAACTATGAATCGATTTTTTCTAGAGGGTCACACTAGTTCAGAAAAACAGTGTTTCCCTATCATCCTTCTCTAGTTTTGGGTTTCTAGGGACGGATTCTCCAGAACATTGATAGGGCACACAAGTCTCCACTAAGGCTTTCATCCAAGATTAAACAAAACTCATTTTAGAATTCAAATACTCATAATTATGTTCCGAATCATAGTTCAGAGAATGAATCATCCACCAAATGCCAAAATTCTAAATCTGTTGGAATTCATCCTTGGCACATAATATATTTTGTTACAACCTCACCACCATAGAATATCTCTTCTTGTACAGTCCTTGGGGAACCAATGAAAAAATAACCCAACATAAGAGGGTTGTGAAGTTCCATTAAATAGGTCACATTTTGTTCCCAACATCTCAACAAACCCAAAAGCATTGCATAATCACATGGCACAAAATACATTGAAACTCAATCCAATTCTTTTTCTATAGACTAGAAACTCTAAAACAGTGCTTACATAACCCAAATCAGCTAGATACGTGATCACATAATAATCAATGTAAATATCCATATAGTGGTTCTACCCACTATATGATTTCAACATTAACTACTAATTCTAAACCTTGGTATGCCCCATCACAGTAATTTCTTTACAAAGAATTCCCATCAGTATTTTAATGGCTCTCTTACTATGTTTTCTTTGATAGGGAAAACCCTATTACTTCTGAGGTCATATGAGGAACCTCACTTTAAATTAAAACATGATTCCCAATTAACCTAACTAAAATTAGTCACACAATATTTTATTTAAGGAAACAACAAACCTTTACACAACACCATCATTAAAATTATGACGTTCTTGAAATGGTTCCTTTCATCCATATACATTCAACAAATAAGGATATGAGTTTGAGCCACTACATCTGACGTATCTTAAAAATTCCTAGACTTGAAGGCCAGCGTATTACAAACTGAACCACAACACCTTCTTCCAGTGCATATTTTTTACTAACAAAACATTCATCAAAGCCTATACCAAACTCCTAGTGACATTCCATAGTCGAACCATCACTTTTCTATTTAATCTAATATGCCTCCGTATAAATAAATGTGTAATCCAAATCATGAAAAATGATCTGGCCCCACATTCCCAGAGCCAGTGCCTTATTTTATTTCATGGTCATATAAATAAGTAATTGCCATCCCAAAGGACCAATTTTTTTTGTTGATTTGGAAAAAATATACACACATATGTTCAACAATACAACACAAAAAGTAATACAAAATATAAATTCCTTTGAAAATATTCGTATCTCCTTGGTTATGCCAGAACATCATTTATAATATACTTCTTCACATCCTGGAAAAAATAAATCATAAGAAAGTGGTGAGATAAAAAACTCAGTACTAGTAAGAAATACAGTTGAAGAATAAATAGTAAGGCAATGTGAGAAACAAAAAAGTACACATTCCATTAAAAATAAACATGAACATAATATGGTAGGAATAAGAGATGAATAAATAATTCCATAATAAAACATAATAATGGGTATTATACTAGTAAAATAACAATTTTAAATATCAATTAATAGTTTCATAATGAGGTAATTCATAATGTGTAACACCCTAACTATACTGTCAAGGCATCATGCCATAACCATAAATAACCATTTTTGTCAAGGCCTCATGTCATGACCTGGTTTGTCTCATAAAACCAACTGATGCACCGAAGGGATAGACAAGGCTCCACATGACACATATTATGTCCAATTAAATACTTTTATTAATGAAGATAAATATAAACATCATAAAAATTAATATTGAATCGAACATATTAAATATAGATAACTTTCCCTGAACATTATTCATAAACACTAACCATTCAGAGTAAATTGGTAAATGGTTTTAATATAGCACATCCACAGTAAAAATTATCATAAACCATTCAATTAAATATGGTATATGATATCATAAAATAATAATCCCAGTAATACATTATAATCAACAAGAGTGTTGAAATAGATTAAGATACTCTTATAAAATCATTGAGTAATTCTTGGGATTAATACTCTTTTACATTGAGAAGAAGTGTTCTATTTGAAAAAAAAATTAATCAATAATTTAATTAAGATATTATTTTCATAATAAAAGGATTTATTTTATAAAGATATTTGTTTCAAAAAATATATTATATATCACCCTTGAAAATAGGTAAAAATTTCAGAAATTCTATTAAATCAGGCATTTATTTCGAGAAACATTTTTAAAAGATCATTTTAAAACATATAACTCCCCATAAATGAAAGTAGGATTCATATCAGTACAAGATATATTGAAAATTCACAAATAAATATTGAGGGGTACATATGCATAAATAGGAATTTTTTTGAGTTAAGTAGTAAATAAAAGTAACCCAAATAAAAATGGTGGTTCTGGTAGAGAGCCCTTACCTTAAGTCCAAAGGTGTTACTCACATGATCTTATTGACTTCAATAATAAAATTTAGATTCATAAATTAATGATTAAATAACCTAGTCTACATGTAATTTCTTTATTATAACCTTATTAGTTTTATTCATGGCTCTTTATGGGTTAAGAGATTCAATTTCATTTTTTTGGAGCGTTTTCTTCCTCTGTTTTCATTATTGATTTACTTATATTCGTGTACAAATAAAAACGTAGAATGAGAATGGTGGTTCAGAATAGAATTTGTATTTTATTAGTGAAAAAAGAGAATATTACATGGTTATAAAAACATTTTGGTTATTGGGAGTGAAGATAAATAAATTATATAAAACATTAATTACAATTGTTTAGGTTAATTTGCGTCTTTTTATCACAACGAACTCATTTTGATTTATAAATTAATAAATTTTGTAAAAGGATTACTGATTCATAAATAAGTTATAATAAATATATATATATATATTAAATTTTTTTTCAACCATCAAAATGGTTTCATGACCCGAATTGTTGATGTTAATGGAAATTGAAAACCTGTCGTCCTTGAATGTGAAAAATTAACACATCTCCTATGGAGTTTTCATTTCTAGTATAAACGAAGGGGAAAGGAGAAAAGATGAATAATTCTTCCTTTATCATAAAAAAATTCCATTAAATGTAAGGTATTGTATTCATTACAACATTTTGATGAAATTAGCTGTGGAAATAAAAAGAACAGAAAGGAACCTGAAATAAAATAAATGAAAAGAGGAATTTACCTCTGGAAGTAATATTCGTCTAGAGACTCCTTAGGGGAGGGGTTTTGGTATATATATAAGACCAAGGGATTTTGAACATGGTGGTGTATCTTGGGGTGATATTTTAGGGTTATCTAGATAAGTTACAAGTCTTGATAGAATTGAATAGTAGAGAAACTGAGGAGGGGGGTTATAGAGGAGGAGAGGAGTGCTTTTTTATTATTTTATTAATTATTTTATTATTTTACTCAATACAAGAAATATTATTGATTATTATGACCATGAATAGTAATATTTTCATTTTATTTCAAACTGATGGACATTAAAATCATCTATGAATCAAGCATGATGTATAAATTCATTTAATTATCATTTTTCTTAAATTATCAAATTTCACTACTCACAAAAATTTTGAGTATTTCAGAAAATTCCTAGATATTCACCCTATCCACTTTTCGATGTGTATAATTAAAAAATTTATTCCATTTTATAAAAATAATTTTCTAAATTTGATAAATATAATTTTTAAATAAAATCATTATTTACTTAATAGGTACAAATTTAAATTTAAAATTGGTTTTATAATACTTTCAAAAATTAACTAAGGTCTTATTAAATTAGCTTAAATTTATAGGAAAACAAAACATTTGTTTGGAAATAAATATTATGGAAATGAATTATATTGTAAACCAATATATTGATCAGAAATTTTAACTAAATATTAATTACTCACAAAAATACCAACACTTAATTATGAATTTCAAAAATACTCTATTTCATTTATAAGGTGTATAAATTTTACCTATACATATATGGGTGTGGTCACTATTAATAAGGTTCATATTACTATTCATAAGTGAATGTTACTATTCATAAGGGCCAAGATACTATTCACTAAAAATGTATGTTGATCTTATCAGACTCTAAATATCTTACTCAATGAAACCGTGCATGTCAGTTTTACAACCTTCCAATCACATAGGTGGTAAAATTATATTTACATGCAAGGTTATAAAAAATTTGTGCTTTGTACAGACTTAGTGTTTCAATCATGCAATTTAAAATTTATTTTCAAAATCATGGGGTGTTACATTCTCCCCTCATAACAAAAATTCTTTCCTAAGAATTCATATAATGTTACCTCATAACAATATTTGGGTTGGTATTTATCATAAACTCCTCAGGCTCTATTGTTGCCTCTTCAATTTTATGATTTTTTAAAAGTATCTTTTCCATCCATGTTGTCTGATTCCCCAACGCCTGTTCTTTAGTGTCTAGAATCTGGATAGGCTATTCATAGTATAGTGTTTCAGGATCAAATTCTATTCCTTTATATTTGAGGACATGTGTCGGTTCTAGCATGTACTTCTTCATCAATGAGACATATAACACATTGTGTACTTTAGACTATCTTGTTAGGATATCCAATCAATATGAAATATCCTCAATTCTCTCTAGGATTTAAAAAGTTCCAATGTACCTAGGGCTCAATTCCCCTTTATTCCCAAATCTTATAATGCCCTTCCATGGAGATATTTTAAAGAAAACATGGTCTCTCACTTGAAATTCCAAATCCTTCATATGAATATCATCATAGAACTTTTTCATTCTTTTATATGGATTTGAATAGTATTTACCTTTATTGTTGTTTCTTCCAAATTCTC
Source organism: Viscum album (assembly GCA_963277665.1). NCBI lineage: Eukaryota > Viridiplantae > Streptophyta > Magnoliopsida > Santalales > Viscaceae > Viscum > Viscum album. Next base: position 1,121,508,524 of record OY728120.1, read on the forward strand.
TAGTCCCATAAGCTTCCTTTCTCCAACTTCATCTCAACATGTTGGTGTACAACATCTCTTTCTATACAATTCTTTATTTGGTTACATTTGAATACTTGAATGGAAACTATTATTACAGTAAAACTCTACTAAAGGAAAATATTGAATCCACCTACCTTTAAAGTAAAGTGAACATGATCTCAACAAGTCCACTAATTTTTGGATCATCCTTTCTTATTTACCTTTAGTTTATGGGTGGTAATCCGTACTCAAATAAACCTCAGCATCCAAATGTTTCTATAGAATTTTCCATAATTTCAATGTAAATCATGGATCATGTTCAAACATAGTTTGAGAGAGGTGCTCCATGATGTATCAAAACATCATTGATATAGAGTTGTGTATGGCTCTCCAGTGGAAAATCCTCCCATATAGTGAGGAAATGTTAAAATTTCATAAGTCGATCGACAATTACCCATATCGTATCATTCAACCATGGTGTTTTTGGAAATTCAATGAAAATATATTTCATTATTTCATCCCATTTTCACATAATAATGGGTAGAGGTTTCATGAATCCTCTTGGATGTTGTCTTTATAAAGTTACCTGCTGATAGAATAGACATCTGAACATTTAATCAATAATTTCCCACTTCATGTTGTCCCACTATAAATGTTTCTTAAGATCTACATACATATTAGTGCTACCAGGATGTGTATTGAAATTAAATTTATGATAATAATCCAATAACTCGCATTCATTGATAATTCCCATATTTATCATTACTAAAATGAGAAGTTTTCATCCTTTCCAATGGAGATGGTTGGGAAACCAAATGAAGAAGTAGTGATGTTTCACATTCTTTGATAATTCCCATATTTATCATTACTAGATCCATAAAAAGAGGATCTCTTTCAATCCTCATTTTTAGGACTCCATAATCTTTCCACCTTAATGCATCAGCTTCCTTATTTACCTTTCCTGGGTCATAGTGTATGGAACAATCATAATCCTTGAGAAGTTCAATCCATCACCGCTGCATCATATTGATTTCTTTTTATGAAAATATATATTACAAATCTTATGATCTGTATATATCTCACATATTTTTTCATAGAGATAATTTCCCCATATCATCAGAGCATAGATTATGGTTACTAAATCAATATCATGAGTAGGATAGTTTGGTTCATTAATTTTTAACTTCTTAGATTCATAGGAAATAACACTATCATTATTCATAAGGACACAACTATTTCCATTATTTGATTCGTCATTATAGATCACAAATCTACCATTCCCTGATGGTGGATTCAGAATCATAGAATTACCTAATCCCCTCATTAATTCCTCAAAACATTCCCCATTTTATTTTATCTATAAAAAACATAACCCCTTAACGTGTAATATTGGTCATTGGGATGGCTAAACAGGCAAAGTTCTAAACTAAATTCTGATAATAACACGTTAAACCAATAGAACCATGTATCTCAATTATGTTTGTTAGAGTAATAAATTCTTGTACATCATTTGTATTCGAATGATAAACAAATATTCCATCTTGAGGTACAATGTGGCCATGAAAAGAAATTTGTTGAAGCCAAAATTCACACATTCTAAACACCCTTATAATTCATTTCTTATCAGAGTCTTCATAAAAGTGCCCAAGTGATTTTCATGATCCTCATATCATTTGTAGTATACCAAGATGTCCTTGATAAATACCACCAAAACGTTATCACGATATTCCTTGAAAACATTGTTCATTAGATACCTTAAAATAGAAGGTGCATTAGTCAGTCCAAAAGTCATTACTGTAATCTCATAATTCCTATACCTAGTTCAAAATTCTGGATTTGGAATGTCTTCCTTCCTTACTAGCAACTGATGAAATCTATATCAAAGGTAAATATTAGAAAAATATTAGTCTCCATGAAGTTGATCAAATAATTCATGAATGCAAATTAGGGGATACATTTAATTTATTTTTATTAATTGATCTCCTTGAAGTCAATGAACAACCTCATAGTTCCATATATCTTCATAAGGAAAAGGACAGGGTATCCCCATAGAAAAACACTAGGGAGAAAAATCCTTTATCACTAAATTCCCATTATTTTCTCCTTAAATCTAAAAATTCAATAGTAGCCATTATATATGGTGTCATTGAGATGAGCCTTAAACTAATAATTAAGACAATGGAAAAGTCAATTTCCCGCTCTGGAGGATGTCTAGGAAAATCCTATGGAAACACCTCAACATATTCTTTCACAATATGTGCATCTTCTATTTGGAAATTCCTTTCCTCATCCATAGTTATGCATTACTTTCCTCCCCAATAATTGAATTCATTAGATCTACTAGGAATGGATCTAGATAAGAATCAGCTGGTAAGGTTTTTTCTCTAAACATAAGGGATTCAACACCATTCTCAAAAACCATAACTTCCCTCTTCATGGAATATATCTTCAAACCATAACATAAAGGCTAACTAATATCAAGGATTAAATCAGTGTCAATCATGGGTAAGATGATAAGTTTATTAAATAAACCATGTTTATGTGTCATGGTGAGGACTGTTCAACATATCATTGTTGCAATGATACCTCTCCTATGAGGATTTACTAACAAACACTTTATTAAATAAAATTGGGCATGCCCAATTTTCTTGTAAAATTGGGAAGATATAAAATAATTTTATGATCTAGAATCAAATAAATAATTGGATAAGTTTGAGGAAATGATTAAATTACCTTCCCCAATATTTTTAGGAACTTCAAACTCAATAGTTTGGACCACATAATCTTGCCCTTTCTGTCTTTGCCTTATTTGGGGAACGTTGTCCTATTTGTTAGGATTAATGTGAATAATGACCCATAACTTTAAAACTAAAACATGGAACATTGGTTTTTTTATTCCCTTAGCAATCACTATATTGGTGAAATTTTTCTCCGCACTTGTAACTAACTCACATTCCCTTTAGGTAAGTTCAAGAGTGTTTCATCCCATAATTAATGTAAGGTTGATTGTCAAATCTTCCCTTATTTCCCCTTTCCTTATTTCCATTTCCATATTTTTAAGCATCACTATTCTTCTATTACTATCCATTAATGTCTTAATACATAGAAAATTGTTTAACATACTTAATAGCACATGATATTATATCATCATATGATGAAAAATTTCGGGAGACAAGGCCCCTTTTGAGGAATGGTTTCATATCATCAAGTAATCAATCAATCATGATCCATATATTATGTATGTAGTCCCAAACATGTCCTTTTATCCTGGTAATGTTTCCTTCATAATTGGAAACATTTTCATCCTCCGTCTATCTCAAATTGCTGAATTACCTTTCTATATCCTCTCGTTGTTTTTGAGGAAAATATTTTTCTAGGAATATTTACTAAAAATCCCTCCATTGTATAATTTCAATCTCTTCCTCCTCCTTCATGTTTTGAATTAATGGCCACTCCAGATCTGTATCTCCTGATATATGATAAATTTCCATGAAAACGTTCTCTCATTCGTTACATCCCAAAACTAGAAATATATTCTCTATGGAACTTATCCACTCCTTAGCTATAAATGGGTTTATAGCCCAATTGAATAATGGATTCTATTATCGCATAAAGAGACAAACAAAGCTCATCCATGTTTTGGATCATGATGCTCTATATGGGAAAGTCTATTATTCATAACATGAGTAAGTTGTCCCATTATTGTTATAAGTTGCTCAGAACCAGTCAATGCTCCAGAGCCAACAACATTATATTTCATTTGATGGAAATCCCTACATGGGATACCTTCATTCAGGTAGTTTACATTCCTTCCACAACAATCCATTTCTAAATAAAATAATACCCAAGATTCGGTTGTGATTCTCAATGTATAACCTCAAATTAGAAAAATACATAGCATAAATTGAAATCATATACATGGTAATTCACATAATCACAAATTTGGTGTCTTTAAGAAAAAAAAATAATTTAATCCTTCATAAGGGAATGTATGTTAAACGGGAATTATCCTAAGCATATCCCTCAATACTGTCAAACCACGTGCGCACTAAGGTCCATTGTTGTATACCAGGATACCTTGGGTCAAGCCTGAAACTCCTTCTCATAGTTTTCACTCCTTGGTACATCTATGCAAGAAGCACATCCACATTTAGTATCCATACATGGATGTGTTTGCATGAAAGATACACATAATCTATTCCTCATATAAAATTCAAGGATTTTATTGTATGTTTATCCAAAAAGACTATCTTTCGGGTTATACATAATCCAAATTTTCTAAATCTAGTATCCACATTTTCTACTAAACTTCCAATCATTCCAACTATAATGACCCAACCCTAGTTTCCCAGAGGCAGTGCATTATTTTATTACATTTCCATATAATTATGGAATATGAATCCTGAAGGGCTAAGTAGACTATTAGATTTGGAAACAAAATACATACATAAGTTCAACATTACATATTAAAAGGAAAAAATTTAGAAACTCTATTGAAAAAATCAATATCGCCTAGGTTATTTATATATGTAATTCCTAATATACCTATTCATGTCTTAAGAAAATGAAACATATGAAAGGGGGGAACTCATATACTCTTCTTGGGTAAGCAATATAGCAGAAGATATCATAAACATAAACACTAGGCATGGTGAATAACTAAAACACATTCCCTTAAAAATTATCTTGAACAGATTATCATTTACAAATACTCAATTGAAATCTTATAGTTTTTTATATAATAAATGTTTTATAAATCGAGTATCCAGGTTTTCTACTAAACATCCTTTGATACCCACTGTAAGGACCCGACCACAGTTTCATGAAGCCGATGCATTATTTTAATACATTGGAATGCAAACAAGTAATATTAATCCCAAAGTACCAAGTAGTTTAGTAGAATTGGAATCAAGATACATACATAACATCAGTATTACAAATTGAAAATAAATAAAATGTAGAAATTTATTTGAAAGCAACCATATCACCTAGGTTATCTGTATAGTTCATCCATAAAATACTTCTTCGCATCCAGGGAAAAACAATTCATAATAAATCGATAAGATAAGATGCTCAATAATGGTAAGTAATATATCCAAATCATAAATAATAAGGCATGGTGGGAAACTAAAATTACAAATTCCATTAAAAATAAACGTCAACATAATATGGTCAGAATAAAATATGAATAAATAATTCCATAATAAAACATAACCATGGGTATTATACTAGTAGAATAACCACATGAACTATTAATTACTAGTTTCCTATTGGGGGAATTCATAATTTACGACATCATAACCATACCTTCAAGGGCTCATGCCAAGACCATAAATTAAAACTTTTTCAAGGCCTCGTGTCGTGACCAAGTTTTTCTCGTGAGACCTACTGATGCACTAAAGGGATAGAGTGTGACCTACCTAACACTTACTAATTCCAATTTGTTCCCCATATGAATGGGGATAAACATAAAAAACATATACAATAATATTGAAACTAACATATCAGATGAAAATAACTTTCCCCAAACATTAATCATAAACACTAATCATTAGGAGTAAATTTGTGAATTGTGTTTAGAAACCACATCCACAGTGAAAACTAATCATAAAAAATTCAATTAAATATGTTTGATGATATCATAAAATATTAATCCCAATAATACTTAATAATCAACAAGAGTGGTCAAATATATCAAGATACTCTTATAAAATCATTGAGTAATTCTTGATATAAATACTCTTTTACTTTGAAAAAAATATTTCTTTTCAAAACATATTTTTATAAAACTAGAAGTGAACTAAGACAGTATTTTCATAATAAAATTTGTTATTTTATAAAGATAATGGTCTCAAAAAATAAATTATAGAGTTCCCTTAAAAATAGGTAAATATTTGAGAAATTTCCTTCAATCTGGCTTATATTTCCAGAAGAATTTTTGAATGATCCTTTTAAAACAAATATCTACCCATATATTATAGTACAATTTGGGTTTGTACACATATATAGAACATTTGAATATAATTAATGAGGGGTGTATTAGAATAAAATATAATTTTATTGAGGTATGTATATAATTAGAGTGAACCAAATGAAAATGGAGGTTCGGGTAGAGAATGCATACCTAAAGTCTCAAGGTGTTCCTCACCTGATCATAAAGACCAGAAAAACCAAATTTATGTTTATAAATTAATTATTACAGAACCTACTCAATATGTAATTGATTTATTATGACTTTATTAAGTTAATTCATGGATTTTTTTTGGATTAAGAGATTCAATTTCATTTTTGGGAGCATTTTATTCATTGGTTCTCATGATCGGTTTACGTATATTCATGTACGGATAAACATGTACAATTAGAATGGGTTTATAGAATATAAGTTTTATGTTATTAGTGAAACCCAATAATTTTACATGGTAATAAATACAAATTTTATTGGGAGTGAAGATGAATCATTATCTAAAACATTAATGAAAATTGCTTTGGTAAATTGGCAGTTTTTATCACAACAAATTCATTTTCATTTATAAATTAAGATCTTGTGTAAAATGATTACAGAATATTATATAATTTATAATACATATATTATAGTGTTACTAAACCATTAAAATGGTTTCATCACCATAATTGAATATGGTAATAGAAATTTAAAATTTGTCTCCCTTAAATGTGATAAATTAACAAATCTCGGATAGTATTTTCATTTCTAGTATAAAATTAGTGGAAATGAGAGATGATTGTGAATAATTACTTTTTTATAACAAAATTATAGAACATATATGGTGTTGGAGTAATCACAACATTTTTATGAAAGGGGTGAGGAATTATAAAGAATATACAAGAACTTGAAATAAAAGAAATGAAAAGTGGAATTTACCTCTTGAAGTAATCTTCCTTGAGAGCATCTTTATGGGAGATTTTTTTCTCATTATAAGAGAAAACGTGATATAGGATGTGGGGGAGGATATTTTGGGGGTTTTTTATCAGATGTTTCGAAAATAACAAGGGTTTAGATTTGTGAAGAGAAGATTAAGTGAGGGGGTTTTATACTGGATGAGAGGAGTGATTTTTTATTATCTTAATCATTATTTTGTTATTTTTTTCAAGACAAGAAATAGTATTGATTATTATTACCATGAATAGTAATTTAGGCATATGGGTTCTAACCAATATCTATTTACATCATTCATGACTCAAGCATGATGCAGAAATCTACTTAATTGGAATTTTTCATAAATTATCAAATTTCAGGATTCACCAAAAAATCGATTATTTCAGAAAAATTCACCTAACCATTTTTTAAATAGTAGAATTAAAAAATGCACTCAATTATATCAAAATAATTTTATAAATATGTGAAATTTAATTTTTAAATAAAATCATTATTTACATGAAAAAAAATAAATCTAATTTTATAATACATTCAAATATTGACTACAATCTTAGTAAATTATACTAAAATTATAGGATAACAAGATATTTATTTACGAATAAATTTTATGAAAATTAATTTTTATTCAAATCAATTTGTTAATAAAAAATTGTAATTAAATATTTATTACTTAAAAAAATAACAACACATAATTATTAATTTCTAAAATACTCTATTTCATTTATGAGGTGTCTAAATTTTTGTATACCTTTATGGGTGTGGTTAATATTCATAAGGGTCATATAATTATTCATAATGGAATGTAACTATCCATATGAGTTATGTTACTATTCACTAAGAATGTAAGATGATCTTATCAGACATTAAATATCTTACTGAACGTAGTCATTTATGTTAGTTTTTTCGAAATTCAAATCAAAGAGGTGGTAAAATTATGCTTGTTTCCTTGGTTATAACAAAGTGGTGTTTTGTAAAAACTCAGTATTTAATGCATTTAATATTAAATTTATTTGAAAAATCATCTAGTGTTGCATCCAACCCACTAGAATTGTCCCCATTTAAACATCAGCCTAGAGCCCAACCACATGTCTAAGATAAACTAGGATTCATAAAAATAGAGTCAAAATAACCAACCTAAGGTATTAAATACTCCATATTTCAAGTTATATGTTGGTACAAGGCCAAAACATCCACATTAAATCATTTATTGAGCCCATAATGACATCTAATAAATTTTCATGTTATAGGAAAATATCTGGTGTCCAAGAATACACCCAAGTTGTTCCTAAATAGGATCCCTAGAATCACTTAGGAATAAACATTACCCGATAAAAACCATGTTTCTAGATCACAACTCTTATAAATCATGTTTATTGAAAAATAAGTTTATTTGAAATGTTCATCTCAGCAAAAATTGGATGCTCTCTTAGTGCATGAAGGATGATGTCAAGATAAAGTACATTCTCCTCATTAAGAAAGAGTACACTTACAATGTACCAAGAATTCCAAAATATATGAGACACTCCAATCATATTTATGAATATGTAATCAGTATAGTTTTCAAAAAAGCATCCCATAATCAAAATGAGAGTAGTTCAAACACTATCAGTTGACTTCTTGGATGATTCTCAACATCAGATAGTAATGCATAATTATTAACCGATCACATTTCTTTTACCACGAGAGGAAACATATGATCTCTCAAGCATAACATCTAATGTATATGCATGACCAAATTAGTTTTTAAAGGATTATTCACACATCCAACCACATCAATGTCATGGTGTCACGTAAGAATTTACATTTACAAGACTCATTAGCCTCACAGGAATTCAAAAACCACATTGACTATTTTCATATGGTTTCACTTAGCTTCATTCCATCTACCCAGGACACTTTTACTTGAACTGAAATGACACTCCCCGCCTTAGTATTGTCCTAGTCATCAAAAGAAGTTATATAATATCTATTGATAAGATTTATTGGAAAATTTCAACTTAAACACACACATGAAACTTATATGGTCAGGATGAAAACTTTCATAACATTTGGCCTAAAAAATAAACCAAACTAGTGTGTCAAAGAAAAAAATATCCATAGAAAACCATCCTATGTATTTGAAAAAAACAAGACTCCATTAACGCCTAGGTCATCCTACTCCGAAGATGACCAAAGAACATACAAAATTACTCTATGATAAATACATTCACTGAACTCCAATAATTTTTTATATAATTCATAAAATTGATGGGTTATTCATATATGAACACACACCACCCTGCTGTGAAGAAGCAAGAAAACACTTCATCGATACTATCTAAAGGCTATCATCCCTCTACATTCAAGTATTTTATGTTCAGTACTAGGGATTTGAACCAAAATATTATTTTCTTATATGACCATTATCCTAGATGAAAACCTACCGGGTATTCCATCACTGAAGAAGAATATAGGTTCATGAAACCAACCATGAAGTCTTACCAGCCCAAGGAATGTCTCGCCTACTTATAATGTGTATTACCTAATGCACAAAACCATAACAAAGTTCAAGGATAAAATGATCACCCATCCAAACAAAGGTGTCATTTGGATGCTAAGAGACCTACATGGGATAATGTCACCTAAATGTTTCCAAACATTAGAATGCTCACTTCATTTAGGGAGGCATTTAAGCTCCAAGGGTTCTACCTACCACAGGTTAACACCTTAAATAATAATAAATCATCGACCCATAAGGTGGTCACACCTACGAAAGACACTAGGATCGATGGCTATATTTCAATCCATTACTAAAAATGAGAAAATCCAATATAAAATTCTAATGTTTCTATTCAGAGGCATATCATAGAGATATTTAGGCTAACCATTCATGAGGTTTTAATCTAATGATGAGATTTTAGGTTCCATCTTCTATTCCATGCAATAATTCTTGTTCAATATTTTAAAATTTAAAATATTTAACTTAGAAAAAAAAGACCAATTATAAAAAATATAACTTGGTAATTATTAAGGTGAACTATGAGGGTCTAGTTAAACCATACATTTTTCATTACAATACATCCCAACAATAGTTTATTAATTATTCAATTTTCAAACACACGTAATACGTTATCTCATAAGAAACGTGAACAAACTTTCCTACATGGGTGCAATTGTGCATTTTGGAATTTAATCACACGTATCACCTTGACCGTGTGATATCTTTAGAAGAATTTATTCATAAAAACTATTCATTCAACTAAAAATTAAACAAATTTTACATTTATATTTATTTCCATACATATCATGGACATAAATTGTTGTTCGATTATATGGGTTTCCATCTCAAATTTATAAGTCTCCAATAATCTTTATAGATTGTTTAATCACTCCCACTTAATTGAATCTAATTTATTTGTCATTTAAATTTGAGAATAGTTTACTTTTTAACAACTATCTAGAGATATACTTAAAGATATAAAATGATGGTTTCAGTACAAGGGTTTCCTTTCCCTGATTATAAGGAACTAAAACACTTTACAACTGAAGACTACCAACAATTTAATCACAAACAAAATTTTCATCCCATGAACCAATTTATATATCAAATCATAACTTGGTGTGTTATTATAACAAGTAAACATAGTGGAACATGCTATGATAATAGAATAATGACACATATGTAAGAAATAATAAATAATAAAGATTCATGGAATATAATCACCAAATCCTAATATAGATTAGCATTCTATATAAATCACCCACGTATGTTATATAAAGAGAAATAAAAAAGAAATACCTAAAATAAACACAAATCATAATATATCTAATATACCCAACATTTTATATTACATCCAGGATAATAAGAACACAACGAAAATCATCACAATTAGCAGGTACCCTATAAATGCAACTTCAAGGAATGGAATATTCATGACAAGTAAATTTGAATGGGCCTATAATGATGAATCTAATTTTTCTTCCCAACCATACCGAGATAATGAAAAAATACAATAAATTTAATAAATATATAAGTTGTGTAATGTGAATCATTCCCTTTTGGGGAAGTCATAATCAACATATTAGTAACAACATGAATATAATCCCAGGATAGACCACTTGGAATTTTTCCCATTAGTGGGTTGATCACTCTCAAACACTACTATTTACCAAGAACTGACGCATTCCTAGCATCCCACCCATTAGTAAAAAATAGTAAGGCAAAGAAAAAATACATAGATTCCACTTTGTAACATCCCAACCCGACTAACCCCTAAAATAGTAGTTATTATGGTCATCACACGGAGTCAACCACACCTCCATATATACAAGAGGCTCTCAAATAGTAATGAGGGTTTATAGAGGTGATAGTGGGCACAATATTACCTTGTGATCAGAGAAAGTAAATGGTATATAAAAAATTAAACAACATATAATAACAAAAGTAGTATTAAATGGAAGACAGGGTAGCCAAATAATAATATCAACTAATTGTCAATTTCCAATTCTAATACACAACAATGAATAAATTTCAAAATGGTAATTAATAAACTAAACCTGTACACATAGAGCATGAAATATGATACAAATAATTACATGAATAAATAAAATAAAATAAAATCATCAATGCAATTCTCTACGAGAATATTAAGCTCAAGTTCAGTCCATTTCTCATAAGTGACATGTTCAATAATATCAATGCATGAAATAATATATGGTCTTGTGAACATGATATATCCTAGGGGTACCCCAGTCCAATAGATACTTGAGAAGGGTGTGAGATTAAATACATGTAAACAACCCCAAATCGTGTCTACAACTAAATGGATTCCATGAATATGTGGTTAAGTAGTGTTCATGTATATTTAATAAAAAAAACCTGAATAAATAACCACTAGCCGGCTCAGGATCCTAAAGGACACCTGGCCACTCTACCTACTTCAGATCATGGCTAGAATGAGTGTCTAATCAATAACATTATATATATTGACAGTAATATATATTGTATAGTTATATTTTTAATCCACGTATATGGACCAAGTATATGAAGATGTAAGTGTAAATATACATGGAATACTTGGTAATGACTAGACCCGGGTGTAACTCAGTCATCCATAACCATTCTAGGTGAGCATATAAGATCCCACATAGGGTAAAAGACCAACAACTCATATTAAATGGGAGAATTCATAATCATTAATCAATATTTCGAGTGTTTGGTCATTTACGTGATCGAAGAAAGTGAGTGTGATGTCATGTCAATGCTCATAACAATAGACATGGTGTGTCAGGGCCACTACCCAAATAGTGTAAATTGTGTGATACGTTATGTTCCAAACATGATATAATGTTGTTTGATACCACAATGATCAATAGAAATCTTACCACTGTTCCAAAACCCTTAAAATGAGTAAAAGAATTTATAATAATAATAATTATTATTATAATGTGCCATTATCTCTCATGTTTACATTCATCAAGCCCAAAAATAACCAAGTTAATTTCTATACATGTGAAATAAAAAATATCCAGGAGGTGTTTCCTTTCCACTCATTAAATTTAATTCAATTTAAATAAATAACATTAAACATGCCTTTTAATTTATCAATTCATTGCCTTCTAGAGTCATTTAAATTTAACCATCAAAGAAGGTTGTTGGTCTTTGAAACCACTGTTCAAAAGGAATAATATTCCGTCTAATTCAGTTTACATAATAATATCACAATTGTCAATATAATCATCATGCCACAGAACTAAAAATAAACAAATCAAAGAAAAAACCAATTCAATAAGGTCAATAATGGTTTAAATCACAAATCACAACTTTTTCGATTAGAATACGGCCTACCCCATCTAAGGATTTTTATTTTAAAAAATTTCATTATTTAGAAAAATCATTTCGCACACTAGACCTCATACTAAAGAGGAAAAACTCAATTCACTAAAAGGAAAATATTAGAAAGCTACAAAATGTTGTATAATAATTCCAACATTGAACATGGAACTTAGGTATTTTTTTCCTTAGTTTGGAAATTATGGATAATAAATACTCCAATTTTAACCTAAGATGAACGATTATAAGAAATTCGGTGATTTCAACTAATTAATTGTGATGGGGAAATTCAATCCCCAAACCCATGGGGTGTTCGTGTTTGAGGTTAGAATACTCTACTTACATAAAAACAATCAACAGATATATATATATATATATATATATATGTATATGTATATATATATGTATGTGTGTGTGTGTGTGAGTGTGACAATTTTAAAATAACAATATCTAATTTAAGGAGACACATAGTAAAGATCAGTGCATGAAATAATAATTAGATATATTATTCAATAGAAACTTGGGTAAAAATATATTTTCCACCTACTTCATGCATAGGAGAATATACTCATCTATTATTGATGTATGATTTGGTCTGTGAGTGAAGAAATTGATGAAATATGCATCCCCCCAAAAAATAGGGAAAATGACCTCACACCAAAATAGTGCAATAGATTGGGATGAAAACTTTTAATGGAAGAAATATTTCTTTAGATCTTACCTATGTAGATCCAATGTGACTAATGACATTCAATTATAACATTGTAAGAGGGTGATATCATCATCCCTTAGAAGAGGAGATTGAGAGATCTATTGGAGGATGGAGGAGCTTCATATGGCTAGTGGGAGAAGAATAAAAGAAAAAAGGGCATTTAACCACATTATGGGAAAATGTACATTCCTCCCTAAAAATAGGGTTTCATGTTTTGGCTGCACGATTGGTTATACTATGTGCAAACCGAGAGACTATTACTTCTTAGGAACGATAGCCCACATGGTTGTACTACCTAATATTACCAAACTATGAACCAACCTAGTGCCAAAAAATGAACACAAACTATATTAGTGTCACTAATCATGTAACCTAGGTGCACAGATTTGGAAAAATGTGTGTAGCCCATGTTCACCCTCTATAAAAAAAATGCAGCAAAACACTAGGTCATCTAGATCCTCTCATATGGTTACATCAAATCATGTATAACCTCCTTCACCACTGGACCAGGTAGAACCGTCTCTTATAGAGGGTCGCATTATTTCAAAAAAATCATGCACCCCTTTTAGTATTCACTAGTTTTATTTTTCTGGGGCTTGACCCTCCTGAATCATGAAGGAGAACCAAATGAACCCTTAGGCCTTAAGCAAAGTCTAAAAACAAGACTTGTGAGAATTTTGACTCCCAAAATTATGTATTGATTCTTGCTTCATGTAATCTCTCATCCACCAAATTCCAAAATTAAAATTCCCTTCAAATTATTCTAGGTCCAAAAAATGGGTTATTACATTCACATTCCTTTTCCATATCAAAATCACCCATTTTAAAAAAATATTGGTTAATTGGTTACCCAATCAGGAAACATTATAGATAAATAGCCAATAGTAACCTTCCAAACTAATGAAACTATGTATCACAGTTATGTTCATTGGTGTAGGTCATCTTTTGACTTCCATGATCTTTCTAAGATCAACAGGTATTCCATCAATGCAGAAAATATAGTGAAGAAAAAAATTAATAAAGCTGAAAATTCACACCAAATAAGTTTCCCATATAACTTTTTTATTATAAGAGTTTTAAGAAATATCTATAAGTTATTTTAATGGTCCTTATAGTCCTTCTAATACACCAATATGTCATCAATGATTTCCACAAAATAATCATCAAAATATTCCATAGATACTATATTCATTAGATTCAAAAAAGTGGTATATAAATATAATCAAAATGGTATTACTATAAACTCATAATTTTTATACCTCAATTGGAATGTGGTCTTCAGAAATTATTCATTCATTCATTTCAATTAATAATACCCAGAAATAAGGTCAATCTTTAGAAAATATTAAACTTTGAGTAGTTGATCAAATATGTCATCAATGTGAGGTAGAGGATAAATTATCCTTACCATAATGGAATTGATTTCCCTATAATCAGTGCACACCTTAATGGATCCATATATCTTCTTATAAAAGTAAACTATGTCTATCAATGGTGAAAATCTAGGGAGAATAAATATCTTATCATATAATTCATCTAGTTCTTTATTTGACTCCATTAATTCCATAGTGGCCATTATATATCGATTATTTTATATTGGTATTTCTATCAGTACAAAATCGATAGAAAACTTAACGTCATGCTCTGGTGGAAGCCGTGGTAATTCTCTTGAAATAAATCAATTTATTCTTATACAAAATGTATTTACTCAATTAGAATATTTCATTCTCCATTCAAATATTTTATTTATTTTGTTTCCATAAGTATTTCATTCATATGTTCTCCTGGTGGTGGATCTAGACATGAATCAAATGATGAATTTCCCTTACTACCAATAATGAAATTACCCATCAACATCATGTATAATAATTTCATTATGATTTTCAAAATATCATTGCAACATATTTCAAAAACTAGTTCTTTCCATGGATTATTTCAAAGTAAACCATATATATGATCCTAAGGTCTACAAATAGGGAATTTTTATGTTTCATAATGGGGTATAACTGACACATCCTTTTTTTAAATAAAAATTCCATTATGAGTTTTGACATATAAATCCCATATTATGATTCTAGGTAAATAAAAAATTTTCATAGAAAACATTGTATATATATAAAAGTGTGAAGATCGAAAATGAATGAAAAATAATTTTATAAATTTTTGGATATGATTAATGTACCTACCACCACTTTTTTGGGTACATCTACCTTAGTTGAAGTGATCACATAAGCATCGCCTTCTCCCCTTGACCTATTATTTGGTATATTCCCATGATGATTTTGATATTGGTCTAAACAACTCACCATTTCATTGTAGTTGAATAAATTGACATCATTAGGTTGATTATTTCATTATATTCATGATACATATTACCCTTATCACTGCACTTATAACCAAATCACATTCTATCCATCTATTTTTAAGGACGATTCCTTCCAAAATTTTTGAAAGTTTGAAATTACTTCATTCACTTCATCTTATTTGACGCATTATATTTTTAGTAGTGCTTAGTCATCCTCTTATTTTTGTTATTTACCTTCAACATATATGTTCTAAAAATTTAATTCTTCATTTATATGGAAGATAAAAAAATTTCATCGTATGATGAAAAATATAGTGTCACTATAACCCTTTGGATATATTGATTAATCCCTTTAATTAAATTCTTGATCTTGAATTCTATATAGAGTGTATAATATATAAAATAATAGGATAGTCTATTAAAGGTATCCTCATACTAGGAAACACGTTCTTCTTCATTGAACTTCAATCTAGGGATCATTATCTTCATTTTACTACATTTATCATTTGGGAAATATTTTTCAATGAATAACACCATAAAATATCATCATTCCTTTCATTATATTTTTTCTTCCTCCCTAGTATTCTGGTTCAATGACCACCCTTGAGAAAAATCGCCCTTGAGTAAGTACAATTATAGTATAACCTCATCCATTTTATCTCATACCAAATCTAGGAATATATTTTTAAGAAACTTAATCATTTTCTTGACTACAACTAAATTAGTATCCTCAATAAAGGATGATTAAATTTATCTCAATAATATATCAAACAGAGAATAATAACACTATGGAACAATATGTTACTCCATTCATGAAATATTATTTATTACAACCTGATTAGTCTAACATAAAATAGTCATGATCTGCTAAGTTATTATATCTATTATATTTTCTTACTCAGTAGGAAAATATCTACATGTCCATGAGTTTTAATACCTTTTTTTCATCTAGGATCCATTTCTAAATAATGTAATTTAATTGATTTGATCATAATATTCTAAATTTTAATTCATAGTGCATAATTCTATATTAGTTGTAGTGTAATGACCCCAAACACTAGACGATGTCTACAAGCATTACAATTTCATAAGATACATGGAATCTCACACTGAAATGTTGAATAGTTGAGTAGTCTTAGTACTCTAGAAACATACATAATTGAAATATTATGTTTGAATACATGGATTACAACATTATGTTTCGTAAAATATCATTATATTATCTAGAATATCCTAAAATATCAGTTATAGTAAGCTACAAGTTAAATTAGGGAAAGGTAACAAAATGACGGTGAACTTAAATGCATAGTAAGGGAAACATATCGTGGAAGTTATCTTGAATCATTAAATATAATAAATACTTAAATATAAATAATATAGAAAAAAATTAAATTAAATAGATTGATTACATGAATAGACATGGCATAACCAACATGGAAAGGTATGAAACTAAAAAGACATTACACTTTATCAATAAATGATATTAAAATTATTCTAGAAATATATTATAGTGAAAATATTCGAGATAATAATAATAAATGAAATGATGAAAATTATTAATTCTTCTATGTCATGTTTCCAATAAACATAAATTCATTACCATCAACTTCTATCCTCAAGATAGTTTAAAACATACTAGTTGAAAACCCATTTAGTTGAGGCTAGTTAACGGATACGATACATGAGACTACAGATACATAAATGGATTTCATTAACTGATACCCAACCTGTGTATTTAATATCCAAATCATTCCTCATATATCCAGTTATTTATTTGACTTGTAAAACATTTCACTCTTCATAAATTATCTGATTTATTTAAAACATACATATTTACCAATATTTCTCCAGATATCAAATAACTTTCAATGTAGTATATATTATGGATAAATGATATAGGATCTAAGAAATAAACATATCCATGATAAATAATATGAATATTTTTGGGAAAATTTAATGTTCAATGATCATTGGAATGTGTGAATTTCAAGGGATAGTTGTTGACTACAAAAAATAATCATCAGAGTGAATTTAAATAATTTCGTTAGTTAAAAGGATAAAAACCCATCCACTATAAGAATAAGGATGGTATCAATACAACATATCCCTTATTTAGTATATGTAAAATAAGTATTTTTGTCATTGGGGAAAATAAATACCATAAAACATATTTACAAACATTCTCCACGAAAATCTACATTTTATTTGAAAATCACTTTTTAAATCATAAAACATTTTGAAAATATATTTTAGTGAAAATAATTTTTTAAACAATAATTTCCATTATAATAAGAAAACCACTACTGTAAATTTTATATATCCCAACGAATTAAAACTATCAGGATAGACCTCAAAACTATTCGGATAGCCTATCCCAATAGTTTGAGGAACTGTTTGTATGATGGACATTGCAATGTCCCTATACCAACAGTTTTAATAGAACCGTTTTTATAGGATGTCTCATTTTTAATCTACATCAATGGTTTTAATGAAACCGTTCTAAAATATTTTTATTTATGTTTCAAAAACCTTTGGTATACATATTGTCTTATATATAATCTATTCCAATGTTCTCACTGGAAACCTTAGAATATATATATACCAACGGTTGTGGAACCATTGGTATATGATGTATTCCTTTAGGATATATTCCTACCAACGGTTCAAGAACCGTTGGTATACATATAGATATAATATGTCCTTATGTTTTCAGTGAAACTGTTTGAATATATGTAGACCAAGTGTTCAAGAATTTTTGGTATAAATATATTTTTCTTCTTAACATTATAAAAATGGTTTTCTAAAACGTTGGAATATCCCCATAACCTAGTGAACAACATATGCATAACATGAACCTCTTATAGTCATCGAAAACCTGTAAACATGAAATCTTCGCATCTAATCTTCTAGAACCTGTAAAAATGAAAGAAAAACTTATAATATTCCAGAACCAATTAACATGAAGCTACATGTAAACATGATACCATTAAATCAGAGTTCCTATCCAAATTGTATTTAGTTAGTTACAAACCAAATCTGGTATGAAATTTAAGGGATATAAGATGTGTGTTGTGAATAAAACCAACTTTTTAAAGGAAAATCCTAGACATTACAGGGATGTCCATGAATGATGTTTACTTTTTCATCCCTGACTGGAATTTAGTAATGAGGGTGATTTCTTCAATTTTCAATTACTTTAGGGTTAGGTTTTTCAATATTAGTTCGAATTCTATTTATAAGGGTTGGAACCAATAAAAATCGAATTTTGGACACCAGAATGGGTCTTGATATGTTACTCAAGAGCTTTTGGAAGCATCAAATAGGGCCAGAGGTGTCTTTTGAAAAACTACAACAAACCACAGGATGACTGGTTGTCTTTTTGAGGGGAAGAGTTGCAACATTTCCACCTTGGGGATTCAAAAATGGAAGTCCCCTTTTCCCTATACATTTTTTCAAACACTGATAATTCATCCCTCCCTCCTCCCCCTTAATGAACCTTTGATCTATGCATGGTTCTGTGAATTTTCATTTGAAATTAAAGGTTAGTTCCTCCCTCTGACAACTTTTTTCAATATAATGACCACAATTGTGTCATTAGTATTATCGCTTATATGATTTTTGGATGTTCTATTTATATATGGTAATTGAGTTTGTATTTTATTATATTATAGAACTGTTGTAATAACCATACCCACTAGAACATAGTAATAAAACCACCCACTACAATACTTACTAGGGCTCGGATTTGACCTCTCGTTCTAGCCCCCACATAGTTTTATTTATTTCATGGACTTGTATTCTTTAACATTGTTCCACCATCATCAGTGTACCTGGATGTATTCAACATTTTCCAGGGTCCTCCCAATCATTTTCCTTCCAATCCTGAGTATCAAATTCATCACCCATTCATCTCTTCTCTCTTTTAGATTCGTTTGACTGCCTCGACCACTCGATCAAGAATTTTAACAAGGCCATCAATGTATTTCAGGGGCTTCAAATTTCAAATAATGGTGGCACTAATTGACTCTTGTACAATTATCATCAATTTCGTCAAAGATGAAAACATGATTACTTAATTGTCTTCCACCCATAGGTTTTTCAATTCTAGGTATTTATAATATCTTAGATGGGTTTTTATCGATCTTTTGATGGGTATCTATCCCTCTAAATGGTTTGGGAATTTCTTATTACCCCAAAAATACCTTTAAAAATTATTCTATCTATATGGTGATTGGAATCATGATTGGCCATTATCCGGTTTTTAGACCACAGAACTAAATATTTATGTCATCATAACACTATTTGTATTTTCATGGAGGTTGAAATATTGATACCCTTGATGTATTCTTCCTTGGATGAAATTTAATTCTAGTTCATGTATAAACAAGAGGTTCAAATCTAGCCCTCATCATAATTTTTCCAACTCTGCAATAGACAAGGGTATTTGGCTAAAATGTTCCACTAGAACTAGAATATCCTTCCAGTTGGAATTGATAAGGAAAACAGAAATGATATTATTGTATACTAGTTTGAGGTATCTAACTATAACATGGAATAATCTAGTCTATCATATTATGGTATTGATTGAATACCTCATATTATTTCCATATTGTAAATTGATGGCCATTCTATATTAAATTGGGTATATTTTAGATTGTGATGGAATTAATTTTTTCTCCCTTTTAAATATCTATTCTTGCAAGTAGAACCACCCGATTTTTGAAATTTTATATTCAATTTTGGGTGTTTTGAGAGAGTTGGACTATTTCAGTCTAAATCCTTGTAAAATTTAATTGAGTTTCCTTGATTTTCTCATTAGTTTTTTTCATGAATCTTTCTAATTTCCCCTCATATCCTAAGATTTTATCGTGAAAACCTTAAAGATGTTCTAATATCATCATTATTTTATGGTCATTCTGAACAGAATTATGAAGATAGTTTCAATCCCTCAAAAGTAATTCCATGTTTCCTAGGCCCTATCATGGTTCAGACATAGTAATGACCTACATAGACTATAATATAGGAATTAATATAATGAATTAAGGTGGATAGGCTCAACCGATGGGCTAGAACAAGTGTCCATGTGTAAAATAATCACCAGTCAGGAACAATCTCTCCCATAATGAATTGATTAAAATAACAGTGGAAAATAAATAAAAATTATACATGACCCATCCGTACATCAGATGTACATGCCAAAGGAAATGAAAATAAACATAATCAACATGGTATAAAGGCATATAAAAATGAAACACAATAATTAATCTCTCCATTACCACGATATCCCTACCCTGCAAAAAAATTAGTGTAGCCACCTCCAATGCCCTTATGACCCCTTTCAAAAAATATAGCTACCCTTAATCCACAGAAGGTGTTAAAATGCCTAAGTGACTGATTTAATGTGGAAAATAAAATAAAAACTAAACTAAAACGTACCTATTTCTGTGACAATACAAGTCACACCCCAACATATAAGAATCACAAAGCCTCATGGGTCAAATCATGTTCATGTGAGTAAGGGGAAAATAGATCCATGTTTCAAAATGATACTATCAAATAGTGCATTCATATTAACAAATAATTACTCGTCCTATTAATGGTATATAATATTTTTGGCTTGAGTTTTATCTTAATTCGGTTTTGTTTGATACAAGTTAGTTTTGGACATTTTCATTAGATTTAGTTTGTCTTTTTTATATTATCTTGAACTATTTCATTCATTTGGGTTTTAATGAATTCAATTTGATTACATTTCATTCATATCAGTTTGGTTTAGTTCAGTTTTTTTATATTAGTTGGGGTCATATCACTTTGAATTCATTATATCATGTCCAATTTGATTCATTGTGTTTAATATCATATTAATTGATGTTATATTAGTTTGACATGGTCCAATTTAGTTTCATTCAATTATTTTTCTATTTTAATTATATTTACTTGATTTTGATCATTATAGATCAATTTTTGTTGATCAAATTTACATTTATACTAGTATGGTTTGGTTAGTTAGTGGTATTTATAAAATATTTCATTCAATATTTTATTTAGTTTTATTCTATCCATTTTGGGTTTCTATAGGACCAATTTATTTAGTTTTATTAATTTTTCATTTATTCTTTATAATATTATTTGGTTTGGTTTCTTGTGGTTCCTCTGGTTCATTATGTTTGATGCAATCCAAATTGAGGCAGGTCAAGGTGTATTTTACACTGTTATGACCTTAGAAGGAATTACATATAGATTGTTTCCCATATAGAGTGATGTATAATGTTACCTTTCATTATATGGATAAACATGAAAAATATATCACCTTTGGTGATATGGGGTATCTATATAGCTACTATAGAAATCTTCATGTGAAAATATAGATTCGAGAGTGATCATAAACATGGGAATCATGTTGTATAATCTGAATGATAATAATTTTTAGATATTTTTTTCATATATGATTGGAATATATTTTTACTAAGTAAACCATGTTTAAAATGACATATGTTTTTTGTGTTGATTATTCCTATTCCTCTCAATTATTGAGTGTGTTTCGTGGGATGGTTTTTTACAATATGTCAAGTTGGGATATTTTTTGTGGTTTTCATGAAATATTAGAATTTTGGTTCATTAGTATTGATGAAAAAATGATATGGGAAGTGATAGGAAGGGGATGCGTAAGAGGATGGTCGGATACATTTCTTTCCATATACATCGTGGCCAATATGATGTTGGTCTTGTAATTCTTGAACAACTTATATTATTCTGAAATTATGAGGATGAGTTGGACTTGGACTTAGTAACAAGGAGCTGAAAACTGAGCTTCTTGGTTAGCTGGAAGGCAAAAAGATATGATTCATGCAGGAAATTGAAAACATTGAATTTTACCCAGGTGAGTTGTTTAATATGATGGGTGAAGAAATTGATTCTCAGTTTGGGAGTTTGTTGGAAGAGATAATTATGACATTTCATTATGAAATATCTCCTTTTTTCTACACAATGTTAGATTTCACATTGTCATAAGATGGATATTTATTCATTAGTTATATGTTACAGTGGTATAGAAATTCATGTTAAACATTATTAATTTAGTTATGTGTACGGTAACATGGGAATGAGTTATGGTAATGTTGATGAACATAGGGTTATTAGCTCTGAGGGAGGGTTCTCCATGAATAGACAGTTTTATGTGTAGGACCCTAAGACACCCTGAGATGGGAGGATTGAATCAGGGTGTCAAATTTTATTTTAATCTGATGGATCTTGTTCCCACATTGGTAAGAACTAGTCAAACATGTATGAAGTATATGATCAGAAATCAAACATTCACATTCAAAGAGATGACACAACACTTTTTTCTTGGTTCACCACTAAGGGCTACGTCCAAGGAGCATACGCCGACAGGTTGTCGGTCATACCTAATTCCACTATTCATCACTATTTGTGGGTTACAGGGGTTCCAGGACAGTCACTCTATCCCAGGCTCACTACCTTTAAAAATGTTCAGGGATAGCCCACTGCATCCCTCAGGTCACTCCCGTTGAATCTCCTAGCTCACTGCCTTCGGTGAAGTCCCGGTTAGTTTATAGATGTGAAGGTCTCTTCAAAAGATTCTCATTGAAGTCTTTACCTCTACATAGCATGAGAATATGCTTGCATCAAAGACCAGAATTGATGCACTTGAACACACTGAACCACTGAACCAGATAATCAAATATGCGCAAACAGGTTATACTAAAGATTTCGTGCAACTCCTACCCTTTGCATGAAATATCTCACTTTTTCGCAACATAAATGATTTTCGCGTGGAAAATATTTCACACAACTACATCCTCCAAACGCATGTTTACCTACAACACCTTTTTCATGTAGCTTATCCTTTTTCATGCTGCTTGGAGTTTTTCGCTCAAACTCAAATTTTTCACGCAATGTCTGCATTTTCACGCAGCTTAACCATTTTCACACAACTCAGACTTTTTCGAGAAACTCCCTTTATGAGACCCTTTTATTCACATCAGATCTCATATCATCTCTAAGTATTCAACCATACGGAATGAGGGGTTCATCGCTTATTTATAGGTGTCGATGACCCCTGTGTGCAAAACCCATCATGGCGTGAAAAACCTATCAGTCTGCGTGCCATACATTTTGCACTGGAACTGCTTTTCGCACACAACTCCATGTTTTCCGCGTATCAAATGCCTTTTCCATTTTCAGGCGTTCTGATTCTAAAACACATCTTGCGCGAGAAAAACCCTCTCCACTATTTCACCCACCACGCTATTTTTCGTGCACCAGTACATTTTTCACATATCCCACTATTTTTTATGCATGCCTCCCTTATTTCACGCACCACTATTTTTTTTTCACACCTACTCTTGCCAAAATCCAATGTCTTGATTTTTTCGATTATTCGGCCCAAAAAAATGGAAAACACTAGGAAACGGATCCACCTTCAATACGGTTGTCTGTTTGAACTGTATGATCACTTTTCTGGCACACATTCTGAACATCCACTGAGGATTGACAACAAACACAACCCATACATCTATTAATGCAGAGAAAAACCATGGTTCCAATAATATGATTTTATATCAAGGAAGCATTTGTGGTTTGGAAGTAGAATATTTATTGCTCAGTAATTAAGACTTTTTATAGACATAGGAATGTTCCATGCTCATTTTTTATTCATTTTAGAAAAGAAGAAACAATCTTGTGGGATGGTCCAGAGGAATTGGTTAGTCATCAAACAACATGAACATATATCACTTGAAAAACATATTAGCACCATGCATCTTGAAAGCACATTATCCATTGGTGTGAGATTTATTACTTCCTATTAGAGAAAACATGATATGATAGTGAACCTTGAACATCCAGAAAATTTTTAAATGGAGCAATATCCAGCTCACTCAGTTTTTTCTACTCAGCCTTCCTTGAATCACTTTTCGGGTACGATTCTTTTAGAGGTTTGAAGGTGTATGGATTTCTGTAAATTCACTGATATACTAATAATGTAAGAGAAGGTTCTATGTGAAGCCATTTATTATCCATCATTTAGCCTCTTATTTCTCTTTGGATAGGTTATTTTTACATCCTAAGAAATGAGTTTTCTTCTTGAAGGAATAAAATTATCATGTTTAGAACCATCCATAACTAGTTTTAGGATATGTTATTTAGATGGATTTCTTTAGATCATTGAAGTTGGCATGTTAGTCCTTCCTCACATTCAGGCTACACATGGTTTCTCCATGGGTAATCGTATACCTGATGATGCCGAAAAAATAAGCATTATGCAAAGATAAGCTAATGCAACAGGATTGGAAAGAATGTCCCCTAGAGCTCGACCCCACCTTGGGCACCAGGTGGGTTTTCATGCAGGTGGGAAATGAGAGGAAGTGGATTCATACAAATATAAGTAAGTGGGGTTTGTGTATCATGTTATGATCAGATAGTGGTGGGGAAGGAGATATTAAATAAATAAATTATTGTCTTTTTAATTTACTATTGTGTTGGAATGCTAGAAAATATGTAATAAATGTGGGTTAGGGAAGTTGGTTCAGAGATATCGAGAGATGTTCTTTTGTTTTGATATCTTGCACATGAGGATTGTGGAGTCACCCTTTGGCCTTTGATTCGAGAGTCTTCTCAGAGAGTTCTTGTCCCTTTCTACATTTTTCCTCATTATTCTTCATCTTTACCTAGGTTTTACACTCAACATCATTTTCTAATAATAGAAAACTATTGATTTTTCATTATTTACACCTATGATCCTCTGATGAAGTATTATGCTAAGGAAAAATTCTTTCATAAATTTATAGTATAATTACAATATGTGCTAAATTATGATGAATATTGAGGATGGCATGGCTAAAAATCACAGTAAGTTGGTAAATGTGGTGTTTCTTTTAATATCAGAATAGAAGAAAGTGAGTAATATATTGTTCATAAATTTAAATGAGATTTTTATGTTGGTTAATGGCCTTTAGAAAAATTCATTTTCTAGGGTAATTGATGAAAGGTAGTTTTATTGAACAATCAAGGTACACCATAAAATTTGAATAATGTTAAATGTAATAAATAGGGTGATAAAAACATTATAATGAATGATATTTTCTACAATAGACTGTGTTATGATCAAGGGACTATGGATTATGTTTATATAATCAAGATATTATTATGTGTAGTTTTGATTGGATGGATTATTTTTAGAGACTACGAATGTCAGCTCTTAAATATTCTTGGGTGTAGTTTTGATCTATGACCCATGTTGAAGAGTATATTTTGAATATGAAAAGGTAATGGAACTCAATGAAATGGGATCTGATTGTATTTGATTTATTGTAATTTAGACAAATGGAAAAATATTTTTTAATTAATTTGTTAATTAAATAGAGAATTGGGTGGTAGAAATATAGGCGTAAAATACCCATATTGATATTATGGGTATTATAGAGTTGAAATACATTAGTTGGGTTACAAAACAAAATAAATCGAAACACAATAGGATACTATTGGGTGTCTGGTAGGTCCGTAGTATAATTTTTCCACTACCCTTTCCAGTAAGATATTGATGACAGATAATCATGATCTCTCTAGGGGACCACTGAGAATATTGTGATGATTACCAACCCTAGATTTATTTGGGGTTATTATAGTCAATTATATAAAAAAATTCATAAATATTTTAGTCCTTTTTTATTTCACAACATTTTGAAATGTTGTGGCTACTCTACCAATATTTTCCCTCTTCCCTATTTATCATGGACTCCCACTACACTTCACTTCCATTATCCAAATGACGATATTTGTGCAGGTAAAAAATCTATGAAACAATTCTAAGATAATCCATAATATGTGTATCATTATTTTATTCATTAAGAAGGTGTTCTAGATAAATTTTCAAAATTGGTAATTATTGAAATATTGATTGACAACTAAAAAATGAAGCTAAAAAGTCTATTAAAATTGATGAGTTAGGTCAAAATGTGATATAAAAAAGACTATATTATCAACACCAATAATTTGTTAAATAAATATATCAAAAAAATGTGTACATAATCTTATTAAAAATGATCTTTAGAGAAAGGTCATACGAAAACCTACATCGAATCAACGACACATGATCAATAATGAATATCCTCTGATAGTGGATGGCCAAACAACAAATAAGAAACTATTATGAACCCTAAACACCAATAAAACCACAAAAAATGGGCCATCCCCTTAAACCAGGGTTCGACCCAACCAAACATTACCATACGGAAGAAGAAACCTGAATGAAAACCCAAAAAAATAATTGGAGAACTATCAGTTTACTAGAAATTTGTCAACACATATATAAATACAAAATATAATAGAATTGCTGAAAGACATGCATTCCCCCCCCCCAAATCTAGCCAACAATCATTTTAATTTTCCCTAAAATAAATCAAGCGGCCATCATTAACTAGTACTAATTATATAAAAAATATGAAGAATAAGATAATGGAGTAATTAATTTAAGATTCAATTGAGTGATAAAACTTTGAGAAAGGATTTGATCTAAGGTCATGTAAGAGAATCACCACCGGAGTAGGGATTATTTGGAGGGGAATGGATTTGAAAGGTCGATAGTTTTCCTTGTGAATGAATAAATTATAAAATTGGAATACTAAATTATATATATGTATTCACTAAATGCATTTATTTTCTATATTTTCAGTTGGAAAATAAAAGTATAGACTAAATGAGTGATGAATTGAATGAAATTAGTATATATGAGCTTTTGATATTTTTGGTGGGACCTGCTGAGGAAAGGATATAGATAAATATAGAAGTTCAACATCAAGGTTCTAGTTGTAGAGCTCATCTAGGCTCTAGAAGACGGGAAATCCACCAGAGAGTAAATATATGGGATCATAGGAAAAGAAATTTAACCCTAGTGATGTAAGGTGTGTCAGATTGAAGCTGATTAAAAACCATCAAATTTGAAATTAAAAAAATGTGATCTCACCAGATGGAAGCATCGTGTATGCTCGGGTGAGTGATTTCTCTCTGAATCCTTGCATTGGAAGATGAATCAAATCAATTATTTAGTCATTGAAGTGGATAAGTCCATCTGTAAACTTGTATGATTGTATGATTTGCCTAGCGAGTTCCGTGAAATTGGAGGCAAGGGTTCCCGGGTTGAGCATAATGGATAATCAAGGGGATAAGAGGGTTGTGAGTTAGAGAAGATATTTCAGTGGAGTGGCACTCATGGGATGAGTGGGATGGACAATCAAGGAAGAATAGGGTTGTAGTGGTGAGTTGATTTTTTATGGAAGCATCGTGTAGGGATGAGCCCGACGGGATTGAAATATGAGAGATGGTATACCTATGGTTTCATTAAAATGGTAGGGATAGACATTCCTACCACATCTATACCAACAGTTTTTATAAAGTGTTTCTATAGATGTGTCAGTATAGACCTATTTTACAAAATTGATCAATTTCCATAAAAATAACATTGTAAAAATAAAATGTATTCTTAAAATAAATGATGATCATTTTGGTGGGTAATTCCTTAATTGTCATAAAGAACATTCCTTTGACACATAAAAAATGTATGAAAAGTGTATTGTTTAAAAATAAATAATAAGATTCTACATAATTTTTTTCAAATACAAAATGTGTGGAAAATTATATCAAAAAATCATGTTTAAATGGATAATGGAATCATTAATAAACCATATTTATGAAATATTGTATCATATAAAATGGATTTCTGAAAGAAGAGAGAAATGAAATCATATTTAGTTAAAACATTTTCTGAAAAAAAATTGGTACTAAAGTGGGGAAAATAGTACTTTCACATGGAAACTTTCATGAAAATCAAGAGGAGAGGAAAATGAATTTTTTTTTTAAATGATCATATAATTTCCTTCTATGTAAATTAGAGATTAATAAATATTGATAAGAATGATATTGTGAAATATAAAAAAAATTATCAAAATGGTTAACTAATAATTAATCAAAGAATATTCATTGTGTATCAGCATTAAATTAAAATAAAAAATTGTAAATACAATAATATGTAGTAAATTTTCATTATAAATATAGTCATTGAATATTTATGATAACGAATAAGTATTATAACCTAATAAAAATAAATTGATTTATGAAATTTATTAACCACTTAGTAACTTTATGTTCAAATCCCCTTAGATGAAATAATTCAAATTGAATCTTAAGTAGCCATAAA
Organism: Viscum album; assembly: GCA_963277665.1. NCBI lineage: Eukaryota > Viridiplantae > Streptophyta > Magnoliopsida > Santalales > Viscaceae > Viscum > Viscum album. The sequence continues at coordinate 1,121,537,461 of OY728120.1, forward strand.
GAATGAATTTTTCATATATTTACATATAAAAGGAGTATTAAATATTCCATATAAACTTAATTAGGTGTATGACATTTAAATATGCCTCAATGAAATGAAATTGAGACCAAATCACAAAACTTATGATTCCATTTATTTGAACGTGAATTATCCACATGTATAGTGGTATTAAATTTTTATTGACTTGTTCTAGAACCATAAGAATATTTTTAATGTCGTATATGATCATTTATATATTATTATTACCCATTTATTGATAATAATTTATTATTTTCATAGTTATAGGTGTTAATTGTCTAGATATATCATATATTTCTCTTTTGAATATTCCAGTTCATGGACATGTTAAATAGTTATATCATATTTATTATAACAATATTTACATAATTATAAATTTTTTAAATAAATTTTACTTTATAAACCAATCGTGATTTATTTTTATGAAAAATTTAGTACGCAATGATCATTAAGATGGTAGGCCATACATATGCATGAGTAACATTTCTAATTTTCACCAATCATTATGGATGAGTGATAAGTAATATTTTATATTTAAATAATAATTATATGATAATTAATATTATATTACATTATAATATATGTCATCCATGTTTTTCTGTGTTTAAAATAGTGACACATGGCTTCGTGATGGTGGTAGTCAACAGGTACATGAATGATGTCATCATTTTTGCATGACTGAAATGAAAAGAAAGAAAATGTTGTACACAATCAAAAATATTTATTTAATGTAATATTTATGTCATGTATATCACATATAATAATTAAATTTATCTATATCACCGTCCATTTAAATCATTACTGAATGAAGAATGAAATCGTCTCTCGGGGCGGTAGTTCACCGTACACATGAATGACATTATCATGTCTCCTACAAAGTGTAAGGAAAAAATAAATGTGTGATATAGTAAAGATATCAGTATAAATATGTTATATAATTATTATATATACTAATATTCATTATAATAACCATCTATGAGGGATTAAAATGGAAAAAGGACTAGTTCGTGAGGTGGTAGTCCACCATAAACAGGAATGATGATTTCATATTCCATTTTATGGAATTTGAGATGATTTTAGGTAATGAACATGTCATAAAAACAAAAATTTTAGGTAATATAATTTATTTTTTAAATAATAATGGTATAATAAACATTTCAGTAGGGGTAGAATAAAGTATAATGAATATGATCATTGAAATATATTACCTCTTCTTCAGCATCCTCCACGTGTTTGTATTAAATCATTCATATTGTGGATTATTTCTCAAATAATAATTCTAGGATGAGGTGTGGGAATTTTTAATTTCATTTGGGTCATTATTTTTCTAACAAATTGGTCCTGATGTTTTGAAGTGGACATCAGAGGGGTGTCCTTTTATAAGTGGGGTGTATGGGAACCTCGGCATAGGATGGTTGACAAGATTGAAATATATGGTCATTATAAAAATATATATGGTATTAGATATAATAATATGTGTCTTTAAAATAATTATAATAATTTCATATTTATTATACAGGTGGTTTGAATGAATACGATGAGAGTGAGAGACAAGGTAATGGGATATCGTCTCACATGTTATTTCCATGAGATACATGCTATGTATTATAATATTTAATTTTGGGTGGTTTATATACCACCCATAATGGTATTAAATAAATTTTATTATTAAAATTTTGGTTACTCATATATCAATTTTATGATCTTTTTTTCATGGGTTTTATGTGTCAATAGTTACCAAATCAGTGGAACAGATTCATCTCAAATTTCCATATTTGGGACTCTTGTTATCTTATGATCATAAATTCTATTTCGTGTTGTAAATATTTCCAAATTACAAGTATATAATGAATTTACTTATATTTTTGATATTTTATGCTTCATTTAATTTAATTTTCTTACAGAGAGAGTATGATCCCATGTTACCATGTTATAAAATTTATCGAGACAATATTATCACATTTCATGATTGTTTATGTTTATAATTTCTCTGATGAAATAATATGATATTTATCTCATGAAAATTCATGTGTTTTTTACTCCGACGTTTATTAAATATTTATTCATATAATGTTATCATTTATTTGAAATTTTCGTACATAAGATAGTTATGAAAGTGTTTTTAAAAAATCCAGACAATACCCTCTCTTCAATCAGAAATCTGTGTTCCTTTAAAATCATATTTTCCAAAAAAAGGGCTTCCAAAAATATTACACTATTATCTTATAATCATTAAAATGATTTTTTACCCTTTTATCATTTTACAATTTTTTTTAAGGACTCTTCTTATCGCTTTACGAATGAGGAATTTTTATAACCTTATTAATACGAAAAATGTATGTTCTTGTTTCCTCATACGACATCTACAGACTTGTCTTCTATCAATCCTATAAAGATTTATTTTCATGTTGAAATGTTAATTTTAAAGAATTTTTTTCTAAAATATATTTTCAGTGAAAGGGTTATTATAAAAATTCAATCTTATTTTCTATGTTTTCAAGGAAAAATGGTTTTCAAAATGGTTTTCAAGATTATTTTATAAGTTTTTATATAAAATTGATTTTAAAATTATCTCAAGCCTGATTTATAAGTTTTAAATGTATTTTCAAAAAAATGGTTTTAAAAAAATTAAAGGAAAGTATTTTTTAAATTTTTTTGCGGGAATATTTTATATGATTTCAAGTAAAAATGTATTGAAAATTTTTTTAATATTTTTTTATATGTTTTCAATGAAATTTTTTTTAAAAATTTCTTCACACCTTCTTTCTATGTATTGAATGTGATTTCAAAGGAAATGGTTTTCAAAAGGTTTTATGTTTTAAATAATGGTTTTCAATGATGAAAGGATATTTTCCTCATGAAATGATGTCAAAATATGCTTCTATGTTGTTTTTCTTATAAGATAACATCTACTGACATTACTCATTGACTTCAAAGAAATAATTCAAAGGTTCGATTCATATTATTTCATTAAATATTTATGTTTTGATGGAATTATTCTTATGAAACCCATTTTTCTTTCATTTTTTATATGATTTTAAAAAATAATATTTTTCATGGGTTAATCTTATAATGAAATGATTATGAAAAATGTATCTTTTTACAAAAGTTAAGATTTGATTACATGTTTATGATACACATTTCATTTCATGGGTTATTATATTATTGTTTACGACTTTGTGGAACATTTATAACTGATTTCTCTATGAGAAGGGATGGACCTATATATCCCACCAATGAATTGGGTAAATACATATGTCTCATGATATAGAATAATATGGTATTGGGAATGAACCTTGACTACTAAGATGGACATGAATGTTAATCATGACTTCCAAGATGGTATGGGAGTGAACTCATGATACTTAGATACCCTTGAGAGAGAAACATAACAACCATGATGGTTTAGGGAGTGAACCTAAACTACCAAGATGTTGTTATAAGTGATGTATTAGATGCTATGGAAGACATATTTAATATTCATATGTGGCACCCACAATTCCATGTTTTATTCTAATGATACTCTTTCTCAGATTATGTTATTTTTTTATGATTCATATATTATGAACTACCAATTTTTATGTCAAGATTCATGTATATTATCTTTGATATGAATGGTATAGTCTTATATTTTCATGATCATGTTCTCATACGCTTACACTCATGGTTATTGTTACATGTCTACATTGTTTACCCTGACTGATCAGTTGATCTCAGCCATTTTTAGGTTTCACTCCCCCAAGTTATGGCGATATTCATTAAGATTGTTGTTTTTAATAAGGGTTTTAGTCAAGAAGAGACTATTTGGAGAAAATTAATCTTACTTATGTACTAGTGTTCATGTTTCCATTTTTATAAAGGCGTTATACCAATTAAGGTCTTTGGGAATATGTTAGTTTGATGTTTTAAGTATTCTGAAAATGTTATTTAATGTTAATGTTTTAAAATCAAGGGTCTCTATATTTTGTAATAGAGAATTGGTTTAGTTAAACATTGGAAACGTGGATGGAAAATTTTTGTGAGATCCCTTGGTATATTAACAATGATATTTCTAGAGTTATCACTGAGGATAAGTATGAGTATGAGTTAATGTTTAGGAAAATGATTCGTAATTTTGGTAAAGGATAGAGCGAATAGTTTCGAAGAAATAAATACATATCTAGATACTATAGGTGGATGTGACTATGGTAAAGATGTACCTAGGGGTAAAAAAATCGATAAGATGTTTCAGTCTTAACCCAGGTGAATCTGTTACCTAAAAACGGGAAAAGAAGCACACCAGGATTGAAACTCCCAGAGGATTTGATTTTGGAATTACAAAACTATTCATTAACCATCATGAAGGATTTAAATATAATCTGGCTAGGAGTAGCCTATGATGAACCTATGGTTTCATACACGAAGGAACTTTTAATGATTTATACATCCAATAAGTAATAAATTACTTAACTATTAGGTTTTCTACTGTAATAAGTAATGTTCACACTATGCTTCAGGTTTTATAAAGTGATGAGAATAAGATTGAATTGGATTAATTTTGAATTTTATGGAATATTTTATAATGAGGAGTCAAGTGGGATGATAATTGGAGTAATATATGTCTATATCTTGCCTAATTAGTCCTCACAAATCATGATTAACAACATGTACCTTAATAGACTATCGGACTCAACAAGGAAGTGAAATAAAGATTTCATTGAGTGTTCAAGTAATGGAGAAAACAGATGAAAGAGGATTTGATTTCATGTGTGTCAAGAATGTAGAAATAATCGTCAAATTGAATATCTTTGGGGAATAATAAGATGTAATAATTTTGGAAAATACAGACACAAAGCAAGTGACTGTAGAGAAAAATGAACAATTTGATTAACAAAATAGATGAGAATATAGGACTCACTAAGTCATCATTTGTGGTTAATTTTTTGATGTGTGGAATAATCTATCATTATGATAATGAACATCCCAAGAGTAAATATCTTGAAGTGTATTAACAATATGGTACATATAATAGTTACAATGATGATGATGATGATACTATAGAATAAATGTGAAAGGAAAGAGGTATTGTGTAATAGGATAAGGTGGCCCTGAAATTGGAATAAGGAAAAGGTGGAACAATAAAATATTTTATGTATTTGGATTCAATATATATGTTATTTTAATGTTGAAATATAGAAGGATTTTTCAGTTTATATTTTTTACATCAGATTTAAAAGAACACATTGAATAGTTTTGTTGGAATTGAAAAGTGATATAATGGAAAGGTGATGTCCATGGAAAACACATTATTAGGATAAATATTACCCTTAATATCTTCCATTTGTTATGATAATGTTGTTTGGATAAATATATGTGTGATATTATTAAGTAATTTGGAAGGTATTGATTACCTTGGAACTAAGTAAGGACTTTTTGACAAGTATTTTATGTTATCATGGATGAATTTTAAACTTCTTGGATTTATGAAATATATTTATTAATCTATACAATAAATAAAATGCATGTTTTCCAATATAATTTATGGTAATTTCGGTTATTACCATTTTTTAAGAGAATATATGATGAGGGTATTCACATGTTTGGAATGTGACAACAAATACCAATATTGTGAAATATGTGGAAATCAATGTTAATCTGATTTTATGAAAATATTTTTAATGTTTTTTATTTTCAACATTGATAGGGGTTATAAGTTTTATCATTCACGAAAACATCAATTTAAACATTAAAACAAGTATTTTGTCACTGCGTTTTTTTAAAAAACATTGGTCAAAACCTTATTTAGTGATTAACCTTATTTCCAGAATGTGAATTTTATTTATTTATTTTATTGTATTAGAGTGGTTTTAGAAAATTATATCATGTATATCAAGTGAAAAGCAATCAAACTCGGTATGACTGCGAGTCTCAAACCCATGACTGAAAGACGATAAGGGCTTCACGCCTGCCACAATCCTACGTGATGCCCTAGTTAATGTATAATTATTTTTGATGAGTAAATATTTATGATTAAACAGAATAGATTAAGGTTTTATCCATATTTATTTTTAAGAATACTTATATATAAATATTTATACTTCTACTTATTTTATGGGATATCTTATAAAAGTGTACTTCAACACTTCAGACATCTATGTTAATTTTTGGATTCCATTACATGATGTAATGGAAGAAATATAAATTGAGAAATTTAGAACTAAAGAATGAAATTTTGTTTATATAAATATATAAATTAAGTATATTTCCTTATATTCTATGTCTATTAAATAATTTCTCAATGTTTGGATAATTATTAAAAGAAAATGTTTTGTCCAAATAACTATATTTTGTGGGGCACATGACCTTTTAAATCATCACATATATATGTTTTGTGGACCTCAACTTTTCTTTGATCATTCACATGATTTTGATTGAGGACTACAATCAACCCTATATATATTTATTATTTTCCTCTATGACCAATCTCCACTCCCAAACTATGTTCTCCTATGTGGAAACCTAGTTATATGTTACTTTGGGTAACTATTATGGTTTAGATTTCTATTTATAAAGTATGTTTTACTTTCATTTTTTATGATGTGGGGTTCTATTAATGAATATTTCAAGTATTAAACCATTGATAACCTACATTAATTTTGAGAACAAAATTCATTTTAATAGAGTGTAGAATTTAACACCCATAGATTTTGTGAATATATTATTTAATTAATATAAACTTTTTAATATTTTCAGTTTTACACAACAATTAAGATATCTTATTTTATATTAAATAACTACGCTTGGATTTTGTTATAAGAAACCCCAAGTTAATTGTGCGTAAAATGCAACATAAATTTTTGATTTATCTACATTGAACACCAAGGTTAGATTTCATTATAAAAAACAATGACATTCTGTGATGTATTGGGTAACACACAAGGCCAAGGTTTACTGAATAATAATATATTTCTAAAATATTATTATTTATTATAATAATATATAACCTAGAAGTTAAATTAGAATTTATTATAAAATAACTTTTTAAAATAAATGGTTTACACAAATATAATATGAATTTATATGTAACCATTAATTATAAATATTATGAAAATAGATTGAATATAAATGAAAATATAAATATTTTTTATGGTCACAAAGAAATTTTACCATAATAAATTAAATTAATTGCATTTATAGAGTTATATTCATGTAATATATATGTTCAATATCTAGTAAAATATTTTTGGCATTCATCAAATATTTTTGATAGGCATAACATAAGTATAAACCCAATTTTATACGTAAGAACCTATATTTTTTTAAAGGGAGGTTTACGACCTTTTAATGGAGAACCCATTTTAAGTCCAATTATTGGAAATTTTATAGATTTAATATGTAAAAAGAAAATTTATATTTGGAATAGAAACATATATATTAGTCTACGATAATTTTTTGGTATTTTTATGTAAGGATTCATTTTTCAATGAATACTTAAAAAATAAGAGATTTTAGTTCAAAACTAATTTTTCATCTAATATATTAACAATGAAAAATTATATTTTAAAATTTTTTTAATAGTTTATTTAGGTAATATTTTTATCAATTTAAATAATTTAGTTTATTGATATCAATTTTACTTTGAAATTAGGTATAAAAACATAGTAAAATTTTCAATGTTTTTACTTTAAAAACCCACACTATCGACCCACAAACTAATTTTAAATTAACTTATTTTTCTTATATGATTATTATTTTGAAAAAATAATTCCAAATTTGGAGTATTAGTAATTTAAAATGTATAATAATGTAATATTATCTTTTGGAAAAAAATAGCCAATATAATTAAAATTAATTACATCAATTAATGTAAAATTAAGATTAACTAAGGACTAAACATTAAATATAAAACCCAAAATGACTTATAAAATTATCCAACAACAATTTTAGAGAAATTATTCAGCCATTAACCTTCCATTTTTGAAATTTCGTGGGATTTATGGGCTTCTTTAAGTAAAAATGTGGGCACACCTAACCTATTTTCAAAAATTCCAAATGTATCCTTTCCCTTCCCTGTAAAATGTCACCACCTCTCCGTCTTCTTCACAAATATAAACCCACATAGATTATGAAAATATTTATCTAAAATATATCATAAAATCCATAAATTTCTCCTAGATTCCTTCCCTTGGGCAGAATGCTATCCAAGGAAGCCTTTTATTACAAACCTGAAGGAGTTACCCTATTAAGAGGCAACGTCTTCTATTAAGCTCCTTTATATTATTTTCTTTCTACAACCCTATAATATATTTATTCCATAATTTTATTACAAATAAATTATCATAAATATATTAGGATTTTTTATGATAATTCTTCTACCTACACATACACACACCGTTATCTAATGGGTAACAAACATACTGTTTATTTTTACGATGAACCACCTCCTCACAAAATGATTATTCTTTAATTTTCATTACTGCCTCTCGGGACTATCACCCCTTCATTGTGATGTGATTCATTAACGCATTACATGGAATGAATTATGGATGGGTTTAGTGAAATTATTTGATATATATATATATATATATATAATTATAATTATACTTTAATTATATTATATAAATATGTACATATAATCCATATTCTTTCTTCCTTTCAATATGATAATAAAAACTGAAACAATATCCATGTGTGCGTATGACTTACCATCACCATGAATGGTGTGTTCCATTGCATACATCTATATTCTATATATTATTATAATAAATATATAATTGATATAAATTATAGTCATATCATGGTTCACATTATATAATAATGATATAATTATAAGGACCAACGTTATAATGTATTAAGACACATGCAACTAACAAAGCGAATATTATCCAAAGTGAAACCTTAACATATGATGGTTAAAAAGCATGTAATATTAAGTCATAATAAAAAAATATTTTCTATTAGATATAATAATATTTTTCTTTAACATATATATATATTAAATTTATATTTATTATACAGTTGGTTTGAATGTGTGTGACGAGAGTTAAGACACATGGTAGAGGGATTTCATCTCACTTTTTATTTTTAGGAGATACATGCTCTGTTCACCAATCTTTCATTCTATGTGGGGTATGTAATTCCCATTATTATATTCAATTTATATTATATTTAATTTTTTCAGTATTTACATATCAATTTTATTTTATTAATTTTATAGGGATTATATTTCAATAGTCATCAAATCAGGGGCATCGTTTTGTTTCAATTTTCATTCTTCGATACTCATGTTTTGTTATGGACCTAAATTCTATTTTGAGGTGTATATAAATCCATATTACATGTTTTATAGTGAATTTAATTATTTTAATGATATTCTAAGCTTCATGTAATTTCAGTTTTTACATGAATAGTATGACACCAATTTATCAAGATATAAAAGTTTATTGAGACAATCTCATCGGTTTTAAAGATTGATTACGTTTTGGATTCCAGTGATGAATTATTATGATCTATATCCCAATAAAATTCATTACTATTAATATCATATGTTTAGTAATAATTTATTCATATATTGGTTCCATTTCATCTACAATTGGTTACATAAGATAGTTAATAATGTGTTTTCAAAAAAGCATGAATTAACAATTTTTTTCAAAGAAATAATCTTGTTGCTTTACGAACGAGGCATTTTTATAACCATTTTACCGTGAAAAAATGAATTTTCTTTTTACCTCATACGAAATGTATGGATTTATCTACCATCAATCATTTTACATTTTCCTTTCATGTTTGAATGTTAATTTTTAAAAAAATATTTTTAAAATATATTTTCATTGAAATTTTTAAAAAAAATCAATGTCATTTTATAATTTTTCATGTAAAATTGTTGTCAAAATTATTTTGAGATTTTTTTATATGTTTTTAAGGAAAATTGATTTCAAAATGATTTCAATCCTCGATTATAGGTTTCAATGTAATTTTTAAAAAAAATAGTTTTAAAAATAATTTCAAGTTCATTTTATATGTTTTCAATGAAAATGATTTTTAATATGCCTACATCCTTATTTTATATATTTTTAAGGGAAAAAATTATCAAAATGTTTTTAGGTGTATTTTATATGTTTTTAAGGAAAATGATTTCCACAATGTTTTCAAGCCTTCTTTATATGAATTCAAATTATTTCAAAATTAATCTATTTTCAAATGGTTTTATTTTTTAAAGGAATTTTTTTCAAAAGTAATCTATTTTCAAATGATTTCCACAATGTTTATGATTACCATTTAATTTCAGGGGTTATGATATTATTTTTTAAGATTTTTTGGAACATGTATGTATGATTTTACTATGATATTGGTGGGAAATATATCTACCTTCGTTGCTTTGGGTAATGATTTATATCTCATTATATTGAATAATATGGTATTGGGAATGAACATTGGCTATTAATATGGCCATGTGAGTGGACCATGACTAACAAAATGGTATGTGGAGTGAAATAATTCTATTAATATTGTCATGGGAGTGAACCAGGAGTTGGTATGGGGAATGAACCTATACTTTCAAGATGGTCTTATAAACAATTACAAGGGTAATATGGAAACCATATATTATCTTCTTATGTGTCTATAACAATTAAAATTTTTATTGCTATATTATGGTTTCATGGATAATGTTTTTTATTTAATTATGATTCATGTCTAATGAAATAACAATCTTTATGCCATGATTCATTTATATGATATTTTATATGATATTTTTATGATCATTTTCTCTTACCATTACTCTCATGATAATGTTTATATATCTCCCTTGATAACCCTTAAAAAAATTTGTGCTCATCAATTTTTTGGTTTCCCTCCCCTATGTTATGAATTTAGGAAATATGTTTGATGTGTCTTAGAAGAGTGATAGTCTAGAAGAACCTAGTGGGAGATATTTTATCTCACTTATGTACCTATGTTAATTTTTATAGGTTTCCAATGGCACTAGACCAATTATAGACTTTGTGCATTTTTTTGAATGTTCTTTTATGTATTCCTCAAATGTTATGTAATGATAATGTTTGGAAAATGATGGTCTCTATATAAAATATATGAATTGTCCACCATTTAGAAAAGTTATGGTAATTAATTTTTACCAAGATTACACCAAATGAGGTAATGGGTTTTCAAGTTATATCTTATTACCTCTTTTTTGTAATTTTTTAATTATTATGTGATTTTTTAAGGAATATATATTCCTATGTATTTCTATGTATAAGTGGAATGTGATTTTATTATGGGATAAAATGATTTTTTAAATGGTTCATTATGAAAAATTGCAAACATAAAAATGTTTTTTTGATGATATAAAACATGATAATTATTGACGATGAAAGATAAGTATGATATAGATTATGGAGATGGGTGATCCCAATATAGCTCTACCATGCATTGGGTAATGATGTATCCTCCAAAAGGAAAAATGAGGGTTAAAACCCAAATGTATACTCCTATATAATTAGATGGTATTCAGTTTTTCGAATATGTGTTATGAATATAATACGCCAAGAAAGAAACATTATGTTTAAAATGAGGGTCGTTTTATAAAGATTTTTATTTTATTAGTTAAGGAAATTTAAAGGAGAATGGTTTTTTCAAATGATTTTTTTCACGAGTTCTAACATTCCACCAGATATCTTCATGGTGTTTATTATGCTTTATTATTATTCGTAAAGGTTTTATTTGAAAAAATAATTATTTTCACTAGGGAAAATGTTTTATTTATTTCCATTAGTATTTATTATGAAAAAAGTAATCATCCTCAGGGATTTGAAATTCTGTAAATGGATTAATGTAATTATTTTTTATATCCTCTATAAATATTTCTTTTGTTCATCCCACACATTCAATTATTATTAATTAGATCTTAGTATGACTAGAAGTATTTTCATGGTTATGATTTATGCTATACTGAATTTTCAAAAATGAAGTAAAAGTGTATTGAAAGAAATAGGGGTTTTAACTTAATGCTTTTATCTATGAAAAAAATACATTGTTTGAAAGTTCCCACATTTTTATTTAATTTGTATCTAAATTAATAAAACTATAAACTATAAATATCCTAGAAAAATAATAATATAAAACCCCTGTTATGATTCATTTAATTAGGGGTTCTTTAGGTAATAGGTATCTATAGTTAGTATTAGTGGAATGTCGAACATTCCATTAGTTATTAGGATGTTGTTAAAATAAACCTCAAATTGACAATAATTTATGGATATATTATCATGAGATAGATTTGGAACATTTAAATGTTTCCTTATCAAATCCATGGAACTCTAGGATAATTCAGTATATAAGAAAAATGGAAGTTAATGAAGGAACAAATACAGGGGATAGTAATATTTTAAATCAATAACATGGAATGGATGATATAGATCAGTTTATATTAGTGTGAACTCACCTAATTATGGAAATTAATTTTGGAACCTAAGATTGATAATGACTAAATTATTCATAGTGGAACATTTCAATAATGTATAATTTCATGACAAAACACCCTACTACATTTGGTGGATATTTTGGCCATGTGAAAGCTGGTAGATTAATAAATTAACTATGGAAGATATTTGATGTTTTGGGATGTAAAAAACATTAAGATGTAAATATTTTAAATTATGATTTTTATGATGATTTTGATAGGTAGTGGAATTTAATTAATTAATTATATATAATAATTGTATATTGATGTCAAGGGGATGATTGAATTTAAATAAATTTTTCTTGTAATTTATTTTCCTAATTTTCTTCTCCTAAAATTTAGAGACAATCATTATAGTATAATAAAAATGAAGAATAAATAGGGGTTTATTTTATGAAAAATTTAACCACACTGACCATTTTCCAAAATTTTCATTCAAGACCATGTAACAAAAATTGTTAGATTTCACATAGTCCTAAAAAATGTTAAAATAATAGGACTACCTTGAACATAATAGATAAGATGAAGTTTTTATTTATGTCAAAAGATTTTAGAAATAGTTTTCTGACACATGTACATCATAACATGTGTAAGAAGAAATCACGATGGAATGAAATGTAGCTATTATCAGCCATTATATCTTGAGGAAATCCCCCCAGATTTTCAAGTTGTCGTAGAATAAATTTTAATGAATGTATGGTATGATTTTTAATGTTTATATGATGTGGTAAGATCAATAATTTGTTTCATAAATCAAGGAAAATAGTTTTGATTGGACTAGTAATGAGAAATAGTTTTTTTTCAAAATTAGTGAGATGTTTTAATTTCAATGAGTTGGTTAGTTATGATAATGAATATTTTAATCTAGTTAATAATGGTTGGAATCAACAAGTCTAAAAGTATAAAGGTGAGAAAAAAGGTCTTATTATATAACAATGTATGATATTGGGGTATAACATGAAGTTGTTTTATGTACATTACTTGAATATTCAGATTATTCAAATGTAGTATTTGATTTATTATCCACAAATTATTTTTGATTCTAAGAAATATTTATGTATAATAGAAATAAAAACTAAATATATATTGTATAAGATTTTAGAAAAAAAAAAATTTGGGGGGTATTAAGGGAAAAAAAGTTTATAAGAACATTCTTGTTATCTTATGTGTAATGATTTTCACAGAAAATCTTATTGTATTTGTCATTTTAGAGTTTTATGATGTTTTGTGTATGGATTGGATTTCATTTTATAATGAAAATATATATTTTAGCGGTAAGTAAATAATTTCAATTTTAATAATGAGTTTTAATTCCTATGTAGGAATAGGTTTATACATTTGATAACCTATCAACAATCTGAGAAACAAACTAAATATGAACTGTATGTTTTCTTTCTCTTGTTTTTGAAAAGAAATGAACTATTAAAATTATTGATATGTTATTAGTGAATGAGTATATTGATGTATTTCCTAATTATTTTCTAGGTTTCATTCCTTATAAAGAGGTTTATTTTACTATTGATTTATTTTTCAGTGTTAGGAAAATTTGAAAATCATATTATCAAATGGATTTTGTATATTTTTTTGAGTTGAAAACGTAGTTATAGGACTTTCTTTATAAGGGTTTCATCTATACTATCACTTGTCTATGGTGTGTTACAATTTTATAAAAAAACAGATGATTGTTATAAGTGAAATTAAAATGATAATAGAGAACTTAATAATACCATATTTAAGAATAAGTATTAATTTTCTCATATCGATGACTTTCTTGATCTGCAACGAGGTATATTTTATTTTTTAAAGACTGACCATAGATCTAGGTATCACAATTTGAAATTAAAGTAGAAATAATTTTTTATGCAGTCATTTCATAATCGATATGGGAATCATGACTTTTTTTATGTGTTTTAGGATAAAAAATTACCATGATTTATTTAAAGATCTTATTAATAGAATTTTTTGGTGATATATGGATAAATTTTAGTTGTTTTCATGGATTAAATTCTTGTTTATTTTAATTTTTTTAGGAATATGAGAACTACCTATGAATTTTTAAAAAGACTAAAACATATTTTTCATTTCATATTCAGTAAATTTTAATTTTTGATCCATTAAATTTCATTCCATAGAAATACTGCTTCGAAAGAGGATGAAACAATTATTCTTATTATAAAAAATGTGGTAAAAGAGTGAGAAGGGCCTAAACATTTCACTAATATTTTTTGTTTTCAATGATTAGTAGGTTATTACCAATGGTTTTTTAAAAATATTTCATTATTTATCCCACTAACATAGTTAAATAAAAAATGATTTAAATTCTAATGGACCAATAATTGTGATAAATGTTTTCAAGAATTGAAAACAATATCAGTTTTTCACGACCCGCCTTCACCAAAAGGAGGGAAGGGTCAGCAGATTGCCAAGACCTTCCTTCTTTAGGTTGAAGGAGAGATAATGACACCCAAAACCCACCTTCAATAGGTCCCAGAGTGGTGACCAGCACCAAGTGTATAGAATCCCACACAAAAAATGGAAGGCATTACCCTTTTAATATTTTTTTATATGATCGAGAGATAAGGTAGAAACCCCAACAACACCCAAGGTAAAAGTAAATATAAAGCTCAAAGTAAACCATTCCCATATGAATGTTCAAAATTAAGGGATGCAAGCCACAAATCTCCAAAAGTTAAAGTACCAGGAAAAGGAAAATGACAACAACAACTGCCCCAAGGTCTGAGCTATTACGGTCCCGCATGATCCCTGATATCCTCCTGGAAATCGGAAAATAGTTTTATATATGTAGGGTGAGCATAAAAGTACACTCAGTAGGGAAAACCAAAGACTCTAGTGCACAAGTGAGGAGACATTCCAATGCCCCATGGAGAAAGAGATAACCAAACACCTAACAAAGTAAACTATCCACCCAAGCCTCACCAAGGCACACTCCCCAAATAACTCAAGTCATGTAAAGTATAGTAATATCACATCGATGTTTGGGTACCCCACGCCACTTTCCCACTGGTTATTGAAGACATCCTACGCATCGAACCAATCTCGCCATTCTAACCACAGTCCCACTGCCACTCCCGCCCGCACACACCTAGGCCACAACCACACATCCCGCCCGCAAATACCTGGGCCACAACAGCTATCCCGCCCGTAGACTCATGCGACACAACAACCTCACGTTACCATGCTCGCAAAAACCTAGGTCAGAACAACCACTGCCACGCCCGAATACACCTGGGATAGAAAGCTACCGTCACACCCGAAGACACCTAGGCCTCATCCCGAAGATACATGGGAAACAACCTGCCTGTAAACACCTGGGCCAACCACCGCAACCACCCTGACTGAAGATTATTGGGCTAATAATCGACCTCAGGCCATGGCAGCCTACTCAAAGATACATGGGCTATATGGGAAAGGGAGTAGAAAGGAGATAATAACCAGCCACTAATGGAAGTGTTTGGGAAAAACACCCTCCCCTATGAAATGGGGGTTTTCGGCACTAAGTGCTCATCTTGGGTGGGGCGCAAATAAGAAACATAAGAACTACAAATATATGTATAAGTAACAAACACTCAACCCAACCTAGGGCTTCCCAAGCCTATCCAAGCACAAACACACTCGTCCATATTCATTGGAAGCACACTGCTTAAAGCTGAGTCACAACTCACCCCCCCCCCCCCCAGAACCAATTACAATTTAAGAAATTCTTGCTTCCATGTACAATTAATCTCATTGAAATAAATTTCTGCACTACTGGGGAACTAAAATCATAAGTATGAACCAAGGGAAATAGTTATAGCCAACAGAAATTTAAGCATTGACACTCGGTTCTCTTGAATAGTTACAACAACAAAGGGATAAGTGAGATCCCTCGAATAACTGGAACCAAAGAAAACCCTGAGATACAGCCCCATGTTCCCAAAATCTAGGAGCCAATAGTTTCTCAACAACAGAGGATCCCACCCCAATTCGTGATATAAGCTGAGTAATCACACAACCTCAAATTCACAACCATAGAAAGTATAACAACAGAGGATCTCATCCCCACCTGCATCACCCTAGAAATCATCCCGTGAAAGAAACAATCAAACCGCTACCACCAATATAAGGCAGGCCCATGCAGGTATTTTCATATTTAAAAGATTTGACACACTCCATGGTTTCAGTTCCACTGTGCTTTAACCGGGGTTGTCACAGAAAAGGGTTGATCCTGGTGCTTTTAAATTACTTAACCTGAGTATACGTAATTAATCAATTCCTTGTTATGGTTATTTAAATATCCAGAAACACCAAGGTTTATTAGTGCATAGAGAAAGACCACCAACGACCATGATTTTTAGTGACCATAGGCCCGTATAATTCACAACATATATCAACAATAAAAGAGAACCTAGCAAGTCATCGATCACACCCACCTTTAATTCTTTAAAGGTCGGTTCATTTTCTTCGTTAAGTTCGGTTTCATCAATTTCCATAGGGGAAAAAGAATATGCACCCAACATGATACATAGAAAAGAGGGGTGAATGAGAAAAATCCCTACTATATTGATCAAGGATCGACGGTAAGTCCTTGCATAGAAACTGGAAAATAGCAGTGGCAGGAACTCCATGGAACGCGATAAAGGAAAACTTCATAACCTAGGGTACGACTCGTTGGGAGGAAGGGGACTCCGAGTGTAGGGTGATAGAAAAAGAAACTCAGGGAGAAAGAGAAGCCTTTATGTTATAAAGATGGAGATACGGCATCCCCTGGATGGTTACGATGTGGAGAAAAACATGAAACTGCGGTAGAAACGGGATCGTGGGTTGACCACGTGGTTGGGCCACCCCACACGTAACTTAAAAGGTCCCTGTCCTTTGAGGCAGTTAAAATAGATGCACACCTCACTAATCATTTAATTAAATTCCATTAATGGTCATTAATGGGATTTAAAACAGGCTTAAATAGGTAAAAACATTATTTAAAAACCAATTTACGTAAAAAGGAGTCGCTACTGGAAAACCTGTGGGGGTAGGCAAGAGAAACCGGTAGCCGAGAGCTACCGGTTGGCGACAGCTACCGGTTTCATTGGAAATATAATTCTATGTTTCATTGGAAATTCTAAAATTATAGGTAATTTGGGGTCGACTGCATAATTTTTTTCCTTACCGTAGATTTTATCATAGGCATAAAGTTTTTTAATGCAAAGGGAATATGTACTTGATACGTCTTATATTTAGAGTCATTAGGTGGATGAATTGGATGAAAATATTTCATATGAGGAACTTTTTTTCAGATTTTGGACCATAGAGATTAGGTACTACAAAATATACTAATTCTCTAGGTAGAGGATTGACGGATGATCTATAATACTAAATAAGTAATAAAGGAACTTGAAATATTTATGTGGGAAAATTACCTTCATTGGTTTTTAATGAATAAAACTATGAGGATGACATTTCATATTGGGTAAATAATATAAAAAACAAGTAATTAAACAAATAAATTAATATTTTTATTTATAATTCTTCTTTTTAATTCGGATTCATCATATTTTTATAAATAATTTTATAAAAACTTTTCAGCCGAAAAAAATATTTAAAATTAAATAAATTCATTTCCTGAAATTATATGGTAATATTTCAAAGGTAAATTTATAATTTTTAGGAATTAAAAATGATAAAATGGAATAATTTTTTATATAATCATATCATTTTTTTCTTAATGTGAAATTCTAATTTTTTTAGATGATAAAGTTTTGAGTGGGTTGTGAAAAATACAGATTTTTTTATAAAAATTAATTTATTTTAAAAAATAAAGTATTTTCAAAATGAAATAATATTTTGGATTTATTTTAATGTAACAAAAAATAAATTCAACAAAAAAGAATCAAAATATTTCCTTACAAATGAAAATTATTTTTTATGTGGGTATAAGTTCATTTATATGATTAAAAATACAATTTTCTAAAAAATGTTTTTCATTATGTTTTGTGAAATTATATTAAAATTATTTTATTTAACATATAAAATTTGAATATTAATAACTGAATCCCATATTTTTAATCAGTATGTTTAAATTCTATCATAAGTTCAATTTCATTTTTGGTTTTTATAAATTATAATCATGGTAAAAATATGTCACCATACAAGAGGGTAAATTTTGTTAATTAAGATAAATAATTTTTCATAAAGAAAGAAATAATATTAAATTTTATTGGGGGATTTATTTATACCTTTATCAACATATAAATTAAATTGGATATTTTTTATCCAATTTACCATGAGTGAGATATTTATAATATTTAAAAGCATAGAAAACTACAAGTAAGACACACCCCTCGCCTATAGAAGTTCACATATTCTCATTAATTCCACAAAAGTTTTAATAAAAATATAATTTCCAATTCCTAATCAAATTTATTTAAATCATCCCCCCCAATATCTTAGAGATTCAGTTCTCACCAAAAGTATAATCATAGAAGCATTAATGTGTAATCCAATGGATGATTCCCAAAGATCATATATAACTCTTAAGTGAGTGTTTTCATTTTTATTTAATTTTAAACATCATTAAAATATTCTTTAAATATAAATATATAATAAAATAATTATCCACTAAATATATAATTATTTTTATGTTAATTACATAACCCCTTTTCTTATTCTTTTCCATCAAATTGAAAATGAAATCATCACTCGACATATATATAAATAGTCATTTCCACATAGTGATGTGTTTCCTTTTTCATCATCACCTCTTATGGATGGCTAAAATGATGGGTAGAATTAATATATAAGATATTTATGATTCTTGAGGTAATGAAACCATAGCACCTATGACCATTGTCCCCACACCGATGTTTTTTGTGGATATATTCTTGAAGTCCCAAAAAACCTCTTATATGAATTTACCCATATCGGTAAATAAATAAAAATGATAATAAATTTTATAAAATGAATAAAAATAATGAACTAAATAGGGAAATTTCTTTTAATAATTTAAAATACTAATATAATATTATTATTCAGGAGTTAGTGTTAATATGAAGTTATATCGGTTATAAGCTACTGGATTTTCGTTTAAAATTTCACTTTAAATATTTTAAAATATTTCTTCCCCAATAAAATTTTTCATTAAAAGGATATAAAAATGTTATAATTATTAAAAAAAATATTTTTCAAATTTATTTTAAAATTTGTTAAAATTTTATTTAAATGTTTTAAAAAGGAAGCTTAAAAATATTTATTTTACAAGTCATTTTTCTTTTATTACCTGAGTAGAAAAGAGTTTTTTTAAATGTATAAAACTTAAATTCCATTTTCTATTGTTATATACATTAATAATTATAAATATTATTCCATAATTTTACAAGGGTTTTAAAATTATATCCTATTCACTAACTTCTTGAATTTTTTTTCATTTTTAATGATTCTTTTAATTAAAGAGACATGTCTCTACATTTTTATTTATAATTTATAATTTATTTTCACATTGGGTCAAATGAGACTTATAAGCATTTTATAAGGGAAAACAAAAAACTTAAAAAATGAACATGATATAGTGATTGAGAATTATATTTGATTATGGTTGAGCCCGATATAGCACATAGAGATGGGTGATCCAAATATACCTTTACCATGCATTATGTACTCATGTAGTCTTCTAATGAGAAAATGAAATAGATAACAAAGAGTGTTAGTCTAATGTAATTTACCCAGATTCAATTATTCATTTATGGATTAGAAATAAGATGCTCCAAGTTAACATAATTTATCTATAAAAATTGTATATATATATATATATTTCATAAGGTGATGACTGGTTAAAGGTTAAAGGTTTTTTTCAAATTATTGTCTTCATGATTTCCCACATTCCTCGTAATGATTTAATGGTTTTTCCAATTATCTCTGATGGGTTTCAAAGGTTTTATTTAATTGATGATTGATATTATATTATAGATATGTTATATTTATTTTTTCAAAATTGAATTGTGAAAAACGAAAAAATCCTCATGGATTTTAATTTCATTCACAAGACTAATGCGATTCATTATTATTATATCAAATATTGATCCATTTATTTACAATCCAAAATTTCAATTTTTTCAAAGGATTTACGGATGATTATAATTTTTTACAATGTTAATATTTCCAATATGGTGACTCGAATAAAATAGAGTAAAAGTTTCATGAATGAAAAGGGGTGTAAACATAAAACTCTTCTTTGTGGAAAAATTTTACATTTTAAGAAACTAACCATTTTCTTATGTAATGTTACACCCAATTATTTCTGCCTCAAAACTAAAATGATATTAGAAATAAAATCATATTAAATCATTTTTATAAATCATTTAATTATTTTATTTTTATGATACAAACCATTATAGATGATATCATAAGAAATAATTAGATATCATTAATGATTATAAAAATCATAAAAGATACATTAAAAGTGACACTAATCTATCATTATATTATCATGATATAAAATTTTGTGATTAATATATTTCATCGTATAATCCTAAGGTATTTAGAATTGTTTTCTGTAGAGAAAATAGTGAATCTAAAGTTGGAAGGTATTGTAAGGGTAATAACTTTTTGAATTAGTAACATGGAATATTTAGAATAGATTAGTTTCTGGTAGTGATAACACAATATATGTGGGCAATTAATGGTGGAACCCATGAAAGGGAGAGAATGGTTTCTATGTAAGGTTACAATCCTATAGTAGATAATTTTATAAAACAAAACCATCTAAAATTCAATGGATTTTTCTAACTTGTGAAATATAAAATATTAATAAATTAATTGGGGTAGATATTTCAGTTTTAAGGATGTATGGGATATCAAATGTCAACTCATTCTATTTATCTTTGTAAAATATAAGTATATGGATGCTGGTCTCTAATTAAAAATACTATGGTAAAGATGATATTTATTCCATGTGTTAAAGGAATTTAATGAAAATATTCATGAGAATTAATTCCATATAGGATTTCATTTTACAATGCAAATGAAATTTATATAGTTGAAGAAGATAGAGAAAGACACAATGGACTATTATTGGGAAAATCTTACAATACTATTATGGTATGAACTGAATTTCATTTCGAACTATTAGATAAATATTAATTGATTTTAAAATGGTCTAAAATCGAGGTTATAAATATTTTTAGCCTGTAATTAATTTAAAATTTATAAGGAAGGTTTTCATTTTAATAATAATGTTGGGACGTATTTTAATGATACTTATTTAATTCATGAAATTAAGATTGTAAATAATTCAAGGCACCAAGAAATACGGAAGTATTAAACTAGAAAATATAGATATAAACCCCCAAATTATTTCAAATATGGTAAAATACATTTAAATAATTTCTAGTTCGATAAGGAAAGTTTTACTATAAGAAACCAATATTATTGTACGTAGAAATTAAATCATTTTTCAGTATACTTAAAAAATATCCCAAACAGGTTCCCAAAGACCATATTAGTTTGGAGAATTTTTAAACATAGAAACATAAACACTGATACATTAGTGAGCTACATTATCATCCACTAGGTTCTCAATGATGATAATCGCACTTAGACATATCATACATGAAATTTATCTTCATAACCTAGGGTGGGAGTGATAAAAGGGGTGAGCTCAGATGATTAGTAAGGTTAAACATGTGAGTTATGTAAGTATAAACAACACTATAAGGGTATGATTACATGATCATAACATTAGAAGATCATACCCTACATATAAATTATCATAAACATGAATCATGACCTAAATATTAGTAGTTCATAAGACATGAATCATAAGGAAAACCTGATCATATTCCATGAAAGCATTAAAAAGAATAAAACATGCAATTGTGGATTACACATAAACATGTAATATCATTCCATAAAATTCAACAAGCATTGGTAATCCGTATTAGTGAACTTCATGGGGACTATGACTACTTAGTGGGACACAAAACCATCCCCAGTCATAGTCTTTTCATTGTAAGGGATCAAGTTTCCCCACATTCCCATATTGGATTAGGTTTCCCTATCTTCCCATAGTGAATCATGTTTCACCATAATTAATGTACATAGTGACTACACCTAATTGGTGGAACACACCACCATCACCAGTCACAACACTTTCTTTATAGGGGATCGTGTTTACCCATCTTCCCACAGTGTATCAAGATCATCGACTTGATTCCTTCCATTATCTCATGAGATATAAATCTTTACCCATTTCATTATAATGAGATATAGGTCCCACCAATCTCATAATAAAATAATTCATAAATGTTACACAATATAATAAAACATTAATCATAATACGACCCTGTAGGTTCCTAAAAAATCCACATAAGGGATGGAAGATACTCCCTAATAAGTAGAGGAAGAATGTACCCAATCTACATATATAATTTTGGAGAAATATAAATAATGTTCAGAAAAAAAGGGTAATGGACCTAACTAGTCTACATACAGGTTCCTCATCAGTGGTACACCGCCGGTTTGGTGAACCACACACCCATGGATGTTGTCGTTCTCGAAACAGAGGCGCAGCTCCTACGCAGGTGAGAACCAAATAGCAGGTGAAGTGAGGTCGAACTGTTCCCCAGTCGCAAGCCACGCCAACAACAAACCAGGAAGACCGGCCTCCCACTGTGAACTATGTCATTCATGAAACGGAGGCAGAGCCCTGTGTGGCCGCGAAGCACACCTGTGACCAAGTTGGTTCGCATGCAACGTGCAATCAATATACCCCACAAACCTCAGTTTGTATAAGTCATTAATAGGATGGGTTTTCTATTATGGGCCCTTACAAAAGGTGTCACATGACCAAAGATACAACTCTTTCCCCCCTCTATAAATGGATGTCAAGGGGGAGAAGAAAGGGATCGGCTGATTGAGGATCAGATTGTTGGTGATCAGCAAAGCATAAAACTTTTGAGAAGGAGGAGGCTTTTGGGAGTTTAGAATTTGGTGTACTACAATGTTCTGATTCGCGAACCTGAAACAGGTATATATTTTTGGACCAATTGTTAAAAACTAAAGAATTTATAAGTAAATAGGTAAACTAAGAACCTAAAATTGGTAAACTATGAACCATGTCCCCTACGTGGATGTACTCCCTGAAAACTAGGGAAACTATGCCTCTTCTTCGATCTAGCGCACCACATAGCACCCCCTACTGGGGAGAAGCCCGGACCAGCGTTTCTCCCCCCCCCCCCACCACTTGGGTAGAATCTGGTGCCACGTACCAATTTGGTACACATATCAAACCTGAAGCCGCGTACTACTCCAGTACACTGGATGCCCCTCAGCCCGTGTACCACACTGCAACTTGGATGGAATCTCCATCCACGTAGCACCTACATATGTGATGGGTGACACTTCTCATATGGACATCTGGTCTACCAAGGACTTTAGTGTTTCCATCCGTTCAGTCAGATAAGGCCCTTCTAATTAGGTCCAATCCTCTAGAATCCCTTCAGTAGCCTATCAATTGGCACCAAGCCAAGGCCTCTCCCAAATCCAATAGAACGGCGCGCTGAAAGCTTCAGGCACATTAGCACACCCTCCTGAGTTCTCATACCCATGTTAGGAGGAGATAAAGTGGTTACCAAATCCCATGAATTAACATCCAGAGTATTATTGGGTTCGTATACCTAGTGTAGTGTATAGTTTGGACCCAGGAGCCCTTATCGGCCTATCCACTGTTCAGGATTGAGGGATCCCACTCGGTTTCCCATTCAATGAATTCCAGTGGTGAGTAATTCTACCCTCCCCTAGAGAGAGTGAAAGTTAATCCCTCATATAGTAAGACCCACACCATCCACGTCGGATGGAAATAGCCTTTCCCCTTTCATCCAGGATGGTTCATTGTTTCGCTCCCTCTCCCATGGTCACACCAGCCTCTTCAGCCACGGGTTCTCCCTCCCGCTTTAACAAGGGAGGAGGCTTGTTCGTTGTCAAATATTTCACATCCTCTTGTTTCTCACACTAATCCTGACTCACACGGGCTACGAGGTTTGTAAGGATTATGACATCATCGCACTTTCCGAACGACGAGAAATCTGATTCATGCCCAAATAAGCATACATAAGACGCCTACCAGAAGGCCTGAGCTCAAAAGGGTTCCCATTCCAAAAGGTTCCTCCAATTATGTTCTCGTCAAATGGGAAGCCTCCATGCATAATCCACTTAAAAAAGAACTACGTGGTTTTTGATCCCTATCTTCTAAGCAGGGTACGTAGGATGCCTCCCTGAGTTCAATCCCAACTCGGGCCACCAACAACATATAATCCCCAACCATACCCCAACATGAGATACCAATCATGCCCTCGGTAGGAGACTATCGTGTGTTAGCCTTGACCTTCCAGAAAAATGTATACCTTGATTCCCAACCGACCATGATACATAGAAAATCACCCAGAGGCGTAATCCCAACATCCATGTTTATTACCCATCTATCCTTACCGGATTGTGTCCTCATGCCCCTAGGAGGACCACACCCTGTACCATGAAGTCATTTTCCCTCAGGTCCTCTTGGAAACTTCCACATAAGTCCCACACCAACCTTGAATTGGCACATGTCTCCTAGATGTCCTTTCCACATGATTTTAAACTGTACGGTTGAGTCCTTGTCACGTGACCTTAAAAGTTGATGTGTCCTGTTAAGTGGCACTGAACTATGTGGATTCTAATTCCTTTCTCAATGATATGTAGGAATCCCTTATTAGGGGTTCAATCCAGATTCTCAATTTACTCTTAGTCACACCTAGATGACAACAAACTCTTGAGCGCCTAATTGTAAATATTGAGACCAGTGTTTCCTAAACAAACTCAAACTTCCAAAAAACATGTATCCAATTTGGGATGGTAAACCTCAGATGTAAACAGTTCTGGATCCCTCTGTATACCTGTGACTTGAACCCCAGGGGTAATTCATGGATACTATGCTTGTGGATAATCCAAAGATTCGCGAACATATGAACACGTATTAAATTTATAAGAGAGTCCCAAAATATGTAATAATTCCCCCCAAAAGGGGGAAATGAGCTTGATTTCCCATACAAATGACTAAAGTGGGTTATTATGTTCCATTGTACATATCACCCAATAAGCACATGCCTTTGGAAAACATTTCCTTGGATCGTTGGGTACAAGGACCGTTGGGTGTTTCTAGATTCGTGAATAAACTCGTTGGAGACCAGGAAAAGCCACGGAGATAGGGAACCCGATAGGAATGATCAAACACCATTGATTCCCTTTAATCAATCATAGGAACTGATCACGTCCCCTTTGCCGAGAAATATATTCATAAAAAAAATATAGGTTTCATAAACATCCTATCATAACACATGAAATGAAATGGGTGACATTAATATATAATCATATCTTAACCTATGGAAAAAAAGATAGGTTAGATAATCATTCCCTCAAATCATAACCTATTAAAAGAAGAAGGTTTAATATAAATTAAATATGTGGAAGATGAACAAGTTTCATAAACATGTAACCCATAAAAGACAAAAAGGATTCATAAATTTCATCACATGCAAACAAAAACCATTTAGAGAAAAAATATGAATAAAACATTTGGATTATTTCCTATAAGGGAAAGAGTAACACAAATGGATGTGATCTTAGATGGAAAATTATCTGGAAATATCATTTTAATAACTTCTCCAGAGGAAAATAACCTTTTTTTTTAAAAAAAATTATTTTAAAAGACAAATACTTTTGAAATCCATTTTTTTAAATTAATTTGAAAAAATAAAAAATGATTGAAATCATTCAGAAAAACATTTCTTTTGAAAACATATAAAATAATCTTGAAAACAATTTGAAAATTATTTTATTTTAAAATACTATAAAAACATATGAAATTAGC
This sequence comes from Viscum album, assembly GCA_963277665.1. Lineage (NCBI taxonomy): Eukaryota > Viridiplantae > Streptophyta > Magnoliopsida > Santalales > Viscaceae > Viscum > Viscum album. The sequence continues at coordinate 1,121,563,812 of OY728120.1, forward strand.
TTCTAAATCCTTGAATTCATTTTCATTTAGAAAAAATATAAAACATATAATGGATGTTTTGAAAATCATTGAGAAACAATTAAACATTAAAAAATATAAACCAATTTCATTAAAACCAACTTAAAAAACAAATTTAAATAATATTAGGATAAAGTTTCTTTAAAATATTAAATTATTAATCTTTTATATGAATATTCAATGTAATTATGTTCATAATAGTGGGTAAATCCATATATGTTGAACATTTCTTTTTCACAGGAAGGAGACTTGAATGTTCCTCGATTGGAAAATAACAAGGATATTCCATTTAAAAAAACCAATTTTTTTAAAAGGTAAAACATGGGAAAATTTTTCTTTAAAATATTATAGTAGAATAGTAGACTATTTTTGTAACATTTTTTACAAAACGTGGTTATTAAGGAACACATAATTCGGAATGAAGAGAGATGTTATGTCAGAATTTCTTAAAAACACTATCTTGTTCATCTTATGTACCAAAGAGTAGAAAATGGTATTGATACATGAATATACCATGATTAACTAGAGGATATTAAATTTCATGATATGTCATGATATATATATCATAATATTTCATTAATGGAATCATAATTACAAATAATCTCAATAAATGATGAGATTATTTCAATATACTCTTACAACTTAGTAACATTAAATCATAATCACCATTTAAGAAATTTGAATTATGTGAAGCATAATAAATCAAATAAATAAAGAGATTCTTGATATAAAATTTCAAATATAATTATATACACATTCTAAAAAAACATGGTGAATAAAAAAATATGTGTCTCAAAGAGGGAAAAATGAGACAAAACTATCTTACTAATACGTTATCTTCTGAACAGTAAAACCCCACGAAAGGGAGATAATAAATTGGATATGTAAATACCAATAAATTGATTTTTGTGAATAATATAATACATTCATGGGAAGTATATATACACCAAAAAATAATCTATAGAGGGATATGGCATTTATCTCATTGAAATGAAACGTATGATGGAATTCTCTTACCTTCAGTCTTGACTTTCTTTGTACTAGTTCAAAACTCTTGTATAAAACATATTATTTTATTATAAATCTACCAAAGAACCATATTATTATATTAAATAATAGATATGATTCAATTATGAAATTATATTACCCCTTTGTTATTAATTCCATGAAAAATTAATGTTTCGGGTAATAACCACTTTGTTGGTTGTACATGTTTTGACATGTTATTTTTGATCCTCTTACATAGAATCGTGATTTTCATATTTAAAGAATGTAAAAAATTATTTATATATCATATATATTCATTATATAAATATTTTTATTAATATATAATATATATAAATGTTAAACTAAATACACCATTCATGGAGACGGTAGGTCGTACGTACGCATGGCCATTGCTTTTGTTTTATTATCATATTGAAAGAAAGAAAGTAAATGATGTATATGTATATAAATATATAATATTATTATATTTTTAGTATTATTCCATATATATCATATATTTTATAAAACCCATCTTTAATACATTCCATGTACAGTTTGAATAAATCACATCACATTAAGGATGTGGTAATCCATACTTCCTCACACAAAGTTATCGTATATACCGAAAATAGAAATATTAAAGGAATGATTTATTTAAAAAATAAATTAACATATATAAACCATAAATATAATATGTATTACATAAAAACATGGTTTTCATCATAAATCCCAACCATGAGAGTTGGTAAAGGTAAAACAAACAATAACATTTCATGAGGCAATTGTTTTTATTATAGGTGAATTGTTGGTTCATTTACCATTAGTTGGGAGTTTGTGTAAGTGTAGGTTTAACCCATATTGTAACATCCTAGTTCTGGTAGCCACAAAGAGATTCCCCGTACCCATTTGGTCACAAGTCCTCAAGAGAATTTCCCCAAATGACAGAGGATACCGACTAGCGGCGAGGGCCTTGGGTGTGATAGTAGCGAAACTATGCTCTCATTATCTTAGTTACACAGCAGAAGTAAAAAAATGGCAGTAATGGATGAAGTAATAATCATGAAAAAGTTAACAATAGAATACGGACAGTAATAAACTAAAGCACACACACATATATATATAAGGATGATGCATGATACATATGTCTAGAAAAATAGCCAAACACATCCCAATGATGGAATACAAACAGTACTAACCCAAAGTACAAAAGAAAGACAGATAACAGATCCTCCACATTGCAAGCCTCAGCATGGTACCAAGATCACTAGCTCCAAAGAAGTCAAGTACCTGAAGTAGAAGGGTGTTTTCCCTTATCTATACCAATAGAAATATAATCTATTTGGGAACAAAAGCATGGCCCAAATAGGGTGTGAGGCTAAATCACAGTAGGCAACCAACACAAGATTTGTACCTAACAGTCAGTGAATATATGGGAGGTAATAAGTAAAATGAAGTAGTGAACAAGAAATTGCTCAGCAGTAAACATTCCACAGTTTCAATGTATTCAATTTCGTATACCTAGAAACCGCTAATCAATGCAGGTAAACACAAATAGGTAACCCTCTGGGAAGTAATCACAGCCTATCCCCTCTAGTTCAAATTACAATGACATAACAAAGACTCTCTGAAGAAGCACTCACATTCAATTGCCATTATAGTATATTAAAAATAAATATTCTCTAAGGAAGCACTCGCATTCAATTCCCCTCATAGCCAAAAGTGATTAACGACTCTCTGAGTAAGCTCTCATAGCCAATTCCCCTTATAATCAAAAGTGATTAACGACTCTCTGAGGAAGCTCTCATAGTCAATTACCCTTATAGTCAAAAGTGATTAACGAATCTCTGAGGAAGCACTCACAGTCAATTCCCATTATAGTCCACGACACCAGCTTTTCACGGACCTGTGTAAATCAATAGAGTATAGTGATGCAATACGGACAAGGTAACCCTCAAGAAATACTTGCCTAAACAGTCTACAGCATAACAGCATGTCAGAATACAATTTACACCATCATACAAAACTAGGAATGGTAAAAACAACAAATCAGCCAAACATTCTAAATAAGACAAAATGGTCATAAACAGAACATGCATTGGAAACCACTTCCAAAGATTAAAAATCAACCCTATTCACATTCAATTAACCTCTACACAAGCACACAATCTTGGAAGACAATTAACAGGGATGAAATACTAAACATGCAATACCCTGTTAAATGGTATTGAAACAATTTGAACAAAATAACTCAAAGACTTTCAACAGAAATGCACAAAACACCTACCTCGGTGTTGGGAGCTATGAGACAGGTTTGAGAAGTAATGTCGAAGCTGAAAAACATGTAAGATTTCATGTGTAGACTCATACCTATGAGATAACTACAACTGATAAGCAACTGGACCAACTCTCTCCAACACCTCAAACAGCCCGACATACCTCAAGGAAAGCATACCCTATCTCCTAATACTTTTGTGCCCCAACCTCAGTGTTACACACAAGAAAAAGGGATCCCCGACCTCGAACTCTAGAGGCCTTCTCCATTGATCAGCAAACGATATTTTTTGAGAATTCGTGGTAGCCATCCTCTTCTGAATCTACTCTATCTGCTTTGTAGTATCCTAAACAAGACAAGGTCCCATTATAGCTGCCTCCCCTACCTCCAGCTAACATATGGTTGATCTGCATGGCCTACCATAAAAATCCTCATAAGGTGTCATTTGAATAGTGTCTTAAAAACTATTATTCTAGGAAAACTCTAAAAGAGTCATGTGCTTCTCCCAAAAACCTCCAAAATCTAGAATGCATGCTCGTAGCATATCCTCAAGCACCTGAATCGTATGCTCGGAATGGCCATCTGTCTGGGGATTGTAATATGTACTCAAAAGTACCTTTGTACCCAAATCCTTCTAAAGCCATTTCCAGACCTGAGAAGTAAAACGTGCATCTCAGTCTGAAATAATGGAGTGTGGAACTCCATATAAGTGCACAATCTCCCAGATGTACAATTGTCCCATCTCATCAACACTGAATGTCTCCTTGTTCGGCAAGAAGTTATCAACCTTCGTGAGTCTGTCAATGACAACCCATACTACATAATTCCCTCGAGGCGACCTCGGAGACCCTGTAATGAAATCAATCGTGATTTCATTCCACTTCCACCTGGAAATGGGTAACTACTCCAAAATCCTTGCTAGTTGTTGATGTTACGCCTTCACCTACTGACAGGTGGAACACTTCATGACGAAATGACCAACATCTCTTTTCATACCAAGCCACCTATACTGAAGGTGTAGATCACGATTCATCTTGGTGACACCAGGATGAACTGCCCAAACTGAGGATTGAAATTCCCTCATTAGATCCTCGTTTATGTCTGTTGGCACCCATATGTGCCCCTGGAAACGTAAGATCTCCTCCTCACCTATGGTCCATCCAAGAATAGGGTCATCTCCTGACACGCTTTCCCATAGGACTAGGCCTTCAACATCTGATTGTTTCCTCATTATCACTTGATCAGGTAGAGTAGACGTAACAGCTATAGAAGAAAGAAATGCCATCCCTTGATAGTAGTGCACCTAAAAATGTATCTTAGATAACAAAACCATAAGATGCCACTCACTGCTGGACTCTTGAACTGCCAGTATCTGAGTCCTCCTGCTCAATGCATCAGCTACTACATTGCCTTTCCCAGGCATATAGGCAATCTTGATGTCAAAATACTGAAGGTATTCGACCCAACTGCGCTATCTCATATTTAGGTCATGCAGAGTGAAGATGTACTTGAGACTTTTGTGGTTTGTGAAAACCACAAAATGCTCTCCCAAAAGGAAATGTCTCTAATAGCGTAAAGCATGAACAATAGCAGCCAAATCGATATCGTAAGTTAGGTAGTTCCTCTCATGTGGCCTCAACTACCGAGACCCGTACGCAATGACTCCATCCCCCTACATAAGAACATCTCCCATAAAGGTCTACATCATCCTTATAAATCCCCCTCTAAACTATGCATCAGAACTTGTGTCAGATATAACGAATGGTTCCAAAACTGGCATGATTTGAGGATCTGATGGAAGTCCCGAATTAGCCATGTCCAGTGTCTAATCACCACCTAGAAACTAGTGTATGATCCGAGGATGTCATTGTGGCATGACTCCTCAAGGTCAAACGCACACCTTGGAACAAAAAAAGGACTAATAAATGAAAGTGTAATAAGGAAACAAGAGAAAGAACCCATTAAATATTTTCAAAACAAGACTAAATGGTGTATAAAATTACCACATGGAGTGTTCCCTTAGTCCTTTCACTAGGGTGTGTACTTCTTCTAGAACTAGTCATGTAACACCCCAAAAACATGGTGTGTTGTCCTAACAAAAGTTGTGTACATGAATTATCTTCCCTTGCTGGAATCCTTCTACCTGGCTAGGCCACACGGTTCACCTAACTGAAGACTTCACGACATGTCAGTTCCAAACACGGTATGTACTAGACAAACTTCACTGACCCGTGTTGTTAGATACACGGCTGGTTTCTAGGATTACACAACACGGCATGTTCCAAAAGAAAACAGCATGTACTAGAAAAGACTCAAATGACCCGTGTTGTTCGTGACACAGCCGGAAACTAGGATTACACTACACGACATGTTCAATACTAACACATCATGTATTTATAATGTTTTTATCCATCTCTATTGTTAGTCACACGGGTGTACATGAGATCAAAACCACATGGCATGTATAGACAGTACACGGCATGTTCACCCAAATATATCTCAATCTCGTGTCTCTGCCCACATGGCCTATGACATGGTTAGAGACTACATAGTGTGTACATATAGTACATGGTATGTACTTAATAAAAATAGTTTCTTCCCGAACAGAAGAACACAGGTCTTGTAGTCAAAACTACACGGCGTGTATTCTAGGTTTTTTTGGACATTATGCCCTAGAAACTACTTCAGATCCTAGAAAAAACACTGAAACGAACACCAAATTGCAAAATTCCGATCTGTGAGGGCCCATACTCCCCGCGACTCAAAGTTTTTCATCTTATACATGTTATAACAAGAAAAAACAAGGTAATGGTCCACTAAATTCTGATCCATCAGGTCCCATAACACCTCAAGAACCAAATTTTCGTTTTTATTCGAGAAAATAACTCCACAAATAAATACCCTGTCAAACAGTAGGTATTCTATCAAGGAATCTATCACAAAAGTATACATATCTATCACAACATCTATCACAACAACATGAAATCACTAATTCACCCTAAATTGCTTGGAATGTACGCATGACATGTGATTTCTAACAAGTGCCTATATGATGCCCGAGATGGAATACCCTCATCTCATCAGTTTGTAACAGAAATAGAACCTCAATAATTCCAAAATTACAAATAAATACATGTGAGTCACCCAACTATGAAAATAATATCAACTGTAAAAATAAAAACTATAAAAAATTTCAATAAACTTGGAAGATTGGATTTTCCCTATACACTGGTATCTACTCCCAGGAACAGCTCATTTCCAAGTACCTATTTCATCTAATCCCTGGGTAAAGGCTACAAATAGTAAGTCAAGAAGAAAAGAGTTCCTCTAATACCACTTTGTAACGTCCCAGTTCTAGAAGCTGTCGAGAGATGCCCTGTACCCAGTTGGTCACATGGCCTCAATCGCATTTCCTCAAATGCCATAGGTTGCCGACTAGCAACGGGGGCCTTGGGTGTGATAGTGGGGAAACTATGCCCCCATTGGCAGAGTAACACAGTAGAAGTAAACAAATGCTAGCCAAAAAATTAGTAATAATCCTGAAAAAGTGAACAACACAAGATTGACAGTAATAAACTAAAGCACAAACACACACACACACACATATATATATAAGGTTGTTAAATGATATATGTGTCTATGAAAACTGCCAAACACATCACAATGTTGTAATAAAAATAGTACTAAACCAAAGTACAAAAGAAATAATATAATAGATGCTCAGCATCACAATCCTAATCTTGGTCATATGCTCTCCAGCTCCAAAGCAGTCAAGTACACAAAGAAGTAGGGTGTTTGAAATTATCTATACCTACATCAATATAATATCTTTGGGTCCCAAAGCATGTCCCAAATAGGGTGTGACACTAAGTCCTAGTAGGCCACCACCACAAGATTTTTTCCCAACAGTCTATCAATATATAGTAGTTAACAAGTAAAAGGAAGTAGTGAACAAGAATGTACTCAGCAGTACACAATCCACAGTTTCAATGCATTCAATATTATATATCATAAAACAGCTAATCAAAGCTGTTAAACACAAATAGTTAACCCACTAGGAAATACTCACAGCCTATCCCCTCTAGTTCAAATTACAAGGATATAATAAAGACTCTCTGAGGAAGCACTCGCAGTCAATTCCCCATTTATTCTAATATAAATAAAGAATCTCTGAGGAAGAACTCATAGTCAATTCCCCTCATAGCCAAAACTGATTAACGTCTCTCTGAGGAAGCTCTCACATTCAATTCACCTTATAGTCAAAAGTTATTAATGACTCTCTAAGGAAGAACTCATAGTCAATTCCTCTTATTGTCGAAATGGATTAACGACTCTCTGAGGAAGAACTCACAGCCAATTCCCCTTATAGTATACTACACCAATTTCTAATAGACCTGTGTAAATAAATCAAGAATGGTGTTGAAATACGACCAAGGTAACTTTTAAGAACTACTAGTCTAAACAGCCTACATCATAACATCTTGTCAGAATACAATTTACACAATCCTACAAGACTAGGCATGGTAAAAACAACAAGTCATCCTAACAGGTTAAACAGGACAAAACGGTCATAAATAAAACATACATGGGAAACCACTTCCAAAGAATAAAAATCAACCCTATTCATATTAAATTAACCTCTACACAATAACACATGCATGGAAAGAAATTAACAGGGATAATACAGTAAACACACAATACCTTATTCATGGGTATTGTATAAATGTGCACATATGACTCAATGACTTTCAATAAAAAGGAACAAACCACCTACCTCGGTGTTGGTAGATCACTATATGTGAACCTCAAGCCTTGAATCTCCCATGAACAACGTAGATCTAAAAAAATATCAAAAAATTCAACCGATGATAACTTAATAAATAAAAGGAACCATGAAACGAATCTCTAAAATAAGGAAGACCGTACCAAGGTGAGTCAAGGATTGGAGGAAGATCACTGGAATACGGGTTTTCTCAGATGAATTGGGTCAATAAGAAGTCCTTTATAGTGATTAGATGCAACCCTGGTATGTTTAATGAAAAAAAAGAAAATACACGGCGTGTAATTTGGATGTACACAACGTGTACTTTCCATTTCCGTACTACACATTAGGTTGTCTCCCAGTCAACCCCACACGGCTGTGTGTGCATCCATTACGCAGCCAGTACACGACTTTATGCAGAAATAGAGTACACGACGTTTACTCATAAAGTACATGGTGTGTACTTCAAAAATTTCCAGAAATTCCTCTTTTTCTTAAAAACGACCAGAATAGGAAAACAAACCTGAAAGGATGATCCTTATTCTTACACATATAATTAAAGAAAATTAGTATTTTTAGGATACTTTTGTTATTATATGTGAAAAATATAAGAATAATTGAGGTGGTAGAGAAGGAGAATAAAGGGAAGGAGCTTAAGGATGGATGTCACCTCTTCTTTTGGTAAATCCTTTTTGTTATCACCAATGGACTTCATCGGTAGTATTTGTGCCCAAAAGGAGGAATCGAGGAGGAAGAGATGTATTTTGTAAAGTTAATTGGGCATATATTTTATGAATCTAAGTGTATTGATAGGTGTGAATAGGGGGGAGTAGGGGTGGACTCTCATAAGGGAGGGATGAGACACAATTGACATTTTTGAAAACAAGTTCAGTGTACCCACTTTCTTAAATAACAAAAGTCCTAAAAATCCAACAAAACTCAATAATGTAAATTTTTTTCTGAAATATCTCCATACAGTGGTTTTTATACATGTACCTAGTTCATTTTGGACCTTATGTTTATGTTTTAGTCCCTTGTTAATCATAATTTTATGTTAATCATTGTAATTAATTTTAATCACATTCCCTAATGATTTTTGTAGAAAATTAAGTTGATATTATTGTTCTATAAATATTATACTGATTAAAATTTTGTTTGTCTATTTTTTAAATGCCAACTCAGAGAAATAGAAAATTTAAGTTTAAATCTAATCCTAAAGACGCGGCAAGAAAGCTGGGGTACAATATGAGAATGTTCTAAATTTCAATAATCTTTTATATCTAAAATCAATATAAAAATGATCACAATGAACTAAAATGGATTAATGAATGTATAATTTTTCTATTTTTACTTTAAAATCAACATAAATACAATTTTATTATATAAATAAATTATATTAAAAATAATTTTTGAATTAAAATTCAGTATTTTTCAATATTCATCCAAAAATTATGTTTCTGTAAAAAACACCTAAAATTCACCGAATACTAATTATGACATTATGAATTAAAAATGAAGTTTATTTTATAAAATAAAATTCATAAAATTTCCTGAAATTAATTTTATTATTTTTCACATAATAACGTAAAAAGAGTTCATTTGGGATAATAGAATTTTCCAATATATAAAGACATTACCATTGTTACATGTTTTTTTATCAATAAGTTTTATTTATATAAAACCATTATAAATAAAATTTTAAAATTATTTATTGAAATTAATATTAAGGTGTTTAATATATAGGTTATAACTACATGATTATATTAATAAAATGACGATTCATAGAGATTTGGTGTTGCGTGTAACGCAAGACAAGTCAGTGTTGTGTGTTGCGCTAGATTATCGTAGTGTAGCGTATAATTAATCTTTAAATTATTGTAGAATTCAAAAAATAATAATATGAAATTAACTTATTCAATAAAAGATTCCTAAAAACTTAGGGTGTTACATTCTACGATGTTAAAATTAATTTCTTCCCTGAAATGTTTCAAGGTTATTAGTGAATTAATACTTTAATGTCCCTTTCACTGAATCCCACATCATAAAAATAAATTCTAAAACATAATTTTAAAATATAATGTTGGAAACATTATGGTTATCCAGTGTAACTCATAACTAGGTTTCATCTTGGTAGAATATTAGTGTAATGTTAAAATGTAATCTTGGAGAAAAACATGAATATTTATAGGGAGTGATTGAGGTCATAAATCACAAACAATTGAATGATAAATGGAATGTTTATGGCTTTATAGTCATAAATCTCTAATTATTTAAAAGGATATATGATCAAAAAAAATATAGGAAAATGATTTTTTTCTAGTTTTTTTCCTATATTTGACTAATTTCTCTGAAATGATATATTTGCATAATTTCAGAACAACCTCACCCTTTCTCATTCCATTATCAATTTCATCTTCACAAATTTCTCTAGAAAGTATGGTGAATTTATGATTTCTAATTCACTAATAGGCCAAGATTTCCATGATATGGCATATCATCTATCACTAGTTATCATCAACACAAATTTGTTCGAATGGGTTATCCAATATCCACAAATCCTCTTGTGGAGAGATAACACTTTATACTCAAAACATCATTCAATGTTTAGTTAAATATTCTCTAAAAAAACTAACAATATAGCCATTAAAAATTATGAAAATCCAAATATCTATAAGGAAGGTCAAAAAATTTAACAAAATCATCTCAATATTCATTCCTTATATATCATATAGTGCCTCTTATCTTCCACACACAAAACATATGAATAACTTCATCATGTATTCTCATGAAACTTGGTAATAGACTGAATTACAATATATCTATATAGAAAACAAGAATTTTTCCCTATTTCAATGTTTTTTGGATCTATTAACTAAATCTGAAAAATTTCTAAACATTATCAATGATAGCATAAAGCTCTTCTAAAAATTCACATGTTAATCATTTCTTTCTAATTTACATATACAAATCCAAAATATATTTATCCAAAAAATATTCTCTTATCATAAGAAACACATTAAGGGTTATCTTCCCTTAGTAAAAATATCACCTTCTTATGAAATCCCTTTTCCAGTCCATCAGAAAAATTTAACATAATCTTGTAAATACTTAGAGAAAAACATAAATTGTACAATCAAGGTATATTTCACAACTCATATAACCTCATTATTGAATAAAAATACATAAAAACATTTTTATTAAACTTCATAATAAATCCATAATAAAGATACGTCATCATATTACATAATACCTCTTTTATTCAAAATTTATCTCATGTTTCATCATAATCAACAACATAACCATTACTCATACCACCTTCTTAATTATTTATGGGAGCCTTACACTTAGGACATTGATTTCTATAATATCCATTCATTACACAAATATATCATTTGAACTTTTAGTATGACTTTGTAGGGACAATATTCGCTTTCATAGGACTAATCAACAATTAATTTTTTCCTTTGAAGTTACATGCTTTCTGTCCTAGTTCTCGATAGTCAAAAAATCTTCTTATTCCTCTAATAAATTCACATGGGTGATTATTTCCACATTCATGAAACAAATATAACATGATATTCCTTAGTTAATGGTTTCCAATACACAAAATCTCATCAAACTCCTTACTTATCTTCCTTGATGTGTCTAAGAGATTCTTAAGTTACACATTCTTAATCATGTTCCATGAAAACTGAAAATGACTGATCACGACATCTTTCACTCTAGTGACCATCCCATCTCACTTCTCGCCATAAATTTTATGTCACATTCAACGTTAAAATAGATCCTTCTCGATACCACCAATAACTAAAATGAAAATTCATTTTGTGAAAAACAATTATCATAGTGAAGAAACAAATAATCCTGAAAATCCACTTATAGGATGTCTAAATTATGACACATTTTTGAATATGTGATGATTTTGGTTTATCCTAGGTCATTTATAGACAAAATATTTTTAAATCCTTCATTTCTTTGTGAAGATTTGGTTTATTCCAAAATAATATCCCACAAGAGCATTAAAGTAGGTTTGTAGTAAGGCATGTTTTCGTGTACCAGGTTATGTTCTAGTCAGGCCCGATGAACCTTGCTAGATTTGTTACTCCTAGGTACATATGTTACATAACCACATTCATTTTCCTATCCATACATGGATTTATTTCTTGAAACCACTTTCTCAATCATTTTCCAAAATTCTAGAACATTTTCTTATACTTTTCTTCATCCTTATTTGTATCCATTGATACATCCCTTGAAATATACATAGAAATACTCCTAGATATCTCACTAAACATTCATCATACTTATTTCCAAAGTTAACTAAACATTTACTTTGATACCAACTTGGTCAAACCAATCATAACATACATAGACATTACATCATTTATTAAAAATACATAATATATTATAAAAACAGGCATTCAAAGACCATATTAGTTTAGTGCCTTTGGAAACATGGAAACATAAACATAGGTACATGAGTGAGATAAATTATCTCCCACTAGGTTCTCCAAGACAAGAACTAGTATTATATATATCATACATGAATTATTTCTTCATAACTTGGGTAGTAAATACTAAAATGTGAGCGGCATAATCTCCCACTAGTTTCTCCAAGACTAGAACCCCTATTAGATATATCATACATGATGTATATCTTCTTAAACAAGGGAAAAACAATAAAAGTGGTGATATTATGAAGGGTATAAAATGGAGATATGTATTAATAAACATGATAATAAGGGTGTGATAATGTTATAATATAATTAAGAGATCATACCATCAATATTAAAGATCATAAACATTAATCATGTCATAAATATTAGTAATTCATAAGGCATGAATCATAAAGAAAACAAGAGTGAAGACAAATAAATAATGACATAGGAATAAGAAATGTAATTTAGGAATACACATAAACATTTAATATCATTACTTATAATTAAAGACGCATTTCTTTAACTTATCGGGGCACTTCATGGGGACTACACGTATTGGTAGGGACACGCTACCATCCCTAGTCATAGTGCATTCTTTGTAAGGTACTGTGTTTCCCCATCTTCCCATAGTGGATCATGTTTCTTCATATTACATCTTTATAGTGACTAAACCTACTTGCTAGGACACACCACCATTCCTATTCGTAGTCTTTCCCTTGTAAGGGATTGGGTTTCCACAAATTACTATAGTAGATCAAGCTCTTAGACTTGATTGTTATCATTATCTAATGAAATATAAATATTTACCCAATACATTGGAGATATATATATATCTATCACCAATCTCAAAATACCATCATTTACACATGTTACACATGATAATAAAAATTTCATAATATCATTCCCCATAAAAAGAGATGGGTTTCATACACATCATATCATAACCCATTAAATGAAATGGGTGACAAGAACATGTAATGATATCCTACACTATGGAATAATAAAGGTTTCATAATATTATATTCAAATATTAACCCATGAAAATAATCGTGTTTCATAAGAATATAACTCCTGGATGATGAAAAAGTTTCATAAAAATATAACCTATGGAAATGAAATGGGTTTCATAAACACCATGAAATAAAAACATAATCAATTTAGGGACAAAATTTGAAAATATCCTTGGATAGATTTCTAGAAACGCATGAATAACACCAAAGGATGTCATCTTAGATGGAAAATAATTTGAAAATAACTCTTTAAAATATTTTCATGAGGAAAATATCAACTCTTATTTAAAAATTTATTTCAAAATATAAAGCCTTTTAAAAACTAATTTCATTGAAAACTATTTGTAAATAAGGAAATATCTATTGAAATAATTTTGAAAAACTTTTTATTTGAAAACATTAAAAAAATCCTGAAATCCTTTTGAGAAAATTGTTTTGAATATTTATAAAATATGCTTCAAAATATTTGAAATTATTTTCCTTGAAAAAAACAATTGAAAACATATAAATGATGTTTTAAAAATTATTTAAAACACCTTTTAAACCTAATTTTTATTCAATGGATTTTTCATTGATAACAAATTTAAAACAAAAAATTTAAATAATTTAAGAAAAAAGTTCATTAAAACAAATAAATTTGTAATATTCTAGAGTAAGAATAAATGAAAGGACGTTCATTATGGTGGTTAAACCTATAAATGTAGAAAATTCTTTTTCATTGTAAAAAGATTAGAAAAGTTTCTTGATAGGAAGAAGAAAAGAAGATTCCTTTTTAGGAAACCATTTTTAAATAAGATAAAACTTGGAAAACAATTATTTAAAATATCAAAGGATAATATTAGAATATTTTTGAATTTTTTTTCAAAAAAAACCTTTTTGAGTAATATGGATTTCTAACCAAAGGGATAGGTAAGGTCATACTTTCTTAAAAACACTTTCTTGGTCATCTTATCTTTCAAATAGTGGAAAGATGGTACCAATTCATGATGGTATAATTAATAAATAAATTATATGAATTATCATGTGATTTCTTGATATATGGATCGTAATATTTCATCAATATAGGTATTATAATAAACAATTTTGTTAAATTATGAGATTGTTTCAATAAACACTTACCACTTTGTGACATTGAATCATAATACCCATGTATAAAACTTAAATTACGTGAAGCTTAAGATATCATGAAAATAAATATATTCATGAGATAAAATTTTAAATTTCATTACATACACCATGTCAAATAATATGTTGTATAATAAAACATATGTCTCAAATAAGTAAAATTGAGTGAAAACTATATTTCTGATATAGTAACTTTTGAACAATAAAACCACATGAAAGAGAGACAATCAATTGATATGTAAATAACTATAATGTTATGAATAAGAATAATATAATACAATAATATTTTTTATATTACCTAGACAAAATAATCATGTGGTGAATATGGAATGCATATCCTAAAAATAAGAAGTTAGAAGAAATTCTCTTACCTTAAGTCTTGACTTTCATTGTACACATTCAAACATGCTATATAAAAAATTTACGATTCTTTTAAATATAACAAAGAATCATATTATTATATCTAATACACCATATTATTTACTTATGACATTATATTACTTATTTATTCTCAATTACATGTCAATGTAATGTTTCGGGTAAGAATTGGTTTGTATCTCGTATGTGTTTTAACTTGTTATTGATGATACTCATACTTAGATCATGATTTAAATATTTATTGAATGCAATATATTATTTTTATATCATATATATTATATATATATATATTTATATTTATATTAATCTTTAAAATATATAAATATTAAATAAAATACACCGTTCCGAGATATGATAGGTCGTACATATGGATATACACTGCTTTCGTTTTATTCTCGTATCGAAAGAAATAATTAAATTACATATATGTATATAAATATATAATTTAGTTTATTTATCATTATTATTTCATATATGTAATATATTTTTACTAAACTCATCCTTAATACTTTCCATCTAAATGGTGAATAAATTGCATCAATTTGAGGTGGTGGTTGTCCACACTTCCACAAACAAAGTTATCGTATTTACACAAAATGGAAATTATGAAGGTATGATTTTTATAATAACTAAAAAAATTAATTATATCATAAATATCATATATAAAATATAAAAATGTAGTTTACATAATAATTAATAACCATTGGAGGTGGTAATGGTAGAATAACAATATCGATTCGTGAGGTGGTAGTTCTACGTACACATGAACTGTATGTTTGTTACACGTTAGAGGGAAGTGTGTGTAACGGTAGAAAAAAATGTATAATAAAAACATATTAGTATATTGGGGATAATTATTTGATTATATGAGTAAGGAATAAAAAAAATTTAGGTTTTGGAGAAAGAAAATAACGAAAAAGTGCTTAATGAAGGACGTCGCCAGTTCTTAAGGTAAATCCTTTTGGTTTTCACAAAAGGGAATACTAGGATGGATTTCCTCCCAAATGGAGGATTCACATATTAAGGTATGTATTTTAGGATGTAAATAATGTCTATATTGGTCAAAAATAAGTTTCTTGAGAGGAGTGAATATGGGGGGATAGTTTGTGGCCTTTTATAGAGGAAGGAGGGGACATAATAGGGATTTTTTAAAACAAGATAGGTGTACCCACGTGTTTACCTAAGATATGTCCTAAAACATCAAAACAACTCTTTAATGGATATTTTACAGACTAAATATATCTAGATAATGAGTCTTTGAAAATTTTATAAGTCATCTTGGACAAAACATTTAAGTTTCTTTCCACTGGTATGCTTAATTTATTCTTAATCATTGTAATTAATTAGAATCACATTCACTTGTACTTTTTGTAAAACATTCAGTTTATATTATTAGACATAAATATTATAATTATTAGAACCATTTACGTACATTTTTGAAATTTAACTCACAAAAGAGTAAAATTTAATTTTAATGCTAATCCCACTGACAATATGAGAATGGGGTTTTTTGAAGTGAGAATGTTCAAAACTCTATTAAGATTTAACATATAAACTCAAAATAAAAATGATTTAAATGAAATAAATGGTATTAAAAATGTATAAATTATATATTTTTACATTTAAACCAACTTAAAATATAATTTAACAATATAAATAAAATACATTAAAAATTAATTTGGAAATAAAATTCGGTTGTTTTCAATATTCATCTAAAAAGAGAGTTTCTCAAAAAATACCAAAAATTCACCATACACTAATACTTACATTATGAATTAAAAAATTAATATTATTATATCTAATTAAATTCAGATTATTTTATAAAATATGTTTTTTTATTTCCCACAAAAGGACATAAAGCAGTTAATTTGAGAAAATAATATTTTCCAACATATAAAGACTCTTCAAATATTACATGTTTTATTATAAATAGGTTTTATTTATTTAAAACCATTATAAATAATATTTAAAAATTATATATTTCTATTATTATATGTAATTTTATGGAAATATTATAACTATATAATTATAACAATAAAATTTTTGTTCGTAGAAACATGGTGTAACATGTGATGCAAGCCATGTCTGTGTTTTGTGTAGCGTAAAATTATCTTATTTAGGCTTATAATGATTGATTTACATAGTATAGTGTGAAATTTCTGATATAAAATAAATTTAATTTATTCAAAAAAAAGTTTTAAAAATATGGGTTGTTTTCAGTTACTGATGTGAGAGGCTTAGACATTTGGATTTTGATATTAAATTAGGATTTTCTGATGAAAAAGTAATAGAAAAATATTAATTTGGATTTTGGTGAAATGTTTTAGTTCCAAGGAGTGGGGTCCTTTTGAAAAATCAAACATAAGGTTAGCTAATCATGTTGGTAATCATAAATACTGAAATCATAAAAGTGTGGGGCATTATTTTTCTACTAATACAAATGGTGATGAACAATAAATTATTTTGGTGCATGGTACATTAATTATTTATTTATATTTTTCAATGTATTATTTTATTCAATATCCACCCATTTATTTGTTTCAATAAAATTAGAAAGGGGTATGGAAATACCATCCCATTTAATGATGTAATTTGTTTTGGTAAAATCTATTAGGGGTAGTATTAATGAATCAAGAATATTTAGGAACCTTCTCATTATTATAAACAGAATATTTTTCCTACAAACCATATTGTATTTCCCATTATATATATATTTTTTATGGATGGTTTGGTATCATCTTACCACGAATAGATATATTTCATAGCTAAAATGACCATACTCAATTTTTAACATGTTATTCAATTCTTATAAATGTATTTTTTTTCATAGCTTTTATATGACATTATGAAGCTGAGAAATTGTTTAATTATAAGAGTGGAATTTATCTTGAACATGTTATTAAAATGATATAAATTATTCAAATTAGTTATTTGTTAGTAGTTATTGAATATACAAGTATAATTGCTAATTATTTTCCTTCTTTTACTTATTATTAATTGGTTTAGTTTATTATTAACATAGTGCAATACGCAAATACAATTTCAAAACCAGATTATCAAATCGATTTACACTAGTTGATTGAATTGAAAAATCATTGACATTAGTTTCTTGATAAGTATTTATTCCACCATATAACTTCACAATGGAGTAATACTACTTTTATTGTTAAAAATAAGTATTGTTCTATGAGACATTACATTGATTATTGTACAGTCAATAAAATCACTATTATGAATAATTATATATTTTCTCAAATCAATGACTTCTTTAATCTACTCATGGGATCAGAATAAATTTAAATGAATTATTTTAGGTCAGGGTATCACTAGATGAATTTAAAGGAGGAATAAATTTAAGAATGGAATTCCATTCTAGTAAGTAAATTTTTAGTGTGGGGTAATTCTATTATTGTTGATAATTTCACCTACTTAATTTATGGATCTTATTAATAGAGTTTTCAATGGGTATTTGGATAAATTCATTGTGGTTTTCATTGGTTACAAAGTAGATGATGCGTTATGTTGAAAATATAATGTATTATTATCTTGGATGCATTTGGAACATTATCTTTGGAATAATGGTTTTAAAAAATAGTCATATAAATTTTGTATTTAGAAACATCTTATATTGTAGATCACATATCACTACAGTCACCTTTTTCAATATAAAATTGGGATTCCCAAAATGAAGATCATGTTTTTCAAGACATATAAGAATTATTCAGTAAGGGTATTTTTCCTAATTATAATGCTAATAAATGAGGATTTGGAATATTTGGAAAGAGTTAATTATTATTTTATGATCATATATATTTGTTTTATATTCATCGTGGAATTATTATGATATATAGAGAACATTGGTTATATTATTTTTTTGAAGGTGTGATTAAAGATATTGCTGATTTTACCATGAAATGATTGGCATGTCAATAAGTTATATATGAGTTTCATTTACCAAATGGGATACATTATCCTTTTATTGTTCTAGAATATAAATGGAAAAATATAACCATGAATTTTATGATGGGATCACCAGATAAATTTCGATGTTGTAATGTGATTTATGTTGTTGTTGATTTTTCACTATATAAAAAAGTCATCATATTTGGGGTACTGTTTATTTAGGTCAACCTTATATATTTTATCTGAAAGAGATAATTATACTAAATGTGGTCCCTCATTCAATTTTATTTGATCATGATTATAAAATTTACCACACATTTTTAGAAATGATATCAAAATTAATTGGGTATAGTATAAAATATCAGAGAATCATTTCATCCTCAATATGATGAAAATTATCAATTAAAAATCCAGAATTTGTAAGATCGGATTCATGAATTCTCTTTATATTATCAAAGAAGTTAGGATTGAAATATTTCATTGGGGGGGTATTCTTATACTAATATTTTTTATTGTATTGTGCTAATAGAACCATTGGATTCATTATATGGAAGGTTTAGTTAAACTCAATTAGGTCATAATTCTTTCAGTGAAAGAATTTTTATGGGATGAGAATTGGATTATGAGATGGTTGATAAGGAAAAGATGATTTAAAACTATATGAGGTTAGCTCATAGTATATAGAAATTTAATTTAGATTACAAGAAGAAAGGCCTTTCATTTTAGGTAGTTATTATTTTTATTAAATGACCTCCTTGAAAAATGTGATATTTTTTAGTAAAATGAGGATTTATAGTGCGTGGTTCATTATAATATATGAAATTATAGAAAAAGTGGGGTCTTTATCTTACTCAATATCCTTAACTCCATTTTTATCTGAGATACATAATGTGTTTCATGTTTCCATTCCAAGGAAATATATACCTAATTTATCTCATATTTTAATCCCCTAGATGGTAAGTCTAGAAGAAAATAATTCCAATTAGGAAATATGATTTATGATTTTGTTTCCAATATAGAAGGTACTATGAAATTAGGTGATTCATGAAGTAATACTTTTATATAATTACCATACGACTGAACAAGTAACATAGGGGATTGAATAACATATGATTGAAAACTAACTTCAATTTTTTAATAAATATTATGATTTATATGTCTTCATTTTTTGGATTCATATTCATCATAGTTTTATATATATTTTTATAAAAGTTTTAAATCGAAAAAAGAATATTTTTATTTAACTAAACCTTTTCCCCTTAATTGCATAGTTTTACGTAAAAGATAAATTTCTAAATTTTATTAATTAACTTGGATAATATATTCTAAATTTTTTATATCATTTTATCAAATTTTCTTTAACATGAATTTTTTTGATTTTTTTGAAGAGAATTATTTTTTTAATGAATATTGAAAAATATCTCTTTTTTATATGTCATATTTTATTGAAAATAATGTAATTTAAAAATATCATTCTATTTTAGATTTTATAAAATTACAATAATTTTTACTTGATTAAAAATATTCATAATAACTCCATTGGAATCAGTATTATATTTTATTTTGGAATAAGTTCATTTGTATGCATAAAAACACAATTTTATAAAAAATATTTTCATTATTATTTGTGAAAATATATTAAAAGTAATTAATGATAATTATAAAAATTGAATCAAAAAATATGAATTCAAAATCTATAGTGATGAAGTTATAATTTATTAATAATTTCAATTTCCTTTTTGTTCACTATAAATAGTAACCATGGTGAAAATGTGTCACCACGGTAAAGGATAAATTTGGTTAATTAAGGTAAATTATTTCTTATAAGGCAACAAAATTTCAAATAAATTTTTATTGGATGGGATATATTTACCATTATCACATTTTATTCTAAATTAGATAGTTTTTCAGTTTCTTGACCATGAGTTAGTCATTTATAATATTTAAATGTTCAAAAAAAATTATAATCGTGCCACTCTCGTCACTTATAAAAGGGAACCTCATATACATTGTCCCTCATACATTTTCAGAACTCCATATCATCCCTATCCAACCCACATAGCTCCCCAAAATCAATCCACACATCCTATAGGTACCAATACCACAAAAAGTACAAACCTATAACCCATAATGTGTAATTTAATGAGGATTCCCAAAAAAGTGGTATAACTCATAATAGATTATTTTCATGTTTATTTTTTCTTCTATATCCATAAAATATTAATTAAACATAAAAATAAAATATCATAACTATCCTCTATAATAATATATTTTATTTTGTTATTTAAACCCCCATTTTCAAATTCGTTTCCGTCCAATGGAAAATGAAATTATTGCTCGTTTGTGTGTATAGAATATCGTATTCATGTAGTGATGTGTTTCATTTTTAATTACTGCCTCATATGGATGGTTAAAATGTTGTATCAAATGATTATTTTTCATATTTATCATATAAATATAATTTTATAATGGTAATATTTTACCTAAATTCATACCCCCCCCCCATATGTTCGAAATTGATAATGTCGCTCATGCGTACGTGGGTACTACCACCTTCGCAAAGTGATGTGATCCATTTTACATTATCTGCACACATTATTGGTCATATGGACCGAAATAAATAATTGATATGAAAATTATAAAATTATTAGGTTTTTTGAAATTAAAATATTATTTACATGATTCTTTTTCCACCTAATAGAAAAGTAAAAACATCACATATTTGTATGGGTGGTCTACCCCCTCCATAATGTGATATATTTCATTTCACAAGACTTTTATTCATGTGTAATTATAAAATATTATTTCATATATAAAAATGATAATTGTAATATTTTATTGAATTTATATCTAAAGGAATCATAATCCCTTTGACAATGATCAGTGCAACTATGTCGTTTTGAGTTTATAGACTAAATGACCTCAAAATCTCTAGTATGAACCAAACTATATTAGTAACCAAATAAATCATATAAATAATATAATTAAATAGAATACTAATAATTAAATAAAAAATAAAATGTTTATTAATAAAGTTTAAAACTAATATGATTTTATTATTTATGATTTAAAGAATGTGCAAAGAAAGAAATAATATATTTTTTTTATTTACTTCTAAGAAATATTTTTCAAATGATTTAAACTCTTTCTATAATATATAAATTTTCTTAAAAATGTTCCTAAAATTATATTAGTTATACATAAAAAATTTCTAAAATTATTTTTCAACAAATCGTGAGATTATTTATTATTTATTTAAATATGAATATTTTAAACATTTATCATACGATTCATTTTGACTTTTTATAACAAACTATGAATAATATTTTTTAAATTTATATAGGTTGACCACATTTTCCCATTTTTATATTCACTGTTCATATTTTATCCTCTCCTCTGTGAGAAAATGGTTTTTAAATTAATATAATATTCCCACTCTTCTGAGAGTTTTTTCATTTTTTAATATTTTTTTAATAGGAGAAGATATTTATCATTATTTTTATGTGAAAATGGAAGGTACATTTCTTATGGGTTTAAATGAGTTTTTTATTGGATTTTATCATGAAAATTTTAAATCTTTGAATTGTTTTATCCATGTAACCACTCTTTTTAATTATAGATAATGATTAGTGAGCCTAATATAGCTCATGAAAATTGGTAAGACCAATATAACTATCCAATTATTTTGGTAATGATGCAACATTTGAATCTGAAAATATAGGAGATGACTGAGATGGTTACTCATCAATAACATAATTTTATACCTTTATTATAAAATGGGATAAAACATGATAGAACATGTTATTAGTATGATTCTCTATGATACCTATATTTTTCATGAAAAATGTTTTGTATGGAAATATTTTCATATCATGAGTTAAGGATACTATGAATGAGATTAGTATTTTTTTAAAAGGAATATTTTCATGTGTCATAACATGCCTTGGGATGCCTTCATGGTTTCATAATACATCATAATGAGTTTAAACAATTTTTATTTATAATATATTGGTATTAACTTACAGAAATGTTTTATTTATGTGAAAAAAAATTTACTATAAAAAAGTTAAACATACTCATCGGTTTTCATCTTATTTCACAAGACTAAAGAGATGATTATGAATTATTATTCTCAACCCATATTTTAAATTTTTTTCACAAGATATGAGGAGGTTTTAAAATTTTTCTGAGATCATTTTTCCCAATATGTTAACTCCTCTTAAATTAAGCAAAAGTTTCCTGAATGAAAAAGTGTTGTAATATTCAATCTCTTTATTTATGGTGAAATTGTAGTATGTTTTAAGGGTTTAACTATTTTATGTAATTTGTTTCCTAATTATATAGAAATAAAAACCAAAAAAAATTCTTAAAAATGTAATAAATTAAAAAACATAGATTAAAATATTATAAGTGTTGGTTGTTTATGTTACTTGTCATTATACTATATGTCCTTTATTATAACTCCCAGTTTATGTTATGTTTCAATGGGATGATATTACAAATATGAGAAGTCTCATACCATTATAATTTTTCTACCCTTTGAGACTACAAATACTCTTACTCACCATCAACTATGATAAAGGAAAGTATTCCCCTAAACAACACCATTATTATTAACATCCATTAATTGTGATTAATTAAAAATTATAATTGGATTTCAAACCTTCCAAATCGAAAACCATAAACTAAAATTATTCCGAGGATTTTTATGACAATATCGAGGGAAATATCTTCTCATTTCCACTTTAGAATCAGTGATGAGAAAAACTACCCTATTTCTAAGAGATCTTATCCCATTTAGTATAGAAAATTAAAATATCTAGAAATAAATAAATAAAATATCCTTCTTCATAAACAATGAAAAAATGTGATTAATACTTCATAGAATATTTAGTATTTAAACCCCATATAAAATAGTGTAATTATTTAAAAGGTTTATTCTTTAGATCCACAAGAACTTCTTTCCTCTCGTCTATAGAAATAACTAAATATAGTTAACTTTTTTATCCATCAATGATGTCTCAATCATTTCATGAAACAATAATCCAATTAAATTAATTATAAAATTAATTATTCTCATTTTCATTCTTTGTTAAAATCGATATCATGTTAAGATTATATATTAAGATATTGTCCATCATTTATTTCTACCAATTTATTGAATTCTATCAATAATTCAATTAACCATCGCATATCTGATACAGATTTTATGTATGATTTATTGTATTCTTACTGAAATCATTTACAACTGAATTTATTTTTTTCTATAGATAATATCAAAATAAAAATTTTAATTATACTCAACTAATATACATAATATCATATTGATATCATTTTGTGAGAAAGTTATTTTATAATCTTATTCTTTTATTACAATATATATCTAAAATTAAAATATAATTTCTGTAAATCATCAAACTAAAACCAAAACCATATAATCTTATGTTGTATATAGGGTAACTATTTTCTAATAATTCAACTACTAATACCCTTATAAAGAAACCATTCTCCCTTAAGTCAAAACATTCAAAAAAACCCATTTTTATGCAACATAGTATACCTTGTAACCAATTATTGATTCAAAAATTGAAAAAATTAAGTGTAAACTAAATCTCCTCTTAAATTCCTAAAATAATTCAAAACAATTTATACATTAATCAATCATTCCACCTTTTAGATTAATGGTTTTTAGGATAATATAGATTCATAAAAATGATATTAGACTCTTGAAATATCACAAAAAGCCTAAAAACTAGTTTTAAAATTGTTTCTTATATTTTCCCCAAGAATCAACCAATTTTACCCTCTTAAAATTAATAATAATTCATATATAAAAATGAAATTTCCAAAAAAACCAATTAAGGAATCTAAAAATATATTTTAAGGATATAGAATATATATTATTCTCCTATAGATTTAATAAAATCAACTCTATTTACTACCTATGATCTACATATGAGCTTGAGTTTATAATGAATTCATTAAAAAATATATCCTCAAAGATGTCAAAATACTTCATTATGATTCAATTCAATATTTTCATGAATTTTATAATAGTATTAGTAAATCCAAATGGTATAAAAAACTCTATAATAGGTATAATGATAATAAAAAACCATTTCTATAAAATACAATTAATTTAACCTTTATTAAAATCATCCAAACCAAATTTTAATCATTGAAAAAAAATAAGATACAATGAATTGAAAAAAAATTCACAGTAAAATAATTTGTGTACCATCACTTTGTTATGTTTTTGGAATTCAAAACATGATTTCATGATAGAATTGGGTATCCTAAAAGTCAAACCACTTTTTTTCAAGGTGAATCACTAAGTAAAGTTGATCGTTTATAATCATGATTTTCTAAATGTAACTAAAACAATAATTTTTTTTCTTAAGATGAGATGGTAATATATCAAATTCATAATTACAGGATAAATGAAAAAACCAATATTTCTCTTAAGAGGTAATCCAAAAAATTCCTCTGGAAAAAAATTAGTTATTAATTGAAAAACCATGGAAAATGTGGCTAGTTATTTTATTACATTTTTCATAGTGTTAACACTTCAAACTAGCTTTATTTTTAGTCCAAACAGAGGAAAATAATCTGAGCGGGTGTTAATAAGAGTTTTTTGTTTTCATCAAATGAATCTGACCAATGATATTATTAAAAAATTAATAGTATTATTTCTCTCGCAGATAATAAATATGAAGCAGTATAGCACGTAAATATATACAAAACAAATATTTAATTTTTTTCATCCAAACATAGCCATTCCAAGTATCATACAGGGAATCTGGGATAATTTCTAAGGTTTTCAATGCACACTACATGTATCTTATAATTTAAATTGGATTCACTGATTATTTATGATTATAACACTCACCAAATAATGAATTCAAAACTCTAAATTTCATTGAATTCACACTACTCCTATAAGTGAAAATGAGTTAATATTTATTTATTGTGAAAGTTATCAAACCATCAATGGTTTATAAATAATTTCATAATTCATCCATTTTATGAAACTCCTTAATCGTCTAGAGATATAACTTCATGGATATCCCTTTATCCTCTCACCAACCTTCTAGCATAGATATGAAATTATTCTTTTTCCCAAATGGTCTTTCCTTCATTTTTATATGGAAATATATCTCTTCAATACTAACATAATATACATGATTATCCATTATATTATCAACAATATAACTCAATTATAATGGGAAAATTCATCTAAATTATGTCTTCAAATTTACATCATGGAAAATTGAACTTGGTTTTTCTTTAACAAGCACAACATCTAATGGGCCTCCATCCATGGTGAAACCATCACTTATAAGAATAATTAAAATTTTCATATCCAAAAAAATCATGGTTAAACAAATCCAATAAAAAATTAAATTAATTGATTAATTATTGTTATATTCTTATGTATCAATGATTTACAAACAAAAAACATTCTTTTCTGAACAACTCAAAGTTATCATTTTAAAAATGAAGAACCATATCCCTATATATATGCACCTAGAATTCACTAGTTCCCCACCATAGAACAAACCATTACCCATGATACTAACCCTATGAATAGTATAACATGAAGTATCTGCCTCAAAATCTTACTTGATACATGATGGAATAATAGGATATTAGTTAATCA
Organism: Viscum album; assembly: GCA_963277665.1. NCBI lineage: Eukaryota > Viridiplantae > Streptophyta > Magnoliopsida > Santalales > Viscaceae > Viscum > Viscum album. The sequence continues at coordinate 1,121,590,366 of OY728120.1, forward strand.
TATATAATTTGGATTTATTCATAAAAAGAACCAAACTCACCTTTTATAGCTACTGAATTTTTAATTTCTAGACCCACTGTATCATCGTATCTTCCATTACGGTGTAATTTCTATTACAGTCTTAAAACACTAATTTGATATGAAAGCCTCAATGGTTTAATCAATGTATTTATAGTCTTCTGTTTGTCCAATATAATGAACAGCTATAACATTATCTATAATCATCCAAAACAACACCAATCACCCGGGCATAACATATAATGATTCTCATTAACTCTTCTCTACATACAATGTCAAAAAAACACAACCCAAAAATACTACAAATATATATTTTTCTAATAATCCACCTATTTGGGATTTTCAAAAACCCTTCAATGTATAAAAAAATATTTAACTGAAACATTTCTAACTAACATGAAACATATTTTGGACCCTTTAATTTTCATATAGTATATCAATGACACACTAATCCAGCATTATTCGGTCCCATTTTTGAAATTAAGAGTTATATAAAAATCCCATCATAAAAAACTCTATTGATCAATATATATATCAACATATGTTTCCTAGATTTTCTACCTAAATGTATAATGGAAATATTCAATCCATTTTAAATATTTATTATTTGATATATCCCACTTTATTAATAAGAAAAAATTAATTTCATCCATCCCTACCTCAAATAAATAATAGATTCATCCACCTTTATCAATGATACAAAAGATAAAATTTATAAACTACCATCAGAGAGGGTTGTAAATATAAATTTTTAATACATGAGAATCATCATATGTTTCTCAAAATATAAACTCTCATATGGGAGTGGGGGTCACTTTTCCCAACCATCAATATATATGGATATTTTTGGATGTAATTAGAAAACTGATTCCACTTTACTGTAAAAAATATTCTTTCTAGGGGATCTATTTTATACCATCCAGTATGACAAGTGGAAAACAAAATTACATGTTTTTCAACTATCATGTATCATACACTGTACATTATTTTCCTAAATTCTATCACATATACCATTGTTCCATCTTCATACCTTAAAATTTTCATCTATGTTGTAATTAACATTGTCATTTCCACATAACCATTTTATTCCATATCTTTTCAGTATCAATTTGGACTATTTAAATTAGGGAATAAAATTTTCATTCCAATATTGAGCCCCTATAAAGTAAAGAATAATTTTAACTAGCCATTAAATAACAAATCAAAATTATATCACCTGAATTATATAAATTGGTTTCAATATGATTCATTTATTCCTTCATAAATTACTGCATCCACATTAATGAGAATCAACACACAATGATCATTATCCTTCTGAATGTTTATTTTATGATCAACCATTTCTCACTAAAATTCATGCCTTTTAAAATTTTTATGAAGCCTATAAAACCAATACCTTGGTTCTTGATTCATCCTATATAGTTCCCTTCTCAACCAATATAACATTCTCTCTTATTTTATAATAAGAAAACAATAATATTGATTGAGGTGAACTTCATACATCATAAATCTTCTATTAATATCTAATATGATGTTAATTTATAACACCATGATAAAATTTTATATTAATGTTTCACATGTTAATATATTTTCTCATATTTAGATATGGGACCAAATGTTCCATTGATATTAATTCCTTTTATTTTGGAATATACCTTGTTCCCCATTCATTCTATGATCAGGAAAAATGTTTTATTAACATTTAATTTTAAATGAAAAATTCACTTGGTGACAATGAATGTTTTATCTTCTATCCCTAAAACAATTTTAGAAGAATGAATCTATACAATTTTTTTAAGATCATCATGGATCTTATTCATTAAATTTCCAACCTTATACCCCTCTAAAAAACTATTTAACCATACATATGACATGAGTGATGTTAACTTATAATTTTTATTCTTTTGAATTGCATTTGAGTAGTGTAATCACTATCGATGTTCTGTGAATTGATCTTAATAATGTTTATTGCCTTTTTAAATTTCATAGATGTTTCTATATTTTCCTTATAAACAGTTTCCTATTCTAAATCATCCAAATATGTCTTTTTTCCCTAGTTTACCAACATCATCCTCACATTACTTTATAATTTCATCACAATTTTTCATAGTAAATTTCTCACTGGATTGAAAATTATACTCATTTTACAATACAGAAAGGTATTTCGATTTAATTATTTTTAAAATAGTTATTTATAACACTTATATTCCATAATCATGGTTGGGTATTTAAGAAATATACCTTTATTATTTTGATCTTAAATATTATTTTTCTTCTCTTTATTTAGAATAAATCACTTATATCTAAATATACAAAAGTATTTAAAAATTTTATTCTCTTAATACAAAATATTATAAGGTGTATTCACTTTATCCATACTCAAAAAATACATCTTTGATATATAGAACAATGTGAATACTATTTTAATATAATAAATCATCAATATATCACTCTCAATTCAGAGTTAGTACCACTAAAAAAAATTTCCTTATCCTATACATATCGATATACTCTTCCACATTATTATTAGTAAATTATATTCTATAATAAATATAAAATTTTGATATTTTTCCTTAAAATCATCTTTAAAAACTTTTGATAATGTGGAGTACACTTCAACACTTTGTATTTTTAAGATATAGACATTAGAAACACCATTATATTATAATGGTTTTATGAATAAAACATTAAACCTTTTTCCATCCATTAATTGGGGTGGTATTGCTCTATATATGTCAATATGAACTAAAAAAGAAAAATTTATGACTACATGTCATTAATCTTGAAATTATTCTGAATAATTTATCCCTTTGACAAGTATCGAAAATATTATTATGATCATTTTTTATTTTAAGGATATAAAAAGATCCATTGTTCTTCTCTAAATATTCCTATGATATTTGGATTAAGAGTGTATGACCTTTTTTCTACAAAATGTTATATTCTATAAAATATAGAAAACACATGTTAACATCTATACCAATGAATTATAGATTCTTGTTCATGTTATTTCCATGCATCAAAATATTACCAGATCATTCTTTTGAAATTAATTCCTTCTTATTAAAATTGAATTTATGTCAAATTTAACATAATTAGAAAACACTTAGTATGTTGTGAGAAAGATCATAAACTACTATGAAACTTGTTTGACTCAATATTTGCATCATATTTTATATTCTATCATAAAAATAATCTTTAATCATTAATCATTTATAAAACAAAAAACGTCATCATTTTCATATATGATGAATTTGATAGGATCTCTATTTCCCATCAGATGGGATGTTCATCCACAATCTGGGATTGATAATTTTAATCAATTTGTTTTTCATAAATAAATATCATCTATGTTAACCGTAACATCTCTTATTTTCATTTTCATCCCCACTAAAAATCTTTATTTAGTAGGGAGTGATATTTTTTAACATTCAGATGCATTAGATCATCCTCATCTTATACAGATACAAATTGATTATGATTTTTCATCAAAATTGAGGATTATTATTTATTCAAAAATATTCATTTCATTGTCTTTCTAAGAATATCTCCTTATAACCATGGTGAGAAATTTATAGCATTGTAACCATAACATTAACACAAAAAACAATATTAAATAAAACAACCAAGGATATAAATCGTTTTCCATCTATTATTGTTTCTCTTATTCCACAAAGTGTATTTTGTATGGAACATATATATTATTTATTCTATATTTTACTATAACAAAACCACTAGATTTTTGGTGTATTTATTCATCTCTTTACTAACCTAATTATTTTATTTTGGGTCTTAGGGGAGCCACTCAACTCAACAGTACTTTAGTTTGTGTGTTTTTGTAACACTGCATCAACAACTAGTACTTTTCTTAAAGAAACAACCCTCAATATATTTACCTTTTTTTAAATGAAGAAATATTTTTTAAATTTTGGAAATTCCTTATTTGAACTCTATTTTTATTTATAATTCCATTTATAATTCATGAACTAAAATAATATGATGTCACTTCTGGAGAAAGATGTATTTCATTATCATCAAGCTCCATCAGAACACTTCGACTTCACCATCAAGTTCATTAAACCATTTGACATGGTAATCTGGGGAATCATTCCAAATATATATACATATATATATATAAACTTGTCAGTTATTCTATTTTTAGATCAAAATGTTCCTCATTTTCAATGTTTTCTATATTTCTCAATTTGATCAGTCAAATTTCATCCTTCAACTCATATTTTCCTTTCTTAATTAGATATCATCATTTCCAACCCTCTAAATCAAAATTTTTCCACCATAATCATCTATTTCATTCTTAAATCCTAAAATTCACTAAATATTAATTAATTTATCATATCTACGATTTAGTTGTGAATATAAAATTTTAGATTTGGAGACTTCCTCATTGAGGTATTTCTCATCATTAATTTTTTCATCATCAGTTTCTTCCCAACTAGTATACTCTCATAAAATCGGGTTCTTCTTTATAATTAATTTATATCCTAAAATTACATTTCCAATAAAACATTTTTATAATATATTTATAGGTACTTTTTAATCATCATAATTTGTTAATTAATTTGTACAAATTATAGGGAAATATAAATCCTTTCAACACTAAAATAAAAAAAGAATCTTGGATATTAATTATTATCTTTTTTTTGAATTAAATAAAAGTAAATACATCACCTTGTAGACATCCCCATCCCCAAGATAATCACATAATATGAGTTTATTAATATAGTTGAATTCAAATTAATAAGAGTTCTCTTGGAAAAGTACTCATCTTAATTATTCCTCCTCTCTTATTCAATGATACTTCTTTGAAGATTATCAACTGTGACCCCATTTGATCCTTTTCATCAATTACTGAGACCCTATAATTGTATTTTATTAGAAATTCTATCATGATCCTCTTTATGAACTTGATATATTAATGTGTTTCTAAATTACATTTCTTGTCTTCCATAATAATGTCTACTCAATCAAAGAATTATTCAATGAAACCCATAAGATATATCCGAATGTCCTAATACATGTTCTATAAAACATAAAATTTATCATTACAAACATTATCAATTAATCCGTGGTTGGGGGTATATTTTTCCCACATTTTGTGTGGATATTTCACCAAAATTATATTAAAGTATATTTCATGGGAAAAATATCCCCCAAAGGTCTTCAAAAAGTTGGCATTAGCATCAAGATCACTTTGATCTTTCTTAGAAAATTATATTCTTTCTATGTAGATCAAGATCACATGTATATAAGTAATATAGAAATTCATTCCGAATGATTGAAAATATTTTTTAACATATTTCATTCATTATTGACAATTATATTCATAGATGATCCAAATTCCATTGTGATTGATGAAAATTAAAATTACTTCATAGAGAGAATACTCCACTAAGATCCTTCATACATAATACCACTTTTGGTCAAAAGATAGGTAAATTTCTTGAGAGTAGAGTAGATTAGGGTATATAAATTTCTTAATATAAACACTTAAAATATTTGGAACAAATCTATCCCTATTAATAATTATGAAGTGATAATTAATGTAATTAGATACATAAGAATGTTTTATTTTCTTCTCCAAAACATATCTAATATAAGGGTAAAGCCATAGTGATGAGTTAATGTACTAGAATCACAAAACACACCACTCATTTCCTGAAAATTAGATAAGTTTCATTGAACATCAATGATTAAAATCCATAAAATTAATATAACTCCTTATTATAAATAATTCAAAAATACCATTATTCCTAAAAGAAAAACCATATGGGTCTTTACAGAATAATTATAATATTTCACCATCAATAGTGTCTCAAAAAGTTCTTTCTACAACAACATTTTAAATATCTATGATCATCAAGAAGTATTTACTCAGGTATACAACTACAACTTCTCTCTTACATTTTATCATAGACCTAGAATATGTCCATTCCTTAAATATTCCTTCCCTTTTTAAATAGAAATATATATATCTTTAATTTCTCAGAAATATCCAAGTTTAATATTTAATTTTTTATCAATTTTACTAAATCAAAATAACAAAATTCAACCAATTAATTCATAAAGTACAACATAAAATCTACCCTAAATGTATTTCTTAAGATAACTAAAATATAGAAACAATCAATAACAGAAATTATATATAACTCTCCATATTTGTGGAATCATTTCCATTTTCATTCTGTAATTCCTTTCACCTCCAAGTTTAATGGGATTTATTATACAAGTCACAAAGAAGCTCAAAGTTCCCCTTTAACTAACTCACTACAACATGATAATCCTTCTATAGAATGAGCTTTAGTTCTTTCTAGAATGATAGATACCAGCACACACTACTTAGAAGTACATCATATCCCACTATAGCCTAATTTATCATTAATAATTCCAGGTTCATTATTATGTGGATTTTTTTTACCTCCAAACAAGACTATTTACATCATGACATCCTTCTATCAAAATGAAAATGAATTAAAAAACTCTAGACATTCCTTCACCTAACATTCCTATACTCACCGCAACTACGCAAACCACTCCACCTAATACCCATCCAATGAACCAACTATCTTGAAATAACTATCTCATGACATAACCTAACCCAATATAGTATGATCCAATATCTTCAAATAATTTATCATTTTGATTCATCCTTATATATCACATAACTCATATTCCATATCTTTAAACTTATCATCTTAGAGACCTACTATATCATTGTATCTTCCTTAATTAAACATTTCTCTTCTATCCAAATAACGTTAATCTACAAAAAAACCATTTTTTAATGATCACAAGGGTTCTTTGATTTTTTTAATAATTGAAAAATTATTATATATTTATCCATAGTTTTCCAAAACTAAGCCAATCACAAGCACATGAATTATAAAGCCTCTTTGGATGTATTATCTACGATTATTTTCAATAAAAAAACTTTGAGAAATCTCCAACGACATTATTTAAAGAAAGAATATATATTTTAAATATTTATCCATTATTCTAACTCTATTATAATAAATATACAACATTCCTTTGTAAGAGTGGGTAGTCCAATATAACACCATGAAAAAAACTCTTTGACTATAGCATTTTTTATGTTAATTCTTATTTGTCAACTGGTCTATATTGATACTAAAATCAAATTTTTAACTCATGTATTGAGAATACATTTTATTTGTTTAATATTATTTATTTTAACCAAATAGGATAAATGATTAAATACATGAAAAAAATCAACCCCAATTCAGTGAAATTTACATTCAAATATGGATGTTACTCTACTCGCAATCCCAATTCATCTACTAATTATATTTAGATAAATGAATATAGTGAGAAATAACTTTCAAAAATATTATTACATGATTTTTAACATAAATATCCATTAAATATAACCCACTTATCATGGGGTCTAGTACCATTTGGAGGTTATGATCATAAAAAATCAAGGTGAGAATAAAATAATAATCTTTTTTTTTCAACATAATGAGATCCTACCTACTTTTAAGAATCTATAACTATGTGGGATAATATGGGGAATTCATAAACAAAATGGGTGAGCTAAAATTTCTTGTAATGAAATTAACATGATAAGAAATATTAATATATGAGTCAAAGGTATAACATGATATCAAAAAAGATAATTCTCATAACAATCACAAGGAAGCGTAATATAAAAAACATGGTTTCATAACACCATGTAATCATAGGGAGTGTGGAAAAAAATATAGCATGACACAAAGATGAGTAAAGTAAAACTTCCTAAACAAAATCACATTTTGGGCAAATTCCCATAATGGATTAGGTTTACTAGCTAATCCCTCACATGATGCCTCACGAGAATAAAGTATTACCAAATGCAATAGAGAGCTATCTAGGTGTACCCATCATAACATATTCATGATCTATGAGTTCAACATAAATAAAATAAATTATAAGTGATAAACTAGTAATATTCTGTGGAATTAAAATCAGTTTTTTAATCATTCTTAATATCATAATCAAAGGAACATTTTTAATGAAGGGTTCAAAAAAATCATCATGAGGAATGTTACCACATAAAAGGAATATATAATTGTATAGGTATGTATGTGAGAGAAATATATACAGCATTTAGAATCATTCCATAAAATTATATAGAGAGATAATGTGATTAATAGATATAAAGTTCAAAACTCAAAGGAAATGGTGGTTTAGAGAGACCCCTTAATATATCATATATCTCATATAACCCAATCCTCCCCCGATGATGAATTAGCTGGCCGATGTCGACCGCGATAGCCACTCCCCCGATGAGGGAGAGGGGATATACTACTACTCAGTTCCATCTCCCTAATCAGAAACGGTGGTCAGAGATTCTGGCCATCGAGATAGGCCCGAAGGTTCCTAGTTTCTCAGAAGGTTTTCCAGTGGTGGAAATCTCCTCACTGGAGTTTTCCCTCTTCTCGGATCATCTTGTCTTGGCGCTGGTTGCTCGCTTCGAGTGAATATGTCCATATTTTCATGACTTTTCACTACATGTCAGGTCAGCATAGGGTCTAAAGAGCTTTGTCTCGATCAGTCTTCTAGATTAAAAATGTTTCCTGCTACTGTTTCAAGAGAAGGAAGATTCTCTGGGGGCTTGGTCACGCGAATGCTGATTGTTCGGTTCTTTTAAATTACTTCTGTTTCGATTGTTGATTGAATATCACATGGTTCAGAATCCGTATACGGCTACGATGTGGGTGCGCCTACTAGGTTTAACCATCCCATTTTTCAATCCTGCAATTTTACACCTGGTAGGGAATTCTTGTGGTAGATTCCTGTGCTCGGATATACGTTCAAAATCACTGCAGCATACCGCTTATTCCCACCTATGTGTGTAATATGACCTATTAAAATATCTCCATGACATTATCTGGATCAGTATTTCAGGGGAATACTAGTTAAAACAAAAGGTGATTTTTTAAGAGCACTCTCTTTTATGTGAACACTACTGCCGGCAAGGACACAATTCTTCTGTGTGTTGCACAGCGGTTTGTAGTAATCCCCTGGCTGCATACCCAATGGAGGAAGTGCAGTGAGGTTGGCCTTCCAATGTCTTTGGGGATGTCTTGGGTGCTTCCCATCCGAACACCCATCTCCCTATAGCTAAAATTTCTGAGTTCCATTTTGATACGTGGGGAGACCCAAACCCTCTAGCGGGTAGTGATCTCCACGATAGTAGAGTGATGATTAGGAGGACAATGATTCCAATAGATTGGCAGGTAACTAATTTGGGAGGAAAAGATGGGCAGTCCAAGAAAAGTAATTTTGAAGCGAGGACTGTATGTATGTATGATGTTCCAACAGTTAGGGGTGAGATAAGAAACTCCCAAGGGGAGGTGTTAATCTCTCCCAAAAAACGGGGAAACAATGGCAAAGAAAAAGTACATCCTAATGTACAACCGGGAGTAGAGGGGACCCCGGTGGCCCAATTCTGATTCGGGCCACTAGGAGAGGATGTCCCTAACTCTAAAGAAGACAATTATTGGATAGCAGTGAGATCCAAAAAGAAGATGAAGTAAGTTTGAGGTTTTGAAGCAAGTCACGTGATGGACAATATTTCTTCTCCTGAAAAGTTTTTTATTAATGGAAGAGAGATTGATGAAATATATACATCGGCTTCTGACTAGGAATCAGATGTCCTTGTTGAAGGTTCTTTTCGCTTACGCAGGAAGAAAGGGAAAAAATAATTTCTAGACTTTGGGGACTTTCCAGCACCAGCAAAGAAGAAGACCAAGAAAAAGAAAGACTTTTCCAATCTTTCTAAACCAATGCTGACTAGAGCAGCGGGAGGGAAGGGAACTTCCCAGGGAGCCATGAGCCAAAGATTTTAGGGAACCTTTACATCAAAATCCCTCTCAGACTCCATCCCCTCGGAGGTGGGTGTAAATTTGGGTGATCATAAGGGAGATACTATGAGACCTCTGGTTTTTAATGGAAAGATGATAACGGCATTCAGTAAGTTCAAGAAGGCTATAAAAGAAGAGATAAGTAGGTCAACAATTGGGGATTATGACTTGGAAACAAAGGAGTGGTAGATACCTGAGTAGGGGAGGTATCCATAGAATCTCAGCCAAGAACAGATGGTGTGGTACACATCTCAACTTGATGTCTTATTCCTAGATTTTGTCTCTCCGGTTGATATGGACTCATTTATTGAGTTGATGGATTCTATTGTAATCAAGTTAGAGGGTTTTGTCTCCTCACACCCAGATACCAACATCAAAGACTTAGCGTGAAAGTACTAGGCTGATCCAGCTGGGTAACCTATCTAGTGAGTTATACTTTTGTATTTTTATTTTGGTTGTTTTTTCAATAGTGGCTTGTTTCTTTTGTGAGGTCTAACTATGTTCCCCAAGTGGGATCTTTTTAAAATCAAATAATAATTTACTCTGGAGGAGGAGATACCCCATACCTTGGTCTTAATTCATTACATGAATTCCATATATTAATATATAATAAACTTATGTTAATTATTTTCTTTCTTAATAGCCCATTTTGTTTCACTTTTCTATTTCAATTTTGTATTCAATTTCATAACCAATTAATTTAACTTCTTATATTTTTTATTAATTAGTTAAAATGTGAAAAATCACTTGGAAAGTTGAATAATGTCAAATATTTTATTATTTAATAATATAATAAATCTAATAATGGTATAATTATCATTTTATAAATAAATTACATTTTCAGAACAAATAATGATGAATGGTTATGACAGATGAATTATGTTACAATCACAAAGATGATAAGTCATATGTACGAATAAGTAAAATTCCCATTTTTCAATGATCATTATGAAAAGAAATAAAGTATTACTGTTTCATTATTTAATGATAATCATATAATAAATATAATATTATTTCGTTCAATAAATTCTCATATACCATCCATGTGATATAGTAATAGTAAAATGAATTACAACACTTCGCAAAGTGGTATTCTTCTATACACATAAATGATATTATCAATTAAAATGGCTGGTAAAGTATGAAATTATTTGATATATTACTTTTCTATTATGCTTAATGTGTCATTATTATTATATATAAACATTACATTAATAATTATTAATGTAAATTTAAATTTCATGTGAAAAATGAATCATATTTGTTTCAGTGGTGGTAGTTTTCCATACACACGGACGACGTTATCATAATCCCCTAGGAATGGAAAGTTAAAAGGTGTATGTGATATTATAAATATAGAATTTTAATTATGTAATAAAAATAGTATATATATATATATATATTAAATAAATCATTATATCTATCCTTGATGTGGTGATGAAAAATGAATTACATCAGATCAAAAGGTAGTAGTTTGTCGTACATTTGATCTATATTTATGTTTCCCATTTGAGGGAGGAGGAAATGATTGTAGGTCATGACCATAAAATAAAAACAACCCAAGAGATGGAAGATAGTTATTTTTATATAATTATGGTTATATAATATTTTAATTAGGTTGAATAATGGATAAAACAAAATTCATGGTTAATAATGATTCCTCTTCTCCTAGAATCTTCATTACAATTTCAACAAAATCATCCCTAGATTAGCTTTCTGATAAAAAGAAATCCTCTAGGATGTTCAGAGGGAATAAATTTAGTTATTCAGTCATGAAATATCTAAACCAATGGGTTTTTATTTTGTGAATAAATGACTAGAGTGGTTAACATTTATAAGTATAGGATAGGAAACAATTTGATTTTTCTTAAACAATTTCACCCACATTTTTCACATGACAGATGGAAAAAAAGGCCAATTATAGAAGCCTAAAAAAGATAAGGTATAAATTGATTTAAATGTAATTAATTGGATTTAATATAACTAAATAAAAAAAATTGTTAATTTGAAATAAAATTAAAATAACAACGGGACATTTAAATTACATAAAATAATAAAAATAAATGACTATATTATAGAAATACATAGTTTTTACTATTGATTAAAAAATTAATATCTTCCAAAAAAATCCCAAAGCCTCGCCATAACATCATATTTATATATTGATTTTAAAAATGATTCTACTTTTTTAAATAACATTTAAAAAAAATTTAAAAATAAATTATAATATATTCTCACAAAAAGAAATAAATATCATGTTTGAAATAAATGTTTTTATTAAAAATTGTATAATTATTTCCTAATTGTTCATAAATACATTTATATTCATGAGAACCACTATATGTATATACATTTCTTGATATACTTAATTCTATTCATACCAACTAATTTAATGGAAAACATAAAATGATCTTATTTATATAACAAAATTTTAACAATATGTCATAGTTCATTTACACTCAGAGTTGTGTACTGAATACGCTATTCAACATATTTTTATTTTAAAATCATAGGGTATTAAAATGAATTTGATGATATATATTTAAATAATATGAAAATTATTTTAATAAAAATGGTACGTCACACTATGAATAGTCTTACATTAGTCTTAACATCCCGTTCTTCATATATAACTATGAAGAGTCTTCTTTAAATATTTTCTTGTGATAATATCTCCTCCACATCAACCCTAGTTGAAAATTTTAAAGTTCATATAGGATTGTAATGGTTTTTAATTTCATGCAAACTTTTTTTGATTAATTTTATTGAGTTGAGATTTAAATGTTTCCCACTCTTGAGAATAGAGTCTAGAGTATTTTATAAGATCATCATGTTCTAAGGGATCATGTGAACTATTCATCTGAGTGGATTATGAGAGTATTCTGATGGTTGAATGTGAGTTTTTCAGAATACACTAAAAATATAATTCCATAATTTAGCATGATTGGATGATGGTAATCTCATGAATATCACAATGGTTTATCAGAGGATTCTCTATAATATGAGTTTAAGTATGTATGTATTGCTTCATAAATTCGTCAATATAACTTGGGAAGAACATCAATAATGATTCAAGTAAGTTTGATCAGAATATATGATGACCAAGAGTATAGATAATCATAATTTTATGTTCCATGATGTGATTTAAATGAATTATTTTTACATAAAATTTATACAACCAAAAGAACATGATTCATGTTAAATCTCTTCAAAGCACTAAATGTTGTAGGATTTTAAAAATATTTAATGTAGTGGAAACCCAAAAATAAGGATATAGTGAAGTATATGATACCAAATTCACTCAAAAAAACAGAGTGAGTTCAAATAAATATTTTAAGTTCTTAACCATTAGAAACATATTGAACTAGATTTTTATTTTTTATAATGTAATGTTCATGATTCATTAACTATTTTATAGAATTCATATAATATATTTTTTCCAATATTTTATAGAGTTTTTATTGAGGTATTATATAATATCGCCAATATATATTAATAGTGATTGCATAAAAAATGAACTAAAATGATATTCCAAATTGATTCCTTCTTCCCCTTGATTTTTCAAAGTAAAAAAACTACATAAAGAGGATAAACTCATTCAATGAGTTGTTTCTGAAATTTTTGATTGTTTTAGTGAATAAAATTAAATATATCTCAAATAACATTCACCAAAAAATATACATGGTCATAGAATATGATCATTGAAATTAGGAGGCTAGAAGTTTTAGAACCAAAATATACAAGTTATAGATATATATGTTCCTTAAAATAATGTTTGTGATAAGAAATAGTTGTGAAATTTAGAAGGCTTGGATGAAAGTAAATATCATTTTATAGGTAATAACCTATATAATTATCTTTTTGTCTTACATAATTCTAGGTTGAAATTTCAGTTAAAGGCTGATAACTTTCGAGACTAGTGTAATTGAGAGATGATTATAATGGATGATATATGGCTCAAATATCTAGAGAATAGAAAGTACTGGGTACCATTACTAGGGATGAACATTTTCAATATGAATTTTATTTTAGGAATATTTACATTACTACACATGAGATAGTGTTATTTTTTATACATTAGAGGATTGAAACATTTTCATGTTGTATATGTTGGCAAAAAGTTGTAGGAAATTGTATTGAAGAACCCTTGGTTTAGACCCCACCGCCCTTCTTAATGGTTCATCCATTATGGATTTCATACATGGTATCATAGTAAGTTACTTATATTTAAATTTTTTTCATATATGTAGAACATTAATTCCATTAATAAACATTGTATCCCAAGATTTGATGGAAAAACATTAACAGATAGTGGAATGTGATGATAAACTATCTCTTAACTCATGGATTGAAAGTGTTGGATGTTTTCAGAATTTGTTTTCCACATAAATACCTAAGAAAAATATATATTTATCTTACCTAATTTTCATAAGGTAAAAATTTCCTATCATAAAATAATCTAAGAATACTAAGACATAATGAGTTTTTATCTTGGGGATTAACAAAATTATAAATTTATTTTATAAAATATTTGAACATTTTTACATAATTGAGAAACATTATATTCTTTCAATAATTATATTATGTTATACACATATTCCTAATATTGTTAATGAAAAGTTTATAAATGTGTGATCTAAAACCCTCAATAATTGAATAATCAGGGTAAATCAAGTAATTTAGATAATAAATATATATTTTGATGAATAACATGATATCAAAAAGAAAAATCATAATAAAGGAAACACAGAATAATTAAATGATGTCATATGATCCTAGAATTATAAATATTTGGAAAAAATATAAAACATGACGTCATAATAATTGGGTAAGGATCACTACTAAAACAATAAAATCATAGTAGATAGAATCCCATGTGGATTGGGTTCACTCACCAATAGCATAAAAAGGGGGACAAAGTACTATAAGGGATTGGGTTCCCTCCCATTTCTGAAAAACACAGTAGACAGTGTCCCATGGTTGATGGGATTCAATCTCCATTATATTTCATATTATCTCATGACATGTAAATATTTTCCCCTTGTATTGGATTGTTATATCATTCTCGTACCACCAATCATATAATTAAAATCAAAATATCTACATGCACATGTGTCCCACATAAGGAAAGGAAACCATAAAAAATCATATGAATGAAAAACTATTTGAAAAAAAAAATTGTTTCATAATCTCTTTAAAAAGAATAAATAAGGGCTATATAATAATAATTACTAAAGAAAAATGAATAAAATAATTATGGATGTTCATATTTAAAAAATAATAATCTTAGATCATGAACATTGATTTCCAATGTAGTAAAATTCATGAAAATTATTAGAGAAACAAGAATAAAAATAAACCATAAATGTGATTCTTTTTTAAAACAAAAAAGTTTATTTTATGGTATGAAAGGGCATATTATTTTCCATTAAACCAGTATTGATCTCAGATGTATTTACATGATATAATGAAGGTTTTTTTAAAAGTCTATTCATGTTTGAAACATTTTATCGGGGTCATCCTTAACCTGAAATAATACATATAGATGTTCATTTATATGAGGTTAACATAAAATAGAGAATTTTGAATGGAACTCAAAAAAATTATTTTCCCCGGTATATGACGGTAATGTAAAAGTGGAATGTATATATAGGAAAAATAAATATAATATTAATTAAACACTTGGAAAGTATACAAATAAAAGTGGACAAAATGAAAGATAATTTGTACGAAAAAGTAATGAGAGTGGCCCGAAAGATCCCATATAGAATCATAGTCTTTTTAATCTAATATCGATTTAATATAGATTAATAACTCAAGATTTTAAGGGAAACACTATTTATATAGTGTATAAGATATGAACACTAAGAATAAATGAATAATTACATGGTATTATTTAAATATAAATGTCATGCCCTTGCTATTAAATTAGAGGGTATAAATAGGATTAAATATTTTTTGAAATATATATAAATGTTCTATCAATAAAAAATTATTGATCTATACATTGGAAATATGAAATTAATTTTTAGTAAAGTCGTTTTGTGTTTAAAAAATATGTTATCATCAAAAAAAATTATTGTTTTTTTGAATAAATTTTAGGATAATTTTTTTGAACTTTTTGATATTTTATTTGATGAAATAAATATCATTTTTGAAGTAAGCATATCAATGTTTTCTTTGCATCATTTTTTTTATTTTTAAAAAAACATTGATTTTCACTAAATAATGAATTAAAATGATTTTTATTGAAAATTTTATTTTCATTTTATGTTTTAAAAATTCAAAATAATATTTTCGATTATTTTTATAATTTATTTAATTCCTTTAGATTTATAATAATCGACTTATAGTTAGAAAAATAAATTTTACTTTATCATATTATCTCCATTCTTCCACATATTATCTTTAAAATAAATCAGTTTGGAGCCATTTTAAATAAAAAAATTAAATTGCATTAATTTAATATTCTAATAAATTCAAAGAGTTCCCCTCCCCTCTCATATATAATTAGAATATCTCATTCCATTTAATTTGTACTATAAAACACATTTCGTTCAGCCAGTATCTTCAAAACTAAATTCCTAATGACCCTCCCAAATTTATAGATGACTTATTTAGGGAAGAATACCAACCACTTATGTCTTCATGTATTTAGAAAAGAGGTTCTTTGAATAAGGGATGTCATTTTTCTGTATGAATTTTTGTTTAATTTCTTTTTTCAATACCTTAAAATATTTATAAACCATTCCTATAAAATAAAAGAATTATTTTAAATATATTGATCTGTTTTTCTGTTTTCGGGAAAATCTATACCCATCTCCTTCCACCAAATGTTAAACAAACACATCATTCTTGTATATGGAAGACTACCACCTCCCAAACCGTTGAAAAAAAATTCCATCACCATACATGATGGATAGATTATAATGATGTAACTAAATTTTTTTAAGATATAAATGACATATTTATCATTTTTTAAAACATAATATATAATTTACTTTATGAAAATTTCATTCACTGAAAAATGATAATGACGTTCGTGCATATGAGTGGACGACCACCCCATTGAAATAATGTCATTTTTTCATCACCTCATCACTTGGGTGATATATTTAATTATATTTAAATGAATAATATTGTATTTAATATATTATAATAATTTTTTAATGATAAAATTATACTTATCTTTTTTACATAAAGATCATTGAAAAATGGAAATGTTACTCATGCGATTGTGTGGTCTACCATCAACATGATTATAAGGAAGTAAATTTTTTATAACCATATTTAATGGTTGGATTTAAACATATAACATACTTTTAAAAATGATAAAAAATTATTAACTGTTATTCTAGAGATAATGGAATAATTACTTTTTTGTTCTTAGTCAACCTACAAATGTCATTTTGATGTCAAGAACAGAACATCCTCAAAACACCAGTTATATAATTACTCATTGGGTAATTAAATATTGAATTTATATAAATATATTAAATGGTATAAGGATATGTTTTATCCCCCAAATAAGGTTATTAATAAATAAAATAATTTATATGAGTTTATTATACATGAGTTAAATGATATACATAGAAAAGTATAGTCTTAGGGTAAAGGATTTCATCTCAATTTACTTTCATTTAAGCATATTTTATTACTATCAAACTAATTTATTTTATATGGGGTATCTTCTGGCCTTATTTATATAATATAATTCATCATCAATATGTCATGATATTTTTTCTCTCAATTTGAATTATTTTATCCATGGTTTTGTTGAGTCAACAAGGTTTCCTTACGGCTTTTCAATTCCTCTATGTTTATCAAATCACATACACTCTATCTTTAGGAAAATTATTTTTTTCCTAAGATATATCTTAAAAAAGAAAATTTTCCTTCCTCAATTAAATTTTATCCTTAACTATGTTTTCATAGTTCATTTTATAGTTTCTCTAAATATAACTCTTTATTAATAACGGATAAAATTCAATTTCATATTTATTCATCGGAATCCTATAAATCTTTTGGTATAGATTATTCTAAAAATAAAAATCTGAATTCTTGGAAAATCAGACATTGAATTCTCTAAAAATCAGACTCCAAATTCTCTGAAATTCAGGATCTGAATTCTATAAAATTCCGACTCCGAATTCACTGAAAATAAGACTCTAAATTCTCTGAAATTCAGACTCCAAATTCCTCAGAATTTAGACTCTGAATTCCTTATATTTATGACTCTGAATTCCTTAGAATTTTGACTCCGAGTTCCTCAAAATTCAGGCTCTAAATTCCTCAAAAATCCGACTCATAATTCATCAAAATTAAGAATTTGAATTCCTAAAAATTTGGTATCCGAATTCATTAGAATTCAGATTCTAAAGTCTATAGAATTCAGGTTACAAATTCTTTGGAAAATAGAATCCTAATGACCATGATTTATAGTCCCCAAATTATTATTTTCACAGACTCCAAACTTTTATTTTTTCACTTTGACTCCAAAAAAATGACTTGGTTAAGAAACCTTATTTTACTTTCACTTGTTATAGTTATAAAATGATGGTGTACATTCTGTTTCTAACTAACCATTGTTTGAGTGACACTTTTAAAGGTCCCTCTAAAATTAAAGGAAAAATATGACCATTGGAGGAGGGATCCAACTGTTAGAAAAGTACCTATAAATAGGATCTCATTTGAACAAGCTCATTACGGATCCATCACTATAGTGATTTCATGTTTCTGAAGTGATTTCTATAGAGAGAGAGACTCTCATGCCTTGTGCGTACTGAACATCTTATTCAGCTTTCTTTGTGGGAATCTGATTGTTATTGTGTATAATCAAGGACTTCTTATGGTTCTAAGATAGAGGTGCTGACTACCTTAGTGTTTGAAGAATTCAATGGATAGGAATACAGATGTTCCGACTACCTTATAGTTCGAGGGAATGCGGTGATATCAAGACAAATTTCGATACTTCTATTGAGGGCTTACCCCAGTGTGGGTAGGATAGATTTTCCTTAAAGTATAAATCCGGTTACCTTTATCCAAGGTTGTTGGATACAATTATCTTTTGGTTAAAACATTTCATACTTGTTAATTTTTTTCAAGTTCATTTCCACTGTATTTTGATAAAGTAAGAAAATACAACCTTCTTATACTTTCTTGTTCTTTTGTATACTCTGATAAGTAAGATTATATATGCTTTGAGGTTGAATCATTTCCTTATAAACTTTCCTTTAGTTTCATTTTTGGATCCACATTTATGAATCCTAGCATGTTTGTAGAACTAAAAGGGGAGTTGGGAATTTACCTTGTTTAACCTCATTAAACATAGTTTTCCTTAATGTTAAAAATGAATGTTTTAAAAATTACAATTCAACCCCTCTTGTAATTGAGCATCTACATTCACATTTAGATCCTGCAATTGGTATCAAAGATGATCTTTGAAATACTTATATTCCCATATAAGTTTTCTTGCTCATGTTTTCATTGTTCTAAATATTTTCCTCTCTTAGTATTTTTATCCTTGTTTACAAACATTTACTATTTACACGTTTTTGTGGAAAGACATTTTCATTTAAATGGTAGGAATGAATGTCGGTTTGATTAACAATATAAATCCTATTAAACCACCTATATTTTATGGGAATCATTATGAATATTGGAGAGATAATATGAACAATTTAGTTATTAATACAGGAGTGGGAAATTTTGTAATGCTTATTGGAGATTACAAGATTCTTGTTAAGGAAGTCATAACTTTTACTAATCAAGAAAAGTAAGAATATCGACTAAAATATAAGGTGAAAAATACTTTGTCGTGTTACATGATCAGGAATATATATAGTCAGATTTAGTTTTTTGAAGCTGTTAATTGTATTTGGAATAAATTGGAGGTTACTCATTTTGGTACAACCAAGGTTATAGAAACTTGAATATATATTCTTAGAGAATAATTACATGGATTTCTATTTCCTTATCGATACCCAGTGTGCAAGGCACAACAAATTTTTATGGTTATTGTTAACAGTTTACACTCAATGGTTGAAAAAGGTTTAGATGATGAGGCACTTGTGGAAAAGATTATAGATATCATGCCTAATTAGTGGGAATCTAAGAGAATAGTTATTGATGAGAATATAAAAGTTTCTCAAATTACTCTTGATGATATTTTTGGAACTCTTCATAATCATGAGACAAGAATGAAAAGAGATGATGATATGAATAAAAAAAGAATGGAAACGGGAGTGTAGCCTTTACTACTACTAAATCCAAGACTCATGAAAGTGTTACAAGATCCAAGTCAAATAAAGTCACCATTTTATCTGAATCTAGTGAATGTTAACATTATGATAATGAGATAGCTAATCTTGCCTGAAGGATGAACAAGATAATTGGGAAGAAAGAATTTCAGTATAAATTTAAGAAGAAATAAAGAAATGACAATAAAGACTCTGAAGTCACTTGTTATTAATGAAAAATAGCAGGGCATATAAGGCCAGATTGTCTGATTCTTAAGGAAAAGGATTAAAAGAAAAATCATTCTGAGAAAAATATAAATAATTACTACAATGATAAAGCTATGAAATTTTTGAAATCTATTGAAACTTGGATATCCAGTGGAGGAGATTTTTCTAAGGAATCCTCAGTGTATGAATCTTCTAGTCAGAATAATCTTGGTCTTCTTTCCATGATAACTAAAGAAAATAATTGTCGAATGGCCAAGGTAGATAGTGTTTAATCCATTACATATGTATCCTTAAATACAAATTATAGTGATAATAAATATTATGAATCTTCAGATGAATAATCTTCTTCTAATGAAGATAATATTTTACCTACTTAAGAAGATTTTTCTAGGTTTTCTAAACTTATTGATAATGAAAATTCTAAACTCAATAAAATGCATAATAAGGAAACTTCTCGAATTTCTATTCATACTAAATAATTATCAAATCCTTCTAAAGATCATGATATGAGAATTTATGATTTAGAAAGAATTTCCAAAAACCTTAAGGAAGTTAATTCTGAGAAGGATAAACTTTCCAAGGATCATGAAAATTAAATTTCTATGAAAAATATTTTAGAGACTAAATCTAGTTCTAAAACTAATGTTTTTAGGATAAAAACGTAGTTATTAAACTAATGTTAGAAATATTTTACTTAAATAAATATTTTTCAAACATTAAATTTGGTTAGGAAAACGTTTATTTCAAAATTTTTATTTGTTAATGGTCTTAAGAACAACCTTTCTAGCATAAGTCAATTATCTGATGAAGTTTTCCTTCTGAATTTTAGGAATGACAAATTCTTAGTACACAATTATAAGGAAGAGTTTATTCTTTCTAACCATAGGCTAGAGAATTTATACACCCTAAATTTAGAATACATTATGAGCCAAAATCTACCTTGTCTTAATGAAATATAAGATCAATATTGGTTATGGAAGACAAGGTTAGGACACTGTAATCTAAGGAACCTATGTAAAATCTCTAAGAAAATACTATTTAGAGTTCTACCAGAGCTTAGATTTGATTCTTCAAATTTTTTTGATCCTTATCAATATGGAAATCTACATAAATAAATCTTCAAATCAATCGGTGAAGTCTCAACTTCTAATGTATTATAATTGGTTCATGTGGAAATTTTTGGTCCAACACAAACTGGAAGCATTGGAGGAAAATATTTTGTGTTAGTTCTAGTTGATGATTAAGCTATATTTATGTGGGTCAATTTTTCTAGCAAAAAAAATATAAAGTTTTTTCTTATTTTAAAATCATTAGATCCCATGCTAAAAATGAGAAAAACCATCCATTGATAACTATTCATAGTGATCATGGCAGAGAATTTCGAAATCCTTTTTTTGAAACATTTTTTTAGTAGAAAAGGAATTTCTCATAACTTCTCAGCACAAAGAAATCCTCAACAAAATGGTGTTGTTGGAAGAAGAAATCGAATTCTTCAAGAGATTACAAGAACCATTTTGATTAAATAATCGGTAGCTATACATTTTTCGGATGAAGTTGTAAGTACTACTTGTCATAATATATATCACATTTTGATTAGAAAATTTCTTAATAAAATCCCCTATGAGTTATGGAATGGTTGAAAACCTATACTTTCCTATTATAAAGTATTTGGATGAAAAGTATTCATTCTGAATACTAAAGATAATTTACATAAATTCTCACCCAAATCTAATGAAGTAATTTTCTTAGGTTACTCCACAACTTCTAAGGATTATAGATTTTTTAATAAATATACTTGTACTGTTGAAGAAACAATACATGTTAATTTTGATGAAACTTATCCTTTTGTTTTTAAACAACCTCAACCTAAATCATTGGATGTGTTTTTAAAAACTGATTATCAATCCTTGATAAAAGATTCTTCTCATAAGGAATGTATTCAAGAAAATGGTTTTGAGACATTTACCCCATAAGATTTCCTATTGTATATTGATGATCAGGTTTTACAAAACCCAAATCAGTTGTTTCTTAAGAATCATCCTAGTGATTGTCTCATTGTTGATGTAAATCAACCACTAAGGACTAAGAGTTCCATAAGAAATGAAGTTGAACATCTATAATTCTTTTCTCAATTAGAACGAAAAAGCACTGATGAAGCTTCTGGTGATGATTATTGGATAAAAGCCATGCAAGATGAGCTAAATGAATTCGAAAGGAATAATGTCTAGACCCTGGTTGAAAGACCTAAGGATATATATTTTATTGTAGTAAAATGGGTCTTCAGAAATAAGTGTGATGAAAATGGAATCATAGTGAGAAATAAGGCTATATTAGTTGTTAAATTCTATAATCAACAAAAATTAATAGACTATGAAGAAACCTATATTCCAGTAGCTATACTTGAATCTATCTATATTCTACATGCCATTGTAGTATTCTTTAAATTTAAACTTTTTCAAATGGTTGTTAAATGTTCTTTCCTTAATGGATATGTTCAAGATGATGTTTTTGTTGAACAACCTCCTATTTTTGAAGATACAAAACATTATGAACATGTTTTCAAACAGGCCAATGATTTATATGGACTTAAACAAGCGACTAGAGCCCTGTATGATAGACTTACAAGATTTTTGTTACAAAGCAATTACATTAAGGGAAATGCTGATCCAATCCTATTTATAAAAAAATATAAGAAAAACGTTTTGATTGATCAAATTTATGTTGATGAAATTATATTTGGTTCAACTCCGCAATCTTTAACCGGTTTGTTTGCAAATCTAATGAAATATGAGTTTGAAATGAGTATGATGGGTGATTTAACATTTTTCATAGGTTATCAAATTTCTCAAAATCCAGAACAAACATAAATATCTCAAAATAATTATATTAAATATCTTCATAAAAAGAATGTATATGAAAACAATAAGACTATTAGTACTCCCATTGGTACCTCAAATTCACTTGATCTTGATGAAGCTGGGAAACCAGAATATCAAACATCATTTAGAGGTATGATAGAAAGTTTACTATACTTGACATCTAGTAATCTAGAAGTAATGTTTTCAATATGTTTATGTGAAAGATATCAATCTAATCCAATGGAATCTCATTTAAAGGTAGTGAAAAGAATTTTTCATTACTTAAAAGGAACCATGGATTTAGGAATCTTTTATACTTTTGGAAATGATTTTTTTTCAATCTTTTCGGATACTAACCTTGGTGTATATAGAATGTATAGTAAAAGTACATCTGAAAATTTTCATTTCTTAGGAGATTCATTGGTTTCTTGGTCATGAAAAAAACACTCAACAGCACTTTCCACTACTGAAGCTGAATTTGTAGTATCTGGAAGTTTTTGTGCTCATGTGCGGTGGATGCAACACACACGCATAGACTATGGTATGAGTTTTACCAAAACACAAATATTCTGTGATAATACTAGTTCCTTTTTCCTAAGTAAAAACATTCCACATGACTCTTGTGGAAAACACATAGATATTAGGAATCACATTCTTAGAGATCACACAAGAAAATGAGATATAATTCATCAATTTATTAGAACACAGGATCTACTTTTGGATCTTTTCACAAAATTGTTAACCTAGGATAGATTTTAATACAGTAAGAAAAAGTTAGGAATGATAACTGTAAGATAATCTTCAATATTATCTTCTTGTTGAAATATATCTCCTTATAGTAAAAAACTCTTTTTCATAGGGGGAGTACATTTTCTTCGTAATTAAAATTTTTGAAATCATATTTTTTTTGTAATCAAATTTTAGCAATCAATTTTTTTTATCATGTTTTTTGTAATCAACTTTTTCATAATCAAAATTTTGTTAATCTAAATTTTTGTAATCAAATTTTAGTAATCAATTTTTTTTTTGTAATCAAATTTTTCATAATCAAATTTTTCGTTTTCAAAATTTCTATAATAAAAATTATTTTAACCACTTTTTTTAAAATTTAAAGTACTGCAATAAAAATTTTCCTCATTATGAATAATTTTCCCGGAAATCTGGAAGGTATGTTTTCTTTCTTAAATTTTCATAATCATCTTTTTACATGTTTGTGTTTTAATCTTGTTTAATAAAAAAATTCGGATTCAATTTATCATAAATCTGAATGTTAATCTTAAAAGCCTCAAAATAACAAAACCCACAAAATATCTTCTTCTGATATCATATTAAATGTTAGATGTGATCAAGAATTTTTAAACCATTGGATCAACCAATAAAGTTGAACCATCACCTCAAACTCTTATATAAGGACCCATTGTTTTTTGTCCCACATCGATATTAAAATCTTTCGCATGCTAAAGTTCTTCCCCACTACTTAAGGTCATTCCAGATCATCAGGTTTTCCTTAGTACTAATTTTATTCTGAATATTCTCCTTAAAAAGAAACGTCAACTATGAAGGGAATATATGAATGTAAGATATACAGAGAACGTTTAGTTGATACTAATTTCTTTCCTAATTATGATTCAATTATTTCAAAGAACGTCAATCTTAATGGCTGGGAAAGTCTTTTTATATAAAAACTGAAATCAAATTATCCGGTTTATCCAGAGTTGTTGGTTAAATTTTATGAATTAATATGTTTCTTCAACAAAGGATAGAGAGATTAGTTTTCCTTCAACAGCTATAGAAGGACTTACTCCCTTTCCAACACTAAGGTCTCAAGTCTAATTGGAATTTCTTAGGAAGGTGACGCTGAATTATTCACCCATAAATTATTGGATGTATCAGGTTTATTTGAGAAAGAAAGGGATTTAGAGTTCATTTTTCGGAAAAGATTGAACACTATGAATATTTTTCATCTATCTACAAAATTCCAGATTTTTGAATTATGGGTACAAGGTTTTATTATTCTGAGAAAAGGGGATAAGGATTCCCAGAAGAAAAGTGACATCTATATTCTGTATTTCTTGTGGAACCTCAGGAAGATAAATCTGTTGAAGTATATCTTGATTATAATTGAGAATATCAATACTAGAAATTTGAAGTCTCCAATTATCATGTATCTAGAAATTATCTCCAACATTATTGTTCTTTGTCTTCTGTCTTTCAAAATTCCTTATATTTCAATGAGAAGGAATTACAAAGTGATGTTTTTGAGTGATGATACTCAAAAAGGATGAAATTTGTTTTTTCTAGTGAATTAGAAGAATTATATGATTTTTCTGAAGCTGAAACCTATGTCTTATCAAAGAAATTGAATGTGGTGGAAACTTCCATAAAGGGTGGAAGGAAGAGGAAGGAAAAGGAACATTAATAAAAATAAAAAATCCCTACGGCTAAGGAAAATCAATCAGCACCCCCAAAACCAAAGAAGAAAAATACTTACCCTGATGAAGTAGCAGCTAAGTGGATAGAGGACATGAAGAACAGAAAGGAAGGGGAGCCTACTTTTGGCTTGGACCCTGCTGACGAAAAATCTTTAGAGATAAAGGTTTCTAAATATCATAAGAATCAAGATAAAGAAAAGAAGTTGAGGAAGAATATGTCAAAGGCTGAAATCTTTCAATCCCTTCTTAAAGATTCTGAGAAAGACTCTAAACAAATCCAAGTACCGGAATCGTTTTTGAAAGAATAACTTCCTATGACACCAGGAATGAATTTATTAATTTCTGAACTAGAACAAGAAGAAGCAATTGTGCAAGAGGAATAAGTTGAAAATAATTAGAATAAAAAGAACAAGAACAAGAAGTGTGTGGTGATACCGAAGATATAATAATACAAGTAGGGGATTATCATGAGGAGTAGATCCCTTCTCAGAAACTATCAATCCAAAACTTTGAAGATGAATCTTCAAATCATGCTACTCTGGGAAAAGAAGAAAATGGTTTGGAAGAAGTGAATAAGCTATATGAATAAGAAATTATTAACCATGACTTCATTCTTCCATAGGATATTATGGTTGGTTCTGAAAACAAAAACCTTAAGGTAGATAAGAATGTTCAGTTATCAGATAGTGATCATGAATCATCCTAAGTAGAAGAGATCATTCTGAAAGTTGATAAGGGAAATAAAATTTTTCTTGATACACCAAGTAAATCTGTGCTGAAAAAGAAATGTGTAAGTGCCTCATCGTAGAGGAAAGATAAAGAGTTATAAAAAGAACCATCACCAACCAAACACTCTGATTCGTAATTGTCTTATATTGGAAATTATTTTTTGGAAAATTCATTCAATAAGTTGGTTGATACAATTCTCTTATTCCCAAGTATTGACATGAAGTTCCAGATTCTTCATCACTCATTAAATCAAAAATTATATTCAGTCACCATGCTTATGGATAAGTTTTTAAAAATTTATGGAGATTTCAAAACATTCTTCATTGAATATGAAGCTCATAAAGGATCATGCAAAAAGATTACAAGTTGTTCAAGGAATAAAATTGATTATTTGAGATCCTTTTCTGAATTTCATGATAATGTGACAGATGATTTTGACACCAAATATGGAAATCTTAATGATCTTACTAAGAGTTTGGAAGAAACGTTGACTCTAGAATAGAAAACTTGAAAGCCAGAAGTCAAGGACATGAATGGGAAGCTTAATTCAATGGCTATGAATTGGAAGAGAGAAAGGTATTTCAGAATTGAGATTGATGAATAGCTTGTTAAGAAAGTAGATGAATTGAAGGCTCAAGAATATATTTATAAGGATCAAGAAAAAGAGATAAAAGCCTTAGAGAATAAAAATGAATATTAAGATCAGCTTCTCATGCGTCTAGATGAATATCACAAGGAGATAAAGAAGCTGAAAACAATTGTCAAGAAGTTAATTTTGAAAGTGAAGGAAAAACAATCCTACCCCATTCCAATATTTTCTTGTATTTTCTTTTTTGTATAAATTATTTAAATCATAATGAAATTTTCGTTGTTCTTCATATATTTGGTTGTTTAGTACTAGTTTTTTAGGTACCATGTTTTTTTATTCTCCTTTTTCCTTTATGAAAATCACAAATGCATAGAAAGGAATAATAAAAATAATACTAAGTAACGAAGATATTTCCCAAAGGGGGGGGGTTCATCTAAAGGGATGTTCTTAATCAAAGAATATTTTTGTATGTAAGGTAATGTGAAATATAATTCAGGAAAACAAGAATATGATCCCTAGGTATTTCAAAACTAAAGAGGTAGTTAGTCGTATTCAATATGTTTTATATGTAATGGGAGATAATTTTTTCTTTTATGTCAATAAATAATTTTTCTAAGCTCTTATATTCTTTTTCGTAAGGATTTTTGTGCTTTCCGAAAAGGGGGAGAATCTTGAGTAAATAAGTTTTCCTTATGAATTTTCCATAACTCTATGTTTCTAAAAGTAAAAAACTCTTTATCATTTGGGAAGAAAATTCTATTTATCTTAAAAAGTAATATTTTCCTTCTTCAAAGAAATTTTATCCTTACCTATGTTTTCATTGTTCATTTGTATAGTTTTTCTAAATCTAAATATTTTTATTCTTAATGTATAAATTATGGTTTAATATCCAAAACCTAGGAATCCAATAAATCTTTGGTTATAGAGTATTCTGAAAATCAGACTTTCAATTCTCTAAAAATCAGACTATGAATTCTTTAAATTTCAGACTCCAAGTTATCTGAAATTCAGGCTCATAATTCTCTAAAAATAAGACTCTGAATTCTCTAAACTTCTGACTCTTAATTCCTCAGAATTAAAACTCTGAATTCCTTATAATTCAGACTCCTAATTCCTTAGAATATAGAATCTTAATTCCTTAGAATTCTAACTCCGAATTTCTTAGAATTCTGACTCTGAATTCCTCAGAATTTAGACTCCGAATTAATTAGAATTCCAATTACAAAATCTATTGAATTCAGGTTCCAAATTATTTGGAAAAAACAATCCAAAAATCCATGATTTATAGTCTCCAAATTATTATTTTCTAAGACTCCGAAATTTTATTTTTTTCCCTTAGAATCCAAAAAAAATAGACTTGGTTAAGAAACCTTATTTTACTTAAACTTGTTATAGTTATGAAATGATGTCATACATTCTCTTTATAACTAACTATTGTTTGAGTGACACGTGTACAGGTCCTTCCGAAATTTAAGGACAAATATAACTACTGGAGTCGGGATCCGACCATTAGAGAAGTGCATATAAATAGAAGATCATTTTAATGAGTTCATTACTGATCCATCACTCTAGATATTTCATGTAGCTAAACTGATTTCTAGAGATAGAGACTATAATTCCGTATGCATAATGAAAAACTTGTTCAGCTTTCTTCGTGCGACTCTGATTTTCACAGAGTATAATTGAGGACATCCGGGGGTAGGAAGACAGAGGTGCCAACTACCTTAATGTTCAAGGACTTATGGGGTTAAGAAGATATAGGTTCTCACTACATTAATTTTTTAGGGAATATGGGGATAGCAAGATAGATTCTGATATTTCTATTTAGGGATTACCCTAGTGTGGGTAAGATAGACTTTCTATAAAGTATAAATCAATGGACCTTTTTCCAAGGATGTTGGATACCCTTTTCTTTGGGTTAAAAGATTCCATACTTGTTACTTTTTTTGTTTCAAGTATATTTCTGTTGTATTTTGATAAAGGAAGAAAGTATAAACTTCTTATACTTTCTTTTTCTTTTGTATACTCTGATAAATAATATTATATAAACTTTAAGGTAGAGTTATTTCCTTGTATAATTTTCTTAATTTTCATTTCCAGAACCATATTTTTGGAACCAAGCAAGTTTGTAGAACTCTAAGAGGTCTTGTGAGTTTACCTCATTTAACCTTGTTAAACCTAGTTTTACTTAAGGTAAAAATGAAAGTTTTTAAAATTAAAATTCACCTCATCTTGTAATTGAGAATCTATATTCATATTTTGATTCTAAAGGTTATTTTACTTTAAAGTTGCCAAATTTTAAAGGATTCTTATCTCAAATTTATTTTCGTTGGGTTATTACTCTTCTTTATAAACTAAATTAAAATATTATTATGTGTGGAATGATATCACAAAAAATTAATATGTAGTTATACTTTTTTGGAGTTCATTTAAAAATTTTACACATTATATTCCCATTGATTAAAAATAAATTTAGTGATATGATCTTTATAAGGGTTAATTTTTAAAAATTAATTTTCTTGGAATATATATTAATGATAGAAAAATATTTTATTTTATGAATTCTATTTACAGCCCATTTTGTTTATTATATAATGAATATCTTTATGTTCATTATATTTAATTCTTAATTTTATTTTATTACTTCATGGAAATTACAATCAAAGTTTTACCAATGTGGATGAGGCTTTATGTTACAGTCTCTATTATTTTTAAAATTGTTTATACTCAATATTCATTAAAGTAAATAATGTTATATTATTTTTTTGAACCAAATATATTTTATTATCATATGGTTATGAATGTGGTTTAAATTTTTAATTTCTATTTACTCTCTTATTAATTAACAAATCATCAACAAATTTATTTTTAAGTCATTCTGATCTTATATCTTCTTTTAGATTGGAAATATTTATCTCACATGTCCTTGATTAATAAAATGATTTCGGAAATGTTATATTATAAAAAATAGTATTTCATAAAAATATTTTCCATCACATTTTATCTTTTTTAAAATAGTTTTAAAAATTAAATTACACTACATTTTTTTGGGGTTTCACTTTGGATTTCATTTCAATATTGTTAAAAATAATGTTTGTTTTTAATATTTATGACATAATTGGATTATCCCACCTTCATGATGCATTGGTTTTTTATTATTCCTTTTCAATTTTATAGTGTTCATATAAAAAAAATATAATAATATTTTTTTTGTTTTTTATATTTTTAAAGAGATTTTGAACATTAAAATTGTACATTTAATAGAAATTATATTAATAATATTTTAAGGGAACTCAAATTCATCAATTTTTATAACCCATGATGTTACTTATACTCCATGGGGGTTATTTTGTTCAATAAAATCTAAATTATTTCCCTAGATGGATTATGATATATTTAAATAGACTTCAATGGAACGTGATCCTTTTTAAGTTGTTAATGATATTATGAAAGAAATAATGATTTTTTTGTGAGTATTATTTTGATAAAAAGGGATATTTATGTTATTCATTTTATGTATCTCAATGATTTATTATGATGATTGGTGAATTTTTATAGACCTAGTATTGGTGGATCTCTTAAAAACCAAAGATGGTGGGTCCTAGAAATCCCACCAATGCATTGGGCATGGATGTTGACTGTATGATTATTCCAAATATGGGATGGAGTTAATATATTTTGTTTCTCCTAAGAGTTTATACAAATATAATGAGATGGTAATTTCATGTGCAAACATGATGGTTGACACATGTGTACCTATGCCAGTTACTTGGTTTAAAAATTGATATATAAAGGTTTCAAGATACCAAGATGTTTTCATTAGGCTTGCTAAATGTTTCCTTTATTCAATGTTGAAATCGTATTTCTCGTGATTATTTCTTCTTATGACTCTAGTCATATATCACATCTTTATGTCACATAAAAGGATTAATTATTCATTTATTTATTAGTATGAATTCCCTTATGTTATCTTCATGAAATTTTATAGTGTCATCTTACAATTATGATAATATTACTCTAAATGATGAAACTCAACTGTTAATGTTTATGTTTACCCTTACTGATAATTTGAGGTCACCCTTATTATACATAATTTTCCATATTTTTTGAAGTGTGATGTAAATTTTTATGATTATAGAATGGTTTATTATAAATGAAAAATTATGGGAGATGTTTAAAACAAAATATGGAATATGAAAAGTCATTTATACTGGTAATTTATACTGATATTTAATAACCATTTGTTTATTAATACATGTTCTTAAATTATTTTCTTAGTTCTATAAATATCTAAAACTAAATGGCTCCTAGGTATGTAAGTGATCCCATATGTTCTTTTGATATTTTAGTAATCGGGGATAAAATGTTTTGTCATATTTTTTAGAATCAATTCCAAAGATGATTTGATGGTTTTTTTAAAATTGAATTTAGAAGTATGGATACAGGTTTGTCACATTTGGTATCAGAGTAGTTCATAGACAAATTTAATGTATAATATGTTCTTATGTGAGTTTATATTAATAGTTATGGATACAATGATGGATTTATAAGTTTAATGTTGATCATAAGTTAAATTTTGTAGACACACATTTTTAGTTTTTAGGTTTTTAGGGGATTAATGATTTTTCTGGTGATGTTTTATTGGGTAGATTTTACTACAACACTAACGTTTAATGTGAATTATTATTTGAGAATAATTATGTTAAATTTTTATGGATGTAAGATGAAAGCTATAAGACAAATTTTTGGGATTGATATTTCCCTTAATGATGATATTATTATAGTTATTTGGGACATAACATTATTAAATGAGGAAATATAAACTTTTCGTGAAAAAAGATGACATTGTAGAAAAAAATAATCAATAGGTGAAATTAAAAATGTCATGTATATTTCCTTATTATTTTAGTTTATATGATAAAGGCAATCCTTAACTATATGAATGGATATTGAAATTAAAACATTAATCACTATCTTTTCTTACCAAGGATCGATTTCCTTTTAACCCATTATAGATTTGTGGTTTTTATGGATAATTTTCTAATTACCATGTTCTCTATCAATCTATATAATTAATTTAGTGTTATTTTTCTCATCCATCTCCTTATTTTTTATTCCACATAATTTTTTCAATCATGGAGACCTAATTATGTTCCATTTTGGATTCCCTTTGTACTTCTCTTTTTACTATATTCATGTGAATGCTTTATTGAACCTTTTACGATTCATGGATTCATAAATTTTATTTTGAAAAGTAAAAAAAATTGGTTTTCAATCATGAGTTCAAATTTTTAGGATTAAATATATTAAATAGATGTAAAATGTAATATCCGAACATTTTAAAATTAAAGATTGTTTTAAATCATAAATAATAAGTGACATAATGCTTAAACAAACAATGAAATATTATTATCTAAATATGGCCATTATTGCTAGCTATTTAATTTTTAGATATGAACAATGTTAATATTGTTCAAAAAATATATATAATCCCTCAAATTAATACAAATATATTAGGTAATAATTAGAAAATAATAACAAAATTTTAAGTAAAGTCATTTTTTATTGAAAAAATAATATTTCTTCAAAAATGTTTTTTATTAATTTTTATGAATGAATATAATATTTAATTTATAGAAATTTTTGAAAAATAAATTTATGAAATAAATATAATTTATGAAATATTCTTATCAAAATTTTCATTGGGTGTAAATTTTGAATTTTCTTAAAAGATTCATTTTTTACTGAATAGTAAAAAATAATAATTTTTATTGAAAGTTGTAATTTATTTTAAAGTATCAAAAAATAAAAATACTATTTTGTATTATTTTTTTACATTTAATTAGATCCTTTTGATTTATATTTTCTAATTATTTATCTATAAATTAAATTTATATTTTAATTTAGCAAAAAAATATTTTTGAAATGATAATTTTTATTAAAAATCGATTTTTATCTTGTTTTCATTTTTAATTTAATAAAATTATTCTACATATGTTCATGTATTTTTGAGAAAATGATTTCAAATATTAAATCATGAGTTAAATTTTTTTAAATATGTCACTTTTATTTTTTCTCATTACGAATAGTAACCGTATAATTATTTGTTACCATGATTAAGGGTATATCAAATAATTTAAGGTTAAATGTAAAATTATAATGACTAAAAAAAGAAATAAAAACATCCATTTATTTTATTGGATGGTTCATTTTCACCCATAATCATCTAATATTAGGTTATATGAAATTTTGTTCCATTTATATGTGATTATAATCATTATGATATTTTTTATGAAAATGAAAAAATGTCACACTCTTGTTTTTAATAAATATAATACATCAAACATAAGGGTAACATTAGCATATTTTATATTTTAAATTTTATTTTGAGTTATAAATTATATATCCTCATCAAAGAAATTTATTTTTAATTTTTCATGAGGAAATAATAACTTGAATATTTTAAACAATGTCGACATAGTAATTATTTAATTCATAAAAAAATAATATTATAAAATATTAAAAGGAATATAATTTTTGATAACTAATACGATCCAAGAATTACCCTTATTAACAGGACATTTTTGGGGTGTAATGAAAAATTTTGTTCTATTTTTTACATGTTTTCCTGATATTATTTAAATCAATTTAATGAATTATTCTAAAAATTGACATTTATGATATATTATAATAAATTATATTTAATTAAATGATATTAAATTCCAAAAAATCATATATTTTTCAATTTCAATCTTATATATGGTATAATTTCAACCATTTTCCATTTATGTTGTTTTTTCCATTTATTGTAAATATATTGACCCTCAAAGAGTAAAAATATTGTTGTCATTCTATATGGGAAGGGGATAATGATGTGTTAAAAAACGACACGGGTATAAATTTTATAAAAACATTAAAAATTTTAGTTTAAGACATTATTTAGACCCATGATCATCTTATCTTATACATTAATCAGTTTTTCCCATTATCAATTGAAAATTAATTTATATTAATTTAATTTTTTCAGAAATTCCAAGAGTACCCCATCCCCTATATTAAATAAAGAAAAATCTTTTTCCCTTTACATCACACATAAAAACTCATTTTAAACATCTATTTTCTGCCCAAATACATTTATAACATCCTTAGACATGTTATATGGGCTTTATCTAGCACACAGTACCAACCATAGTGGTCTTATGGTGTTAAGAAAGTTAGGTTTTCGAAAGAATATATGTCATTTTTAATTGACTATTTCGATTTTATGTATTCTTCCACCACCATAAAATATTCATTAAACATGATTATATAATAACAAAAATATATTAAATATACTATGGTTTTTTATTTTAATTCTGCAAGTTATATTATTTCCTTTATCATCAAATTGGAAACAAAACCATCATTCGTGTGTATTACGGACTACCGCCTCACGAACTGATGTAATTAGTTTTCTATCATCATCTCCCATGGCTGGACTGTAGTTCGGTAATTAATGTATATATTTATATTAATGTCATATTTATCAATATATGAGGTTAAAATATCATTTTCTATCTTACCTATCCATTCAACAAAAAATGATAGTGTCATTTGTGTGTAAGTGGAGACTACCACCTCCACGAAGCGATGCGATTCGATTTTCATAACCAAATTTCATAGACGATACATATAAATATATTTCAGAAATTTATATTATATTTATGATATTATAATAATTATTTATAGTTAAAATAATACATACTTTCCTTCTATAATGACCATTGGAAAATGGTAACCTTACTAAGGTGTACTTATAGCATATTGCCTCCACTCTTGTAACATGGTTCCTTTTTCATAAAAAAAATATTAAATGGTTGAATTTAAAAGAATAATTCCTATAAAAATATAATATTTATTTTATTAATTTTACTCTATATATGATGGAATAATGGACTCTTTGGCCTCAATACATCCTATAAAGGTAACTATGGACTAATGAACTGAATTTCCTTAAAGGACCAGAAGTCGACATAACGGATTAAATACTTAACATTTTAATTAACATAAATGAAATAAATGGTTTAGGAATAATTTATTTAACCTTTAAAATTTACATAATTAATAAAATAATTTATATGAGTTTATTATATAGTAGTTAAAGGATATACATGAAATTTTTGTAGTCAAGGTATTGTATTTCATCTTAATTTACTTTTATTAATGAGAATTTTACTATTATGAACCTAATTTTGATAATATTGTCACGACCTATCACCCAGCGCCCATGTCGTGACTACCCCAAGCTTGCTTTCTATAGGCCAGGGGCTAGTGACTAGAACGAGAAAGGTGAAACCCACAAATAGTAAGGCGTTGCCTTTAATCCTGTACACACACAAAGATAGGGCACACTGCATGCAAGTAAAACCTAGTGTAAAAGTAAAAGTACAAACACTAATAAAAGACACCACTGATATTGAAGGTAATTACTGAAAGTAAAAGGGGCAAGTATACAAGACTAACTAAAAATAAAGTACATCAAAAAGGGAAAAATGTGTTATGAATTTAATCCATCAAGGATCCTACTTGAAGGGTATGTATAGCTCTTTGTCTTTTGTCACTAACGCTCACCACATATATCAATCACCTCCAAGATCCATCTAGCCCTAGAATTGTATGTCTCAGCCTTATTTTCCATCATCTGTACAGGAAAAAACAAAGTGTGGGTGAAGCCCATATAGGGGTGAGTATAAAAATACACATTTGGGATCACGATACCCCTGAAGGTCTCCCAGAATCCCACAATGGAAAATCCAAAAATAATGATCTTAATCACAAAGCATAAAGAAAAAGACAACTCACACCAAGTATACAATATTGATAACATAAATAAAGATTATTATTTTTAAGATGGATGATTTTATTTGGGTGGGTGGCTTGCCTACTGTTCCAAGAAGGGTTGCTCTGTTGCTAATCTACAAAGGGTCGCTCAGCCACTGATCCTCAACGGGTCACTCTACGGCTGGCCTACGTCGGTTCGCGCTAATGCTGATCCACAGAGGGTTGCACTACTGTAGACCCATAGAGTTCCACACTACTTCCAATCCACTGAAGGTCTCTCTCATTCTGATCCATGAAGGTTCATGACATTGTTGATCCATAGAGGGTCACACATCTGGAAATCCACAGATGGTCGCTCTCATGCCAATCCACGAAGGGTCTCTTTTCAATTGATAGTCTACCACAAGATACCTGCACTTAGCATGCTTGAGTTCTATAGATTGTTCTCCACAAGATATCAGTCATAACTCAACCCCCACAATGTCTCATGAATAAGTAACCCAATGTTCTGTCTTATCATAAGGGTTCCAACATGACAAACTGCATGTCAATAGGACACCCCCTCTGTAAGTTATTAGCAAAAGAGTAAAAAAGACCTGATTGGATTCGAGTCGGATCCAACCCAGACCTAATAAAACTTCCACCAAAACTATAGTGGTGTATATAAAACGGCCCTTCTCATCCACAGAGTCCCAACACCATAGACGGCTCGTCAATCGGACGCTCCGTCTGAATATTAAGTCAGTTTTAGTGAAACGGGGTTGGTCTGGACTAGGTCCGGAAGTGGTCCGTCCCTGCCGGCCCATTGGGCCTGCGGGTCTAGACTATCAGGAGAACCCGTCCCATAAGCGGATTGGTTGTGTTGGATCTGACATATCATGTCTAATTCCCCCGACTTTCCGCACCAGCAGGGCACGCCCCACCTCCCAAAATGGCCGGATCTACCGGCCGTTGCGCATCCAGCCGAGCAGCCCGAGTGGGCCACTCCTCTCCCACACGACACACCAGGGGTTGTCCTGCAGTGGTACCTACCATCGGGGAGATTGTGGGTGCCATTATCTCCATTCGGCCGGCACGGGCCTACCACCGCCGAGCTAGTGGAACCTTTCTCATGCTACCATAGATGCTTTGTTATTCCTTTTTCCTTCCGGTTTGTTCCTCCAGGTCTCTTGGGTTTCCACCTTCACTGCAAGTCCCTTGTATTATCTTTTCCTCCTCAATTCTCGGTCACCCATAAAGAAAAAACAACATCCAAGATGGGGTGATGGTCCGGGCCTTGTTCGTATTAGACAACACCCTCAACATCAGCGTTTTAACATGGGGAAAGAATCAATCATCTAATAGTTTAAGATTATCCCCCAAAAAAATCCCGCAACAACCACCCACAGTAAAGAATGAATCACGAATCAACCTGTTAGTCAATTGATTTGCATTATTTATATTATTTGAGAATAAGAAGTGGGAAACTTTATACACATAGAAATAGATTAAATCCCCTACCTGGATTCCAGGGAATCTGCTATAAATTAAAGAACTAATTCTGCATTCGTTGACATTAATCATCATTCATCGCCCTCCAGATCAAACCCCCCATGGACGTCATTTGAACAACATTCTTTTTTGGAGGGTGAAGTTATAGGAATTTCGTTAGATCTTTCCCCATTTTTTCCAAATAATTCTTTCAAAGGATTGATTAAATGAATAATTAACGATAGGTTCATTAATGTGGTTCATTAATGAACCTTAATTAATGAACCAATTAATCACACGAGCATTGCAGTTACACAAAAAAGGTAATAGGTCATTTAGTGATCTTCATTTAATACCTTTTTTAGGTATCGGTTCCACCAACCAAAGCATAATAGGTGGAAGAAAAGAATAAAATAACTTATAGTTACTTTCTTATATTTCCTGAATGTCCGAAAATTAAATTTTCCATCTGACCATTATCGGAAAAGTTAAGCTTCTCCTAAGCGAATATCGGCACTAAAAGTACAATGGTGTGCTCATATTTTTAATACAAGCAATGGTTAAAAAGATATAAAATCACACTCTCACATTTACTGAAATTACCTTAAAAATTTTCAAAATTCTTTTCTGAGCTCTTCGAACCTCATAAACACGTGTCGTCCAATTTTTCAGTCTCACAATAATTACATATAATTAAAAACATTATACAAAATTTTTGGGTCTTCAAATATATGATTGATATGATTCAATTTTCCATGTTTTATTATGAATATTTTCCAAATCCACGTTCTTATTCAATTCAATTTAAATTATATTATCCTAAGTTATTTGATTTGAATGTTGTCAAGTGGATAAGTGTTTCATAACTCTATTTCAACTTTTTAAGCTATATTTCATATTTTTTAAAAAGGTTTTGATGTGATTATATGAAAATTAGTATATGTTTTTTTGTATTTCCATGAGTTTTTTTTGGATTTACATATGTTTGATATAACCTCTCCATTGATTAACCCTTAATTTGGTGATATTCTTATTATAAGGGTTAATCATCCGAAATTTATTCCCTAGGGACATATGTTTATGATATTAACCTATTCTCTATTATGAGGTGAATATATTACCCCCTTGATAGATTATATAATGAATATCCTTATTTTCATGATATTTTAAGCTTCATTTGATTTAATTCGTTTATAAGGAATATGATTGAAGTGTCACCAAAGAAGACAAGGCTTTATGTCAAGAATCTTTTTTCCTTTAAGGACTTATTATGTTCAATTTTCAATGGGGGGAAGTCATATGCTCTTATTTTCTTGAACCAAATATATTTTATTCACTTCTAGTTATTATTTTCTTACATGTTTAATTTCCATTTCCTTCCTTTTTTATTAATAAAACATCCAGAAATTAAATTGATAGTTATATTAATCATGTATATTCTTTCATATTAGAAACCTTCCTCCTCCCTAACTGCAATTTATAAAAAAAATAGATATTTTATGTTATTGACATATAATTTTTCCAAAATATATTTTCAATGATGTTTTATCTTTTTATAAATAATTTCAAAAAGGAAATTTCTTAATGTTTTTTGCATGGGTCACATTTGAGGTTCATTAAAAAAAGTCTAAAATGAATTTTTATTTTTAAAATTTACAAATTTAATGAATTTTATTGACATCATAATTCCTAATTTATTTGGTAAATCATTTAGAAGTTCCTCGGTTTAATTAAAAAATAATAATTTCCTTAATATGTGTGTGGTTTTTAGATTTTGAATGAGAATAGTGAAATGAAAAGTCTCTATCTAAAAACAAATTAATATTTTTCTAATGTTATGTCTAGTCATCAGTGTAAACAACCCTTAATGGTAATTATACTCTATTGGGGTTATTTTTTATTGATTCCAACCATATTTTTTGCTATATGGATTATAATTGTTTCAAATAGGTTTTCATGAACCCCATTTTTTCAAGGGGTTAATAAAGTTATGAAATGAATAATGATTTTTCCTATGAGTTTTATGATACAACACAATCTTTTTTACTTTATTAATGTTATTATTCTTGTATATTTTCTATGATGATTGTTGTTTCCTTTATAAACCATGTTTATGTGGTTGTACTGTTAACCTACGATAGGTAGGTTTGTGACAAACCTCCAATGCATTGGGTATGAAATTCAACCATATGGTTATACCAAATATGGGATGAATTTAACTGAATATTTTTATCCTAAGAGATTATAAAAATATATAGTTATGGGTATTCCTTATGTAACAATTATGGTTACTTCATGTGTGCCCATGAGGGTTCCCAAGATACTAAGTTGTTTTTTATGCCTTATATGAGTTATAAATGATTCCTTTATTCATGGTTAACATCACATTCCTCATGATTGTTGTTACTTATGACTCTTGTCCTATGGTAATGCTTTATACCATTTTAAATTATCGATGAACCTTGTATTGGTTGGTATTAATTATCTTGTATAATGATCAATAACTTTAGTTATGTCAATATACACATATAAATATCAATTGTTAATGTTTATTTTTAAAATTACCAATAATTGGACATCATCTTTATTATGTATCATATTTCACATGTTATAAAGAATTTTGGTAAATTATTTGAGTCTATTAAGTTTTCATATGTAAATAAAATAATGGGATATGATGAAGACATAATATGGAATATGACA
Organism: Viscum album; assembly: GCA_963277665.1. Lineage (NCBI taxonomy): Eukaryota > Viridiplantae > Streptophyta > Magnoliopsida > Santalales > Viscaceae > Viscum > Viscum album. The sequence goes on from OY728120.1 coordinate 1,121,630,335, forward strand.
AGCCGGGTATAGTGGGAGATGATGATCATATTTATAAATATGTTGTTTATGAATCCATTTGGTTTTATGATTATCCTAATTTTTAAAAAATATAAACCCAAAAAAATTAGGTTTGTAAGTGATCCGATATTTCATTTTTATGTTGAACGATTTGGTCGAAAAAAATATAGTCAAATTTATTGGTATCAATGCAAGAAATGAAATGATTATATTTTTAGCACTTGATCCATGAGTGTGGGTACAAGGCTATTACATGTAATAAATCAGATGGATTTTTAAATACACTATAATTCCCAAAATAGTTGAAAAAAATCAATTTCCCATACATACACCACAAAAGGAATTAATTTTTTAATAACAATCAAATCTCTATGAAACCAAATTGAGATCAAAACACTGTTACCTTATATCATGATTCATTTTACAACTGTGCAAACATTATGAAAAAATTAAATTCATTCATTAAAACAATTCATAAAAATAATCTATATTTAAACTAAAATGTATTATATATAATAATGTGTTATTAATTTATGGAATATTTTTCTCTTTTTTCATTTAACTAAGGTTGTTTGGTTAATTTCCTTAAAATATACATTTTATACTGACTATTGTAAAATGTGTTATAAAAGAGAATCATAATTTCAAAATTTTAATATTTTTATTTATTTTATAATTATATCATCAAAAAAATCTATATGGTTCCATATGATTACAAAATGTATAAAAATTTAAAAAAAAGATTCCATGACCGATTTATTTAATGTGTTTAACTTCACAATAACTATTTATAACTAATAGTGATTATGTAATATCAAACATAATATTTCCAAAATATTAATAATGTTTTGAATATAATTTTAACAAATTAAATGAGCCTATTTTTATGGTTTTTCCCCTCTCAAAACTACCTATAAGGTGTCACTATTGTCCAAAGGTTTCCCACCCCATCCTTTATAAGGTTACTTCCCAAGATAAATGAACACTATTATTCTTAATTTCCTTTCAAGTATTAATTTTATTTTTTGTCTTATATATATTGAATTATATTCTTTTCAAGCACATTTTATTTTCAGATTGTAGTAAAAATATTTTTATAGTAGTGGGATAATATAATTCCCTCACATTATTTCATTTACTTAATAAACATTTTATACCCATCATGCCACTAAATTAATTTCATGGTTTTTTTCACTTTTACATGGAATATTATTATGTTGTGACTACTCAATCAATTTATCCATTCATGTGTATTCACCTTTATGTAACCATTATTCATTGATTTGTTACTTCCAAATATGATACTCTCATTCATTACTCGTGGGTTAAATTTTTATTTAATTTTAATATATTTAATAATTTAAAATTTTAAGGAATTTTATTGGAATATCATTCATTTTTTCCAAAGGGTTATTAATGAAATTTTTTCTTATGATCTATATGGGACACATGAATATAGATATATGAAGGGTGTTCCATAATGTTACACCAATTTATTGGGTAAATAATTAATCTATAGCGAGGAAATTTTTTATAAAAACATTGTGAATAAACTAGGTAATTATATTTTTCTAATACTTGCTAATAATAGTTGTTAATATAATATTGAATGTCTAATTTTTAGGTAGAATCCAAATTTCCTTTTTATTCTTCATGATCATTCTATTATAATATACCTCATGTTCTACTTATCATTCCCAATTATAATTCCCCATTATCACGTGATAAATATTTCCATTTTTATTTCCTTATTGGGATTTATTCCCACCCATTTATTTTAGTATACATCCGAAGGATATGAGATGCAGTAAATGTAACCTAGGATGAATCGATGAAGAATATTTTCAAATGGATTGGAAAAAAATTCATTTCTATGAGGTATTATGATTTTAATTTCCATGAAACCTTACTTCAATATATCATCTATTTTAGTAAATATTTTACCATTTAATGAATGTTTATGTGATTAAAAAATGATGGATTTCATATATTCCATCCTATTGGAAATGAAAACATTAATAGTGCATACATGTGGACTACCAGGTCTAGGAAGTGACGTTTTTTTTCTATCATGAACTCATAATGATTGTAATTATTAGGGGTTTAACAAATATATATGATATTCTAGAGAAAACTGTGATTCTAGAAATATAAAATAATAATTACCTTCTTAACCTTCCTCCCACTAAATAATGATAACATCATTCATGGGTACATGTTGAATACCACCTCTATGAATCAATGTGATTAATTTTTCAGGACCTCTTATCATGTATATTATATATTTATTTTTAAGGTATAAAAATAAAAATTATTTCATGATTACTATTATATATATGTTGGTTAAATGACATGTTTGACCTTGGTCAACATACTGATGTTGTTTTAAGGATTATGAATAGCGTGTCCTCAAAACTTACAACATGAACATAATTGATATAGTGACTATATAATTAGTGGTAATAAATGAAATAAAATTTATTATTTTAATGAAATAAACTATAAAAATGATTTTATGAAATTAAATTATTTGTAGACATGAGGTAAATAACATATGTGTGAAGTTGGGAGAAAAGGTAAGTGATTTATCTTCCTAATTTACATTCATTGAGACTAAAACTATTCTCACCATATATTTTATTTTTTGGTGTATATACTACCATATGAATATATTATAAGACACAATTTATTAAATTCATGAAATTTAAAAAAAATGGTTCCCCCCTTAAATGTTATTCTCATTCAAATTATACAAAAGTGATAAGGATTTTTTTCATTATAAAATTGTTTTAAAGTATTTCTTTCGAATCATTCTCCTACATTATTATTTATCATTTAAATGTTTTAATAATGTTATTATTTATACTTAAAATTATATCAAATTTCACTTTCAAATACTTCTTAGATTATCTATAAATGTTTTAAAATGGTTGTTTTTAATATTTACCACATGATTCATTTTGAGGTTTTTTACCAAACTAAAAAATAAATGTTTTTAATATATATGGAATAAATGTACTATTAATTAATTTTAATATTCCTTTAGTAGTTTACATCTCTATTTTCAAAAAAAATGTTACTAATCTATAAATATTTAGTTTAAAAATTATTTTATATAGAAATAAAACATTCTTATCAGTTTTATATGATAACATAAAGTTATTTTCTTATGGTTCCAACTAGTATTTCAAGGGTTTACAAGACTAAAAATATTTCAATAATGATATGGGGATTTAGAGTTATAAGTGATTATAGGAGTTCTAAATATAGATCATGATGATGGGTGAGCCTCATGTAGTTGTCCAATGCATTGGTTAATAAGCTGACCTATAAATGAAAACATTGACAGATAATCGAGATAGTTAACCCTATGGAATTAGCTTGGAATTAGTTATTTCTAAAATGGGTCAAACGCAAGTGGAAACTAGTTATATATATAATTCTCTAAAATACATATTATATTCTTGTTAATGGTTTTTATGAAACTTTTATGATTTTATATGGTATTTGATGTTTCAAAACATTTTAATTTGAATTATTTTTTTTCAAATAAATGTTTTCTTGATTCTTTATTGGTTTATCTATGCTGTCTAATGGGTTTCAATGGTTTTTTTATTAAAGTATTATTTTATCATGTAAATATGTTCTATTTTTATTCTCTATGTTTTATTGTGAGAAAGGTAAACATTTTCATGGGTTTTTATATTTTTCAATGGACAAATGGGATTCCTTTATTTTTATATCCCTTAATGATATTTTTTTCTCATCCTCATTTTTAAATGATTTTACCAAGATCTAAGGGTGTGTAAGAACAACATAAAGGTAAATCCTTCTATTATGGTTAGTCATCTTAAAAGATAAATAAGTGTTTTAAATGAAACATAAGTTTACATTTTGATATAGTATTTTGTAAGAGAAAAATTGAAACAGTGTTTAAGCATACCCAATGTAATTTAATGTTCTTCATAATTCACAAAAACTATAAAAATATATGATACTAGAAAATTAATAAAGTTAAACCCTTGTTATAAATCATATGATTTTGGGTTTTTTAATGTATGGGGTTTTATATTTGGTATCACAGGAAAGGTTTGGATAACATTAGAGGATAGGATGATTTAGATAAGGACTTTTATGAATTTTTGATACCATTATGGGTTAATAAGTTCAAAGATAATTCTTAGTTTAAATTTATAGATACCCATTTTTACGTAAAATTTAAAGGATGTTTAATATGATTACATAAATTTTGGGAGACATTTATGGTAATACAAAAATTGGGTTTATTATAAATTTTAGTTGAAAACTTTTATGAGTTAAAATGCTTTCATATTTTGGGGAAAATAATTTAAAGGTATTGATAAACTTTAATGTTCAGATGAACGTTGATGTTGATGTAATTATAATAATTTTGGATAATATGGTTACTATATTTTGGGAACATATGACTTATAGTATACATAATAATGAGATTACAATATGATTTGGTGAATATGTGATTAATGTTATTTTTAAAGAAGTTCTCTCTTTTGGAAAATTTATATGCTTAAGTTAAATGGAAATAATTTTTGTTAATATGGGTTTTTGTTTCCATAATAAAAGTTTAATAATATTTCGAAATGATATATATTTTTATTTTAGATTTATGGGGATTTGGGTTTTTTATGGAAAATATAATCATATTTTAGAAATTATATGATTCGGGAATATATATTTTTAGATATATATGACTTTATGAGTGTCTAATGTGATTTGGATATTAATGATATATTGGCATTAGAAGAATATGTGATCTAATGTTTCTAATTTTTGGGATTCTTATTTAGTTGGGAATATTTTGAATAGATTTAAGGTTAGTTATTTATATAATATTTAATGTTTATCATTTGGTGTTATAGTTGAGGATTTGGAGAGTAATGTATATTTTCTACATAATCTATATTGGCCTATGTTGTAAAAACCATTTTGGTTTTAGTCAATTTATTACAAAAGGAGGATTAATATATAACCTTATGTGGATATTACGATCTATTAGAAGTTATTTTTAGATCCTTAGGTAAGAAAAAATTCTTCTTGACTTTTCATTTCTCAGTATAATAGATGAAATATAATTGTAAATTGATAGAATCAAAACTAATGAATGAAATTGTGATTTTTAATTGGAATGAAACAAATTTATTATATTTTCCTATGTTCTGAATCTTGGTAGTAATAGAATCCCTCAATATTAGGAAAAGGATCATGAAATAAAAATGTTATCATTTTACCTTCATTTTGGATCAATTAATGGAATTATATATCCCATATATATTTTCTGTTTTTGGTCATTAACTTTCTCATGATCAGATTATCCAATACACTATTATTACTAGGACGTTTGTTTCACCTATATCTATATTTTCACATCCCTCCAATGATATCCTTATATAGGAACCCAATTATATGTTATTTTTGGTAATTTCAATTTTTTTAATTTTCAAAAGTATGTTTTATTATCCCTTACAATAATTTTGATCTTTAATAAATATATTTCTAAATATTAAAAGGGCTTTTCATTTCATTATCATACGTTTTATCTTTCACTCCCTATAATTGATTTTTAAAATATTTTTAAAACATTATTACCAGGAACCAGATAAATTTATAAAGAAGAAATTTATTTGATCGGGTATAATTTAACACTTTATTATATTTGGAAGTTATTTTTTTAAGTAATAAATTTGATATCAAGTATTATACACAACATGAATCTGAAACAAACCACCATGTACTAAAAAATATTATTATTTAATTATGATCTTAATGAATAATCCTATTGGTTCGGAATGTATAAATAGGAATAAAAATATTTTTAAATATATATATAATGTTTTTTCTTATAAAAATTATCCATAAATCTTATATTTATTATCAATTTTTTGTAATTAAAAATAAAATATTTTTAAGGAAAAACTGATATTTTTTCAAAAATTGTTTTTATATATGCAATGTGTATTTATATTAATATACTAAATAAATTACTATAGATAATTGATTATTATTAATAATTATATTATATATATATATAATTATATTAATTAATAGTCATTTAAAAATGGTTATTGTGAAATGAATGAAAATATATTCATTTTGTTTTTAAAAAATATATTTTCATCAAAAATAGTTTTTTATTTCATTTTGTGTGAACGTATTATAAAACGTTTATAACTATATTATAAATTTTATATGAAAAAATGGATATAATGTTTTAAATATTCATTTACCAATATTCTTAGGATGAATTTTTATGATTTTTATAAAATATTTATTTTTAATTGAGTAGTGAAGATTACTGTTTTTTCAAATGTTACCAATTTTATGACATTATAATGATATAATAATGTATTAATAAATTTTAAAACCATCGAATCGACCAAATATTTGTTAAAATATTTAAATAATATAAGTGGAATCATTATTTTTAATTTGGGTCCAACGATTGACTTTTGTGAAAAATGTGGTATTTTATACAAATTAAAAACTATTTTTGGGTCTTTTCATTTAATGGTTGTTTGAAAGGTTCAATGAATTTTTTACCTTATAATAAATTATAAAAACATTACTTTGTTTATTAATTAACCAAATAAATTCATCTAAATCAAAATTTTACATTATTTCATGGTGAAAATTCTTTTTCTCTTAAATATGATATTATTCTTAAAAAATCATGTGTTTTTAATTATTATATTAAATTTAATTTATGAAACCAAAATATATTAAGTAAAATAAAATATAATAAAAATTTAGAATCATCATGACCAAAAAAAATTATAATTATCATTTTATTTTTGGTCAAATAAATAAGTTGTCATTGTAAAAAAAGTTTAGTTATCGAAGTTAATATTAAAATGGGTTTAAAGTGGTTTTACTTTGAGATAAGTCTTAAAATATCTATAAAATATGTATAATTTCCATTATATGAGATTATTTTGACCATAATAATTCTTAAATACTAAATTGGGTTGTATTTGGGAAACTTTACCATGAATAATACTCAATATTAATTTAAAACATTGATTAATTCCAGGTGTGTCCATCCCCTCACTCATAAAAGGGAAACACTTATCCTCTCTTCTTGACACTGATTGAGCCCCTTATATCAACCATGAAATATCCTAATACTTTATAAACTATCCTTCCCATGTCCTATAGGATTTCTTTATCACAAAAATACTATCCTAGGAATGTTTAATGTCTATCTTTTGGAGGTTTTCCAAAGAATTTGTGTAATTCCTAACCTAGTTATTTCATTCTATTTCTTTTTATAATTCCTTAAATTCTATTCAAACCATTTTTATTAAACAAATTAACAATATTTAATATAATTAAGATTTATTATTATGATTTATAAACCCTTTATCATCTCTTTTCAATCCTATTAGAAATGAAAACATCACTTGTGCGTACATGTAATCAACGACATCCATAAAGCGATGTGTTTCATTTTTCAACATCAACTCATATATTTATTTATTAATATGGATTTAGTAAATATAATATTTTCAGGAAATACTTATGATTATATATATATAATATATTTCTTATCATTTTACCATTCCACTTGTTAAAAAGTATAATTTTTTTCGTCGGTACCTTTGCAATATAACTTCCCCGAAGGAAAGTGAATTTTTTCTCTTTTATTCCCTGAATGAATGATAATAAAATTGTATTTAAGGTATAAAAATTATAATTATGAAATTATTAATATTTTGAAGACAATTGTATAATGACCCCTTTTACCTTGGTCAACATACTAATGTTTCAATGGGGATTCGGAACTGAAAGTCCACAAAAAATCTCACATTAAATTAATTAATCTAGTAATTATATAAGACCTGGTAATCAATGAAATAAAATTTATAATGATAATTTAATAAACCAGAAAATATTTTTAAACAGGTAAACAATTATAATTTGTTTATTATACAGTATTTTAGCAATATACATGGAATGTCCGGGGTTGAGGTATGTGATTTCTCATCTCAATTTCCTTTCATTAATAATCATTCCATTTTCACCACATGTTTTGACTTTTGTGGTTTATATAATACCATATAGATGAATTTTCTAATTGATTTACTTAAAAACAATTATTTTAAAATTATTTTTCATTTTTCCTCTTTTAATTTTATTTTTATTCAAAAGTTAATCACCACATAATGTATTTTTCATTAAAACATTATTTCAATGTTTATATTTCAACAGAATTCCCTAGATGTTTATATTATTTTAAATGTTTCGATAATATTTTACTTTATATTTAAATGTCTATAAAATTCATTTTAAACAAAATTCTATTTTCTTTATAAATTTTAAACAAATGAATTTTTTATGTTTACCGTATAGGTTATTTTGATGTTTTTACCAAAGTGAATAAACAATGGTTTCCTAAAATATACCAAATGATGAAATTTTCATAAGGTTATAAACATTATTTAATTTAAGGTTTCATTCATAAGTTTATATGTTTATTTTAAAATAAAATATTCCTTTTCAATATGTTATAAATTATTTATCTTAAAAAGGGTTTCTAGGGGAAAAACTAGACACTTTTTTATGACATAACAAAAAATGGTTTGTTTATGGGACCAAATAAGTATTTAAAATTTTTATGATTGAAAAATGAAATCATGAAAATGTTTCATATATGATATGTTACTTAATCATTATATATAATAATAGTATATCTTTAAATAAATCTTATAGATGATTCAACCCGATATATCCCTCCAATGAATTGGGTAATGATTTGGTCCCCAAAGGTGAAAAATGATGTAGATAATCGGGATGGATAAACCTATAGAATTGACTATGATTTAGTTATTTCCAAAATGGTTTAAACACAACTAAACATGGTTTATAAATATGTTTCTCTAATAAAGCTAAAATATTATTTCTAATGTTTTTTATGTAAATATTCTGATTCTATAAGGTATGGAATGTTTTTCGGCATTTAAAGATGAAAGGTTTTTTTCAATGTAATTTTTTCCTGACTATTTCATGGGTTTTTTATGATTTATAATGGTTTTAAAAGGTTTTATTTGATAAAATTTTCTTTCTATCACATGGTAATGTTTTATTTATATAAGGCCCCAGCCTTAAACCTTACTTAATCTTGAGTTATTACAAGATTACACATTGAGGATCTTTTTAGGTTTAGAGTTTTAGAAAATTAGATCATGAAACTTGCATTATATTCCACATTTAAACAAAGTGGTTACATAAAAAAAGGTAACTTGAGTCATTCATAACATTCTTACGTAGGGAGTAACCCTCTTGGTTATGTTTGGAATAACCACCACAGTATATTCCCTAAATCTCTTCAGAGAAACCTTAACGTTTCACTCCTTCGTGTTACCCAATGCATTGGAGAGCTATATCGGGCTCACCCGCCCTTAGTTTATCACGGAACCACCCGTCTTCATAACAATTCCCAACAACCATAACATAATCGTACCACATAATACATGTAATAAAGGAAACATAACATTTCCACATTTCAATCACAAGATATCAATAAAACACCATGATATTAAAAAACATTATGAAAACCATTTTCAATACCAAAATAAAAGAAAATTAAAACATGGTATTTATTTTTCTTTTAAAAATTAGGTATGGCTTGTAGAGGAAGTCGAAACTCAAATAATGGTCACGGTGGTGGAGAAGTCATTGTCGCCGCATACGTATGACAAAAACATTCCCTTTTGTCGTTTTGTAAAACACTTCGTATAAAAAGATTCCTTTTGGATAAACGTAAAAGTAAAAGGGGTTTATACACCGTATAAAAGAAGGTTGTGTATAAACCAAAATATGCCTCAATGAATGGAGATTGAGATGAAGTCCCTTACAAAGAAGGTATCCTTGGTTTAAGGATAAATCAATTACATAATTATTTGTGTCAAACAAATACACCAAATATAAGTGGATATTAAGTGTAAAATAATCAAAGGTAATTCACACATATTCAAAGGATTACATATTCAATAACTACATGTTGAACCCAACGAAATCGAAATTGGGTTAAGAAGTTCCCTTGATAGCCTAACGACGTCACATAAAAATGAGTTGATGAGAGATGAAAAAAAGGGTATCTCATCACTTGGAAATAAAATTTACATCAATAAGGATATATGAGAACATATCCCAATATAACAATATGTAAATTAAAAGATCCAACAAAAGAAGTCTTTTAAAAAGAGGTGGGTGAAAGGTTCCCTTACTGAAATGGGTATCTTTCGAAATATACACCTCGTGAAAGAAAGACAATACAACATTGATGTAAATACTCATAAAAGAAAGTATATTACACAATGAGTAAAATAATGGGAATTACATACACCACTCAAAGTAAATTATGGCAAATGTAGCATAAATCTCACGGGAATAAAAGTGAGATGAAAAATCCCTTACGAAAACTCGGCAGCCTAACGACGCCACATAAAACTTACAAAAATGGATTGATGAGATCAAATAGGGTATCTCATCATATTAAATTAAAGTTTATAGAAAGATTAATATAAAATAACATCCTCCAACATCAAAAATAAGATCTTAAAAGAAGTGACACAAAGGAGAGTACTTAAAAAAGAAAGAGAGAGGTTAGATCTCTTACGAAAATTTGGCAGCCTAACGGCGCCACTCAAAACATCCAAAATGGATTGATGAGAGAGAATAGTGTCTCTCATCACATGAACATAAAAATTATAGTAAGATTAATATACAATAACATCCCAATAACAAGAAATATGAGCTTTAAAAGTAATGACATAAAAGAGTGTACTTAAAAAAGAAAGAGAGGAGTGGGATCACTTACCTCAAGTCCAACTTGTCTTGTTCGTTTCTTTATATTCCTGAATAATAAACTTTTGTCAATTAATAATTGCCTAAGTACCTCCTTTAGATATTATTATTCAGTTCATATCACATATTATAATGTTATAATAATTGTTTAATAATGTTAGTTCATATCAGACGTTTTTGCCGATGTTTGGTACATGAGTCAAAAATGAACTTGTTTGAAAAAAGATTTCCCATTTAGTTATAAGTAAATAATATCCAGAATATTATTATTGATTAAAATATCATATATATCCAGTAAATATTCATTTTATACTATTCCATAACATTTGGAGATAAAAAACGAAAAGCATCGTTCATGGAGACGGTAGGTTGTACGTACGCATGAACGCTACTTTCATTTTTTTGTCATATTAATGGAATTAAAAAAAAATGAGAGAGATATTTATATGTTATAATTCAAGAATGATATCCATAATTTAGATGTAATATATTACATATATATCCATTATATATATGTACTTATAATATTTCATAACATTTTGAGATAAGAAATGAAATGTACCGTTCATGGAGACGGTAAGCCGTACGTACGCATGAACGCTACTTCCATTTCTATGTCATATTTAATGGAATTAAAAAATAATTATACATAATAGTATTTTAATTACAGTTAATTATCATATATAATATCATTAAATATATCCTTTATACGTACCTTATATGGTATTAACGAATCAAATCACTTTGAGGGGGCGGTAGTCCGCACTTCATTAAATGAAGATATCGCGTTTACCCATAATGGAAACCATAAAGGTACGCCATAAATGAAAAATATAGAAGCTTATGTAAAACATAAACATATTAGATATCATATATAAATATATTGTCATCTTAATGGCCACCTTTGAAGGTGTTAGAAGAATGTTGAACAATCATCATTTCGGGAGGCAGAAATTCGCCATCCACGGAAACAGTATGTTCTTTAACCATTAGATGTAGGTGTGTGTAATTTTAGATCTAATACTTCTTATAAAAACATCCTAGTATATCTAGGATACTGTATTTGTTACAAAATAAATTAATAAAAAGAGTTTAGGGGGTTGGAGAAGCAAAATAAATGAAAAGGACACAAGTGAAGACATTACCTTAAAATCGGGTAACTCCCTTTGGTTTGAGCTCACAGGATTCCTTGGGAAGACTTATTCCCAAAGTGAGGCTTCAAATAGTTATATAGGGAAGTGGAGAGACAAAATGAGCAGGGGTTGGCTGAGGAAAATGCTTTGGGAGTGTGGGTAAGGAGGTAGAGGTGGGGGCCTTTTATAAGAGGAGAGGAGGGGCACTCTTGTAAAGTTACAAAATGTTACTTTATTTTTAAACGAGTTTCAGATTTTAAAGGCCCCACATTGCTTTATTTCTAGAATAAGGTGATAAGGGTTTGAAAACAACTCATACAATAGGTTTTGGACATGTTTAGGTCTTATATATTACATTATCTTTCCATTTTATTTAAATCGTTAAATAATGAGGTCATCACTGCATCATCATAATGTCATAAATAATTTAATTTATTTAATGTCTAAAAATTATAAAAAAACTAATATGATGTAGGAAATCTTGTTATCTTTCCAATTACTATTTATAGTCAAAAATATGACTTGTATAACCCCATGTAAAAATTGTTTTAGTAAAACATCTCATGTTTGTGTCATTTTTACTTTAACATTAAATAAAAAGTTATTTATGTAATTTTCCAACCAAAGTGGCTACATGGGGTCCCCAAGTTGACCCATGGATTTTCTTGGTATGTCATGACACATAAAAAGAGGTTAGGACATGTTTCTAGGTCATTTCATTTTATTAAAACATTATTCTTACCATAAACTACACTAATTACCACTAATCGCGATTAAAAACTTAATAAGTTACTATTCAATGAAATATTATTTTTATCCCATTAAACCACATTTTACTTCTTAATGACAACCATGTATGTCAGATTTTTGAAATTCAAAACACAAAGATGGAAAAATTTCATTTAAACGGAAAAATCAGTTTTTATAAGTACCACTTAGTGGTTTCACTATTCATCAAAAATTGAAGTTTTTCAGAAAAATCCCAAAAATTCACCCTAAGCTATATTTGATATTCCAAATTCAAAAATGAAGTCTATTTTACAAAATTCAAAACATATAAGTCACATTAATTAATTTAATAATTAATTCCCATTGTCAGAGCAAATAGCGTGTTTTTATGAAACAATAAGTATCAAAATATTGACACTAGTTTAAGTTTGATTTCAAAATGAAATTAATTCCAACAACAACTATTGGATTTAATGGTAAAAATATATTATAATTTCACTTTAAAACCAATTCAAAAGATAATCTAATCATATAAATAAATTATATTAAAAATAGGTTTTGAATTAAAATACAACATTTTACACTATTCATTAAAAAAATGAACTTTATCGGAAAGATACCAAAAATTTACACAAAGTAAATTTTGATGTCCCAATTCTTAAGAAGAGTTTTATTTGGTCCAATAGAATGTATAAGAGTGAAAAAAAACTATATTTAATGACGGTTCTCCATCAAAAGGCGATAAGTGAACCTTTAGTGAAAACTAGGTCATATATGCCTAAAATTGAATTCTTTCCGTATTTTAAGCCTTTATCTTTTATTGGATAAATGTAAAAACATTTAAAAACATATATAATAATATTTTAGTTATTTATATCCATTCCTGTCAATACAACGACTACATGTTAACTACCATTTAAAATAATATTATTTTATTATTAGAGTGCAACGTAAGATTCCCAAGAAACTCGTTGTTGCGGGTTGGGTACGCCATCGAGCATAGCGTCCCCTTTAAAGTCATATTAATATTTTATTCACAAATATGGATAAATATGAAAATGTCATATTCTTTATTTACCTGGGGTGTTACAATTTATGTGTCCAATGTTTTTTGGGAAAAATGAAAACATATTCCTGGGTTTTTATGTTTATCACTGGACTAACAAGATTCTATTATTTTTTATAACCCTTAAAATGATTCTCTTTCCCACACAATTATTTAAACTGTATTTAAAAGGATCAAATGATATATAGTAACTATAAAAAGGTCAATAATTTTACTATGGTGACCCATCCAAAATGATGAAGATGTGTTTTCATTGATACATGAGTTCAAATTTTAGAATCTTATTTTGTGAAAAAAAATCAATGATTTGTTTTAGTGTTCGCTTTTTTATTTATTTTTTTCATAATTATCTAAAAATATGAACCTAAAAGGACACTAAAATGTAATAAAGTTAAACACTTGTTATAATTACTATGGAATTGGGTTGTTTTTGCGCACCCACTTCTAAGATAACACAAAACTAATCAGGGTTCCTTTTAAACATGAAAGAAACCTCTACCTCTTCTATACATTCACCAGCACTGGGATATGATACTATACCCAAGAAATTTAGTACTTTATATTGCTAAAATAAAAGATACACCTCATCACATGACTCCCTCTGAAACCTTTCAAAGAAAATCTTCTATTTATATTCCACTGATATATCCTCACCTCAATCATCAATGAAAGAGATTTAATTCAAATAATAAATTTACACACACTTATTAAAAGGAAAATAAAAAATTATTTGTGAAAATATATTTTCAAAAAATCATAAAATTTCAAATACATAATAACATGTGAGGTAATATTTTATGTTATAAATAATAAAATTCGAAGCATCATTCTTAAAATAATTCTTCCAAAAATATTAAACTTAATTAATAATTAACAATAAAGATCATGTTTTAATCAAGAATATTCTAGAAAGAAAAATTATAAATGAATATAATTTTTTTGATATGTCTCATAGAAAAAAATGAATATTCTACTATTATTATATAAAAATATTCCATTTTTTAAACATGGGTTTAAAACTTTTTAAACAATTAAAAAACCCTTTTAATGGGTAAAATTTCAAACATCCTTCAAAAAAAATCAAAGATTCTTTTAAATTTTTCTTTTAAATAAAAAAGTAAAGAAACAATTTAACAATAATCTGTAATCCAGTCATAAGACCACTTTTATAATCATTTAAACCATTTTTAAAAGGTAATGTAATTAATAATAAAGTAAGGTGCATCAGAATCTAAACAATAAAAAATAATGAAAAATAAACATCACTTCACATACTAACACACAATAAGGGATAATTTATTAAAAGACACATTAATATAGTTCTCACAATCATATGAATCCATCCACTAGATGATGATATTTTTCACTTTGGGTGGCCCTGAAACACACACATGTCTTAAAAATGTATCATGAAAAAAGACATCCTGATAGAATAAGTATCCCCTTATTTATATACTTGAAAAAACCTAAAGTTCTGAAATGAAACAAATCCCTTGGATGAGTAGTATATAATTTATTTAAATTCATTTAATTAGGCCCATATAACTCCCAATGTCACTTAATTCAAACACATGTGAAAAAATAGATGATACGTGTACTATTCTATGTTATATACCCTAAAATAAGTACCAATTCATGTGAATTTGTGGTTGACTCTAATTACTTTTATCATTTCATGGAGAGATGTAAAATATTATTTCCTAATTTATCTCCCTAGACTATGTTTGAAACCAATCTCAATTGGTATCCTTTCCCTACCAATCCATGCAATACTCGCAGTTCCTAACTCCAATCTCAATATTATAACTCAAACATCACATTTTACACCACTATATTATGAATCCCCCTCTACTAGTTCCCTTATTGGTATGACAGTGAAGAAAATGAGTTAACCTCAAATCCTGCCTCTAGTGAGCCCCAGGTATGTTATTAGCACAAAAAATATAAAAAAAACAATTGGAGTAATTACCCTCAACTTCTAAATTTTGGATAGTAGATAATTGGGTAAACAACAACACAAACCACAACATAAAAAATAAACCAATATATATAAAAATATAAATAATAATTAATTTCTTGTCATACAAGATAAATCCCCAAAATAAAAAATAAAAACAATCATAAGAAGAAGGTCCAAACAGCTACTCTCTCTCTAAGCTAGCCTGGTCAATCTATGTCACAAAAACCTTCCTAATCAAATGGATGATATATAGGGGATTATAGAAGTATACACTTAGTATGATCCTTATCTAGAACTCTCGGTAAAATTAAATTAAATCATACTAATTCTCTATTTAGTAAAGAAAATAACTAGCATGCACCTATTAGGTCAACAACCCATTTCTATCCTTTGTAAGGATCACTCAAAAAAGTATTACACATGGGTATAATTAGATGATATGATAATAATATAGTCATATTCACCCCATAACAACTTCTTCTCTAGTTTTATACTCTCACACACAAAAACTGAATGCATTATGCTACCATCTCTTTATGTTGGATGTGGTTTAGTTCCCAACACTACAACACCCAATGGACTCAATTTTAAGTATATCATTTTCGAATCAAGTAAATACCACATATCAAGTACCATAAACCAAATATAAACCTCATACTATATCCATCACCTCATTAGACGAAGGAAGTACGGTATCATTAACATAAAGGACATCAACCTCATGTCATACTCCTACCTCAAATGACTCTCCCCACAAGTATACCATCCCAACATAATTGGTACCCGACATGCTAATTCCATGCCTTACATGATTGTAAGAACCTTGGGTCATCAAACCCAGTCTACTACAAAAGAGATAGTGAGGAAGAGGGGGTATTCATCTATCTGTCCCCCACAACTTCTATGTTGGGTAAAACACCTAGAACCAAAACAACCAACATTAGTATAAGTAATTCAACTTAAGACAGGTGAGTTTAGAATTGATTATAAAAAATACAATATATATATATATAAACACTCAGAAATAAGAACATCCTAATCATTTCACATCAATATATCATTATATCTATCTACAATAAACACATTTCTAATATTCCCACATACTTCCATCATTCATTTACACCACTAAATAAAAATCATCAGAAAAATACCATGTATAACACATAGTTCACATTATTATATTCATTGATTCCATCAATTTAAATATTTTTCACTACCAAACATCATTCATTAAATAATACATTTTAATCCCATATTTAATGAAAAAACATTCTAACCATCCTCTATAAGTTAACCTATTATGTTCCAATATGTTCATTAACATTTATAACCTGAATTAAATTACTACATAATAATTTCCATCTCTCATTTTTCAATTCCCACCAATATCACCTTACTAAATTTTAATTCACAGTCCATTTTAACATTATTTTTTCCTCATTAAACACTAGAGAGAATATAAAAAAAAATTACATAATTTATCCTGCCTTGAAACACATAGAAATAATAAAACAACATATTTCAAGGAATATAAATTACATGGGCCAACATAAACTTCATTCAAGTCCTAATTATTGAAATAGTTCATATATTACCATATTAAATTATTATTAAATTATGAAAAGTGATTTCATAATTCAATCTTGAAAATATTTCATATGATGTTTTCACAATAGTTATCTGTGGAAACAAGATTTTTTAGAATTGAAATCAATTCACAACCATAAATATGGATTGTCTCAATAATTAAAAAATTTGTATATCTCTTCAAATTAAAAAGGATTTCCTATATCTATAATATACAGTTTTATACATCACTTCATCTTCATAAATTTTCTATCACTCTTACTATATTGTTCACTTTCTTAATCATTCCCTTAATGTTATCAGAGTAAAATCATTGAAGACGTAGGAAAATAATGCTGAAATATAAATAAATGGCAAGAAAAATACTTCCCTTACCATTATTTTTCATTCTAGTTTATTTTACCCACCTTGAAGTGGGATTATACTAATTTTAGGGTAAAATCATTATAACCCCATAATTTATAGAAAAATAAGAGATAAATTATTTAATCCCCTACTTATTCAAGGAGATTCACAATTGTTTATAGAAAAATAGTGAAAGGGGGGAAGAACGAACCGACCTAAACATTTGGAAGCTACGCAAATTGATCTTAAAAGACTAGAAAATATTGAATGGACAAGTTTGTACCATCCAAACAAAAAGGGATGATAATAAGACTCCAATGCGGGAAAATAATCATATTTTTAGAGAGAGAGAAATAACTGAAATATCTCTCAAGGATATTTACAAAATACTCGAGTAATCATTTTATTATAATTCTAATTAATTTAGATTAAATTTTAATTGAACTCACAAAATAAAAATTAATCTATTGTAAATTAATATGTAAACATTACAATTCGAACATTTCATAATAGAATAAAATCCACTGTTTTATAATTATTATTTCTATTTATTTTTATGTATAAATGATTCATAATGGATCATGGAAGAAAACATGGAAAAAAGATTAAAATATATACCCTTTTGTGAGAAGGGTGCATTGTATATGGGTATATTATAATTACCCTTACATAGATCAATTTGAAACAATCAATCTACCTATATGTGACACAACAAATACCCACATGTGATGCTAGAAAAACAAATATACCCAATGTTTGACATTGGAAAAAGTGACATTAGCATTACACCAGATGAAAATCACCCATACACAAGGTATAAAAGACTTTAATATAGATTAAAAAAAACTATAAACATTTTTAAATAAAGGAAAATGTTATCCACACATGGTTCTTCTTTCACCCTAATTAAAATCCCTTCATTTAAAAATAATGGAACTATCATTGGCTATGAACATGGTATACCCCATGGATTAGGGATAAATCTCTCAGCACTTTTAAATATCATTTTGAATACCACATTGTAGAGGAATCCCGCCCTTGATTTCACGCTCACTCATCTGAATAGAGTCACTATTCCCTCATACCTTAACACAACAAGTTTCTTTGGTATTTCTATTGTCTAATTTATATAGGTGGGTTCCCCGACAAAAACGACATTTAAAATGGCCTATTAGGGAATGTATCTCCTTTTGGATCACCTATTACCATATAACAAACTCTAAAATGAAAAAACTATATCAAAACACTTATCCATGTGTCATTTTACCATGATCACAACTCCATGTCACACAAAACAATCAAAACCCTGCATATTATTATGTTTTGGTTATCCTCGGGATAGCCAAACTCTTCTCTAGCCTATGGAATACATCTAAATTATTATAAATAAAATAGGAGTGTTTTGGAAGATCATGGGACGTTACATTTGTTATATTTAATTATGATATTAATTTTTTCCTGATGAATACATAAATTTATTGGATAAATCATACATCGATAGAATGTCATTCAAAACTAGAACAATACATGAAGAAGCTCGGTCTCCAGTGTGGTGATGATAATTACAATCTATTTTTAAACAATGTTAGTGATAAATAGATGATGGTTTTTTATATATGGATGATATAATCTTTTCTTGATCAAATAAAGCACAATGATATGAATTTTCAAATTTATGAAGTGTGATTTAGGAATGTCAATGGTAAGAGAAATGATGTTCTTACTTGTTTTGAATGTTTTATAAGAAATGAATTGTATATTAATCTCCTAATACAAATACTGAATAGCGGTTTTGAGAATATTTTAAATAGAGGGTCCAAAGGTGATGTAATTTCCGGTTACTATCGAGTTTATGTTTTCATGGGATAACAATGGGAAAGTGGTCAATTTCATAGAATATAGTTAGATTATTGGGATCCTATTGAACTTAATAGTGATAGAACTTGAAATTTTATTCTCCACTTATCAAGATGCATAGTTCCAAATGAATCCAAAGAAAAAGAAATTTATATCTATAACAAATAATATTATGGTATATCCAAGGGATAGTGGATTTTGGTTTTATTTACATTGAAATATAATAATAGTAGTTGTCGGAATATATAGATGAAAATCGGGTAAATTAATTAGATGATATAAATTATAAATTAGGAATTTCACTTTACATTATAGGATTATGAATTTATTTACTTTAAAAGAAATAGAAAAATATTTAACTAATCACTTTGGATGATAAATGTATTATAACCACTCAATATTTAACATAATTATTGTCAACAAAGTAGCATCTAGAATACATAGGAGTTAAAGTCAAGTATGTGATAAGAATACAATATTAAAAATCATGTTCTGTTAATCTTGAAAAAAAATCATTTATGGATAAATAACATTGAAATAAATTACTGCTTCATCATGGTGATGGTTGATAATGGGATGTCGAGATAGGTGTTTGTACATACCAGACATAAAGTCTTAGATATCATCAGGAAGGACCTTCCCAAAGAAGTGTTTCAGAAGTAATTTATGGCTCATGGATTCCATTCAACACCCCAAATATGAACTGTATGAATGTGGAAACTGCACTCTATCAAGTTAGTTAGACATTTATCTATGTGATGATTACTATTGTTTTCCCTATTAGAAACCATGTTGGACTGATATTTTGGCTCCTTTAGAAAGAGGGAGAAATATTATTCTTGAAATTTAGATCTGTAAAGAATTTTGATTTTGGTCAAGAGATACTGTATGTTAAATCATTGGGGACAATATAGGGAAATTTTTTAAACATGATAATGTTGTTTTTGTTATGTAATTGCATAAAAATCAAGGACATAGTGAAATGATGACTTTTGGGTTCATAAAGAAATTTGATTAATAATGGGTCTTAAAATATATATATATTATTCAATGATTAGTGTCAATCATGGTATCATTCATCAATTTCGATCAAGAATAAAGTGATTCATTGATGATAATTTAACACAACTATTGTTTCTCACATGTAACACGACTCATGTGGGTTTAGAATACATGTTGAGTAAATCTTTTTTTCTATCTAGAGTTTCATAAGGCTACTATTTCTTATAGAATAATGTTAACAAGTTTTTTCAATAAGTTGGTTAAGAAGTTTGATGTTTAGTAAGAAGACACAAAGTGATATATTATTGTTAAAAATCACTCAATGTATTGTTTCAATGATTTTTAGGATGTTGTTTTTAATTTATAAATTTTCTTGAAAATTTATCAATGTGACTATTAAAAAAATGTTTTGGAAAATAGTTCTAGAATCATTTTGAGTTTGTGTCGTTAATTGGAAAAGGAAGGATATCCATGTAGTATGTATGAAAAAACAAGATTGGTGTTTCACAACATTAAAGGGTGTTCATGGATGATACCTTGTGAAGGAGTTGTGTCATAGCGGTTCATCAGATAGTAAGTATGTTATGTCATGATAAAATCAATATAATGTATTTTAGAAAAGGTGACATGTTCACATAAGGGAGTTTCATGACTATAAATTAATCCTGAGATAATATTATCATTTATATATAAATGGTGGTAATCGAAGGTTGACCAAGAAGGTAGTTCATGGTCCATCATTCCATGAAATAAATAAATACAATAAGGGAGTTTCATGAAGGAATTAATATTAATTTATGGATTAAAAGGTTTTATATATTTATTTTATTATATTAGGACCCACGAATAACTTTATTAGAGAGAGTTAAATTTAATAAGGAATTTCATCCTCGGAGAATTCTACTAATCCAGAAAGAATCAAATATAAGGAGGAAATCTTTTTGAAGGAGACTAAAAAGAGGAAAGTGAGAAGTCAGTTCATGTAGGGATGTACATAAAGCCTCTCTTAATTGTGAATTTATGAAAGGACTTTTCATGATTAGATTAATTGGATACATTAATGCATGAGTATACTCAAAGTATTGGTTCTTATGGACTGGTTCACAAAGGATGAATAGTTCATTAGTAATGAGAAGCACGTGACGAAGGATTATTTCATAAAGAAAAACAATTTGTGAAGTAATATTTAATGAATCAAATTTTATGTTATAAAATTCTAATTCATATAAATGATGAAAATAGAGATTAATTTTATATATATTTTAGTTTAATCTAATTAATAGTTGATACATAATATCTAAATATTTTTATGGAGGTGAGGTGAGATCTTTTCTGTTGAGATTAATGAGTTTTAAAAAAGTGTGTGGTTCAACAACTAGAGGGATGGGTATTCCACACCAAATATGTAAAGAAATTGTTGTCTATTGATTTTTTATATTGGAAGTTTTTGTATACCCCTTGAATTATCATGGTTTGGGTGAACCAAGTAAACTTTTTGTGTCTCATGTATGATTCCATTTCATTTTATGTATTTCCATAAGAATAAAATAGAAGAGAGTTTTGTACAATGATAAAACCATATCAAAAGGAAATATTGTTTTAGTCATTAATATATTGATTCACCACCAACATAGGTTATTTATCTAAGTGAGTTCCACACTTATGTGTTATATTATTACATTAATATATAATTGTTTACTATTACATATGAACATTAAAATCATAAGTTATACTCTTACATATGTTTTCCCTTACATAAGGTTTTTTGTACCATTATGTATCAATGAAAAGTAATGTAATATTTAATGTTCTTTTAAATTCATACTATTACATATAACCGCTTTTTATCTTTTGTTTTTTTTCAATTGTCATTTTTCAGAATATTTTCTATTAAGTATTTAATAAAATATATTTTTTTAACATTATACAGGATATATTTAAATTTTCCAATATATTCTATAAAAAATAATTTTCATGATTTTAAAACATCATCTAGGACCATACTTATTAAAAAATGTAATGACGTTTTTGGGAGAAAACTTCTAAGAGGTTTGATTATTTTATTATTAACTTGAGGAATTTATAAATTTTAATAAATTTAGTCCTTGTATTTTGAGTATTTTCTATTTTATAGGTAACGAAATTGTTTTACAAAATTTGGATCTTATATTTTAATAAATTTAATGTCATGATTCCTGGTGGGATTTATTTTGGACAGTTATTTGAAATTTAAATCATTAGCAACTCGAGATAATCATATATTTATTTAACGCCATATCCAAAATTTGAGCATTACTTCTCCAAAAATAATCTAATAATATAAATAAAAGATGGTTTAGTTTCTTTTTAGATCTAAATATTTGAAAACACATTTTATAACACTTATGAAAATTTCTACATAATTAATCTACATAAGAATACCTTATAGACTTATCATAACTTATACTCATCTATGTGACCTGGGGAAGGGGAATATAAGAAACGTGTGATCTCACACGCTCAGTATTGGAAAACATTTCATCAAGGTTTATATTATAAGAACATGAGAAAGAAAGATTAGGTAGAAAGTTATTATTAAAAATAACTTATAATAATAATATTTTTCTTTAATTCATGGTATTATAACATGTATCACAAATGAAAAAACATGTACTTTAGAAAAAAATTGTGTGATAATAATGGAAGGATGGCATAAGAAAGTGGTTTAATAAGTTCAAGGAATCATAAATATATAGAAATAATATAAAACAAGACATCATAATCATAATTCAAGGGTCACCACTAAGACAACAAAATAGAGTGTTCTTAGGATGACCACCCATGTATCATACACGAGGCTTGCAACCAGGAAAATAAAACATAGTGTACTTAGGCTCACCACCTATGCACCATATATGGTATCTCATGAGATAGAAAAGTTAACCAATTAATTGGAGTTGTATTAGATATCTGACATCATATTAATAACCTATACATTCATATTTGTTCCACAATATGGAATATAAACCATACCTAAATCATAATAATGATAAAACCCCTTAGAAGGAAGTGGGTAACATAATCTTATCATAAGGCATAAAAAATTCAATATCAAAACAATTATCAATAAAAGGATAAATTAAATAACATTGGAGATTCATGTTCTAAAAAATAAAAATTATACTTTAAAATCAAGTTATAATATATATTTTTTCATGAGAAATATTAGAGAAGTAAGAATAAAAATGATCCACCTAGGTGATTCTTAATGAAATGTGTAATGGGTATTTTAAAAATAGGAAGTATTTGATCATTTTAATTTAGACAATAATTGAATATGGTGGGTTTTCTATAAAATAATAAGGGTTTTAAAAATAAATTCAAAGTTAAAACTATTCAATAGGGGTGGTACATGATATAAAATTAGAAATATTGAAGTTCCCGAAAATATACATCACTTAAGGGAGTAAATTATGATGGGATATTTAAACATGTTTTATCTCTATTAAATAATGGTTTACTCACGAATATATATATATATATATATTGATGAAATACATTATAATAAGGTGTAAAAAATTGGGAAAAACAAAAATGATATGTAACCCAATTATAATGTGGGTGGTTTGTATGATACCTTATTATGTTTTAATATCCCTTTTTTGAAATCCATATTATTAAAAATCATGATAAAACATTTTATAAAAATATATAAGGAGAATTATTTTGATGAAATGCCGTAAAATATATTTCAAATTCAGTGAAGAAAATGATAACATTTAAAATAAGTGAAAATATGGGCATATAAGATAAAATCCATTATAAAGTTGAGGCATTAATCCCAACAATGTCATAACTTTTAGGAAGAAATCAAGAAAAAAATAAGTTGTGTTTTAAAATAATAAATCCCCAAAAAAAATGATTAAACAAGTAGATTAGATAACTTTTATAATAAGGGACCTCAAAAAATATAAGTCAAAAAAGAAAAATCCGGACACAAATAGAAAAAATATTGAGTCAACAAACCACTTATGAATTTTTATCATTCGAATAAACATCCCATAAGGGAAAAATGAGGATTATTTATTAATCCCTTTTATTTAAATAAAACTATAATATAAATACATCTAAGGGAAATATTTTCATCACATGAAAATGGTGAATAAAAATCACATCTCAATGAAGCAAAATTGAGATACGGAAACCATTACCTAGAGTACTAAATAATTATATACATGCATCTAACAAAAAAAAATAATATTTGTATCATTAAAAACATTTTGTAATAACATTTTTCATATATATTTCATTTTATAAGGCCTATTAATTGTCAAATTTTATTTAGTTGTTAAATATTTTCCCTTATGGAGGATACTATAGGTGATTCGGTCAATTTATATGAAACTTTTGTCGTATATTGGACTTAATAAATGATTTTTAAAATCAATTAAATATTTATATGACTATGTTTTTTTATGTTTTTTTAATATTATATTTTGTCAAAATTTATATAGTACCATAGTTTTTTCAAAAATTGACTCAAATCAAGAAATTTGATTTAATATGTTTATTTCATTCGGATAAGTTTACTATTAATTTTTATTTTTAATTTCACATATATAATGTATAATTTTATATTTTAAAAATATTAACAATGTCATAAATATCATATTTATAAATAAAAAACATTTTAAATTTCAATCATTTTTTGTGGTAATGGAAAACGAAATATGTCACTTCGTCGAGCCAGTAGTATGCACGTACAAAATGATGACATTCTCATTTTCTATAAAATAGTAGGGGGGAAAATAAATTAATTATAATTTTAGAATTTTATTTAATTATTAAATAGTATATATTTTTCCTTAAATAAATCTTGTGTACCAACCAACTTAGATGGATGTGAAATATAGAACACATCATTCATGGAGACAGTATTTCGCACGTAAACATGACGACATCTTCATTTCCTAGTGTTTATAGAAGAAGGAAGAAAAGTGAAATTCCATTAGTATATTAAAATTTCAACATATTTATAATACTTATATTATCATAATTTCATTGATATAATATATTTTATTTGGGAAAATTGGAATGGAATTTAGAGAGCTATATTGACAACATTGCATCTCTCATTGAGTGATCTCCCTTGGGAAACACCTTGAGGTTTCATAGCATGGTGTTAGGGAAATTTTAATGCATCTAGGATGTTGGAATAGTGATTTTAGATAATTGGAAAAAAAATTATCAATTCAATTATTTTTAATTGGTGGAAAAAATATGGGGGAAGTGATATCCATTTACCAATGAAGAAAATTGTATTTTCCAAAATACCCAGTATTTTTTTTATGATGAAATGACACTATTCAAGGGTCAATGGCTCAAAAAATGCTAAATAATGAATCTTTTGGGTGATATAAGATAAATAAATCCTCTGAAATTTATTTCCACATAGGTTTTAAACATGTATTTTCTCTTTTATTACTAGTTTTTTGCATTTTACAATTTGTTTTTTTTCTTTGGTAACTAGTTTTTACCCATATAATTTATATTTTATAAAGAATGTATGGTAACCCATCTTAAAAAAAATTATGTTAGGAAACTAAATTTTTAATCAATATTATATAATTAAATTTATAAATAATAAAAAATTAAATTTTAAAATTCAACATTTAATATGTAGAAAATCTACTTTGAAAAAGAAATTTTTTTATTGCCATCATTTGTTTTTCATATTATATAAAAATAAATACCAAATAAATGACTGCTAATATATTTATATTCAAGTTTATAAATATTCTAAAATTTAATAAATAAAATATATAAATTTAATTTATTAAATAGAAATTAAAGAACATTAATATAAAAATTCTATAAAAATAACCCTATAACTATAATTATGGTCATTAACATTTATTTTAGTAATCGTACTATTATGCCTAAAATGAAAATTTCCATTATTAAATAATATGAACATGTTGATACAAAATAATAAATCCATTTTTTAAAATTTAATTTCTATAAGTGATCCAAACTAATATTTAATATAAACAAATAAAAATGGTTTTTAGAGTAAAATAATACTTATGTTTCTAAAATGTTAAGAATGGATATTATAAATTCAAAATAGTATTTTATAGATTAATAATTTTACACTTAAATGTATATTTATTCTAAAAAAACTTGTTTAAACTTTTTAAGTATTAATTTCATAATAATAAATTTTTAAAGAAAACAATATTTATAAAAATAGTATTTTTTAATATTTAACCACAAATCAATTATTTTAGAATAATTTAAAAAAATTTATTTAAAAATTATGAATTAAAATATGAATTTGATTTTAAAATTTTAAAATTGAAAAATTTTTACATATCTTTTAGATTAAAATAATCTATATAAATAAAAAACATATTTTATTGAAAAATGAATTTTCATTCATTTAAATTATCTTAATCATGTTTTTTGAGAATTTATAATTAATTAAAATATTTTTATTTACTACATTTTTTATCATTCATTAATTTTCTTAATAATATATGTTTATTTTTTTGTTTTTTGTTTTATTTTAGTGTTACATGTACACCATACTATAGAACATAATATTAATTGAGGTAAAAATATATATTGTAAAATATATGGGTCTTACAGTGTCCCTCCCTAAATAAGAAACATCCTAACAATTTTAATTATCATATAATAATTAAATTTAGTTTAAGGTATCATTTTGTAGATATATTAACCTTACAATCTTAATAAATATTCCTTTATCCCTTAGAAATCTATTTAAATATTTTTATTTAATAATTTAACCTAAACATATCCCATGATTCGGTATCATAACTACTATAATAGATTTAATTTTCCAATAGATTTCATAATAATCCTTACACTGATAGGTTATTATACGTTATTTTGATATAAGAAATTTGTTTTCCCTATTTCATTGATTAAGATCGATTCAATCTGGAGATAACCATTATATTTATAAAATCACATCAAAATCATCTAAAGAAAGGATAATAAGTCATGAATGAATTATAATTCCACAACCCATGAAAGAGATTCATATACTTTTAAAACAATAATGAGACCACTATGAGTTTTTTATTAAAAAAAACCGATAGTTGGTGAAAATTTACACAACTGAATACATATACAAAAATAGAGTGATGAATACCTATTGCAACCTAATTATAACTATAAACTTCAATAGTATTCATTTCCTAAAATTTTCCTTATTCCCATAACCAGGGAGGTTTTTTATGTCAATTTTCATCTTAATATTTTATATTAGAGAATTGGTTTTTATAGTTTTCAAATTTCTCACATGAAAACATTGAATTTATAGGGGATCATTTGGAAGAGGAATATATTCTTCATTGTGTTAATTAAACTCTTAATTTTTATTTAGCTACATGATGATCGACTCCGTCCTTTACTATAAATAAAACATAATCTTGTTCCTTTGAAACATTTTCTTAGGTACTTATTCATATATATTTTAGATGAAGGAAAGGGAATATGTTTTCTTCATCATATTTAGTAGCTGAACTTATATAAGGTATCATCACTCTCTTCATTAGCATGTTTAGAAACCCAGCTATTTTCACATTTTTATTCATAATCCTAAAAAACTTGTTTAAAATAATTATATTTTTTTCACTCTATCTCTTATCATGTTAGGTTGATCATTCAGATAATCTCTGTATTGTTCATTAAATCCATTCTTAACTTGGTTCTGTCATGATTCTATAATTATTAAAATAAAAAGGGGTTAATATGATTGTTGAAAAATTAAATTCAAAATAAATTATCTCATATGATCTTATGATAAAATCAGCCTCAAAAATTTATTAATCTTTAAAACCATCAAATTATCGTTCAGTTCAACGTAATTAAATCTCAATTACCTCTATTATTCTTTAAGATAGGTTCAATTAAACTCTTAAACATAATTAATTAACATATAAAATTCATTCTAATTCCTTATAATGATATTTTGTATGACCAATTCATATCCACTTGGAGTATCTATCCATGTATGAAGTCTTAGGCCCACTCATAATGCTTCGAGTGAAGATTGAGTTGATACTAAACTAGATTTATCTCGTTGATTACCCATAAAAGAATATATATTATAGCTGTATCTACTTTCCGTTATCCCGATATGGATTTAACTAATATAAAAACCACACACTCTTTTCCTTACCAAAATCTCAAGTTGTTGGCATTTATAAAGACTTTTAATTATGGTTCTTACTAAATTTTCCTTATCATAATCCTAAATAACTAAATCAATCGGTAAAATAAAAAACTAATCATGAAAAATAACTAAACCATGGTATTATAACATATATAGAAACCCAAGATAAAAATATCCTTATATTACATTATTTCCATAATTTAAAAATTATATCCCTCTATATAATCTCACAACCCTAATAATGGATGGTTTTGTGTCTTTATGGAATATCTACATGATAAAATAATTTTATAACATTTGTAAAAATTTGTTTATAATATAGCCATAATATAATCCATTATAGACTTCTTATGGGTTATAAGCAACTCCATGACCTGGGTAATGGAATGATAAGAATGTTGTGAGCTCAAATGCTCCAAAAGATAAAATATTTCATCAAGGGTTAGATCATGAAAAGTACAGAATAAAAGAGTAAGGGAAAAAATATCTTATTAAAAATAACATGTAATAAAAAGATTTCTTCAAAATTCATGGTATAGAAACATGTATCTTAAGTGAATAAATTTATATCACAGCCTAAGTGTGTGAGATAATCATATAAACATTGTATAATAAAGGGATATTATATGTTTATAGAGTCATTAATATATAGAAACAACATAAAACATTAAATCATAGTTATAAATAATGGATATTCACCAAGGAATCATAATATAACATGCTTATTCTAACCACCCATTCACAATACATGAGGCCTATAACCAAGACAACATTACACGGTGTGATTAAGATAATAAAAAGTGCACCGAGCGGGTCATCACATGAGATAAAAACATTAACAAATAAATTGAAGTACTATCAGGGATCACCCTTAATATTCATAACTTGTACATTCATATGTGTTCCACAATAGGAAAAGAAACCATATAAAAAATCAAATTCATAAAAGTATATGTGTTTCAAAATATTATCTCAAATCATAACTGAAGGATATAACATAATGCTTTCTAATATAACAAAGAATTAAATTATTCATAACATTTATATTTGATAATTAATCATTTTTCTTCAAAAGTGAGTCTCAATGTCAAAATGTTTTTCAGAAATATCATAGAATTAATTATAAATATGAACCACTTTAGAGAGGCTTTATGAAATTATTAAAGTATATTTTAAAGAAGTGATGAGATTATTTTTTCCCCTTACACCAAAAATTAACCATGCGAAATTTATAGTATATAATAATCATTTTAAAGATATATTCATTTTTTAAAATATTTTATAGTGGTGATACTTGACATGAAATAAGAAATATGGAAGTTCCCTTAAATCAGGTTAACTTATAACAGAAAATTATACATAGAAATCAAGACACATATTACCCTCAGAAAAGGAAGCTATATTAAATTAGCTATATATGTAAGTACCATATATAATGAACATGGAATAAATACATGAGAATAATATACTGGAAAAAGGGTTGAAAGGATGGTGACTGTGTAACTCAAAAGTAATGATGTTGTTTTGGAATATCCTATTTTATATTTTAAAATGACTCAATTAAATTCCACATAATTGAAAATGATAATAAAAATTTATTTTAAAAATTTTGAGAAGAAAAATGGGGATCATGGGAGATAAGACGTATTTTGGTTCTGATATCGGAAAGGAGAATATTGGTGATAAGTGAATATATATACATAGAGGACAAAATACCATTAACAAGGATGGGTATCAAACCCAATAATGTCGTATCATTTTAGAGGAAATCAACCAAATAAGAATTTTTTTATTTTCAAATTAATTAAAAAGAATAAAAACTAGTATTTACCATGTATATTGGTGAAATATTAGAATAAGGGAACTATGAAAATATTAGTTAGGAAATATAGTTCAATACCTAAATGGAAATAAAATAGTTTCAACAACCCACTTATGAATTTGTTATCTTTTAGATCAAAACCCCATAAATGTTGAACTTGATTTTGATTGTAAAATAACATATATTTAAATGAAAATATAAAAAAACAAACTACAGTAAATATTTATATCAAATAATTATTCAAGTGGTGAATACAAATCATATCTCAATGCAAGAAAATTGAGATGTGGAAACCCATACCATGGGTCCAGATTCATTCTTCATATATATATTACATCATTAATAATCAAATTAATTTTATTAAAAAGAATTGAAGAATAGTTTTCATATATATTTCATTTTAAATTGTATATTTATTATCTTCTGTCATTTATTTTTTAAACAGTTTTCACTTATAGCGGTTACTTGAGGCAGTTCGAACAATTTCTATGAAACATCATTTTTATATTGAATGTGGTCAAATGTGTTGTAAAATAGCATAATAATTTATATAATTTTATAATTATAAATATATTATTATTCTATTGGATCAAAATTAATACACTTTCACTAGTCTTCGAAAAATTATCTCAAATTAAGAACAGTGTTTTGATAAGTTCATTTATAGAGGTCATGTTTACTATGAACGATTATGGTCAATATCACTTATATAATGTCCAATATATTATTTATATAAAGTTAATAGTTTCATAGATATAATTTGTATACTTTAAATGAATTTTTAAATCTATCCACATTATGTGGTAATGGAAAATTAGACACATCATTCTGTAGAGGTGGTAGTTTGAATGTACACACGGACGATGCTCTCTATTTTCATAAAATATGAGGGGTATAGAAAAATAAAATAATTAAAATTACATAATATTAATCATGTTTTTAATATTATATTATTAATTAAATAATTTTTTTATATAATCAATATTAGGTGGCTTTTGAAAAATAGAATTTGTCGTTCTTGGTGATTGTAGTCTGCACAAATGCATAACGACATCTTCATTTTTCAAATGGTTTTATAATAAGGTACAAAAGAGAAATTATATTACTATAATAACATTTAATAATTTTAATAGTTATTATTTTATCATTTTTTTCATGTATTTTTATGATTTTAGGGGTAAAATAAGGAAACAATTAATAGAGCTTGGTCGGGAGGGTTACCTCTCCCTTTGGATATTCTCCCTTATAAGAAACTTAAGGCTCCTTCACTTGGTATTTAGGAAATTAAAAGTTTTATCGGGTGTAAGGAGGTATTTTAGAATAGAATATATTTTAATATTGTTCAATATATGGCTTTATAATGGGTACACAAATTTTTTGGAAGTGATCTTCTTTCATTCTAACACATGTTTTAAACAATTTTTAATTTTTTTACCACCATTTTTTTACATTTTTCCAATTTTTTACCATGGTAAATAGTTTTTATCCATGTAATTTATATTTTAATAAGAATACAAGGTATCCCCTATTAAATGTTTTTTATTTTTTGAACCTATATGTAAGATAAATATATTTCAATTAAATTTCAAAATAATAGAAAATTAAATTTTAAATTAAAACTTGTAATATATAAAAAAACTAATTTATAAAAGAAATGTAGCATTCCCCATTAAGTGTACTTAATATTATATACAATTAGTAACCAAAAATATGTGTGATAATTTATTTTGTTAAATTTTAAAATATAATAAATAATAATAATTAATAATTAATAAAAAATATATCAATTTAATTTTTAAGTTAACAATTTCACAAATCTAATTAAAAGATTCTCTAAAAATAACCCTTTCACCGCTATCATGGCCATTAAATTCCATCTAATTAATCATAAAAGTATGCCTAAAAATGAAATTAACCTCATTTAATAATATAAACTTGTTGATTCAAAATATGAAATAAATTTTTTAGATTAAAATTCTATAAGTGATCAAAACTAATTTTTAATATAAGAAATTAATAAGATATATTATAGTAAATTGTTTCTTAAGCTTCAAAAATGATAAACATAGAGTATATAAATGAAAATTATTATTTTTAAATGTATCATTTTACTCCATAAATATATTTTATATCTAATAAAAATTATATTTTTAAGTAATTATTACTTTATAAAAATGTTATAAACATTACAATATATGTAAAAATGATATTTTTTACTATTTTCCTAAAAATTAATTATTTTTTAAAATATAAAAAAATGACCTAAGCTAATTTTTCCAGGATGAATTTAGAAATTATATTTATTTTTAAAAAATTGAATTCTAAATTTTTTAAATTTATCATTTAATCAATAAAATAGTATGTAAAGAAAAACTATTTTTGTCGAAAATACCTTTTTAAATCATTAAATTTTTTCATCCTATTTTGTATAAATTTATAATTGTTTGGGATATTTTTACTTTCTACAGGTTTTATCATTCATAAATTTTCTTAATAATATTTATCTAATGTGTCATAACTCATTTTAGTCTCGTGTTGTGTTTGATGAATATTATTGAATATAGTATTAATTTAGAGAAAAAAAATATGTATCACAAAATCATGGGGTGTTACAATATCCTTTCACATCATTTATTATATAGAACTCACTTTTTTGAATCTTAATTTCTAATTCACAATGATTATTCTTCAAAATGTGGTAAAATTTTCTAGAAAGATCGATACAATATAAATTCTTCAAAAAAAAGTTTAATTAACAACAAATGGTACTATAAGACAAATTTTATTATTAATATGGTTATTCAATTTTACAGATAAGAAATAATAACTAAACTTACTAAGAAACATTTAAATACTTTATCCTCTCATTTTTGGAAGTAGTCTGACTATCTCTAGTTGGAGAGTCCTTATTCATTTCATTCAAAATTTAAAAAGATTGTGAAAAGTTCAAGAAAATAATATCTAAAGATAGATTGTTTTTATGAAAGATAAAGTTCATAAGATAGATCCTCTAGATACAAAATCCAAGATTTACTTCTAATAGATTAAATTATTTTTACATCCAAGAAATGGAGACAAGTATGTGGTCAAAATTATATTTATCTATGTCTATTATTTAATTTATATAATGAGTAATTTTAATGTTATGATGTTTTGTGGGATAAAATTTAAGTGATTTTAATTAGTATGGTCAATATAAAGTTCTTACCGTATTCAAGGATATTGAATCAGATTTTGTTGAAAACATTAGTAAATGATAAAGTTAATGACATTAGTACTCCAAAAAATTTACAGATGGCTCCACTCAATTATGAAAAAAAAATTAAATAAATTAGTTATATAACTCTAAATAAAAGAAGATCATTGAAATAAAATAAGTTAAACATCCATAATTTGAGATGAAATAAAAAAGAAGAAATAATTCTAGTGATTAGAAATAAAAGAAGTCTCATGAACCTATGATTATCATAGAATCTCTAAAGGAGAAGAATGAAAAATTTTCATTTACATTGGATGATAAACAAAAAAGACTTATGTAAACCCATGGTGATTAATGGGAAAAGAAATAATATTAATGGAGGAAGAATCATAAGTATTATAATATTAGAAAATCCTCATTTGTATTAATGAAAACAAAATTTAAAGCTATTAAAGAAGATAAAATTAGTAAGAAGTTGGCTAAGAAGGATAATAAAATATCCTTGAAATTGAATAAGTCTATACATTCTCATATAAAAATATCTATTAAGATTAAAATAGAATATGTAATTAGAGCGGCAATGAAAAATATTATCCTTTCAAAAGCTGAGTCTAAAAAAGTAAAAGAACAAGTAGTGGAGGTTGGTGTGAAACATTCCACTAAATAAATTCCATATATTCCTATAGAAATTAAAGAAAAGTTTAGTGAATAAGAAAAATTTACACATAAGTAGTAAACACCATGAGAAGTTTCAATTCCACCATCACCCAAAACATTTAATCTTCAAGTTTATCAAATTGAAAATTTTCAACAGATAATAATACCCCAAACACTAGACCATATTCTAAAATTATAGGGAAAATAAAGAAGCCAGTATCAAATATGAACCTATGAAATTAATCTAAGTTATGAAATAGAAATCCAAGAATATAAAATCACTAAAAATAAGAACTGAAATATAATATTAAAATCCCAAGTAGGATCTATGTGATCACTGTTAGGGGTGAATCAGTAATCCCTTTCTATTTTATGTATTCTTTGTCATGAAACAACCTTCGCCTACAGTTAGAGAGTTATAAATTTGATGGAAAAACTCACAAGTACAACCACATGAACACAACAATGTAAAATGTTCACTACTAAAAAAGAGTACTTAGTCCTTGTAATGGTTTGAAGATAATCCAATACCAAAAAATCCATACAAAAAATTTATTTATGTGGTTACAATATATAGGAAGTAACCTTTCACTTTCCAGGTAATATGATCGATACAATATTACATGTTATTATCATGCACAAAACATGTAAATATTATTTTATAACAAGTTTAGAAAGAATCACTAACTTGTTCAAAAAAATCATTGGGTTGGTTCCTAAAACATAAATTTTAATATTCATAAAACCCCACTTTATCACTTTTCTACCCAATAGAAGGTAATAAATTCTTCTCTAACCTTTGTACAAAAAATATTTTGTCCACTCTTTCTGATTCCTCTATCCATTTCCCGTTGTCCATTTATTCTATCCAGAAATGAGTCTGTCTAGAAAATGTTCATCATGTTTTCCTATAGAAAATCAGAACCTGACACTTTCCTTCCACTTTCCTAAGAAAGAATCTATTTAACTAATTATTTTATTTGATCATGTTTATCAGATATTTTTATATGTAAATTTAAAACAGTAAACCCTGATACCAAATTTTTTATTCTCTACAAAAATTTTCTTCTCCTAAACCAATTTATTCCTCGTATGGAAATAACCTTCTCGAAACTCCAGCAAACAATAGTTTTTCTGATGATTTACTCTAATGTACTTTTAAAAAAATAATTTTTAAGAACATAACTTTTACAGACATGAAAACAATAACACCTCTATAGTATCACTTTCACACATTATACAGTTGTGCACGAAATAGAAAAGGTGAAAAATCTAATTTATTTTCCTACTAAAATGAAAAACCAAAATTCAAAATTCTCACTCAAATAATTCATAATTTTAAATATTCACAACCTTATTTTAAACTTCCCTAAAACTCAGTGATAATTGGATTTTCACCCTATGATTTTTGAAAAAAAAAAGACCATCATAGCACTATCACATTCAGATAACTTTACAAAAGTTTTAAATTTCTTCATTTCTTATGAAGATATATTTTTTAAAAAATATTTTTAGAAAAATGTATGTCTTAAAATTCTTCTCTATATTCCATTATTCAGAAACTAATTTTTCTCATATACATTATGTATTTTTTATCTATAAAAATAATTCAAAAAAACCTGATCTCTTATTTAATTAAAAAACATTTTTATCCTTCAAATTAATGTTCACAAATTCAAGAATCATTCGTTATACTCTCTCTAGAATTCTGTTTTTGGAACTATCATGGTCCACATAAGTTTTCATAGCTATCAAAACACTGATCTTATAGCTTGACTAAAAACCAGTACTATTATCACATAATGAAAAACCAACCAACATTCAAAAACATCTCAACATCACTGAATTCTTAATTATTTAGCATGATATCTGTCATTTCTTATATCTGTAAACATCTTTCTAATATTCGGTTTGGAATCCTTTTTCTGTTCATCCAATATGAAACATCTATATAAATTTATTTCTTAGAGTCCTTTAGTATGAACATTTCATATACTAAAAATTTTATCCACCTGACTATAAAATATCATAAATAATAAGAACATAATAATTTATGAATTTGTATTTACTAATAATAGAAAAGCCTCACAAGATTTTTCCTCACAAAAACTCTATTAAAAAAACTACATTTGAAAAACTACATCTTGAAATTTAGAAATTCAATAACTTTAGTTTCCCCTCTTTATAAAAGTAAAGTATCATAAATTATCCATGATGATATGAATTTTAAGATCAATATATCATTTTATGACTTAATATCAAACTTTCTATCTGATAATCTTTGTAAGGAAATCTTTGAATATAAACCATTTCTATAGAAAACATTCTGAACAAAAACAACTGATGAACTTTTTTATGAAAACTTTTTCTAATATTTTATGTCTGATCCTATATTTCTAATACT
Organism: Viscum album; assembly: GCA_963277665.1. NCBI lineage: Eukaryota > Viridiplantae > Streptophyta > Magnoliopsida > Santalales > Viscaceae > Viscum > Viscum album. The sequence continues at coordinate 1,121,667,123 of OY728120.1, forward strand.
CTAAACCTGGTCACTATATTTACATAGTGAGGTTATTTTTTTTAAGTACAACTAAAGAAAATTCTCCCAACAAGATTCTTTCAATAGAAAACTTTATCCAACTTGGTGCCAGAAATCTACCCATTTGGATTTTGTTTTCAACCACGAAATAAATCATTGAATCTTTGTAACACTAAAAATGAATTATTTATCTAATAATTCTAATTTTACATTAGTGAAATCGATATAGTAAAAAATAATCATTGAATAGTAAAATAATGATGGTTATAAGTAGAGGTTAAAGAAATTTCTTCATTCTCAAACATCTCTTCATAACCCTTTTCTTCAATCATTTATTACTTTTTGAAAAAAAATATTTAAGAACAATTTTTCCTACATCCACTTTTAATAACTACTAAAATAGTTCACACTTGATGAATGAGCATCCAACTATTTTAATATGTAACATCCCGTTACGTTCTCAGGTACTTTTGATATCTCTTAGTGCCTCTATTTTGAGTAGTGACTTGGGGGTGCATTTGGGTGAAATTTTATGTAAAACAAAAAGGAAATGGCTTGTGCACGGTTTGCACATGGTTTGGTAAACTGTGTGATCAAACCGTTCCAACCTAGAAGCACTAGACAGTGGGGTACGCACGGTGTGCGCATGGTTTGGTAAACCATTCGACTAAACCATACGGACCAGCTACCCTAGACAGTGAGATCTGCATGGTCTGTGCACGGTTTGATAAACAGTGCGGACAAACCGTGCATTCACTTAAAATTAGATCCTTAAATTGTGGATCTCAGACATTTTTCCTCTAAATGCTTCGTTTTTACTCCTAAGTGTCCCTACCTCAGGATTTGTCTTCTCCTGGGGTCAGAGAAGGTTATCCCTTTGTTCTGGAGGCAATCCAAAGGCTCCTCTTGGTGAATCGAAGTGGGATTCTCATGGTATGTGATCGTTCTTCGTCTTTCTTGATTGGTTTCTTAAATCTACCTAGATCTACCTCTCCTCTTTTCTCAGTTTCTTAGACCTATGCCCGTTATGGGTAGATCTAAGTGTGTGGAACCAAATTTGATGATATTTGGTCTTAATAATTCTAGGATAAGAGATCTAAGGTGAGTTCTTGAAGAAGAGACCTTGTTTTCTTGAGCGTTCTCGACCTTTTTGGTTTTGGTCAAAAACTTCAAGGTAGGTGGTTCCGTCCCGATTTGCCAAATTGATTAACATTGTATTTTCTTGATTTATTTCAATTTTGGATTTAAATTCAATTGCTCATGTTTTATTTCAATTAAATTGATAAAAACCAGATTCTAATGAATCAAGGTATTGGAAATGGTTTTGTCATGGTAACTTGGAAAAAACCCAAATTCCATTGAATTGGGTGTGTTTATGGAAATTGAATGATTTGAATTATTGGATCTAAATTGTGGATTTGATGGAAGGTATTTCAATGAAATTTTTGAATTTGATTGTGGAAATGAATTGTGTAATGATGGAAATGGTTTTGAATGGATTTCAAACTCATGAAAATGGCTTTAAATGATTTGATAGAAACCCATTGATTTTATCTTATGAAAAGGCATATTTCGAATAAAACCTATTTTGGTTTTAAATGGAATGAAATTTGCACTTTTGAAATGAAAGAATGGGATTGATCATATTTTAAGTATTCTTAAAATAGTTCGCCCATCATGTAAGAGTGCATGCAAGCCTTAGGTAGTTAGTGAGTTATTTGGATACACTCTAAGATAAAACAACATTCTAAAACATCCTTGCGGTGGGTCACATCCCTGATAGGATGGTGACGAGTCTCCTTTGGCCATTATTATAGGTACGTGTGTATACACATTTTGCTGAGTTCACATAGAGAGTGTGGAATCCTATAACTGATTAATACTATCATAGCTTTTGGAAGATGACCATGTTGCTCGCTTGTTTGTCTATATTTGAGATATAAATGTATGCCAATGCTTTTTAACTGCTTACACGCCTGATGAATTTATATAAACTGTTTTAGTTAAGCCATTGTTTTAGAAATATTCCATCATTGTAAAGCCTTTCTTGATTAATTTTCCATCATTTGAAAATGTATAGCATGATTTGTTAAAATGTGCTTTTGAATTTCCAAACCTATTAATTTTAAAATTAAAAGTTTTTAATTGGATAATCTATATTTGGCATCCGTTATGGAATCTTTGGTGATATCCTACTGGGTTTATGCTCACACCCTACTTTTTCCATTGGGTGTTTGTAGACATTCTTCTTCTAGGATCGAGCAAAGGGAATGGACCTCTTGGTGGTGGATCCAGTTGTTGATCTTTGGTCTTGGTGAGTTGTGTCCTTAGGGACCTTGGAGCTATTATTCCCATCTTTAGTACTTGGGTTGTTGTACTTTTTCATTTTATGCCTCTTTGTATTCTGGTACATCACTCCCAGTGGAGTTTCTTTTGTTATTCATAATGTTTTTTTTACTCTTACTTTCGCATTCTTGTGGCAAAATTGTTCCCAATTGTATGTTGTATGATGCCATGTGCTAGTCACAGACCCGTGGGGATCGGGAACGCCCTTCGGGATATGTCGGGGATGGCTCATTCATCGGGTTACTAGGGTACCAGGGTCGGTTCATGACAAAGTGGTATCACAGGCAGGTTGAAACATCTTGCCTTGAGGAGAGTATGCATTTGAGTATTCTTGTCGGGACTTAAGAGGTAGTTGTGATTGAGTTCCTGGCCAGCACTCACCATAACGAACCTTAAGTCACCAGGGTTGGTTAGGAAAATTTGACTTGTGGATTAGTTCTAGTATTTTTTTCTTTTTTTATTTCGATAGAGTGGATTCCAAATCTTGTTATCCCATATTTTAAGAATAGTTTTCCTTACTACTCAGTTTGGGTGTTAATCTATGTCTTTTTATGTTGTGTAGAAACATGACTCTGAGAAGACGTGAGAATAGGATTCGAAGAGAGGCTACTGCTGAATCGCAGCAAGCGAATCCTACTGTGGATATGAGCCTGGTTGAGGTGATTGTTTGCACTGTCCAAGCTCTGGGACAGGCACCACCTCCAATTCATGTTCAGACTCCTGCTACAGATCCTCATAGTGATATTCTACGAAGTCGTTCTCAATAGTTCCTAAGCCAGAAGCAACCAGTCTTCAAAGGCTCCACTGATCCTCAACATTCTGAGGAATGGTTGAGTAAGATCGAACGTCTGTTTGGGTTTTTGGAGACACCTAATGCGATCAAGGTGAAGTGTTCCACCTTTGTGTTGTAGAGACCAAGTAGGAGATGGTGGGACACAATGGTAACGACTGGGAAACATGTGGGTTGGGAGTGGAAAGACTTTACGGTTATTTTAACTGATCAGTTCTATCCAGATTCGATGGTGTTGGCCAAGGTTGTGGAGTTTTTCAAACTTGAGCAGGCCAACAAAACTGTGACTGAGTACTCAAATCGCTTTGTTGAGTTGGTACAGTTTGATCTTGAAATTGTATCTAATGATAGGATGAAAGCTCGACGATTTTATTTTGGGATTTGATTAGATATCTGTTCTTAGGTTTTCTTACTGAAGCTACCCACTTCTGCCGATGTGCTGGATAGGGCGATGATGGTTGATTTGGATTTGGCAGGAAAGTCAGGGTTGCAGGAAGTTCCTTTTCCTTCATGTGGCAGTGTTGGTTACTTTAAAGGAAAATCAATGTGCGATGTTTCTCATGGTGGTTCTCGACAACAAAGTCACTCTAGACCACCAGTAGCACCAGGAGGGGCTTCCTTGACTTGCTATCAGTGTGGAAATCCAGGATATTCTAAGAGGGTTTTCACTGAGGCACCCAAGAACTGTAGCTCCTACGGAAGTTTAGGGCACCTACAGAGATTATGCCATCACTTCTCTACACTGCGTAGTGGAACAGGATCATCAGCACCTCCAAATACTGCGGAGTAGTCAAATTCTTCACGTGCAAAAGGGTTCCAGCCATAGGCATCCGGAACGAAGCTTCTTCACAGAGTGGAAGAGTAACCCGAGGTAGCTGATGCAAGTCCTACAACTGTGAAAGGTACCATTACTATAGCTTCATCTTTAGTGACATCTCTTTTTGATACTGGTGCATCTCACTCTTTTATTTCAACCCATCTTGTTAATTTTCTTAATCTTCCTGTGGAGATTTTATCTTCTAAAATGGATATTACTACACCCCTTTCTGCAATGAGAGAGAAGGGTCTTCATAGTCCTGCTTGTGTCTTCTCTCTATTAGATGTTCATCATTCTTGGAATTTCTTGGTTCTTGACATGATATATTTTAACATCATTTTTGGGATGGATTGTCTCATTACCAATAAAGGTCGGATTGATTGATATCTTCGACGGGTCTACCTTACTACACCAAGTGGTGTGTCTCTCGTTTTTCAAGGAGAATGGGACCCAAGGTCAAGCAGAGCCAGACCCTTTTTCCCAGAGTTGGGGAAATTTATATCATCGTTTTCTTTTGATCTAGATATATATTAACTGTGTAGTGATCTCCCTCCAATCGTTGATAAGTTTCCCAACGTGTTTCTTTCAGACTTATCTAGATTTCCACCAGTAAGAGAGGTTGATTTTACTATTGACTTAATTCTTGGTACTCAACCTATTTCTATTCCCTCTTACTGAATGGCTCCATCTGAACTAAAAGAACTGAATTCTCAGTTAAATGATCTTCTTGAGAAAGGTTTTATATGCCCGAGTGTGTCACCAGGGGCAGCACCAGTTCTCTTCTCCAAGAAGGCTGATGGTTCTCTTCGCTTGTGTGTTGATTATCGAAAGCTCAATTGAGTTACGATAAAGAACAAATATCTGCTACCACGAATTGATGATTTGTTTGATCAATTGAAAGGGGAAAATTGGTTTTCAAAAATTTATCTTCCATATGGTTACCATCAGTTGAGGATAAAAGAATCTAAGGTTCATAAGACCTCTTTTCGGAGTAGGTATGGCCATTATGAGTACCTTGTTATGCCCTTTGGCCTAACAAATTCTCCTGCAGTTTTCATGGCATTGATGAACAAGGTTTTCCATGAGTATCTTGATAATTTTGTGGTTGTCTTTTTGGATGACATTCTTGTCTAATCCAATTCTAAGGAGGATCATGTGCATCATCTGAGAACAGTTTTGAGTATTCTGAGGAATCACTGACTTTATGCCAATCTTTCATAGTGCGATTTCTGGATTCGGGAAGTAAAATTATTGGGACTTTTCATGTAATAACAAGGAATATCAGTTCATCCTGAAAAGGTCAAGGCTTTTATGACTTGGGAATAACCACGAAATGTTTTTGAGATTCGGAGCTTCTTGGGATTAGCGGGATACTATCGCCAGTTTGTTAAAGACTTCTCAAAGTTAGCTTCTCCAATGACTGCTCTGACTCAAAAGAGAGTGAAGTTTTCCTGGATTGAAAAATGTCAGAGTTCTTTTGTTGAGATAAAGATTATTTTGACTATTGTGTCAGTGTTATCTCTTCCTTAGGCTGGGATAGGTTATGTGGTCTCCTGTGATGCATCGGCTTCAGGTTTGGTATGTGTCCTCATACAGGGTAATCATATTGTTTCCTATAGATATCGTCATCTTAAGCCTCATAAGAAGAATTATCCTACCCATGACATTGAAATTGCAGCTGTAATGAATTCACTTAAGTGTTGGTGACATTACCTTTATGGAGAAAGGTTTACTGTGTATTCAGACCACAAGATCTTGAGTTATATCTTCTCTCAAAAAGATTTGAATCTTCACCAAAGGAGTTGGGTGGATTACCTGCAATCTTTCGACATTGACATTGCCTATACCCCGGGGAAAGGGAATGTCATTTCAGATGAGTTAAGAATGAAACTTCCAACTCATGCTGTGAAAGAATCTTCAGAAGAGTGGGGTTTGATGGCTCTTTTTTCTTAGTTTCATATTGGAATTCATTGGAAGGGGAATGAGGTTTCTTTAGCAAGAATTTAGTTGACTTCTGCTCTCCTTGAATTGATTCTTCAGGAACAGAAACTGGATGATGAATTACATAGCATTAGGGACTATCCTTATGATGGGGAGACCAACACCCAGTGGTTGTTCCCCAAATAGGGTGTTTTGTTTTATCGAAAATGTTACGTTGTGGCATTATCATCAAGGAAGGATGTGATGGGGGTTTGCCATAACTCTCAGTGGGTTGTGCACCCAGGAACCACAAAAATGTTCTATAACATGCAGCAGCAGTTCTGGTGGCCAGGTATGAGACGAGACATTTCTGATTTTGTATCTCGTTGCTATACATGCTAGCAGGTGAAAGTTGAGCACCAGAAACCTTCGGGTTTGCTTCAACCACTTCCAGTCCCTACATAGAAGTGGGATGAAATCTAGATGGACTTTGTGGTTGGGTTACCTCAAACCCAGAGGAAGAATAATGCGATATGGGTTGTGATCGATAGGCTGACCAAGTTGGCTCACTTTATACCTATTCGAGATATAACCAAAGTTGAGGAGTTGGGAAATATCTATGTGAAAGAAGATTTTAGTTTGCACAGAGTTCCGTCTGCTCTAGTCCCTGATTGGGATCCTCAGTTTACTTCTCGCTTTTAGAGAGGCCTTCAAGGGGCACTGGGATCTTAGGTTCATTTGAGCATGGCCTACCTCTTACGATCAGATGGCCAGATCGAAAGAGCAATTCAGATCCTTGAGGATATGCTCCGCGCTTGTGTTCTTGACTTTGGTGGGTCTTGCGATGATCATCTGGGGCTAATTGAGTTCTCTTATAATAACAGTTACCAATCTACGATCAAAATGGCTTTTTTTAGGCATTGTATGGTCATCCTTGTAAATATCATTTATGTTAGTCAGAGACTGGTGAAAGATCCTTGGTAGGACTGAGTTTGGTCCAAGAGACGACAGCTAAGATCCATTTGATTCATCAATGAATGTTGACAGCTCAGATTCGGTACAAGTCTTATGCTGATCATCGCCATAAAACTTCGGAGTTCTCAGTTTCTGACCAAGTGTTCTTGAAAGATTCTCCCCAATTGGGTCATCAACGTCTTGGGAGGCAAGGTAAGCTTGCTCCCCGTTTTGTGGGACCTTTTGAGGTTATTGGTCTTGTAAGGAAAGTTGTTTACCATTTAGCTCTACCACCACAACTAACATCGATACATAATGTGTTCCAGGTATCGTAGCTGCGAAAGTATCTCTTTGATCCATCCTATGTTGTGAGGTGGAGTGATCTTGAGATTGAACCAGATTAATCTTTTACTGAACGACCAGTCAGGGTTTTTGATTTTGAGACCAAGGTACTTCGTGGGAGAATGATAACTCTGGTCTGTGTGCTTTGGAAACATGGTTCTGATCTTCATGAGACGTGGGAAAGGGATGCACTAATGAGAGAGCAGTGGCCCCATATTTTTGACTTGTAGGTTTCTTCATAGGATTTCTAGGGATACAAAGGTCTTATGGTGGTGAGGTTGTAACAACCCGTTACGTTTTCAGGTACTTTTGATTTCTCTAAATGCCTCTATTTTGGATTAGTGACTTGGGGGTGTGTTTGGGTGAAATTTTATGTAAAAAAAATAGGCAATGGCTTGTGCAGGGTTTGTGCATGGTTTGATAAATTGTGCATTCAAACCGTACCAACCTAGAAGAACTGGAAAGTGGGGTACGCACGGTGTGCGCATGGTTTGGTAAACCGTGTGACTAAACCGTGTGACTAAACCGTGTAGACCAGGAAACCTGGAGAGTGATATCCGCACGGTGTGCGCACTGTTTGACAAAACGTGCAGAAAAAACCATTCATTCACTTAAAATTAGATCCTTAAATTGTGGATCTCAGCCGTTTTGCCTCTAAGGTGAGTTCTTGAAGAAGAGACATGGTTTTCTTGAGCATTCTTGAAATTTGTGGTTTTGGTCAAAAACTTCGAGGTAGGTGGTTCCATCTCGATTTTCCAAATTGATTAACATTGTAATTTCTTGATTTATTTCAATTATTGATTTAAATTCAATTGCTCAAGTTTTATTTCAATTAAATTGGTAAAAACCCGATTCCAATGAATCGTGGTATTTGAAATGGTTTTGGCTTGGTAACTTGGAAAAAAACCCAAATTCCATTGAATTGGCTCTGTTTATGGAAATTGACGGATTTGAATTCTTGGATCTAAATTGTGGATTTGATGGAAAGGATTTCAATGAAATTATTGAATTTGATTGTGGAAATGAATTGTGTAATGATGGAAATGGTTTTGAATGGATTTCAAAATTATGAAAATGGCTTAAAATGATTTGAAAGAAACCGATTGGTTTTATCTTATGAAAAGGCATGTTTTGAATAAAACCTATTTTAGTTTTAAATGGAATGAAATTTTCACTTTTGAAATGTAAGAATGGGATTGTTCGTATTTTAAGTATTCTTAAAATAGTTCATCCATCATGTAAGAGCGCATGCAAGCCTCAGGTAGTTAGTGAGTTATTTGGATACACTCTATGCTAAGACAACATTCTAAAACATATTTGTGGCAGGTCACATCCCCAAAGGGTTGGTGACGAGTCTCCTTTGGCCATTTTCATAGGGACGTGTGTATACACATTTTTCTGAGTTCACATAGAGAGTGCGGAATCCTATAACTGATTAATACTATCATACCTTTTGGAAGATGACCATTTTGCTCTCTTGTTTGTTTATATTTGACATATAAATGTATGCCAATGGTTTTGAACTAATTACATGCCTGCTTAATTTATATAAACTATTTTACTTAATCCATTTTTTAGAAATATTCCATCATTGTAAAGCCTTGATTGATGAATTTTCCATAATTTGAAAATGTATAGCATGATTTTTTAAAATATGCTTTTGAATTTACAAACCTTTTTATTTGAAAATTGAAATTTTTTACTTGGATAATCTATATTTGGCATCCGTTATGGAATCTTTGGTGATATCCTTCTGGGCTTAGGCTCACACCCTACTTTTTCCTTCGGGCGTTTGTAGACTTTATTCTTCCAGGATCGAGCAAAGGGAAGGGACCTCTTGGAGGTGGATCCAGCTGTTGATCTTTGGTCTTGGTGAGTTGTGTCCTTAGGGACCTTGGAGCTATTATTCCAATCTTTAGTACTTTTGTTGTTGTACATTGTCATTTTATGCCTCTTTGTATTCTGGTACATCACTCCCAGTGGAGTTTCTTTTGTTATGCATACTGTTTTTTTTACTCTTGCTTCCGCATTCTTGTGTGAAAATCGTTCCCACTTGTATGTTGTATAATGACAGGTGCTAGTTGCAGACCCGTGGGGATCGGGAAAGCTGTAAAGACCCATAAAAATCAAGGGAATTTTTTTCTTAATTTTATTTGGAATTTTACATGAAGGCGGTTTCTGATGGCACTTGATTCCGAGGCCCGGAGTGCCCAGAATCAATTTCTAAAGTTTGGCTCGGGTACATTCAGTGAAAGAATAAGTGGGAATTTCTAACTTTTGAACCGGTGCCCAGAATCTAATTCTGTGGGCACCGATGGAACTGCAGCGCCGGTGATTTCTTAGGAACTCCTGTTCCGGAGTTGCGTTTACACAAGTGTTGATGATAAAAATTATGGAAGTTTATTTTATAGTTACTCTACAGTTTTTATTATTATTACTTTAATTGTTAGTTCTTGATGGAAGTTGGGTAACCACCCAACCTCCCTTGGGAGGTTATGAGGGTGGTGGGGCCCACACGAACCCCACCCCTTCATATCCTCTATCCCCCCTCAACTCCCACTTTAATTTTGTTAACCTACGTTATAACTTATGACTTTAATGTAATAAGTTTAATGAGGTGAGTTTTGTGTGGTTAAATTGAATTTCAAACTCTTGAAATTAAATTGGTTAGGTTGTGATAATAAAATAAGACTTGGTCTTATTTTATTATTGTTAGAGTTTTTCAACCTTGAGAGGATTTGGAAGCGTGAGTCTTCTTCTTCTTCAACCTCGACTAAGAACACGAAGAACACCTCCGCCGAAGAACACGACGTCTTCTTCCAACGACGTCTCTTTCCGCAAAGGTTCTTCCGCGACGTCGTATCCGCAACACGACATTCTTCTTCTGCATCGTCTCTTCCGCGACGGTTTTCCGCGACGAAATCTCCGTCAACGACTTCGAATCCTCGCTTCGCGACGTCGACGTTCATTCTCCGTGACGCTCATCTTCTGCGGCTCGTTGACGAACACCATTCTTGAAACCGAGGTAGGGGATTATTTTAATTAATTATTTCCGTTCATGATTCTAGTTTATCGATTATCGTGGATTTTCGACTAGATGATATCGTTTAACCAGAGGGGGGGCGGACCACACAAACACGGTCGATCCCCCCTCCTATGTTCAAGTTTGATTCTTTGTGGATGGAACGGAATGGTGTGGTGCCGTCGCACCATGCAGGAATCACACGGCAAGTATTACACGATGCTGCCGCGCCGCGCCATGGAAAGCAGTCTAAGAAGGCGACGCCGTCGCGCCGCATCGAAGGAAAACGAAGGCTCCGCGGCCGGAGCGGGGCCTCGGCAGAGGGGCGCGGTGCTGTCGCACCGCCCCGGACGACAAGCGCCGCAGCGGAGCAAGGTGACCGGCGGCCGGACCGGGCCGCCGGTGATGGAGCTGGAAGGGGACCGGCCACCACTGGTCCCGTTGAGAAGGAGTCGGCCGGCCAGGTCGGGCCGACTGGAAAGGAGAGGGACCGGGGGAATTAAATTCCCTCGGCTAGTTCAAATGGCCTCCCATAAATTGGGGGGGGGGTTACACATGGGGGGCAGGCGCCCCCCCCCCCCCCTTCCGAAATGGCTCGGCCAAAGGCCGAGCCTGACAGCGTACTGGGCGCACTTTCCCCAGCCGGACCGGCGCCTGGCCGGTCTGCCAGGCCGGGCTGAGCCCAGCCGGGTTACGCCGCGCCGCGCCGGGCCGTGTTGGGCCAAGACGGGTCGGTCCGACCCGGTACGGGGCGGGTCGACCCGGTTCGGTGCGGGTCGACCCGGTCCGGGGCGGATCAACCCTGTTCCGGCCGACCGAGGGGTCTCGGGCCGGGCCGGTCCGGGCCCGAAACCCCCGTTTTCGGACCGTTTGGGTTCAATTGCCCATAATTCGGGCTACGGACCTCCGATCGACGCGCCGTCAGCGGTGACAAGATCCTTATAATGAGACGGTCGTTTCGACATATTGCACTCAAGGTTTAGGAATGCTTTGAGTTCGGCCGGGTTGGTTCGTACACAAAACCAACTGGGCCCTTAGAGCGGAAACACTCATATCTTGAGCTACGTACGTCTGATTGACGTGACGTAAACTTTGTTGAGTTCCTGTTAGTGAGATGGATCTTTTGGCTTACTCCGACTGAGGTTTGGACATAGGTGGAGTAAGGTCGGGTTGGTTTTTCCTTAAAAACCAACCGGGCCCCTGGGACGAAAAAGCCAATAACTCTCAGACCGGGCGTCCGATTGACGCGCCTTCTGCGACGTTGAGTTCCTGTTGACGATACGGAACTTTTGGATACATCAACTCTGGACTATGTTTCAGTTGATGTATCATCCTCTCGTCTCGTGGAGCGGACCCCCCCCCCCCCCCGAACGAGCTTGCTGTGTGCGGGAACCCTAGTGCTGGTTGCGACTGCTACTGTGACGACGACGACTGTACAGAGATCCTCAGTGGATTCGACGGTGATGACTATAGCACTCAGTGATCCTATGTGGATCAGTGCTACTGATCCTGTGTGGGTCCGATCCTGTGTGGGTCAGCGCTCAGCGGTTCTGTTTGGGTCAGCGCCTACAGATCTTGTGTGGGTCTGATCCTGTGTGGGTCTTTGCGGGGGTTAGTACCTATCGATCCGTTGTGGGTCTGACGACATAGATGGATCAGTGATCATCTCTATCGTCTTTCGAAGAAGTATACATGTGTGAGCTAAATCGTGTTTGCTTTCCTGTGTGGATTGTGTTGTGTTATCTTGTGTGGATTACGTTTTGCTTTCCTCTGTGGAATGTGTATACATTCCTGTGTGGACTGGGTTGTACTTGGGCTCGGAGGTTGGAGCATACTGGAATTGATGACTTAGGTATATGTATGGGCATATACCTAAGCAGTGTCGGTTGTTACTTTCTGATTGTATCTTTCCTTTGTGGTTTATCCTTTGTGGATTTTGGGAGACCTTCGGGGGTCTCAGGATCCCTATTGAGTAGCTTATACTCACCCCTGCATGGGCTATGCCTGCACTATGTTGTGTTGGTTGCAGACGACGGACAACATTGATCGTGGTTGAGGCTTGGAGAGTAGGACGGTACCTGGAGGTGGACCACTGGGCGGGACGTACTCGGAGTAGACGGTGGGACCCGAGGAGCAGTGGAGCTATCTGTACCCACCCTTCAGGTGGGATTTCCAGTGGACAGTTCGGTGTAGCGAATTTACTTTATAGTTGTTGTTTTCCCTTTCGAGTTGTACTTTACAGTTGGGCTTGTATTTCCGGCCCCTTTTACTTTCCGCACTTTCTGTTGTACTCAGTTTTTACTTAGTGTTTACTTATTCCTCTTGTACTTTGTGGTGCTTGTTTAATTTACAAAGGCAATGCCTTCCCTTTTTACCAGGATTTACGCCTTGGTGCTAGTCGCCAGCCCCTGGCCTATGGAAGGCGGGCTTGGGGTAGTCACGGCATGGGCCCCGAGGACGGGTCGTGACTAATTGGTATCAAAGGAGTTCGGTTCTACCGTGAACTCTGATCTTTTCTATGTAAAGCAATAGTGTTTATCATATTGAGTGTGGTTATCAGTCTAAGGAGTCCAGTGTTGGTGCGGCGGCCGACGTATCCGTACACTAGGACCCTGACTTCTGATTTCCGACTCAATGCACGAAAACATTGATTGTGTGTGTGTTTCAAGTTTTCTTTGTGATTACATTATATCAGCTCACCAGTTATACTGTTCTGACAGTGGCGCACCTGTTTCCTTTTCAGGATGGCCCCATGATGGCAGCCTGCTAGGGTTCCGAGAGTCGAGCGTGACGACAGCCCACCGAGCGACGAGGCCTCGGTGCAGGGCCCTTTGTCAGCAGTGACATCGGCGGAAGCACTACCCGCCGAGCCACCGATACTTCCAACACTAGCCGTAGAAGATGCACGTTTCCTCAGTGCACATCATGAGTTCCAGCGCCAGCGACCACCCAGGTTTCATGGGGAGACGGACCCCCAGGCAGTCGAGGACTGACTGGAGGCAGTCGTACGAGTTTTCAGGCTAGTGAGGACACCAGCAGACCTCATGGTGATCCTCGCTGCGAGCCTACTGCACGCAGCAGCGGGCCGATGGTGGAGCTTGATGCTCCACGTGCATGATGAGGCATCTCTACTTTGGATGGACTTTGAGAGCCTCTTCCGCTCGGAGTTCATCCCAGCCACCATCCATGCGGTGCGTATTCAGGAGCTTCTTCAGCTACGGCAGGGCAGCATGACGGTCGCTCAGTACTCGGTGAGATTTACCGATCTCTCGTGCTACTCGACCGACATGGTACGGGACCCCTTCTTTCGGGCCCGGACCTTTGAGCAGGGTTTGAGACACGAGATCAGGGCATCGCTGATCTCCCTCAGCATTCTGAATCAGACAGGAGTTCTAGAGCGCGCCCTTTTGATCGAGAGTTTTCTTGTTGAGTTTACACCAGCACCGAGACCCACCGTAGGGCGGCACGTAGCAGAGTCTTCTACAGCAGGCAGTTGATGGATGACTCATGGGTCTAGGCCGACCAGACCCTCAGGCAGACGACCTCAGTACACTGGCTCAACAGTGCGGGGCACACAGCGCGGAGCCAGTCTATCGAGAGGCAGACAGTGTTACTCGTGTGGCGGGCAGGTCCACATGGCTCGTGAATGCCCGACCCGCCGTGCTGAGGAGCAGCAGATGGTTGAGGGACCACCGAGGCAGAGTCAGAGGGTCGACTGTGGCGGTCTGCAGGGAGGAGGCGGACGAGGCAGAGGAGCTGGTCGAGCAGTAGGTGGTCGGCGACGCTTTGAGGCTCTACCACCACCACCACAAGGAGGTCCACCCCAACCACAGGGAGCTGGTGGGCAGAGACATGCACAGCTCTAGGCAGCGGAGGCCTATGACCACGGTGCGCCCGAGATGATTCGAAGTACTATCTGGGTCTATTCCACCCTTTCTGCAGTACTTATAGTCATAGGAGCGAGTCACTCTTTCATAACCGCTGCCCTTGTTCGGAGCTCGGAGATTTCGACAGAGCCGTTGGCTCGATCCTTATGGCTAGAGACTCATACGGGAGCAGACTCGACGATTATGCACTGGTTCCGGCAGTGTGAGCTTACTCTAGGTGGCGAGAGTTTCGGCTGGGATCATCTTGTAGCGGCGTCGAGGCCTTACGACATCATCTTGGGAATGGATTGTTTATCTACGGTCCATGCACAGATTGACTCTTTTAGGCGCAAGGGGCGATGTGTACGCACCGACGGGAGCAGGTTCACCTTCACCAGCGAGAAGGGATCCTTTGTAGCACAGTATGGAATTCCGTGGAGGAGAGGACAGCCCATCACTCATCAGTTGTCTAGCCTCATCCTAGGAGCACCTGACGTACGGAGTCCTGGTTTTCCTGCTGTGGTGGATCAGTTTGCGGACGTTTTTCCTAACGATGTCCCAGGGTTACCTCCTCGTAGAGAGGTAGACTTCTATATTGAACTGTACCCCGGGATATCCCCGATATCGACTCCATCATATCGGCTGGCCCCTGCTGAGCTTCGAGAGCTACGGGTACAGTTGGAGGACATGGAGGGCAAGGGGTTCATCCGACCCAGTGTTTCACCCTGGGCTTCCCCGATATTGTTCGCCAAGAAGGTGGACGGAAGCTTGCGACTTTGTGTCGACTATCGTCACCTGAACCAGGTGATAGGGAGGAACAAGTATCCGCTACTGAGGATTGATGACCTCTTCGATCAGCTCAAGGGAGCACGGTGGTTCTCGAAGATAGACCTCAGGTCAGGCTATCATCAGCTTAGAGTTAGAGACGTGGACGTGTAGAAGACGGCCTTCAGAAGTCGGTATGGCCACTATGAGTTCTTGGTTATGCCCCTCGGCATAACCAATGCTCTAGCAGTGTTCATGGCCCTCATTAACAGGATCTTTCAGCCATACCTCGATCGATTTGTCGTGGTCTTCATCGATGACATTTTGATTTACTCGACGACTGAGGTGGAGCACGCCTACCACTTACGGGTTGTACTAGGCACAATCCGAGAGCACCAGCTTTATGGTAAGCTATCGAAGTGCCAGTTCTGGATACGTGAGGTCCACTTCATGGGACACGTCATCTCTAAGGCAGGAGTTGCAGTGGATCCTGCGAAGATCGAGGCAGTGTTAGCTTGGGAGCCACCCAGGAGCCTGATGGAGGTGCGGAGTTTCTTGGGACTAGCTGGATACTACCGGAGATTCGTGACAGACTTCTCTAGAGTTGCGGTACCACTCTCAGCTTTGACGAAGAATGGGAAACCCTTCATGTGGTCAGACAGAAGTCAGCAGAGCTTCCAGGAGCTGAGACAGAGATTGACCAGCGCACCTATCTTGAGGTTGCCTGAGGAGGGAGTAGGGTGCGTAGTCTACTGCGATGCATCAGGGACCAGACTTGGATGAGTCCTGATGCAGGAGTGGTCAGTGATCGCCTATGGATCACGTCAGTTGAGGCCGCATGATCAGAACTACGCTACCCATGACCTGGAGTTAGCAGCAGTGGTCTTCGCTCTGAAGACATGGAGACACTACCTGATGGGGGAGCGCTTTACAGTCTTTTCTGACCATCAGAGTCTCAGTTACATCTTCTCTCAGAAGGACCTGAACCAGAGACAGCAGCGATGGCTCGAGTTCCTCCAGGATAATGACTTTGAGATAGTCTATACTCCTGGGAAGGGGAACGTAGTAGCCGATGCCCTCGGTAGGAGGACGGGCATTCAGCTACTTGAGGAGGCGACAGAGCAGCTAGCCGCTTTGCAGATATACTTTGTGGATAGAGATGGAGCAGTCATCCTTCAGTCTCTCACAGTCACTCCTCCACTACTGCAGCGATTCAGAGAGGCACAGCGAGGGGACACTGACTGTGAGACGCGGCGTGCACAGATATCCTCAAGGCAGGAACCTGATGGTTTCTCCTTTGGAGTAGAGCACGACATCCTTTTCAGAGGATGTACGATGGTACCAGTCGCTTTATGGGAGGAGGTGCTAAGAGAGTTTCACACTTCTCCTTTGGCGGTACATCCTGCAGTGGCGAAGATGTACCAGGATCTCAGACGACAGCACTGGTGGTCGGGCATGAAGAAGGTTGTGGCAGAGTTCGTTTCTCGATACCTCACCTGCCAGCAGGTGAAGGCTGAGCACCAGGTACCAGCAGGCTTGGTACAGCCCTTGGAAGATCCGGAGTGGAAGTGGGACGGCATATCTATGGACTTCGTGACTGGACTTCCACGTACTTCAGGAGATCACGACTCCATTTGGGTGATTGTCGACCGACTCACAAAGTCGGCTCACTTCATACCCATCAGAGAGCAGGGATCAGTGGAGAGCTTGGGATGAATTTACGTTCAGGACATTGTACGGCTTCATGGTGTGCCATTTTCTATCGTCTCCGATCGAGATTCTCTCTTTACTTCATGGCTTTAGAAGGGGTTGTAGGAGGCATTCGGGACGCAGCTACGTCTGAGCACATCCTTTCACCCTCAGACGGATGGTCAGACGGAGAGGACCATTCAGACTCTTGAGGACATGCTCTGCCCATGTGTCCTCGACTTTGGTCATAGCTGGGAGGACCACCTACCCTTGGTGAAGTTTGCGTACAACAACAGCTACCACTCCACCATCGGAATGGCACTGTATGAGGCGTTGTACGACTAACCTTGCAGATCTCCTTTGTGCTGGACAGACCCTGGGGAGTCAGCACTTGTGGGACTAGAGATGGTCTAGGCCATGATAGAGAAGGTCCAGGTCATCCAGGAGCGGATGAGGACAGCTCAGAGCCAGCAGAAGTCATACGTTGACAGGAGGCGGAGGCCACTAGAGTTTGAGGATGGCGACCACGTCTTCTTGTGTGTCTCACCTCGATGTGGTTTACAGAGATTTGGCTGAGGCGGCAAGTTATCTCCGAGCTTCATCAGACCATTCCAGGTCCTCAGTAGGATTGGCAAGGTGGCTTATCGTCTGGATATACCACCTCAGTTGCACCGGGTGCACGACGTCTTCCACGTATCTTAGCTGAGGAGATACGTGCATGACCTGATGCACATCATTGACCATGGGGAGATTGACGTTGACGATGGGACGAATTTTACGGAGGTCCCGATAGATATCGAGGATCGATAGGAGCGGGTCCTACGTGGACGGTCGATTCCTCTAGTGTGCATCAGATGGCAGCACGGGAACCTCCAGGATAGCACTTGGGAGCGGGAGGCTCAGATGCGTGCTCAGTACCCTCATTTGTTTCCATAGTTTTGATCTATCTTTTCAGGGAAATAAAACCCTGAGGTGGGAGTAATGTAAAGACCCGTAAAATTCAAGGGAATTTTTTTCTTAATTTTTTTTTTGAATTTTACAAGAAGGCGGTTTCTGACGGCACTTGATTCCGAGGCCCGGAGTGCCCGGAATCAATTTCCGAAGTTTGGCTCGGGTACGTTCAGTGAACGAACGAGCGGGAATTTCTAACTTTTGAACCGGTTCCCGGAATCGAATTCTGAGGGCACCGATGGAACCGCAGCGCCGGTAATTTCTTAGGAACTCGTGTTCCGGATTGCGTTTACATGAGTGTTGATGATAAAAATTGTGGAAGTTTATTTTATAATTACTCTACAATTTTTATTATTTTTACTCTAAGTGTTAGTTCTTGATGGAAGTTGGGTAACCACCCAACCTCCCTTGGGATGTTATGAAGGTGGTGGGGCGCACACGAACCCCACCCCTTCATATCCTCTAACCCCCCTCAACTCCCACTTTAATTTTGTTAACTTAAGTTATAACGTACGACTTTAATGTAATAACTTTAATGAGGTGAGTTGTGTGTGGTTAAATTGAATTTCAAACTCTTGAAATTAAATTGGTTATGTTGTGATAATAAAATAAGACTTGGTCTTATTTTATTATTGTTAGAGTTTTGCAACCTTGAGAGGATTTGGAAGCGTGAGTCTTCTTCTTCTTCAACATCGACTAAGAACGCGAAGAACACCTCCACCGAAGAACGCCGCGTCTTCTTCCAACGACGTCTTTTTCCGCAATGGTTCTTCCTCGACGCCGTATCCGCAACGCGACGTTCTTCTTCCGCGCTGTCTCTTCCGCGACAGTTTTCCGTGACGAAATCTCCGTCAATGACTTCGAATCCTAGCTTCGCGACGTCTACATTCATTCTCCTCCACGCTCGTCTTCCGCAGCTCATTGACGAACACCGTTCTTGAAACCGAGGTTGGGGATTATTTTAATTAATTATTTCCATTCATGATTCTAGTTTACCGATTATCATGGATTTTAGACTAGATGATATCGTTTAATGAGAGGGGCGTCGGACCGTACAAACACGGCCGAACCCCCCTCCTATGTTAATGTTTGATTCTTTGTGGATGGAACAGAATGGCGTGGTGTCGTCGCACCACGCGGGAATAACATGGAAAGTATTACGTGACGCCGTCGCGTCGCGCCGTGGAAAGAAGTCTAAGAACGCGATGCTGCCGCGCCACGTCGAAGGAAAATGAAGGCGCCACAGCCGGAGAGGGGCCGCGGCGGAGGGGCGCTGTGTCGTCGCACCGTGCCGGACGACAAGGGTCGCGGCCGGTTCTGGGCCGCGGCGGAGCAAGGTGACCGGCGGCCGGACCGGGCCGCCGGTGATGGAGCTGGAAGGGGACCGGCCACCGCCCGTCCCGTTGAGAAGGAGCCGGCCGGAAAGGGGAGGGGCAGGGGGAATTAAATTCCCCTGGCCGGTTCAAACGGCCCCCCATAAATTTGGGGGGGGGTCGCGGTTACACAGGGGGGCAGCCCCCCCCCCCCCCCCTTTGCCGAAACGGCTCGGCCAAAGGCCGAGCCAGACAGCACCCTGGGCGTGTTGTCCCCAGCCAGACCGGTGCCAGGCCGGTCGGCCAGGCCGGGCCGAGCCCAGCTGGGTCGGGCCGCGCCGGGCCGGTCCAGGCCCGAAACCATCGTTTTCGGACCGTTTGGGTTCAATTGCCCATAACTCGGGCTACGGACCTCCGATCGACTCGCCGTCAGCGGTGACACGATCCTTAGAACGAGACGGTCATTTATTCATATAGCACTCAAGGTTTCGGAATACTTTGAGTTCGGCCGGGTTGGTTCGTACATGAAACCAATCGGGCCCTCGGAGCGGAAACGCTCATATCTTGAGCTAGGGACGTCCGATTGACGTGCCGTCAACTTTGTTGAGTTCCTCTTAGTGAGACGGATCTTTTGGCTTACTCTGCACGTGGTTTGGACATATGTGGAGTACGGTCTGGTTGGTTTTTCCTTAAAAACCAACCGGGCCCCTAGGACGAAAAAGCCAATAACTCTCAGACCGGGCGTCTGATTGAAGCGTCATCTGCGACGTTGAGTTCCTGTTGACGATACGGAACTTTTGGATACATCAACTCTGGACTATGTGTCATTTGATGTATCAGCCTCTCGGCTCGTGGAGCGGGCCCTCCCGAATGACCTTGCTGTGTCCGGGAACCCTAGTTCTGGCTGCGACTGCTACTGTGATGACGACGACTGTATAGAGATCCTCAATGGATTCGACGGCGACGACTACAGTTTACCAAACTACTCCTCTCTGAATGTTCAATTAGTAATCAAGAATCTCATTCCAAACCACAATCATAATAAAAAACATTAGGCTTTTTAAAACTAAAACCATCTTTAAAGTCATGTTGAAAATTAAAATTTTCATGATGAAATATTTTTAAATCCATTTATAAGTCAAAATAAAATATTTATTTGAAACCATACGACAATAATTCATTTCTTATCAATAAATTCCTACATGGTGAATGAATACCATCATTTCCCTAAAATCATATTAACTAACCACAAAGCCAATAAAATGAATCTATAAGTTCTTCACTGACCAATTCTATTACCCACACATTCCAATGACTCTAAATTTACTATAAATTAATTATCCATGCCATTTTATAACTATATAAAGGGTCCCAACTCAAAATATCTCCAGAACTACGACCAATGATAAAGAAAAATTATACCATTTGTAATATCCTAACCCCTTCCATCTACCTTCAAACTCACTTTCATCAAGTAAAATTTGTACTAATCTATTTTTTTCCCTTGATCACTAAATACTTGTAATAAATTCTTATTTATTACCAAATATGTTTGGAGAATTTTTTTCCATCAATTAAACTGAACATCCTCATGTCGATATCATACCATGATTTCTGCATAATATATCCATATGTCAAGCACACTCGATAGATGTGACATAAGAACAATAATTAAATGGGAAATATTATTTAGGAGCTTATATATGATGTATGAAAAGTTCTATTAAAAACCAAAATAAAAGAAAAAAACAATAAGTGGAGTAAGCGTATTCAACTTAAAATTCAGGTGGATAAGGAAAAAAATGAAAATCCCAAGAAACTCTTGTATGCTTCCCCAAGAACTTCAAGATTCATCCAATCATCTATAATTTTGCCACCATATATCCCCTATAAAATCTATGGACTTACACTAGTAGAGTAGAACATTTTCCCTTAACTCTATTATACTATATATAATTTACCTATAAAAAATTATAGAGTATGGTAGAGTATAAAACCCACTAGAATATCCATGTGATTTCTCATGCACCACATAAATGTAAAAAATAAACATTAAATATTTCATTTAAACATTTCCAACAACATATAATTATATAGAATTAAACAAATGGATTATATTTAAGTAAAAAAATAATTACCATAACTCATGATAAATATTAATCATTTATAAAACAAAATAGAACCTGAAAATAATTACAAACCACTAATAAGGAAAGGGTACCTATAACTCATGACTGGACCACAACCTAACCTTTATAAAACAACCATGTTAAACCAGACTAGGTACTGAAAAATAAGAAGGAATTTTTATCCTTTATAACCCCAATAAGACACTGTAACTTAATTATGAGTTTACATATTATACCTAATCCCTCACCAAACTATCCCCATAATTACACTGAAAAATACAATCTTGAATAAACCACTAAAATCCATAATTAAATAACACCAAAACCAAGATTTCATTTAGCTTAAGTTTTTAAAAATAACAATAAACCTAGAATCTAGTGTTTTTTATTCCCCTAACCCACACATATATAAAATAATTTTATTAAAATATAAATACCACCAACATTAAATTATTTTCAATATATAAACTATTTAAAATTAAAAGTTCATATTTAAGCTCAATGAATTTTTCATGAAATCAACTATAAGATAAGCCATCTACCTCAACCCACTAAAAAAATGAATCATGCCACAAAACATGTGATCCATCCACCCTCTTTGTTTTATAAGGATCTAATATCAAAATACATAATTTATTAAAGAACTATATCCAATATAGTTTTAACACCACCTAGTTAGGGTTTTACTAAATGAAAACTCTAATAAAAAATAAGAGGATATATACATATGACACTTACATTAGGTCTAGAATCTAACCACACAATGTTATAAAAGAAAAGAGTTTTTAAGAGAAATATCCAACCAAAATCACCTCAAAACCATCATAGACTAAAATATTTTTGATATAGGGGATAAATAATACCAAAATCATAGAAATAAAGTATATAATGTGTTTGAGGAGGATTTTTCATTGACTATGTTTCTAGAATAAATGGTCTTATATATTTTTGAAGAGATCATGTTCCTCTCATGAGTAAAAGGTTTTTGACATGCATAATCAATATGCACGATCCATGAGAGCATGAATCAAAAAAAATTAATGTTATTGGAATTTTAAAATTATCATTCATTAACACATGGTAATTATATAAAGTACCCCTATCATTCACCCACTCATGAACCATCAAAAAACCCTTCTAAAACACCTAATTTCACGTCCAAATATTTTGAGCTTCAATATTTATAAAAATAGAAATTATATACCCCAACATGACTCTATAGTATAATAATTTTATATAACAAAAGACAATCCAAAATACATACATGATTCAAAAAACAAAGAGGACCCATCATAATATATTAGTGTAATAAATTTAAATTTATGATATTTAAATGGATATCAAAAGTAACCTAATGATGTATATTTATAAAAAAATTGTTATGCACCATAAAATTGTAATGATACATTCTGGTTCAACCAATAAAATCACCTGGTTTTACCCAATACAAAGCCCAAATTTCTTTCTTGATCACCATAGGCTTGAAATAGATACCTTTATTAATTATTCTAATTAAATTTCAAAAATATCTTCTCCATGATGACGGGTGATTCTTCATTATTTTCACAATATGGTATAGTAAAATGATAAATTTAATTTATAATTCCATAACAAAGTGAATTATTTCATAATTATATTATTATAGAATTAAAAAAAAGATTTAAAGATTAAACTATCTCTCTTTAATGTATTATCATGGATATCTTCTAATATAAGAAAGACTTATGGTTGTATATTTTTTAGTGTTAGGTAGTTGATTATATTATTTTTCTATCTATACATCCATCATGATAATTGATATGATTAGATGATCTTCTTTTAGTTCTTATAAATTTTTTCATTTCTCTTTCTCTTATTGTTATCCCATATCCACTTGAAACATGGAGGTGACATATTCTACTTGATCCCTCTTGTATTTCATATCATGGATATGGATTCCTTCGTCTAGTTCCTTTTTCATCTTATTTTATTTGTATAATCATGATTCATCATCTTCATGAACATATCAGGATATGATTTGGCCAATGTATTTTGATATTAGTTGATTTAATAACCTTTTAATATATTTACAATGATTTTCTCTATAAATAAGATACATAATATCAATGTCAATATAAGACTTGTGGGATTATTCTTAATGAAACAAAAAATAAATCTAAAGAAATAAAAAAACAAAGTATTTCCAAAGTTAAAGAAATTAGGGGAGTGAAATATTTGATCCCTAAGAAAAACATAAAATTCGATAATGAGAACCATTTAAAAGGGTCCTCACGTAAAATATAAATCTATAATGTTGTAATAATTTTCAATGGTAGTGACC
This sequence comes from Viscum album, assembly GCA_963277665.1. NCBI lineage: Eukaryota > Viridiplantae > Streptophyta > Magnoliopsida > Santalales > Viscaceae > Viscum > Viscum album. The sequence continues at coordinate 1,121,690,347 of OY728120.1, forward strand.
TCAGGTTGTCTATTAATGTGATTTTCAATTCTCTCATTTATAAAAATAACTTATTCTATTTTCATATGTTTTTTAGTTAAAATGAAAGTAATATAAGTTTGGGGTGGTAGTGTATATATGAAGTAAAAAATGGAAAAAATTAAAATTCATGTAGACTCAAACACACAGGTTAGAAAAAAAATGACATGATCATAGGATTGGCTATATGGGTCCTTCACCACTTTATTTTATTATCATAAATTCACTCAATATCCCACTCAATGCTATTTTTGTACTACCTTTATCTACATAAATTATTGAAACAAATGCACTAAGGAATCCTCCATGGAACACTAAACCACACCTAAAAAAAGTTTCAAGATAATAAAAAACACACAAAAAAATTCAATCAACTCAAAATCCATCTATAAAATATATTTTATACCATTTAACTCCCCCAAAACTTCCAGTCACTAGAAAATCTAAATCAATAGAAGGATAATTGGTTTATTAGAAGGGGAAAGATGAGGAATATACATGGATAATGTAAACAAGACTTGAACCAAAATCCACACACACTCACCTCCTCACCATGAAATTAAAAATAAAATGTAACAAATTTTGGAATAGGGTTCAGGATACCTATGACCTCTAACAAGATCAACCCCTTAGGTCAGTTATCCATTTACATGAAAGTTAAATTTAACATATACATAAATAAAACAAATAATTATATTAAATATAATAAAATAAAAATTTTCCCAATGATTAGGAAAATAAAAAAATAAGACTTTGGTTACCCTTTTTAAGAATTTTCAAAGGAGTTACTTCTCCTCTTCATGATATTTCTTCATATTTTGGATGACTTAACATGCACAGTTAGAAAATTGGATATTTCCATATGTCATCCATTATTCTAAGATATCCCCTCAATTGTTTCTCTATATATATAGAACACATTAAGGATGGTGTTTTATTTGTTTTAAACACATTTTAACGAGTTTTTAATTTATTTGAGCTGTTTTAAACGCTTACAAGTTAATTTTAGATATTTTTAGGGGATTGGAAAAGGTTGGAGTTATTTTTTTAATGTCTTTTAGTTAATTTAAAAAATTATAAAAAATTAGTTTATATTTATTGATAAATTATATTTATAAATGGATAGTAATGAATAATGTTATGTTTTGACTAGTTTTGTTATATTATATCCATGATAATTGGTTCTGTGTAAGAAAAAACGTGTGTTATGTATGAGTAGTATGATTCTACATAAGTGTACATGTGGTTATCTGAAGGGTATGTAAGAGTAGTCTATAATTTATGTAATAGTTTCATGATGTTTTTAAAGTGTATATGTGAGTGACTTGGAGATATGTAAAAAAATATATGTTTTGGTTATGTTATGTAAGGGTAACTCAAAGTTTTGTAGGAGTAAGTTTAGAGTGAATTGAGATATGTCATACAAAACTAGGATCTACCTAATTCTTCATAAGAGTAAATCAGAAACACAAAAGTGTATACAATATTATTTTTTGGTAATTTAAGATTAAAAATTTTAATCTAGATTAATCTTAAAATAATTCATATGATGTTTTCATTCTTAAAATAAAAAATATCATGATTTTGTTGAGATTAATCATGATTATAGTTTTGGTAATTTCAATTTCTGAAGAATGTAACAATTATATCATAAAAAACACACCGTAATGTTTTTATTTTAAGTTTTCATACACATGTGGATAAAAATAATGTGATTTCAAGAAACTATTAAGTAAATAATTCATTGATATTATGATGGATATAAATTATCATTCTTAGAAAAGAATTAAATGAGAATAATTTTTGGATTTTGAACAGATGATGTAATTCCCCGACCCCAGCTACCTAGAGTCGGTGCATTATTACATAACATTGGCATGATCACAAAAGATCAAGTCTCCAAAGACCGATTATTTTAGTATCCCTAGAAATACGAGATACATTCATAAATGTTACATTACATCATAAAGTAAAAAACTACAACAACATAGTCTTCATAGTCCACACTCATATCCCTTTCAGACTATCCCTGCAGGTCAGTCATAAAATATTTCTTCACATCCAAGGAAAAATAAAACATAGAAAGGGGTGAGCTCAGATGCTCAGTAAGGATAACAATATCGTAGAAACTTTCATAAATAAACATAAACATTTAAGTAAATGTATAACAAAAACAAAATCCGTTTAAACTTGAACTTCAGCATAATATGGAAAAAGTAAAATGAAATAATGTCATTTACTTATTCACATGGATATTCTACTAGTCGAATAATCACATTCAATATCAATAACCACTTTCATAATGATGGAATGCATAATTCCATACTATCATAACCACATAGTCAAGGCCTTTTCCCATGACTACAAATAATATTTTGTCAAGGACTTGTGCCAAGACACTAGTTTGTCTCATGAGACCTACCGATGCATCGAGGAGCTATAGTGGGCTCCACCAAACACATACTAAGTCCAATTCATTTCTTATATGAAAAGGTTTAAACATATCATAAACCATAATAATAAAATAGAGTTAATTTATTCTTTCTTAAGAAACTTTTTCAAGTTCATTATTCCTTTTATATCACTTATTACCATGTTATAAACATTATGTAATTAATTAAGTTAATAACGGTCATTTTGTCGATCTTTGGTACTTGATTCAAAAATAAAAAACTTATAATTACAAGTTGTTCATGTGGTAAAATATCCATTATATCCAGAATTATATTCATGATTTAGATATCATATATATAATATATATCCAGTATATAAATGCATTTATAATATTACATAACAATCAGAGGTAAGAAATGAAATGCACCGTTCATGCAGACGGTAAGCCGTACGTACGCATGAATGCTACTTTCATTTATATTTCTTATTTAATGGAATGAAATCATAATGATATAAAGGTATATTATAATTCCAGTATAAGATGATATATAATATCCTTAACTCTATCCTTTATACGTCCCACATGTGGCATTAACGATTCAAATCACTTTGAGGGGGCGGTAGTCCGCACTTTCTAAAATGAAATTATCGCGTTTACCCATAATGGAAATCATAAAGGTATTCCATAAATGAAGAATAAATAAGCACAAGGAAAATATAAACATAATATATATCATATATAAATATAGTGACATCTTAATGGAAACCATGAGAGGTGTTAAAAGAATATTGAACAATCATCGTTTTGTGAGCCAGTAATTCGACACCCACAGAAACAGTATGTTCTTTAACCATTAAAGGAAAATGTGTGTAAGTGTAAATCAAATACTTCTCATAAAAACATCCAAGTATATTTAACACACTAGTTTTGTTACAAAATAAAGGAATAAAAAGGGGTTAAGGGGTTGTAGAAGCAAAATAAAACAAAAGATCATAAGAGAAGACATTACCTTAAAATCGGGTAACTCTTTTTGATTTGAGCCAAAGGCTTCCTTGGGAAGACTTCTGAACAAAGTGAGGCTTCTAGGAGTAAGAGAGAGAATTTTAGAGAGAATTTTGGTAGAGTTTGGCCGAGCCAAATGTCTTTTAAGGTTTGAATAAGGTTTTATAGTTGGTGGCCTTTTATAAGAGGAGAGGAGGGGCTCTTTTGGAATGATTGAAATGTTACTTTATTATGAAAAGATTTTCAGATTTTAAAGGACCCACAATGATATATTTCGAGGATAAGGTGATAAGTGTTTGCAATCCACCCATCCAATAGGCTTTATAAAAGTGTAATTCTAATATTTTACCTTATCTTTTCATTTTATTTAAATCGTTCATTAATGAGGTAATCGATGCATCATCATGGTGTGACAAATAAATTTATTTATTTAGTGCCTAAAAATTATAAAAAATTACCATGATTTAGGAAATATTTTTATCTTTCCAATGGATATTTATAGTTGAAATTATAACTTGTATAACCCCTTGTAAAATTTGTCTTATTAAAATAATACATGTTTGTGACATTTTTATTTTTACTTTAAATAAAAGCTATTAATATCATTATTTTACCCAAGTGGCTCCATGGGGTCTCACAAATTGACCCATGGATTATCTTGTTCGTACATGAGTCATCCAATAAGAGTAGGACATGTGTCAAGCTAATTTAAATTTATTATAACATTATTTTTACCTTAAATTACTCTAATTACCTCTAATCGCGGTTAATAAAACTCAAAAGTTACTATTAACCAAAAATTATTTTCATCCCATTGAACCAAATTTTACTTCATAATTACAATAATTTATGTTGTATTTTTTAAATTAAATTCACAAAAGCGGTAAAATTTCATTTAAATGAAAAATCAGTTTTTTAACTACCACTTAGTGGTTTCACTATTCATCAAAAATTGATGTTTTTCAGAAAAATACCAAAAATTCATCCTAAGATATATTTTACATTCAAAATTAAAATATGATTTCTATTTTACCAAATTAAAAACATATAATTTTTATTAATTAATTTTATAATTAATTCCCGTTGTCAAAACAAATGGCGTGTTTTTACGAAAGAATATCAATCAATAGATTGATAATTATTTATTCCCAATTTCAAAGTGAAATTAATTATAATGAACACCATTGGCTAAAATGGTAAAAATATATTCTAATTATACTTTAAAACCACTAAATAATATAATTTATCACCATAAATTATTTTGATTAAAAATGTTTCTTTTAATTAAAGTTTTGTATTTTACACTATTCATAAAAAATTTAAAATTCTCGAAAAAAACAAAAAATTCAACTTAGGATAATTTTGATATTCAGAATCCAAAAATGAAGTCCAATTTTAATAGTAAAATTTATAAAATTTCAAAAAGTTGGTATTACTATTCATAACGGCTACTTTGATTGGTCGCGGTGTGTTAGAATCTCGAACTTGCGTACAACGCAAGCAATTGCATTATTGAAGGAGAAGTTTATCATGGAAGCTTGGGGTGTTACATTATCCCCTCCTTAAATAAATTGCGTCCTCGCAATTTAAAAATTTTCTTCAAAAATAAAAGGTTGAAAATCGAAAATACCTTTGTGGAAAACCCACATAAGAAATAAGGTTAATAAAATTTAGCCTTAATAAGAGGGAAAGGGAAATGAAAAAGTCACCACCAAATTATGATCTCGATTAGGAGAACATTGTTGGAAATTATAGACATATAATTAGAGGAAAAACTTAAATATTTTTAGGGAGTTATTGAGGTCATCAATCACAAACGAGTGTAAAATTGAGGGCCTCAAAGCCTTAAATCTATGTTGATTTAAAATATCATCTGTTCAACAAAACATAAGGTATTAGGATAAAACATTTTTTGTTTTAATATCCCTTTACTAAAGTTTAAGAATTAATTTATTTATAGAATAATAGATAGGTATATATATATATGCTTGACAAGTAAAGATTCAACCTTCAACTAATTTCTACCACAAACTCATCTTTCACTCAAAAAGATAATACAACTCAAAAATATTATGTTTATCCTAATCGTACAAGGTTCAAAATATTAACACATACCATTTAGATTAGGAAAACTATTTTTTAATTACCAGGGACTTCCTGTAGGCTAGTGGTAGGTAATAAAGGCATATCGCACTATGGTTGTGGATTAGTTTCCTATAGCTTTGTCCGACGCGATGGGTTATCCCTCGACCTGCAGGTTGTCCTTTTACTAAAACTAAAGTATTATAATATTCCAAAAATAATATTCAGAAATGTTTTAACCTTAAATAATACTATCCAAATTTAAACTTAATCCATTCCAACCTTTATAGTTATCCAAAATACCTCTGTCCAGACTTTCTCTAAAAGGTCTCGAAATTCCAAAATCAATTCATCAAATTCCGCAAAAAAAGTAAAGTTTCTCTTATTGTCACATACTAAAAATATTATTACCTTCATAATATTAAAAACTTAATAAAAAAACAAGTACTGTAGTAAAATCCTTATATATATCACATTATTCTTATAACCATAATATAGTTCTTGAGTCCCAAAACACAGACACAATAATTATTCAACTTCAACTATAGTAACAGCATAAGATTGGTCGTTCTCCCTTGGCCTTTTCTAAGGTAAGTTTCCTTGGATCTTATGGAATTAATTTGCATAATTCCCCAGTTCTCTAAAATTGTAGAATTCAACATTGACAACCTCTTTCTTTCCCTTGCAATCAAGATCCTGGTGACCATTTTCTCTACATTTATAACAAATTCCCATTCCTTTTAGGCAAGTACCAGGGTGATTCTTCCCACAATTATCGCATAATGGAAAATATTTCTTTACCTTTTTCCCTTTATCTCTCTCTTGTACCACCGTTATCTTCTTCTCTTTCTTTACTTTATTTTGATAAGATTTAGAGAATTCATTTTTTTTCTTGATAGAACACGAGACTATATCTTCGTATGTTGAGAAAGATTGTGATATTAAAGCTCGATGGAGATATGGTTTTATCCCATCAAAGAAACAATCAATCTTACTTCTTGGGTTACGTATATAATCTACAGCATGCCTCACTAACCCTGTAAAGTTAGACTCATACTTTGTGACATTCACATCCTCCTTTTTCCTTATACTCAGAAATTGCCTTTCCATATATGCTCGATGGCCACGAGGAAAGTATTTTTTTAAGAAAAGAACTTTGAACTCTCTCCATTCCAGACTTGATACTTCTTCATCTTCCTTTTTATTTTGAATTAATGACCACCATTGATCAGTATCTTTAGTGAGGCGGTAAACTTCCATGATAACCTTTTCCCTTTCACTACATCCCAAGGCATGAAATATTTTCTCTAAGGAATTTATCCATTGCTCAGTGACTAAGGGATTTTTACTCCCATTGAATGTTGGTGGTTGTTGCCTCATGAAGCGGTCTAACATTGATCCTCCATGTTGTTGATCAGGGTGATCAATATGAGTAAGGTTGTTATTGATAACCTGAGTGAGTTGTCCCAGTACGGTGATAAGCCGATCAGCACCAGATGTATCACCAGCTCCATTATAATTATCTTGAGCAGGAGGGCAATCCCTACATGGAGTGTGTGCATTGATGCGGTTTCCATTCCTTCCACTAGGCGCCATTTCTAAACAATGGCATAAACTAGATCAGTTTATGAATCAAAATACATAATTCTATACTTTTAAAACACTTAACATTAATTGAACAGTTTATGGATATAATCCATAATCATAAAAAGAAATGTTTTCTTTGAGTAAGTATATACTCATAATCCCTTAATAATGGTTTATAAAGAAACTGAGAATTATCCTAATCATATCCCCCGGGAGTGTCGTAACCAAGAGTGCAGCAAGGCTCGTTTTCATTCACCAGTTCCCATTCGAGTCTAGCTCAAAGCGGTGTTTTTGGGTTTTACTCCTAGGTACATCTGTTCTAGAGCCGCCTCTACATGCTCGTATCCATACAGGGATGTATTGCCCAGAAAACTCACAAAATCACTATAATACCAAAATTCTAGAAAGTTCTTCTATACTAATCCTCAAAGTCTATCTTAGGGCTATGTGCTCAAATCAAAGTTTATCTAAATCTAGCTTCCAAGGTTAGTACTAAACTGCCTCTAATACCAACTGTAATGCCCCAACCCCAGTTACCCAGAGTCGGTGCATTATTATGTAACATTGGCATGATCACAAAAGATCATGTCTCGAAAGACCAATTAGTTTAGTAGCCTTAGAAACACTAGATACATTCATAAATGTTAAATTACATCATAAAGTGAAAAACTAAAATAACATAGTCTCCATAGTCCATACACATATCTCCTTTAGACTATCCCTACAGGTCATTCATAAAATATTTCTTCACATCCTAGGAAAAATAAAACATAGAAAGGGGTGAGCTCAGATGCTCAGTAAGGATAACAATATAGCGGAAAATTTCATAAATAAACATAAACATTTAAGGCAATGTATAACTAAAACAAAAGCCTTTTAAACTTGAACCTCAGCATAATATGGAAAAAGTAAAATGAAATAATGTCATTTACTTATTCAGATGGATATTCTACTAGTCGAATAATCACATGCAATATCAATAACCACTTTCCTAGTGATGGAATGCATAATGCCAGACTATCATAACCACATAGTCAAGGCCTTGTGCCAAGACTACAAATAAGATTTTGTCAAGGCCTTGTACCGAGACACTAGTTTGTCTCATGAGACATACCGATGCATCGAGGAGCTATAGCGGGCTCCACCTTTCACATATTAATTCCAATGCATTCCTTATATGAAAAGGATTAAACATATCATAAACCATATCATAATCATATCACATAAAACATGCATAAAGGAAACATAAAATTTCCACATTTCAATAACAAGATATCAATACAACACATTGATATAATAAAACCATTTTAAATACCAAAATAAAAGAAAAGTAAAACATGGTATTTATTTTTCATTTAAAAAAAGTTGTGGCTTGTAGAGGAATCCGAAACTAAAATTATTATCACGGCGGCAGAGAAGTTGTTTTCACCGCATATGTATGACAAAAAAACATTCCTTTTTGTTGTTTAGTAAAATGATTCATATAAAAAAGATTCCTTTTGAATAAATGTAAAAGGAAAGGGTTTTATACACCGTATAAAAGAAAGTTGTGTATAAAACAAAATATGCCCAATGAAAGGAGATTGAGACGAGGTCCCTTACCTCGTGTCCGACATGACTCGATCGTTCTTTAATCTCCAGAATAATAAACTAGAGTTAATTTATATTTACTTAAGAACCTTTTTCATGTTCATTATTAATTTTATATCACTTATTACCATGTTATGAACATTACCTAATTATTTAAGTTAATAAGGGTCGTTTTGTCGATCTTTGGTGCTTGAGTCAAAAATAAACTTCTTATAATTACAGTTGTTCATGTGGTAAAATATCCATTATATCCAAAATTATATTCATGATTTAGATATCATATATATATATATATATCTAGTATATAATTTCATTTATAATATTACATAACATTTAGAGGTAAGAAATGAAATGCACCGTTCGTGGAGACGGTAAGTCGTACGTACGCATGAACGCTACATTCATTTCTATTTAGTATTTAATGGAATGAAATCATAATGATATAAAGGTATATTATAATTCCAGTATAATATCATCTATAATATCATTAACTCCATCCTTTATATGTCCCACATATTGCATTAATGATTCAAATCACTTTGAGGGGGTGGTAGTCTGCACTTCCTAAAATGAAATTACCACGTTTACCCATAATGAAAATCATAAAGTTATACCATAAATGAAAAATACAGAAGAATAATGAAAATATAAACATAATATATATCATATATAAATATAGTGACATATTAATGGCCACCATGAGAGGTGTTAAAAGAATATTGAACAATCATCATTTCGTGATGCAGTAATTTTCCCCCCATAGATACAGTATTTTCATTAACCATTAGACGAAGGTGTGTGTAAGTGTAAATCAAATAATTCTAAAAACAACGTACTAGTATATTAAATATACTGGTTTTTTTACAAAATAATGAAATAAAAAGAGTTTAAGGGGTTGAATAAGCAAAATAAAATAAAAGAACATAAGAGAAGACATAGCCTTAAAATCAGGTAACTCTTTTTTATTTGTTCCAAAGGCTTCCTTGGGAAGACTTCTGCCCAAATTGAGGCTTCTATGATTAAGAGAGAGAAGATGAGAGAGGATTTTGGTAGATTTTGGCCAAGCCAAATGCCTCTGATGGTGTGAATAAGGTGGTCGAGGTGGGGGACTTTTATAAGAGGAGAGGAGGGGCTCTTTTGGAAAGATTGAAATGTTACTTTATTATGAAATGGTTTTCAGATTTTAAAGGTCCCACAATGATATATTTCGAGGATAAGTTGATAAGGGTTCACAATCCACCCATCTAATAGGCTTTATACACGTATATGTCTATGATTTTACCTTATCTTTTCATTTTATTTAAATCGTTCATTAATGAGGTAATCGTTGCATCATCATGGCGTGATAAATAAATTTCTTTATTTAATGCCTAAAAATTATAAAAAAAATTACAATGATGTAGGAAATATTTTTATCTTTCCAATGGATATTTATAGTCTAAATGATAACTTTCATAACCCCTTGTAAGAATTTGTTTAGTAAAATAATAAATGATTGTGACATTTTTATTTTTACTTTAAATAAAAGGTATTAATGTCATTATCTTACCCAAGTGGCTCCATGGGGTCCCAAAAATTGACTCATGGATTGCCTTTGTCGGCCATGAGTCATCTAATAATAGTAGGACATGTTTCATGGTAATTTAATATTATTATAAAAAAATTACATTAAATTACCTTAATTACCTCTAATCACGGTTAAAAAAACTCAAAAGTTACTATTCACAAAAAAATATTTTAATCGCATTGAACCACATTTTAATTACTAATTACGACCATGTATGTCGGATTTTTGAAATTAAATTTACAAAGGCGGTAAAATTTTATTTAAACAAAAAATCAGTTTTTTAACTACCACGTAGTGGTTTCACAATTCATCAAAAATTGAACTTTTTCAGAAAAATAACAAAAATTCACCCTAATATATATTTTATATTCCAAATTGAAAGATGATGTCTATTTTACCAAATTAAAAACATATATGTTTCATTAATTAATTTTATATTAATTCCTGTTGCCAAAACAAATAGCATGTTTTTACGAAAGAATATCAATCAAAAGATTGATGATTGTTTATGTCCAATTTCAAAGTGAAATTATTTATAATGACCACCATTGGATAAAATGGTAAAAATATATTCTAATTATACTTTAAAAACACTAAATAATATAATTTATCACTATAAATTATTTTGATTAAAAATTTGTTTTTAATTAATGTTTATTATTTTGTACTATTCATAAAAATTGGAAGTTCTCAGAAAAAAAAATGAAAAACTCAACTTAGGATAATTTCAATATTTCGAATCCAAAAATGATGTCCAATTTGAATAATAAAATTTATAAAATTTCAAAAAGTGGTTATTACTATTCATAACGGCTACTTTGATTGGTCGTGGTGTGTTAGAATCTATAACTTGCGTACAATGCAAGCTACTACATTATTGAAAGAGAAGCATACCGTGTAAGATTGAGGTGTTACAAATGAAACCAAAATAAAACCTCAAGAACATCAATTACAATAAAAATGAACACATGGAAGAGAAAAAATCCCATGACCACAATGTAATAGAATTGGGATGAAATATCATACCCCGACCACCACACTAGACCGATACCCCCCCCCAAAAATTCAATAAAAATACAAGTCCTTAAAATAAACACATAATAAAAAATAAAAACAAAAAACGGAAAATAATAAGATATTTTCCATGCTTCATACATTAATCCTAGATACCCAAGAAAACACTATTTCTTCTATTCACTTCATGGAATAATAAATGATTATAATAACAATTAGAAAAATAGTGTATTTTTAGTCCCTTCACCACTATTTATAGTGGTTTCTATCTAGGAATCTTATTCCACAACCTTTTGAAATTTTTGGGTGTCCCCTATTGGTCATGGATAACCTGAATTGCACATAGGTCACCCTACCTCAACTATTTATTCCAGGTGAATAGTATAACTCATTCTTACACATCTCTCTAATGATTCATACATAGACTTCACAAAAATCATTAGTTTCTTACACTACCACATAGTACACCCTATATAACTCAATAGGATAGATTATTAAATGATCCATACCATATTCACAACCATCATCTAGTCATGGTCACTTACCAACCTAGTTTTAGAACATGACATCTAGCCCATCTGGCCTCTTCTAAACATTTTTTTCTGCAATCCTCCTTCATAACCTAGAACCTGAGTTCCATAATCTATCATTATAGATAAATAAAATTGGAATCATAAATTAATCTTCACAAACCCAAAAAAAATATACCATTTTAAATTCAGTGTTAAATATTTAAGGAACCACCAACAATTATAAAAATTATTATCATAATAAATTCTACAACAATAGTCATTGTATCTTTTCCACCTTTTGGTCACCCAAGTCCCACTTAGGCATAATGATGCTTCAAAATTTCTCAAAATAAGAAATTTGTAAAAATTTCAACCATATTATAACTCCCACTAACATTTTTCAACTCCAACACTTTGCCCTCTAGAATTATCGAAATTGAATTATAATTTATCTTACCGACCTTTTTATGTGAGTAAAAAATAATATTTTTATCCAAAAAAATTATTCTTTGTCTATAAAATAATAGAAACCCACCTTTTTTAATCCTTTTGATTTCATCCAACAACCACTTCATCTAGAAAAATTCATTCCCAGCTTTAATGGATTTCATATACTCCACTTTCATTGTCGATAGTAAAAAATTTGACTACAATCATGAAATTCAACTTATGCCCATCCCTCAATAAGTAAAAACAATTACTATGATACTCTACAATATATTCATATCCCCAAAATAATATTTATTAACATGACCTTATAATAGATTATCAATTATAAAACACAAGGATAGATCTTCTAAACCTTTTAGATATCAATGAATCTACTTTATGCCAACCTATTTCTCCATTCCTATATTTTCTATAAACTTACTAAATACTCAAAATTCTTGTGAAATGTATAGGTTTATATAGACCATAAAATATATAAAACCTTAAAATACTACTGAAAATTGAACTTTTTCCTTGAACTTATAATATTTACCCATTTTCAATTCTTTCTATTAAGATTACATGAAGTTTCTGGCCAATGGAATTGACATAGGATTACATATGGACATTCGAAATCATTCTAAGAACTTATCGGTGTACACCATATAAAACAACACTAATTTTCTACCATTAATATTCATTTAAATTCATATCCCTAAAATATTATTGGGTTCCCCAAGATCCTTTATCTTGAACCTTCTAAATAAATTATCTTTCTTCTCCTGAATATGTTTCATATTTTGATTCACCAGGAGAATGTACTTTATATATAAGAAAAGTGTAATCAAACCCCCATTCTTGAAGACATTCAAGTTTTGAAATTTTGTTAATTTACACTAGAGAAAACCCTTTCTCATATAAAAATTCCTAAAGAATTTTTTTCATAAACTAGTAACTTAGTACAAACTATAAAGGATTATTTTTCTCTCACACGCCATCAATGCATACAATCTATCCAAGAAACCTTCTGCTTACTTCATATATATTTCCACTTAAAAATATTTATAAACGAATTTCATCCTCACATATATTATTTACCAATTAATACTTTTAGAAGAAACATACACAACACTTTCAGAGAAGTTATGTGTTCGGTAATGGGAGATTCTTTTTGGAGAAGATCATTCATTCCATCTATTAAAACCCTTTAACAAAACACCGAAATTTAAACCTCTATTTAAAAAAAATCCTCATTGAACTGAAATCCCCATTTTTTTTAAAAAAAATTATTCCCTTATGTTAATGTCAATATCTCTTAGGATAAATTTTCATGAAATGAATCCGTTGTATCTTCCATTACTAACCCACAAATTCTAGAATACTTGAGACTCACCAATTTTTCTAGGATCTTGGTATCTACTCTATCCATAAAGTTAAATAACTATAAATTATTTTGAAACCTTTGAATTGATCATCGGATCATGGTAAACCCTTGTAACTAATCTTGTGATTCTTATCATTCTATAACAATTACTCTATAAATTTATCCTTCTAAATCTCTATGTTTATATTTGGTTATTCCTTGGTTTTTTAGTACTTACTCTATCCCCAATGAACCTTTCACACATTCTATGATATATGATCCTTAGGTAATATCTTCCTTTATGAAACATTCAATAAAATTAACATTGATGTGGTTAATGGATTCCTTATTATCAAATCCACATTTCACCATGTTTTGGACCTTCCATATGACCTTTTTATTGAAGAGAAAATATAAGATTCTAATGATATTCAATTTATTATTATCCCAAATCTAAATAAAATGTTTTTAACATCATACCCACAAATAAACCTTTTTGGTACATTTATTTTAGTTTTTTCAAATCCATGGAATCAATAGAAACCTTGGAGAGACTCCCAAAAACATTCAAGTGAGATATATCTACTGGTTTTTTAGGTCAGATCCCCTCTAGAATATCCTACTCCAATGGTGTAAAAAGACTTTTTCACAAAATATATGCTATAAAATTTAATAATTATACTCAAAACTCATTGTAATTTTTTTAATTTTGTCTCATGATTTCATCCTTCTTAACCGGTATATAGTTTATCTTTCCTAATATACAATTTTTTCGGTGTTTAGGGAAAAATCTTCTCAAACCTAATTCTTCTTCTGAAAAAAAAACTTTTTTAACATTTTTCTACCCTATTATCTGTCACTATTAGAACATATGATTCAAATAATATTTCTAGACTCCTTATCCAAAATATTTCTATATTTAACAAACACTCCAAACTCATTGATTTTTTCCTTAAGGAAGTAAAATGATACTTTCCTTGTAGAATAATCAACAAATGTAGAAAGGTACAATGAACCAACTTGATAACTAACTGCTGAATACCCAAAAAAATCCATATATAATATATATATGTGTGTGTGTGTGTTTGTTTTTTTGAATTAGGTGTTCATTAATTTTTAATGAATTACACATTTCTTAACTTTCTGAGTGCATAACTCCAACAAGATCCAAAATCCATATGACTAAGATTATATACACTCGTGGAAATAAATACATGCATGTTCTTCTCACTTGTATACCCAAGATGACAATTCCACAACTTTTGACTTTCAAATGATGTCATTCTAGAAATTATTTCTCCATATGATCTTACAATTAGATTAAATGTACCATATTTAACAGTTATATCCACAACTATGTAACCAGGAGTAATCATCCATACTTCAAATGTGAAATAGTTTTTTATTCCTATTAAATCAATCTAAAATATTGAAATTACATTTTTCCATAAACCAACAACATACAAAATTCCTTATAACCATATATTCTTTTCATTGAAATTAATATTTTCATGTCACCCTTCTCTATTTTATAGAGAGTTCCATCTTCAACTAGATGGTACCTACTAAATCTTTAGAACACATAATTAATTATGAATCCTATCATGACTATAGAATATTAAAAATCCATAGAATCAACTATATATGATTCCAATGGAATATTAAAATCCATCAGTAAACTTTTTCACCTTTAACTATGGTGTTTATAAAACTCGAATATATGAAGGAACTCATTCAAGAATCGACTATATAATACCTAAAATCCTTATTTAGTTCTGTCGTCTTACCCTAATTACAACATTTTTTTTCCTAACCTAACTTACCCAGACCTCCTTCCATTGATCTATCATCTTTTATTTAACATTACATTAAATGTAATATCCTCTACCTTCTGCATTGAGTGTAGTTTTGGTGAGTTCATGAGCTTCCTTTTACCCATGATATTTATTCAAAATGGGATCATGAATATACTCAAACACTACGTCATTGTTTTTTTGTAATAATTTCATTTGATGGAAACCATGTAATTTTATGTCTCTATAAATGGTGAAAGAAGAAACTTATTCCACACATCATCCAAGAACATTACTTTAAAAAATTAATATGACAATAAATCATGTTAAATTCAATGACATGTTCATTTATTTGTCTTCCTTCAAAACTTATCATTCTAAATAACAATCGCATAATGTAAATTTTAATCATTATCATTGGATTTTTATATATATGTGTTAGGGCCTTCATTAACTCCAATATGGTTTCACCTTCCATATATTATAGAAAACATTTTTTTCAATGAAATATGTATCATTAAAAGTTATAAATCCATTCCTAGTCTTGTTTTTAACATTTATTTTGGTTTTTTCCATTTAATAGAACCTTGAGTTAAATTTTAAATAGATAACCGTTTTTCATACTTTTTAAATATTAGTCCATCCAAGAGAATTTTTTATCTGTTCCTTTCCTTATTTCATCACAAATCCTTTTGAATTAGTTAACTACCACTAAAATGAAAAGGTATAGAGACTAAAACATTACCTGAAGAGTTTATGATCGAGTGTATAGATTCTGGACAAACCACAAGCTCTTATACCAAATTTTATGATTTGAAACCACTGCAACAAGAAAAAAACATTGTTAACATAAACTATAGAACAAATTTTGGGACATATGTATGTTAAATAACACTATAAACTTAATGATATGGAACTAAAAATAAAAACATCAACTCATTCACTAAACTAAATCAACACTCTCACATACTCAAGAATTATAAAACTCCTACAAACAAATTCCTGTGTAAAAAAAAAATAAGTAATAATTACAAGAAATTTTTTGTGATTCAAAAATTATTAAAATATCCATGGTAAGGAATCGTTACATCCTTTTATTTCATAGAGGATAAAAATATTATAACCATAATCAAAAAAAATTAGGTCGGTATTATCTCATTCAAGTCACATTTACAATTAGTCCCATCACACTGATTTATTTTAGTTCCCAGTCGGACAACCGATTTCACTGCCACATAAAATTCATGGGTCCCACTTTTGTCTTTACCCCCCACCCCACAATTTTTCATATGTCACTCTTCTTTAACCACTAATTCATTTCTATTCAAGAAATAAATTATCCTAGAACTCTCTAATGATCCATATATAACCTTTGTAAAATCCCTAGTTACTCTATCCTAACCACATAATGCACCCTATGTAACTCCATCAGATTGATTCTTAAATGATCCATAGTTTTTTCAATTCTATAATCTGGAAATAGCCACTTGTCCACCTAGTTCTAGAACAAGATATTTAAACCATTAATCCTTTACTAGATATCCACTAACACAAGCCTTCTTTATGATATAGAACACATATTCTAAAATCTATTATCTTGGAAAAAAATCAATTAAAATCATAAAAAAAGCTTCTCAAACCCTAATAAAAAAATCATTGAGGATTATATAAGTTTTTTTAATTTATTTTATATGATATTTTTTTGATATTTAAAATGATTCCCCAGATTTTATTTATAAAAATTGACGGCTGGAGGAATTCAAGGATATTTCTTTACAAATTTTTAAAATTTGGAGATTTTATTTCGGAGATTAATTGGATTTATATATTTAAATTATAGGGTATTTATTGGAAAATATTCTTAGTTTTTAAATGAAAAATATGTCAGATGAACATGAAAAATAATTAACATTGAGAAAAAAATTTGTAATATTTTTAAATGAAATATAATGATGAAGAGGATATTCTATTGTAATATTGTATTAAATTTGTGGAAGAAAATAATTATCATTTATATTTCTAGAGACTCACAATTTCACGTGTGATCATTCTTCAACAAGGTTTCTGGGAATATCAATGTATATAAGTTAGGGATTGTTTTAAACTAGTTGGTGCTAGTAATTGTAGAAAGTTCAAGGATGTAACACTAAATTTGACTTCATCTTGATAATAAAATATAAGTTTTATTTTGGGGGGATAATAAACATTATAAGTCATGAATATTGTCATAAATGTTATAGGTGAACCTTCTAAACAAATATATTGGTTTATAAAATATTTTATATACAACATGATGTTGAGAGATTCCTTCTTAATAAGTAAGAGACTAAATATTTTTAAAATAAACATTTCAACATTTGTTCATCCCCCCACCCTACTCTCATTGTTGATCGCATTGTTATGCGATCCAAATAATTGGTATCAGATCAATAGTTTTCTCTAAAGATATCACAAAAAATCTCGACGAATCACTATAAATAAGCTAATAGTAAAGGAATTATAAAATTTGAGGGAATGTGATTTTATTTTTTTAAGGAAAAAGGGTGGTATATATTATATCCCTTGTACATGATTCCATTGATTCTACTATTAATTGTTTCACACTGCCATGTGATATTGTATCATGATTCATGTCAGATAAAAAGAATTTTAGAAGTGATGGGGCTCAAAGGAATGAAATTTTATCTTCATTATTAGAGAAATAGATTACCTAATTCATAGGATTTAAAATTTAAATGGATGTTTGGGAAAAAATCACAAAATCTATAAAGCAGATAAGAAAGTGAAAATGTAAATTTTTTATGTTATAAAATTGAATTAAAAGAAATCGAAAATCAAGAAGATCAATACGTGGATGATTTATTTACCAAATTGAATATGATATTCATAACTATTATAGGATATAAGGAAATCAATGAAGATTTTAATATAATATTTCATTGGTTAAAGGTAAACAATAAGAACTTTCACATGCATGTGCATTTCATATGATTATCTTAATTTATTTAATTTTTATCCTAATAATTCATTATTCACTTATGTTCAGTATTGCATGTGTCACATGCTATTGAATATATGGAAATCATTTAAAGGAAAAAACATACTAAAATCTCAGGGTACTATACAATTTTTGATATGTTCTGGGGAAAGAGGGTTCCCGAATTTGATGTATAGGTACTAGTGTTGTTTTCATAGAATAAGTGCATAAAATTTTATAACAAAAGAAGAAAATGTACTTGTAAATTAAAATGATGGTTCTCAAAAAATCCAATCAAGGTTATTGAACCCCTAAGTTGTTTTTAGGAATTAAACCATTTATATATGATGAAATTTTACGGAATAACTGATGGATATTAGGATAACACATGGAATTTCCATATTGATGACTGATGTTATATATATTTATAAAAATGTAGGATTTGTTGAGTTACCTAATTTCCCTTTTAAGATAAGAGGAGTGGTAAGTAGATAAATATTTCATATGAAAAATATGTGATGATTGAGTATAAACACACATTTTATGATTTTTTTTATTCTATCATATATTTGTAAAAGATATTAGGATAAAAGGATTATTATAAAATATAAATGTTTTTATGAAGATGTATTTTATAATATGAGGAATTGGGATTCCTCTCTCCAATACTGGTATAATTTAAAGGATAACATTTTTAAAATAAAATACCAAAAACACATAGAATATCAAATGTAATATGGAAATAATAGTTTTTTAGAGAATATTACAAATAAATAATTGTTATTTATTAAACACAAATGGTTTTATCTTTCTCATCACGATATTCTGAGAGAAGTTAGTGGTAATATGTTTATATTTTGGGAAGTTACAAGATAAAAAACATATATTTTTCTAGTAATAATATAATTTAATGTTCACTTTATATCCTAAATGAGTTTAAAATGTGTTGGTAAGGGAATAAAGTGAAGGGTTACATTTTTTACTAAAAATATCTAACAAAAAGTTTTGATGAATTATATCTAAGGGATGATAATGGTAATGAACTTAAAAAACGTATTGGTAGAGATAAAAATCATTAACATCATAATTTTTGATGTTATTATGTAAAGTGGTTTTAATATTTTTTCAAGGAGTTGAACATTAAAAATATGATTCATAATTATCATCATTATTCAAACTAGTTCTTTCTAAAGAAAACTCTAACATGCTTCTTCATCTGTTATGATTCGACTTGAAAATCAGTGTGGGTATACTTCACAAAGGAAATTTGTTGTTGTTATTTTTTACAATGACTCTTTGAAAGGTTTTTGGGCCATGAGGATGGGAATTCTGGCTCATCCATACCTTTTGAGGGGGAATTATTTCATACTATGGAACTATCTTATATATCTAAGATGTATTTTGTGAATCCTTCCCAAATCCTAGTGTGGAGAAAGTTATCCCAATTCTATTGATCGGTTTTTAACATAATTTGATGTGAACATATTCATTTTTACATAACATAACACATCATACATGTTAAGTTTGTGCGACAAGGACCAATTCCAAGAAGTTTAATGTCATGTGGATTAGACATCTGAGTGAAATATTCCAAGAAATGGTTGATGTTGGACCAACACATAACCACTCTTTATAGATAATTAAAAAGGTAATATGACAAAATAAAGAATAATTTGATTTATTTTATGGGTTTTTGGATGACCAAGAAGGGTATAAGATCATCAATATTATGGATTAATGAGGATTTTTTTTGTAGAATATATCTCAAATGATAATTATACGGTAAATATATAAATGGAATATGTCTCACCAGGTGGGATGTGATTTTATCAAAAATATATCCCAATAAATATATAGGAGTTATGAATTTTGGGGTTGAACCTAAGGGATGCATCCTATAAATATAGTTGAAATAGAAATTAACTTTTACACAGTTCAAAGCATGCAGTTTAAGGTCATATTACAAGACCAAACCATGGAATTTATCATAATGTGGTAAGGATGTAAGTATTTGTGTCTAAATTATTCTGAAAAAATGATAAACTAAAACCATTAATCTCATGTGATTCATGTTTAGAGTGATAAAAAAGAGATAAAATAATATCATATATAATTTATGAGAGTGGGAAAATGTAGGTAAAGTTGGGATTATACATTTTCCATTCCCTTATGTCACTCACTAATAAATAATTGGGAAGACAAAATTAACAAGGTCATGATTGGTTGGGTCCTACACCTAGAGAGTAGTCCCATGGTTCTCCTCAAGAATTGAGAGTATGACTGGGGATAATGAATGAGTTTTTTCACCCGTATATGGGTGTCCCTAGATCATTGATGTCTCTTAGTGATAAAATAATAAATGGGTACGTGGTTGGGGATTAGACATATATAATAATCCCAGGGTACATGGATCATTAATTGGAATTGGGAGCCAATATGAGCATGACGAACCAGAAGTGAACACTCTAATGTCTACCTAATAGGCACCCTCATTATCAAGGTAATCCATTATTGTGACCCCCTTAGGGTTTTACCTATTTGTGAAGAAAATATTTGAGCCACTTTTTATCAATGTAATTCTCGATTAAAAGGGTTTTTGCTGGAGTGGATGCCCTGACCATGTGGATAATGTGGTTTCTAGGAAGGTATTATGTCGGATTTTAAGGTATTAACCACACTGAAAGGGATCCAAGAATTTATTTTTGGATGGAATAGTTCAAGTGAATGACTTGGATAATGGATAGGACCTAGGGGATATCTACCCATCACATGAATGCTAATAAAAGTGGCCTTATAGGGTCTAAGTGCTACATGAGTAGAGGCCATTGTGAATAAGTTAATGGGTACTTTAGAGGTCATATGGTTAAAATAGGATAAATTATAAGTGGAATGGGAATACTCCCTCATATGGCATAGTATTATAGATTCTTCACAAAATATTATACATGAAACTACCAGCCATGAAATGATTTCATTGGGACGATTCCCAAGGAACCTCATAGATCCCTTGAAGGAAACACTTCATGGGGTTGCTTTATGAAGCACTTGCTTCTTCCTTTAAGTCTTAATTTTGAGATAACCTGTTAATTATTTATATGAAGTTGCTTCATTAAGTAAGAGATATCTCATCTTGGTTTACCCTATTGGTTAAGGCTATCTTTAGGGATCTCAATGTTTCTTTTTGTGGATATTTTTAGACAAGGTATGGCGTATTTAAAGGTAGCCCCGTGTAACCAATTTATTAAAATGGATGACCGCATGGAACTTCACGAAAGATATTTTCAGTGGAAAGGCCTCATGAAAGGTTCTATATGAGGCATTTAAAATCACACCTTCTAAGTCACAAATGAATGTTATTTGTGGGAGACCAAATAATGATACCTTCAAATCAGAAACAATAATTCCCTGAAAGAGTCAAAAAAGGAAGCCTCCAAGCTGCAAAAAATTCTTTTACATTGAAGAATAGCTACATGAACTATCGAGGAACTTTGTAAAACATGGACTCATAAAAGAACTATTTCTTCATAAATAATTTAATTTCTATGTGAATCTCATGACTTTGCCTATTTCCGTGCACTTTTTCACTTTTCCTGACCACCCACTATCTTTTTCATCTTCATTATAATATTATTCTATACTTTTCATTTTTTGTACCTAAAAAAATTCCCCCCACCACACTCAAAATTGGGTTCAATAATTTTAAAAATTATTTGATTATCAGGAATAATTCTATCCTAAATAGTTCATTTATAGTTAATTTAGATGGGTTCACCACTAAAAAGTCAATCTTTTCCCTCAAATTGAAATTTTACATGTGTTGATTCATTCACAAAAAACTAAGACCTCATGGTCTGATTGCTTTATAAAAAGTAGGGTGTGTGGATGGAACTTTATAAACTAGATGATTATCCTCATACTTGGTACTTTTAGAATTCATTCATTCTATACAAAGGATATTCTGAAATAAAAATCGCATGTATCACATAGAACATCCACAATTCATGTAGTGACTCTATGATTCATATAAGTGTTAAATGACATTATTGACCTTAATAATTTTTCATCAATATTCTATAAAATTTTATGAATTTTTATTCCCTATAGAATATCTGTAAAACACAAGTTCTACAAACTATCAAGGATAAGTAGAAGGAAGTGATTAAAAGTTTTTTTCCACTGACAAATTCTATGTGGAATAAATACACTATGATTTGTTGAACTTAAATGGGTTTGGCTTCAAAAAAATTTCAATTTTGGATAAGCTTCATAGGTAAAGTTTCATCTCCTGAATGGTGTTCCCATTATTATGTCATGACATGGGAACTATCCCATCACAAGGATTCATCCCTATCACGAATTATTTTGAGATAATATTTCACTAGTATGGTAATTAAATAAAGTGGTTGATCGATTAGGAGATATTACACTAAGACATAATCCCTTAACCCTATAGAGAGTGTGGATAATGTCATAACCCAAGATCTAATGCTATGAATCAAACATAATGAAAGATATTATCGACCAAAAACTAGGCTGATCATCGAGCTAGGATCTTTAACTTGGTGTAATCATTGAGATAGAATGGGGGTGTATCTTCTAGGTGTACTAGATCTATGAAGAATACAAGCATAAGCTAAAGGATATGGAATTATATGATCTCATTTGGGTCTCACGGTTATTGTCTCACCATGAAAAAAAAGAACCTTCAATATTATCTCAGCTGATGGATTCTAGACACCAAAATATATCATCTAGTGCATGGGGAATCTAGTATTAATATTTGGGACCTATAAATTATTATTAGTTCAACAATAATGAGAGAGATATATTATTATATCATTCATCCCCTTTCTTCATGGGATAATTCCAAAAGGTCTCCAACATGGGAAATAGAATTTATCTATATGGAATTGATTATACTTGATTAGGGGAAGCTTAATATCAATAATGAAATAACTTTTACCACATGTTTTGGGATTTTTATCAAACCAAATGATTGAGATTCAAAGTTTTAGAGGCTGAGACCTTCCCAACTCTTAAGACTCGTATATCTTTAAATTTATAATGGTCAATGTTGGAATATGGTAGCTACACCAAATGGGGCTGGGAGGTCACACGTCTAATTGAACTAATTGGATACTAATATTTTAATGTTTTTTAGTAGATATTATCTCTCGATATGGGATTCACATACCAATGTGTGAACCAGAACATACAGGATGAAGTATAAACTAGAAACCAATCAGTGAGTCAACCAAGTGGAGTCATCATTTGAAAAGTTATATTTCCTATATAAGAACATCCATTTTTGGAGAACCCCATTCATAGTTTTTGGGCCTTTTAGGTAATTGAGGTTTGGATCACAGCCCATATGGGATAAATAAGTTCATAAATGACCAGGATAAACTCAAGTCTCTCTTTATTTCATATCTTCAGTGTATCGGTAGATTCAATCCACCAGCTTTGGAATAGTTGAAATGAAATAACAAGCTAAATCATCACAATCAATTCATCTTTTCACAATACTTTTCACCCAATAGTTTAATCATAGATAATGAAGCAAAAATTTATTAATAGAGATCATGTCTTATATATCTGAGGGATGGTTTCTTGGGTTCCATAACTAATATGGTTCTAATCTATGAGGGTTAATCACCCTATATATTTGGATGAAATTTTTCTTACATAGAGAATAAATTTAATACATTACCCAATTGTGTACGGAATTAGAAAATTATTATGTTTTTGTGAAACATAAATGTTTATTAGAAATTTTATAATTCACATAATGATTTAAAAGAAACTTTATTTAAAAAATAGATTCATGATTTAATATTTTATTTTATTATGATTTTAATATAATTTTATGAGACCTTAATTAATTTTTTAATGTTTTATAAAATTAGTTATAATTTTAAAATTGGTATTTTTTTGAGTAAATAATGATTTTATTTAAAAATTTAATTTCTCATTTTTATAAAAAATTTTACATAAAATTAAATTCATTTTTTAATTCTAAATATTGAAAATGGTTATGTTTAATTTTAGGTATTTTTCTAAAATAGTTGATTTTTTTGTGAATAGTGAAATGTGGTAATTTTCAGTATTTAACAAATTCATGAAATATTGAGTCATAGATTAATTATGGATGATGTAATCCAATAATCTCAAACAATAATTGTCCCTTAAATTTCTTTATTCATGGTAATCAACACTATAAATATTTTTGATTCTGAGTAATAAACTAATGAATAAAATAACCAAAAACACTCCTCTTCCCCTACTATAAATTCTACCCATAACCACCCCTTCTACTCACAACTCCAAAGACATAAATCTTAAAAAATTTATTCCCAATACTCATCCTAAGCCTCTACACCATTTCTAAGAGCTTTCAGTCCCAACAAAAGATCAAACCCAATATCCCTAAGGATGTTCTCAAGGAGAAAATTTCTAGAGGTAAAATCATCTTCTGGTTCCTTTTAATTTCATTTCAATTTCATTTATATTATTATTATCTCATCACCTACCCTCATCCAAGTGGAATAATAACCCTTGTATCTTATATATAATGAATTTTATTATTTTAATGTAATTTACCATCATCAAAACTCTTCTACTCTTCCTTTTATTCTAAAAATGAGAAAGTCATCCATGGGGTATTGATTCATCGCCATCGAGGATAAAAAAATTTCATTTTCCTTTTCCACCTTCAAGGATGGTCATAAAACCATTATAATGGTTGAAAAAGATTTTATAATTTATTTTATAATAATTATTGTGTTCTATAACTAACATATATACATAATGTTAAATAAAAAAATAAAAAAATATATAAGACCACTTAAACTTATATTAATTCATTAATAGATTATAAAATCAATTCAGGATAATTATCAAAATTTTACAAGATCTTATATAAGTGTATACAAGTTAAATGATCATGTAAACTAAGAAATAAACACTCTTATAACGATGGAATTGAATTCTATAAATCATTATAATGGAAAAATAAGAACTTAATAAATTATAATAAATTAAATACATGTATAATAGCTTTTTAATGTATTAATTAATGAATATAATTTTTATTATAAAATATATTGCAGTGAATAAAATCATTCGAACATCTGGTAAAGGGATTCTTGAACCCAATTTCCTTTCTTTGGGTTATTCCTCTTCCATTCCAAATTTTAATATAGATGTTCTTTTAATATTACTCAAATATAATTTTGTTATCGCTCCCTTTTAATTTTTGTGATATATATTATTCCAATATTAGTTTTTGAAAAATTCGAATATTTTTTCAAAAGAACTCTTCTTTATAAAAACATGTGTTTTAATTCTATTGGATTTTTTTTTCTTACTTAATATTTATGATTGTTATACAAAGCTTTTAATTCCCTTTTTCTTTTGGGAAAAAAAATATTTCTTCATGAATATATTATTTATGAAATTATCATCAAACCCATTTCATTTATATGGGTTATTTTATTTCTAATATTGATATATCTTCAATGTGGAAAGCATGATTATGTAAATTTTATTTTTGGTCCTAATTTTCCCAAGACTCTAAACCTTTGGATCCTGATTTTGTGACAATATTATATTGATTACATTTAAAAATGATTTAATAGTAATGTAATAAAAATTCATGTGTATGTAGTTGGTATTAGAGCACAACTTAGATAAATTGGGAATTGTGATTAGAGAATATTAGTGAAATTCCTTAGTATGAGAATAAGTATGTATAAGCACCCAAGAAGCATTGTTTTATAAAAATGATAAACATAGGGATCCCACAAGGTATACCTTTAGAGTTAATTTTACAATGGAATAAATTACTTATTAAGGACATTTTAACTTATGTTTTTTTAAAGCCTTTTCTATTTTAAATAATGGTGGGAACCATAAAAAACTAGGCCATCAATCTGAGTGAGTGATAAAGCAGTGAATGCCTGAACAATATCCCCAATGTCTTTGGAGGTGATGTTCAAAACTTCATGGTGATTATTTACCAGTTATATCAAGATATAAACAATAAAATTAATAATGTGGAACGTCCTCCTTCACCTAAGAGGGAGAAACCGGTTATTAATCCTTTTATTTGGAAATCACCACTAACGTTTAGTGGATCCTTTGATCCACTAGTCATGGAAGAGTTCTTCAACTCAGAATAGAAGATGATTCATATGATTCTTTGTTTTGAGATGTATAAGGTGGATCTATCCATTTAACATTAATATGGAAAGGCCTACCAATGGTGGGTGTTGATTAAGAACAAAAATTAGTTGGATGAAATTGAATTGATAGAGTGGGAATAATTTAAGAAAATATTTTATAATACATATTTCCCTCGAACTCATCAGACAATAAGGGAGAGATAATTTATAGAGTTGAATAATAAATGAAGGTGAATCTATCATGGCTTAGAAAGAAAATATCACAATGATTTCAAGGTATTCCTTTGGTTTTGTTATAAAAAATGATGGAAAAATAGATAGATTATTTAGTAGTTTAAAACCACACCTTCTAAATGATCTAGAAATTAGAGTCATTGGAAGTTATAAAGAAGGTTTTATATGTTCTCTCAATGTGGATATGGAGTTTGGAGAGTGGTCCCATGAATATGGAGACAAGAAATGATATATGGAGTTTCAAGATGGGGGATCTAATGACAATGGTGGAAAAAAAACTCAACCACTCACATTTAGAAAATGTAGAAAAAATAATCCTGGGAATTGCATCCAATGGGAAGGGAAATGATTCATGTGTGGGAGATAATTACACCAATATCATGAATGTCGAAGATACATGACGAATCATGTCAATGTGGGGGAGGAAAGGAGTGCACCACCCATGGTTCAATGCTTCAATGGTAGGGAGAAAGGAAACTAAATAAGATAGTTCACCAAAACTCGAGTATTCAAGGGTAATCAGTGTCTACAGCCACCAAATCCAAAGGAGAACATGAAAGACTATTCCAAAATTACTTTTGAAGTGGATCCCGAAAATGATGTGGTGATAGGAACACTGGTTATTTATTCAAGAATAGAAAACGTAAAATTTGATTCTGGTTCTACTCATTCATTCATATCATAAAATTTTACTTGAACTATAAAACCCCAACTCAAAATATAGAGGTTATGTTATATGGTAGAATAGAAAATGGGAAAATTATTACATCCAAAGCATATAACTCCTCCCCTATTAAGTTTTGTGTATTAAACCACCCAGAAAATATTTTCTTACATCCTTTAGTGGTGTTTGATGCAATATTGGGTATGGATTAGATATCATTGTAAAAATAAAACATCAACTGTTGGGAATGGTGGGTCATTGTTTACATCCTGTGGTATCCTCCAATTTTTTAAAAGTATAAATAACAAGAAGAATATCCTTTTATATAATCGTGCTCAAAGACATTCCCACTGTGAGTGACTACAATCATGTGTTCCCTGGAGAATTTTTTGGTATTCCTCTTGACTGAGAGGTTGAGTTCTTGATTTAACTTTTTCCTACATTTCATTTTCTATCAAAGTCACATTATATAATGGCCAAAATTTTGATAGATGAATTGAAGAAATAGTTATAGGAGAATCTAGATAAGGGTTTTATATATACTAGAGTTATTCACCATGGGGTGTGTCAGTCCTCTTATTAAAGAATAAGGAATAATCAATGTACCTATCCATTGATTATCATTAACTCAGCAAAATCGCAATAAAGAATAAATGTACCCTACCACAGATAGATGTCTTGTTCAATCAACTACATGGTTCCAAGTATTTATCTAAGGTCGATCTTTGGTCGGGATATCACCAACTAAAGGTGAGGAAGGAGGATATTTCCAAGACTTCCTTTCAAATGAGGTATCAACACTGTGATCTCCAAGTGATGCCTTTCGGACTCACTAATGCTCCAACAATATATATGGACTTGATGAATAGAGTCTTTAGGGATTTACTCAAAAAAATTGTATTATTTAATGATGATATTCTAATATAATCAAAAAGTAAGGGGTAACATGAGGAGCTTTTGAAAACTATGTGAAGGACATTACGAAGGAAGAAACATTAGGAGAGGTACAGTAAATGTGATTTCTGGATGGAAAAAGTATCATTATTGGGGCATGTTGTCACCAGAAAAGGAATATATGTGGGCCCTTCTAAGACAAATGAAATCGATGAGTGGACTATGAAAAAATATAATGGAGATCAGTAGCTTACTTGTTCTAGTTGTGTATTAGCGAAAATTTGTAAAGAACTAATATTGATTTCCAAACCCACTAACCTAGATGACTAAAATGGGAAAAAAGATTGTATATACTAGTGAATGTGATGACTACCCCCAAAGAATTAAAAAAGAGGCTTATCATTACAACAGTACTCACACTTCTGACAATTGGGGAACTCTTTATGGTATACATAAATTCTTAAAAGTAGGGATTAGGATTTTTATGGATGAAAAAATGATAAATTGATGTCCTACGCCTAAAAAAGATGGAAATTCAAGAGAAAAACTATCACATACATGATCTGTAGTTTGAAACTGTGATCATTAGGTTGAAAATATAGAGGTATTATCTCTATAGGGAAAAGATTGAAATATACATTAATCATAATAGCCTAAAATATATATTCACTTAGAAGGAGATTAATATGAACTAGTGAATATGGTTAGATCTCATCAATGATTGTGAATTCTTAATTCATTATCATCCTAGGAAATAGAAGAAACTGATAAATGCTATAAGTATAAGGGATATTGCAACATTATCAATGATTATAATTGACAAGAATCCATTCATCTTATATTTAAAAATTATGGACATTGAAATACTTAAGGAAGGAAAATCATAAATCTTCTCTCAAATGATTTATCAAACATCCCTCATGGAGAAAATAAATGAGTTTCAAAGAAATTATGTGGACATTCAGAAGAAGGTGGAAGCTATCAGGACTAGTAAATCCTCAAAGATCAAAATTGATGAGGAAGGAGTTGTAAGATTTGGTTCATGACTATGTGTACCATTAAATCCAGAGATAATGAAAGATATTTTGAGTGAAAAACATAGCTCAACATTCTCTATTCACCCAGGAAGAACAAAGATGTATCGAGATCTCTGAGAGAACTATTGGTGGGACAATATGAACAAAGAGATCATTGAATATACAAAAAAGTTCCAAGTATGTTAGCAAGTGAAGTATAAAATAAAAAATTATAAGGGAGTGATGTAACCAATACCTATAACAACATGGAAATATTAAAATATCACCATGGACTTTTTCATTGGAATTCTCAAACCCTACATAGGAAACAATTTTAGATGGTTTTTTGTGGATCATCTCACAAAGACATATCACTTTATCACAATTCAAGAGGACTTGTATCTGGATCAACTTACATGGATATACATGAGATAATTGGTAAGAATGAATGGAGTACCACTATCGATTATATATGATCGAGATTCAAGATTCACCTCTAAGTTCTGGAAATGTCTCTAACATGCCCTAACCACTTAGCCAAACATTAGTGTGACTTAACATCTTCCAACCGATGGTTAATCCAAGAAGACAATTTAGAAATTGGAAATCATATTGAGAGCATGTTCAATGTATTTCAAATGATGATGGGACCAACATATTCCTTTTTCCAATTTTTATTACAAAAATAATTGACACTCAAGAATCCAACTAGATCCATATGAATCCCTTTATTGAAAATAAGAAAAACATTGGAATGTTGGGATGAAGTTGGTGAATATAAGCTGTTAGG
Organism: Viscum album; assembly: GCA_963277665.1. Classification (NCBI taxonomy): domain Eukaryota; kingdom Viridiplantae; phylum Streptophyta; class Magnoliopsida; order Santalales; family Viscaceae; genus Viscum; species Viscum album. Next base: position 1,121,720,457 of record OY728120.1, read on the forward strand.
ACAGGAAATGGCTGAAGAAAGGGTGGAAAAGGTGAAAATAATTCAGCAAAACATCAATAATTTCCAATATTGATAGAATATCTATGAAGACAATCATTTATGGGACATAGAATTTGAGGTTGGAGAAATGGTATTCTTCAACATATCGTTATGGAAGAGGATCATGAGATTTGAGAATAAAGGAATGTTATGTCCATGGTACATCAACCTCTTCAAGATTCTTGATCATGTCGGAGTTGTAGCCCCTCTACAATCACTTTCATAAACCATGACTAAAGTATGTAATGTATTCAATGTTTCCCTTATAAATAAGTATGTACCAGATCCGTCACATGTGCTGAATCTAGAGGCGGTACAGTTGGAAAATGATCTCCCATATGAGGAGCATCCAGTGAAGATCTTAGACTGTAGAGATAAATTTATACACAATAAGACTACTCGCAATTTCAAATAACAATGGAGGCAATATATGTATTAAGAGGAAACATGGTAACTGGAGGAAGTGATGAAGGATAAATACCCTCACCTGTTTATGTAAAATGAAATTTCAAGGGTGAAATTTCAAAAAGTGGGAAGAATTTAGTGACCCAAACTTCTATCAATTGAATTTTTTCCCATATTATAATTATTATATATTTTATAAAACACATACATAATATATAGATCCATATAAAAACTTTATTATCAATAATGAAGAATATAATAAGTGATATTTATAGAAATAAAGAATCCTAAACCAATAGAATAGTAACATGATCTTTGGAATAGTAATGTAACAATTAAGAATAGTAACCCCTCCAATTGAATAGTATCCTCACCTATGAAATGGTAAATAAAATTTAGGCATATTATAAATCAAAATATGATATATTTATATCATATAATAAGTAAATAAATGTTTTAAAAACGATAAATTAAGTATTGATATTTTTGTGAAAAAAAAAGTTTAATTTAAAATTTATAATTAATATCATGATTTAAAATAAAATTTATTTTCATAAAATATATTAATTAGTTAATATTTCGTTGTATTATTATTATAAGATAATTTTATAAGAACATAATTAATTTTTCAAAGTGTTATAAAATCAGTTATAATTTTGAGGTGGACATTTTTTTGAGTAAAGGATGATTTTAATTAAAACTAATTTTTATAATATTTATATAATTACTTTCAAAAAATATATTTTATTTTTTATTTCTAATCTCAAAAAACATAGGTTGAATTTTTGGAATTTTGTTAAAATAATAGAATTTTGTGAATAGTCAAATAAGATGATTTACAGTATTTAACAAATACATGAATTATTGAGTTATAGATGATATGTGGATGATTTAAGCCCATAATATCAAACAATTCTTCTCCATTTAATTTATTTATTCTTTGGAAAAACAACTTTTCATAATCTTGATCCAAAATAATAAACTAATGATTAATATAATCAAAAATACTCCTCTCCTCCCACAATAAATACCACCCCTCACCACCCCTTCTCCTCACACCTACAAAGCCTTTAATCTTGTTTAATTTATACCCAAACCTTTTCTTACAAATATCCCACTAGTTCCGGATCATTTGGTCTCAAAAAAATACCAAACCCAATTTCTCTAAGGAGGTTCTCAAGCCAAAGAAGTTCAAATGGTAAAATCCTCTTCTGCATTCATTTAATTTCTTTTCAATTTCATTTTTTTATTCTCCCCTCGTCTAACCTCACCCAAGTGGCATAATAACTCTAGTATCTTATATATATTTTTATTTTATTATGTTAATGTAATAATCCATCATCAAACCTCTTCTCGTCTCCCTTCTATTCTAAAAATGATAATTTCGTCCATGAGGTGTTGTTGTATCGCCTATGAGGATGACAAGTTTTCATTTTCTATTACTGCATTCATGGATTGTCATAAAAAACTTATAATGTTTGAAAAATAAATTATTTCCTATCCATTTTTATGTTATGGAAGAAATATATATACATAATATTAAATAATAAATTAAAACAAGATTATTGTGATCGAAAACTGCATAATTAATATAAAGGAATATCATTAATATTTTATCTAATAAATATTCCTAATATCTAGAAAAAAATAATATATAATACCAATTAAACTTCTATACATTCATTAATAACATATAATTTCAATTTTGTATAATTATCCCCATTTTTCATGATCTCCCATACATGTGTAGAAGCAAACCAATCACGGAAACCAAAAATGAACACTATTTAAACAACAGAATTGACATCTATAACTCATCAAAACATCCATAAAAGAATTTAAAAAATTATAATTAATAACTTAATTGTATAATTTGTTCTATATTTATTAATAAATGAATCTAATTTGATTATATAGGATACTAAATTGAATAAATAATTCAAACAGAAGGTAAGGGGATTCTCGAAACCAATTTCCTTTATTTCTGTTATTCTGATTTTATACCAAATTTCAATATGGATTTTATTTTAATATTCAAAAAATATAATTTAATTTCCCTTTACATTTTATTTTTGGGATATACATTCTTCCAATATTATTTTTTGAAAAATTCGATAATTTTTTCAAAATAAATCTTCCTTCTAAAAATAGATGTTTTACTTCTCTTTTGATTGATTCTTCTTCACTCAAGATTGATGATTCTTATACCAAGTATGTTATTCAATTTTTATTTTAGAAACCAAAAGTTTTATTCATGAATATATTATTTATGAAATTATAATGAAATCCATTTACATTCCATTGGTTATTTTATGTCAAAGATTAATATATGTTCTATATGGCTTGCATGATTATGTAAATGTTATGTTTGGTCCTAATCTTCAGAAGACACTAATCCTTTAGATCCCAGTTTTGTGACACTCTTATATTTTTATCTTAAAAATAATATAATTGAAATTCAAGAAAAATGAAGTTTGTTATAGAACCTGTTTCCCATTCCATCGAGATCATGAACACCATGCTTAATGAAACCACTCAACACACTGGGGTGGTAGAAAGGCATCCAAGTTAGGTTATAGAGAAGCGGGACTCAGTATAGTAGCTCCAATCAGGAGTCAGATCGACTTCTCCAAGATTTGGATCCACTCTATCAATAATTTCAAAACACTAGAAAAGTAGATGATGAGTATTAACACTTAGATGAAATAGTAGAGATGGAAGGCTTAGATTCCATTATAATGTAGATCAATAGTAGTAGAACATCGAAAAAATTGGAATGATTTCTAGGAACTTTCAATTCATATCGTATTAAGAGTGAATAATTAATTGACTTCAGGAGTCAATCTATTGTTCCTTGTAATACCAATATGTTCCTTGATTCCCTGTTTTTATGTTTTCAGATTGACTTCAAACTTGATTCTCTTATCTTACTTTGATAATTATTGAAAATAATTGTATCTTGATCATTTTCAATTCCTTGATCGATGTTCCACTTTTATCATCATTTCATAATAACATGTGGAGCTTGTAAAGAAGAGTGTGAAAATAACTTGTATACATATGAACATCAAATTGAAAATTTTAAAATTCAATCATGGTTCCTAGACACCTGATTCAGAATGATTTCCTCAAAGTCATGGATCATGGATGGGTATAAGCATTTGTTTCATCACCATAAACCAGATTTGGTCTATTCGGATATAGATTAATTCTTCCTAGGTGGGACTAATGGATGGGTATATGAATAGGTTCCCTCATTGTACACTAGAGCTGGTCCATTTGGATAAGGATAACTTGACTTACCTTGATGAGGATCAAAAAGATAGAATTTTAAATCAGGATTATAATGTTCAAGAGGGTTATAACACCCTGAAGTTTCATTCTTATGCATTTTTCATATATTATACAAACTGGTTTTCTAGGGATGATGGGTCGTTCAATTTTTTCCTAGGTCAAGAGGCCTAGAACGTATACCATAACTTTTTTTGTAACATATAGTAGACCCCAAAAACATGGTGTCTTTTTTTATTTGATAGTAATTTTTTCTTAATCTTTATAGGATAGTGGATTTTTTGGTATAAACTCAACTTATGCTTAGGTCTCCCTTCAGGGGTTTTTGACCTAATAATTATTTCACCATTTTTATTTTTCAACCACTCACTTTTTTAGGATATGAATGGTTTTTCCCTTGAGAGTGGAGACCCCAATTTTAAATATTCCTCCCTCTAAGGGTTTTCAACATAGTGAGATTTAATTATCTTTCCTTATGTAGTTACAGGTCATATATTTCAAAACAATGTATCTAGTGCTTAAGATCATTGAGCTTTTACTAAAAAGGGGTGAGGAGGCGTACATTGAAATAAAGAAAAAATAAAACCTAATGTGAATGGAGAGCATGATGTTATGAATGAACATGAACTCAATGAATGGTTCATGTAGTTCAATTTCATATTACATGGATGTAATATTACTCGCATTTTAGGTTAAACTAATTTTACCACAAATTGTTATAGTTTAAGGTTATATAGATTTGAATAAAATATGGTATGTGAAGATAATTTATGTTTAAAGGGGTATGAAACAAAATAATGTGAATGGAGGTCCATCCCACAATAGGTCACCTCATAAAAGGGTTATTTAGTATATAGTCATGAAGCTCATACTATCATGTTGTGATTTTGGGTTCATTCAATAAAGACCATTCAAAAGTTCAAGGATGAGATATTGTACCACAAATCTAAAGGTTATAATCCTACAAAAATACATAACAACAAGGGTAAAAAAATCAAATTTAATAGTTGGATTACGGTTTTTTAAAATCATAACTCATGAGGATTGAATTATGGATGATGATATGGGACACTCTACGGATGATCGCTGGTCATATTCAAAAATACTAGGTCCCACTGCAATTTTTATAAGGAAAATAGAGATCATAGGTTACCTTCTTAGGTTGAGAGATACACTTGATTGATAGGTATCCATATAGGGGTAGTAGACTTTTATTAACTGAAGGTTTCATTTGGAGTTGATAACACTCAATATCATCCAACATAGAAGATTTATAAGGATTCAAAAACTTGCAATATGAAGTATATTTATGGAAAGGAGGATATTCAAGGAGGATTATGACACCCTAAAAGTAATTATTCTCTTTATTAAACAAATTTTTGGGGTGAAAATATATAACATGTTATTATTATAAATATTACAAAGACTAGTGGGTATAGAAACCATAGATTGGATTTTTATAAGGAAATTTGATGGGCTTTATGAGATTTTTTCCTTTTCTTTTATGCTCTAATATTTTTTATAAGTCTTGAATAGAATGACTTATTAAGTGTAGACTCACCTTTTGATCAAGTATCCCTTTTTCTAGTTTTTGATTGGGAAAATTTTGTTTCTATTCAGCATATAGTTTAAGGTACTGTGATTTGGACCTATAACATCATAACAATTATTTAAATAATGGGTACAATAAAAAAATCATGTATCATTGAAGGTATTAAAACCAATTTGGGATTTCTTGTTTTGGAATGCGTAAATAACCACTTGAATTCCTAGAATCAAGAGATGATGATATTAAACACATAAGGGATGACTGATAATCACATTCAAATTGAGATTTATACTATATTGTTGTGAAGTAATACCGATACTAAAGTGTATTCTCTTTAGGGTGAGATATTCCACTACTTAGAATGTCAATGTATGGTGTCACCAAAACATTACTAAGAAAATGGTTCCTTTATATTTGAGTAAACTCATTACCATCCATCATAGAAGATTTATGAGGATTCAATACTTGAGGAATTGAGTATGTTGTATGGAACAGAGGATACACATAGTGGGTATTAAAACCCTAAAGACTACATCATTTTTTACTAAACATATTCCTGGACTTGAGAGGCATGACCTGAGATTAAGTTCAAGGTCTTTACTCTCACTAAGGTTTAGGGTCTCATAATTTTGAATGAAAATTATTAGGATATTGATGTTACATGGATTATAATATAAATATAATGATAGTCAAAGTAAATTCACATAGTTTATCATTATAGTTTTTGGAACATGAGTTGTGTATTCTTACATCATACTACAAGGAAATAATCTCTCATTAAATGAAATGGATTTAATGATAATAAAGCATGTGGAGAGACCATATATAAGGGATATGGCCATCACTATATATCCTATAATGGAAAGATTCATGAAATAGATGGTTCTAAGATATCCCACATCGATATGACCCAAGTTTACCAAAGGTGAATTATTTCACATCGATCAAGATCATACCCAATGAAAATTAAAAACCATTACCTCAATGTTGTGTGGAGATAAAACCAAACACGAAAATTTGGGAATTCCAACACTTTTATAGGGAGATGGATATTATTGGGATTTATTGTTGGGACCTAAGATAGGAAATCGAGGTGTCATTGTTTATCCTATGAGGAAAATAATCAAGTCACACATAGTTCTTGTATGTCCTTCATAAATATGACTCATATAAAAGAGATGATATTTTTATATCATTTCTTAGAATAACCATGACATTTGGGTTAGTTGGTGTAGTCATATAGTCAAATCCTTTTTGAATGAAAAGAAATACACCTATGTAGATCAAGATGATTCATAAGGGGAATTTTATAAGAAATAATTCATGGTTGGGATAGGATAGAGAGTGAAGGAATCACTATGAATCCTTTGAGGATAGGAATAAATCCCCAAGTAATCCTTGAATAGGATAAATTTAATAAAGTCTCATGAATGAGGGATTCTTTGATGAGGGATACTGCATAGATTTATTTCATATATCAAATAAGGGGAATTTGGTTTGATAGAATTTATCCCTATTATAAAGATAAATAATATAGGTGTTACTATGTATCATGTAATAATAGAAATCAATCCACACATTGTTTTGTAAAACATTCATTTTATCTAGAGATAGATAAACGCCCTTAACATATCTCACTGGGATCTAGATCTCACGTAAAGGAAAGGGTACAACCAAAAATCCATCCCAAGTGGTTTAAGTTGTCCGATATGGTGGATCTTATGTCGTACAATTTTACAATATGTGGGTAGGATTGTATTCCCTACCTACAAATATATCACATATCAATCATTCTAATCAAAGTAATTATCTAGTACCTCTAAGATCATGATAGTCATATGTGGTGTGAGAAACAAGAGATAACTAAGTGATCATTCAAATTGTTTTAGAGTGCATGATAGATAGCATATAGGGATCATTTTCATGTTCATTAAAGTAATAATTTTTACATGGATTTAGAACTCATTTAAGGGTAAAGAGGCTATTACTGATGAAAATATATCATTAGGAATAATATAGAGGATCTCGGTATCTTTAAATATACTACAGTAAGAGGAATTTTGACACACATAGTTCTTATTGAAGATATATTTTTGGTTCAGGTGGATTATTTTTATAATTATTGTAACTATGAACCCTATAGTTTAGGATCTAGAGATGAGGATGATTTCATACAATGGGGATGTTTTTGTAAATTTTTACTTCATACAATAGGAATGTTGGTTATATGCAGTTAATTTTGTTACATCTCATACCTGTACCGCACAGTTTAATATCATGTGGTAGAGATTTAGACAATTATTTTTAACATCATGTAATGAGGATGAAACTATGTTGTTTAATGTAATGTAGCTTGTACATGTCCCAAGTAGTTTAGAGTACTGTGGAATGTACTTATATTGTATAGTTTAGTTCCTTGGGACTGGGACTTATGTGAACTGATGTAAATTTATTCAAATTATTTCTTAGGGAATATTTTATTTATGGGGGTGTGATATACCCCCCATTCATATGGAATAGGTAGTAGGCTCCATTAGAAAAAACTCAATGTATGGTGTATCACCCTTCACACTTTGGATTGAGTTTTGGATGATTCTTCCTTTGTATCATCAGAGTTTTAAGAGAAAATACCATTTCTTAGTAGAGGTAATGTGTAGGAAAACCTTATTATTGAATGGTCTTGAGATTTGGTTTAATAAAAATTGAGGTTTTGGAATATGTTCAACATTTTCTTATCAAGATAATATAACTCATACAGTCATGTTTTATACTTCTCATCTATAGATAACTGGTCATAGATAGCAATATTGAGTTAGTACAGTTGATCCTAGATGGGTAGAACAACTTTTGTTTCATCCAAAAGAGCATATGGGGTCACACATGTGGAAGTACGGGTTATGGCGTGATTGGCCTAAAATGAATAGAGCATTTTTTCCATGAAACCTTATCTTTTTCCACCATATTTTGAATGATGTTAGATAGAGTTTAATTTAAATACTTTATTTTTTTCACTGTATAGTGGTAGGATGAATGGTAAAATTATATGTTATATTGCTAATGAAACGTTTTAAAATTGGATGAGTAGAAATCAGTTCCATTTTACTTCAATATTGTGTGAGGGAAAACTAATATGGTAATAATTTTCTAATTTCAAAACTTGATAGTTGAATTCATCCTAGTTTCCCTAAGGGATATTTGACCATCCCACTTGGAAAAGAAATCAATGTAAATAAAGATATACTTAAAATACCTAGTTGTATATGGGGAATATTTCCCCATGACATTGATTCCTTAAACAGAAAAGGGGAAAGATTATTTGTTAGTATGTAGTGGTTCTAGGTGTTAATAAATGAAATTGACTGTGTATATAAGTTTTTACACATCTTGAATAATTCTATATGTTCTTATTTTATCAATAGAAAAAGTTTCAAATCATATTCATCTTGTGATAGGACTTGATTCTGGAAAGATGACCATTGTATGTGCCTTAATGGAATTCATTCAAGATAGGAAGTGTCTCTCCTCCTTCAATTCATTTATGTATAATCTCTTCAGATCCTCGTTAGTGGATAACTTTATAGTAGTTGAGTCTATAATAGGGGATGATGTTCACTACTAGTTTACAAACCTACTATTTCATGTATTTTTATAATAAAAGGATACCATTTTAGAGGTAGTCTATTATAGTGTACATCCATAAGAATTTATGATTAGTCAATAAAGTTATACTCATTTTTTTCTCTGATAGAGTAATGATTTAATTGATTTACTATATATTATGGTTGATGAATGGTAATTCCACCCAATAATGTGTGATATTGATGACCATTTAATATTGACTTTGGTTGGCTAAGGAAATTTCTGCATTATCCAATACACTAGCAGAAGCATTTTAGGAACACGTAATATAAGTTAATTTTGATTCTAAATGGAATTTCACCATCAGTAATCCCATTTAATCAAGAATGGGGAATAATTTTTCATTTTTAGCTATATATATTTCATTAATTTTATTAACTACCATTATAGAGACTCCCTTGATATTTAGGAGAGCCTCTCGTATCTGTAGGGACAAATCTAAACCTTCTATGAGGGATTAGTATTCTACCTCATTATTTTCACATTATTCTGACAATATGGAGAAAAATACTAAAAATAATTTAGTTGAGTATACAAATATGGTCCCCAAACTAACTTGGTTGAACTTTGTCTCTTCAAACCTTATTTCTTTTGGTCTTATAGAAGCACTGTCAAATTTAATTTCTTATTTATCATAATTTTTTTGGATTATGAATGCCTCTTCATCGGGGAGTTGTGTATTCATTAAAAACTTTTCAAAATTAGGGTGTCTTGTGAGAAAATATTCCAAAATCTATGCCTTAACATATTTCTATAATGTAAATCAGATATCATACTATTGAAGTATGAATGTCTAATACACCAAGTGTCCAGCCAGTATGGTATGATTAAGGATTTATTTTAATGGATTCATGTGGGATATAAAATGGACCTTATAGTGTTACATGTAGTGCCTTAGCATATTGAACCATGAAGATCAATGTGGGTCAACTCTTTTCAATATCTCAATATTTATCCTCAACATTGAGAATTATTATGTTGATGTACTAAAGATTATTTTATTTGGATACATCATTTCTCTAAGCAAGGAGTTATCCAAGAGATAGCTCTAAATCTTCCTTGTACAAGATGAGTTGTTTTTCCTCTACCAGAAACATCAAGACCAGTGGGTTCAGGTGATATCTCATAATATTTTCAAAATTTTCTTTAAAATTTTGATCCCACTAGTAGGTATCCCCTTTTTCATCAATATTGTAAGGGGAAAGAATTTTATGGTGAGGTTTTCTATAAATTTCTTGATATATATAAGGAATCCCTGAAGTACTCTTAGATTATTGAGATTTAAAGGATGGGGAATATTTATTATAAATTTGGTCCTCTCAGGATCCACTTTGATTCCATGCCAGTTTACAATGAAGCTAATAAATTTTCATCTAGTCACACTAAAACCACACTTCATGGTTTTAATTTTTTAAATATAATTCCAAAGTTTGTTCAATACAATCTCTAAATCAGTGATATGGTCATAGTGTTGATTGGATTTAACCATCAAATCATCTACATGGAACTCAAAAAACATTCATAATAAATATTTAAAGATATGATGTAGGGTGTGTTGGTATGTGGAACCTTCATTCTTAAAACCAAATATAATTATTTGAGAATAGTAAACTCATTAGGTTGACTTAAAGTTGATGGCATATTAATCTTCATGGGTTATGTGGATCTATTTGTAAATGAAATATATATCTATTAACAAAATATTTTTGAAGTCTTTGGTGGAATCATTCATTATTTCATTGATCAGAATGAGTAATTCATTATTTAGGTGGTGTTTATTGAGATAGTTAAAGTCTATATAGAACCTAATCTACCTATTCTTCTTCTAGAGATAAATCGTTTTTCAAGATATTTTGGGTACTGAACTTCAGTGAAAAAATGTTGGGATTCATAAACATATAAATTTCATCCTTAATCTTTCTACATGGGTAAGATTCATTTTCATTGATGACTATTTGAAAACATAGTTGTCCTATGGTAGTTCCAAGTGATGGTTGACAAATTGGTATTCAAACTATTTATCACAATATTGTTCTAAGTGAACACATCCAAGTAGTATTTTAGGATGAAAATATATCCCTTTGACACTTTGGGAGTTTTTGTGATAAAAATTAATTTAGTATATAGATTCTCCCTCATACCTATATTCACCTATTTGAGTTCCTCAAAGGAAGTCCAGATTCCTTTTTTGAATTTTTTTTAGGGGGGTGGGGTATCTCTAAGATCCCCATATTTATCTTAATCTAAATTTCATTAAGATTTATAATATGTAGAGGAATATTTTTAATCCAAAAAACAATATGGGGGAATTTTAACCTCCTGTTGTTGATTAGGGGTGTTTCCGGATATTGAGAGAATCAATTTGGAGGCATCATTTTTAAAGGAAACCAAGAAATATTTGCCTCTTTATTCACTATCATCAGGGATAGGATAAGTTCCAACATTATGAAATCCAAAATGTTATATAATGGGATCTCAATTGGATTCAAAATCATGATAGGAATTATTATTGTCTTTAGATTCATCGTTCTCTTCTGGTTTCTTAATCATGGATAACACAACAAAGATAATGGGAACAAGAGTGTATGTACCCATATATTACCCTTGTTTCATTGTATTTTTTGGTTTATTATCCAGAGAGATCTACATGGGTTGGATACTTCTAGGATCTAGGATTTTTACCTCAATTTTCTTGATAGGTAAAATATGGTCTCCATAAAAGTCACTCCATGGATTGAATGGTACATATTTTTGGCCATTGAGGGTGGTGATTCAAGAAATATCATCCTCTATTAGTTTCTTTCACTCCCTATTATAGATACACACAAATTTATTTTGAGAATCATAAGAGTTAAAATGGGATTTATCACTGTATAGTACCCGGACCTATCCATTGATGGAATATTTTAAGAATTGGGGAAATAATGTGGGAATATTCACATTTGTATGAAGACAAGGCCTCTCGATAAATGTTTTGAAATCTATTTCTGGATAAACCACCATGAATTTAGTTTCAGATATAAGATCTCCAAATTAAGCTCTCTGGTTGACTATTTTGATTTTATTTTAGCAATTCTGAAGCCAATGAATCAAATCATATAGAATAGGATGAGATAGATCCCAATAAAATTATATATCAATGTTAAAAAAATATCTATGTTTTATAGTTTTTCAGACCATATCAAAGACAAATTATTCGCTATATAATATTCTGATGGTCTTTTTCTTTGACATAGAAGAAAGCATGGGATTCAACTAATTCGGTTCCTCTATGGAAAATATTTACTATGGAAAACTCTACCTCAATTTTTTTAGGAGTTAAAAGTGACTCAATGAGAACTCTTCTAAGTTCATTTGAGATATAAATCACATATATAACTTATATTTTTATTGGAAAAAAGAAAATTATTTGAGAATGTAATAATTTTACAAAAAATTCCTATGATTATTGATATGAGGTTGTTCTATGGATAGACTATTTCATGTCGTGGTTGTCGACATAGACAAATTCTTCTCTGAATTGGAATTAGTGGGTATATTTCTCTTCTATGGGTCAAATTAAGCTACACATAGGATGACGTTTTCTGAATAGTTGTAAGTTTTCTAATGGATCCTCCTAGATAATAGGATCTGAAGGAGACTTGAAAGATTCAAGAGTAGAGTGATGCATGCTTCGAGCCTGCTAAACCACCTTTCATAAAGTATTGGAAATATATATGACTTCAGTAGGGGTCGGGAATAAAGATTTACATTGGTTTCGATTTCATCTCCCTCTACCTTCTCATCCCCAACAGCCTCTTTGTAAGATTATAAATTTTTAAAGACATTAAAAACCCTCGTTGACAGTAAATTATGGTTATTTTTATGTAAAAATATATTTTTTCAATAAAAGTCACTTAAAAGATAAATTAAATAATTTTTATAAGGGTAAAATTCCAGTTAACACCTTTCAATATTCTATCAAATATTTTTAGTATCAATTACAGAGTTATTGTGAGATTTTGATGCCTCTAGATCCTTGGCATAGATGGAATAAAAAAATTAAATATATTGTACTATGCACTAGTGATTTTTCTAAAATAATTGAATATATCTAAAATGGTTCATCGTATTAGAAATATGATACCCCTGTTAGGTCCAGGATGAGGGTTTTACCCAAGATGTGGTATAATATTTGTGTGTGTCATGTTTTTGGTAAGATTTCATGAGATGGTAACTTATTTGATATTTTTATTATTTTATTTATTAAAAAATAATTGATTATTTCCAAAAGAGCATGATATATGAGAAATCTGAGAGAACAGTTAGGTTTGGGATGCATGGTTTACCCAAGGCAGGTAATAAAATTTTCCCGCATCAGGCAATTGGTCCAATCACACTTAATGTTAATTTATTTATTATTTTTATTATAATATTAATATTATTTTAATTATAAAATTAATTTTTTTATTAACTCACATTCTTTAATGGAAGGACTCCATTGTTGATTCCTCGTCAATCTAAAATCATCTAATTTCATTTGTTTTGACCCGTTTTAGTTTTCAAATCTTAATGAGAAGCAAATAATGACTTCACAATGAATTTTCAGTTGAATAATGTATTAAATCATGTGTCAAAAATAGGGGCATTAAATGTTTTTATTTTTTGTTCTAAATAGCCAAATCATTTTACCTTCATTTTTTTTCAGTTTCATTATGTCCAGGGGGGATCCCAAAACCCCTTTGTGTGTGATTTAGAAGTTTTCTTCAATCTTGTTTTGTCCCTATTTACCTGATAGAGGTGCGGAAACCCTCTCAATTCTTCACATGTTTTCCAAGAATGTGATAATTGTTTTATATTATTTATAAAAACTATTTAATTTATTTTTTCCTCTATTCCAAAAATAAGAAAAAAATGTTTATTTTTAATAAAAAATATAGAAAAAAAATTATGAAGGGATAAATTCCACCAAAATTATCAAGTGATAATTCCATGAAACAATTATCAAACAATAATGATGTGAAATTATAAACTAATAATTATGAAGAATTTTCAAATGATAATTATGAAGAATTATCAAATGAATATTCCATAAAATTATTGAAAGGATAATTATAAAAAATTATCAATTGATAATCACATGTAATTATCAAGATATAATTTATTGAAATTATAAAATGATAATTTAATTGAATTATCAAAGGATATAAATTAAAATTTATCACTAGATAAATTGAAGGATTTATTAAATGATAATTTCATTGATTCATCAATGGATAATTTCTGAATTATAAAGGGATAATTTGTGAAAAAAATTCATAAAATAATTATAGATGAAATTTTTTCTAAATAAATTATTAGAAGATAATTGTACAACTGTCCAAGGATAATTATAATATATTTTTCATGGAAAAGGATTATCAAGATTGTCAAAGTATTATCACATGAATTATCTAAAATAATTTTCAAGACTGATTAAAGGATAATTGAATCAAATTATCAAAAGATAATTTATGGAAACGAATTGTCATAAGATTATAATGTAATGATAATTAGTATGGAATAATTATTAAAATATAATTATTATAATTATAAAAGGATAACTAAAATAGAATTATCATGTAGAAAATGTATCAAATTATCAGAGGATAATTATGATATTTCCAAAGTCAATTATATGGTTTTACTCAATAATATTTATAAGTAATACCACCAGTGTTCTCGAATTAATTTAGAGATATAAATTATCAAATGTAGTTTTATAAAAATTATTGTGGATAATATTGTGAGTACATGTGTTGAACAAAAAATATAATTTAGAAATTATCTATAATAGATATAGTAAAATCGTATGTGATTTTTTTTCTTTTTATAATTTTATAATTTTTTATCATTCTAGGAACCCTTGGTGAACCTCTAGTGTTCATGTGTTAGAAAATATGATAATAATGACTGTGAGGAGTTGTTATTGATTGTTAAGTTTTTGAATCTAGATTGCAAACCAAAAAGGGTGGTTCATCCCCAACTATTAAGTAGATGATTTTTGAGGTAGGAGGTTCCTTACCTTTATCTACTATGTATATTTACAATGTTATCAGAATGTGATTTTATCAGAATGTGATGTTATGTTGGGATACACAATTATTATTCTAAGATGCATGTGAGTGTGTGAGTAGTTGTTTAAATACTTGTTAATGTGTGATTATCCTAACTTTGATATTGGTATGTATTATCATTCCTTTATACGACATGTATTATTTGTGTGTTTCATAGAAAGTGGAATTGTGTTGTAGGTACCAATATTTTTGGTGGATCCATGATGTTGGTTGTATGAGGTTACCCAACATGTTACAATCCAAATGTTTGTAAAGGTGGTCATGGCTAATCTTTTTGAGGGGAAACCATAATGAATATCTCATAGGTACTAAGATACTCATGTTGAGACTTAGGTTTAGGTGTATAAGGTTTCCCAACCTGAAATAGTCCTAATTTCTATAAAGGTGGGTGTATCTTCCCTTATAGAGGAAAAATACATAGTGGCTAGCTCGTGGATTCTAAGATGAGAAGGTGGTCCCCTGAGGGTGGGAGTTACATGGTCTAGTGGTTGGTTACCCATCTCATGGTGGTCCTAACATCCTTAAAGGAGGATGTGGCTACCTCTATAAAGGGGAAATCAAAGTGGATTGCTAGAAGATGGAGATCATGGATTCCAAAGAACATGGGATCTGGGTGAATAAAATTATAAGAAGATTGAGGATAGATCCAAAAAAATGTAGAGTTCCTGTAATTTCCACTGGAAGGATGGGGTGAGAAATGAGACATTGATGGAGGTACGTGTGTTTGGGACATTTTTACTGACAATGTGCAGAAGCAAGTGGGGCCAGAGTTCATGGCAGCTTAGTCAGCAGAAGATGACTTAGTGCATGTATGTTTATTGATCATTTACTTATATCATTATATACACTGTTATATATATTGTGAACTTATAGTGAGAATGAATTGTTGGTGTCCAACTAAGTCTTGTACTCACACCCTACTCAGTAATTTTGATGTTCTTGTAGATTTTATAACCATAGATATGATTAAGGGAAAGTCCCCTATAGTGACGGTTAAGTGGTGGAGAATGGAACTGGAGAAGACAGAGATAAACACTGGAGTACCCCATAAATTTCGGTTTATTTACTTGTCTTGTATTTATCTACTTCTTACACTCTGAACAAGATTACCAATTTGGGAGATACTTCTATACGTATTTCATTATTCAGTTTCAACATTTTACTCTAATTATATATTAATTGTTTGTTAATTATTCATTATTTTCCAACTTTATGACAAGATATGGAGGTTATAGTCTCCCCACCATCATATTTAGGCCCTAGCTGCTAGTTGGATGCCTCTTGTGTTTGGGGTGGCAGACATGATGTCACGTGACCTTCTAGCTCGGACCTGGAGGTTTGGGTCGATATATTACAAAATGGTATCAGAGAACATTATTCACTATCTTATTCTATTATTTTCCTTGGAATGGGATGAGACACACAAGATATAAGCTGGTTGATAATCAACCAGGGGAACTATGATAGTGTCTGGAATTCACTATATAGTGGACCATTGAGTTTCTTCAAAGTTGGTAAGTTGTGTTTTTTAGTTACAACTATTTAAAATCACATTGGTTGATGCACATGAAGTTGTTATGTGATCTTTTTTATTTTAGGCATGTTCATGCATCATGACTAGGAAAGCAGGTTCACATTCCATATATATAACTGTAATTCTACTAAATAATAGTTCTTTAATTAAATTCATTGTTTTCACTATCAATTCAAGATAGTTACCATGTGTGATTCATCTATTGGCATGTTGTGTGATGTATATTTATAGGATTTAATTAGTTGAACTGAGTATTCTATGGTGTTAATATATATATGATGATTGTGACTAATGTGTAGGGATATAAAGAAGGTTAATGCTTGGAGGGTTATGCCTTGGGTTGATGGTATACTCTAAGGGAAGCCTTTGTCTAATCCCATAGACTTCTTAGGAATTGTTTATGTTCGTAATGTATCTTTTGTTAAAAAAATATGTTGCCTTTGAGATGCTCTATGATATTTAAAACTGAGATAGCCCAAGATATCCCAGTTTTACCAACTTTGGTGTAATTGGATTCACCCCAGCACTCTCTTATACTGTCATAGATGGTCTAGGATATAGATCCTTTCCAGTCATGACTTTTTTAGATTGTTTTTGTTCAAGGAGGAGTCACTGAAAGGAATATTATTGGACATGTTGTGGAATTTAATCCTCAACACCCTTCAGCATTCTAGGGTACTGGTGGAACATAGGATGCAAAGGATTGGTTGGAATTCAATGAAATTATCTTTGAGCTATTCTAGAATCCTAAGGAAGGGCATGTTATTCTGCAACATTCATGTTCCATGGAAATTTCAGAAGATGGTGGACTACCATGAGTCAGTCTGGGAGATAAGAGGGCCTTACATGGATGACATTAAAGGATCTATTTCTTTAGAAATACTTTCTAGAAATGATGAAGATGAACCATTCCCATAATTTCAAGGAGTTACAACAAGGTTTTGTGATATTATCTTCATACTTTTCATTGTTTTTACATATTTTCTTCCCTTTTCCCCTTTCTCAGGAAGAAATGAAGTACATAAGGCTCAAATGTTTGATATGGGACTTAAAAGGATGATCAGATGTCATGCTAGAGGATTTTACCTGATGAAATACTCATAGGTTCTTCATAAGGCCCTGACTTTTGTGAAGGATAAATAATAAGATAAGTCATAAATCTTACTTATGGCTCACAGTGGGCCAGTGGCTGAGTTTTTCCTTTCTAACATAGTATTTCCTTCAAATAGTGGGAAGACAAAGGCAGTCTAGCAGTGGAATACCAGTAGATAGTTGGGTTAGAATAGAACATCTCCAGTTCCCTCTACAAGAGAAAAGTTATATGAATATGGGATAAGGGGGCATTATAGCAGAACATGCATGAAACCAGTAATTGAATGCAACTAATGTGGTAAAGATAGTCATCCTAGATTATTTTTCTTGATGTTATCCCAGAGGAGAGCTATGAGGTTAGTTTTGGTTGGGAGTGGAGGTCCCAAAAAAAGGATATAGTCACCCCAAATGATGATGACTCGGTAATGTCGAAGACATGGTCAAGGACCTATGGTAGGGAAATTCTATGTGGTGGATGAAGCTAAAAAAGAGGGTGATGAGGAACTTTTTAATGTATGCAGTATGATCTTGAACATTTTTATATGATATTTTTACTTTTTTAATGCTGGTGTTTTCTTTATATCTTCTTATTTATTACTAATCATAGAGACTCACTCAATGGAGGACATAGTAAATATTTATGTCTGAGATATCATGCACCTATATTCATTTTTATTAACCATTGTTTTGGATATAAACATACATTTTACATTTAACTTTTGGCGGGGCTTGTAAGATCATTATAGACTCAGCAGAGATTGATCTTGACATACCATCCTCAAACCAATGGTTAGTTTGAGAAAACTATATGCATATTTGAAGATATACTTTGATATTTCATGAAAAGAATTGGTAGATTTGGGGATGTTTACCTATCCTTGTATGAGTTCTCATTCAATAATAGTTACTAGGATTTGATTCATATAGAACCATATGAAGATATTTTTGGGAGACCTTGTTGATAACCTCTTGTTTGTATGAGGAAGGTGAGAAAGTGGTTTTGGCCTTAGATTGGTTTAGTAGTCCTATGAGATTGTGTATCTTATACAAAAATGTTGATCTCTACTCAGAGTAGAAAAAGATTATATTTGGACTGTAGAAGCATATTTTTTGAGTTCACAATAGGAAATGAGGGCTTCTTAAGAGTGAATTCTCAATTTGGCCACTGACATATGTGGAATCAAGAAAATATAGAACTATGTTTGTGGGAGCCGTTGGTAATCACCTAAAGAGTGTGGATAGTGGCGTATAGTCTGAACATTACTCTGGGTTATGGAGGCATTCATGATATGTTTCATGTTTCCCATCTTTGAACATACTTGCATGATCATGCGCATGTTATAGAATATGATGAAATTTATTTGAAACCTGATTCATCTTTGAGTAATGCCTAGTATGGATTATATACTTATAGATAATGTTCAATGAGGAAAGATGGTACCACACATCTGAAATTCGGTTTAAATATAGATAGAACCAAGAAGAGATATGGTATTATAAGTATGTTTTTTGTGCTAAATGGCATAATTTGTTCAAGAAATACTAGTAGTGATACTTCTCAAGGATTAGAAGTCAATAGAGGGGTATGATTGTAACATTTTAAATGTTTAAAGATAATAAAAACCCTCAATGATAATTATTTGCAGTTATTTTTATGTTCAAATGTAATTTTTTTTAAAAAAAATCACTAAATTGATGATTTAACAGCTTTAAGTACGGTTAAAAACCTAATTAATACTTTTCGAATATTCTATAAATTATTATTGGAGTTAGGAACTAAGTTATTATAAGATTCTGAGTCCCATATAGGCTCAGTTTAGAAGGAATAAAAATATAAAATATATTATTTTACAAATGTGATATTTTTTCAAGATAATTAAATATCTCCCAAACAGAGAATAATATGGGAAATGTGATACCGTTGTTAGTTCCAAGATGATGAGTTTACCCTAGGTGCATAAAAACATTTGTGTGTGTTGGTAGTTTATTAATATCGCACATGGGGAAAAATAATTTAATATCCTTATTATATTATTTCTTCAAAAATAATTGAATATCTCTCAAACGATTTGATTTATGAGAAATATGGGGACCATCGTTGGGTTTGAGGAGCAAGTTTTACCCTAATAGGGACATAACATTTGTGTTCATCAAGAGTTTGGTCAGATTTCACATAATGTTAAGTTATTTAATATTTTTATTATAATATTAATAATAATTTAATTAAAAAAATTATTCACTCATCTTATTCAATAGAAGACATCCATTTTGGATGTGCCATCTATCCAAAAGATTCAGATTACAACAATTTTGAACCATTACAGTTTTCCATACCATAATGAGATGGAAATAATTACTCTATAATGGATTTTTGGCTAAATAGTGGATTAAAATGGGTGTTTTAAATAGGGATTTTAAGTGTAGTACTTTTGGGTTTTAAATAGAAGAATCATTTTACCTTCATTGTTGGTTGATCTTGTTGATTCCGGGAGATCGAGAAACCCCTTTGAACATGATTCAAAAGTCTACATCGATCGGGTTTGGTCCCCTTTTACCAGATTGAGGTGTGAAGACCCTATTCATTTTTTTCTTGTGTGATGCACATATGAGAATTTTTTTATTTTTTTTTTAATTTTTTTTATTTATTTTTGTTCCTATCTTCTTAAATTATGAGAAAAATTATTTTTTAATATATATATATATAACCCAAAATTATGAAGGGGTGATTCCACGAGAATTATCAGGAGATAATTCCACAAAAGAATTATCAAAGAATAATTATTTTAAATTATAAAATAATAATTATGAATAACTATCAAATGATAATCTAATAAAATTATTGAAAGTATAATTATAAGAAATTATAAAATGATAATACCATGAAATTATAAATATATAATTTATTAAAATTATAAAATGATATTTTTCTAAATTATAAAAGGATATTTATTAAAAATTATCATTAGATAAATGTAAATGTTTATTAAATGATAATTTTATTAATTTATCAAAGGTTAAATTCGAAATTAAAAACAAATAATTTATGAAAAATTATTATAAAATAATTATCGGTGTATAATTTGTTAAAGAAATTATTATATGATAATTTTATAGTTGTCCAAGGATAATTATAAGATAATTTTCGTGGACAAATATTATTGAAATTATCAAAATATTATTTCACGAATTATCAAAAATAATTATCAATATTTATTAAAGGATAATTTCATGAAATAATTAAAGGATAATTTCTGGAAACAAATTATCATAAGATAATTTTGAAATGATAATTTTTAAGGAATAATTATTATAATTTAACTATAAAAACTATCAATATATAGTTATAATTGAATTATCATGTAAGAAATATATCAATTTTTCATAGGATAATTATATGGTTTTGCTAAATAATATTTACAAGGACTACCACCATTTTTATTGAATTAATTTAGAGTTATAAATTAAAAAATGTGATTTTATACCTATTCTTCTATAGAATATTGTGAGCACATACAGTAATCTAAAAATATTATTCAGAAAATTATAATGGAGAGACAAAAGTAACATCATATGTGATATTTTAATTATTTTTGAAATTGAATAATTGGTTTTGGCTCTAGGTACCCTTGGTGAACATCAAGTGTTCATGTATCAGCAACTATGATAATTAGGCACATGAGGAGGTGTTATTAACTGTTGAGATCTCCACTCTTTCTTGTGAACCACACATGGTGGTTTATTCTTTCCTTTATCATCGATGACTTTTGAGGTTGGAGGTTACTTATTTTATGGGCCTTGTGTATTTATGATGTCATCAGGATGTGATGTTAAGATGGAATAACCCATGATTGTTTTGAGTTGAATGTGGGTGTGTGAGTAGCCATGGGAATACTTCTTTATGTGTGAATATACTTTCATTGATCTTGGCGTGGGTTATCATTCCTTGGTATGACATGTATTATTTTTGTGTTTCACAACCTGTGGAATTGTGTTGTAGGTACCAGAATATTCATGTGAATCCTCGAGGTTTGGTGTACAAGGTTACCCAAACTGATATAGTTTTCACACCCTTAAAGATGGGTGTGACTACGCCTTAGAGGGGAAAGCATGGTGACTAGCTAGAGGGAACTGAAATACTTATGTGTAGACTTGAGGTTGGGTGTATAAGGTTACCCAACCAGAATTTTTCCTAACATCCATAAAGGCAGGCATGGATACCCCTATAGAGGGGAAAACATAGTGTCCCACTAGAATATTTTGAGATACATTGGTGGTTCCTTGAAGGTGGGAGTTACATGGTCCAGCGGCCAGTTACCCATCCTAATGCAGTCCTAAAGTGATTAAAGGTTGAAATGGCTACCCATGTAGAAGGGAAAGCTTAGTGTCTTGCTAGAATATACCAGTCATGGCTTCTTATGGACTTGGGTTGTGGGTGATTAAAACGATAAATGGGTCAAGGATAGGCCTAATAGAACATGAATCATTCTTGTTACAACCACCAAAATGGTGGGGGGAGTTATGAGACCTTGATGGTGGTACATGTGTTATGGATATTCTACAAGCAATAAGCCGAAGCAGGTGGGGTTGTGGTCCGTGATGGATTTTTCAGTGCACAATGACTCAATACATGTATGATTATTGATTATTTACTTATTTCATGATATAAACTGTTATATATATTGTTAACTTATATTAAGAGCATGTTGGTGCTTTTCTATTTTACCCTGCCCTCACACCCTACTTGGGAATTTAAGTGCACTTATAGATTTTATGAACAGAAATATGATCAAGGGAAATGGAACTATTATGAATGGTTGAGTGGGGGAGTATGGAGCTAGATTATATTTGAAAAAACACTAGAATACCCCATAGATTCTTTTTATTTACATGTCTTGTATTTAACTACTTCTTACACTCTAGATAGGATAGCCACATTGGGAGCTACTTTTATATGTATCTCATTATTCAGTTTCTATAGTTTACTCTTATTATATATTCATTATTTAGTTATTATTCGATATTTTCAAGCTCTATGACATGATATGAATGATATAGTCTCCCCACTATCATATTTAGGCCCTCGCTACTAGTCAGCATCAACTTGTATAAAGGGAGGCACGCATGAGGTCATGTGACATTCCATCTCGATCTTTGTGGTATTAGTTGTGATGTTACACTCTCCCTTACTATCCCTAATTTTGGTTAAGGAATTTTGGTTAACATTTGTGTTCTTCATCAAATAATGGGTTTACCAAGTGGATGAAATTGATTGAGATATATTAAGAATCTTCTTCTTATATGGGTTCTGTTTATTAGGGTAGTGCAAATACAGAAATATTTTAGGGAAAAAGTCTTGAAGGGTATGTACTAGCTTGGGAGGTGGATGATATTCTTCATCGCATACCCAATTAATATTACGATGTTTTAATTGACCTTTAAAGTACTATAATAGGATCACAGACTTATGATTTATAGATGGATATGGAATAGTGAAACAATCCTCTTACGCAAATTATTACATGACTTTTTACATAAATATTCAATAAATACTACCTAAGGATCCAAGTTCCTAGTATCCTAGGAAGAATAGGTTCATAAAACGTCAACATGATTCTAAAATAAAGCATCGTTATTTTAATCTCCATAATGAGATCATAAATCCCATTAATCTTATAAAACTACACTGGATAACCTTGGGGTGAGCTATAAAGTCTAGTAAGGAAATCATTATGAAAACCAAGCATAATATATGAGTCAAAAGGAATAACATTATATCATAAAATACATGGTTCACGAATAAACTTTCGGGATAATGAAATAAAGATGATGGAATCATAAGATCATGGAAATATAGAAATGTGGTAACAATATAAAACATGAAACAAGAATAAGTTAAGGGTCATTATCCAGACAACATAACATGGTGGAGAGAGTCCTACCATATATTAGGTTTACTCCTTAATCATATACATATTATCCCGTGAGATATAAAAATTAACAAATGCATTGGAGCACTATCTGTGGCCATCCATAATAAAATGTATGTGCATATGTGTTCCAAAAAATGAAATGAAACATAAGGAATAAACATAAGAATTACCCATAGAAAGAAATTATTTTCATAATCATTTCTCATAGAATAACTAGATTACATATCATCATGGTTCCCATGAAAGAATTTATTAAATAATTATTTCACCTTCATTGGTGAGAAATAAGAATATTTGATGAAGTTTTATGTCCAAGTTAAGTGATGATGTGAAAATTTAGTGGAGAAGTAACTTTGTAAATGTACCTCTTAAGTGGGGTTTTGAGGAAAAGGGTAAAGAGCCTCTATAGAGGGGAATGAGTATATTATTTTACCTAAAAACAAAAAATTTACTTAAAATATTTTTAATAATAAAATTACCCTTTTTAGAAAATATATAAGGATGAAAAAAGTTATAAATTGGTACATGAAATGGGGAAAGAAATAGAGAAGTTCACTTTAGTTGGGTTTTCTTAATGAATGAAATTGAAAGGGAAACCTCCAAATTGTGTATATACCAAATAAATAATGTTAGTAATATCTTTCTATACAATATCTTGGAAAATATATAAATAATATTAATAAATAAATGAGAATAATATTGTGATGGATTGAGTTTAAGATGGAGAAGATATGATCAAAATTAAACTACGGTGGTTTAGAAGTTCCCTTACCTCAAGCCTTTAACTTTCTCGATAAAATCACCTAACTTTCTGAATAATCATATTAAATTTATCAAAAACTTAGTTAAGAAAAATTTTTATCTATTTTTTATTTGTTAAATATTTTTTATGTTCATTAAAAATCATTTTATTAATACATCATGATTATTTCTACACTCCTAAGCATTTCACTATTATAAAATATATTTATCTTGATGAATTTTTAACATCATTTATTTTTAATTGTTGTGAAAAACCTCATTCATGTAAGTTATCTAGAAACTAATGTTTAAAATTAGCTTTATCAAATAAATTTCTAAATAAATGATGTTAAAATTCAGTAAATAATTTTGGTTATGTTTTAGAGACATAAAAAATAATTTTTAATATCGATTATAAAATAACTGATATGATATGCCTTTTTAAATATATTTTCTCCCACTCATTTTATTCTCGTGAAAAAATTCACATTATCTCCACTCCTCCAAACTGGACATTTTTTCCCTCATGTCCTTCCTCTTCTCTTCCCTACCTCCTCATCTTCGCCCGCACCCTAGCCTCACCCCCTCCTCCTCCCGACCTCCAACTTCCAAGATCCCCATATCTACATCTATTCTAGGGTTTCATTCATGGTATATCCTCTTTTATGCCTCCATAATAGGGTTTCCTTCATGCCAAATCCTCCATTTGTTTCTTCCTTTTATTCTCTCTCATGCGTTCATATTAGACCTTTCAACCAGATGATGCCTCACATAAATTTTCTATCGTACATTTTATTGTTAACAATCATTAATCCATTTCTAAATCTTCCAAGAAAATTCATTTTTTTAATCTTTGATTTCAGAAGAAAGGAATAGTCTAGTTCTTATCTTCAATTTTTATACTTTTCCTATATTAATTGTCTCATCAAATTTATTTACCTCTATTATAAAATTTCATCACATCCCCCAACCAGTTTCCCATTTCATCTTCTGTGTAATATTGAAAAACTGGTTTGGAAAGAATTATGAAATCTCTAGGCATTGAATGTATCAATTTAAGAAAACTGAAAAACAATATTCACTAATCATCCAAATTTTATAATTAGATTGGTTTAAAAATATTAAACTTGAATTTATTGTTTAATTATTTTAATTTTTTTACCATTATAAAATTTATATTATAATGGCTCAATTATCATGTGTAATTTTCATTTGTATTTCATTCTCTAATACATGATTAATTTATTGAAATTTTTCTATCTATTCTTCTTAAATTTTTCCTTGAATCCCAGGAGATTATTAATAATTTAAAAAAAAAAAATTGGTGCCTGACTCAATGACTTGGTTAATAGTGGCATGGATAATCAGTAGTCTACATTCATCATATGCAGTCAATAGCTTTCAATCAATAGACTACAAAACTTATTTTTTATTCTTTACCTGTTTTGAATTAAATATTTCCAAGTTAGTCTACATACATTCTATAATGACTTGGTTAACATAAATAATCTATTAATATTATTTTAGTTATCTTCATTTTAATTTCTTTTACACAATTTAAATCTGTGTAATTATAGATATATAGTTTCACTAATTAATCAGTTGCCTTTTCCACTATTACATGAATATTCACTAGGTAATTTCAATGATATTGCATATAACTATATAGTTTCACAGTAATTATACATAAAATTTCAATATATATTCGATATGACTACATTTTTATAACATATACAGAAACATATTACTAAAAATGGATTCATTGTCCTTTATAAAGTACAATTTCTAGTATTTCTATAAACTCTAAATCTGTGTGCTTATGTATAATTTGTATACCTCTTGTAAGGACCCATATTTAAACATTACATAATTTATTTAACTCAACTTGAATTATCTTTCATACATTCCCAAATATCTTTTAGGTCTAGAGTTTTATAGAATTTGGTCATTACCTCATACATAGAAACTCATTTATTACAATGTGGACCAATTTACTCAATATCGATTTTTCTATAATATGAAACTTTTAAAATAAAACATGCTTTCTTTTCGTATAAAATATTCATGACTTTAAACATGAATTATTCTTTACTTTACCCACCCATAAACCATATAAAAACATTTTTAAACATATGATGACCACAAAAATCTCCGTATTGGACATATAAATATTGAAAGAAATTTTTAGTCTATGAATGAAAACATTTTAACAAAGTTATAATATTTACATATGAAACATAAGCTCTTTAGATTACCTTATAAAATAATAATTTTCCTATAAAAGAATAGAAATTGTTCATAAATTATAAAGTTAAATTGTGCCATCATTTCCATGTCACTATTACATATAAATTAGCTCTCCCAACTACATAGGGAGTAACCTTAATGCTTGCACTTGGAATGACCCTTGTAATATATTCCAATAATCTCTTACGAGAAACCTAACCGGTTAACTTTTTCCCATTACTTAATGCATTTGAGAGCTATAACTTGGTCACCCACCTTATTTTTGCCACAAAACGACCCATAATCATAACAATTCCAAATAACCATAACATGATCATAACACATAAATTTTTCATAAAAGAAACATTCTTGGGGGAGATAAATATTTTATTTTTAAATCACTTTTCATTTTTAAGAAGTGACACACTAATAAATGAAAACAAATATTTGAAAATAAACTTGGGAACTTGTAAAGGAAGCATAAAATAAATAAGGTATCGTGAAATTGGTAAAATACTCTTATGCTGTATAAGTAAAAAAAAATCTTTAATAAAAATATTTGAAACTTGAAAAGATGAATTTTTTTTAAAAAAAGTCATATACCCAATGTGGGAAAGAGTTGTGTGATTTTACATAATGAACTAGATAATAAAATTAGATTAATTAATTACTTAATTTAGAAGATTTTCCACATATATTTTATTTATTACCACTTTATTATCTTCATTTACGACGATTTTGATGAGTTACAAATATCATAATCGTTGTTCCAAGAGCGTTTGTTTTATGGATTTATAGTCGGTTCCCTTGAGTATAAATATGTTAGTTCTTTTTCAAATGGAAAAAAAATACTTAAGTGGAAATAAATTATCTTAATATGATTAAGTAATTTTAAATTATCTCATAAATAATTTTGTTTTATGATATAAGGATGATTCATTAGATAAAGTATCAATGATACCTATTTGGTTTGTTTTTTGAATTTTTTCAACCATCACAAACTAGTATAATTTTATTTAATGTTATGTCTATAAATTAGTTCCATAAAACTAAAAAAGCTATAATATAAATGTTAAAATATATTTTAACCATAATAATGGTTTTATGGACCCCTTTTAAGGTGTTACAAAAAATGAAAACTCTCTATCCACAAAGGTGATGAATCGATATGTCATAGATGATGTTTTCATTTTTTTAGAATAAGAGGAGAAGAGAAGAGGTTTGATAATGGATATTACATTAACATAATAAAATTATAGTATATATATTATACTATATAAATCATTCTACTTTGGATAGGCTAGGTGAGTATATGGTAGAGTAAAAGGAAGAAATAAATAATTTAAAAGAGAATGAATGGAATATTTTACCTCTCGCTTGTTATCTCCTTGAGAACCTCCTTAAAGAACATGGTTTTGATATTTTGGTGAGACCAGTAGGTATTGAAATGGGTAAGAGGATTGGTATAAGAATATAGTATTATATAAAAAAATATACACGGGTTCCAAGGTGTGAGGAGAAGGGTTGTTGAGTGGTGATATTTATAGGGAGAGCAGAGGGGTGTTTTTATTATTTTATTCATTTGTTTATTATTTTGGTTTAAGACTATAAATAGTGTTGATTATTTTCAATAAGTATAGTAAATAGTGCATGTGATTTATAAATAATGGGTTCTTATAACATAAACTAATCATGAATTCCTATATTTAACTTATAATTTTTAATTACATAAATTAGTGTATTTCAATATTCAACAAAAAAAACTTTTTCAGAAAAATCCTATAAAATCAGCCTAACCATTTTTCAATTTGTAGATCTATATAATAGGCTACATTTTTTGAAAATAATTTTCTAAATATGAAAATTTCATTGTTTTACTTAAAATCATCATTTATTACAAAAAAATTGATTTTAATATTATAACCGATTTTATGACACTTTGAAAAATTAAATATGGTCTCATAAAATTATCTTATAATTAAAATATAACAAGATATTAATTTATCAATATATTTTATGATAGAAAAAAAAATTAAATCATTCTATTAATTATAAATTATATGTAATCATTTACATTTTACAAAACAACAAACAATTTATTTAGAATTTTTATAACATTTATCTACTTATTCCATGGTATAAATATATCATATTTTCATTTATGAGATACCTCAATTTTATTTATAATTTCATTGGTGAGGTTACAATTCTATTAGTATATATTCCTTTATTTCTATAAATACCAATTATTTCATTATATATTTATAGTGAATGTAACTATTTAATTCTCGAATGAAAAAAAAATATTCTATAAGTACCAGGGTTGTTACATTCTCCCCCCTCACCCACATTTTAGAAATTACATCCTTATAATTTTTTCACTTATTAAATAACTGAGGATATATTTCTCTCATTGCATTTTTATATTTCCATGTCCTTCTTCAACCATGTGGTTTCTATAAAAACCATAACTTGGTGAATTACCTTATTCCACAATACTTACTCTCTACAATCAAGAATCTGAATAAAATTTCCAAAATAAAATGTTCTCTTCAAAATAAAAAATATCGGGGCTCAGAATATGAGATGAATCAAGAACGTACATTATTAACAACGAAACATGAAAAAAAAAATTATGTACCTGGGAAAAACTTGGAAGCAAATCCACTCAGTAGGAAACTGATCTAACATTCTCCATGATTTCATAGGGTCCAAGGAATTGTGGACTCATCTTCCCCTTTTTACCAAAATAAATCACACTTTTCCATAGAGAAATATTGAGAAAGACATTATCACCTACCTTAAAATAAAGATACTTCATATGGTTATCTACATAAATGTTCTTCATGTTCTAATCCATCCTCAAGTGTCACTGAATCAACTAAACATTCTTCATTGTTGTTTCTGATGGTTTCATCGGGGCGCGTTCATTCGTCTATCAAGGACGTGCAGTTTTTTCCCCGCATTACCTTTATCCAAAGGTGGGTGACATTTGTCTCTTATTCAAGGATTATTTCTCCTTGATTGAAATGGTATGATGAGATGTCGGTTATTCCTTCCATAGATTCCTCCTCAGAAATCATCACCTAGTCCAGGTATCCCTTATAGATTAAGTCATGGTTCGTGAATCTCATTCCCAATGACATATCATTGTGGATGCGGGTTAATTACATGAATTATTTCAGGACATTCCATGAGGCCTTGAAATGGTGTCATCCTTATGTCGGAGTAGATGACGACATCAGGCATGTCGGGACATCTCTGGATGCATGGACATAGGGAAACCTAAATTCTTCATCATAATAGG
Organism: Viscum album; assembly: GCA_963277665.1. Lineage (NCBI taxonomy): Eukaryota > Viridiplantae > Streptophyta > Magnoliopsida > Santalales > Viscaceae > Viscum > Viscum album. Next base: position 1,121,750,305 of record OY728120.1, read on the forward strand.
GAATCTCATCGGCATAGGACCCAAGGAATCCCACATCAGTCATGGAGTTTCTTATGCCAAAGGCATGTCTCTGAGGTTTTCCCCATATTCCCATGTTTAACAAGGGGTATGCCATGAGTTTAATGTCTAGTAGAGATAGTTACTAAAAAGGCATGCCTTCTGAGGTTTTCCTTAGGAATCTCATGTTTAACACGAGGTAGGCCACGAGTTTAACATCTTGTAGGGTCGGTGAGGAGTTGATGGAGTCAGGGGAGGATTCCCCCTGTGGGTCCTCTTAAGGCAGCGGGGTCAGCGATAAGTGGATAGAGTCTTGGGAGGATGCCCTCTGCGCGGCCTCTTGAGGTGGAGGGGTTGGAAAGGAGCTGATGGACCATAGTCTTCATGCACCCAATGGTATTCATCCTCTCACATATGAATGAGAGGGTAATCACATGGGTGATGCCTAAATTTTCCCGACATATTTGTTCTACTCGCTAATGAAGTAGAAGAGATTCATGTTGGGTTCAACATTTATATTTATGAAACATTCATAGGGGTGTGCACATCCATCTGTTGAGTATGCACAGTTGTTTCCCCGCATTCCAGCTTTCCAAAGGTGGGTGGAAACCATAGATTATTCATGGAAATTTTCTCCTTGATCGAAATTGGATGATGGTATGTTGGTTCTTCCTTCCATATATTCCTCTTCGGAAATCGTCACCTAGTCCGGGTCTCCCTTATAGATTAAGTCATGGTTCGTGAATCTCGTTCCTAGTGCCATTTCTTTGTGGATATCGGATAATTACACTACTTTTTTAGGAAATTCCATGGGGTCTTGACATGGTATCAACCTTATGTCTGAGTAGATGACAACATCAGGCATGTCAGGGCATCTCTGGATGCGTGGACATTGGGGAACCAATATTCTTCCACATAAGAGGATATCTCAAGGGAGCAGGACCTGAGGAATCCCACGTCAGTCTCAAGGTATCTTATGCCAATGGAATGTCTCTGAGTTTTTCTTCAGCTTCCCATGTTTAACATAGGGTATGCTATGAGTTTAACTTCTAGTAGAGATGGTTACGCCAAAGGCGTGTCTTCTATGGTTTTCCTCAGGAATCTCAAGTTTAACACGAGGTAGGCCGCAAGTTTACCATCTTGAAGAGATGGATTGATGATGATCAGAATGTCCTATAGAGATAGATCATATTGGTACATCCCTAGGAGGGCTCTCCAGGAGTGTTTACCGGATAGATGAATCATAAAACACAATAAGAGAAAACCCAGGATGGTGTGTCCCAAAAAGGAAAGATGTCACCCCGTGAAGGCTGATATGAACACCACTAAGGGTGGATCAAAGAGTGTACCCCCTAGAAAGGGGAGAACCCCAAGGTTTACATTTTTCTGGGATTGAACCTCATATAGGTTTCCTACGTACCCTGTGTAGATGACAAGAATCAGTCCAAACAAAGGAAGATGAAAAGTGTGAATCACATGACCGAAATTCAGAACGCAATGAGAGTGGAATGGAGATGGAGGATAATTGTTGACTGTGTTCAAAACACAGCATCTGTATCGCATTATCCTGAAATGGGGACAAACAAATGAGTGTTGACTGTTGATCATGTTTGAAACACGGGACCTGACTCAAAGTGTTGTCCAAAGTCTTACGGGGAATTGGCCCAGGATGGTAGGTGGGCCGATGCAGCATGGGACCAGGCCGTTAGGGGGTCCCTTAAGACATGAAAGAGGATGATTATCTGAATAAAGGACACATGGAGCATGAGTTGGGGTTATGGAAGGCTCCAATGGTTTACAACACTTTTGAAATTACGCCATTGTAATCATGGCATGAGGAATCTTATGCTTAGCACATAAGGCATCTCTTATTTGGAACAAGAGGCATCCTATTATTGAATGATAGGGAATTCTACAGTTTAAAGTCAGGTAGTGAGGACTATTTGTGTCTTAGGCTTGGAGCATAAGGCATATATTATTTGGAGAAAGTGGTGTCCTATATTTTTTATATAGGGTGTATTGAAGTTTATAGTCATGTAGAGAGGACTGTTGGCATATTATACTTAGCGCATAAGGAATCTATTGTTTGGGGAAAGAGGAATCTCATATTTGTCTTATAAGGTGTACAACAGTTTATAATCATGTAGTGAGGACTATTAGGCATCTTATGATTGGAGCATAAGGCATCTCTTTTCTGGAGAAAGAGGCATCCTATGTTTGTAACATAGGTAGTACTACATTTTATAGTCATGTAAAGAGGAAAATTAGGCATAAGGTGCCTAACAATGGTTGGTGTTGGGACTTGCACAAGAGCAGCCCTTTCTAGTGGATCCAGACATTGGAGTCAGCTGATAGGGTTCAGATAAGTTTCTTGAGGAATGGTTCGACTCAAGGTACTTGGGGAATTGATGATGAGAATCTCAACTCACAACATGAGAAATGAACCAAGAGGAATATGTCAACCCAAGGTGTTTTATGGTGTGCGAAGGAGTATCTCATATCAAGGTATTCCATTGGTGGAATGTAGATGCTCATAAGGATGCAATGGAAGGTTCCCATTTCCCATACCGAAATGTTCGTGGTGCGACTCTCCATTTTTCATGGGGATGAGGGAGGGTAGCGAAGGGAACGGCCCAGAAGGTCGGGACTGTAGCCCGGAACTGAGCCCGAGCAGGGGTGTTAGGGCATAGACCCAGCGGTATAGACCGGTGGGCATGATGTTTGGAGCCTCATGAAGGATAGTACTTTGTGGAGTAGTTTCACAGAGGAACTTTGTGGAGAACGGGGGCTCGTGAAGCATGGGGTCTCTCAAAGTAGCTTCGTGAAAGAAAGCTACTCGCGGAGCATGGACTCTAGGAGCATAGAGTCTCACAGAGCGAAGCATATCATGAAGAAAAATGACTCAAAGAGCCAAAAGGTCCACAGATCAAAGAATCTCATGGAGAAAATCCTCTCACGGAGCAAAGCCTCTCACATAGTAAATCCTCTTGTGGTGAAAAGCCTCTCATGGAGCAATGCCTCGTAGAGACATTTACGAAGGGAATCACTTCGTGGTACCCTAGAGCTCTGTGAAATGGGAGATCATCCTCCCAAGGGGTGGTGAAACTATCCTTATGAAGGGGGTTGAGCTGGGTATTTATAGGCAATGGAGGTTGGTGGAGTGTGCTGCAAAGCATAAATGTGCGCTGCAAAGCACAAATGCCTGCCACGAAGCAAATCATGCTCCAAAACTGGAGGGAATTCCCTTGAGTTTCTCATAATCATAGAGCCAACCATCATCGAGCTTCATAGAACTCCCAGAGGCTCTAGTCAAGTTACCTAAATTTATTCTTAACCATAGAGTTGACCGTCGTTGAGCTTCTTAGCACTCTCGGATTCTCCAGTCATGTTCCTCTACTCCGTGATCGCGGAGGGAGCTTCGCGTATGGGCTCTGCGAACCAGTTTACCAGCCCAAATTCAGATCTCCATTACTATTAATCTGTAACTTCGTTCAGTCCCTACGACCTTTCAAATAAAATCTTTTGAAATGGGATACGACCTTGGATATTGTATAGAAGCATTTAGAAAATTTTTTGGATGCATTTTCTGATGCCAACAATTGTTTAATCTTCCAATTCTGGCCCCATAAACTTTATTTAACCAAATTCATCCCAAAATAATAGAGCTTGACACTGATTTCCATATAATTCTTCAAAAGGTTCCATATGTGTACCTGAATTAAAAAAAATTTTATAAAAAACACAACCAATGAAATATATTGATCCCAACTTCCATAAAAATCCATTGAACAAGCTTGAAACATATTATCCAATGTGTGAATTATTGCCTCTGACTATCCATCAGATTGAGGATGAAAAGGAGCGTTAAATTTTAATTTAGTTCTCAATGACCACTGAAGATCTTTCCAAAAGTTATAATTGAACCTGCGATCACGATCAGATACAATGGAAATAGGAACTCCATATAACCTGAATATCTCATTGAGGTATAGTTGAGAAAGGTGATATAAAGTCATATTATCTTGAATATGAAGAAAATTTGTAGATTTAATCAGTCTCTCAATAATAACCCAAATTTCATTGTTACCTTTAATTATTTTTGGTAATCCAACTATGAAATCCATGGATATATTTTTTCATTTCCAATTTGGGACAGGAAAAGGATGAAGCATCCCCTTCAGTAATTATCATTCTTCTTTTTAACTATGGAGAAGTCAAACAACTCATGGTAAAGTCAAAAATATATATTCTCATTCCATCTGTCTAGTAATACTCTTGAAGGAATTTGTACATCTTAGTGCTTCTAGGATGAACAGAAAATATAGAACTTTGAGCTTCAAATAATAACTCTTTCTTCAAATATAAATCACATGGCCCACATAATCTATTTCTAAATCTCGAATCAAAATCTTTATCAATGTTAAATTCTATAAACTTATCATTTTTAACCAATTTTCCTTTTTTTATAACTCATGATCTTATTTCTATTGTTTATTAATTCTATCTAAAATAGATGATTTCACAAACACCTAAAACAAAAGAGAGGAATTTCCAATAAAAACAATTGCCAAGCTAAAATTCATCAAATCATTAACCAAGGGGTCATGTTCTAAACATAACATTGTTAATGTAGCCTGAGTTTTTCAAAATCAAGTCATATGCCACTATTTTTCTTTTTCAATATGGTAATTAATCATGAAATAGTAATCCTTTATCAATTCGGACCATCTTCTCGGCCTCATGATCAATTCCTTCTATGTGAATATATACTTCAAATATTTATGATCAGTATATATTTCACACTTTTATCTATATATATGATTTCTAAATATTTTTGAAGAAACAAATCACATCTCCTAATTACAAATCATGTGTCGGATAATTTAACTCATGAGATTTCAGTTTTCATAAAGTGTGAGTAATTACTTGATCATTATGCAATGGAATGAAACCAAGTCCCTTTAAATAGGCATCACTATATATGATCAACTATCCATTTTTTGAAGGAAGATCCAAACCAAGAGCATTCTCCAATATGATTTTCAATTCATAAAAACAAACATCACATTCTATTTTCCAAATAAACTTAACCCATTGATTTTGTCAACATGGTTAGAAGGATAGATAACTATGTAAATTTTTTAAAAAAACATTAGTAATAGCCCACTAATCCAAGAAAACTATCAATCTCAGCAACATTTTTAGGGATTTTCCATTCATCAACTACTTTATTTTTGAAAGGTTAAACTCTTATTACTTCCTTATTTACAATGTTCCCAAGAAAATAAATCTATTGTAACCAAAAATCATATTTTATAAATTTCCCATATAACTTATTTTCTTTTAGGGTTTACAAGGAAATATTTATATGTTTTTCATGATCCTAATAAATTTTTTAATTAAATAAAATTTCATCAATAAAAAAATAAAAACTTATTCAAATATTCATGGAATATCTTATTCATAAGATCCATAAATACTACAGGATAATTTCTCAAAAAAAGGGCATAACAATAAATTCATAATCCCCAGATCTATTCTAGAATACATTTTTCTGAATGACATCCTCCTCCAACTTCAAGTGATGGAACCTAGATCTCAAGTCAATCATTTAAAAATAATGATCACCCTATATCTAATAAAATAAGTTATCAATTTTATTAAAAGGATAATTATTATTAATAGTGATGTTATTCTATGCTCTATATTCAATACAAATCCTTATAGAACCATATTTATTTTTATAAAACAAACTAGGGGTACCCCAAGGTGAAGTACTTGGATGAATTAAACATTTATCTGGCAACTATATAAACTAAATTTTCAATTATAGATGTTCTACTTGAGACATTTGATAAGGGGGTTTTGAAATAGATTTAGAGTCAAGGACTAAATCAACAGTAAACTCACCCTTTTGATTAGGTATAATACTAGGAAACTCATTTGGAAGAACATATCGATACTCATTTACCACCAACAAATCATTAATATCAATAGCTCCCTTTTTTCAATAATAGGTTTATGATGACGTTCATTTCCATATTTTAACTGTTTATTTGATTCTTGATATGTTATCAATGGTATGTGTTCATTATTGTATAAAAAATGAATTTCCAATTGAAAAAAACATCATATATATATAATAAATCATAACATGGTGAATAAAAATCCAATCCATGTCAAAAAAACATCAAATTCTACCAGAGACAAGAAAACAAGGTTTTCAATGAATTTCTTTCTATAAACATTGATATAAATATTCTTATAATTTTTTCCCTTAAAATATCCCCTAGATGTTCTTACCATAAGCTCTAACTTCAATTATTGAGCTAAAATTTCCAATTTATCAAAAAAATCTCATAAATTAAAGAATTTGTAGACCCTGAATCAAAAAAACATTATCAAAATCTGAGAAAATAATCAATTTACCTGATACAACTTCACTGTATGGCCAAAAATCTGCTGAAGTAGTTGAAAATCATTTCACCAGCCCTTTTGGTTTATAGTATGGATTCTTTCCATCATTAGAGTTCATATTCAGAAACTATTTTTCATAATCACCAGTCTCATTACCTTAAAAATATTTTACTATCTATATATCAGAATTTTTCATACCACAAAAATGATATTTTTCATTGAAATTGTGATCCATATACCAAACCTACCAAATTAAAAACACTTACCAGACTTAAAAATGCATTCGTTAGTGTATTTTTCTACCACAATTATGAAAAATAGAAAAACTAATTTTCTTACCATCAAACTTCTTCAATGAATTCATTCTTTCTTCCTACCACCTTAACAGCTTTTTTATTGGTTTTTAAAGAACACATAATCATTGAAAAACACTATTTCTACCTTTTGTGCATATCAAACAAGTTTTTTGTAAATTTTGAATTTAGGAGAAGCCAATGCCCATTGATATTTTGGCTTCAGTAATTAGTAAAAACGAATGGTTTTACTCTCAAGGTCTCAGATAGAATTTGGAGTGTACCTTATCAATCAAGTGAATTTTTATTTGTGTGAATCCATTTAATCCTTCTATTTTCTCAATTATAATAAATATTTTTTTATTCTATGTTGATATTCCTTCTTAAAATATATCTCAAGGAAAATATTTTTGAATTCATCCCATTCCAAATCATAAATTTCCTCCCAATCACTAATATTATTGACCATTGATCACCATTATTCTACTTCACCTTAAAAATTGTAAATAGAAATACTAACATCTTCTTGGTATGAACACCCTCTAACAACAAAAACCATTTCTAGGTATTTAATAAACCCTTTATCTACCACTATTTAAGAAGATCCACTAAAATCCAGAGGGTGTTTCTTTATAAAATGTTTCACCACTCACATATTTCTTTGAGGTCAATCTAGATAACATCATGCATGGATTTCACCGTCATTTATAGCCTACAACAACTGATCCATTATTGTAAAAAAAACTACTTGGTTCCAATTCCCACTATTCTAGGATATGAATTCAAAAGGATATCATCTTCTTAGTGACTTCCTTCTTCAGTTTCACTATTTCTTCTGTAGAAAATAATTCTGAATATAAAATATTAGGAAAAAACATGGTAATCATTAAATGATATATAATTTTAACTTAATATTATATTAAAAATCATATATGGGTATTCTATTAACATTATTCTAACCGTTAAATTTATTTATGCATTTATATGAAACCAATTGGAACGATCCAACATTAAACATTACATAATCTAGTTAACTCAACTAGAATTCACTTTCATGCATTCCCAAATATCTTTTAGGTTTAGAGTTTTAGTTAATTAGGTCAGGAACTCATACATAGAAACTAATATATTACTAATTAGACTCATATACTCAATATCCATTTTTTCCACAATATGATACTTTTAAAATAAAACATGTTTTCTTTTTATTTCATAACCTTGTGGATTTAAAATTGAATTATACCTTTACTTTACCAATCCATAAATGCTATGAAAAAAAATTTCAACTCATGGGATTGGCATGAAAATATAAATATAGGATATATAAATGAAGAAAAAAACCAATAGTCTATGAATGAAAACATTTTCACAAAGTTATATCTTTTACACATAAAACATAAGCTCTTTATCTTACCATCTGAAATCATAAGTTTCCTATAAAACCATAAAAAGTATACATAATTTATAAATGTAACTTGTGGGATAATTATATTTTCATGATTAAATATAAATAATATCTCATGGTTTTATAGGGAGTAATCATCATGGTTACACTTGGAATAACCAGCGTAGTATATTCCCATAATCTCTTAGGAGAAACCTGACCGGTTAACTCTGTACCTTTACCCAATGCATTGGATATCTATAATGGGATCACTATTCATAAATTTATAATGGAACTATCCATAATCATAACAATTCCAAAGACCCATAACATAGTAATAAAAAATAAATATTTCATAAAAGAAGATTTGTTGAGAAAAATAATTTTTCTATTTCAAAATCACTTTTCATTTTTAAGTATCCATGTACATATAAATGAAAAAAATATTTTAAAATAAACTTGTAAACATATAAAATAAATAATTAATCAATAAATTGGTAAAATTATCTAATTTATTATAAGTATAAAAACGTTTCTTTAATAAAAAGAGTTGTAACTTGACATGAGGATGTTTTTAAATGAAAGTCTCTTACCTTATGTCTGAAAGTGTTCTGTACTTGTACATAATGTCTCGGATAATCAAATTATATTTATTAATTACATCATTCAGAAAATTCTTCAAATATATTGTATTTATTACCATTTTATTATGTTCATTTATGGACATTTTGATGAGTTATAAATATCATAATTGTGGTACTTGGAGTGTTTATTTTATGGATTTTTGATCAGTTCCCTTGAGTATAATTATGGAAGTTCTTTGTAAAATGGAATAAATACTACATAAGTGGAAATAAATGGTATTAATAATATTTCATATTTTTAAATGATCCCATATATCATTTTTTTGGATATAGGTATGATTCCTTAGATAAAAGTTTAATGACAAATATTTGGTTTGTTTTTTTGGTTTTTTTGACCATCGTAAACTAGTTTCATTTTATTTAATATTATGTATACAAATTAGTTAAATAAATTTAAAAAAGATGTAATATACATATTAAAATTTTTTTGAACTATAATAAGGGTTTTATGACCATCCTTTAATGTGGTAAAAGAAAATAAAAACTCATTATTCACAAAGGTTTTGAATCAACACATCACGAATGATGTTTTAATTTTTTTTAGAATAAGAGGAGAATAGAAGAGGTTTGATGATGGATATTACATTAACATAATAAAATTATAGTATATGTATGATACTAGAGTTATCATCCCACTTTGGAAAGGGAGGGATATGATAAGTTAGAATGAAAGAAATAATATAAAAGAAAACAAATAGAGTATTTTACCTCTCGAATGTGGTCTCTTAAAGAAACTCCTTAAGAAACTTGGTTTTGGACTTTTGGTGATACCATAATTTATTAGACATTGTTATTAGGCTTGGGAAGGGAATTTGGAGGAATTTATACAAGCAACATTATTTATATGTGTGAGTTGAATCGGTGGTGAGGGGGTCTCTATAGGGAGTGGAGAGGGGTGTTTTTAATTATTGTATTCATTTATTTATTATTTTAGCTCAATATTATTAAAAGTGTTGATTCTTGTGACCAAGTATAGGAACTAGTGAATTCAAGTTATAAATACTGGGTTATTACATCATACTGGACTAAATAATTCATGTATTTAACATATTATGTTAAATAAAGTAAATTATTATATTTCACTATTTACAAAAAAACAACTATTTTACGAAAATAAAAACAATTCACCGAAACCATTTTTCAATATGTATATTTCAAAAATAGACCCCATTTTTTTAAAATAAATTTCTATATATGTGAAATTTAATTTTAAATTAAAATCAAAATTTATTATAAAAATACTAATTTTAAAATTATAACTAATTTTAGGAGACTTTGAAAAATTAAATAAGGTCTCATAAAATTATTTTATAAATAAAATAAAATAAAATATTAATTTATGAATCTATTTTATGAAATTAAAATATATTTTAAATCAATATATTTATTATAAAATTATAAATAAAAATTAACATTATATAAAAACACTAACACATAATTTATCATTTTTAAAACATTTATTTACTTATTCCATGATATAAATATATCATATTTTCATTTATGAGATACCTAAATTTTATTAATAATTTCATAGATGAGTTTACAACTTTATTAGTATAGATTCCAGAATTTCTATAAATACCCCTTATTTCACTATACATTTATAGTGAATGTGACTATTTAATTAAAGAAAGAAAACAAATTATTCTATAAGTACATGGGTTGTTACAACTCTCCTAATAATTTATATTATTTACTTTAACTAGTAATATAATTCCCATAAATTTTCATCTATTTATTATATTTCTACCAATGCTGTTACATTAAAGCATTTCACATATTCTAGATCTTCTTATGGAATTATCCTTTTATTGAATTCCTTATTATTGTAGAAATGAAATATTTTACAATATCAAAGATTATATTTACATTTAAAAAACATTATATTATAATTTATATTGATTTTTTATTTCATTAAAATGTTCTCCAATTTTAATTCAGTTTCATTATGAGAAAATGGCTTATATTACACAATATTATTTTTCTGTTCTCTCTTACCAAGGTCGGTGTAATATCATATCAAAATTATCTTTCATTTATTTATAATTTCCTCTTTTCTTCTACATTTTCAAATTATTTAATTTATGAAATCTATAATCTTCAAATTTAATTATTCAAATTATTCATTTATAAACATTTTCATTAAATTTAAAAAATTTCTAATATATTTTTAATGTATTTTTTCATGAAAATTTTCATTTTAATGTACAAGACTATTTTTTTTCTATGAATTACTTACTATTTAATTTTTTATTTTATAAAAAACAAAGTTTAATAGTCTCATATAATGCACGGGTGGAGTACTATTTTTATCAAAATTCAGGTGGACTCATTTTAGGGTCGTTCTTTCTCACTACAGTAGTCTTATTCCTCTCACATGGAAGCCTTAACCATTTGTTTCTTTGCCTCGGTGGATTCTAATATTATATTACCATATTCATCCACCCTTAGGTATTGTCAGCTACTACTTTCAATCTCTCTACATCATATTTTCATTTTCATCTTCTCACCATTCATCCCCCCATTATGTATATATTTGCAGTTTTTCTTTTTCTAGATTTTTCACACAACAATGTATGTTATAATTGATAAATTTTGATTTTGACTTGATTATTGAATCATTCCCTCCATTGATAATATTTTTTAATCTCTTCACTATTATTATTTTTTGTTCCAATTATTCATGCATATGAGGTATTTTTTAATTGTTCTATATTTGTGTTGAGGTATGATTATATAATTATTTGATAAAATATTGTTTAAACTAATTTTAATTTACTGATTAATATGTATTTGAGGTATTTTTTTGGATTGGAATTAGTGATTTGATTTTACAAATTATTATGAATTTTAATTATATTTAGGTGATCTGAATAATTACACGATACATTTTAATTTTTTAATAAATAATGATAATTAAATATTTTTAAAGAGATGTTTTTTATAAAATATATAGTATTTACTTTATTTTGGAAAATATTTATGATATTTTTTAATTTTTATTTATAAAATTAATTTTGAAATAATACTAACTTATTTTTAATTTCTTATATTTCTTATACATGATAATGAGTCAAAGTTGGATTACTACACTTCAATTAAGTGATGAATATGTGTAAGGTGTCAAGGTTTTTTTATAATTTTTTAAACGAGAAGTTCAAAATTATTCATGGTTTAAATCTAAGTTGCCTCCCTTGGATTTAAATGATGAAACTATGTATAATTTCATATCTATTATTCATGACGATTTGTAATATGATAAGTTATAAAAAATTGAAGAAATGATCGTTGATATTAAAGTAATGGTAATTGAAAATGAATTGACAATTGAGCATCTATAAGGAGATTATAAATAACCATTATATATCTATTGTATTAAATTTATAGTTTTGTTGATAGTTTTAATATTTATTAACTTTAATGAAAAAAATTGGATGGAGTGACAATACTTTTACATATTTTCTATAATTCTTGAAATAAACTATTATAAAAGAAAACGGTCTTCCCAAAATACATTATAAAGTGAAGAAAATATTATACTTGATGGGATTAGGGTACAATAAAATACATTCCTTCCTGAATTAATTTGTACTATATAGGAATGAATATGAATTTCTTCTTAGGTTTCCTATATTTTAGACGTCATAGTATAATATTAGAGAAAAATCATCAGCTAATTTTATAGTTACAGAGACTCATGCCCTAGAATTTTGGAATCTTTCTAAAATTACTCATTTTATATGATTATTTTAAAATTAAAATGATTAAAAAAAATATGGCATGAATATGAGTGAATATGTGATGGGAAATTATGTCATCAAGCATATTTTCTACAGTTTGAGAAAATTGTTCAACAGTATCCTATATTCGGGAATAAATTTATAAATCTCAAACTTGGAATTTTAATGTATGTAATAAATCCATATCGAATCCTAAGTAGAACACATAGTATATGGTCTATTTTATTGGTAATTTATAACTTATCTCAATAATTTTGTATGATGAAAAAATATTCCATATTAAAATTAATGATCCCTAGTCCAAAACAACCTAGAAATGATATTGATGTTTTCTTTTCAACATTAATTGATTATTTAAAACACTTAAAGGAGGAACTTATTTGGGTGTATGATTCTCATAAAATAGAATATTTTTAAATATATAAAATGATTATGTTCACTATAAATGAAATCCTAGCATATTGAAATTTTTTTGGATATATTGTTAAGGGTTATAAATCTTGTCCAATTTGTGAACAACAGAATTCATATTATTAAGATTTATATGGGAAAAAATGGTTTTCATGGTTCATTTAAGGTTTTTATCTATGTATCATTCTTATTAGAGATTAAAAATGGAATTAACATCTCATAATAATTTGATATTTCTCGAAAACCATAGTCCACCGATCAATATTTTGAGTGGGTGAAAAATTTTAATGTGACATTCGAGAAAACAAAAAAAAAGTAATGATAGAAATATTTGGAAGAAACTGTGAACATTTTTTGAGATACCATATTGGAGATATAATGAGTTCAAACATAACATTTATTTCAATAACATGAAGAAGAATATATTTGACATATTGATTCAAACATTATTTGATATTAAAGAAAATATTAAAGATTGGTTGAATGCAAGATCATATTTACTCTCAATGGGCATATGTTTTGATTTAGATCTCATTCCAAATAGAAGGTGAACATTCATACCATCATCGTGTCATAAATTATCCAAGAGAGATAAAATTATATTTTTTAGTGTATTAATTATATCAATGTTCCATAGGTTTATTCATCAAATGTAAATAATTTTGTGCCTTTAAATGATTAGAAGTTGATGAGTATGAAATCTAATGATTGTCATGTCATGATGAAACAACATATACTTTTTCAATTGTATAAAATATTTCACATATATATATGAATGATTATCATAAAGGTGTGTTATTTTTTTAATTCATGTTTTAATAAGGTGATTGATCTAAATGCTTTGAACAAATTGTATAATGAGGCCATTTCTATGTGTTTAAAATTAGTAATGTATTTTCCTCCATCTTTTTTTGATATCATGGTTCATTTAATGGTTCATTTGGTGTGAGGAATAAAGATTTTGAAACCTTTATATCTATTTTGGATATAACCTTTTGAAAGATATATGAAGATATATAAGGGGTATGTTAAGAATCCATATCGACCTACATCATCCATTGTTCAGAAGTATATTTCCAAGATAATTATAGAGTTTTATATAATTTACATGTCTTCAGTGGACACATTGGTTTGCCTACATCTCACCATGAATGATTAAATTATGAGTAATAAGGGATCCATGGATTGAAAGTAAAATTATTGATTGGTCAATAGATAAATAAAGTGCATTTATAAATCTTGAATAACATTGATGATGCTCATTAATATATAAAATTACATATTAATGTGTTAAAGCGATCTAATTCAAAGAATAATGATATTTTTATTTTTAATGAGTATAAGAAAACTTTCTTCCATTGTTTAAAGAGATTGTCCTTGGTAGAATAAATACATTAAAAACAATGAGATCATTAGTGGGCGGTATAAGTTTGAATTTTATAACATGGTTAAGGTATGACATTAATGGATATATATTTGCAATAACATATTTAGACAATATATATAAAGGTTAGAGTTATAGTGTATTCATGTTCATATGAGCAATGCATTTTTTGAGCACCATAGTCCAAAAATCAATCTCTGCATCAAGTTCATATTATGGATTCATTGAATAAAAATAGGAGGTTTATTAAATTAAATTTCAAGCTCTTATGTTTAAATATAAATGGTTTATTGGTAATAATAGTCTCATACATGATGAATTTGAAATGAAATAAGTTGATCTAAATAGATTGGAATACATTTTTCATCATTTTATCGTGGAAACGCATGAAAAAAAAGTATATGTTCTTTATAAATATGATATAATTGATCTATTATTTTTCAAAGAAAAAAATATTATCTTCGTGATGATAAACTTGATAAAAATTTTGATTTATTTGAGATCCCTACTTTAATGGAAATATTAACAGATTATATTTATGATCATATCATATACATGGTCTTTTCCAACTAAAATTATCATGATGAAGTAATTTGGGAAAATAATCCTTTAGTACATTACTAATATTACTGGTAACATATATTTATTTCTGGTTTACTTTTTATAATTTCAAAAAATGTAAGATATATTGATTTTATTTTCTTTATTAAAATACATATTATAACTAAAAACATAAAGTGTTTAATTAAAATATATTAGCTATGCTTATTTTACCATGTTTTCCCTTAAGTAACTTATCTTTTTGTTCATTTTTCTGAAAACAATTATTTTAATCAAACATTTAAAAAAAATATAAATATTTTATAAAATATTATATTCAAAAAATATTCTATTTTGTGTAAAAATTATTTCTTAAGTTCGATAATTTTACTATTCATGCACCATTTTTGTATTCCTTTTTGTTATTTCATATCTTCTTATATCTAAATAATGTTGTTAAATCTTAATTAAATACTCAAATAAATATGAATAAAAATATGGTCAATTAAGTTTACTTTTTGATGTATCATTTTTAATATATCAACATTTTAATAGTTTAGGTGTAAAAATAGTGTTATATGTTGGTGTATTCTCATTATTAACACACCATTTCTGGAATTTTTATCATTTTTTATATAATTTTATATATCATTAATGATTTTATAATTTTATTTAACTATAATAAATATGAATAAAAACATGTTTAGATTTATTTACTTTGAGTTTGTTATTGGTTAATTTTTTGTTAACATTTGTATGTAATAGTTGTATTTTTATTTTTTTTGTAATAATTTCTTCTCAATTTGATTTGTAGGATAATTACAAATCAAACCTATAATCATCCACATGATTCTATAAAGGATTGTACACATACCTCTGGGGAGGAATATACACAGTCTATCATTAATGAGCCTCCTCGTCCTTCTATACGAGAGACATATATTTCCATGCGGGCAAAAAAGAGTTCGAATAAGTCATAAATACATGGAAAAGGATTCTCTTTCTTTATCATGATCTTTTTAGGATCATGGTAAGTAATGAAAAGGCAAACTAAACCATATTTATTCTTAAAATATAGGACTGATGCACCCAAAGGTGAAGCAATATGGCGTATGAACCCTTTATCCAGATTCTCCTGTAATTGATTCTTCATATCCAAAAGTTCCACAATAGATATTCTATATGGAGTCTTGTATGTTATAAAATAACCATGTATAATCTTGACTGAAAATTCAACCTCTCATCTAGGAGGAATACTGTCAAATTCTTTGAGAAGCACATCAACATATTCCCCCACAATGGGTATGTCTTTAAGGTTTATCTTTTCCTTATACTCAATCATTTGAGCTAGATATTATTGCTTGTTGGGAAATAATATTCATTCAAGAGTTATTGGTGCTAAATAATATCAATCCTCCTTCTTCAAATTATACATAATAATAAGACAATTTATGATATGGATATTTAATTCCATATTGTGGAAATTTAGGTTTTCTCTATATAAGTAAATTCAATCCAATCCTATAATTGCATCAAATCCCACTAAAGGGAGTATCACAAGGTTAATTGGGATGTTCATCCCCCAAATTTTATAGGTGAGGATTTATATAAATTGGATTCAATAAATAAACTATTTTTATTTTTCAATAATATCTCTATTTCCATACTTTTTGGTAGTGTTTGAATAGTTCTACTAAAATTTTGTTATATCAAAGAATGTGTAAAACTATTGATGATAACCCTACCATTCACTTTTTGATTCCATCTCTAACCATTGTATTCAACCAACATAGAATTAGGGATAATATTTTTCAAACTATTAAACACATAAAGAGGAAACCAATAACATTAAAGGCATAAATTATAAATGAAATGTTTTTCATTAACATCTAAATTTCTATTTTTCAATACATATTATCCATGATCTATTTCCTAACATATAATCTTATTGAAATTTTGACATTAATAATGGTTTGTTATGACCTTGTGAATTTACCAAATCATGTCCCTCGAGAGTGTCAAACCAGGTCTACAGCAAGGTCCATTGTTGTGAACCAGTTCCAAATTGAGTCTAGATCAATACAATGTTTTTCGGTGTCACATATAGGTACATATTTTCTAGATCTTCATCCACTTGTAGAATTCATATGTGGATATATTTTTTTGTAAACCACTTACTCTATACTTTAATAAAACTTCAAGATGTTTTTTATGTTTAATATTATCCCTAATCCTTTCTCTAGAGTTTTCTATTCGCAATACCAAAAATAAATAAACATTCATCTGATACCAACTATAGTGATCTAGAATTTTCTCTAGTGTAATATAACTCATACCTATCGAGGAATTACATGGGAGAATACACATCCTGAGAAGGACACACCACCATCCCTAATGGAATCCCTTTCCTCGTGAAACCCTTGGGCAGAGAGCCATGATTCATCCAAAACTCACACATTAGATTTCCCAAGGATCAAATAACCATAATTTCCTCTGATACCAACTATGAAAACCATTATGTTTTTTAAAAATTAATTCATTATTTATTAAAAAATGGTAGACAAAATAAAACTTAGTAAATCAATATGTATAGTGTCTTTGAGTAATTAGGTACATTTAATAATAACTTAGAAATAGGTGTCACATCAAAATTCTTGATAACTACCTTAATAGGCTCACAATATTCAACCATTCTTAAAACTGTGTGGGATAACCTGGGGGACATACATAATAAAGCGGTGATATAAAAATCACAGTAAGTTAATAAATGAAGCATAACATGGAGAAATTATTACATGTTAGAAAATAGGAATTTTAATGGGACAAGAGGGGGTGGGAATCATAAACATGAAAATTGAGATGTGATATATCATGATAACATAAGGGAAATATGGGAATGTGACAACAAATTTAAATTTGACATCACAAGAATAATTTAAGGTTAACCACCAAGACATAAAAACAAAATGCGCTTAAAATAACCACCCTAAAACATTACATGTAATCTCATGAAAATAAACCATTACCTAATGCATTAGAGCGCTATCTAGGTGAACCCATCGTAATTACATCATGCACATGCATAAGGGTACCCCATAGATCATATAACATAAGATCATATTTCATCACATTTAATCCCATGATTAAGGATTTAGGGTTATATAAATGGAATCCCCAAATATATGAAGTAAGGTTACAACAAGGTAAATTACTTTGAGTGAAAATGGGTATGGGTATACACTTTAAAAATGACTAGAACAGAAAATCATAGTAACATTTCTTCAGGATAAATGTAGTTATTAAAGAAACATAAAATGGTTCAATGAGAGTGAAAGGGGTATCTTGTCACTTGGATTAAAAAAAATTACATTATTAACGATATTTTAGAATATAATCCAATATTAACATTTGGGAATAAATAGGAATAATTAGAATAGGGTTCTAGAATAAAATCTTGGCATGGAAAAATCACCGGATAATTTGAGCAGAATAACAGGGGAACCATATAAATCATGGAAGGAATTAAGGGGAGTTAAAATGTTTAATAATCATTTTTAAATAATAAGGGAAGAATTAGGGATGTGTAAAATCATATTCCATCAATATTAATTGGAAGAAAAGTGTATTCCATAAAAAAGGTGGTTGAAAAAAGTGGAGAAATAGAGGATCCCTTACTAAATTCCATCATAGTTATGGCTTAGGTAAATGATATAATGGGAGGGGATAAATTATATCTCATTTTTTGGGCATAAATTTTACAATAAAGTTCAATTTAAAAATTTCTTGAAATATAAAAAATTGATATTCAAATTTTTAAATACAAAGAAGGTGCTTGAATGGAAAATAAGAGAGAGAGGCCCCTTACCTTGAGATGGTGATTCTAAAAGATTGGGATGAGCTTATTAAGAGAGTTGGGTAACATTGGGAGGAATATATAGAGGGTATTGAATAGTAATGAAATTCTATAAGTTTTTTGAGTGAATATGAAGGGAATCTAGTGTGCATTTATGTAGGAAAAGAGAGGGGAGTTTTTTATTTTTTCCCAAACTTAGGTTTGGGAATCTATATAATAATGTAATAAAAAACCTTTACCTTGTTTTCTCACATGGTTTCTTATAAATAATAGTCAATTAATTTATTTTATTAGGAAAAAGCCTAAATTATTAAAATATTACACTTGGTTATTTGGTAGTGATTCATGTTCTTAAAGAAATTATTTTAAAACCTTGAAATTTAATATAAATTTTTATAGGATTCATAAAGGATTTATAAAATTAATAAAATAACATAAAAGAAAATTATTTTAAATTGGAAACATATATTTGGCCTTGTATACCCTTTATTTCATTTCTTAGAATTTTGGGTCATATGATGTCATAATGCGCAACGTATATTTAACCATATTTAGTTTTACCCAAAAATTTGAAGGTGAGAAAATTTGGAAAAAATAAATATTGTATAATTTAGACATGATAATTCCAAAAATAATATTTATTTTTTCAAAACAATTCTATAAATATCAATACTTTAACTTCTAAAACAAAATTCAACATTTATTAACAAATTATAGGAATTTTGATAATATCAGTTTTCAAACCCTTATAAAAATTACATTAGACTACATAAAAATTATATTATAATTTATATTTAAAAAACTATTTAATTTTATTATTATATTAAATTATTATTTATTTTTAAAACTCATGAATTCATCAAAAAGTATTATCCTAATTGAAATTTCATGTTACACAGAAAGAAAAAAATATCATATCAAATTAAAAATTATTTATAAAGTAATAAAAATAGGAAGTAAATATAATATTTATTATATTAAAAATACAATTTAAAAATTTATATTATTAGGGTATCGATACATGTCTCTATATTAAACCATCAAGCACTCTAAGGGTAAGATATGTGATGTTGATATTTCCATGGCGTGGTTTGGCGTATATGGTGTGGGATGTGATCTTGAAGATCTTGAACTTCCCCCATAAATGGTTTCACTTTTGTTTTATTTTTTGGATAACATATTTGTCTTGGTCAAGGGAAATCCCAGTGATTCTATCTTCCTTGGATGCTCTCATAAATGGGATTCATAGGGTATGATCTTTCTGGTTTAGATCATTAATTCTTTTGTTTGTGTTAATTAGATTTATCAAAACTATATATTTATACTAATCATATAACCACTATTCAATTTAAATTTTATCAATAGTTATGATGTTTAATGGTCTTTTAAATCCAATAGGATATAATAAAACGAAATAAGTTCATCTCTTTTTCATTACAAGAATAGCTCATTTGATTCAATCACAAGGTGAATTTCATTTATAAAATTTTGGGTCGTTAGATAGAAAACACAAAATATTCAATGTATTGTAGAATAAAATGAACATTACATCATCATGAGTTCATCATACTTGTTGAGTTCATTATCATAGCACATGAGTGCATCATCCTTGTATAAAACTTCATATATAATTGTTTTTTCTCCAAAAAATTTGTGTAATTAATAGAGAAAAAAATGGTCACTGAAAAAACAATTATAGATTAAATGATTTCTATATAATAACAGTGAAAATTAAAAAAAATATGTATCAAATAAACACTATAAAGAAATTAACTAAAAAAGGTAGGTAAAATTATGAGAAATTTTACAAAATAAGTAGTATGAAGTCACCTATTTGTGATGTCTACATAAATTTTGACACTATGTATTCTTCTTGTTTTTTCCCAAACAAATCTGTTTTCTCTTTTGAATATGAGAATTTTCGATAGTCCTAGTAAAAATGTAAAAATATAAATAAATAATGGATTAATAAGTATTTTAAATGAAATTGTAATTATCATCAGAAAAAATTCTTAGGGGATACTAGTTTATTGATAGAATATGGTATATTTCAAAAAACATAATAACCAAAATATTTTTTATTAATTTGTTACAAGAACTTTAGTAACATTGATAAAAATAAATAACGTGTCTTGATTTATGTTTTTATTGTGAAATATTATTATAAATACCCTAATATTTATCTAGGTGTAAATGTTGATATGATTTTTTTCCCTAGGACAGCCCACATACCCTGATTTTGATGATATTTAAATGAATATCTATTATTACATAATTTTCATAAAAAATTAATATAAAATGTATATCATGAAGTTTATTTGTAAAAAATATCATTTATTGTATTAAAAATTGATAGAAATCATCATGTGTGGTCATTTTGTTGGGTAACCATGCATTGAATCCAAAAAATAAATCTCTGAAGTATCTAAATTGACTACAATGGATAACCAATGCTTCCTTAAAACAAAATGTAATAAGTATTAAAAGGAATGAAAATATATTTTATATGATTAAATTATAAATTTTTTACCATAAATTTTGTTTGTTAGGAAGATTCGGTCATCTGTAATATTTCTTTCAAACATTGCATACAGATTGTCCACTATTAATTTATATTTCTTTATTTTCAATGAGAATAGATGTGTAGAAGTGATGTGAGGACTAATGAGTCAAAATTTATATTTATTGGGTTTTAACTTCAAATAGAATTGATACATGTACTAGAAAAAATGTGAATATAATTTAGTCATAATTAATATCTTGTATCAACTATTCAAAAAACAAGTTACGAAAACACACCTCATGTATACATTTAAAACTGAGACTCCTAGACAATTTTTCTTTAGGGTTTCAATTAAATTTTAAAAAATAACATAGTATGTAATGGCCTCTCCATATAATTTTTATTCAAAATCAATTATGGTTATAAAACCCCGTTTTAATGTTCTATCCACTTGAAATAATAATTTCAATAAATTTGGAAGTTGAATGGGTGAAGTAAAGGTACTTTCTAAAGATATTTTCAACTGGTTGGTAGATTATTTTGATTCTACCTTCCATTTCACCACCTTAATTTTCTCATTTTATAATAAAATTCATTATTTCATTTCTTTTTTCATTAACTAATAATGGTTTATCATAAAAAATAAATTTTAATGGAATACCTTCTTTTCAACATATATTTTTATAAGATCAAATGATTATTCTATGAAAGTTCCAATAGCAACCTCGACTGAATAAATATTAAAATCATTAATTTGAGAAGGTAGATAGGTGCTCATCTAGTGAGATACATGAATCCCCACTCCCACGTGATATATTGGATATTGTTTTGTGCGTATATTACATCCTTGTATATTTTACAAGGTACCCCTCATAATAATGTGGTGGGTGGGTGATAATAGATATAAATCAAAATATTTTTCACCCTATATAATTTTAGTATAGGAAAGGTATCGGTGTCGGCTTGATTCACATTTCATATAAACAATTATGAAAAAAAAATTGATTTCTTATTCTAAGACAAACTTTGAGTGGAAAGGATTGCCTCAATATTGGTTTGGGTGTGGGGATATTCATGTAGTTTTTATTATTTTGTTGTTTTTTCTCTTTGATTCATTCCTGTAACATTTCTAACAACTAAAAATTAAAATTAAGTGTTTCTTCTAGAGCATCTAATCATGCGTGTATATCACCCACTTTATTATCTTTATCCCCCTATTCATTACCTTTTTCAAAATATGTTCAGAGTGACACCCCAAAACCGACAACTCTGATGTGGTCATACAGTTCTAGCCACTTCAAATCTACTAATAGTATTTTTCCTCAGGTATAGCTAATGATGATTATTGTGTCTAAGTCAGATAAGAAATATAGGAAAATAAGTAATCATTGTTATTTAATACTTTTTTAAAGCACAATAAATATTTATTATATCATAATTACACATACATACTATACTTTTATTGTGTTTTCATCTATTGGTATCTTGTCTTTATTTACATGAGTCCATAACACGTGGCATATAATGGAAGTGGATTTTGATTTTGATTCATTAATCTACACATTAAAAAAGGAAAATAATTATGTTTTCATCTTAAGACACCTAAAAGTATTACTATTTATTTAAAATAAATAAAACAATTCAAATGAATCATACCCCATCCCAACTTTATGGTAGTGGTGTGTTTTATTTTTTCGTACATTTCATATTTTCAATACTTAGTTGCTATTTAATAAATTATAAATTATAAATCAAAGTGATTAATACATATAACAACCCTACTCTTTTTTCAACATATAAACATGATTCATTACATAAACATGAACTTAATACAACTATGAAGATCGAGAGGTCTAGTGTCTTGGTAAATTAGGAACATTACATGACAACTTAAGATATTAATTACAACTTCTTTATTGAAAAATTATTTTACATAACTATAACATTCCTTCATACTTAGCATTGCATGGGATAAACTGAGGATAAACATAAGAAAAGGGTGAGCTATAAAGCCCAGTAAGGGAGTAAACAAGGAATAATATGAATAATACAACACATGTTAGGAAATAGGCATAATAATTTAGCATAATAGAAACATGAACACAAAGTCATGATATAGGATGATTATCATAACATCGAGATATGGAAAAAACATTTCACATTATATTAGGATGATTCAAGGATAATTGAACATGGATCATGAGTAAAACCTCATTTAAATTGAATTATAATGAGTAAACCCACCTTTCACATGGTTTATTGTGATATTATTCTTTACCCAGTGCATTGGAGCGCTATCAGGGCGCACCCTTCTTAATCGTTTCATTTCATGCATAAGTGTGCCACATGGATCATATAATAAGGATTCATTAAACATACTAATTTATTCCATGAATAAGAGATGTGGAATACAAACATGAAATTCCTTAATAAACAAGTACATATCGATAAATTTTAATACCCTTGATATAGAAATGGGTATGGTATCCACCTACACAATGATTTTGGCGTGGGAAAATTTAGTGTAACTTTGGCAGCAAAACGACGTCAAATAGAAATCGTAAAATGGGTTGATGAGTGAGAAAGGGGTCTCTTATAATTTATACATGAAATGGATAGTAAGGAGGTCATGGAACATAATATCCCAACATATGTTATGCAATTTAGATGCATAATATAAAATAATTTCTTGAATGTAAATAAGGATAAAGGAATCCCTTGCGGAATTTCGGCATGGTAACGGGGGTACATGGGAGGCATTAATGAGAGAGAAAGGGGTATACCATCATTTAAACATAAGGAGGGAACTATGGGGTAGGTTTTGAATAATACCCCAATATTTTTAAATGAAAATAAAAGGGAATAAAAATATGTTGAAACAGGGGAAAAAATAAGGAAGGAAAGAAAGTGAGGATTCCTTACTTGAGTGTGTGATTTTAAGAGATTGAGGAGGGGATTATTGAGAGCTTGGGGAACCTTTGGAGGATTATAGAGATAGGAGGGATGAGTAGGGACGTTATAAAAGGGTTTTTAGTGAATATAAGTTGGATCTTGGGTGGGTTTATATAGGAAAAGGGAGGGGAATTCTTTAATATTTTACAAACATGGGTTTTGGATTCTGTATAATTAAATATTCAAAACCACAGACCAACCAATGGTTTTTACCCATGGTTCCTACCAAAGGAGATTTGAATACATTATTTTATAAGTCCAATGGCCGATAATATTAAAATATTAGGCTTTCTTATGTGAAGGTGAGTCACACTCCCAATAAAATCATTTTAAAAAGTAAAAATATTTTATAATTCATGGAGGGTCCACTAAGGCACAATAAAATTAATCAAAAAAATATAAAATCACATTATTTTAAAGGTAAAACATATATTGTAATGATTTATCTTTTATAGTATTTTATTACATCACTATTGGTTCATTATGATGTCATAAACACATTATATATTTAAACGGTATTTAATGTTTACACAAAAATTCGATTATCTTAGAAAATTATGAAAAATTAACCGTTAGATAATTTAAACATCTTGATTCAAAAAAATAATATTCATTTTATATAAATAAATCTATAAATATGTGAATTTTTACATTTAAAATAAAAAACGATATTTATTGAAAATTCATGGGTTTTGACAAAAACAGTTTTCAAACCTTAATAAAAATAATAATTGTATAAAAAATGTACAATATGTTATATTTAATAAAAAATAGTTTATTAATAATATTTTTTTAAAATATTATTTAATTAAAAAATCCATTAATTCATCAAAATATATTTCTTAATTGAATATTAACTAAAAATAATATTTATGCTTTAAAAAAATTACAAATTAATAATAATAAAATGAACGTATATTATTTATACAAAAAATATAATGCACAAAATAGTAGTGGTATGGTATTTTACTTAACTCCTTATAACACCCGCATAATACATAAGAGTAAGGTGTGTGATGGTCACAAACTCTTAGGGTGGCTCGGATAATATCGCTCATGTGGTAATCTCTATTAACATCCACTTCTCCCGTAGGCAGTTTTGTTCATTCTTAACAGGTTGAATATCCATTTGGTCTTGGTCAATAGAGAAAACTAGTGATGCTACATCCTTTTTGAGCATTGAAAAATGGGCTTTATATGGAGAAAATCTACTGGATGAGGCCATTCCTTCCTTTCTCTAAGTAAATTGGATTTGTTAAAGCCCTATATTTATACTAATCATGTCATCACTGTTCAATAGCTATATTAGCAAAGGTAAAAAAATTTAACAGTATTTTAAAATCCAAAAACATAAAACCAAGTAAGTTCATATGTTTTATATAACAATTTTACATAATAAGACATTTAATTAGACCAAGGGTAATTTTCATTAATAAAAGTTTGGGTCATTATAATCTTCCCCCCTTGAAAAATTTCACCCCCAAAATTTCATTTTCCCATAATAAAACAGATGAGGGTAACTATTCTTCATCACTTCATCTTATTCCCACGTGTCCTCTTCAAACTTGTGGTTTCACCACAACACCTTGACAAGGGGCATTGCCTTATTTCGTACTACTTTTTCCCTACGATCTAAGATCTTCACCAACTTCTCTGCATAGGAGAGGTCATTATCCAATGGTACCACCTCTGGATTTGAGTACATGCGATGGGTTAGGTATGTACTTCATTAATAGTGATACATGGAATATATCATGTACTTTAGATAGGTACGGTGGGTGGTCTAGTCGATTGGACACTGCTCCAATCCGATCAAGGATCTCAAAAAGGCCGATGTACCATGGACTAAGCTTTCCCTTCTTCCAAAATCTCATTACTCTCTTCGACGGTGATATTCAGTGGAATAACTTCTCAAACATCAAACTCTAGGTCTCGTCTATGATTATCACCATAGTTCTTTTGTCAAATCTGAGTATCTTTAATGTGCTGCTGGATAGTCTTAACCTTCTCCACTATTTCTTCGACCATTTATAGAACTAGAAGTTTTTGTTCCCCAACCTCATCCCAACAAGTCAGTGTTCTTCACCTCTTCCCATGAAGGGTTTCACAAGGATCTATTTGGATGATTGAGTGGAAACAGCTATAGTAAGAGAACTCAACCAGAGGAAGATGCTCATCCCATCCGCCTTTGAAGTCCATTGAGAATACTCTCAACATTTCCTCAAGTGTTTGGATAGTCCACTCATATTGACCATAAGTTTGATGATGATAAGTTATACCAAAGTCCATATTAGTATTTAGATAACATTTAATACTCCTCCAAAACTTAGAGGTGAATCTTGGATCTCGATCGAATATAATCAATAGTGAACTCTATGCAGCCTTACCACTTCTCTGATGTATATCTGTGTCAGTTGATCCAATGAGAAATCCTCTCGAATTGCAATGAAGTGTGAAGTATTTGTAAGACGATCCACAATAACCCAGATAGAATTATTTCCTTTAGATGTATTTGGAAGTTCAATGACAAAGTCCATGGTGTTGTTCTCCCATTTCCATGTTGGTATGGGTAATAGTGGTATTATCCCCTTATACTTCTTCCTCTCATACTTCACTTGCTGACATACCATGCACTTTGATGTGTACTCAAAAATCTTCTTCTTCATGTTATCCCACCAATATTGGTATCAAAAATCTCAATACATCTTTGTGTTTCATGGTTGAATGGAGAAATTCGAACTATGTGCATCATCCCAAAGTTCTTTATTTAACATTAGATTTTATGGAACACATAGTCTTGACCTGAATATTACAATTCCTTCTTCATTAACATTGAAATCTAAGGATTTTCCTTTTCTGATAGTTTCCACTTTCTTATGAATTCCCACATCATCCTTTTGAGTATCCTTTAACATTTCCAAAATAGACAGTTGAGAAATCATTTGTAAAAGTATTGATGATGTTCCCTTATTTATGATTCCCATGTCCATATTCATCAAATCTAAGAAGATTGGATCCTTTTCAGTTCTCATAAATTAAAGAGTCTATGCTTCCTTTCTACTTAGATCATTTTTCACCTTGTTCACTTTCCTAGGGTAGTAATGGATTGATCAGTCATAGTATTTTATTAGCTCTAACCATATTCATTGGCGCATATTCATCTCTATTTATGTCAATATATACTTGAGGCTTTTATTATCTGTATATATTTCACACTTCTCCCCAAAGATGTAATATTTACAAATTTTTAAAGTGAATATTACTGTAGCTAACTCTAGATCATGTGTTGGATAGTTTTTCTCAAGAACATTCAATTTCCTTAAATAATGGGCAATGAACTTATCATTTTTCATCAACACGTAGCATAGAACCTTCTTCGAAGAAAAACTGAATACCAAAAAAAGTTCTCCACTTGTGGGTAGTCTGAGCATGGGAGTGGTTATATGCCTCCTTTTCAACTCCTTAAAGCTATATTGACATTCATCACTCCAAAAAAAAAACTTAACTCCCTTATGAGTTATCTTGGTAAGAGGGTTTTACGATCATGAGATATTTCTCACATATCATCAATAATATCAAGCTATCCCAAGGAAGCTATGGATATCAGTCACTGATGTTGTCCTCAGTTATCCCTCAATTGTATTTGTCTTAGAGGGATCCACAAATATCTCATTGCTTGTGATTATATGACCTAAGAATGATACTTCATTCAAATAGAACTCATACTTTCTATACTTTTCATAGATGCTCTCCTTTCACAAGGTCTCTAGTACAGTACATAGATGCTCCTCATGGTTCTCCTTGGTTTTTTTCTATATTAGAATATCTACTTTGAAGAGTACCAAAAATTTGTTGAGGTAATCTCTAAAGACTCTTTTAATCAAGTCCATAAATATTTCTTCAGCATTATATATTTCAAAAGGAATTACAATGAATCCATAGTGTCCATACCTTGTACAGAAATCAATCATGGGGATATCCTCCTTCATCACACTTACTTGGTAATATCTCAATTGCATATCCACCTTGGATAAGTATTCTACTCCATGTATCTGATCGAATAAGTCGTCAATTAATGGAAGAGGATAATTTTTCTTTATCATAATTTTTTTGATCACATGATAATCAATGCAAAGGTGCATTGACCTATCCTTACTCTTGATGAAGAGGACTGGTTCACCCCATGGTGAAGCACTTGGGCGTATAAACCCTTTATCTGGATTCTATTATAGTTATTTCTTAAGCTTCTTAAGCTCCACAACAACCATTTTATACGGAGTCTTGAATATTGGAAACCCCCTAGTATAAGATCAATTGAGAATTCAATATCTCTTATTAGGAGGAAGACTAGGAAATACCTTAGGAAACACTTTAGATAATTCCCTCACAATAGTCTTGTCTTCAAGGATGGTTTCTTCCTTAGACTCAATCATATATGCAAGATACGGGTCCTTATAAAGCTGTAATATCCACGCTAGAGATGATGGTGTTAAAGAAGATTCATCCTCCTCCTGGAACTTGTATAGAATTGGGGGTAGATTCACCATGTAGAGAGTGATTTCCCTCTCATGGCAATTTATGTTGGTTCTATATTGGGAAACCCAATCCATGACAAGAATTGAATCAAATTCCACCAAAGGGAGCATGAAAAGGTTTGCTGGGAAGTTCATTCAACAAATTATGTTAGGGGAGGAGTTATATTCATGGGATGTAATGATTTTTGTTGGAGATAGGATTATTCTACTAAACATTAGGGATATAAAATAATGTTTAGAACCAGAATCAAAAATTACGTTCTATATTCTCGAATGAATAACTTTCATACCTATCACCACTTCGTTGTTAGGGTTTTTTTGTGGTAGTGATGGGAAAAAGCTTTGCACTGCTTCCTTGGAGGTTGTTAGTTGCCTCCTAAAACCCTTGGCTTAGGGAAATGGTTTGTAATGTTCTATGGTTCTTTGTAGTTGATGTAATGAAAAATGTGTTAAGGGTCAAACGGGGCGCTACTCACCTATATCACAGCAGTGGGTTTTTTTTTCAGAAACTAATTTCCAGGTTCCCTTCTCTTCCACACCTAAAGCATTTCCTCATCCCCTTTAATCAATTTCTGGGGTGCTTATTTCTTCACCTTTGGAAAGTGGTGTGCGGGAATTTCTTAGCACCATTGGACTTATCCATCTGACTACCAGAATCAAATTCCACTTTCTTCTTCTTATCCCCATGATACCCCTAATATTCACCAATCACCATTTGAACTTTGAGGTCACATCTAACAAATTTCTCATAGCTATCAAAGTCATGAATTCCCAAGTATTTCTATAGGAAAGGTTTCCACCCACCAAAGAAGTGGTCAACCTTGCATTCATGGTTAACGACAAATCCAGAGTCGTATCGTGCAATCCTTGTGATTTTTTCCTCGTACGCTCCGATGGATTCATCATATTTTTTATTCAGGGTAGGGAAGTCCCTTTCTATCTTAAGTCAAAGGGTTTGAGGAAAATATTTATTGAAAAAAAAATTCTAGAAATCCATCAATTCCAATGCCTCAAATCTCTTCCTCAGACTTAATATTTTTTATGAATTTACAACACTGATCAGCTTCACCCTCTATATGATAAGCATCCAAAAGAACTATCTCTTGTTCAGAACATTGAAGGATAGAGAATATATTCTCAATTGATTTGATCCATTGTTCTGCGATTGAGGGATCAGATGATCCATTGAAAGTAGGAGTCACTTGTCTCATGAAGATCTCAATTGTGGCTTGTTCCTTCATAGGGGGGTTTGGAAAATCCTCTTGACACTTCTTTCTATTCAAAACATGAGTTAACAGAGAGAGTATCGTGACAAAGTGTGTGATTCCCTCTCCCATCAGATTGGGCATCACATTTGAATAGTCATCACATTGATCTTCACATCAGTTGTTAGTAAGAGTCCTCCTATTACCAGTCATTGGATGGAATAAAAGGAATTTTATGGGTAAAACATAAAGGGTAATACAATATCAAAAAGGGATAACTTATAAATTAAATTTATTTATTTAATTTATTAATTTAGAGGCTTCAATCTATGTTATCCATGATCTACTTCCCACCATGTATTCTTAGGGTAATTTCTTTAATTCCATTAACAATTGTTCATAATAATATTATTAATTTACCAAAGAATTTCCCCTAGGAGTGTCAAACCAGGAGTGTAGAAAGGCCCATTTTTGTGCACCAGCTCCCATTTGAGTCTATCTCAAAGCGGTGTTTTCAGGTTTTACCCGTAGATACATTTGTGCTAGATCCACCTCTACTTGTTCATATCCAGAAAGGTATGTATTTTCTTGATAATCCACTTAATCAATACTCACCAAAATTTAGGGATGTTTTTATTATTCTTAGTCATATCCCTAAGGATTTTACTATGGTTTTCAAATCCTAATCAAAAAAATATCTAAATCGATCCTTTGATAAAACTATAACAACCCTAATCGTTATTCCACACACAAACATGATTAATTACATAAACTTACACATAAGACAACTCTGAGGATCGAAAGATCTAGTGTCTTGAGAAATTAGGAACATTAAATGACAACTTAAGACATAAAATACAACATTTGTAATGAAAACTTCTTTTACATGACCACAATATTCCTTCATACTTAGTATTGCATGGGATAACATGCAGAAATACATAAGAAATGGGTGAGCTATAAATCCTAGTAAAGGATTAAACAAGGAATCACATGAAGAATACCGTAAATGTTAGGAAATATGCATATCAATGGATCATAATATAAACATGAAGATAAAGGCATGATATAGCATGGTTATCATAACATGGAGATGTGGCAACAACATTTAACAAGATATTAGCTTGAGCTAAGGCTCATTGCACATGTATCATGAGTAAACTCTCATTAAACATGAATTTGGATGATAAAACCCTCATTTCAAATTGTTTATCATGATACTATTCTTTACCCAATGAATTGGAGTGCTATCAGGGCACACCCTTCTTAATCATTTCATTTCATGCATAAGTGTGCCACATAGATCATGCAACATGGATTCATTAAACACCATAATTTATTCCATAAATAAGATATGTGGAAAACATGAACGTAATTCCTCAATCAAAAAGTACATGTTCATAAAGGTGAATACCATTGATAGAGAAATTGGTATGGTATCCACTTACACAATGATTTTGGCATGGGAAATATTGGTTTAACATCGACAGCATAACGATGTCAAATAGAAATCGTAAAATGGGTTGATGAGAAAGAAAGGGGTATCTTATTATTTATACATGAAATGGACAGTAAGGGGGTTATGGAACATAATATCCCAACATATGTAATGTAATTTAGATGCATAATATAAAATAATTTCTTGAATGTAAATGAGGAGAGTGAAATCCTTTATGGAATTTCGGCATGGTAACGGGTGTACATGGGAGGAATTAATGAGAGAGATGTGGGTATATCATCATTAAATCATAATTAGTGAAGTATAGTGGGAGGGTTGAAATCATGCCCCAACATTTTTAATTAAAAATAAAATGGAATAACAATAAAAGGAAACTAGGACATAAATAAGGAATGAAAGTGAGGATCCCTTACTTGAGTGTGTGACTTAAATAGCTTAAAGAGGGGATTCTTGAGAGATTAGGGAACCTTGGTAGGATTATAGATAGATTAGGTATGTGATTCAAGGGTTATGAGTGAAGATAAGTGGGAGCTTGGGTGGGTTTATATAGGAAAAGGGAGGGGAATTATTTAATATTTTTCAAACATAGGTTTTGGAATCTGTATAATTAAATATTCTAAACCACGAACCAACCCCTGGTTTTTTCCAAAGGGTATTGGAAAACATTATTTTATAAGGCCAATGGACTAAATTATCAAACTTTTAGGGTTTTTTATGTGGAGGTGAGTCACACTCTTAAGGAAATCATTTTAAAAAGTTAAAATATTTTATATTTCTTGGAGGGTCCACTAAGGCACCATAAAATTAATCAAAAAATATAAAATCACATGATTTTAAAGTTAAAAAAAAATAATTTTCTAATATCCTGGTTATAGTATTTTATTACATCACTATTGAGTCCTTATGATTTCATAAAACACATTATATACTTAAACAGTATTTAATTTTTACCCAAAATTTTGACTGTCTCAGAATATTAAGAAAAAATTACTGTTAGATAATTTTAACATACTAA
Source organism: Viscum album (assembly GCA_963277665.1). NCBI lineage: Eukaryota > Viridiplantae > Streptophyta > Magnoliopsida > Santalales > Viscaceae > Viscum > Viscum album. The sequence continues at coordinate 1,121,782,637 of OY728120.1, forward strand.
ATCCAAAAATAATATTCATTTTATATAAATAATTTTCTAAATTTATGAATATTTACTTTTAAAATAAAAACTGACCTTTATCGAAAACTCATGGGATTTGAAAAAAACAGATTTCAAACGTTAATGAAAATTAAAATTGTATAAAAATTTATGATACTTTATATTTAAAAAAATTAATTTAGTAATAATATTTTATTAAAATATTATTTAATTAAAAAATAAATTAATTCTTTAAACTATATTTCTTAATTGAATATTAACAAAAAATACTATTTGTGCATTAAAAAACATTTGCAAAATAACAATAATAAAATTATTGTATATTATTTATAAAAAATAATGCACATAATAATTGTGGTTGGGTATTATTACATAACCCCTTATAACACCCTCGTGAGATCTAACGGTAAGGTGTGCGATGGTGACTGACTCTTGGGGTGGCCCAGATAACATCGCTCAGGTGGTAATCTCTATTAACTTCCACTTATCCAATAGTCATTTCCGTTCAAGCTTAACATGTTGAAGCACTTCATGGGCTTGGTCAAAAGAGAATCCAAGTGATGATACCTCTTTTCTGAGCTTCAAAAAATGGGCTTCATATGGAGAAATTCTACTAGATGAGGCCATCGCTTCCTTTGTCTGAGTAAATTGGATTTGTTAAATCCCTATATTTATACTAATCATGTGATCACAGTTCAATGAATATATTAGAAATGGTAAAAATTATTAAAGGTATTTTAAAATCCAAAAACATAAAACCAAGGAATTTCATATGTTTTATATAACCATTTTACATAAAAAGACATTTAATTAGACCAAGATGAATTTCCATTAATAAAAATTCGGGTTGTTACAATACATGTATTTACAAGAAATTTATTACTAATGACAATGTTCTAAAAAAGTTTTCTCTTCATGATGACCAATAAATGTATTCCATGTTTGTTTTTTTATCTTGTGTGTATACATCTTTGGTGGGTGTGAGTTTATTTTCGGTTCAACAACTTTGAAATGATACTTCATAATAATTTCCTGAAATATTATGTCATCCTTTTAAGGGATAATTTATAATAATTTCATTCTACAGTCATCTAATATAAAATCACTCTTAAAGGGATAAGTAAGAGTAAATCAATATTTCATTATTATTTTTTTACTAAAATAAAAAAAATCATAATTTTACTCTAATATTTTCCCAAATTATTTATTTTAACATGGTCACAACATCGTGCCCTGAATCTACATCATCCATCACATGAATTCGGGTGTTTAGATCAATGTATCTACTGAAAATGGATTTTTTGGGGTTAATAGTCTGCCCACATGCATTCCATCCGACCTTGAATTTGTTTCCTTTGTCACCCTCCTTAATATTTTTTTTAACACTATAATGTTATGTCACTCTTGTTTTTTATTGGACATTTTTCTTCATTGTCTACCATTTTCTCAAATTAAAAATCATAAATATGTTGTTTATATGTATTTGTAACATCATCATGTGCATAATCTTATTGTTCCTATTCATTGAGAGCATCGACATATTGGGAAAACTATTGTTTCTCTAGATTGGGAGCATCAGTAAGTTCATAATTCATTATCTATAGAAGTGTTTTAATAATTAATTTATATTACATAAATGTAGTAGTGAATAGATAATAATATTAAGTAACACAAAGTATATTAAAAAATATATAACATGATTATTAAGCTCAATTTTTTTAAGGTTTGAGGGATTTGACCCCTCAATCAAGTATCTAAATCCCCTCATTGTGGTCTACTCTAACATACAAGACCCTATCAACATTGGTACCGCTATAAAATAATTATGACATTCCAATTAATAGTTATTCCTAATTTGAATTAACATCTGACCCTTTAGTGGTTTTGGTAAAAAATAGCATAATTGATCACTTTCAGTTTGTAGGATCTAAAACATAAAAAACATGTACTACCAAAAATTAAATTATAAATGGATCATCTTTTTAGTCTTCCTTACTAAAATCCACTTTCATGAATCCCAATTCATCTATTTTAACTTCACTCCTATTATCATCCCACTTTGATTAAAAAATTATCACTTGGGATTTTTTATAACTCAGATCACATATTTTTTGATAATTCCAAAGTATGACAAATTTTCATAAATTGGATTTCTATCCTTGGCACGAAATACATGAATCTCTTCATCCATAAGTGTAACCCGCTATTTTTTATGTTACTTTGTTCATCATGTTTTTTAATAGTATGTATAACCATTAATTACATGGAAATTATAATATAATACATACATACTCAATCCTATGGCCAACCAATGAAGTAATTCTGAAATATAATCTTGATTTGTAGTTGACTCCTTAAAAATTTTATCTTGAAACCATTCTATTAACTATTGATTATTTTTATTTGATATCCATATTTTGGGCCTTGATGGATTCAAATTCTTAAGAATTACTTTTAGGATTTATCATATGGTGAAACCTCTAAAATAATATGAAAAATGTGAAGGTGAACCGACTCCCACTCTATAATAGTAATTTTGACAATGTTTGATTAAAAAATTCCTTTGATCATAATCCACCTAGTATGATAGGATTTTGGTAGACCAATGCTTTCCTTATCAAACAGGTAGTCGGTATAGAATTCAAAGGCTTCTTTAAAAAATATCACTTCACAATACAACCTTATAACTGACTTTTATTTTTCACCTACCCTTTAAAAATTTTCATATACCATTAAATGGGTTACATACCTCTATAATGTATAGGACTACATATTTTAATCTCTCTAACCAACTGAACCATCAAGTGAACTATCATATCAATTAATGTTGGTGGGAATAACTTCTCTAATTCATTTAATGTGATTCCAATTTCTGTTTCCATAGTTGGAAATTTCTCTATGTCTATAAATTTATGGAATATAGCTCTAAAAAATAAATAAATATTGTGTAATGTATGTTGGACATTATTGGTTAAAATGAAACATAAAAATATTGCCATTAGATCTTGAATCAAAACATGAAATTTGTGTGATTTTGGACCCTTTGGCATTAAATAAGTCATTTAATTGATATTATTTATATTTTATAAATTCACCTTTGGAAACTTTAAATAATTCAAGAAGTTAAAAAATTGATATCTATCTTTCTAGAAAGAGTGAAATCAGCTAGTGGAAGAAAAGTCCATTTTTCACTCTTCACTAGCACCAACTCTTCTCATATCCCTGTGTTAATCTTGTCAAACCGAGCCTTAATTCCATAATTTTTATTTACAAGTGAATTTATGATTGATCCAATGATGCTATCACATTTATTTTTTTCTACATTTATAATAACAATAAAATTCATGATGTACAAAAAAATCTTTTATGGTAATTAAAAAAAATTGTTCTTTTTTTCTAATCGGTTATTATATGGTCTTTTTAAAAAATTATTGCCAAAATTAGTGTCCATATATTTTACTTTATCAGGTATTTTATCACCTATTAGTGGAAATAGTGTTGGAGCTTCTTATTAACTTCCATTAAATTATTTCATTTGATATTGGAATTTATGCCACTAGGGTTCATAGAGTGATCCTCCCCACCGTATGGCCCTCACTTACAGTGCCCCTCCTCGCTGCATGTATTTCCTTTTTTTATATTTTTTTACTTATTATACACATTATGATCTATAGATAATCATATCTATGGCCTCCCCTGGACCATTAATTTATCGTTCCCCATAGTATTATTATCCCATAATAACAATCAAATTTTTTTTATTATTATTATTATTTTAAAATATATATGTAGGAATACCCCAAGACCTTTATTTCCCATCACATCCACTCATCTCTTATTATTTCATCCTCGAATACCACGTGGGTTTGGAATTTAATTTTGTGGTTTTGGTGGGACAAACTTCACATAATATACATATACCCACATCTTTTTCAGGCGGTTTCCAATGAAGTTTATTCATGGAACCAGAAACACTTAATAGATATAATATTTATGATGACTCAAGGACCATATTTCTAAAGGTAAATGTTCATTGGTTAATTTTACAACAATACTTAAGAACTCACATTCATCAATAGGATGGGAGGTTGGTCTCATCACTCCCTTTAGGGGGGAATTGTTTCCAACTCAAGGACTCTCTTATAGATCAATGATATGTTCATGAATCCTTCATTGACTCAAAATTATGACGTAGTTCACCCTTGAATTAACAATAAATTATTACACCTATGGAATTTATAACCATAAGTATATATATATGAGGTTTTTCATCGATGTAGATATTTGTATGTATATAGGGTTATCCATTGATAGTACCCTATTACATAAAGATTATAGATTCATTGGTTGTTCATTATTACGATGTTGGTTTTAAGCCACAAAGTTGGTAACTCTAAGTTTTATCATCATCTAGGGAGATTGGAGTTGTTTTTATATTGATATCAAACCCAAGAGATGGGATTCCTATCTATATTTGGGAAATTAATTAGAATTCACATAGTTCGGTGTCACTTAATGGGACACAATATACCTTTAAAGGTCATGTGATAAGGACCAAACTATTCAATTTAATGTTATGTGGTAAGGACATCTAGGTGAAAGGTTCCTAGTCAAATTTTGGTGTGGTACTTATGTTGAAGTGGCCCAAGGAACCTAGATAGGATTTGGGTTCCTATGTTATATGTGATTGTGTAAGGAATGTGTCCATGAGAGAATTAGGGTTGATTTGGGGTGTCAGGTTTGGACTTCAAGGAGGCTTCTTTCATATCACATTTGGATGGGAATCAAATCCCATGTAGTTTATCTTTGAGGAACCACGCCTATGGAATCTCTCTAAAGTTTTGTCTCAGTGAGAATATGGCCCTTTAAGGGAATTTAGATGGGTCTTATATCGGATAAGATGATTTCCTTCTGTTTGGATACATGACTTTGAGGACCCACGCCAATGGAGAACCTATAAAGGAAGGTGATTAGAAGATCCATAAAAATATTCTCTTCCAAGTCATGCATCTAACCATGAAAATTTCCTGATCGTAGCTAACCTATAATCCCACATGATTCATTCTCAGATGTGAGAAACAACAGTAAAAGGATGATTTGAAAAACCACATGTTCCCTCTTCTGCTGGTGGAAGAGGTCAGGGATGTGGGAGAAGAAGAAACGACTTTGATGTGACTACCTACTCTTATTTTATATCCAGGATAATCACATAAAACTAAAAATCTAGATACAAACCATAATAAAATTCCAGGAATTTACTCTAGGAGGGATGCCCTACTCTGAAGTCCTGGATAGGAAAGAAGGATTAACCACTAATCCTCAAAAGGAAAATCAAGAATAATCCACTCCCTCCCTACATGAAACCAAGATTCAGGTGTCTTAGATATGGCTAGGGAAGGAAATTGTCCTGGACCAAGTATCCAAGACCAGGAGATCCCTAACGATGCCCCCAAGGTCTAGGTCCTCATGACAGATGGGATTCATATTAGCATTCACACAGAGGACCCTTCTCTTTGGGCATGAAAATTATGTGACACCTATGACCAATGGAATGAATACCTGAATGGGAGACACACAAGTATTCCACTTTAAATGGTCTTATAAGTATGGATACTTCGGTTGAGGATTCAATTTTCTCTCCTTTGATGAGGGATCCAAAGGAAGGGGATAACAGCTATTAGTGGCATTAAATAGGGAAAGGAATGTGTCTCACGCAGGTTAAGATTTGGAAAGTATGAGATGATTTGTGCAAGACCTGGGAGGATCAAGAAGTGCTTCATGCAGGGGTTAGGCCTGTGTGAGCTATTGGTGCCCATGTAAGTGGACCACCTAGGAAACTATACTTAGTTTAGGCCTTACTCAAGGCTTCATGGGTCTCCTAAAGTGTCCCTAGAAAGGTATCCTGCAAATACTTTGTTTCTAAAGGGATATTCACGCTAGTGATTTTCCACTAGGGGGAAGGATTCCTCACAATGTTTTCTTGTGTTTCAGAACCTATAGGCAATTTAATCTCACTATACCCCTTAATTATTTATTCCCTTTGGTTTTAGAGAGCTACCTGGGGAATTTTTTAGAAATTTTGTGAAGGGGAAACATGAATAGATCTTGGAGGATTCTTCCATTTTTTATATCTTTTAAATGAGGATCACCAAGGTCAAATTTAAAAGAAAAAATGGGACCCTGGTTGAAGGATTTTGTTCATGCAGGTACTCGACGTAGGTACCCAGCATAGGTACCCGGCGAAGTGGTGGCCAATCCTTTTGTTCCACATTAGGGGCCTACATGAGCCTTCTGGTGAATAGGGTTGGTGTGAATGGTTCATTTTAAGAAATTTATTTTAATCCTTCTTGGGGATATTCACCTATCTCATACTTAGGGTAATCATCAAAATATTTTACTCCCATGTGAAAAAATAGAGTGTTAAAAATCACATTGTATGATTGGATCTGATCATAAGAAGAGGTTCTAGTACTGTGGTAGAGTGAAGAAAATATTGTGTATAAAGGTTGTGCAAGTCATCTGCATAGAATAAACACATAGGTAAACAGCATAGGTTGGGTGCACGGATTGGATGCACAGGTCTGGGGTCAATGTCTGGTGCACATGACTAATGCGTAGGCCGGTGGTGTCTATAAATATTGAGGACTCTCTGGGGGTATATCATTATTTTCTTATGTTCTAGGAATCCTATCACATGGATCATCCACATTTCCTTACCTCATAGGTCTTCTAAAATACTTCCTCATGCACGTACATCGTAATTCTATTTCAGAAATCATTCTAGGTGGGATCACCAGGTTGAGGGGTCGTATGGGATCACCTGGTAGGGATCCTATGTGGAGGACTTGATTGAGGGGGCCTATGTGAAGGACCTTCCCATTCCAAATTTTTTGAACTATCCTAGATCATGATTTTGACTTGAATGAAAAAAAAAATTGTGATGTCCTCCTGAAGTTTTTCGATGGATATGCCCAAATATATTGTCATGAACAAGATATTATATGAGTCTCAGATATGATCAAAGTTGTTGGGACAAATTACTATGACATGTGTGATTCCACTCTCCCAGATTTGGTGAAGAACTTGATTTAGTATCAGCCAATGTATCCACAAAGAGACTATCTAATCATGAAAGATCATGGAATTTGGGGAGGTTGTCTCATCCTAAAGGCTTAGAGTTACTTCCCAAATTCTTGGTTCATAGAAAATACAAATTTTATTACCAAAAATTCTTCTATAAGGTTGTATACATCAAAGAAGGAATAGTTCTCATAGCCTTTATCACGCACTGTAGTCGTTTTACCTTGGATCTGAAGTCTCACACCCAAGAGTTGAAACCTCATTTCTCTGATTCAACCATATCTTCTTCCCATACAGACCAATCACAAGGTATGAAGGAGGATTGAGACTTACAATCAAGAGGGGGTGTTGTCCTTGAATGGATTTGGTCATACTAGGAGTTCCAAACCATGGGAATAATTCAAGAAGGAGTTGCAGGAGGTCAGTATTTATGATGTTATTTGGGTGGGGAAAACTTATGTTTACAAGAACCCATACACCATCCTTGAAGTTTTGGGACAATAGAGTCCTCAGACAAATTCTTTTCATATAATTCATGGAAAATTCGGCATCATACTATGGTGTGTCTATAAGACTTTTGGGGCCCTTTTTTAGGGGATATATATGATGATCTTATCCCACTAAAGGAAATATGGGATGATATTGAAGGATACCATATTTGGACCATGAGTGTTTTAAGGAGGATAGGAAGGTGAAAAGAAAATAACCTTATACACAGAATGAAATATATCCTAAAGTGTGGATAAATACATTCCTCAATCTAGAAAGAGAAGGTCCCACTTTCCAGAACCCTACCGGATGCCACGCATTGGAAAACTGGAGCATTCCTAGTATATTCTTTCCAACATTACAGAAGGGCTAGTACACTCATTAAGGTTACAAGGTCAATCTTGAGGATTTTAATCAGACTCATATGGTCATCTTCATCACAATGTGTCTATGTATCTACCTAATACTGGTCCTTGAATCCAACGATGGCATGAGATGAGGTACAATTATTATAGCATCCAAACATGTAGAAGGGACCCATATAGAGTTGTTCTCCATAGTCCTGGTCAATATATATCAGTTTTTACTATATTCGTACATTAGGAAGTCCCCATTCATAATTTCAGGTCTATTTCAAGTTTTTTGGGGGTGGATTTTCATACAATTCAGTTCTTATTCTTTTTTGAGTGGGTTTTAGTTCCCTTAAGGCCGGTTTTGCATATTCTTTCAGACTATTTCCAGTATCCACCCTCCATCCTTGGAACAGGATGAAGTCTTGAGGATTATGAACATATTAGGAGAGTTCAACTTCTTCTTTTAGAGTGATCTACCTACTAGGATGTTTACTAAAAAAGGAAAATATAATAATGATGTTAGGTTGTACATGATCGTATTTAGAGACAGCATACTAGGGCCTTGTATTGACAATGAGATTATATGTGAAGAATATGATCCATGTCGATTTACCTACTAGTTCAAGTTTCTTTAACTTTAATGTGTCTTCCCTCTAAATAATATTCCGCTAGAGAAACACCCAATGGTAGCCTATAAATTCTACATCTTGATGACCATGGAGGTGTCCCAAATTTCAGTCAAACTACCTACATATGGTGCATATATTGGAATGGAATTTTGGAATTTCAGCACTTTTATTTCTTCATACCCTCAAGGGGTGTTAACAAAAAGTGTCCCTTGGGTTGTGGATATGAAATTTTATTGGTTTGGAAAGAATGGAAGGAAGGTCAAACCTAAAGGTGGTGATGTTGAAGCTCCAAAGTCTTCAAGGTGATCTTGGGTAAGGGCCATAGTGCAGACTAGGGATGAGGAAACCACATCTTCTTGGAAAAGGTGGTCTAGTCATCATTGTCGATAGGGGACTCGAGTTTAGTTCACTCAATATTCAATGATAGCAAAGAGGCCTGAAAAGGATATAAAGTCAAAAGTCATTGGGTCATCCTCATATCCAATTGCATTAACTACAGAATATGTGTGACCCCTGGTGATCCACGATTGGAAAGGCATGAAACTCAACATCATAAACATGTGGGTATTTATCTTGGATGGTGTATGCATTTTAGACCTGAGAGATATTTGAGAACCCACCAATATCCACCTTCACATTAATTTGACTAAGGTGGGGAAATATTTTCGGGAGCATGAAATATTGATATATGCAATTGATGATCAGATCCTAGACACAAAGTGAGTATCTGATATACTGGATTGAGGAAAATTGAAGGGGTAGCTAGTCACACCAAAGTGGAATGGTATCACTATATCGATCCTAGTGATGTATCTATCTCTTCTCCATTCCATTTTCTCTCTTTCACCGACAATAATTAATTTTTAGGGGATATATTTTTTATTTTGGAGGGGAAGAATGAGAAATAGAAGAAAAGGCACTTATGTCGCTGAAATATGGTCACATGGAAACCCCCTTTGGAGAAGTAGCTAATTCTCAAAAATCCCCTAAAATATCCCTAGGTCAGAGGGAAATGGTGGAGGAAATGGTGGGAGGGTATCCTCGACTACAACCTCAAGTGTTTGTTACTAAGAGTAATCATAGGTCCCATCACCTCCTCAAGAGAGGAAACAAAAGAGTGTGGATACGTTGGCCTAGTGTATGCATCATATTAAGTCTTTTAACTTTAATTTTTAATATTATGACTAACTTGACATATAAATTTTACCATGGTTTTCTTTTGTTGATTTTTTTCACTTTCCTCCCTTAAGGGGTCCAACATGGATCCTTTCAGGATTGAGGGGGGCATTCCACAGAAGTCAAAGACTTTTGATAATGATTCAATACCTTTAATGGATAAAACATCAAGAGATGCAGACTCATATTACTACATTAATGTAGTGGGTAGATAGGTCCATGGTAATGTTATATATACATCATAAGGTATCATTTGATGCTCACTAACTTTCTTCCATGTGAAATTTTAGATTTTCCACATACACTGTAGGATCCTAAAAAACACCACCGGCCCTGTATTCACTCTTGAAGGGGTTAATAGGGATCCTAGATGGCCAAATTAAGGTTTTGATGCTAATACTAACCCTTCAGGGATCAAATATGTTTTCCATACTAAGATTTTATCAGAGAGATATAATGGAGGAGACAATTTGTGTCCTGAGCCATGAATCTCAGATACACCTACTAGTGAGGATATTGTAAGACTTAAATGAATGTTTCATAACTTAAGGGATCTTGTGGATAGGTTGAAACATATTTATGTTCCCACCTCTTAAAAGGAGTTCTAGGAATTTATTATAGAATTGTATGGAAGTGAGTTTTTCTCTTTCTCGAATTTTTAAATACAGTCAACCTGCATCATTCGATTTATTACACCCAAAATCGCCTTGTGCAGCTTGGTCTATAGAGAATTTCACCAACATAATTCATGATTGAGACCTCCAAGTCCATCCTACACCCATTTTTGAGGGAGCGATAGATGATAATCTTAAATAGAGATATCATCAAGGGTCCTTTATATCAGTCATTGGGAAAATCTAGGATGCTTCTTTCCAGGAGTTCCTTACTCAAAGAACTAAAATTTGGAGTACTGAAGTGGCATTAATACCAAAATTTGATCCAATAATGGGTGAATAGTGCTAAATATTTTGGTTTCTTCAGTAATTTTTTTTCTATTAACCTATGGTATGTATAAGAGGTGTTTTTTCTATCGATTTCCATTAAATTTGATGTCTGATACTGAGAATGGGGCTTCCATGCCGATTTATCCAATACTGGTAGGAAAAATATACACTTTTTGAAGATAGTGGAACAGGGAGACTCATTGAGTGCACTAATTAAATATCATATCTCTCCATTTGAGAGAAGATCTGAATCATAATTAGATACACATAATTATTTTCTCCCCACATGCCACATGGTCTAGAAAGATATCTATATGATATTCTTAGAGACACCTCTCAAAAAATATCCATCATGAATTCGCCAACTTTCAACCATGTTCACCATTTTAGAGTATGGTTGGATTGATTACCATATGATCCACCATGTTGGGAAGTCAGTCATCTAGTGATAGAAGAAGAGTGAAAGTCACAATAGTTTGAAGCATAGCTAATAGTCCAATTCTAATATCTCAGGTCTGTTGTATCCCAAGATAAGATTAATCATTCTATGGAGGTGGAGGAATATCAGTGTTGTCTTGACACGAAATCTCTTCAAATCACATTCCTTCAAAAAGAAATGGATTTCTTGATGGAATGTATGGTCCTACTGGACTGATCCTTAAAGGGGGGTCTTGTTAAGGGGAAGATATTATATTACTATGCAGTAGGAGAAACTTCATAATTTTGAGGATATTATCTCCACATAAATGGATATTTTTTAGAAAAATTTGAATAATACCCAAGACAAAATTCAACATCTCAAAGCCTATGTTGAGGAGAATTTTTAATTTTTTCTATAAAGGATCCAAAATTTCGATGTTCCTTCTCATTTTATAACATCAATGAAAAATGATTTTGTTTCTAATAATTCATGCATGCATTCCTGACATTATTGTAATCATAATATAACAATGAAAATGAATCATTTAATTGAATGACAAAACATTATAATTAAGACAATATGGGTGAGGGTGTGCCCTAATTTTTTCCTAATCCATGACACCTAGAGGGCATAGTTCAACTGTTGTTAGGGTCATATGGACAACACTATGAACTTTTTGACTTTTGTGTTGTTGACTTAATTTTTTCATCCTAACAAGTTTTGTGCCTCTTATATTTTTATCACTCAATTATTTCCTAAACCATCCCTACCAGAAAAATGGATTATTATGAAGGGTAATTTATAATGGGACCCCATCGCGGAAAATAGTGTAGGAAATATTATTTTTTGCAATGGATCATCGCAAAAAATAATTTTTAGTGACGGGCTGTTGGCCCATCACAAAAAACAATCGGCATCTTTTTAAAAAACTATTTGCGATGGTCCAACGACCCGTCTCAAATATCCTCCATATTTTTTACTCTATTGGGACAGCCTATCGCAATTTGTAATCGTGACGGTCCATCCTAATAAGTCCTCAAAATATAAAAAAATAAACCATTTGTGATGGACCATCATAATTAGTATATGCGATGCACCGTCGCAAATAGTGAGTAAATTTTAAAAAAAAATAAAGATATATATTAATAATAATATTATATTAATATAAATGAAATATTAATATTAATATTAATATCATAAAATTATTTATAAAATAATAAATATTACATAATATTATTATAAATAAAATTATAATATTAATATTCATAAAATAAAATTAATTATAAAATAAGTAATTAATATAATAATAATATTATTAATATTAATTAAATAATAATATTAGTAATATAATAAAAAATATAAAACACACAATGTTTAAAACTGTTAATATTGCAAAAAAATACATTCGAATGTTTCATAATAAAAAAATACATCACTAATCATTGGTAGGGCCGTCGGGAGGAGCTAAAGGAGATGGTGGAGGGAACTTCATCCCTAAACTACGAGTCAGATGTCGCATATACTCCATCTTCCCCTACTCCTACTATTTCTGTCATCAACGCATCTCATCCTGCATATGATTCTACTGCTTCTGTCGGAGGAACTCTTCCTATTAATAATATTTCCACCAACGCATCTCCTTCTGATGCCTACACATTGTCCATATAAAGTCACTCTGAGATTGCATCTACTCTTAATAATGTGCATGAGATGATTATGACTCTTCATGATCTATTCTCGAGTAGGATTCCAACATCGTAGAGGTTCCATAAAAACACCAGGGGTCACTCCAAAGTTGATACCAAGAACTTGGCCATTCTCGAAGCCATAGTGGGTCGCCTGCATCCATGCTACCTCATCAAATTGAGGGGCACTATTCTGACCATCGGTATTGGCCAGACTCTCAACATATATCTAAGACACTTCATCCTCATATGACTAATTCAATTTCAATTTAAAATTATAATATTTAAAATTCTATTTGTAGTTAAATTTTATACTCAAAAAAACCAATACTGACCACAATCTAGCGCTGGTGAGCACCTCTAATCTCCCCAGTGGCTGGGTCACTATACATCCTCATGTAAACACCATACTCCATAATATCGACTGGTGTGACTACCTATATGAATATAAAATAATCAATTTATATTTAAAGATATATGAAATATTTAAAAAAATGTACTTACCATATGCCCCCTATGCATACTGAACATACGACTTCTAGCTCAATGTGTCTCCTCTAGCCTCCCTCGATTTTTCTAACCTATTGATGATCTATTCTAAAATCGCTTACTCAACCAGTGTGTACATAATCCATCCCAAATCTAAGATGAAATATAATTAGGTCGGTTGAAGCAACATGTCTCATCAAACTTATGCACTCCTACTTTCTCCATTTCATTCCATTATAAATTGTGAAAAAATTGAGTGCAACGCAATCACATAGCTCCCTAACATGCCTTCAAAATAATCTCACACATAATCTCCCTAATTAGATACCATAAACCCTACAAATAATTTATTATATCAAGTTATTAATTAAATTAATTTCAAAATAAATATTATTTCTTTACATACTATCCAATGCTCGAACATGAACTGCTGAACATTGAAGAAATATGACCCCATGACACTGATGTATCAGAAAAATAATTGCACAATATAGTGCTCCCTTGTCTGACCATTATATGTGTAAAGCTGTGAAAAAAAAAGAATAATTAATCAAACAATTAGAAGATAAATAAATTAATGAAAACTAACTAAAATTTATGGGTAAACATACCTCTGTGTGCGTAGATCGAACCCAAGATATGGACATCACTCGAGTATAGGGTCAGGAATCATCAGTCGGGAAACACCACGCCCCCTACAGGTGCCCCCTGAACTACCAATAGTCTGAGGGTCGGCTGATCTGACCTCCTACTCGTTGAAAGGTAGATCGCCCTCCTGCAACATACAAAACAAATCGTCGTCCATCTAAAACAGGAAATCATTATTTTTATCAAAAAATTGAAAATAACTATAATATATAGATATATATTATATATTTTTATAACTAGTATTTAACTATGTCAATGTTCATCATCATCTTCGTCTTCATAGCTATTGATGTCAATGTCTTCATCTTCCACCTCAGCATCATCAATTTTCTTATTAGTTTATGTTTCATCATCTCTTGTCATTTAAAATTTAGTTGTGACATCATTAACATCATCGTCACCATCAGCCCTTAACTGTGGGGTTTCATCATTGATATTCACATCTCTTCATGTAAAATATAGATTCAGAGTAAATTCTTGAAAAATTTCAATTCCTTGCACTTCAGCAGAACCACATTCACATTCAGTAAATTGATTTTCTTAAGATTTAATTTTTAACATGCTCCAACAATCACCCAACTCCCTTGAAGTAACATAGAAATTTTCATAATAAATATGGCTTGAATGATGAGCCAATGAAAATGGTTCATTTACTATAAGAATACTTTTATATTTAATATCAATGATTCCATGGATCGGATGAACACGTTCCCCTCTCGTAGTATCCAACCACTGACATTTAAACATCATTATGTAATATTGTCCAAGATAACACACTTTGATGATTTCTTCTAGCATGTCGTAAAAGTCAACTTTAGGTTCTCTATGATTATATCCTCTCAAGAAAACACCACGATTCATTGTTTTCCCCCGTATGCACATGTATGAAATCGATAACCAATGACCACATATGAATTATAATATTTAACCATTTTGGATGGTGGTTTACTCAATAAATACAATCGATTGTCAATTTTGTCACCATGTTGAGAAAAACTTATCACTATAACAAGTATTAAATTGATTTTTTATGTGAAATTAATTGTAATTTACGTTAACCATTTTTGAAAATAGTAGGAAAAAATTGACAATGTTCTTCAAGAGTAGCTACTGGAATTTTCGGAAACTATTTGTTGACATCATTATCATATAACCTATAAATAAAATAAGATTAATGTACTATTATAAATATTATATAATAAGTGATATTAGCACTCATAGTACGAATGGTGTCATTTCTTCAAGGTTCAGCAGAATATGTGTATGATCTCTATGATTTTCATCATCTAAAATCCATCATTCATGAACTCCACCGAAGAAAAGTTTGGGCTGATTGAAAACTGATATTTAATTTCTCACGTCATCATCAACATTTCCCTTGTTATGGCTCAAGTTTTTTTGTTTTGAGAGATATTCATATTGAAATTAAAGAGAGCCTGAAAAAGAAATTTCCTATTGCAAATAAGCTTCTAATATTGATCCTTCAACTGATGCTTTGTCACATACTTTTTTTTCAATTTCTGCATGCATCTCTCAAATGGGTACATCCATCAGAACTGCACTGGACCTCCACATTTTGTTCCATGCGGAAAATTTGATATCAAATTTTTCATTGAATCAAACAAACCTAGAAGGAATATTTTTTCCAATTTATATAAAATTAAAACGATATCTTCTTGAAGTTTTCTAATGACATCATAGTCTATTTTTGATGCACAAATGTCTCGAAAAATTATGATATTTCTATTAGCGCATCCAAAATAATTGGATTTAACAAACCTCTTAATCCAATTTCCAGAATTCTTTCCTTTAAAACATGAAAATCATTAATATTCAATCTGGTAATATGACTATTTCTAACACATCTGCCCAAATTAGAAACATAACCATATAGAAGTATCAAATCTTCCATCCAATGAAAAAAAATAAAATAAAATCTCCTTGGACATTGTATAATTTTCTTTCGACTTCCTTAACTTCTGTGATCTGATATTTTCAAACACTTCAAGTTCTGGTCACTTGCAAATTTGCGAAATATCAAATATTGCATTCACATTGTCTTTTCTTTTACCTGGTGTTTCCAAAATGGTATGAAAAAAATTATCAAAATAGTTATTCTCAATATTCATCACATCCAACATGTGAAGGACCAACAAATCAGACCAATATGAAAAACCCCAAAAAATGCTCTGTTTTATCCAATTGTTTTCTTTTCTAACCCCATTAATTTTCTATTGATTTATTTTTTGTCCAAATGTGATGGGAGGCAATGAAGAAACAATTGATTTTAACTCTGTACCTTAGATAATTGTGGGAGGCCCATCTTTTTCAACTATTCATTTTCTAAAATGATATTTGTTTCTTCAAAAGGGATGATCGGTTGGAAGAAATATGCGATGATAGTCGAAAAAATAAGGTTTTTTCCATTAACGAGCATAAATGATTTGATGTCTCTCATACAGTACAAATATGATTTTGTACCATGTGTACTCTAGCTAGATAACATTTCATATGTGGGGAAGTCACTAATTGTCCATATCAATGCAGCTTTCAGTAGGAAGTTCTGTTTTGCAGCAACCTGCTATGTACTAACACCGTTACTCCATTGTGAATTTAACTCATCAATAATTTTTTTAAATAAAAATCGATATTCTTTTTTGGATGACTTAGAATTAATAAGGTCAAAAATATATATAGCTCCATCATCAACATCCATGGAGTTAAATTATAGAGAGTTATAAAGATAGTACAACATGAATACTGACTACCGTAAGAACCAAACGGACATAAACTGTCAGTAGAAAGATACAATCATACATTTCGGTCTTCTAAAGAAAACAATGGATTCCCTTGGTCAAACTGTTTCCATAAATCACCACCAAATGGATTATTGTATATTTTAATTTTTGAAATTTTGGTTTTGTGCCATGAAATAAATGATGTTGTGTCTTGTGACAAAAATAAACATTGTAATATGGGTGTGAGCAGGAAATATATAAATTTTTTTAAAGGATTAAATCCAGACCTCCCTTGTTGAGCTTATTTATACTTGGATTTTCCACATGTAGGAAAACTATCCAACAACTCATTTTCACCGTAATATGAGATACAGTAATTTGAACATTCATGAATATTTGGATAACTAAGACCTAGATTAAGAACTAGCCTCTTGCTCTCATAGAAATTTGATGGTAAAACATTTCCTTCAGGTAGTAGTGTTTTTAACAAAGGGAATATCTTATCGAAAAAACTAATAGACATTCCATTATCTGATTTAATGAACATAAATTTAGAAACTAGTTCAAATATTCTTATCTTGTAACTAGGATATAAGTTATTATCAGCAGACCTCAACAACTCATATAAATGAGATGGTTCTAACTCGGTATTTAAATCAATATCATCTGGAGTTTTTGTTTATTGAAGAGATAGACCTACCACATCATGTACAAAATTTTGGAACTATTTTGGATCTGGAACTAAATTATTAATATCTTTTTTGGAATTTTGTTCACTATGTCGATACCAAAAAATATAATTTGGTTGAAATCCAAAATGAAATAAATTATTTTTAATGTTCTCAAATGTTTCATACGCTCATAGAGTAAATTTTTACAAGGACACTTAATTTTCCCTTCTAAAAAAATTTAGTTTCAATGATGAAAATGATAAAAAAGCTTGAACACCCTCAAAATATATAGTATTCAAACCAGAACTCTTTGGATTCTTTCATTGAGTTATCCAAGAACGATCATCTAATAATAATAATTATTGACTTTCTTGTTCCATATTTTTCTAAAAAAATGATGTAATTAGGTATTTTTTATAATTATATATAAGATAAACACTATCCAAAAAAGATAATCCAATTAATTTTCTTTTTAAGAAATTTAAATTAATTTTTATTATTTTATAATTATTTATACTATTTTTTAAGCTTTTATACTAATCTAAACTCATTTATATAAATTTATACAAATTTAAATTAATTATTTTTAATTTTAGGTATTTTGTACTAATTATTATTAATTACCGACAACACAATTTCCAACGGATTGGCGGAAGCTCTTTTTCCCAACAACTCATCCCGTTGCAACTTTCTGCGACTAAAAGCACTATGAAAAGTCTGCTCTAACGTACGAATATCCATTTTCATATGCACGATGATGGAGGGCATGGACGCCTCATTGTACTGTTATCCATGCTCACATGCATACAAAAGTAAATATTCATACATCTAAGAGGACTATTCGTAGTAATTTCATTCGCAAAATGTTGCAAGGGGATGAGTCGTCAAGCGAAAGATCCTCTTTTGTCTAACGGCTCCCCACCTTGTAACTTTCAATAAGTTAAATCACTATGAAAATCTACTTTGACTTATGTCTGAGGATTTTTTTTATATTGATTTAATGGAAGAAGGTTGCATTGAGATGAGGCTTCAATCAAAAGTAATGCCACCAATCTATTTGAAAATGTTCCGGTTTATAAATGTACTCAAAATTTATTATAATTTATTCTTATTTATTTTTATTTATTCTTATTTATTAATAGTTATCCTTATTTATTTCTTGTTATTCCTATTTATTCCTATTTATTCCTATTTATTCCTATTTATTCCTATTTATTCTTATTTATTTCTCTTTATTGCAATTCATTATTAATTATTACTAATTATTACTATTTATTACTATTTATTACTATTTATTACAATTTATTACAATTTATTACTACTTATAACTAATTATTACTAATTATTAATGTTTATTACAAATTATAAATATTTATTACTAGTTATTACTAATTATTAATAATTATTACAAATTATTAATAATTATTACCAGTTATTACAAATTATTACAAATTATTACCAATTATTACTAATTATTACTAATTATTGCTAATTATTGTTAATTATTGCTAATTATTGCTAACTATTTCTAATTATTTCTAATTATTTCTAATTATTGCCAATTATTGCTAATTACTCCTAATTATTACTAATTATTACTAATTATTCCTATTTCTTCCTATTTATTCCTATTTATTGTTATTTCTTCCTATTTCTTCTTATTTATTGCTAATTATAACTAATTATTTTTAATTATTACTAATTATTGTTGATTATTTTTATTTATTACTAATTATAACTATTGATTACTAATTACAACTATTTATAACTATTTGATGTTGTTTATTAAAAATTATTACTCTTTATTATTGTTTTTTACTATTTTTTACTAATTATTACTAATTATTACTAATTTATTCTTATTTATTCTTATTTATTCATATTTATTCTAATTTATTCCTATTTATTTCTATTTGTTACTAATTATTGTTAATTATTGCTAATTATTGCTAATTATTGCTAATTATTGCTAATTATTGCTAAATATTGCTAATTATTGCTAATTTCTTCTAATTATTAATTTTTATTACTAATTATTACTAATTATTTCTAATTATTACTAATTATTTCTAATTGTTACTAATTATTACTAATTATTACTATTTATTAATATTTACTACTATTTATTACTAATTATTACTAATTAATACTATTATTCTTAATTATTAATAATTATTACTAATTTATCCATATTTATTCATATTTATTCCTATTTATCCCTATTTATTCCAATTTCTTCCTATTTAACCTTATTTATTACTAATTACTAATAATTATTACTAATTAATACTAATTGTTGCTAATTATTACTAATTATTGCTATTTATTGCTAATTATTGGTAATTATTGCTAATTATTATTAATTATTAATAATTATTACTAATTATTTCTAATTATTACAAATTATTACTATTTATTACTATTTATTACTATTTATTACTATTTATATATATTTATTACTAATTATTCCTAATTATTACTAATTATTCCTAATTATTTCTAATTATTGCAATTTATTCCTATTTATTTCTATTTATTGCTAATTATTGATAATTGTTGCTAATTATTGCTAATTATTGCTAATTATTTCTAATTATTTCTAATTATTGCTAATTATTAAAATTTATTACTAATTATTACTAATTATTTCTAATTAGTACTAATTATTACTATTTACAACTATTTATTACTATTTATTACTAATTATTACTAATTGTTACTAATTATTCCTAATTATTGCAATTTATTCCTATTTGTTCCTATTTATTGCTAATTATTGCTAATTATTGCTATTTATTCCTATTTATTCCAATTTATTCCTATTTATTCATATTTATTCATATTTATTTCTAATTATTACTATTTATTACTATTTATTACTAATTATTCCTAATTTTTACTAATTGTTTCTAATTATTACAATTTATTACAATTTATTACAATTTATTACAATTTTTTTAGAATTTATTACAATTTATTAAAATTTATTACTAATTATTACAAATTATTACAATTTGTTACAATTTATTGCAATTTATTTCAAATTATTACTAATTATTACTAATTATTAAAATTTATTACAATTTTTTTAATTGTTAAAATTTATTACAATTTATTTCTAATTATTAAAATTTATTAAAATTTATTACTAATTATTAAAATATATTACAATTTATTTCTAATTATTAAAATTTATTAATCATTATTACTAATTGTTACAATTTATTACAGTTTATTAGTAATTAATACAATTTATTATAATTTATTTGTAATTATTACAATTTATTAGTAATTATTTCTATTTATTTCAATTTATTAGTAATTATTATAATTTATTACTAATTATTACAATTTAGTTCTAATTATTAAAATTTATTACTAATTATTACTAATTATTACTATTTATTAATATTTATTAATATTTATTACAATTTATAGCTAATTAAAAATTAGATATAACTATTAATAAAAATAAATACTAATAAAAAATATGTAATTCTAATTTAATTAATTGACATCTAATTAATAAAAATTATAAATAACTAAAAATAAATTAAATTATCTAAACAATTAAAAAAATAGATAAATACCTTAAAACCGGGGCTTTTGGAGTATTACAGTCACAAATAATGCTCTGATTTAAAAGTTTAAACTATGAAGAAATTTAGAAGAAATTTTTTCTATAGAGATTGAGGGAGAAGTTGAGTAAAAGTGAAATGAGAAGAAAAATGGATGGAGGTATATATATGTTTGATTATTTGTGACGGGGCCCGTCACAAATACATTTTCCCGAATTAATTGCATTTGGCCCTTAAAAAAGCTTTGCGACAGGCCCCATCGCAAATCCCACCTGCCGACAAAATATTTGTGACGGGTCACTTGCCCCGTCGTTGATACTAAATACAGTCACCGTCTATTT
Source organism: Viscum album (assembly GCA_963277665.1). Taxonomy (NCBI): domain Eukaryota; kingdom Viridiplantae; phylum Streptophyta; class Magnoliopsida; order Santalales; family Viscaceae; genus Viscum; species Viscum album. The sequence goes on from OY728120.1 coordinate 1,121,803,879, forward strand.
GCGATGGGAATAAGGACTCGTCGCAAATAGCCTTACCCGCGGTTTGGCCTGTATTGGACGCCAATCCTTTTGCGGCGGGCGGTAAGACCCCGTCGCAATTATCCATTATTTGTGACGGGGTAAACGGCATGTCGCAAATAACCTATTGCAAATACCCACTTTCCTCGTAGTGCATGCAGAGCAAAGGTTTAGCGATCTAATACCTGACTTTTACCCCAGGTTCCCTTTGCGGGTTTTCATCTTGGCAAGTATTGTGTCTCTTTTTGTGGGCAGTATAAAGTCTTACAAATGGGACTAATGTGACTGGTGTTTTAGGTGGAACAGCTTTGACCATGAGTTTTAGAATAATGACCTAAACAATGCTTGTTATCCAAGAATGTTCTGACATTCTTCAGATACCCAAAGGGAAATTTTGGGTCACGGTTTCATGTTTATCATATCAAAAGTATAATGTGAGATAGGTATGTTTTGAATGGACAAGGACCAAGTTCGAAAATAGGATTCCAACACAATACTATCAGGGATCTGGGGAATATAGGATGTCTCTCCTGAGAATGAATATGCCTCTGGTTGATAGGCCCTTTTCATGGGAGACTTCATATAAAGCCAACTGGGGAATGTTACTACATAGTCAAACAGTGGCCCCCTAGCTGATAGGCCCTTTTTAGTGGGTGGATTTACGAAAATCCAACTAGTAAGTATTATTTCATAATCAAACAAACGTATCCTCAAGAATTACAATATTCTATTACTAATGGTTGAGAAGTTTGTGAAGATCCATATTTCTCAAAACCAAAAAGGGTGGTTTGATAAGGTAAGGTGTCTGCGAATGAAGATAGCATCTGTTTTTCCTTCTTCAATGAATGGAAAATCGATCCTAAATGAATTTTCATTTTTGTAAATGAGGGAACACTATGTTAAATGACTGGAATCTGGGTGGTAGGCCCCTCTCTAATAAGGGTTGAAGCATCGTTCATTTTAATGTTGTGCAACTAGGACATGGACCATGAAGATTAATGTCTTACAGTAAGAAAATTATTGTACATTTTAACTTCTTATGACTAGGATGTTATGCTATGAAGTTTAATGTCATACAAAAAGGAGACTGAGGGCTACAATTTAATGTCCTTTAACTCAGACTGAAAGATTGTGATCGTACCTTTCATGGTAATCTTCCTTGGAATGTGGAATCATTTTCAGGTATGAAGGTGGGATGTTGTAAGCTATAATTCAGGTTTCTAGATTTTAATATTGATATAGAGGAATGGTTTTATGTAGATAGAAGCATCTTCTTGCGAGGATGAATTTTCTTCGGTTTTAGAGCCCCTTTTATGATCAACTTTATAAAAATCCAGTTGGGCGTATTACTGTATAGTGAAAAAGTGGCATCCCTTGGATAATAAACCCCATTAGTAGAAAACATATGTAAATCTGACTAGGGTGTGTTACTGTATAGTCAGACAAAGGTGTCCTTAGGTACGAGATATTTTATTGTCAATGGTTGTATGATGTTTTTAGAGATTCGGATTTCCAAAGACATAGAGTTAGGAAAGTGTAAAGAAAGTTCCTAAATTGGGAAGGATTGTTTCAATTCAAAATTACCCAAGAATGGGAGAAAAGGATTCCTATGTATGTTTGACCCAAATTTAGTAAAATAGGGGGTTAATGAGAATCGTCCTGAAGCCTAGGGTTCAGTTGTCATTGCATATCTCATTTGAATGAGAACAATACATACATAGCTTTGGGAAAACCATGCAGTTTAAAGTCTTACTATCGAGACATATCATTAAGATCATGCAACAAGGATGATATGGTGCTTGTATTTTTAGGTCATACGACCCGGACCATAGTATAATGAAAATGAGGGGTAATATGAGTCCTATCAGACCACGCTTGTTCCAGTATACTTCATACATGAGGGAGGAAATTGTAAACCAATATCTTGGGGGTTCTTTTGTTAGGACAAGTTACATAATAAAAGTATTCAAGGTATGAATGTGGACCATGGTCAAATATCGAGTCCCATCATGATGTCGTTAGGGTTTATTAAGATAGAAGAGGCATCTCTTGAGGATGAATGTGTAGCTGGTTGAAAAACCTTTTGTTGGTGACTTTATACAGAGGTGACTGGGTCTTGTTACTGTACAGTCAAATAGTGGTCTCCTATATTTGAAAAGACCTATTGTTAGATGACTTATGAAAATCCAACTAGGGCTTGTTATTGTATATTCTGTAAAAGGTGTCCTCGTGTATCAGACATTTTACTTCATGTAGCTAGATAAGGATTATGAAGATTCGACATTGTCCAAGATTAGGATCATGAATGGTGGAAAGAATATATTCGAGCATAAGGGAAGAATTTTGACCAAAATTGTCCATGAAGTGTAGATTCACTTACAGTGATCTGAATCATATGTAGGTGGTAGCATTTTTTGTTTTCTTAATGGACCCCTAAATAAGAGAACCCAAATTATGATCTTCTGCATAGATCTTTTTCTGTACATATGAGAAGGAGAATTTTTCTATACCTTATATAAGGTACTAGGACATGAGGTCTAGTAATCACAAAATATCACATTAGATTGAGAATCAATCCACACATAGTTCTTGAATGACCACACAGTTTAAATTCATGGGATAAGTAAATCAGCAATGTAGTTTAACATCATGTAGTAGTGATGAAGGTGACTCAACATGAAAAATGAATATTTTAGTTGTACCAAGGTATAGGAAAATAATGGCACTACATATGTTGTTGGAGAAAGAATCAATCCACATATAGTTCTAGAAGAGATTCCCCATACTGATTGAATTCTTATATGAATAAGGGGATCTCTTATTTTTTGAATATGGGCTAACAAATAGAGTGAGAACCCATATTGGATCCTCTTATGTAGAACTGAATCATACATAGCAGAGTGGGGGAATTCTCACTATTATGGATGGACCGTGATATAGGATCTATACATCACTATTTATCTCGTGGTAAATAGAATCAATACATATGTAGTTCTTGAGGAACCATGCAGTTTAAAGTCAAGCGGTAAAGAAATCATGTGTCCCTTTTATGGTCTTGTGTCTAGGACTATAGAAACCCAGATGTGAATTTATATGCATTAATCATGTGTAGAATCATTTAACAAAACTCCTAAGCCCACATGATCTATGCTCTATGTGATAAACATGGAGTGGGAAAGGTTTCTTCAACCACACGAAGGTGATAAAAATGAAGAATAAGGGAAAGCTGATATTGTGGTGGCTCGACTAGGATGTAATATCCAAGTGTCATTATGTGTCTCATTAGAGTGAGAATCAAGTCATATGTAGTTCTTAAATAATATTTTCCATGTCTAGGTATGGCCCGTACACAGAGAGGGGAGCATTTTTTATGTTGTGGTTGGACCTGGGATTGGAGATCTGAATGTCACTACATAACTTGTGGCGGTGGGAATCAAGCCACAAATATTTCTTGAGGAAAGGTGTAGTGGGGCACCAACACCAAATATTATGATCCACTCAAGCACGGAATGAAATTTTGTGTAGTTTTGCATCATGAAATAATTATTTGAACCATGCAGTTTTACATCATGTGGAAAGGATGTTGTCGTACAGTTTAGAATCTTATGACTAGGGTATTAGGATATGTAGTTTAAATAATTATAGCTCAGATTATGATATCTTCTAGTTTTTAGTCATACAGCTAGGACCATATAGTGTGACTCTTAGGTTCACGTATATAGGGCCCTGATGTTATGTAGTTTAACATCATACAGTAAGGACAATAGTGCCATGCAGTTTATCATCCAACAATGTGGATGAAATTTCATTCTTTTTAAGGTCATGAAACAAATACCGACTATTAATTTTAATGCCATTCAACTGAGATGTATTGATTTTCTTTCACATGAATTATTTATTAAGAAATAACACATTGGTAGGGGTATTAATGAGCTCTCCATGCATCAATATTAAGGAATAATCTCTTCTAGAGTGGACCCTGTGTATGGAATAAGGTCCCTCCCATTTTGGATCAAACTTTGGAGACTTATTTCTTGATATCATTGGATTTGGGAGGACCAATACCAAATATCCTTGAAGAATGAACAGAGTCGAGACTTCTTTTTAAAATATGTCATTATCTGATTTTGATAGACCTCCAGTTGATGCAACGTATGTAATCTTTACTCATTGAGTCACTCTAATTCATCCATCCATTTTTGGTATTTCTCATCTATGGATAGATGATTAGAGATATAAATGTGTAGTGAAGAAAATTTTACTTCAACAAGAAGGATTGATTATTTTATATATATGAGTGAATACATGGTTTCCCATGTGGCGGTATGAGTTGTCATTTGGTAAGCCCACATGAAATGATAGATCTTTTCAGGCCAAGGCTTTTTATCCTTATCTTCTATCTTCGGTAGTATATTTGATAGGGTCTTATTAAGTGCATCTATCGATCCATTATTCATTGCATGATAGTAGGATGAGTGGTTTTATTTGATAATATATTCTTGAAACATCTTCTCTAACTCAGAAAAACAAAAATTGGGGTCATTGTCCATCAATGTTTTATGAGGGACAACAAATCTAATAATGATTTTGGATTTCAAAAGGGTAACAATTCTTTTCAACCTAACTTCTTTGAGGCATATTTCCCCATCCAATTTGGAGAATAAATTGGAAGAAGTTAGGAAGTATTTAAATTTCTTGGATATGGAAGGAGGATACCGTCCTACAATATCCCTTCCCCATATAGATAAAATTATTTAAAAAAATTATAACTCAAGGTTTTGGTGAATGCAGTTGGATTACACTTGGTAGGAATGACATTTCCAAGTGAATTTTGTGTAATATTTCATCATTTAAGGACCAAAGTTCCCAAGCCTTTGGATTTGATTAAAAATATTGAACCCTGATTGGTGGGAACCACAGGCTCCCAAGTGTACTTATTTCATGACAAAAGAAGTCTATTCTTCATAAATGAATTTCAGGAGGACTCTATCAAAGATTCATTTATAAATAACATTTTGCTGATTTGGGCTATCGTAAAGAGTAAAGTGGGTCACTCATCATCGGGTATACTCAACTATAACTCTATCTAATGAGAGAACACATTTTTTATGGTAATCTACAAAGGGAGTCATCTAACTATTCATGGGATCATCTAGTTTGGGAATGGGACTAACCTCATTGATCTCTTCTGTGCTAATATGACTGAAAGATGACACTATTCAGCGATGCATGATATTGATGACGGTTTCATCCCATTTTTGATATTCCAAATTTGTAGCTTCATTTTCCAATAAATATTCCTCATAATTCTGTGATCATTGGATGTGAGTCGATGTTGTATATGAGAGGAATTATACCATTAACCCTCGAACATTGAGAAATAGGGAAATTAGATATTCTTTTCTGATTATATAATCCTCATTAATCTATTTGATTAACAACTTTGAATCGCATTTCACCTCAAGATGGTCCACTGATATTTGAATTTCCAGTTCTAGGTCTGCAATGAGGACCTTATACACTACAACATGGTTTTTACAACCTTTTAACTATAGTAATGAGTAAGGAAAAACTTCATTTTCTAGAGAGATGATTACGACTCCTAACTCAACTTTGTTGATCTTGGGTTATTTCTTTCACATCCTTTTTGGGAACCTAGATGCGCCATCAAAATAAATTTCTCATATTTGGGGGGGGTTCTTTAATAAAAAATACATCTTCATCTGGAAATTCAGTATATAACGACATTGTTTATATAAATGGGTGTTTTATGAGAAAATCATAAAAATCATGGCCTTTAATTACCTTATAATTGATTAACTATATGTCAATCTATTGTAGGATAACCACCCACCATGCCAAACATCCTGTCAACATAAGAAAATTGAGGATATATTTGAGTGGGTTACAACGAGAAACCAAAGGGACCTTATGGTGTTGCAGGTAGTGCCATAGTTTCTAAACTAAAAATATTAATTCCATGAATATCTTCTCGATGCCTTAATAATGAATCTCAATGTATATCATGGTTATACTAAGATGATAAAGTCTGTTTTCATTCCCAACATAATTATTTTGCGAAAGGAAATCACCTAGTGATCACTCTAGGAAAATCAAAAATAAAATTACCAGTTTCCCGTCAACATGTGAAATTAACACTGGTAGACTCAAGAGATGCTTTTTGAGGATGAAAATTTATTTTCGATGGTCACTGGTCCACCAAAACATGACCCCCTCTTCAAAAACTTGGTGAAGGGAAAACACTTTCCTATGTGGTTGTCTATAAAGCGTCATATGTAAGACATATCTCCAATAAAACCCAAAACCCTTTTCTGGTTTTGATATGGTGACATTTTGATGATAGCCTTTGTCTTCTTAGGTTCTTCTTCCATGACACTATGGTGTATGAAAAATCCAAAAAATTTCCCTATGGTGACCCTAAAAGCACATTTAAAGGGTTTCATCATCAGTATATATTGTCCTAATTTGTGGAAGATAGTCTCAAGAGAATCCAAGTGATCGAAATTATACCATGACTTAACCACCAGGTCGTTAATGTGGTATTCAACAACATTACAAAAGAAGGGTTTGAAAATGTGATACATGGAATGTTGGTATGCGGCACCAACATTATTTAAGCCAATGGGCATTACCTAATAGAAGAATACTCCATGGGTGCCTAAAGGTAGTAGATTATTCATTTTCTTGTCCCATTAAAATTTAATTATACCCCAAATATCCATCCATAAAGTATATGTCCTGATAACCAGTCATTTAATCAATTACTATTTTTGTGATCAGGACTAGGAAATCATCTTTCGGACAGTGTCAGTAGGGATCTCTAAATTAATTGCATACCCTAATCTTCCCATTATTCTTCTTTAATATGATGAGTTTGGCCATCCATTTTAGATACTAAAATTCCCCCATGACTCCATGAAAGGATTGTGCACTTCAGCCTCAATTTTATAGTCATGAGTCGGGTGTGTCATTTTGGCGACCTATTTATACACCCAGTGGTTTTCAGAAAATACCAAGTGGTGAGTGGCCACTTCAGGATCAAGTCCTAGCATCTCTATCTGATTCTAAGAAAACACATCCTGATGTTTCTTCAATAAAGAGGTATACACCTATTTTTCCTAAAAATTTATGGATGTGATGATTAGAGTAGGTCATGGATCTTCTTCTATACAAATATTTATTCATCTTAGTTCATCAATGGTTGTAGATACACCTTCCTCAAACATTGGAGGGGCTTCCCCGAGGTATTCCTCTTCTTCCACTTCCTCATGTTCCTCCTCTTCCACCTATGCCATGTTCTTAAAGGATTTATGTGATGAAGTAAATCTTTTTGGGATAGGGGAGGAGTCAATATTTTGACATTTAGATGTAAAAGAAACTAATTTTGAACCAATTGATAATTTGGGGTCATCTTCAAGCCCTGAAGGGGAGGAAAGGTATACAGAATGAATATTCTCATTTACCCTCTATGATGTGACAACCTATTCTGACTTGGCTTATTAGGAAATGATTTTTTTTAAGCTCATGGAATGGAATGAAGGAATTATCAATTATTATTTCATCACTATCTAAAAATTCAATGACTTTTCCATCACTGATAGGTTCAGTTTCTAGGATTAAAATCATGGAAGTCACTAAAAATGTTCCTGAATTCAGACCCACTCTTTTTATCTAATTGATGGGCAACATATACTCTACACTGATTTTCTTGAATGGATTAGTTGGGGTAATCTCCAGACTATTTAGGGAATTGATTCAAGAAAAATCATCAATCATATATTGTTCCCCTATCTATGTTAAAATTTAGAATCAATATATTGTGATTCCCATGATTTAAATGGTGACTTTTCACCATTAAAATTACCAATTTGAACATTATTGAAATATTTGGTGCATTGGTGGTATGATGAGGGAATATTCACATACTGATGTAGCCAAGACCATCCCAAAAAAAGGTTGAAGGTTGTATCTTGTTGAACAATTAGGAATTTTGAGTCAGATACAAGATCCCCAAACGAAGACCTGATCTTGATTTCAACAAGAGGATATTTCTAGATATTTTCATAACCCAGTAGGGCTAGAGTAGATGTAGACAAGTGGGACTCATTATAACCCAATTTATGAAGTGTTTGAACTAAAATTAGGTTGAATATTGAGTAACTTTCAATGAAGTATCATCAAATATCAAATTAATTTATCTTTATAGATATATATAAAGGTTTGACATATACTTGTATAGTGGAATCCTTATCACTCTCTATGAAATAAATGATCATGTGAAATTCTGCAGGATTTGTCTTTGAACAATATACTTCAGTAGTAGAAACTTTAGACACAAAATTTTTATGGATTAAAAATCCTCTAAGAGTGCTTTTTGGAGGTCATTTGGTATACTCAACAAATCCAAGACTCATAACTTGGCTAGAACCAGAGATAATTTCTTTAAATTTTTATACTTATAATCCAAATTTTTGTGCTTCCTCGATTTTGGATTCTCTTTTGTAGTCACTATAGGAACTTAAGTACATGATGTAGTCATGTGGATTAGGTCAACTAGTTATTCCTATATACTGAGGATGATTGGGAAATGGCGTCCCCTCTAGTAGATCTTCCAAGATGATCAGGTCAGGGAAGAACCTAACATGTGTGGGGGAACTTTATTACTATTTATAAGCTCATTGAGGGGATCTCCCATGATTTTTGGCCACATAGAAAATTCAAGCGGGGATGTGGATGGATTATTTACTTCTATTATGACCATTTCTTCCCTTATATCCTTAACTTGGAAGGCCACTTCCACTAATTCCCCAATCATATGTAGGAAATTAAGGTTCATATTCAAAAAAATCATATTAGAGGGGATCCATTAAGTGAACAACATTAATATAACATAAGATCAACTCCTCATCTGGTGATAACTCCATCAAGTGTGTTAACTCATGTTTTATTGTTTCACAGGGTGGCGTCCATGCTTTCGTGATTAAAGGAATGAAGTCTGATATAGTCAAAATATAACTTTATCTTTGCTACAGGTTAATCTTCCTATGTTTTCTTCCCACTCTTCTTGCCATGCTGTTTCTTGGAAGTTTGTCTTTCAGAGAACCATTGCATCGATGGAGTTGGATGTTCCATAGTGTAAATGGTTGAGGGAAAAGTTAGTTTCTATAATTGTTCTCATAGCATATCATGGGTCTAGTTGATCATCTTTCCAACAATCCAATCATTGAACTTTGGTTTACCCTTTATGTTAACATTTTTCAATTCATTCTCCTATTATGGATTGGTGGTAGAAACAAATGATACCTACCCGAGTGGATTTCCTAGCTTCACTTGCCCTGAGTCTATCATTTTATATAGGATGTATTTGAAAACAAAATATTCCTTTATGGTGTTCCATAATTCCCAATGGAAGGGAAAATAGTTCAGGATATCATCGAGGCCATCTAAGTTGGGCTTTTTAGGCTTCAATAACTTGATCAAGTTGTTCTCCAAAGATGAGATGAAGTAACTGGGGACTTGGTCACTTCAGAAAGAATAAAAAAATCAATTCCTCAAACTATTTCTTCATATCCTCCATTTTATCATCATAATAAGGTGAGAATTGTTGATGATGTACAAGGGGGGACCTCACGATATGGTGAAGTCATTAAATCTAGAGTGGGTGCAGGGTCTGAATTAGGTGTAATAGTGGAACCCTATTCTTTTAGTATTCTCTTTCCTTGAGTTGATGGTGTAACTCAAGAATTAGCCTTGGTTAGTGCAATAAAGTCCTCTATTCTTTGAGAAATTTCAGCAAGATATCAAATCCCTCATGTATATTTCATAGGGTTGAGAGGTGTTTGAAACTCGTCATGAAGATTCTCTATACAGATGGAAAACAAATATTCTTGAGGAAGTTGTAGTCTTAGGGATTATGTTAATCCCTTCCACTGATCAATGAAATTTTATACCCTATCACTCTCTTACTATTTTTAGTTTGAAAGTTCAAGGAATGTTGTCTTATACAGCATTGAGATGAATTGGATGAGAAACTTCCACCAGAGATCTTCTCATCCTATAATTGACTATGTTGGAAAACTGGTGCACCATACAAATTTTTTCCCCTATAGTGTTTGCAATAATAACATGAGTTTCACTGCTTCTATTTGTGTATGCATCCCTATAATAGGATCAAAATAGTACAATAAATGTGTCTATTTCTTCTTTGGGTCCCCCGATCCATTGAAAATTGGAAATTTAGGGTTTCTAAAGATTGGTGGGGGAGGTGTCGGATCAACCCAATTAGGGTAAGGTTTATTTTCTGGTTTTACTGGTGCACACCACTCCTTTATAGCTTCCAATAGATCCATCAGTGACTTAATAGTATTGATGACACCTTGAGGGATTTTTGTCTATCCAGGAGATCGAAAAGGGGTAGAAATTGGTAGGGCCAATTGTGGTTACCCTGTCGGTATCTTCCATGGGTGACCTATAGGGGAAGGTATATAAGGATGTTCTTGGACCGATTTAGGTTGTGTATCTAATGGAGGAAAATCTTTACCTACTATTGTGGGATCCAAATATATTGGTATTTGGTACCCCACATTGATAAGATGTTCTACCTCCATTTTTGTTTCTACAGCGAACCGCCTTTATTGAGGTACACTAGGTGGGAGTGTGAGTTAAGGCTTTATTTTTATAACATATATTATGATAATGTTGAATCAGAGTATTTATGTGTTGATCCTTCTCAATTATTTCATATCTTCCTCTTGTTGAACAAACCTTTCCTCAAGTGTAAGAGGTTAAAACACTTCTATAGGTGGGTGAGGCACAACCTTACTTTTACCCTTTTATTTGGTTGATGATGTTTGTGTAGTTAGGGATGGAGTGACTGGGGGAATGTTTAAATTAATAAAAATACCCTTTTTCTAGGTACACACACCTCCATCAATTATTTTAGTGAAAATATTATTATGAACCAAAACTTCCTCCTCCTACTCCTCTGTATTGGCCTCAGATTCTATAGGGTATGTAGGGGTGGTGTTAATAACATTCACCAATGCATAACATATTTCAGTAATTTCATCATTCTATTTACAAGAATAAATATGTTTACACCCTCCATGAGGCCTTATCCTCTCCTTCACTGGTTCTCTTGAATCCATTTGACAGATAGTAATTGGAAGGGAATATCCAAAAAAATTCATCATGTGTGTTCCCAATTAGAATACCAGATTGTGATATGGGATGAACTGGGGGATTCATTCTATGGTGTTTATCCTAATTATGATAAGACTAACTTTCACTAAATTAGACGTTAGGGTAAACAAATACATCTCTATGGGATGGGGTAATTCTCTCTCCATTTTTAGAACCTTTTGATCATGGATTTTTTACCTAAATGTTTGTGTTAAAATATCCTCCAACCCTGCAGGCTGGGGTTACTCCTATGTTTTTTTGGATTCTAATACCATGGATTCCTTCTTGATTTTATGGAGTCATGTTTGAACATGGGATGGGTGCAACATATATTTTTCACCTGAGATTCATTCCTCCAAATACATTTTTTATATATTTCAAAATTTTCACTATATGGTGATTTAATTCCGTTAACTGGGAGGCCTTCTCAGTATTTTAAGATTCATAATGTAAAAGTCTTTTTATAGTTCACTATTTTCTAGACCAACATCGGTGGGAATCATTCGGGGCCTGTTTTTTCTAAGCATACCTTTGTTTGCAAACAAATACTATTTTTTAAAGCCAACCTGAAGTTATGAAATTTCATTATGTCATCTTGGTATAAAATTTATAATTAAAGAGATCTAATAAATTAAATGATCCATGTTCATCCCATCATATAATGTGAAAATTTTATGGGGCATCTGTGATTATCTAACACAATTATTTTAACACACTCAGACATGTGTGATGAAGGTCCCCTTATTTTTTTTCCAATGTTGGGTGTCGTCCAGCAATGAGGGCCACCATGTCAATTATGAAGTGTATACCTACTATTTTATTGATGTAACTTAGGTATTATTCATAAGGGAATAACTTTGTTCTCAAGTGAAAAATAGTATTCCATATGTTGAGGCAGATTTCATGCACACAATCTTCTAACAATGCTTCAGAAATTATGATCTATAAAGTTTCAAATGGCCAATACATGACTAGTATGTCATCTTTAGCCAACTTCTTTTCATGTTCAGAGTGTCTTATTTTTCTTTCACAAGTGGCTCCTTGACCTGGTTTAACCAATGTAGATGCTTCCCTGCTTTTTTACCATAAACAGTGATATTGTTGGGGACTTCCTCTAACATGTTGGAAGGTAGGGGATCCAGGGGTGGTTTTGAGAGTGATCATTGCCTCAGGCTATCTTTGTGATAAGAAGTGATTTCACTTATCAATGATAATTAATTATACATGACTAGCCTCATTTTCCAATGTGCTTCAAGGTAGTATGGATTTCTCATCATTAAATCTCCAAGGGGATGACCCTTTTTACAAAGTGAAATGCTACTATAGATAGAAGTTTTGAAGTGAATTCCATTATGGGGGTACTACCATTATGGATTGATACTTAACTACAAGGAGAACTCATCCAGAATCTACCCTAGGGAGAACCTTTATGGAAGATTATAGAAAGTGGAATACCATGTTTTTTTTGTCTTCTATCCATGTAGAGAAATTTCGTGACTCTCATCAGAAGATAGACTCTCAAGATCAATTAGATTATGGACATGAATCCTGCATTCACGGTGAAGTGTCTAGGGGGGCTATAGATATTATACTACTATTCTCATTATTTGGTAATGCGAGAGTAGGATCTTGAGCTTCCATAGATAAACATATGAGGGATTTAAGAACTCTAGCACTAATTAGAGAAGGATCATAGACCAAATATTCATTTTCCAATCATATTTGATGAGGATTTTTTTTGGATGCCTTATTATGAGAAATCGGGGCCATTTGCTGGGAAACTTGTTTTTGGGTACGGAAGCTTGTTTGGTCATCTCCAATGTTACTACCAGAACATTCTGATGGGTTTCTATAATTTTGTAAGGGGTTTTTTATCATCTCAGAGTGGCTATTGGAATAGTCTAATTACCTCCATTAAGAAAGGGGTGTGGAACTGATCTGATTTTATATATATCATGGTGTAATTTGGACCACAAACCTCCAGGATGGGATTAGAGGTTTGTGTCTACACTAGAGTGAAATTTTAATGAGTCACTCTAATTCTGGTGATAGAGTCTCATGTCCAACCCTCTACCATTGTTGTTTTCATTATAATATCCTAGCAGGTTTGTATTATATGGATGGAATTTTCATCGGCCCTTTCACCATTGTAAGGATGTGATTGGTAACATCCATAGATGGAATAGGGATATATTCCCATTATGTGTCTGGATAAGAGGTGTGTGTGTATACTCCTATCCTCCATTTCCATCCAAGGGATAATGATAGTACTCATTTTTTGGGGCATAGATGTAACACCCCAGGTAAATAATGAATATGACATTTTCATATTTATCCATATTTGTGAATAAAATATTAATATGACTTTAAAGGGGACGCTATGCTCGATGGTGTACCCAACACGCAACAACGAGTTTCTTGGGAATCTTACGTTTCACTCTAATAATAAAATAATATTATTTCAAATGGTAGTTAACATGTAGCCGTTGTATTGGAGGGAATGGATAGAAATAACTAAAATATTACTATATATGTTTTTTAATGTTTTTACATTTATCCAATAAAAGCTAAAGGCTTAAAATACAGAAAGAATCCAATTTTAGGTGTATATGCCCTAATTTTTACTAAAGATTCACTTATCGCCTTTTAATGGAGATCTATCATTAAATATAGTTTTGATCACTCTTATACATTCTTTTGGACCAAATAAAACTCTTATTAAGAATCGGGACATCAAATTTTACTTTGTGTACTTTTTTGGTATTTTTCCAATAAAGTTCATTTTTTTAATGAATAGTGTAAAATGTTGTGTTTTAATTCAAAACCTCTTTTTAATCTAATTTATTTATATGATTAGATAAAATTTTGAATTGGTTTTAAAGTGAAATTAGAAAATATTTTTACCATTAAATCCAATAGTGTCGTTGGAATTAATTTCACTTTGAAATCAGACTTAAACTAGTGTCAATCTTATGATACTTATTGTTTTATAAAAACACGCTATTTGCTCTGACAGTGGGAATTAATTATTAAATTAATTAATGTGACTAATATGTTTTGAATTTTGTAAAACGGACTTCATTTTTGAATTCGGAATATCAAATATAGCTTAGGGTGAAGTTTTGGTATTTTTCTGAAAAACTCCAATTTTTGATGAATAGTGAAACAACTAAGTGGTAATCAAGCAAACTGATTTTTCAGTTAAATGAAAGTTTACCACTAATGTGTATTGAATTTTGAAAATCCTTCATACATGGTTGTCATTATTATGTAAAATTTGGTTCAATGGGATGAAAATAATTTTTTGGTGAATAGTAACTTTTTTTCATTAATCGCGATTAGAGGTAATTAGTGTAGTTTAAGGTAAATATAATGTTTTAATAATATGAAATGAACTTGACACATGTCATAACCTCATTGGATGTGTAATGGCCAACCAAGACAAGACATGGGTCAACTTGGGGACCCCATGGAGCCACTTTGGTTGAGAAATGACATAAATAACTTTTTATTTAATGTAAAAGTAAAAATGACACAAACATGATATGTTTTACTAAAACAATTTTTAAGTGGGGTTATACAAGTCATATTTTTTATTATAAATATTCATTGGAAATCTAAAAAGATTTCCTACATCATAGTATTTTTTTTTATAATTTGTAGACATTAAATAAATTAAATTATTTATGACATAATAATGATGCACCGATGACATCATTATTTGACGATTTAAATAAAATGGAAAGATAATGTAAAATCTGTGAACTACACATGTCCAAAACTTATTGGATGGGTGTATTTCGAACCCTTATCACCTTATCCACGAATTATATCAATGTGGGACCTTTTAAAACCGAAACACATTTTCAAATAAAGTAATATTTCTTTACTTTCCAAAAGTGCCCCTCCTCTCCTCTTATAAAAGTCCCCCACCTCTACCTAATTTCACACACTCCTCAAGCCTTTGGCTCGGCCAACCCCTTCCCATTTACTCTCTCCACATACATCTCCTCATCCTAGAGGATTCCCTTTGGGAATAATCCTTTCAAATGAATCCTTTAGGCTCAAATCAAAAGGAGTTACACTTTTAATGGTAATTCATTCTCTCATGTTCATTTGTTTTATTTTGCTTCTCCAACCCCCTAAAATCTTTTTATTTACTTCTTTTGTCACAAAACCAGTATCTTAAATATACTAGGATGTTGTTATAAGATTTATTCGAGCTACACTCTCACACAACTATATCAAATGGTTAAAGAACATACGGTTTCCGTGGATGGCGAAATTATGCCTCCCGAAACGATGATTGTTCAATACTCATTTAACACCTTCAAAGGTGGCCATTATGATGTCACTATTTTTATATATGATATATAATATGTTTATGTTTTACTTATGCTTCTGTATTTTTCATTTGTGTCTTACCTTTATGGCTTCCATTATGGGTATACGCGATATCTTCATTTTAGGAAGTGCGGACTACCGCCCCCTCAAAGTGATGTGATTCGTTAATGCCATACGTGGGACGTATCAAGGATGGATTTAATGTTATTATATATGATGTTATACTGGAATTATAATATACCTTTATATCATTATTATTCCATTCTATAAAATACGAAATAGAAATGAAAGTAGTGTTCATGCGTACGTACGGCTTACCGTCTCCATGAACGGTGCATTTCATTTCTTATCTCTAAATGATTATGTAATGTTATAAATGCGTGAATGTACTGGATATATATGACATATATGATATCTAAATCATGAATACAATTCTGTATATAATAAACATTTGGCCACACAAACAACATGTAATTGTAAGAAGTCCACTTTCGACTTAAGAACCAAGTATCGGCAAAACAAATATTATTAACTTAAATGATTACATAAATGTTTATGACATGGTAATAAGTAATATAAAAGGAATAATGAACTTGAAAAAGGTTCTTAAGGAAGTATAAATTAAATCAAGTTTATTATTCAGGAGATTAAAGAATGATCGAGTCAAGTCGGACCCGAGGTAAGGGATCCTACTCCTCTCTTTCTTTTTAAGTACACACTTTTATGTCATTCCTTTTAAAGCTCATCTTTCTTTTTATTGGGGTGATATTTTATATTAAACTTACTATAATTTTTATGTTCATGTGATGAGAGACCCTATTCTCTCTCATCAATCCATTTTGGAAGTTTTGAGTGGCACTGTTAGGCTGTCGAACTTTCGTAAGAGATCTAACATCTCTCTTTCTTTTTAAGTACTCTCCTTTATGTCACTTCTTTTAAGCTCCTCTTTGTAATGTTGGGGGATGTTATTTTATATTCCTCTTGCTTTAAATTATATTTTAATGTGATGAGATACCCTATTTGATCTCATAAATCCATATTCGGAAGTTTTATGTGGCGCTGTTAGGCTGCCGAGTTTTCGTGAGGGATTTTTCATCTCACTTTTATTCCCGTGAGATTTATGCTACATTTTCCACAAATTGCATTGAGTGGTGTATGTACTGCCCATTATTCTACTATTTTTGTAATATAATTTCGTTTATGTGTATTTACATCAATAATCTATTGTCCTTCTTTCATGGGGTGTATGTTTTGAAAGATACCTAAGTCGGTAAGGGAACCATTCACCCTCCTCTTTTTTAAAAGACTTCTTTTGTTGGGTCTTTTAATTTACATATTTTTATGTTGGGATATGTTCTCATATATCCTTATTGATGTAAATTTTATGTCCAAGTGATGAGATACACTTTTTATCTCTCATCAACTCATTTTGATGTGATGTCGTTGGGCTGTCAAGGGAACTTTTTAACCCAATTTCGATTTCTTTGGGTTCAACATGTAGTCATTGAATATGTCATCCATTGAATATGTGTGAATGAACTTTTATTGTTTTACACTTAATATCCAATTATATTGGGTGTATTTATATTTTTCACACATATTTTTGAGATTGATTTGTCCTTAATTTAAGGATACCTTCTTTATAATGGATTTCATCACATTTGATATTTCTATTGAGGGTTCATTGTTGTTATGCACCAATTCGCTCTTATATGGTGTATATACTGTCCTTTGGAGTATTATATCATGAATACATTTCTTCTCATGATATTATAAAGTTCTGAATAAATGTTATTCCTCAATTATTTTATTCAAGTGTCTCTAATTTTGGTAAAACCCCCTTTAACCAAAATATCGCTTTAAATGTTTTAATTATTTGTTCTTATTAATATACATGTTTTAAAAATGGTTTTAAGGATTTATTTATATGGATATTAATGGTTTAAAATTTTAAAAGATTCAAGGTGGTATGGGACACTTTGATTCAAAAATCTCTTTATTAAATGTTTTAATTGGTTTCTTTTTTAATGGATTCATTATTTCAATATACTAAAATGTTATATTGTGATTGAAATGTGGAAATGTTATATTTCCTTTATGCATGTTTTTTGTGATACATTTATGTTATGGTTCTTGGGCATTGTTATGAAAACGGGTGGTTCCGTGATAAAATAAGGGCGGGTGAGCCCGATATAGCTCTCTAATGCATTGGGTAATGCGAAGGAGTGAAACGTTAAGGTTTATCTGAAGAGATTTAGGGAATATAATGTGATGGGTATTCCAAACGTAACCAAGACGGTTACTCCCTACGTAAGAATGTTATGAATGCCTCAAGTTGCCTTTATTTCATATGATTTCTATGATTTTATGAGGTATGTTAAGGTGCTTATGTTTTATGGGTAAAGTATGATTTCATTCTTATGTATACATGTACTCGTGATTCCTTTCCATATTTTTATATCCCTTACTGAGATTTTTATGCTCATCCCAAGTTTTTGAAATGTTTTTCACAGGTCAAGGGAAAGGTACATGATGTAATGATAGTGTCAAGGATGTGTCAAGAAAGAATCCATGTTTTATTTTCAATATGTTTCCGTTGATGGGAAGAATGAATACTGTCTTTTATGTAACCACTTTGTTTAAATATGGAATGTAATGCAAGTTTCATGATATAATTCTCTAAAACTCTAAACCTGAAAAGATCCTCAATGTGTAATCTTGTAATAACTCAAGATTAAGTAAGGTTTAAGGATGGGGCCTTATAGTTGGTATCAGAGGTCGTTTTAGATAACTTTAGAGGTTAGGGTATTCTCTAAGCACAAGTGACATTACCATAATGGTTAGGATTTCAGAAAGAGTCCTAGTTTTAGATAAAGTGAATGAGTAAGTGTATCTTAGTGTTTACCTTCCTCATTAGTACATGATGGTTTTGTTGATATACTCACACTGACATTTCTGTTTTAGTGAATGGATGGATCTAGCAGGAACCAAAGAGACAACAGGTTTGAAGGAAACTGCGGTGGTTCTCTGATTAAGATACTAGATAAAATGGAGGATTCAATGAGGAAACTCGTGGTTGTTCTAAACCAAATAACAAGGAGTCATGATCAATAACTTTAACCTTGGTATGATCTTTAATGAATCATGTACGAGATGACCAATCCATGTGGAAGTTTAGGTAATAATAATAAAGGTAACCATTAGAGTTTTTATGATCCTTACTTTTGAGGTAATTATGGGTTATTATATGATATGCTGGAAAATGAAAAGCATGAGATAAACTTGAGGTTAAAATATGTTATGATCATTTTTGATGATTTTATCTCTTTTTTGGGAATGATTTAATAATTATATTGTTTTGGAAAAAGGACAACACGCAGACCGTGTGACATCCCGTCGCGTCGGACAAAGCTGCGGGAATCGAACCCACAACCAAAGTGCGACTGGTATTTATCGCCTACCACTGGACTACGTGAAGTCCCTGGTTAGTTTGACTGATTCTTTTTAGTTATATGATTTTATTAATTAATAGTAAGTTGATTTTGGGTTATTTATGAAAATTATTAACCTATCATGGAGGATATGTGATTAGGTTAATTACTTTTCAATACGAGACTTTAGGAGCAACTGATGTTGTTTGGAGATAAATGTTATGATTTAACTTGGAAGAATATGTGAATAAATCCTTCAAATATTTGGGTTTCAATCTTAGTTTGGTTTAATTTGAAGAATTTTATGGAAAAATTGATTATAGAATGGTCCTCGTTGAACTTTGGGTTTTGTTGGACAAATTTTGGAGGTTAAGAATAGATTTTCTTTTTATAAAGGGTTATCCCTTTCTGGATTATCTGATCCTGTAATAACCTTTTTGGTTTTGGTTAAAGTCTAAAGACATGGGAAGTATATAGTTCTATTTTGTGGATTAGGTGATTCTCTAGAAGTTGATTATAGTACTCTTAATGCAAACAAGTCTCCCTAAATACTCGTCTTTTGGAAAACAAATATGAGTTTGATTAAGGAATCTAGTAAAAGTTGAAAGTCAACATGATAAGTGATTATGTTTCCTTATGAATAAATTCCTCAATAAAAAGTAACTTAAAGAAAAAATGTTGTCTATTAACTTTTCCTACTGGGGAATCGAATATCGTTTAACCCATCACAAGTTTGTGATTTTCTTGTGGTTAACTTTCTCCTAAACATGTTTTCTATCACTCTCCATCAGAACATGACCCTTTTTTTCCCTCCATGTCCATATTTTCATACTTGGAATCCTAGTATGGGTTAACTCGGGTGACCTCTGTGCTTATCTTTCTTTATTTTAAAGTGATTGTTTTACCGACTCTTGTTCTGATGTGGGACTTTCAAGGATGTTTCCAAGCGCAATTTTAAAATTGCGAGGACGCAATTCCCAAAAGGGGGGAAGGATGTAACACCCCAGGTAAATAATGAATATGACATTTTCATATTTATCCATATTTGTGAATAAAATATTAATATGAATTTAAAGGGGACGCTATGCTCGATGGCGTACCCAACACGCAACAACGAGTTTCTTGGGAATCTTACGTTGCACTCTAATAATAAAATAATATTATTTCAAATGGTAGTTAACATGTAGTCATTGTATTGGAAGGAATGAATAGAAATAACTAAAATATGACTATATATGTTTTTTAATGTTTTTACATTTATCCAATAAAATCTAAAGGCTTAAAATACGGAAAGAATTCAATTTTAGGTGTATATGCCCTAGTTTTCACTAAAGGTTCACTTATCGCCTTTTAATGGAGAACTGTCATTAAATATAGTTTTGATCACTCTTATACATTCTTTTGGACCAAATAAAACTCTTATTAAGAATCGGGACATCAAATTTTACTTTGTGTAATTTTTTGGTATTTTTCCGATAAAGATCATTTTTTTAAATGAATAGTGTAAAATGTTGTGTTTTAATTCAAAACCTCTTTTTAATCTAATTTATATATATGATTAGATAATATTTTGAATTGGTTTTAAAGTGAAATTAGAAAATATTTTTACCATTAAATCCAATAGTGGTCATTGGAATTAATTTCACTTTGAAATCAGACTTAAACTAGTGTCAATCTTTTGATACTTATTATTTTATAAAAACACGCTATTTGCTCTGATAGCGGGAGTTAATTACTAAATTAATTAATGTGACTAATATGTTTTTAATTTTTTAAAACGGACTTAATTTTTTAATTCGGAATATAAAATATAGCTTAGGGTGAAGTTTTGGTATTTTTCTGAAAAACTCCAATTTTTGATGAATAGTGAAACCACTAAGTGGTAATCAAGCAAACTGATTTTTCAGTTAAATGAAAGTTTACCACTAATGTGTATTGAATTTTTAAAATCCGACATACATGGTTTTCATTAGTATGTAAAATGTGGTTCAATGGGTTGAAAATAATTTTTTGGTGAATAGTAACTTTTTTTCATTAATCGCGATTAGAGGTCATTAGTGTAGTTTAAGGTAAATATAATGTTTTAATAATATGAAATGAAC
This sequence comes from Viscum album, assembly GCA_963277665.1. NCBI lineage: Eukaryota > Viridiplantae > Streptophyta > Magnoliopsida > Santalales > Viscaceae > Viscum > Viscum album. Next base: position 1,121,824,976 of record OY728120.1, read on the forward strand.
TTGACACATTTTCTAACCTCATTTGATGTGTAATGGCCGACCAATACAAGCCATGGGTCAACTTGGGGACCCCATGGAGCCACTTTGGTTGGGAAATGACATAAATAACTTTTTATTTACTGTAAAAGTAAAAATGACACAAACATGATATGTTTTACTAAAACAATTTTTAAGTGGGGTTATACAAGTCATAGTTTTGATTATAAATATTCATTGGAAAGATAAAAATATTTCCTACATCATAGTATTTTTTTTTTATAATTTATAGACATTAAATAAATTAAATTATTTATGACATAATAATGATACAGCGATGACATCATTATTTGATGATTTAAATAAAATGGAAAGATAATGTAAAATATATGAACTAAACATGTCAAAAACTTATTGGATGGGTGTATTTCGAACCCGTATCACCTTAACCACGAGTTATATCAATGTGGGACCTTTTAAAACCGAAACACATTTTCAAATAAAGTAATATTTCTTTACTTTCCAAAAGTGCCCCTCCTCTCCTCTTATAAAATGCCCCCACCTCTAACTCATTTCACACACTCCTCAGGCCTTTGGAACATCCAACCCCTACCCATTTACTCTCTACACATCCCTCCCCTAATCCAAGAGGATTCCCTTTGGGAAGAATCCTTTCAAATGAAGCCTTTAGTCTCAAATCAAAAGGAGTTACACTTTTAAAGGTAATTCATTCTCTCATGTTCATTTGTTTTATTTTGCTTCTCCAACCCCCTAAAATCTTTTTATTTACTTATTTTGTAACAACACCAGTATCTTCAATATACTAGGATGTTTTTATAATATTTATTCGAGCTACACTCTCACAAAACTACATCAAATGGTTAAAGAACATACGGTTTCCGTGGATGGCCAAATTGTGCCTCCCGAAACGATGATTGTTCAATACTCATTTAACACCTTCAAAGGTGGCCATTATGATGTCACTATTTTTATATATGATATATAATATTTTTATGTTTTACTTATGCTTCTGTATTTTTCATTTGTATCTTACCTTTATGGCTTCCATTATGGGTATACGTGATATCTTCATTTTTGGAAGTGCGGACTACCGCCCCCTCAAAGTGATGTGATTCGTTAATGCCATACATGGGACGTATGAAAGATGGATTTAATGTTATTATATATGATGTTATACTGGAATTATAATATACCTTTATATCATTATTATTCCATTCTATAAAATACGAAATAGAAATGAAAGTAGCGTTCATGCGTACGTACGGCTTACCGTCTCCATGAACGGTGCATTTCATTTCATACCTCTAAATGATTATGTAATGTAATAAATGCGTGCATGTACTGGATATATATGACATATATGATATCTAAATCATGAATACAATTCTGTATATAATAAACATTTGGCCACACGAACAACATGTAATTGTAAGAAGTCTACTTTCGACTTAAGAACCAAGTATCGGCAAAACAAATATTATTAACTTAAATGATTACATAAATGTTTATGACATGGTAATAAGTGATATAAAAGGAATAATGAACTTGAAAAATGTTCTTAAGGAATTATAAATTAACTCAAGTTTATTATTCAGGAGATTAAAGAATGATCGAGTCAAGTCGGACCCGAGGTAAGGGATCCTACTCCTCTCTTTGTTTTTAAGTACACACTTTTATGTCATTCCTTTTAAAACTCATCTTTCTTGTTATTGGGGTGATATTTCATATTAAACATAATGTAATTTTTATTCTCATGTGATGAGAGACCCTATTCTCTCTCATAAATCCATTTTGGAAGTTTTGAGTGGCGCTGTTAGGCTGTCGAACTTTCGTAAGCGATCTAACCTCTCTCTTTCTTTTTAAGTACTCTCCTTTATGTCACTTCTTTTAAGATCATCTTTGTAATGTTGGGGGATGTTATTTTATATTCCTCTTGCTTTAAATTATATTTTAATTTGATGAGATACCCTATTTGATCTCATCAATCCATATTCGGAAGTTTTATGTGGCGCTGTTAGGCTGCCGAGTTTTCGTGAGGGCTTTTTCATCTCACTTTTATTCCCGTGAGATTTATGCTACATTTTCCAAAAATTCCATTGAGTGGTGTATGTACTGCCCATTATTCTACTCTTTGTGTAATATAATTTCGTTTATGAGTATTTACATCAATAATCTATTGTCCTTCTTTCATGGGGTGTATGTTTTGAAAGATACCCAAGTCGGTAAGGGAACCTTTCACCCTCCTCTTTTTTAAAAGACTTCTTTTGTTGGGTCTTTTATTTTACATATTTTTATGTTGGGATATGTTCTCATATATCCTTATTGATGTAAATTTTATGTCCAAGTGATGAGATACACTTTTTATCTCTCATCAACTCATTTTGATGTGATGTCGTTGGGCTTTCAGGGGAACTTTTTAACCCAATTTCGATTTCTTTGGGTTCAACATGTAGTCATTGAATATGTCATCCATTGAATATGTGTGAATGACCTTTTATTGTTTTACACTTAATATCCACATATATTGGGTGTATTTATATTTTTCACACATATTTTTGAGATTGATTTGTCCTTAATTTAAGGATACCTTCTTTATAAGGGATTTCATCACATTTGACATTTCTATTGAGGGTTCATTGTTGTTATGCACAAATTCGATCTTATATGGTGTATATACTGTCCTTTGGAGTATTATATCATGAATCCATTTCTTCTCATGATATTATAAAGTTCTGAATAAATTTTATTCCTCAATTATTGTATTCAAGTGTCTCTAATTTTGGTAAAACCCCCTTTAACAAAAATTTCACTTTAAATGTTTTAATTATTTGTTCTTATTAATATCCATGTTTTCAAAATGGTTTTAAGGATTTATTTATATGGATATTAATGGTTTAAAATTTTAAAAGCTTCAAGGTGGTATGGGACACTTTGATTCAAAAATCTCTTTATTAAATGTTTTAAATGGTTTCTTTTTGAATGGATTCATTATTTCAATATACTAAAATGTTATATTGTGATTGAAATGCGGAAATGTTATATTTCCTTTATGCATGTTTTATGTGATACATTTATGTTATGGTTCTTGGGCATTGTTATGAAAACGGGTGGTTCCATGATAAAATAAGGGCGGGTGAGCCCGATATAGCTCTCCAATGCATTGGGTAACGCGAAGGAGTGAAACGTTAAGGTTTCTCCGAAGAGATTTAGGGAATATACTGTGATGGGTATTCCAAACGTAACCAAGAGGGTTACTCCCTACGTAAGAATGTTATGAATGCCTCAAGTTACCTTTATGTCATATGATTTCTATGATTTTATGAGGTATGTTAAGGTGCTTATTTTTTATGGGTAAAGTATGATTTCATTCTTATGTATACATGTACTCATGATTCCTTTCCATATTTTTATATCCCTTACTGAGCTTTTTATGCTCATCCCATGTTTTTGAAATGTTTTTCACAGGTCAAGGGAAAGTTACATGATGTGATGATAGTGTCAAGGATGTGTCAAGAAAGAATCCATGTTTTATTTTCAATATGTTTCCGTTGATGGGAAGAATGAATACTGTCTTTTATGTAACCACTTTTTTTAAATATGGAATGCAATGAAAGTTTCAAGATCTAATTCTCTAAAACTCTAAACCTGAAAAGATCCTAAATGTTTAATCTTGTAATAACTCGATATTAAGTAAGTTTTATGGCTGGGGCCTTATAATAGATATAGGTCTGCCCCTATTTTCTGTCGGGACTTTATGGCTTATTTCTTTGGGGTTCTACTAGATGAGGCTACTAGAAGGATTGAAAAATGGGGGATGGTATGCCCACATACTCAAAATTCACTTCCTAACATGACTGGTGGGAATGATTGATATGGAAAAGTTTTAATACTTACTCAGGTCTTGCTGCTGAATTTGATCGGCCTGGTTCTTTGAGTACTAAAAGACGAAGCTGCTGTCAGGCTTGGTTGATGTGCGTAAGTGTTTCTACCTATTCACAGTTTTCCATAAAGTTTGAATAGAATGATTTCTAGGCAAAGGAAGGTTTTTTTCCTATTTTATATTTTTTTCTATATCTTGTTAGTAGGATTCTCTAGATTCTTCCATAAAAATATGCTTAAAGGATTTATTTTTATAGGAAGGTTTTTGTTCCTACTCATAGTTTTCTTCCAAATTTGATTGGATGGATTCTTCAAAGGAAACAGAGGTGTATCCATATTCCATGTATACTAATAAATTCCATTTTTGGTCCATCTTGAATGCTCTTATTTTTATGAACTCAGCTGGACTCCCAAGGATAGCACCCTCATCATGTTGAGGGTTCACTGCTGCATGGATTTGGCAGGGAAAATTCTGGAAAGATCCCACTGTAAGGACTCCTATATCTTCTAGGTGAGTCTATTTATGGCATTTTGATCTGAATCCTAATATAATGGAGGAGTTTATTTCGACGTTCCATGGTTAATCTCCAGAAATGGTTAGAGATGGTGATTTGTGTCGTCTACTTTTGTACCACCAGTCATCACTGGGTGAATGACATGTGGGGCTTCATGAGCTGGAGGTCCTCTCAGGCATCCTCTAGGGTCATGATTTTTCCATTTTCATGGTATTAATAGACTGGAGAATTTGATACCCAACATTTATGATACTAAAATGCGAATGTTGTACTTTTGTTAGACAATGATCCATCATGAATTGTAGATGAGGAAAATTCCCCTTAAAACTAGTGTGATTCCATTTGGATTGAAGAGAACTCTCGTCGAAGGTTTTTGAAAAATAAGTTACAAACATAAACAAGAAAACTCTATCAAATAAATATCTCAATAAACAAATACATGGATAATTGATTATCTTATTTGGTTCTCTTTCATTTTTAGTAATGAAAGGGGCCTAATAGAAGGGTAACAATGTCATATTGGTTAAGAATTTACGTCATGTTCACCATTTCATTCCTACCAGAATAACATGTGGGGTTGAAATTTCATTTTGTGGAATTTTGGGGACAACCTTCACATCAGACACATACCCATATATGTTCTGGGTGGTTTCCAATGGGGTTTTTTCATGTAATGGGAAACTCCCAATAGATCTCATATATGTGATGACTCATGGAATTTCTTTTCAAAGGAAGAAACTCATTGGGTAATTTATCAAAAAATACTTAAGAACTCACATTGGTTGATAGGATGGGATTTAGGGATCATCACACCATTTTTGGGGGAATTGTTTCCTACTTCAAGTCTCTCTTATAGATTTAAGATACGTAAAAAATCCTTCATTAACTCTAAAGTATGAAGTTGGTCACCCTTGAATTTACAATCAATTATTAGCATGTATGGAATTTAGAATCATATTTACATATTTTAGGTTATTTATCTATGTATATATTTGTATATATCTATGCTTCTACATTGACGGTATTCTATTGCATATATATTATATATTCTTTGGTCATTAATTATCATGATGCTGGTTTTAATCCATACAGTGGCGAACTATGGATTTTATCATCATCCAAGTAGATGAAAGTTGTTTTGATGGTGAGATCATACCCATGAGATGGTATTACTATATAACCTCATGAATTGAATCAGAACCCTTGTATTTCAGTGAAACTTAATGGGACACATCATACCTTTTAAGATCATGTGATAAGGACTAGCTTGTGTAGTTTAACATCATGCGGCAGGGACATTTAGATGAAAGGTGTCTAGTCAATGTTTATTGTGGGATTTGTTCTAAGGTGGCCCATGGAACCTAGAAGAGATGTGGGATCCCAAGTTTGATATGAAAAGAATAAGAATATGTCCCGTAGAGAATTAGGGTTGATTTTTTGTGTTGTTTTTGGACCTAATGGAGGATTCCTATGCATCCCATTTAGATGGGAATCAAATCCCACATCGTCCGGTTGTGAGGAACCATGCCTATAGATACCCCCTAAAGGTTTGTATTAAATGTATTGTGTCCCTTTGAGAGAATTTAGTTGGGGATTATACCAGATATGAGGATTCTCTTATGGTCATATATGAGGCTTTGAGAACCCATGCCTATAGAGGCCCTCTGAAAGAAGGTAAGAGGAAGATCTAAAAAAAGATTCTCTACCAAGACATACACATGATAATGTGGATGTCATGATCGTATATAACCACTAAGACCATGTGATTCATTATTTGATATCAAAAACAAGAGGAAGTGTAATATTAGGTAAACCACATGATCCCTCTTTCTCTAGTGGAAGAGATCAGGGATACGGGAGAAAAAAAGGGATTTGAGGTTCCCTTCTCCTCATGTTTCATATCTAGGATAGTCACATCAGACTACCCGTATAGATACATCCCATAATAAAAGTTCGGGGGATTACTCCATGATTGATTCCTTGATCTCAGTTCCTATAGAATAGCGGAGTATTATCCATTAATCCTCAAAGGTAAAATAAAGTGTGATCCTCTCCCTCCACACCTGGAACCGGGGGTCGTTAGTCTTAAAGACGACTAAGGAATGATATGGTCCTAGCCATAGTATCTGAGACTTAGAGATCTGTTACACCACCCTTAGAGTCAAGGTTATATTGACTAAGGGAATTCATATCTACATTCACTCTGAGGACCCTTTTCATTTGGTGAGAAAAGTGTGGAACACCTCTATACAATGGAATGTAAAACCAAATGGGAGATATAATAGTGTGCCTCTTTCCATGGTATTTCAAGTATGATGTCATTAGTGGAGGATTCAATTTAGTCCCACTAAAATAATGTATCCAAAGGAATTTTATCCCTTCCCTTAGTGTCTTGACATAAGTACTGGAATTTTTTACGTGTATGTAAAGATTTGGAGAGTAGGAGGTGTTTTGCATAGGACTTGGGAGGATATGGAAGTGATTCATGTAGGGGGTATGCCTATGCTATCTAGATGTGCCAAGGGTGATGGATCACCTAGGAAATAGAACATAGTTGAGGCCTTACTCAAGTATCCAAGGGTCTCCTAAATTGTCACTATAAGGGTCTTTTATAGTTCTCGAGTTTGGGAAGGTACCTTCTCGATAGTGCTTTTCAACTAGGGGGAAAGGGGTCCTCATGCAGGTGTTTTGTGTTTCAGACCCTTGAGATACTATGATCTCACTACCCCCCTTAATTCCCTCTTATCGCGATTTTTAGAGAACTATGTAATGAATTATTGAGGAATTGGGTGAAGGCGATACACGACCAAAGCTTAGAGGCTTCTTCCAATTTGCTAATCTTTTAAGTGAGAAGTCTCATGTTCATATTTATAGGAAAACATGGGACCCTGGTTGAAGGATGTTTTCTGTGCCGGTACCCTGTAAAGGTAACCAACACAGGTAACCTGATCAGAGGTGTTAGATCCTTATTTGTCGCAGAGGGGGGCTTGTGCGAGCCTTTTGGTGTACAAAGTTGAAGTGCACATACCGATTTAGAAAAGTTCCATTGATCCTTATTGGGGCTCTTCACCTCTCTCATACTTGGGGTAATCTTCATAATATCTTCATCCCATTTGAAAAAAAGTTTCAACACCTATGTTTTTCACCATTCACTAATCACTCATGTCTTCTCTTTCCATGATTAATAGAAACATATATCATTAAGGCTCTCCATCATGCCACCGCATGTAGACCCTCCTCACACCAGGTGTTTCTCACCTTAGTCCCAACACATGTAGACACTCCCCTCACACACTCCCAACATCATGCCACCCCATGTTGTTATTAACCATAGTTGGGGACTATGTCCCTTATTCCTTATATAAGAGAGAGTGAAATGTTAAATAAAGTAAATTAAAATATAATAGAGAGAGAATAAAGATAAAGAAAATAAATAGGGAGGAAAATCTTCCTATCATGATCGACAATCAAATTCCATCAAAACTCTTATTTATTTGATATTTTCAGGAAATCCATTAAGTGGTAACCCATGCATACTACTAGATACCTAATAAAACATAAAAAATGGATTAAAATTTAAATAAAATTTACTACTAAACATATTCATATTTAAAAATGAAAACTTAAAATTTAAAGTGAGAGAGTATAATCAGCACCTCAGTCCCAACATCTTCACTATTCCCAATTGCATCTCCTTGACTACAAAAACCAATTATCACCACAAATGTCATTTATGCTACAAATATTTAGAAACAAATCTAACGATACAAGATCTAATGAATCCTCCATCAACAAGTCATCATCATCATTTACCAATACCAAACACCATTACACATCCACCACTCAAAAACCAACCAAAAATTGTTGTATCATCACCATAGTATGATTAAAAAAATCCTAGGATCAAAAAAACACCACCAAGTCTCCCTGGAAAACATTGAGAAGAATCTAATACCACTTTATTTGATCCTCTAGTCATTTAAATAGCTCTATTTCAAAATCACATCATCATCCTTGATCAGCATCAAAACTTTTGGAAGCTAACACCACAAATGCAGGTCGCACACTCACTACTACAGATCCCCTTTTAATAATGCAAGAAAACCCCTTTATCATCACTAAAAAGTGATTATTTTATAAGAACCAATAAAAGTGGATCCTCTTATCAGTGCTAAAAACACTGAAAAAGGGGGTCCTTTATTGGTGCTAGTTTAGCATTGATAAAGGATTCCTTTTATTTTTTCTAGAAATTGAATTAATAAAATCCATACTACTACAGTTTACTGCAAAAATTACAGCACACTGCAGTAAAAAATGATGAATTTAATTAAAATAAAATTTACATTAAAAATAGAATAATAAACACTATATTATATATATTTCAACCATTGGTTTATATAATTATGTTATAATGTAAAATTTATCAAAATAATCCAAACCATCGGTGTTCCATTTTCATTACCACACAACCCCCTCTCAAAAGAGACTGATCATTCTATCAATTGCTGAACAAAAAACACTATCTCAAGAAAAATAGTGAACCTATATAAGAAATAAAATCCTATGTTAATAATAATATAAAGAAATAAATTTAAAAAAATCATAAATAATAAATTAATAAAATTCCTTTTTTAAACTCAAGCCACACACATTCTGTCGTGTCAATCACACTATGCATCAGATTAAAAAGTGGTCGATTCCCAGACATCACAAATTACTTATGAATTATTTTCCTAAAGTATGACCACAATTTTAATGAATTCATTCAGTTTTGAGTATTTCATGTGTCTTTTTTGCTAAAATTTCAATTTAAACTGAAAACATGTGCGTTGAATCATACCAGCCACATCGTGTGTTGGATTGACATTTGACTTATTAATAAAATTTAAAAATTAATTAATTATTGTTTTCCTAAAGTATCAAGACAATCCAACCATATTTTATTAGTTTTTATTGAGTCACACACCATTTGAACTAAAATTTAAATTTTAAACTAATAACTACACTATGATTCATACTGAGAAAACCATATATCATATTCAGGTGTTGTTGATTCCTAAACATCACAAATGACTTATAGATCATTTTCATAAAGTATCAAAGTAATATTAATTCATTTTATCAGTTATGATTATGTGACATGTGTTTTGAACTAAAATGAAAATTTTAAATAAAATCATACACTTTGAGTCATACTAACAAAATAGTGATTCAGACTGACATGTGGTTGATTCCTAAAAGTAAAAAATGACTTATGGATTATTTTCCTAAATTATAAAAATGATCAAAATGTGTTTTATCAGTTTTGAGTATGACATATATCTTTTTTATTAAAATTTCAATTTAAACTAAAAGCGTGCACTTTGAGTTATATCAGTCACATCATGTGTCGGTTTAACATGTGATTGATTCTTAAACATCAAAAACAACTTATGAACTATTTTCTTAAGGAATCAATACAATAATAGTGTTTTTCTTAGTTTTTAGTGATTAAAACATGTTTTAACTTAAATTTATATTTTAAAATGATAACATACACATTTAGTCATATAAGGAACATTGTGTATCGAATTTAGGTGAGGTTGATTCCTACACATCCCAAATGACTTATGAATCATAATCCTAAAGTATAAAAGCAATCATAATTAATTTTCATGGTTTTAAGTATGTGATGTTTGTTTTCAACTAAAATATAAATTTCCAATAAAAAAACACCTTGATTCATACCCATCACAGCATGTGTTTGATTGAATATATTTGACACCAACATGTCGCAAATGAATTATGGCTCCATATCCTAAATTATCAAAAAAAAATGAAATTTTTCTCTTATTTTTGAGTATGTCGTGTTTCTTTTTTACTAAATTTTAAATTTAAACTGAAATCATGAAATATATGTCATACTGATCATATTTTGTGTTGGTTTTATGTGTGACTGAATCCTACACATCATAAATCACTTATAAATTATTTTACTAAATTATTAAAACAATAGGAATGTGTTTGATGGGTTTTCAGTTTTTTATGTGTGTTTTGAACTAAAATATTGATTTTAAACTAAAAAAATCACTTCGATACACACCTGGAACACCGTTTATCAGATTGGGGTATGTTTGGTTCATATAAGTCAAAATGTGTTATAGATTGTTTTTCTAAAGTATCAAAACAATCTGAATATATTTTCTCAATTTTGAGTTTGTGGTGTGTGTTTTGAACTAAAATTTCAATTTTAAACAAAAAACATAAACTTTTTGTTATGTAAAGTGCCCTATATATCATATTGAGGTACGGTTGATTTCTACACATCAAAAATCCATTATAGATCATTGTTCTAAACTATTAAAAATGTCTAAAATTTTTTTCTTGGTTTTGATTATGTAAAATGTATATTGAACTAAAATGTTATTTTTAAACTAAAAACAATCACTTTTAGTCATATCAGACACACTGTGTATCATACTGAGGTGTGGTTGATTCCAAAATGTCACAAATGTTTTATGGATCATTTACCTTAAGTTTCAAGAAAAATTGAATGGGTTTTGTATATTTTTAGTATTTGATTTCTGTTATGAAATAAAATTTAAATTATAAACTATAAACATGAAGTTTGATTCATATCGAGCTCAATGTGTGTCAGATTTATCTGGGGATATTTAATTTTTGATTGATTCTTACATCATTCAAGAAACGTTTTATGAAAAATCTTTTGACAAGTCATACTTCACCTCCAACAGTAGAAAAATACATTGGTAGATGAGAGATTCAATTTTTAATATAGATTCACCTTCAAAAGTGAATTAAATAAAATTAGTGTGATCTTAGATTTTTTAGATTCATCCTTATGATTCAATTCAAGTTCCAGGTATCATGTGGTTTCCTCTTTCCTTATTAAAGGAATATATCCTATATTTTTTAGCATGTTAAAAATAGTTGAAAGAAAACTATAACTTACAAATAGATCTACAAAAACTAAATACATATTAGATAAATATTATAAAGAAATTAAATTAAAAATATTTGATAAAATGATGACAAACTAAACTAAATAAGTAGTAATAATTCACCTTTTCATGAGATTTTTATAAATTCTTTACCCATTTCCCTAAAACCATTGTCTCAATTTTATCCACCAAGTTAAATATCTCATGATCATGAGTAGATTCAAAAGTGTTATTGGCTCTGTCATACAAGGAACATCATGTATTGTATTGAGGTGTGGTTGATTCTAATATGTAACAAATTACTTATGAATATTTTTCCTAAAGTATCAAAATAATATGAATTTTTTTGCTCTGTTTTGTGGATGTAACATGTGTTTGAACTAAAATGTCATTTTTAGAATAAAAACAAAAACTTAGAGTCATAGTGGATATAATGTGTATCGAATTCAGGTGTGGTTGATTCCTACATATCACATTGTGTTTTTTTATTCTGCATTCAATTTAAAATCATGTTTTATCTAACAATATTGATGTTTGATAACATGGAATATTGAATGCATTGAAAAATAGAAATAAAAGTTCGTCGTCGTGAATAAATTATCCTTGTTGAGTACATGATCATAGTACAAGAGTGCATCATCCTAATTGAAGATTGCATCTTTTTTTTCGGACAATTTTTTGTTCTTAATAGAGCACAAAATGGTGAGAGAAAAAATAATTATAGATGAATTCTTTTGATAATGATATCTATGAAAATTAACAAAATAATTATCATATGATAATGATAATTAAATTAACTTAAAAAAGTAGGTAAAATGGTGAGAAAATTAACTAAATAAGTAATAATTATTCATCACTTCAGGTTTTCTGTATACATTCTGAAACAGTGTATTCTTTCACTTCATTTCTAAAAAAATATATTTCCTCTTTTGAATACAAGGACTATCTATAGTCTTATTAGTATTAGAAAAATATAAATAAAAAAAGGATTAATAATTATTTTAAATGAAATTTTAAATACCATCATGAATTCCTCTTTGGGATGAAATTTTGTTGATATAATACAATATATTTCATAAATATGTAATAATAATAACCACAATATTTGTCATTAGTTTGTTTTTGGAACTATATAAACATTGATAAAAATAATTAATTTGTTTTTATATATGTTTTATAGTAAAATATTATTACATATACCCTGATAATTATCTATTTGTAGAATATGATACTCTTTTTGTGAACATAGACTCTCCTCATGCCATGATTTTGAAGATACTTAAACATCTCCCTATCATAACATACTTTTCATTAAAAAATTTATAAAATGTATAACATTAAGTTTATTTGTAAAATATTTCATGTAGTTTATTAAAATTTGATAAATTTAATTGCATGTTTTCATTTTGTTGGTTATCCAATCATTGAATCCATAAAATATAGCTTTAGAGTATCCAAAATTATTGTAATGAGTAACCAATGATACCAAAAAATGGAATAAGTAGTGAAAGGAATGAAAATATATTTTATATGTTTAAATTTTAGAGTTTTACCCCTGCATTTTGGGTATTAAGAAGATTTGTTCATCTATAAGTTTTCTTTCAAATATTGCATCTATTTTGAAAACTATTTCTTCATGTTAATTTTTTTATAATGATAATAGTTGGGTATTAGTGATGTGAGGGCTAATGAGTCCAAATTTCAATTCACAGGGTTTTCCTTTCAAATAGTACTGATATGTACACTTGCAAAAAATATAAATATTACTTAGTTTTAATTAACTTAGTAGATCAGGAATTGGACAAAAATTTATGAAAAAACACATCATGTATACATTTACATCTAAGACTCTTATCTATTATTTCTTGAGGATTTCAATTACACTCTCAACACCAACATAGTCTATAATGACCTCTCAGTATATTTTTTCTTCAAAATAAAATATGGATGTACCACTAATTTTTAACATTGTATCTTCATGAACCTTTAATATTAGTAAATTTGGAAGTTGAATGGGTGGGGTAAAGGTACTTTCAGATGATAATTTTTATTTATTGGTTTATCTTTTAGATAATTTTGATTTTAACTTCAATTACACCCCTTCCCCCTCTCCATATGTAAAAAAATTCATTAATCCAAGGAATTTTTTAATTAATTGATGATGTTTTTTCAAAAAAAAATATTGTATTGGAATATCTTCTGGTTGAAATGTACTTTTACAAGAACAAATGGACTTTTTAACAAAGTTCCAATAACAAGATCGATCGTATGAATATCCAGATCATCAAGTGGAAGAGGTATCTCACGGATCGGCTCGTGATCTATGCGAATCCCCACTCTCACATGACCTATTGGAAGTTGTTTACTGTATAGATTATCTCGTTGTAAATTGTATATGATACACCTTGCAACAAGGTGATGGGTGAGTATTGATATATATAAATCACAATAATTTTCACCCTATAGAATATAATTAAAGGAAATGTTTCAGTTTCTTCCTGATTCAAATTTCATTAAAACAATTATAAAAAATTTTCTTACTTATTCTAAGATAGTGATTTTAGGGGAATGGCTCCCATAAATGCTAGGGGAGCTTAGGAGGATATTTATGTAGTGGTTGTTGTTTTTTTGTTTCTTATTTTTGATTCCTTCCCAAAAAATTTTCTAACAACTCTTACTACCAATTAAGTATGTCTTCTAGATCAGATAATCATGAAAGCATCTCTTCCATTTTCTTATCTTTGTCCCCTTATTTATTTCTTTTCTCAAAATATGTTTGGGGTGACACCCCAAAACCCACACCTCTGACACAGCTATTCTATTCTAACCACTTACAGGCCACGAATAGTATTCATTCATCGAGTTCATATGATGATGATACTTGTTTTTAAATTGGATAAAAAATATAGGAAAATAAATTATCATTGTTATATAATACATATTTAAAGAAAAACAAATTTGTATTATGTCATAATTACTCATTCTTTCCACACTTTTGTTTTGTGTTTTCATCTAATAGTATATTGTCATTATTTACATGATCCTTCATCCATAACATATGACATCAGATGGAAGTTCCATTGGAATTTGATTCATCAATCTTCATATAAAAAAGGAACATAATTATGTTTTTCTTTCATTTCACAAAAAAATATTGCTATTAATTTAAAATTCATACCTTTTTTCGAATGAATCATACCCCATACATGATTTATGGTAGGGGTACACTGGTCTTTCATCATTTTGTTTATTTTCATCACTTAGTTGTTAATTCATAAATTAAAAATTATTAATCAATGTGATTAATACATGTATTTTCTAGAAATGTATTACCAATCACAAAATAGATAAAAATATGTCTCATAATGATGACCAATAAAGGAATTCCATGTTTTTTAGATTATCATGTGTGCATACATCTATGGTGGGTGTGGTTTTATTTTTTCCTTTAACATCTTTGATATGAAACTTCATAAGAACTGTATGAAATCCTCTATGAGTCTTTCCCACAATAATTAATAAAAATTTCATTGCATGTTCATCTACTATAAATGTAATCTATGAGGTATAATGAAGATTAAATCAATGTTTCATTGTTTTTTAGTAAAATAAAGAAATTATATAATAATGTTATCCTAATCACTTCCCAAATTAGCTCCATAAGAGTATGAACAACATTGTTCCATAAATACATAAACCATCATGTGAATTCAATTAGTGAGCCCAATATAACTATTGAACATGGCCTTTTGGGGTAAACAGGATATTCATGTGTATTCCATCCAACCTCAAATTTGATGTCTTTAGATCTCACCTTAAAACATTTTCTCAACATTGTCATGCTACAATTCTCCTATTTTTTGTGACATAGGCTCTTCACCATATACCATTTCTTTAGCTTCAACATCATCATTATATTGTTCCATTGTGTTAGTAGAACTAAATTTTTTGAAAACTTAATATTACTTGGTATTGGGAGTATCAACATGTCGAGAAACCATTTTTTCCTCATGATTGGGAGTATCAACATGTCGAGAAACCATTTGTTCCTCATGATTGGGAGTATCAGTATGTGTATAATTCATTTTCAATATAATTTGTTGAAAATTTGATTTAGATTGATTAAATGAAGTAGTGAACAAATAATTATATGTGGTATCTCAAGTTATTTTAGAAAAAAATAAAAAATGATTATTGAACTCACTTTTTTTAATGGTTGAAGGGATTTTACCCTTATATCGAGTTTCTAAATCCCATCATTATGATCTCCTATGACAAAAAAAGATCATATCTATATTTAGACCACTGAAAAATGATTGCAATGTCCCAATGAGAGGTTCAAACTAAGTTGAATTGACATTTGACCCTTCAGTGGTTTTAGTCAATAATATAATCATTTACCACCTTCGGTTTGAAGAATCTGAAATATAAAATACTTGTAATGTCTTTGATTCCATTATAAATGGTTTATCTTTGTAACCTTGCTTACTAAAATCCACATTCATGAATCCCAATTCATATATTTTAACTACACTCGTATTATATACCCATTTCATTGAAAAATTGGCACATGGAATATTATATAATCCAACTCCCATATTTTTTTTATGATTCCAAAGTATGAAAAATTCACATAAATTTGATTTATGTAATTGGTACCAGATACATGCATCACTTCATCCACTAGTGTAACCCCACTATCTTTCATGTTACTATATTAATCATGATCATTCATATAGATCATATAACCATTAAATATTGTTGACCTCCTTATTTCAATTATCACTAAATCATGATTCTAATGATATTAACATGTTTCATGTTTTCTATGAGGATAATATAATATTAGATGGGTGATGAAAATTTCTAAGTATGAGACACTGCCAAGGATGACTCACCGCCAACCGTATCACACCACCGTCAACTATGAGTCGTTATTGACACAACACACCGCCAACATGGAAAATTGGAAAAGTATTGAAATTACTCACTGTCAGGATTTCATACCATAATAACAAAGTTTTTACAACTTATGGGACACCACCATCTTCAATTACTGTAAGAGGAGTCACATCTAGAAGGATGACTCACCGTTAGTTGAGTTACCGCCAGTGAAGAATTTTGGATAATTATAAAATTTCACTTCATCATTATAATACACCATCAGAATATCTCTGACAACCAGCTATGAAATTTGGAAAGGTACATAATTGATATACCACCAAAATGAGTCACCACTAGCCTGAGATAGCTCCATATTGAGACACCACTAAAATGAGACACCTCTAGGAGAAGATGTCACCATACTTTGAGTCACCATTCCAAGACTCACTATCATTGTTTCTCTACTTAAATTTTTGAATTAATTCTCTATTGTATTGTTTATGTAATTTAATTAAAAACATATTTAAATGATTTTTTCTTAATGGATTGGAAAAATACATTAAAGAATGTGCCATCCCTAAGTTTATATATGTTGAATATCTGTATGTTCACATGGATACTCATGTTACTATTGATAAAATAGAATAATACTCCCTCATGAAATATATGTGAAAAAATATTGAGTGTGATGTGAAGAGGTATAGTAAATACACAAAAATCTATTCATATAAAGAGTTAAACATTATCACAATAAATTACCTACTACATCCTTCTCTACTCAACCGTGGAATCCAAACCTCAGTACACATCTGATGCCTTCCTGTGGTCAATAACAGAAGTGACCAAAACTCTCTATTTTACTAAATTTTCAAGCACCCAACTCGAGATTCATTTTCAAAATGATTTCAAGGAGTTAAGAGCTACAATTCTCAAAAAAACCTAGAATCTCAACTTGTTAATACTTATAGATTGTTCAGTTTGTTTATTTCTTTTTACATTATGAGTAGTGTGTGATACTCTATTTATTTTAAACACATTGTATCTTGCTATAACTAGAATATACATAGATATATTATTAACTCTTTTTACACTTTTTCTCCCATGATAACTATGGATGAGGTCATATTTGAACTGTTATATTTTTTAATCCCACAGATAACAGTGGAAGAGGTCTTGTGAGACCTGGATAGTTGTATAATATTGTAAAAATTGATCCAGGTTATGGATTAAACTATTTATTTATATAAATTTCCTAGTGGCAGGTGATTACCAAGTGTAGAGGACTAATACATAGCTTGAGACTGAACCTCTTGTATTCAAAATTTCTCTTCATGTTTTATTTTGTTTACTTTGAATCTATTCTTTAAAAATGGATGTTTTTTTAACTATAAACAAAATTAATACTTTGATAGTTAACCTTAATTATTGTTTTTATAATATTTTACTTAAGTAATTTGATTTCAAAGGAGAATGTAATATTTTATTATATCTATCAGAGACCTAATAAATCTTCCAATAAATATTTTGAAAGATTTAAATTTATAATGATCTGTTATTTTGGTTAAATGGGTCATTTTTAATTTCACTGGGGGAATATATATTCAATCCTTTTTTAATAGAAATTTTTATTGGGTACTCAATTCCCCCCCCCCCCCCCTCTTGATACACTCACTCTGACCAACATTTGGTATCAATGGTAAAATCTTTGGTATCAATGTTTTAAAAAAAAATAACTATGATTTTTTTAAGATTTGAAGATATCTAATTCCAATTATTTCTAAATTTATTTCTTTAAATTGATTATATAAAATGTGTTTTTTATATTAATATTACTCCCTTTTTCAATGAGAACAATTATGCTCAATGTAAAATGAAAATAAAAATGCACATTGAGAGTATTCGATTTGAAATTTCAACATCTATAGAAGATAAATATGAGTTACCTACTACTACAAGAAAGGATTGGGATGATAATACAAATCATTATTATAATAATTATTATAAATAAATGAATACCAATTATTTTGATTTAGGAGACTAAGAATTAAATATAATATTTACATGAAAAACTACATATTAAATTTGGGATACCTTATCTATTTCTCAAGAAGAAACAACTAATGTCATGGAGATGAGGCTTAACACATATACTATTAAGTATAAAAATTTTAATATGAATATTGATGAATATATTTATTACATGTAACATAGATTCAATGATATTTTGAACAAAATTAGTTAACATTGGAATCATGTGTTCGATAAGGACTAGATCATGAGGTTGCTTAGATGTTTACCTGAAATATGGAGAGGCACATCTATTAAAATTAGAGAGTCCTATGATATCAGTAAGCTACTTTTCAAAGAGTTGATTTTTAAGATAATGACGTATGAAGAAGATTTAAAATTAAACCAATAATATGATGAAGATCCAAAGATAAAATTTGTAGCCTTTAAGAATATTGTATCTAAACTAAAGGGAAGACGAGAAAGTTGAAATTGCAAGTTCAATTGAAAATGAGATGCCACCAGATAGTGATGAGGAGATGTCCTGTCTCGCTAGACATTTCATGGAATTTAATAGAAAGATTTTTTTTAGAAATACAAATTATAAAGGTAAATATGACACTAAAGGCTATTATAAAAGAGAATAAAAGAATGATGAAAAAACACATGAAGTTACTTCCTATGAATGAAAAAGGAAAGTACATCTGAAAGATGAATGTCCAATATTAATATACAAAAGGAAATATGAAGGAAAGGACCAAAGGTACAAGGAATAAATGAATCCAACATGGAGTTCATAAAGTATTGATATAGTGATTTTGAATCTACTATAAATCTCACAGAACCAATATGTGATTTATAAGAGAAGTCACTGAGTTAACTATTGTATCATCTATACATATTTATGATAACTCTGAGAATAAAAATAATGATGATGATGTGACTAATTAATAAATTTTTAAATACTTTATCATGATTTAATATACTTTTAATGAACTTAAGGATAAGTACATATTTCTTAATAGATATCATGATTTATCTGCAAACATTAAATCTAATATATCTATTGAAAAGGAAAAGAATTCACAACTATTTAAAGAGAATACATAACATAAAAATTAAAATGAGAAACTAAAGAAAGTCTTGGAAAATTTACTAATGGTATAGAAACTCTTTCACATATTTCAGGTAATCAATATGCACCAAAATATTGTACTAGTATTGGATACCAACCTAGATATAGGAGAATAAAAAAAATCAATCTTGTTCCTAAGCCCAAACTAGAAAGTTCTTCTGCCAATTATTTTTATAAGGGACCTAATAAAGTTTTTATTTAAAAAACTCTATAATATATTTATATGAAACCCATCAAGAAACTGTGGGTTCCTTAATATTTAATTACTAAAATCTTTGGATCTAAGTAAATATGAGTACAAAAGTCATTGCTTGTATAAATTTTGTTTTATAGGAATATTGTTTGAAGATGTATTGTAAGACTCTATGGTAATTGGAATGTGGTTTTTCAAGATATATGACATGATATTATTCATTCTTAAAGATCCTTGTTTAGTTTGATGTTGGTCGTGTCACCTTGGGTGATAATGCTAATAGAAAAATAATCAGGCTTCGCAAAATTAGTAATAGTAATTCAGTTTTAATTTATAAAGTATTAATTATTTATGGTTTGAATTATAACATTTTCAGTACCTCCTAGTTATGTGATGATGGATTTCATTTCAAGTTTGAGAATAATTAATGAAATTTCTATGATTCTTAAAATGGTTTAATTTTTTCTACATTAAGTAATGATGGTGTTTATGCTATTGATCTGAATTCTTTAATTTCTCAAAAAAATCATACTTGGTTGCTTTTCACAGAGTGTCTTGTATTTTTAATAGGACACTAAGCCACAACAATATTCACTCACTAAGGAATCTTAATATTAAAGGTTTATTCAAATATCTACCTTAAATTGAGTTCCAAAATGGAAACGTTTGTAACCCTTGTGAAAAATGGAAGCAACACAGTGTTTCTTTTAAATTAAAGAAATAAGTTTCAACTTCTCATCCTCTTTATTTGGTTAATATGGATTTATTTGGACCATATAGTGTTTTTTAAATGAGAATCACTATGTCTATATACTAGTATATGATTTTTCTAGGCATAATTGAGTATTCTTTTTATCTCACAAGAGTGAAGCTTGTTCTTATTTCACTAAGTATACTATATTTTTAGATAACTTAAATTTTCCTCGAATTAATACACTAAGAAGTGTCCATGGTATTGAGTTTGAGAACCAAGACTTTGAACTTTTTTTTCACAAAATGTCTAAAATAATAACTTCTCTACTCCTAGGACCCCTCAGTAGAATGTTAGAAAGAAAGAATAAAACCCTAAAAGAGATATCCCAGACCATGTTAAATGAATATGACTTAAATATATATTTTTATGTAGAGGATTTGAATAATGTCCATTATATAATAAATATATTTTTAATTAGACTTATCTTAGAGAAGAATCCATGTGAGCTTTGGAATAATATAAACCATAAGGTTAACTACATTATAGTCTTTGGTTGTAATGTTTTTAATATTAACACTAAAATAATTTGGAAAAATTACCTCCAAAAGAGATGAAGTAATTTTCCTAGGTCATTAAATTTCTAGTAATTCATATAGAGTTTTTTATAAAAGAAACAAAACTATATAAGAATCTGTTCATGTAAAATTCGATGAGAAATATCCACAAGAACCTAAGGAAACCTTATAAAACAATAAGAATTATTTTTCTTCTTTGAACTTAAATTCCAAACCTAGTAATTATACTATTAAACAGACATAAAAATCACCTAGTTATGAAAATTTTCTAGAATTTCCAGAACCTAAACCTATTAAAGAACCTAAAGTGACCAGACCTAGTTTTTATGGAGCTATTAGAACCATTAAGTACCATCCTTTAGATGTTGTAGTTGGATACCTAGATACAGGTACACAGACAAGATATTCTCTTAGAAATCATGTTAAACATTAAGCATTCTTATCCCATAATGAACCTAATAATATCAATGAATCTACTAATGATGAATTTTGGGTGATGGAAATGAAATAAGAATTAAATCAATTTAAAAGAAATAAAGTATGGCAAATTTTCGATATACACAAGGAAAAAATTAATATAAGCACAAAATGGGTATTCATAAAAACTATAGATGAGTCAGGAACAATAGTTAGAGATAAGTAAAGACATGTCACATAAGGTTAAATTCAAGAAGAAGGAATAGACTATGAATAAACTAATTCACTAGTTTCAAGACTTGAATCTATTATAATCCTACTTACCAATGTACCTAATTTAGATTTCAAACATTATCAAATGGATTTAAAGAGTGAATTATTGAAAGTTTTTATTGTTGTGATTTTTTTTTGAACAACACCCTAGTTTTTAAAATCTCTATTTTTCTAATCAAGTTCTCAAATTAACTAAAAATTTCTATATTTTGAAACAAACCCCCAGAGTTTGGTATGATAGGATCAATAATTTTCTTATTTCAAAATGTTTTTTTAAAAGGTATAGTTGATCCTACACTTTTTATAAAATAGATTTTAAAAGATTTTTTAGAAGTAAAATATTATGTAGATGATATAATATTTGTATATTCAAGAAATTCTCTTTGTACTATTTTTTCTAA
Organism: Viscum album; assembly: GCA_963277665.1. NCBI lineage: Eukaryota > Viridiplantae > Streptophyta > Magnoliopsida > Santalales > Viscaceae > Viscum > Viscum album. The sequence goes on from OY728120.1 coordinate 1,121,846,887, forward strand.
ATTATTCAAAATAAATTTGAAATTAGTTTGAAGGGTGAACTTAAGTACTTTCTTACATTTCAAATCTTTCAAAATAAATAAGGAATTATTTTAAATCAAAGTAAATAAAAAATATTTTAAAATGTTTTAACTTGGATATCTCTAAGAATAGTGATGCTCCTTTGAGTACCACCTATAAGTTGGATCTTGATTAAACTAGTAAAACAGTGGATAAAACCAGTTACAAATGTATGATTGGAAGTCTTCTCAACTTTACTACTATATAACCTGATATTATGTTTAGTGTATGTATGTGTTCTCATTTCGAAGAAAATATAAACGATTCACACTTAATTATTGTGAAAGTAATTTTCAAATACCTCAAGTATACAACCAATTTAGAATTGTTTTAACCTAGAGGACAATAATTTGATCTAGTTATTTATTCTGATGTTGATATTTATGGATGTAAGTTTGATAGAAACTGAACCTATGGAACATATCACTCTTTGGGAAAGTCATTAGTTTCATGGTGTAATAAAAACCAAATTATGTTTCATTATTTATAGCTGAAGCTGAATACAAAATTATTGGTAGTTATTGTGCACAAATTTTTTAGATGAAAAACACTTTACTAGACTATGGATATAAATTCTAACATGTATCTATAAATTTTTATAAAAAAGTGCTATAAATATTTATAAGAATCCCATTTATCATTAAAATACAAATAAGACTGATATAAGACATCATTTTATGAGTGATAATTTTCAAAAGGGTGATATCACTCTTGAATTTATTGGTAAAGGACATTAGTTAGATGATATATTTACTAAGACCTTAAATTATAAGAGAATGAACTACATCAAACATGAATTAGGAATGATCAACTTTACTAAATTTATTTTTTCCTTTGGGTGACACACCATTTGGTGACACACTATTGGGTGACACACCATTGGGTGACACACTGTTGGTTCACTGTTGGATAACACATTTTTGGGTGACACACCATTGGGTGAAACAATGTCAGGTCAGACACCATTGGGTGACACACTGTTCGGTGATGAAATATTGGTAAACACACCATTGGGTGACACACTATTGTCAATGACTCACCGTTATGATCATCTCACTATTGTGAAATATAACATTGTTGTTCTGTCAAACCATTCACATTTTCATACCTTTATGAATTTTTCATTTCTTCTAAGTTTTCTAAACCATCATATTTTTTTTCTTATGATTTATTTTATTTTTGTAAACTAATTGGAATATATTTTCAGCTTATGAATTGTATTTTCAAGTATTATTTTTATTTTTATTTTTTTCAAATACCTAAATCCCAAATTATATTGATTGGTTGTTTTTCTAGTTATAAAACAACTTATTTATCATTCTCATATATTCTATCTCAATCCCAGTGCAACCCTTTGTCTCCCGAATTTGAAACCTTCAACCTTTATCTCAACCTTCTCCCTATATTACCAGACTGGTCTGCATGGAAAGAGTGAAGTTTCCTTCAAATTATTCACCGTCTAAGTCACAACCAGCTAATAAACAAAAGGATTAGTCTAGTGTTCCTACTATTATACAACCAGTTAACCCAAATATGTCAATAAGAGTTATTGTAGATGAAAATGAATTTGAAGTTGAGTGGTTATTCTTGTGTATTAATTTAGATCTCAAATTACTACAGAACCATGTTGGTATATATAGGATTTCATCAAAAAAGAGACCCTACTATCCTAATATAGTTTATGAGTTCTATCAGTATGTGGAGTTTTATTTTCATCAAGATGATGATGACTAGATAAGAAGTCATGTAAAAGGAAATAGAATATGTTTTTATTTTATGAAATGGGATGAATGTCTGAAGGTACCACATGAAGGATTTTAGGATGATTATCAAGTAACTATACCAGAAGACTGTGATGTTTTTATATATTAAGATTCTTTATATAAACTAACTAGTGATGGAATAACTATAAGACCAATATCATATGATGTGGATGGGTAATTCATACTTCTCTTCAATTTTCTATAGCACATGTTATCACTAAAAATGTGACTTTTCCACCTCAATTTTTCAGCCTGTCTACTTACTATATATTATGAAAATAGGACATAAGATTAATTTATGTTGATATATTATGGTTCACTTGTCTGAAATTATCAATATTTCTTTAAGATCCAATTCATATGTTTACCAAAATTTCATTTTAGCCTTGTTAAAAGAAAATGGGTTAGTCTCAGATGATGAAGATTCTATCATAGACTATGGTGGTTTTTATATTTATAAAGCAATTTTTTTAAGAATGAGAATCAGCTGGAACCCCAGGAAGAAGTAGTGGGTAGATTATAGTGAGAAACTATATATATTTCAATCCTATGGATCATCTATCTACTCCAATAGATCATCTTGATCTTGATATTGAACCTAATGAGTTTGTTTATTATTCGGATGAGGATGAAGAAGACATTGTTTCCTCAAAAGGAGAAGAGGATAAAGAACCTCCAGTTGATGAGGGATGTAACCTTGATATATCTCACAAATCACCAGCAATTACTTATAGAACTTCTAGACCACCTAGTAGAATTCCCAAAGAAGAAAAGTTAGTTAAAAGTGATGAGTAAGAAGTTGATGCTTCAGAACAGTAACAGTTTAAAATCAATTAAAATATGATAATGATGAGGAGGAAGATGATGATTAAAGTGATGATAATGGTAATTATAGCATAAATGGAGATACTATAAATGATTATAATAGTGATTATGCTGCTGATAATGAGGTTGATGATGATTTTTACTCTGATGTTTCAGTTGAATTACAAGGAGAGATGTGCAAATACCTTCATACCTACTTGCTTATCCAAGTGTCTCTATAGATATACCCAACATTCTAGAATAGGTGGACCCATATTTTAAGAAAAATTATGCATCTATTGAGAGGTATAAATCACAATGTGATGAGTTTTTTGGTGTTGATAAGATAGTTTCTGATACTACTATGTCTGAGTAAAATTCAGTGATTGTTGTTGTTGAGAATCATATAGTTGTGCAAATTAAGAAAGAGTTTCTTTATAGTGAACATGATGATAATGATGTATAGTTAGTTTATGTAGTTGCTTCTTGATGAGCCTTCTGTTGATAGGCATTTTAAAGTTGAATCATCTATTGTTGTTCGGAATGATGATGTTCATATGCAAAAAATAACATGTTGTTTATGAGTCTGTTGATGCTACATAAAGTGTAGATGCTCAAAATATTGATATCTCTACTTTTGTACCTAGTGTAGTAATATATATTATTGATGAAACCATTTTTGATAAGACTTAAAAGAGATTGATCGCCCCAGTGTTAAAATAATGTGGTAAGTTCTCAAATAATGTTGTGAGTCCACCAAAGGATGGTGGACATTATCTTTGAGATTAGAGAGATCTTGAGTGATCAATGGTCCATCAGATTGATATTTTTGGTTTGGTAGAAAAAATTGCTTATGTTAGGTAACTTGTACCTAATTCTACTATCCATGTTTATTTAGTCCCAAAAAGTGACTTGGATGCTTTTAAAGAAGAGATGTTATCATTTTTTGACAAGTTATTGAAGGATGAAGCACCACCCCTTACAAAGTTAAGTGAAAATGATGTCTAGTATTTATTTTAATTAGGGATCCACCATATTCAGCTAAAAATGATTCATTAAATCCCAGAGATTGATATTGAAAATAAGTTAATAAGTAAAGATCTATAATAAGTAAAATCTATACATGAAGATTGGAAGTATAATTTTATCGATTATTTGAATGGAATCCTTAAAAGTATTGAGAATGTATCTTCATATACTTATAACTTTATTTTTCCTCAGGTTGATGTTGATATGATAACAACCATGTTTATAGAATAAGTTTCTATAGTGACTAGTGGACATTCATGTGGAGAACCTATCATTCCTTTAGAAATTTTGATAAGTTAGAGTGGAGTAATAAATGTGATCACATTATGATAATGGGCTATAACAAGAATATGAAATTAGATAGAGAGAAAATTACCAAATCCATCAAATATTATCTCCCAATAATTTATAACAAAAATTCCATGTATTCCAATTTCAGGTTTTTTGCTAAGAATTTAAGGATGCCGCCTGTTACCCAAGACTTTATGGAGAAAGTTAGACAGTTGAAATAAATGACTCCAGTGATGAATTGGTTTATGGAAGATAAAGGATAATTATTTAGTGTCATGGAGAGAGGTGGTCATATAATAATGGATTTCATAAAACTTATGAAATGGTTTCTCCATGTACATGGACAACTATTGTGGCTTTAGAAGAAATTTCTATTACCCCATAGAAATATTTTAGACAATGAGTTACTAGGGATCCAACTGCACCTATGCCTAAAAAATTTCAACCCTTACCTTTTCCTCCTATAAAATCTATGAGAAAACTCTATCTGATTATTATTATAGAGCCTATATCTCCTCAAGATATAGTAGGAATCCCAACTGGTGTTCTAACACCCTTTCCTGGAGATCCTTCATATCCTACTACACTTATTGAATCCTTTTTTTGTCTATTAATTCTCTTTATTAATGCTTCATTATTCTATTATTTTATTTCCATTCTTATTTAATTTAATATTTTTATTTTTATTATGTTTTTCCTTTTTGATAATCCCAAAGGGGGGAGAAGAAAAAAAACTATGACATATATTTTTTATTTATTTCTACCTATTAGAGTGATCTTTCCTCAATAATATTTTTTCTTAATTCGTGGATACCACAATGATATATATGAACACTATTATAATTTCTATTTTATATCATGTTTTAATCTTACACTTGATGTTGTGAATGTTTTAATTTTGATGTTAGAAATTTTGACCATCAAAAATAGATAGATTATAGACCTTTTTATTATAATGATCACTAAATCATTCTACTAATGAGAATAAGAAGTTTCATTTTTTCTATAAGGATCTTATAATCTGATATAGGTCATGAAAATTTTTATGTATGAGACACCACCAAGGATGAATCACTACTAACCACATCACACCATCATCGTCTTTGAGTCACCATTGAAACCACACACCATCAGCATGGAAAATTTTAAAATTAATGAAATGACTCACTGTCAGAACGTCATACCATCGGGATAGAATTTTGACAAAGTATGAGACACCACTAGCCTAACCTATAGTCAAAGGATTCACTATCATAAGGATGACTCACCATCATTTGAGTCACCACCAATGAATAATTCCAGCTAAGTATAAAATTTCATGCCACCAGTATAAGATACCATGTGTCTCACCGCTAGCTATGAAATTTGGCAAAGTAAATAATTGAAATAATTCCAAAATTATTCACTACCACCTTGAGACACTACTATGTTGAGACACTTCTAGAACAAGAAACCACTAGAACAAGACACCACTAGACTTTGAGTCACCATTTCATTACTCATATCACTATTTTTATACTTACATTTTTAAATTAATTCCCTAATATATAGTTTATGGAATTTAATTACAAACATATTTTAATGATTTTTTTAATTATGGATTGACAAAATTCATTAAATAATGTTTCATCCCTGAGTATGAGGATGCAGAATATTCATATGCTCGTGTGGATACTCATGCTTCTTATGATAAAAGATAAGCCGAATCCATCATACAATATATGTGAAAAAGTGTGGAGTATGATGCGGATCTATAGAGTAAATACACAACAATCTATTTATATATAGAGTTGAAATTGATTTCAAGAACTTACCTACTACATCCTTCTCCACTCGACTCAGCAAGAAAAACCACAAAACACATTTGTTGTCTTCCTATAGTTAAGAATAGAAATTTCCAAAACACTCTATTTAACTGAATTTTAAATAACCTGAACCAAGATTCATTTTCAAAACTCTTTTAAGGATTCCAGATCTACACTTTATAACAAACCAAGAATCTTTATCCCTTTATAGTTTTATATTTCGCAATTTTTTTATTTATTTTTTACATTCTGAGTAGTTTGTGATACTCTATTGGTTTCACACACATTGTCTCCTTCTATAACTAGAAGATACATAGATATATTCTAAAATCTTTTTACATATTTACTCCCATAGAAACTGTAGAAGAGTTCATGTGTATCCTATTATATTTTGTACTCCCACAAATAATAGTGGAAGATGTCTTTTGAGACTTGGACAATTGTATACTATTGTAAAACCTGATTCAGGTTGTGGATAAAACTATTTATTTATATAAACTTTTTGGTGGAAAATGATCACCAAGTTTAGAATACTAAGTCTCAGCATGATACTGAATCTCTTGTATTCAAAATTCCATTTCATTTTTTATTTTTTTGGTTTTGAATATATTCTAAAAAACTGGAAAAAAATTTAAACAGTAAACAAAATTGATACTTTGATAGTTAACCTTAATTAGTTTTTTTATAATATTTTAATTACGTAAATTTATTTCAAAGGACTAATTAATATTTTATATTATTTACCCAATACCTTATCAATATTTTAATAAATCTATTTAAATATTTAAATTTATTATGATCTACTGTTTTGGTTAACTAGTCCATTTTTAACTTAACTGGGGGAATATATTTTTGATCAATTTTTAATAGAAATTTTTATTGGGTAATCAATTAACCCCCCCCCCCCCCACACACACACACACACACCCTCTTTAAATAATCACTTCAAACAATAATTATATAACCATTATAAGATAATACATGCACACCACATCCTTTGTATATCCATCAAAGTCATTATGAAATTAAATATGAATTTGAAGTTGACTCTTTAAAAATATGGTATCTAAATGATATATTAACAATTGATTATGTGTATTTGATATCAATATGTCATCCCTTGATGAATTCAAAAAACTAATAATTAAGTTGGGGGTTTCAATATATGACACAACCTATAAAATACTCTGCAAAATGTAAAGGTGTTCCTTCTCCAGATTTGTAATAGTAATTGTGACAACATTAATTCTAGAAATCTATTCACCCACAAGCATCCCAGTGTGGTGATATTTTAGTAGACCAATTATTTCAATGTTGGATAGGTATTCGGTAAAGAATTCAGTGGCTTCCTAAATAACATATCTCTCTACAATACAAACTTTTGATGAATTTAATTTTTTATATACCATTTCAAAATATTTATATACCATTCAATGAAGTATATACATCTATAATGTATTGGATTGTATAATATAATATCTCCAACAAAGTGAACCATTAAGAGAACCACCATATAAAATAATTCTGAAAGAAGAACATCCCCAATTCATAGAATATGACAGTAATTTCCTTTTATATAGTTAGAAATTTCTCCAAGCCTATAATGTTGTTGGATATAGATTTTAAAAAGAAAAATATCTTTGTTAATGTGTGACTACAGGCATTAGATCTTGCATCAAAACATAAAAACCATGAAATTTTAGACCCTTTAAATTTAAATGAATATTTGACATGACATTCTAGATATTTGAATAGTACTCCTATAGAAACTTTATATCATTTAGTATGTTGAGAAACAGATATCTCTATTTTCTGAAAATAGTGTGAGTAGCTGGAGGACGAAAATTACATTTTTTACTCTTCACTGGTGACAACTCTTCCCATGTCCCCATGTTAATTAGATCCAACCTTGCCTTAATTACATATTTTTTAGGGTGCATTTAGTAATGTTTCAATGACACTATCACATACATTTTTCCACATGTATAACATTAATAAAATTCATGATGTGAAAACAATTTTAGTTTGGTAATTCAAGAAAAATGATCTCATTTTCCAAATTATTTTAATAAGGTTTTTGAAAAAAGTTTAACCAAAGGTAATGTCAATATCATTTACTTTCTTAAACAATTGATCACCTATTAATAGAGACAATTTTGTACATTATTTTTAAATCCAATCGAATGATGTCATTAAATATTGGTATTTATGTCACCAAGGTAGAAATCTATGATTTCATAGAAACACAGTATTAGATGAATGTTTCATCCTAATTGATTGTGTAACTTGTTCACAAATTGGGCACCCTTGAGTTCTTTTAATTCTATATCCTAAAAAAATTCTATTCGCAAGAAATTCATTTATCATGCCATATAACATGGATATCAACATGAAATATTTATTTCTATAATAATCGGACAATATAAAAGACGAGTCCCACAAAAATTTCAAATATTCAATCAATGGATCCAAATAAACATCAATATCATTACCCAATTGTTATGTACATGATATAAGAAGAGATAACATAATTTATTTTTGTTTCATGCATAACCATAGTGAAAACATATAATTCACCAGAATAACCATCCATGTACTATAAGAGCTTCATTGAAAACAAAAAAGGATTTTCTCTATCTGTAGATAGTGCTAGATGAAGGTTTATAAGCTCATTTCAAAATTCAGGATACTCATGATAAATTTTATTCCACTCAGGAGATTCTTCTGGGTGATGTAGTTTCCTATCTTTATTTCTTGTATTGGTGTAGCTTGTCAAATATCTTGCAGTCTCATCACTTCTACATTATAAACAAAACATTGTAATGATTTAAATGTACCATACAACTTTAATAGGACCTAATTCATCTTTATTGTATTGAGACACAAGACACTTTTTTTATTTTTTAAGTGATTTTTGGTCCTTTTGAAATAGTATACAATTAGTTGGACAAGCATGTATTCTTTCAGAGATCATAACCATTAAACATAGAATTCATTAAGCATCATGTGTTTAGTAAAGAATGTAATTATATTCTTATGGCATATCATTAGAGAGAGAAAGTAGTTAAATAAAGCTATAATCACTCCATCCATTTCCAGATTTTAAAGTATATATCTTTTGTATAGATAATAATGATGTATAGTTAGTACAACAAGTATACAATGTCCTCTTTTACTAACTCTTTAACTTCTCAAAAAAAAATGGATAATCATGAAGTTCATCTTCAATTGTCATTATCATTTCCTCAATACACTCTACATCATCATTCACACCTATAATCATATCCTTGATACAGTATCCATCACTATTCAAACTTGTAATCATATCAAATGATCCATAAAACGTAGTGTTATTCTAGTCACTAGCTAGATTAAATTTTTCCATTGTTTAGTACAATATTTATAACTTTGATCTATTCCATGACAGATCATGTTCTCTTCTAGCTCCTCTGAAATAATATTCTTGAATAAAAATAGTGTAAACACAGAAAAGGGATTTCAGAAAGTCCATATGCAAGATATTTCGCAAACTTGATGAAATATTTCACCCCATACTCATACTATTTTTTCATACAATTATTATTCAAAAATTTTATATTCATACCCATCCTATTTGATACATTACTAATAATATTTAATGAAATAGACAAAAATTATGAGATCAGATACCATAAAATTTCATTATTAAATAATCATTTAAGCTATATGGAGCCATTTTTCTAAGATAATAAGAGCTGAATGATGCATATTGAGATTGTTTTGTAGTGGTTGAAATCATTAAAGAGAAGAAATGTGTGATATCTATAAAGTTATAAATAATCTAACTAAATTTTAATTTATTGAAAAACACATAGATCAAGAATGGTTTCTATAACTTTTCTAGGTGGTAGTACAACAAGTGGGATGATTTGATTGGGGTTATTTTTCCTATTAATGGAATCCTATTATAGATATTCACAGTAGTGTAAACATATAAAGCATTGGTGTTCTTATTCCTGGTAATGGAAGAAATTGGGAGTAATTTTTTTATGTTAATCTATGGGAGGAGGAATTATAAATGGAACTTGTAGTGCACTACCATCTGTACACTTTATAAACATTGTCGAATAGGCTTTTTTTAATGAGCCTACATATAATGTCACCTATCCACCATACATGATAAATGGGAAGAGGTTTTACAATTAAAAATATTCCTTTCATCCACATCCTCATTCATCCAGGAGCTCCATTCAATTATAGAGAAAATTTTGAAAAATAATATCCCATTTATGATTAATTTGATGGTATCTAATATGATTAAATAGATAGAAAATATCCAGAAAAATTAGTGAGAAATTGAAATCAACAAGAGGGGGAGTTGATGTTTATTCATTTCTTCACTTGGTATGTAGCAATCTAGGGTTTTTTTAGTGATAGGATCTTTATGAGATAAAGTTTATCTTTTTTAGATGATGAAAAATGTTGATAATTCCCAATCAAAAATTCTTGAGAATCCAAAGTTTGAAGAAACTCTTGAATTTAATTGTGGTTTGATGATTAGAATATTGGGGTTTGTCTCAATGGGTTGAACTGATAGAGTCAACTAGAAAAAAAAATATCCAAATTATGACTTAAATAATTCTAATCGTGATTGGAATGAATGCAAGTGGTTCCAATAGAAATAACGTAATGAAAAGAAAGACACAAATCATCAATTTATGTTAAATAACAATAAATAATTTTTTTTAAACAAATTGGTTATAGTAAAAGGTTGTAGGTTCAAAAAAAATATAAATAGGGTTAATAAAGGAAATTTGAAAAAATTAGCATTTTTTCTTTTGTTTCTTTCCAAATCACCCTAATTTTGAGATGATTTTAAATCTTCAATCAGGAATAAACCAATTTCTCCAAGTTTATCCCCGAAGGATTTCTCTTCATCTAACATAACTTCACAAAATAATGGAAATGAGTTCAAATCACACCATTTTGTTTCTTTTATCCCCAAATATCTACTAAGAATTAGTTTTTATGGTAGTGGAAAAAAATTTCTCCTGGAGATTGGATCGCAACAAGATATTCTCAACCCAACTAAGAAAAAAATCCATTTCAAATGTTATGGATGTAGGTAAAGTTGGATGACTGATTAAATATGAGATTGAAGGGTTTGAATTCAATGATCTTTTTGATTGATTCATGTAATATCGATTAATTAGTAGTATAAATAATCATATACTTTAGGTTTTGATAGGATTGATTCATTCGAGAAATTCAAGGGGGTGTGGCGATATAGGTGGACTTCAATGAGATCTTGAATGGAGACAACAATAAATTTCTGTTAGGGTAGAATATATAAGATCAGGGAGGGTTTTATTAGGGATTTCTAAAAATAACAAACAAAGATGTGTTTTATCATTGCTAAAAACATAAGAACTGATAAAGAAAATCATTATCAACCTTTTAATTATAGTAATGATAAGTATTTTTTTATAATATTTTATAAATAAAATAAAAAATATATTAAATGAATATATATTAAATATGTATAAATTATAAAAACCTAAAAAATATTTTAAATTACTAATGAATAAATAAAAAATGCATTCAAATGGAATAATAATATGTATTTCAAACATTTTTAAAATATTTTAACTTAAGGATGGAGAGACTCTCTCTATTCAATCTTTTGGCCAAATTCTAGCACCAATCTATCAAACCAGGGATGATGAGATCATCAGTCACTACTAGATGTTTGTTACCTATGGAAAATAAATTGAACATACCACTATTAGTAGTGGATTTGGGGATCAAATCCCCTCCGATCTATTTCCAGATTATGGGAATATGAATTGCAAAGATGGTTTGGAAGGAGGCAACAACCTTGGAAATCTGTTACGTGATCTAGATCTTGCACATTGATGATGTGTGGGTTGGGGACAACCTCTAGTGATGGATGGAGAAAACATTGGGTGTGGGGAACCTCTGGGTGGATGACTTGTGACACAAGATTTGGATCCTGATGGGGGTGGGATGACTAATGACAGTCACGATCTGGGGATGTGAGCGGCAAGTGGTGATGTTCAGCATCGTGGTTGGGGATGTATTCATCCCGCCTTCCCAAGGCCTCGATGTTAGGATTAGGGAGGAGGAAAATATCTAGTGGTGGATCTTCGATGGATCTGTAGTGGATCTACAAGGTATTTTTCGAGGCGACCAACTTGTTTTTTAGGTTGCAGTATATTCCTCGATGGTGGGCCAGGGATAGAGATATGAAGGCTGATGATGTGCAAAAATTCTGATTTTTCAACCACTATGGGTTGGAGGTCGGGTGGGATGCAGTCCGACGGGATGGGATTGGAATTTAAAGGTCTTAGTGGAGGTCATTTTCTCAGATGTTGTTCGGCTTCCAACGATTACAATTGGGATAGGAATCAGATACCTTGAGGTGTGCATGATGAATTTTGTTGTGGTGGATATAGGCATGGTGTAGATGGGCATCGAAGCATGGGTTGGTGGTTACAGGTGGAAACCAACCTTATCTAATCTAAGGATAGAACATCGAACTTTGATGAAGTAATGATGGTGGTCAGCGTTGGGTGTGGGACATAGGAATGGGAGAATGACCAATAATGGGTGGGAGTCCTCAGGATACAGGCTTGACTTTAAGATGTATGATGGCAGCATGGAGAAAGGTTGGTTCATTAGTCCTTGTAGATAAGATTCAAGTGGGGACCAAGTTGTAGGTGGTCTCCATGATTTGGGCCTGATGTTGGTTTTTTAGCTTTGGACCAAGCTCTGTGTTGAGTTTTGGGTGGGATTGTGTGGTGGGAGTCAAGGTGGAGCCTTGGGTCTTTTATGGTGTTGGCAGATTCATTTGGGATTCTATAATGTGGGATTGTGGGTCTATCATTTAAACTCTAGGTCTTTAGACTCTTTTATTTTTTGGGTGTCATTTTTACCACTTTTCTGTTATGGTGGTGCTTTTTGTGCCACGTTTGTGTTTCACTATTTTTATATATTTGCAATAAATTTTTAGGATCGAGCTCTCTCTAGCCCTAAACATTCCTAGTAAAAACTTGTTAACAGTATTAAAACATACTAAATAATTATGTATAGTCCATAATATTAACTACATTGGTTGTAAACACATACAAAAATGACGAAAATAATAGAAAATGAATTTAAATAAATAAATTATATACATTTACAGCATTTTAAAAATATTACAGCATAATAAATATGATTAAATAAATATTAATCAATTAATTTAAAACACACTAAGAATATTATAACTTAGTAAATAATTATGTATAAATAAATATTAAAAAATAAATAAATCCAAAAAATATTAAAAATTAATAAATATTAAAAATGTGTAAATAATATTAAATAAAGGAATATTAAAAATGAATAAATAAAATTGTATAAGTTACGAAAAATATTTAAAAAAAATTAATTCGTGATATTAATTACATTAATTAAAGAAACATAAAAATGAATAAATTGAGATTATTAATTATATAAATATAAAATTATTAAAAAAAATATTATATTGATTATAAAAAATATTAAAATTAAAATTTAGTTATAGGAATAAATTATATAAATTTAAAATATGTTAAAAATATTAAAAATTAATAAATAATAATTATATAAATTTAAAATATACTAAAAATATTAAAAATTAATAAATAGAAAAAAACATAAAATATTATTAATAATGAATAAATAAAACTAAAAGAATTAAAAAAATTATTAACTATTTAAATTACAAAATTATTCAAAAAAACATTTAAATAGATTAATTATATAAATTTCAAACATATTACATATGTTAAAACTTAATAAACAAAAAAGAATAAATATTATTCATATAAATTACAAACATATTAAAAATATTACATAGTAAATAAAAATATGTATATAAATATTAGAAAATGAATAAATTCCAAAAAATATAAAAAAAATTAAAAAAAATATTCAATGAACGAATATTAAAAATGAATAAATAAAATTTAATAGATAAAAATATTTTAAAAAATAAATTTGTAATATTAACTACATGGATTGTAAAAACATATAAAAATGAAGAAAATATTAAAAAAAGTATTTAAATTACTTAATTATATAAATTTCAAACATTTTAAAAATATTAAAACTTAATTAAATTAAAGTGAATAAATACTAATCATATAATTAAAAACATATTATAAATAATACTTAGTAAATAAATATGTCCAAATTTTAAAATTTGAATAAATTTTAAAAATATTGTATAAATAATAATAAAAAGTATACATTAATTGTGAAATAAAAATAAAAATATGAATAGATCATTCTATACATACACATATACACATGTCCTATACTTGCACATACACGTGCATATATGTACATCCCTCATATAGACATAAATATAAATATGTAAATTTAAATATCACATATTAATAATACATATTCATTTATATTTATATAATTTTTTAAAATATTAAAATATATCATAATATATTGTATTTATACTAATTATATACATTTTTTTATTAAAATTTATAAAAATCTTTTATCAACGCTGATAATGTGAAACATTTATCAGTGCTAAAAAAATGTGCTCATATAGGGTACCATTTTATCAGCATTGATAAAACTGACCTTTATGAGTACTTTTAGCTAGCATGGATAAAGCTTACACTTTTATCCGCAGTTTCTATTTAGTGCAAATAAAATCCACTGTTGTATATCGTGTGATTTGTGGTAGTAACTTGTAAATATGAACACTCCCACAGTATGATCCCAAAACCAACGCAGAAGATCATCGCACCAAACCAAATGGAAAAAAGTGCATTGAATCTGGTGGTAAGAAAAATGGAATAATGAAAGAAATACACACTATATGGCGATTAAGAACTGAACTACAAGTGCCACACATGAAACAACTGATCACCCAGACTACTCTAACTCAAAATCCCAATTCGCCAAGTGCACCATCATACTGGACCAAAAATGGGGTCCAACATGATGGTGAAAGTAAAAAGAGTAGTAATGGGGTTGAATGAGGCTCTTTGCTACAGAAAAACAACACCACCAAAAATATGAACTCTAACGCCAAAGAAAGAAAGACATCCTAAAAAAACAATAATCCACTGGTGGAAGAAGAGAAAAATAGGAAGGATGGGAAGAAAGGAGTGAAGAGAGGGTTGCCGCCAAGGTCAGACGATGAAGAATCCATGAATCAACGAGAGAGGAAGATGTGGACCACCACCTAGGGAAGATAAAGAAGAATCCCTCAATCACTATGGGAAGAAAACTAGGTCTATCCAAGAGAAAACAAGGCTATTCTCAATGATAAAAAGTCTATCAACCAACCACTTCAAATGTAAAATTTGATGTATGGGGTTTTTATTTTTAATTAAATTGGTTTGGCTTTTTTTAGAATTTGGGACGAACTAACATCAAATGAATCAATGCTCAGTCATCCTGGCGAAGAGTGTCAATTAATTTGACACTCTCCGACCAAATTTTTTTTTTTAAAATAATTACAAAATAATTTACGTGATTTATATATAATGAATTAAAAGGCAGTTCTTTAAATACTATTTAAGAAGAGTAATTTTTTATTTTCTATATATAAATAATGAAATAAAAAATAATTTTTAAAATATTGTTTTTAAAATTTTTTTATTTTATATATATATATATATTAAATAGTATTTCAAAAACTACTTTTATTCCAAATGTCCATTATTTATGTAATTCAAAAATATAACTAAAACCCTTATCTAGGACACCCTTTTATAGAAAAGGGGACATTGACATCCCTAATATATTTTCCATGTGGTATTCAATTACACTTTCTAATAACAATATATTAGTAATAATAATTCATAAATAATAACATATAATTAGAAATACTACTAATTAAAATAAATTATCATTAATATAAATAATAAATAATATTATAAATAAAAATGATATGGTAATTAAGATAATTAATAATTACTATGAAAATTAATACTTAATAATTAATAATATTATTATTAATTAATAATATTATTAATATAATAATTAATCATTAATAATTAGTAATAATAATTATTAATAATTAATCATAATTAATTATTAATTATTAATTATTAATTATTATTTAATTATTATTCATTATTCGTTATTACTATTTATTATTTATTATTAAGGCCTCTGGGCCACAGGGCCTTTGGGTCATCACTAGTAGGCTACAAGTGGCATGATAAGGATTGGGCAAATGACTCAGTGCAATAGGAAGTGTATCATGACTTCATGCAGGTACTACTAAGTGGGTGGTCGTGGTAAGAGGGATTATAATACTAGCACTTATCATCCAGCCTTCTGTCCTCATGGACTACTAATGTGACATGGAGGGGTGTCTGTCAACGAGACTACCTACACTTTGGACCTATCTGAGTATATAGAGAAACAAACTGGTGATGTAAGTAGGGCACCACACTGGAATTATTGGGTGGGAAGATCGAGAGAGAGATGAGTGTACTGACACTTATCATTCGGCCCTCCTCTCAAACTATTGATTGAGGGGTACTCAACCAGAGTGTGTCAGTTCAGTATGATGCAACATTTCATGGTAGGGGGTGATGCAACTTTCAGGATGGGATCATGGTTTGATAACTAATGACAAGGGCAGTGTGACATAGAGACTCATGACATAGAATAATGAAGATTTCTCACTTGGGATCGTAGGATAATGTATATGTCTTCACACTATTAGGCCTTCGGACCATGTATTATAATAAAATAGGTCTAATGGATGTTTTTCATTCCTTGTGAGGAGGGATGAGGCTTAACCAACTGAGGTGTGTTGGGGTGTGTGTATTGTTTTTTTGATTTTTAATCACCTCTACCTATAGTAACAATAATTATTAATTACTAATTAATATTAATTATTAATTATATTATTAATTTTTATTTGTTAATTAGTAAATTATATTATTAATTCTTAATGTTTATATTAATAATATTAATAATTAATAATTTTATTATTAATTAATATTATTAGTTTTAGTTACTAATTATTATTTATCATAATAATTTTTAATTATATGATTACTTTTTTATTAATAATATTTTTTATTATTTATATTAATGATAATTTATTTAAATTGGTTATATTTTTAATTATTTTTTATTATTTAATATTATTATTAGAATTCTAGGAAAGTGAAACCGAATCATATATGGAAAATCTATAAGGGATGTCAGGGTCTCTTCCCCTATAAAAGGATATCTGATATGAGATTTTTAGTTATATTTTGGAATTACTAAAATGCTGATAATTACAAATAAAAAATCAGTATTTTAAATACTGTTTAAAATTTTTTGTGCGTGTGTGTGTACGCATAAAAAACAATTTAAATTTAAATTTTAAAAAAAATCGAATTTAAAATATTATTTTTTATTTCATTATATATATATATAAGGAAAATTAATTAAAATTAATTTTTTTAAAAATTGAGTGGAGATGGTCAAATAAATTGATGCTCTCCACTTGGATGACTTAGTATAAATTTATTTGACACTTGGCCTTTCCATATTCCAAACAAAAAAATATCTAACCCAGAAAATTTTTAAAAAAATGAAAAAAAAAACCATTTTGAAAATTTTTCCACCTTAAGAAGCAATTGAATCAGTATCAATCATCGCCAACAAAAGAACAAAACTCATGTTGTGTGAAAAAATAAGAAAGATAATAAAAATGAAGATTCTCTATGAAGGCAAGAATAATGGTAATCAATTTTACCATCAAAATGAAGAAATTGTGATGAACATGGAATCCAAATATAAACGTAAATTACTCAAATGAAGAATAATCCTTTCTTCAAAAATATTTCAATGATAATTCCATAAAAATTAGAGCTCAATGAATTCATGAAGCATATCCATTAATAATAATCATAAAGAAAATGTCCAAAAGTATAATCATGAAAATTAGTCATGAAGAAACATCTAAAAAAGGATAATCATGAAGAGAATTCACAAATAATAGAGCAATGAAGATATCAAACCCTACATTAAGGCATAATGGTCAAAACTTCAATTTTTTGCACCACTAAGGTTTTAATCATCATAATGTTCATAATTCTACCTTCGCTCTATAATCCTTTGTTGATCCCACTATAATTAAATCTTCCTCCACTTCTACTATCCATCTAGGCTTTGTCTCCTTGAAAATAGGCACCCCCATTGGAGATTCATGAGTGGAGTTAAATAGATATGGGTTCTAGGGACTCTACTCAAATAATTAAATTATTTAAATCAATTTAATTATCTAATTAACCTATCCACGATATCCTAACTCATAAAAATTGATGTGAACCTATATAATAGTGATATTAGGGTATAAAACCATCTTAGATACAATTTTTTACACTATAATAATTTATGATATATTATATATTAAATAAATCTAATTTTTTCTATAGCTTGTGCAACACACAACCCCAAGTCTAAATTAACCGTAATATAGTATACCATTATAACCAAGATGTTAAATTTGAATTTGTGAATATTACTACCTAGATTATGAAAATTATATGTTTTATACATGAATAAA
This sequence comes from Viscum album, assembly GCA_963277665.1. Classification (NCBI taxonomy): domain Eukaryota; kingdom Viridiplantae; phylum Streptophyta; class Magnoliopsida; order Santalales; family Viscaceae; genus Viscum; species Viscum album. Next base: position 1,121,865,211 of record OY728120.1, read on the forward strand.
ATAAATTAAATGGTTATATATATATTATAAATAAAAATAAAAACCATTTGAAATAAAAATAAATATTTTCTGAAAAACTGTATTTTTCTAAAGAGTGGTTTCGTCACATTTTGAGAAATTGTTTTAAAATTAATTTTTACCTATTTTATAAAATTTATATGAAAATTATAAATTCATTTTTTAAATCACCTTATCAAAATTAACATAAATTTAATTTTTGATAATTTGTTGAAAACATTAATTTTTAGATAAATAGCTAAAAAATTGGTTTTTATTGGAAACTAAATTTTCATTTAAATTATTTACAAAGATAAATTATATTTTAAAGTGGTTTTAAAGTAAAATTATATCAATTATATTAAAATTTAACTAATTTAGTTTGTTCAGAACAATTTTATTTTCAATTTAAATAAAAAAACATTCTATACTTATGAGAACATTTTTACCAAACTCTTTTTTCATCACGTCTGCAAGTTTTATTTTAAATTAAATTATTCTAATTATTTGAATAAAATTTTTAAAAATAGATTAAATATTTTTAATCATATGAAATAATATTATATAATAAGGTCAAATTAATTTTTCAATAATAAATAGTAACATAGTAAAAAATAATTATTGGGATTAAGATAAAGACGGATCTACCCAAGGTTAAACTAAATAGATAAAGGCTAAAATGACCTAAATAATTTTCCAATTAATATTTTATGGCCATATTTAGACCATATAATGTTTAATTTTTGATAAGGATTCATTTTCTGGAATTTTTCATGTGAAAAACATGGATACAAATAATTATTTTCAAAAATTTCAAGTGTATCTTCTCCCCCACTTATAAATGGCCAACCCTCTCCTCTCTTATTCACATTCCCAAATACCATTGTATCAGCCAAAAATAATAAAATATATTCTTTAATTACTTACACTCATCTTATAGTTTTTATTTTTATTATGAAACCCTCCAAATAAGGATTTAGGTATAAACCTAAAGAGGCTTTCCAAAGAGAAGGTAAAATTCTTAAGCTTCTATTTTTTTATTTCATCTTACACCTCAATAAAATATCATTAAAATATTATGATATAATAAAAAAATTATCTATCTTATACTTATATGGTATTATATAATGTAATAACCTATATCCATCTCCACTTCCATCAAATGGGAAATGAAATTGTCGATTGTGTGTTTGGCGGACTACCACCTCGTGAACCGATATAGCTCGTTTTTCATCACCGACTCTCAAGGCCAGACAGAATAATGTATTTAACATATTTATATGATATTTATGAAAATAATATAATTTTGGAGTTATAATATCACATATACCATCTTAATTTTCATTCCATGGAAATGCAATAATGGCACTCGTGTATACAGTGGACTACCGCCTCACGAAGTGATGTGAATCATTTCTCATGTACGCTTTACATAGAAGATGATAAGGATATATTTTATCGATATATGTGATATTTTTGATGTCATAATTAATATATAAAATTTATATATTATATACCTTCATTTTTTTCATCCAACAGGAAAATAGAAATAGTGTTCATGCATACGTACAGCCTACCATCTCAATGAACGGTGTAATCCATTTTCTATCTCTAAATTTCATATATAATTATAAATACATTTATAAAGAATATATATATGATTTATGTAATTATTATAATTCTGGATATTATGGAATCTTGATCAAAGTAAAACAGCCAAAATTATCAAACCAAAACAAACATGAAAAACGAAGCAATTATCAACCAAAAAAATGATTTCAATAAAGAATTATTAATAAATAGGTGATAAAATACTATAAGTAAATAATTTATGGTATGAGATATATTATTATATTTATTTAATATATTTATAATAAATATATATTTATTATACAATTGGTTTGAACACCTACAAATGAATTCGGACCAAAGGTAAGGGATTTTTGTCTCAATTGGCCTTCTTTGAGACATATGTCATGTTATGAACCTATATTCTTTTATGAGGTGTATATACAGTCCCTATTACATGAAATATCATGAATTTATTTATTATTAATATATTTTATGTTTCCTTTAATTTTATTATTTCATGTGAATTATGATTTAATGTTACCAAAGTGGTAATGGTTTTATGAAATAATCTCATCATATATCAGGAATATTGTTTTATACTACAGATATTTAAATATTATGATCCATTAATATATAAATTCATGATTTATATTATAATATGTTTATATTATGAGAATAAATGTTTTCACTTCATTTATCTTGCTTTATGTACTCAATATTTCAAATGAACGTTTTTAAGAAAAAACATATTTATTCTTCTCTTCGATTGAAAACTCATTTTATTCCATATCCATAATTTCTAAAAATGTCTGAAAAAATGTTTTAACATTACCAAAAGGATTTATTAAATAAAATTTAACCCAATTTTTAATTTTTATAAATCATTTAAAAGGAATCTTCTTCTCTTTTTCCAAACAAGTTAATTCTTTACATTATACCAAAGTGTGAAAGGAATGTTTTATTTTAGCGCATATGATATGAATGGAATCTTATGTCATCATGACCATTATATTCTTGTAATATTCCTTTATAATTTTCCATCATCATTTTAAAAAAATATTTTGACAATATTTTATGAATTTTCTAGTTTAAAAAAGTGTTTTTTGAAGAAAGGTTATTTTCCTCAAGAAATTATACAAGTGGTCTTTCAAAGTAATTTTCCATCTAAGATGATATAATTTTAAATTAAATATGTTTTATTAAGTATACAATCCAATTTTATCATACTTTTTATTTATTTTCATGGTTTATGATTAGTTTGAATGGGGAGTTACCATTTTAACCATTCACCATATTAATTTGACTAGTCTATGATTATGTTTATTGATTCTAGAAAGTATTAAAATTTCATATGATATTTTTTTACCATATGAATGTTTATATTAATTATGTTTCACCTATTTAATAAGAGTAATGATTTGAAATTAATAAGTGATGGGATGGGATTTCTATAGTCACTCGATGCATCAAAAGGTCTTATGAGACAAACTATATTGAGTATTTGGATGATCCCTTACTCAATTATGTAAGATGTCAGGGAACAAGGCCTTGACGGTTGGTTTATGATGCCCAAAATTATGCATTAAATCATTATGAGATTAGTCATTAATGTCTATGTGCTTTTTATATTAGTTATAATATCCATGGAAAAGTTCCAAGATCATGTTTTTATGTATATGGAATTATTTGATCATTATTTATTCTTACCATATTATGCTCAAGTTACTAATAAAATGGAATTTGTTTCAGTTATTTACCTTACTATATTGATTATGCATTATTTATTTATAGATTCCACTATACTCATAAACTTACTGAGCATTTGAACTCACCCCTTTCTTATGTTTCTTCCCCTAGGATTCCAAGATGAGTATTTTTATTGATATGTTGGATTATGTTAGAGAAAATAATGATGAAATTGAGTAAAATACTTTGATGAATTTTATTATTTAATCTGTAAAATCATATTTAAGTATATATCTATTTACCAAGACTAATAAACTATTTTTTCCTTTAGGATATGGTCTTATATATCTTATTCCAATGTAATAAATTAACTACTGAATTTAGAAAAATAGGGTTAGGATCTTTACGGTTGGTATTAGGGACAGTTTAGTAGAAACATTGGGAACTATACTTAGAAAAACATAGTTCAGAGAACATAACCCTATAAATTACATTATTGATCAGTTAAGTATTGGATAACATCCATAAGTTCTAGTAAATTAAATATTACTTGGGTTTTCCTAGAAATAAATCCCTAAATAGATAATACAAGTGGATTTTTTTTTGGAAAAATATACCAAGGGGTAATAACTTCAAAAAAGATGAGTCGGTCTTGACTCGAGAATTACCTAATACATGACAACGAGACTTACTATGCACCTGATTCGACACTCTCAGGGGATATTTTTGGGTTAATTCACATTTTATTTACAAACTATTATGAATGATGTTAAAATATTTTTATTATTTGAAAAAAATATCAAAGACACCATGTTTATGACTATAAGATTATCCATGCATAAATTTATTAATTTATGTTAAGTGTTTCACTAGTTTTGGAAATATAAATTATGTTTGATAATGTTATTATATAATCTAGTGTATGTAATTTTTTATAAATGGATTCTAGTGGATGTAATGGGAAATATTTTAATGTGAATACCCCATGTAGATATTTCCCTACTAAGAAATATAATGAAGCTACAGTTGGAGCGGCATCTAGGGATGAATAAATTAAAACTATATTGAGGAATCTAAATCCAGTTATAAGCCATAAAAATTACTTTATGAGGAATCCAAACAATACACCATGTATTGTAACAATTTAATACTACTCTATCTATCATCAACCTCCATCATTCAATGAGACTATAAATACCTTTGTAGATGAGAAGTGGATAAGTTCCTTAGAGAAGATATTTATCACTTTGGGAAGCAAGGAAAGGGAAAAATGTGTCATGAAATTTTATAATTTCTCAAGGGATGTGGACTAGTAGAAGTCATTGATTCAAAAAACTAAGGATTAATAGGAAATATAAAACCTAGAATATAAAGATTTTAAGGTACTCTTTCTTGAAAAGTATTTTCCTCATGAGCTACATGCAGATATGGAGAGACAAATTTTGAGTCTTATATAAAAGGAATATGAAAATGTTTCTAAGTATGAATCCAACCTTAACATTCTAGTAAGGGATATTTAAGACTAAGTAAATAATCCAAAGAGAAATATAAACCATTTCTTTTATGGGATTGATCCAATCCTTCAAAAAGCACTAGTCTCATAAACATTCTCATCATATGAAGACATAGTATTATGTTATGTCAAGATAGAGAAAGAATTATCAAAGTTTTATGGATTTGACGGCAATAAATATTAGAATAGGTATATTGATCCTAAAGAGAAAGTAAATATGAAAAAAGGGAATAAGGGAAAATAAAATTTTCCAACTTGTGATAGATTTGGAAAAATCCTTGTAGAATATGTTTCATGGGAATGTCTAACAACCATGATCTTTATTTCACACTTAGAAATAATTTAATACATAAAATATTAACTTGATAAAACAAATAATATTGAGAGGTCTAGTGGCTTTGGGGCTTAGTAACATTACATAACAACTAAAAACATGAAATACACATCCTTATTTAAAACTTCTTTAACATGACCGCACACATTCCTTCGTACTTAGCATTGCATGTGATAACCTGAGGACATGAATAGAAAAGTGTGAGATATAAATCCTAGTAAAGGAGTAAAAAAGGCATAAAATTAATAATATAGTAGATGTTAGGAAATAGTCATATCAATATAGCATAAGATAAACAAGAATATAAAGGCATAATATAGCATGATTATCATAACATAGAAATGTGGCATCAACATTTAATATATCATTAGCATGAGCCAAGACACATTGAACAATGAGCATGATTAAAACCACATTTCACTTGAATTAGCATGAGTAAACCCTCATTTCACACGAAATATCATGATACTAATCTTTACCTAATGCATTGGAACGCTATCATGGCACACCCTTCTTAATAATTTAATTTCATGCATAAGTGTTCACATAATATGGATTCATTAAACATTATAATTTATTCCATGATAAAGGAATGTGGAATTCATACATTAAACTCAATAATCAATAAGTAAATATGTACAAATGTGAATACCCTTGATAGAGAAATGGGCATGGTATTCCCTACACAGTGACTTTGGCTTGGAAAATCTAGTGAAAATTCGGCCGCATAATGGTGTGACGTAATAATTCATAAAAATAGTTGATGAGAGCGAAAGGGTTGTATATTCATGTTTACCTGAAATGGAAAGTAAGGGGGTCATATAGATACATGTTCCAACATATTTAATGGTAACAGGTGTACATGGGAAAAATTAATGAGAGAGAAATGGGTATCTCATCATTCAAAAATAATATGGGAATTATAGGAGAGGTGGTAAATCATACCCCAACTTTTTTAATTGAAAGTACAAAGTTATAGCAACATAAAGAAACTTAGACAAAAATGACAGAAGAAGAAATCCCTTACATGGAAATGTGATCCCAAAGGATTGGGAGAGGCTTGATAGATGATTCATGGGAGCTTGGGGTGCCTTGGGAGGATACTATAGAGATAAGGGAATAGTAGGGAAGTTCTACAAGGGTTTTGAGGGAATATAAGTGATATATTGGGTGGGATTATATAGGAAAAAATAGGGAATTATTTTTTTTAAGTTTTGGACACTACACATTAAATTAATCAAAACCCCAAACTAACCTTTGGTTTTTTCCCATGGTTTTTGTCAAATGGGAGTGGAAAACATTATTTTATAAGGCCAATGGCCGAACTTATTAAAATATAAGTCTTTATTATATAGAGGTGAGTCACACTCTCAAGGGAATCATTTTAAAAGTTAACAAGTTTTATATGTCTTGGAGGATCCACTAAGGCACCATAAAATTAATCAAACAAATCCAAAATCATATTATTTTAAAGGTAAAACATATATTTACAGAATATTCCTTTTTTAGTATTTCATTACATCACTATTTGGGAATTATTATGTCATAAAATACATTATACATTTAAATGGTAATTAATTTTTACCCAAAAATTCGACTATCTCCAAAGATTACAAAACATTCACCACTAGGTAATTTCAATGTCCTGAATCAAAAAATGTTATTAATTTTATCTAAATAATTATCTAAATATGTGAATTTTTACATTTAAAATAAAAACCGACATTTATCGAAAATTCAAGGGTTTTGAAAAAAAGAGCTTTCAAACCATAATAAAAATTACAATTGTATTCATAAAAATTATAAGATAATATATATTTAATAAAAATTAATTTAGTAATAATATTTTATTAAAATATTATTTAATTTGAAAATCCATTAATTTGTCAATATATAGTTCTTAATTGAATATTAACAAAAAAAAAATCTGTTCATTACAAACTATTTAAAAAGTAAAAATAATAAAATGAAAGTGTATTCTTTATTATATACAAAAGTAATGCACAAAATCATAGTGTTAGGGTCTTATTACATAACCCCTTATAACACTCGCATAAGACCTAAGGTTAAGGTGTGCGATGGTGACAGACTATTGGGGAGTCTCAGATAACATCACTCGGGTGGTAATCTCTATTAACATTTACATGTCCCGTAGGCGGTTCTGTTCAAGCTTAAAGTATTGAACCTCATCTTGGGCTTGGTCAAGAGTGAATCCTTGTGACACTACCTCCTTTCCAAGCTCCATCAAATGGTCTTCATATGGAGAAATTCTACTATATGAGTATATCACCTCCTTTTGTTTGAGTAAATTGGATTTTTCAAAGCCCTATATTTATACTAATCATGTGATCACTGTTAAATGGGTATATTATGAATGGTAACAATTATTAACAGTATTTTGAAATCTAAAATCATAAAACCAAAGGAGTGAATTTTTTATATAACCATTTTACATAATAATAAATTTAATTAGATCAAGATGAATTTTTAAAAATAAAAGTTTGGGTCATTACATAATGGGAGTTTTCTATAAGTGTGGAGAGAAGGCCACTAGGTTCATCATTTCATAAGAAATAAAGAAGATGAAAATGTATAATGGTTCAACTGTAAAGTTTTGGGGATCTATGAAAATTATTTTCCCAAGTTTCAAGGGAAATTTACTTAGAAAAATCCAAGGTAAAAATGACAAGATTATGCCTTCACAACTGCTAAGGGTGATGTCCCTAATGACATAGTGGTATGTACTATGAGCATATCCTAAAATTTTGCCAATGCTTTATTTGATTCTTGATCTTCACACTCCTTTATCATTTCCAATTTCTCTAAGAAAATTATATATTTCCATATCACTTTAATAATGGAGTTTTTAGTTAATATTCTCAATGGAAGTCTCATCACAATAAGGATGTGTCATTTATTTATCATTATGACACATAAACATACCCTATTTTCTGATTTCAAAATTATACCTATGGTTGATTTTGAAATAATCCTTGGTATGGACTAGATTTGAAAACATGACTCAAATATTTATTATAAATATAAGCAAGTTGTGATTCATGTAGAAGATTTTGAATTACTTATCTTTAGAAGGGATAATTCATCATTTGAATTATGTATAGATTCACCCCTAGTAGATATTCTGAATGATATCCTTGGGGAATAATAGTAGGCACAATCTATAGATGAGAAAGGTAATCTTAAAATTGAGTATGTAACTATTGTACAAAAATACATTGGTGTATTTCCTAAATAATTACCTAGAAATACACTAAAATGTGAAGTTGAGTTTTATGTAGATTTCATTCCAGATGTAGAATCAATACTAGTGAATCTCTATAGAATGGACATTACGGAATTATTAGAGTTAAAGAAACAACTAGAGGAGTTATGTGATAAGGTATTTATAAACCCTGGTGTTTCACTATGGGGAACACTAATTATTTTGATTAAGAATAAATATGTATCTATAAGGTTGTGAATTTATTATATGGAAATCAATGATATTATGATAATAAATAAGTATCATATACCTCACATTGATGAATTATTAAAAAAACTTCACAGAGCTCAATATTTTTTGAAGATTGAACTTTGTTTTGGGTATCATCAATTGTAAGAAAATTAGGAAGATATTATGAAGATATTATTTTTTATGAGGTATAGACATTAAAAGTTCAAATTAATTCCATTTGTATTGACTAATGCACCCTCTGTCTCTATGGATATAATGAATAGAGTATTCAAGGATTATCTAGATAACTTTGTTGTGGAATTTTTTGATGAAATATTGGGGTGCACTAAGATTTATGAGGAACTTTATAAACACTTAAGGATACTTTTTAATACTCTAAAAATAAAAGAGCTACATTATAAACTTATAAAATGTGAATTATAGCGTCAAAAGGTTTCTTTTCTCAGCCATATTGTCTTTAAGGATCAAAACTCTATTGATCCTACAAAGACAAAGACACACCAAGAATTTCCTACACCAACTTACATAACCAAAGTATGGTGTTTCATTGGTTTAGTATCTTAATATTAGTGAATTTTACAAAACAAATTACAATTATTTAACATGTTAACCAAGCTTACTCTTAAAGGGGTTAAGTTTATATGGACAAAATAATATGACTAATTTTTTGAAGAATTGAAGAGAAGATTGGTGAACACTCCAATTTTGACTCTACTATTAGGAAATGATGGTTTCGTAATATATAGTAATGCAATAAAGAAGGGACATAGTTGTGTCCTAATTCAGAATAACACATTTATTTCCTATGCATCAAGGTAGTTAAAGATTCATGAACAGAAATACCCAAACTATGATCTTTAGTTTCCAGTGGTAATATTTTCTTTGAATATATGGAGACACTATCTCTATTGGGGAATATTTAAGATATACATTAATCATATGAGATTAAAATGCATAATTTCATAAAAAAGAGATCAAAATGAGTCAAAGGACATGGATATAGATACTTAATGACTATTATTGCTCAATACACTACCACCCTACGAAGGAAAATATGGTAGCGGATTCCTTGATCCATAATGATCATGGAGTCCTGGCCAAAATGAGGCTTGACAGGGATCCAATATTCATAGATTTAGTAAATATGGAATAAATAATCATTAAAGAAGGGGATACATCACTCATTTTTTAAATTATTACTAAATGATCACTGTTGGAAAAGATAAAAAGTTCTCAAAATGATGGTGATAATTTTAAAAAGAAGATTAAAGTTATCAATACATGAAAAATGATAAACTTAATTATTGAAGATGGAATTATGAAATTTATAAAGATACTATGTGTTCCCTTTAGACTTTCACTAAAAAGGGAATTTATTGATGATGCTCATAACTATAATTTCTCTATAAACCCAGTTAGAATGAAGATGTATATGGATTTGAGGAAATAATTTTGGTGGGATAATATGAAGCGGGGAATTTCTGATTATGTGTCAAGATGTTTGGTTTTTAAATAAGTGAATGGTGAGAGATGATATCTTAGAATATTCTTGAAAAATATGACAATTACTTTGTGTAAATGGGATGAAATTATTATGGGCTTTGTCATTGGACTAATAAAGTCTCATAGGAATAATGATGAAATATGGGTTATTGTTGATCGCCACACCAAATGTGGGAATTTCCTTACCATAAGAAAATATTTACCTCTTGAACACCTTGAAAAGATATATATTAATGAACTTGTAAGATTTTATGGTGCACTTATTTCAATTTATTCTAATCATGATCCATATTTTACATTAAAATTTAGAAAAAGTCTTTAGAAGGACCTTGTTACTAAGCTCCATTTGAGCAACGCTTATCACCCTCAAGTTGATGGACATACTGAAAGGAATATTCAAACATTATAATACATGTTTAGTTCATGATCTCTTGAATTTCAAGGAATGTGGGATCATTATTTACCTTTTTTGGATTTCTCCTATAACAATAGGTTTCATTCAATTATTCAAATAGCGTTGTATAAATCATTATATGCCAAGAGATTTCATACTCTAACTTGTTGGGATGAAGTTCATGAAAGGAATCTTATTGACCCAAAACTTTTGGTGGAGAAAATTCCCAAATTTAAAGTCTATTCAAACCCATATCAAAGAATAAAAAAGTATACAAAATATCTATGTCGATAACTAGAAGAAAGATTCGGAATTTCTTATGGGAGATCATGTTTTATTGAAAGTATCTCCATGGAAGGGTGTTTTATGTTTTGGTAAGAAGGGAAAACTGATCCCCATGTAAATCAGAACCTTTAAAATTTTGTAAAGGATAGGACATGTTGCTTAACATTTAGTGATGTCGCCAAGTATTTCTAAATTACATGATGTGTACCATATCTCTTTGTTAAGGAAGTACGTACCAGACCCAACGCATATCCTCACCACTGAAGAAATAGAATTTGAATCTAATATATCTCACTATGAAGAGCCTATATAGTTTTGGTACACTATAGAATAAGTATTGAGAAATCTAATGACTCATCTACTAAAAGTAATTTTTAGAAACCATAAGATAGAAGAGCCGGGATGGATACCTATAGAAATTTTGTTGAAGAACTACCCAAATATCTTCAGAAGGTAAATTTCTAAAAATTTAGAGGATGGAAATTTTTTGGGGTGAGAATTTTAAACCCTGATACTTTATGATATATTTCCTTTTAAATAAATTCAATCCTTTCAATTTCTTGCAGAACATGCAACCCCAAGTCTAAATGAACCATAATATAGTATACCATTATAACCTACCCGTTAAATTGGATGTTATGAATAGAACTTACTATATTATGAATAATATATTATTTTTCACATTTATAAAATAAATTAAATGGTTTTTTATTCATTATAAATTAAAATAAAAATCATTTGAAAAAAAATATTGTCTAAAAAACTATATTTTTCTAAAGAGCGATTTCATCACGTTTTGAGCACTTATTTTAAAATTAATTTTTACTTATTTTATAAAATTTATTTGAAAAAATTAACTTTATTTGAAAAATAATAATATAAAAATTAACTAAGAGCTAATTTTTTATAATATTCAGAAAAATAATTATAATTTTTCAATGAATAGTGAAAATACGCATTTTTATTAAAAACTTCCTTTTCATTTAATTTATTTACAAAGATAAATTATATTTTAAATTGTTTTTATTGTAAAATTATATAAATTATATTAAAATTTAACTAATTTATTTAATTTTTATCAATTTTATGTTAAACTTTAATATAAAAACAATCCCTACATGTTAGAACTTTTCTTGGGAAAACTGCTTTTTCATCGCGTCAATGAGTTTTATTTTAAATTAAATTCAAGAACTGGTATATATTGATTTTTTAAAAATGTATTATATATTTATAATAATAATAATGAATATTATATAATAATTTTTACATAATTTTTTACCATAATGAATAGTGAAATTAGTAAAAATTAGTTATTGTGGTTAAGGTAAAAAATGATTTATTAGGGGGTTAAACTAAAAAGATAAGGGTTAAAATGACTAGAATATTTGAAAAAAATATATTTTATGGAAATATTTAGAATTTATAATATATAAGGTACTATAATGATCCATTTTGGATCCTTTTTTCAAGGGAATAATTTGGGTGCAAATAATTATTTTCAAAAATTCCAAGTGTGTCTTCACCCCCATGTATAAAAGGATTCCCTCTCTCCTCTCCTATTTACACTCACAAAGAAATTTTTATCAACCAATACCTAATAAAATATATTTATTAATTATATAACCTCTTCTTAGATTCCTTATTTTTATTATAAGACACTCAAAATATGGCTTTAGGTATAAACCAAAAGAGTCTTCGAGGAGGGGGTAGAATTCTTAAACTTTCATTTTGTTTTATTTCATCCTACACATCCTTAAAATATCATTAAAATATTATTATATAATAAAAATGGTATATAACATATTATGATATTTTATTATGTTAATTTCATAAACTTTATTCATCTACAGTTCAATCAAATGGGAAACAAAACTTTCGATCGTGTGTACGGTTGACAACTGTCTCGCGAATCGATGTAGCTCATTTTCCATCACCATCTCTCAAGGATGCATATAATTATGGATATAACATATTTATATGATATTTATGAAATCAATATAATTATTTAGTTATAATATCACAATTACTTTCTTATGTTCCATTCTGTGAAAATACAATAACATCGCTTGTGTGTACGGCAAATTACCACCTCCCAAAGCGATGTGAATCATTTCTCACTTATAATTTACATAGAAGGTAATAAGGATGAATTTAAAGGATATATTTTATATATATTAAATCATAATGAATCTATAAAATTGATATTTTATTTAACTTCCTTTCATTCCATTCAATGAGAAAATGGAAACAGTATTCCAGCATACATACAACCTACCATCTCCAGGAACGATGACATTTATTTTCTAAATATATCTTTCATAAATTAATATAGATACAAATATAATGAATATATATTATATTTATGTCATGGTAAAATTAAATATATTATTTAACCATGATCAAAGTAAAAGGATCTAAATTATCGTATGAAAACATACATAAAAAACGAATAAATCATCACTAGAAAAAGTGATTTTAACAAAGAAATATTAATAAATAGGTGAAAAAAGACTATAATTAAATCATATATGGTATGAGATATATTAGTATGAATATTAAACAGATATATATTATATAGGAGGATAAAACATGTATAAATTATGTCATACTTAAGGTTAGAGAGTTTTGTCTCAATTTTCCTTCGTTGAGATGTATGTCATATTATACACCTATCTTTTTTATGATGTGTATATATATCCCCTTTGAAAAATAATATCATGTATATATTTATTCTAAATATATTATATGTTTCATTTAATTTTGTTCTTTCATGGGGATTATGATTCAATGTTACCAAAGTGGTAATGGTTTTATGATACAATCTCATCGTATATCAAGATTCCTTACATTTTTTATTTCAATGATAATACATTATTATCAAAATCTAAATAAACTCATTAAATTTATTATCATATATTTATTTCATGAGAATAATTTTTTCCCTTCATTTTCCTCTCTTTATGTGCTAAATAATTCAAAAGAATTTTTTTAAGAAAAATCTTCTTTATTTCACTCTTCGGTTGAAAACTCATTTTCTTCTATATCTGTGTCTTCTAAAAATGTTTCCAAAACTGTTTTAATAATACAAAAACTATTTATTAAAGTAACTTTTACCCAGGTTTTAATTTTTACAAAGGGTTTAAAAATAATCTTCTTGTAATTTTCTGAATGAGGTAATTCTTGACTTTTTAAGAAAGTATGAAATGAATTTTTTCTTTTAAGTAGTATAAAATAATCTGAATTTTCCACCATAAGGAGCAATATTTTCTTGGAATATTCCATTTTGATTTAAAAAATGTATTTTGAAAATATTTTTTAAAATTTTGTAGTTTAAAAAAAATTTATTTTCAAATAAAGGTTATTTTACTCAAGATATGTTCCAGGTGATATTTCAAATTCATTTTCAATATAATATGGCATACTTTGATGTTACATAGGATTTATTGGGGGTATAATATAATGATACAATCCATACAATTTCTCTATAGTTTTTATGATTAGTTTTATTGGGGATGTACTATTTTGATATAATTCACCATATTACTCTGAATGGTTTATGATAATGTACATTGATTGGGAAAAGTACAAAATTTTATGCGATATTTTTTTCAATATTAATGCTTATGTTGATTATGTTTCCCTCCTTTAATATGAGGAATTTATTGGACTTATCAATTGATGGTTGGGGCCCGCTATATCCCCTCGATGAAATAGTAGGTCTCATGAAACAAGATAGCTTGGTATTTGGATGGGACCTTACTCATTTAAAAAATATGTCATGGTATAAGGCCTTGAAAATATGTTTATGATATTTGAAATTATGAATTCCCTCATTATAAAATAATTCATTAATGACCATGTGATTAATCTATTAGTTACAATATCCATGGAGATTTTTCAATCTCATGTGATTATGTATATAGATAAATTTGATCATTATTTATTCCTACCATATTATTCTCTCAAGTTATTAATTAAATAGAATGTGTTTCAATTATTTACTCATCTATATTTTTTATGATTTATATATTTATATATTCTATTGTACTCATACCCTTACGGAGCATTTGAGCTTACCCTTTATTATATTTCCTTCCCCAAGATTCCAAGATGAGTATTATGATTGATTTGCAGGGTCATTATTGAATAAATAATGATTCTCTTGAGGAAAATACTTTTTTTACTTAATGTTTTCATCTGTAAAATGATATTCAAGTATGTATTTAGAAACCAAGACTACTAAACTATTGATTCCTTCAGGATTCTATTCCTTGTATCTTATTCCAGTGTAATAAAGTAACCAACAACTCTAGGTAACTAGGCTTAGGGAATTTACACAATTGTGGCCATGTTTTCTCCATATGAGACCCTGGTTGGGGGATATTAGAATTTCATAATAATTATACACACATGATAAAAAAAATATTTTTTCTAAGTAATATATTTTTATTGAGTCCCTATAACACTTTTAATTCCACACTAGCTCATCCTGGGTGTAAATATAATATGATGATATCCATGAAACAATCAAAAAAAAATTCTAAGGTCATACTCTAAGGTAAATTTACCATTTTACCCTTGGATAGCTCTCAAAACTTGAAAACTCAAAACTTTTCTAAGTCTATCTGGGAATATTTTTTGGTCACTACATCCCCCCATATTAAACGCATTTTTGTCTTTAAAAAAGAAATAAACCGGAGTTCCTCAAAATTGTAGCATAGAAAACAACCACATGTGTAAAAATACCATCATCTCATGTAAATTATTCACTTATGGCTATCAAAGATATAGGTGAACTTGGTACCCCCTCACCCTATAGGTAAATATCATCTTTAATCACTAAATTTATTGGTTTCAGCATATATTAGATTAATAATTTTAATAGAAAAACACAAATGCTTTATGTGGATTTTTCCAAGCCTCAATATCCATATCTTTTCCCCATCCATGGGTCTTCCTTCCACATGGGACATATCGAATTCACCAATCATTGACATCAGCCACAAATTGTTCTATCGATAAGGTAATAATTGGTGAGAGCACCTCGATCCCCTTATTTAAAGAGTGTTATTTATGGTCGTGTAGGATATAAACTCATCCACTCTATAATAAAACGCTAATAACCTCACAATATTTAACACTAACACCAGGGATGTTTGAAATCAGCATGATCCACCAAACACATCTCAGTTTCTCCATCATCTCTGGTCTATAAGGCATAGGCAGAAATGTATCTAGATCATTCCATAGAAAAAATATGAGCCTTATTCCCCTATCTAAAAATATGAAATAATCCTCCATATGCATCCTAATTATTTAATAGGTCTGAATCCACTGTCCAGGACAACCTCAATGTTTTTTCATCGCACTTTCATTAAATCTACCAATGAGTACATAAAGAATAATAAAAACACCATAAAGCTGCATGATAAGATGCCATTTTATATCGGGTGGCCCAATCCACCATAATAAAAATTAAATAGTACTAACCGTTAATATTACCCTACTATGGAATCCCTATAACATAGCATAAAACAATCCAAAACTCAATGGACAAAGAAACACAACCTCCAATGAAAACATCTACCCTTATTTCATTGAAAGAGTTTATATGTGATGGGTACACCCACAATGATCTTGTAGTAATTACACATCAAGGTTCATAATTCAGTGGTGTTATATCCACTCAATATTTCCATCCCATCACTTAGAATAAACACCAAGATAAAAACTACTTTTGGTCTATGGATGTGGTTGAAGTTCCCCTTCCTTCGGGAAAACCCTTCTAGTCTGACACCTAATAACATCGGGTCACACAAGACTACAAATTCAACATCTCCATAGTTGTACCCTTTTACCCAAGGTAGAATAGTGTGGGGACACCATCATTTACTAATGATGATCATAATTTAATAACCTACACAAGAACTAAATACTCTAAGGTTAGCTTCTCATTTCCCTCAACTATCGACTGGACAGAGATTCATATACTTTAAGTGTTTACTACCACACCAACATTATACCACACAAAACTTATCAATTTCCATGGAATCTATTACATGAATTCCAATGTCACTCTATAAATCCATATCATAAACTGTGGTTGGTTACTGCATAGGTTACACTCTCATGGAATAAAAAGGTAAAATACCTTGAATTCCAACCAGGATCCTGCTTGAATTGATACAAGTAATGGGTTGGTCCACATTCCCATAAAAAACAGAAGTGTTGTAATCATTTCACTAATAAATATTTAAACATCAACCTTGTAATATAAGTGGATGATTACATTGGTCTCTCTATATGGTTCAACCATGAGTCACCCTCTGATTACATTCATGCATTATTTAATATTTTCAAGAAGTAAATTTTTCATCCACACACATAGTGCATCAATTCCATTCTTATCATATAATGGATAAAATATCACAACTTTATAAGGTCAAGATTCATTCATCACTCTTGAGGGGTAATCACCCAGGGTGAACCAAGATTCATTTACCAAATTATACATCACCATATATTACTAGAACTTGTACCCAATTCATACAGAGATGTGTACCATTGAATTTCTTCTCTACCAATTCTCACTTGGGGGATCCAGCATAGTTGGTTTCATATGAAAAAAAACCACATATCAACCACTACTCCCCTAGAGTCTCTGCTCGAACCACTTAGCTTAAATAATACACTATCAATCATATTTTAAGAATAACACAAAAGTTTTTTGGGCCTCAATACATAATCTAATATAGTAATTCCACCGTATGGAGGGTTCCAAATCCTTAGATAAAATTATATCTTGAACAAAATTTTAAATTATAACAATGGCAGAGCAGTATTGTCGCCTGTTGAAGGATAACATTATCCATTAGTGGCTCGTTATTCTATATTGGAATCTCAATAAAAGAGTCATCATATAGTTAGTAAAATCCTAATCCATAGGAAAATGTGAGTCTCATACTCCATCCAAACCTATATCATCTTAGTTTCTAGATCACCTCATAAATCCATTAGTTTTATTCCCTCATAACTCACACAAAATCTCCAGTATATAGGTAATCTCATTCTAACTCAATCAAGACAACCATGTTCTCTTCAAGATCCATACTATGCATAAAGGATATATAAAAACCCTCAAATCATAAGGTAGGGATATCTATCAATTGAGATTCTAAAATAATTTCCTTTTACCCCTATGGTATCGAAAAGGATAACTCATGCCTTGTTGTATCAAAAATAGAAAATAAGAGTAGAAAACAATAATTTGGTATATAAATAATAACCTACACCTCATTTTATCACAAGCATTAGATGAGGTTAGAACATGGTATCTAGTTGTTTAAAAAATATCTTGATCCTCATCAAATAACACACATTATATGAGGGAAGAAAATAATAGTTGGGTATAGCATATAGTATAATGGAACATAGTATAAGGGGGGAGTGGTACCAGTCCCCAAAATGGAATCCCCATTTATTAGTTGGTAGGTGATAGGATTTTCAATCACATGTATGATTCCACCATGACTATGTCTCAAAATCCTAACCAACTACCTACATAGAGGATTTTAGTAATTAACAAGGTTAATAAAGCATATATATTAGTAGAATCAAGATGGACCTGAAAATCAATAACCCATTTTTATATGATTCATGTACCATTATTGTTTCTTGAAATGGTTCCTTAGTGTACCAATCCAAAAAAATTATGCTATCAGAGTTCGGGTGAATGGATACATTGGATATTTCACCGTCATTGGGTTCCCTAGCAGAAAATCCAAACTCAAGATGCTTTAACACCATTACCCCAAATTCATATCCATCCTCACACACAAATAGACCCCAAACGCTTTCCCTAGGAAAACCCCAATTTTTCACCACTCTAACATGACCTGAACAACTAGGGGATCACCCAAGTCGGTGATAGACTAATAATTCCACCTCAAAACACACTCTAATAGGCCATGGGATCAGAACCATCATCGAGTAGGCATATCACACATTAAGGGTGGACTTATCCTAGTGAACCTTCATATATCACGTATCCCCACACATGATATAATATTGTATAAATGATGAATAAAACTAACTAAAATATAAATAATGTATGAAACAAACACTAGGATCCAAAAAGGTGAGATAAATCAAAATCCCTAAAGAAGGATAAAAATTCACAACCAATATCCAAAAGGAAATTCATTATAAACTTAGGAATGATAAGTTCTTCCCTACAAGCAAGATCTAAACATGAACATTTATCATCCATAAAGGTCACCACCAGGAATGAGCTTCAAATAAGTTACACCATATCCATATCCACAATGTCCATATCCATCCTGAGTACTGACTTCATAGACACAACATGTGTGGGCACAAATCCAATGAAATGGTGAGTATAATCATACATAGTAAGACATCTTGAAAACAAAAATGGAACACATAGTAACAAGTGAGTTAAACTCCTCATATGATTGTTAAACTAAAGGAAGAAAAAGGGGGGAAATATAAAAATATTAAGTCAATTCAAATATATTGGTACTATAGAGTAACTAGAAGTAATATAGGGAATGTCTAGCTCAAACATCAGTGTAGGAAATTAAATGAAGGTGGTAAATAATAACCCATATATTCTACAAAACCAAATTTATGGGGACATATAAGAGACCCACTAATCCCTATTACAATACCTAAAATATCATCCCAAACATCCCAAAAATAATTCAAAAAGTTAAAATTTCATCGGTAACAAGGGATTCTCAAAGTATAAGAAAAAACTCAAAAAGTGTGTAGTTGATATCTCTGTAAAACGTCACATTTTGAAGGAAACCAAGAGGTTCCATAAAAATATTAATTCCTAATGTATATGTTCTTCATAGTTGTTTTATTCACTCTTATTATAGAATTAGTCAAGGGGAAATTATACACCTCATCATTTAATGGGTTTTAGTCAAGGTATAACCCAATATATAGTTCAAAAAAATTACATCAACGAACTTGAACACATATGGATACTGATAGAGCAAATATTTTCAATTAATTTATATTTAATATCATTGTTTTAAAAAAACAAAAGTTTTACTCTAAGATTAATTGTTTCATTTTTATGATAATGGTGTTATTTTGAGCCGAATAGTAAAAATTGGTCATTTTGGTTTTTTAACAGTTTTAATTTATTTCTGTAGTTTGGCCATAACTTTCTCTAAACGGAAGAAAATTGCAAAATTCTTTCTTTTCCAGATTCTAAACAGCCAGGGATTAATTTACTATTTTTGGACTAAAATATGAATCTGCCATATGGAAGATCAAAGGAAGCTCACAAGTGGGAGAGAGAAAATAGTTTTCAGTTCTGCCTAGTTTTAGTGTGGGATCCATAACTCATCCATGATGTTCCCAAATGTTGAGATATTCGGTGGGTGGACGCACAAAGGGTTTTTTAGAATCTTTTATGAAGGAAGGGATGCATGAATTGGCCTTTTATGGGGTCATTTAATCACCCTAATCTGGAGGATTGCGTTTTGGAGAGTCTGACTGGACAGAATAAATGCTCAGAGTAAAACGGTCATAACTCTCGGAATACATGTCCAAATCCTCTGATATTTTGATTTGACACGTAAAAGATAATTATAAACAATATTTAAGAAGGTATCAACACGTGAAGATGTCATTTAATAGGTCTAACACGTGTCAACATTCGGAGGACATATTCTGGCTATAAAAGGAGGAGAGCTCCACCCTCTCAAATCATCACATTCTCCACCCCATTCCCTCTGGGACACCAAGAAGGAGAACCTTTTAGCTTCCTATTTTATTTATTTTCTTTTTCCTAGTTTTTTAATGTCTACTTCTTCCCCTTTCAACTCTATTACCCTTCACATGGAGGGGTAAAACCTTTGAGTGATCGGGGAAGGGGGAGTTTCACTTTTTTAATGTCGGAGTTTTTAGCTTAAATTTAAAATCCTCTTTTTCTTTTGAATGAATTCTATTATCATTGTTTCCCAATTATCTTAATGAGATCGTGTTTTTATTTTGGTGTATTCATTGTTCATATCTTTGGTTAAAAACCTTTAATCTCCCTCCACCTAGTGCAATTTGTCTCGATCGAGCAGATTGTGTTAGGTGGTGAGTGTCTAGCGATCGTTGGCACATGTGTGAAAATATTAAACTTTTTATAGAGTTATAAGGAGAAACAATTCCCGATCGGTAATTTCCTTAGTTGTTTAGGGATTATTTAAGAACTTTCACGCACATAGGAGTGAGTCTCATTTGTTTCTTAAACCAAGGGTGATAAATAACTTGATCGAGGAGTTCATCATTTTTTATTCGAAAGGAAGAGAGATAATATGATCTTTATTACTATGATGACATTGAAGAATTGAATCCTACCCTGACCCCATCACTATCTTCATCCATTAGTGTTCGACTTTTCTTGTTATTACCTGCTTTATTTTTCAACCTAAACAATTTCAAAAACAACCTTTTCTTCTTTCTTAAATTCAAGTGACAAACATAATTGTTGTGCACTCCTCTTTGGGAGACATCCTAGGGTTATTCACTTGACTACACTTAGGAAATTTAAAAAAAAAATTCCACACCCTACGACAGGCATGAGTCAAACTTGGCGTCATTTCTGGGGAGGTAGTGCCACAATTTATTTGTAAATATTTCACTTTTTCAAATTTATTTTTTTTTTTTAAAATCTTTTACCATGTTGTTTTCAAATGGTTATTTTTTTAATTAATGGAACAATTACCCTGAAGTGAGAGAACCAGTTATTGAATTACCTTGGTATATAGAGTATAAAGTTCCTTTCTTGGCTAAACAAATTTAGGGAGCTCGAATCTAAATCATAATAGAGGATGAATTCAAGGATCTCATTGAAAACCTTAAAGAGATCCTCGAATACCCAGTGTTGGAGGGTTTGGTAAGAGAATTAATTGAACTTCAGGATTATTTTCCAGAATTTTATCAAGAAATGATCAATGTACAACACCAAGAAGAAAAAGTTCACAAGGATATTGAATCCAAATTTGAAAGAATTAGTCAAACAGTTCAAAACCTAGAGACCTCAATACAGTGGATAGAGGAACAAGTACATGCATCCCAGGATCCACAACTGGAGCTAGAACAAGAACCAGAACCAGAAAAATTGATGGAAGAATTATCCTCACAAATCCTTCAAGTTGAAGAACCCATGGAGGCCTTGATGAAATTAAAAGAAGATCCATTGATCCCATCTCAATCAATGTTGGAGAATATTGATAAAGATGATTTAGCTATTGAAATGCATATGGGAGATAAAAAATATCTATATAACTTCTAGAATGAGTTTGAGGAACTTCTTGATCCAACTATTCCTGATAATATAGATGATTCAGCAACATTGAAGGAAGAAACCAACCAAGCAGTGGAATTTGAAGAGAAGATAGATGAGTCTGACTACCTACCTCTATCTATGGAAATTCAACTCCAAGAGCCACCTCCCTTTGAAGAATAAATTGAATCCAAACAAGCTCAGGGAGTTAATCTTTTCATAAACTCATTATCTTTTGATTTTTTTGAAACTGAATTGAGTATTACCTCCCCTTGTTTTAATTTTTCCGATTCATCCAACACTTGTATTTCCTTGGAGGGAGAATATGAATCTGAAGAGGAACATCTCGATCTCCCCAAACCTGTTGAACATTTAATGGAAGGAGTACATGAGAAGATCAAAGTGAATTTTTTGAAGTAAAATGAGACACAAGCTACTTACTTTGAAAGGGAATAATTTGATATTGATTCTTCATGCTTTAATTTTTTTCAAACAGAATTAAACTCTCACATTCCCTTTGATTTTCCCCAGATGTATCATACCTTCAGCAACCACTAGAGAATAAAGAATATGTTGTTCATGCGTAACCCAAGAAGGAGGAGGCTCTGTACTTCATCCTACCCCCACCATGCACGGTGTACCACATTGCGAAGGGGGTGGATCTAGTGTACTCTATCTATGGATTCCTCCTCAACAAGAACAATGAAATGAAAGCTGGGAAGAGCCACATGTGGTGGTTCAAATCAAAGAAACCTCATCCACCATCAGATTGGGGATAATCAATTAAAACTTCCCCTCTAGAGGCAGTCAAAACCCAGGTCCTACTTGGGGGATTAAACCAAGTTTTATCATTATATTCCCATCCTATTTCTATTTTCATTTCTTTCAATAAATATCTTATGTTTTCTTTTATTATTTTATTTGTAGGTTTTTAGAGTGAAACACTTAGGAGGTTAACTCAATGTTGCACTGCAAATAAATCAGGTTGTACCTCTCCTTCACACCTTCTTGATATTGTGATTCATTTTTAAATTGGCTTACATGTTAAATCCACTTGAATGCATCGAGGACACTACTTCACTTAAGTGTGGGGGAGGGAGCCTTTCTAGTATAGGATTTTCATTTGATGTTTTTTTCACAAAAAAAATTGTGTTTTTCAAATTTTTGTGTGTTTATTTTTTCAATTTTTGTTGTGTTTCTGAAACTTTTGAGCTGAAATGGTTATCAATACCATTTTTGAAACCCATGTCAATGAGTGAACAAATCTATTTCATGAAACCGAGCTTAAATGAATGCTGAAATGACTTATTTTCAAGTTTAAATCTTTTAGAATTTCATGAAATGTACACTAATTTTTGAAACCCATGCCATATTTCACTGTCTATATCTTTGAAATCACTTTCCTGTGAGGATTCTGAACCATTTTTATCATATTCTTTTCATTCACCTCATTTCTTGAGAGAACCAGACCATGCTTGCTTTAACCAGAATTTGATTTATTCCTTTCAAAACATGAGGGTTTGGGGTACGTGTGTTTTAAATGATTGAGGAATTTATTTGGTTTGAAGCCCCCTTTTCAAAATAATCCTTTTCATTATGGACCATCTTTAAATTTATCCTTCATTTTAGCCCCTAGTAGCCATGAATTTCCTGTTAGGTTAGCCACATTATAAGCCAATTTTCCATATCCTACCTACTCTTAAAGTGAAATTGCATGATCTAGTTAAATGTAAGTGTGGGGGAAGATGTCTTGTGGTGTACTACCTCATTTGGTGATACTTTGGGTGGAAAATAAATTGTGTAAAATATGTGTGTGATGTTGAAAAATTATTCTGTTGAAAGCTGTGCCTTTTCTAGAGCTTTTATGATAAGAGAAGTTGTGCCTTTCTGGAGCTTCCAATGTAAAAAAAGAAAGTTGTGCATATCTGGAGATTTCAAGAAAAATAATGTTTGAAAGGATTGAAATTTTTTCTACTGAGCTGATTGAATGATGATGGAGCCTATTTTCTACAATGGGGAAGTGAAGGAGACCATACTTGAGTAAAAAATAGAATCTTGCAATTTTGCTTCAAAAAGAGCCAAGACCTCCTTTTTCGGCCTCAGAATGTTTAACATCTAAATCCTACCAACTGGAAGCCACAAAAAACCCTGAAAATTTCTCAGGATAAACACGTGTCCTTGACTCACATCGGTTGGAGAAGTAGGAATTTATCAAGTCTATAGTGACTCATCTGTGAGTTTGGATGAGAAAAGCCTTATTCAGCATTTACATTTGTGAGATGAGAGAAAATTCATGTGAGGTAGGTGTTTTGTGTGCATTGGATAGGAAATGAATTGGAAATATATTAAAATATTAAATGGAGAACTTGAAATTACTGTTCTTATGAGGCATGATATCTTTTTTTTCTTGGAATTGATTTGATAGATCTCATTGATATGTGTTTTGGATTTGATTTGATTTGATTTTTACTTGTCCAGAAGTCCAAGTGCTAAGTATGGGGGAATTGATAGAGAAAATATTTTAAATTAATTTATATGGAATATAATTGTTTTAAACCCACAAATGTGTTCCTCTAAGATGAATTGTTTCATTTTTATGATAATGGTGTTATTTTGAGCTAAATAGTAAAAATTGGCCATTTTGGATTTTTAACAGTTTTAAATTATTTCTGTAGTTTGGACATAACATTATCTACACTGATCCAAATTCTAAATTCTTTTCCAGATTCTAAACATCCAGGGCTTCATTTACTCTTTTTGGACTAAAAGCTGAATCGGCCATATGGAAGCTCAAAAGAAGCTTACAAGTGGGAGAAATAAAACAGTTTCCACTTCCGCCTAGTTTTAGTGTGGGATCCATAACTCATCCATGGTGGGCCCAAATGTTGTGATATTCGGTGGGTGGACACGCAAAGTGTTTCGGAGAATCTTTTATGAAGTAAGGGCCGCGTGAATTGGCCATTTATGAGGTCATTAAATCACCCTAATCCGGAGGATTTCATTTTGGAGAGTCTGACTGGACAGAATAAATGCTCAGAATAAAACGGTCATACCTCTCGTAATACATGTCCAAATATGCTGATATTTTTAGGGGACATGTACAAGGTAATTATGAACAATATTGAAGAAGGTATCAACACGTGAAGATTTCATTTAATGGGGATACAACGCGTCAACATTCGGGGGACAAATTCTGGATATAAAAGGAGGAGAGCTCCACCCTCTCAAATCATCACATTCTCCACCCCATTCCCTCCGGGACACCAAGAAGGAGAACCTTTTAGCTTCCTATTTTATTTCTTTTCTTTTTCCTAGTTTTTTAATGTCTACTTCTTCCCCTTTCAACTCTATTACCCTTCACATGGAGGGGTAAAACCTTTGAGTGATCGGGGAAGGGGGAGTTTCACTTTTGTAATGTCGGAGTTTTTAGCTTAAATTTAAAATCCTCTTTTTCTTTTGAATGAATTCTATTATCATTGTTTCCCAATTATCTTAATGCGATCGTGTTTTTATTTTGGTGTATTCATTGTTAATATCTTTGGTTAAAAACCTTTAATCTCCCTCCACCTAGTGCAATTTGTCTCGATCGAGCAGATTGTGTTAGGTGGTGAGTGTCTAGCGATCGTTGGCACATGTGTGAAACTATTAAACTTTTTATAGAGTTCTAAGGAGAAACAATTCCTGATCGGTAATTTCCTTAGTTGTTTAGGGATTATTTAAGAACTTTCACGCACATAGGAGTGAGTCTCATTTGTTTCTTAAACCAAGGGTGATAAATAACTTGATCGAGGAGTTCATCATTTTTTATTCGAAAGGAAGAGAGATAATATGATCTTTATTACTATGATGACATTGAAGAATTGAATCCTACCCTGACCCCATCACTCTCTTCATCCATTAGTGTTCGACTTTTCTTGTTATTGCCTGCTTTATTTTTCAACCTAAACAATTTCAAAAACAACCTTTTCTTCTTTCTTAAATTCAAGTGACAAACATAATTGTTGTGCACTCCTCTTTGGGAGACATCCTAGGGTTATTCACTTGACTACACTTAGGAAATTTAAAAAAAAATTCCACACACTACGACAGGCATGAGTCAAACTTGGCGTCATTTCTGGGGAGGTAGTGCCACAATTTATTTGTAAATATTTCACTTTTTCAAATTTATTTTTTTTAAAAAAAATCTTTTACCATGTTGTTTTCAAATGATTATTTTTTTAATTAATGGAACAATTACCCTGAAGTGAGAGAACCAGTTATTGAATTACCTTGGTATATAGAGTATAAAGTTCCTTTCTTGGCTAAACAAATTTAGGGAGCTCGAATCTAAATCATAATAGAGGATGAATTCAAGGATCTCATTGAAAACCTTAAAGAGATCCTCGAATACCCAGTGTTGGACGGTTTGGTAAGAGAATTAATTGAACTTCAGGATTATTTTCCAGAATTTTATCAAGAAATGATCAATGTACAACACGAAGAAGAAAAAGTTCACAAGGATATTGAATCCCAATTTGAAAGAATTAGTCAAACAGTTCAAAACCTAGAGACCTCAATACAGTGGATAGAGGAACAAGTACATGCATCCCAGGATCCACAACTGGAGCTAGAACAAGAACCGGAACCAGAAAAATTGATGGAAGAATTATCCTCACAAATCCTTCAAGTTGAAGAACCCATGGAGGCCTTGATGAAATTAAAAGAAGATCCATTGATCCCATCTCAATCAATGTTGGAGAATATTGATAAAGAAGATTTAGCTATTGAAATGCATATGGGAGATAAAAAAGATCTATATAACTTCTAGAATGAGTTTGAGGAACTTCTTGATCCAACTATTCCTGATAATATAGATGATTCAGCAACATTGAAGGAAGAAACCAACCAAGCAGTGGAATTTGAAGAGAAGATAGATGAGTCTGACTACCTACCTCTATCTATGGAAATTCAACTCCAAGAGCCACCTCCCTTTGAAGAATAAATTGAATCCAAACAAGCTCAGGGAGTTAATCTTTTCATAAACTCATTATCTTTTGATTTTTTTGAAACTGAATTGAGTATTACCTCCCCTTGTTTTAATTTTTCCGATTCATCCAACACTTGTATTTCCTTGGAGGGAGAATATGAATCTGAAGAGGAACATCTCGATCTCCCCAAACCTGTTGAACATTTAATGGAAGGAGTACATGAGAATATCAAAGTGAATTTTTTGAAGGAAAATGAGACACAAGCTACTTACTTTGAAAGGGAATAATTTGATATTGATTCTTCATGCTTTAATTTTTTTCAAACAGAATTAAACTCTCACATTCCCTTTGATTTTCCCCAGATGTATCATACCTTCAGCAACCACTAGAGAATAAAGAATATGTTGTTCATGCGTAACCCAAGAAGGAGGAGGCTCTGTACTTCATCCTACCCCCACCATGCACGGTGTACCACATTGCGAAGGGGGTGGATCTAGTGTACTCTATCTATGGATTCCTCCTCAACAAGAACAATGAAATGAAAGCTGGGAAGAGCCACATGTGGTGGTTCAAATCAAAGAAACCTCATCCACCATCAGATTGGGGATAATCAATTAAAACTTCCCCTCTAGAGGCAGTCAAAACCCAGGTCCTACTTGGGGGATTAAACCAAGTTTTATCATTATATTCCCATCCTATTTCTATTTTCATTTCTTTCAATAAATATCTTATGTTTTCTTTTATTATTTTATTTGTAGGTTTTTAGAGTGAAACACTTAGGAGGTTAACTCAATGTTGCACTGCAAATAAATCAGGTTGTACCTCTCCTTCACACCTTCTTGATATTGTGATTCATTTTTAAATTGGCTTACATGTTAAATCCACTTGAATGCATCGAGGACACTACTTCACTTAAGTGTGGGGGAGGGAGCCTTTCTAGTATAGGATTTTCATTTGATGTTTTTTTCACAAAAAAAATTGTGTTTTTCAAATTTTTGTGTGTTTATTTTTTCAATTTTTGTTGTGTTTCTGAAACTTTTGAGCTGAAATGGTTATCAATACCATTTTTGAAACCCATGTCAATGAGTGAACAAATCTATTTCATGAAACCGAGCTTAAATGAATGCTGAAATGACTTATTTTCAAGTTTAAATCTTTTAGAATTTCATGAAATGTACACTAATTTTTGAAACCCATGCCATATTTCACTGTCTATATCTTTGAAATCACTTTCCTGTGAGGATTCTGAACCATTTTTATCATATTCTTTTCATTCACCTCATTTCTTGAGAGAACCAGACCATGCTTGCTTTAACCAGAATTTGATTTATTCCTTTCAAAACATGAGGGTTTGGGGTACGTGTGTTTTAAATGATTGAGGAATTTATTTGGTTTGAAGCCCCCTTTTCAAAATAATCCTTTTCATTATGGACCATCTTTAAATTTATCCTTCATTTTAGCCCCTAGTAGCCATGAATTTCCTGTTAGGTTAGCCACATTATAAGCCAATTTTCCATATCCTACCTACTCTTAAAGTGAAATTGCATGATCTAGTTAAATGTAAGTGTGGGGGAAGATGTCTTGTGGTGTACTACCTCATTTGGTGATACTTTGGGTGGAAAATAAATTGTGTAAAATATGTGTGTGATGTTGAAAAATTATTCTGTTGAAAGCTGTGCCTTTTCTGGAGCTTTTATGATAAGAGAAGTTGTGCCTTTCTGGAGCTTCCAATGTAAAAAAAGAAAGTTGTGCATATCTGGAGATTTCAAGAAAAATAATGTTTGAAAGGATTGAAATTTTTTCTACTGAGCTGATTGAATGATGATGGAGCCTATTTTCTACAATGGGGAAGTGAAGGAGACCATACTTGAGTAAAAATTAGAATCTTGCAATTTTGCTTCAAAAAGAGCCAAGACCTCCTTTTTCGGCCTCAGAATGTTTAACATCTAAATCCTACCAACTGGAAGCCACAAAAAAACCCTGAAAATTTCTCAGGATAAACACATGTCCTTGACTCACATCGGTTGGAGAAGTAGGAATTTATCAAGTCTATAGTGACTCATCTGTGAGTTTGGATGAGAAAAGCCTTATTCAGCATTTACATTTGTGAGATGAGAGAAAATTCATGTGAGGTAGGTGTTTTGTGTGCATTGGATAGGAAATGAATTGGAAATATATTAAAATATTAAATGGAGAACTTGAAATTACTGTTCTTATGAGGCATGATATCTTTTTTTTCTTGGAATTGATTTGATAGATCTCATTGATATGTGTTTTGGATTTGATTTGATTTGATTTTTACTTGTCCAGAAGTCCAAGTGCTAAGTATGGGGGAATTGATAGAGAAAATATTTTAAATTAATTTATATGGAATATCATTGTTTTAAACCCACAAATGTGTTCCTCTAAGATGAATTGTTTCATTTTTATGATAATGGTGTTATTTTGAGCTAAATAGTAAAAATTGGCCATTTTGGATTTTTAACAGTTTTAAATTATTTCTGTAGTTTGGACATAACATTATCTACACTGATCCAAATTCTAAATTCTTTTCCAGATTCTAAACATCCAGGGCTTCATTTACTCTTTTTGGACTAAAAGCTGAATCGGCCATATGGAAGCTCAAAAGAAGCTTACAAGTGGGAGAAATAAAACAGTTTCCACTTCCGCCTAGTTTTAGTGTGGGATCCATAACTCATCCATGGTGGGCCCAAATGTTGTGATATTCGGTGGGTGGACACGCAAAGTGTTTCGGAGAATCTTTTATGAAGTAAGGGCCGCGTGAATTGGCCATTTATGAGGTCATTAAATCACCCTAATCCGGAGGATTTCATTTTGGAGAGTCTGACTGGACAGAATAAATGCTCAGAATAAAACGGTCATACCTCTCGTAATACATGTCCAAATATGCTGATATTTTTAGGGGACATGTACAAGGTAATTATGAACAATATTGAAGAAGGTATCAACACGTGAAGATTTCATTTAATGGGGATACAACGCGTCAACATTCGGGGGACAAATTCTGGATATAAAAGGAGGAGAGCTCCACCCTCTCAAATCATCACATTCTCCACCCCATTCCCTCCGGGACACCAAGAAGGAGAACCTTTTATCTTCCTATTTTATTTCTTTTCTCTTTCCTAGTTTTTTAATGTCTACTTCTTCCCCTTTCAACTCTATTACCCTTCACATGGAGGGGTAAAACCTTTGAGTGATCGGGGAAGGGGGAGTTTCACTTTTGTAATGTCGGAGTTTTTAGCTTAAATTTAAAATCCTCTTTTTCTTTTGAATGAATTCTATTATCATTGTTTCCCAATTATCTTAATGCGATCGTGTTTTTATTTTGGTGTATTCATTGTTAATATCTTTGGTTAAAAACCTTTAATCTCCCTCCACCTAGTGAAATTTGTCTCGATCGAGCAGATTGTGTTAGGTGGTGAGTGTCTAGCGATCGTTGGCACATGTGTGAAACTATTAAACTTTTTATAGAGTTCTAAGGAGAAACAATTCCCGATCGGTAATTTCCTTAGTTGTTTAGGGATTATTTAAGAACTTTCACGCACATAGGAGTGAGTCTCATTTGTTTCTTAAACCAAGGGTGATAAATAACTTGATCGAGGAGTTCATCATTTTTTATTCGAAAGGAAGAGAGATAATATGATCTTTATTACTATGATGACATTGAAGAATTGAATCCTACCCTGACCCCATCACTCTCTTCATCCATTAGTGTTCGACTTTTCTTGTTATTGCCTGCTTTATTTTTCAACCTAAACAATTTCAAAAACAACCTTTTCTTCTTTCTTAAATTCAAGTGACAAACATAATTGTTGTGCACTCCTATTTGGGAGACATCCTAGGGTTATTCACTTGACTACACTTAGGAAATTTAAAAAAAAAATCCACACCCTACGACAGGCATGAGTCAAACTTGGCGTCATTTCTGGGGAGGTAGTGCCACAATTTATTTGTAAATATTTCACTTTTTCAAATTTATTTTTTTTAAAAAAAATCTTTTACCATGTTGTTTTCAAATGATTATTTTTTTAATTAATGGAACAATTACCCTGAAGTGAGAGAACCAGTTATTGAATTACCTTGGTATATAGAGTATAAAGTTCCTTTCTTGGCTAAACAAATTTAGGGAGCTCGAATCTAAATCATAATAGAGGATGAATTCAAGGATCTCATTGAAAACCTTAAAGAGATCCTCGAATACCCAGTGTTGGAGGGTTTGGTAAGAGAATTAATTGAACTTCAGGATTATTTTCCAGAATTTTATCAAGAAATGATCAATGTACAACACCAAGAAGAAAAAGTTCACAAGGATATTGAATCCCAATTTGAAAGAATTAGTCAAACAGTTCAAAACCTAGAGACCTCAATACAGTGGATAGAGGAACAAGTACATGCATCCCAGGATCCACAACTGGAGCTAGAACAAGAACCGGAACCAGAAAAATTGATGGAAGAATTATCCTCACAAATCCTTCAAGTTGAAGAACCCATGGAGTCCTTGATGAAATTAAAAGAAGATCCATTGATCCCATCTCAATCAATGTTGGAGAATATTGATAAAGAAGATTTAGCTATTGAAATGCATATGGGAGATAAAAAAGATCTATATAACTTCTAGAATGAGTTTGAGGAACTTCTTGATCCAACTATTCCTGATAATATAGATGATTCAGCTACATTGAAGGAAGAAACCAACCAAGCAGTGGAATTTGAAGAGAAGATAGATGAGTCTGACTACCTACCTCTATCTATGGAAATTCAACTCCAAGAGCCACCTCCCTTTAAAGAATAAATTGAATCCAAACAAGCTCAGGGAGTTAATCTTTTCATAAACTCATTATCTTTTGATTTTTTTGAAACTGAATTGAGTATTACCTCCCCTTGTTTTAATTTTTCCGATTCATCCAACACTTGTATTTCCTTGGAGGGAGAATATGAATCTGAAGAGGAACATCTCGATCTCCCCAAACCTGTTGAACATTTAATGGAAGGAGTACATGAGAAGATCAAAGTGAATTTTTTGAAGGAAAATGAGACACAAGCTACTTACTTTGAAAGGGAATAATTTGATATTGATTCTTCATGCTTTAATTTTTTTCAAACAGAATTAAACTCTCACATTCCCTTTGATTTTCCCCAGATGTATCATACCTTCAGCAACCACTAGAGAATAAAGAATATGTTGTTCATGCGTAACCCAAGAAGGAGGAGGCTCTGTACTTCATCCTACCCCCACCATGCACGGTGTACCACATTGCGAAGGGGGTGGATCTAGTGTACTCTATCTATGGATTCCTCCTCAACAAGAACAATGAAATGAAAGCTGGGAAGAGCCACATGTGGTGGTTCAAATCAAAGAAACCTCATCCACCATCAGATTGGGGATAATCAATTAAAACTTCCCCTCTAGAGGCAGTCAAAACCCAGGTTCTACTTGGGGGATTAAACCAAGTTTTATCATTATATTCCCATCCTATTTCTATTTTCATTTCTTTCAATAAATATCTTATGTTTTCTTTTATTATTTTATTTGTAGGTTTTTAGAGTGAAACACTTAGGAGGTTAACTCAATGTTGCACTGCAAATAAATCAGGTTGTACCTCTCCTTCACACCTTCTTGATATTGTGATTCATTTTTAAATTGGCTTACATGTTAAATCCACTTGAATGCATCGAGGACACTACTTCACTTAAGTGTGGGGGAGGGAGCCTTTCTAGTATAGGATTTTCATTTGATGTTTTTTTCACAAAAAAAATTGTGTTTTTCAAATTTTTGTGTGTTTATTTTTTCAATTTTTGTTGTGTTTCTGAAACTTTTGAGCTGAAATGGTTATCAATACCATTTTTGAAACCCATGTCAATGAGTGAACAAATCTATTTCATGAAACCGAGCTTAAATGAATGCTGAAATGACTTATTTTCAAGTTTAAATCTTTTAGAATTTCATGAAATGTACACTAATTTTTGAAACCCATGCCATATTTCACTGTCTATATCTTTGAAATCACTTTCCTGTGAGGATTCTGAACCATTTTTATCATATTCTTTTCATTCACCTCATTTCTTGAGAGAACCAGACCATGCTTGCTTTAACCAGAATTTGATTTATTCCTTTCAAAACATGAGGGTTTGGGGTACGTGTGTTTTAAATGATTGAGGAATTTATTTGGTTTGAAGCCCCCTTTTCAAAATAATCCTTTTCATTATGGACCATCTTTAAATTTATCCTTCATTTTAGCCCCTATTAGCCATGAATTTCCTGTTAGGTTAGCCACATTATAAGCCAATTTTCCATATCCTACCTACTCTTAAAGTGAAATTGCATGATCTAGTTAAATGTAAGTGTGGGGGAAGATGTCTTGTGGTGTACTACCTCATTTGGTGATACTTTGGGTGGAAAATAAATTGTGTAAAATATGTGTGTGATGTTGAAAAATTATTCTGTTGAAAGCTGTGCCTTTTCTGGAGCTTTTATGATAAGAGAAGTTGTGCCTTTCTGGAGCTTCCAATGTAAAAAAAGAAAGTTGTGCATATCTGGAGATTTCAAGAAAAATAATGTTTGAAAGGATTGAAATTTTTTCTACTGAGCTGATTGAATGATGATGGAGCCTATTTTCTACAATGGGGAAGTGAAGGAGACCATACTTGAGTAAAAATTAGAATCTTGCAATTTTGCTTCAAAAAGAGCCAAGACCTCCTTTTTCGGCCTTAGAATGTTTAACATCTAAATCCTACCAACTGGAAGCCACAAAAAAACCCTGAAAATTTCTCAGGATAAACACATGTCCTTGACTCACATCGGTTGGAGAAGTAGGAATTTATCAAGTCTATAGTGACTCATCTGTGAGTTTGGATGAGAAAAGCCTTATTCAGCATTTACATTTGTGAGATGAGAGAAAATTCATGTGAGGTAGGTGTTTTGTGTGCATTGGATAGGAAATGAATTGGAAATATATTAAAATATTAAATGGAGAACTTGAAATTACTGTTCTTATGAGGCATGATATCTTTTTTTTCTTGGAATTGATTTGATAGATCTCATTGATATGTGTTTTGGATTTGATTTGATTTGATTTTTACTTGTCCAGAAGTCCAAGTGCTAAGTATGGGGGAATTGATAGAGAAAATATTTTAAATTAATTTATATGGAATATCATTGTTTTAAACCCACAAATGTGTTCCTCTAAGATGAATTGTTTCATTTTTATGATAATGGTGTTATTTTGAGCTAAATAGTAAAAATTGGCCATTTTGGATTTTTAACAGTTTTAAATTATTTCTGTAGTTTGGACATAACATTATCTACACTGATCCAAATTCTAAATTCTTTTCCAGATTCTAAACATCCAGGGCTTCATTTACTCTTTTTGGACTAAAAGCTGAATCGGCCATATGGAAGCTCAAAAGAAGCTTACAAGTGGGAGAAATAAAACAGTTTCCACTTCCGCCTAGTTTTAGTGTGGGATCCATAACTCATCCATGGTGGGCCCAAATGTTGTGATATTCGGTGGGTGGACACGCAAAGTGTTTCGGAGAATCTTTTATGAAGTAAGGGCCGCGTGAATTGGCCATTTATGAGGTCATTAAATCACCCTAATCCGGAGGATTTCATTTTGGAGAGTCTGACTGGACAGAATAAATACTCAGAATAAAACGGTCATACCTCTCGTAATACATGTCCAAATATGCTGATATTTTTAGGGGACATGTACAAGGTAATTATGAACAATATTGAAGAAGGTATCAACACGTGAAGATTTCATTTAATGGGGATACAACGCGTCAACATTCGGGGGACAAATTCTGGATATAAAAGGAGGAGAGCTCCACCCTCTCAAATCATCACATTCTCCACCCCATTCCCTCCGGGACACCAAGAAGGAGAACCTTTTAGCTTCCTATTTTATTTCTTTTCTTTTTCCTAGTTTTTTAATGTCTACTTCTTCCCCTTTCAACTCTATTACCCTTCACATGGAGGGGTAAAACCTTTGAGTGATCGGGGAAGGGGGAGTTTCACTTTTGTAATGTCAGAGTTTTTAGCTTAAATTTAAAATCCTCTTTTTCTTTTGAATGAATTCTATTATCATTGTTTCCCAATTATCTTAATGCGATCGTGTTTTTATTTTGGTGTATTCATTGTTAATATCTTTGGTTAAAAACCATTAATCTCCCTCCACCTAGTGCAATTTGTCTCGATCGAGCAGATTGTGTTAGGTGGTGAGTGTCTAGCGATCGTTGGCACATGTGTGAAACTATTAAACTTTTTATAGAGTTCTAAGGAGAAACAATTCCCGATCGGTAATTTCCTTAGTTGTTTAGGGATTATTTAAGAACTTTCACGCACATAGGAGTGAGTCTCATTTGTTTCTTAAACCAAGGGTGATAAATAACTTGATCGAGGAGTTCATCATTTTTTATTCGAAAGGAAGAGAGATAATATGATCTTTATTACTATGACGACATTGAAGAATTGAATCCTACCCTGACCCCATCACTCTCTTCATCCATTAGTGTTCGACTTTTCTTGTTATTTCCTGCTTTATTTTTCAACCTAAACAATTTCAAAAACAGCCTTTTCTTCTTTCTTAAATTCAAGTGACAAACATAATTGTTGTGCACTCCTCTTTGGGAGACATCCTAGGGTTATTCACTTGACTACACTTAGGAAATTTAAAAAAAAAATTCCACACCCTACGACAGGCATGAGTCAAACTTGGCGTCATTTCTGGGGAGGTAGTGCCACAATTTATTTGTAAATATTTCACTTTTTCAAATTTATTTTTTTTAAAAAAAATCTTTTACCATGTTGTTTTCAAATGATTATTTTTTTAATTAATGGAACAATTACCCTGAAGTGAGAGAACCAGTTATTGAATTACCTTGGTATATAGAGTATAAAGTTCCTTTCTTGGCTAAACAAATTTAGGGAGCTCGAATCTAAATCATAATAGAGGATGAATTCAAGGATCTCATTGAAAACCTTAAAGAGATCCTCGAATACCCAGTGTTGGAGGGTTTGGTAAGAGAATTAATTGAACTTCAGGATTATTTTCCAGAATTTTATCAAGAAATGATCAATGTACAACACCAAGAAGAAAAAGTTCACAAGGATATTGAATCCCAATTTGAAAGAATTAGTCAAACAGTTCAAAACCTAGAGACCTCAATACAGTGGATAGAGGAACAAGTACATGCATCCCAGGATCCACAACTGGAGCTAGAACAAGAACCGGAACCAGAAAAATTGATGGAAGAATTATCCTCACAAATCCTTCAAGTTGAAGAACCCATGGAGGCCTTGATGAAATTAAAAGAAGATCCATTGATCCCATCTCAATCAATGTTGGAGAATATTGATAAAGAATATTTAGCTATTGAAATGCATATGAGAGATAAAAAAGATCTATATAACTTCTAGAATGAGTTTGAGGAACTTCTTGATCCAATTATTCCTGATAATATAGATGATTCAGCAACATTGAAGGAAGAAACCAACCAAGCAGTGGAATTTGAAGAGAAGATAGATGAGTCTGACTACCTACCTCTATCTATGGAAATTCAACTCCAATAGCCACCTCCCTTTGAAGAATAAATTGAATCCAAACAAGCTCAGGGAGTTAATCTTTTCATAAACTCATTATCTTTTGATTTTTTTGAAACTGAATTGAGTATTACCTCCCCTTGTTTTAATTTTTCCGATTCATCCAACACTTGTATTTCCTTGGAGGGAGAATATGAATCTGAAGAGGAACATCTCGATCTCCCCAAACCTGTTGAACATTTAATGGAAGGAGTACATGAGAAGATCAAAGTGAATTTTTTGAAGGAAAATGAGACACAAGCTAATTACTTTGAAAGGGAATAATTTGATATTGATTCTTCATGCTTTAATTTTTTTCAAACAGAATTAAACTCTCACATTCCCTTTGATTTTCCCCAGATGTATCATACCTTCAGCAACCACTAGAGAATAAAGAATATGTTGTTCATGCGTAACCCAAGAAGGAGGAGGCTCTGTACTTCATCCTACCCCCACCATGCACGGTGTACCACATTGCGAAGGGGGTGGATCTAGTGTACTCTATCTATGGATTCCTCCTCAACAAGAACAATGAAATGAAAGCTGGGAAGAGCCACATGTGGTGGTTCAAATCAAAGAAACCTCATCCACCATCAGATTGGGGATAATCAATTAAAACTTCCCCTCTAGAGGCAGTCAAAACCCAGGTCCTACTTGGGGGATTAAACCAAGTTTTATCATTATATTCCCATCCTCTTTCTATTTTCATTTCTTTCAATAAATATCTTATGTTTTCTTTTATTATTTTATTTGTAGGTTTTTAGAGTGAAACACTTAGGAGGTTAACTCAATGTTTCACTGCAAATAAATCATGTTGTACCTCTCCTTCACACCTTCTTGATATTGTGATTCATTTTTAAATTGGCTTACATGTTAAATCCACTTGAATGCATCGAGGACACTACTTCACTTAAGTGTGGGGGAGGGAGCCTTTCTAGTATAGGATTTTCATTTGATGTTTTTTTCACAAAAAAAATTGTGTTTTTCAAATATTTGTGTGTTTATTTTTTCAATTTTTGTTGTGTTTCTGAAACTTTTGAGCTGAAATGGTTATCAATACCATTTTTGAAACCCATGTCAATGAGTGAACAAATCTATTTCATGAAACTGAGCTTAAATGAATGATGAAATGACTTATTTTCCAGTTTAAATCTTTTAGAATTTCATGAAATGTACACTAATTTTTGAAACCCATGCCATATTTCACTGTCTATATCTTTGAAATCACTTTCCTGTGAGGATTCTGAACCATTTTTATCATATTCTTTTCATTCACCTCATTTCTTGAGAGAACCAGACCATGCTTGCTTTAACCAGAATTTGATTTATTCCTTTCAAAACATGAGGGTTTGGGGTACGTGTGTTTTAAATGATTGAGGAATTTATTTGGTTTGAAGCCCCCTTTTCAAAATAATCCTTTTCATTATGGACCATCTTTAAATTTATCCTTCATTTTAGCCCCTAGTAGCCATGAATTTCCTGTTAGGTTAGCCACATTATAAGCCAATTTTCCATATCCTACCTACTCTTAAAGTGAAATTGCATGATCTAGTTAAATGTAAGTGTGGGGGAAGATGTCTTGTGGTGTACTACCTCATTTGGTGATACTTTGGGTGGAAAATAAATTGTGTAAAATATGTGTGTAATGTTGAAAAATTATTCTGTTGAAAGCTGTGCCTTTTCTGGAGCTTTTATGATAAGAGAAGTTGTGCCTTTCTGGAGCTTCCAATGTAAAAAAAGAAAGTTGTGCATATCTGGAGATTTCAAGAAAAATAATGTTTGAAAGGATTGAAATTTTTTCTACTGAGCTGATTGAATGATGATGGAGCCTATTTTCTACAATGGGGAAGTGAAGGAGACCATACTTGAGTAAAAATTAGAATCTTGCAATTTTGCTTCAAAAAGAGCCAAGACCTCCTTTTTCGGCCTCAGAATGTTTAACATCTAAATCCTACCAACTGGAAGCCACAAAAAAACCCTGAAAATTTCTCAGGATAAACACATGTCCTTGACTCACATCGGTTGGAGAAGTAGGAATTTATCAAGTCTATAGTGACTCATCTGTGAGTTTGGATGAGAAAAGCCTTATTCAGCATTTACATTTGTGAGATGAGAGAAAATTCATGTGAGGTAGGTGTTTTGTGTGCATTGTATAGGAAATGAATTGGAAATATATTAAAATATTAAATGGAGAACTTGAAATTACTGTTCTTATGAGGCATGATATCTTTTTTTTCTTGGAATTGATTTGATAGATCTAATTGATATGTGTTTTGGATTTGATTTGATTTGATTTTTACTTGTCCAGAAGTCCAAGTGCTAAGTATGGGGGAATTGATAGAGAAAATATTTTAAATTAATTTATATGGAATATCATTGTTTTAAACCCACAAATGTGTTCCTCTAAGATGAATTGTTTCATTTTTATGATAATGGTGTTATTTTGAGCTAAATAGTAAAAATTGGCCATTTTGGATTTTTAACAGTTTTAAATTATTTCTGTAGTTTGGACATAACATTATCTACACTGATCCAAATTTTAAATTCTTTTCCGGATTCTAAACATCCAGGGCTTCATTTACTCTTTTTGGACTAAAAGCTGAATCGGCCATATGGAAGCTCAAAAGAAGCTTACAAGTGGGAGAAATAAAACAGTTTCCACTTCCGCCTAGTTTTAGTGTGGGATCCATAACTCATCCATGGTGGGCCCAAATGTTGTGATATTCGGTGGGTGGACACGCAAAGAGTTTCGGAGAATCTTTTATGAAGTAAGGGCCGCGTGAATTGGCCATTTATGAGGTCATTAAATCACCCTAATCTGGAGGATTTCATTTTGGAGAGTCTGACTGGACAGAATAAATGCTCAGAATAAAACGGTCATACCTCTCGTAATACATGTCCAAATATGCTGATATTTTTAGGGGACATGTACGAGGTAATTATGAACAATATTGAAGAAGGTATCAACACGTGAAGATTTCATTTAATGGGGATACAACGCGTCAACATTCGGGGGAAAAATTCTGGATATAAAAGGAGGAGAGCTCCACCCTCTCAAATCATCACATTCTCCACCCCATTCCCTCCGGGACACCAAGAAGGAGAACCTTTTAGCTTCCTATTTTATTTCTTTTCTTTTTCCTAGTTTTTTAATGTCTACTTCTTCCCCTTTCAACTCTATTACCCTTCACATGGAGGGGTAAAACCTTTGAGTGATCGGGGAAGGGGGAGTTTCACTTTTGTAATGTCGGAGTTTTTAGCTTAAATTTAAAATCCTCTTTTTCTTTTGAATGAATTCTATTATCATTGTTTCCCAATTATCTTAATGCGATCGTGTTTTTATTTTGGTGTATTCATTGTTAATATCTTTGGTTAAAAACCTTTAATCTCCCTCCACCTAGTGCAATTTGTCTCGATCGAGCAGATTGTGTTAGGTGGTGAGTGTCTAGCGATCGTTGGCACATGTGTGAAACTATTAAACTTTTTATAGAGTTCTAAGGAGAAACAATTCCCGATCGGTAATTTCCTTAGTTGTTTAGGGATTATTTAAGAACTTTCACGCACATAGGAGTGAGTCTCATTTGTTTCTTAAACCAAGGGTGATAAATAACTTGATCGAGGAGTTCATCATTTTTTATTCGAAAGGAAGAGAGATAATATGATCTTTATTACTATGATGACATTGAAGAATTGAATCCTACCCTGACCCCATCACTCTCTTCATCTATTAGTGTTTGACTTTTCTTTTTATTGCTTTCTTTATTTTTCGACCTAAACAATTTCAAAAACAATCTTTTCTTCTTTCTTAAATTCAAGTGACAAACATAATTGTTTTGCACTCCTCCTTAGGAGACATCCTAGGGTTAATCATTTGACTACACCTAGGAAATTTAAAAATTGTTTTTCCATGCCCTACAAAAGGTGTGCTTCAGATACTGCACCTAAAAAATGATATATGTTAGTTTAGTGAGTGTTAACTTTTACTTCCATAACCACCCAAGCTATGTGAAACCCTTTACATATCTCAGAGAGTCGTAGGGGGAAATATACACCATTCTAAGAGGAAAAGTATCATTCGATGAGAATAACTAAATCCAAAAGAATTCCCACACACCAAGTTGAATACAAGAGATGAGGGTATTACACAATAGGTTGAATAGACGAAATATAACTCTATTAGAGTTATAATAAACCCTCAACCATCCATACTACACATAGAATATGAGAGAGTGAAAAGTGAACTAGAAAAAACTCTAATGGTCATTCTTAAACCCCCATAATTAGTATTATATATCCAAATGATAATTCTACCTATATCACCTTGAAAATAGACTTAAATAGTCCAAAAAACTACCCCAATTCAATATATATTGAAAAATATTCAAAATAATCTATTTACTCATTGAAAATGTGTAACTGATGAAAAATATTCAATTAATTATATCATTGATGAGAGATGTTATTTTTAAGGACACAATGATCAAGAAACAAGATTCAAATATATATCACATATTAGTCTAGAATCATTTTTCCCAATTTCTGGATTTTGATGTCACTGACGGCTCATTGATACAATGTCTTGTTAAAAAGTTAGAACCGAAATAATATTAAATAATATTATTATTATTATTATTATCATCATTATTATTATTATTATTACTTATATATATAAATATATATATATATATAAATAAAGTGTCATGGAGAAGGGAGTGTCTCATAACACTCTTCCCCTAGATGCAGAACTCACTTACAATTCCCCTACTCACTACATGTATTTTCTTTTCTTTTCTTTTCTTTTCTTTTATTTTCTTTCATTTTATTTTATTTATTCTATGTGTTAGGATTTAAAGGTCATCTTATATATAACCTTGACACCCCCTGAATCATCAGAACCTAATGGTTGACTTGTACCATAATAATAATTAAATTTTAATTCTTATTATTATTTTAAAATAAGTGTTGGAGGTCAACCCCCAAGACCTCACAGAACTAATACACCCATTGTGCCAACCATCCAAGATCCCATGTTTCATTCTTCGCTCAAAAATCACCTCATACACCTAGTTAAACTATCGTACTACTAGAGATATGATCTTTAAAAATTCTATAAATATCCTTAATTAGTGTTAAAAAGTGTTGGTATTGTAATAATATTTAAAATCTAATGACTTTTATCATCATAGAAAACACTAATAAAATTGACCTTCATCAACGCTAGAAAAAGAACTGATTCAAGGGGTCCTTCATTGATTCTAGTTTATTGATAATAAAGGGGTTCCTTTATTAGCACAATTTTATAACTAATAAAGGGTACACTTAATCATCATGTTTTTAGTGCTAATAAAGTGACCTTTTATCATCCCTATTTCTAGGGATGATAAAAGTCACGCTGCAAAAGTGTGATGATAAAATTATAGAACATTGGGAATGTGGATAAAAAAGTTCATTTCAAAGAAATAAACATCAAAAATAAAATATAAAATACTATGTTAAAAACATTTCAAACATTGTTTTGTACAATTACATTTTCACA
The DNA here is from genome assembly GCA_963277665.1 of Viscum album. Lineage (NCBI taxonomy): Eukaryota > Viridiplantae > Streptophyta > Magnoliopsida > Santalales > Viscaceae > Viscum > Viscum album. The sequence continues at coordinate 1,121,907,388 of OY728120.1, forward strand.
TACAATTTTTTTCAAACATCAACAAATTCTAAAGCATTTATTATTTTTTTGTCTTGGACCCCAACCCCATCTAAAAAAGAGCCTAATAATGCTACCAATTATGTAAAAAAACACCCCAAATCAAGAAAAATATTTTACCTATATAAAAAAAATTCTAATATTGGAAATACTATAAATAAATAAATTAAACATAAATATGAAACAATGCATTAATAAAATGTCACTTTTAAACTGAAAATAGACACTTGGAGTCATATCGGGAACACCGTGTGTCGAATTAATATATGGTTATTTCTTACACATAAAAAATGATTTAGGGATCATTATTATAAAGTATCAATATCATACAGTAACATTTTATTGGTTTTAAGTATATTATCTGTGTTTTGAACTAAAATGTCTAATTCAAAGAAAAACATGCACTTTGAGTCATACTAGTCACACCGTGTGTCATATTGACATGTGGCTAATTCCTAAAATTAGAAATAATTTTTGAACCATTATTCTAAAATATAAAGGAAATAAAAAGTGTGTTTTCTAGGTTTTTAGGGATTCACACATGTTTTTAAAGAAAATTTTATTTCTAGACTAAAAACACACACTGTGAGTCATATCGGTCACAATGTGAGTTGAATTGATGTGAGGAATAATCATTCACATTAAAAATGACTTATGAATCATTTTCCTAAATTATTAAGACAATATAATAATCGTTTCTTAGTTTTCAGTGAGTGACACACCTTTTTAACTAAAAATTTATTTTTAAACAAACAAACATTTTGAGTCATACTGATCACTCCATGTACTAGATTGTGAAGAAACTGATTCCCAGAAACCACTAATGAATTATACATCATTATCCTAAAGTTTAAAAAATATGATTTTTCATCAATTTTGAGTATTTCAAGAGTATTTTGAAATAAAATGTCAATTTTAAATAAAAACACACTCTTTGAGTCATACTAGTCACACCAAGATTTACATTGACAAGTGTTTGATTTATAAACATTTCAAATGAATTAAGGATAATTTTCTTAAAGTATACAAACAATTCAATAAAATTTTATTGATATTGAGTATGTGATGTATGTTTTTAACTAAAATGTCAATTTTTAATAAAAACATGTTCTTTCAGCCATACTGACCATATTGTGTGTTAGATTTATGAGAATTTGATTATTACATGTCAAAAATAACTTATGGATTTTTTTCTAATGTATCAAGACAATACAAGTGTGTTTTCTTAGTTTTTATGGAGTGACACATGTTTTTAACTAAAATGTCATTTTTAAACTAAAAACATGCACTTTGGGTCATATCAATCATGCCTTGGGTAAAATTGACATGAATATTATTCCTATATATCACAAATTAAGTATTTATCACTTTAAAAAAATAATTCAATCTAATCACATTTTCTTAGTTTTCAATGAGTGAAACTTTTTTTTAACTAAAATTTCATTTTAAACTGAAAACACACACTTTGAGATATATCGGTCACATTGTATATAAAATTGATATACAGTTTATTCCTACATTTTGAAAATTAATTATGGTTCATTTTCATAGTGTATTAATAAATATGAGTGTGTTTTATTTTTTTGTAGTGAGAGAATTTCATTTTTAACTAAAATATAAATTTTAAACTGAAAGCACACATGATTCATACCAGTGACACTAGGTATACGATTAAGGTGTTGAAGATTATTTTATGTCAAAAATTAATTAAGGAACCTTGTCCTGAAGTATCAAATCAATATGAATATGTAATATTGGTTTTGAGTTTGTATGTCACACAACAACCCATGTTTTATTTTATTGTTTTATTTCTTGATATTGGATCTTTTGGTTGAGGTTTAGGTGAGTTCCTAATGAGATTTTCTATGTTTTGAAAATTTTGAGTGGTTCCTGGCCCTGTACATGGTTATTCTACAGGGTTTTTTGAGAAATCATACAGTTTTTTAAATAATATGGAGTTTCTGGTTCATTTTGTTCTTTCACAGTTTGAATTTCATGGCATACACATGGTTTCACCCAAACTGTGTGATCCAAAGAAGAAATTGTGCAGCCTATTGGTGTTGTATGATCCAAGGTTAATATCTTAATTATGGTTAGTAGAAATCATGTTGTAAGAATTCGGGAGGTTCTCTAATTTTAAAAGAACAATTTTTCATGGTTGGCACATAGTTTCCCAAATGGTGCATCCATCCCATGCATGTTACCCTTTTCTTCAGTAGGGTGTTCATGGTTAGTGCATGGTTTTATAAACCGTGCAGCCAAACCATGCCACTTACCATGATTTATAAAAAATTGAGTTTCCAATTTTACTCCTCTTATGTTTTAACCCATTTTTATCCCCTCTCCCTCTTCGTTTTTTTGGCATATGATGGGGGCTCCCAACCCCTCATACCTTGGTTATTATTCCTTATTTGATGCTTCCTCAATGTTCCTAGGTAATATTCTTTAGGTTTTTGTCATTTTTATCTTATTCTCTTCCTATATTGGTTTCATATTATTTATTTTCTTGTATCCTTTTCTACCAAACACTAGGGTGAGGGTTAGATGATGTTGGTTAATTTCTTTGATGCTCGGGTTCGTGGTTTTCTCATTGGGTCTTGTTCTTACTTCTTCGGGAGTTTCTTCACAATCCAACATCATTTAGGTAGGTTTTTACATTTATTTTATTTCTATAACATGTAATTTGATTCTTAATATTTTCTAATTGTTTTTCAAATGCTTCATTCATGTTTTTGATGTGTTCATATGATTTTCGTGGTATTTTCTTGTTGAAAATTTGATAAAATGGATTTTTAGAATAATTTCTTAGTTATACATATATATATATGCATGTTATGCATTTAATAAAATTCCAATGGGTGTTTTAAAGTTAAATTGAGTGTTTTGGGATTTTTTAAGCCGTTCTTAGGATTTGTTATTTTGGGTTACATGTGAATTGAGCCTTGTGTGTGGGTTTGGGGCTTTTTCTATCAGTTGTTTCTTATGTGTGAATTCTTGTTATAAAATGTGGAAATACTTTCACTTTTTGAGTGGAATAATGGACCTATTTATGGTTATCAATTTATATTATGGAAAATATGATCACATATATATGTGAATGGGATTCATATATAGATAGGCATGCAAATTTGAATGGTGACACCATAAAGATGTCCATCTTGAAACCTCATTTTGTGAAACCCCCTTCTCCTATTTATTTATATTCATTAATCCATTTCAATAATAGTTTTCCTAAAATGTTATTATTCTTTATTAATGGAGTTTTAGTTTCCAATAAACTATAAATGGTGTCTAAATGGATTCTTGGTTTCTAAATGACATTAAGTGTGGTTTCAATATGTGTTACCTAAAAATTGGAAAGCTTGGTTCTTTTAAACAAGAATTGGTAACCCCATGACTTTTAAGGACCATTTTGAATATTTAAAACATAAATAGGGTTCTCACTTTGGTTTTTCTAAATGGTTTTATAATTTTATGTGTTAAGGCCCGATTGGTAACTTGTGAAATTTGGAAAATGGTTTTAAAATCACATGATATGTAAGCCCGATTGGAACATTAGAATGGTTCTGTGTATGAGAGTCACCCCTATTTATTTCTACACATTTATAGGGACCTTGAATAGTCAATGTTAGGGATTGGTAAAGGCATGCACGGTGGAATATATGTGTTCAGTTTAATGTCAAGCGTACCATGACCTCCTCATTATTTTTTATACTACTATCATGGAATTCCTGGATGTCATATAGAGGGTTGAGTGATGGTCACTTTCTAGTCCTGATTAGATAAATTAATACCCCCTAGATATAGGATAGGATAGGTGGGAATTTCCATTAGTGAGGATAGTTTAGAGAATCTAGGTTACTTATTGACTATAGATTTGCACCATCCAACGGTAGGTGGGACCAAACTGAGTATGTCTAGGTATTTCTTATAAGGATGTTTAGTAAATTCCCATGATTACATATTTGTATATTTCTGATTTACTTTTATACACCTTGGTTGCTCATTTTATTATTATTCATCTAATTTCACTTTATCAATTCCACTTTTATTATGGCCTTGTCTACTTTATGCTGATGGGCATGTGGAGTTTGGTTTTCAAACTAGATTTTAAAATGATAATTTGTTTAAAAGTGGAAAACCATTTTTTCTTTTCAAAATAGGATTTCTGGTAAGTATGGTTGATTTTTTTAATGATAAAAATCCAATTTTCTTAAATGTATTTCAATCTACATTTATGGACTATTTTGGGAAAGTATATGTATGGATTATATAGATCTTACCTACTAAGTTGTTTTATGTTCACACCCTACATGTTCCACTCAGTGTTAGTAGACCTGGTCTATTTTTTAGGATCAGGTTTTTTGTAGGTTTCACTACGGAGTAGTATGGTTTTATTGATGTTGGTGACCAAGAGTTCACATATTTATTGTGTCAGTTCAAATTTGGCTTTTAGTTTTGTTTTTTGATATTTTGATCTACTTCAGCTATATATATATCTATTATATATTAATTTATGTTCAATGGTTATTAGTTTCTATTGTTTATGTTGTGTACTCTTTATTTATTTATTTATAATTGTTTATTATGGTTTAAATCATTCCCAAGTGTATGAACATTGATTCATAGAACTATTTTCTATCTGGTGATGATTGGAAATGCCTCTCAGGACTTTTCATGGGATGGCTTGGGTGACCGATTTAGGGTTTATTTGGGTTGGTTTATAAAAAAAATGGTATTAGAGCATCGCTTTATTATTTGGGGTGTTAGGTAGATTAGAGATAGTATTTTACGAACTCAAGAGGTAGGTATAGGATGATCTTTACTAAATCTTATGTGTCTTGAGCCTCGAGATGCCAGGGGCAGTTCGGTACTTGAGTCCTTTATTTTGGATTATTAGGTTTATGAAATTGGTGCTTGTTTGGTTTGTGTGGTTTGGGTAATGATAGTGGAAGTGAATCGGTGCTTCATGGTGAGCATTCATGGAGTAGCAACCCATTTCGATCCTAAGTACATGGTTCAAGATACTTCTATTGGTTAGTTATTTTTTGGGGAATGGTCTACTAAACCATGTGTTCGATTGATGCATGGAAACTAGTTCCCTATTTAAGTAGTTTTAATTGATATGAGTAGTGTTTTGCTTTTATTTCTCACTAGTGTGACTGGATTTCAACTGAAAAATGGAATTCGGAAAAAGGTTTTTCCAAAGTAAATTGATTTTTTATATGCATATTTGTTTTAAAAATTATACATGGTGTTGAAATGGGATTTGAAAATGATTTTTGGTATTTTTAGAAAGAATACATGGAGTAAAATGGTTTGGAATTATGAATGTAAAGGGTGGTTTTCAAAAGATGATTCTGGTTTTTTTCTACGATGTTTATTTTATGTTCTCGGTGTTTGGTATGGGATGTTATTTTTGGATAAGTTTTTAGATCTGGTTTGATGTTGATTTAGTTTTTTCATTTGTGTTGTATAGAGTATGCCGCCCAGAAAGATCCCAAGGGTTTATAGCGAGTTTGTTTTAGTTTTTCCCATACCTAGACTCCCAGTGGAGTGGAATAGTTGTGTACTTCTTATTTTTTCTAGTTTTCCATGGTGATTGATCTCCATTAGAGGTTGTGGAGTGTCTTGATAAAGTAGAAGGTGTTTTTAGATCTTTGGGAGGTCCTTAAACCATGAGGTTATGGGCCATTTTGGGTTCATTTTAGGGAACAAATGTGTATTAGTGGAAGGTGATAATCCTGACATCATTGCGAGTTGGGATGTCCTAGTAAGTATTTAAGACAACTTTTATCTAATGGTTCATACCTATGGAGGTTTAGGGGAGGAATGTGGAAGATCTCTTGGATGTTCGGTAAGATCATCGGATGGTGAAGACCTATATTGACCACTATGAAGATCTAGTTTACTTTTATCAATAGATAGCATCAGAGGATAAGCTTAAATATCCTCTCTTCTTCTTGGATTTTTGTTTATATGTTAAGGAGGGAGTTTCCCTCATCTAGGGAAGTTCTATTTGGGAAGATAGTGGATGAGACATTTCTAGCCGAGTTGGTTCTCAAATCATAGTCTGTGGTAGTGGGAAATCATGAAGGTTCCCTATCTGGTGAGAATTGTGGGCCAGACAAAACCATTCCTGATAACTCATGTTTGACGATTCATGTTTCTTATTCATGGAAATTTTCACTTGTGTGCTTTAATTTTAGTTTGTTCGGACCTTAAAAGTTGTATTTTTGTAATCCTATGAAGGATTTTTTATGATGTGGTCATCTTCTTTGCCTAGAGTAGTTTTGAAAGTAGTGTTGCAAAAGGAAGAAGTCAAATCTGGAGGATTTCATCTCTTAACTACAAAGAAGAAAAAAATTCAAGTCACCAAGGCCCCATCCATAGGCCCCAGAGTGAAGATCTTCATGAAGGTAATAATTTTTGGTGTGATGGGGTTTTGGAACCATATTTAGTCTCCGACATTGTATTGCATACGGTTTAAGTTTCCCTTGTTGTAGTTTTCCTTGTTTTTGAAAATACTTCCTATTTTACATATTTTGGTATCCTTTTATTAATTCAATTTCTATAGAGGAGCTTTATAAATGTGGATCCTTGAATTGTTATCCTTCTTGTGAGTCAGTTTTTTTTATATGGTAATATTATGCTTGTTGGTTTTGTGGTGGTGAGGACCCGTTATATTTTTTCCTTGTGGTTCTCCTTGTTGGGTTTTATCTATAGTCAGTCGGGTGTGACCTGTGAAATTGAAAGGTCACATCGAGGATCATTGTTTTCTTTGGCCTCATTCAGTTTCGGGTTTTGGTTTCATTACTCACTTGGATGGGTGACTTTCTTGGAGAAGAAATCTTCTGTTGTGGGTTGAATTATCACACACTAACCACATTCTTATTTTATTCTCATTAGTTTTTTATGTTTGATGTTTAGGAAGATGTTTGGGATGAGTTCCCATTGATAATTTCTATGTTTTTGAGGTTTTGGGTGGTTTTTGACCTAATGCAAGGTTAGTGTACGTAGTTTGGGGAGAAACAGTGTGACTGGTTAAGGCATATGGTGTTTCTCGTTCATTTTGATCTTGAAAATTTTGGATTTCATGGCCTTGGAATGGTTTGGCCCAAAATTTTAGAGCCAAAGGAGAAACAATGTGGCCTATTGGTGGTGTCTTGGACAAGTCTCATAGCTTACGCATGATTTGCAGAAACCATCCAGCAAGCATGCGGGAGTTTCTATCATTTTGACATAACCATTTTGCATTGTTAGTGCATGGCTTCCCAAAATATGTGTCTTTCCCATGTGTGTGCCCCATCTCTTCTATAGGCTGCATACGGTTGGTGCATGGTTTGGTAAATCATATAGCTAAACCCTGTCACTTACCCAGATTATTAAAAAATTGAGTTTCTAATTACACCCCTCTTATGTTTTAACACATTTAGACCCCCTCCACCTCTAGGTTTATTTTGGTGCATGAAGGGGGCTCCCAACACTCCTCCATTGTCCCGCCGTCCTTGGTTGATGCTTCCTCAAGGTTCTTATTAAAGTTTCTTGGGATTTTCGGTCATTTTTCTCCTCTTCTTCTCTTCCACTCTTAGTTTTTTCTTATTTCTTGGATTCAATCCCTTTTGGATGAACCCTAGGGTGTGGTTTGGGTAATGTGGGTTGATTTATTTTATGCTAGGGTGTGTAGTTTTCTCCTTGGGTCTTGTTCTTCCTTCTATGGGAGTTTCATCGCATTCACACATCATTGAGGTAGGTGTTTCCATTCATTTCCATTCTGAAACATGTAATTTGATGCTTGATATTTTATAATTAGTTTCTAACTATTTGATTCATGTTTCTTATATGTTCATGTGATTTTTTGTGGCTTTTCTAGGTTTTTAATTTCAGGAAAATAGGTTCTCAAAGTACTTTATTAGTTATACCTATATATATACAGATGTATATATATATTCATGCTAGGTGTTTATTAAAATGTAAATGGGTATTTTAAAGTGAAATTATGTGTTTTGGAATTTTTTTGTCCTTGATTGGGTTTTGGTAGTTTGTATTACTTGTGAATTGTTCCTTGTGAGTGGGTTTGGGTATTTTTTATGGTTTGTTTCCTATGTGTAAATTATTGTGATGCAAAGTGGAACTCCTTTCAATTTTTGTGTGGACGAAAGGATCTCCTTATGGTTATCCATTTATATTCTAGGGAATGTGTGAATGTCTATATGTTTATGGGTTGAACATATAGATAGACACATGCATTTGAATGGTGACACCATAAATATGTCCATCTGGAAACCTCGTTTTGTGAAATACCATTCTATACTTTATTTCTCTTCTTCACTCCATTTCCTGAATAGTTTTCCTTAAATATTATTTTGATTCCTAAATGGATTTTTAGTTTCTAATGGACTCTAAATGGTTTATAAATGTATTATTGGTTTCCAAATGACATGAAGTGTGGTTTCTAAATTTTTTACCTCAAACTTGGCTCATTTGATACTTTGAAACATAAATTATCAACCTCGTGACTCTAAAGGCCCATTTGAAATGTTATAAGAATAAATAGTGTTATCACCATGTTTTTGGAAATGTTTTTATAATTTTAAATGTTAAGTCCCACTTGGTACCTTGTGTTGTTTGGAAAAATGGTTTTAAACTCACATGATGTGTAGGCCTGGTTGGCACTTTTGAATGGTTATATTTATAATGGTAACCCCAATGGTTGTTATTTTGTTAATAATACTTCAGCATAGTTAGTGTCAGGGATTGGGAAAGGCATATATGGAATAATCTATGAGTTTTTTTAATTCCATGCATGTGATGAACTCTGAATTCTCCCCTATACTACTATCATGGGATTCTTGGATGACATATAGATGGTCGAGTGATGGTTTCTTTCTAGTCATGATTAGACGGATTGGAACCCCTAGATAGAGGATAGTCCATGTGGAATTTGTCACTAATGAGGTATGTTTAGAGAAGCTAGGTTGGTTATTGACTATGGAGTTTCACCATATTCTAGTAGGTGATTCCAAACTGATTACATCAATGAATTTCTTATAGGGATGTATAGGAAATACACAAGATTACATATGTGTTTGTTTATGCTTTATTTTGATGAAACTTGGTTACTCATTTTATTAGTATTCATCGTCTTGCACTTTCTCTATTACCATTTTATTCTATCCTTATATTCTTTATCCTATTTTTCATGTGGATTTGGTTTTCAAAATGGTTTTAAAAATGAGATTTTATTTTAAAGTGGAAAACCAAGTTTTATTTTTGAAATTGGATTTCTGGAAAGTAGTGTTGATTGTTTTAAAGATAATACCCATATTTTCCTAGTTGTATTTCAAACTAGAATTTATAGACTATATCAGGAAAGGATGTATATGGATTTTGTGGTGCCTACCTACTGAGTTGTTTTATAATCACACCCTTGTTGGGCCACTCGATTTCGTTGGACCCAAGCTGTTTTTCAAGTTCATAATTTGTTCAAGTTTGTCTATGGAGCTGGATAGTTTTATAGATGGTGGGGATCAAGAGGTCCCATGTAGATCGTGTCTGTTCTAGTTTAGTTTTAATTTTTGTTTTAGTTTTCAGTTTTGTTATGCTTCATCTATATTTGGATCTATTATGTTTTTATTTTTGTTTATTGGTGATTATTTTCTCTTATTTATGTTGTGTACTCTGTCTTTATTTATTTATAATTTTTCATTGTGTGCTAAAAAATTCCCAAGTGTATGACCATTGTTTCTCGCTACTAGTTTCCAGCCCGAGAGGATTGAGAATTCCTCTTAGACCTTATTACAGGTGGGATCGGGTGACCGGTTCAGGGTTTACCTAGGTTGGTTCATGATAATGTCAAATGTCTTTTGAACTAAAATGTCAATTTTAAACAAAAAAACACACATTAAGTCATACCGGCCAAACTGTTCATCATATTGACATTAAGTTGATTCTAACACATCAACAATGACTTATGGTTCACTGTACTAAAGTATCAAGATGATCCAAGAACATTTTGTTGGTTTTGAGTATATGATGCTTGTTTTTTACTAAAATGTCAATTTAAATAAAAAAACACACTTTGAGTCATACCAACCCCAACGTGTGTTAGATTGACATGTACTTTATTTTTTCACTTCAAAAATGACTTATGGGTCTTTTACCTAAAGTATCAATAAAAAATGAGTGCATTTGATCTATTTTTAATGAGTAACACGCGTTTTTAACTAAAATTATATTTTTTAACTGAAAACATGCACTTTGAGTTATACTAATCCCACAGTGTGTCATATTGATGTACGGATTATTACTACACATCACAAATGAATTATGGATCATTTTAAAAAGGTATTAAGACAATATAAGAAATTTTTCATGAATCTCATTTAGTTACACCTATTTTTAATTAAAATTTCAGTTTTAAACTGAAAACACCCACTTTATGTCATACTGGTCACACTATGTGTTATATTTATGTGTGGAAAGATCATATAAATAAAAAATTATTTTTTTATCATTTTAAAAAAATTATCAAGAAAACACAAGTGTTTTTTTATTAGTTTTTAGTTATTAAAACACTTTTTAATTAAAATTTCATTTTTAAAACAAAAACATGCACTTTAAGTCATACCAGTCACACGGTGTGTCACATTGATGTGAATTTGATTCCAACAAATCATACATTACTTATGTATCATTTTACTAAAGTATCAAGAGAATATGAGTGTGTTTTATTATTTTTTTAATGTATGATGCATGTTTTTAACTAAAATGTCATTTTTAATCTAAAAACACACACTTTAAGTTAAATCGGTTAAACCATATGTCGAATTTAGATAAATTTGATTCCTACTTGTCAAAAATGAAATATAAATCATTTTATTAATGTATCAAAACAATATGAATTGTTTTCAATATTTTGAGTTTGACACATGTCTTTTGAACTAAAATGTCAATTTTAATGGAAAACACTCACATTGAGTCCTATCGGTGACATCGTATGTCAAATTGACATGTGGTTGATTCTTACATGAAAATAATGATTTATGTATTACTTTCCAAAACTATCAATACAATTTTCATGTATTTTCTTGGTTTTGAGTGTGTGATGCATGTTTTGAACAAAAAATTCAATTTTTATAAAAACATGAACTTTGAGTCATACGAGCCACACCATGTGTCAGATTAACAAGAAGTTGATTCCTATATATCACAAATGACTTATGGATCATTTCATTGAATTATAAAGGAAATATAAGTGTTTTTATTATTTTCAGTTAGTAACACATGTTATTAACTAAAATGTCAACTTAAACTAAAAACATGAATTTTGACTCATTTGCATACTGAAAACACACACTAATAAAAATAAAAATAAAAATAAAGAACAAATATATCTATTAAGAGAAAAAAAAGTGCCTTAGTGAATCATCGTTGTTGAAGACTTTATCAATGATTTATTTTTCCTCAATTATTTTGTACTCTTTATATAGAACCAAATGGTTGAAGAAAGAACAATTATTGATGAATTTATTTCTCCTTGATCTCAAATAAAATTAATTAAATAATTATTATATAAAAATGATAAGGAAATTAGATAAAAAAATAAGAGAGAATGATGAGAAAATTATCTAAATAAGTATTTGGAAATCACATCTTCCTGATGTCTGCATACATTCTTACAATATGTATTCTACCCATTCTTTTTCAAGTGTGCCAGGTCTTGGGCCTTTGATGTCATGTATGGAGTTGTGTATGAGCCTTATTTATGGGGAATGTGGGTTATATAAGGGTCCCCTTCAACCCTTAAAAGGGATATTATCCAAAAATCAAAAAAAAACAAGGCCTTCGTGCCATTTGGGTGAATACATAGACTATAGAAATCCCTAGTAGTACTTGAAATTTTTATAAAAAAAAGGATAAATAAATATTTAAAATTAATTTGTAATTATCATCAGAAACACCCATTCGAGGATGATAGTTTTTTTATAGAATATGATATCTTTCATAAATTTTAAAACATAATAACCGCAAGCTTTTTCATTAGTTTTTTTTGAATACTAAATAAAAATTTTGAAAAATAATTAATTTTTTTAATATATGTTTTGATAGTAAAATATTATTATTTATTCCCTAATAATTTTACACTTATAGAATTATATAGGATTATTATTCTCATGTATTTTTCTGGGTGCATTGATTTTGATGATATTTAAACATCTCCATATCATAACAAAAGTTTCATTAAAACATAATATAAAATGTTTAACATGAATTTTATATGTAAAATATTTCATATAGTGTATTAAAAATTTATACACATCATTATGTATGGTGAATTTTTTGGGTATCCATGCATTGAATCTTAAAAATCAATATTTTGCGTATCCAAATTGATTGCAATGATCAACCAGTGAACCCTAAGAACAAAAAAAATAAGTTATGAAAGGAATGAAAATATATTTGATATGATTAAATTATATATTTTCACCCCTATATCATGGGTATTAAGGATCATATGTTTTAATTAAGTTTGTTTTTAAATATTGTGTCTAGTTTTTTCAATATTACTTAATATTCATCTTCTTCCATTTATATTTTTTGTCTATAAGTGTTGTGGGGACTAATGAGTCCAATTTGTTTCACAATATTTTAGCATTAAATAATACTAATAGATACACCATTAAAAAATATGAACTATATTTAAATTAAATAGACATAGTAGACCAGATATTGGATAAACAAATTATGAAAACACACCTCATGTACCTATTTATAATTAAGGCTCCTAGTCATCATTTCTTGAGGATTTAATATTCATTCTCAAGACCAAGATAGTATGTAATATCCTCTATAAACATTTTTTCTTCAAAATCAATGATAGTATCAACATCTTTGAATGTTTTATCTATATGAACATGTAATATTAATAAATTTAGAAGTTGAAATAGTGGGGTAAAGATACCTTCTGAAGTTATTTTTGATCAATTAGTTGATCCTTTATATTATTTTGACTTAAAAATATATTTCATCTACCATTTCTCTATCTGTAATAACATTATTTAGTTCCATCCTTTTTTCATTAATGGTTAATTATTTTTAATAAAAAAATAAATTATAAAGGAATAAATAATTTTTGATGTGTATTTTAACATGATCAAATGGCCATGTTATGAAAGTTCCAATAACAAGTTTGACCGTGTGAATATCTAGATCATCATAAGGAACATATAGCTTAGTGTTTATATTTTGAGATACATGAATCATCATAATCACATGAAATTTTGGAAGTTCTTTGTTGTGAAGAATATCTCCTTGGATATTTTTCATTTTACACCTTGAAATAATGTGATGTGTGGTTATTGATAAGTATAAATCACAATCATTTTTCATCCTATAGAACACTAATATAGGAAAGGTGTATCTGTCTTCCTGATTCAAATTTCATAGAAATAGTTATGAATAAATTTAAGACCTCTAGTAAAGAATACCTTTAAGGGGAATGGATCACCTCAATGATGGGGTCTCTCTATGTAGTTTTTTTTGTTCTGTTGTTTCTTCTCTTTGATGTATTCCCATAAAATTCTATAACAACATAGACTGCTAATTAAGTTTTTATTCTAAAGTATTTATCTTTGTCTTCATCTCCTACATTTTCTTATCTTTATCCATTTATGCATTTATTTTCTCAAAATATGTTTGGGATGACACTCCAAAACCCACACCAATGAAGATAAAATATTATTCTGGACACTTCATGGACACTAAAAGTAGTCATTCATCAGGTATATCTTATGATGATTATTATTTCTAATCAAAATAAAAAATCTAGGAAAATAAGTAATCATTATTATGTAATATTGATTTAAGGAAAATTTATTTTTTATTATTTCATACTTACACATGATTCCCATACTTTTGTTTATTTTCATATATTAGTATTCTTACTTTATTTACATGATCCTCCTTCCATAACCTCTGTCGTTGGATAGAAATGGATTTTGATTTTGATTCATCAATATACATATAAACGAAGGAACATAATCATGTTGTTATCTCATGACACAGAAAATTATACAGTATATTTAAAATATATACCATTTGTTTCAAGTGAAGTGTACCCTATCCTTGTTTAATGTTAAGGGTGTTTCCGTCTTGATGCTTTCTATGTATTTTTAGCACACAATTATTATTTCATAAATTAAAAATTCTTAAACAAAGTTCTTAATAAATGTATATTCACATAATTTATTACCAATCACAATGTACCTAAAAATATACCTTCTCGCAAAGACAAATAAATGCATTCTATGTTACTTGGTTTATCATGTGTGTATACATCCATGTTGGGTGTGGGTTTACATTCACTTCAGTGTCCCTGAAGTGATGCTTCGTAAGAATTATCTAAAAGCCTCTATGATATATTCAAGAAAAAATTAATACAAATTTCATTTGGAAATAATCTAGTATAAATTCACACTATAAGGGATTATGAAGAGTAAATTAACATTTCATTATTTTATTTTTTTATTAAAATAAAAAAATTTATATTATAATATAACCCTAATTTATTCCCAAATTAGTGCCTTAACCATGGGAACATCATTGTTCCATGTATCTATAATAGTTAAAACATGAATTAGAGGGTTTATGCCATTATAACTAAAAAAATATAGACTTGTTGGGGTTAAAATTTTGGTCATTTTCATTCCATAAAATCTCTAATTTTATGCCTCTTCTTCTCATCCTAATAATTTTTGTAAAAACTGTTATGCTATAATGCTCCTGTTTTTTATGGGACATAGGTTATTAATTATCTTCTGTTTCCTCAACTTCAACATCATAAATATGTTGTTCCTTGGGATTGGTATCATCATATTAATAAATTTTTTATTCCTCTTCATTGGGAGAATCATAATGTTGAGAAACTCGTTTTTCCTCAGTATTGGGAGCATCGGCATGTGAAAAATCTATTATCTATAGAGGTGGTAGAACATTTAATTTAGATTATGTAAATACAGTAGGGAATAGATAATAATATGAAGTAATGAAACGTATAATACCAAAAAAATAACCTAGTTATTGAACATTATTTTTTTATTTAAAAGTTAAAGGGATTTTACCCCTCTATCAAGTATCCAAATCCCTTCATTGTGGCATCTTCTGAAATTTATGTAACACCTTGAGTTTTTATGGAACTTTTTTTGAATAAACTAAATTTTCATTTATTTCTTGTGATTCACTAAATCAAATATTCCTTTCACAGAGAATCAACTTCAAATACATTACATAAAACCAACTCAGAACAAGTTACACAGAACATCGACTTGGAATATGTTACACGCAATACTGACTTGGTATACATTATACATAACACTGATGTTTCTAAAAAACATCATTTTACAGTTATAATTATTTAAATAACATAATTATAACCTACACATTAAAATTAGTAATTTCAATTGTAATAACTAATTTTCAAATATTTTTTATAATTTTTTTATATGAATAAAGCATATTTAAAAGGAAAGATAAAAAATTTTAAAGTGCTTATATGTTTAAAAATCAAGTTTTCTCAAATAAACTGATTTTAATGTCCTTCTGTGAAAAATGATAAAATTAATTTTATAAAAATTTATGAATTTAATTTGATTAAATAAACTTCATTTTTTAAAAAATAATTCCTAAATTAGTTTAGGGCGAATTTTTGGGATTTTTCTTCGAAACTTCATTTTTTTGGATGAATAGTGAAAAATGTAGGATTTTAATTCGAAACTATTTTTTCATCTAATTTATTTATATGGTTAAATTATATTTTTAAATTTTTTGAATTTTTAATCAGATAATGTTTTTATAAATTAATCAAATTTGGGTAATAAGAACCAATTTTACATTAAAATTGGATATAAAAAACTTAGCTAACTTTTAATCATTTTTACTTTAAAAACCTATATTATCAACCAGACTACGGGATTAATTTTAAATTAATTTCTATCACTTCTATGTTTGGAAATTGGAAAAATGGATTCCATATTTTTAATAAGTGTAATTTATACTTTTTAATAATTTCAACTTATTTTTTGACCAAAAATATTACTAAATGTAATTAAAATTAATTACATCAATTAACGTAAAATTAAGATTAAATAATAACTAAACCTTAAATTTAAGACCCAAAACGACCTAGAAACTTTTCCAAAACCCATTGGTTTGCCATATTTTGACCCTATAGTCACTTTTCTAGAAAATTTACCATTATTGGATCCAGTTGCAATTTGAAAAACGTGGGGGGAATTCTCTCTTCAATAATCTACAAGAGTGTTACTCGTCCTCCACTATAAAAAGGGATCCTTTCCTCCCAAATCCTCACATATATCAAGCACATTGACTCGCCAAAAATATGATAGAATAATATCCAAAAAACCCACCTTCCTCTTAGAAGACACTCCCTAGGTATAAAGATATCCAAGGAATCCTTTTGGCACAAAACAAAAGGAGCTACCCGATTAATAGGTAACGTCTTCTCTCAAGTCATTTATTTTATTTTTTTCGTTGCCACATATTATTTATTTTATCCATGATTGTATAAAAAAAATATCCTAAATATATTACTATGTTATTATGCTAATGGTTTTACCTACACTTACACACACCTCCATATAATGGGTAACGAATATACTGTTTATGTGTACTATAAACTATCACCTTGCTAAATGATGATTGTTCAATTTTACTTACCCCCTATCATGGTGGACATTATTATGGAAAATATGTTTATATATGTCATATATTATATTTATTATATCTTTAATCTTATTTATTACTTTTTACAGCACATATCTTTTCACTTCCCATTTGGTGTTAATATGATAATTTTGTTTGAGAAAGTATGGACTATTGTCCCCTAAAAGTGAAGTGATTTGTTCACACACTATATGGAATGTATTAAGGATGGGTTCAGTGAAATTATATGATATATATTATACTGGAATAATGATATATATTTATATATACATACATATATATATATATATATATCTGTGTGTGTCACTTACCTTCGATCTTTCAAAACAACAATAAAAATGGAAACAGCGTTAACGCGGATGTACGTAGTACCGTCTCCATGAATGGTGTATTCCATTTCATACTTATATATTATATATATTATTATAATAAATATAACCTAGATATATATGATATTTATATCATGGTTTACATTCTATAATCATGATATAAGTAAAAGGACCAATAATTTTACAAATTAAGACACATACAAAGAACAAAGTGAATATTAGCCGAAGTGAAACCTTAACATATGATTGTTAATAAGAGGTTATTAAAAGGTCCTAATAAAACCGTGTATGGTATTATATATAAGAATATGTTTATCTAAAATAATTATCATAAATTTTTATTTATTATATAGGTGGACTGAATGAGTAAGAAGAGATTCAAGACACAGGGTAAGGGGATATCATCTCACTTTTTATTTTCGAGAGATACATGATATGTTCGCCACTCTATCCTTATGTTTGGTATATGTACTGACCAATATTGTATTATATTTATATTATAATTAAATTTTTGGTTATTCACATATATTTTCTATGATTTTTCTTTCAGGGGGTTTAAATTTCAAAAGTTACCAAATCGGTAGAATAGTTTTGTCTCAATTTCCCTTCTTTGAGACTCATGTTTTGTTATGCACCTAAATTCTCTTTTGATGTGTATATACTTACATTTTAAATTTTATATCATTAATTTCCTTTATTTCATGATATTTTATGCTTCATCTAATTTATTTTTCTTACATGGAGATTATGATCCCAATTTACCAGGTTATAAAATTTTATTTAGCCAATCTCATCACTTTTTGAGATTGTTTATGTGTATACATCATTTGAATAAATATTATGGTCCATATCTCAATAAAACTCATGAGTTTACTTATAATCTATTTATTCAAGATATATCCACATATTAGTACCATTTTTTTACTCTTTGGTTTTTAATATAATGTTTTTAGTAAAATCTGACCGTTCTCTCTTTAGTCGAAAATCTATTATAATCAAAAAAAATGTTTTCAAAAATGTTTCAAAAGATATTTGAAGACAATTTTAAAGTAAAAAAGGATTTTAAAGAGATTTTATGGTTTTCAATTCTTCCTTTATAATTTTTTGAATCAATTTTCAAGGGAAAAGATTTTCAAAAAAGATTTATGTTTTAAAAATCATTTTCAATGAAAAAAATGATATTTTCCTCATGAATTGTGTTTAAAAGTTCTTTAAAAATTATTCACCGTCTAATATAACATCCATTGGTGTTAATAATTAATTTATGGGTAAATAATTCAATTGTTCCATTCATATTCTTTCTCTGAATGGTTTATGTTTTTATGGCATGATGTCGATTAAACATGTTTCTCTTTCATGGGTTATATGCTTTTGAAACATGGTTCCTTTCATGGGTTATATTTATGATGAAATGATTATTAAACCTTTCTCTTCCCACAGGTTTTGATATTATTACATGTTTATAATACCCATTTCATTTCATTGGTTATGATATGATTATTTATGATCTTGCATCACATGTATGTATGGTTTCATCATGAGATGGGTGGGACTTATATCTCCCTCTAATGAATTGGGTAAAGATTTATATCTCATGAGATAGACAAATATGGTCTTGGTAATGAACCTTGGAAAAAATTATGGCCATGGGAGTGTACCATGACTCGAAAGATTTTATGAGGAGTGAACTCACACTACCAATATGCACATGGGAGTGAACCATGACTACCGATATGGTATTGAGAGTGAACCTATAATACCTAGATGGTCTTGGTAGTGATTAATTGGATACTATGGAAATCATATTATATTCTTATGTGTCTACTAAAAATCCATGTTTTATTCCTACGATATGATTTCATGTATTACGTTCTTTATTTCTTTATGCTTCATGTCTTATTAACTACCAATATTTATTCCAAGATTCAAATTTATTATCATTGATATGTAGGGTATGATCTTATATTTTCTTGATCATGTTCTCATACCATTATGCTCATAATTATTCTTACATGCCTACCTTGTTTACCTATACTTAGCATCTAATCTCACCCCTTTTTATGTTTCCTTTCCCCTAGTTATGAATATCAATATTATGTTTGATGTGTTAAGAATGGTAATAGTCATGAAAAAACCTTGTCGGAGATAATGTATCTCTCTTCTGAACCAATTTTTATGTTTCTAGGTTTCCAAAGGAAATATACTAGTATGGTCATCATGTGTTAGTTTTTTAATGTTTTATGTATTCCAAAAAAATATTTAATGTTAATGTATATCAAGAATGGGTCTCTATAGTTGGTATCAGAGGAAAGTTTTAGTTAAACTTTTGAATCTAGGATGAGAAAATCTTAGTGATAACCCTAAAGAAACACCTATGGATAAGTCTAAGGATAAAAAAAGTGTAAGATAATTTCATAAAATTTTGGTAAAGGATAGAGTGATTGTTTTCCTATAAATACATCCGAGTATGGATACTACAAGTGGATGTGGATTTGGAACAAATGTAACTAGGGGTAAAAACTCTGACAAGATGTTCTGGGCCTGACTTAGGGTAATCTGGTACATGATAATAGGCCTTGCTATATAGCTGGTTGGACACTCTTGGGGTATATGCTTTGAAAATTCACAAAATCTTCATGAACCATCATGAAGTATTGATAAATAAGTTGTATATTAATAACCTAGGATAAACCTAAGGTTTAATAGATTAAGTAAAGTGTCATAACATAGAAATCCAATAGGTGAATTTTCATGATTATGTGTTTCTTCGTTATGATAATTGTTTCTTACTCTATGATTTTGGTTTTTGTCAATGGTTGGAACTGTAAGGATCTAAATTAATGGTGATTGTGATAGAAAATGCAATTATTATCCTCATGTGGAATTGAATTTTATGGGAGATGGAATGAAAAATCTCATTGTTATGCTCACATAGCTTCCTCAAGCTTTGAATCATGGTGGACTTAAAAATAATAAAATGAGGGAAAACATTATCTTTAGTCTTTCATGAGTTAATTACCACCTTATTTCAAATGTTATTTTGATCTACTTATTTATTAATAATGGATTAGTTTTACTAAAAAGATATTATACATTCTATAGTGTTCATATCATGAGAAATTCATTCTATTTGTTTATTGGTTTGAAGGAGAAGAAGATCAGTGGTGGACTCTAATTAAGAATATGAGGTAGAAATGTGAGATTGACTCCATGGACTGGGATTAGTTAAAGAACTTATTTTTAAATAGTTAATTTCCTCATGTTCTTCTTACCAAGATGGATATATACTTCCTTGAGTTGAAGCAAAGGGATGATGAATCTTTTGGTACCTATGAGGACAATTTTACAAGACATCTGAGGTATGCTTTAGGAATTATCATCCAACCTAAAAGTAAATTTGATAGGTTCTTTAGTGTCTTAAATCCAAGTCTTAGAAGGGAATTTTCCATAAGAGACTTTTTTATCTATAAATAGATTTTGAGTTTTGAAATCATTGTTGAAATGGAGGTTGGAGTCATATATCAATCTCATGGTTTTGATAAGAAGAGGCAGATAGAGTTTAAAGGAAAATCAAAAAACTGTGAAGAGAATAAGTTGATCTTCCCTTTATTCTCTAAATGTGGGAATAATCATAGAGGAAATTGCCTTAAATGGTCTAGTAAATGTTTTAAGTATGGAAGGGAAGTTCATTGGGCATTTGATTTTTGAATTTATGGAAAGAAGTTAGCTAACATTTCAAATAGGGAACAAGTGACACAAAATTATCCCCCCATGATTCAGTACTACAAGTGTAAGGAGAATGGGAATTATTCTAACCAATTCCAAGCCTAAGGGCTTGTGATGATGATCGACGCCAGCAACCTCTTAAGCTGAGGGATAAGAGGGAAATCACATGAAATCTCTATTTCTAATGAGGGGTGCGATAAGGACCTGATGAATGGTACACTTACCATCTACTCTAGAACTTCTAATGTAATATTTGATTCTCCATCTACCCACGCTTTCATATATAAAGAATTTTATAAGGGTGTTAATATTCCACCAAAATAGTTATATGTGGAATTATCAGCACAAAACCCTAATGGTATGATGATTGCATCTCAAGTATATGATTCCTATCTGATTGAATTTAATAGGAATGTGCTTCCATGAAATCTTTTCATTCTTCCTTTGGTTTAATTTTATTTCATCTTAGGCATGGATTGGCTTTCTCTACCTAGATCCTATATTAATTATCATGGAAGGGAATTTAATTTTGATATTTCAAACCCTCCTATTGTAACACCCCGACCTGAGTTACCCAGAGTCAGTGCATTATTGCATAATATTGGCATGATAAAAGTAATCAAGTCCTGAAGGACCGATCTGTTTAGTATTCTTGGAAACAAGATACATACATAAGTTCAACATTAAAACTTGAAAAGAAATACAACACTAATTTATTTCAATAGAAACATCCAAGCCTCTTAGATATGCCTACATGTAACTCATAACTAACTTCTTCAAATCCTGGGAAAATGAAACATAAGAAAGGAGTGAGCTCAAATTCTCAGAAAGAGTAAGCAGTACAGTGTAAGATAACATAAACATTAGGCATGGTGAATAATTAAAGACACATGCCTTTACAGATAATAAACATGAATACTTTATGGCAGGAATATGAGATGAGTAAATAATTCCATAATAAAACATATTCATGGGTATTCTACCAGTCGAATAACCATATGAACCATCAATATTATTTTCATAATGAGTGAATTTATAATGTCGTACATTCTGAAACATTTTTTCAATGCCTCGGCCAAGACGTCTAAAAATGATTAAGGCCTCGGCCAAAACGATATATCAAAATTTGGAAAGGCCTCAGCCAATTCAACATATAATTGTCTCAAGAGACATACCGATACACCAAGGAGCTATAGTGAGCTCCACCCATCACTTACTAAGCCCAATACATTCCTCATATGAAAAGTTTAAAACATAACATAAACATTCATTTTAAAACTTGCATAGGAAATGACAATACTTTAACCATAAACCATGAATGTTATAAAAATAACACATCCACAGTCAAATATATCCCAAAACATTCAATATAGTATGGAAGATTTGTATCATAATAAATCAACTTCAAACGAGTTTAAAATCTATCAAAGGATGTTGACAAAGATGAAAATGATTTGTAAAACTCTTTGAGAGAAATATCCCTTTTTTATGAAAACATTTGAAAGTCACACAATTTAAAATGGATGAAATTTAAAATATATTTTTGAATAAAAGTGTCCCATACCACTTTGAAACTTTTTGAAAAGAATTATCATTTAAAAATATTCATGTCCATATAAATAATCCTTAAAATCATTTTGAAAACATGGACATTAATTAAAAGGATTTAGAAAGATAAATATTTACAACATTTAAAACGATGATATAGTTTAATAGAACCTCCCATAAAACTTTAAAATATTCCTTCTGAAAACATTTTTATGAAATATGGGTATCTATGATAAATATGTCCCAGTAAATACTTACACATAAATAATCTCAGATAATAATGAGATTGAGGAAATAACTCTTACCATGCACTTTCCTTTGGTCGAGGGTACATTTAACCTCTTTTATAATGACCATAGTATGTTATTAAATTATACCAGAACCATATTTATATTTATTATATGATAAATGATTCATTTATGACTTTATACTACCCATTTAATAATGATTTCCATGTTAAATAAAAAGTTTGGGTAATAATCCCATTCTTTATCATATGTGTTTTGACTTGTTATTCTTGATCGTATCATTTAGATCACGATTTACATACTACTAGTATATAAAAAATTAGTTCTATATCATATATATTTAGAATATAAATATGTATAATAGATAGATAAATGAAATGTAAAACACCATTTATGGAGACGGTATGTCGTACGTAAGCATAAACGTTGTTTCTGTTTTCATATCGTATTGAGTGAAAGTAAGTGAATAAGATATATGCAAGTACATACATACATATATATAT
Organism: Viscum album; assembly: GCA_963277665.1. Taxonomy (NCBI): domain Eukaryota; kingdom Viridiplantae; phylum Streptophyta; class Magnoliopsida; order Santalales; family Viscaceae; genus Viscum; species Viscum album. Next base: position 1,121,930,503 of record OY728120.1, read on the forward strand.
ATATTAAGTAGCATTATTATTTCATATATTAAATACTTATTAAAAATATATATTTTTATAATCATCATTGAATGGTGAATGTGGAAATGAATCTCATCGAGTCGTGCAGATGGAAATCTGTACGTATGCACAAGTGACAATATCATTATATTGATGGTAAAATCTTATGTAATTGGATGATATATAATATATAAATAATAATTAACATGTTATATTTACTATTAACATCAGTTATACTCGTTATTATACCCATCCAAATAATGAAGTGTTTGAATAAAAAATTACACCACGACGTGGAGACGGTAAGCCATACGTGCGCATGTATGGTGACTTTGTCATTTATAGGATGGATAGAATAACTAATATGGTTGTACCATATTTATAGTAATATCAAATTATTTATTATGTACTGGATTTATTATTTTTTTATGGAAACAATAAATAAAGAGGAAGTGGAAGAAGAAAAGAACTTGAAAAAGGGCGGTGAAATTATTACCTCTTCCTTAGGTGTTTCCTTTTGAGTTGATCAAAAAGGATACTTGGGTTGGATTTTTCATCAAATTAAGGAATCTAGGTTTATTTAATGGAAGTTGGGAGGATATTTGGTCAAGTTTTGGCTAATACAAATGGATTTTGAGGTGTGATTTTGAGAGAAGGGGAAGTACCCTTTTATAAGAGAGGCGGGGGTCACTTTAGAAAAAGCTTGAAATATTATTTTATAATAAAATAATTTTCGTTTTCTAATGGATCAAAAATTATTTATTTCAATGATAATGTTGTTATGGGTCTAAAACCACTGAACCAATTGGTTTTATACAGGTTTAGGTAACCATATTAAACTTATTTTTAGATTTAACTCTTAGTTAAATAGTTTTACTTTTACCATGTCTTCTGGTATTCTTACACTATATGGTTAATAAACTTACTCTAAACATCTAAGAGAACATAAAGTGTTCCATTAATGAAATATATAATATTATTTAAGCCCTTTGTCCGAACCTTATATTTTTAGTAATATTATATAATTTAATAATATTATATTGGTTTTAAAACCTCATTTATGTCAATTTTGACACTATTTAGTATTTTTTATTTTTAAAGTCATCAAAACTTTATTAATTTTAAAAATATATATTTAATCAATTCTAAAATGTCATATTCACCTATAAATTTTTTTTATTTCATAAAAACTTTGAAATTATATTTAATTTAATATTTATAATACCATTTATTTGATTCTTTCATTAATAAGGTAATTAATGCATCATCATTGTGTCATATATAAATTTAATTATTAATGTATAAAATTTATAAATAAAATAAAATTATCTCGGAAATATTTTTATCTTTATAATTAATATTTATAGTCAAAAATACAACTTATATTACACCTTGTAAAAAATGTTTTACTAAAAGATATATGTTTATGTCATTTTTGTCTTTACTTTAAATTAATTAATACAAAGTGTCATTATCACTCCCAAGGGCTCCAAGTGGTGCCCAAATAGACTTAGAGATGCCCATGGTCTTACATGTATCAACCAATAGGAATATAATACATGTTAGGGTAATTTAACATTATTATAATAATATTTTTTTACCCTTATTTACCAGATTTACTCTTTAACCATGGTAAAAAAATATTTCCTGAAGTAAATATTCATAATATCTAAAAATAAAGGTTTCCTATTTAAACAATTTGGACCTCTTAATTCCAAATATGGAATCAATTTTTTCAAATTAAAAACACATAATAGGCAGAATTTAATTTAAAATTAATTCCCATTTGCAAAACAAAAAAGCGTGTTTTTAAGAAATAATATCTATCAAAAGATTAACACTTGTTTATGTCCAGTTTAAATGTGAAATTACATCCAATGATATAACATATATTACTTGATAAAAATATTATCTAATGATACATTAAAACCACTCAAATTTATAAGTTAACACTATAAATTATTTCAATTAAAAAAGTTGTTTTTAATTAAAATTTAGTATTTTTTACTATTCATTAAAATATGAAAGTTATCAGAAAAGTACCAAAAATGTATCCAAACTAAATTGTTATGTCCTGATTCTAAATAATAATTTAATTTCATTAAATTTAATATATAAAAGTGTCAAATATTTTTTTTAAAAATGGTTCTCCATTAAAAGGCGGTAAAATTGCTTTTTTTAATACTTCTTTTATCTGAAAAATTGAATTTGTTCTTATATTATGTCTAAAAAACATAATATGGATGTTAAAATTATATTCAGTATATAAAATTCAAAATCCAGTTAATACTATTCATATCCTCTTTTTGAATGACTTGTTTGGTAAGTCGTGATGCATTAGAACTTAATGTTGCGTGTAGCGCAAGTTATTGAATTTCTTTGAAAAGATAACGTACTATGAAATCTTGGGGTGTTACACCTATGATCATCTATCCATTTGATGATAAGTATGAAATTCCTATAGATATTACATCTAGTGTATGGGTATTTATTCCCATTCAAAAGGGTTGTTTATCTCAAATGTTTGGGGAGAGAATCGACATCGATGATATGTCTATTGTTCCGGATTTTGTGGATGTATTTCTGGAAGAGCTGCCTAGTATTCTACAAAAATGAGAATTTGAGTTCTCAAGAGAACTTATACCTAGTTACGCACCAATATCAAAGTCTCCATATAGAATGGATCCAATTAAATTGTTGGAATTGAAAAATAAACTCCAAGAAAAACTTGATAAAGGATTCATTCAGCCAAGCGTGTCACCTTAGGGTGCACCATTTCATTTTTTGAAAAAGAAATATGGATCAATGTGACTCTATATTGACTATCGGGAGTTAAACAAGATCACAATCAATAAAAAGTATCAAATTCCCCATATTTATGACTTGTTTGATCAATTGTGTGGATATCAATATTTTTTCTAGATTGACCTTCATTCTGGATATCATTAATTAAGGGTCAAGAAAGAGGATATACCCAAGACAGCATTCTATACAAGGTATTGACACTATGAATATATAGTGATTCATTTTGGTCTTAGTAATTTCTTTGCTATCTTCGTGGATTTAATGAATAGATTCTTTAGAGATTACCTCAATCAGTTTGAGGTAGTCTTTATAAATGATATTCTTATATATTCAAAGTGAAAGGAAGAGCATGAAGATCACTTGAGAATAGTAATAATATCCTTAGGAAGGAGAATCTATATGAAAAATTTACAATGTGTGTATTTTGGTAGCAAGAGGTTTCATTTTTTGGATCACATAATCTCAAGATATGGTACATTAGTAGATCTATCCAAGATGGAGGCTATTGAATGCTGGACTAGACTAACCATGGTGAGTTAGATCCCTAGATTTCTTGGTTTAGATGGATATTATCAAAAGTTTTTAGAAAATTTCTAATGACTATTTAATCTTCTGACCAAGTTAACTCAGAAGGGTGTCAAGTTCCTCTAGACAGATAAATGTGAGGAAAATTTCAAGGATCTAAATACATGGTTTGTCATTGCACACGTTCTTACATTACCCTGTAGTGGAGAAGGGTTTGTAAACTTTACTGATGCATCTAATAAGGGTTTGGTATGTGTTATTATACAGAATAACATGGTTATCACTTATGATTCATGTCAATTGAAGATTCATGATAAAATTACCCAACTCATGATTTGGAGTTAGCATTGGTAATTTTTTTCATTAAAGATGTGGATGCATTACATTTATGAAGAAAAGTGGGATATATATACTGATCATTAAAGTATGAAATTTATATTCACATAGAAGGATTTTAAAATGTTTCAGAGAAGATTGTTATAATTTATAATGTATCATAAATTCTCAATACATTACCTCCCTGGAAAAGTGAACAAGGTGGCTGAATATTTGAGTCAAAAGGATCATGTTAGCTTATCCATGATGAGGATCACAAAAGATCCAATATTTCTGGATTTTCAAAGGATAGAGTTGGAATTCCTAAAGGTAGGGTAAAAATATTATCTTTATCAAATGAATGTTAAACCCTCTATCAAATTTAATATTAAGGAGGTGTAAAATAAAGATGAAGAGCTGCAAAATAAAGTCAGGAATGTTCCTATGTTTAACCATGATTGGGATGTAATGATAAGTTTTAGGAATCGTGTATGTGTTCCTTCCATACCATATTTTAATGATCTATTAGGGTAATATCACAGTTCTTCATTCTCTATTCATCCTATAAGTATGAAGATGTATACGGGATTGAAAGAATACTTTTGGTGGGATGGCATGAAGAGAGATGTCACAAATTCTGTATCTTGGTGCTTGGTATTCCAACAAGTTAATGAAAAAAAGTTATAATGTTATATTGAAACCATTACCCATACTAGAATAGATATTGGATAACATCACTATATATTTTTTATTGGACTACACAAAACCTCTCAAAGGTTTAATTCTATATTTTTGGTATTCGATCACCTTACTAAGTCATCACACTTCATCACTATCAGAGAATAATTATATCTAGATCGGCTTTCTAGGATATACATTAAGGAAGTGGTAAGGTTTCATGGAGTACCACATTCCATTGTATCAAAACAGGATCAAAGGTTTACCTCAAAATTATAGTGAAGTCTTCAGAAAGAACATGATACAAAATTGAGTTTCAGCACTACATGTTATCCTCAAATAGATGTCAAGTCTGAAATAACCATTCAAACCCTAGAGGATATGTTGAGATCTTGTTCTCTGTATTTCAAAGGTGGTTGGGATCAATACCTTCCTCTAGTTAAGTTTTCTTACAATAATAGCTTTCACTCGAGAATTCATATGGAACATTATGAACCCCTTTATGGGAATAAATGTAGATATCCAATGTTTTGGGATGAATTTTGAGAAGGAAATCTATTGGGACCTGAGATTTATAAAGAAATGGTTGAGAATGTTAGAACTATTCCACAACATATCAAGGTAGCTCAAATTTGGTAGAAAAGTTATGTTTATAACCATCGACATGATCAATAATTTGAAAATGGTGAAAAAAAAAATTCTATAAATCTCACCTTGGAAGAAGCTTATGAGATTTGGGAATAAAGGGGAAATAAGCCCAAGGTATATTGGTCCCTTTGAGATTCTTGATCGTATCGTTATGGTAGTCTATCACTTGAAATTTCCTCCAAATCTCTCTCAAGTCCATTATGTGTTCCATGTATCTTTCCTATGGAAGTACATACCTGACCCTTAACATGTACTAAACAAAGAGGTTATATACCACTATAGCACAATCTTTCTTACTAGTAACAACCAATTGAAATTCTAGACTGATCGGAGAAAGTTCTATGAAACAAGACCACTCAACTGTTAAAAGTTTTATAGAGAAATCACTAGTTAGAGAAATCTAAGTGGGAGCTTGCGTATATAATGAAGAAGAATTATCCTCATTTGTTTTTAAACAAGTGATAAATTTCATGGGAGAAATTCATTTTAAGGGGGGTAAAATCTAACACCTCGAGTTTTTATATACCTTTTTTCGAATAAATTAAATTTTCATTTATTTATTGTGATTCACAAAGTCAAAGATTCATTTCACATGGAACCAACTTAGCATACATTACATGGCACAAAATCAGAGTACGTTACATGGTACATCTATTTGGTTTATGTTACATTCAACACCGACTTGACATACATTAGATGCAACACTGATGTTTCTACAAAATATCATTTTGCTATAATAATTATTTAAATGAGATAATTATAACATAGCCCTTAAACATAGTAATATGAATAGTAATAAATACTTTCCAAATATTTTCTATAAATTTTTTATATAAATAAAACATATCTATAGTGAAAGATATACTTTTAGGTAAAGTCCTTATAAGTTTAAAAATCTCATTTTCTCAAATAAATAGCTTTTAATACCCTTATGTGAAAATAATAAAATTAATTTTAGAAAAATTTATAGATTTAATTTGACTAAATAAATTTAATTATTTAATTTATAATTTCATAATTATCTTAGGGTGAATTTTTGGTATTTTTCTAAGAAACTTCATTTTTGGAATAATAGTGAAAAATACATGATTTTAATTCAAAACTGATCTTTCATCTAATTTATTTATAAAGATAAATTATATTTCAAATTTTTTTCAAAGTTTAATTAGAGATATTTTTATCAATTAATCCAATTTGGGTAATTTGAATCTATTTGACATTGAAATTGTATATAAAAACCTTAGCAAACTTTTCATCATTTTTACTTTAAAAACCCTCATTGTCGACCTAACTACGGGATTAATTTTAAATTAATTTCTACCACTTTTATGTTTTGGATTTGGAAAAATGGATTCCACATTTATAATCAGAATAATTTATAATTTCTAATAAGTTCAACTTAGTTATTTATCAAAAATATTACTGAATGAAATTAAAATTAATTACATCGATTAAGGTAGAATTAAGCTTTACTAAGGACTAAACCTTAAATTTAAGACACAAAACAACCTATAAACATATAAAAGACCCATTGGGTGTCTATATTTAAACCCTATATTATTTTTTATTGACTATTTACTAATATTTTATCCACTTAAAACATGAAAAACGTGAGTGGAATTCTCTCTTCAAAACTTTTCAAGAGTGTCACTCCTCCACTATAAAAAATGATCATTTACTCCCAATTCCTCACACATATCAAGCCCATTGTATCAACCAAAATATTCTCAAATAAGATCCCAATTTTACTACCTTTCTCCTATAATCCTCCCATTTGGTATAAAGTTATCCAAGGAATCCTTTTGGACCAAACCAAAAGGAGTTACCTGATTAAGAGATAATGTCTTCTCTCAAGTCCTTTCTTTTATTTTCTATCTCCACCCCCTACCCTTTATTTTTTATTCTTATATAAAAAACAGTTATCCTAAATATACTAGTATGTTTTTAGGCTAATTTTTCTACATACACTTTCACACACCTCCATCTAATGGGTAACGAACATACTGTTTACATGTGTGGAAAAGCACTTCCACTGTAAATGATGATTATTCAATTTTCATTACCACCTCTCATAGTGGATAAAGGAAACATTTTTTATATATGTAATGTATTATATTTATTATTTATTTAAGCTTATTTTTTACTTTTTACAATACATATATTTTTACTTTCTATTTGGTATTTATGTGATAATTTCATTTGAGGAAGTGTGGACTACCACCCCCTCAAAGCTATGTGATTCATTCACAAACTACATCGAACTTATTAAGGATTGGTTTAGTAAAATTAAATGATATATATTATACTAAAATAATGATATATATATATATACACATATTTCACTTACCTTATTTCCTTTAATATGACAATAAAAATAGAAGTAGCATCCATGCATATGTACCACTTGCCGTCTCCGTGAACGGTATATTATATTTCATACTTCTATATTATTTAGATAATTATAATACACATATTCTGGATATATATGATATTGATACATAGTTTTACATTCTGTAATATTTATATGAGTATAAGGACCAATAATATAACAAATTAAGGCACATACGAAGAACAAATCGAATATTACCTGAAGTGAAATCCTAACATAGGATTGTTAACAAGCGGGTAATATAAGGTCATAATAAAACCATATATGGTATTATATATAATAATATGGTTCTATAAAAGATTTATAATAAACTTATATTTATTATATAGTTGGTTTGAATGATTATGAAGAGATTCAAGACACAAGGTAAGGGGATTTCATCTCACTTTTTATTTCCGTGAGATATAAGTTATGTTCACCACTCTTTCCTTTTGTGTCATATGTGTACTAACCATATTTTATTCTATGTATCTTATACTTAAAAAAATTTATATTCATATATCATTTCTATGATCTTTATTTTATGGGATTTAAGTTTCAAAAGTTACCAAATCGGTAAAATATTTTTTGTCACAATTTTCCTTCTTTGAGACTCAGGTTTTGTTATGAACCTAAACTCTCTTCTGAGGTGTATATAATTCCATTTTACCTTTTATTTCATGAATTTACTTTCCCTAATGATATTTTAATCTTCATTTAATTTATATTTCTTACATGGATAGTATGATCCAAAGCTACCAAGTTATAAAAGTTTATTGGGCCAATCACATCGCTTTTTAGAGTATTTTTATTTATGATTACTTTGATGAACTATTATGATCAATATCTTAAGAAAACTCATGAGTTTCCTTATATTCTATTTATTAAATATATATCCATGTATTAGTACCAATTTTTCACTCTTTTTACTTAAGATAAAGTATTAAATAAAATATGATCGTCTCTCTCTTCAATCTAAAATCGATTGTATTCAAAAACCATGTTTTAAAAAATGTTAACAAAAATGTTTTCAAAAGATCTTTGGAGACCATTTTCAAGGAAAAATAATTTCAAAAACGTATTATGGTTTTCAATGATTATTTTATAAGATTTCAAAGCTATTTTCAAAGAAAAATGTTTTAAAAAGGTTTAATTTTTGAAAAATTTTGTTCAATACCAAAAGAATATTTTCCTCAGGAAATGTTTTTAAAAGTTATTTCAAAATTATTCTTCATATAAGATAACATCCATTGGTGTTAATAATTCCATTGTGGGTAAAGAATTAAATTTTTCCATTCATATTCATTCTTTGAATGGATTAAGTTTTTATGACATGATGTTGATGAAACCCATTTCTCTTTAACAAGATATATGCTTTTGAAACCAACTTCTTTTCATAGGATATGTTTACAATGAAATTATTAGGAAACCTACCACTTTCCACAAGTTATGATATGATTGCATTTTTATAATACCCATTTTATTTCATGTGATATGATATGATTATTTATGATCTTGTGTCACATGTATGTATGATTTCATTATGAGATGGGTGGGACCTATATCTCTCTCAGAGGCATTGGGTAAAGATTTATATCTCATTAGATAGACTAAGATGGTCATAAAAATAAACATTGACTACTAGGATGGCCATGGGAGTGAACCACGACTACCAAGATAGTATGAGGAGTGAAATCATGCTACCAATATTTCCATGAGAGTAAACCATGACTGTCAATATAGTGTGGGGATTGAACCTATACTACCAGGATGGTCTTGGCCATGATTTCTTGGTTACTAGGGAAATCATATTATAGGCTTATGTGTCTACCACAATTCCATGTTTTATTCCTATATTATTCTTTCATGGATTACGTGTTTTATTTCCTTATGATTCATGTCTTATGAACTGCCAATATTTATTCCATGATTCATGTTTATGATATTTGATATACATGGTATGATCTTTTGTTTTGTTGATCATGTTCTAATACCCTTATGCTCATGATTATGCTTACATGTCTCATTTGTTTACCCTTAATGAGCATATCTACTCACACATTTTTATGTTTCCTTTCCCACAGGTTATAAAGATAGTTATTATGCTTGATGTGTCTAAGAAGGGTGTTATTCATGAACAACCTAGTGGGATATAATTTATCTCACTTATGTACCAGTTTTTATGTTTCCATGTTTCCAAAGGCACTAGACTAGTATGGTCTTCATGCGTCTGTTTGTGTAATGTTTTTTGTATTCTGAAAAATTTATGTAATTTTAATGTATTTCAATACTGGTTTACTATAATATAAGACCCCATATACATTTGGGAAACCAAAAAATTATTATAAAATCATAATAAAAGGGTTATGTTTAGTTGAATTGACATCCGAACCTTTAGTGGTTTTGGTCGATAATAAAATAATTGACCTCTTTCTGTTTGCAGGATTAGGGACATAATATACTTGTACTAACTATGATGAAAATATTAATGGTTTTTAATTATACCCACAATTACTAAAATACACTTTAATGAATCTCAATTCATTAATTTTAACTTCACTCTTGTTACCAACCCACTCGCATTAAAAAAATGTCACTTGGAATTTTTTATAATCCAACTCCCATATTTTTTCACTGATGCCAAAGTATGAAATATTCACAAAAATTATAATTTTATCCTTGGTACCAGATGAATTCATCACCTCATCCATAAGTTTAGCTCCAATATTTTTCAAGGTACTTTATTCATCACGTTCTTTTGTTTATAGAATATTGCCATTATAAGATAATACAAGCACACTTGGTCCATAGGTTGGATATCGAAGTCATTCAAAAATTGAAATCATATTTGAAGTTGAATCCTAAAAAATATGGTCTAAAAAACATCCTATAAACATCAAAATATGTGTATTTGATATCCATATTTCATCTTTTAATGGATTAAAATTCCTATGAATTACATTCTGGGTTTCAATATATGGCGCAACCTCTAAAAGTTTATGTAAAACATAAATTTGATCATGCTCCCGCTCTGTAATAGTGATTATAAAAACATCTATTCTAATATTTGATTCACCCAAAAGTTTTCTAATGTGGTGAGATTTTTGTATACCAATTCTATCCACATCAGATAGTTAATCATAATATAACTCAATAGCTTCCTCAATAATATATCACTCCACAATATAACCTTCTCTTAGAAATTGATTTTTGACATACCATTTCAAAATATTCATATACCATTCAATGTGGAATATCTATCTATAATATATAGGACCACATAATAGAATCTCCTTAACTAAGTAAACTATCATATCAAAGAATGAGGGTGGGAATAAAATCTATGATTTACATAATATGATAGAAATTTCCTTTTCCATGGTTGAAATTTCACTTGGTATATATCTTTACTGCGTATATATTAGAAAAAGAAACAATGCTTGGTTAATTTATGATGAAAATTATTTGAAAAAAATCCAATTTAAAGCTATTGTAATTAGATTTTTCATCAAAATATGATAGTCATTTGATTTCAGGCCCGTTAATTTAAATAATTCATTGATATAATGTTCCTAAGTTTTTGATAAATACCTCACTTGGACCATTACATCATTCAGGAAGTTTAAAAACTAATACCTCTCTTTCTTGGAAAGATTGTAAGTAGATGGAGGAACAAAAGTTCACTTTTCAGCCTTCACTAGCACCAACTCTTCACATATCCCAACATCAATCATGTCCAACCTAGCCTTATTCCATCATTTATTTTTACAGGGTGAATTTAGTAACATGCCAATGACACTATCACGCGCATTTTTTCCACATGCATGACATCAAGAAAAATTTTGACCTACAAAAAATTTCAATATAATAATTCAAAACAAATGATCACTTTTTCCAGCCGTTTTTCATATGGTTTTTTAATAATGTTTTACCAAAAGTGGTGTCCATATTCTTTACTTTCTCAAAATGTTGATCACCTATTATTGGAGATAGTTTCATACCTTATTTTGAATTCCCATCAAATGATGTCATTAAATATCATTATTTATGTCATTGGGGTAGAAATCTTCGATGTCCTTGAAACATAGTCTTCGATGAATGTTTCAACCTAACTAAGTGTGTACCTTATTCAAAAATGGGACACCCTTGAGTTCCTTTAATGTTATATCCTAAAAAAATAATAAGTAGGAAAGTCATTTATTATCCCTTAAAACATGGCCCTCAATGTGAAATCATCATTTCAATAAGAATCATACAATGTAACACCTAAATACCACATTAATTTTAAATATTTTATCAATGGATAAAAAACATCAATATCATTACCTGATTGTTTTGGTCCTGATATAAGTAGAGATAAAATAACATATTTTTTCTTCATATATAACCATGGTGAAAAGATATAATTTACCAACACAACTAGCTATATATTATGATTGATTCTTTACAAACCAAAATGATTCACTCTATCTATAGATAGTGAAAGATTAAGGTTTCCCAGATAATTTCCAAATTCATGATACTTGTGATAGATATTTATCCATTGAGGAGAGTCTACTTGGTAACAAAGGTTCCCATATTGATTTATTGTGTATGTATGCTACATCAATTATCTTGTAGTGTCCACACTTCTATATAAGAATGTATTATTTCAGAGATCATACTCATTGATAGTATTCTTTGTTTAGTATCATATGTTTGGAAAGGAAGCTCATTATCTTCTGGTAGCATATCATTCAAGAGAGAAACAAGTTCAATAAAGTTATTTCTACTCCATCTGTTTCTAGATTTTACATTATATAGATTCCCTATGGATAACAATGTTGTATATTTAGTATAACCATTAGACAATGGTGTCTTTGCACAACTCATTAACTTCTGAAATAGTTTTTGAAAATCACAAACTTTCATTTCAATTTCCTCAATAAGAACATCATAATTATTAACAACTGTAACCATATCCTTGATGTGGTCTTCTTCATTGTGCACACTTTTAAGCATATCATATGATCCATAAAACAAAGTATTATCCCGATCATTAGATACATTCATTTATTCCTCAGGTTTATTCTAACATTTATAACTTTGATATATTTTGTGATGGATCAAGTGTAATTCCAAATCCTATAGACTAATTAGTCTTGAAAAAAACAATTTAAACATGGAAAAGGATTTTAGAACGGGAATATACATGATAATTTTCATAGTTAACAAACTCTTTCACCCCATCCTCATTCTCTTTTTCCATATAATTTCTATCCATCTATTTTCAATTCATATTTATCCAATCTGATTCAGTAATATTCATATTTAATAAAATAAATATATACACAGAAGGTATGATCTTAGAAACCTAAAAGGATAATATTTATATATAAATTCATATAGTAATATTATTTTATATAAATTTCTATTATTTAAATAACTTGTTAAAAGAAATAAAGACTAATAATTATATAAATTTAAAGTATTATAAAACTTATTTTTTATTATAAGAATTCACATATCTTAAATCATTCTTTTTTTTAACTGGATTCATCATGGGAGATAATTTACTCCCTATCACTATCAATGTTCATAAGAAACCAATGGATTTCTACAACTGGATAAGTATTAGGGTATATATGATAATATTTAACTATCAAAACATATGTCAAAAAAATTATTTATTTGTTAAAATGTTTCTACGGTGTTTGAAACAAAGTAATCACACTAATTATGGTTATTACATTTGTAAATTTATGAAAGATATTATATTTGAATTATTTGTTTGGTAATTATCAAAATAAAAATTAAAATATTCCATGACATTTTGAAAACAGGAAAGATTTTGGGTAAATGGGAAAATTCTATTCCTTAACCAAAATAACCCAAATTTTCAAATTTCAAACCCATAAAGAGGGTGTATTTAATCACAAAAAAATAATCAATTTTTTCATCTCTGATAATATGTATTTTTTAATTTAAATTTCATTTAAACGTAAATTATTCTAACTATTTATTTCTTTACAAATATTTAAGGTTCTAGATATTTAAATTTTTTGTTAAATATCATTCTATAATCATCCTATAATATCTATAACCTAGCATATGTTACAAACATATCATTATTTATGAATTTTTTTCAAGGATTTCCCCATGTGTGATAATTATTAAAATCTATTATAATATTTCAAGTTAATATGAATATAAAAAACCATATATTGATTGATATTTTCAATAATAAAAAGGGATATATAAAAGTATTGTAATATTATATATCTATAATCATAGTGGGTTTAATATTTCAATATTGTGGTTGTCTTCAATACATACAGATACACATGAATCATCACGTAGATCATAGGATGGAAAAGAACATAGTAATTTAAATATATGAATATACGTTTAAAATAAAATTATTAAATTCCCCATGTTTTGTTTATAATATATTTTATTTCAAATCATGATTCTAAAAAAACATAATGTAAAATAAACTAGAATGGTATATTATTTTATTTTATATCAAAAAAGTTTCTAGATCATTGATAGGTTTTTCCACATGTTCAAATTTCTTGTAGGGTAAATTATCATTTCTACCTCAAAAATAGTTAATAATTATGTATTATACTCTTATTTATCAAAATTATTTTAAGGATGTATTGACATTATATTTTATAAATTACTATCACTATGGAGTATCAAACATCCTTTCACTTTTTTATAAAGGGATTTCCTAATAATATTCATTAAAATGTGTACATCTACAATGAACATTTTCTTCTCCAATCAATTCATCCATCATAACTTATTCTCCTTGTCTTAAACCCAACTTCATTTATTTACATTCTTGCATAAAAAATACATGATATAAATAACAGAATATTCATGATCATATTTTTATATTAAAAACTATATTAATATGATATTCTTAGTTGAGCTCCATAATAAAACTAAAAACACAATAAAATATATGATTTTATATTAAAAAAAATTAGGAAAATGAAATTAGAAAAAAAATCCAAAGAAAATATAAGATTTGAAAAAATTGAACAAAAGAACCAAAACCGGCTATTTTTTGTACAATTATTATGATATAAATCTATGACACAGTGTGGTCGAAAAAGTGGTTGGTTGCTTCATGGGTTTATTTTAAAAATCATGCAAGAATATGAGAAAGCAAAGATAATTGAATCGGGTTGCAATATGAATACGGGCAAGGGAAGATGTCCAATTTAGTCTCACTTGATAATTTCAAAAAAAAAAGTTCAAGTTCTACGTGTAGACAGACTATCAAAGAATGATAGACTCACAAAAATCATATGAAACATATGAAAGATCAATTGATATTCCAGAAAAACAAGTTCGTAATTTCATACTTTTAGTTTTGAGGATTGATTTTCCAAGAGCAATTGAATTCGGCTGGAGAAATGATTAGTTTTGCAAGAGTATGAATGTGGTGCGAGGAAGAAGCGAACTGCTAGGGTTCTTTTTTAAAGCGGGTGAGGGGTTTTATCATATCTTACTGAAATAGTTCTCATAAAAGTGTGTTTTACTAGCACTAAAAACATAAGGGTTGAAAAATACCACTTTTTCTATGCTTTCTTAGCACGGATAAACCGTCACTTTTATCAATGCTAAAAAAACGCTGATAAATATGGTATTTCTTAGCACTGATAAAATATACTTTTATTACCACTTAACTTAGCACTAACAAAAAAGTAAAAAATGAATTAATAAATAATATTAATTATATAAATAAAAAAATTATTAAAAATGAACTATTATAAATATTTAAATTAC
The DNA here is from genome assembly GCA_963277665.1 of Viscum album. Taxonomy (NCBI): domain Eukaryota; kingdom Viridiplantae; phylum Streptophyta; class Magnoliopsida; order Santalales; family Viscaceae; genus Viscum; species Viscum album. The sequence continues at coordinate 1,121,945,624 of OY728120.1, forward strand.
AAAATAATTAAAAAATGAATTAAAATAGATTAATTATATAAATTATAAATATATTGAAAATATTAAAACTTAATAAATAAATATGTATAAATAAGTTCATATTATAATAAAATTAATAAATAATATTGAATGGATGAATATTAAAAATGAAGAAATAAATTTGAATAAATTAAAAAAATATTAAAAAAATGAATTCATAAAATTAATTACATAAATTAAAAACACATAAAATTGAATGAAAACGAATAAATAAATAATATTAATTATATAAATAAAAAAACTATTAAAAATGAATAATATTAGCTATTTAAATCACAAAAATATTAAAAAATACATTCAAATAAATTAATTATATGAATTTCAAACATATCAAAGATATTAGAACTTAATAAACAAAAATGAATAAATATTATTCATATAAATTACAAAATATTGAAAATATTAAAACATACTAAATAAATATATATAAATAAATATTTTAAAATATAATTATTTAAAAAAATAAAAAATGAAAAAATAATATTAATTAAAATAATATTAAAAATGACTAAATAAAATTTAATAGATTACAAAACTATTTAAGAAAATGAATTCATAAGATTAATTACATGATGTGTAAACACATACAAAAATGAATAAATAAATAATATAAATCATATAAATATCAAAATTATTAAAAATGGATAATAATAAAAATTTAAATTTAAAAAATATTTAAAAATGCATTTAAATAATATAATTTTATAAATTTTAAACATTTTAAAAATATTACAACTTTATAAATAAAATTGAATAAATATTAATCATATAAATTACAGACATATTGAAAATATTAAAACTTAGTAAACAATTTTGTCTAAATAAATGTTAAAAAATAAATGAATTCCAAAAATATTACAAATTAATAATTATTAAAAATGAATAAATATTATTAAATGGAATAATATTAAAAATAGATAAATAAATTTGAATAAATTAATAAAAATAAAAAAAATGAATTCGTAACATAAATAACATGAATTACAAACACCTAAAAATTTAATAAAAATCAATAAATATATAATATTAATTATATGAATAACAAAATTTTTGAAAATAAATTATCTTGACTATACAAAAAATATTAAAATTAAAATGAATTTATAGAAATTGACTATATAAATTTCAAACATATTAAAAATATTAAAACCTAATAAATTAAAATGAATAAATATTAATCATATAAATTACAAACATATTCTAAATATTAAAACTTAGTAAATAAATATGAATAAATTTTTAAAAACAAATAAATTCCAAAAATATTAAAAATTAATAAATATCAATAATGATAAAAATTAAATGAAATAACATTAAAAATGAATAAATAATTGAATAAATAACAATAATATTTAAAAAAGTGAATTCATGACATTAATTACATGAATTGCAAGCGCATAAAAATGAATGAAATTCAATAAATAAATAATATTATTATTGTTAATTAGTGACGTATGTATTTTTTTGATTGTATATAAAAATGTAATTAATTATTAACTTTTAAATAAAATTACATACATGTGCATGCACATACATACACATACATATGAATTGACATACATATACACATACATACACATACACTTACACACATATACATACACATACACATACAAATAAACATATATACAAATTACATACATGTATGTATACACATACACATACAAACAATTACATACACATACTACATAAACATGCGTACATATACACATACCCATACACATACACATACACATACACATATAGATAGGCATACACATACACATGTACACATACACATACACATACACATACACATACACATACACATACACATACACATACACATACACATACACATACACATACAAATAAAAATACTCATACTCATACACATATTGATGCACATACACATACACATACACATACACATACACATACGCATACACATACACATATGCTTACACTTACATACACATACACATACACATACGCATACACATACACATATGCTTACACTTACATACACATACACATACACATACACATACACATACATATGTACACATACATACACACATACACATACGCATACACACATACATATGTATGCATACATTCACATACACATACACATATATACATACCCATACACATACACATATACATATACACATACACACATACGTACGCATAGACATACATATGTACACAAATACACACACACATACACATGTACACATACACACATAGTCATACACATACACATACACATGAATGTGCGTATACATACACATACATGTATGTATACACATACACATACATATAATTACATACACATGCATGCGCTTACATACACATACATATGCATACATACACATACTGCATAAATATACATACACACATACATACACATACACATAAACATACACAAACATATACATGCATGTACATCCACACACACACACATACAAGTATATATGTATATAAAAATGCACACATACATACATACATGTACGCACAGAAACACATGCACACACACACAGCACAACACATGCATACGCATACAACACATACATACAAAAATATACAAACGACTACATACATCCACATACATGCATATGCATACATATACATATAAATATATATAAGTATATTTTAAATTATTTAATATGAATATAAATATATAAATTCTAATATAAATCACATATTTAAATAAATATATTCAATTATATATTTATATAATTTTTTAAATACAATATTAATATATCATATTTATATTAATTATATATTTTTTTGAAATAAATGTATATAAATGTACTATTAATTTTGTTTATTGATTTGAGTAAATTTGATAATTTTTTATATTTAAAATTATGAAAATAATATTGCTACAAATTTTTTATTATAATTCATATATATAATATTTATACATTATTTGTACGTCTATATATATATTAAATTATTCACTATGTCCTTTATCGATTCTAAGAAAAGCGCTGATAAAGTGGCACCTTTATTAGTATTAAAAAAAAGCACTGATAAACAGTACTCTTTTCTTAGTGCTTTTTTTAGATCTGATAAAAGTGGCCTTTATCAGTGCTTTTATCTAGTATTGATAAAATTCCCCCCTTTATCAGTTCTTGTTATTTAGTACAAATAAAATTGAGCATCAAATATCATGTGATCTGTAGTAGTGTCATTTTCTATGGTCAACCCCAACTGATTTCAATGTTTCTCCCCACCACGCCACCTCTAACCATCCAGCCGCACACCATCCCTCCTCACACCATCCAGTTCTCCCTCGAACCCCAGACTTGTAGGGTCACCCCTCAAACACTCCTAATGTCAGGCCACCCCTTTTTCCCACTGACCATCACTTGGGTCTACAGCCTTTAATCTATAAAAAATGGTGTGTGTGAAACAACAAAGGGTAAAGTGTAAGATAATAGAGAGACGATAAAGATATAGAAATAAAAGAGAGAGGATAACTTTCCATTCATGATTGATCACTGACCTCAAATTTTAATAAAATATCCATCAATCACCATCATCATAAGAATAAGACTAGGGTGGTGTGAATAAATTAGAATGGAAATAAAAATAAAGATTCTCCAATAACACATGAATAAAGGAAATCTATTTTAACAATGCAATAAATTAGTCATGATGAATGGGGAATCCAAATATAAACCTACACTCCTTGATGAAAGTGGAATCTTTTACCAAAATAGTACAGGATCACACCCCTTTATAAAGAAAATAAAAAGTAAAACCCCTTTTAACTGGGTGGAAACACATCACATGAGGTAGAGACCCAAACCAAACAATGGGCCTAACATCATCATGCATTGAAGGCCCTATGCCTTAAATGCCTATGAAAATTCATGGACCATTAGCCCTGATCCCCAAAAAACCAATTGATTGTCTGAAAGACCTTAGACCGAAGTCCAGAAAAATGGATCAAAGACCCTTTTCCCCGAAGACCTTTAATATCTCAAAGGGATTAATAGAATCTGAAGGCCCAAACATAAACTGCAAAACTTCCAATGGTTTGAAAAACCCTAAAAACATACATGAAACTAAAGTGGTGACTGCTTTCATGGAAGTAACTTCTACCACCACATTCCTTATCACCATCCGCGATGCAATTCTATTATCTTCTGGAAAACAATATGAAAGACATATATGACCCTCATATATCTTCCAATGTCACATCAAGCCACTACCCGACCATTACCGACATCCTCCATTTGATATTGTGTTATGACCTTCATCTGTGACCTGTGGCCACTGTTCCATGCCACAAAGAGAACCACCCACTGGACTACCATCCAAAGCTAGATCATGTCGTTTGACGGACCACCCTGGTGAACTCGATCTACCAAACCAGACTCTGGTGAATGCCGATACACAATACAAGCACCTCAATCCAACCATGATCCTAATCACACTGCATCATGAACTTTCAGTCTGCCGACCAAAGCCTGAAGACCACACCAGATCTGCAAATGGATACCAGAAAATCCAAACATCATGAGAAGGAATGATCCGAGTTGAATAGTGACTCCATAAATTCTAGGGGAAACCGCCATTAGAGGAAGGGGATACGCTCCCCTCCCTCATCTGGTCATTCTCAAAGTGGAATCCTTTCTTTAAAAATAATAAAATGTAAATTCTATAAAAAATTGAGCTTAATAAAATGATGATGCATATAAATGAATAATAATACTGAAGAAATCATTAATGAAGGATAACCATAAACATTAATCATGGAGAAAACTCCTAAAAAGGATAATCATGAAGATTAATCATTAATAATGAAGCAATTAAGATAACAAATCCTTACCTTCAGGTACAAGATTCAACACTTTAATTTGTTTCGCAACTGGGGTTTCTATTATCATAATGATCATAATTATACCTCAACTCCATGATCCATCATTGATCCCACCATTATATTATCTTCCTCTCCTTCCACTCTTCATTTATTTTTTCCATCATTAGAAACAAATAATCCTATATGAGATTCATGAGAGGGTTTTTAGAGTTTATCTATGAATAATTAAACTAATTTAATCCTTTACATCAATTGAATTATTTAATTAACCAATCCATGATAACCTGAACTAAGAAACTCTGATGTGGACCCATATTGTCATGATCCTAGGGTATAAACCTCATCTTGGAAGCAACTGCAGTATCAATTTTCCCATATGAGCCCATGTTTATAGGATATAATCATTTCATTATAGTTAGGCATGTGGGGAAAATAATGTTTTCTATCCTTAATATATTTTTATCAAGGCCCCATTATGATCACAATTCCACATCAACTCAATCCAAGGGTAAAAACCACACCCCAGAATCAATAGACCCATCAGATGATTTTTTGAGGCCATCCACTAGGAGAGGTCTTAGGACATAAAAAATTGAAAAACAATATAAGTCTATTTGAGAATAATTATGGGTCACTACACTATGTCCCATAGTTACTCAATGTCATAGAAAAAGGGATCACATGAAAATGAGTTTTTATATATTATGATACTAGAGGTCACAAGTATAGAGATATATTCATTTAATAGAGGTCTTTTCAGATCCCTTTATATATTGAGTAGAAATAATTCATTTCTAGAGGATTCTCTATCCTTATATTTATTTATTTTGTGATTTGTATTTTCATTCAACTTTAAAAATGACCATGGGGTCATGCTTAGTGGGATATTTAATGGATATTGAGTTTTATTTAGAGAGATACTCTAAAACTATTCTAGATTTTATCCAAAAGGAGTCTCTGGAGAGGTATTCATGAGGACTTGTATATGATGTGATACAAGGTGAAGTTGATTATAATATTAAAAAAGTGTTTCTAAATATATATAAAAGTATTTTTTGGTATGGTTTCACCATTTATTGTATATGATATTATATAAGGTGAAATGTATAAACTGTATGAGGCTCTAGTACAAGTGGTTTATTAGAATAAATATGGCCTAAATCCCATGAATTAAGTCATATCATAATGTAGGATAGATTCAAGTGGTGTGGTATGACATGCATAAAATCTACACATATCATATGACTTGTATTGAGGGATATAATAATGATTTGTATGTGATAACATGAAACTACCCTGACATGGAAGTTGAATATTAAAGTTTTGACATTTAAAACTACCACTAGTTGTCATTTATAAGTGTATCATTAGATAAAATGAACAGGAGAAGCATTTCATTCATGTGATAAATGCATGAACAGGTCATAACATTAACGCATACATTATGAAATAAGTGATTTAAAGTATTTGGGTTGGATGAGGGATATATAAAAAAAGGAAAATACCATTAGGATGGTGTTGGTTTTTTCCTAACTCTCTGTTATTAATTATCCTATACCCAATTATCTCTATTATACTCTCTTTTTATCCAGATATACTGGAATATCATGGGTGGAGGAGAGTCCTAAATGAGAATTGAGTGATTTTTTATAGACTGTAGATACACTATAGAGGAGATATATTGTTTGTCTTGGTCATTGTGATCTTCTTTGAGCACAAAACAAATATTCTTAAAACAATTTTTATGGGTGAATGGTATGTTGTAATTGGTTTCTTGATTTTATTTATAGTAATATGTTTTCAATATTCACACACGTTAATCCTGGTTTATGGTTTCTTATAACATTCTAATTTTTTAGGTATTTTTTTAGATTATTTTATTCCTCTTGGTTTTTATGATGATTATTGGTTGTTTCTTCTTGTTTCTATATATTTAATGGTCTAGGGTGTGACTTTGATTCTTGTTTAAGAGGTCAGGTGGTTTTATAAGTGTTTAAATTAAGTTTAGACATGGGCGTATAGGTAGATAATCTATAAGAATTACACTGGCCAGCCAATGAGACCCAACTGCTAACTGGTGGCACACTCACGTTAGGGAGTTCCTACAATAATCCCACCAGCCAAATGATGGTGTTCATAGTGGTGCAAGAACTATTCCTAGAACCACCGGTCAACTAATGGAATCCTATAGACCAATTGGTAAAGCTTCCATAAGCCCAAGCATTATTTTTGGTGCCACTATCTTTTCAGTTCTATCAAACGGAAAGCCATTGATGCCGATCTGGGAGAGTTTATGATGGGAATTATTGTAATTTCGTTTCCCAAAACCTCCATTTTAATTCTAAACTCCTCTTCCTCAAAAATCCATTTGACCCCTATGACTTTAAAGGCACTCTTGAGGTGATTTTGTACCTTCCAACAATGAATCTTCATAGATCTAAGTGTTTATTGAAGCATTGAATATCTTTCATTAAGTGTATCATTAATTTGAATACTAATTCCCCTTTCCCTTATGTATATCCTTCTTTAAGGGTTTTCGGATCTTTCTGTTATTGATAGATATTAATATTTATTTGTGGATTGTGTTTCTAGAATCCCCTATTTATTGATTATATCCCTTCATCTCTTGGTTTTTAGATCCCTTATCGGGTGTTTGGTGATACTATTATTGAGGTATGTGGTTTTTTAATAAAATTATTATCAATAAAACAATATTTGCTTGTTTAATTTTAAATGGATATTATTTTGACATCCAAGGAATGAATTGAGACTCTTTATGAATGTTTTAAAATGGAATGGTTTTTGTGAAGAAAACTCTTTGGAAATGGATTTTGAAATAAATTGTATATTTCTATAAAATGGTTTTTAATTAAAATGAATTAGTTGAAAATTACTTTGATGATGATTCTTGATAAATGAAGGCATGGCCTGAATTCCCCAAAGGGATTCATTTTTTATTTATTTTTGATAAACCGCCATGTAAGGGTTGAAGAGGAACCCTTACATGTCCTGTAGGCTTAGCGACACATTACATGACCTGAAGACCTTAGAAATATTTCTCCCAAACAGAATACATGGAACTACCCATCCCCAACATATATCATGATGTTAGCTCTCCACCTTCGCAAGGCTGGTCAACTAGCTGTCTTGTGAAAATTTTCACAGGCCTAATACTGATGGCAATTTCATATCCTCACATTCTTCCATTTCTAGTTCACTCTGATCTGGTGAATGTGCATACTCTGAATCCTTGTTCCTTTGAAATCTATCTGGTTATATATGAACTTCATGTGGCCTGAAGGCCTTGAGGTGGATTGAAAGACTTGAGGTGGATCGAAGGCCTTGAGGTGGCCCGAAATCCTTACTAGCCCAAATACATGGGTGGACCGAAGGCCTTGAAGGAATGAAGGACCAAAAAGGTGAATAGTTTTTTCTACTACAGTACTGAATAGTACCTACTATAGTATTGAACAGTACCTACTATAGTATTGTAGCATTAACCCGGAAATATTCATCCCCTGGATTTGATCTCACGTCTCTTGGTGGAACTAGATGAGTTCTCACCAACCGGGTTGAGGCTCATGTTCTTGAGAAATGAATGAATTAAATGTTTTATGCTGTTTTAAATAAATTATTTGTTTTAAAATGAATGAGTTTTTAAGAAAATCATTTAATGTTGGTTTTTGAAATGAAATGGCATGTATGAAACTTTATTTTGGGATCCTTGAAATATTAATTATGATACTTAATTTAAATGAATGATTTACCCCTTGATTAATTTCTTTGAAGCATGTGGGAGGCTGAGTATTTGGGTGGGTAGTCTAGTACAATCACTCTAGGAATGTATTGGATCTAAATTGAAATAGATTGATGATGACAACCCTAACTAAACATTGATGATGTAAGGGAGTTCATTCATTATGGGTATAAATCTACTCCCCCTAGGCATGATATGTACAGAAGTGTACTTGGAGTCATATTTCACTAAGATGTGTGAGGAACCTTTATCCTTTATCTAACTAACACCAAGGATGATAACCATAGTTCTTTGATTGAAAATGAACTACATGTCAATGTTTATGAAATGATTTATTTATTCCTATTTGATTGAAAATCATATACATGCCCATTTTTATTACTTACATTGAGATGATTTAAAAAGAATATTTTATTATAAATTTTGAAAAAGTTTACCATGCCATGATTTATTTAAAATTTAGAATATCTAATTTATTTGATATGGAATTCATATGAAATCTCTTAGGTGGGAACTTATTGGTATAGTGTTGAAAAAACCCTTTATATTTCTTTGAGTGTATTTTGACTTTATTTTTTCATGTCCAGGAAAATGGAAAGACCGCTTGGAGACATTGGATGTTCATGATATTGGTACTTGGGATTTTTTAGTGACAAGTAGAGTATACGATTCCTTGTTTATGAGGAGATATTGGTTGTGATGTCATCTTGGTTTATGTGATGTTTTAGGTTGGTTGTTCCTCTTCAGGTTTTGTACTTGTCTACCTTGTGGTACTTTATTCATGATGAATATATTGGAATATCGAATGTATATGGATTTTTATCTACTATTTATATATTTCTTGGTTTTATTATAGTGAAATTTTTCTTCTATTTTGTTTCTTGATTCCCAGGAATAAGTTATTAGCCCATGGGAATCAAGAATTCTCTTTGGGCCCTGTCAATAATGGATCGAGTACTAGAATAGAGGGTTATCCATTTTATTTTTGAAGAATTTTTTTCATAGGTTGGTTTTATATATTTTTGTATGTTGGTATGTAGTTTGGGATGTCTTGGTATATAGAAGATATGATTTCCAAAACATAAGGGTTATTTTGTGACTTAGTTCCTATCTAAATCTCATAAAAATTATCCATAAGTTACCATGGGTGGTTGGGAAAAGTGTCATTAAGGAGTTACTAGATATGATTCTATACTTTTCCCAAACTATGATATGATATTTTTGTTCCCAAGTTGAATTTTAATCAATATATTCCATGTCCATGCATTTATTGACTAATATTTCCTTGTTGTCTATTGATGTTGTGTAGTGAAATTCCCCCAAGAAGAAATTTGATCATGCTTCAGGAGGGAGCTACTTATAAACCACAGTAAGATAACCCTATAGTTAACTAGAACCTCGTAGAGATATTATTTCATATGGTCCAAGATTTGGGACAAGGGGGTGCATGTTTCCCCATTCGGGTTACAGGAGTGGAACCTAGAAGGGAAGATATTAAAGATCAAGCCTAATATTTTCTTAGTCATAAACCACCATCCTTACATGGAAAACACCATCCATAGTAGGAAGAGGGTTGGATGTGAAATATTGAATGAATATTTGAGTTTGTGGAGTTGTTTGATTCTATTAAGGTGAATTTTTATATATTTAAGCTTGAGGGACTTAGCATAAGATTGTGGGATATTATAGTTTTAGTGAATCGAAAAAAGGTCTTGGAGTGGAAAGATTTTAATACCCTTTGTATAGAGAAATTATATCAAGGGTTGATAGTATTTTCTAAGTCCATGTAGTTTTTAAACCTTCACCAAGGTTATTGGATAGTGACACAGTAATCCCATCATTTTTCTGAACCTGGTCAGTTTTCACCTGTGGTGGTGTTGAATAAGAAGTTGTAGGCCCATAATTTTTAGATGGGTCTTTGACTAGATTTCTGATCTTAAGTCATTATACTAAATCTTACCTTATATAACAATTTCTATATAGGGATATGATGGTATAAATTGACATGGATTATAAGTAAAGGTTGAATGGAGTTCCTCCTAAATAATGGTTGGGGTTCTCAAAAAAAACATACACCATGTCATATACTGTTTCTAGTAAAGGCCCACCGACTTTAATACAATGTGGCCCAATCGAGAACTCAAAGAATTATTGCACAAAGTCACCAAATATTTTCAGCTCATGCAGACATCCATGCCGTTTATAAAGGTTTTTCCATGTTTTTTCCACTCCACGTAGTGGTATGGGCTCATCATCACTGATAGGATCCATGGATTAATTATATTCTTCAAGAATAATGGGGTTCTAGCCATAGACATTAGGAATAAAGGTAATTATCAGAGTATGAGTATCAAATGGGAACTATTCTGCATCTTATTATTTTTAGAGGTATAATTTCTATTATTTCATCTTTAGTGGACAATGTTTTTGATATTTGTGGCTCTCTTTATTACGTATCAACCCACACTATGGACCTCTTTAATCTTATAAAGTATATCATGACTTTTGTGATGGATATTGTAACAACTCTCAAGATGAAAAGAGATCATGGTTTGTAATAAAACTATTGTGATTTCTCTTTATTGGAGATCAACATCATATGGTAAATGTTGTTTCTTTAAATGAAATATCTAGATGTTATTCTTCAAATGGGTCATTTAGCCACTCATAAAGCTTAAATTAACTTTTATTATTAGTTGGTGTTTGTTTCTAGCATGATACGGAGTTACATATTTTCCAGGGAGAATGGGACCTAAGGTTTAGCCAAGTAAAACCTCCTCTTCTAGAGCTAGGTAGAATGGAATCCTTATATGTTGTTGAACTAGACCAGGAATCCACTTATAGTGAACTTCTTCCAGTAATTATTGAGTTTCTAAATGTTTATACATCATAAGTTTATTGTCCACCATTGGAGAGGGTGGTAGAGTTCTATATTGATATGGTTCTATGTAATCAAATAATATTTATCTCCTCTTATCATATGTCACCAGATAAATTGAAGGATCTAAAGAATCAGTTGGAAGACTTGATGTTCAAAGTAATCATTCGACCTGGTGTTTCACCTTGGGTAGCACCTGTAATTTTTTCCAATAAGATCAATGGAACCCTCTTCTTTTGTGTTGATTACCATAAGATCAATCAGGTTGTGATCAACAACAAGTATCAATTTACCTATATTGATAATTTATTTGATTAACTTAAAGGGATGAAGTGGTCCTCTAAGATTGATATGTGCTTAGGTTATCACCAACACAATATCAAGGAGTTTGATATCCCAAGTACCACATTCAAGAGCATGTATGGCCACAATGACTATATTTTTATGTCATTCAGCCTGACCAATGCTCCTGCTATTTTTATGGAACCAATGAACAATATTTTCCACTAGTATCTTAATGATTTATTTGTGTTATTCATGGATAACAACTTGGTTTATTCAAAAACTAGAGAAGGTCATTTTTTATTTGATATTATTTTTGGATGTATTGAGGGAACATCAACTTTATTTGAAGCTATAAAAGTGAAAATTATAGATTCAAGAGTAAAATTTATTAGATTGTGTTGTCTCAGAACATGGTATTTTAGTTGATCCTAAAAAGATAAAATATTTCATGTCATGTGAGGAACTATATTATGTCCTTGATATTAAGATATTATTGAGATTAGTAGGGTATTATTATTGGTTGATGAAATATTTATCCATGATTGCCTCTCTATTAACTACTCTCACTAAAAATGGAGTGATGTTCATTTGGGATTAAAAATATTATACTTCCTTCAATAAGTTAAATATTTGTTGGACTTCATCTGTAGTGTTGACTCTTTAAGAGTCTGGGAAGAGATAGATGGTATTTTTTTATACTTTATGTTTCGTTTTGGTTTATGTTCTCATGTAGGGTGATCACAAGATGGATTATGGCTCTTATCAACTTTTACCACATGAGAAGAACTACCCCACACATGATCTCAAACTAGAGGATGGGATTCACACCCTTAATATTTGATGACGCTGCTTTTTTTGGGAAAGGATAAAATTTTACTCTGATAAGAAGATCTTGAGTTTTATAATTTCACAGAAATATTTGAATATCTTATATGGGTGATGGGTGGAGTCCCTACAACCTTTTGAATTTGACATTTACTATAACCTTAGGAAGGGGAACATTTTTACTGATGCTCTTGGATATATGTTTCCATCCCAGGATGTGAAGGAATCATTAGAGGAGTTGAATATTATGGTACTCTTTTCTCATATGTGGTTGGGAGTATAAGAGGATGAGATCAGGTTTAATCTAGTGAGTGCTCAGTTGATATCATTATTTCTTGAGATGGTCCTCCAAGATCAGTAACTTTATGATGAAATATAAGTTATCAGAAATTATTTATGTGGTGGGGAGACCATCAGTTAATAGTCTCTATCAATAGAGGGAATTTTTTACTTTAGGAAATGTTATATAGTTCTTTCGCCTATAAGAAAGGTTTTCATGGGGAATTGTCGCCATTCCCAATGGAAAGTTCACCAATGAATGAATAATAAGTTTTATGATATGTGGCATTGATTATAGTGGCTAGGTATTAAACAAGAAATCATTGATTTTTTTTCCTGTTGTTATAACTTTCAACAGATCAAGGATATGCATTTGAATCCTTCTGGTCTTCTTCAACCCCTCCTCATTCTAACTTGAAAATTATATGAGATGTTAATGTATATCATTATTGGTATACCTTTTTATACTATAGTAAATAATTTTATTTGGGTGTTTATTTAGTGATTAACTAAATTGGATCGCTTTATTACTAAATGTGATACCACCAAAGTTGACGATTTAGAAAATATATATGTGTAGAAGATTTTCATATTACACAGAGTACAGTCTTTCATTATTTTTTATAGTGATCCCCAGTTCACATCCTAGCTATAGAGAGGCCTTCAAGAGGTGATATGGTCTCAAGTAAAGTTGAGAACTATATACCATCCTCATATGGTTGGTCATAGAGAATGTACTATATAGATTCTGGAAATCATGTTTCATTGTTGATTCATTAACTTTGGAGGATCGTGGAATTTCTATTTGGATATGGTTTATTATTCCTACAATAATAACTATAAGTATTCCATTAAAATAGAACCCTTTGAGGCCTTATATGTTTGGCCATCTAAATCTATTATTTATTGGTTAGATATTGGTGAATCATCACTAATATGATATAGCTTGTTCCATGAGTCAACAATAAAGTTAAAAATGATTCATCAGAGGTTGGTAATAGCTCAATGCCAGTATAAATCTTATGAGAATCATCATCGATATCCTTTAGAGTTCTTTTTTGGTGACAAGGTGTTCTTGAGAGTCTCTCCTTGACTAGGTCACTGATGTATTGGAAAATAAGGAAAGTTAGAACCAAGATATGTATAGCCTTTTGAGGTCATTTTACATATTGTAGAGGTGGATTACCATTTCTATATTCCACTAGAAATTACTTTGATTCATGTCATGTTTCACATGATGTAGCATAGGAAATATATGTCTGACCCATATCATGTTTTGAATTGGCATTACCTTGATGTGAAACGCTGATATAAATATGATAGAGTAGCTAGTTCAGATTTTTTATTCTCATGTAATGGTTCTCCATGGAAGGTTTGTACCTTTGGTACCGGTTTTTTTATATCATGGTTCAGATTCTCATGAGACATGGAAGTGTGAGGCCATGATGAGAGATTTGGGGCCTCATCTCTTTGTGGACTAATAATCTTGATTAGGCTTTTTAGGGGTTGAAAGCATTATTGTGGGTAAAATTATAACATCCCCAAATTTTATTTCTTATATGATCTTTGGTTTATTTTTCTCTTCTTCGTTTTCATGTTGATTCTTGGTTGTTACTATTGTTTCTAGTATTGGAATGGTCTAGGGTGTGACTTTGATTCTATTTGAGAGGTAGGGTGTTCTAGGTGTTTTTTAAGGGTGGATATGTCCATATATCTAGAAAAGATATATAGAGTTCTCTGGCCTTCCAGTGGCATGTTGATAGTAGGGAGTTCCTAAAAGAATCCCATTATTCATCCTATAAAATCAAACCAGTCAGTTTTTGGTGTTTCAAGTGGTGTATACACTCATCCTAGAACCACTATCTAGTCAATGAAAGCCCAATGTAAAGTTTATGGTGTTTCTAGAAGACTACCGACTCTTTTTGGGGACATGATTTAGTCAGTGGTAGCTAGTGACTAGTCAATGACGTTGATATATGCGGTTTAATGATGGGAAGTGTCATAATTCCATTTCCCAAAACCACTATTTTTCTAATAAACTCCTCTACCTAGAAATTCATTTGAGCTTCATGAACACAAAGGCTCTCCTGAGGTAATTTTGTCCCTTCCAAATTTGTATCTTTTCAGATCAAAGTGTTTATTAAATTATTTAATCTCTTCTAGTAAGTGTAACCTTGATTAAATTATGAATTCCACTTTCCCTCATGTCTCTCCTTATTCAAGGTCTATGGATCCTTATGCTGTTGAAATATTTAGATCTTATTTTGGGGATTGTGTTTCTACGTTCCACTCTTGATTTTTTACAGCCCTTTGTCTCTCTATTTGTGGGTCCCTTTTTTGGTGGTTAATCATACTGTGATTGAGGTAGGTAGTTTTGTAATGTAATTCCTGTTAGTTTAAACCATTATTTCATTTAATTTGAAATGGATCTTATTTTGACTTCCAAATCCTGAATTGAGTTTTTTTACAAATGTTTTAAAAATTATATGGTGTGTTTGAAGTGACCCTTTTAGAAATGCCTTTTGAAATAATTGTTAAACTCTATAATATTATTTTGAAGTTTTTTTTCATCCAAATACATTTTTTTATTTTCAAAATACCCTTTATGGTTAAGTGGGAAACTTACATTCAATGGGGATTTATACCAAACCACCACCAAGATTTAAAAATTAAAAATCAGGATACAACAAAACAGCTTATCCAAAATTTGGAATTAAAAATAAAAAATATCCACATAACCCATCAACTCGGGTCATGAATTCTCAAGCGGCAATCTGACTTGAGATATTCTTTTGAATGTCACCACTTCATCGATGAGAACCACAATGGTCATCATCCCACCATAGCTTCCACTACAGAAAGCACCTGTGTTGTGGTCACTTCACCTTCTTCATTGTCGTCAACTCAAATGGTTGTCACCACACCAGAAACAAACATCACCAAAACTAGATACACAAATATAAATCTCCACTGAAAAAGCATAAAAAATATCAATATCTAAAAATACACAACAACCTTTACTGATGTCTTTGATGAAGAAACATCAATAAAATATGTCAAACCATTCACTGTATTCACAAGAGAATACCGACTTGCGTCGTTCTGGGAGCATTGACGGTCGTTGAACCATAAATCAGAAAAACATCACAGTTACCACCACTCCAGATCTGACTGGGAGAGGTGCAAGGGAATTTTATGTCAGAGAAAATATTTTAGAGGATGAGGGATTCAAATGATGTAAATGACGATGAGGAAAAAAACCAGTATCTCTCATAACAAAATAAAGTTGACTCAGGAAGCACTTGGGAACCCATCAACAGTCAAACCACATAACCCAAAACCTCTTTGTTACCACTATTCATCATCTTACTTAAGGAGACATATAGGAACATGAAGTTAGAGCAAAGTTTTGAGAAAATGAGGGATTCAATAGTAATCAACCTTCGACAGAAACACAAAAACTTCCTCGTGGAACTATCACCATGAAAAACCAACCACCTTGGATATTGTCATCAGCATCAAGAAAAAGGGCTCAGATATACAACAACTACGAGCTACCACAAACACATCCAAAGTATTGCTACTCACCATCATGTCTAACCATGAATAGGGTCAAACACTATGGGATAGATCAAAAGATAAGAGGAAGATAGCTCATGGTAGAGAGCACCAGAGTAGGTAAGAGGAAACCCTAAGGAATAAAGAACCACCATGAAGAAGGATAACATGAAAATTAATAAGAAAACTAGAAATGAGGAAAAACGAAGACACATGATAAGAGTTTGGGGATCCATCTCCACTGAGGAGGTCCAAAAAAACCCTAGGAGGAAAAATGATGCTGAGATCGGATAGGAGAGTCAGGAGAATAGGGTTCCATGATTTAAAATGAGTGATTTTGAGAATGAATTTTATAATGTTTCATGAGAAATGAAAGTATGAAATTTTTTATGAACTTTGAAAGAAATTATTTGTTTTTAAAGGCATGAGTTTTGAAGAAAACCAATCAATGTTGGTTTTGGAAATGAAATGGTATGTTTGAAATTTTATTTGAGGATTCTTGAATGATGAATTATGAAACGGATTTTAGATTAATGATTTTCCCCATGACTAATTTATTTTAAGCATAAGGGAGACTGGTTAGTTAGTTGGGTAGTCCTAGAAAAGCATGATAAGAATGTATTATCTCTACATGGAAAGAAAATTATGATTGAAATGATAACTAAATATTGATAAATCCGTGGAGTTCATTAATTGGGGTGGACTCTTACTTTCCCTAGGCCTGATATCCTAGTAAGTATACAAACCTAGAGTCAAATTTCACTAAGATGTTTGAGGATCATTGACCCTTGATATAACTAACGCTAGGGCTTATAACAACGAATATATGATTAAAAATGAATTACATGATAATGTTTATAAAATTATTTATATTTTCATATTTTATGTAAATAATTATTCATTATTTTTTATTCGTTTCATTGAAAATATTTAAAAATAATTATTTATTTTAATTTGTGAAAAATATTACCATGCCATGTTTTATTTAAAATTGAACATATATAGTTTGTTTAATATATACTGCTTATGAAATCTATTGGGTGGGATCCTACTGGAATGGTGTTTCCCAAACCCTATATATACCTTTGGGAATATGAAAACCTTTTTTCTAGTTTGGGAAAAGAGAATTAACCAATTAGAGATATTGAGTGTTATTAATATTGAGACATGGGAGTTAAATATGATAGGTGGAGTATGAGATCCATCTATTATGAGATCTTTTTGGTAATAAACTCTTAGTTTATGTGATGGTTTTTTATCCACTTTGGGTTTCATACTTTTCTTCCTTGTGGTACTTCACCCATGATGATAGTATTGGAATACCGACTACTTATAGATTCTTATCTACAATTTTTGTATTTATTAGTGCTCTTATGGGGAAATAATTCCTCGCATATATTTCATAATGCTCAGGTATTATTCACCATCCTGTGGGGATCGTGAATTCCCATTGGGTTATGTGTAGGTTGGCTCGAGTACTGAGTTATCAGGTTATCTAGGTTTATTCATGAAATTTATTATTACTTTTTATGTTTAGATTAAGTGTTAATAAGTCCTTAGAAACCCAAAAATTCTATCCTTGATTTCAAGAAACCTGAAATGGGGGAAAGTTATATATCAAGTTATAATATTATTTAAATGTTTTAATTATGGAAAAAATGTTCACTTCTCTTCCAAGTTTTCTTTGAGAATCAAAAATTAAAATGAATATAATGATAAAATGAAGAGATCCTTCAATAAAAGTGATTACTTTGGAAGAAAACAATCTCAATAAAAAGTTATGAATAAGATGTTAACCAATTTATTTATAAGGAAATTTATATCTCTTGAATATGGTATTGTTAATAGTGAATAAAGTTATGATGATAAGTAAAATTCTAAAATGTCTTGAAAAAATGTATTTGTGGCTCAAGAAAATAAAAATAGTTCATACTCAGAGGATTATATGAAAAATTATAGTTATCTTTTTATTGATAAAGGTGAATTAGTCAAGGAATAATCATTGATAATTATGATTAAGATGTTCCTAAAAGAGAGTAGAAGGCTAAGAGATAAAAATTCACATCTCAAATAAAAACTTAAGGAGTGAGAACAATTCAAGATTGAAAAATAAAATCTTCCTAGGGAAATTTAGAAGATAAAACTTGAGAATACAGAGAAAATAAATATCCTTTAGGATATAAATTCCACTATCATTCTTATGGATAAATATTTTGATAGGTTAGAAATGAATAATACTAAATCTGAGAAGTAAAGGGACAAACTTGTAGGACCCTGGGACACCCTGAGAGGGGAGGGGTGAATCAGGGTGTCAACTTTTTCTTTTTAAAGTTGTGGATCTTGTTTCCATGTTGTTAGGAACTAGTTAAACTCGTATGATAGATATGATCCGTAATGAAACATTCACATTCAAAGATATGACACAACAATTTTTACTTGGTCCACCACTAAGGGCTACGTCCAAGGAGTATACACCGACAAGTTGTCGGTCTTACCAAATTCCACTATACTTCACTTGCTATGGATTACAAAGGTTTGGGCACAGTCACTCTATCCTACCCTCACTGCCTTTACAAAGGTTCATGGCTAGCTCAATGCTTCCCCCGGGTCACTCCTGTTGACTCCCCCTGGCTCACTGCCTTTGGTGAAGTCCCACTCAGTTTATAGACGTGAAGGTCTCTTCAACATATTTGCATTGAAGTCTTTGTCTCCTGTTCAGCATGAGACAATGCTTGCATCAGAGTACTAAGTTGATGCTCTTTTGTATTCAATCTTCTTATTCAGTGCAATAACTGAATGCAGTAAATCTTCTTCTTCTCTTCCTTTTATTCCCAATACTAACACCTTAGTGTATTGATATATTCCCCTCTTTCTTTGTAGATCTGAGTTTAGTTGCACAAACTGTTCTTCTTCTCCTCACAAAGCACAACGAGGATGTTAAAAACTAGTTGTAAAGACCCGTAAAATTCAAGGTAAATTTTTTCTTAATTTTCATTGGAATTTTATAAGAGCACGGTTTCTGACGGCACCTGATTCCAAGGCCCGATGTGCCCGGAATCAATTTCCAAAGTTTGGCTCGGGTACGTTCAGTGAACGAACGAGCGGGTTTTTCTAACTTTTGAACCGGGGCCCGGAATCAAATTTCGAGGGCACCGATGAACTCGCAGTGCCGATATTCGCTTAAGGAGACCTTTTCTGAGGTTGCGTTTTATACGGGATAAAAGTTAGTTTTGGGGGAAATTAGAAGAAGTTAAATAAAATGGTGGAACACAATTTTATTTTTAACTTGTTGGTTATTTTCCTACCAAAGGAAGTTAGAGGTGGGACCCACATCCACATAACCTCCCTTGAGAGGATTAAGTGTGGTGGGGCCCACACGAGCCCTAACTCTTCAACATCCCTTAAACTCCCCAATAACTCCAATCTAATTAATTTGACAACTTGTGTTAATAATTAAGATGAGTTACTTAATTTAAAACTTTTGAAATTCAAAGAGGTTGGGTTGTGTGAATAAAATAAGGCTTAGACTTATTTTATTTTGGTTAGTATCTTTTGCCACCTTGAGAGGATTGGGAAGAATTCTTCATCTTCTTCAACCTTGACGAAGAACGCGAAGAACACTTAGGCTCCGACGAAGAACGTTGTCACCATAGAAGAGAAAGACGTGTCGTCTCTTCTCTTCCTCGCAGCCAGTGTGTTTCTGAAGATCGACGACGCCGCTTCTTTCGAACTTCTTCCTGTGTCAACGAAAGGAGACGCCGCTTCCTCCTCGGGCTTTCTCCGTCAGCTTTCGAAGCTTCTTCAGTGACGCTACCTCTTCGGACGCACCTCGACGTCAATGGAATCAACGTACGATTTCCGCGACGCCCGACCTCCGCGACCCTTTTCTTCCACGGCTTGTTGACGTGCTCCGCTCTTGAAACCGAGGTAGGGGATTATTGTTATTTTATTTAATTATTTCTGTTCTTGATTCTAGAATGTCGAACTTCGAGGATAAACGACTAAATGTTATCGTTTAACGAGAGGGGGGACGGACCGCACAAACACGGCCGAACCCCCCCCCCCCCTCCTATGTTCATGTTTGTTTCCTTGCGGATGGAACGGGATGGTGTGGTGTCATCGCACCATGAGGGAATCGCACGGAAAGTATTTCGTGGCACCGCCGCGCCACGCCGTGGAAAAAATTCAAGAACGCGACGCCGTCGCGCCGCGTTGAAGGAAATCGAAGGCGCCGCGGCCGGAGCGGGGCCGCGGCGGAGGGGCGCAGTGCCATCGCACCGCGCCGGACGACAAGGGACGTGGCCGGTTCTGGGCCGTGGCAGAGCTTTGTGACCGGCGGCCAGCCGGGCCGCCGGTGTCGGAGCCGGAAAGGGACCGGCCACTGCCGGTCCCGTCGAGGAGGAGCCGGCCGGCCAAGTCGGGCCGACCGGAAATGGGGAATGCCGGGGGAATTAAATTCCCCCGGCTAGTTGAACGACCCCCCATTATGAGGGGGGGCGGTTACAAAGGGGGGCAGGCGCCCCCCATTGTCTCAATCAGCTCAGCCGAAGGACGAGCTGGCAGCGCGCCCAGCGCGCTGCCTTGAGCCAGACTGGCGCCTGGCCGGTCTGCCAGGCCGGGCCGAGCCCAGCCGCGCCAGGCCGGGCCGAGCCCAGCCGCGCCAGGCCGGGTCGGGCCGCACTGGGCCGGGCCGGCCCGACCCTGTCCGGGGCGGGTCGACCAGGTTCGGGCCAGCCGGGGGGGTCTCGGGCCGGGTCGGCCCGGGCCCGAAACCCCCATTACCGAAATGTTTAGGTTCAAATGCCCATAACTCGAGCTACGTACCTCCAAATGATGCGTCGTCAGCGGCGATGCGATCTTTGGATCGATACGGTCGTTTCGGTATATCGCACTCAAGGTTTCGGAATACTTTGAGTTCAGCCGGGTTGGTTCGTACACGAAACCAACCGGGCCCTCGGAGCAGAAACGCTCATATCTTGAGCTACGGACGTCTGATTGACGTGTCGTCAGCTTTGTTGAGTTCCTCTTAGTGAGACGGATCTTTTGGCATACTCCGCCTGAGGTTTGGACATAGGTGTAATACGGTCGGGTTGGTTATTCCTTAAAAACCAACCGGGCCCCTAGAACGAAAAGGCCAATAACTCTCAGACCGGGCGTCTGATTGACGCTTCGTCTGTTGCGTTGAGTTCCCGTTGACGATACGGAAATTTTGGATACATCAACTCTGGGCTTTGTGACAGTTGATGTATCAGCCTCTCGGCTCGTGGAGCGGACCCTCCCGAACGAGCTTGCTGTGTGCGGGAACCCTAGAGCTGGTTCCGACTGCTACTGTGACTACGACGACGACTGTGCAGAGATCCTTAGTGGATTCGATGACGACGACGACAGCACTCAGCGATCCTATGTGGATCAGTGCTACCGATCCTGTGTGAGTCTGATCCTGTGTGGGTCAGCGCTCAGCGGTCCTGTGTGAACCAGCGCTTACAGATCCTCTGTGGGTCCGATCCTGTGTGGGTCTTTGCGGGGGTTAGTACCTATCGATCCTTTGTGGGTCTGACGACTTAGATGGATCAGTGATCATCTCTATCGTCTTTCGAAGAAGTATACCTGTGTGAGCTGAATCCTGTTTGCTTTCCTGTGTGGATTGTGTTGTGCTATCCTGTGTTGATTACGTTTGCTTTCCTGTGTGGAATACGTATACTTTCCTGTGTGGACTGAGTTGTACTTGGGCTCGGAGGTTGGAGCGTATTGGAATTGATGACTTAGGTATATGTATGGGCATATACCTAAGCATTGTCGGTTGTTACTTCGTGATTGTATCTTTCCTTTGTGGTTTATCCTTTGTGGATTTTGGGAGACCTTCGGGGGTCTCGGGGTCCCTACTGAGTAGCTTATACTCACCCCTGCATGGGCTATGCCCACACTACGTTGTGTTGGTTGCAGACGACGGACAGCGTTGATCGTGGTTGAGGCTTGCAGAGCAGGAGGGTACTTGGAGGTGGACCACTAGGCAGGACGTGCTCGGAGCGGACGGCGGGACCCGAGGAGCAGTGGAGCTATCTTTACCCACCCTTCAGGTGGGATTTCCAGTGGACTGCTCGGCGTAGCGGCTTTTACTTTACAGTTTCTATTTTCCCTTTCGAGTTGTACTTTACTTTCAGTTTGGGTTTGTATACTGGCTCATTTACTTTTCTGCACTTTCAGTTGTACTCTGTTTTTACTTAGTGTTTACCTTTCTGCTTGCTTACTCTGTGGTGCTTGTTTACTTTACAAAGGCAATGTCTTCCCTTTTTATCAGGATTTACGCCTTGGTGCTAGTCGCCAGCCCCTGGCCTATGGAAGGCGGGCTTGGGGTAGTCACAGCACGGGCCCCGAGGACGGGTCGTGAAAAATTGGTATCAGAGGAGTTTGGTTCTACTGCGAACTCTGATCTTTTCTATGTGAAGCAATAGTGTTTAGCGTATTGAGTGTGGTTATCAGTCCAGGGAGTCTAGTGTTGGTGCGGCGGCCGACGTATCCATACACCAGGACCCTGACTTCTGATTTCCAACTTAATGCACGAAAACATTGATTGCATGTGTGTTTCAAGTTTTTTTTGTGATTAATTTGTATCAGCTCACCAGGTATACTATTCTGACCATGGCGCACCTGTTTCCTTTTCAAGATGGCCCCACGACGGCAGCCAGCTAGGGTTCTGAGATTCGAGTGTGACGACAGCCCACCGAGCGATGAGGCCTCGGTGTAGGGCCCTTTGTCAGCAGTGGCACCGGCGGTAGCACTACCCGCCGAGCCACTGATACTTCCAGCACCAGCCGCTGACGATGCATGTCGCCTCAGCGCACTGCATGAGTTTTAGCGCTAGAGACCGCCCAGGTTTTGTGTGGAGACGGACCCCCAGGCAGCCGAGGACTGGCTGGAGGCAGTGGTACGAGTTTTCAGGCAAGTGAGGACACTAGAAGACCTCATGGTGATCCTCGTTGCAAGCCTACTGCACACAGCAGTGGGCTTATGGTGGAGCTTGATGCTCCAGGTGCAGGATGAGGCATCTCTACTCTGGACAAACTTTGAGAGCCTCTTCCACTCAGAGTTCATCCCAGCCACCCTCCATGCAGTGCGTATTCAGGAGCTTCTTCAGCTGCGGCAGGGCAGCATGATGGTCGCTCAGTACTCGGCGAGATTTTCCGATCTCTCGCGCTACTCGACCAACATGGTACGGGTCCCATTCTTCCGGGCCCGGACCTTTGAGAAGGGTTTGAGACACAAGATCAGGGCATTGCTGATCTCCCTCAGCATTCCGACTCAGACAGGAGTACTGGAGCGGGCCCTTTTGATCGAGAGCTTTCTCGCTGAGTCTACACCAGCGCCAAGACCCACCGTAGGGCGGCACGTAGCAGAGTATTCTACAGCAGGAAGTCGATGGATGACTCAGGGGTCCAGGCAGACCAGACCCTCAGGCAGACGATCTCAGGACACTGGCTCAACAGTGCGGGGCACACAGCGCGGAGCCAGTCTTTCGAGGTGCAGGAAGTGCTACTCGTGCAGCGGGCAGGGCCACATGGCTCGTGACTGCCCAACCCGCTGTGCCGAGGAGCAGCAGACGGTTGAGGGACCACCAAGGCAGAGGCAGAGGGTCGACCGTGGCGGTCCGCAGGGAGGAGGCAGACGAGGCAGGGGAGCTGGCCGAGCAGCAGGTGGTGGGCGACGCTTTGACTCTCTACCACCACCACCACCAGGAGGTCCACCCCGACCACAGGGAGCTGGCGGGCAGAGACAGGCACAACTCCAGGCAGTAGAGGCTTACGACCACGGCGCGCCCGAGATGATTCGAGGTACTATCTATGTCTATTCCACCCTTTCTGCAGTACTTATAGACACAGGATCGAGTCACTCTTTCATAGCCGCTGCCCTTGTTCGGAGCTCGGAGATTCCGACAGAGCCTTTGGCTCGATCCTTATGGCTAGAGACTCCTACGGGAGCAGACTCGACGATTACGCACTGGTGCTGGCAGTGTGAGCTTACTCTAGGAGGCGATAACTTCGGCTGAGATCTTCTTGTAGCAGCGTCGAGGCCTTACGATGTCATCTTGGGCATGGATTGGTTATCTACAGTCCATGCACAGATTGACTATTTTAGGCCCAAGGTGCGATGTGTACGCACCGACGGAAGCAGGTTCACCTTCACCGGCGAGAAGGGAGCCTTTGCAGCACAGGATGGACTTCTGCGGAGGAGAGGACAGCCTATCACTCATCAGTTGGCTAGCCTCATCCTAGGAGCAGTTGACGTGCGGAGTCCTGGTTTTCCTGTAGTGGTGGATCATTTTGCGGACGTTTTTCCCAACGACGTTCCAGGGTTACCTCCTCGCAGAGAGGTAGACTTTTATATTGACTTGTACCCCGGGACAGCCCCGATATCAACTCCAGCATATCAGATGGCCCCCGCTGAGCTTCGAGAGCTACGAGTATAGTTGGAGGACTTGCAGGGCAAGGGGTTCATCCGACCCAATGTTTCACCCTGGGCTTCCCCGATTTTGTTCTCCAAGAAGGCGGACGGGAGCTTGCGACTTTTTGTTGACTATCGTCGCCTAAACCAGGTGACAGTGTGGAACAAGTATCCGTTACCGAGGATTGATGACCTCTTTGATCGGCTCAAGGGTGCACGGTGGTTCTCGAAGATAGACCTCAGGTCAGGCTATCATCAGCTTAGAGTTAGAGATGAGGACGTGCAGAAGACGGCCTTCAGATGTTGGTATGGCCACTATGAGTTCTTGGTTATTCCTTTTGGTGTAACCAATGCTCCATCAGTGTTCATGGCCCTCATGAACAGGATCTTTCAGCCATACCTCGATCGATTTGTCATGGTCTTCATCAAGGACATTTTGATCTACTCGACGACTGAGGAGGAGCATTCCTATCACTTACGGGTTGTACTAGACACACTCTGAGAGCACCAGCTTTATGGTAAGCTCTAGAAGTGTCAGTTCTGGATACGTGAGGTCCACTTCTTGGGACACGTCATCTCTGAGGTGGGAGTTGCAGTGGATCCTGCGAAGATCGAGGCAGTGTTAGCTTGGGAGACACCCAGAAGCGTGATGGAGGTGCAGAGTTTCTTGGGACTAGCTGGATACTACCGGAGATTCATTCCAGACTTCTCTAGAGTTGTGGCACCACTCTCATCTTTGACGAAGAAGGGGAAACCCTTCGTGTGGTCAGACAGATGTCAGCAGAGCTTCCAGGAGCTGAGACAGAGATTGACCAGCGCACCTATCTTGAGGTTTCCTGAGGAGGGAGTTGGGTACGTAGTCTACTGCGATGCATCAGGGACCGGACTCGGTTGTGTACTGATGTAGGAGCGGGTAGTGATCGCCTATGGATCACGTCAGTTGAGGCCGCATGAGCAGAACTATGCTACCCATGACCTGGAGTCAGCAGCAGTGGTCTTCGCTCTGAAGACATGGCGACACTATCTGATGGGCGAGCACTTTACAGTCTTTTCTGATCATCAGAGTCTCAGGTATATCTTCTCACAGAAGGACCTGAACCTGAGACAGCGGCGATGGCTCGAGTTCCTCCAGGACTATGATTTTGAGATAGTCTATACTCCTAGGAAGGGGAATGTAGTAGCTGATGCCCTCAGTAGGAGGACGGGCATTCAGCTACTTGAGGAGGCGACGGAGTAGCTATCCTCTTTGAAAATATCCTTCATGGATAGAGATGGAGCAACCTTCCTTCAGTCTCTCACAGTCACTCTTCCACTTCTATAGTGGGTCAGAGAGGCACAGCTTGGGGACGCTGACTGTGAGATGCGGCGTGCACAGATATCCTCAGGACAGGCACCTGATGGTTTCTCCTTTGGAGCAGAGCACGACATCCTTTTCAGAGGACGTACCATGGTACCAGTTGCTTTACGGAAGGAGGTGCTGAGAGAGTTTCACACTTCTCCCTTGGAGGTACATCTCGGAGTGGCGAATATGTACCAGGATCTCAGACGATAGCACTGGTGGCCAGGCATGAAGAAGGTTGTGGAAGAGTTCGTTTCTCGATGCCTCACCTGCCAGCAGGTGAAGGCTGAGCATCAGGTACCAGCAGGCTTGGTACATCCCTTGGAGGTTCCAGAGTGGAAGTGGGATGGGATATCTATGGACTTCCTGACTGGACTTCCACGCACTTCCAGAGGTCACGACTCCATCTGGGTGATTGTCGACCGACTCACCAAGTCGGATCACTTCTTACCCATCTGAGAGCAGGGATCAATGGAGAGCTTGGGACTTCTTTACATTCAGGAGATTATACGGATTCACGGTGTGCCATCATCTATCATCTCCGATCGAGATGCTCGCTTTACTTCCCAGCTTTGGAAGGGATTTCAGGAGGCGTTCGGGACGCAGCTACGTCTGAGTACAGCCTTTCACCCTCAAACAGATGGTCAGACAGAGAGGACCATTCAGACTCTCGAGGACAAGCTCCGCGCATGTGTCCTCGACTTTGGTCGTAGCTGGGAGGACCACCTACCCCTGGTGGAGTTTGCGTACAACAATAGATACCACTCCACTATCGGGGATGGCACTGTACGAGGTGTTGTACAGCTGACCTTGCAGATCACCGATGTGCTGGACAGACCCTGGGGAGTCAGCACTTGTGGGACCAGAGATGGTCCAGGCCATGACAGAGAAGTTCCAGGTCATCCAGGAGCAGATGAGGATTACTCAGAGCCGGCAGAAGTCTTATGCTGACAGGAGGCGGAGGCCACTAGAGTTTTAGGATGGCGACCACGTCTTCTTGCGGGTCTCACCTCGACGTGTTATACAGAGATTTGGCCGAGGCGGCAAGTTATCTCTGCGCTTCATTGGACCATTCCAGGTCCTCAGCAGGACTGGAGAGGTGGCTTATCGTCTGGCTCTACCACCTCAGTTGCACCGGGTGCATGACGTCTTTCACGTATCTCAGCTGAGGAGATACGTGCATGACCCGACGCACATCATTGACCATGGGGAGCTTGACGTTGACGATGGGGAGACTTTTACGGAGGTTCCGGTGGAGATCGAGGATCGACAGGAGCGGGTCCTATGTGGACGGTCGATTCATCTAGTGCGCATTATATGGAAGCACGGAAACCTCCAGGAGAGCACCTGGGAGCGGGAGGCTCATATGTGTGCTCAGTACCCTCATTTGTTTCCCTAGTTTTGATGTATCTTTACGGGGACATAAAGCCCTGAGGTGGGAGTAATGTAAAGACCCGTAAAATTCAAGGAAAATTTTTTCTTAATTTTCTTTGGAATTTTACAAGAGCGCGGTTTCTAACAGCACCTGATTCCGAGGCCCGGTGTGCCCGGAATCAGTTTCCGAAGTTTGGCTCGGGTACGTTCAGTGAACGAATGAGCGGGTTTTTCTAACTTTTGAACCGATGCCTAGAATCGAATTTGGAGGGCACCGATAAACTCGCAGCGACGATATTCGCTTAAGGAGACCTTTTCCGAGGTTGCGTTTTATGCGGGATGAAAGTTATTTTTGGGGGAAATTAGAAGAAGTTAAATAAAATGGTGGAACACAATTTTATTTTTAACTTGTTGGTTATTTTCCTCCCAATGGAAGTTAGAGGTGGGACCCACATCCACATAACCTCCCTTGAGAGGATTAAGTGTGGTGGGGCCCACACGAGCCCTAACTCTTCAACTTCCCTTAAACTCCCCAATAACTCCACTCTAATTAATTTGACAACTTGTGTTAATAATTAAGATGAGTTACTTAATTTCAAACTTTTGAAATTCAAAGAGGTTGGGTTGTGTGAATAAAATAAGGCTTAGACTTATTTTATTTTGGTTAGTATCTTTTTCCACCTTGAGAAGATTGGGAAGCATTCTTCATCTTCTTCAACATTGACGAAGAACGCGAAGAACACTTAGGCTCCGACGAAGAACGTCGTCACCATAGAAGAGAAAGACGTGTCGTCTCTTCTCTTCCTCGCAGCCGGTGTGTTTCCGAAGATCGACGACGCCGCTTCTTTCGATCTTCTTCCCGTGTCAACGAAAGGAGATGCTGCTTCCTCCTCGGGCTTTCTCTGTCAGCTTTCGAAGCTTCTTCAGCGACACTACCTCTTTGGACGCACCTCGACGTCAACGGAATCGACGTACGATTTCCACGATGCCTAACCTCCGTGACGCTTGTCTTCCGCGGCTTGTTGACGTGCTCTGATCTTGAAACCGAGGTAGGGGATTATTGTTATTTTATTTAATTATTTCCGTTCTTGATTCTAGCATGTCGAACTTCGAGGATAAACGATTAAATGTTATCGTTTAACGAGAGGGGGGTCGGACCGCACAAACACGGCCGAACCCCCCCCCCCCCTCCTATGTTCATGTTTGTTTCCTTGCGGATGGAACGGGATGGCGTGGTGCAGTCGCACCACGCGAGAATCGCACGGAAAGTATTGTGTGGCGCCGTCGCACCGCGTTGAAGGAAATCAAAGGCGCCGCGGCCGGAGTGGGGTCCTGGCGGAGGGGCGCCGTGTCGTCGCACCGCACCGGACAACAAGGGCCGCGGACGGTTCCGGGCCACGGTGGAGCTTGGTGACCAGTGGCCAGCCGGGCCGCCGTTGTCGGAGCCGGAAAGGGACCGGCCACTGCCGGTCCCGTCGAGCAGGAGCCGGCCGGCCAGGTCGGGCCGGCTGGAAATGGGGAAGGCCGGGGGAATTAAATTCCCCCGACCAGTTGAACGTCCCCCCATTATGAGGGGGGGGGGGCGCGGTTACAAAGGGAGGCAGGTGCCCCCCGTTTTCTCAATCAGCTCGGTCGAAGGTCGAGCTGGCAGCGCGCCCAGCGCGCTGCCTTGAGCCGGACCGGCGCCTGGCTGGTCTGCCAGGCCGGGCCGAGCCCATCCGGGCCGGGCCGCGCCGCTCCGCACCGCGCCGGGCCGGGCTGACCCTGTCCGGGGCGATTCGACCCGGTTCGGGCCAGCCGGGGGGGTCTCGGGCCGGGTCGGCCCGGGCCCGAAACCCCCGTTACCGAACTGTTTAGGTTCAAATGCCCATAACTCGGGTTACGGACCTCCAAATGACGCTCCGTCAGCGGCGATGCGATCTTTGGATCGAGACGGTCGTTTCGGTATATCGCACTCAAGGTTTCGGAATACTTTGAGTTCATCCGGGTTGGTTCGTACACGAAACCAACCAGACCCTCGGAGCGGAAACGCTCATATCTTGAGCTACGGACGTCCAATTGACGTGCCGTCAGCATTGTTGAGTTCCTCTTAGTGAGAAGGATCTTTTGACATACTCCGCCCGAGGTTTGGACGTAGGTGGAGTACGGTCGGGTTGGTTTTGACTTAAAAACTAACCGGGCCCCGGGAACGAAAAGGCCAATAACTCTCAGACCGGGCGTCCGATTGACGCGTCGTCTGTTGCGTTGAGTTCCCGTTGACGATACGGAACTTTTGTATACATCAACTCTGGACCTTGTGACAGTTGATGTATCAGTCTCTCGGCTCATGGAACGGACCCTCCCGAACGAGATTGCTGTGTGCGGGAACCCTAGAGCTGGCTGCGACTGCTACTGTGACTGCGACGACGACTGTGCAGAGATCCTTAGTGGATTCGACGACGACGACTACAGCACTCAGCGATCCTGTGTGGATCAGTTCTACCGATCTTGTGTGGGTCCGATCCTGTGTGGGTCAGCGCTCAACGGTCCTATGTGAACCAGCGCCTACAGATCCTGTGTGGGTCCGATCCTATGTGGGTCTTTGCGGGGGTTAGTACCTATCGATCCATTGTGGGTCTGACGACTTAGATGGATCAGTGATCATCTCTATCGTCTTTAGAAGAAGTATACCTGTGTGAGCTGAATCATGTTTGCTTTCCTGTGTGGATTGTGTTGTGCTATCCTATGTGGATTACGTTTGCTTTCCTATGTGGAATACATATACTTTCCTGTGTGGACTGAGTTATACTTGGGCTCGGCGGTTGGAGCATATTGGAATTGATGACTTAGGTATATGTATGGGCATATACCTAAGAATTGTCGGTTGTTACTTTGTAATTGTATCTTTCCTTTGTGGTTTATCCTTTGTGGATTTTGGGAGACCTTCGAGGGTCTCGGGGTCCCTACTGAGTAGCTTATACTCACCCCTGCACGGGCTATGCCCGCACTACGTTGTATTGGTTGCAGACGTCGGACAGCGTTAATCATGGTTGAGGCTTGCAGAGCAGGACGGTACCTGGAGGTGGACCACCAGGCGGGACGTGCTCGGAGCGGACGGCGGGACCCGAGGAGCAGTGGAGCTATCTGTTCCCACCCTTCAGGTGGGATTTCCAGTGGACAGCTCGACGTAGCGGCTTTTACTTTACAGTTGTTGTTTTCCCTTTCAAGTTGTACTTTACATTCAGTTTGGGTTTGTATACTGGCCCATTTACTTTTCAGCACTTTCAGTTGTACTCTGTTTTTACTTAGTGTTTACCTTTCCGCTTGCTTACTCTGTGGTGCTTGTTTACTTTACAAAGGCAATGTCTTCCCTTTTTACCGGGATTTACGCCGTGGTGCTAGTCACCAGCCCCTGGCCTATGGAAGGCGGGCTTGGGGTAGTCACGGAACAGGCCCCGAGGACGGGTCGTGACACCAGTCATGTGTGTGCGGTATCACTTCTCTTCATAAAACCAAATTGTTCATTGTTCTTACATATTTTCAAATGAATACATCATCTGTTGCACTGAAGGTATCGAGAAATCTTTCAGCTTTAGTGCAGCTCCAAAAAGATGGGTGTACTCCAACAGCAGTTGGTGCTCTTCTCCAACCCAACACACAAATCCCAATATAGAATGCAAGTCTTCGGCTCACAAGTCCAAACTGGCGTGCAGGTATCACCAAACCACCTGCACGACACCACCTCCTTCAACTTCAAAACTCCATGACTCGCTTCTTTTCTCTCCCAAACCGCCTTGGGCACGCAGGCAACAATCGGCGAACAGCCTCTAATTGCACGACCCAACTACCACTTGCGCGGCTCAACCACCTACATGATGAGATCTTGAAAAATGTCTAAGTCTTGAACTCCGTATTTAATGAGGAGGATTTCTCTTCTATTTATAGGCATTCAGATACCCTGTGCGGCGGTGTGCAAGTCTTCCCTCGGCGCGTAGGTTCCG
This sequence comes from Viscum album, assembly GCA_963277665.1. NCBI lineage: Eukaryota > Viridiplantae > Streptophyta > Magnoliopsida > Santalales > Viscaceae > Viscum > Viscum album. Next base: position 1,121,977,196 of record OY728120.1, read on the forward strand.
GCGTGCAGCTCATCCGCCCTAGCCTCTATCGCACTACTCACTTGCGCGACCACACCAATACTTGTGCGAACATCTTTCCTTTGCATATTTTTAAGTTATGAACTTCAAAAACAATAGGCGTGCAAGTTTCCAATCCTCATAGGCACTGGTGCGCAAGTCTCTTCACAGCGCGCAGGTCACTTGCATGACCAACCCAATACTTGCACGACCCTCTTTCCTTTTCAATTTTTCCAGGTTCTGATGTTGAAAAACACTAGGCATGCAGGTTCCATTTTCATCACGCAAGTCTCTTTTCTAAAACCACCTTTCTCTATTTGTCTATTTTCAGGCCCAAAAATTTTGCAAACACTGGAAAACAACGCCACCATGTATTTGCTCTTTTTGTACCGCCTCCAGATCATCCATTCCTTTTTCGACATTCTTGAATCAAACATAGATCATTAACCACAGCCCTTGAACTCGACATGCCACCATGGAATCTCTTTTTTCAACAAATATTTATGTCATTTGTTTTCTTTGTCAACAAGCATGATCACCTCAAAAACACTTCTTTTCGGTGATTTGTATCCTTCTGCAACTCTTCTTCTTTCAACACAAACTCCACTATCACGATATGTATCCTTTGATAGATCAGCTTTAGCATCATCATATTTTTATACAATGTGAAGTGCATGGACATCTCACAATTCCAATCCCTCGCACATTGTCTTCTTCTTCAACCGTTATTCTCTACTTCATGCAAAACATATGATTCAATTCTTCAAGAAGTATCTTGCATGGTTCTCATGAAATCATGAGGAATTGAATGGTCTTCATCAAATACCCATTCTTCTTTAATCATCCTCAGATGAATTATATCAAACCATTCTTCATTGTTTTAAACAATGTGTCACCTTTGACATATGTTCTTTGAACTTATGATTAGTACAAAAATCATCTGAATTTCCATTATTCCATTTCATTGGAGAAATTCTTTATCTCCTTCATTTTGATCTTCATTGACAACTATTGACAACAAATACAAACTTATACACAAATTGGTCCCAACAAAACATAAGCATAATTATAAAAGAACTATCATAGAATCTAGTGAAATATTTAAAAAAAAGAAGAAAATTAAAGATAATGAGAACTTGAATGACCATCTAAAATAATAAAATCTAATAACTCTTGATACCAAAAGTGTTGTACATGAATAAGGAAAGTCTACAGATAAAACACATCTTAAGATAATCATTTTTTATAAAAGACTTTTGAAAATATAAACATGGACTAGAAAAATAGTTTAAATAAAGTTAAAACCCCCTAATATAAGTTTTGATAAAATGCGGGAAAAATATTCTCAACAGCCCAAAATGTCTAAATAATATGTCCAAAAAAATAATGTAACTAAAATAATTATAGGTTTAAAAATGATTTTGGGTCATAACCCAGAAAACAACATTACTCATATAAATAAATGTGATTTTATATCTACTGAAAATGTTCTTTCTTTTTAAACATAAGGACTATATTTTCCAGTGCGACATGTTTATACATAGACAAATGAGTGATCTTGACCCAATGGGTATACAACTACATCTTATAATAAATAATTAGTTGTATCAGTTTGAGAAGAAGATTAAGGTGAAGAATAGTTTTGAGAATTTGAGGGAGGTTTATGGAAATTGTGATCAATAAGTACATGCCTTGGATGAATGTCTTACAATTATAATAGCTCAATTAAATCCAATTGAATTTTTAGAAATAGAATCAATTCAAACAATAATAAAATGTTGTTCAATTTTCTTTCAATGCTTCAAAATATAAGAATTCATTTATTCTATATAGTGATTTCATTTACCACATGATAGGATATTTAAATAATCTAAATAATATGGAATGATATGAAGGAGGGGTGTTTTATTTCATAATAAAATAACATTTAAAATCAAAAGTGATGGTGAATTTAAAATTGGTAAGAATAAGTTAAACTATAAAAATGTTTTATTTATTGATGTGATAAAGCTTAATTTTTTTACTTAATTAAAAACAATTATGATGAAGCTGAGGTGATTTTCCAAAAATAATGTATTTTTAGTAAAGATTCTAAAATATGTATCGGTGATGAAAAGTGGGTTAGTAACACAATGTAACTTGTTTTATATTGTAGATTCTAAATTTGATTGTTACATAAATATACAGGCTAAGAATTACTTATTTCATATAATAGTTGGTCATCCTATAAAAATTACCATGTTAAATTTTATCATTATAGAGGTTGTGAGAAACATTCTAGTTTTGAAATTTGAAACCATCAATATTTTCAAAACATGACAAAAAAGGAAGTTAGTGAACAAAAATTATATGGGAGTTGAGACCCAAAATAGAATACCAATAGAGTCAGATCATTATGATGTGTGTGGACCCATTATAAAGAAATAAAAAATTAAATATAAGTATTTTATCAAATTAAATTATGAATTTACTATAATGACATGCATTATATTTATGACTCAAAAATATCAATCATTAATCATGTCTAAAAGTTTTGGGAGACTAGTTAAGAAGTAAACTAGTTTTTATTTGAAGATACTGAGATCTGAAAATTGAAGTGAGTATGATAAAAAATAATTTTTAGAATATATTGAAAAATAATGGAATAAGGGTTGATTTTTATCTTACCTTATCCTATATAGAAAAATGTAAAAAAATAGAACCTTATATATATATATATATATATACAAAACTGTTCTAATTGAGTAAGAAACTTCAATATATATTTGGTTGAAAGATATAAATCCTTTTATAATTATTCAAAATATGATCTTATTGAGGATAAATTTGGATATGACTCTATATACTATTTGGTTAAAGAATAATCCAAATATAAAACACTTTATAGTGCTTGAGAGTCTATTTTTGATCAATAAGAAAGGTAGAAGTGATGGAAAATTTGATGAGAAAGAAAATATGGGATATTTATTGGTTATACACAAAAAATATGTTTCTGTAGAAACTATAATAATAAATCTAAGAGGAAAATTGAATTTGTTAATTTGATAGTCTTTGAAAATGAAAATGATCTAAGAAATCATTCGTAAATTAGGATGAGGATTATGTTTTGACTATTTAACTTGCTTCATAAGTTGAAGATAATGCATAAATTCATGATAATGATAATGGATATTCATCTTATTCAAGTGTTGAGTATGTTTATTTAAGAATAATTGGGGAACATTAAATATTTGAAAAGAATTTTAATGTTGAAAATATCATTAGAGTTCAGAATCAATTGATACAAATAATAATAAAAATATAGCATCTGGTCACACTACTATGATCTCAAAGATTGAGCCCCACATAGTTAATAGAGAAAAAATTATGGATTTGAGGAATTACTATAAATATAAATTATATTGAAAATAATTATACATGTGAAATTATACCTAAGACTAAATAAAATAATATCATTGGAACAAAATCGGTGTTTAGAAACAAGAAGAAAGAAAAATTTGAGGTTGTAAGGAATAAAACCAGATTGGTTTCCAAGGAGTATTCAAAAATTGAAGGAACTGATTTTGATGAAAACATTTTATCAATAGATATAATTTAAACCATTATAATATTCTTTATGTAGATTAATAAAGTAATTATAAAATCTATCAAATGGATGTGATGTATGAATTTTTGAATTGTGATTTGGAAGAAGATTTTTATATGGAGTATATTAAAGTATTTATTCTATATGAAGATACTAGCAATGTGGTTGAATTGAAGGAGGATCTATATGGGTTGAATAAATCACAAATATCTTTTTTTTTAACTGGATTATTATTTAAAAATCTTAAAATTTATAAATGATATATGGATAGTAATTTGTATGTGAAGATTTCCAACATTACATCACTTATTTCGATTATATATGTTGATGATATTATCATTGAAAAAAATGAAGAAACCTTATGTAAAGAATTTTCCAAAAATATGAATAAAATATTTGAGATATCTTAGTGAGATGAAATTATTTTTGGGTTTACAAATCACCCAAAGTGATAGTTATGTTTTATTATCTCAAGAAATTAGTCATAAATTATGATGAGGATTATATTGTGACTATTGAACCTACTTTAGAGGATGAAGATAATTCCTAAATTCCTTATGATGATAATTAATATTCAGCTTATTAAATTTATGATTTTTTAAGGAATAAAACTATATTTATTTTCAAGGAGTATTCACAAATTAAAGGAATTGATTTTGATGAAAAATGTTCCTTGATATATATACTTAAAAACATTAAAATCTTTCTTTTCATGGAATCACAAAGGAATTATGAAATCTATCAAGTGGATGTGATGTATGAACTTCATAATAGTGAGTTGGAAGAATATTATTTTATGGAGTATATTAAAGTATTTATTTTGGATGAATATACCAACAAGGTGGTTAAATTGAAGGAAGATCTATATAGGTTGAAGAAAGACCCAATATCTTGGTATTTTAAAATGGATGATTACTAAAAAATATTTAAATTTAGAAAAGTATTTGTGGATATTAATTTGTATGTGAATAATACTAATATTACATCACTTATTGATATTATATACATTTATTATATTATATTTACGATAAATTAAGAAACATTATGAGAATAATTTTCCAAAAAAAATAAAAAAAAGGTCTGAGATATATTTTCTTGGTGAGATGAAATTATTTTTGGGTATACAAATCACCCAAAGTTATGGTTATGTTTTTTTTCTCTCATGAAACGTATATCAATGAGTTATAGAAAATATTTTGCATGGAAGAATATATAGTGTCTATACTAATTTAAGTGGGAATAAATTTAAGTAATTATGGTGAAGGGAACGCTATAAATGATAAAGAATTTGAAAATTTGATTACTAATCTTTATTATTTAACTAACCCAATGTCAAACATTATTTTTATTATCACTCTTTGTTATATATATCAATCAAATCCAAAAGTATCTCATTTTATGATAGTTAATAAAATTTTTATATCTGTAAAAAAAATCAAATTATGGCCTATAATATGTGAAGAAATGTTTGTTGTACTTTCAGGGCTTAACATGTGTTGACTAGGATAATAATGTTAATGATAAAAATTCCATATCAAAAGGATAATTATTTATTTTTCAAAGATGTTTGGCATGGAATTATAAGAATAAATCATCATCTACTTTTATTTACACTACTTTTGTGCATGTTTAAGCATTATAAGTAACTAAAAATGAATTGGATGAAGACTATAATTTAGGATATTAATGTTACTATTGGGTATCCATAGGTAATTATATTTTGCAACCAAAATGTTATAAATCTATCCAATAATCCCGTGAAACACTTAAGATGAAATAATTCTCATATAAATTACAATTTCAAAAAGGAGAAGGCAGTTTAAGGTATATTGAAATTATAATTTGTTCTATTCTAGGAATATATTGTAGATATTATCATAAAACCTATCCTAACTAAGTCTTTAGAGAATCTAAGGTTTCATGATGGTGTATCTCCTTACTTATGTATTCTTTATTTTTAAAGTTATAGAAAGATTTAATTTATAGGGGAGAAACCTACTTGTATTTGAATTATTTTAATGAATTTATTTAGTTGAGCATAAGAAGTTAGTTGGAAATGTATTTAAAATTTTGGAATAAAATAACTCTAAGTCTATATCACAAGATGAATTTTTTATAAAAAAAATTAATAACTAAATTAAAAAACCTTATCTTCTATATTAATTTATATCATATAGACTTATAGTTAATTTATTCATGATGTGTTTCTTTAATATGAATGATACCACCCCTTTGAAAACACATTTTTATTTATTTTCAATAAGGGGGAGGTAAGTAGTCACCACATTTCATCATAAATGATTGAAATGGAGAAGAATAAAATCAATTTTTTTTAAATTTGAGATAGTTGTATAAAATTTAAGGTATTTATTAAAAATACAAAGGTAGAGTCTGTTGAACCCATTAAGGATTATGTTGATACATATGAATGAGTTTTTAATTAATTTGAGATAGTTAAGTTTATTTTAATAAATATAATAAGGTTTTATTTTAAATATATGAATAAATTTGAGTTTTAAGAAACTAAGTATGAATAAGATTAGATTTTAAGGAGCTATATATGATTAAATTCACAACAAAAACTTTTTTGTAAGAAATAATCGGTGATTCATAGTAGTTTTTTTCTTCTACATGAGAGTAAATTTAATTTTATAAATGGTATATAATAGTAATCCATACTTTTCATAAGAGTATATCAAAGTTTCTAAAGGTTTATCATGATTAAAATGGGAATACATTATAATAATTGAGTTTGATACGATCTGAATATGTGTAACATATAGTTTTGTAAGGTTAATCCATACTCTTCATAAGAGTATTCCATGAAATCACAAATGAATTACAAAATCTATAAAATGGATTTCATGTATAAATTAATAACTAGTGATTTGGAAAAAAAATTATATAGAAAATATTAAGGTATTTATTCTAGATGAAGATACCAACAAGGTGGGTAAATTGAAGAAATATCTGTATGGGTTGAAGCAAGCCCCAATATCTTGGTACTTTAAACTGGATGTTTACTTAAAAATCTTAAAATTTAGAAAAGGATATGTGGATAGTAATTTTTATGTGAAGAATACCAATATTACATCACTTATTGAGATTATATATGTTGATGATATTATTTTTACAATAAATTAATAAAACTTATGTGAATAAATTTCCAAACAAATGAGATATCTTTTCTTGGTGAGATGAAATTATTTTTGGGTTTACAAATCACCCAAAGTGATGGTTATGTTTTTTTCTCTCAATAAAAATATAGAAACAATTTATTAAAAATATTTATCATGGAAAAATATATATTTTGTTCACTAATTTAAGTGGTCATAAAGTTAAGTAATGATGGTGAAGGTAAAGTTATCAATGACAAAGAATTTAAAAGGTTGATTATTAGTCTTTTTTATTTAACCTTCCCAAGGTCATACATTATTTTTATTTTTAATATTTTTTATAAATATCAATAAAATCCAAAAGTAGTTAATTTTATGATAGCTAATAATAGTTTTATATATGTCAAAAAAATCCAGTTATAGCCTATAGTATGAGAAGAAAGGTTTGTTGTACTTTCATGGCTTAACAAGTGTTGACTGGGCTATTCATGTTAATGATAAAAAATCCACATCAAAAGGGTAATTATTTATTGTTGAAATACTTGTGACATGGAATTCCAATAATAAATCATAATCCACGTTGATTTAAACTAATTTATGCCATATTTATTCATCATAGGTAGCTACAAAAATGATTTGGATGAGGAATCAACTTGAGGATATGCATGTTACTATTGGGTATCCATAGGTTATTAGATGTTGCAACCAAAATTCTATAAATATATTTAATAATACAATGAAATATTTAAGATCAAACCATGTTCGTATCAAGTACATTTTCATAGAGAAGAAGGTGGGTGAAGGCATATTGAAATTATAATTTTTTCTATTCAAGTAATAGATTGTTGATTTTCTTACAAAAACTATCCTAAATGAGTCTTTTGAGAAGTTAATGTACCATGGCGGTTTATCTCTTTAAAAATGTATGCTTTATTTTGAAAAAAATGGTAATATTTAATTTATAGGGGGCAAAACCTACTTTTATTTAAATTCTTTTAATGAATTTCTTTAGTTGAGCACAAGAAGTTGGTTGCAAATATATTTAAAATTTCAAAATAAAAAATCTACGTTAGTATCACATGATAAATTTATTTATGAAAAAATTAATAAATGAATTATAATCCCTTATTTTATACACTAATATATCTCATATAGACTTTGAATTAATTTATTTATGATGTGTTTCTTTAATATGAATGATAAAACCCCTTTCAAAACACATTTTTCTTTATTTTTTGTAAGGGGGAGGTAAGTAATCACCACATTTAATCTTAAATGATTGAAAGGGGGAAGAAAAAAATTCATTTTTTAAATTTCATATGGTTGGATAAAATTTAAGGTATTGAAGAAAAATAAAAATGGGGTTTGTTGATGCTATTAAGGATTATGTTATAATTTTTTAATATATATTAATGAGTTTTTAATTCATTTGAGATGGAGAAATTTATTTTAATAAATATAAGAAAGTTTCAGTTCACATATATTAATAAATTTGAGTTTTAACCAACTAAGTATGAATAAAATTAAGTTTTTACTAGTTGTATATGATTAAATCCACCAAAACAACTTTTGTATAAGAAACAATCAGTGTTGTGTAATAATAGTTTGCTTCTTCCTGATAGTAAAATTCATTTTATAAATAGTACATAAGAGTAATCCATACTCTTTATAAGATAATATCAAAGTTTCTAAAGGGTTTCCATGATTAAAAGGGAAATACTTTATAATAATTGAGTTTTTAATGATCTGAATAAGTTTAAATTGAATTTTTGTAATGGTAAGACATTTTTAAATTGAGATGTAAAATAATAACCTGAAAGCTATATGATGCTACATAAGAATAAATTAAAAGTTACATAAGCTATATGATATCCATTTATAATTATTTAATATTTAAAATTTTCTTCTGAATTAATCATATAGTAATTTAGATGATATTTTTTCTCTTCAATGAATAAATATCATGAGGATTTGGTAATTAATCATGATTCGAGTAGAGTTGTTCTTGATCTGTGAATAAAATGACTTTGTCAGGATGAGAATATTCATACCGTAATGTTTTTTTCATGTAATAATAAACAAATGGATTAAATGATTAAAGTTTTTTTGAAAATATGATGGAATTAAGTCACAAATATTATGGAGGATTAAAATTTTGTTTTTTATTGAAAGATTAAATTAGAAAAATTCATGGAGGTTTAAATGAGTTATCAAGAAGATATTTTATAAGATATTTTTGGATATTCAAAATGATTTTTTGTAATTTATTTATGAATATTTAAGGATGTAGGACATTAATTATATCGTTTGATGTTGGAGATTACATTCCTGAGATTAATGGGATTTCTATATTTGAATTATTGAATATTTTTCAATTAAATATTCAGAATTTTAAATTAGAAATATGCGATGTAGTCATGATAAATAATAAATAGTGATAGGAAATATAGTAAAATTATTTGAATAAATATCAATAATAAAAGAACATCATATGATAATGTTGTACTGGAGTTGAGGAAGAATATCATTTTCATTAAATCTTCTGAATACTCTCACATTCACTGTAATCATTCCTTAATAAGGTTTCTATTTTAATTTATTTATATAGGTTGGTGTTAAAAATTCAACCAAGTATAAGTAAATTACCTTGAATATAGATTCATCTAGATAATAAAAGAGAAACTTTGGGGGGATAATAATCACCATACACCGAGCACATAATCATCCATATTGGAGGTGAAACTTGTTAAAAAATATACCATGTTCTCCATTTGTTTTCTATAATTATTTGAGTTTAAAAGATACCTACTAAATAAGAAAGATATTAAATGTTTTGAAAATATAATAAATCAATACTAATTCACCCCCATGCTGATCACATTTTTATGTGATCCAAAAAATCCTAATCATCTAATTATCACTTTTTAGTACCATTTTATAGATGGGGGTAATATAGAAGTTTCTTTTGGGTGTTTCTTGATTTGGATAGAAAAAGAGAATAAAAATTATTTTATGTTTGATCTAACCTTCATATCTTACACATGTAACCAATATTGATATTATAATTTGATTCCCTTGTGTCATTTTTGATTTCTATTTTATATTATTTTAGTTTAATTTATATTTTTGGAGAGTTTTGGTTTGAAAAGTTTCATTTTCTTGAAATTTTCCCTCTCTTGAATGGTTAGTGTGCATGGTTTAAGAGGAAATGTGTGGAATAGTAAGTGAATATACCTTTTTAATTCATTATAATATCACACGATTTAGTGAACATAGGTAGCGCATAGTTTGGAATAAACCATGCAAGTTCCAATATAAACTATATGAGTGGTCATGTTTCAATGTTATAGTTTTAAACAGTGATGTTTTGCATGGTTGTTGAATGGTTAGATAAACTATGAATCCAAATTATTCAAGTGATTTTTTCTAGTCCAGTGGGAGAAAATTAGTTGTTACATGATTTATCATACTATCCCGTCTAACTATGCAGTCTACCCAAGTGTTTAATTATTGAGTTTTCAGTTATACCCTATAAGGACCCAGCCTTAAACATCACATAATCTAGTTTCTTTAGAATATAATTAAATTAATTTCATACCCAAATATAATTTAGGTTTATAATTTTAGATAATTAGGTCATAAATGTTACATAAAAGACTATATTTTGTAAAGTGGAAACCACTGTTCAATATCCATTTTTTCCACTATATAAAATTTTTAAAATAAAACATGATTTATTTTCTTGAAAAATATTCCTGACTTTCAAATTTACTTCTTCCTTTACCTCATCTATCCTTAAACCCTATGAAAAACATTTTAAAATGTGTGATGATCATAAAAATATCATTAAGGGATACAAAAAGAATAAATTTGTTAGTCTAGGGAAAGACATAAAGACCAATGAAAATCCTTTTCTTAAAATCATACCTTTTTATCTAAAAAGAGCATAATTTTATTTTAAAAGGAACATTATATTACCTTTTTAAATCAAATGATTTCCTTGAAAACTAATTTAAAATAATAGATGATTTATTTGGGTACCTTGATATATCATCATCTTAAAACCCTTACAAAACCCTAATAATTGGAATAAACATAAGGCTAACTTATAATATAATTCTCTAGAGAATATAATTGTTACCCAATACATTAGATCGATATTTAGGTATTACCATAATTTAAGCTATATCAAGATCACTGGTGAGATATAGTGGGGGTCAACCCATCATGTAAATAATTTCTAAGGATCATATCATGAATAAAACCATTAAAAACTCTTTTAAACCAATATACAAAACACTTTCAGATATCAAAATATCTATTTCTTTTAAAACCCCATTTTTATTACCAAAATACCTCGAATAAGAGAAATAAGGTTTTTCTTTGATGAAAAAATTAAAAAAATTAAATGAATCCAAACTTAAAATAGGGGTTATAGTTGTGTGAAAATTCGTTGATGTTGTATCGTTAAAATAGAACATTTATCTTGTATTTTTGTAAAGAAATTTAAAACATTTCATTAAAAGGTTCCTTTTGAAAACTGTGGAAATAAATTCAAAATATATATATATAATTTCCTTTATATGTATTTTATGTCCATATAAAAATATCCATTAAATAAAATTAAAAATATGGATATGGAATAAAAAGAGAGTTTTATAGGAAACTTTAAAAGATAATTTTTAAAAGAAAGTCTCATACCAAGAGTATGAATCATCACATATGTTCTTTATCTTCCTAAATAACAATATTCTATTAATTTTAAAATTGATTAAGAAAATTTTTAATGATAATTATTCCTTTATTTAATTTAATACCAAGTTATATATAATCACTTAATAAATTAGATTCACATCGAGTGTTTTGATGATATTCAACTCATATGTCAGAAATGACTTCGGTAGGTTCACTATGGTCAAAGAGGTTAATATTATATCATCTCCAGCAGAATAAAAATGAAATAATTTTCATTTTTATATATCAATTATAAATTTAAAATCAATAACTAAAGATTTTATGAAAAATAAACTACACTGCAATCAGGGAGATGGTGGGAAGTAAATACGCAGGACTAAAGTTTCCATTTTATAATGATCGTTATGAAAATAAGATAAATGTCATTTTATCTTTACAGAATGATCATAAAATCATAAATATCATATTATTTATTTAATTATAAATATATATCATCCATGGTATATGGTGATGAAAAATGAATCACATCGCTTTGTGGAGGTGGTAGTCCACACATATGCACGAATGAAGTTATCATTCTTTGATGAATAGAAGGGGAAGAAAGTAAATGATATATTATCTTTTTAAAATGATAAATACGACCTGAATATAATATATATACATTAATTCCATCATTATAACAATATATAAGATATGTTTATAGAAAATTAATTACATCGGTTTGTGAGATTGTAGTTTTTCATTCACATGAATGATTGTTTTGTTTCCCATTTAATGGAAGATAGAGATGAATATAGGTTATTAAATTAACATAACAAGATTTAAGTATATGTAGGATACTATTATTTTTATTTTATCATGGTTAAAGAATATTTTAAGGATGCATATGAATAAATAAAATTAAAACATTCGGTTAATACATCTTCTTTGGAAAGTCTCCCTTGATTAACACCTTAAGCCCTCTGAGGTTGGTATTCTACCTAAATAAATTGCTCTAGAATTAGGGGATGTATTATAGGAAAGGATTTCGATAGTTATTTTCCAGACCAAATTTTTATTGAAGTGTGTAATAAATATAAGTATATATTTCCTTTTATCCAATATTAATTAAACAACATATACAAATTTCACACTTACTGTGACAACAAATAATTTTACTCTTTGAGGGTCAATATTGTTATTATAGATGTAAAACTAACCCATAAATGGACAATATTTGATATTATCAACAATATCCTAATCACTTGACTGAATATAATATTTTTAGGAATTCTATATCATTTAATAAATTATTATTTATTATAATATATCATTAATGACAATTATTTGAACTATTTAATACTTTGATATTAATAGCACCAAGGAAACAAGTAAAATTCAAAAAAAATATTTTAATATATCACTAAAATTTCATTTTAAACTATAAAATTAAATTATCATATTAATTACTCAAATTATACTACTTTTAATATTTTTAATATCATTTATTTTATTTTTTTCATTAATTAAATTATTATTGCACCAGCTTTCTGTAAATTTTTAAGGAAATTATTTCTTCACTAAAATTTAAAAATAAGTTAACATGGTGAATATATAAAATTCATATTTAAAAATAACATTTAAAACCTAACATATCCAATGGTTAACCCTATGCTAAAAATATTATATTTTTAAAAATGAGTGTGGTATTTTTTTACTTTTCTTTAAATAAAATATTATAAAGGTTATAATCGAATAAAAATGGGAAAAATGGATGTATAACCAAATATTGGATTATTATGGAAAAAATTACTTATCCAATAAAATTTATGCAAGTTTTAGGTTTATTTTATAGTTCTTATCATATTATTTTTTACCCTTAATTACTCGATTTACCCATTACTATAGTAACAGAAATTAATAAGTTTGTTATTCATATTGACCAAAAATAAAAGAGAACTATTTCCTAAATTTTAAACCACTAATTAAAAATATGTAATCCATTTTTCAAAATTCAAAACACGAAATTGTCGGAATTTAATTTAATATTAAATTGAAAAAATGTAATAAAAACAGCTTTTCAGAAAAAATGACTTTTCAAGTATAAAATGTTTTTATACTAAATTCAATTATAAAATAAATTTCAAAAACTATAATTATGTAATTTTAAATAAAAATTAAATGATTGAATTTTAATACTAATCCAAAATATATTTTTAATTTGTAAATACTTAAAATGAAAATATGATTTTCAACAAAAAATCAGTATTTTTCACTATTTATTGAAAAATAAATATTTTTGTAAAATTATAAAAGAATCTTCCAAATATAATTTTAACATGCTGAATTTAAAAATTAAATTAATTTTTTCAAATAAATTTTTTAAAATTTAACAACTTTAATTATTATATTCACTCATAAAAATAAAGAAAAACAATTTTTTAAGAAAATGTATTTTTGAAGAATAAAATATCTATTAAAAAGGAGAGTTATTATTTAAGAAGAATTAATTAATTAATTAGAAATGATTAGGACCATTATATATTTCATAATCTAGTAGATACTATTCATTCCTTCCAATTTAACATGTAGGTTATAATTATCACTTTTAAATAGTAATAATTCATTGTTCGTTTGAGCTTGGTGTTGTGTAACTTGTACACTATCAAACATAGTATTTATTTTTAAAATATCAGGATATTACATACCCCACTTTATTAATGGCATTTTGAAAAACCTTTACTCTTATATTTTTTCAAAAGATCTTTGGTTCACATGAGAGATTCCCCCCTCCATTATCTTGGGATTTTATGCTTCTTCACCATAATTTCAAGTTCGATATTGAGGTGATATCTCTTACTATCTTATATATCACATCTATCCAAACCATGCACTCATTTCCTTGTCTTGTATTTTCTCTTGTAGACCCTAGAGGGGATTTTGGGTTGATATTTTGATTTAGGGTTACCTAAACTTAGGGTATTTGGTTATTAGAGCTCATGGAGGGTTCATCATTAATTTTTTGGGTGTTCACCATCAAAGGTGAAAAATTATGTCTTGATAAACACTTGATTGAGATAGGTGATTTATTATTTTTATTTTTATTAAAACATCAAGTGATTATTGAACATTCTAAATTAAATTTCTATCTAATGTTTTCTGTATCTAAGACCCTTGATGGGTTCATGAAAGGTTTTTAATGGTTTTTAAACTTGACATAAAATAAATGTAAATGGGTTTTCTAGTTTTTGTATATAAAGACTTAATTTTATGTATTCCAAGTGTTTTCATAAATTTATTTAAGTATGTTTTAAATATATTTGAAATTGAAAGGGGTAATTCTTGGTTTTTTTTCTAACAGTAAAACTCATGATTTTAAAAAGTAATTTCAATTGAAAGGGGATTATTTTTTTCAAATGTTTTCCAAGAAGTTAAATCCATGTTTTTAAAATAATTTATGGGTTTTTTTTAAATAATTGGTTTTCAAATTATTTCTAAAATTTCATTTTATTATTATATTTTAGAGGATGGAAATGAATTTTTTTAGATAAACTTTTAAAAGTGGGTTTTCGAATATAATTAGATGATTTTGGCACTCCATGATGGTTTTCAAAGAAAGGCATATTTTTAACTTTATAAATGAATTAACATGATGTGTTTTCCTCAATAGATCCCCTTTTTTCTATATTGTTTCAATTATTTATATCCTATGATTGGATGTAAAAATGGTTAGATTCTTCTATGGGTGTGGTAGGTGACATAAGTTTTATTTTAAATTCATAATAATTGTTCCTTGTGCCTTGTTTTATTGATCACCCCCCTTGAGTTTTTTCATGGGAATCATAGGAATTCATAGATTCCCTAGATGATTTCACCTCCATAGTATAGATTATGTTCTATCTAGTGTATTATGGATAGTGTATTTTGAGTTATCCTAGGGTGAATAGTGTCCCATGGATTTTGGGAGTTCCCATAATGGATTTTATAGTTTGGTTAGTTCTATAGAACTATCAGGATGTTTAAAGATTCTTTAGTGTTATCCTAATGTTCTAGTCACCAATTTAGGTCTATGTTAATTAAGTATTAGAAAGTATCCCATGATTTCATATTCTTATTTATAACTATTTAGGGTATCTTTTTTATTATCTTGTTTGTATTCCCTACCCTTTCATTGTATTTAATGAAACCACTACTTTTTTGTTTACTTTGATGTGATTTATTGGTATGTCGGCACTTGTTGTGATTTTTTTTTGTATATGGACTTGAGTTACATTCAAAATGATTTATAAAAGGCTTTTAAATTTATTTTAAAAAGGAAAGTGATTTTTTTATAAACAAAATTTGTAAAAAGTTTTGGAAAGAGATTAGATAATTTGGTAGGGAATCATAGATTTATTAAAGGATCCTATTTCTATAGTTTAAATTATTTTTAATGAAATAAATTTGGTTATAACATTACTTAACATAATAATAGGGGTGTTTAATAAAATTAATTTATTGAATGATATTTTTATTTCATTAAATAAACAAGAGAAAAAAATTATAATTATAATTCAAACTACCATTAACAAAATGGATATTGAAATTAAATTTTATAAACATCTTGGTGAAATCATATTGGTCATGTTTATATCACACACTATATACACCATTGGTTGTACAAAACTCTTATAATATTTTCCATGTTCTAAGGATTTGGATTATTATGGGGATATTATTCATGTTTTCCAATGATGAATGGTATTAGAATGTGGTGGTAGACAAAGGTTTATATAGAGCTAGTTGGTTTTAATTCAGGTTTGGTTTGGTTGTATTTTTTGGATGGTTATGTATCATCCTTTCTATCCTGGATAGTGGTTTGCTTAATTTATATATGTGATGTTGCTTTTAATTTATTTTTTAATTTTATTACTGTTTCACATTACTCTTTTTGGTTGTTTCCTCTATTCTAGAATTGTTTATTTTATGTATGGTCATCTGATGCACAAATGGGTTATTTTGGATTCTTGATAATTTTTTGTTCTCTATTTTAATATTTTATTGACGATGAAATTATTCCCATACTATACATTATTTATACACAGACACTAGTTTCCATACTATGGGGATTAAGAATTCCCTTTTTCCTAGTAACGTATCAATTTGTGTGACATATCATATCAAAATGGGATAGTTCATTAAAAATGGTATTAAATCCTAAGTTATTAAATATGACCTAGGATCTTAGAAAATTATTTTTAATTTAGTGAGTCGAGTAGCATGGATATAACAACATCAGGACATGATAGGTGTGTGAAAAGAGAGTCTAATTGGCACATTCTCATCCTAATTATTGATAATCCAGGGGTTATAGGGAATTTAATCTTGAATGTGAGTATGTTTCTAATTATTATTGATTTTTTAATCTAATATTATGACCTTTTGATCCTTGTTGAGTATACCAGTGATTTGGGGGTCTCTTTAAGCTTTTTTGGTGAAAATTGAGAAATAAAAAAAAACTTTATACTTATCTCAAATGATCTTGAAATCCATGTGAATCCTATGTGTACGGCTCTACAATCCATTATATATTTTTTTCATGGTTGGTGCATGTCTCTCTATCCCATGTTTCAAAACCATGCATGGTTCTACTTTCCACCCTATACTTGTTGATTTGGAACCCTTCTATTTAAATTGATCCCAATGGTGCCTACCATTGGTGTAAAGTTAATTAGAGGAATTTTATGGTGAATTTATGTTAGTGTATGATTCTTTCTTGATGTGTTCTAACTTTATATTTAGCCTTGTGTTTTGAAAAGTTGGTTTTTTGTTTTAGGAAAATTAGATTTTTGATTGAGAATAAGGTTTCATGTGTTTAATTTTTTATGAAATGAATTTTTTTGATGGGGATAAAAGAAATTATAGCCCTTAAAATATGTTTTTGAAAGTGATTATCCGCCCTATTTCATTTTTATTTGGATGGTTTGATTTGAATTGAAAGAATAATTTTAGGAATTTCTTTGTGATTTTAAAATTGAATGTTATGGTTAAGTCATAAAATATTTTTAACTACTATGAAATGTTTTTTGAAGTGTTTTATTTCATTATGGAAATAGGGGGAATCTTTTGAAAAATAAAGCAGAATTGATTAAAACGTTTTAAAATGATGGTGGGTCTTCATATAAATTATTTGAAAAAAAAATGGGACTTATGGAAGGTTTGGTTTTATAGCGAAAGTTATGATTTTTTTTTAAGATAAATTTATAAATTTCAAGTGGGTATTGTTTGGAAGAAATTTTAATATCTTAGAATATGTGTGTGCTTCTGTAAAATTAGTTCTTGATCTCTTTCTAAAATATAGTTATTTTAAAAAAAATTATTTTTTAATATTTTTCTAATTTAACAATGTGTTCATACCTTTAAAAAATTAGTTTGAGACTCTTTATGAAAAATTATATCATTTAAAGAAAATATAAGTTTTAAAAGGATGTTTTGTTGTATGTTTTTCCAAGTATACTTCTGTGTTTGTTTCTTCCCATCGGTGTGTGTTGGGACTATTTGATTTAGGTTGTGAAATAAGAATGGTTTTAATTCATGTTTAATGTTTCTTTTTTTCTTCCTACAAGAAATTTACTGATAAAATTTAAAGTTTATTTTTAATGATGATACATAGGGTAAATCCTTTTATTTCTAAGGCATATATGTTTCAAATGTTAACTTTTCCTAAACTCTAAATAAAGTGATGAAACCAAATTTTTCCTTATTTCAAAACCTCTTCAGTCACCATCCTTCCTTAAATAATGATTAATATTATAAAAACATGACCTTATTTATTTATTTATTGGACTTTATTTTTTCTATTGAGTTTCGAGACCGACCCTTTAAAAATTTTATTTTATTTTCTGAATTTTTATAGTCATCGCATAGATAGCCAACACGGTTTGTAAAACCATGTGGAAAACATTCATTTTGGTATTTAACTAGACAATTTTGTATGGTACATTCAGTGCATGATCAAAAAACTATATTGGGTCATAGAGAAACCTTGTGGATAATTTTTGGGTTATCCAACATGGGATGATCGAGTACCAAATGGTTTGGTAAATCGTGTAGGTAAACCATGTGGGATGACCAAGTTCCTTATTTTCAAAATTCCCCAATCAATATTAATAAAAAAAATAAAAAAAAACACTCTCCCTCACACCCCTCCTAATCCATAAAATGTACCATCCCTTGGAAGGATACTCCATGCAGGATACTCCCCTCCTCTCCTCTTCATTTAGAATATTTTTCTCCTGATTTCACATGAAATATTCCTAGTTAAGGGTTTATTATCTTTCACTTATTATCTCCCATTTTTTCATATCCCATGTTGTGATTTTCCCTTGGTTGAACCCTAGTTGGGGGGTTTGGTTTTTAATATGTTCTATTTATTATTATTAGGGCATGGGGAGGTTCCTTTTAGTCTTCTTCATCTATGTTTGAGGATTTCATCACATCTAAATTCCATTGTGGTAGGTGTTTCCATGTTTTGGGTAATTTTTTCATAGTCCATATTGTAGTGAGGTTTCCCAAATCCTTGATTTTAGAAATTATTTTTGATATGTATTTTATTAAAATATAAATAGTATTTCCCAAAGGATTTGGGTATTTTGAACAATTTTTTGAGCCATTAATTATTTTAAAAGGAAAATGTATGGGTCTTAAATTTTTTATTTTTACTACACTGTAATTCTAAGTAAGTTTGAAATTTATTTTATATTTTTTATTAGTTTCGCATATTCATGGTATTTTAGTGATGATTTATTAATATTGGAACTAACTACTTATTGTGTTTTTAGGGTTTTATTTTGGGGAACTCTTATGTAATTAGAAAATAATTTTGAGAGTGTCCCTTTATTTGTTACCCAGTCATTCTTTATGAATGTTTATATATATATATATAGGTGATGGTAACATGTCTATATTTATACATATGTTTAAATATATAAGTTTTCTTGCATATATATATATATCATAGAATTTATCTTTGAAACTTGGGTTTTTAAATTTTTTTTTTTGGTTTCAAGAGGGGGATCTCAAAAATGGATTTCAAATGAGTTTAAATTTTTATTAGATTTTAAATGGAATTTTAAGAGGAATTTTTAAAATACAAATACATGTGTTATGTTACTTTGTGTGGGGGGGATAATTCTTATTCTATATTGTATTAAAAGATGGCTTATGGTTTTCACATGGGAGACCTTAGGTAGGTGGGTAGCATAATGAAAACTACTCTAGTTAGTCATGAGGTTTGAGTTAGACTCCTATTAAAGTTTCTTCAAGAAGCCTAATTTATATTGTTGTTGGGGAAGTTAGCGGCTTAGTGTTTTGCAAGCGAGTTAGTTTCCTTTGGAACCTATAGGTCACATCTCTTCAAATGTTTTTTATATTATGCTTGTAATGATGCATGTAATTTTATTCCCACACTCATGTTTATTTTATTTGTTTTTGTTAATATATTAGTTTACAGCCTTGAACGATTCACTTGGTTATTTTTGTATTGGCGTTATTTGGTTGAAATGGTTTTCTTTTACTCTTTAGTATTCTTTCTTAAAAAATGATTTCAAAAAAGGGGGGTTTTTTGAAAAATTATGATTCAAAAAGGGGTTTTCAAATTTTGTTTTAGGTGAAATTGATAAAGGTACTTTTAATGATTTCTTTAAAATCTAGTTTGGGGTATTAAAAGTGGATTTGGAAAATTTATTGAGTTTTTTTCTTGAAAATAAAGGAAATCCTTATTTTAAATTATTGTATTTCAAACTGGTGTTGTTAGGATTCATTGTAAAGGGAAACACATGGATTCTATGGTTTTTAACTACTAGTCTTATAGCTCATAACCAGCTTACACCACTCATCATTTGTAAACATGGTGAATTTTTTATAGATGTGGATTCAGATCTAGGTCTATCGGGAATCGAGAAGATCTATTGGATGGAGAGAAACCTCAGGTCACATGGGTAATAATTTTCAGGTATGTGAGAGTTTATTTTTAATGTTTATCTTTCATTGGATCTGTAGGTATTTTACTTCTTTCTATGGTTAGAGGTGTAGTACAATTATAGTGCATAAGAAATAGGCATCTTCTAAGTTTCATTTATAAAGGGGAGGGTGTTTGGTGTGTGAGAAAATAGTTTATTTAGCATCTATTTTGTTATGTTTCTACATTATTTTATTTAACTGCTTTTATTTAAGTTTATTTTACTCCTAATTATCTATACTTTGGTTTGAACATCTAACTTAGAGATGGTTCACATTAAAATTATGAAATAATTCTATGAGTTTTAAATGTCATTTATCTCATTTAAATCATCCCCAATGATTAATTTTGATGATTATAATTTCTTTAATCATCTCGAGGGTATTGGGGATTCCCTTCAGGTTTTTTGAGGCTCAGTTTGGGTTCCTATCTGGATAGAAACCATGACCGGGTCCTTATAAATACCTTTTTTAAATAATTAAGTAATTAGGTTGTTTTAATAAATTCCATGGGTTTAATTAACCAAAGTATATTTTCATGATTATTTGTTTTATGATTTGTTCTCATGAAGTTTAGAGTTGGGTGTGGTGCTTTCTATGGATGAGTTTTATTGATTTGGACACGGTATGGCCTTGAGAGTGTATTTTGGGTAACTAGGATACACTTGGTACCATTTGAGATTATACACTGGATGTTGATGGTTTGGATCTTATTGGAATCACCATGATATGGTGGTTTAGGTATGAGGTCCTAAATCTCCCCTTACACTTAGTTTAGTGACCCAAGGTAAGATCCCCTCTCATTTCTCAATGAGGCATGTTTTTGTTTAAGATTTCTTTCTTCCCTTTTTGGTGGTGAGGGGTGTATTGGATTTGGGGTTAATTTCTTGTATATCATTTGTATATCCTTTTTAGTATTATTTCATTAGAATATAAAGTTGATTATTGGGTTATTATTATATCTTATGGAGGATTATTATTTTCCTTTTAGTTCTTGGTGATAATGAGTTTATTGGGTGGTGCTTCTCTTTTAAGGGTACATGATCTATATCTCACCATTTTAGTGGAATTATAAATATGGGGGAGACCTGTAATAGGTATTTTACCTCTAATATCTATATTTATAATGGTTTTTTGTTGGATTTTACTAGGATAAGTTTGATAATATTTAAGGATCTGGTATGTGGTTTGGAGGAGTTGTGTGTATGTATGGTGCTTCATTCTTACTAGGCCCCATTAGGTTTTCCTAGCCCCTCCCACCTGTTATGTAGATGCTTAGGACTTTATTTTCTCTTTGGTTCAACCTTTTATTGATGAATTTATGTGGGAACAAAGTGACAAGATAAGGAGAATTATAACACCCTCATGTCACTATTATTTTATATTTAGTATTATTTTATATAAATTTAATGTTTTAGAGAGTTTTGGTTTGAAATTTTTTTTTTTATAAATCTTACCTTTTTTGCACAATTAGTGATCATGGTTTATGAGGAACCAAATAGAATCTTGAGTGAATTTAACTTTATAGTTCATTATATTCTTACATGATTTGGTTTTCATGGGAAATGCATGATTTGGAAGAAACCATGCATGTTCCAATGTAAACCATGTGAGTGGGGATGCACTATTACTGAATTTTTTAGCTGTGGTGTTTAATAAAGTTGGCACATTGTTTGGTATACCGTGTGGCCAAAACATGTGAGATGGTTATTTTTTTCTAGTGAGAGTCGTACAATTGGAGTATGGTTTACCAAACTATACATCCAAGCCATGCAATCTTCCCAAGTGTTTAATTTTTTATTTTTAGGTTATAACCCTCTCAATTTATAGGGTTTTAGAACCCTATTCTCTTGTTTATTCCATTAAATTGAGCCTTATTTCACATGAGATATTTTCCTCCCTCCCTTATCCTTGTACTTTATTTATCTTCACCTTGATTTCAAGTAGGATCTTGAGGTAATTTCCCTTCCTCTCGTATATCTTTCATCTATCCTCCCCCTACCCTCATTTCCTTGGCTTGGTATTTCACTCATAAAACTTATAGGGTTTTTAGTCCAAGATATGGTTTTGGGGGGATCTAAGCTTGGTATTTTTGTTTTTTAGGGATTTTAGAAGGTCCCACGTTCCTTTTTTTGGAATTCATCATCAAAGTTGAAAACTTTTGGATTGATTTCCACTTGATTGAGGTATTTATGATTTTTTATTCCCTTCTTTGGAATATAATGGGATTATTTCACAATAAAAAATAATTTTTTATCTAAATATTTATATATCCAAGACCCTTTATGGGTTTAACATAGGTTTTTATGGATTTATACACTTGGTATAGAAGGAATTTCAAGGGGTTTTCTATTTTTGGTTTTGAAAGACTTAATTTTATATATGAAAAGTGTTTAAATAAATCACATTAAGTATTTTTTTTAAATCAATTTAATAGAAAAACGTGTTTTATAACCATTTTTTTCTAAGAAAAAAATTATAATTTTAAATTATAATCTCAAGAGAAGGGGGTGAATTGGTTTTTTGAAATAGTTTCCAAGAAGGTAAGTCACTATTTTTAAATAGAATGTATGGGTTTTTTGTTAAATAATTGGATTTAAAAATATTTATAAAAATTAACTTTAGAATTTTTTTTGGGGGGATGTAAATGATTTGGTTTGAGAATAATATTTAAAATTGTGTTTGCAAAAAGAATAAGGGCTCAAAACTCTGATATGGTTTTTAAATAAAGTCTCATTTGGGACCTTATAAGTGAATTATCTTAATGTGTGTAACCATTAATAGAACGCCTTAGTTTCTCAATTGTATCTCTATTATAAATCTTATTATTATATATAAAAGGGGGTTGTTACTTACAATTGTTAGGGAGCCGAAATGAGTTTTATTTTAAATGATTTATACTTGTTATGTATGCCTCGTTTGTTTTCTCACCTGCCTTGAGTTTTGTTATAGTAATCCTATGAGTTGTTATATTAATTGGATGAGTGCACCCCATTTGTATATATTATATTCAGGGTAGGGTATTGTCGCCCATGGATTTTGATCGATCCTAGGATGTATTTTTTCATATGGATTTTGATGCTCCTGTATAGAATTTTTTTCCCCAATTATTTCTACAGGACTACTGGGACATTGACATATTTTTTAGTGTCATCATAGGTTTCCATTTCAAGTCTATGTTACTTTAGTCTTAGTAAGTTTCTCCTGATGCCTTTTTTCGATAGTGGATTGTTTAGGGGATCTCATTACTTAACTTTTCTAAATTTCTCAAACTTTATTTATCTTTCATAGAACCACTACTTTGGATGTTTAATTTGATATTCTATATTGATATTTTAGTGCATTTTTTGTTTTGTTTTTTTTTTTGTTTTTTTTTGTTTTGGTAATGTTCATGGGTTACTTTTAAATTTATTTATAAAACGGCTCGGAAATAGATTTAAAAAAAAGAGAGAGTTATGTGTTTTTCATAGAAATTAAATTATAAAATGTTTTGGAAATAGGATAGGGATTTAGTCTAGTTTTCATTGATTTATTTAAGTATTATCTTTATATGTTTTAAAATTGTTTTTGTCATAACTCACGTTCTCCAAGATGAGTTAAAGGATTGCAAGGTGCCCTTACCTTCCTTATTCAAGGTGAAGGAGAGATAATAACCCTTGATTCCCACCTTTAGTAGGCCCCAGAGTGGTGAATAGCACCAAGGGTATAGAATCTCACATAAATGGAAGGAATTACCCTTTTTATAGAACAAAATAAGGAGATAATATGGTAAATCCCAGAAATAAAAAAGACTAAAGATAGAAGTAAATACAAGAATCCATTCCCATTTGTATGTTCAAATAACTGATGAAAATATAAGAAAAACTCTAGAGGAAAGTAACCAAATAAAATAAAAGGAGCAATGACAATAATCTCGACGCTTGAACTATTAAGGTCTGGCACGACCCTCAAAATCCCTTTGGAAACCTAACAGTATTTTTTTATTCTAATGCCCCATGAGAAATAGAGGTAACCAAAACACCTAGAAAGGAAAACTATCCACCCAAACTCACTAAGGAACACTCCCCAAATAACACAAGTCAAGTAAAATAATAGTAATAGCACATCGATATTTGGGCACCCCACACTACTTTCCCACTACTTATTTAGAACATCCTATTCATAAGACCTCCCCCACAAGTCCCACTATAGTCCCACTACTACCCCCAATAATAACCATATGGGAAACCACAACCACACGTTTATCCCTCCTGCAAACACCTGGGCCACCATGACCACACATCTCGCCCGCAGACACCTGGGTCACCACAACCATGCTTCTTTCCCAAAGACACCTCGGTCTCATCTCAAAGACACTTGTAAAACAAACATGCCCGCACAAACCGGGTCCAACTCACCACAACACACCCTACCCGAAGAGTCTTGGGCTATAAATAACCTTAAGCCATCACAGCCTGCCTGAAGAGTCTTGGGATACCTGGTAAAGGGATCATAAATGAGCTAATAACCAGCCACTCATAGGAATGTTGGGAAAAATAGCCTCCCCCATTAAATAGGGGTTTTCGGAAAAAATTTCTCAACATGTGTGGGGTGAGTATAAGAAACACAAGAAATAAATTTTATACATATAGAAAATCAAGCCCTCACCCCAACTTAAGTGTCCCAAAACCAACAACTAGACTACACACAACCACTTTTGCTGCTACCCTTACATGAACAAGAACACAGCAGCCAAAACCCGAGAACAACTCATTTCTGGAAAACATTTTTCCATTGTACATGTTCTCGTTATCCTATTCATGTTATTCCATTAAAATATTCCTTCACTGCTGGGAAAATAACAGGCATAACCACAATCCAAAACAACAACTGAAAGGAAAAATCCAAGAAAGCATTTAAGCATTCACCTCTAGTTCTCTAGTAAATAACAACATCAAAATGGAATCTCGTGAGATCCCTAGAAGTACAGGAACCAAAATAATCCCTAACTTACTGGTTCCATAACATTTACCGCTGGATTCACATGGCCTCAGATTCATAAACCAAAAACCTCTTAACCAGAGGTTCCATTCCCATCCATATCACCCCAAATGGAATCAAACATAACAACCATTCATATCACCAGAATAGAGCAAGGAAGTTTTTAGATTTAGCCAACACCATTCATTAAGTTCCTTCTTTTCTGTTTGTTTAAATGGGGTGATCACACAGGGGTTCTTATTCATTGGGAATCCATTTAATCAACCAAGTTTACGTGATTAATCAGTTTCCATGATATAGTCATTTAATCACAAGATCATCTAGAAAATAGAGTTTAATTAGTGCATAAGAAAGGACCAACGATGGCCACAATTTTCAGTGTACATGAGCCCATACAATTCATAACATAAAAATTAAGTTAAAATATAACAAAACTATCATCCTTACCACCCCTTAATTATTTAAAAGTCCAATTATTATCTTCGTTAAAGTTGTTTTCATCTATATCCTGAGAGAACATCATTATACCCACCCTGCATGATGCACAGTAAAGAGAGACTAAGGAAGAAACCCTACCTGGATGATCAAGGTTCGAAGTTTTCTCCTTACGCCAAGAACTAGGGTCACGCGATAGGAAACTCCAAGAAGAACTGAACAAGAGGGATCTCATGCAGTCATGAATCATCTCCAAAAAAGAGACTCTAACCACACCAAGGGAAGAGAAAGAGATCAAGGAAGAATTAGATCTCAGAGTGATGAATTATTGATCCTAGAGTTACGAGATGTGCAATCTATAAGTGATTGAAAAGAATATCATGGTTTGACCACAGGGTTGGGCGGTTGCACACGTTAGAATTAATTGATATTTAATAATTGCCTTGGAGATGATCAGATAGACCATCGCATGGCAGAGATTTTATAGGTTACATTTAAACTGAGAAAAATGCATAAAAGTGGCATAACTGGAAATGTAAAAAAATGTGAGAAACTGATTAAAAGGCCACACGTTTGGTAAGTCAAGTGTCGCCCCACTCTTATGGGATGTAATATATCCTTTATTGGCCTTAAAATGGTCTTAAAAAACTTTTAAAGAGGTATTAAAACATAAAAAAGACATTAAGGGAGGGAAACTAAAGAGAAAACCCAACAACCCACAGTGGCACTATTTGGGTGACGAACCAATCGGTGAGATATTGATCGGTGAGACAGTGATTGGTGAGACCAATCAATGGAACTGATAGGTCACACAATGGAGACACCCTGCCACTGATACTGATGCCATCCAGACTCATATATGGTGTCTAGGACACCCCAAACATCATAATTTGACAAATTAATGGACCAGGAAGGTCTGAGCCATTAAATCAGATACCCATCAAACTATTCTCATCCTCAAGAATCAAGACTAAACCAAAATAAGGATGGGTCTGAATAACCATCTCGTAAGATACCCCCAATGGATAATCCAACCTAAGTTTCTCAAAATAGGAAATAAAACCTTGAAATCCAAGAACACCTCCTCATAGCTATCACCCCAAACAGCCACATGAACCTAAAATATCACACTATCCCAAAACACGGATTAAGGAGTTCTTTCCTCTATGTAAAGATACTATCTTCTTTGGGTGGCACTGATTCACCTGCACAGGTTTAATTGCATCTGCACTAATGCATCTTGATTAGTAATTGGGTCCTCCCTACCCTAGAGTCAGGACTTTTCACACAAATTCATAGAATAAAGGTAAATAGCTCATCTCATAGCAAACAAGGTCAAGAATCCACTAAAAACAAGGAACAAATAAAAACATAAGATCAAAACATCAAATAGCTCTGGATACTGGGAACGCATCTATGCCTCTCATTCCCAAGTACTATATTCTATTCCATCATGCCTCCACAAAATGTGAACCAAATGAATGGTCTGTCCATGAAGAATATTCTTCTTACCATCCTTGACTCTTATCGGTCACTCCACAAACATCGAATTGTCCTCGATATCCAACTATCCACAGTTGAGGACGTGGGAATCATTGTGTAGATACCAATGGAGCTGAGAGACATGAAAAACATTTTGGATACTCTCCAACCATGGTGGTAATTCCAGTTGGTATTCCACCTTGCCGACTCGTCCCAACACCTCGAAAGGTCCAATGAACCTTAGAGAGAAGTTCTCCCCTTACCAAACCTTCACTGCCCACGTCGAGGGGAAACCTTCAAGAACTCATGATATCTATTCTCGAACTCCAAGAGCCTCATCCTATGACTAATATATGACTTATTCTGGTCTATAGATGCCTTCATCATTTCACGTACAATCGAGACCTTCTCTGTCATGCTCTACACCACCTATGGGTCATGGACACTTGCCTCCCCAACCTCTGTCCAGCACATGGGTGAATGACACAGTCTTCCATACGATTCTTCAAACAGTGCCATGACAATGGTAGAGTGATAGATATTGTTGTAGAAAAACTCTAACATGGTAAATAATTGTACCCATGATCCTCGAAATTCTAAAACACATGCTCTCAACATATCCTCCAATGTCGGTATTTTCCTCTCTGTCTGCCCATCCTTCTGAGGGTGGAAAGCAGTGCTAAGGTATAGCTGGGTTCCAAACCCACGTTGCAATCCTTTCCAGACATGTGAAGTAAAGAATGTATCTAGATCCAAAATTATGGATTTGGGAACTTCGTGCAGCCTCACAACATCACCCACATACTTTTGTGCTAGGGAATCCGCTGTGTTTGACTCCTTAATTGCTAATAAGTGATCTGATTTCATCAAAAAGTCCACCACTACACAGATGGAATCATATTCTCCCTTATAAATTGGTAGTAATATGAAAAAATCCATTGATATGTCATCCCACTTCCACTCAGGAATGTCTATGGGCTGAAATAGACTGCCAGGAACATGGTGTTCTGCCTTCACCTGCTGACATGCGAGGCCCTTTTTCACAAACTATGCCACTGCCTGCTTCACTCCAGGCCACCAAAACTGACATATCAATCCCCAGTAAATCTAGGAGACTCCTGGATTTACTTACATGTGTTAGTTTTAGAACTCACTGAGAAATCCCTCGTGCATTGTCTCTAGGATAAACAACTTCTATGGGAAAAGCATCTGATTTTGACTATCCTCCGACCATCCCTACAGTGCATCACCCTGGATAACACGATTACACATATATTCAACATCTGAGTCTCCCCACTAAGTATCCTCCGCCTACCAAACCAACGAATATTGTACTTCCATCTAAAACATACAGCCTCTACCAACCTCTACTCTCATGCCAAAATGTAGAGTAGACAACTCCACCATTACTTTCCAAGAATTTGCTGACTCCAGACCCACATCCTTTTGTGACTTCTTGCTCAAGGCATCATCTACCATGTTACCCTTTTTTAAGGTTTATAATCTCTTGAAGTTGTGGTCTTTAATAAACTCCATACACCTTCACTGTCGCAAGTTCAGGCCTCACTGGGAGAAGATATACCTCAAACATTTGGGAGTCGTGGATACTACGAAGCATTCCCCAATGAGATTATTCTGCTACAGCTTTAAGACAAACACCATCACTGCAAGTTTTAGTTCATGGGTGGCATTGTTATGTTCTTTAGGGCGCAATTTCCTAGACCCATAAAATATCACTTCCCACTACTTCATCAGCACACACCCCAAGCCTAGACCGGAAGCATCACAAAATACTTCAAACGGCGTCCCTTCCTATGGAAACCTTAGCACTGGGGCACTAACTGTATTCCCTTTCATATGGATGAAATATTCTTGTCACTACTCACTCTATTTTAGAGTATGGTCCCTTTTAGTCAAAGTCATCAATGGCGCTGCAACTTGAGAGAATTCAGGTATGAACCTCCGGTAATAACCTGCCAGACCCAAGAAACTAAGAACCACTGCCACATTCTTGGGTGTTTCCCTTTAAAAAACTTCTTTGAACTTCTATGGTTCCATTCGTATTCCCTATTTGGACACCACTTTTCCAAGGAAGTGCACCTTTGGTGTCCATAACTTTCACTTAGAAAACTTCCCATAGAGCTGGTGGTGTCGGAGGACCTCCAAAACTTCCCTTAGATGCTCAGCGTGATCCTCCTCTAATCTTGAGTAGATCATAATGTCATCGATGAACATGACTAGAAATTGATCTAGATACTCATCGAAAATAGATTTCATGAGTCCCATGAACACATCCAGTGCCTTTGTAAAGCTGAACGACATGACCACGAACTTGAAGTTCTCATACCTTCATCTGAAAGCAGTCTTCAGGATGTCACCCTACTTCACACTCAACAGGTGATATCCAGACCATAGGTCAATCTTATATAATCAACATTATCCCTTCAACTGGTCAAAAAGGTCACCCATCCTTAGGAGGGGGTAACGGTTCTTGGTCGTCACCAGATTCAGTCTTTAGTAGTCTATGCATAGCCTGAGACAACCATCAGCCTTCTTTGCAAACAAGACTGGAGCCCCCCATGGTGATGTGATTGGTTGGATAAAACCATTCTTCATCAAGTCATCAACCTAAATCTACAACTCCCACAACTCAAAAGGAACCATCTGATAGGGATCCATTGAAATAGGATGGGCATGGGGTTGTAAGTTTATCCTGAACGCAACATCACATTGAGGGGTAGAGTCAAAACCTCTTCAGGGAAGACGTCCAGACACTCACTGACAATACCTAGAACTTCCACTATATCTTATTCTATTAATCCCACTGATGGCTTGACTAATAAGGAAAGAAGGGGCTCCAGAGGCCAGCTTTCCACCCCCCCTGGAAACTTTGCTCACCAACGAAAGCTACACATTGGCTGCTCGTATCTGAGAACACGACCCTTCTATGGAGTCATTTGATAACAGTGTGCACAGAAAATAGCTAGTAGATACCCAGGATAAAATCGTATGGTTGTATTTGTAGTATAAAGAGATCCCCACTGGATTGATGCGGCCCCAACATCATTCTGCATCTTTGAAAAAAATCAAACAGGATAGTCCGGCCTCCAACTGGCATACTCAACACACGGGGCATAGAAAGTCTCCCTACATATAGACCCAAGGCATGGGATAGACTAGGTGAAACAAGGGAGTGTGAAGCTTCTGAATTAAACAAGGCATAGACAAGAGTACAAAATAGACAGATCGTACCTCAAACAACCTCTAGCTTTTCTAGAAATGATGCCTCTGCATCGTGAAACTACCCATTCCCAACTTCGCTGCCCCTCAGTTGTCATCCACCTTCCTGACCATGCCCTAGTTTAGTTCCCTGAGGTCGGCCTCCTTCTCTCAATCATCCCTACTCTGATCAACCAGATCAACCTATTGGGCCTTGACTTTCCTCACTACTCATAGACGTCGTCTGGGTTCCATGGAAGAAAAAGAAAAAAAGAACTCCTATGCCCGACTATTATGGAAAATTCCTTTTCAATTTTGCTTAAACATTATTTTTATTTATTTTAAATTCCCAAAACATCCAAGACACACAATAACACAAGTCACTATGATGCATGTACCATTCCTAGGGTCTCTACCCTAAAATCAATGTAACCTCACTTGGTCTTTCAGTAGGTCCAGATTCCTTGCATCAGATCACAGGGGGGCCCTAAAATCATGTTTCCTAGCCAGTCTTCCCTAGCCTATTTCATGAACCAAGATTTCCTAGCATAGTTTCCCTGCCATCCTATGCAATTATCATTATGCCTAACCTTAAAATTAATTTTATCCCTCAACCATAACCTCTGATACCATTCTATCATGACTCGCCGTCTCCAAGATGATGGAAAGGACGTAAAGTTTCCCTTCCTTTCCTTCTTCAAGTTGAAGGAGAGATAATTACCCATGATTCCCATCTTCAGTAGGCCCTAGAGTAGAGACTACCACCAAGGGTATATAATCTCACATAAATGGAAGGCATTACCCTTTTTATAGAAAAATATAGGAAGAAAAAATGGTAAATACTAGCAATAATAAGGACTAAAGATAGAAGTAAAGCCAAGAATCCATTCCCATATGCATGTTAAAATAACAGATGCAAAGTACAAGAAAAACGCTAGAGGAAAGTACCCAAAGAAAAGAAAAGAAGTAACGACAATTATCCTAACGCCTGAGCTAGTAAAGTCTGGCACAGTCCTCAAAGTCCATCTAGAAACCTGAAAGTATTATTATATACATAGGGTGAGTATATAGGTATACTCAATAGGAAACCAAAATCTCTTGTGAATAAGTGGGGAGACATTTTAATACCCCAGGAGAAATATATGTTACCAAAACACCTAGTAAGGAAAACTATCCACCCAACCTCACCAAGGAAAGCACTCCAAATAACACAAGTTAGGTAAAATAATAGTAATAGCACATCGATATTTGGGTACCCTACACCACTTTCCCACCGGTTATTTAGAACATCCTACGCATTATACATCCCCCACAAGTCCCACTTCCACCCCCAATAACAACCATATGGGCCACCCCAAACGCACATTTATCCCACCCACAAACACCTAGTCCACCACAATCACACATCCCATCCACAGACACCTAGGCCACCACAACCATTGTAACACCCCAATCTTCCACGGTACGCTTCTCTTTGAATAATATAGTAGCATGTGTTGTACGCAACTTCGAGTTATAACACACACCACAACCAATCAAACTAGCTGTTACGAATAGTAATACAAACATTTTGAAATTTTATAAATTTTATCTTTCAAAATGGACTTCATTTTTGGATTCATAATATCGAAATTTTCTTTGGGTGAATTTTTGCTATTTTTCTAAAAACATTCAATTTTTGATGAATAGTGAAAAAACACAGAGTTATAGTTTAAACCCTAATTTTTATTTAAATAATTATTTATTTTATTTAAATTTATTTTAGGTAAAAATAGATAAATAATACCTATATAATTTCAATGTAATTCATTAGATTCAGTTAATAATAATTTTAGATATATAAAATTTTTATTGAAGTTTTCACCGTCTTTTACCCACGTTCTTGGAGAATTTCCGAATTCACATAAAACTTAATTTTACCGCTTATGTGAGTGGAATTTCAAAACTCCAAGAGAAATGGTTGATATCAGTAATAAAAATTTGGTTCAATAAGATAAAAATAATTTTTTGTGAATAGTAACTTTTTACTTTTATTTACCACGGTTAAAAGTAAATAGGGTAATTAAGGGTAAAAATGATATTATTGTTACCCTAACACTAGTTCTAATTCTATTGGATAAGTATAATTCGACAAAAAATAACCTTATGAATAAAATATTAACCTATTTGGTCCAATTGGATTAGAATAGGACATTTATAATTATTTAATTCAAAGAAGAGTTAAAAGAGATAAAATCAAAGTTAAATAACTAAAACATTTTAATATAGGGTTATAAATAAGATAAATTAGATTATAAATATTAATTAGAAATATAAAAATATTTCCTACATAATGATATTTTATCTATAATTTTTAGACCTTAAATAATTTAATTTATTTATGACACAATGGTGATGCAGTAATTACCTAATTAATGAAATATTAAAATATTTGATATTATTAATATCAAAATAAATGTAATTTAGGACTTTTTATAAATTACAATAATTTTCGTGGTTAATATAACATATTAGGGTTGGTTAGATGATTTTTTTTCAAAGTAATAATGATTTTATGAAATTAGGAAAAACAAAATACCAAATAGTGTCAAAATTGACATAAAGTAGTATTTAAAACAAATATTATATTATTAATTGATATTCTATTCCTAAAAATATAAGGTTCGGCCAAATGACTTAGATAAGGTTATATATATTAATAATGGACCAATTGGGGTTCTCCTGGCTTGTTATAGTGAGTTTATTAACCATATAATATAAAAATACAAAGAGACATGGTAAATGTCAAACTATTTAACTAAGAGTTAAATATAAATGATAAGGTTAATATAGTGACCCAAACCAGTCTAAAATATATTTTTTGGGTGTGTTTCAACCCATCCAAACCTTATCCAAGAAATAAGTCACTTTGGAGCCATTATAAACCGAATATGAATTTATTATAAAATAATATTCTATGTTTTTCTAAGGTTCCCCTCACCCCTCTTATAAAAGGGAACTCCCCCTTCTCTCAAATTCATGCCTTCAAAGCCTTTTGGTTCAGCCAAACCCTACCCAAATATCCTCTAAACTTCCCTCACTTCAACCTAAAGGCCTTATTTTGATTATAAATCCAACCTAAGGATCCCCTTTGATCAAATCAAAAGGAAGAACCCGAAGAAGAGGTAACGTTTTCACCACCCTCTTTCAAGTTCTTTTATTCTTCCACTTCTTGTTTCTTTGATATTTCCATTTTAAAATAATAAATACAGTATATTATATATACTATGATGTTATTATAAATATGGTACAACCATATTCAGTATTCTATCCATCCTTTGAATGACATGTCACCATCCGTGTGTACGTACGGCTTACCGTCTCCACGTCTTGGTGTGATTGTTATTCAAAACATTATTATTTGGATGGGTATGATAATGATGTGTAATTGAATAAAATAATAAATAAAACATTATAATTATTCTTTATATATGATATACCTTCTAATTATATATGATTTTAATATCAAAATAATGATATTGTCGCTCGTGCGTACGCACGGACTACCGTCTCCACGAACGCGATGAGATTCATTCCCCATCGTATCCATTCATGAATAATTTTTATTTGATGGTTAAAAATAATTCTTAATATCATTCTGGATATGAATAAGATACAACATATCCATAAAAAACATGTCTTATGTAACAAATCATATAAAGGAAAATGAATTAGTTAACACCCGAAACAACGATAATACAAAGATATTATTAACAAAGAAATGTTAAAAGATCATATATGATATCATATTAATGTATATGATTCTTGTATAATTTAATAACAATTATTTAACCATTATACATGATGTTAACCTACCCTCAACCAAGGAAAAGTACAAGTTAATGGTTTATTTCACAATCTCTTCATTATCTGAGGTTGTTTATACATAATTATCTATTGGGGCCTCTTTATCATCCACATCCATGTTTCTTAAAATTGTATTTCAAATCATTATTACTATTTTAAAGACTATGGTTTAAATTCATTTATACCCTTGTTTTAATTTTTAAAATATTTCTATAAAGGAATATTTCTGTCATTTTCCAAACAAGGTCCTTTTTAACCTTTTCGAAAGAATTAAGGTAAGAATGTCTTTTTTAACTTATACGGTGGGTGCGGCTATTTTTCGCCATTATAAAATCATCGAAGCTTCCCTTACAAGATTATAAGAATATTTTCAAAACAAATGTTTTATTTTATAATTATATGCCTTTTAAATGAATTAAAAAAAAGATATTTCTCTCAAATAGTTTTTTTTTCATCTATGTCAACATCCTTTGATGGATTTTAAGATTATTTGAAGTTGATTTATTATGATACAAAACTTCCATATTATATTGAAGGTTTTGTGATATGTTTGATTGTGGATGTGTTATTTTTATACCATTCATGGTTTATGGATAAATTATTGACATTTCATATTCTATTTTTAATACGAATTTTTATGTTATGTTTAAACCTCTTCATATGAGAATTGCATTGGACTTAGTAAGTGATGGGTGGAGCCCGCTATAGCTCCTCATTGCATCGATAGGCCTCATGATACAAACTAGTGTCTTGGCACAAGGCCTTAACAAAATCTTATTTGTAGTCTTGGCAAAAGTCCTTGACTATGTGGTCATGATAGTCTGGCATTATGCATTCCATTATTATGAAAGTGGTTATTGATATTTCATGTGATTATTAGATTAGTAGAATATCCATGTGACTAAGTAAATGGCATTATTTCATTTTATTTCTACCATATTATACTGAAGTTCAAGTTTAGAAGGCTTTTTTTAGTTATACAGTGCCTTAAATGTTTATTCTTATTTATGAAAGTTTCTGCTATATTGTTATCTTTACTGGGAATCTGAGCTCACCCCTTTCTATGTTTTATTATTCCCAGGATGTGAAGAAGTATTTTATGAATAACCTACAGGGATAGTATGAAG
Source organism: Viscum album (assembly GCA_963277665.1). NCBI lineage: Eukaryota > Viridiplantae > Streptophyta > Magnoliopsida > Santalales > Viscaceae > Viscum > Viscum album. The sequence continues at coordinate 1,122,012,655 of OY728120.1, forward strand.
GGATATGACTGTGGTCTATGGATACAAGATGTTTTTGTATTTTTTCATTTTATTATGTAATGTAAGACTTATGAATGTATCTAGTGTTTCCAAGGCTACTAAACTAATCGGTCTTTCAAGAATTGATCTTTTGTGATCATTACAATGTTATGTTATAATTCACCAACTCTAGGTAACTGGGGTCGGGGCATTATAGTTGGTATTAGAGGAAGTTTAGTACAAACCATGGAAGCTATATTTAAATAAAATCTGATTAGAGCACATGGACCTAAGATAGACTTTGGGGAGTAGTATAGAAGAACATCCTAGAATTAAGGTATTGTATAAATTCTGTGAGTTTTCCTATAAATACATCCATGTCTGGATACAAGAAGGTAGAGGCGGCTCTGGCACAGATGTACCTAGGGGTAAAACCCGAAAACACAGCTTCGAGCTAGACTCGAACGGGAACTCGTGCACGACAACAGGCCTTGCTGCACTCTTGGTTACAACACTCCTGGGGGATATGCTTAGCATATTTCTCATTTTCTTTACAAACCATTATGAAGGGTTTATGAGTATATACTTCCTCAAAGAAAACATTTTTATTATTATGGATTATATCCATAAATTCTTCAATTCAGGTTAAGTGTTTTACAAGTTTGGATTTATGTATTGTGATACATAAACTAATATAGTGTATGTCATTGTTTAGAAATGGAACCTAGTGGAAGAAATGGAAACTGTATCAATGTACGTACTCCATGTAGTTATTTCCATCCTCCTTAAGGTAATTATAGTGGAGTTTTCGATGCAACTAGTTTTGATCAGCTAATCACCATACTGGGACAACTCACTCAGGTTATGAATAATAACCTTACCTGTATGGAGCACCCAGATCCGTAGTGTAGAAGATCAATGTTAGATCTCTTCATGAAGAAATAACCACCAACATTAAATGGGGGTACAAATCCACTAGTAGCTGATAAATGGATAAATTCTCTAGAGAAAATAATTCAGGTTTTGGGAAGTAGTGAAAGGGAAAAAGTTGTCATGGAAGTTTACCGCCTCACTGCAGATGCTGATCAATGGTGGTCATTGATTCAAAATACAAAGGACGATGAAGAAGTATAAAGTATGGAATGTAGGGAGTTTAAAGATATTTTATTAGAAAAATACTTTCCTCGTGACCATCGAGCGGATATGGAAAGAAAATTTCTGAGTCTCAGGTAAAAGGAGGATGAGAATGTTGCAAAGTATGTGGTTAACATTACAAGATTAGTGAGGCATACTGCAGATTATATATGTAATCCAAGGAGTAAGATTGGTCATTTATTTAATGGGTTAAAACCATTTCTCCATCGAGCATTAGTCTCACAATCCTTCTCGTCGTACGACGATATTGTCTCATGGGCTATCAAGACAGAAAATGAATTATCTAAGTCTTATAAATTTAAAGAAAAGCAAGAGAAGAATAGATATGGTGATAACTCTGGGAATAGAAATAATGGGAATAAGGGGAAATTTGAATATCCATCCTGCAGTAAATGTGGAAAGAAACACCCTGGTACTTTCTTGAATGGAATGGGAGTTTTTTATAAGGGTGGTGAAAAAGGCCACCAAGATCGTGATTACAAGGGAAAGAAAGAAGTTATCGATGTTCAATTCTACAATTTCAGGGAGATGGGAGATTATGAAAATGAATTTCCTAAGTGTCAGAAGAACTTACCTAAGAAAAGGCCAAGGGACCAAGGCCAAGATTATGCTATCACTACTGCTGAGGTAGAAGCTCCAAAAGACGTGGTGGCGGGTAATTTAATGGTTTCCTCAAGTTAAGAAAAATCATTATTTGATTCTGGATCATCAAATTATTTCATATCTTCCCAGTTTTCTAAGAAAATTAGATATTTCCAATTTGATTTAACAAGGGAGTTTTCAGTCAAAACTCCTAAGGGAAGTATCATTGCAAAAACATTTTGAGAATCAGTCCCCATTAGAGCATATAAATGGTGTTTCTCTGCCGATCTCATAGTCATACCTATGATAAGATTGATATAATCCTCGTTATGGATTGGATTTCAGACCATGATGCGAAGATTTATCATAATAAGAAGAAGGTTACGATTTTTGATGATGATGATAAGGAACACCTTATCTTTAGAGCGGAATCGTCACCACCTAATTCTTCTCTAGATCCACCCCCAGTAGCTCAACTAAATTCAATTATCGAGGAGAAAGAGAATGAAATAATTTTGGGTGACGAAAGGAATTTTTAAATAGAGGATGTACCTATTTTGAAAGAATATGTAGATGTGTTTCTGAAAGATTTACCTGGACATCCTCCAGAACGAGAAGTTGAGTTTTCCATTGATTTAATTCATGGTTCAAGGCCCATATTGAAGACCCCTTATAGAATGGCCACTGTGGAATTAGTTTAACTAAAGAAAAAACTATAGGAATTGAGTAATAAGGGATTTATTCACCCTAGTGTTTCTCCATGGGGATCCCATGTCCTTTTTGTTAAGAGGAAAGATGGATATATGAGGTTATGTATCAACTATAGGTAAATCAATGCTATAATAATAAAGAAAAAGTATCCCCTACCTCACATTGATGATTTATATAACCAACTGCATGGAGCTAAATAATTTTCAAAGATTGACCTTCGATCTGGATACCATCAGTTGTGTGTGAAGAAGGAATACATTCTGAAGACAGCATTTTGAACAAGGTACGAGCATTACGAGTTTACGGTAATGCCTTTTGGATTGACTAATGCACCCTTTGTATTCATGGATCTAATGAACAGAGTTTTCAAGGAATATCTCGATGATTTTGTGGTGGTATTTATTGATGATATGTTGATATACTCCAAAATCTACGAAGATCATGAAAATCACTTGCGCATTATACTGAATAATCTTAGAAGACATGAATTATATGGGAATTTTAGCAAGTGTGAATTCTGGATTCAAGAGATTTCTTTTCTTGATCATATTATCTCTAAGGATGGAATTTCTATTGATACTTCTAAGAAAAGAGCAATCCAAGAATAGCCAACACCAACAAGTATAACCGAGGTATGCAGTTTTATTGGTTTAGCAGGTTATTATCGGCGTTTCATCCAGAATTTTTCCTGATTGGCTAACCGATTAACGAAGCTCACACGAAAAGGGGTTAAATTTGTTTGTAAAAATGAGTGTGAAGAATTTTTTGAAGAACTTAAGAGAAGATTAGTCAATGATCCTATATTGAATCTAACATTGGGTAATGATTGGTTCATTATTATAGCAATGCATCGAAGAAAGGACTCAGTTTTGTCCTTATGCAGAATGATAGGGTTATTTCTTATGCATCACGACAACTGAAGATTCATGAGAAAAACTATCCTACTCATGATCTTGAGTTAGCTAAAATAATATTTTATTTGAAGATATGGATACATTATCTCTATGGTGAAAAATGTGAGATATATACCGATCACAAGAGTTTGAAATATATTTTCTCACAAAAAGAAGTCAACATGAGGAAAAAAAGATGGCTTGAACTACTCAAGTATTTTGATTGCACAATACACTTCCACCTGGGGAAGGCAAATAAGGTGGAAGATGCTTTGATCAGAAAAGATCACGAAGTTTTGAACAAGATGAGAATTGAAAGGGATCCTATTTTCATGGATCTAGTGAAGATGGACATGGGAATAACCATGGAAGGTAAAATATCAATGCTTTTTCAAATGGTTGTCGAACCATCTTTAATAGAAAGGATAAAGAGTTCTCAGACCGATGATGAAGAGTATCAAAAGAAGATTAAAGATTTGAATGATGGGAGATTGAGTAGCTTTGTATATGAAGATGGAATTTTCAAATTTGGGAAGAGACTTTTTGTTCCAGATATACCAGATCTAAAAAGGGAATTGTTAGACAATGCTCATAATTCCAATTTCTCTATACATCCTGGGAGAACCAAGATGTATAGAGATTTGAAGGAACATTTTTGGTGGCACAACATAAAGAGGGAGATTTTTTATTTTGTGTCAAGATGTATGGTTTTTTAACCAGTGAAAGCTGGAAGGAAACAACCTGAAGGAGTCATGCAACCTATTCCCATACTTGAGTGTAAATGGGATAATATCACGATGGACTTTGTCATGGGACTACCAAATACTCCTAGAAGGAATGATACAATATGGGTCATTGTTGATCATCTTACCAAATCAGCACATTTTTTACTATAAGAGAAGATCTACCACTTGAACGTCTAGCAAGACTATATATTAATGAAGTTGTGAGACTTCCCAGAGTACCCTTATCGATGGTTTCTGATCGTGATCCCCATTTTAATTCATGATTCTGGAAGAGTATTCATAAGGCCTTGGATACTGAACTACATTTGAGCACTGCCTACCACCCTCAAACAGATGGAAAATCAAAACAGACTATTCAAACCTTAGAAGACATGTTTAGATCCTTCTCACTTGACTTTCAAGGTATGTGGGATCAATATTTACCTCTTGTAGAATTTCTCTATAACAATAGATTCCATTCAAGTATTCACACGGCACCATATGAAGCGTTATATGGAAAGAGATGTCGCACACCAACCTGTTGGGATGATGTTGGTGAAAGAAAACTCGTAGTCCCAGAAATGGTGGAGGAAACAATGGAAAAGGTGAAGGTAATCCAAAACCACATCAAAGTAGCTCAAAGTAGGTAGAAGAGATATGCCGATAACTGAAGGAAGAATTTGGAGTTTCAGGTAGGAGATCATGATTTCTTGAAGGTATCTCCATGGAAGAGTGTTATACATTTCGGTAAGAAGGGTAAATTGAGTCCCAGGTACATAGGACCTTTCAAAATTCTAGAACGAATTAGGGTTGTAGCTTTCCGTTTTGCAATGCCGCCAAGTCTCTCCGAAATTCATGATGTGTTCCACGTATCACTGTTGAGAAAATACATGCCTGGCCTAATGCATGTACTCACCTATGAGGATGTAGAACTGGAACCCGATTTTTCTTATTGCAAAGAGCCCATCAGGATTCTTGATACCATTGAACAAGTGTTTAGAAATTAGACAACTCGTCTGGTAAAAGTTCTATGGAGAAACCATAAGATAGAAGAGGTAACGTGGGAACCTGAGGAATATATGATGAAGAACCACTCGAGTCTTTTCATGCGGTAGTATTCTTGAAATTTTTAGGACAAAATTATTTGAAGGAGGGGATAATGTAACACCCCAAGCTTCCACGGTACGCTTCTCTTTGAATAATACAGTAGCGTTTGTTGTACGCAACTTCGAGTTCTAACACACACCACATCCAAACTAGATGTTACGAATAGTAACAACCACATTTTTAAATTTTATTAATTTTATCTTTCAAAATGGTCTTCATTTTTGGATTTGGAATATCGAAATTAGCTTAGGGTGAATTTTTGGTATTTTTCTAAAAATATTAAATTTTTTATGAATAGTGAAAAACACTACATTATAGTTTAAAACCGAATTTTTATTTAAATAATTATTTATTTTATTTAAATTTATTTTAGGTCAAAATAGATACATAATACCTATATAAGTTCAATGTAATTCATTGGATTCAGTTTATAAAAATTTTAGATATATAAAAAATTTATTGAACTTTTCACCGTCTTTTACCCACCTCCTAGGAGAATTTGCAGATTCACATAAAACATAATTTTACCGCTTCTATGAGTGGAATTTAAAAAATTAAAGAGAAATGGTTGATATCAGTAAGAAAAATGTGGTTCAATAAGATAAAAATAATTTTTTGTGAATAGTAACTTTTACTTTTATTTACCACGGTTAAAAGTAAATAGGTTAATTAAGGGTAAAAATGATATTATTATTACCCTAACACATGCCCTAATTCTATTGGATAAGTATAATTAGACCAAAAACAACCTTAGGAATAAAATATGAACCTCTTTGGTCCACTTGGATAATAATAGGACATTTATTATTATTTAATTCAAAGAAGAGTTAAAAGAGATAAAATCAAAGTTAAATAACTAAAACATTTTAATACAGGGTTATACATAAGATAAATTATATTATAAATTTTCATTAGAAAGATAAAAATATTTCCTACAAAATAATATCTTATTTATAATTTTTAGACAATAAATAATTTAATTTATTTATGACATAATGGTGATGCAGTAATTACCTAATTAATGAAATATTAAAATAATTGATATTATAAATATCGAAATAAATGTAATTTAAGACTTTTTATAAATTACAATAATTTTATAGGTTAATATAACATATTAGGGTTGGTTAGATGAATTGTTTTTGAAGTAATAATGATTTTATGAATTTAGAAAAAACAAAATACCAAATAGTGTCAAAATTGACATAAAGGTGTATTTGAAACAAATATTATATTATTAATTGATATTTTATTCCTAAAAATAAAAGGTTCAGAAAAATGACTTATATAAGGTTATATATATTAATTATGAACCACTTGGGGTTCTCTTGGCTTGTTATAGTAAGTGTATTAACCATATAATATAAAAATACAAAGAGACATGGTAAATGTCAAACTATTTAACTAAGATTTAAATATAAATGATAAGGTTAATATAGTGACCCAAACCTGTCTAAAATCTATTTTTTTAGTGGCTTGAGACCCATACACACCTTATCCTAGAAATAAGTCACTTTTGAGAAATTATAAACCGAATATGAATTTATTATAAAATAATATTTTATGTTTTTTCTAAGGTGCCTCTCACCTCTCTTATAAAAGGGCACTCACCCTTCTCTCAAATTCATACCTTCAAAGCCTTTTGGTTCATCCAAACCCTGCCCAAATATCCTCTAAACGTCCCTAAATTCAACCTAAATCCCTTAGTTTGATCATAAATCCAACCTAAGGAGCCCTTTTGATCAAATCCAAATGAAGAACCTGAAGAAGAGGTAATGTTTTCACCACCCTCTTTCAAGTTCCTTTCTTCTTCCACTTCTTCTTTCTTTGATATTTCCGTTCTAAAATAATAAATCCAGTATCTTCTATATATTTTGATATTATTATAAATATGGTACAACCATATTTAGTATTCTATCCATCCTTTGAATGACATGTCACCACACGTGCGTACGTACGGATTACCGTCTCCACGTTGTGGTGTAATTGTTATTCAAAACATTATTATTTGGATGGGTATGATAATGATGTGTAATTTAAGTAAATAATAAATATAACATTATAATGATTCTGTATATATGATATACCATCTAATTATATAAAATTTTAATATCAAAATAATGATGTTGTTGCTCGTGTGTACGGACGGACTACCGTCTCCACGAACGCGATGAGATTCATTCCCCATCGTATCCATTCAAGAATGATTTTCATTTGATGGTTAAAAATAATAATTAATATCATTCTGGATATTAATAAGATAAAACCTATCCATAATAAACACGGCTTATGTAACAAAGCATATAAAGGAAAATGAATCAGTTAACACCCGAAACAATGATAATACAAAGATATTATTAACAAAGCAATGTTAAAAGATCATATATGATATCATATTAATGTATATGATTATTGTATAATTTAATAACAATTATTTCACCATTGTATAGGAGTTTAACCTACCCTCGACCAAGGAAAAGTACAAGTTAAGGGTTTAATTCACAATCTCTTCATTATCCGAGGTTGTTTATACCTAATTATCTACTGGGACCTCTTTATCATCCACATCCATTTTTCTTAAAAATGTATTTCAAACCATTCTTACTATTTTATAGAATATGCGTTAAAGTCATTTATACCCTTGTTTGAATTTTTATAATATGTTTATAAAGGAATCTTTCCATTGTTTTCCAAAAAAGGTCCTTTTTAACCTTTTCAACATAATTAAGTAAAGAATGTCTTTTTTAACTTATACGGTGGGTGTGGCTATTTTCTACCGTTATAAAACCATCAAAGATTCCCTTACAATCTTATAAGAATATTTTCAAAAAAAAATGTTTTATTTTATAATTATATGACTTTTAAATGATTTAAAAGAAAGATATTTCTATCAAATAGTTTTATTTTCATCTATGTCAACATCCTTTGATGGATTTTAAGCTTATTTGAAGTTGATTTATTATGATACAAAACTTCCATATTGTATTGAATATTTTGTGATATGTTTGATTGTCGATGTGTTATTTTTATACCATTCATGGTTTATGGATAAAGTAATGACATTTTGTATTCTAGTTTTAACACGAATGTTTATGTTATGTTTAAACCTATTCATAAGAGGAATGCATTGGACATAGTAAGTGACAGGTGGAGCCCGCTATAGCCCGTCGATGCATCGGTAGGTCTCATGAGACAAACTAGTGTCTTGGAACAAGGCCTTGACAAAATCTTATTTGTAGTCTTGGCACAAGGCCTTGACTATGTGGTTATGATAGTCAGGCATTATGCATTCCATCATTATGAAAGTGGTTATTGATATTTCATGTGATTATTCGATTACTAGAATATCCATGTGACTAATTAAATGGCATTAATTCATTTTATTTCTTCTATATTATGCTTAATTTCAAGTTTAAAAGGCTTTTGTTTTAGTTATACATTGCCATAAAATATTTATTCTTATTTATGAAAGTTTTCTCTATATTGTTATCCTTACTAGGCATCGGAGCTCACCCCTTTCTATGTTTTATTGTTCTCAGGATGTGAAAGAGTATTTTATGAATGACCTACTGGGATAGTATGAGGGGATATGAGTATGGTCTATGGAGGCAAGATGTTGTTCTAGTTTTTCTTTTTATTATGTAATGTAAGACTTATGAATGTATCTAGTGCTTCCAAGGATAATAAACTAATCGGTATTTCAAGACTTGATCTTTTGTGATCATTCCAATGTTATGTAATAATGCACCGACTTTGGGTAACTGGGGTCAGGGCGTTACAGTTGGTATCAGAGGAAGTTTAGTACAAACCTTGGAAGCTAGATTTATATAAACTCTGATTAGAGAACATGGACCTAAGATAGACTTTGAGGATCAGTATAGAAGAACATCCTAGAATTTTGGTATTGTAGAGATTTTGGGAGTTTTCCAAGCAATACATACCTGTCTGGATACAAGCAGGTAGAGGTATCTCTGGCACAGATGTACCAAGGGGTAAAACCCAAAAACACTGTTTTGAGCAAGACTCGAACGGGAACTAGTGCACGACAACGGGCCTTGTTGAACTCTTGGTTACGACACTCCCAGGGGATATGCTTAGGATATTTATCATTTTCTTTACAAACCATTATGAAGGGTTTATGAGTATATACTCCCACAAAGAAAACATTTTTATGATTATGGATTATATCCATAAACTGTTCAATTCATGTTAAGTGTTTTATAAGTTTGGATTTATGTATTGTGATTCATAATCTAATCTAGTGTATTCCATTGTTTAGAAATGGATCCTAGTGGAAGAAATAGAAACTGTATCAATGCACTCACACCATGTAGGTATTTCCCTCCTTCTCAATGTAATTATAGTGGATCTAGCGATGCAACTAGTTCTGATCAGCTAATCACCATACTGGGACAACTCACTAAGGTTATGAATAATAACCTTACTCGTATGGAGAACCCAGATCCACAGTGTGGAGGATCAATGTTAGATCGATTCATGAGGTAACAACCACCAACCTTCAATTGGGGTACATATCCACTATTAGTTGAGCAATGGATAAATTCTATAGAGAAAATATTTCAGGTTTTGGGAAGTAGTGAAAGGGAAAAAATTGTCATGGTAGTTTACAGCCTCACTGGAGATGCTGATCAATGGTGGTCATTGATTCAAAATACAAAGGAAGATGAAGAAGTATCAAGTATCGAATGGAGGGAGTTTAAAGAGATTTTCTTAGAAAAATACTTTCCTCATGACCATCGAGCGGATATGGAAAGACAATTTCTGAGTCTGAGGCAAAAGGAGGATGAGAATGTCTCAAAGTATGATGCTAACTTTACATGGTTAGTGAGACACACAGCAGATTATATACGTAATCCAAGGAGTAATATTGATCGTTTCTTTGATGGGTTAAAACCATTTCTCCATCAAGCATTAGTCTCACAATCCTTCTCGTCGTATAAAGATATTGTCTCGTGTGCTATCAAGACAGAAAATTAATTCTCTAAGTCTTATGACTTTAAATAAAAGAAAGGGAATAAAATATATGTCGATCACTCTAGGAATAGAAATAAGGGGAAGAAGGGAAAAGTTGAATATCCATCCTATAGAAAATTTGGAAAGAAACACCCTGTTACTTTCTTGAAGGGAATGGGAGTTTGTTATAAGTGTGGTGAAAATGTCCATCAAGATCGTGATTGCAAGGGGAAGAAAGAAGCAACTTATGTTCAATGCTACAATTGCAGGAAGATAGGACATTACGAAAATGAATTTCCTAAGTGTTAGGGGAACTTACCTTATAAAAGGCCAAGGGATCAAGGCCAATCTTATGCTATCACCACTGCTGAGGTAGAAACTCAGAAATACATGGTGGCTTGTAATTTAATGGTTTCCTCAAGTTTAGAAAATGCTTTATTTGATTCTGGATCAACTCATTGTTTCATATCTTCCCATTTTTCAAAGAAAATTATATATTTCCAATTTGATTTAACAAGGGAGTTGTCAGTCAAAAATCCTAAGGGAAGTATCATTGCAACAATATTTTGTGAATCAGTCCCCATTAGAGCATATAAATGTTCTTTATCTGCTGATCTCATCGACATACCTATTATTGAGTTTGATATAATCCTCGTTATGGATTGGATTTCAGACCATGATGAAAAGATTTATTGTAAGAATAAGGAGGTCACAATTTTTGATGATGATGATAAGGAACAGCTTATCTTTAAATCGGAATCATCACCTCCTAATTCTTATCTAGATCCACCCCCAGTAGCTGAACTAAATTCAATTATCGGGGAGAAATAGAATGAAATAACTATGGGTGAGGAAAGGAATGTTCAAATAGAGGATGTACCTATTGTGAAAGAATATGTATATGTGTTTCCAGAAGATTTACCTGGACATACTCTAGAACGAGAAGTTGAGTTTTCCATTGATTTAATTCCTGGTTCAGGGCCCATATCATAGACCCCTTATAGAATGGTCACTATGGAATTAGTTGAAACTAAAGAAACAACTAGAGGAATTGATTAATAAGGGATTTATTCTCCCTAGTGTTTCTCCATGGGGAGCCCCAGTCCTTTTTGTTAAGAATAAAGATGGATCTATGAGGTTATGTATCGACTACAGGGAAATCAATGCTATAACAATAAAGAAAAAGTATCCCCTACCTCAAATTGATGATTTATCTGACCAACTTCATGGAGCTAAATACTTTTTAAAGATCAACCTTTGATATGGATACCATCAGTTGTGTGTGAAGAAGGAAGACATTATGAAGACAACATTTCGAACAAGGTACGGGCATTACGAGTTTACGGTAATGCCTTTTGGATTGACTAATGCACCCTCTGTATTCATGTATCTAATGAACAGAGTTTTCAAGGAATATCTCGATGATTTTGTAGTGTTATTTATTGATTATATCTTGATATAATCCAAAAGATATTAAGACCATGAAAATCACTTTCACATTATCCAGAAGACTCTTAGAAGACATGAATTATATGGTAAGTTTAGCAAGTGTGAATTCTGGATTCCAGAGATTTCTTTTCTTGGACATATTGTCTTTAAGGATGGAATGTCTATTGATCCTTCTAATACAAGGGAAATCCACGAATGTCCAAAACTAATGAGTATGACTGAGATACGTAGTTTTTTTGGTTTAGCAGGTTATTATCGGCGTTTCATCCATAATTTTTCCCGATTGGCTAACCCATTAAAGAAGCTCACACAAAAAGGGGTTAAATTTGTTTGGAAAAATGAGTGTGAAGAATGTTTTGAAAAACTGAAGATAATATTAGTCAATGCTCCTATATTCACTATAACATTGGGGAATGATGGGTTCGTTATTTATAGTGATGCATCGAATAAAGGACTCAGTTGTGTCCTTATGAAAAATGATAGGGTTATTGCCTATGCATCACGACAACTGAAAATTCATGAGAAAAACTATCCTACTCATGATCTTGAGTTAGCTACTATAATCTTTGCTTTCAAGATATGAAGACATTATCTCTATGGTGAAAAAATTGAGATATATACCGATCACAAGAGTTTGAAGTATATTTTCTCACAAAAAGAAGTCAACATGAGGCAAAAGAGACGGATTGAACTACTCAAGGATTATGATTGTAGGATACACTACCACTCGGGGAAGGAAAATAAAGTGGAAGATGCTTTAAGCAGAAAGGATCATGGAGTTTTTAACAAGATGAGAATTGAAAGGGATCCTATTTTCATGGATCTAGTAAAGATGGACATGGGAATAACCATGGAAGGTAAAACATCAATGATTTTTCAAATGGATTCCAAACCATCTTTACTAGCAAGGATAAAGAGTTCTCAGACCGATGATGAAGAGTATCAAAAGAAGATTAAAGCTACGAATGATGGGAGATTGAGTAGCTTTTTATATGAAGATGGAATTTTGAAATTTGGGAAGATGCTTTGTGTTCCCGATATACCTGATCTAAAAAGGGAATTGTTGGATGATGCTCATAGTTCCAATTTCTATATACACCCTGGGAGCACCAAGATGTATAGAGATTTGAAGGAACAATTTTGGTGGAACAGCATGAAGAGGGAGATTTTTGATTTTGTGTCAAGATGTATGGTTTTTCAAAAAGTTAAAGCTGGAAGGCAACAGCCAGGAGGATTCATGCAACCTATTCCCATACCTGAGTGGAAATGGAATAATATCACGATGGAATTTTTTAACACGAATGTTTATGTTATGTTTAAACCTGTTCATAAGAGGAATGCATTGGACTTAGTAAGTGACAGGTGGAGCCCGCTATAGCTCGTTGATGCATTGGTAGGTCTCATGAGACAAACTAGTGTCTTGGAACAAGGCCTTGACAAAATCTTATTTGTAGTCTTGGCACAAGGCCTTGACTATGTGGTTATGATAGTCGGACATTATGCATTCCATCATTTTGAAAGTGGTTATTGATATTGCATGTGATTATTCGATTAGTAGAATATCCATGTGACTAAGTAAATGGAATTATTTCATTTTATTTCTGCCATATTATACTGAAGTTCAACTTTAAAAGGCTTTTGTTTTATTTATACATTGCCTTAAATGTTTATGCTTATTTTTGATAGTTTCCGCTATATTTTTATCCTTACTCGGAATCTGAGATCACCCCTTTCTATGTTTTATTGTTCCCAGGATGTGAAGAAGTAGTTTATGAATGACCTGCAGGGATAGTATGAGGAGATATGAGTGTGGTCTATGGAGACAAGATATTGTTGTAGTTTTTTATTTTATTATGTAATGTAAGACTTATGAATGTATCTAGTGTTTACAAGGCTAATAAACTAATCGGTCTTTCAAGACATGATCTTTTGTGATCATGAAAATTTTATGTAATAATGCACCGACTCTGGGTAACTGGGGTCGGGGCATTACAGTTGGTATCAGAGGAAGTTTAGTACAAACCTTGGAAGATAGATTTAGATAAACTCTGATTAGAGCACATGGACCTAAGATATACTTTGAGGATTAGTATAGAAGAACTTCCTAGAATTTTGGTATTGTAAAGATTTTGGGAGTTTTTCGAGCAATAAAACCATGTCTGGATACAAGCAGGTAGAGGTGGCTCTGGCATAGATGTACCTTGGAGTAAAACCCGAAAACACCGCTTTGAGCTAGACTTGAATGGTAAATGGTGCACGACAACGGGCCTTGATGCACTCTTGGTTACAACACTCCTGGGGGATATTCTTAGGATATTTATCATTTTCTTTACAAACCATTATGAAGGGTTTATGAGTATATACTTCCTCAAAGAAAATATTTTTATGATTATGGATTATATACATAAACTGTTAAATTCATGTTAAGTATTTTACAAGTTTGGATTTATGTATTTCAATTCATAAACTAATCTAGTGTATGCAGTTGTTTAGAAATGGTTCCTAGTGGAAGAAATGGAAACTGTATCAATGCATGCACTCCATGTAGGGATTTTCCTCCTGATCAAGGTAATTATAGTGGAGCTGGCGATGCAACTGGTGCTGATCGGTTAATCACCATACTGAGACAACTCACTCAGGTTATGAATAATAACCTTACCCATATGGAGCACCCAAATCCACAACGTGGAGGATCAATGTTAGATCACTTCATGAGGTAACAACCACCAACATTAAATTGGGGTAAAAATCCACTAGTAGCTGAGCAATGGATAAATTCCCTAGAGAAAATATTTTAGGTTTTGGGAAGTAGTGAAAGGGAAAAAGTTGTCATGGCAGTTTACCTCCTCACTGGAGATGTTGATCAATGGTGGTCATTGGTTCAAAATACAAAGGAATGTGAAGAAGTATCAAGTATGGAATGGAGGGAGTTTAAAGAGATTTTATTAGAAAAATACTTTCCCCATGACCATCGAGCGGATACGGAAAGACAATTTCTAAGTCTGAGGAAAAATGAGGAAGAGAATGTCGCAAAGTATGAGGCTAACTTTACATGGTTAGAGAGGCATAAAACAGATTATATACGTAATACAAGGAGTAATATTGATCATTTATTTGATGGGTTAAAACCATTTCTCTGTTGAGCATTAGTCTCACAATCCTTCTCATCGTGTTAAGATATTGTCTCATGTGATATCAAGATAGAAAATGAATTCTCTAAGTCATATGTCTTTAAAGCAAAGCAAGAGAATAAGAGATCTGCCAGTCACTCTGGGAATAAAATAAGGGGAAGAAGGTAAAAGTTGAATATCCATCCTGCAGTAAATGTGGAAAGAAACACCCTGGTACTTTCTTGAAGGGAATGGGAGTTTGTTATAAGTGTGGTGAAAAAGGCCACCAAGCACGTGATTGCAATGGGAAGAAAGAATCTACTGATGATTAATGATACAATTACAGGGAGATGGGACATTATGAAAATAAATTTCCTAAGAGTCAAGGGAACTTACCTCAGAAAAGTCCAAGGGATCAAGGCCAAGCTTATGTTATCACTACTGCTGAGGTAGAAGCTCCTAAAGACGTGGTGGCAGGTAATTTAATGGTTTCCTCAAGTTTAGAAAATGCTTTATTTGATTCTAGATCATCGCATTGTTTCATATCTTCCCAGTTTTCAAAGAAAATTAGATATTTCTAATTTGATTTAACAAGGGAGTTGTCAGTCAAAACTCCTAAGGGAAGTATCATTGCAGCAAAGTTTTGTGAATCAGTCCCCATTAGAGCATATAAATGTTCTTTATCTGCTGATCTCATCGGCATACCTATGATTGAGTTTGATATAATCCTCGGTATGGATTGGCTTTCAGACCATGATGTGAAGATTTATTGTACGAAGAAGGAGGTTACGATTTTTTATGATGATGATAAGGAACACCTTATCTTTAGAGAGGAATCATCACCACCTAATTCTTATCTAGATCCACCAACAGTATCTCAACTAAATTCAATTATTGGGGAGAAAGAAAATGAAATAACTTTGGGTGAGGTAAGGAATGTTCAAATAGAGGATGTACCTATTGTGAAATAATATGTAGATGTGTTTCCGGAAGATTTTCTTGGACATCATCCAGAACAAGAAGTTGAGTTTTCCATTGATTTAATTCCTGGTTCAAGGCCCATATCGAAGACCCCTTATAGAATGTCCACTGTGTAATTAGTTGAAATAAAGAAACAACTAGAGGAATTGAGTAATAAGAGATTTATTATCCCTAGTGTTTCTCCATGGGGAGCCCCTTTCCTTTGTGTTAAGAAGAAATATGGATCTATGAGGTTATGTATCGACTACAAATAAATCAATGCTATAATAATAAAGAACAAGTATCCCCTACCTCGCATTGATGATTTATTTTACCAACTTCATGGAGCTAAATACTTTTCAAAGATTGAACTTCGATCTGGATACCATCTGTTGTGTGTGAAGAAGGAATACATTCCAATGACAGCATTTCGAACAAGGTATGGTCATTACGAGTTTACAGTAATGCCTTTTGGATTGACTAATGCACCCTCTGTATTCATGGAACTAATTTACAGAGTTTTCAAGGAATATCTCGATGATTTTTTAGTGGTATTTGTTGATGATATCTTGATATACTCCAAAAGATTTGAAGATCATGAAAATCACTTGCGTGTTATCCTCAAGAATCTTAGAAGGCATGGTAAGTTTAGAAAGTGTGAATTCTGGCTTCAGGAGATTTCTTTTCTTGGCCATATTGTCTCTAAGGGTGGAATTTCTGTTGATCCTTCTACAACAAGAGCAATCCAAGAATGGCCAGCACCATCGAGTATAACTAAGGTACGCATTTTTATTGGTTTAGTAGGTTATAATCGGCATTTCTTCCAGAATATTTCCCTAATGGCTAACCCATTAACGAATCTCACACGAAAAGGGGTTAAATTTGTTTTAAAAAATGAGTGTGAAGAATGTTTTGAAGAACTGAAGATAAGATTAGTCAATGCTCTTATATTGGCTCTACCATCGGGGAATGATGGGTCTGTTATTAATATTGATGCATTGAAGAATGGAATTGGTTGTGTCCTTATGCATAATTATAGGGTTATTGCCTATGCATCACAAAAACTGAAAATTCATGAGCAAAATTATCCTTCTCACGATCTTAAGTTAGCTGTTGTAATATTTTCCTTGAATATATGGAGACATTATCTCTATGGTGAAAAATGTGAGATATATACCGATCACAAGAGTTTGAAGTATATTTTCTCACAAAAAGAACTCAACATGAGGCAAAAGAGATGGCTTGAACTACTAAAGGATTATGATTGCATGATACACTACCACTCGGGGAAGGCAAATAAGGTGGAAAATGCTTTGAGCAGAAAGGATCATGGAGTTTTGAATAAAATGAGAATTGAAAGGGATCCTATTTTCATGGATCTAGTGAATATGGACATGGGAATAACCATGGAAGGTAAAACATCAATGATTTTTCAAATGGTTGCCAAACCATCTTTACTAGAAAGGACAAAGAGTTCTCAGATCGATGATGAAGAGTATAAAAAGAAGATTAAAGCTATGAATGATGGGATATTGAGTAACTTTGTATATGAAGATGGAATTTTCAAATTTGGGAAGAGGCTTTGTGTTCCCGATATACCTGATCTAAATAGGGAATTGTTGAACGATTCTCATAGTTCCAATTTTCCTATACACCCTCGGAGCACCAAGATGTATAGAGATTTGAAGGAACATTTTTAGTGGAAAAACATGAAGAGAGAGATTTCTGATTTTGTGTCAAAATGTATGGTTTGTCAGCAAGTGAAAGCTGGAAGGCAACAGCCAGGAGGAGTAATTCAACCTCTTCCAATACCTGAGTGGAAATGGGATAATATCACGATGGACTTTGTCATGGGACTACCAAAGACTCCTATAAGGAATGATGCAATATGGGTCATTGTTGATCGTCTTACCAAGTCAGCACATTTTTTTACTATAAGAGAAGATCTACCACTTGAACGTCTAGCAAGACTATATATTAATGAAGTTTTGAGACTTCCCGGAGTACCCTTATCGATTATTTCTGATCGTGATCCCCGTTTTACTTCAAGATTCTGGAAGAGTATTCAGAAGGCCTTGGATACTAAACTACATTTGAGCACTGCCTACCACCCTCAAACAGATGGACAATCAGAAAGGACTATTCAAACCTTAGAAGACATGTTGAGATCCTTCTCACTTGACTTTCAAGGTATGTGGGATCAATATTTACCTCTAGTAGAATTTTCATATAACAATAGCTTACATTCGAGTATTCTCATGGAACCATATGAAGCGTTATATAGAAAGAGATTTTGGACACCAACCTGTTGGGATGATGTTGGGGAAAGAAAACTCGTAGGCCCAGAAATGGTGTAGGAAACGACGGAAAAGGTGAAGGTAATCCAAAACCACATCAAAGCAGCTCAAAGTAAGCAGAAGAGCTATGTCGATAACTGAAGGAAAGATTTGGAATTTCAGGTAGGATATCATGTTTTCTTTAAGGTATCTCCATGTAAGGGTGTTATATGTTTCGGTAAGAAGGGTAAATTGAGTCCCAGGTACATAGGACCTTTAGAAATTCTAGAACAAATTGGGGTTGTAGCTTACCATTTGGCAATGCCTCCAAGTCTCTCCAAAGTTCATGATGTGTTCCACGTATCACTGTTGAGAAAATACATGCCTGACCCAACGCATGTACTCACCTATGAGGAAGTAGAACTGGAACCCGATATTTCTTATTGTGAAGAGCCCATCAGGATTCTTGATACCAGAGAACAAGTGCTGAGAAACCGGATGACTCTTCTGGTAAAAGTTCTATGGAGAAACCATAAGATGGAAGAGGCAATGTGGGAACCTGAGGAACTTATGATGAAGAACCATCTGAGTCTTTTCATGCGGTGGTATTCTAGAAATTTTGAGGAAGAAATTATTTAAAGAATGGGATAATGTAACACCCTAAGCTTCCACGGTATGCTTCTCTTTGAATAATACAATAGCGTGTGTTGTACGCAACTTCGAGTTCTAAAACACACCACAACCAATCAAACTAGTCATTACGAATAGTAATACACACTTTTTGAAATTTTATAAATTTTATCTTTCAAAATGGACTTCATTTTTGGATTTGGAATATCGAAATTATTTTAGGGTGAATTTTTGGAATTTTTTAGAAAACATTCAATTTTTGATGAATAGTGAAAAACACTGAGTTATAGTTTAAAACCGAATTTTTATTTAAATAATTATTTATTTTATTTAAATTTATTTTAGGTCAAAATAGATACATAATACCTATATAATTTTAATTTAATTCATTGGAGTCAGTTTATAATAATTTTAGATATATAAAAATTTTATTGAAATTTTCACCGTCTTTTACCCACCTCCTAGGAGAATTTACGAATTCACATAAAACTTAATTTTACCCCTTCTGTGAGTGGAATTTAAAAAATCCAAGATACACGGTTGATATCAGTAAGAAAAATTTTGTTCAATAAGATAAAAATAATTTTTGGTGAATAGTAACTTTTTACTTTTATTTACCACGGTTAAAATTAAATAGGGTAATTAAGGGTAAAAATGATATTATTATTACCCTAACACATGTCCTAATTCTATTGTATAAGAATACTTCGACCAAAAACAACCTTAGGAATAAAATATGAACCTCTTTGGTCCACTTGGATTAGAATAGGACATTTATTATTATTTAATTCAAAGAAGAGTTAAAAGAGATAAAATCAAAGTTAAATAACTAAAACATTTTAATATAGGGTTATAAATTAGATAAATTAGATTATAAATATTAATTATAAATCTAAAAATATTTCCTACATAATTATATTTTATTTATAATTTTTAGACATTAAATAATTTAATTTATTTATGACACAATGGTGATACATTAATTACCTAATTAATGAAATATTAAAATAATTGATATTATAAATATCAAAATAAATGTAATTTAAGACTTTTTATAAATTAAAATAATTTTATAGGTTAATATAACATATTAGGGTTGGTTAGATGAATTTTTTTCTAAGTAATAATGTGGTTATGAATTTAGAAAAAACAAAATACCAAATAGTGTCAAAATTGACATAAAGGAGTATTTAAAACAAATATTATATTATTAATTGATATTATTTTCCTAAAAATCTAAGGTTTGTAAAAATGACTTATATAAGGATATATATATTAATAATGAACCAATTGGGGTTCTCTTGTCTTGTTATAGTAAGTTTATTAACCATATAATATAAAAATACAAAGAGACATGGTAGATGTCAAACTATTTAACTTAGAGTTAAATATAAATGATAAGGATAATATAGTGACCCAAACCTATCTAAAATATATTGGTTGAAAGGATTTCGACCCATCCACACCTTTGACTCGAAATAAGTCACTTTGGATCCATTATAAACCGAATATTAATTTATTATAAAATAATATTTTATGTTTTCCTTAAGGCTCCCCTCACCCCTCTTATAAAAGGGCACTCCCCCTTCTCTCAAATTCATACTTTCAAAGCCTTTTGTTTCGGCCAAACCCTGCCCAAATATCCTCTAAACTTATCTAACTTCAACCTAAAGTCCTTAGTTTGATCATAAATCCAACCTAAGGATCCATTTTGATCAAATAAAAGGGAAGAACCCGAAGAAGAGGAAATGTTTTCAACACCCTCTTTCAAGTTCCTTTCTTCTTCCACTTCTTCTTTATTTGATATTTACATTCTAAAATAATAACTCTAGTATATTATATATATTGTGATGTTATTATAAATATGGTACAACCACATTCAGTATTTTATCCATCCTTTTAATGATATGTCACCATACGTGCGTACGTACGGCTTACCGTCTCCACGTCGTGGTGTAATTGTTATTCAAAACATTATTATTTGGATGGGTATGATAATGATGTGTAATTGAAGTAAATAATAAATATAACATTATAATTATTCTTTATATATGTTATACCATCCAATTATATACGATTTTAATTTCAAAAAAAATTATATTGTCGCTCGTGCGTACGTACGGACTACCGTCTCCACGTACGCGGTGAGGTTCATTACCCATCGTATCTATTCAAGAATAATTTTCATTTGATGGTTAAAAATAATACTAAATATCATTATGGATATGAATAAGATACAAACTATCCATAAAAAACACGGATTATGTAACATAGAATATAAAGGAAAACGAATCAGTTAACACCCGAAACAACGATAATACTACGATATTATTAACAAAGCAATGTTAAAAGATCATATATGATATCATTTTAATGAATATGATTCTTGGATAATTTAATAACAATTATTTCACCATTATACAGGAGTTTAACCTACCCTCTACCAAGGAAAAGTACAAGGTAAGGTTTTATTTCCCAATCTCTTCATTATCTGAGGTTGTTTATACGTAATTATCTAATGGGACCTCTTTATCATCCACATCCATGTTTCTTAAAAATATATTTCAAATCATTATTAATATTTTAAAAACTATGGGTTAAAGTCATTTATACCCTTTTTTTACTTTTTATAAGATGTTTATAAAGGAATCTTTCCGTCGTTTTCCAAATAAGGTCTTTTTTAACCTTTTCGACAGAATTAAGTTAAGAATGTCTTTTTTAACTTATACGGCAGGTGAGGCTATTTTATGCCATTATAAAATCATCAAAGCTTCCCTTACAAGATTATAATAATATTTTTAAAATAAATTTTTTATTTTATAATTATGTGACTTTTCAATGATTTAAAAAAAATATTTCTCTCAAATAGTTTTGTTTTTATCTATGTCAACATCCTTTGATGGATTTTAAGATTATTTGAAGTTGATTTATTATGATACAAAACTTTCATATTGTATTGAAGGTTTTTTGATATGTTTGATTATTTATGTGTTATTTTTATACCATTCATGGTTTATGTATAAAGTATTGACATTCTGTATGCTATTTTTAATATGAATGTTTATGTTATGTTTAAACCTGTTCATATGAGGAATGCATTGGAATTTGTAAGTGATGGGTGGAGCCCGCTATAGCTCCTCGATGCATCAGTAGGTCTTATAAGACAAACTCGTGTCTTGGCACACGGCCTTGACAAAATCTTATTTGTATTCTTGGCACAAGGCCTTGACTATGTGGTTATGATAGTCTGGAATTATGCATTCCATCATTATGAAAGTGGTTATTGATATTGAATGTGATTATTCTATTAGTATAATATTCATGTGAATCAGTAAATGGCATTATTTCATTTTATTTATGCCATATTATGCTGAAGTTCAAGTTTAAAATGCTTTTATTTTAGTTATACATTGCCTTAAATGTTTATGCTTATTTATGAAAGTTTCCGCTATATTGTTATCCTTACTGGGCATCTGAGCTCAACCCTTTCTATGTTTTATTGTTCCCAAGATGTGAAGAAGTATTTTATGAATGACCTGTAGGGATATTATGAGGGTATATGAGTGTGGTCTATGGAGACAAGATTTTTTTGTAGTTTTTCATTTTATTATGTAATGTAAGACTTATGAATGTATCTAGTTTTTTCAAGGATACTAAACTAATCGGTCTTTTGAGACTTGATCTTTTGTGATCATTCCAATGTTATATAATAATGCGCTGAATCTGTGTAACTGGGGTCGGGGCGTTACAACCATTCTTTCAACCCGCGGACACTTGGGCCTCATCCCGAACACACTTGGGAAACAAACCTTCCCATACACACCTAGGCCAACTCACCACAACACACCATGCCCTAAGAGTCTTGGGATATAATGAACCTTAGGACATCATAGCCTACCGGAATAATCTTGGGCTACCTGGTAGAGGGAGTAGAAAGGATCTAACAACCAAACTGTACACAACCACTCTTGCTGCTACCCTTACATGCACAAGTACAAAACAGCCAAAACAAGAGCACAACCCATTTCTGTAAAATAGTTTCCCAATGTACCCATTATCATTATCATGTTCAAGTTATTCCATTCAAATATTACTTCACTACTAGGAAACTAAGTGGCATAACCACAAGCCAAAACAACAACTGAAAGGAAATAGACAAGCAGGTGTTCCAGCATTCATCCCTAGTTATCTAGTGAATAACAACATCAAAATGGGATCCCATGAGATCCTTCTAAATACTAGAACTAAAAAAATCCCCAACTTACCAGCTCAAGAACATTTACCATAGGTTCCACACGGCCTCAGATTCACAAATAAAAAACCACACAACCAGAGGTTCCATTCCCATCCATGTCACCCCACAAGTCATCAAACAGAAAAAACAAGCACATCACCAGAATAGAGAATGGAAGTTTCAGATTTATCCAGCAGCATTCATTAAGTTCATTCCTTTCCATTTGGTTAACCGAGGTGATTGCACAAGGGTTCTTATTCATCAGCCATCCATTTAATCAAACATGTTTACATTATTAATAAGTTTCCATTTTATAGTCATTAAATCATAAGATCATACATAAAATAGATATTTATTAGTGTGCAATAAATGACCACCAACTGCCACAATTTTTAGTGGACATGAGCCCATAAAATTTAAAACATAAAAATGGAGGTAAAATATAACAACATCATCATCCTTCCCACCCCTTCATTCTTTAAAAGTTTGTTTATTGTCTTTATAAAAAAATCATCTATGTCCTGAGAAAACATCATCATACCCACCCAGAACAATGCACAGTAAATAGAGATTAAGGAACAACCCCAACCTGGATGATCAAGGATTGAAGTTTTCTCCTTACACCAAGAACTGGGGTTGCACAATAGGAAAATCCAAGAATAACCAAATAGGATGGCTCTCACGTAGTCCCGACTTGTCTCCAGAAGAGGGACTTCAAGCGCACAAATGGAAACGAAAGAGACCAAGGAAGAAAGATATCTTGGTATGATAAAGGCCAGATCCAAGAGATATGGGATATGAAATCTGTAAGTTCTTGAAAATTGGATCATGGTTTTACCACGTGGTGGGGCAGTTTCACACGTTGGAAATAATTGAGATTTAATAATTCCCTCAAAGACGGTGAGATAGAACATCGCACAACAAAGAGTTGATAGGTGACATTTAAACTGAGAAAAGAGCATAATAGGTTCGTAAATGTAAATGTGGAAAAGGGTGTGAAACTGATTAAAATTCCACACATTTTGGTAAGTCAAGGGTCGCCCCACTCTTAGGGGATTTAAGATATCCTTTACTATCCAAAAAATGGTCTTAAACCACTTTAAAAGAGGTATTAAAACTTAAAAGAGATGTTACAAGAGCGAAACTGAAAATAAAACCTCACACCCCATGGTGGAACTGTTTGGGTGCAGCACTGATCGGTGACACCAATAAGTGACACCACGGCGACACCCTGCCACCGACACTGACACCCTCCTAACTCATAGATGGTGTATAAAAAAACCCAAACACTAGAATTTGAAAATGTAATGGACCTGGAAGGTCCAGGACATTACAATTTTATTGAAAAGATTTTGGTTTCACCATTTTTTACCCAAAGGAAGGGGATGTTTTATAAAATATATTCATAGAAATTTATTTGGTTTCACTATAAATACAAGAGAAAAACCTAATTTCAATTTATAATTAAACTAACATTAATATAAGGAATTTTGAAAAAAAAAATTGCACAAACACCATGGTGAAGTCATACTGGGCATGTTTAGATCACACCTCACATACGTCATGGGGTGTATGAAACTTTCATGTTTTCTTTCAAGTATTTAGGCTCTGATATCTTATGGAGATAGTGTTTTTTTATCCAATGATGTATTATTTTGGGATATAGTGATTGATCATGGGTCACATGGAGTTGGTTGGTTTTGATTTTTTTGGTTTAATTTTATTTTTGGATGGTTATGTATTATTTTTTTTAGACTTGATCTTCCTTTGGTTCATTTATATATGTGATGTTTTTTTTGTCTGGTTGTTCATTTGATTACTATTATGCATTACGATTTTTGGTTGTTTCCACAATTCTGAACCTATTTATTTTATGCATTGGAATTTGATGCATATATGGACAATGTAAAATTCTTGGTAAGTTTACATTTCTTATTTAATTATTATATAGATAGTGAAACCATTACCAAAGTATAAATTCTTGATACCCATGCACTAGTTTCTTGCCTATGGGGATAGAGAATTCCCTTGGGCCTAGTGATAGATCGGTTCGGGTTATGTGTTAGGTTATCCTTGGATGGTTCATTACTTATAGGCCCCACTGATATTCAAAAAGGTTCTTGGTGCCCCATCTAATGATCTCGATCCTTTAGATGAATTGTTGGATGATTTTAATGTGATTGGTATTCTTGGTAGTATGGACTCGATCTATATTAAATGGATATCACTTCCAATGTTAGAATCATGGGAAACAACTTTGTGATATAATAGGATACAAATTCACCATGGGTGATGATAAATTTTGGTCATAGACAATGATTATTTAGTTGATATACTACTCTAGCTACTATTTTTCCATTACCAACTATGATAGGCACTTATCCATGTATTTTCCATTTTTCAAATGTCATGTCATATTGATGATAGGGTGTCATAGGGGATGACATGGCTAGTTAACTTATTTTTCTACATTGATATTCCCATATTATAAAATATGATTCTCTATATGGTTAATTTTCATCACCACCAAAAACAGAGTATTGTTGTTGGGTCATGACATCTCAAAAATCATAGGTTTTGATCCATTAATAGGCATCACCTGAGGATAATCATATATTATGACTATTTTTCCTCAATTAAAATCTTCAATCACAGCCCCAACATGAAATATAAGAGAATGTGATTCCAATTATAATAACCCAGTACATTTTGTGAACTTTAATAATCAGTTCCCATATAAAATTTAAAATTATACAAGAATGGAATAGAGTTTATAATTACCATCATTTGTAAGCATCACTTAAGTGGTGTATCCATATGATGACTACAAACTACCACTAATTAGCTCTGCTATTCAAATACTTTCCCTTTCCCATGCACCTATAATCCCAAAAAGACTACAATTAGTATAACCTCCATTGCATGGGAAATATTTTTTTTATGTTTTTACAAGTCAGAACACCGGTTTTCAACTAATAAATCATCAAATATACATTTTCAAAGTTTATCCTTTCTCATTTTAGTATAAAACACCAGTGAATCATTAAAATGATAATTTTAGGCCAATTTTAATTTGAGTTCCAAATTTCACAATTTAAAAAAATTAAAATATATTACTAGGTTTTATACTATTAAATGGAGTTATTTATATGGAATTACATGAATAAAATTTTTAAAAATCACCTTTCAACATAGATCATCATTTAGGGATATCCCCACCAATGAGTCTCTCCAAAATAATGATATAATTAGGATAAAATATTTAAGGGTCCTTTACCCACACTATAACTAATGATTAGAGATAAATATGATATAGATATATATAATTTCAATTCATGATGGTATCTAGTTGAATTTCTTCTAAAAATGACATAAATATCCATTTTTCATTACTTACTATATAGATTTCGGTTAATCTTTCCTAATAAGGGTGTCATCTATCGTATTTCCCTTCTCTGGTGCACAAGGATGATCAAAATAAAATTATTATAGGTATTCAACCTAACTAAATTTCATTAGATTTATATCTCACAAATAAAAGATATAAATGATGCTTTTATAGATTGTGTATATTAAGAATTATTATCATAGATAAATCTATTCCATGAGTTAGATAAATGTTTTCATGTATTTAGAGTTTTTGATAACTATATGACACCACCCAATGATCCTTTATGAGAACACAATGAATACCTACAAAAGAGGCATCATAATAAACTTCAAACCCCTTCCCAAACATTGAAAGGATAAATATGTGATACATGGTAAGTCTATTTTTTAATTTCTAAAAAGCAATCTATCATTGATTTGACTAAATGATCTATTATTTATTATTTAATAAAGTATTCAAAGGAGTGTCTATCTTGGAAAAGTCTTGAATAAAGTGATGATAATATCCATTCAATCCCAATAAAATCCAAATCTTGAAGATTTTCTTGCATACTTGTCAAGGCATTATTATCTCAACTTTTTATGATCCATTGAAATTATATCCTATGATATTACATTCCTAAATAATTTAACTTCATAAGTCTAAAATGAGTATTTTAAATATTTAAATAAACTGAATGCCCTATGAATGTCCCTAGTATAAAATGAATATATCCTATATGAACTTCAGGATATCTCAAGTACCCAAGTATATCATCCATAAGAAAACCACAAAAGAGTTTAAGAATGGATCAAATATCCAATTTATTAAAGATATAAATACATTAAGAGAATTAATTAGTCCAAAGGGCATGACTATATAATTAATATGATCATATCATCTTTGAAAATATATCTTTGTAATATATTATTGTCTCACTCATAGATTATGATAACTCGATTGAAATTAAATCTTAGAAATACATTTTACCCCTTTCAATTGATTAATTAAATTCTCAATTTTAGGTAATGGATAATGGTTTTTAATGGATACCTGATTTAACTTGTGATAATCCAAACATAATCATAAACTTGTATGACCTTTCATACTAAAAATAATATGAGTTCTACAAGGAGATGTGCTAATTCTAATAAATCCATTAAAATCAATCTCCTCAAGCTAAATAATTAACTCCATCAATTTGATCAAGGAAATATGATATGGGAGAATGGAAATATGTTTTATTCTTTACATTATATCAATAAATAACTCCTACTATCATATAATAAAAAATAATAAAAACTAATTCAAGAATACATTAAGAAATAATATGTAGTGTGCCTTTGGTTTCTCAACTTTTTCTACCTCGACCATCATATTTTCTAATGGAAAGGTGATTATTTCAATATAAAGTTTATTCGACCCTACTCATTTATCTTGGAATTCTAATTATCCAATATTAGTATACTATTTACTATTTAGAGAGGTAAAATTAAATCCCCCTTTAATTATAGTTGATATGGGCATTAAATAGGACTAACCCATCCATTCGCAAGATAATATTAATATATCTTCACATTAATGGTGGATATTTTCTAGATATTACTAAATCTACCCACCATAATAGGGAAAGAGTAAAAACTTTTAATTCTCTATAGCCACTTACCTAATAAATTATCAATACTTCTAAGATTATGAGATATATCTACTCCAAATTCTAAATATGATATATGTTTCTTAGGGATAAAAGAATAATAATCTCTTATATCAAAACCATCATTAATTAAAGATACTAAAATAGAACACATTACATTATAATAAACTTATCTTGTATCCATTATAGACTAATCATCCAAAAAGACCTTTCCAATGTTGTCATGATGAAATTGTGGATAAAATCTCATCTCATAAAGAGGTTTCACTGATTATAGACATTGATAACCCAATATGTGTCATGAAATATGTTAGCTTAAAGAAGATCAATTTTCTCTAGTCACCTACCCACCAGGATGGTCAGGATATTTCTAAGTCTTCTAAGGTCACTAAATAATATTATCTAAAGTAGTTTCCCTAAAAAATATGTAAATATAGTCATACTGACACATATGTTACAAACCAACCTAATTTATCTTTAACATCTCAAAAATACTAATCTTAGTTTCTTTTTATATAAATATTTTATTAAATGGATTAATTTATAATTGAAACAAAGTAAGATGTGTTTTAATATTTTATGAGATAATTTTCTTTAATCAAAATAAATGTTGGATATAAATTTAGTTAAAATAATTCAATTATAAATAAATGTTATAATTTAAACAAGTGGAAACATATTAACCCTATAGAAATGATAAAATAAATGAAAAAAATGGTTATACACAATAATTCAACATTAAATAAATTAATTAAACTCTTTACAAATTAATAATTATAAATACTTAAATTCATTTTAATATTAAATTTTAAAAATTTTATATTAATTTGTAACTAAAATTTATAATTATGATTATTATAAACAAAATAAAGTTATATTATGTATATATATATATATCGATAGAATATTCTTATAGTTTTCTGTGTAGCTAATTTGAAATACATTATAAAAAGAAATAAAAAATGAGAAGAATAATTAAAATATAAATTATTATATTCATAATTATGAATATTAAAGGTAAAATATTTTACTATAAAATTATGAATATTATAAGTTTGTTTTATAAAATAATTAATTATGAATATATTATAATATAAAATTAAGATAATAATGAAATTTGGGATTTTTTATATTTTATATAAAATCTGAAATATAATATTATGTTGTAAAAAAATTAAAAAAAATAAATGAAAATGAAAATGATGGATAAGGTGTAAATAAACATCAAGGTTTTCATTTTAGGGAGTCAGGTGTAGATAGGATGTTTGACTGTGAAGCCGATCGAGATGAGGGCTCGAGCTTTAGCTGAAGGGGATCGGCTACTGGTAGGGGAGTTCTGAGCAAATATTAGGATGTTGGACACAAGTTAGTTATGCTTCGTGTTAATATTTAGGGATTCTATCTAGTACGAGTTCTTCTATGCATTGCACATGATAGTGATCTGAGAGGGATTCGGGTGTGGGACTATTCGAAACCCCATTGTCTTCCTCTTATCTTTTGGTCTGCAGAAAATCATAGGTATGAATTTTGTTTTTAAGTTTATAAATCCATCCTTTTCGATTTAGCAGTAACAATTTCATCATCTTCCTTGGTTTTTCTTTATTGATCGTTATTAGTTGTCCCTGTTTGTCAATGTACTGATTTTAAATGCATGTGTTAAATAGAAATCATTTTGTCAGTGATTTCGATTGGATTTGGATCTTTCTGTGTGTGTTTGTGGACTGATACTTCCAAAATAATCCTCCACCAAATTAATCTAAATAGGTTACAAAATATATATATAATTTTTAGTTGATATAAATTCACATTAATATTTCCATCCGTTTTTGTTTTCAACCTTAGCAATTGACAACCCCCCTGGTTGTTTATTTCAATTTATCATTAGTTTAAGATAGAATTGAGATCCCCCCTTTTTATCTTCTTCTTAGAAATTTCGATTGAATTTTTAAATATATATATGTATATATATCTTATAAGTATTAAAATCTAATATTAGCATGCATTGCAAGGTAAAGGAAGTCCTGAGACTTCTAATTTGGATTTTGTTTCATATTTGGTGTATATACTATTTTTTAGACCTTGTTGATATGTATTCTTATTCTTCAAATACACTAGATATGGATTGAAGTCTTTTTCTAAAAGTATTCCTTCTTTTATACTCAAACTTGTAGCAGTAGAAGAAAAATATAAATATTATATTTTACATCAATGAATCTTGGAATAAATTTGAGATAGACTATATTTATTTAATTAAGTAAAAAATTATAGATAGTACCCAAAACATTACTATAAATAGATATCATATTAACTCTCAGAAACTTTACTCACATTCTCTATAACTCCATTCTTTTTCCCTAATATGTTCAATACTTTCAAAAAACAGTTTCTTTCATAGCTCTTATTTGACTTCAAATAAGGTAAGGTGATTATTATGTAAGTATTATTTTTATAATTTATTTTATATTTTAATGTATATATATTTTTGAATTTTATCTATTTAAAAAATATAGATTTGTGTTTTTATTTATTATTGTTTTAAAAACAATTATTTTAGAGATTATTCTGATTTTCAAATTAGAATGAGGGTTTTTATATAAATGGTTATATTTTCAAAGATTATTTTAAAAATTATATTTTTTATATGATGTAAAACAATAAAAAAATTATTTTGTTTAATTTTATAACACTTATTTTAAAGGAGTATTTTATTTTTTTTAAACCTATATTATCATTAATATGAAATTTCTAATGGTGAAAGTTATCATTTTTTGGGTAAAAATATCTTGTATCTTATTGAATGTCATTCATATAGATATGTCCATATAATATATCATTATTGACATTTCATGGAATCATTATTTTTAACTTCAAAAGGGTTTATGTTTAAGTGTTTAAATATAAGTAATTTTGGGAAAAAATGGATTTCTCTTAAAAATAATATTTTTCCAAGATTAGAAGTTATTAAATTATTTTCTTAAAAGAAAATAATATATATAAGAATTTGAAAAGTTTATAATGGGTTATTTATGAGAAATATGGATCTTAAAAAAAGGTTTTATTAAAATTAAAATTGTTGTTTTCATATCAAATGAGATGATAAGGGGTGGGGAGTGAACTCATTGCCTCAATAAGATACTATCCTACAAGTGATAATTCTAAGTTGCCGCATGGGTTTCATAATATTTGTCAAGTATCATATTAATCCATTAAGTAATAATTATTTTTAAATGAATGTAAAGGGGAAATCCAAGTGATATTCAAATATTATTTTTTAAATGAATGAGAAGTATTTTTCAAAGATTATTTTTTAAATGGATTTTCAAAATGATAATTTTTTTTAAAAGTCTTTTATATATCAAATTTATATATTTTATATAAAAATTTTAAATATTTTTTAAATAATTTTGTATAAAAGTATTTTACTATGGTTTTAAAACTTGTCACCGGGAAATTTTATACTCAACCCATGTTTTAAAATATTTTTCACAGGTTTAGTAGAATTTTAAAATGTTCTTGTTTTGTAAAAGAAGGTAGCACCTGAAAAGATAATTAGTCAATTGTATATATTTTTTAAAACTCTGATAAAATGTGTGGTTTTGTCTAATTTTCCAAAACCTAGACCGAAAAAGATCCTTGGTATTATAATTTATTGTGTATTTTTTAGTTATATTTTATAAATAAAAAATACATTGTATGTTTTATTACTGAATCTGGATGAGCAGGTTCAAGTTTTTACACTATCAATCTGTCAAATTCCTGAACCATCCTATGACAGACTGGAGTAAAGTTCCTAATAACCCCAGGTAGGAAACTAGTGCTAGGGAATCAAAGTGTAATCAATGGGAATATTTTTTCCAAATAATTGGAGTTAAAAAAAATATCATAGAAAAACAAGAATGACCCATCCATATGTTATACATACATGTTATAATAAAATCAACAATAAATCATTTTAAACAAATCAAAAAATATAAATTTAATTAACCCCTCCACTTACCCCTAACTCCCTCACTTGCAGAAATAGCTACCACTCTATGCATTTCCTCTAGCCTATATATATATAATGTTCTAAAAATAATGATAACTAAAATAGATAAATGCCTTATTTGGATGATCTAATAAAAGAAACTAAATAAAAAACAACAACCAAAATAACTCCATGTGACTTTACAAGTCACCAACCCATACTAAAACTCAATACTCAAAGAGTGGTAATAAATAAGTGAGAACCATGATAGTAATGAGAAAAAGAGCTCAGTTTGAATTCCAAATAAACCACACCCCTAGTAAATTCTTTAAATAAAAATTCATTTCTATTCTAGTTTTAAATAAAATATTAAAAATTTGTTTTTATTTCAGGAGGATATAAAATCCCATATCATCTCCATAATCATTTTTTGTATAATTTTCTTTTTATTTTCCTTAAATTACAACAATCACTATAAAAATAATTTTTCAGTACAAGGCCCACTTTACTAAAATACTAGTTTAAAACTAGTTTTAAAATCACTTTTAAATTATTATTTTCAACACAGTTTAAAAAACCCTTTTATAAAGATAAATAGATGCTCAAAAGGGAATAAAATAGAAAATAGTAATTTAAAAGTATAATAAAAGAGACTAATAATGTCAAAGTAAATCAAGTGTAGAAAAATTCATATAAATGGAACTTTAAATCATTTATCAAGTGAAATAACCCTAAGGTCACAATGGTTAGGTGCACCTAGAACTTCTACATCACTAAATATGGATACTATCAATTAGTGAACTAAAATACTACTATATTGGACCAGTGGAATATACACATCACTAGCTAGTGGAATGTGTATACAACTATAAATTTAGTGAATTCAACACTAAAAATAGTGTTTTTGTACCACGTCTGATCTAGGATAACCTACCAAAGTACCCAATCTTCCTAACAGTTTTGAAATAGTTTCACTTTAATCACTAAACACATCACATCCTTTAAACCATTTCATAAACAATTTCTATTTTCTAAATAAAATGGAATTATATTTTTTTCAATCACAATGGTACATTTCAAACAGAACAAAAATAACAATAAAACATATTTCTCTAATTACATTACAAAATACTAAATATAAATTTTAATTGACTTTGTAAACTAATACTAAAATCTCACCTATAAAATTACTTTTGAAAACCAAATTAAAAAATTAAACTTAAATTGGATCATTATCCTTTTATCATTATGCTCATATACACTTATGTACATACACAAATATATATATACATATTACTTTTATTGAAAAAATTAACATATTTCCATGTGAAATTACACAAAAACACTCAAATATATATATATATACCCATATAGATGGTTATAACCACCCAATGTGTCAAAAAACATTTGGAAGACTTACATTTTAGCTCAGAATCAATCTTAAAATATTCTATTAACACTTGGTAATCAAAGTATTACATTAAATTCCAAGCAAATTTTAAAAAAAAAATTGATAATTCATTTTTAAAAACTAATACTCTTTTTAAAATATAAAAAACCATGAGTAAAATCCAAATAGGTAATTTATCTAACACGCGGTGTGTAATATTATTTAAAACTGATTTTTAGCAAACGTCCAATTTCAATAAATCCTTTGAATTGAAATGAAAATTAAGTGAAATATGGTTTTCCTTTTTAATACACTTTAAAAATAATTAATATTATAAAATGATACCAAAATATATATTTAAAAATTCAAGCAAGCATAGTTCTAGAATTTAAAGACCAAAATTAGGGGAAACCACCCATAATCAAAGAGGAATTTGTTGCCTTCAACAAACGCCACTAGAACAGGCCTCAAATAAATCCTCATAATTCCTAGGAACCAAAAATAAACAAAAAGAAACACCCCAATGGGATTAGGTTTCAACCAATCATGGGGCGCGATGAGGGAGAGAAGAAGAAATAAGGAAGAAAAGGAAAGAGGAGGATTTATTACTCTAGTGATCCAAACCAGAATCATCTGAAAACCATATCAAATAGCCTAGAGAGGAGGAGGAATGAAGGAGGGAGATTTGATCATTATCTTCTTGTGTTGGAGAATAATATTAAGAGGAAAAAGTATGGAGTACCATGATATAGGTTAAAAAATAGGAGGGAAAAAAAGTAATTTTTTCCATTTTTTAAGTCACTAGTAACTATGCATGGTTTGGTCACATAATTGGCCAAACCATGAACCAACTATGTTCCCCTACTATAGGACCTATATATACCAACATGGGTAGGATTCATGATTATAAAAACTATATATTGATCATTTTTTTGGCTTGGTTATATGAAAGATGCATTCACACGATTTCTAAATGCTTTAAGAAACTATGCATCTATGCTATATTTCCAAAATTTAAAAAATTTAAAATCATTCAACACATAATTCATAAATAATATTATTAATAATTAAATAAAAACATAATTAATAAAAAATGTTTTATTTGTGAAAAACTCTCCACCATAAGGCTTTCAGCCCCTGAAAATCCTCATCTAATTTAAATGATTAAAATAAAGGACAATATTGGACCTCCTCAAACATAACTCGATTCTCTAAAACCAATAAACAACATGAACACTATAAGATGAGACTAACAACATCAAATGAAACATCCCACACTCAACTACCACAATAAATTTATCTCCCATAGAATCTCAAAGACCAAAACCAAAGCCCAAAAACTCTATCATCAAAACAAGAATCTATGAGGGTTATACAAACAGAATTACTAAATAAACCAAGGATAAACTGACTATAGTGGTCTCCCCACTATATTATAATTCCTATAAAATTTATACCATTAATTATACCCAAGGATCAACACCACATTAGACCTAAATACAACTCCAAGACCACCTACATCCAAAACTCCAAATCATATTTGGAAACCAAACAAAAAACCAAATACCTTAGGGTACTATCAAAGGATAATAGAGTCTGAAACCCGATCTCCAAATAATAAAAACTTCACTAACATAAAGGTTTGATAAGACCAAATAATACCCCAAGGGAAACACCACAAGTGATAAAGGTTCTAAATCAAATGGTCTTAATCAAAATAATCAATTGAGGATACAAATCAAAATTCAAATTGACCCCATCATTTAATTATCAAAAATTCATGATCAAGAGCATCACAAACATAAAACTAGAGATCAACAAAGGAGATCAAGAAAATAATAGATAAATAAAACTACCCTGAATAGGCTTTCATACACTATTAAATAATCAAAAACAAAAAACCCAAAACACAAGGATCTCAAATACTCTCAAGGAAGGCTCACTAAAAAAAGGGGCTGAATATACCACTCCTCCTAGAGTCTATTTAAGGCCACAGGTTAAATAACCACACTCCTCAACCATAGGAGACAAATTCAGGAACCTCTTAAGATGTAGACTTCCCTAAATCCACTGTATCTTTTCTAGGGAAAATCCAATCAATACCAAAATAGGAAGTTTAAATCAAAATGCACCAAGATTTATCTCACCCCAACTAGGTAAACGTCAATAAAAATTAATATCCAAATAAAAAATTACAATCACCACTACTTAGAAAATAAAAAAAATACCATTTTAAATACAATAACAAAAAATTAAAGGCTTTTCTTTAAAATTATCTAAAAAACATGAAGTTTCCATTTTTAAAATCATTTTCCTCATTTAGAAAACTAAATAAGAATCATTTCATTTTACTTTAACAAGTTACTTTAAAAACTCCAAACATCAACCCTATCCTTTTAAAAACATCTTCTTTAAAAAAACAACAAGTCAACACATTAATGAATAAAAATTATTTTTACCATTCGGGATTTACATGAGTTTATATTTGTTTCTAAACTTCAAAATCTCAAAATTTTATTTAGAAATTTTCTTAAAAATATGAAAATATCTTAGTAAAGTTATTTTAAAAACCCAAGGGATAAGTTCATTTCAATTTATCCCAAAAGAAATCTTTATTAATTTTTAAATCCTGTTTAAAAAAATTATATTTTAATAAATCCATTATTGAAAACATTTTGAAATAAAAAACTCCTAAATAATTTCAAATAATTTCAAAAAACCCCATTTATCACCTTCCAATAAAAACTAAACTTTTCAATATAAATATTCAAAGATAAAATCCAAGCAATTTAATTTCTAAAATATCTAATATTTATTTTAAAATTAATTTCCCAATGTAAACCCCCTTTATCAATTTCCAAAAGACAAAATATTTTTCCTTCTAAAAACAATACATATTGATAAAAACTCAATTAATAAACTTAAATAATACCAAAACTATATTAACAGGGATTGTTGGTTGTTCTTGATATAGATGCGTTATTTATTGGACCATGTTCTAAGAATAAAACCACTACCGGAACTCATATTGAATTGTGAACTCAATCTTCATATGGGTTTCTAGGACACATGAGCTCACCACAAGATGCTAGTTCACTCTCATTATCATCCTTAAAAATATAGAAATATATTAAACAATCTATAACACCAAAAACAAATAAAGGAGAATAAAAATTCAATAATTAAACCTAACACCCCATGGAAACTCAATGCTCACAATGAGTAAGAGATTGCAACACACTTCCTAATCTTACCTCCCATGTTCTGACAGTATTATCTCTATATATTAGACACAACTAAATAGAAAAGGTATGATCTGATACCATTTTGTAACAAACCAACTTGATTCATCCCTCCATCGAATGCACAAACCAAAACACACCTTGGGTGTGTCGTGGGCCAGTTCAGGCATCTAGTGGAGGGACTTTGTGGGTTTTTTGTGATAAGATAGATAGATTTACTTAGGATCAATGGATCATTTGAGTCTAGTGTTTCCTAAATGACCACACTAGAAGCATAAAATATATGATCTACTTAATCTAAGATAAATAATAATTTTTCTGCCTTAACTTTCATATATAGATCCACCTTGGCTCTTTACTATGAAAATTTTATCCCCTAGGTGATTCTCTACTATAGCTCCATCTAGAAGGAAATCCACCATCTCCCTGAATTTCTTTAGAACTTATCTTATCCAACAAATCCTTATTTGTTATATTTAAGTAAGTAAAAATGTTAAATAGCATAAACAAGGTCTACATTTGATCCTTCAATTCCATGTGAAAGTATCTAGAATTTTATTCCCCATTCTCACTCAAGTACGGTATAAAATAAAGAAAATCAGTAAAATTGAAAGTATAATCCATCATTTTCATCACCCCTTTATTTTTATTCTCACATTAATAATATTTAATAATCATAAAAACTCATTAAGAAGTATAATGGTATCATTTAAGTGATTGGAAATTATAAACTAGTTGACATGGTGTTATAATCTTGAAAGATCCTTCAATTATCCTCAAAAAAGACCAATTAGTCTTGTTTAATAATTATATTGAATTTACCAAATATTTTCAAGGTAATAAAGGAATATAAGAGGCCACAGAGGTTTTTGGGAACCAGAAGGTAGCATTTTCTCATTGGTGCATAGCCATCATCTAACTGGTGGGGAAAGGAGTAGCCTCACTTTATAAAAAAAGTCCATCAGCCAACCATTTTAGGATCACCAACCAATTGGGGTTGTTTGATATAATCATTTCATGCTTTAGGTTTCCATTATCCAACCGGTAGAGGATCACTGTCGACCTGGGGGAAGAAGGCAGTGTGTAAAGATATCCAGGTAGTCCACTGGCTACCTTGTGGAGGTTAATGGGTATCTGATGGAATTGGGATAGAAAGTATGAGGTAACATTTAATGATTTCCAAAATGTATTAATTTTGGTATTATTTAGCTTCATTACCTCCAGTAAACTCCATAATGTTCTTATATATTTTTTAGCATATAAATAGACCTCTTGGTATCCTTGAAAAGTTACCTTCTAAATAATTCTCCAATGCCAACATGCTAAAATTACCAAATTTCTCTCAAGTGATATCATTTTATAAGTGATCTCTCTGGTTTCAAGATATTTTCTAAAAATGCTAAAGTTTTTTGTATCTTGGATACCGTTAAAGATAAGGGACTAATACAATAAATCCTAAATCCATTGATGTGGTAGATATAGGGGCTCATACTAAGCTATTACTAAACTTACTTAAAAAAAATTGCCTTGTTTACTATCTACATATTTACTTATTTATTACTTTCATTCATTTAATTAATCATTTTTTTAATCCATCGGTACGATTATTAATTTAATTTGGGAATTTTCCTTTATTTTATTCTTCTACTTTTATAAACATATATAGTTATATCATTTCACTTTCACGTTTTTATTTATTTATTTCAATTAATATCATTAAATCATCAAAAGGTTTTAATGATCATCAGTATTTCAATAAGAAGGTTTTAGTGTCTATTTTCTTTAATTATTTCCATTGTTTTTTAGGGGAATTTCACCTCCCCCCCCCCACTTTCCATGTTACACTACTCCGGCTTGAATTTTGTATCAAATGGATCTTGAATTATTCTATTGATTTATTTTAAAATATTTAAAAGATAAATTTTTTTAATAATATTTAATTGATTTTTTAAGAAAAATTCTTTTTCTAAATGGATAATTCAAACACCCATAGTTTTCCAAAAGGACACTCTAGGGGTAGCGGTCCCCTTTTTATGGCAATAATTAATGTCATTGGAAAACTCCAATGTCAAAATTTCATAGATCTATTATTTATCCCATATGGAAGATAGTTATGAATGGTTATATCCCTACTTCTAAAAAATAAGAAAAATAGAATCCAGATGATATTTCTGCTTTTGAATTAGATGGTAAACCAATGAATGTATTGCATTGTGGTTTAGAAAAAAATAAATTTATTAAAATTTCTATATGAAAAAATGATAATAAATTATAGAAACTCTTAGAATTAACTCAGGAAGGAACAAAAAATGTCAAAGATAATAGATTATTTATGTTTAGACAATATTTGGAGATTTTTTTATGAATCCTATAGAATCAATTACTAAAACATTTACTCGATTCGATAAAATCTGTAATGATTGAAAGGATCTTGGCGATACTCTTTATATAAAGATTATAGTCAAACAAATCTTATGTATTTTACTAAGAAATTTTCCACCCAAATTCACCACAATCCCAGAATCTAAATATATAAATGAAATAGTGGTTTAGGAACTCATTAGATATCCCATGACATATGAGATAACTATGAGAATTCAATCCTAAAAGGAGGTAATGGAGGTCAAATAAACTAAAAATAAAAATTCTTTCAAGGAAATAAATGATTAAACATCCAAAATTGAAGTAAAGATTTATCATCTTTCTAAGAATATGAATAAGTACATGAAAAATAAAATATCTTCTTGTCACTTTGAAAAGGAAAATCAAGAAACATAAGTTACCTGCTTCAATTACAAAAAAAGGGTCATGTAAAGCCATATTATCCCTTCAACAATAATTCTATGGAAAAAGAAAAGTAATAAGGCTATAAAATTTTCAACTAGGAGTTCTAGAGAGAACACAATTTTAATATATGAATCAAGAGATGAAATTCCGAAGTGCCTCATGGCCAATATCAAGGTATAAAATAAAATAAAATCCTACTTATTCTAGCTTACACTCTTCTACTTCTTCAACCTCTTAATTAATTTATTAGAAAATTATTTATGAAATATATTAACTTCAAATTGGTTTTGTTAAAACTATTTCAAAATTTAAAGATCTTAAAAATAATTATAATCTTGTTATTTTTTAAAAGGATCAAATTTTAAATGAAAAATGATTTGGTTTTAAAATTAAAAGAAAAAAGAAATTTTGGAAATTTTGGAATCTCAAATTAAATATATTAAAAAATATTTATTTCACTTCACCCAACAAAAATAAACTTTAAATATGATTTTGGTATCTCAATATGTTGTTAAAGGTATTTCCAGGATTGGTTTTTAAAAACAATCTAGTTTTCCCAAAAATTATAAAAAGACTAATTTTTTAAAATGAAATTTCCAAAATAAATGTTGTAATTATTGTAATAAATTTTGAAATCATGTTTATGAATACAATCGTAAAAAGTTTAGATATATTAGACCAAATATAATTCATATCTAATCTCAAATTTATAATGAAAAAAATGTTCAGAAAAAGTTTTTAGTCTAAATTATTTACTGGATAACTTAAGTGGACCTAGGATATGGTTACCAAAATCATTAATCTCTCAATATTTTATATGATGAGGTTCTCATGAGAAAAACATGGGAAACTACTTAGTATATGTATATTGGGTACTCGATGTAACACACTCATATTTTGTGAAATATGTTTTTAAAATAAGTTTAAACATTTCAATATTTTGAATACATGTAACAGTGGTTTTATATTTCATTAAACACAACACTAAGTGTATATTTTGTTACCCATAACATCGAGTTTAAAAAAACCTGACATACTATTAAAATATTATTATTTAATATGAAAGTTTTCACTTAGTTGTTGGAATAGAGGGTATAAACAGTATTAACTGAATTATGAAAATATACGGTTTAAAAATGTATATAAAATGATTTATTTTATGACCAATTAAATATAAATCAAAATAAAAACTATTTTAAAATAAAGGAAATGTTTCTCTACAAAACTATTTTTATAAAAATAAATGTTTTTTACCACAATAAATTAAAAACCTACTTTTCTTGAATGATTTTAATATTATTTATATACTATATATTCAATTAAATTTCTGAAATTCATGTTAATTATTTCTTATACAAGAGATAATAATAAGTCTAATTTTATGCTTAGAAACTGTAATTTATTCAAAAGTATTTTTTCGCCTTTTGCTCACATATATTAAAACAATTTTTTGAAACTTATAAAAAAATTATTTAAAAAAAAGCTAATTTTTTAAATCATAATTTCAAAATTATCTTAGGTTTAATTTGTGATAATTTTCTAAAAAGATTAATTTTTCTATGAATACTAAATATTATTAGTTTTTTATTAATAATTCTCATTTTTTAAAAGATTTTAAAAACATTAAAATTGTTATAATATGGTTTTAAAAGAAAAATATTTTCAATTATATATCTATTAATGGAATTTATGTCATTTTAATCATTTTCATATTGAATTTTGATATAAAAACTTTTTAAATTTTTGAACATTTTCCCTTTCAAAACATGCTTTCTTATCACGTCTGCATGATCAATTTTAAATTAAAATTTTCCAATTCTATAAATAAAATTTTTAAAATTGGATTCCATATTTGGAATAATAATAATTTATATTATATAATAATTTCAAAATAATTTTTTACCATAATTTAGAGTAAAAATAGTAAAAAATATTTATCATGGTTAAAGAAAAAATGGGTTTAATGGCAGTTAAACTCAAATAATCAGGATTTAAAATAACCAAAAAATTTTAAAACACGTGTTTTAGGTCCATATTTCAACATTATATCTTCTTATTTCTATATTGGACAATTTTTTATCCTTTTGGTATGTGAAAAATGTGGATACATCTTTTTCCTTTCAATAATTAAAGTGTTCCACTAACCGCACTTATAAAATGCCACCCCATATCCTCTCATATTAACACTTTTAAAAAATTGGTTAAGTAAAAACCTACCCAAAAAACTTTCTTAATTACCTCATCATATCCTATATTGCTAATTTTTGTCACATATCCAACAGAGGAACGCTTTTGGTGCAAACCAAAAGTAGTTGTCTAAAGAAGAGGTAACATCCCTAACTGAGCATTGTATTTTATTTCTTCCTCCACATCCTTCAATTGTTATTAAAACAAGAATATATAATAAACTAATTATATTAATTATACTGATATGTTTTTTAATTTCATAACATAAATCCTTCTTCTCTTTCATCAAATGGGTTATGAAATCATCATTCATGTGAAAAGCAGACTACTGTCTCACGAACCGATGTTATTCGTTTTACATTAGCAACTCTCATGGATGGATATAATGGTGGATATATTGTTTATATATTATATTTATAATATAATTATTCTTATATAACTATTATATCACATATACCATCTTACTTTCTATTCCTTGGGGGAAACGATAATGGCGTTCGTGTGTACAGCGGACTACCACCTCACAAAGTGATGTGATTCATTTTTCATGTATACTTTACATGGAATGTAATAAGGGTAGGTTTAAATAAAAATATTTTATATATATGACATAAAAATTATTCTTTAATGTTAATATATAATTTTCAATTCTTTCTTTCTTTCCATTTATAAAATGGAATCATCGTTCATGTGTATGTGTGGATTACCATCTCCATGAACGGGATTTTCATTTTTTATCTATAAATTTTATTTATTATGATAAATACATATATAATCAGTATGTATGCTATTTATAAAATTTTTAAAATTACATATATTATTTAACCATGATAAAAGTAATAGTACCTAAAAAAACAAATCAAAACATACATGAAAAACAAAGAAGTTATTACCCGAAACTGGATCTTAACAAGGAATTATTGAAAAATTGGTAATGAAATATAATAATTAAATAATATATGGTATGATAAATATGATTTTTTTTCTTAAATAGATTTATAGTAAACTTATATTTATTATACATCTGTTTTGAACGTGTATGAGGGAATTCAAGATTAAAGGTAATGGATTTCTAGTCTCTCTTTCATTTATGGAAGATTGATTCCAATTCACCACTAATTTGTTTTATGTGGTGTATATACTGACCCTTTTACATTTTATACCATTAATATACATAATTTTATTATATTTAAAGTTTATTATGTTGTTATTATTCATTTTTTATTATGATTTAAAAGATTACTAAATCGGTAATATATTTTTTCATCTCACTTATATATCTGTGAGATACATTCTATATTCAATGATTGTTTCTTATATGTGGTGTATATAATTTATAAGGGTTTATTTTATATTTATTATCATTATAATTTTTGGTATTTAAATATAAATTTTATTATGTCTCTTTCATGGGTTTTACAGTTCAAAATATACATAAGTTGTAACGGATTTTTTCTCAATTTTCCTTCTTTGAGACATATGTCTGGTTATGCACATAACTTATATAATGAGGTGTATATAAAATCCATTTCCCATGTAACATCATGAATTTATTTATAATCATGATATTTTAAGTTTCATTTAATGTTATTCTTTCTTGGGGCTTATAATCCAATGCTACCAAAATGGTAAGAGTTTTATGATACAATCTCATCATTTATCAAGATTATTTATGATCATTTTTCTGATGATGAAATATTATGATAAATATCTAAATAAACTCATGAATTTTATTCTCCTATGGTTATTTAAATAGAATAATATTTTCCCATCATTTTACTCTTTTTATGTTCTCAATAGACCAAAATAATGTTTTTAGGAAAACTCATTGTTATTTCCCTCTTTGGTTGAAAACACCCTTTTTATTCGAAAATCATGTTTTCTAAAAATGTTTTCAAAAATATTTTCAAAATTATTAAAATGATTTATTAAATAAATTTTTACCCATTATTGACTTTTTATAAAAAAAATTGAAATTAATATCCCTATCATTTTCCAAACAATGTCCATTTTGATTTTGTCAAAAATGTGAAAGTGTTATTTATTTTAACATGTATATAGTGAATATAATTTCACACTTTCATAACCATTATTTTATTTGAAGATTAATTTATAAATTTTCAAGGTTATTTTCAATGAAATGGATTTTAAAAATGTTTTATGTTTTAAAAAAAATTAAGAAGAAACCATATTTTCCTCAAAAAATGTTTTATATGATTTTTAAAGCTTTCTTAATAAGTTTCAAAGTATATTTTCAAAGAAAAGGATTTAAAAAAAGATTTATGAATTTTTATTTTTGAAAAATTGATTTTCAAATAAAATATATTTTCCTCTAGAAATGTTTTAAATAAAATTTCAAAATAATTTTCCATTAAAGATGATATTAATTAATGTTATCTACGACATGCTGGGGATATAATCCAAGGGTACCATTCTTATTCTTTCTCTAGATGGTTTTTTTATGATGGAATGTTTTTTATGCAACTTTTTTCTCTTCCATGGGTTACACCATAATGAAATGTTAATGAAAACCACTTATTTTTAAAATTTATTCTATGATGAAATGATTAAATGATTATGAAACCTGTCTATTTTCCATGGGTTATAATATGATGAAATTTTTATGAAATCCATTTAATTTCATGGGTTATTATATAATTAATTTTGTATGATATTATTGAATACATACGTAGAATTTTCATTATATTATGGGTGGGACCTATATCTCCCT
Organism: Viscum album; assembly: GCA_963277665.1. NCBI lineage: Eukaryota > Viridiplantae > Streptophyta > Magnoliopsida > Santalales > Viscaceae > Viscum > Viscum album. The sequence goes on from OY728120.1 coordinate 1,122,056,768, forward strand.
CCAATGTATTGGGTAAATATTTATATCTCACGAGATAAATAGGAATCGAATGGGGAGTGAACATGGTTTAGTAAGGGAATTTTTTTGATATGATGGTCTTACGAGTAAACCTTGACTAATATGATGGTTTGGGGAGTGAACCCATTCTATTATAATAGCCTTTGATGTGTTCCTTGACTACTATGGAATTAATTTTATATTCTTATGTGTATACCACAATTCCATGTCTTATGCCAATGTTATGCATGAATGGATCATGTAATTTGATTTCTTTATGATTCATATCTTATAAATTTACCATATTAATTCAATGAATTAAGATTTTGATCTTTTATATCCAGATTATGGTTTTCATATGTTATTTTCATATTCTCATACCCTTATTCTCACATTATGTTTATGTATTTTCTCTTGTTTACCCTTAATGAACATCTGAGGTCACCCTTTATTATTTTTATTTTCCCAAGGTTGTGAATTAAGGTTTTAAGTAGGGTATGTCTATGAAGATTACTAAATGGGAAGATATTTTTGGGAATCATTGAAGATATTTTACTAAATAAGAATATTTTTTACCTAGTATCCAAAGGAACTAAACCATTATGATCCTTTAGAATGTTTTTATTTCATTTAATGAATATTCATCTAAAAATATTAAATATCTATGTATGAGAATCAAATTCCATTATAGTTTCTATTAGAGGATAGGTTTAGTTAAACTTTGGAAACTAGGATGAGAAACAATTGGAGAAAACTCTAAGGATATGTCTGAGTATAAATCTAAGGATAAGTCAAAGTGTATGAAAATGTTATAGAATTTTTTTAAAGGATAGAGTGAGTATTTTACAAGAAATTATATCCATTTTTAGATACTAAAAGTGGATGTGGATCTAGAATAGAGGTACCTATGGTTAATAACTATGAAAATGACTGTTAAGATAGACCTGATCGTCACCCAGTGCAAGAGAGCAGGACTTGTCGCATGTCATGTCATGACCTATCCCCCGGGGCCTGTGTCGTGACTACCCCAAGCCTACCTTCCATAGGTTAGGGGTTGGCGACTAGCACCAAAAAGATGTATCCCTATATCGGGAAGGAATTTCCTTTAAACATGTACAAACACACAATCCAAGAATGCAACAAGAAGAAACCACGAAGTAAACTGCTGTAGTAAAAAGGGTACTGAATGTAAAGGGGCTAGAATACAAGCCCAACTGAAAAGTACAAGTACAATTGAAAAGAGAAAACAGCTCCTGGATCATCCATAGAGGATCCTACCTGATGGGTAGGTACAGATCATCTCCACAACAATCCATGTCATCCCCTTTCCTCTGGGTACTTCCTGGTCCTGTCTCCCTCAAGCCTCAGCCTATCTCCTCAACGTTTGCACAAGACACAACAAGGTGTGGGCGAAGCCTGTGCAGGGGTGAGTATAACAATACTCAGTAGGGACCCCGAGACCCCCTAAGGTCTCACATAATTCCACCATGTTAAACCACAAATCATGATCTCAATCAAAAAGTTCAAAGCAATAGACACAACTCAAAAAGAGTCTCAGATCAAACCAGGTATTAGTGAAATATAGAAGTACAGATGATTAGTCACGAAGCTAGATCATCTTATTCTATCAAAAGGAACTACTGTTGACCATACAAAGTCTGACCCACATAGGATCGATAGGTACTAACGCCCACAAGGACCCACACAGGATCCAAACCACCTGAAGTTGATAGGTACTAACCCCCGAAATGACCCACACAGGATCCAGCCCGCCCAGAGTCGATAGGTAAAAACCCCCACAATGACCCACACAGGATCTGACCCACACAAGATTGGTATGCGCTAACCCACACAGGATCGCTGAGCGCTAACCCACATAGGATCTATATGTCTCTGATCCACGACGGGCATCTCTAAGGCTGGTCCTCATCGGGTCATAAGGTTTTGATCCCCATAGGGTCGCTAGGTGTTGATCCACATAGGATCGCTATGTGATTACCCACATAGGATCTCTTAGTAATAACCTCTGTATGATCTGTCTCTAACCTCCGCATCACTGCCAGCCACTGGATTCCCGCTCATAGAATGCTTGATTCTGGGAGAACCGCTCTTCAAGACATTGGTCGTATCTCAACCAGAACGAAGTCCCATCAAGAAGTAACTCGATAATCTGTCATGTCATAAGGGTCCCAATGAAAAAGACAGTGCGTCAACTGAACACCCAGCCTTTAAGTTATTGGAATTTTAGTGTTGATGGCATGGTTGTATTTGGAGTCGTTTCAACCTGTTCATACTCCAAATTTATCCAAAACTCATGTGAGGTATTTTAAAAGGACCTCCTCATCCTAAGGGGTCCAACACAATAGATGGCGCATCAATCGGATGTCTGGTATGTTAGTTGCATCCCTTTCTGTGAAATAGGGGTGATCGCACCTCGGTTCGTCCCAGCTCGATCGGGCCTCCCAAAATATGCCAAAAGGGTCCGCTTCCCAAAAGGGGTCCCAACACCACTAACGGTGTGTCAATCGGACACTCGGTTCGTCAGTTACAGGTGTTTATTTATTCGTGGACCGATTGGGTTTGGGCCCGATCCGACTCGGTCAGACCAGCCCAACGCAATGGGTCCTGGGGTCTACCTGACCCTGCTCAGGTCTGGACTGTAATGGGTCGGCCCGGTTCACTGGGTCCATCCCATCAGGGTTGGCCCAGTTTGGTTCATGGGCCTAGGCCACGGTTGGCTTGGCCCGCCCACGTTGGCCCACCGGGCCGCGGGTCAGGCCCGACCTTCAGGGTCGTGGGTCAGGCTCAGCCCACTGGTGGGTCCAGCCCACTGGGTGAGTTCGGTCTATTTAGCCGGCCCACGCCATCTCTGTCCGCCCGGAGGCGGACCGTTGCATCCCGATGGCCCCGCGCTTGCGAGGCTGTTCTCCGGCCAGTGGGGCGCTTCCCCACCACAATTAATGGTCGGTCGTTTGGCCGACCAGGGTTTCACCAACACGGTGTGGCCCGCCCCTTCCTTCCATGGCCTGTTGGTTGCGGCTGCTTCCGCCGGTGGTGCATGCGGGGTCCGCCCTTGTCTTGTGCAGCCGGCTTGGGCTAGCCACCTCTACCCGACGCAGCACACCATCACGCACCACCTTCCACCACCCACAGCCACCTACCAGTGGTCTTCTCTAGCCACCACCGGCTTCCACTCACATGGGGAACTGGTGGTTTCTTCCACGGGTCACCGGATTTGCTACGTTGTTCGTTCTTGGTGTCGTCTTTGCCTACAGCTCTCTCGCACTGTCGTCGTCATAGCATGACCCACTATCTCACGATGCCATCAATCTGAGGAAACCATCCCTGAAGAACAGATCATGAGAAAAGTGATGGAGGGTTTGAGCCTTGTTCGTTTAGCTCGCACCCTCCCCGTTAAGGTGATATCAAGCGAGAGAGGAATTTCATTCATCAAATACAACTTCAAAATAAACCCCCCACCTGGAAGAGATGTTCACTGACGACGATCGACGGAACCCCCCTTTGTTGTTGTTGTCAGTTCGTGATTCAGTGGCATGCGTCACCACTCACTAGAACTGGTCTTCTCCTCTAAGTGGTTTGCATATGGTACTTTTCTAGAGCTTCGTCGCTTGGTGAAGTCGTTCCAACACTCCACCCTGAGCTCTATATAAATAGGATAGGGGGATCATGAGTAACGTACGTGGAATTATTGGGGATCATTTAATTAGGAAACATTCCTAATTCCAAGGGTGTGGTTACAATAATAAAGGGGATTCAAGCCATTTAATGGCTTGATGTGTCATTGGTCCTGCCACTTCCACTTCTCTGTTAGAGAAAAAGGAAAAAGAGAAATAAAATAAAATTTTTATTTTATTATTCTTTTAAAAGTACAAAATCTAACTTTTTCTCCCGACCTACTACAGTCCAGGTGAATCCTCCCTTAAGTGAATTCTGGTGATGTGGATTCAACAGTGCCACTGGATTTTTAATCCGAGCACCAGTTCAAAAGATAGAATAAAATTCCCTCGCATTTACTAAATGTACCATAAAAAAGTTCAGAAATTCATTTCAGGCACACTGAGCCTCAAAATCACACGCCGTAATTTTTCACAGACTCGTAAAAATCCCAAATAATTTTAAATATATATATATGGAATTTCTGGGTCTGTACATTCTCCTCACCTTAGATCTTTTCGTCCCTAAAATCCACAACATATACTAAGTAAAAAAATGGGTGTACTGAGCATGAATCCAAGCCTCTCGCTCCCATGTGCTCTCCGGGTGGTTCCTGTGCTTCCATAAAATGTGAACTAGAGGTATCGATCATCCATGAAGGACCCGCTCCTATCAATCCTCAATCTCAACTGGAACCTCCGTAAAATTCTCCCCATCATCAATGTCCTACTCTCCCCAGTCAATAACATGTGATGGATCATGAATGCACTTCCTTAGATACAACACGTGGAAAAAAATAATTCACCTGATGCTTCTGTGGGAGAAGAGCTAGACGATACGCCACCTCACCAATATTGCCGAGAACCTGAAATGGTCTGATGAACCTTGAAGATAGCTTTCCACCCTGGCCAAATCTCCACAAACCTCATCGATGTGAGACCTTTAGAAAGATATGGTCTCCCTCCTAGAACTCCAAAGGCCTTTTTCTCCTATCAACATAAGACATTTTTCAGCTCTGTGCAGTCTTCATCTGCTTCTGGATGATCTGCACCTTCTCAGTGGTAGCATGTACCAACTCTGGACCCATAAGTGCTGACTCCCCCAGGTTTTTCTAGCATAGAGGTGATCTGCATGGTTGGTCGTACAAGGCCTCAAACGTTGTCATATGGATGGAGGATTGATATATATTGTTGTACGCGAACTCCACCAAGGGAAAGTGATCCTCCCAACTACGGCCTAAATCTAGAACACAAGAATGATGCATGTCCTCCAATGTCTGAATGGTTCGCTCCATCTGACCATATGCCTGTGTATGGAAGGTGGTGCTCAAATGTAGCTGGGTCCCGAACACCTCTTATAATCCCTTCCAATACTAGGATGTAAAACATGTGTCACGGTTAGATACGATCATCGATGGCACCCCATTAAGTCGTATAACCTTCTGTACGTAGAGTTTTCCCAAACCCTCTACTGATCCCTGCTCTCAGATGGGTGGGAAGTGGGCTGACTTGGTGAGTCAGTCAAAGATCCCCTGGATAGAATCATGTCCCCTGGATGTCCGTGGAAGGCCTGTCCCAAATTCCATGGAAATACTATCCCACTTCCATTCTGGTAACTCTAATGGTTGCACTAATCCTGCTATAACTTGATGCTCGGCCTTCACTTGCTGACAAGTGCGGCATCGTCGTGAAACAAACTCTAACACTTATTTCTTCATCCCTAACCACCAGTGCTGATGCCATAGGTCTTGGTACATCTTCACCACACCAGGATGTACTTCCATAGGGGATGATTGAAATCCCTCAACACCTCCTCATGTAGCGCCACTAGGACCATGGTGCATCCTCTAAAGAGGATGACGTGCTCACCACCTTCATAAAATTCATCAGGTGCATGTCATGTGGATATCTAAGCATGTTAAGCCTCGCTATGAATGTCCTCAAGCTATACTTCCTAAAATTTATGAAGAAGTGGGGGAGTGACAGTCAAAAACTGGAGGTAAGATTACCCATCTCTATCCACAAAGGATATCTGTAACGCGACAAGTTGTTCTGTCTCCTCACTCAACTACTGTAGACCAGACCTCCTGCTGAGTGCATCTGCCACTACGTTCCCCTTCCCAAGAGTATAGACTATCTTAAATTCATGGTCCAAGAGAAACCCTATCCATTTTCATTGTATCAGGTTCAGATCCTTCTGTGAGAAGATATACCTGAGACTCTTGTGATCATATTAGACTTTAAACGTTCACCCATCAAGTAGTGTTACCACATCTTCAAGGCAAAGACTACTGGTAGTAACTCTAGGTCATGGGTAGCGTAGTTATGCTCATTTTGTATTAGCTTTCATGAACCATAAGTGATCACTCCTTTCCCCTGAATCAGGACACATCCAAGTCTGGTCCCTAATGCGTCACATTAAACTACATACCCAATGCCCTCTTCTGGCAGGCTCAAGATTGGGGTACTCTTCAGTATCTGCCTCTGCCCCTAAAAAATCTTTTGGCATCTCTCCATCCATAGGAAGTGTTGTCACTTCTTATTCAATGCAAACAAGGGTGTCACAACTCTGTAAAATCCCTCTACGAATCTTCGGTAGTACCCATCCAACCCCAGGAAACTCTGCACCTCGTTCACACTCTTGGGTGGCTCCCAAGGAAGCACAGCCTCTATCTTTTCTGGATCCACTACAACTCCAGTCTCCTAGATAATGTGTCCCAGAAAGTGGACCTCCTGTATCCAAAACTAGAACTTCGAGAGTTTACCATAAAGCTAGTGCTCTCGGAGTGTATCCAGTACTATCTGCAGATGATATGCATGCTTCTCCTCTATCGCTGAGTACACCAAGATGTCCTCAATGAGGACCACCACAAAGAAATCGAGGTATGGCTGGAATATTCTGTTCATGAGTCCCATGAACACTACAGGGGTGTTTTTCACACAGAATGGCATAACCAAGAAATCATAGTGTCCATATCGACATCTGAAGGTTGTCTTCTTCACATACTCATCCCGTACCATGAGCTGATGATAGCCTAATCTGAGGTCTATCTTAGAAAACCAAGGACCTCACTTCAGCTGATCGAAAAGATCATCAATCCTCAGAAGTGATACTTGTTCTTCACGGCCACCAGGTTCAGGTGTCGATAATCCACATAGAGCCTCAAACTCCCATATTCCTTCTTGGAAAACAAAATTGGGGCTTCCCATGGAGAAACACTAGGCCTTATAAACCCCTTCCTCTGTAAGTCCTTTAACTGTACCCGTAACTCACGAAGCTCCACAGGAGCCATCCGATATGCTGGTGTAGATATCAGTGTCGTCATGGGATACGGGTCGATGTAGAATTCCACCTATCTGTGAGGAGGTAGTCCCAGAACATTATAAGGGAAAACATCGGCATACTGGTCCACCACTACAGGATAGATCAGACTCTCAACATCAACTGATCTGAGGGTAAGGCTAGCCAACTGATGTGTGATCGACTGCACCCTCCTCTGGGTAATTCCATTCTATGCTGCAAAGGTTCCCTTATTTTCGGTGAAGGAAAAACTAGTCTCATCCATGCGAACACACTACACTTTGTCCCTAATACAATCCATGTGAGCATGGAATGTGGATAACTAGTCCATACCCAATATGAGGTCATAAGGCCTCGACACCGCTACTAGAAGATCCCAGCCGAATATATCACCTCTTAGAGTAATCTCACACTACTAGCACTAGTGTTTAATCATCAAATCTTCTACTGTAGGAGTCTCTAATCATAAGGATCGAGCCAACAGCTCCACCGAAATCTCCGAGCTCCGAATGAGAGTCTTGGAAATGAAAGAGTGACTCGAACATGTCTCTATAAGTACTGTAGCTAAGGTGTAGTAGACATATATCATACCTCGAATCATCTCTGGAGTATCATGGTCGTAGGCCTCAGCTTCCTAGAGTAGGGCTCGTCCCTTCCCTCCAACTCCATGTGGTCAGGGTAGACCACCTGGAGCTGGTGACGGTAGAACCTCAAACCATTGTCCACCACCTGCTGCATGAATTTCTCCTTAGCCACATCTGCCGCCCTCTGGACCTCATCGCTCTAATCTATGCCTCTACCTCAGAGGTACCTCAACCATATGCTGATTGTCGGTACGGCGGGTCGGGCAGTCGCGATCCATGTGGCCCTACCCACCGCACGTGAAGCACATCCTACCTCCTAGCTGACATCCTCTACCTCGCTAGCTTCACACCTTCGACCTTGCATCCCAGGGTCATCCACTAGAAGGTCTGGTCCACTTGGACCTTTGTGTCATATACATACTACCAGCTGTAGAGGACTCTGCTACGTGTCGCTCGGTGGTGGGTCTCATTGTTGGTGTATGCTCTGCAATGAAGATCTCCACCAAGAGTTCTCTCTCTAGCACTCCATCATGCGTCGAGATTCTTAGAGATACCATCGAAGATCTGATCTACCATCGGAGTCCCTGCTCGAAATTCTAGGCCCTGAAGAAAGGGTCTCACACCATGTCGGTAGAGTAGTGTGAGAGGTCGTTGAACCTCACCGAGTAATGGGCTACGGTCAGGCTTCCCTGCTATAAGTGTAAAATCTTCTAAATATGCACAGAGCATAGAGTCCTTGGGGCGAACTCTGACCAGAAGAGGCCCTCAAAATCTGCCCAGGTGAGGGTTGCCTCATCATGTTTCTGGAGTATTAGGCTCCGCCAAATCCCTACTGCTCCCTGGAAAAGACTCGAAGCTAGGATCACCATCAGGTCGGTTAGTGTCCCAACTAGGCGAAAAACTCTAGCCACAGTCTCCAGCCAGTCCTCAGCCACCTGCGGATCTATCTCGCCTCAGAACCTTGGAGGCCTCTGCTGCTAAAACTCGTGCAACGCGCTCAGTCGGTGTGCACCATCTTCTGGTGGAAACGGTTACCCAACGGGTAGTGGTGCTTCTGGTACACCACCCAAAGGTGTTAAAACTATAAAAGGGACCTGCATCGAGGCCTCATCACTCAGTGGGCCATCATCGTGTACTCTCTCGGGAATCCTAGATGGCTGTCTATGTGGCAGCATCCTAAAAGAAAAAAGTTTCACCACTGTCAAAAAGTTATAACTTGTGAGATGACTCAAAGAGATAAAAAGTAAACACTTACAAAACACACGCAATCAGTGTTTTTGTGCACCGAGTTGGAAATCAGAATTCAGGGTCCTCGTGTAAGGATACGTCGGCCACCACACCACAAATGGATTCCCCAAAGTGAAAACCACACTCAAAACACTTAACACTATTTCTACATTAAAAATATCAGAGTCCTAGTTCTTCGGTAGAACTTACTCCACTGATACCACTTTGTCACAACCCATCCCCCGAGGCTCATGCTATGACTACCTCAATCCCACCTTCCATAGGCCAGAGGTTGGCGACTAGCACCAAAAAGGAATATCCCTATATTAGGAAGGCATTGCCATTAAAATGTACAAACACACAATCCAATAACACAACAAGAAGCAACCACGAAGTAAACTGTTGTAGTAAAAAGGGTACTGAAAGTAAAGGGGCTGGAATACAAGACCAACTGAAAAGTACAAGTAGAACTAAAAATAGAAAACAACACATGGATCATCCATAGAGGATCCAACCTGAAGGGAAGGTACAGATCATCTCCACAGCACTTCACGCCAACCCGTCTCCTCTACATACCGCCTGGTCCTGGCTCCATCAAGCCTAAAATCAGCTGCTCATCATCTACACAAGACAAAACAAGGTGTGGGAGAATCCCATGCAGGGGAGATTATAATAATACTCAGTAGGGACCCCAATACCCCCGAAGGTCTCATAGAATTCTACCAAGTCAAACCACAAAGCATGATCTCAATCAAAAATTGCAAAGAAATAGACACAGCTCCAATAGATTCTCGGATCAAACCAAGTATTAGTGAAGTATAAAAGTACAAATGATTAGTCATAAAGCTATGTCATATTATTCTGTCAAGAGTCACTACTGCTAACCATACAGAGTCTAACCCATAGAGTATCGATAGGTACTAACCCCCGCAATGACCCACATAGGATCCAACATGCCCGAAGTCGATAGGTACTAACCCCCGCAATGACCCACATAGGATATGACCCGCCCGGAGTCGATAGGTACTAACCCCTGCAATGACCCACACATGATATGACCCACACAGGATTGGTATGTGCTGACCCACATAGGATCGTTGAGCATTGACCCACACAATATTTGACCCACACAGGATCTGTATGTCGTTGATCCATGACGGGCCACTCTAAGGCTAGTTCTCATCTGGTCATGACGTTCTGATCCAAAAAGGGTTTCTAGATGATGATCCACACAGGATCGCTAGGTGCTGACCCACACAAGATCGCTCGGTACTAACCTCCATATGGTTTTTTCCAACCTCTGCCTCACTACCAGCCACTGGATTTCTACTTATAGCATACTTGATTCTTGGAGAACCACTCCGCAATCCATTGTTCATATTTCAACTAGAATGAAGTCCCACAAAGAAGTAACCTGATGATCTTTCACTTCATAATGGTCCCAACGCAAAAGAAGGCACGTCAACCGGATGCTCGGTCTTTAAGTTATTGGAATTTTAGTGCTGAGGGCCTAGTTGGATTTGGAGTCGATCCAACCTGTTCATAATCCAAATTTCTCCAAAACCCTTGTAGAGTATATCAAAAGGACCACCTTGTCCTAACAGTTCCAACACAATAGACGGTGAGTCAATCAGACACCCATTCTGTTAGTTGCATCCTTTTTTGTGAAATGGGGGAGATCGCACCTCGCTCTGTCCCGGCTCAGTCGGGCCCATCGGAAAATTCCAAAAGGGACCTCTTCCCAAAAGGGGTCCCAACGCCACTAACGGCATGTCAATCGGACACCTGGTTCATCAGTTACGGGCTTTTATTTATTCGGGGACCGGTTGGGTCAGGGCCCGGTCTGACTCAGTCAAACCAGCCCAAAGCAATGGGTCCAGGGGTCTACCTGACCCCACCCAGGTCCGGCCTATAATGGGTCAGCCCGTTTCACAAGGTTCGACGCATTGGGGTCGGCCCGGTTTAGTTCGCGGGCCCGGGTCGCGTTTGGCCCGACCCGCCGGGTGGGGTAGGGCCCAACCACGCTGGCCCGCCAGGCCGTGCATCCGGCCTGCTAGGCAGGTCTAGTTCGCTTGGTTGGCCCACACTGGATCAGTTTGTTCTGAGGTGGTCTGTTTTGTCCCACTGGCCTCATGCTTGTGGGGTCGTTCGCCAGCCGGTGGGGCACTACCCCACCGCAATTAACGTTGGTCGTTTGGCCGATTAGGGTTTCTCCAACGCGGTGCACCATGGGTCGCGGCCATCCATCCCACCATGGCCGCTTACACTAGATAAATCTAGGGGCGTCGCCCCTATCCTGCATGTCTGTCTCGGGCTGGCTGCCACAGCGCACCGTCGTGCGCCCCCTTCCACTGCTCGCAGTCGGTTTCTGCGGGTCTTCACCGGCCACCGTCGGCCGCCGCCAACATGGCATGCCGACGGTATCTTTTGCGGGTCACCGGATGTGCTCTGGTGTCCATTCATGGTGTCATCTGTGCCTACGTATCTCCAGCACTTTCGTTGTTATAGTGTGACCCACTATCTCGTGTTGCTATCAATTTGAGGAAACCGTCCCCAAAAAAACTAAGCATGAGCAAAGTGAAGGAGGTTTTGAGCCTTGTTTGTTTGGCCCACGCCCTCCGCATTATGGTGATAACAAGTGGGAGAAGAAGTTAATTTATCAAACACAACTTCAAAATAAACCCTCTACCTAAAATAGAAGTTCACTAATGACGATCGATGGAACCCCCTTCATCGTTTTCGTCGGTTTGTGATTCAGTGGTGCTCGTCACTGCTCACTGGAACCGGTCTCATCCTCTAAGTGGTTGGCGTCATGGTACTTTTCCATAGCTTCGTCTCTTGGTGAAGTCATCCCAAAACTCCACCCCGAGATCCATATAGAAAGGAGATAGGGAGGGTGAGTAACGCACGTGGAATTAATGGTGTTCATTTAATTAAAGAACCTTCTTAATTCCAATGGTGCGGTTACAAGAATAAAGGGGAATCAATCCATTTAATGTCTTGACGTGTAATTGGTCCCGCCAATGCCTCTTGTTCGTTGGAGGAAAAGAAAAATAGAAAAATAAAATAACATTTTTATTTTATTATTATTTTAAAAGTCCAAAATCTAACTTTTTCTCCCGACCGACTGTGGTCGAGGTGAAGCCTACCTTAAGTGAATCCCGGTGTTGCGGATTCAATAGTGCCCTCAGATTTTTAATACAAGAACCAGTTCAAAAGATAGAAAATTCCACCCACACGTTTACTGAATGTACCTTAAAAAAGTTCATAAATTCATTCAGGGCACACCGGGCCTCGGAATCATGCGCTGCAATTTTTTGCAGACTCGTAATAATCTCAAATAATTTAAAATATATATATATGGAATTTCAGGGTCTTTACACACCTATTTTAAAAATTATGGGGGATGTTCTTTTGAAATTCAAGAACTCTTTATGAACCATCTTAAGAGATTTAAATATATTATGAATATGAATGACCTGGGACAAAAATAAGGTGTAATAGATTAAAAATATGGTTTCATGATATATATATCCAATAAGTGATTTTCATGATTATGTGGTTTCCCAATATTATTTTTGTTTCTCACACTATGATTTTTGGTTTTACTCAATGGTGGGAACCATAAGGAATCAGATCAGCATTGAATGTGACAAATAATTTATTGATGAGAATCCAAATTGGATGATAAATGGATTGAAGGATATTGTGATTATTCATAATTAGTTATCACATTATATGATTAAAAACTTGCACCTTAACTAACTCAATGACTCACCAAAGAAGATAAGGGTAGATTTTGTTGAGATTTTGGGTGGTGGAGAACATGGAGGAAAGAAGATTTTTTTATTATATATAGGAATGTGGGAAGAATCACTCTAGGAAATGTCTTAAAGTAAAGAGAAGATGCTTGAGAGTGGAAAAAGACACAAAGTGAGTAATTTTTTAAGAAAAATGAAAAGTTTAGTTAATGAAATATATGAGAATAATGGTATCCCTAAGATATCATCAATGGTTGAATGTTTCAAATGTGGAAATTATGGGACTTATGCAAAACTATTTCCTAAAATGAAAGTCCGTGAAGAGAATAGACAGGGTTGTATGAGTAATGGTTATATTGATGATGATAAAGAGACTAAAAATGAAATATTAAAGGAAAGAAGTGTTAATGAATAATATAATGAAGAATGATTAATGGTGTATTAATAAAGTGAGGTGATTTATGTGTTTATGTATTGGGATTAAAGTAATTATATTTTTATTAGTTTTATTTAGGTTATTATAATACGGAAACATCAATGGATTATTCCATAGTAGTTTTTCATTAAGGAGTTTCACGAATATGTTAAATGGTGCTAATGGACTAGAAAATTGATTTATAGGAAAGGTGGGATTTTGATTTATTGAAGATAACCCTTAATATGTTCCTAATGTTGAAAAAACGGTGTTTAGTTGGGATAAATATAGGATTAATATGAACAAAGTAAATTGTATAGTATTGATGACCTTGGAACTGATTAATGATTTTTCGAAAATGTGTTTTATGTTATCATTGATGGAGTTTAAATTATTTTTGGATTTATGTAATACATTCAATAATAAATGGTTTTATATAAGTAATTATGAAGCAATTATGTTTTCATTGAGGTTTTATGGTAAATCAGGTGATTACCATGCTTCGGGAGAATATATTATCAAGGTATTCACATATTTGGTATGTGACCATTGATAGTTACTTAATAATATTTGGGAGATTAATGTTAAGTTGTTTTTTGGAAAAATAGTGACCTTAGATATAAATTTTTGATTTTTGGATAGGTCATAAGGATAACTATTTATGGAATGGTTTAAGTTGAACTTTGGATAAGGTTTTAGAGATTAATGTATTAATTCACCATATGAAAATTTATGCATATTGGATAATCTTTTCTAACCATTTTTTATTATTATGATCAATAGATATATAAAAAATGAATAATCATTATTATAGGGTTATTATTATCCATTAGTGTTTTAAGAATGAAAAAATCATCTCTTAGAGTAAGATACGAAGAAGAAATTGGCCGAGTCATAGCTAAAGGATGAGATTGTGGTTGTGAAATGGAATGAAATCAAGTAATTGTATCTTCTTATGAAAATTCCTCAACTTTAAGAAAACAATATTGACATAAAATTTTATAAATTTACCTTAATTTATGATAAATGAATTTTATCTTCACCTATCAAAAATTTATGGATTTTTTGTCATTAACTTTCTCCTAACCATGTTCTCTATCACTCCCTATTAGTATTTGGGTGTTAGTTTTCTCTTTTATGTCTGTATTTTGACTTCCCACCAAAATTATTCTATATGGAAACCAAGTTATGCATTATTTTAGATAAAGAATATACATCCCTTTATCTATTTTTAAGAGGAATTTTTATTAACACTTTTTATGATGTGGGTTTCCCACAAATGGATTTTCAGATGTTAAACCCTTGTTCACTGAGAACAAGTTCAAATTGTGAGGACATAATTTATTTAAGGGGGGTAGAATATAACACACAAAGATTTTTTGAAATGTTTTTTATATTTTAAGTTACATTAAACACTATGTTTAGCTTACGTTACATGTAACATTGAATGTAACTTCTATTACATGCAACACCAAGTTTAAACGAAACATTATATACTATTAAAATATTATTATTTAATATTATAATTATCATTTAAAAATTTGAATGGCTGGTATGAATAAGATTAAATAAATTATAAAAATATGTTTTTTACACGTGTATATACAATTAATTATTTGGTGACCAATTAATTATAAATGAAAATAAAAACTATTATAAAATAAACAAATTTTTTTTGAAAAACTATTTTTATGCTAACAAATGCGTTTTTCCTCAATATATTAAAAAAAATAATGAATTATTTTAATAAAATTTACATATTATATATTCAATTAAATGTATGAAAATCTTCTTATGTTTTTTCTATACAGGAGATAAGAATAAATCAAATTTTATTCTTAAAAACTTTATTTTTTTAAAAAGCAGTTGTATCGCCTTTAGCACAGTTATTTTAAAAATATTATTTTAAAAGTTTTAGAAAATTTATTTGAAAAAATAAATTTAAATTTTTAAATAACCATTTCAAAATTATCTTAGGGTGAATTTTTTATAATTTTCTGAGAAGATAGATTTTTCAATGAATAGTGAAACAAACAAGTTTTTATTAAGAATTTTCATTTCTTTTAAAGATTTTAAAAACTAATAAATTGTTAAAATATGGTTTTAAAAGAAAAAAAATTCAATTATATATCTATTAATCCAATTTAGGTCATTGGAATCATTTTTATATTTAATTTTTATATAAAATATTTTTAAACTTTTAAATTTTTATATATAATTATTTTAATGATATTTAATGTTTTATTTTATTTTATTCTTTATTGTGTCTTATGATTCAAAATATTACTAAAGTAGTAAGGGGTTTTTTCATCTCACTTTTATATTCATGTAATACATGACATATTCACCACTTCTTTATTATATGTAGTGTATAAACTATATATGAATTTATTTTATATTTATTCTCAAGAAAATTTTAGGGATTTATATATCCATTTTTTTATCTCTCTTATATGGGGTTTATGATTCAAAATATACCCAAGCGGTGAGGTAATTCTATCTCAATTTTCCTTCTTTAAGACATATGTCATGTTATGCACCTATCTTTTTTTTTTGAGGTGTATATACAGACCCTTTGAAAAGTAATATCATGAATTTATTTATTCTCATGGTATTTTAAGTTTCACTTAATTTTATTCTTTCTTCTGAATTACAATTCAATGTTACCAAAGTGGTAATATTTTTATGATACAATCGCTTAATTTATCAAAATTGTTTATGATTATGTTTCTAATGATGAAATATTATGATACATCTCTCAAGAAACTTATGAATTTTATTATACTATGTTTAGGTCATGATAATATATTTTTTCCATTAATTTTATACTCTTTATGTACTCAAGAAACCAAATAATATTTTTAATAAAAATTATATTTATTTCTCTCTTTGGTTGAAAAAACCTTTTTCTTTCAAAACCATGTTTTCTAGAAATGTAACACCCCATGCTTCCATGGTACGCTCCTCTTTGAATAATAGAGCAGCGTGTGTTATACGCAACCTCGAGTTCTAACACACCGTGACCAATAAAAGTAGCAGTTATGAATATTAATAACCACTTTTTGAAATTATTATATTTTACATTTCAAAATGGACTTCATTTTTGGATTCGTAATATCGAAATTATCCTATGTTGAATTTTTGGTATTTTTCTGAGAACTTCCAATTTTTTATGAATAGTGAAAAATACTTAAAAACAACTTTTTCAATCAAAATAATTTATAGTGATAACTTATACTATTGAGTGGTTTTAAAGTATAATTAGAATATATTTTTACTATTTTATCCAATGGTGGTCATTAGAATTAATTTAACATTGAAATTGGACATAAACCATTGTCAATCTTTTGATATATATTGTTTCTTAAAAACACGCTATTTGTTTTGACAGCGGGAATTAATTATAAAATTAATTAATGCAACTTATATGATTGGAATTTTGTAAAATATACATCATTTTTGAATTTGGAATATCAATTATAGCTTAGGGTGAAATTTTGGCATTGTTTTGAAAAACTTCAATTTTTGATGAATACTGAAACCACTAAGTGGTAGTTAAATAACAGATTTTTTCATTTAAATGAAATATTACCACTTCTGTGATTTGATTTTCAAAAATCCGATATACATGGTTTTTATTAGGAAGTAAAATGTGGTTCAATGGGATTAAAATAATTTTTGGTGAATAGTAACTTTTAAGTTTAATTAATCGTGATTAAAAGTAATTAGTGAAATTTAAGGTAAAAATAGTATTATAAAAATATAAAATGACTTTTACACTTGTCCTACCTCTATTTTATGAGTCATGAACGATCAATAAAATACATGGGTCAACTTGGGGACCCCATGGAGCCACTTTGGTAGGAAAATGACATAAATAACTTTTATTTAAAGTTAAAATAAAAATGTCACAAACATATGTTGTTTTACTAAAACAATTTTTAAATGGGGTTATACAAGTTATATTTTTTACTATAAATATTCATTAGAAATATAAAAATATTTCCTACATCATGATAATTTTTTTATAATTTTTAGACATTAAATAAATTAAATTATTTATAACACCATGATGATGTCGTGATTACCTCATTAATTATCGATTTAAATAAAATGAAAAGATAATGTAAAATCCAAGGGTTACACTTGTCAAAAACCTATTGGATGAGTATATTTATAACCCTTATCACCTTATCCTCGAATTATATAAGTGTGGGACCTTTAAAATCTGAAACTCATTATATAATAAAGTAACATTTCATTACTTTCCAAAAGTGCCCCTCCTCTCCACTTATAAAAGGCCCCCACCACTACCACCTTACTCACACTTTCAAAACCTTTTGGCTCGGCCAACCTCTGCCCAAATACTCTCCCAACTTACCTCCCTTACTCCTAGAAGCCTCACTTTGGGAAGAATTATTCCCAAGGAAGCCTTTGTCTCAAATCAAAAGAGTTACCCGATTTTAAGGTAATGTCTTCTCTAATGTTGTTTTGTTTTATTTTTCTTCTCCAACCCCCAAAACTCTTTTTATTAATTTCTTTTATAACAAAACCAGTATCCTCAATATACTAGTATGTGGTTATAATAATGATTCGAGCTACACTTACACACACTTACATCTAATGGTTAAAGAACATACTGTTTCTGTGGATGGTGAATTTCTGCCTCACGAAATGATGATTGTTCAACACTCATATAACACCTTCAAAGGTAGTCATTAATATGTCACTCTATTTTTATATGATATATAATATTTTTATGTTTTACTTAAGGTTCTGTATTTTTTATTTATGGCCTAGCTTTCTTGTTTCCATTATGGGTAAACGCGATATTTTCATTTTAGGAAGTGCGGACTACCGCCCCCTCAAAGTGATTTGAATCGTTAATGCCATATGTGGGATGTATAAAGGATGGAGTAAATGATATTATATATGATATTATACTGGAATTATAATATACCTTTATATCATTATTATTTCATTAAATATGAAATAAAAATGAAAGTAGCGTTCATGCGTACGGACGGCTTACTGTCTCCATGAACGGTGCATTTCATTTCTTACCTCTAAACGTTATGGAATATTATAAATGCATGTATATACTGGATATATATGAGATATATGATATCTATATCATGAATATAATTCTGTATATAATGGATATTTCACCACATGAACAACTTGTAATTATAAGAAGTTTATTTTTGACTCAAGTACCAAAGATCTACAAAACGACCGTTATTAACTTAAATAAATACATAATGTTCATAACATGGTAATAAGTGATATAAAAGGAATAAAAAACTTGAAAAAGGTTCTTAAGAAATTATAAATTAACTCTAGTTTATTATTCAGGATATTAAAGAACGGTCGAGTCAAGATAGGACGCAAGGTAAGGGAACTTCTTCACCCAATTTCTGTTCTTTGGGTTAATCTCCTACTTTCAAATTATGTCATGATATTATTATGTCCTATATTGTATTTCTACATTATTTATGTGTACTTATAGTGAATACACATAATATATCTATTTTATTTAAAACAAAGATCTTTGTAAGGGACTTTTTCTCAAGCTCCTTTCATTGAGGCATATTTTGTTTTATACACAACTTTCTTTTATACGGTGTATAAACCCATTTGACTTTTATGTTTATTAAAAAGGTTTTCTTTTATAATTATGTTATTTTTAAATGATTTCAAAAAATATATATTTCTCTCAAATATATGAAAATCCAGTTCAAATGTATACGTATTTAACGCAAGCTTAAAAATGTTTTCAGAAAACCCGACTCTCGAGTGTGGTAGACAGGAAGGGATTGGGAGTGGACCCATCATGGCCTGTAATTAGTCGAGAAGTCTCAGAATTAGTTATTTTGTTTTCACAAGCTTGCATAATGTTTTTAGAAAAACACTGGAGTATATTTGAGCAATTTTAAACGTACGTATCTTCTAAAAATAATTGCATCGGCAGGTCTCATGAGACAAACTAGTGTCTCGGCACGAGGCCTTGACAAAACCTTATTTTTTGTCTTGGCACGAGGCCTTGGCTACGTGGTTATGATAGTATGGAATTATGCATTCCATCATTATGAATGTGGTTGTTGATATTGCATGTGATTATTTGACCAGTAGAATATCCATGTGAATAAGTAAATGGCATTATTTCATTTTACATTTTCCATATTATGTTGAAGTTCAAGTTTAAAAGGATTTTTTTTTAGTTATACATTTCCTTAAATGTTTCTGTTTATTTATGAAAGCTTCCTCTATATTGTTATCCTTACTGAGCATCTGAGCTCACCCCTTTCAATGTTTTAATATTTTCCAGGATGTGAAGAAGTATTTTATGAATGACCTACAGGGATAGTCAGAAGAGGATATGAGTGTGGACTATGGAGACTTTGTTATTGTAGATTTTCACTTTATGATGTTATGTAACATTTATGAATGTATCTAGTGTTTCCAAGGATACTAAACTAATCGGTCTTTCGAGACTTGATCTTTTGTGATCATGCCAATGTTACGAAGTAATGCACCGACTCCGGGTAACTGGGGTCGGGGCATTACAGTTGGTATCAGAGGCAGTTTAGTACTAACCTTGGAATCTAGATTTAGATAAACTCTGATTAGAGCACATAGCCCAAAGATAGAATTTGAGGATTAGTATAGAAGAACTTCCTAGAATTTTGGTATTATAGAGATTTTGTGATTTTTCCGAGCAATACATCCCTGTCTGGATATGAGCAGGTAGAGGCAGCTCTGGCACAGATGTACCTAGGGGTAAAACCCAAAAACACCGCTTTGAGCTAGACTCGAATGGGAACTGGTGCACGACAACGGGTCTTGCTGCACTCTTGGTTACGACACTCCCGGGGGATATGCTTAGGATAATTCTCATTTTCTTTACAAACCACTATGAAGGGTTATGAGTATATATTTCCTCAAAGGAAACTTTTTTTATGATTATGGATTATATCCATAAATAGTTCAATTAGTGTTAAGTGTTTTACAAGTATGGAATTATGTATTTTAATTCATAAACTAATCTAGTTTATGCCATTGTTTAGAAATGGCGTCTAGTGGAAGGAATGGAAACAGTATCAATGCACGCACTCTGTGTAGGTATTTCCCTCCTGCTCAAGATAATTATTGTGGAGTTGGAGATACAACTGGTACTGATCAACTTATTAACATACTGGTACAACTCACTCAGGTTATGAATAATAACCTTACTCGTATGGAGCACCATGATCCGCAACGTGGAGGATCAATGTTAGACTGCTTCATGAGGTAACAACCGCCAACATTTAATGGGGGTACAAATCCATTAGTAGCTGAGCAATGGATAAACTCCTTAGAGAAAATATTTCATGCCTTGGGGAGTAGCGAAAGGGAGAAGGTTGTCATGGCAGTCTACCACCTCACTGGAGATGCCGATCAATGGTGGTCATTGATTCAAAACACAAAGGAAGATGATGAAGTATAAAATATGGAATGGAGGGAGTTCAAAGATCTTTTCCTAGAAAAATACTATCCTTGCGACCGTCGAGTAGATATGGAAAGACAATTTTTGAGTCTGAGACAAAAGGAGGATGAGAATGTCGCAAAGTATGAGGCCAACTTTACAAGGTTAGCGAGGCATGCTGCAGATTATATACATAACCCAAGAAGTAAGATTGATCATTTCTTTGATGGGTTAAAACCATTTCTTCATCGAGCATTAGTCTCACAAACCTTCTCGTCGTACGAATACATTGTCTCATGTTCTATTAAGACAGAAAAGGAATTCTCTAAATCTTATGACAATAAAGTAAAGAAAGAGAAGAAAAGAACTGTGGAACAAGAGACAGATAAAGGGAAAAAGGGAAAGAAGGATTTTCCATTATGTGATAATTGTGGGAAGAATCACCCTGGTACTTGCCGAAAAGGAATGGGAGTTTGTTATAAATGTGGAGAAAAAGGTCACCAGGTGCGTGATTGCAAGGAAAAGAAAGAGGATATCAATGTCGAATGCTACAATTGTAGAGAAATGGGTCATTATGCAAATGAATTTCCTAAGCATCAGGGAAACTTACCTCAGAAAAGGCCAAGGGATCAAGGCCAATCTTATACTGTGACTACATTTGAAGCGGAATAATTAATGTATTGGTGCTTTTGGACTCATGGATTATATCCTGGTTATTAGAATAATGTGATATATATATATAAGGATTGTGTTGCAGTACTTGTTGTTTCAGTAAGGTTTTAATATGATGAAGGTAATCATATTTTTAGTATGTGACAATAAGAGAAACTTTACTTTGTTTGGGTAATCTGATAAATTGATTTTGGAATTAAGAGACCTTTTAGAGAAAGTTTGGACAGAGGTATTTTGGATAACTATAAAGGTTGGGATGGATTAAGTTGAACTTTGAATAGTATTGTTTAAAGTTAAAACATTTACGAAGATTATTTTTTGAATATTATAATACTATAGTTTTATAAAAAGGATAACCTGTAGGGTGGGGCATAACCCATCGCGTCGGACAAAGCTGCAGGAATCGAACCCACAACCATAGTGCGACAGGACTTTATTACCTACCACTAGCCTACAGGAAGTCCCTGGTTATTACAAAATAGTTTTCCTAATCTAAATGGTATGTGGTAATATTTATAACCTTATACAATTAGGATAAATAGAATATTTTTGAGTTCTGTTACCATTTGAAGTGAAAGATGGGTTTGTGGTAAAAATTTATTAAAGAATGAAAGTCTACACGACAAGTAAGTATATTTTCTTTACATTCTTAGTAAATCTCTTAAATAAATTCCTCAACATTATAAAAGGTAACTTAAAACAAAAACGTTTCCGGTTAACTTTTCCAACTGGGGATTCAATGACCGTTTAACCAATCACAAGTTTGTGATTTTCTTATGGTTAACTTTCTCCTAATCCAGTTTTCTACAACTCTCCATCAGACCTTGATGGTTTGTTTTTCTTCCATATCCATATTTTCATAGAATCCTAGTATGGGCTATCTCGGGTGACCTTTGTACTTATCTTTCTTTCTTTTAAATTTATATTTTTATTAACCTTATTTTCGATGTGGGTTTTCCACAAAGGTATTTTCTATTTTCAACCTTTTATTTTCAAAGAAAATTTCAAATTGCGAGGATGCAATTTATTGAAGGAGGGGAGAATATAACACCCCAAGCTTCCATGGTATGCTCCTCTTTGAATAATAGAGCAGCGTGTGTTGTACACAACCTCGAGTTCTATGACACCGCGACCAATAAAAGTAGCAGTTATGAATAGTAATAACCACTTTTTGAAATTATATATATTTTACATTTCAAAATGGACTTCATTTTTGTATTTGTAATATCAAAATTATCCTATGTTGAATTTTTGGTATTTTTCTGAGAACTTCCAATTTTTTATGAATAGTGAAAAATACTTAAAAACAACTTTTTTAATAAAAATAATTTATAGTGATAACTTATACTATTGAGTGGTTTTAAAGTATAATTAGAATATATTTTTACTATTTTATCCAATAGTGTTCATTATAATTAATTTAACATTGAAATTGGACATAAACAATTGTCAATCTTTTGATATATATTGTTTCTTAAAAACACGCTATTTGTTGTGACAGCGGGAATTAATTATAAAATTAATTAATGAAACTTATATGTTTGGAATTTTGTAAAATATACATCATTTTTGAATTTGGAATATCAATTATATCTTAGGGTGAAATTTTGGAATTGTTCTAAAAAACTTCAATTTTTGATGAATAGTGAAACCACTAAGTGGTAGTTAAATAACTGATTTTTTCATTTAAATGAAATATTACCACTTCTGTGATTTGATTTTCAAAAATCCGACATACATGGTTGTCATTAGGAAGTAAAATGTGGTTCAATGAGATTAAAATAATTTTTTGTGAATAGTAACTTTTAAGTTTAATTAATCGCGATTAAAGGTAATTAGTGAAATTTAAGGTAAAAATGGTATTATAAAAATATTAAATGACTTTTACACTTGTCCTACCTCTATTGGATGAGTCATGGCCGACCAATAAAATACATGGGTCAACTTGGGGACCCCATGGAGCCACTTTGGTAGGAAAATGACATAAATAACTTTTATTAAAAGTTAAAATAAAAATGTCACAAACATAAGTTGTTTTACTAAAACAATTTTTAAATGGGGTTATACAAGTCATATTTTTTGACTATAAATATTCATTAGAAATATAAAAAGATTTCCTACATCATAATAATTTTTTTATAATTTTTAGACATTAAATAAATTAAATTATTTATGACACCATGATGATGTCACGATTACCTCATTAATTAACGATTTAAATAAAATGAAAAGATAATGTAAAATCCAAGGCTTAAACTTATAAAAAACCTATTTGATGAGTATATTTCGAACCCTTATCACCTTATCCTAGAATTATATAAGTTTGGGACCTTTAAAATCCGAAACTCATTATATAATAAAGTAACATTTCATTACTTTTCAAAAGTGCCCCTCCTCTCCACTTATAAAAGGCCCCCACCACTACCACCTTACTCACACTTTCAAAGCCTTTTGGCTTGGCCAACCTCTACCCAAATACTCTCCCAAATTCCCTCCCTTACTCCTAGAAGCCTCACTTTGGGCATAATTCTTCCCAAGGAAGCCTTTGGCTCAAATCAAAAGAGTTACACGGTTTTAAGGTAATGTCTTCTCTAATGTTGTTTTGTTTTATTTTGCTTCTCCAACCCCCAAAACTCTTTTTATTCATTTACTTTGTAACAAAAACAGTATACTCAGTATACTAGGATGTTGTTATAATAATTATTCGATCTACACTTACACACACTTACATATAATAGTTAAAGAACATAGTGTTTCTGTGGATAGTGAATTTCTGCCTCACGAAACGATGATTGTTCAACACTCATATAACACCTTCAAAGGCAGCCATTAAGATGTCACTATATTTATATATTATATATAATATGTTTATTTTTTACTTAAGTTTCTGTATTTTTCATTTATGGCATACCTTTCTTGTTTCCATTATGAGTAAATGCGATATTTTCATTTTAGGAAGTGCGGACTACCACCCCCTCAAAGTGATTTGAATCGTTAATGACATATGTGGGATTTATAAAGGATGGAGTAAATGATATTATATATGATATTATACTGGAATTATAATATACCTTTATATTATTATGATTTCATTAAATACGAAATAGAAATGAAACTAGCGTTCATGCGTACGTACGGATTACCGTCTCCATGAACGGTGCATTTCATTTCTTACCTCTAAACGTTATGGAATATTATAAATGCATGTATATACTAGATATATATGAGATATATGATATCTATATCATGAATATAATTCTGGATATAATGGATATTTCACCACATGAGGAACTTGTAATTATAAGAAGTTTATTTTTGACTCAAGTACCAAAGATCTACAAAACGACCGTTATTAACTTAAATAAATACATAATGTTCATAACATGGTAATAAGTGATATAAAAGGAATAAAAAACTTGAAAAAGGTTCTTAAGCAATTATAAATTAACTCTAGTTTATTATTCAGGATATTAAAGAACGGTCGAGTCAAGACAGGACGCAAGGTAAGGGAACTTCTTAACCCAATTTCTGTTCTTTGAGTTAATCTCCTACTTTCAAATTATGTCATGATATTATTATGTCCTATATTGTATTTGTACATTTTTTATGTGTACTTATAGTGAATACACATAATAGATCTATTTTATTTAAAACAAAGTTCTTTGTAAGGGACTTCGTCTCAATCTCCTTTCATTGAGGCATATTTTGTTTTATACACAACTTTCTTTTATACGGTGTATAAACCCCATTGACTTTTATGTTTATTCAAAAGGTTTTATTTTATAATTATATTACTTTTAAATGATTTCAAAAAAGAGATATTTCTCTCAAATATATGAAAATCCAGTTCAAATGTATACGTATTTAATGCAAGCTTAAAATTGTTTTCAGAAAACCCGACTCTCGAGTGTGGTAGACAGGAAGGGATTGGGAGTGGACCCATCATGGCCTGTAATTAGTCGAGATGTCTCAGAATTAGTTATTTTGTTTTCAAAAGCTTGCATAATGTTTTCAGAAAAACACTGGAGTATATTTGAGAAATTTTAAACGTACGTATCTTCTAAAAATAATTGCATCGGTAGGTCTCATGAGACAAACTAGTGTCTTGGAATGAGGCCTTGAAAAAATCTTATTTGTGGTCTTGGCACGAGGCCTTGGCTACGTGGTTATGATAGTCTAGCATTATGCATTCCATAATTATGAATTTGGTTATTGATATTGCATGTGATTATTCAACCAGTAGAATATCCATGTAAATAAGTAAATGGCATTATTTCATTTTACATTTGCCATATTATGTTGAAGTTCAAGTTTAAAAGGATTTTGTTTTAGTTATACATTGCCTTAAATGTTTGTGTTTATTTATGAAAGCTTCCGATATATTTTTATCCTTACTGAGCATCTGAGCTCACCCCTTTCAATGTTTTAATATTTTCCAGGATGTGAAGAAGTATTTTATGAATGACCTGCAGGGATAGTCAGAAGAGGATATGAGTGTGGACTATGGAGACTTTGTTATTGTAGATTTTCACTTTATGATGTAATGTAACATTTATGAATGTATCTAGTGTTTCCAAGGCTACTAAACTAATCGGTCTTTCGAGACTTGATCTTTTGTGATCATGCCAATGTTACGAAGTAATGCACCGACTCCGGGTAATTAGGGTCGGGGCCTTACAAGAAATGTTTTAAAAAATATTTTTAACATTATCCAAATGATATATTAAATAAATTTTTTACCCATGTTTTAATTTTTACAAAAAAAATACAAAGTAACCTTCATGTTGTTTTCCAAACAATTCCCATTTGGATTTTACTAAAAATGTGAAAGGAACCTTTGTTTTAACATGTACGGAAAAAACAGAATTTTCTACCATCATGACCATTATTTGATTCGAATATCCCTTTATAATTTTCCATGGTTATTTTCAAAATGTTTTATGTTTCAAAAAGTTTTTTTTCAAATCATAATGGATATTTTCTTCAAGAAATGTTTTAATTTTTTCTAAATCTTCCTTTATAAGCTTCAAAATTTATTTTTAAAGAAAATGTTTTATAAAATTATTTATGAATTTTTTGTTTTAAAAAAGTGGTTGTAAAATAAATGTTATCTTCCTCTATAAATGTTTTAAATGATATTTCAAAATCATTTTCCATCTAATATGATATTAATTTATGTTACTTATTTCTTACTAGATATATCATCCAATGATACCATTATTATTCTTTCTCTAAATGGTTTTTATTTATTATGGTATGATGTTTGTGAAACCTATTTCTCTTGAACAGGTTTCACAATGAGAAAATGTTTATAAAACCTAATTTTCTAATGGGTTATTCTATGATGAAATGATAAAATTATTTTGAAACCAGTCTCTTTTCCACATTTTATAATATGATTAAATGTTTATGAAATCCTTTTATTTTCATGGTGTGATGATTTGTTTTTATCTTAGGGAACAGATACGTATGATTTTAATTATGTTATGGGTCCATATTATATAATATGATGAAATTTTTATGAAAACCATTTCTTTTTATGGGTTATGATATGATTAAATTTTTATGATCTTGGGGAACACATATGTATAATTTTCAGTATGTTATGGATGAGACCTATATCTCTCTCTATTTCATTGGGTAAATATTTATATCTCATGAGATAAATCGGACTAAAATAGGGGTGAAAATGGTTCATTAAGGGACTTCTTCTACTATGATGGTCTTGGGAGTGAACATTGACTACTATAAAGGTTTGGGGAGTGAACCCATTCTACTATGATAGCCTTGGCAGTGATCCTTGACTGCAATGGAAATAATTTTCTATGCTTATGTGTTTGACACAATTCCATTTATTATTCCAATGTTATGTTTTCATGGCTTTTGTTCTTTTATTTTTTTTTATGAATCATGTCTTATGAACTATAAATATTTATTTTATGGTGCAAAATTTTAATATTTTATATGTATGGTATGGTTTTCAAATGTTATGCTCATGTTCTCTTACCCTTATGCTCACATTATGTTTATGTATTTGCCCTTGTTTACCCTTTCTGAGCATCTGATATCACCCTTTCTTATGTTTATATTCCCTAGGTTAAGAATAAAGTTTTTAATTAGGGTATTTCTATAAAGATTACTAAATGGGAATATCTTTTTGGGAAACATTGAAGATATTTCACTAAATAATAAGATTGTGTACCTAGTCTCCAAAATCACTAAACCATTACAATCCTTGGGCATGTGTTTATGTAATGTAATGAATATTCATCTAAAAATATGTAATATCTATGTATGATAATCTTGAGTCACTACGCTCAAGGAACATGTGTAGTGATCCTTATAAATTTAATCATCTTGAAGACTTTGACGGAGGTTATGTCACATCTGGAGATGATTCAAAAGGTAAATTATAGGCATTAGTATGATCAGTTTCACCAAATATAATTTAATTAAAGATGTTTTTCATTAATGTATTGAATCATAAGTTAGTAAGTATTAGTCAATTATGTGATATAGGTTTTAAAATTATTTTGTAAAATGAAATTTTTTCATTTTTAATTATAAATTAAATATTTTATTTACCGCATATCATTTTTTAAATGTTTATATTATAGATTGAAAATCTATTGCAAGTCAAAATGTTAAGTATTTAAGTGAAAAAGCTGATGAAACTTGGATTTGGAATCAATGCCTATATCATTTTTACATTCACTCTATTCTCAAGATCAATCGTAATTGACTAGTATGAGATTTGTCAAAATTTTCTTTCAAAGATAACTTAGTTTGTGAACCTTTCCAACTTATAAATAAACACAAATCATCTTTTAAATATAAAAAGGTTTTTTCTTCATCTAAAGCCTTTGAACTATTTCACCTTAAACTTTTTGTACCAACTCAAGTTGCTATTATCATAGATAAATCTTACACATTTTTAATTATCAATGACTATATAATATTTAAATGGGTTTTCTATATATATCATAAAAATGAGGATTGACATGTCTTTATCAAATTTTCAAGGAAATTTTAAAATTATAAAGGCTAAAAACTCTTTTACCATAGAAGTGGGGGGGTTTATAAAAAATATGTTGATGAGTTTTATTCTTATCATGGTTATTATAACTCCTCCACTACTAGAACACCTTTAGCAAATTGGGTTTTCAAAATATGAAATGGTTCCCTTAAAGAAATATCTAGGACTCTCTTGAATGAGTTTAACCTTTGTAAATTATTTTGGGATGAAGTAGTAAATACCAATTTCTTAATCCTTAATCATGTTCTTATAAATCCTATCTTTGGAAAAAAGTACTATGGACTCTTTAAAAGCAAAAAATGTAAAATTGGATTCTTTAAAGTTTTCAGTTGTGAATGATATATCCTTAATACCAAGGATAATCAATGAAATTTTAACCCTAAATAAAATGAATGTGTCATTATTGTGTACTCAAACTCAAGTAAATCCTACCAAGTATTCAATAATATGACCAAGATCTTATAATAGTTAATACACATAAAATTTGATGATAATATTCCCATATCACGTCCTCAAATTGATGATTATATTGAACAAGATAGTTTGACCTTACCCAAACCTCAATCTTCTAAAGTAATCCTTTACCCAAGGAATGGGTTTAATCCAAAGACCATCTACTTTATAATGTTATATTTGAATTACAATCCAAAACTCATACCAGAATCTTAGTCATAAATGAGGTTGAAAATCAAGATTTTATCTCTCACCTTGAACCAAATTCCTTTGATGACAATTAATTATGAGAATTAGATACTTTCAATTACAGGGGAGTTGAACCAATATCAAATGAAAAATGTTTTCACCCTCATTTAATAACCCAATAAACATCCAATTATTGGGACTAAGTGATTTTTTCAAAAAACATGATGATCAAGGAATTATCATTTGTAACGAGGATTGACTTGTTGCTAAAATATATAATTAAGAATAATTTATTGATTATGGTGAAGAATTTACACATGTTCCATGGATAGAATCTTGTTATCATGCTCCACTCATTTTAATTTTAAAAATTTACAAATGGATGTTAAAAGTGATTTTCTAAATGGATTTATTTTTTAAAACAAATTTGGGGATCAACCACTCAGTTTTGAAAATAATAAATTTCCAAATCATGTTTTTAAGTTAACCAATGATATTTATGGTTTAAAACAATCCCCTCAAACATGGTATAAGAGGTTAACTAAATTTATTTCATCAAATTATTTTAAAATATTAAAATATGATTACACTCTTTTTCTGAAAATGTTTTCTAATGATTTATTAATTATTCAAATTTATATAAATGATGTTATTATTTGATCAATTAAGGAAACTATTTATAATAAATTTTATGATTTAATGAATAATAATTTTGAAAGTATTTTTATAGAAGAACTCAAATTCATCCTTGGTTATCAAATTTCCCAAAATTTTGATGGAACTTTTTTAAACCAAAGTAAATACACTAATGGGATTATCAATAAGTTTGGCATGGATCATGCTAAATAATTTAGAACACTGAGGCATACAACTTTTATGTTAATGTTGGATGATTTAGGAAAGTTAGTTGAAAAAATATTTATAAAAGTATGATTGGAAGTCATCTTTACCTTATTATGACCCAGTTAAACGTCAGATTTTGTTTATGATTTTGTGATCATTTTTAATAAAATCCAAATTAATATCATTTAAACTCTATTAAAAATAATTTTTTGATATTTTAAGGAACTAAAAACCTCATATTATTTTATATAAAGGGAACTTATTTTTAATTTACTTGATTTTCCAATACTGGTTTTGGAGGATTACAACTAGATAGGAAAATTATTGATGGTACTTTCAACCTACTTGGAAAATAAATTATACCAAAGAGTAGTAAGATGCTAAATAGTGTTGTTATTTCTATAGTTAAAGCAGAATACATAGTCACTGGGAGTTTTTTCACTCAAATCATATTGATTAAACATAGTATTTTTGACTTTGGGCTAATATATGATCACATACCTATCAATTGTGACAACACTAGTGTGATTAGTATCTCTAAAAACCCTATACCAAATTAGTGCACTAATCACATTTATTTGGAATACCATTTTCTATGAGATCACTTTCAAAAATATGATTTTGTTCTTGACTATGTTTCCACCAACCTTCAACATACTGATATCTTCATTAAACCACTTCCTATTGATCATTTTGAATTCATTAAAGGTGAGTTGTGTATGATTATCTTGTGATTTCTATCTATTAACCTTTTAAATCTTGAGAAATTTTCAATTTTTAAATTTAAAATTTGTTTTTGAATTAAAACATTTTCTTTATTTTTCAAAAAAAATGTTTTAAAACATTTCATAATTTTGGAAAATTATAAGTGAGTGTAATACTCCCAGAAGAACATTCATTATTGGATACAAACAAGTGGATGTGGTTTTAGCCAAAATTCACCTAGAGTTTATTACCTTAAAAGGGATAGTTGTATTATTAATCTGATATTTACCCTAGGCACGAGTAGTGAGACTTTACTAAAAACCTAATTTGATACTCTTTTGGAATTTTCTATGTATTATTAACATAATATTTTCTAAACCTTAATCATGGAATGAATTTTATTTAATCATTTATTTCATATATTTTTTTATTAGCACCTCATATTTATAATTAATTATTTGAGGGCGAGCTAATATTGATAATATATAAATAATCCTATAATAGATACCATTTTCCTTATTTGTTTTCAAAATTTTCTCTAACTCTTGATATTTTTTGAAAAAAAAAATCAAAGTTTTATTTCTCTTTTGAGCTATATTTTTTAAATGAATAATCTTTTTTTCTTCTATATTGAGATTTATTAAAAATATCACTTTCTAAATTTTTAGTTATCTAAAATTATAAAAAAATTATTTTCTTCTCTCTTGAAAGAACATTAATGATGATAAACATATTTTTAAATATTATTTCTTCTATTTACTCTAACCACGTCTGTAAATCATTTTTTATAATCTAAAAGGGGGATAAGTTTTTGTTGTTTTTCAAAGGGGGAGAAATATTTTAATTATAGAAATATATGGTATTTTTTATTCATATTATTATTTAGTTATGGGTAGAAATTTTAAATTTTATTATAATGAGAAATTATTTTTTTCCTTTATAGAGAAAAATCATAATTTTTTCATCTTAGCATATCTTATCATGATTTTCTTGTTTATCTAGTTACACTTATTATATTATTATTTTATTAAATTATTATTCATGTTTTCTAATTTTAAAAAAGGGTTATATTGTTGTGATTCTCACCTTCTTAACTTTTAATGATCAAAAACACTCTTTAAAGAGTCTAATGATATAATTTAAGCGATTCAGAGTTAGAAACTTGATGAAATTGTGTTAGAATATTGAAATAACCTTGAATGATCCTTGGATAAGTCTTGTTAGTTTTTTTTAAATATTTCAGTGAAGTTATCTAATATTTCTAAGTTAAGAAATGAATTTATGAGGCCATAGAGGTGTTTGGACACTAGCAGGCAGCACCAGCTAGCCGGTTCATAGCTATCAGCCAGCCAGTGGAGAAGGCAGTAGCATCCCCTTATAGAATAAGTCCATCATTCGGCTAGTGGAGGTGCACTGACTATTTGGTGTCATTGTATAGAATATTTTCATGATATAGGTGTCCATAGGACAACTGTTGGAGTAGCATAGACTACCTTGTAGAATAAGGTAGTGCACAGGGACTTCCAAGTGGTCTATCGGCTACCCGATGGAGTCTACCAGGTATCTGGTGGTGCCAAGATAGTAGGTATGAGGCAGTATTTAATAATGTGAAAAAATTATTAATTTTTTTCTTCATTATATTTATTACCTATGATGATTTCTAGAATGTTATTAATGCTATTAAGGCTATAAATAAACCTCTTGGTGGCCTTAAAACATACCTTCTCAACAATTCTCCAACACGAATGTGCTAAGATCACCAAATTTCTCTTAATTGATTTTATTTTATATGTGATATCTCATCCTATAAAGAGTTTCATGTTATTTTAAAAATCTTATCACTCTGTCATCTTTCTCATCATCTCCTAGTGGTTCTTATTCTTTTGATATAATTGAGATTGTATCCTCTATTATTCCTCATTATTCTATTATTGGTTATCACAAAAATTAAATTGAGGTACTTTATTTTTCTTTCCACAACCTCTAAAAGGAAAGGGGGTAAATATATGTTAGGTTTCTGGTTATACACATTAAAAATATAGGGTCAATTGTATTCTAGTTTCTTACTACAACTTAAAAGGCATGGTAGTTTGGGTATCTTGGTTGTCATTAAATATAAGCGACTAATACAATAAATCATTAATCCATTGAGGTGGTAGATATAGGGTCTCTTATTAAGATATTTCTAAAATTCCTTACCAAATTTTTTCATTGTTAAATTTTCACATATTTAGTTATTTATCAATTTTATTCATTTAATTAATCAATTATTTAGTCCATATATATTCTTAATCATTTAATTTAAAATTTTCACATTCTTTTATTCTTCTACTTTTATAAACATATATAGTTATATCGCTACGCATTTAACTTTTTTTTGTTTCAATTTATCTCTTTAAATACTTTAAAATGATTTAATTATCTTGAATTTTTTAAAATTAAATTTTTTAGTACTTATTTTCTTCAATTATTTCAAATATTTTTAAAATGAAATTCACCCCCCCACCCCTTCCATTTTATATTACTCTTACCTACTCCCCTGCTTACATTCCATGAACTCATAATATTTAACTTGAGTAATGGTGTCAAGATTGAATTGATTAAATAAAATTTCTTGAAGCCCAATCTAATTCAATCCATTTTCTTTCTTTATATTAACCATTACATCCCACCATACATGAGTAACCACTTCAAACATAAAGTTTTTTAATTAAAACTTGCGCTAATAATGTTTCTTAATACTCTAAAAGAAATGGTGGATAATTTCAAACCATTACTATATATTATACTAGGATACATCACCCTAAAAATTCAAATTATAATGGAATGGAAAATTTTATATGACATTAATAGGTGAAGGTTCCCATTAAGGAACTCCCTACCCCATAATCTTAATCAATTGAGTAATATTTTCAAGGACATATAGGTCAAACATAGGCCTAATAGGTGGTTCATGCTCACTGTATCCTTCTTAGATAGATGAAAGTGGTCATCAAGGTCAAATATTCTACATTTAAGTTTAGTATCAT
The DNA here is from genome assembly GCA_963277665.1 of Viscum album. NCBI lineage: Eukaryota > Viridiplantae > Streptophyta > Magnoliopsida > Santalales > Viscaceae > Viscum > Viscum album. Next base: position 1,122,090,119 of record OY728120.1, read on the forward strand.
ATTAGATTATCCATATAATAAAAAACAAATATTTCAAATTGTGAACAATGTGACAATAGTCTGGCCAAGACCCAATTTCCTCTCTCATTTATTTTATCTTTTATAATTTTATAAAGAATTAAACATAAAAAAAGGTTTTTAGATAATATATTTTCTAGTTTATGCATAAATATTCAACATGGAATAATAATAAAACAAATCAATTGATGGTTTATATTAATCTATTCATCACCAACAAAAAAGTAGAAGCATGATATTTGTTTATTATTGAGTTTCAATTAATATAAACCTATATAAGATTTCAGAAATATATTAAATAAACCTACATAAAAATATAATATTATATGTTTCCCTATAAGTTCTTACAAAGAAAAACCAAATCTAGATACATGACACTCAAATAAAAAAGGTTTAAGTTAACAAAAGAAATAAAATAAAACATGAAAAACGCGAGTAATACAATATTCCACCATAATTATATTATCCTATCATATTTATGAATTAATACACAACTCCCAATGGTCCTATATTTTAGTTATTCCCAATACAACTGTTGATTTATAATTGTTACTTTTTACTTTTCCATTCCATTTGTTTTGGAAATCACAAACACTTTTATAAAAACATGTTTACTAAATTTTTATGTCCTAAGTTTTCTAAAATGTTTTTTTAGAAAACATTAACTTTTACCATAAAGAGAATAAGTTCTATAAAATTAATAATATAAACATTACATTATTCATTATGATAATCATAATGATTATGTTCCTGATTAATCAGACTCACCCTTATCAGATCAGGTGTTAGACTTTCTATCTCATCTATCATACTGACAAAGTCTTAATCATTGGACTAACACTAGTACCTATACCATTATATTTATACTTATAAAAATTATATATTAATATTCTTAAGGAATCCCATTAGACTAACTATGTTTCTAATTGAAATACGAAAAAATTATTTCTAAAGTAAGGAACAGTTTTAACACTATAATGGTGTTAACCAATACGACTTCTGATATTCAGTTGTGATGATAATTCAAGTTCTATGTGCCCAAATTATTTACAAAAACTCCAAAAAATATGACCATTGGGAGATTAATATGACCATTTGAAGGATTTATATAAATACTAGTTCATTTTAAGAGTTTGTAGATGTTAAATTACTTTCGATATTGAATTTTTCTAAAGATCACTTAGCATGAACACCTCATTCCAAGTATTTTGTAATTCCTTAGAGAGATTAATTCTAACGAAACCTATATCCTTATAAACATTTTGTAATTCTAACTATATACGATCATCATAAAGATCAATGGATTTTTGGGATAGGAATACAGAGAATCTAATCCATTGGATCGATGGACATTGAGTCTAGGTAAATAGAGAATATAATAATCATATCGAGGGATTATAATGATAGGAAGATAGAGACATTCCGATCATTGTATCGAGGGATTTCTTGGTAAGGAAAGACGGAATTTTTTTTAAGTATAAAATAGTGGATATATTTAGTCTGGGATATAGACTACCTTTCTCTTATAGTTAAAAGTGTTATCATTTTAATTTCTTGAAATTCATTCTTTATTTTGTATGCTATTTCTTTACTTTTTGTTTATATGTTTTTATACTCTGCTTTAAATTTAATATAAATTGAATAATCATATTCATCATTATAGTTTATATGTTTTATATGTTTCAATATGATTATGATAAAAACAATACATTTGAATTAATTATATCCATCATGATTACGATTATTTTACTCTAAAAAAATGGATATATTGTGATTATGATTTATACTTTGATATAATCAGAGAGATCCTAGTTCCAATTATGTGAATTTTTTAATCATAATGAGGTTTGATTCTGATAACCTACTTAAAGATGCTTTGGGTTTTTCTTAGTTTATTTATTTTAAACTAATTTTTTTAAACTGCAATTCACCCCCCCCCCCCAATTGTAAGTATTGACAATACAATCATATTCTTACAATCCAAATCAGTGTTCTATATAAATATTGATCCAAAAATTGGTATCATTATAGGATTCCACTACTCATATACTTGTTTTCGTTTTTACTTTCTTTACTATTGAAAGTTGTTGAGGTATTGTTATAAAATTTTTATTTATAAACTATTATACACTGACCTGTATTTGTGGAAAGATTATTTGTATTTGTTTTAAATATAGAATGAATGAATATCAAAAAATTATATAATCTGAATCCAAACATACCTCTTATTTTTTATGGTGATGATTATGAGTACTAGAGGGATAGGATGAATACTTTTGTTATAAACACATGAGTTGAAATTTTCATTATGATCACTAGATATTATAATTTTCCAGATAAGTAAGTATCTTCTTTTACTATCCAAGAGAAAAAATATATCAATTAAACTGTAGATTAAGGAATACTTTGTTATATTCTACGAATAGAGGCATTTACAGTTATATTTCTACTTATGAAGCTACCAACAGTATATGTAAAACACTTGAGGTCACACATTTTGATATATCTAAATTTATAGAGAATCGAAGAGATATATTAATATCATACTACCAACCCTTTTAATTCTTATTATGTGAGTCTATTATAAAGATGAATCTGATATTCGTGAGTATTATAAATAGTTTACAATCTATTGGTGATAAAGTCTTAATTATGATATCCTTATGGAAAAGATAATTGATATTATTCCCAATGAGTGGGAATAAAAGAGAAAATTAGTTGATTTATTAATACCCTTATGTAGTATTAGGGAAGGATCAATAGAGATACTGAGAAAAATAAAAATAAAATAGTGGTATTTCCATTCCAACAATATCTATCTTACCTTCTAAAGTTCAATCTTCAGATAAAGTTTCTAAGTATTAAAGATAGAAGAAGGTTATTGTTCAATCTGATTCAAGTGTTTATGAACATTCTAATAATAGATTAGAAAAATTTTCTAAAAGGATGAATATTATTGTTGGAAATAAATATTTCTAAAACCAATAAAAATAAGGAGAGTAGAGACTTCCCCACCAAAGAAATAGAACAAAGAAAAGAGAGTTCTTGATTAAGTTTTTGATGAATGGATGAAAAAGAAAAATTAAAAGAAACTTGGGGGTCCACGGTTCGAAATTTATCCAAATGAGGCCAAGGATTTAAAAATATGTGATGTTGATATTCTATAGGAAGAAGTCAAAAACAAGAAAGAAAGTCATAATTTTCTTGAATCTCAGCTTTGGGAGAATATTTTAAAAGGAGTGGAAAGGGATTATGAGAAGGTTGATCTACCAATTTCTTAGATCTATCAAGTGAATCCATGATTTGGATTATATTTTCAAGAAACTTCAGTTGTGCATGCCGAAATTCCTTCTATGATAGATAAAGTAAAAGTAAATATTGGTGAGCAAGAATTTGTATCACCTATTCAAGAAAAATAATAAAAATTGGCACCAATAGGATAAATATATTTAATAATAGCTAGACAGCTTAAGGAGTATCATGATAGTTTTGTTAATGAATAAGTTGATGGGAATTAAAAATAATAAAAATAAGGAGATGTATAAGAATAAATAAGTTAATATGAAGAGGTTGAAAAAGAAGTAGCAGAGGAAAATGATGAGAATGAAGAGGAATATGACCGTGAAAAAAAAATTCCGATAATAAATCATTGGATTCATCATTGTAATCATCATTGAAACTAAATTGTCATCTAATAAAGGTGAAGGTGATTAGAATTTTAAAACAAAATTTTATGAGAAAGTGGAGACTGATAAGGATATTGATATACTTAAGTTATCGATGATCAAGAATTTTATGAAAAGGAAATTTCTAGAAATGCTGATAAATATGTTTCAAGGTTTGTTAAAAATAAATTCAAGTAACCATAATTAAAATCGAGCAATATTAAACCTCTTGAGGTTCAGTAGGAATAGTCAGATTTAGCTCAAACCATTTCTTTAGAATGATTTGATTATATTGTTCATGTTTTAAAAATATTTGAAGAAACAATTATATATTTTCCAAGACTTGAAGTAAGGGGAAAACTAATCCATGGAAGTCTTGATCAGAAATTGGAGTTCATAAACCTTCTAATAGAAAAGTTGATCTAGATCAAGGCTGATTTGAAAACATTTCAAGAAAGTTCTCAGGAACATAAAAAGTCATGAAATCATATGGTAAAATTATCGCATCAATCTGATGTTAATATTAAGATTCATGATGATTAGTTTGATGTTATAAAGGAACATTTTGTATAATTAGTAAATTCTTTCAATAATTTATCTTCTCATTTGGATGAAAGGGTAAAGTTTGTAGAAATGTTTTGAGATGCAACTGATGAAATAACTAAGAAATTTATTACTTTGAAGAATAATATTAAGGAAATGTATCTTGAGATGACTAGACTCTATTCAATTGAAGTCTATATTTTATTAGTTATGGAGGATAATAAAAATCTTTTAGAGGAATTCAATAAGCTAAATCCTTTGGAAGAAAAAGTTCAGAAGCTAGAAAAATATCTTCATGAGTTCAAGATGATCAAGGCATTTGTAAAAACCCTGATGAAGAAATAATAAAATTTTTCATTATGAACTCTCATTGTATTTTTTATGAAAAAAAATTAATGTTTTCGTATGAATTAATTACATTTATCATCCAAACCCAAGTTGTTTTAATATTTTCCAGTTACGATTGGTTAAATGTTCTTTCATATTTTTTTATGTATGATTATTTAATTAATTGTATTATTTTATATTTTTTTTCCTACTCTAATATTTTAGGAAACTCCATACATTTCCCCATTATTTTTAAAATCACAAAGGAGGAAAATTTTATAGAAAGGGGGAGAAAATATTATCAAATGGGTATTTTATAAAAAAGGGGAGAATAATTGATAAAGGGAGATATTCTTATATTAGTGGGAGAATATGACATTTAGAGAAAGATATTATACTAGGGGGGGTTTATTGTATTCAACATCATACACTCCGTCATATTTAGAAGAGTTATAAACCTAGGATGAGTTAAGGTTATAATGATTCACTCTTAATATAAATTACTTAAAATAATATGGACTGTAACTTTTTCAAATTTATTTTTTATTTAAGTTTTGTGGTTTATGCCTTCCAAAAGGGGTAATACTATTGAGTCGGAATTTTTACTACTTACTTTTTCATTCCTTTTGTTTTGGAAATCATAAACACTTTCTAAAAAATATGTTCACTAACTTTTTATTTCCTAAGTGTTTTAGAATATTTTTGAGGAAAACATTTCCTGTTACCATACTAAGAATAATTTCTAAATAATTATGAATAAAAAAATTAAATTCTTCATTGTGATTATCATAATGAGTATGTGTCTGATTTATCAAACTCACATTTATCAGATTAGGTGTCAGAATTTAGGTCACTTATATCATACTGAAGAAATATTAAACATAGGATTGACACTGATTCTGATACCATCAGACTTATACTCATAAGGATTATTATATTGATAGTCTTAAGGAATTCCATTGGACTAACTATTTTTATAATTAGAATACATAAAAATTATTTCTAGAGTAAGGAATATTTTTAACACGGTAATGGTGTTAACCAATAAGACATCAAACATTAAATTACAATGATATTTCAAGTGATAGGTATCCAAATTCATTGAAACAAACTTAGAAAAATATGACCATTGGGAGATCAATATGACCATTAGAAGGTTGCCTATAAATACTAGGTCATTTGAAGAGTTTGGATTTGTTTGATTACATTAAACCTCTAATTTTTCTAAATATTACTTATCATGAATAACTCATTCCTAGTACTTTATAATTCTTTATAGATATTTGTTCTAAGGAAACTTTATCAGGTTGTTTCCTTATGAAATTTTTTTAATTATAACTATGTTCGATCATCATAATAGTCGAGGGATTCCAATGATATGAAGATAGAGAATTTGTTCCATTGGATCGAGGGATACTAAGTCTTGGTAGATAGATAATATGATCATCATATCAAGGGATTTTGGGGAAACGAATATAGATCTATTCTGATCTTCATATTGAGGGCTTTTCTAGTAAGAAAAGATAGTGTTTAATGTAAGTATAAAACAATAGATACCTTTATTCTAGTGTATAGACAACCTTTATATTGAGGTTAAAATATTTATCATTTTAATATCTTTAAATTCAATATTTCTTTGGTATGATATTGTTTTACTTGTAGTTTACAAGTTTTTATATTCCACTACACATTTAATAGAAAGTGAAAATTGTATTCATCTTTCTATTCTATTTATTTTATATTTATTTAATCTTATTATTATAAAAACAAGGCATTTTAATTAATCATATCCATAATTATTATGATTATTGTACTCTGATAAAACTGGTCCATAGTGATTACAATTTACACTCTGATATAATCAGACTAATCCTAGTTCATATTCTATGATTTTTTAATTGAACTGAGGGATGAATATGATAACCTACTTAAAGATTATTTTGGTTTTGTTTAGTTTAATTATTTTAAACTATTTTTTTTAAACTACAATTCACCCCCCCCCCCCCTCTTGTAAGTATTTCAACTATAATAATATTCTTACAATCCTAATTATTATTTTATATATATATTGATCCAAAAACAACTTCACTATACAATTCACTGATACCATTTTGTAATGACACAACTGGGATTAATAGTAGACCCAAACTAAAAGACCTTAAGTAGGATTCCCAATCATCAAATTCTAGTTTAAATTACTAGGGATAAGAGGCGGTATAATGGAAATTGATTTACCCTCTTTTTGAATTTAACTAAATTATAAGAAAATATTTACTAAAAAAATTTCATGGACCATGTATATGTTGGATAAATGAAAAATAAAAAACATATACACCAAGGAAAAGTGTATATATTCCAATTTAATAACCGCCTAACCTTTATAATAATATAAACCAAATTTTATATGTATGAAATCTTAAGGAAAGAAAAAATATTCCAACAGAAAATATTCTAATAGTTATTTGTGACTAAAATACAACCCAAAAAATATACATGATTCGAAAGAAAAAGGGAACTCAGTATGATACATAAGTGTATGGAATCCAAAGGTATGATATCAAAAAAGAATATTAAAATAAAAATGTGACCATAACCATACAAGACGATTATCATCCACTCCAAAATACCAAGACTCCCAACTCTTGGATCCATTAACCCTCCAACATAGGTGTCTTCCCCTTACCTGAATCATTTACAACAATACATAAATACATTCCAAAGGAACACACATAGGGTATGAGTATATAATACATAATAAGAAGTCACCACCCAACCCCTAGCAATCTATCATAAGATCATATATGTCGTATAAAAATAATTTAGATAAGTAAAATATAAATATAATAATTCATTAAAAATAATTAATAAATTAAACTAATCATGCATTAACATCCTGATCAAAAATAAATAATGGAAATCAATATATATATATATATATTCATATGTTCAATTGGTGTACATTTTTTAATCCATAACTTCCATTATCAAATACTTTAATACATTAATATGCAATATATGTTAGATGTACACTAATATATACATGCATATGATGCATGTACATTGAATACATGTATATGACGCATGTAGTGTATATATATATAAAATATCAGTATATATTATTTGATTATATAAATATTTATCATATAATACATGCATTTGATTCATGTATATTATCATGCATATGATTCATGTATACATGTGACCTGGCTGCACGCAATGCAATACGAAAATGAAAGGTTACTACATGTGCATTCCCACATGGAAACACTATCCTCTCCATGTGGGGTTTCCTCCTATTTTAACCCAATATTAATTTATTAAGTCCTTTTAAAATGATAATTGAACATGTTTAGTTCTCTCGTTAATGTGATATAAATCATGTGTTCCATTTAATGACACCCGAAACACCTGATGCATTCTTCATTCATAAAGAAGAATCAGGATTCACCTATATAAAGAGAATAGTTTTTATTCATTGTTGCATGGATTGATCATTCATTCATTAGATACTACATATGATCATTAGTTTCATACAAATATTATAGTTGTTTCCTTCTTCCTAAGCCTCATTCATCACACCCTATGAGGGTAAAAGAACCCCTTTGAGAGTTTGGGTGTCGTCATGAAATATTCATGGATCCAGTGACTATTGTTCCTCACTAAAAGGAAAGATATATTATTTTTCCTCTCCTAGTGATCTACCTCAAGTTATCTCCTTACAATAGGGTAGTTAAAGGCCATTGTACTGTTAAACCAGGTATGCTCTGTTTTATGTGCTTTTTATTTATCATCTAATATGCTTCATTCAAGGATATATTCAGTTTGTATTTAGGTTTTCTTTTATTATGTGGGATCATGAAATGATCCTCCAATACCCATCAGTGGTATCATATCCATCATCATAAATGATTCATCGTGAATCTTTCACTATAAATGAAGAATGTGATATTTTTATTATCACTAGTTAGTTTTTAATAGGATTTGAGTTATACGATAGTGTTATAATATATTTTTTTACTCCATAAAACAGCATCATGTTAATATTTTAACATGATTGAGAGGGTTAATATAAAATTTATTATCGGATAACACTGCTTGGTTATAAGTTTGGTAAAAAAGAGTCATTTTTCTCTCTGCTATATAGAATCTTAGGAAGTTTGGCTGACATTATATTGTATGAAAACATAATTCCATGCACTACTTGTAATGGATTAATGGGCATCCCATTTGCAGTATGTGGAAAATTATTGATGCACTGCATACAGATGTCATGCAAAGTAGTTCTTGAGATTAGCATATGGATGTCAATCATGGTCAGTCGCATGTAAATCAAGAATTGTATATGAATTTTGTATGGGGTAATCATTTGAAGCACGAATGGATCACATCATAAGAATGGGTGGGTCCTGTGGAGAGTGAGGGATGAAGCGCATGTGAGAGGGGATGAACAGTACCCACGCTAAGTGAGCCCCACATTGGACTTCACTTTATAAGGGTACTACTATATTACCCAAGATGCGCTATAACCACTCAATTAAGTCCCATGATGTCCTACATGGTGACACACTACTCCCACCCATCTTAATAAACATGTCACCATGCAAGGTTTTGATCTAACGTGTGTTGCCCCACACCCTTTCTCATGCATGATCATATTCCCTCATCACACCTGGTTGAACTTTCCTTGATCTTGGATGGTTTTCCCTATGATGGTTAGCTTTCTCAAATGGGAAACCTAAGGTATTGGATAATTTTTTTATTAGGTAATAAAATAATAAGGTAAAATAAAATATATTTTAATATATATATAAGAAAAATGTTTTCTTATATAGTATATTTATATATTATAATTTAAATTTATAATTTCAAAAAAAATGTTCTTAGGCTTAAAAAATAGAATTTTACATTCCTAAATTAAACTATGTAGTGTTCATATTTATCTCACAAAAATAAATAAAGTATTTATTTTCATTAAGTGAATTCAATTAATAATTTAATTAGACTATTTATAGACTGTTTATAAATAATGAAAATTTATTTTATAATATTTATGAAATTTATAAAATGGTGTTTCATAAATTAATTAAATATAAAAAAAATTATGGTTAATGTGTTAAATTTTTTTGAAAAATTTAAATAAAATTTTTCATTGATGTTAAATATTTAATATTAAGTTTATTTTTTAAATTAATATCGTTTAAAAAAATTTATAAATCATAATTAAATGGTATAAAACCTTTTACTAAATTATATATAATTTTTGTAATATTTAAATAAAATTTTAATTTAGAAATTATAATGACAATTTATAAGGAGTTCATAAATTATATAAATAAGCCTTAAATATAAAGTATTTTATGTTTAATATTATGTGTTATTAATAATTATTTAATTTGGATTGTTTAAATATAGAATAAGACCTTATTTAAAGATATTATTTAGAACATATCAAAAATGTTTTGATGATTGATTTAAATAATGATTTAAATAATGTAATGTATATAATCTTTAGATTATGTAAAAGGTCTATAAAACAAAAAAAATATAAAATATATAATTCAAAAAAAATTATATATATAATTTTTATATAATATAAAAAATAAAAGAGTTCATAATGAAATTGGATATAAAAGTGTTTATGTATAAAATTATAGAATATCTATAATTTTTATCTTAATTCTAAAATGTTTATAGTAAAATTTTAGTTAAGAAAAAAAGTTCATAAATTGTTCTCATGTTTAAATAAATGAAAAGTTTATTTATTTTAGAATTATTCGTTTCTTTATTCATGTATATAAAAAATTTTATATTATGAATATTGTGTATGAAAAATTAATTTTATAAATTGCTTCTATGAGATAGAACACTTCATTACATGCTTGGTACGACTCTATAAAATTTAGTTTCTTATCTACCATGACCTCAGTTTATATTTAGAGTTATAGGATTGAGAATAATTTTTAATATATTTTGTGCATATTAGGTCATAGAGATATCATGAATTGAATTATCTCTTGATTGAAGTCTACTCAGGGAGAGGGACTTGGAGTCGGACTACCTAGAGACCTGGAGTCTTATGCCTTGTTATATAAATGTGAGGCTTTGTGTCACTCTCTAACCCTATTACTCTCAATTATTTGTTTTTTATATTCAATTTTTTTTTTTGCCTTAGTTTTTTATTTTGAAATATTTTTAAATTTTTTAAGAGATTATGTCTATCACATGGTTAGCACATGGTTAACACTAACTATGTTTCAGTCGTGAGGATAGAGTTTTCAATATTATATATTTGATTCACATAGTTGAAGAACAGTTTGACTAACTATGCAACCCAACCATGCTAGTGTTCTAGGTGTTTCCATTTCCCATCACACGGATAGTGAATGGTTTGGACAAGCATGTAGCGAACTATGTGACTCTCACTAGGCTTAAATATCTAGAATTCCCAAATCACCCCTCTTTTGTTTTAAACCCATTTTGGGTTTCTTACTCCTACCTCTAAAATAATCCACCCACGATAAGTCCAGGTGCATGACCCTCCCTTCTTTTCCCCTCTAATTCTTAGTGTTTTCTCTCCTAATTTCAAGTGTGATGCATTAAGGTTAGGATTGCTCCTCTTCCTTTATCTCCTTCCTCTCTCCTTTTTTTCATTTCTCCCTCTCACTTCACCATGATTTTGGAGAAACCCTATATGGGTTTAAAATTATAAATCATATTAGTTTGCCTCTTTGGGTATGTAAAGCTCGCTTGGAACTCTCTTCTAGCTGTATTTGAGGGTTTTAATTTTTTCACATGATTAAGGTAGGTTTTACCCATTTCTTAATATTTTATTTTTATAACCATTTTTATTGTATTTTTATTCAAATTTTAAATTCCCAATGTTTATATTATTTATATATATGAATCTATTGGAAAGGGAAACCAAGTTCTTCTCGGTTTTCTTTGAATGAGATGGAATTTTCATTTTAAAGTATGTGTTTTAAATTTATTTGACAACTTCCTTTTACAATGGACATCTAATAAAATACTTGAATGTCCTTTACTTATGTGTTTTGATATTTTAGAAGTTTTTTAGGTTTTCAAAGTAAATTTTCAATTGGTCCTAAACTTTTACTTTTCATACCAATTAATACTTGGAGTGCCAAGAAATGATAAAAAAATTAAACAAAAATTATTTTTAATAAAAGTGTGAGGTTTGTAGATGACTTTGGTGGATAGTCTATATATATTGGTATATGTATATGTATGTACCAATTCATATGAGGATGTGTGAATTTTTTTAATGGGTGAAATATATATGTGTGTGTGTAAATTCATATAAGTGTAGAGATAAATGGACATCTTGGAAATTCTAAATTTGGTACTTAAACTTGGTTTTCAAGTGATGTTTTTAAATGGGATTCCTAAACTAGTGAATTCCTTAGATATTATTTAATTTCATTTCATGGTTTAAATGTTGGTTTTATAACTTTTTATCTTTATGTGTAATGACAATGCCTGATTGGAACCTTTAAAAGATTTTATTGAAAAGGAAAACCCATGGAATATGACCTTTCATGTTGTGGTACAAATGGAAATTTTTATATTATTTAATGAAATCCCCATGTAAGGTAATTTTATAAGTTTAATAAACTTTTTTTAAAGGGGTTAATTCAATATGGATGATTCAGAGGTGAGGAAAAATTCTTGTTTTCCTTTTGTTATTATGATATCATGTTTAATTATTTATTTTTGAAATGATCAACTTTATTTAAATGTAAAGGGAAGCCTTATGTAGTTATGAGGGAACTCTAGGTACACATGTTGTACTAGATCATGATCACACTTTTACTAGTGGACTTGAGATGGATTATGTCTTGCTTATGGGATTGTGTCCCTCAGTTAGGTCTGGTAGGGAAATATCAGTTGTTAGGATAGATTTTTAGATGTATGGAATAAAACTTATATTATATTATTTGTATATATGTGTGCTAGTTTTCCTACTGAGATCCTAGTTTCCCATGATGGTTATTATTTTGTTTTATTTACTATAATTTTTTTTATTTGATTGCTTCTTAGTTTTAGAGATTGTGTTTCTTATAAAATGGTTTGGAAATTGTATTTCCAAATGGTTGTTAAATAAAAGAGGAATAGGATGAGGTAACCTTTTTTAATTAATTATTTATAATTAATAAAAATAGGGAAGAAAATTTATAAAACCATCTCAAGTGTTATTGGTTCTAAATATAATTAATTATGATAAAACCATTTTCTAAATGTATTTTCAAACTATCATGGAAATGAAACCTTTATTAAAGGAAAAGAATTTGGAAATTTGAATGGTGTCCTAATTGGAATTTTTATGATTAGGGATATTTTAAATCTTAGTTTTAGGTTTAGTTCATGATTTATCATGCAGCGATTGATGTTCTATTTTTGGGTGGAGATTGTCCTTGGGTTATATGGGATGATTGGTTAGATATGTTAGTTCTATTTTTCATGTATTATTAGTATAATAGAACAAATAGGCCATTCTAGATTTTTTTATTTCCTTAATCAGTGGTTCTCTATATTTTTCAAGGTTGGGAAAGTCATCCAGTGGTATTCGTTTCTTTAGTTGAGGGTGTATGGGGTGAGAAAAGGGATTTTTTTATTTTAAATTTAATTATTAACATGATGTCTATTTTATTTTCCTTCTTATCTAATTTGGTGTGGATGTTCTAATTACAAATGAGTCATGCTAATTTTTTTAATTTATTTTTATTATGTTTGTTTCATTTATTTTATGTGTGAAATAATTCCCAAGTGATGTTTCCTAGATTCCCAGGAACTTTTGTTAGCTTGTGTGAAAGATAAATTCCCTTCAGACTCTATCACAGGCTGGCTTAAGGGACTAAAAAAAGGACATCTGGGTTTGGTCTTTGAAAAATGGTATTAGAGGTAGGTTTTTAAGTGAGACTAAGTACTTAAAGAACCCTAGTTATTTGGTATGTCTGATAAATGGGAGATAGGATTGTTGGGGCTCAAAAGGTAGGTCTTGGGTTGGCTCTTAATCAACACTACTCATTATGAGATTCTATTTACTTGGGGATTCTTAGATTTAATTTTTTAATTTAAGCTTCATTTTGATTCTTTGGATCTATTTTGATTTGAATTGATGTCATTATTATTTATCTAGGTGTTTTATGGGTTGGTTGGGGTATTTTTTATATTTAGGGTAAAAAAGGGGTGGAATTGGAGGCACCAGTAGCTCACGTGGCTTAACAACCCATGAGGATTCTCTGAAGAGAGTTCCAAGAAAATCGATGTGATAGTTTAATGATTGACCCATATCTCCCCAAACCATGTGGTCCAACCATGTATGAACACTATCCCCTCAAGATTTTCTTTGGGTTCTTTTATATTTGGAATTGTTTCAAGTGGAATGTTAATATGATTTGGTTTGATTTAGTGCAGTTTTAAAATGGAATTGAATTTTAAATGGTAAAAGTAATTTTGGAAATAAATAAAGAGGATTCTATTTAAAATAAATTTAATGGAATTAGTGTTTCAAGATTTAGGAAGTGATTTAAAAAAGTAACTTGTAAAGTTTTAAAATGATTTTAAAGGGACATTTTAATTTTTAAGAATGTAAGTGTAGAGTTTTAAATAGGTTTTAATGGCCACCAAATATTTTAAAATTAGAAAGTAAGGTTAAAATTTGTTTTTTAGTAAGGTTTAAAGATTTTAAAATTCAATTATGATGTTTCAAAATTATTTAAAAGGAGAAACCCATGACTCTTATTTTTTTCCATTTATTTAGGATGTGATTGTGATTTCCGTTCTTGAGTTTATGTTTTGAAATTTGAATTGCTTTCTATTGGGTTGTTTACAATTTTTTTTGTATATGTAAAGGATGTGAAAATTTTACTTTAAGGAAACAAAAATGTTTTTTAAGAAAAATTTTGGTTTTAAGGATGGGATTTTTGGTTTGTTGTGGAGATAAATTTATTTTTTTATTATGATGGGTCTAGTATTAATTTGGGTTTATGTTTTGTGTTATTTGAAGATACCTCCCAGAAAAGTCTTGAGTGTTGTTCAGCCTTGAATATTTCCTATTATTGGTTCTTGATCTATTGGTTTCTTAAGGAAATCCATGTTTTAGTGTGTTTATTTGGGTTCCTAATCCATTGTTTATATGGATTTTGATGCTTTTAGGTTATTTCCTTTAATTCATCGGTGGGGATGCTCTTCTTGAGAATTTTATGTGATAAGGGTTATGGTGAGGTATATTTTGATTAAATAGAAATTAGAAACCCTTAGTGTGTGTTTTGGTTGAATAAAACAGACATTAAACCGGTTGATCTTATTCCCTAAAGAGTTTTGGTTTGATTTTTTTTGAGATCTCTATAGTTAGTAATTTGTATTTAAGGTATTAGGTTACCCTTATTTTATTCTCAACCTTGGGTTAGATATCATTCAATTTGAAGATAAATGCTCATGATTTATTTCTATTTTCCCTTTCATACCTAGTTATGAGTATAATTATGATATTTTTAGTGGCCTTGGTTCTGGGGAATCATCAGAGTGTTTTGTAGGTTTTATTATTATTTGAGAATGGTTAGATTAAGGTTTTGAGGTATTATTTTTATTTTATTCTTCCCTTCCCTTTCTTTTTTCTTCAGTGTTATTGTTTTTAATCTATATTTGATGCTTTGGGAAGTTTGAATCATTTTACTTATTTAGAGAATTGGTGGTTGTTTCGGTTAAATTATATATGTGATTTTGATTGTAAGTTCTTCTTGATTCCTCTTAATTGGAAACTTGGATTGTGATTTACAGTGATTCTCATGGGTTTCCATTTCCTTATAGATCCACCATTCTAGCAGAACCCTTAAATAGTAGGGAGTCCCATTATGGATCTTTTTTCCTTTCCATTTATAATATAATTAGTTGGGTGTGACTTTTGGATTTTAGGATTTTTGTAGGTTCCTTGGTTATCTTCAGAGGTGAAGTAGTTTGGATTTAGTTGTTTGGGTGACTTATCTTTCCAATTTTAGTTTCCTGGTATATATTCTATATTGAGTTCAGTCAATTTTTTGGGATACAAGGGGTCATGGAAGGGAGAATTGTTGCACCCTAACCTTGATATTATCAATTATTTGTTTATTTATTTATTTATTTGATTTTGTTTTTAGTTTTGAAGGCTCGGGTATTTTATCTCAGAAATTTTTTGAAATTTTTAAGAGATTATGTCTATCAACATGGTTATTGTACATTTAGAATTAACCATGCAATAGTCATAAGGATAGGGTCTAAAATTTAATAAAGTTTATTTTCATGGTTTTCACATGGTTTAAATAACCATTCAACCTAATAGTTTTAGTATTCTATGTGTGTCTAGTTTTGGATGCAAGGTCGATGCATGATTTGGTTAAGAATACATACAAACCATGTGAATATCCCTAGGCTTAAAAATATATAATTCCTAAATTTACCATCTTATATTTTCAACACATTTTGGGTTTCTTCCTCCTACCTATCATATGATCCACTCATGAGAAACCCAAGTATGTGAACCTCCATTCTTCTCCCCTCTGATTCTTACAATTTTCTCTACCAATTTCAAGTGTGATGCATCAAGTTTAAGGTTTATCCTCCTCCTTTATAACCTTCCTACTCTCAAAATTTATTCCTTTATTCCTCTCATTGCACCATGATTTTGGCAGAACCCAAGGTGGGATTCAGGTTCTAAATCCTTGTGGTTTTTTCTCTTAGGGTAAGTGAAACTCATTCCAAATACTATTATCACCATTTTCAAGGGTTTTGATTTGTTTTAACATGATTAAGGAAGGTTTTCCCCATTTATTAACCTTTAATTTTTGGAACCATTGATTACTTGTATGTTTATCCAAATTTTAAATGCTTAATGATCATATTGTTTATATATATGAATCTATTTTAAAGTAAACCCAATTCCTACTTGGTTTCCTTTGAATGTAATAGAATTTTTGTTTTAAAGTATGTTTTTTAAGTTTATTTGGAAACTTCCTTGCACATCAGATGTCAAATAAAATTCATGAATATCTTTTAATCATGTGTTTTGTTATTTTAAAATGATTTTGGGTTTTCAAAGTTAATTTTTCATTGGTACTTAACTTTTACTTGGCATTCTATGTAATACTTAGAATTCCTAGAAATGAAAAAATGTTTCAAAAAAATATTTTTAATAAAAGTGTGAGGTTTTTATATTTCTTTGTTGTTTATTCCCACATAAATAGGTATATATATATAGGTATGTAAAAATTCACATGAGGATATGTGAATTTTTACAATGAGAAAAATATGTGTGTGTGTGTGAATTCATATTAGAGTAGTGATAAATGGAAATATTGGGAATTCTAAATTTGGTACTTAAACTTGTTTTCAAGTGATGGTTTAAAAAGGTACTCCTAAAATAGTGAATGCCTTAGACATTCCTCAATTCCATGTAATGGTTTAAAGGTTTGTTTTATAACGTTTTATATATGTGTGTGACTATAGGGCTCAGTTTTCACCTTTAAAAGATTTTATTGAAAAGGAAAACCCATGAAATATTCCCTTTCATGTTGTGGGGGAAATGGAAATTTTTATATTATGTGATGAAATCCCCATTTAATGGAAGTATATCAATTTAATGAACTTTGTTGAAAGGGGGATAATTCCATGATGAGGGTTCCATGGTGAGGAAAAATGATTATTTTCCTTATGCTATTATGATCGCATGTCTATTTATTTATATTTGAAATTATCACCTCAATTTAAATTTAATGGGAAGCCTTGGGTTGTTAGGTGGGAACTATACATACATAAGATATACTATCTCACAATATATCTTTGACTCATATCCTTGAGATAGATTCTATTCTACTTATGAGATTGTGCCACTCGATTATTCTAGGTAGCAAAATGTTGAGTGTTAGGGTGGGTTGTTAGATTGACTAGAATTGGCCTCATATTATAGTAGTTTTATAGTTGTATTCAAGTTTTTTCCCTAATATTTTA
Source organism: Viscum album (assembly GCA_963277665.1). Classification (NCBI taxonomy): domain Eukaryota; kingdom Viridiplantae; phylum Streptophyta; class Magnoliopsida; order Santalales; family Viscaceae; genus Viscum; species Viscum album. The sequence continues at coordinate 1,122,107,674 of OY728120.1, forward strand.
GGTTCCCATAATGACTTTGATTATTTTTTACTAACTCAAATTTTTTTTATTTGATCACTGCTTAATTTTAAAAATTGTGCTTCTTATAAAATGGTTTTTAAAGGGGATTTCAAAATGGTTGTTAAATAAAAGAGGCAGAGTCTGAGGTGGCCTTTTATAATTAATTTTTTTCATTTAATAAAAATAAATAAGAATGTTTATAAAACCATATGAGGTGTTTTTGGGTTTAAATATAATTAAGTATGAAAAAACTATTTTATAAATATATTTTTAAACTAGCATGAAAATGGAGCCTTTGTTAATGTTAAATAATGTTTAAAGGTGGTTGGTGGCGTACTTTTCATTTTTATGCTCACGCATATTTTACATAAAAAATTTAGGTTCAGTTTATAATCTATCATGGAGCAATTGATGTTGAAATTTTGGATGGAGAGTGTCCTGGGGTCACATGAGATGATTGATCTGGTATGTAACTACTATTTTTCATGTCTTGGTACAAGAATCATCCAAGTAATCCATTTCTATTTTATTTATTTCCTTAACTAGTGATGTATAATATTTTTGGAGACTAGGAAAGGAATTTGGTGGCATTCGTTTCTACTAGTGAGGGTGTCTATAGGTCAATTGGGTGATTATTTTATTTTAAATTTATATATTAGTATTTTCTATATTTTATTTTCCTACTAATTTTATTTTGTTTGGAAGTTTTACTTATGTACGAGTCACGCTGAATTTGTTTAATTAATTTTCCTTCACTTAATTTCATTTATTTTATAGTAGAAATAATTCCCAATTAGTGCTTCCTTAATTCCCAGTCACTTGTTCTAGCCTTTGGGAATTGGTAATGAACTTAAATACCTTTTATGGTCTAGATCAAGCATCCAAAAGATGGAAAACTCAATCTAGTATATGAAATTTTGGTTATATGTCGCTCTAAGCTCACTCTTGTAGAGATTATCAATTCCATATAACTCTATTCCTTTACATGAAAAATTCATGTACCTTATTAATAAGATGCATTTAGATATGTATGAATATAATTGGATTATATTTTTGGGTGATTAACACAAAGTTGTGGGTTATTTAAAAGTTAAATATTAATTTGGTTGATAGAATAAAGATTCCAAAACTAAATCGTTACAAACATGAATGCACATAGGAATAAAAATGAGAAGATAAATATTTCATAAGATGTGATAGTTATGAGTTTAATATGCATATTATTTATATTAAATTGGTCAGACTTAAAATAAACCCCCATAAATACTAAGTGTGATATTTCTACCAAAGAATCACTTATCAAGACATCAATATTCCAACTAGGTTATTTCACACCAAAGAAGGGTACCCCTAGATTATCATGTGTAAAGTAATCAAGTAATGGGTAAATATGAGTTATCTAATCGGGTAGATTCATGATAAATAGGTTTCCCATTGATTTTTATTTATTAAATTATTCTTGAGATATTATTTAGGTTACACTAGTTGGGAAACCTTAATAGTTAGGATACTAGAGGAATAGGGTTGAGTTTAACCATATGGTGGATTTGGATAAAGATTTATCTAAAAACTATCCAAGAATCATAAATATTATGAATGGTATGATTCCCTACCTAAATATTAATGGATTATTTACATGATATCTAATTTAAGTAATGATTAAATATATATCATGGATCATTAAATGGATATGACATATGGGGTAATCCCTTTTAATGGGAGAAATTTCATTAAATAGTCCTTGATGAAAATATATATAAGACATGATATTCATCTGATAAAACCTTTTTCTGGTAGATAGTAGTATCATCATCACCAGTTTTAATTTTAGATATATTCTCTATAAATTAAAACTAAGTAGACACAACTTTCTTGATTGGTATAAAAACTTGAGAATTTTTCTCAAGAAAGAGGAAAAATCATATGTGTTGAAACAACCACTTCCAAAGAAACCAATTGGGGATGGCATTCCATAAAAGGAGTTAGATTCCTACAGTAAACATCTAAAGTTATCATTGGAGGTTTTGACCCTTATGCTTTCTACCATGTACTCTAAGTTACAAAATCCACATGAGACTATTGGTTATTACAATATGATAGACAACCTAAAGAGGATCTATTAATAATAATATTGGCATGAAAGGTATGAAGTTTTCAAGGATCTTATTTGATGCAAAATGGTAGATGTAACTTCAGTATCAACTCATTTCTTCAATATTATTAGGAACGTTAATGATTCTGAGAGGCTAGGTTCACCTCTTAGATGTAATCTTTTCACAGATTTTATAACATCTTTCCCCTTCCTCATTGGCTTGAGAAGGTGGTGAGATGATACTTGGCCTTAGGCAACGTTACGAAGGCACTAAAGGCAATAAATTAATGACAAGGGTTTCATGAATGATTGGGGAACAATTTTCTCTTAAAATAAACTAACCAACCAAACAAATCTTAACCAACCAAACTACATGATGCATGTCAACAAGGTTTACAACACAACAAACCAAAAGACCAATACAACCAAGACACAAGAATCCGTAATCAGAGTACCAAGAGGAAGACTAAACAAAAAGACCCAAAAATCCATGACACAACTCCACATCTCCAACCCAATCTCCAAGCTCTAAGCACCACAAAACCATCCAAGCATCATGATGAACTGCTAGAAAAATGAGATTCTTTACCTTTACCTATGTCCCAGAAAATGACATTTGCAGAAGCACCAAAGTTCCAAATTAGTGGGTAAGTACAAATAATCAGATGGTTTCCCCCAAATGACTTCCCTATGAACTCCACTAGGATAGAACCATCATCACATTTATATAAAATAGTTTATATAAAACAACAACTAGTGAAACATTGACCAACAAGACAAACTCACCCTTACCAAGCCATTTTTTTCACCAAAATCCACACAATACATGGGATATCCAACAAAAATTCCATAATACAATTACCATCACATATTAGAACAAAAATTTCCACCATGAATAACCACACATACAAAAATCATATCTATAGAGTTTCATATAGCCAAACCGGTAAACAATCAAGGTGGAACTTGTCGTCTAACCAGTTTACTACCTTTCCATTATAGTGGTACTTCCCACCCACTTATCCTTTATGGTGGACCTTCCATACAATATAAATCTCCTTTTTATATTGGTACTTCCAACCCACCTCCCATAAAACCAACATAATCATAGAACACTCAAGCCAATAAACAAGCATATAGTGAACCATGGCCACAACATGATGCAAATCATTATTTCATAACCAATAATCACTTAGGACATCATCCATGTCACATTAAACTTCAATAATACAACCCCCATTTTATTTATAACCATTTTCATAATCCATTTTCATTAATAAACCCAAGAAACTGATTTTAAAATCAACATTTTAAAATCCAATGTTAAGAACATTTCACGGCAATACCCCATTTTCCCCAAAAATCTACAAAACATCACAAAGGGAAATTCCTTCAATCTTCGCACATCATAATCACAATTAATTTGAAGAAAAATCAATTAATTGAAAACAACGCTTCTATTTATAGCAAAATGTAGTCGATATAGAACCCACCTACCTTAGAGTTTTGGTGAAATCAGCCAACACCCAACCACACCACAAATTCGGGTGAAAAAATCCACAAAACCACCTTAGATCACCTAACCGATCATCAACAAGACCAAATATCACCACTATAGGCAACAAAAACCCTAGATTTACATGTGATGGTTGTAGATCTAGAAAACTGAGAGAGATACAGAGAGATCTATATCTAAGGAAAACCAAGATGGAACCAAGACAAAAGGCTTACTAGAAGTGAATCACCTTCACTGCACATTGAAAACCCTTACAATAGCTTCTGAAATGAGTGGGAGAGATCCTATAACCCATGAGAATAAGAAATCCTGAGTAGGGTTCATATGGAAGAAGAAAGGATAGGTTTATGTAAAATCCAGAGTAAACCCAGATTTAAAAATCCAACTTTTAATGTCATGCACGGTTAGCTCACATGGTTAGTCAAAATGTGCACTAACCATGTGCATGATACTACCTCAAATAGGGATCTCGCATGATTTCCTCACATGGTTAGACAAACCATGCACAAACTGTGCAAAGACCACTTCCTTCACTTGCATGGCTTCTTGGAGATCCTATATGGTTTTCCCTAACCGTTCTCAAACTGTACTCCCTTAGGAAAGCCCTAAAACCATTCTGAAAATTTTCCAACTCTCCCAAACATTACCCAAAAACTTTAATTACATAAAAATTCATAAAAAAGGGGTTACATACCTCAAAAATTGGGTGCTATATTCTCCCCACCATCAGACTTTCCGTCCCCAGAAATTTGAGAACCATCACTTTACCGAAAGAGCTTGGGCCATTGTTGGGTCATCTCTTTATCCTGCACCCAAGTTTCCACATAAATATGACCATATTTTCAAAAGACCTAAACTAGACAGATTCTTTTACCATGCAAGTATTTCTCTTTCCTATCCAAAATACTCACCGGTAGGTGCACCAAGGAAGCATCTACCTCTAGTTCAACATGATCCCAACGAATCACATGGTCACAATCTGACTGATATTTCTTCAACTGAGAAACATGAAACACATTGTGCACCACACTAAACTGTGGTAGAAAGGCCAATCGATAATCCACCACTCCAACCCACTCAAGTATCTCTAAAGGCCTAATATACCTTGGAGATAACTTTCCATGCTTTACAAACTAAAAATGTCCAAACCTAGGAGAGATTTTCAAAAACACATGATCACCCACCTCGAATGACAACGGTCATAGAAAATAGTTTGCATATGATTTTGGATGACTCTGAGCCATCTCCATTCTCTGATTCATCAACTTGATCTTCTATGTAGTCTCTTGGACAAGGCTCGATCCCACCATCAGAGTCTCACCTGTTTCCACCCAACAAAGTAGAGAACAACATGGATGCCCATACAATGCTTCAAATATATCCACATGTATTGAGTCTTGATAATTTTTGTTAGACGAGAACTCCACCAACGGAAAGTGCTCCTCCCAAGAGCTTCCAAAATCCTTCACAAAAGCTCGTAACATATCTTCAAATTTTCGTATCATCCTCTTGGATTTCCCTTCTGTCTGAGGATGATATGTAGTGCTCATCATCAACTGCGTCCCAAGGGATTGCTGCAAGGATTTCCAAAAATGAGATGTGAACCTCAGGTCTCAATATGATACAATTGAAACTGGAACACCATGCCTCTTTACCGCCTCACGAATATAGATTTTGGATAGATCCTACACCGTATGAGATTCCCAAATAGGGATTAAATGGGCTGAAATTGTGAGACGATCCACAATCACCTATATGGCATCGCGCTTTCTAAGAGTTATTGGGAGACCTGTAACAAAATCCATTGTTATCTATTCCCACTTCTAGACATGGATAAGTAGAGATTTCAACATACTTCTCAGCCGCTGATCCTATACCTTGACTTTATAACAAGTCAAGCATCTCAAAAAAAACACAGCCACATTCCTTTTCATACCAGCCCACCAAAAATATTCTTTAAATCCTTTATACATTTTGTAGATTCTAGGATGGAGAGACCATCTAGAATGATGATAAGACCAAAGAATTTTCTTCTGAAAATCCACTAGTACAACCATACAATTTTGAAAACACAAAACTGAATGCCCATTCAGTTCCCAGCCCTCAATGGTCTCCCCACCATTGAGTTTCGACCTCATCTCCATACACTCAGAATCAGATAGTTGTGCCTCCTTAACCAAACCAACCAAGTTAGGAACCAATGAAACTAAAAATAAAACCTCTCTATCACCTCGGTCCTCACATTCCAACCATATGTCGGCTATGACCGATATCAATTGCCACTGATCTTATGTCGATTTCACCACCTAAGAATACGAATTCCTACTTAATGCATCTGCCACTAAATTTCCATTGCCCAGTGTGCACATCAAGTCAAAGTCAAACATCTAGAGATACTTCATCCATATCCTTTGCATCAAGTTCCAATCTCTCTATGAGAAAATATTCTCCAAGCTCTTATGATCAGTAAACATTGTGAATTTCTCACCAAATAGGTAATGACGCCATATTTTCAAAGTATGAACCACTACCACAAACTCTAAATCATGTATTGGGTAGTTCTTCTCATGCAACCTCAACTATTGTGAGCCACATGTGACCACATGATTCCCTTTGATGAGTACACTCCCCGAACCGTATTAAACAACGCTTACATGAAGGTATAATTTAAAAGAATTGTACCACACACCGTGGATGGTTTAAATTGATCATCCATCAGAACTTTCTCAGCTCCAAACAATTGATTGCTTGCCCCACTCTTCTCTTTATTAATCTGCTTAGGAGTCATGGTGTTCCTTGAATCACCTTGACTAACTTTACTATACTAATGAAATTTATTCTACTACCCCTATCTTGTTGAGTCATAGGACGCCTGCGATCCCTGAGGAGTTTCATGAACACATAACCTCATAGAATTCTGACAATAACACTAAAGATTCCCCATCTACTTATATTTGTGACATGCTCGAGGTTGTTCTGTACAATCCTGCTTGATGTGGCCCATAGAACCACACTAAAAACATCCTGGATTACTTTGGGGCTTTTAAGGAATATTTAATGATCCTACCATGGATTTTGAGTCATACTCCCACCCTCGAAATAAGTGTCCCTCTTCTCGTTGAACCTAGTGTTAGAGTTCCCACTATTCCCCATGGGTACTAACAAGATTTATCTATTTGTAGCCTTTAGATATATTTTTCAGCAGCTATTTCTCTATTCACTATTTCTATATAATCACTTATACATAGTACCTTTATTTTAGAATGAATTTCCAACCTCAACCAAATTTAAAATATATGTTCCTTCAATGATGTACTACCTGCCACCTCGGGTGAAAACTACATGAAGTTCATAAAATTAGATTTATATTATGTTATCGAGAGGTTTTATTGCTTCAACCTAAAGAAATCCATTGTGCATTAAATTATATATTGATTAGGGTAGAATTTTTTATTAAAAAAATCCTCAAAACCCTCCTATGTTATACCTTGGTCTGTTCTAGCTCGGACCGCCAACTCCCACCCCTGACGGGAAAGATCTTCCAAAAAGTAAGTTTTTAGCTTCAGTTTTATCTCCATCAGTGTTCCTAGGAATTAAAATATCTTATTCATTCTATTTAACCATGATTATACCCTTTATGGCCCCAAATCACCCCTAAAGATGGGTGGATTCTACTTTTGGAACTAAACCTCATGATCCCCATGATTTGTCTCATCTACTTTATTCCCATTTTCTACCCCTTGGAAATATTTCACTATACTTCGCACTAGCTACTGGTTAACCTGGGGATCAGGTGAAACCACATTATCAGTAGCCTCCTCTGATTGGTCTCTAAAATGCCTACCCAGTTCCATTTCTCTCAATACAAAAACAACCATAAGTCTTACTCCCTTAGAAAGAAAAGGTTTACAATTCAAAATCAATTACATTTAAACTATCACAACCAATATTTCCACAAGTTTACATTTCCCATGTTGCACCATTTTTTAAAAATCTGCCATGTTTTGAAAATTTATCCATTTTCAAAATACCACAACGATCCATGTTTCAAATCTTTCTATTTGAAAATAAATTCATATTTTTTAAAATCAACATATTCATAACACACTATAAATTAGTATACCACAATGAAACATGCATCCTAGTGGGAATTCATTTCTTCCATGGATACCATGTTCCTCTCATTGGATACACCCATGAAAATAATATTTTCAATGCCTATAAGTGTCTCTAAAACACTTATGTACCCAAATCCCTAGTAACTTTAAGTTCAGCATAAAAGGGTTAGTTATGTCCTTTTATACAATACATTTCAAGTTCTGATAATTCTATGTTGTTCTACCATCCCAACTTGATGAATAGACCCATAAAGAATTTCAACACCATGATCGAGAATCAACACCAAGGAAACAAACAAACTTTGATGTTAAGGACTAAAAAAACTAATACCAATTGTAACATCCTGCCCATTCCTCATTGGCTTGAGAAGGTGGTGAAATTTTTATTGGCCTTAGGAGATGTTCCCAAGGTGCCAAAGGCTAGAAATTAATGTTTAGGGATTCAAGAATGAGTGGGGAACTATTTTTCCTTAAAATAAACCAACCAAACAACATGATGCATGTCAACAAGGTTTATAACTCAACAAACCAAAATACCAATACAACCAAGCCACAAGAATCCATTATCATAGTACCAAGAATAAGACTAAAAAATAAGACCCAAAAATCGATGATGCAACTCCACATCTCCAAGACAATATTCAAGCTCCAAGCACCACAAAACCATTCAATCATCATGATGAACTACTAGAAAAATGAGATGCTTTACCTTTACCTGTGTCCCGAAAAATGACATATACAAAAGCACCAAAGTTCCAAAGAAGGGGGTGAGTAAAAATACTCAGTAGGTGTTCCCTAAATGATTTCCTTAAACATGATACTAGGATAGAACCTTCAACACATTTATATAAAACAATTTATATATAACATCAACTAGTGCAATAATGACCAAAAAGACTAACACACCTTACCAGGCCATTTTTCAACCAAAATCCACACAAGACAATAGATATCCAACAACCATGCCAGAATCCATTTACCGCCACATATTATCACAATAATTTCCATTATTCATAACCATACAAAAAAAAATCATATCTATAGAGTTTCACATAACCAAACTGGTAAAAAATCAAGGTGGAACTTCCCAACCAACCCATTTACTACCTTTCAATCCTAGGGGTACTTCATGCCCAGCTATCCTTGATGGTGGACCTTCCATCCACTATCAATACCCTTTATATATTGGTACTCTTCGCCCACTTCTCATTAAACCAACACAATCATAGAACACTCAATCCAATAAACAAGCATATAGCACAACAAGGCCCCAACATGATGCAAACCATTATTTCATAACCAATAATCCCTTAGTACATCATCCATACCACATTACACTTCAATAAAAAAAACCCCTTTTTTATTGAAAACTATTTTCACAATTCATTTTCATCAATAAACCCAAGAAACCAATTTTAAAATATATATTTTAAATCCAGCATTAAGAACATTTCACCATAATACCCCATTTTTCCAAAAAAATCCACAAAACGTCACAAATAGAATTTCCATCAAGAATTGCACATCATAATCACAATTAATTTGAATCAAAACCAATTTATAGAAAACAAGTCTTCTAGTTCTAGAAAAATGGAGTCTATAGAGAACCACCTACCTTAGGGTTTTGGTCAAATTATCCAACTCCCAACCGCACCACCCGGGTGAAAAACTCCACAAAACTACCTTAGATCCCCTTCCTTATCATCAACTAGACCAAATCTCACCACTCTAGGTAAAAAAACACTAGATATACATGTGATGGATGTATATCTAGAAAATCGAGAGAGGGATAGAGAGAGAGATATATATATAAGGAAAACCAAGAAGGAACCAAGAAAGAAGGCCTACCAGAAGAGAATTGCCTTCACCACACCTTGAAAACCCTTTTAATTGCTTCCATAATGACTGGAAGGGTTCTTATAACCCTTTAGAACAATAAATTATGAGTAGGGTTCGTATGGGAAAAAGAAAAGATAGGTTTAGGGAAAATCCTGAGTGAACCCGGATTTAAAATTCCAACTTTTAATGTCGTGCATGGTTAGATCACACGGTAAGTTAAATTATGCACTAACCATGCACATGATACTACCTAAAACATGGATCTCTCATGATTTCCTCACATTCTTAGACAAACCATGCACAAACTATGTGAATACCACTACCTCCACTTGCACGGCTTCCTGGAGATCCTGCATAGTTTTCCCTAACTGTGCTCAAACCATACTCCCTTAGGAAATCCCCAAAACCATTCTACCCAAAAACTTTAATCACATTAAAATGAATAAAAATGGTTACATACCTCAAACCTTGGTTGCTACATTCTCCCCACCATTGGACTTTCCGTCCCCAAAAAGTAGAGAGCCATCTCTTAGCCGAAAGATCTCGGGCCATTGCTAGGTCATCTCTTTCTCCTGCTCCCAAGTCTCCTCTTAAATATAATTATGCTTACACAAGACTCAAACTAGATAGATTATTTTACCACACAAGTCTATCTCTTGCCTATCCACAATCCTCACTTGTTGGTGCACCAAGGAAACATCTACCTACAGTTCAACATGATCCCAACAAATCACATGGTCATAATCCGGCTGATATTTCTTCAACTGAGAAACATAAAACAAATTGTGCACCACACTAAACCATGGTGGAAAGGAAAATCGATAAGCCACCTCTCCAACCCACTCAAGTATCTGGAAAGGTCTAATATACCTTAGAGATAACTTCTCATGATTTCCAATCCGATGATGTCCAAGCCTAGGAGAGATTCTCAAAAACACATGATTGCCCACCTCGAATGACAACGGTCATCGACGATGGTCCACATATGATTTTGGATGAGTCCTGGTTGTCTCTATTCTCTTCCTTATCAACTTTATCTTCTCCATAGTCTCTTGTACAAGGCTCGGTCCCACTATCAAAGTATCTCCAGTTTCCACCCAACAAAGTGGAGAACGACATGGATGCCCATACAATAATTCAAATGGAGATATATATATTGAGGATTGATAACTATTGTTATATGAGAACTCCACCAATGGAAATTGATCCTCCCAAGAGCTTCCAAAATCCTTCACATAATCTTGTAACATATCTTCCAAAGTTCGTATCATCCTCTTGGATTTCCCATCCATCTAAGGATGATATGTCGTGCTCATCGTCAACTACGTCCCAAGGGATTTCTGCAAGGATTTCCAAAAATGAGATGTGAACCTCAGATATCTATCTGATACAGTTGAAACTGGAACACCATGACTCTTTACCACCTCACAGATAGAGATTTTGGATAGATCCTACACCGTATGAGATTCTTGAATAGGGATGAAATGGGACAACTTTGTGAGCTAATCCACTATCAACTATATGGCATCGCTCTTTCTGAGAGTTCTTGGGAGACATGTAAAAAAATCCATTGTTGTCTCTTCCCACTTCAAAATAGGGATGGGTAAATATTTCAACATACTTGTCAGCCGCTAATGCTTTTCCTTGACTTTCTGACAAGTCATGCATCTCGAAACAAACTCAGACACATTCCTTTTCATACCAGCCCACCAAAACTATGCTTTAAATGATTTATACATTTTCTAGATTCCAGTATGGACATCCCACCTAGAATGATGATAAGAACTGATAATTTCTTCCTGAAAAGCCACTGGTAAGACCATAAAATTCTGAAAACAAAAAAATGAATTCACATTCAGTTCCCGGCCCACAATGGTCTCCCCACCATTGAGTTTTGACTTCATCTCCATACACTCAAAATTATACAGTTGTGCCTCCTTAACCAAACCAACCATGTCAGAAACAAATGAAATTGAAAATAAAACATCTCTATAACCTCGTTCATCACATTATAACCCCATGTTGGCTATGACCGATATCAATTTCCACTGATCTTATGCATGTTTCCCCACCTGAGCATACGACTTCCTACTTAATGCATCTTCCACTAAATTTCCCTTTCCTGGTGTGTTCATAAAGTTAAAGGCAAACATCTAGAGATAATCCATCCATATCCTTTTCCTCAAGTTTAAATCTAACTGTGAGAAAATATGCTTTAAACTCTAATGATTATTAAACATCCTGAATTTTTCACCAAAGAGGTAATAACACCACATCTTCAAAAAATGAACCACTACCACCAACTACAAATCATTTATTGGGTAGTTATTCTCATGAAACATCAATTATTGTGAGCCATATAATACCACATGATCCCATTTCATAAGAATACACCCCATCCCTGATCCCAATGTGTCATAGTACACCACGTACCCTTTTCCTAGTTCTAGAAAAACCAAGATTGGTGCTGATGTAAAGAGACCATTATGCTCCTCAAAAGATTTATGAAATTATTCACTCCATTTAAATGGAACATTATTCCTTTTCAAAGCTGTCATTAGTGTGGTAAATCATGATATATCATGAAGAAAACATCAATAATATCTAGCTAGACCAAGGAAACTTCTTATCTCGAAAAAATTATTTGGTCGTTTCCACAAAATAATGGACTCTATCTTTTCTGGATCAACTAAAACACATTTCTCAGAAATAACATGGACAAGAAAATGAACTTCCTATATCTAGAAATCACACTTAGATAATTTTTCATACAACTGATAATCTATCAAGAACCCAAGCACTATCTCCAAGTGCTCCTCATACTACATCTTTGTTCTGGAATACACCAATATATCATCAATGAATACCACTACAAAAGAATCCATATTTTTCTAAAATATCTGATCCATAAATTCCATGAAAACCGATGGTGAATTCATCATACCAAAGGGAATAACCACATACTAATAATGGCCATATCTACTCCTAAAGGTTGTTTTCGGAATATCTTCCTTTGACACTCACAATTGATGATATCCTAATCGCAAGTCAATCTTTGAGAACCACTGAGCTCCCCTAAACTAATCAAACAAATCATAAATGTAAGGATTTTGATATTAGTTTTTTATCATAACTTGATTAAGCCTATGATAATCAACACACAACAGAAGAGTTCCATCCGCATTTTTAACAAACAAAACTAACACTGCCCACGGAGACGTGTTAGGCCGTATGAACCCTTTGTTTTCTAACTCCTCAAACTACACTTTTAATTACCTCAATTATATTAGAGTCATTAAATAAGATAAAAGTGAGATAGGACTGGTCCCCAAAAGGAGATCAATCCTAAACTTCACTTCTCTCACGGGTGGAAACCTTGATAATTATTCAGGAAAGACATCCAAAAACTGATCAGCAACCATTGTGAAAATGATATGTTTAACTCTATCCATTGATACCAATGGAAATGCTGCTAAATTATATGATATTGTGCCAAAATCTAGTGACAACAATCTTTTTTCACCCATATTTTCATTCTTCTATACTCTAAAGAGATGTTTGACGTCATCATCCATCGTGAAACTAACTGTTCATGCAAAATATTTGATGTGGGCCTTAAACATTTACAACCAATCCATTCCTAGGATTATATCGTAATCATCCATATTAAGCACTGATAAATCTCACGTCAACTCAACCTTATCCACAAATATATAGAATTCTCTACATAAAAAGTCATGAAACTCTCTATGACCCAAAGGAGTTTTATGTTTTAAAACTGATGGAATCATTTCAATAGTTAAACCCAGCAAATCAACGATATGATAAGAAATAAAATAATGTGAATCACCTGTATTAAACAATGCTTGCATGAAGGTATAATTTACAGGAATTGTACCTCACACCGTGAATGGTTTTGACTGATCATCCAACACAACTTTCTCGGATCCAAACAATTTCTTGCTTTCCCCACTTCGCTCTTTATTGCTCTGCTAAGGATTTGTGGTGTTCCTTGAATCACCATGACTAACTTTACTCTAATAATGAGGGGTTCACTACTTACCCCATCCTATTGAGGCATAGGACTCCTGCAATCCCTGAGGAGTGTCACGAACACCCAACCTCAGAGCATTCAAACAATAACACTAAAGATTCCCCCATTTACTTATAGTTGTGACATCCTTGAGTTTGTTCTATATAATCCCACTTGATGTGGCCCATAGAACCATACTAAAAATATCTTGTCTTACATTGGGGACATGGAGAAATATTTACTGATCTTGCCTTCAGATTTCGAATCATACTCCCACCCTGGAAATAAGTGTCCCTCTTCCACTTGGACTCATCATTAGAGTTCCCACTATTCCCCATGGGTACTAACAAGCTTCCCCCAGCTGTAGCTCTGACGATATCTTGTTCAGCATTTATTTCTCTAGTCACTATTTTTGTATAATCACTTATACATAGTAACGCTATTTTAGAATGAATTTCCTACCTCAAAACAGTTTCAAATATATGTTCCTTCAACGATGTACCGCCTGCCACTTCAAGAGAAAACAGCACTAAGTTCATAAACATAGATTTATATTCTATTACTAAGAGTTTTTATTGCTTTAGCCTAAACAAATCCATTATTCACTAAATTATGGATGTATGAGGGTAGAATTGATTATTAAAAAATTCCTCAAAACCCTCGCATGTCATACCTTGGCCTGTTCTAGCTTGGACCACTAACTCCCACCACTGAAGGGAAAGATCTTCCAACATGTAAGTTTCGAGCTTCAGTTTTAGCTCGACCAATGTTCCCAGGAATTAAAATATCCTATTAATTTTATTCAACCATGCTTCTACACTTTTCGGCCCTGAATCACCCCTAAAGATGGGTGGATTCTTCTTTTGGAACTAAACCTCGTGATCCACATGCTTTGGTTCATCTAATTTATTACCACTTTCTACTGCTTGGAAAGATTTCAATATACCCTGCACTAGCTACTGGTTTACCTGGCACTCAGGTGCAACCACATTTTCAGCTGCCTCCTCTGATTGGTCTCTACAACGCCTACCCAGTTCCATTTCTATCAAGACAAAAACAACCATAAGTCTCAATCCCTTATAAATAATGGGATAACAATTAAAAATCAACCACATTGAAACTATCACAACCAGGATTTCCACAAGTTGACATTTCCCATGTTGTGCTATTTTTTAAAAATCCACCAAGTTTTGAAAATTGACTCATTTTCAAAATACCACAGCTATCCATGTTTCAAATCTGTCCGTTTGAAAATAGATTCATATTTTTCAAAATTAACATATTCATATCACACTATAAATCATTATACCCCAATGAAATATGCATACTAGTGGGAATTAATTTCTTCCATGGATACCATGCTCATCTCATAGGATACTCCCATGACAATGATATTTCTAATGCCTATAAGTGTTTCCAAAACACTTATGTACCCAACTCCCTAGTAACTTGAAGTTCAGCATAAAAGGGTTAGTTAAGTCCTTTTATACTATAAATTTCAAGTTCAGATAATCTTATTACTTTCTATCCTCCCAACTCGATGAAAAGACCAAGAAATAATTTCAACACCAAGATTGAGAATCAACACAAAGGAAACAAACAAACTTGGATGTTAAGAACTGAACAAACTAATACCACTTGTAACATCCTACCCCTTCCTCATTATCTTTAGAAGGTGGTGAGATGCTACTTGGCCATATGAGATGTTCCCAGGGAACCAAAGGCTAGAAATTAATGTCGAGGGCTTCAAGAAAGAGTGGGGAATGATCTTACCTTAAAATAAACCAACCAAACAAACAAAGCATAACCAACCAAACTACAAGATGCCTATCAACAAGGTTTATAACTCAACAAACAAAAATACCAATACAACCAATCCACAAGAATCCATTATCATAGTACCAAAAACAAGACTACAAAACAAGACCCAAAAATCCATGACACAACTCCACAGCTCCAAGACAAGCTTCAAGCTCTAAGCACCATAAAACCATTCAATAATCATGATGAACTTCTAGAAAAATGAGATGCTTTATCTTTACCTATGTCCTGAAAAATGACATCTGCAAAAGCACCAAAGTTCCAAAGTAGGGGGTGAGTAAAAATACTCAATAGGTGTTCCATAAATGACTTCCTTACACATTATACTAGGATATAACCTTCAACACATTTATATAAAAAAATTATCTAAAACATCAACTAGTGCAGCAATGCCCAGCAATCCAAACACACCTTTACCAGGCCATTTTCAACCAAAATCCACACAATACAACAGATATCAAAAAAACATCTCATAATCCATTTACCATCAAATATTAGAACAATAATTTCTACTATGCATAACAACACACAAACAAAGAATATATATAGAATTTCACATAGCCAAACTGGTAAACAATCAAGGTGGAACTTCTCATCCAACCCGTTTACTACCTTTCCATTCTAGTGGTACTTCCTACCCGGTTATCCTTGATGGTGACCCTTCCGTCCACTATAAATCCCCTTTTAATAGTGGTAATACCTGCCCAATTCTCATCAAACCAACACAATCATAGAACATGCAAGCCAATAAACAAGCATATAGCACACAAAGGCCACAACATGATGCAAACCATTATTTCATAACAAAAAATTCCTTAATACATCATCCATGCCACATTACACTTCAATAAAACAACCCCCATTTTATTGACAACTATTTTCAAAATCCATTTTAATTAATCAACCCAAGAACCTGATTTTAAAATATATATTTTAAAATCCATCATCAAGAATATTTCACTGTAATACCCCATTTTTTCCAAAAATCCACAAAACATCACAAAGGGAATTTCCATCAACCTTCGAACATCATAATCACAATTAATTTGAATAAAAACCAATTGATTGAAAAAAAGTCTTCTAGTTCTATAAAAATGGAGTCCAGAGAGAAGCCATCTGCCTTAGGGTTTTGGTCAAATTAGCCAACGCCCAACTGCACCACAAATTCTGGTGAAAATTTCACAAAACCACCGTAGATCCCCTTATCTGTCATCAACTAGCCCAAATATCACCACTCTAGGAAAAAAAACCTAGATATACATGTTATGGATGTAGATCTAGAAAATTGAGAGAGGGAGAGAGAGAGAGACAGAGAGAGATCTAGATCTAAGGGAAACCAAGAAGGAACCAAGAGAGAAGGCTTACCGGAAGAGAATCGCCTTCAAAGCACCTTGAAAACCCTTTTAATTGCTTCCTTAATGAGTGGTAGAGCTCCTATAACCCTTTATAATAAGAAATCATGAGTAGGGTCTATATGGGAGAAGAAAGGATAGGTTTACAGAACATCCTGAGTGAACTCGGATTTAGAATTCCAACTTTTAATGCCACGCACGGTTAGCTCGCATAGTTAGTCAAACTGTGCGCTAACTGTGTGATTGTTACTACCTCAAATATGGATCCCTTATGGTTTCCCCACATAGTTAGACAAACCATGTGCAAACTGTGTGAATCCCACTGCCTCCACTTTCACAGTTTCTTGTAGATCCTACACGGTTTTCCCTAATTATGCTTAAACCATGCTCCCTTTGGAAAGACCCCAAACCATTCCAAAACTTTTCCAAACTCTCACAAACATTACCCAAGAACTTTAACCACATTAAAAAGGCATAAAAATGGTTATATACTTCAAACTGGGGGTGCTACATATTTCATTCTACAATCACTACTATAAAGGTTCTAACAGTTTGTTGTAAATTACAACATGAAGGAATTATATAAACATATACTCAATCTCCTCAATTTGTTGAGGATTAATGAGCAGGACATGGGTGGTTTGAGCTATAGTAACATTTTTATGGTATAAAAAATACTGGATAAAATTTTAGGAAATAAATGAAATAGAATAAGTCATCAAGAGTTCACATCACCAATTAAATCGAAGAAGAAAAAACATGTACAATGATCCCATTGTTTCTAAAATAACCATTATAGTATAAATTTTCCTAAATACCATAATTTTCATAAGAATATAAGTGTAGAGTCTACTTTAGGTATAAATATCCTAGAATTAAATTCTTAAATTCTAAAGGGAATATGATACTAACTGTATGATTTAAAAATGTTGTAAAATATATAGGAGTTTAGAATTAGATGAGGAATTGAAGGATCCAGCTTGAAGTAATGAAGTAAGAGGTAATTGTTTATGGTTGAAGATGGATTATAGGTAAGAGGAATTTTTATTATATAT
This sequence comes from Viscum album, assembly GCA_963277665.1. Lineage (NCBI taxonomy): Eukaryota > Viridiplantae > Streptophyta > Magnoliopsida > Santalales > Viscaceae > Viscum > Viscum album. Next base: position 1,122,125,500 of record OY728120.1, read on the forward strand.
TTATTTATCTCTTTTGAATTTTTAAACAATTGGTTATTTCAATAAATGATATTATGTTTTTTATTTTCAATTGATTCTTATAAATTATATGATATGTTTATAAAGGATATATGGATAAAATTGTTTTAGCAATAAGAAAATATTTATCTAGTTATTTAAAATATGAGGTAAGTTGTTCCCATCACTAATTGGTGACATGTATTTAAATAATAATCTTCTTTTCAGGGAATATTCTATAAACACATAAAATATAATATGATATATTAAAAATTATTTTATTTGTTAAATAGTCCAATAAAATGAAATAAATATCATATCCTGACACAAAGAAGATTGTGTTGAATTTTAACAACATATTCTGAGAAGTAATTTAATTTATAAGTGGTTATTTGGATTATTTTTGAAATTAGTGAAGTTCAAAGTTAACAAATAAAATATTGTGTTGGTTTAAACTTAAAGTGATTTCACTGAATATCCTAACAAATTTTAGGATATTGATAGTAAAATAAAAATGTAAAAGGTTAAATTTAGTTACCATGATAAAGTGGGTTTTAATATTTTTAAATAATTATTCTTGATAAAGTGAATGTTGTTTTATCTTAAATAAGTTTAGGATATACTGGTTATTAATAATATAAATAGTTACATTGATTTCAAGGAATAATTTTGATGATATAGGTTCCAAGTATGATGATTTTAATATTATAAATAGTTTTAAGTGGACTATGGAATAATAACATCAAAACATTTTATGTTGTGAAGTTAAGGAGTTTGAATATGTTCAAAAATTTAAACATTAGGAATATGATTCCTAAGTCTCACCATTATTCAAACTAAATTAATTCATATATATTACTCACTAAAGAGTTTATTGGGAGAGTTTTATTAGGTGGTCACATAGATATCTGATAGGAATTACATATAGACATAATAAATTAACAAAACATATAAATTTCAAAAAACATAATGCTAAATTTTTAACACCCCAATCTTCCACGGTAAGCTTCTCTTTGAATAATGCAATAGCTTCTATTGTATGCAACTTTGAGTTCTAGTACACCACGACCAATCAAACTAGCCGTTTAAAAAGCAGTTATGAATAGTAATACCCACTTTTTTAAATTATATAAATTTTATTTTTCAAAATGGCCATCATTTTTGTATTTGGAATATCAAAATTATCATAGGGTGAATTTTTGGAATTTTTCTGAAAACTTTCAATTTTTGATAAATAGTGAAAAACACTATGTTATAAAACTGAATTTTATTTAAATAATTATTATTTTTATTTAAATTAATTTTAAAGTAAAAATAGATACATAATACCTATATTAGTTAAATTTAATTCATTGGAGTCATTTTATAATAAGATTAGATGTATAAAATTTTATTGAACTTTTTAACGGCTTTTACCCACCTTCTATGCACATTTACAAGTTTGCATAAAACGTAATTTTACCACTTATGTGAATTGAATTTCAAAAATCTGAGAGAAACGGTTGACATCAGTAAGTAAAATTTGGTTCAATAAGATGAAAATAATGTTTGGTGAATAGTAACTTTTAATTTTATTTCCCATGGTTAAAAGTAAATAGGGTAATTAAAGATAAAAATGATATTATAATTACCCTAACATATGTTATAATTCTATTGGATAAGTTTTTTTCGACCAAAATAAACCTTAGGAATAAAATATTATACTCTTTTATCCACTTGGATTAGATTAGGATATTTATTATTATTTTATTTAAAGAAGAGTTAGAAGTGTTAAATTCAAATTTTCATAACTAAAAAATTTTTAATATAGGGTTATACATAAGATAAATTTGACTATAAATATTGATTAGAAAGATAAAAATATTTCCTATATAATGGTATTTTATTTATAATTTTTAGACACTAAATAATTAAATTTATTTATGACACAATGATGATGCGGTAATAAAATTTTTAATGAAAGATTAAAATAATTGATATTATAAATATCAAAATAGATGTAAATTGAGACTTTTGATGAATTAAACTAATTTTCTAGGTTAATATGACATTTTAGGAATGGTTTAGTTTATTTTTTTTGAAGTAATCAAGATTTATTTACTTTCACAAAAACCAAATACTAAATAGTGTCAAAATTGACATAAATGAGTTTTTAAAACAAATACTATATTATTAATTGATATAATATTCCTAAAAATATAAGTTTCAGCCAAAGGACTTAGATAAGGTTATATATTTCAGTAATTAACCAATTTTGATTCTTTTGTCTTTTTATAGTAAGTTTATTAACCATTTATTATAATAATACAAGAATACATGGTAAAAGTTAAACTATTTAACTAATAGTTAAATCTAAACGATAAGGTTAATATGGAGACCTAAACCTATCTAAAACAAATTGGTTGAGAGTTTTTAGACCCATACCCACATTATACTTGAAATAAATCATTTTGGAGCCATTATAAACCGAATATTATTATATAATAAATTAATATTTCAAACTTTTCCTAAAGTGGCCCTCACCTCTCTTATAAAAGGGTACTTCCCCTTCTCCCAAAATCACACGTCCAAAGCCATTTGATTCGGCCAAAACCTGATAAAATATCTTTCCAACTACCCTCACTTAAACCTAGAGGCCTTACTTTGATCGTTAAGCGAACCTAAGGATCCCTTTTAATCAAATCAAAAGGAAGCACCCGAAGAAGAGGTAATAATTTCATCACCTCTTTAAAAGTTATTTTCTTCTTCCACTTCCTCTTTATTTGTTTTTTACATACCAAAAATAATAAATCCAGTACCTTCTACATACTGTGATGTTATTATAAGTATGGTACAACCATATTAATTATTCTATCCATCCTATGAATGACAAAGTCATCATACGTGCGTACGTACAGATTATTGTCTCCACATCGTGGTGTAGTTTGTTATTCAACACTTCATCATTTGGATGGGTATAATAATGAGTATAATTGATGTAAATAATAAATATTACAAGTTAATGATTCTGTATATATGATATAATATCTAATTACATATGATTTTATCATCAATATAATGGTATTGTTGCTCGTGCGTACGTACAGATTACCTTCTCCCCAAATGCGATGAGATTCATTCCCCGTCGTAACCATTCAAGAAAAATCTTTATTTTATGATTAAAAATAATGTTTAATAACTTAATATATTTATGTATATGAATCAAATACATCATATCCATATCAAACATGACTTACATAACAAAACATATAAAGGAAAATGAATCAGCTAACACCCGAAATAATGATACTACAAAAATATTATTAACAAAGAAATATTAGAAGATCATATATGATATTATATTTATGTATGTGGTTATTGTATAATTTAATAATTATTATTTAACTATTATAAATTATTTTAACGTACCCTCGACCAAGGAAATTTACAAGGTAAGGGTTAATTTTACAATCTCTTTATTATCTGAGGTTGTTTATATGTAAGTATCTACTATGACTTCTTTATCATCCACATCCATGTTTCTTAAAAATGTATTTCAAAACATTTTTACTATTTCCTATAATATGGGTTAAAGTAATTTTTACCCTTTTTTTAATTTTTATAAAATGTTTTGAAATGAATATTTTCGTCATTTTCCAAACAAGGTACTTTATGACCTTTTCGATGAATTAAGGTAAGAATGTTTTTTTTAACGTATACGGTGGGTGAAGCTATTTTCCACCATTATAACACCTTATAATATTACCTTAAAATATTTTAAGAATATTTTTAAAATAAATGTTTTATTTTATAATTATGTTACTTTTAAATGATTTTAAAATATAAAAAGATATTTCTCTCAAATAGTTTTGATTTCATCTATGTCAACATCCTTTGATGGATTTTACGCTTGTTTGAAGTTGATTTATTATGATTAAATCTTCCATATTGTATTGATGGTTTTGTGCTATGTTTGATTGTGGATGTGTAATTTTTATAACATTCATGATTTATGGTTAAATTATTAACATTTCATATGCTAGTTTTAATACGAATGATTATGTTATGTTTTAACCTTTCCATATGAGGAATTCATTGGACTTAGTAAGTGGCGAGTGGAGTCCCCTATAGCTCCTCGATGCATCGGTAGGTCTCATGAGACAAACTAGTGTCTTGGTACAATGCCTTGACAAAATTTTATTTGTAGTCTTGGAACGAGGACTTGACTATGTGGTTATGATGTCCAGCATTATGCATTCCATCATTATGAAATTAGTTATTGATATTACATGTGATTATTCGACTAGTAGAATATCCATGTGAATAATTAAATGTAATTATTTGATTAATATTTTCCATATTATGCTGACGTATAAGTTTAAATGGATTTTTTTTAGTATTATACATTTCCTTAAATGTTTATGCTTATTTATGATAGTTTTCGCAATATTATTATCCTTACTGAGCATCTGAGCTCACCCCTTTATTATGTTTTATTTTTCCTAGGATGTGAAGAAGTATATTATGATTAACCAGTAGGGATAGTCTAATGATATGAGTGTGTTCAAATGGGACACAATGTTTTTTTTCATGATTTAATGTAAAACTTATGTATGTATTTAGTACTTCCAAGGCTACTAAACTAATCGGTCTTTCGAGACTTGATCTCTTGTGATCATGCCAATGTTATGCAATAATGCACTGACTCTCAGTAACTAGGGTCGAGGCATTACATTTGGTATCAGAGGAAGTTTAGTACAAACATTGGAAGCTAGATTTTGAAAAACTCTGATTAGAGAACATTACCCTAAGATAGACTTTGAGGATTAGTATAGAAGAACTTACTAGAATTTTGGTAATGTAGAGTTTTTGTGTATTTTCTAAGAAATACATACCTGTATGGATATGAGTTGGTAGAGGTGGATCTATCACAGATGTACCTAGGAGTGAAAAGTTCGACAAGGAGTTTTGGGCTTGAATTAGGGTATCCTAGTACACGACAACGGGTCTTGTTGTACTCTTGGTTACGACACTCTCAGGGGATATGTTTAGGATAGTTCAAATTTTCTTTAAAAACCATTATGAAGGATTTATGAGTAAATACCTCCTCAAATAAAACATTTTTTTATGATTATGAATTATATTCATAAACTGTTTAATTTATGTTAGGTATTTTAGTAGTTTGGAATTATGTATTGTGATTCATAAACTAATCTAGTGTATGTAATTGTTTAGAAATGGTGCCTAGTGGAAGTAATGGAAACTGTATCAATGCATGTAATCCATGTAGGTATTTCCCTCCTACTCAAGATAATTATAGTGGATCGGGTGATGAAATCGGTGCTGAACAACTTATAACCATACTGGGAAAACTCACTCAGGTTATGAATAATAACCTTACCCGTATGGAGCACCCTCATCCACAACGCGGAGGATAAATGTTAGATCAATTCATGAGAAAACAACCACCAAAATTCAATGGGACTACGAATCAATTTTTAGCTGATCAATGGATAAGTTCCTTAGAGAAAATATTTCATGCTTTGGGGAGTAATGAAAGGGAAAAAGTTGTCATGGAAGTTTATCGCCTCACGGGAGATGCAGATTAATAGTGGTCATTAATTCAAAACACAAAGGAGGATGAAGAAGTATCAAATATGGAATGGATGTATTTTAAAGATCTTTTCTTCTAAAAATACTTTCCTTGTGACCATCGAGTAGATATGGAAAGAAAATTTCTGAGACTGAGGAAAAAGGAGGATGAGAATGTCACAAAGTATGGGGCTAACTTCAAAAGGTTAGAAAGGCATACAACAAATTATATACATAATCCAAGGAATAATATTGATCAATTCTTTAATGGGTTAAAACCATTTCTTCATTGAGCATTAGTCTCACAATCCTTCTCATCGTACAAAGATATTGTATCATGTGCTATCAAGATAGAAAAGGAATTCTCTAAGTATTATGACTTTAAAGAAAATAAAGAGAAGAAAATATCTACTGAAAACTCAAGAAATGGAAATAAGAGGAAGAAGGGAAAATTTGAATTTCCATCCTGCAGTAAATGTGGGAAGAAACACCCTGATACTTGCCTAAAGGGAATGGGATTTTGTTACAAGTGTGGTGAAAAAGGCCACCAAGCTCATGATTTCAAGGGAAAGAAAGATGATGTCAATGTTTAATTCTATAGTTGTATAGAAATGGGGAATTATGAAAATTAATGTCCTAAGCATCAGGGAAACTTACCTTAGAAAATTCCAAGGGATCAAGTCCAAGCTTATGAGATCACTACTGCTAAGGTTGAAGCTCTGAATGACATTGTGTCAAGTAAGTTAATGGTTTCCTCAAATTTATCCAATGCTTTATTTGATTCTGGATCATCACATTATTTCATATCTTCCTAGTTTTCTAAGAAAATTAGATATTTCCAATTTGATTTAACAAGGGAGTTGGAAGTCAAAACTCCAAAGGGAAGTATCATTGCAACAAAGTTTTGTGAATTAGTTCCTATTAAGGAATATAAACATGCTTTATATGCTAATATCATCATCATACCCATGATTTAATTTGATATAATCCTCGGTATGGATTGGATTTCGGACCCTGATGTGAAAATTTATTGTAAGAATAAGGAGGTTACAATTTTCAACGATGATAATAAATACCTTATCTTTAGAGCAGAAACATCATAATCTGATTCTTATCTATATCCACCCCTAATAGCTCTATTAAATTCAATTATTGGAGAGTAAGATAGTGAAATAACTATAGTTGAGGAATTTAATGTTCAAATAGATGACATACCTATAGTGCAAGAATATGTTGATGTGTTTCCATAGGATTTACCTGGAAATCATCCAGAATGAGAAATTGAGTTTTCCATTGATTTAATTCCTGATTCAAGGCCCATATCAAAGACCCCTTATAGAATGGACACTGCGGAATTAGTGGAACTAAAGAAACAACCAGAGTAATTGAGTAATAAAGGATTTATTCACCCTAGTGTTTCTCCATGGGGAGCCCATGTTCTTTTTGTTAAGAAGAAAGATGGATCTATGAGGTTGTGCATTGACTATAGGGAGATCAATGGTATAACAATAAAGAACAAGTATCCCCTACCTATAATTTATGATTTATTCAATCAACTTCTTAGAGCTCAATATTTTTTCAAAGATTGACCTTAGATCTGGATATCATCAGTTGTGTGTGAGGAAGGAAGACAATCCGAAGATAGCATTTCGTACCAGGTATGGGCATTACAAGTTTACAGTAATGCCTTTTGGACTGAATAATGCACCCTCTATCTTCATGGATCTAATTAATATAGTTTTCAAGGAATATCATGATTACTTTTTAGTGGTATTTATTTATGATATCTTGGTATAATCCAAAAGCTATGAAGATAATGAAAATCACCTGCGCACTATTCTAAAGACTCTTAGAAGAAATGAATTATATGGGAAGGTTAGTAAGTGTGAATTTTGGATTTAGGGGATTTATTTTCTTGGCCATATTATCTCTAAGTATGTAATCTCTATTGATCCTTCAAAGAAAAAGTCAATCCAAGAATGTCCAGCACCGATGAGTATAACTGAGGTATGCAGTTTTATTGGTTTAGCATGTTATTATCGGTGTTTCGTCTAGAATTTTGCTCGATTGGATAACCCATTAACCAAGCTCACATGTAAAGGGGTTAAATTTGTTTGGACCATAGATTTTGAATAATTATTTGAATAACTGAAGAGAATATTAGTCAATTATCCTATCTTGAATCTACTATCGGGGAATGATGGTTCTGTTATTTATAGTGATGCTTCAAAGAAAGGACTTGGTTGTTTCTTTATGCAGAATGATAGAGTTATTTCCTATGCATCACTATAGCTAAAAATTCATGAACAAAACTATCCCACTCATGATCTTGAGTTAGCAGCTGTAATATTTTCTTTGAAGATATAGAGACACTATCTCTATGGTGAAAAATGTGAGATATATAACGATCAAAAGAGTTTGAATTATATTTTCTTACAGAAAGAACTCAACATGAGGAAAAGGTGATGTCTTGAACTACTCAAAGATTATAATTTCACTACACACTACCACCCAGGGAAGGAAAATAAGGTGTAAGATGCTTTGAGCAGAAATTATCATGGTGTTTTGAACAAGATGAGAGTTGAAAGGGATCATATGTTCATGGATCTAGTAAATATGGATATGGGAATAATCATGGAATTTGAAACATAAATACTTTTTCAAATGGTTTCCAAACCATATTTACTAGAAAGGATAAAAAGTTCTCAGACTGATGATGAGGAGTTTCAAAAGAAAATTAAAGCTGTGGATGATGGGAGATTGATTGACTTCATATATGAAGATGGAATTTTGAAATTTGGGAAGAGACTTTGTGTTCTTGACATAACTAATATAAAAAAGGGAATTTTTGGATGATGATCACAGCTCCAATTTCCCTATACACCCTAGTAGCACAAACATGTATAAAGATTTGAAGGAACATTTTTAGTGGGACAACATGAAGAGGGAGATTTCTGATTATGTGTTAAGATGTATGGTTTGTCAATAGGTGAAGGCTAGAAGACAACATCCTAGAGGATTCATGCAACCTCTCCCCATACCTGAGTAGAAATAGAATGATATTATGATGGACTTTGTCATGGGTCTACCAAAGACTCCTAGAAGGAATGAGGCAATATTGGGTCATTATTGATCGTCTTACCAAGTCAGCACATTTTCTTGCTATAAGAGAAGATTTACCACTTGAACATTTAGCAAGACTATATATTAATGAATTTTTAAGACTTCTTGGAGTACCCCTATCGATTGTTTCTGATTGTGATCTTCATTTTAAATCAAGATTATGTAAAAGTATTCAGAAGGATCTGGATACTAAACTTTGTTTGAGCACTGCCTACCACCCTCAAACTGATGGACAATTAGAAGGGACTATTCAAACCTTAGAAAACATGTTTAGATCTTTCTCACATTACTTTAAAGGTATGTGGGATCATTATTTACCTTTGGTATAATTTTTCTATAATAATAGCTTCCATTCAAGTATTCATATGGCACCATATGAAGCGTTATATGAAAAGATATGTCGCACACCAACATTTTGGGATGATGTTGGTGAAAGAAAACTCATATGCCTAGAACTTGTTGAGGAAACAATGGAAAAGGTGAAGATTATCCAAACCCACATCAAAGAATCTCAAAGTAGGAAAAAGATCTATGCCGATAACTAAAGGAAGGATTTGGAATTTCATATAGGAGATCATGTTTTCTTGAAGGTATCTCCATGAAAGGGTATTATACGATTCGGTAAGAATGGTAAATTAAATCTCAGGTACATCGGAACTTTTAAAATTCTAGAATGAATTGGAGTTGTATCTTACCATTTGTCAATGCCACCAAGTCTCTCCAAAGTTCATGATGTGTTCCACGTATCACTATTGAGAAAATACATGCCAAACCCAACACATGTACTCGCCTATGAAGAATTAGAACTAGAACCAGATCTGTCTTATTTTGAAGAGCCTGTTAGGATTCTTGATACCAGAGAACAAGTGTTGAGAAACCAAATGACTTTTCTGGTAAAATTTCTTTAGAGAAATCATAAAATGGAAGAGGCAACGTGGGAACCTGAGGAACTTATGATGAAGAACCAACCGAATAGTTTTATGCAGTAATATTATAGAAATTTTGAGGAAGAATTATTTGAAGGAGGGGAAAATTTAACACCCTAAGCTTCCACAGTACGCTTCTCTTTGAATAATTCAATAGCTTGCGATGTACGCAACTTCGAGTTCTTGCAAACTACGACCAATCAAAATAGCTGTTTAAAAAGTAGTTATGAATAGTAATACCAACTTTTTGAAATTTTATAAATTTTCGTTTTCAAAATGGAATTCATTTTTGGATTCAGAATAACAAAATTAGCTTTGGGTGAATTTTTTGTATTTTTCTAAAAACTTTCAATTTTTGATGAATAGTGAAAAACACTGCATTATTGTTTAAAACTGACTTTTATTTAAATAATTATTATTTTTATTTAAATTAATTTTAAAGTCAATATAGATACATAATACCTATATTAGTTCAATTTAATTCATTGGAGTCATTTTATAATAATATTAGATTCATAAAATTTTATTGAACTTTTTAACGTCTTTTACCCACCTTCTAGGCACATTTGCTCATTTAAATAAAATGTAATTTTACTACTCCTATGAATTTAATTTTAAAAAACATAGATACACTATTGAAATTAGTAAGTAAAATTTGGTTCAATAAGATAAAAATAATTTTTTGTGAATAGTAACTTTTAATTTTATTTACCGCGGTTAAAAGTAAATAGGGTAAGTAAAGATAAAAATGATATTATAATTACCCTAACACATGTCCTAATTATATTGGATAAGTGTATTTTGAACAAAATAAACCTTATTAATAAAATATAATCATATTTAATCCACTTGGATTATATTAGGACATTTATTATTATTTTATTTAAAGAAGAGTTAAAAGTGTTAAATTCAAATTTTCATAAATAAAAAATTAAAAATATAGGGTTATACATAATATAAATTCGACTATAAATATTAATTATAAATATAAAAAGTTTTCCTACATAATGGTATTTTATTTATAATTTTTAGACATGAAATAATTAAATTTATTTATGACACAATGATGATGCAGTAATTACCTTATTAATGAAAGATTAAAATAATTGATATTATAAATATCCAAATATATGTAAATTGAGACTTTTGATTCCTTAAACTAATTTTCTAGGTTAATATGACATGTTAGTATTGATTTAATTTAATTTTTAGAAGTAATCAAGTTTTTTTTTACTTTCAAAAAAATTGAATACTAAATAGTGTCAAAATTGACATAAATGAGTTTTTAAAAAAAATACTATATTATTAATTGATATAATATTATTAAAAATCTAAGGTTATGTAAAAGGACTTATATAAATTTATATATGTCAATAATGAACCACTTGGTGTTATCTTGGCTTTTTATAGTAAGTTTATTAACCATTTATTATAATAATACAAGAATACATTGTAGAAGTTAAACTATTTAACTGATAGTTAAATCTAAAAGATAAGGTTAATATGGTGACCTAAAACTATATGAAACCTATTGTTTGAGAGGTTTTTGACCCAGACCCACCTTATCCTCAAATTAAATCATTTTTTAGACATTATAAACTGAATATGATTATATAATAAATTAATATTTCAAACTTTTCCTAAAGTGACACTCACCTCTCTTATAAAAGGGTACTTCCCCTTATTTCAAAATCACACATCCAAAGCCATTTGTCTCAAAAAAAATGCTCATATATCTTCCCAAACACCCTCACTTAAACCTATAGACCTTACTCTGATCATAAAGCCGACCTAAAGATCTCTTTTTATCAAATTAAAAGGAATCACCCGAAGAAGAGGTAATAATTTCATCACCTCTTTCAAAGTTCTTTTCTTTTTTCACTTATTCTTTATTTATTGTTTCCATAACAAAATAATAACTATAGTAAATTCTACATACTATGATGTTATTATAAATATGTTACAACCGTATTCATTATTTTATCCATCCTATGAATGAAAAAGTCACCATACGTGCGTACGTACGGTTTACCGTCTCCACGTCGTGGTGTAGTTTGTTATTCAACACTTCATCATTTGGATGGGTATAATAATGAGTATAATTGATGTAAATAATGAATATAACATGTTAATTATTCTATACATATGATATACCATCCAATTACATATTATTTTACCATCAATAGAATGGTGTTGTCGCTCGTACGTACGTACGGATTACCGTCTCTACGAATGCGATGAGATTTATTCCCCATCGTAACCATTCAAGAATAATTTTCATTTTATGATTAAAATTAATGTTTAATAACTTAATATCATTCTGGATATGAATCAAATACATCCTATCCATATCAAACATGACTTATGTAACAAAACATATAAAGGAAAACGAATTAGTTAACACCGGAAACAATGATACTACTAAAATATTATTAACAAAGAAATATTAGAAGATCATATATGATATCATATTTATGTATGTGGTTCTTGTATAATTTAATAACAATTATTTAACTATTATACCAGATTTTAACGTACCCTCGACCAAGGAAAATTATAAGGTAAGGGTTAATTTTACAATCTCTTTATTATCTGAGGTTGTTTATACGTAAGTATCTACGGGGACTTCTTTATAATCTACATTCGTGTTTCTTATAAATTTATTTCAAAACATTTTTAATATTTCCTATAATATTGGTTAAAGTCATTTTTACCCTTTTTTGACTTTTTATAAAATGTTTTGAAAGGAATCTTTCCGTCGTTTTCCAAACAAGGTACTTTATGACCTTTTCGACGAATTAAGGTAAGAATATTTTTTTAACTTATATGGTGGGTGTGGCTATTTTAAACCATTATAAAACCTTATAATATTACCTTATAATATTATAAGAATATTTTCAAAATAAATCTTTTCTTTTATAATTATGTGACTTTTAAATTATTTCAAAATAGAAAGATATATTTCTCTCAAATAGTTTTGATTTCATCTATGTCAACATCCTTTGATGGATTTTACACTTGTTTGAAGTTGATTTATAATGATACAATCTTCCATATTGTATTGAAGGTTTTCTAATATGTTTGATAGTGTATGTGTTATTTTTATACCATTCATGGTTTATGTTTAAAGTATTAACATTTCGTGTGCTAGTTTTAATGCGAATGTTTATGTTATGTTTCAACCTTTTCATATAAGGAATGCATTATACTTAGTAAGTGATGGGTAGAGTCTTCTATAGCTCCTTGATGAAACGGTAGGTATCATGAGACAAACTAGTGTCTTGGCACATGTCCTTGACAAAATCTTATTTTTAGTCTTGGCACGAGGCCTTGACTATGTGGTTATGATTTATGGAATTATGCATTCCATCATTACGAAATTAGATATTGATATTACATGTGATTATTCGACTAGTAGAATATCCATGTGAATAAGTAAATGGAATTATTTGATTTATCTTTTCCATATTATGGTGAAGTTTAAGTTTAAAGGTCTTTTGTTTTAGTCTTATACATTACCTTAAATGTTTATGCTTATTTATGACAGTTTCCCCTATATTGTTATCCTTACTAATAATTTGAGCTCACCCCTTTCTTATGTTTTATTTTTCCCAGGATGTGAAGAAGTATATTATGATTAACCTGCAGGGATAGGACAAGTATATGAGTTTATTCAAAGGGGACACAATATTTTCTTTTATTTCATGATTTAATGTAAAACTTATGTATGTATCTAGTACTTCTAAGGCTACTAAACTAATCGGTATTTTGAGACTTGATCTCTTGTGATCATGAAAATGTTATGTAATAATGCACTGACTCTGGGTAACTAGGGTCAATGCATTAAAAAATTGTTAGTTTATCATATATGATATGATAAACATGAACTTGTGTATGGTTTTATTAAATATTCTTAAAATAGTTTAAGAATATAAAATATATTATGTTTTTATAATAAAGTAAATCTATATTTATCATTCATTCATGTGTGGTGGAACTTTATATGAATGGTAAAATGACAAATATCCTCTCAAAGCACAACTTTGAGTTATCCATAATCAGTGATCATCATAGAGTATTATGGGTTGTGATGATATTTTATGATTACCATGAATATATTTTTGTACTCTTTGCAAGGGGTTGTACATGAGATAAAAAATAGATTTATGAGGTAATAATTAGATATTTATTTCTTGCATTTTCCCACCAAAGTATATCTTATGGAATGTCTTATGATCATTGATATGCTTAGGGTTATATTATAATTAATAATCCCCATTACCTAAGGTTGGAAATATACCAATCATTATAACCTTTATACTTTGATGCCTTACTTGTAATAAAAAATGACATAAAAATTAGGGGATGGTAGGGTATGTTTTTTATCATGTCATCTGTTGGAGTGAAACCAAAATATAATTTTACCACTTGTATGACAGGTAAATACATATATACCTTGATTGAATTAGACTAAGTAAATGCATGACCATAATTAATTGAGTCACATATGATGTGTTATGCTACTTAGATGAGATATATTTGGTGTTATCATATGTTATATTAATGATATTTGTTGTATTCATTTACTTGGTCTATATATTTCAAAAAAATCAAGAAAATATGAGTTAGCCTATACTAGATTGATATATTCCATATCTATTGTCCACTGGATGTTAATGAATCTTATGGAAGACATGTTCATATATATATATATGAATATTTTTGGTGGACATTACACTAGAACCCTTAGTAGATTAACTATCAATAATGCTTTTCTAGAGGTTTTTCTTTGCTTACATGTATGAAATATAGATTTCATATTTTGTCAATGTTGTTAAGGCCCGAAGGGTCAAAACTTTTGTCCCTAGAATTGATAAAGTTTTGGAGAAAGTGTTTGTTCCTAAATGAATATATTTTAATGAAACTATATCCAAATGTTTGGATTGATTCATAAAGAGTTGTAAAGTTTGGTGCTAGGTCTCAATGAGATTTTAGTGAAAGTGGTAGATTGTTGTATGTACACTTAAATATATATATATTCATATAATACATGTATAATGAATACATGTATATGAAGTATGTAGTATATGAATATGTATATATATACATATGTAATGCATATATATATATATAACATGCTGGTATACAGTATGTGATATTGTATATAGTGAACATATATTACATGCATATGATGAATATATATTATCATACATACAACTCATGTTGAAAACATGCATGTGATACATGTATACATGTGGATTTGTTGTATGTAATGAAACCCAAAAATGAAAGCTTACTACCTGTGCATTTCCACATGGTAATACCAACCTCCCCATATAGTTTTTCCTCTTATTTTATTCCATTGTAAATGGATTAAGTATTTTCATAATGAGAATTGAATGTTTTCAATTATCTCATTAATGATAAATAAATCATGGGTTTTTTTGTTGAAACCTGATGTGTTCTTAATTCAAGAAGTATCAGGTTTCTCCTATAAAAATAGAATGTGTTATCTTCATTGGTGTATGGATATTTCATTCATTTTTTTGATGATATATATGATCTTCAATTTTATTCAAATATTATAAATACTTTTTTTCTTAATCCTCATTCAGAATTCCCTGTAAAGGTTCTAACACGCCTTAGAGTGTCTAGGTATCCTTGTGAAACCTTTATGGATCTAGTAGCTAGTGTTCACCCCTTGGAGGTAGAAGAATGTTTTCTACTACTCCTCATTATCTTCTTTAAATTATATCTTGAAAATAAGAAAATTTTCATTGTACTTCCAGGATAGGTATGCTCTATTTTACATGTTTTTCATTTATCATGTACATTACTTCATTCGGGGATAAATTTTCCTATGTTTGGGTTGTCATCCGCTGATAAGGATCATGTGATGATCCTCTAATACCCATCAATATAAAATAATACTAAGGATCTATATATCCAACAATACATATAGAAGTGTGTATATATGTATTTCATATCAATAACTAGAATAAAATAGTTTAAAGAAACATTTTAAGTAATAGTTAGGGAATAACACTCAATAAACCATAGAGGATAAATTAACTATCAAATTCAATTTGAAGGAAAACCATTTTTAGAAAGGGACTTTAATGGAAAACATTCTTTATGGTTATTCCTCACTCTGTCCTTTTTCATTTTTATCATAACCATAATGAAAATATGAGAGAAAAAGAGTTTTCACCTACCAAAATATTTATTAATGATTAAAAAAATCTAAAGAAAAATAATATGCCACTACTAGATAGATTTAGGAAACCTATGTCAAGTGAAAATAGGTATTTATGTTACTACTTTAATAAGAAGTAGAAATTTGGAGTAAGAGTGATTTTCTTTACCTCAATATCACCAAATAAAAGCTCCTAGTACCACATGGATGTAGAATAAAAAATATATATCATATTTAGATCCACAAATTAAATATATATTGGAGATTCATATAACTACTCTATGAGTAGCATAAAAATTAAGGAATATGGGGTTACTCTACCATAGCTTCATCAAATGATAGGAAAAGCAATAACTTAACAATGAATATGGGTTAAGAACAAGACATAGATCACATAAAGGTATAAATAAATGAATTATATCATCTAGGAAGGGTTATAAAGGGTGAAATGAGGGGGAGTATTGAAATAAATGGGTTAAAGGGGTAATAATTTTAATTTAAAATAACCATTTTACCCCTAATTTAAAAACCCTTCATAATTTTATTAGGTTCCTATTACAATACCATAAAGTACTTTAGGGCTATAAAAATAACTATTATAGCTCACACTAGATGTAATAATTGGGCCATACTGAAATCATAGGCACCCCAATTTAACATGGTCATTGGGGCCTGTCCCACCAGGTGCCACCAGTTACCCCACAAACACATGATGCACCCTCCTTGGGGTCTACCCATGTGTCTAAATGGATAATTAAACTAAATAATGTCCCCAAAGGCCAACACATGTTACTTTGGAGGGATTTTTCCTCACTCACACACACTCTAGGAAACTTCCTTGGAGGTCACATATCTTGAAACTACTCAAGGCCATGCACGCTTAACTATAGAGTTCAAATAAAGTAGGCTACCAAAAAGAAAGGTGAACCTTGTTTACATGGGTAGTAACACTTATTATTTTAACCCTTTAACATTATGGGGTGAAAATCCCCCCCCCCATTAGAGCACAAAATCCATGTTCTGGACACTACATTTCAACTTAGGAATTTCCATTTCACTTCTAGTTGGGTAACTCTTTGATAAGAATGTAACAATTAGGCCTTTCTAATAGCACAGGCACCCCACATTAACATGGTCATTGGGTACTGTCCCACTAGGTGACACAAGTTTCCTTTTAGGCACATTTATTCCCTCCCTGAGGCCCACCCATATGCCTAAATAGATAAATAGACTAATTTTTATCCTCATAGGCCAACAGACATTCCTTCAGTGTTAATTTTCCTCACTCACATAGACCCTAGAAAATATCCCAAGAGTTCACCCATCCTGACACTACTTTAGGAAAATCATGATTAACTGTAGAGTTTTAATCAGTTCTTCTCTCAAAAATAAAGTTTTTCCTTATTGATATGGATAGTAACACTTAGTCTTTTAACCATTTAACATTTTGGGGTGTTACATTAATTATCACATATAGATGTTAATTTTAGATACTTACATCCCTTTTTTAGAATATATTTTTTTGTTCTTTTCTTTGGTAGTTTCGGGTGAAATTTTATATTTTTTAGATTTTTTCGGGCTTTTACATGGTTGGAAGAATGGTTAGGGAAATCATATGAGTCATCCTAGGAAACCGAGCAACATATCTTAGAGTTATATAGAAGACGCATGGTTAGGTTAAAAATTATTCCAAACCATGTGGGCCTTCTCTTTAAACCATGAAATATGGGACAGAATAATATTTCATTGTTAGCACATGGTTTTTCAAACCGTGAAGCTTCTATGGTAGCCTAGAAAGTGGTGCACTGTTTGAAAAAGCATGCATTCAAACTATGAAGCATGAATTAATTAATCATAATTTTTATTTTTATGACATGAAACACCTCTAATTAATCTAATTATACTTTTTTTGAATTATACTCTCAACCTAGGAGTCTCTAATTAGAGATTTTGGAGGCTCCTTGCCTTATGAAGTACAAATATTTTGGATCTAACAGCATCATATCAAAGAATTTGAAGGTAATTGGTCATTATTTTTAATTTTTCATTGTTCTTCTAGATATGAAACTTTATTCTTGAATGGAACCTTGTATTGGGGTTTTCAATTCTATATCTAAGGATTTTGACTTTATCTAATTGGGTTTCTTATATATCCTTCATGGAATTGGGATTTATTGCCTAGATATTCATTGATCATTGTTCATTATTCAAGAATATTTTTGGTAAGTGTTTCCTCTCTCTCACATTTTTCTATAATTGAATAATTGGATATTATTATTTTAAAATTCATGTATCAGGGTATCTCATTTTCTTATTTAACCCTTGGAACTTCTTATATTGTGGATCCCATGTGAGTGTTGATTTTCTAAGTGTTTCAAGGAATGTAGTTTCATGGCTTGGATTTGTTCTACAAACCTTGTTTGTTCACTCCATGAATTTTGTTTCTAAAATGGTTAGAAAAACTATTTTGTGGATTTATCTTGAATATTTATTTCAAAATGGTTTAAAAGGAATGGCTTGTGAAATGTGGTGGTTTTGTTTATGGATTTGAAAATTGATTTCTCCCTATGGTGTTGTTAAAGGTAGTGGTTTTAAAACATTATTTAAATGGTTCCAAATATTAAATTCCCTTTGAATGATATTGATATGGTAAAACCAAATATGATAAAATATAAGGTAGAGATCCATCCTTGGGGATGAAATCTTACCCCCTAGACCTATTATGATAGGGTAATTTGTGCACCGGTTTTCCTAAGTTGTAGAAAGTATCCACTATATGGAGTTAACTCTTTCCCCCTAGACCTGTTCTTCTAGAGTAATGTGCACACCAAGTGTCCTACTAATCATATAAATTGTATGAGGATCCTCACGGACCTAGAGCTAATGTTATCCTATGGGAAATTTTTACCTTTTTTATCCTTAAATGTATAGTTGGAATTTTTATAAAAACCATTTGAAAAGTAATCTTGTTAGTATGTTTTTTAAAATATTAAAATGGTGGATTTCCATTTTTTGAAATGAATTGTTTAAAATTACATCTCATTCCTTTTCTTTATTTATTTATCATAATTGCTTTATTTTTTAAGTTTTCTTATGAAAAACTTTGTGGGGTCCTATTGGGCTTGTTTTTATCATACCTTGTATACACCTTTGGGTTTATGTAGATCTTTTTTGGTCTTATATAGGTAAATTAAAGGTGTTGCATGGTGGTGGTGGGTTTTTTCATTAGCAAGGTTTTTGATTCTGGAGGTGACTGCATGTCACTTAGAGTTGGGTTTTCATATTACTTTTTCTTTGTCTATAATTGTGGGTTTTTTACACCAATTTTGTCTCACTTTTATATCATTCCCATTGTGGGATTGTTTTTTGGAATACCAACATTCACTTTATTTTATGTTAACCAATTTTATTTTATTTTTGTAAAATCATCCCCAAAGAAAATTCTTAATTCCCATGCACTTTTCACCAACCCGTTGAGATTGGGAATGCCCTTAAAGTCATGTAATGATTGGATCAGGTTATAGATAGTTGGGTAATATGGGTTGGTTCATGAAAAATTAGTATCAAAGGAGGTTTTTTTGTTTTCATAATTGATATTCATTTTGGGTTGTCTTAGAAGATAGGAGATAGGAATGTGAGAACATAAGGGGTTTTTTATGAGTGAGTTTCTAGATAGTTATCATCATGACAATCCTTAAGTTGCCATAGGTGGTCAGGAAATGTGTATTTTAGGATTTAAAGTGTTTTTATCCCAATATTTATTTTTTCTATTCCTATTTATAATTCTAGTTAACTTATATTATTTTAATTTATAATTGATCCTTGGATCTCGTATTATTTTTTCACTTGTCTGATGATGTGTAGTATCATTCCCCCCAGAATACATCAATTGAATTCTTGGGATGGTAATTCCAAAAAACCATAGTAGAGAAACCCTATTGTTTATCAGAATCTCATCAAAATAATTGTGTTCATGGTCTGAGCTATGGACCAAGGTGTGGAACCTTCCCCTGTATAGGCTATAGAGACAAAAAATAAAAGGTAAAAGTATTGGAATCAAGCTTAAGAGTTTCTTCACTAGAAACCACTATATTTTCAAGGGATGAAGGATCCTCAGATATGGAATTTTATATGGTAAATATTGAAAGATTCTTTGAATTATTGGATATCCCTAATTCCATCAAGGTGAGGTGTGTTGTCTTAAATCAAGAAGGATTGAGTAAAATATAGTGGGACTCAGTTGTTTTGGAATAAAAGAATGAGATCTTGGAGTAGAAAGTCTTTAAGGCCATATTCACAAAAAATTATACCTAGAGTCTTTTACCCTGGTGAAATATATGGATTTACTCACCCTTGAAAAAGAAAACCATACATTTATGAAGTACACTAATTTATTCATTGAGATCACTCTGTTTTCACATGAGGTTGTGTCTAATGAGACGATAAAGTCTTGGAGATTTTATATGGTTATTCAACCTTATATATGATCACAGGTATTCATGCTAAATCTTTAAACCTATACCTAAGTGGTGGATTGGGTGATGATGGTGAAGATTAAACTATATGGTAAATCCATGCTAACCAGAGTTCCTTCTCCCATTGGTGGTAGATCTAGTGTACATATTAAGGATAAGAGGAAGTATAGAAAGTTTCATAAAGGAAACAGTGATGGTGCTTCATATAATCCTTTTTCTACACCATCATTATCAATTGGTGACTTAAATTGATATCATTGTGGCTAGATGGGGCACATGATGCATTTTTTGTATTGTGCCTCCAAATACCTACAACTCATGTGGACGTTGTGGTCACTTTCAGAATTTATGTTAGGATTTTTCTTCTTATCACTCTAGAATAGGATCATCAGAACCTAGAGGATATACAACACAGTAATATGATTCATAGACAATAGGGTTCCATCCATAGGCCTCCGGAACGAAGCAATTACACACAGTTGAGGAGTTTCTAATGGAAGTTGATGCAGGTCTTGAAACCGCAAGAGGTACAATTTATATTTCTTCAACTTTAGTGACTATTTTATTTGATATAGGAACCTCTTGATATTTCTTATCGACACGTATAATGGATCTTTTAAAACTTCCAATTGGACTCATGAAATTCTTTATAGAATTGGAAATGCCTCTAGGAAATAAGAATGAGTATGGGTCTATATTTCCCTCATGCTCTTTATTTTTATGAAAAGTCGAGATAGTTTGTGATTTTTAGGTTTTTTATATAGACCTAGTGAATGTTATTATTGGGATGGATTGGTTAATTACTCACAAATACCAAATCGGTTGTTACCATTAGCTGGTGTCCTTTACTAGCCCTGATGGGAACTCCTATGTGTTTCTAAGAGAATTGGACCTGAGTTATGATCAGGATGGGCCTCCTCCTCTAGATCTTGGTATGTTGATGTATTTTTCTACAGTTTAATTGGGTCAAATATCTTTTATTAGTGATATTACTATGGTATTTAATGAATTTTAGGAAGTTTTTACACATGAATTTTCTAATTTTCCCCCAAATATAGAGGTATATTTCTCAATTGACATAGAGTTAAGAACCCAATCGATATCAATACCAGCTTATTACATGTATCCGGTTGATTTTAAAGGGATTAAATTCCATATGTATGATTTGATATCCAAGGGTTTATATGACCGAGTGTTTCACCAAGGGTATACCCTGTTCTCTTTTCCAAGAAGGTTGATAGGACTCTCCGCCTATGTGTGGACTATCAAAAAATAAATCAAGTAATGGTAAAAAATAAATATGCCTTACCTTTCATTAATGATTTGTTTGATTAGTTGAAAGGGGAAAATTGGTTCTCAAAAATTAATCTTTAGTCTGGTTATCACCATCATAGAATCAAGGATTCAGATATTCCAAAGAACACATTTAGGAGTAGGTATGGGCACTTTGAGTACCTCATGATTCTGTTTCTCCTAATTAATTCTTATATAGTCTTCATGAAATTGATTAAACATATTTTCCACTAGTATATTGACACCTTTTTCCTGGTGTTCATGGATTTCATTCTATTATAGTCAAAGACCAAATAAGATCATGCGGGTCACTTGAGACATGTTTTTTTAATCCTAAGGGATCATCGCCAGTATGAAAAATTTACAAAATTCTAATTATGGATCCTAGAAGTTAAGTTATTGGGACACGTGATCTCAGAACATGGTATCTCAGTTTATCCAGAAAAGGTTATGGTTTTCATGTCATTTGAAGTACCAAAAAATTTATTTGAGATGTGAATTTTCTTGGGTTTGTAAATATATTATCATCAATTCATGAAGTATTTCTCAAAAATTTCATCTTCTTTTACCACTATCACCTAGAAGGGGATGATTTTCTTATGGGACTCAAAGTTTCAAGAATCCTTCAATGATATAAAGCAACATTTTACATCATCACCGATTCTAACTCTACCATAGTCCAATTATGGTTATGTGGTTTACTACGATGCTTCGAGAGTAGATTTGGGTTGCTTCTATATACAAGGAGATCATATTGTGGCTTATGAATCACTTTATCTTCAACCAAAAGAGAGGAATTACCCCACTCATGATTTGGAACTTTCATTTGTTGTGTATTCCATTAAAAGTTGGTGTCACTATATTTTTTGGGAGAAATTTATTGTCTAATATTATCATAAGATTTTGGGATATATTTTTTGTAAGGCCCCGACCCCAGTTTCTCGGAGTTGGTGCATTATTTCATTACATTGGCATGTTTATAAGAAAGTAGTGTCCTGAAGGACCAAGTATTTTAGTAGTTTTGGAAAACCAGATACATACATTGGTTCAACATTACAACTCGATATAAAATACAACATATAAGTTTAATTGTGAACATCCAAAACTCTAAGTTTTTTCCTGCAGGTCATTAATAATAAACTTCTTCATGTCTTAAGAAAATGAAACATAAGAAATTGGTGAGCTTAGATGCACAGTAAGGGTAAATAATACAGTAGTAGATATCATAAACATAAACATTAGGCATGGTGAATAACTAAAAATGAATTCCTTTAAAAATAAACTTGAACACATTATGGTAGGAATAATAGATGAATAAATAATGCCATAATAAAGAATAATCATAGGTATTATACTATTCGAGTAATCACATTAACTTTCAATCACTAGTTTCATAATTATGGAATGCAAAATTTGGGACATCATAACCATATCGTCAAGGCCTCGTGCCAAGACCATAAATATCCATTTTTTCAAGGCCTGATGCCAAGACCATAGTTTGTCTCATGAAACCTACCGATGCACCGAAGGGCTATAGTGGTCCTCACCTAAAACTTAATAAGTCCAATTAATTACTAATATGAATGGGGATAATATAAAAAACATATACATTCATATTGAAACTAGCATATGAAATGTAAAAAACTTTCCCCATACATTAAACATAAACACTAACCATTCGAAGTAAATAGGTGAATGGTGTCAAGATAGAACATTAACATTAAATATAATCAAAAACCCTTTAACAAAATATTTTATATGATATCATAAGATATAAACCTCTATGAAATACAAGATTCATCAAAGGATGTCGACATAAATAAAGATACTTTTAAATGAGACCATTAATAAATTCATGAGGAAATAATCATTAAACATTCCAAAGTGTCACATACCACCTTGAAACATTAAAATAATAATCCATTAGAATATCATGAGAATAAGTATACTCTTGATATGATATAACAAGGGGAATTACATATACCACATGCAAGGAATAAGTGTTGAACAAGGCATATATCTCATAAAATTTAAATTGAGATGAGAAAAATCTATTTTACTTTAGAAAGAAGAGTTCTTTTGGAAAATAATTTTTATTTGTCATAAATCAAATTTTAAACATGTATATCCCATAAAAGAAAAGTTATGGACATTGATATTACATTTGAGGCATAAATTATGTCCCACTGAAGTGAAATCATGTAAAAATTGTTTTTAAAGAAGCTTTAGAATTAAAACATTTTAGTGGTGTTTAAGGAATTCATTAAAGAGATTTAAAAGTGAAAAGGCATGTTTGCTTTCATAAAACCAGAAATGAACCAAAATAGATTTTTCATGATAAAATTTTTAATTTTATAAAGATAAATCTGGCTTAAACATATTATAGAGTGGACTTCAAAATATGTAATAATTTGAGAAGTTCCTTGAATCAGGCTTGCATTTTGGAAGAATTTTTGAAAGATTATTTTAAAACATGAAACTCCCAAAAAAATAAATAAGTATTCTGATTGGAACACATATATATAACATTCACACATAATTTATGAGGATTACATAGGAATAAATAATAATTTCATTGAGGTGATTAGAGAATAAGATCAACCCAAATTAAAATTGAGGTTCGGGTAGAAAATACTTAAAACTTTGTAATTAATTGAATCATATGCCCAAAAAATTAATAGTAATCAAATGATACATTGAATATAATGAAAATAAATGGATTAATGGTATGAAACATCAATGTTCAGTATACATACACCATACACAAGTAGTAGTAGTGAATACGAAATATCCCGCAAAAATGAAAGTGAGATGAAGAAACGCTTACCTTAAATTCAAAGGTGTTCTCCACTTGATCTTAATGACCCAAATAATAAAATTTAGGTTAATTAATTAATAATTCAAAAACCTCCTCTCCAAGTAATTGATTTATTATAACCTTATTAATTTCATTCATGGCCTTTTTTATGGGTTAAAAGTTTTAATTTCATTGTTCGGGTCTATTTGTTTCATGATCAGTATACTTATGTACATGAACAGAGAATCATGTAAAATTAGGATGGTTGTCCAGAATTGAAGTTATATGTTATTATTTAACATCCATAAGGTTACATGGTTGTAAATTTTATTTGGTTACTTGGATTGAAGATGAATCATTATATAAATTATTTAATGATAACTGTTTTGTTTAATTGGCGGTTTTTGAACACAACGAACTCATTTTGCTTTATAAATCAAAACCGTGTGTACAAAAAGATTCCAGAACCATAGATGAGAAATAATACATAAATTATAGTCTGTTTCAACCATAATAATGGTTTTATGACCATAATTGAAGACGGTAATAGAAATTGAAAACCCATCGTCCTTGAATGTGGTAAATTAGCACATCTCGGATGGTGTTTTTTACTACTAGCATAAAAGAAGGGTAAAGGAGAGATGATAATAAATTATTCCATAATCATAAAAAAATTAAATTACATGTAAGGTACTGGAGTTTTCATAATATTTTGATGAGTAGAGTTGAGGATAGAAAAGAAAACAAATGAACATGAAAAGAAAGTAAAACAATTGAAAATAGTTATTTACCTATTAAATTAATCTTCCTTGAGAACCTCTTTAGGGGAGAGGATTTGGTCTTTTTATGAGACCAAGGGATGATGGATGTGGGGGATTATCTTGGGATGGAATCTGAGTAGAATTTATACAAGTAACAAGGCTTGAGAGGAGTGAAGAGAAGAGGGAGTGAGGGGGGTTTTATAGTGGAGGAGAGGAGTAATTTTTGAATATCTTAATCATTATTTTATTATTTTTTCTCAAGACTAGAAATATTATTGATTCTTGTGATTGATAATAGTAATATGTACATGTGAGTTCTAAAAAAGTGGTCTTACATAATTCTTACATCACCTATGACTTAATAAATCATTTATTTAGTATTTATCATAAATTATCGTATTTTACTATTAACCTAAAATTGAAGTATTTTAGAAAAATACAAAAAAAAATCACCATAACTGTTTTTTGACATGTAAAATCCAAAAATAAAGTCCATTTTATCAAAATAATTTTCTAAATATGTGAATTTTAATTTTTAAATAAAATCATTATTTAATTGAAAAATGCATATTTTAATTTTAAAATTGATTTTGTAATACTTTCATAAATTAACCAAGGAATCATAAAATTATCCCAAAATAATTGGAAAAAAAATATTTATATAGGTACATAATTTATGAAAATGAATTTTAAATCCATTTATTAATTTAAAACTATAATTAAATATTTATCACTCACAAAAATACCAATACTTAATCAATAAATTATAAAATGTTCTATTTCATTTATAATGTGCCTGAATTTTATTTATACATCCATGGGTGAGGTTACTATTCATAAGGGTATATTACTATTCATAAGGGTACATTATTATTCATAAGGGTAAGTTACTATTCACCAAAAAATAAATTGATTCTGTCAGACTCCAAACATCACCCTGAACGCAACCGTGTATGTGAGATTTTTGAAATTTAAAACACATAAGTTGAAAAATTATGTTCATTGGATTGGTTATAACAGTGCAGTTTTGTAGAGACTCAGTGTTTCCTGAATTCAATATTAAATTTATTTGCTTATCCTTGGGGTGTTACATTCTACCCTCCTTAAAAAAAATTCATCTTCAAAAATTTAAAATTTAATTTCGAAAGTTAATGGTTGATACTTGAAAATTACCTTATGGGAAACCCACATCAGAAATATGGTTAAAATATATTCTTAATAAGAGGGAAAGGGAAATGCATCAGTTACTAAAAAACTATGAATTCTAATTAGACAACATGGTCATGGAAGAATAATAAATCCATCATGTTCTGATGGAAAGTGATAGATAACATGCTTAGATGAAAGATCATTACCACAAAACCATAAACTAAAGTTATGAAAAATCTCATTGATATCATGAAAAAATATGTTAATAGGGAAAAATTATTTAAGACTCTTTTCCTAGAGTTGATGAATTATTCCACTCTTATAAGAGTACAAATATATGCTTCTATTTCATAAACACAACCTTATCCTTTTTTTGTTCCTTGAACTATCTATACTTCATATCTTAGCACATGTTGCATCATGTAGTGACATTAAACTCTAAAACCTTATACAATGATCAAATTAAACCATTTTATAAATGGTTTAAATTTCCAAAAGATCATTATATAATACATTAGAATCATTCTCATATCCATCCTTGTTAGATCCATGTACATGAGGTCCTTAGAAATCTTTATTTTGTTTAGAACTCCATGATCTATCTTTGTTAATGCATCTGCTACTTTATTTTCCTTTAATCAATATGAAGCAGTCCTAAATTTTCACATTACAAACATGTGAATATCTTCATCATGTGTCCTATTTAAATATGGTAATAACTCAAATTACCATAAAACCTTATTGGAAAACATGAATTTATCCTTACACATGCTATTGGATATATTTCTTATATCCAAAAATGTTGTAAACTCCATCAATGATATCATAGACCACTTGTCGACAAGTTAATAATAAGTTTTGAGGTAGTCGATACTTATCCAAATAAATAATTTCTTAATAATTATCTTAATCATCAGGAATATATTTAGGGTTGTTTTTCCCTCAATTGTATACTTTCTCAAGATATTAACTTTCTACTGAGTCACTTATCCTTGGTAAACTTCATCATACAACCTCAAAATCTTGATGAAATAGTACTATAGTACAATCCTCATATATTCCATAATTCTTATGACCAGTACATTGTTGATAAAATATTCAAATGGCATGATTCTTGATGAGGCATATTAATCATTCTACTTCATCTGTGGTAGCATCATAACTTGATCATTTTCCAGTATCATCATTTGGGGTATATTCCTTTGACTCTTGGGACATTGATTCGCATAGTATCCCATCTCCTTGCAATTGAATAATTAAACATTGGAAACCTTTTTATTACCCTTTCAATCATGAACTTAGTTTCCTTTTTCTCTACACTTATAACAAACACCCATTCCCTTCAAGCATTTACCAGGGTGATTCTTTCCACGGTTATCACATGTGGTAAAACCCTTCTTTCCCTTATTCCCTTTATATATATTTTTCTCTACCATCCTCTTCTTATTTTACTTCCCTTTAAATCCATAGGAATCATATAATTTTTTACATACCTTCTTAACACATGATACTATTTCCTCATATGATGAGGACACGTGGAAGACTATATTCCTTTGAAAAGATTGATTAAGACCATGAGAGATATGCTCCTTCTTACTATTTTCATCATGTGTATTGGTGAAGTTCTCATTCCTTTTTCTTGGTACCATTTCTAACCAATTCCATATACTATATTAGCTCATAAAATTATGACCTTTCTATAACTATAAACATGGTTAGAACATATCATAAATTTATGCATCATAAATCCTAGAACCATATACTTTGGTTACTTTGGAAGAATAAATCATTCATAATTGTATGTAAGAAAAAAAATGTTAATTATCCTAAGCATATCCCCCAAGAGTGTCAAAACAGTTGCACAGTAAGGCCTATTTTCGTGTACTAGGATACCCCGGGTCAAGCCTGAAACTCCTTGTCAGAGTTGTTACTCCTAGGTACATATGTGCCAGAACCACATCCACTTTTAGTATCTAGATAGGAGTTTATTTTCTAGAAATATCCACATAATATATTCCTTACCAAAATTATAGGACATTCTGGTATGTTTATCCTCATGTTCTACATTAGGGTTTTATTCCCTAATCTACATTTTCTAAATCTAGTTTCCAAGTTTTATACTAAACTTTCTTTGATACCTACTGTAAGGCCTCAACCCCAGTTGCTTGGATCCAGTGCATTATTTCATTAAATTGGAATTCTTACAAGAAATTTATCTCAAAGGACCGAGTAGTTTAGTAGTTTTGTAAAACTAGATACATACATAGGTTTAACATTAAAACTTGAAATTAAATACAACATATAAGTTTTATTGGGAACATCCACAACTCTAATTTTTTTCCTACAGGTCATTCATAATAAACTTCTTCATGTCTTGAGAAATTAAAACATAATAAAGGGGTGATCTTGGATTCTCATTAAGGGTAAACAATATAGTAGAAGATATCATAAACATAAACATTAGGCATGGTGAATAACTAAAAACACATTACTTTAAAAATAAACTTGAACATGTTATGGTAGGAATAAGAGCTGAATAAATAATTCCATAATAAACATAATCATGGGTATTCTACTAGTTGAATAACCACATGAACTTTCAATCACTAGTTTCATAATAAGGGAATGCATAATGCAGGACATCATAATCATACCGTTAAGTCTTTGTGCCAAGACCATAAATATCCATTTTTTCAAGGCCTCATGTCAAGACCATAGTTTTCCTCATGAGACCTACTGATGCACTAAAGGGCTATAGTGGGCCCCACTCGACACTTACTAATTACAATGAATTCCTCATATGAATGGGGATAACATAAAAAAAATACATTCATATTGAAACTAACATATGAATGGTAAAGAACTTTCCCCGTACATTAAACATAAACACTAACCATTCGAAGTAAATTGGTGAATGGTATCAAGATAGGACATCCACATTCAATCTAATCAAAAACCCTTCAACAGAATATTATATATGATATCATAAGATATAAATATCTATGAAATAAAATATTAATCAAAGGATTTTGACATAAATAAAGATACTTTTAAATGAGACCATTGAGAAATTATTGAGGAAATAATCCTTAAACATTCCAATGTGTCCCATACCACCTTGAAACATTTAAATCATAATCTATTAGAATATCATGAGAATAAGAAGACTCTTGATATGATATACCAAGGGTAATTACATACACCACATGTAAGGAATAAGTGGTTAACAAGGAATATATCTCATAAAATTTAAAGTGAGGTGAGAAAAATCTATTTTACTTTAGAAAGAAGAGTTCTTTTGGAAAATCATTTTTATTTGTCATAAATCTGGTTTTAAATATGTATATCATATAAAATAATAGTTAAGTACATTAATATTACATTTGAGTCATAAATTATGTCCCACTGAAGTGAAATCATGTAAAAAGTGTTTTTAAAGAAGCTTTAGAATTAAAACATTTCAGTGCAGTTTAAGGAATTCATTAAAAAGATTTTAAAGTGAAAAGGCATGTTTGCTTTCATAAAACCAGAAATGAACTAAAATATATTTTTCATGATAAAATTTATGATTTTTGAAAGATAAATTTGGCTTAAAATATATTATATATTGAACTTCAAAATAGGTACGAATTCGAGAAGTTCCTTGAATTGGGCTTGCATTTCAGAAGAATTTTTAAAAGATTATTTTAAAACATGTAACTCCATATAAAATAAAGAAGAATTATGATTGGTACACATATATAGAAAATTAAAACATAATTTATGAGTAGTATATATTAATAAAAATAATTTCATTTAGGTGAGTAGAGAATAATATCAACTCAAATGAAAATGGAGGTTCGGGTAGAAAATACTTAAAACTTTGTAATCAATTAAATCATATGCCTAAAAATTAATAATCATAAAATGATACATTAAATATCATGAAAATAAAGATATTAATGGTAAGAAACATAAATGGGTAGTATATATACACCATACACAAGTAGTAGTAGTGAATACAGAATATCTCACAAAAATGGAAGTGAGATGAACAAACCCTTACCTTAAGTCTGAAGGTGTTCTCTACTTTATCTTAATGACCTGAGTAATAAAATTTAGGTTCATTAATTAATAATTCCAAAACCTCATCTATAATTAATTGATTTATTATAACCTTATTAATTTCATTCATGGCCTTTTTTATGGGTTAAGAGGTTCAATTTCATTGTTCAGGTCCGTTTGTTTCATGATCGGTATACTTATATACATGAACAGAGAATAGTGTAAAATTAGGATGGTTTTCCAGAATTAAAGTTATATTTTATTAGTGAAAATCCATAATATTTCATGTTTTTTAATTTCATTTGGTTACTTAGAGTTAAGATGAATCGTTATATAAATTATTTAATGATAACTGTTTGGGTTAATTGGCAGTTTTTGAACACAATGAACTCATTTTGCTTTATAAATAAAAACCATGTGTACAAAAAGATTCCAGAACCATAGATGATACATAATAAATATATTATATTCTGGTTCAATAATAATAATGGTTTCATGACCAGAATTGAATATGGTAATAGAAATTGAAAACCCATTGTCCTTGAATGTGGTAAATTGGCACATCTCTGATGATGTTTTTTACTACTTGCATAAAAGAAGCGTAAAGGAGAGGAGATAATAACATATTCCATAATCATAAAAATATTAAATTACATTTAAGGTACTGTATGTTTTATAAAATTTGTATGAGGATAGGTGAGGATAGAAAAGAAAACAAAGGAACTTGAAAAGAAAGTAAAAGAAATAAAAAAAAAAGGAGTTTGCCTCTTGAATTAATCTTCCTTGAGAGCCTCTTTAGGGGAGAGGATTTGGTATTTTTATGATACCAAGGGTTTCTGGAAGTGGGGAGGATATTGGTAGGATATTTGATCAGAATTTAGACAAGTAACAAGGCTTTATATGAGTGAAGAGAAGAGGGAGTGAGGGGGATTTTATAGTGGAGGAGAAGAGTAATTTTTGAATATCTTAATCATTATTTTATTATTTTTCTCAAAACCCACAATAGTATTGATTCTTGTGACCAAGAATAGTAATATGTGCATGTGAGTTCTAAAAAATTGGTCTTACATCATCCTTACATCACCTATGACTCAATAAATCATGTATTTAGTATTTATCATAAATTATCGTATTTTACTATTCACCTAAAATTGAAGTATTTTAGAAAAATCCCAAAAATTAACCATAACTATTTTTTGACGTGTAGAATCCAAAAATGAATTAAATTTTATCAAAATAATTTTATAAATATGTAAAATTTAATTTTTAAATAAAATCCTTATTTGATTGAAAAATAAAGATTTTAAATTTAAAACTGATTCTGAAATACTTTCAAAAATTAACCAAGGCCTCATAAAATTATCCAAAAATAATTGAAAAAATATATTTATTTAGGAAAATATTTTATGAAAATTAATTTTAAATCCATTTATTAATTTAAAACTGTAAGTAAATATTTATCACTCACAAAAATACCGATAATTAATCAATAAATTATAAAATGTTCTATTTCATTTATAATGTGCCTAAATTTTATTTATAAATCCATGGGTGAGGTTACTATTCATAAGGGTATATTACTATTCATAAGGGTGCATTACTATTCATAAGGGTAAGTTATTATTCACCAAAAATTAAGTTGATTCTATCAGACTCCAAATATTACCTTGAACATAACCGTGTATGTCATATTTTTAAAATTCAAAACACATAAGTGGAAAAATTTTGTTCATTGGCTAGGTTATAAAAAAGTGTTGTTTTGTAGAGACTTAGTCTTTCATGCATTCAATATTAGATTTATTTTTAAATCCTTGGGGTGTTACATTTTTCTCAAAAATATTTGAATCTTTGACAGAGATGATGGGTTGAATACATACGGACATTTAAATTTCACATTGCCTATACTCTAAGAAAGGGTAATGTAGTTGTTGATGTTGTTAGCAGGAAGTTACCTTCTTATGTTGTGAATTAAGTAAATGATGAATGGAACTTGATGGTAATCTTTACACAAATTCACTTAGGATCTAGGGAGGAGGAGTCTAGTAATGTTCTATATAGTGTTCATTTTATATCATATCTCCTTGAGATGATTCTCTATAAGCATTAATAATACAATGAATTCATAAATATCAGAGATTATTTATATGTTGCAGAGACCATCAATGAGTTTTGTCTCTCCATGGAAGGTATTATTTTCTTTAGAAACCAGTATGTTATTCCATCGATGATGAGAAAGGTCATATTGAAGACTTATCATCATTCATTATAGGTTATCTATCTGAGTACCACAAAGATGTTTTATGACATGAAGCTCAATTCTATTGGCCTTGTATGGAATAATATATAGATGAATTTTTATCTTGATGATACACATGACAATAGATATAGGCTGATCAAAAAAATCCTTTTGGTTTACTTCAGCCTCTCCCCATTCCAACATGGAAATGGAATGAGATATCAATGGATTTAATTGTTGGTTTACCTCAAACTCCTAAAGTAAAGAATTCTATTTGGGTGGTGATTGATTAGTTATCCAAGTCGGCCCATTTTATACCAATTCATGGCACCACTAAAGTGAAATACTGGTTGAATTTGTATATATAAGAGATCATAAGGTTAAATGGGACTCTAATGACCTTTGTCTCGGACCTAGACCATCACTTTATCTCATGGTTTTAGAAGGGCCTCCCGTAGGGAATAGGGACTCAGATCAAGTTAATCACAACATATAATCACCATAAATATGGGAAAACATAAAGGGATAATAAAATTTTGGAAAATATTATCTATGAAAATGTTTTATACCTTATATGTTCTTAGGATATCCATTTGAGGATGGTTTATTTTTCTTAAAATAATAGTTACCAATCATCCACTAATATGGAGCCTTTTGAAGCTTTATATGGACAAACCTGTAAATCACTTCTTTATTGGTCTGAGGTTGGTGAATCTTACTTAATAGGACCAAGAATTTTTCAATAAACAACAAATAAGGTTCATTTGATTATCATTATGTGGCATCTCAAATGTGGTAAAATTATTATGCATATCATTTTCATCATCCTTTCTATTTTTCATTCAGTGATCAAGTGTTCTTAAAATTATTACCCTGGTTGGGTCACTAATAGCTCATATGGAAAGGTAATCTTGCTCCTAGATATGTGGTACCCTTTGATATCATTAAAAAAATTAAAGGTGGATTATCTCTTGGATTTACCACCTCATTTTTCTTTGATCCAAAATTTTTTACATGATTCCCAACTCAATAAGTATCTACATGTCTCGTATCATGTTCTGAATTAGGAAGACCTCTACATAGAACCTAATCTTTCAGTGAATGAATAAGCATTTTTAGTTGTTCATTCTCAATTAAAGGTTCTACATGGGAGTTATATACTATTTTTCTGAGTTCAATAAGATCATTGTTATGATACTCACAAGGCATAGGAGCAGGAGTCTTTAATGAGCAGGCAATGGCCTCATCTCTTTGTGGATCAATATTCTTCAACTTATATTTCTAGGGGAAAAATAAATATGGTGGGGAGAATTTTCAAATATTTGTGTTTATTTATGGCAATTAAATCCCTTTATTTTGACCATATAGTGTTTTAGGCATGTCTTGGGTAGTTTTAGGGGAAATTTTGGTGTTTTTATAGTTTTTTGGGTCTGTGTGCGGTTGGGTGCACAGTTAAGGAAAATCATGTAGGTCGTCCTAAGAAACCATGAAACATATTTTAGATTTATATAGTAGGGCACAAGGTTAGGAACACAGTTATTTAAAATCTTGATAAAATTCTCCTCAAACCATGAAACATGGGAGGCATTTCACACGATTGGTGCATAGTTTTTCAAACTGTGTGGCCAAACCATGCAGCTTCTCCAGTATCCCAGAAAGGAGTGAAATATTTTACAAACTGTGTGACGTAAATTAATTAATTCAAATTTTTATGTTTAAGACCTAAAAACCTTTGTTTCTCATCATTCTTCTTCTGGTGAATTAGGATCTTGACCTAGAATCCACTTAGATATTTTGGAGTTTCCTTTCCTTCCAGAGTGTGAATCGATTGGATTCAAGGTCATCAAGTCTATGAATTAAAGGTAATTTTTTGTTCTTTTTTGTTCTTGATTATTCTTCTAAATATACTCCTTTATTCTTGAATGAAACCTTAGATAATGGAAATAGATTTTGGATCTAAGGGTTTTAAAATGATCTAATTGAGTTTCTTATGGATCCATCATGGAATTAGTATTTATTTTTTGGATATTCATTAATCAGTGTGCGATCATCAGGAATCGTTATGGTAATTGTTTCCTCTCTATCCTTCCATTATTGAATTTATGAATTGGATATTATTATTTTATAATTCCTAGATTAATTTCTCTCCTTGTATTCTTGAATCCTTGGTTCTTTTTTTCTTGTGGATCCCATGCGATTGATGATTTTATGAGTGTTTCAAGGTAGGTGATTTTACGACTTGGACTTGATATACGGACCTTGTTTTCTTCATCCTTGAATTTTGTTTATAAATGGTTGGAAAATATGCTTTATGTCATGACCCGTCCCCCTAGGGCCCGTGTTGTGACTACCCCAAGGCCGCCTTCCATTGGCCAGGGGCTAGCGACTAGCACCAGAAAGGCATATCTATTTTAACGGGAAGGAATTAACTTTAAAACTTCAAACACACAGTCCAAGAACACAATAGGAAGAAAACTAAAAAGTAAAACTATATAGTAAAAGTGTGAGTACTATAAGTAAAGGGGGTCGGAATAAAATCCCAACTGAGAAAGTACATCTACAAAAGAGAGAAATATCTTGTGTTCATCAGCCAAGGATCCTACCTGAAGGGTAGGTACAGCTCACGATCAGTAGTCATTGTGGCTCGTCGCATCAAATGGTCCCCCTATGAGCACCATCTAGTCCTAGATCCCTCGGCCTCGATCAACACTGTCTATCATCTGCACAAGACACAGTAAGGTGCGGGCGTAGCCCGTGCAGGGGGTGAGTATAACAATACTCAGTAGGGACCCCAAGACCCCCAAAGGTCTCCTAGAGTTTCACAAGGAAAAACCTCAAAGAAAGATCTCAATCACAAAGCATGAAGTAGTAATCAACTCTACATAGGTATATTCTAATAAATATACCTAAGTTATCAAAATACACTCGTCTCATACATGAGGAAATATAAGGTTCCAACTTTTAATCCATTTGTACAACTGTTCCATGAGGGAAGAATACCACTAAGGTAACACCACGAAGGTAACACCATGAAGGTAAAAGTACCACAAAGGTAAAGACTTAGCTCACACTAGGTATAACTTAAGTAGAGAAGTACAGATGATTAGATGTATCACTGGATCATCTTATTCTATTGAGAGCCTTTGCTACTGACCCACATAGGATCGGTAGATGCTGACCCATATAGGATTGATGAGCGTTGACCCACTCAATATCGCTGAGTTCTGACCCACATAGGATCGATATATGTTGACACACATAGGATTGATAGATGTTGACCCACATAGGATCAATGTTCTTTCTTCACGTTACAGCCAGCCACTAGATTCTCTCACTAAGCACGCTTGATTTTGGGAGGATCTGCTTCTAAATCCATCGGTCATACCTCAACTACCACTAAGTTCTATAAAGAGGTATCCCAAAGGACGGCCATGTCGTAAGGGTTCCAACACAATAGACGGAACGTCAATCAGACGTCCGGTCTGTGACTTATAAGTGTTTTAATATCAAGGGCCCAGTTGGATTCAGGTTCGATCCAACCCGGCCGTACTCCAACTTTCTCCAAAACTCAACTGGGCCTGGATGGGTCTGGGTCTGGTCCGGCCCGGTTGGACCGACCCAGCCCGACCCCGTCTGGGCCAACCCAACCCGGTGTGGGTCAACCCGACCCGGACCAGGCCGAACCAGCCTGGTTTGGGCCATGGATCATCCCGGACCGCCTAGGTGGTGCGGCCCGATGGGCTGGCGCGGCCCGGCCCACATAGGGGCGCGGTCCGCTGGGCTCGCGCGGCCTGTCCGACGAAGGGCGCGGTCTGCTAGCTGGGGACCTCCCTAGCTGGTGCGGGGGGAAAACAGATCCCCCCATTTAAAAGATAGAGTAGCGGCACCACGTGGCACTTCCAAGCCGCCCACAGGACCCACAGGGAGTGGGTCCCGGCCCTACATCGCGGCTTCCGAGCCACGACCATCATCAACGGCGCACGACGGTGCGTCGTTCGCCTCCACTCGTGGTTGGTCAGTGCTAGCCGTCGATGTTCGCCATAGCCCCCTTCACTAGTGGTGCACGATGGAATGTAGCCACCTCCTTCCCGGCCGGTCGGTGTCAGCCGCCACCATCACCCCCGCCAGCACCGGTTACCGGCGTCGTTGTGCCGGTGCCGCACCGGTGGTATTCTGCGGGTCACCAAGCAAGCTCCGGTGGCCCATTTTTTCATCTGAAGGTATCAACAGCCTCCTCGGGATGCCCGCTTCATCACTTGACCCTCCGTTCTGGGTTCCATCCTACCCGAATAAAAAGTCCACAAAGAACGCATAGATCAACAAAGTAGCAGAGTGTCTAGGCCTTGTTCCTTTAGCCTGTGCCCTCCGCGTTATCTTGATAACATGAGGGAAGAATAAGATTAAATAATTCTTTTAAAACTAAACCAAATAAAAACCCTACCTTAATATTGTTGGAGAATGTATGTGTTTGAGGAAGAGTCAGTGTTCGTCGTTCCCACAATAAGCCTCCAACGACACCGCTCAATCATCGTTCTTTGATTCTTCCTTCGTGAGGGGATTTTTTCTTCCTCAAGAATCCTCCCAAGATCAAGATTTTCCAACAATTTTCCAAAACCCCATGTTAGATTTTAACTCTCTAACATGTGATTAAGAGGTTCATTAATTTGTGTAATTAATGAGCCTCATTAATCACACGAAGGGTGGTTAGACAACCATTGTGTAACTGGGCATTTAATGTACTTAATTAAATTCATGACCACACCTATGGTCCCCACCACAAAACTTAAAAGTTAGGTGGAAGGATTTTTTAAAAATAAAATAAAATAAATTTATTTTATGTATTCATCCACGAAAAATGAAAAAACAACTTTCCTCCTCGACCCACTGCGGTCGAGGTTAAACCTCCCTTAAGTGAATCCTAACGCTGCAAGTTCAACGATGCCCTCAGATTTCAATTTTGAGCACCAGTTCAAAAGTTAGGATTTTCCACTCACACGTTTACTGAACATACATTAAAGAAAGTTCATAAATTCATTTCGGG
The DNA here is from genome assembly GCA_963277665.1 of Viscum album. NCBI lineage: Eukaryota > Viridiplantae > Streptophyta > Magnoliopsida > Santalales > Viscaceae > Viscum > Viscum album. Next base: position 1,122,163,109 of record OY728120.1, read on the forward strand.
CACACTGGGCCTTGGAATCACACGCCATCAATTTTTGCAGACTTGTAATAATTTAATATAATTAAAAAAAATACATGGAAAATCTGGGTCTTTACATTCTCCCCACCTTAGGGATTTCCATCCCTAAAAGCCAAAACATAGAATAAGGAAACAAATGGGGGTACTGAGCATGAATCTGAGCCTCCCTCTCTCATGTGCTCTCCTAGAGGTTCCCGTGCTTCCAGCGAATGCGTATCAAGGGTATCGATCATCCACAAAGGACCCACTCTTGACGATCCTCAATCTCCACTGAAACCTTTGTAAATATCACCTCATCATCAAAGTCCTTCTCTCCCTAGTCGATAACATGCGATGGATCATTCATGTACTTCCTCAGTTTCGACACGTGAAATACATCATGCACCTAATGTATTTGTGGGGAAAGAGCTATGTGATATTCCACCCTTCCAACTCTGCTGATAACCTAAAAGGGTATGATGAAACTCAGAGATAGCTCGTCACCCCGGCCAAATATTTGCAAACCTCGTCGATGTGAGACCCGTAGGAAGACATGGTATCCCTCCTAGAAATCCAAAGGTCTCTATATCTTGTTAGCATAAGACTTATGTCTACTCTGTGTAGTCTTCATCTGCTCCAGGATGATCTGTACCTTCTTAGTGGTAGCTCGTACCAACTCTGGACCCATAAGTGCTGACTCCCCTGGGTCTGTCCAGCATAGAGGTGATCTTCACGGTCAACCGTACAAGGCCTCAAATGGTTCCATACTTATGGTGGAGTGATAACAGTTGTTTTATGTGAACTCCACCAAGGTAAATTAATCCTCCCAACTGCAGCCAAAATCTAGGACGCAAGTACAAAGCATGTCCTCTAGTGTCTGAATGGTCTGCTCCTTCTGACCATCCGTCTATGGATGAAAGGCGGTGCTCAATCAAAGATGAGTCTCGAACACCTCCTATAATCCCTTCCACAACTAGGATGTAAAACGTGTGTCACAATCAAATATGATCATCGATGGCACCCCATGAATTCGTACAATATTTTGTACGTAGAGGCATCTCAAGCCCTCTACTGATCCCTACTCTCGGATGGGTAGTAAGTGGGCCAACATGGTGATTCGTTCAACGATCACCCAGATGGAATCATGTCCCCTAGACGTATGTGGTAGTACTGTCATGAAATCCATGGAAATTCCATCCCACTTCCACTCTGGCACCTCTAGTGGTTGTGCTAAGCCTGCGGGAACCTGATGCTCAGCCTTCACTTGATGACAAGTGAGGCATCATGAAACAAATTTTTCCACTGCTTTCTTCATCCCTGGCCACCAGTGCTAATGTCGTAGGTCCTTGCACATCTTCGTCACACCATGATATACCACCAGAGGGGACGTGTGGAACTCCCTCAACAACTCCTCCCGTAGTGCCAGTGGTACCATGGTGTGTCCTCTAAAGAGGATGACATGCTCCCCGCCTTCAGAAAATCCATCAGGTGCATGTCCTGAGGATATCTGGGCACATCAAGCCTCACAGCCAATTTCCCCAAGTTGTGCCTCCCGAAATCGCTGAAGAAGTGGGGGAGTGATATTCATAGACTATAGGTAAGCTACTCCATCTCTATCAACAAATGATATCTGCAACACAACAAGCTACTCTGTCACCTCACTCAGTATTTGTAAACCAGACCTGTTGAGTGCGTCTGCCACTACGTTTCTCTTCCCAAGAGTGTAGACTATCTTGAAGTCATAGTCTTAGAGGAACTCCAGCTATATCCATTGTCTCAGGTTCAGGTCCTTCTGTGAGAAGATATACCTGAGACTCTTATGATAATAGTAAATAGTAAACTATTCACCCATCAAGTAGTGTTGCCACATCTTCAAGGCTAAGACAATTTTTGTTAGCTCTAGGTCATGGGTAGCGTAGTTCTGCTCATGTTATCTCAGCTGTTGTGAACCATAAGCGATCATTACTTGCTCCTGCATCAAGACACATCCAAGTCCTATCCTTGATGCGTTGCAGTAGACTACATACCCAACACCTTATTCTAGTATCCTCAAGATGGGAGCACTTGTTAGTCTCTACCTCAGCTCCTGAAAACTCTATTGGAATCTCTCCATCCACATGAAGGGTTGTACCTTCTTTGTCAATGCTGATAAGGGTGCAGCAACTCTGGAGAAGTCAAGTACGAATCTTCGGTAGTACCCAACCAAACCCAGGAAACTCTGCACCACGTTCACACTCCCGAGTGGCTCCCAAGAAAGCACAACCTCTGTCTTTTTCGGATCCACTCCAACTCCATCCTCCGAGATAACGTGTCCCAAGAAGTGGACCTACCGTATCCAAAGCTGGAACTTCGAGAGTTTACCATAAATCCAGTTCTCTCAGAGTGTATCTAGAACTATCTGAATATGATAAGTATGCTCCTCCTCCATCGCTGAGTACACAAAGATGTAGTCAATAAAGACCACCATGAAGTGATCAAGGTATGGCTGGAAGATCTTGTTCATGAGTCACATAAACACTACAGGGGCGTTGGTCATGCCGAATGGCATAAACAAGAACTCATAATGTCCATAACGACATCTGAAGGCCGTCTTATGCACATCCTTATCTTGTACCCTGAGCTGATGATAGTCTGATCTGAGGTCTATCTTCGAAAACCAATGAGCTCCCTTCAGCTGATCGAAAAGATCATCAATCCTCGGAAGTGGATACTTGTTCTTCACAATCACCTAGTTCAGGCGTCGATAGTCCACACAGAGTCTCAAAATACCATATGCCTTCTTGGAAAACAAGATCGGGGCTGCCCATAGAGAAACACTGGGCCTTATGAACCCCTTCCTCTGCAAGTCCACCAACAAAACCCGTAACTCACGAAGCTCCGTGGGAGCCATCTGATATGCTGTTGTAGATATCGGTGTCGTCTCGGGGTACAGGTCAATGTAAAATTCCACCTCTCTATGAGGAGGTAATCTCAGAACATCATCAGGAAAGACATCAGCATATTGGTTCACCACTACAGGATAGCTCGGACCCTCAACATCAACTGATCCAAGGGTAAGGCTAGACAACTAATGAGTGATTGGCTGCACCCTCCTCCCAGTAAGACCATCCTGTGTTACAAAGGTTCCTTTCTCACTAGTGAATGAAAACCTGGTCCCATCCTCATGGACGCACCATACTTTGTGCCTAATGCAGTCAATCTGAGCATAGATTATAGATAACCATTCCATACCCAAGATGACGTTGTAAGGCCTCAACACCGCTACTAGAAGATCACAGCCTAAGCTCTTGCTTCCTAGAGTAAGCTCACACTGCTAGCACCAGTGTGTAATCATCGAATACCCTCTCGTATGGGTCTCTATCCATAAGGATTGAGACAAAAGCTCCACCGGAATCTCCAAGCTCCGAATGAGGGTCGTGGCAATAAAATATTGACTGGAATCTATGTCTATAATTACAAAAGATAGGGAGTAGTAGACACAGATCATACCTCGAATCATCTCTAGAGCGTCATGGTCGTAGGCCTTAGCCTCCTAGAGCTGATCTTGTCCCTATACAACTGCTCCCTATGGTCAGGGTGGACCACCTAGAGGTGGTGGCAGTAGAACCTCAAATCATCGCCCACCTCCTGTTGCACGACCAGCTCCTCTGCCACGTCTGACTGCTGCCTGTGGACCTCCCCAATCAAATCTATGTCTCCACCTTGGTGGTCCCTCGACCATCTATTGGTCATCTGTATGATGGGTTGGGCAGTCGCAAGTCATGTGACCCTACCCACTGCATGAGTAACAATGTTTTCTCCTCATATGTCCTCCTCTATCCCGTGAACCCCACACCACTAATCCTATATCCTGAGTTCATCCACCAAAAGGTCTATCTCACTTGGGCCCCTGCATCATCCTTCTACTGGCTATTACAGATGAATTTGCTACCTGAAGTCCAGTGGTGGCTCTCATTTTCGGTGCCTGCTCAGCTATGAAGCACTCTATAAAAATTGCTCGCTCTAACACCCCAGCCTATGTCGTAATGCGGACTGATATCATCGATGATCTGATATCTTGTCAGAGAACCTGCTCAAAGGTTCGGGCCCTGAAGAAAGGGTCATGTACCATGTCAGTGGATTAGCTGGAGAGATCAGTGAACCTCTCCGAGTAATAGGCCACGGTCATGCTGCCCTACTGTAAGTGCAGCAGCTCCTGTATACACACTGAGCGTAGAGCAGCTAGGAAAAACTCTACTGTAAAATGTCCCTTGAATTCCACCAAGGTGAGGGTCGCCTCGTTATGTATCTGGAGTGGTAGACTCCACCATCTCCCAGCTACTCCCTGGAAGAGAACGGTAGCTAAGATCACCATCAGATTAGCTGGTGTCCCAAATAAGCGAAAAAATCTGGCTATAGCCTCCAGCCAATCCTCAGCCGCCTGCGGATCTATCTCATCTCGTAACCTCTAAGGCCTCTAACGCTGGAACTAATGTAGCGTGCTCATTTAGTGTGTAATATCTTCTAGTGGGGTTGGTGGAAATGGATTCCCAATGGGTAGTGGTGTTGTCGATACACCACCCGATGGTACTATTGCTGAAAGAGGGCCTTGCATCGAAGTCTCGTTGCTCGGTGGTCCGTCATCACAAACTCTCACTGGAACCTTGGCTGGCTATCTACATGGTGGAATCCTCAAAGAAAATAGATGAACCATGATCAATAAGTTTTACCTGGTGAGCTGACTCGAAGAGATCATAAGAAAAACTTTTTGAAAACACACGCAATCAGTGTTTTCGTGCACTGAGTCAGAAATCAGAATTCAGGGTCCTGGTGTATGGATACGTCGGCCGCCACACCAACATTGGATTCCCTAAACTGAAAATGACACTCGTAACACTTAACACTATTACCATATTAAAAATATCATAGTCTTAGTTCTTCGGTAGAACTGAATCCTATGATACCACTTTTTCACGACCCTTCCCCCCGGGGCCCGTGCCGTGACTACCCCAATCCCACCTTCCATAGGCCAGGGGCTGGATACTAGCACCGAAAAGTCATATCCCTTTTAATGGGAAGGAATTTCCTTTAAAAATGCAAACACATAGTCCAAGCACACAACAAGAAGAAAACTAAAAAGTAAAACTATATAGTAAAAGTGTAAGTACTGTAAGTAAAGGGGGCCGGAATACAAGCCCAACTGAGAAAGTACAACTACAATAGAGAGACATCTCCTGTGTTCATCCACCAAGGATCCTACCTGAAGGATAGGTACATCTCACGATCAGTAGTCACTGAAGCCCGTCGTGTCAAATGGTCCACCTCTGAGCACCGTCCAGTCCTGGCTCCCTCAGCCTTGATCAATGTTGTCTATCGTCTGCACAAGACACAGCAAAGTGCGGGCGTATCCCATGCAGGGGTGAGTATAACAACACTCATTAGAGACCTCGAGACCCCTGAAGGTCTCCCAGAGTTCCACAAGGAAAAACCTCAAATCAAGACCTCAATAACAAATCACGAAGCGACCATCAACTCTACTAAGGTATATGCCCATACATATACCTAAGTTATTAAAATATACTCATCTCATACATGAGGAAACATAAGGCTCCAACTTTTAATCTATTTGCACAGCTGTTCTATGAGGGAAGAATACCAAAAATGTAACACCATGAAGGTAACACCACGAAGGTAAAAGTACCACAAAGTTAAAGACTCATCTCATGCCAGGTATAACTTAAGTACATAAGTACAGATTATTAGACGTATCGTTGGATCATCTTATTCTGTTAAGAGCCTATATTGTTGACCCACACAAGATCGGTAGATGCTGACTCACATAGGATCGATGAGCACTGACCCACTGAGGATCGCTGAGTGATGACCCACATAGGATCGATAGATGTTGACCCACATAAGATCGATAGATGCTGACCCACATAGGATCGATGTTCTTTCTTCATGTTACAGCCAGCCATTAGATTCTCACACTAAGCACGCTTGATTCTGGGAAGATCTTCTCCTCAAGCCATCATTCATACTTCAACCACCAAGAAATTTCATGAATAAGTATCCCAAAATATCACCATGTCATAAGGGTTCAATGTGACAAATGGCGCGTCAATCGAACGCCCGGTTTGTGACTTATAAGCATTTTAGTACCGAGGGCCCAGTTGGATTTGAGTTCAATCCAACCCGGACATACTCCAACTTTCTCTAAAACTCAAGTGGAGTAAACCAAAAGGACTGTCTTGTTCCAAGGATTTCAGTTCCATAGACGGTTCATCAAACGGATGTCCGGTTTATGAGATAAGGCCCTTTAAGCGAATATGGGCCTAGATAGGTCAGGGTCCGGTCCGACCCGGTTGGACCGACCCAGCCCAACCCAGTGTGGGTCAACCCGACCCAACCCGGGTTCGACCCGGCCCAGCCTGAACCGGCCTGGGCTGGCCCGGTTGGGCTAGGTCGCTACGGGCTCAGCCCACGGAGGGGCGCGGCCCGCTAGGCTCACGTGGCCTGGTCCGCTGAGGGTGCAGCTCGTTGGATGGGGCTCGCCCTAGCTGGCACGAGGGTGTAAAACGGCTCCCCCCATTCGGAAGGTGGATCAGCGGCACCACATGGTGCCTCCAGGTTGCATGCGGGACCCACAGGGAGTGGGTCCCAGCCCTCCGTCATGGCTTCCGAGCCGCGGCCATCTTCAACGGTGCGCTGCTCGCCTCTGCCCACGACCGGCCAGTGCCGACCGCCGCTATCCTTCACGGCTATATGTCGCAGCCCCCTTCATCGGCAGTGCGCGACAACGCGCTACCTCCTCCTTTGCGGACAATTGGTGTCGGCCGCCGCCATCACCCCCGCCGGCACCGGTTACCAGCACCGCCGTGCCGGTGTCGTGCTGGCGGTCTTCTGCAGGTCACTAGGCAAGCTCCAGTGGCCCATTTTTCCATCTGAAGGTATCAACAGCCTCCCTGGGGATTCCATCTTCACTTCTTGACCCTCCGTTTCGGGTTCCGTCCAACCCGAATAAAAATTCTGTGAAGAACGCATAGATCAATAAAGTAGCGGAGGGTCTGAGTCTTTTTTGGTTGGACCGCGCCCTCCGTGTTAGCTTGATAACATGACGGAAGAATAAGATTCAACAATTCTTTTAAAAATAAACCAAATAAAAAACCTACCTCAAGATCATTGGAGAACGTCCGCATTTCAGGAAGAGTCAGTGTCCGTCGTTCCCGCAACAAGCCTCCAACGATGCCACTCAATCGTCGTTCTTCGGTTCTTCCTTCATGAGGGGATTCCTTTTTCCTCAAAAATTCTCCCAAGATCAAGTCTTTTCCAACGATTTTCCAAAACCCCACATGAGAGTTTAACTCTCTGACATGTGATTAAGAGGTTAATTAATTTGTGTAATTAATGAGCCTCATTAATCATACGAAGGGTGGTTACACAACTATTGTGTAACCGGGCATTTAATGTCCTTCATTAAATGCCCGACCACCCATGTAGTCCCCACCACAAAACTTAAAAGTGAGGTGGAAGGATGTTTTAAAAATAAAATAAAATAAAATTATTTTATTTATTCATCCACAAAAAATACAAAAACAACTTTCCTCCTCAACCCACTGTGGTCGAGGTTAAACCTCCCGTAAGCGAATCTCAGCGCTGCAAGTTCAACGGTGCCCTCAGATTTCAATTCCAAGAACCGGTTCAAAAGTTAGAATTTCCCACTAGCACGTTTACTGAATGTACCTTAAAGAAAGTTCAAAATTTCATTCTAGGCACACTGGGCCTTGGAATCACGCGCCATCAATTTTTGCAGACTTGTAATAATTCCATATAATTAAAAAAATACATGGAAAATCCGGGTCTTTACAGTTTATGGATTTATCTTGAAAATGGATTTTAAAATGGTTTTAAAGGCATGAATTGTAAAATTGTTTGGTTTGGTTATGGTTTTGAAAATAGATTTATCCCTTTGGTGTTGTTAATGAAAATAGTTTTAAAACATGATTTGTATGGTTCCAAATATGAAACTCTATTTGAATGATCTTGATATGGTAATCCTGACTATGATCAATAATGACGTAGGGATCAATCATCAGGGATGAACTCTTACCCCCCTAGACCTATTCTATTAGGGTAATGTGTGAACCAGGTTACCAAAGTTATGGTAATTATCCACTCTCAAGAGTGAACTCTTACCCTCTAGACATTTTCTTCTAGGGTAATTTTCACACCAGGTGGCTTACCGATCACATAAATTTTATGAGGATTCTCACTGAACTTGTTCTAATGTTATACTACTGGAAAGTTTTACCTATTGTTATCCTTGAAATGTATATTTGGAATGTTTATAGAAATGATTTGAAAACCGGGCTTATTGGTATGTTTTAAAAACTGCTAAAATACTGGATTTCCATGTTTTGAAATGAATTATGTAAAATTTTATATAATGAATTATATTAGTTTATTGAGTATAATTAGTTTATTTTATAAATTCTACTTATGAAACACTTGGTGAAATCCTTCTAGGAATTTTTTGGTCACGCCATACATACACCTTTGGGTGTATGTAGATCTTTTTTGGTTTGATGTAGGTAAAAGAAAGGCATCATAGGGTGGTGGTGGTTTTCTCATTAGTAAGGTGTGGGAGTCTAGAGGTGACTACAAGTCACATGGATTTGAGATTTTGTAGTACTTATGATTTGGTTATCATTTTGTATTTTGTATAGTTTTTTTGTACCACTTTTTTATCCTTCCCATTATAGACTTGTTTTTGGAATACCAACATTCTATTTATTTCATGTTATCCTATTTTATGATCTTAGTGTAAAATCATTCCTTGAGGTAATTTTTGATAACCATGCACTTGTCTACAGCCTGTGGGGAGCAGGAATATTCTTTAGTCCATGTTAGGATAGGCTTGGGTTCCAGATAGTTGGGTAATCCGAGTTGGTTTATGACACAAGACGCCACCATGTACCTGTTACCCTACCACCAAGTACCTAGTGTTACTCCTACAGCAACACATTCTCTTTCTCACTCCTACTTCCCACCATTCATCACTGATTCTTTATAAACTCCAATGTTTTACAATTTAATAGATAAAAAACAAAAATTTAATAGAATTACTGACTTTTAATGATGAGGTTTAGAAAATATTTTCTATAAAAAAGATTTTATATATTAAAAATAATATTGTTAGTATTTATTGGTATTTGATAGTTTATAGTTGATAGTTATAGAGTATTCAGTTAAAACCTCAAGACAGAGTATCGTAGTTGGGAGATCAAACATTTATTCTTCTACTTTTCTTTCATTTATTTCTTTTAGCCTAAATATTTCCTTCTTCTTTGTGTGTGTATATGTGTGTGTGTGTAGATCTAGGTTTTACTGTTTTCCAATTGTAGTTATGATTTATTTTCAAGATTAAAGATTTAATTTTTTTTCAATGCTTTATTTCCTTTGATTACATTATAAGTATTTATTTTAATTTAAATTATTTAAATTATAATTTATATTTACATTGAATATTACTAATTAACTCATGAATTATAAATATAAATTTAATAAATTTTAAATAAATTAACTACTTAAAATGAATATATTGAATCTTTAGGTCATGTATGAGTTGAATTTTTTTATTTATCTTAGTTCTAGAGTCCATTGTTTGACCTAACTTAAAATTAAGTTAATAATTGTTAAATCACATGTATAGAGATTAAATATTAAATATTATTTTGTTTTTATTGTGAGTGGTGTTTAAATGGGTTGAAGATTAATCTTTATATTTGAAATTTGTTTTTAGGAACTTTAGTTATGAATTAATGATTTCCTTTCTATAATTAGCTTTCATTCAATATTTATTTTCTAATACATCATTTTAAATATCTCACTTTCCCACTCCGTTTATATAGAAAAACTAAGAAAAATCAATAATATAACTTCCTTGAGAGAGGAATTACCTGAGGTCAGAATAATGAAACATTAGTGTGGTTATGTTAATAATTGAATATTGTGTAATCTTGTGAGAATAAAACACACCTATGATAATTTTGGAACCATTGTCATATAAATTTATTAAGGTTATAAATTTTCTTTATTTTATCATTTTTTGTGTCATTTGAGAATTAATTCATCAATTTATTTTATTATTTGTAGCACTCAAATATTTCTTACACTTTTTTAATATTTTTTCATTTCCTATATCTTTATTTTCATTTCCATATTTTTACTATTATTTTATCAGATAAATATTTCTATTAGACATTTTTATATTTATTGATTTATATTGTTATAAAAAAAAATTCTTGATTAAAAAATATTTCAAAAGTATTTTTCTTATATTAAAAAATAATAAAGTATCCAAAAAATAAAAAAATGAATTGTTTTTTGAAAATAATAAAACTAAATAAATAATTTCAATTATATCAAATAATTCATATAAGTACTCCACTTTGAATTAAGTCTTTATAAGCTAAGAAATGGAATTATTCTCATTACTTCTTTAATTTATTCTTTCATTACATCATTTCTTTTTAATTTATTTTTTTCCTTTAATTTTATTTACTTGTGTTATTATTTTGTTTCTATTTTTTATATTTTCTTTCTTATTCAATTTTTATTATTAAAGTTAGTGGTTGAGTGTTTTAGTTGTCCTTATCTTCCCTTTTTTTCTTTTTATTTTCCACCAACCCAAAGACTCATAATAAACAATGAAAGACCTTGTAAGAGTGTAATTTTTTCCAAGTAGTAAATATTTTGAGTTTTTACAATCATATAGGATGATGAACCTGGTAAATGAATTAGAGAAACTCAAGTTCATTAATTTTTAATCTTTTTTCAATTGATGAGTGGAGTGAGTGAACATTAATATTGATGTATGCCAATGAAATTTGAAATAAATTATGAGATTAATTACATTACTAGATTATATAAAAGGAGAAATATTTATAGAATTTACATACTTTTAAAGATTGAGGATTTTAGAGTTAAATTTTTTGTTTACATAAGTGATGTTATTTAAAATTTAATTATTTTGAAATGTTACTTATATATTTATTTTCATTTCATTTTTTGTACTCCCCTTGAGCATGAGTACATGTTCATCCTTAAGTATGGGGAAGTTGATATTTACCATTTATTCATCACTGTTATTTTTTATTTATAAATATTTTAATTTTTTTCATATTTTAATGTGAATTATTAAAGTACAAACAATTTAAAAGTAAAAATGTTTTTTTTTGTAAAAAAATAGTTTTATGATTTTTATCTATTTTAATATTTATTTTTTAATTTTATTAAGTTTATAATTAATTAATTTTAATATTGATTATTGAAATTTTTATTTTTTTTAAATAAAATATTAAAATCTAAGAAATGTTCTACAATTTTAGAAAATGTTATGTGCTATTTGTTCTACCATTATGTATTTTATGTTTTGTGATTCCAAATTATTTCTTAAATTTTTTCATGTTATGTGTTTATATTATATATGTAAATAAATAATAAATGTTTTGTGTAAATTTTATACCTTTTATTTTTTTAAATGTAATGTTTCTTTATACTTATGTTTTTTGGTTATGGAATTCATGTTTTATTGAAACCATGCATGTTCTAACACCTATTTAATTATGTTATATATTTTTTTTTTGTATAATTATTTTTAGTTTGGGATATTTTCTATGTGGTAAATTTATCTTTAGATTTTATTATATATGTATAGTAACTAATAATCATTCAAAATTGTAAGTTTTTAATAATACATGTTTTCCCATGGTTTTCTATTTTTACTTATGTTTTTGCAGAACATGTTCTACATGAAACTTCCATATTCAATGACAATTTCATTTTGTTTTTTTTATTATTTTTATAAAATTATTTTTAGAACATGTGGTGTGATATTAAATTTATCTATGATTCAATTTTCATCAAGAACATAATTATATATGCCCCAGCATCCTTTGGCATGCATCATCTAGCTTCCAACAATAACTCACCCACCCCTCCAGCTTCCAGCAACATATCTTCTACCCCAGCATCCTCCAGTTCATCTCCTCGAGTGACTTGTCCACCCTAACTCTGACCTTGTATCAGCTTCAAATAAAAATAATAAATAAATAAATAAATAATGTAAAAAAATATTTAAAGTACCATGTTCCACATAGATCATTCATTTTTTAGAATTTGGTTAAAGTATAAATTTTTTTTGTATAGAACAACCATATTTTATGACTATTAAATTGTGTTCTTTTTATCATTTTTGTTAAAATGTTTTTATTTTGTGTTGTACATAATGTGGTGAGTTTTTGTTTGAAATTTATTTTAAATTAATGTTATATATTATTTTTTATAAAAAAAATTCACCGAGGAAAAATATAATTTGATACATGATTTAAATAAATTTATATTCTAATAAAAACTCAAAGATCTGTGATGATTTTCTTTCATTTTGTTTATCATTTTTTAATTATTATTTTATTTATTTTATTCATTTTAATTTTTACTGATATTTATTATTCTTATTTTTTATTAATAACATTAAACTATATTTTATTTATTTTTAAATTTTTATATACATCATTGAATATTTTTTGTGCAAAGAATAATTTTTCAATGTCAAATGTTCAATGGTTAATTTTTTTGTTCTGTAAAAGTTTTTAATCTATCTAATGTTTTAAGGTGATGTATATTTTAATATTTTATTTTTCATATATAAATTAACATTTTACATTCTTATTTTACATAAATTAGATTTAAATTATATTATATTAGCATTCAAAGTATCATGTCCAACATAAAATATTTTCTAATCCTTTTTAAGAATAAATGTTCTATGGTGAATTATTATTTTCTATGTTTTCTCTCTTTCAATTTTTTTGATGGTTTTGTTATTTTTTATTCGCTAATATAGAATTTTCCATATATATTAATATATTATATATCTGGTTTACATAATTGATATTTTTTATAGTTAATAGTTTTGTAAAGTTGAGTTATCATAATATAGAATGTTATGTGTTAGTTTGTTTTTGGTTATGGTTTATTCTTCTAAAATTTTCATGACTCGCCCCCACTTGGACTCCACCTAAGTTGGAAATGAGTTCAAATGTGGCCCCCAAAAACCTGAATTCAATAGGCTATGATTTGGTGACTATAACTAAGTGTATATCATCACACATATATGGAAGGCATTATCCTTTTTAAATGAAAAATCTATATAACCATGAATAATAAAATACATTATCAAAAATAATACAAGAATAATGTATATCAATAAAGTTCATGTTATACATAGCCAACCCAAAAATAGAAAAACAAACACATGGTTTATCAACTCCTCTATACTTGAAGAAAGATGTAATACAATTTTCCTCCACTAAAAAGTATCATGTTTCCAAAGCTAAGGTCACCTGACACCACCACCAACTCTGAAGACAATATGAAAAATAGAATATATAAATAAAGGGTGAGAATATAAATATACTTAGTAGGTTCCTCCCCAGAACTATCATATGTCCATGTGAAAGAAATATGCTAATGAATCCATGTATAGAATAAATAAAACAAAACAATAAATCAACAAGAATCTCCCAAGAGTCAACCATTCAACCACTTCCATTCCATAACACATAATCAAAGCCTTCTATAACACAATACATTCCTCATCACATACTACCACACAACCACTTCTATAACAATAACCACCACTAATCCACATCCCAAACCAGGAATTTTTTCACCCATAGGGACCTCACTGTAATATCCTCATGTATTTTACCACCTATAGAGACCTTACTAAATATCACTACTACACAGAAGTTATCCGCCCAAAGGGAACTCGCTAAATACTTTACCATTACCAAGTAATTATCCACCAACAGTGAACTAATTAAATAACTACATCACCAATTGGTTATCATCCTGTAATAAAAAATTTACTATCTATATCCATTGATTGAGGTGTTGTCCTATTATAGGAACTCTTACTATTTTTTTTAGTATCCACTCTCAAGGACTCTCTCTATCATGACCTACATTGGTTGGGTAGTTGTTCACCCTTAGGGAATCTCACTGTATTACTGGGTGGACACCCTCAAGGACTCTCCCCACCTAAATCAACATCATCATCACCACACATCATATAACCACTATGGATAGCCATATCATTCACACTATCATCACCATCATCCTCTTATTCTTATTCGTCATCACAAACCACTATTACACAACTAGATTAAACATTCACATCACCATAAATTTTTTAAAATGGATTTAATCCCCCTACTATCCTTTTTTTCTATAACCTAAGAGGCCACACATATAAAGGTCCAAGGTATATAATCACACCATATAGATAAACCACACTCCCACACAGGTCTATCAGAATTTGTATTCTGGGATCAAAATTTTGTTTGGGAACTTCAATAAATATATTTAAAATATTCATCATCAATTATCAACAATAATTTCAATCATAAATATAATATTAAGTAATTCACCCATGAATTATAATTGATAAATAACATCAATTCATAATTTTCATATTCATCATCATCGTTCATCATTTTAAATTGATTATTTTCTTCCATATCTATGTCAATTTAAATTTCATCATCATATAATTTTATTTCTATATATTTTTCATATCACATTTCTATAAATATCAATTTCATAATAAGTTTTTATAACAAAATTTCCTCTAATTTCATTTATTCATCAATAATATTATTTCCATGAATTTTGTATTCAATAATCACCTTTCTAATTGTCCATATCATTGAAAAAAATATATATTCATCTTTATATCCAAAATTACAATTCTAATTTATCATAAAATCATATTCTCATATTATTATGTATTATTTATCTAATACATAATACAAAAAACATGATAGATTAACTGGGATTAAATTTAGAAATGAGAATTACAAATCACCTGCTTTGATTACAAGATGAATGGTATTCTTCAATTTTTTGGTGATCACCATAGATTGTTCATCCATAATATTATTATTCATTCTCTTCTATTTTTATATGTCACACCACACCATTCTTACCAAGAGTATCTTGATAGAAAAAGAATAATGGAGAAATGTTTTCATTGCAAACGGAATGATTTTGATCATTTGTTTTTGTGAACTCTATTAAATTCCATACATAATAGAACCACAAAGTCGTTTGTTTCTTTCCTTTTAATTCCTCTCATTCAAAACCCTTTTAATTCCTCTAACTTCCCCTATCAACCACATAACAAAATATTTAGATCTACAATATCCTCTAATATATATCTATGTCATTGAAAACAAAAATATCTCAAATACACATTATTTATTTAATAAACTAATTCCTTTAACATTAACTACTCAAATAATTAATTAATAATATTCCATTGAAACCTAACATTTTTTGGAAAAAACATCTAATAAAATTACCAAATCACCGACCAAGAGTGAACATCACATCACAAATCAGAAGACATTATTAAAATCTCATTATGAGAAATTAAATTACTATTTTATCCTTCTTAGTTTAAAATCCATAAAATCCTACAAAGTCCAAAAATTTAAATTTTTTGGTCTCTATATTACATATTCCTTTAAAATTTTTCTTTCTAGAAAAGCTTCAACCATAAACATAAAAAGGGGAATAACCATAGAAAAACTTTCATTCAAATTTTATTATTATAATAAAATTTTACATTGTTCACCTCAAGAAAAATTAGAAACAAAATAGGATATTGGGATCACATATGTGATTCCCTATCCGATGTGCTTTTTTATACATCAGCATGCCTCCAAAGAACTTTAACTAAGTGAATAACTCACCCATGTATAATTTTCTCCTTATGATCATGAATTTCCACTAGATACCCCAAAAATATTATGTCATTATTGATATCCTTATCAATCAAATAAATCACACATGAAGGATCATGATAATACTTCCTATGATGTGACATATGGAACACAACATGGAAATTTTCTAACTGTGAAGGTAATTGAAATAGATAAGCTACCTCTCCAACTCTCCTCAACTCCTCTAAAGGGATAATAAATCTTGGCAATAACTTTCTTCCACCTCTAAACCATATAGTATTTTTCATTACTCCAAGCAGTCCTTATGCAATCTTGAATAACTTTCACATGCTTCATCATATTTTTTTCTATCACAAACCTTAACACTAAAGAATCACCAAAAACAAACTAATATAGCATTGAAAAACATGATCATCCATATAAAGCCTCATGTGGTCTCATACCAATGGAAGAATGATAACTATTATTATAAGAAAACTCCAAAAATGATAAATAATCTACTCATGATCCTCTAAAATCCAATATACATTCTCTAAACATATCCTATAATTTCTATATAATTTTGTCAGTTTTACCATCAATCTATAGGTGAAATATAGTGTTAAGGTTAAATTGGGTATCAAAGGAATGTTGAAATCCCTTCCACATCCATGATATAAACTGAACATCAAAATTAGGTACTATCAAATTTAGGGATCTATGAAGCTTCACTACTTTCATCACATAATTAATTTTCAAAATATCCACTAAGATAAATTCCTTCATTGGTATGAAATGATCTTACATCATTAATTAATTAATTATAACAAAAATAATGTCAAACCCTTTCAAGGTATAAGGAAAACCCCTAAGAAAATCCATAGAAATTTACTCTCACTTCCACTGAGGAATTTCCAAAGGATGCAATGGCCCCTTCAGAACTTGATGTTCAGTTTTCACCTTCTAGAACATAAGAAATCAAGAAATAAACTCAACTACCACCCTATTTATCTAAGGAAACCAAAACTACCACTTTAAAATATGATACATATTTGTAACACCCAAATGAACTATTGGAGATAAACTTTAGAACTCATGAAAAAACACATTCAACATACTATGATAAATATATACTCTCTCATAAACCACTTCATAACCAAGCTAAAGGTATGCCAACAACTCCATCGGTTTCCATTTCTCACCACAGAACTTTTGAATCAAGGCATCTGCTAACACATTTCCCTTTCCAAGAGTATATGTGATATCAAAATCTTAATATCAAAGAAATTCAACCCACTTTCTCAACCACAAATTCAAACCCTTATAAGAAAAAATATATCTCAATATTTTATGGTTTGAATAAACCAAAAATATGTTCCCTAAGAATATAATGCATTAAAATTTTAAGTGAAAACACAATAGGTGGAAAATCCAAATAATGGGCTTCATAGTTACATTCATTAGGACATAATTGTTGAGGCCCATAAGTGATCATTGTTCACTTTTTCATCATAATACATTCAGAACAATAATAAGATGCATTAAAATAAACTTCATAAGAGGCACCCTCCTTAGGTAATCAAAGAATCAGGGCACTCGTCATTTTATCATTTAAACTTTTAAATGAAACTTGGGAATTCTTCATCCAAGAAAAATAATTCCCTTTATTTTTAAAAGATGAAAATGAATTTGAAATCCAAGAAAACCTGGGTATAAACCTCATATAATAACTATAAAAGTCTAAGAAACTCCTTACATCTGAAACATTATTCAGTGAATTCTATGCTACAATAACTTCAATATTTATTGGGCCCACTGTCACACCATGATATAAAATAACATGAACTTAGAAATGAACCTCATGTGTCCAAAATCAACTCTTATATGTCTTATCATATTACTAATATTCCTTAAGAAACTCCAACACCGTCATGAGATGCTTTGATTGATCCTCCTCTATCTTTGAATAAACGTAAATATCATCAATGAAGCAACCATAAAATCATTATGATAACATTAGAACACTCTATTCATAATCCTCATAGATAGAGTTGGTTTATTCATAACTTTGAACAGCATTAACAAAAACTTGAAATGCCTATACTGGAATTAAAACTATGTCTTATGGATATATTCATCCTGAAACCTCATCTGGTGATATCCAAATTGTAAACTGATCTTAGAAATCAAAATAATCCCTTTTAACTCATCAAAAAAATAATATATCCATGGAAGATGATATTGGTTCCTTATTATTACTTATCTCAAATGATAATAATTTATACACAATGTAAAACTTCTATTTACCTTCTTTTTTAAAAATACAGGAGCAGCCCTCCTTATAAAAAATCATCAATCGAAATCCTTAATTAAAAAATATCCACAAGAACCATGCCATATTATTTCATAGAAATAGGTGAAACACCAGGATATATCTCAATCCCAAACTAAATCTCTCTCCATATAGGAAATTTCATAACCACGTTTGGAAACACATTTTCATAATTCTTTAAAACCCTAGGAAACTCCTCCATATCTACATAAGATGCCAAAAGCATCAAGATCACTAACTGAGAGGTATTATCCTATATATTAATCTTTATCTTCTCCAATAAACACCATATAATCACCATAAAAACTAAATAAAATCACTCTCCTTCAATGAAAATCAACACACCCTTGTATAGAGTATAACCAATCTATCCCAAGGTTAACATCATATGGTTGTATCTATAAGGAGACTAGGTTTTCAAAGAATAAATATTGACACACAACTGGCTCATGACTACACACCTCATCTAGTTTCATTTAATCACTCACTAGTGTAATTAACTCTAGCACCCTCTAAAGATTTTGTACTAGAATCTCTAACATATAAACTAGGGAAAGGGTGATAAATGAATATGAGACACCAATATCAATCAAAATAGAAGCAAGATTGAAGTAAATGAAAATCATAACTTGAAAAACCTTTAGTCTCTCCACTTCTTAAACTTTCATGACATAGGTTTCCCCTCTACCAACTCCTCATCATCATCATCCATGTTGTTTACCTTTAGCTCCTCCCCGGTTGTCTCTCTACTGATCACCTCCATGATTTTCTCTTTTAACACTAGATTTTTTTATGGTACCAATGGCCATTGGTCCTATTATTTTTGTGGAAATTATTGTTAAGGAGGATATAAAATATAATAAGGTGGTATGTCAACTATCACACTCTACTCACACCTACTCTAAACATCCTAAAAAGATGGGAACATGGCATGGAGATGCCTTAAACCTCCATATGAGAAACATCAAAATCCATGGGTCCCACTAGATAGTTGTGTACTACCCACACTAGAGAAATGAAATCATGTTTTCATCCAAATCCCATGGCCTCTCTTGAACCTTTATTTCTTTGAAAATCATGAGAATCCACTTCTAACTCCACTCTAAGAAACACCCTACTCAGTACTCCCCAAAAAATATCTTGTACTCATCAACAAATTCTCTTACAATACAACCTTTTCTGATATCTTTATAAAGTAACTTAGAGAAAATATCCCCAAATACCTCCAGATCTCAGGCCTCAAAGATATTTTGAAATGAGAAGCCCTAAACTTCTCATCGGTTATAAAATTTGTATAATATCATATCAACTTCATAAACTTAACACTAAACTTTTGAACATAATAACTCCCCTCATATATCACCAATGGGTTCTACTACCTCTCAAGAATAAGATTTTATGATAAGATCGCTTTCTTGGATAATTCTATAAATCGATTAAATTTGATCGTAGACACATCATAATCTCCCAAGTATAACATCCACTACTGATGCACTAGACCATGCAAAAAAATCAACACCAAAGGAACATTGTGCTCATCACCTATCTAGATTAACTGAAAATTTATCCTGGCCACCTCCAACCAATACTCAATATCATGATTAGAAATAAACCGTTCATACTTTGGTGACTTTTTCTTTTGAAACTCACTCAAAGCTATCTTTGATGTATGTCTAACCTCTAAGTCTACTCTCTGACACATAGTCACCGCTTCTTATTTCACCAACTCTTATTGAACCTCACAATGGTGGTGCACAATTGGTATAACTCTTAACAACTAAACCAACATCAAATTGGGGATATATATATATATATATACATATGAAAAATTTATAACCACACTATTATATAATTCAGATGTTTAACTTCACTTCCACGGTATTCACCTAAACATGGAAAATCACCCCAAAAAACGATTGAAGAGTCCTCACATAGATTATAGGGGGCCTTCTATGTCAAACTAGTTTTCCTGGTCTACATCACATATGAGGTTCAAGTAATATTATTGCCTTGCCACTTCGGCGGTGGTGCAGTGGTGCAAGGTTGAGGGCCATAGAAATGGTTTTTAGTGAGGTACGGGGTTCGATTCTTGGGATCCCACTCTAAGGGGAATTACCACCTCCCATACTTCACTCGCCTTGTTAGGTCACCCGGTGTCTCGTTGGGTGGGAAGAAGGGCGCAGACCACCTATGTCACAAACCAGCTTGGGTACCCTGGTAACCTGATAACCAAGCCAACTCTGACATATTTCAAAGGGCATTCCCGATCCCCATGGGTCGGCGACTAGCACCTGGCATCTACAACATACAAGTGGGAACGATTTTTTCACAAGAATGCAGAAGAAAAATAAAACAAGATAGTATGCATAACAAAAGAAACTCTACTGGGAGTGAAGTACCAGAATAAAATAAGACATAAAAAGCCCAAAGTACTAAAACCCTAAGTACTGAAATGGGAAAAACAACCCCAAGGTCCCTAAGGACACAACTCACCAAGACCAAAGCTCAACAGCTGGATCCACATCTAAGATATCTCTTCCCTTTGCTCGAACCTGGAAGAAGAAAGTCTACAAACACCCGAAGGAAAAAGTATGGGGTGAGCCTAAGCCTAGTAGGATACCACCAAAAATTCTATAACAGATGCCAAATATAGATTATACAAATAAAATCTTTCAATTTTAAAGTTAACATGTTTGGAAAATCAAAAGCATATTTAAAAAAAACATGCTATGATGGAAAAATACTTTAAGGAAAGGCTTTACAAATGATGGAATATTTCTAAAACAATGGATTAAATAAAAAAAATACATAAAACAATTTCAGTAAAATCAGTAGGTGTGTAAATTAGTTCAAAATCATTGGCATACATTTGCATTTCAAATATAAATAAACAAGCAAGCAACATGGTCATCTGCCAAAAGGTACGATAGTATTAACCAGTTATAGGATTCTGCACTCTCTATGTGAACTCAGCAAAATGTGTATACACACGTCCCTATGACACTAGACAAAGGAGACTTGTCACCAACCCATCGGGGATGTGATCCGCTGTAAGTATGTTTTAGAATGTTGTCTAGAGTGTATCTAAATAACTCACTAACTACCTAAGGTTTGCATGCGCTCTTACATGATGGGTGAACTATTTTAATACTTCTTAAAAATATGATCAATCTCATTCTTCCATTTCAAAAGTTCCAATTTCTTTCTATTTAAAACCAAAATAGGTTTTATTCAAAAACATTACTTTTTCACAAGATAAAACCAATGGGTTTCTATCAAATCATTTTAAGTCATTTTCACTAGTTTAAAATCCATTCAAAACCAATTCCATAATTACACAATTTATTTCCACAATTAAATTCAACAATTTAATTTAAATCATTTCAATCAAATTCACAATTTAAATTAAACAATTTAAATCATCTAATTTCTATAAACACACTCAATTCAATGGAATTGGGGGTTTTCCAAATTTCCATGCCAAAACCATTTCAAATATCTCGATTCACTGGAATCGGGTTTTTATCAATTTAATTGAAAGAAAATTTGAGCAATTTAAATAAATCAAGCAATACAAGGATAATCAATTTGGCTAATCGGAATGGAACCACCTACCTCAAGGTCGCTGATGTCAGCGGCAATGAAAATCCACCCAGTGTGGTTCAATACATATCCTCACAACATTATTATCGTAAGCATTGACACACCAATGCTCAACGTTCGTCAAGGGTTCCTAGAACCAATACCATATATT
The DNA here is from genome assembly GCA_963277665.1 of Viscum album. NCBI lineage: Eukaryota > Viridiplantae > Streptophyta > Magnoliopsida > Santalales > Viscaceae > Viscum > Viscum album. The sequence continues at coordinate 1,122,184,962 of OY728120.1, forward strand.
TTATTTCAAAAGAAAATAAAATATCACATGTGATGACAGTCTCTCTCCTGAATAATTCTCAAATTATCTTTTAGGTTTATCGCATGCGATGATAACTTCTCTCTCCTCGATAATTCTAGAATTATCATTTTGATTATCACATGTGATGATACTTCCACTGTCCTTGATAAAAATCCAAATTATCATTTAAAATATTACATGCGAAAAAAATTTCTCTCATGGATAATTTCAAATTATTGATTAAAATATTAAATGCGACAATATTTTATCTCTCATGGATGATTTCAAATTATCAATTAAAATATTACATGCGATAATATTTTATCTCTCCCGGATAACTATGGATTATCATTTTATGTTAACGCACGCAATCGCAAGCATTATCCCCAAGAATAATTAAAAACCCTATTCGATGAATTTTATCTCTAAATTAATTTTAGAACAGAGGTGGTATTCCGCATAATTATTATTTTTTTAATATATATATATATATATATATATATATATATATATATATCAAAACATCCTTTGACAATGAAATTATTGTTTAATAAAATATTTCATTTATCTAGTGATAAATTCTTCAATAACTGCACTATTGTAATTTCAAAGAAATTATCGATAGATAATTTGTTTTTGTTAAACATCATTTGATAACATGGTGGAATTATAATCGATCATCCGATGAAATTTTGATATGATAATTCTTCATATTTATCTTTCGATAATTTTGACAAAATTATCATTATACAATTCTATATAATTATCAATGATAATTTCACAAAATTATTCTTAGTTAATTTATTTATTAACTATATTTTGATAATCCAAAAATAATAATATTTAAGTAAATTATCAATTGATAATTTTAGGATTATCATTTTATTTAATATCAAACTTTTTTTTCATATCATAAATTATTGAATAAAATGGAAAAGAAAAGAAAATGGTAAAATAAAATAAAAACAAACAATTCACCTTGTTGGTTGGGAAAGGCGCACCAAAGAAGACGGTGGAACCTCTGTCCGCCCAGATCTGCCTTCAAAGGATCCCATGATCATACGTAAGGAGTTTTTGGTGTTATCGGATTCAACATGATCAATCCTGCAAGAAGATATGAAGTCGTCGGCTATTTCAAGAATCTCACGCACATACATCCTCTCAAAATCTAAGACTCATTAATCCACTCTTTAAACTGAAATAATTAATGTGGCGTGTTTAATTCCATCTCATTAAGCCATTTCTGTTTTTAAATCATCAAAAATGGTTAAAATTCAAGATTTTAATGTACCCCTATGCGTTAAAATGGTGGGAACCCATTGAAAGAGAAGATGAATAGTACATAATTCTATTAAAATTCGGATTATTAAATCAAAAAAATTATTTATTTAACTTAAAAATTAAATAACATCAAATGTCTGCTGCACATGAATGTTATGACCTGACTAGGGTAAACACCTCATTCCGGATACAACGGTAGTCTCAGATTTCTCATAGGATGCCCCATTTGAAATATTTTCATGATTTATTAATTAAAAATCAGAATAAATAAATAATTAAAATAAAAAAGTGTTATTTTTGCGAGAGAGGCATCCAAACGCTCGATGCTAACAAATGTTACATCTTGTTTAGGGTAAACCCCTCATTCCGGACTCATTGGTGGTCTTGGATTTTTTATACGATGCACCGTTTGGGAGATACTTAATTATTTTTAATACATAATATATTAAATATTATTTAATAACTTTATCTCATGAGTGAGGCATCCAAAAGTCTGGCACTTTCAAATGTTATACCCCTCCTAGTGTAAACACCACATTTCAGACATAACAGTATGCTCAGATTTCTCATATAACGGACCGTTTTAGAGTTATTCAATTATTTTGAATAAATTGTCCATGCTTACAAAAATATATTTAATATTTTTATTCCATCCTCACTGAGGCTTTGTAGACCTCAGAAACTCATACTTACTCAGTGTTTAAATCCAAAAATATTTAATTGAATATTACGAAGTATTAATTGAGCGTTTTACTATTCCGCAACGTGTTTAACAAAAACACAACATTTCACTAATAAATTGGTTTTCTCATTTAACATAATAATAATTTAACACAAGATGGTTTAGGAATACCTGAAACAGTAATGGGATGTTACAACCTAGCTGACGGATCACTGTGTCGAACCATCGCTGATTGGATTGTTACCATGTGGGATGCTCTGTCATCTCAGCTGGCAATAGCTCCTTCTCGGCCAGGGCTTCTCTAGATGACCTCTTCATGAGAATATGGGTTCCTGGGTGTGGAGGGTTCGAAAAGGTCACTCTCATGGATTCCCTTTTTTAAAAAGAAGTAATATTATTGCCTTACTTTCTATACAACCCTCATTGGTGCCTACTCCAAAATATATCCTAAAAACATTCTCTTCAATAATATTTCTTCATGAACCACCCCACTATGACTCCACATGATCCATAAACACATTATACTTTTTCCATGAATCCAACCTTCAATGGGTCATGGGTTGGTTACTAGCACCAAGGGTATATCGTCACACATATATAGAAAGATTTTCCCTTTTTAAATTAAAACTTAACATCATCGAGAATAATAAAACGTATTCCCTACCAAAATACATGAATAATGTATATCAATTCATGTCATGTCATACAAATCCAAACCATAAATGGAAAAACAACCACAAGGTTTATCAACTCCTTTATATCTCAAGTAAGGTATAAGGTAATCTGCCTCCCCCCAAAAGTCTCCCATGTCTAGAGCTAAGGTCACCTGACACCATTACCAACTCTATCAAAATAATATGAAAAATAGTATATATAAAGTAGGTGTGAGAATATAAATATACTCAATATGTTCTTTCCTAAAACTCTCATGTGTCCATGTGAATGAAACATGACAATGCATCCATGTATGGAATAAAAAACAATCAATTAACAAGAATATTTCAAGAGTCAACCGTTCAAACACTTTTATTCCATAGCACATAATCATCACTTTTTATACCATATCACATTCCTCATCACTCACAATCACACAACCACCACTACAATAATAACCACCACTAATCTACATCCCAAAACAAGGATTTTTTCACCCAAAAGGACCTCACTTTAATATCCTATTGTAGTTATCCACTCATAGGTAACTTACTGATATCACTACTACTCTGAAGTTGTCTACCCATGGGGAGCTCTTTGAATACTCCACCACTACCAAGTAGTTATCCACCCAAAGAGAACTCACTAAATAACCTCATCAACAATTAGTTATCCACCCATAGTGAACTCACTAAATATACACATCCATTAGTTGGGAAGTTTCCCACCCAAAATGACTCTCGCTGGTTTTCCAAGTGTCCACCCTTTGAGACTCTCCCCACCGCAACCAGTATCGGTTGGGTAGCTATCTACCCTCAGGACTCTCATTGTATTACTAGGTGTCCACCCTCAAGAACTATTCCCTCCTTAACCAGCATCATCTCCACCAAACATCATACATACACTATGGTAATTCATATCATCCACACTATCTTCACCATCATCCCTTTCATCATCATCATCATCATCACAAACCACTACCATGCAATTAGCCACAACTTTCACATCACCATCACTCTTCACAAATGGACTCATACCACCACCATCCATTTATTCTCCCACTTAATCCACCGCATATATAAAGGACCTAGGGTATATAATCACACCATATAGATAAACCATGCTCCCACCTAGGTCTACTATAATTCAGATCCTAGGGAGTAAAGCCATGCCACATCACTCACATTCAACATATAATGGGTATACAAAAATACCAAAACCTCATCACATAGCAGTCACATGTAATATAACCCCATTCAACTGATCCACGTCATCTACAGTGCCATTCCATATTCGCACCTCCATCAATTTATGCTAGAGATATCATCTAGTGATTCATTCTCGATTTGAGTGATAGAACCACTGTCAACTCATCCTACTAACAACACACCTCTTGTGCATTTGGCTACACAATCTCATGCCAATATTCCATGGCCTCATAGAATTTGTCACCTCCTTGTATAACTCACTGCCAAATGAGACCTCTGAATCCATAACGTGGCATGATCCCATGTACATATAGCATAACCACATGTACCTCATTGTCACTTCCCCCCTAGCCCTCACAATCACTTTGATACACTTTTCTAGTATGTGGCATGGCCCTCGTGCCAAATAGACACAACCCATTTCAAAGTTCATAAATTTCATCCCTCTCGTATCCAAAGTAATTTCTATAATTTTTTCTATTATGGGTTTTAAATTTAGTATGGGGAAGAAATATCTCAAAAAAATCCACATTAATTATCAACAATAATTTTCATCATAAACAACTCATTAAATAATTCACTCATGAATTATAAACGATAAAAAATATTGATTCATCATTTCTATATTCATCTTAACCATTCATCATTTCGCACCGGTAATCCACTTCCATCTCCATGTCAATTCAAATTCCATCATCATTGAATTATATTTCTATCCATTTCCAAATATCATTTCCATCAATATTGATTTCATAATAATCTGTTATAACATAATTTCCTCTACTTTCATTTATTCATCAAGAATATTATTTTCACCCATTCCATATTCAAAAATCATCTTTCCAATTATTATTGATAATGGAAACCAATCATATTTATATTCATATTCATAATTTCAATTCCAATTTATCATCAAATCATTTTCCCATGTTATTATGGATTATCTACCCAACATGGAATGCACATGTGTGATAGATTTACGTCAATTAAATTTAGAGATGAGAATTATAAGTCGCCCACCATGATTTCATGATGAACATCATTCCTAACCATTCTTCCACAATCTTGTTCTTCATTATCTTCTATTTTGACCCACCACACCACACCATTCTTACCAAAAACCTCGTAACCATAAAATAGTGTTTCATCAGCGCTCAAAAAGGCCTTTATCACCGCTGAAAAAGCATTGATAATCGAGGTGCTATTAAAAGGGAGGTCTATTTTATCAGCGCTAAAAAAACTCTGATAAAGACCCATTTTATCAGTGGTAAAAAACGCTGATAAAAGGCTGATAAAAGTCCAAAAAAATAAATAAATCAGAGACCCTACTTTTAATCGCGCTTGACCCCCTATATATATATTTGTATATTAATATCTATTTATATCTATTTATTTATATATATTTATTTAGTTATAGTTTTTATCCGTATATTTTTTTGTATATTAATAAGATTAGTTTTAAATAGATTTATAAAATATGTTTTTTTATGTGTGTGTAAATAAATAATTAAATACATACATATGTACAACATACATACACATGTATATATATTATATATATGTGTATCTGTAAGTATAATTATACATATTTATATATATTTACATATATTATATATTCATATGTATCTTCATATGTTATAATATATAGACAATATATATCAGTTTGTTAATACAGATACACACTGATACACACATGCACACATTATATAGGTATATAAATATTAATATATTTGTATTTTAAATAAAATGGATATTATAAGGCGTATATATTGAGAAATATACTTTATATGTAAATATGTTTAATTATTTATTTTAGATCTTTTATTAATTTTTTGATTTTTTGTGTCTTCAAATTGTTATTAAATGATTATTACTCGACGATAATTTAAATTATTAATTAATAATATTTTTTAAAATATTTTATAAGTCATTTTTACCAGATACCGTATATATTAAATGAAAATGTCTATTTATAAATATCTAAAACATATTTAAAATATATATATTATATTTATATTAATATAAATATATCTATATATTTATATATCTATATATTGTTTTTAATGAAATGTATTTTTTTTTGAAATATACCATTTATCAGCGCTAGTAATTAAAGCGTTGATAAAGAGCTTCTTTTATCAGCGCTACTAAAAAAATCACTGATAAAATGATACCTTTTTCAGTGACTTTTTTTTAACACTGTTAAAAAATAGCGTTGCAAAAACCCGTTTTTGTGATAGTGTCGTTTTAGTTAAAAAGAATAAAGAGTAAATGTTTTAACAACAAATGAATTTCCCTCAATCCATTATTGTAAGTCCTCCCTTCAATACATAACCACACCATAAAGTCTTTCGTTACTTTAAATTTAATTCCTCTTTCCATGTCAACCATATAACAAAATATCTAACTCTACAATATCCACTAATATATGTCCACATCATCGCCACCAAAAATATCTCAAATCCACGTTAGTTATATGATAAATTGATTCATTTCAAAATGAACTACTTAAATAAATAACTAATAATATTCAACAATTTCGAGAAAAATCAATCATCTTAGAAAATTATCAAATCATCCTCCAAAGGTAGAAGTTGGTGGGTGCGCGTAAATGGTGAGATCGGGCCACCGACGGCCGGCATCCCCGCCGCCGGCCTGAAGCCCCACACAGCCGTCGCCCATGTTCCGGCTCCCCATCTCCGGCCTCCCGTCCCCATCCTCTCCCAACCTCATCCCCGCGGACTCACCATCCGCCCTCGTCGGAGCCAGGGGCACGCCCCGATTCAATCCATCGAACAGGCTCCCCAGCCCGCCATTCGACGCCAGCAGCGAGCTGAAGCTCCCCGGCACCTCCACCGCCCGCCTGTCGAGGGGCTGCGGTGGCGGCGGGAAGGGAAGAGAGAGTGAAGCCGGTGTGGGGGAGGAAGGCAGAGGGAGGCGTTTTTGTGGGTTTGAGGTGGAGGAGGAGGAGCGCTTGGTGCTCTTGCGGCTGCCGCCGCCGCCGCCGGGGATGTCGCGGAGGGCGCCGCCCTTGGTCCAGTAGCGGCGGCAGTGCTTGCAGAAGTGGCGCGGCTGGGATAAGGTTGTAGTTGTTGTAGTAGCAGAACTTTGGGGTAATTTAGTGTGTAGGGTTTTTTTTTTTTTTTTTTAGTTTAATGGGTTAGGGTTTTTTTTAATTTGGGAAATGGGTTTGTTCAGCGCCACTTGGCGCTCAGCAAAATTGAGTCAAAGCGCCACTTCAAGTGGTGCTTTGACCCCACACCACCCCCAACCCCCATTTATATATATATATATAATTATATATTTATAAATATAAGAAATTTATTTATTTATAATAAATACATGAATAAATAAATTATAATAAATTATATTTTTTATAATAAATTTATTTATTTATATTTATTATAAATATAACACATACATTAATTATAATATATTAATTATAATTATATATTTATTCTATTTATAACTATACATTTATTATAATTCTATATTTATTATATTTATAATTATGTAATTATTATAATTAAAATTATGGAATTATAATAAATTTATAATGATAAAAATAATAACTATAATAAATATATAATTATGATAAATATATAATAGTACTAAATAAATAAATATAATAAATATACAATTATAATAATTAGAGAAATATAAATATAATAAATACAAAAAATATAATAATTATATAATTATAGTAAATATTAATTATAATAAATATTTAATTATAATAAATGTATAATAAAATAAATACAATAAATATATAATAATATTTATTATTAATTATACATTTATTTAATAAATGTATACATTATTAAATGTATTGTATTTATTAAATAAATGTATATTTATTAAATGTATACATTGTATTTAATAAATGTATTGTATTTATAATAAATTTATATTATATTTATCAAATACATTTATTTAAATATATTGTATTTGTAATAAATGTATATTTAATAAATGTATTATATTTATTAAATACACTTATTATAATAAATGTATTATAATAAATGTATATTTATTATATGTACTGTATTTATAACAAAAGTATATTTATTAAATGTATTATATTGTATTTATAATAAATGTATATTTATTAAATGTATTATATTTATTAAATACAATTATTAAATGTATTGTATTTATAATAAATGTATATTTATTAAATATATTTATAAATATAGTTCATTTATTAAATAAATGTATTTAGTAAGTGTATTTTATAAATGCATTATAATAAATTTATTTAATAAATTTATTTTTTATAATAAATGTATATTTATTAAATGTATTTCAATACATTTATTATTATATTTATAAATGTAATACAATTATTATAAATATACATTTATTAAATATATTTATAAATACAATACATTTTATATATATATATTTATTAATTTATATTTATAATAAATGTATTATATTCATGAATATTTATTTATAAATAAATTTAAATTATATTCATATAATTATATTTATTTATAATTATAATTATAAATATATTTATTAATATAAATATATATATATAAATACTGAATATATATATAAATAAATATAATTATATGATTATATTTATAAATATATTTAAATAAATATATTTATTTATATAAATATATATATAAATAATGAATATATTTATAAATATTATATTTTTAAAGGTATAATAAATTCAAAATATATATTTATAAATTTATATAAATATATATATATAAATAATGAATATATTTATAAATAAATATAATTATATGAATATATTTATAAATATTATATTTTTAAAGGTATAATAAATTCAAAATATATATTTATAAATTTAAATATAAATATAAATATAAATAAACATATTTTAATAAATATATTCATTAATTATAAATATTATAATTATAAATATACATTTATTAATAATATTTATTTATTATAATAAATGTATAAAATAAATGTAGATTTATTATAATAAATATATATATATATTTATTATAAATATTAATATAAATGTATATTTATTATAATTAAATATTATAATATTTATTATAATAAATATACATTTATAATAAATGTATTATAAATATTTATTATAAATTTATTATAATAAATATTATAATAATATTTATTATAATAATATTTATATAAATGTATATTTATTATAATAAATAAATGTATATTACATTTATAAATAATTACCTATTTATTATAATAAATAAATGTATATTTATAATTATATAATTATAGTATATAATTATTCATAAATATGATAATTATACAATAAAGATACATAATTACATATTACATTTATTATATTATAATTAAAAAATAAATTTATTGTAATATTTATTATACATTTATTATACGTATTTATTATAATAAATGTATAAAATAAATGTAGATTTATTATAATAAATAAATGTATATTTATTATAAATATTAATATAAATGTATATTTATTATAATTAAATATTATAATATTTATTATAATAAATAAACATTTATAATAAATTTATCATAAATATTTATTATAAATTTATTATAATAAATATTATAATAATATTTATTATAATAGATATTATAAATGTATATTTATTATAATAATATTCATTATACATTTATTAGATATTTATTATTATAAATATTATTATATTTAATTATAATAAGTATTTATTATAAATATAAATGTATTATAAATATTTATTATACATTTATTATACATTTATTGTGCATTTATTATAATAGTATTTATTAAAACATTTATTAGATATTTATTATAATGAATATTATAATATTATAACATTATAATATTTGTAATAAATGTATAATAAATGTATAAAAAAATGTATATTTATTATAATAATATTATAATATTTATTAGATATTTATTATAAATAAGTAAATTTATTATAATTTTTGTATTTATTATAAAAAATATAATTATGTATTTTTTTTATTTTTTTATATTTATTATAATAAAGAAATTTATTATATTTATATATATATCGGGTTTGGGGGGCGTGGGGTCAAAGCGTCACTTCATGTGGCGCTTTTCCCTTTTTTTGTCCGACAACCCCATTTTCCCAACTATTTTATAACCTACCCCATAAAATTAAAAAAAAAAAAAAACCGTAGGCCTTAAATAGCCCAGAACTTGGTGTCGGCGGAGTCGCAGCGGGGACATCGTAGGTGTTCCTTCTCCGGAAATGGAGGGTTCACGGCGGCGAAGGGCGGCGGATCCTCCATGCTTTACAACACTTACAAATTCTAACTCTCTTCCTTATATAGATGGTATGAGCTGAGAGGAAAACAGATCTCAAAAACCCATGAAACTAACGAACCTCTGTTTTTTATCGCAAATTAAAAAAAGAAAATCAGAATGAGCTGGAAGGGAAACAGGGAGAGGGAGATCTGATATGAAGAAACCCATGAACCTGTGCTTTCAGTTCCACGAACCCATATCTGCAGAAGCAATTCTATGGGGAGAATGATAAAAGAAAGATGCCGGAAGAAACAGAGGAAGTGGTGATCTCTGGACCAAGAGAGGCGTTTCCGTTCGCTTTATCTATAGCCTCAACCTCAATCCTCCTTTCAAATGATTTGGACGGTACGTCAATTTATATTTTAAAAAATGTTTTGTAATCACATCACACTTTTTACATTGCCAGCACCTCAAAATAAAAAATATTAAAAAATATTTTTTTTAATATAAAAAGGATTATAAAAAACACAGAACAATTTCTGTGCGCTTTACTTTTATAAAATAACACATTCTGTTTTTGCAAAGTCAATAACAGAGTATGAAATAATTATTATGCCTTTGATTTTATATGATAATCGTATTAAATATGTGGAAAAGTACAATATTTTATATCCAAAATAATTGAATAATCAATACAAAACAATTGTTTTGTACTTTACTTTTATAAAACAAAACATTCTATTTAAAAAACTAAATAAAAATACAGTATTCTATATTTTTTATTTAAAATTAAAAGCAATCCATGCCATGAAAAAACCAACACGGAAATATAATAAAATTAACAATTAATAAACTACAACTCGTTTTATTTAATAACCAATTTTTAAAACCAATTTTTAAAATATATATATATATATATATATATTTGATTTTATGATTAACAAAATTAACAATTAATAAACTACAACTCGTTTTATTTAAAACCAATGAATTAAAAACATTACAATAATAAAAACATTGAAAATTTCTTCAACGCTTAATTTTACATGAAAAATGTAATGAAAACTACAAAAAAATGTTTTATTGTAAAATAAAAAACAAAACATAGGAACATACGTTTTTTGTTTCATTTAATATTAAATTAAAATATTAATTAAAACTCAATGAGGGACGCGCAACAATTGTTCATTGATTAATTTTAAAACAAATTAAAAATAGTCTTTGTTTAAGGAACAATAACTTGAATGGTATCATAAGCAACGGTGTTCGGTGAGGTCTGGGGTTCGATTCCTGGGAGTCCGCTCTTGGGGGAATTTCCGTCTCTCATGTACCACTCGTCTTGCCGGGTCACCCGGTGTCTCATCGGGTGGGCAGAATGGGCGCACTTCACCTGACTGACGGATTGATGTGACGAACCATCGCCGATCGAGGTGTTACCCCATGGGACACAATGTCATCTCGGCTAGCAACGGCTCCTCCCCGACTATGACATCTCCGGATGATCTCTTCGTGGGGAGGGGGGTTATCGAGTGTGGAGGGTTCAAAAAGGCCACTCTCGGGGATTGCTTTTAAAAGAAAAAAAAATAACTTGAATGCTAGAGAAGAAAGTAGTAATTAAATTTGGATAAATATGTATCCAAGATTCACAAAAATAGGAATATAAGTTACGAAAAAAAGTTGGGCATGTTTAAGGAGGTAAAAAGTACAATTCATTCAAACCTTTACACATTGACTTAGATGGAAGATTCCCATTAAATGGTCTATACTTGTAGTAACATGGAACAAAATGTATGAAAGATATAAAACCAGAACACACATTACATGAAATTTTACTAAATAAAGAAAACAAATACACCATTTAACAAAATGGAAACAATGAATAATTGAGTAAAACAATCACTACCACAAAAACGGCTTTACACAGCACCACAATGTACTGAATTTTTAGTCGAGGTACCTCAATCTTTTAACATTCGATAGAATTTCAACATCATTTAAGAGAGACTTTTTGCCCATTTTCAATGGGGACTAAATCTATTCATAGGGCTTACATTCATGGTTTTGAAATTTTATCGTTTTTCAATGTCTTGTTATTTACAATCAAATATATAACAATATATATATATATATATTTTGTATATTCACTTATAAAATTTTAATTTTATAAATAAACAATTAAACATATTTACATATAAAATATATTTCTCAATATATAAACCTTATCTAAATAAAAAATAATATCCATTTTATTTAAAATACAAATGTATGAATATTTATATGCATATACATATACAATTAATGTATATATAATGTTTACATATATATAAATATATTCGTGTGTGTATTGACAAACATATATATGTTTATCTACATATTCTAATATATGTATATAAATATTAATATATAATATATGTAAATAAATATAAATATGTATAATTATATTTATAGATGCACACATATATCTAAATATATATATGCATGTATTTATAAACACACAAACAAAACATATTTTAAATATGTATTTAAATACAAATATATATATGGACAAAAAATGTAACCAAATATATATAAATATATAAATATATCATAAAAGGCAAAACAAAACAATGTAGGTGAGTGGAAGAAGTGTTGGCACCTGAGGGGAAGGTTCAAGGTTCAAAACCCAGCAAATGCAAGGATGTGCGCGGGCAAATTGAGTGATGTCGAAAGGGTGGTGGGTTACCATCCAATTTGTATATATTTTTTTGACTTTTACCATCGCTTTTAAAAAAACACTGAGTTTATCAGTGCTTTTATGAGCACTGATAAAAGGGGTCTTTATGACCATTTTTTTAGCGCTGATAAAAGTGACATCTTTTATCGATGCTTCGATTATTAACACTTTTTGAGCTCTGATAAATGTTTTTATAGCACTGATAAAAGTGATCCCTTTTATCGATACTTTGATTATGAGTGCTTTTTGAGCATTGATAAATGTATTTTTAACACTGATAAAGCCCTGTTTTATAGTAGTAAAGATATAGGAAATTTGAATGCATTGGTCCTAGTGAAAAGAGAGAATACAATATATGAGGATAAAATAAAAAAATTTGGTTATAGTTGTTCTACCTAATTAGGTTTGAGCTTTGTCGAGAATTTAGTTCCTGCAGTCTAGTTGCATGGAGGAGGAAGAATATTTAGATTGAATGATAGAATAAAGCATCATGAAAATTTTGCAATGAAATAGTAGCATAAAAAAATACATTTTCAAAACATGATAGCAAGGTATTTTGTTACTTAAAAAACATGTGAAAAAAGAGGAAAAATGCAAAAAAAAAGGAAAATAAGAAAAGACAAAGCAAATGAAACAACAAAACACCAAAACAAGAATTATGGGTTGATATCACAGTCAGAACCGAATAATCATGTACCAGCCTAATCGAGGATCGAGAATACAGTCACAACAAAGTGTCAGAGAACTAACTATGACCTGGGGGCTAGCTCACATTAGAGGATAAGATGTTAAGGTTCATTTCACACGAGTAGCTGCAACCTTGTATTGATTTTCATTCTAGAATCAATCACATATGCCACTTATGATTGTTTGTGAGAGGAGAAGAGCACATAAGTAGAATCAGCTGGGAAATAATAGATTTTGTCTGAGATTACCCCTTTCACGCTACTCTTTAAGGTCACCATTCTTTGTAATCTAAAATGAAAGAACGTATTTTTTATGAAACAATAAATTTACACAAAAATACTAAAACAAAATAAAATCATCACACCTACAATTGGGCAATGTCATCTGAAACTTTGAGATCCTAGGTTTGACATTTCTAGAAGTTTTGGATTGATGGCCTGAAAAAAAATTCTGAAAAAATGAGAACAACTTTAGAAGGAAATAAAGCATATCAAACTACAATGTTAATAAATAAATAAAGATGTGCAATTTTATGATGCTGGTTTAAACTTTGACTTTAATTTCTAAAGCAATGCCCTGAGATTCCATTATCTACTACCTTCTGAAATAATAAGTTAGTCAGAGTGAGAAGATGCCGAAAGAAGAATAGATTAGTTAAGTTGATATTTGAAAGTAGTTGTCTTAATTAAATAAATATTTGAGTTTAATAATAACAAAATATTGATATAAAATGATAAATTTAAAAATGTGTGACATGGTGTTGTTAATTAAAGAATTTAAGAAAATAAATTGAATTTATCGACAAGTTATTTCATAAAGACCTTCTGCAAGTTTCAAAACATATTATATGGAAAAAATGAAGTGGGTTGTCTACGATATCAATATTTTCATTGGTGGATAATGGTGAGTGTATTATTAGGCATACCATTGGGTTGATTTATATGTGAGGAGGTAGTGAATGCACGACTCGTACATGTAGGTTGGTTTAAAAAATTTCCTTCTGATGAAAATATCCAATTCACGGTAGTAGTACCTAATAGAGAAGAACAATATTTAGATTGTTGTGCATGTCTTAGAAGATACTTGAATAAAAATTTAATAACAGATATGGAATTAATTATTTCAAAAACAAAATTCATGAAGATTTCAATAGATTTCAATAACATAATAATTATGGAAATTAAACCTACACCTGGTGTAATAACTAAAATGAAGACCAACCAAAAAGGATGAATTCAATATTGAAACAAAATTCATCTAACAGGTATAAGAAAACACTAAAATAGGTATGAGAAAACACTGAAAAACTGTAAAATAATCAAATTTTGAAGAGATAAACTAAAAAATTCAAATATCGGGAAATTCAAAATCAATTAAAATAATTTAGAAGTTATTTAACAAACACAAAAAACGTGATAATAAAATATTGAGAATTAATTTTGAACAAAAAATAGGTACAAGCAAGCATTGAAATTGATAACTGTCAAAAAAATCCAATTTTTTAGAACTACTGAATTGATAGTTTGTAGATAAACCAATTCCATAAATTTTCAAATGAATAATTAATTTGATTGATGCTAAAAGCTTTGAATAAACCATTTTTTAAAAAAATAAGGTTTGATGCATGTAAATTTTCTGAATATTATAACTCAACGATGATCTATTTGTAAGTCAAAAACATGAAGTAGAAGTAAATACTTACAGAAGATAATACTTGCACATAATAATATACACGATAGAAAGAAGTAAATAAGCTAAAGGACAACTAAAATTTGTCACTACAGTGAGTTTTATTTAAGTGAAAATGATGGCAGTTGTAATGTCTCAGACCCAGTTCACTCATAAGTAACCGAACCCGATTAGTCTCATGAGCTCAAGCGCGCCTCCCTACACGTCAGCGGCTACCGACTAGCAGCAAGAGTCCAATGTGGTACAGTGGGGAGATTATACCCTTATAATTAGAGTAGAAAAACAGTGTAAAAATGGATAAATAGCAGAAGCATAATACTAACTGATAGTGGAAGATAATTCATCCAAATATGATAAACATACACGTGTAGCAATATCTAGATCCATATCCAACATGATGCAATGTCATGTCTCTAAATAAAAGGAATAGAAAAACATGGCAGCAAACACACATACATACAAGTATATCAAAAGAACTAATAAAACCCCAAAAGACTATCTCTAGATAGCATCACAATCCATAGCTCGATCTTGTGCTCCCCTGATCCCATGCTATAATCAATCAAAGCATTGATGACTGGGCGCTTGCCCATGTCCCTATCTGCATCCATGAAGTCTGTTTGGGTACCATGGGCATCCCAATCATGGTGTGTGATATACTCAGTATCCCACCACTAACGGTGTCTATAAAAAATCCCATCTGTGCATATAAACTATAACCGTATATAGGTATGACATGTAAGATGTAAAGTGAATGACATACATGAAAAGTCCATGAGCACAAACTGTAATGAGAGCAGGATATAATAGACGAGCATCAATATATATATATGAAGTGTCAACAACTGGTAATGACTAGATCAGTATACACCACATGTGAAAAGAGTATCAGACCTACACGGGCTAGGTCCCAAGGCATATAACCAGGGTGACCTCGTTGAGACCAAGTATCTCATCCAATGGTAAGCTCATAATAGTATCAGACCTACACGGTCCAGGTCCCAAGGTAACAACCAGGGTGACCTATATCCATAGATGTGAATGTATATGAAAGTCATAGGCACCATACCTCGATCTCCCTCATTGGTTCCATACTGTAAGTAATCATACCTAGGAGTCGTAGGTTCCATACCTCAATCCCCTACTTAGTGTCATACCATTATGCAACATGTGTCATGCCTTCATAAGAAGTCAGTGCCATACCGAGATGTTCAACATCAAGTAAGTCATATAAAAATAAAAATATCTATGTTAGTGTCCATACCCGATTACAATTATCAATATAGAAAGGAAAAAAGCCAGGAGAATGTCCATATCATTTCACATTTTCATTTAAACCCAATGATTTTATCACTTAAATAACATTTGATATCAGGGAAAATGAGGTATGTCCATCTCCAATTATCTCATTTAATTTTAAAAGGCTCCCACCAAAAAATTGCGTGCTCACACACCCAAAGGGGTTATCTTATCATAGGGAAGATTAAAGAAATCACCTTAGAGGTGGATTGGGTTGAGGTTGACAACCTCCTTCCATGTCAATATGCTAAAAGGGAAACACATTAAGGTTCCAACAATTTAATCAATACATTTAATTAATTTAGGAGAAACATTCGGAATATCTGGCATGCGACATAATGATGATAATTAAATAGAAAATAAAACCTTAGGGAAATGGTATAGAACACCTACCCTATGCCTGTGGTAGAATAATCTTCCAGTATTAGCACTTGGTTTGGCCTAAATCAGAAGAAAAAAAGATGAATAGCCTAAAAATAGGAAATATTATCTTACACCAAAATAATACCGATTATAGAGAGATAAATAATGAAAGGTTTAAGAGTAATAAAGAGCTTATCGGTACACATCCAATGAGATAGACGACACTTGAATTGGAGGCCGAATGAATAAGATGCTTTAAAGCCTAAATTAGGCCATGGGAGAGCTTCAATGGGAGGAGAAATTTCTATGTGTGGGGGGATAAAGGAAAAGAGGGGTGTGGTCTTAAAGAGGAGGGAAAATGGTCCTTTTCACCCAAATTTTAAAGGGCACACCATTTGGCTGCACGATTGGCCAAACTATGCACCAACCGTGCGCACCCCACTGCCCAGGTGACACACCCAGCATGACTTGAAACAAACAGTTCTAAAAACTGTGCGCACCCCGTGCACAACCTCTAATATAGTCCCGTACAGAAAAAGCCTCCTTTTCACGGTTTATTCAAACCATGTGTCACCTTTACTAGGCCACACGGTTTGAGGTGCATACCCCAAATGCCTCATTTTTATTGATTTTTGATAACCCCCTTT
Organism: Viscum album; assembly: GCA_963277665.1. Taxonomy (NCBI): domain Eukaryota; kingdom Viridiplantae; phylum Streptophyta; class Magnoliopsida; order Santalales; family Viscaceae; genus Viscum; species Viscum album. The sequence goes on from OY728120.1 coordinate 1,122,202,381, forward strand.
CAAGGGATGAGGGGGAACCCTTACAAGGCTCATAGGCTTAGTGGATTACATGACTCGAAGGCCATAGAGGAATTCATCCCAGACATGACTACTTGGAAATTCCCCTCCCCAACATCTAGATCATGAAGTCAGCTTCCCACCTTTGCATCACTTGTTTGGCTAGCAATACTTGTGCATAGGTGCACATGCCTGGCCCCGATGGAAATTTCCATACCCTCTCATTCTTCCATACAGTTTTATTATAGTGAAATCACTTGCTCCGAGTCCTCATCTGGAGCTAGTTCCTTTAGTCAGTCTAGTTGCATCTGCACTTCATGATCTGAATGAGGTGGCCTGAAGGCCTTGAGGTGCCCTGAAGGCCTTGAGGTGCCCCGAAGGCCTAAAGGACTCCAAGCCCAAACTAGTGACCCGAAGGTGAATAGATTCAGTTACTACAGTACCAAATAGTACCTGCTAGAATATCTACTACAATATATGCTACAGTACCTACTACAATATATTATATAGTACATGCTACAATGCCTGCTACAGTGCTGCTACAGCACCAGAGATATTCCTCTACTCAGATTCGAACATGGGGCTCATGGATTAACTTAGAGAGTCCTCACCAACTGGGCTGAGGCTCATGTGCAGGTGCATGGTTAGCACTAACAGTGCGCTAACAGTGCATCTCACCTATTTCCTCTGAAAACCGAAGGTCCATGATTTGAACAAGCCCCAAATGCTCTCAAACCTTTCCTTAAACAATAGGGCACATTTATAAGGATAAAAATAGGTTCAAACTGAAATTAAAAGGTTTCGTAACTCAAAGAAAATCTGGGATCTTATAGTCTTCCCCCCTTAAAGAAACCCAGCTTCACGTTTCCCTTCCAAGGGTGGTAAAACATCATCTGAGAATATCTATTTCCACTAAGCATGTACATCGGTCTCTCACTCCCAGGTCTCATTCTGTATATAGGCATGCTTCTATAGCACTTGTACTAGAGGAACCGACCATCCTTGGAGAGCATTCATGCTCCGGTCCACAATACGAATAGGGTGCTCCTCAAAAGAAGAATCAAAATCTAGTTCCACCTCATTAGGATGGAACACATGAGATTAGTCTAAATGATATCGATGAAGTTGAGATACATGGAAGATGTCATGCATGGCCCAACACCTCTGAGGTAACTACAACCGATAGGCTACCGACCTAACTCTCTCTAAAATCTCAAAGGGCCCGACATAAAAAAGTGCTATCTTCCCTTGTATCTAAATCAATTTTCCCCCAGTCTAGGTGAAACACGTAAGAAAACCTGAATCCCCACCTCAAACTATAATGGTCGACAGTGACAATTGATGGATGAATTCTTCCTATACTGAGCTGTAGACATCCACTACGCAATAAGCCAATCTTATTATGAAGTCTCCTCAATGAAACAAGGTCCTAGTAGCACTGCCTCACTTACCTCTAACCAGTATAGAGGTGAATGACATGAACTAATGTATAAATGTAGGTTTTGGGTGCAGGGAAAGCATGTGATGGGTCATGCCCAACTTATCTTTTTTCATGATCGATAATTAATATGATATTTACATGACCAAAAACATTGTGATCAAAAGAATTGAATCAAAGAATATAGATAATGGATAAATGCTGTAACTTAAGCACTGAATCATCACATATTATTTATAATTAATTTAAGTAATTAAAGAATTACCTTATGTAAAATTATTTCTTCATTGATGGATCCGAAAAAGGATCTAAGTCATACCATCATTATATTATAGTAATCAAGATTAAATTCCCTCTAGCGGTGATTCACACGTGTTACAAAAAATATTTTAATGTTGTCGTAGGAATCTTCGGGTGCTAGCTTGATAGATCCCATCACTTGCGTCGTTCACATTTGATCGACCTCATAATTGCTTCCAAAGGATTCTCTTTGATCTCTTTTGATTTGAGAGTGGAAGGCAGAAGAAGATAACTCTCCATTCTTGAGAGTGTTTTTGGAGAAGGGATCTCTCTAGTGCTTCGAGAGGATTCTACAGATTTCATTATGCACAACACAAAATGAATTAGCTCTCTTGAAAAAAATAATATAATTGGGTTTATATACTGATAGGGTAAGAAATAAATAATTGGAAAAGTGCCCTTTAATATTTATTTAATCCATATGGAACCCCATGTCTATAATAATAATAATAATATTATTTTTCAACATGCAATTAAATTGTGAATTAAATTCAATATTATTTAATTAAATAATAATCAATATATATATATTATTTCTCATCGGACCTAGAAACTCAGTCTTCCATTTCTCCATAATATTTATTGAGCCTTGAATAATGATTATTTATTTAATAAATAAATATCACTACATTATTCACTAATAAATAAATAAATATTATATCCACTAAATAGAAAATAAATATTAATTAAATATTACGCTCACATAATATCCCACCGAATAACTGGTGACATAATATATGTGATCAAACAAATATGAATAATTATTAAACCATGTGTATAAATAATATTTATTCAACTTGTTAAATAATAAATAATAAAATATTATTTAACCAAGATTCTAGATACACATAGTGTGTGACCCTCTAGGCCTCTTTCTCAGTGACATTAGGTGAAGCAGCCTAAAGTCCAATATTAGCGCCTACTAACATGCCAAGGCACCCATAGAGAAATCATTTAATGCCTTAATGAAATAATACCTCATACATATGATTACTGTGTAATATAATCCCATATATCATGATATCTCTAATCAAGAAGGTTGCATGTCAGTGCCATAAACCTATGTGCTCGATGTCTCTTTCTTTGAATTTATGAAAATTGAACTTTTATATAGAACACCATGACCATGGATTTATTTAGGCTATATCATTTCCATCAAAGAGATTGATATATCAACTTCTATTAAAGAACAGAAGGGACAAATCCTTTCTTGCATTATTCATTAATGAAATATTACTCGTGATGCACCCAACATATCCTAACTTGCTGCGAACATATGTTATCACAATTTTCATCAATAAATCAAAGTATGTGACTTATAAAACTCATTAATAATAATATTAAATTCTAATGATCAACACACATGTCTGCATATAATAACAACCAATGACACATATACATGTTGATTTCCCACTGGTGGGTCTCATTATCATAATATTCTACTTGGATATTACCAAGGGTGTACACCATGAGAAGGTGATTCCAAGTCCTATGAGTATCCATCCTTGATAGTCCATATTATTTTCCCCTCAAATGATATCATCTGACTATAGGACATATATTTAAGAATACTATCATGACACTTCTGGGTTCTCATCATAGCGGGGAACTGCTATGACCTTTTAGTGTGATAGCTACTCTTAGGAAATTATCTCATACTATGTTATATAGAAGAATAATAATTATGTGATAATAAGTTTATTAATATTCAAAACTATGAATAAAAGTTATCACAAATTTCACAAAAGTTGGTTCTTGGGCACCAAATCCAATAGACTTCCACTTGCACTAGATCCAACTACTAACAACCTTTAATATTCTAGCTATCAGATGATACTCATGCTTCTAATAAGATATGCATTTATCAAAGGGGTCCACCATGTTTTCTTCTGTGAGAAATCTACTTACTAAAACTTCACCCCTCTGAGAAAAATCCCTCAAGAGGTGATACTTCCAGAGTATGCACTTTTTCTGTTGGTGTAACCTTGAATCTTTTAAAAGATCCATCGTTGCAGTATTATCACAATACAATGTGATAGGGTATTTACTACTAGGTACCACATTAGGATCCTAGAAAAAGTTTCATATCCAAATGGATTCCTTGGTTATATCAGAAGTCTCTATATACTTAGACTTCTCTAAAGAATCAGTGATAACTAGTTTCTTTGAACTCTTCCATCTCACAGGTTCTCCATTTTGATATAAAACATATCCTAACCACGACTTCAGATAATTCTAGTCTATTTGAAAACTAGAATCAGTATAACCCATGATGACTAGATCCTCGTCTCCTCCATACACCAAGAACATAACCTTATTTCTTCTCAGATACTTAAGGGTAACCTTAACAATAGACCAATGCTGTTCTCATGGACCAACTTGATATATGCCTACCATGATCAATGCATAGGAAACATCAAGTCTAGTACATAATATGAAATACATGATTGGTCCTATCACTGAAGAGTATAGTATCATACTCATTCTCTCTTTCTCCTGCTATGTTTAGTGACACATTTTCTTAGAATGATGTATACCATGTGACACTAGAACTAATCCCCTCTTGGATAGGTCTATAATAAATCTCTTTATTATCTGGTCAATGTATGTACTTTGACTTATTCCAAGAAGCCTCTTGGATTTATCATGAATGATCTTGACCCATAGAACATAGGCTATTTCACCTAAGTCTTCCATAGAGAAACACTTGTCCAACCAATCCTTTACAAACTATAAGACTGGAATATCATTTCCAATAAGTAATATGTCATCAACATATACTACTATGATAATGACCACATTCCCATTAAACCTATTATAAACACATGTCTCACATTCGTGCTTAATGATACCAAATTATTTTATGGTTTCATCTAATCAAATGTTCCATGACCTAGATACTTACTTCAATCCATAAATAAATCTTTGTAAGTTCAAAGTATTTTTGGAATCAACTAGATTAAAAAACCCTTATAGTTTTATCATGTAGACATATTCTTGAAGGTTTCCATTAAGGAAAGTTGTTTTTACATCCATCTTCTAAATTTCATAGTCATGGTAATCTGTTATAATAAGTATAATTCTGATGTATTTAAACATGGAAACTTGTGAAAAGGTCTCATCGTATTCAATTCCTTGATGTTGTTTAAACCCTTTATCCACTATTCTTGCTTTATTAGTATTTACTTTACCTTCCATGTCCATTTTTTCTCTTGAATACCCATTTTCACCCTACGATCTTTACATCAACTAATGCATCGACTGAAACCTAAAATTGATTCTGATACATGGAATATATTTCAGAATTCATGGATTCTTTCCATCTTGTAGCTTCTGAGTTCTATAATACCTATTTATAGGAGAGAGTTTCATCATTGTAAACCAATAATGAGTCACCATATTCGGTGACTAGGAAACCATATCTCTTTAGTTCTATTACCTTTCTAGTGCTCTTAAGTAGTACTTATGTTTTAGGGACTACTTCTTCCATGGGGACCTATGGAATTTGTTCCTATACCAACTCTTGTGTATCTTGAGCATCAAATCCATCAAAGTCAATATTTATCCCACTATCATTTTTGAGGATGTGCTCCCTATCAAGAAAGATGACTTGTATAGTGATAACCACTTTCTTATCTGAGGGGTTGTATAAGCAGTATCCCTTTGTTTTCTTAGGATACCCTATAAAGATATACTTTATTCCTCAGGGTGCTAGTTTTTTTTCTAATAAGGCCTTAAAAAATGTCTTGCAACCCCATACATGTGTTTCTATAATTTTTTTTTATTTCTACTCCATAACAAAAAGGGAATTCCATTTACTTCTTTATTTGGTACTCATTTTAGTGTATATTCCACATTCTACAAAGGATAATGTAAGATTTATATGAATCATCATCGACCTTACTATATATAATAAGTTATGATTTATCCTTTCACTAACACTATTCCATTATGGCGTGTAATGTGGAGTGAGTTGGGATAAAATCCAAAACTACTGTAAAAATTCGACAAACTATTGGTTAAGATATTCACCACCTCAATACAATATAAGCTTATTTATCTTCTTTCCAAGATTATTATCTACTTCATTATTGAATTCATTGAATTTATTAAAGGAATCATAATTATACCTCATTAATTATACATATCCATATCTACTCAAGTCACCAGTAAAAGTTATAAAGTAATAATATCCACCTCTAGATTCTACTAGAAATGGTCCACACACATCAGTGTGTACCAATCCTAGAATCTATGTATCCCTTTCACCTTGTCTACCGAATAGTGGTTTGGTTATTTTTCCTTATAAACAAGCATAACATATGTCAAGTGGTTTTATCTCAAAAGAGTCTAAATAGCCATGTTGATAGAGCTTTGTCAAGTGCTTCTCATTTACATGACTAATAAGGTGATTCCATAGTTTGGTGTTATATGAGTCATGTGAACATGATTCATTATCTATCACCGATAATTTTTTTTGATAATTTAATACATAAAGTCCATCATTTAAATATTCCATACTATATCATATATTGTCTTTATAAAAGAAAAAACTTTTATCCCAAAATTAAAAATAAAACCTCTTCATCTAGGTATGATACACAAATTATGTTCTTGGTAACCATTGGAACATAATAACAATATATTAAAACCAATATCATCTCTGTTGGCAATGAAAGGTGGTAGTTATCAATGGATCGAGCATCTAGACTCACACCATTGACAGCTCACAAATCCACCTTTCCTCCAAAAATATTTTGGAATTTACTTGGTTCCTACATTTGGATACAAATGTGAGAACTCCAATCTATATCTAATACCCAATGTGTAGATATTAAAATATTACACTTAATAAAAACCTCACCTTTAGCATCCCCTTTCCTTTGGGTAAAATTCGTATTCCAAAATCCTTGATTTCCATATAAAAAACATACTACCTACTTTTCCTTTCCCTACCTATGGATCTTCCTCTTCTTTGAAGGATTATGATTAGGAGATTTAGACTTGTTATGAGTCTTGGGACTATTATCCTTGTTCTTACTTTTCTTATTCACCATAAGGACCATTGGTTTATCACACCCCATGTCCTTATCGACTTGTAAAATAAAAAAAGTTCCGAAATCCTATTATCATTATTACTCATGGTATAATTAACAATAAAACTAGAGAATGTCTTGGGTAGTGAGGAAATTATGATATCTATGCACAACTCATCTAGGAACTTAATCCCTAATATGTATAAGCATTCAATGTAGCTAATAATCCTAACTACTTGAGGCCCAGATAGAGAATACTCTCTAAGATTAGTTATAAATAGATAATTGGAGATCTCATAACTCTCTTATCTCACCTTATCTCGATAGAGATCCTGAAGGTGAGACATCATGTTATACACATCCATGTCCTCATGTTTCTTCAAAAGATCATTGGTCATGGATGATAGATTGAAACACTAAAAATATGTAGCATCATTTAAATGTTTATCATATAGAGATAAATATTCCTCACTAGCCTCATTACTAGGAACATCGGGAATATGTTCTTCCAACACATAAAATTTCCTTTCATGGCATAGGATAACGCGTTATCCCCTTTGAAACTCTTGGAAATTTGGGCTGGTGATAAGGTTATCCTTATCAAGTATGTAATGTAGTGATATGTTTGAAGTCATTTTAATTTCTATTTCTAAAAATAATATGAGTATAGTGTTAGTACTTTATCTTATAAAATTCAGACAAATAAAAAAATATATTAAATATATTAATCTCCCACAGTTTTATTAAAATCCAATAGCCCTCACCATTGAATTTAGAATATCCCGTTGCTTGGAAATTCTAGTGGAAAGGATCCATATTCTCTTTATTATCACTCCAACTTTGGCTGGTTAAGAAATTTTAAGGGTTTTAGGTACGCATTCCAAATTCCAACTACATTAACATACCGTTCCTTGATTTGTTGAGTGGAATCCCCAATCTTGAAATCCTTAAATTAGATTTACTTAAAATTTTCTTCTTCGCTACATCAAGTCTTGATTTGGATATAAAACCTTTATGTGAACTAAGTTAAGTAAACCCAAAAATTTATGTTAGAATTCTCTGATAATTGAAAGAACCCCAACTTTGGTTGGTCAAGTACTTTGAAATATAGTTCGATTTTAATTAAATTAGTGGAAGGATATACTAAATTAATATATATAATTGAGGGATTTTATGTTTTATGTGTAAATTTACAATTATTATATTTATTACATGATTGTTAATATTAAGTGGATTTACTTAAGATATTAACCATGTCTTAGATAATATTTACGCATAATCCAATTTATTTTAGTTCTATCTTATATGCTTGTTAATTCATTAATTAATGTGATCGAGAAAAAACATACATAATGAAATAACCATGCAACTTGACCAAAATAAAAAAATAAATTATCATGATCATGAGCTTTTACTAATGGTTAGTTTATCTAGAAGATGATAAACTAACCATCAAACTATGTGAAAAACACCTCATACCAATTAAGGTTTGTGTCACATCTTTCCACCTGTCCACCTATATATCTCTCTTGGATTGGTTTCACCTAGGATTAAAACTTGAACCACCTCCAAAATCTTGGGATCTCCATCCATTACATATTATTTTACTCACATGTAGGTGAGGGGACCAAAAATTGGTTAAGGGGTTTACATAAAAGAAACCATGGGCACATGGGCCCTTATATAATGAGATGAGAGATGACACATAAACCAATAATTTAATTTAATATTAAATTAAATGAAATAAATGGTCTATTCTAGGCTCATGATCATCTATATTCATGCAATAAATTACATATTTAATAAAATTATCATTCAATAATAATTGTTCTTATTTTAGATAAATCATGCTCGAATCAACTAATTATATTCTTTAATTAATCAATTATTTTATCTTAATTCTCATAAAAATTTCCTTGTAATTATAATACATCATAATTTTAAACAAATTAATTAAATTTAATTAAAATTAACTTTATACAATAAAAAATGTACCTTGGAGGCAACATAGTGAGTACCCATCAAAACTACCCAATCTGTATTATACTCGTATACCGTTTACTCTTGTGACATGTAGCATGCATGACTTATCATGTAATATAATTATGTGTACTATCAAATTAATGATCACATGGTTTACACAATTTTTTTATATTTTTATGTATCATGTAATGCTTCAATGCACGTAGAGTAATAACTGTAATATGACTTATACATGATATATAGACATGAACATTACACATAAATTAATTAAACACACACACATATATATAACCCATCACATGTCATGTCCTATCAACTTAATGAACACATGAATGTACATGTTAGTAAGGTTTTCGCAGTATAATAAATTAATTTTAATTATGTGTAATTTGGTAAAAGTGCACAACATATACATTTAAGATACATGACATGTATTATTATCACCGTCTATCCACAACACATGCCAAGGGACTCAGCGTGTAACCATGAAATGAAATTTTTTGGAGTACACAATGTGTACATGGGTTACATGATGTGTGGTATTTGAGTTACATGACCACCAATCATGTAGGCCATGTAAGAAGGTACATAGTCCATATGTGACTAAAGAACTAAATGTTGTGTACGAATGTTACACAGCTTGTACTCCGACATACCATTTTATAGGTTGGCCTAGAAAACACGCGGTGTATAATTAAATTCACCACATGTAATAAATGTGCACACCTTGAATTGATTCTGAATTAATTTTTGGTTCATTAAACAGTAGTACATGGCGTGTACCTCCGGGTTACACGACATGTACTCTTGTGTTATCTGGCCAAACTCCTAGGTACCTCTGGATGAGATCTTCAATTTTATTTTGTTCATAAAATTAATCAATTTGATTATATTTATGAGAAAAAAGAGGAAGAAAGTAGATCTTACAATCCAGACTAAAGAACAATTAAACTGGAATTGAAAACCAATAATAAATGCGTAAATCAATCAATGATATTTAAATAATTATAAACAATTATGTGAATCCCCCTGATACAACTTGTAGGTTCTGGGTGAAATAGAATCATGTAATGTGTCGTGCCCAAATTTTCTTTTGTCATGATCGATGATTAATCCAAAATTTTCAAAATGATAGATTCCGTGATCAACATAATTGAATCAAAGAATATAGACATTGGATAAATTCCAGAACCAAAGCGCAAGATCATTACATATTATTTATAATTAATTTAAGAAATTAAAGAATTACCTTATGTGAATTTTTTTCTTCATTGATGGATATGACAATGGATCTACATTCTATTGTTGTTGCATTGTAGGAATCAAGATTAGATTCCCTATAGCGGTGATCCACAAGTGTTCCACAAATCTCCGAATGTTTCCATAGGAATCTTTGAGTGCTAGCATGATAGATCCTATTAGTTTCATCATTTGACTTTGATCACACCAATAATATATTCTAAAGGATTCTCTTTGATCACTATTTACTCGAGAGTGGAAGGTGAAGGAAGAACGCTCTCCATTCTTGAGAACGTTCTTGGAGAAGGGAGCTATCTAGGGATTAAAGAGGATTCTTTAGATTTCATTATTCACAACACAAAATGAATTTTCTATCTTGAAAAAAAAATATAATTGGGTTTATATACCACTAGGGTTAGAAATAAATAATTACACAAGTGCCCTTTAATATTTATTTAATCTCTATGGAACCCCATGACTATAATAATAATAATATTATTATTTCTCGACATGCGCTTAACTTTTGAATTAAATTAAATATTATTTAATCAAATAATATTCAATATTTCTATTATTTCTCACCAAGACTATAAACTTAGTATTCTATTCCTTCAAAATATTTATTAGACCTCAAATAATGAATATTTATTCAATAAATAAATATCACCCCATTATTCACTAATATGTAAATAAATATTATATTCACTAAATAACAAATAAATATTTATTAAATATTCTACTCATATAATATTCTCAGAAATGATATTTATTCAACTTATTAAATAATAAATGGAAATATATTATTTAACTAAAATTTTGGATACACTTAGTGTGTGACCCTTTAGGCCTCTTTCTCACTAGCATTAGGCGAAGCAACCTAAAGTCCAAGGTTGAAATCTAACAACACTCCAAGGAACCCATAGAGAAATAAGTTAATTCTAAAATGATATAATACCTCATACGTATGATTACTATGTAATGTAATCCCTTTATTGCAATATCTCTAATCAAGCATGTTGCATGTCGGTGCTATCAACCTATGTGCTTGATGTCTCTTTCTTTGACTTTCTAGAAATTAAACTTGCCTATAAAACACCATGGAAATGGATTTATTTAGGCTATATCATTTTCATAAAAGTGCCTAAGATATCAACTTCCGTTAAAGAATAGAAAGGAAAAATCCTTTCTCACATTATTCATTAATGAAATATTACTTGTGACACACCCAACGTAACCTACCTCGTCGCGAACATATTACCAAGGGCGTACACCATGAGAAGGTGCCTCAAAGTCCTATAAATATCCACCCATGATATCCTATATCATTTTTCCCCTAAAATGATATCATCCATCTATAGAACATATATTTAAGAATACTATCATGACACTTATGGGTTCTCATCATAGCAAGGAATTGGTATGACCTTTTAGTGCGATAGATACTCTTAGGACATTATCACATATTATGTTACATAGAAGAACAATTATGACATGATAATTAGTTTATTAATATTAAAAACTATAAATATAGGTTATCATAAAGTACACTAAATTTGGTTATAGGGAACCAAATCCAACAATGATGCCTCATAAGGATCCATCTGTATAGCCTCCTGAAAGTTATTATTATAGGTGAACTCAGCTAGGGGTATATGTTTCTCCTAAGAATCTCCAGAATCAAGGACACATGCTTGAAGCATGTCCTCTAGTACATGTATCATCCATTCTGACTGAATGTCGGTCTGAGGGTGAAAGGTTGTGCTCAAAAGCACATTCATGCTCAAAGATTTATGTAACCCCTACCAGAAACTCAATGTGAAACAAGAATCCCTATAAAAAATGACAGTATAAGGGAACCCATGTAGGTGTATAATCTCACATACATACAATATACAAAGATCATCCACGGATAAGGTCTCTATGATAGTTAATAAGTGAGCGACCTTTGTGAGCATGTCGACGATCACCCATACTGCATCACCACCTTTAGGGGATCTTGGTAAGCTAGTAAAAAAATCCATAGTGACATTATCTCATTTCCACTCAGGAATGGGCCATGAATATAAAATCCCTACTAGACACTAGTGTTCTACCTTCACCTGCTGACTGGTGGAACACCGAGTAACAAAACCAGCTATCACCCTTTTCATACCAGGACACCAATATTGGCGATGTAGATCACGATACATCTTAGTAAGACCAGGATGTACTTCCCAAGTAGAATTATGAGACTCTTACATCAATTACTCCCATATTTCTATAGTAATCCATACAATTCCATAGATTTGTAAGACCTTATCCTTGTCAATGATCCATCCTAGAGGTGGATCCTTGCTTGAAATACTCTCCCTTAGGACTAGGACCTCGAGATTGAATAACTACCTCATCTTTACTCTCACTAGAAGTGAAGAGGTAAACAATAAATATGTAAGGTTAAGCTGTATGTGATTCTCCTAGACCTCTAAGTGAATATCATAAAACAAGTCCATTAACTTCCATTCACTACTGGCCTTTCAAACTGCATGTTCTTAAGTCCTTCAACTTAGATAATATGCTATAGTATTTCCTTTCCCATGCATATATCCAAGATCAAAATTGAAGGATTAAAGGTATTCAACCATATTCTCTACCTGAGGTTCAAGTCACGTTGTGTGAAAATATACATGAGAATTTTGTAGTCTGTATACACCACAAAACTCCCTCCCAATAGGTAATGCCACTAACAACACAAAGCGTGAACTATGGCTGCCAAATTGAGATCACGTGTTTGGTAATTTTTCTCTTGAGGCCTCAGCTTCTATGACCCATATGCAATGACTTGATCTTCCCACATCAGAACTACTCTTAGACTGATACCTAATGTATCACAATAGATTGTATAGCCTCTTCTTAGATCTGGAAGAATAATGATTGGTGTAGATTTTAGTATCCCTTTAATCTCCTAAAAGGCTGTCTCACGAGCTTTATACCATATAAAATTTACACCCTTATCTGTCAAACATGTGAGAGGTGCTGCAAGGCATGAAAAGTTCTATATAAATCACTTGTAATATCCATCTATCTCTAAGAAACTATGTATTTAAAAATATTTCTTGGTCTTCTCCTTGATAACTACATATCTCACCTTTTATAGGTCAACTTACAATCCTTCCTCTAAGATAATGTGACCCATAAAGTGTACTTTATCAATCCAAAAGTGGAATTTAGTGAGCTTAAAATAAAACTAGTTCCCTATCAGTGTATTCAAAATGATCACAAGATATTTAGCATGGATGTGTCGAGAATGAGAATACACCAAGATGATATCCATGAATACTACCAAAAATGAATCCTAATACAAGTGGGAAACCAGATTCATTAGATCCATGAAAATGGCCAACGTGTTTGTGAGACTGAAAAACATAACTAGATACTTATAAAGACTATACCTACTATTCAATGGTGTACAAGGTATGTATGAAGGTCTAACACATACCTGGTGATACGTTGAACTCAAATCAATCTTTGATAAAACTTGAGCGACTTAGAGTCAATCAAATAGGTCATATATATGAGGAAAATGATATTAGTTCTTCATAGTAAGATGATTCAACATTTGGTAATTCAAAAAAGCCTAAGGGTTTAATTTTCTTTCTTGGAAAAAAGGATTGGGAAACCCCAAGGAGAAGTATTGGGCCATATAAAACCCTTAGCTTATAATTCTTATAACTATCTCTTGAGCTTCTGTAACTCAGTAGTAGCCATCCTGTAAGGAGGAATTCACACTGGTGAAGCTCATGGAACCAACTCAATAGAGAACTCTAGCTCATGATGCTACAAGAGGGAAATCATCCTAAATACCTAAACCTATATACTACAAGAGGGAAATCATCCTAATGTATTCCATTGTCATCCATAAAAAGGATAGCAATCTGGGTTGTCACTCTTCCCATCTCATGATGCTCTGGTCCAACTCTACTTTCTTGGAAATCCCATTCACCCTTGTGAATATAACTATCACCCTCTATGTATGTAAAAAATACCCTACAGTGATAAAAATCCACATAGGTAGGATAAAATAGTCCATCCTGAGAATAATTTCAAAACTAGATATCTCAAGGATGAAGAAGTTCCATAGAAAATGATAGCCACCTATCTCAAGGGGGAACTACTTACACTAGCGTATAATATCTAATTGAATACCCAAATGAGTATCAAGGGTCATCACCCCAAAAAAGTACTGAATTTTTAGCATGAGGCTTTCCATGATAGCCATAGAGATAAAAGAATTTGAATCCCATATGTCAAACAAAATAGATACCAAGGTAGATTCTACTAAAATCATACCTCAAATTGTAGAAGGTCTGAGAATTTTCTCCCCAAAAATATATCGTACTACCTTAACCTATCCCATTATGAGTCCCTGAGATAAATCATGACTGACTTAAGTAATCCCACTATGCTGATTCTATATAACTAGTATCTAGATCCCCCAGTCATGACCACCTTCTCGGTCTAATCGACCGATAGCACTCCAGCTCACTACTCAATGTGGTGCAACTGATCCTAATCTAGGACCCAAAGTTGGTGCATATTATATATCATTATCCATTGGAGAAAATATTCTACAAAAATATTGTAAATGGACTATCCTACCACAGGATCAACACTCAACTGGGGCCCTCTCACACTGAGGTTTCAGATTTCCCTTCTTTTCTCACCAATGACAGACTACAAAACCACTAGTATGTGCACTCTAACTAGTACTAACCTCATAAGAGATCTAAAAGAAATGATTCCTTCCACTAGATACTACACTACTTGGTTAAGAAGTTGGTCCACTCTGATTCAGACCTCCATCTCCTCTCAAGTTATGTTTGGTAATAAGAGTCTGTTTAACTATATCAGACATGGTAGTCAAATGGAAAACATTCACCTGAGATCGAATAGGATGCTTGAACCCATCCTTAAAATGTATCGCTTTTGTTATCTCATTAGTGGTATAGATACATGTAAAGTGAAAAATCTATGTAAAACAAGATGACTAATCCATAACAGACATAGAACCCTGCTATAGGTTCATGAACTCCTAGGAACAATCAACCTTCAAGGTATCAAGGAAAAGGTAGTCTTGAAAGCTAGATTGGAAATCCCTCCAAATCACATCCCAATGCTGATATGTCTGGTTCATAATATCCCACAAATGTTTAGCAGATCCTCAAAAAATATACATATCAAGCTTCACTCTCCTCTTAGGAGGTGTCTCAAGGTTCTCAAAGATAGTTATTATGATCTCCATCCATGACTCTACAACCCAAGGGACATCATCCCTTGAAAACATGGGTGGATTTTGATGCTGAAATTCTTGCATGAACTCTACCATAGTAGGGGAAGGTTACATAACTCCCTTTATAGTTTTAATAATCCATATGAATCCCTCTTGAAACCAGGCATCATTTACCACGTTGGGAATAATGGGAGGTTCCAGATGTGGCACTACTAGAGGCAACACTTGTGGATCAGGGCCCACCACCTCCAAAGCATGGTCATCACCACCCTCCCAGTGAAAGACTTCAGAACATCATGGTGTCATAGCTATACAAATTACAAGTACACACCTCATATAGTTTTTTGATAATGAAAGACCAAAGGTATAAAAGTAGAACATTTATAAGCCTTACTATAAGTAAATCAACCCCCTATATGATTTTAAATCTTGGTCTGAGCATTTTATAAGACTGAGACAGAACACTAGAGATACTACCTACTTCCCACTACTAAGGTCAGGTTTGGGTAAAGTTCTATGTTTCATTGTAAGGGTCCCGATATATGGACTTCCAATTTCAAGTTATAGAGGAAAAACCCCTTTAAGTTGAAATTGGAATCCCCGCTTAATGATGATCGTATTTAAATTAAATATTTAATAATTATTTATTCATATTATTGAATATTTAAATGAGTAGCATTCCCAATTTATACAAGTTCACGATTCATAAATTACAATTGGTAGTCCATTTAACTGTATCCAGACCTTTACTTTTGATAGTAGAATGTAATAGGTAGTATAAGATGATTTGACTAAATGAATCATCATTCCCAATTTATATAGGGACATGCACTATTTAGATTACAAATGAAATTCATGAATTCAAAATCAACTAACATTTCAGTCTATGTAATCTCAGTTACATAACTCAAACATGTGATAATTGGTTAGTTAAGGTACTACCATCAAACTATATGATAAAAATCCATTTAGGTTTATGTTGAAGATTTAATAACCAAATATTTAACCCCCTTTTTATTGCAAAAATGTTATTTTCATAACATATATATCACTCAAGGAACATATAACAATCATCATGCAGTCAAGCAATGAAACCTATATTGAATGGCATAATTTATGACATATTAATCCTATAAGGTGCCTAAAGTGATGCATTATCAATGATTAATTTCCGTAATGACCTAAGGATAAAATATAATCTAACATCATAATAATAATAACACTACACATCATGTGCATCACCCAATAGTGAAATAAAAACAATTATAACATGCATAATCCAGAACATCAAGTCTCATCCTAGGTAATTTGATTTTTTCCTCGTATGTGTGTTAGCTATTCCCAGTAATAGGATCACTACCAAATTTTGAAATGTCCTAGTCTCCTTTATATTATCCCAAAATAGAAAGTTAGGGAAAATAAAGACACTGATACCAATTTGTAATGTCCCGAATCCAGTTCACTTATAAATACATGGACCTGGTCAGTCACATGACCTCAAACACACATCCTCATATGCTAGAGGCTAATAAATAGAATTAAGGGTCCAAGGTGGTACATTGGAGAGACTATATACTCGTAATAAGAGTAACACAATGGGTTAAAAATGGATAAATGGGGGAATCATAATACTAACTGAAAGCGGAAGATAAATAATCCAAATATGATAAATACACAAGTGTAGAATACCCAAATAAATATACAAAATGATGTAATGTCATGTCTCTAAAAAAATGGAATAAACAAACATGGAAGCATTCACACATACATACAAGTATATAAAAATAATGAAAAAGACTAAAAGACTATCTCTTGATAGCATCACAAGCCATAGACCGGTCTTGTCTCCCCAACTCTCATGCTACAATCAATCATGCATCGAGAACTAGGCGCTTTACCCTATCCCTAACTATATCCATGAAGTCTATTTGGGTACCATAGATGGCCCGAAAAGGGTGTGAGATATACTTAGTAGGCCATCACCAATAGTGTCAATAACAAATCCAGCCTGTGCATATAAACTACAATCGTGTGTAGGTATAATAGGTAAGATGTAAACTAAATGAAATACATGAAAAGTCCATGAGAAAAAAATATAATGAGTGTAGGATATAACAGATGATAATTTATATATTTATGAAGTGTCAAAAAAATGTAAGAACTAGTTTTACATACAAAACATGTGAAAAGAGCATCAGACTTACATGGGCCAGGTCCCAAGGCGTATAACCAGGGTGACCTCATCGAGACAGATGATCTCATCCAATGGTAAGCTCACAATAGTATCAAACCTACATGGGCCATGTCCCAAGGTCAAAAACTAGGGAAACCTATATCTAGAGATGTTAATGTATACAGAAGTCATATCTTCCATACCTTGATCTCCCTCATTGGTGCCATACTATAAGTAATCATACCTAAGGGTCATAGGTGCCATACCTCGATCCTCTAGTCGGTGCCATACTATTAGAAAATAGGTTCCATAACTTCATAATAAGTTGGTGCCATACTGAGGTGTCCAACATCAATAATGTAATATAAAATAACAAGGGCTATGTTAATGTATATACCTAATTAAAATTATCAATATGGAAAGGCACAAGCCAAAAGAATATCCATCCAATTTCACATTTTCATTTAAATCCAATGATTTTATCACTTAAATAAAATTTTACATTAGGGAAAAGGATTCATGTCCATATCCAATTATCTCATTTAATTTATAAAGGAACCCACTAAAATATGGTGAGCTCACACACCAAAAGGGGTGGTCTTATCACATGGTAGATTGATAAACTCACCTTAGAGGTGGCTCGAGTTATAACGATCCATAATTTTATGAATGGAATTTCAATTAATATAATCATGATAGGTATTATAAATCACATATATCACATATATAAAAAGCACTTTTTATATGATGATATATTTTAACGAAGTCCTAAGTAATATTTATAATGGCTAGGATGTATATTTTTCTATAAAATTGTTAAATTTAAATAAATAAGAATATTTATTTAAAAGTTTAAATTATTATATTTAAATAATTATTTTGATGAAATAAATTTCATTTTTGTACATTTCATGTTAAAATTATCTTAGGGTAAATTTTTTTGGGAAATTTCTAAAAAAAGTTGACTTTTGGGTTAAAAAGTGAAAATACTTTTTTTTCATAACTCTTATGGAATAATTATTATATGATAATGATATCGAATTTATTAACCCATACTCTTGATAAAAATTTATTTTGGTAATGAAATAATAAATAAGGTGTTACATTTAGAAACACATGCTTAGTATATTTGAAAACCATGATTTTAACCTTAAAAAACTATTTTTATGAGTTATATGGGTATCCCATTATATATGATTTTTACCACTTTTATAAATTTAATAAAGAAAAATGGATTTAATATTTGGATTCATAAGGTTAAAATTATTTAATATGGTTAATTTCATTTTTTGGACATAAAAAAGTTTATCGTGGTAATCAAAGTTATCGCAATATAAGTTAAATAGTTTAACAGGTTCAAGTTAAAAAGAAAAGGCTTAAAATACCTAAAAAATATAACATTTAATGGGTGTTTTATGTATTTATAGACCTTAAAAAACTCCTTTAAAACATTAATTATCAACCAAATTCATTGAAATTAATTCCATCCAAAAGTGGTAGACTTTAGATATAAAATAATCATTATTTAAACACTTAAAACCACCCCTCCCCAAGTATAAATACCACTCCTCACCACCCCTTCACCTCAAAAGACTTGAATATTTTCAAATATCTGAAAAATAATCTTATATTCACTCTACCCATTTCAAAGTTCTTTTGGTATCACCAAAAGACCAATTCCAAGTTTCTTAAGGGGTCCTTCAAGGAGGTGATATTCAAGAGGTAACTTTCTCAAACCACCTCTCTTAATTTTTTTTATTCTTCTACCTTATCCTCACCTCATTAATATATCAAATCATAATAAATCCAGTATCATGTATATTATTGAATTTTATAATTCTAATGTAATATATTTTATACACCCCTTTTCTCATCTCCTCTTATTCAATGAAACAAAACCATTGTCCAAATTATTGCGGTTAATCATCTATGTGGACAATGATTTTTCATTTTCCATTACCTCCTTCACGGATGATCATAAAAGTATTATTATGGTTAATTAAGATTTATAGGTATATTATAACTTATTTCATGTTTTTAACTAATATACAGACATAATATTAAATAAAACGAAACTAGTTCATGATGGTCAAAAAACTGAAAAAATAAACTAAACATTTATCATCAATGTTTTATAAAATAAATCATCCTCATGTTAGAAAAAATGATATATGGGACCATTTAAACTTATGTAATTTCATTAAAACCATTTCATTTCACTTATGGAGTTTTATTTCCATTTTAAAAGAACATCCATAATTATACACAAATGAACCAACCCTTAAACCATGAAACGAATGCTCCCAAAATAATGAAATTAATCTTTATAACTCATCAAAATGGACATAAATTAACTTAATAAAATTATAATAAATCAAATATATATGGAAAAGGTTTTAAATTAAGTAATTAATTAATCTAATTTGATTATAAATGACATTAAGTTCAAGGTAAGAACACATTCATACATAAGGTAAGGGGTCTTTTCGAACCTACAAATTTCCTTTAGGTTACACTTTCTTTATCATTTCCTCAATTTATCACTTCATTATTCTTATATAATTCTCTTATATTCAATTTATATGTACCAAAAATATGTATATATCTCAATTAATCATTCTTTTATGGGGAATTACATGTTTTAAAAGGTTCCTTTCTCAATTCCTCTCGATAAGTAAATCCGATTAAAGGGGACTGCTATTTTTATTACCCAATTTCAAGTAAAATACATAAAATATTTTAAGCCAAAAATATTTTTATAAAATCATTCAATTTATGATGAAAAACTATCTTAGTTCATTTCTAGTTTTATGCTAACAATTATTCATTTATCC
Source organism: Viscum album (assembly GCA_963277665.1). Lineage (NCBI taxonomy): Eukaryota > Viridiplantae > Streptophyta > Magnoliopsida > Santalales > Viscaceae > Viscum > Viscum album. Next base: position 1,122,222,647 of record OY728120.1, read on the forward strand.
TCTTCAAAACTCTTTATTCTTTTCTTTAAAACCGTGCTTAAGTGGCACATTTATAAAGTTACCTAGACACTCTCTTTCTTGTTTTCAATTCAGTTGTACATAATTATTCATAATATATTATTATTATTATTCCGTTATGAATGAACAATAATGATTTAAATAACTTCTTCCATGGATACCATTGTTATAATCCCTTTGGTTATTCCTTATGACATGATTATAAAACCCATTTCTTTCCATGGGTAACCCTTATGTTTATTACTTATGTCACTACATAAAATTGAGCCATTAGCGGTGGGTTTTTAGTGGTATGGATGTGGTTTAAGCTGTTGCCTAATAAGTTCATGGTGGTTTCTAAAACCATCACATATTGCACTGTCGCTAGTCATTTAGTGGCGATTTGTGTTATTTAACAGCAGTTTTTAAGTGTCATTTTTAGATCATTTAGCAGCGGTTTTATTTTTAATTGGAGGCGGTTCATTAATTTATACTTTGAATATAAATAAAATATATTTAATCACCACTAAAAATTTAGTAGCGGTTCCTCATAACCACTGCAAAATACCTTCAATATTATATGTTTAGCGGCGATTACTACAAACCTTCACAAAATTTGTTTTGTTTTTTTATAATATTTAATAAAAAAATAAAAAAAATAAAAAAAATAACATCCTATAAACTAAAAAATAAATATATGATAACCCCATCATTCATAAATCACACATCCATAGTCATATACATACAAGCACGATCAAAATAACCTAAGTCTGAGTCACCCCATACATCAACCAATACCTCGAACACAATATGTACATATAAAACATGTCCAAAAAATCCATTAACAATAGATATCCATGTCACAACCTCAACCGCATCTATTTGACTCCACATATCATAAATTGAAACTGAGAACGTCATCTCATTAGTTATAACAAAAAATGAAATAAAAATCAAAACTAAACATAATAAGTCAAAATTATAGTAGAACAATTGATAAAATTTAAACATACTATGGAAACTAAGAACCATCATGAATATCTTTTGAATAATGTCATGGATCGAAATGGTCAAACTCCTGCCTATTGCCGGCATCTTCCACCTATAATGAAAACCAGAACATTTAGGAAAAGAAATGCAAAAGAGAAAACACATAGAATATATTTAGAATGCCGCACATAAAATTTGTTATTTTTCCAATAAAATAGAATAAATTTTAACATAAAATAAATAATAAATAATGGAAAATGCTTTTAAAAAGAAACATACCTATTTAAGATAAGATTCAACACTTGAAACTAAAAAGAGATAAGTAAATATTATAATTTATTTTTAAAGCGACGTGCGGTGTGCTTGAAATTTATTTAATAAATAAATTTTAAATATTTTGATATAAGAGAAAGTACTATAATTCAAAAACAACTAATTTGTGGTTGTCCCATGATTTAAAATTAATCTGAGGTCGTTTTCTATGGTTTTGACCATTCCACACATGTTTAAGTGTTTTAAAAAACTAAAAACACATTTACGACCATAATGGGAAAATCATAATTTTTAATGATGTTCTATTAGTTCCTATATTTTACAATGAAATATACGTCCCTTTCTCTTAATTTTAGGACAATCTGATATCATTTACCTATTTTTGACTGTTCCACACACATTTTAGTGTTTTAAAACACTAAAAATGAGTTTACAACCATAATGGGAGAAATGTCACTTAGAATGATGTTTTGTTGGTCCTTAAATTTCAAAATTAAATCTACAGTGGTTGTCCCCTGATTTTAGGACAATCTGATGTTATTTTATAGGCATTTGACCATTCCACACACGTTTTAGTGTTTTAAAACACAAAAAACACATTTACGACCATAACGAGAAAACCCTCACTCAGAATGATGTTTCGTTAGTTTCTAAATTTAAAAATTAAATCCATGGTTTTTCCCCTTATTTCAAGATAATCCAATGTTGTTTCCCTAGTTTTGACCCCCCAACACTTGTTTTTAAAGGCTTTTGTACCTTTCATAAGTGTTTACCAAGTAATTCTGATCACACCGCACGTCGTATTGGTGTGTTGTATGTGTGTACACATAAAAAACAAATAAGTGATATTTTTCCCTTGATTTCAGAACATTCTGATGCCATTTTCTTGTTGTTGACCATTTCAGTATATTTTAGTGTTTTAAAACACTAAAAATGCATTTACAACCATAACGGGAAAACCATCATTAAAAATTATGTGCCATCAGTTTTTACATTTGAAAATTAAATATATGGTCATTGTCTCTTAATTTCAAGACAATACAATGTCATTTTTCTGGTTTTGACCATTCCATGCACATTTTAGAGTTTTAAAACACTAAAAATACGTTTATGGACATAATGGGAAAACCACTATTCAAAATGTTGTGTTGTTGGTTTGTACATTTCAAAATTAAATCTATGGTAGTTCTCCTCTAATTTCAAAAAAATATGACATTGTTTTCCTAGTCTTGACCATTCCACGCATGTTTTAGTGTTTTAAAACACTAAAAATGCATTTATTTCCATAATAGGTAAACTGTCATTAGGAATGACGTGTCATCGGTTCCTATAATTCACAATTAAATATATGGTCATTGTACCCTTATTTTAGGATGATCTGAAATTATTTCCTTTGTTACCCCCTAACACTTGTTTTTAAAGGATTTTGTACCATTCATAAGTTTTTATCCAGTAATTCTGATCACACCGCACATCAAATTGACATATTATCTATGTGTATACATAAAAAAACAAGTGGCGAGTTTCCCTTGATTTCATTAAAACCTGATTTAATTTTATTGGTTTGACCATTTCATGCATATTTTAGTGTTTTAAAACACTAAAAATGCATTTATGACTATAATGGGAAAATATTCTTTCAGAATGAAGTTCTGTTGGTTTCTACATTTCAAAAATAAATCTATGATCTTTTCCCCCTGATTTCAAGATAATATGATGTTTTTATGGTTTTGATCAATCCATGCATGTTTTAGTGTTTTAAAACACTAAAAATGAATTCATGGACATAACAGACAAACCTTCATTATAATGACATGTTTTAAGTTCCTACATTTTAAAATTAAATCTATAGTGGTTTTCACATGATTTTAGAACAATCCAATGTCATTTTCATGGTTTTTACTGTTCCATGCACACTTTAGTGTTTTCAAACACTAAAAACATGTTTACGACCATAACAGGAAAACCGTCATTTGGAACGATGTTCAATTATTTTTTATATTTGAAAATTAAATCTATAGTCATTTCCCCCTAATTTCATGACAATCTGACGTCATTTTTATGGTTTTTACCATTCCATGCACATTTTGTGTTTTAAAACACAAAAAATGAATTTTTGGCCATAATGGGAAAAATATCATTCAGAATGATGTGATTTCAGTTCCTATATTTAAAAATTAAATCTATAGTCATTTTCCACTGATTTCAGGACAATCTGACATCATTTTCCTGGTTTTTTCAGTTCCATGCATGTTTTAGTGTTTTAAAACACTAAAACTCATTTACGACCATAATGAGAAAACCGTCACTCATAATGATGTGAATTCAGTTCCTATATTTCAAAATTAAATATAAGGCCAATTTAACCTAATTTATGGAACATCTTATGTCCTTTCTCTAGGTTTGATCGTTCCATGCACACTTTAGTGTTTTAAAACATTAAAAATATGTTTACAGCCATAACAGGAAAACTATCACTCAGAATGATGTACTTCCAGTTCCTAAATGTCAAAATTAAATATACAATCGTTTCCCATTATTTAAATACAATACTATATTTTTTCCCTAGTTTTGACTCCCTAAAACTGGTTTTTAAAGGCTTTTGTACCTTTCTTAAGTGTTTATCGAGTAATTCTGATCATACTACATGTAGATTGAAATGTTGTTTACATGCACACATAAAAAACAACTAAGCAGTGGTTGAACCTTTATTTCAGGAAAATACTACATCTTTTTCTTGGTTTTGAACATTTCACACATGTTTTAGTGTTTTAAAATACTAAAAATTCATTTACATCCATAATGGGAAAACCATCATTTGGAATGACATGACGTCGATTCCTACATTTTAAAATTAAATCTATGATTTTTTCCCCTTGATTTTAGAACAATATGATGTTTTTTTTGGTTTTTACCATTCCAAGAACATTTTAGCGTTTTAAAATTCTAAAAATACGTTTACGGCCATAATGGGAAATCCATAATTCAGAATGACATGTAGTCAGTTCCTACATTTTACAATTAAATATACGGTCATTAACCCCTAATTTTAAGACAATCCAATATCCTTTTCCTGGTTTTGAGCCCCCAAAACTTGTTTTAAAGGGTTTTTTACCTTTTATAAATGTTTACTGAGTCAAAACCGAGCAAACAAGATCAAATTTTTTTCAAACTTATGGATAATAGTCTATAATTTATTTTTGACATTTAAGAATCAAACAAATGTAAATCCAGAACAAGATGTGATTGGTATAACTCAAAATGTATGTTTTCTATATAAAAGTGACATTTTAGTTTTTTATGGGTGTTCTATGTACTATTTGCAAATTCCATGGGCGTGAAACGGAGTTAGGGACATCAAAATGAAAAACATATAGAAATAAAAAACATAACACTTTATAAGTATATTATAAAATTTAATCATGTATTTTAAATTAGTTATCGAAGAATATAAAATTAATATTACCTTTACTTGACTATCAAAGACATCATTTTTCCAAGATGTAGGAATATGAATCCAATATTTATAATTAATGGGAAAGATCATTGTATTGTAAGAAAGATGCCTAGGAATCTGACCATATATTCTAGCAGTGTTATTAGTAGGCATTTCTACATTCGAAATGGTTAATTTATACTAAATATATAAATAATATAAAACTAAAATCTTTTTACAAAAAAATAAAAATAAAAATAAAATAATGTATATATGTATGAAACAATTATCAATGAGAACTTGTAATATAATTTTATTACCAATTTACACATTCAATCATCTTTATCTTCATTATCTTCATTATTATCAACCTCCATTGCAATGATTTCTTCATTTTCACCCTCTATTTCAAGTTCTACCATTTCAATATTGTCAATAAATAAATGTTCAATATTTTTTGGTTGATGAGGTTCACTATCACAAAGAACCAATTGATCTTCATCATCCATATCATATAATTATCTATACATTAAGTGTACAAAAACACTCCAACCTTCATGTATTTCATCATCCATATAATAAACCATATTCTCTTATGAATCCAAGATAAATAGATCATGCTTTGCACACTCACCGGTATCCATAAATTGAGAGAAGTTTACAAAAGTAAAATGTAATGAATATTTCATTATACCCCTATCAATGTTGAACCACTTGTATTTGAATAAGACAACTGAAAACTAGCCATGATAGTTTACTTTAATTATATAAATCATATTCCTATAGTATCCCACATATACAAAAGTAAATACACCACTATTCCAATTTTTCAAGTCTTCTTTATGATAAATTGTATAAAAATTGAATCCATGAATATTTTAGGCAACGAATCTCTTAGCCTGCCTTAGAAGACCTTGATCCAAAAACTTCAAATCATTTCATATTTTAGCTCAATTTTAAATATTCTTTATATAGAAAAAAATATAGTCTATTACTTTTAACATATAAAAAATAACTACACATCAATAATATAAATCTGAGTATATACTTACACGATGGGTGAACCATTAGACAAGATCCTTATTAACAGATTTTGTTAATTCCATCTCATTTCGAGCTCGACCCCTTAGTCATCTATTTTTTTGCAGTCACAATTCTTTAATAAATGGATCTGCAATAACACTATTGAGTAGCACATATCTATGTGCTTTTACCAACTCCAATTCAGTCAGTGTAAAATTTAACCCCTTTCCAATTGGTCATCCAATAGTTGGAAATACCAATGACTGATTTGTATAAATAAAATTAATGGAGATGTCGTCAGCACATCCAGCATGATTGAATCTAGTCTTAATACCATCAAAATACCTAGAACAGATGGTCAAACTCTCTTCAGATATGTAACCTTCAACAATAGAGCCTTCTGGTTGAGCTTTATTCCTCACATATGATTTCAAATGACCTAAGTACCTGATGAAAAAAATAAACATATTAAAAAAATTTATGCAATGATTTGAAAAAATAGAATTAACTAATGAAAATAAAAAAATATCAATGTGCCTCTCAATTGGATACATCCATCGATAGTGTACTGGTCCTCTAAGTTTATCTTCTTCAACTAAATGAACAGTCAAATGAATCATGACTGTGAAGAATGAAAGGGGAAATAAAATCTCCAAATGATAGTGTCAAAACAATTCTTTCTTGAAATTTATCAACCTTGGTTTGATTTAAAGTTTTTCCACAAATATCTTTGAAAAAGGTACAAAGCTCAACTAGAACTGTAGTTACTTTTTTAGTTAAAATATTATGCAAAGCCAATGGAAAAAACTACTCCATAAAAATATGCAATTGATAACTTTTCAATCCATTTAAATTTCAATGTTTTAAGTCAACACACCTTGATATGTTACTTGAATGTGCATATGACACTTTTATATTCTTTAAAGTTATAAGAAATATTCCTTTCTCATGATTTTTCATTGTAAAAATAGCTGAAGGATACTTTCCATTCTCATTTTCCCAAAAACTATGATTTATATTCATTGACTCCAAATCCTTATGAGCATTAAGGTGATCCTTCAATTTACCCAACTCATTAAGAACTATAAAAATTACATTATCACAGACGTTATTCTCAATATGCATTACTTCAATATTAAGATGTATCAAATTAAACTCCAAATAAGGAATTTTGAAAAATATACTATTTTATTCCATTATTTTATTCTAGATTCATCAAATACTACACCTTATACCCCTTTCACCCTTTCTTTAAACTGATGACATTTTTCAAATTATTCAGTGACATTCATTTATTGTCCCAAGATTTCTAAACTAGCTAACACCTTTGGTAACATTATCATTTCAATATATCTATTTAATCATGTCTTGTTAAACTTAAATTTATGAGAAGCATCAATAAATTGACAATGACACATAAAACACCATTTTATTCTATGAGTTACTCATTGAGGTTCAAAATAAAAATTACAAACTGGAAAATCCCAACTAGTATGAGTGTTCCCACCAAATAAATTTCTTTTTCCAAGAAAGTCACTAATTTTCCACATTAAAGCAATATGCATTTTGAATAGTTATCTTATTGAATCATCATATGTTTCCATGCCATCATCCCATAATTATCACAATTCTTTGATTAGAGTTTGAAGGTATACATCAATTTCATTTCTAGGAATTTGATTTATAGGAATAATAATTGAAATAATGAAATATGTATTCTTCATACACATCCATGGAGGTAGATTATAGGGGATCAAAATAATTTTCCAAATGTTATAATTAGTACTTAAAGTACCAAAAAGGTTAAAACCATCAGAAGCCAATCCCAAATGTACATTCCTAGGATCCAAATAAAAAATTGGATATAGTGAATCAAACATCTTCTATGATGTTGAATCTTTTGGATATCTCATCAATCCATTGTTACTATCCTAAGAATGCCACTTTCTTTCATCTACAGTCTTAGATGACATGAATAATCTCTGCAAGTATGGTTACATAGGAAAATACCACAATACCTTTATAAGAGTTTTCTTCTTCTATTTCCTCCTAGGGTTGAATTGATTTATACTATCATCATTGTTCATTGACTTCCATCTTCTTGTATTACATCTTTCACATTCTTCTTTATCAAACTCTTCTCCCTAGTAAATCATGCGATCTTTAGGGCATGTATGTATCTTTGTATAATCAAGTCTAAGTTTGTTGATGAATTTATTCATCTCATAGAATGATGTAGGGATCTTAGCTTCACTAAATGCATCATGGGGTAACTCTAAAATCATTGAAATTTCTTTTTCAGAAAATCCAAAGAGACACTTGATATGACACAACTTAATTAGAAAAGCAAACTTCAAATACTTGGCACACCCTTCATATAGTTCTTTCTGTCCATCTTTAACTAATTCATAAAAAATATTTTTTTGGTCACTGAAGTTCTGAGCAAGATTAACCTACTCAGGATCAACTGAAGGTTCTATTGATCTTTTTAAATCTTGGAAACTATATTCTAGAAAACCAAATGCTTCATTTAACAAATTTCAAATTGAATTCTCCTATGCCGGGTCACTTTGTATTTTTTTGATAGTATTGTCATTATTTTGACTTTACATAAAATTTGATTCACCATGCCAAATCAAACATAAATATCAAACAAGAAACTATTTAAATATAAAATGCTCATATACTTTGTTTCTATTCAATCATCGCTTGAATTTACAATCAGGAGACAAATATTTTATTATACCATCCACTGATCGGTTTGAAATTGCATAATCTAAAAATTCTTCCAATCCCTTGGCATACCGTGGTGTGTTTCAAGTTAAATTAATACAACTTTTATCCATAGGTATTGGATTGTATTCTCCCTGTATATTAAAATATAAAGATATAAATGTTTAATCAAATAGGTATAATCAAAATTAAAGAAGAATCTATACAGGTTAGAATAAGACACAAGAGCATGGAATTTTAAGTTAGACACATGCTTGAAACAATTAATATTTAATGATGGAAGTGTGGAAAATAAACTCTACATTAATGATGATAAAGATATATTAATTTTTGATATTTTATATGTATATTATACTATTTTTATCATAGAAAAAGATAACGGTGTATTCTACTTTAGTGTTGTGACAAAGGAGGGTTCATTCCATTGAAAAATTAGCTACAATGATGAATGTCTGAACCATTTATCACGGTTTAAATAAGACCAACATTACCCCTTTAAAAATATAAATTCAAAGTATAATTTATATGGATATAACACACTATTGGATGGATAAAACCAATAAACACATAATTTTTAGGTTATTATATGTTCTTATACTTCATTCTACCGTTTAAGTTCATTTTATATGTGCACCTAAATTTCCTACAAAACTAGCAAGGGAGGGGAACCTTTTACTCGACACATACTACACCTTATTAGTTAGTGATTCCAAAAAAAATATTTAAAATTATAATTTTTTTTGAATCTTAAATCTTATCTATGTTTGTAGAAATATTACCAGGTATCTAGTGAATGTAGTGGAAGATTATGTTTGATAGATTAATACATATCTTTTCTCACCCCATTTATTTATTTTTTATTTTTACTCTTTAGGATTGGTGTTTTCATAATGGAAATTTATTATTATACAATGTTGATCCATGAATACTATACTCAAGAGAAAGTTATTAAATTAGGGAATAAAATTTCAACCACAATCCCAATATTAAGAATTTATTTTGGAGGAAAAATGAAGGAAGACTAAATGAATGAAGTCAATAAATCTCATGTAGTATAATAAGCAGTGAAAAGAGAAAAATTGAGGTACAAAACTATCATGGGGTACAATTTATATTAAATTATAGGGGTACAACCAAGTGTCATTGTGCCACCAATTATTGTGAAAAAAATCAAGACAAATCAATAGATTCCAATTATGTATATTATAACCAATAAAATAATTTTTAGGGATGGATGCCATAAGATAATACACTTTGAGAAACCTATTTATAAAATCTCCTTCAAAAATATCAAATACTCAATCGTCATAAAGTCACTATATTCAAGGTAACCCAACATTGGTTTTTAAAATCCATGCAGACCCTTGGAAGTCACTCTTTCCATTAAAAATAATTTTATGAACCAAAAAAACTTTTAAAGTCATGAAATAAGGTAATAAAACACATTATACTATTTTATCAAATGTTAGGTGTGCATGGTAGCTTAAAAATAAATTTAAAATACATGTTTTCATATAAAAAACCTTCTCATTCAATATAAAACAAGAAAAACATGGTTTCCATTTAAAATATATTTATATACACATAAAATAATTTAATTAAGAATGTAACCTAGATTAAATAGGCAAGAAATTAGTGTTTATTAATTTAATAAACTATACAATAGAGAAAACCAACCTCTTATCTGCCACTTCAACAATCTGGGACACTAAATCACCAAAATAAGGCCAAAGAAGCCTTAAGAGGCTAGGAGGATGTGAACCAATCCGGGAAGAGGGAGGTCGGGGGGGGGGGGTCTGCACCACTGCCAGGAGGGAGGTCAAAGGTGGGGTTACAGGGGTTGGGGTTGCCTTTGAGGATGGAGGAGGGAGGTCAGCGGGGGGGGGGGGGGGGGGGGGTGCATCACCATCGGGGAGAGGGAGTCCATAGTGTGTGTGTGTGTGGGGGGGGGGTCATAGGGTCGGGGTCACATGGGGAGTGGGGGATGATAGGGGTCGGGGTTGGGTCATGCAGAGGGAGTGGGGGAGGAGGATAAAATAGGATTTTTTAAAACATTTTTTGGTGGTTTAATGGAAACCACCACTAATTATTAAAATAAAAAAAAAATATAGATGTGGTTTGATGAAACCAAAACTATATTATTATTATTTTTAAACTATATTTATTTAGTGGTGGTTAATAGAACCGCCGCTAACTAGTGATTTTTTTATAGTGTGTTTGATTCTTTATGTGGCATGTATATACATGAACATATTATGATGGGTGAACTGAGATAACAATCCAATGAATTAAGTAATGTTTTAGTCTCATGATACATTATATATGGGATTAGGGAGTAAACCGAATCCATTATGGGACTTTTTCCACCATGTGATATAGTCTTGGTAGTTAGCCTTGACTCATGTTTATGTCTTGCTATATGTTGCTACCACATTCCTATGTCTTCCATGATCATTCCTATGACTTCTAACTAATGTTCTATGCTTCAATCCCATGTTTATTCCCTTATTGGTATTTTTATCTCATCAATTTTTCTATGTTTTCCCTAGGTTATCCTATCCAGTTATAGGATCTCAAAAAGAGTTAGGAGGTTATTATGAAGATTGATAAAAATATTCTTTATTCTAGCTTCCTATTTTCTAATATTGTAGCTAGTATTATAAAGATAATAAACATTTAGATCCTTGGTTTGTATTTCAAGGATAAATATGCTTAAAACAATGTAATAATATGCGTAAAAATCTTGAGCCACTATAGTTGGTATCAGAGCATGGTCTAGTTATTTTTGAGGATTATGACTAGAAAACTTTTGTAAGAACCTTAGGGATAATTCTATAACAATGGATAACCTATATTGAAAATTAGGAAATCATAAGTTTGGATATACCTTTAATTTATAATTTTATCCTTCTATGTTTATAATTGAATTTTTATATGCTCATTAGCTAAGTATTCAAGCCCCTTTAATTTTATCTTTTATTTTTAATGTTAATTATGGGAAATAGGAGAACCCATACCAACAATCAAGGTGGTAGAAAATGTGATTATTTTCCTAATGAGATTTTAAGACTGATGAGAAAAAGAACACAAAAATTCATGAAAATACTAGCTCAATTGGATCAAGTTATTAACAAAAACTTGAATCATGTGGAATTCCATCCTTCTCCTAAGAAAGATAAAGTTTCAGTCTAATAATTTATGAAAAAAGGCCTCCTATGTTTAGTGGATCTTATGATACCATCATCATGAAACAATGGATTAACTCAATTGAGAAAACATTATTTATCCTCCAATGCTCGGAATAAGATAAAGTTGTGCTGGCAGTCTATTGTTTTGATGGGGAAGCTGATCAGTGGTGGACACTGATAAAAAAAATGAAGTCTAAGGAGGAAATTGATTCAATGGAATGGGAATCATTCATGAAAATATTTTTCAATATTTATTTTACCCGAACACTCCGTCTTAATATAAAGAGGGATTTTATCAGTTTTAAGTAAAAGGAAGATGAGTATATCAGAGCGTATGAGGCAAAATTTACAAGGATTTCATACTTTGATTTCTACATTTTCATCAGTATGGAAAGTATGGTGGATCGATTATTTAGTGGTTTGAAACCGACTCTATGAAAATACTTAGTAATTCATGACTTTGATAGTTATGTATAGATTTTTATTTTTTCCCATAAATTTGAGATGGATATTGGTTATTCTCAATGTGTAAAGACCCGTAAAATTCAAGGAAAATTTTTTCTTAATTTTCTTTAGAATTTTACAAGAACGCGGTTTCAGACGGTAGCTGATTCCGAGGCCCGGAGTGCCCGGAATTAATTTCCGAAGTTTGGCTCGGGTACGTTCAGTGAACGAACGAGCGGGAATTCCTAACTTTTGATCCGGTGCTCGGAATTGAAATCCGAGGGCACCGATGAACTCGCAGCGCCGATATTCGCTTAATGAGACCTTTTCGGGAGTTGCGTTTGTTGCGGGTTGAAAGTTACGTATTGGGGTTTTTCAGTTAAGTTAAATAAAATTTGTGCAAAACAAATTTTATTTTAACTTTTTTTTTAAAAACCTACCAAAGGAGGTTAGAAGTGGGACCCACACCCACTTAACCTCCCTTGGGAGGATTAAGTGTGGTGGGGCCCACACGAACCCTTTTTTCTTTTCAAATTCCTTAACCTCTCAAAACCCCCCCTCTTAATTATGTAACTCTTGCCAATTTATCTTTTCATTTAATTTTGTCAACTCTAGACTTAATTAATGAATTGATTTCAACTTTGAATTTTGAAAGGTTGGCAAAGTGAGAATAAAATAAGATGTAGTCTTATTTTATTTTGGGTTGATCGTTTGTTCCCTTGAGAGCTTTTGAGAGCATTCCTCTTCATCTTCAACTCTGACGAAGAACGAAGAACGAAGAATGCTCAAACTCCGACGAAGAACGACGCCTCTCTTCTTCGTCCTCGGTGTCAACGAGAGGGAACACCGCTTCCTCCTCGGACCATCTTCGTCGGCGTACAAGTTTCGCCAACGACGTGACTCTTCGAACGCATCCCTTCGTCATCGGATTTGACGAACGGCTTCCGCGACACCCGACCTCCGCGACGCCGTCTTCCGCGGAGCGTAGCCGAACCTTTGAATCTTAAACCCGAGGTAGGGGTTGTCGAATTTTCTTTTGGTTTCCTCTTTTTATTCTTGATCGTGCTTTTAACAAGATTAACGTGTGGCATGTTTTTCTTTAAGTTGCGTTATTATTATTAACGCGAGGGGGGCCGGACCGCACGAACACGGCCGAACCTCCCCTCCAACGTTCTTGTTTAATTCTTTCGAAGGAAGCAAAGTGGCGTGGTGCCGTCGCACCACGCGGTTTACCGTGCGTTTAATTTACGCAACGCCGTCGCGCTACGCCGAGGAGAGTCTTCAAGAACGCGACGCCGTCGCGCCGCGTTGGAAGGATTCATGGCACGGCGAATGGGGCGCGGTGCCGTCGCACCGCACCGGACGACGAACACCGCGGCCGGTTCCGGGCCGCGGTGGGACGAGAAGACCGCGGCCGGTTCCGGGCCGCGGTGGGACGAGAAGACCGCGGCCGGTTCCGGGCCGCGGCGGGACGAGGAGACCGCGGCCGGTTCCGGGCCGCGGCGGAAGGAAAGACCGGCGGCCGGGCCGCCGGCGTCGGAAGTCGAGGGCGGGACCGGAAATTCCGGTCCCGTTGGTAAAAACCGGCCGGCCAGCGGGCCGGCCGGATGTCATAAAACCGGGGAATTTAATTCCCCGGCCAACCATGAAAACCCCCCTCTTTAAGAGGGGGGGGCGTTTCTTCAAAGGGAGGGGGGCCGGCTGCCCCCTCGGTTCCACCAGCAGGCCCCCCACGTGGGGGGGGCTCTTTAAAAAAAAAGGGGCGCGGCCCTTGAGCCGCGCCGCCGCTCCAGCAAAAACGCGGGGCTTAGCCCCGCGTGCCACCCCACCTCGCGGCACCCCGCCGCCAGCGCGGCCCGCCGCCGCCGCCAGCGCGGCCCGCCGCCTCCGCCGCGCCGCCCCCGCGCGCCGCCGCGCGCCGCCACCGGCCGCCGCACCGCCGCCGCCGGCCACCGCGCCACCCGGGGGGGGGGGGGGGGGTCGGGCCGGGTCGGCCCGGACCCGGACCCCCCGTTTCGAACCAGATTTGGTTTTTGGCCCATAACTTGAGCCTCGGACCTCCGAACGACGAACCGTCTGCGGCAACGCGATCCTTGGATCGAGACGGTCGTTTCGGTATATCGCACTCAAGGTTTCGGTTAACTTTGAGTTCGGCCGGGTTGGTTCGTTCACGAAACCAACCGGGCCTTCGGAGCGGAAACGCTCATATCTTGAGCCACGAACGTCCGATTGACGCGCCGTCAGTCGCGTTGCGTTCCTCTTAATGAGACGGATCTTTTGGCATACTCCGCCCGAGGTTTGGACGCAGGTGGAGTACGGTCGGGTTGGTTTTTCCTTAAAAATCAACCGGGCCCCGGAGACGAAAATGCCAATAACTCACAGACCGGGCGTCCGATTGACGCGCCGTCTGTTTCGTTGACTCCCTCTTGATGAGACGGAACTTTTGGCATACTCCGCCCGAATTTTGGATGCAGTCGGAGTATGGCCGGGTTGGATTGTACTCGAAATCCAACCGGACCCTTGGAACGGGAAAGCTGATATCTTTCAGACAGGACGTCCGCTTGACGAGCCGTCAGCGGCGTTGGTGGTTACGTTGAGTAACGGTCCCTTTGAGTTTACCCTATGGGAGTTCGGGGTACAGTTGAGATACGGCCGGGATTGGTTCGCACTCGAAACCAACCGGGCCCCTGGGACGAAAAGACTATTAACTCACAGACCGGGCGTCCGATCGACGCGCCGTCTGTTGCGTTGAGACCCCTGTGACGAGACGGACCTTTGAGGCACTTCTTCGTGGGACTTTGTGATACTTGGAGTATAGACCAGTAGCTCGTGGAGCGGACCCTCCCGGAGACGAGCGTGCAGAGTACGGAGACCGTGTAGCCGGCTGAGACCTGACGACTGCTTGACCGACTCGACTTGGAGTGAGTCGACTAGCCCAGTGGACGGAGCGCCCGGTACTTGGCGGCAGACCCACGGCGGACGGAGCGCCTGGTAGTTGGCAGCAGACCCGCGGTACTCGACAGGAGGAGTACCTCAGTAGGCTATCTGGGTAGCGCCTGGTATTTGGCAGCAGACCCTCAGCGGACGGAGCGCCTGGTAGTTGGCAGCAGACCCGCAATACTCGACAGGAGGAGTACTTCAGCAGTCCTAGGTTAGTGAGCGGCAGCCTCGGAGTCGTGACAGGACCACTGTACACTCTAGAGACGGAGCTCTTCAGCAGTTACGGTTTCGATAATGAAAATCCTGGTTTGAGCTGAGACTTTTGACCTTGTGTTTACCTCATGATTGAGATGGGTCACTTGCTAACTTTGGTATATGTATGGGCATATACCCGAGTAGTGGTTATCCGTCGTTTCACAATCCTTGTGTTTCCTCATGATTGAGATGGGTTACTTGATAACTTAGGTATATGTATGGGCATATACCTAAGTAGGGTTTATCTGTTGAGATCTTCTTGTGTTTATCCTTGTTGGTTTTAGTGAGACCTTGAGGGTCTCGGGGTCCCTACTGAGTATCGTTATACTCACCCCTGCACGGGCTATGCCCGCACCTCGTTGTGTTGGTTGCAGACGACGGACAGTGCTGACAGAAGCCGAAGGTTCGAGGACTGGACGGTACCTGGAGGTGGACTATACGACGTGGCGGTACCCGGAGGTGGACCACCGGGCGGGACATACTCGGAGCGGATGGCGGGACCCGAGGAGCAGAGGAGCTATCTGTACCCACCCTTCAGGTGGGATTTCCAGTGGACATCTCAGCGTAGCAGCTTTACTTTTCAGTCGCTGTTTTCCCTTTCGAGTTGTACTTTACAGTTGGGCTTGTATTTCCGGCCCCTTTTTACTTTTCAGCTCTTCTTTTTGTACTTAGTGTTTTACTTCCGCTTGTACTCTGTGGTGCTTGTTTTCTTTATAAAGGCAATGCCTTCCCAGTTATCGGGATTTTACGCCTTTGGTGCTAGTCGCCAGCCCCTGGCCTATGGAAGGCGGGCTTGGGGTAGTCACGGCACGGGCCCCGAGGACGGGTCGTGACAAATTGGTATCAGAGGAGTTCGGTTCTACCGCAGAACTTATAACTCTGATCTTTCTTTCTGTGAAGCAATAGTGTTAAGGGTACCGAGTGTGGTTTTCATTTCAGGGAGTCCAGTGTTGGTGCGGGCGGCCGACGTATCCATACACCAGGACCCTGACAACTGATTTCCGACTTTGTGCACGAAAACACTGATTGCGTGTGTGTTTTCAAAAGTTTTTTCCCCTTAAAACAGCTCAAACCAGGTCAGCTCACCAGGTATAATCGTTTGATCGTGTTACGTTGTTTCTTTCAGGATGGCCCCACGACGGCAGCCAGTTAGGATTCCGAGAATCGAACGTGACGACAGCCCACCGAGCGACGAGGCCTCGGTGCAGGGCCCTTTGTCAGCAGTGGCACCGGCGGTAGCTCTACCCGCCGAGCCCCCGATGCTTCCAGCAGCAGCCGCTGACGATGCACGTCGCCTCAGCGCACTGCATGAGTTTCAGCGCCAGCGACCGCCCAGGTTTCGCGGGGAGACGGATCCCCAGGCTGCAGAGGACTGGCTGGAGGCAGTAGTACGAGTGTTTAGGCTAGTGAGGACACCAGCAGACCTCATGGTGATCCTCGCTGCGAGCCTACTACACGCAGCAGCAGGACGATGGTGGAGCTTGATACTCCAGGTGCACGATGAGGCATCTCTACTTTGGACGGACTTTGAGAGCCTCTTCCGCTCGGAGTTCGTCCCGGCCACCCTCCGAGCGGTGCGCATCCAGGAGCTTCTTCAGTTGCGGCAGGGCAGCATGACGGTCGCTCAGTACTCGGCGAGATTTACCGATCTCTCGCGCTACTCGACCGACATGGTACGAGACCCATTCTTCCGGGCCCGGACCTTCGAGCAGGGTTTGAGACACGAGATCAGGGCATCGCTGATCTCCCTCAGCTTACCGACTCAGACTGGAGTACTGGAGCGGGCCCTTCTGATTGAGAGCTTCCTTGCTGAGTCTTCACCAGCGCAGCGACCCACCGCAGGGCGGCACGTAGCGGAGTCTTCGGTAGCAGGTAGCCGACAGATGACTCAGGGGTCCAGACAGACCAGACCTTCAGGCAGACGACCTCAGGGCACTGGCTCAGCAGTGCAGGGCACACAGCGCGGAGTCAGTCTTTTGAGTGGAAGACAGTGCTTTGCATGCGGCGGGCAAGGCCACATGGCTCGTGACTGCCCGACCCGCCATGCGGAGGAGCAGCAGACGGTTGAGGAACCACCTAGGCAGAGGCAGAGTTTCGACCGTGGCGGTTCGCAGGAAGGAGGCGGACGAGGCAGAGGAGCTGGCCGAGCAGTAGGTGGTGGACGACGCTTTGAGGCTCTGCCACCACCACCACCAGGAGGTCCACCCCGACCACAGGGAGTAGGTGGACATGCGAGAGCACAGCTTCAGGCAGCTGAAGCTTACGATCATGGAGCTCTGGGAGCAGGTGGACAGGAGCAGAACTAGTGGATACATCCTTGTACTTCGGGTTCCTTGCTGCTTTTGTGTAGCGTCTTGTATTATGAGCTGCAATAATAAAAGACGCATCCTTTGTGATGTTTTCATTCCTGTCCTCTTTTGTGATGTTACTAAGAGGTTCCAGTTGACTGTTGACTTGACCCTCACTTGTGAGACATCTACTGGAGGAGACCAGTTACCACACACTGATGCCGACAGTGTGACTCAACCCTTGGAGGCGAGAGTAACGGTTGGATCTCTTAGTAGTAGCGTCGAGGCCTTACGACGTCATCCTTGGTATGGATTAGTATCATCCATGTTAGGATTGACTGTTTTAGGCAAAGAATGTGGTTCATCCAGGGGATGAGACCAGGTTTCTCTTATCGGCAAAGAAGAAATCTCGCAGCTCTTGTGGGACCAGAGATGGTCCGGGCCACGTCAAAAGAGGTCCATGTCATCCAGGAGCGGATGTGGACAGCACAGAGCCGGCAGAAGTCATACGCTGACAGGAGGCGGAGGCCACTAGAGTTCGAGAATGGTGACCACGTCTTCTTGCGGGTCTCACCTCGACGTGGTATTCGGAGATTTGGCCGAGGCGACAAGTTATCTCCGCGCTTCATCGGACCCTTCCAGGTCCTCAGCAGGGTTGGTGAGGTGGCTTATCGCCTGGCTCTACCACCTCAGTTGCACCGGGTGCACGACGTCTTCCACGTGTCTCAGCTGAGGAGATACGTGCACGACCCGACGCACATCTTTGACCATGGGAAGCTTGACGTTGACGATGGGGTGACTTTTACGGAGGTCCCGGTGGAGATAGAGGACCGACAGGAGCGGGTCCTACATGGGCGATCGATTCCTCTTGTGCGCAACAGATGGCGGCACGGGAATCTCCAGGAGAGCACATGGGAGCGGGAGGCTCAGATGTGTGCTCAGTACCCTCTTTTGTTTCCCTAGTTTTAGATGTAGCTTTACGGGGACGTAAAGCCCTGAGGTGGGAGTAATGTAAAGACCCGTAAAATTCAAGGAAAATTTTTTCTTAATTTTCTTTAGAATTTTACAAGAACGCGGTTTCAGACGGTAGCTGATTCCGAGGCCCGGAGTGCCCGGAATTAATTTCCGAAGTTTGGCTCGGGTACGTTCAGTGAACGAACGAGCGGGAATTCCTAACTTTTGATCCGGTGCTCGGAATTGAAATCCGAGGGCACCGATGAACTCGCAGCGCCGATATTCGCTTAATGAGACCTTTTCGGGAGTTGCGTTTGTTGCGGGTTGAAAGTTACGTATTGGGGTTTTTCAGTTAAGTTAAATAAAATTTGTGCAAAACAAATTTTATTTTAACTTTTTTTTTAAAAACCTACCAAAGGAGGTTAGAAGTGGGACCCACACCCACTTAACCTCCCTTGGGAGGATTAAGTGTGGTGGGGCCCACACGAACCCCTTTTTCTTTTCAAATTCCTTAACCTCTCAAAACCCCCCCTCTTAATTATGTAACTCTTGCCAATTTATCTTTTCATTTAATTTTGTCAACTCTAGACTTAATTAATGAATTGATTTCAACTTTGAATTTTGAAAGGTTGGCAAAGTGAGAATAAAATAAGATGTAGTCTTATTTTATTTTGGGTTGATCGTTTGTTCCCTTGAGAGCTTTTGAGAGCATTCCTCTTCATCTTCAACTCTGACGAAGAACGAAGAACGAAGAACGCTCAAACTCCGACGAAGAACGACGCCTCTCTTCTTCGTCCTCGGTGTCAACGAGAGGGAACGCCGCTTCCTCCTCGGACCATCTTCGTCGGCGTACAAGTTTCGCCAACGACGTGACTCTTCGAACGCATCCCTTCGTCATCGGATTTGACGAACGGCTTCCGCGACACCCGACCTCCGCGACGCCGTCTTCCGCGGAGCGTAGCCGAACCTTTGAATCTTAAACCCGAGGTAGGGGTTGTCGAATTTTCTTTTGGTTTCCTCTTTTTATTCTTGATCGTGCTTTTAACAAGATTAACGTGTGGCATGTTTTTCTTTAAGTTGCGTTATTATTATTAACGCGAGGGGGGCCGGACCGCACGAACACGGCCGAACCTCCCCTCCAACGTTCTTGTTTAATTCTTTCGAAGGAAGCAAAGTGGCGTGGTGCCGTCGCACCACGCGGTTTACCGTGCGTTTAATTTACGCAACGCCGTCGCGCTACGCCGAGGAGAGTCTTCAAGAACGCGACGCCGTCGCGCCGCGTTGGAAGGATTCATGGCACGGCGAATGGGGCGCGGTGCCGTCGCACCGCACCGGACGACGAACACCGCGGCCGGTTCCTGGCCGCGGTGGGACGAGAAGACCGCGGCCGGTTCCGGGCCGCGGTGGGACGAGAAGACCGCGGCCGGTTCCGGGCCGCGGCGGGACGAGGAGACCGCGGCCGGTTCCGGGCCGCGGCGGAAGGAAAGACCGGTGGCCGGGCCGCCGGCGTCGGAAGTCGAGGGCGGGACCGGAAATTCCGGTCCCGTTGGTAAAAACCGGCCGGCCAGCGGGCCGGCCGGATGTCATAAAACCGGGGAATTTAATTCCCCGGCCAACCATGAAAACCCCCCTCTTTAAGAGGGGGGGGCATTTCTTCAAAGGGAGGGGGGCCGGCTGCCCCCTCGGTTCCACCAGCAGGCCCCCCACGTGGGGGGGGCTCTTTAAAAAAAAAAGGGGCGCGGCCCTTGAGCCGCGCCGCCGCTCCAGCAAAAACGCGGGGCTTAGCCCCGCGTGCCACCCCACCTCGCGGCACCCCGCCGCCAGCGCGGCCCGCCGCCGCCGCCAGCGCGGCCCGCCGCCTCCGCCGCGCCGCCACCGCGCGCCGCCGCGCGCCGCCGCGCGCCGCCACCGGCCGCCGCACCGCCGCCGGCCGCCGCCGCCGGCCACCGCGCCACCCGGGGGGGGGGGGGGGGGGGGTCGGGCCGGGTCGGCCCGGACCCGGACCCCCCGTTTCGAACCAGATTTGGTTTTTGGCCCATAACTTGAGCCTCGGACCTCCGAACGACGAACCGTCTGCGGCAACGCGATCCTTGGATCGAGACGGTCGTTTCGGTATATCGCACTCAAGGTTTCGGTTAACTTTGAGTTCGGCCGGGTTGGTTCGTTCACGAAACCAACCGGGCCTTCGGAGCGGAAACGCTCATATCTTGAGCCACGAACGTCCGATTGACGCGCCGTCAGTCGCGTTGCGTTCCTCTTAATGAGACGGATCTTTTGGCATACTCCGCCCGAGGTTTGGACGCAGGTGGAGTACGGTCGGGTTGGTTTTTCCTTAAAAACCAACCGGGCCCCGGAGACGAAAATGCCAATAACTCACAGACCGGGCGTCCGATTGACGCGCCGTCTGTTTCGTTGACTCCCTCTTGATGAGACGGAACTTTTGG
This sequence comes from Viscum album, assembly GCA_963277665.1. NCBI lineage: Eukaryota > Viridiplantae > Streptophyta > Magnoliopsida > Santalales > Viscaceae > Viscum > Viscum album. The sequence goes on from OY728120.1 coordinate 1,122,243,612, forward strand.
CATACTCCGCCCGAATTTTGGATGCAGTCGGAGTATGGCCGGGTTGGATTGTACTCGAAATCCAACCGGGCCCTTGGAACGGGAAAGCTGATATCTTTCAGACAGGACGTCCGCTTGACGAGCCGTCAGCGGCGTTGGTGGTTACGTTGAGTAACGGTCCCTTTGAGTTTACCCTATGGGAGTTCGGGGTACAGTTGAGATACGGCCGGGATTGGTTCGCACTCGAAACCAACCGGGCCCCTGGGACGAAAAGACTATTAACTCACAGACCGGGCGTCCGATCGACGCGCCGTCTGTTGCGTTGAGACCCCTGTGACGAGACGGACCTTTGAGGCACTTCTTCGTGGGACTTTGTGATACTTGGAGTATCGACCAGTAGCTCGTGGAGCGGACCCTCCCGGAGACGAGCGTGCAGAGTACGGAGACCGTGTAGCCGGCTGAGACCTGACGACTGCTTGACCGACTCGACTTGGAGTGAGTCGACTAGCCCAGTGGACGGAGCGCCCGGTACTTGGCGGCAGACCCACGGCGGACGGAGCGCCTGGTAGTTGGCAGCAGACCCGCGGTACTCGACAGGAGGAGTACCTCAGTAGGCTATCTGGGTAGCGCCCGGTATTTGGCAGCAGACCCTCAGCGGACGGAGCGCCTGGTAGTTGGCAGCAGACCCGCAGTACTCGACAGGAGGAGTACTTCAGCAGTCCTAGGTTAGTGAGCGGCAGCCTCGGAGTCGTGACAGGACCACTGTACACTCTAGAGACGGAGCTCTTCAGCAGTTACGGTTTCGATAATGAAAATCCTGGTTTGAGCTGAGACTTTTGACCTTGTGTTTACCTCATGATTGAGATGGGTCACTTGCTAACTTTGGTATATGTATGGGCATATACCCGAGTAGTGGTTATCCGTCGTTTCACAATCCTTGTGTTTCCTCATGATTGAGATGGGTTACTTGATAACTTAGGTATATGTATGGGCATATACCTAAGTAGGGTTTATCTGTTGAGATCTTCTTGTGTTTATCCTTGTTGGTTTTAGTGAGACCTTGAGGGTCTCGGGGTCCCTACTGAGTATCGTTATACTCACCCCTGAACGGGCTATGCCCGCACCTCGTTGTGTTGGTTGCAGATGACGGACAGTGCTGACAGAAGCCGAAGGTTCGAGGACTGGACGGTACCTGGAGGTGGACTATACGACGAGGCGGTACCCGGAGGTGGACCACCGGGCGGGACATACTCGGAGCGGATGGCGGGACCCGAGGAGCAGAGGAGCTATCTGTACCCACCCTTCAGGTGGGATTTCCAGTGGACATCTCAGCGTAGCAGCTTTACTTTTCAGTCGCTGTTTTCCCTTTCGAGTTGTACTTTACAGTTGGGCTTGTATTTCCGGCCCCTTTTTACTTTTCAGCTCTTCTTTTTGTACTTAGTGTTTTACTTCCGCTTGTACTCTGTGGTGCTTGTTTTCTTTATAAAGTCAATGCCTTCCCAGTTATCGGGATTTTACGCCTTTGGTGCTAGTCGCCAGCCCCTGGCCTATGGAAGGCGGGCTTGGGGTAGTCACGGCACGGGCCCCGAGGACGGGTCGTGACACAATGGTATTGTGGGATTGGATATAAGATACACAAGATGGAATTCTGTTCAATAGGGCCAACAGAAAAAAAATCATAGAGGAAGGAAAACCCAGTATCCCACTTGTCAAAAGTGTGGGAAGAAGCATCTTTGAAGGTGCCTAAGGGGAACCATAAGGTTCTTCAAGTATGGAAAATAGGGGCACCAAACTAATAAATGATGAAGTGAAATGATGAAACCCATTAATGAGAGTGGAAAAAAGGTCTATATGAAAACTATTCCTACTGTGAAGTGATTCAACTGGAAGGAATATGGGTACTATGTGATCTAATTCCCAAATACAATGGTTCTCGGGGACAATATATTATAGAAACCACCAAGTCACCATGGAAGGACATATGATATCACTACTGATGAGGTGGAGATTAATAATTATGTGGTGATAAGTATGCTAGTTATTCATTCAAGAATAGAAAACATACTATTTGATTCTGGTTCTACACATTCTTTCATATATTACAAGTTTAATATAACTATTCAAACACCACCTAAAAATATGGAAGTTTAATTATCTGTGAGAACCTAAATTTGGGTAATTATATAATTATAGTATATAACTACTCCCTAGTCAATGTTTTTATACTAAAACTCCCATAAAATATCATCTTACTTACTTTGGTAGAGTTTGATGATATATTGTTCATGTATTAGCTTTATTTATACAAAGCCAACATAAATTTTTAGGAGAGAGAGATCACTCTTCACATCCTAAGGAATCCTCCAATTCTATACAAGTGTAAGGAGGAGGATGAATATCCTTCAGAACCATCAAATCAATTTCAGATATTATTTCCTTATAAGCAAGCATATATACATCAAATGATTGAGAAAAAGGTGAGGATCATGCTTGAAGAAATTCCCATTGTGAGGGAACACACTGACGTGTTCTCTAAAGAATTTCTCAGTATTCCTCTTAATCAAGGGGTTGAGTTATCAATTGAACTTATACCAGGATATTTTCCCATATCAAAGACACCATATAGAATGACCACTATTGATTTGAAATAATTGAAGAATAAGTTACAAGAGAATCTATAAAAGGGTTTCATCTGCCCAAGTACTTCACCGTGTGGTACGCTGGTCCTCTTAATCATGAAGAAGGATGGGTTAATGTGCCTATTCATTGATTATCATGATCTCAACAAAATCATTATAAAGAAAAAGTATCCACTTCCATGGATAAGTGAATTGTTCGATCAACTGCATGGGGATAAATATTTCTATAAGGTGGACCTTTGGATGGGATATCACCAACTAAAGGTGAATATGGAAGATATTACAAAGACTACCTTTCAAACAAGGTATGGACACTATGAGTTCATAGTGATTCCTTTCAAACTCACTAATGCTCAAATAATATTCATAGAATTAATTAATAGAGTCTTTAGAGATTACCTCATTTTTTTTGGCATTCTTTATAGATGATATTATGATATAATCCAAGATAAAGGAGAAGCATGAGGAGATTTTGAATAATGTGCTAAAGACTATGCGATGGTAGAAACTATATGAAAAGTATAGTAAATATGAGTTCTGGATAGAGTAAATATCATTCTTGGGACATGTTATCACCAATAAAGGAGTATTTGTGGAGCCCTCTAAGATAAAGGCAATTGAGGAGTGTCCCAAACCAGCATCTATAATGGAGATCTATAGTTTCCTTTATCTATCTCAGTATTACCAGTGATTTTTAAGGAACTTCTCATGATTTTCAAACCCACTAACCAAGATGAATCGGAAGGGAGTCAAGATTTTCTAGACCAGAGAATGTGAAGACTACTTCAAAGAGTTGAAAAAGAGGATTATCACTATTCCAATACTTATAATACCCATAAGTAGGGAACTCTTTGTGGTATAAATAATCAAATAAGGGATTTGGCTATGTACTATAGGTTACAGGTGTAGTGGTAGTGTGCGATGGGTCATGCCCAAATTCTCTTTTTGTCAAGATCGATGATCAATCCAAGATTTACAAAATGTTAAATGGAATTGAATCAAATAAAATAAAAAATGGATAAAATGCTAGAACCAGAGAGAGGATCATCACATATTATTTATAATTAATTTAATTAATTAAAGAATTACCTTGTTGGAATTATTTCTTCATTAATGGATCTGACAATATATCTATATTATTCTATCATTGTGTTATAGGAATAAAGAGAGGATTCCATCTAATGGTGATCTACACATGTTTTTAAAATCTTCAAACATCATTGTAGGAATCTCTAGGTGCTAGCACAATAGATCCTTTCACTTGTGTTGTTCGCCTTTGATCATCACGAGAATTGCTTCCAAAGCGTTCTCCTCAATCCCTCTATATTTGAGAGTGGGTATTCCTCCATAATATTTACCAGGCCTTGAATAATGACTATTTATTTATTAAATAAATATCATTACATTATTTAGCAACAAATAAATAAATATTATATTCACTAAATATAAAATAAATATTTATTAAATATTCTACTCACATTATATTCTATTGAATAGCTGGTGAAGAAATACATGTGATCAAGAAAAAATGAATAATTATTAGACCACATGTGAGAATAATATTTATTCATATTTTTAAATAATAAATAATAATATATTATTTAACTAAGATTATGGATACACTTAGTGTGTGACCCTCTAGGCCTCTTTGTCAGTGGAATTAGGCGAAGTATCCTAAAGTCCAAGGTTAGAACCTAACAACATGACAAGGCACCCATAGAGAAATAAGTAAATTCCAAAATTAAATAATAAAAGTTATAGAAGCTTACTATGTAATATAATCCCTTTATCATGATATCTCTAATCAAGCAGGTTGCATACTGGTGCCATCAACCTATGTGCTCGATGTCTCTTTCTTTTAATTCCCAGTAATTAAACTTTCCTATAGAACAAAATAAAGAAGGATTTATTTAGGATATATCCTTTCCATAAAAGGTATTGAAATATCAACTTATTTTAAAGAACATAGGGTAAAAATCCTCACATTATTCATTAATGCAATACTTCTTATGATGCACCCAACATATCCTACCTCACCATGAACATATGGCGGCATAGTTTTCATCAATAAATCAAAGAAAACAACTCATAATACTCAATAATAATAATATTAAAGTCTAAGTATCAATACACAAGTTTACAGATAAGAAAATCTAATGACACATATAAATATGAATTTCATACTTGTGGGTCTCGTTCTCATAATACCCTACACTGAATATTACCAAGTGAGTACACCATGAGAACGTGTCTCAAAGTCCTATGACTCTACACCCCTGATAGCCCGTATTATTTGTTTCCTCAAATGACACCATCTGTCTTTATAACATATATTTAAGAATAGTGTTGCATCACTTCTGGGTTCTCATCATAGCAAGGAATTACTATGACCTTTTAGTATGACATCTAATCTTTAGACATTATCACATACTATGTTACGTAGAATAATAATCATGATGTTATGAGTATTTTATTAGTATTAAAAACTAAAAATAGAAGTTATCATAAAATAAATTGAAGTTGGTTTGAGGGCACAAACTTCAATAGACTCCCACTTTCACTAGAGACGACTGCTAACAACCTTCAATCCGCTATCTCTCACATGATAATCATGCTTCTTCCAAGATAGACCTTTAGTCAAGGGGTCCACCATGATCTGTTTTTTGGTAACTTTTCTTACTGAAACTTTACTCATCTGATAAAAATATATTAAGAGGTGATACTTCAGAAGTATATTCTTTTTCCATTGGTGTGACCTTGGCTCTTTTTAAAGATCCACCACTGAAATATTATTATAATAAAATGTTATAGGATCTTTACTATAAGAAACCACATAAAGATCATGAACAAAGTTTCATATCCAAATGGATTCCTAGGATGAATTAGAAGCCTCTACATTCTCAGATTCTACTGTAGGATCAGAGAAAACTGGCTGCTTTGAACTCTTTCATCTCACAGATCCTCTATTGAGATATAAAACATATCCAAACTGTGACTTCAAATCATTCTGATCTCTCTAAAAACTAGCATCAATATAATTCCTGATGACTAGCTCTTAATATCATCCATACACCATGAACATATCCTTAGTTCATCTCAGATACTTAAGGAGAGCCTTAATAGTAGACCAATGTTGTTCTCCTAGATCATCTTGATATCTGAATACCATTCTCAATGCATAAGAAACAAAATGTCTAGTACATAACATAACATACATTATTTATCCTATCACTGAAGCGTCTGAGATCTTACTCATTCTATCTTTCTCCTATTTTTTTGAGGACACATTTTATTAGAAAGATGTAAACCACGTGACAATGAAATCAATCCTCTCTTGGATTATTCCATACTAAATCTATTTATTATCTGGTCAATATATGTACTTTGAATTTGTCCAAGAAGCCTCTTGGATCTATGATGAATGGTCTTTTTTCCTAGAATATACCCCCTTCACCTAAGTCCTTCATGGAGAAACAATTTTTAACTAGTCCTTAATAGAATATAATAATAGTATGTCATTTCTAATAAATAATATGTAATCAAAATATACTACTAGGATAATGACTGCATTCTCACTAAACCTATTGTAAAAACATGGCTCACATTCATTCATAATGAAAGAAAATTCTTTAATAGATTCATTGAATTGAATGTTCTATGATCTGGAAGCTTTCTTCAATCCATAAATGGATATTTGTAACTTGAAAATACTTTTAGAATAAACTAGAGTCACAAAACCTTATGCTTGTGTCATATAGGCATCTTCCTAAAGGATCCCATTAAAGAATGAAGTTTTGATATCCATCTTACAAATCCCATAGTCATGGTAAGATGTTATAGAAAGTAGAATTATGATGGATTTAAATATGGAAATTGGTGAAAAAGTTTCATCGTAGTCAATTCCTTGTTGTTATTTAAACCCTTTATCTACTAGAATTTCTTTATAGGTATTTACTTTACCTTTCATGTCCGGTTTCCTCTTGAATACCCATTTTCATCCCATGTACTTTACATCAACTGGTGAATTGACCAAAACACAAACTTGGTTTTGATTCATGGAATCCATTTTAGAATTCATAGATTCTTTCCCCCTTATAACTTTCGATCTCTCTAATTTCTCTTTATAGTAAATAGGTTGATAATTTTCAACCAATAATGAGTCACCATCTTTGGTTACTATAAATATACATCTCTTTGGTTCTCTTACTTATCTTATGCTCCTATGTAGTATTTGTATTTCAGGAACTAATTCTTCCTCATGGACTTGAGGAACCTATTTTTGTACTAACTCTTGTGTATCTTGAGCATCAACTTCATCAAAGTCAATCTTTCTCCCACTATCCTTTTTGAGGATGTGCTCCATCTCAAGAGAGATGACTTGTTTGGTTACAATCACTTTATTTTTTGAGTGTTTGTATAGGTATTATCCCTTTTTTTTCTTTAGATACCCTATAAAGATACACTTTGTGCCCTGGGTGATAGTTTATTTCCTAATAAAGGCATTTAAAAAGGTCACACAACCCCATACATGTGTATGTGAAAAAAAGAGTTTCTTTACACTTCATAACTCAAATGGAATTCCATTTTCCAATTTAGTTGGTACTCAGTTTAATGTATATGTCACTATTTATAATGAATATCCCCAAAAGGATAATGGAATACCAGCACGACTCATTATCGACCTTACTATGTCTAGAAAGGTATGATTCCTCCTTTCACTAACACTATTCCACCATGGTGTATAAGGTGGAGCGAGTTGAGATAGAATCCTAAACTACCATAAGAATTTGATAAACTCTTGGTTAAGATATTCACCACATCAATCCAATCAAAGTTTATTTATCATCTTTCTAAGTTGATTCTATACTGAATTATTGAATTCCTTGAATTTATCAAAGAAATCATACTTATAACTTATCAAGTATACATAACCATATATAATCAAATCATTAGTAAAATTTATGAAGTAATAATAATCACTTCTAGTTTCTACTGGAAATGGTCTACACACATCAGTGTTTACTAATCCTAGAATCTCTGTGGACCTTTCACCCTATCCACCGAATGGAGGTTTGGTCATTTTTTCTTATAAACAATCCTAACATCTTTCAAGTGGTTTTATCTTAGATGAGTCTAAATAACAATCTTGACAGAGATATTTCAAACTCTTCTCATTTACATGACCAAGACAGTGATTCCATAGTTGGGTGTTATATGAGTCATGTGAACATGATTCATTATTAATTTCCAATACTTGGTTTTTTTATTTAATACATAAAGACCGTTATTTAAATGTAACATACCATAACATATGTTTTCCTTATAAAAGAAAAAATTTTATTTCCAAACTTGAAAATAAAACCTTCTGTATCTAATAATGATATAGAAATTATGTTCTTGGTAACCATAAATATATAATAACATTCTTTTAAAACCAAAATCATTTCCATTGGAAATGAAAAGTGGTAGCCACCAATGGCCAGAGTAGCCAACCTCACACCATTAGCAGCTCTCAAATATACCTCTCCTCTAGCAGTCGTTTAGAATCTACTTGGTTCCTCCATTTGGATACAGATATGAGAACCACAAGATGTATCTAATACCCAATATGTAAATATTGAAAAATTACACTTGATAAAAAATAAAACTTTAACTTCCCCTTACTTATGTGTGTAGTTCCTCTTCCAGTGGCCCGACTTGCCACATAAAAAACATACTACCTCCTTTTCATTTCCCTACCTTTGGATCTTATTCTTATTGAAAGGATGGTGCTTGGGAGATTTAGACTTTTTATGAGTATTGGGACCCTTCGCATTGTTCTTAATTTTCTTATTCACCATAAGGACCACAGTTTAATCAAACCCCATGTCCTTATCCACTTGATGAATCAAAGTAAGAATTTTTTAAAGTATATTATCATTATTGATCATTTCGTAAGTAATAATAAAATTGGAGAAGGTCTTGGGAAGTGATGAAAGTATGAGGTCTTTACAAAACACATCTACGAATTTAATCCCTAAGATATCTAAGAGTTCAATGTATCCAATAATCTTGACTACATGAGGTCCAGCTGGTGTAGTCTCTCCACGATTAGTTGTGAACACAGAATTGGAGATCTCATATCTATCTTTTCTTTCCTTCTTTTGATAGAGATCTAAAAGATGAGACATCATGCTATATGAATCCATGTCCTCATGTTTCTTCAAAATATCATTGATCATGGATGATAGCACAAAACATTGAACATATATGGAATAATTAAAATGTTACTCATAGATAGATAACTCTTCACCACTTTCCTCATTACCAAAAACATCGGGAATAGGTTCTTACAACACATATAATTTCATTTCATGAAAAGTATAATGCATAAGTGCCTTTGAAACTCTTGGAAATTTGTGCCATTGAGAAGGTTATCCTTCTCAAGTATGGATCATAGTGATATGTTTGAAGTCATTTTATTTTTATTTATAAAAACTAATATGAGAATAATTTTAATACTTTATCTAATAAAACTTAGACAAATAAATAAATATTATATTTATTAATATCCCACTATTTTATCAAAACCCAATAGCCTTCAATTTTGGATTCAAAATATCCTTTTTATTGGACATTATAATGGAAAGTATCCATATTCCTCTTCTCATTACCCTAAATTTGGTTGGTAAAACAACTTGAATGGTTTTAGGTAGGAATTAAAAATGCCAACTACATTAACTTACAGTTCCTTCATCTATTGAGTGGACTACCCAATCTTAAAATCCTTAAATTGGTTTTCCTCAACCTTTACCTCTCAGTTACACTAAGTAATACTTTTACAGTCAACCCTTGATTTGAAATAAGTTATGTCAACCCAAAACTTCAAGTTATAATTCCCTAATAATTAAAATCACCCCAACATTGGCTGGTTAAGTACTTTGAACTATGGTTTAATTTTAACTAAAGTAGTGGAAGGCTATACTAACTTAATATATATAATTGAGGAATTTTATCCTTTTATGCCTAAATTTACAATTATTATCTTTATCACATGCTTGTTAATATTAATCGGATTTAATTTAGTGATTAACCATGTCTTAGATAATATTTAAACATAATCCAATTTATTTTATTTATATCTTGTATTCTCGTTAATTTAATTAATTCACGTGATCATGAAAAAACATCCATAATGAAATAATTGTGAAACTTACCAAAAATAAAATAATTAAGCGGTATGATCATGAACTTTTACTAATGGTTAGTTTATCTAGTGGTTGATAAACTAACCATTTACCTAAGGGAATAACACCTTGAACCAATTAAGGTTCATGTTACAACTTTCCATATGTCCACCTATGTATCTCTCTTGGATTAGTTTCGTCTCAGCTCCAAACATAAACCACCTACACTATATTGGGAGCTCCATACATTACATATTATTTTACTCATATGTAGGTGATAGAAAAGGGTTTACATAAAAGAAACCATGGGCATGCATGCCCTTACATAATAATAGGGGATAAGGCTTGCATGCCAAAAATTTTAATTTAATAAAAAATTAAATGAAACCAATCATATACAAAGGTTTGGTCTATGATCATGATCATACACATGCGTACAACGAATTATTCATTTAATAAAACTATCATTAAATTATTAATCATTCTTATTTAAGATAAATTACACTCTAATCAATTAATTATATTATTTAATTAATCAATTCTTTTATCTTAATTCTCATAAAAATTTCCTTAATATTCTCATGAATCATAATTTTAAAAAAATTAAATAAAATTATTTATAATTAACTATGTACATAAATGTATCTTTAAGACAATATGGTGAATACCCATTAAAATATAACCAACATGTATTATACTAGTTTACCTTTTTTGATATATATCATAAACAAATTATCACATACTTTCGTGACATGTACTATCAACTTAATGATTACACAAATTACATGATTTTTCTATAATGTGTTATGATTAAATTCACATCGAGTAATATTTTCCATATGATTCACACATGATATGCAGATCTAAACATTACATATAAATTAATTAAACACACACACACACACATATTAAAACTCATCACATTCCATGTCCTATCAACTTAATGACCACAAACAAGCACATGTTGATAAGGTTTACATAGTATAATAAATTAATTTTAATTATTCATAATTTGGTATAAGTACACGGTGTGTACAGGAGAGTTACACACTGTGTATGTCTCTCACCATCTATCAAAGGTACACACCTAGGGGATCGACATGTAAATCATTCCTTAGAAAAAAGAGAGTACATGGAAAGTAAAATGGGATACACGACATGTGGTCTCTGAATTACATGATCACCAATAAAGTAGCCATGTAAATATATGAATGGACAATCTATGACTTAAAGGACTACATACCATGTACATGGGCTATACAACATGTACTTCAGATGATCGTGTACCAGTCTGGCCGGATCAACACATGGTGTAAGATATTAAATCTATCATGTGTAATCAATGCGCACAATTTAAATTAATTATGAATTAATTACCAGTGCATTGAACACAAGTAAATGACATGTAACTCTGGTTACATGATGTGTAATCCTGTTTTATCCATCCAGAATCCTTAGGACCTTCAGATGAGTTCTTTGATTTTATTTTGTTCATAAAATTAATCATTTTGATTAGATTAATGATAAACGAAGGAGGAAGAAAAAAATTTCACAATTTAGATTAAAAGAACAATTAAACTTTAATTTAAAACTAAATGAAAACTGTGTAAATCAATCAATTATCTTTAAATAATTAAAAATTATTATGTGACCATTCTGATACCACTTTTAGGTTTCAGGTGTAGTGGAAGCATGTGATGGGTTATGCCTAACTTTTATTTTTTTCATGATTGATGATCAATATGAGATTTACACAATGATAAACATCGTGATAAATGGAATTGAATCAATGAAAATAGAAAATGGATAAAATTATGGAACTAGAGATAGGATCATGAAATATTATTTATAATTAATTTAATTAATTAAAGACTTACTTCGGTGGAATTATTTCTTCATTTATGGATTTGATAATAGATCTAGGTTGTTCCATATCTACATTGTAGTAATAAATAGTAGGAATCAAGAGAATATTCCCTCTTTTGGTGATCGACACGTGTTCCAAAAATCTCTGAACATCACCATAGGAATCTTCGGGTTCTAGTATAACAGATCCTTTCACTTGCATCATTAACCTTTGATCTCCATGAGAATCACTTCCAAATAATTCTCCTTGATCTCTCTAGAATTGAGAGTGAGAGGTGGAGGAATATATCTCTCTGTTCTTGGGATTTTTCTTGGAGAAGGGGGCTCTCTAAGGATTGAGAGGATTCTCCAAATTCATTGTGTACAACCAAAGAAATGAATTGAATATCTATGAAAATAATATAATTGGTTTTTTATATCACTAAGGTTATAAATAAATAATTGAAAAAGTGGAACTTATTAATTATTTAATCCCTTATGGAACCCCATGACTATAATAATAATAATAATATTATTTATCAACATGCACTTAACTTGTGAATTAAAATTAAATATTATTTATTCAAATAATATTCAATATATATTATTTAGCACAGGACCATAAAAATTGGTTCACCATTCCTCCAAAATATTTATAAGGCCTTGAATAATGACTATTTATTTATTAAATAAATAATACATAATTATTCACAAATAAATAAATAAATATTATATTCACTAAATAGAAAATAAATATTTATTAAATATTCCACTCACTTTATATTCTCTAAAATAACTTGTGATGAAATACATGCAATCAAGAAAACATGAATAATTATTAAACCATGTGAAGGAATAATATTTATTCAACTTATTAAATAATAAATAATAATATATTATTTAATTGAGATTTTGGATACACTTAGTTTGTGACCCTCCATGACTCTTTGTCAGTGGCATTAGGTGAAGCAGCCTAAATTCCAAGGTTAGTATCTAGAAACATGCCAAGGCACCCATAGATAAAGAATTTAATTACCCAACTATATAATATCTCATATAGACACTTACTATGCAATATAATCCCTTTATCATGATATATCTAATCAAGTAGGTTGCAAGCTGGTTCCATCAACCTATGTGCTTGATTTCTCTTTCTTTAACTTCCCAAAAAATTAAACTTGCCTATAGAACACCATGGCCATGGATTTATTTAGGATATATCATTTCCATACAAGGGCCTAATATATCAACTTCTATTAAAGAATAAAATGAAAAAATACTTTTCTTGCATTATTCATTAATGTAATACTACTTATGATGCACCCAACATATCCTAACTTGCCGTAAACATATGTCATCATAGTTTTCATCAATACATAAAAGTACATGACTCATAATACTCCATAATAATAATATTAAAGTCTAAGGATCAATACACACATAATTATATAGGAACATAAAATGACATATATAAATGTGGATTTCTTGCTTGAGGTTCTCGTTCTCATAATATCCTACACTAGATATTACCAAGGGTGTACACCATGAGAAGGAGTGTCAAAGTCCTATGAGTCTCCACCCCTGATAGCCTATATCATTTATATCCTCAAATGGTATCATCCAACTATAGAACATATATTTAAGAAGAGTGTCGTAACACTTATAGGTTCTCATCATAGTGGAGAACTACTATGACCTTTTAGTGTGACAACTACTCTTAGGAAATTATCACATACTATGTTACACATAAGAACAATTATGATGTGATAAGTAGTTTATTAATATTCAAAACTATGAATACAGGTTATCGTAAAGTACATATAATTTGGTTTTAGGGTACCAATTCCAACATGCACTAATTAAAAAAGATAATTTAATAGACTATGACTCAAGTCAGTTGAAAGTTCATGAGAAAAACTATCCCACACATGATATGGAGATGGAATCTATGATCTTCGTGTTGAAAATATGGTGGAATTATCTCCATGGAGAGAAGTGTGAGATATATACTAATCAAAAGAGACTCAAATATATATTCACATAGAAGGATCTTAATATGTGCTAATGAATATGGTTATATCTCATCAAGGATTGTGATTTCTCAATCCACTACCATCCAGGTAAAGTAAATAAAGAGGTAGATTCTCTAAGTAGAAAGGATCCAACTACTTTATCAATGATGAGAATTTAGAAGGATCCAATCTTATTAGACTTAAAAAGGGTGGACATGGGATTTATAAGGGAAGGATCATCATCATTACTCTCTTAAAGTATTGACCAACCACCCCTTTTAGAGAAGATAAATAATTCACAAAAAGATGACGTGGCGACTTAGAAGAAGGTGGAAGATATAAAAAATGACAAATCCTTGGAGTTCAAAACTAATGAGGAAGGTTTATTAAGATTTGGGTTATGAGTATGAGTTCCATAAAATCCTAAGATAAAGAGGGATATTTTTAATGATGCACATATCTCGACCTTCTCTATCCACCCAGGGAGCACAAAGATGTATCAAGATCTTTGGTAGAACTATTGGTGGGACAATATAAAGAAGGATATTATAGAATTTACATAAAAGTTCTTGGTTTGTCAGCAAGTGAAGGCTGAAAGACAATGAAAGTGAGAAAACATCACAATGAACTTTGTTTACTAGAAATTTGAAGATATCCAGAGGAAATAATGTTATATGGGATGTAATGGATCATCTTACAAAGACTAATCACTTTATTATGATTAGACAGGACTTCTCACTCAATAAACTTACACAGATATACATCAGGGAAGTAGTAATGATACATGGAGTACCATTATAGATTGTATCCAATAAAGATCATAGATTTACCTCCATGTTCTATAAAGGTCTCCAACATTTCCTGAACACTGATCTAGATTTTAGTATGGCTTATCACCCCTAGACTGATGGCTTATTTGAGTGGACTATTCAGAAATTGGAAGATACGTTGAGAGCATGATTGATAGGTTTTAAAGGAGGATGAGACCAACATCATATTTTAGTCAAGTTATCTTACAATAACAGTTTCCACTCAAGCATCCAAATTAATCCATATGAAGTAATTTATGGGAAAAAATCATAACACTTTCATGTTAGGATGATGTTGGTGAATACAAGATTCTGGGACCTAAAATGGTTGAGAAAATGGTAGAAAAGGTGAAGACTATTAATCATCACATAAGAGATGATCAAAGTTTATAGAAGATCTATGTAGATAATTGTTAATGGGAGTTGGAGTTTGAGGTTGGAGATAGGGTATTTCTCTACATATCTCCATGGAATAAAGTCATGATATTTGGGGAGAAGTGAAATCTAAGTCCTAGGTATATCAACCCTTTTGATATTATTGATCGTATCAGGTCTGTTCCATATCAACTAGAACTTTAACCAACCATTTATTAAGTACATTATTTATCTAAAAGATCTCTCATGAGAAATTACATATCATATCCCTCACATATACTGAATAAATAGGTGGTACATTTTGGAAAATGATCTCTCTTTTAAGGAGAAGCCAGTGAAGATCTTGGACTATAGAGATAAAGTTATACACAAAAAGACAACTCATCTAGTTAAAGTACTTTATAGGAACCAAAAATATGAATAGGAAACATGGGAACTAGAGTAATCAATTAATGAGAAGTATTCTCACCTATTTTCACCTTTGGATGTAAAATGAAATTTCTAGTGTGAAATTTTATAAAGGGGAAGAAAATAACGACCTGAAATTTTATCAATTGAATTTAAATTCCTATAATTATAATAGGTAGTATAAATAACATATATCATATATATAAACCAGCAAAATACTTTTTTACATGATAATATATTTTAACGAAGTCCTAAGTAATTTTTTACAATGGTTGGAATGGTTATTTTTCTATGGAATTAATAAATTTAAATAAATAAGGATATTTATTTGATAGTTTAAATTATAATATTTATAGAATTATTTTTTATGAAAAAAAATTCATTTTTGGACCCATCATGTCAAAATTATCTTATGGTATTTTTTTGGTAATTTTCTAAAAAAGTTGATTTTTGGGTTAAAAAGTGAAAATACTATTTTTACATAACTCTTATGAAATAATTATTATATGATCATGAAATTAAGTTTATTAAACCTTATTCTTGATCAAAGGGTATTTAGTGGATGAAATAATACATAAGTTGTTACATTTATAAACACATTCCTAGCATTTTTGAAAACCATGATTTTAACCTTTTAAAAAATTTGTTTTTATGAGTTATACAGGTATCACATTAGAATTGATTTTTACCACTTTTATAAATTTAATAAATAAAAATGGATTGAATATTTTTATTCATAAGATTAAAATTAGGTAATAAGTTCAATTTTATTTTTTTTACATAAAAAAAGTTACCGTGGTAAAAAAAGTTACTGCAATATAAGTTGAATATTTTAGCGAGTTAAAGTTAAAAGGTAAAGGATTAAAATACCTAAAAACTACAAAATTTATTGGATGTTTTTTTTATTTATAAAACATAACCATAATTTATAAAATTAATTATCAACAAAATTAATTGAAATTAATTCCACCCAAATGTGGTTGACTTTAAATATAAAATAATCATTATTTAATCACTTAAAACCATCCCTACTCAAGTATAAATACCACCCTCACCACCTCTTCTCATAAAAATCCATGAAGATTTTAAAATATCTAAAAAATAAAATCCTACCCAATATCCCCATGTTTAAGTGCTGATGGTCACACCCAAATACCAATTCGAAGTTCCTTAAGGGGTCCTTCAAAGAGGTGATATTCAAAAGGTAACTTTCTCAAACCCCCTATCTTAATTAATTTTCTTCTTCTGCCTTATACTTGAATCATTAATACATAAAAGAATAATAAATACAGTATAATTTATATACTAGAATTTTATATTGACAATGGAATGGGTTTTATCCACCCCTTTTCCCATCTCCTCTTATCCAAATAAATAAAACCATTGTCCGAATTCTGGTAGTTAACCGTCTCTGGGGATAATGATTTTCCAATTTCCATTATCACCTTAATGGATGGTCATAAAAGTATTTTTATGGTTAAATAAAATTTTAATAGGTATATTATAACTTATTTAATATTATAGAGATAATATATAAACATAATATTAAATAAAATTAAACTAGTTTATGATGGTCGGAAAAACTGCCAAAATAAACTAAACATTTATCATTAAAGTTTTATCAAATGAATCATCGTCATGTCAGAAAAAATGATATATGGTAACATTTTAATGTATTTAAGTTAATTAATACCATTTAATTTCACTTCTGGTGTTTTATCTCCATTTAACAAGGACATCCACAATTATATACAAATGAATCGACCATGAAACCATGAAACAAATGCTCCCGAAATGATGAAACTGATCTTTATAACTTATCAAAATGGACATAAATTAACTTAATAAAATTATAATAAATAAAATATATATGTAAAGTATCTTAATCAAGTTATTAATTAATCTAATTTTATTATCTAGGACATTAAGTGTAAGTGAAGAACACATTCAGACATATGGTAAGGGATCTTTCCAAACCTCCAAATTTCTTTTGGATTACACTTTATCTATCTTTACCTCAATTTATCACTTAATTATTATCATATAATTATCCTATATTATATTTTTATGTACCACACACATTTATGTATCTTAATAAATCCTTCTTTAATGGGTAATTATATGTTTTAAAAGGTTCCCTTCTTAATTCCTCTCGATAAGCAAACCCAATTAAATGGAACATATCTTTTTCTTACCCATTTTCAAGTACACTACATAAACTATTTTAAGCCTAAAATATTTTTATATAATCACTAAATTTATTATGAAAACGTATTTTATTTCATTTTTGGATTTATGTAAATAATTCTTTCTTGATCCTCTTTAATGACTCTTTATTATTTTCCTTAAAACCACGCTTAAGTGGTACATTTATAAAGTTACCTAGACACTCTCTTTATTGTTTTACAATTTAGTTATGCATCATTATTCATGATCTATTATTATTATTCCTTTTTTAATGATCAATAATTATTTAAATCCATTATTCCATGGATACCATTGTTATACTCCCTTTGGTTATGCCTTATCACTTGATTATAAAACCCATTTATTTCCATAGGAAACCCTTATGTTTATTCCTTATGTTTGATTCTTTATGTGGAATTAATATGCATGAACATGTTATGATGGGTGTGAATAGATAGTGATCCAATGAATTGGGTAATGTTTTAGTCTCACAAGACGTAATGCATGGGATTAGGGAGTAAACCTAATCCATTATGGGACTTTATCCCCCCATGTGATATAGTCTTGGTAGTTAGTCTTAAATCATGTTTATGTCATGTTATATGTTTCTACCACATTACTATATTTCCATGATCATATGATTCCATGTTCTATATATTATGATTCAATATGTTTATTCTTGATCCATTCCTTTTATGTTATCATTTTATTCCTTCTAACTCATGTGATATGCTTCAATCCCATGTTTATTCCCTTACTGGGCATTTTATCTCATCCCTTTTGTCTATGTTTTTCCCAGGTTATCCTATGAAGTTATAGAATATCATAGGAAGTTAGGATATCATTATAGATATTGATAAAAATATTTTTTATTCAAGTTTCATTTTTTCCAATAATGCACCTAGTCTTCTAAAGACACAAGACCTTTTGATCCTTGGTTTGTATTTCATGGATAAATATGCTTAAAACCATGTAATAATATGTGTAAAAAGATTGGGTTTATATATGGATTGAGGTTGAAAACATAAGACCATGTTAAGATGCTAAAAGGAAAACACATTAAGGTTAAAAAAATTTAATCAACTTATTTAATTAATTTAGGAGCAATGTACAAAAGGCCCGACATGAGGCATAATTATGATAATTAAATAGACATCAAAACCTTAAGAAAAAAGGTATAGAAAACCTACCTTATGCCTATGGTAGAATATTAATCTAGTACTAGCCCTTGGTTTAACCTAAATCATAAGAAAACAGAAGAGTAAATGAATATCCTGAAAATAGGGCATATTATATTGTACCATAATAACTCCATCGACAATGAGATAATCGAAGACAGGTTTAAGAGGAATATAGAACCTATCGATATTCATCCAATGAGATAGACGATAGTCGAATTGGAGGATGGAAAAAGAAGTTGCTTCAAAGCCTAGGTTAGGAAATCAGATATATTCAATGAGAAGAGAACCTATTATGTGTGGGAGAGTGTAACACACCAAGATTTCATAGTATGTTATTTCTTCAGAGTAATTTAATAACATACACTACACGCAACACCGAGTTCTAGCACACCATGACTTACCAAACTAGCCGTTCAAAAGCGGATATGAATAGTATTAACTGAATTTTTTACTTTATATAATCCTTATAACCTTAGAATCAATATTATGAGTTTCTTAGACATAATGTAAGAACAAATACATTTCTTCAGATAAAAGAAGTTTTTTTCAAAAAATGAAATTTTACCACCTTTGAATGGCAAAGCCTTTTTAAATCCAATATTTGAAACTTTTATATATTCAATTTGACAAAATAAACTTCTTCTTTAGAATAAGTGCATAATAATTTAGTTTCAATAAAGTTTTGGTGTTTTTCTGATAACTTTCATATTTGGGTGAATAGTAAAAAATACTATATTTTAACTGAAAACAACTTTTTTAATCAAAATAATTTATAGTGATAAATTATAAATTTTAATGGTTTGTAAGTATAAATAGATTATATTTTTACCATTAAATCCATTGATGGTCATTGTATGTAATTTCACTTTGAATTTAGACATAAACAAGTGTCAAACTTTTGATAATTATTATTTCTTAACAATACACCTTTTGGTTTTACAGCGGGAATTAATTTTAAATTAATAAATGAAACTTATATGTTTTTAATTTGGTAAAATAGAATTCATTATTGAATTCGGAATATCAAAATTATCTTAGGGTTAATTTTTGGTATTTTTCTGAAAACTTTTAATTTTTGATGAATAGTGAAAAACACCGAGTTATAGTTTAAAACCGAATTTTTATTTAAATAATTATTTATTTTATTTAAATTTATTTTAGGTCAAAATAGATACATAATACCTATATAAGTTCAATTTATTTCATTGGAGTCAGTTTATAATAATTTTAGATATATAAAAAGTATATTGAACTTTTCACCGTCTTTTACCCACCTCCTAGGAGAGTTTGTAAATTCAAATAAAACTTAATTTTACCGCTTCTGTGAGTTGAATTTTGAAAATCCGAGAGACACGGTTAATATCAAGGAGTAAAATGTGGTTCAATAAGATGAAAATAATTTTTGGTGAATAGTAACTTTTTACTTTAATTTACCACGGTTAAAAGTAAATACGGTAATTAAGGGTAAAAATGATATTATTATTACCCTAACACATGTACTAATTATATTGGACAAGTGTATCTTGACCAAAAAAAACCTAAGGAATAAAATATTATCATTTAGGTCCACTTGGATTAGATTAGAACATTTATTATTATTTAATTTAAAGAAGAGTTAAAAGAGTTAAATTCAAAGTTTATTAACTAAACCATTTTTAATATAGGGTTATACATAAGATAAATTCGACTATAAATATTCATTAGAAATATAAAAATATTTACTACATCATGTTATTTTATTTATAATTTTTGGACAATAAATAATTAAATTTATTTATGACACAATGATGATGCAGTAATTACCTTATTAATGAAAGATTCAAATAAATGGTATTATAAATATTAAAATAAATATAATTTCAAAGTTTTTATGGAATCCACGAATTTTCTAGGTGACTATGACATGTTAGGGCTGATTACATGTATCTTGTTCAAAGTAATAAAGTTGTGATGACTTCCACAAAAACAAAATACCAAATAGCGTCAAAATTGACATAAATTAATATTTAAAACAAATATTATATGATTAATTGATATTATATTCCTAAAAATATAAGGTTCGGAAAAAGGACTTATATAATGATAGGTGTATCATTAATGGACCACTTGGGGGTCTCTTGGAAGTTTATAGTAAGTTTATTAACCATATAATATAAAAATACAAAGAGACATGGTAAATGTCAAACTAATTAACTAAGGGTTAAAACTAAAAGATAAGGTTAATAAAGTGACCCAAACCTGTCTAAAACCTATTGTTTGAGTGGATTTAGACCCATCACCACCATATAATTCGAATAATCCACTTTGGAGCCATTATAAATCGAATATTAATTTATTATAAATTAATACTTTAAGTTTTTCCTAAAGAGCCCCTCCTCCCCCTTATAAAAGGACACCACTTCTAACCAATTCTTCATACCTTCAAAGCCATTTGGTTCATCCAAAAACTGCCCAAATATTCTCTAAACTATCCTCAATTCAACCCAGATTCCTTATTTTTATCATAAAGCCAACCTAATGAGCCCTTTTGATCAAATCAAAAGGAAGAACCCAAAGAAGAGGTAATGTTTTCACCACCCTCTTTCAAGTTCCTTTCTTCTTCAACTTCTTATTTATTTGTTATTTCAATTCTAAAATAATAACTCCAGTATCTTCTATATACTGTGATGTTATTATAAATATGGTACAACCATATTCATTATTCTATCCATCCTTTGAATGACATGTCACCATACGTGCGTACATACGGCTTACTGTCTCCATGTCGTGGTGTAATTGTTATTCAAAACATTATTATTTGGATGGGTATGATAATGAAGTGTAATTCATGTGAATAATAAATATAACATGATAATGATTCTATATATATGATACACCATCCAATTATATATTATTTTAATATCAAAATAATGATATTGTCGCTCGTGCGCACGTATGGATTACCGTCTCCACGACGCGATGAGTTTCATTTCCAAGTTCACCATTCATCGACGATTATACAAATATATATATTACTAATAAGTATGTAATATATGACATAATAATGATACTGGAGATATATATATTTATATATATAATTATTTATGTACTTACATATATCTTATTCACTTACTTCCGTTCGATACTATATGAAAACAGAAACAACGTTTATGCGTACGTACGGACTACCGTCTCCATAAACGGTGTTTTACATTTCATATATATGTCTATTATACATATTTATATTCTAAATATATATGATATATAAATCATGTTTTATATTTTTTAAGTATTTAAATCATGATCTATGTGATACAATCAAGAGTAACAAGTTAAAACACGTACGATAAAGAAAACGATTATTACCCAAAATATTAATATAACATGGAAATTATTATTAAATGGGTAGTATAAAGTCATAAATGAATATTGTATGATATAATAAATATTAATATGGTTCTGGTATAATTTAATAACATACTATAGTCTTCATACATGAGGTTAAATGTACCCTCGACTAAAGGAAAGTACAAGGTGAGGGGTTTTTATCTCACTCCTTATTCCCGTGAGATTCATGCCATTTTGCCACTACTACATTTTGTGTGGTGTATGTACTGCCCATAATTGTATTCTTTGTGTAATACACTTTAATTTATGTGTATTTACATATTCATTGTATGATACCTCTTTCATGGGGTGTATGTTTCGTAAGTTACCAAATTGGTAAGGGTTAATTTCACAATCTCTTTATTATCTGAGGTTGTTTTTACGTAAGTATCAAATGGGAAATATTTATTATCCATGTCCATGTTTTAGGAAGGAGTTTTCAAAGGGATTATTTTAAAGCACTTTTTTACAAAAACATCATTTCAAATGTTTTAAATATTTACTCTTCTAAATCTTTCTCATTAATGTCCATGTCTTCAAAATGGTTTTAAGGATTTATTTATATGGACATGAATGTTTTTAAAATGTTAATTCCTTTCAAAAGTTTCAAAGTGGTATGGAACACTTTGATTCAAAAATGTATTTAAATTTATTCCTTTCTAAATTGTGCGAATTTTAAATGTTTTCATGAAAAAGGGATATTTCTCTCAAAGAGTTTTACAAAACATTTTCATCTATGTCAACATCCTTTGATTGATTTTAAACTTGTTTGAAGTTGATTTATTATGATACAAATCTTATATATTGTATTGAAGGTTTTGTGATATGTTTGACTATGGATGTGTTATTTTTATACCATTCATGGTTTATAGTTAATGTATTGACATTTCGTATGCTAGTTTTAATATGAATGTTTATGTTATGTTTCAACCTTTTCGTATGAGGAATGTATTGGAAATAGTAAGTGACGGGTGGAGCCCGCTATAGCTCCTCGATGTATCGGAAGGTCTCATGAGACAACTAGACGTGGAATTGGCTGAGTCCCTTTCCCAATTTGATATATAGTTTTGGCCGAGGGCTTAATCATTTTTAGACGTCTTTTCCGAGGCCTTGAAAAAATGTTTTAGAATGTCTGGCATTATACATTCCCTCATTATGAAAATAAAATTGATGGTTCATGTGGTCATTTGATTAGTAGAATACCCATGATTATGTTTTATTATGGAATTATTTACTCGTCTCATATTCCTGCCAAAAAAGTATTCATGTTTATTATTGGTAAAGGCATTGGTTTCAATTATTCACCATGCTTAATATTTATGTTATCTTCCGCTGTATTTCTTACCCTTACTGAGTGTTTGAGCTCACCCCTTTCTATGTTTTATTTTTCCCAGGATTCCAATAAGTGAATTTTGATTGATATTGAGGGTTAAGCTAAGGGAATAATGGAGTTAATAAAGGATTACTTATTTTGTGTTGTATGTTATAAAGTGTAATGTAATATTCATGTATGTAATATATTTTCCAAGACTGCTAAACTGATCGGTCCTTCGGGACTTTATTCCTTGTAATAATGCCAATGTATTAAAATAATGCACCGACTCTGGGTAACTGGGGTCGGGGCATTACATTTGGTATCAAAGGAAGTTTAGGAATAACCTTGAAAATTAGATTTAGATAAACTCTGATTAGAGCACATTACCCTAAGATAGACTTTAAGGATTCGTATAGAAGAACTTCCTAGAATTTTGTTAATGTGGAGGTTTTGTGAGTTTTCCGAGCAATAAATCCCTGTCTGGATACGAGCAGGTAGAGACGGCTCTGGCACAGATGTACCTAGGGGTAAAACCTAGAAACACCGCTTTGAGCTAGACTCGAACGGGAACTGGTGCACGACAACGGGCCTTGATGCACTCTTGGTTACTACACTCCCGGGGGATATGCTTAGGATAATTCTCATTTTCTTTACAAATCATTATGAAGGGTTTATGAGTATATAATTACTCAATGAAAACATCTTTATGATTATGGATTATATCCATAAACCATTCAATTTATGTTAGGTATTTTACAAGTTTAGAATTATTTATTGCAATTCATAAACTGACCTAGTTTATGATATTGTATAGAAATGGAGCCCAATATAAGGAATGTGAACTCCAGCAATACGTATGATCCAAAGAGTAAGAAGGATCATATCTATCATATTATTAATCCAACATTTAGAAGGGAAATAGTCTCCCATGTATTCTGAACATATGAAGAAATAGTATCATGTGTTAATAAGATAAGTAAATAATTCTCTGAGTCCTATGGCTTTGAAGGGAAACAATAGAAGAAAAGGATGGAAGAGAGAAATATGGATAAAGGGAAGAGGGAAAAGAATAATTTTCCCATATGTGATAACTGTGGGAAGAAACACCCTGGAACTTTCCTAAAGGGAATGGAAGTTTTTTATAAGTGTGGAGAAAAAGGACACCAAGTACGTGACTGCAAGGGTAAGAAAAAGGTTTTAAATGAACAATGATTCATCTGCAAGGAGTTGGGACACTACGCGAACTGATGTCTAAATCATCAGAGTATTCCCCAAATGATGCTATTGGATAATAATCAAGTTATGATACTAACACAAATGAGGAGGAATGATTAGAGTTCTTATGTTGTTATTAGAGAATTATGTCATTTGAGTGTTGTATCAACAATGTACTGGTTATAATAATTATAGATTATATAAGGATTGTACTAAAGTACTATTTCATTAAGGACTTGAGATTTTGTGGAACCAAGAAAAGTGACTCAATAGCAGGTAAATTTTTTGGAAAATACATGGTTGAGAGAAAGATAAACCATAATATGGTTCTGATACCGAGGTAGTGATTTTGGAATAATACATGATTGATTTGGATAAATTATATTGGATATTGTTGATTACCTTGAAACCGATTAATTATTTGTATATTCCATCATTGTTGGAGTTTACAAAATTTTTGGATAGAAGGAGTATATCTAGTATTCTATAAGGAATAAAGGATCATGAATGTAATCAATAAGGTTTTATGGTAATTCAGGATGTTGCTGTGTTTTAAAAGAATATATGATGAAGGTGTTCACATGTTATTATGTGGCAAAAGGATCTTCATTGTGTTTACCTTCCTTATAAATTTTGGACTTTGAGTTTTGACAGAAGTATTTTGGATAATTCTAGTTTGATATTATTTTTGGATTGCCATAAAAGGACAACCCGGAGGTCGGGCGACAACCCATCACGTCCGGCAAGGACGCGAGATTTGAACCCGCAACCGAAGGGCGATAAGGGTGTATCACCTACCACTGCCCCACATAATGTCCTGGATTGAATAATGTAGTCTTTTTTTAAAAAAAATTCTGGTAGATGAATTATAAATACATTTTTTTGAAACCTATATGAATAGGATAAATAGAATATTATTTTTAAGTTCTATTATCTTTTAGAGTGAAAGATGAGTTTGTGGTAGAAATTAGTTAAAGGATGGGACTCTACTTGTCAAGTATATATTTTTCTTCTTCTCTTATTCTATGAAAAACTTAATTCTTATACTTTAGTGAAGGGATCTTAAAACAAAAAATGTGTTATCCTAATACCATATGTTTTGTTGAACCGATGGTATTTTAAATCATTATAGATAGATGAATTTAAGGCCCTCAATTTTAGACTTGTTTGTGATTGAATACCTCAATCACTACCTATAAATATTTACATTTTCCCTCCAATTATATGTCTCTAATTTCCACCAATGTTCTCCAAATCGAGATCATAATTTGGTAGTGACCCTTTCATTTCCCTTTTCCTCTTATTAAGACTAAATTTTATTAACCTAATTTCCGATGTGGGTTTTCCCAAATGTATTTTCTATTTTCAACCTTTTATTTTCGAAAAATAATTTCAACTTGTGAGGACACAATTTATTGAAGGAGGGAAGAATGTAACACCCCAAGATTTCATAGTACGTTATTTCTTCAGAGTAATTCAATAACTTGCACTATAGGCAACACCGAGTTCTAGCGCATCATAACTTACCAAACTAGCCGTTCAAAAGCGGCTATGAATAGTATTAACTGAATTTTTTAATTTATATAATACTTATAACTTTAGAATCCATATTATGAGTTTCTTAGACATAATGTAATAACAAATACATTTTTTTTAGATAAAAGAAGTTTTTTTCAAAAAATGCAATTTTACCACCTTTTAATGGCGAAGCCTTTTTAAATCCAATAGTTAAAACTTTTATATATTCAATTTGATAAAATAAACTTCTTCTTTAGAATAAGGACATAATAATTTAGTTTCAATAAAGTTTTGGAGTTTTTCTGATAACTTTCATATTTGGGTGAACAGTGAAAAATACTATATTTTAACAGAAAACAACTTTTTTAATCAAAATAATTTATAATGTTAAATTATAAATTTTAATGTTTTGGAAGTATAAATAGATTATATTTTTACCACTTAATCCATTGATGGTCATTATAAGTAATTTCACTTTGAAATTGGACATAAACAAGTGTCAAACTTTTGATAATTGTTATTTCTTAACAATACGCCTTTCGGTTTTGACAGCGGGAATTAATTTTAAATTAATAAATGAAACTTATGTGTATTGATTTTGGTAAAATAGAATTCATTATTGAATTCGGAATATCAAAATTATCTTAGGGTGTATTTTTGGTATTTTTCTGAAAACTTTTAATTTTTGATGAATAGTGAAAAACACTAAGTTATAGTTTAAAACCGAATTTTTATTTAAATAATTATTTATTTTATGTAAAAATAGATTCATAATACCTATATAAGTTCAATTTAATTCATTGGAGTTAGTTTATAATAATTTTAGATATATAAAAATTTTATTGAACTTTTCACCGTCTTTTACCCACCTCCTAGGAGAGTTTGTAAATTCACATAAAACTTAATTTTACCGCTTCTGTGAGTTGAATTTTGAAAATCAGAGAGACACGGTTAATATGTAGGAGTATAATATGGTTCAATAAGATGAAAATAATTTTTGGTGAATAGTAACTTTTTACTTTTATTTACCACGGTTAAAAGTAAATAGGGTAATTAAGGGTAAAAATGATATTATTATTACCCTAAAACATGTCCTAATTCTATTTTACAAGTGTATCTCGACCAAAAAAAACCTTAGGAATAAACTATTATAATTTAAGTCCACTTGGATTTGATTAGGACATTTATTATTACTTAATTTAAAGAAGAGTTAAAAGAGTTAAATTCAAAGTTTATTAACTAAACCATTTTTAATATAGGGTTATACATAAAATAAATTCGACTATAAATATTAATTAGAAAGATAAAAGGATTTAATACATAATGGTATTTTATTTATAATTTTTAGACATTAAATAACTAAATTTATTTATGACACAATCATGATGCAGTAATTACCTTATTAATGAATGATTCAAATAAATGGTATTATAAATATTAAAAAAAATATAATTTCAAAGTTTTTATGGAATCCAAGAATTTTATAGGTGACTATTACATGTTAGGTCTGATTAAATTTATCGGTTTCTAAGTAATAAAGTTTTGACGACTTTCACAAAAACAAAATACCAAATAGTGTCAAAATTGACATAAATTAATATTTAAAACAAATATTATATTATTAATTGATATTATATTCCTAAAAATATAAGGTTTGGAAAAATGACTTATATCATGATATGTGTATCATTAATGGACCACTTGGGGGTTTCTTGTAAGTTTATAGTAAGTTTATTGACCATATAATATAAAAATAAAAAGAGACATGGAAAATGTCAAACTAATTAACTAAGGGTTAAAACTAAAAGATAAGGTTAATAAAGTGACCCAAACCTATATAAAACCTATTTTTTGGGTGTATTTCGACCCATAACCACATTAGACTTTTAATAATCCACTTTTGAGCCATTAGAAACTGAATATGAATTTATGATAAATTAATACTTTAAGTTTTTCCTAAAGAGCCCTCCCCCCCTTATAAAAGGACACCATTTCTAACCAATTCTTCATACCTTCAAAGCCTTTTGGTTCGGCCAAACCCTGCCCAAATATTCTCTAACCTATCCTCAATTCAATATAGAGGCCTTCGTTTGATCAGAATGCCAACCTATGGATCCCTTTTGATCAAATCAAAAGGAAGAACCCAAAGAAGAGGTAATGTTTTCACCACCCTCTTTCAAGTTCCTTTCTTATTCAACTTCTTGTTTATTTGTTATTTAAATTATAAAATAATAAATCTAGTATCTTCTATATACTGTGATGTTATTATAAATATGGTACAACCATATTCAGTATTCTATCTATCCTTTGAATGACATGTCACCGTACGTGCGTACGTATGACTTACCTTCTCCACGTCGTGGTGTAATTGTTATTCAAAACATTATTATTTGGATGGGTATGATAATGAAGTGTAATTCATGTAAATAATAAATATAACATGATAATGATTATTTATATATGATGCACCATCCAATTATATATTATTTTAATATCAAAATAATGATATTGTCGCACGTGCGTACGTACGGATTACCGTCTCCACGACGCGATGAGTTTCATTTCCAAGTTCACCGTTCATCGACGATTATAAAAATATATATATTACTAATAAGTATGTTATATATGAAATTATAATTCTACTGGATATATATATATATTTATATATATAAGTATTTATGTACTTACATATATCTTATTCACTTACTTCCGTTCGATACTATATGAAAACAGAAACAACGTTTATGCGTACGTATAGACTACCGTCTCCATAAACGGTGTTTTCCATTTCATATATATGTCTATTATACATATTTATATTCTAAATATATATGATATATAAATCATGTTTTATATTATGTAAGTATTTAAATCATTATCTATGTGATACAATCAAGAGTAACAAGTTAAAACACATACGATAAAGAAAGAAATTATTACACAAAATATTAATATAACATGGAAATTATTATTAAATAAATAGTATAAAGTCATAAATGAATAATTTATGATATCATAAATATTAATATGGTTCTTTTATACTTTAATAACATACTATAGTCTTCATACAGGAGGTTAAATGTACCCTCGACTAAAGGAAAGTGCAAGGTAAGGGGTTTTCATCTCACTCCTTATTCCCGTGAGATTCATGATATTTTTCCACTACTACCTTTTGTGTGGTGTATGTACTGCCCATAATTTTATTCTTTGTGTAATACACTTTAATTTATGTGTATTTAAATATTCATTGTATGATACCTCTTTCATGGGTTGTATGTTTCGTAAGTTAACGAATTGGTAAGGGTTAATTTCACAATCTCTTTATTATCCGAGGTTGTTTTTACGTAAGTATCAAATGGGACATATTTATTATCCCCATGTTTCAGGAAAGAGTTTTCAAAGGGATTATTTTAAAGCAATTTTTTTTTACAAAAACATCATTTCAAATGTTTTAAATATTTACTCTTCTAAATCTTTCTCATTAATGTCCATGTCTTCAAAATGGGTTTTAAGGATTTATTTATATGGACATGAATGTTTTTAAAATGTTAATTCCTTTAAAAAGTTTCAAAGTGGTATGTGACACTTTTATTCAAAAATATCTTTAAATTTATTCCTTTCTAAATTGTGTGACTTTTAAATGTTTTCATGAAAAAGGGATATTTTCTCAAAGAGTTTTACAAAACATTTTCATCTATGTCAACATCCTTTGATGGATTTTAAACTTGTTTGAAGTTGATTTATTATGATACAAATCTTCTATATTTTATTGAAGGTTTTGTGATATGTTTGACTATGGATGTGTTATTTTTATACCATTCATTGTTTATGGTTAATGTATTGAAATTTCGTATGCTAGTTTTAATATAAATGTTTATGTTATGTTTCAAACTTTTCGTATGAGGAATGTATTGGACATAATAAGTGACGAGTGGATCCCGCTATAGCTCCTCGATGCATCAGTAGGTATCATGAGACAACTGGACATGGAATTGGCCGAGGCCCTTTCCCAATTTGATATATGGTTTTGGATGAGGCCTTAATAATTTTTAGACGTCTTGGCCGAGGCCTTGACAAAATGTTTTAGAATGTCTGGAATTATACATTCCCTCATTATGAAAATAAAATTAATCATTCATGTGGCCATTCGACTAGTAGAATACCCATGATTATGTTTTATTATGACATTATTTACTCAGCTCATATTCCTGTCATAAAATTATTCATGTTTATTATTGGTAAAGGCATTGGTTTCAATTATTCACCATGCTTAATATTTATGTTATCATCCGTTGTATTGCTTACTCTTACTGAGTATTTGAGCTAACCCCTTTCTATGTTTTATTTTTCCCACGATTACAAGAAGTGCATTTTGATTGATATGTAGGGTT
This sequence comes from Viscum album, assembly GCA_963277665.1. Taxonomy (NCBI): domain Eukaryota; kingdom Viridiplantae; phylum Streptophyta; class Magnoliopsida; order Santalales; family Viscaceae; genus Viscum; species Viscum album. The sequence continues at coordinate 1,122,274,018 of OY728120.1, forward strand.
AATCTAAGGGAATAATGGAGTTCATAAAGGATTACTTATGTTGTGTTGTATGTTATAAAGTGTAATGTAATATTCATGTATGTAATCTATTTTCCAAGACTGCTAAACCGATCGGTCCTTCGGGACTTGATTCCTTATAATCATGCCAATGTATTAAAATAATGCACCGACTCTGGGTAACTGGGATCAGGGCATTACATAGAGAATAAAAAAGGGTTGAGGTCTAAAAAAGGATGAAAAATGGTATTTTCACCCAAATTTTAAAGGGCACATAGTTTGTCCGCATGGTTTTCCAAACCATGCACACCCCACTGCCAAGGTAACACACACTACATGACTTGTAGTGCATGGTCAGATAGACTGCACGCAACCCATGTTCACCCTTTAATATAGCCCTGCATGACTAAATCAACCTCTACATAGTTTAGAAAAACCGTGTGTCACCCTTATTAGGCTGCACGGTTTGAGGTGCATGGTTAGCACTAACTATGCACTAACCATGCGTTTCTTCTGTTTCCTCCGAAAATGGGATCTATGAGCTTAAAACAAGCCCCAGATGCTCCTCAAACCTTCTTTAAACCATATAAAACATTTATATGGAGAAAAAAGGGGTTAAAACTAAAATTAAAAGGTTTCATACCTTGAAGAAAAACTAGGATCTTGCAGCATCCAAATATAGATTTTAATTTTTAAAAAACAATTTTTCAATGGTACCTATATGATGGAATATAGGTTTAATAGTTTTTAAAAAACAACATAAGAGTTTAAGGATCTGGACCGAAATATAAAAATGGTTGATCATAAGAAAAAACTTTAAGAAATGGGCCTATGTTCAGACTTGTATAAAAATTTAATAGAGGCTGATAAGAATTTTTCCACTCAACAAAAAGTATAAAATATTTCTATAAGTCCATATAAATTAACAACTAAAAATAAATTACAACTAAAAATACCTTTAATTGAAGGGATTAAGATAGTATATCTAGTAATCATAAAGTATAGAAAAACCCAATATATTACAAAAAAACCATTAGACTAAAAATATCCAAAAAAATTTACTTGAGTGGTATATAAAATGAAATAAACAATAGTCAAACTATAATAGAGATGAATAAAAAACATCATTGTGATGAATTTGTAACCAAATATGGAAACATGTATTCTAAAAAAATTTATTTAGTTTATAAAGTTTAAAAGGGTTGATTCAACTAATTCTTCAAAAATGATTCATAATTTTCAATTTTTTTCTTAATAGACTTGGTTTGAAGTTGTTTTGTGTAATGAAACTATAATATGTTTGGTCACTAAACATGTAATATGTAATATATATAAAAACATAGAGTATATATTAATTGAAACATAAAGAACATAAATTAAAATACAAAACATTTAATATGTATTTACATGATATTCAATATACAAACCCTATATAAACGACTCCCCTTCTTTGTTGAATCAACCCCACTCATGAAATACTTTACCACATCTAAGAAAATTTTCATGAATTGGTGATTGAAATGAAAAATATTAATAAGTTTTTTTAAAGAAATAACGATTTCTCTATTTTTAAAAAACTTCCAAACTAAAAAAATGCCATCCTTATAATATGTGAACATTTAAATAAAGAACACATAAACAAAAAAACATTATAGAATTTAATAAAATACCTAAAATAAACATACAAGGAAAAAATGATATAGAAAATGAATAAGTTTCATAATATAAATTAAATAAATAAAAAAACTAGAGTAATAAAAAAAATAAAAAACTATAATATCCCAAGGTTTTAAAAACAACTATGTTCCATAGTGTATAAAATATGCAAAAACGAGCATAATTAAACTGTGAAGTATTATTATTTAAAAAGTATCATTATAACATATACATTAAATTGATGATTATGAATGATATTAACTATGTTTTGATATATATATATATATATTAAAATCAATAAAAATTTATTGATTAATTCTTAGTAAATAATCACTCATTTTTTAGTAAATCCATTTTATTCTTTAAAGATATGCTTTCTTCAAAATTGAGTTTTTACTTATTTTTATGAAAAAATAATATAATTTATTTATGTAACTTTTATAAATTTTAGTTGATATAATAAATATTATTTTTGAAATCATAATATCAAAATTATCCTATAGTAAAATTTTGAAATTTTTTGGAAAATTTGATTTTTTAGTGAATAGTGAAAAATACTAATTTTTATTGAAAAATGTATTAACTTTTAAAGAATTTAAAAGGTAAAATTCCATTTTTTATTAGTTTTAAAATTTAATTAGTTTATTTTTTATTTAACATAATCAAATTATGGTTTTTTAAAATGAATTGTATACTTCAATTTAGTATAAAAATAATTTATATTTAAAAGGGAACTTTTTTGAAAAATCGTTTTTCATATCATTTTCATTTTAAATTAAATTCTATAAATTATGTATTTTTAATCTTAAAAACTATATTATATATTTTTAATCAAGGGTTATAAATTTTTTAAATAGTTTCAATTTATTTTTGGTTAATAAGAACATCAACCATAGTAATTTTTGTTACCATGGTAAATGGTAAATCGAGTAATTAAGGATTAGAAATAATATGAAAAGGACTAAAAAATGAACCAAAAACAAGAATTAATTTTATTGTATGATAAAATTTAGTTCAAAAAAATCAAATATTCATTTCTATGGATTTTTTTTTTCACTTTGATGTGATTATGACCTCTATAATATTTTGTGTAAAGAAAAGTAAAAAATGTCACTCTTGTTTTTAATAATTATAATATTTTTAACATGAGGATATGATCAGTTATAAATATTATTTTGAGATATAAATTATTTATATTCATCAAGACAATTTATTTTTAATTTTTAGTGAATAAATAATTACTTTAAATGCTTACACAACGCTGACGTAGTAATTATTCAATTAATATAAAAATAAAATAAATGATATTAAAAATATTCAAAGTAGGATAATTTGATAGAATTAATGTGACACATGAATTTTATAGATAATAATAACATGTTATGGATTTATTAAAATATTTTATTTGAATTTATTTTATTTATTTGATGTTATAAAATTCAATGTAAATGATTAGTTCTAAAATTGACATTATTGATATTTTATGAAAATAATATTTTATTAAATGATATAAAATTACTAAAATTTATATATTCAGATAATTGATTATGATATTGTTTAAATTATCAACCATGATCCATTTATGATATTTTTTTCTATTTATCATAACTATATTTACCCTCAAAGAGTAAAAAAACCTTGGAATCACAGTAAGTGTGAAAAGGGTTAACAGGGGGTTAAAACAAAAATATAATGGTAAATATGTGATCAAAAATTGTATAAATTTTATTTTATAAGATAATTTTTAATAATAATCATATTATATTTTAATATTATCAATTTGTATCCATTTTTAAATCCCAATTAATCTATATTAATTTAATATTTTAAGAAATTTCAAGAGTGTCCCTCCCCTCTCTTATAAAAGGACACCTATTATTCTCATTTCTTCACACCTCAAAAGCCTTTTTGTTCAAATAATATTGTACAAAATCCATTCCTTACATCGCTATCCATGTACTAGAGGCTTTATTTAGGGCATAATACCAACCTTTTAGGGATTAAGGTATAAAAAAAGAGATTTTTCCCAAGAACATGTATAGTTCTTAACCGAGCATTCTTGTTCTATTTACTCTCCCACATCCATGAAATCTTCCTAAAACATGATTATATAAAAAAATAAGTATATATAATATAATTATATGTTATTATTTTAATGTAATAACCTATATCCATCTCCAACCTCCATCAAATGGGAAATGAATCTATTGTTCTTATGTACAGTGGAATTCTGCCACACAGACCGATGTAATTCATTTTTCATCACCACCTCTCACAGATTATTATAATGATGGAATTAATTTTTATATATAGTATTAATGAAATATTTATCATTATGAAAATATAATACATCATTTACTTTTTTACCTTTCAATTAACTGAAAAATGATAACACTATTTGAGCGTACATGTGGACTACCACCTCTACGAAGTGATGTGATTCATTTTTCATCATCACATCACATAGATGATATATATAATTATGTTTAAATAAAAAATATTATATAATTATAATTATAAAAAGTTAAAATAATACTTACCTTCTTTCTATAATGATCTTTGATAAATTAAAATGTTACTAATGCGTACGTACGATCTACCATCTCCTGATTGTAACGTAACTCATTTTTCATAAAAATATTTCATGATTGGTTTTAAAATAATAATGGATATATAAAAATGATAATTATATCATGATTAATATTCTTTATATGATTTAATAATTACCTCATTGACCATATTAAACCTACCAAAGTTATTTTGGACATATGAGTTGAATATTATCAAAACATCTGACGTGAACTTAAATGATTAAGTAATTATAGAAGCAACGAAACTATAGTGGATATGGGTAATATAGTAAGTAATATAGTGGATATGGTACTATAGTAGGTATTTTATAATCCTTAGTACTATTGTATCACTATTCACTAGGGTTGTTTTTGCAAAAAATGGGATTTTGGGCTTAGAATTAGGGATTTCAGGCCCCAAGGCCTTTAGGCCATGTTCATGGGACACTTGGCCTTGGGACTACAAGATATATAATGGGTCTCCATATACCCTGATATAAATAGGTCTTTGATTTCATAATAGAAAGAGTCTTTGAACCTAATTTGTTTTATAAAAAATGATAAGGAATGCATGTGAAAAGTCGAGCTCGAGATAAGGGACACTTTAACGTAAAACCTCATTTTAAATGTTATAATGATTAATTTTAAAAATATTTATCTTCCATATCTATTTTTTAAAAATTATTTTATGAATATATTTATATAGACATAAAATAACTTTAAAGGTAATTTTATGATTCGTTCTTTCAAAGGTTTTCAAAAAAGAATATTTTTACAGAATGTATGGACTTTTTACAAAAGAAAAGAGGAATGATCTATTTTAACATATACTGTGTCAAATAATTTCCTCACTTCCATAAATGTTATTTTAAGTTTTATTTTTTTACAATATTTCATGTTTATTTAAATAGAAACATTATTTATATTTTTCATGGTATTTTGGCATTGAAAATGGATTAAAAAAGGGCATTTTGATATCTGAAAGTGTTTTTCACATGAGTTTAAAAGAGTGTTTCAAGGGTTTTATTCATGACATAGTCCTTTTATATTGTTTATGAAGGGTTTATCCCCGTTATAGTTCACGGGTGAGGCTGATACATCTTATATTAAAGGTTAATCCCCATTAAATCTCACATGTGAGATTGACATATCTTATATGATGGGTGCACTCAGATAGTGATCCAATGCATTGGGTAATGATTTGTTCTCCAAATAATTATATTGTAAGTTAGTCATATGGTTATTCCAATTGTAAGGGTTCTTGTAAGAATTCTGTAAGGTTTATATGATAATGATGTTCCAAGGTACTTATATGAATTTTCTATGCTTGCTTATGAGTTTCCATGGAACTCATTAGATTTCAAAAGGTAAGGTAAAGGATTTTTAAAGCAATGATTATGCCCTTTTGGGGTAAAAATGTATGTTTTTAGGAATTTTTTTTCATGGGTTCTCATGTTTTCTAAAAATTCCTCATGATTAAGATTTTTAATTTATGAATTTTTTCTTATAAAGTGTTTTATGAAAATATTTGGGTAGTAAAGCTAATTTCATAAGTAACTAAATGATTATTTGAGTTCAAAGTTTATTTATTTTAAAGGGAAAATAATTTTAGGATCTCATGGTTTTAAAATGGAATAAAAGGTTTCTTCATTTTTCTTTTATATTCCTTATTTATATTTTTAGGCTCATTCCACATTTTAAAATGTTTTTCATCGGATGAGTAGGGATAATAATGACATCAGGATGAAAATTTTGAAGATATATTAGGAGAAGAAATTTTTTTATTTTTTTTAATAAAAATTGTGGAAAGAACAGATACTTAATATATGTATGAACTTTTTAATATATCATTTTTATGTAAGAGTTACAACCTAAATATCTAAAACTCTAAACCTAAAATATCCTTGGGAATGAAAGAAAGTGAATTCTAGTTTAATGTCACTAGAATATGCATTGTCTGAGGATATGTTCTTACAGTTGTTATCAAAGAAGATATTAGATAAATTTTGTAGAGACCTAAATATTGACGTAAATGGACATTAAATCACTTTTTTAGAATACTTAATACATAACAAAAATAGACACCTAAGGACCATAATAGTTCAGGGTCTTTGGAAACTCGAAATAAAATCTTCTAATCATGTTGAAAGATCTTCAACATCTCCCATAAAATTCTTCCCCTTTTTTTCTTACCTAAAACATTTATTTATATCCTGGGGAAAATAAAACATAAAAATTGTGAGCTCAAATTCTTAGTAAGGGTAAACATGGAGAACATAAAACAATCCATAAACATTTGAACGTAAATACATGAACATAAAATTTAAACATCGAAATCATGAGAAATGACATAAAACATTACAGTGCATAAGTCATAGATCATAAAGGAACATCAATCATGATAAAATATCATGAGAATAAACCATGTAATTGTGTAAAACCATTAATCACATTATATTATTTCCATAGTATCCAAGAGATTGCTTCCAAGACCATCATAGTGGACAAAGTCCATTACTGAACCGGGTTTACTTGCCGTTCCAGCCCTATATTACTGAACCATATTTACTTACCATTCCAGACATGTATATCTCATGAGATATAAATATTTACCCAATTTATTGGAGGTAGATATAGGTCCCACCCATCTCACAATTAAATCATTCTTTCATGTGCCACAAATTAAACATAAATCATTCATCATAACCCAATGAATAAAAATGGGTTTCATAAACATCATCCCATCATAACATAATCCATATAGAATAAATGGATATCATTTCATCATAAGAAAAATGAAACCTTGTAAATCATAGAGACATTATACTTGAAACATAAACATATTAAATAATGTCACCTTAGATGGAAAATAGTTTTGATAAAACACTTGAAATGAAGTCTTAAGGAAAATATTCTTTCTTCTATAAAATCATTTTCTTTTCTTAAAATTCCATGAAATTTTAAAGGAAAATGATTTTTTTTGAAAATAATCATGAAATTGTGTAGAGGAAGATTCATGGAAATAATGCATTATGAAACCATAAAAAAATCCATTCATGCCGTATAATTTTAAAAAACATTCTCCTCGTACTTTTAATGAAAAAGTCAAAAAGTACCACGTATGGTAAAAAAAAGAAAGATTCCTTCCATGACACAAAGTAAAAGTCAAAGAGGGGTAAAAATGATTTTAAAAATACATGGAATAATATTAAACACTTTATGAAAATTTTTTTTATGGATATGGATGAAAAATATAACCCCAGTAAATACTTACGTATAAACAATCTCAGATATGAATGAGATTGGAATAATTATCCCTTACCTTATGTCCAATTTCTTCCGTATGTGTCTGAGACTCCTGTATAGTGGGTTTAAACATATTATTAACTTGTAACGGAACTATAATAATATTTATGATATCATATATGATTCACTTATGACTTTATATTACCCGTTCTTTTGTCAATTCCATGTTAAAGCAGCGTTTTGGGTAAAATCGTTTCACTTATCGTACGTGTTTGGTCTTGTTGTTCTTGATATTATTATTTCTTATATCATGATTTACTTACTTAAATAATGTAACAAATGATTTATATATCATATATATTCACTATATATATATATATAATAGATAGATAAATGAAACGAAATACACCGTTCATGGAGGTGGTAGACCGTACGTACGCATGAATGTTGTTTTCATTTTCTTATTGAATTGAATGGAAGTAAGTAAATGACACACAGATATATATATATATATATATAAATCTAGTAGTATTATTATGTCATATATTTCATGATTATTTATTATATATATACTTTATAATCATTCTTTAATGGTTAACATGGAGAATGAATCTCATCGCGTCGTGGAGACGGTAATCTGTACGTACGCACGAGCAATGATATCGTTCCCATAATTATTGAATGGTGTTGGAGTGGATGATAAAATATCTCAGAATTAGTATCATGTTATAATAATCATATATAGTTATTATTTACACCATTATACCCATCCAAGTAAGGTGGTGGTGGAAAAACAGATTACACCACGACATGGAGACGATATTCTGTACGTATGCACGCGCGATGATTTAATTTTCCATAGGATGGATAGAAGGTGAAATAGGGTTGGTTCATATTTATAATAAAATATCAGAATATTAATGATACTGATGTTATTACTTTATTATGAAATAACAAAATAATAGGAAGTAGAAGAAGAAATTAATTTGAAAGAATCGGTAAAGGATATTACCTCTTCTTCGACGCGCCTCTTCTAAACCTCCTCTTAGGGCACTAAAGTTGGTCTTTGAAGAAGACCAAGACCTCTTGTATGTTGCTAGGGAAGTGAATAAGATAAATGGTCATGGTTTGGACGATATTTAAGGCTCAAAGTGGTGTGAGGAGGAGAGGGAGGAGGTGCCTTTTTATAAGAGAGGAGAGGGGCACTTTTGGAAACCTCTAAAATATTAATTTATAATAAACTCAAATCCCACTAAAAAACCTTCAACAATGACTCAAATCCGAATATTATATGATATAGGGTTGTAATATAATCAAACAATAAGATTTAGACATGTTGGTAATTTATTTTAAACCATATCAACTTGATTTATCCTTATTTAATCTATTTTATTTTATTTGTTGTAATAATATTCTAAACATTAAATTGTTATAAATAATTACTTATGTGTTGTGAATTTTCCATAATTGGATACTTTATGACATTTTAGACCATATAAATTTCAATTTATAATTTTTAAATGTTTTTGTGATTTTAAAACAATTTAATAATATGTTCTTTTTATAAAATATCAATAGTGTCAGTTTTGACACTATTCAATTATTTTAATTTAAATAAAATTCAAACATAAGATATATTCGAAAAAAAATATTTAATAGATTCATAATAAGTCATATTAATCTAAAAAATTCATGGAAAACATTAATTTGTTTATATAAAATTTATTTTAATATTTTTAAAACCATTTATTTTATATTTATCTTAATAAAATAATTACTACAACATTTTTTGTATAATTATTTAATATACATATTTGTTGTATAAAAATTAAAAATAAAATTCTATGATGTAGATAAATCTAATATATTACATAATAATACTTTGAATAGAATTTATCATGTTAAAATCACAACATTTAAATTGTTATATTTATTAAATTATGAAGGTGACAACTTTGACATTATTTAAAATAAAATAATTTATGTGTCATAATTGCTTTTATAAGGCTCCAAAGGGTCCACAATTAGAACATTGGATGATTATTGTTTATATATATGCGAAAAATAAGTTTTTGTTAGGTGTTTGGGCCTTTTATGGGTATTATTATTTTAATAAAAACTATATTATTGATTTTTCACTAAATAAATAATTTCTGCATCATTAATATATAAGAAATTTAGGTAATTAAATATTTCTTAAAAAATTAAAATAAATTACCATGAAAAATAAAATAATTTTATCTTTAAAATTATTATTTATAATCAGATTTATATTTTGTATAAACTTATATTAAAAATACTTTAATTATTAAAGTCTGAGTGAGACATATTTCACTTTCTTTAAATAAAATAAATTAAAGGTCTTAATCACATCCAAGTGGGTTCCAATAGATTCCATTTCGACCCAATTATGATTTAGAGAAAAAAATAATCATACAATTATATTAAGACAAGTGTTAGGGTAATTTTATAATATTATATTTACCCTTAGTTACCAGATTTACCTTTAACCATGATAAATAAAATTTACCGTAGTTACTATTCAAAATTATTAAAAATAAAAATTATCCTATTAACATAATTTAGAACTAATGATTCCAAATATGGAATCAATTTTTCCAAATTAAATACACAGAAATGGCAGTATTTAATTTAAAATTAATCCCGTTATTGAGAAAACGAGTTTTAAAAGTTAAAACATTAGAAAAGATTGAAATGTTTTTACCTATGAATTCAGTGTAAAATTAATTATAATGAATTACATAATATTAAATGGTAAAAATATATTATATTTATACTTTAAAACCATTAAGTATTATAATTTAACCATATAAATAATCTCAATGGAAAAAGTTGTTTTTAATTAAAATTTTGCGTATTTTTACTATTCACAAAAATATGAAATTTAACAGAAAAATATTAAAAAATTATACAAAGTTAATTTTTATATCCCTATTGAAATTAATAAGTTTATTTTTTCAAATTGAACTTATAAATGTGTCAAAAACTAGATTTAAAGTGGGTGCGCCATCAAAAGGTGACAAAGCTGCATTTTTGGAAAAATATTTCCTTTATACGAAAAATTGATTTTGTTCTCATAAATTGTTCTATAAAATGATTAAGTTGAATGATAATGTTATAAAATTCAAAATTTTGTTAATAATATTCATAACGGCTAGTTCATAATAATATTAGAACAATATATAGTTGTTTAGTGAAACTTGGTATTGCGTATAACACATGCTATTGAGGAAGGTCGCTCTTACATGCAACACAAGCCAAGAATAGTGTTGCATGTAGGGAAATATTCCTTTGGTGTTGCGTATAGCGCAAGATAATATTTGTGTAGCGTACAACACAAGACATAAAAGAAATTAAAAATAATATTTCTCATAAAATCTCAGGGTGTTACAACTTTAGAGGTTAAGATGTTATTTGTTTATAAGTTAAAATTCCTCTATAACCACAATGGTTAGTATGTTTCAGAGGATTATTATTATTTTGGATAAATCAAAATAGTTTAGGATAACATGGTTAAGTATATATTAGTGTTTATCCTCCTCATAATATGGTTCATTATGATATATATACCAACCCTAACTATTTCTTGTTTAAGTAAATGATTGGATCTAGCGGGAACTAAATTAAAAATGGATGTGAAGGAAAATGTGGTGGTTGTATGAAATAGAAATCAAACAGAATGAGAACTGTGGTGAAAACTCTTATAGTAATTCTTAACTAGGTATCATGAGTTATGATTAATAACACGAACCTATGTGAGTTTAAAAATGCATCAAATAATAGAGAAATGAATGTATATGGAAGTTCAGGTTACAAAAATCATAAAGTTTAAAATATTCATTGACCTATGTGACAATAATCTGGAAATAATCATCCCAAGAAATGTCATATTAAAATAAGAAGATGTTTTGTATGTAGTAGAAGATGGAATAAATAAATAATCTACCAAGAAAAAAAGTAAGTGTTCGGTTAATACCATGAATTGGAATCAAAATATTCCAAAGGTGTTAATTGAATGCTTTAAAAGTGGGGAGTATGGGAATTTTGAAAATAAATGTCCTTATGGGAAAGCTCAAGAATAGGATCAAAAAGACCATATAGATGAATGTTAAAAAATTCCTAATTCCATTATTATTGAAGATGAGGAAATTGAAAAATACATATAAAAGGTATAGATTATATCATGAATTATGTTTTGATATTTTTTAATCTTAGGAAATGATTCATATTTTTTTGTATGAAGAAATTATTAAGGAATAAAAAATAAAATCTTGGTTAAAAGAATATAAAGAACATTTAATGATTAAGGTGTCAATATATAAGTATTAAAGAGTTATGATGTTGTGGTAGATTTAAAGTTGACCATAATTTCAAAGGATTATACACCCTTTTTAGGTTTTATGTGGTGGTAATACCTTGGGATATATTTACTATGTTTTGGTAGATGTTTGAGGTATATGTAACCCTTAGGTTTAACATGTGAAAAATTTATTTGAGGAATAATTTTCTTTTCATTTTGTGGAAATGATTTTAAAGGTATTTATAACCTTTAGGGTTTATATGATCTTTGATGATTAAGGTTATTTTTTAGGATGATCATCATATTTATAGGAACATTATAAGAATTATTTTAGTATAGTATTATAAAAAGGACAACCCATAGACCGGGTGATAACCTATCACATATGGCAAAGCCACAAGGCCTTAACCCACAACGGAATGGCAACAAAGGTGAAATGCCTACCACGAGCCTATCTGATGACCAAGTTTGTATGATTTTTTTCTTAAATTAATTTGATAGATACATATTAAGTATATTTTTTGAGCTTATTATTTATCATATAAATAACCATGGGATTAAAAATTCATTTGGTGATTAAGTGATTAATGTTATTTCAGAAGAAGTTCACTACTTTGAGAACCTTATATGATTAAGGTAAAAAGAACATTATGTGATTTTATTTGAGGTATAAAGGATGAATTATCTTTTGGAATAATATATGATTTTAATGTGTAATTATTGTGATTCAGGTTATTTATATAAATAATTAACATATCTTGGAGATTATATGATTATGGAATATACAATTTTGGGTATATGACTTTATGAGTGACAAATGTTGATTGAAGATAAATGATAAATTAATCTCATAAGTATGAGTGATCAAATACTTATGATTTTTAGGTTTCAATCTTGATTGGGAATATTTTAAATAATTTTGAGGACATATATCAGTTGAAAATTGGATATTATTGTTGAGGATTTGAGGAGTAAAGTTGTATTTATTCATATGAAGGTTTATTATTTCGGGGAATTATATTATCTTGTTATAACCATTTTGGTTTTATTTAATGTCTAAAGATAGAAGGAATAGATTTTTTTTGTAGAGACCAAGTTTTCATCTTGTAATACTTTGAAATATTTCTATATATATTTCCAGAGTTGGGCACTAAGATGACGTACAATTTTGAGGCCCGGTGTTCCCAAGATTAATTTTTATAGAAATATTTAGTATATTTTATACTATTCATGCAACAGAAATGGGATAACTCTTAAGATATAGCTCAAAACAGAAATATGAGACCATGTTTGAGTCTGGAACATGGCATTTACCGTAGGCAAGGTATAACTTTCATTTTTGAAAGACTTATATGGAAAAAGACACCTAGGGGAACAAGTGTAATTAAAATAATTAAACTTAATTATTTTACCCCTAATGATGAATCAAAAAAATTTCGAATGGGGACTCAGATCGGAAATCAGAGACTTCCTTTGATATTATAATAGGGTGTTTCACTTAGGCATGACATAAAATGAGAGGGCGCGATGGGTTCACATTTCTACGCTAAGCAGGATGCCTATAAATAAATGTTTAAGGTTTCAGATTAGGGTTATCCACTAAACCCTATCTATCTCTATGAATCTCTCTATCCTCTATCAAAATTTCTTCACCATTATTCGTCAGATCGAAGAGGAAACTCTTCCAAAACTTTGGTAGATCGAAGTAGGAGTGAAACAATCATATCGCCAATGACGAACGACCGATTCAAGGTAGGATTTATCTCATTTTTGAGTTCCATTTCAAGTTTTAAATTGAATATTTGTCCTTTTCCTCCTGTTTTTTACCTTTCAACCTTAAATCATTGATGGCCACACAAAAACAACCAATGATCAGTGTTTGAAACTCCGTTTTTCATCCGTTCTTCACGGGTATACGCCATCAACTTTCGAGTGCAACAAACCACCGACAGATCGACAATATGAGGCCGGCGTAGTGAATCCCTCTTCGCAATGGTCCATGATCCATTGAAGGATTCACAATCAGGTGACCGGATTGAGTATGGTGGTTCATAGAATAGACCTCCAAGATGTCTCCAGCGGCGACTTCTGGTTGTGGGCCACTCCATTGGTGGGGTGTGGTGCAGCGACGACACCGCAGTCTGGTGGTTCCACGACATGGAGGCCACATAGCCTAACTGGTCGGTTGGGCATGGTTGTAGAGTGAGACCTAGGTGGCGACTGCTACCACAAATCTCGCACAGATGGATGACTGCGTTGACACCAGCAGTGACTGGGATACGGGACGGGCCACCACAGGCTGACCCAACCAAAGTGGCCCAGGCCGGGTCCTGACCCGGCGGGTCAGACCCAGCCAACCAGGTTAGACCCATGTCAGATTCTGTGTCAACACAGTTCCATGGTACAATCGACCGTGGGGCACACCCACTATGACAGTCGACCGCCGCGGTAGGTGGATCGACCGTGAGTCGGTCCACCAGACCCGCGACCCCCTTATGGATTTTCAAATGCCTGTAACTCCTAAATTGGGTGTCCATTTGACATACCATCTACGACATCATGACCCTCTCTTTGATACTAACCTTTTGAGGTAAATTTGATAATTCAAAGTTTGGGTTCATGATGCGGGCCCCACTTTGACCCGTTCGGGCTTACTGTGGTGAAAAGTTCCCTTTTTCTGGTTTTCTATTTTGGTCAAGCAAATAGCATATCCCACATTTTATTCTACATAGATTACAATGGTGAACTCAGTTTTGAATCTTGAGTTATGATGTGAGGTTTTATAAGCATGACACATCTTCAGGCGGGTTTTGATTAAAATAGTGACCAGGCGACGACATTAGTAAATTTCGAGTGGAACCCTCCAACTGGGTTGGGCATGGGCCATCGACGACACTTGAGTGGAACCCTCTAGCTGGGCTGGGCATGGGTCATCACCAACATTAGAGTGAAACCCTCCAGCTAGGCTGGGCATGGGTCCTCATCCATTTTTAGAGTGGAAACCTCAAGTCGGGCTAGGCATGGGTCCTTAACCCTTTTTTCAAGTGGAACCCTCCAGCTGGGCTGGGTATGGGTCCTCGATGACACTAGAGTGGAACCCTCCAGTCGATCTAGGCATGGGTCCTCGACTTTGAGAAACCTTTTTTTCTACATATTAATGGAATGAAGTACTTTGACGTCACTTTGGACTCACAAGTAAGAGGGACGCTTTCCCCACTGAGACGCATCCTTGAGACATGAACTAAAACCATGTGGGTGAGACAGACCTGCCCAAAGTAGATAGTATCGAGGTGTGGTGTTTAAGGCCCTTTGACTTACAATTCATGGCATACGTGAAAATACTGGGAATCGATGGTGGTTACTTCTGGGACAGTTGGAGACTCTTTTATTGGGATGCGCTATGATATGGATATCCCCTTACTCACTTGTTTGGGCTTCTTTGACTGAGCACATATATATTTAAACACCCTATTGTAGTACCCACTCCTTGGTTTCTGGTTACTCTCCTTCTAGGAGAGGCAAAGATGTGAGGGGTATGACACATTCTTTTCATGTATAGATTATTTTGGTTGGAAGAGTATACTATCCTACTATAGGTAGTAAAGACTCAACAATAAATTCACCTTCTCACCATTTCCATCTCCTTGTGTTTGGATGAGATTACTTCACTCTCTTATTGGGATGAGCTACAATATTTCGCTGTACTTTGTTCTATCTACCATACTTCCTTTATTATTGTATCTCTTACTACTCCCTCTTATTTTTGGGGTGTCCTACTGGGTATGTTTATACTCACCCCTACATGGGATTTTCCCGCATGTATCGTGCCTTATATAGATGACACACAAATTTGATCACGACTTTGGAGGAGCTCGGGGATATAGGAGCTTGGACCATGTGTAGTGTTCACAGCCTGGGTTTCAGGAGTGAGGCTTCATCAGTAGATTTACTTTCAGTTTTGTGTTAGGTTGGGACACTTTCTAGTCAGGGGTGTATTTTTTCCCTTTTTACATTCATCTTACCTTACTATATCCATATGTTTTAGTGGTCTATGCATGTATGGATTATTTTTTTCAGTAGTTTCATATTTTGTTCCTTTCCCTATGCACTTTTTCAATGAGTTGGATGTGTGTGTGTATAGGTACTTAATAAAAGGCCTACTCAAGTTGTTTGTGCATTCAGTGATAGTTTCCAGCCCTTGGCCTATGGAGGCAGTCTTGGGGTAGTTGCAGCTCCATCCCCAGTATGGGTCAGGTCGTGAAAAAGTGGTATGAAAGGTGTTTTGACCCTTGAGAATTTGTTCATATGTTTTCCAAAAAAAGGTCTTGGTTAGGTTTAGGGAAAAAATGTCGATGTGTCTTAAGAGAGGCTCTCAGGATAGGGAGTCCAGTAATTGTGTGGCAGTTGACGCAGCCATTCATGAGGTCCCTAATTACTTGCTCGTCGACTCGACATGCTAAGAAATTTTTTGTAGGGAACTCTGGTACATGCATTATATAGGATTGAGTTTTTTACTATACTTACTGAGTCATATCCCCATTATTATTTTTATTGTTATATATATATGCTCATTTGACCACGATAATCCTTGAGAACTTTCAATATTCCTCCGTGATGGTATCCAACTAGGATACTCTCTCTAGTTCATGATGATTACCTCGTAAGAGATGAGGCCTCAGTACAAGGCCCATCATGCAATCCCATTATTCTGGGTGGGCTAGTGGAAGTACCTCCACCTATGGAGTAGTAGTTAGTACCGGCAGATCAGGCTGAGGATGATCACAAGCTAATCGTGCTTCATGAGTTCTAGTTCCAGAGGCCACTGAGGTTTCTTGGTGAGATGGATCCTTTGGTGGCAGAGGACTAGCTAGAGTTAGTGGTCTGCCTCTTCAGGATTGTTCGAACACCGGAAGACTAGATGGTGGCTTTGGCATCCATCCTTTTTCACAGGATGGCTAGGCACTGGTGGAGTTTAGTTTCCCAGATGCACAATGAGTCAGCACTCTCATGGGATGAGTTTCAATAGCTATTTCGTGGGGAGTACTTACCCTCGTGCCTGTGTTCCGTCAGGTTCAGGAGCTTCTAGAGCTACAACAGGGATCCATGATAGTGGATGCATACATGGATAGGTTTAATGACCTTACATTCTACTCCTTAAATATGATTCATGACAGTTACTTCCAAGTGCAGAAGTTCGAGCAGGGTTTCTGCTGAGAGATCCATGAGAGCATAGTGCTCCTGTACATCCCTACCTATCCCAACATGCTGGAGAGGGAGCTTGTGTAAAATAGTTTCCTATCATAGGGGAAACCATTAGATGGACCTAGAAGTGTCCGCTTCAATGTAGAGACATCCATAGTAGGTGGTAGACGTCTGGTAGCAGGGCCTCAGTGCAGGAGATCTTTCCATGATCAGACTTGGCCACATGGTCAGGAAACACCAGGACCACTTAGGGAACTAGGTCAGACCAGAGAGGGAAAATGTTTTATAAGTGATGGGCGATGTCACTTGGTAAGAGGTAGCCCAACCAGGTGAGCTGAGCATTCCAGGTAGGCAACAGGTGGACCACCGTGGTAGAGGTAACGCCGTGATCAGGGTGGTCCCTAGGCAGGCAGTGTTGGAAGAGGAGAAGGAGGACCAAGAGGTGGGGGGTGACGCTATGAGATTCCACCACCAACACCACTAGGAGTCCCACATTAGTCTCAGGGAGATGGAAGTTGGGGCCACCACTATAAAATATTTATCTTTTTCCCATAGGGACATATCTATTGGTAAAAGTACATTTTCTGTTGGTAAAACGTTTTACCAACACATATGTCCCTGTCACTAAACTGTCTGTAAAAACTTTGTTTCTAAATGTTTTTACGATATATAAAACAATTTTGTTTCAATTATAATAATACCAATGGATAGTATATATGTTGGTTAAAGTGTTTAGCAACATATTCTTATGAAAAATTTTTCTATTAGGAATAATATCATTAAAATATAATATCTATTTATATATTACATTTGAATAAAAATTATAAATTTTTATAGCGTGTAAAATTTCATGTTATATTTATTAATTTATCATATATGATTCATTTGTTTTAATTATTAAATAAAATATGATTTACAGGAATGTTAAAACTTAGAAAAAAATTAATTATATTAATAATTAAATTTAATACAAAATGAATCAATAAAAAAAATACAAGATTTATCCCCCAATAGGATCTATCACCCCTCACCCCAAGTATCAGGACCCATCCATGCCACAGTACCAACGAGCCATCTCTAGCATCAATGACCCATCTATGCCTCAGGATCAGCGAGTCAGCTGCAACTATAACACAACCATTCAGCACACCAATGACCCATCCATACCCTGTTGCAGAAGCTTCAGTACATAACTACTCGTTCACCTGTCGCTGCCCCAATAATTCAAAAACATGTCTCAAAAACAATAAATCACACTATCTGTAGTCCTCCTTCAACCCGAAGACAACAAAATGAGGATGGTAGAGGGATCAACACAAGCAGAAAACACAACTAAAATGAGGATGGTAGAGGGTTCAATAAAATTATGAGAACCAAAAATGAAATAATGTGAAACATAAAAATTCAATTACAACATGATATATAACATTTCTCAAAATAATGAATAAATTAAAAAAAACCCTTAATCTCATGAAAATCATTAAATTATTAACTTAAAACACCACCATTAAATATTTAACTCTTATATCTATAAATACATCCTCAAACATGTCAAAATTGTATCATAATTGTCATAATAGAGACAATTTCACACACAAAAATAATTATTAGAAGACATCAAAGTGGAGTGATGTAACCTTGTACTAGTAAAAAAATTACAGAATTACCTGATTTAAAATTTATATCCTGACCTATATTCTAGTAGAATGTAATATTTGAGTGAGTATATGTTATCGTTATTAATAAATTCCCATGATTGAAGGGAAAAATAAAATTACTATAACTGTACTTGAAAATATATATTGATCACAATTAGTAACTAGATTGTAAATACATGTTGGAATATCCCAAAAAAAAATCAATAATTGTAAAGGATTCTGATTTACATATTCCTTAGAAGGAATCACTAATTTTTTTTAGATAAATTAATAAAATCATAAAAAAAATCGAATAGAATGCCAATGGTAAACAATAAAAAAACTAGGAGAAATAAGTAGAGAAACAAAATATATGAAACAACATACACATGAATCAGAAAAACATTTAAATAAGTGGTCGGAAAAGCACTTAAATAATATTGAATCATTAAATAATTACAGAAAAAATAGTTTCAATTGGAAATGAGCATGAACCATTTCAATTTCATGAGGTCTAATGTAATAAAAGTTTCTATAAATGTAAATAGAAGGGGCATGACTTGGGTTCACTTCATTATTTTCATAAAAAATCCTTCAAAGACATTTGGAAATTCATAAGTCTAAAAAATTTAATATTGTATAAATATTCATAACACCAAGAAACCATTATGAAAATCCACCTTGATTAAAAAAAGAAAGCGACACTACCAATGAAACCTAAACATATGGAAGATCTTGATGCAACATTCGAGGAAAGGGCAACATTCGAGGTAAGGGAAACATCCAGAAATAGAAAGAATATATGAAGTGTGGTTTCTTGCATATAATTATATAAAATTTTCAACATAACATCACAAAGAAAACTTTATGTTTCTATTTATAAAACAAAAATATTAGTTTTATTGGTTGGAAGAGAGGATAACATCAAAACCAAGATAGAAGATTTTTGCAAGGCACAAAGGTCAGCCTAGAAAGCATCACCAAAAGCTATTCCCAAGTAGTTTATCAGACCCTGAGAATAATGAAGTGTGAAAAGTATTGACTAAAGACCTGGATATTACAATAATATAACCAATTCCTTCTAAAAAATGTTCAGACAATATCTTTCAAAGCTTCGACAATTCATGCATGTGTGAGCGTACATGTGTTTCAAGTGTTTGTGCATGGGAACTACCAAATAATATTAATAGGCATTAGGAAACAAGTCTAAAACATGTAAAGATTGTATAATGATTCATAGCACTAGGAAATTTGTACAAAAATCCATATACATTAAAGAAAACATGTGAGAATAGCAATGAAAGTGGGATATATAGTGTAACTTGATGCGTCATGCGAGGAAAGTAAAACATTTACTGATAGATGGAATATATGAAATCCTATTTTCTACATAGAATGAAATCAAATCACTAGAAAAATCCCACATAGAAAAATTTAAGTCAATAAATCTGAAACAGAAATATTAGTCATGCTGGCTAAATGAGAGGATGAAATTACAACTAGGTTGGAAGATTGTTGCAGGCAGAGGTTCACAGTTCAACCTAACTAGAATCACCAAAATAATTTCCCAAGAATTTGATCACACCTTGAACACAATTAAATTCCACATGTATTGACTAAATAACTAGATATTATAATAATATAAATAGATCCCACTATGAAATGTTTATACAAAATCCTTAAGTCTTTAGAAATTTATGAAAGTGTGAGCACATAGGTATTTTAAGTGTATGTGCATAAACATCGCCAAATAATATTAAAAGGAACAATAATTCAACCCTCGGAAATGTTTAAAATGTATAATAATTCATAACACCAAGTAACCAATATGAATATCCATCTTGATTAAAGAAGCAAGTGAAAACACCAATGAAAGAAAATCCCGATGCATCATGCGAGACAACAACACCACCCAGTAGTAGAAGGAATACATAGTGTTTCTATTTGAGAGCATGCATAATACCAACACAATTTTAACACCAATACCCCTCAATGCCCCCTTTTGAAAATTGAATCCAATGTGAGTCCTGCCTATGCCCCTGTCATGGGAATCTCACATCAAACTGAAAGTTTCAAACATGCCCTAGTCGTTAGAGGAAAGTTCCCTTATTCTTATCATGTGTTTAACATCACATCCCCTTATTAGGAAAAAAAATTTTCATCCATAATTGGAAATCCTGAAATAAATATTTATCCAGAAAATAAATAACTTTATTCTCTAAAGTATTAGTGTATGGAATAAAAGTTTCATAAAACTATTAAGGTTTCCCGCATATACAATCCTAAACACAAGAAAAACATATCCAATACAATTATCAGATACCAGAAAAGTTTTCCTTCATTTTATTCAACAAAACCCTGTATTGGATGGTTGAATAAGTATCATAAGAAATAAACAATACTCCAAATACCCCAACAATAATGAGAAAACCCATTTTCTCTGAGATTGACACTATTAAAATAAGCTGTATTTGGTAAGACAAAAAATCTAAAATATTATATAAATGATGTGATTTGAAGTCCACACATCCTTGGTTTGAGCATAAAAAAATAGTTAATCATACTATTAGAGTGTTGATTAATGAAAAATTAAAGAGGGGAACCTTGGATTTTTTCCTCACGTGAGTGATGCTCCATGTTGCTGAAATAAATCTTGGCAAGTGGTCCCCTTACTCTAATCAAGATATTGATATAGAAATCTATAGGGGATGGGGAGGAATAAAGGGGGATAATGGGGGAGGGCACGTCACCCGGTGGGTGACAATCCCTAAATAAGTTTCTGTACCCAGAACAATACACAAACATACAAAAAAAAGAATTAGTGGGTTGAAGATTCGAACCATTCTTCAGTCAAGATCTTCATGCTCCTAGATCTCATATCATGTTTGTAGCATTAATAAATGATTGGGAGTGGAAGCCACATATGCTGGTAAGATAGCCGGTGCATGGGGGTGTAGGACAGTGATCGTCTAGGCAAAAAGATTATGAAGCGAGGGCGGTAGGGTTAGATTTGGGATGGAGGCGATTGAGAGGTGGAGAGGCAGGATGATGGGGAGGCAAGAAAGTGGTGAATAAACTAGGTGGAGAGGATTCCAGGAAACTCACCAGCTATAATATGTTATTTTATTTTATCACCACCTGCATTTTTTTCACCCTTGGCGAGTTAAGCGTTTATCGGCGTGATATTAAAAAAACTCGAGTAACTTATCAAAAAATATCAAAAAATGATTCAATATGTAAATATATATTTATTAAAAAATATCAACAAATATATACATATGTATATTTACAAATATCAATAAATATATATTTTTATTTAACAAACATATAAACAAATACATATTTTTATTAAAAAATATCAAAAAATATATATTTTTATCAACAAATATCAACAAATATTTTCTATTTAACAATTATCTTAATTCAATGTGTAAATATATATTTTTATTAACAAATTATTTGTTGGTACTAACTACTTAATACATGCATACATACATTTATACATATATATATATATATATATTCAATTATTGGGTTAATTTTTTTATTGGATAGTTTGTTGCAATATATATTTTTAATGGTAAAATATTTTTTAGTAACATTAAATATTAATAATAGATTCATGTGTTGGTAAAGAAAATGTTTGTATTAATATGAAAAAATAAAAGATTTAACTATTAGTAAAAAATTTATTGTTATAGAATAATTAATACCAACAGATGTATTTGTTAATAAAAAAAATATTGATAGTTGTATTGAATACCGATAAAACATAATATATGTTGGAATTAATCATTATTACTAACAAATATATTATGTTTCAGTAATTTTCTTTTGGTAAAAATCATTTTTCTTGTAGTGGCGGACAGCTGTAGGCTATGGATGTGCGCGATCCTCCATCACACTAGATGATCTGAGGTACACTCTGTGTTTATTCTACTCTCGCTTCAGTATTAATAGACATAGGAGCCATTCACTATTTTATCTCTTTACTCCTGGAATGGGAGTTGGAGCTCCTAGAAGAGGCACTGTCAAAACAGCTTTGTCTCGAGGTTCCTACAGGAAGCGCCTCTTCTATATCTTTTATCTACTGACAGTGTGAGATATCATTTGGAGGATAAATGTTCACATGGGAACTAATGTTCATCATTATGGATTATTATGATGTCATCTTTGGTAGGGATTGAATTTCCATGGTTCAAGCCCAGATTGATTGTCGTCGCAGACCAGTCAGATGCCTATATACTGATGGGGAGGGGTTCACCTTTCATGGTGAATGAGGCCTTGTATCAATGTAGGTGAGAGCTGTGAGCAAGATAATATAACCTTTTACCCCTAAGTTAGCAATAATGAACCTTGGTGCAATAGACTCTTCAGGCACCTCAGTTCCTTCATTTGTGGAGGATTATATGGACTTCTTCCCTGAAGATGTCCCAGGACTACCCCCAAGGTGAGAGTTAGAGTTTTTCATTTATTTACAACTAAGTAATGACCCGATATCTTCTATGGAATATTGTATAGCACCCAATGAGTTCTGGGAGGTATTATTGTAGTTGTAGGACCTTTGTGAGAAGGGTTTCATTAGGCCCAGTGTGTCCCCCTAGGAAGCTCCTGTTCTATTTTTAAAGAAGGAAGATGGTAGTTTATGGATTTGTGTGAATTATCATCGCCTGAACTAGGCCTATATAAATAAAAAGTACCCCTTTCCAAGGATCGATGACCTCTTAGACTAGTTATGAGGTGAAATATGGTTCTCCAAGATCAATATTTGATCTGGATACCACCAACTATGGGTTTGTGAGAGTGATATTCTGAAGTTAGCCTTCCAATGTCGCTATGAGCATTATGAGTTCCTAGTGATGCCCTTCGATGTGACAAACACCCCCGCTATTTTCATGGATTTTATGAACTAAGACTTCCAGACATACTTACCAGTTTTTTTGTCTTCATAGATGACATACCCATTTACTCAGTGCTAGAGGAGGAACATGCAGAGCACTTGAGGATGGTCTATGATTTACTTCGAGAGAACTAGCTTTATGGAAATCTCTCAAAGTGTTAGTTATGGATACATGAGGTTCACTTTTTTGGGAATGTAATGTATGAAGAGGATTTATCCATAGATACCAAGAAGATAAATGGAGTTATTTCTTTGGATCTACCCAATAATGCATCAGAGGGGTGGATATTTCTTGGTTTGGATGGGTACTACTAGAGATTTGTGGCAGAATTATCTAGGATTGTAGCCCATTTGACCACTCTAATGTGTAAAGGACCACCATTTACTTGTCCTAAGTAGTGACAGAGGGCCTTCTAAGAGTTGAGGTAGAGACTAACCGACGCTCCAGTTTTGAGACTACTAGAGAAGAGTGTTGAGTTTGTAGTGTATTGTGATGCCTCAAGAGTTGGGCTTAGTTGCATTTTTATGTAATGATAGGAAATATTCATATACGGGTCAAGGTAGTTAAGAACATATTATAAGAACTATGTGAATCATGACTTAGATCTCACAACGGTTTTCTTCACCATAAGTATGTGGAGACATGACTTCATGGGAGATCACTTTGTGGTTTACTCAGACCACCAGAGTCTCAAGTATATCTTTACCTAGAGAGATCTGAATTTGAGGCAGCGACTCTGATTATAGTTCCTGTAGGACTATGACTTCAAGATAGTCTATACTTTGGGGAAGGTAAACTTTATAGAAAATTCCCTTAGTAGGAAGTCTTAGGCTTTCCTAGTGTATGGAGCTTTAGAGCAGTTATCTTCCCTGTAGCTGACCTTGGTGGAGTAAGAGGGTATAACTTTTTTATAGTCAATGGTGCTGACTCCTTCACTCCTTGAGTGTGTGAGAGAGTCCTGGTTGGGGGATATCTACTGTGAAGTTCTACGCGACCAGATATCCATAGGTGACTCACCTGATGGGTATTTTAAAGGATGAAATCACGAGATATTATTCTAGGGGAAAATAGTGATTCTAGTCATGATGAGGGAGTAAGTGATGTGGGAGTTACATAGTTATCCAATATATATACATCCCAGTGTGGAAAATATGTACAAGGATATTCAGCAATAGTTTTGTTGGTCCAACATGTGATGAAGTATAGCTGAGTTCATCGCACAATGACTTACCTATTAGTAGGTAAAGGTTGAGCATCAGGTTCTAATGAGTTTGTTCTAACCTCTTGACATCCTGGAGTGGAAGTGGGATGACATTTCCATGGAATTATTCACAGGGATTCTATGCACAACGAAGGGACATGACTCCATATGGGTGATAGTAGATCGACTCAAGAAGTCGTCATGTATACTTTCTATCAGGGAGTAGAGTTTGGTGGATAGTTTGGGGTAGTTGTACATACGAGAGATTATCTACCTTCACGTAGTACCCTAGATGATTGTCTCTGATTATGACGCTCATTTTATGTCACGATTGTGGAGAGGCCTATAGGAGGAATTCTGGACCCAGCTGCCGATGAGTAAAACCTCTCACCCCCAGGCCGATGGGTACACCAATAACACTATCAAGGTGATGGAAAATATGTAGAGGGCTTGGGTGCTAGATTTCAGTCAGAGTTGGTAGGATCACCCGCCTTTGGTAGAGTTTGCGTATAATAACAATTACCACTCTACCATTAACATGTAAAATTTTGAGGCCCTATACGGGAGATATAGAGACCCTAGATTTTTATATATAACATTACATGTTTTTAAGCATAATTATACATTAGAGTACAAGCCACGGATCATAAAGTCTAGTGTCTTGGAAGACTAGGTACATAGAACTGAAAACATGAAACTAAATAAAAAATTTCTTTATTTAATCTTAAAATTGAGCTCCTAAATTCTAATGTGCTCAAACATCTACATAGGGTACCCTGGGGAACACATGAACAAAGGTATGATCTAAATATCCTAGTAATATAATAACCATAATAAAAAAGCAGTAGCACATGGGATATAAGGCATGACATGATGATATAAAAAGGCATGTAACAGATTGAATCATAACATATAAACATGGATTTTTATAAACATGGAGTCATAGTAATGTGGAAGAAACATAAAACATGTCTTTAGCATGATTTAAGGATAATCGTCAAGATCGTTTCACATTGAAGCACAAGCCAAGACTAACCGTCAAGACCGTCGCACATGGTGGCACAAGCCAAGGCTAATCGCCAAGACCTCCGCACATAATGTCTCATGAGACTCAACTTTACCCAATGAATTGGAGTTCTATCTGGCCAAACCCATATTAACTTTTCATGAATATGTTTTCTATATAAATAATCATACATAATCAATCTTACAAAAATATAAGGGTTACACCTGAAAAGAATCGAGTTCCACAATCATGTCATAAATCATAACAAATGGGCATATCACAAAAGTGTCTATGAAATAAAGGAACTATAATATACAATGAAATTAATTAGGGAAAATATTCATGTATCATGGTAAGTTATTTCAAGTATAGGTGACAACATTTAAGAAAAGTATTTAATAAATTTTATCATGAAAACATTTTTGTGTGGTTTTAAGAAAAATACTACAGAGCCTTTAAAATAGAAAAGGGAACAATCCTTTTTATAAAACCAGAAGTGAATGAAAAATGTTTTTATAATAAAAAACTATGATTTTATAAAGAAAATGGTGGTTTAAAACAGAATATATAGTGCAATTTAAATTGGGTAAGAATTTGGGAAGTTCCATCAAAACAAGTTTGCTTATCGGGAAGTATTGAGGAGGGAATCACTTAAAAACATGTATATCCCTGAATGAGAATTGATGAAAGGGTCTTGATAAATGAATTTAGTACATATATAAATCCTTTATAATATTAACATAAAATTATAATATATTTTCATTTTGGTAAAATAAAGATAAGGCAACCTAAAGGAACAAAGGAGGTTCGTGTGGAATCCCTTATGGATTATCGGCATGGTATCAAGTGTACTTAAGAGGGATTAATGATAGAGAAAAAGGTTTATCATCACTTATAAATCATGAGGTAAGCATTGGGGTGGTATTAAATCATACCCCATCATTAGGTATTACACATAAAAGGGAATAACATAGAGGACATTCTTGAATAAAAGTCAAATAGAGAGGATCCCTTACCTTAAGTCTGATGGTGTTCTCCACTTGATATTAATGACCTGAATAATAAAATTAGGTTCATTAATTAAAAATTCCAGAACCTATTATATATGTAAAAGATTTATTATAACCTTTTTAAGTTCATTCATGGACTTTTTGATGGGTTAAGTGGTTCAATTTCATTTTTCGAGTCCGTTTGTTTTCTTGGTTTTTACGTTCGGTTTACATATTTTAATGAACAGAGAATCATGTAAAAAGGGGATGGTTGTCTAAAATTGGATTTATATTTTATTATTAAAAATACATAAGTTTACATGATTTTAAATTTAATTTGGTTACTTGGAGTGATGTTGAATCATTATATAAAACATTAATGATAAACACTTGGATTATTTTGGAGATTTTGCTCATAATTAACTTGTTTTGTATTATTATTTTAAGTTATGTGTGAAAAAGGATTCTAGAACATATATGAGACATAATAAATATATTATATTCTGGTTCAACCATGAAATTGGTTTCATGACCATAATTTAATACAGTAATGGAAATTAAAAACCCAGTGTCCATGAATGTGGTAAATTAACACTTCTTGAATGGTGTTTTCATTTCATTCGTATAAAAGGAGGGGGAACGATAGATGATAATGAATTATCTCATTAAAATAAAAAAATTAAAGTACATTTAGGGTACTTTAGTTGTCATACCATTTAGATGAGGATAGGTTAGGAAAGAAAAGATAACAAAGGAACATGAAAATAAAATGAAAGGAAAGAGGAGGAATTTACCTCTTGATTTAATCTTCCTTGAGAGCCTCTTAAGGCGAGAGGATTTGGTCTTTTGAGGAGTACAAGGGATTATGGACATGGGGGAGTATCTTGGGGAGATATTTGGGCAAAATTTAGGTAAGGAACAAGTCTTTATAGGTGTAAAGAGAAGAGGGGAGTCTGGATGGTTTTTATAGTGGAGAGGTGGAGGGTTTTCTTAACATTTTAATTGTTAGTTTATTATTTTTCCATAAGACAATAAATAGTGATGATTCCATGACAAAAAATATTAATAAGTCCATTTATATTATAACTAAGGTTTATTAAATCATCCATGATCCTAGGAATAGTTCATCTAGCTTATAATGTATATATACGGTAAATTACTGTATTTCACTATTCATAAAAAATTCAAGTATTTTAGAAAAAAAACAAAAATTTACCCCAAAAATTTTTCTACGTGTAGAATAAAAAATGGAAATACATTTTTTAATTTTTTTTCTAAATATTATTAATTTATTTTTTAATTAAAATCACAATTTACTTGAAAAATATAGATTTTAAAACTATGACTGATTTTATAATACTTTCAAAAATTACACAAGGTATTATGAAATTATCTTAAAAACAGAAGACTTAAAATCGTTAATTTATGAAAACCTTTTCATAAAATACATTTTCTTTTAGATTAATTAATTATTTGTAATTAATTTTTTATGACTTACAAAAATACCATTACTTTTACTATGATCATATTCTCACTTATAAGATGCCTAAATTTTATTTATACATTCATGGGTGAGGTTACTATTCTTTTGGATGGTTTACTATTCATAAGGGTCATATTACTATTTATAAAAGTAGGTTACTATTCATAAGGGTAGGTTACTATTCACCAAAAAATAAGTTTGTTCCATCAGACCCCAAAAAACACCCTGAATGCAAATGTCTATGTCATATTTCTAAAATTCAAGACACAGAAGTGGAAAATTTATGTTTAAAGGTCACATAGTAATCAATAGTTCATTGTGTTATTATTTTATGTGATTATATGACATAATTATAAGAAATTAATTTCCATTAATAAAACATTGGGTCATTATAGGAGACCATGTAGGTCCCCTCTGTGCTGGATGGAGGTTAGATAGTCATCCCTTGTGGGCCCAGAGTTGGTGAAAGCGATGATGGAGAAAGTGAAGGTCATTTATGAATGAATTAATATGGCCCAAAGTAGATAGAAATAGTATGCAGATCTCCATCGTAGGCCCTTGGAGTTCGAGCAGGGAGACCACGTCTTCTTGAGAGTCTCCCCATAGTGCAGAATATAGAGGTTCGACCAGGGAGGCAAGCTATCCCAAAGGTTCATTGGGCCATTTGATATTTCGTGGAGGGTTAGAAAAGTTTCCTTCCACCTTTCCTTACCCACACAATTAGAGTGCATACATGAAATCTTCCACATGTCGTAGCTGAGGTGATACATGCATTATCCTATACATGTCATCCACTGGGGAAAACTATACATTGAAGATGGAGCCACCTTTGCAGAACACCCAGTGGCGATTGAGGATCAACAGGACTGAACCTTACATTGATGGGCCATCCCCTTAGTTCGCCTGCTGTGGCAGCATAGAAATGTGCAGGAGAGTTCTTGGGAACGGAAGAGCCAGATGTGAGCTTAGTATCTTGAGTTGTTTTCCTAGTTTTTACTTTTTGGGGAAAAAAAGTTTGAAGGGGGAAATGATTTAGAGACCCATTTTTCACCTTATACTAATTTGAAATATATATATATATATATATATATATATATATATATATATATCTAGATCTGGGCACTGGGATGGGGTGCAATTCTGAGGTCCGGTGTGCCAAAAATTAATTTTTATAAAAATGTTATGTATATTTTATACTATGAACATGATATAAATGGGATAACTCTTAAATAGTAGCTCATATAAAAAATCCAAGGCCACTTTTGAGTCTTAAACATGGATTTTACCCTTAATGGGGCATAACTTTCATTAGTGTGGGACTTATATGGAAAAAGCCACCCAGAGGAAAAATTGTAATTAAAATTATTAAACTTAATTGTTTTACCTCTGACGCTGAATCAAATAACTTTAAAATTTGGACTCAGATTGAAATTCTGAGACCTCTGTTGGGTTCAAAATGAGGTGTTTTTCTTAAGATCAATATAAAATGAGAGGGTGCGATGAGTTCAGATTTTCACGCCGAGCGGGACACCGATAAAAAGAAGTTTAAGGTTTTGTATTAGGGTCATCCCCTAATCCACTTTCTATCTCTATGAATATCTCTCTCTCTTCTCTATCAAATGTTAATCACCATTCTTATTCAAATCAAGGATCAAAATCTTCCAAAACTTCGGCGAATCGAAGCAGGAGCACAATGATCGTATCACCAGTGACGAATGATATATTTGAGGTAGGATTTATCTCGTTTTTGAGTTCCAATTCAAAATTTAAATTGAATATTCGCCCATTTACTCATATGTTTTCCATTTCAACCTAAAATCATCGATGTATGCATGAAAAGGCCATTGATATATGTTTGAAACTCCATTTTCATATGTTCTTCACGGGTATTTTCCATCACATTTCAGGCACAACAACCACTACATAATCGACGATATGAGGCCGACACAGTGAAGCCATCATTTCAAGGGTCCTTGATCCAATAATAGATTCATTATTGGGCAAATGTATTGAGGGTGATTGTCCACAGAACGAACCACTACAGTGTAGGTGACGATGGATTTCGGTGGTGGGTCCCTCTGGCAGCAGGGCACAGAGCAATGGTGACCCGACGGTCCGATTGTGTCATGACGTGGAGGGGAACATGGCCCGGACGGTCGGTCGTGTTGAAATTGATAGAAATTGGGACACTGTCAGCAGCGAGCTATAGCGCATCAGAGAGCATTCCGATCCTCCATGGGCTTGGCCAACCAAAGTTGGTTGGGCCGAGAAATTGGGCCAGGTCCAGACTCGGTGGGCCAGACTCGGGTCGGCCGAAAGTTGACCGCCGTGGCACAGGGTGCGGACAGTCAGTTGATCATGGGGCATTCGACCATGGGGCACACCAACCGCAGTGGTCGACCACTACAGTAGGTGGACTGACTGTGAGTCAGTCCACTATCCCTAGGGCCTCCTTTTTGGTTTTTCAAATGCCTGTAAATCCTAAACTGGGAATCCCTTTGATGAAATGTCTACAAAAGAGTGACCCTCTCTTAGAGAAATTCATTTGAGGTAAATTTGATTATTTAAATTTTAGGTTCATGATGTGAGCCCCACTTTGACTTGTTTGGTCTTGTTGTGGTGAAAATCCCCCTTTTTACCGATTGTCTGTTTTGGGAAAGCAAATAGCTGATCCTATGTCTTTTTCTACCTAGATCAAAATGTCGAACTTAGTTATGACTTTCAAGTTAAGAAGTGAGGTGTTCTAAGCATGATGCATCTTCTGGCGGTGTTCAATGACACCAGTGATCAAGCATCGACATTAGTGACTTCTAAGTGGAACCCTCAAACTGTACTGGGTATGGGCCCTTGATGACACTTGAGTGGAACCCTCTAGCCAGGCTGGGCATGGGTCCTCAACGACATTAGATTGGAGCCCTCCAGCTAGGCTGGTCGTGGGTCCTCAACCCTTTTTAGAGTGTAACCCTTCAGTGGGGCTAGGAATGGGTCCTCAACCATTTTTTTTGAGTGTAACCCTCCATCCGGGCTGGGTGTGGGTCCTCGTTGACACTAGAGTGGAACCCTCCAGTTAGGCAGGGCATGGGTCCTCGACTTTGGGAAGAACTTTTTTATATGGATCAGTGGTATGGAGTACTTTGACATCAATTTAGACACACGAGTAAGAGGGGTTCTTTCCCCATCGAGACACATACTTGAGACGTGACTTAAAACTGTGCGAGCGAGACAGACCCACCCAATGTGGATAGTATCATGGTGTGGTATTTAAGCTCCTTTGACTTGTAATTCATGGCATACATGAAGATACTGGGAATCAATGGTGGTTACTTCTAAGACTGTTGGAGACTCTTTTATTAGGTTGAGATGTGAGATGGAGATCCACTTACTCTCTCGTTTGGGCTTCATTGACTGAGAATATATATACACACACACTCTATTGCAGTACCCACTCCATGGGGGTTCTGGTTACTCTCCTTCTAGAAGAGGCAAAGTCACGTGGGGTATTACATGTGATTTCTGTGTCTATATTCTTGTGGTTGTACAAGTCTACTATCCTACTATAGTTAGAAAAGACTTTATGATAAGTTCACCTTCTCACAGTTTCTAGATCCCTTTGTTTGGATGAGATTACATTACCCTCTTATTGGGTTGAGCTATACTCTTTCACTATACTTTATTCTATCTTCTATACTTCCTTTCCTCTTGTATATCTTACTACTCCCCCTTCTTTTTGTGGCATCCTACTAGGTATGTTTATAATAACCCCTACACGAGCTTTTCCCCCATGTATCGTGTCTTATGAAAATGACGCACAGGTTTGATCGTGACTTTGGAGGATCTCAGGGATATGAGAGCTTAGACCGCTTGCAGCGGTCACAACCTAGGTTTCAGGATCAAGGCTTATTCAGTATATTTAATTTCTATTTTCTTTCACATTGATACACATTCTAATTGGGTGTGTATTTTGCCTCATTTTCCTTTCATCTTACCTTACTGTATCCATACTGTTTAGTGGTCCATGTATGTATGTTTTTTTTTCAACAGTTGCATATTTTTTTCCTTTACCTATAATTTTTTTATTGAGTTGGCTGTGTGTGTGTGAATAGGTACTTAAGAAAAGGCCTACCCAAGTTTTTTGTGCCTTAGATGCTAGTC
The DNA here is from genome assembly GCA_963277665.1 of Viscum album. Classification (NCBI taxonomy): domain Eukaryota; kingdom Viridiplantae; phylum Streptophyta; class Magnoliopsida; order Santalales; family Viscaceae; genus Viscum; species Viscum album. Next base: position 1,122,306,379 of record OY728120.1, read on the forward strand.
ACCACCCCTGGCCTATGGAGGCGGGTTTAGGGTAGTTGTGGCTCGATCCTCAGTATGGGTTGGGTCATGGAATTTTTATCCTTTTTTAGAAGTATATGGTTTTATGTAAGTTTATTTTAGTGCTTTAGGTAGAAAAATATTCATCTTAAAAACTCATATTTTAGAGAAAAATATGAGATTGTGGTGGAAATTTATTAAAGGATGAAATTATACTTATCAATTAATTATATTTCCTTATGTTATAAGTCTATGTGGTTAAGTAATTCCTTAACTATAGTAAAAAATCTTAAAAAAATGTTATCCTATTATTTTCAATTCTAATGAATCGATCGTATTTTTCACACCTCTTTGTATTATGGTTTTGTGGTCATTGAATTTCTTGTGATCATTCACTTTCTTATTATTAATGATCTCTATCACTCTCCATCATTATTTGAACATTATGATTTTTTTCTATGTTTATATTTTCACTTCCCACTAATGTTTACTCATTTGGAAACCTGACATGTGTTATCCAAGATGACCTTCATACTTATCTCTCTCTCTTTCTAAGAGAAAGTTTTATTATCCCTTTTTATGATGTGAGATTTCAAAAAAGGTATTTTAAAATGTCTAACTTTGATTACTGAAATAGAGTTTAAAATTATGAGGATGCAATTTCTTAAATGGGACAAAATGTAATATATCAAGATTTTAAAAGAATGACTATATTTGATAGAGTAAAAAATACAAAAAACCAAGAATAATACAGCAATGAAATATTATTATTTAAATATGACCGTTATAATTTAGCTGTTAAATTGGAGGGTATGAATATTATTAACTATTTTTTCATATATATATATATATTTAAAGGTTATAATCAATAAAAATTTATTGATTAATTCTTAGGAAATAATAACTCAATGTTTCGTAAATACATTTATTCTTTAGAAATATGTTTTCTTTAATGGCCACTCCTAGGGATTTCCTTTCACAAAAAAAAAAACAAAAAGATATGTTCTCTTTAAAAATAGTTTTTATTACTTTTCATGAGAAAATGATATAATTATTTTCTGAAATTTTATAAATTTTATTTTATAAAATAAATATTATTTTTGAAATCATCATATCAAAATTATCCTATGGTGAAATATTTATTTTTTTTAAAAATTTTTATTTTCACTGAATAGTGAAAAAAACTGATTTTATTGAAAATTGTATTTTATTTTAAAGTATTTACAAATTAAAATTATATTTTGGATTAGTTTAAAAATATAATTAGTTTATTTAATATTTATTATAATCTAATTATGGTTTTTAAAATTAATTTTATAGTTTAATTTAGTATACAAACAATTTATATTTAAAAGGGGTATTTTTCTGAAAAACAATTTTTTGATCACGTTTTTCTGGTTTAATTTTAAATTAAATATTATAAATTTTATATTTTGAATAATGAGAAATTGATTCCATATTTTTAATAAATTTTTATAATTTTTGTGAATAGGTAATTTTTATTTTTGTTCAATATGAATAGAAAGCATAGTAATTTTTGTTAGCAAAATAAAGGGTAAATTGAGTAATTAAGGGTTAAAAATAATATGATATGGACTATAAAATGACTATAACACTTATCTTAACTTTTTTTAATGATGAAATTTCATCCAACCTCATTAAATATTCAGTTATATGGCCTTTTTTCCATTTATATGTGATTATGATCTTTGTAATATTTTATGTAAAGAAAAGTAAAAAATGTCACTCTTTCTTTTAATAATTATAATATTTTTAACATGAGTATAACCTAAGGATATATTTATCTAAAAATATTATTTTGAAATATAAATGATTTATCATCATTGTGGTAATTTATTTTTAATTTTTAGTGAATAAATAATTACCATAAATGCTTAAACAACACTAATGTAATAATTATTCAATTAATGGAAAAAAAATGATTTTAAAAATATTAAAAATAGTATACTTTGTATGAATTAATGTGACCCATGAATTTTATAGATAAAAGTAACATTTTACTTATGTATTACAAGATTTTATTCTATTTTCTTTTGTCGTATTGATGTTATAAAAGTCAAAGTAAATGAATAGTTCTAAAATTGACATTATTGATATTTTATAAAAAAAATATTTTATTAAATGATATAAAATTAATAAAAATACTATATTTGGTATATTTATTGTTAAAAATATCAAATATTATCCATTTATGTTTCTTTTTTTTCATTTATGGTAACTATATTGATCCTTAAGGAGTAAAAAACCTTGTTATCACGGTAAGTGTAAAAAGGGTTAATAGGGGTGAAAATGAAAATATAAGGATAAAATGTGATCCAAACTTATCCAAATTTTATTTTATGAGATTATTTTAACTCATAATCATTTAATATTCAAATGTTATTTATTTTTATCCATTTAGACATCAAAATTAATTTATATTAATTTAATATTTTAATAAATTTCAAGAGTTCCCCTCCCCTCTTATAAAAGAACACATCTTACTATCATTTATGCACACTTAAAAAGCATTTTATTCATCCAATATCTACCAAAATACATTTTTTACATCCCTATTCATGTATTATATTCCTTATTTAATTCATAATATCAACCTTATGGGGATTAAGTTATAAAGAAAAGGAGATTGTCCAAAGAAGAGGTATAGTTCTTAACCGAGTGTTCTTGTTTTATTTATTATTCAACCAACTTAAAATATTACTTAACCATGATTATATAATAACTAAATTATCTAAAATATAATAAGATGTAATTATGTTAAATTAATATAACCTATATCCATATCCAACCTCTATCAAATAGGAAAAGAATCCATCGTTCATGTGTATGGTGGACTACCACTTTGAGGACCGATGTAATTTGTTTTCCATTACCACCTATAATAGATGGTTATAATAATAGAATTAATGTTATATATTATATTAATGACATATTTATCATTATAAAAATATAATATATCATTTAATTTATTATCTTTCCATTCATTGAAAAATGAGAACGTTGTTCGTGCGTACATGTGGACTACCACCTTTACAAAGTGATGTGATTCATTTTTAATCACCACATTACATAGATGTTATATATAATAATTTTTAAAGAAATAAAATTTTATTTATGATGTAATTATCATTATATAAATATAAAATAATACTTACCTTATTTCTATAATTATCGTTGAAAAATGGAAATGTCACTCATGCGCACATATGACCTACTGTCTCCATGATTATAATGTAGTTCATTTTTCATATCCATAAATAATGATTGGTTTTAGAAGTATAATGTATGTATTAAAATGATAATTATGTAATTGTTACTATTATGGATATTATGGAATAATTACCTCATTGTCTATATCAAACGTAACAAAGTTATTTTGGACATACGATCGAATAACATCAAAACATCCAATGTGAACTTAAATGATTAAGTAATTGTATATAACATGGTAATAAGTGAAATAAAATGAATAATAAACATGAAAAATTTTCTGAATAAATTAAATAATTATCATAAGCTTATTATTTAGGGAGATAATAAATGCACGTGACGAATCAAGATCGAGGTAAGGGACACTTTAACTTAAAATCTTGTTTTAAATTTTATAATGATTTATTTTCAAAATATTTATCTTCCATGAAAATGTTTTTAAAATTATTTTTTAAATGTATTTATATGTAATAAAAATAACTTTAATTTTAATTTATGACTCTTTCTTTAAAAGTTTTTCAAAAAGTAAAATTTTATAGAATATTTGACTTTATTTATAAAATACAAAAGGAATATTTTATTTTAACATATACGGTGAGAATGACTTTTCCCACCTCCATAATTGTTATTTTATATTTGTATTCCTTTAAAATATTTCATTATTTATTGAAATAAGAATCATATCTCCCTTTTCCATGCTATTGTTTTATTTAAAATGTATTTTTAATAAAAAATGGTATTTAGACATCATAAAGTGTTTTGTACATGGGTTTAAAAGAGATTTTCAAGGTTTTTATTCATACTATGGTCCTTGAAAATTATTTAAAAAGTTTTGGGCTCCATTATAACTCATGGGTGAGCCCAATAAAACTTATAAAATGGTTTTATCCCCATTATATATCACAGGTGATCCATATACAACGTATACGATTGGTGAACTTAGATAACACCTTAATGCATTGAGTATTGATTATTTCCTGAGGAGATTTATATTGGAGGTTGTCCGTATGGTTATTAAAATTTTAAGGGTTCTTATAAGGTTTATATAAGGGTTCTTTGATAATTATTTCCCAAGGAACCTACATAAATTTCTATTCTTTCGTATGAGTTTTCAAGGAATTCATTATATTTCAAAAGGTAAGCTAAAGATCTTTTTAAAGCAATGGTTATGACCTTTTGGGGTAAAAATTTATGTTTTTAAGAAATTTTTTTATGGGTTTTCATTTTTTCTAAGAAACCGTCATGATTATGATTTTTAATTTATTAATGTTTTTATATAAAGTGTTTTATGAAAATATTTGTGTAGTAAATCTAATTTCATGAGTAAGTAAATGATTATTTGAGATTAAAGTTTATTTATTTTAAAGGAAATATCTTTTTATGATATCATGGTTTTAAAACGGACTAATGGGTTTATTTATTTTTATTTTATGTTCCTTAATGATATTTTGTGTTAATTACATATTTTAAATTTTTTTTTCATATGATGATTAGGGAAAAATATTAGGTACAAAAAAATTATGAAGATGTTTCATGGAAAGAAAACATGTTTATTTTTAAATGTTTTTTTTGGTGGAAAAAATGGATACTGAATAGAAGTGTCCACATTGTTATATATGAGTTTTTATGTAAGATTTATGACCTAACTCTCTAAAAATATAAACATAAAATATCATTAGGAATGCAATAAATTGAATTCTATTTTAAACTTACTTGAATATGTTTTGTTTAAGTCCAAGTTTTTACAATAATAATAACATCCAAATTAATCTATAACATAAAAAAATCATTCCATAAACCCTCTACATGTGAGGTCAAACAAAGTATAAATCATTTCCAGTTTTGCGAAAAACCATTACAAAATAAATGATCAATAATGGAAGTTGGGTGGTCCAAAAAGTTAAAAGTTAAAATTGATTTAAATTGGGAGATATAAGAAGGCATATGGTAAATGAGATATAAAAATATATAATACCAAATGTTATTTTAAAATTTAAAAAATTCACACTAAATTAATTATAAAGGATTTACCTATTCATATAGAATATGGAATTATTTCTTTATAGGTAATTTAATTTCCACTATAATATGATGCAATCAGTTCATCTCCAACTTAATTAGTATAAAAGAAAATGTAAACAAATAACAATTCCTCTACCTGAAAAAAACATCCAAACTATAAAAAAAATATAAAACACCATCCTTGTAATATGTTAATATTTAAATATTCAATACATAAACAAAAAATATGTTTAAATTTAAGAAAATTCACACAATGATCATATAAGGTAAAACAATGATATAGAAAATTTAAAGTTATTATTATTAAATAAGAGAAGAAGTTGAATAAAATCTACTATTAAGATAATGAAACTGAAAATTAAATAGAATTATAGTAAATGATTTTTTTAAAATCCAGATAAATAAATTTAAAAATGAACCAAATGAGGAATTTATTATAAGAAGTGTGTGTGGTAAGATAATTGTTCAAAAAAAATTATGTTAAATTATGCATGTATTTCATTCTAAAAGAAGAATAATTAGTATCAATATAGCTTATAGTATGCATAAAAGTACCCTAAAAATATAGTATAATGTAATTTTTCTAAATCCCAATAAATTATTAGTAATTATTATAAACATTGAAGTTATATATGAGATAATATAAACCTAGATTTTAGGGTGATGATGTTTTTTATTAAAAATATTTTGGAAGATAAAACCTTCATTCAGGTTGAGTGCTGTAGAAGTGGAATATGGAAATGTACATAATATTAAAACATAGAATTATATAGAGGATACCATAATAAGGAAGAATATATACTCAGGGAACTTAAGGTTTATAGACTATGGAAGATCTTGTTAATTAAAGAAGTCAAACCTTTGATGTTTGAGGAATAATCACTTTTCAAAGACAAGTAAGATGTTCTATAAGTTACTTTAGTAGGTAGTCAATAATGGTCATATATAGATTAAACCATAATCAAGGGTTCTGAATGTAGAAAAACCATAAATGAAAAAGACCAATATTTTCGACATGAGAAAGGAATATCATATTCAGAATAATATATTGGGGAAAGAATGGTCATGATTTGAAGAAGATAGAAGTCAGAAGGAGAAATTGACCTAGGGTTTTGTGGCTACGAATTAAGGGAGAAAAAATATGTTTAGGTGATGCTCAGGGGGAGACAGAGGGAGAAGATGAATGAGATAACAAGGATGAATATAGAAGAAGTTTAAGAGGAAAGAATTAGAAGAAAAAAAAAATCGTAGGGTTTTTCTGAAGATAGTTTTGGTTATGAGGGAAGAGGGATGGAGATGAATGATAAATTAAATCGAAAGAACAAATGCGTTTGATGCTTGAGGAGCTGACATGTACATGGAGAAAGTGTAGGAAGGTGACATGTGTAGGAGGAAGTGTGGAATTTAGTATATATTATAGATATAAAACATAATAAAAATTTAAAATATGATGCACTCTATTTAATATAAGGTTAATTACATCTTTCACTATAAAACATAATGCAAGTAAAGAAAACTGTAAAAAAAACTGAGGTTTGGGGACTTTATCACCTAACTATCTCCTCACCCCCAAACCCAAACCACCCCACCACAAATGGCGGGAAAAAATGATACATTAGATTTAAAAATTTGTCAAATTACCAAAAATAATTTTCATGTGTCTTGTTTTCATGAAATAATATATACTCTATATCATATATTTTTTAATAAATAATGATTTTTTTTTTCAAGTTCTTAATTTTATATGAAAAAATAATGGGATTTTAAAAAATTAGTATTTTTAATTTAATTAGTAAATAAATATAACACATATTTTTAGGTCAAATAGGGTAATGGTATATGGTCTAGAGGGGGGTAAATGGACCAGATTAAAAAATTTAAAGAAATTGATTAATTATTTAAATTAATTATGATAGTTAATTAATAAAGTTAATTAGTAACGAAATAAAAGAATGAACACAATGATTTTTTTATACTAGTTAGGTCAAAAGTGAACCTAGTATACTCTTATAACTCTCTACTCGGTGAGAGATACATTAGAATTAATCCAATTCTTAAAGGGGAAAGATAACCTGATTACAACCTAATTTTTCTAGTGTAAGTACACCTAGAAAGACACTAGACTTTTTTATGTAAATTCACAGCCCAATTATAATACTAAATTTAGACTACAAGAGTTAAAAACTGAATGGTCCTGACTCTAGATTATGTGAGCCATAACCTAATTATAGAGAAGAATAATTCTTTTTTTAAAATCATTAATAGAAAAATGAGTGTACGTGAAAGATGATAAGTGTTATGGACACAATAAACTAGGATAAAGAAAATAGACAAAGAAAGCATAGGTTATTGTTCTTGAGAAATGTATCAGGATTTTGAATCAATTAATTAGTAGTCATATAATTTTTCATTAAACCCTTAAGCAATCATCCAACATTAGCGAGAAATTTTCAGCACATGCAGAATGTACAACACTTCATAGTATCAACACCACCATACTCTTCACACTGTATTACTTGTAACTATGAAATCTATCCTCAAAAAGCATCATTCATCATAAAGTATTGAAATACTTAATAAAATAAATAAACTAAACATTTTGGAGAGATTTTAGATAATTTAAAATTCAAAAAACAATAAATATGAATTATCAAAAAGAGAGATAAGAGAGAGAAATTAGCATTTCAAAAAAATCGCACAAATCGTGACTGAAATTTAAAACAATAAAGATTGATTCAAAAAAATTTGAATTAATCAGATTGAATATTTTAAAATACTTCTATAATAATAGTTCAATGAAATATCCCATGAAAATAACAGGTTTGAATTTGAAATATGAAATTCAAAAATATTCTATTTAAAACAAGTAGTAAATATACAGAGAATATAAAAAATTAATAGTAATGCATTAATGATACTAAAAAAAGTTTTAATTAGTTTAATATAAACTAATTTTAATTTATAATAAAAAATTTAAGAAAACATCATAAAATAATAAAAATTATTTTTGAGTTTTAAGTTTTACGTTTCATGCGTGAAAATAAAACAGCCTTCGATCTTCATAAAAATTTGTTTAAAACAATGAAAAACACTTCACACTTGTTTTAAAAAATTAAAATGTATTCATAAATTCATTATAATAATTTAAATATATGAAATAAACATGAAATAAATAGATATATGAAACAAAATGAAAAGTAGATCATTTTTCCAGATTAAAGAAAAACCTATTGAAATTCACTAAATCATGTAACCAAATTCATATAGGGTTTTCAAGTAAGAATTTTTCTCTATATAAGAAAATAGACCATGTAGGAAAGTCAAAATAAGAGATTAAAAATCTTGGTAATTCACATAAGGTATTCATGTAACTGAATTGACCACATAGGCGATTCATGTATATGAATTCTTGAAAACTATAAAAATATTGAATTTTCAAATTCCATACCTAAAATAGACTATATAAATGGAAGAATAAGCTTTGGTTAATTTAGAATTATATTTTTAAAATTTCATTTTGTTTCTAAATAATTAATAATAACCACAATCAGTTTTTTAAAACTCTAGTTAATAATAAAAAAGTATCAAAACAATTTTTAAAAACTATAGAAAGCAAACTAAAAACATTTAGTAACTTCTAGAAAAATTTCAAACATGGTATAGATCAAATAATAATTTTATGTATTCTAATAAAATTTATAAAATATTATTATATTTATAAAAAAATAAATTAATTTGGATTTATTTAACTAAATATATGGTCAAAATATAGAGGGTAACCAAATCTATAAAATTAGTTACGTGGTTCAAAAATCGACTGTGTCAATATCTAATCTACTATACAGATTATTATTTGGCTATGTGGGGTATACTATATTTCCTATATTGGAATATTAAAAAACATTTCTAAATGATATTTTAATTATGAAAATTTATTTCAATGATATTTTTTTTGTTCCTCTAGGGAATTGATTTGTAATTATTTTTCTACTTTGACATCACCTGAGTTTGATATGAGATTAATAATAGAATTAAATTTCTTTCTTAGACTCTAAATTTATCAAAGAAAATATACATTTCTTAATAAATACATGTATTCCAAAGATCTGGTTAAAAGGTTTGATCTTTATTCTTGTAAATATATGAAAAATCCTATGTGTACTAGTTCTAAATTATATGTTGATGCATCTAGAAAATATGTTGATAGTAATGTTTATAGATGGATGATAGGTAGACTGCTTTATTTAACTATATCTAGACCCAATATCATGTTTAATGTTTGTTTATGTGTAATATTTCAATTTGATCCTAAAGAGATTAATATTAAATAAATGAAAAGAATAATTATATATTTCAAAGGAATTGTTAACTCTATTTTGTTTTATTCTAGGTATAATTATATTGATTTAATATTGTATTCTCACTCTGATTTTAGAGTATGTAGAATTGAAAAAAATAAATAAGGCATGTGTCATTTTATTGGAAAAAGTTTAATTTCTTGGAAAGAGTTTAATTTCTTGAAAAATGTTTAATTTCTTGGATTTTTTTAATTTTCTGGTCTTCTAAGAATCAATTATCTATTTCTCTATCTACTGTAGAAGATGATTATATTTATGCTACTAGTTGTTGTTCTCAAAGTATATGGATTTTAAAAAAATTATTTGATTTTTGTATTTATCTTGATAAATTTCCTACATACTGTATACATCTACAATTTCTATTTCTAAGAATACTTTACAATACTCTAGAATAAAGCATATAGATGTTAGATTTCATTTTATTAGAGATCATATGAATAAGGGAGATATTGTTTTAGATTTTATCCTTATTGAAAATCAACTTTCACATATATTTACTAATATTTTAAACTTTATTCAGTTTGAAAATATAAAATTTTAACTTTTCTTGTTGTATAATAATAATTTTATGTTTTGATGTGTATAGGGGGAGTCTGAATGTATTTATATGCTAAAATTTTCAGATTCACATGAAATTTATAAAATATTGAATCTATTTTTAGATTAATTTTGTTTAATTTTTTTACATATTTTTTATATATATCTATTTTAAGACTTATCATAATTCTTAGATGATTTTAACTTAATTTTTGAATGCTCATTTTTCATAAAATCATATTTTTTAAAAGTGTTTGCATTATTTTTCACAAACAACTTTTAAAAATTCCACTCACCACCTTTAATTATAAGTTTTAATATTGGATGACATTATAAAGGCTCCTTAACATATTTTTTATAATATGAATGATTCAGAACATTATATATAATATTTCATTCCTTTTAAAGAAATGTTTTTTTCTAATAAAACCTTATCTTTTTGATAATTTAAAAAATTGGGAGAGGTTTTTAAAATTATACTTTGTTTTGTAATTGTTAAAAATGGGGAGAATTTTGAGTGGTTCATTGAAAAAATTTATGATTTAATAATTAATAATATTTTTTTGTTTTATTTTATTTAAATGTATTAATAATTTTTATTGTATATTTATTGAAGTTTTTTTTAACTTTGAGTATATTATAATATTTATTTGCTCAAAATATCTTTAGATTTCATGTTTTGATTTGTCATAAAATGATATATAAGTTTTATTTTGAGTTCCTAGGATAAATAAGTCATTTGGGACCTTAAAATATAATCTATACATGTTTTTTTTACCATTATAATTCAATAAATATACTATACACCACATCGAAAAATCATAATACATGTAGCTGATTGGAAACTCATATATCCAATTTGTGAACTACATAACCAATTTTCACGATTTGGTTAACCATTGTATTTTTTCCACATCTTGATATGAAGAACTCAAAATTGAGTGATTATTCTTTTGGAAATATATTAATATTTAAAAAATTTAATTAGAAGACATATAATTATGATTTAAATTCTACCATGTTTGAAATTAGGCTAGAAGTTACTGAATGTTTTAAGTCCATTTTTTACAGTTTTTTTAAAACTATTTTTCTACTATTTTTAATCATAACATGAGTTTTATAAATATGATTAAGGTGATTCTTGATTTGCTGAAAATATAATGAAATTGTATAAATATTTAAAAAGGACCCAAAGATAATTATTCTATTTATATGGTTTTTTGGGACTGAAATTTGAAAAGTCAAGCTATTTATAGTTTTTAGTAATTCAGATACATGAATCACCTACGTGGTCAATTAGCTTACATTAATCCCTTACTTGAATCGCCAATATGGTGAATCACTTTCATGAATTTCTTAAGTCAATTTTTTTACATGGTCAATTCAATTACATATATAAAAATTCCTATATGAAAAAACTGTATGTGAATTTGGATACGTATTTCAGATAATTTCAATAACTTTTTCTATAATATAGAAAAATTATTTGTTTTATGTTTTGTTTCATATATCTATTTTATAAATTTAATTTATTATATTTAAATTATTCTATTGACTATAAATCCATATTAATTAAGTAGAACATATGTGACGTGTTTTTCATTATTTTAAACTGTTTTTTATGAAGATCGGAGGATGTTTTATTTTCACACATGAAACACACAACTTAAAACTGCAAAATCATTTTTATTATTTGATTATTTTTCTTAAATTTTATTGTTTATAAATTAATATTGGTTAATATTAATCTCATTCAAACATTTTTTAATTTCATAAATGACTTGTTATTAATTTTTTATATTCTTAGTATATTTACTTCTTATTTTAAAAATATTTTTTTAATTTTTTATTTCAAATTCAAACTTTCGATTTTTATTAGATCTTTTATTAAACTATTATGGAATTATTTTAAACTATTAAATCACATGATTTCAATTTTTTTTTAATCGATCACTATTTTCTGTGTTTTTATTTTGTGTCATGACAATTAATTTAGTTTTAAAGAGAAAAAGAAGGATCCAAAACAATTTTTATATCATTACACATTGGAGTAACAATTTTCACTGATAATTCATGTTTATGTGATGTCATTAATTTGATGAAATAAATATAAATATACTAAACATGAACACTAACCATTTAATTAATTTTGTCAAAAAATTTAAACATGAACATGAAACATTTATTACATGGATAACACATGATCCATATAACATAATTAATAAAAAAATTCATTTTATGTTATACAACACAACTATAATAAACAAGATCCCACACTAAAAAGTTACACAATTTTTGAAAAATATTTTTAATGTTACCCTAAATTTTTGACAATAACCACATTCACCCTATTTTTCAATATTGATCCTAAAATTCACATTATTTTTATTAAAAAAGAAAAAAATATAGCAAGATTTATTCAAAATTTCTAAGCATGATCGTTATTGTATTTACGAATAATAGGTCAATAATTTATTTCATTTCCCAATGGTGATTATTATTATCAATGTCTATGTCGAAAATATTTAATGCATGATTTACCAATATTTGATGCATGTTGAAGAATACACAAAAATAAAAATAAAAATAATATTTCAATTTTTCAAAGCCTGTTTATTTCAAAAAGCATTATCATATAAATGGAATTTTTTATGTTTTCTTAAATATGAAATTAAATATTTTTTTCAAATATTTAACAAAATACATCAAACATCTTGAAAATGAATCTTATATTAACAAATTTTAAAAAATAATTATTGAAATTATTTGAATAATTTTTTATTATCTTAGAATTATTTTATATTTTTATCTTTTATAAAAAATGTAAAGTTTTTTAATAAAATTTGTATTAAAATTTATATTTATTATTTTGTTTTATATATAGTAATTTATTATATTTTTTGAAAGTTTTGTTTTGATATACATTATATAAAATTTTAATAATTTCTTCCAAATTTTTAATTAATTTCAAGTAATAATATTTTTTATAGATATATTTATTTATTTAGTTTAATTATAAATATTTAAAACATTTTATTTTTTTTTGAAAAATAAATCTATCATTTATTTTTTAAACACACATATATTATTTTTAAACAACTTTATTATTTTTTAATTTTTTTTAAAAAAATTTAAAATAATCCATTAATTATTTTGGAAATATATAAATACAATTTTTTACAAATTAATATTCATTTTTTATTTATTTTTATATTAATCCAAAACTACAATTATTTGGAAAAAATATTTTTGTGTGTATTCAACTTAGTGACATGAACCTTTAGATAAGGACATGTGGAAGTTTTACATGATGGATGAAAATGTTATATTCACATAAGCAATGTAATAAAACTTTATTAATTTATATCCACATGTTTTGTTTTTTTTTCCAAATTTTTGTTTGAAAACACATACTAAACACAAAATTAGAAATTTGGACTAAATAAAATGTAGAAATAAAAATTAGGAAGGTTCCAACACATACCTATAGAAATTTTTGGGTAGAATTATATAAAAAAATATAAGAAATTATTTCGAGGGAGATGATTCAAAGAAATACCCATATGATATGAAATGGGGAAAATAAAATAAAGGGTAACATATAAATGGAAAGTAAGTTACCTAGGACTAAATTTATATAATTGTGTTTTGATTCCCCAATCTAGAATCCATTACACCAGTGCTTGACCATGTTCTCTACATGACCTTAGACGTGCCTACCCATACGCCAAAGGATGCTAACTAGAAATGAAAGTTTAGGGTGTGATCGTGTGAAGACTATACCACCATATTAGAATGTGCAGTAATATATAAATAAAAAATAATATCTATATCATCACATCAGAGTTCGTAGAAAAAATAATAATATCCAATAATAATAAATGAATACATACGCAATACAAAATGAAATGATCATGTTTACATACAATACAGATCATCCAATGAGTCGATCACATTTACAAAGTAAATAAACAAAATAAACATGACTAGAAAAGAGGTCCTCCCATTTACAAAAAGGGAAAAATAAAAAAATCACAACACGATCCTCATAATTCATAGAAATAACAACATAAACAAGGTTCCCAACAATTTTTATTCTTAGTAATAGAAATAAGCATGTATCATAATAAGAAATCTCATGAAAATAGTAAACACATGAAATTACTCCCCATTCCCATAAATTTATCTTAATCTAATTTATTATATTCATTAAGATGAACCTTACTATCCACCTATTGGTTTTAAAAGATTTAAATCCCTATAGATACACTAAAAATGGTAAATAAAGAACCCTTACTCTAAAAAAGTATTTCCAAATCCCTTCTCAAGGATGAAATGAAGAATGGGAATCCTCATGGCCAAGATCACACTAAGGATGGATCAATAACCTAGTACACTATTAGAGTTGGTGTTCTTGAACCAAATTTTTGTACTTTTATTGCATGTATATTCAAATATTTGAATATTAAAAAAACATTTTATTAATATTGTTCATTTTTCTTCATAAATATAATATAATAATGTTCTAGAGTATGTGTCACATTGATAAGTCCTTAACTATTCCCCGTTATGATGAGAATCTTAAAATGCCATAGTGATATTATTAAATTTGGATAATATTCTATGATGGGGAACATAGTAGTTAGACTGTAATATTCGAGTAATATTAAGAATATAAGACTTCATCTCATTAAGTTCGTACTTAGTAATCTCCAAGATGAGAGATTATGAGAATGAACCTGCTAGTAAGAATTCAACATGTTTATGTGTCATCAGATATTTCTATCAGCAAATGTGTGAAATAGTCCTTAGACTTTAATATTATTATTAATGCATGTCAGGACCAATGCACTTAGATTTACTGACTATTCCTATCTGTGATCATTCATAATGGTCCTTAGGAATATTTCAACACATACCTATATAAATTTCTGGGAATAATTATACAAAAAATATAAGAAATTATGGGAGGGGATGATTCAAAGAAATACCCATATGATATTCAAAATGGAAAATAAATTAAATGGAAACAACTTCAATGAATTTAAGTTACCTAGGACTAATGTTATAAAATTTCATTGTGATGTCTTGATCTGGAAGCCACTACACAAGTTCCCCAGCTCAGTTTACCACATGACCTTAGGCGTGCATCCCCATATGCCAGAGGCTATCGACTAGTTTTAGGGGTATAGGGTGTGACCATGGGGAGACTATACCCCCATATTAGAGTGTGGAATAAAAAATAAATAACCATATAACATCCACACCATAACATTAGAGTTCATTGATGAAATAATTATATTCAATAATAATAAATGAATACAAAAGAAATATAGAATAAAATGTTCAATTTGGAATACAAGACATATCATCCATTGATCCTATCACATATACAATGTAAATGAACAAAATAAATAAGAATATAAAAGAGGTATTTTCCTAAACTCTAGGCCTCACCTCTAATATCTTGGTCCCACATGAGGTGCTCCAGTTCAAACACATAATACTGGGCCCCAATGTAAATTGTAACCGGTAACCAAGTGGTTGTCTGCTTAGGTACACAAGTGAAATGGTAGTCTAAATAGGGTGTGGGTATATAAATCAATTGGGAACCATCAATCAGGTCCCATACATAATCAGAATTATAGTAATATGTGCATGTGACATGCTCTAAATAGATAAAAAATTGATATAAATAAATAACAAACAAATAAATAAACCACCATCGATCCTCAAATCCACAACCCCGATCGGCCATACCTGCTTACAATAATTTTAGAGTGTCTCTGAGAATAATGAATCACCTCAGGGGGATACATGTCTAAACCCCATATCCCACATATAATCCTCTAATAAGATGATACTGAAGGGTTTCAATATAGTCTAATAACAAATATCAAAAGCTTCAAAAGTGATTAAACCCATTTTATGATGATCTACCATGTAAGATAAATGAAAAACGTGATAAATAGAAATGAATACGTGTTGTAAACATGAGTATGTTACACCAAAGATACACTAATTTATATTCACTAAATTTTAACAACTTTGAATGTGCTATATGAAGATCAAAAAGTGGAAGCTGAATTAGTCCCACCTTCAGAGGTATCCATGAGATAATCTGATTCTCTTATCATACGAGAGAGACTCTCCTTCAATCAGGGTGTTCTAGTACCTCGACATGCCAAGGAAGAATAAGAGGTGAGTTTTGGGTTTCTGGGAGTTTTGGCCAAACATCAAGCAATCAACCATACAACCATCATATGAATGTTTTATTTATAAGCCTCAAGGACACTCCTTGAGCTATTGTAATTACTTATTAATTATAAACACATGAGTAAATGATGTTATGACCAATTCATGTGAACATTATCCTCAACCCGGTTGGCAAGGACTCGTTAAGTGCATTCAAGAGACCCAAGATCAAATCTAAGTGGAGACATATTTTCAGGGTACTATAGAAGGTGCTGTAGAAGTCACTATTCAGTACTGTAGTAACTATAACTATTCATCCATCTGGGTCTTTAGGCCACCGGTTTGGTCATCGGGTCCTGCAAGGCTTTCAAGCCACCCAAGGCCTTTGGGCCAGTTGTCTCTCAAGGCCTTCGGGCCACCTTAAACCCTTAGGTACACCCCAAGTCCTTCGGGCCACATGATGATGTAGATGTATCAGTAATACTAAAGGAGACAAGGCTTCAGATGAGGATTCAGGGCAGGCGCATTCACTAGAGCAGAGCTAACCGGAACTGGAAGAATGAGAGGGTATGGTATTTCCATTAGTACCAAGCCTGTGCAGCTTTGCATAGGACAACTAGGCGACCGAGCCTACAAAGGTGGAGTGCTAGTATCATGACATATTCTAGAGAGGAGAAGTTCCAAGTTGTCTTGTCTGGGTGATTTTCTCTATGAACTATGGGTCATTTAATTGTCTCTAAGCCTTAGGGGCTTGTAAGAGTTCCACCTCACCCCTTGAAATGTGGATTATCAAAAATAATAAAAAATGAAGGCCTTTGGTCCATTCCGACCGACCATTTCTTGTATCATATATATGAATTCTATTTTTCCAAATATTTTATCTCATGAAAGGTTTCATTAAGTGATATATATGTGGAATAATGGCTCGAATGATAACTATTTATCAATCTTCTTCAAAACAAGCATAAAATGATGTACCCATTATGCATGCAAATCCTAATTTTCATGTAATACGAGATAGATTATATATATCATATACATATAAGGCATTTTCCATATCTTATTAAGTCTCCCACTTGAACTAAATCTTAATAAACTTTGTTCCATTTAATCTTATATAATATCATATATAATAACTTTTGAAATCATATCCAAAACTCCATTTGGATATTTTTCAAAACTCTTTGGGAAATCCATCATCAACTCCACCTTGTATCACATCTTATGAAATACCTAGTGAATAACCATTCAAAACACTTTTAAATTTACTTTAAAAAACTTTTAGAGTAGCTCTCTAAGACAAACTCAATCCTCATTCAGTCCACCACAAAGTGTGAACCCACCTACCTTTATAAAATTGAAAAAATATGAATCTTTAGATCCATATATGTATGAAAAGAGAGGCCGGGGGCGCTCTCTGCGGAGAGTTCTGTCCACGATATTCTTCTCCATTTCTTTAGGGTTTCAGAGCCTATTCTCCGCTTCTCCATTTCACCCTCGGCTCTGCCCCTCAGCTCTCAGATTCTATTTTTCCTCTCCCCTGCTTTCCACTGTTCTTACTGTGGTTCAAGTTCTTTCGGCGAAGTTATGTGTTTTGTACGCCCTTTATCTCCTTAACTTTCTCTGGTCTCAGGTTCTATTGTGCCTCTCTAGGTTGGGGATGGTGTGAAGTTAACCTAGAGACTTTGGGATCGTGGTTCGGTGGAAGTTGGGTTTCTAGCTTCTACCGGAGTCGGCCTCTCATTCTCTACCGCCCAACCTGCTCTGATCTAGGGTTCCACCGCTACTCTCCAGGTCGGAGGTGGAGCGATGGGTACACAAGATTTTGGGCCATACAGTTTTTGGTCGTCGAGTTTCCTTTTAGGGTTGCATCCCTGACCTTCTTCAGGGTCTCATTACCAGCCTTCATCAGGGTTTTCGTTGGTTTTGTGTTTCAATTTTTGGTTTTCCTTCGCGACGGTGGTTTACTTTCATTGGTGGTCTCAAATTTCTGGGGACGCTGGTGGTCATAGCGGTTAGAATTCGGTGATGTTGTTGATGCATGTGGTGTTCAACGGTGTAGCAGATGATATTTCGAATCCAAAAAAAATGTTGATGCTCGTGATCATGCGACGACGGCGATGACGACCTGTTTCGGTGTCGAAGATGTTTGGTCTAGGCATAGACTTCTAATTTCAGTGGTCTACAATGGGTTTATATTATGTGGTTATGACTGGTATCAGGACTTGGAAAATGGTAGAGACGATGAAGATGTTATGATGACAGACTCCGGTGGAAGATCTCGCAGGCGATTGGGTATGACGTGACGATGAGGCTATGAGGTGACAAGGTGCATGAATCAAGGACCAAGCGACGTTAGGTGGAATGTGGACCAAGATGGAATGATTAAATTTAAAATTTGATTTTTTCATGTAAAACGATATTTGAACATTTGATTTGTAGTGGGAGGGACTCTAACAGTTGGTGGATTTTGAGGTTAACTTGGTTGGATTTGTAACTGGTTTACACTTACCCTTAAAAGTGTTATTAGAAAATTAAAAAAAATAGATTGGGTATGAAAAGAGAGGCCTATAGAAATGTGTCAATGTAACTCAAGATATAAAGGGATCTGGTGTGATCTCCATCAAACACACGTTTCTCTATTCTTGTGTCCACTAAATTTAATCATATACAAACATTCATTATCATATTTCCCCTTTTCCAAGACATCGAGTAACCATGGGACATGGATCATGTCAATCCCATATAATTAACTCATATATTCTCGATTCTCTAAGTGTAGACTATTTTGATCGATGAATGCATCACATGTCATTCATACTCAGGATAGGAACACCACATGTCTATTATATGAATATATATAATATATGAGTAGTATTTTTTCTACTTAGAACCATTTAAGATCATCATAATCATCCTTGGAAATCTATTTTGTCAATTGTTTTCCACGATATAATGTAACTACTTAAATTATTGTTTACTAATACAGATTAAACTATTTTAGAATATTAAGTAAAATTATTTTTAAACTTAGAATGATATAATATTTTATCTTTCAACTTATCTTAAGTCCAAACATACTCCCACTATCCTCTTATACACTATATTCATTTTAGAATATCTTGATAATGCAAAAAAAAATTATTTTTGTGTATTAGAAACAAAACATAATTTCCTTTAATGGGAATATTTAACAAATAAACTATTGTTTCTATCCCAAACCCTCCCTCTAAAGTAACCCCCTGAGCTTACAATGAAGGAAGAGGGACAATGA
Source organism: Viscum album (assembly GCA_963277665.1). Classification (NCBI taxonomy): domain Eukaryota; kingdom Viridiplantae; phylum Streptophyta; class Magnoliopsida; order Santalales; family Viscaceae; genus Viscum; species Viscum album. Next base: position 1,122,325,993 of record OY728120.1, read on the forward strand.
CCCCTGAGTCTTGCCTTCAGTAGGCCCTTGTTTGGTAACTAGTACCAAGGGTATAAAAATATCATATATGGAATACATTACCCTCAATAATGAATATAGGATTTAGAGATAGAATTAATGAACAAAAATTAACTCCACCACATGATATAAAAAGATAAACCCAACCATCCCACAATACATGAACAATATTAAAAAATTCAATAAAATTCTCTAGGTGAATACCAAAAAGAAAATTCTCATGACAACAACTTAGTGATAACTCCAATATCTAAGATATTAATATCCAACTCAATCCTATAATTCCCCATGGAAATTTAAAAAGTAGTTTTCATATATGCATGGAATTCATAACATGTATACTCAATAGGATCATACCCAAGGTATCTTATTCACATGTGAAAATAGCATACTAATGTACTAGTGAACAAATAGAAGAACCAAAACTAACCTAAATAGGCCATCTATCTATCCCAACCTCACCATGGTACTCTCAATAAATAACACATCCAAGTAAAATAACATATCATTAAAATAATATAAGTAATAGTTGGCCCCTCTTCCATGGTGATTTTAGCCTCTCATGCCCCAACATAAAATGTCATGTTCTCTAATCCCTTATATACCATCACATTGCATATCAAACCATATATAATGTGGTTCAGGACGTATCCCTACCCACACCAATCTCCCACATGACACTACATATTATGATGGAATCAATATCACCATCCACACATCTTATTCTATTTCTTCATCCATATTTAATATGGGTTGGGAAACTTCCCTACCTACACTATTCTCATGAAGGGCCCAAAATCTAGTGCTGACATCAATTATAGTCCGCACATCAAATCCACATCACATAATCATGTCTCATATCCAGATCAATAGTTTATCATGAATGTGAAGGGAATAAACTTCATGGAATCCTCCTATAATTAATGAACCCCACCATGCATCACATCCTCATTATCACTGAGTGATCTCGAACACTAACTAGTCATTATCACTACTACTGAAGGAAGAGTGGGGAAGATGAGTTATCCAACCATTCGATTCACCAATATACTGGATTTTGGGGAAAACAACCAAAACCCAAAACATTTGGGCATTGGTAAGGTTATCCGAATTGGTTAGGGGACATATAAAAATAATATCAAATACAATATAGATAAATAACACACAATCCCAACATATGAGTTCATTACAAGAGAATTAACATGTCTCACGACATCACCACAATGTCTCACAAGCCCCATTACTATCCTATGCCACCATTACTGAAATAAAACACAAAAAAAGCCACATGTAAAATTCTTTTATTTTAGCTTTTCATGTTAAAAAATTTCCAAAGATACTAGTTAAAAACCAACTTATATTTATTAAACCAATTAATTTCACATTAAAACAACCCATTTGTTTATCAATCATTTCATTTAAGTTGATTACCACACATCAATTTCATCCCATTATTATTTAAATCCAGCCCATGATATTTTAATTTAGCATTTAAAATTAATTCCATGGATAAATGGGAGACTAACACAACCACACCACACCACAACTCATCCACTCCACGCCAACCAACTCCACATCATAACATGTTCTTAGAAAATATTGCCACATTTCCACCATGTTCCACCTCAAACCCGATCACCACCATAACCAATAAAATCCCCACAAGAACCACACACATTAAATAATAAAATAAAATAATCACATCAAAACATAGCTTCAAATTTCTTCCTCCACATCAACTACAATTTCAGTTCAAGGGCTTTTATAACATCACATTTTTTTAACATGAGTATTATCACACAATTCCATATTTCCAAGGGAAATTGGTTCATTAACCATATATAAGTGATTATCCTTTTCATGTATGGTGATTTAAATCAAAAAATTACCACAAGGGACATATAATTGACAGTAATCATAGTGGAAACAATGTTCCCAACAACTGTTATTTTTACCAATAGAGACAAGCATGTATCATAATAAGCAATTCCATGAAAACCAAAAACACGTTTAATTAATCTCCATTCCCATAAATTTCCATTAATAAAATTTATTATCTTAATTAATTTTACCCTTAGTATACACCCATTGAATGTTAAAATCCTGAAATACCCATACATATACTTAAAAAGGGAGAAAATGAGGATCCTCTACCTCAAATAAGGCTTTCCTAATCATAGTGTAAGGATTGAATGGAAAATGAAAATCCTCATGACCAAGATCACAAAAAGGATGGATCATAAACCTAGTTGAAAACACCCACTATCAATATCTAACCACCAAATCACCTAAACAATCCATATACCTAAGAAAAACCTTCTCTAGAATGAAGAACATGGGGAAAACTGAGAATGAAATAGAGGAGTCACCTTACAGTTTCCAACACTCAACATTTGGATGCCAAGAATCAAAGCACACATAGAGAGGGTGAAAGTATTCCTAAAATCATCTAAGATTCACCCAAGAATTGAGATAAAATATAGGAGGAAGATATTATTTGATAAGGGTTTACATTTTAAAGGCAATCTAGGAATTAAAAGCCCACGACGCAACACCATACACTACAACACACATGTGTTGGTATATGACAAATCTATGATTTAAAGGAAGGTAACCCACCATAATGGGGTTAGTAAAAACCAAATATAATAAAAAAAAGTGTAGTTTACATCATAGATCCTATAAACTAGAAGGAGTACAATGATGAAAGGGATGATCCACACCGTAAGAAAATTAACCTTAAACAAGGGACCATGCCAAAGTCTATCTCCACATTACAGTGACCCCAAAATCAAAAGAACCATTGAAACATACCTATATAGGACTCCATGTAACAACCATGAAGCCATGTTGTAGCTAAAATAAAATAGGAATAACCCCTATAAATCAACTTCTTAGGAATCCACATCATATCTAACCTATCTACCCTACCATATCAACCTTCATTAAACCTCCACAACACAAAAATATCTTCCACACTACAAAAAACCTCTCTATGATGAAACAGAAGAATCCACATTGAATAATACTTCCATAGATGAAATTTTAACTAAAAATACACCATTCACTCCTAAATCCACTTGGGAATCCCCCAACCACCACCACCACCTGAATTACCACAATGTAATGGGTTAAAAAGTCCATGAAATTACATTTGATGCCTATTAAATTATTCTCATCTGTAATAATCAAAACCAAAACTAGAATTAAGAAAAAAGGGTATAAACAACCAACCCATGAGAAAACTCTTAGGGTTATCATTACAAATGAAACACTACCACCAATAAAGAATACAAAAAAAGGTAAAGTCATGTATCATAAACTAATAACTTTGAATTGTTACATAATCAAAGAAAATAAAATAAGGAAAAACTTAGAACAATTCAAAACAACTTAGGGTACTAGGTAAACATATGTGTCTCACGGTCCCAAGTACTCTCCTATAGGTCACAATGCTTATAAAAAACATGAACCAAAGTAATGGTTTGTCTATGTGTCAACTTCTCTTGATGATCCCAAACATCTACTGTTCACTCTAAAAATGTCGCATCGTCCCTGATATCTAAATCCCCCTAGTCAATGTCATGGGAGTCATCATGAAAATACCAATAGATTTAGGACATGTGAAAGACTTCATGGAACTTTTACAGTTGTGGTGGGAGTTCTAATTTATAAACTACTATGCCAACATTCTCCAACACCTCAAAAGGCTCAATGAACCAAGGAGAAATATTACTCCCCAACCAAACCTCATCTACCCTCGATGAGGGGAAATCCTCAAGAACACATGGTACCCAACCTTAAACTATATAGTCCTTTGACTATGATTAGAATAGGCCTTTTGGAGGTCCGGAACCTCCTTCACCCAATTCTGAACTATAAAGACCCTGACCTTAGCATCCTAGAGATGGTGGTTACTTTATTACTTTGACACTATATATAAGGAATCACATCCTGAATGACTGAATAGTTTAGTAGTCTTTTTAAACCTGATACATACTTGAATATTACATTACATTTGAAAATATAATATAAAAAACATAGTGAATGTGAATATTCTGAATCCTTGAACTCATTAAAATATTCCTTCTTCATATCACAAGGAATAAAAAAAGGGTGATCTTAGATGCTCATTAAGGGCTGCGTACAATGAAATCTATAATGATCAAATAAGGCACAATCAATATGGTAATGTAAATAACTAAAAACACATGTAATTTAATCAATAACTTGAGAATGAATAATAAAATGGAAGGAGTAAGTGAAGATCAAATAATTCTATATAAATAATCACATGCACTACAAACTTTTCCATGGGTACCATAACTGTCCAAATAATCACATAAACACTAATAACTAATTTTATAATGATGGAATTCGTAATTAAAGACATAAAAAACTTACCATTAAGGTCTTATTCTATGATATATTATATAAATGGGTAAGGCCTCAGCTAAATACCCAAACTAGTTTGTCTCATGAGACCTACCAATGAATTTAAGGGTCATAAAAGTCCACACCCATCACTTACTAAGTCCAATGCATTCATCATATTAAAGGGGAGTATAAAAATTCAATACATAATCAACATAAAAATTAATATTAAAAAACTAGCATACAAAATATTAATATTTATCTAGTGAAAGTGATCATAAACCATCCAAAGAAAGAATAAGGATAATATTGTTATAGTATATTCCTAGTGGTGTATAAGTAAAATAAAGTGTTATTGTAGTTGATGAATATTAATACTATAAAATATCATTAAAAACATTCTTGAGGAAAATCAATTTTAAAAACTAAAAATTATAAAGATATTAGGAAAAAAATTATTTGAAAAGAATCTAGGAAAAATGTAAGGGAAGTTTCACGGAATTGATTAGTTCTAACAGTAGGAAATTTAGTTCATGATGAGTATGTTAAAACAAAAATTATTTTCACCATTTTAGTAAAAAGAAAAAAGTAACTTATTAAAAAAATATAAAGAAGATTCCATTTAAGAAATTTTTAAAAAATTAAAACATGGGTAAAAATATATTTAATAAATCATTGTATAATTGTAATTTTTTTGAATATTTTAAAGAAAATATGAACATGGAAGAAAAAATTTCCCAACCAAGTAGAAAATAAATTATTTTTTCCTTAAAAACATTCTTTCAATCTCTTGAGTACTTAATTAAGGAAAATGAAAGGAAAAATTATAATTTTAAAAAATAACTAGAAGAGAATAAAATAAATTTGTTTTAATATAGAAAGATTATATAATTCCACTAGTGGAGACTTAAAAATAAACAATCCCGAATAATGATGAGATTGTGAAATAAACCATTACCGCTTTGGTAACTTTTGAATCATAATTATTATGAAAGAAATAACTTCAAATAAAACTTTAAATACCATGAATATAAGGAGAATCAATTTATATCATATCAAAGGGGAAATATATATACCACCTAAATGAAGCAAGATATAAATATGACATATGTATCTTAGAAACCAAAGTGAAATAAGAAACACTTATAAAGATCATATCATCTAAGTGAGAATTAATAATTGAATTGATTATGTGTGAAAAATTTAAATCCACACAAAAATAAGTGGAAATATAATAAAATACAATCAGAGTTAATTTCACACCTAATCATGGTTTTACATAGTCAATGAAGCATAAGTATAACCCAATGAATGAAAATTGAGTTAAGAAACCCCTTACCACTTGGTAACTTTAAATTCAAACCCCCTTTGATGAAATAATTTTAATTTCAACTTAAAATACCATTAATTTTGAAGGATTCATGTTATAACATGTAAAAGGGGAAGTATATAAACCATATAAAATAAATTAGGTGCATAACATCAAAATAAGCTTCAATGAAAGGAAATTGAGATGAAATCCACTATCTTAGATTTGATTCATCACATGCATTATTTATCTTCATTAATAATAAACCTATGTCAATTATTTACTTTATTAAGAACCCTTTTCAATTTTATTATTTCTTTTATTTTATTTTAGTTCTAAAAAAACACAATAAGCAGCTGTGGCTTTTACCAGTGCTAAATAAAAGTGATGATAAAAGGTACCTTTTATCAGCTCTAAAAAAGTGTTGATAAAGGGATACCTTTATCAATGCTAAAAAAATGTCGATAAAGGGTATTTTTTATCAGTATTTTTTGAAGCTCTGATAAATTTTGGTCTTAATTAGTGATTTTATCTAGCACTTATAAAGAGATATCTTGTGCAACCATCCCACATTGGACTTCTTGTTTGTTAGTGTCTTACTTTACAAGCCTAGGCACCCCACTAACACAAAAAGCTTTAAAAAAATGGGATCAAAACCCACATACACATCTACACACACAGGCTACACTGGCCAGGTCATAACCCAGCCCACCTACCCCCATCCGGGCCTATACACAGCCTGACCCACCTTCCCATGTGGGTTTATACATGGCCCGGCATGGCGCAACACACCTTCCTATGCAGACCTATACAAGGCTCAACCCATCTTTTTTATATACTCGAATAAAAATAAAAATAAAAAATAAAAGTATTAAAAATATTAAAAAATTAAAATAAATAAACAAATAAAAATTAAAACTGAATAAATTAAAAAATATTAATAAAATTAATATATATATATATATAAATTATAAATATAAATAAATATTATATATTAAATATAGATATATAAAATTCAAAAATTGAAATAATTAAACAAATAAAAATTAAAAATTAAAAATTTTAAAAATTATTAAAATTTTTATTAGTTAAATAATAATTAATAAAAATGAATAAATTCAATATATATATATATATATAAATTATAAATATTAATAAATAGTATATATTATATACAGATATATAAAATTAATAAATAATAGTAATTAAAAAAATAAAAAAAGAATAAATTATAAAATAATTAAAAAATATATTAATGAAACAATTATAAATAAATAGGAAAAAATTTAATATATATTTATATATATTAGTTATAAATAGTAATAAATAATATATGTTAAATATAAATATATAAAATGTAATAATTTAACAAATATTAATGTCTTATTCATTTTTAATGGTTTTTATACATAATTATTCATTAATATATTTAATATTTTTAAATATAGTAATATATTCATATATATATATATATCAATATATATAGTATTTACTAAAATATGATTTATGTAATAAAAAATAATTATGCATACATTAAATAATCCATATATTTAGTAAAAAATAGTTTATAATTAAAAATTAATATTACTTAAAAATATTGATTAATTGTATTGAATAATGAATATTTAATTGAATTTCATTTTATTTTTCAATTTAACATATATCAAACATGTGTTACATTAATTTCACACATACATATAGATAATTAATGTAATTTTATATACAACACACACACATGTAATATTTATGTAATTTATTCAATTTTTAATATTCATTTTAAAATTATATTTATTAAAATAATATATTTCATATATGTTATGTTTCTAATATGTAAATTTTATCATTTTTATATTTTTATTCAATACACACTATTTATTAATTTTTAATATTTTTTTTTGATTTATTCATTTATAATGTTATTTATTTATTAATAATCTTAATTGTTTTTTAATATTTTTCTAATTTATTCATTTTCAATTTTTCATTGTTCAATATGTTTATAGTTTTATCTTTTTTCAATATTTATTTATACATGTTTATTCATTAACATTTAATGTTTTTAATATGGTTGTAATTTGTATAATTAATACGCATTCATTTAAAATTTAACATGTGTATTTATAAATATTCTTTTTTAGTTTTTAATAATATATATAATCAATAAAACTTATTAATTTTTTGAATTTATTCATTCTTATTATTATTTATTTCATTAATAGATGTTGCATATTATATAATATCATTGTTCAATTTAACATGTATCATACTTGTGTTGTATATACACACACACATTAATTTTACACACACATTTACGTAATTAATGTAATATTATATAGAAACACACACACATAATATTTATGTAATTTATTAAAATTTTAATATTCATTTTAGATTTTCATTTAGTAACATAATATATTTAATATAATATGCTTTTAATCAATAAATTTTATTTATCCATTTTTAATATTTAATAATTTTTTTTATAATTTAATCGTTTTCTAATATTTATTTACACATATTTATTTACTATTTTTTACTATTTTCAAAATCTATTCATGTTCATTTCAATATATATCCATATATTTTTAATAATTTGTATAATTAATAAAAATATCCATTTTTTAATATACTTAAAGTCTATTCATTTTTAATTATTCAATTAAAATTATTTTTAACATTCATGCATTTAAGATTATATATTCATTAATAATGATAAAAATATATTTTTAAATAAATATTTATAAATAAATATATTTATAAATTTATAAATTTATATTTATAAATTATTTATTTATAATTATTAATAAATAAATATAATTCTGTAAAAAGTATTTATATATTTATAAATAAATAATTATAAAATCCAAATAATTATATTAAAATAATGAATATATTTACTATATTTATATTTATATTTATATATATTTATTAAATAAATAAATAAATAAATAAATAAATATATATATATAATTATATAAATATATATTAGGTACTTGGGGGTACAATTACATTACACACACACACACACACACACACACACACACCACACACACAGGTTGGAAAGGTAGCCATAACCCCCCAAGGGATAGCCCACATATCAAGCTTTATTTATTCAGTACATGACCCGTAGACCTAATGGGTATGAAGCCCATTATATGGCTTAAAGACCCACAAACTAGCCCAAAGGCCCAATACAGCATCATGCCTGCATCATACTACCTACGTCATCAGGCCTGCATCATTCCTACATCACCGCTAGCCAGTAGAAATTCGCTCCCACCCGGATTTCAACCTCATTCTGATGTAGGATTTTGGGGAGCCTTTACCACTCACACAAGCCCCCAACTGCTTATATAAATATATATAATTATATAAATATATATAATGATATAAATATATTTAAAATTATAAATAAATAATTATAAATATATTTATAAATGTATATTCAATATATTTATTAAATTATATATTTATAATTATAAATATTTAAATATATTTTTAAAAAATTAATTATATAATTATAAATTACTAACTATATATTTAAGTAATTATAAAATTATAATAAATATATTTAAATAAAAAATATAAAAAATATATTTATATTTATATAAATTTATTAAATATATATATAATTATATAAATATATATAATGATATAAATATATTTATAATTATATACAAATATTTATAAATATATTTATAAATATATTTATTTATAATTAAAATTATAAATATTTATCTATAATTATATATATAAATACATATTTACAATTATTTTAATGTATTTATAATTATATACATTTATATTTATTTATTTATAATTATATACATTAAATTTTCTTAGTAATATTAATTATATTATTAAACTTAATTATATTGGTCTTTATCAATGCTAAACTAGCATTGATAAAAACCATCTTTATCAGTACTAAAGTTTTAGAACTAATAAATATATTATTTATTAGCGCTTGTTAGTTTAGCATTGATAGAACCCCTATTTGTTAGTTCTTTTTTGGAAGTTCTAATAAAACCCTCCTTGATCTTTTGAAAAGAACCATAGCCGAACTGATTTTCATCATGTCGTTCAAGCTCTCACAAAAATCCATCTCTACCACCGCTCCCCTCAACCTTATCTTAAATGAATCAACACTCTCAAATCCTAAGATATGTTATTATTTCAATCATCACCCATTTATCAGTTTCTTTATAATGTCCTTGACCTCTATAGACCACCTCCTTCGATTTCAAGACTAATCAGTCAAGTTTATGGTATCTACTGCTTCTCTTTCATTTTATACTCGATCCATGTTCTTCTTTATCATACCTCCCTACTTCATGATATTGTATAAACCCTTAGTTGAGTTCCAGTTCTAAAATTTTAATATCTCGATTCGTAGGGTGTTCAAGTTCTATTTAAGAGTATCGTATCATCATTTTTAGGGACTTTATTCATTTGTGTTTGTTCCTTATAGGCGATTCCATGTTTCCCCCTTTTTTATAATGTAACTTGGATGCTTGAATTTTTTATCCCATATTTATTTAATAATTATGTGTATTTTATGAGTAATAGTTAGTGTTATATAAAAACATAAAAGGTTACAATTTTTTTGTTTGGTTTAAAAGGGGAGGTTTTCATGTTTTACTATTAAATTAAATTTAAATTTGGTAGTATACTTTTTATATATCTAATTAAATGAATGAATATTTTCCTTTAGTGATTTTGAATATTTGAAGTGGGTTTAGTTTGCTATGTGATTTAGTAAAATGTCTTATTTTAAGGTTGATGTGTTATTTAATTTTTGGATTTTGGTTACATAAAACTTGTATAGATTTTATTTGATGAGTTTACCTATCTATTTATTAATAATTTATGGCTTTGACCAATCAAATGATTTTTTATGATTCTTTATACTATTTTTAATTGAATAAAACATCATATAGTTTTAAAATTTATTTTGGAAATCAAATTGAATTTTCAAATGGTGTTAAATAAAAGGGGATTTTAAATGATTATTCCTAATTAATTTTCCAAAGGATCATTTGGTGCTTTAAAAAGAGAGTTATGAATTATATCATTTTTAAAATGGTTTCAAATAGATTATTATAAAAATTTCTATGTGTATTTATTTTAGAGGTCAATTTAGAACCTTCGTTAAATAATCCATATTTTATTAAACCATTCGTACCCTTATTATAAGTCCATGGGTTTTGTTCATAGGTGAATTATGTATTGATATGGTTTATGTAATTACATGAATATATATATATATATATGGTATTGGAATAATGTGTGTCTTTGGATGTGGGATAGGGTCATATTCCTTATAATTTTAACCCCACTTCTCATCGACTGCTTTATGGGAATCCTTTGAATTTTAGTGTGACATTTGTTGATTCACAAATGATATTTCTCACTTTTCCATTCTTTTTTTGTAAATCATAAACATATTCTTAAAACCTATTTACTAAATTTTCATGCACAAAGTGTTTTAGTATGTTATTGTAGAAAAAATATTCATTTACGACACTTAGAATAAGTTTTAATTAATTATGTATACAAAACCATATTTCTTCACTGTGATTATCACAATGAATATGGGATCAATAAAAATTAGACTCACCCTTATAAGATTATATGTTAGACTTTTTTTCATAAATATTTTATTGAAAAATTATTAAACCTCAGACTAACATCAGTACCAAGGAGCATCAGAATGACCCTCATGATGATTATCATAATCACAATCATAAGGAAGTCGATCTAACAAACTTAGAGTTTATAATCATATTCAAAAGAATTAATTATAACATAAGGAATACTTTTACATTGTGATGGTGTAATACAATATGAAATTGGTAAATATCTTATTCCAGATAGGTATGATCTTTCAAGTTCTAGGTTTCCAAGTCATTGTGACAAACTTGAAGAAAATATGACTGTTGGGAAGAAAATATGACTGTTGGAGATTTTACTATAAATACCTGGTCATTAAAAGAGTTTTGAGCTACTAAAATATTATTGATTAATTTTCAATTTCTCACTTGTTTGAGAGATCTAAATATTACAAATCATGAACAAATTTTTCCTAGTATTTTCTAGTTGTTTTGGTGTTTTTTATTTTTGAGAAAACCTTGTCAGGTTTTCTCATCAAGAATTATTTTGTAATTACTTTATGAATCAGATTGTTGTGATTAAGATCAAGGGATTCTAGGGATAGGAATATGGATAAACCAATCATCTTGATTGAGGGATCATGGGGATAGTGAGATAGAGAATCCAATCCATCAGATCCAGGGCTTCAATAGATAGGATTATAGACCCAACCGTCATATCGATGGATTTACTTGTTGAGTAAAGAAATAATTTTTTGTAAGTATAAGACAAGGGATACCTTTATCTAATGTTAATGGATACATTACTCCTAAGGATAAAAGAGGTGTATTATTTTAATAATATCTATAATTCATTCTTAAATTACATTTATATTATATCTCTTCCTTATTTACAAGTAACTTTTCTGCTACAATTATATAAAAGAAAATGACCAATTATATTCACCTTTATTTACTATTTTTTTATCATAATTACTCTAGTTATAATTATATAGCTCTGATATATCAAAATAAATCTCGATTATGATACTCTATTAATCAGACTGAGGGACAAGAACAAATCTGATATTTTTACTTAAATAGGTTTTTTTTTAAATTTTATAGTTTAAAATCTTTTAAAATAATGTTTTTAAAACTACAATGTACCACCTATTGTAATAGAGCCATCAAGAACATATTATTTTGATCCCAATATCAATATAACTCATATTGATATCTAACAATTGGAATCAGAGGAGGATTCCATGGATCAAATAATTTTTGAACTTTTGTTTCTTTACTGTTGCAAGTTGTTAAAATTTTATTGTAAACTTTTTGCTTATAAAACTATTATACACTAACATGTATTATGAAAAAATAATATATTTGTTTTTAAAGATGGTATAAATGAATGAAATATCGATATAGAACCTAAATCCTAATATACATTCTATTTTTGAAGGTACTAATTATGAGTACTGGAGAGACCAGATGAAGACTTTTATTATCAACACAGGAGTTGGTAATTTTTTCATGTTAATTGGAGACTAAAAAATCCATGATAAGAAAGTTACCGATTTCACACATCAAGAAAAATAGGAATATCAGTCTAATTACAGACTTATAAATACTTTTTATGCTACATGATAAGAAGTATTTACAATAAAATATCATATTTTGAAGTTTCCAATAGTATTTGGAAAAAATTATATGTAACACATTTTGGAACTTCAAAGGTTGTAGAAACCAGAAGAGCTATGTTAAGAGTTGACTATCAATAAATCAATTTACTTCCTAGTGAATCTATTGCAAATATGTATAAGAGGTTCTTTAATATTATAAACAATGTACAAGATATTGGTGATAATTTTTGGATGATGAAATTATTATTGAGAAAATTATTGACATCATTCCAAATGAGTGGGAATCAAAGATAACTACTGTTGATGAGACTAGAAAGTTAAAGGATCTTACTCTTTATGATATTGTTGGAACTCTTATGAAATATGAATGAAGAATCAAGAGTGATTCTAAGAAACAAAAGATGAAGAATGAAGGTGTTAATTTTTCTTATAATACTATTCAAATCAGATCTAATACTCTTGAAAAAGTTGTTAAATCCCCAAGAAAGAAGAAATTCACTATTCAATACAATTATAGTGTTTCTAAACAGTCTGAAAATGTGTTGTAAAATCATGGAAGAAGGATGAATAAGTTAGTTGGAAAAAGGGATTTACAATATAGATATAAAATAGGTCATAAGGATATAAATGGAAATAAAGATGAAGTAACTTGTTATGAATGAAAAAAAGTTGTACACATTAGGCTAGATTTTCCTAAGCTGAATAGGAAAGATAGAAAAGATATAAATTTAAGAATGAATGCCATGAAACATTACAAATACAAGGGAAAGAAAGTTATGAAAGCTATTAACACTTGGAGTGCTAGTGGAGATGATTCTTCTGAAGATATTTCTGAGAATGAATGTTCTAGATAGAGGAATATATGTCTTTTTTACAATGTACCTAAAGTAAATCATTTTCTCATGGATATGGTAAAAACTATTGAGAATATTACTAATATGCCTGTAAATGAAAAATGTCATGAAAATAATAATTATATATCTTAGGATGAATAATATTCCTCATCTATTGAATGGAATACTTTACCTTATTTTGAAAAAGTTTCTTTGTTTTCTAAATTGTTAGAAAATAAAAATTCTAATTGTATTAAAAAAACTTGATAAGGCTAAGGAAAAATTTTCAAGAACGAGTCAAGAATAAATGTTTTAACAAATGAAATATAATATCTTTATAAATGTCTTGATAAGGCTAATTCTAATAAAGATACTATTTCTAAATATTTAAAAAAAGTAATTTTTGAGAAAAATCATTTACAAACTAGTTTCGATAAAATTAATTCCAAAAATATTTTTGGCAAGGATAAAAATTTAGTTGTAAAACTAAAATATGAAATTTATTCTTTGAAGAAAATTTTGTTCAACTTTACTACTGGTATAATTTTTTTGGCAAAATGTACAAATAGATTGATCCTCATGGGAATAGTTCCATAATGGGGTTTTCTTATAAAAAAACCTATTTTTAGTAACAATTTATTTGTTCCTAAAAATGATCCCTTTTTCACCAAGTGTTAAAATGGTAGCCATTAGAAAAATAATTGTTTTTTAAATAAATTTCAATCCCTAGGATTTCATAGGGAATATTTTTCTATACAAATGTGGATTCCAAAAATTTTGTTTTCTGACATTACCAGACCAACTTCTAATTTTTTTTAGGAAAATAGAGTAACAAAAATAAGAATACTTAGTATATGGATAGTGGATGTTCTAGAAATATAATTGGTAACAAATATTTTTTCAAAACGATTATCAAAATGAATAGTAAAAAAGTTACTTTTGGAGATATTTCTCAAGGAGTGATTATCGAAATAGGTAACATTATTATTCTTGGTAAAGATTTGATTTCAAATGTTTGTTTTGTTTAAGGTATTAAGAAAAACCTTATCATCATAAGTAAATTATGTGATGAAGGTTACCTTTTGAAATTTAGGGATGATAAGTTCTTATAACATAGTTCCAAGGATGAATTTATTCTTTCCAAAAATCGACATGAGAATGTATAAAAACTTAACACAGTAGGACTTAGGATCCAAGACTTACCTTACCTAATTGAAATAGAAGATCAATCTTGGTTATGGAATTAAAGGTTAGGACATTGTAACCTTATAAAATTATCCAAGTTGACTAAGAAAATACTTATTAAGGATCTACCATAACATAGGTTTATTTCCTTAAAAGTCTGTGAATCTTGTCATTATGGTAAGAAACACAAGTCAAGTTTTAAATCTATTAGTTAAGTCTCAACTTATGATACTTTACAATTAGTGCACATGGATTTATTTGGTCTTACAAAAAAAATAGTATTGGAGGAAAATAATATGTATATATTTTAGTGGATTATTACACTTGATACACATGGGTTTATTTTATCAAAAAGAAATATCAATATTTTTGTCATTTCAACACTTTTGTAGGAAAAGTAAAAAATTACCATACCTTGATAACTATTCATAGTGATCATGGTGGAGAATATTTAAATTTTGATTTTGAATTTTTTTAATAATAAAGGTATAAAACATAACTATTAATCTCCTAGAACCCCTTAGAAAAATGATGTTGTTTAAAGAAGAAATAGAATTCTTAAAAAAATAAAAAGAACCATGTTGAGTTAATACTCAACTGCTAAGAATTTTTGGGCTGAAGTGGTTAGTACTGCTTGTTATACTATTTATTGAGTTTTAATTAGAAATTTTATTAATCAAACTCCTCAAGAGTTTCAGATTAATATAAAACCAAAATTTTCTTACTTCAAAGTTTTTTTTCAAAGTATTCATATTGAATAAGAAAGATAACATACATAAAATTTTACCCAAATCTCATGAAAGAATATTTTTAGTTTATTACACTACTTCTAAGGCATATAGAGTTTTTAGTAAAAATTATTGTGCTATTGAGGAAACATTATATGTTAAGTTTGATAAAACTGACCCTTTTGTTTTTAAAAAACCTCAACCTAGATCTGATGATGTTATTTAAAAAATTTATTTTCAACATTTGTTAGAAACTTCTTCTCATAAGGATATAACTTAAGAAATTGTGTCTGAAGTTATTTGTGAGGAATATTTTTTATGTTATGCAGAAGAAAAACATTTTCAAGACCCAAGAAGTAAGTTTTTTCTTAGGAATCATCCTAGTGATAGTATCATTGGTGATGTTGATCAACCAGTTAAGACTAGAAGTTCATTAAGTAATAAAATAGAACATATATCTTTCCTTTCCTAATTTGAAACTAATAATCTTGATGATGATCTAGGTGATTAGGATTGGATTAAGGCTATGCAAGATAAACTAAATGAATTTTAAAGGAAAAAAGTATGGACCTTAGTTTAATGACCTAAAGAAACTTCTATAATTGGAGTAAAATGGGGTTTTAGAAAAAAATGTTATGAAAATGGAATAATCATTGCAAATAAATCAATACTTTTTAAGGGTTATATTTAACAAGAATTCATAGACTATGAAAAAACCTATACACTGGTAGCCAAACTTAAAGTTATTCATATTCTATTTTCCTTTACAGCATTTTTTAATTTTAAAAAATTTCAAATGGATGTGAAGTGTGATTTTCTTAGCATATATGTTTAGGAGGAAATTTATGTTGAAAAACCCCTGGTTTGGAAAATAAAAAACATATTGAATATTTTTATAAACTTACCAAAATTTATATTTAATTAAACAATACCCTAGTGTCTAGTATGATATATTAACATGATTTTAATTACAAAACAACATTTTTATGGGAGATGTAGTTCCAAAAATTTTTATAAAAGAAGTTAAAAAAATGTTATGATTCTTGAAATATATGTTGATGACATTATATTCGGATCAAATCAAAAATATTTAACAGATTCCTTTGCAGATCTTATGAAATCTGGGTTTGAGATGAGTGTGATGGGTGAGTTAACATTTTTCTCTGGTTTTCAAATTTCAAAAAAATTATAAGGAACATATATATCTTGACATAATAATATCAAGGATATTTCTAAAAAGTTTTGATATGAAAATATTAAAAGTATTATTACTCATATAGGTACCTAAAATACTCTAGATCTTTATGAGGTTGGACAATCAGTTGATGAAAATACCTATATATGTATAGTAGCAATTTTACTATACTTAACTACTAGTCATCCAGACTTAATGTTTTCTATATTATTATATGAAATATACTAATATAATCTAAAAGAGACCCTTTTAAAGCAGTAAAATGAATATTTCATTATCTAAAGGGAACTATGGATTTAGGAATTTTTTATTCTTCAGGAAATTTTTTTAAATTGAAAAGTTTTTCTAATACTGAATTTAGTGGTTGTAGAATGGATTGAAAAATTACTTCATTAATATTTAATTTCTTATGATATTCATTAGTTTCTTAATCATGTATGAAACAAAACTTAGTATAACTTTCTAATATTGAATTAGAATATGTGGCAACTGAAAATTTTTTCACTCAAGTGCTGTGGAAGCAACACACACTCATAGACTATGGCTTGAGTCTTACTAAAACTCAAATAATATGTAATAATTCCGTTTCATTAAGTAAAAACCCAAAACATCACTCACATTCTAAACACATATAAATAAGACACCATTTTATCAGGGATCAAACACAAAAAGGAGATATCATTTTAAAATCTATCAAAATTCAAGAACAATTTGCTGATAATTTTATAAAGCCTATTATTGATAATATATTTGAATACATTAAATAGAATATAGGAATGATCAATGTAAAATGATATTTCATGTTTAATTTTTTGTTTATCCATCTCCTTACATTAAGTTAATCCTTTACATAAGGGGAGTACATATGTTTTTTGTTTTTCAAAAACTTCTTATGTTCTCAAAATTTTAGTTTTTCTAAAATCACTTTCATATTCAGTTTTTCAGACTTAGAAAATCTAATAAATTTTATAGAATAAAAGTTTTTGTTTTTAAGTTTTTATATTTGAAAAGTATTTTAATAAATTATTATATTTAAAACTATTAAAATTAGTTACTATTATAAAAACATCATAATTAGTTTTCTTTAAAAACTATAATGTTAAGAACTTTTGTATTCAATATTTTATAATCAAAACTATCATAATTAGTAAAAAACAAGAAGATAAAGTTATTTATATCATTAGATATTTTTACTCTGAAAGGTATAATATTATATTTTATTTTTCTTCACTATGTCAGTAAGATTAGTTTTTTATTGTTGTTTTTTACTCTTAGTTTTATAATTTTTTTTCTTAAAGACTTTTGTTAAAGTTTTTTCCTAATCACATTCAACCCTAATGTGATAATTTTTTTAAAAAAACTGATGATTTTGAAAATCTTTCAAATATTTTTTTGAATTATTTTCAACCATTATATCATAAGAGTTTGGATCTCAACTGTTGGATATGTTTTTGAAGTCCAAACATCATCTGAGTTCCTATATAAAGGAGGGACCACCCATGTCCCACACCGGTTGGAAAAATATCTTTGATTTGAGTTTCTACTGCTCTTAAGTCTCCCATTCTAAAAAATATATTACTAGCATCTCAATCTCAATAATATGGCATCTATTGAAGATTAAAATTATTTGTTTATTTTCAGAGAAAGGTTAGTAGAAAGGGACATTCTTGAAAAATATGATTCTTCTCTAAAAAATATTATTAATTTTCAAGGATGGGGATCTATTTGGGTTTAGAATTTGGGAAAAGGATCTAATATCTTCTACCCTGATCTTGTTATATGTTTTCATGCTTTTGTTAAATTTTTCAAAGAATAAGTAATTGAAAAATTTTCTTTCATTATGAATGACAAGAGATACATGGTATCTTATAGGAAGGTTGTGAGTATGATCAGAATACCATCACAAGGGGATGATTTTATTCCTTCACACAAACTTCCTGATTATCTTATTATCTTCAATAATAATAAATTATAAGACCCTTTGTTCGATAATTATAAAAAGGATCATAAAGTTATCCACCTGAAACTGAATAATCATGTAATCACCCTATGGAAGATAGGGTTTCTGATCCCATGGAAGGGAGATCGAGATACTCTTAAGGTATATTATGTTTTCATTTTGGATTATTTAGTGAATATGAGGATGATAAATCTTATCTGATTCATATTTATTTACATAAAAAACATGATGTTTAGAGTCATAAAATCTATGACTATCATGTTTCTAGATTTTTTTAAGAAAATTACTGGTTGAATGTATGATGTTTTTAAAGATTTTGATTAAATAAAGTCTAAAGAAAATGAAGATTTTTTATATTAGTGATGATACAATGAAGAGTATGAGATTTAGTTTTGATGAATAATCAAATATGTTTATTGAGAAATATGGTGCTTCTACTTTGGAAGTAGAACCTTCAAGAAAAACTAAGTTGGGTGAGCTTAAAATGAAAAGAAAGAATATTTTTCTCCACTAAAGAAAGTAAAGAAACAAAAGAAAGTTCCTGATGATATATGGGATGAGTGGGTAAATAAGAAATATGACAGGAAACCATGGGATCTGATTATCATAATTCACCCATTAGAGTCCGTGGATTTAAGGATTCAACCTAACGATGTATTGAAATAAGAAACAAAGGAGAAATAGAAAAATAATAAGTTAAAAGAAGCTAAATTCTATGAATATTTTTTAAGGATGTTTATAGAGATTCCATGATGGTAGATTTACCTTCCTCGCTTACCAATTTTCCTTCTACTACCAATAAAGGAAAGGGTAAAGTTCTTAATGAAGAATTGGTACATGTAGTTCAAGAAAATCCATCAGAATCAGTACCATCCAGGAAATCATATTTAAGAATAGAGGCATAACTCCAGGAGGTTTTTTTAAAGCAATGGATGAAGAAGTTGTTGGAACTGATAAAATAGTTAAATATAGAGAAGAAAAAGAATTAATTGAATAGAAAAAAATAGAAGAGTATGTTGAAGAATAAGAAGAATAAGATGATAATCATAAAGTTGATAGAGATGAGAATAAGGAAGCTTCTAGAGATGATGTGAAAAGAGAGAATGAAGATGATGAGGATGAAAATGAATAAGGAAATGAAAATATTGATTAGAAGGAAACTCAATTAGATAAGTTTTAATTTAAATCATTCATAGCATCATCATATGAATTACCTTCCAAAATTGATCAAAAATAAAATCTCAAAGTTCTAAAAAAGAATAATCATCAGAGGAAGAAGGTCAAACATCATCTAAGAAAGATCAAGAAGAACAGAATTCAAAGGCATAGAATGATAAAGCTAAAACTGATGAAAGAAAGATAATTTTGTTATCATACAACAAGAACATTAGTGAAAACGTTTCTAATAAAGGTTATAAAGGTAAAGGAAAGAAAGATGAAATTATAACTATTCATGCTAAACTCCCTAAAATTAAGAAATACGAATCAGATTAAGTAATCACCCTCACTTATCAAGGACTGTATTACATCATTTAATCTTTGAAGAGGCTCAAGGTAGTAATTTAATATTTTTCAATACTTGAATCCCTAGGATAAATGATTCCAGAAATCCTTGATCAAAAATCAAAATCATTGAAGATGAAAACAGAAAGAGTCATTCAGAATGAGGTAGATTTGAAAAGTTTTACAAGAAAGTTCTCAAGTACATAAGAAGGCATGAAATACAGTTTTAAAGTGGTATCATCAAGTTGATTACTATATAAATATATATGATGAGAATTTTAAAGATGTGAAGAAGTTAATGATTGAGTCCATCGATTCCGATATCCATTTTACAAAATATATAGTAGAAAGAGTGAATTTTGTGGAAGAATTCCATGGTAAAACTGATAACCGGACAAAATAAATAAAAGTTTTTAATGCAATGATCAGATATATGTAGTTAGAGATAACCACACTCAAATATAATGTTGAGTAAGTCAATATTTTGAATGATGAAAAAAAATAATTTCTAGAGAAACTTCATATTCAAGCAGAAAGGGTTCGATCTCAAGATGAAAGAATAGAAAAATATAAGAATACTGAAAAGAGTTTTAGAAAATTAAAACTGTTGTGATGTATTTAATGAGGAAAGGTTAAATTTTAATTTTTTTATATCTTGTTGTATTTTCGAAAAAACATTTGTATTAGTTGGTTAGGAATGAATTATCCTTCTCATAAAAATTCAATTTTTGTCTGAATGTTTTCCAATTACGATTGGTAGAATGTTATTTCATATTTATTATGTATTATTGTTTATTTTATCATATTTTTTGGTATTTTTTTCCTCACTAACATTTCAGGAACCTCAAGACTTTTACCCATTTTTTTTTGAAAATGAAGAAGGGGGAGAAATATTCTTTTGGGAGAGAAATATTCTTTTAAGAGAGAAGTATTCTTATTGGAAGATAATGTTTTATAAAAGGAGAGTAATTTATTTAAGGGGGGAGAATATAATCTTTAGGTGGAGATTTTATCCCAAGGGGGAATTAATTGTATTCAACATACTTCTCTCCATTGTATTTATATGAATTACAAACTCAAGTGGAGTTAAGGTTTAATTATTTAACTATGAATACAAAGAACATAAAAAAAACATGGAATATATGTTTTTTAATGTTATTTTTCATCCATGTCTTATGGGTTTTTCTTTCTAAAAATGGAGATATTGTTGAGTTAGAACTTCTATTTCTCACTTTTATATTCCTTTTGTTTTTTAAATAAAAAACACCTTCTTAAAACCTCTTTACTAACTTTTCATGTCCAACGTGTTTTTAGTATGTTTTTATAGAAAATATATCCTGTCACCAAACTTAGAAAAAGTTATAAATAATTAAAAAAATAAACCTATATTTATTTATTAGGATTATCATAATAAATATGGGACCAATAAACATCAGACTCAACCTTATCAGATCAGATGTTACATGGGTTCTCACAAATATCATATTGTAAAAATTCTTAAACATTATACTGACATCGGTACTAATGAGCATCATAGTATACCTCATGATGATTATTGTAATGAAAATCATAAAGAAGTTTTTTAGATTGACTTATAGTTTATAATTGTATTTAGAAGACTTAATTCCAATGTAAGTAATAATTTTTTACTGTGATGGTGTAATCCAATATGACATAGGGCATTCTTATATGCCAAAGAGGTATGAAATATCAAGTTATAGGTGTCCAAGTTGTTGTGAAAAACTTGGAGAAAACATGACCATTGGTAAGAAAATATGACCGTAAGGGATTTACCTATAAATAACCGACCATTAAAAGATTTTGGAGCTATATAAATTTTTCTAATTCATTTTTAATTTCTCAGTTGTGTGAGATATTTAGGGATTAAAATGTGTGAACATATAGCTCCTAGTATTTTTATTATTTTTTTTGGAGTTTTGTTTTAATTAGAAAACCTTTTCTAGTTTTATCCTTAATAATTGTTTTGTAATTGATTTGTGAATTTGATTGTTGTGATTATAATCAAAGGATTTCAAGGATAAGAAGACAGAGAATCTGATCATCTTGATTAATGGTTTATAATGATTGTAAGACAGAGAATCTAATCTATCAGATTTAGGGATTCCATGGATAGGATGACAGAGATGATATTCATATTGAGAGATTTCCTTGCTGAGGAAAGACAAAATTTCTTGTCATTATAAAACAAGAGATATCATTAGAAAAGGTTAGTGGCTACCTTACTCTTAAGGATATAATATGTGTATTATTTTAATGATATATGTAATTTATTCTTACATTATGTTTCTATTGTATTTATTGTTTCTTTATAAGTAAATTTTATATTTTAATTATATAAAATAAAGTGAAACATCATATTCACCTTTCTTTACTATTTGTTTTATCATAATTACTCTAATTACAATTCTATAACTCTGATATATCAAAATCAATTCCGATTATGATACTCTATTAATTAGATTGAGGGACAAGACCAAATACAATAGTTTTACTTTAAGAGGTTTGTGATTTTTATTTATTTTAAACTCTTTTAAACTATTTTTTTTAAAACTAAAATTCACCCCCTCTTGTAATAGATCCATCAAGAACATTTTATTTCAACACTAATATCAATATTACTTATATTTATATCAAAAAATATTGAGGGAATGTTATTATCTAGTCATGATTAGACTGACTAAATCCCCTTTAGTAAGGGATATTCCATTTGGGAGTTCCACTAGTGAAGTTAATTGGGGTAAACTGGTTTATTGTGAATATCCGAATAATTTTTCAAACGAGATTATGTATAAGATCGTGCCATTAATTTAGGTGTTTGGGGTTATCTTTTTCAGATATCATGAGTGGGATGCATAGTCTATATCGAGTGATCAAAAATAATGGGTCTTAGTAAGGAAACTGAATTATAAATAGGGGTGGTTCCCCCATAATTAGAAATTGGATAATCCACATTCTAGTTTGTTGAACCCGTTAGAGGTTTTATTCTTGATTATTTTAATTCATTAGATACCCCTTATTATTATTTAGTGTTTTCCTTAATGGTTATCATCAATAATCTAATTGATTGAAACATTTCTTGATTTATTTTGATAGGTTTTATTTATTTATTCGATGATATTCATAGTGATTGATTGATTTATTAATTAATCTATAGAAAGATTTATTTGGATAATTGGATTTAGAGAATTATATTTTAATAATTATTTTTAAATTTTTTAAATTTAAACTTCAACATTAAAGTGTTTTTCTAAAAAAATTAAAGAATGATATTATAAAAATTTAAAATAAAATGATAAATTTTAATAATTTCCTTGAAATTTTGTGATATAAAAGAATTTAATTTTCACTTTATTATTAAAGTTTTATGATATAATTAATATTTTTAAATTTTATTTAAAATAAAAAAATATGTATTAGTGTTTTAATATTTTTAAATGAGAAAATCTTGGGTTAAATTGGTATCTATAAAAGTTATTTTGGAAACATGAGGTTTTAAATAGAAAAAATTAAAACTTATATCATTATTTCCACTTTATGATATTCCAAAAAGTTCATTATATGCTCTGAATTCATTGGATGATTTTCATTCATATTTTGAACATGACATATGTCAATTTAAATGTAATTAAATAACAACATAACCTTGATTAAAAGTTTAGTTACAGTGGTAGACTAATTAGTGAGGGTTTGATACTTCAATTTATATTTTTTAAGTATCATTTTTAATTATACTTTAGGTAATTAGTTTTAATTGGTTTTTTATAGGCTATTAGTATAAATTTTATGGGTTCTCTATAATTTTATTGGTTTCATGGTATTTTTATACTTTTATTAAATGTATTAATAACTATATAAGAACTTGTATCATTTAAAAAAACTTAATGGAATTGTATTGATTTGTTTTCATTTAATTTGGTTTTTAGGCATTTACATATTGAGAGTATGCATTATGAATAATTTTTTTAGTTTAAACAATAGTCATTAGAATGAAAAATAAATTTTTTAATTTATTTATTATAATGATGATTTTTTCAATTCCAATAGTTTTTGAGTTTATCTTTGATGTTTTTATAAAAATAATGGGTGGTATTTAGTTTTAATGATTTGAAGTTTTTATGGATAATGGTTTTTTAGGGATGTATCTAAGAATAGGGGATTTATAATCCAAAAATATATCCTAAAAAATATAAAAGAAAAGTGTTTTAGGTATACTCTAAAGTGTTCTTTATGTTTGTGTGTTGATTTAATAACTTTGAATTCATAATTGTTCTGTTAATGTGTTTTGAACCTATTATAATTGAAATGTTTAAGTTATTCTCACATTTTTCTCTTTTAAATGTTTGTAAGTGTTTGATTAATTTATATTTATAATTTTCATGTATATATATAATTTTATAATTTCCATGTATAGTTATTTCAAAACTATTAATTTTTAGTATAAAGGACACTGAAATTATTTGTTATGTTTCATATTATGCATTGCAATGTTTTAATTAAAGGGTTGACGTTAGTTGTTTCTTAAGTTAAATTATAAATTTTATTTTTAAAGTGAGGAAAATTAATTATTATTGAATAAAGTATCATTTGAATATTTTAAAATGATTATTATTTTTACATATATATATATATGAATTTTTATCTAATGAAATATTCCAATTATTTATGAGGTGTTTATAAATTAAATTTACAGCTATATTTATTATTTGGGAAGTTTTATTCATAATAAAAAGGTATTAAGTATTTTGATGCTAATGATTTCCTTTATTATTTTGTTTTAAAGGTTTTCTTAGAAATAAATGAGTTTCCTTATATTTTAAGAAATAAATGTTATTGGTCTTGACCCATTTTAGGTGTAATTAGTTTTTTGGGTGAGTATATATTTAAAAATAAAACCATTTTATGATATTATAATATGAAACTCATTTTATTTTGGGTTAATATAATTGGGTTGTGATTTTTTTGGTTATATGAAAATGGTTTTGTCTATGATTTCATTCATTATGAAAGTTTTTTGTTTTGGTAATGTTTTATATTAGGTATGATGAAGCTTTGAGTTAGAAAGTTTTTGGGTTATTGAATTTAGTATGGAATTTCTTATATTAAATTAGTTACATGATGTTTGAGGGGTATAGGTTGGTTCATGTGTCATATGGATTTAAAACTAATAATTTAGGTTTGGATCATGCGTAATATGATTAAATAGGAATATTGGGTATGGGTTTGATTTATTTTTCTTATGAATTATACAAATAAAGTATTTAGTTATTGAATTTCCATAAAATTTAAGTTGTTTTATAAATAAATAAGTGATAGAATGAGTAAAAATAATTAAAAAAAATGATTTGAGAAGATAAATCATACCTCTAATAGGTATGTTTTTGTGTGTAAAATTTCTCAAAAAATTTTAAAGTTGGAATTTTGAAATATGGAAATCAACTGGGTATTTACAATAGATGCATGGTCTGCTGGAAAAAATGCATTGTTTGTTTTCATTATTTATTTTGATTAAGATATGTTCACAGTATTATTATTATTTTGATCTATTTTCTATAATTAGGAATGGTTTTAGTGTCACCCTTAAAAATTTCTAATTTAAAACACTTTTATCTCAGACAAATACGTGTTTAGAAGATAATGGAATAATTTTATAAACTTTATTATAATATCCCCGAATCATACATGTGGTATGTATTTTATTAAGAATGAGAATAATATTTTGGATATAACAATGTAGGTTTTACAACTAGATGAAATATATTACTTATAGTTACATGTGTTCATTTTTAGAGGTTGAATCAGAATGTTTTTGATCATAATGATGCGAAATCCATGCTAACTGATTTTTTTTTGGAAATTTTATTAATAGAAAGTATTTTTGGTGTTCTAAATGGAATTTAAGAGAGATTTTGGGTATTATAGGATATGTGAAATATACCTAAGACTGATAACTCTACTATTTTTGAAATAGGGGTTCATTAGTGGGTTATAGTAAAAATATATTTGTTGGTATTCCTGTAATAAATGGTCTAGAATAATCTATAAAAAAGTGTGTAACATGGGATCCAACTTCACTTATGTAGTCAATAATAGTTTCATCCATTCTTTTCATGAAATTATATGCTCCTTGACCCTATGTCAAAATCTGATGATTAAATGACCTTTTATGTTATGATGAAATATATTTTTACACAAATTTAGAAAGCCAAGTCACAATTAAATGACAATAAAGAACAATAATATCCCAGGGAAGTCTTTCATTCAATAATAAATAATTTTATTTACCAACATATTTATTACCACATTTTTTTATATGCAACATGAAATCAAGAACCTAAACCAACAACCATATGTTTACCCTAGGTTATTTATTTTCATGTCACCCTTAAGTAAAATTATAAGTTGTGGGGAATCATAACCAATAACATTAAAATGTTGAGTTCCCCTTATTATAATTATTTATAAATTTCTCCTTTGATTATGAATATTTTATGTGTATTTATTTATTTTTTAAACAAAATAAATATTTTATGAACCTAATGGGTTGAGTATGAAAAAAATGGATTCAATATAATCATATGACAAAAGATTATGGTGATGGAGTAAAATTATTCATCAAGTTTTCAGTAAAGCATGCATACTACCATTCTAAAATCATTTGTCTATTTTTTCATTATTATTATTCAAAAAAAATAAGTCTATAAGAGTTGTAAGTATATTTAATTTTTCATGGAATAGATCATAACTATAAATTTTGTACTAAACATAGAGAAAAAATGAATGTGCACACCAATTGGAATGATACTCTAGTTTATGGATCATTTGATATGAATACCTATGTAAATGATAATGGATATTGTATTAAATAAATTAAAATAATAATTGAATATGACCTTCATGATTGTAAATTTTTTTTGAGAAGTTAAATAGCTATTCTAAGAGATTATTGTATACCGGTTGTACTAAATACACAAAATTATCTGCTTCATTGAAGTTATATAATTTGAAAGATGGCGGTGGATGGAGTTACACTGGCTTTATAGAACTAGTTGGTCTCCTGAATGATATGCTACTAGAACAAAATTAACTTACTTATAAAACATATGATGATAATTTAATTCTATTTTCAATGGGAGTAATCTCTAAAAATATATATGATTGTCTAAATTATTAAAAATTATTTCATAAGGACTATTAATCACTCATTAAATACCCTAAGTGTGGCATAAATTGATACAAAAAATATGAATCAAGTCCTATGAAAGTTGTATGGTACTTTTTTATAATTCCATAGATTAGAAGATTATATATATGTGAGGAAACTAAAAGATAATTGACATGAAATAAAGATACAATAATTAAATATCGAAAAGTACATCATTTAGAAAACTATCCTTATTGGAATGAAATTGATTATGAGTATACTAAATTATGAAATGATTCAAGAAAATTCCATCTTGTATTATCTATAGATGTAATAAATCCTTTCAGTGTATAGATTAATAATCATAGTTCATGACCAATTATATCGGTAAATTATATTTTTAGTCCATGGTTATGTGTGAAGTGCAAAAACATAATGTTTTCTCTGCTTATATTGGGACCAAAACAACCTGGTAATGATATTTATGTCTAATTGGAATTGTGGATTGAATATTAGAAATTGATGTGGTATAAAGGTGTTATAATTTAGGTTTCTCATAGAAGTGAAAAATTCACATTGATATCCACATTGTAAGGGATAATAAACGAATTTACTTCTTATGGAAATTTTTTAGGCTATAACATTAAAGGAATATTGGGTTGTACCATTTGTGAAGAATGAACTCACTCAGTTTTGTTTAAACATTCCTCAAGGATTGTGTTTTTAGGAAATCAATTTTTTTCCTCAATGAAATAAATACTAGTCTTTGATGTCAAAAATCTATGAGAATTCTGAACAAGGTACAACACTATATCCACTAATGGGTGATTAAATGTTTGATAAAGTAAAATATCTTAACACTGTTTTTGGTAAACCATTTTCTTGATATCATTCATGTATAAAAACATTTATTTGATAGTTCTATTATAATGTTTCTAAATGATCCTGAAAAAAAATATGGAATCAAGGATTTGTTGCACATGATTAACATGGGTATAAGGGGAGAGTTGGCAATGATGAAGGGTAAAAGTCATAATTTTCTTCCTCCATTGGATTACACTCTATCTAGAAAAGAAAATTTTTAATTTTTAATTTTCATTAATGGTTTAAAAGTTCCAAAGGTGTATTCATCAAATATCAAGAATGTAATGTAAATAAACAATTTGAAGCTACAAGGACTAAAATCATATGAATTCCATGTTTTGATACAAGATTTTATTCCCATCCCTTTACATTACATTCATTCTAAAAATTTATGACATACATTAACCAAAATATTCTTATCTTTCAAATCTATATGAAGTAAAGTTATACACCCAGTAAAGTTTCCAATAATGAATAAGGAGGATGCAGTTTTATTATGTGAATTAGAGTGGTTCTTAACACCATCATTATTTGATATAATGGTTCACCTAATGGTTCATGTCAAAAATCGTCCCCCAGGGCCCATTCCATGACTACCCCAATCCGAAATCCAATAGGACATGGACTGGAGACTGACACCAAGTAGGCATATTCCATAAATGAGAGTAATTTTCCTAAGTAACGGTACACATGTAGCCATCTCCAAGACCAAAACACTGAAACAGAAAACTCTAAGTAAACAAGAATGTGTAACACTAAGATACCAAAGACAGAGTATGATAATAAAAAAAATCAAAATAAGTAAACAGAGCTAGAATAGAGTCCCAATGAAAAGGAAAAGTACAAGCTCCTGAAACTCGTCCACAGAAAACCCTACCTGAAGGGTTGGTGTAGAAACAACTATATGAAGTCGCTGAAGCACACCTTGTCTATCGAGCCTCTCTCAAAGAACCACCTAGCTCCAGTCCACCATAGAATTCATCAAAGAATTGATCTTCTTCACAAGACACGACACGTGTGGGCATATCCCCTGTAGGGGTGAGTAAAACAATACTCAGTAGGGACCAAAAAACCACAAAGTAAAATACCACTAAGAAGTACACAAAGTATACCACAAAGGAACACATGACTTATGACACAAAGGAAACACATGAAGTATACCACAATGGAAACACAAGATGTATAATCAACACGGTCATCTCACAAAGGTACAAGTATAAAACATGAAGAGAAGGATTTCACATTGTAATCCACATATCCCTTAGTCTCTGTGACACTAGAAGTGTTGGTGGTTCATTGAGAATTGATGGATCATGGAGCTTCGATGGTATATAGAGCATCGATGGCACACAGAGTGTCAGTGGAACATGGAGCATCGATGGTGCCTGGAGTGGTGATGGTGTTCAGGGCGTCAATGTTGCCCGAAGCATCGATGACACACATATCATCGATTGTGCACATAGAATCAATGGAACACGAAGAATCAGTGGCGCACAGAGCATTGATAGTGCATAGAGTGTCAATGGGTCAAGAATCCCTTAAGTCATGTAGTCACTAAGATTACATAGTCATAGCCAGCCGCAAGATTTCGTTCATAGTGCACTTGTTCCAGGAGAACCTACTCCTCAAGCCATTTGGTCATATGAAATTTTTTACAAAAACTTACTTAGAGTATCACAAAAGGGATGCCTATTCACAAGGGTCCCAACACAACAAATGACTCACCAAATGAACACACGATTTGAAAGATATGACACATTTAGCAAAAAGGGTCTGATTTGGTTTGGGTCTCATCTGACCTAGTCTGGACGACCTGACCCAGTTTGGCCGCCCTGACCCGACCCGGTCGGTATGGTCTGGCCTAAAATGACCCAGCTCGATGGTCCTGGCCTGAACTAGCCCAACATGATGGGCCTGACCTGAACTAGCCCGACCCGATGGGCCTGGCCCATTGGGTAGCCGGACTGCAAGGTCCAGCCCGATGGGTCACCAGAGTGGCCTGGTTTACCCAGCCCGGCCCTCCCTATATGGGCTAGATCTTTCAGCACATAGCTAGACCATGCACTGCCTTTCAATGTATCTACTGCGTTCAACATGTACGACACCGCACCCTGACCCGCTTCCCTGTGGCTTCTTCCACCGCGGGTTCCATGTGGATCCTACCTGCATGACGCCCCCTATCACCACATCCCCGTCGCCGCCTACAGCCTCCCCGCCATTATGGGAACCCACCAACATAGCCTTCGAGCCATGTCCCACTACAGTTTCCATCGCGACCTCCTTCTAGGACTTCTCTCTGCCACTCCTGGACTGCACTGCCGTGGGCTCCTCCTTCAGCGTAGTCCCACTGGTCCGCAACTTTGTGCCCGACCAGAACCCATCCTCCCACTGGGACGCGCACTGCCCTCACTATTGTCCACCCTACCAGTGGTCCTCCATTCATCGTACACTCCTCCATAAGCCACCTCCATATTGCTTCACTCTTATCTCACCTTCGCAATGCTGTCACATATCACAATTGTCGGTCTCAAATTGTTCCGTTATGGATCTTTGGTGTAACGATCGATCATTCGTGTAGAGTTTCAAAGGGTGAAGAACAGGTGAATAATGTGATATATTTAGTGGGGAGCGATTAAGCATATGAACACCCAAAGAATAGATCATGGCCTTGTTTGTTCGGCCTTTATCCGTTTATGTTACCAGGATCATGAAAAAACCAACAACAGAATAATAACCAAGATCTATTCAATTTAATCCTACAATAATTATCCACCCCGCAAGAATGATCGAATAGAGGATCAACCTATCCATGGGTTGGTCCATGTTATTCTTTTGATTCTAAGAAGGGGAAAAAATCAAAAAGAGATTGACACCCTACCTCAATGATTAGACCATTCATTGATGAAGAACAGAGGTCTGTGTTGTCGACGATTCTCGATCCGCTGGCGTTTGTCATCAGGAGAGAGATTCCTTCTACTTTCCTCAAGGGAGTTATAGGGTTATGACGATAACCCTTAATTCCTTTGACATGGATTATTGAAAAATAAAAATGCTGCTACGTCAACACGTAACATTCAATAAAATATTTTTATTAGAAATTTTAATGACGTCTACACCCAAAATCTAACTTTCAATCTCGACCCGCGTCAGTCAAGGTTAGGCCCCACCTAAGGAAAACACCACCTTATGAACTAAATAGTGGTATCCGATTTACTATACAACTTATATTTTATATGTTATTAGGATTTCAAAATAAAATAATTTTTATTTAATTATTTTATTTACGGTAACACCCCTGGTGACTTTTTCTATTGATGACCCACACCAACCAATGTTATGTCATGCCTAGGGTAAAGACACTACTTTGAGCTCAATGGTTCCATCATATTTATGATCCAAACACTCATTTAGGAGTTATTTCACTTTTTTAGAAAAGTCACATGTGCATGCTATTAAAAACTTAACATTTTTCAAACAATTGTTCCTGGTACCCCAGTCCTCAGAATCGTATGTTGTCTTAGTGCCTATTCTCAAAATTATCCCAAATAATTTCTAAAAATAAAATCAAGAAAATACGAGTCATTATGGTTAATTTTCTTAGAGAGGTTCAACTTTATAGTATAATCCATTATATATGGATATACCCTATATAATAGTATAAAAATATTTTGAATGGGTACATCATGAATCAAAGTCGGCCAAAATGTTATATTACACAATGATATATTGTTGAAGAAGCTATGCAATTATGTACTAATTACCTATAATATGTTGATCGCATCGGTATCCCAAATTCTCATCACAACAGACACCTTATGGGAGAAGTGATTTCTAGAAGAGGTGTTGTTACAGTTACCATCACAGAGTTGGAGAAATATCACCTTTACATTTTATATAATAGTGAATATATTGATCCATACATTGAATCTCAAAAATAAATTCTTAGTCATTTTAATCCATAAAGGGATAGAGTATGGATATGAAATACACATAATCAACGGTTTATAGGATGGTTCTGTGATCATATTTATAAGGAGTTATATAAAAATTTAAAATCAATTGATGAAAAAATTTGATGGCTAGCCAGGGGACCAAACTAAAATGTTATATATTACACTAGTTTTGTAATTAATGGTTATATTTTCTATAGAAAAGAACATGATAACCACAATGCGATGAAAAATAATAGAGTTACTCCTATGGTGGAAATGATGCATATATTGGGTTCCAAGAATATAGATACAATTTTTGAAAATTTGTCATATTTCAGAACAATCAAAGAAATATTTGAGTTATATTATACAACATTTCAAGTTCCAATTATCCATTAAAAATGGGATAATAATAGGATCACAATTAATGTTGATTAATTGGGATTCATGAAAAAGAATTTCATTTTGGAAGTGGAAAAGGATGAACCATTCATAATTGAATTATAATCACTACATGTATTTTATGTATCAGATCTAGTAAACAATAATTGGTCAATTTTCCCATTGGAGACTACAAAAAATGTTGTGTTAGATGAAAATTAAATTTAGGATGACTCTTTTATTGGGAGATCACAATAATTTCATGGCAGTCCCAATTTACACAATATTTTGTATGTTAGAGAGGACTACAAAGAGGGGATTCAAATTCTCGATATATGATACAAATACCTTCAAAATTTAAAGAAAATAAAGATATCTCAATGATCGGGTAAAAGTTTTTTCAATATAATTTTATTTTACTCATAATATTATACGTTCTCTACTAAATTAATTTAATCAAAATTGAATGATTGAATACTCATGCAAAAAATGACTTATGCACAGGATGATGTTACCAATCTTGGGGAAGAACATAATGTTGATGCTGAAATTTCAGAATTATTTGGGGATCCAAAAAATTTCAATGAAAAAAACAAGAATGATGCAGCATCACTATTTTGACTAAAATTATCAAGGAAAAATGCAAGGGTATAAAATTTGCGGTTGTATGGAATCAACATGACCAACCTGTTGGCCCCAAAAAATTAATGTTTATTTGTTCTTTTTGGAGTCAGAATGAGAATGAATATTCCAATTGATATCGATCCATAATTCCACATCTATCCTATAACAAAGGAAACCTTTGGGTAGATATTAAGGTAATTTTATAGTATACATCCTCTATTTTACCAAAAAATTATGTAATCAAATGATGATTTATTTTTCATTATCTATTGTAGAGTTTGTTTACTTTAGATGATTTTAGTAAGAAATATGTATTAATAGCCATTGGAAAATCTCATATAGGATTCCAAAATATTCTTTTCAAGTTTCATCTTAGGTATGCTGAGGGGAAAGTAATTCCCAACCCACCAGTTACTTATGAACACATTATAAATCATGAAACATGGAATTATTTCACCAGTCCTCACAATGAAGAATCATTTAAGGTGCATTATAATTGATAATATATTATTTTAAATTTTCTATTTTATCCTATATCATTATAAATTGTTAATTTATGAAATAGAAAAGGATTGATGAAAATAAACAATGGGTATAAAAACCAATTTACCTATATCAAAAAGAATGAATGGGGTACACCTCACTAGAGAAGAAAATGGTATGCATTTTAAACCAATAATAAACTTTTTATGTGATGTGAAACAATATATGTTCCTTTATTTATATATATATTTATGAATCAAAATCTGAATCCACTTCCATACCACATCATGTGATATGGATGGAGGCCCCTATAATTAAGAAGGGTAAACTAGTTGATGAAAATATAAAATAATTATGGGAAACATTTATAAGTATGAAATAGTAGTAATTTATTATGATTTATAACAATATTATATAAAAATATATATTTATATTCATATTTTTTAATACATTTTAGACATAAGAATCAGTAGTGACTATAATGGAAGAAAAACTACTTTTAGTAGCTTTGAATCAATGAGAACAATATGGCTATCTCAGAGGTGTAGGTTTTATAGTGTCTCCTCAAAAATATTTTGTGAATAAAAATCCATAAGAATATAAATATGAGATGATGAATTTTTTTTTGGAAAAAATAAATGATTTTCAATATATTATTGTCTAATCTAGTTTGGTAGACCAATATATGTGAAATGATCAAAGCAAAATAGAAATGGAACAAATATTAGAACATGAACAACCAAATGTAACCGCTAGCTTTGAGGCTATTCATTCCCCTCAGCCACATAAATTACCCAAGGTAATCATTTTTTTCACTAATCTTTCCCATAAATATGAATTAAACAAATTAAGATAATATTATATTACTAAAATTATACAGGGTAAAGTTGTTTGTGATTTCTATCAATCAATACTCACACACTGTGTTATTACGATGGGTATGGTGTATAATATCTTGGGAGACATTCTACACAAAAAAATAACTCCCAAAAGGTCACATGAGAGTGGGATTTGAAGTATCTCATGATCTGAGCACTGAGTTTCTTATTCTACTAGATGATTCAGATATTACAATGGTCAATTATGATATTGGAACTTTCATATCACGACATTATAATCTTATAAAGATACATGAGGTATGTATTTATTTATTTTTTCAAATAAAAAACCTATAACATTTGATGATTTTTTTTTTCTGTTGTGAGGTATGGTATTACATAAGGATTAAACGACGAGGAAACATAGGTTTTGATCAAGACAATCCAATGAATTTACCAAGAAAACAAAAAGAACTTCCAATAGTACCTTCTCCCCACTAGTTCCACCAAAAAATATATTATCATTACAACCTCATACATACACCACATTAAAAGATTAAGATGTTTCCTAAATTCCATATGAAGAATAAATATTTTAAAGTTTCATTACAGATGTGATTGGTCTCAAGATTATAGATGAGATTCTTAAGTACGAATGATCGGGAGTCACAATTGTGAATATGTATATAAGGTACATTTTGATAATATTTTTATCCAAACAATGATCTAATATGTTCATTAAAGTTAATAACTATTCACATTTTCTATAGGAATTTATATTAATACTATATAAATGGAATATCATGTGAAGAATGATTTGGATTCATTAATACCTATATTGTTTCTATGGACAAAATTAATTTATATTTGAAAGAAATTGATAAGAAAAATGATGAGCTAAATGAGGAATTTAAGAGAAAATAAAAGGTGTTTGACACTTTTGATTCCTATAATATAGGGGTAAAACTTTGAAATCTAATCATATAAAATATTTTTTTTATTTCTTTCATTATTTTTTTATAAAGCACTAGATGGTGATTGTAATCAATTTTGATACCCCGAATATTTATTTTTTGGACCCAATACATGTAATTCCATCAAAAAGGCCACGCATGATGTGTATTGTGAATTTATAATGCACTAAAATCAACTTTTTATAGATAAAATATTAATTATATGTTTTAATAAGAATTTTGTTACGATAGAGTGATATGTAAATATAGGTTAAATCTTGGTATGAGGTGGGTGAATTAAAATAAGAAGCCCATGGATTACTTTAAATGGAAAGAGATCAAGGTATATATAGAAATATTCAACTATCAAAAGATATTTCAAAACAATTTACTTATTTTGGTCATTTTTCTGCAGTTTCCAAAGCAAGTTAACAACAACGATTATAGATGATATGTTTTCAAATTTATAAAAGATACCATATACCATTATTACACTAGAATCCCCGAACATGTAATTTCTAAAGGTAGTTAGAATTTCATTAAAAACATTTCTTGATAATTTTTTTTATATTTTCTCAGAAATACCAAGATTTATAACAATCTACATACTCAAAAGAAGAAGTAAATTTGTTTATATATGAGTGGGTGATGTAAATGGTGTCAGAATTGTTTTCGAAATCAAATTTAGGTGATTACCTAATATGATTGTGATCTTACGTGAGATATAACATTAAAAATATATTTTGGGACAAAATAATTAGTATTAGAATACTTATATATTATTTTTGATCTATTTTTCAAGGATAATTATAATTGAGGGAATCAATTTGTTTAGAAATTAATGGGAAGAATACATGGTATTTGAATTTATACAAAAATCGTGAACACGTTACTTCTTACTACTTATTTAGTTATTTTTCTCATCATTTTTTTTTGTTAATTTAATTATTATTTTTATTTGATACATATTTTGTTAAATTTATATATTAATTTAAAACGTACATCACATGCTGAAAAGAAAGAAAAAAAATTCATACTATTTTTGATACTTTAGACAACGATCCACAAGCAAATTTTGATGTGTAGTAATTGAATTCACATTAATCCGACACATGATATGGCTGATATGAATCAAAGCGTATGATTTCAATAAAAAAGTGTCATTTTTAGTTTGAAACATGTTTCACATAGCCAAAATTGAGAAAAATAGATTATATTTTTTTTCAAATTTTATGAAAATGATCCATATTTTATTTTTAATGTGTAGGAATTGAACGTATTCCAATATGACACATGATGTGGTTGGTATGACTTGAAGTATGTGTTTTTAATATAAAAGTGTCATTTAATTTTAAATGTGTTTCACATAGAAAAAATGAAGAAACTAGATTGTATTGTTTTGAAAATTTAGGAAAATAATCCACAATTCGTTTATTATGTGTAGGAATTTACTGCAAGTCAATCTAACACCCAATTCAGTCTGTATGATGTGAAGTATGTGTTTTTAATATAAAAGTTTCATTTTAGTTTAAAAAATACATCAAATATCCAGAACTAAGAAAATGAACTAGGATTGTTTGAAAACATTAGGAAAATGAACCATAATTCATTTTTTTATGTGAATGAATTGACGTCACTTAAATCTGAGACATAATGTGATTGATATGACTCAAAGTGTGTGTTTTTAATATAAAGTTTCCATTTTAGTTTAAAATGTGTGTCACATTTACAAAACCAAGAAAATACTAATAGATTGTTTTTAACATTTATAAAATTGATCCATAATTCATTTTTCGTATGTAAGAATTTACCTCATGCCAATCCGACACATGATGTGATTGATATGAATTGAAATATGTGTTTTCAATATAAAACTATAATTTTAGTTTAAAACACAACACATATATAGAAACAATAAAACTATCTTGTATTTTTTCAAACTTTATGAAAATGGTCGATTATTCATTGTTGACCTATAAGAATCAAACACATTTCAATAAAATGCCTTATACGGTCGGTATGACTCAAAGTGCATGTTTTCTATAAAAGTGACATTTTTTTTAAAACATGCGTCCAATAGTCAAAACTAAGAAAATGAGCTCGTATTTTTTTAAAATTTAGGAAAATAGCCCATAATTCATTTTTTACATGTATGAATCGACTGAACATCAATGCAACACACGATGTGACCAATATGACTTAAAGTACATTTTTTCAATATAAAGGTTTAATCTTAGTTTAAAACATGTTCCACATCACTATAACTAAGAAAAAAAGATCACATTGTTTTTAAAATTTAATAAAATAATCCATAATTCATTTTCCACATGTAGGAATTAACCACACTCCAATCTGACACACGATGTGGTTGATACGACTTGAAGTACATGTTTTAAATATAAAACTTTCATTTTAGTTTAAAATGAAACACATATCCAAAACTGAGAAAATAATATCATATTGTTTTAAAACATTAGGAAAATGGTCCATAATTCATTTATGAGTTGTAGGAATTGACCACATATCAATCCAACACCTAATGTGGTTAGTATGACTCAAAATGTGTGTTTTTAGTACAAAAGTGTTATTTTTATTTAAAACATGCATCAAATATCCAAAACCAATAAATGATCTTAGATTGTATTCAAAATTTAGTAAATGGTCAATAATTTATTTTTGAGGTGTTATAATTGACCACACATAAATCCAACACACTAGGTGACCGATATGAATAAAAGTGCATATTTTCAACAGAAAGGTTTCATTTTAGTTTAAAACACATGTCACATCACCAAAACTAATAAAATGAGTTCATATTATTTTTAAAAATTTATAAAAACTATGAATAAATCATTTTTCACGTATAGAAACTCACCTCATATCAATTTGACACCTGATGTGGTCAATATGACTCGAAGTGGGTGTTTTAAATATGAAAGTTCAATTTTAGTTTAAAACACGCATCAAATATCCAAAACCAATAAAAAGAGCTCATATTGTTTCAAAATTTAGTAAAAAAGTTCATAATTCATTTTTAATATATATGAATAGGCCTAAAATCAATCCAACAAATGATGTGACCAATATTACTCAAAATGTGTGTTTGCAATATAAAGATGTCATTGTAGTTTAAAACACATGTCACTAGACAAAATTGAGAAAATGAGCTCATATTATTTTCAAACTTTATAAAAATGACCCCTAATTAATTTATGACATATGGAAATTTACCACATGTCAATCCGACATAAGATGTGGTTGGTATGACTCTAAGTGCATGTTTTCTATATATAAGTTCCATTTTAGTTTAGAATGTGCATCAAATCACCAAAATTAAGAAAATGAGATTAAATTGTTTTCTTATTATTTTAACTACTTTCAATTAAATAATTTCCTTATCATTTTTCCTATATATTTATTTTGATAACTTTCACTGAGATAATTCTGGAAGACGAATAAGAAATGGTGTGAAAATTGAAGGCTTGTTCTCAAAAAGAAAGTTCTCTTTAAATGTCTCCCATTCATAGTGAGTTTTTATCACCAAATATGAGATATAATTTAAGAGAAAATAATTTTGAGAAAAAAAAGAAATTGTTTCATGTGTAAGAATAAAACTCAACTCAATCTGATACAATGTGTTCCTGTTATGAATCAAATTATATGTTTTATTTAAAAATTGACACTTTGTTTTTAATTTATTTATTTATATTATTACTAATGAAATAATTATTTTTTTTATATAGGTGAATTATTTTACTCGAGATGGGGTGGTATTTTCATATACCAATAGAATTAATGGGGGTTGATCAACCCAGATAAAGGTACATTGACATTTTTTAATGTCTCTGATAATTTTTACTTACTCATGTAATTGCACAAACCATTGCTTGAAATGTCTATAATATAGTTTTTATTGTATTTGTGTTGTAAATATTATTTCAACTAATTTTTTATTTTATTCTATATTTTATCCTATGTTTAATGTTTTTGTTTCTACAGCATTCTATAATTTTAATACCACACTACAGTAGTATGTCTTTTATTAGTTCTAGGAAAATCAGCGATTAAGGGATAATTTATTAGTACAATGAAAAGCTATAATAAATGGATCCTTTATCAACAATAAACTAGAAATGATAATGTACAAGGAGTTTTTATCATTCTCCCATTATAATTGATTTTTCTATGCTAATAATGGCCTATTTTATCACTTTTAAAGGCCTTATATGTAGTAGTTTTTGTTACCATGTTAAATTTAATAACTTAATCAATTAAGTTCATGTCATAAGTTTTTATGATATTTGATTTATATGTACAAAATGACTTCAGTTAGTTGACTAAGGTAAAAGAGTTCATTTTCACATTATCTCCAGAGTAATAATCATTAAATAATTTTCATTTTTAAACATTACTTATAGTTTTAAAACAAACTAATAAATATGGTTATGAAAAATGATCCACGTTACAATCATAGAGATGGTAAGCCGTACGTACACTTGAGTAA
The DNA here is from genome assembly GCA_963277665.1 of Viscum album. Classification (NCBI taxonomy): domain Eukaryota; kingdom Viridiplantae; phylum Streptophyta; class Magnoliopsida; order Santalales; family Viscaceae; genus Viscum; species Viscum album. The sequence goes on from OY728120.1 coordinate 1,122,366,053, forward strand.
TGTTTCCATTTTTCAAAGATCATATTGTAAAGAAGGTAAGTGTTATATTTTCTTTATATAATGATAATTATATTTTAAATACCATATTATTTCTTTAAATAAACTTATATATATCATACATGTGATGTAGTGATTGAAAATGAATCACATCACTTTGTGGAGGTGGTAGTCCGTATATACACATAAACGACATTATCATTTTTTAATGGATGGAAATTTAAGAAATTAGATGATATATTATCTATTAATAATGATAAATGTGACATGAATATCATATATAAATATTAAATCCATTATTATAACTTGTCTTGAAAGGCAGTGATGGAAACAAATTATATCGGTTCGTAAGGTGGTAGTCATCCATACACACGAATGACAGTTTCATTTCCCAATTGATGGAAGAAGAGATGGATATAGAGTATTAAATTAAAATTAAAAAATATTAGTATATTTAATATATTAGTTTTATTATTTTATCTGGTTTTAATAATATTTAAATGTGGTATTTGAAGAAATTAAACAAAATATTCTGTTAAAAGCTATATAGTTTCTTCGAAAAATCTCATTTTCTTTACACCTTAAGCACTATAAGGATGGTATTGTGACCAAAATAATACCTATATAATGTGGCAAGGTATTATATTAATGTATTTGGGTAGTTCTTGGCTGTAACAAATGATTATTTAAGTGCAAAAAAAAAAGACGCGTGTAGGTTCCCTTTTATAAGTGAGGGAAGGGAATTCTCAGAATTTCTTAAAGTATTAAATTAATATAAATTAATTTTCCTATTAAAATGGATATAAGTTGATATAATTAAAAAATAAATTTTTTATGGGTTAAAATAATATCATTAAATAAAAATTAGACAATTTTAGGTGATGTTTCCACCCTAATCTTTTTTTAACCCTATGTTAACCCTTTTTGATAATTATCATGATAATAATATTTTTATTCTTTATGGGTAAATATATTTACTATAAAAGGAAAATTGGAAAATAAATTGTCCATGTTTGATATTTTTCACAATATCCCAATCACTTGGCTAAAGATAACATTTTAAGGAAATAAAAATATAATTTATTATAAAACAACATCAATGTCATTTTTTCCACTATTAATTTAATTTGACATTGAAAACAACATAGAAAAAGTGAATTAAAATATAATAAATTAAAACATATTCAATATGATATTTTATCTAAAAAAATTTTGGAACATAAAAATTCTTTCATATTATATTACTCTTAATATTTTTAGAATTATTTACTCAATATTTTTATTAATTAAATATATACCATGTTGGCGTTGCGTATGCCTTTAAGGTAACTATTTCATCTCTAAAAATTAGAAGTAAATTTATATAATAAAAAATATTTATATTTAAAATTATTATTTATAATTTAACATAATTTATTTTTATCCTTTTCACAAAATATTATAGAAATTAAAAGTTAGAAAGTGACATTTTTGACTTTACCTTTTACTTAATTATTATAAATGTCAAAATCAAAGAAATATGGCACTAAGATTCCATATTTTCAAAATTTGGATGGAAATAGAATATAGAAATTATCTAATAGGATAAATCCAAGTGTAAGGGCGATATTTTTAGTCCTTATTATATTTTTTTAACCATAATTACTCGATTTAACCTTACCGTGGCGATAATTATTTACTACGATTACTATTCATAACGACCAAAAATAAAAAGGAACATATTTAAAAAATTTTGAACTCCCGATTTAAAATATGGAATAAATTTTCCAAGATTCAATTTACTTAAGTGTCATAAGTTAATTTAAAATTAAACACCCAAAGCGTGATAAAAAACAATTTTTCATAAAAATGCATTTTTCAAGGAAATTATGATTTTACATTTACGCCATGACTAGTAATATCCATTATATGAATTTAAATTAATATATATAGATAAATAATATATAAATTTAATTTCAATCATTACTCATTAGGGTTTATTTTAATTAATTAAAAGGTAAAAACATTATGCATTTAAAAATAGTTTCAAGAAAAAAAATGATTTTTAAGCATAAAAATATATTTATACCAAAATCATGAAAATTTCCAACTAAAATGAAATTAATTAGATTATTATAATTAAAATGTATTATATTTAACTTTAATACCAAATTAAAAATATAATTAAACTTTTAAATTAGTTTATTTCATGAAAATAAATAATACTTTTTCAAAAATTGATATTTTTCACTGTTCACTTAAAAACCAATATTTTCAGAAAAATACAAAAAATTCACCCTAAAATAATTTTGGTATTCTATTTTTTTAAATTATGTTATTTTTATCAAATAAAGTTTCATTTTTTCTGAAATTAATTAATATAATTTCTTATAAAAAGTAATAAAAACCATATTTGATGAAAACATATTTTTTGAAGAATAAAATGACATTATTAAAAATTTAGTGCATATTTCATAATAATTAATAAATACATTTGTATTATGTAGGAAATTTATATATTTTTCACAATTAATTCAATCCTATTCATACTCACCAATTCAATGACTAGGTTATAACTATAATATTTAATTAATAATATTTTGTGGTTCGTTTAGGTTCGGTGTTGCTTGTCATATATGCTATCGAAAATAATGTTCTTTTAAAATCTGGGGGTGTGAAACAAACCATATCGATCTTATCTATTGTTCTATTAACCACATCATGACTAAGAACTTATGACCCCCAACCTCAATCCATCAGAATTGTGAACAATACGATCATCTATAGAACACCTCAAATGGTGCCATGCCAATGGATGGGTGGTAGCTATTATTATAAGTCAAATCCCCCAAAGGAATGTTCTTTACCCACGATTAGATGAAATCCAAAATGAAAGTACACAATATATCTGCTAGTATATGGATAGTACACTATCTCTACCCATGAGTCCAGGGATGAAGAATAGTTTTAAGGTACAACTGAGAGCCAAAATCATGATACAATCATCTCCCTATTTATGAGGTAAAATGAGGATCTTGATAAAAAATGGTGGTCCTTGGAACCACGAGAAGCCTAACCATATCATCCATATACAACCTTTCTAGAATATACATGATAATTGACTCCCAAATTTCTAGGAAATATGAATAATTTTTCAGATAGTACATGGACACTCAAACAACATTAGATCCACCCTAGTCTTGGGGTAACCTGGTGATGGAATCCATAAAACAATTCATCCTAATTATACTTAGATACATCCAAGGACTGAAAAATCCTATAGTAAATCAGTTCTAATATTTCACCTACTGAACAACCAAACACCATAAAATAAACTCTTGTACTTATCACTTCATCCTAGGTGACCAAAGATGCCTCCTAAATATATGATATATTACACACCTAAATTTATAAATAAGGGTGAGTCGTGAAAATCATGGAGGAATAATTTATGCATCACCAATGAAATGAAAATAATCCCCCAAAAAATTATCTGGTTTTGACTATCCTTTGATCACCCCTTTGGAGCATCATCATATCAACACAGTCTCACATCACCTCCAACTCTGAGTCTCCCCATTGAGACTCCTCCACCTGTCAAATAAAATATGATTCTATATTATGATAAATAAAAAATACACCACTAACTTCCTCTATATTGAGATGAATTACCACAAGCTCATAAAAACCTCTCTAAGATTTACTATAATCATGAACAACATCTCTTCATGACTTCTAGCCTAGCGCATTAGCCACAACATTTACCTTCCTCAGGTTTTAAGAGATCTCAAAATCATAATATTTGAGAATATCCATTAATATCTGTTACTGAAGATCCTTATTCCATTGAGATCAGATGTACTTTAGGCACTTTTTATCTATGAAGACCATAAAGCACTCACTGTTGAGGTAATGTTGCCAAAATTTTAGGGGAAACACTACTCTTTCCAACTCTAGATCATGAGTGGTATAGTTTTACTTGTGGGGACACAAATAGCTATACCCATAAGAGGTCACTTCCCCTTTGTTACAACAAGATTCATCCTAATACTATATTATAAAAATAAAAACAAATATCACAAACATCACCCCTTCCTTATGAAACCAAATAAATAAAGGACTAATCAACCACTTCTTCTGGTAGTTGAATGTTTTCTGTAACTGATCATTCTGGATAAAAATCCTACTCCTTTCAAGTCAAGACGTTTAATGAGGATTAAATCTATGAGAAATCAGACAAAAACCTTTGATAATAGACTAAAATACCAAAGAAGCTGTGAACGTCTTCCACATTCTTAGGTTCCTCCCAAGAAACAACTACCTCTAGCTTTGATGGATCCACAACCAGAACCTACTAAGACACCGTGTTCCCAAGGAAATTCAATTCTCGCGTCCAAAATTTTTACTTGAATAACTTCCAATATAGTTTGTGGTATTAAAGGACATGAAGGAAAAATATGAGATGATCGACATACTCCTATTTTAATCTTGAATAGATAAGGATGTTGTCGATAAAAACAACCATGAACTTGTTTAGGAATTCATAGAACATAGAGTTTATGAGTCCCATGAACACTACCAATACATTTGTGACATTAAAAAACATTAACACAAACTCAAAGTTCTAATACCTAGATAGTCTTTAGGATATCCTCATCCATTAACCTAATATGAGGATATCTAGATTTTAGGTCAATCTTCAAAAACTATCTAGCTCCCTTCAGATGATCAAAAAAATAATCTATCCTTTGATGGGGGTAATAGTTCTTGACTGTAACCTGGTTCAACCTTTAATAGTCTAAGAATAACCTCAAAATAACACCATCCTTCTTTGAAAATATAATTGGAGTACCACATGAGAAAAGATGGTTTAGATGAATCCCTACTAAATCATATCATCATCATGGAGCCTCAAATCTCGCAACTCCATGGGTTACATCCGATAAGGAGCCATGAAAATCGGTGATGCACCCGATTATAAATCTATTAAAAAATTATCCTCACACCAAAGGGTTAGTGTCACAACCTCATTCGGGAAAACATAGAGAAACTCCTCAATGAACTTAGGTACATACACCACTTGGGATTCCACTAATATCTCTAATAACTGAGACAAAATTGGTTCCACCCACATACCATCGACTTGATAGCCCCCATATTCCAATGAACACCACACCCCTAACTTCTATATCAGAGAAAAATCTCTCACTCAAAATAAATCAATGAATTCATGAATGGAATATAACCAATACGTTCCAAGGATAACAACATATGATTTTATCTATAATTAAAATAACCCCCTACCCACTGGTACTATACCACCATCACTTGACATTCTTTGAACACATAAAACAATAAATCCTTATCTCTAAATGGAATAGATAACACAAGGGAAGCTATAAGCCTCTTCACCACCAGTACTAATGTGTGGAAAAAATAATGAGTGAGGAAGAACTGCAGAGCTCCAAAATGAAATAAGGCACAAACTGGGGTAGATGAGAAAATGATCTCACCTTGACCAACCTCTAGACCTAGTGGCGTTGGAACCTTCATCACATGAATTTTTTCATGCTCAAATCGTCTACCTCACTATCGATGGAATATATGATCATTATCAAGTCTAGGCCCTAAAGGATGTGGGCCTTCTCAAGGATGACCTCTATTGACTCTATCAGTCCTCTACTAAGAAAACCTGGTTACCTCTTCTCCTACTACAACTAGAGAGGATCCTGATCACCCAAACTAAACCAACCCCCTAAGTATTCATGCAATATTACCAGTGATTAACATAACCCCCATAGGCATAAAACATAAACAAGAAGCTTGTAGAAAATGATTGGGAACCACTAAACCTAAAAAATCATGAAGCAAGCTATGATGACCAGCTCGCATGCTAATCAGAACCATGAATGCCCTGACATCTATGACCCACGTCTTGAATTTTACCTCCTCAAGATACCTTGCTAGAGCACTTCTCAAGTCTATCCTCCCCAAGAGTGCATCTTATTGATCATCTCTACTTTATTCTACACCACCAAGTACATAGAAATCATAAATAGGGTGACTTTATATTTGATCCTTAGGTGAAATGCCTTCCCCAAATTTCATTATTTAGACTCCTCATCTAAAAAGAGGTTGTGGAAATAGAAAAGGTCCTTAAAATTAACACCTAACTCTCACACACTCAGGCTCCCCTACTGAAGTGAGAGTATCTCCTACCTCTTTGCGACGTTCATCATCGACAATCAGAACTCTAGAAGAAATTCCTTCTAAAATTCAACCAAAGAAACCTCCATATCCCAATGATCAATAAGATACAACATTTACCTGTAAATCTCCACCCCTCAGATAAAACTAACCACTAAAAGAACCCAAATATTATCTCCCTAATAAATAGAGAGTATCTCTTTCCACTTTTCTATCTTCATCATAAAAAAAAGAACTCCAGATAAAATACTTTATGAAAGTTATCCTAAGAACATACACTTCCACTACTGGAAATTTAGGCTATAGCCACGGTTTCAAACTGTGTCTATAATACAAAAAACCATGGCTATAGGTTATAGCCACAATTCAATGAACCGTGGCTGGTATTGGTGTGGCTATAGGCCAACTCCTATAGCCACGATTTAAAACCGTGGATAAATCCTATAGCCACGGTTCAAACCGTGGCTAAATCCCTACAGTTTTAAAACCCTGGCTAAAGCATTATAGCCACGGTTTGAAACCCTGGCAAAAGGTAAAAAAAAAAAGCCTTATAGCCATGGTTTTCCAACTCTGGCTATAGATCAAAGTTTAATAAAAAAACACAATAGGCCCCTGCAGGCCTGCCAGCCCCCCTGCCCCCTGCCAGACCCCTTGTCAGTCCCCCTTGCCCCCTGCCAATCCCCCCTACCCCTTCTAGTCCCCCTGCCCACTGCTAGTCCCACCCTGCCACCCCTTGCCAGTCCCCCCTGCCCCCTACTAGTCCCCCTGCCAGTCCCCCCTGCCCCCTGCCACCCCCTGCTAGTCCCCCTACCCCTGCAAGTCCCCCCTGCCACCCTCTGCCACCCCCCTGACAGTCCCCCATGCCCCTGCTAGTCCCCCTTCCCCCTGCTAGTCTATAGATCAAAGTTCAATAAAAAAACACAGCAGGCCCCTATAGGCCTGCCAGTCCCCCTGCTAGTCCCCCCTGCCCTCCCTGCCCCCTCCCAGTCCCCCCCTGCCCCTGCTAGTCCCCCTGCCCCTACTAGTCCTCCCCTGCCAGCCCCTACCAGTCCCCCCTGCCCCCTGCTAGTCCCCCTGCCAGTCCCCCTGCCCCTACCACCCCCTTCCCCTGAAAGTCCTCCCTACCACCCCTGCCAGTCCCCCCTGCCCCCTGATAGTCCCCCTGCTAGTCCCCCCTGCCAGTCTCCCCCTTCCCCCTGCTAGTCCCCATGCCAGTCCCCCTGCCCCCTTCCACCCCCTGATAGTCCCCCCTGCCCCTGCTAGTCCCCCCTTCCACCCCCTGTCAGTCCCCATACCCCTGCTAGTCCCCCCTGCCCCTGCTAGTCCCCCCTGCCACCCCCTTCCAGTCCCCCTACCCCCTGCTAGTCCCCCTGCCAGCCCCCCTGCCCCCTGCCACCCCCTTCCAGTCCCCCCTGCCAGTCCCCCCTGCCCCTGCTAGCCCCCCTTCCCCTGCTAGTCCCCCCTGCCAGTCCCCCTGCTCTTGCTAGTCCCCCTGCCAGTCCCCCTGCCCCCTGCTAGTCCCCCCTACCACCCCTGCCAGTCCCCCCTGCCCCTGCTAGTCCCCCTGCCAGTCCCCCCTGCCCCCTGACACCCCTGCTAGTCCCCCCTACCCCCTGCTAGTCCCCCCCACCCCGCCACCCCCTTCCAGTCCCCCCTGCCCCTACTAGCCCCCTTGCCAGCCCCCTGACCCCTGCCAGTCCTCCCTTCCAGTCCCCCCTACTCCCTGGTAGTCCTCTTACTCCCTACTAGTCCCCCTGTCAGTCCCCCCTGCCCCTGCTAGTCCCCCTTCCAGTCCCCTGCTAGTCCCCCTTCCCCCTACCACCCCCTGCTAGTCCCCCTACCCCTGCTAGTCCTCCTGCCCCCTGCTAGTCCCCCTACCTTCCACCCCACCCTGTATGTCTCCCCCCTATTTTCCAACAACCGTTTTAAAGATGAAATGAGACAATATGATGTTTGGAATGAAGAGTGAAAACCAATGTTTCCCATGGTTATAGGTGTTAGAGTTATCACTGCTCTTGGTATCAACGATGATGGAAAGCCTAACCATGTCCATTTATTACTTTTAGAGGAAAATAACAAATAATAATTGGTTTCTAGTGCCACTAGTACTTCAAATACGTTGACTGTAATAACAAAGAAACATGTCGGCCATGGTCTCCTAGTCAGGAAATTAATTAAATGGTGGTGGTGATGATGATGCTGGTGATGGAAGAAATAATGGTTTACTTGATGAAGATGAAGTTTTCTCATGAGTTGAGACTCTTTGAAGCATGTGCAATCAACCAGACAATGATTTCTATTAGCGGTTTCTGGATATTCACCTTGAGGACAAGGTGGGTTTTTGTAAGGGCGGAAATGCTAGGAGTGTGGATGTGTGGCTGTCATTTGTGCTTGGCAGGGATGTCATTATGTGGGTGTGGCTGGTGGGATGTCCTAAGGGAAACATTTTCTTTTACTTTTATTATTTACTAGGGGTTAGTAATAGTAGGTAGGGGTGGATGGTTGTTGGGTTGGGGTATTAAATAATGGCGTGGCTAGGAGCCGATCCTTGGGAGGTCTGGGAGGCCCTTTGAGAAGTGGTCATTCTAGGAGAAGTTCTTCTCATCCCTCTTCATTTTATTTTTCATTTTTTTCTTCTTAGTTTGTTGTTAACTCTGTTCTAATTACTTCTACTGGATATAACAACTTCTGCCATATTTTTGTTCTCTTCTTCTTACCTAATCAGTACCATTGTTAGGAAAGAGTCCTAAAACTATTCAAAAGGTGTATTTTTATCACTCATTTAAGTAATATTCTCTAGAAAGATATATGGAACAATTTTTTTTAGAATCAGAATTTACTTTTCATTAAGTGTTGTGAAATGTAGCTGAGGATAGTTTAGTTCGATCATTTGTCCAATGTTTTCAGAAGTGGACTGAACATTGAACTGGATAAAGCACTCGTTAAAGATTCAATTATCACTACGAACCGCTTCATGGTGTCGTCCTAGAGCAAGGAAAAGTCACGGTATGACCGTGGCGTGACCGTGGCGTGACCGCGGCGTGACCACGGCGTGACCGCGACATGACCGCAACATGTTGGCCCAGTCCAACGACATCCGTGGGACAACATCTTCTGGCCAGGAGCGAAGGGAGAGAGAGGAGGCATGGAAACATTCCGGTCATCGCCCCACCGACAGAAATTGTGATTAGTCAGTCTCAACATTGATCACAAGACTCATGGAATACTATCACTGCGAACCGCTGCAGGGTGTCGTCCTAAAGCAGGGCCAAATCACGGTGTGACCGCGGAGTGACCGCGGCGTGACCGCGGCGTGACCGCGGCGTGACCGCGGCGTGAGCACGACGTGACCGCGGCGTGACCGCGGCGTGACCGCGGCGTGACCGCGGCATGACCGCGGCGTGACCGCGGCCTATTGGTTCGGTCCAACGACATCTGCAGTGGAACATCTTCTGGCCAGGAGAAAAGGGAGCGAGAGGAGGCGAGGCAACATTTCGGTCGTCACCCCACCAGTAGAAATTGTGACTAGTCAGTCTCAACATTGATCACAATACTCATGGAATACTATCACTGCGAACCACTACAGGGTGTCGTCCTGGAGTAGGGCCAAATCATGGAGTGACCGCGATGTGACTGCGTCATGACCGCGGCGTGACCAGGCATGCTCGCGGCGTGTTGGCCCAGTCCAACGACATCCGCGGGGCAGCATCTTCCGGCTAGGGAAGGAGTAAAGAAGTGATTTCAAAATTGATGCATGTCGAACCCCAGGAAAAAATACGTAGAAGAAGAAGGTAAATGTGTATCACTTGATCGAGGATTTTTCGACTTTCAGTTTCCCTCAACAGATCTAAAAGGATGATCCTGGAGCATTGGATCGCTCAACCTAAGGCCCGTTACCTTGCGGGTTTATGAATGGAAGCTACAATTTAGTTCTAATGACAAGAAACTTGTGCACAGATCTAGTTTAAGATTCATAGACTTAATTGGGTACTATGGCACTAGGAAATATTATATGATATCGCATTTGTGATTTTCAATCCAATCAGGATGAAATATTCCACTAAAAATGTAATTTTTGGTCATTATGTGTGTGTATTGGTAGAAGTGTATTTAAGTTATACACTAAAAATATGGGACCAACTAAACAATTGAGGTTCAGGATCAACATCAAGCATTTGAAAATTCAGGGCATGTCCTTGTTTTATCCCTAGAGGATCAAGTTCCTGCTAATGATAGGTCTATTATTACTCAAAAGACATCTTATATGTGTTTTATTGATAGAGTCTTTGATTATTCTGTTCTTGGATCATCCCTCCATTATAGAGATTCTTGTATTTCTGTTTCTCCTAACAAGTTGCAAGTGAAGAGTTCTTGGGCTGATATGGAAGAGAAATATCATGCTGCCACTACTGTTTTTCTTTGTAATGAATATCTATCAAGGGGTATAACTGATGAACTTGAAGAAGAATTTGATGATACTCAATCTAAAATGGAATTAGATGTGCAAGCTGACATATATTTCAATTTCTAGAAAGTACAAAGAACAATCTCTTCAATGTATCATAAAGGAAAAGAAAAGAAAGTGGCTACCACTTCAGGGAAATTCAAAAGTAGTATATGTATCATATTGAGTGATGAAATAGTGGATTTCTTCACTAAATTCTAATGTGGGACTGAGAAATAATGTCAACAAAGAGAGGAAGACCACCCCATAGAGGATATGGACCATGCTCATAGTGGATAGAAAATGGATAGTATTTTTTCACCATGTCATGGTAAAACTCGTGGATGTAATGTTTCATTTAAATGGCTTATAAAATAGTGGAATCATGATCATTTTTCAGTCCATAATCGAGTGAATAACAATGAATAGAAGATTCCCAAATCTCTTTGTGGAGAAATATTTAGAGAATTTATGTGAATTAAAGGAATATGTTTGACCATAATAAAACCATACTAAAACCATGTACAAGCCATTCCATCCAAATCATGCTATTCACTTAGTGGTGACTTGGTCATTATGGGAAATTCCATCTTAAAAGTCTAACGGCACTTAAAGGGTGTCTTGGTTCAAACGACCGTTTTAATAAAAAGAGGGAAACCCCCTACAGGGATATAAAAAGAGTTAAGTACGATGTGTGCTTTATGACTAACAATGACATAAAGTATAAAGAAAATATCAATGCAATAATGAGAAGCAAGGTATACCACTGTGAGTTTTCGCAGACAGCGCACCTCCATTGGAGGGGTTTTATTACAAAACCATGACTTATTTATCAAACCAAACAATTATCTTAACTAAAACTTATTCAAGAATTTCAATTTAACTTAAACATGCAGAATTAAGAAGGAAACTAAATGCAATTTAAACATTCTTGAATTAAAGAGGCTAGGAGAGGGACCCTACCTCAACATCAAGGCACGTTTTCTTTTAACGATGAAAACTCGAATCTTCCTTTTTTCCGCTTGCATGCATATGCAACTTCACATATATATAAGGACACCTAGCCCCTATGTACATATTTTCATGGCCAAATACGCACAAGGGAGTCCTTAAATATATTTTTATACTTTCATATACCCATTTACACTTACACATGTATGCATTTTTAATATCCATATATAAGCACACCTAGCCCCAATATATATATTCTTGCTGCCATGAGTGAATATATATAAAGGGGGAAATTATATATGTATATGCCTACCTATGCATACACATGTAAGCCTTCATCAACGACGACTCGAATCCACCTCAATGAAATCTAAAACGCATTGTAAAAATATAAGGAACCCAAAAATCACAAATGCCCTAATTAAAATTGGGCCAAAGAATAAAAATAGAATAAAACTTACCCAAATCCGATGTTGAACTCATTGTCATCGATGGTGGTGGATAGAACTGGCCTCATCATAAGAAACCACCTATAAGAAAATAGTGGGAAAAAATGAGATATAATGACTTCTTATATATATGTGATCAGTGTGTCAACTTTACATGATAAATGATACATGAATCCATAACCAATAATGAACAAATAATATTCAGATTGATATGTACATCCCAATACTAAATAACATGATCATTAATAAACCTCTTTATTTTTCAAACATAACCTTCAATTGCCTATTCAAAAATCAAAAATCACTAAAATATGGGAATAAAGTAAACTTTCATCAGCACTTAAATGTGAAAAATAGAGATTAAACATTGTTCTTAACCTAGGGCACTTGAATAGTGTTGTTAAGGGAGTGCCACAAGATTCTTCATCATCTTGCATGTGTTGTGGTGAATTCAGCCATAGCAGGGGTTGCTGGTTGTGTCTATTGTTGTTCCATACCTTCATCATCATCTTTCATGTGTTGTGTTTTGCTAATATCTTCCATATGCATATTGCAAACTAGATTTTGAACTGCTGCTTTGTCCAACATCTCATCACTGTGTGAAGGTGAGGAGAGTTGATGTTGTTTTGCACTGTTAGTAGTCATAGCAAAGGTGTCTTACAGACCCCCCTGAAGACCACCCCCTGCCCTGCAGACCTCCCCACTCCACCCTGCCCTCTCCCCCTACCCTGTAAACCTCCCCCCTCACCCTCCCCTGCCCCCTCCACCCTGCCCCCTGCCCCCCTCCACCCACACCTTTCCCCCTTCACCTGCCCCCTACCCCCTACTCTGGAGACCTGCCCCTGCCCCTTCCCCCCTCCACCCTCCCCCCTGCCCCCTACCCTGCAGACCTGCCCCCTGCCCCCTCCCCCTTCCCCCTCCACCCACACCTTTCCCCTGCCCCCTGCCCCTGCTCTGCAGACCTGCCCCCTGCCCCCTCCCCCCTCCCCCTTCCCCCCTCTACCAACACCTTGCCCCTGGCCCTTGCCCCCTGCCCCCTGCCCCCTGCTCTGCAGACCTGCCCCCTGCCCCCTGCCTCCCTCCACCCTCCCCCCTGCCCCTTCCCCCTGCCCCCTGCCCCTGCCCTGTAGACCTGCCCCCTGCCCCTCCCCCTGCCCCTGCCCCTTCCCCCCTGCCCCCTGCTCTAAGTTCCTAATTCAGTTTGAATCTATGAAAATAAGAGAATCTTGGTTGTGGTATTTTAGAATTAAGTCTTAGAGTTCTCAGATAATAATAGAATTATTAATAGTTTGATAAATGAATGAGTTTGGATCTTAGTGATCAAAGTTAATGATGAAATTTATGAAAAATTAAACATAAGAATTTACTATGAAAAAGAAACTTCCCAAATATATAATTGCATCTATTTTCAATAGATTCAATATTACTTTAATGTGTTAATAATGATTATTCGAGGATTTTTGAGGATTCATGAGAAGGAATCATATGAAATGACCTAAGATTATTGATTCAATAACTTAATCCATATAGAATGATTTATGAGGATACACCATAAATTAATCAACTGGAGAAGTTTAATAATATATGGAAAATCATATATAATATTTGTTGGAATATTGTTAAATTTTTATAACATGCGACGAGGAGTGAACAATAATCTAAAACAATGATGAGGTCATTGAGAAAAATAATTTAGAATACAAAATTCAAGGACTATAATAATACTAAATGATGAATGAATAATATATATCTGCTATGTATATAAGGATCGACCATAATTAATGAATACAAAACCAACATGAGGGAGGATTCTCTATTAATAAAGAGTTAGAAAGGATATTTATTAAATGACATATATCCTAGAATAAAATTATAGTGATCTTTAAGGAATATAAGGATCAATTATGAGTGAATATAGAGCTCCACAAGAATCCAACTGATGTTCTATAATTGGATAAGAAAGATTGGAAGTCATTTGAAGAGGATATGAGATGTGTCTATATTGATGGTGATTATGTAGTATGACTGAATATCCAGTTTAGCTGAATTTCTATAGGGGATTTCCTAAGTATATTAATCGGTGTAACCAAACATGCTACTATGTATATGAATTCCACATAAGAGTTTTTCATGTGTTGGTAAATATATATAGTTGAATGCACTGAAACACATGTGAATGTTCACATATGTGTATTTGGATACATGAATCCATGTAGGAAAAATGATACACATACAATAGATTCATAAGGCCATGTTTATGGATATATAAAATTATTTTTAAGAATAATTATGTGAGGAGTTCATGAGATCATGTTTTTTAATATCATTAAAGAATGAAGACTAGTTCTTTAGAAGTTTTAAAATAAATTTAAAATAAGAAATTAAGTAAGGAATAAAATATGAGATCTGTTGATAAATTTAAAATACAGAAGGTCACAACTGGTGCCTAAGATCATGGAATTTCTAAATATGAATGGAAAAAATGAATGGTATTTTTTTTATAAATATATTGGAAAAATTAGATTCATTAGATGAAGGTAAAAATTATGAGAAGATATCTACAACAAGAAACTTGAAGATTTAGAATAATGAAGTGGAAAAGTCCATTCCACACATATAATATGTTCTATGTAAAAAGGAATATAATAAAAAAAATTAGAATAAGAATATATATTATTGTCCAAGGAAATCATACATTTCTACAATTGAAGAAAAGAATGACCCAGGTTGAGAGGAAGTACTCATCCTGAATATTGTATCCAAGACAAAAAAAGGAACCTCCTTATTCCCTATTCTTATTGATTAATTATTATAAATTTTAAGTGAATTAATGTATAGGGTTTTTGGGATATACACACTATATAAAAAATAAGATGATGATTTTTTAGGGACTGAAATTGAAAATAAGATATCATGATAAAGGAAAAGAGAACATCCCTTTTAGGGGATAGAAACTAAGAAGGAATGTAATATACTACTACCTAAAACCATTGAATAGTTACTAAAAAATTTGTATGATACAAGAAATCAAGCACACCTACCTGTATACCAGAGGAAACCAACTAGAAAATAGGGTTTGATAGGAGTCCTTACAGAGACTATAACCCTAACAACTGAGTGAAAAAAAGAAGTAGATAAATGAAAAAACATATGTCACACAACATCATAGGATAACTTCCATAAAATTTTTCATCAAAAAACATAATTCATGAAATATTAAAAATAATGGAATAAGGTATTCAAAGGAAAACATTCCACTATACACATGCAAAAGGTAAAAAAGAGTACAAAATGGATAACAAATTACATGACTCAAAAAAGTGACCGGAGCTCTATTCTGATACCAATTCCTTAGCTCCATCCTAACTTAATGTCCTACACCAGTCATCAAGTTATTTCCCATATCCCTATATGAAATGATGAAATCCACTGTGGTACCAAATGATGAACCAAGTAGGGTGTGTTTACAACTTAGTAGGCCACCACAAATGGCATTCCTATAAAATCTAGGCTGAAATGATAAGTTCATATAATGGTTGAATATATAAGTTATTATCATAACTAGAACAATAAATAACTAAAATAAAACTGATCATGGGCTCCATGGTGATACTTTAGGCTAGACCCACCTACTATAGACAATGCTGGATGTCTCTAAGTGTGTTTTAGAGACCAATACAACCTAATAAAATCCCAATGGTAATATATATGTCTGTAGTCCAAACTAACACTTATTGGTAATATACCCATCCCCAAGGCCCTGTGTCCACATGGGGGATGTGTTCACTCCGAATTTAATAGTATATCTCAGTGCCCACCCAAGGGAGATGTTCAACTTAGGTTTAATAATAAATGCTATCAATTCCATTAGTAAATAACATTTAATAAGTTTATTTTCAATCGAAATAACCCTTTTGAAACTAGATTCAAATTTAAAACACATTATTAATAGTAAAAAAATTTCCAATTCTACTTACTATGTTTTACCTTCCAAAAGTCAAAACACAAACCTATCCCAAATTTCCAATTCCAAAGTTATATTTAATGGAATAATCAAAATATATGGTTCCCATTACCCTAACCATTCTTCCATAGTAAGAAAATAATTTTCAATTGATTTATAACATAACATAAACTTTGTTCAAAGCTTATAATGATAATTAAGGATACAAATTGAAACCAACTAATGTGGCCTCATAAGCACTTAATGAAAATTAATTTTACTATGGGAAACACTTTGGGACCAACTACCTCATGTATGATAAGGATTAAATTACAAATACATGCCTTTGATTTGGATAAGAATAGAATATATAGAAGTAGTAGAGAAATTACTTGAAAACTAGAAAAACTGGGTAAATCTCACCCCTCATAAAAAAGCGAGATAGGAGAAAAGGGGAGTCATACATTTACCAGAATAAAAAATTTCGATAGATGAAAATTCAATACACCAGGGATCTATAGATCTTATCTATGGAAGGAGAGGTAGGGGAGGGATAATATAATGAAGGTGTTGTTGTGTAATTTAGGGAGAAAAATTAGGTGAGGGGTATTAAAAAATGAAATGGAAAAAATGGAAAAAATACCAATTATAAAACAAAAAAAGACTGAATTCCTGGATAGTGGCTCTCATCTTCTTATTGAAGGGCCTCCATTATCTATATATATCTACTGGAATTCCACCAGAAAATTGGTGGTTTACAAACTATTAGTCAATGACACTAAAACCTCTTAGCTATATGCCATGTCTTCCTCTCATGCACCCAGAAGAATCTCGAGACCCTCTGAACCCCCATATGCATTCATAAATGAGGAATTGCATTGAGGATGAAAATAATAATAAATAAAAATAAAATACCTAGGAGAGGAGGGAGCCGCAGTGATAGGTCTTCAGAGAGGAGTGTGCTGCGGTAAGAGAGGTCTCCGGGGAAGAGGTTGCCGCTGTGAGAGAGGTTGTCGTGAGGAGGGCGCCACAGTGAGAGAGTTAGTCTGAGAGGAGGGCACCGAGGTGAGGAGAGGACGGGGAGGAGAGGTCGGAAAGGAGAAGTCATTGGGGAGGAGGGCGCCGCGGTAAGGAGAAAACGTCGGGGAGGATAAGTCATCGGGGGAGTAGGGCGCCGTGGTCAGGCGAGGTCTGGGAGGAGGGAGACACGGTCAGGAGAGGTCGGGGAGGAGAACTCGTTGGGAGGTGAAGGGAGGAGAAGAAGTCGGAGGAATGCAAGAGGCAAATCAGGGGACCCTGATACCAAATAGAAAAATGCACGGTATTTCCACGATTTTTAAATTAAACCATGGAAATTAGGAAGATATAGCCACAGACCAATAAAATTGTGGCTATAGGTCCGTGGATATAACTTTACTTTCTAATAGTGTTCCCTCTAATCATTAAGGTATAGGTTACACCACTAATACACCACCCCTCACATCTGAATAATTAATAATAGAACCTTGAACTCATATTGGGATCAAATTATACCAAAATAGATTTCAAGATCCTCTATCCAATGATTTGTCTCTATATCAAAGTTTCTCTCCTAAAAATTTGCAAGAATATTCCATTAAAAATCAATCAAGGATCTCTACCATGCTTTATCATCCTCTACTGAATTGACCCTCCAATGATCAATTGAGTTATTCTACTAAACTACTTGGAATATACAAGGATACTATCCAAGATCTATTCCTAAAAACACAAGGGTATAGCCTAAGATCGACATCATGGAATTTCAAGATTTATTTAGTTAAATTCATTTTTAACTTCCCAAACCACCTCATTCAATCAAATACACAAACAAGAATGATTTATGTACCTAACCAAGGTATCTTCCATGTAAATAAATCCACTTCAATTGATTTTTTAATAAGCTCAGAGTCCTTGCATTGAATTATGTGAGGCCCTAAAATCCAATTTCCTAGCTAGTCTCCTGGGATTATGTCATGCACGAGGCTCCACTAAAAAGTGCCAACTCTAAGACCCATCCTATCTCTCAATATAAATATATGATACCACTCTATCAAACCCCCACTAAATTTACCCCTCCTAGGATAACAATGAAGGAAGATATATAATGATCCCCGATTCCTACCTTCAACAGGCCATAGGTTGGTGACTAATATCAAGGGTATAAAAATATCACATATGAAAGAAATTACACTCAATAATAAATATAGGACAAAGAGATAGAATGAATAACCACCAAGAAACTACACCCCATAATAGAAAAATAGAAACCAAACAATCCCACAATGAAAGAAAAATATAAAAATAAAATAAATTTCTACAAGTGAATACCAAAAAAAAAATTCCTATGGAAATGAATCAGTAGTAGTAGAAATATTCAAGCTTGTAATGTCTAGATCAGTCCCTAATGTCCTATTAGAAATCTTAAAATATTTTTCATATAAATAGGGTGGGAATAACATGTATAATTAATAGGATCATTACCAATATCTCTCATGAACATGTGAAAAGATCATATTAATGAACCAATGAACAAAAAATAGAACCAAAATTCACCTAAATAAGTCATTTATCCATCCAAAACTCACCATGACACTCTCACAAAATAAAAAATCCAAGTATAGTTATATATCATCAAAATAACATAAGTAAAAGGTGCTCTGCAACAACTTCCACACTAATTTATATCTCTCATGTTGCAATGTCAAACATAATATAATCCCATCCCTTTCATGTCATCACATCACATATCAAATCACCTCTAATTTGGGTTAGTATATATCCCTACCTACCCCAGTCTCTTATAGGTTGCAACATATCATGTTGAAATCAATTTCATCATGCACACTTCTCGTTCTACTAATACATACATATCTTACATAGGTCCTTACCTACCCTAGCATCCCATAGCCCCCAACATCCCATGTTTGAATCAATCAATATCTACAAAAAAAACCTCATCACATCATCATGTCTCATATATATAGTATTAAGGTATCATGAACTTGAAGGATATCAATCTCGTACCCTCCTCCTACTATTTATGACCCTCACCACACATCTCATCATCATCATTAGTGGGTGATCTCCAAAACCAACTCATCATCATTAATACTACTAAAAGAATAATGAGGAAGAGGGGGTATCTTTCCATCTGATTCACCACTATAATAGATATTGGGGAAAACACTCAAAACCCAAAAGATTTGGGAATTATTAATGTTATCCATATTGAGTGGGGAATATATTGAAATAACATCAAATACAAGATATATAGATAACACACAAACCCAATCTTTGGGTTAAAAAAGAACACCAATGCGTCTTATTAAATATCCACAAAATCTAACAACCTAAATCACTATACATTTCCAAAACTAATAAAATACATCAAACAAACAATCCACACATAAAAAAATTTCATTTTCCCTTTTCAAGTTAACCAATTTTTATATTTACTAGTTACTAACCAACTCTTATTTACTAATCTAGTTCATTTCACATTAACATAGACTATTTATTAACTATAAAATTCATTTATGATAATTACCACACATCAATTTCATCACATAATTATTTAAAACCATCCCATGATATTTCAATTTAATTATTTTAAATTCATTCCATGGATAACCAAGAAACCAACCCAACCACACAACCACACAACCACACATCCCAACAACTCATCCACCCCACATCAACTGACACCACATTGAAACATGTTACAAGACATCACAATAACCCACATATCTTTTTGAAACAACCACACAATAATAACTTCATAAATAAATTATTATATATCATCCCCTATCACTTCTCAAGGAAAAAACATAGCCTTACTACCACCACATTTCTCCTTGAACACGGTCACTACCATCGCTGGTAAAATCTTGACATGATCACCAAAAATCATAAAAGAAAACACAAGAAGCACATAAATAAATATAAAAAAAATTTAGTCTCTACATATACCATAATTTCAATTCATGATCTTTTATAACATCACATATTCATTAGAATAGGTATTATCACATAATTCCAGATTTCCCTAGGCAAATGGTTCATTAACCAAGTATAAGTGATTATCCATTTTCATACAATGTGAGATAAATAAAACAATCATAATAAGGGTCTCATAATTAACAATAATCACAATTAATACATGGATTCCAAAAACTTTTATTTTTATCATTAGCATCATGAAAGTATCATAAGAAACAATTTCATGAAAATAGTGAACACATTTGACTACTCTCTATTCCAATCAATTTCCATTAAGTTAATTTATTATCTTTATTAATACAACCCTTAATATACACACATTCG
The DNA here is from genome assembly GCA_963277665.1 of Viscum album. Classification (NCBI taxonomy): domain Eukaryota; kingdom Viridiplantae; phylum Streptophyta; class Magnoliopsida; order Santalales; family Viscaceae; genus Viscum; species Viscum album. The sequence continues at coordinate 1,122,386,367 of OY728120.1, forward strand.
ATTTCAATAGAATAAAATACTAAAAAATACATTTAAAAATATAGAGAAAAAGGACCCCTACCTCAAAAAAGGCTTTCCAAATCATTATGCAAGGATGTAATGAAGAACAGACTTCCTAAAAGGTAAGATCACATAGAGGATGGATGAAAAACCTATAACCCAACACCATCTATCAATCAAAATCCACCAAATATCCCAAATAATCCATCTAAACAAGAACAAAATTATCTAGAACAAATAATGGGGGGGGGGGGTGATAAGGAATGAGACGAATCACTTTAGAATTTCTAACTTTCAATACTCGGATGCCCATAATAAAATTGCACAAGGATAGAGTTCAATGTCTCCTAAAATCTCTTAGGAGTTTCCCAAGAATTGAGGGAAAATACAGGATGAAGATATGGTCTAAGGGGGTCTAAAATTTATAGGAAATATATTACTTATAAGATCATAACACAACACCCTACACTATGGTGCAAAGTTGCTGACATAAAACTAAGACATAAAGGAAGGGACCAACCATAATTAAACTGTTCAAAACTACATCCATGAAATATGGAACCATCCACATTATAGATTATATAAACTAGGATAAGGACCACATTGTAAGGTAATCTTCACACCTTAAGAATATTAGACCTAATAAAGAGACTACACTAGAGTTCATCTTCATGGAATAGTGACCCCTACATCGAAAAAACCACTAAAACTCACCCCTCCAAGAGTCTACATAAAAAAACAATTCACACTACAACTATGATGAAATAGGAACAACCCCTATAAATATACTTCTTAGGAAACCACACCACATCCAACCTCTCTACGCCACCATACCAACCTCTAATAAATCTCCACTATGAAACACTATGTTCCATTCTATAAACACCCCCTTTATGAAACAACATAATTATCCACACCAAAAGATTCTTCCCCAAATGAATTTTTAGCTACAAATCCACCATCTACTCCTCAAACCCCTTGGGACTCCCCCCAGACACCACTATCACCTAAATTCTAACAAAGTAATAAGTCAAAAATTCCAGACTATTACAATTTATACATCATATGTGGAATTCTATTCATTTTAATATTTTCATTTGAAAAAATAATTTATTAAAATATACCACATATGGGTGGTTGGAACAAATTTTCCTTATATTCTAACAAATAGTTGGATAAACATTTTATTTGGGATAAATTTTTTATCTATATCTTCTTCTCAGAACAAGCTATATAACATAATGACTCATAAACCATGCGTACAAAATTAATCATATCATATTTTTTATAACAAATATTTTTTATTGGTCATCTTCTCTTATCACATATAATAAATGATATAAAGATACACATCATTTAATTATTTTCATTTGATATTGATAAATTCCATTACATTAAATCCTCAATGTATCAACAATTTAATTTATCTCATGATTATAAAAAACATGATCAAATAATTATTCCTTTGATTTTGAAATCCTGTATATATAAAAAACTTCGTAAAATTTACATTTGGTATCGCATACCTATAACATCCCAGTTCCGGATGCCACTCAAAGGCACCCCATACCCAGTTTGCTACATGGACTCAAGAGGATCTCCCCAAACTCCAGAGGCTTCTAACTAGTAGTGAGGGACTAGGTGAGTCTATGGGGAGACTATTCCCTCAATACAAGAGTGTATCGTAGTGGAAATATCATACAAGTAGAGGAATAAGTAATAAAATCCGACAATAGAAGTAAAAAATGGAAGAATGATAGTATAAATAAATCTAGAAGTCATATCATATACATGATGATGATACATGTCACATGTCTCTACTAAGACAACCAAAACTGGTACAATTATTCATATACAATACATGTACCAAAATTAAAAAAAAAGGATAAAATAATCTTAGTATCATTGCAAGGCTCAGCTTGCTCTCATGCTCTTCTACTCCTAAGTAGCATATCAAGTACATGTAGGAAGGAACTTTCCCTTATCATTACCTACAATCATATAATCTGTTTGGGTCCCAAAAAGTGGCCCAAACAGGGTGTGAGACTAAATACTAGTAGGTAACCACCCATGGTGTATTCCAATTAGTCAGTGAATATATATAGCTGTAAGTGTAATCATTATTCAAGGAAGTACTCAGAAGTTAGCATCCATATTGTTCAATAAATTTCATTTAACGATTCAATCTCATTGAATTTATAAATGTCAAGATCCATCCCAAGCCTGATATACCCCATGTAACTATAAGCATAATAGATGCCTCAAAAGGATATCTAAAAGATAAAAGTCAAGACTGAATCCAAGATTGTTCTTTGGCTTGGAAGATGTATCATAATAGTCATTTGATTATTTATTCAACCCAGAACCTGATCCTGTCCTTAACATTCTTATGTTGAAATTAAAGTGTTGCTCTAGGCTAAATATAAACAAACACCCTACAAGACCATCCCAAGGGAACCTCTTAGGAACCCAGTATCGTTTTAGGTGTGGTATGAAGTCCCATCTAATCGAGTCCTTCCTCGACACTTCTCACAAAATCTTGAGTATCACCCTTGGCATAATAGTTAAATTCACTTTGAGTCTATCCATGGCATTCTGATAAGAATCCATGTATAACTCGACATATTATTCTATCCTTAATGATTTTTTATATGGAATCCCTCACTTGGATCCATGTATCACCCATGGATTAATCATGGTTGAAGGAAATGAGTCCATCCTTGGAATTCTAATGTGAATCCATGTATCACTCAAGGTGTATAATTCAATAGGAACAAGATTATATCCATGTAATTACAATAAAAATCCATGTATTACACTTTCCTATTAATCATTTAACCAATTCCATTTCAATTAAACAATTAATTAAACATGACAAGGTCAAACCAAAGGTATTTTATATAACTCACCTCAAAACAGTGACTCAATAAAGGACCAACCTCAAAGGATTGTCCTTTCATTTACTCACGTAGGCATAACATGATAACTAGATTCCCATGCTTCATCAATCCATATCATAGAATGGTATCAACATAAATCACATGGGAATTTCCATATACAATCCATCACATGCATAAATAATCCATCACAAGGCATAAAATCCCTTTAACTCACATGTGTTTAGAAATTCAAGGGCTATTCAAATACTCACATGGCCATTTTTAATATAAAAACCTAAAAAGACTACCAAGATAACACATGAATTAGTTATCATATAACTCACATGGGAAAATCAACCATTAAATCAATTCAGTCCAATTTCATCAAATCATGGCATAACTTCTACTCTACTCACATGGGCAAGGCATAAACAAAGCATGCATGCTTAGACAAGAAATGGAATTCATGGGCCAAGGGGAAAGTTATCCATCCCATACCCTTAATTCATTTAATTTACAATTAAAATCATAAATTAATTAATCAATTTTATTTATATACCGATTGAAAAATGAAATCCCATGATCAAGGGAAAAAAGGCATGCCTCATAGGCATCCAAGGACAAAATCCATAAAGGGGCATTTCAAGAAAACTCACCCTTGGGGTGGTTCTTATTTAAGGTATAAAACCTATAATAACCATTAGTAAGACTATTTAATCACACAAAACATAACTGGAAATAATATGATTTAATTTTATATTAGGTGACACTCGGAAAATTGGGCGTGCGACATGACGACATATATAAACAGTTCGACTTTAAGTGAAAGGCATGAAACCACCTACCTTAAGTATGTGCTAGATAAATCTTCTAGTATCAGCATCTGATTCAACCATGATAGGAAGAAATATGAATAATGGATGAAGAATGATAAATTAGGGCATGTGATCCTAAATCCAAATAGCATAACCAATTCCTAGAAGAATCAAGAATTTCTAAAAGGATATTAAGGACTTACCATTATAGATCCGATGATATAGACGACATTTGAATTGGAGATGAAACAATGAAGATCACTCGATTCCATCTTTAGTCACCAAAGAGAGATCAAGGTGGGGGTGTGGTTGTTTTACATAGGAGTAAACCTAAATTATATTTTATAAAATGATTTTATTTTAATTTAAAATTATTAAATTTACAAAAACTGCATGGGATGCATGGTTTTGGCACATGGTTTGTTAAACCATATGTTGATCATGCATGACTTCCTGTAGGCCAAGGGGAACTCAAATGGTTACCCTCAAAGATTTAAAAATCATTTGAAAACCATATGAAGAGACACTATCCAAATCTACTTAAATTGCAGACCTAACCGCACAACCGTTCGACCCAACCTGCATGATTTTCTCTAATCGTGTGGCCATCTCTTTTCACCCAAAACTTGGGTTCTGGGCTTCGAACCATCCCTAGACACCCCTAATCACTCTATAACCTCAAATAGAAATCTATGTTGATAATATTTAAGCATCTAAGCTAATAATTTAAGGGAAAAAAATATTTATACCTCAAAGAAGATTTGGGCTCTTACAAACTTCCCCCTTAAAGAAATTAGTCCTCAAATTGCCTTCCCAAGGGTGGTGAAGCATGATCAGTGAATAACTCCACAAACTATGATCATGAATCATCATAACACTCCTTGTTCTCATCCTATACTCGTCCATACTTCCATAGCACCCATACTAAAGGAACAAACCGGCCTTGGAGAACCTTCACGCTACGATCCATAATTCGAATAGGAATCCCCTCAAAGGAAACATCTACCTATAACATAACCTCATTAGGATGAAAGAATGAGATGATTCTGAAAATTAATGTCACAAATAAGAAACATGGAATAAATTTGGCATATCCTGGTACCTATGAGGTAATTACAACTGATAGGCTACCAGCCCGACTCTCTCTAGAATCTTGAATGGCCCAACATACCTTGATGAAAGCATACCATTTTTCTCTATCCTCTTATGTCCCAACCTTAGTGAAACATTTAGGAAAATATGATCACTGACGTCAAAATATAGAGGTTATCTATGGTGATCGGTGTATGATTTATGATGAGACTGTGCAGTATCCATCCACTTTCAAATCAATTGTACCTGCTCTGTGGTGTACTGAACAAGACTAGGTCCCATTATAGCTTCCTCTCCTTCCTCCAGCCAACACAGGGTGATCATAATTTCCTACCGTACAAAGCCTCAAATGGAACCATCTGAAAGTAGCCTAAAATATATTATTTCAGGAAAACTCAACAAGTGGTATATGCCTCTCCCAAGATCCTCCAAAATATAGGACTCACGCTCATAGCATGTCCTCAAGCACCCGAATCTTGTGATCTAAAAGTCCATCTTCTGGGGGAGGTATATCATTCTTAGAAGTACCTGTGTTCCTAAAGCCCTCTATATCCCTTTTTAGAATCGAGAAGTAACCCAGTTATCCCTATCTAAAACTATATAATGTGTAACCCTTTGAAGTTTTTCTATCTCACAGATATAACACCTCCCAATATTGTTAACATTGATGGTTTCCTTGATTGGAAGGAATGATAAACCTTCATGATCCTATAAAAAATAACCCAAAAAACATCATTACCCTGAGGTGACCTTGGTAAACCTGTTACAAAATCTATTGTGATGTCATCCCACATCCACTCGAGAATGGGTAGCTACTGTAAAAGCACATCTAGTCACTAGTGTTCCTCCTTCACCTGCTGATAGGTGTAACACCTCATGATGAAACTATCTACATAACTTTTTCATTCATAACCACCAATACTGATGATGTAAATCTTGATACATCTTGGTGAAACCTGTATGCACTTCCCAAACTGAAGTATGAAAACCCTACATCAGCTCCTTGCATTTTTCTGTAGAGACCCATACACAGTCATCTACACACAAGATCTCATCATTTCCTAAGGTCCATCCATGGGGGAAGGGGTCCTCACCTTCCACACCCTCCCATAGGACTAGGACTTTAAATTATGATTGATGCCTCATCCTCACTCTATATATATGGTTAGAGGTAACAACTAAGAAATAAAGGTACGTATGCCCCTGACTATCATGCACCTCCAAGTGCATCTCAAAGCACAACTACATAAGCTGCCACTCACTACTGGCATACTCTGCTACCTATGTATGAGTCCTCATATTTAGTGCATTGACCACTACATTTCTTTTACTAGGAATGTAGGATATCTCAAAGTCAAAGGAATGAAGTTATTCCACTCACATTCACTGCCTCATATTCAGATCATGTTGTGTAAATATATACTTGAGGCTTTTGTGGTCTGTGTACCCCATAAAACGATCTCCTATAAAGTAATGTATCCAATAGTTAAATGTGTGAACAACTTTATCTAACTCGAGATCATGCATTGGGTAATTACTTTTGTGTGGCCTCAACTATCAAGACCTGTACATGAAGACTTGATCCCCCTGCATAATAAATGTTCCTAGCCCGATAAGCAATGAATCACAGTACACAATGTAACTCCTACATGGATCTAGAAAAATTAGTGTTGGTGTTGAAGTCAATCTCCCTCTCATCTCTTGAATGGTTGTCTCAAAGGAATCTTACCATACATACTTCACACTCTTCTTATTCAAGCCCATCAATGGAACTTTTAATAATGAGAATTCCTATATGAAAAACCAATAGTAACTAGGAATCCCTAAAAAAAATTTCACCTAAAAGATGTTTTTGGGATGCTCCCAGGAAACTATAGATCTCACCTTCTCGGGGTCTACACATACTTCTATCTCTGAGATGATGTGACCTAGGAAGTGAATTTGATCCATCCAGAAGTGGAACTTTATGATCTTGTCATATAACTAATGCTATCTCAGTGTATTAAAAATGATCTCAATATGGGTGGCATGGTCATGTCAATTATGAGAATACACCAATATATCATCCATGGAAATCACCACAAATGAGTCAAGATAAGGATGGAAAACTCATTTAATAAGTGCCATAAAGACTGCGGGCGTGTTTGTGATACTAAAAAATATAAAAAAAATACTCATATAGACCATACCTACCCTGAAAGTCAGTGAGAGGTATTTATGATGGTCCAACACACACCTAATGATAAATAGATCTCAAATTAAACTTTTAGAAGACCTAAGCTCCCTGGAGATGGTTTAAGGGATCATCTATCAGTGGTAGAGGATATCGATTCTTAACCTTCAGTTGGTTAAATTTCTAATAATACATTATATCCTGAGGGTACTATCTATATTTTTTTTAAAATGGATTAGAGAACTTCACAAAGAAGTATAGGGTTGGATGAAACCCTTTGCCTCTAAATCCTCTAGCTACCTTTTGAGCTCTTGCAACTCCGCCGTCACTATCCTGTATGGATAAATGGATACTGGTTTATCTACTAGCACTAGTTCAATAGAGAACTCTACTTATCTCACCAGAGGTAATCCTAAAAAATCATCCAAGAAAACATCCCTAAAAAGATTAACCACTGGAGGGAAATCAGGATGACATGTTCTCTGATCATCTAGATATAAACTCATAATCTGGACTATCATATCACCTAGCCCACGATGATCACATCCATATTGGATTTCCTGGACATCCCATTCACCCCTGTGAATGAAATCCCCACCCTCTGGTGTTATAAATATCACCCTATAGTGATAGAAATCAATGAAAGCATAAAAGGAACCAACCAGTCCATCCCAAGAATGATATCAAATCCCATCATCTCAAGGAATTAAAGGTCACATATGAAGTGACACCCCCAACCTCAAGGGGGAACTCCCTTCACTGATGCAAATCTTCCATCCTGACCCATAATGGAGTGTCTAGTGTCTTAACATCATCAGAAGACTGTATAACAATCCCAAGTATTTCTACCATAGATACTGATATGAAACTATGAAAATCCAATGTATCAAAAACTATAGAATCTAAAATGGAGGATACTAGAATAATACCTATGATAATAGAAGGTCTAAGATCCTACTCCTAATGGGTCTATTTCACCACATATGCCTAGATTACACCGTAGCCCTGTGGAACTTCCAGGCTATCTTGAGCTGATCCACCATGTTGTCTTTGTAAATCAGTGGTTTTACTACCACAACCATTACCACTACCTTATCCTGATGGCCAGATGAACCCTAGCTCCCTACCATGTGAGAAGCTGCTGACCCTACCCTAAACACGGATTCTGTGAAAACCCTCTCTCAATGGATGTTAGTGGAAACGTTCTTCATAAGCACTGTAGATGACCCATATTTCCATAAGATCAACACTCAACTGGGTCCTTTTTACACTACAGCCTCGTATGTCCTAGCCTTCCGCACTGGTATCACCTCACCTGGATACATGAAGATATATTATGACTACTAATATCACCATGTAGAATCTCCGTATGACGCTTCTTACTACTAATCGATACAATATCAGACCTTGGTGACGAATCGCTTTGGATCACACCTGTAAATTCCCTCAGGTTACGCTCTATGATCAGCACCTCATTTTTTATCCCAGATACAATAGTCAGTTGAAAGACATTTACCTACAACCAGATTTCATGATTGAGACCATAATCGAATCACTTAGATTTTTAAATCTCTTCACACATCAAAATAGGTATGAAGCACTAAAACTTAGTAAAATGGGTCTAATAGTCCATTATTGATAATGCACCATGCTCTAGATGTAAGAAATTATAGGATCTATCAGCCCTTAACATCTTATGATAGAAATAGTAATAGAAAGATGTATTAAACTACCTCCAAGGAATCTCCTGATGATGATATGTTTGAGTGATAACATCCCACCATCTCATGGAGTAATCATGCAACATATACATGGAAAGCTTTACCCTTCTCTCAGGAGGCATATCTAGGTGCATGAAGATACAAATCCTGGACTCTATCCATAAATACATAGCCTCTAGTCCACCATCCCTTGAAAATGTGGGCAAATGCTGCTGTTGGAACTCACGTGTCAACTCTTCCATAGTTGGGGCAGGTCATGGTGCTCCCTAAATAGTCTACATAAATCATAAGAACCCATCACAGAACTATGACTTGCACCTATGTTATGTATATCAGCTGGTTCCGAAACTTTCATGACTAGAGGATACAATGGTAACCCATGGCCTATCACCTCTGGATTATGATCATCGCCACCCTCCTAGAATAAAACTGGAGGTCGTCGTGGTGGCATGTCTCTACAATGCCAAATACATGCATCAGTTCATGATCATAATCAATGTTTGTAGCTCCGAAGCACAGATATCAAAAAAAGATAGGTAAAAAAATTCCTCTATAACATCTCACCCCTCTACCTACCCCATGGGTCAGTTCTGGGTGTCAAACAAGTGAGTGATAATACCAAATTCCCACTACTAAGGTCAGTCCTGGTCAATTTCATTACCATAATTCATTTCGGTTTCACATTATGGTTGAACCATGATTTTTCAAATTCCAATCCAAGAGGGATAATACACCTCAGGGACTAAAGGATGGAATCCATATAATTCACACCATAATATATCTCAAAATACCTATCAAAACAACATACATATATATCATAGAATCTATCATAATAACATGAAATCAACAATTCACCCTAAATGGAATGGAATAATGCAAGGAATGTGAAATCTAGTAGGTGCCTATATGATGCATGATATTGAATACCCTCAACTCATCTGGTTGAAATAGAATAAAACTCAAATTCATATTAACAATAACAACATAAATCAAGTGCATCACTCAATGGTTGAATCAAATAATCTGTAATATTCAAAATCTAAAAAACAACAATTCAATTCAAAGAAATTGGGTTTTTTCCTATATGTAGGTTCTCTATGATCGGTTACATAAGATTAAAAAATTCCTATTATTTTTTATCACTTTATATTGTTTCCAAATAGTAAAGAAAACCATAAAAGACTCCTATGATACCACTTTGTAATGTACCGAATTCAGATGCCACTCAAAGGTTCCTGATACCCGGTTGGCTACATGGCCTCAAGCGCATCTCCCCAAATGGCAGAGGCTACCGACTTGCAGTGAGGGCCTTTGTGAATTTGTGGGGAGACTATGACCTAAATACCAAATTTTATAGCAGTGTAAATATCATACAAGTAGAAGAAGCAATAATAAAATCAGATAAAAAAAGAAAATAGTGGAATTCTGATAATATATAAAAAGATCTAAGTCATATCATGTCATGATCCAACCCATTGGGGCTCAATCCATGACTCCCCAAGACCACCCAAAAATGGTCAGGGTTAGGCAACTAGTGCCCAGTAGGATAACACACACATAAGAGGCCTTATTCTAAGGTACCTATATGAATGCACCCACATACACCTACATGAAACAGTGTATAGCTATGTAAAAACTAAAATGAAATTCATGGATACAACTATCAAAAACTAGAGTACAATAGAAGTAAAAAATGGAAAATACAAGGCCCACCAAACTAAAATTGAAAAAGCATACAACCTGCTCAGAAGGAGGGGATAAATTTAAAATAAACCCTCCAAAAATCTTCTCATCTAAAATATAGTAAACACCCCGGTCGGTCTGGGTCACTAATCTCTGCCAGCAACAGGTCCTCCTAGGACATCGTTGAAAGTCGTGTGGTCTGCACAAGACACAAAACACAAGCAGGAAAATCCTGTGCAGGGGTGAGTATAAAGAGACTCAGTAGGCACCCCAAAAAACACCAAAGAGAAAGATAAGTTAAAAGGAAATAGTACACTCATACTATCCAGAGGGAACCCAAATGAGAGAGAAAATCCATCTCGATACCATCCTATGCTAAACACAACTAGTTAGCTCCAACCATAGGGGGTGTCATCAAAAGGGACAACACCATAAGGGAAACCTAGAAAGAAAACCATATATATTCATCTTAGGAATTAAGACTCATGGGGTTACAACATCATCTCTAGAAAAAGGTTATACTTGAGGCTCTAATGGTAACAATGAACGAAGACCAACTGTAGTTCCCAATACTACATCTTGACCAGTGTTGACTGGTTCCCTGCACAAGATCAAAAAATCTGTGGAGAGTTTCGCACCTCACCAGCTCCCTGCAGTTGATGGAGTACTATCTTCTATTCCAACCTGTGAATCCTCAGTCACTCTTGTATAGAGGGGACCATGACTCAGTACATTGAGGGATCACTAACTCCTAACTAGGAATCATGTGTAACAAGTGGAGGGGACTGCTCCCCACTGCAACTCAAACACGAGGGAGTAATACTCTGCATATGTGAAACCATGGCCTGGTACGACAGGGGAGTAAATCCCCATGAAACATGATACCATACCCAAATACGATAGGGGAGCACCATTTGGGAAAATGTGATCCCACCCCCACGATAGGGGAGCACTACTATGAGAGACATGGGCCCGCACCCACTGTAGGGGAGCACCACTCTGTGAAACGAGAGCTTTCACCCATGGAAGGGGAGAACCATTTCAAGGATAGAGGACTTTATCCCTATAATGATAGGGGAGTACCGACCCTACCTTCCTACAAGATTAGAGAGTCCTGCCCTGACACTATAGTGGAGCAGTCCAACTATATGAATATCATAGGGGAAACACACACCCTAGTCCATCAGGGGAGTAACAACCCCATAGGAAACCAACCAAAGGTAACAGTACCATGCCAACAATGTGGAGATTACCTCAATAAATAATGAAGGGAACCATCACATTCTATGCATAAAAAAAACTCAGGATCATCTATTTACTTGCCATAATCAGGCAACCGGTGCAAAGGGTTCTTTTCACCATAGCAAGATTGAAACGGACCTCCTGGGGCTCAAATATAGATCTTAGAACACATACAATAGATCCAAATGTTGTGATCCTCATGAAAAATTAAATAGGGTCGACTACTCATTTATCTAAAATTGACACCCGGTGAAAAAGTCACATTTTACCGCAAATGCCCAAATCGGGCCTCATGGGGCCTACATCACAATTTCAGTTTAAGAACCTGAAGTTGGTCTTGAAATTTCTCCCTTAAAGTTAGGGTCACAATTCTTTTGAAAGTGCGTCAATCAGACATCATACACATAAGATACGTCTGATACAGGAATTGCCAAATTATAATTATAAAATTATTATTATTTTTGGACATTTCATTCCACCGAGCCTTGATCCTGAAGTACAATGTTTTAAAATTTTCCTAAAAGTTCTTCCTCAAAGCGAGGATCATGTATCCAGAAATGGAACGTGAATTGGAGGTCGATTTTGAGAGATACATGGTTTTAAAAATCCCCCAGTCCGATCTGGGTGGACCGGCCCGCTCTGGTCGGTCCACCCCACCTGGGCCAGCCCTCACTAGCCATCTCGGTCCGCTCCACCGTCCCGTAGACTAATCACAACCAACCTATCACTCCATAGCCCATGAACCCCATCCTGACCACCTGATAGCCTCTTCCCTTTGGCATCCCGCACCACCGCGCCGTCCAGTGCCCTCCGTCGTGCCCAAGCGTTGTGCCACCACCAACTTCCACAGACCACCGGAAACACTCCGGTGGCCATAAAACCAAACTGAGACAGGATATGGGACCTCATATCCCGATCTACACATATGCAACAGATCTCTATCTACACATATGCAGTGAATATTCGAACAAAGATGCAACATAATAAAGGGGAAGGAGATTAAAAATCAAATCCCCCTACCTCGTGGAGAAACATCGATGCTTTAGGGTGGAATCAGCGCTCCAAAGTCGCTACTACTTGATCTGGGAGAATCCACCATTAAAATACAAGACTAAAGTTTCTTAATTTTCTCAATCGGTCATTTTTCAACAAGGAGGAAGAGGGAGGGATGATCCTGCATGCACACACCAAAGGGGGAATAGGGTAGGTTATTTTTTTTTTAATAAAACAATATCCTCTTAACACCCCGGTACACCCTTGACCCTACACCCAGTGTCGAATAATAATATGTTGCGCCTAGGGTAATAACGACCTTATAAACTCAACCAATATCTCAGAAATATGAACCAAGACTCTGTTCAAGAGTTATTCGAGATCCGATGTCAAAATAAATAAATTAATTTTTTAAAAAAAACTCCCTCAAAAACTTTTTGCACAGAAAGACTAAGGCCAAAAAACTTATACTCTATCTAGGGTAAACAACACACTATGGACTCAACTGTGGTCTTAGTTTTCGGATCTAAGCTAACTTTTAAGAGATAAATCATTTCCTCCATATTCATAGTATAAAAATAGTTAATATTTTTATAAAATTTATTCTGGGCACACTAGGACCTAGAATCATATGCTATCTCAGTGCCTTACTTTGGAAATATATGTAGAAATATTCCAAATTTTTAAAAGGAAAATCCTGAGTCACTACATCCTCCCTACCTTAAGTCTTTTCATCCCTAAGAAGCCAAAGTCTCAGTATGAGAGAAAGAAACCCCTCACCAGCAAGTTCACTAAAACCACCACAAAGGGACCAAGGGTTTTTGTGCTGCTGACAAGAACACCCTCAGGGGAACCACAAGGGATACCCCACCCATGTATAGCTCATCCCTGGTCGACATTGTGAAACTAAGTACATGTATCCTCAGATTCAATATGTGGGAAACACTAAGCGCCTAGTCTCCTATAGTCATAAGGTCTAGCAGTATGTCATCTCGCTAACCAGACACAGAGACCAATAAGCCTATTCCAAACACACAAGTCAAAGGGACTCATCCACCGCACCTCGATACTATTCTATTTGGGCGACATTGACTTGACCGCATGATTTTATTCATATCATAAAAACACGTCTTGGTGGGGGAAGGATCCCTCTTTCTTGTGAATTCAGAGCTACAACGAATGACACCAACACAATGTCTTATCGACACTCTAAACAAACCTTGACCAATAAACAAAAAGGAAAGTGTACCATATAATAGTGTCTTTAAAAACTAATATTGAAGTAGAAAGGACATTGAGAATACTTCTATCCATCAGTAGAGCCTCTGGGTCAAAGGTCTTTATAACCCGTAGTTGTCCTCACCCCCATCCACCATCTCCCTAAGCCTGGCGTGGTCCACCTGGGGGTGGTGGTGGTGGAAACACATACTATCTTCCACATACCACTGCAACACCCACTCCTCCACTAAGTATTCCACCTTATGGACCTACGTGCTCAAAGCGTTGCATTTTTCAAGATGTTCTGTCGATCGTATACCTCTTAGTAGCTTAAAGGGTCAAACAATATCTAGCCAAATATCCGTGGTTGTCACTAGAATAGCATTGCCTCTCCTACTACTGAACAAAACCCTGGCCTAGATACTACCCCACATACCCACATGCCTGAGTTGAGGAATGGGTATGCCTTATGTGCTCCAATACATACAAATATTGTCTCCTAGATACGGCTAATGTCTCAACCTAAAAAACCCCTCTCTGGGCCAAGTACGCCCATCCCTTCTCTAGGAAGATCTCAACCACCAGTGCTTTCTCTAGTATGCCCACATAGGTGGGAAGGCATAAGAAGACCAAACCTGCTCAGATGTCTCTACAGAGGCCCTACTCAAAAGTCTGGGCCCTAAAGAATGGGTCCCAAACCATTTCCAAGGAGTAGCATGAAAATTTGGTAAACATCGCTATGTACTCCGTCACAATCATGATATCCTTCCAAAGATGCAGAAGCTTCTGGATCCACACAAACCTCAGCGTGGCTGGATAAAACTCCTCTATGAAGATCTTCTCAAACTCATCCTAGGTGAGTATCTCCTCATCGTGGGTTTGAGTCCCTAGAATCCAGCAGCGCCTGTCCAAACCATGAAAAAGACTCGCCACTAGGACCACCATCTGATCAAAAGGTGTCCTCACTAGGTGGAAAACTCGAGTGATTGCTGCAAGCCAGCAATAAGCTTCCTGGGGGTCTGGGTCACTCACGAATCTCAGAGGTCACTGCCTCTAGAACTCATGCAGCACACTCAACATGCGCGTATCCTTGTCCTACACTACCAGAACAACCTTCTGCTCCATAGGTGGTGGCTCAAATGGCAGACCACAAGGAGGTCCAACCTCAGAACCCGTTTCCTTCTCCAAAGCCTCTACTGGGGGGGGGGGGATCATCACCAAAATCCCATCGCGGAACCCTGAATGGGTATTGGTGTGGAGGAATCCTGAAATACAATCAAGACACATGACAATAAATGAGTATATTTACAGAGATGACTCAAGAAAGATAGGAAAATCTCAAAACCCGGTCCTATATGATGCATGTACCATTGATTTTCTCTGTGAACAATGTCCTAAAGTCCCGAGTCAAAAGACATGTTGTTATAGTCCTAGTGAATAAATACATCGGTCGCCCCACCAACACTAGAGTCCCTGGCCTGAAAGTCAAAGTTAAAACATCCTAACACTTCATCTTTGAAACCCAAACCAAGCTCAGAGGTAACCTAACTATGCTATGAAGTCTCAAAGGTGGAACCTCCCTTTCGATACCACTCTATCATGACCCGAACCATTAGAGTTTGAGTCACGACTCCCCAAGCCTGCCTCCAATAGGCCAGGGGATGGAAAATCGTATTGATTAGGATAACACACACATGGGATGACTTATCCTAAGGTACCTGTGTGTGCACACCCACAAAAAACTCCATTAAACAGTGTAGAGATATATAAAAAATGGAAATAAATGAATGCATACAACTATCCCAAACCTGAGTACAATAGAAGTACAAAATGGAAAATACAAGGCCCACCAAAATAAAACTTCAAAAGTGTATAAAATTCTCAGAAGGAGGGGATAACTATCTAATGAACCCACTAGAAAGATCCTTAGATAAGCTTTGGTAAACACTATGGTCAGCTCGACTCACTAAGCTTCATCTACTTCAGGTCCTCCTGGGACTCTGTCGAAAGGCTTGTGGTTTGCATAAGACACAAAACATGTGCGGGGAAATCCCATGTAGGGGGGAGTATAAAGATACTTAGTAGGCACCCCAAAAATCCCCAAATAAAAATAGAAATATAAAGGCAACAGTGTGATCATCCCAGCCAATGGGAACCCAAATTATAAAGAATCTCCATCTCGAGACCATCCTCGACTAAACACGACTAGTCACCTCCAACCATAGGGGGTTTCATTGAAAGTGACAAAACCATAAGGGAAACCCATAAATAACACTAGATATGCTCATCTAAGGCACCAAGACTCATGAGGTTCCAACCTCATCACTAGAAACAGGATCAACCACTCATTCTCCCAAAACGGACACCCGATGAAAAAAAGTCACATTTCACCGCAAACACCCAAACCGGGTCTCATGGGTAACACACCACAAATTAGATTTAAGAACCCTAAATTTGTTTTGAAACATCCACCTTAATTTCAGGGTCTCAATGCTACTGATGGTGCTTCAATCATACATCAAATCCAGAAGATATGTCCGATACAAGAATTTCCAAATAATAACTATAAAATTATTAATATTTTTGGATGTTTCATGCCACATAACTTTTATAATGAAGAAAAAAGTTCTCAAATTGACCTCAAAATGTCCTCATTGAATAAAGGATCACATCACCATAGATTTCACATGAATCAGAGGTCCATTTTGAGAGATATGGGGGTTTAAAACTCCCACAATCTGATCTGGCAGGATTGTTCTACTCTGGCTGGTCCAACTCACCTAGGCCGACTAGCCCGGTCCACTCTCCAGCCTGCCGCCTCGCCAAATCTGTCCCACCACTTTGTGTTCCTTGACCCCAATCTCATCCACCCACTAGACACTACCCTCCAGTGTCCCGCACCGCCGCGCCGTTCAGTGCCCTCTGCCTCGCCCAAGCATCACGCCACCGTCCAGGATCCCCGTGCCACCGTCCCATCCAGAAGCCACCACGCCACCTAGTGGCCCCTAACACTCCTCTGTCTGACCTCCAATTTCCTTCTATATACTGCCATATTTCACCAGACCCGCTCTGTTGTTGCCTTCCATAGACCATCAGAAACACTCCAGTGGTTAGAAAACCAAATCGAGACCAGGTCTGGGATCCTCAGATCCTAATCTACACAAACACGGTGATGATTTGAACAAAAATTCAGAATAACAGAGTTTGATGGGATTAAAATTAAAATAATTCTACCTTTTGGAGAAACTTCTATGTTTTGGGGCCAAACCGGTACTCTGAAGCCATTGCTGCTTGATCCAGGATAGTCCGCTGTCAAAATTCAAGATCGACGATGCTTCGTTTGCTCAATTGGTCATTTGTTGGTAAGGAGGAAGAGGGTGGGATTATATTGTATGCTCACACAAAAGGTGGAGGGGAGGATATATTTTTTATTTTTCTAATAAAATATCATCCTCTTAACACCCCGGTACACCCCCAACCTGACACCTGAGGTCGAATAATATTATGTCATGCCTAGGGTAAAAAAGGCCTTCTGAACTCAAAAAAGGTCCAAAAATCTGATCCGTGACTCCATTTAGGAGTTATTTGAGATCATATTTCAAAATAAATTAACTAATTTACTTAATAAAATTCCCTCGATAAGGTTTTCCATAGAAATCCTACACCCACAAAACTTATACCTCGCCTAGGGTAAACAACACACTTAAAACTCAACCGTCAGCTCAATTTTTTTATCCGAGCTACTATTTAATAGATAACTTATTTCAACCATGTTCAAAGTATAAAAATACTTAATGTTTTTATAAAATTTATTCCTAGAACACCGAGCCACAGAATCACACGCCGTCTCAGCACATAACTCTGGAAATATATATAGAAATATTGCAAAGCTTTACAAGGAAAACCCCAAGTTGCTACATATCATATACAAGATGATGATAGATGTCACATGTGTCTAATAAAATATCCAAAGTATTTACACAATAGTAATATAAAATATATTTCCAAAAAGTACAAAAAAGTATAAAAGAATCCCATTATCCTTGCAAGCCTCATCTTGGTCCCGTGATCTCCTGATCATAAGCACCATATCAAGTTCCTATAAGAGGGAACTTACCCTTATAATTACTTGTAATCATATAATATTTTTGGGTCCCAAAAAGTGGTCTGAATAGAGTGTGTGGATAAATGATAGGAGGAAACCACCCAAGGTATATGCCAATCAGTCAATGAATATATATAACTGGTGGTGTGAAATAATGAAATAATTATGTAAGGAAGTACTCAAAAGTAACCATCCATCTTGTTTAATCAATTTAATTTAATTATTCAATATCATTAAATTTATAAGTCTCAAGATTTTTCCCAAGACTGACATCCACCATGTAACTAGATACACAACAGATGCCTTAGAAGGGTATCTAAATGATACAAGTCAAGAATGAATCAAAGCTTGTGCTTTGGATTGGAAAACACGCCATAATATTCATTTCATTCTTTATTAAATTCAGAACCTGATACCATCCATGATATTAATAATTTGGAATTCAAGTGTCGCTCTAGGTGAAATTTGGACCAAAACCCTACAATCCCATCCCTAGAGAACCTCTCAAGAACCCGGTATCACTCTAGGTGAGGTATAAATTCCCATCTAATTGAGTCCATCCTCATCACTTCACATGAAATCCCAAGTATCACCCTTGGAATAATAGTCAAATTTACTTTGATTCTATCCTTATCATTCTCATACGAATCAATGTATCACTAAACATGTAAGTATAGACTCAATGAGCCCATCCATGGCATCCCTCACTTGGATCCATGTATCACCCATGGTTTAATCAAGGTTCAAGGAAATGTGCTGATCCATGACATTGTAATATGAATCCATGTATCACCCAAGGTTTATAAGTCAATAGTCACATGAGTCTGTCACTGGAATTACAATACAAATCCATGTATCACCCTTTAATATTAATAATTTAACCAATTCCATTTCATTTAAACTATTCATTAAACATTGTAATGTCAAACCAAAGGAATTTTATATAACTCACCTCAAAAGGGAGACTCAAGAAAGGGCCAACCTCAAAGTATTTTCCTTTCATTTACTCATATGGGAATAACTTGATAACGAGATTCCCATGCTTAATAAATCTATCTCATAGCATGGTATCAACACAACTCACATGGGAATTTTCATATACTAGGCATCACATGAATAAAGAATCCATCAGAAGTAATAAAATCACTTTAACTCATATGAGATTAGCAATTCAATGGCCATTCAAATACTCACATGGCCATTTTTAATATAACAGGCCTAAAAAGCCTATCGATCTATAACATGGATTAGTTATCATATAACCCACATGAAAAAATCAACCCTTAAAGTAATTTAATCCAATTGCATCAAATCTTGGCATATCCTCTACTCCACTTATGACAACCCTGCTTTTCATTACAACTTAAACATGATTTATTACATAAAACTTCACTTGATACAACAAACAAGATCAAGAGGTTTAGTTTCTTTGGGGCTTAGGATCATTACATAAAAACTTAAAACATGAAATACAACATCTTTATTGAAAAATTCCTTTACATGACCACCACATTCCCTTGTACTTGGCATTGCATGGGATAACCTGAGGACATGCATAAGAAAAGGGTGAGCTATAAAGCCCAGTAAGGGAGTACACATGGAATAACATTAGGAGTAAAATACATGTTATACAATAGGAATATCAATAGAGCATAAAAGAAACATGAACATAAAGGCACGATAAAGCATGATAATCATAACATGGAAATGTGGCAACAACACTCAACATGGAATTAGCATGAGCCAAGGCCCATTGCATATAAAGCATGAGTAAACCCTCATTGCACATGAAGCACAAGTAAACCGTCATTGCAATTGAATTATCATGAGTCAACACTCATTTCACATGACGTATCATGATACTATACTTTACCCAATGAATTGGAGCGCTATAAGGGCGCACCCTTCTTAAACATTTCATTTCATGCATAAGTGTGCCACATGGATCATAAAACATGGATTCATAAAACATAAACATTTATTGCACGATAAAGGAATGTGTAATTCATACATGAAAATTTGTAATCAATAAGTAAAGGTGCATAAAGGTGGATACCCTTGATGGAGAAATGGGCATGGTATCCACTACACAATGGCATTGGCTTAGAAAATCGGTGCGATTTCGGCAACGTAACGGCATGACATAAGAATTCATAAAAAATGGTTGATGAGAGAGAAAGGGGTTCCTCATAATATTTACATGTAATGGGTAGTAAGGAGGTCATATAGATACATGTACTAACAATTGTAATGGAATTTAGATTCATGATACAAAATTATTGCTTGAATGTAAAAGAAGAGAGAGAAGTTCCTTTCGGAATTTTGGCATAGTAACAGGTGTATATGGGAGGAATTTAATGAGAGAGAAAGGGGTCTCCCATCATTAAAACAATAAGAGGGCAGTATGGTGGAGGTGAGAAACCATACCCCAACATTCATAATTGAAATTAAAATGGCAATACAACTTAAAGAAAATTGACAAAAATGAGAAAGGAAGAAAAAACCCTTACTTGGAAGTGTGCTTCCAAGGGCTAGAGAGAGGATTGTGAGAGGCTACTTGGGAGCTTGGGGCACCTTGGGAGGATTCTAGAGAGAGTTGGGAAGAGGTTGGACGAACTCCAAGGTCTTTTAGTGAGGAGGAAGTGGGATATTGGGTGGGTTTATATAGGAAAGGTGAGGGAATTCATTATTATTTAGGTTTGGGTCCCCTTACATTAAATTAATCCAAACCACAAACCATCAAATGGTTTCTGCCCATGGTTTTTGGCAAAGGGAAGATGAAAAAAATATTTTATAAGTCCCAAGTCCGAAATTCTTAAAATAATAAGGTTACTTATGTGGAGGTGAGTCACACTCCCATGAAAATTAATTTAAAAAGGCAAAGTGTTGAATCTGTCTTGAGGGGTCCATTAATGCTTTGAAAAGTAAGTCAAACAAACCCAAAATCACATTATTTTAATGATAAAATATATATTGGCTGAACATAAGGATTATGGTATATTATTACATCACCATTGGGTCATTATGATGTCACAAAACACATTATATATTTAAACTGTATTTAATTTTTACCCAAAAATTTGACTGTCCCAGAAAATTATGAAAAATTCACCGTTGGATAATTTCAATGTCCTGATTCCAAAAATAAAATTTATTTTATCTA
Source organism: Viscum album (assembly GCA_963277665.1). Classification (NCBI taxonomy): domain Eukaryota; kingdom Viridiplantae; phylum Streptophyta; class Magnoliopsida; order Santalales; family Viscaceae; genus Viscum; species Viscum album. Next base: position 1,122,407,451 of record OY728120.1, read on the forward strand.
AATAATTTTCAAAATATGTGAATTTTTACTTTTAAAATAAAAACCGACATTTATCGAAAATTCACGGGTTTTGATAGAAATGGCTTTCAAACCTTAATAAAAATTTTAATTGCATTCATAAAATTATAAGATCATTTATATTTAAAAAAATGATTTAATAATAATATTATTATTTTATTAAAATATTATTTAATTCAAAAATCCATTAATTTAATAAAATAGATTTCTTAATTAAATAATAACTAAAAACACCATTTGTACTTTAAAAACTATTTACAATGTATCCAAAATGACTAGAAATTATATTCATTATTATATACAAAAATAATGTTCATGAACATAGTACTACTTATTTGTTACATAAACCCTTAAAATAGCTGCATAAGACCTAAGGGTAAGGTGTGCGATGGTGACAGACTCTTGGGGTGGCTCTGATAACATCGCTCGAGTGGTAATCTTTATCAACTTCCACTTTTCCCGTAGACGGTCCCGTTTGAGATTGACATAGTGAAGCTCAGCTTGGGCTTGGTCAAGGGTGAATCCCAAAGATGCCACCTATTTTCCGAGCTCCGAGAAATGGGCTTCGTATGAGGAAATTCTACTGGATGAGGCTATCACTTCTTTTTTATGAGTAAATTGGATTTGTTAAGGTCCTATATTTATACTAATCATGTGATCACTGTTCAATGACTATATTAAAAACGGTCAAAAATCTTAACATGAAACCAAAGAAGTTGACATCTTATAAAAACATTTTATATGAAGAGACATTTAATAAGATCAAGAGGGATTTTCCATTAATGAAACTTTGGGTCGTTACAATATTCCCCCCTTAAGAAATTTCACCCTCGAATTTTTCCTTTTCCCACACTAAAACAAATGTGGGTAACTCAGCTTCATCATATCCTCCGATTCCCTAGTCGCTTCTTCAAACTTGTGGTTTCTGCACAACACCTTAATGAGGAGCATTGTCTTATTTCGTAGAACTTTTTCTCTATGATCAAAGATCTTCACTGGTTGATCTTCATAAGAAAGATCATCTTCCAATTGTACCACCTCAGATGAGAGTACATGTGAAGGGTCCAGTATGTACTTCCTTAAGAGGGATACATGAAAGACATCATGCACCTTGGCCATGGTAGGTGGAAGTTCTAATCGATAGGCCACAGCTCCAACACGATCAAGAATCTCGAAGGGACCAATGTACCTTAGACTTAACTTCCCTTTATTTCCAATCCACATGACCTTTTTCCACGGAGATATGCGTAGAAACACCATGTCTCCAACTTTAAACTCAAGGTCTCGTCGACGATTATTTGCATAACTCTTCTGTCGACTCTGGGATGCCTTGATATGCTGCTGAATGCTTTTCACCTTCTCCACCATTTCTTCGACCATTTCTGGTCCAAGCAGCTTATGTTCACCGACCTCATCCCAACATGCCAGTGTTCTGCACCTTTTCCCATACAGGGCTTCATATGGTGCCATTTGGATGCTTGAGTGGAAACTGTTATTATAAGAGAACTCAACCAGAGGAAGATGTTGATCCCATCCCCCTTTAAAGTCCATTGAGCATGCTCTCAACATATCCTCAAGTGTTTGGATAGTCCGCTCAGATAGGCCATCAGTTTGAGGATGATAAGCCATACTAAAGTTCAGTTCAGTATTCAGAGAATGCTGAAGACTCTTCCAAAACTTAGAGGTGAATCTTGGATCTCGGTCAGACACAATAGATAGTGGTACACCATGCAACCTTACCACTTCCCTGATATATATCTGTGCCATTTGATCCAAAGAGAAATCCTCCCAAATAGAAATGAAGTGTGCAGTATTTGTAAGACGATCCACAAAAACCCAGATTGTATTGTTTCCTTTGGATGTCCTTGGAAGTCCAGTGACATAGTCCATGGTGATGTTCTCCGATTTCCATTCTGGTATGGGCAATGGTTGCATCATCCCTTTAGACTTTTGCCTCTCTGCCTTCACTTGCTGACACACCAGACACTTTGATGTATATTCAGCGATCTCCTTCTTCATATTGTCCCACTAAAAGTTTTCTCGGAGATCTCGATACATCTTTGTGCTCCCTGGGTGAATAGAGAAATTTGAACTATGTGTATCATCCAAAATTTCCTTCTTCATCTCCGGACTTGATGGAACACATAGTCTTTTCCCAAACCATAGAATCACTTCTTCATTAACATTAAACTCTGAGGATTTCCCTTTTTCGATAGCTCCCACTTTTTCCTGAATTCCCACATCATCCTTTTGAGCATCCTTTAACCTTTCCAAAAGAGATGGTTGAGCAATCATTTTTGAAAGGATTGATGATGTTACCTTCTTTATGATTCCCACGTCCATCTTCATCAAGTCTAGGAAGATTGGATCCTTCTCAATTCTCATCATTGATAGAATTGCTGGGTCCTTTCTACTTAGGGCATCTGCCACCTTGTTCGCTTTCCCAGGGTGGTAATGTATTGAACAGTCATAATCCTTGATGAGCTCTATCCATATTCTCTGGTGCATATTAAGCTCTTTCTGTGTGAATATATATTTAAGACTCTTGTGGTCAGTATATATCTCACATTTCTCTCCATAGAGATAAGGCTGTCAGATTTTCAAGGCCAAGATCACAACCTCCAACTCCAGATCATGTGTTGGATAGTTTCTCTCATGGATTTTCAATTTCCTTGAGGCATAGGATATCACTTTATCATTCTGCATTAGCACACAGCCTAATTTCTTCTTTGAAACATTACTGAATACCACAAAAAGTTCCCCACTTGTGGGTAAAGTGAGCACGAGTGCAGTGATAAGCCTCCTTTTCAACTCCTTGAAGCTTTCTTCACATTAATCACTCCAAGAAAACTTTACTCCCTTTCGATTTAGCTTGGTAAGAGGGTTGGATAATCATGAGAAATTTCTCACAAATCGTCGATAATATCCATCTAACCCCAAGAAGCTACGGATATCCGTTACTGATGTTGGCCTCGACCATCCCTCAATTGCATCTATTTTGGAGGGGTCCATAGATATCCCATTGCTTGTGATGATATGGCCCAATAATGAGACCTCCTTCAACTATAACTCACACTTGATGTACTTTTCATAGAGCTTCTCCTTGTGCAAAGTCTCTAGTACAGTTCTTAAATGCTCCTCATGATCCTCCTTGGTTTTGGAGTATATTTTAATATCATCTATAAAGACTACAAAACATTTGTCAAGGTAATCTCTAAAGACTATATTCATCAAGTGCATGAATATTACTGGAGCATTGGTGAGTCTGAAAGGAATTAATATGAATTCATAGTGCCCGTATCTTGTACGAAAAGTAGTCTTGGGGAAATCTTCCTTCTTCACCCTTACTTGATAATATCCCGACCGCAAGTCCACCTTAGAGAAGTATTGTGCTCCACGCAGCTGATAAAAAAAGTCACCGATTCTTGGGAGAGGATACTTGTTCTTTATCATGATTTTGTTAAGTTTATGATAATCGATGCAAAGCCGCATTGGCCCATCCTTCTTCTTTATGAAGAGGACTGGTGCACCCCATGGTGAAGCACTTGGGCATATAAACCCTTTATCCGGATTCTCCTGTAGTTGTTTCTTCAGCTATTCAAGATCTACAACAACCATTCTATATGGAGTCTTGGATATTGGTAGTGCCCCAGGTACAAGTTCAATTGAGAACTCAACATATCTTCTTGGAGGAAGACCAGCCAGTTCCTCGGGAAACACTTCAGCTAATTCCCTCACAATAGGCATTTCTTCAAGGATGGTTTCTTCCTTGGACTCAATCATTTGAGCCAGATATGCGTGCTCATAAGGTAGTAATATCCATGCTTGAGATGATGGAGTTAAAGGAGATTCATCTTCCTCCTGACACTTGAAAATAATCGGGGGTCGATTCTCCATATGGAGTGTGATTTCCATCTCCCGACAATTTATGTTGGCTCTATATAAGGAAATCCAATCCATGCCAAGAATTGCATAAAATTACACCAGAGGGAGTATGACGAGGTTCGTCAGGAAATTCAATCCACAGATTATAACAGGGGTGGAATTATACTCATGGGATGCAATGATTGCCCCATTTTCCTTACTCACCGACATCTTTACTTCTATGATTTGTGGTGGTGCTGGGATTGTTCTACTAAACTTTCGAGATATAAAATAATGCGTAGAACCTGAATCAAAAAGTACGTTCGCTATTCTTGAATGAATAACTAGCATACCTATCACCACTTCATTTTCGGGGTTCACTTCGGCAGAAGTGATTGCAAAATCTCTTCCTTGCTATCTTGGAGGTTGTTGGTTGCCTCCGATAACCCTTGGATTAGGGCACTGATTTGAAAAATGACCCGGTTCTTTGCATTTGTAGCATTGAACAATGCGTTGAGGTTTGAATGGATCGTTCCTCTCCTCTGTCGCAGCCTCAGGTCCTTCATGCCGACAGTTAATAGCTAGGTGCCCTTCTCTTCCACACCTGAAGCATTTTCTCGTCCCCTTAAGGAAATTTCTAGGGTGCTTCTTTCCGCACTTTTGGAATGTGGGGTGCTGGATCTTCTTAGCACCGTTGGATTTATCCATCGGACCGCCAACAATGAAGTCCACCTTACGCTTCTTGTCCCCATGATACCCTTGTGATTCCCCGATCTCCATTTCAACCTTGAGGGAACATCGGACAATTTCCTCATAGCTGTCGAAGTCACGAATCACTAATGCTTTCCGCAATCTAGGCTTCATCCCACCAAAGAAGCGGTCAACCTTGCATTCGAGGGTAATGACAAAACCAGAAGCATATCGTGCAAGCCTCGTGAAGTTTCCCTCATACGCTCCAACAGATTCTTCATCTTTTTTGCTTGAGGGAAAGGAAGTCCCTTTCCATCTTAAGCCAGAGGGTGCGTGGAAAATATTTATCGAAAAACATATTCCAGAAATCCTTCCATTATAACACCTCGATCTACTCCTTATGCTTCATATTTTTGATCAACGTCCACCATTGATCAGCTTCACCTTCCATACGATAAGCCGCTAGGAGAACCTTCTCTTGTTCAGAACATTGGAGGATGGAGAATATCTTTTCAATGGAGTTGATCCATTGTTCAGCGATCGTGGGATCAGATGATCCACTAAAAGTAGGAGGCCTTTGTCTCATGAATCTCTCGATAGCAACTTGTTCTTTCTTAGGGGGGGGGGGGTTGAACGTTCCTCTTGACCCGTGTATTTATTCAAAACTTGAGTTAGCTGAGAGAGACACACGACAAAGTTTGAGATTCCCACTCCCATTGGATTTGGCATCTGATTAGTACAATCATCACACTGATCTTCACAACGGTTATTAGCCTGAGTCCTCCTATTACCGGCCATTGGCTAGAATAAAAGTAAAGTTAGGGGTAACACATAAAGGGTAATCCAAAGACAAAATTTGGTGACTTATAAATAAACTTTCATTTCCTTAACTCATGAGTCTATAGGCTTCAATCTAGGATTTTCATGATCTACTTTCTAACATGTATTCTTAGGGGCATTTTTTTATAATTCCTTTAATAAGGGTTCATACTAAGCTTGTGAATTTATCAAAACATATCCCCCGGGAGTTTCATAACCAAGAGTGCAGCAAGGCCCGTTGTCGTGCACTAGTTCCCATTCGAGTCTAGCTCAAAGTAATGTTTTCGGGTTTTACCCCTAGGATACATCTGTTCCAGAGCCGCCTATACCTGCTCGTATCCAGACAAGGATGTATTTGTCTGATAAACCACTTACTCAGCACTTACCAAAACTTAGGGATGTTTTTATTATACTTAGTCTTGTATCTAAGGCTTTACTAGGGTTTCCTAATCCCAAAAATAACTAAACCTATCCTCTGATACCAATTATGACAACCCTGCTTTTTATTACAACTTAAACACGATTTATTACATAAAACTTCACTTGATACAACAAAGAATATAGAGAGGTTTAGTGTCTTTGGGGCTTAGGATCATTACATAAAAACTTAAAACATGAAATACAACATCTTTATTGAAAACTTCCTTTACATGACCACGACATTCCCTCGTACCTAGCATTGCATGGGATAACCTGAGGACATGCATAAGAAAAGGGTGAGCTATAAATCCCAGTAAGGGAGTACACATGGAATAACATGAGGAGTACAATACATGTTAGACAATAGGCATATCAATAGAGCATAAAAGAAACATGAACATAAAGGCACGATAAAGCATGATAATCATAACATGGAAATGTGGCAACAACACTTAACATGAAATTAGCATGAGCCAAGGCTAATTGGACATAAATCATGAGTAAAACCTCATTGCACATGAAGGAAGATTAAACCCTCATTTCACTTGAATTAGCATGAGTCAACACTCATTGAACATGACGTATCATGATACTATACTTTACCCAATGCATTGGAGCGCTATAAGGGCGCACCCTTCTTAAACATTTCATTTCACGCATAAGTGTGCCACATTGATCATAAAACATGGATTCATAAAACATAAACATTTATTCCACGATAAAGGAATGTGGAATTAATACATGAAACTTTTTAATAAATAAGTAAAGGTGCATAAAGGTGGATACCCTTGATGGAGAAATGGGCATGGTATCCACTACACAATGGCATTGGCTTAGAAAATCGGTGCGATTTCGGCAACGTAACGGCGTGACATAAGAATTCATAAAAAATGGTTGATGAGAGAGAAAGGGGTTTATCATCATATTTATATGTAATGGGAAGTAATGAGTTCATATAGATACATGTCCCAACAATTGTAATGGAATTTAGATTCATGATACAAAATTATTTCTTTAATGTAAAAGAAGAGAGAGAAGTTCCTTTCGGAATTTCGGCATAGTAACGGGTGTATATGGAAGGAATTTAATGAGAGATAAAGGCGTATCCCATCATTCAAACAATAAGAGGGAGGTATGGGAGAGGTGAGAAATCATACCACAAAATTCATAATTGAAATTAAAAGGGCAATACAACTTAAAGAAAATTGACAAAAATGAGAAAGGAAGAAAAAACCATTACTTGGAAGTGTGCTTCCAAAGGCTAGAGAGAGGCTTGTGAGAGGCTTTTTGGGAGCTTGGGGTACCTTGGGAGGATTCTAGAGAGATTTGGGCAGAGGTTGGACGAACTCCAAGGTCTTTGAGTGAGGAGGAAGTGGGAGATTGGGTGGGTTTATATAGGAAAGGTGAGGGAATTCTTTATTATTTAGGTTTGGGTCCCCTTACATTAAATTAATCCAAAACACAAACCATACCATGGTTTTTGACCATTCCTTTTGGTAAATGGAATAGGAAAATAATATTTTATAAGGACCAAGTACGAAATTCTTAAAATAATAAGGTTGATTATGTGGAGGTGAGTCACACTCCCATGGAAATTAATTTAAAAAGGAAAAGTGTTGAATATGTCTTGAGGAGTACATTAATGCTTTGAAAAGTAAGTCAAACAAACCCAAAATCACATTATTTTAATTATAAAACATATATTGGCCGAAAATAATGATTATGGTATTTTATTACATCACCATTGGGTCATTATGATGTCATAAAACACATTACAATTTAAACGGTATTTAATTTTTACCCAAAAATTTAACTGTCTAAGAAAATTATGAAAAATTCACTATTGGATAATTTTGACGTCCTGATTCCAAAAATAACATTTATTTTATCTAAATAATTTTCTAGATATGTAAATTTTCACTTTTAAAATAAAAACCGGCAGTTATCGAAAATTCACGGGTTTTAACAGAAATGGCTTTCAAACCTTAATAAAAATTTTAATTGCATTCATAAAATTATAAGATCATTTATATTAAAAAAAATGATTTAATAATAATAATATTGTTTTATTAAAATATTATTTAATTCAAAAATACCTTAATTTAATAAAATAGATTTCTTAATTAAATAATAACTAAAAACACCATTTGTAGTTTAAAAACTATTTACAATGTATAAAAAATGACAAGAAATTATATTGATTATTATATAAAAAAATAATGTACATGAACATAGTAATAATTATTTGTTACATAACCCCTTAAAAAAGCCGCATAAGACCTAAGGGTAAGGTGTGTGATGGTGACAGACTCTTGGGGTGGCTCAGATAACATCTCTCGAGTGGTAATCTCTATCAACTTCCACTTTTCCCGTAGACAGTCCCGTTCGAGCTTGACATGGTGAAGCTCAGCTTGGGCTTGGTCAAGGGTGAAGCCCAAGAATGCCAACTCTTTTTCGAGTTCCGACAAATGGGCTTCGTATGGGGAAATTCTACTAGATGAGGCCATCACTTCTTTTGTCTGAGTAAATTGGATTTGTTAAGGTCCCTTATTTATACTAATCATGTGATCACTGTTCAACGGCTATATTAACAACGGTCAAAAATCTTAACATAAAACCAAATAAGTTGACATCTTATAAAAAAAATTTATATAAAGAGACATTTAATAAGATCAAGAGGGATTTTCCATTAATGAAACTTTGGGCCATTACAATATTCCACCCTTAAGAAATTTTGCCCTCGAAATTTTCCTTTTACCACACTAAAAGAAATGTGGGTAACTCAGCTTCATCATATCCTCCAATTCCCAAGTCGCTTCTTCAAACTTGTGGTTTCTAAACAACACCTTAACGAGGAGCATTGTCTTATTTCGTAGAACTTTTTCTCTACGATGTAAGATCTTCACTGGTTGATCTTCATAAGAAAGATCGTCTTCCAATTGTACCACCTCAGATGAGAGTACATGTGAAGGGTCCGGTATGTACTTCCTTAAGAGGGATACATGAAAGACATCATGAACCTTGGCCATGGTAGGTGTAAGTGCTAGTCAATAGGCCACATCCCCAACATGATCAAGAATCTCGAAGGGGCCAATGTACCTTGGACTTAACTTCCCTTTATTTCCAAGCCTCATGACCTTTTTCCACGGAGATATGCGTAGAAACACCATGTCTCCAGCTTTAAACTCATGGTCTCGTCGACGATTATCTATATAACTCTTCTATCGACTCTGGGCTGCCTTGATATGTTGCTGAATGGTTTTCACCTTCTCCACAATTTCTTTGACCATTTCTGGTCCAAGCAGCTTACGTTCACTGACCTCATCCCAACATGCCGATGTTCTGCACCTTTTCCCATACAGGGCTTTATATGGTGCCATTTGGATGCTTGAGTGGAAACTGTTATTATAAGAGAACTCAACCAGAGGAAGATGTTGATCCCATCCTCCTTTAAAGTCCATTGAGCACGCTCTCAACATATCCTCAAGTGTTTGGATAGTCCGCTCGGATTGGCCATCAGTTTGAGGGTGATAGGCCGTACTGAAGTTCATTTAAGTATTCAGAGCATGTTGAAGACTCTTCCAAAACATAGAGGTGAATTTTGGATCTCGGTCAGACACAATAGATAGTGGTACACCATGAAACCTTACCACTTCCCTGATATATATCGGTGCCAGTTGATCCAAAGAGAAATCCTCCCGAATAGCAATGAAGTGTGCAGTCTTTGTAAGACGATCTAGAACAACCCAGATTGCATTATTGCCTTTGGATGTCCTTATAAGTCCAGTGACAAAGTCCATGGGGATGTTCTCCCATTTCCATTCTGGTATGGGAAATGGTTGCATCATCCCCTTAGACTTCTGCCTCTCTGCCTTCACTTGCTAACACACCAAGCACTTTGATGTATATTCAGCGATCTCCTTCTTCATATTATCCCACCAAAAGTTTTCTCGGAGATATCGATACATCTTTGTGATCCCTGGGTGAATAGAAAAATTTGAACTATGTGCATCATACAAAAGTTCCTTCTTCATCTCCGGACTTGATGGAACACATAGTCTTTTCCCAAACCGCATAATTCCTTCTTCATTAACATTAAACTCCGAGGATTTCCCTTTTTCGATAGCTCCCACTTTTTCCTGAATTCCCACATCATCCTTTTGATCATCCTTTAACATTTCAAAAAGAGATGGTTGAGCAATAATTTGTGAAAGGATTGATGATGTTCCCTTCTTTATGATTCCCACGTCCATCTTCATCAAATCTAAGAAGACTGGATCCTTCTCAATTCTCATCATTGATAGAATTGCTGGGTCCTTTCTACTTAGGGCATCTGCCACCTTGTTCGCTTTCCTAGGGTGGTAATGTATTGAACAGTCATAATCCTTGATGAGCTCCATCCATCTTCTATGGAACATATTAAGATATTTCTATGTGAATATATATTTAAGACTCTTGTGGTCATTATATATCTCACATTTCTCTCCATAGAGATAATGCTGCCATATTTTCAAGGCAAAGATCACAACCGCCAACTCCAGATCATGCATTGGATAGTTTAGCTCATGGATTTTCAATTTCCTTGAGGCATAGGATATGACTTTATCATTCTGAATCATCACACAACCTAATACCTTCTTTGAAGCATCACTAAATACCACAAAAAGTTCCCCACTTGTGGGTAAAGTGAGCACAGGTGCAGTGATAAGCCTCCTTTTCAACTCCTTGAATCTTTCTTCACATTCATCACTCCAAGAAAACTTTACTCCCTTTCGAGTTAGCTTGGTAAGAGGGTTGGAAAATCGTGAGAAATTTCTCACAAATCGTCGATAATATCCAGCTAACCCCAAGAAGCTATGGATATCTGTTACCGATGTTGGCCTCGGCCATCCCTCAATTGCATCTATTTTGGAGGGGTCTACAGATATCCCCTTGCTTGTGATGATATGACCTAAGAATGAGACCTCCTTCAACCAGAACTCACAATTTCTATACTTTACATAGAGCTTCTCCTTGTGCAAAGTCTCTAGTACAGTTTTTAAATGCTCCTCATGATCCTCCTTGGTTTTGGAGTATATTAGAATATCATCTATAAATACTACCCCAAATTTGTCAAGGTAATCTATAAAGACTCTATTCATCAAGTCCATGAATATTTTTGGATCATTGGTGAGTTCGAAAGACATTACTATGAATTCATAGTGCCCGTATCTTGTACGAAAAGCAGTCTTGGGGACATCTTCCTTCTTCACCCTTACATGATAATATCCCGACCAAAGTCCACCTTGGAGAAGTATTGTGCTCCACGCAGCTGATCAAACAATTAATCTATTATTGGGAGAGGATACTTGTTATTTATCATGATTTTGTTAAGTTCACGATAATCGATGCAAAGCCGCATTAACCCATCCTTCTTCTTAACGAAGAGGACTGGTGCACCCCATGGTGAAGCACTTGGGCGTATAAACCCTTTATCCAGATTCTCCTGTAGTTGTTTCTTCAGCTCTTAAAGCTCTACAAAAACCATTCTATATGGAGTCTTGGATATTTGTATCACCCTAGGTATAAGTTCAATTGAGAACTCAACATCTATTCTTGGAGGAAGACTAGGCAGTTCCTCGGGAAACACTTCAGCGAATTTCCTCACAATAGGAATTTATTCAAGGATGGTTTCTTCCTCAGACTCAATCATCTGAGCCAGATATGCATGCTCATAAGGCATTAATATCCATGCTTGAGATGATGGATCTAAAGGAGATTCATATTTCTCCTGACACTTGTAAAGAATTGGGGGTCGATTCTCCATATGGAGTGTGATTTCCCTCTCCTGACAATTTATGTTGGATCTATATAAGGAAAGCCAATCCATGCCAAGAATTGCATCAAATTCCACCAGACGGAGTATGAAAAGGTTCTCCAGGAAATTAAATCTACAAATTATAACATGGGAGGAATTATACTCATGGGATGCAATGATTGCCCCATTTTCCGTACTCACCGACATCTTTACTTCCATGATTTGTGGTGGTGCTGGGATTGTTCTACTAAACTTTCGAGATATAAAAGAATGCGTAGAACCTGAATCAAAAAGTACGTTCGCTATTATTGAATGAGTAACTAGAGTACCTGTCACCACTTCGTTTTCGGGGTTCACTTCGGCAGAAGTGATGGAAAAAGCTCTTCCTTACTGTCTTGGAGGTTGTTGGTTACCTCCAATAACCCTTGGATTAGAGCACTGATTTGAAAAATGACCCGGTTCTTTTCATTTGTTGCATTGAACAACGCGTTGAGGTTCGAACGGAGCGTTCCTCTCCTCTGTCATAGATGCAGGTCCTTCTTTCCGACAGTTAACAGCTAGGTTCCCTTCTCTTCCACACCTGAAGAATTTTCTCGTCCCCTTAAGGCAATTTCCAGGGTGCTTCTTTCCGCACTTTTGGAAAGTGGGGTGATGGATCTTCTTAGCACCGTTGGATTTATCCATCGGACCACCAGTATTAAAGTACACCTTACGATTCTTGTCCCCATGATACCCCTCTGATTCCCCGATCTCCATTTCAACCTTGAGGGCACATCAGACAATTTCCTCATAGTTGCCGAAGTCACGGATCGCTAATGCTTTCCGTAAGCTAGGCTTCAGCCCACCAAAGAAGCGGTCAACCTTGCATTCAGGGGTAACGAAAAAACCGGTAGCATATCATGCAAGCCTCGTGAAGTTTTCCTTGTATAATCCAACAGATAATTCATCTTTTTTCTTGAGGGAAAGGAAGTCCCTTTCCATCTTAATCCGGAGGGTGCGCGAAAAATATTTATTGAAAAACATCTTCCTGAAATCCTTCCATTCTAATGCCTCGATCTCCTCCTTAGGCTTCGTATTTTTGATCAACGTCCACCATTGATCAGCTTCACCCTCCATATGATAAGCCGCTTGGAGAACCTTCTCTTGTTCAGAACATTGGAGGATGGAGAATATCTTTTCAATGGAGTTGATCCATTGTTCAGTGATCATGGGATCAGATGATCCGCTAAAAGTGGGAGGCCTTTGTCTCTTGAAGCTCTCGATAGCGACTTTTTCTTTCTTGGGGGGGGGGGGGGTTGAACGTTCATCTTGACCCATGTTTCTATTCAAAACTTGAGTTAGCTGAGAGAGAAGTGTGACAAAGTTTGCGATTCCTGCTCCCATTGGATTTGACATCTCATTAGTACAGTCATCACACTGATCTTCACAACGGTTGTTAGCCCGAGTCCTCCTATTACTAGCAATTAGATGGAATAAAAGGAAAGTTAGGGGTAACACATAAAGGTTAATCCAAAGACAAAATTTGATGACTTAAAAATAAACTTTCATTTCCTTAACTCATGAGTCTATAGGCTTCAATCTAGGCTTTTCATGATCTACTTTCTAACATATATTCTTAGGGGAATTTTTTTTATAATTCCCTTAATAAGGGTTCATACTAAGCTTGTGAATTTATTGAAAAATATCCCCCCAGGAGTGTCGTAACCAAGAGTGAATCAAGGCCCGTTGTCATGCAAAAGTTCCCGTTCGAGTCTAGCTCAAAGCTGTGTTTTCAGGTTTTACCCCTAGGATACATCTGTGCCAGAGCTGCCTCTACCTGATCGTATCCAGACAGGGATGTATTTGTTTGATAAACCACTTACTCAGCACTTACCAAAACTTAGGGATGTTTTTATTATACTTAGTCTTGTATCTAAGGCTTTACTAGGGTTTCCTAATCCCAAAAATAACTAAACCTATCCTCTGATACCAACTATGAAAACCCTGCTTTTTATTACAACTTAAACATGATTTATTACATAAAACTTCACTTGATACAACAAAGAAGATCGAGAGGTTTAGTGTATTTGGTGATGAGGATCATTAAATAAAAACTTATAACATTAAATACAACATCTTTATTGAAAACTTCCTTTACATGACCACTACATTCCCTCGTACTTAGCATTGCATGGGATAACCTGAGGACATGCATAAGAAAAGGGTGAGCTATAAAGCCCAGTAAGGGAGTACACATGGAATAACATGAGGAGTACAATGCATGTTAGACAATAGGCATATCAATAGAGAATAAAAGAAACATGAACATAAAGGTATGATAAAGCATGATAATCATAACATGGAAATGTGGCAACAACACTTAACATGGAATTAGTATGAGCCAAGGCTCATTGCACATAAAGCATGAGTAAAACCTCATTGCACATGAAGCACGAGTAGAACCTCGTTGCACTTGAATTAGCATGAGTCAACACTCATTTCACATGACGTATCATGATACTATACTTTACCCATTACATTGGAGCGCTATAAGGGCGCACCCTTCTTAAACATTTCATTTCATGCATAAGTGTGCCACATGGATTATAAAACATGAATTCATAAAACATAAACATTTATTCCAAGATAAAGGAATGTGGAATTAATACATGAAACTTTGTAATCAATAAGTAAAGGTGCATAAAGGTGGATAACCTTGATGGATAAATGGGCATGGTATCCACTACACAATGGCATTGGATTAGAAAATCGGTGCGATTTCGGCAACGTAACAGCGTGACATAAGAATTCATAAAAAATGGTTGATGAGAGAGAAAGGGGTTCCTAATCATATTTACATGTAATGGGTAGTAAGGAGGTCATATAGGTACATTTCCCAACAATTGTAATGGAATTTAGATTCATGATACAAAATTATAGCTTGAATGTAAAAGAAGACAGAGAAGTTCCTTTCGGAATTTCGGCATAGTAACGAGTGTATATGAGAGGAATTTAATGAGAGAGAAAGGGGTCTCCAATCATTAAAACAATAAGAGGGAATTATGGGGGAGGTGCGAAACCATACCCCAAAATTCATAATTGAAATTAAAAGGGAAATACAACTTAAAGAAAAGTGATAAAAATGAGAAAGGAAGAAAAAACCCTTACTTGGAAGTGTGCTTCCAAAGGCTAGAGAGAGGTTTGTGAGAGGCTTCTTGGGAGATTGGGGAACCTTGGGAGGATTATAGATAGAGTTGGGAAGAGGTTGGATGAACTCCAAGGGCTTTGAGTGAGGAGGAAGTGGTATATTGGGTGGGTTTATATAGGAAAGGTGAGGGAATTCTTTATTATTTAGGTTTGGGTCCCCTTACATTAAATTAATCCAAACCACAAACCATCACATGGTTTTTGCCCATGGTTTTTGGAAAAGGTAAGAGGAAAAAAATATTTTATAAGGCCCAAGTCCGAACTTCTTAAAATAATAAGGTTGCTTATGTGGAGGTGAGTCACACTCCCATGGAAATTAATTTAAAAAGGCAAAGTGTTGAATATTTCTTGAGGGGTCCATTAATGCTTTGAAAAGTAAGTCAAACAAACCAAAAATAAAATTATTTTAATGATAAAACATATATTGGCCGAAAATAAGGATTATGGTATTTTATTACATCACCATTGGGTCATTATCATGTCATAAAACACATTATATATTTAAACGGTATTTAATTTTTACCCAAAAATTTGACTCTCTCAGAAAATTATGAAAAATTCACCGTTGGATAATTTTGACGTCCTGATTCCAAAAATAACATTTATTTTTTCTAAATAATTTTATAAATATGTGAATTTCCACTTTTAAAATAAAAACCGACATTTATTGAAAATTCACGGGTTTTGACAGAAATGGCTTTCAAACCTTAATAAAATTTTTAGTTGCATTCATAAAATTATAAGATCATTTATATTTAAAAAAATGATTTAATAATAATAATATTATTTTATTAAAATATTATTTAATTCAAAAATCCATTAATTTAATAAAATATATTTCTTAATTAAATAATAACTAAAAACACCATTTTTACTTTGAAAACTATTTACAATGTATCAAAAATGACTAGAAGTTATATTCATTATTATATACAAAAATAATGTACATGAACATATGACTACTTATTTGTTACATAACCCCTTAAAACAGTCTTATAAGACCTAAGGGTAAGGTGTGCGATGGTGAGAGACTCTTGGGGTGGCTCGGATAACATCGCTCGAGTGGTAATCTCTATCAACTTCCACTTTTCCCATAGACAGTCCCGTTCGAGCTTGACATGGTGAAGCTCATCTTGTTCTTGGTCAAGGGAGAAGCCCAAGGATGCCAACTCTTTTCCGAACTCTGACAAATGGGCTTCGTATGGGGCAATTATACTGGATGAGGCCATCACTTCTTTTGTCCGAGTAAATTGGATTTGTTAAGGTCCTATATTTATACTAATCATGTGATCACTGTTCAACGACTATATTAACAACCGTAAAAAATATTAACATAAAACCAAATAAGTTGACATCTTATAAAAACATTTTATATAAAGAGACATTTAATAAGATCAAGAGGGATTTTCCATTAATGAAACTTTGGGTCGTTACACCACTCACATGTACAAGGCATAAACAAAGCAAGCATGATTAGATTAGAAATGGCATACATGGTTCAAGGGAAAAGTCATCCATCCCAAACCCTTAATTCATTTCATTTACATTTAAAATATTAAATTAATTAATCAATTTTATTTATATATCAATTATCAAATGAAATATTATGATCAAAGGAAAAAAGGAATTCCTTATAGCCATCCGAGGCCAAAAGCAATAAAGGTACATTTCAAGACAACTCACTCGTGGGGTGGTTCTTATTCCTGGTATACAACATAAAAAAATCATTAGAAATACTATTCAATTACCCAAAATATGACTGGAAATATTGGGGTTCAATTTCATTTTAAGAGACACCCAGAAAATTGGGCGCGTGTCATGACGACTTCTACAAACAACTTGAATATAAGACAAATGTATGAGACCACCTACCTTAGGTCCGTGATATATAAATTATCTACTATAAGGCTCTAATTTAACCCCAATTGGAATAAATCTAAAGAACAGAAAAATAACAAGAAATTGGGGAATATGAGACTAAATCAAAATAGTGAAGAGGATTCCTTGAAGAATCAAGAATGGATAAAAAGGAATTAAGACCTTACCATTATAGATCCCATGAGAAAGGTGAACTTCAAATTAGATATCAGATGATGAAGATCATTAAATTCCGAATATAGTCACCAAGGAGAGCTCATGGAGGGGGTGATGTTGCTATACGTAGGAGGAAACCTAAATTAGGTTTTATAAAAGGATTTTATTTTAATTTAAAATCATTAAATTTACAAAACTGCACAGGTCGCATGGTTTGGTAAACCATGTGATGATTATGCAAGAACTCCTATATGCCAAGGGGAACTTGCACAGTTACCCAAAACGATTTAAAAACCTTGAACAAACCATGTGAAGAGACACTGCACAAATCTGTTGAAATTACAGACCCGACCGCATGGCTATGCAACCCAACCCGCACGGACATGTAGCCCAACCCACATGGTTTTCACTAACTTCGCATCCTTCTCTTGTCACCCAAAACATAGGTTCTGGGATTTGGACAAGCCCCAGACACCCGAGCCCTCTATGACCTCAACAAGAATTCATACTAGGCCATATTTAAGCATTTAAACTAAGAATTTTTAAAAAATAGAGATCCATACATCAAAGAAGAATCAGGTTCTTACAATACCTTTCAAAATCAAAGAAATAATTTCCATAACATCTATACCTGAAATATAAATTCTAGGGAGTTTCACATAAAACTTCAGGTACATCATGGATAATACGATAATGTTGAATTTATATTATTCCTTCCTGACAACCCTGGGATTCAATGACTTTGATTGTCTTCTTAAAGAAACATTACTAAACTTTTCAACCAACTTTTCTTATTCCAGTTTGAACTTTTACCTAATTATTCCATCAATATAGTAATTTAGAACCAATACATCATATACATAGTTCATATATATTATAAAAAATTTTATAATAATAGGTAAAATCTCGTTTAATCCAATCATACTATTAGAAAATTTTTGTGGATGAAAATATAATAAATTACCTAACCAGAGAAAGTTTTTTTATCCCCATATTAAAGTATGTTAAGAAATAAAACATATCATAAACCATGTGTATTAAAAACACCCATCTCGTTTTATTTAAACAAATATTATTTAAATTCTATTATTAAGAGATAAATGAGATAGAAAACACATCTTATGAAAAATTTATCCAAGCATGAAGCATCCAAGTTATCAATGCAATGACTACTTTGCTCCATCACTTGAAGTCAAACTTCGAGCTTCGATTCTTTTCATCATATGACCTTATTGTGTATTTAAAAAACTTTTTAAAATATATAGTTGATATGATATATATTTTAGAATAATATAATTGATTTCTATAAACAATTAATATTTATATAAACCTTTAGTCTCATCGATTCATCAACATGTTAAATCACATTGAATATCAATTGACATACCTCACCATATTGAGTAAATGTGACTAAAATCCCCTAAATAACTGACGTACCCAATCATATAGAGTACATGAGTATATAATAATATTCCTTTGGCCATTTTTCATATAATTCTATTGAAACCTTGAATGAATCACTATATGCTTACATAATCTTCTAGATTCATTCGTTGAATAATTACAGTACTTGGTTACTGAGGAAGGAACTATTCCAACATAATGAATTTTATCAGATGAGTATCAGGTATTATTAACCATTTAATAATGAATTTTATTAAATAAACTCCCATTAAAATAATGTCCCCTCTTAATAATCATCATTGATATTAGCAGGATAAGATCCATTTTTACTAAGAAATGAGTCTTCTTTGGTGCTTCTCTCACCACTTAGCTATTTAGGCAGGGAATTTCAAAATTATATGATATATGACTCTTGGATTGTTGATTGGACAGTTATTTCTATAACCTATCATATGGATAAACTCAAATCCATTCCTAGGGTAATCTAATCCTATTAGGGTCTCTCGACTAGTGTAACCCAAAGAAAATGCCAACAATAGGCAAAAAAGGACAATATAGAGGAACACATCTATAACGACCCATACTTTACATACATGGTTGTTACTTAAAAATTGAAGTACACTTATTACAACATATAACAAAACCATGAAAGGACCGTATAGGTATAGTGTCTTTAGAAACTGGGAAACATAAACAACTGGTTCATAAAGCATCTACATTGTCTCCCTTTTATTTCATCATATCTAGAGTCCCTATTGGAATATCCTACTTAATAACCTTTTCCTAACCTGGGGAAAGAAAACATACAAAAGGGTGATATCAAATTCTCAGTAAGGGTAAACAAAAGAAATTTCAATCACATCATATTCATAAGAACATAACATTTTTGAAATCTTAACCTGCAAAATAGATCATAATTTCATAATCATGGGATAAAAATAGTAGTGAAATGTAATCCCAACAATCATAACCTAAAACATGAAACTTTGTGGCATACACAAATAATCATAGAAAATCATTTCTTAGTAGTCAAGACTCATTTCCAAGACTATCTTAGTGGACAAAGTCCATTTCGGAACCGAGTTCACTCCTTGTTTCAGTCCTATTTAACTGAACCGGATTAACCTGCCGTTCTAGCCATGTCTATCTCATGAGATATAAATATTTACCCAATGCATTGGAGGGAGATATAGGACCCACCCATCTCATAATGATACCATTTTTATGTGTTCCACAAAATAAAAAATCATACATCATTGCATAACCCATGTAATAAAAATGGGATTCTTAAACATCGTGACATCATAAACAATTCATATAAGATAAAGGAATTCATAAAATTAATTCCATCACAACATAATAAAATAAATGTAATAATAGGGATATAAATATAACCCTATATTATCTTAGATGGAAAATAATTTTGATAAAACACTTGAACTCCATTCTTGAGGAACATATCCTTTCTACTTCAAATTTTTTTTCCTTTCTTAACATGTCATACAGTTTTAAACTAAAAGAATTTGATTAAAAATAAACTTGAAAACTTGTAAAGGAATCTTCTTGGAAATAATTTTTTAAAAATCCATTCATGCCGTATAAGTTAAAAAAAACATTCTTCTCATACTTTGGCCGGAAAAGTCCAAAAGTACCTCGTATGAAAAACGACAAAAGATTCCTTTCATATCTTTTACTAAAAACTCACCGAAGGGTAAAATTGGATTTAAAAAATTGTAGGTGGATGTAAATAATATTACATATTGCGGAAACATGGATGTGGATGATAAATATTCCCCAGTAAATTCTGAAGTATAAACAATCTCGGATAAAAATGAGATTGTGATATTTTGCCTTACCATAGGTCTGATTTGCTTCGTAAGTGTCTGAACCTCCTATATAATGATTTAAATAATGTCATTGACTTATTCCAGAATCATACTCATTGTTATGATATCATATATGGTCATATTCTTAGCTTCTTATTAGTAATATTTCATTGCTACTTGTTATTCGGGTTTTTATTACTTTTTGTTCTTATGCGTGGTTTGTCGAATAAATTATTATTCTTCTTTTTAGGTTATAGATACCCCATTTACAGAATGGTATTTCTGTAACATATATCATATGTATTCATTAAATTCATTTATATAATCATTAGGCAATGAAGATCATGTAGAACGAGTCGCATCATATCGTGGAGACGGTATTCCGTACGTACGCACGAGCGATGATATCGTTCCCATGATCGTGAAATTGTATTGAAGTGTATGTATACTATTTCAGAATCAATATCACTTTACAATAATCATATATAGTTATTATTTACACCATTATACCCATATAAGTAAGGTGGTGGTGGAAAATAGATTACACCACGGCGTGGAGACGGTATTCCGTACGTACACACGCGCAGTGATTTCTTTTTCCATAGGATGGATAGATGGTGAAATAGGGTTGTTTCATACTTATAATAACATATTAGTATATGAGTGATACTGATGTTATTACTTCATAATTAAACAACTAAATAAGAAGATGTTGAAGAAGAAATAAAGTTGAAAGAATCGGTAACGGACATTACCTCTTCTTTGAAGCACCTCTTTGAGACCTCCTCTTAGGGCACTAAAATTGGTCTTTGAAGAAGACCAGGACCTCTAGTATGTTTATAGGGAAGTGGAGAAGATAATTTGATAGGGGTTGGCCGAGTATGAAGGCTCAAAGCGGTGTGAGGAAGAGAGGGAGGAGGTGCCCTTTTATAAGGGAGGAGGGGGCGCACCATAGGAAAAACTAAAAATATTATTTTATTATAAAGCCATATTCAGTTTTTAATAGCTCCAAATTGATTTATTTAGAAGCTTAGGTGGGGATGGTTCGAAATAATCTCATCCAATATAATTTAGACATGTTTAGGCATCTATTTTAACCTTATCATTTAGATTTAACTTTAAGTTAGATAATTTAACTTTCACCGCGTCTTCTTGTTTTATTACACTATAAGGTTAATAAACTTACTATAACAAGCCAAACGAACCCCAAGTTGTTTATTATTAATATATATAACCGTATATAAGTCATTTGGCCGAACATTAGATTTTTAGGAATAAAATAACAATTAATAATATAATATTTGTTTTAAAAACAATTTTATGTCAAATTTGACACTATTTGGTAATTGATTTTTGTGAAAATTATAACAGAATTATTAGTTCAAAAAACGTTAATTAAATAAATACTAACATGTCATATTAACATATAAAATTATTGTAATTCATAAAAAGTCTCAAATTACATTTATTTGGGTATTTATAACATCAATTATGTCAATATTTCATTAAAAAGATAATTACTGCATCATCATTGTGTCATAAGTAAATTAAATTATTTTAAGTCTAAAAATTAAAAATAAAATACCATTATGTAGGAAATATTTCTAGATTTCAAATGAATTTTTATAGTCGAATTTATCTTATGTATAACCCTATATTAAAAATTATTTACTTATTAAACTTTGATTTTAGCTATTTTAACCCTTCTTTAAATAAATTAATATTAAATGTCCTAATCTAATCCAAGTGGGCCTAAATGGTCATATTTTATTCCTAAGGTTGTTTTTGGTCGAATTAAACTTATCCAATAGAATTAGGACATGTGTTAGGGTAATAATAATATAATTTTTACCCTTAATTACCCTATTTACTTTTAACCGTGGTAAAAAAAGTAAAAAGTTACTATTCACCAAAAATTATTTTCATCTCATTGAACCACATTTTAGTTCTTGATATTAACCGTGTCTCTCGGATTTTAGAAATTCCACTCACAGAAGCTGTAAAATTAAGTTTTACGTGAATTTAGAAATTCTCCTAGGAGGTGGGTAAAAGATGGTGAAAAGTTCAATAAAATTTTTATATATCTAAAATTATTATAAAATTACTCCAATGAATTGAATTGAACTTATATAGGTATTATGTATCAATTTTTACCTAAAATAAATTTAATTAAAATAAATAATTATTTAATTAAAAAGTCGGTTTTGAAATAGTAACCCAGTGTTTTCACTATTAATCAAAAATTGAAAGTTTTCAGAAAAATACCAAAATTTCACCCTAGGCTAATTTTGATATTCCGAATCCAAAAATGATGTCCATTTTGAAAAATAAAATTTATAAAATTTAAAAAAGTGGGTATTACTATTCATAACGGCTAGTTTTAATAATATTTTAATAGCATATCGTTGTTTAGTGAAACTCGGTATTGCGTACGACGCAAGCCATCGAGGAAGGTCACGATTGTGTTTAAATAAAGACAAGCTATTATTGTGTGTAGTGAAAGATTACTTTGATGATTTATATAACATAAAAACAAAATATCTCTCATAAAAGTCTCGAGTGTTACATTCTACCCCCCTTAAAATGAATTTCACCCTCGTAATTCGTCACTTTGTAACCAACAGATGAGGATACCTCTCCCTCATCATATCCTCAAGCTCCTATGTAGCTTCTTCTAATTGGTTTTTCCTCCATAAAACTTTCACCAAGTGAGTGGTCTTGTTCCATAGGACTTTTTCACTACGATCCAGAATCTCTATCGGCTGTTCTTCATAAGAAAGATCTTGCTCCAGCGGTACAACTTCTGAGCTGAGTACATGGCAAGGATCAGGTATGTACTTTCTCAGGAGAGATACATGGAACACATCATGAACTTGAGATAGATTCGGTGTAAGCTCCAATCGATAAGCTACCTTCCCAACATGATCCATAATTTTAAAAGGACCGATATATCTAGGGCTCAACTTTCCCTTCTTTCCAAATCTCATGACCCTCTTCCAGGGAGATATTCGTAAGAACACATTATCACCCACTTCAAACTCTAGGTCTTTTCTTCGGTTATCGGCATAACTTTTTTGTCAACTCTGAGCCGCTCTTATGTGTTGTTGAATAGATCTGACCTTTTCTTCCATCTCATCAACAAGATCAGGTCATAATTGCTTTCTTTCCCCAACTTCATCCCAGCAAGTTGGAGTCCTGCATTTCTTTCCATAGAGAGCTTCATAAGGAGCCATCTGAATACTGGAGTGAAAGCAATTATTATAAGAAAATTCCACCAAAGGAAGGTGTTGATCCCAACCACCTTTGAAATCCATAGAGAAAGCTCTTAACATATCTTCTAGAGTTTGAATTGTCCTCTCAGAATGACCGTATATCTGAGGATGATAAGCAGTGCTAAAACTCAACTCTGTATCCAGAGTATGATGAAGACTTCACCAAAACATTGAGGTAAACCTCAGATCCCGATCAGATATAATAGAAAGTGGTACTCCATGAAATCTTACCACTTCCTTTACATATATCCTGGAAAGATGATCCAGAGAGAATTCTTCTCTAATAGCAATGAAGTACGCAGACTTTGTAAGACGATCAACTATGACCCAGATAGCATTATTGCCTTTGGATGTTTTAGGAAGTCCGGTGACAAAGTCCGTAGTGATGTTTTACCATTTCCATTTGGGTATGGGTAATGGTTGTAACATCCCCTTGGACTTCTGTCTCTTAGCTTTAACTTGATGACAAACCAAGCATCGAGAGACATATTCAACAACATCTCTTTTCATGCCATCCCACCAGAAGTACTCTTTCAGGTCCCTATACATCTTTGTGCTTCCAGGATGAATAGAGAATGAAGAACTATGAGCCTCATCCAGCATCTCCTTCTTTAATTCTGGGATGGGAGGAACACAAACCCGATTCCTGAACTTTATTATCCCATCACAATCAAGGTTGAATTCAGGAACATTTCTCACCTTCTTTTGTAACTCTACATCTTCTTTCTGTGCCTCTTTAATCTTCACATGTATAGATGGATGAACATTCATTTGAGAAAGATATGATTTTCCCCTTCCATTATAATTCCAATATCCATCCTTTGTAAATCCATAAATATTGGATCTTTTGTGATCCTCATCATGGATAAACTGGCATGGTCTTGTCGACTTAATGCATCTTCCACCTTGTTTGCTTTGCCAGGGTGGTAATGAATTGAGCAGTCGTAATCCTTAATCAGCTCCAACCATCTTATTTGATGCATATTCATCTCCTTTTGTGTGAAAATATACTTTAAACTTTTATGATCAGTATAAATATCACACCTTTCTCCATAAAGATAATGCCTCCAAATCTTTAATGCAAAGATTACCGCATTTAACTCCAAATCATGAGTTGGGTAATTTTGCTCATGGATTTTCAACTATCGTGAGGCATAAGCTATCACCATATCATTTTGCATAAGAACACACTGCAGCCCCTTCTTGGATGCATCACTGTAGATCACAAACCTTTCTACACTACAAGGTAGTGTGAGCACAGGTTCACTGGGTAACCTTCTTTTCAAATCCTTGAAATTCTCTTCACATTCCTCCATCCATACGAGCTTAACTCCTTTTCGAGTCAACCTAGTGAGTGGATTAGATAATCGTGAAAAATATTTCACAAAACGTCGATAATAACCAGCCAAACCAAGAAAAATTCGGATCTCGGTTACTTTTGTTGGTCTCGACCATCTTTCGATAACCTCTGTTTTTTCTGGACCCACAGATATCCCCTCTTTTGAGATTATGTGACCAAAAAATGCAACTTTTTGAAGCCAAAATTCACACTTGGTAAATTTGGCATAAATCTTCTCCTTTCTCAGGGTCTTCAATATAATTCTCAAGTGATCTTCATGTTCTTCCTTGATCTTTGAATAGACAAGAATATCTTCTATAAAGACTACCACAAACTGATCAAGATAGTATCTAAAGACTCTATTCATCAGATCCATGAAGATAGTAGGGGCATTAGTAAGACCAAATGGAATCAGTATAAATTCATAGTGTCCATACCTTGTACGGAAAGCTGTCTTTGGTATATCCTCCCTTTTGACCCTTAATTGATGATACCCTGAATGAAGATCAATCTTGGAAAAGTATTGAGCTCCGCGTAGTTGGTCAAATAAGTCATCAATGCACGGGAGAGGATATTTGTTCTTGATAGTGATCTTGTTAAGTTCTCGATAATCAATGCAAAGCCTCATTGATCCATCTTTCTTCTTAACAAACAGAACAGGTGCTCCCCAAGGTGACGCACTAAGGCGTATGAATCCCTTATCAAGATTCTCTTGGAGTTTCTTCTTCAATTCCTGCAACTCAATTGGGGCCATTCTATAAGGTGTCTTTGAAATAGGAAAATCACCCGGTACGAGTTCTATTGAAAACTCAACTTCACGATTTGGTGGAAGACCCGAAAATTCCTCCAGAAAGACATTGTCAAACTCCCGTACAATGGGAATATTCTTAATCATGAGTTTCTCACCAACCATTTGAGATAAATAACCTTCATTTAGTGGAATCAAGACCCATAAAATGGAAGAAATTTCCACTGGAAGGTTATGTTCATCCTTGCATCGATAGACGATCATAGATTGATCTGGAATATGAAATATGACTTCCCTTCTTTGGAAATTGATATGAGATCCATATAAATAAAGCCAATCCATTACAAGAATCATATCAAATTCCACTACAGGAAGGATCACAAGATTTGTAGGAAGCACTTTCCCACAAACTTCAATCGGAGAAGAATTATAAAATTTTGATGTGACTGTTGTGCCATTAGGGGTTTTCACAGATAACTCAACATCTAATTGTTGAGGTAATTTGGTGATACCATTAGATAATTCTTTAGAAATAAAATACTGGGTGGATCCAGAATCAAATAAAACATTTTTTACTTTAGAGTGGATGGTATGTGTACCTTTCACCACTTCGTTATCATACTCCACATCGCTGATAGAAATTGCATGTGACTTTCCTTTGTCTTTATCCTTAAGAGTTTGTTGATGTTGATCATCATCAACAACCATTAGATTAGGGAATTGATTAGCATAATGCCCCATTTCCTTGTACTTGTAACATTGAAGTGTAGGAGGTTCACCCTGTGTAGCCTTTTCTTTGTTCGCATCACTAGACATATTCTTCCCATCATTGCAGCATTCAAATGCCCAATGACCTTCCTTTCCACATTTGAAACATTTACTTGTCCCATTAAGACAACTCCCTCCATGTTTCTTTCCACACTTTTAGCATAAGGGAAAACTCATCTTCTTTTCAGTGTGCTCTTTAGATTTTCCTTTGAATTCCATTTTCATCTTCTTACCAAATCCATATGACTGATGGGTTACTCCAATCTCTATCTCAACTTTGAGAGCACATCGAACGATTTCCTCATAGCTATTGAAGTCCCTTATGGATAACGCCCTTTGAATTTTTTTAAGCCACTAAAGAATTGATCTATCTTACTCTCAGGTTGGATAATAATACCAGAAGCATACCTTGCAAGTCTTGTAAAATTTTCTTCATAGGTACCAATAGATTCATCATCCTTTTTCTTTAGTTCAAGAAACTCCTTCTCCATATTTGTTCGTAGAATACGAGGGAATTACTTATTGAAAAATAATTTCTTGAACTCGTCCCATTCCATGGACTCAATTTCATCTCTTTGACTCGTATTCTTGATAAGATTCACCATTGATCAACATATCCTTCCAAACGATATACTGATAAGATGACATTATCATGTTCAGAACATTGAAGAACTGAAAATATCTTTTTAGTGGTACTGATCCATGGTTCAGCCACTAATGGATCAGAAGACCCGCTGAATGAAGGTGGATACTGCCTCATGAATGATTCAACAAAATGTTGCTCCTTCCTTTGATCGTTTGGAAGTCCTGCATGATTCATATCTTGAGAAAGTTGTGTGATAATGGCTACAAGATTTTTCATTCTAGCTCCCATAATGTTTGGTTGCTCAGGGGGACAATCATTGCATTGCCTGTCGCATTCCGCATTAACACGGTTCCTTCAGGTTCCAGCCATTGACTAAAACCAAGAAGAATAGTGTGAGCAACACTAATTATAATAGGAAAAATTCATAATCAAGAATAA
Source organism: Viscum album (assembly GCA_963277665.1). Lineage (NCBI taxonomy): Eukaryota > Viridiplantae > Streptophyta > Magnoliopsida > Santalales > Viscaceae > Viscum > Viscum album. The sequence continues at coordinate 1,122,434,660 of OY728120.1, forward strand.
AATTTTACACTTAAGGTATTATCATAGGTTGTTCATGGCCATTTTTAAAACACTAAGATCGTGTTCTATGCTTAGACTTATCCTTAGGGTTCTTACTAAGGCTTTCACATCCTAGTTTCCAAAGGTTGACTATACCTTTCCTCTGATACCAACTATAACGACCCATAATTTACATATATGGTTGTTACTTCAAAATTGAAGTACACTTATTACAACATATAACAAAACCATGAAAGGACCGTATAGGTATAGTGTCTTTAGAAACTGGGAAACATAAACAACTGGTTCATAAAGCATCTATATTATCTCCCATTTATTTCATCATATCTAGAGTCCCTTTTGGAATATCCTACTTAATAACCTTCTTCCTGACCTGGGGAAAGAAAACATACAAAAGGGTGAGCTCAAATTCTCAGTAAGGGTTAACAAAATAAATTTCAATCACATCATATTCATAAGAACATAACATTTTGGAAATATTAACCTGCAAAAGAGATCATAATTTCAAAATCATGGGATAAATATAGTAGTGAAATTTAATCCCAACAATCATAACTTAAAACATGAAACTTTGTGGCATACACACATAATCATATAAAATCATTTCATAGTAGTCAAGACTCATTTACAATACTATCTTAGTAGACAAAGTCTATTTCTGAACCGATTTCACTCCTCGTTTCAGTCCTATTTAACTGAACCGGATTAACCTGCCGTTCCAGCCATGTCTATCTCATGAGATATAAATCTTTACCCAATTCATTGAAGAGAGATATAGGTCCCACCCATCTCATAATGATACCATTCTTATGTGTGCCACAAAATAAAAAATCATACATCATTGCATAACCCATGTAATAAAAATGGGATTCTTAAACATCGTGACATCATAAACAATTCATATAAGATAAAGGAATTCATAAAAATAATTCCATCACAACATAGTCAAATCAATGTAATAATGGGGATATAAATAGAACCCTATATTATCTTATATGGAAAATAATTTTGAAAAAACACTTGAACTCCATTCTTGAGGAAAATATCCTTTCTACTTCAAAAACATTTTTCCTTTCTTAACATGTCATACAATTTTAAACTAAAAGAAGTTGATTAAAAATAAACTTGAAAACTTTTAAAGAAAGCTTCTTGGAAATAATGTTTTAAAAAATCCATTCATGCCGTATAAGTTAAAAAAAACATTCTTCTCGTACTTTGGACGGAAAAGTCAAAAAGTACCTCGTACGAAAAATGACAAAAGATTCCTTTCATATCTTTTACTAAAAACTCACTGAAGGGTAAAATGGGATTTAAAAAATTGTATGTGGATGGAAATAATATTACATATTGATGAAACATGTATGTGGATGATAAATATTCCCCAGTAAATTCTGAAGTATAAACAATCTTGGATAAAAATGAGATTGTGAGATTTTCCCTTACCTTAGCTCCGATTTGCTTCGTAAGTGTTTGAACCTCATGTATAATGATTTAAATAATGTCATTGACTTATTACAGAGTCATACTCATTGTTATGATATCATATATGGTCATATTATTAGCTTCTTATTAGTAATATTTCATTGCTACTTGTTATTCAGGTGTTTATTACTTTTTGTTCTTATGCGTGTTTTGTCGAATAAATTCTTATTATTATTTTTTGGTTATAGATATCTCATTTAAATAATGGTATTGGTGTAACATATATCATATGGAGTCATTAAATTAATTTATATAATCATTAGGCAATGAAGATCATGCAGAACTAATCACATCACATTGCGGAGACGGTATTCCGTATGTACGCACGAGCGATGATATCGTTCCCATGATCGTGGAATTGTATTGAAGTGTATGTATACTATTTCAGAATCAATATCACTTTACAATAATCATATATAGTTATTATTTACACCATTATACCCATCCAAGTAAGGTGGTGGTGGAAAATAGATTACAACACGGCGTGGAGACGGTATTCCGTACGTACGCACGCGCGGTGATTTCCTTTTCCGTAGGATGGATAGATGGTGAAATAGGGTTGTTTCATACTTATAATAACATATAAGTATATGATTTCTACTGATGTTATTACTTCATAATGAAACAACTAAAGAAGAAGAAGTGGAAGAAGAAATAAAGTTGAAAGAATCAGTAATGGATATTACCTCTTCTTTGAAGCGCCTCTTTGAGACCTCCTATTAGGGCACTAAAATTGGTCTTTGAAGAAGATCAAGACCTCTAGGATGTTTCTAGGGAAGTGGAGAAGAGAATTTGTCAGGGTTTGGCCGAGCATTAAGGCACAAAGTGGTGTGAGGAAGAGAGGGAGGAGGTACCCTTTTATAAGGGTGGAGGGGGGCACCTTAGGAAAAACTAAAAATATTATTTTATTATAAAGCCATATTCGGTTTTTAATAGCTCCAAATTGATTTATTTATAAGCTAAGGTGGGGATGTGTCGAAATAATCTCATCCAATATAATTTATACAAGTTTATGCATCTATTTTAACCTTATTATTTAGATTTAACTTTAAGTTAGATAATTTACCTTTTACCGTGTCTTCTTGTTTTCTTACACTATAAGGTTAATAAACTTACTATAACAAGCCAAACGAACCCCAAGTTGTTTATTATTAATATATATAACCTTATTTAAGTCATTTTTACTAACCTTATATTTTTAAGAATAAAATAAAAATTAATAATATAATATTTTTAAAAAAAACTATTTTATGTCAATTTTGACACTATTTGGTAATTGATTTTTGTGAAAATTATAACAGAATGATTAGTTCTAAAAAAGTTAATTAAATCAATACTAGCATGTCATATTAACATATAAAATTATTGGAATTCATAAAAAGTCTGAAATTACATTTATTTGGGTATTTATAACATCAATTATGTCAATATTTCATTAATAAGTTAATTACTGCATCATCATTATGTCATAAATAAATTAAATTATTTTAAGTCTAAAAATTACAAATAAAATATAATTATGTATTAAATCCTTCTATATTTCTAATTAATATTTATAGTTGAATTTATCTTATGTATGACCCTATATTAAAAATGATTTACTTATTAAACTTTGATTTTAACTATTTTAACCCTTCTTTAAATAAATTAATATTAAATGTCCTAATCTAATCCAAGTGGGCCTAAATGGTCATATGTTATTCCATAGGTTGTTTTTGGTCGAATTAAATTTATCAAATATAATTAGGACATGTGTTAAGGTAATAATAATATCATTTGTACTCTTAATTACCCTATTTACTTTTAACCGTGGTAAAAAAAAGTAAAAAATTACTATTCACCAAAAATTATTTTCATCTCATTGAACCACATTTTAGTCCTTGATATTAACCGTGTCTCTCGGATTTTCGAAATTCCACTCACAAAAGCGGTAAAATTATGTTTTATGTGAATTTGGAAATTCTCATAGGAGGTGGGTAAAAGACAGTGAAAAGTTCAATAAAATTTTTATATAATTAAATTATTATAAAATGACTCCAATGAATTGCATTGATATTATATAGGTATTATGTATCAATTTTTATCTAAAACAAATTTAATTAAAATAAATAATTATTTAAATAAAAAGTCGATTTTTAAATAGTAACCCAGTGTTTTCACTATTCATCAAAAATTGAAAGTTTTCAGAAAAATACCAAAATTTCACCCTAGGCTAATTTCGATATTCGGAATCCAAAAATGATGTCCATTTTGAAAAATAAAATTTACAAAATTTCAAAAAGTGGGTATTACTATTCATAATGGCTAGTTTTAATAATATTTTAATAGCATATCGTTGTTTAGTGAAACTCGGTATTGCGTACGACACAAGCCATCGAGGAAGGTCGCGATTGCGTGTAAAGAAAGACAAGATAGTGTTGTGTGTAGTGAAATATTCCTTTGATGATTTATATAACATAAAAACAAAATATTTCTCATAAAAGTCTCGGGTGTTACAACATCATTGGTGGTGATTACCCAAGTACATTTTGGTGTCACCTTCCCTTTCGTTCCTTTCATAAGATAATCCAAGGGAACTTAGCTTTGACCTGACCTACCGAGTTGGATGGTCGAGGTCTTGACGGTTCCACCTTGGAAGGAATCTCACACTTAGTAATTGAAGGTTATTTTTATCTCAACATATTTTCCCATGTTTTTCCTTTTTATATATGTATATTTTAGGTAATTTAGTTTGGAATCCTATTCCATCCACTAAAAAAACTGTTCAAACCATATTAATGTGTTACTGTTTATAAAACCCGATGGTTTGTGTTACTCACCCAAAAATAAAAGTCTAGTACATTAAAACATATCCAAATACATCATATGTATAAGGAACATGAATTGTTCATATAAAGGATTTGAGTTTATGTGATCATCAATCTCCTCACGAGTAAGCCTGGAGTGAAAAATAGCCAAACACATTCAAATCCATGTCCCTCTACCCGGGGTAACGTTACTCAAGAGATAATTAAATTCATCATAAATCAGATACCTAATATACATAAACTATATTAAAGGACTAAATCTAAGTTCATAAATTCAATTACAAACCGAGTTCAAGGTAGATGAAAAATTAAATTCTTTATCATACCTAGAATGTAATGGAATGATCTATCTATAAGCATTTTAACATTTTAAACTAAAGTATACAACATTAATCATATAAAAATTTTATAACTATTAATAAAATTGGGAATAACCTTTAAATAAATGAACAATTCAAATATTTAAACATGAGATAAACAAATATGGAAAATTTATAAATAATATATAATTATTTTTTATAAATTTTTCTTTATATTATGGACATTCCATAATCTCTAATATAAACCCTTTATTTTTATTTCAATATGAACTCTTTCATATTTTTTATTATACAGAATTTTTAAAAATTACATGATATTTTATAAATTTTGAACTATTTATAATAAAATAATCTAACATAATATACTTAATAATTATTTAAACCTTTAACATATCATTCATAAAAACACTTTTGACATGGATTAAATAATATCAAAATAAGGCCCATTTAATTTGAACTATTCAAATTAATTAATGATGAAAAATTCATAATTTTAATATAAAAACTTTTATACCTTGACCTTCTTCCATAATTTATAACCCACAATAAACCATTTCTATGATTTATAAATAAACACATTAATTTATAGATCATATTTCATGCCATATAATTTGTTTAGAAGGTAATTTAAATATTAAAATTTAATATTTGGGAATAAAATGTTTCATAAAAATTTATTTAATTACAACCATTTTATAGTTAATTAATCTATATGCCTTTTATAAAGTAAATATGTGAAATAAATTTTATATTGATTTATAGAAATTTTATAAACCATTAAAATCATTTAATAATATTTTAATAAAATTAAAAACTTCTATTTTTTACCCTTACATAGAATTTCCTTATGTGTAAGGGAAATTTACTACTAACCTTACATAGACTATCTATATAATGGAAACTTCCATCACCTTTTGACAAAACATGCTATGTAAAGGCACACATGATCTTACCTATACGTAAAGCCTCTTACATAAAGGTATGTCATAGATTATGATTATGTGAAACCATCATTTAAGGGTAAAAATTCATCTACATATATGTAATCCTTTAAAACAATGCATTACCTTTGTGTAAATATTAAAATCCTTAGTTTTGTTAAGGTAACACACAAAAACCTTTATGCAAGCCTTTAAAACATGACATTAAATTTATATGAACTTCTTTATGTAAAGGTATGTCATTGGTTACCTTTACGTAGCCTTAAAAAACCCTCATCTAATTCTATATAGCCTCTCTCATATTGGTAACACGTTGGTTACCTTTATGTATCCCATTTGTATAAATTTAACACCTTAGTTACCTTTATATATCCCTCCTTTATAAGGGTAAACCATTTTTAAACTAAATTACCAGAATTCAAAAATGATAATATATTCTTTAGTTTATTCATTCCCCATGTATGAATTTATAAAAATTAAGCTTGTATTACTTTTTATACCATTGATGGGTTTTGTTAGAGCCGAATAAAAAATTATCAAAAGCTACAGAAGTGATTAAACCCAATTTACAAGGATCTCCTATATAAGATAAATGAAAAATGTGATAAATGGAAATGAATATCTAATATAAATGTGTGAAAATTACATTGAAGAGGCATTTATTTGACTTTACCACCTTTAAATAACTAAAAATGTTCTTGATGAAGATCATAAATCATGAGACAATTGATGTCCTACCTCAAGAAGCATACACGGGACCATCTAAATCACTCATTATACAAGAGGGATCCAACTTTACCCACAATGTACTAGAAACTCAATGTGCTATGGAAGATGAAGAAGAGAGTTTTAGGTCTCTGATATTTTCTCCCAAGCATCAAGAAATCACACACACAATAATCATATGGCTGTAGTATATATAATCATCAAGGACAATCCTTGGGTTGTTGTATTTACTCATTCATTATAAACACATGAGTAAATTCTATTACGAACAATTCATATGTCACAAACATGAATTATATTTCTACTAAAAGTTTCATCTCATGAAAAATTTCATTAAATGATAGCTACATGGAATAATGACTTGAATGATAGTTGTTTATCATTTGGTCACAAAAAACATGAAACTACATACCCATTATGAATGTAAATTGTAGTTTTCATGAAATACAAGATAGACTATATATATATCATATACATATAAGGATTTAGGTTATATATCTTTCAAATAAAACTAGATCCTATGAAGTAATCTAGGAATATATACAATATATAGCTCAAATGGCCAAATTCCATGTCATCAAGGGATCAAGAGCCAGATCTTAGGCATCCTAGGAATCTATCCAAGTTATAATATAATGAATGGCTTAAAGATAATTTAAAAGAATCCTATAAAATCACTTATTTGTATCATCTACTTTGTTACCATGCCAACCAGCCAAATCCTTGGCATCCTGGGCATCCTAATAAGATAAATGTAATATCACTAGGATCAACTAGATGAATACTAGGGGTGACCTAGTAATCCCATAATAATAACGATAATAATAATACACAATCTATAATGGATGGATCCTAGACATGCTATGCATCCCACGAACCTGTGGTGTCTCATATAGATATGAGGACAAATCCTAGTATCCTAGGCATTTATCACCTAGATCGACACCTAAATCCAAGGAAGAACATCTAGGCATCCATATTAATATCATCATATCATTTAAGGCTCAAAATTTTAATCATAGTAATCACATATGTGCATCTATAAATTCATAATATATATAAATGAAAACATAAAAAAATGTCAAGGGTTGGATTGGTGCTTAAACCCATCACCACTATCTACATCCCATCAGTTCATATACAAGGAAAGAGTTCTAAGGTGGAACCAGTAATAGTTTCTACCCATGAAAAAATTCACCTAATCATGGTTAGTCTATCACTGGGGAACCTACTAGGGTCCTCTAAGCCACTGAATAACGGGGGACCTCCCTACTTGGGAACTATTTAATTATTCAAACCCTTAATGATTGGTGACTGGGAATACAACCATAGGCTAAGGATCCACCATGGACTTGGACACCTTGTGTAGTCCAATTACATGAAATTCAATTTAATTAAACTAACTATTAAATTAATAATTCAATTAGTTATCTTGCCTAATCATTTAGCTCATGAAACTATTCATTTAATTCAAAACCAATTATTTAAATTAAAGTTCAATCTCCAAACAATGGAGAAACTACACAACACATAGATATAACCCAATGCATAAACCATATGACTCTTACAAAGGAGCACCAACCTTTAAAAAATCATTTTCTACTAAAATCATTTCCAAAAAGTATCTTCCATGCACTAAACAAGGTTTTCCATGCTTAAATGGATATTTCCCATTCCCCATTACCCCTATCTCATTCAAAGTCACCCAAAAAAATAGTTATAAAACTTGTAATTAATTAACCAATTTAATTTTAAATGGGAATAAAACCCAAAATCTCACTGGATGTAAAAAACATTGTCAAATTTTGAGTAATGGGGTTACCTCCATCCCCAAAACACCCCAAAACTACACCAATCCAAATAACATAATGCACATAACCATTACATTGTTAAATTCATTTAATTTTATAGAAAAACCATATAAAAATTCATGGTGTGACATAACTTCATAGAATCTACAAATGATGTTGTGCGGAATTCGTCTCAAGATATCTTGTATATAGGTTGAGCAAAAGACCCATCATGATTGGATGATTACACTATGATCCCATGTAATTCGAATCGAATCTGTAATAATAGAAGTGGAAAATTACAAAGATGGGGGGAGATTAATAAAGGTCATCAGAGTCAAAAGTGTACCTCATATCATTGATAGAATCCACCCAAAGTACACTCTTGAAGGGATTAAAGGAGAAGAATAAAGGGGGAAGGGACCCCTGGCCATGTGAGAACTAGATATAGAGTGATAGAGAGGAATAGGGGATTCCCCCTCTTTTAATTTTAAGGGCTAAAAAAGTAATTTTATACCTAAAAATACCACTGTCTAGACGACGACTTATTGGTGGCTACACCAGTGGCTTGCTGCAGCCCTGATCCCCCAATATACCTTTTATGCTCTACTAAATCCTCCTCAACATCAAAAGTATACCAATTCATGTACAATTACCAATACTTAGGAGGTTACGACCTTTTTAATTTCATTATGAAGTCCATTTGTAAATTTCACATTCAAACTTGGTGAACATTCAAATCCCCTAAGGATTTTTCACACCTATATGGGTATGGGGTATTACAATATCCCCACTATAACACTTATCATCATAAAGAATCCTTATGTGTTATACAATAGTACAATATGACATTATTTATCCATCAATTAATTTACAAATGACTGAATTCTTTCCTTGAATGCCTAGAAATGCTTCCTAAGTATAACTACAAGATGTTATACACTTATGAAACCAATATCGAGCCAGATCTCATATTCATTATCATTGAATCATTAATAAAACACTATCTCATTCTCATCTATACTGAGACACACGAGTTTTACTCATCCAATTTACCATAATGTGTATGGTGATCCCCACTATAAGGCTTAGCTCACAAAATCCAATTCTAAACCAAGGTGCATCTACACCATTGAAATTTCTTATTGACGCATGTTCTTAGTGGTATGAATACATGATCGAAATGATTTTTGACACAACACTCCTCAAATCATGTGAGAGAACCTGTGAAACACTGATAATAACTCCAACTTCCCATTTTTAATCCAAAAATGGACATGTCTCCATTATCCAAAAATAACCAAAGCATGGAAATTTTTCTTTGAAAATTCCCAAAATATACCCACCATATCCAAATTGATGCAATTGTTTTGGTTTTCATCCCACGACATCCAATTATAAGAAAAACCACTAGTTAGACCTACCATAGATGATCTATCTCAAAGATTCCCAGGTTTATCCATTGATGCATTTCCAAATTACCCTATCATGATGCCTTTATCTTAGAGGCATCCTATGATCATTTGAATATGCTCATTGAAGTCTTCACCCAACTTCAATTAAAATTCCACCGTTTAATCCTCAACCAGACAAAATTATCCATTGTTCTCTTCTATACAAAGATCACCAACATAACTATGATCCGATCACACTAGTATCACCTCAATTTATCCCAAGCCTAAGGCTAACACTCTGAATCCATTTGGTATCATACTTTAATTTATACATGACATTAACCAAGGAATCTAGATGAATTATACTCCATCTACTCCCCAAAATCTCAATTCTAAAATGACCATCCAATGAACAATCCCATACATCTATAACCCTTACACCTGAGGTATATTATACCCATGATTGATATCATAATCTCCACCATTATAAAATCATCATAATTTAACCATTGAACCAAACTCTGACCTCTAAGGCCCACACTCCATCCATAATAAAACATGATTTCTAAATTTGGTTGAGTCTGATCATCCATGAAATCCATCACAAAATGAAATTTATCACCCATATCTAGACCATAGGGATTTTATCCATGGAATACTCTGAAATTCAATCCATAATGATGGTAACCACCCTCAAATAACTACTGGTTCACTCTACACTATATGTATTTACTTATGAAACCCTTCAAGTTTAATCTCATCAGTTTCAACTATACTAATACATTTGATTATCCTCTTGGGCCACCCTCACCAAATTCCTGGGATACTAGGACCGTAAAAGACACACAAAATACCATCAGTCCTTAGCCCTCCCATTAATCCCTTTGGTTTAAAATTAAACATCTTCCACATGTGATAATGTTTAGTACCTCGATCTCCCTTAAACAAAATATGCATGTACTCCCATACCACTAAATTACTGAAACATGACTCATGATCCTGTGAGTCACACATCATTGAACTAGGATGACCATGCTACATGAAATGTTAATTCTATCTAACCATATTATCCTAGTAACTTCTATTAAAAATAAATCAATTCACCTATTATATGGTTAATTACACAACAACCTGCTAACTAGATTTTTTCCCATATATAGGAATCCACCGATACTCTTCCCACACTACTAGAATGCACCCAGAGCTATCAGGGTTAGGGACTAGACCTTTCATACCCTCTAAATCTTGCCTCATTACCAAGGAACTCCATGTTCTTCACATTCTAAAACACTATCAATCATGGTTATTTTCACCCCAGACACACAAGGAATAACCATCCTTTACCACATACTCAATAACACCTACCGCACATCGATCTCAAAATAAAGCATGTACATATTCTTTCCATATTTAGGTAACCTAAAAACCAGGAATAACCACCCAAACAGGTTACAATCAAACATAACTAGGTACCAAATCACTCAGAAACATGATTCACATCTCAAGGGTCACTAGGTCCTCCCACCTATCCCAAATAACATATCTCACAAGGGTATAACTCCTGGGAAACGTACTATTACCATCCCAAAACCCAAGCCAACATTCATTCTGAAACCCAATCAAGGGTCACATAAACACATTGATCAAGTAACTAGTGCTAATTAATCATCCTACTAGGGAAATAATTCTTAATAAGCATCCATATATGGAATCACCCCTTGAGAATCACAATCTCAAGCAACCCCAACTAGGACTCTTCATATAGAAGTCACCCCCTAGAGGATCATGTTCTGATCAGTCAAAATTTATTATATATATATATGATAAAATCTCCATATACAATCATTTATAAACTACTAGGGTAAAAGTGTCTGGTTAAGTATAATTTCATTCCAATATATATGGAAAAAACAACAAATAAGTTGTTACCAAAAATTTTAATAACTAAACCTAAATAACAACATCCATAAGGGGTTCAACACCGAGGCATCATATTCTTATGTTGACTTACAGAAGTCTTCATAAATGCATCAAGTGACTATATAGACCTACTAGGGTCACCCTATGTTCCATACATAAGGGGAATGAGTCATCATTGTTAGTAAGTGTATCACTATAGATCAAAATGACCTGATACCAAAAGGAAACATATGCATGTCGATCCAGTTAAGTAGAATACCACCAAGAAATTATATGGGAAAAATACCATATGGGTTGTTTCTAACACTTTAAGTAGATTGGACTCTATCATCAGTGATAATAATCACACAATCAGACATATATGGTATTCGAATTATAAATACTGAATATGATTCACAAGACACCTCTTACCTTTACAGATAAGAATCAAATTCAAAATAAACCATAAAACTCAAAACTCCATGTGTGTCACATGAGGTGAAATAATATTATCATAACATAAAATACCAAGAACAATATTTCAAAAAACCATAAAAACCTAGACCTTTTACCAGAAAATGTGTTCCTGATGTACCACCTCGATATTCATTATAGCCTCAAAAAATTTCTATATCACTTGGCTACAATATCAAAAATAATAAAATAAAAGAAAATGAAAATATTTATACAACTTTGTGATGCATAAATCCAGAAGTTACTACACCGATACCCCAAACCGGTTCACCACATGACCCCTAGTGCACCTCCCCATATGCTAGAGGCCGCTGACTAGCAGTGAAGGTCTAGGGTATGACTGTGGGAAGACTATACCCCCATATCATAGTGAACAATAATGGATAAATAACCACATAACATCTATATCATCATATCAGATTTTATAGAAGAAATAATCATATCCAACAACAATAAATGAATAAAAATGTAATTGAAACTCAAATGGTCAAGATGGTATACAATACATATCACCCATTGGATCAATCACATATAAAAAGTAAATAAACAAAAGAAACAAGAATAGAAAAGATGTCCAAGATCAAAATACAAGACTCACATACAATCTCCTAGTCCCACTAGATCTTCTCTTTCTTGAACACATAATACCATACCTCAACCCAACCTACACCTACAACCAAGTTGGAGTCTGCTTTGTTACCAAAGAAAAATGTTGACCTGAGAAGGGCATGAGTACAAAACTCAATAAGGAACCACCAATGTGATCCCATACATAACCAACAACGAAGTAATATGTGCATGTTACATGATCTAATTATATAAACAAATAATATAAATAAATAAATAAACCACCATCGATTATTAGGTCCCTAACCCCGATTAACCATACCTATTTCGATTAATTATTGAGTGTGTTTGAGAATAATACATCAACTCTAGGGAAACATGAATATCCCCATGATCCCATGAACATGTATTGACTAAGATGATAACACCAGATCCTAGGAAATACTTTAGGCATACATAAAATCTATGAATCAAATGACCAAACACCATTTCATCAGGGGCTCAACAACCAGATCTTAGGCATCTATCCAATTTCCAATATAATGAATGGATTGATGCCGATTATTGGGAATCCCAAACAATCATTTATTAGAATCATCCTCCATGTCACTCTACCTACCAAATGGATCCTAATCATCCCAGGTATCCCGAACAGATTCATGTAATGTCATCGGGCTCAATTGGTCAGATCCTAAGGGTGACTGAGGAATCCAAAAATAATAAATATATTAATAATCCTCTACCTTGAATTGCTGGATATTATAAATTCTAGGAATCATGGGGACTCTTAATGTCTAAAGAGTCCCATATATATTCAAGGTCAAATCCAAGCATCCCATGCATTCATCATGTGGCTCAATAGCTAAATCCTTGGAAGAACATCCAGGAATAAATTTTAATATCATCATATCATATAAGTCTCAAGAGAAATATCCAAGGAAGTATGTTTGGGAATCCATAAATGTATCATATATATAAATGAAAACATAAAAAAATTTCAAGGGTTGGTCTGTAACTAAGGGTACATATGATAAGGGACACCACGTTCTGAACGTGGTGTCCCATCGACTCACATGCAAGTAAAGGTTCTATGGTGACACCTGTAACTATTTCTACCCATGCCCAAACTTACCCGCTCAGGGTTAGTCTATCACTAGGGAACCTATTAGGGCCCCTTAAGCCACTATATAACAAGGTAAGCCTACTGGTGTCCTCCATCTCAACTAGGTCACTTAGGACCTAAACACAACTAAGAGGGTATCACATCCAATAACATCATCCTAAATATTATATAACCTCACATGCCTAATATTTCAAACCATAATAACTACACAATATAGATAGAACACAACCCAAATTAACATATTTAGTTTCAGTAGGGTGTTTTATTCACCCAAACCTGTTTATCTAGCCTAAGGTCCATCCACCTAGGATAAACACATCCGTATGGGGAAGGATCACTCACTACAGGGTAAACTCAACCTTCCCAAAGGCTCTACAGTTTTCAAAAATCTCATACATGACCAAATTTTAGGTCATTTACTCTAATTCACCAAGAACCGCTCTAGGGAGGTAACTAAGGGTACATATGATAAGGGACACCACGTTCTGATAGTTTCAACACACCCATATAGGGAGTTTAAGGGTTCAAATGAACTAGTTTATTATTCAAACGACATACCATCAGTGTATGGGAATATAACTAGATTACAAGGGTTCGAAATGACCCTTGATGAATTTTTTGTCCAATTATAGTCATTTCAATTCAATTAAAGTAACTATTCAATTTGAAATCATACTTAACTCATTTAACAAATGAAGCCGTTCATTTAATTCAAAAAATCTTTTTTAAATTAATGTTCAATCACCCAAAGGTGGTGATAATACACATCACATGTATATAACCCTGTCCATAATCCATAGGGATTATACAAAGGACTAACTACCTTTAAATAAGACTTTCCATTTAAAATCATTAGTTTGATAGATAATACCATGCCTTGACCAAGGTTATCCATGATTAACCTGCTATTTCCCATTCCCCTATCTCACACCAAGGCACCCAAAATAATTAGGAATAAAACTTATAATTAATAAAATAATTTAATTTAAATTTTGAATAAATCCATAAATCTTATTAGGCATCCAACGATCGTCAAAAATTTGAGCTACATGGTGACATCCATATAAGACATGACTTGAACCTACTTTAAGCCAAATCCCCTAACGCATGATACCATTACATCATTAATTCATGTTAATTTTATAGAAAAACCATAAAAATTCATGGCATGAAAAACCTTCATCGAATCTATAAGAGATGAGATAAATACACTATCTCAGGATGTCATCCATCCAGGCTTAGGAAAAAACACATCACATTTGGCTGATTCAACCATGATATAGTCGAATTGGAACCAAATACCTAATTGGGGAAGCATATTATTTTAACAAAGGGGGATGAGATATATGAATGTCATTGGAGTGGAATATGTACCAAAAATCATCGATAAAAGCCACCCAAAACACCCCTTGAAAGTCTTGAAGAATGAGAAGAAAGGGGGAAGGGACCTCTGGCCATGCGATCAAGAGAGGGATAGGAAGAGGAGAAGTACCACCCCCTATTTAATTTCAAGGGGAAAAATAATAATTTTCCCCATTGAAAAACTCACCATCAAGCTTCCCCTGGGCCAACTACTAATAGGTGGACGCCTAGTGATGGTAGTAGTAGCCTGTAATAGCCCTGACCACCTAGGGATGTCTTCAATGCTCTACGTAAGCATCATAGACACCCAAAGAACTTTATTTCATGTCCAATTAGCCACATTTAAGATGTTAACACCATTAGAATAATTTTACAAAGTCTATTTGTAAAATTAAACTTTCCAAATGCAAAAAATTCAAATTCCCTCTAGAATTTACACACCTATACGGGCATTGGGTATTACTTGTATAATGTATTATTTTCTCTTAACATTTATTCTCTAAAAATGTTAACTATTTCAAGTCAGAAATAAAGGTTATGAGTCAAAGAAAAGTAAATAAATTTCCCACAGTTAAATATATATTATTTTAAGGTTAACCCTTCAACTTGTGATAAAATTTTCCAAATAAAAATGTTTTTATCCTTGGATTACATCAATAACAAAAATACAGTGCAAGGAAAATCCAATGTAAAATTGAGATTACAAAGGATAAATGTGTTTGTAATCACATCATTACTAATATAACTAATTATAGTTTATATAAGTTATCTAAATTTATAAATGAAAATTAAACAATGTTTTATATAGAAAATACTAGTATAAAAATTATTAAAAGTTTATGTTAGTTATCACATTGAAAAACAGAATTATTTAATATTTTGATAGGGGTGACGATTTTTAAGTAGACATGGGTATAAATAAAAATTACCATTAAATGAATCTTCTAATTTGACATTGGTTTATTATGATATTTTTGAACTACTAAAATAGTTAGATGAATCATGTAAAGTATAAGAAAATGGGAATAAATATCATTAAGATTCAAAAAATGAATTCTTAAATAGTACGAGGAATCAAAAAAAAATTACTTTGATAACCTGAAGAATAAAAAAATAAAAATACAAGTTGAAATGAACAACCGAAAACTATTTTTTCTTTATCAAATTGATATGATGGATTCCAAATTGATTCAAAGTATTCTACTATACTAATAAGTTAGTTTTTTACTCATTGGTATATTTGAAACCAATATTCTTATGTAAAATAATCTCTAATGCCATGAATCAATTTATATCTCATGAAGGAATTTAATTTTTTTCCCTTTAATGGTAAATGTAATTTTCATTGTTTAATTTCATTTTCATACACACAAAAATTTTCAGTTTCATTTTTAATGTATAATACCATAATATTTCCATATTGTTACATTATTTCTATATTACAAGATAATATTAATATAATTTACGGACTTGGTATGACTGCACCACTGAGGTGAAACTACAGGTTGTTACAATTTAACTCCCTAATCACAAAAAAATTCCCAACTAGAATTAATGTTCTAAGATACCACTTATGGATCCGTTTTCCCTATAATGGTCTATAACATTTAATAAAAATATAATAAGAATCTCAATATCAATAGAAAGAGGAAGATAATTACATTTACTCAAAAAGATTAAAATAATATCCCAACATGCCCATAAATATTATGCATCCAACCAGGGATCAAATATAATTCATACATTCTAAAACACAAGAAAAATGACTAAAAAAATGATGAATGAAACTGATAGTATCCAACTACCCATGACTCCCCAAGCCTATTAACTAATATTTGAAGTGTCTCTAGAAACCAGTTAATAGATACATAATCCTCTTTCCTTTCCTTGAAATATTATGCACGTATTCTCTTTTCCCTTGAGGTTTTTATATATAGTAAGTGAGAATATAATCCTTAATAGAAACTACTGTAACTCCATCCAACTCAAGGCATTGGTAAGTGAATATATATAATAGTTTGATGTTAAAATTATTAATTCAATTTCAAACTTATCATTTTCCATAAAATAGTTGCTGAAACCATATCACAAAAAAAAATCATACCTTCTTTGACCAATGTTGGTGCCTGAGGATTAAGAAACATGCTCATGGATCATTAAGGAATCCTAACCTTACTAAAGGCCAACCATACACATGGAATAATCACATCTAGTCACTCAAAAACCATAATATCATATGAATCCTACCCATTAGGGTATACTATTTCATATCATGGAATATTATATATCCATTCCACCAGGACTAACTGTTCCATATAATGGAATAACATATATCCTTCCCATCAGGGGCAAAAATACCATATTGAGGCATATAATATGCCGAACCACCATAGGATGCCCAGAAGTGATCATTTTAATGGATCAAAGTATTATAACATGTTTAATGAAAACAATACCACATATCTCTTAAATCCTAGCATGACATACTAATTCAAGATCTTGATAACTCTTGTTGTCATTCGATTCCCCCTGCATAGTTTGTATAATCAACATGAATAAATGAATTCATATTCAATATCAAAGCTCGCAATTTCAAAAAGAAAATGAATAATAAAAACCCATAACAAGGTCTCAATATATCAGATTTCTTGAAACCTTTACCCTATTAAATAAACAATTTTTTATATTTTATGTACCAATTATATCTTTATCTTACCATCACTCATCTTACAAAATATGCACTTTAACCCCGAAGGCCTGGGATTAACTAACTAGGAAACCATGATAACTTATTCCATTTTAATTCCCCATTCTCATACATAGAAAATGATAATTATTTAAGAAAAACCTCCCCTTTTAACCAATAGAAGGTGAAAAATTATCATAAATGCATGTTGACAAACCATAAAGTCATTACAAAATATAATTAGGAAAAGTTTGGAATTTATCACACTGATTACTCCATTATTTTATGATACATTATCATGTAGGAGGACATGTGAAGGAACCCCCTATGAATATCTCCAACCATTGAGATATCATCTAAACTTTTAATTCCCATGTATCTTATTGTATTCTTATATATATCTTATATAAGAGGCACAATCATTACCCCACAAATTCTTCTTACTATAATTAATAATATTCACTAGACTCTATACAAAGGAAGAATCCAACCCTGGCTCTACATTATCATGCAGGAGGACATGTGAAGGAACCAGATCATATTTCCACAATCGAGACACATGAAATACATCATGCATAGATACAAACTTCAGGGATCGTTATAACTAGTAGTAAATTTCTCAGATCCTCTCCTGAAGCTCAAATAGTCTAATATATCGCAGAACCAACTTTCCATACCAATTCTACAATGATCCAACAGGGGTGTGGCACAAAGTAAAACATAATTCCCAACCAAGAACTTCAGAGGTCACTATCTATTATTAGCATAAGACTTATGTCTACTCTGAGTGATAAATAATATATTCTCAGTCATTTTTAGGTGATCAAAAGCCTCTTGTACAAAGTTATGTCCAACCAAGGAAACTTCCCCATATTTCATCCAGCATAAAGGAGAGGAATAATGATTACCCTATAAATCCTTAAAAGGATTCATATGAATTGATTCTTAGTATCTATTGTTATAAAAAAACTCCACTAAAGGCATAAAACCCTCCCATACACTACCAAACTCAAGGACACATGCTCCAAGAATATCCTCAAGTGTTTGTATGAATGAAAATATTGTTTTTTGATTTTAGGAAGCCGCTTGAAGGCTGAGCGGTAACCATAGACAAACATCAAGAGGGAATCCAAAATACAACATCCTGAAATGAAGTTTGAACTTCAAACAACAAACACCGAGCCTGAGGGGCCTCGATCCAAGAGTCACTTGCATCTCGTCGCCTGTCATCTTCCATCTACCATCATCATTGGAACAAGGACCACCGTCGGTGCCGTCCAACGCCACCGGAGACGGTGACTGGGAAAAAGAAGTTCCACCTCGCCCAACCTCAATCCCGACATAAAAAATCCATAAAACAACATCATCCAGAAAAATTAACCTCATAATCAAAAAAACCAACCCAAAACTTCACCACACAACCAAAATATTAGAACCAAAATCGAATTTAACCAAACCAGCAAGCATTCCAAGAGAATCTGAAAAACCAAAATCACTCAAAGCAGAGGAGCAATGTCAAGGGTAGCACATCCCATCCTCCGTCGAAGAACAACCAACCGAGCGAATCGGGAAGCACCATCACATAAATCAGACTAGTAAGAGATTGCAACACTGAAGATGGACCATCAAGATTGGTCCCTCTGCCTTCATCAACTTCCAAGGACAAAAGCAAACCTAAATACCATCACCAACATTACCTGAACAAACCCATAATCGCACAGCCCATCGCCACCCTCCAGATTACATGTACAGTCCACAACGGTCCACCCAAAAAGCGATCCAACGACACAAATCAAGGTCTAGCAACCCAAACCCGCACGAGATATATACAAACACAGATCAAAACCAATTGCCAGAAGCAGAAGTCGCCACCGAGAGAGCAGAGGCCGACGAGCCGCCGCGGAGGAACTTCGATGCCTGATGCCGATCGAGCCTGAGATGCAAAGAGGTCGCCACAGGCCCAATCTCCCCGAGAATCTCCGTCGAGGAGAAGAGACGCCGCCAGATCTGTACCGCAACTGAATCACCAGTGATGGGGAACCCTAGAGTGAGTTGCGCCCCTTACGGGCCCATCATAAGTGTTTGTATGGTATGCTTAAACTAGTCATCTTTCTATTGATGATAATATTTACTCAACTTCACATGGTAGCCTAAATATTTTTAAAGAACCTTCCAAAATTACGACATGAATATCACATCATGATTTTATATAATGTTAAGAGGTCTCCCATGAAGTCTTACTACCTCATCAATATAGATATTCACTTTTACAAAAAAACCTTTACCAATACTAACCTTTATTAGTGCAAGATTAAAGTGTTGAAAAAGGTGATCTTTATCAGTGCTAAAAAAAGAACTGATAAAGGGTTCCTTTTATCAGTGCTAAAAAAAGTGTTGATAAAAGTTACCCTTTATCAGCAGCTTTTTTAGCACAAATAAAACATAACTTTTACTAGTGATTTTATTTATCACTAATAAAGGATACCTTTTATCAGCAATTTATTTTTTGAGCGGATAAAGGGTAACATTTATCAGCACATTATTTTTAGCATCGATAAAAGTTATACTTTATCTGCACTAAAAAGAGCTGACAAAGGTTCTGAAGAAAATGAAATAATTATACAAATAAAAATTAATATGAGTAAATTAAAAATAATATTAATTTTTTTATTAAATAAAAAATTGATGATAAAATAAATAAATTTAATATACATATATATAAATTATAAATATTAATAAGAAGTATATTTTTAATATATAGATATGTAAAAATAATAAAAATGAAATAATTAAACAAATAAAAATTAAAAATGAGTAAATTAAGATAAATATTAAACATTTTACTAATTAAATAACTATTGATAAAAAGGAATAAATTTGATATATATATATATAGATTATTAATATTAATAAAAAGTAGATATAAAATATAGATATATAAAACAAATAAATTATAATAATTAAACAAAAAAATAAAAATGAATAAATTGTAAATTATTAAAAAATTTATTAATGAAACAATTATTAATGGAAATGATTAAGTATAATATATATATATTATAAATAATAAATAATAATATATATTAAATATAAATATATAAAATGAATAAAATGTAATAATTGAAAACATATTAAAGTCTTATTGATTTTTAATGGTTTTTATTTATAATTTTTCAATAATAAATTTAATATAGAAACATATTCATATATATTTATATATATATGTCAATGTACATAATATTTCCTAAAATATGATTTATATAATAAAATATATTTATGAACTTACATTAAATAACTCATATATTTAGTGGTTTATAATTAAAAATTAATATTAATTAAAAATATTGACTAATTGCATCGAGTGATGGATATAATTGAATGTAGTTTTATTTTTAAATTTAACATATATAAAAGGTGTGTTACATTGATTTCACATACAAATTCATAATTAATTATTTTTTTAAATAAAATGAAAGAAGAAATATTTATACAAATAACGAAATCTTATATAGAAACACATAAAACTAATATTTATGTAATTTACTCAAATTTTTGTATTCATTTTGGAATTTCATTATAACATGATACATTTAAAAAATTATGTTTTTAATCAGTAAATAATATTTACTTATTTTTAATATTATTACTGTTAGGTATTATTTATTCATTTTTAATATTATTTTGATTTTTTTTGAATTTAATCACTTTATATTATTTATTTACTGTGTTTTAATTTTTTCAATTCGTATTAACATTTATTTCAACATTTATCCATATTTTTTAATAATTTATATTTACTAGATAAAACTTATTTATTTCTTGAATATTTTTAAAGTGACTCATTTTTAATTCAATTTCACTTATTTTTAATATACATGCAGTTAAGATTATATATTCATTAATAATGTTAAAAATGTATTTGTAAATAAATATTTATAATTAAATATATTTATAAATGTATATTTACTATGTTAATAAATTTTTATATTTATAATTATAAATAAATAAATATTATTTTTAAAAAAAGTATATATATATATATATAAATAAATAATTATATATATTTAAATATTTATCAAATTATAATAAATTTATTTAAATAATGGATATGGTTACTAAATTTATAATTATAATTATAATTATATTTTTATATTATATATATATATATAATGATATAATGATATATGAATATTTTTTTGAAATTATTTCTATAATTATAAATAAATAATTATATATTTAAATAATTATAAAATTGTAATAAATATATTTAAATAATTAATATATTTACTATTTTTATATTTATATTTATATATATAAATATATAAATATATATAATGATATATATATGTATATATATATAATTATAAATTAATGATTATAAATGTATTTACAAATATATTTATAAATGTATATTTACTATATTTATAAAATCATATGTTTATAATTACAAATTAAAAATATGATTTTTTAAAAATTATTTATATATAAATAAATAATTATATATTTCAATAATTATAAAATTATAATATATATATATATATATTTAATTTTTATATTTTTTATTTATCAGCGTTAAAGTTTTAGTGCTGATAAAGATGCATGTTATCAGCACTTTTTTGGAACCATTGCTAAAAGTCTTCCCAATTTATTTTCGGAACCCTAATTGTGACTGTTTGAGTCATGATATCTCAATATTTTCATGGAAGACACATGTTGCTGCACTCCTCCTCCTTGAATCCAGTCTCAAATCAAGGCTTGAATCAAGTTTCAAATACATCCAAGGCTTGAACAAATACAAGGCCCAAATGAATTGAGTCTCAAATGAATCTATGTCTTGAACAAATCCAAGATTTTACACTCGATATCTCTACTTTCTCTTGAACAAATCAGTGTTTGAATCCAAGATATGTTATTTTCTCCTCCTCCTCACCCATTAATTAAATTTTCAGGTTCCTGATAAGGCTATTTAGACTATAAATTTTCCAGAAACTAGGAAATTTGGTATTTTCTCCATTTTCATTTCTTTTTTCATTATTTTGTTCATTCTATCTCACTATTCATTACCTTTTTCCACTGTGGTTCCATCATTGCTTTCACATTAACTATTTCTGAAGATTTTTCATTACCTACGATTTCCCTAGGTTGGTGTATTTATGAATTATATGTTCCTTAACTTGTTTCATGTTCTTGTGTGTTTGAAATTGGTTTCTCTAATATTATAATTGTTATTTGGGTTTAATTGGATTTTAATATGCTTGTTTCTCAAGGTCTTTAATGGATTATAATTTATTTTTAATTATGTTCTTGTGGATTTGGCTATATTTTTTATCTTCATTCAAAGGATAAATTATATTTTTGGGAAATAAGATATTTATTATGGTTTTCATAAAGTAATTTTGCATTTTAAAATTATTTGAGGATGTTTATGATTTTTATTTGGGTAATTCACAAGTTCATGAAATTGATTAATTAGGGTTTCCTTGTTTGAAAAGTCTTATTATGTTTTATTTTGTTCATGTGTTATTTATTTTTTACTAATATTATGGATTCCTCTTTTTATGTTTTATACTAATACACATATATATTGGTGTATATATATATTAGACACATGAACATATTCACAAGAAAATATTTGAATATTTTTATTGAGAGATGTTTAATATGTATCTGTGTAATTTCATATGTTTATATCATTTATAGAGAAGTTTTCAAATATAAACATGTTGATTATATTTGATTTTCTTAGATATGTTTTTAAATTGTGGTTTGAAAATGTTTTTTTCATTTAAAAATAGTTTTGAGATTACCATTTTTTTTTGAAATGACATTAATAAAATTGATTTCTTTTCTCAGGTGATTTCAAATGGGTTTTCGAAATGTCATAGGGTTTCAATTGTTTTTTTAATTTTGGGTTGTTGTTGTCAATGTAATAGATAATTTCTATATGGATTTTTTTAGTTTTCACTTGGGAGACCATAGATCGGATGGAAAAAATGGGTGCTTCTCTAGATTTATTTAGTTATTAGATAGCAGTAGTTTTAGATTTCATTGAGAGTCCATGTATCTCCATTGATTTTATGGTATTTCTCATTTTGAATTTAATCTCTTTGATAGCTTACGTTGCACGTAACACCCTGCTAAAATGAACAATGAAATATTATTGCAACCTAGCTGTTAAATTTGATGGAATTAATAGTATTAAACATATTATTAAATTTATATTCATTTTTTTTTTAAATTTATACAATATGTATGATAGACATTCGATATGAATAAATCATATTTTAATCATAAAATCTATATTTTTATAAAAAACAATTTTCCACCTTTGAATAGAATGCCAATTTTATAACTAAATTTTGACACTTTTATAAATTTTATTTTAAAAAACTAAAATTCATATTTTAAATTGGAATATATAAATTAGCTTAGGGTGAATTTTTGGTATTTTTCTGAGAAGTGTCATTTTTTTATGAACAGTGAAAAATACTAAAATTTTAGTTGAAAACCGAATTTCCATCAAAATAATTTATAATGTTAAATTATATTTTAAATTGGTTTTAAAGTCACAATAGTTCAATTATACATATATTAATATAATTTGGGTCATTGAAATCATTTTCATATTGAATTTTGATTTCAAACTTTTGAATATTTTCTCTTTAAAAACCCACATTCTCGTCTCATCTGCGAAATTAATAATAAATATCATTTTACCATTTATACAAGTTTAATTTGGTAAAATTTATTCCAAATTTGGAATCATAAGGTCCAAATGATGTTTTATGGTAATTTTAATTTTTATTCATAAAAATATACTTTGAAAAAAAAAAGATTTACTGCAGTATAGGTAAAATAATGTAACGAGTTAATGATAAAAGGTAAAAGATTAAAATACCCTAAAAATAAAAAATGAAATGGTTATTTGAAGTTTTTATCAACCCTAACCATCCTTTAAAAATAATAATTATAATCCAAATACTTGGGAATTAATTCCACTCAAATGTTATTGGCTTTAAGTATAAAATAATCAATATTTAATCACTTAAAACCACCCATCCTCAATTATAAATACCACCCCTCACCATCCCATTTCTCCTCAAAATCCTTGAATATATTAGAATATATGCCAATAAATGTCATCCCCACTAACCCACATCCAAGTTCCACTACTGTCACCAAAATACCATTTCCAATGTCTTTAAGGTATCCTTCAAGGATGTGATATTCAAATTGTAATTTCTAAAACCACCTCTCTTATTTTCTTTTCTTTTTCTACATTATCCTCCCCACATTCATCCATAAAATAATAATAAATATATAGTCATTTAAATAATATAATTTTATGTTTCTTATGTAATATCTTATATCCATCACTTTTATTACCTCCGCCTATTTAAAGAAACAAAACCATTGTCCAAATTATGATGATTTACCATCTCTATGAATAATGATTTTTAATTTTCCAATATCACATTGAAGGATGTTCATAAAAGTATTATTAATATTAAATAATATTTGAAAAGTTATTTTATAACCTATTTCATTTTTTGGAACAAATATATATACATAATATTAAATAAAATGAATCTAGTTCGTGATGGTCGAAAAAACCACCAAAACAAACTAAAAATTTATCATTAACATTTTAAAAAATGAATCATCCTCATGTAAGAAATGAAAAATATATATGGAAACATTTAAACATATTTATGTTCATTAATACTATTTAATTTCACTTCTATAGTTTTGTTTCCATTTGATAATAAAATCCACAATTACACGCAAATAAACCGATCATGAAACCTTGAAGTGAACACACTCAAAACAATGAAAATAATAAAATATTATAAATTAATAGGTGGTAAGATGTTCTAAAACTATCATGTGAGGTATTATAAATATTATTATAGTTTTTCAACAAGTTAAAAAAAAATCTTTAAACCATTATTCATGAGGTTAAAGTAGGAACTATTAAAGGGATGCGTGAGGTAAGGGTTTCTCATCTCACTTTTATTTCTGTGAGATATATGCCTTATTCAAAACTAATCTATTTTTTACAGTGTAATGAGCCTTTGATATATCATATCATTAAACAATTTATCTTCATGGTATTCAATATTTCATTTGATGATTATTAAATTTATTGGGCATACGATTTGACCAATTACAATGTTTTAAGGGATTTGTTAACTTAATTCCCATTCATTGGGTTAAAACTTCTAATTTATTGATTATTTCATGAAAATATTATGCGTAAAATGAAGTTTGATTATCATATTTGATTTTCCACTTTTTTATTTGGATTTACAGTGAATAAACATAATCGATTCATTTGATTAACTAGGGAAATAATGATAAATCTATATCAACTACTCAATACAAATATTTGATGACAAGACACATTATTTGTTAATTAAATTAATTATTCGATATATGAGGAATGCTTTGGATTAGAAGACACGGGTGGGGTCTGATTATAGATAATCCCTTGATGTATCGGTAGTATCATGGGATGAATCAATCAAGCTAACATTAAGTGGGTTTTACCCATAACAATTAGACTACCTTGTGAAACATCTTGATGTTAGTGGTTCATGTACTTGATATATAACATCCAATAATTAAACATTTCATTCATTTAGAATTAACTTATTAATGTCTATGATATTTTCACTATGAAAAAATCAATGGATGAATTACATTTTTAGTTTATTTATAAAATGAAATGTGTGTTCAGATATCTACCTTTACATGTTAATTATTCACATTAATTCATGATAGATTCTGTGGTGTTTAACCCTAACTGAGAATTTGATCTCACCCCTTTCTTACGTGTTATTTTCCCCTGGCTACCAAGAAACTTATTATGATGGATGTGCAGGGTTATAAAAAAGTTAATAATGGTGTTCTAAAATAAAATACTTTTTTTTATTTTATGTTTAAAATATAATTTTAATTTCAAATATTTATCTAGTTTACAAAGGCTAAAAAACAATTTGGTCCTTTAGGATGAAATTTATTTTAGCTTATGCTGATGTAATAAAAAAAGACACTGACTCTAAGCTACTAGAGTCGAGGTATTTATAGTTGGTATTAGATCTATTTTAGTAGAAACCTTGGGAAATAGATTTAGGAAAACATATATTTGGGAACATAACCCTATAATAGACTTTGAGTATAAGTATAGAACAACATCCCAACAAAATCATGTTTACGATTATGAGATTAGATATATAAGAAATTTTAAATTTGTGTTATGTATTTCAATAGTTTTGATATTATACATAATGACATGACAACATCTAGTGTACTTAGTCATTTAGAAATGGCTCATAATAGAAGAAATGGGCGCCTCACCCACGAAAAGAGTAAGAAGTATCATAGATTTTATGATCTTATTCTAATATTTTAAAGGGAACTAGTCTCTCAAACATTCTCATCATATGAGGATATAGCATCATGTGAAAATGAGATAGAGAAAGAGTTATCTAAGTATTATGTATTTAGAGGAAATCATGGAAACAATACGAAATGTGGGAAAAATATGGATAAAGGAAAGGAGATAAAGAATTATTTTACTGCATGTGATAATTATGGAATGAAACAACCTTGTACTTGATTAAAAATGAATGAGAGTTTACTACACGTGTGGAGAGAAAGACTATCATGCTTGTGATTTCAAGGGTAAGAAAAAGTTTTACAATGTAGAGTGCTTCAATTACAAGGATATGAGACACTAAAGAAATTAATGTCTCAAGCGTCCAGAGAATATAACTCATAAGAAGCCAAGGGATCAAGGTCAATATTAGGCTATTGATATAGATAATGTGGAATAACTAATTTTATATTGTGTTTGGATCCTTGAATAATGTAATAAAAGTATGTTATTGAGGATATCTGGGTTATAAGTATTATGAAATATATAATAATTATCATTTAAGGATTTGGAATAATGCATGTTTTTATTAAGGTTTTAAGGTGATCATGGTATTCATATATTTGATATGTGAAAATAGAAGCTACGCTATATTCTTTGGGGAGCCTAATGTTAAGTTGATTTTATAAATTTAGTGAGATTATTTCTAAAATTTTTTTACTTTGAATTTGGGTATATGTATTTTGGATGATTCATAAGATTAACTACTTATGGAATGAATTAAGTTTAACTTTGGATATTATTATTTTTGATAGCATGTGCTAACCATTTTGGTTTTAGTAAATATTTAATGTTTGAAGGATTGACTTGTGGATCTTATGATTAATTAAAGTGCTTTAGGATAAAAAATTATTCTTAACTATCCATTTCCTAGAATAAGAAGTGAAAATGAACTAAATAGAAACAAAATGATAAGATTATTCTTGTGAAATGGAAATAAATCAAGAAGATTTATTTTCTAAAGTGCTTCTCTATATAGTAAAACAATTCCTCAACTATAGGAAAATGATTTTGAAGAAAACATGATATTTTTACTTTTATTAGTAATAAATAAATTTTATTTTAACCGATCATATATTTATAGTTTTATGATGGTTAACTATCTAATAACCATGTTCTATATCACTCTCCATCAAAACTTGATAGTTATATTTCTCTTCCATATCTTGGTTTTCACTTCCTATTAATGTTATCCTATTCTAAAGCCTAATTTTGTGGTGACCTACACATTTAAATTTCTCTCATATTAGTTTGATGTTTTATTAAACCTTTTTTAACATATTTTGGATTTTCCATATATTATTTTTTGATATTGTATGGATTGATTTTGAGACCAGGTGCTGAGACGACATGCGATTCTGAGTCCCGGTGTGCCCGAAACAAATGTTTGAAAAATATTAAAATATTTAATATCATGTGCATCTAGTGTTTCTAAAAAGTGTAATAAATCCCAAATAGTTTCCTGGATAAAAAATTTGAGAACACTTTTGAATTTAGAACAACATATATACCCTAAGTGCGACCTATCTTTTGTTGGCACGAGTCATCTGCAGAAAAAGTCATCAAGTTGATAACTGAAAATAAAATAATTAAATACAATTATCTAGTTTTTTAAATACAAATAACTCATGAACGGGGAGTTGAATTGGAAATCTGAGACCACTGTTGTCTTCATAATGTGGTGTTTTCCCTAGGAATGACTTAACTTTAGTCGTTGTGGGTCATTTGTGAAAAAGATATCACGAGACATAACATGATTAAAATATTTTAATAAAAAAATTATTTTTCTAACACAGTGGATGGAAATCATTAAAAAAATTATTTTGGAGAACTTCTAGGGTTAGCTGCATAACCTAGTAGATGTTGAAGGTCCATTGGAGATAACCATAGAGAATCGTCTTAGGAAAACGACAATGTACTCTTGATCAATCAATTGATGCAACCTCAGATTCGATAGATCAAGGCTTGATGAATGATGATGATGAAAATTATTTCTTCATCAATGATCGATCCAACTCAAGGTAGCTCGTGTGTTTAAATTTTTTAATTTTACCATTCTTAATTTCTACAACAGACAATAATAAATAGATTAATGGATTGATTCAAAGATTTTGTGTATTGTGGGAAGGGATTTAATTATAGATGATTTAGTGGGAGAATTATTTCGGTTAATCTGTTGATGGTTTCTTCTTTTCGTTCTAATGGCAACGAAACATGATCAATTTGAACATCAGTCGAGGTTCATTCCAATTGATTGATGGTTCTTTTCTCCCCCCAATTCTGCATTTCACCATAGGCATTATTCATTGACATGGGGATCGAAACATCCCAATAAATCAATCATTGCACACCAATTTCTTAGCACAATGATCTGATATCGTAGATTTAGGATCAGTACGACACGATGGAGGTGCGACGATCGTGAAAAAGTGATTCGGATGATGAATGATTCCCGAATTCTATTTCTTTGGAGTTATTTAATGAATAAAGAATAAAATATATTTGATATGTTTTGTGAGAATATCTGATAATGGGATTCATTTTTCAATGATGATGAGGATTTGATGAGCCCAGATCTAAGAATGATTCAAATTTTAGTAACAGGAGGAGTCTTGGCGGCTCGCGGAAGAAGAGGTAGTGGCGATGCCCGACGAAGTGCGACGTCTAGTAGCAACAGATTTGGTGGAGATAGTGGGGCCGATAGAGTTATATGCATAATGGAATGGGTTGGCTAAATGGGATGAGATGGGCCTGATTGGTTGAGTTAAGGAGATGGGCTGGGTCAGGTCATGCGAGTTGGCTCAGACGGACCCAGGTCGGATTCGTGGAAACCAAATAGATCCAATTGTAGTCAACCTCAGTGAGTGACCACATTGGTCAACCATGGCACCACAACAGTTCAAGTTGCAATGAGGAGAAATGACCATGCAACCACCTATGGTGGTCAACAACAACGATCGACTACAGTGGCCGGTCATGCACGAAAGGTGGACTAACCACAATGTCAGTCCACCGGTAGCAAGACTGCATGGTAGGTGGACCTACCATAGTGGTCATCCACTGCAAAGACCCGTAAAATTCAAGGAAATTTTTTTCTTAATTTTCTTTGGGATTTTACAAGAACGCAGTTTCCGATGGGACTTGATTCCGAGGCCCGGTGTGCCTGTAATTTCTATCCGAAGTTTAGCTCGGGTACGTTCATTGAACGAACGAGCGGGAATTCCTATCTTTTGAATCGGTGCTCGGAATCGAATTCCGAGGGCACCGATGGGACCGCACCGCCAGTTATTTCTTAGTAACACCTTTTCTGGAGTTGCATTTGCTCGTTATGAGTTGTTTAAATTTGTGGATTAAGTGTTAGTGAAATAAAATTTTCATTAAGAATTTTATTTTCTCTTCTCCATGAGTTAGAACCAAAGTGTAGGAGTTAGGGTGGGACCCACTGTTTGTTAGTTTCTCTTATGTGGATTAAAGGTGATGTGGGGCCCACATGAGCCCCCATCTTTTCAATTTCCTTAACTCCCTAACTCCTCTTAACCCCCCACTTAAGTTGTGTAACTCTTTTGACTTTTCCTCTCCTCTCTTTAACTCATGACAATACACCAATTCAATTTATTAATTTAAGTTTTGAATTTTTTTTTGAATTGTGGCATGAGTTAATAAAATAAGGGTAAGCCTTATTTTATTTTGGTTGGATGTTGTGTGTGGAAAATTGAGGAGAGAGCTCTTGGGTGATTTCATCTTCATCCCGAAGAACACCAAGACACGACGAAGAACACCAAGACTTCGACGAAGAACACCATAACCATAGAAGAGATTGACGTGCCGTCTCTTCTCCTCTCCGTAGCCGGTGTGTGATCCCTTTTTCCAAGGATCGACGATGAACCCTCTTTCGATCTTCTTCCCGTGTCAAAGAAAAGGAGACGCCACTTCCTCATTGGAAATTCACCGTCAACATACGGAGCTTCACCTCGCGACGTCGTTTTCCGCAGCGAACCCCGTTCTTGCTACGCTCAAGGTAGGGGTTATTTATTTATTTTCGTTCGTGAATTCTACTTTGTCGTCCTTCGTGAATTTATGACCAGTTTCTATCAATTAATGAGAGGGGGTCAGACCGCACAAACACGGCCGACCGTACTCCATTATTGATTTTGATTCTAATATGGTTGGAACGGAATGGCGTGGTGCCGTCGCACCACGCGGGAAATGTACGGCAAGTAATGGGCGGCGCCGTTGCGCTGCGCCGTGAAGTTGAACAAGGACGCGACGCCGCCGCGCCGCGTCGAAGAGAACCGAAGATACCGTGGCCAGAGCGGGGCCGCGGAAGAGGGGCGCAGTGCCATCGCACCGCGCCGGACGGACCAGGCCGCGGCCGGTTCCGGGCCGCGGCGGAGCAGGGTGACCGGCGGCCGGTTCCGGGCCGCCGGTGTCGGCGAAGGAAGAAGGACTGGCTGTCGCCGATCCTTGTTGGCAGAACCGGCCGTCCAGTGCGGGCCGGCCGGACAAAGGGAAAACCGGGGGAATTAATTCCCCCGGCCGGCCAAGCAAGCGGCCCCATTTATGGGGCCGCGGTTACAAGGAAACCGGGGGGGGGGGGGGGGCAGCGATCCCCCCCATGAGCCGGAACGGCTCAGCTGCTTGGCCGAGCCAGCTGGCGCCAGCGCGCCGGGTCACCGGCCGGGCCGACCCAGGGGGTCTCGGGCCGGGTCGGTCCGGGCCCGAAACCCCCATTTCGGACCCTTTTGGTTATTTTGCCCATATCTCTGGCTACGGACCTCCGATCTACACGCCGTCAGTGGCGATGAGATCCTTGTAATGAGGCGGTCTTTTCGGTATATCACACTCAAGGTTTCGGAATACTTTGGGTTCGTCCGAGTTGGTTCGTACACGAAACCAACCGGGCCCTCGGAGCGGAAACACTCATATCTTAAGCTCCTGACGTCTGATTGACGTGCCATCGACTTTGTTGGATTCCTCTTAGTGAGAGGGATCTTTTGGATTAATCCGCCTGAGGTTTGGACGCAGGTGGAGTACGGTCAGGTTGGTTTTTCCTTAAAAACCAACCCGGCCCCTCGGACGAAAAAACCAATAACTCTCAGATCGGGCGTCCGATTGACGCGCCGTCTGTGACGTTGAGTTCCTGTTGATGATACAGAACTTTTGGATACATCAACTCTGGACTATGTGTCAGTTGATGTATCAGCCTCTCGGCATGTGGAGCGAACCCTCCCGAACGAGCTTGCTGTGTGTGGGAACCCTAGAGCTGGCTGCGACTGCTACTACTACGACGACTGTATAGAGATCCTCAGTGGATTCGACGGTGATGACTTCAACAGTCAGCGATCCTACGTGGATCAGTGCTACCGATCCTATGTGGGTCCGATCCTGTGTGGGTCAGCGCTCAGCGGTTCTGTGTGAGCCAGCGCCTACAGATCCTGTGTGGGTCCGATCCTGTGTGGGTCTTTGCGGGGGTTAGTTACCTATCGATCCTGTGTGGGTCAGACCCTTCATGGGTCATTGCGGGGGTTAGTACCTATCGATCCTTTGTGGGTCCGATGCCTTAGATGAATCAGTGGATATATATGATCATCTCTATCGTCATACGAACAAGTATACCTATGTGAGCTGAATCCTATTTTGCTATCCTGTGTGGATTGTATTGATTTCCTGTGTGGACTAGTTTGTGCTTGAGCCCGGAGGTTGGAGGATACTGGAAATGGTGACTTAGGTATATGTATGGGAATATACCTAAGTAGTGTCGGATGTTACTTCGTGATTGTATCTTTTCTTTTTGGATTATCCTTTGTGGATTTTGGGAGACCATCGGGGGTCTCGGGGTCCCTACTGGGTAGCTTATA
Source organism: Viscum album (assembly GCA_963277665.1). Lineage (NCBI taxonomy): Eukaryota > Viridiplantae > Streptophyta > Magnoliopsida > Santalales > Viscaceae > Viscum > Viscum album. Next base: position 1,122,467,528 of record OY728120.1, read on the forward strand.
CTCACCTCTGCATGGGCTTTGCCCACACTTCGTTGTGTTGGTTGTAGACGACGGACAACGCTGACCTTGGTTGGGGCTTGCGGAGCAGGACGATACCTGGAGGTGGACCACTGGACGGAACATACTCGGAGTGGACGGCTGGACCCGAGGAGCTGTGGAGGCTATCTGTACCCACCCTTCAGGTGGGATTTCCAGTGGATGGCTCGAGGCTGAAGTTTTAATTTTCAGTTGATGTTTGTCCTTTCCTGTTGTACTTTACAGTTGGGCTTGTATTTCCGGCCCCCTTTACTTTCATCACAACTTGTTTCAGTTTTTCTTAGTGTTTTACTTCCGCTTGTACTCTGTGGTGTATGTTTACTTTTATAAAGTCAATGCCTTCCCTGTTATCGAGATTTACGCCTTTGGTGCTAGTCGCCAGCCCCTGGCCTATGGAAGGCGGGCTTGGGGTAGTCACGACATGGGCCCCGAGGATGGGTCGTGACAAATTGGTATCAGAGGAGTTCGGTTCTACCGCAGAACATGGAACTCTGATCTTTTTCTATGTGAAGCCATAGTGTTTAGCGTATTGGGTGTGGATATCAGTCCAGGGAGTCCAGTGTTAGTGTGGCGGCCGACGTATCCGTACACCAGGACCCTGACTTCTGATTTTCGACTTAATTCTTGAAAGCATTGATTGCATGTGTGTTTCAAGTTTTCTTTGTGATTACTTTGTATCATCTCACCAGGTATACTGTTCTGACCATGGCACACCTGTTTCCTTTTCAGGATGGCCCCACGACGACATCCATCTAGGGTTCCGAGATTTGTGTGTGACGACAGCCCACCGAGCGACGAGGCCTCGGTGTAGGGCCCTTTGTCAGCTGAGGCACCAACGGTAACTCTACCCACCGAGCCACCGATACTTCTAGCCCCAGCTGCTGACGATGCACGTCGCCTTAGTGCACTGCATGAGTTCCAGCGCCAGCGACCACCTATGTTCCGTGGGGAGACAGACCCTCAGGCAGCCGAAGACTGGCTGTAGGCAGTGGTGAGAGTTTTCCGGTTAGTGAGGACACCAGTAGACCTCATGGTGATCCTCGTAGCGAGCCTACTTCACGCAGCAGCATGCCGATGGTGGAGCTTGATGCTCCATGTTCATGATGAGGCATCTATTCTCTGGACGGACTTTGAGAGCCTCTTCCACTCGAAGTTCGTCCCAGCCACCCTCCGTGCGGTGCACATTTAGGAGCTTCTTCAGCTGCGGCAGGGCAGCTTGACGGTCGCCCAGTACTCGGTGAGATTTACCGATCTCTCGCGCTACTCAACCGACATGGTACGAGACCCATTATTCCAGGCCCGGACCTTTGATCAGGGATTGAGACACGAGATCAGGGCATCGTTGATATCCCTCAGCATTCCGACTCAGACAGGAGTACTGGAGCGAGCCCTTTTGATAAAGAGCTTTCTTGCTGAGTCTACACCAGCGCCGAGACCCACCGTAGGGTGGCACGTAGTAGAGTCTTCTGCAGCAGGCAGTCGACGGATGACTCATGGGTCCAGGCAGACCAGACCCTCAGGAAGACGACCTCACGACACTGGCTCAGCAGTGCGGGGCACACAGCACGGAGCCAGTCTTTCGAGAGGCAGACAGTTCTACTCATGCGGCGGGCATGGCCACATGGCTCGTGATTGCCCGACCCGCCGTGCCGAGGAGCAGAAGACGGTTGAGGGACCACCGAGGCAGAGGCAGAGGGTCGATCGTGGCGGTCCTCAAGGAGCAGGCGGACGAGGCAGAGGAGCTGGTCGAGCAACAGGTGGTGGGCGATGCTTTGAGGCTTTACCACCACCACCACCAGGAGGTCCACCCCGACCACAGGGAGCTGGCGGGCAGAGACAGGCACATCTCTAGGCAGCGGAGGCCTACGACCATGGCGCGCCTGAGATGATTCGAGGTACTATCTGTGTCTATTCCACCCTTGCTGCAGTACTTATAGACACAAGAGCAAGTCATTCTTTTATAGCCACCTGTCTTGTTCGAATCTCAGAGATTCCGACAGAGCCGTTGGTTCGATCCTTACGGCTAGAGACTCCTATGGGAGCAGACTCGACGATTACGCACTAGTGTCGGCAGTGTGAGCTTACTCTAGGAGGCAAGAGCTTCGGCCATGATCTTCTTGTAGCGGCGTCGCGGCCTTACGACGTCATCTTGGGCTTGGATTTGTTGTCTATGGTCCATGCACAGATTGACTGTATTAGGCACAAGGTGCGATGTGGATGCACTAACGGGAGCAGGTTCACCTTCACCGGCAAGAAGGGAGCCTTCATAGAATAGGATGGACTTTCGCAGAGGAGAGGACAGCCCATCACTCATCAGTTGGCTAGCCTCATCCTAGGAGTAGTTGAGGTGCGGAGTCCTGGTTTTCCTGCAGTGGTGGATTAGTATGCGGACGTCTTTCCCGATGGCGTTCCAGGGCTACCTCCTCGTAGAGAGGTAGAATTTTATATCGATCTATAAACCAGGACAACCCCGATATCGACTCCAGCATATCGGATGGCCCCCACCGAGCTTCGAGAGCTACGGGTACAGTTGGAGGACTTGCAGGGCAAGGGATTCATCCGACCCAGTGTTTCACCCTGGGCTTCCCCGATTTTGTTCGCCAAGAAGGCGGACGGGAGCTTGCGACTTTGTGTCGACTATCGTCAGCTGAACCAGGTGATGGTGAGGAACAAGTATCCGCTACCGAGGATTTATGCCCTCTTCGAACAGCTCAAAGGAGCACGGTGGTTCTCGAAGATAGAACTCAGGTCAGGCTATCATCAGCTCAAAGTTCGAGACGAGGACGTGCAGAAGATGGCCTTCAGGTGTCGGTATGGCCACTTTGAGTTCTTGGTTATGCCCTTCGGCATGACCAATCCTCCAGCAGTGTTCATGGCCCTCATGAACAGGATCTTTCAGCCATACCTTGGTCAATTTGTCGTGGTCTTCATCGATGACATTTTGATTTACTCGATGACTGAGGAGGAGCACACCTACCACTTGCGGGTTGTACTAGACACAATCCGAGAGCACCAGCTTTATGGTAATATATAGAAGTGTCAGTTTTGGATACGTGAGGCCCACTTCTTGGGACACGTCATCTCTGAGGCGGGAGTTGCAGTGGATCCTGCGAAGATCGAGGCAGTGCTAGCTTGGGAGCCACCTAGGAGCGTGACAGAGGTGTGGAGTTTCTTGGGACTAGCTGGATACTATCGGAGATTTGTGCCATACTTCTCCAGAGTTGCGGCACCAATCTCATCTTTGATGAAGAATGGGAAACCCTTTGTGTGGTCAGACAGATGTTAGCAGAGCTTCCAGGAGCTGATACAGAGATTGACCAGCGCACCTATCTTGAGGTTTCCTGAGGAGGGAGTAGGGTACGTAGTTTACTGCGATGCATCAGGGAATGAAATCAGATGTATCATGATGCAGGAGCGGGCCGTGATCGCCTATGGATCACGTCAGTTGTGACCACATGAGCAGAACTATGCTACCCACGACCTGGAGTTAGCAGCAGTAGTCTTCACTCTGAAGACATGGTGACACTACCTGATGGGTGAGCATTTTACAGTATTCTCTAACCATTAGAGTCTCAGATACATCTTCTCTCAGAAGGATCTGAATCTGAGACAGTGACGATGGCTCGAGTTCCTCCAGGACTATGACTTTGAGATAGTCTATACTTCTAGGAAGGGGAATGTGTTAGCCGATTCCCTCAGCAAGAGGACGGGTATTCAGCTACTTGAGGAGGCGACAGAGTAGCTAGCCTCTTTGAAGATATCCTTCGTGGATAGAGATGGTGCAGCCTTCCTCTAGTCTCTCACAATCACTCCTCCACTACTGCAGCGAGTCAGAGAGGCACAACGTGGGGACGCTGACTATGAGACGCGGCGTGCACATATATCCTCAGAATAGACACCTGATGGTTTCTCCTTTGGAGAAGAGCACAATATCCTTTTCAGAGGACGTACCTTGGTACCAGTTTCTTTACGGGAGGAGGTGATGAGATAGTTTCACACTTCTCCTTTGGCGGTACATCCTGGAGTGGCGAAGATGTACCAGGATCTTAGATGACAACACTGGTGGCCGGGCATGAAGAAGGCTGTGGATGAGTTCGTTTCTCGATGCCTCACCTGCCAGCTAGTGAAGGCAGAGAATCAGGTACCAGCAGGCTTGGTACAACCTTTGGAGGTCCCGAAGTGTAAGTGGGACGACATATATATGGACATAGTGACTGGACTTCCACGCACTTCTAGAGGTCACGACTCCATTTGGGTGATTGTCGACCGACTCACCAAGTCAGCAAACTTCTTACCCATCAGAGAGCAGGGCTCAGTGGAGAGCTTGGGACATCTCTACGTTCAGAAGATTGTATGGATTCACAGTGTTCCATCATCTATCGTCTCCGATCGGGATGCTCGCTTTACTTCCCGGCTTTGGAAGGGGTTGCAGGAGGCGTTTGGGATGCAGCTATGTCTGAGCACCGCCTTTCACCCTCAGACGTATGGTCAGACGGAGAGGACCATTCAGACTCTCGAGGACATGCTCCGCACATGTGTCCTCAACTTTGGTCGTAGATGGGAGGACCACCTACCCTTAGTGGAGTTCGCGTACAACAACAGCTACCACTCCACCATCGGGATGGCACCGTACGAGGCGTTGTACGACCGACCTTGCAAATCTCCTTTGTGCAGGACAGACCCTGGGGAGTCAGCACTTGTGGGACCGGAGATGGTCCAGGCCACGATAGAGAAGGTCCAGGTCATCCAGGAGCGGATGAGGACAGCTCAGAGCCGGCAGAAGTCTTATGCTGACAGGAGGTGGAGGCCACTAGAGTTTGAGGATGGTGACCACGTCTTTTTGTGTGTCTCACCTCGACGTAGATTACGAATATTTGGACGAGTTGGAAAGTTGTCTCCACGCTTCATTGGACCGTTCTAGGTCCTCAACAGGATAGGCGAGGTGGCTTATCGCCTGGCTCTACCACCTCAGTTGCACCGGGTTCATGACGTCTTCCACGTATCTCAGCTGAGGAGATACGTGCACGACCCGATGCATATCATTGACCATGGGGAGCTAGATGTTGATGATGTGGCGACTTTCGAGGAGGTCCCAGTGGAGATCGAGGATTGACAGGAGCGGGTCCTATGTGGACGGTCGATTCCTCTATTGCGCATCAGATGGCAGCACAGAAACCTCTAGGAGAGCACTTGGGAGCGGGAGGTTCAGATGCGTGCTCGGTACCCACATTTGTTTCCCTAGCTTATGATGTATCTTTACGGGGATGTAAATCCCTGAGGTGGGAGTAATGTAAAGACTCGTAAAATTCAAGGAAATTTTTTTCTTAATTTTCTTTGGGATTTTACAAGAACACAGTTTCTGACGGCACTTGATTCCGAGGCCTGGTGTGCCCAGAATTTCTATCCGAAGTTTAGCTTGGGTGCGTTCAGTGAACGAATGAGCGAGAATTCCTATCTTTTGAACCAGTGCTTGGAATCGAATTCCGAGGGCTCCGATGGGATCACAACGCCGGTAATTTCTTAGGAATTCCTTTTCTAGAGTTGTGTTTGCTCATTATGAGTTGTTTAAATTTGTGGATTAAGTGTTAGTGAAATAAAATTTTCATTAAGAATTTTATTTTCTCTTCTCCATGAGTTAGAACCTAAGTGTAAAAGTTAGGGTGGGACACACTATTTGTTAGTTTCTCTTGTGTGGATTAAAGGTGATGTGGGGCCCACACAAGCCCCCATATTTTCAATTTCCTTAACTCTCTAACTCCTCATAACCCCCACTTATGTTGTGTAACTCTTTTGACTTTTCCTCTCCTCTCTTTAACTCATTCCAACACACCAATTCAATTTATTAATTTAAGTTTTGAATTTTTTTTGAATTGTGGCATGAGTTAATAAAATAAGGGTAAGACTTAATTTATTTTGGTTGGATTTTGTGTGTGGACAATTGAGGAGAGAGCTCTTGGGTGATTTCATCTTCATCACGAAGAACACCAAGACATGACGAAGAACACCAAGACAACGACAAAGAACGCCGTCACCATAGAAGAGATTGACATGCTGTCTCTTCTCCTCTTCGCAGCTGGTGTGTGACCCCTTTTTCCGAGGATCGACGATGCACCCTCTTTCGATCTTCTTCCCGTGTCAAAGAAAAGGAGACGCCACTTCCTCCATGGACATTCACCGTAAACATACGGAACTTCACCTTGCAACGTCATTTTCCACGGCGAACCCCGTTCTAGCTACGCTCAATGTAGGGGTTATTTATTTATTTTCGTTCGTGAATTATACTTTTTCGTCCTTCGTGAATTTACGACCAGTTGCTATCGATTAATGAGAGGGGGCCAGACCGCACAAACACGGCCGACCCTCCTCCATTATTGATTTTGTTTATAATATGGTTGGAACGGAATGGTGCGGTGCCGTCGCATCACGCGGGAAATGTACGACAAGTAATGCACGACGCCGTCAAGCCTTGCCGTGAAGTTGAACAAGGACGCGATGCCGTCGCGCCGCGTCGAAGAGAACCGAAGATACCGCTGCCGGAGCGGGGCCGCGACAGAGGGGCGCAGTGCCATCGCACCGCGCCGGATGAACCAGGCCGTGGCCAGTTCCAGGCCGCGGCGGAGCAGGGTGACCGGCGGCCGGTTCCAGGCCGCCGGTGTCGGTGAAGGAAGAAGGACCGACCGTCGCTGGTCCTTGTTGGCAGAACCGGCTGGCCGGAGCGGGCTGGCCGGAAAAAGAGAAAACCGGGGGAATTAATTCCCCCGACCGGCCAAGCAAGCGACCCCATTAATGGGGCCGCGATTACGGGGAAACCGGGGGGGGGGGGGGGCAGCGCTCCCCCCCGCGAGCCGGAACGGCTCGACCGCTTGGCCGAGATAGCTGGCGCCAGCGCGCCGGGTCGCTAGTAGGGCCGAGCCGACCCGGACCCAGGCCGGGTCGACCCGGTTCGGGCCGACCCAGGGGGTCTCGGGCCGGGTCGATCCGGGCCTGAAAACCCCGTTTTCGGACCCTTTTGGTTCTTTTTCCCATATATCGGGCTACAAACCTCTGATCGACGCATCATCAGCGGCGATGCGATCCTTGGAATGAGATGGTCGGTTCGGTATATCACACTCAAGGTTTCAGAATACTTTGGGTTTGGCCGAGTTGGTTCGTACACGAAACCAACCGGGCCCTCGGAGCGGAAATGCTCATATCTTAAGATCCGGACGTCCGATTGATGTGCCGTCGACTTTGTTGGATTCCTCTTAGTAAGACGGATCTTTTGGATTACTCCACTCAAGGTTTGGACGTAGGTGGAGTACGGTCGGGTTGGTTTTGCCTTAAAAACCAACCGGGCCCCTGGGACGAAAAATCCAATAACTCTCAGACCGTGCGTCCGATTGACGCGCCGTCTATGACGTTGAGTTCCTGTTGATGATACATAACTTTTGGATACATCAAATCTGGACTATGTGTCAGTATATGTATCAGCCTCTCGGATCGTGGAGCGGACCCTCCCGAACGAGCATGCTGTGTGCGGGAACCCTAGAGTTGGCTACGACTGCTACTACTACGACGACTGTACAGAGATCCTCAGTGGATTCTACGGCGACGACTTCAGCACTCAGCGATCCTACGTGGATCAGTGCTACCGATCCTGTGTGGGTCCGATCCTATGTGGGTCAGCGCTCAGCGGTTCTGTGTGATCCAGCGCCTACAAATCCTATGTGGGTCTTTGCGGGGGTTAGTTACCTATCGATCATGTGTGGGTCAGACCCTTCCTGGGTCATTGCAGGGGTTAGTACCTATCGATCCTTTGTGGGTCCGACAACTTAGATGAATCCGTGGATATATCTGATCATCTCTATCGTCATACGAAGAAGTATAACTGTGTGAGCTGAATCCTGTTTTTCTATCCTATGTGGATTGTATTGATTTCCTGTGTGGACTAGTTTGTGCTTGAGCTCGGAGGTTAGAGCATACTGGAAATGGTGACTTAGGTATATGTATGGGAATATACCTAAGTAGTGTCAGATGTTACTTCGTGATTGTATCTTTCCTTTGTGGATTATCCTTTGTGGATTTTGGGAGACCATCGGGGGTCTCAGGGTCCCTACTGGGTAGCTTATACTCACCCCTGCACGGGTTTTTCCCGCACTTTGTTGTGTTGGTTGCAGACGACGGACAACACTGACCTTGGTTGGGGCTTGCAGAGTAGGACGGTACCTAGAGGTGGAGCACTAGACGGGACATACTCAGAGCGGACGGTTGGACCCGAGGAGTTGTGGAGGCTATCTGTACCCACCCTTCAAGTGGGATTTCCAGTGGATGGATCGAGGCTGCAGTTTTACTTTTCAGTTGCTTTTTTTCCTTTCCAGTTGTACTTTACAGTTGGGCTTGTATTTCCGGCCCCCTTTACTTTCAACACAGCTTGTTTCAGTTTTTCTTAGTGTTTTACTTCCGCTTGTACTCTATGGTGTATGTTTACTTTTATAATGGCAATGCCTTCCCTGTTATCGAGATTTACACCATTGGTGCTAGTCGCCAGCCCCTGGCCTATGGAAGGCAGGCTTGGGGTAGTCACAACATGGGCCCCGAGGACGGGTCGTGACATCCAGAATGGTAGGTGTGCCAACCATGGCAGTAAGTCCTTAAGCCCCTAATAAGTTTTAGACAGTTTCAATCAAATTCTCATAACTCTTAAATGAAGTTTCCAATTGAAAAGTCGTCTATAGTGTCGAGACCCTAACACTGAGATGGTCATTTTGAGAAAAATGTTGGGTACTGTGTGTCTATACATGCCATGTATACCCTTATACATTCTGTTTATATGGAGACTACATTAAATGTGTGTCTCTTTCACATGGGAAAATGTGGGATAGCTCAACACGCTGTGTATCCCTTGGGACACACCATATACTCCCATTAAGAGTGTTTGAGGTTCTTTTTTTTTCTTAGTTTAGACCAGTATAGGTTGGGTTCATTCCCTTGGTCCTTTCCTCAAGAGTTCAGTACAACATTACATCCACATAGTTGGATTGTAATCCCCTATAGAGGCTAAGTCTCAGATAGAGTATGGTATCACTCCCCAATACTATAGTGTGATCCTCTATAACCCCTAGTGGAGTATTTGAAATCGTGTAACCAACTTGAGTAGGGAGCTGATCCTCTATCTTGTAGACCACATCGGTAGGCTCCATAACATCCCCTATTCAATTTTAGGCGTGATACCCTACGTAGAGGGTTGAACCATATTGTGTATGTGGTATCCCTTAGTGAGTCTAGGCGTGATTCCCAGTGTCCATAGATTAGTTCTGGGCATGAACCCCTCTTTGTGTATCATAGTATCCCATGATCAATACATTCTATTTGACCCAGGCCTAATGTGCTAGACCTTTTTGTGAGTATATACGATGATATCATGGATCGAGGATTGAGTTCTCTTGGAATGAGCACGCTTAGAGTAGAATCCTATGGATGATAGTTAGTTATGACTGCCTAATAGAGTGGTGTCTCTCTTGAGCATATCTAAATATTCTTATTATATGTACTTTATACATATACTTGTGTAAAGCTGATGACACTTTCCTTTTTAGTATTTCTTTATGGTATTCTTTTTGGTATTTATTTTTGGTATTCATTTGTGGTAATGCTTTGTGGTTTTGGGGTGTCTTATGAAGTATTGTTATACTCACCTATGCATAGGATTTTCCCATACATGACATGTGTTATGCAGATGATCATCCCTTTTGATGAAATCCTAGGTGGACTAGGACCAGATGGTTCTTAGTAAGTCCGAAAAAATGAGTGTTCTTGTGACTTTCAGACAACAATCCCATTTTCTTTACTTAAAAGTTGGAATTTGATTACATAATCTTTGTGGTGGGATTGTATTTGGACCTGTTTAATTTATAGTACTTTTTCTTCTTTACTATTTTGTGATAACTTAGTGTTTTTCATGCATTTTTTTCTTATTGGTTGGTACATTTCATCATTTTGTGGCTTGGAGATGTGTGTGTGTACAATTACTTAGGCTAATTCCTCCCATTTGTGGGATATGCCTAGTCGATGATAGTCACCATCCCCTGGTCTATTGGAGGTGGGATTGGGGTAGTCACAGTATGGGCCCCTATGGGACAGGTTGTGAAAGAGTGGTATCAGAGGTAGGTATTGATTCTAATTTAGGACCAGATGTCTATGAGATTGGTTCGGGGAAATAGTGTTAAGTGTTTTGAGTTTGGATTTCAGGCTTGGGACTCTATTGTTGGTGAGATGGATGATGTATCCATACATCAGGACACTAGTTACCTACTTCTCTACCCAGTATATGAAAACTCTAGTGGCATGGAAAACAATGGTACATGTATCATATAGGAATGGTTGTGTATTCCATGTCCTTCTTGAGTCAGATCACCAAATATACTCAGTTTTCTATGGTACATCTTGTTTTATTTCAGGATGTCTCCATGTAAAAATCCTAGTAGGATCCCACCGTGTGATCATGGGGATGATAAGTTGGGTGACGAGACATCAATATAGAGATTTATAACAGAAATAGAACCTTCAGGTGGTGAACCACCCATACCAACACATGCAGAGTATCAAATCATACCCGCAATACCAGTGGATGAGGTACGTAGTCTGAGGACACATCATGGGTTTTAATAGAAGAGACCCTTTAGGTTTCAAGTAAATCCTGAAACATAGGTAGTTAAGTGATGGCTTGAGGAAGTGACCTAAGTTTCCCATCTAGTCAGGACACCAGTAGATCAAATGGTGGTCCTAGTAGTGGGCCTTCTATACAGCTCAATAGGGTGATGATGGGGTTTAGTTAACCAATATTATGATGAGGAAACTCTTCTATAGACAGAGTTTGAGAACCCTTTTCAGAGAGGATTTCTAACATTATAAGCTAAGGGATATACTTATCCATGAGCTTTTACATATTCGGTAGAATAACATGTCAGTATCTATGTATTCATTGAGGCACACCAACCTCCCTAGATACTCAATGGATATGATACATGATCAGATCTTTAGGGATAAAAACTTCGAGAAAGGTCTTCATAGGTACATCAGAGCATTTTTTATCCCTTTGATCATTCCAACTTATGATGGGGTGCTTTAGTATGCTTCGGTGGTCAAAAGTTTCTTGGATAAGTGGATATTACTAGTGATTGTCAGCAGTGGGCAAGAAAGATTATAGACCTCAACAACAGGGAGAAAAAGTCAGTCTTAAGGACTTGGACATGTGATAAATTTCAAGATGAGGTCCCATTATAGGGGATCTAATGTTAAGGGATCACAGGGTGGGACTAGTCATCCTAGAGAGAGGTAGTGCTATTCATGTGATGGCGGGGAAACCTCTCCCAAGATTGTCCAAACCATTATACTTTTGACCAAGAGACTATGGATATACAACCAAGGTAGAGACAATGATAGGAGAAGATTAATCCATAGGGTGGAAGACAAGGAATAAGAGTTGGGAGAGCAGTAGGAGGTGGTAGACATTTCGACACGTCACCACCACTACCCCCAGGTGGTCCACACTAGTCTGAGGGAACTGGAGGATAGGATAGGGGACTACTACATGATGTCGATGAATATACATAGGGACTCGAGGAATGATTCGAGGAATGATCCGTGTCTTTCCAAATATAGAATCCATATTGATAGAAATAGGTGATAGTCATTATTTTATTACCATGAATCTTATTTGAGAATACGAGATTCTAGTTGAAATATTTAATCGAGCCTCACACTTTTAGAATCCTACTGGAGGAGACCCAATGATCACACACTGGTGTCGACAGTGTGAGATGACACCTAGAGGTATAGATTGGTTATCCATAGTTCATGATCATATTGACATTTTTAAGCATAGAGTGCGGTGTGTGCTCAGTGGTGGAATGAGGTTTTCCTTTATGGGGAAAAGGAAAACCAGGTAGCACATGATGGACTCCAAATTAAGAGGGTATAGCCGATTACTCATCAATTGGATAGCTTAAAACTAAATGTAGTGGATGTTATGAGTTCTCATTTTCCTACAGTGGTGGAAGAGTTTTAGTGTATCCAACGAAGGTTGTAGAAATGGTTTCTTAGGATCCACCCAAGATTGTTATTGAGGTGCATAGTTTCCTTGGATTGGCTGGGTACTATCAGAAGTTAGTACCTGACTTATCAAGTTTGGAAACATGTTTTAAATCTTTGAAACAAAAGGGTAAACCTTTCATGTGGATAGAAAAGTGTCAGTAGTTCTTTCAGGAGATGAGGCAGAGGTTGACGAGCACTCCCATCTGAAAGTTACCCGAGGAAGGCTTTGAGTACGTGGTGTTTTGTCATGCATAAAAAACTAGGCTTTATTGTGTCCTAATTTAGATTAAATTAGTTATTTCTTATGGTTCAAGCCAGTTTAGAACACACATGGAGAACTATGTGACCCATGATCTTGAGTTAGCAATGGTAGTATTCACATTGAAGATGTGGGAACACTACCTGACAGGAGAGTAGTTTATCATCTACTTTTATCACAAGAGTATCAAGTATATATTCTCTTAAAAGGATCCAAACTTGAGATAGAGGCGATGGATAGAGATCCTCTAGGACTATAACTTTGAGATTGTCTATACTCATGAGAAAGGGAATGTGGTGGTAGATTCTCTTAGTAGGAGATCTGGTTGTAGTTGCCAAATGAGGCATCGAAGTATTTGGCCTCATTGCATTTATTATTTGTGGATTAAGATAGTGTATCTTACCTATAGATGTTGGTTTTCACCCCTCCTCTATTATAACGAGTCATGGGGGCACAACTTGGGGATATAAAATGTGAGATCGAACATGATTAGATGTCCACAGGGCATACTCTTGATAGATATTCAATAGGTGGGTATCACATTGTTATTTTATAAGGATACAAAGTAGTACCAATTTCATTGTGGGAGGAGGTTCTGAGGTAGTTTTATACATTCCCTTTTTTGGTACATCCAGGTATAGTGAATATATACTAGGACCTCCAACGTTAGTTTTGGTGGCCAAGGATAAAGAAATGATTTGCAGAGTTTGTCTCTCGATGCCTTACTTTTTTGTAGGTGAAGGATAAAAACAAGGTTTTAGAGGGTTTAGCTCAACCCCTTGAGTTGCAAAAATGGAAGTGGTATGTGATATCAATGGAATTCATGATGGCCTTACCACATATGTCCAGGGGACACTCACTACTAGATATTTTAGTTTCGGCGCCTGTCATAGCGGGCGACCGCCATTGGCGGTCGCTACTGATAGTTTTAGCGACCGCCAAAAGCGGTCGCTAAAACTGAAATGAAAATCGCGGGATTTTTCCCGCCCCCCGCACTGTCTTCTTCGATGAAACTCGCTGCAACATCGTCCGCGCCTCCTGCCGCCGCACCGCCACCACATGTCACCCCCGTCGCCGCCACCCCGTCACCTCCTGTCACCCCCGTCGCCGCCACCCCTCCACCCCGTCGCCTCCCGTCGTCTCTCGTCGCCACACCTTCGCCTCCCGTCGCCGCCACCCCGTCGCCTCCCTTCCTCCGGCCACCGTGGATCTTCCATGGCCGTCGACCGAAGCTCGGGGTCCATCCGAACATCCCACGTGCGCCCCAGTATACAATGGGCACAAAATATTCGTCGGTTTTCGAAGACAGTATTAGCGACCGCCATTGGCGGTCGCTATTGATTAATAGCGACGGAGCAACTGCGACCGCCAAAAGCGGTCGTAGGGCGGTCGCTAAAGGGCATTAGCGACCGCTTTTGGCGGTCGCTAATACCCACATTACTAGTAGTGACTATTCTATCTAGGTGATCATTGAAAGACTCACCAAGTTATCCCACTTCCTAGATATCCTTGAGTAGAGTTTAGTAGAGAGCTTGGGACACATCTACACTCAAGAGATAGCTAGACTCCATGGAGTTCCATCAATGATTTTTTTCTGACTGTGATGCTCTATTTACATCCCGGTTTTTGGAGGAGACCACATGTTCCTTTGGGTTTTACCTCGATGGGGATTACCGAGATTTGGCTAGGGCAACAAGGTATCTCTGAGGTTCATAGGTCATTTACAAATACTGCATGGAGTTGGTGAAGTGGAGTGCCTATTGGATCTACCACCATAGTTATATAAGGCACACAACGTCTTCCACATGTCGCAACCGAGAAGATACATGCATGACCCATTGCACATCATCGATAAGGGAGAGGTGGACATTGAGGATGGAGTGACTTTTACTAAGTAACTAGTGGAGATCAAGGATTGATGAGAGAGGATTATTCAGGGATGGTTTTTTCATTGGGTGCATGTTCAGTGGTAGCACAAGAATATATAGGATAACACATGGGAGAAGGAGGTTTAGATTCATGCTCAGTACCCTCAATGAGTTATGTTTCCATCATTTTAACTTTCTAGGCGCATAAAGCTCTAAGGTGGGGAGAATGTAACATCTAGTATTTTCCATGTATTATTTTTTTATATTACATGGATTGATTTCAAGACCAGGCACTGAGATGGTGTGTGGTTATGAGGCCCGGTGTTCCCAGAACAAATGTTTTAAAAACATTAAAATATTTAATAGCATATGTGTGTGGTGTTCCTAAAAAGTTAAATAACTAAAAAACAGGTTGTTGGATTAGAAATAAGTGGGCACAATTGAATTCAGAACAATAACTTTACCCTAATAGTGAACTAACTTTGGTTTGTGTGGCTTATATGTAGTAAAATTCACCAATGATGTAACCATAAATAAAATAAAAATATAATAATATTTTATTTTTTAGATCCTAATAATTCATGAATGAGGACTGGGATTGGAAATATGATACCACCTCTGAGTTTTATTGTAGTTTTTCCCCAGAAATGACTTAACATTAGTAAGTGCAGCTCATTTGTGAAGAAGCTATCACAGGACATAATGGGAATAAAACAATTTGATAAAAAATTAGTTTGTTAACACAGTGACGAAAAATATTTAAAAATATTGTTTTGGAGAACTTACAGGGTTATCCACATAACCATGGAGATATCAAAGGACTGATAGAGAGAACCTTGTAGAGTCATTTCAACTGAACAATGATGGATCCTGGATCAATAAATCGACGCAACCTCATATTTGACATATCAAGGACCGACGGACAATGATGCAACTTCGTTCTTTATCAATGATCGATCCAAGTTGAGGTAGGGCATGTGTTTAATTTTTTTAATTTTTCCATTATTAATTTATTCAATTTACATGAATTAATCAATGAATGGATTGGTTCATAGATCATGTGTATTTAGAGAAGGATTTCTTTTATAGGGATTTGGAGGGAGAATTTCTTTCGCTTAAACTGTTAATGATTTCAACTTTTCATTCATATAGAAATGAACCATGATCAATAAAAACATCGATTGAGGTTTTTTCGCCTTGATTGATGGTGAATTTCACCCCCCCAATTCTGCGTTTCACTATGGTTTTTTTGTTGGCCTGGGGATCAACACATCCCGATCAATCGATTATTGCACACCCATTTCCTAGCGCAATGATCCGATATCAGAGATCTAATATTGGTATGACACATGAGTGGTGATATGATAGAGGCAGGATAATTTTGATGAAAAATAATTCCCGAATTCATGTTTTTTTAGAATAAATAATAATGACAATTTGATCCATTTTACAATCAAATACGATGACGAGACACATTGCTCAAAGATGGCGAGACTTGGAAAATTATGAATCTAAGACTGATTCATGTTTTGAGTACCAGAGGAGTCTTGGTGGCTTGGGGAAGCTGAGGAAGTGGAAGCCAGTGGTGTTAGATGTGGTGGATCTGGTGGGGCCAACAGACTCAGATGCAAAGCGGACCGGGCCAAATGGCTCGGGTCAAGAAAATGGGCCTGGTCAGGTCGACGGGTCGGGTCATGCTAGTGGGATGAGATAGAACCAAGTTAGATCCAGGGAAACTGGGAGGATCTTGTTGTAATAGACCTTGGAGAGTGACCATAGCTACCAACCGTGGCACCATGATAGCTTGATATTCCCTAGGGCACAACGATTTCATGAGCAACCGTAACATTCGACCGTGACAGTCAATTACAGCGGTCGGTCAGGCATAGTAGGTGGACTAACCGCAACTGTCAGTGCCCTAGTGGTCGGTCAACATGGTAGGTGGATAGACTGTAGCGGTTGTTCATGGAAGTAGGGTGACCTACCACAATGGTAGGTCCACATGCCTCTAAAAAGTTTCAGGAAGTTTCGTTCAAACACTTGTAACTCCTAAATAGAGCATCCAAACGATGACCCGTCTATGAATTTGAGACCATGAAATAGAGACAGTCATTTTAAGAAACTTTTTGGGTGCCCTGTGTCTCTATACTCCATATATAACCTTATACATTCTATGTATATGGAGACTACATTCTTTGAGAGTCTCTTCATCATGGAAAAACTAGGGATAGGTGGACATACACTGTATCCCCTGAGACACACCATGTACTCCCATAAAGATTATTTGAGGTTATTAATTTTCTAAGTTTGGACCAGTATAGGTTGATTGCATTCCCTTGGTCCTTTCCTTTAGTGTTCATTAAGGCATTATATCCACATCATTGGATTATAATCTCCTATGGAGGTAGAGTCTCAGATAGAGTATTTTATCCCTCCTTGAGATTGGACTGCGATCCTCCATCACCCCTTGTGGAGTCTATTTAATTACGTAACCTCTTGAATAATTTCTATGATTCTACATCTATTGTACCTCATCACTAGGGTCCATGGAATCCCCCATCTAGTTTTGGGGGTGATCCCCTACGCAGTAGGTGTAATCTGATTGGGTATGTGATATCCCCTAGTGAGTATGAGAGTGATCTGTGGTGTCCCCTACTCAGTTCTAGGTGTAAACCCCTCTCTATGTATCATATTATTCCTTGATCAATACATTATTTTTGGGTAGGTCCCACTAAGATATACCTCTTTGTCAGTGTATCCTATGATATCATGGCTCGAGGAGTGAGTTCTCCTGGAATGAGTGTGCTTAGAGAAGAATCCAATGGATGGTAGTTAGTTTTGAACACTTGATGGCGTGGAGTATCTCTTGAGTATATCTGGATATTATTATTATATGTACTCTATAAATATACCTTTGTATACCAGATAATACTTTTTTATTCTTTTATGGTATTACTTTGTGGAAGTTATTTTGGGTTTTGGGGTGTCCTACTATGTATTGTTATACTCACCCCTACATGGGATTTTCCTACACATGTTGTGTCTTGTGCAAATGATTAACCCTTTTGATGGAGTCCTAGGTGCACTAGGACCAGATGATGTTTAGTGAGACCAAACAGACCTAGGTGTGTTCCTAATAATTTAAGATAGAAGACCTATTACATTTACTTCCAGGTTGGAATTGTGTACATACTCTTTGTAGTGGGCTTGTATTTGGCCCTTTTTTACTTTTCATTACTTTTACTATCATACTCTTTTGTTAGATCTTAGTAGTATGCATGCATTGTTTACTTAGTGTTTTTTTAGTTTTAGAATTTTGTGTCTTGGAGATGTGTGTGTCTGTAAAGGTACTCAGGCAAATGCATCCCATTTTTGGGATATTCCTACTTGGTGCTAGTCACCAAACCATGGCCTATTGGAGGTGGGATTGGGTTAGTCACAACATGATCCCCTATATGGCAGGTCGTGACACTATTTATGATGTGGGTTTCCCACAAAATAATTTTTAAGGGTCAAAATTTTATTTTTGAGGTTCAATTTCAAATTTCAAGGATAAAATTTATAGATAGAGGGGAGAATGTAACCCCCAAAAATTTTACGGTATGTCTCTATTTAAGTTAAATCTCTTTGATAGATTATGTTACATGTTAACACCCATGTTAAAAGAATATAGAAATATTTTTATAACCTACCCATTAAATTGGAGATAAAGAATATTATAAACCACATAAATAAATTTATATTCAATCAATTTTTTTTAAATTCATCCAATAAATCTGATAGTCTTAAGATAATAATAAAACTAATTTTAAGAATAAAAGATATATTTTTATAATTTTTTTTTCTTTTTAATGGTGAAACAAGTTTAGAAATAAATTTTTACACTTTTATAAATTTATTTTGAAAAACTAATAATCATTTTTGAATGATTAATATCAAAATTATATTAGGGTAATTTTTTGGTATTTTTCAAAGAAGTTTTATTTTTTGATGAATGGTGAAAAATATTGAAATTTTAATTGAAAATTACTTTTCATATGAATAATTTATATTGATAAATTATATTTTAAATTGATTTTAAATTCATATTATTTAAATTATACATCTATTAATTCGATGTGGGTCATTGAAATCATTTTCACAATGGATTTTTATTTCAAACTTTTGAACATTTTCTCTTTAAAAACCATCCTTCTCATATTGTATGTGGGATTAATATTAAATATAATTTTACCAATTATATAAATTTTATTTGGTAAAATGGATTCTATATTTGGAATAATAATGTTAAAATTAGGTTTTATGGTAATTTTCTTTTTTAGGTATAAAAATATACCTTGGTAAATTTTTTTTACCGTAGTATAGGTAAAATAATATAACGTTTTATAGTTGGAAGGTAAAAGATTAAAATACATAAAAATTAAAAAGTTAAATGGTTGGTTGAAGTTTTATCAACCCTAAAGATCTTTTACCACATTAATTATTATTCAAATTCTTGGGAATTAATTTGACCCAAATGTGATTGGATTTAAACATAAAATTATCATCATTTAATCACATAAAACCAGCAAACCTCAAGTATAAATACCAACCCTCACCACCAAATTTATCTTAAAATTATTTGAAGCACATGAAATATCTATCAAACCCTATCCTACCTACTCTTCCTAGGAAAAAGTTCTTCTGGTCTAACCAAAATTCAAATTTCAAGGTCTTTAATGGATTCTTCAAGGAGGTGATATTCAAGAGGTAATTTTCTAAAACCACCTCTCTTATTTTATTTTCTTCTTCTACTTTATTCTAACCTAATTCATCCATCAAGGAATAATAACTGAAAAATTATGAGCATAATGTTTTTTTTGTTTTTAATGGAATATCATATATCCATCACTTTTATTACACCCACTTATTCAATGAAACAAAAATATTGTCCGAATTATGGTGATTAACCATATCCTTGAATAACGATTTCTCATTTTGCATTACCACCTTCAAGGATGGTCATAAAAGTATTTTTAAGATTAAATAAGATTTTAAAAGTTATATTATAAACTATTTCATGTTTTGAAACAAATATATATACATAATATTATATAAAACAAAACTATTTTTTGACGGAGAGAAAAAACCACCAAAATAAACTAAACATTTATCATTAACATTTTGTCAACTTATGTCAGAAATAAAAATGATATATGGGAAAATTTATACTTATCGAAGTTCATGAGTACCATTTCATTTCATTTCTAGAGACTTATTTCCATTTTACCAGGAAATCTATAATTATACACAAATGAAACCGATCATGAAACCATGAAACAAACACACCCAAAACAATAAAAATAATTAGAAATTATTAATGAACAGGTAGTGAGATGTTATAGAAGTATCATATAAGGTATTATGAATACGATTATACTTCTAGAATGAGTTAATAACATTAATTAAACCATTATCTAGTATGTTAATATACGAACCACTAAAGGGAAGCATGATGTAAGGCTTTCTCATATCACTTTTATTTCTATGAGATATATTCCTTATTCACTACTTATTTATTTTGTGTGGTTTACTGAACCTTTGATATATCTTATCATGAATCACATTATCTTCATGGTTTCAATTTTTTATTTTATGATTATTAATTTTATGGGGAATATTATTTTACTAATTACAAAATAGTAAGGTATTTCTTAACTCAATTTACTTTCATTGGGTTAAAAATTATAATTTTTGAATTATGTAATGTTAAGTTTATCTGTAAAATTAATTTTGATTATTATATGTTTGTTTATACTTATTTTATGTGAATTTAAAGTGAAAAAAATAATTGATTCATTTGATCAACTTGGGAAATAATTTTAAATTTGTATCAATTACTCAATACAGATATTTGATGATTATGAGCATTTTCATCAGTAGTAGGTGTTTTGTATCTCTACATGGGAAAATTATAGCTATTTAACATTGAGAATTTGGGTGTCTGATAAAAAAATATAGATATATGATGGGTGAATCTGCTCTTGTGGTGACAGATCTCTGTGGGCCTTCAGGGTCATGTATGAGGTATATATGCATCATGGGCCTTCAGGCCATATAAGGTTCCCCCTCAACCATTAAAAATGGAATTATTAAAATTAATAAAAAATATGCACAGACTTCCATATTTTAGGAAGAGATATATAAAGAATGCTTTGGACTAAGAGGCACAGTTGGAGATTGGTTATAGATATCCCCTTGATGCATCCGTAGTCTACTTGGAAAAATCACTTAAGCTAACATTAAATGGATTTTACCCATAATGATTAAATTGTAATGTGAATTGTCTTGAGAGTTGTGGTTCATGTGCTATATACATGACATCCAATAATTAATAATTTCTTCTATTCGGCATTTAGTTATTATTATCCATGAGATTTTCACTATCAAAAAAATCAATGGATGAATTACATTATCATTTTATTGATTAAATGGCATATGAGTTCAGTTATCTACCTTTTCATGTTGATTATAATCATTGACTCATGATATCTTCCACTATGATTAAACCTTGATGAGAATTTGAGCTCACCCTATCTTATGTTTTATTTTTCTCCAAGTTTCCAAGAAGTTTATTATGATTGATTTTCATTGTTACACTAAATTGAATAATGTTATTCTCAAAGAAAATACTTTTTTTTTTGTATTTTATGTTTAAATTTAAATTTAAATTTCATATATCTATCTAGTTTACCAATATTTCTAAAATATTTGGTCCTTTGGGATTCTATTTATTATATCTTATTCTAATGTAATAAATTAAGGCACCAGATCTGGGGTATTGGATTTAGGGTGTTTACAGGATAGGGTTGTGTTACTTTTTTTGGTCCCATAGCTGGCTAGTATTCTATGAGTGAGTTAGTTACCTTTAGAACCGATTTGGAAGAGCTCCTATCCATGTGTTGTGCCTTATACTTGTGCTATTATATATATTTTTTGGTACCCACTTTCACTTTTATGGAAGGTTATCTTAATTTCCCTTCTTTAATTTTATTTGTTACATCTTCTACACTTTAGTTTCTTATTTTGATTTGTTATATTTATTTATTTCATTTTAGTTACATTTTTTATACTAGATTTTCCTTCCTAGTTCCACTTATTTAAAAACAAATCCAAAAGGGATATTTAAATGTGTGTTTTTAATAAATGACTGGGCCACGAAAAAAAATTTCTATGTGTTTTTTTCATTTAAAAGGAAAAAATAAATAGTTGAATAAAAGTTTCTAAATGCTTATTTTAAGTATTATTCATTTTTAAAGATCAATGTCAAAAAAAATCATGGTTTAATTTTTTTAAAATCATAAAAACACATTCTACATATTTATTTCAAACTAAAATTCTTAGTAACTAATAAATGGTATCCATAGTTTATAACCCATATGGTTTTGTAACAAGATTTTTACCCATCTAGTTATTAATGGCTTGTTGTCAATTTATTAAAAAAAATAATTATGATTTTATCTCCCTTATTAGGAAACCTTTTAGTTAGTGTTTTCTATAGTCTATTTTCCTTTTATGTGATGTGTATTGATTATTATTATGTGATGCTTGTATGATGTGATATGTAGATATTCGGGGAAATTTGACTTGGTCTGTTTAGCTCTCACTCAACATAAAAACCCATATTTTAGAGAACCAGTTTTCCCTTATAATAATTTAAAATATTTATTTATATATTTATAGAGCTATGTGTAGAGTTGACATGCGATTACAAATCCATGTGTGACCAAAATTAATTTTACAAAAATATTAAATATATTTTATATTTTTTGCACATAGATTCTTTAATAAAATGGGATAACTCTTAAATAGAAGTTGATATTAGAAATATGAGACCATGATTGAGTGTAAAACGTGGTGTTTATCCTAGGAGAAATATAAAATGGGTAATTACAAGGTGTTCAGATCTCTTGCCCATTGGAGGTGTATTTAGTGGGTTTAATGAATTTCGTTAATTAACTAATTAAACTCATTTGATCTAAATTGATTTTAAAAATATATCATCATGGAGGATTGTCTAGTGTTAGCCTCACAATCCTATAATCACCAACAATGCACTCCTTCCTCCTTCTATTGGCAGATCTCATTGGACATTGATGAAATGCCAGATCAGAGAAGATCAGGACACAAAAAACACAATGATCCTTCAACCTCTTTGGCGAGTGTGCTATTGTTCAATGAATGATACAATATCAATGCAGTACTTATCAATTGGTTATTTACACACTTTGATTAATTTTTTTGAGCAGATCCATACTTTTTCTTGGATATGCACTAATTATATCCGATTTCATGCGCCCAGGTATTGAAATCTTAATTAGTTTCTAACCCCAAATTATCTTTCCTTATCGTTGGCCAATAATTCTTGGAAAAATATTTTTTAAACATTTTTTATGGAGATTTTACCCAAAATCATCTTCATGTTTATCACTGGTAGGACCCCGCGGTCCCAGTTCAACATTTCATGGTGGTACCAATCCCGAACAGACCCCCAAAACTAAGATTTATTGAGAAACAAAGCATAGATCAATAAAGTATATACAGATTAGGGAAGTTCACGAGGCATGGGAGATCATTTTGATAATTAGAGTATTAATCCATAGTGGTTGAAGGCATGATGATGTTATGTTCATGTGACGGACCCCTGATGGACAAATGAAGGCTGATTTACAGTGAGTGATGGCAGGAGACCTTGATTTTTATCCAGATCTGTGACTTTTGGGAAGATTTGAGGTGAAATATATGGCTAAATGAGTATATTCAATTATGAGAAGTGGATATGGAAAATCTGAAAAAAACCAAATACACACTGTGTATAGGTATGAACACATATCTGATATCCCCTTAGTAGAGGAGTCTAGGATTTTGAAACATTTAAGGATGAAATAGTGTGTAGACCTCCAACACACTCTGTACCCCTTCCCTAGTTGGACAACCCATGTGGAGGATCACACAGGTGGTAACCTATGTGGAAGTACACAAATAGGTACACAACTATTTACCCGAGTACATTGACATGGCTAGGTCATAGGGGTGGGAAACCATGTGAGGCAATATTCTGTGTATAAAGTACACAAATACGGGGTCTGGTATACATACACGACCAGAAGGAAATGGCCTAGTCCCAGATAGTCGGGACACACCGTGTAGTCTACATGCATTATGTGTACTCGTACATGGTTGAGATTCATGTTCTAACAAGGGACACAACTAGATGGTGGAGTAGGAACACACATTTTGTGGGTCCCCTCACACGCCCTGTACCCCCTAGACTTCTTTTGAGGAAGATTCAATCATCCATATATCCTTCATTTGAACTTGTATTTTGGCTCTAAAGTAGCCTATACTGAGTGTTTTTCACATTGAAAATGATGGTCCCCTCGGTTATGTATTTATATATGTTATGTGAAATGTTATGGGCATGATTCTTTTTGTGGTAATGCCTGATGATGACAATGATCTGGAAGAATCACTAGTTGCTATTGAGTTGTACCCTCCAGTGAAGCTAGGTAGTGGGGTCCTTGACCTTTAGAGTGGAACCCCCCATCATCAAGGGAAAGAGTCCTTCTTGAGTCATATATCCATTTTTGTTAATATATATATATATATATTTATATTCTCATCTGACAGAGTTACGTCTTGATAAATCTCAAGATACTACCATAATCCCTCCAAACCAGGATACTAGTTCTAGATAATGTCAATGATCCGGTGAGTGATGAGGTCTCTGTTTAGTGTCCATCCCACTAGAACCTTCTTCTAGGTGGGTAGGTAGCTGCACCTACACCTTTCAAGAAACAGATTATTCCAAAAGAGCAGGCTAATGACACATTCAGGCTTTATACACTCCATGTGTTCCAATGCTAGAGGCTACCGAGGTTCTGTGGAAAGATGGATCCTTAGGCAGTAGAGGATTATATAGAGTTTTTGATCCATATATTTAGTCATGTTCAGAACCTGACAGATTAGGTGGTTGTGCTAGCAACTAGCCTTTTCCATGGAGAATTTAGGTGATGGTGAATCCTTGTTATGCAGATTCAAAATGAGTCGACACTCTCATGGACCGACTTCCAATAACTATTCTACGAGGAGTACTACCCATCCTACTTGTGCTCAGTCTGAATCCAATAGTTTATGGGGAAATATTAGGGAGTTTTGACAATGTATAAGTATGTAGTGAGGTCTAAAGACATTACACAATACTCCCTTAACATGATCCTAGATGACTACTTCTGAGCATGGAAGCTTGAGAAGGGACTGTGTAGAGAGATATGAGCTTGTGTTGTTCCCTTGAGCATTACCACCAATTATATGGTGTTGGAGTGGGAACTAGTCGTAGAGATATTTCTATTTTAGAAACTCTAGATATCTTGAGTTCGTAGTGGGAACTACAGAGCTGATTCATATATAGTAGCTAGTAGATGCCACGCATCAGGATCTCGATGCAGGAGACATCCTTATGATCAAATTCATGCACGTGGTCTGAAGAATTCTAGAGAACCATGGAATCCTAGATAGGGGTATTGATTTACTTGTATGGGTGAGGTCACATAACGTAATAATTTACAAATAGAAATGCTGAGTAGTACATGCAGATATTTGACAAATTGCTACAGTAGATGAAACACCATGATCACTGAACTCTTAGGTTAGAGCAGGGTGGCCCTTAGGGAAGAAGATCTAGAAGAGGATCAAGAAGAGCTATGGGTGGTGGATGATGTTATGAGATCTTTCTAGCACCAGCACCAGGTGGACCACTTCAGGATTTGGGAGATAGTGGTAGGGGTCATGGACAACAATAGACTTTGGGAGTTTATGACCTCGCAGTGCAAAAGAGGATTTGAGGTATCATATATGTGTTTTATAATACTGATTTAGCATTAGTATAAACATGTTATAGTCATTCATTTATCTCTATACTCTTGGTGTGAGATCTGGAGCTCCTAGTTGAGGTGCTATCCTAACAGATTCATCTTGATGTTCCTACAAGGAACACTTCTTCTATATATTTTATCTGGTGTGAGTGAAAGATATTGTTTGGTGGATAGAGGTACACATGGGACCTTTTGGTTATGATAATGGAACCCTATTATATAATCTTGGGTATTGATTGGAATTCCATTGTCCAAGCCCAGATTGACTGTCACCAAAGACAAGTCAGATGCCTGCACACTGATGGTAGGAGATTATCCTTTTCTTGAGAGAGATATGTCAAGGAAAGATGAGTGGGTTCTATGATCATGATTATTCAGCCCATTACCCATTAGTTGGAGAGTATATCCCTTGGTGAAACATAATATTCTAGCATTTGGGTTCCTTTAGTTGTGGTGGATTACATGGACGTCTTCCCCAAGGATGTTTCAGGACTACCTCCAAGGTGGGAGATAGAGTTTTTCATCGACATGAATCCTGTGACTGCTTTGATATCTTATGTGTATTATCATATGGCCCATATTGAGTTCTAGGAGATTTAGTTACAGTTGGAGGACCTTCGAGAGAAGGGTTTCATCAGGCCCACTGTGTCCCCCTAGGTAGCTTCAGTGTTGTTCATAAAAAAGGAGGATGGGAATCTGGTGTATTTTCATGAATTATAATCGCCTAAACCATGCCATGATAAATAATAAGCACCCCTTTCAAAGGATTGATGACCTATTTGACTAGTTGTGAGTTGTGAGATCATTCTTGAAGATCGATCTTAGTTCTAGCTACCACTAATTGAGGGTTTGCGAGGATGATATTCCACAGTTGTAATTCCAATGTTTCTATAGACACTATGAGTTCTTAGTGATTCCCTTTGGTGTGATGAATTCCCCCATCATGTTTATGGATTTGATGAACCGGGTCTTCAATCTGTACTTGGACCAGTTTGTTATTTTTTTCATAAAAAACATACACGTCTACTCTATATCAATGGAGGAGCATTCATAGGACTTGAGGATGGTCCTAGAATTTACTAGAGAGGACTATCTTTATGGTAAACCCTTGATTTTCCAGTTCTAGATTCATGAGGTTCACTTTTTGGGTAATGTATTTTTTGAGCATGGTTTATCTATAAACCCAATGAAGATTGATGCGGTTTATTCTTGGTAGAAACCTAAGAGTGTGTCAGAGGTGGAAATCTTTCTTAGCTTGGTGGGGTAATAAAGGTTGTTTGTGGTAGACTTATCTAGTATCACAACCCCTTTGACTAGACTGAAGCATAATGGGAATCTGTTTACCTAGTCTGAGTAGTTATTGAGGGCCTTTGAAGAGTTTGGAATATGTTTGATGACTTCCCTAGTGTCGAGACTACCATAGTATGGTGTGGAGTTCTTAGTGTATTGTGATGTCTCAGGATTTAGACTCATCTATTTGTTGATGCAGAGGCAGAAAAATATCACATATGGGTTGAGGAAGTTGAGACTCCACGAGTAGAACAATGAAACTCAATTATGAGATCTGGAAGAATTAGTATTCTCTATGAGGATATGGAGGCACTACCTTCTGGGGTAGCGCTTTGTGGTTTACTCATACCACCGGTGTCTCTGGTATAACTTCACATAGAGTGACCTGTACCTAAGATAATGACACCGGTTTCAGTTCCTATAGGACTATTACATCAATAAAGTCTATACCTTTGGTAAGGGAAATGTTATAGAAGATTCCCTTAGCAAGAAGTCCCAATATTTCTTAGTGTAGGAGGATTTAGAAAAGTTTTCCTCCCAATAACGTACCTTGGTGGATTAGGAGGGTACACCATTTTTGTAGTCGATGGTGTTTACTCCTCTAAATATTGAGTGCATAGGAGAGTCCCAAAAGAGAGACATTGATTGTGATCTCTTATGTGATCAGATATCCACAAGTGACTCACCAGATGGATATTATGAAGTATGGAATCATGTAACCTTGTTCCAATAGAGGAAAATGGTTCCATTCATGTTACAAGAGTAGGTGATGTGAGATTTCCAAACTTCTCCCCTATATATATATTGGTGTGGGATAAGATATATGAAGTCCTTCAGTGTTAGTTTTTGTGGTCTATCCTAAGATAGTGCGTAGTTCATTTTGTCTCTCGGTGCCTCACCTATCAATAGATGAAAGATGATAACCAAATTTAAGAAAGTTTGTTACAAACCATTGAGATAACAAAGTGGAAATGGGATGTCATATCAATGGAATTTATGATAGGCATTACACACACAGAAAAGGTCCATGACACCATCTGGGTGAAAATTGATCAACTCATAAAGTCAGTACACTTAGTTTCTATCAAGGAGAAATTTTTGGTGGAGAGTTTGGGGATGTTTTATGTACTGGAGATCATTCCCCTTCACGGGGTTCCCTAAAAAATTGTCTCTGATTTTGACACAGAGTTTACTTCATGATTGTAGATAGGCCTAAAAGAGGAATTCAAGACCCAAATGAAGATGACTACAAAATTTCACCCCCAGAATGATTGGAAGACTGAGTGCACTATCCCGGTATTGGAGGCGTTTTTGAGGTCATATGTGTTAGACTTTATATTTAACTGGGAATATCACCTACCCTTCGTAGAGTTTTCATTTAAAAACAGCTACCACTATACCATCAGTAGGGAACCTTTTGAGGCCTTGTTTGAGAGACCTTATAGGTCACCCTTTTCCAAGAAATATATTAGAGAGATATCTATTGTGGGCCCAAATATGGTGTAGGTGATGCCAGAGAAAGTCAAAGTCATCCATGAGATTATGAGGATGGCACAGAGTAGACAAAAATCTTATGCATATCACTGTTGTAGGACCATGGAGTTCGAGTAAGGAGACCGCATTTTATTAAGAATCTCCCCATGATGATGATTTTAGAGGTTCAACCTGGGAAGAAATTTATCCCTGAGGTTCATTGGGCCATTCGAGATTGTGTAGTGGGTTAGAGAGATTATTTTTCACCTTACACACCCCCAGAGTTGGAGTGGGTGAATGATATATTCCATGTGTCGTAGATGAGGAGATATGTGCATGAACCCACACATGTTATGGAATGGAGTGAGCTGGATATCTTGGATGGATCTAACTTAGTGGATCACTTGGTGGAGATCGAGGATCGATAAGAGAGGACCCTACATGGGAAAACCATCCCATTGTTCCACGTATTGTGGTAACATGGGAACATGGAGGAGAGTTCTTGGGAGTAGGAGAGCCAAGTGCAATCTAAATATCCTGAGTTGTTTTCCTAGTGTTTTCTTTTTAGGGATGAAAATATTGAAGGAGTGAATGATGGAGATACCCAGTTTTTACCTTTTAAGACAATAACATATTTATATATATTTAAAAAACTAGGCATTGAGAGAACATTAAATTATGATACATGGTGTTCCTAGAATTAATTTTATAAAAATATTAAAAATAATTTATATTTTGTGCATGTAACTTCTTAAAGAAAATAGTTTAACTCTTAAACAGGAGCTTGGACCAGAAATATAACACCAAGTTTGAGTTTGGAATGTGGTGTTTACCCTTGGCGTGCAATAAAATGGGTCGGTACAGGGCATTCGAATCCCTTACCTATTGGAAGTACATTCAATGGGTTTAATTATATTATTAAATTAATTAATTAAATACATTTGACCAAAAATGTTCTTACAAATATATATTCATTTCAAATTGGATAGGGTTATCCTCATAACACTATAATTACCACTGATCCTCTCCTTTCCCATTCTATTGGTAGATCTCATTGGATTATGATGAAATGACATATCAGAGAAGATCAGAATGCAATGAACACAATGATCCTTCTTCCTCATTCTTGAGGGTTCTATTAATCAACTAATGATCCAATATCCTAGAAGGAATATTAAATTGGTGGTTTATGCCCTTTTATTTAGTTTTTGGAGAATATCCATCCTTTTTGTTAAATTTGTGCTAATTGTGGAAAACTGTATGCTCCTGGGCATTGTAATCTTAATTTATTTTATTAGTTTCTAACCCTAGATCACTGTTCTTGATCACTGGACAATAAATATTACATGATGGTCATTTAAACCTTTTTTATGGTTCTTTTCTACAAAATATTATTCTCATTTGTCATTGGTAGGACCCCACAGTCCCGATTTGACATTGTCAGGTGATAACAAGCCCGATAGGACCCCCGAAACCACAATAGATGAAAAAAACCACAAATCAATGAATTATTTCTTGATATGGGATATTGGTATGGAGTGGGAGGTTTTTATGAATACTAGAGAATAAATACATGATGGTGTAAGGAACTATGGCATGAGGTTTGTGCGATGAACTATTGATAGATGAATGAAGGCCAATTTATGATGAGCAATTGTTGGAGACCGGGATTTTAGGCAAGATCCATTAGTTTCGGGTAAATTTGAGGAGAAATCTATGGAGAAACAAGCATATTAAATTATGATAAGTATGTTTGGAAAATATTGAAAAAATATGATTACACATTGTGTATAGGTATGAACACACATCATGTAGACCCTCATCGGCAATAACTAGGGTTTTGGAAAACTTAAGGATGACACGACATGTAGTCCTCCTACATACCGTGTACCTCTTGCTCAGTTGGAGAAACCTTGTGGAGTATCACATGAGTGGGAAACCATGTGGATTTTCCATGTACCCAAGTACATGGAAACTTCTGAGTCACATGGGAAACAACCCATGTGAGGCAACATGTTGTGTACAGAGTACACGAACCTGAGGTCCAGTACATAGACATGGACAAAAGGACACAGGATGGTCCTAGATAGCCCAAACACATCGTTTAGTCCAACTAAATGGGGTGTAATAAAAAATGGTAATGATCCATGTTCTGGAGGAGTACATGGCCATGCGATGGAGTAAGAGAACACACCGTGTGGTTCCCCTCTCACGTCGTGTACCCCCTTGACCTCTTTTGAGGAATCTTCAGTTGTTCGTATCTCCTTCGTTTGAACTCATATTTTCACACAAGTATCCTATTATGAGTATTTTTATATTTAGAATGTGATAGTTAACTATTTTTTAGATTTATAAATACAATGTGAAATGTTCTGGGAATGACGCTTTTTGAGGAAATGCTCAATGAAGGTAGTGATCAAGCAGAATCAACTAGGACAACCGAGTTGTACCCTACATTGGAGTTGGGTAGTGGAGTCCTTGAACTTTAGAGTAGAACACCTATTAGAATGTGATTGGGTCCCTTATATATAATTTTATAGTGTAACCCCTATTGGGTAGGGCTTGGGTACTCGATGACTCGAGTGGAACCCCCTGTTGTAGCAGAGAGTGTGTCCTCAACTTCTGAGTGGAACCCCCTACTAGATAGGGAATGGGTTCTTGATGACTAGAGAACAACCCACTTTTGTACTAGGGCACATTTTCTCAACTTCCGAGTGAACCCCACAAATAAGTAGGGAATGGTTTATCAACAACCTGAGTAGAACCCCCTACTGTACCAGGGCGTGGGTTCTCAACCTAAAGAGTGGAACCCCCCATTGTCATGGGTGCGAGTCCTCTACCTTCTTAGTGGAACCCCTTATCAGATATGGTGTGGATCCTCAGGACCACTAGAGTGGAACACCCCACTGGCATGGGAATGGGTCCTCTATAGACACTATTAGAGTGGAACTTCCCTAACATACTAGGGTGTGGGTCCTCTACTTCGAGTTTTTAGCCCCTCAACTTTGCGATAAAGGGACGAGGAATGGCATGACTTGGACAACCACTTCTAAGTAGATGTGTGAGATGATGGGAATCATTGGTGTACTTTTGGAATTGTTGGATAATCTTCTTATTGGGATGATTTTTTAGGTGGATATCCCCTAACTCTCTTATTTGGGATTCTTTTGAATGATCATATATATACTTTCTTCTATATCCACACCTTGTATTTAATTACCATCTTTCTAAGAGAGAAAAAGACACATAGGGTATTCCATGTGATTTTGGTGTTTAGATTATCATGTTTAGATGAGTCTAATATCCTGGTATAGGTTGTGAAGAATCAATGGATAGTTCACCTACTCACCATGTTAAGCCCCTTGTTCTTGGAAGGGGTTAATTTCACTATTGGTTTGGGTGGAGCTATTCTATTTGGCTGTCTCTTGCATCTACTGTCTTTCTATTCGTGTTGTATATCTTACTGCCCCTTCATCTTTTGGTGTGTCCTATTGGGTATGTATATAGTCACACCTATATGGGATTTTCCCTAATGTGTCGTGTCGTAGGTATACAAAGGATAGGTCAGTGGAATCTTTATACGATCTTAGGGATACCTGGTACTTTGGATCATGTATAGTGGTGGTAGCTTGGAGATCTCAAGTAGGGATCTCTCAGTAGTTTACTTTTCCAGTATTGTCTAGTTGAGGCATATTTCTGGTTTGGTGTGTTTGCCTTTTTACATTTTAGTTTGTGTTGTAGTACTCTTGTACACCCTAGAGGTTATGTATGCTTGGTTTAATTTATAGTTATATTGCATTTTTTACTCTTTATCAATGAACTTTTTCATCGAGATGTATATGTTTGAGAGTAAAAATAATTTTGAAAAGTCCTCCCTGAGTTTAGATATGCCTTCAGTTCTGGTTGCTACCCCTGGCCTATGGAGGTAGTCTTGAGGTAGTTTCCACTCAATCCCTTGCATGGGTCAGTTCATGACACATATGGGTATATATAGATTTTATGTTTTCATATATGTTATGAGGTTATAATCTCAAGGTATAAAAGGGAATAATTAAATAAATATATTCATACCATTTAAACTGATGATTTAAAACTAAATCCATATTTACTAAAAGTACTCAAGATATCAGAACATAAATATGTACCAAATAATAATTTCCATTCTTGAAAAAAGGACTAAGAAATGTGAATATTCTGGTTAATTTATCAAAATAAAGTGAGGTAACATAACCCAAACATATGATAGATACATTCCTTTATGGATCTTAAACTAATTTTGATTTTATATAATTTATAAGCATGAACTTATATAAATAAAAGACTGTAAATAATTAAATAACACAAGTCCAAACATTAATTTAATAGAATATTTTTTTAAAAAAAAGTAAACATGTTTAACAAAATTCACACAATAAACCACATATATATATATTTTTAATTTTAACAACACTCAATATGTGGTTTCCATCTCACCAAACCCAATATCATGAAAAATATTATTCAGTCCTCCTATGGATAAATTTTCAATAAAAATGTTCAGTTCCACCCATAAATGTGCTATCTAATCACTTTTTCACAATTACTAGACAACCAAAATCATCCCATGATCTTCTAAACACCCACAATAATGTAGAAACTTGAAACTTTGTGTAACTTTATGTTTGGTTCCTTTCTAAACAAAAAAATTTGTTATTGTTCTCTCTCCCCGAGTACTAGTGCACCTCCAATTTGTCTCAAACATTGATAAATTCAAATCAAACCTAATCCAGATATAAAACATGAACTTTTTCAAACACCTGATGATGTTCTAGAGCTGATAAATTCCTATTTTTTAGTAGTGACACTATTTATTAGATCACCTCTAATCCAAATCACACTCAGATAAATTAAAATCATACCTAATCCCAATATCACACAAAGACTCCATCAAACACCTCTTGGTATTTTGGAAAATAGTTTTCAATGTACTGAATATTTTATAAAAGATTCTTGATGTTGATTCTTTAATAAATTTTATGGCATGTGAAAAATTAGATTTTTGGCTTCTTGTGTGATATTTGAATAAACTAGTTTTTGATAAATGAATAGTCTATTGATTTAATTTTAAAATAAGACCCTGAGAACTTATGTATTTTGGAAGGTAGTCCATGATAATCATGTTTTAATTTAAATTTTTAATTTACTACTATATTCTAAAAAATGTTTTATTCATGTCATCTTTATAAAATTTGTATGAAATGTTTAATAATCATGCTTCTCTCTAGACTGGGTGGTGACCTATTTCGCACTTTTATTGTCATGACTATTTTAAATATTAGTTTTAAAAAGGGAAACTTGGTTTTAAATTTTAAAGTGTATTTTGAAATTAAAAAATATGGTTTCCATTAAAATGAACTAAAATGTATTCGATGTTTTAAAACTCATGAAGTGATTTAAAAGTGGACCTATAAAGTTTTAAACATTTAAAAGTGTATATATTTCTAGGGAAATATTTTTAAACATTTAATTTATTTTTAATTATTTTTAATATGATTTTATAATTTTTCACTTGATGCTAACAATTATTATAGAAAAGGGGTTTATATCCCATTATATTTTTTTGAAAAAATTGGCTGATTTTCTTGTGGAATTAAAAAATAAAGATTTCAAGTGGCGTTTTAAAAATTCAAAAAGAATATTTTTGAAATTCAAAAGTGGGTTTGAGATGATATTTTAAATTTTAAATCCAGATGTGGTAATTTAAATAGTTTTAAATAGATAACTTTCATCCTCATTGAATTCATCTCCAGAACAGTTGATATTGGATTTTGTTTCTTGATACTCATGACCCATCTCTTTTGGATATACACCTATGTTAATTGAATTACTCTGAGTAGTAGTCATCACATCCAGAGTACTAGTGATCATTTTGGTGGAATTAAGAGGATAACATCTACTATAGTGGAGTAATTATTTTTTTAAATTCAATTACCCATTTCCTTCGAAGAATACTGAAATATTTTAATAAAATCAAATGGTGGGTTCCCATAATTAGAAATATCAATAACTTTCAACTCTGATAATGAATATATTATCTGTATTTATATTTTTTTGAAAATAATTATTATATTATGAACCTAATAGTATGGATATGAATTGAAAATGGATGGACTCTAATCATATTAAAAAAGAGTATGAACATGGAGTTAAATAGTTCATCAATTTTTCAATAGAGAATGTATATAACTCTTCTCAAATCATTTTTCCGTTTTTACATTATTGTTATTCAATAAAAATTATTCCAAAAGAGTTGAAATAACATTCAATTTTTCATGGAATAGATTAAAGTTATAAATTTTGGACTAAACATGGGGAAAACTTGAACGTGCACTCAGACTGTGATGATAATGTGTCATATGGATCAGTTGATATGAACACTGGTGTAAATGATGATGGAGTAACAAGAAAGAAATGAAAATGGAAATTTAATATGACCTTCAAAATTGTCCAAATTTGTTTGAGAAGTTAAATAGTTGTGCTAAGATACCATTGTACACTAGTTTTAATAAATACACAACATTTTAATTTTTATTGAAGTTATATAAATTGAATGATGGTAGTGGATGGAGAAACACCGGCTTTAGAGAACTACTTGGTCTCCCAAATGACATGATACCAGAAGAAGATAAACTTCTATGTCGAACATATGACACTAAAAAATTCTACTTTTAGTGGTCAAGATTTCTAAAAAAATACATGCTTGTCCAAATGATTGTATATTGTTTCTCAAGGAGCATGAATCACTCATATAATTCCCTAAGTGTGACATAGATCAATATAAGAAAAATGAATAATATCTTTAAAAATATGTATGGTACATTCCTATCATTCCATAGTTTTGAAGTCTATATGGATATTAGGAATGTTCAAGACAATTTACATGGAATGAAGATATAAGAATTAAATATGGGAACCTATGTCATCTAGTAGATTCTCCATGGGAGAAGATAATGGATTATGAGTATCATGAATTTGGAAATGATACTAGATTTTTTATTGTGTTATCTACAAATAGAATAATTCCTTTTGTTGTATAGATTAGTACTCACAGTACATGACCAATTATGTAGGTAAATTATAAATTTCCATCATGGTTATGTATGAAGTGAAGATTCATTATGATGTCTCTGTTTATATCTGTACCAAATAAACTTAGTAATGATATTGTTGTCTATTTGGATCCATTGAACTAATATCTGAAATTTATGTGGGATATAAGTGTTACAATGTATGATTTTCAAAGAAGTAAAGAATTAACATGAGGGACATATTGTACAAGATGATAAATAAATTTCCTACTTATGGAAATTTGTCAGGTTATAACATTAAAGGAATGTTGGGGTGTCCTATTTTTGAATAATGAATACAATCAGTTTATTTGAAAAATTCCTCAAATAGTTTTTTAGGATATCAATTTTTTACCTTGATAATGTAAATACCAATCCTGGATGACAAAATTTAATAGGAAGACTAAATAAGGTAAAAAACCATCTATTCCAATAGGTGACCAACTGTTTGATAAAGTAAAATATATTCAAACTATTTTCAGTAAACCATTTTCAAAAAAACATACAAAACTAGTTTAAAAAATGAGATCAGTTTTCTTTCAATTTACATATAGGAATTATTTTTATTTCATACATTTTATTGATTAATGAATGTAGAGAAATGTATTTGATAGTTTTATTAGTATGTTACTAAATGTTCCTTAAAAAATTTGGAATCAAGGATAGTTTGGACATGATTGACACGAGGATAAGGGAAGAGTTGGAACTGGTGAAGGGTAATGGGCGTACTTTTCTTCCTCCACCTACTGACACTCTATCCAGACAAGAAAAATTATAATTTTTAATTTTTCTTAATGGAGTAATAGATTCATATGTGTATTCATAAAATATAAATAATGTCATGTAAATGAAAAATTTGAATTTATAGGGACTAAAATCACATGAATTTTATGTTTTGATGAAAGATTTGATGTATAATTCTTTACGTTTCATTCTTCTAAATTTTTTTAGCATACACTAACTAGAATATGCTTCTTTTTCAAAGCCATATGCAGTAAAGTTATATATTATATGAATTTACCAATCATGAATAAGGAGGTTTCATTTATATTATGGAAATTAGAGATGTTCTTACCGCCATATTCATTTGATATAATGTCCCCCACGATGGTTCAATTGATTAGAGAGGTTCAATTTTGTGGTCTTATTTGTTATAGATGGATTTACCCCATTGAATGGTATGTGAATATTTTGAAAGTTCATGTCAATAATTGAAGTCATCCAAAAGGTTGTATTATAGAATGATATATTAATGAAGAATCTATTGAATTCATTACCAAGTAACTATCAGATGTTGACAACATATATCTCCCAAAGTTTCATCACAATAGACACCTTATGTATAAAGGGATTTTTGTAAGAGATGTTATTATAATTACCATCATAGAGCAGAATAAAGTGCATATTTATATTTTATATAATAGAGAATATTTTGATCTAAAAATTTAATACCACAAAGAAATTATTATAGATTTAAATCCCTAAAGGATTGATGGATGAATATAAAATACACACAATCAACAGCTTATATGATGGTTATGAGATCAAATTTATAAATAGTTATTTGAAAATATATATTAAATTTCCAAACAACTACAATTAAATTCAATGGGACTAAAGAAAAATGTTATATATTACATTGGTTTTGTAATCAATGGTTATAAGTTCTATAAAAATGAACATGATGACTTTAGTACAATGAAAAATAGTGGAGTTACACTTGTGAAGAAAGTTATGGACATATCTGGTTCCAAGATAGAAATCCAATTTAGGAAAATATGTTATATTTCAGAATTATCAAAAAGATTTATGAGTTATATTATATAACATTTCAAGTGTGGATTTTATATTGAAAATTAGTTGACAATAGGAGTGTAGTGAAAGGTGATGACATGGGATTTATGAAGGTGAATTTTAGTGTGTAAGGGTAAAAAGATGATCTATTCATAATTTCATTAAAAGAAGTGAAAATATTTTATGTCTTAGATCTATAAAACAAGAATTGCTTGATTTTCCTATTGGAAACTAAAAAACTATAGGTTTATATGAAAATTCAGTTGAGGACGACCCTTTCATTAGATGATCAAAATCAGTTCTTGATGGACCCAATGTAGATAATGTATTTTATGTTAGAGGTGACCACAGAGAGGGTATTTGGATTCTTAATAGAGTATCCAAATATATATAAACTTTAAAAAAAAATAAAGAGAGTTCAATGATAAGGTTAAAGTTTTTTTTAATATACTATGGTTTCCCAGATAATATTATCTATTCTCTACTATATTAACATATTATAAATTAAATGTTTGACTACTCAGGTAGACAATGTATTCTAAACATGATGATGTTACCAATCCTGAGAGAGAATAGACTATTGATTCTGAAGATATAGAATTATTGGGGGATCAAAAACATGTTTATGAAAAAATAATAATGACAAAACATTATAATGTTGAATAAAGGTTATAGAATTTGAGGTTGGATGGAATCAATGCGGCCAAACTATTGACCCCAATAAGACAATGTTCACTAGTTATATTGGGGTAACTAGGATGATGAATGTTACTATTGATATTAATTCATGGAACAACATCCAAGATGTAATGAAGGAATTAATTTGAAAATATAAAATGTTAATGTTATGATATACTTTCTCTATTTTACAAAAAAATTATATAATGAAACATTAATTTATTTTTCATTATTCTTTGTAGATTTTATTTAATTTAGAATATTTCCATGATATGTTTTCATTAATGGCTGCTGGAAAATACCATAGAGGCTTCCATACCCTTCTAATCAAGTTATATCTTAGGGATGTTGAGGGAAAAGTAAATCCCCACCCACCAGTTAGTTATCCACACATTATAAAGCAGGAAACATGGAATTATTTCATCAGTATTTAAGATGAGAAATCATTTTAATTACATTGTAGTCAATAATTTATTATTTTGAAGTATTTATTTTATCCAATTTGATTCAAAATTATTATTCCATAAAATAATAAAATATTTCTAAAAATAAATAATGTGCATAAAAACCAATGTACCCCAATCACAAAGCAAGGATGGGGTATGCTTCACTAGATAAGAAATTGGTATTTATTTTAAATCAACAATAAAAGTTTTATGTGATATGAAAATCATATTTTCCTTTTTTTATATGTTGATATATGAATTAAAATCTAAAGACACTACTATCCCACACCATGTTCTATGGAAGGAGGATCGCATAAATAAGGAGGGTAAACTAATTAATGAAAACACATATTAAGTAAGGGAAACATGTGTAATTATGAAATAATAGTAATTTGGTATTCTTTATAACAATATTATATAAAAATATATATTTAAATTCATATTTTTTATATGGTTTAGACACAATAATCGGTAGCAACCATACCAAAAGAAAATATACTTTCAGTAGCTTTAATGTGGCTGAAACAATATGGTCATGTTATAAGAGTAGGTTTTGGAGTATCTCCTTGAACATATTTTGGGAAGATAAAACCACACAAAGATACATATAAGATAATAAAATGATTTTAGGAACAAATATATGATTTGAAAGATATTATTGTCTGGACTTGTTTTGAAAACCAATGTATGAGAAAGCATCAAAGCGAACCGATGGTTGAACAAGGATCTGTACATAAAGAAACAAATGACCCCAGCAACTTTTAGGCTAGTCATTCCCCTCATCCACATACCTTACCCAATGAATTTTTTTCATTAATATTTTCATAAATGTGAATCAAACAACTACCAATAACTTTATATTACTAAACTTTTTTAGGGTATAATAGTATGTGATTTCTATCAGTAAACCCCTACACACTGCCTTGTTGTGAGGGGTATAATGTATAATATACCGGAAGAAAAGGTACAATATAAATAACTCCAAAAATATCACATGAAAGTAAGGATTAGGGTATTTCATGATCCAATCATTGAGTTCCCTATACCACTTGATGATATAGATATTATAATGATCAGTGATGCTTTTAAAAATTTCGTAGCATGACAATCTAATCTTATAAAGATACATGTGGTATGTCTTTAGAAATTTTTATTCATAAGGGAAAACCTGTAACAGTTGATGAATAATGGTTAGATGTGAGGTATGATATTACAGATAAGTAAATCGATGGGGAAACAGAAGGTCAAATTAATAAAATCTAGTGAATCGACTAAGAAATCAAAAGGGCCTTTCGGGAGTACATTTTCCCCACCAGTTACAGAGAAACATTTATTATAATTACTA
This sequence comes from Viscum album, assembly GCA_963277665.1. Lineage (NCBI taxonomy): Eukaryota > Viridiplantae > Streptophyta > Magnoliopsida > Santalales > Viscaceae > Viscum > Viscum album. The sequence continues at coordinate 1,122,506,808 of OY728120.1, forward strand.
ATTCTAGTAGAGAACATATTTGAATATGAAAATATTTATTACATTCCGTATAAAGAATAAATATATATAACTTCTATGAAAAATTTATTTATTGTTTAGATTATAAATGATATTCTCATGTTTGAATGCCTGGGAGCATTAGTTGTGAATACGTACATAAGGTAAGTTTTCATAATACGTCTCTCCAAATAGTGAGATAATATGTTCATTAAAGTTAATAACTATTCATATTTTCTACGGGAATTTATAATACTACTATATAAAGGAAAAATAGTGCGAAGAATGATTTGGATTCATTAGTATCTGTATCATTTCTATAGAAAAAAATTACTTTGGATAAGGAAGAAATTGATAATAATAACGAAGAGCTGTATGATGCGTTTGAGAAAAAAACAACAGGTGAAAAACTAATTTTATTTCCTAAAATGTAGAGGTAAAGCTCTATAATCTAATCACATAAACTTTTTTTTTTAATTTTTTTCATTACTCATTTTTTAAGAATTACTGGATGTTGATCATAGTCAATCTGGATACCCTAAATATTTATTTTTTGGATCAATGCATGGATATCCAAAAAATTGATCATACATGATGTTTATTTTGAATTTTTAATACAATTAAAATCAATATTTTATTAATAAATTTTGAATTATATGTTTCATTCTGTGTTTTAACGAGAATTTTGGTGTGATAGGGTGGTTGCTAATTACTGGATAAATCATGGAGTGAGGTCAGTGATTGAACATAAAAAGCCTATGAATTACTTCAAATGAAAAAAATATTAAGTTATATATATAAATATTAAACTATCAAAACATATTTAAAAAATATTTAGTTATTTTGGTCAACATTTCAATAGTTTTCGATGTAATATAATAGCAATGATTGTGGATATTATGTTTAAAATTTATTAAAGAGATCATAATCCATTTTACGACCAACATCCCTAAAGAGTTAAGTTTTGAAGGTAATTATAATTTAATTAAAAATAATTCTTAATTATTTTTTCATATATATTTTCTTTGTACTACCAATATTTCCAAAAACCTTAATACCCAAGATAAGAAGTAAATTTGTTTAGAGATGAGTGGATTACATTCACAGTGTCAAAATACTTTCTAAAAACAAATTTAGATTATTACCTATTATGTTTGAAGTATAATATGGGCTATGAACTTAGAAATATGTATTGGGTGTGAAAAATTAGTATCAAAATTCTTATATATTATTTCTTTTCTATTTTGAAGGAAAATTATAATAAAGGAAATAAATTTTTATAGAAGTGCTAGCCAACAGAAAATAAATATTTTTGGGTAATAGAAGAGGTAGAGGAGGAGTCGGAGTCAGAGGTGTAGGAAGAGGAAAAGGTGGAGTTAGAGGAAGAGGTGGAGGAGAAGGTAGAGGTGGAGACTGAGTCATATTTGGAGATGAAGTGATGTCCTACAAAAAAATAAAAATGTTAGGAAATTGTGTAGAATAGGGATCATATTCCTTCCTTCTAAATTTGGGATTCAACTCAGATTGTTTCAATAATAACACTAAGTTGAAAGTAACCATGTCCGGATGGAACCCAGGTATAATATTTATTTATGATGGTTGTATGAACTATAAAATTTAATACAAATAGATTCATATCCTTCACTATGAAGAGTTATTTTTTCCATATTCCATGACTTTATGAACCAAAACATCCACAAACTTCTTCTAACTCAAAACCTTTTCACCCCTGATGTGTTATAATTTACCAATTTACTTCAAGTTCCCTCTAATTTATTTACAGGATGAGAAACAATGATTCCTATGATCAATCACAAATGTAATCACCTGATTAATTATTTTGGGTTTGGAACCTTCAAAATAGGTGAATTTGGTGGAAGTACCCATTTTTAATCCTTTTCTGCTAAAATAATAGGCCACTTCAAGGAATGAGATCCACCCTAAATATTTACAGATATAAAAAAAATATGCATCATACAAACCCTTTTTAATTGATGAAAATTTCACAGTGATGGATAAACATATTTTTTGATGCCTTGTTGTACAGATATTCTAGATAAAACTCAAATGTATACTCCTCACTTCCATATAAAATTAGAGAACAAAGATATATTAATTTCTTTCTTAAAGAAGAGGAATCATTTTATTTCAACGAAAAATTCTCATAATTTCAAACCACAGTGATTTCACTCAATTCGTCATCATCACTATCCCCAACATCTTGGTCATACATTTTTCGCTTAACAGGATTGTTCAAAGTTTCATATGCTAAAGAAAAAATGGCCATTTGAAATGAACACATTAAATAAATTTTAGTAACAAGAAAACACAAGGACATATAAATATTTATATACAAAAGAAATAGCACATGAAATATTTAGATCATTATTTGACATTTCTTCGATAATCCTTCCCAATGTCACCTTGGGAATCCCTCTTTGATAATCCTAAATATACATAGTATGTTTTTTAAATTTATTATTTTGTGGTTTTATTCCCATAGTTTAAATATTTTTTAGAGGGTTGATGTGAAAAAATAAACCATGAGAGCCACACTTTATTAGATTCTTATTTTGTTAATTTTCTCAGAGATCATGAAAAAATGACTTTGTTAACAAGGATGATTCACTCCTTTAATATGATCACGAAAACATGAATTCCTAAAACATATTTAGTTAAAATTTTCACCATTTTATCTAATATTTTAAGTTAGATTCCTTGTCAATTATATATAATAATTAAATATTTTTTGCATAGATATTTTGGGAAATCATCTTTTTTCTTTCAACCATCTACAGTAATCTAGAAAATAGGTAACATATTTATTTTTCATGAGGAATTTAGAGTATCAGGGGGTTTCCTCTTCTATCCTCAAGGAATATTTATTCATTTTCTATCTTGGTGCTGATGGTTGAAAGAAAAACACACATCACATACTCAATCATCCACACATTAATCCGATACACGATGTGATTGGTATGGCTCAAACTGTATGTTTTTAGTTTATAATTTTGATTTTAAAAAAAAAATCACATGCTAAAAACAAATCAAACACATTCCCAAAGATTTTAAATACACTCACATATATTTATATTTTATCAAAGAAATTTAGTTAGTTAAAATAGAACTTGGTTTGTTGGTTCTTTATAAATATTTCAAAAATTTATTTTCTTTCATATGCTTTAAAATCTTGTTAATTACAAAGTAAAATCATGTTCCATAGAAGTAATGTATTATTTCATATTTATTTTTAGTATTACTAATATAAGAGTTGTTTTTAAATACATGTGTATTATTTTGTTCAAGTTGTGGTGGTTTTTTCAAATCTTCTCATGCACATAAGAGATTACACTTCAAGGTTGCAACTGAGATACTGAGAATAAGGAAATGGGTCAAGAATTTATACAACCATCATGAAAATTTTAATTATAATTACTTATTTGATTATTTTTTTCATTATTTTATCTACTATTTGTAAGTTAATTAACTTATTATTTTTATCTAATACTTTTTTATTTGTTTTCACATATCTTTTGGAAAGTCATGTTTTTATTTTAACTATCTATAAAATGTCAAAAAATAGGGAGCATGTTCCTTTCAAATGGAAGAGGAAACCCCATGATGCCTGAAAAATATAGTGTTTAATGAATCATGGGGTTTCCTCTTCCATAATAATGGAACATGTTCCCTCTTTTCTATCTTTTTTCAAACAATTAAATAAAAACACATATCATATACTCAATTAGCTGCACCTCAATGTGATACATAGTGTTCTTGGTATGACATAGATTTTATGTTTTAGTTTATTATTTACATTTTAGATTAAAAAACACATCACATAATCAAAACAGAGAAAACACATAAAGACTATTCTTATAATTTAATAAAAAAATCCATAAGTAATTTTTGATGTGTAGGAATCAGTTTCACCTCAATGTATTTCACAATGAGCCTAGTATGACTCCAATTGTGTATTTTTATTTAAAATTTACAATAATTGAAATAAAAAAAGAGAATTTAAATACTAAAAATTGATCAAGAACACTCATATTATATTTATAATTTAGTAAAATGATTTATAAGTCATTTTGTGTGTGTAGGAATTAGTCTCATGTCAAAATGACACATGATGTGACTAGTATGACTCAAAGTGCATGTTTTTAGTTTAAACTGGAATTTTAGTAAAAAAGAAAAGTGACATAATAAAAATGCATGAAATACATTCAAATTGTTTTAATACATTAGTAAAATGATCCATATGTCATTTGGGATGTGCAGGAATCACCCACACCTCAATCCGACGCAAGGTGTGACTAGTATGTCTCCAAGCATGTCTTTTAATTTAAAATTGATATTAATTTTTGTAAAAAAGACAACTCAAATACTCAAAAATGATAAATTTTTTTATTGTCTTTATACTTTAGTAAAATGATCCATAATTCATTTAGGATGTGTAATAATCATCAGAACCTCAATCTGATACATGATGTTACCGATATGAATCAAAGTCTCCATTATCAGTTTAAAATTGACATTTTTGTTCAAAACATTTCACTCATTGAAAACTGATCAAACATAATGGAATTGTATTAATATTTCAAAAATTATTTATAATTCATTTTTTATGTGTAGGAATTAGTCTCACATCAAAGCGACACATGATATGACCAGTATGAATCAAAGTGCATGTTTCTAGTTTAAAAAGACATTTTAGAAAAAAAGACAAGTGAAATACTCAAAACCAAGAAAACATAGTTATATTGTTTTTATACTTTTTAAAAATATCCATAAGTCATTTGGGATGTGTAGAAACTGTATTCACCTCAATACGATGCACACTGTTACAGATATGACTAAAAGTGTGTCTTTTTATTCAAAATTAACTTTAATTTTAGTTAAAATACAATTGAAATAATCAAAATCAAGAAAAATCATTCAAATTATTTTTATAATTTTTGAAAACAATCTATAAGACATATTTGATGTATAGGAATTAGTCGAACCATAATCTGATACACAATGTTCTCGATATGACTCAAAGTGTCTGTTATCAGTTTAAAATTTACATTTTAGTTCAAAAAGTGTCTCTCATTGATAACTGGTAAAACATTATTGGATTTTATTGATAATTTATTAAAATGATCCATAAGTTATTTTTGATGTGTAGGAATCAGTCTCATGTTAAACCAAAACATAATGTTACTGGTATGACTAAAACTGTGTGTTTTGAGTCTAAAATGAAAGTTTAGTAAAAAAACAAGTGACATGATGGAAAATGAGAAAACATATTTAGATTGTTTTGATAATTTAGTATAATAATACATAATTCATTTGGGATGTGTTGGAATCATCCCACATGAATCCGATGCACGGTGTGACTGGTAGGACACCAAGTGTGTCTATTTATTTAAATTTGACATTAATTTTAGTGAAAAAAAATGTGTCATAGTCAAAACCAAGAAAATTCATTCATATTATTTTGATATTTTATAAAAACATTAAATAATTTATTTGAGACATTTAGGATTTATCCAAAACACAATATAATACGTGATGTGGCCAATGTGACTCAAAGTCTCCATTATCAACTTAAAATTGGAATTTTAGTTCAAAAAGTGTCACTCAATTAAAATTAATAAAAAACTCTTGTATTGTCTTGATAATTTAGAAAAATTATTTATAAGTCATTTATTATGTTTAGGGAATTAGTACCACATTAAACTAACACGTGATGTGAATGTTATGACTCAAAGTGCGTGTTTCCAGTTTAAAATGACATTTAATTTAAAAACTCAAGTGACATACTCAAAACCAAGAAAAATATTTTCAATTATTTTGAAACATTATTAAAATGATCCATGATTCATTTGGGATGTATCAGAATCAGCCTCACCTCAATCTAATGCACAGTGTGATTAGTATGACTCTAAGTGTGTCTTTTTATTTAAAATTGACATTAATTTTAGTAAAATGAAAAGTGACATACTCAAAAATGATAAATTTAATTTGGATTGTTTTGGTAATTTTAAAAACTATCCATAATTATTTGGGATGTGTAGGAATCATACTCAGCTCAATCCGATACACGATGTTCTCGACATTACTCAAAGTTTCCTTTTTTAGTTTTAAATTGAAATTTTAGTTTAAAAAGTGTCACTCCCTGAAAATAGAGAAATTGAAATTGGATTGTATTTAAAATTTAGTAAAATGACTAATAATTCATTTTTTATGTGTTGGAATTATTATCATATTAAACTAATATAATATGTGGTTGGTATAACTCAAAGTAATTATTTTCAGATTAAAATGATATTTTAGTTAAAGGCATATGTGATATACTCAAAACTAAGAAAACATATTTGGATTGTTTTTATAATTTAGTAAAATTCTCGATAAGTCATTTGGGACATGTTATAATCATAATCACCTCAATTTTATGCATGGTATGACTAGTATGAATCCAAGTGTATATTTTTATTTAAAATTAACATTTATTCTAGTAACAAAGACAATATATGTACTCAAAACCAATCAAATGCATTCAAATTGTTTTGATAATATATTAAAAATATACATAAGTCATTTTGTATTTTTAACAATTATCCACATATCAATATAATTCATGATATGTCAGGAATGACTCAAGGTGTCCTTTATTAGTTTAAAATTTACATTTAGTCCAAAAAGTGTCAATCACTAAAAAGAGAGAAAACATGACTGAATTGTCTTGATAATTTTGGGAAACAATTCATATGTTATTTTTGATTTGTATTAATTAGTCTCACATAACATTGGCCTATGATGTAACTGGTATGACTCAAAGTGTGTGTTTCTAGTATAAAATGACATTTTAGTAAAAAAGAAAAATGACATACTCCAAAAAAGACAAAATTCATTATTTTTGTTTTGATACTTTAGGAAAATTATCCACAAGTAATTTGGGATGTGAAGGAATCATATGAACCTAAATATGACACATAGTGTGACTGGTATGTCTACAAGTGTATCTTTTTATTTGAATTTTGACTTTAATTTTAGAAAAAAAAAACAAATGGACTACCAAAAATAAAGAAAGCACATTCATATTGCTATGATAATTTATGAAAATTATCCATAATTCATTTTTGTTGTTTATTAATTTATCTCACCTCAATATGATACACTTTGTTCCTGGTATGACTCAAAGTTTCCATTATTATTTTAAAATTGACATTTTAGTTCAAAAAGTGAAAACCAATGAAAAATGAGGAAACATACTCAGATTGTCTTGAAAATCTATAAAAGAGTTTCATAAGTAATTTGTGAAATTTAGGAATTAGTCTCACAGTAAACCAATACACAATGTGACTAATATAACTCAAATGGTGTGTTTCCAGTTTAAACTGACATTTTTTAAAAACACAGACGATGTTCTCAGAACTCAGAAAACACATTCAGATTATTTTGATACTTTAGCACAATGATATATAAGTCATCTGGGACATATAAGAATCATACTTATCTCAATTCAATTCACTCTTTTATCAGTACAACTCAAAGTGCGTGTTTTCAATATATAAGTTTCATTTTAGTTTAAAATGCACATAAGATCGCCAAAACCGAGAAAACAAGCTTATATTGTTTTTTTAACATTTTATGTTATATTAATTAATAAATTTAATTTTCATTTTTATATTATACATATTTAGTTAATTTTCATTGAGATAATGCTTGAATATGAACAAGAAATGGTGTGACATAAAAGAATCAAATACAACTCAATCTGATACACAATGTTCAGGGTATGAATCAAAGTTTAGTTTAAAATTAACACATTTTTTATTTTATTTGTCTGTATTATTACTAAAACAAAAATATTTTTATTATAATGGTGAGTTATTTTTCTCATCAAGTGGTGGTTTTTTTAGTAATAAAATGAGTCGGGGCCAAGGGAAAATATAAAGGAACATTGATGTTTTTGAATGTAAGTGATTTTTTACACTTACTCATGTAATTATATATACTAATATTTGAAATTTAAATAATTTAGTGTTTTTTATTGTATTTTTGTTTTAAATATTATTTTATTTAAAATATTTATTTGTACCTTATTTTTATGCTTTTTGGTATTGAAAAGTTCTTTTACAGAACACTGCAATATGCCCCTTTATCAGCGCTACTAAATGCACAGATAACAACAACCTTTATCATCTCTTTTTTAGTGATAATAAAGTACCACTTTATAAGAAATTTTAAAATCACTGATAAGTACCCCTTTATTAGTTCTTTTCTAGTGATTATAAAATCTTAAGTCTTTTAATTGTGTTATAGTATTCAATGCTTCTCTAGCACAGATAAATGATTTTTTTGCATTGCTAAAGGCTATTTTTGTAGTAGTGTTTTCTAAGCTACTAAACTATATTGGAATCCTTAATAAAAAAGAAATGAAAAAATTTCATCAACTAATAAATAATAACCCATAACATGTCTTTCCCCTTCCATGACCTTAAAAACCTGATCGTGAAATCCATGGTGAGTTTTTCCTACTTCTATTCTAGAATAGGCACAAACTAACTCTCAAATATTTACCTTTTATGCTCAAATTTAACTTACTGATTGGTAAATCAACTTAATAGTAACCCATCCATATACCACTTTATTCCTAGATGCCAGAAGTGTCGTAAAAAACCAATGTATATTTATCCAATCCAAGATGACCTATTTATTGATACATACATATGTCTCTCATAGGTCCCTATCATAATTACACATAAACATAAACCCTACCATATAAATACAATGAAGAATAACCTCCAAGAACCCATTTTAACATCTTGTCTCTACTCTATAAATTTCTTTTATAAACCTAACACTTAGAATCAAAACCCTATCCATCCTTGTCCCATTCCACAAATGAATAAGTGATAGAAAAAGGCGAAAAAACAAGTCCTTCCTCAGATATATCACAATTTGTCACTAATAAGAGTGTCATATGCAATCAATCATCTTTTGATTCCCAAAAAACATCTTTTTCGGAGTTACTAATTAAGAAATCAGTGATGACATTCCCTTTCCTGGGTGTATATATCATCTAAAAAACAAAAAACATAAATACTCAACCCATATTCTCTATAAAATATTCATATCCTTTAAGAAAATACAAAATTCAATATATTGTGGTTGGAAAATACCAAAAACTTCTCCCTAAATAGATAGTATCATCAATATTAAGAGAATGAACATATATATCAAACTCCAGATCATGAGTGGGGAAATTCTTATTATGTGGGATAAGATGTTGAGAACTATATTCCACTACATGAATCTCTTTCATAAACACATATCCAAACCCACACTGACTAGATCAAAATCTACCTAATATCATTTCTCAGGCTTTAATAAATTTAGAACCAGTTTTGTTGTCAATATCTTATTTTTCTAATAGAAATTACCCTCAAATATATAACACCACTATAACTTCTTTAATTTTCTAGTCAGTGCTATCATTATCGTAGCTAGAAATGAAAATTCATGAAAAAATCTTTGATAATATCTCATAATGGAAAATAAACTTTGAATTTCAAAATCATTATTGGGATCCACCCAAGATATCACAGTGGATACCTTCTTAGGATCAACTGATATACCTAATTTTTAAATGACAAACCCAAGGAACTTAACCTCTCGAATCTATAAGGAGAATTTATCTATCCTTCCATATAAGTAGTGATTTCAAAAAGTATCCCAAAAAATACTTTTATACCAACCATGCACTTTATCAAACCAAGAATATGTTATAATATCATCAATAATCACATTAAAAAATAATCCATATAGGGATAAAAGACACAATTTATCAAATCAATGAATACAATTAATTCATTTTTTTACCCTGAATGATATCATTAAAATTTATAATGTCCATATTGTGTCATGAAAGATATCTTAGGAACATCCTTAGCTCAAGCCCTTAGATAATAATATATATACACTAATGTATAAAGTATTTAAAATGAAACATTTAAAACATCGGTTATTTATAATCAATGTTATAAACTATGTTTTACACTGGTTATAAATAACTCACATAAAAAATAATTTCTTAAAATTTTTGTAATAGTTTTTATAACTGATTTAAATAACATTGTTTTTAAATCAATTATAATATAATTGATGTGAAAACCTTTAAAAAAAGTAAAAAGTTGTACTAACTTTTAATTTTTTCATTCACTGTATATTTATCCCTTGATACGAACCCTAATCTATCTTCTTAGAACCTAAAAAATCTATATCCCTAATTTGACTCCTCCAGTATTTCCATCATCAACTTTATCATCAACCTTAGTTACCACCGTCACCTACTATTGTAGTTTCCCTCTATCCACTTTATATCTTTCACAAAATACCGTTTTCTATATAGATCATATTTTTCCATGATATATAGGGTTTTTCACTTCATTGATTTTTCTATCCCTCTTTATAGTTCATTTAAAAATGTTTTTATTCTCTTAATATGCGTATCAATTTCTATGAAAGATTTAAAATATTATATTGAGAGTTTTCATCCAGATGAAATGATCAGACATGGTAACTATTAACTATTTATTTGTAAATTAGTGTGTTTAATTGACTTTTTTTACCTTCCAATATTAGATATTATATGTGTCATATTTTTTTTGACTATTTACATTTAACAATAGTAAAATACTTTTTAAAAATATTTTAATTCTTGCATAAAACTCTCACTCTTCTATTTTGTCTTTTCTTTTATATATTGCTGTACATAGGCAATTTTTCATCTACTATTATATTTTATTTCTAAAAAATATGTGTGTTTAGATTTCCATTTAACATGTTAAAACTATAAAAAAATTCTTTGCATTGAAAAATAACTCATTTTTATTTTTAAATTAAACTAGTGATTGATGTTAATATGTTAGGATTTTTCTCTTTTTTTTCAATTTTTATTACCATTATTATGATCTTATAGATTAATATTTAAGGAAGATAAAGACTCTAGTTTCATGAATTTATTTAATTATGTGAGTGAAATGGACTACACTGAAGCTATTAACTTATAATATTACACAATTTTCTAACATATATTCTCAGAGGATTTGTGGAAGAATCTTTATATGGGGTAAATTCACTCACTAAGAATAATTTAAAATGAAAATAATGTTAGTGAAATTATTTAGGTTTAAAGTAAAATTTTAAATTGTATTTGAATAATTTTAATTAAAAAAATATATATAATTTCCTAGAAGAAATAAAATATGAATAAGGTTGATAATTGGTTGAATGAGATAACTAGTTTTGAAGTCAAATCAAGGGGATACAAGTGATAAATTATATAAGGAAAGGTTTTGACCATGATGGAGTTTAATATATACTTAAAGGGAGGGATCATTCTTGAAAATCATGGGTTATAATTGTTTTGAAAAAGGGTATTTAGTGTTGATTAATATAACCTTCTATATTCTACAGATAAAGGGGTGAATATAGAGAATCATCTAGTGGATTTGATAGCCTTAATTATTAGATATTATTCTATATTTTTTTAATCAAAATCATGGCTGCCACAAAATAATTATCATCAATACCAAATAACAATAAAGAAATTAAATAATTCGAACATATATATGATTATACTTACTTATATATTATGAAAATAATGGATCTATAATTATCAAATTTCATAATAAAAAAAATGAAAAAGTGTGTTTCATTAGTGGTCAAAATATCCAAAATCAATGATAAGGTTTGTACTTCTATACCATTATATTTTATTATTTGACTTTTTTATAAATTTATGGTAAATATATTAGTCTAAAGTGATACTTTTGTTTATGAAATTTTCTGCATTTCGTTTTTTTGTGGAATATTTTGTCTTTTTTTATTTTTATTATTATTTACAAAAGTAAATATTAAATTAAATTTCAGAATACAATAACTTATATTTAATTATTGAAATATTTTATGGGGGATAATTTTTCATAGTTTGATTACTACATGATAAAATAGTGAGGGATATAATCAAGGTGTTGATTTATACAACCAACCCATCCAGGCCCCACATGGGATGATGATATGATGAGAGTGCACCCCAAGCCCACCCTTAATAGGCAACGGGCTGGTGAAAAGCATTGAGTAGACATATCACACATATGGGATGGATTTTTCTATTGTACCTATACACATGGATTCATCTTCAGAAATAAATGATAAATGCATAATAATAATCAACTAGAAAAATAAATGAATGCATAACCTCTAATATGCCATGATAGATAATGAAAATATATAACTAAAAATAGAAAAAGGGAAAATATCAGTCATCTAACCTAGATAAAGGGACAACGTAATTAACATGAAGATATAAGTATCTGTAAACTACCTATTGAGTTATACCACACTCTAGCTAGCTCCACCACAAATTACTATTATGCATCTCCTAGTCTCGGTACACCTAGAACCCCAACAAATAGCATGTCTTCTGCATAAGACATGACACATGTAGATATGACCCATGTGAGGGTGAGTTTATACATACCTAGAAAGACACCCCAAAATAAACAAAGTATAAAGATCAAAAATATTTATATCAAAACCCTAACAAGAAGTTAAGGAAATAAGAACCAATATTTTATGATAAAAGGTACTCAATCCATATTGTATGGTCTAAATCTTCACAACCAGCCTAAGGGTTATGATTATTTTTCAAACCCATATATTATATTATCCTTCAACCAGGGTAACCTCTTTATAAACGTAATATGGGATCTCATTCCCCTATTAGTGTGTGTGTGGGGGGGGGGATTCCAACCCTAGTGGTAGATATTGATCCTTAACTAATCTTATCTGATAGGGCGATAACAAAACTTTTGATAAAGGATACCATGCATCATAATAGTATTGGGATATTGGCCCTACTCGATCCATAGGTAGAGGATCCCACCCCCAATCCCATGTGGGCGATTGCCGAACCTACCTAAGGATTTTAAGGTAAAACTTCTCTCTAATGTATCTCTCTTGTCTAGGTGGTTTTCCACTCAATATGAGTGCTTAAAAACCAAACATGTTCTAGGAAATGATGATAAAGTGAAACAAGATTTCATCATGTTGATTCACATACCTGTCTTTCAAAAATAATTACACCATCATATTCCATGAAATATTCTACCCAGAAATGGATGCTCAATGTACAAATCTGGGCCATTGGAAAGTGCATGACATACTTATTGGGGTACATGATGTGTAGCCTATAAGAAGTCATCTTACCATGTATTGGTGCATCATATGTCATGTATTAGTCCAATTATATGGAATATATAATAATCCACACAATACATGGTTTCGAGTTTAGAAATTGGAATGTGACTCACTACTAGCGTTATATTCGACTATGGTCACATGGTGTGTGGCCCCTCCACATGACGTGTGGCTTCTCAGGTTCTTGGGCATATACCAAACACATGGTGGTCCCAAGAACATGGTGGTGTGATATGTTTCTTGGATCTAAACCTTGACACAACACTAATGAGACACATGAGGTGTTTTCTTTAAACCTACTTGCCGTTTAGTCAAGATATTTCCATATTATATGCCTCTCTAGAAATATTTTCTGCAACCACCGCATCTTTTATGAATCTCACTAGAAAAATCACAAACAGAATTTAATGAGATCAATGCCATACCAAATACTGGATTCCATCTACCCTTAATCGAAAAATAATAATAATAATCATCATCAAACTTATGTGTTTCTCACATGTCTCGACTCGTGAAATAGCCATTATTTCTCCTTATTTTATTTTTCATTATTGTGAAAAATCCTCCACCATACCATAATCTATAAAGTCAAATCAAAATCATTGAACCCTATAACCAAAAATCAACTGCACAATGAATTTGTTCATATAGAAAAGGTTGAATCATCACACAAACCAAATATTTGTGATGAAAACATGAAGAACGAAGGGGGAATCCATAAAACATAATAGTGAGAGACAATGATGACCATACATGATCAGAAACTATCCACAATTGATAAATATAAAGAAGTAGATACAAATTACTAGTTCTGGAATCACTAATTCCCAAATCAATGGTTTAATAAAAATATAAATTAATAGTTTTTACAGTGATAAATTAGGGATTAAATTATTAAGGGATTAATCCATGACCACAATGATACATAACTAGTGATAAATTCCCAAAAAAAATACTTATATAATATTTGGATTGATCTTCTCTGAAGAAAAATCTAGGGTCATTGATGTTAGAGATGCGTGTGATCTATGAAACATTTTTTATTGTTTCTAGATTCCAATATCCTCAACCAACATTAACCACTATGAATATCATCTCAATATTCCCTCTAGGTTATGTGTTTAGCCCTAGAGGAGATTCTTATAAGGCATTAGTTAGATATTATATTTGGAAACCAATTAACGAGTTAATTAGTCAATCCCATTTTCATCTTCACACTTCTATGAACCATTATAGAACCGAATGAAAAAAAATTAAATCATGCATAGTGTAAAACCCATATTTTGTGTTCAATGGAGATCTTGGGTTCCTCATACAAGACTCTATTCAGAAAGAAACCCATTATTTTTTAAATTCAATAAACATGTGTGTTAATGTATTTAATATTTTTAATATACCAAATATTGTGTCTTGTGACACCCGCAACTCCCACAAACTCAAAATAAAACCAATAATAAAATTTATAATTTTTTTGAATGGTCTAAAAATAAATACTAAAGATATTCCACCCTCCCCACTTTCAAGGATTCTCACCTTGGAAAGTACTAATCTACACTAAAAGATGAGGGCACTAAACTTTCATCGATTTGTCCCACTCCCTGAAGCTCTACTGGAGATTCAAATATTGAAAACACACACACTAGGGTTATAACTCTTTTATGAATAATATTCTTCTTCTGATCCTTTACCACCACTAGGTACTATAAAAAGGTGGCTCCATCATCACTGTATAGATTTACCTAGTCAATAATGTGTGATAGATCGTGCATGTATCTCCTCAACATTGACCCATGGAATAAGTCATGCACCCGATATAATTAAAGACATAAATCGTAGAAGTAAAAAACCTCATCCATCCTACACATAATCTATAATGGACTGAAAAACATTGAATATAGCTTTACACCTAATGAAAATCTCCACAATTAACAATACGGTTATACCATTAGAAATACATGGTCTCCCCCACTAAATTATAAGGGTTTTTGTCATTGTTTTGTATAGAAATTATGATATCTCTAGGAAGTACTCATCCAATCATGAATGATATTAAAATTTTCTATCTCCACTCATAAAAACTCTAGCCCTATATGTGTTGATTCTCCCAACTATGTCCAGCACAAAGTTAACTTATAGTATCTACCATACAAGGCCTCAAATAAAAACAAAAATATGGTGGAGTGATAAATATTATTATACAAAAACTACAATAAGTTTAGACGATCCTCCAAATACAAGTTAAAGTCTAAGATGAAATCCCACACTGTTTCCTCAAGGATCTGAATTGTCCGCTCGGTCTGACATTCTATATGTGGGTGGAAAGCCATGCTCATTCATAGCTGAGTACTGAAAGACTTGACATCCCCTATATCACCCAGACATGAAGTGAGAAACATGATATTAGACAATCATCAAGAGTACTCCCTGAATCATAACTATCTTCTTCATGTACTAGTGTCCCAAACATTCCTCCAAATTCAACTCTCTAATGGAAAAGAAGTGTACAAACTTAGTGAGCCGATCGATGATCAACCATATATCTCCATGACCTCTCATTGACCATGGAAGTATTTTTATAAAATATATGGGAATAAAATCCCATTTATTCTCTAGAACCTTGAGGGGATGGGCCAAACCCATTGGGACCATATTATATTCCTTCAGCTACTTATAGTTGAGAAATCAGGAATTTAATTCAACAACAATCCTCTTTACCCATAAAAACCAAAAATATAATTTAATATCCTATTACATATTTTCCACTCTAGGACGCACCACTAAGGGATTTGTATGGAAATATATTTTAACCTACTCTAATCATTATTGGAACCATTTATCATACTTGGAAGAGGATTATGTGCCTCCCAAATTCAATGAATCCATTAGGATCATGTCTTGTGAAAATTCAGTCACATAAGACCTCACAATCAATATCCCCAAGAAATATAAACTTGATACACTGATGAAATAGAGGGTACATAACCATCTACTAGAGATACTCTTTTCCTCCCTCTTCCAATAAATAAAATGATAATAAGGATAACTACTCTAACACATTTCCCAACAACTTGGAGTAGTATTTTTTTCTAAGATCATTTTCTATCACATTACCCTTTATCAGAGTGTAGACTATATCAAATTCATATTCCTAAATGAACTATAACCACTTCCTCCCTCTCAGGTTGAGGTATCTATGAGGAAATATATTCATTATATTCCTATGGTCAGAATAAATAATGAACTGCTCGTCAAGAAGGTAATTTTTACAAGTCTATAGGGAGAACACCATAGATTCCATCTCTCAATAATGGGTCACATAATTATTCTAATGGTGTATTATCTACCATGATCCTTAAGAAATAACTACCAATATTTTCATCAACACATAAGTGAGTCCATCTCCAGATGCATAAAAACACTATATAATCAACTCCCACTAATGGAAGTCTCAGGATAGGTATGTTGTTCAATCACTGTAGCTACACCACAGAGGTCTTCTGAAACTTCTCCGCCCAAACAATAGGTTACCCATTTCGGGTTAATGAAGTTAAAGGTTCCAGAATCTGGGATAAATTGGGAAAAGAGTTTTGATAATATACATCAAACCCATGGACACTCTGTACTTATATCACGCTATTGGGTGGTTCCCAGGCTTGCACTACCTAGATCATTTTCGTGTCCACAAATAACCCATACTCTTAGAAAAATTCTCATAGGAAATGGAAATTATAATATAGAATTTCCAATTCAAGATATTAATATATAGTTGGTGATATTAGAGTACATACGTGTTCATACTCAAATGCTCTTCATGCTCAGCCTTTGATGTTGAGTAAATGAAGATGTCATCAATGAAGGCTACAATGAACTGGTCTATGAATGGCTAGAAGATTTGGTTTATGAGTATTATAAACACCAATAGGGAATTATTCATAATTAAAGGTTTGAAAAGATAATCATAATGAACATAGATTCATCATAAATTATTATTTGGTATGTTTTCTTCTTAAATGAAAATATGATGATAACCTAATTTGAGGTCTATCTTCGAAAACCACTTAGATCCTTTGATCCGATCAAAGAGGTTATTGATTCTTAGAAGTGGATAATTATTATTGATGGTCAAATAGTTTAAATGATAATAATACTCACATATGATCAATATTACATATGAATTCTTGGTGAACAATATCAAAGATTCCCAAAGGTACATACTAGGCCTGATAAATCCTTTCTCTAAATATCCTTAACTACACCCTCCGCTCTCACATCTTTGCATGGGTAATATAATATATAGTTGAAGATACCAGATCAGTCCCTAGTTGAAATAAAATGTATAAGATAATATCTTGAGGGGGGGGGGGTAAATAGAGTATGTGTAATGAAAAAACCTGGGCCAACTAGACTAGTCACCCAAGATGGTCTGCCATAGGTTGAGGTTCAAGAAAGCATCCATGAAGTCACATGTATAACCAAAAGAAAGAAAAACATAAAAGTAAAATGTGGAAAAAAATATACAACCATGAGACATAAAATGTTAAACCCAATGGATAAACATTAAAAAAAAGAAAAGACTAAAATGAGCCTCCATGTGACTATCCTTCACCACCAAACTATCCCATTATGAAGATGAATGAAACCAAGTGAACCTAGTGAACTAAATGACACACTTACCTTTACCTGCATCATGAAAAAATAAATCTAGAAACTTCTAATGGAAAAATTAGGATGTGAGAATAAATCCTAGTAGGATATTAGCAAAGAATCTATACAAAGTATAATATCATGAATATGTTAGCTCTATATTTAAAACCAAACTAGCTTATAAGTAGTTTCAAAAGAGAAATAATTTATAAAACATAATTCATGTTTCATAAAAATATCCCATAATCACATTAAAAAGAACATGTAAATTATTAGTGATAAATCAAGTGTAAATTAAAAAAAACCAACCATGGATACACCGAAGGATAAGAAAGTGATAAACCAACAATGAAATATACCATCATGTGTAAAAAAAGAATAAATGATAAATCAAAAGATTTTAGATCCATACTATGAGAATATGTAGTAAAATAAAAATAAAGAACTTATTTTGGAATCAAATGAATCCAACCGATATCCAGTCCTATCATAGAGTCTGTCAATATCAAAACCTCTAGTGGTGTTACACACACTAAAATGACAAGTCCAATTATCGATCTACTGAATGCTACTAATGTACTATGCTTTTAAGAATCATTTGAAACAATTATCAATTTTTTATGAATTTTTTATAGTGATTCCTTACTGCTTCCATGATTACTAGTACATTTTATAAACAAAACATCCCTTAAAGAAATTCATCAAATCACATAGTGTGTGAAAATCTATTTTTAAAGAAGACCCCCTTTAAAAAAATGCACCTCTTTACAAAAATACACTTTGATATCAAATATATCCATTTAATAAAAGAAAAAAAAGAAATTTACAATTACTTCATGAAATTAATGAGTTAGAATCATTTTATAGAGACACTTACCTCAAGAATATAGAGAAACCACCAAGAACCGATCTCCCAAAACCCAGGGTTGAACCTGATCAAAAAGGGGATTTGAGGCCTAAAAACTGATCTTCGATGCCTAAGGGTTGATAGTGAATTTTGGAATAAGAAGTGATTCTGATGGAGTTAAAGGTATTTATAGGAATTCTATAAAATAGAATATCATGGAATAACCCACAACACCACAACATAGAATGACCAGACCACGTCGCAACCTCGTAGACTATGACATAGAATGGAACTAACACTAGAGGGACTATGGAATAATGAAAGGGTCTATTGCACAACACATACAGTTAAAATTGTGCTTAATAACTACAGTGCATAGCCTATTTTCATGGATATGGGACAAAAAATATCCACAAACTCCACACCATAGATCCCTATTTCTAGTTGAAAGGCTACACCAATACTGACCACCACAACATAAGGGTACTAATTTTGGAAGAACCGACCAAATTCACCCATACAGGACTCCATACTATAGCCTCAAACTCCATGACATATCGATCAATTGAATATAATGCCTATGTTGTAGTCCCTACTCCATGAAGCATCCACACAAAATATTTTAGTCAAACTAAAAATTCCTCATTTAGGAATCTATTTTATATCCACCTCCTCCACACCAAATAAATCCTACTCCACATTGAAACAAACCCATCCATGAAATATTCCCCAATATTATAAAAATATCTTTTAACATCAAGATATTAATTTAAGATATTTAATAACCAATGTTTAAAATGTTTTTACATCATTTATATGAATAACCAACATAAAAAAACTATCCCCGTTGGGTTTTAACATCATTTATACAAATAACCAATGTTAAAACTAGTTTTCATTAGGTTTTAACATATATTATATAAATAATTGACCTTGAAACCCTGATACAAGAAGGGTTTTAACTTTGGTTATATATATACATGATGTTAAAAGTAAAATTTCAATCATGAGAGATTGGTATTTTAATTTTTTCACACCATGGGAATCAATTTATCAAATCCTACCTAATTTTTATTACATCACAACCAAAAATATTTTTATTTACCTTGAATAAATTCTTATTATCCCTCTTTCAACATTTTTGATCTATTCCTCTTCGATCCACATAAAAGTTCCATAACTTATTCATTAAATGATTTCAACATTGTATTTATTATTATCTGTTAGTTTCTTTATTATTTTTTCTTCATTTATAAACTTTGATGTTTTTTTTACAAAAGACTACTTATTCTGATAAAGTTAAGAATATAAATTTTCCACATGATATATACCAACCAAAGTGAAAAATTATTTATGGATCTTCATTTTTTTTCTGTATGTGTTATTTCATAAAAATAATAGGAATACCAAAAAATATATTTATTTGTAGGAAACCACCAAAAGAATTGAAATTAAGTTGATGTTTAAGTTTATTTCTATTTTTATCATTTGGTTTATATAAATTTCAGTAAATGTTTCTCGTTTGTTCATAAAATCTAGTAGTATGTATCTATGTTTCAAAAAATACTTCACTTTCCATTATGGTTATTTTAATAATCGAAATGGAATGTGACTTTCAATGTCGGTTTTCCAAAAAACCAACATAAAAAGTAGAAAATTTTTCTTTTGATGTCATTTATTAGAATAACTGATGTCAAGAGATTGAAAAATAAATATTTATATACTAGTTTATAAAAATTGACCATGGAAGTCCAAATTTTAACAATGCTTGAATTATTTTCACTTTATAACCAATGTAATTAGAAAAAAACCCAATGTTGTATGTTTTTTTTTCACTTTTTCCACTGTAAAATTATAGAAAAATTCCTAAAAACTCAAGATCACCTCCAAAACCTAATAACTCAAACTAGTAACTGATAAAAATTAAAGGAGAGTGTGATGAATCCCAGAGATCTTTACAGTTCTCCCCACTATAAAAGATTTATGTCCCTATAAGGTGATCATGATTTTGTACTCGCAAAGAGAGAAGGCTTCTACTACCACACCAATGATTCTTTCTCCTAGATATTAAGGCTATAATCACTATACTTCCACAGTACATGGAATATGGGAATCATTTTACTGTGTCATACCTTATCCCAGTGATCCATAATCTGAACTGATTGTCCAACAATAGTGGTATTGGTTTCAACAACAACTTTCTCCCATTCAATAAATTGTGAAGGGTTTTGTTGATACCTCCTTAGCTAAGAAACACGAAAAACATTGTGAATCAATTTTAAGGAAGAGGAAAAGTCAAAATGATATGAAACCTTTCCCATTCATTCAATGATCTCAATGGTCCCAACAAACCTTAGTGTTAACATACCCTTCTTAACCTATCGATGATGTCCCAATAATGGTGAAACTTGAAGAAATACATGATCACCGATCTCAAAATCTAGTTCCTAATGATGATGGTGCATATTATTTATGATGAATCTATACCGTGACTAATATATTTATGATCAACTTCACCTTTTTCATCGTCTCCTAAATAAGGCTAGGTCTAACCATGGACCTATCTCCTAACCATTCCTTGTACAAGGGTGATCTATATGGATGCCCATAAAAAACATTGAAGGGTTAAATTTTAGTCGAAGTTTGATAACTATTATTATAGATAAATTATAATAGATAAATATATTTTCCCCTAGAACCACCAAAATCCAGCACACATGCTTGGAGAACGTCCTCAAGAATTTTAGAATCTCTCTCAATCTACCCATCCATCTTTAAATGATATTCTATTATCAAATTCACGTAGGAACCCATCACCCCTTTCAAACTTTTCCAAAACCTAGATGTGAACCTCAGGTTCCTGTTACAAACAATCATAGAGGGAACCCCATTAAGTCTCACAACCTCTCAAACATACATGTTTCTAATCTATTCCACATTCATATTCTCCTTGATAAGGAAGAAATGATATGATTTCATAATTTGATCAGTGATCAAAAAACTCACATCCCTATAAATATGAATTCTAAAAAACCAATGATGAAGTTCATGGAAATATCATTCTAATTCCATATCATAATTTAAAAGATTACAACAAACCAATAGGTTTCTGGAGATCTTCCTTAATTCTCTAAAATATAAGGATTCTTGAAACTAAATCTATATCCAACTGATTTATCCTAGACCAACAATACAAATATATGAAATCATGATACATATTGGTAGTCCCAAGTTGATAAAACCAAAAATAAGGGTGTCCAATATATATCAATTCATATCTTAGAGAAACGGGAACAACCAGCCAACCATATAAAAATAAAGCTCCAATAGGTGGCTGAGACCAACCGCTCATGGTCTCCCCACAAAATAGTATTTTACTCAAGTGCAGGAAATCAGTGTATAAAACTTTTTCAAGATGAGAACACTCATCAAATGACGAGTCAGCCTTTATTGTAGATAATAATACCTTTCCACCATCCTCTTCAACTCCCAAGGCCATCCTAGTGAAAAAAATCATTATAGGCCACTCCTCCACTGATTTATTTAAGGATTTAGTCTATATTTTCCTACTAAATGCATTAGTGACCAAATTCCATTTATTAGTAGTATATTTAATATCGAAATAAAAATTCTATATATACTTAAAAAAACTTCTCTATCACAAGTTCAGATCATTCTGAGTAAAATAATACTTTAGGATCTTATGATAAGAATATAATGTAAACTGCTCCCCAAAGAGATAGTGAAACCACATTTCAAGTGCATGAATAACTTATATTAACTCGAGATCATGATTAGGGTATAACTTCTCTTGAGGGAGAAATTGCAGAGAGTAATAAGACACCACCCTCTTCCCCTACATCAAAAAAATCCTAATCCTGCACTTGAAGAATCATAGAAAACATCATAACATAAACCCAGTTTTAGAAGAATCATAATTGGGTATGAAGTAAACCATACCTTAATTTCCTCAAAAGATATTCTAAATTTTTTATTCCCCTAAAAATTTACACCCTTTTGGGTCAAATCTTTCATCAGAGATGCATTCTTGGAAAATTCTTGAAAAAACTACCTATAATATCTAGCCAAACTTAAGAAACTATGGATCTCAAACACAATTATGTCCTACTCCTAGGTTATTACTACCTATATATTTTCAGGATCCCATGGTATGTCTCTCTTAGATATAACATACCATATAAATTTCACTTTTTGTATCCAAAAGTCACACTTATAAATATTACCATACAAGGGATGTTCTCTCAAGGTTCTGAGGATGATATCCAAATGAATGATGCGTTCCTCCCATGAGTTGGAGTTCAAAAATATATCATCCATGAAATCAACTAAAAATAGTACAAAATTAATGAAAAATGTGGTTCATCATTTCCATAAACATCAAAATATCATTTGTGATACCAAATGTCATTATTAGAATCTCGAAATACCCATATACTCTTATAAACACTATCTTATGTATATCCTCTTCTCAAACTCCCAACTGATGGTACCTTGAACAAAGGTTAATCTTTTAAAACAAATGAGCCACTCTGATTTGATAAAAAAGATCATTAATTCTTGGAAATGGATACTTGTTATCAATATTCCATAGATTTATCTTTAAATAATCCTTTCAAAGCCTAATGACCCCATCCTCATTATTGGAGAATAGTATAGGAGAAGCCTAAGATGACATTCTAGGGTGAATATAGCCCTTATCCTCATTATATGGAAGGTAGAATTTAAGATCCATTATCTCAAAAGGTTCCCTGCGATAATATGGAATATAAATGGGTAATATACTAGGGAGTAGTTCAATAAATAACTAAACCACTCTCTGGGGTGGAAACTGATAAAAAATAATCATGAAATACCTCAGGGTATGCACTCACCACTATAGGAAGTGGGATTCAAAATATAGAGACTAAAACCTCAAGGAACATTTCCGACAATTGGTAATAAATTATTCTAGCATTAGGAATAAATGGCCCTACCCTACCATATCTAAAATTATACTCAAAATAAAAGACATGATAGACACCATTGGGAGATAAAAAATAAACTCAAAATCAATAATAGTAAACTTGGGCCCTAACACAAATCATCCAATCCATTCTAATAATGTGTTCTAAGATATCTAGATTAGGAACCAATAAATCTCACAGCACTTCAATGTCGGCTATCATCACCCTGCATACGGAACACCTGAAAACCTATTCAAACCACTTTCCCAAATGCATGGAAAGATCAAACAAGAAAAAAAAAGTTATAAATGAAATAATAACACATAAAACAACTTTGAAAATATAAAATATGAGTAACACTTGTATCAAATAAATAGAGAACTATAGAGAAAGAAATAAACACCATACCTATAACCGTAGCTGAACCCACCTCAGATTCCTCCGATGTATACTATGATGTATAAATATGTTCATTCTTAGCTCCTAATTGATATTTATTAGCCATATGAACATCTCTCTTGGTATATGGACATGATTCACAATGCTTGGAAGAATTAGAATAAACACGTGAATCCTTGGTGATAGTGGATTCCACCTTACTACCTTGGTACATCCTTATAAAAAATGCTTGAGATGACTATATTTTCCACAATGATAATAATTACAGGGTGCTTCCATATAGTTAGACATGGTAGGACCAAGGCATCCACATTGATAGAAAATAACCTTCTACTACCCTAATGAAACACATGAAACTGGTCCTAATGAAAAATGAGCACCATTGTGTTTCCTTTTTCGTCCAGAACATAGACCTGAGCAAATTGATGGACCAATTGAATCTCCACCCAAACATTTTCTCCCAGTTATGTACACCCCAACCATAGATGATTTGTCGACCACCTCCACAAAGGTCTCAAGGAATAAGAGAACCAGATTCGACTAAATATTGGCCCTAAAACCCGTCCAAAACCTCTAATCCTTGTGAAAATCATTTACAACAATATCAAGTTCTAGGTGCACTAACTCAGTGAAATGAGTGGAATAATCCAAAACTATATGCTCCCCTTTCTCTAATGTCAGAAACTCTAGGGTCTTCTCCACCCACAATTTTTTAGGATAAAATTGCTAATTGAATATTTTCTTAAAAGTAGTATATGTAAGATCATCATTAAGATTATCTTGAATAATATAGTCCCACCATATCCTTCATCATAATTCAAGTATATATGTTCCAAAACAAACTTTATAATCTTAGGGAGGTTTTAAAAAATGGAAGATCCTTTCAATCCTCTCAAGATATTCCTTAGATTCTTGGGGTCCTTTATCACTAAAGAAGATGGGTGCGTTCTACTTAGTAAATTATTATCCATGGTCCACCACTCATATGTAGTGTCCAATATCCACCAGAACTTGAGTCTGAATTGTACAGATTACAACTTCTACCAAAGAAGGTTCCACCAGAGGATTCAGCTGTAGGAATTTTCTTTATGTTTCCTCACTCGGGTTCAAAAGATATCTTCTAAGAGAAATTTTACAATAAACACAAGACAATAACCAATTATATTATGTTAAAATTCCCAAATAACAAGAAAAACTTTTGGAATCCATATCAATGCCTTTAAATAACAAGAATTTAAAGTAATTATGTATGTTATGAATGAAAGACGACAACTTAAAAATGAATTGGTCCATATAAATAAAACCCAGTTTTAGTTTATTCAAATAGACCCTTACACTAAGTCTCAAGCATAGAAAAATCCATGAACACCCATAGTAACTTCAGTTTAGACATGGAAGTGATCTAATTAGGAACCCTCTCGCACTTACTAACTGATTCCAATGGTCCGAACTCTTGTCAATAAAAGATCCTGAACCACACCCAGGTAGCGCTACAACACTTTAGGCTAGGAAATGGATCTTATACCATCACTAATACAAAACGTAATTTTAAAATAATTCAAATTTTTCAGCACTATCAAAAAGCACTGATAAAGGGAACCTATATCAGTGCTAAAAAACACTGATAAAGGGTACTGTTTATCAACGCTAAAAAAAATTGATAAATGGAACCCTTTATTAGTGCTTCTCTTTAATGCTGATAAAAGGTACCCTTTATCCATGCTTTATTTTTAGCTTTGATAAAGGGTACCATTTATCAACATTTCATTTTTGTCACGGATAAAGGTCATGAATAATCAATAATTTTATTAATTAAATAACTATTGATAAAAATGAATAAATTTAACACACACACACACATATATATATATATGATAAATATTAATAAATATTATATATTAAATATATTGATATGTAAAGTGAATAAAATGAAATAACTAAACAAATAAAAATTTAAAATGAGTAAATTAAGAAAAATATTAAACATTTTATTAATTAAATAATTATTGATAAAAATTTATAAATTGAATATACACATATATAGATTACAAATATTAAAAAATAGAATATATTTAATATAGATATATAAAATAAATGAATTTTAATAATTAAAAAAATTAAAAATGAATAACTTGAAATAATTAAACTAAAAAACTTAAAAATGAATAAATCACAATATCATTACAATATTTATTAATGAAACAATTATTTATAAAAATATAAAAGTTTAATATATATATATATATTAATTATAAATAGTAATATATAATAAACAACAAATATAAATATAGAAAATGAATTAAATTTTAATTTAAAACATGCATATTATTGTTATATTTATTTTTAATGGTTTTAATAAAAAAATTATTCATTAATAAATTTAATATAGAAATATAGAAATATATATATGTATATAATATTTCCTAAAATATGATTTATATAATAAAAAATATTTTTTCTTATATTAGTTAATATATTTAGTGAAATATGGGTTATAATTAAAAAATAATATTAATTAAAAATACTGACTATAATTGCATTGAGTAATGGACATAATTGTATGGTTTTTGAGTTTCTAATTTATCATATATTAAACAAGTGTTATATTGACTTCACATACATATATGTAATTAATTTTTTAATGTACAATGCACACACACAAATATTTAGACAATGAAATCTTATATAGAAACACATACAACAAATATTTAGGTAATTTATTCAAATTTTAGTATTCGTTTTAGAATTTAATTATAACTTGATACAGTTAATATATTATGTTTTTAATTGGTAAATTTATTTATTTATTTTTAAAATTATTACACTTAGGTTTTATTTGATCATTTTTAATATTTTTTTATTTAATAATTTTCTATCATATATATATTTACAATGTTTTAGTATTTTCAACATGTATCCATGTTTAATTCCATATATAACCATATTTTTTAATAATTTATATTTAATTAGTAAAACTTATCAATTTTTACAATATTTTTAAAGTGTACTTATTTTTAATAATTCAATTTCACCCTTTTTTTAGATGCTTGCATTTAAGATTATATATTCATTAATAATGTTAAAAATATATTTGTAAATAAATATTTATTATTAAATATATTTATAAATTTATATTTACTATATTTATAAATTTATATATTTAAAATTATAAATAAATAAATAATATTTAGTTTGAAACGTATTCGTATATTTATAAATAAAAAAGTATATATAATTAAATAATTATAAATAAATAATTATAAATAATTAAATAATTATAAAATTATAATAAAAATATATAAATATTTTATATATTTATTTTATATATTAAAAAAATATATAATTATATAAATATATATAATGATATAAATATATAACTATTTTTTTTAAAATTATTTGTATATTTAAAAATAAATAATTATATATATAAATAATTATAAAATTATAATAAATTTATTTAACTAACGCATGTATTTAATATATTTATATTTATATATTTATATATTTATTATATATATATATAATTATATAAATCTATATAATGATATAAATATATTTATAATTATAAAATTATAATAAATATATTTAAATAATGAATATATTTACTATATTTATATTTATATATATTTAGTAAAAATATATATAATTATATAAATAGATATGATGATATAAATATATTAATAATTATAAATAAATAATTATAAATATATTTCCCAAGATAGAGATTTATCAATGGTTATTTAGCACTAATAATAATATCTTTTACAAGTGCTTATTAATTTCATGCTGATAAAAGGTATCTTAATCGGTGATTTTTTAGAAGCACTGATAAAGGTCTCCCTGATCTATTTAAAAAAACCTTAACCGTGACTGATTCACTCGTTATTCTCAAGCTCTCATGGAACTCCCCTACTGTTGGTGCTCCTCATCTATCTTCTCTTGGACGAATCAAGGCTAGAATCTAAGGTATATTTTTTTTATCCTTTTTATCTCTCATTGTTTGCATGTTTGGGTTCCGCAGTTTACATTATTGTTGTATTTTCAACCACGATGAACCCTAGTTCTCTTCTCCCGTAACTATAGATGTGATTGGTCTCTCTCATTCTCCATCATTGTTTCTGTTGTTATCGTTACCTTTACTCATGGATATTTCCATTGTTAGTGATATTGATGTCACCATCACAACTGTTATCACCAACTTTCCATTTTTATTCATCCTCTTCCACTGCTTCTATTTGATAGTTCTCATTGGGTTTTAATCATAGTTATGATTTTTTCACACATCCAAGCTCTGTTTTATTTGATAAATTTTTATTTGGGGATTTTGGTTTTCTTGTATGATTATTTGATGAATGAGTGTTCTATATCAAGTTTATTTATTTATATACTGGTGTCTAAGTTATGTTTAGTAGGTGCGATATTTTACTAGATGATTATTTAATGAGTCTCAAGAAAACTAAGGTATGTTTACTTTTATTGAATAATTATTTAACCAATGTTATATTTGAGGAATGATTTTTTGATGAATGAGATTATTGTAAATCTTCTAATGTCTTTCATGACATTTAAGATATATTTAATTTACTTATTAATCTTTTTATAGCATTTAAGGTATTTTTAATATACCAAATGAGTGTTTGGATGATTAGTTAATACTGTTTTATTTCATTATGAATGGGTTTTCTGAATGTATAATATATTATAGAGTTTGAATATGGAGTATTGATAAAATATATTTAAATGGTCATACTGGGATTGTTTTTATGGTGTTGATTTTGCAATTTTAGTATAAGGGAAGTTAGTTTATAATTCAATTTGAATAACAAATAAACAATATAAGAGTTTTTTAGAGTTGTCCCCCATTCATTTTTATTCTATATTTTAATATTTGAATATAAATCCTCTAGTAAATTTTAAACTTAACCCTCATTAGGTAATATAAATATTTCATTAGAAAGCATCATCACTTCCCTAATGTTAATTTATACATCATCCCTATTCACAAAGTACAATAATATTGATCATTCTAAAATGATATGATAAGGAGAATAATAATTTAATTTATTTTGAATATAATTAGAAAAGAAATAATAAAATAAAATCCCTATTTAATCAAGTTCTAACAATATATCACTTATTATTTACTAAATGAAGTGAAATTTTCATTTTCAATATGATTTATGAAATTGTATGCCTCATTTGGGATCCTTATCACTATCGATATTATTTTAATCACTAATATTTTTTTCCTAATTTTATTTTATAATTTATATTTATTTATATATTTTGAAAATAATAGTTACCAAATTATATAACGAAAAGAATGGAAATTTGTGTTTTATTTTTGGTCAACCTTTTAAAACCAATGGTAAGATTTATTTTTTTTGTAATTTTTTCTGACGGGATTGTAATTGAATAAGTCTAAGGTGAAAACTATTTTTTGAAATATATTTCCTTTATTTTATTTGAGAAATATTTTCATTTAGTTTATTGTATTTTTATTTATAATGGTAAATTTGAATTTAATTTTTCAAGAAAAATATATTTAGTTCATGAAATTTATTATATGTGATAATGAGTCATAGTTGAATTACAATGCTATGAACATGTTATGAATATGATGAATGAGTTGATTATTTTTTAGAATTTTCAAAACTAAATGTTCCAAAAATTACATGTTTTTATATCTTTGGTTGAAATGTTTATTTACGATAGTGTTTCAATGGAGAGATATTAAATATCATTTAATTTTTTATAGATTTAATACATTTTATAGTCCATGGATTTTTTATGGTAAAATTGGGTAGAATTAAAGATATATTAATAGTGAATATTATCAGGTTGATAAGTTTGATCAAATTGAAGAAATTATTTTTGAAATTAATGTAGTATAAATTGATAATACACTAATGATAACACACTTATATAGTCATACTGAAAAACCCCTATATCTTGGTTGTAAAAAAGTTATGGTTTCATTGATGAATTTTTAAATCAAAACCTAGGTAATTTATTAGATAAGGTATTAGGTTGTTTATTAAATAATATATCATTCACTTGCATGATCTAGGCTATGATATTTAAAGGTTAAGTATCCCAATATAATTGGAATATAGGAAACTAATACCAATAATTTGATATGTTTGCACTTTTTCAGTTGTACCTAATGCATCTGGACTGGAAACCACATTTGGACCAAGGAGTGGTTGCCAATATGGGTAGATCCAATTTAATAGACCAAAAATATGATAACTACATTAATTTAGGTATATTAAAATTATTTAGACGTATAAAATATCAAATCATGAACTTATATAAATGAAATATTTTAAATAACTAAATAACACAAACGGAAAATTTAATTTCATAGAATAAATAATTTTAAAAAAATTAGAAATGTTTAACAGACTTTACATAATAATCCAAGCATAAATATATAAGATAACTAATCATTGAGTATCCTATATTTGTATATGATGTGTATTATGTGAGGGATAGTTATTGTATATTAGAATGTGAGTTACTATATACATGTTAGTGATTCATTGAGGGATTGGGTGTGGGTGTTGTGACATTTTTGTGGTTATTTTTTATTCTTTATGGTTTTTTAAAAGGTAGTTTTAACGAATGTATAGTGGAACCCAGTGTGTGGTTGTTTCCTAAGGGAAAAAATTGTGTTAATACTTCCCCATATTTCAAATAAATTTGTTAAGAAAAATTTCTATGTTATACCCATTTCATGATTTGGATGTAATAAGTACATGTGATGGTTATCCTTGAGGTATTGTCTTGGATTCTAGGGGTTTGAGGTCGAATCTCATGGTACCAATGATGTGGTTATTTCCAGAGAGAGATAAATAATTTTTTCTCCTCGTTTGATTCAAATTCTAACATATTATTAGTAAAATGATTTGATTTTTATGGAGAAACCCTAGTCTAAAATTATGATGTGATTAGTATAATTCACTGGTATAAAATGAAGTAGGTACATTTTATTATCATCGTATCCTAGTTAGTACCCAATGAATTAAATTACATGTGTCTTTTGAGTGTTACTACTTGGAAAATATACCCAAATACATGCGTTGCTGTATATTTTAGGGTCCCTATTAGTATTTAATTTTTGATTTTTATTGTTACAACCTACACATAAACCTCACTGGATATACATCTCTTATATTTGAGATACAGGTGTGGTAAAAGGCTTAATAACATATATTAGAGTCCTTGAAAATCTGTGGGTATGAGTTTATGTTCTCATTGTAGTGTCATGGTCATTTTATAATGTTGAGAAGAGATTTGAAATTTTAAATTAAAAATGTGGAAATTTAAAAAGTTTTAAGGAGACAACTGTAATCCTCATCAATGTACTCTACTGAACATTTATTAATACATTTTGTTTCTTAAGACTCATCCCCCACCTCTTCTATGTTTCTCAAACTACTCTAAGTAGTAGTCTTTCTGAATTATCACCGGTACCCAATATGGGATGACTACTACTCAGGGTAGTTTAGGAAACCTAGGTTAATGTGCATAAGTGTTGGAGGATGAGTCTCAAGAAAAAAAATTCAATAATAACTTTTCAAGAGATGAAGCTGATGAGGATAGAAATTATGTATAACTTTCACCTCTAGATTAATTTAGAGAATAAAACCTATCACAGTAGAGTAATTATTTTTATAAATTCATTTACCCATTTTCTTAAAAATGGATGCATTCTAATCATTTGAGAAAAGATTATTAGTATGGAGTTAAAGAGTTCATCAATTTTTCAATATAGAATACATACGACCCTTCTAAAATCATTTTTCTATGTTTAAATTGTTTTTATTCAAGACAAATTAAATGTTGGAGTACTCATGAAAACAATGTCTTCTACATATGATGAAGTTACCAATCTCGAGTTAGAATAAACTATTGATGCTGAAACTGTAGAATTACGAGGGGATCAACAACTTGTTGATGAAAAAAATAAATAACAACACAAAATCACAATGTTTAATAAAATTATCAAGGAAAGATATAAAGGAATAAAATTTGAGTTTGGTTGGAATCAACATGACAAACCTATTGACCCCAATAAGCCAATGTTCGTTAGTTATATTGGGGTCACAATGTGGACAAATTTACCAATTGATATTGATTCATGGAACCAAATCCAACCTATAATGAAGGATAACCTTTGGAAATATGTAATGGGATTTATACGATATTATTTATCTATTTTTCTGAAAAATTATATAACAAAACATTAATTATTTTCATTATTCCTTGCAGAGTTCATTTATTTTAGAATATTTCCCAATGAAATTTGTATTAATGGCCTCTGGAAAATCCCATAGAGGATTCCAGACTATTTTTACTATGTTATATAATAAGGATGGTTAGGGGGAAGTAAATACCCATCCACTAGTTAGTTATTCACACATTATAAAGAAGGAAACATGGAATGTTTTCATTAGTCGTATTAATGGGAAATCATTTTAGGTGAATTGCATTCAATAACATATTATTTTAAATAATTTATTCTATCTAATTTGACTAAAATTTGTTAATTTATGAAATAGAAAAGAGTTCTGAAAATAAAATATGTGCATCAAAACCAATGTACCCCTATCATAAAGTTGGGATGGGGTACACTTAATTAGAGAAGAAATTAGTATGTATTTTATATCAACAACAAAAATTTCATGTGGTATGAAAAAACATATGTTATTTTGTTTATGTGTATATTGATGAATCAAAATCAAAATCCACTTCTATCCCACATCATGGGATATGAAAGGAGGCTAATGTAAATATTGAGGGTAAACTATTTGACGAAAACACAAAACAAGTATGAGAAAAATGTGTAAGTATGCCATAATAGTAATTTGTTATGGTTTATAACAATATCACACAGACATATCTATTTATATTTATATTTTTTGTACGGTTTAGACACAATAATCAATAATAACTATACTGGAAGCAAAACTACTTTCAGTAGATTTAAAGAGGCCATAATAATATGGCGATGTTAGAGGTTTAGGTTCTGGAGTGTCTCCTCGAACATATTTTGAGAATATAAAACCACAAAAAATACATATAATGAGGTGAATCGATTTTACACAAAAAAAGACTCATTAAAAGATATTAATTTCTATTCAAGTTTAGTAGAACAATGTATGTTAAATAATTAAAGAGAACTGGTAGTGGAATAAAGATATTCATGTGAACCAAATTATCCCACTAGGTTTGAGGATAGTCATTCCTCTCAATCGCATTCCTTACTTGAGAAATCAATTTTTTTCATTTTTCTTTCTCCAAAATGTGAATCAAACAAGTTCTGATAAATTTATATTACGAATATTATGTAGGGTAGAATTTTATGTGATTTTTATATGTCAAGACCAACACACCCCCTTCTTTCGAGGTGTACGGTGTATAATATCCCAAAACAAAATCTACACTATAAAGTACTCACAAAATATCACAAGAGAATATGGATTGTAGTATCTCATGAACTGATTGCTGAGTTTCATTTTCCACTAGATGTTCTAGATATTTCAATGATAAATGATTCCATTGTAACTTTCATAGTATAGTTGTATAATCTTATAAAGATACATGCAGTATGTATTCAATAATGCTTTTCTTATTAAAAACTTGTAAGAATTAATAAAAACGTTTTTAAGTGAGGTATGATATTTCAGATGGATAAATTGATGGTGAAATAGAAGGCTATATCAAAAAAATATTTTGAATCAACCTAGAAATAAAAAATATATTTCAGGAGTACCTTGTCCCCCTAGTTCCAGAGAAACATTTATTATCATTATAAATTCTTAAAGACACTACCTTTATAGATGAAAATATATCTTACATTCCATATGATTAAGAAATATGTGAAAATTTTATGAAAAAACTATTGGTCTCAAGAGTATAAATGATATTCTCAAACATTAATGGATGGGAGACTCAATTATGAATACATACATAAGGTACATTTTCATAAAGTTTCTATCCAAATAGTGATATAATATGTTTATTAAAGTTAATAAATTTTCATATTTTCTACAATTTTTTATATTTGTAATTTATAAAGGTAAAAAAATGGGAAGCATGATTTGGATTCAGTAATCCCAGCATCCTTTCTACGGAAAAAAATACTTAGTTTAATGGAGAAATTGAGAAGAAAAAAGTTGATCTATACAATGCATTTGAGAAAACATTTGATGATATACTCTTTTTTATGTCTAAAATGTAGAGGTAAAACTCTAAAATCTAATCAAATAAAATATTTTTTTTTATTTTTTTCTTTACTTATTTGTTTTTGTTTTTTTAGGAAGCACTAGATGCTGATAAAAGTCAATATAGATACCTCAAAGCTTTAATTTTTTGATCCAATGCATTGATATCCAACAAACCAACCAAACATGATGTGTATTATGAATTTCTAATACACTACAACTAATATTTTATAGATAAACTTTAAATTATATGTTTTATTCTGTGTTTTTTAAATTTTTTTTATTATTGGTAGGTCACTAAATATAGGCTAAATTGTGGAATAAAGTATGTGAATGAACAAATAAAGGATATTAATTTCTACAGATGAAAAAAATTAAGGTCTATATAGAAATATTTAACTATAAAAACACATTTGAAAACAATTTTCGTTTTTTTTCATTGTTTCTTTAGTGTTTTAAGCATGATAATGGTATTTATTGGGGGATATTATGTTTCAAAATTTATAAGAGAGTTCATAAATTATCAAAAGACCAACATACCAGAACATGTAATTTCCAAAGTTAATTACAATCTCATTAAAACAAATTTCTTAATCATTTGTTTGTGTATATTTTCTCAGTACTACCAATTTTTTTAACAACCTTTATACTCCAAAGAGGAAGTAAATTTGTTAAGGATGAGTAGGTAGGGTACATGCTGTTAGAATGTTTGATGATGAAAAATATAGGTTATTACCTGCTATTTTTGTGATTTGGTATAGATTATGACACCATAGAAATATATTTGGGGTTTGAAAAATTAGTTTCATAATTATTATATATTTTTATGACCTATTTATCAAGGAGAATTATAATGGGGGGAATCAATTTGTTTTGTAGTGCTGGCCCGCAAGCATTAAAATTTTTGGACAACAGAGGATGCGGAGGTAGAGGAAGTGGTAGAGGCAGATACAGAGGCATAGGCAGAAGAGGAGGTTTGGGTATAGGTAGAGAAAGAGTTGATGGTGGAAGATGAGGTAGAGGTAGTGGTAGAGTCGATGTCTTAGACCTAGGTGAAGGAAAAGGTAGATGCAGAGATCGAGGTAGAGAAGGAGATAGAGTGTTGGCCTACAAACAATAAAATTGTTGGAAAATGGATTAGAATGGGGATCATACAAAGGTTTTGTTTGAGAAAAATTGTTCAAAAGTGTGAAAAACACTTGTCACTTAAGATAATATCCTATATGAAAGTGTTTTAGGTTTCTTATTAAGAGAATGTTTTTCACCACTTGTTTAAGTGATTTTGTATAGGAATTTAAGTGGAGTATTTTTTTCAGAAAAAAAATAAACACCACTTATTTTTAAAAAATAATTATCATAGGATACAATATATATTATAAAATTCCAAGTAATATGAAATATTACGAAAGTTTTAAAGGGTCCCCTCAACAAGAATAAACTGAACAATAACAAAAAATAGATTTAGTTACTTGCCCATCTATTCTATGCACTATAAAGAAAGGGTCATAGTAGTGGATCCAATAGTCACTTGAGAGTAATAAAACACCAATGCTATCATAAAAAAGGTATATAATATAGATAAAATGTTATAAAAAATATGTTTGTAATAAACCACCAAATCTGGTAGGTGTATGAGAGAACTATTGGAGGGAAACTAGCATTGAGTGATCATGGTTATCGAGGAGGGTTGGTGTTAAAGTAAACACAAAATCAAAAGAAAACAAACCAATTTATGAAGAAATCCATAAAAATGTAAAACCCACTTCAAATGAAATCTTGAATCATAAAAATACAAACAAAGACCCCTTTGAAAAATAATTTAGCAGCTTTATCCAAAACCTTTTAAAAAATAAAGAAATAAAAAATTTCATCGATTGAATCATGAATGTTCAGAAAATAACAATACATTGGATTCACTTTGGTGGGTGGTGGAATTATTTATTCTATTCAATAATAAAATATATATAAGATATAATATCACAAATTCATGTGAAATCAATACAAGTAACATTCATTATGCATGTGAACATTCATTATATAAAATGATTCATGTTCGAAGGCTCATTAATCATAATCTCATCATCATTTGAAATAAAAATTACATTATAATAGGGATATTCCCATTTTGATGAAAAAATAATTATGATGTTATGTAAGAGTTTATCAACACCTAGAATATTAGAAAGGATATACAAATGTATAGAATAATCCAAGAATACTTAATGGATATGCTTAATTTTAATGTCATTTGGATGCTAGAAAGGTCTATACTGATGTTGAATACTGTTAGAAAGAGGTAAACAATTTATAATCAAGTTTAGTATCTTTTGAAAAATACATAATGGGTTACACTGAAATTTTTACCATCAAATAAGATAAATAGTTTATCATGAAGATTTTACTCTCTATGACGGTTAAAGGGAAATATATATTTTATTATGTTTAATAAAAACTCATATGTAAATACTTATTTTGGTTCAATAAATGAATTCTATTAGGTTTATAGTAATGATTTATGTTTTATGGCAATAAATTAATTCTTCAACAAGGTTGATTCACTTCTATAATATGATCTTGTACTCAATAAGGACGATTCACTCATGATGATGCAATTTTATTTTTATTCTCTAATTCATTCAACATTCTAGGTTATCAAACTAAAATATTGATAAATAAACTAGATTTTTTAATACACTGTAGGATAAAGGGACAAAGTGAAATAAACCAAAACTCAAATAAATACATGGTTTACTTGGTATGACTCAAATTGTGTGGCTTCAGTTTAAAATTGAAATTTTATTAATATATTATTATATATTTATTTTTAATTTATTTATTTGTATTATTACTAGTTTAAGAATTATTTTTTTATATTGGCATATTTTTTTTTATTTTTTTGGGGTGGTTTTTTTGAAGCTACTTGTTCCAATGAGAGATTAGACATTAAGGCTACAACTGAGATAATTACAGTAAGGAAATGGGTCAAGAATGTATACAACCATCATGAAAAGGTTAATTCCTATAACTTATTCATTTATTTTTTCACCATTTTATCTACTATTTTTAATTTAATTTCCTCATCATTTTTATCCAACTATTATGTTTTTCACAAGTCTTTTGGGAAGTCATATTTTTTTCTTTGATCTTCTACAACAAGACAGAAGAGAGAGAACATGTTGCTTTTGGATAAATCATTTCAGGAAACACAGGGTTTATTATTCCATCCAAATGAAACATTTATTTCCCTTATATATTGGTGAAGGTGATTGAAATAAAAACACACATCAAATAATCTATCATCCACACCCCAATTCGATGCCTGATGTGATCGTATGACTCCAAATGTATGTTTTCAGTTTATAATTTAAATTTTAGTACAAAAAACACACCACATACTTAAAATTTAGAAAAAGTGTTCATAATGTTTTTATAATTTAGGAAAATGATCTATAATTAAATTTGTAGGTGTATGAATCAGTTCACCTCAATATGATACATGATGTGCCAGACATGACACAAAGTGTTCATTATCCATTTAAAATTTTCATTTTCATTCAAAAAGTGTAACTCATTAAGAACTGAGAAAACATGCCTATATTATTATGATATTTTGGGAATACAATTCATAAGTCATTTGTGATGTGTAAGTATCTCAAAGTGAGTGTTTCTAGTTTAAAATTATATTTTAGTAAAAAACACAAGTGACTTACTGAAAAATAATAAAATTCATTCATCTTGATTTTATAGTTTATAAAAATTATCCATAATTAATTTTGTATGTGTATGAATTATTTTCATCTCAATTCGATGAACAGTGTGACATGTATGACTCAATGCACATGTTTTTATTTAAAATTGACATTAATTTTAATAAAAAAAGACAACTGAAATACTCATAATTGAAAAATAGCCTTTTTATTGTTTTTATACTTTAGTAAAGTGATACATAAGTCATTTTTGATGTGTATTAATTATCCACACCTCAATCTAATATATGATGTTCCCAGTTTGAATCAATGTTTCCATTATTATTTTAACATTCTAATTTTTATTAAAAAATTATCACCCACTTTGTAATGGTTTGTTACCTCTCGGACCATTACATTTCTTTTTTTGGTTGTTATAGGTGTTTGGGGAAGTTTCCAAGATTTTTTAGTGGAGGCTATAGGTGCAGTAGAACTACTACAGGAAGTACACATCATGTAAGTGTATTACAC
Source organism: Viscum album (assembly GCA_963277665.1). Taxonomy (NCBI): domain Eukaryota; kingdom Viridiplantae; phylum Streptophyta; class Magnoliopsida; order Santalales; family Viscaceae; genus Viscum; species Viscum album. The sequence goes on from OY728120.1 coordinate 1,122,545,359, forward strand.
AATGTGAATGGTGGTTTCACAACTTGTTTAGGGTTGGTCACAGTGTATAGATTTTTGGGGTTTAATAATAAAAAGGTGGAATTTTTTCTAGAAAAACTTGAAATCTAGGTATTACAAAATGTGAAATGGGATTACAAGTCTTGTAATTCTCCAAATATATATGGTTTTAATGATTTCAACCACTTTGGTTTTTCCCAAAACATATGGCCAGTGGCTCTTCTCTCATCCCATACATTCAAAAAACTTTTCCATTATTGTTTGGAGTATCCTTTCAAGAGGGATTGATTCATGGGATCCCATCTTCAATTCATGATGAGTTATCCTTTTTTCCCACCCATTTCATTCCATTCTTCTTAGGAGTTTTGCTGTGGTGGTATGGTTTGGGTGTTGGGCTATGTATTGATGGTCTCTTGGTGTCATATAGGTTGATCAATGGTTCCTCATGGTGCGGTTGTGGTTTATGAATTTTCTTCTTCACCATGTGGAACACGGGGAGTTGAAAAGATTATTTGACGTTGGTAATCCCTCATTTCTTTTTATTATGTATCTTGTTGGAGGGATTTACATTGCCTATCTATAGATTGTGGTTGTTCTGACTAAATTAACCATAAATAATTATCTTATTGAATTTAAAATGGGTGAACATGGATTTATTCACATGATTTTACAACTTGTATATTATATTGTGATGTTGTGAATTGTACGATCTTGATTCCCCACTAAAAATTGTGACCACTGTAGGATTTGTTTACATTGAATATATATGTGGAGATTTCTGCTTTGGTTGTTATTTCTATTATATCACATTAAAATATAAATTAGATAATTAATTATATCAAGTTAATAAATGGTTTACCCAGGATTATGGATTGTCTGATAATTCCCCTAAAATAAAGTGAAATTTTATAACATCCCCCATGTAAATCTATGAAAATGATCTTGATGTATTGTGATGTGTGGTCATGCTTATGGAATGATGATGTGTGGTTCTAATGGTTTGTTGGAAAATGTGTGGTTTGTTTGTTCTAGTTTTTGGGGAAGTGAATAGGTGGTTTGTTTGGCCGTGCTTTTGGGGTGGCGAGGAGGTGGTTTTTTTGGCCATGGTTTTGGGGTGGTGAGGTGGTGGGTGATTTGTACTAGATTCTAGAGTAGTGATGGAATAAATAAATAATTTTTCAATAATATTTCGAATGTATTTGGTTGGTTTGGTTAATGGAATAGAAATGGTTAATGGATAAATAATTGATTAGTTTTGTGATTAAATTTGGTCGATGCAAAATAATTAAAAGATTAGAATGAACAAATCAATCTTTTTTGGAAATGTGATGTGGGGTTTGTGGCTTGACGTGTGATGTTATGAATTTAGAAGTGGAAACAAAGGTGATGATATTGTGAGTTGGTTTGTTTTTTTGAGTACCCATAGGTTGGGATTGAGTGTTTGATACTATATATATACTTGTATTTTCTTTGTGATTTCTATACACACCCTAATCATGTTGAGAACTATGTTCCAAACACCTACATAGTTATGTGGTTTATGTCTTTCCCAATATCCCAATAGGTGGATGGATGATTGGACACCCTCTCTTACCTTCTTCTTCTTCCATATGATAGTGTCCCAGGTGTCTTTAGGCGAGTTGTGATGTGTGGTCCCAGGTGTCTTAGGGATGATATGTGATATGTGTCCTAGTTTTATTAAGGATGTGTCCCATGTGACTTTGGGATAAGATTTTATATGTTTCCCAGGTGTCTTCAGGATGGGATGTGTTGTGATATCCTAAGTGTGTGCGAGCGGGATGTGATGTGTTATTATAGCCCATGTTTTTGGGGGTGGGAAGTGTTGTGGTAGTCTAGGTGTGTGTGGGTGGGATGTTTTATGATTTACCATGTGTGTTTAGGTGGAATTTGATGTGATACATTCTGAAGAGGTGGGAATGCTAGGACATTTTCTGTTGGGGTGTGGGAGTGTCTAATCAGTGGGACAGTGGTGCAGGGTACACAATCATCTATGTGATTTACATTATATTATATTACTTGACATTTGGTATTTGGTGGGAATGCCTTAGTGAGGTTTGGATGGTTAATGTACCTTTATTGGTGTTGTTTGGTCTTCTTTTTTCTCACAGGGGCATTAGTGTGCTTCATTCATATGTGCATAAGTGCCTTATGTTTTTCCTACTGAGTAAACTTATATGATCACCCTACATATATAAAATGGTTTGCAATTTTCTAGGAGGGTTTTTTGGAAAATGATGGAACTTACTAGCTCAGATCCTTGATAGTTTATGTTTCACTACATCAGCTTTACTTTTGGGTATTTACTTTGTATATTTTTATCTATATCAGTTCTACTTATACATGTATGTGGGACGATTTGGTTTTCTCTTCTGTATTTTGTCTTGGAGTTATTGTGGATGATTCATTCTATCTCCCAATATTATTTTCTTATAAAGTTTAATTCCTCCCATATTGTGATAATTGTAAACCCTTGGTGCTAGTCTCCAACCTGGGGTCTATAGGAGGTGGGACTCAGGGGTCATTATCTATCTCCCAACATTGCACTATCTTTGGAGAGAGGGGGTCCTGATAGAGTGGTATCAGAGGTGATGGTTGAGAGTTAGGGTGGAGTTTTGAGTTAGACATAGTGGGGATTACATGAGGTGGTTTGTAAAATTTTCAAGTTGACCTTGGTTCATGACATAGGATAGGGATACCAGCTTGGACACATGATTTTAGTGCCCCCATGATCCATTGCCTGAGCTTTGATCTTATCGAAAGACCAAGTGAGATGGAACTGCTTTGTGGGTAGAGAACTAGGAGATCCACATGCATCATAATGACTTGTAATACTTTTTGAATTGGATGGTTTTTGGAAGGTTAAAATGGATGGAATAAATAAAATGAATTAAAATGAAAGTTAATAAAAATCGAAACTACAAGACTTAGAAAATATTTATTTTGTTTTCTTTTATGGATTATGTTCATCGATCTTGTGTGGCTCAAGAAGTTGATGTTAAATTGGATGATCCAGTTGATCACCATATGGTTGATTTTTTTGAGGAGGATGATCATTAAAAGAGGGATTTGCATAATATCCTATGAAAATATTTGGGGAGGTACGAGGGAAGTGTTTTATATGTGAAAATAGAGAGTTGGATAGGGGATATTGAGATTACTTTTAGTTTTATCTAGGCACCAACAAAGTACTGGGTCCCTTAGGATATCAATCAGATATGAAGAGATTCGTGTCAGTGGTGGATACTATATCTAGGAGAGCAGAGGCAGAAAAATGTTTTTTGGTTCTACTTCTAGAAAGAGTTCTGTGTAGAGTACATTTAGTTTACCATGAAGGTAGGAAAGAGGAACAAGATTATTTTTCTTTATCAGGGGAGTATATCAGTATGGGAGTTTGGAATCATGTTCAATAATGTTATTCATTTTGCACCAGATATTTTTCTAGATGAGGAGTCTCGAGCGATGCGTCTTGAATAGGCACTACGTACTTCTATCCAATATGTAGAAACTCCTTTAGCATTGCAAGCATATCTATAATTTTAGAAGAATGAAGAGGTGATCAAGATAATACAATCATGAAGAGGTTTTCTATGGGAAGGGAAATAGTAGGTTTCCTAGAGGGGTAGAGTTGTCTGTGGTAGGTCTCAGGATCTAGGACCTTCAAGGTTTCAACTAGCTAGGAATTGACCTTTGTAGCTTCCCTTTCAAACTTATAGTTTCTATACCTTTAATGTGAGTTTGATGAACATGTTTTTACTTTTTGGAATTCAAATTAATCTTTAGGACCAGTTCCAAGTGGCTGCTCAAGCTCATTTTGGCCCAGACAGATAGGTTCAACATTAGCCTCAACAATAGTTAATAGTGAGGTCATTTCAGTAGTAGGGATAATAGGGTTTTGATCCATTGAGGGGAGATAGAGTAGGTATAGGCCGATCTCATTATGTTCCTCATGTTAAAGGACCACATCCTAAGTGTGGATGTTGACGTGGTTGTTAGCAGAGAGGTAGAGTATTTGAGGGTTGTCAGTTTACGTAAAGGTGGCAAAAATTACAGGGGGACCAGAGATCATCTAAGGTATGATTACTTTGTTTAGTACTCCTATTTGTTTCATTTTTGATTTGGGATCTTCACAATCCTTTATTACACCCTCTCTATCCATTGATCTAGGACAAGACCTAGATAGGCTTCCCATACCCGTGGTATTGACCATGCTAGTCGGGGGGCCAAACTAGATTATTTGATATATTCTAGGGGTGTGGAATGATGATGGGATTGAACCATTCCCATGGGTATCCTTTGTTCCTACAGATGTAGTCATATTATGCCATCCTTAATATCTATTGGTTGTATTCCATAGGTACTATTATTTAATTGTTTAGGAGGAGAGTTTTGTTTTCAGATGTGGATGGCCAGTGTGTGGTTTTCTTTAGTGAGTGAAGTTTTCAGGTGGTAAGTCAGCATGTGGACATCCTTATTTCCTTTTTGGATAAGTTTTTAGTGGAATCCATGGAAGCTGGGACGATTCAGGTTCCCCGGTTTTTGAGGGAGTTCCTAATTTTTTTTCCTGAGGAGGTTGAGATGCTACCCCTTGACATGATTTTGAGTTCAAGATAGACTTGTAGCCTGGTGCTTCTATGATTTCATTGGATCCTTATCAGATGGAACATTATGAGCTTGTAGAGTTAATGATTAAAATATATTATCTGATGGAGAAGGATTTTATTCGGCCTAGTGTATCATGATGGGGTGCTATAATGTTGTTAGCTAAGGTGGTGGATGGTAGTCTAAGTTTGGGTATAGACTATAGAAGGCCGAATCAAGTGATTATCATGAACTATTACCCTATTCCAAGGATAGAAGATATTTTATACCCACTAACATGGGTGAGTTCGTTTTATAAGACTGATCTACGGTCTAGATATCACGAGTTGAGGGTGAAAGAAGGTGATATCTTGAATACTACCTTCAGATACAGGTGTGTGCACTTTGAGTTTATATTCAATCCATTCTATTTTATGAATTCACCAGTTCTGTTCATGAAGCTTAGGAACTCAGTGTTCCATGATTTCATGTAGTAGTTAATCATGTATTCCTTAATGATATCCTAATCTACTTAGAGTCGGATGGGGGGAATGTTGATCATCCCCGAACTATCTTTCACGTTATTCAACACCACCAGCTTTATGGAAATTTATTCTAGAGTACATTCTAGATGCGAGAAGTGAAATTCCTCAGGAATGTGGTGTATCTGTAGGGTGTGGAAGCTTACTCATTGAATTTTAAAGTGGTTGTTTGTTATATAACAACAGATAACATGGAAGAGGTTCATATTTTTTTTGGTCTTATAGGGTATTATTGGTGATTTTTTCCGGATTTATGTCAAGTTTTAGTCCCATTTACAACTTTTATTAGAAAAGAACATGATTTTTTGTGGAGTGATCAGTGTTAGGCAATGTTCAGTTACTTGAAGGGAATGTTTGTGAGTGATATAGTGCTCTGGTTTTATGAGGAAGGGGTGACATTTGATGTGTTTTGTGATGCTTCCTATTTAGTATTGGGATGCATACTGATGTAGTGTTTGGAAGTGATCTATTATGAGTCTAGGAATTTATGTCCCCATAAGCATAACTATGCCACCCACGATCTATATCTAACATCAATTTTAATCATGCTGAAGTTGTGGAAATATTACCATCATTAGGGAGACATTTATGGTCTTCACGGATCCCAAGATCTTGAGGTATATGTTTTCTTAGTGTGATCTAAATTTGAAACAGTGAAGGTGGATGGCGTTTCTTTATGATTATGATTTTGAGATATCCTACACCTCAAGAAAGGGGAATTTCATGAAGGATTCGTTGAGTAGGAAGTTGTGTAAGGGTGTTTTTATGGAGTTTGGGGATGGTTGGAGAGAAAAAAGTAGTTGGAAACCATTCACTTAGATTTAATGGTGGATAGTGGTAGAGGATATTTGTTTCATATGATGTGAAATATTCTATAATGTAGTAGTTGGAGGAGTCTCAGTGGGGAGACTCAGAGGTAGGGGTGATTCACAATCGTATTGAAACTCTTAAAGAATTTTGTTTTGAAAAAATTTAACCATTTTGAAATTGAAACATACATACTCCATTCAATATTATATTATCATCTTTTTATCACCACTTAAATTTCAATCTTCTCATGACTTTGTAGTTATTTCCTCTTTTGAACTTCTTGCGTACCTCCGACTGGAAAGGAGTACCTTCGTCTGACAGGTGACTTGTGAATTTTCTATCTGATAACATTGTGTTGTGTTTGTATTGTGAAATTATGAAATCTTATTATAAAAATTAACCCAGAACATTTATCCACTTTTTTACATCTTGTGGATCAAAATTCACCTTCTTATAGTTCTTATTCTTATCACAATGTGAATAGTTTGTCCAATGATATTATTCTACATCTCTACCCTTTTAGAAATTTTTACAAACACTATCTGGGATCATGAATTTCTTCATGATGTAAATAACCTTGATAACAAAATACCATTATATAAATTTATAAATTTTTTCCAAACATAGTTAAGTAAAAACTTACTTCACCCCAAGTGACCCATTAAAAATGTTTACTAAACTTCATAATGGAAAATTTCTTAAAGACATAAACAACTATTTCTCACCTTTTTGATAAAAAAATTTATTACAAGATTTGTTTTTAAAAAATAAAAAATATATTAAAAGAACATCCCAATGGATCTTCAATCACCCCTTTGGAATGTTTTGGAAAATTTAAAATAAATTATCAATGTTTTTTAAAATAAATATTTTCTAATATTTTCTCAACAATTTATCTGACCACATTCTTTCTAATAGATAATTTATTGACACCAAACTACTATATGAAATAATGTTTTTAAGTAATCCCATCCCTATGTTACAAGAAATTTTGTTTATATGATAATATAGAGTCCCCCTCAATTTTATCTTCCCACCAATTTTATGATAAAAACATATTTAGATTAAAAAATGAAAGTATTGTAAATATTTTAAATTTGCTTATATTATCTCCCCCTTTTGACAATATAATACATAAAATTATGAGATATTTCATTACTAATTCTAGGATGTATTTGGTAAAATAAAAACATGTAGCTTCAAACTCATTTTTCAAATCATTCCTGAAGCAGAGCTTTGGCGGAAACATTAAAAATTTTAAACTTTTTTAAAAATTACTCAAGAATAACTTCTCCACTAGAAAATTTCCCCTTACTGAAGTGATACTTAATATTAATGTAATTTGATACTATATATATACTTGTATTTTCATTGTGATTTATATACACACCCTAATCATATTGAGAACTATGTTCCAAACACCTGCATAGTTATGTGGTTTATGTCTTTCCCAACATCCCAATGGGTGGATGGATGATTGGATACCCTCTCTTACCTTCTCCCTCTTCCATGTGATAGTGTCCCAGGTGTCTTCCGGCGAGTTGTGATGTGTGGTCCCAGGTGTCTTAGGGATGAGATGTGATATGTGTCCCAGTTTTATTAAGGATGTGTCCCATGTGACTTTGGGATAAGATTTGATATGTTTCCCAGGTGTCTTCAGGAAGGGATGTGTTGTGATATCCTAGGTGTATGCGGGCGGGATGTGATGTGTTATTATTGCCCATGTTTTTGGGGGGTGGGATGTGTTGTGTTTGTCTAGGTGTGTGTGGGTGGGATGTGTTTTGATTTACCATGTGTGTGCAGGTAGAATGTGATGTGATACATTCTGAAGAGGTGGGAGCGCTATGACATTTTCTGTTGGGGTGTGGGAGTGTCTAATAACATTGAATTATTCCCAAATTTTTTTTCTTATACTACATCTCATAGAGACTCATTTTAGATTCTATCTGAAAAAATATGTTTTGTATTTTAAAAATAGTACTAACTTATTCTCTCCAGAAAACATATAAATTTTATATTCAAACAACATACTTTTTCCCATTTCCACCAAACATATATTTTTCCTTTTTTCCACTACATTTTGTTGAGGAATATATAGAGCAATGTATTGGTGTTTGATTCTTTGTTTTTGAAAATAGAGTTCAAAATCATTTCTTGTGTACTCTTTCTGTTGTGAGTTCTCATCTTCAGTATATAAATAACCATCTCTCTTTCAACATCCCTTTTAAAAAATAGACACATTTTATCATCTTCTAATTATTTCATGAATATTATGTTTGTCATCCAAGGTAAGTAATCAATGAAGGTAGTGAAGTATAAATCAAATTTTTTCGATTGACGTACCGTCAACCCATAAAGATCAGAGTGAATGTGCTCAAGTTTTATGGTGGATTGAATTTAAACTTTCTTATTCCTGTTACTAACCATCATCCCTTTATGATATTTTTTACAAAAAACATTATATTTCTTATTCACTTACGGTAAGTTTCTTAATTTTTTTTCTTATATAGTGTCCCATACACTTCTATATAATATTCCAAAGTATTAAATTCCATAAATTATTTCCATCCTCAACACTTAATTAATATGAGCTATAATGTTATCCAATCTTGAAAATATTTCCTATAGTTATTTATTCCTTAATAAAAAATTTTCCATCCTTCATGATTTTATTGATACAAGAATATTTTCTGAAGATAACTTCCTTACCATTATCATAAATCCTGACAACACTTAGTAAGTTGTGTTTGGGACCATCAACTTACTAAAATTATTTTCATCTCAATTCAATGAACGATGTGACATGTATGACTCAATGCACATGTTTTTATTTAAAATTGACATTAATTTTAATAAAAAAGACAACTGAAATACTCATAATTGAGAAATAACCTTTTTATTGTTTTTATACTTTAGTAAAATGATACATAAGTCATTTTTGGTGTGTAGTAATTATCCACACCTCAATCTAATACATGATGTTCCCAGTTTGAATCAATGTGTCCATTATTATTTTAAAATTGACATTTTTATTAAAATCTTATCACCCACTTTGTAATGGTTTGTTACCTCTCGGACCATTAATTTTCTTTTTTTGGTTGTTATAGGTGTTTGGGGAAGTTTACAAGATTTTTCAGTGGAGGCTAGAGGTGCAGCAGAACTGCTACAGGAAGTACACATCATGTAAGTGTATTACACAATGTGAATGGTGGTTTCACAACTTGTTTAGGGTTGGTCACAGTGTGTAGATTTTTGGGGTTTAATAATAAAAAGGTGGAATTTTTTTAGAAAAACTTGAAATCCAGGTATTACAAAATGTGAAAAGGGATTACAAGTCTTGTAATTCCCCATCGCTATAAGGTTTTCATGATTTCAACCACTTTGGTTTTTCCCAAAACATACGTCCAGTGGCTCTTCTCTCATCCCAGACCTTCAAAAAACTTTTCCTTTAGTGTTTGGAGTTTCCTTTCAATAGGGATCGATTCATGGGATCCCATCTTCAATTCATGACGAGTTATCCTTTTTTTCTCACCCATTTCATTCCATTCTTCTTAGGAGTTTTGCTGTGGTGGTATGGTTTGGGTGTTGGGCTATGTATTTATGGTCTCTTGGTTTCATAGAGGTTGATCAATGGTTCCTCATGGTACGGTTGTGGTTTATGAATTTTCTTCTTCACCATGTGGAACACAGGGAGTTGAAAAGCTTATTTGACGTAGGTAATCCCTCATTTCTTTTTATTGTGTATCTTGTTGGAGGGATTTACATTGCCTATCTATAGATTGTGGTTGTTCTGACTAAATCAACAATAAATAATTATCTAATTTAATTTAAAATGGGTGAACATGGATTGATTCACATGATTTTAAAACTTTTATATTATACTGTGATGTTGTGAATTGTACGAGCTTGACTCCCCACTAAAAATTGTGACCATTGTAGGATTTGTTTACATTGAATATATATGTGGAGATTTATTCTTTGGTTGTTATTTCTATTATATCACAATAAAATATAAATTAGATAAATAATTATATCAAGTTAATAAATGGTTTACCCAGGATTATGGATTGTCTAATAATTCCCCTAAAATAAAGTGAAATTTTATAACATCCCCCATGTAAATCTATGAAAATGATCTTGATGTATTGTGATGTGCGGTCATGCTTATGGAATGATGATGTGTGGTTCTAATGGTGTGTTGGGAAATGTGTGGTTTGTTTGTTCTAGTTTTTGGGGAAGTGAATAGGTGGTTTGTCTGGACGTGCTTTTGGGGTGGCGAGGAGGTGGTTTTTTGGCCATGGTTTTGGGGTGGTGAGGTGGTGGGTGATTTGTGCTATATTCTAGAGTAGTGATGGAATGAATAAATAATTTTTCAATAATATTTCGAATGTATTTGGTTGGTTTGGTTAGTGGAATAGAAATGGTTAATGGATAAATAATTGATGAGTTGTGTGCTTAAATTTGGTCGATGCTAAATAAATAAAAAGAGTGGAATGAATAAATCAATTTTTTTTGGAAATGTGATACGGGGTTTGTGGCTTGACGTGTGATGTTATGAATTGAGAAGTGGAAACAAAGGTGATGATATTGTGAGTTGGTTAGTTTGTTTGATTACCCATAGGTTGCGATTGAGTGTTTGATACTATATATATACTTTTATTTTCTTTGTGATTTCTATACACACCCTAATCATGTTGAGAACTATATTCCAAACACCTGCATAGTTATGTTGTTTATGTCTTTCCCAACATCCCAATGGGTGGATGGATGATTGGACACCCTCTCTTACCTTCTCCCTCTTCCATGTGATAGTGTCCCAGGTGTCTTTAGGAGAGTTGTGATATGTGGTCCCAGGTGTCTTAGGGATGAGATGTGATATGTGTCCCAGTTTTATTAAGGATGTGTCCCATGTGACTTTGGGATAAGATTTGATATGTTTCCCAGGTGTCTTCAGGATGAGATGTGTTGTGATATCCTAGGTGTGTGCGAGTGGGATGTGATGTGTTATTATTGCCCATGTTTTTGGGGGTGGGATTTGTTGTGGTAGTCTAGGTGTGTGTGGGTGGGATGTGTTTTGATTTACCATGTGTGTGTGCAGGTGGAATGTGATGTGATACATTCTGAAGAGGTGGGAGCGCTAGGACATTTTCTGTTGGGGTGTGGGAGTGTCTAATCAGTGGGATAGTGGTGCGGGGTACGCAATCATCTATGTGATTTACATTATATTATATTATATGACATTGGTATTTGGTGGGCATGCCTTGGTGAGGTTTGGATGGTTAGTGTACCTTTATTGGTGATGTTTGGTCATCTTTTTTCTCATAGGCGCATTAGTGTGCTTCATTCATATGCGCATAAGTGCCTTATGTTTTTCCTACTAAGTATACTTATATGATCACCCTACATATATAAAACGGTTTGAAATTTTATAGGTGGGTTTTATTGAAAATGATGGAAATTACTAGCTCAGATCCTTGATAGTTGATGTTTCAGTACATCAGCTTTACTTTTGGGTATTTACTTTGTATATTTTTATCTATATCAGTTCTATTTATACATGTATGTGGGACGGTTTGGTTTTATCTTCTGTATTTTGTCTTGGAGTTGTTGTGGATGATTCATTCTATCTCCCAATATTATTTTCTTATAATGTTTAATTCCTCCCATATTGTGATAATTGTAAACCCTTGGTGCTAGTCTCCAACCTGGGGTCTACAGGAGGTGGGACTCAGGGGTCATTATCTATCTCCCATCATTGCACTATCTTTGGAGGGAGGGGGTCGTGATAGAGTGGTATCCGAGGTGATGGTTGAGAGATAGGGTGGAGTTTTGAGTTAGACACAGTGAGGATTACATGAGGTGGTTTGGAAACTTTTCAAGTTGACCTTGGTTCGTGACATAGGCTAGGGATACTAGCTAGGACACATGATTTTAGTGCCCCCGTGATCCATTTCCTGAGCTTTGATCTTATCGAACGACCAAGTGAGATGGAACTGCTTGGTGGGTAGAGAACTAGGAGATCCACATGCATCATAATGACTTGTAATAATTTTTGAATTGGGTGGTTTTTGGAAGGTTAAAATGGATGGAATAAATAAAATGAATTAAAATGAAAGTTAATAAAAATTGGCACTACAAGACTTAGAAAATATTTATTTTCTTTTCTTTTATGGATTATGTTCATCGATATTGTAGGGCTCAAGAAGTTGACGTTAAACTGGATGATACAGTTGATCACCATAGGGTTGATTTGTTTGAGGAGGATGATCATTGAAAGATGGAGTTTCATGATTTCCTATGACAGTATTTGGGGAAGTATGAGGGAAGTGTTTTATATGTGAAAATAGAGAGTTGGATAGGGGAGATTGAGATTACTTTTTGTTTTATCTAGGAACCAACAAAGTACTGGGTCCCTTAGGCTATCAATCAGATATGAGGATATTAGTGTTAGTGGTGGATACTATATCTAGGAGAGCAGAGGGAGAAAAATGTTTTTTGGTTCTACTTCTAGAAAGAGTTCTGTGTAGAGTAAATTTCGGTGACCATGAAGGTAGAAAAGAGGAACAAGATTATTTTTCTTTATCAAGGGAGTATATCAGTATGGGAGTTGGGAATCATGTTCAATAATGTTATTCATTTTTCACCAGATATTTTTCTAGATGAGGAGTCTCGAGCGATGTGTCTTGAAGAGGCACTACATACTTCTATCGAATATGTAGAAACTCCTTTAACATTTCAAGAATATCTAGAATTTTATAAGAATAAAGAGGTGATCAAGATAATACAGTCATGAAGAGGTTTTATATGGGAAGGGAACTGGCAGGTTTCCTAGAGTGGTAGAGTTGTCTATGGTAGGTCTCAGGATCTAGGACATTCAAGGTTTCAACCAGATAGGAGTCGACCTTTGTAGCTTCCCTTTCAAAATTATAGTTTCTATACCTTTAATGTGAGTTTGATGAACATGTGTTTACTTTTTGGAATTCAAATTAATCTTTAGGACCAGTTCCCAGTGGCTTCTCATGCGCATTTTGGCCCAGACGGATAGGTTCAACATTAGCCTCAATAATAGTTAATAGTGAGGTCGTTTCAGAAGTAGGGATAACACAGTTATGATCCATTGAGGGGAGATATAGTAGGTATATGCCAATTTAATTATGTTACTCATGTTAAAGGACCACATCCTAAGTGTGGATGTGGTGGTGGTTTTTAGCATAGAGGTAGAGTATTTGAGTGTTGTCAGTTTACGTAAAGGAGGCAACAATTCTAGAGGGACCAGAGATCATCTAAGGTAAGATTACTTTGTTTAGTACTTCTATTTTTTCATTTTTGATTTGGGATCTTCACAATCCTTTATTACACCCTCTCTATCCCTTGATCTAGGACAAGACCTAGCTAGGCTTCCCATACCCGTGGTATTGACCATGCTAGTCGGGGGGCCAAACTAGCTTATTTGATATATTCTAGGGGTGTAGAATGATTATGGGATTGAACCATTCCCATGGGTATCCTTTGTTCCTACAGATGTAGTCATATTATGTCATCCTTAACATCTATTGGTTGTATTCCATAGGTACTATTATTTAATTTCTTAGGAGGAGAGTTTTATTTTTAGATGTGGATGGTCAGTGTGTGGTTTTCTTTAGTGAGTGAAGTTTTCAGGTGGTAAGTCAGCATGTGGACATCCTTATTTCCTTTTTGGATAAGTTTTTAGTGGAATTAGTGGAAGCTGGGATGATTGAGGTTCCCTAGTTTTTGAGGGAGTTCCTATTTTTTTTCCTGAGGAGGTTGTGATGCTACCCCTTGACATGATGTTGAGTTAAGGATAGACTTGTAGCCTGGTGCTTCTATGATTTCATTGGATCCTTATCAGATGGAACATTATGAGATTCTAGAGTTAATGATTAAAATATATTATTTGATGGAGAAGGAGTTTATTCGGCCTAGTGTATCATGATGGGGTGCTGCAATGTTGTTAGCTAAGGAGGTGGATGGTATTCTGAGGTTGGGTATAGACTATAGAAGGCCGAATCAAGTGATGATCAAGAACTATTACCCTATTCCATGGATAAAAGATATTTTATACCCACTAACATGGGTGAGTTGGTTTTATAATATTGATCTACGGTCCAGATATCACTAGTTGAGGGTGAAAGAAGGTGATATCTTGAAGACTACCTTCAGATACAGGTATGTGCACTTTGAGTCTGTAGCCAATCCATTCTATTTTATGAATTAACCAGTTGTGTTCATGAATCTTAGGAACTCAGTGTTCCATGATTTTATGTAGTAGTTAATCATGTATTCCTTAATGATATCCTAATCTACTTAGAGTCGGATGGGGAGAATGTTGATCATCCTCGAACTGTCTTGCATGTTCTTCAACACCACCAGCTTTATGGAAATTTATTCTAGAGTACATTCTAGATGCAAGAAATGAAATTCCTTAGGAATTTGGTGTATCAGTAGGGTGTGGAATCTTACTCATTGAATTTTAAAGTGGTTGTTTATTGTATAACACCAGATAACATGGAAGTGGTTCATATTTTTTTGGTCTTATAGGCTATTATTGGTGATTGTTTTCCTGATTTATGTCATGTTTTAGTCCCATTTACAACTTTGATCAGGAAAGAACACGATTTTTTATGGAGTGATCAGTTTTAGGCAATGTTCAGTTACATGAAGGGAAAGTTTTTGAGTGATATAGTGATCTGGTTTTCTGAGGAATGGGTGACATTTGAGGTGTTTTGTGATGCTTCCTATTTAGTCTTGGGATGCATACTGATGAATTGTTTGGAAGTGATCTATTATGAGTCTATGAAGTTATGTCCCCACAAGCATAACTATTCCACCCACTATCTAGATCTAACATCAATTTTAATCATGCTGAAGTTGTGGCAATATTACCATCATTAGGGAGACATTTATGGTCTTCACGGATCCCAAGAGCTTGAGGTATATGTTTTCTCAGTGTGATCTGAATTTGAAATAGTGAAGGTGGATTGAGTTTCTTTATGATTATGATTTTGAGATATCCTACACCTCAGGAAAGGGGAATTTCATGAACCATTCTTTGAGTAGGAAGTTGTGTAAGGGTGTTTTTATGGAGTTTGGGGATGGTTGGAGAGAAAAAAGTAATTGTAAACCTTTCAGTTAGATTCAAGGGTGGATAGTGGTAGAGGATATTTTTTTCATATGATGTGAAATATTCTATAATGTAGTAGGTGGAGGAGTCTCAGTGGGGAGACTCAGAGGTAGGGGTGATGCACAATCTTATTGAAACTCTTAAAGAATTTAGTTTTGAAATTTTTTTATCCATTTTTAAATTGAAACATACATACTCCGTTCAATATTATATTATCATCTTTTTATCACCACTCAAATTTCAATCTTATCATGACATTGTAGTTATTTCCTCTTTTGAACTACATGCATACCTCCGAATGGAAAAGAGCACCTTCGTCTGACAGGTGACTTGCGAATTTTCTCTCTGATAACATTGTGTTGTGTTTGTATGGTGAAATTATGAAATCTTATTATAAAAATTCACACAGAACATATATCCACTGTTCTACATCTTGTGGATCAAAATTCAACTTCTTATAGTTCTTATTCTTGTCACAATGTGAATAGTTTGTCCAATGATATTATTCTACATCTCTACCCTTTTAGAAATTTTTACAAACATTATCTTGGATCATGTATTTCTTTATTATGTAAATAACCTTGATAAGAAAATAGCATTATATAAATTTATAAATTTTTTCCAAACATAGTTAAGTAAAAACTTCCTTCATCTCAAGTGACCCATTAGGAATGTTTACTAAACTTCATAATGGAAAATTTCTTAAAGACATAAACAACTCTTTCTCACCTTTTTAATAAAAAAATTTATTACAAGATTTGTTTTTAAAAAATAAAAAATATATTACAAGAACATCCAAATGGATCTTTAATCACCCCTTTGGAATGGTTGGGAAAATTTAAAATAAATTATCAATGTTTTTTAAAATAAATATTTTCTAATATTTTCTCAACTTTTTATCTGACCACATCCTTTCTAATAGATAATTTATTGACACCAAACTACTAGATGAAATAATGGTTTTAAGTAATACCATCCCTATGTTACAAGAAATTTTGTTTATATGATAATATAGAGTCCCCCTCAATTTTATCTTCCCTCCAATTTTATGATAAAAACATATTTATATTAAAAAATGAAAGTTTTGTACATATTTTAAATTTTTTTATATTATCTCCCCCTTTTGACAACATAATACATAAAATTATGAGATATTTCATTACAAATTCTAGGATGTATTTGGTAAAATATGAACATGTAGCTTAAAACTCAATTTTCAAATCATTCCGGAAGCACAGCTTTGGCGGAAACATTAAAAATTTTAAATTTTTTTAAAATTTACTCAAGAATAACTTCTCCACTAGAAAATTTCCCCTTAATGAAGTGATACTTAATATTAATGTAATTTGATAATGAATGATGTATAGATTTTTTTAAAATATCAATTAACATTTGATTATCATAAAGGATCATCAATAGTTTTCTAACATCCACCATCAAATATTTCTTTTGAACTTTCATCCATATGATTTTTGTATATTCTTGTGTGTTGGAAACATATTATTATATTACTATGTTAAAAGTATTAGAACTTGTTTTCTTACTATTCTAGGTCACACCAAAATCTCAAAAAAAAAGTTTATCATAATGCTAATTTTATACAATTGAAATCTCTATGCCAATCAGCATCAATGTATCCAAGAAAGTTTATATCACAACTTATCTTATAAAAAATACTATAAGAAGATATTACTTTAAAATATATGAGATTTTGTTTATTTATGGTATCTGTGATTCCATTGGATTGATCTGATATATTTTACACAAGGAAACATAAATAATTTTGGGACATGAAGCTATAATATAAAGCAATATTCCTATCAATTTTTAAAATTCTCTATGATTCACACATTTCCCAGCTTTATCTTTACTCGTCTTTATACCATTTAAAGTAGGTATAAAAACTTATTTATTTCCTTCCCTACAAAATTATTGTAAAAAAATCTTGAAATTATTCTCTTTTAACAAAAAGATACAGCCTTCCTTCTATTAAACATGTAATTCCAAAAAGTCAATTCTCCGACCATTGACATTTCAAAGTTTTTTTTTCATTTTTTCAGAAAAATCTTTATAGGTTTTATCCTTTTCCCATATAAAAAATTCATCATCAATGTAAATAATTATAATTAGATTACATGTTCTCACTTTTTTAACATACATGTTTCTATCAAAACTTACTTTACAAAAATTCATCTATTTTATGAAAATTTCAATTTTAGAGTACCATGAATGAGGATCCCTTTTCAACCCATTTAATGTCTTCTTTAACCGAAAAAACATGTCTCCATAAATTTAAAGTATAAAAGAACAAGGTTTCTTAATATAAACTTATTATTAAATATCTTCATTTATTTAGGCTGACTGAACATCCATCTGATAAATCTGTAATAGTTATGTTCAATAAATTATAATAAAATTCTTATAGTATCAAGTCTCACAATATGGGAAAGGTTTCTTCAAAATCCACAACTTCCACACATGAATAACTTTTTAAAACAATTCATTCTTTGTTTCTTGAAATTTATCAATGTTTATTTATATTTTTTATGAAAAACCATTTTGTTCCTATAACATTATTTCCTACTGGTCATGAAATAGGGTCAAAAGTTTCATTTTTCCCTATTTGATTTAAATCATCATTCATATCTTGATCCCACTTTTTATGTTCAACTACATCTAAAACCGATTATAGTTCTTCTTGTAAGATAATTTATGCCTAATTATCTAACATCAACTTCCTATTGGACAAAACATGATCTTTCTGATTTCCAATGATGTAGTCATATTCAACCTGTTTCTATTTGGTATGAAATTTCAGTAATTTTGTTCCAACCTCTCATTCCTCATCCCAAGGAAGATCTTAGTCACTCTATTCATATTTTGTCTCAAATTTATCTTCACTTTTATTTTTCACATCAGAATTATTGAATATATATTCTATAACATTTTCATCATTTTTTGTTAATGAAGTTGTATTTTCATCAACTTTCACATCATTTGAATCTACTAACGTATGTAAAATTTTATTTCAACAGTTGTAACTTCTCCTATCAGAGATATATCCCATGAAAATTACCTCCTCATATTTTTCATCAAAATTTAAAAGATCCATATTTATTATATAAAGAAAACAAGGACTCCCAAGAACAGTGAATTATTCCCCTAAATATTTTTCTTATACTATATCTCATAGAGACTCATTTTAGATTCTATCTGCAAAAAATTTGTTTGTATTTTAAAAATAGTACTAACTTATTATATCCAGAAAAACATATAAATTTTATATTCAACCAACATACTTATTCCCATTTCCACCAAACATATATTTTTCCTTTTTTCCACTACATTTTGTTGAGGAATATATAGAGCAATGTATTGGTGTTTGATTCTGTGTTTTTGAAAATAGAGTTCAAAATCATTTCTTGTGTACTCTTTCTGTTGTGAGTTCTCAGATTCAGTATATAAATAACCATCTCTCTTTCAACATCCCTTTTAAAAAATAGATACATTTTATCATATTCTTATTATTTCATGAATATTATGTTGGTAATCCAAGGTATGAAATCAATGAAGGTAGTAAAGTATAAATCAATTTTTTTCGATTGATGTACCATCAACCCATAAAGATGAGAGTGAATGTGCTTAAGTGTTATGGTGGATTGAATTTGAACTTTCTTATTCTTGTTACTAACCATCATCCCTTTATGATATGTTTTACAGAAAACATTATATTTCTTATTCAATTATGGTAAGTTTCTTAATTTTTTTTCTTATATAGTGTCCCATACACTTCTATCTAAGATTCTCAAGTATTAAATTACATAAATTATTTCCATCCTCATCACTTAATTAATATGATCTATAATGTTATCCAATCTGGAAAATATTTCCTATGGTTCTTTATTCCTTAATAAAAAATTTCCATCCTTCATGATTTTAATGATACAAGAATATTTTCTGAAGATAAATTCCTTACCATTATCATAAATCATGATAACACTTAGAAAGTTGTGTTTGGGACCATAAACTTACTAAAATTATTTTGATTTTAGTTTCTATGCTTCAAAATCAACAGTTCCCATTCCCCTAATTTTTAAGGAACAATAATTTCCAAACATAAATCCTCCTCCCTTGTGTTCTTCAATATCTTTATTGATTTTTATATCACCATTCATTTGTGTGGAATAATAAATATCAATAATATATGGTTTATTTTTTCATTTTCTATATTTTAGAGCCACCTTAATATAAAATGACTTTTCTTTAACATAATTATTTATAATTTACTTTTATTTCCTAGAATAAAAAACTTTCCCTAGAGGGGTTTTAGAACATTCATCATAAAATTGACCTAGTTGTTCATATCTTATAAAAGCTTCCTCTAGAATATCAAATTGGTTCTTCATGGTAAACTTTCTATCATTTTAATTTTTTTCATTTTTTTACTCCTATAACATAGTAAAATCACCCTCTTTTATTCCAATCTTTCCCATAGTTTATTCCCATTTCTAGTAATAAATTTATTGTGACAATAATTGTATGACTTTTTCCAATATATAACACATCACAAAAAATATCCCCTAAATCTTGATATTTTGTATAGGTTGGATATTTCCTTATAGAAATTTTATTTAGGATTAACATAACCTTAAAAATATTATTTCCTTAGTCTAGTAGAAGAATGTTTTTTTTCTTTCCAACTTCTATAGGTGTGATGTGTTTCTCAAATTATTCTCAATCCATGTTTCCCAAAGCTGTTTCTAACACCTTAAAGGGTAGAAAAATTATATGAACTTTAATTTTTAGTAGGTAAAGATGTCACCTAATACTTGGGGAGAGTTTCTCAGAAGATCGATATGTTTCTAATTTTACCTTAGAGACCTCCTTGAAAATTTGACTCATCTTATTTAAGGTACTTTAAACCTCAATAAATATTGATTATGTTTTATAAATCTAATATTTCTTAATAGAAATATTCTTTCTATGATCTCCAAATATCTTACGTTGTGCTATAAATTTGAGTTTGAGTTTCTTAATTTCCTAAATGTACACATCTAAAATTTTCAAATCTTTATTTACTGAATTCTTTTCCACACATTTTTTATTCATTATTTTTATTTATTTATTCATTTTTTTATTTTTACAAAGTTATTCCACATGTTTTGATCTCATATAATATTATCTATAGGTTTATTCACCTTTATCTTCTTTAATATTTGAAGAATCTTCATTTTTATCAAAATTTTAAAAGAAGGATATGGAGTTCTTGATATTTTTATATTCTGAAAATTTTTACCAGTATATTAATACTCCACCTTATTACTCAACATAACTCTTCAGTTTCCAGTGATATTTTTCTTATGTTTATTGGATATTTTATCTTACTTTTATTTTTTGTCCACTTTTTCCACTGAGGTTTTTATTTAGAATCATCTTTATATTATCCCACTTTCTTATTAAGTAAATTCATAGAAAAGATTTCAATTCCTCTATAATCACAATATTTAGGCGGAAGTTTTCATCTATAATTTCCTCTACCTATTCTGTATTTTTTTGGGAGAAAATAGTCATGATTTTTCCATTCATTTCATCATATTCCTTATCTTCTGAATTAATGGGGTTGACAACCTAAACATATTGGATTTTCATATTTCTCATATATTTAAAATCTATTTAATGCTTGATATTATTTTTGAATGTTGGTGGTTTTGGAATCCCATATTCCATAAGAAGGTTATTGAATTCATCAATAGATAAATCATCTTTATCTTTTAAGGTAGATATTTTAGAATCATACATATCAAGAAAGTTTATCATGAGATTCTTAACAATTATAGAATATTCTAGTACATTTTAAAATCCTATAATGTTACAAACTTTTTTATTTAGTCTAGATAATTACTCATCAATAGTTTATTCATCTACCATTCTAATATCTTTGAACTTTCTTCACCATGTTTATATATTTTCTTCCTTTAATTTGATATTTTTCTTGAAGATGATTTCATGATTTTCCCAAGTTTCTCTAACTACATTTAGACCCATCACCTTTATAAAAAAATTTCTGAAAAAATCATTAATATAATATTTTTAGATTTCCCATATTCCTCAACATTTTTTTGGTAGAAAATGTCATTAGAGAATCTTTCTCAATGGGTGGAAACCCAACTATAGATATATCAATTACCTCCAGACCAAGAGATATAAGTTATGGTATTTTTTTCCAACCATGATAATTTTTTATATCAAAGGTCATAATAACTATGATGTTCACTAAGTTAATATTTTCCGTGATAAGGATCAAAGAGAGGAACATTGGCTCTAATAACATGTGAAGTTTCTCAGGATCATAAAAACCACTGATAATTTTGGTTTAACTAGTGGTGATCATTTAAAATTTAAATTAATAATAAATTAATCCCTATAACTTGTTATAATTATTTTCCTTATCAAATTTAGATAACAAACTCACAATCATTTAATGATAACAATGTAAAGTACGACATGTAAGATTTACATGGTTCTCCCCCAATGTGGGTAACTACATCCTTTCCTTGTATATTTCCATTGGTCTATGAAGATTCACTATAATTGAAAAGTTAATACAATGAGTAAAATCCCATTAGACTCCTTCAATCTCCTAATAGGTATTATTATACCAACTCTCATAAATTTCATAGATTTTACTTACAAAATGAACCAAAAAAATAAAAATCTTTATAAATAGATCCCAATAATTTTTTTTTCAAAAACTATCCTTCCAATTTATTCCATCTACTACACACCACCTTTATTTAGTGCACTCCATCATGGGTGCCTCAATATTTTCACTTTAGTCCTGTGTTATTTTGATTGAAAAAATCCACAACACATCACAAATTTTTCAGCAGATCTATCCAATAAAAACGTAGCTTTCTATTTGGAATACTATGACTGAGGACTCTATCTAATATCACTTCTCAAAATTAGTGTTCAATAATATTGATCAGAACACTATATTTGATGCTCTCTTAAGTATAACTCTATCTATAGTAATTTAACTTTAACCAGATATTAACCTAGTTGGAAACTCACACGACTTCAAAAAATTTATCTATTCAACATTTGTATATGTTAATAGAATTAGTATGGGTTATACTAACCCCTATTTATATGAGTGATGATAAGAAAAAGGGTGGTAACTCCAATATATGTTCACACTCATCTGAATTTCACATTAATATTCTCAAGCCTTCTAGAGACTTCCCAAATCTTCATGAGGACTATTTCTTATTAAACTATCTGCAAACTTCCATAAACTTAGAGTTAAGGAACTTATTTAAACTTTCCTATCTCATCTAGATAAAAGAAATTGATAGATCATCTCAATATAATCATGTTGGGGGATTTACCAAGTTCAGGTAAATCTTATCAAAACTCCATCTGGTGGAATCTTTGTATAGTTTGTTCTTTATAGAATCCTCCATTTGGTTTTAATATGGTTTCCAATTTATGAAATTTGAAACTAATTACCTTATGTAGTATTCAGATTTCCCTTATATTAGTATTTATAGTTTCAAAATACCATTACTTAGTGATTAGACCTTTATGTAGCCCTCTTGGTTTTATGGTTCATTATCTGATGGACTTGAACAATTTTATTCATTCCAAAACACCCTTCATGACTTTGAAATTCATGTAATATGTATCATAAAACTTTTACACATTGAAATTCATATAAACAATCCATTTTCTAAATTATCTACCTTTGTCTAATTAACATGAGATGATGGCCTTTTTCCATGTCGATCTAGTCACCTCTGCTACCGCTGTCCTATGTGCTCAAACGATTAACTAATTTTAAAATTTCTGCAACTCTTAAAATTATTTTAACACAAAATAATTTCCCCCTTTTTCTTGTCACAACATCACTATTCCATTAGTTATTACAATATCATCTTTTTACTACCGCTCAAAAGCTAATATTCTCATGACTTTGTACTTCCATCCTCTATTGGAATTCTTAAAAACCTATGACCAGTAAATATTTTCCTGGTCTGTCCAATGAATCGTGATTTTTTAATCTGAAGACATTGAGCTATGTCTTTCCAGTGACATTATGAAATCTTCTTACAAAACATCATCGAGAACATCTGTCCTATAGTTTACATCTGGTGGCTCAAAATTCAACTTCTTATAGTTATTCATCTATTTACAATGTGCACATTTCATCCAATTATATTATTGTAATTATTTCCACTTGTAAAAATGTGTAAAAACTTTATTTTGGATCATGAATTTATTCATGATGTTAGGAAATTTTAGAATAATATAACATCTTCTAACATTAAGAATTATTTCCTAACATAGGTAAGGAAACATTCCTTCACCTCCTCCAGTTAATCACTAAGAAATTTTCATACCCTCCCAAGGAGAAATTTCATAATACCTTTAGTAACTCTTTCTCACCTATTTAACAAAAACATTATCAATATGTTATGTTGTGAAGAAATGAAAAATATGTTGTGAAAACCTCCCAAAAGATATTTAATCTCAAATATATTGGTGAATTCCACACGCAAACTTCTGGACTCATATGTGACCATGAAACACCATATTAATAGAATATAACATGATTTTTGTAAACCATTATTCAAATTTAGTGACTGAAATGATTCCTTTCTATAGCTTAAGAATATCTTAGATGTGTAATGATCATAGTTTATGGGAAATATTCCTCTCAAAAGAGATGCGTAAACACAGTCCATTTAAGGGTTTCCTATATTTGTGCTACTAAACACCACCATCATCATACTGATCCCAGAATAAAAATTTCTGCTATAACTAACATTTAGCCCGGATGGGTCTGAATAAGGTAGAATACCTGAACCATTGACACTAACTAGTCCTTATCTACCTAGGGATCTAGATAACCCTAGAACCTAGGTGGCCTATATGTCTAAAACTAATGAATCATGATTAGTATATACCCATCATCATCTTAAACTACCAAAACTAACTACTAATCAGTCTAACATATAGTATCCACCTATACTTCAAGAGGTGGGTCCGTTTTAAACTCAATGGGTGGAAGTACTACTCACTTTCCACCCATAGGGAACACCTCATGAACAAGAGCCTAAAATAAGGATCGATGACTTAGTTGGAGATCATCATGATTTTATCATGGAATCATTATTAATAGTCATCCATTTGAAGGGTCAGAAAAGAAGAACCCATATATGGTCAGAAAAGGGAATCAAGACATAGGGAACAAGTGGGTTAGAAAAGAATAACCCATATATGGTCATAGAAGGGAATCAAGACATATGGAACAATCTTAATATTCACATATACACCAAGGATTCTAAATGTTTTCCCGTACCATTATATTATTAGATCCTTCAATCCACATAACCACTCTATACCTATAATGGATGATTACATGCCCCAAGTAATGTAGGGGGGATGTTGACCCTAGTTGAGGATCCCATACCTAGATCAAGCTCATTCAATATGGGATATCAACCCCATAGATATAGGATCTCATTTCTGTTAATAGTATGGGGGATATCGACCCTATCAAATCCATTGGAAGATGACCCCACACCCCAATTTCATGAGGGGATTTCCAACCCTTATCAAGGATGGTAAGAAAAAATTTTACCCTAACATAATTCTCTAGTCAAGGTGGGTTTCCACATAGTAATAGTTACTGAAATCCAAGACAAATCTATGAAATGTTGATGAAATTAATCATTCTTTCTTTATATTTATTCTCATCTTTTTTCTATGAAAAATAAGACCACGATAGAATTTCTTGTGGAAATATTATTAGAAAGACTCCAGACAACCAAATCTTGGAAAAAGGAAAGTATATGACATGATTCCTGAGGTAAAAAATATAGTCTTCTTCTTGTGAACTTCCACCTCATATGGAATGTCTTAAAACAACAGTACAACATGTATAATGAGTGACACAACTTGTGGGCATTATTTTAGTACTTGGAATATTCCTCATTATCTGAGTTGTTTTCCACCAAGGCCACACAGTGTTTAGCCCCTCTACATGGTATGTGTTTACACTCAGGTTCTTGGACATGCACCCTTTATATATTTCAAGTTAGTATTATAGGGGTCAGATGATGTGTGTCCCTAACTACAAGTCCATGTGATGTTTTTATCAAATCAAAACCCTAGAACTGTGTTAACAAGATAAAGTGTGTGTGTTCTTTTGAACTATATTCAGTGTAGTTATGATATTTCATGATTTTATGAATCTCTCACAAGATTCTCCAAAAACATAGAATCCTTCACAAATATATACTAGAGAACATAAAATTCATATTAACTAATATCAATTTCATTATAGAAATTAGATTCCATCCACCATTAATCAGTAAAAATAATCACCATCATGATTTTGTATTTTCTTCATACCTCAGATCAATAACCATCCATTCTTGTTCATTGAAACATAATTGCTATGAATGATCATTTTC
Organism: Viscum album; assembly: GCA_963277665.1. Taxonomy (NCBI): domain Eukaryota; kingdom Viridiplantae; phylum Streptophyta; class Magnoliopsida; order Santalales; family Viscaceae; genus Viscum; species Viscum album. The sequence continues at coordinate 1,122,570,930 of OY728120.1, forward strand.
CATACTATAATCCATAGAGATGAATCTAAAAAAGTAAAACATATAACTAATAATCAATCATAAAATGAATTTTTCCATAGAGAAAAGGTCAAATCACTGACCAAAATGAATACTAATGATGAAAACCTGAATAATGGAGGGGTAAATACATAAAACAAAAAATTTAGAAACTAATGATGAATATATGTCATAATCCATCATCTTCAATCGAGAAATACAAATATGTAGACAAATATAGTTTGTTATAGAATCAACAATCCCTAATTCATTGGTTCTACAAAAATATAAATTAACAGGTCTTGAAATGATTGATCATGGATTGAATTCTAGAGGGATTAATCCTTAACTGAAAAATATCAAAACAAGGATAAATACAAAAAAAATCCCAAAATTAGATTTTGATTGGTCCCTGATAAAGAAGAATCTAGTATCATTAACATTAAAAGCATGGGTGATATCTAGTGAATTCTTGATTAATCCTCAATACCAAGCTCATCTGCTAATGTTCACCACTATAGTTTTCCATTAAAGATTCTATAGAGTATATCTCATTAATCCTAGATGAGTCAATAAGGAAGAATTAAATCGATAATGTATATGGTTAGCTAATAAATTAATAAATTAATCAATACCCTATTTAATCCACTCTGCTACTATTCACCATCATGAAACCCAATGCAAATGAAACTTATATCATTCCAAGGGTAAAACCCATGATTTAGGTTTAATGGATGTATTTATTTTTATCATTCGAGAGTCCATTAAGAAAGAATACCATTATTTTTAAAATTAATAAAGTTTATGAATTTATATATTTAATATAAAAATTTTAGGGTCCTAAAACACCCACAATCCATTCCAAATTTGAATAAAAACATGAATAAAAATTATAAAAATTTCGATGCGTCCAGAAAAAAATATTTGAATCGCGACATTGATGCTTTTTGGAATTTTCTAAATGAAATTTTACAAAGAATGATCTCATTTTTATCCATTATTGAAATATTTAAATATGATAAAAATGTATTAGAGAGAAATCAATTATCATTTATTATGGCATGGTTTTAATCTGAGTTACAGACCTTGGATTTGGAATGGTAAAATTAGATAGAATTCAAGATCTATATATGATAATGATTTTCAAGATGATAAGTCAGGAAAAATAAAACAAATGATTCATGATATTGAAGTAGAACCAACTGAGTATAGGCTAATGATCTAGAGACTATATGGTGATACTAAAAAACTATTATATCTTGGTTGGATGGAATTTATGCTCTTATAAATGGTTTTATGATTTATTAACTTGAAGGCCAGAAATGGATAAGATGAAAATAATTTTATATAGTTTCTACAGTTTTTGAAAAGAATACTTATTAGAGATGAAGATTTCCAGATTTACTTTATAATGAAAATAAAATATTATACATGATGGGTTTGGTTTAAAATAAAATTGATCCAAAATAGTTCATGGTCACATTTTTGATATTTTATTAAGTATGTCCTAAATTTTGTATGAAACTGAAATATATCATGATGAGATTAATGATTTATGGACCAAAACTGCATGTAAATGATATTAATATTTACTTGTAACCATTAATTGATGAATGGAATACTTATTGAATGGAATTATAAGATTTTATAATTCTAAAGGAATATTTTCAATTGCTTGCAATGATTATGTTTACTATAAAAAACTTCATAGAAAATGGTTTTTTTGCAACAATTTTACGGTATATAAATCCTATATAATTTTTGAAATAGGGACTTTAGTTTTAAAAAAAATATGAGGAAAAAACAATATACATGGGTCATGTAATTTTTTTTATATGGATAATTTTTTATCAAATTTCAAAAAGTTATTGAACAACTCACAAGTGCCAGATATATCTCCAAATACTTTATTAATCTTTCTATATTTTGAGGGTGTGGAAAACATTTATTTCTTACTTGAAAAAAATATGGCTTTCATAAAAATATATGGATGAAACTATTAATATTTTTTTTAGATTTTATATTTGAGATATTATGAGATTAAAAATAACATTTATGTGAACCATGTTGATAAGAATATCAATGATATTTTGATTGTAAAATTGTTAGATATTAATGGTAAGATAAAGGATGGTTTGAATGAAATATTGGATTTAATGTCAATAGGAATAAATTTTGTGTTATCTCTAACTCCAAAAGGAAAAAATATACTTTAATTTGGACTTTTATACATTATCCAAGATTAGAAAAATTAGTTTTTTTCCGTTCTTCCAGGGTATCAATGTTCTTCATGGTTATTCCTTAATTGTAAAATTTTTTATATCACTAAAAGATTTGAATTTAGTAGGAATGAAATATCATGACAATTATGTTATGATGTTATGAATCATACAAGTTTCATTTTATAGAATAGTAACCATCTATGTCTGAATGAATATCATAATGGTGTTTCAAATTTTCAATTCCATTTATAAAAACATGATAGATCGGAATTCATTGAATAATTTAAATAATGATGTAGTTCGTATACTTTTTTCAACTATAAATATACATTGAAACATTTTTTTGATATCATGGTGAATTTAATGGTTCATTTTGTGTGAGAAATACAATTATCTGGTCCCTTATATCTATATTAGAGGTATACTTTTGAATGGTATATGAAGATATTAATGGGGTATGCTAAGAATTCATATCAACTTGAATCCTTCATTATTGATAAGTATATTTATAAGGAGGTTATATATTTTATACAGACAACTTATCTATAGTGGAACACAAGAGTTTGCTTATATCTCACAATGAATGAGTCAGTCTTTGGGGAAAGAGGATTTCTGGCTTAAAAATAAAATTGTTGATATGTGAATAAATAAATAAGGAGCATTTATACACTTATCAATACATAATATCACACATTAATGTGTTAAAATGTCATTATCATAAGAATAAAGATATATGGGTATTGAATGAGAATAACTATAAATGGTTTGTCGGTAACAAAATTGTAAAAAATGATACGTTTAGTATGACACTAGAAAAATTGAATAGATTATAATACACAGGGGACACCTTTATCATGGAAACATATGTGTTTTTTTCCTTTTATCTTGATCTATAATATTTTTAGTGGTCTATCACTATATAAGGAAGAACAATATTTTAATGAGGGAAAAGATGAAATTAATAAAAAATTATGTGAGATATATACAGTAATGGAAATATTATTAGAGGATTTGGGTTACCATGTTTTAGATACAGTTTTTTCCATATATAATGATCACATGGAAAGAATATATGAAAACAATCCTTTAGAAATATCCTAATATTATAGGTAATATATATTTATTTCTTATTTAAATTTTCAAATTTTCAAAATTTTATATATACTAAATCTAATTTTATTTTTTACTCAATTCATATATTTTAAAAAATACGAAAATATTTATAGTATAGTTAAGTTCAGTTTTTATATTTCTATAATTATTTAATTTTATATATATCTACTAGATTTGTACAAATTTCTACTTAGGATTTATTTTCATCTATCTAAATAATTTCATGTTTCATAAATTTCATCACTATTTATTATCATTTTTGTTTATTACTATAACCAATTTGATTGGGAATTTTTTAGTTTAGTTTAGATTGATTTTATTATTTTAAAAAATGTATTCAAATTTATATGAACCAATTGAATTTTTATTATCTTTAACTTATGGTTTTTTTCATATATTTGAATCATTTCATGTATTATAAATGTTTTTAGTATTTTTTTTGTATTTTAGTTAATTACTTTTACAACTATGAATAAAAATGTGATTATATTAGTTTAGTTTTTATTAAATAATTTTCCAATTTTTATTTCTATATATATATATATATAACAATTGTATTTTTATAATATTTTACAATTTTTTTATTAATTTGATTTATAGGATAATTTAAATCCAAATATATGATTCACCTATATCATTAAGGGTCGAAACTATTCATAATTCCATTGAAGATCCTCCTCATCCTTCTGTATTGGAGGATTTTACTTCTACATAGATAGAGAAGGATTTTAGGATTGTTAAATGAGGCAGAAGACATTTAACTATATCATAACCTACTCATATTTAAGACCAAAATATATCTTTTTATTTTGAAGATAATGTAAATAACAGGGATCTAAATTTGAACAATTTAAGAGTTAAGTTGTAAAGAAGGATTCAATGAATGTAATCATTATTATTTTTGATTACAGAAGTGTATAAAAGATGACAGTAGTTCAGTTATGGGAGATAATTTTGATTAGCTAATTTTTAATTATTTTACTTACCATGAAATTTTTTTACTAACAGACATCAACTTTTTTCCTTATCATCAGATGAAATATGATATACCTAATAATAAAGATGTTAAGAAGAAATTTTTATAATTTTCGAGTTGGAGATGGATGGATTTTAAACTAACCCAAATTTATAATTTCAATTTTGGTTTAAGAATAAAATTAAAATCCATTTGATATATATCATTTTCTAGATGAAGATATATAAAATAAATTTATTTTAGGTAGAAATGAAGAATAATTTCTTTCTAGGTTTAATGTTATATTTTTGAATAGTTTTTTTATAATGACTAAAAACTATTATCTTACGATTTTACCATTAATTAACATAAAATAAATTTATTTCACTAGGAGTTCCGATAAAAAAAATGAATACTGTAAGAACTCGGGTTTTTAAAACGGGTCAAAATACCGACCCTGTTTGAATTTTTGACTGGTTTCTGAGGAAACTGGAGAGAATGGGAAGTTCCTAGAAATTTCTAGACTACACGCCGTGTACCTTGAAGTACACTCCGTGTATATGTTATGTGATTTTCGACCATGTGCTCGCCAAGTACCTGCCATGTGATGACCGTGTAGAAATTTCTTACTACACAACGTGTAGTTTTAAACACACCGTGTACCCCCAACCATGTGGTGGCCATACATGGCGTGTAGGCCTGTTGGCCGGGTAGAACCAGGTACACACCATATTCCCCTTGGACATGCCATGTAGTCTAGATGTGTATGAGGGTTATACATGGTGTGTGGGTAAGTCGGAAAGGAAGAGAAGAGAAACCAAGTACACACCGTGTATGCATGTTGGCAGGTCTGGAAAGTAAGGCGGAGAAATTCAGCAATCTTATGAATAGTTAAATGACCTACATGACGTGTATTCATGAAGTACAGGCTGTGTACTTTCTTTTTTTTTTCTTGTTAAAATGGGAAGTAGAATCATATTCAGCAAGAACCTCAATTTTGTCACCTGGTTCCACGAACCAAGCCATCCAGAGCTCTTTTCCTCTCCCAATCATCCGTACGAGACCCGATTCAAACTCCGATTGATGCGTTGGAACCCCCTCGGTAAGGCCTCAATTCCACTTGGGCTGTTTTGTTTGATTTTCTTTCTAGAATGAGTTATAGGGGTTTGATCGGTTTTGAATCTTTTGTAGATTTATCGTGTTTTAGACCGAATTGGCGACTATTAACGGAGGAGTAGCATTGTACGAGTTACAGGTAGGTGGGTCATACCTCATTTTGTGTTTTCATGGTAGTTTGGGTGAGGTGGCCTTCGTTGCATTTTCAGGTATTTAAATTGGGACCCGTTTTATCTTCTCTTTCATATCGAATTTCTTGTTGGACCTATGGGATGACTTTAGGTAAGGCATGTTACCAGTTTTCATGAGCGGGGCCGGGTGAGGGGTTTCTTCTCATCGGGGAATTTTGGCCGGGGAATGCCAAAATGGTTTTAATGGAAATATTAATGTGTTAAACTTTTGAGTTTAATTTATTAATCCTGCTATAAGTTGTTAGAGGCATTCAAGACCTCGGTGATATTGTTCGATAGCCTTTGGGCTGGGGCAATTAAACTGTTTAAATTGTTTTTTCTATTATGAGTTCTGTTGAATTTTATATATATTCAATTGATGAATTTCACATTTTGGACCCTTTGGGTTGTCTTGGGCTTGGCCCGGTTACGCTTGAGTGATTCTGATCACAGGTTGGGCTTGGCCTAGGTTACTTTGGGTGGTTTTGACCATGGGATTGGGCATCATGGACGTCAGCTTGAGGTAGTACAACTGTCAGGTTGGGCATGGACTAGGTTACTAGGATGTCGATGCCATCAGACTTGAGCGGCATGGTCACAGGGACATGAGGTGTCAGATGTGTTGGTGGCTTAGGTGTTATTTTGGTGATTACCGCTCACCCGGGACTTTGAGTAGTGTGAACACAGAGATATTCCATGATGAGGTGGTTTTGACAACTCGTGTGGGTAGAGGCCCTCGTAGTTGTGGTTATGTATTTTGATTGGGGGTGCTTGCCATAGAAAGACACATGGGAGATGAGGAGCCTTCAGGGGATACCATTGAGACTATCGGGTTGGGTGATGAGGCTCGCCGTGATTTGAGGGCAGACATCGCTGTCCCTCTGAGTTATCCTTGGGCATGCCTTTGGGACATCGGTACTTGAGTCACGAGGTGTCAGGAGGCACATGGTGCAGGGTTACTATTCTTGGGTGTGCCTTCGGGGCGTCGGTACTTGAGACACAAAGTGTCAGGGGGTGCATATTGCCGAGTGATTTGGAAGATATTCCGACGTTGGCTGAAGCAGGTGACACTCCATGGTAGCTACTTAGCATTATAGGAGTTAGTGTTTATTTGTGCATTGTACTACTTATAGTTTTAATTTCACTTGCATGAATGGTTAATCACATATATTTGGTACACACCGTTGGGTCGTATCCTACTGATATTTGTCTCACACCTTGCACGGCCCCTTCGGGATGCGTGTAGACATTATGGATTTACATAAATAACTCATTATAATATTCTTATCTATACTCCTAATGTATTTTATAATTTATATTCCCTTTTCCTTTATTTGGGCCCCATTATATTGTTTATTTCTAGTTATGGTTCAATCTCTATTGAGCCTGAAGACTCAACTCATAATTTTTGAATTTTTATAGCTATCAGTTTCTCTTCCAATAAGGATAATGTAAATGAGATAATCTATAAGGGTATTTGTAATGACCCAGACCCAACCAGCCACCCGAACAGTGCCAAAAGGGACGGGTGTTACTAACTTAGGCGCACCTCCCCGAACGCCAAAGGCTGCCGACTAGCAGTGAGGGTCTGTTAGGTATAGTGGGGAGGCTATACCCTCTCGGAGGATCATAATAAGGGTACTGGTCCGTGTATAAAAATAGAGATGCAGCAGAATGAAAGACTCAGTAGAATCAAACTAGACCCATAGAGAAGAAGCATAACCGATATAGATACACAGTGGAAGCAATAAATATAAACAACAACAATAGAAATTAAATGGAACAACATGCTGAATATCACAACAACAACTACTGTCAACAACCAACATGCATCTGTAGTAAGTCATACATATCAATTTATAACGGGGCCAATGGATAACAAATAGTTACTTCATAATAAAGTAAACATGCTGATAAAGAAATGAAAAAAAACCAAGTGACCCCAGCTAGGTATGACCTCAAGGTCCATACCATCTCCATGCAACATCTAACACAGCCCAACTCTTGAATCTAGACTCTTTACTGCATGTAAATCCATAAAGTCTACACGCGTCCCAAAGGGCCCGTGCAGGGTGTGAGACGAATCTCAGTAGGATACCAACCAATGGTGCGTACCAAATATATGTGTTTAAGAAGACATGAAAGTGTAAGGAAAACTATAAGCAGTACAATGCAAAAATAAACACTAACTCTTCTGGTGCTCAGTAGCCACCATGGAGTGTCACCTCCTTCAGCCAACAACAGAATCTCTGCCAAGTAACCCAGCAATATGCACCCTCTAACACCGCGTGTCTCAAGTACCGACATCCCAAAGGCACGCCCAAGAATATTAACCTGACATCATGTGCCTCCTGACACCTCGTGACTCAAGTACTGACGTCCCAAAGGCATGCCCAAGGATAACCCGAAGGAACAGTGATGTATACCCCCAAATCACGGCGAGCCTCAACCCCCAACCCGATAGTCTCAATGCTATCCCCTAAAGGCTCCTCACCTCCCACGTGGCTTTCTATGGAAAGCACCCCCAACCAAAATACCTTTCTGAAACTATGGGGGCGTCTACCCACAAGATTGGTCAAAACCACCTCATCACGGAGTATCTCTATTTTCACACTAATCAAAGTCCCGGGTGAGAGGTAATCACCAAAATAGTACATAAGCCACCAACACATCTGACACCTCGTGTCCCTTGGACCATGCCACTCAAATCTGATGGCATTGACATCCTAGTAACTTAGGCCATGCCCAACCTGACAGTTGTACTGCCTCAAGCCGATGTCCATGAGGCCCAATCCTATGATCAAAACCACCCAAAGTAACTCTGGCCAAGCCCAACCTATGATAAGCATCACTCAAGCATAACCGAGCCAAGCCCAACACAACCCAAAGGGTCCAGCATGTGTAATTCATCAATTGCATATATATCAAATTCAACAAAACTCATAATAGGCAAAATAATTTAAACAGTTAAATTTCCCCAGCCCAATGACTATCGAACAACAGCACCAAGGTCTTGAATGCCTCTAAAAACTTATAGAAGGCTTAATAAATTAAACTAAACAGTTTAACACATTAATATTTCAAATAAAACCATTTTGGCATTCCCCGACCAAAATTCCCCGATGAGCAATGACCCCTCACCCTACCCCGCTCATGAAAATTGGTAACAGGGCATACACAAAGGCATCCCATAGGCCCAACAAGCAATTCAATATGAAACCTCAGATAAAACGGGTCCCGCTCAAAATACCCGAAAACACGTCGAAGGCCACGTCACTCAAACAACCATGAAAACAAAAAATGATGTATGAACCACCTACTTGAGACATGTACAATGCTACTCCTCTGGTAACAGCCGCCAATTCGGTCTAAAACGCAGAAAATCTAAAAAATATTCAAAACCACTGAAACCCCTATAACTTGTTCTAGAACAAAAACCAAACAAAATGGACTAAAAGGAATCGACGCATTAGAGAGGGGGTTCCAACACATCGATTAGAGTTCGAATAGGGTCCCGGATGAATGATCGGTAGAAGAAAAGAGCTCCGGCTGGCTTGGTTCGTGAAACTGAGCGACAAAATTGAGGTTCTACCTCAATACGAGGCTACTTCCCATTTTAACGAAAAAAAGAAAGTACACTGTGTGTACTTCCTGACTACACGTCGTGTAGGTCATTTAACTATTCATAAGATGACTGAATTCCACTGTCTTACTTTCTAGACCTGCCGACATGCGTACACGGCGTGTACCTATGGGTACACGGTGTGTACTTGGTTTCTTTATCTTCCTCGAAGACTTACCCACACGCCATTTATATCCCTCATACACGGCTAGACTACACGACGTGTCCAAGGGGAAGACGACGTGTACCTGGTTCTACCCGACCAACAGGGCTACACGCCATGTATGGCCACCACACGGTTAGGGGTACATGGTGTGTTTAAAACTACACACTGTGTAATAAGAAATTTCTACACAGTCATCACACAACATGTACCTGGTGAGAAGATGACATACACTCTCTTAACATATACACGACTTGTACTTAAAGGTACATGGCATGTAGTCTGGAAATTTCCAGAAACTTCCCATTTTCTCCAGTTTCCTCAGAAACCAGTCAAAAATTCAAACAGGGTCAGGATTTTGACATGATCTAAAAACCCAGGTTTTTGCAATCTCCCCACCTTAACATATCTCATCCCAAATCTATTAGATGAATCCTAGAGACAACACCGTACATACCACCCGGATCAAAGTAACCCAGACTTCCCCCGTCTCAAAGCTTCCAGCTAAATTTCTCAAGGGGGCTCCCCACCTTAGGAATCGCCTAACCTGGCCTCAACCGAACTAATCTCAAAGCAACCAACATGTTAGGTCCAACATGTAATGACCCAAAGTCATACCATAGGTCCAACATGTAATGACCCGGACCCGGACAGCCACCCGAAAAATGCCAAATGGGTCGGGTGTTACTACCTTAGGCACACCTCCCCGAATGCCAAAGGCTACTGACTAGCAGCGACAGTCTCCTAGGTATAGTGGGGATGTTATACCCTCTCGGAGGATCATAATAAGGGTACTGGTCCATTTATAAAAATAATGATGCAGCGGAATGAAAGACTCATCAAACTCAAACCAGACCCGCAGAGCGGAAGCATAACCGATATAGATAAATAGAGGAAGAAATAAATATAAACAACAGTAGCAGAAAATAAACAGAACAACATGAGGAATATCACGACAACTACTACTGTAAACAACCAACATGCATCCATATCAAGTCATACATATCAATTTATAATGGTGCCAATGGCTAACCAACAGTTGCTTCATAATAAAGTAAACATGATAATAAATATAGGAAAACAAAACCAAGTGACCCTAGCTAGGTATGACCTCAAGGTCCGTACCATCTCTATGAAAATTCTAACGCAGCCTAGCTCTTGAAGCTGGCCTCTTTCCTGCATGAAAATCCTTAAATTCTAAACGCGTCCCGAAGGGCCCGTGCAGGGTGTGAGACAAATCTTAGTAGGGTACCACCCAACGGTGCATACCAAATATATGTGTTTAAGTAGTCATGCAAGTGTAAGGAAAACCATAAGTAGTAAAATTCACAAATAAACACTAACTCCTCTGGTGCTTGGAAACCACCATGGAGTGTCACCTACTTCGGCCAACGCCAGAATCTCTTCCAAGTAACCCGACAACATGCGCCCCATGACACCGCGTGTCCCAAGTACCAACGTCCCGAAGGTATGCCCAAAAATAGTAACCCAACACCATGTGCCTCCTGAAACCTCGTGACTCACGTACCGACGTCCCGAAGGCACGACCAAGGATAACCTAGAGGAACATCGATGTCTGCACTAAAATCCCGGTGAGCCTCAGCCCCTACCCAATAGTCTCAATTCTATCCCCTGAAGTCTCCTCACCTCCCACGTGGCTTTATATGGAAAGCACCCCAACCAAAATACCTAACCGCAAATACGGGGGCCTCTACCCACACGAGTGGTCAAAACCACCTCATCACAGAGTATCTCTGTGTGCACACTACTCAAAGTCCCGGGTAAGCTGTAATCACCAAAATGGCACCTAATCCACCAACATATCTGACACCTCGTGTCCCTGCGACCATGCCCCTCTAGTTTTATGGCATCACCATCCTAGTAACCCGGGCCATGCCCAACCTAACAGTTGTACGGCCTCAAGCGACGTCCATGACACCCAATCCCATGGTCAAAACCACCCAATGTAACCTAGGCCAAGAACAACCTATGATCAGTATCACTCAAGCCTAACCGGGCCAAGACCAACACAACCCAAAGGGTCCAACATGTGAAATTCAGTAATTGCATATATATAAAATTCAACAGAACTCATAATAGGCAAAAAAATTTAAACAGTTGAATTTCCACAACCCAGCGGCTATCGAACAACAACACCGAGGTCTTGAATGCCTCTAACAACTTATAGAAGGCTTAATAAATTAAACTCAACAGTTTAACACATTAATATTTCAATTAAAACCATTTTTGAATTACCCAGCCAAAATGCCCTGATGACAAACGACCCCTCACTTTGTCCCTCTCACACAAACTGCTAACATGGCATACCCTAAGGCATCACAAAGGTCCAACAAACAATTAAATACGAAACAAAAAATAAAACGGGTCCCGCTCAAAATTCCCGAAAACGCGCTGAATGATATGTCTCCCAAACAACCACGAAAACAGAAAATGAGGTATGCACCACCTACCTCAGACTTGTATGATGCTACTGCTCTAGTAACAACTTCCAATTCAGTCTAAAACACGGTAAATCTATAAAAGATTCAAAACCAATCAAACAACTATAACTCATTCTAGAACAAAAATCAAACAAAACGGCCCAAGTGGAATTGAGGCCTTATGGAGGGGGTTCCAATGCATCGATCATAGTTTGAATCAGGTCTCAGACGGACGATCGGGAGAAGAAAAGAGCTCCGACCAGCTTGGTTCGTGAAACCGGGCGAAAAAATTGAGGTTCTGCCTCAATACGAGGTTACTGCCCGTTTAAATGAAAAAAATAAAGTACACGGTGTGTACATCATGACTACATGCCATGTAGGTCATTTAACTGTTCATAAGATGTCTGAATTCTTCCACCTTAATTCCCAGACCATCCGACATGCGTACAGGGCGTGTACCTATGGGTACACTGTGTGTACTTGGTTTCTCTGCTCTTCCTCTCCAACTTACCCACACACCATGTATATCCCTCAAACATGTCTAGAATACACGGCGTGTCCATGGGGAACACGGTGTGTACCTGGTTCTACCAGGCCAATATGCCTACACGCCATGTATGGCCACCACACTATCGGGGGTACATGGTGTGTTTAAAACTACATGTCGTGTAGTAAGAAATATATACACATTCATCACCCAACATGTACTTGGCGAGCACACGGCCGACACTCACTTAACATATAAACAGCGTGTACTGAAAGGTACACGACATGTAGTCTGAAAATTTCCAGAAAATTCCCATTTTCTCCAGTTTCCTCAAAAACCAGTCAAAAATTCAAACAGGGTCGAGATTTTGACCCATTCTAAAAACATGAGTTCTTACAATCTTCCCACCTTAACATAGCTCATACCCGAGCTATCAGATGAAACCCAGAGATGGAACCGTATATACTACCCTGATCAAAGTAACGCAGACTTCCCCAGTCTCAAATGTTCCGACTAAATTACTTAACGGGGCCCCCACATTAGGAATCACATAACCCGGTCTCAACCCAAATAAACTCAAAGAAAACAAGGTTTACTAACCTGTTTTCCAGACGCATAGTCCTTCCATGACGCATCATCACCCCTACGCCACATTGGTGCTCCTGTGTCATTCCCGGCACCGAACGTATTTCGTACCGCATTGGTGTCTGCCTCTACGAGGTACTAGTTCTTGGAACCTCAAGTAACCTGTATCCTCGATGCCCTGGTTCCCACGACACCTCATGTAACTTGCATCCTCGATGCCCCGATTCCACGCATCTCATACATACATATATATAGACTATATAACACACCTGATATGGTTCCAATCCCACTAAATAGCATCTAGTTAGTCCACATAGATCCTGTGCACCACATGCACTCAAAACAGACATACCTCTATAGGTCGTGCCAAAAAGGAAACATGGAGATCACGACCACACCATTGTGTACCTCTAACGGTCATCGGCTCACCAGCCTGCTCAGCCTCTGGCAGCTCCACGACGTGCACCTGGCCTGACATACGGATTCCTAATGCCTGACCTCCCTGCGGTGTTGTTCCAGTCACCGGCCACTGAGCCCTCAGCTGGGTCCCACCGTCTCTGTCATGACCTCCACGCACAGCTAAACCTTGACTACCCTCTCCGGGTACCAAACCTAAACAAACTCCAGATGCTACAGTCTGTACTGGTCCCTGCCTGCCGGCTATCTGAGAAGGATTCCTTAAAAACCTCTCCAGATGCTCGTCCTGTCCACATGCCCGACACTCCTTAAGAGGCCTATCACACTGAGCCCGAACAAGTCTCGGATGTCCACACTGAAAGAAAATCACCAAAGAACTACAATGAGGTGGTCTAATTGAATCCCTATCCTAACTGACCTGCTGGAACTCATCCCATCCTCGCTTCCTGCTATCCAAACCATCACCTTAAGTTATCGCCCTACCTAAGTGATACTTCTCTCTCTCGTTGCCCTCAGCTATGAGAACCTGATTCACCACCTCAGAGAAGGAACACATCCTGAAGTTGTTCACCTGGACCTGAATGGCGTGTCGTAAGCCATCCTCGAAGGGCCTCACCCTAGCAGTGTCATCGCTCACCATACCAAGTAAAAACTGAGACAACTCTATGAAAGTAGCTGTATAGTCCATGACAGACATGTCTCCCTGCTGAAGACTCAATAACTTCTGATCTCTCTCTGGCCTCAGTGTCTCCGGGTAGAAGTGCTCAAAGAACATGTCCTTGAAGTCCTTACATGCCAGTCCCTCGTTCTTACGAGCCTGAACCTATATGTCCCACCAACACTACGCCAGTCCTCTCAGCATGTACGTCTCTAGCTTGACCCTCCCCCTGGAGGCGTCTCGAGCTGCTCGAAGATCATCTTCATACTCTCTATCCACTTCTCTGCCGCCTGCGGACCACCATCACCCTGGAAAAGTGGCGGGTGCTGTGACTGGAACTTCCATGTCAGATACGCCATAGAAGACTCTTTACCCTCCGTACCTTTGTCGATCCCCTGCAAGACATATACCAGGCTAGCTCGGAGCTGCTCGTCACGAAAAGGTCTGAATGCTGCCAAACCCGGCTGTTGTCCTTCCTGCATTGAATCCTGGACCTGCTCCTATCCCTGAGCCTGTCCCTGTGGCTTGTGCTCTACCTGTACTAAATCCTGAACCTGATCCTGCGGCACTGTATCATCTCCTTAGTAATGCGGAACGAGCGGGGTGGGTCGACACTGTCCAAGCCCACACGGGTTTAAGCCCACATGGGTTTTTCCAAACAATCCCACATACAATACAGAAAAATAAGTTCAAGCCCGCCCCATCCCACATAAGCCCACAGGTAGCCCACGAGTAGCCCGTGATCTTGTTTTCATTTTTTTTTAATTATTAATAATTGTCATTTAAATATTATATTTTTTCTACAATATTTTGAGACTTTTATGTGATGCATGATGCACATGTCATGCGCACCGTTCATGCAGGTTGGGTGAGGCAAGGGGATGCATCATCATGCGTGGCATGTTTATTTCCCGTGGCATGTTTCCATCATGTAACATGCATGCATGCCACATGAATTGATTTCCCACATGCCCCATGCATTGATAATTGTAGGTTTCATTGGTTTCCAACATGCCGCATGGATCAACCAGCATGCCGCATATGTGTTGATTTCCCAGGTGGCCAGGCATGTTTCTAGGTTTGTTTGCAGTTTTCCCAAGCCAGGCGTGCGTGTGTTTTCAGTTTCCCAGGCCTGTTTCCAGTTTCCCAGACCAGGCGTGGTCAGTATGCAGCATGGATTGGTTTCCCATGAAATTAATATAAATTGTATATTTTTTTTAAAAAAAATGGAAATGCATGCTGTAGAAAAAAAAAGAATACCTTGTAAATTATTTTGAGTTAATTAATATGAGAAAAAGCAATACTTTGAGTTAATTAATATGAGAAAAATCATACCTTGTAAAATATTTTTATTTTAAAAAACAAGCCCATGTGCCTGCCCACACCCGCATGGGCTCCCCCGCATAAGCCCGCACCTACACGGGCTTAGCACGCTTAGGCCCGTACTTTAAACGGTCATATTTTTTTGGCCCGCCCCGCCCCGTATCCGCCTCGTATTTGCAAAGCCCGCAGGCCACGAGCCCGTTTTTCATTGCTACATCTCCTGCCTGACGCTCCATCGAGTCGTGAAGGAGTAACCCGATGAATACCATAAATGGTCAGACATCCCATATATATATATATATCAATATATTCTACGCAGATAAGGAAAGCAGTAAAGAGGCAGTGTATAACAACTACCCTTACTCTCCCATATCGCAACCCGTGCCCTCGGCATCCCGACCTCACAGCCTCCTTACCCTCCCTTAATAGAGCAAAGTATCAATAGTACCTCGGGTCCTGCCCATCCTGACAACTCACATTGCCTCAAACTGACGACCGAGTCGCCCAATCCTGACAGTTACACTGCCTCATCCATAGTACATGCCTACTCTCATAAGAGCTAGACCCAAATACCCAACCACATGCAACTTATAATGTTTACAAATCATGGCACAACACATTGCAATATACAAGAAATTATATCATGAATTTAACCTTTTACATTTTAAAGCATATAAAGCATGAAATTGATATTTCCTTCAGATGGAATTATCACTTCATAAAGCATATGTGAAATTATGAAATTAAAATACCCTAAAATGTGCCTATCAAAAGCCAAGCAACCAAGCCATTCCATACCGGGCCAAGGTCCAATTCTCCCTTACCGCACCGGGTCAAGGGTCACATATTAAAATCAATAACATCACACTACAAGTGAGCTACCAAGGTGGAAATCATATAAACCGTAATCTGAGTGAAAAGAAAACAGAAATTCCCACCCAAGGTAACTTGGTCCATCCCTCATACCTAGGGCTGTAAGCACCCAAGAACAAGCTAGAAACCCAGTTACAGTAACATATTATCTCCAGTCTACCATATACTAAATAGTAAAACCAGTAGAATGAAAAGAGAAGTCTCAATCTCATTAGTAGCCAGCAAAACACTGCTACTAAATATATGTCAAGAACTCCTCTGATACCACTTTGTAACGACCCGGACCTGTCCAGCCACCTGAACAATTCCAAAAAGGTCTGGTGTTACTACCTTAGATGCACCTCCCTGAATGCCAAAGGCTGCCGACTAGCTGCGAGGGTCTGTTAGGTATAGTAGGGAGGATATACCCTCTCGGAGGATCAGAATAAGGGTACTGGTCCGTGTATAAAAATAAATATGTAGCAGAATGAAAGACTTAGCAGACTCAAACTAGACCCGCAGAGCAGAAGCATAACCAATATAGATAAACAGCGGAAGCCATAAATATAAACAACAGCAGCAGAAAGTCAACAGAACAACATGATGAATATCACAACAACTACTACTGTAAACAAACAACATGCATCCATAGCAAGTCATACATATCAATTTATAACGGTGCCAATGGCTGACCAACAGTTTCTTCATAATAAAGTAAGCATGCTGATAAATAAAGGAAAAAAAACCAAGGGACCCCTGCTAGGTATGACCTCAAGGTCCATACCATCTCCATGAAAAAACTAATGCAGCCCAACTCTTGAATCTGGCCTCTTTCCTACATGTAAATCCATAATGTCTACATGCATCCCGAAGGGCCCGTGTAGGGTGTGAGACAAATATCAGTAGGATACGACCCAACAGTGCGTACCAAATATACGTGTTTAACCAGTCATGCAAGTGAAAGGAAAACTATAAGAAGTAAAATGAACAAGTAAAAACTAACTCCTCTTATGCTCAGTATCCACCATGGAGTGTCACCTGCTTCAGCCAACACTAGAATCTCTGCCAAATAACCCAGCAACATGCGCCCGCTGACACCGTGTGTCTCAAGTACCGACGTCCCGAAGGCACACCCAAGAATAGTAACCCTGCACCATGTGCCTCCTGACACCTCCAGACTCAAGTACCGACATCCCAAAGGCATTCCCAAGGATAAACCAGAGGAACAACAATGTCTGCCCTCAAATCACGGCGAGCCTCATCACCCAACCCGATAGTCTCAATGCTATCCCCTGAAGTCTCCTCATCTCCCATGTGGATTTATATGACAATCACCCCCAACCAAAATAATATATGAGGACATGAAGTGAATTTATAAATAAAAAAAATTATTTGTCCATTCTACAACTTCCTTAAGAGAGGATTTATATAAAGGAAAAATGATGCTTTATAATCTAAAGCTCAAGATATGGGTGAGATAATGGAGGATATGATTATAAATTTAGTACAGTCGATATTGGATGGTATATGGAGAGTATTTTAGGATTCATATCCCATTCTTCCACCTCTTATTGCATATTCCACTCCACTATATTCACCTATATATCCCAATCATACACCTCCTCCTCTACATATTCCCATATATTATAAGTTATATGTTGAGGATCCTCGGTAACATATTATAGTATATGGGATCATACATTACATTGGGGATACCCTAAATCATCAAAAGACAGAGATAAATCAACATTGGGTAATACTACAAGATATCATTGAAGCATCATCTAGAGTACCATTACCTTCATATGAGGTTTCTATAGTTGAAAAAATATGCTGGACATTTTTTCTATGTCCATCTAGAATTTTATAACAACTTACCATTGAGGTATGTATATATTATAACCATTATTTCATAGTGGTGTAAAATTAATTTTAATATATATATATATATATATATATATATATAAAGAAATACTTTAATGGTAGAGGAATTTTATATAGAAATAAATAAAATGTCAAGGCCCCATAGACTAGGTATATTACTTTTCTTGAAAGAACTTCTAAACTATCAACATATGTCTTTATATTTTCAGATATTTATAAGATTCCAAAGGAGTTAGATATTTTTGGGTGAAATATGATTGTGATGATTTATATGTGAGATATCATGGAGCATGTAACTTTAGAAATGATTGGCCTCAAAGTGATATAGGCCTTTTCTATATAATCCAATTATTATATTTCTCTCAATTACATCAATTTTATTGAACTAAATTAATACTTATTTATTTTTTATTTTATATATTTATAAACTCTTCATTAAGTATGATACAACATCAGTTTATGGATTCTAGGACAAAAAATCTAGGTTTCTACAAAATAATGTATTGAAGGATGATGAAATAAAAATATATATTTTTAAAATATTTCAAAATGACATAATCTGGTGTTAGATACTTCATTATATAGATAGGTATGAAACATATATTTCATAAACTATTGTTTCTCTTAATTAAATCACTACCTGTATTATATTTATATATATTAGTGTCCATTTGATATCATGGGTTTTTTCCAAAAGAAAATAAAAATTATTAGTTATGATCCATACATGGTGACATGTGAGAAAACATTAAAGAAGTATTAGAGATTTTTGTTTCATTTTCAAACATTTATATATTATAATGATATTAAATTTTATTTCATACATATTATTTTAAAATTGGGCATGATATTACTATAGACAGTTTATAGGAAAGAGGAAATCAAAGATAAAATATGTGTGTACAAAGGTTACTTTGTTTATAATTATTATAATTTAGTAGATACTTAAATTGTGTTCTTTTTCAATTGAAAACTTCATTTCAAATAGAATTTTCATCACCAAGGAGTAAAAGAATATGGATATTAAGATATGATATTTATGTTTGAAATAATTTAAATTGGGATAATTATAAAATTATATAATGTTAAATTTTCATATAAACATTTTTTATTTATCTTATAATTATATTGAAAATACATATTAAATACTTATACATTTAGTTTTTAGATTATTGATGAATATATCCCTTATATTGGAAAGGATTTAAATCATATATGAGAATTTTGGGTGTATTATTTTAAAAATTTGATTCAGATTTATTTTATATCTATTTTTAGTATATATTTTGTATATTAAATTTAGAATTGTAAACTTATTGTAATTAAAAAAATGTTTTTATGTAAATATTTTTTATTAACTTGTATTGGTTCTATTATTTCCTACTCTTTTTCATTATTGGATTTTTTGTATTTACAAGTTTCACGAAATATTTTTTTATTTTTTAAAACCATTATTTTATATAAGTTATTTTAATTAACCTATGTAAAAGAAATTATTTTATGTTGGTTATTTAATAATATATGTAAAAAATGATCAATTTTATTATTTTTAAGGATTTTCTATAGTGGTTTTTATAATAACTTAAATGGGAAATATTTTTTATGTATTTTAAAAGTAGGGATGTCAAAAAAATATTTACAATGACTCTTACCACATCATTTATTATTAACCTATTCTAAGAAATAGAAATAAAAAACATGGGAGGCCCTTTTTTTTTACTAGTGAGATCAAATATATATCATAAAAAACTATGGATCTCCCCTAAAATGATCAAAAAATCACTAATTTTAGGTAAAGTATATCATTTCTTGATGGTTACCCGGTTCAACCTAAAATAATCAACACATAACTAAAAACTCCCACCATATTTCATCATAAAAAACACAAAATCACCCAAGGAGATACACTTTACCAGATTAATCCCTTAGTCTCATGATCCTCCAACCATGTCTTTAACTCTCATAGCTAAGTTGGATCCGTACAGTAGCGAAGAAAAGTAATTGGCTTGGTACCCATAATAAAGTAAAACAAAAACTTCACCTTTTTCCTTGGAGGTAATGACATGAAATCATCATGAAAAACGTCCTAATACCTATCAACCATATAAAGAAAAATAAAACTTGTGACACCCTCATCCAACTTAATGTACATTCCTACAAGTTGAGATGTGATATTTCTTAACTATCTCAAATCAATACCTACCCTGGGGGATTGATAATCAACCTCCCCCAAAAAGACACATTACTCATCACAAAAAGGATAGAATGTCACATATTTCCAATAGTAGTCAATATACACCCAAAATTGTGTCAACCAAACCATTATGGTAATCACATTAAAACCCCTCATCTCCCTAATAAATAAATTCTAGATAAAAATACATAAAATAATTAAATAGTAAAATCTAGCTTGATACTAGAGAATCATACATAAAATAATAATATACACCAGAATCAAACATCACACTATCCATGGAAGAGGTATCCAACATCATACCTCTCACTATCGAAGAACCCTCACTTAGATCCCCTGGTTCCTTCTCAAATACAAAAAAATACCAATAAAAAACTAAAACCCCACCCCGAGGCTATATAATTCCACTAAATTGAATTACCTCACCAGTCCTACCCTTGAGAAAATTTACCACCATATTGAACTTACTTACCAGATGAAATTTGGATCATACTCTACTTTATAGAAGTATCACATTCTTGTGATGCCTAAGGAGAAGCAAAAAATAGTATCCACTACCTATAAAAACCTACTGATAGAACTTTAAAATATGAACCATCTTTCTACATTATTTACAATATATACTCTTATAAGAAAAAACTGACCAGGTATATCCTTCCTTTCCACACTGAAAGAATACAACTAGTTCCCTACATCTTGATGAAGTATATCAAATGGTCATTCTTTGAACACCTAAATATATTCTCTATATATAAAAATAATCACACTTCCTCCATTTACCACTAACAGAGCTTCCTAATCCCACTAACATCATCTTATCCTCCTCATGGTCCTTATCATCTATACATGACCTTTTAACCACCTCTATGAAGGTAGGAAAATAAATGAGGCCAACAATATAATCGATCTCCATCCTCAACCCATATTCAAAACCACAAGCCTTAGAAAGTTCATCTCCTCAAAAGGTAGGATAAAACTAAAGAAAATTCATGAAACTATAATTATAATCAAGAATTAATATACTTTATTGATTAACTTAATTAAACTTCAACATTCTATACATCCTTAATGTTTGAGGATAAAACTTCTCAAAAAAGAGTGCATAGAAAGCCACATATGTTAACCCTTTAGTCCCCATCGCTTGAGTCAAGATTTACCACCAGTAGAAAGATTGTCCCGCAAGAATAAATGCAACCATATTAAACTTTTTTCTTTCTAGATCATTGATCAATTCAAATTTCTGATCCAAACCATTTAACCATTCTTGAGATCCTTGAGGTCCAGAATCTCCTTTGAAAATATGAGGGTGTTATGCTTGAAAATCATGATGTGAGTATGAAACTAAATCCACTACCTGGGATGGCCTTATCCCAATTACCTAGATAAATATAAATAATCCCACATAAATCTTCTTTTCCACTAGGTTCTTTGATTTAGCTACTAATGAATTATGCTATGCCTCCCCTTCCGTATTCCCCTCATTAGAGAACTCATTTTCTACATCCTTTTTCCTAGGATCCTCGACCTAACTCTTTAGTGGAATGATTCTATAAAATAATAAATAAAATCATTATAAAAGACAAAAAACAACATCAAACAATTAAATAAAAAACCACATCATCCATATCCTATATACCGACTATGATTCATGAATTGCAACCCACCCTAAAAATAGTGAGTATAAACCATCATATCCTCATTAAAATAAGGAAATATGATCCCATACTACCATGTAACTTGGACTTCCACTATGTTTGTTCTAGACAGGCACCCACACATTGGATTTGCACCATGTGAAGTCTCTTAGGCTTCACTATACCATAACCTAAATATCATAAATATATAGAAGGAATTCTCTAAGGAAATTTTGTAACATTCCACCCAGGTATGACCATGCTACTGATTTAAAATACCACATGACCAGCAGTTCATTCCCTAATCACCAGGGGATGGAAACTAGTTCCAATGGTCTAAAATACCTCTTAGAGAGTGGTTTTCCCTAGATTGGTTAGTCCTTTCAAATAAATTGATAATAAGTATAAAAACATCAATAAAAATATTAAAATAATTAAATCCACTAAAAAAGTTAAAAAATAATATCTCATCCGGACAAAAAATTCCATGAAGTCAACTTGGACAAAAGGTAAGTCATACATTTCAAAATATAATCACAATTGATTGAAAAATATGATGAAAGAAAATATATATTTATCGCTCCTATGTACCATTAAATACAATTAACTAATATAAAAAGTGTCTTTATACACCAAATCCTAGCTAAAGAGGCCCCTTTCCTTTACCAGAAAGGTCTTGTATGTGGTCTATATACACACGAGGTGTGTACATACAGTAAGTGAGAATATAATCCTCAGTAAAAACCATTGAAACCCCTACCAACCCAATGAGTTATTATGTGAATATATATATTTTATTATGATTATAAAGTGAATCATTTACTCTCAAATTTGTCATATAGAGATAAAGATTATATACAACCATATCACCAAAATAATTCATACCTTCTTTGGTTAATGTTAGTACTTGAGGACCAAGAAACATGCCTGTGGCTTATCATGGAATTCCAACCTCTCTAAATCCAATGATACACATGGAATAATTACATACAATGGATAACTAACCATAAAATAATATGAATCATACCCCCTATGTTTAGTCATTCTATATCATGAAATGTCACATAACTATCCCCTAATGTCTAGTTGTTCCATATCATGTCATAATATACATCTATCCCCTTGGTGTTGGCTATTCCATATCGATTCATATAATATCTTGACCCACTATAGGCCACCTATAAGTGATCATTTTAATAAACTGACATAGTACAATATATTTAGTGATAAAAAACTAACAAATAAATTCAAAACATGATATATTAATTTGATCTCATGAAAACTCATGTTTTCATTCTACCCCCTTACATAGTACGTACAATAAATATGAATGATAATTCCACATGTAGAATCAATGATCATAATTTTATTAATTAAATGAATTTTTAACCCACCATAATGTCTTAATCTCTCATATTTAAATACAAGGATAACCTTTTCCAAGTCAACTAACCCCTTTCCCATTTCAATTACCATTTTTATCTTTCTATCATCACTAAAAATCTTACCAAATACACAATTTAACCCCCAATGCATTAAGTTATCTCTCTAAGAAACCATGTTACCTTGTTATCTTTTAATTCCCCATTATCATACATGAAAATTATAATAATAGTACCAAAACCACCCCTTTTACACACTTAAAGGTGATAAATTTTCCCAAACACATGTCGATGAACCATAAACTCATTAAATAAATTTAATAGGAAAGGTTTGGAATTTATCACTTTTATTACCCCATCATTTCATAACTACATCCATATTTAACCATCTTAAATCACCACATTATAATTCAATTAATTTACATACTTCATATCAGTTTTTGATACACCAATTAATTAATTTTAACATGGTTTACCTTAATTCTGTCACTAATACAACACTTTAGGGTATCATTTACTATTCAAAAATTCATAATAAATTCACTTTTGAATAATTAGACTAGTTTTTAAACAAAGAAACATAATAAAAATATTTAATTAACTGAAAACCAAAATTTTACATATAAACCCTTGTTGAAAGACATGGGAGAGAAATAGGTCACCTACTAAAATTAAGATATGTACTCCACACATATCTAGAAACTATAAGAACACAAAAATTATAGATTTTAGTGAACTAGAAAAAAATATAATGATAATTATATATACACAATTATATAAAACTCATTATATTTTCATAAAAAAGGTAATATTCATAAATAATGTAATGAGATGAATCCAAAGAACCAATAATACTCAAATCTGAGCTCAAAAGAAGAAACAGTCAAATATTAAGGATGGAGAATAAATAGGAATATTTATCTCATAAAAATCATGTCAAATATCATCCAAATGATCCCCAAATAGAAGGGATACCAAATTAAAAAACAAATACTATGACTTCAAAAAGATAAATCATCCCCTCATTAAAAAATCCTAATTAGGCTATAGAAGGAACCCAGTCACCCTCTACTGGGTACTCAATGGTATCCTAGGTATTACATGGCCACATCATCTTCAATGGTTACTTGTTACCCCACATTAGGTACCCAATGGACCTGTAGTTACTCAATTATTCATGTTTCACCTCTAACTCTATTCAAAACTGGTTCACCACCACATGACCTCCAAAAAAACACCAAAATATCCAAAATTAAAACAAATTCATCTAAAATCTAAATAAGAAACACACCTTAATAGTTAGGTTCATTATAAACTCCCCACTATATTGATTATCATCCCCAAGAAGCATCATTTAGAATCCCCTTTGAATAGATATAACCATTAGGATCTTATCTAGGAATCTCATTCCTATTAATCCTATTATATACTTCTATAGGACTCATAAGAGGCACAACCTTTCCCATAAATTATTTTCACTATAATCAATAGTCTTCACCAACTTCTCCAAAATAAAATCATCCAACTATAGCTCCAAATCATCACACTAGAGCACGTGATAAGGATTTGGTTCATATTTCGTCTACCAAGACACATGAAAGACATCACACATAACATTATACTTTTATTGTAGATCTAATGTATTTGTAACTAAACCAACCCTATCCAAACTCACAAAATCATTCAATATACAATGAAGCCAAATTTCTTTGCTTACTAATTCTATGATGCCCTAATTCGGGCGAGACCTAAAGGAAAACATGATCACCAAACAAAAAATCAAAAGTATGATGCCTTTAGTTGAAATAATATTTCTATTTACTCTATATTGAAAAAATCTTTTTCCGAATAATCTACACATGATAAAATGTCTCTTACACCAATCTAGGTCAAACCACAGATGCTTATATAGATTCCATATATCAAAATGGAGTGTGACAAGGTCTACTATATAAATCCTAAAATGGTTCCATATAAATCAATTCTTGATAGCTATTGTTATTAACAAACACCACCAAAGGCACCAGATACTCCCACACAACACCAAATATAGGGAAACATGATTAGAACATATTTTCAAGGTTTTGGATGGCATGGTCAAACTAGTCATTCGTATGTGGATGACAAGATATACTAAACTTCACCCTGGAGACAAATTATTTTTTTATTCCTTTCCAAAAATCAAAATGTGAATCTCATTTCAAGATCTAAAAAAATATAAGAGGTATCCCATGAAGTCCTAATACCAAATTACAATAGTGCTTCCCAATATCTTCAACGGTATAAGTCTCATTAATTGGTAAGAAATAATAGTGTTTTGTCCAAAAATAAATAGAAACCCATAAAACATGTTTTTAATTCCACAAACTAAAAAATATAGTCATGAAATATATAATGATTTAATCATACTGATATTTGGGAATATGTAATTATTAAATCTCACATATTGGTCTCTAATTCTCATCATTAGGTTATTGATTGGTAAACCACTTTGAAAATAACTGTGACATATTTTGATTCATTTTTTGACACTTGAAGTTTTGTTGAAGACCAATTTACATCTTAGTCAATCCAGGTTGAACTAACCACTGATAAAAATGGAAGAACCTGATCACCCCAGGGAATATAATTCCTCTCATAGAAATACAATAAAATCATCTTATCCTTAATATAAATATTTACTTTGTAAACCTGACACTAAAAATATTAGTTGCGACACTCCTTCGCTTGTTCCACCAAGGAAAAGGTGAAAAAAGGGGTATAAATAACATGAACTTTATCCCCAGCCATATCAAGAGGCATCATTGAGATGATATTCATAAGCTACCACTCCTCTTTTAATTCCCAAATAACACCCACTTAGGACTTCCTACAAAAAACATCAGTGTAAACATTCACTTTCTAGGGTGTTTATATTAGCCCAAAGTCATTCTAAAAAAATACATGACCTTATTATCTACCTAACATTAAAATCGTTTTATTAAAATATGTGTTTCAAGATATTTTTTTTAGTGAATAACAAAAATTCATCACTAAAAAATAGTTCTATCAACTCTAAAGTGTATGTATAACTACCTCTAAATATAGATTATGAGTGGGGAAATTATTCTTGGTGTGGCCTAAGTTATTGATAACTATATGACACCAATAGAACCTATCTCATCAATGCACAAGAAAAACCACACCATAAGTATCACAACATGTCTCATATCATTTGTAAAGATATAATAAAGTGAGAATAAGTATTATTGTGAATATCTAATTTATATCAAAGAATGTGTCCCCACATTTTATCATGCCACTGAGACTTCATTCACTTTATAGATAGTGATATCATAACGATATACAAGTGAGATAATTCTTGAATTCATGAGGGAGTTCTTTCCATAGGCGAATCCTAACATTGGTTGGCATATTCCAACTATTGAAAATATTTTTTGGGGCATGATCATAAATAAAATAATAAAATAATTTTATTGTCAAATCCTATAACTCATAAATGGTAAGTGAGATTGGAAATATGAAAGTACCATTGAGCTTGTGGGGTTTTTTCCTTAGTCAAGGCCTAACCTCGACTGGCACGAGTTGAGAGTGGAAGTTAGTTTTTGTACATCAACACCATTAAAATATTTAACAAAAATATTTCCATTTGACTTTTCGCAATGACGCAAAGACACTGCAATGCAATGATGGGGCAACCCATTTCCTTTAATGAACGAAACAACATGACATTGATACAATAACTATGATCCAGAAATGATGAAATACATTTTTTCATTTAATGTCTTGGCAGTGGTACATGATTATATTGAAAATCCTAGAGAAATTACCCTAGATATTTGGAGAAGAAAAGTGTTGGAAAAAACTCTTGTTGGTGAACAAAGAATAATGACCAGATGGTGGATCGACGATCGAAGTTCGAATCAAGCGTAGAATGATTGATGAAAAATAATCACTAGATCCTTCTTCATCAGCGATCAATCCAATTCTAGGTAGAGGCTGTTATTTGATTCTGTTCTTCCCCGTTCATGGTTTTAGATGAAGAACTCAGATCAACCCATGAATAGGTTGACCCATGATTCGATCGTTCTTGTAGGAGGTTCTTATCTGCAGTATAGTTTTGGGAAATGAATTTCTACTTGATTTTTTTGATAAACCCTTTTAATGGGAATGTATTAACACTGTGATAAACGATGGTGGAGGTTCGTTCCTCAATTTGTTGTTTCGTTTTCCCCCTTCCCTTTGATTTGTGTTCTTTAAATTCTTCACGTTCTTCATGGGTTGAAGAATGGTTGATCGTTGTGCAACTGTTCTTGGAGCAACGATCCGAAATCATTGATCTAGAATAGACATGGCGCGAAGGTAGTGCGATGATGATGATTGTGGGTGGATCAAAGAGGTATGTGAGATTTCATCAATCGAGATCTTTCCATAGGAAGAGATCACAATGAATTTATGAGCCCACAACAGTGATGAGGGTGGCCCGAGGGATCCAAAAAAACTTCTAGATTAAAAAACAGACCACCAGAGCGACTCTAGTGGCCTGCGGAAACACCCTAGCACACTACGGTGGAAACAACAACCACATCCATGCCACTGTCCATGCGAAGGAGGCCGCAACCTCAGCCGTGGCATTGACTCAAACCCTTGGCACAAATCCGCATGCATGCTAATCTGGTGGTCGACAATGGATAGTCATGTTTCACGAAGGGGGATGCAGTGGCGGCTGCTATATCCCAGGTGAGCGCCGTCAGCCCACTTCGATGCAGGTCGGGCTGAAGCTGGCGCGCCGAGCCCAACCGGGAGGGAGGGGGTGGTAGCGGGCTGGACTCATAACCTAGTGGGATAGACTGGGCCTAGTCTGTCTGTTGTGGGCCCCAGGTTGGGCAATCTTGGGTCAGTCTGACTAGGTCATATAGAACCCAGACCCAAACAACCCCTTTTCACTCAAACACCCATAAATCTCAAATAGAGCATCTGTTTGAAGACCCCTCTATAGAGTTGGGACCCTTAAAATGATATTGTCCTTTTGAGATATGTTAAGTCAGTTTTTTAAAAGTTTTTAGACAACCTAATGGTTTGAGGATTAGTTTCTTCTGAAACAAACACACTTGAGTAGGAATCGGCGTGTTTCATAAAGGTTGAAACCCCACATCATGGGGTGCATGTTCACTTTATTTGGGTAGATTCCTCAGGGGGTGTGACTACCTTGAAGGACTTGGGTCTAGTTTCTCATATATATTCGAGAAGGTAGAGTAGGTACTCACTTGTGGGACCAGGGAGCAGTTCCTCTATTCATGGATTTAGTACTCCCCTATAGGACTAGGATGGGGGTCCTACTCATCTAATTTATATAGAGAAGGTACTCCCTTATTGGGTAGGGTTAAGGTCCTCTATGATTGGATTCATTACCCCCAAACTATTTGAGGGTGAAGGTCCTCCACACTTGATCAAATAGAGTCAGTACTCCCCTACCAGGTGGTGTGTGAGTCCTCTATGATAGGAGCTGGTTCTCCCCTGTCATACCAGGGTGTGGGTCCTCCACACAGGAATGATAGAGTCAGTACTCTCCTATCATACAAGGGTGTAGGTTCTCTAGTCACTGTGTATTACTCCCCTACCGGGTAGGGTGTTGGTCCTCGATTGGGGTTAGATCTCCCTTGACTGTCAGACATAGTAGCAAGGAGAGGGCCCATCCAATTGATGAGAACATTACCTAGATAAGAACTAGTGATTACTCGATGAACTGAGGTGTGGGTCACTATATATATGAGCGATGGAGGTTTTCAAGATGGTTTGAAGTAGGTCTCCCTCATCTATGTATAATGGTGAGGGCGGTCCTCTCCAGTTGGGTTTCCATAGACTTGTATTGAGAGCATGACATCAATGACTGAACATTCGGTGCTTGGCACTGGAGTAGGACCTAGTTGGATGTTCCCAATGGAGCACGTTCTCTTAGAAATACCATTAGGAAAGGTAGATTTATTTCTAAAGGAGTGTACCTCTCGAGCAGGTACCATCTTGGATGGGTGATCTTGTTGAGTGTGTTTATCCTAGTTTCCTATGTTGCCTTTCAAACCTATGATGAGAATATTGTTGCTAGCTATGAGGTTGGAACCCTAGGATTCTTAGTGTCTGAAATGAGTATATCTATATGTTCTTGGTATATATATGGGAATATACCTATGTGGGGCTGAATATTAATTTAATTATTGTTTCTCCCTGGCACTTTAAATTTGTGGTTTTGGGGTGTCCTACTGAACATTGTTTTTCTCACCCCTATATGGGATTTTACCACATGTGTCGTGTCTCCTGCAGACATTCGAAACTTGGATGGAGTTGAGGGAGGGACAAGACTAGGTGTTGCACAGTGATATCAGAAAGATGAGGCATAATCCTATGGCTTCAAGCAGCTACCCTTCACCTATCCTTCCAGCAGGGTTTTTGGTGGATGAGCTTCAGGGACATGGTGTTTTACTTGTGATCTATATTTTTTTTGTGGGAATGTATACTTTCATGGTTTTCCACCCTAAACATTAATTTTGTTTCACTATGGTTTTTTTATAATTAGTGGTTTTCATGTATATATTCCTTGGATTTTTTACATACTATAATTTTTAGGTTGGAGTTATGTGTGTGTGTGTGCAGGTACGTAGGCTAATTCCTCACATCTGTGGGTTATGCCTACTTAGCGCTAGTGGCCAGCCCCTGGCCAATCGTAGGCAGGCTTGGGGTAGTCATGGAATTTTCCTTGGTGGAAGGGTCATGATAGGGTGGTATGAGATCAGGTCAGTTCTACATTAGGACCACAATGTAGTGAGCTTAGTTTAGGTTTACCTTAGGACCACATTGTATTGTTCTTGGTTTAGGATACATAGAGTCAGTGTTATGATGTTTCGAGTTCAGATCTCAGGACATAGTTTATAGTTTTGGTGTAGTGGATAAGGTATCCATTCACTGGGACTCTGATAAACTACTTTTCGACTCAGTGCATTAAGGTAGTGGTCGTTAAGAAATTAATGGTACGTGAATCATATAAGAATGGTTTGTGTTTTCTATGTCCTTATTGACTCATCTCTCCAGATATACTCTATTAACTATGGTTCATCTTGATCCATATCAGGATGCCTCCATGATGAAATCCAGATATGATTCTATTGTGCAATCATGATGATGATATTCCCCATGAGGAGGCTTCAGTACACAGAACTGGTTTTGAGGCATTACCTTTGGGTGGTCTGACGAGGGTGCCACCACCCGTAGAGTTGCATGTTTTGCCGGCAGTTCAGACCGTGGATGCACGTAGGATGAGTGGACTACACAAGTTCCAGAGGTAGTTACCTTTGAGATACCAGGGTGATCTAGACCCCAAATAGTATATGAATAGCCTGAGGCAGTCACTCAGGCTTCTGCTTAGTGAGGACACCTCCCGATCAGATGGTGGTCCTAAACGCAAGCCTTCTTCAAGGATCAGTGGGACACTGGTGGAACATGGTGATATTGTCACATGTTGAGGTGACACTCACTTGGGAGGAATTTTAAAAAATATTTAGGGAATAGTTTTACCTAGTCATGCTGAGGGCAGGGGGTATCAAAGAGATTCTATAGATTCAACAGGGTAGCATGACAGTGGAAGAGTTTTCAGTGAGGTTCACTGACTTGTCATGGTACTCCCTAAACAAGGTGTGAGACCAGTTTTTCAGAGATCGAACCTTAGAATAGGGATTACAAAAAGAGATAATGGAATCAGTGGTTCTGATGAATATTACCACATATACTAGGGTGATGGAGAGATCCGTGGTGGCCGAAAGTTTTTTGGCTGAGGAGCAGATGGATGTGACCTAGAGCATAGGTCACGAGATAAAGGAATCTGCAGGAGATAGTGGAAGGAAGGTGACGGGATCATGACATAGGAGGCATACCCATGCTCAAATTCAGATACATGGGACTGTTTCATGAGAGCAACACTAAGGAACATATCAACCGTAGGAGAGGCGATGTTATGATTACAATGGTCTGGGGAATCTCGCCTGAGATTGTCCAACCCGTCATGCTGCTGAGAGGGAGCCAGATGATGAGATTCCATGACAGAGACAATGCTTTGAGCAAGGAGTTATGTAATATGGTGGGAATGGAAGTGGATTTTGAAGAGTAGAAGGTGGTCGATGCCAGGCATAGGGAGATGGAGGACTTGGGAGAGGACAACTGCGTGAGGTCATGGATTATGACCTAGAGACTCGAGGAGAGATTCGAGGTATAATCTATGTATTTTCATTTTTTCTATCGTATTAATGGAAAAAATAGATAGGTGTCCTCGTTTTTTCCCCACAGGATTCATTTGAGACATAGAGGTTCTGGTAAAACTGTGGACCTGACCCACATACATAGAGACTTCTACTGGAGGAGACCTGATGATCACACACTAGCGCTGATTGTGTGACCTGAAACTTGGAGGTGAGAGTTGTGGTTGGGATCTCCTGTTCATAGCATCTAGGCCTTATGACATCATTCTTGGTATGGAATAATATCGTTCATGCCCAGATTGACTATTTTAGGAAAAGGGGTATGATTTATCCATAGTAATGGAACGAGGATTCCTTGGTCAGTGAAAAGGAATCCCAGATAGCACAGGGTAGACTCTCACACAGGACTTGAAAAAAAGGGATCCTTCATGGATGATCTTTTCCCTTGTTGTGTGTCCAAAGGAAGAACATGGATCTTAATAGAAGCCCATGGGAGTGGGAGGCTCAGTTTTGTGCTCTATTTTCTGACCTTTTGTTTTAGTAAACCTTGTTTGTATTTTCAAGGACATAAAGCCTTAAGGTTGGGGTAATGCAATGACACTGATTTTCCCACATCTATTTTTTAGAAAATTCATGGAGAAATTAAAAGACCATACGCTGAGATGGTGTGTGAATCTGAGGCCTGGTGTGCCTGAAATGGTCCGTTGAAAACTTTTATGTTTTAAATAGCACGAGTGAGTAGTTTTCCTGAAAAAGTTGAATAACTCTTAAATGGGTGCCCAAATCAGAAATCTGAGGGCACCATTGTGTTTAGGATAGAAGGTTTACTCTAGGAATGACTTAACTTTAGTTGGAACGAGCCTCCAGTGAGAAAACCAGAAATGGAATAACCATAAATAAAATAATTAAATAAAATTATTATTTTTTCAAATCCTTATAACTAACGATTGGTGACTCAAATTAAAAATCCGATACCACCATTGATCTAGTGAGGGTGTGATTTCCTTAGGCAGATCCTAACATTATCCAGAGTGGGCGAACTGTGTAAAGTAGTTTTTGGGACATGAAGATAAATAAAATAATTAAATTATTTTATTTTAAAATTGTATAACACATAAACAGTAACTCAGATTGGAAATTCAAAAGTATCGTTGAGCTCAGGAGGGTGTGCTTTCCTTAGGCGGGGCCTAACCTCAACTAGCATGGGTCTAGTGTGAAATTTAGTTTTTGGACGTGAAAATCATTAAAATATTTAATAATTTTTTTTCCTTTTTACATTTTTCAAAGACGCAGCGATGCTACAATGCCATAACGGGGAATCCCATTTCCTTTAATGAATGAAGCAACATTGTAATGCTACAACAATAGTGACATGGAAATGTTGAATTATATTTATTCATTTAATGGATTGGAAAGTGTATGAGATTTGATTGACTATCCGGGAGAAATTACCCTGGAGATATGGAGAAGAATAACATTGGTGAAACCTCTTGTTGGTGAATGATAGACAATGAAGAGATGACAAATTGATGATTAGAGTTCTGATCAAGCATCAATGGATCAATGAACGATGAGCATAGACTCCTTTGTCAGCAATCTATCCAATTCTAGGTAGGGTTTTTATTTGATTATGTTAGTCCTTGTTCTTGGTTTTATATAACGAATTTGGATCAACCCATGAACTGGTTGACCCATAGTTTGATCATTTTTATAGGCATTTCTTGTATGTGGGATGGTTTGGGGAAATAAATTTCTGTTTGATTGTTATACTAAACCCGTAAAACAGGAGCTAATTAACACCATGACGAATTAAAACCAGGGTCTGTTCCTCAATTTTTTGTTTGGTTTCCCCCCTTCACTTTGACCTGTGTTCTTCGGGTTCTTCACATTATTCACTGGTTGAAGAATAGTTGATTGTTGTGCAACCGTACTTGGTGAAATGATCCGAAATCATGGATCTGAAACTGACATGGAATGAAGGTGGTGCGATGACAATGAAAACAGGTGGATTAAAGCGTCTCATGAGATTCCATCTGTCAAGAACTTTCTAGAAGAAGGGATCAAAATGAATTTACGAGCCCATAAAAGTGAAGAGGGTGGCCCGAGGGATCCAAAAAAACTTTCGAATTAAAAAACAAACCACTAGAGTGAGTTCGGTGGACCACGATGACAACCGCGTGTCAGGTGGAAAAGGCGGCACGCTGCGACGGTAATGACATCCTCATCTAGGCGGCGGTCCATGCGGAGGTGGAAATAGCCTCATCCATGGAATTGACATGGACCCATGGAAAAAAAATGCGGTCATACTAATCTGGCAGCCGACAACCGCCAGCTGCATTTCATTAAGTGGGACTCGACGACATCTACCACGTCTCAGGTGAGTGCTATTGTCCCGCTCCAATGCAGTGAGAGCTGAATCTGGTAGGCCAGGATGACAGTGGGCCAGACCAGTGTTCTAGTAGCCGGATCAAGCAGGGTTGGGTCTGTCCAACTAGGTCAGACCGGACCTAGACCCAACCAAGCCCTTTTTGCTGAAACACCCATAACTCTCAAACAGAGCGTCTGTTTGATGAGCCATCTAGGTAGTTGGGACCCTTGAAACAAGAAGGTCCTTTCAAGATACATTAAGTGAATTTTTGTGAATTTATTTAGACTACATAATGGTTTGAGTAGTTGGTCCTTCTAGTACAAACACGCTTGAGTAGTAATCAACATGTTTCATAATGGTAGAAACCCCACGTCATGGGGTGCCAGTTCGCTTCCATTGGGTAGATTCATCTCAGGGTGTCACTCCCTTGAAAGAATAGGGTGCTAGTTCCAGGAGATATTTATGAAGGTAGAGTTGGTACTCCCATGTAGGACCAAGGAGTGGGTCCTCTATCCATGGAGTCAGTACTCCCCTATAAAACTTGGGTGCGAGTCTTCAAGATCTAATGTACAAAGAGTCAGTACTCCCATATCAGGTAGGGTGCAGGTCCTCTTTGACAAGAGTTAGTACTCCCCTACTATTTCAGGTCACAGGTCCTCCACACATGATCTAATAGAGTTGGTACCCCCCTACTGGGTAGGGTTCAAGTCCTCTATGATTGGATTTGGTATACCCCTATCGTACCAGGGTGCATGTCTTCTACACATGACCAAAAGAGTCAGTACTCCCACGTCGTATCAGGGTGAATATACTCTAGTCACTGAGTAGTACACCCCTACCTGGTAGGGTGTGGTTCCTCGATTGGAGTTGGATCTCCCTTGGCTATTGGACACATTAAAGAGGAGTGGACCCATCCACCTGATGAAAACATTACCTAGATAGAAGCTAGTGATCTATCAATGGGATGAGGCGTGGGCCACTCCATATAGGAGCAAAGAAGGTATCACAAGATGGTTAGGAGAAGGGCTCCCACAACTGTGTATAGTGGTGAGGGAAGGCCTCTCCACTTGGGGTTTCCAAGTCTTGCGCTGGTTACATGGCAAAAATGATTGAACCACCAGTGTTGGGCACTAGATCTGGACCTAGTAGGATGTTACCGACAGAGAGTGTTCTCTCAGATTTACCATTAGGAATGTTAGAGTTGTTATTGATGGAGTGTACCTCTCAGATGGGTACCATCTTTTATGGTTGAGATTGTGGAGCGTGTGTCTCTTGGTTTCATGTGTTGCCTTTCCAACCTATGATGAGAATCCTATTGCTGGCTATGAGGTTGGAAGCTTATGATTCATAATGTCTAAAATGAGAATATCTGGATGTTCTTGGTATATGTATGGGAATATACTTGTGTAGAGCTGACTGTGCATTTCATTGTGGTTTCCCCTGTGACTTACCTTTGTGGTTTCAGGGTGTCCTACTAAGTATTGTTTTAATCACCACTGCACATGTTGTATCTTGTGCAGACATTCGATACTTTGACAGAGTCCAGAGAGGGCTAGGACTTGGTGGTGCTCAGTGAGATTAGACAGATAAGGCGTACTCCTACAGCTTCAGGCAGCTGCCCTTCACGTACCCTTTAGGTAGGGTTGTAGGCAGACGAGCTTCAAAGACTTGACGTTTTACTTGGGTTATGTCTTTATTTTGGTGGGATTGTATACTAGCATGGTTTACCACCCTATACTTTACTTTTATTGCACTCTGGTTATGTTACACCTAGTGGTTTTCATGCATAGATTCCTTGCCTTTTTTAATTCCCAACATCTTTGGTTTGGAGTTATGTGTGTGTGTGAAGGTACTTAGGCTAATGCCTCTAATTTGTGGGATATTCCTACTCAGCACTAGTTTCCATCCCCTGGCCTATTGAAGGCGGGCTTGGGGTAGTTATGACACGAGCCCCAAGGGATGGGTCATGAAAAATAAACACCCCCAGATTACTCAGGATACATCCATGCTACCTAATGCACAATCTTTATTAGTAGACCAGAATCAAGAGATATTCTACTATATTGATAATTCCACTCCCAAAAAAGGCATGTGACTCATCACCAGATGGATAAATATAAATTTATTTCTAGTAATAGTTAATATGAACTAGTAATTATGATATCCATTCCATTTGGATAATAAAAATTAAACTGATCATATCTTTAATGAAAAAATCTCATTGATGAGAAAATCCATAGATATTTAAAACACATTATAACAAATTTTTAATATGATCCTCACTTCGACCAAAGGGGTTATCTATAGATAAAACTCCTGAAATCATCTCAACACATAAATCTATGTTAGTTAATACATAAAGAAAAATAAAATAATGAGATACATCAAAATGAAACAATACACTAGCCTCGGTAGACGTGACCAACATCATAGTTAACATTAGAAAAGATCCCTCTTTGAGATCCATGGGAGATCATTGAACTACCAACAACTAACTAAAACTAGAACAATAAACCTAATCATTAGTTTTTTGGCTCCCTTAAAATTCATCACCTCATTGAGCCTACCCCTTAGAGCCTTTAAATCCACCTTTAATTGACTTCCAAAATGGAATATGGATTGTGATCTACTATGATAACTACACCATGCCAATGATGTTTGAGTAGAATTCAAAAAAATAACCTCTACTCCCATGAGAATACAACTAATAAAATATTCAAATATCATCCATATTTCCAAATGAGTGACACTTCTTGGGTTTGGGAGGACTAACAAACCATGTAAGGAATTTATTTTCACACTGAAAGCATAAAATTAAAACATTTTCTTTGAAATAAAGAGATGATATGGTCTTTCCGTAACCCCTTTAATGTACTCCATCTCTATGAAAATCATCACCCACTCTCTTCTTACTACTGTGGGGTATTACTGGTCCTAATGATGCCATATTCACTTCGTCAGTGTCGTTATCATCTATACTAGACTTTTTACCACCTCCATAATGTTATGAAAACAAAAAAGGAAAACTTTAAAACATATATTCAGTGTTAAACCATACTCAAATTTATGGGCATTAGGAACTTCATCTCTTCCCAATATGGAGATAACCAAAGTAACTCCCAGAACCTAGAAGTATAATTAAGAACTTATATAATTAACTTCTTAAGTTCCATGAAATTATATAATAAATCTATCTTCTATTTCTGAGGATAAAACCCCATAATAAATAGAGCCTGAAAAACCTCCCAAGTTAACCCCCAAACCCCCTTGCATGAGATAAGATGCCTCACTAGTTTCAGGATGGTACCACATACATAAAGAAGAAAAGAACAAATTTATAACCTTTTAAAGAATAAATTAATTCAACGATTATATCCATATGTTCTATCCACTATTTAAATCCCTGAGTCCCAACATTACCT
This sequence comes from Viscum album, assembly GCA_963277665.1. NCBI lineage: Eukaryota > Viridiplantae > Streptophyta > Magnoliopsida > Santalales > Viscaceae > Viscum > Viscum album. The sequence continues at coordinate 1,122,608,178 of OY728120.1, forward strand.
CTAAAAACATGAGGGTAATATGCTTGAAATCCATGAACCACATCTGAGACTACTACCACTTTCTAGGTTGTGATCATTTCTATGCACTGGATAACATTCGACGAAATATTAATAATCTATTATTCCATTAGGGTCTCTAGTTTAGCGATCAAGGTAACATTATAGTCACCAAATCCACTAAAACATATAATTACATAATTTTTAAAATACAAAACCACAAAACCACTATGATCTAGATGTTTAGTGTCATTGGTAAAGTAGGTTTATAAAACACCCGCATTAATGTAAAATAAAAAATATTTATATTAAAATATATAATGTGATCCTAGATCCTTTTGAGCTTCTAAAACTACATAAAATAACCTAGGGGATACCTAAAAAAGGGGTGAGTTATAAATCCCAGTATGTGAATAAACATGACAACAAAGAATAAAATATGTTTCAAATGGAATAACATGATATAAAAAAACAAGGCTAATGAATAATCATATGAAAGAATGACATAAATATGATGTCATACTTTTATCATGACATTATAATAATGTAGAATCGTAGTAGTACACACCAACATAAGCATAAGTCAAGACTCTCTATAAAGACATCATAAAATGTTAGGAAAAGTACTATAATGGATTAGGTTTACTCCATAATATCATAAATAGAATCTAATGAGATATTAACATTACCCAATTTATTGGATTATTTTATAGGTGAATCCATAAAAACATGTACATATATATGTGTTCCACATAATTTAATTAAACATAAGTCACAATCATAAGAAATGATCATGGAAAGTAACATGTTCTATAATATTCCTCAAAGATCAATCAAAGTATATTTCATAAATATTCCAAAGAGAAGAAAGAATTAAATATTTTTTTAATTTCATAATTGAATAAGTAATAATAGGCCTCAAATATAGATATTGTTTTAATAAAACTCATGAGAAAGGGTTGGAAATTTAGTATAGAAATGAACCACTAAAAGGGTGTTTTAAGGAATCCGTAAATGAAAATTAATGAAGGCAAGAATGTGGAATTTTATTTGAAACCAGACCAAAAATAAAATGGTTAACAATAAAATATATATCATTTTATGAAATCATTAATGGTAATTTTTTTTAAATGATTTTTACAAGAAAGGATTAAGGGATAGAAAAGTCCCAATTAATTGGGTCAGATATTAAAGAAGGTATTGAGAAATGAATGCAAGGCATGTATAATACCAACAAAGAAAGGGATAGCCCAAAGAAAAGAGGCTAGTTCGAAGAGTTACCTTACCTCAAGTATATATTTTCTATACACATTCACTTAAAATAAAAAATAATCATTTTAAATAAATTATTGAGAACATTATTCAAATTTATTTTATTTATAATAAAGATTTTATGTTAGTTTGGATTCATTTAATTGATATATCATTTCAGTTTTTTTCCCAATATCATTTCTATCATGGTTCCAAGGTTGCATCACTTGTGGATAATTATATAATTTTTTTATAAAATAGTTATGTAACCCTATAAGTGAGATGAAATTATTTTAATGTTATTATAAGAGTTCTAAATGGTTTTAAAATTAAAATATTATTAAAAATACACATTCTTAAAAGAGTATAATTATCATTGTTATACAATTAATTCACATAAGTAGTTTTTATAACCCTGATTAAATTTCATAGGTTACATTATGTTTATGGATATTAATCCATCAAATAATATTAAATAAAATAAATTATACTCATTTATTAAACTTTTAACCACAACTTTTTTATTATGGCTATCCATGAAGGCAGTGGTGGAAGGAAAAGTACGTTGTTAATGGAGGTAGTGAATTGGGCACAAAAATGAATGACCATTTTCATTTTATAATCGATTAGGGGCCGGGTAAAATGGATATTCCACCAAAATAAAAAATAGATTTATATTTATTTTACTAATGTTAGTATATCATGGTATATGAAATTTCTATGTGAGAGGTTGAGGAAGAAAAAACCAACAGAGACTCAGTTGAGAATTTTACCTCCTCCCTTGGGAGTCTCCTCTTGGATACCCCTTAAGGAGCCTTGGGATTGTCATTTGGTAAGTCCATGAGTATTTATAAGTGGATTAGATGGTTGGAGAGATATTTTTTTTATTTTTTAAGATATATCCAAGGATTATAGGGCGTGAGATCAGGTATGGTATTTGTAGGGGGAGGTGAGTGGTGCTTTTTCAAATATAATATTCCTCAGTTTATTATTTTTACTAAAGACTATTAATAATGACGAATATTGTGAATATATATATATATATATTAATTTTTGAATTTTAGGATTAGATAATGGTTTATTACATCACCCCTATGTAATTAATCATTTATTTAACTTATAATTAAAAATACCATATTTTATCATATATTACTATTCACAAAAATTCAATATATTTAAAGAAATAACAAATATTTTCCCTAATTTTTTTGATGTATAGATTACAAAAATTATTTCTATTTTATGAAAATGATTTTATATATTTATAAAATTAATTTTTAAATTAGATCCATATTTACATAAAAAATACCAATTTTAATGTCAAAACTGACTTTATGACCCTTTGAGAAAATACTTTTGGCCTCATAAAATTATATTATCTTTATAATGAAACATAATATTATTGTATAATCCCATTTATGAAAAAAAATTATCTTTTAAATTTTTATATTTATCATAAAAATACATGTAAAAAATATTTGTTTTCTAAAAATACAACACATATTTTTTAAATTTTAAAACATTTTTTTGTCATGATATAAATTTTATATATTTTGATTTTATTAGATATGAGTATATTATTTTATAATTTTATCTGTCAATTTTTTATTTTAATGGGTAGAATACTTTTCATAATGACTATATTACTATTCTTATGGTCATATAATAGTTACACTGAAATGGTTAGGTAACGATTAGATCATAATGGTAAAATTACCCTTTATACCCTATATATACTTCAAAATTATCATAACTCATTATTCACTACTTATTTTACAAAATTTACTAATTACCTTAATAATGTGTATCATTTTTAAGGCTTCTATATCTTCTTAGAATCTTTATAGATAGAGTGATCTTAATTGAAGAATTTAGGCATGTGAAGTCTACATTAGTGTGTGGATTATTCTTCTTCATTTACCTCATTTTACTATTTATAGATTTTATAATTAGCATTATTTAATAATGTGTTACATTACTGTGAAATTTAAAAGTCTTTCTATATGTATCTATTGTAAAACATAATAAAATAGTCATCATGAAACATGAGTTATTTTACTAATAGAAATAACTTTTCAGGCCGATACATTCTTACCCTCTTAAGAAATTTTCCCCTAAAAATTTCATTTCAAACATTAACATGAAAAAATTAGGGTATTTTCTCTCTATATCTTTTTTGGGTTCCCATACAGACTCCTCGTACTGATGGTCCCACTATAGAACTTTTACTAGGTGAGTTGTCTTGTTTCATATAAATTTTTCTCTATGGTCCAATATATTATTTAGAAACTCCTTTTAAGAAATATTATTATATAAATTTACTAAATATGGATTTAGTAAATTTGAGGGATCTGGTATGCATTTTATCAATAGATATGTATAACACATGATGTACTTGAGGTAGATTTTGTGAAAGTTATAGTCGATAGGACATATCTCCAATGTAAAAAATAATCTCAAAGGGTCTAACATACTAATGAATTAACTTTCGCTTATTCTAAAACTTCATGAATTTCTTCTAAGGAGATATATAAAGGAACACATTATCATTAACCTCAAACTCCAGTTATAATCAATGGTTATCATTGAAATTATTCTATTGAATTTATGTTTCTCTAATTTGTTTCCAAATGGACTTGACATTCTTTACCATTTCTTCAACCATTTTAGGTCCCAAAAACTTGAACTCATGACCTCATCCTAATATGTGGGTGTTCTATATCTATTCCCATATAGAGCTTAATATAAATTCATTTTAATGATTGCGGGGAATAACTGATTGTATGAGCACTCAACCATAGGAATATTTTGATCCCATAATACTTTGAATTACATTGAGAATACTCTTAACATGTCATCAAGTGCCTATATTGTTTTCTTACATTGGCCATTGGTTTGAGAGTGATAAGTTCTAAAAAATTTAACTTAGTCTTTAGAGTATGTTGAATAATTTTATAGAACTTTTAGTTGAATCTTAGATCTCAATTAAATAAAATCAACAGTGGTGTTCCATGAATCCTATTGACTTATCTGATGTATATCCTTGTAATTTGACCAATAAATAAGTCCTCTATAATTGAAATTAAGTTTTAAGTATTTATAAGATGATTTATAACAACCTAGATGGTATTAATCCATTGGATGTCTTTGTAACACTCATGAAAACAAATCTATGATGATGTTTTCCCATTTCCATGTAGATATGGGTAATGGTTGCGTTATCCATATAGAATTTTACCTTTCTACATCCAATTAATAACTTACCAAGAACTTTGATGTATATTAGTAAATATCCTTCTTCATGTTGTCCCACCAAAAGTAATATCGAGGATCTCCAAACATCTTGGTTATCTATATGTGCACGAAGAATGTCGATTTATGTGCATTATTTAATAACTAATTCTTTATCTTAGGATTTGATAGTACACAATGTCATGACCCAAATATTATAACACCTTTCATCAATTTTTAACTATGAGGGTTTACCTTTTCTTATAGAATTCATTTTCTACTATATCTCCAAAAAATCTCTTGGAGTATCCTTAATCTTATCTTTAATGGATGATTGAGAAATAATTTGTGTGAGGTTGGATCTCTTTCCTTTCTTTATGAGTTCCATATACAACCTTTCCATGTTTAAGAAGATTGAATCATTATCAATTATTTTCATTGATAAGGTACATGGTCCTTTATACATAGAGATCCTACTAATTTATTTTACTTCTCGGGATGGTAGTGGATCAGGGATTCATAACACTTGATTACCTCTAACCATTTTCACTAGCCCATATTAATCTCATTTTGTGTTAATATATACATGAGGATATTTTGATCCATATAAATTTCACACTTCACCCTATAGAGATAATGATGATAAATATTCAATCTGAAGATTAGTATATCCAACTATAAATTATGCATTAGATAGTTATTCTTATGGATCTTCTATAACTGAGAGGAATATGCTACAAAATTATCATTTTTGTCACAAAACAACCCAAACCCCTCTTTGAAGCATCACTATTTTCCACAAAAATTTACCCACTTGGGTTTAGTGTGGGTACATGTGTTGTGATAAGCCTCCTTTTCAATTCATTTAGTCTATATTCACATTCATTAGTCCAAAAAAACTTCACTCCCTTTAGATTTACCTTGGATAGTGGGTTTTAAAATTAGGATAAGTTTCTAAAAAATCATTGATAGTACCAAAATAATATAATGAAACTATAGATTTTTGTTACATATGTTGGTCTCAGTTACTCCTAAATCATATTTTTATTCAAAATATCCATAAACATCCATTTTATGGCAATAAAATTCCCCAATAATATTAATTACTCAAACCAGAACTCACATTTAATAGACTTTTCATATATATTATTCTTTTTAGAAGTCTTTAGAACAATACTCAAATACTCCTCACACTCTAAATTTATTTTGTAGTATAAAAGAATATCATCTATAAATAATACCAAAAAATTTTCAAGGTAATATTTAAATACACCATTCATTAAGTCCATTAATATTTTTGGAGAATTATTGAGTTATAAGGGCATCACTATGAACTCATAGTGTATATACCTTATTATAAAGGTATTCATGGGAATATCTTCTTTTTTCACCATTAATTGGAGATATCTTGATCGATTATCCACCTTTGAGAAGTATTAGGCCCCACATAGATGACCAAATAATTTATCAATCTATAGAAGGAGATACTTGTTCTTTATCAAGTTTTTTTGAGTTCATGTTAATCAATGTAGAGGAACATTAATCCATCCTTATACTTGATGAAGAGGACTGACACACTCCGTGGTGAAGGATTTGGGTGTATAGAACCCTTTTCTATATTCTCTTAAATTTTCTTCTTTAGTTCTTACAATTAAGAGAGCATTATTCAATAGTGAGTATTGGATATGAGAAGAGATCCATGAATAAGTTCAATTAAGAACTCAAAAACTCAGTTAGAAGTATGACTGAGAAACTATTCAGGGAATACATCAAGATACCCCCTCATAATGGGAATGTCTTAAAGTATGATTCTATCCTTTATCTAAATTATTTGATTTTGACATTCTTTTTAATAAGGAAATAATATCCATTCTTGATAAGAATATTCCAATGAATTTTCATCCTCCTCCTTACACTTGTATAGAATTATAGGATGATTTGGGATATAGATATTGATTTCTCTCTCCCATTAGATGATGTTGGATTTATATATGGATTAAAACTTCATACCCAATGTAGATTCAAATTACATTAAAGGGATATTAATAATATTTTGAAGAAGAACATTCCCCTCAAATTTTGTGATACAATAATCATATAATTTTTCATTGATGAAATAAAATCATTTGGGGTGGTGAATTGATACTCTTTGAAAGCTTCCAAGATATACTATTGATTTTTTAAACCATCTTCCATCATAAATCATGATAACTAGTTTATCATAATCAAATGATATATTAAAAAAATCTTTCATCAGGTCTGCAAAATTGTTATGGAAACCCTCATATTTCCTGTCACATTATTTGTTGGAATGATTCTTCATATATATCACCATTAAATAAATTAAAGGAAAATCAGGGATGAGAATATTCAAACTAAAAAGATTATAAAAGGGTTACTATAAACATTGAAATAATACCCTATAATTAAAATATACACCTGACAATATGAAATTTTATATACATATCGGATACATTCATTTAAGGTTTATATATTATTTATTCAATAATACATTGGGTTCTAGTTTTTTTCAGAGGAATTAGGAATTCGAGAAAAAAAGGAAGAAATGTTGATAAAGTGCCAAAAAAAGACTTTATGTAGAGACCCAAAGCTTGACTTACATAGAGATTACATTAATTTTGCGGAATACTTAATACATAACAAAAACAGACACTAAAGGACCGTAATAGTTTAGTGTCTTTGGAAACATGGAACAAAATCTTTCAATCATGGTGAAAGATCTTCAACATCTCCCATAAAGATCTTCCCCTTTTGTTTTCTTACCTAAAACATTTATTTATATCCTGGGGAAAAGAAAACATAAAAAGGGTGTGCTCAAATGCTCAGTAAGGGTAAACATAGAGAACATAAAACAATTCATAAACATTTGAAAGCAAAAACTTGAACATAAAATCTAAACATCAAAATCTTGAGCAAAGACATATATCTTAGAACTACGTAAGGCATATATCATAATGGAACATAAATCATGATAAAATATCATGGTAAGAAAATATGTAATTTTAGAAAACCATTAAGCACATGATATGATTTCCATAGTAGCCAAGGCATTTCTGCCAAGATCATTTTAGTGGACAAAGTCCCTTTCTGAATCGAGTTCACTCCTCATTCCAGTCCTGTATCACTAAACCAGATTAACTTAACATTCTAAACATGTCTATATCATGAGATATAAATCATTACCCAATGAATTAGAGGGAGATATATGTCCCACCCATCTCATAATTAAACTATTCTTACTCGTGCCACAACATAAACATAAATCATTCATTATAACCCAAAGAATAAAATGGGTTTCATAAACATCATCCCATCATAAAATAATCCATATAAAAAATGGGTATCATTTCATAATAAAAAAATTGAAACCATGTAAATCATATATAAATTATACTTTAAACATAATCACACTAAATAATTTCATCTTATATGGAAAATAATCTTGACAAAACACTTGTAATGAATTATCGAGGAAAATATCATTTCTTCTTCAAAATCATTTTCTTTTCACAAAATGCCATGAAATTTTAAAAGAAAAGAATATTATTGAAAATAAGCATGAAAACTTGTAGAGTAATCTTCATGAAAATTAGGCATTATGAAACCATAAAAATCCATTCATCCCGTATAAGTTAAAAAAACATTCTCCTCGTACTTTTGTCGGAAAAGCCAAAAAGTTCCTAGTATGGTAAACAAAAGAATGATTCATTCCATAACAAAATGTAAAAGTAAAATAGGGGTAAATATGAATTAAAAAATACATGTATGAATATTAAAAACTTCATGAAAAACATTTTTATGGACATGGAAGAAAAATATAACCCCAGTAAATATTTACCTATAAGCAATCTCGGATAAAAATGAGATTTGAAAAATTATACCTTACCTTATGTCTGATATGCTTCGTATGTATCTGAACCTCCTTTATAATGATTTAAATAATGTCATTGAATTATTAAAGAATCATATTCATTGTTATGATATCATATATGGTACACTTATGACTTTATATAACCCGTTCTTTTGTAAATTCATGTTAAAGTAGCGTTTTGGGTAAAATCGTTTCATTTATCATCCGTGTTTTGACTTGTAATTATTCATATGATTATTTAGATCATGATTACTTAATTATAGAATGTAAAAAATGATTTATATATAATATATTTTCAGAATATACATATATATAATGGAACAATAAATGGAAAGAAATACACCGTTCATGGAGACAGTAGGTAGTACGTACGCATTAACACTATTTTCATTTCCCTATTAAATTGAATGGAAGTAAGTAAATAATATATATATATATATATACATAAATATAGTATATTAATTATGTCATATATTTCATTATTATTCATTATATATTCTTTATAATCATTCTTGAATGGTTAATATGGAGAATGAATCTCATCGTGTCGTGGAGATGGTAATCCGTACGAACGCACGAGCGATGATATCATTCCTATAATTATTGAATGGAATTAGTGTGGATGATATAGTATCTAAGAATTAGTATCATGTTATAATTACCACATATATATAGTTATTCTTGACACCATTATACCCATCCAAGTAAGGTGGTGGTGGAAAAACAGATTACACCACGGCGTGGAGACGGTTTTCCGTACGTACGCACGCACGGTGATTTCATTTTCCATAGGATGGATAGAAGGTGAAATGGGGTTGTTTAATATTTATAGTAACATATAAGTATATTATTTATACTAATGTTTTTACTTTATAATGAAACAACTAAATAAGAAGAAGTTGAAGAAGAAGTAAACTTGAAAGAATTGGTAGAAGAGATTACCTCTTCTTCGACGCACCTCTTTTAAGCTTCCTCTTAGGGCACTAGAGTCGGTCTTTTGAGAAGAACAGAACCTCAAGAATTTTTCTAGAGAAGTGGAGAAGAGAAATGGGATGGGGTTTTCCAATCTTTAAGGCTCAATGTGTTGTGAAGAGGAGAGGGAGGAGGGGCCCTTTTATAAGGGAGGAGAGGGGCACCTTTGGAAACAGAATAAATATTAATTGATAATAAATTAAAAACCCACATTAAAACATCAAAAATGACTCAAATATGAATCTTAGATGATATAGGGTCTTAATCTCATCAACCAATAAAATTTAGACATGTTGGGAATTTATTTTAAACATTATCAATTTGATCTATCCTTATTTAATCTATTTAATTTTATTTGTGGTAATAAGATTATAAATTTTAAATTGTTATAAATATTTACTTATGTGCTGTGAATTGTCCATAATTGGATAATTTATGATATGTTAGACCATATAAATTTTAATTTATATTTTTTATATATTTTTGTGATTTTTAGACAATTTTATATTATGTTATTTTTATAAAATAACAACAGTGTCAATTTTGACACTTTTCATTTATTTGAATTTAAATAAAATCATCACAGAAGATATGTTCGAAATAAAACTTTAATATATTCATATAATGTCATATTTATATAGAAAATTAGTGGATCACATTAAATAGTTCATATAATATTTATTTTAATATTTTTAAAACCATTTATTTGATATTTCAATCAATAAAATAATTTCAACATCACTATTGTGTCACCTTTAATGATAATTATTTAAACCCTAAAAATTATAAATAAATTCAAATGATGTATATAATTTTATTATATTTATTAATAATATTCATGTTTGAAGTTTCATGATGTTTATCCCTAAATTTAAATTATTATACTTACAATATTTAAGAGAGTGACATGTTGTCACTTTCTTTGGTTTTAATAATAATTAAATTGTTCTCATTGTAAAAAGTAAATAAAATGAATCTAATCTGACACTTAGGTGATATGGTTATACTTTTAGTCAAAAAATAGAATTTTGGCATGTGTTAGGGTAATTTTATAATCTTATATTTACCCTTAATTACCTGATTTTTCTTTAACTGAAGTAAATAAAAATTACCGTAGTTACTATTCATAATATCAAAAAAAAATAAAAGTAACCTATTTACATAATTTGGACCCAATGAATACAAATATGGAATATATTTTTCAAAATTCAAAACCCAGAAGTCGCAGTAATTAAATTAAAATTTATCCCGTTGTTAAGAAAACAGGTTTTAAAAGTTAAAATATTTCCAAATATTGAAATGTTTTTACCTATGAATTCAATGTAAAATTAATGGTAATGAAATTCATTATATTAAATGGTAAAAATATATTATATTTATAATTTAAAACCATTCAATATTATAATTTAACCATATAAATTATTGTGATTAAAAAAGTTTTTTTTAATTAAAAGATAGCGTGTTTTTACTATTCATTAAAATATGAAAGTTATCAGAATAATAAGAAAATTTTATCCAAAGTAAATTTTTATATCCTGATTCTAAAGAAGAATATTATTTTTTCAAATTGAACTTATAAACATGTCAAAAAACTAGATTTAAAGTGGGTGCGCCATCAAAAGGCGACAAAATTGCATTTTTTGAAAAATACTTATTTTACCCGAAAAATTTATTTTGTTCTCATACCATGTTCTAGAAAATGTTTTAGATGAATAATAATGTAATAAAATCAAACATTTAGTTAATACTATTCATAGAATCTAGTCCATAATAATATTATAACAATATATCGTTGTTTAGTGAAACCCGGTATTGCATACTATACACGTTATCGAGGAAGGTGGCGATTGCGTGTAATGCAAGCCAAATCAGGGATGCGTGTAGTGCAAGCTCCTTTTGGTGTAGAATACAACACAAGACATCAATGAAATTAAAAAGAATAATTCTCATAAAATCTCGTGTTGTTACATTCTACCCCCCTTAAAATGAATTTCTCCCTCAAAATTCGTCGGGGTTATAAATGGTTTACTAATTAAAAGTTTCTTTCATAGAAATCCAATTCGCAAAAAGGAATACTAAAACATAATTTTAAATAGTGAAGTATGAAACATATCAGTTACCAAAATTAATTCATCACTAGTTTTCCACATAGGAGAACATAGGTGAAAATATGGATATAGTAGATAAACCTAACCATCAAGTTCTGATGGAGAGTGGTAGAGAACATGGCTATGAAAAATCCAACAATCACAAATCCATAAATTTGTGATGATCTAAGGTACCATCTGATTCATCGGATATAAGGGCACTAGGACAACATTTTTCGTTTTCAAGATCATTTCCCTAAAGTTGAAGAATTTGAATTAGAAGAAATACTTACTTAATTTCGGTATAATCTCACCATTGTTCTTGACTCGAACAATTTCTACTTAATCTCTTAAAGAAATGAAGTTGAATTTTTCATTCGTGAAGTGTTAGCAGATCATGCGATAGAATGATGGGTCATCCCATATGTCTCAAACAAAATCTTAGAAAAAGTTATCAAATATACATAAGTCCATCTAGGGTGAGGTTAATTGTATATGATTCCAAAAATGGACTTATAATTCATATATCATACCACTTAATAAAACTATTTTCTACTAACCAGGGACTTTTTGTAGGCTAGTGGTAGGAAATAAAGGCCTTCGCACTTCGGTTGTGAGTTCAATTCCCACAACCTTGTTCGACGCGACGGGTTGTCTCTCGTCCTGCAGGTTGTCTTTTTTTCCCTAAAACTTCACTATTATAACATTATAGAAATAATATCGAAAAATGTTCTATCCTTAAACAATACTATCTGATGTCCAACATAATCCATTTCAGTCTTTAGACTTATCCAAAAAACATCTGTCCAATCTCATAGTATAAAGAAAATGATTACTAGAAATGTCATTAACCAAGCATGTGAAAACCATCATTTATCCCCCATATATCATAAGATATATCTTGTTGATCACATTCCAAACATGTGAATACATTAATCTTTTATTATCTTGCAACATGAATTACCATAGAACCATAGTGAAATCATGAATGCTGTCAAAAGGTAACTCTTTCCACGTACCAAAATCCCAAAATTTCAATATACTCCAACCATGATATCACTTTGTCCTTATATCAGTCATGAGCACATTAATATTATTTTCTCCTTATCCCTCCATTATGCGCATATCATCTGCTTTCCAAAATATTTTAATTACTTCTCATGGTTACCGGTACCATATAATTATTGAAAACCATAATAAACCAATACATAGATATTCCAATATTCCACAGTACTATAAATTAGATTCCACAACATTATTTTTGAATCCCGTTACATAAACACATAATCATTCCACTACATCGTTTTCATAGTCAACATCACCAATAGTGATCATAAGTGACTTCACTTTTTCCTTTTCCTTAATAGGTTTCTCACATTGATCATGATTAACCCTTGGATTAAGGCCTTGATTAGCATAATGCCCCATTTCCTTGCACTTGAAGCATTGAAGTGTTGGTGGAGAGTTCTCTATAGTCTTTTCTCTATTAACGTCATTAGAAAACTTTTTCCCATTACTTCGGAACTCATATACTTGATGAACTTCTTTTCCACACTTGATACATTTTTTAGTACCTTTTAGACAATATCCACCATGCTTCTTTCCACACTTTGAGCATAAAAAAACATTCACCTTCTTTTCACCATTGTTCTGAGGTTTTTCCTTGAACTACATCTTTCATTTCTTGTCAAAAAAAAGAGATGGATATGTTACACAAACTTATAATTCTACCTTGATAGCACAACGCACAATTTTTTCATAGCTATCGATGTATCTTATAGCTAATTCCCTTCGAATACTTGGTTTTAAGCCATTGAGGAATCGATCAACTTTACTTTCAGGTTGGATGATAAAGCAAGATGCATACCTTGAATGTCTTGTAAAATTCACTTCGTATATACCAACATATTAATTAGCCTTCTGCTTAAGCTCAAGGAACTCCTTTTTTATAATTGTTAGAAGAATATGCGGGAAGTACTTACTGAAAAACAAGTTCTTGAACTCATCCCATTCCATGGATTCAATTTCATATTGGGGCCTTGTATTCTTAATTAGAGTCCACCACTGGTCTGCTTCACCTTTTAAACGGTAAACAACTAAAATGACTTTTCCATGTTCTAAATTGTGAAGTATGGAAAATTTCTTTTCAATGGTACTGATCCCTTGTTCAGCAACAAGAGGATCAGAAGACCTATTGAAAGATAGTGGACGTTGCCTCATGAAGGACTCAATAGAATATTGTTCCCTTCTCTGATTATTTGGAAATCCAGAATGATTCATAGCTTGTGTAAGTATAGAAATAAGATTTTTCACTCCATGTACCATCACATTTGGTTGCTCGAGAGGAAAATCATTGCATTTTCCATTACATTGATCAATGCAGTTTTTTCGGGTTCCAGCCATCATCTAAAACCCACAAAGAATAGTGTGAGAGGAAAAAATCATGCTAGGAAAACAACATAATAAAAGGGGATTACCTTCAATATCTAACATCTTAGGTTTAATTCTAATATCGTTATCACATTTCTAGGACTATAAATTATACTTATAATTAACTATAGGGACATCCCTAGACATACCTTAGAAATATCTCTAGGGATCTCACTAAAGTTCTCGCATCCTAGTTTCTAAAGGTTGACTAAACCTTTCCTCTGATACCAACTGTAGAGACACAAATCTTGATGTACATAGACATTACATTACTTTTGAGGAATACTTAATATATACCAAAAATATACACCAAAGGACTATAATAGTTTATTGTCTTTGGAATCTGGGAAAATAATATTCTAATGGTGGTGAAAGATCTTAAACATCTGCCGTAAAGATATTCCCCTTTGGATTTCATACCTAAAACCTTTCATTATATCTTGGGGAAAAGAAAACATTAAAAGGGTGAGCTCAAATTCTCATTAAGGGTAAACATAGAGAACACAAAACAATCCATAAACATTTGAATGCAAATACTTGAACAAAAAATCTAAACATCAAAATCTTGAGCAAAGGCATATATCTTGGAAGTACATAAGGCCTATATCATAATGGAACATCAATCATGATAAAATAGCATGGGATGAAAATATGTAATTTTGGAAAACCATTAAGCACATGATATGATTTCTATAGTATCCAAGTCATTGCTTCCAAGACCATCTTCGTGGACAAATTCCCTTTCTGAATCGAGTTCACTCCTCTTTCCAGTCCTGTATCACTGAACCAAATTAACTTACCGTTCTAGCCATGTCTATCTCATGAGATATAAATCTTTACCCAATGCATTGGAGGGAGATATAGGTCCCACCCATCTCATAATGAAATCATTCATACTTTTTCCACAACATAAACATAAATCATTCATCATAAGCCAAAGAATAAAATGGGTTTTATAAACATCATCCCATCATAACATAATCCATATAAGAAATAGATATCATTTCATTATAAAAAAAACTGAAACCATGTAAATAATAGAGACATTATACTTGAAACATAATCATACTAAATAATATTATCTTAGATGGAAAATAATTTTGACAAAACACTTGAAATGTGTTATTGAGGAAAATATCCTTTCTTCTTCAAAATCATTTTATTTTCACAAAATGCCATGCAATTTTAAAAGAAAAGGATTTTATTGAAAATAAACATGAAAACTTGTAGTCGAATCTTCATGTAAATTAGGCTTTATGAAATCATAAAAATCTATTCATGTCGTATAAGTTCAAAAAACATTATCCTTTTACTTTTTCCGGAAAAGTCTAAAAGTTCCTCGTATGGTAAATAAAAGAAATATTCTTTCCATAAAAAAATGTAAAAGTCAAAGAGGGGTAAATATGACTTAAACAATACATGGAAGAATATTAAACACTTTATGAAAAACATTTTTGTGGACATGTATGAAAAATATAACCCCATTAAATACTTACGTATAAGCAATCTCGGATAAAAATGAGATTTGCAAAATTATCCCTTACCTTATGTCTGATATACATCGTATGTATCCAAACCTCCTATATTATTATTTAAATAATGTCATTTAATTATTAAATAATCATATTCATTGTTATTATATCATATATGGTACACTTATGAATTTATATTACCCGTACTTTTGTAAATTCATTTTAAGGTAGTGTTTTGGGTAAAATCTTTTCATTTATCGTCCGTGTTTTGACTTGTAATTATTTATATGATTACTTATATCATGATTAATTACTTCTATAATTTAAAAAATGATTTATATATAATATATTTTCAGAATATACATATATATAATAGATCGAAAAATGGAACGAAATACACCGTTCATGGAGATGGTAGGCCGTACGTACACATGAATGATGTTTTCATTTTCTTATTAAATTGAATGGAAGTAAGTAAATGACAGACATATATATATACATATATACATAAATACAGTAGTTTCATTATGTCATATATTTCATTATTATTCAATATATATACTTTATAATCATTCTTGAATGGTTAACATGGAGAATGAATCTCATCGTGTCGTGGAGACGGTAATCCGTACGTACGCACGAGCGATGATATCGTTCCCATAATTATTGAATGGAATTAGAGTGGATGATATAATATCTCATAATTAGTATCATTTTATAATTACCATATATATATAGTTATTATTTACACCATTATACCCATCCATGTAACGTGGTGGTGGAAAAACAGATTACACCACGACGTGGAGACGTTATTCCGTACGTACGCACGCACGAGGATTTCATTTTCCGTAGGATGGATAGAAGGTGAAATGGGGATGTTTCATATTTATTATAACATATCAGTATATTATTGATACTAATATTATTAATTTATAATGAAACAACTAAATAAGAAGAAGTTGAAGAATAAGGAAACTTGAAAGAATCGGTAGAAGAGATTACGTCTTCTTCGACGTACCTCTTTTAATATTCCTCTTAAGGCACTAGAGATGGACTTTTGAGAATACCAGAACCAAAATAATGTTTCTAGGAAAGTGGAGAATAGAAATGGGAAGGGTTTGGCCGAGCTTGAAGGCTCAAAGTGTTGTAAGGGAGGAGAGGGGCACCTTTGGAAACATAAGAAATATTAATTTATAATAAATTCAAACCCCACATAAAAACATCCAAAATTACTCAAATCCGAATATTAGATGATATAGGGTTGTAATATCATTATCCAATAAAATTTAGACATGTTGGGAATTTATTTTAAACATTATCAACTTGATTTATCCTTATTAAATCTATTTAGTTTTATTTGTGGTAATAAGATTCTAAATTTTAAATTGTTATAAATAATTACTTATGTGTTCTGAATTTTCCATAATTGGATAATTAATGACATTTTAGACCATATAAATTTTAATTTATAAATTTTAAATATTTTTGTGATATTTAAAAAATTTTATATTATGTTATTTTTATAAAATAACAATAGTGTCAATTTTGACACTATTCAATTATTTGAATTTAAATAAAATCCTCACAGAAGATATGTTCTAAATAAAAGCTTTAATAGATTCATAACATGTCATATTTATCTAGAAAATTAGTGGATCACATTAAATATTTCATGTAATATTTATTTTAATATTTTTAAAACCATTTATTTGGTATTTCAACCAATAAAATAATTTCAACAACATTATTGTGTCACCTTTAATGATAATTATTTAATCCATAAAAATTATAAATAAATACACAGGATGTATGAAATTTTATTTTATTTCTTTAGACTATTCATGTTATAAGTTTCATGAACTTTAGCACTAAATTAAAATTATTATACTTATAATATTTAAGAGAGTGACATGTTGTCACTTTCTTTGGTTTTAATAATAATTAAATTATTTTCATGGTAAAAAGTCCATAAAATGAATATAATCCAACCTTTAGGTGATATGGGTCGAATGTTAGTCATCAAATAGAATTTTGGCATGTGTTAGGGTAATTTTATAATCTTAGGTTTACCATTAATTACCCGATTTATCTTTAACTAAAGTAAATAAAAATTACCGTAGTTACTATTCATAATATCAAAAAATTAAAAGCAACCTATTAACATAATTTGGACCCACTGAATCCTAATATGGAATAAATTTCTTAAAATTCAAAACACATAAGTTGCAGTAATTAAATTAAAATTTATCCTGTTGTTAAGAAGACGAGTTTTAAAAGTTAAAATATATCAAAAGATTGAAATGTTTTTACCTATGAATTCAATTTAAAATTAATGGTAATGACATACATTATATTAAATGTTAAAAATATATTCTATTTATACTTTAAAACCATTAAATATTATAATTTAACCATATAAATTATTGTGATGAAAAAAGTTGTTTTTAATTAAAATATAGCATGTTTTTACTATTCATGAAAATATGAAAGTTATCAGAATAATATGAAAAATTTATCTAAAGTAAATTTTTATATCCTTATTCCAAAGAAAAATTTTATTTTGTCAAATTGAACTTATAAACATGTCAAAAACTAGATTTAATGTGGGTGTGCCATCAAAAGGCGGCAAAACTGCATTTTTTGAAAAATACTTATTTTACCCGAAAAATTTATTTTGTTCTCATACCATGTTCTAGAAAATTTGTATGATGAATAATAATGTTATAAAATTCAGAATGTATTTAATACTATTCATAACGGCCATTCCAGAATAATATTATAACAATATATCATTGTTTAGTGAAACCCGATATTGCGTACTACACACTCAATCGAGGAAGGTTGCGATTGCGTGTAATGAAACCCAAGTATGGGATGCGTGTAGTTCACGATACTTTTGGTGTAGCGTAAAACACAAGACATAAATGAATTTAAAGGGAATAATTCCCATAAAATCTTGGGTTGTTACACTTTACACGCTGTGTATCTCATTCATGACCTACAGACCTCATTCAAAACATGCCTGTAGAGCCACATACCATTCGATGAAGCCTTTAAATTATGTGAATCAACTATATGACATGTAAATTCATTACACAACATGTATATTTCAATGAGTAGAATGAAACCAAAAGTTAATTGCATACATGATGTGTAGGGGTTGCATGACATGCAAAGTTTAAAGGTTCAACTGATCAAAGATACAAACTGATTCATGGGTGGAAAATTGGAATCTCAACTTACATGATATTTAGCCAACTAAAATGATGTGAATATTTTAGGGAAGAAGTCACTTAAGACAAAACATGATGTGAATTACTTACAAACTGTGTACTTCTTGAGCATATTAATATTTTGAGAACCCTCCACATACAAAACATTCATCCCTTTTTTTCTCTCATTTTTCTCAAGTATTTTTATTCCATTTTTCATTCATTTTGATTCCAAACCTATTTAAATGAATTAATTTAATCTTTTTACCAAATCCATTTGAGTTATTGTTGAATATACATAATTTCTATTCCTATTTCAAATTATCTTTTTTTCAGACATCTATTGCATAATTTTTCACAATTCTTCAAAGACACCTATAAATTTTTTCATTGTTTATTCATTTGTAGGGATTTTTTGATTGAATTTAAAATTCATTCAATTATTTGATTTTGGTTCCTATTTTTTTTAATTCTTTATTTATTCTTTATCAACAATTTCATGATTATTTATAGAATGTTTTTTATTTATTTTCTTTTCATCAAATCCTCCATGAACAACTAATCCACCTAAGGTTAGGGGTTGAGAGTAGGGGTGTTTATATGCCTAATGAATCCATATATTGAACCTTGGTAACCCTATAGCTATAAATTAGGCTTATAATAATTGTTCATCACATTATTTTTCAAATCCTTGACCATGGGAAGTGAAATTGAATGAACCTAACATAATTAGAGTTGAGAAGGACTATAAACATTAACCTACAATGATTTCTACATAGAATCCAAGAATAATTAACCTAGTTTTCTTCTATACCCTAACAATGAGATAGTTATAGCATAGGTAGATCCAATTGGTTTGACCAAGACCAATTGGTGACCATTTATCCGCTTCAAAACCTAAGATGTAGAACTATCCCAAGATAAATCTCATATTATCTTCTATTAAGAGCCCTAAAATTGACCTCGATCACTTCCTTTATTATCTGAATGAGATATAAACTTCCTAACTTTAGTAAATACCAAACATGAATAGTAAACACGACGAATACTTGCAAATGGTTTTTTTCAAGTAGGTACCGACCTATGGGTAGTCCTCATGGGTTCAACCTCACACTTCCACTTTAATACAACCTTGTACTAAGTGTATTTTGGGACTCTAAATTTCTAATATGATAATTACCTACATGTATTATATAATGCATGCTGGTAGATAAAATTTTGGAACCATTCTCAGAGATTAATATTGTTTAGGAATATTGGCCTTAGGATTGAACCCTAGATTACCTCACCCTCTTTCCATTTTCTATTTTTATTTTTTTCTCTTTTGGGTGAACCTATGTTCTCATTATCTTTCTCTCTCTCTCTCTCTCTCTCTCTATCTCTTTCTTGTCTAGTGTATGTGCTCGGGACCATTGACTCGCTCTTGAATCCTGGACACACAAGAACATATTCTCTTTGATCCCAAGATCTATTGGACAAGTTTTTTATGCCTAACCTTATTAATGGATGAGTATAATGATATTTAGCTTCCACACCCCTAAAATATGAAATATGAACCACTTGAAAATCATGGGGAGTGAATTATACTGTAGGAGCATAGTATAATGGATTACAGCTTTCCATCCATTAGTAGTGTTGTTCCTAGTATTGTGTACCCACCAATTTAGGAACATAATTTTGAGATAAAAACTGGAATCATCCATATTATATAGAACATGTGTAAATTTAATGGGATTCAAAGTGAAGACCCCCATGTACATATCAATAATTTCATATAGGTTTTTGATTCCTTTCTCAACCAAGGCATATCATCAGAACCAATAATACTCAATGCATTCCCTTTCTCCTTTCGCGATAGAGCCAAGTATGGAATAAAATGTTAATCTCTTGAGTCAATCACGAACTGGGAAGAATTAGATTTTTTTTCCAGAAAAATACATCCCACCAATCCAAAAATAAAATCCCCATAATGAAATTCAAAACTTCACATAGGAAGATAGATAATCAATATGTGAATAATGGGATATATTCAAGGAGATGACCCGAAAGTGACCACATCACAGAATAGATGTGAATCTATAATTATTGAAATTTTACCAAGGGTTCCAACCTATTTCTTGTACTATGGTAGATGCCACTACTGATGGAAGACTAATTCTTAAAACATGAGAGGCCATACATGCCATTCTTGATAATGTTTCCTATAATTATTGTCTATGGAAAAGTTATAGAGTCGCACCTCAGTGCGAAATCAACAAAGTGGGAGAAACTACCCACCTGGAAGCTCACGTAGAGGATCTGACAAAGAATATAGAGGTATTTAAATTACCTATATTGTCACCACCCCTATTACTAATTTAATGGTGATTCAATCATGCACAATGTGCAAAGGCCCAAAATATTACCAAGACTACCAGGTAGTGATGGGATAACCCCATGATCAAGATTATACTTATGTCAATTAAAATCAATAAAGCCAAAAATACCAACATCCCCAACATTATAAATACTAAAACTACCAGAAAATAATTTCTTAACAACCGAAGTAGAAAAACCAAGGATATTTTTATTATAGGAGTGGATAGGTAACAGAAAGGAATAAAGTATCACCTATTTACAAACCACAAGGTCTAGATCCTCAACCACAACCATAATTATAATAAAATATTCGTAGAGATAATTAGTTTTCACCAGCTCAACATCATTAATTACAATATGATCCACTAAGACCACTATAATAATCCCAAACTGTCAAGAATAATATTGAAAAACTATTCACTACCCTGATGAAAAATAATATCAAAGGATGAAAACCCAATAAAATGATATAAAAAACCAAAGAGTGGCCACATTCAATCTTCAAAACCAAATGGGAAAAATTTTAAAGTCCTTATTAAACCAACTACCAGGTACATTTCTTGGTAAGATTTGGACACACCTAAGAGAAGAGACAAAGTATGAGGTCTTAAGAGTGGGATAAAGATTTAATTTTAGAATCCATGATAAGAAGATAGAGGAACCTATGTAATGAGTGATTTTCTTCAGTTTGGATGACAAATATAGAATAAAAGAAGTCATTTAATGATTAAGTATCGAATGAGAAGTTGCTGAAAAAGTGCCAATAAAAGAAAAAATAAAAAAGGAAGAAGTTTATATATGACCAAGAGTGTAAAAACCTCATATTTAATTAATATAAAGTATGAGGAATTTAAATATCGAAGTATAAAAAAATTTCCTAGAAATTTTCAAAATGTTAAATATTAATATTCCCTTCACTGAGGCCATCGCTCAGAAGCCTGCCCACACAAAATCATGGAAGCAATTTCTGTCCAAAAAATGTAAGATGGAAGAATTATGATTCATTTAATTAAATGAATAATGATATTATTTTGTTTAAAATAATATTCCCCATAAAATGAGAGACCCTAGAAGCTTCTCAATTATATGAAATATAGAAGAATACAACTTTGAAAGAGAATTATGTGTTCTATGAATGAGCATAAATCTCACACTTATGAGTGTCTTAAAAAAGATAGGGATTATAGAATTGAATCCAAATAGGGTTTCATTTCTACTAGCTAATTGATCTATCAAGTATCCATGAGGGATTCTCCAGGATATCTTAGTTAAAGTTTTAAATTTTATATTTCTTATATATTTCTAAATTTTAAACATGGAATAAGAGGGAGGTGTTTCAATCATTATAGAACGACCATTTTAACCACTAGTAAATAATTAATATACTTTAACCAATGCAGTCTGATATTTAGAGTGGGAGATGAAAAATTTGTGTTCAAATTAACTAAGGCTGCTAGGTAAGGAAATGATTCTTTTGACTATAAATCCATCTTTTGTACTAATGAAAGAGATGAGTTTATGACCATTGAGGGTGGAAGGGAGACCTTTTTACCTGATGAAGATGAAGATAATGATCATGAGATTAAAAACTACTTTAAACCATTAGTTTGGGAAACTATTCCTCCATTCATACCCTCTATCATTAACCTTCCATCATTATAATTAAAAACCTTTCTGATCAGACTAAATTACTCATTCCTTGAGACTGCGAGAACACTACTAGTCATTATCATGTCACAAGTGATCCATGAACAAGAGGAAAAGTTGGTTGAAGTCTAAAAAAGGAATGAAAAATCAATTTTATAGGTAATGTATGAACTTATGGGGATCAACCCCACAATATGCATACACAAAGTTTCCTTGGAAGAAGTTGCTAAATCCAAACACCAACCCCAAAGGAAACTCACCCCACAAATGAAAGAGGTGGTTAATAATTAAGTGATGAATCTTTTAGATGATGGAATAATATATTTAGTATCTAATAGTGAATGGGTGAGTCTGATACATTCCATTCTAAAGAAGGTAGGTCTAACTAATATGAAAAATAATGAATATGTGATGATCTTAACTGGAAACATCACTGGTTGGTAAGTAGGAATAGATTATTGTAACCTCAATATAATAATCTAAAAATATAATTTCGACCACCCATTATGGCATAGATTCTATAATGACTATAAGAACATGAATTTTATTATTTCTGGGATGGTTATTCTGCATTCAATCAAATTTTAGTCAATCCAAATGATCACACCAAAATTATGTTCACTTGTCCCTTAGAAACCATCACCTATCTACATATATCATTTGGTATGTGTAACATAGAAATAAATTAAATGGTTCATGAAACATATATCCGATGATATGGTGGAGGAATTCTTGGAAATATTCATGTGTAATTTTTTTAGTATATGGATGATCCTTTGACATGTGTCTGAGTAATCTGGATCTAGTATTGCAATGATATGAAGAAAAATTATTGGTATTAATCTGGAAAAAGTGACACTTCATGGTCCAATGAGGCATAGTATTTAAGAAAAAAATCTCAAAACAAGTCATAGAAGTGGATCTAGCTAAAATCAATTTGATAAAAGACCTACTTGAGCCTACTACTTTGAAAGGAATAGTGATATTTTTTGGTCACATAAGATTATACTATCACATCATTAAAATATATAAAGAACTATCCCACCTATTGGAACAATTTTTATTGAAAGAAAATACCTTTGATTTCCCCAAAGAGTGTCAACGAGCCTTCCATACCATAAAGAATATTATTGTGGAATATCCTATCAAATTTCCACTATATTGGGATAAGGAATTTGAATTTATATGAGACACAAGTGACTTTTCTATTGGTGTTGTTTTAGGAAATCAAGTTAGAAATATATTTTCCCATATACTATGCTAGTCACACACTAAATTATGGTCATGTAAATTATAAGACTATTGAAATTGAACTTCTGGAAGTCATCTATGAATTTGAAAAGATTATCTCATAACTTGTACTATCTAAATTAGTGTTCTACACTGATCAGGAAGCCCTTAAATATCTACTATACCAAAAGGATGATGAACCAAGTCTGCTATGATAATCCTACTGCTGCACGAGTTTGAAATCCAAATCAAGGACACAAAAATAATCTATAATGTTATCATAGACCATTTGTCTGGACCTAAAATACCATACATCATGGATGATGATAATATTTACATCAAGGTTGAATTACCTGTTGAAACACTTATCATGATAGGCTCCCAATATCTTATGTGGTTTTCAGATATTGCAAATTATATCACCACGAGATCACTCTACCTTGACCTTACCTATCAACAAAAGAATATTTTTTACCAAAATCCTCACATTACTACAGGGTTGATCTACTAATTTATATGAACTATGACGATGGATTAATGCGGTGATGCATCCCGTAAGCTGAAAAAATTATTGTTCTTGATATGTGTGATACATCACCAACAGGAGGGAATCATAGACCCAAACATACCACGGATAAATTCCTTCAATTCGGGATATTCTGGTTCAAGCTTTATCACGATACAAGGAAGTTTTCTCAAAACTATGATCGATGCCATTGGATAGGGAATATAGGGAAAAGAAACAAAATTCCCCCAAATCCCATTCTTGATGTCAAACTCTTTGATGTATCATGGATTTATTTCATGGGAATATTTTTTAATTCTAATGGAAAATTTTATATCCTAGTTGGCGTTAAATACATCTCAAAATGTGTTTAAGCCAAATCCACTACTCATGACACATCAAAAGAGGTAATGAAAATTTAAAATAAATATATCTTTTTCCAGATTCAAATTTCATTGATTACTCATTAGTGATCGGGGAAGTCGCTTCACCAATAATACCATGAAAGGATTGATTTAGAAGTATGGAATTTTTTATAACAATGGTACTACATACCACATGAAAACAAGTGGGAATGTTGAAGTGTGAAGTATAGAAATTAAAAAAGTCATGGAAAGTATGTTAATCACTAGAATAATGGGATGTAGTTTCGAACTAGATGATGAAATTTGGGCATATCATATGACCTAAAAAATACCCATCGACACTAATACATTCTAACTACTATAAAAAAAGCTATGCCATCTACCAATGGATTTATATCATCACTATTTTTGGGAAAAAAATTGAACATGGGTGCTCTGAAAGTCAGATAATTAATAATGATCTAACTTAATGAGCTAGAAGAAACCAGGAAATCTACCAATGAGAATAAAAAACATTTTAAAGAAACAAAACAAATAAGTGTCATGAACAAATAATAATATGTTGAATATTCAATCTTGGGTAAAATGTTCTCTTATTCAATTATTGATTAAAATTATTTTTAAAAAATATAAAATCCTAATGGATGGGTCCTTACCAAGTCATTAGGGTTTTTCTTATGGAGATATTGGGATTCAGAAAGTTGAAGAACCACCATTCAAGGTTAATGGGAAAATGTTAAAATAATCCTTAAACCCTTCCATAAAGGGTGAATCGTTACTCTCCAAATCACCTAAATAGAAAAGTGTTTAGATGATGATGTCACTGTTAGATTTTTAAATGTGACAAACAATATTTTGGTTTCTTTTATTTCATTTTTTTATTTAGGATATTTTCTCCTTTTAGTAGCATTTTTGTTCATATATCACTCATAAACATCACTATACTCACCTATATGAATTTATATGAGATTTTTTTCTTTACTATTCACTATTTTCAGTTTCCCATTTCACGACATTCATCCAATTTAAACCCTATGGGCTAATGTTTTAAAAAGTGATTGTTTTCCTTTCTAAAAAATTATATAGGTATCCCATTTGGAAATCTCTATCCAAAAAATTTCCCCACAGCATGAAACTCATCACAGGGAGCTCTTGATTCCCTATTACCACTTTTCAAATTTCTATATCATTTTTTCTTATCATATTATCGATATCTCTCACATTATGATTTCAGGGATAGTGCATAAACTGTTTAATTTTAAGTGTGGGGGAGTCCTTCTTGAGATTTATTGTCGATACACTTGGATTATTTCATATTTTCATTTATCTCGGTGATATTTTTCTTTGAAATCAAGCTTTAATGTTGAAAACTCATTGAAACCATTTAAATAAAAGACAAAGTTAGGTTAGAAATTGTTTAAATACATGTTTTACTCATGATTATTTTTTTATAAATATTTTTCAGCTTAGTAATTTATTTAAAATTCAAAATATTTGAAATTTCTTTTGACTGAATTAATAATAATTTTATAACCATATTGATTGATAATAATTTTTCTTTACTTCCATTACCAATAGGATTATATAACGAAACTTTAATATTATTTTATTGTAACCTCCCGAACCCGGGTTCCACGCAACGGGTGCCCCGAGCCTGGTTCGCCACGTGACCTCAAGTGCATTTCCCCAAACACTAGAGGCTACTGACTAGCAGCGAGGGCATATGTCTGATAGTGGGGAAACTATGCCCTCATTTGTCAAAGTGTAGCGCAGCGGAATTCAAAATAAACATACAATGACAGCGGAAGTAGTAAACATACAGAACTGAAATAAACTACAACAGTGGATATAACCAACATTATATAAGTGATGATGCTACATGTTTCAAGTTCTAAGAAAATAGCCAGAACATGTTATACTTCAATACAGTACAACAAAATACAGAGTACAACAAAACAAGAAAAATAGCTGGCAACAAAATTGCGAGCCTAGGTTCGTTCCCATGCCCTCCTACTCCTTAGCAACAGTCAAGTACCTGTATAGGGACTCTTTCCCCTATCTACACCTATAGAAACATAATCAGTTTGGGCCGAAAAGCATGGCCCAAACAGGGTGTGAGAAATATATCTCAGTAGGCACCCACCAAAGGCCCGTGCCCAACTACGTGTAAGCATGCAACAATATTGTGAAATAGTAAAATGATATAAAATAATAAGTACTGACAAGTAACTAACTTAACAATTAAATTTCCATTTTATTATTACTTTAATTCATTATATACTAGAAATCACCATAGTGCATTTCTAAACAAACAGTCCACATCCTCAGACAAGAAAAACCTTACCCTGAGGTAAGTAGAATCCAACCCACAGGTATAGCCCTCAGGCGTAACATAAATTGCCCTCAGGCGTATGAAGTGTCGCCCTCAAGCACAGAAGTCAAGCCCTTAGGCACGAAGGGTTTCCATCAGGCGAAATAACTACAGCCCTCGAGCTAAATAGAGCAGTTCCCTCAGGCTAATCACAACAACGCCATCAGGCTAAACAGGTAACCGGCCCACGCCCAACATATTAAATAGTAGTAAAAAATCAATTCCTCTCAAGGCAATTCAACAATTACTACATTAAATGAATACCCTCGGGTATCCTGGCCAAACGGCTAAATAGTGGAATGCACCCCCGGGGTGGTTCCAGATCCAAGAAACGATCCCAACCAGCATTTTATTATCACAATTTTATCACCTATGCAATTATAGGCATTAAATATAGCAACTACCTCAGCCTCACGACACCCCAACATGGGTTTGTGGCACAAAAATGCAAAAAACACATGGTAGATGGAAAAATTAACACAAAGCCGCTTACCTTATTCACCAACGAACATTATACCCGAACGTCGACTCCTGAAACGACCAATAACGGTGTAGATATGATGAATAAAAACACCCATTCAAACATAAATAACTTCCCCCGGGAAATATTTGGTAAGAATGGTACCAGTATAAGAGAGGGCTTACTCGTGCAGTTCCAACGAGATCATCCGAAGATGAATCGGATTCTAGACGAACACCCGACGGATCTTCAAAGGTCTAGCCTCCTCCTTTGGCTCAAAATCGGCTCAAGTGTCTCCTCTTCCAAATGAGGAGGCTAATGCCTGTTTTAAGCCGAAAAAAAGTACACGGCGTGTACTTCTTTCATTTAACTGTTCATTTGGTGGCACCACTACACTATTCATCCGTTGACATGAGTACACGACATGTACTCCCAAGTACACGACGTGTACTATCGCCCAGCTGTCGGCTGCTCCACCACCTTACTATATTGGCCTGCCGACTGACTACACGGCGTGTAAGTACCACTACATGGCGTGTAGTCGATTCCTATACCCTTCGTCGCCGGCATGACTACACACCCCGTGTACCCATCCCACACGGCCAAGAGTACACAGTGTGTGGAAAAGTACACGGCGTGTAGTTCCAAAATTTAGGATTTTTCCCCATTTTCTATATTTTCTCAAACACTTAAGGAAAAAGAAAAAATAAGAAGTCCGTACCTCAAAACTAAGAACCGGGTTCTTACAAACTTCCCCCTTATAGCAATTCGTCCCCGAATTTACCTTCCAAGGGTGGCGAAGATAAAGCTCAGAACAGCTCTGGCCACTGAGCACGTATGTCAGCCTCCCACTCCCAGGTCTCATCCTACACTCGGCCATGCTACCATAGCACCCATACAAGAGGAACTGACTAGCCTCGGAGAACCTTCATGCTCCTGTCAACGATACGGATCAGATGCTCCTCAAAGGACACATCATTCTGAAGCTCAACCTCCTCTGGATGAAAGGTGTGAGATGGGTCTGAATGGTAGCGACGCAACTGAGACACATGGAAGACGTCGTGCATGGTTCAGTACCATTGCGGTAACTGCAACCGATAGGCAACCAGCCCAACTCTCTCCAAAATCTCGAATGGACCCACATACCTTGGTGAAAGATTACCCTGTCTCCTGATCCGCTTCTGTCCCAGCCTCGGAAAAACACGCAAGAAAACCTGATCCCCGACCACGAACTCCAAAGGTCGTCTGCGGCGATCAGCATAAGACTTCTGATGAGACTGTGCGGTATCCATCTGCTTCCGAATCAACTGGACCTGCTTAGATGTCTCCTGCACAAGCTGTGGTCCCAGTAAAGCTGACTCACCTGCCTCTAACCAGCACAAAGGTGATTGGCATGACCTACCATATAAAGCCTCATATAGTTCCATCTCAATAGTTTCCTGAAAACTATTGTTATAAGAAAACTCGACTAAGGGTATATGTTTCTGCCAAGAGCCCCCAAAGTCTAGGACGCATGTGCGCAGCATATCCTCTAGCACCTGTATCGTATGCTCCGACTGGCCATCTGTCTGAGGGTGGTATGTTGTGCTCAGAAGCACCTATTTACCCAACACCCTCTGAAAACATTGCCAGAAATGAGACGTAAAGCGGGCGTCCCTATCTGAAACTATAGAAGGAGGGACCCCAGAAGACATACGATCTATCAGATATACAACCTTCTGAGCTCGTCAACACCAAAGGTCTCCTTGATCGACAAGAAGTGAGATACCTTCGTGAGTATGTCCACAAGAACCCACACAACGTCATTTCCTCGAGGTGACCTCGGCAACCCCATCACGAAATCCATCGCGACATCATCCCATTTCAATTCTGGAATGGGTAACTACTGTAACAGCCCAGCTGGCCTCTGGTTCTCTGCCTTCACCTGCTGATAGGTGGAACACCTTTTAACAAAACTAGCAATCTCTCTCTTCATACCAGTCCACCAGTACTGACGTCTCAAGTCTCGGTACATCTTGGTAACCCTGGGATGAACTGCCTAAACTG
The DNA here is from genome assembly GCA_963277665.1 of Viscum album. NCBI lineage: Eukaryota > Viridiplantae > Streptophyta > Magnoliopsida > Santalales > Viscaceae > Viscum > Viscum album. Next base: position 1,122,637,707 of record OY728120.1, read on the forward strand.
AAGCATGAAACTCCCGCATCATCTCCTCACGTATATCCCCTGGAACCCATACTTGTCCATGGAAACACAAAATCTCATCATCGCCTATCATCCAACTGGGAGGAGGGTCCTCACTTTCCACTGAATCCCGTAGAACTAGGACTTCTAAATCAGATAGCTGCCTCATCCTCACTCTATCCAGAAGGGTAGAAGTCACAGCTAACGAGGAAAGATAAGTCTGCCCTTGACTGTTGTGCTCCTCCAAATGCTTCTCAGAGAACAAGGACATGAGCTCCCACTCACCACTGGCCTCCTGCACTGCCTGTATCTGAGTCTTCCTGCTCAGTGCATCTGCTACTGCATTACCCTTACCAAGTGTATAGGCAAGCTAAAAATCGAAGGACTGTAGGTACTCAACCCACCTTCTCTGCCTCATATTCAGGTCACGCTGAGTAAAGATATACTTGAGGATTTTGTGGTCGGTGAAAACCACAAAATGCTCTCCCAATAGATAATGTCTCCAACTACGCAACACATGAACAACTACAGCCAACTCGAGATCATGCGTCGGGTAATTCCTCCCATGTGGCCTCAACTGCCGAGACCCGTACGCAACAACTCAGTCACCCTGGATCAACACTGCTCCCAGCCCAATACCTGATGCATCAGAGTAAACTATATAGTTCTTCCCCTGCTCTGGGAGTATCAGGATTGGTGATGAAGTCAACCTTCCCTTCAGGTCCTGAAAATCTACCTCGCATGCTTCTGACCAAACGAACTTCACACCATTCTTAGTCAGTCCCGTCAATGGTGCTACTAAGCAGGAGAAGTCCTGTATAAATCTACTGTAGTAACCAGCCATCCCTAAGAAACTCTGTATCTCAAACACATTCTTAGGCTGCTCCTAGGAAACTGCTGCTCTCACCTTCTCTGGGTCTACTACAACTCCTGCCTCTGAGATAATATGACCCAGGAAGTGAATATGGTCCATCCAAAAGTGGCACTTCAAGAGCTCAGCATATAGCCGATGCTCTCTCAGTGTACTCAATACAATTTCAAGATGGGTGGCATGGTCATATCGAGTGTGGGAGTACACCATGATGTCATCCATGAATACTACTACAAAATAATAAATATACGGATGGAACACACGATTCATCAGATCCATGAAAACTACTGGCACGTTCGTCATTCCGAATGGCATAACCATATACTCATATAGACCATACCTAATCCTGAAAGCTGTGAGAGGTATATCAGATGGTCTAATGCACAGCTGACGATATTCGAATCTCAAGTCAATCTTCGAGAACACTCGTGCTCCACGAAGCTGATCAAACAGATCATCAATCCTCAGCAAGGGATATCGGTTCTTAACCGTCAACTGGTTCAGCTTCCGATAATCTACGCAAAGACTAAGGGTACCATCCGCCTTCTTCACAAAAAGGACCGGAGAACCCCAAGGATAAGTACTGGGTAGGATAAATCCCTTTGCCTACAACTCCTCTAATTTCCTCTAGAGCTCCTGCAACTCAGGCGTGGCCATCCTATAAGGAGGAATGGACACCAGTGATGCTCCTGGCATGAGATCAATGGAGAAATCCACCACTCGCATAGGAGGTAGACCCGAAAAGTCTTCCAGAAAGACATCCATGAAACGATCAACCACTAGAGGGAAATCTGTCTAACAAGTCCTCTGATCATCCAAATATAAGCTCGCTATCTGGGCTGTGACTCCACCTCGCCCATGATGCTCTGGTCCAGCTCGACTCGCCTGAACATCCCATTCTTCCTTGTATAGAAACTCTATTCCCTCTGGTGACGTGAAACACACCCTGCAACGATAGCAGTCTACAAAGGCTCAAAAGGTAACCAACCAGTCCATCCTGATAATGACGTCATAACTCATCATCTCTAAGACATAGAAGTCCCAAAGGAAGTGACACCCACCAACCTCAAGGGGGAAATCCTTTCACTGACACACACCAGCCGTCCTAGTCCCCAACGGAGTTTCTAGCGTCAAGATATCGGATGAAGTAGAAACACTGAGCCCAAGGCTCTCCATAATTGGTACATATATGAAACTATGTGTAGCACCTATATCAAAAATCAGTGAAGATAAAACAGAAGTTACTAGAATAGTACCTATAATTGTAGAAGGTCTGAGATCCTACTCTTGCTGGGTCTGCTGCACTGCATAAGCCTGCCCTTTTACGCAGCCCTACGACACATCCTAACTACCCTGAGCTATCTGGCCCTACTGCCTCTGAGATCCTGGTGTCGGGCTACCAAAGCCACGACCACAATCTCTGCCTGCACGCCCTGACGTATTCCTGTTCCCTGAATGGTTAGAAGCCACTAGTCCTGCTCCCGTACACGGAGTCTGCACAGAACCCCTCTCACTAGCCACTGGTGGAAACGCCCCACAAAAATGCTGCAGATGACCCATATTTCCGCAAGCTCGACACTCCACTAGGTCTCGTGGACACAGCGGTCTCTTGTGACCCTCTCTTCCACACTGGTAGCACCTAACCAGGCCACCTGAAGATGCTTCATGTCTGGTACTGCCTCCCTGAGAGAAGTCCATCTGTCTTTTCCTCTTGCCAGAAGGAATAGTACCAGTAACCGGTGCTGAACCGCCCTGGACCACACCGCCTGATTCCCGCAGGTTCCTCTCTGTAATCAGCACCTGGTTCATGATAGAATGTACTGAAGGCAACTTTAAAACATTAACCAGCACTCGAATTTCATACCGAAGACCATCCTCAAAACATCTGGCTCTCAACGTCTCATCACCCACCAGCACGGGTGAAAAACGCTGATGCTCCGTAAAACGAGCAGAATATTCCATCACCGACATGGCTCCCTGCTACAGATTCATGAACTCTAGAGCTCTATCTTCCCTTAGCGTCTCGGGAAAGAAGAATTCATAGAAGACTGCCTGAAAATCTTCCCAGGCCATGTCCCTGTGACGCTCTGTCTGGGTGGTAACATCCCACCACCTCTTGGTGGAATCACAAAGCATGTAAGTCTCTAGATTGACCCTCCTCCCTGGAGGTGTCTCAAGATGCTTGAAAATAGTCTCCATCGATCTTAGCCAAGACTCCACAGCCTGTGGTCCACCATCCCCTGTAAACGTAGGCGGATGTTCTTCTGAAAGATACGAGTCAGCTCAGCCATAGATGTAGCACCCTGCGGTGCTCCCTGAAAGGTCTGCATGAACCGCATAATGCCTTCACGGAACTGCACCTCCGCGCCTCTATCCGGTATAGAAGCTGGAGCCGCATCTGGCTCTACTGGAGGATCAACTGGTAGCCCATGGCCCACCATTTCTGGAGCATAAAAATCGCCGCTCTCCCGGAGAACAACTCGCGGTCATCTAGGTGGCATGACACTACAAGGTCAAAAGCACGCCTCAGATTCAAGATTATTAAGACCGAAAAGAGAAGGAACCACAAAGGAAACAAGAGGAAGAAGGCATTAAAATTTTTCAAAATAAGACTACACGGCGTGTACAAGGACTACACAGCGTGTACTTGACATCCTTTCCCCTGCTCGGGTCCTTCTACACGGATAATCTACACGGCTTCCATAGAACAAAAACTACATGGCGTGTAAATAATCTACACGGCTTCCATAGAACAAAAACTACATGGCGTGTAAATAATCTACACGGTGTGTATGATGTTATTTTCCAACTGCCCGTCTCGTCTATGACACGGCCGACTACTCATCTTAACTCCACACAGTGTGCTACACCCATACACGGCGCGTACCACACCCCATTTTCTAGCCACACAGCTAACACCACATGGTCTATCCTTAGACAAGACTACACGGCATGTCCCTAAGGTACACAACGTGTTCAGGGAGAGGTGACATCAGCCCGTTTTGTTCGTTACACGGCCGAGTCCCCAGGTTACACTACACGGCGTGTTCATCATTGACACGACGTGTTCTGTACAAGAGTACGCCGACCTATGTTGTTAGTGACACGACCGGACTCCGATTCAACACTACACGGTGTGTCCGTTCGGTACACGACATGTTTTACCCAAGCCTTTCTCTACCCCGTGTCTCCACCCACACGGTTTGTGACATAGAAAGAGACTACACGACGTGTACTCAGGGTACATAGTGTGTACTCAAAAAGTTCATTTTTCTTCCCAAATAGAAGAGCATACACGGCGTGTATAAAAATACTACACGGCGTGTATACTGGGTTTCTAGACAGTATGCCTCAGAAACTTCCCCAGAACCCATAAAATGCTGAAACTAGCACCTAAGTGTCAAATTCCGACCCATGGGGGCCCATACTCCCCACGAATCAAAGTTTGACATCTTACATGTGTTATAATCAATCAACAGTCAATGATCCACCAAATTTCGGTCAATGGGGGACCATAATCCCCAAAAAAACAAAGTTTGGCGTCCATTCTATAAACAAGCTCAAACAAAAATACCATATCACAAGGTAGGTATTTATCAAGCAGCTATCACAACAACATGATTTATTAGCACAAAAACTATCACAACAACATGAAAATTCTAATGCACCTACATGGCATGGAAACTATGCATGGCATGTGATATCTAGCATGTGACTATATGATAAATGAGATGGAATACCCTCATCTCATCGAGTTGAAACTAAATAGAACCGATAGATATATATAAACTACACAATCTCAAAGTGCGTCACCCAACGGTGAAAACATATCAACCGTAAAATTGAAAAATCAAAAGAATGAAAAATTCGAGGTAGACTGGCTTTTCCCTGTACATGGGTTAGCTACGCCTGGGCACAACTTATTACCAACTACCGATCATTCTATCCCAAACTAAGGATCCAATTAGTAAATCAAAGAAAAGAACTCCTTTGATACCACTTTATAACGTTCTAGACCAGGGTGCCACACAACGGGTGCCCTGAGCACGGTTTTCCACGTGACCTCAAGAACATTTCCCCAAATGCCAGAGGCTATCGACTAGCAGCGATGACCCATGTCTGATAGTGGGGAAAATATTACCTCATTTGTCAAAGTGTAGTGTAGCGGAATAAAAAATAAACATACAACGACAACGGAAGCAGTAAACATACACAACTGAAATAAACTACAACAGTGGATATAACCAACAGTATATAAGTGATGATGCTACATGTTTCAAGTTCTAAGAAAATCGCTAGAACATGTTATACATCAATACAGTACAACAAAATAAAGAGTAAAACAAAACAAGGAAAACAGATGGCAGCGGCATCACGAGCCTAGGGTCGGTCCCATGCCCTCTTACTCCTCAGCAACAGTCAAGTTCCTATATAGGGACTCTTTCCCCTATCTACACCTGCAGCAACGTAATCTGTTTGGGACGGAAAGCATGGCCCAAACAGGGTGTGAGAAATATATCTCAGTAGGCACCCACCAAAGGCCCATGCCCAACTGCGTGTAAGCATGCAACAATAGTGTGAAATAGTAAAATGCAATAAAATAAGTAGTAATCACAAGTAACTAACTTAACAATTAAATTTCCATTTCATTATTCCTTTAATTCATTATATACTAGAAATCACCACAATACATTTCTAAAAAAACAATCCACGTCCTCAGACAAGAAAAACCTTACCCTCGGGTAAGCAGAATCCAACCCGCAGGTATATCCCTCAGGTGTAACAAAAATTTCCCTCATGCATATGAAGTGTCGCCCTCAGGCATAGAGGCCAATCCCTCAGCCACGAAGGGTTTCCCTCAGGCGAAATAAATACATCCCTCAGGCTAAATAGTGCAGTGCCCTCAGGCTAATCAAAACAATGACCTCATGCTAAACAGGTAACCGGGCCATGCCCAACATATTAACAAGTAGTAAAAAAGCAATTACTCTCAAGGAAATTCGACAATTACTACTTTAAAGGCATACCCTCGGGTATCCTGGCTAATTGACTAAACAGTGGAACGCACCCCCGGGGTGGTTACAGATCCATGCAATGATCCCAACCAGCATTTTATTATCACAATCTAATCACCTAGGAAATTCTAGGCATTAAATATAGCAAAGACCTCAGCCTCACGACACCCCAACATGGGTTCGTGGCACAAAAACACACAAAAAACATGGCAGTTGGAAAAATTAACACAAAGCCGCCTACCTTATTCACTAACGAACGTTATACCCGAACGCCGACTCTAGAAATGCCCAAGAACGGCGTAGATCTGCCGAAGAAAAAAACCCATTCAAACGTAAATAACTTCCCCTCAGGAAAGAATTGGTAAGAACGGTACCAGGAGAGGAGAGGGATTACCCGTGTGGTTCCAAAAAGATCGCTCGAAGCCGAATCGGATTCCAGACGAACACCCGACAGATCTTCAAAGGTATGGCCTCCTCCTTTGGCTCAAAATCGGCTCAAGTGTCTCCTCTTCCAAATGAGGAGGCTACTGCCTGTTTTAAGTAGAAAAAAAAACTACACGGCATGTACTTCTGAGTACACAGTGTATACTTCTTTCATTTAATTGTTCATTTGGTGGCACCGCTACATTGTTCATCCGTCGACATGAGTACACGACATGTACTCCCAAGTACACGACGTGTACTGTTGCCCCGCTGTCAGCTGCTACACCGACTTACTATATTGGCCTGCCGACTGACTACACGGCGTGTAAGTACCACTACACGGCGTGTAGTCGGTTCCTAAACCCTACGTTGTCGGCATGACTACACGCCCCATGTACCCATCCCACACGGCCAAGAGTACATGACATGTCGAAAAGTACACGGCGTGTAGTTCCAAAATTTAGGATTTTTCCCCATTTACCAAATTTTCTCAAAAACACTTAAGGAAAAGGAAAAAGAAGAATCCCGTACCTCAATACTAAGAACCAGGTTCTTATATATATAAAAATATTTCATATGAGATACATAGAGCATGTAAACCTACCTGAACATTGTTTGACATCTTATTAAGGTTATGATTAAAAAAATAAATTGTTAATATGATTTATAAAATATTTGTTGTTCCAATTTTTCCTATTACCCACATTATAGTTTTTTATTATTTATCCCATATAATTCATGAATAACATTGTTAAAATGGATTTATTTCAAGACGATTATACTGTCCCACCCTAATCATATTATTATGAATTACAATCCTTTGAACATGTTTGGGGGAGTTTTTAGCTGATGGACAGAGGATGTTATTATTGAGGAGTAGTGTTGTGGAACTTTAATTAGGATGAAATGATGTGGTACATGATTAATTTTAGAATTTTCAATGCCTATTCTATTCCCTTGAAATGTATATAGAAAGAAAAAATGGAAAAAATATATTGGTTTGTGTATTAGGAAGATCATAAAATCAAAATTTCCAGAATGATGAAACCTATGATAGGAAATAAGTGGTTAGGGGATGAATGTGAAAATTGTCTGGAAAATGAATTTCAAAAAATAAAGAAAAGAAAATAAAAGAAAAGAAAATAAAGGATAAAGGTTCATTTTTTAAGCATACTTGATATATTCATGGATCGACCTTGAGTTGTTGGATCATGGACACTTTTTGATCTTGGGTGAGTTACTTCATTGCACTATTTATGTTTATCATGAATTATAATTTAGTCCTTACCCTACTTTTGAGAATGATTTTTTTACTTTCTACCCACCTACCGTCAACCTCAGAGTCATTTGATTCATTTTTTCTAAATCCATCATGATGAATTTTGTATTTTTCTTTACAAAGTGGAGATATTAGAACCAATGCAAGCCTATGGTTTGAAACATGTATTCTAGGTATGAATGTAACCCTGGTCACATTTTACCTTGAGTGACAATGACAAGATTCATTTTGAGATAAATTTCAAAATGGGTAAATTCTTTAAAGAATATTTATGAAATTATAATTAAAAGAATAAAGAATCTGGATAAATAACTGAACTATGTGGAATGAATGACTTTCTATATAAGATATATTCTATAGGGATAAATTTTTCTACTTACACATAGTTTTATTTTCTTGGTTGCAATGAATGTTTCTTACTTTAATTTTTTTCTTTTGGAATCCCTATTGAGATGCTTTTTCTTGAGGACAATCAATAGTACAAGTGCATGATAATTTGATAGGATGAAATTATATATACAGATTATATACAATCATTTAAGGCTTATAAATGATTTATTCAATAATGAACTGGGTTTTGGTTTGTTTTCTAGGGAATTAAGAATTAAATTCTCAAAGGAAGAAATGATAAAAATGTGGAAAAATAGACATTACATGCCTTGTATCTCATTCATGATATTTCAAACTCATTCATATAATTACGTAAGAGACACATACCAGCCCATGAATCCTTTACATGATGTGAAACCTCTACAAAATGAGTATATTCAATACACAACATGAAGATTTTAATGACCATTATCCAACCAAATGTGAATTTCATACCCGACATGCAATGTTTGAAGGCTCACTCAGTCAAATAATTGAACCGATTATTTAGTGAGAAATGTAGATATCAACTTACATGATGTGAAACTAACTTATATGATGTGTAGACATCGATACAAAATTCAATTAAGCCAGTACACTATTTTCATTACTTATACATCATGTACTTATCAAGACAATTAATATTTTGAGAACCCTCTATATACTAGAAGTTTGGACCTTTTATTTTTCTCTCATTTTTTTCTCAATTTTTTCTTCAAATTTACAGATGTTTTCTGTCAAAACAAATTTTAATTCATTCTTATAATTGGTTTAGAAAATTCTATTGAGTTATTGTTCAATATATATCCATTTTATGCTCATTTCAATTCCTATTTCTTTTTTGATATCTATTAAATCATCACTCACTGTTCTTCCTCAAAACATTGAAATTTCATTGTTATTTGTTTATGAGTAGTGAGTTTGTGATTGGATTTAAATTTACTTCAGTTGTTTGATCTTTATTTTTAATTGTTTTAATCCTGGATTACAACTTTATAAACTTTTTCATGATTATGTGTACCATGTTTTTTATTTAATTACTTTTTTATCATCACCTCAATGTTCACCTAATCAACCTAGAGTTAGGGGTCAAGAGTAGGGGTCTTTCTATGCCTAATGAATACATATATTGAACCTTGGTAACCATATGGATATTAATTAGTTTAAAAATATTTTTTTATCACATTATTTTTCCAAACCTTAATCATTTGAAGTGAAATTGAACAAACCTAACCTAATTAAAGTTGATCTGGACTATGACCATTAGCTTGTGATACTTTCTGCATAGAATCCAAGCATAATTCACCTAAGTTTTCATCTACACACTAAACATGGGATATTTTTATCATTGGTAGATCTAATTGGTTTGACCAAAACCATTTGGTGACTTTTGAAATGCTTCACAACCTAAGCTGTAGAACCATCCCAAGATAAATCCAAGATTATGTTCTGTTAAGAGCCCTAAAATTAACCCTCATCCCTTTTTTTATTATATTAATTAAATCTAAAATACCTATCTTTAGTAAAAACAAAACATTAAAAGTGAACATGAATAATCCTTTAAAATTGTTTTTTTGATTGGATGCTGACTCTCCAGTAGTCCTCATTGATTCAACCCCACATTCCCACTTTACGATGACCTTGTACTATGTGTAGTTTTGGACTATAAATTTATAATCTGATCATTGGTCACACAAATTAAATGGCGTGTGAGAGCACTTCAATAACCTTTCTCATGAATTTATAGACTTTAATCTAAATTATCTATGTTATATTTCTAAATATTTTCTTTAATCTAACATTATATAAATATCCTTTACATTTGTTCAAAATGAGATTTTTAATTTACCAAAGAATATCTTTAAGAAGTGTCAAACTATGTGTATAACAAGGGGAATTTGTTGCGAACTAGGTATATGTCAAGTTAATACACAAAAGACCCTTTGGATCCATTACCGAAAGTAATATATTTTATAGAACAAGATTAAGTTGTATTATCTAGGTAGTTATTTCATTTCTTAGAAACCACCCTCTCTATACTAAACTAATGTTTTAGGATTTTTCCTATACTCATATATATACAGAGGGTTTTAAATGATTTATTCTTTTCATAATCCCCAAAAATAACTTGACCTTTCTATGATACAAAATACAGAAATACAATAATTGTAAACATATAATTAAAATTTTTTAACACAAAAAAACCACAAGCACAACCCCAATGGTATAAACGTTTAGTGTCTTTGGGAAATAGGTTCATAAAACATAAAACTGTGTTTAAAATAAAAACATTTATTTTAAACACTATAATTTTATTATAGATCCGTTTTATCTTCTAAAACCACATAGGATAACTTGGGTAATACATAAACGAAAGGGTTGAGCTATTAATTCTAACAATTGAATAAACATAATAATGAAGAATAACATATGAGTCAAATGACATAACATGAAAACATAAAAGGGAAGATCATGAATAATCACATGGGATCATGATATATAGAACATAGAATCGGGAGATCATTCCATCATAGGAATATGGAAATGTAATAATACATGACATCATAATAATAATCCAAGGATCACTATCGAGCCATCAAAACCTGATGGATAGAATTCCATAGTGAATTAGGGTTAATTCATAATCCCATACATATCATCTATGAGATATTAAAATTACCAAATTAATTGGAGTTCAATTTGGATACACCCACCATTACATGTACATGTATATGTGTGCCACATAATTGAATAAAACATATTCAAAAGTGAAGAAAATACCCTTGGAATGTAATGGTCTACATAATATTACCTTATAGTATAATCAAAGGATATTTCGTAAGGATTCCAAAGAGAAGAATGAATTAAATATTTTTTATCTTCATATTTGAATTAAAATTCATAGGTTTAAAAAATGATGTTAATTTAAAAAAAATAATGATAAATGATAGGGAACTGGGAATAGATATGAATGTTTAAAATGGTGTTTTTAGGAATCAGTAAAATACATAAAGAAGTCAAGAATATGGATTTTTTTTGAAACAAGAGGTAAAAAAAATAGTTAACCCAAACATCATTCTAAATTATATAATAATTAATAGGTAAGAGAATTTTAAAAATAGTTTTACATGAAATGATTAAGGGGAAAAATATTCCCCTTAACCCTTGTTTTAATTTAAAGAAGGTTTTGAGAAATGAATGCTAAGCCTGAATAACTCCATTAAAGAATGGGATAATAAGATAGGTATATATGTAATATATATGTAAGATACATATAAATAGAATTTATAATCATTCAAAAATTTCTAATAGATATAGAAAAATATTAGAGAGAAAAAATACAAAACCCAAAGAAGAGAGGGTGGTTCAAAGAGTTCCCATACATTGGTTTATATTAGCTCTCCACTCTTATTTAATGTCCCAAATAATCAAATTAAATGTAACACCCTGAGATTTTAAAAGAGTAACATCATATTTGTTAGGGTATATGAGAAAAAAAACCAATAATATAATAGAATGTTAAGCCCCAATAATTTATCATATACTCCTAAAATAAATTCAAATTATTATACAGCTTTCATAACACGCAACACCATGTTTAAATGAAACACGATACTCTATTAAAATATTGTTAATGAAATAATACCATTATAAATTTGATATTAAGTTGGGGTGTATGTGTACTACTAAATAAATTATGAAAATTATATTATTTAAACATGTATAAAATAAATTCAATGGTGATCTATTTATTAGAACTAAAATAAGAACCATTTTAAAGAAAAAGATTTTTTTTCCTGAAAATTTTTATTTTTTTAAAAGGCGTTTTAGTCAAACATTACACACATATTTTAAAATTAATTTTCACCAATTTTAGAAAATTTAATGGAAAAAATAATCTTTCCTTTAAAAATAAACAAGTAAAAATTATCTTTGGCTAAATATTTAAGAAAATTATTTATTTTTTGATGAATATTGAAAACACTATTTTTTAAAAAACGTCCTTTTCGTTTAAAATATTTAAAAAGTTAAATAATAATTTAAATTGGTTTTAAATTTAAATAAGTAAAATTATATTAAAATATTACTAATTTATCTCATTTTAAACAATTTAATGTTGAATTTTTATTTTAACACATTCTATACTTATGAGAATTTTCTCTTTGGAAAATTTCTCTTTCCTCGGATCTGTGGTTTAATTTTAAATTGAATTATGCCAATTATTTGAATTGAATTTGGAAAAATTAATTCCATATTTTTAATCATAAAAATATATATTATCTAATATTATCATCTTAATTTTTTTCATAATTAATAGTGAAAATAGTAAAAATTAATTACCATGGTTAAGGATATAATTGTTTTACTAGGGGGTTAAAAGAAGAAGATAAGGGTTAAAAATGACCTAAAATTTTTACAAAACCCATTTTATGGTCATATTTTAAAATTTTAATATCTAAGGTAATAGAATGGCCCATTTTGGTGGAATTTAGCATGTAAATAACATGGTTATCACTTTATCTTTTCAAAAAATACATGTGTGTCCTCTCCCCCAGTTATAAAAGGCCACCACATCTCCTCTCCTCTTCACACTTCCAAAACCATTTGGTTCAAAAAATACCTAAAAAATATATTATTTAATTTCCTCCCTATATCCTATATTCCTTATTTTTATGACGAATACCTACTAAGAAGGCTTTAGTTATAAACCTAAAGTGGCACTTCAAAGAAGAGGTAAAATTCCTAAACCTGGGTATTTGTTTTATTTCTTATTCCACCTCCTTAAAATCTTCTTCAAATATGATAATATATTAAATAATTTTATCCTATATACTGATATGTTATTATTTAAATGTAATAACCCATATCTATCTCCACTTCTATGAAATAAGAGATGAAACCATCGATCCTGTGTACGGCGAACAACTGCCTTGCGAATTGATGTAATTTGTTTTCCATAACCACTTTTTAAGGCTTGATATAATGGTTCATTTAACATATTTTTATAATATTTATACAATTTTTATACTTATATAATTATTATATCAAATATTTATTCTTACTTTCCATTTTGTGGGGGATACAATAATGGTGCTTGTGTGTATTGTGAACTATCGCCCTGCGAAGCGATGTGATTCTTTTTTCACTAATGCTTTCAATTAAAGGTAGTAAGGTTATAGTTAATGAATAAATGTGATATATATGATATAAAAATACTTTTATAAATAAAATATCACATATAACTTATTACCCTCCAATCATTTTCACTTTGTCCCCAGAATAAATATTCAAAATTTCCTCCTTACTAAATCAGAATGTTTAAACATTATGAAGATGAAAGTTATGAATTGAATCTTTGACCTTATATTGGACATTTATAAAACCATCCATACAATAAAGTAGATCTTTATCTTTGCTGTTCTATAGAAACATGGATTCTCTGTGTCATTCATCAAACTAGTTAATTCCATTCTGAATATTTCCTTGTTATCAGTCCTCATTAATGGCTCACCTAGAGGATATTTTTAATGCTCCTGGGGGGTTCGACAAGGAGATTTCATATCTGGGCTCTTATTTTCCTTGGTTTTGGACTACATAAGTTTTTTCTTGAATGATCTTGTGCAAACTACTCTATATAGAAAAATTAATCCCAAAAGGGATCTTTTCTCTACCTCCCACCCCTTTTATGCTGATGAAATCCTGTTATTTAGAAAATTTACAAAGGTAATATATCATGTATCTATAAATTCTTTTCTCATTAAGAGGATAATTATAGACAAGTGATAAGGTGGACTATGTACTTTATCATGTTTGGGAATGGGATGAACATCTCCGAGAATAACAGGATTTCTAGGAAACTGGGAGTAAGGAAGCATACCCTCCTCTTTATGTACCTTAGGGTGCCTCTATTTTGGGTACTGGTGAAAAGAAGTTACCTTGAAAGTGCTTACAGAATAATTATTGCTCAAAAGTCCCAATGGAAAGGTAAAAACATTTCTCAAGCAAGAAGAATTTGTCTTGTGAACTCATTCATATCATCAATGTCTGTCTATGCCTTTTCTACTTATAGATGGCCTCATATTCTCATTAAGGAGCTTCACATACTGATCTAGAATTTTATTTGTATTGGACCCATATTCTAAAATAATCACATTAAATTATCATGGAAATAATTCCTCAAAACTAATAATTTATGGGAATGGGAATTAAGGATCTAAAAATATTCAACGATTACCTTATTAAAAAATTCATGCAATATTTTCTGACATCCACTGATGTTTCTTTGGAGTTTATTTCCCATATATTTATACCAAATCTAAATAATGGAAATTCTATGTATTTCTCATCTTCTATATGGCCTGCCATTAAACATGCTTATCGTGGCATCATATAGTGCTCAACATGTCTTGTATCCAGGAGTTCTAAACTCAATATGTGGACCAAAGAATGGATGGATAAACCCTTAAATGAAAGAATAGAGGTGTCCCCACTTATGGAAAATATCTCCATTAGTAATTTTTTGAACTCAGAATTGTAGGTTAGTTTTTCTACTCAAATATGGCTGGAATTATAGCACTACATCTTCACTGATTATGAAATCTTGTTCTAGACCCCCAATTCTATGAGTCAGTTCTCCTCCAAAGAGTATTTTAGGTAGATGTGTGATGGTTCAAGACCCACCCCCTATGGTTTAAATCATTCAAAGTTACCTTCACTGCTCCATCAAATTACCTGTTGATTTGGAGAGCATGGAAGTGCCGTCTTCCTGTACAACATCTCCTCTAAAAAACTGGAATTCATATTTCTCTGATATTTTATCTGTGCATGCATGACGAAAAAACTATACAACATGTTTTATTTGGATTCCAATTCTTAGGGAGAATATGGAAAAACTTGAATGATGATTTTGGGGTATATTTTTCACTGGAAAATCTTGATTGATTTATAACCTCCATTACCACAATAGAACACATTGAATTGGTCTTTGCCTTCCTGATTACCATGGTGGATAATTATTTCACCTTCATTTAGAAGTCAATAAACAACCTAAAATTTGAGAATAATAGGTCCTCTTTGAGGGAGTGTATGAATTCTATGCACTGGGTGGTCTTGGTAGCCTCTAAAATTCACACAGGTTCCATGAATAACAATGTGTCTGACTTCATTATTCTAAAAACACTTTGTGTCCCTGGTAGGGTCATGATTCCCTTGGTGTTGAAATAAATTAGATGGATCCCACCCATCTCATCATGGCTGAAATTTAATAAGGATGTGTTGGATTTGGGTGCATCAGGACCTTCATGATGTGGCGATATCTTTTGTACTCATCGGGATCTCATTAAAGGATGCTTCTACTATCATACTGGAATTTGTTTCAAAATTGATGATGAGCTATGGGAGATGATTAAAGTTGTCAACTATGCTATCCAATATGGATGTAGACATATATGGGTGGAATATGACTCTACCACATCAGTTCTCATTTTGGATACAAGACCCAAGAATGTCCCATAGAAAATACTTCCATCATTGATTGCATGTCTTCGTATTCTTAAGTGTATTCAAATGGATGTCACTAATACTTATAAAGTGGCCAACTAGGTTGATGATGTGTTATAAAAGTGAGAAATAAAAGGGGCCTCATAGAGATGGTCATTTTTTGCCCAATATTTTTGATCCCATCTTGTTGATTTGAATGCACGCCATATTCTTCAGTCTCAACTTTGTAAACCCCTTGTTGCACCACTTTTTATATTTTCTATTAATTTTATAGGGATGAGATTCACCTGGACCCTAAACCTATTTTAAAATATGTTATATTTATATCATGGTTAAAATATTGGATATTATTTAACCATAATGAAATTTATAGGAAAAAAATTATTGAACT
Source organism: Viscum album (assembly GCA_963277665.1). Classification (NCBI taxonomy): domain Eukaryota; kingdom Viridiplantae; phylum Streptophyta; class Magnoliopsida; order Santalales; family Viscaceae; genus Viscum; species Viscum album. The sequence goes on from OY728120.1 coordinate 1,122,653,552, forward strand.
AAAACTTACAAGAAAATAAAGTAATTATCACATGAAAAAGTGATTTTAACAATGAATTATTTACAAAATGGTGATAAAATACCATAAGTAAATAATATATATTTGAGATATATTATTATGATTCTATAATATATTTAAAATAAACCTATATTTATTATATTGTAGTTTTAGACACATACGAAGGAAGTCAAACCCGAGGTAAGGGTCTCAAATCTCACTTTTACTTCCATGAGACATATTCCATATTCCCAACTTATTTCTTTTGTGTGGTGTATATACTAATTATTTTACATGTTATATATTTAATATTTTTAACTTCAAGGAATTAAATGTTTTATTTGATTTTATTTTTTGGGGCTTATAATTTAGAAGATACCAAAGTAGTAAGGATTTATTTCACAATCTCATCATTATTTATGATTGTTTTTTTGTGTAAGTCTAAATTGGGGGAATAATTTAATATTTCTATCTTAAAATAAATTTGTTTTATTATCATACGGTTAGTCATGATTTTTTTTCAATTAATAGTATCATTTTTACACTCTTTGGTACTTAAAATGACTGAGAAAATGTTTTTAAGAAAATATAACATTATTTTTCTCTTCAGTCGAAAATAATTTTTCACTAAAATCCATATTTTATAAAAATGTTTTTCCACATTATGAAAATGATTTATTAAATAAATTTTTACCTATTTTTCCTTTTAAAAAAATGTTTTGAAATTAATCTTCATATCATTTCGAAACAAGAACCGTTTGGATTTTACAGAAAATATGAATGGAATTTTTGTTTTATTGAATATGGTATGAATATAATTTTCCAATATTATAAAAAATAAATGTTTTAAATATTATTTTAAAAGTTTTAAAATTTTATTTTAAATGAAATGTATTTTAATTTTTTTAAATTTTTTAATATATGATTTTATAGTGAAAATGATATTTTCCTCATGAACGGTTTAAGGATATTTTTTACGGTATTTATATTTAATAAAGACATAAACCCTTTACTTTATGTATGATTCACTATGAATATGTTGTATTTACATTATTATTATCATTTATCTGGATATTTTATGATTTTTTATGAGGATGTACAATTTTATTACAATTTACCAGATTATTGTGGATGGTTTATGATCATTTTTATTTTATTGGGGTAGGTATTAACATTTCACATGTATGTTTTTAAATATTAATATTTTAGTTGATTATGTTTCACCCCTTTAATATGAAAAATTCTTTGGAATTATTAAGTGACTTCTGGGTTTTGGTTATATATACCCCCTCAAGGCATCAATAGGCCACATGAGAAAAATTAGTTGCCAAATTTGATTGTTTTTTACCAACAAATTTAAAATATCTTATGAACGGTCTTGAAAGTTTGTTTTAGATGTTAAGTATTATGAATTACCTCATCACAAGATCAGATATTTCTATCTATGTGATTATTCAATTAGTTAGAATATCCGTGGAAAAGATTCAATATAATGAGATTATTTATATGGATTTATTTGATCATAATTTATTCGTACCATATTATTCTCAAGTTATTATTTAAATTACATATTTTTTAGTTATTTACCTTTCCATATTGATTATTATTATTCCAATGTAATAATGTAAACACTGACTCCAGGTTACTAGTTTCGGGGTATTTACATTTGGTATTAGATAATGTTTTATAGAATCCTTGGGAATTAGATTTCATAAAAAATAGATTAATAAATATAAACTTATGACTTACATTAACGGAAAATATATGTATAAGATAACATCATAAGGTTTTGGTAAGATAGATATTATGTGTTTTTACTAGAAAAACAACCCTTTCTATATAGATAGATGGGGTTGTAGTATAGATGTACCTAGGGATAATAACTATAAAAGGCACTTTCATCTTGACTCGAGCATTACTTGGTACGTGAAAATAGGAAATTATGGGTACCTAGTTTGACATTCATAGGGGATATTATTTGGTTAATTATATTTTCATTATAAACCATTATGAAGGATTTGAAAAATATTTTAATGATTTAAAAACCATCACAAAGAAACTGTTTTTATGATTATATGATTAGAAATGGATAATTTTTTCAATTTAGGTTTAGTATTTCACTTGTATTGGAATTTTAGGTTATGTTTCATAATGTTATGATCTAATATAGATTATTCCATTATTCAGAAATTGTTCCTATTGAAAGGAATGAGAACTTTATCAATGAATGTAACCCATATTGGGATTGTCCTCCTAGGGAAGATAATGAAGCTGGAGTTGGAGCTATAGCTCGAATTGAGTAAATTATAACTATATTGGGGTTGCTAACTCATGTTATGAGCAATAAACTTTCCTGTATAGAGTACCCTGATTGTAATGTCTAGGATTTTTCCATTTATTATTTTAAATATTATGGAATTATTATGAGACCGGGCACGAAGATGACACATCATTCCGAGGTCTAGTGAGTCCGGAATGGTGGGTTGAACTTTTTTTTAAAAGTTAAGCGAGTCGGTGCTTATGCGCGGTAGTGGCAGTTTCAAAACAGATGCCCATATTAAATATCTAAGGGCAGCGTTGCGTCTGGGATGACGACTTTACCTAAGAACGAGCTTAAAATTGACTGTTGTGGGTTGAGGGAGAAAGTTTATTTTTTTCGGACATTTTAAGTGAAGTAAAATAAAAAAATTAACATATTTATTTTATTTCATTTAAGGAAACATACGCTGCAGCACGGAACCGGCGCAACAGTTTCCTAAATTAATGGCACGTCATAATAACTTCAAAATGGTGATTTGATGTCATTAATGCTTCCGCGTAATTAAATGACAACATGTTTCCCTTTTTAATGGGTTATGAAATTGTTGATCATTGGCAACGTTTGAGAGGAATCTCTACCGAATCCTTGAGGTGTTAGAGAGAATTGTCGGCGACGAATGATGACAGATCGAGATCGAGGATCGTTGCACTGACGTTGAAGGATCTCAACGACAATGGCAGCACGGCACCTTCATCAACGATCGATCCTTTCGAAAGGTAGGGGTTTGTTATTTCAATTTCTTTTCCCTGTTTTTGAGTTTAAACCACGAACGCGGAACAACCATGAACAAGTTGATCCGCGGATTCGTGCATTCTTATGGGAGGGATTTCTTTGGGATGATTTTGGGGAATTGATCCATGATTTATGTTGTTGTTGATTCTTTCTCCGTTTAAACCTATTAACAGGAGAGAATCAATGATGTGACAAACGACAACGGAGGTTCGTTCCTCAATTTGTTTATTTGGATTTCTTCCCCCTTCTTTCCTCGCGAATTCTTCACATTCTTCATGGGGCGACAAACAATGGATCGTTGCACATCCATTCTGTGACGCAATGATCCTAAATCGAAGGATAAAAAACACAACAACCTTGTGGAGGTGCGACGACGATGGAAGATGATGAATCAGATCAGATCAGAAAGAGCCTTCTTCGAGCGTTCTTCGTGTGGGAAGATCAAAACACATTTTCGGAGCCGATTAGAGGTCTGAAAACACCGGAAGCAGCTTCGTGGCATTGGGGCGACCAAAACCTGAATGCTTCATGGTGATCGGACAGCTAAATCAACGATCGGAGCAGCACGGGATGTGTTCTGGAAAAGAGCACCGTTTCTGGAAATTTCAAGCATACACGACGTGAACCTCTGAAGAACACGCCGTGTAGTACTGGTAGCGGCGACTAGGGTTTCAGGGTCAAATAAGAATTACACGGCATGTGTCCCTAGTCACACGGTGTGTTGAACCTTCCCTGAAGCTCGGTGTGTACTTTGGGTAGTACACAGACACATGATGATCTACACGGCTTCAGGCGACACGGCGTGTACAACTTGGCAGAAGTGGCTACGCGGGACTCGGCATGTATCTCGGGGATACTCAGACATGGGATGGAGTACACGACCGTGTACTCCATCAAACGGCCAGGTGAGGCCAGCAGTGCGGGTCACCCCGTGTGCATATTACACGGGTTGGAGTACACGGGTTGATGAATGTGTACGGGCACATGACCAGAGTACATGGAGCCAACCCCAGTTACCCAGACACGACATGTACACCATAATACATGCTGACACGCGCTGCTGTACATGGGCAGTACCCGGGGTCATACAACACGGCGTGTATATTTTGTACACGCCATGTACTTTTTGGAAAACAGCATGGTCCTCTTGTTCACCGTAACTTGAACATCTTTCGCTTGGGTTAGTTCCCGTTCTTCTCATACCTATAAAGTTCAAGCATCGTTTCCTTCTACAGGAGTATGATCCCTTCAGCTGGACTTTCTGTGATAGAGTCGGTATCCCTCCGAGGGGCCCGGAGAGAGATCCTTTATCCATTCCTGACCCTAGGTAGAGTCAGGCATCGACGTGACCAACTCTACCAGGCGTTGATCCTCAACCTAGCTGGTGTATCACCTAACTGGTGAATCCGGATGAGTCATGGTATCCGCCATGGCCCTAGTAGTGATCATCATCTGTGTCTCGTGATCTTTCCCACTCAGGAGTGTGTCTCCCATAATGAGTGCTTCTATCTATTGTAACCTTCCCACTCAGGAGTGTGTCTCCCGCAATGAGTGTAGCTACCTCTCGAAATGGTTCCTGAAAATATCACTTCTCAGACAGACATCATCAGAGATATAAGACTCGTGGAGTGTGTTCTCCCGGAACGAGTGCATCTCGTAATCTTCGAACAGAATCCTTAACGGGGGTATGCAGTTGTATGACTTGTCTCTTGACCATGGGTCTGGGTGTTGAGTATATCTGGTTGGTTCAATATGTTATGTAGACTTATACTATGCGTAGCTAACTGTACCTTTACTTTGTTTACTGCTTTGTGGTTTCTAGGGTCCTCTACTGAGTATTGTTATACTCACCCCTGTATGGGCTTTGCCCACACGTCTAGTGTCTTGTGCATACAATCAGCCTTTTGACAGAGTCCAGGGTGGACCTGGAAAGGACGGAGCTTTCTAATTTCCCTATAGGCCGAGGTGTTCCTACGGCTACGAGCAGCAGTCCCAGTACCTTTTGTGCTTACAGGTTGGAGTTTTCAGTTTTTAGACTCTTGTTTGTTTGTTTTTGGTGGGCTTGTTTTTTGGCCCAGTTTACTTTTATAGTACTCTACCTTTCTTTGTAATCTATTGGTTGGGTTTAGTTGTATGCATGCATTCTTTTTTCCTTTGTGTTTTTTTCATTTCAGCATTTGTTGGCTTGGAGATGTGTGTGTGTGTACAGATACTTAGGCAATGCCTCCCATGTTAGTAATATGCCTTCTCAGTGATAGTCAGCAACCCCTGGCCTATTGGAGGCAGGCTTGGGGAGTCACAGCGTGGGCCCCACTGGGACGGGTCATGAAAGAGTGGTATCAGAGGGAGGTTGGTTCTACCTTAGGACCAAGAGTTAGTGAGTTTAGTTTGGGGAAACATTGTTGAGTGTTTCGGTTTCGGATTTCAGGACAGAGACACCAACGTTGGTGCGACGGCCGACGTATCCATATACCAGGACTCTGATAACCTTATTTTTGACTCGGTACATGAAAAAACTGGTCGCGAGGAAATAAAAAGGTACATGCATCATATATGAATGGTTTGTGGTTTCCATGTCCTTTATGTCAGCTATCCAGATATACTCTTTGACCATGGTACATCTTTTTTCCTTACAGGATGCCTCCTAGACACATACCCGCTAGGATTCATCAGAACGATCAAGAGAATGATCCCCTCAGTGAAGGGGCTTCGATGCAGGGATCAGTTCCCCAGGCATTTCCATCGGGTGGTTCACCTGCTATGCCACCACCAGTGGAGCAACCAGTGGTACCTGCAGTATCGACCGGCGAGGAGCGCAGGCTTAGCGCGCTCCATGAGTTCCAGAGACAGAGACCTCGAAGGTTCCAAGGAGAGCCCGACCCTCAGGTGGCTGAGGATTGGCTTGAGGCGGTGACCGGAGTTTTCCATCTAGTGAGGACACCAGAAGACCAGATGGTGATCCTAGGAGCGAGCCTTCTTCAAGGTTCGGCGGGACGATGGTGGAGTCTTTCCACAAAGACTCACGACGAGGAGACCCTTTCCTAGACGGAGTTTGAGAGACTCTTAAGGGAGGAGTTCTCTCCGGTTACGCTGAGAGCTGTATGCATCCAAGAGCTTCTCCAGCTCCAGAAGGGTAGTATGATAGTAGCTGACTATTCATCGAGGTTCACCAACCTCACCAGGTACTCAATAGATATGGTCAGGGATCAGTACATCAGAGCTCGGACCTTCAAGCAGGGTTTATAATGAGACATCCGAGCTACTGTCATGCCTCTATGTATATCGACTTATGCTGGAGTGCTTGAGTGAGCTTTGGTGGTCGAGAGCTTCTTGGAAGAGAAGAGACAGCCGTCAGCAGTCAGTAGCAAACAGACAGGTGCGGAGAACTCGGTGGAAGGGATCCGGCATCAGACATAGGGATCAGGAAGTGAGAGATGTCGGAGGAGGACCCATGATAGGGGATTGACAGTTCAGGGCTCTTAGGATGGGTCCAGTCAGCCTAGGGAGAACCGATGCTACGCATGAGACGGTAGGGGACATCTCGTTAGGGATTTCCCGAACTGTTGAGCTGCTGACAGGGAAGTGGTGGATGGACCACCGAGGTAGAGGAAGAGAACAGAGTAGGCAGACCCGCCAGGCGGCGGACGTGGAAGAGGAGCAGGGAGAGCTGCGGGTGGTGGCAGACGCTTCAACTTACTTCCACCACCACCCCCAGGAGGTCCGCACCAGACATAGGGAGCTTGGGGATAGGGACGTGGACATCACCTTGTGGTCGAGGCATACGACCCAGGGGCTCCAGGGATGATTCAAGGTACGATATGTGTCTTTTCTACCTCAGTTTCCGTACTCATAGACACAAGTTCCAGTCATTCTCTTATAGACACATGTCTTGTACCAAACCTCAAGATTCCGGTAGAACCGTTGATTCGATCCTTATGCTTGGAGACACCTACGAGAGGAGACTCGACGATCACACACCTTTGCAGACAGTGTGATCTTACCCCTGGAGGAGAGCGTTTCGGTTGGAACCTCTTGGTGGTAGCGTCGAGGCCTTACGATGTCATTCTCAGTATGGATTGGTTATCTTCAGTCCATGCCCAGATTGACTGTTTTAGGCGAAGAGTGTGGTGTGTCCGCCGTGATGGAATGAGGTTTTCCTTTGTCGGAGAAAAGGAGACCTAGGCAGCACAAAATGGGCTCATGCATAAGAGGGTGCAGCCGATCACTCATGAGTTGGAAAGCCTTACCCTCGGATCAGTAGATGTTGTGAGATCTCAGTTCCCAGAATTGGTGGTGGAGTATGATGACGTCTTTCTTGAAGATGTTCCAGGATTACCTCCCCATCGGAAAATTGACTTCTGCAACGACTTACACCCCAGGAGGACACCGATTTCATCATCGGCATATCGGATGGCTCCCACAGAGCTTCGTGAGTTGAGGGTGCAGTTGGAGGATTTGTAGAGAAAGGGTTTCATGAGACCCAGCGTTTCACCCTGGGCGGCCCTAGTCTTGTTTGCCAAGAAGGCAGACAGAAGTCTGAGGTTGGGTGTGTATTACCGGTGCCTGAACCAGGTGATGGTGAAGAACAAGTATCCACTGCTTATAATCAATGACCTCTTCGATTAGCTAAGAGGGGCATGTTGGTTCTCGAAGGTTGACCTTCAGTCAGGCTATCACCAACTATGAGTGCGGTATGAGGATACACCAAAGACGGCTTTCATATTCTACTACGGTCACTATGAGTACTTGGTGATGCATTTTAGTGTAACAAATGCCCATGCAGTGTTCATGGGGCTGATGAACTAGATCTTCTCGCCATACTTGGACCGGTTCATAGTGGTATTCGTCAACGATATCCTTGTGTACTCGGCGTTAGAGGAGGAGCACACGAGACACCTGCGGATGGTTCTGAACGTACTTTGGGAGCACCAGCTTCATGGGAAGCTCTCAAAGTGCCGGTTCTGAATTTAGGTGGTCCACTTTCTGGGACATGTCATCTCAGCAGATGGAGTAGCTATGGACCTAGCCAAGGTGGAGGCTGTGTTAGCATGGGATCCACCTCGGAGCGTGATGAAGGTGCCGAGCCTCCTTGGGTTGACAGGATATTACCTGAGATTCATTCCTGACTTATCCCGGATATCAGCACTGGTGGAAGCCTTGACTAGGAAGGGGAAACCCATTGTATGGACGGAGAAGTGCTAGCAGGCTTTCAAGAAGTTGAGACCGTGTTTTATGAGCACCCCAGTCGTGAGATTGCCTGAGGAGGTTGTCGAGTACGTAGTTTTCTGCGACGCATCAGGGACCAGCCTCGGCTGCATCCGGATGTAGCGACATGAAGTGATTGATTATGGTTCGTTCCAACTTAGGCCACATGAGCAGAACTATGAGACCCATGATCTCGAGTTGGCAGTGGTAGTCTTCAAATTGAAGATGTGGCGACACTACCTTATGGGCGTGTGGTTTATTTTCTACTCTGACCACAAGAGCCTAAAGTACATCATCTCACAGAAGGATCAGAATATGAGTTAGAGGCTTTGGCTAGAGTTCCACCAGGACTATGACTTCGAGATCATCTATACTCCTGGAAAGGAGAACAAGGTAGCAGATTCCCTTAGCAGGAAGTTGAGCTCACAGATGTTGAGTGAGGCGACACAGTAGTTAGCCATGTTACAGTTATCCTTCGTGGATGGAGAGGATACAACATACCTGCAGTCGATGGTTGTCACCCCTCCACTCTTATAGAGAGTTAGGGAGGCACAGCTTGGGGATGTCGACTGTGTGGCTTTACATGCTTAGTTATCCACAGGACATGCTCCTGATGGATATTCACAAGGTGGGGAGCATGTACTTCTTTTCAGTAAGCGCACTGTTGTACCAGTGGTGTTGTGGGAGGAGGTACTGAGGGAGTTTCATACATCCCCCTTGGAAGTACATCCTAGAGTGGAAAAGATGTACCAAGATAACTGACGATAGTTCTAGTGGTCAGGCATGAAGAAGGAAGTATCAGAGTTCGTTTCCCAATGCCTCACATGCCAGTAGGTGAAGGCTGAGCACCAGGTTCCAGCGGGATTAGCTCACCCCTGGAAGTTCCATAGTGGAAGTAGGATGGAATATCGGTGAAATTCGTGACTGGCTTACCATAGACGTCCAAGGGGCATGATTATATCTGGGTGATCATTGACCGATTCACCAAGTCAGCCCACTTCCTGGACATTAGGGAGTAGAGTTTCGTAGAGTGCTTGGGGCGCCTCTACGTGTAGGAGATGGTTCGACTTCATGGAATCCCCTCAACTATAGTCTCGGATCGAGATGCCTGCTTCACATCCCGGTTGTGGAAGAGATTATAGGAGGCTTTTGGGACTCATCTACGCTTGAGTACAACGTTTCATCCCCAGAATGATGGTCAGACTGAGAGGACCATTCAGGTTCTGGAGGATATGTTGCGATCTTGTATCTTGGACTTTGGTAGTAGCTGGGAGGACCACCTACCACTGGTGGAGTTTGCGTACAACAACAACTACCACTCAAACATTGGTATGGCACCGTTCGAGGCCTTGTACGGGAGACCCTGCCAGTCACCGATTTGCTGTACCGACCTCGGAGAGTCAGCACTCATGGGTCCAGAGTTAGTGAGAGCCACCACAGAGAAGGTGCAGATCATCCGGGAGTGGATGAAGACTGCACAGAGCTGGCAGAAGTCTTATGCTGACAGACGAAGGAGAGCTGTAGAGTTCTAAGAGGGAGACCACAACTTTCTTCGGGTCTCACTTCGATGAGGGTTGCAGAGATTTGGACGAGGAGACAAGCTATCTCGGAGGTTCATCAGACCATTCCAGATTCTGTGCAGAGTTGGCGAGGTGGCGTACCGCCTAGCCCTACTGCCACAATTTCATCGGTACATGATGTCTTCCACATGTCGCAACTGAGGAGGTACGTGCATGACCCATTGCACGTCATCGACTGGGGAGAGCTGGACATTAAGGATGGAGTAACCTTTGCTGAGTACCCGGTGGAGATCGAGGATCGGCAGGAGAGGATCCTTCGTGGGTGATCGATTCCCTTGGTGCGTGTCCGGTGGTAGCATAGGAATCTTCAAGAGAGAACGTGGGAGCAGGAGGCTCAGATCCATTCCCAGTACCCTCATCTTTTTGTGTATCTCTTTTTTTGGATGTTCGGGGACGTAAATCCCCAAGGTGGGCAGAATGTAATGTCTCAGATTTTTCTATTTATTATTTTAAATATTATGGAATTATTACGAGAATGGGCACAAAGATGACACATCATTCCATGGTCTAATGAGCCCGGAATGGTGGTTTGAATTTTTTTAAAAGTTAAGTGAGTCAGAGCTTGTGCGTGGTAGTGGCAGTTTCCAAATGGATGCCCGGATTAAAAATCTAAGGGCACCGTTGCGTCCGGGCTGATGTTTTTACCTAAGAACAAGCTTATCCTCGACCGGTGCGGGTCGAGGGAGAAAGTTTAATTTTTTCGGATGTTTTAAGTGAAATAAAATAAAATAAATTAACAAGTTTATTTTATTTCATTTAAGGAAACATCCGATGCAGCGTGGAAACGATGCAGCTATTTCCTAAATTAATGGCGTGTCATAATAAGTTCAAAATGGCAAGTCAACGTCATTAATGCTACCGAATAATTAAATGAAAACATGTTTTCCTTTTTAATGGGTTAAGAAATTGTTGATCACTGGCAACGTTTGAGAGGAATCTCTGCCAAATCTGCGAAGCGTTAGAGAGAATTCTTGGCGACGAATGACGATGAATCGAGATCGAGGATCACTACACCGACGTTAAAGGATCTCAACGACAATGAAATCACGACACATTTTTCGATGATCAAACCTTTCGAAAGGTAGGGGTTTGTTAGTTCAATATCCTTTCCCCATTTTTGAGTTTAAACCACATATGTGGAACAACCACGAAAAAGTTGATTCGTGGATTCGTGCGTTCTTACGGGAGGGATTTCTTTGGTTTGATTTGGGGGAATTGATCCATGGTTTATGTTTTTATTGATTTTTTCCCTATTTGAGCCTATTAATGGGAGTGAATCAATGCCGTGACGAAGGACGGCAGAGGTTTGTTCCTCAATTTGTTTATTTGGATTTCTTCCCCCTTCTTTCCTCGTGCATTCTTCACGTTCTTCGTGGGGTGACAAACAACAGATCGTTGCATATTCGTTTTTCATCAAAACAACCCCAAATCGAAGGATCGACACTGCAACGACCATGTGGAGGTGTGGCGACAATGGCGGATGACGAATCGGACCGGATCGGAAAGAGTGTTCTTCGAGCGTTCTTCATGCGGGATGATCAAAACACGTTTTCAGAGCCGATCAGAGGTCCTAAAACACCGGAAGAGAATTCATGGCGTCAGGGCAACAAAAACCTAAAGGTTTTGTTGAGATCAAACAACTAGATCAATGATCGGAGAAGCATGGGAGGCGCGCTGGCAAAGAGCGTCGTTTCTGGAAATTTCCATCATACACGGCGTGTACCTTCGAAGAACACGCCGTGTAGTACTGGTAATGGCGGCGACTAGGGTTTAGGGGTTAGATAAGAATCAAATGATGTGTGACCCTATTCACACGGTGTGTTGAACCTTCCCCGAAGCTCGGCGTATACTTTGGGTAGTACACGGACACGGGATGATCTTCACGGCTTCAGGAGAGACGACATGTACAACTTGGCAGAAGCGGCTACGCGAGACTCGGCGTGTATCTCGGGGATACGAGGACACGAGATGGAGTACACGACCGTGTACTCCATCACATAGCCAGGTGAGGCCAACAGCGCGGGTTACTCTATGTGCAGATTACACAGGTTGGAGTACACGGGTTGATGACCATGTACGGGCACATGGCCAGAGTACACGGAGCTAACCCCAGTTACCCAGACACGGCGTGTACACTGTACTACATGTCGTGTACTTAGTTTTTCCTACATGACCAGCCTAAGACATGGGCTATTGTACATGGTCAGTACCCAGGGTCAGAAAACAGGGCGTGTATATTTTCTACACGCCATGTACTTTTTGGAAAACATCATGGTCCTCTTGTTCACCGTAACTTGGACATCTTTAACTTGGGTTAGTGCCCCTTCTTCTCGTACCCCTGAAGGTCAGACGTCGTTTCCTTCTATAGGAGTATGATCCCTTCACCTGGACTTTCTGTGATTGAGTCGGCATCCCTCTGAGAGGCCTGGAGAGTGATCCTATATCCATTCCTGACCCTAGATAGAGTTAGGCATCAATGTGACTAACTCTACGGGGCGTTGATCCTCTACCAAGCTGGTGTATCACCTAACTGGTGAATCCGGATGAGTTGCGGTATCCGCTATGGCCCTGGGAGTTATCCTCATCTGTGTATCGTGATCTTTACCACTCAGGAGTGTGTCTCCCGTAATGAGTGTTTCTATCTGCTGTAACCTTCCCACTCAGGAGTGTGTCTCCCGTAATTAGTGCAGCTACCTCTCGTGACAGTTCCTGACAAACAACACTTCTCAGACGGACGTCATCAGTGCTATAAGACTCGTGGAGTGTGTTCTCCCGGAATGAGTGCATCTCAGAATCTTCGAACAGAATCCCTAACAGGGGTATGTGGTTGTGTGACTTGTCTCTAGACCACGGTTCTAGGGGTTGAGTATATCTGGTTTGTTCTATATGTTCTATAGACATATACTCTTCATAGCTGACTGTACCTTTACTTTTTTTACTGCTTTGTGATTTTCGTTGTCCTCTACTGAGTATTGTTATACTCACCCCTGCACGGGCTTTGCCCGCATATCTGGTGTCTTGTGCAGACGATCAACCTTTTGACAGAGCCTAGGGTGGACCAGGACAGGACCAAGATTTCTGAGTTCCCTTCAGGCCGAGGTGTTCCTACGACTACGAGTAGCAGTCCCAGTACCTTTTGTTATTACTGGTTTGACTTTTCAGTTTTTCAGACTCTTGTTTGTTTGTTTTTGGTGGGCTTGTATTTTGGCCCAGTTTACTTTTACAGTACTCTACCTTTCACCGTAATCTGTTGGTTGGGTTTAGTTGTATGCATGCATTATTTTTCCTTAGTGTTTTTTTTCATTTCTGCATTTGTCTTCTTGGAGATGTGTGCATGTGTACAGGTACTTAGGCAATTCCTCCCATGTTAGTAATATGCCTATTCAGTGCTAGTCACCAGCCTCTGGCCTATTGGAGGTGGGGATGGGGAGTCACGTCGCGGGCCCCACTGGGACAGATCGTGACACTGATGATCAACCAAATGGTATAAGAATTTTAGAACTATTTATGTCTAACATCATAAATCATTCAATAGGACTAAAAATACATTTTTAACAGAGTAATAGAAATGTTCCTTAGAGAAGATATTTCTCACTTTGGGAAGGAATGAAAGGTAGAATGTTTTCTAGCATTTTTTCATATCTTAGGGGATGAAAATAAATTGTGGTCATTCATTCAAATCACCTGGAATAAATAATAAATAGTAAACATTTAATGTAATTATTTTAAGGTAATATTCAGGGAAATATATTTTCTTATGAGCAACAAACGAATATAGAGAGACAATTCATGAGTCTAAGACAAAAGAAAGATGAAAATTTAGCTAATTATGAAACCAAATTTACTAGGTTTGTAAAAAATTAAACAAATTAAGTATGTAATACAAAGATTTTGATTAATCATTTATTTTTTGGGTTAAATTCAATCCATTTAATGGTATTAATCTCCAAAGCATTCCCATCATATGATGACATGGTATGATGTTCTATCAAGATTGAAAAATAAATATACAAGTTTTTTGGATTTTAATGAAATAAATATAATAATAATATGAAAGAGTAAAATATGAATAAAGGGAATAAGGAAAATAAATATTTTACCACATATAATAATTGTTAAAATAAAAACCCTGATTCTTGATTGAAGTGAATGGGAGTTTTAAATGAGTGTGGAAAGAAAGGACACCATAATCATGATTTCAAGGGGAATAAAGTTTCCAATGTTCAATTCTTAAACTGTATGGATATGGGGAATCATAAAAAAATTTCCTAAGCATCATAGGAATATACCCCATAAGATGCTAAGGGATTAAAGTCAAACTTATGCTACTGATGAAGTCAAAGTGGAATGATTAACGTGATTTCATTTTGATTCAAGAAATATATTGAAAAATTATTTTATCAATGATATTATCAATATAAGAATCATAAAATGATTATGTATTGTATTAAAATACCTTTTTTAAGGATATTAAATCATATGATAAATAAAAATGATAGCCAAAAAAGTGATTTAGTGTAAAGTGGATCAAAAAACATGATTGAGGGAATATAAACCTTAACGTGTTCTCGATGTTGAGATAATAATGGTAAAGTTATGTTTAGGTGATAATATTGGTGACATTAAACTTGGTTAGTGATATGATGGCTTATGTTATTTTATTTGGAGTTTACTTCAAATTTGGATTTAAGTAACATATTTGACAATTTGAGATTTTATTTTTTGAAGAATGCATATGTTTATTATGGCTTTATGGTGATCCATGTATTCAATTATTTGGAATGTGACATTAAGAGACACTTTAAATTTTCTAGGGAATATAATTTTGATTAAGAGACCTTACATAAAAGTTTTGGGACATTTAATTTGGACATACATGTTTTGGAAAACACTTTAGGATACCAGTATTTGTAATGGATTAATTTGAACTTTGGGTGTTATTAGAAAAAATTTGATGAAAATTTTGGTTTTTGGAAATTTCTATAGATAGGGGGAATGAATTTTCATTATAATGATATATTAAATATGTTTCAAGCATATAAATTCATTTTAGATATTCATTTCATGGAGTAAGAAATTAAGTGGGAATTGATAAAAAAAAGGATGAAATTGGGCCTATGAAATATAAAAATTTCAAGTAAATATATTTTCATATGTACATAGTCTAGAAGGTAAATAAAATCCCATATTTAGGAAAATGATAATGAAAAAAATAATTATAAAGCCTTCATTTTTATTCAATCTGTGGTATTTTCATCCAAAAAAAATTATGATTTTTTATTCATTAAATTTTTAGGATCAATAAGTTTCATGTGATCAATGATCACTAACACTCTCAATAAATATTCATGATTTCCTTTAAATTCCATATCTTCACTTTCCACTAATGTTCACTTATTTGGAATCCGAGTATTTGTTATTATAGATGACCTTCATACTTCATTTCCTCTCTTATCAAGAGGAAGTTTTATTACTCCTTCATACAATGTGGGGTTTCAGGATAGGTATTTGAAAATGTAAAACCATTGATTATCGAGATCAATATTAAATTGTGAGGATGAAATTTATTGGGGGGGGGGATGTAACGCCCTGAGATTTTAAAAGTGGAACATCATATTAGATAGTGTACATGACCTGAAACACTTTGAATACATGAGAATGTAACACCCTAAGACATTATGATATAATTATTTTTAAATAATTTCAGTTTATTTTATTTATTCAAATAAATTAAGAACCACTTGAAACAAAAAGAAATGTTGTTTTTGAAAAAGTGTATTTTTTAAAAGGCGTTCAAGTCGTTCTTTGAACATATAAATTAAAATTAATTTTTTTTTGATTTTAGAAAATTTATTTGGAAAAATAAAATTTATTTTTTAAGTTTTCATATCAAAATTATTGTTGGGTATATTTTTGAGAATTTCCTAAATTTTTTAATTTTTTGATAAATAGTGTTGTTACATATTTTTATTAAAAACCATACATTCATTTAAATTATTTACAAATTTAAATTATATTTTAAATTGTTTTAAAGTAAAATTAGTAAAATTATATTAAAATTTACCTAATTCATTTCATTGGAATCAATTTCATATTGAATTTTTATATTAAAACATTCTATAATTTTTGAAAAAAATTTCTTTGGAAAACCACTTTTCAATACATCTACAGTTTAATTTTAAATTGAAATCTTCCACTTATGTGAACTGAATTTAAAAAAATGGATTTCATATTTGAAATTATGATAATTTATATTAACAAATAAGTGACTACTTAATTTTCTACCATAATGAATAGTGAAAACAATAAAAATTAATTTCAACAGTTAAGGTAAAAAAGGGTTTATCAAGGGGTTTAAACTAAGAAGTTAAGGGTTATGATGACTTAAAACATGTCCAAAACACATTTTATGGCCACATTTAGACCTTAACACATCTAATGTTTTTAATGAACAATTTTAGAGGCTTTTTTTGGATAAAATTGTTATCACATTATATTGTTAAAATTTTCATGTGCGTCATCTCCCCCACTTATAAAGTTCCATACCTATCCTTCCCTATTCACACTTATAAAAAAATTTAATTCAAAAAATCCTTGAACAAATCCATTTGTTACTTACATTCACACATCCAATAGTTATTATTTTTCATAAGGAATATAATATCCTAAGTAATTATAAAATAATAACTCTTCATATTTATTAATATTTATGAATTAGATATTAATTTTACCTTAAAGAGGAAGCTATGTCTGATAGCCTACCCTAAAAATAAAAATGGTTTTCTTCAAAATTTTATGTCTCACGCAAGACTAATTTATACCAAAAAATAACATATTATTAATTTTATTATTTTAGGTGGTAGTTATCACCTAGTCGTTGTATTAGCGGTAATGAATAGAACCAAATATATTATGTCTAAACATGTTTATTAAATGTTTCTAAATTCATCCAAAAAAATTTATAGGATTAAAATAAGAATAAAATCCAATTTTAAACATAAAAGAGCTCTAATATTTTTAAAAGTTAGTTTTACCACCTTTTGATGGAGAACCCATTTTTAATCTAGTTTTTGTTACTTTTATAAATTATATTTGACAGAATAAACATAAAATTTAAAATAATGGTATCAAAATTTACTTTAGTTGTATTTTTTGGAATTATTCTGTAAGTTTTCATTTTTTGATGAATAATGAAAAATACTACATTGTATTTAAAAATTAATTTTTTTTTTCATTTAAATAATTACTATACTTTAAACTAATTTTTAAATTCACTATAGATAAATAATACATTTATTAATCCAATTTAGCTCATTGGAGTAATATTTATATTGAAATTAGATATAGAAACATAATGAAATATTTAAAGTGACTTTTACCCGCCTCCTTGCCATATCTATATGATTAGTGTTATACTTAATTTAGCCACATCCATGAATTAGAATTTGAAAAATAGACATACATGATTATAATTAGTATGAAAATTATGGTCTAGTAGGATTAACATAATTATTGGTGAATAATAAGTTTAGTATTTTATTTACCACAGTTAAGGGTTAGTCAGGTAATTAAAGGTAAAAACAATATTATAATATTATTAAATTATCATAACACGTGTCCTAATTTCATTAGACAAGTGAGATTCAAAAAAAATCAATCTTAGGCCAAAATTATAAACTTTTTATGAAACTTCGGTAAGAAGACAACTTTTATTATATTTTATTTATAGATAAGTTAAAAATTTCGTACGCAAATTTTTAATAAGTAAATCATTTTTAATATAAGTATATATAGAAGATAAATTCAATTATAAAAATTAATTTGAAATATAAAATGTTTATCTACATTATTATAATTTATTTATAATTTTTGGAAATTAAATTATAAAATTTAATTGTGACACAATGATGATGGAGTAATATATTTATTAAAGGTAGAATCAAATAAATGATATTAATAATATTAATATAAATATAATTTGAAATTTTTTTTCCATAAAAGTATTTAATGCATGACTGTTACATGTTATAGATGAGTTAAAATTGTTTTTTCAAAGGAATTAAGTTGTTATGATATTTAAAAAAAATCAATTAATAAATAGTGTTAAAATTGAAATTTATGATATTTTAAGATAAATAATATTTTATTAAATCATATAAAATCTATTAAAATATATGATTCATCCAAATAGTCGAGATAATTCTAGAAATGTCACAAATGACTCATTTTTTTCTCTTAGTAATTTATTGTAATTATATTAACCCACAAAGTGTAATTAACATGGTATCAGAGTAAGAGTTAAATGGGGTTAAAAGAAAATGACAATGATTAAAAAAATAATAAATACTTGTATAATTTTAATAGAATGAATTAATTTAAACCCAAAATATTCCTATATTTGAAATAATTTATTTTTGTTCTATTTTTAGTAGAAAAATTATTTATATTAATTTAATACTTTTAATAATTCCAAGAGTGCTACTCCCCTCTCGTATAAAAGGGAACTCAGTCATCTCTATTCCTTACACTTCAAAAACCATTTGGTTATGAAAATATATTCCCAAAACCCTTCCTAGAATACATACCTCCATTATATTTGCCTTAGTCTAGGCATAACACTTTCCTTATAGGTGTTCATGTGTTAATCAAGGGTGATCATCCAAAGGAATCTTAACATTTTTATTTAAGTGTTTCTATTTTATTTCTTATTCCACTTCCTTCATATCTTATCCAACCATGAAGAGATAATAAATACAGTATCCTAACCATAATGATACGTTTTTTTGTTAATATCATCACCTAAATCCATCTCTATTTCACTTAAATGGGAAAATAATTAATCGTTCATGCATACGTGTGAACTATCAACAACATGAATCAATATAATTCATTTTCCGTTACTGTCACTCATGAAATTTTATAATGATGAAATTACTATTTATATATTATATTGATGAAATATATTTCATTTTAATGAATAATATAATATTTATGTTCTTACCTTCTATTCACATAAAAATGATAACGCAATTCGTGCATACGTGTGAACTATCACCTCCACAAAATGATGTGATTCATTTTTCTTCACCACATAAAATATAAGATATATATAAGTATATATAAATTATTTATATGATTATGATGATATTATTATAATTTTTGAATGTTAAAATGACAATTAAATTTTTTCCAAAATTATCATTGAAAAATGAAAATGTTACTCATGCACATGTACGACCTACTACCTCCATGATTATAACATTGTTCATTTTTGATGAAAATGCATAAATTATTTGATTTAGAAGTATAATTGATGTATAAAAGTGACTATTACCTCATGAATATCATTCTAGAGATTATGGAATCATGATCAATTTTACTGTTGACATCATACCAAAGTCATCCTGAACTCAAGTACTGAATATTGACAAAACGTCAAAAGTGAGTTCAAATAATAAAGTAATTGTTAAAAATTATTATAATTGATATAAAGGAGATAGTAAACTTGAAAAAGGTTCTAAAGAATGTGTAAATTAACAAATTTTATTATTCAGGTAGATAATGAATGTACGATAAGATTTAGACTCGAGGTAAGGGACTTATTCTCAATCTCCTTTCATTAAGGTATATTTTTATGTTATACAACACATTATTTTTTATGGTGTATAATAAACACGTTGAATTTTAATTTCATTTAATGGTTTTATAAGGGAATATTTCCATACGGAGTGTTTTAATTTCTTTACAAATGAAATAAGGAATGTTATTTTTTAATGTATACATCAATAATGACTTCTCTGCCACTATCACCATCATTCAATATTTGGAATCTTATACAAGCCTTAATGTTTTTGAAATAAACTGAAATAAATTATTCCCTTTTCTAGGTATTTTGGTATTTATTTCTTCTTTTAAAATTGAAATAATATTTGAATATTTTGAAATTATTTCTTTTCATTTGAAATGAAATTTTATGAGTGAAATGATGAAAAATGAAATATTTTATGAGCTAAGATTATATAATTGTACTTGGAAATTTGATGGTTGGTTATGTGATAAACCATGGATGGGTGGTAGTTTAACAACCTCCAATGCATTTGGTATATAATTTGACCATATGGTTATTTCATTTTGTAAGAGTGACATAAATGGAAGTCGACCACATAATTATTCCGTTTAAGTATAATTATGTCCCAAGTTACCTTTATGTGTTATATATAGTCTTCATAGGTTTTATGGTTATCTATTGATTATAAAAAATGGATAAGAAATGATCTTATATTCAATGCCAAGAATTTACTACATCTTAAGGGTAAAAATTACTACTTTATGAAAAAGTATTCATGGATTTTAATGCTTTCACAAAACTAACACTTTTCCTTATTTGTGTATCCCTTAATGAGATTTTTATACTAATTACATGTTTTAAAATGTTTTTCATAGGATTTAAGTGAGAATAGTGACATAGATGGGATCAAGGGAAAAATTATGATGATTAAAAATGAAAATAAACCATGTTTCAATTAAAATGTTTTTGTTTTGTAGGTAAAATTGATATTGAGTAGAAGTGTGTACATTGTAGTATTTAAGTTGTTATGTATGAATTATGATATAATTAACTAAATCTAAAAAGCTAAAAATATCCTAAATGTGAAAGAATGTAAAAATCATGACTTTACTCAAGTTTATGTAATGCTTAAGGCTAGGTCCTTACAGTTTGTATGAGAGGATGGTTTAGATAACTTTAGAGGTTAGAGTAATATTAATTAATTTCCATTGAAAGATTTTATCTTATCGCTAGGTTAAATTGTTATAGAATTTTAAGATTAGAAAGTTTCTTTAAAAAAACTATGTCTATTAATAATGGTTTTCTATAGAATAAATACATAGGTAGTAGTGTAAAGTAATTGAGAGAAAACTATCCTTCCGAATCAACATCCTAAGTTGGTCAAAATTGGAAGTAAGTAGTTTTTTGTCATGATGGATAAGTTGAATCTGGCAATAAATGGTGGTGTTTTCCATGCAAGGTAACAACCTAATCTACTAAATTATAACATGATGATAGTGGAGAATTTTATGATACAAAATCCCCCATCATTCAAATTATCATCTCACCCCGAACTAGATGAAGGATGGATTAAAATTGTAGAACAGATATTCGATACCATGGGTTTCTTGGACCACAAAAAGGTAAACCATTCAATTTTTTTAAAGGTGAATCCGATCTATGGTGGCCAATAATTAATGATTTTAGATTAAGTGAAGAGATTTATACCATTGGATGCGATCAATTTATAAATATTTTTATTGAGAAATATTTTCCTAATGTTGTTTAGATTAGGATGGAAAATAAATTCTTATAATTGAGACAAAATGGGGAAGATTTAGTGGATTTATATGAATAAATTTTAACCCATTTGGCAAAGTACGTCCCAAGTTTTATCTAGGATATTGATGGGAAGATAAAAAGGTTTTACTCAGGGTTGAAGTTAGGATATCGAAGGGAATTTTCTTCTCGTGAGTTCACAATCTATGAGAAACTTGTTTGATATTCTGAGAAGGTAGTTATGGAGTTTACTTATGATCATGTGTCCCATCATAACAAGAAAAAAATAGTTCCAGTTGGTAGGAAATGAGAAAATATATCCATGGAATTCATTGTGTGATCACTAATTACTTCTTGAGGTAAAAATATGATCTAGGTTATTATTGATTGGTTTTCTAAATCTTCTCAATTTCCTCTTATTAAAGACACTCTATCTCTAGATCAACTCTCTTGATTTTATCTTAAAGAGAGAGTCATGTTATATGGATTTACTCTCTTTATCATATTATATCATGATCCCAGGTTCACTTATAACTATTAGAAAGGACTTCAAAAGTCGTAGGGTACTAAATTAATAATTATTATAGGTTTTCAACCAAAATCAGATGGGAAGTTAGAATAAACAATTCAGACCTTGGAGGATATGAGTAGTTTTCATTCCAATATACATATTTTACCATTTGAGGCTTTATATAGAAAGAATTGCTGGACAACAGATTTTTGGGATGATATTAGAGATAGGAAGTTGATTGGACCAGTGTTGGTAGAGGAAATGTAAGTAAAAGTTCTATTGATTCAGTTACACATGGGGACAACACACAGTAGGAAGGAAAGTTATGAGGATAACAAGTGGAAAGATATTTCTTTCGAGATAGGTGATCATTTCCATCTCAATGTTTTACATGGAAAAGTGTGATGCGTTTTGGTAAAAAGTGGAAGTTGAGTCCATGGTTCATTGGACCCTATGAAATCCTAGAGAAAGTTAGACTGGTTTTCTACCAAGTGGGTTTACCTTTTATTTTATCTCAAATACACAATGTTTTTAACATTTCAATTTTAAGAAGTATATATCGGGTCCATCTCATGTTTTGAGTCCATAAGTAGTTCACCTGGAAGAGAATCATTCTTATGAGGGAAAACAGTTCAGGTTATTGACCATAAAGATAAAGTGTTTAGGAATAATGTCATTAACCAGTTCAAGGTTTTATGAAAAAACCAAATGGTTGAAGAGGAAACATGGAAATATGAAAATTAAATGAGGGAAAAATACCCCCACCTATTTGATAAGTGAATAAATTTACAAGGACACAATTTACAAAAGAGGGGAAGGATATAACATCCTATGTAATTATAGAACATGACTTTTTCATATTAATTAATATTTATTAACTATATATTAATTTTACCATAAAGGGTAAGTTGTGTTTGGTAGGATAACTAACACACAAAAATGGGTTTCTCTGAAATCTTACATTGCACACAAGACAAAATTATAATGAAAAATAATATATTAGTAATATTATTATTTTAAGTGGTTGTTATCACCTAGCTATTGTATCAGTGGTAATGAATAGAAATAACTATATTATGTTCAAAAATCTTTTTAAAATTTTCCAATATATTTTATTGGCTGAAAATTAGAATAAAATCAAATTTTAAACCAAACAAGCTCTAATATTTTAAATTAGATTTTTTTTCTAAATTTGGATGGAGAAACCATTTTAAATAAATTTTTTTCATGTTTATAAATTCTATTTGTAAAAATAAACTTCTTCTTTATAAATGTAGTATCAAAATTTACTTTGGTTGAATTTTTGTTATTTTTTTTTGAAAAGTTTCATTTTTGATTAATAGTGAAAAATACTATATTGTTGTTAAAAAGTATTTTTTTTCATTTAAATTTTCATTATACTTTAAAATAATTTTTAAATTAACTATAGATAAATAATAAATGTATTAATCCACATTTGGTAATTATAGTAATTTTTATATTGAAATTTGATATATAATCTTATTGAAAATTTGAACGTCATTTTTACCCACCTTCCCGCCACATCTGTGGGATTAACATTAAACCTAGTTTATTCACTTCTGTGAATTTATTTTTGAATAAATAAAATAGATTATTATTATGTGTATGAAAATTTTGGTATGGCGGGATAAACTTAATTTTTTGAGAATAATAACTTTAGTATTTTATTTACCACGTTTAGGATTAAATCTGGTAATTAAAGCTAAAAATAATATTATAATATTATAAAATTTCCATAAACTTATCCTAATTTCATTAGATGAGTGAGTTTTTTAAATAATAAATATTAGTCCAAAATCATAAAATTTTTAATCCACTTTGGAAAGAATATGACATTTAATATAATTTATTTAAAGATAAGTTAAAAATGTCATACTCATATTTTTAATAACTAAATCATTTTTAACATAAGGTTATATAGAAGATAATTTATACTATAAATATTAATTTGAAATATAAAATCTTTATCAACATCATTATAATTTTTTTATAATTTTTAGACATTAAATAATAAAATTTAATTGTGAGACAATGCTGATGCAACAATAGATTAGTTAAAGAAAAAATAAAATAAATGGTACTAATAATTTTAAAATATATGTAATTTTGAAATATTTTATTCCATGCACAAATTTTATTGATTACTTTGACATGTTATGGATGATTAAAAGTAGTTTTTTCGAATTAATATAGTTTTTATGATATTTTAAAAAATTCAATTAATGAATAGTGTTAAAATTTTTATTTATGATATTTTAAAATATATAGTATTTTATTAAATGATATAAAATCTCTAAAAATATAAGATTTTAAAAAATAGATGGGATAAGTATAAATATTTCATAAATGACTCATTTTTGGTCGTTTGGAATTTTATAGTAATTATATTAACCCTTAAAGTGTAATTAACTTGATATCATGGTAAACGTTAAAAAGGGTTAAAACAAAAATATAAGGATTAAAAAATAATAAAAACTTGTACGCATTTAATTGGATGAATGAATTTATACCAAAAATCATACTATATCCTAAATAATTTAGGTTTTTTCCATTTTTAATAGAAAATTAATTTATATTAATTTAATACATTTTATAATTCTAAGAGTGCCCCTCCCCTCTCCTATAAAAGGGAACCCATTAATCTCTATTCCTTACACTTCATAAACTATTTTTTTCCGCTAATATATTCTAAAACCCTTCCTAAAATACTTAAACACATTCTACATGCCTTATCTTAGGTAGAACACCATCTTTAAAAGTGTTAAGGTATTAATGAAAGGTGATCATCCGAAGAAAAGGTAACGTTTTATTTTAAGTGGTTCTATTTAATTTGTTCTTCCACTTCATTAAAATATTATCCAAACATGATGAGATAATAACTTCAGTATCCTAAATATTCTGATATTTTGTTTTGTTAAAATCATAACCTAAATTAATCTTTGATTCCATTAAATGGGAAACGAATTAATCGTTCGTGCGTATGTGGGAACTATCATGTCCACAAAATGATATAATTTATTTTCCATTATAGTATTTGAAAACTATTTATAATGATAAAATTAATATTTATATATAATATTCATGAAATATTTATCATTTTCTAAGAATAATATATCTTTCATGTTCTTACCATCGATTAACATAAAAATGACAACGTCGTTCGTGTGTACGTGTGAACTATCACCTCCATGAAGCGATGTGATTATTTTTTCTTCACCACATCACATATATGATATTAACGTAAATATAAATTATTAATATTATGTTAATGATATTATATTAATAATGGAAATATAAAATGAAAATTACCTTTTTTCAATAATGATCATTGAAAAATTGAAACATTAATCATGTGTACGTACGTCCTACCATATCCACAATTATAAATTTCTTCATTTTTCATAAAAATACATAAATGGTTTAATGTATAAAAGTGATTACTTGGTCATGCATATTATTTTAAGATTATTGGATCATTACAACTTTAACTATTTAAATCATACCAAATTCATCTTGAACTCAAGTACCGAATATTGGAAAGAAGTAATACATGAATTTAAATAATTAAGTAATTGTTATAAAATTTTAATAAGTAATAAAAAGGGGATAATAAATATGAAAATGTTATAAATCAATTATAAATTAACATATGTTTTTTATTTAGGAAGATAAATAATGTATAAGACGATTCAGACTCGACCTAAGGGACTTAATCTCAATCTTCTTTCATTGAGGCATATTTTGATGTTATACACCACCTTATTTTATATTGTGTATACTCAAATCCTTGAATTTAAATTTTATTAAATTTTTTTCAAAAGGAATATTTCTATACATAGTTTTTTAATTTATTTAAAAAATTCAAAAGGAATTTATTTTTTAATGTATATGGAGACAATGACAGCCCCATCATCATGACCATTATTTGATATTTGGATTCCTCTACAAGTGTAAATGTTTTTTAAAGAAAAATAAATCACTTATTCTATTTTTTTTGGGTATTTTGGAATTTAAAATAATTTTAGAAATGGAATTATTATTTTAATATCTTGAATTGTTTTTTTATTAAAAATGAAAATTTATGGGTTAAATTTTGACAATGGCTATATTTTATGTTATAATATTATGTAATGGTACTAAGAAATTTCATGGGTGGTTATGTGGTAAACGAAGGATGGGTGATTCCATGATTAACTAAGGGTGGGTGGTTACATTATAATCTCCAATGCATTGGGTATGGAATTTAACCATATGGTTATTCAATTTTGTAAGAGTGACAAATATGGAAGTCGACCGCATGGTAATTCCATTTAAGTATAATGATGTCAAAAGTTACATTTGTGTGTTATATATGATCTTGATTATTTTTATGGTAATAAATTGATTAGAAAATTGTTAATAATTGAGCATATATTCAAAGTAATTTATTTACTACTTCTTAAGGGTGAAATGTATTACTTGAAGATAAAGTATTCATGAATTTTCATGTTTTCAAAAAACTAATAGTTTCCATTATTTTTATATCCATTAATGAGAATTTTATGCTCATTACAAGTTTTATATTATATTTCACAGGATTTACGATAGAATAGTGACAATGATGGGATTAATGGAAAAATTATGCTAACTAAACCTGAAAAGAAACAATGTTTTAATTTAAATGTTTTTTTTGCAAGAAAAATGGATATTGAGTAGAAGGGTCCACTTTATAATATTTGAGTTGTTATGTGTGAATTATGTCCTAATTTTCTAATACTCTAAACCTGAAAGGATACTCAATTTGAAATAAATTAAAATTATTTATCTGACTCAGGATTATGTAGCATTTAAGGCTGGGTCATTAAATGTTGGTATCAAATAAGGGTTTAGATAAATTTAGAGGCTAAAGTAATATTAATAACTTTCCCTTGAAATATTTTATATTATGGTCAAATTAAAATGTTATCGCATTTTAATATTTCCATGTCTCTTTATCTATACTATGTATATTTATAACGGGTTTTCATATAGGAAATATCTAATAAGTAGTTGGAAGGAACTGAGAAGAAACTATCCTTCTAAAAGAACATCATGAGATGGCCAGAATTGGAACTGAGAAATTTGTTGTAGTGATGGATCAATTACCACAATCGATAAATAGTGGTGGTATCATTACAAGATAGGAACATAATCTACTAGAGATGAACATGATGTCAATGGATCATTTTATGAGAAAACATTACCCATCATTCAGAGGATCAACTGACCCAATGCTAGTGGAAGGATGGATTAAATCCCAAGAAAAGATATTTGACATCAGGGGTTTCTCGGAACACCAAAAGGTAACTATTTCAATTTATCATTTTAATGGTTTAACTCTTCAGTGGTGGTCAATGTTAAAAAATTTCAGAGGAATTGAAGATATTAATTTCATTTGATGGGATAAATTTAAGAATATATCCCTTGAGAAATGTTTTCCTAAGGTTTTTTTGACTTAGGATGGAAAATAAACTATTGGAATTGAGATAATATAAAGAAGATTCAGTGGTTTCATAGGAAGAAAATTTTACCTATTTGGAAATGGAACATCCCATATTTCATCAAGGATCTTGATAGAAATATGAATCTGTTTTACTCTGGATTGAGTCCAAGATATCGAGGGGAATTGGATTCTCATGAGTTCAAAATCCAAGATAGATTTTTTCAATTTTCTAGGAAGGTAAAAATGAAGCTTTTTTATGATCATTTTTCCTATGTGAAAAAGAAAAAGATGATGTCCATTTGACTGATTGGATAAATCTTATTATTTTATTCCTATTCGAGACATTTTTTCTCCAGATCAACACTCTTGATTTTTTGTGAAAGAGATAGTCAGGTTACATGGCGTTTATCTCTACATTATATTAAATCACGATCCTAGGTTCACTTGTAACTAAGGAACATGGGATCATCATCGTTATTTGGTTGAATTTTCTTGTAATAATAGTTTTCATTCCAGTATACGTATGACACTATTTTAGGTGTTATATAGAAAGAGGTATCAGACAATAGCTCTTTGGGATGATGTTAGAGAATGGAAGTGGATGCGACCGTAGTTGGTAAAAGAAATGAAAGATAAATTTCTATTGATTCAGTGACTCATGAGGACAAATCAATGTAGGAAGAAAAATTATGTAGATAACCAGAGGAAAGATCTTTCTTTTGAGGTAGGTGATCATATATTTATAAATGTTTCTCTATGGAAAATTGTGATGCGTTTCAGTAAAAAGGGGAAGCTAAGTCTATAGTTCATTGGGCCCTATGAAATTCTAGAGAAAGTTAGATCATTTGCCTACCAAGTAGGTTTAAATTCAATAATATCCTAGTTACACAATGTTTTTCATGTTTTAATGTCATGAATTTATTTATAGGATCATTCTAATGCTTTATATCCATAAGTAGTTTAGTTGGAAGAGAATCATATGAGGAATAAACAGTTCAGGTTCTTAACCATAGATAACAAGTGTTGTGAAATAAGGCGATTAATTTGGTTATGTTTTTGTGAAAAAACCATATGGATAAAGAGGAAACATGAAAATTTGTAAAATCTATAAGGGAAAAATACCCCCACTTATTTGATAAGTGAATAAAATTAAGGGGATATAATTTCCAAAATGGGGAAGGATGTGACATTCCAAGTAATTATAGAATAATACTTTTTGATATTTATTAATATATATAAATTAGGTATTAATTTCACTTTAAAGGGGATTCTATGTCCTATAGTGTACCCAACATGCAACAATGATTTTCTCTAAAATCATATGTTGCACACAATACTGAGTTATACCGAAAAATAAATAATGTTAATATCATTATTTTAAGGGGTAGTTATCTCCTAGCCATTGTATAGACATAAATGAATAGAAATAACTATATTATTTTAATACATGTTTATTAAATGTTTTTAAATTCATAGAACATATTTTATTTTCTTAAAATAAGAATAAAATCTATTTTTAAGCATAAAATCTCTAATATTTTTAAAATCTATTTTGAACACTTTTTGATGGAGAACCCTTTTTAAAAATAGTTTTTTCACTTTTATAAATTCTATTTTACAATATAAACATATTCATTATAAGTGGAGTATCAAAATTTACTTTTGTTGATTTTTTTTATTTTTTTTGAAAAGTTTCATGTTTTGATGAATAGTGAAATTACAACATTGTAGTTAAAAACAAACTTTTAAATTTAAAAAATAATTATACTTTAAAATAATTTTTAAAGTCACTATAGATCAATAATACATGTATTAATCCAATTTATGTTAATGGATTAATTTATACATTGAAATTATATTTAAAAACTAATTGAAATTTTAAACGTCTCTTTTACCAACCTTCTCGCCATATCTGTGCGATTATTGCTAAACTTAATTTAGCTAATTCCATGAATTGAATTTTTAAAAATAAAAAACATGGTTGTAATATGTCTAAAAAATTTGGTTTAATAGGATCAACTTAATTTTTAGTGAATAGTAACTTTAGTGTTTTATTTACCACAGTTGAGGGAAAATCAGGTAATTAAAGGTAAAAATAATATTATAATATAAAAAAATTACCTAAAAACATGTCCTAATTTCATTTTATTAGTAATTTTTGACCAAAATCAACCTTAGTATAAAATTATACACTTTTTAAGAAACTTGGGTAAGAATATAACCTTTATTATATTTTATTAAAGATAAGTTAAAAATGTAATTCTCATATTTTTAGCAAGTAAATCATTTTTAATATAGTTTTATATAGAAGATAAATATGATTACAGATATTTATTTGAAATATAAAATATTTATCTACATCATGACGATTTATTTAAATTTTATAGACATTAAATAATTAAATTTAATTGTGACATAATGATGATGTAGATTTATTAATGGAAGAAACACACAAATGATATTAATAATATTATGATAAATATAATTTCATATATTTTATGAAATAAATTTTTTTATAGATGACTATGACATTTTATAGATGACCTAAATTAGTTTTTTTGAATTAATCATGTTTTTATAATATTTAAAAAATAATAATTTCTTAATTCGGTCAAAATTGACATTTTTATGATTTTAAAACAAATAATATTTTATTAAATGATATAAAATCAATAAAAATATAATATTCATACAACATGTTAATTGATGAATGTTGTCGCACATGCTCTAAAAAATATTTATTTGTGATTTTACTAAGTGCAGCACAGTGGCTGACCTTGGTCACTCTCTCAAGGAGGATGTGAATTAAAAAACTATTAATAAAGTTTAATTAAGTAAGATAATAGTTCAAAACAAACTAAACAAAAAATGGGGAGTTTTTTTGTGACTTTTCGAATAGTAATTGAAACAAGAAAATGAGAAGTAACAATCAAGAGACAATTTCTTTAAAAACACTTATATGAGAAGATATAGTTGATATAATATTCCCCCTTTATAATTAATTTATCCTTATCCCATATGATTATAATTCATTCAATTGTTACCCCTAACCTTGTCAACCCTCAAACCCTACGGAAATTAACACAACAAAAAATATTAGAAAAATGAGCCTTTGGCCAACTTCAGGACATCCAATCGTCGCACGCTACCTTGATTGTGATCCAAAATCCAACTTATTGTCAATCGTCAATTAGGGAATTATATCCTCCCAAATTTGTGAATTAATTGAGTTTGGGATGAGACTTGAACCCTATAATTCTATCCCAAGTTGATTAGATTTTGTGATTGTGGTTTCCCTCACACGGTTTACACAAGCCCGAAAATGTAGTCAAGTGCAAGTCGATCGAGTAACTTATAAATTAGAACTCGATTAACTAATCACAATTTAATAATTACAGTATTTTCATGGATTCAAAATAAATAAATAGAGTGGGGATTAGATCAACTACGAAAGAAATCAATCTTCCATGGGAAGAGTTGTCATCATGGTGACGTTTCGCATAAGCAATGGGTTGATTGGGGAACACCCAATCTCATCTACAATCTTATATTACATCCCAAGAAGAAAAATAATAATATGAAAATAGAAGAACACAACATATTAATTGAAGAGAAATTCAAGATACAAACATGAATGAAATGAAATACAAAGAGGAGGTGCGAGAGGAGATCTTTACTCGAAGAGATGTTTTCACAAGGCCTTACTCTTTCCAAGAGATTTTCGGGGTTCCCTAGAGCCACCATTTCAGGTACACCTTCACAATGCATCTACCAGACCTCCCAAAGGGTGAAAATATCCTTTAAAAAGTGTTTTAGAGGGCAAGGGTTACAAAACTTTTTAAAATGTGAAAGGGAAATTAGGCCAAATACTTTACTCCAAGTTTCGCTACATAGTTGATCTCCCCAATACATGCATTAGTTGGAATTCTAGATGGATGATTTGTTTGGAATCATGTCCCCGAGCTTCCCCCCAAATTTGGGCCCAGTCCAAGTCCGGATGAAGAAGATATGACCCACATGGTGAAGTGATGTCCAATCTAGATAGTTTAGTCCAATGTTTTCTTCCTATCCCATTTACTCCACTGAAAAGCATGATCCCACTTCTATGTCCTAAATAGAATTTTTATCTCCTCAATTCAGGAACACAGTTACAAAATTTCATGTCCAAATAATTTACATAAGTATATTTATGCCCTAAATACAACAGTGAATTTTAAAAGGGTAAAACTAGAATTTCTATCAAATTTTCAAATGAATGATCTAATCCCAATTATTCTATAAATTAATATATTTATCACAATGTGTGAAAATCATTTCATTTATTATCAATAAAATATTAAAAAAAAATTGTTTTATCAACTCCCCCACACTTACCCTTTTTCACTCCAGGAAAAAACCTCATATCATTTAATCGAGAAAATTGTGACAAGATATGCATGTTCATATTTTTCAATCCACAGTGGAAATTTAGGCCAAGTAAGAATCTCATAAATAGTCAGTATCAATAAATATTAAATTTATTATCTCATATATTGTGTCAAAACAAAATCTAGTGAGATTCATAACACTAATAACTATGAAATAAGTCATGGGTCTACCATGCCACTAATTCTCCGTGTGTGTGTGTGCCAACCATTACAAGCTCATAAATCCCCCCTTCATTCAGTATAACCAGGTCATGTAAAATAATTCTTCTTAACTGGTTTATTTCACGGGAGATATTCTACATTCGTTTACAATCGAATTTCAAGACCCACTCACTTATGCATTCCTGAAATTCAAACCTTAAGATACTGACCTAGATATCCCCATATGTTGTAAATTTCATCACTCCACTCATTTATTATTATTTTTTTATTTTTTTTATTTTGTGCTTGTAAAAAATCTCACACTCACCTCTCAACCCGTGTTTGATCTGCTCCCAACACTAATTGTAATACTTATAACAAGATCAAAGGTTTAGGAAAAGTGATTTTTGACCTGTCTGAGACACAACCCATTTTTTTAAGTCGTACAATAGTCAGATAATATATACACATTCATAGGGCAATTCGGTATAGTAATGAAACCGATCAGAAGAGAAAAAAATGTTTTGATAAACTAATGATTTTTTTACCTAACTTGACTATACCTTCAATTGAGTAGGACAATTTTCAGAAGTTACAGGTGAGTGAAAAATTGTGTGGTGAAATCAATGACACTATTTACCATGGAAAAATATCACAAATAATGATTTCAAAATTTAAAGGTTTTATAATGACACAACCATTCATATCATCGATGAATTCATTTTTTATTAAAATCAACCCTTGATAATGAAATCTTACTCATTACTATCATTCTACCAATGAATTTTGAAAACATGCATTTTTCATATGTTTCATATAAAAATGTTACCATATATATATATATATATTGATATTTTTGTTTTGTTTTTTCGTTACGTTTTTTGGGTTTTTTTGAAGATTTTAACCAAAAACTTAATAGAAAATACACAAAAAACACACAAATGAAAATCCTAAATATCTACCCCAAAATGTGGTCCCCTCCCCCAAACATAAAATATTGCATTGTCCTCAATGTGAACTTATGAGATGATATGTGCACATGAAAATTAGAATTTTAAATAGGAAAAATAATATTAAAGTGAAATGGTTAGAAATAGCGTGATATGCTCAAGTGATAATGAGGTCATGCAGTGTGATGAAATTCACCGCATCAGTAGAAAGTCCCTCAATGTACTTCTGCAAGCATTTCCCATTGACTGTGAAGATTCTTCCAGTGTCCCCTTGTGTGGTATCTACTACACCATAAGGAAAAACATTAGATACAATATAAGGACCCAACCATCTAAAACTTAACATACCCGGCATCAGCTTCAGTTGTGAACTATATAGAAGCAATTTCTCTCCAACATGAAACTCCCTTTATTGGATTGATCTGTCATGAGATACCTTTGATATTTCCTTGTAGAGCCTTGAGTTCCCATATGAGGACAATAAAATGTCCTCAAGCTCTCGAATTTGTAGCTTCCTTTGAATTCTCGCTTGGGCCAAATCCATGTTTCATTTCTTTATAGAACAATAAGCCGATGCTCGACTTCCATAGGGATATGAAAGGCTTTCCCAAAAACAATCCAGAATAGGGACATACCGATGGGTGTCTTGTATTCTATCCTATAATCCCAAAGCGCAACATCCAAACACTTTCTTCAATATTTTCTATTTGGATGCATTGTTTTATACAAAATTTGTTTTAACTCATGATTTGAATACTCAACCTGGCCATTTGTTTGGGGGTGGTATGGTGTATATGCTTTGCATGTCACCCCATACTTTCTAAGAAGGGAGGAAAGATTATGATTGAAAAAATGTGTCATTTGGTCACTGATGATGGCCTTTGGTACTCCAAACCTGCAAAAAATCTACACTTTGACAAAGTCAACAATAACATGAGAATCATAAATCCTGGTGGCCTTAGCCTCCACCCATTTACTCACATTATTAACGGAAACCAAAATATAAAAAAAACCAATGGAACTAAGAAAAGGACTCATAAAATCAATTCCACATACATAAAAAATCTCACATAATAGTATGGGTTGTTGGGGCATCTCATGTATCCTATAAATGTTCCCAGTGTTTTGGAAATGAGAGAATGAATTTTAAAAAACATGGGCATCATGGAATAATGTAGTCCAATATAAACCAGAGTCCAAAACGTCCCTAGATGTCCGTTTGTGTCCAAAGTGTCCACCACAAGAAAGTATATGACAGAACTGCAGAACAGACTCAAACTCATGATCATGAACACACCTCCTAATAACTTGGTCACTACAAATGCACTAGAGGTATGGATCATCCCAAACATAAAATCTCGACTCACTCTTTAATTTTTGGACTTTATATTTCTTTAAATTTTCAGGTATTCCATATGAAACAAGGTAGTTCACTAAATTATCATACCAATGATGGAAACCTAAGATAGAATTAAGATTCTCATCGGGGAAAGTGTTCCGAAGTGGTACCTGGTCCAAGATGTCATCATATAGTGTGTGAGTAAGACAACTCATGTGGTCCACCACCATGTTTTCTAACCCCTTAATGTCCTTTATCTCAATATAAAATTCCTGAATAAGGATAATCCATCTGATTAGCTTGGGCTTTGCATCAGGCTTCTTCAAGAGGTAACTCAGAGCTGCATGGTTAGAAAAACAGCTACTTTAGAGCCCAATAAATATGAACGGAATTTATCTAAGGAAAATACAACAAAAAGAAACTCCTTTTATGTAGTTGTGTAGTTTTATTGAGCTGAATCGAGTGTCTTCGATGAATAGGAAATCACACATGAATGTCCCTCCACCCTCTGAGATAAGACTGCCCTAACTACGAAGTTGGAGGCATCACACATAAGCTCAAAAGGAAGCTCCCACTGTGGGGGGTGTTTGATAGGTGGAGTGGTCAGAAACATATTTAGATCATCAAAGGATGTCCTCCAAGAATCATCAAACACCAAATCAGAATCCTTTTGAAGTAATCATGGCATAGGAAGAGAAATCTTACTAAAATATTCGATGAAGCACCGGTAAAATCCTACATACCCTGGGAAATATCTAACATCACGCACACATGAAGGATTGGGTAGGGATGAAATAATATCTACCTTAGATCTATCAACCTATATCCTATGTTTTTACACTACATACTCTAAGACAATTCCATCCTCTACCATGAAATGAAACTTTTCAAAGTTTAAGACCGGATTCTTCTCAATACAATGATTCGAAAACTTTACCAAACTAGATATACAATCATCAAATGAAGACAAATACACTCTAAAATATTCCATAAATACCTCCATTAATGTCTCAATATAATCATAAAAAATACTCACCATGCATCTCTGTAAGGTAACTGGGGCATTGTAAAGTCCAAATGGCATCCTTCAGTAGGAAAACGTACATAATGGACAAGTGAATGTCGTCTTCTTCTGATCCTCTGGAGCAATAGGAACCTGAAAATATCTAGAAAATCCATCCAAAAATAGTAGTGTGTTTTCCCTACTAGTATCTAAAGCATATGATTAATAAATGGGAGGGGAAATTTTCTTTTTGAGTGGACTTATTTAGTTTCCTATAATCAATACACACACGCCAAATGTTTTGCACCATCATTGGATCTAACCCATCTTTATCATTTTTAAAAATTGTAACACCAATTTTTCATATGAAAAAACTGAATAAGACTTACCCACTGAGAATCTAAAATGGGATAAATTATACCTATGTAGAGAAATTTTTCAATCTCTTTTTTACCAACTTCCAGAAGGGTTGGATTGAGTCTCCATTGTGGATGCCTCACTGGTTTAGCCCCATCCTCCAAAAAAATACTTTACATGAAAATAGAGGGGCTAATACTTGATATGTCATCCAAGGTCCAACCAATTGCCCTAATTTTATCCCTCAAAAGGTTCAAAAGTCTTTCTTTATGTTCAAATAGATATTTTTAGTAATTATAACAATTTATTTCTCACTACTTAACAAGTATGATTATTGAGATTAGGTGTAAATGGATTAATTTCCAATTAAGGGGGGGGGGGGGGTGATGTATATATGAAGAAATTGAAGGAACTAAAATATATGCACAATGAACATCAATAAAAGAATATAAATAATCAAAATCAGAGAATAAAGCATCAAATCCATCAGCATACTCAACAACCATGTCATAATCAAAGATCACGTGATCAAAATCCAAATATGAATCCATTTCAAAATAAAATCCAAGAGAGTCATGTGAATTCGAAATAGGCATGGAAGCAATCCTAGACGTCAAACTAGAACTAATACTCATAATCTCCCTAAGAATAGGACAATCAAATTCCATGGGGTTTTTATTTTGTTGTTCAGAATGGGAGATAAAAAATGTAGAATGATCCTCTGAGGGGTACTTCTTGGTGTCTATAACATTAAATATCACAACTTCATCTCCAAATTCCATGGAAAGTGTTCCTTCATTGAAATTTATGATAGTTTTTGTAGTTTTGAGGAAGGGTCTACCCAAGATAATCAGAGCATGTGAACTTACCTAATCATCCTCCATGTTAAGCATATAGAAATCTGTTGGGAAGATCATGTCTCTTATCCAGACAAGTACATCCTCAAGGACTCCCGTTGGATATGCCGTTGCTCTATTTGCCAACTACACCACTACTCTAATCGGATTCCACTCACCAACCTATGAAGAAGAGAATACAGAGTGAGGCATCACATTTATGGAAGCTCCCAAATCACAAAAAGCATTAGAAAAGTGAAACTCCCCTATGGTGCATGGGACAGTTATTGTCCTAGTATCCTTGAAATTCGTTGTAATTTCTAGAGTCTGTTAAATGAGTGATGACACATTTTTCCAAGATTGATCCTCTCATTTCCCTTGATCCCTCTTCAATTGGTACAATGTTATTTTTAGAATTTCGTATACCATGGGATTTGCTTGATGGCATAAAGTAGATGGATGTTGATCTCCACATGCTTGAAAGTTTCTAAAACTTCTTTTTTACATCACCTCTTCAGCTATATTCTTGTTTTATTCAACTCTATTTGTAAAAGGAAGGGGTTTAGGAGGAATACCATCAATATTTTTCTTACCTTTATCTTTCTCTTTGGGTTTCTCAATAGTTGGTGTGGAATGAGGATTTTCTAGAGATGAGGTGAATCATGGTGGAATGGTAGGTAAAAATGTATCATTCATTTTCTTCCCACTTCTCAATGTGATGGAACTGACATTACCCTTGGTATTTGGAGTAGGTTGGGAAGGTATATTTCCATAATTCTTACTTACGAATTCATGGAGGGTAGTGGAAATCTGGCTCATTTGAGTCTTCAACTCCCTCAGCTCTGAAACTTGACTCTTAAGTGCATTATGTTGATTAAGAACAATTTGTTTCAAAAGATCAACAGTGTTAGAATTTACCTTGGTTTTGGGATTCCGTTGTTGTTAAATTGATTATGCTTGAGCTTCAAATTTTAATTGGGGTTGTTGGAAACCATGTTTGTAAGGTAGAGGCTGCTGGAAGTTTTGTCGAAAATGGGACCTTTTATGTTGTCTTGAGCCATACCTCATGTCTGATTGATCCTTACACCCTTGGTTGTATGTTGGAGAAAATTAATCAAACTTATTTTGGGGATATGGTTGTTGCTGCTGCTGATATGGTCTCTTGGGAAACACTGGTGCACAATTTTATATTTCTTATAGTTGGGGGAAATAGTCAGTTGGGTGGTCAGTTTAAGGGAAAATGCCACATGGCCTTGAAGGAGGGGGTTGATATGTCTTTTGATACAAATAAATCATCACACCATAGTGGCCATTTATTTCAAATTGGTATCAATTAAATGAATTTCAAGAGAAGATGGACATACCTGATGTACTACCCTGACATGTGGTGTACCTTGATCGCCCAATTATTGAGAGTTTTGGGCCATCTTTTCAGTCAATGCACATGCAGGTATTGGTGTCTTGTCCACCAATGCTCCTCTAACCGCAACTTACACCATTCTCCTCTCCATAGGTGTGTGTCTTTCATAGAAGTATTGGATGCAGAATTGCTCACTCATTTCGTGATGTGGGAAGCTTGCACAAAACTTTTTGAATCTCTCATAGTACTCAGGCATTGACACCCCTTGGTCTTGCTTGATCCTCGAGATCTCCTTAGGAATGTAAGTAGTCCTTGATGCTGGAAAAAATCTCTATAAGAAAATACGTTCCAAATCGTTCCAACTAGTCACATCTCCAGGTTGTAAATAATACATCCAATTTTTTGCAACTCCATCATGTGAGAATATGAAGTCTCTTAGTTTGATTTGATATTCAGAAACATTTCTTGGTTTTAAGTTTCAGAAATCCACATTAAATTATTTAAAATGTTTATTTGGATCCTTAATAGATAATCGATGAAACTTCGGAAGAAGATGAATTATCATTGATTTCAGTTCAATGTCTAATTCGAGATTTGGTAATGCAATGAAATTTGGTTGATAATTAATATCAGGTGTAGCTAATTCTCAAATGGTTTTATTAAGTTTATTTCCATTATTTTCAGCCATGTATTCTTGTATTAAGGTTGAATTTTAATTTCTTCAAATTTCAATGTTTTGGAGTGGTGGAATTCTCCAACTGGTTGATTGTTGGAACTTCCCGTAGAATGAGAATGTCTGATTCAATCCCAAAGGATACATTCAATCTCAGGATCAATATCTAAGTGATCATTGAGATTAGTTTATGTCATAAATCAAATAAAAATGAGAGTAAGGACAACGGACCATAGTAAAATTAAAAATGAGAAGATTGAGTTGATGGTCCAAAAATAAGTAGAAGAAGAAAACAAAAGAAAAAGAATAATTCAGAATGAGTAAAGAAGGAAGAAAGAAGGTAAGAAGATAATAAAATGTAAAATAAAATAAATACCTCTAAATGGTTGAAATAATTACTTTCCTCCCCAGAAACAGTGCCAATTTGATTAATTTTGTTGTACACACTCTCAAAAATATTTATTCATGATTTTACTAAGTGCAGCACAGTATCTGACCTAGGTCATTCTCTCAAGGAGTAAATGAATTAAAAAACTCTTAATATGATTGAGTTAAGTAAGAAAATAGTTCAAAACAAATTAAAAGAAAGATTGGGGGTTTGTTTTGTAACTTTTCGAATAGTAAACTAAACAAGAAAATGAGAATTAACAATCAAGAGACAATTTATTTAAAAACACTTATATGAGAAGACGTAGTTGATCTAATCTTCCCCCTTAATCATTAACTTATCCTTATACCATATGATTAAAATTCAATAAATTGTAATCCTCTAACCTTTTCAACCCCCAAACCCTTCATAAATTAACACAACCAAAAATATTGAAAAAATGAGCCTTCAGTCAACTTCGAGACTTCTAATCACATCACTCTGACTTGATTGTGATCCAAACTCAAACTAATGGTCAATGGTAAATTAGGGAATTATATCCTCCCTCAATTTGAGAATTAATATAGTTGGGGATGAGACTTGAACCCCACAATTCTATCCCAAGTTGATTAGATTTTGGGATTACGGTTTCATTCACACAGTATACAAAAGAACGTCAACATGGTCAAGTGTAAGTCGATCGAGTAACATAGAAATTATAACTCAATTAATTGACCAAAATTTAAGAATTAATTTATATCCATGGATTCGAAATAAATAAATGAAGGTAGTGGGTATTAGATCAACTATGAAAGAAATCACTCTTCCATGGGTAGAGTTGTCATCGTGGCGACGTATTGGATAAGCAATGGGTTGATTGGGGAACACCCAATATCATCTCCACTCTCAGATTCTAGCCCATGAAGAAAAATAAGAAGAGTAAAATAGAAGAACACATAATATTAATTGAAGAAAAATTCAAGATAAAAACATGAATGAAAAGAAATACAAAGAGGAGGTGGGAGATGAGATCCTTCTTGGAAGATATGTTTTCATAAGGCCTTACTCCTTACAAGAGATTTGAGGGGTTCCCAAGAGCTACCCTTTAGGCCACACCTTCCCAAATCCTCTACCATCCCTCCAAAAGGGTGAAAAAAACTTTTAAATAGAGTTTTGGAGGGCTAGGGTTACAAATATTTTTAAATTGTGAAAGGGAAATTTGGCCAAATATTTTACTCCACTTTTACCTCCTAGTTGACCTCTAGAACACGTGAATTGGTTAGACTTCTAATGGGATGATTTGTTCAGAATCGTGCCCTAAGATTCTCTCCAAATTTTGGTCCAATATATGTTTTGATGAAGAAGATACGACCCAAATGGTTAAGTGATGTCCAATCTAGATAGTTCTGTCTAATTTTTTCTTCATGTCCCATTTACTCCACTCAAAAGCACAATCCAGCTCTCATTTCCTAAATATAATTTGTATCTAATTAAGTCAGAATCATTGTTACAAAATTGGAAGTCAAAAAAATTTACATAAAAATATTTATTCCCGAAATAATATAGTGAATTTTAAAAAGAGAAAAACTAGAATTTCTATCAAATTTTCAAATAAATGATCTAATCCCAATTATTCTATAAATTAACATATTTACCACAATGCGAGGAAATTATTTCATTTATTATCATTAAAATATACAATAAAATTTTGTTTTATCACTAATATATGTCTAAAAATGTCATAAATATCTCATTTTATGCCTTTTTTCAATTTATAGTAATTATATTAACCCTAAAAGTGCAATTAACATGATATCAAAGTAATATTTATAAGGGGTTAAAATAGAAAGATAAGGATTAAAAAATAATAAAAACATGTATTATTTTAATTATATGAATGTATTTATACCTAAAATCATTTATATTCTAAATAATTTTGTTTTGAGCCATTTGGAATTTAAAATGAATTTATATTTATTTAATAATTTCAATAATTCTTAGAGTACCCCTCCCATCTCCTATAAAAGGGCTCCCATTCATCTATATTACTTACACTTAAAAATCCATTTTTAATCCAATATCCTTCCAAAACCCTTCTTATAATACCTTCCCACATTCTATATATCTTATTTTTGGAATAAATCCCTCCTTATAGGTGTTATTGTGTTAATTAAAGGTGATCTTTAGAAGGAAATGTAATGTTTTTATTTGAATGTTTCTATTTTATTTCTTATTCTTCTTCCATCAAATCATCTCCAACTATGATGACATGAAAAATACAGTACAATCAATATAATGATATGTTTTTATGTTAATATAATAACCTAAATTCATCTCTGATTCCATTAAATGGGGAAAAAATAATTGTTTATGCGTATGTGTGAACCATCACCTCTACGAACTGATATACTTCATTTTCCATTACCATCTCTCAAGACTGGTTATAATGATGAAATTAATATTTATATATTATATTCATAAAATATTTATCATTTTAATATAATAATAATATATCATTTATGTTCTTACCTTCCATGAACATAAAAATGATAACATCGTTCGGGCGTACATGTAAACTATCATCTCCACAAAGCGATGTGACTAGTTTTTCTTAACCACATAACATATTTGAGATATAAGTATTTATAAATTATTAATATGATGTTAAGGATATTATGATAATTCTGGAAATATGAAATTACAATCAAATTCTTCTCATAATGATCATTGAAAAATGGAAACTTTACTCATGCATACGTACGACTTACCGTCTCCATGTTTATTACGTTGTTCATTTTTCATAAAAAAATAAATAAATGGTTTGATTTAAAATTATAATTTATCTATAAATTTTATTATTATTTCATGAATATTATTATTGAGTTTATGGAATCATGATAAATTTGACTATTAATAACTTACCAAAGTCATCTTGACCTCAAGTATGGAATAATGTCAAAACATCTAACCTGAGTTTAAATAATTAAGAAATTTTTATAACATTTTAATAAGTAATATAAACACGATAATAACCTTGAAAAAAAGGTCTAAAGAAATTATATAGTAACTTAAGTTTATTTTTTAGGAATATAAAGAACGTACGAGATGATTCTGACTCAAGGTAAGAGACTTCTTCGTAATTTCCCTTCATTGATGCATATTTTGATGTTATCCACCACCTTCTTTTATAAGTTGTATAATCAACCACTTTAATTTTAATTTCATTCAAAGGTTTTAAAATTGAATATTTCTATACATTGTGTCTTAATTTCTTTATATATTATAAAAGGAATGTTATTTTTTAATGTATACAGTGACGTTGAATTCTCCACTGCCGTAATTGTTATTTGATATTTGGCTTCCTCTATAAGACTTAATGTTTTTGAAAGAAAAATAAACCAAGTATTAATTTCCAAGTATTTTGGTATTTTAAATGGTTTTTGAAATATAATTATTATTTCAATCTCTTGAAATGATTACTTTTGATTTCTAATGAAATTTTATGAGTGAAATTCTGAAAATATCTATCTATTATGTTTTAATATTATATAATGGTACATGGAAATTTTATGAGTTGTTATGTGATAAACCCTTTATTGGTGGTTCCATGATAAACCAAAGATGGGTAGTTATGTTATAACCTCCAATACATTAGGTATGTAAGTCTATCATATGGTTATTCCATTTTTTAAGTGTGACATATATGAAAGTCGATGGCCTGAAAAGTATTACTTTATGATAAATTATTTAAAACTAATTAATGTGAAAAGTATTAATTTATGATAAAGTATTCATGAACTTTTATTTTTTCAAAAAACTAAAAGTTTTTCTTCTTTGTGTATCCCTTACTGAGATTTTTATTACCATTTCATGTTTTAAAATTCTTTTCATTGGACTTAAGAGAGAATAGAGGCAATTATGGTATGAAGGGGAAAATTATGATGATTTAACATAAAAAGAAACCATGTTTCAATTTAAATGTTTTTGTTTTGTGTAAAAAATAGATATTGAGTAGAAGTGGCTACATTGTGATATTTGAGTTTTTATGTATGAATTATGACCTAAATACTTAAAAATATTACCTAAAATGATCCTTAATGTGAAATAAAGTAAAATTCTTGACAAGAGTCAAGATTATGTAATTTTTATGGTTGGGTCCTTATAGTTGGTATGATAGGACAATTTCAAATGATTTAGAGGTTAGAGTAGTATTAATAAGTTTCCCATGAAGGTTTTTATATTATGTTCAAGTTAAAATGTTATAGAATTTGAAGATTACCATGTCACGACCCGTCCTCAGGGCCCGTTCCGTGACTACCCCAAGCCCGCCTTCCATAGGCCAGGGGCTGGCGACTAGCACCGAAGGCGTAAATATCGACAACTAGGAAGGCATTTCCTTTATAAAAGTAAACAAAACACCACAGAGTACAAGCGGAAGTAAAACACTAAGTACAAAAGAAAGTGCTGAAAAGTAAATGGGCCAGAATACAAACCCAACTAGAAGTACAGCTACAACTAAACGAAAGTACAACAGAAAAGACAAGCATCTGGAAGAATAGAATCAGCTCCTAGGTCGTCCACCTCGGATCCTACCTGAAGGGTAGGTATAGATAGCGCAGCTCCTGGATCGTCCACCACAGATCCTACCTGAAGGGTAGGTACAGATAGCCTCCACAACGCTCTCGCCTGTCAACCTCCTCTGAGTATCATCTCGTCTTGAATTCCACCTC
This sequence comes from Viscum album, assembly GCA_963277665.1. Lineage (NCBI taxonomy): Eukaryota > Viridiplantae > Streptophyta > Magnoliopsida > Santalales > Viscaceae > Viscum > Viscum album. Next base: position 1,122,696,888 of record OY728120.1, read on the forward strand.
TGGATACTGACTCGTCGTGAGGTCCACCACTGGGTACCGTCCAATCCTCGAACACTCAGCCTCTATCAGCGCTGCTCGTCGTCTGCATCCAACATAATGAGGTGCAGGCAAAGCCCATGCAGGGGTGAGTATAAAGATACTCAGTAAGGACCCTGAGACCCTCAAGGTCTCACGAAATCCAACAAGGATACCACAAATAAAGATCTCAACAGATGACCTCTACTTAGTTATATGCCCATTCATATAACTATGTTATCAAGTAACCCATCTCAATCATGAAGAAAACAAAAAGGTTATTGACTCAGCTCAAACCAGGATTTTATTCATGATGTCGAAACCACAACTGCTGTAGAACTCCTCCTCTGTCGAGTACAGTGGGCCTGCCACTACAACCAAGCGCACCCCACTAACATTGGAGTGCTGAAGTACTCCACCTGTCGAGTACTGTGGGCCTGCCGCTGCAACCAAGCGCATCCCACCATGGGTCTACCGCTACAACCAAGTGCACCCCTTCATAGCCTGTTGAGGTACTCCTTATGTCAAGTACCATGGGTCTTCCTCTACAACCAAGCACACCTCCACCGTGGGTCTGCTGCTACAACCAAGTGCACCCGACTAGGTATCTGAATCACTCTGAGACGATCGATCAGCAGTCGTCAAGTCTCAGCTAACTACTTGGTCTCTGCACTCTGCTAGCTCGTCACCGGGAGGGTCCTCTCCACGAGCTACTGGTCGATACTCCAAGTATCACAAAGTTCTATGCAGAAGTATCCCAAAGGTCAACCACATCATAGGAAACTCAACACAATAGACTACGTGTCAATCGGATGCCCGGTCTGTGTGTTATCAGCCTTTTCATATCGGGGGCCTAGTTGGTTTCGTGTACGAACCAACCCGACTGTATCCCAACTGTACCCCGAACTCTCATAGGGTATACACAGAGGGACATTTTCTCAATGTGATCACCAATGCCACTGACAGTTCGTCAAACGAACGTTCGGTCTGAAAGTTATCAGCTTTTCCGTTCTGGGGGCCCGATTGGATTTCAGGTTGAATCCAACCCAGCCACTATCCAACTGTATCCAAACCTCAGGCGAAGTATGCCAAAAGTTATGTCTCATCAAGATGATTCCAAAAAAGTCAACGGAACGTCTATCGGACGTCCGAAGCTCATGTTATAAGCGTTTCCGCTCTGAGGGCCCGGTTAGTTTCGTGCTCGAACCAACCCCTATGTACCCAATGTTCTTCGAAACATTGAGTGTAATAAACCAAAACGATAGTCTCGATCCAAAGATCGCATCACAACTGACGGTGCGTCGATCGGAGGTCCGTAGCCCATGTTATGGACTTTTAAGAGAACCTGTCCGGTTTTAGGGAGTTTTGGGCCCGGATCGACCCGGCCCGAGACCCCCAAGGTCAGCCCGACTCGGTGGGCGCGGACTGGCCCAACAGGCATGGTCTGGCCCATCCGGCGTGGCCCGGCACGGCCTTGGCGGCCCAGCGCGGCCTGGGTGGCCGGTTGGCCTGGCGCTGGCGCAGCGCCCGCGTGACCATCCAAATCGGCCAAAATGGCCGAGCATAAAAACGGGGGTGGGGGGGGGGGTGGGGGGTTCTGCCCCCTATCTCGAAACGGTGAAACATTAAGCCGCACCCTCCCCAATATTCGGAGCGGCAAAGACATTCCGGTCCGCCACGCCTCAGCCGCGGCGGTCTCCTCTGGCAGCATGCCGCCGCCGCTCTCCGCGGACCACCGAACGTGCACCAATGGTCCGTTTCACCCGCCGTCTGCACCTGGAGTCCTTGAGGGACTAGAACTTTACTTCGGAGTCTTCAAATCACCTCTAAGGACTCTACTTCAGACGCGTTTTCATTCGGCCTCAACGGCATGGCACGACGGCGCCCACTTCTTCGCCCGTTCTTCTTTGTTTCCACGCGGTGCCGTTGCACCACGTTACCTTTGTTCGTGCTGCGACAAACACATCATCAAAGGGGGAGAAGAGTCGTCCGTGTTCATGCGGCCCGACCCCGTCTTGTTAATCCGATATCAAGCGGCTAAGAAATTGACGTTGGACGGAAAAGAACATTTACCAACAAAACAAACCCCTTCTTGGATATTTGACGTCACACGTCGAGCGTCGCAGAGAACAACGTCGCAGGGGTTGGACGTAGATTCGGTGGACGTCTGGGTGCGTCTGAGGAGGAAACGACATCTCCTCACTTGTTGCGGAGATGAATAAGGAAGGTACATTGTCGTTGGCGATGATCACCGTGGTCAGCGACTTCTCCCTTGTCGTGGAGGACGAAGAGGAAGGAAGAATCCGGGTCGCCGAGTCAACGTTCCTTGATGAAGAAGAAGAAGTTATTTAAGACCACAAATCTCTCTTCCCTTGCCCTCAACATCACAAATGCTAACTGTAACACCCCGAGATTTTATAAAAAAATATTCTTTTTAATTTCACTGATGTCTTCGGTTGTATTCTACACAAATATTATCTTACGCTATACGCAACACCGTATTAGCTTGCAGTATACGCAACCCTAACTTGGCTTTCCTTACACGCAATCACAACCTTCCTCGATAGCGTGTGTAGTACACAATACCGGGTTTCACAAAACAACGATATATTGTTATAATATTATTATAGACTTGCCGTTATGAATAGTATTAACTACATTTTGAATTTTATAATAGTATTATTCATCTTACATATTTTCTAGAACATGGTATGAGAACAAAATAAATTTTTCGGGTAAAATAAGTATTTTTCAAAAAATGCAGTTTTGCCGCCTTTTGATGGTGCACCCACTTAAAATCTTGTTTTTGACATTTTTATAAGTTAAATTTGACAAAATAATATTCTTCCTTGGATTCAGGATATAAAAATTTAATTTCGATAATGTTTTGATATTTTTCTGATAACTTTCATATTTTAATGAATAGTAAAAACACGCTATATTTTAATTAAAAACAAATTTTTTCATCGCAATAATTTATATGGATAGATTATCTTTTTAATTGGTTTTAAGGTGTAATTATAATACATTTTTATCATTTAATCCAATGTTGGTCATTGGAATTAATTTCACTTTGAAATTGGATATAAATAAGTATCAATCTTTTGATAGTTATTGTTTCTTAAAAACACACTATTTGTTTTGGTAACGGGAATTAATTTTAAAATTTATTAATTACACTTCTATGTTTTGAATTTGGAAAAATAGACATCAATTTTGAATTCGGAATACCAAATAATGCTTAGGCTGAATATTTGGTATTTTTCTGAAAAACTTCAATTTTCGATGAATAGTGAAACCACTTAGTGGTAGATAAAAAAACTGAATATTTCATTTAAATGACATTTTACCACTTCTATGAATTGAATTTAGAAAATCAGAGAGACACAGTTAATATCAAGGACTAAAATTTGGTTCAATGAGATGAAAATATTTTTTGGTGAATAATAACTTTTTACTTTTATTTACCACGGTTAAAAAAAATATGATAATTAAGGGTAAAAATGATATTATTATTACCCTAACACATGTCCTAATTCTATTGGATAAGTGTAATTAGACCAAAAACAACCTTATGAATAAAATATGACCATTTAGGCCCACATGGATTAGATTAGGACATTTATTATTAATTTATTTAAAGAAGGGTTAAAATAGTTAAAATCAATGTTTAATAAATAAATCATTTTTAATATAGGGTTATACATAAGATAAATTCGACTATAAATATTCCTTAGAAATATAAAACGATTTCCTACATAATGGTATTTTATTTGTAATTTTTATACTTTAAATAATTTAATTTATTTATGACACAATAATGATAGAGTAATTATATTATTAAGGAAATATTGACATAATTAATGTTATAAATAACCAAATAAATGTAATTTGAGACTTTTTATGAATTCCAATAATTTTATATGTAAATATGACATGTTATTATTGATTTAATTAAGTTTTTTCTGACTAATATTTCTGTTATGAGTTTCAAAAAAATCGAATACCAAATAGTGTAAAAATTGACATAAAATAGGTTTTAAAACAAATATTATATTATTAATTGTTATTTTATTCAAACAAATCTACGGTTCAGACAAATGACTTAGATAAGGTTATATATATTAATAATAAACAACTTGGGGTTCTTTTGGCTTGTTATAGTAAGTTTATTAACCTTATAGTGTAAGAAAATAAGAAGACACGGTGAAAGTTAAATTATCTAACTTAAAGTTAAATCTAAATGATAAGGTTAAAATAGATACCTAAACTTGTCTAAATTATATTGGATGAGAGTATTTGGACCCATACCCACCTTATATTCGAAATAAATCAATTTGGAGCTATTAAAAACCGAATATGACTTTATAATAAAATAATATTTTTAGTTTTTCCAAAGGTGCCCCTCTCCTCCCTTATAAAAGGGCACGTCCTCCCTCTCTGCCTCACACCACTTTGAGCCTTCATGCTCGGCCAAACCCTTCCAAATTATCTTCTCCACTTCCCTAGGGACATCCTAGAGGTCCTGGTATTTTTGAAAGACCAATTTTAGTGCGCTAAGAGGAGGTCTCAAAGAGGAGCTTCAAAGAAGAGGTAATGTCCGTTACCGATTCTTTCAACATTATTTCTTCTTCCACTTATTCTTATTTAGTTGTTTCATTATGAATTAATAACATAATTATCACTCATATACTGATATGTTATTATAAGTATGAAACAACCATATTTCACCATCTATCCATCCTATGTAAAATGAAATCACTGCGCGTGCGTACGTACGAAATACCGTCTCCACGCTGTGGTGTAATCTATTTTCCACCACCACCTTAATTGGATGGGTAAAATGGTGAAACTAATGAATATATATGATTATTGTAAATTTATATTGATACTTTAATATTATACATACACTTTAATACAATTCCACGATCATGGGAATGATATCATCGCTCGTGCGTACGTACGGAATACCGTCTCCACGACGCGATGAGATTCACTCTCCATGATAACCATTCAAGAATGATTATAAAGTATATATAATAAGTAATAATGAAATATATGACATAATAATGATACTGGATTTATGTATATATATATTTATTCAATCTACTTAATAACATTCAATTCAATAAGGAAACGAAAACAGCGTTCATGCGTACGTACAACCTACCGTCTCCATGAACGGTGTATTTATTTCCATTTATCGATCCATTATATATATGAATATTCAAAATATATATTATATATAAATCATGTTTTAATTTTTGGATGTAATTAATCATGATCTAAGTAATCATATGAATAACTACAAGTTAAAACATGAACGACAAATGAAACGATTTTACCCAAAACGCTACTTTAACATGAATTTACAAAAGAACGGGTAATATAAAGTCATAAGTGAGCCATATATGATATAATAACAATGAATATGATTCTGTAATAAGTCAATGACATTATTTAAATCATTATACAAGAGTTTTGGACACGTACGAAGCATATCAGACCTAAGGTAAGGGATAATTTTTCAAATCTCATTTTTATCCGAGATTGCTTATATTTAAGTATTTACTGGGGTTATTGTTATCATCCATGGACATGTTTTCTAAAAGTGTTTTTATGTATGTTTAATGTCCTTTTTACCCATTTTGACTTTCACTACATGGTATGCATGGAATCTTTCATTTTTTTACGTTACAAGGTACATTTTGACTTTTCCAAAAAAAGTATGAGGATAATGTTTTTGTAACTTATACAGAATGAAAGGATTTTTACGGTTTTATTAAGCCTTATTTTCATGAAGCTTCCTCCAAAAAATATTTCATGACTATTTTAAGAAAAATCTTTTTCTTTTAAAATTTCATGACATTTTGTGAAAAGAAATTGATTTTGAAGAAGAAAGGATATTTTCCTCAAGAACTCATTTCAAGTGTTTTATCAAAACCATTTTCCATATAAGATGACATTATTTCATATTTGTATGTTTCAAGTATAAATTATCTATGATTTACATGGTTTCAATTTTCTTATTATGAAATGATATCCATTTCTTTTATATGGATTATGTGATGATGGGATGATGTTTATGAAACCCATTTTATTTGTTGGGTTATTATAAATAATGTATGTTTATTTTGTTGCACAAGTAAGAATGATTTAATTATGAGATGGGTGGGACCTATATCTCCCTCCAATGCATTGGGTAAAGATTTATATGTCATGAGATAGATATGGCTAGAACGGTAAGTTAATATGGTTCAGTATTACAGGACTAGAGTGAAGAGTGAACTCGATTCAGAAAGGGAATTTGTCCACTATGATGGTCTTGGAAGCAATGCCTTGGCTACTATGGAAATCATTACATGTGCTTAATGGATGCCATAATTACATATTTTATTCCCATGCTATTTTTTCATGATTTATGTTCCATTATGATCTATGCCTTATGTACTTCCATGTTTTATGTCATTGCTCAAGATTTTGATGTTTAAACATTATGTTCATGTTTTTAAGTTGAAATGTTTATGGTATGTTTTATTTTATCCATGCTTACCCTTACTGAGCATTTGAGCTCACCCTTTTTATGTTTAATTTTCCCCTAGGATTAAAAGAAAGGTTTTAGGTAAGGAAAAAAAGTGGAATATCTTTATGAGAGATGTTGAAGATCTTTCACCACGATTAGAAGATTATGTTCCATGTTTCCAAAGACACTAAACTATTATGGTCCTTGTGTGTCTGTTTTTGTTATGTATTAAGTATTCCGAAAAAGTAATGCAATATCTATGTACGTAAATATTTGGGTCTCTACAATTGGTATTAGAGGAAAGGTTTAGTTAACATTTGGAAACTAGGATGCGAAAACTTTAGTGAGATCCCTAGAGATATTTGTAAGGTATATCTAGGGATGTCCCTAAGTTTAAGTATACGTATAGGTTATAGTCATATAATTGCGCTAACGATCTTAGAATTAAACCTAAGATGTTAGATGTTGAATGTACTCCCCTTTTATTATGTTTTTTTCCCTATCATGGTATTTGCCTCTCACACTATTTTTTTGGGTTTTAGACGATGGATGGAACCCAAAGGAACCGTGTTGATCAATGTAATGGACAATGCAATGATTTTCCTCCCGACCAAAACAATGTCATGGGAGATGGAGAGCACAATCTTATTTCTATACTTACACAAGCAATGAATCATTCTGGATTTCAAAACGAGTAGAGAAAGGAGAAACATTCTGTTGAATCCTTCATGAGGTAGCGCCCACATTCATTCAGCTGGTCTTATGATCCCTTAGTGGATGAACAATGGATCAATACTATTGAAAAGATATTTTCAGTTCTACAATATTCTGAGCATGATAAATTCATCTTATCAGTATATCGTTTGGAAGGTGATGCTGATCAATGGTGGAATATTATCAAGAATACGAGGCAAAGAGATGAAATTGATTCCATGGAATGGGATGAGTTCAAGAACATGTTTTTCAGTAAGTACTTCCCTCGTATTCTTGGAACAAAGATGTAAAAGGAGTTTCTTGCGCTTAAGTAGAAGGATGATGAATATGTTTGTATATATTTAGAGAATTTTACTAGACTTTCAAGGTATGCATCTGGCTTTATCCTCCAACCTGAAAGTAAAGTTGATCGATTTTTCAGTGGCTTAAAACCATGTCTTTGAAGGGAATTAGCTATAAGAGACTTCAGTAGCTATGAAGAAATTGTGCGTTGTGCTATCAAGGTAGAACTGGATGTTGGTGTAATATATCCATCTCATGGTTTTGACAATAAATGAAAGATGGAGTTCAAGGAGAAATCTCAGAACAATGGTGAAAAGAAGATGAATGTTTCTTTATGCTTAAAGTGTTGAAAGTAGCATGGTGGAGATTTCCTAAAATGTACTAGAAAATGTTTTAAGTGTGGAAAAGAAGTTCATCGAGCATTTGATTGTCTAAGTAATGGGAAAAAGGTTTCTCATGATTTGAATAGAGAAAAGACTACAAAGAACTCTCCACCAACACTTCAATGCTTCAAGTGCAAGGAAATGGGGCATTATGCTAATAAATTCCCTAATCCATGTGTTAATGATGATCAACGTGAGAAACCTCTTAAGTCAAAGGATAAAGGGAAGCCTCATGCGATCACTATTTGTGATGTTGAGTATGAAAATGATGTTGTGTAGTGATTAAGTGTTTATGTAATGGGATTTCAAAATAGTATCATGGAATCTCATTTATGGTATTATGGAATTTTGGAATATCTATGTATTGGTTTTCAATAATTATATGGTACTGGTAACCATGAAAAGGTGATTGAAATATTTTTATAAAGAAGATGAAATGCGCATAATGAAGGGATAAGAAGAAAATAAAATGATAGTAATCATGATCTCATGACTGATACAAGGACTAAGTAATATTATGGTTTGAGTATATAGAATTTTTGGGATTCTAGTATGTGGAAAGTGTTAAAATTTAACAACATTCATGTTTTCACTAAGGTTCAATGGGTATTAATTCTTCAAGAGAATACATGATTAAGGTATTCACATATTTGTAATTTTACCAACAAGATATATGTTATGATATATTGAGGATAAATGATGGCATTCACGTGATTGTAATGTGACATTTCAAGTAATCATTTTATTTATACTATGAGTCTTGGACTGAAGTATTTTAGATAAGCCTAAAGATTGGAATGGATTATGTTGGACATAAGTTAGTATTGTTTAAGGATAGAACTTTTTTTTTGATATTATTAATGGGATGTTATAGTAATGTAGTTTTAGAAAAATGGACAACATGCAGGATAGGAGACAACCCATCGTGTTAGACAAGGCTGTGGGAATCGAACCCACAACCGAAGTGCGACTAGTCTTTATCTCCTACCAATGGCCTACAGGAAGTCCCTGGTTAGTATAAACTAGTTTTATTTTATTAAGCATTATGATATATGAAGTATAAGTTCATTTTTGGAATCATATATGATTAACCACACCATAGATGGAATTATCTATATTTGATAACTTTTGATAACCTTTTGTTTGAAACAGATGGAATGATCCATCATTCTATCACATGATCTACTAACTCTTCACAAATAACAAATTCAACTTTATTTCGTTAAGAGATGAAGTGGAAATTGTTCAAAGCACTTACAACAGTGTGATTGTACCAAAATCAAGCAAGTATTTCTTCTAATTCAAAATTTTCAACTTTAGGGAAATGATATTGAAAAAACATTATCCTAGTGCTCTTATATCCGATGAATCAGATGGTACCTTAGATCATCACAAATCTATGGCTTTGTTATTGTTGGATTTTTCATATCCATGTTCTCTACCACTCTCCATCAGAACTTGATGGTCATATTTTTCTTCTATACCCATATTTTCACCTATGTTCTCCTATATGGAAACCCGGTGATGAGTTACTTTGGGTAACCGTTACGTTTCATACATTAGTTTTTAAATATTGGTTTTGGTATTATTTTTTTACGATGTGGGTTTCTATTAAAGAAAATTTCGAGTAGTAAACCATTTATAACCCCGACGAATTTCGAGGGCGAAATTCATTTTAAGGGGGGAAGAATATAACACACCGAGATTTTATGAAAAATATTCTTTTTAATTTCACTGATGTCTTCGGTTGTATGCTACACCAAGATTATCTTGCGCTATACGCAACTCTGTATTATCTTGCAGTATACGCAACCCTAACTTGGCTTTCATTACACACAATCGCGACCTTCCTCGATAGCGTGTGTAGTACGAAATACCTGGTTTCACAAAACAACGATATATTATTATAATATTATTATGGACACGCTGTTATGAATATTATTAACTACATTTTGAATTTTATAACATTATTATTCATCTTACATATTTTCTATAACATGGAATGAGAACAAAATAATTTTTTCGGGTAAAATGAGTATTTTTCAAAAAATGCAGTTTTGCCGCCTTTTGATGGCGCACCCACTTTAAATATAGTTTTTGAAATGTTTGTAAGTTAAATTTGAAAAAAAAAATTCTTCCTTGGATTGAAGATATAAAAATTTAATTAGGATAAAGTTTTGATATTTTTCTGATAACTTTCATATTTTAATGAATAGTAAAAACACGCTATATTTTAATTTAAAAAAAATTTCATCACAATAATTTATATGGTTATATTATTATTTTTAATTAGTTTTAAAGTGTAATTAGAATATATTTTTACCATTTAATTCAATGTTGGTCATTAGAATTAATTTCACTTTGAAAATGGATATAAATAAGTATCAATCTTTTGATAGTTATTGTTTCTTAAAAACACACTATTTGTTTTGATAACGGGAATTAATTTTAAAATTAATTAATGCCACTTCAATTTTTTGAATTTGGAAAAATAGACATAAGTTTTGAATTCGGAATATCAAATATTTCTTAGGCTGAATTTTTGATATTTTTCTGAAAAACATCAATTTTCGATGAATAGTGAAACCACTTAGTGGTAGATAAAAAAACTGACTTTTTCATTTAGATGAAATTTAACCACTTCTGTGAATTGAATTTCTAAAATCCGAGAGATACAGTTAATATCAAGGAATAAAATGTGGTTCAATGAGTTGAAAATATTTTTTGGTGAATAGTAACTTTTTACTTTTATTTACCACGGTTAAAAGTAAATAGGATAAGTAATGGTAAAAATGATATTATTATTACCCTAACACATGTCCTAATTCTATTGGATAAGTTTAATTCGACCAAAAAAAACCTTAGGAATAAAATATGACCATTTAGACAGACTTGGTTTAGAATAGGACATTTATTGTTAATTTATTTAAAGAAGGGTTAAAATAGTTAAAATCAATGTTTAATAACTAAATCATTTTTAATAGAGGGTTATACATAAGATAAATTCGACTATAAATATTCATTAGAAAGATAAAATGATTTCATACATAATGATTTTTTATTTGTAATTTTTATACTTTATATAATGTAATTTATTTATGACACAATAATGATGTAGTAATTATATTATTAATGAAATATTGACATAATTGATGTTATAAATACCCAAATAAATGTAATTTGAGACTTTTTATGAAATAAAATAATTTTATTTGTTAATTTGACATGTTAGTGTTGATGTAATTAACTTTGTTCGAGCCAATATTTCTTTTATGATTTTCACAAAAATCAATTACCAAATAGTGTCAAAATTGACAAAAAATAGTTTTTAAAACAAATATTATATTATTAATTGTTATTTTATTTATAAAAATCTAAGGTTCATACGAATGACTTAGATAAGGTTATATATATTAATGATAAACAACTTGGGGTTCTTTTGGATTGTTATAGTATGTTTATTAAGCTTATAGTGTAAGAAAACAACAAGACACGGTAAAAGTTAAATTATCTAACTTAAAGTTATATCTAAATGATAAGGTTAAAATAGATACCTAAACTTGTCTAAATTATATTGTATGAGAGGATTTAGACCCATCCCCACCTTATCTTCGAAATAAATCAATTTGGAGATATTAAAAACCGAATATGACTTTATAATAAAATAATATATTTAGTTTTTCCAAAGGTGCCCCTCTCCTCCCTTATAAAAGGGAACCTCCTACCTCTCTTCCTCACACCACTTTGAGCCTTCAAGCTCAGAAAACCTCTAAAACATTCTCTTCTCCACTTCCCTAGAAACATCTTAGAGGTCCTGGTCTTATTCAAAGACCAATTTTAGTGCCCTAAGAGGAGGTCTCAAAGAGGTGCTTCAATGAAGAGGTAATGTCCGTTACCGATTCTTTCATCTTTATTTCTTCTTCCACTTATTCTTCTTTAGTTGTTTCATTATGAAGTAATAACATTAGTATAAATCATATACTGATATGTTATTATAAGTATGAAGCAACCATATTTCACCATCTATCCATCCTACGGAAAATGAAATCACCGCGCGTGCATACGTACAGAATACCGTCTCCATGCCGTGGTGTAATCTATTTTCCACCACCACCTTACTTGGATGGGTATAATGGTGAAAGTAATGAATATATATGATTATTGTAAAGTGATATTGATTATTTAATATTATACATACACTTTAATACAATTCCATGATCATGGGAATGATATCATCTCTTGTGGGTACGTACGGAATACCATCACCACGACGCGATGAGATTCACTCTCCATGATAACCATTCAAGAATGATTATAAAGTATATAAAATAAGTAATCATGAAATATATGACATAATAATGCTACTTGATTTATGTATATATATATATATATTTCATCTACTTAATTCTATTCAATTCAATAAGGAAATGAAAACTGCGTTCATGCGTACGTATGACCTACCGACTCCATGAACGGTGTATTTACATCCATTTATCGATCCGTTATATATATATATATTCAGAATATATATTATATATAAATCATGTTTTAAATTCTGGATTTAAATAATCATGATCTAAGTAATCATATGAATAATTACAAGTTAAAACACGAACGACAAATGAAATGATTTTACCCAAAATGCTACTTTAACATGAATTTACAAAAGAATGGGTAATATAAAGTCATAAGTGAACCGTATATGATATAATAACAATGAATATGATTCTGTAATAAGTCAATGACATTATTTAAATCATTATACAGGAGGTTCAGATACGTACTAAGCATATCAGACCTAATGTAAGGGATAATTTTTCAAATCTCATTTTTATCCGAGATTGCTTATACATAAGAATTTACTAGGGTTATTGTTATCATCCATGTCCATGTTTTCTAAAAGTGTTTTTATGTATGTTTAATGTAATTTTTACCCATTTTTACTTTTACTACATGGTATGTAAGGAATCATTCTTTGGTTTACGTTACGAGGTACTTTTTGACTTTTCCAACAAAAGTACGAGGAGAATGTTTTTTTAACTTATACGGAATGAAAGGATTTTTACGGTTTTGTTAAGCCTTATTTTCATGAAGCTTCCTCAAAAAATATTTCATGACTATTTGAAGCAAAATATTTTTCTTTTAAAATTTCATGACGTTTTGTGAAAAGAAATTGATTCTGAAGAAGAAAGGATATTTTCCTCAAAAATTCATTTCAAGTGTTTTGTCAAACCATTTTCCATCTAAGATGACATTATTTCATATGTGTATGTTTCAAGTATAAAGTATCTATGATTTACATGTTTTCACTTTTCTTATTATGAAATGATATCCATTTATTTTATATGGATTATGTGATGATGGGATGATGTTTATGAAACCCATTTTATTTGTTGGGTTATTATGAATGATGTATTTTTATTTTGTGGTTCAAGTAAGAATGATTTCATTATGAGATGGGTGGGACCTATATCTCCCTCCAATGGATTGGGTAAAGATTTATATCTCATGATATAGACATGGCTAGAACGGTATGTTAATACGGTTCAGTATTACAGGACTGGAACTTGGAGTGAACTCGATTCACAAAGGGACTTTGTCCACTAACATGGTCTTGGAAGAAATGCCTTGGCTACTATGGTAATAATTACATGTGCTTAATGGATGCCACAATTACATGTTTTATTCCCATTCTATTTTATCATGATTTATGCTCCATTATGATCTATGCTCTATGTACTTCCATGTTTTATGTCATTTCCCAAGATTATGATGTTTAAACATTATGTTCATGTTTTTAAGTTCAAATGTATATGGTATGTTTTATTTTATCCATTTTTACCCTTACTGAGCATTTGAGCTCACCCTTTTTATGTTTAATTTTTTCCCAGGATTAAACAAAAGGTTTTAGGTAAGGAAACAAAAAGTGGAAGATCTTTATGGGAGATGTTGAAGATCTTTTACTAAGATTAGAAGATTATGTTCCAAGTTTCCAAAGACACTAAACTATTACGGTCCTTGTGTGTCTATTTTTTTATGTATTAAGTATTCCACAAACGTAATGTAATATCTATGTACATCAAGATTTGGGTCTCTACACTAACCCTTAACAAAAAGAGGGTCCACATTATTTATTAACTCAAGCCAAGGTTTTTAAATTTACAAAAGTTGAATTCACTTAATTAATCATGAGTTGTCGAAATTAATGGTGAGTTAAGTTGGCAACATTAATAATGTTTAAGAGGAGGATCCACATCATTAAAAACAACAAAGGAGGTTTAAAAGGAGTTTAAGGGGAATTTGAAGGGGTGGGGCATGTGTGGGCCCCACCAATCTTTTATTCTCCCTATGGGAAGCTAGAAACCCAATGGGTCCCACTGCAACTCCCACACCTAGGAGTTATACCACATAAGAGAGGGAAAAAGTGTTGTTACACAACACTTAAACCACTTAGAAAGATATAAAAAATAAAATTGTTAAACAATTATATTTTTATTCCTCACTTTTTTTAACAACTCCTCCGGAGAAAAGACAACTCCAGAAAGGGTCTTCTTAAGAAATTTTTGACACTGCGGTTTCATGAGTGCCCTTGGATTATGATTCCGAACAACAGATTAAAAGTTAGAAAAACCCGCTCATTCGGTCACTGAACGTACCCGATCTAAACTTCAAAAACTAATTCCGGGAACACCAGGACTCAGAATCAGGCGCCGTTAAAAAATTCGTACTCATAAAATTCAAAATAAATTATGAAAAAAATTCCCTTGAAATTTCTGGGTCTTTACATTACTCCCACCTCCAGGCTTTACGTCCCCGTAAATCTTTAACACAAACTAGGGATACAAAAGTGGTACTGAGCACGCATCTGAGCCTTCTTCTCCCATGTGCTCTCTTGGAGGTTCCTGTGATGCCAACGAAAACGCACAAGAGGAATCGACCGTCCTCGTAGGATCCGCTCCTGTCGATCCTCAACCTCTACTGGAACCCCGCAAAAGTCACCCCATCGCCAAAGTCCATCTCCCCATTATTGATGATATGCGAAGGTTCGTGCTCGTATCTCCTCAGCTGAGATACATGGAAGTCGTTATGCACCCGTTGCAACTGAGGTTTAAAGGCCAGATGAAGTGCAGAGATATCTTGCCACCCTGGACAAATCTACGTAGTCCACATCGAGGTGAGACCCATAAGAAAACGTGGTCTCCATCCTCGAACTCCAGTGGTCTCTTCCTCCTATCAGCATAGGACTTCTGTCTGCACTGTGCAGTCTTCATCCACTCATGGATGATCTACACCTCCTCCATTGTAGCCTGCACCATCTCTGGTCTTACAAGAGCTGCTTAGATTTCCCCTTTTCCGAAAAAGAGAAATATTGTCTCATCCTCTAGATGAACCACTTTCTTTAAGTAATACAGTCAATACTGACATGAACGGTGCATTTCATGTCTTGGATGATGTCGTAAGGCCTCGACGCTACTACCAAGAGATCCAACCGTCACTCTCACCTCCAAGGGTTGAGTCACACTGTCAGCATCAGTGTGTGGTCACTGGGTCTCCTCTAGTAAGAATCTAGAAAGTGAGGGTCAAGTCAATAGTTTTAACCGGGACCTCTCATTATCTACCCAAAAAATGGACAGGAAAGGAAACATCACATAGGTAAGTGTCTTTTATTATTAAAGCTCAAAGTACAAAGACAAAAAAACAAAAACAACAAGGAACTAGAAGTACAAGGGACAAATGGAATCCACCAGTTCCGCTCTTGTCCACCTGCTTCCGGAGCTCTACTGCTCAGCTGTTGCTTAAGCACCCGCCGCTTCTTCTATCTCGGTGGCTCCTCCAATGCCTACGGATCAACTGTGCGGGGGTTCGGATAGTCACGTTCCATGTGACCCTTCCTGACGCATTCATAACACTTCCTTCTCCTCGTATGGCTGGCTATGTTTCGTTTTCCTCGCACAACAAAACCTGAATCCTGAGGTCACCCATATGCTGGTCTGGTCCTCTTGGACCCCTGCATCATCTATCTACTACCCACAGATGACTCGACTACTGATGGAAAATCCTGCGGCAAAGGCAGCAGCTCCTGAACATGCTTGGGGTGTAGAGTCACTGGTATAAACTCCACCCTGAAGAAGGTCTCGAAGTCTCCCCATGTGATGGTCATCTCATTGCAAAACTGGATTATTCAGCTCCACCATCTGCCTGCTGCTACCTAAAGGAGGCTGACAGTAAAGATCACTATGAAGTCCGCTGGTGTACCCACTATCCTGAAGACTCTCACCACAGCCTTCAGCCAATCCTCAGCCGCCTGTGGGTCCGTCTCTCCCTTGAACCTGGGTGACCTCTGGCGCTGGACCACGTGCAGCACGGTCATGTGGCGTGCACTCTCTGCTGCTGGGGCTGGTGGCATCGGTGGACCAACGGGTGGTAGTACCGCTGGTGCCTCAACTGGGATAGGGCCATGTACTGAGGCCTCATCGCTCGGTGGGCTGTCAGTATGTACAACTCTCGGGGCTCTAGCTGGTCGTCTGCAGGGAGAAATCCTGAAAGAAAAAAACGTGAAATGGTAAAATGATTTATACCTGGTGAGCTAACCTGGTTTGAGATGAATTTTAAAAACTTTTAAAAACACACACTCAATAAGTGTTTTCATGCACAAAGTAAGAAATCAGTTGTCAGGGTCCTGGTGTACGGATATGTCGGCCGCCCGCACCAATATTGGGCTCCCTAAACTGAAAACCACACTCAGTACCCTTAACACTACTGCTTCACAGGAAGAAAATATCAGAGTTATAAGTTCTGTGGTAGAACCGACTCCTCTGATAACAATTTGTCATGACCTGTCCTCAGGGCTTGTGCTATGACTACCCCAAGCCCGCCTTCCATAGGCCAGGGGCTGGGGACTAGCACCAAAGGCGTAAATCCCAATAAAAAGGAATGCATTGCCTTTACAAAATGAAAGCACACACAAACAGAGTACAAGAAAAAGCTACACTAAGTAAAGAAGTATAAAGAATGTGGTGAAAGTACAAGGGACCGGAAATTCAATCCCAAAAGAAAGGTACAACTACAATAGAAATTAAAGTACAACTCAAAGGACAACAGCTGAAAGGTGCCAAGAAGCTCCTGGATCGTCCTCTAGGTTCCTACCTAAAGGGTGGTACATATTTCCTCCTCATCACTCCACGTCTGTCTTTCTCCTCCGGGTACCGACTTGTCATGAAATCCACCTCCGGGTACCGACACGCCATGAGATCCACCTCCGGGTACCGTCTATCTCTACAAGCCTCAACCACAATCAGTGATGTCTGTCGTCTACAACCAAAACAACGAGGTGCGGGCAAAGCCCGCACAGGGGTGATTATACGATACTCAGTAGGGACCCCAAGACCCTCAAGGTCTCAATAAATCTGACAAGGATAATAAAAAATAATGTTCTCAACAGATAACCCTTAGTTAGGTATAAGCCCATACTTATACCTAAGTTACCAAGTAACCCATCTCAACAATGAGGTATCACACATATATGAAGTTGACGGATAACCACTACT
The DNA here is from genome assembly GCA_963277665.1 of Viscum album. Lineage (NCBI taxonomy): Eukaryota > Viridiplantae > Streptophyta > Magnoliopsida > Santalales > Viscaceae > Viscum > Viscum album. The sequence continues at coordinate 1,122,714,353 of OY728120.1, forward strand.
TAGGTATATTCCTATACATATACGTAAGTTATTTAGTAACCCGTCTCAATCATGAAGAAAACACAAAGGTCAAAGACTCAGCACATACCATGATTTTCATTATCGAAACCGTAACTGCTGAAGAGATCCGTCTTTGACGAGTATAGTGATCCTATCACGACTCCGAGGTACTTCTCACTAACCTAAGACTGCTGAGGTACTCCTCTTGTCGAGTACCGCGGGTCAGCCACCTCACAAAGTAGTGCTCCTCCGCCATGGGTCTGCCACCTCACACAGTAGTGCTCCCCCTCATAGCCTACATAGGTATTCCTCCTATCGAGTACCGCGGGTCTTCCACCTCAAAAAGTGTTCTGACACAACACTTAAACCACTTAGCAAGAAATAAAAAATAAAATTGTAAAACAATTATATTTTGTATTCCTCACTTTTTGTTAAAAACTCCTCCCGAGAAAAAAAAAACTCCAGAAAGGGTCTTCTTAAGAAATTACCGACGCTGTGGTTTCATAGGTGTTCTCAGATTTCGATTCCAAGCACCAGATTAAAAGTTAGAAAAACCAGCTCGTTCATTCACTAAAGGTACCTGAGCTAAACTTCGAAAATTGATTCCGGGCACACCAGGCCTCGGAATCAGGCACCGTCAGAAACTGCGTACTCTTAAAATTTAAAACAAATTAAGAGAGAATTTTCATTGAAATTTCAGGGTCTTTAAATACCATGTTTCTTATTCTAAACTATGTGTTTTTAGAATGGTTTTACAAGGAGGAAATAGAGATGAAGTATTTGGAAGGAACCAAGAGGAAACTATCCATCCATATCAACATCCTGATATGTTATGAATTGGAAATGAGTAGTTTTTTTAGTGATGGTTCAGTTGAATCAGGTGATAAATGGTGGAAATTTCCATGAAAGAGAGAAACCCGATCTACCACAAAAGAACATGATGATAAGGTAGCATTCTATGAGAAATTACCCCATCATTTAGAGGGTAATCTGACCCCAGGCTAGTTGAAGGATGGATTAAATACCTAGAAAAGATATTCAACACTATGGGTTACTCAGACCAAAAAAAGGAAACTCTTTCAATTTATCATTTTAAAGGTGAAGCCGATCAGTGGTGGTCAACGGTCAAAAATATCAAAAAATGTAAAGAGATATACTTCATTGGATGGTATTAATTTAGGAATATATTCTTTGAAAAATATTTTCCTAATGCTATTCATATAAGGATGGAAAATCAATTCTTATAAATGAGAAAAAAGGAGAAATATTCAGTGGATGCATATTAAGAAAATGTCACCTATTTGGAAAAATACATCCAAAATTTTATCCATGATCTTGATAGTAATATAAACCAGTTTTACTTAGGATTGAAGACAAGATATTGAAGGGGAATGGATTCTTTTTAGTTCAAGAGTTATGATAAACTTGTTTGATGTGATGAGAAGTTAGAAATGTAGTTTTATAATGATCATGTGTCCCATGAAAATAAGAAAAAAATAGGTCCAATTGTTAGGAAATGAGAAAATATATCCATGTACTTAGTTGTGGGATTAATAATAACTTCTTGAGGTAACAATGAAATCTAGGTAATTATTGATCGATTGACTAAATCTTCTCGTTTTATTCCTGTTCGATACATTCTGTCACTAGATCTACTATGTCGATTGTATCTTAAATAGATTTTTAGGTTATATGGAGTTCCTCTCTCTAATGTATCATATTGTGATCCCAATTTCAATTCTAACTTTTGTAAATTTACTTAGATGTTTTTGGGTATCGAATTAATTTTCAGTACAACTTTTTATCCTCAATCATATGGGTAGTAAAAATGAATAATTTAGACATTAGAGGATACACTAATATCTTGTTCTATGGATTAATGGAGAAGTTGGGATCAATATCTCTCATTCAATAAAATTTTCTACAATAACATTTTTCATTGTAGTATAAAGATGTCACTATTTGAGACATTTCATGGAAATAGGTGTTAGAAAAAATATTTTTGGGATGATGTCAGAGAAAGGAAGTTAATGGTACTAGAGTTGGTAGGGGAAATGACAGAGAAAGTTTAGTTGATTTACCGACACATGAGGAGAGCTAAAATTAGGCAGAAAAGTAATACATATAACTAAAGGAATGTTATTACTTTTGGGGTAGGTGATCATGTCTTTCTCAAATTTTCTCATTGGAAAATTGTGATATATTCTGGTAAGAAGCGGAAGCTTAGTCCACGGTTCATAGGTACCAATAAAATCTTAGAGAAAATTGGGTTGATTGCCTACCGAGTGGATTTACCTCCATGTTTATCTGAGTTACACAATGTTTCTAATGTTTCCATGTTATGAATGTATATGTAGTATCCATCTCATGTTTTGGGTTGATAGGTAGTTCAATTAAAAGAGAATACTTCTTATGAGGAACAACCAGTTCAGGTTCTTCACCACATATATAAAGTGTTGTGGAATAATGTGATTCATTAGGTTAAGGTTTTGTGAAAAAACCATATAGTTGAAGAGGTAATATGGGAATATGAAACTTCTATAAGGGAAAAATACCCCCACTTAATTGATAAGTGAATAAAATTGCAAGGACAAAATTTTCAAAAGGGGGAAGGATGTAACATCCTAGGTAATGATCAAATAATAAGTTTTATAATTTATTAATATTTTTTCATTTGATATTAATTTTAAATAAAAGGGGCTGCAAAGCATGATATCATACCTAACACGCAACAATGGGTTTCTCCACAATATTATTTTCCATGCATGACTGAGTTATACTGAAAAATAATATTTTGTTAATATTTTTATTTTAAGTGGTAGATATCGCATAACTTTTGTATTGGTGTAAATGAATAAAACTAACTATATTATGTTTAAACATGTTTATTAAATGTTTTTACAATCATCCAATAACTTTCACAGGTTTAAAATAAAAATAAAATATATTTATAAGCATAAAAAGATCTAATATTTTTAAATGGTAGTTTTACCACCTTTTGATGGTGAAACCATTTTAAATCTAGTTTTATCACTTTCATAAATTATATTTAAAGAAAATAGAATTTTCTTTAGATAAGGATTATCAATATTTAAATTGGTTGAATTTTTGCTATTTTTATGGAAAGATACATTTTTTGGATGAATAGTAAAAATACTACATTGTAGTTAAAAAATATTTTTTTTGTTTAAATAATTATTATACATTAAAATGATTTTTAAAGTCATTATAGATCAATAATACATGTATTAATCCAATGTATTCATTTTATTATTTTTTACATTGAAATTATATATAAAAACTTATTGAAATTTGGAATGTCTTTTTCCCACCTTTCTCGCCACATCTATAAGATTTGTGCTAAACTTAATTTATCCAATTTCGTGAAATTAATTTTGAAAAATGTAAATAAATGGTTGTTATTATTATTAATTTTTTTCTAATAGGGTGAACTTAAATTTTGGAAAATCGTAACTTTAGTATTTTATTTACGATGATTATGGTTAAAGCAGGTTATTAAAGGTAAAAATAATATTATAATATTATAAAATTACCCAAAAACTTGTCCTAATTTCATTGGATGCGTTATTTTTAGCCAAAATACATATGAGGAAAAACTTCTAACCATTTAAACCACTTGGGTAAGAATATGACCTTTATTATATTTTATTTAAATATAAGTTAAAAATGTCATACTCATATTTTTAATAATTAAATCGTTTTCAATATATGGTTATATATAAGATAAATTCTACTATAAAAATTCATTGGAAATATAAAATATTTATCTGTATCATGATAATTTATTTATAAATTTTAGACAATAAATAATTAAATTTAATTGTAACACAATGATGATGCGTAAATAGATTTATTAAAAAATCAAATAAATGATATTAATAATATTAAAATAAAAATAATTTGATATATTTTATTCTATACATGAATTTTATTTATTATATTCACATGTTATATGTGTGTTAAAGTGGTTTTTTTGGAATTAAGTTTCTATGATATTTTAAAAAAATAAATTAATGAATAATTACAAAATTGAAATTTATCATATTTTAAAATATATAATATTTTATTAAATGAAATAAAATCTATAAAATTCTAAGATATATCCAACAAGTTGTTATATGCATAAAAATATCATAAATGACTCATTTTTTGGCCATTGGTTATTTTATTGTAATTATATTAACCCTCAATGTGTAATTAACATGATATCATATTAAAAGTTAAAAGGGTTAAAACAAAAATATAAGGATGAAAAAAATAAAATCTTGTCTAATTTTACTTGTATGAATGGATTTATACCTAAAGTCATCCTGTATTCTAAATAATTCATTTTTGTTCCATTTCAAATAAAAAACTAATTTTTATAAATTTAATACACTTTATAATTCCAAGAGTTCCCCTCCCCTATCTTATAAGTGGGAAGCCATTCATCTCTATTACTTACAATTCAAAAAAAAATTAGTTCATATAATATATACCAAAAATCATTCTGATATTACCTACTCAAATTTTAGATTCCTTAGTTTATGTAGAACACCGTCCTTAGAGGTGTTAAGTAGTTAATCAAAGGTGATCATCCGTAGGGAAGGTAACATTTTTATTTACGTGTTTCTATTTTATTTCTTATTCCACTTCATTAAAATATTTTACAAACATGGTGAGATAATAACCCAAATATCCTTATTATAATGATATTTTATTATGTTAATATGATATAAAAAATCCATCCCTATTTCCATTAAATGGGAAAATAATTAATCATTCTTGTGTATGTTTGAACAATCACCTCCACAAACTTATAAAATTCATTTTCCGTTACCATCTCTCAAGAATGGTTATAATGATGAAATTAAGGTTTATATATGATATTAATGACATATTCATTATTTATAAAGAATAATATATCATTTATGTTCTTACATTCCATGCACATAAAAATGATAACATCGTTCATGTGAACGTGTGAACTATCACCTCCACGAAGAGATGTGATTCATTTTTGTTCACCACATCACATAAATGATATATAAATATATCTAAATGATTAATATCATTTCAATGATATTATGGTCATTCTGGAAAGATAAAAGTAAAATTACCTTATTACCACAATGATTATTGAAAAAGGGAAACATTACTCATGTGTACGTACGACCTACTATCTCAATGATTATAACATTATTCATTTTTCATTACAATACATAAAGGGTTTGATTTAAAAGTATAATTTATATATAAAAGTTATTATTATGTCATTAATATTATTCTAGTGATTATGTAATCATGACAACTTTTACTATTGACATGATACAAAAGTTATCTTGGACTCAAGTACCGAATATTGAAAAAACATCTGATGTGAGTTTGAATAATTAAGTAATTGTTATAATATAGTAATAAGTTATATAGATTGGATAATATAGTTTAAAATGTTCTAAAGAAAGTATAAATTAACATAATATTATTATTTAGGAGGATAAATAATGCATGAGATGAGTCAGACTCGAGGTAAAGAACTTCATCTTAATATCCTTTAATTGAGGAATATGTTGATGTTATACACCACCATATTTTATAAAGATTATAATAGAACTCTTGAATTTTAATTTCATTCAATGGTTTTAAAAATTAATCATTCTATATGTATTTTTTTACTTTATTTACAAACTACAAAAGGAAGGTTTTTTTAATGTATACAATGACAGAGACTTCTCCGTCACCGTGATTATCATTTGATATTTGGCTTCCTCATTAAGCGTAGATGTTTTTGAAAGAAAATGAAATAACTTATTTCCTTTTCTTGGTATTTTAGAATAATTTTTTTTAAAATTGAATGTTTATTTCTATATCTTGAAATAATTTCTTTTGATTGAAAATTAAATTTTATGTGTGAAATGCTGAAAATTGAAATATTTTATGTGTTAAGAATACATAATTGCACTTGGATATTTAATGGGTGGTTATATGATAAACTAGGGAAGGTTGGTTTTGTGATAAAACAAAGACTGGTGGTTATATTATAACCTTTAAGACATTGGGTATGGAAGTAGAACGTATGTTTATTCCATTTTATAATAGTGTCATATACGGAAGTCAACAATATGGTTATTCCATTTAAGTATAATGATGTCCCAAGTTACCTTTATGTGTCATATCTGATCTTTATGGTTTTTATAGAAATATACTTATTACAGAAAGGTTATGAAATTATATTATATTTAAACAAAAGTATTTATCTATTCTTAAGGGTGAATGGTTTTAATTTATGATAAAGTATTCATGGTTTTTTATGTTTTCTTAAAACTAATAGTTTTCTTTATTTGTGTTTACCTTAATTATATTTTTATACTCATTAAAAGTTTTAAAATGTTTAATGTATGATTTATGGGAGAATATAGACATGGGTGGTATGAATGGAAATTTTATGATGATTTAACATGAAAAGAAACATTGTTTGGATTTAAATGTTTTCTTTGTGAAAAAAATGGATATTGAGTAGAAGTATCTATATTGTTATATTTGAGTTGTTAATTATCTTAGAATATAAACTTGAAAAGATCTTCAATGTGAATGAATTTAAATTATTTGAATTGACCAAAGATTTTGTAACATTTATGGTGGGCTCTTATAATTCATTTCTGATGATGGTTCAAATAACTTTACTGGTTAGAGTAATATTAGTAACTTTCCATTGAATGGATTTATCTTATGTTTAAGATAAAATGTTATATAATTTTAAGATTAACCTGTGACTTTGTCTGAAATATGCCTGTACATAATTTTTTTCCACAAAGGATATAGGGAAGAAGTAGTGGGAAGGAACTGGGAGGAAACTATCATTCCGAATAAACATCCTTATATGGTAGGAATTAGAAGTAATTAGATTTTTGTAGTGATGGATTTTATGACTCAGGCAATAAATGGTGGTGGTGTCCATGTAAGAGAGAAATCTGATCTACTGTAGAGGAACATAATGACAGTGAGTCATTTTATAAGACAACATCCCCCATCATCCAGATGTTCATCTGACCCCGTTCTAGGTAAGGTATGTATTTTTTACCTTGAAAGGATATTTTATGCCATGGGTTGATTGAACCACCAAAATGTAACTCTTTCAATTTATCATTTTAAAGGTGAAGACTATCAGTGGTTGTCAATGGTAAAAAATATAAGAGGAAGATAAGAGATTTATTCCATTGGATGGGATGAATTTAAGAATATAATTCTTGAGAAATATTTTTCTAATGTTGTTCGACATAGGATGTAAAATAAATTACTGTAATTAAGACAAAAGAAAGAAGATTCAGTGGATTAATATGAATAAAATTCCTCATGTTTGGCAAGATACATCCCAAATTTTATCGGGGATCATGATAGTAAGATAAAATGATTTTACTCAAGATTGAATCCAAGATATCGATGGGCATTAGTTTCTCAAGAGGTCAAAATATATAAGAAACTTGTTTGATATGTTGAGTATGTTGAAATGGAGTTTTCTGATGATCATGTGTCCCAATAGAATAAGAAAAAGAAGAGTTCATGTAGGTAGGAAATGAGGAAATATATACATGGACCTCATTGTGGGATTACCTATGACTTATTGTGGTAACAATGCTATATGGACTATTATTGACGGATTGATTAAATCTTCTCATTTTCATCTAATTAAAGACACTTAGTCTCTAGATTAACTCTCTCAATTGTATCTCAAAGATATAGTTAGGTCACATGGAGTTCATCTCTCTATTATATCAGTTTCACTTTTAAATTTTGGAAAGGACTTCAGAAGTCATTGGGTACTGAATTAAATTTCAGTACATATTTTCATCATCAATCAGATGTGCAATCAGAATAAAAAATTTAGACCTTCTGGTTGATGCTATGTTCTTTTTCAATAGATTATCAGGGAAGTTGGGTTCAACATCTTTATTTGTTTGAATTTTTTTATAATAACATTTTTCATTCTAGTAACAGATGGAACTATTTGAGGCATTATATGGAAAGTGGTTTCGTATACTAGATTTATGGGATGATTTTGGATAAAGGAAGTTGATTCAACTAGTGTTTGTAGAGGAAATGACATTGAATGTTTAGTTGATTTAGTGACACATGAGGGAAGCTTAGAGGAGAAATAAAAGTTATAAAGATAATCAAAGTAAGGATATTTCTTACGAGGTAGGTTGTAACGGCCTAGACCTATCTAGTCCATTCCTTTACAATAATTAGGTGTATGAGGTGATTCGAAGGGTCAAGGTGACTTATCCCCAACAATTTACCAAATTTTCAGTTTTGGTGAATAGTTCTAATGGTAGAATGTTGTGAACAGTGTAGTAGTTAACTTCTGTGAACAAATTCATCGGTGACCCTTGGTGAACAGTGTCATCAGAAACCTTCTATGAATAGTTCAATCGGCGAACAAGTCTATCGATGAGGTTTAGCAGTAACCTCTCTTTCCTTTTAAAAATTTCCAATTCTATGAACAGTTCCATATGTGAATATTTCTATCAGTAACCTCTGACGGTAACCTCTCTTTCCTTTCCCTAATTTCTAATTCTATGAATATTTCCATCGGTGAACAGTTCTATCAGTTACCTCTAACGATAACCTCTCTTTCGTTTTCCAAATTTACAATTCTTTGAACTGTTCCACCAGTGAACAGTTCTATCGGTAACATCTAACAGTAACCTCTTTTTCCTTTTCCAAATTTCCAATTCTATAAATAGTTCCATTGGTGAACAGTTCTATCTGTAACCTCTCTTTCCTTTTCCGAATTTCCAATTCTTTGAAAAGTTCCATCAGTGAACAGTTCTATCGGTAACCTCTATCGGTAACCTCTATCATTAACCTCTATTGTAATTTTCCATAATTTGAGTTCTTGAATAGTGATTCCATAACGGCGAGGTCTATCGCTAACCTCTATCAATAACCTCTATTTTCTTTGTCAAATTTTGAGTTCATGAACAATGTTTCCAGCTTCCAACATTTTCTCCCCTTTAACGTTTCCTTCGACGAAAAATGCATTCAAAACCATATTTTAAGGACTCTAAGGATAATTCAAAGGCCATAAATCCTATATTAATTAATACCAAGGCTCGTGAAATTTTTAATTAGTCAAACTTTGTGGTTTAATGCGATCCTCTTTTAATGGAAAACCTAGAATATCTTAAACCACCGCTCCATTAAATCTTCTTAAGGGATGGGATATCTTCCTCAATAGTTATTCATCCTTGTTCTTGGCTATGAGATTCTAGAACCTTCCATTCTATTCCGTAGGGGTTGGGAAATCAAAATTTTCTCCTAGGATTGGTTCCGCTCTTTTTTGATGCAACCAAGAAGTATCGATCAATCATTAGTATAAGGTATGATCTATCACCATTCTTTTGGGTTCGTCTCCTTCTGTTTCTCTATGCCCAGTTATGGTATGTGATCTCTATAATTATAATGGAGTTCTCTTGGGTTTCCATTGGTGTGGTCATACTGTAGCATCCTTGGGTGGGTACAGTTGTCACGGGATGTGGCGATCATGATTCTTTGTGTGGATCATTATTGTATAAAGAACGATAAGAACCGTCAGAGGTAGGGTATTCATTTCTTCTATTTTATTTTTTGTGGAACTGTATAGTTAGAATGTTTTATCCCACTGTATCACAATGGAATTAACATAATAAATATTTTAACCGGATAAATAAATTGATATCGATCATATGTTATTGCCTCTTGTTTTACTAGATAGTGTGATATCTATGACTGCTTCATATAGATGTTCGTTCTTGATGGAAATTGGTAATGAATTCAAACCAGAATTAATTGATAATTGTTTGGCTAAAGATAAAGATTCATGTAAATGAATCTGGTTCTTCTTGTTGTAATTTGATGTAAATCAAAATGGTGCAGTAAGCATGTTTATTTATTTGTGATAGCTTACTATTTAGTTTTCCCAATGTTGGAATCTATGATTAATAAATATATTAATCCTAGATGTATTAAAGAACGTATGGTTTGATAAAAGATAATCCCTTGTAGTGTTCTTAGTTACCCTCGTGGTTTTTAAGGTCCAAGAGCCCAATTGATATGGTGATTTTTTTTCCTGCTTCTTGTGTTATGGTGTGAGCCTGGATGGTTATTGTGATATATGGGGGTAGAGAGGCCTATTGATTGTGGCAGCAGTTGATGCCTAGAGTGGCAAGATGCATCGGTTTATGCATGTGGGTGTCAGGGAGGTCACATGAGTTGATGGAATGGGTTGGATGTGAATGTTGGGATGTTTGCTGATTCTTATTGTGTTTTTACGTGCTATACTTCTCCCCACTACTCAAGGAAGTTGGTCGTAATTACCATTCTTCTGAAAGGGGTGAAGACACGTGGTGTATGCCACATTCTTTCCATGTTTAGCTTATCATGGGAGAATGGGTATTCACTCTTCCTATAGGAAGCAAAGACTCGACGGGTAGTTCATCTACTCACCATGTTGAGCCCCCTAATGTTTAGTAGCATAGAATGTTTTTCAATAATGACTGGGAATATGGGAAAGTAATGCCGTAAATAAAAAATTTAATAAATGATGTTAACCCATAGGGTTTGGATCTTTCTAGGGAACAATGATGAGGTTGTGATTTGAAGGAACAACGTACATTGGGTGTGATGCTAATGAAATTTAATGTGGAATTGTTATCTGTTAATTAATGTTTAAAGAATTAATTAACGTAAATTGAAACTAATTAAAAGGGAATGAAATAATGTATTAAATCTCTTTAAATGGTTTTGTTCTTATAGGATACCTAGTCTTAGAAGTGTCAGCCTAGAGTCCGAGAGACGTTAGCTGCAGTTGAGTCTAAGAGTAGGTTATTCCCATAGTGTGGTTGTGATATATAGTATATTATGTAAATTTTGTGTTTCTATACACTACTCCACCATATTAGTAAGGGAAAGTCACACCCCAAGGATTCTGATCCCCGAGGGGGGGGGGGGGTGTTTTTCCTAACATTCCAGTGGGAGGATGAATGAATGAATACCCCCTTTGGCCCCTCTCTCTTTTCTTGGTAGTTACTTATGCTGATAGGCACAATGGTTAGTTTTCCCCATATATGTTTGTAAAGGGCTGTAATAGCTTGTGGTTATTTACACACATATATTCGGGTTATAGTTTCTTATGGACTACTTTAGGTGTAATGTGTATAGGCTATGATGGCTTGAGGATCCTTACGCGGTGTGTGGGTTGTAATGGCTTGAGGTATAATACCCGATGTATGATACACATTATGAAATCTATGGTGGCTTCAAGAAACTACCTGGTTACTTTACTTATGTGGACATGGTGGTTTTGTTGCATGAGATGCATGTTGTGGTACTTCACCCAGGTGTCTGTAGGCAGGCCTTTTTGGAGAGATATTCTCAGGACGTGCGATGTTGGGGAAAAGCGGCAAACTAGTGGGGAATTAGTAGCGGGGTACCCTTTATCTTCATTATTATATGATATATTATTGTATGCATTAGTTGGTGTGAGTAGCCGTGGTGTGGCTGGGAACTTAGTATACCTATTTAGGTGATGAGTCAGTTTTACTTTTTGTTCACTTTTCTTTAGCATTCATTCTTTAATTTTGAATGAGAGGATTCAGGGAGGTTCCCAATGAGTATACTCTTATACTCACCCTATGTATATATAAACTACTTTTTAGGTCACATAGAGCAGGTTGGAAATTAGGCTAGTTACTACTAGCTTGCGGTTGCAGGGGCTGTTCGAGCTTCTGGTTGCTGCTATTTTACTTCATTTTTGGGTACTTTTAGTTTTTCCCCCTTCAGTTGTAGTAGTTTTTCATGACATTTCATATGTGTACTAGGTATTTCTTTCATCTTGCTGGTTGAGTTGAAGTTGGTTGGTGTCTATCTTATCTCTCTTCTACATGTGTTCTCTTAGAGGGTAATGCCTCCCATTTGTGTGTTTACTATACCCTCGGTGCTAGTCGCCAACCCATGGCCTACTGGAGGTGGGAATCAGGGTTCATTATCTCCCTTTTCACATTCTCAGCCTAGGAGGGGTACACTTTGTGGGGAGGGGGTCCTGACAGAGAGGTATCAGAGGGAGTTAGAGAGATAGGATGGAGTTTGGATTTAGGCACAGGTGAGGTTGCATGGGTTGGTAGGGAAACATCATCATTCAAGTTTAGAAAGTTCTTTAAAAACTAGAGACTGGCTAAGACATTGGAATTTAGGGCCCCATATGATCTTATATATAGACCTTTAAGTTTACAATGGCTACTAAACAAGGTGATACTAGTTGTAGGGTAGAGACCTAGGAAAGTATCATGCATCATTCTTCTTTGTGCCTATGTTTGAATGGGTAGAACTTGGGATAGTTTAACCTAAAATCAATGAAAGAAAACAATTAATTAATTAAAGCTGAGTCTTTAATATTCCAGGTTTAGGAGATCTACCTATTTTTTATTTTTCAGGTATGGCTCCAGGTCGACGTACTCATTAGGATCACATAGAAGATGTCTAGCAGGCTGTGTCAGCCGATCACTGCTGGGTTGAGGTTGAAGATGATGAAACTTGGAGGAGGAAACTCAGATAAATTCAGCGCCAGAGTCTCTAGAAGTACGAGGTCTCCGTTTTATATGTAGTCATAGAAGACTGGTTGGAGGAGGTTGAGATAGGATTCAGTTCGATCTGTGCTCGGAAGAAGCACTGGGGGTCCTTTGTTATGACGATGCTGCGTGGAGAAGCGAGGAAGTGTTGGTTCTTGTTTCCTAGGGATCACAAGGAGTTAGAGATTTCATGGGAGGAGTTCTGAGACATGTTTAGGGTCGAGTTTATTTTATCGACCACAAAGGCATCCATTCACCAGGAGCTTCTTACCCTTCGACATGGGATCTCTAGTGTGCGAGAGTTTGGAATCCATTTCAGGAACCTTTTTCGATATGCTTCGGACTTGTTTCCATATGATGAGGCTAGGGTGAGACATTTTGAAGAGGCTTTACCTCCAAAGATCAAGCGCCAGGTCACACCATTTATGTTGAAGACAAATATTGAGGTGCTGGAAAGGGAAGAGGTCATCGAGAGGAATTTTTCCAGAACTGGATCAACCTGAGTGGGGAGTCATCATGATTCCTCAAGAAGAAGATTTGTAGTCCGGGGTTCCTGATTTTCTGGGCATAAGAATTTCCGTTCAGCCGGGGGTAGGTCCTATCCCTCAGCATCTTGTTTTACTGGGGGAAGCAACTATATGGACTATGCCAAGGGATCAGGCACTTGTTTTTCTTGTGGTGGTCGAGGTCATTAGCAGTGAGAGCTCCTGACCTTTCAGAGTAGTCATCATGCACTAGGTTTTCCGCTCAAGGTTCTTCTGTTGAAGCAGTTATAGCTGAGGCAACAAAAACATGTTGCACCAACTATAGATCATAAGAGGGTAGATGGGGTAGGCAGAGGACATCCCCATGACACTCCCCATCCTCAGAGAGCAGAGTGTGTCTGTGGTGGTGGTCTTCATCAGGGTCATAGAGGCCATGGAGGTTGTCGTGATCAGCTTCATGCTTTAGCGTTGCCAGCGCCAGGCGATCCAAATGTCGTACGAGGTACCATTTTCTTTTTTTCTACCTTGGTATATGAATTTTTTGACTCAGGAGAGACACGGTCCTCCATATCAACTACCCTTTTCCAAGATTTGGGACTTGAGGTAGAGAGGCTCCCAGTGCCTTTAGCATTGACTATGCTAGTTGGAGGTCGATCTGACTTGTTTGAAGTATGTAGAGACTGTGAGCTAGTGTTGGGGAACCACCACTCTTGGGGATATTTCCAATGATTATGAATACAACCATTTGATTTCATCCTCAGCATGGATTGGTTGTATTTAGTACAGGCTTTCATGGATTGCTTCCGGAAGTAGGTTTTTTTCTTCGATGTGGATGGAGAGCCAGTGGTGTTTGTTGGTGAGGGAGACCCACGAATGGGTCAGAGGCATGTTACGTCCTTATCATCCATGATAGCTGAGCTGCTGCTGAGTTCTTCAGTGGTTCAATAGTTGGAGTTTCCTAGGGTCGTAGAAGAGTACCCTGATATTATTTCAGAAGAGGTTGTAGCATTACCCCCTCAATGAGAGATCGAGTATGGGATAGAGCTACAACCAAGAGTATATATTATCTCTATATATCCATATAGGATGGACCCTTCTCAATTACAAGAGCTATGTATACAGTTTGATTGTCTGTTGTAGTGCGGTTTTTTTCAGATGAGTGGGAAACCGTGGGGTGAACCAATTTTGTTCATAAAGAAGGCTGATGGCAGTTTGTAGTTGTGTGTCAATTATCATTGGTTAAACAAAGTGAAAGTAAAGAATCGCTATCCTATTCTTCATAATGATTATTTATTCGATCAACTGAATGGTGCAAGATGGTTCTCAAAGATCGGCTGGTGGTCAGGATATCATCAGATGCGTGTGAAGGATGAGGATATCCCGAGGACTGCTTTCCGTTGTCATCATGGGAATTATGAGTTCATTTTAATGACATTCATCATGAAAAATTCTCCAGCTGTGTTCATGGGATTGATGAACACTGTGTTCAGTGAGTTCTGGGACAAGTTCATGGTGGTTTTCATCAATGACATACATGTGTACTCCACATTTGAGGAAGAGCCTGAAAAACATCTATGAACCGTTTTGGGAGTTCATTCTCATCATTAGCTATTTGAGAAGTTGTCAAAGTGTGTGTTTCGGGCTCAAGATGTCTGTTTCTTGGGACATGTTTTGTCCCAGTAGGGAGTAGCTATGGATCCATAAATGATATAAGAAGTTGTGTCTTGGACAACCTCTAAGATAGTGTCAGAGGTGTGAAGTTTCCTTGGTCTCGCAGGATACTAAAGGAGGTTCAAAGTCAATTTCTGTCAAGTTGAAACTCCTCTGACAACATTTAACAGGAAGGATCAGGCATTCATATGGACTGATCAGTGTCAGGAAACTTTTGAGTATCTAAAGGAGAAGTTAGTAAGCTCTCTAATTCTTTGTCTTCCAATAGTGGGAGTTCAGTTTGATGTTTTATATGATGTTTCAAATCTAGGGTTAGGTTGTGTTCTCATGTAGCAAAGATCAATGGTTTCTTATGGGTCTTGGTAGTTACGTCCCCATGAAAAAAACTATTCCACCCATGATCTAGAGTTGGTAGTCGTGGTGTTTGATCTGATGTTTTGGAGACATTAACTCATTAGAGAGTGCTTTTTGGTTTTCAATGATCATTGTAGTCTGAGGTATGTTGTCTCCCAGCGTGACTTGAACTTATGACAGAGTCAGTGGATGGAGTTATTATAGGATTATGACTTCAATATATCATATACACCTGGAAAGGGGAATTTTGTAGCTAATGTGCTGATTCAAAAGTCATGTAGTGATGTTGTGCGTGAATTCGGTGATTCTTGGAGAGTAATGTATGAACTCTCAGCATTACATATTGATATGAGAGAAGTTGGGGGTGGATCCTATCTTTTTAAGATTAAAGTACAATTATCTATGGTGTAGAAGGTGGAAGAGTCCCAGTTGGGGGATATAGAGGTGGAGTTCTAGAGAGACCGAGTTGTTTGTGGCGAGGCCCCTGATGGGTGGTCTGAGGATGAAAAACCCGGAGTGTTGTAGCATGGAAGGATATTTGTTCCTTTGAAAATGCACGATATGGTTTTCAGAGAGTTCCATAGTTCACTTTTAGCAGTGAATACTGGCGTGAAAAAGATGTACCGAGCCTTGAGGAGACCGTTTTGGTGGCCTTGGATGAAGCATGCGGTTGCGAAGTTTGTGTCTTGATGTTTGGTCTGTTAGAAGGTGAAGGCCGAACACCGTGTTCCTAGTGGTCATCTCCAGCCAATAAATAATCCTCATTGGAAGTGGGAGGACATCTCAATGGACATTGTTATTAGTTTTCCACGAGCTCAAGGAGGACATGATTCTATTTGGTTGGTAGTGGATCATTTAACAGAATCATCCCACTTTATAGCAATCAAGGAGTTGAGCTCAATGGATATTTTGTCGAGGCAGTATCTAGAGGAGGTGGTGAGCCTTTATGGAGTTCCAAGGATGATCATTTCTGACTGAGATCATCGCTTTAACTCTAGGGTGTGGAGAGGTCTCCAACATGATTTTGGTTCTCAGCTATGCCTTAGCACTACTTGTCATACTCATATGGATAGTTAGACAGAGCGGACCCTCCAGACTCTTGAAGACATTTTACAATCTTGTGTCCTAGATTTTAGAGGTTCGTGGATGAGGCACTTACCCTTGGTAGAGTTCAATTGCTATAATATTTTAACTCCACCATCAGAATGGCGCCTTTTGAATCCTTGTATGGATGACCCTGCCGTTCTCCACTGTGCTGGAGTAGGGTTGGAAAGTCAGCAATTCTCAGACCATAAATAGTGCAGAATACAATAGAGATGGTTCGACTGATTCGTGAGAGGATGAAGAAAGCGAAAGATCATCATAAATCATACGATGATCAAAGGAGGAGGCCCTTAGAGTTTGATATTAGGGACCACATGTTTCTGAAGGTGACTCCCCGTCATGGGAAGTGAAGGTTTTGTCGTGGAAGTAATATTTATCCCCGGTTTGTTAGGCCTTTCAAGGTGTTAGCTCATGTTAGAGCTGTAGAATATCGAGTAGCACTTCCCCCATAGATGAATTGGATACATGATGTTTTCCATGTATCATAGCTCCGTCGTTATCTTCATGATGACTCTCACATCATCGATTGGGGATAGATCGACGTTGATGATGATGATACCTTCGAGGAGCAACCTGTGGAGATCTAAGACCGCAAAGAGAAGGTGTTGTGCTGGAGTTGTATCCCCTTGGTTCATGTCTTGTGGTGACACAGTGGCATGGAAGAGAGTACCTGGGATCATGAGTCACAGATACAAGCTCAGTTCACAAATTTGTTTGATGTTTAACTATTTTCAGGTAATAATTCCCCCTTTGTGGTTATATAACTTTCGTGTTTATAGTAAGAATTTCTTTTGTTGATTCTTGTGGCTTCCTCTATTTTTAGATATATCTCAATGGGTGGTTGTTTGGACCCCGTTTCTTTTTACCTTTAGGTGGATTTTAAATTCATGAGGATGAGAATTTTTTGAGAGGTATCTAATGTAATGGCCTAGACCTCTCTGGTCCATTACTCTTTGAAAATTAGGTGTATGAGGTGAATTGGGAGGTCAAGGTGACTTATCCCAAACACTTTTCGAATTTTCCCGTTTGGTAAACAGTTCCAACGGTAGAATGTTATGAACAATGCAATGATAACCATCTGTGAACAGTGTCATCAGTGACCCTTGGTGAACAGTGTCATCGGTAACCTTTTATGAACCGTTCCATCAGTAAAGAGTTCTATCGGTGAGGCTTAATGGTAACCTCTCTTTCCTTTTCAAAATTTCCAATTCTGTGAACAGTTCCATCAGTGAAAAATTCTATCGGTAACCTCTAATGGTAACCTCTCTTTCCTTTTCCAAATTTCTAATTCTATGAACAGTTCCATCAATGAATAGTTCTATCAGTAACCTCTAACGGTAATCTCTCTTTCCTTTTCCAAATTTCCAATTCAATGAACAATTACATTGGTTAACTATTCTATCGATAACCTCTAACGATAACCTATCTTTACTTTTCCAAATTTTAAATTCTATGAATAGTTCCATCAACGAACTGTTCTATTGGTAACCTCTATCGGTAACCTCTATCGGTAACCTCTATTTTCATTTTCCAAATTTTGTGTTCAGGATCAGTGTTCCTAGAAATGCGAGGTCTATAAATAACCTTTATCAGTAACAGCTATCGGTAACCTCTATTTCCTTTGCCAAATTTTGAGTTTGTGAATAGTGTTTCTAGCTTCCTACAGTTTCACCCCTTTAACGTTTCATTTGATGTAAAATGCATTCAAAACCTTATTTTAAGGAATCTAAGGCCGATTCAAAGGCCATAACTCCTTTATTAATTTATCCTAAGGCTCGGTACATTTTTACTTGGTCAAACCAAGTGGTTTACTGCGGTCCACTTTTAATAGAAAACCTAGCATATCTTAAACCACCATTCAGTTAAATCTTATAAAGGGATGGGATATCCTCCTCCCAAGTTTTTCATCCTTGTTCTCGACTATGAGACATTAGAACCTTTCATTATATTCCATAGGGGTTGTGCAATCAATCTTTCCTTTTAGTATTGGTTCCACTCTATTTTTTTTTCAACCAAGAAGTATCAATCAATCTTCAGTATAAGGTTTGATATATCTCCATTCTTTTGGGTTTCCCTCCTTCTATTTCTCCTTACCCTGTTATGCCATGTGATATATATAATTCTAAGGGAGTTTTCTAGGGTTTCTGTTGCTGCGGTCGTACCACAACATCCTCATGTGGATAAATTTTTCACAGTAATAGGTGATCGTTATTCTTTGTGTGAATCGTTCTTGTATAAAGAACAAAAAAAATAATTTGAGGTAGGGGATTTATTTATTCTCTTTTATTTTATGTGAAACTGTATAGTTAGCATGATTTATCCCACTGGATCACAATGTAATTGACATAATAAATATTTAAACCTGATAAATAAATTGATATCGATCATATGTTATTGATTCTTTTTTTTCAAGATAGTGTGATATCTATGCTTGCTTCTTATAGCTATTCATTATTTATGGAAATTGTTAAAGAATGTAAACCAGAATTAATTGATAATGGTTTGGCTAAAGATAAAGAGGCATGTAAATGAATTTGGTTCTTCTTGTTGTAATTTTATGTCAATCAAAATGATGCAGTAAGAATGTTTAATTATTTGTGATAGCTTACTTTTAAGGTTTCCTGATGTTGGAACCTATGATTAATAAATCAGTTAATCCAAGATGGATTAAAGAACTGGTTTTTTGATAAAAGATAATCCCTTTTAGGGTTCTGAGTTACCCTCTTGGTTGTTTAAGTTCCAAGAGCCCAATTGATATGGTGTTTGTTTTTCCTGCTACTTGTGTTGTGGTGTGAGCCTGGATGGCTATTGTGATATGTGGGGGAAGGGAGGATGATTGATTGTGGTATTAGTTGACGCTAGAGTGGCGAGATGCATCAGTTTATGCATGTGGCAGTCAGGGGGGGAACAAGGGATGACGGAACAGGTTGGATGTGAATGTTTGGATGCTTGATGATTCTTATTGGGTTTTTATGTGCTTTACTTCTCTCCACTACTCAAGGAAGCTGGTATTACATACCCTTCTCCTAAAAGGGGTTAAGACGCATTGGGTATTCCATGTGCTATCCGTGTTTATCTTCTCAAGAGAGAATGGGTCTATGCTCTTGCTATAGGCAGAAATGTCTCAATGGGTAGTTCATCTACTAACTTCGTTGATCCCTCTTGTGTTTAGTAGCACAGAATGTTTTTCTAGAATTCCTGAGAATATGGGAAGGTAAAGTTGTAAATATAAAATTCAATAAATGATGTTAAACCATGGGGTTTGGAGCTTGTTGTGGAGAAATGTTGAGGTTGTGATTTGAAGGAATAGTGTAGTTTTGGTGTGATGCTAATGAAATTTAATGCGGAATTGTTATTGGTTAATTAATATTTAAAGAATTAATTAACTTAAAGTAGAACAGATAAAAAGAGAATGGAATAATGTATTAAATCTTTTTAAATGGTTGTGTGCTTATAGGATAACTAGTCTTAGAATTGGCAGCCTGGAGTATGAGAGATGTTAGCTGGAGTTGAGTCTAAGACTAGGTTTTTCCCATAGTGTGGTTGGGAGCTATAATATATTCTGTACTTTTTGTGTTTCTATACGCTACTCCACCCTATCAGTAATGGAAACTGACACCCTAGGGATTATGAGCCCTGTGGGGTGTTTTCCCTAACATTCTGGTGGGAGGATGAATGAATGAATAACCCCTTTGGCCCCCCTCTCTTCTCTTGGTAGTTACTTGTGATGGTAGGTGCAGCGGTTAGTTTTTCTCATAAATGTATGTAGAGGGCTATAATGGCTTGTGGTTATTCACACACATATATTCTGGATATAGTTTCCTGCGGACTACTATAGGTGTAACGTGTAGAGGCTGTGATGGCTTGAGGATCCTTACTCGGTGTATGAGCTGTAATGGCTTGAGGTATAATACCCGATGTATGATACATGTCATGCAGGCTGTGGTGGATCCTAGAAACTTCCTTGTTACTTTGGTGACATGGATGTGGTGGTTGTGTTTCACGAGGTTCATGTTGTGGTGCTTCGCCCAGGTGTCTACGGGCATGCCTTTTTGGAGAGAGATGCTCTGGACGTGCAACATTGGGGCAAAGAGGAAAACCAGTGGGGAAGTAGTAGTGGGGTACCCTTGATTTTCTTTATTACATGATATATTACTGTTTTCATAACTTGGTGAGAGCAGCAATGGTGAGGCTGGGAACTTAGTATACCGATTTAGGTGATGTGTCAGTTTCACTTGTTGTTCACCGTGCTTTAGCATGATTTCTATTCATTTTCACAATAGGATTGGGGGAGGATCCTATTGAGTATAATTTTATAATCACCCTATTTATATATAAACTTCTTCTCAGGTCACATGGAGCTGGTTGGAGATCAGTCTAGTTACTACTAGCTTGCGGTTGCAGGAGCTGTTTGGGCTTCTGGTTGCTACTATTTTACTTTCTTTTGGGTACTTGAATTTTTTTGCCTTTCAGTTGTAGTAGTTTTTCATGACATTTCATATGTGTACTTGGGATTTCTTTCATCATGCTGGTTGAGTTAGAGTTGGTTGGTGTCTATCTTATCTGTCTTCCGCATGTGTTCTCTTAAAGGGTAATGCCTCTCATTTGTGTGTTTACTATACCCTCAATGCTAGTCACCAACTTGGGGCCGACTAGTGGCGGGACTCAGGAGTCATTATCTCTCTTCTCACATTGTCGGCCCAAGAGGGGTATACTTTGTGGGGAGGGGTTCATGACATTGGTGATCATGTTTTTCTCAAAGTTTCTCCATGGAAAAGTGTGATGCATTTTGGTAAGAAAGGGAAACTGAGTCTACGGTTCATTGGACCCTATGATACCCTAGAGAAATCTGGACCAGTTTCCAACTGAGTGGATTTAACTATGAGTTTATCCCAGGTACATAATTTGTTTCCATGTTTCAATGTTATGAAATTGTATTTTATATCAGTCTCATGTTTTCAGTCATGAAGTAGTTTAGTTGGGAGATAATCTTTGTTATGAGGAACAACCAGTTCAGGTTCTTAACCACAAAGAGGAAGTGTTGCAAAATAAGGTGATTCATTAGGTTATGTTTTTTTAGAGATACCATATGGTTGAAGAGGAAAAATGAGAATCGGAAAATTCTATGAGTGAAACATACCACCACTTATCTGATACGTGAATAAAATTGTGAGGATACAATCTCCAAAAGAGGGAAGGCTTTAACATCCTAGGTAATTATAGAATAATAATTTTTCATATTTATTAATATTTATGAATTATATATCACTTTTACCCTAAAGGGGATGAAATGTATGATATCATACTTGACAAAAAATAATGGGTTTTCTCTGAAAACTTACGTTGCACACTAGACTAAGTTATACTAAAAATTAATATATTGTTAATATTATTATTTTATGTGGAAGTTATATCCAATAAATTATATAAGTGGTAATGAATATAACTAACCATATTTTGTTTAAACCAATTTATTAATGGTTTTTTCATTCATCCAATAAAAATTATTGGCTAAAATGAGAATAAAAGCCAATTATAAGCATAAAATCTCTAATATTTTTAAATGGTTGTCTTACTACCTTTGGATGGAGTCACCATTTTAAATCTGTTTTTTTTTTAATTTTATAAATTATATTTGAAAAAATAAACTTCTTATTTTGAAATTTAGAATCAAAATTTAATTTGGCAAAATTTTCGGTATTTTTCTAAAAAGTTTCAATTTTTGATGAATAGTGAAAAACGCTACATTGTAGTTAAAAACTAATTTTTTAATTTAAATAATATTTATACGTTAAAATTATTTTTAAAGTTACTATAGATCAATAATACATGTATCAATCCAATGCATTTTAATGGAGTAATTTTTATATTGAAAGTAGATATGAAAACTTATTGAAATTTTGAACATCTTTTTTACCCACCTTCTTGCCACATTTGTTGGATTTATATTAAACTAAATTTATCCACTTCCATGAATTGAATTTTAAAAATTGTAAATACATATTTTTCATAATTATGAATATTCTGGTTTAATAGGATCAACTTCCTTTTTTGTGAATAGTAACTTTAGTAATTTATTTACCACATTTAAGGGTAAATCAGGTAGTTAAAGGTAAAAATAATATTATAATATTATAAAATTACCCTAAAACTTGTCATAATTTCATTGGATGAGTGATTTTCGGCTGAAATAAATCTTAAGACAAAATTAGAGCATTTTTATGCCACTTGGGTAAGAATATGGCCTTTATTATATTTTATTTAAAGATAAGTTAAAAATGTCATTCTCATTTTTTTAATAAGTAAATCCTTTTTAATATAAGGTTATATGAAAGATAAATTAGAATATAAATAGTAATTTGAAATCTAAAATTTTAATACATAATTATAATTTATTGACTATTTTTATACCTTATATAATTAAATTTAATTGTGACACAATGATGATGTAGTAATAGCTTTTTTAAAGAATGAATCAATTAAATCATATGAATAACATTAACATAAATATAATATGAAATATTTTATGTCATTAAATAATTTTATGTATTACTTTGATATGTTATAGATTATTTGAATTATTTTTATAGAAGAATTAAAGTTTTTATGTTATTTTAAAAAATCAATTAATGAATAGTGTAAAAATTGATATTTAGGAGATTTTAAAATAAATAATATTTTACTAATTGATATGAAATCTATAAAAATACAATATTCAAAAAAAATAGTATGTATAAGTTTAAAAATATCATAAGTGACTATTTTTTGGCCGTTTAAAATTTTATAGTAACAATATTAACCGTGAAAGTGTAATTAACATGATATCACAATAAGTGTTAAAAGTGGTTTAAAACAAAAAGATAAGGATTTTAAAATTACTAAAACTTGTATAATTTTAATTTTATGAATGTATTAAATCCCAAAATAATATTTTCACTAAATAATTTAGTTTCTAACCATTTAGAATAGAAAATAAATTTATATTAATTTAATACATTTAAAAATTTCATGAGTACCCCTCCCCACTCCTATAAGGGGGCACCCATTCATCTATATTCTTTACACTTAAAAAACAATTTGTCTTGGTCAGGATCATCCAAAAACCCTTAATAGAATACCTAAACACATTATATAGGCTTTAATTTTGGTAGAACACCCTCCTTAGTGTTGTTAATGTGTTAATCAAAGGTGATCATATGAAGAAAACAAATTTTTTTTATTTAAGTGTTTATATTTTATTTCTTCTTCCACTTCCTTAAAATCTTATCCAACCATTATGAGATAATGAAATTTGTATCCTAAATATAATGAGAATTTTTTATGTTAATTTAATAACCTAAATACATATCTAATTCTATTAAATGGGAAAATAATTAATCATTCCTGTGTACATGTGAACCCTCACCTTTTTGTGCCGATATAATTAGTTTTCCATTAATATCTCTCATGACTGGTTATAATAATGAAATTAATGTTTAAAATATGATATTAATGAAATATTTATCATTGTTAATGAATTATACATCATTTATGTTCTACCTTCCATGTACATAAAAATGATAATGTCGTTCGTGTGTACGTTTGAACTATCACCTCCATGAAGAAATGTGATTTTTTTCTTCACCACATCATATATATGATATATAAATATATATAAATGATTAATATGATGTTAATTATATTATTATCATTCAGAAAATATAAAATGACAGTTAACTTCTTTCCATAATGATCATTGAAAAATTGAAACGTTACTCATGTGTACGTTCGACCTACCTTTCCATGATTATAACATTGTTCATTTTTCATTACAATACATAAATGGTTTGATTTAAAAGTACAATTGTTGTATAAAAGTGATTATTATTCCATGAATATTATTATATAGATTATAGAATCATGAAAACTTTTACTATTTACATCATACCAATGTCATCTTGAACTCAAGTACCGAATATTGACTAAATGTCTCACATGAGTTTAAATTTTATAAAATTTGAGGCACAGTGTCCTCTTTATTGAAGTAGAAACAAAATCAACAGTAGAGGTTACAGATCAGAACCAAAAGGGACATCATTAACCATGAAAAATAAATTATCATCTCAAGGTAATTATTATAACAATATAATAAGTGATATAAAAGGGATTATAAACTGGTAAAAGGGTATCAATGAAGTATAACTTAACCTAAGTTTATTATTCTGAAAGATAAATAATGTAAGAGACAAGTACGACTAATGGTAAGGGACTTCTTCTCAATACCCTTTCATTGAGACATATTTTGATATTATACACCACATTATTTTATAAGATATACAATCAACCCCTTGAATTTTAATTTTATTAAAAGATTTTGTAAATGAATATTTCTATATTTAGTGTTTTAATTTCTTTAAAAAAGATAATAGGAATTATCTTTTTTAATGTATATGATGACAATTACTTCTCTACCACCATGACCATTATTTGACATTTGGATTCCTCTATAAGAATTAATGTTTTTGAAAAAAAATAACTTATTATTTTGGGTATTTTGGTATTTAAAATGGGTTTTAAAATGTAATTATAATATCAATATTTTGAAATTATTTATTTTGATTTCAAATGAATTTTTATGAGTGAAATGATGAAAATTACAATCTTGTCTATGTTAAGATTATATAATGGTACTTGGATATTTGATAGGTGGTTACATGATAAACCAAGGACTGGTGGTTTTGTGATAAACCAAGGATGGGTGGTAATGTTAAAACCTTAAATGCATTGGTTATGGAAGTCAATTGTATGATTATTCCATTTTGTATGAGTGAAATATATGGATGTCTACAACATGGTTATTCCATTTAAGTATAATTATATCCCAAGTTTCCTTTATGTGTTATATATGATCTTTATGGGTTTGATGGTAATATATTGATTAAAAAATGGTAATCAATGTGATTATATTCAAAGTCAAGTATTCACTACTTCTTAAAGTTGAAATGTATTTATTTATGATAAATTATTCATGGATTTTCATGTTTTCACAAAACTAACAGTTTTCATTCACTGTGTATCCCTTACTAATATTTTTATGATCATTCCAAGTTTTAAAATGTTTTTTTACAATATTTAAAAAAGAATAGATAAAATCATGGGATCGGGGAATTTTTTTTGATGATTTAACATTAAAATAAACTATGTTTCAATTTCAATGTTTTTGTTTTGTGGAAAAATTAATATTGAGTAGAAGTGTCTACATTGCAATATTTGAGTTGTTATGTATAAATTATGAACTAATTCTCTAAAAATATAAAAAAAGCATCAATGTGAAATAAAGTAAAATTATTTACTTGACTCAATATTATGTAATGTGTAAGGATAGGTCCTTATAGGAAACCCTTCTATGAAGGCTTTAGGTATAAACCTAAATAGCATCTCTAAAGAAGAGGTAAATTTTTTAAACATGCTTATTTGTTTAACTTATTATTCCAACTCCTTAAAACCTTATTAAACTATCATAATATAATAAATTTTTTTAAGTAATTATATTTTATTATGTTAATTTCATAACCCTTATCTATGTCCATTTCCATAAAATGGGAAACAAAACTATTGATCGTGTGTATGGAGGACAACCGCTTCACAAACCGATACAATTTGTTTCTGATAACCACTTTTCAAGGACAGATATAATGAAATATTTAAAAATGTTTTATGATATTTATGAAATTTTTATACTTTTGGAATTATGATATCACATATACCTTCCTACATTCCATTTTGTGGTGGTTACAATAACATCGCTTCTGTGTATGAAGGACAAAATCCTCATGAACCGACATATTTAGTTTTTCGATTACACATCACATGAATGGTATTAAGTTTAATATTAATTAATATATGTGATATTTGTGATCTAGAAATACTTTTTTAAATATAACATCACTTCTAAATTCTTACCTTACGATCCATTAGAAGACAATAACGTCACTCGTGCGTATCTGTGGACAACTCCCTCCACGCAACTATGTGATTTTTTTCAATTTATTTTTAAATAGATGATAATAAGTATTTTTTTATTAATATAAATTCTATATATGAAGTAAAAATTTATTTTAGAAATTTTATTAATATTTATTTTCTGTTTTTTCTATCAATCAAGAAAAATTGAAATAACATTCTTGCGTACTTACGACCTACCATCTACATGAACATTCTAATCTATTTTCTATCTCTAAATATAATAGATTATGATATATAAATTTAATATATATGAAAATTTTAGCATAGTTAAAATTATAGAGATGATGTAACCATGATCAATTTAAAAGGACCAAAATTACTGAACTAAAATATACATGAAAAACAAAGTAATTATCCCCCGAAACAATGATAATAACAAAGAATTGTTAATGAAAGGGTGATAAAAAATATAAATAAATAATATATGGTATGATATTTATGAGTATGGTAATGATATAGATTTATAATTAACCTATATTTATTTTATAAGATGTTTAGATACATATGAAATAAGTCAAACATGAGGTCAAGGTTTCTCATCTCATTTTTACATCTAAGATACATGTGTCTAATTCCCAACTTATTTATTTTGTGCAGTTTATATACGACTCATTTTATATGATATATCATGAATATCTTTATATTAATGGAATTACAGTTGGATTTTAATTTTTGGGTCTTATGATTCAGATGTTACCAAAGTTGTAAGGGTTTATTTTAGAAGCTCATCATTAGATAGGATTGTTTTTGTATAAGTGTCTATTGGGGAACTATAAAATATTTATCATTTTAAAATAGGGATTTATCTATTAGTAAAGGTAAATTTTCTATTGGTAAATTTGTTTTCCAATATATATTCCTCTTTCACAGAACTATTGGTAAAAACTCTGTCACTAAATGTTAGTAAAAAAGATAAAATATTTCTGTTGCAATTATAATAATATAAACATATAATATATTTTTCAATATTTAAGTCATACCAAAAATGATATCCATTTCTTATATATATATATATATTTTAAAATATTATTTTATATTACCATATCCATTACATTTAATTCTATAATATAATTATATATAATATGGCTATTATAATTATTATATAATAATTATAAAATGAGTTTGAATGAAACATCTAGAAGTTTGATAGCCACTTGGACAATAATACAAAATAAACTTGACAATCCTTTTTAAAAATTTCTCCAACCACTATTATCATTAATCTATATCAGTGAAACAAATATTATAAACACCTATAAAGTTATATTTTCACTTTATTAAGAACAACCAAATCCCAACATAATAATATCTAGAATAATTTTAAAAGTAAAATTCTGAATGAAAAAAATAGTTCTATAAAATTTTAAAAAAAATCAAACAAAATTAACATGTCATCCAACAACCATGCATTTATGGTGCATATGATTAGGAAAATTCTCAAAGATACTAATACAGATCATGCTCGAATAGGAGACACACATGAATGTGGTCATATGGTCAGTTGGGTTTATGGTCCCCACCCGATCAGTCATTCAAGACCCCTTACTCATATATTTTATGAATACCTATCATATGACTAAATATCAAACAAATTTAAAAATTCATTTCATGATATTAAAAGGAATAACAAGATATAATTTTATGATAGAATGTTTTTACCATATAAAAAATCAAAACAACACCAATCAAGAGAAAATTACACACTAAAGACACAACCTACCTTGAGCATCCAATATTTTAAGAACTCATGGCATTGACCATCAGGGTCTAAAATACCAACCAAGAGTTCCGCCTCAAATTGGTAAAGACAACACTTATCAAAAGACAAGATGTGATTCATTATCCCACCCTATTTTATTCAAATCAATATCAATATATAAACATAAAATAATAAATATGAGGTTGTAAAATGAATTTTAGAAATAAATATAGCCATAAAATGTCCTTGAAAAGGATTATTCCTCACTGGATCATTCCTTGTCATAGAAAAAGCAATCAATCAAGAAGTGTGTGAAAAGTTAAAATGAATTGGTTTTATACTCCATCCTTGACCATTATTCCACTCTACCTAGAATCCCCATATAGGATTTCACAATAACTTCGACTTTTAAAAACCATTATAGAAAAAGATAAGTTAATGAGAAAACAAAGAGCCCCATGAAATCCAAATCATTAAACTCACCTCAAGTTTTCCATAAATATTTTTCTTAAAATTCAAGGATCTTAGACTTACTTGAGTGTTTATCCGGTCTAAAAACAAATATTATTCTTTAACATGATACTATTTAGGATACCCTACCTCAAACTTGAGTTAGATAATTATAGAAAATAAGTCATAACACTACCATTACATGTGGTCCAACATATGTTGAAGATATGCTCTATAGCTATAGAAGCCTGTCTAGAATAATTTTTTTTTTCACCCAATAAAATGAGTTCACATACAACATAAAAGATCCTGGGAATAATGGATTTACCTGAAGAATGTTATTGAATACATGTGAAACTAGTTAGTTGGGTTTATAGACACCACCAGATGAGTCCATCAAACCACCTTATAAATTTTCGGTATACCTGTAATAACACTAAACATCAAAGAGACTTGAAATTTCATTCCATGGGTTGAAAATGAATAAAATTATACAATTTAGAGGATATGACTTATTGTAGAGGGATAAATCTGACTGCTAGAACTACACTCCAAAATTCTATAAGGGCTTCTCACATAACTGAAAACAAATACTTATCCCCTACCTCATGTATTACTGCTCACATATTAGAACAGTCATGTAGTATGATTGTGAAAGCTATAATATAAAATTTTCTCACATAATAAGAAGAAACTTATATAGGATAAATTCCATTATCAATCTAAATTACTAGTATAAATTTGACAAGAATATGAAAATACTTCATCCACATGAGTAGATCATCATAAATACTTACCAATAAAATATCAAACTCAATATTCAATTATTTTATGTTTTTATAATAATTATTTTTAATTAATTTATAAAAAATGAGACTAATTCTTAAAAAACATTAATAATAATAAAAATACAACCTCATATTTGATATTTTGTACAAGAATCTCATTATATAAAATATTAAAAAGAACATAAAAAATGAAAATAATATATAATAATGTTTAATTTATGTAGTTTTCCCAAATGGTTGCCGAAAATGATAAAAAAAATCTACTAATGAAACAGATACTAAAATAAGAAAAACAAGTGAAACATTGAAGAATAAGACCTTATAGTTTAATATAGGAAATCCATAAACATGTAAATATTTACCCATTCAGATCTCCATTAATATTTATTCTCATGTCGGTCACATTAATTATTCACCACATGAACACCTAAAAAATTCCATGAATCACCTATAAACACCAAAATAAATAGAAATCTAAAAAACTCATCCAATAAAAAATGAAAAAAATATCAAAGGATCAACCTATAGTAAAACTACTGAACCCCAAATAGTCCATTACATCAGAAATAACTAGATAAAACCCCAAATATAAAGGGCCACTACCATGACATGAACATCACAATTAGTCTCAATTTTATACACTTTATCAAAATTGTATACAACAAATAAAAAGTACTTAGGTTTGGTGTTCTTTTTAACAAATAAAATATTAATATTTAATTATGTTTTATGAAAGGAATCGGATAATATGGGATGAAAATTCATTAAAATAAAATTATTTAATATTTTTTAGGATAATTTTTAACTTTAAACAATTTCTCACAAATTTACACCTAAAAATATTATTGAAGATCCATTGACAGGAGAAAAATTACAAGGGAATGCAGGGGCTATGCTTGAGAACCATTGTTTTTGGAATTTATTTCCTCAAGATGTATTTTAATGATTATACTTTTCTAACTTCACATTAAAAAAAACCCTAACTAAAATTTTGAAATCTAATGTTTATAACCCGAGTGATGATGATCATTACCAGTTCCTCAGACAATGATTTATTGTCATATAAACATTATGGTTAATGATATAGAGTTTACCTAATTTTCCAATACTAGATGTTGAAACGTTTTTTAGGAAGCTTAATAGGAGTCATGAACCTAAATGGGCCCAACAGTAGCCTCTAACTTGAATATGGAACCATTTACTAATGTTTCCGTAAAACATTTTCTAGGATCTAGATAGATGACAATCATAAAAAAGAGAAGTTATATTTGATTTTGTATTAGGATATATGATTTATTATTGATGAAAATTTCAGAGATGACCTTTAGAGTTTTCAAATGATAGTTTTCAACAATTCTTTGAGTAATCGACAACAATAAACCTAAAAAAGTCACTCAGTTAAAAACAAATAAAAATATATCTTTAGAAATTTTCATATTAATGACATTAGAAAATATTAATTTTGAGTATAGAATGATGTGAATTTTGGTTGATATTGAGTATAACATTATAGTAGTATGGAATTTTAATTTTATATCATTTATTGATGCAACCTCAATTTTTTTTCCAAGATCTAGATACAAGGTATGACTAAAAATAATAATCCCACATTGATTTAGAATTAGGAGTATCTTTATCATTCATGGACATTTCAGAGATAACCTTTAAAGAGTTCAAATAAATGTTTTCATCAATGTTATTAGTAATTAGAGATTTCATGAATTAGAGGAGATTGAAATGAATGTATTCATCAATTCTCCCAATAATCAAATGATAGTTTTCCTCAATGATATGAGTTTCCCAGATATTAAAATTCCATAGAATAGGAGATTAATTTTCTTCCATGTGTTTAATCAAGACATACCCAGAAGCATGAATCAGAATTTATTTAACAAAAATTATTGAATATTGTGTTAGGAAAAAAAATGAACTACATATTATGGAAATAGAGAAAGGGAATGGAGTTGAGGATGATGATAATTACCCAAAAAGCATCAAATGCACTAACTTGAATCTATCATAGAAAGTCCCACAACCCAAAACCACAAAAACAATCATTTATTTTTCTCATTGATTAAAATTAAAATATTTTTACTAGCGTTAGATAATATAATTTCCTCAAAAATAATTTATTATTTTTAAATTAATGTGGAGAAATTATGACTAATCTAGAAATTTGATCAAATTAATTTCATGAAAAACACATCAGAGCATCAAACCAAGATCAATATTTTACCCATAAAATAATTATGGACACAAAACCAAAATTCTATGGGTGAGAAGAATATTAATAATATGTTTCATTATAAAATTTACAATCCATCACACTCTTGATAATTCATGTTGTCTTTCATCGAATAAAATGAATAGTACATGTACTTCTATCCACTGCAATTTGAGAAAAAGATCCTGAGAATCAAGAAGAAGAATGCTGGTCTAAAAATGGTTGGTCACAACATTCATTAATAACTAAAACTTTATGACCCCAATAAATGGAATATGAATATAAATTACCACTCTAATACACATCAATATCCCATTCACTTTCAATATTAGTGATGATGATGACCAAATCACCCCCACCATAAATAATCATTGGTAGAGATGTGCATGTAGACAAAAAGTCAAGACGATTAAAAATAAATATAACTAGAATGAAATACATAAAGGTTTTTTATAGCTTATATAAGCTTGAAACTTTATATCATTTAGTTCAATAGAATATTAATCATGAAATTATCTATGATTATTCATACAGAATGTCATAGGGAGTTTTTGAATTTTAATAAGTAATATAATATGAGAATACTATGAAGAAGAGTCACTAATCTCTATATCAAAAATGAATATAGGGTTTTGTAAACAATAATAATTGGTTTACACTATAAATAATACTTTTATACTAATCTAATGTTAAAAATATGTATTTTACCCTCATAGAAAAATAGGTAAAATATTTCTACCCATCAATTTATATGATCCCCTAGAGAGGACTCCATAGAATTCCATGTTAAAGTTTTTAATCTGTTAACATCCCAAAAACTAAAGTCAAGTTCCTTATTCACTAAATAAATTAATTCCTTAGGCTATGAATCTCTTAATAGAATAAATAATTGTAGTAAAAGCGGCACATGACTTTCCAAAGGCTTTGATTATCAAATTTTCATCTTTTCTTGTTAATAAAAATTGACAGCCTCCATTTGATTCATAGAATCACTGGGAATGGGATTTAATTTGAATGAGGTGATATAGAGTGGGTAAAGAATACCTTTGTGTGGGTGTCCATGTTTCCTAGAGACTTGGAGTTATTAGGTACTTTGAAGATAACATTATTCCTATATGAATCAAAGTTTTCATTTTCCAGAATCATGGTAGAGGGATGATAATTAAACTGAAAAAATATTAGAGAATAACTATATGTTTATCAATTAGGTAAGAGGTAGATGATAAAGATAAGGCTCATATGGGGAATACTAGGGGTAGTTGGGGGTTGGAAAGATAAGGTTAGGGATGGAATGGATCACACGAAT
This sequence comes from Viscum album, assembly GCA_963277665.1. Taxonomy (NCBI): domain Eukaryota; kingdom Viridiplantae; phylum Streptophyta; class Magnoliopsida; order Santalales; family Viscaceae; genus Viscum; species Viscum album. Next base: position 1,122,747,044 of record OY728120.1, read on the forward strand.
AAGGTTGGTGATGGTGGGGGTTGTATGGGGAAAACAAGGGTTGTCCGTTGGGGATGATAAAGATGGTATGACTATCATAGAAAGAGGGAAGAGGGTTGTAATAGAGATGGCTAGTAGCATAGGTGGAGGGCCATGGAAAAGGTGACATGGGTCACAAAGGATGCAGTGGGGCTGTGGAGAAGGTGTATGGTGTCAGCGGAGAGTGATGAAGGACACAAAATGGGTATCCAAGGGCAGCAGTTGCTGTAGAGGAAGTTGGGGGTCATGGAGGTGGAGGTGGAAATAGAGGGTGATGATTCTGTGGGGGTGGGGGGATCATAGGGTGTGGTGTTGGCTGTGAATAAATGCTGTGTATTGGTACTTATTTTTAAAAATAAAATAAAATAAATAAAACAATAAATAAAAATCAATTTTTTAAAATAAGAAATAATACAAAAGTGCATGATATTTATACAAAATTATTAAAAATAATGATTTTATTTTGTAATATAAAATAAAATTTCAATATGTGAATATAAATTATTAAAAAAATTATATCACCCTATTGATTTTTTTGATTCTTATTTTTGAAATTTTAATAATTCATTTGGGTTTTATTTACTTTTGTTTATTAATTTTAAATTTTTAAAAAATTAAATTATCAGGTATATAGAGATTATCAGATAGATATGTAAATATATTGTATATCGTAATGATTTACTTTTTTAATTAATTAAAAATTCATTAAATGAACAATATCATAAAATATAGACACAATTTATATTAATATAAAATTGAAAATTAAAATCATTGAATAAGATATTTTCAATAAGACCTAAAAATATAGATATCAGATTTTTTCATAAAATAATAATATATAAAATAGTTAGTTTATATTAGTTTTTTGATAAAATATTTACTGTTATTGAATGATTTATTGGTACATTTTTTATTTATGGTAAAATATTTGTTGGTATTTTCAATTATTACTAAAAAATTTACATATCAGAAAAAAAATTTCTTTTATTAGTATGATAAAGCAATGGATTTAACAATTGGTAAAATATTTGTTGGTATTTATTGATCTATATCATCCAATATATATATATTTTTAAAAATCATTGTTACATTAAATTAATACTAATAAAAGTTAATATCTTTTAAATTTTTTCCTTTTTTACAAACAAATATATTATCTGTCAATAAACTTATGTTGGTATAAATTATTTTTTTTTGTAGGGAACTATTTTGAAATTTATATCTTAAAATAAATATTTTTTCTCCTCTAGTTATTCATGAATATATTCAAGTAATATTACCTTTTTTAAACTAGTTGATACTTAAAAAAGATCGATAAAATGTTTTTAAAAAAATATTAATTTATTTCCCTCTTTGGATGCAAATAGAATTTAGTAGAAATACCTATTTTCTAAAAATGTTATAAAATTTTTAACGTTTTCCAAATTATTTTTTTGATGAAATTTTTATTTTTTAAATTTATTTTGAAAGTAATCTTCATTTCATTTTAAAAAAAATCACCGTTTATCATTTACCAAAAAATGTGTTACAAATATTTTTTTAAACATATACGACATCAACAAAATTTTATACCCTTAGGACCAATCAGTGTTTTACATATTATTTGACAATTTTTAAAATTTTATTTCCAAAGAAAATTATTTTAAAAATGTTTTGTGATGTTTTTGTTTTAAAAGGTAATTTTAAAAGTGTAATGGATATTTTCTTCAACAGTGTTTTTAATGATATTTTTATAATATTACTATTAATTGATGACATTAAAACATTATTGTACTTATGATAAAATGATGATATGTTGTATTTAAATCATCATTATTATTTTTTGGATGGTTTATCATCAGTTTGACTAAGGATGCACAATTTATTTACTACAGACTAGATTATTCTAGATTGTTTATGATTATGTTATTTTGATTGGGGTAAGTATGGACATTTAATATTTTAGTTTATCAATATTAATGTTTATATTGATAATGATTCACCCCTTTTATATGTGAAATTAATTGAAATTAGTAAATGATGAGTGGGGACTGGTTATCAATATCCATTTGATGCATCGACATGTCTCATGAGACAATTGAGTTTTCCAAAATAGATTGGTTTTTACCCATTAATTTAATCTATCTTGATAGTATGTTTTAGATTTATGGGTTCATTAATTCCCTTGTTATGATATTAGTTATTTATTCCCATGTGATTATTTTATTAGTTATAATATCTAGGGATATGTTTTATAATTTTGTGATTATTTATACGGATTTATTTGACCATCATTTATTCCTTCCATATTATGGACAAGTTACTGATTAAATAGAATGAGTTTCAATTATTTACCTTTCCATATTGATTATTATTATTTATTCATGATATCTTTTACTATAATCTTACCCTTACTGAGCATTTGTGTTGACCCCATTCTTATGTTTTATTTTCCCAAAAATACCAGGAAGTGTTTTGTAATTGATGTGTATAGATTTGATAATTGGAAATATGGGATTCCTAAATAAAAAACCTTTTGTATTTTATGTTTTTAAATTTAATTTTAATTTCACGTATGTATCAATTTTACCAGGACTACTAAACTATAAAACCCTTCTGGATGTGATTCCTTGTATCTTATTCCCATGTAATAAAATGATCACTGAATCTGGGATACTAAGGTATTGGTATTTACATAAAATACAAGATCGATAATTTTTTTCAAATATATTTGATTTATTATCAATATTTTATTTTATTTTCGAGTGATTTAATTTATATATAATTTTTATTTCTACTATCCCAAGTTTGTTTTTATCATGGTTCCAATGTCATATCACTTGTGTAAAATTATGGATATTCTTTTTGGAATGGTTCTATAATTATATAATTGTGATAAAATGATGTTCATGTAATTAAAAGTGTTAAAAATGGTTGTAAAATCCAAATAATATTAAATATACACATGGTTCATAGAGTATAACTGTTATCCTTAAGCGGTTAATTCACATAGGTGGGTTTTCTGACTATGATGAAATTTTATGGTTTCCTTTAACTTAATGAATATTAATCAATTAAATATATATGAAAAAGAAGAAAATATAATTATTTAGAAAATTTTTAACCCTAATAATTTCATTTAGTCCATCCATGATGGTGGTGCTGAAAACCGAAGTACGTTGGTCATGGAGATGGAGAATGAAACACATTTTGAACAATAATTTTAATTTTAGAATCAATTTAGGGGAGGGAATAAAATAGATATTTTATCATAAAAAATATCATTATATTTAATATTATAATCTTACTATGTATTGGTTGATATAATTCATATGCGAGAGGAAAAAGATGAAATGAATCGAAAGAGACTCGGTTGAGAATTTTACCTCTTTATTTGGGAGTCTCCTCTTGCTTACCCATTAAAGATTTTGGGATGTTTTTTTTGTAATACCATTAATCATGGGATATATGAGGAGGATTGGGGAGATAAATGGGAATAATTTGGGAAATCTCTAATACTTAGTTGATGTGGGGAGAAGGGGTGGTCTAGGGTGGTATTTATGGGGGATGAGAGGGTTGTTTTTTGAACATATTATTCATTCGTTTATTATTTTTTCTCATGAATATCAATAGTGATTAGTATTTTTAGTTAATAAATTAATTGGTTCCTATGAGGCCAAGATAATGGTTTCTTACAAAACCCCTTTTTCAATTAATCATGTATTAAACATATAAAGTAAAATATAGTATTCTGTTATATATTACTATTCAAAACAATTCAATTTTTTTTAAAAATGCCAAAAAATAACCCTAGATATGTTTTGATGTGTGATTTCGATAAAATTAAATCATATTTATGAAAATACTTTTCTATATATGAGAAAATTAATTTTAAAATAAAATCCTAATTTATTTGAAAAATACCAATTTTAATTTTTTGATCAATATTCCGAACCTTCAAAAAGTTATTTATGGTCTCATAAAATTATATTATTTTTATAATAGAAATTTTATTATTTTATAAACCCATTTTAGGAAAATAAAATTTCTTTCAATTTTTTTATCTATTATTAAAATAAAAATAAAACATATTTGTTTTATATAAATGGAAACACTTATTTTATCATATTAAAAAATTTATATATTAATATAATGATATAAATCATCTATATTTTCATTTAATAAAATAAAAAATATTATTTTATAATTTAATCAGTCAATTTACTATTATAATGGTTATATAATGATCATATTGCAATAATCAGGTAGTGGTGAGATCCTAATGGCCATATTTCCCTTTACACAGTATATAGGCTTCACCATTCTCATAACTCATCATTCAATACATTTTAGAAAATTTTTTACACTTATATTAATAATTCAGACCGTATTCCTGAAGATTATCTTTATTATTATAGTATTATTGGATGGAGTGACCTTCATCAGAGAATTCTGGCATGTGTTGTTTATATTAGTGTGTGAATTATTATTTATTTGTTTCCCTCCCAATATTATACCTAACAGTTATAATAAAATTTATTTCATGACGTGTAATATTCCTATGAAATCAAAATGTATTTTTATATTAATATATTATAAAACATAATAAGACATTAATAGTGAAATATGAGTTATTTTACTAATAGAAAAAAATTTCAGGCTGTTACCAACATTCTTTACCACCCCTCCACAAATACCTCATGGAATAACTCTTTATCAACTTAATTTTACAAAGGATTATAAACCCAACACTTCAATTCCATAATTATATTAATTAATTAAAAAAACTATTGAAAATGGAAATAAAATCACATAAAACAATTACACAATATATCTCATCAAATACATTCTCAGGAGATAGTTAGTAATACTATGTAATTCCATAAATGAACGCACACACACACACATACACATTCCATGATATTATTTAACCATAATGATTCATGAATTCCAAATTGAACACCCTCAATTGAGTGATTATTAACCCTAAAATACTTAGAAAACTATGAAAATACAGTTCCATAATCTCATGAGACTTTTTATTTCAATATGGTTGCACTGGATATGCCCCTACACATAACTTCTACACCAGGTAGAAGGTACTAGTATCCACTCTAACAGATCTTATATATATGGACTCCAAGGAAAGAATTATTTGATACCTTTTTCAATTTATTGACCGGATATGACAATTCTATTGAGTCAAATTAGAACCTAGCCACAAAGGTATTAATTGATCACCAGAGGCTTCAAATTGCCACTGAGGGTCTAGGATATCTCTTAGGGATATATTTTATATATAATTATTCCTCTTTTCAATAAAAAAATAATATGCATCATAAAATCAATAAAAAGTGTAAGAAAATGAAATATACTAATGAAAATAAAAAAATATCCCAACATGATCGTACATTCTGTGTAGTCTTGCAGGACTCAAAAGTAAGTCATACATTGTCAGGAACCAAGCCGTGTCTCCATCTGACCTCACGCCTGACTTGGCCCGTGGCGGGACCCGAAGGGAGTTCCCGATCCTCACGAGCTGGAACAAGTGTCTGTGTATCCAAATGAAATGCTTGGGACTGGTTTACCCAAAAAAAGAGGCATAAAAAAACCAATGAATAAAGAAATAGATGTTGTAAAAATAGGACCAAAAAATCCCTTAATATTTGACCAAATTTAAAGTTTACAACATAACCAAAAAATAAAAGAAGTCTACAATAAAGAGAAAATTGAAACATCAACTAGAACGTTCGTGAAACTTGAGGAGCTGCATCCTCATTCTACCAACTCTGACCTACATGAGAGGACTGTAAACAACCAAAACCACCATCACTGAGCAAGACGTCTCAACCAAAAATACACAAGGAATAAAAACTACACACACCTATAGGTGTATATAGGGTATGATCCTTGAGCCCAATAGGATGTCACCTGAAAAAAGGATTCCACATATAAATATTAAATTAAAAATACATTTTCAGGCTTAATAAATGAAGGGACAAAAAATATTTAACACTTTAAAGAAACAATGTCAATAAAAACAACTTCAAAAAAATAACATAAATTAAGAGTACACCCTTACCTTTAATAAAACCCAAACTTTTCAGAAAATCCCAAACCTTTAAAAAAACCTAGAACTTGATGAATAACCAAGACCCTTAAGAAAACCAAAAGTTACACTGTATAATGATGGTGAGTGTAATGCAGTCCATGAGAAAAAAAATGGGAGAGTCCCTATAATAAATATCAACTAGTGGCACACTAGAACATCGTGTCTTAGTGAAACATGACTTAGAAACCACAAACCTCATAAAAAGTGTCTTAAAAACCACGAACCTCGGTAACCGTGGATTAGAAACCACAAACCTCAATAACCGTGGCTTAGAAAACACAACCCTCAATCATTTATATGTTTAGTTAGTGTTTCATTCGTCAATCCTACTAGTGAAACCAGGCCAAATCCACCTCTGGAACACTAGGCTACTAGTCCTAGTTCCCCACCTTTTATCGAGGCATCCCATTTGTGGTCAAGAGGTTCAAATCCCTGTCACATATCACATTTTGGTAAACAAAACAAACAAGGCACTATCCATTCCCATTACCACACTTTCACACACATAGATTCCACATTCAAATAGTAATCACACCAAAATCCTTTTGAAACTCAATCGACATCATTAATAAAATAAAATAATCCAACAATCGAATTAAAAAAAACAATTTCAGGAAAAATTAAACCACAATAAAATTTATTAAAACACCCATTTTAATTTCTCAAATCCTTTTGAAATCTCATCTTGAACATTCCACTTAAGGTATAAAACAGTTTTGGAAAACACCCTAATATGAAATATGAAAAACCTAACCATTTTCCTTAGAAAATTCACCTCATCATATATATATTTCAAACACTACAAAATATATTTTCACACTACAAAATCAAACCATAAGACATTCTTAGGCACATAAGAAATCCAAACCAATACTACACATATCAAAATCAACATTTACACACCCAAATCTTATTTCAACACCATACACACTCTACAAGAATTAAAAATGTGTGACATGATCCATAAAATAATTTTGAAAAAACTATTTCTCCATTTATTGAACACCTTTGCAATGTTCATGAAACTCATCAAAACATAAATAAAAAATTATAAGATATTTTAAAAATAAATCACTTAGTTTCACTAACTCAACCCACACAACACCTTCATTTATGACCAAAAACACACAACGCTATGTCAAAAATGAAGTTCACACAACCTATATATTTTAACAACCAACTGCACAATTTATTTAAATGCTAAAAATTGACTGAATATAAATTTCCAGAAAAGCACCCCATACCATATGAGAACACTACTAAACAAATCCAACACATGATAAAATTCAACAAAGCCAAATTTCCACGCAAAAATAATAATTTAAACAACATGAAAAATTAATTAAACAATTAAGTTAATTAATTAAACAATATTTAAACATAGAAACACCTACTGGTGTGTAGAAAATTTAAAAAACAGTTCACTAACTTCCACTACATTCCACATGCACTACATGCAAATAAAATTAGACCTTAAAACAAGAATTTGAAAAAAAAACAGAGATTCAAAAATGACCCCTAAATGAACCAGATACCTAATGGAAAGAAAAAAACTCAAAAGAAGAATAAAGAGGAACTTAACTGGGTGGGGAGGGTGTTGATAGAGACATACCATGCCAGAAATCCAGCCGGAAAGGAGGGGAGACAGAGATCCATAAGAGGCAGCGTGTGGGTTGTTCGCCGGAGCTACTCGTCGGGAGGAGGAAATGCCAGAGGTGTGGCAGGGATCTAGTTGAGACTTACTGGAAGGGGATGAGTTAGGCGGATTCCAGTGGTAGTGATAGGATGGGGGAGGTTGGTGAATGACAAGCACACGTGTGGGCAGTGTTGGATGGAGTTGGAGGGGAGGGTTGTTCGTTAGAGGCCATTGTGCAAAGTGGAGAGCGCTTGAGGTGAGGACAGAAGGAGGGGGGTCATTCTTTGTTGGGGAAGAAAGGGAGAGAGTGAGAGGTGGTACGAGAAACCCTAGAAATTAATGAAAATAAAAAAAAGAAACTAACTTAAAAAAAATATAATATTTATAATCATAATAACAAAAAATTTATTAGTTAAATAAAACTAAATTCTTAACCCTAAAATTAGAGGACTAATAATATTGATTATAACATTAATATTTGTAATAATGATAAGGACAATAATACCCAATAATAATGATAATATCCTAAAATAATAATAATATTATTATTATTAAAATAATTCATTAAATATTTGTCACACTTTCCTTATTTATTTTATTTTTATTTAATCAATCTTTTAATTTTATTTCTATATGATTATTTTATTCTTTTTAATTAATTGAACATCAGGCTGGCCATGCGGTGAGCCGGGTGAAGTTTCATGGTGACCCTAGCGAGGTCGTGCCTCTTCGACCGTGGTGTGCTGAACGTGGCCAAGGAAAAAATGTGTGTTTTTAAATAATAATTAAAAAAAATTAAGTAGGGGTTCAACCCGAACTACCAGATTCCCAGAAAAATTAATAAAATAAATATTGTAAAAATGCCGGGTGTGAAAATTCTCCCCACCATAGCGATTTCCTCCCCTGGAAATCCACAACTAAGATTGAACCCCAAAGTATAAAATGACACCTCCTTAAGGTTCAAAGATGACCACCACAAAAAAAAATATAAAAGATTCAAACACACTGTTATTAGAGAAAGTGACTTAAATGAAAACCTCAAGAAACCCATAAAATACTTTTTCATATGTTTCACCCTCACCAAAGAGCTAGAACACCTCTAGCTGATTGATCGAGGAATGAAACTCTCGCACCCACAGAAACTAACCTCCCTAACCGAAACACCTCAAGCACCATTAAACAGAAACCAAACCATTTGAGTAGAATGAATAAAGAATATCAAACCATATCCAAATAACACTCTTATCACCTACCTCCAAGTCATATCTAGGAATATAACCAAAAGGCCAACATGGGGTAGCCCGAAAGGGATCCCCATAATTAGAAACCTACCAACGCCTGAGAGGAGACTGGAAAACCAACATGTGGAGGCCTGAGTGGACTCCACACCATTATTAAAATGGACAATACTGATTCATTCAAGAGACATTTGTGCGAGACCCACCGTGGGTCTCCCCACCATTAGAACTAATAAAAGATACATAAACTTTGAAAATTTCCCGATGGTGACCAAACACCTCAACACAAAGGGAGGGGAGGGATGGCCCAACTACCAGGTCATCAAAACCATGACCTAAGACAAACCAACATCTCCACATTCTTAGATGAGAACTATTCAAATTTGGGACCTATTTACAAAAACAGATCCCATAAGTGTCGTTAGGTAGGGTCCTGCGCCCGGTGAGACACAACCACTAGGTTTTCAAGAAAACAAAATAACAAATCCTCCATATAACAAAGTGATAACACTTACATTATAATGGGCAAAAAATTAAAAACAGATTCCTCCCACCACTCTCTATATAACAAGAAAAACCAAAATAGGATAACAAAGATGGAGGTTTAAACTATTCCTATCTTCCATACTAAGGACACGAATTAGACCCAAGCCTTTCATGGCCCTAGGTTTTCCTTGACTATGAGCCAACATCACTCCAAGGCCTATGGAAGGAGCCCTAATGTTCGAAGCATCTACTACCTCATATTTAGGCATTAACGACTCTCAAATGGAGCTTCTCCTTTATTGGTTCCACATGAGACCACACCACAACCGAGACAACACCAACAAAAACAACACACCACGCCATCTAACTACTACCTCATGAAATATCCACTAAAACAGTGGTCTGGATGATGCAAATAAATCACCTCTTCACCTTAACCACGAAACATAATAAGGAAAGATTCACGGAAAACACCCCCCTTGAACAAAAAAATGGGAACTTCTTAAGAGGAGAACACACTCCTATGAAAACAAGGATTTCTAAAGGATTCTACGAATTCCACTCTTGCTCTTCCTAAAGATATCATGCAGCACGATGTCACATAAAATTATTATTGAAATCGATTAAATCACTACAATTCTTTCAGGACATCAGTCATCACTGATAACTTCGAACTGCCTTCACCCTTCCCCATTTGAATTCATTTCACTACTCTTAGGGGGGTCTTAAAACACAACGGTGTCAATCTTCATACCTGAAGACTTAGACAACTCCAATAGACCAAAACTCCCTTTTACACCCCTCAGGTCTGTCATCCCGCTGTGATAGGATCTACTTAACTCAAAAGGAAAAGGGATAGACTCAACACTATCAATGAAAAGGGAGAGTCCTTACTTTAATCAACTTGAGGGTGGACTAATGGCGAATTACACAGGGACGCACTTCAATCACATGGTAACATTTTTTAGTGGCGTATAGTAGTCATGAAAAAAAACCATGGACCAAATAAAACTATTCCAATGGACAAGAAATACCAAAAGAGAACACTAAATGTTTAGGGGAAACCACCGAAAGGTATTCTCAAAGTAGTTTTCAAAAGAAACCACTAACCACACTATTTCTCTCCAACATTCCAATAAGAATTAAAACTCAAGACACATATCAGTAAAAAAGTATTCTTAGCTTGAAAATCCTCACATCCAAAATTTCCAAAACACAAGGATACACCAGACAATGACCTATTATTAAAACACCAAATTTTCTTTTAAAAAACTTTTTTGAAAATGAACGAAGATGGTGGGTTACACAAAACCCAATGATCACCTAGGGGTCCCACACATGCTTGTTCCAATGTCACACCGGCACCCACCTCATGTCCATATCGGAACTCATCAGCTTACACCATTAACCATTACAATTTCAATATATACCCATGCTTGTGGCTGACCAAGAGAACACCAAGGATCAAAACCAGACCCTTCCATTTGTTTTTCAAAACCAAAACATCAACCACACATTTTAAAACCTCACACATAAATTCCGTTTTAATGTTCTAATTTTCAAAAATATTTCCAAGACCCAATATTTTTAACATAAAAACCATATGTCAAAAAATTGAAAACAAAGAGACCAGGAATTACGCCAGAGGAAACTTGTGTCAGTGGGTGATTGGGACATATGGTTGGCGGCCATATACCAATCACGCCACCCGCATGGAGAGCATTCTAGGACAACGTCCCCTGCTCCACACAGCTTTCTAGACCCTAAGAGATCCTTAGGACCACTGACCCCACTCCCTTTTCATTTACCCGAAACATGATTAACCAAAAAGACCCAGGACTTAGGGAAATCTCAAATTACCATGGTAACTTGAGTCCCTCAATGAGGTGTGCGGCCAAGCACCTTGCTTGTAGCTAGAATGTCGAGTTCTGACACCATTAACTTTGTGCAACCCTAACTCTATCCCAAAACAACATGACCCAAGAGATCAAACTTGCTCTAATACCATTTTGTCATGAACCCATCCAGGTTGCCATCCAACCCGGTGCCCAACCCAGTCCACGGAAATACCCAAAGGGAATTTTTGATCTCTATAGGTGGGAATAAGTGACCAAGTATCAAAATTAAATCCTTGGGAACTATTTACCCAAAACAAGAGACATAAAAACAAACAACGAATAAATAAATAGAATTTGGAAAAATATAACCAAAGAAGACATTAACATTAGATCAAATTTATAGTTTACAACCTAACCCAAAACTCAAAGAAGACTAAAATGAAGAAAAAACTGAAACATCTACCCAAAACTTCATGCTACATGAAGAACAAGATACTCAAGATACAAACACCAACCTGCATGATAAGACCCTCAAAAACACAAACCACCATCACTGAGCACGATGCCATCACCTGAAATATAAAATGAACAAAAACTACATACACCTAGTGGTGTATATAGGTTGTGATCCAAGAGCCCTATAGGATGTAACCGAAAGAAAAGATTCCACACATATATATTAAACGAAAAATACACTTGTAGGTTTAATAAAAGATGGGACAAAAAATATTGAACACTTTAACAGAATAGTATCGATAAAAATAGCTTCAAAGAAGACAACTTAAATTGAGATTAAACCCTTAGCTTTACAAAAACCCAAACCTTTAAGAAAAAACCGAATACTTTAATAAAAAACCAAACCATTACGAAAAAACAAAGTTACACTATATACCGATGGTGAGTATAATGTAGATTTGGAGCACAAAAAGTGGGAGAGTCCCTATAGGTAGTAGCAACCTGTGGGACCCTAGAACGACGTGTCATAATGAAACATGGCTTAGAAACCACAACCCTAAAAAAACTTGGCATTGAAACCATGACCCTCGATAACCGTGGATTAGAAACCCCCACCCTCAGTATTCTTGGCTTAAAAACCACAACCCTAAATTATTCATAGGTTTAGTTAGTATTGAAATCATCAATCCTACTAGTGGAACAGGGCCGGAGCCACCTTCAGAACACTATCCCACTAGTCCAAGTTCCCCACCTAGTACCCATGCTTCACATTAGTGCATAAAAGGTTAAAATACATGTCAACTATCACATTCAGGTAAATAAAACCAATGAGGCACTATCCATACATTATACCACACTATCACACACACAGATTCCACTTTGAAATAATACACACACCAAAAACGTTTTGAAAATCAATATGAATCATTTTAAAAATCAAATAAACCAACTGTAGAATTAAAAAGAAACCATTTCAAGATTGAGCACACCACTAGAAAATTTCTTAAACAACTCATTTTCATTTTTCAAATCCCTTTTAAATCTCCTATTATACTTTCCACATAAGGCATAAAATGCTTTCGAGAAACACCCCAATATGATATATTCAAAACATAAGCATTTTAATTTAGAAAATTCACCTCATCATATATGTATGACAAACACATCCAAAATATATTTTCTCACAACAAAATCAAACCATAAGACATTTTTAAGCACACAAGAAATCCAAACCAACACAACAAATTTCAAAATCACCATTTACACACCCAAAACTTATTTCAACACCATATGCACTTAAAATGAAGTTCAAAAGTGTGACATGCTCTATATAAATTTTTTGAAAAAACTACTACTCCATTTATATAAAACTTTTTCACCTTTCGTGAAACTCAACAAACCATAAATAAAAATTTATAATATATTTTAAAAATTAATCACTTAGCTTTACCCACTCAACACACACAACACCTTCACTTAGGACCAAACACACCCAAAGCATTGTAAAAAACACAGTTACCACCACTTGAAATGATTAAAAAACAACTAAAAAATTTATTTAAATGAAAATAATTGAATAAATATAAATTTCAAGAACCCCCAATACCATACACGCATGATACTAAACAAATCCAACACATGATAAACTTCAACCAAACCAAATTTACACCAAAAAAATAAATTAAAGAAAATGAAAAATTAATTAGACAATAAAATTAATTCATTAAATATTATTTAAATTAAGAACCACCTACCGGTGTGTAGAAACTTCACAACATAATCTGTATATTTTCACTACATGCCACAATTACCACAAGAAAATTAAATTGGACCATAAAATAAGGATTCCAAGAAAAAAGATATTAAAAAATGACCCCTAAAAAAACCACACACCTATTGGAAGGAACAAAACTCAAAGGATGAATAAAGAGGAACATAGCCAGTTGGGGGGGGGGGTGTTGCTGGAGATGCTCCGTGATAGAAATCCGACCAAAATAGAGGGGCTAAGCAAGTCCGGGTGAGGTAGTGGGTGGTATGGTTCAGGTTGAGGTAGCGGGATGACCCGCAAGTGGTACAAGGGAAGTTGGGAATCACACAGGTGGTTCACCAGAGCTACTCAATGGGAGATGGAAATGCCAGAGGTGTGGGAGGACATCGACCAGGACATTCCAGAAGAGGAGGAGGCCAGCAGATGGCGGAAGTTGTGATAGGAGTGGGGAGGCTGGTGAATGATGTGAATAGGTGAGAGCTGCACGGGACGAGATCTGGGGGGAAGGGTCGCTCGCTAGAGGCGGCTGCGCACGGTGGAGGGTGCGCTAGGTGAGGTCCATAGGAGGGGTCGGGGGGTCACCCTTCGTGGGGGAATAAATGGATAGAGTGAGGGAGGGTAAAAGAAACCCTAGATAAAATAGAAAATAAAAATAAAATAAAAATAAAACTAACTTAAAACAATTATAATACTTATAATGATGATAACAACAATATTATTAGTTTAATAAAACTAAATTCTTTAACCCTAAAATTATAATATTAATAATATTGATGATATCATTAAAATTAGTAATAATGGAAAGAACCATAATAATAATCAATAATAATAATAATATCCTCAATTTATGTTAATAATATTATTAAAACAATTCATTAAATTTTTATCACACTTTCCTTAGTTTATTTTATTATTATTTCACCCATCTTTTAATTTTATTTCTCTATTATTAGCTCATTATTTTTAATTAATTGAACATCGGGCAGGCCATTCAGTGAACCAGGAAAAGTTGCGTGGTGACCCAGGCAAGACTGAGTGTCTTTGACCATGGTGAACTAAATGCTTTCAATGCCCAAATGTCTATTTTTAAATATGAACCCAAAAATTTTTTAATCAGGATTAAACCCAAACTACCTGATTCCAATATAATTTCATAAAATAAATAATGTAAAAAATTACGGGTGTGACAATTCTCCCCACAAGAGCACTTTCCAGCCCCGAAAATCCAAAACTAATATTGAACCTTAAAGTAGAAAATGACACCACTTAAGGTTGAAAGAGGATCCCCATAAACCACATGATAAAAGAGGAAAACACATTATTCTTAGAGAATGTGACTTAAATGACAAACTCAAGAAACCCATAAAAGACATTCCACTATGTGTTGCACACCCCAAAGAGCTAGAACCCCTCCAGTTAACTGATCAAGGAAAGGAACTATCACACCCATGAAAACTAACTTCACTAACCAAGATACCTCAAGTATCATTAAACAAAAACCACACCGTTTGACTATAATGAACAAACAAGATCAAACCACATCCAAACAACACTCTTACCACCTAACACCAAGTCATCTCTAAGAAAAAACCAAAACACCGACATGGGGAAGCCCAAAAGGGATCCCCACCATTGAAATCCTACCAAAACCCGAGACGATATTGGAAAACCGACACAAGAGGCCCGGACAGACTCCCGACCATTATGAAAAATGCCAACACCAATTAATTCCAAAGACATTTTTTTGATACCCACCGTGGGTCTCCCCACCATTAGAACATATAGAAGATACAAAATTGTCAAAAATTTCCTGATGGGGACCAAACACCGTACCCCAAGGGGAGGGGTGGGTAGGGCCCAACTATAGGGGCGTCAAAACAACGAACCAAGAAAAACCAACATCTCCTCATCCTTGGATGAGTGCTATTAAAATTTGAGACTGATTTACCTAAATAGACACCATAATAGTCATTATATAGGGGCCCACGCTCGTTGAGACACAACCACTGGGTTTCCAACAATTCAAAATAAGAAAGCCTCCACATACCCAAGTGAGAAACCTTAAATTCAAATGGGCCAAAACGTGGAAATGGGGTCCTCCCGCAACTCTACATAGAAAAAGAACCGCCAAAATATGATAACATCACAGGAGGTTTAAACTATTCCTATCTTCCCCACTAAGGATAGGAATTTAAACCAGGCCATTCACGACCCTGGGTTTTCCCTGACTACATGCCAACTTCACTTCGAGGCCTATGGTTGGATCCCTGATATTTAAAGCATCTCCTACCTTACAGTGAAGCATTAAAGACCGAAAAACAGAGTTTCTACTTTCCTAGTGCAACACGCAACAACACTATAATTGAGATAACACCCACAAAAACAACACACCAGGACATCCAACTACTCCCTAATGGAATATCCTCCAAAAAATGGGAATATATTATTAACATGAATAACCTCTTCACCTTAACCATGAAACATAATAAGAAAAGACACACGAAAAATACTCCCCAATGACCAAAAAAATTAGAACTCCTTAAGAGGAGGACACAATCCTATGAAAACAAGTATTTTTTAAGGATTATATGAAATCCATCGTTGAACTTCAAATATAATTCAAACTGCAAGAAATAAAGAAACAATTCTTTCAGTGGATGAAAGAACTGCAAGAATTTTAGGACATCGGTCAACACCTATAACTCTGAACTACCTTCACCCTTCCCCACAGGAATTCCTTTCACCATTCCCATGGGGGACTTCAAACACAACAGTGTCAAACTTCATTCCCGAAAAGTCAAACATCTCAAAGAGACCAAAACTCCCTTCCACTCCCCTTGCATCTGTCATCCCTCTAGGATAGGATCCACTTAACCAGAAAATAAAAGGGTTAGACTTAGCACTATGATTCAAAAGTGGGATTCCTTACATCAATCATTGGGAGGGATGACCAATGGATAATTTCTCGTGGCCGCACTTCAATCACATGTTAATGATTTTGGGGGGTGTACAAAAGTCATGAAAGAAAACCCTGAACCCAATAAAACTTGTCCAATGGCCAAGACATGCCCAAAGAGAACACTGAACGTGTAGGGGAACCACTGAAAGGGCCCCCCAAAGCACTTTTCAAAAGAAACCACTAACCACATGATTTCACACCAACTTACGAATAATAATTCAAATTCAAGACATAGATTAGTCAAAAAGGATTCTCTACTCGAAACGCCTCACATCCAACATTTCCAAAACACAGGGAAACACAACACAATCATAGTTATTAAGAAACCAAATTTTCATTTAACAAAACTTCTTGAAAATGAATGAAGATAGTGGGTTGCACGAACACCAATGGTGTCCTAGGTGTTCCACACATGCATGTTCTCATGCCACACCGACACCCACCACATGCCCATCTAGGAACTCATCTTCTCATAGCATTAACCATTACCCTTTTCATATAAACCCTGCATGTGGTTTCCCAAGAAGACACCAAGGATCAAAACCTGACCCTCCCATTATTTTTTGAAAACCAAAGCATTAAACCACTCCTTTTCAAACCTAACACATCATTTTCTTTTTATAGCACTTCATTTCAAACAAAATTCCAAAATATAATAATTTTTACTCAAAAATAATATTTCCACGAATCCAAAATAAAGAGATGAGGAATGATGCAAGAGGAAACCAGTGCCAGCGGTTGATTGGGACATATAGTTGGAGGCCTTATGCCAATCATGCCACCACCACAGAGAGTTTTCTAGGAAACTTTTCTCGGCTCCACACAACATTCCAGACCCTATGAGCTTATTGGGACCACTAAACCCACTCCCTTTTCATTTCCCCTAAAGAGTATTGACAAAAAAACCAAAGACTCAGAAATACATCAACTTACCATGGTAACTCGAGTCCCTCCATGAGGTGTGCTGGATAAAAAACTTTCTCATAGCTTGAATGTCGAGTTCTGAAACCCTTAAAATTGGCATACCCTCACTATATTGCAAAAAAAAAAACATGAACCAAGAGAGAAAACCTGCTCTGATACCAATTTTTCACAAACCAAGCTGAGTCGCCATCTGACCCGATGCCTGACCCGGTCAGCGGAAAGACCCGAATGGTGTTCTTGATCCCTATGGGATGAACCCAATGCTTAGGTATCAAAATTAAATTCTTGGTAATGGTTTACCTGAAACAAGAGACATAAAAACAACCAAAAAATAAATAAATAGATGTTTGAAAAATAGAACCAAACAATCCCCTAACATTAGAATAAATTTAATGTTTATAACCTTACCCAAAACTCAATGAAGACTACAATAAAGAGAAAACTGAAACATCTACCTGATCCTTCATGAAACATGAAGAACCACATCCTCAAGCCACAAACACCAACCTTCATGAAAAGGCCATCAATAACCTGAACCACCATCGCTGAGCACAATGTATCAACTTGAAATACACAAGGAAGAAAACTACATACACCCCGAGGTGTATGTAGGGTGTGATCCAATATCCCAATAGGATTTCACAGAAAGAAAATATCCTACTTATAAATATTAATTTACAAATACAACTGTAGGTTTAATAAATGAGGTGACACAAAATCATGAACACTATAAAGAAACTGTCTCAATAAAAACAAATTCACTGAAAACAACTTAAATTAAGACTAAACTCTTATGTTTAAGAAAAACCAAACCTTTTAGAAAAACCAAAACCTTTAGAAAAAACCAAAGCTTTATGAAAAAACCAAACCTTTAAGAAAACCCAAAGTTTCACCATATGCTGAATGTGGGTGTAATGTAGTCTAAGAGCACAAAAAGTGGGATAGGCCCTATAGGTACTAGAAATTAGTGGGATCCAAGAACGTCCTGTCTCAGTGAAACATGGATTATAAACCACTAACCTCAGAAAATGTGTTTAGAAACCATTACCCTCAGTAACCATGTCATAGAAACCATGAACCTTAGTAATCGTGGCTATGAAACCACGACACTCATTCATTCATATGTTTAGTTAGTGTTTCAATCATAAATAATGCTAGTGGAATCAGGTCGAAGCCACCTCTGAAATACCAGACCACCAGTCCTAGTTCCCCAACTAGTACACAAGCTTCAAATTTGTGCTCAAGAGGTTCAAAATCCATGACACATATCATATTCTGGTAAACATAACAAAAGAGGAACTTCCCATACCATATTCCATAATTTCACACACACAAATTTGACTTTGAAATAATACGCACACCAAAATCTTTTGGAAATTCAATCTGCATCGTTTAGAAAATCAAATAAACCAACTGAAGAATTAAAAAGAAACCATTTTAGGATTAATCACACCACTATAGGATTTATTAAACAACTCATTTTCATTTTTCAAATCCCTTTGAAATCTCTTCTCACACTTTCCACATAAGACATGAAACACTTTCCAGAAACACCCTAATATAGCATATAAAAGACATAACTATTTTCCTTTAGAAAACTCAACTCATCATATATGTATCTCAAAAACTTCCAAAATATATTTTTTCTCCACAAAATCAAACAATAAGACATGATTAAGCACACAAGAAATCCAATCCAACACTAAACATATCAAAATCACCATTTACACACTCAAAACGTATTTCAACACCAAACACACTGAAAATAAATTTAAAAAGTGTGACATGATCCATATATGTTTTTTGGAAAAACTCTTACTCTATTTATAGAACAGATTTTCACTGTTCATGAAACTCAAAAAACCATAAATAATTTTTTTTAAGATTGTTTAAAAAGAAATCACATAGATTTATCCACTTAACCCACACAACACCTTCACTTATGACCAAACACACCGAACACCATGTCAAAAAATGAAGTTCACACCACTTGTATAGATTAACAACCAACTACACAATTTTTTTAAATGCTTACAATTGACTAAATATATATTTCCTGAAAAATGCCCCCATACCATACAAGCATGCTACTAAACATATCCAACGCATGAAAAACTAAAAGAAACAAAATTTTCACCAAATAAATAAATTTAAGAACATGAAAAATAAATTAAACAAGAAAGTTAATTCATTAAAATATATTTAAACATGGAACCACCTACCAGTGTGTAACAGCTTCAAAAAATAAGCTGCAGACTTCCACCACATGCCACACGCACCACAAGAAAACTAAATTGATCCTTAAAACAAGAATTTGAACAAAACAAAATATTAAAAATTGACCCCTAAACTAACCTCATACCTACTGGAAGGAACAAAACACAAAGGAATAATAAAGAGTAACATAACAAGATGGGGGGGGGGGGTCTTCGGAGATGCACCATGTTGGAAATATGACTGGAAAAGAGGGGATATATAGGTCTGGGTGAGGCAACAACTGGCGTGGTTTAGGGCGAGGTGGAGGGACAACCCACAGGTCGTGCAAGTGAAGTGGGGCGATGTGCGGGTGGTTCCCCGGAGCTGGTCGCCAGGAAGAGGAAACACCCGAGGTGTGGGAGGGAACCAGCCAAGATTTTTTGGAAGAGGAAGAGGTTGGCAGATGAGAGTGGGGAGGCCGGCCAATAACATGCAAAGGTGAGGGAGGCGCTGGAGGAGAGCCAGAGGGGAGGGTCATTCGTTGGAGTCCATTGTGTAAGGTGGAGGGTGCGTGAGGTGAGGTCCGTAGAAGGGCGGTCACAATTTGTGGGGGAAGGGAGAGAGTGAGATAGTGTAAAAAACCCTAGAAATAAAATAAAAATGAAACTAACTTAAAAAATTATAATATTTATAATAATAATAAAAACAATTTTATTAGTTTAATAAAAAAATTATTAACCATAAAATTATAGGATTAATAATATTGATGATAATATTAATATTAATCATATAGATAATAATAATAATAATACTCACTAATAATAATTATATCCTCAAATAATAATAATAATATTATTATTAAAATAGTTCATTAATTTTTTATCACACTTTACTTCTTTTATTTTATTTTTATTTCATCAATATTTAAATTTTATTTCTTTATCATTAGATCGTTCTTTTTAATTAATTGAACTTTGGGTAGGCCATGCGGTGAACTGGGGGAAGTTGCACGATGACCTGGGTGAGGCCTCACTACTTCGACCGCTGTGTGATAATTGATGTCAAGGCCAAAATGTGAATTTTAAAATAAGAACTAAAAAATATTTATGTCAAACTTTAACCTGAACTACCTGATGCCTATAAAATTTAAGAAAATAAATAATTTAAAAATTACAGGTGTGACATACATGACCAATCATATAGGAATTAACTGAAAAAATGATGAAGTAAAGTTCAAGTATCTCACTAATGAGGTCTTATCAAGCCCACAAACTATTCTTCATAGTTTCTCTAGACACTATCTCCCAAACATAGAGACCCCTTTCATTTACATGTAATTTCATGCATGTAGTAAGTTTTCACATGATGTGTATTTGTATAGTAAGTGGGAATATAATCTTAGCATAATATTCTATAACCCTTAGCAACTCATGGAGTCAATATCTGGATATATATAATAGTGTGATGTCAAAATGATTAATTTACTATCAATTTTAGCATTTTCAGTAAAAGAGTAGGTGCAACCATATCTCCAAAACATGTTATATCTTATTAGGAAAATGATTATACCAGAGGATCATGAAACATTATTTTGTCTCATCATGGAATCCTATACTCTCCCAAGGATAACCGTGCTTGGAAAAAATAGATCTTACTAGTCATTAAAACGTTTTATATATATTTTCCCTCAAGGCCCACCATTACATATAACGACACATCAAAATCCATCCAGTTAGGGATGAATGTGTGAAATTTTTGAAAACATATATTCAAATACATAGTTTCAATTATTACAAATCAAGGAATATCATATCTTGAACCACCATAGTCTACCTACAATTGACCATTTTCATGGTTCAACATTTCTCAACATGATTAATGATAAAAAATCCACACATCACTAAAATCAAAACACAACATATAAATTAATGATTATGAAAACTCATGATGTTATTATATTCCATTTTAATGGCATCTACAATCAACATGAATACAAAAATCCATTTCTAATATCAAATCTTATAACTTTAGTAAGAAATAACACATTAAAATCCCCCAATCATATCTCACTTTAGAATCCAATGTTATTTTCATATCCTTTACTCAGTAAACTAATCTATTTTCCTATTTAATGTACCCATTCCATCTTACTCTTACCAGTACTCACCTTACTATAGGCAGAATTTATCCCCTCATACTTGGGGTTAACTCTCTATTCTACAATGTTAACTATTCCATTTTAATTCCTATTTCTCTTACTTGAAAATGTTAATTTATATAGTAACATGAACCTGTTTACACCATGGGATTTTAAAAATCACCACAAACCCATTTTAACAAACCATAAACTCAATACATGACTTTATGTGGAATTTTTTTCATTAATCACAATGAATTCCCCATTATTTCTTAATTATAGTCATATTTAACCATAATAATGACTATATTATTATTCAATAATTGTCCATAATTCATATAGATATTTCCATAACAAATACATAATTTTTAACATTGTTTACCTCAATTAAAACCTTAAGATGAAATTAATTATTCACATTTATCATTAAATAAATAATAAAAAAATCACTTCCCAAAAATTAGACCAATTTCCATGCCTAGTAATAATTATTTTTAGAATGGATAAAGTATTCGAGAGTGGATATCCAAGTTAGATCTCAGTTTGATCATCTGTCATTAGATCCGATCAAGGTGTTAAAAGTGTCAACGTAGGTTGGGAATTAGTTTTGAGGGTTGTACTAAGCTTTGGGGATATAACTCTATAACTGAATGAAGACTATGTTGTGGCATAGGGAATCACTGTGTGGTGAGGGGTTTCATATGGGTCTAATTTATTAGGGATGATTGAGGATCATTCCATATCCTAAGGGAACCAAAACATGATGGATTACTGGAAAATCTAATATATGTGTAAATCAAGACTCTCAGAATAAATGAATCAGAAAATTCTTGAATTCCACTATGATACATTAGTTTCTCAAAATGATATGTAAGGTTCAATCTAAATTTGTAATGAGTTTCTAAGAGTTGATACTAGTGTACCTATGGAAAATAAAATACATAAGAATTTACATATGGAAAAGGAAACATGTAAGGGTAAAACTCTCATGTGTAAGGGTACATAACTCACTCAGAAAAATTGGTAAGTTCCTTATATGTAAGGGTCATGCTGTGAAGAATAAGGGTTAACCTATTTCATACAAAGTTTATCCTATGATATGTTATAGGTTAAATCTTTGATAAATAAGGGTTATCTAATTATATTTAATGGTTAACTATGGGTCACCCAATGATAAGTATGGGTTAACTCTATGATTCATAAGGACTGATAAATAAGGGTTACATGAGTTAGGTCAGAAAAATGGTAAATCACTTGATACATATGGTTCATTCTAATATATAAGGGTTATTAAAATGATAAAGTATATGATATGCAAGTTTTAATCTGGATGATACATAAGGGTTGATCTAAGTGATACATAAGGTTTGATCCTGATGATATGTAAGGGTTTATTGAGATGATACATATGGTTAGATATATATATATATATATATATATTTTAAAATTGAGTGTAATGGAATAGAGGGGGAATCATGATGTGAGAAAAGTGTCTACACCATGATGTGAATCGTGCCATGAGTGGTGTCTAGAAAAATGAATCTTTTTGTGAACCAAGTCTTCATGTCATGATGCTTGTTATTTCCTTTTTTTAAAATAATTAATTAATAGGTTAAATTAAATAAAAAAATTATGTTTTCTTTGTTCCATTAATTACATGGAGTATCTTAGAGAAAGGATAACTAACCATGGGTTTCTATTATAGGTTTCTATCACCAATCCATTTTTTCTATATGTTATTCCCTAAATAAAGAGTTTTTTATGGATCACCAAATTTTTAAGATTATGGTTGGATTGACTAGAGTCTCTCAACATGTGTAGTCATGGTAACTCTCGGTAGGTGGTGAATAAATATTTATTGTTATATATACATGATATGTGTCATGTGATAAATAAAAAAGTGTATGTTTATGAGTGTAATTGGGAATATAACCACTTATAGTTTACATTGTTTGTAAGAGATAACTATGGTTAGTCTGATATGTAAAATTTTATTTGTTTCATGGTAGGGATTCACATACATATTGGTGTGGTTTGGGAGTTTGGTTGACATGATGCTGCATGTTTTGGATAAGATATCTTAGGATGTGGTGATTAATGTGTCTCCACTAGACTGTAAAGGGTGAAACCCATGTAGATGTGGATTTTTTTCCCTAAGAATTGGGTGAAATGGTTCATCAATTTCATGTTCATGATTGGACCATTTCCATGAGTAGTGATTAAGGTTCACTATGTTGTGTCCAATGGTTGTTGGTGATTTTTTCTCACATATGTCTAAGGATATTAGGGTCATGTTCACATATAAAATTACCCATAAGGTAGTTTTGACCAATTTTTATAAGCAAAAAACTCTTTAGATTGACTGTATTAGGGGAAATTCTATTAACCATCATTGTGGAAGAGGGATACAACATAGGTTGACATAAAATCTTGATGGTTATTGAGAACTCTAGATGTGAATATGAATCTTTCTATACATATAGATATTTTGGGGCCAATGATCCAATTTTGGTAAAGGATGATAATCTCTATGACTTTTGTTTTTTTGGAAAGTTGAGTTGGTGGTTGGTAAAGGGTACAAATTACCATGGGAATTTTGATATGGCTATGAATATTACACTAGGGTTACAGGGTTGAATCATGTTAGTTATGTAGTTATGGGTTGGTGTCTTGTGACATGTGATCTGAAATTGGTTGGAAATCAGAGGAAACTTTTAGTATCAAAAACTATGGATGAATTGTTCCACTATGGTAGTGGATAAGGAATATAAAGTCCCAATCATGGATTTTATATAATGAGTGGATTTAGATTATTAGTATGCTTTGGTTTCTATTTAGTTCCATTTTCAAAAACTTGTATATGTACAGACATTATCTAAGGACACTCATGGTGTTTTATTACTAAGTTTATACCCACACCCTCTATGAAACCTCTTGGATTTGTGTAGAATTTATGGTTCATCAAATAGGTATGCATTCTATCTCATTATTAATAGTTTAGTGTAGATTAAAATACTGATGGTTCATAGTCTAAATTTTTTGTTTTTCTAATGGGACGAGTTGTGTTTTGATTTCATTTTGATAGATTATTTTTGTTACTGTTGTGAATATATGAACGTGATTGGACCATGGGAAAAAATATTATTTTTGTATTATTTTCATGATATTGATGATTTTTACTACACTTATCATATGTATGAGTTATCTTTTTTTTTATATTTTAGTGTCTCTTCAACTATTGTTGTGTTATAATTATTATTTAACATTAGAGGGTATAATATCTCCATATGTCACCCCTAAGGACCTAATTTATAGTTTATAGCACCTAGTATAATTGGAGGTGAACCTAATTTCTAGTAGTGATTTGATCCACTTACTATAGAGTGTGTTGTTCTAGGATGTTATAATGTGGTATTAGAGTAGGTTGATGAAAAATGAGACCAATTTTTTTCTTTTTCGACTACAGTTGAAATAGGATTAGGAATATGTTAGAAGGTTGGAAATATTTAATGTTGTGTGATTTTCTGGTATAATTATGGGTTGAATTAAAATTTAAATGGTAAACTGATATTGGTTTTTGGATTTCATAGTTATAGTTGAGTAATATGATTATTATAAATGGGTATTTAATTTTATTGATTATTTTTTTCAATATATTGACCATTAAAGGTAATAGGTGGTACTCAATCACCATTTTAGACATGTATGTCTCACATTGTATGTGTGTTCCTAAATGTGATTTCAATTTTGGGTTTTGAACAAAAAGAGGTTTGGATGTTTAATGTATTAGTAACAACCAATATTATGTTTACCTATATAAGTTATTAGTGAAATTTTACTCTACCATACTATATATATGATTCCTGATGTTATCAAGTAAGTGTATCCTTTGTGTTTATGGAATGTGTGGTATATAAACATAAGACAGGTATATGGGGATGTAATTCTAATTGGTATGATACTTGGGTGTCATAGGAAAGTGTAGGGAAAATTGGTTCAAATTATATATTATAGATTCATCTATTTGTGATACTTATTCAATTATATTTATATTGATTATGATATTTATTCTCAATAATATGACACCTAGACATAGTTTTTTAGAACATCAAGTGTGTGGAGATATGGTTCCACAAAGGCATACATTGGATGAGGCCATTGAGTTTAAAGGTGAGCATGAGCCACATGTATTGGTTTTGAGATTGGTAGGATAGCCACATCAGCTAGAGGAGTTAAGCAAGTAGTTGGATGATAAAATTTGTGTGAGTTTAGTGTAACATATATATAGTGTTCACCTGGGAGCTCAGGTCACTATATCACCCATGGAAAACTGACACTAGAGTTTTAGTCACAATATCCTATTTTTAGGGAGAGAGTAGAATAATGGAAGTGGGGTACTGAATTCAATAGTGCAGAAAACGTTTTTAACGTCACTATTTTTTACGTCAGTTATAAAATAACCGACGAGAAAAATATGGAGAGTAAATTTTTTACGTCGATTATTTTAATAACAGACGTATAAAATCCCGCGTGTTCATTTTTTATGTCGGTTATAAATTAACCGACGTAAAAAAACAAAATCACAGAATTTTTTACATCGGTTATTCGATAGCCGATGTAAAAAACATCGTATCTTTCAATTTGTTATGTCGTTTATAAAATAACCGACATAAAAAAGGTGGCATCTGAGGCCTTTTTGATGTCAGTTCTTTGAGAACAGAAATAACAACCTAACCAATATAATTTTTAACGTCAGTTATATTATAACTGACTTAAAAAACCAACACCCAGTAGTTTTTACGTCGGTTATTTTATAACAGACGTAAAAACTATGGTTTCTGATCTGTTTTTTATGTCGGTTGTCGAATAACCGATGTAAAAAACCAACACATGGCTTTTTTTACGTCAGTTATAAAATAATCGACGTAAAAAATGTGGTATCTGATAAATTTATAACATTGGTTATTATAATAACTAACGTTATAAATGTAATAAAAATAGTTTATAACGTTGGTTATTAAATAACTGACGTTAAAAAACATTTAGAAAATTAACACGCCCCATGGATTGTAATTTATGAATTTTTGATCGACAAACCGAGGACTCGTCTCTCTCGCGTGGAAAACCCTAATATAATCTTTAATCTAGTTTTGTTAAACTCATTTTCCATCATCGTTTATCATCTTTACACTCCTCATGATCTATCATATCTACTCGCAAAACTCAGGTAATCCTCCCATGACTTTATTTTGTTCGTTTTTTCCCGGATAGTCTATATTTATGTTTTGTGATTTTTTTGTTAAAACTCGGTAGGATTTTGCTATTTTGAACCCTCTTTCCTCGTTTTTCCATCATCATATTATTTATTATCACCAGATCTATCAGATAGACTCGCAATATTCACGTAAACCTCACCTACTTCTATTTCATTTGTTTTGGTTTTGTAGATGTCCAACATTTATTGTAATTTTTTTGTCATTGACAACTAATGATCTCATTCACCTATATTACTGCAATTTATATGTAAACCATTGTGATACACCCATTCTGTGTACAAGTGTGATTTATTTTATACGTATATATGGAAATTCATGGTGGAATGTTTGTTTTGGATCCTTGGTTGTATGTATTTTGGGTATCACTTTTTGTTGTTCCATAATCTATTTACGTCGCTTATTTTCGTGGACTATTATAAGTCTTTATATGCTATTAAAACCCGATTCACTACACAATAGATCATTTTAGACGAGTATGAGATACAGTTCATGGTTCTCATTTTGAATAATAGCATTATACCAAAACTAGTAGCTCGAGGTTAAGATCCCTTGATATGCCAAAACTAGTAGCTTGAGTTTAAAATCCCATGGTTCTGGGGGTATTTCAAGAGGGTTGGTGGCTGTCGAGGGGGTTGGGGGCTGTCTAGAGGGTTAGGGGTTGTTCAGGGTTTCCATGGAGGTGTGTGTGTGTGTGTGGGGGGGGGGGGGGTCCAAGGGAGTGGGGGTGTTGAAGGGGGTGGGGGCTATCCAAGGGGATGGGTGGGTGGGTGGGGGGGGGGGGGGGTCCAGAGGGTTGGGGGTGTCCAAGGGGGTAGGGGTGGTGTCCAGGATGGGTGTGTGTGTGTGTGGGGGGGAGGGGGGTGATGTCTAGAGGGGTGGGGGTATGTCCAGGGGGTGTGGGGATTTCCAGAGGGGTGGGGGGCTGTCCAAGGGGGTGGTGGTGTCCAGGGGGGTGTCCAAGGGGGTGGGGGGTTGTATTCAGAGGGTTCGGGTGGCCGTCCAAAGGGTTGGGGGTGTCCAGGGTTTCCATGGAGGTGTGTGTGTGGGGGTGGGGGGGGGGGGGTAGTCCAGGGGTGTGTGGGGGGGGGGGGTCCAGGGGTGGGGGTGTCCAAAGGGGTGGGGGGATGTCCAAGGGGGTGGGTGGGTGGGTGGGTGGGGGTGGGGTGTCCAAGGGGGTGGGGGCCTGTCCAGAGGGTTTTAGGGTTTGTCCGGGGGTGGGGGGATGTCCAGAGGGTTGGGGGGTGTCCAAGGGGGTAGGGGGTGGTGGATAAGAGGGGTGAGGGTGCTGTCTATAGGGGTGGGGGGATGTTCAGGGGGTTGGGGGCAGTCCAGAGGGGTGGGGGCTGTCCAAGGGGGTGGTGGTGTCCAGGGGGTGTCCAAGGGGGTGGGGGTGGGGGTGGTGTTCAGAGGGTTCGAGGGGTTGTCCAGAGGGTTGGGGGGTGTCATGTGTGTCCATGTAGGTGGGGGGGGGAGTCCAGGGATGTGTGTGTCTGTTTGTGTGTGTGTGGGGGGGGGGGTCCAAGGGGGGTGGGGGTGTCTAAGGGTGTAACACCCCAAGCTTTCGCAGTACACTTCTCTTTGAATAATACAATAGCGTGTGTTATACGCAACTTCGAGTTCTAACACACCACAACCAATCATACTAGACATTAAGAATAGTAATACCCACTTTTTGAAATTTCATACATTTTAACTTTCAAAATGAACTTCATTTTTGGATTCTTAATATCGAAATTAGATTAGGGTGAATTTTTGGTACTTTTTTGAAAACTTTCATATTTTGATGAATAGTGAAAATTACTAAATTTTAATTAAAAACTACTTTTTTAATCGAAATAATTAATAGTGATAAATTATGAATTTGAGTGGTTTTAAATTATATTTAGAATATAGTTTTACCATTTAACATAATTTTTGTAACACCCCAAGATTTCATAGTGTGTTATTTCTTCAAAATAATTCAATAACTTGCACTACACGCAACACCAAGTTCAATCACACCTTGACTTAAAAAAAAGCCATTAAAAGAGGTCATGAATATTATTAACTAAATTTTAAACTTTATATAATCCTTATAATTTTAGAATCCATATTATGAGTTTCTTAGTCATAATGCAAGAACAGATTCATTTTCAGTATTGCACTTTTATCAACTTTTAATAGTGAAAATTTTTAAATACAATATTTTAATCTTTTTGACTCAATGAAGACATCAAAAAAATTTAAAATGAAACATCCCAAGCTTCCACGGTATGCTTTCCTTTGAATAAAACAGTAGCGTGTGTTGTACGCAACTTCGAGTTTTAACACACACCACAACCGATCAAACTAGCCGTTATGAATAGTAATACCTACTTTTTAAAATTATATATATTTTATATTTCAAAATGGACTTCATTTTTGGATTCGGAATATCTAATTTAGCCTAAGGTGAAATTTTGGTACTTTTCGGATAACTTTCATATTTTGATGAATAGTGAAAATTACTAAATTTTAATTAAAAACAACTTTTTTAATCAAAATAATTAATAGTGATAAATTATGAATTTTAGTAGTTTTAAAGTATATTTAGAATATATTTTTACCATTTAATATAATGTTGGTCATTGGACATAATTTTACAATTAAACCGAACATAAACAAGTGTCAATCTTTTGATAGTTATTATCTCTTAAAAACACGCTTTTTGTTTTGACAGCGGGAATTAATTTTAAATTAATTTCTGCCACTTCTGTGTTTTGAATTTAGGAAAATGGATTCCATATTTGGAATCAGGATTTTCCAATTGTGTAAATAGTTAACTTTTATTTTTAGACATTTTGAATAATTACTGCGGCAAATATTTTATTTACCATGGTTAAGGGTAAATCCGGTAAATAAGGGTTAAAAAATAATATTATAATAATACTAAATTACCCTAAAACGTGTCTTAACGCTATTGGTTGATACATGGTCGACCATGGGAATCTTTGGGTCGATTTTGGGATTCCATGTATCCACTTGTAAGTGATAATGACACTTTATTTTAATTAAGTTAAAATGAATACAAAAATGACACAAGCATATATCTTTTAGAAAACCAATTTTTACATAGAGTTATATATGTTGGATTTTCGATTATAAATATTCATTAGAAAGATAAAACGATTTCCTACATAATGATATTTTATTTATAATTTTTAGACATTAAATAATTTATTTTATTTATGACACAATGATGATTGAGTAATTACTATAATAGTGAAAAATTAAAATAATTGATATTATAAATACCCAAATAAATATAATATGAAACTTTTAATGAATTAAACTAATTTTCTAGGATAATATGATATATTAGAATTGATTTAATTGACTTTTTTCGAAGTAATCAATCTGTTATGAGTTTCACAAAAAATAAACTATTGAATTGTGTCAAAATTGACATAAAAGAGTTCTTAAAACAAATATTATATTATTAATTGATATTAAATTCCTAAAAATCTAAGGTTCCACCAAGAGACTTATATCATGATAGGTTCATCATTAATAGACCACTTGGGGGTCTCTTTGATGTATATAGTAAGTTTATTAACCATATTATATAAGAATACAAAGAGACATTGTAAAAGTGAAACTAATTAACTTAGAGTTAATACTTAAATATAAGGTTAATATAAGTACCCAAACCTGTCTAAATTATATTGGTTGAGTGAT
The DNA here is from genome assembly GCA_963277665.1 of Viscum album. Classification (NCBI taxonomy): domain Eukaryota; kingdom Viridiplantae; phylum Streptophyta; class Magnoliopsida; order Santalales; family Viscaceae; genus Viscum; species Viscum album. The sequence goes on from OY728120.1 coordinate 1,122,777,763, forward strand.
TTTAGACCTATCCCCACCTTAAACTTTGAATAGTCAACTTTTGATCCATTAGAAAATGAATATTAATTAATTATAAATTAATATTTCTAGCTTTTCCAAAGGTGCCCCTCACCCCTCTTATAAAAAGGCACTCCTCCTTCTCATTTCTTCACACCTTAAAAGCCTTTTGGATCGGCAAAACTCTGCCCAAATACTCTCCCAACTTCCCTCACTACAACCTAGAGGCCTTATTTTGATCAGAAAGACAACCTAAGGAGCCCTTTTGATCAAATCAAAAGGAAGAACCCGAAGAAGAGGTAATGTTTTCACCACCACTTTTTAAGTTCCTTTCTTCTTCCACTTCCTCTTTCTTTGTTATTACCATTATAAAATAATAACTCCAGTATCATATATATACTGTGATGTTATTATAAATATGGTACAACCATATTCAGTATTCTATCCATCCTTTGAATAACATGTCACCATACGTGCGTACGTACGGCTTACCGTCTCCACGTCGTGGTGTAATTGTTATTCAATATATTATTATTTGGATGGGTATAATAATGATGTGTAACTCATGTAAATAATAAATATAACATGATAATTATTCTGTATATATGATATAAAATCCAATTATATATTATTTTAATATCAAAAGAATGATATTTTCACCCGTGCGTATATACGGACTACCGTCTCCACGAACGCGATGAGATTCATTGTCCACCATATCCATTCAAGTATAATTATAATTTGATGATTTAAAAATAGTATCTAAGGACTTGATATCATTCTGGATATGAATAATATACATCCCATTAATAACGAATATGGCTCACATAACAAAGAATATAAAGTAAAATGAACCCGTTAACACCCGAAATAACGATAATTCTAAGATATTATTAACAAATCAATGTTAAAAGATCATATATGATATCTTATTAAAGTAAATGATTCTTTTATTATTCAATAACAATTATTTCACCATTATACAGGAGGTAAACCTACCATCGACCAAGGAAAAAGTACAAGTAAGGGATTTTCTTATCTCACTTTCAATTCCGTGAGATTTCCATTGTTCGCCACTAAATTATTGAAAGTGGTGTATTGTGTACTGCCATTTGATATATATTATCATGATTATCTTTATATTCATGTTATTCTGTAAATAATTTGGTGGTTATTAACTTTTGGCCATACGACTCAGTTGATTAACGTGGTAAGGAGTTTCTTATCTCGCTCTTAATTTCGTGAGAATTCCATTGTTCACCACTTAATTATTACATGTGGTGTATGTGTACTGCCCATGATTGTATTCATTGTGTAATATACTTTAATTTATGAGTATTTACATAGTCATGGTATGATCCTTATTTCATGGTTGTTTGTTTCGTAAGTTACCAAATCGATAAGGGAATTTGAGATTTCAATTTCCACTCATTCGGCTTTACGTATATTTCATTGATTATATTACTCCAAGATTATGTGTGGAATCACTATTCATTTGATTATGTCATAATTTCCACTCCCCTTCCTGTGGATATACTTTTGATACACATAATCACTCCATTGATAATTCTCAAGTCATTAATATGAATTTGATAAGAGTAATTTTAACTCTTTCACCATTTGTTGAGTTAAACATCCAATTCGTTGGTGTTGTTTCTACAAGAATATGTGTGAATATCCTTTGATTGTTTTACACTGAATATTCAATCATATTTAGTGTATTTATATTTTTTTCACACATAATTATGTCGTTGATTTATCCTTAACCTAAGGATACGGCCTTTATGATAGATTTCATCTCAACTTACATTCCATTGAGACTCCTTTGTTGATATACACCAAATCACTTTTATGTGGTGTATATAATGTACTTTGACATAGTATATCATGAATCCCTTTATTCTCATGATATTACAATTTTTTTATTACCTCAAATATTTGTATTGAAGTGTCTCTCTTTTGGTTAGAATCTCTAACCAAAATACCATTTTAAAATGTTTTAAAGACTTATTCTTCTATATCTTGCTCATTAATTTCCATGTTTTAAAAATGGTTTTAAGGATTTATTTATATGGACATTAATGTTTTAAAATTAAAAATCCTTTTAAAAGTTTCAAAGTGGTATGAGACACTTTGATTCAAAAAAATCTATTTTTAAATGGCTTCTTGACAAATAGTGTGACTTTTAAATGATTTCAAGAAAAGGGGGATATTTCCCTCAAATAGTTTTGATGATTATTTTCATCTATGTCAACATCCTTCATTATTCATGATTGAGGTTAATGTGATACAATACAATCTTCCATATTGTATCAAATGAGTTATGTTTAACTGTGGATGTTCTATTTTTATACCATTCATGGTTTGTGGTTAAAGTATTGACATTTCGTGTGCTAGTTTTAATACGAATGTTTATTTTATGTTTAAACCTATTCATAGGAGGAATTCATTGTACTTAATAAGTGACGGGTGTAGCCCGCTATAGCTCCTCGATGCATCGGTAGGTCTCATGAGACAAACTAGTGTCTTGGCACAAGGGATTGGCAAAATCTTATTTGTAGTCTTGGCACGAGGCCTTGGCTATGTGGTTATGATAGTCTGGAATTATGCATTCCATCATTATGAAAGTGGTTATTGATATTTCATGTGATCATTCGACTAGTAGAATATCCATGTGAGTAAGTAAATGGCATTATTTCATTTTACCTTTGCCATTTTATGCTGAAGTTCATGTTTAAAAGGCTTTTGTTTTAGTTATAAATTGCCTTAAGTGTTTATGCGTATTTATGAAAGCTTCTGCTATAATGTTATCCTTACTGAGCATCTGAGCTCACCCCTTTCAATGTTTTATTTTTTTCCCAGGATTATGAAGAAGTAATTTATGAATGACCTGCAGGGATAGTATGAGGGGATATGAAGACAAGATGTTTTTTTATGATGTAATGTAAAATTTATGGATGTATCTAGTTATTCCAAGGCTACTAAACTAATCGGTCTTTCGAGACTTGATCTTTCTCGTGATCATGCCAATGTTATGTAATAATGAACCGACTCTAGGTAATTAGGGTCGGGGCGTTACAGTTGGTATCAGAGGAAGTTTAGTAAAAACCTTGGAAGCTAGATTTAGATAAACTCTGATTAGAGCACGTAGACCTAAGATGAACTTTGAGGAATAGTATAAAATAACTTCCTAGAATTTTGGTATTGTGGAGATTTTGTGAGTTTTCCGAGCAATACATCCCTGTCTGGATACGAGCAGGTAGAGGCGGCTCTGGCACAGATATACCTAGGGGTAAAACCCGAAATCACCGCTTTGAGCTAGACTCGAACGGGAACTGGTGCACGACAACGGGCCTTGCTGCACTCTTGGTTACGACACTCCCGAGGGATATGCTTAGGATAATTTACATTTTCTTTACAAACCGATTTAAGTAATATATACATAAGATGAGAGTAAATGACCTTGGTTAATCCTAATATGTTTCAAATTGAGAATATGGTGACATTTTAATCTCTAAATGATTTTACGACTACTATTACTCACACAATGCTTTCTGGTTTTAGTCAATGGCTGGATTCCAAGGAAGTCATAGTGACTTTGAGAATGATGTACAAGGTGGGAACGATGGTGGCAATGAGGAACAAAATGGAATGTTGATAGGCATAAAAGATATCGTCTTTATGCCAAATCAGTTTTCCAAAAATATGATCAACAACATATATATTAACCAAGTCCCAGACTCAATATGGAAGAGAAAGGTGATAAATGATAAGATCTCCAGTAATGGAGACCATAGAGAAAAGAAACCTCAATTTTCATTATGTAGGAAATGTGGAAAGAGACACCCAGGAAAGTGTCTCAATGGGACAACGAAATGTTTTACGTGCGGGAAGGAAGGACATAAAGTGAAGAATTGCCAAAGAAAAATGAAGAGTACTATGGAAGAATATAAAAATGGTCCCAAGAGTCCATTTACAGTCATTTTCCGTAAATGTAGGGGACCTGGCCATTACCCGAGTGAATGTCCTATTCTATAGAATATTTTCTTGGTCAAAGAAGAAGCTATGTGGAAATAAATGGTTGGAGAAAAATTTAAAAAGTATTAGCACTCCTTGTTGATGGGTTTACTTTGGAATAATTTTCTCTTGTATTTGTAACCCCGCAGTTTTCCATGTGAGAATGATATTTGAGGAAGAATTGTCTCTTCTTTTGTGGATATAGGTATAAATAACCATTTCGTTTTATATGATCATTGGGGTTTGAGAAAATGATAAGTTATTATAATTTGGGATGAAAATGCAAAGTATGATATAACATTTGTGGTTAAATTATGTTATTTTGAGGAATTTATCTCATTTTGGTAATATTATAAAATATAGTTTTTGAAAAAGGACAACACATAGACCGTGTGACAACCCGTCGCGTCGGACAAAGCTGTGGGAATCGAACCCACAACCAAAGTGCGATTGGGATTTATCGCCTACCACTGGACTACGTGAAGTCCCTGGTTAGTGTGACTATTTTTTTGTGAAATGATTTTATTGATCAATAATAAGATGATTTGGGTTCTTATGTATTATCAAATGAATACCCTTGGTATAGGAAAATGATTTGGTGATTAAGTGATAAATGTTATTTTAGAAGATGTTCGTTTTGTTAGGAACACTATATTCCCAAGGAAAATAGAATACAATGAGGTTTCATTTGTAGAGTAATGGTGGATTTTTATCTACGTTTTTATTGTTGATTTATAGTGATTTGGGTTTGATTAACCTATAAAAGAGAATATGTGATGATGTTAATTACTTTTAAGTATGTGACTTTAAGAGTATTTGATGTCATTTGGAGATACAATGTAACATGGGAGACTACATAATCAAATTCTTCTATGTTTTGGCTTTCAATATTAGTTTGGATTATATTAAAGTATTTTAAGGACAATTGGTTATTGAATGGTATCTATTTAACTTTGGGGTATTGTTGGTTTAATTTTAGAAATTAAGATTAGTACATATTTATCTCAATGAATATCCTTTTGGGGGATCATTAGATCATTCACTAACCATTTTGGTTTTGATCAATCTTCAAAGACAATGTAAATATATGGTTTATCCTGCATGGATCATGTGATTCTATAGAAGTTTATTCTAGCTCTTCTAGTGTGACCAAGTCTTCTTGAATACTTCTCGTTTAAAAAAAATTGAGTTAGTGGTGGAAATTTATTAAAGAATGAAAATATACTTAACATGTAAGTATATCTCATAATGTTCTTAGTCAATATCATAAATTAATTCCTCTTCCTTATGTAATGTAACTTTAAATAAAATGTTGTCCTAGATGGTACCTTAAATCATCACTAATTTATGGCTTTGGGATTGTTGGCCTTTTCATAGCCATGTTCTATACCACTCTCCATCAGATAATTGATGGTTAGATTTCTCTTCCATATCCATATTTTCTTACATGTAACCCTAGTATGTGTTATTTTCGGTAATCTTCATACTTTCCAATCTTTATTTTAAATAGAGGCCTCATTAATTCATTTTTCGATGTGGGATTTCAACTAAGATATTTTGAAACGTCAAAAATGTGTTATCCCAATACCCTATGTTTTGTTGGACCGATGGTATTTCAAATCATCATAGATTGATGAGTTTAAGGACCTCAATTTTATACTTGTTTGTGATTGATGACCACAATCACTACCTATAAATATTTACGTTTTTCCTCCAATTATATGTCTCTAATTACCACCAATGTTCTCCTAATCGAGATCATAATTCGATGGTGACCCTTTCATTTCTCTTTTCCTCATATTAAGACTAAATTTTAGTAACCGAATTTCCGATGTGGGTTTTCCCACAAATATATTTTCTATTTTCAACCTTTTATTTTCGGAGAACAATTTCAAATTGCGAGGACGCAATTTATTGAAGGAGGGGAGAATGTAACACCCCAAGATTTCATAGTGTGTTATTTCTTCAAAATAATTCAATAACATTCACTACACGTAACACTGAGTTAAATCACACCTTAACTTACAAAAAAAGCCATTAAAAGAGGTCATTAATAGTATTAACTAAATTTTAAACTTTATATAATCCTTATAATTTTAGAATCCATATTATGAGTTTCTTAGTCATAATGCAAGAACAGATTCATTTTCAGTATTGCACTTTTATCAACTTTTAATAGTGAAAACTTTTTAAATACAATATTTTAAACTTTTTGACTAAATGGAGACATCAAAAAAATTTAAAATGAAACATCCCAAGCTTCCACGGTATGCTTTCCTTTGAATAAAACAGTAGCGTGTGTTGTACGCAACTTCGAGTTTTAACACACACCACAACCGATCAAACTAGCCGTTATGAATAGTAATACCTACTTTTTAAAATTATATATATTTTATATTTCAAAATGGACTTTATTTTTGGATTCGGAATATCTAATTTAGCCTAAGGTGAAATTTTGGTACTTTTCGGATAACTTTCATATTTTGATGAATAGTGAAAATTACTAAATTTTAATTAAAAACAACTTTTTTAATAAAAATAATTAATAGTGATAAATTATGAATTTTAGTAGTTTTAAAGTATATTTAGAATATATTTTTACCATTTAATATAATTTTGGTCATTGGACATAATTTTACAATTAAACCGAACATAAACAAGTTTCAAACTTTTGATAGTTATTATCTCTTAAAAACACGCTTTTTGTTTTGACAGCGGGAATTAATTTTAAATTAATTTCTGCCACTTCTGTGTTTTGAATTTAGGAAAATGGATTCCATATTTGGAATCAGGATTTTCTAATTTTGTAAATAGGTAACTTTTATTTTTAGACATTTTGAATAATTACTGCGGTAAATATTTTATTTACCATGGTTAAGGGTAAATCCGGTAAATAAGGGTTAAAAAATAATATTATAATAATACTAAATTACCCTAAAACGTGTCTTAACCCTATTGGTTGATACATGGTCGACCATGGTCATCTTTGGGTCGATTTTGGGACCCCATGGATCCACTTGTAAGTGATAATGACACTTTATTTTTATTAAGTTAAAATGAATACAAAAATGACACAAGCATATATCTTTTAGGAAAACAATTTTTACGTAGAGTTATATATGTTGGATTTTAGATTATAAATATTAATTAGAAAGATAAAAAGATTTCCTACATAATGATATTTTATTTATAATTTTTAGACATTAACTAATTTATTTTATTTATGACACAATGATGATGAAGTAATTACTATAACAGTGAAAAATTAAAATAATTGATATTATAAATACCCAAATAAATATAATATGAAACTTTTAATGAATTAAGATAATTTTCTAGGATAATATGATATATTAGGATTGATTCAATTTACTTTTTTCGAAGTAATCAATCTGTTATGAGTTTCAAAAAAAATCAACTATTGAATAGTGTCAAAATTGACATAAAAGAGTTCTTAAAACAAATATTATATTATTAATTGATATTAAATTCCTAAAAATCTAAGGTTCGGCCAAGATACTTATATAATGATAGGTGAATCATTAATGGACCACTTTGGGGTCTCCTGGATGTATATAGTAAGTTTATTAACCATATTATTTAAGAATACAAAGAGACATCGTAAAAGTGAAACTAATTAACTTAGAGTTAATACTTAAAGATAAGGTTAATATAAGTACCCAAACCTGTCTAAATTATATTTGTTGAGTGATTTTCGACCTATCCCCACCTTAAACTTTTAATAGTCAACTTTGGAGCCATTAGAAACTGAATATGAATTTATTATAAATTAATATTTCTAGCTTTTCCAAAGGTGCCCCTCACCCCTCTTATAAAAAGGCACTCCTCCTTCTCATTTCTTCACACCTTCAAAGCCTTTTGGTTCGGCCAAACTCTGCCCAAGTACTCTCCCAACTTCCCTAACTACAACCTAGAGGCCTTATTTTGATCAGAAAGCCAACATAAGGAGCCCTTTTGATCAAATCCAAAGGAAGAACCCGAAGAAGAGGTAATGTTTTCACCACCCCTTTTTAAGTTCCTTTCTTCTTCCACTTCCTCTTTCTTTGTTATTACCATTTTAAAATAATAACTCCAGTATCATATATATACTGTGATGTTATTATAAATATGGTACAACCATATTCAGTATTCTATCCGTCCTTTGAATAACATGTCACCATACGTGCGTACGTACGGCTTACCGTCTCCACGTCGTGGTGTAATTGTTATTCAATATATTATTATTTGGATGGGTATAATAATGATGTGTAACTCATGTAAATAATAAATATAACATGATAATGATTCTGTATATATGATATAAAATCCAATTATATATTATTTTAATATCAAAAGAATGATATTGTCGCCCGTGCGTATGTACGGACTACCATCTCCACGAACGCGATGAGATTCATTGTCCATCATATCCATTCAAGTATAATTATAATTTGATGATTTAAAAATAGTATCTAAGGACTTGATATCATTCTGGATATGAATAATATACATCCCATTAATAACGAATATGGCTCACATAACAAAGAATATAAAGTAAAATGAACCCGTTAACACCCGAAATAACGATAATTCTAAGATATTATTAACAAATCAATGTTAAAAGATCATATATGATATCATATTAAAGTAAATTATTATTGTATTATTCAATAACAATTATTTCACCATTATACAGGAGTTAAACCTACCATCGACCAAGGAAAAAGTACAAGTAAGGTATTTTCTTATCTCACTTTCAATTCCGTGAGATTTCCATTGTTCGCCACTAAATTATTGAAAGTGGTGTATTGTGTACTTCCATTTGATATATATTATCATTATTATCTTTATATTAATGTTATTCTGTAAATAATTTGGTGGTTATTAACTTTTGGCCATACGACTCAGTTGATTAACGTGGTAAGGAGTTTCTTATCTCGCTCTTAATTTCGTGAGAATTCCATTGTTCACCACTTAATTACTACATGTGGTGTATGTGTACTGCCCATGATTGTATTAATTGTGTAATATACTTTAATTTATGGGTATTTACATAGTCATGGTATGATCCTTATTTCATGGTTGTTTGTTTCGTAAGTTACCAAATCGATAAGGGAATTTGAGATTTCAATTTCCACTCATTCGGCTTTACGCATATTTCATTGATTATATTACTCCAAGATTATGTGTGGAATCACTATTCATTTGATTATGTCATAATTTCCACTCCCCTTCCTATGGATATACTTTTGATACACATAATCACTCCATTGATAATTCTCACGTCATTAATATGAATTTGATAAGAGTAATTTTAACTCTTTCACCATTTGTTGAGTTAAACATCCAATTCGTTGGTGTTGTTTCTACAAGAATATGTGTGAATATCCTTTGATTGTTTTACACTGAATATTCAATCATATTTAGTGTATTTATATTTTTTTCACACATAATTATGTCATTGATTTATCCTTAACCTAAGGATACAGCCTTTATGATAGATTTCATCTCAATTTACATTCCATTGAGACTCCTTTGTTGATATTCACCAAATCACTTTTATGTGGTGTATATAATGTACTTTGACAAAGTATATCATGAATCCCTTTATTCTCATGATATTACAATTTTTTGATTACCTCAAATATTTGTATTCAAGTGTCTCTCTTTTGGTTAGAATCTCTAACCAAAATACCATTTTAAAATGTTTTAAAGACCTATTCTTCTATATCTTGCTCATTAATGTCCATGTTTTAAAAATGGTTTTAAGGATTTATTTATTTGGACATTAAAGTTTTAAAATTAAAACTCCTTTTAAAAGTTTCAAAGTGTTATTAGACACTTTGATTCAATAAAATCTATTTTTAAATGGCTTCTTGACAAATAGTGTGACTTTTAAATGATTTCAAGAAAAGGGGGATATTTCCCTCAAATAGTTTTGATGATTATTTTCATCTATGTCAACATCCTTCATTATTCATGATTGAGGTTAATGTGATACAATACAATCTTCCATATTGTATCAAATGAGTTATGTTTGACTGTGGATGTTCTATTTTTATACCATTCATGGTTTGTGGTTAAAGTATTGACATTTCGTGTGCTAGTTTTAATACGAATGTTTATTTTATGTTTAAACCTATTCATATGAGGAATGAATTGGACTTAATAAGTGACGGGTGGAGCCCGCTATAGCTCCTCGATGCATCGGTAGGTCTCATGAGACAAACTAGTGTCATGGCACAAGGCCTTGGCAAAATCTTATTTGTAGTCTTGGCACGAGGCCTTGGCGATGTGGTTATGATAGTCTGGCATTATGCATTCCATCATTATGAAAGTGGTTATTGATATTGCATGTGATCATTCGACTAGTAGAATATCCATGTGAGTAAGTAAATGGAATTATTTAATTTTACCTTTTCCATTTTATGCTGAAGTTCATGTTTAAAAGGCTTTTGTTTTAGTTATAAATTGCCTTAAGTGTTTATGCTTATTTATGAAAGCTTCTGCTATAATGTTATCCTTACTGAGCATCTGAGCTCACCCCTTTCAATGTTTTATTTTTTTCCCAGGATTATGAAGAAGTAATTTATGAATGACCTGCAGGGATAGTATGAGGGGATATGAAGACAAGATGTTTTTTTATGATGTAATGTAAAATTTATGGATGTATCTAGTTATTCCAAGGCTACTAAACTAATCGGTCTTTCGAGACTTGATCTTTCTCGTGATCATGCCAATGTTATGTAATAATGAACCGAATCTAGGTAATTAGGGTCGGGGCGTTACAATTTTGGTCATTGGACATAATTTTACATTTAAACTGGACATAAGTAAGTGTCAATCTTTTGATAGTTATTATTTCTTAAAAACACGCTATTTGTTTTGACAACGAGAATTAATTTAAATTAATTAATGAAATATATATGTTTTTAATTTGGTAAAATAGACATCATTTTTGAATTCATAATATCAAATATAGCTTAGGCCTAATTTTTGGTATTTTTCTGAGAAACATCAATTTTTGATGAATAGTGAAAAATACTAAGTTATTGGTTAAAACCGATTTTTTATTTAAATAATTATTTATTTTATTTAAATTAATTTATGTCAATATAGATAAATAATACATATATAAGATCATTGTAATTCATTGGAGTCGGTTTATAATAATTTTAGATATATAAAAATTTTATGGAACTTTTCACCGTCTTTTACCCACCTCTTAGGAGAATTTGAAAATTCCCATAAAACTTAATTTGACCGCTTCTGTGAGTCGAATTTCAAAAATCTGAGACACAAAGTAAATATGAAGGAGTAAAATGTGGTTCAATGAGATGTAAATAATTTTTGGTGAATAGTAACTTTTTACTTTTATTTACAACGGTTAAAAGTAAATAGGGTAATTAAGGATAAAAATGATATTAATATTACCCTCACACATGTCCTAATTCTATTGGACAAATTTATCATGACCAAAAACAATATTAGGAATAAAATATTATCATTTAGGTCTATTGGATTATATTAGGACATTTATTATTATTTAATTCAAAGAAGAGTTAAAAGAGCTAAAATCAATGTTTAATAACTAAAATATTTTTAATATAGGGTTTTACATAAGATAAATTCGATTATAAATATTAATTAGAAAGATAAAATGGTTTCCTACATCCTGGTATTTTATTTATAATTTTTATAAAATAAATAAATTTATTTATTTATGACACAATGATGGTGCAATAATTACCTTATTCATCAATGAATCAAATAAATGGTATTATAAATATTCAAATAAATATAATTTCAAAGTTTTTATGACATCAACGAATTTTCTAGGTGAATATGACATGTTATGATATATTCAATGTATTTTGTTTGAAGTAATAATGTTGTTACTATTTTAAACAAAAAACAAATACCAAATAGTGTCAAAATTGACATAAAATAGTTTTTAAAACTAATATTATATTATATATTGCTATAATGGTCCAAAATAATCTAACGTTCATCTAGAATAATTATATAATAATATATATGACATTAATGAACCAATTGGGGTTCTATTGGCAGTATATAGTATGTTTATTAACCATATAGTGTAAGAATACAAGAAGACACAGTAAAAGTTAAATTATTTAACTAAGAGTTAAATGTAAATGATAAGGTAAAACTGGTAACCTAAACATGTATAAAACCTATTTCTTGAGTTTTCTTCAACCTATCCCCAACTTAGACTTTAAAAAATCAACTTTGGAACCATTAGAAACCGAATATGAATTTATTATAAAATAATATTTTATGTTTTTCCTAAGGTTCCCCTCACCCCTCTGATAAAAGGGAACTCCCCCTTATCTCTAATTCACACCTTCTAAGCAATTTGGATCAGCCAAACCCTGCCCAAATACCCTCTAAACTATCCTCCCTTCAACCTAGAGGCCTTTGTTTTATCATAAATCCATCGTAAGGAGCCCTTTTGATCAAATCAAAAGGAAGAACCCGAAGAAGAGGTAATGATTTCACCACCCTCTTTCAAGTTCCTTTCTTCTTCCACTTCCTTTTTTTTTGTTGTTTCCATTATAAAATAATAAATCCAGTATATTCTATATTATATGATGTTATTATAATTATTGTACAAACAAATTCATTATTCTATCCACACTTTGAATGACATGTCACCATAAGTGCGTACGTACGACTTACCGTCTCCACGTCGTGGTGTAATTTTTATTCAATACAATATTATTTGGATGGGTATAATAATGTTGTGTATTTGATAAATATAACATGATAAGGATTATGTATATATTATATACCATCCAATTATATATTATATTAATATCGAAAGAATTATATTTTCGCTCGTGCGTACGTACGGATTATCGTCTCCACGACGCGATGAGATTAATTTCCAAGTTCACCATTCATCGACGATTATAAAAATATATATTACTAATAAGTACGTAATATATGACATAATAATTCTACTGTAGATATATATATATTTATATATATATAATTATTTATGTACTTACATATATCTTATTAACTTACTTCTGTTCAATACTATATAAAAACAGAAAGAACGTTTATGCGTACATACAGACTACCGTTTCCATAAACGGTTTTTTCCATTTCATGTATACGTCTTTTATAAATTTTTATATTCTAAATATATATGCTAAATAAATCATGTTTTATATTCTGAAAGTATTTAAATCATGATTTAAGAGATACAATCAAGAGTAAAAATTTAAAACTCGCACGATAAAGAAAGCGATTATTACCTGAAATATTAATATAACATGAAAATTATTATTAAATGGGTAGTATAAAGTCATAAATGAATAATGTATGATATCATAAATATTAATATGGTTTTGGTATAATTTAATAGCATACTGTAGTCTTCATAAAGGAGGCGAAACGTACCCTCGACTAAAGGAAAGAGCAAGGTAAGAGGTTTTCATCTCACTCCTTATTTCCGTGAGATTCATGCCATATTGCCACTAGTACCTTTTGTGTGGTGTATGTACTGACCATAAATTGTATTATTTATGTAATACACATTAATTTATGTGTATTTACATATTTATTGTATGATACCTCTTTAATGGGGTGTATGTTTCTTAAGTTGCCAAATCGGTAAGGGTTTATTTCACAATCTCTTCATTATCCAAGGTTGTTTATATGTAATTATCTAATAGGACCTCTTTATCATTCACATCCATGTTTCTTAAATATGTATTTTAAAACAATCTGACTATTTTACAAAATATGGGTTAATGTCATTTATACCCTTTTTTAACTTTTTATAAGATGTTTATAAAGGAATCTTTTCATCGTTTTCCAAACAAGGTCCTTTTAAACCTTTTCGATAGAATTAAGGTAAGAATGCCTTTTTTTAACTTATACGGTGGGTGTGGCTATTTTCCACTGTTATAAAATCTTTGAGGCTTCCCTTATAAGATAATAAGAAGATTTTCGAAGTAAATTTTTTCTTTAAAAATTATGTGACTTTTAAATGATTTAAAAAAAAGAGATATTTCTCTCAAATAGTTTTGCTTTCATCTATGTCAACATCCTTTGATAAATTTTACACTTGTTTGAAGTTGAGTTATTATGACACAAATCTTCAAAATTGTATTTACGATTTTCTGATTTGTTTGAATATGGATGAGTTATTTTTATTCCATTAATGGTTTATGATTATTGTTTTGGCATTTTGTATGCTACTTTTAATAGAATGTTTATGTTATATTTCATCCTCTTATTATGATGAATGTGTTGGACTAGTACGTTTCGGGTTGGGGACTGGTAAAAGTAAGCCCTCTCGGTTGGGGTCCGGTTACAGAAGACCATCCGGGTTGGTGTTCGGTTATTAGAGGCACTCCAAGTTGGTGTTCGGTTATTAGAGGCACTCCGGGTTGGTGTCCGGTTATTAGAGGCACTCCGGGTTGGTGTCCGGTTATTAGAGGCACGGTGTCCGGTTATTAGAGGCACTCTGGGTTGGGTTCTGGTTGTATTTATCCCTTAGGTCTTTTCACGAGGCCTTGACACCGCAATTAAATTTCATCATTATGCATTCCACCATTATGAAAGTGGTTATTGATATTGCATGTGATTATTCGACTAGTATAGTATTTATGTGAATAAGTAAATGGCATTATTTCATTTTAATTTTTCCATATTATGTTGAAGTTCGTGTTTAAAAGGCATTTTTTTAATTATACATTTCCTTAAATGTATATTTTTATTTATAAAAGTTTCCGCTATATTTTTATCCTTACTGAGCATATGATCTCACCCCTTTCTATGTTTTATTTTTCCCAGGATTCCAAGAAGTGTATTGGGATTAATATGAAGGGTTAAGCCAAGGGAATAATGGTGTTAATAAATGAATATTTAAATTGTGTTGTATGTTATAAAGTGTAATGTAACATTCATGTATTTAATCTATTTTCCAAGACCGCTAAACCGATCGGTCCTTCGAGACTTGATTCCTTGTAATCTTGCCAATGTATTAAAATAATGCACTGAATCTGGGTAACTGGGGTCGGGGTGTTACATTTGGTATCAAAGTAAGTTTAGCAATAACCTTGGAAGATAGATTTAGATAAACTCCAATTAGAGAACATAGCCTAAGATAGAATTTGACGTCCCTGGATTGTATAATTTAGTTTCTTTTTTTAATGGGTATGATATGTGAATTATACATTCATTATATTTGGAACCCAATACGATTAGGATAAATAGAGTATTTTTGAGTTGTATTATGTTTTGTAGTGAAAGATTAGTTTGTGGTAGAAATTTATTAATAGATTAAACTCTAATTATAAAGTAAGTATATCTCTTTATGATCTTATCCAATCTCATTAATAAATTCCTCAACATTAAGAAAAGGAACTTAGAACAAAAATGGTGTCCTAGATGGTACCTTAGATCATCAAAAATTTATGGCTTTGGGATTATTGGCCTTTTCATAACCATGTTATCTACCACTCTCCATCAAATATTGTTGGTTATATTTCTCTTACATATCCATATTTTCCTACATGGAACACTAGTATGGGTTATTTTCAGTAACCTTCATACTTACCACTCTTTATTTTAAATAGAGGCCTCATTAATCCATTTTTTGATGTGGGATTTCAATATGATATTTTCAAATGTCAACCCCAAGTTTCCAATACCAAGCATAAATTGAGAGGAAACAATTTATATAAGGAGGGGAGAATGTAACACTCCATGAATTCACAGTACGATTCTCTTTGAATAATACAATAGTTCGTGTTATACGCAACTTTGAGTTCTAACACACCACAAGAAATCTTACTAGCCGTTAAGAATAGTAATACCCACTGTTTGAAATTTTATACATTTTATCTTTCAAAATGAACTTAATTTTTGGATTATGAATATCAAAATTAGCTTAGGGTGAATTTTTGGTACTTTTCTGAAAAATTTCATATTTTGATAAATAGTGAAAATTACTAAATTTTAATTAAAAACAACTTTTTTAATAGAGATAATTAGTAGTGATAAATTATTAATTTGAGTGGTTTTAAAGTATATGTAGAATATATTTTTACCATTTAACACAATTTTGGTCGTTGGACATAATTTCACATTTAAACTTGACATAAGTAAGTGTCAATCTTTTGATAGTTATTATTTCATAAAAACATGCTATTTGTTTTGACAACATGAACTAATTTAAATTAATTAATGAAAATTAAATGTTTTGAATTTGGTAAAATAGACATCATTTTTGAATTCATAATATCAAATATAGCTCAGGCCGAATTTTTGGCATTTTTCTGAGAAACATCAATTTTTGATGAATAGTGAAAACACCAAGTTATTGGTTAAAACATATTTTTTTATTTAAATAATTATTTATTTTATTTAAATTAATTTATGTCAAAATAGATACATAATAATTATATAAGATTATTGTAATTCCTTGGAATCAGTTTATAATAATTTTAGATATAAAAATTTATTTATTGAACATTTCAACGAGTTTTACCCACCTCCTAGGAGAATTTGAAAATACTCATAAAACATAATTTTACCGCTTCTATGAGTTAAATTCCAAAAATCCGAGAGACATAGTTAATATAAAGGAGTAAAATGTGGTTCAATGAGATGAAAATAATTTTTAGTGAATAGTAACTTTTTACTTTTATTTACCATGGTTAAAAGTAAATTGGGTAATTAAGGGTAAAAGTGATATTAATATTACCCTCACACATGTCCTAATTCTATTAGACAAGTTTATCTCAACCAAAATCAACCTTATGAATAAAATATTATCAATTAGGTCCACTTGGATTAGATTAAGACATTTATTATTATTTAATTCAAAGAAGAGTTAAAAGAGCTAAAATCAAGGTTTAGTATTTAAAAAAGTTTCAATATAGGGTTTTACATAAGATAAATTCGATTATAAATATTCATTAGAAAGATAAAAAGATTTCCTAGATCATGGTAGTTTATTTTTAATTTTTAGACATTAAATAAATAAATTTATTTATGACACAATGATGATGTAGTAATTACCTTATTCCTCAAAGAATCAAATAAATGGTATTATAAATATTAAAATAAATATAATTTCAAGGTTTTTATGACATTAACGAGTTTTCTAGGTGAATATGAAATTTTAGTATATATTAAATGTATTTTGTTTGAAGAAATAATCTTGTTATTATTTTGGCAAAAAAACAAATACCAAATAGTGTCAAAATTGACATAAAATAGTTTTTAAAACAAATATTGTATTATCAATTGATAAAATTGTCCTAAAAATCTATGGTTTTTCCAAATGAATTATTTAATAATATATATGACATTAATGAACCAATTGGGGTTCTATTGGTAGTATATAGTAAGTTTATTAACCATATAGTGTAAGAATACAAGAAGACACGGTAAAAGTTAAATTATTTAACTTAGAGATAAATCTAAAAGATAATGTTAAAATGGTAACCAAAACTTGTCTAAAACCTATTGGTTGAGTTGTTTTTGAACTATCCCCGCCTTAGACTTTAAATAATCAACTTTGGAGCCATTAAAAACTGAATATAAATTTATTATAAAATAATATTTTAAGTTTCTCTTAAGGTGCCCCTCACCCCTATAATAAAAGGGCACTCCCCCTTCTCTCTAATTCACACATTATAAGAAATTTGGATCGGCAAACCCCTACTAAAATACCCTATAAACTATCATACCTCCAACCTAGAGGTATTAGTTTGATCATAAATCCAACCTAAGGAGCTCTTTTGATCAAATCAAAAGGAAGAACCCAAAGAAGAGGTAATGATTTCACCACCCTCTTTCAAGTTCCTTTCTTCATCCTCTTAATTTTTCTTTGTTGTTTACATTATAAAATAATAACTATAGTATATTATATATACTGTGATTTTATTATAATTATGGTACAACCAAATTCATTATTCTATCCACCCTTTGAATGAAATGTCACCTTACGTGTGTACGTACGACATACCGTCTCCATGTCGTGGTGTAATTGATATTCAATACATTATTATTTGGATGGGTATAACAATGATGTGTATTTGATAAATATAAAAAGATAAAGATTCTATACATATTATATACCATCCAATTATATATTATATTAATATCCAAAGAATGATATTTTCACTCGTGTGTACGTACAGATTACCATCTCCACGATGCGATGAGATTCATTTCCAAGTTCACCATTCATCGACGATTATAAAAATATATATTATTAATATGTAATATATGACATAATAATGCTACTGGATATATATATATATATATAAGTATTTATTTACTTACATATATCTTGTTCACTTACTTTCGTTCAATACTATATAGAGATGGAAACCGCGTTTATGCGTATGTACGGACTACCCTCTCCATAAATGGTGTTTTACATTTCATATATATGTCTATTATAAATTTTTATATTCTAAATATATATGTTAAATAAATCATGTTTTATATTTTGGAAGTATTTAAATCATGATCTATGTGATAAAATCAAGAGTAACAAGTTAAAACACGTACGATAAAGAAAGTGATTATTACCCAAAATATTAATATAACATAAAAATTATTATTAAATGGGTAGTATAAAGTCATAAATGAAAAATGTATGATATCATAAATATTAATATGGTTATGTTATAATTTAATAACATACTATAGTCTTCATACAAGAGGATAAACATACCCTCAACTAAAGGAAAGTGCAAGGTAAGGGGTTTTCATATCACTCCTTATTTCTGTGAGATTCATGCCATATTTCCACTATTACCTTTTCTGTGGTGTATGTACTGCCCATAAATTCTATTATTTGTGTAATAAACATTAATTTATGTGTATTTACATATTAATTGTATTATACCTCTTTCATGGGGTGTATGTTTCTGAAGTTACCAAATTGGTAAGGGTTTATTTCACAATCTCTTCATTATCCGAGGATGTTTATACGTAATTATCTACTGGGGCCTCTTTATCATCCACATCCATGTTTCTTAAAAATTTATTTCAAAACATTCTTACTATTTTATAGAATATGGGTTAAAGTCATTTATACCCTTGTTTGACATTTTATAAGACGTTTATAAAGGAATCTTTCCGTCGTTTTCCAAATAAGGTCCCTTTTAGCCTTTTCGACAGAATTAAGGTAAGAATGTCTTTTTTTAACTTATACGGTGGGTGCGGATATTTTCCACCATTATAAAATCTTTGAAGCTTCCCTTAGAAGCTAATAACAATATTTTCAAAGTAAATATTTTCTTTTATAATTATGTGACTTTAAAATGATTTCAAAAAAAGAGAAATTTCTCTCAAATAGTTTTGATTTCATCTATGTCAACATCCTTTGATAAATTTTACACTTTTTTGAAGTTGAGTTATTATGATACAAATCTTCAATATCGTATTTAAGATTTCGTGACATGTTTGACTATGGATGAGTTATTTTTATTCAATTAATGGTTTATTATTATTGTTTTGGAATTTCATATGCTAGTTCTAATACGAATGTTTATGTTATATTTCATCCTCTTCTTAAGATGAATGTGTTGGACTAGTATGTTCAGGGTTGGGGACCGGTAAAAGTAAGCCATCCGGGTTGGGGTCCAGTTATAGAAGACCCTCCGAGTTGGTGTCCAATTATTAGAGGCACTCCGGGTTGGTTTCTGGTTATTAGAGGCACTCCGAGTTGGGGTCCGATTATTAGAGGCACTCTGGGTTGGTGTCCGGTTATTAGAGGCACTCCGGATTGGGTTCCGATTACAGTTATCCCTTAGGTCTTGGCACGGGGCCTTGACACCAAAATTAAAGTTCGGCATTATGCATTCCATCATTATGAAAGTTTTTATTGATATTTCATGTGATTATTTGACTAGTATAATATCCATGTGAATAAGTAAATGAAATTATTTCATTTTATTTTTTCCATATTATACTGAAGTTCATGTTTAAAAGGCTTTTGTTTTAGTTATACATTGCCTTAAATGTTTATTTATATTTATGAATGTTTCTGCTATATTGTTATCCTTACTGAGCATCTGAGCTCACCCCTTTCTATGTTTTATTTTCCCCAGGATTCCAAGAAGTGTATTGTGATTGATATGAAGGGTTAAACCAAGGGAATAATGGCATTTATAAAGGATTATTTACATTATTTTTTATGTTATAAAGTGTAATGTAACATTCATGTATGTAATCTATTTTCCAAGACTGGTAAACTGATCGGTCCTTCGGGACTTGATTCCTTGTAATCAGGCCAATGTATTAAAATAATGCACCGACTCTGGGTAACTAGGGCCAGGGAATTACAAAGGGGGTGGGGGGGGGGGGGGGGGGGGTTGTCCAAGGGGGTGGGGGCCTGTCCAGAGGGTTTGGGGGTTGTTTGGGGGGGGGGGGGGACTATCCAGAGGGTTGGGTGGTGTCTAGGGTGTTGTCCAAGGGGGTAGGATGTGTGTGGTGGTGTCCAGGAGGGGTGGGGGTTCCCAGGAGGGGTCGGGGGGGGGGGGGGGGCTGTCGAAGTGTGTGGTAGTGTCCAGGGGGAGTCAAGGGGGTGGGGGTGGTGTCCAGGGGGTGGGAGGGGGGGGGGGCTGTCTAAAGGGGTGGTGGTGTCCAGGGGGTGTCCAAGGGGGTGGGGGATATGTGTCAGTTGGGATTGACTACTGCATCATGGTTTCTGAGATTATGACATGATGATTGTATTGTTTCATGGATATTAGTGTTGCAATATGATTCTATTTGGTTATATATAATTGACCAGTCATCGACTATGAGAAAATTATGGGTTATGGGGGAGATCATGTCGTGGTTTTCAAATATGCGTAGTTATCCTAACCCCATTGTACTCTAATGATTGGCTTTACATTGCGATTTTCTCCATCTGAGTTTTAATTTTAAATTTGATTTGATTCTCAGGTTTAATCCATTTTCTCTATTTTCTATCAACCATTGGAGGCGCCATGGTTTTCTTGGATTCAATGGAATTTAAAACCGTTATATCTAACTATATTTTCTTTTTAAAATCATATTCAATCATATTTTTTTAAATACGCATAGATTTTTTTTATATCTCAATATTGTTTTACATTCAAATTATGATTTTTTCATATAAACATATATTTGTGTTATCTTAAAAAGATGTATAATTTTGATATTTTTTATCGGTAATAATGAGTCAAAGTTGGATTATGGCACATCTAATGAGCAATGAATATGAGGAAGGTGTTGATGCCTTGGAATTTGCTAAATGAAATGTTCCAAGTAGTGACATTTTTTTCTGTCCATGCCTGAAATTTTTGAATATGAAGAAGTTTAAAAGTAGATAGATAAAAGATCATCAAATTTTTCATGGTTTTAATTCGAGTTATAGCCATTTGATTTGGCATGGTGAAACGGGACGAAATGTCACTGATGATGATGATTCGCAAGATGGTAACTCCGATGGAATTGAAGAAATGATTCGCGATATTGTAGCAGAACAAATTGAGATAGAACCTACTGTTGCTCGTCTATATGGTGATGCTGAAAAACCATTATATCCTAGTTGTACAAATTTTATGGTTTTTTCAGCTGTGTTAAGATTGATTAACCCGAAGGCGAAACATGGATGGAGTGACATATGTTTTATAGAGTTGCTATAATTGATGAAAGAAATTCTTCCAAAAGATAACGATCTTCCAGATTCACATTATAAGGCCAAGAAAATATTATGCTCGATGGGATTGAGATACAAGAAATTACATGCTTGTCAGAATGACTGTATTATATAGAGGAAGGAATATTAATTTCTATCAGAGTGTCCTGAATGTGGGACATCACGGTATAAGGTGAAAGAAAAATCACAGGCTGATGTAGAGATTACAAATATCCCTTCAAAGGTATTTTGGTATCTTCCTATAATTCATCATTTCAAATGTTTATTTGATAATTCACATGATGAAAAAAGGTTAAGATGGCATGTTGGTGAGTTTTTATGTTATGGAAAAATACGTCATCCAGCTGATTGTCCACAATGGAAGAAAATTGATGAACAGTATTCTACATTTGGAAATGAAATTAGAAATCTCAGACTAGGGTTGTGCACAAATGTAATGAATCCATACCGAACCCTCAATAGCATACATAAATCATGAACTATTTTATTGGTAATTTACAACATCTCTCTTAAAGTTTGTATGAAGTGAAAATATTTCATGTTGAGTATAATGATCTCTGGTCCGAAGCAACCTGGCAATGATATTGATGTTTACTTGTCACCATTGATTGATGATTTTAAACTTTCATGGGCTGATGGTATTAGGGTGTATGATTCTTGTAAAATACAATATTTTCAACTGAATGCATTCCTTTTGTTCACTATAGATGATTTCCCATTATATAGAAATTTGTCTAGATACAGTGTTTAAGGGCATAAAGAATGTCCAATTTGTGAACAACAGACGTCATATTGTCAATTGCATCATGGGAGGAAAACATTGTACAAGGGTCATCAAAACTTTTTGCCTATGGATCACCCTTATAGAAGACTAAAAAATGCATTCAATGGATCACAAGAATTTGATATTACTCCAAAAACATTATCCCCTGATCTGTATTTTGAGAGGGTGAATACCGTGATGTGACATTGGGAAAGACACACTAAATCTGCTAATGATAGACATATTTGGAATAAAAGTTCAATATTTTTTGGGCTACCATATTAGAGATATCATGAAGTTAAACATAATATTGATGTCATGCACGTGGAGAAGAATATCTATGATTGTTTGATTGGAACATTGTTAGATATTAAAGGAATGAAAAAAGATGGGTTGAATGAAAGATTAGACTTACTATCAATGGGAATAAGTTTGGAGTTATCTCCCACTCCTAAAGGAAGATGAACATTTCTTCCCCTGGCTTGTCATACATTATCGAAGAGGGAGAAAATTATCTTTTGTCAGTGTCATCATGTTATCAAAGTGCCTCAAGGTTATTCTTCAAATGTAAATTTTTTTGTCTCATTGAAGGACTTGAAGTTGATAGCTATGAAATCACATGATTGTCACATCATGATGCAAAAAATTATAACAGTTGCATTGCGTGGAATATTTCCCATCAGTGTCAGAAATACGATAATGAAGTTGTGTTATTTTTTAAATTCAATTTGTAATAAGGCGATTGATGTGAATGCTTTGAACATTTTGGAAAAGGATTCAATGTTGATACTTTTTCAATTGGAAATTTATTTTACTCCAAATTTTTTGGACATAATGGTGCATTTAATGATTCATCTGGTTCGAGAAAAAAAGATTTTTGGACCTGTATATATTAGTTGGATGTATCGTTTTGAAAGGTATATGAAAATATTGAAGGGGTATGTTAAGAATCCATATCGACCTGAATCCTCCACTATTGAAAAGTATATTTTTGAGGAGGTTACAGAGTTTTGTACGAGCTACTTGGCTGCAGCACAACACATAGGTTTTCCTCTATCTTTCCATGAATGAGTTAATAATGAGGGAAAGGGTATTCATGGCTTGAAATTCCAATCATTGTCAGCTGAACAGATAGAGAAGTTAGAATCATACATCTTGAATAACATAGATGATGCTCAACCATATATCACATTGAATATTATTGAGTTTAAACAATGTCATCCAAAGAAGAAAGAAATGTGGATTTTGAATGAGCATAACAATTTTTTTGTCATGGTTTATAAAGACTATGCTTGGTAGATCAGACGTATCAGAGAAATTAAAATGGATAGTGGGTGTTCCATGTTTAAATGTGATAACATGGTACGATTATGACATTAATGGCTATATATTTTATACAAAATCTCAGGACAACTGAAGTGCAGTTCAGAATAGTGGTGTATTGGTGTTTGCAGAAGCAATGCATTTTTCGAGTGCTAAGGACAAAAACCCAATTTCTGCATCAAGTTCATATTATGGAGTGATTGAAGACATATGGGAGGTTGATTACATTAAAATTATAGTTCCCATTTGTAACCGTAAATGGTTTATTGGTAATAATAGTGTCAGACACGATGAATTTCGAATGAAACATGTTAATCTGAATAGACTGGAAGACACAGTTGATTCTTTTATAATGGAAACACATGAAAAAAAATTTTCTATGTAGTAGATCGATCAGATATGCGGTGGGCTGTTGTTTTAAAAGGGAAAAACAATATGTTGGTGAGGATAAACTTGATGAAGATGCTGATTTATGTGAGATCCCTACTTCCATGGAAAGATTAATAGAACATAATGATGAGCATGTTGAAGACATGGTTTGTGCCATAAGGAATGATCACGATGAAGGAATTTGTGAAAACAATCTATTTTTACATTCCTAAAATTACAGGTAACATATATTTATTTCTTTATTACATTAATTTTTTTCATAAAATGTTAGATATTTTAAGTTTTTTATTTATTAAAAGATGCATTAAAACAAAATAAGTATAAGTTTTTGTTTGTTCTAAGTTTATTTAGTTTACTTTATCATGTTTACCATTACATGAATTATATATCAATTATTTTTGTTCAGTGACAATTAATTTACCATGTTTACCAGGTTTACCATGTTTACCATGTTTACCATCTTGACCATCTTGACCATCTTTACAATTGATTAACATGCTTACCATATTAACAATGTTTACTATTATGTAACCTAGTAAAATTTTATATTTTCTAATTACAGTAGTATTAAAATATTTGAATTTATATATTTGTGAACTAATGTTTGTTTTTTTTTGATTTGAAGGATAATGACAGATCATTCAGTTGATCAACCACATGATTCTGGAGATGAGTATATTGGTCATACCTCTGGGGAGGAACATTCACATGCTCCTCTTGTTGTTCCCCAATATTCATCATGTGATCCTATTCTGAAAAAGAGTTCAAGAGTTGGTAAACATGGGTGCACACATTTACCAAAATTAGCACTTTCCTGAACGCAGGATCAGAGGATACTCATTGAGTTTGATGATGATGATATTCCTAGAAGTCCAAATTCAAAAAATTTGAAGATTTTTTTATCAACTCAGGATTAGACCAATGTAAGAATTTTGTATGATGATTAGAGAAGTGTGGATAAATAGAAAATCTCTCAGTTATGAGAGACGATTTTGGTAAGATCTTTTTCTACTGTTTGACTATTCTTTAATTGTTTCTAGTATATATAGTATGTTTACCTCTTCTTTATTAGATGAAATTTGATATTCCTGACACTGGAGGAGTTAGGAAGAAATGTTTATCGATGGATGCCAGGAGATGGAGGGATTTCAAATAAACCCTCTCGTCTAATTTCATTTTTGGTCATAGGATTAATGACAATCAATTTCGTATATATCCTTTTATAGATAAAGACACATGGAGACAGTTTTTTGAAAGTATAAGAAAAGAGTCATTTTTTGTAAGGGAAATGTAAACTTTTATAAGCTTTCTTATATAAATGATATTATTAATGTTTTGTTAATGATTTATTATTCTTAATTTATAGAAAATAAGGAAATATCATCCGGAGATCCAATATAAAAATGTATACCCCCATAGTTTATCTCGGGGAGGGTATGCATTTTTGGAAGAAAAAATAATGGCAGAAAAATTTACAAAACTAAGAGCTGAGTCTTCAAGCTCTGGAGAGGTGGCCCCTTCATCCCCTCCATCTAGACATGAAAAATGGAAGATATCTTGGATGGGAAAAAAGGGAAAGATCTTTTGGAAGAATCGAGAATCGTAGCTGAGAGGATTATAGTATATCTATTTTATTTATTTAAGTTAAATATTTTCTCTATATAAATTCAATCATTACAGAAATGTTTAATTAATTAATACAGGACTCTCATGAGGATTAGAGCTCACAGGGTGAATTTATAGCTACTGGGAGGCAAGATATTTTATCTGTAGCATTGGGAAATCCTGAATATCCTGGTCATGTAAGAGGATATCCGGAAGGTGTATCAGTAAGAAAAGTGTTTCCACATTCATCAACTTCTAATGTTGAGGGTGTTTATAAAAAATATAGAATACTTGGAGGCTGAAGTTCATAATATTAATGTGATGATGGAGTAAAATATTAGAGTGTCGGTACAGTCTATGTTTTCAGACATCCAAAGAAAATTTCAGACTGCATCTCCCACTCCTCCACCTCCCCCTAAAAACCCCATTATTTATCCTCTACCTCTTCCAGTAGCTCCCACTCCCCCACCTCAGCCTACAGACCCCATTTTTTATACTACTCCTCCGCCGCAACTTCCTACTTATTGCGAGTTGTATTTTGATGATTCTCAACATCATATAGTTGCATATGGGTTGGTATATTGTATAAGAGATACAGTTCATCGTCAATAATTAGAGGCAGAGAATCAGAGGGTAACTGTACAGGATATTATAGATAGAGCAGCTCGAGTACCATTACCTACAGAGGAGGTGAAGACTGTTGGACATAGTATTGGCCATTTTTTAATTTTTCCATCCAGACTTCTTCGACTCATTACCATAGAGGTATGAATTGTATATCTTTTACTTTATTTTTTTATTAAAGTTGTTTTATCAGTTGAAAACAAATATGTTTTTCTATTTATTTTTACAAGAATACTTCAATGATAAAGAAATATTGTATAGACAATAATAAAGACAAATGACTATGACATCAGATATAGATTCTAGTAGTCTTAAAAGATTGTCAAGATATTGAAATTTGTTGGCGGGTCATTATGAGTTTCCAATGGAAGATCATGTTTTTGGACGTGCAATAACTGTGGGGATTATGAAAACTAATAACATGGAGCTTGTTACTGGAGATAAGTTGGGTATCAATGTGGTGCAATTTTTTTACACGTAAGACTGAACACCTATTCCCTATGTTATATTTATTAAAAATTTATAATCATGTCTATTTTGTATTAGGTATCTTTATAAAATTTGTGATAGGAATTATGTGGAAGATGTATATGGATTCATGGACCCACAATTGATTTCCCCCAAAGCATGTGCATTGGAAGTGGAACAAAGAATACTTTATATTGCTGAAAGACTTGAACAGAATACAGTCACATAATGTTGGATGATGAATTTTTGTGAGAGGCATGAAACACATCTCTATCAAAGAGTTATTTATCTTTTAACATAAAAACCACTAACCCTAAAATTTCTTTTATCATTGATCATTGGATGTTAGGGTTTTTTTCCCAAGGGAGAAAACACTTTATTGGATATGCTCTATCCATGATGATGTGTGGGAAAGTTTTAAGAATATATTGGAAAAATATGTTTTAATTTATCAATAATTTTATATATTATAATGAATTTTAAATTTTCCCCATTTATATTATTTTCTTACAGGGGATGGGTCTACTTTCGAAAAAACACAAAGAAAAGGAGTGGAATGATCAAATATGTAAATGAAAAGGTAAATATCCATTTATAGTTTGTAATATTGGATTTATTACATAAAAATAATATATTTAATTTACACTCATTCAAACAGAATTGTCATAAAAAACAAGGTGTCATCGAATAAAGATATTATACGTTATGATTTATGTATGAAATAATAACAACTGGGACAGTTTTGAACTTTTACCTGGTAAGATTTCCTTTTAAACTTTTCCATAATATTTCAATTTGACTTATTCATTATACAGGTTAACTACTATACTTTTCATTTGTAGCTATTTGATGACCCTCAAACCTATACTTCTCAAGACATCAAACACTTACAAGTTGATTGGTCAAATTGTTTTATAGGTTTGATTGAATTTTAGTTGTTTGTAGTATAAAATGTGATTTTGAATATCATCATTGTAATTGTGTATTTGGTAGTCGTTTAGGTTGGATTTAGTTTTTTTTGAAGTTGATTATGTAGGTTTTGAATTTTATATATGTAAATGTTTAATTTTTCTGTACTTCTTGTTTTGGTCTTCTTATGAAGGTTTTTCTGGTATGGATTCTAGTATGGGGGGAGGGGTTCCAAGGGTGTTTGGGGGGGGGGGGGGTGTTCAGTAGGGTGGGGGGGGGGGTGTCCAGGTGTGTGGGAGGGCTGTCCGGTAGGGTGGGGTGGGGGGGGGGGGGGGGTGGGGGGTCCTGGGTGTCCATGAGAGTGGGGGGGGGGGAAGTCTAGGAGGTGCCGCCATCCCTCAGGGGGATGAACGCCGCTGGAAGTTATTCATCACTCCCACATGTGAAACATTTTGAGAGCTCAAGCTTCGCATGTGGGAGTGATGAGTACCTTCCAGTGGCGTGCCCCCCGAGGGGGTGTTCAGGAGGGTGGGGGTTTCTAGGAGGGTGGGGGGGGTTTTCCAGGGGGTGGGGTTGTCCAGGGGTGTGGTGGGGGTAGTCCAGTGGGGTGAGGGGGTTCTGGTATGTTTTTGGTAACTTTTTGGTCTATTTAAGGGGTGTGGGAGGGCTTTCCAGGTGTGTGGGAGTGCTTTCCAGGGGGTTGGTGGTATACAGGAGGGTGGGGGTTTTCCAGGGGTGTGGGGGGATGTCCAGGGGGTGGTGGGGATGTCCAGGGGTGTGGGGGCTGTTTTGGAGGTTGGGGGAAGTCTAGGGGTTTTGGGGGTGTCTAGGGGTGTGGTGGGGGATCTCCACTGGGGTGAGGGGGGCTATCCAGGGGGTGGTGGGGGCAGTCCAGGAGGGTGGGGGGAGGGGGAGGGTTGTCCTGGGTTGTTGGTGGATATCTTGGGTTTGGGGTGCAGTCCAGGGGTGTGGTGGGGTGTCCAGGGGTGTGGGGGCTGTCCAGGGGGTGGTGGGGAAGTCCAGGGAGGGGGGGGGGCATCCAGGGGGGGTTGTCCAGGGGTGTTGGGGGCTGTCCAGGGGATGAGGGGCAGTCCAGGGGTGTGGGGGTGTCCAAGGGTGTGGTGTGGTGTCTAGGGGTGTGATGTGGGATGTCTAGTCTGTTGAGGGGATTCTAGTATGTTTTTGGTAACTCTTTGGTATGTTTCAGGGGTGTTGGAGGGCAGTCCATGGGTGGTGGAGTGATGTCCAGGGGTGTGGGAGTGCTGTACAGGGGGTGGGGGGGTATACAGGATAGTGGGGGGATGTCCAGGGGTGGTGGTGATGTCCGGGGGTGTGGGGGTGGGTGTTTAGGGGTGTGGTGGGGGCAGTCCAGTGGGGTGAGGGGGTTTTGGTTTGTTTTTGGTAAATTTTTGGTCTGCTTCAGGGGTGTGGGAGGGCTGTCCAGGGGTATGGGAGTGTTGTCCAGGGGGTGGGGGGTATGCATGAGGGTGGGGGGGGGGGGGGGGTTGTCCAAGGGTGTTTGGGGCTGTCCAGGGGGTCAAGGGTAGTCCAGGGGTGTGGTGGGGGCTGTCCAATGGGGTGAGGGGGGGAGGGATGTCTAGGGGTTTGGGAGTTCTGAACAGGGTGTGGGGGGATATACATGAGGGTGGGGGGTTGTTCCAGGGTGTTTGGGGCTGTCCAGGGGGTCGAGGGTCAGTCCATGGGTGTGGTGGGGGCTATCCAGTGGGGTGAGGTGGTCTGTTCAGGGGGTGGTGGGGGGCAGTCCGGTGGGGTATGTTTTAAATGTTACCAATGTAAATGCTTAATTTTTCTTTGGTTCTTGTTTTGGACTAATTCTATTTTTATGGTAGGAATTATTGATTTTTTTTCTGGTTGATTCTGGGGAGAACAGAGGACTACATTCCATTTAAAAAAATTGGTCTTCCACGTCAGTTATTTTATAACCGATGTGATAAAGAAATGGGGGAGGGTTTATCACGTCAGTTATTTGAATAACCGATGTGATAAACACCCGTGGGAATGGTTTATCACGTCGGTTATTATATAATCGACGTGATAAAAACCCCCCAGACTAGTTTATCATGTTGATTATTATATAACCAACGTGATAAACCATTTCCCTGGGGGTTTATCACATCGATTATTAAATAACCTACATGATAAACATCCTGCACACTATTTTATCACATCGGTTATATAATAACCGACGTGATAACCACCCCCCAGTTTATCACGTCGGTTATGTAATAACCGACATGATAAAGGCCTGGGAAATGGTTTATCACATCAGTTATTATATAAATGACTTGATAAACACCCCCACACTAATTTATTAGGTCGGTTATATAATAACCGACATGATAAACCCTCCCCCTTGGTTTTTTCATGTCAGTTAATTAATAACCGACGTGATAAACACCGCGATGTTATGTTTTTTACGTCGGTTTTTAAATAACCAACGTAAAAAACAATATTTATAACAATGTTCGTATTAACGTCGGCTAAAAATCGATGTAAAAAATGAAAAATAACCAACGTAACAAACATTTTCTGCACTAGTGATTGAGTTAGTACAGAATACATTTGATCAAAATAGAACACCAAAAGATAGAGTTTGAAGATAACTACTTATATTCCTGGAGGACCAGTAAAAAACTAGTGGGATGTACAAATACGTGAAGGAATACATGATGGGTTGACATGGAAATATTTTAAAGTGGTATTTTTTAGAGCTTACTTATTGACATGTTGAGGGAACATATACCTTGGTTGTTCATTAAACTATAATAGGTAGATAATTTAGTCATGGACTACACTGTGAGTTTCACATATTTTATTTAGTTTATGCTGATGTTGGTGGGATTTGATATCTTTAAAGTGTGGTGATTCATGAATGGTGTCTGAAACACTACCAAGTTATTATTAAATTTCATTATATTGACCACATTTTAGTAGGTGTTGATTCAAGAACTACTTATAGATAAAAAAATGGAATATGGGAGTATATTTAGCTATATAGTTATGTCAATAAAGATAGGTATTGGAGCTATGGGAATCCAGAAGAAATGATATATGGAAACCTAAAAGCGTAGTCAGAATTGAGGTTCAATGATGGCACTATGGAGTGGGTAATCAATGAGGTTCTTCCAATATGGGTCTACAAGGACTTTTAAGAATAATATGATTAACCTCCAGAAGAGTGAATAAAATTCCAAAAGTTGGAAAATCTAGAAATGGTTTCTCATATTACATCGTAGTAAGCCTAGAGTCATGTATTGGGTTATACATAGGACAATGAGGTAGGATTGGGAGTGGTACCATGATCCAATAGCTAAAATTCATCTAAATTAATGAGATAAGGTAGTGGATGGGAAACCCAGTAGTGGGGGAATTGGTATAAAGTGAGAATTACTCCATAGAGAGGACATGTTTAACAAAGTTGAGCATTGAGTTAGGTTTATGTGATTGAGATAACATATTTGGGGTATGATGGGGATATTTTTACTATTAAAGGTACATCGCAAGTGTGTTAGTTTTTGGTTTTTATGATGGGTACTGTCTCATGATGTGTGTATGTTATACATGGATTGACCATAAGATGTTTAACATATAATTCCCTTGTATGATCCATGATGATAGTGGGGATTAGTATAATATGGGATAATGTTGTATGATTGTTGGAACATGTGTGTTTTGGGATGATAAATGGGTATTATAATAACTTTGAAATGGGTAGTGTTGTTTTGATGTGACCAAGTTAGTGTTCCAATTGCATGGAGTTCCCATTAAGGGAATATATCTATTTGAGTTAGGTAGATGGGGTGATTGTGGAAGAGATGAATATGTTCCATGTTTTTATTTTTGTTTGATAATGGGGTGAGCAGGATACGTGATTTTTGATAAGGTTCGGTAAGTGTGTCCCCCAAGATAGCTTAGGAATGGGATATTATGTGATGGGGAGGTTGTAATGTACTGGGTATTTTGGCATTGGAATTTGGGTCATATATAAGATCATATTTGTGTCATTAGACCCTATCATGGTGTATGAGGTGTCAGCATAGGTCAAGAATTTCATTTTGGAGTTGGGCTTGTCTTGGGTCAAGAATTATTTAATAGTTATAAAAATATTTGTGACAATGTGAATCAAGGCATAGAGAGGGGTGACATAAGGGATGAATTTTTGGGGTTGATTTAAGATCATGTTGTAGCCAAGGGGAACCATGTAATGATGGGTGTCTAAAAACTCAACTATACAGGTAAATCCAAACCATCGAAATAAAATAATTATTGAATTCATGGAATCTACTATGATACATAATAGTTTCAGGATAATTTTTTCTATTTGATATGAATTTTTATTGAGTACGCAAGAGTTTATGGAGATATACCCATATTAAAAAATATATATATGGGTTTACATATAAAAAATAAAAATATAATTTTAAATATATCATTTATAAGGGTACAAAAATCATCAAGAAAAATTGGAAAAGTTTTCATGTATGAGGGTCACCCAGTAATGCGTAAGGGTCACATTGGGATACATAAGGGACAACTTGTGATACATAATGGATAAATCTATGATACATAATGTTTAGATAATGATATATATGGGTTAACTCTGGTTCACCCTCTGAAATGTAAGGATTCACTGGGTGATACATAAGGGTTGATATATAAGGGTTACCAAAATTGGGTCATAAAAATGATAAATTATTTTATATACCGGGGTTACTCTAAGGTGTAAGTGTGTGGAAAACTCCAATGTATATGATACATAATAGTTTATATGGGTGATACAAAATTTTTGATCTTGGTGATATGTAATTGTTGATCTATATGATACATTAGGGTTGATTTGCATGATATGAAAGGGTTTATCTGGATTAGGAAATTAAAAAATTTATGATTATGGATTGGAAGGGGAATCACATCATGACCTGTGGTCACCCAGTCATGTGAATCATGCATGAGGGGTGTCTGGAAATGTGTATTACTACATGATCTAGAGGGCCACACCATGATGTGCCTTATATAATGTGTTTTCTATATTATTAATTAATTGGATATATTAAATATAAAATTAGGGTTTTTCGATTTTATCCAACCGTATAGTGGGTATGCCATAACTCTCCTCTCACCCTTTCAATATTCTTCCAACCCTACTGGGTGACATTCATTGATTTTTTTCTATTCTTCATTCCATTTATTTCATGGACTTAGGTGATGGTAAGGATAGATAACCTTGGGGAATGGTCTTGGGGTTTCTCACTGTTTATTTGTTTTTTGTTTGTTACGTCCTAAATCTCAATTTTTCCAGATTTCCTAATTTCATTCGATAGGGATTAGATCAGGAAATTTTTCTTAAAAAGCAAAGAACTGATAAATCTGGATAGGTGGTGACCATATATTTCCTATTATATACACATGACATGAATCATGTGATAAATGTGTGAGGGTAGATTCTTGTTAGTGACTTTGAATGGAATGACATGTGGTTTAAATTTTTCATAAGAGATGCCTAGGGGTAGTATCATATTGGAAATGATGGGTAAATATTGGAAGGGTTTGTATTGGTTAGTTTTTTGGTTTTATGATTTGGTGTGAATGATGTTTTATGTTATGGGAAATTTTTCTTGGGTTCGGGTGATTGATGTGGTTCTATGGGAACATGATGGGTGCAAACCATGTAACTATGGGTGAATTTGATCACCCAAAATGGGATTATAGGGTTT
Organism: Viscum album; assembly: GCA_963277665.1. Lineage (NCBI taxonomy): Eukaryota > Viridiplantae > Streptophyta > Magnoliopsida > Santalales > Viscaceae > Viscum > Viscum album. Next base: position 1,122,811,286 of record OY728120.1, read on the forward strand.
TATTTGTGATATAGATGTTATTGAACTTTATTGTAGGTGGTGATGGAGGTTCAAAAAAGTTTGTCCAAATATTTTGGGCTAAAACTGATCACCATGGGGATGAGGATGGTGGGGTTGTGTGCACATAGGATATGGACCATGTGGAAGTTTTTACCACTCATTATTACTGGTATTCTCTAGAGAATGAATAGTTTAGGGGTGATTGGGTTGACCATCATTACGGAGTATTGATGAAGTATTGGTGGGTATGACATTGGGGCACGTGACATGGTTGTGGACATTCCATTGGGGAATTTTTGTTGACTTGATATAGTTATTTAGTTATATTTTTTAATAAGATTCCATGTGACATAAAATTGGTTGAAAGGAAGAGGTAAATTTGAACATAGCTGATTGTGGAGGCATTGAACCACTTCACCATTAGCTATGGAATATAAAGGCAGACTCATGGCTGGTCAATCATGAGTGGAGAAGGTTGATTAGTGCACTTCAGTTTCCATTTGATGAAATTTTAATAAAATATTTTATGCATGGATATTATCTAGGGACCTTATTAGTAGTGTCTTATTCTGTTTATACACACACCTTTCATGGGACCTTTGGGACTCGTGTAAACATTATTGTTTGTGGAATAGGTAAGGGTATGTGATTTTCATCATAAGTTTATTTTATATGGAAGTGTAGGTGGTTCTCAAGGTGAACTTTTTGATTTTTAAAATGTTTTTAGTGGTTCCTTGGTTTCATATTAGCAGTTTATTTTGGTTACCATTGTGAATGTATATATATGATCATCCTATGGGTGAACCATTTTATTTCTATATGACTACATGATATTATAGATATTTTGTAGGATTATCATATTTTCCCATTATTTTATCTTCTTATAATTTAGTGATTCTTATAAAAATGTTCTGTAATTTCTATCATTTATCTTGAAAGATGATATGCATCCCAACATCTCCAATTATATCCTTTCTACTAGTTAGTAGAGTCTAGTATGTGGGGGGGGGGTGCTTCTGAGGTTAATTAGTCCTTAGATCTAGTTACTATAGAGTGGTATAGGTTTAGATAATATAAATTTAATAACTAAATATCCTACATTCACATATAAAAACATGATAAAATCTAACATGAGATTAATAATTCAAAAAACATAATGAAAAAAACTATTCCTCCCAAGGAATGGGTCTCTAGAGACTCCAAAAATTTAATAATTATGGATTTCTGTGAACTAGAAGCAAGATAAAGAGGATTAAAACCACATAGTGATCAAAACCCTATCTCTTTCACATGAAAGGAAATATTCAAAAATAACATAATGAGACAAATACAATAGAATAATGAGATGTAAAATCCATGCCCAAATAAAGTTATAATATAATATTGAAGATAAAGAATGAAGGGAGGGATTTAAGTGTTCAAAATTATGTCAAAATTGGTTCAAATGATATATAAAGTGAAGAGATCCCATGATAAAAAATAATAATAAAACAACTACTAAAATAGATATTTATCCTTCATTAAAAACCCAACCTAATCTCTACTAAGAAACTGGACACTCTTTACAGGGAACCTAGTGGTTGTCTGAGTCTTACCTATCCACCACCCCCTTCAATAGGTACTTGTTACTCAACACAAGGTACCCGATAGAATTAAAAGTTTATAAGACTTCTTATTACACGTCCCAATTCCATCTCAAACTAGTTCACCACTCTATGGGCTCCCAACCAACACCAAAACATCCCTAATTAAAATAATGGAATGAAAAATATAAAAACGAAATGCACCTTAATAATTGGGGAAATTAAAGTTATTTTTATAAAACATTATTTTTATCATTTTTTCATATTATTGTTTACATTATTATTAAAATTAGTATGTTATTAATGCATATTAATATACATTACTAAATTATTATTTCATATTACTACATTATTTTTGCATATTACTATAGAATTACTGAACGTTAGTTCATTATTAGTGTATATTACTTTTTTTTTTGACATATTATTTTATAATTTATGTAATAATGGGTTATTATTGTTATTAAATAATAATATTGTCATTATTAATGTATAATATTGATTATTAAAATAACAAATTTTTATATTACTTATAATTAATGACCACAACTATTTTTTTATATATAACTCTCTTAATTGCTATATCTATTATTTAACTATTTCATACAAATTATCCACCCCATTATAATTTTTTAATTTTAATGTAATAGTGAATAAAGTAAAAGTGAGAAATCTTGCTCTTCATGAAATTTTAATAAAATAATTTAATTTTACCTACACAGTTAATAAATTTTTTTAATCTTGAAATCATTTTGATAAAATTTATAAAAAAATTTTTAGTACTAATTGAATATCTTTTTTTTACATTTGTATATATTCATAGTATATTTATTTCTCAAGGAAATGGTTAAATGACTAACAATATTATCATGGGAGAATATGAAGAACAAATAATATTATTATATTATTATCATTTTATTTTGTTAGATTAATATTAGTTTTTTCTATTTTAAATTTAGTGGTATAGGTGGCCATGGTGATAATTATGGTTCACACAATGATATATATATATATATATCATTGATTTGATTTTAATTTTAATAAAAATATATTTGGTTAATAATTGTTTTCTTTTTTATATTTTTTCAGTTACTATAGCTTTGAATGTGTACAATAACTATTCAAATGTCCCATATCTATTATTGACTTCTATTGTCCGTGGATGTATAATTTTGTATTGAGGGTATGAATTCATTTTTTAGAATGAAATTTTTTAAATTTATAGAGAATGGAATGAAATTTATTGGATTAAATTTAAACTCTTTATAAAATTTCAATTATTATATAATATAATTTTTTATTTTATTTAGTTTTATATAGTGTAACACATTTATATTTGTGTAAATTTCTTTATTTTAACATGGTATTTAAATGGTGTGCATGTTTCATATAATTACATATTATAATAAACCGAACAATCAATCATGGATATCTTCCTTGAACTTATTAGTACAATTAAATGGGAATATGTAAGCCTCTTCCTATTTTCAATGTAAATACAAACAAAATATTTATTATACTTGACATAATTAAAGTACATAATAATTCATCATCACACTTATATCACAAAAAAAGTATATTATTCATTTATTCATCACATAAAAACTTCTTCTAAAATATCAACATATAAAATAAGAAATTTTATGTCTATATAGAAAATTATTTATGTTAATTTAGTTTTATACAATAATTCATAAAACTTTCACACAATATATTTGATACACTTTTAAAGAGAGAGAATATTTGTACAAACATAACAGATACTTTAGCATGTAATCATAAGTTTTCAAGATCATTATATAATATCTTCAATGTAAATATAACATTTACTCAAAACATATAGCAAATAGTGTACATTATTTTGGGTTTTAATGGTGAAAACGCCTTTAAAAAGGTAGTAGAAACAAACCCCGAAAACATGTTTTCCCCTAGATCTAAAAATTTTATTCAATTGAGTGAAACATAAATGAATAACATAGATAATTTTAAGTATGAATTTTATTTATCCAAGATATTGCACATGAAAATAGTAGAGATCACATAGAAGTATTCAAATAACAATTTACTCCTAGGGTATCCATGAGATATTTTGAATCTCTCAAGGATTGAGATGGATGCCTCTATAATACACAGTGTACTAGAAACCTGGTATTAAAGGATAGATGGAAATAAAGGCTTCGACTATAATGATTTTTCTAGTGACCTTTTCATACATTTATCACCATATCTCACTTATTTAACCACTTTATATTAACCCTAAAGATACTCCATGGACTCCCAAACATTTCTAAAACATTCAGTTATTATTGAAATGTTTCAAAAATATTTAAAAATGTTACATATCGTTGTAATTTTTTATTCAACCTTGTATTTTTTTATCATTTAAAAAATATATATTGACATTTAATCTTAAAAAACATTATCGAAGTATGTTAAAACTAATATATAATAGATTATATGTGATAAATAATTGTATTTTTGTTCTATTGTATAACACATTCACTCATATTCAAAAATCCAATATATAGAGACCTTCACTATTAAACCCAAAAAAATTGACATGTTTAATACCACCACATAATGTTTTTATCTATAGAATCATGTAATTTTTTTGGTTAAATACATTTAAATATTTCATTGATATTTGATGGAAGGGTCATGTAGTCATTTAAACCTTATTATTTAATAGGTTCTCAATAATAAATTATGAATCTAATATTGTATTTTTAGACCACATGTTCATGAAAAAATTTATATTTGATATCACCTAATTATAGATCTGAATAGGTAAACCTCCACCATAGTTTTACTTCAGATGGGGGGTTTACCCAAGGGGTTATGTAATTGATGTTTGGGTTTTCCATCTTGGACCTAGCCCATTTTAGGATTTTAATTTAAATTTAGTTAACCTATATTAAAAAATACAATTTTTTATTTAAAATATTAAATAAGGTTTATTAATTTTCAAAAAATATAATTTAGTTAAATATAATTGAGAATTATAAACCATTGGAGACTATTCTTGGAGGAATATTTATGAAAAACATGATCAAGTGAAGATTTCTACAAATGATGATGAAACCCATTAAGACAAAGATTTTTATTTTGATTATGTTCAATTATTCATTATGTTTTAATTAAATTATCAGTTATCATGTAATTCAAGAGGTGTTTACTGATCACAAGTTCATTCAAAAAATTATTATCATTTATTTTGGTTCTTAGATTTTTAATTATCATTAGAGGGCTGGGGTGGGGGGATGTTTGTGGATTAAAGACTGGGTGTCTGATTTAGTGTTGGCCCTTGAACCCCCTATTCCCCTTCTTTTTTTTACCACCATTGATGGATGTTGAACAAATGAAGGGAATATAGACATCTGATTATTGATCCCTTACCTCATTATCTCTCCCTTCCCCATATATATATATATATATATATCTAACTATCATAATGTTTGAGTGGTAAAGGACACCAAAAATCATGGTAGCCCATAGTGGGAAGTGTGGGTCCTAGGTGAATGATAATGGAGAGGAAAATGATGGAGATTACTAACACTTGAAACTGGATAATTTTCATTTTCATTTTATGATTTTTAATATTATTCATTATTAATAAATCCCGAGGTTAAAACCTTTTACAAAAATTATTTTTCATCAGTCTTGTAATTAATTTTTAAAATGTGTTAAATCTTGGTCGATTTTTTAACTAATCAAGAGAAATATCTATTAATAATTTTAATTTAAAATTTCAAGATACATTTATTCAAATTATTGGGAATAATTAATTCTCTTGAAGTAATGGAATATTCCTAATGTAAGATGGATATTTTGGGCCTTTAATCTTGAGATTTTTAGTTAAATAAAACTAGACACCTAAGATCTAAAATAGATGTGGAACCCACATTTTAAGTATAATAGTAATATTTTTATACTTGGATATAAGAAATAAATAAGATCATTACATTCAATGTTTTCCCAAGATAATTTATATTTATCAAAGGTGATCCATGATTCCCTACTTGAAGATAAAATTTCAGGTCAGATTTCATGTCCCAAAATGATTGTCCACCATTAAATAAATATCCTGTACAAGTGTAATATAATTGGATATAATTTTAAAAACCTGTATAATAAATCACGTGAAACATTTCATATTTGAGTTATACACAAACAATTATATATACATAGGGTTGTATAGGTTCATTAATAAGGTGATGGAAAATATTTCATAAAATTTTGGGATTGACGGTAAATTAAAAATTTTACCCCTTTAAACCACCCTTTTGACTGTTTAATTCATTTATATAAATTAAAAGTCACTTGGTGATCCAAATTCCCACTAAATATCTATTTGAACATGGTTTTAGGAAGTAAATGATAACTTTATGTTACTTATTCTTCTTATAATTATATTTTCTATTTTTATTGTCATAATATTTATCGTAAATATAAGTTAATAAAATATCTATCATGTTTTAGGTAAAATTTATTCATTTATATTTATCTCATTACACTTATTTTTATTAATATAACACCACTGTAACAACATGTGAAATAATTCATGCAACAGTGGTGTGCCCATTATTTGATTATTTTATATTCTTCAATACCAATTGTATAGGTCAAATTCCATATTATATTGATATATAATCATTAATATAGGGTTAAAATTCATATGGATTTCTGTTAGGGATTTATTTTAAATCCATGAGATTTTATATGTATTAATTTGAAATAAAATTAAATCATTTGAATGCTTACATTACACGCAACCCTGAGTCTAAAAGATCCATGATATATTATAACATTTATAACCTAGTAATTTTATTGACTTGTATAAATATTATTAAACACATTTTTAAATATATATAAATGTTTTATTTAATTCAAATTTATTGATTAATACCTTATACATAGTCATTAAATTCTAATGACATCAATTAGTGATCAAGAGATCTGTTTTTCTGAAGAAATTTATTTTTATTGGTGTTATGTATTTTTATATAAATAAAATATATATATATAACTATTAAAATGTGTTTTTAATTAAATTAATTGATAATTTATTAATAATAAATCATACATTAGTAATCTAATGGTTAGGAATGAAGATAAAATCATTTGAAGGTAAAAAGAGTTTTTTCTTCAGAAAAATATTTTTATGTATACAATTTGTTTTTATAATAATAAAATAAATGAATCACTATTGATTAATTATGATAATGAAATATGAATATTCTATATTGAATCAAATATTTTAACATTCATCTAATATTTTATTCATGTAATGGAATGAAATTAATTTCATTTTTATTCTTAACAATTCATTTTTATAAAATCAGTTTTCTTTGCGTTTTGCATAATAATTTGAATGTAAATTTCTAAAAAATTAGGAAATTGAATTTGATTAAATGGATTCCATATTTTTATCCATCATGTTAAAATTTTTCAATATGGCCACATTCATTATTGGTCATAATGTAGATTAAAAACTAAACAAAATTGATTGTTGTGGTTAGGGTACAAATGAGTTAATTGAGTAGGATAAAAAAAGATAAGAGTAAAAATTACCCAAAAAAAGTATAAATAATTTTAATTAAATATATTTATTCTTTATATTATCATTATTTATAATTATTGTATATTTGGCTCCACCTTTATAAGAAAATGACTTCATATTATTCAAATATTTTAAGTAAACCCATGGGTATGTCTCCCCTATCTTATAAAATGGGTCCCCATATCCTCACTTATTCAAAAAGTTAAAGATCTATATATTTTTTAAATAAAAACATAAATAACTTCCTATAATTATTTCCTTCATTATTTATCTTCTTGTCTTCTCATAAGATTATCCTAAGAATTATTAAGGTCTATGCCAACAGATGTGTCTCAACGAAGATATAGTCATCTAACCCAACTATTTATAGAATATTATATCCATCCTAAAATTATTACTCCATTTTCACATATACACTAATTATTATAATTTCAAAACCATTTTACACTTTCTTTCTAGTAAATGAGAAATGAAAGTATTGCTCATGCATACGTGTGGAATAATGGCTCCACAAAGTGATCAGATTCATTTTCCATCACCACCTAAAATTGATGAATATAATTATGTATTTTGTAAATATATATGATATAATTATTATTTTGGAATGATAATATATTATATTTATTTATTTCCTTTTTTAAAGAATCAAAACTACGTTCTTTCATACATACAAACTACCATATCGTTGATTGATGTATTTCATTTTTATATAACTTCTTTTTATGTAAGGTTATAAATATGTATATAATGAATATAAAATATATTTATGTCATGATTAAAAATATTTGAGATGATGGAGCCAGGATCAATATGTAAATTCTATAACTGAAAAATCAAAAAATACATGAAAAAGAATTCTTCCCAAGAAATGATGATGAAAATCAAAGATTATTAATGAACGGGTGATAAGATGTGATAAATAAACAATGTATGTAACTATAATTATGAACATTATTCTAGTATAAAAGTATAATACATTTGAATTTATTATAAAAGATGTTAAAAATCACTTATAAATAAATTTGTACAATAATATGAGCTTTATGTTACAATCTCACTTTATATCAGGATTATTTATCCATAAATTTATGATGATGAAATTATATGATATACCTCTCATGAATAGCATCTAATTTATTGTCCTTCAGTTATTTATATAAATCATAAGTTTTCCTTTCATTTTACTCTCTCAAAGTACTCAAAAGTATTAAATAATGTTTTTAAAAGAAAACTGAATTAGTCAATCTATTTGACCAGGAATATTTTTCTTCCATGTCCAGATTTTATTTTAAATATTTTAAATAATGTATTTATTATTATCTAATTATTTTCTAACATAATTTTTATGAATTTTTTACTTTTTATTAAATGTTTTAAAAGGAACCTTCTTATCATTTTTAAATGAGTTTCTTTTTACAAAACTTGGGAACATAATAATTCTTTAACATTTACATTAAGAATAAATATTCCCATCATTATGACTATTGTTTTCATTGAATATTGATTTAAAGGATTCCATGGTTCATTTTAGAGAATATTATTTTCCTAATATTTTAGAAATATTTATATTGTAAATAAAAGATTTAAAAATGAAAAGGTTTTTTTCCTCAATAAATGTCCCAGTGATATTTTTATGGTATTTTAATTTATGAAAACATGCATTGATGTTACTAATGCTTCAATAGAGATATGGTCCAATGATAATATATTTATCTATTATCAGGATGAAATATTTATGAAATCTTTTTTCCTTTCCATATGATAATCTATGAAAAAATGATAAATGTTTTCATGATCTTATGGTATTTACATGAATGGATTATTATTATGTTATAGGTGTGTCTATCATATCTATCTAATGTATTGTGTAATGATTAATGTTGTATGACCAAAAAGGGAACAATGGTGGCAAGCCCAATCCCAAAAATAGGGAACACATATGGTTTTCCCTTGACCAAACAGGGTACATTGGAGGTTATCCTAAGCAAAAAGTTGGTACATGGGTGGTTTTACAATGTTTGAAAAGTGATGAATTTCATAGTGTATAGAATTATAATAAGATTTATATTATTATGATTATTCAAAACTTTTTATTCTATTATCTATGACATGATTTTTTGTTTATCAAGTAATATCATGGATCATGTTTCTCGACTCCACCCACCTGTTCCCGCCTGACAGACAATAATCCGAGTGTGACACCCCAAGCCCACCTCCAATAGGATAAGAGTTGGTTACTGGTACTAAGTAGTCATATTCCATGCACAAGGTTCCTTAGCCTAATGTACCTTTTTATGCACACAGACATCTCAAAATACCCATACAATGATAAAAGGTAAATACAACTAATACTATAATGTATGCATAAAATCAATCCCACATCAGAGTATGATAAAGTATTGGAAATAAATAAAGGGCTAAATAAAATCTCACCCAAAAGATGATAAAATATTCCAACATGGTAAGTAGAAGGGGACTATTACCATATGAAAGAAATGATCTAACCATGGTCAGTCTAGCTCAATATTCTCCACCCACTCTTAGTCCTTGTAAGAATTTTTCAAATGGACCATCATTTGTATAAGACGTGAAGTGTGTAGGAAGATCCCATTCAGAAGTGAGTATAGAAATACCTTGTAGTAAACCCTAAAATCACCAAATGTAAGAATCAAGAGAGTAACCAACTTTTCATACCAATAATATGTCAAGAAAATACATGACAAACTAACGATAAACTCATATATACAGATAATAGATGCTTAGTATCATAGAGGTATAAATTAATTCAAAGAAAAAGATTCTAATAGAGGATTAAATATATTTATTTTATGAAAGATATAACTCCACCATGCATGCTATAATTAATGGAACTATTCCTAAAGGTCATTCTCATCATGTCTAACCAAATTAGTGATCGTTGTAACTCTGAATATTTCAACATCCAGATATGTGATCACAACTAGGGACATTGTTAAACACCACATACCCTACTGGATTACTGTATTAGATAGGGGATCGATGCCATTTAAATGGTTGTAACAACGATACCACTAATCCTGCACAGGATGATAGATAATCCCACCTTAGTTACACAGAGGGACACCCCAAACTCTCTCTAAGAAAAAACCTATATATGGGATCATAATCCTATGCTCAAGATGTAATGCCACACTATACCCTCATAGGGATGGACCAAGGGAACACATTTAACTAGTATAGGTCCAAACTGAATAGATAGAGGGCCTCGATCTGGCCTAGAAAACATACACAATGTGTACCAGGGTCACATGATGTGTGTTTCTATCCTATGTATCATAGTACCACATGACATGTACTTATCAAAATATACAAAATGTTATCTCTAGATACAGGATGTGTAGAGGTCAGTCCAACAACTCAGTGTGTAGCCTACCTGTTTCCATGTACATCTCGCTATATAAGTGTACTTTAGGTCGTTTTTATGTACCTATTCATTTCTAAGTACCGAATCATGCTTGTGTACTCTAGTCATTCCCACGTTCCTGTTGGTGTTCATGACCATGTACGCTTCAGGGTAAACATTGAACCACCAGAACCAGGTAACATTACATGTGACACATATCACATGTCATGTGATGTTTTTATATACATGGAAAACCAAGAACCATAGAATGAGGACTATAAGACATGTGTTATTTACACTACACTCCATGTTGTTGGGATTTTTCTAGAATTTTTAGATCGCTCATGTGTTTCCATTCATGATACTTCTACCATAAAATCTATGAACAATATTACAGGAAAATATGGAATTCAATCTTTTCGAGCCCATCGATCAACACTAGTAGGATTGTGTCCACACGAACCAGATGAGAATTGGTTCTTATCACATTGTGCCATCAATATACACTAGACCTAGAAAAAGGGGAACCTAGATCAACTTTAATTGTACTTATAATCATCTCATACCATCATCAAACCTCTATTTCCCCATAAATCACAAATATGAACCTGTAGTATCATACTATTTCTCTTGAAAACAGTCACATAATCACCAAATACTATGTATTTCTCCAACCACCACCAAAAGGATATCCCAACAATTAATGTGTGCAAAAACAAGGAAGAGATTCACAAATAAAAAAATCTATAAGAACCTCAGCCATTATTCATGTTAACCACTATTTTTTCTAATAGAATGAAAAATAAGGAGAATAAAATAAATAATATCAATTACCGAAATCCTCAGAAGATAAACCCAATCTATAATACATTATCAAATCAAAAACCAAGTAGTTAGTGGATGTGACCCACATTAATAATGGGATAATTAATTTGGGAAATTAAAAAATGGGAATAAAATTCTATACCTTGAGTTTGGATTGATCATTGGTGAAGAATTGTCTTGTTCCTTCATCTTTAGAGAGATCCACGAAATTCGATGGTGAAAATGATCCTTGATTTGCTGTTGTTTTCCAAAATATCCTCTAATAGATCTTGTCAGATCCACATGGTTATCCTGTTAACCTTAATAAATATTTATAAGAATATATTTATACTGGATATTAGTTTATAAAATTAAATTAATTAAATTAAATTAATTAAATTAATATATTAAATATAGTTAATTTTTTTCACCCACAATGGTGCTGAAGATCAACACCCAATGACGACATTGATAATGTCACACATAGGAAAACACCTATATTATGGACTCAATGATAGTCTCATATTTCTAACCCGAGACTCTATTAAGGATATATTCCATTATTTCAAATAAAATAGAAGAGTGTGAGATTAATATATTTAATATTATTTCAATATTTGTACTCAGGCTCTCTTAGCATCAGAACCCCAAAAAATGACAACACCAATCTCCAAGTAATTTAAATTATTCAAAAGTTTTACAAGAAAAAAAGAGTCATTAAATTGTCCCCACCACATGGATTTTTTCCTAAAAGATAATAGCCAACTCAAAAAGACGAGGGTATTAGGACTGTATATGGGTCTCTAATTTCTATGTGATTTCCGGAAAATTGACGTTCTTGACAGGACACGGACCAAGGGAATTAGTCACTCAAAAAGGTTCTTCTCCAGATGATCCTATATCTCCATTGTGTACTCAAAAGATGTTTCTCAATCCATAATGACCAATTCTCTAATGTTAATAACACGAGATAGTTCATGCATTTATCTTCTCAACTGCGACAGATGGAAGACATCTTGTATCCAATATAACTATGATGATAGGTCCAAGTTGTATTCCACCTCATCGACCCTACATAGTATCTGGAAACGGACAATGAATCTCAGAGATAGCTTGCTTCCCTAACCAAATCACTAAAATCCACATTAAGGTGAGACCCTTAGGAACACATGGTCCCCCTCCATGACCTCTAAAGGCTTCGGTTGACTATTCTCATAGAAACAAGGATAGCTCTGGGATATCTTCTTCTATTCCTAGATAATATACACATTCTTTATCACCACATAAACAAACTGTTGCCTATGTGTGATGATGCACCCAGATTAGTCCATCAAAATGGTGAACTTTAGCATCTTCTATATAGGTCCTGGAATGGTTCCATACCGATGGTGTAATGGTAGTATTTGTTATATGAAATCTCCATCAAATTGTGGAGATCCTCCAAACTATGAACAAAGGATAACAAGAAATCCCAAAAAATGTCCTCCCAAACCATAATAGTCCACTAAGTCTAGAAATTAGGCTCAGGGTAAAACACCATGATCAAACATAAATGAGTCATAATGGACTCCTATAACCTTGTCAATAATATTGAAGTGAAGTGAGCATCATGGTCTAACATTACAATTGAGGGGACATAATTATTCTATACTGTCACATACACATAAAGGCATCACATGATCTATACTAAACTCTACTCTAAAATAACTAGGATGTGGGCCAACTTGCTGAGTAAGTCCAAGATCAACCTGATGGAATCTTTTCCTCTAAATGTTTATGAATGAATCATCATCAAGTTTATTGATATACTATATCAATTACAATCTGAGACCTCTACAGGTCAAGATAAACCCACTAGGACCTAGTTCTCAACCTTCATTTACTAACAACAGAGTCATCGATAAACAAAATCTTCTATACACTTATTAATCCCTAGCCACCAGAACTGATGTTGAAGGTCCTAGTACATATTCACCACACCTCGATGTACCACAAATGGGGATACATGAAACCCCCTTATAACCTCCTCATTAACTACCACCAGTACCGTCATCTATCTTATAAAGAAAATAAAGTGATCAAAACCTTCATAGAATCCAATAGGGACACATCTAGTGGACATTTAATTATTCAAGATCTCAGAGTCATTATTTCCCTACCGAGCCTCCCTTACATGTTGTAAAAGTAGTGGGGTAACAACCATCAATTGATTAATTTGCACCATACTCAACCATTAGGTATAACTATAACGAGGCTAAATACTATTATTTATCAACTAGAAACTGAAAACGAAATCTCCTACATAGATCATATTCTACCATGTTCCCCTTCCTCAGTGTATAGAGTATATCAAAGTCATAATACTGGAGGAAATATTTCCATCACTTCGATCTCTAGCTAATATCCTCCTATTAGAATATATAGTCGAGAATATTATGTTTAGAATATATGATAAATTTAGCACCCATAAGATAGTGTATCCTTGTCTTTAGGGAGAATATTTCCACTACCAACTATAGATCATAAATTACATAGTTTTGATCATGTGGTCTCAATATCAAGGACTAATATTCAATCACGTCATGCCTATACATTATAAAATAACCAATTATAATCCCTAATTCATCATATAACTCTATGTATTCAACAACCTCCACTAGTAGTCTCAAGATGTGGGAATTCATTAACCTATGCTATAAATTCTAAAAATACTGTTAGTTTCATTTTGTTCACATTAAAGGATACCCTGTCCGAGTCAATGTTTTCGAATATGTTGATATACTAAAAAAATGAAAATGAATCTACTATAGTATCCATCCAACCAAATGAATCTTCACACCTTATTTAATACTATAATGTATGCATAAAATCAATCCCACATCAGAGTATGATAAAGTATTGGAAATAAATAAAGGGCTAAATAAAATCTCTCCCAAAAGATGATAAAATATTCCAACATGCTAAGTAGAAGGGGACAATTACCATACGAAAGAAATGATCTAACCATGGTCAGTCTAGCTCAATATTCTCCACACACTCTTAGTCCTTGTAAGAGTTTTTCAAATGGACCATCATTTGTATAAGACGTGAAGTGTGTAGGAAGATCCCATTCAGAAGTGAGTATAGAAATACCTTGTAGTAAACCCTAAAATCACCAAATGTAAGAATCAAGAGAGTAACCAACTTTTCATACCAATAATATGTCAAGAAAATACACGACAAACTAATGATAAAATCATATATACAGATAATAGATGCTTAGTATCATAGAGGTATAAATTAATTCAAAGAAAAAGATTCTAATAGAGGATTAAATATATTTATTTTATGAGATATATCACTCAACTATGCATGCTATCATTAATGTAACTATTCCTAAAGGTCATTCTCATCATGTCTAACCAAATTAGTGATCGTTGTAACTCTGAATATTTCAACATCCAGATATGTGATCACAACTAGGGACATTGTTAAACACCACATACCCTACTGGATTACTGTATTAGATAGGGGATCGATGCCCTTTAAATGATTGTAACAACGATACCACTAATCCTACACAGGATGATAGATAATCTCACCTTAGTTACACAGAGGGACACCCCAAACTCTCTCTGAGAAAAAACCTATATATGGGATCATAATCCTATGCTCCAGATGTAATGCCACACTATACCCTCATAGGGATGGACCAAGGGAACACATTTAACTAGTATAGGTCCAAACTAAATAGATAGAGGGCCTCGATCTGGCCTAGAAAACATACACAATGTGTACCAGGGTCACATGATGTGTGTTTCTATCCTATGTATCATAGTACCACATGACATGTACTTATAAAAATATACAAAATGTTATCTCTAGATACAGGATGTGTAGAGGTCAGTCCAACAACTCAGTGTGTAGCCTACCTGTTTCCATGTACATCTCGCTATATAAGTGTACTTTTGGTCGTTCTTATGTACCTATTCATGTCTAAGTACCTAATCATGCTTGTGTACTCTAGTCATTCCCATGTTCCTGTTGGTGTTCATGACCATGTACGCTTCAGGGTAAACTTTGAACCACCAGAACCAGGTAACATTACATGTGACACATATCACATGTCATGTGATGTTTTTATATACATGGAAACCCTAGAACCATAGAAGGAGGACTACACGACATGTGTTATTTACACTACACTCCATGTTGTTGTGATTTTTCTATAATTTTTAGAGAACTCATGTGTTTCCATTCATGATACTTCTACCATCAAATCTATGAACAATATTACAAGAAAATATGGAATTCAATCTTTTCGAGCCCATCCTTCAACACTAGTAGGATTGTGTCCACCTGAACCAGATGAGAATTGGTTCTTATCACATTTTGCCATCAATATACACTAGACCTAGAAAAAGGGGAACCTAGATCAACTTTAATTGTACTTATAATCATCCCATACCATCATCAAACCTCTATTTCCCCATAAATCACAAATATGAACCTGTAGTATCAAACTATTTTTCTTGAAAACAGTCACGTAATCACCAAATACTATGTATCTCTCTAACCACCACCAAAAGGATATCCCAACAATTAATGTGTGAAAAAACAAGGAAGAGATGCACAAATAAAAAAAATCTATAAGAACCTCAGCCATTATTCATGTTAACCATTATTTTTTTCTAAAATAATGAAAAATAAGGAGAATAAAATAAATAATATCAATTACCGAAATCCTCAGAAGATAAACCCAATCTATAATACATGATCAAATCAAAAACCAAGTAGTTAGTGGATGTGACCCACATTAATAATGGGATAATTAATTTGGGAAATTAAAAAATGGGAATAAAATTCTATACCTTGAGTTTGGATTGATCATTAGTGAAGAATGGTCTTGTTCCTTCATCTTTAGAGAGATCCACGAAATTCGATGGTGAAAATGATCCTTGATTTGCTGTTGTTTTCCAAAATATCCTCTAATAGCTCTTGTCAGATCAACATGGTTATCCTGT
Organism: Viscum album; assembly: GCA_963277665.1. Classification (NCBI taxonomy): domain Eukaryota; kingdom Viridiplantae; phylum Streptophyta; class Magnoliopsida; order Santalales; family Viscaceae; genus Viscum; species Viscum album. The sequence continues at coordinate 1,122,827,618 of OY728120.1, forward strand.
TAACCCTAATAAATATTTATAAGAATATATTTATACTGGATATTAGTTTATAAAATTAAATTAATTAAATTAAATTAATTAAATTAATATATTAAATATTGTTAATTTTTTTCACCCACAATGGTGCTCAAGATCAACACCCAATGACGACATAGATAATGTCACACATAGGAAAACACCTATATTATGGACTCAATGATAGTCTCATATTTCTAACCCGAGACTCTATTAAGGATATATTCCATTATTTCAAATAAAATAGAAGAGTGTGATATTAATATATTTAATATTATTTCAATATTTGTACTCAGGCTCTCTTAGCATCAGAACCCCAAAAAATGACAACACCAATCTCCAAGTAATTTAAATTATTCAAAAGTTTTACAAGAAAAAATGAGTCATTAAATTGTCGCCACCACATGGATTTTTTCCTAAAAGATAATAGCCAACTCAAAAAGACGAGGGTATTAGGACTGTATATGGGTCTCTAATTTCTATGTGATTTCCGGAAAATTGACGTTCTTGACCGGACACGGACCAAGGGAATTAGTCACTCAAAAAGGTTCTTCTCCAAATGATCCTATATCTCCATTGTGTACTCAAAAGATGTTTCTCAATCCATAATGACCAATTCTCTAATGTTAATAACACGAGATAGTTCATGCATTTATCTTCTCAACTGCGACACATGGAAGACATCTTGTATCCAATATAACTTTGATGATAGGTCCAAGTTGTAATCCACCTCATCGACCCTACATAGTATCTGGAAAGGGACAATGAATCTCAGAGATAGCTTGCTTCCCTAACCAAATCACTAAAATCCACATTAAGGTGAGACCCTTAGGAACACATGGTCTCCCTCCATGACCTCTAAAGGCTTCGGTTGACTATTCTCATAGAAACAAGGATAACTCTGGGATATCTTCTTCTATTCCTAGATAATATACACATTCTTTATCACCACATAAACCAAATGTTGCCTATGTGTGATGATGCACCTAGATTAGTCCATCAAAATGTTGAACTTTAGCGTCTTCTATATAGGTCCTGGAATGGTTCCATACCAATGGTGTAATGGTAGTATTTGTTATATGAAATCTCCATCAAAATGTGGAGATCCTCCAAACTATGAACAAAGGATAACAAGAAATCCCAAAAAATGTCCTCCCAAACCATAATAGTCCACTAAGTCTAGAAATTAGGCTCAGGGTAAAACACCATGATCAAACATAAATGAGTCATAATGGACTCCTATAACCCTGTCAATAATATTGAAGTGAAGTGAGCATCATGGTCTAACATTATAATTGAGGGGACATAATTATTCCATACTGTCACATACACATAAAGGCATCACATGATCTATACTAAACTCTACTCTAAAATAACTAGGATGTGGGCCAACTTGCTGAGTAAGTCCAAGATCAACCTGATGGAATCTTTTCCTCTAAACGTTTATGAATGAATCATCATCAAGTTTATTGATATACTATATCAATTACAATCTGAGACCTCTACAGGTCAAGATAAACCCACTAGGACCTAGTTCTCAACCTTCATTTACTAACAACAGAGTCATCGATAAACAAAATCTTCTATACACTTATTAATCCCTAGCCACCAGAACTGATGTTGAAGGTCCTAGTACATATTCACGACACCTCGATGTACCACAAATGGGGATACATGAAACCCCCTTATAACCTCCTCATTCACTATCACCAGTACCTTCATCTATCTTATAAAGAGAATAAAGTGATCAAAACCTTCATAGAATCCATTAGGGACACATCTAGTGGACATTTAATTATTCAAGATCTCAGAGTCATTATTTCCCTACCGAGCCTCCCTTACATGTTGTAAAAGTAGTGGGGTAACAACCATCAATTGATTAATTTTCACCATACTCAACCATTAGGTATAACTATAACGAGGCAAAATACTATTATTTCTCAACTAGAAACTGAAAACGAAATCTCCTACATAGATCATATTCTACCATGTTCCCCTTCCTCAGTGTATAGAGTATATCGAAGTCATAATATTGGAGGAAATATTTCCATCACTTAGATCTCTAGCTAATATCCTCTTATTAGAATATATAGTCTAGAATATTATGTTTAGAATATATGATAAATTTATCACCCATAAGATAGTGTATCCATGTCTTTAGGGTGAATATTTCCACTACCAACTATAGATCATAAATTACATAGTTTTGATCATATGGTCTCAATATTAAGGACTAATATTCAATCACATAATGCCTATACATTATAAAATAACCAATTATACTCCCTAATTCATCATATAACTCTATGTATTCAACAACCTCCTCTAGTAGTCTCAAGATGTGGGAATTCATTAACCTATGCTATAAATTCTAAAAATACTGTTAGTTTCATTTTGTTCACATTAAAGGATACCCTGTCTGAGTCAATGTTTTCGAATATGTTGATATACTAAAAAAATGAACATGAATCTACTATAGTATCCAACCAACCAAATGAATCTTCACACCTTATTTAAAAACTTTGGTGGATCCAAATATAACACTACCTCAACCTTTGTTGGATCCATTTCCATAACCTCTACTGAGATTAAATTTCCTAGAAATTAGAACACTTGAATCTATAATTGATAATTTGAGATATTCCCATAAATATAGTACTATCAAAGTATATCCATCAAATTCCTCAAGTGTATCACATGCTCCTCCTTGGATGCTAATTACACAAGGTTTTCATTGATTAAGACCACTATAAAATGATCTATATAATTCTAAAAGAACCAATTCATGAGTATCATAAACACATATGGTGTGTTCATCATGATGAGAGACATAACCAAGTACTAATAATGAATGTAGAAACATCATAATTCCATATTCAGTATATCTACATCTTATACTTGAAGCTTGTGATAACATGATCTAAGGTTAATCTTCAAGAACAATCACGCCCCTTTAGAATGATCGATGAGGTTATCAATAATCACTAGTGGATATTTTTTTATTCAGAGTAACCTAATTCAGGAGAATAGTATCTAAAAACAACCTAAAGGTCCCTTATTCCTTCATCAATAATAATACCAGGGCTTCCAATTGTGACACATTGGGTTTGATAAATCCCTTCCCCTATAATTCCTCCAACTATACTTTCAGGTCATGAAGCTCTATAAGATCCATCAGGTATGCTAGAAAAGATATTTGTGTAGTAAATGGGTAATGTATTTGTAGAAGTCAATATACATGGGTTTTATTCTCAAACACAAAGGAAAACCTCATACAATCATCATAGACACACCACATCCTCTGCCTGAAAAATTCAATCTTGGAGTGAACTATGGATAGTTAGTCCATGCCAAAGAATACATCATATAACCTTATTACTTCAACAAAGAAATACCATAAGAATCTATATCCTTTGAGTATTAGATCACAATACTATTATTGGTGTGTGATCAATAAATTCCATATGGTCGGAGTCTCAAAGTCCAAGGGTCAAGCAATGGGATCTACCAGAATTTCTAAGTCTCAAACAGGGGGGGTAACAAAAAAGTGAATCACACCCATATCTATCCGTACTACAACTAAAGTAGAGAATAAAAAGACTGTACCTATAATCATACCTAGAGTTTCTTGGTCATAGTGCTCAACTTTTTGTAGCTATCCTTATCCTTGATGACCAGCTCCATGAGCCTAGAATATGCCACTAAGAGTGGAAATAAGTTAAACCATCTTCCACTTCCTTCATTTCTCCCTAATCCTATTACACATATTACACTCTAAAAAATTCCCTAATTCTTCCACTATCTCTACCTAGGTGGTCCATCTATAGGTTCTAGGTGTAGTGAAGGTGTCCTATTCTGGTTTTAAACACTTATCATTTAGTCATAAATCCCATGTAATCTTTTATTTATATGATCATAAGGTCATTTATAACAAAAATAATAGATTACTTGACCATATTAAAATGTAGGATACATGGTAGAAGGATCCGCACATGTAATTTATAATTAATTTATAACATGATATTGAATTCCTTGACTCAAAATTCCATATTGATTGATGATAAGTGGAATAGATCATTCACACCATCATTGTGTTGTAGGATCCAAGTGAAAAATACCTCTATCTGAGATCCACATGTGAACCAAAATCTTTTAATAATTTCATAGAATCACAGGGGGATAGCATGGCCGATCCTGATCACTCGCGTTGTTCATAGTTAACCACAGTAAAATTATTATGAAGTGAGGAAGAACACTTGATGATATTTCTCTAGATTAAGACAGGAGGAGATGTGACCACTCTAAAACTCCTGATATCTCTCTAGGTCTTGATTGTCTCACTTTATTCATTGTTCACACCAATTGCATTTTAGGAAAGAGATATAATTACATATTTTTTTAATGTAGGTTTGGTGTTGGTAAATTTCACAACAAATTCTTGAAATCTTTATAATTATTAATTAACTCCATTCTAAATAATAATAATAATAATATTAGTCATAGTAAATGGTAAATACCTTTAACAATAAACAAATATCATTTATATTATTTACAATCTGACCATGAAACTCAGTCCACTTTCCTTCGTCCTCATTTACTATTCTTCAAACAATGAATAATTATTTTACAAATAAATATTATTATATTATTCATCGATAAATATACTAAATATTATATTCTTCAAACTTGGAAAAAAATATTTTTTATTTTTGTTTAACTCACACATTATTTCGAATAAATCGTGATTAAATTATGGTGATCAACCAAACATGAATAAATATTATTTATTCTAACTTGTTAAATTATGTACTATAATTTTACTAAGATGGAAGATACACATCATGTGTGACTCTCTAGGCCTCTTTCGTTGTTTATTAGACATAACTATCTAATGTACAAGTTTAGAATCTAGTAACACACCAAGGAGTCCATAATGAAATAAGTTAACATTGTAATGATGTCAAACCTCCCTTGAACATTTACCATGATATATAATCTTTTTATCAAAATATCTCATATCAAGAAATTTTTATATTAGTGTCATCAACCTATACGCTTGATGTCTCTTTAAATGAATTTATGAAAATGAAATCTCTTGTAAAACACTATAGACATAGATTTATTCAGGCGGTCCCATTCTTATAAAAGGGCCAGATATATAAAAATTTCATCAAGTGAAAAAAGGGATAAATCTTTCCTTGCATAATCTATTAAGGATATATCATTACAAAAGCACCCCACATATCCTACTTAACTAAAAACATATGTCTTCCCAGTTTTCATCGATACATAAAATTATGTGAGTCATGATATCCATTAATGATAATCTTAAAGTCTAATAATTAATTCACACATGCAATATTAGGAACATCCAATGACACATGGAAATGTTGATTTCTTATTGATCATTATATTCTTATAACCTCTAATATTTAATATTATAAAGGGAGACCACAATGAGAATGTGTATCTATGTATTATAATAACCTACCTCTAATAGCCTATAAAATCTATTTATTGTCATATAATATCATCCATTCATAGAAAAGTTTTAATAATAATGTTATGGAACCTCCTGGTAATAATTACAATGGGGAAAAACTATAGTCTTTTACTGTGACATATATTCTTTTGACATCATCATATACAAATTTCATACATAAGAACAACAATAATGTGATAAGAAAATGTAATTAATAATGAAAACATGTAATTAAGTACAAAAAAATTTGGTTCTAGGGAACTAACTTCAACAGACTATTGCTTACACTAGATCAAATTGAAAATATATTTCATTCCACTAGATCTCACAGGATACACATGGTTCTGCTAAGATAAAACCTTTGTTAAGGAGTCCTCTATTTTCCACTATATTAATACTCCACTCACTACAACATCACCTCACTAATAAAAAACCCTCGTGTGATAAAACTTCAAAAGAATATAATTTTTCCATTGGTATGACTTTGTATCTTTGGAGAGATCCACTGCTGTTGTGTTATTTTAGTAAATCATGATATGGTATTTTATTCTTGTTACCACATCAAGATCATATAAAAGTAATAAATCGAAACTACTTACATGGATGCATCGAAATCCTCAATATAATTAGTCTCCACTATAGAATCCATGAATGATAGGTGCTTTGAACTCTTCCAGCTTATATACCCTATGTTGAGAAAAAAATACATATCGAGACTAAAAATTTAGTTTTTTGGATATATCTAAAAACTACCATCTGTATAACCCAAGATGACTAGTTATTTATCTCATCCACACACTAGGAACATATCCTTACCATGCCACAGATTGTTAAGGATAGGCCAAATAGTAGTCCAGTGATGGTGACCTCAATCTACTTGATATCTACCTACCAAGATCAAGTCATAAGAAACATTAAAACTCATACTTAACATGACCTACATGGTGGATCTTATCATAGAAGATTTTGAGATCTTACTAGTTATATCTCTGTATTCTTGTGTATAAGGACCCATTTTCATATAAACATGCATGCCATGTGACATTGTAAATAATACTCTCTTGTATTGATCTATAAAAAACCACTTTAGCATCTGTTCATTATATGTTCCCCGAATTAGTCTGAGTATCCTCTTGGATCTATCACGCATTATCTTTATCCCTATAATATATATTGTTTCACCAAATTCCTTCATGGAGAATAAATTTCTCAACCATTAGTTAACAAATTATTAGTATGGTATATCATCTCTAATTAGTAATATATCATCAATATATACTACTATGATAAAAATTGTACATACACTAGAATGCTTGAAAACACATGGCTCAAATTTGTTCATAATAAAAAAAATCATTTTATGGATTCATTATAAAAATTGTTCTATGTTTTAAACACTTAAGTTTATCCATATATAGATCTCTACAATTTTTATAGATTTTTGGAATTTCCTAGAGTCAGAAACCCTCTGGGTTGTGTCATATACACATCCTCATAATAGTTCCTATTAAGGAAATCTATTTTGAAATCCAATTTCCAAATCTCATTGTCAAGGAAATATGATACAAAAAGAATAATTATGAAGCATTTAAACATGGAAAATGGAGAAAAGGTTTTGTCTCAGTCAATTCATTAATGTTGGCTATACCTTCTAGACACTATCCATGATTTATAGGTATTTAATTTTCCTAATAATTCCACTTTTCTCTTGAATACCCATTTACACCCAACGAGATTTATCTCAACTAGTGGATCAATCAGAACCAAAAATTGGTTTTGATATACATAATACATGTCAAAATTCTTGGCTTCTTTCTATATTGCAGCTTATAATCTCTCTAATGCCTCTTTTTAGGAGAGAGGATCATCATTATCAAATAATAATGAGTCGCCATAATTAATGACTAGAAAAAATATCTATCTAGTTCTCTTCAATATCATGCACTCTTATGCATTACTTGTGTTTCAATAAAAAAATCTTATAAGGTGAATTTTAGAATATGTTATTATTCCAAATCTTGTGTATCATGAGCACCAGCTTCTTCAAAGTCAATATTTCTCCCACTATCGTCCTTGTGGATGTACTCCCTCTCAAGAAATTTGGTATGTCATGCAAACATTTCATTCTTTTATAAAGGGTTATATAGATAGTATCCACATATTTCTTTGGGATACATATAAATACCACTTCATGCCTCAGGGTACTAGTTTGTTTCTTAATATAGCCTTAAAAAATGTCTCACAACCACATTCTCTAACATGTGAGAATATAGGTTTCTTCACCTTAATAAATTAGATGTATTATCATTTCCTACTTTAGATGATACTAAATTTATAATGTATTATTTTGTTTTAATGGGTATCCCCAAATGGAATATAAAATACTTGCACAACTCATCATTGACCTTACCATGTCCAATAAGGTATTATTCCTCCATTCACTAACAATAACCATTATGTTGTATAAAATGGATTGATTTGATATAAAATCACATTATCCTATATAAATTTTATAAATTATTGGTTAATATATTCAAATCCTTGAATAGAGAAATGTTCCTTTATCTTCTTACAATGATAATTCTCAACAACATTCTTGAACTCTTTGACCTTCTCATAGAATTCAAACTTATACCTAAATAAAGAGATATAACCATACCTACTCAAGTCCTTGTTAACTGTAATAAAGTACGTGTTTCAACCTCTATATTATACTTTAAAAGGACTAAACATATTAGTTTGTGACAATTATAGAGGTATTGTGTCCCTTTCACCTTGAACATGAAATGGTTGTTTGATCACATTTCCTTTTAAAAAATCATGACATCATTCAAGTTGATTTACCTCAAAAGAGTCTAAATATCCTTTATTAGAGATTTTCAAAATGATTCTCATTTACATGACCAAGACGGAAATGATTCAAATGGGTGTCATATGGGCCATTTATATTAGTTTCATTATCACTTTCATATATTTTGTTTTTTAATTCAATAAATAAAGACCATTATTCAATTGTTCCTTTCCATAACATATGATATTTTTATAAAATTACAAACCTTTATTTCTAAATATGAAAATAAATCCATGCATATCTAAGAATGAAATGGAAATTATTTTCTTTGTAACAGTAGGAGAAAATAACTGTTCATTAAAACAAAAATCAATCCTGTGTGAAATGTAAGCTGGTAGTCTCTAGTGGCTAGAGCATCCATCCTTACTCCATTGGAAACCCATAGACCCTCCTCGTCTCTTGAACCCTTATAAAATTTTCTTGGTTCTTGTATTTGGATACAAATATGAGCACCATATGAATTATATAATACCTAACTTGAAGATATATAATTATTACAGTCAATAAATAATTAAAGAGAATTTTCATTTTACTTATTTCACTAGGTGAAATTCCTCTTCCAGTGGAAGAACATTCCACAAGGAACAAAATAATACATCACATTCATTTTTCTTGCTTCTAGAGCTTATTATTCTTGGAGGGATGGTGATCTGGATCCATATATTTGGAATGAGTATTTAAACCCTTTTTCTTGTTCCTCTTATTCGTATTCCCCATAAGGATAGTGAGTTTTTAATTTCCTATGTCTTTATAAACATGTTATATAATAGTAAGAATTTATAACAAAGTCTTCTCACTATTGTTCATATTATAATTCAAAATAAAACCTCAGAAGTTGTTGGGTTGTTAGGAAAGAAAGAGTTAAATGAAAAACTCATTAGAGTTATTATAACCCAAGATGTCTAGGGGATCAATGTATCTAATCATATTGATTTCAACTACCTCGTCTAGATTCGATTCTCCAATATTAGACAACAATAATGCATTAGAGGTGTCACATCTATCTAATCTCACCTTATCTTGATAGATATATGGAAGTTGAGAAACTATGTTATTCAAATCCATATACTAATATTTCTTTAAAAGTTAAATTTGAGAAGGTGTATAACATAAAACATTATACATACATTGTGTTTTTATATTCTTCAGATAGAGAGATACCACTTCTCCACTAGCCTATTTGGAAATTGAATCCGGATATGGGGTTTCAAACATGTAAAATTTCCATCCATAGTGTATTATAACAAGAAATAACCTATAACATTCCTTTAGAATCATTCAAGTGAGAAGGTTATCCTTATCCAGTATGGATCTTAGTGATATTTTTGATTTCGTTTGATTTTCTATTTTTACAATTTAAGAGAAGATAATTAGTACATATTTTGATTAAAAAATATTAATAAGATTTAAAATAATTAAATTCTTATTAATCTCCCACTATATTTTGAAACCAAATATCCCTCACCATCAGTTTAAGAATAAATTTTCTCCTAGATATTATAGTGGAAAGGATCCAAATCCCCATATCATAACCCAAACTTGGGCCTGACAAGCAATTTTATGGGATTTAGGCTGGAAAAACATTCCAAATTCATTAAATCATAGTTCATTGATCTGTCGAGTGGACTCCTCAATCATAAAATACAATTTTAATACTTCCTTAAACATTCACTCTTAGTTTCACAACATTCTTCTTTGGAAGTCATACCTTAATGTAAACTAAGTTGATTCAACCAAAAAACATCAACTAAAAATTTCCATGTTAATTGAAAGTAGCCAAAATTGGGTGGGTTGAGCACTTTTAACTATGAAATAGATTCTAACATAAATAGTGGATGGATAAAATGACATAATAATTTAGTTTCATGGTTTTTTCCTTTTTCATAAAGCATATTTTATCCTTTTTTGCATTCCCTGTTAATATTATGTGGATTTTACTTAAGTGATCAACCATATATGATGAAATTTTTACCCATAATCTGATTATATTTTAATATATATTTAATTATGTAAATTTATTTATTAGGTTATCACACCACATTAAAAAACAAAATTAATTAACCATGAAACAAAAAAAATTTAAGTGCCATGATCACGAGATTCTTTAATGGTTAGTTTATCTAGAAGATGATAAACTAACCCTAAAACACCGGGGAAAAACTATGAACCATATTTTAGTTCATATTTATGTATTTCACCTTGGATACTATGAACCAATATATATTCTATTGGTTTTACCTTGGTACGATGACTGGGAACTTCTCCACTCTATTGGGAGCTCCATCCTTACATAATATTTTACTCCCACTAAGGTGACACGGTCCAATGGATTGGATAATGGGTGTTTTCATAAAGGAAACCATGGAAACATCGACCCTTATATAATAAAGAGGAGGGAATGACATGTAGTCCATCATTAATAATTTAACCATAATAAATTTAATGAAACAAACCATAAACAAGAGCTGTTCTAACCTCATGACCATCTAGACATCAAGAACTGAACATTAAATTTTCAATATTGTTATCAACTAATTTGATTCATTACATAATTAAGACAAAACCACATGAAATAATCCAATTTATCCTAATTCCATCCAAACATCCATAAATCACCATCATATAAAATTTTAAACAAAATTCAATTTAGTTAAAATTAATTTAGTACACAAGTGTACTTAGAAGAAACCTCATACTTTCATTGAAAATTTTATCTAAAAATTTGTATAATATAAAATTATTAATCCTTTTATATTTCATGAAATGTCTAATGAAAAACACATAGAAAACATAATAAATACCATTAATTATACATTTAATTATTCTTTAAGTTAAATTTTGAAAACACTACGAGCAGCAGACTACATGACATAAAGAAAACTACACAGTGTGCACCTATATTCTACCCGTGTCTATTACACAGTCCTTGGGTATATCCATATTTCCATACATGGATGTGTTTGAGGTGCCCAATTTTTACTAGTAATAACAGACCAATAACCTTGGATAGCACAAAAATGTTGTCTATGTTTCATGTATCCGATATGTGACATGCTTTGGAAACCCGATGCTATCAGAATCGAGAATATAGGGTCTACACAACATGTTTGGTACATACACACATTCTAGTTCTATATGAAATGTTCCAGTCATTCAAGATCCATAAATTAACCCTCTTCTTTCAGAACTTAAATCGATTGGATCTGATCAATCCAAATTTTTAATGTGACACAGATGTGAAAACAAAAGTACATGGAGTATAATCATGAAGTACATGCCTTATACTCAGGTTTTTCCAAAGAAGAGCCTTTTGAAATTATAAATGGTGTGAATATAATGGTTCATCAATATTAATCATTAATCGATTAGTAGTTCTGTTATCAAGAATGAATAAATGAAGAGAAAATGATTTTGGAATATTAAAATGATTTTTAAGTAAAAGAAAAAAACACATGAAACCAATGAAAAAAATAAAAAATAACTTTATATTTAACATGTAATTGCTTTAATACCACTTGTAGGTTCCACGAATAGAAAATGCATCCTCTGCTGGAAGGACCAACTCATATTTTAGTTTTAAATCACACGAAATAATTTCATTACATGATCAAAAGGTCGTGTCAAATGTAAAATTAAATTACATGACTAAATTAAAATGCCAAAACCATAGGAGAAGGATATTAATGTGTAATTTCTCATTAATTTAAAATATGATAATAAATTACCTTAATAAATAATTCTCTCTTTATTGATGATTAGTGGAATAGATCTCATAATGCCATCATTATGTTGTAGGTTTCACGTACAGAATCCATCTAGATGTGATCCAAACAATCACGAGAATCACTGAATGCTGTATTAGAATCATTGGGTGATACTATGGATAATCTAGATCACTTTCATTATTCTTGTTTAACCGCATAAGAATTATTCTTGAGAGATAAAAAACTATTGATGATATCTCATTTTCTTGAGAGGGGAGGGGAGGAGAAAATTCTAGATCTCTTAATATACCTATAGGGTTTGATAGAGTATCAATCTATTTGTTTTTACAAAAATTATATTTCAGAACAAATATGTAATTAGATATTTATCATGGAACATTTAGGGTTGGAAAATTTCTAACATGACCCTTATTGGGACCAAGTTGAATGGAGATGAAAGTTTGAAGAGTTAGCTTTTGCAGAGTATTGTATTTTGTTGTCAAAGAAGATAAATCAATTCACTTTGTAGAAGGATCATAAATCAGACGATGCATTGCTAATATGTATTTCACACATATCATGAGTTAGGAGAACCTGTAATGCAAGCCTTATGAAGGAAAGGGGGAGAAATGATGATGCCAGTCATTTAATGTTTTGATTGGAAGGAATGATGCTGCTGGGAGATAAGAAAGTTTCAGTTCCCATTGTAACCCTGACGATGCTTAAGCTGATCTATCAAAGGAGAAATGATGATGCCAGTCATTTAAAGTTTTTATTGGAAGGAATGATGCTGCTGGGAGACAGGAAAGTTTTAGTTCCCATTGTAACTCTGACGATGCTTAAGCTGATCTATCAAAGGATAAATATCACAATAGTGGGATTTGTGATAAGAGCATAAGAATGGTTATGGGAAGCATTAAAGAGATAAAATGACAAAGTGGTGCGCAAAATAGTAGCGGGTTGCGCGAAAAATCTGCGGGATGCGCGAAATAGTAGCGGGTTGCACGAAAAATCTGCGGGATGCGCGAAATAGAGGAATGATTTTTTTCACGAAAAAGGTGGTTCGAGATCAGAAGCTCGAAAATTGGAAAAGGCATGAAATGCACGAAAGATTGGAGCAGTGTGCGAAATATGATGTTGCGGGAAATATTGGGTTTGCGCGCAATATGGAATGTGGTGTGGAAAGTTGCGCGCAATTGGTGCTTTATGCTTAGAAGGATTAAAAATGGAAAAGTCATGAGGTGCACGAAATATTGAAGCATGGTGCGAAATATGAAGTTGCATAAAAGAGTTTTTACACGCATGGTGGAGGTTTTATGCACGGATTAGTGTTTTTCGCGCAGGGTCACTAATGCCTATAATTATAAGGCTAACCCTTGTTAGTTGTTAATGCTCGACACTTAGAAGAAATCCTGAGCTCTGGTGCACGTAAATTATACACTAAGTGAGTTGCGTGAAAAGAAAGAAGTTTGCATGAAAAGAGGATAGCTGCGCGGAAAATTGAGAAGTTACGCGAAAGGAGAAAATGTTGCGCGCAAAAGGAAAGTTGCGTGAAAATGTTTTTCGCGCCAAAAGGGACTTTTACGTGCAAGCCATTTGAATTGTGCACAAGGCACCCTAAAGGTTGCGTGATATATTTTGGGTCTTTGCACGTATTCAGTAGGGCGTAAGAGAGTTCTTTCCGGCTTTTGGGTAAGAAAGAGAAGATTTGTACTTCAGAGAATACATCTGTTCAATTGTAAAGAAGCACTGAAACATTTTGTTACCCTATTTTTGCTAAGAGGGAGCACACACACTATTGGATTGTTTTCAAAGTGCTTCACGAGTGTAAGGGTATTTCCTACTCGTTGTATTCCACATCAAAGGACTGTTTTCTAGTGGATTGTGTGGTACTGGATTGTTTCCGTACCATACCAAGGACGTAGCTACTCTTGTTGAGTAGTGAACCTTGTAAATCTTGTGCTCCTGTGGTTGTGTGTGTTCAGAAGGGAAGAAACTCTTTAACAGGAGGCGAAGGTTGTTTCAAAAATGGGAAACTTAAAAAGAAAAAGATAACACTGATTCACCCCCTCCCCCTCTCAGTTATACTTGGATCTTGACTGGGAACTTCAACCCTTACCGTATTTATAATTTTTAATTAACCCCTTTCCCAACAATAATAATAATAATAATAATAATTTCTTAACATGTGAAATACCTTAATAAATAAATAAATTTTATTTATATAACATAAAACTAGAACATTAAACTCAATCCACTTCCACTCATCCACATTTACTGATCCTTGAACAATGACTATTTATTTAATAAAAAAATATTTCTGCATTAATCATTGATAAATATAATAAATATTATACTCACCAAAATTGAAAAGTATAATTATTATTATTATTTAATGAAATTATTATATTTAATAAATTTTGATTAAATTATGGTGATCAATCGAACTTGAATAAATATTATTTATTCAAACTTCTTAAATTTAGTACTATAATTTAATTGTGATTTAAAAAAAAATGTGTGACCCTCTAGGACTCTTTCTTAATGTCATTAGGCATAATCGCATAAATCCCAATGTTTGCATCAAGAAACACACAAAGACATCAAGGAAAAAGAAGTTAACTTCTCAATGATGTCTGAACTACTTTGAAATTTTGACATGTAATATATTCTTTTTATAAAAATATCACAAATCAAGAAGGTTGCGTGCTGGTGCCATCATCCTATACACTCGATGTCTCTTTCTTTGAGTTTCTGAAAATGAACCCACCAATAGAAACCCATGTCCATGGATTTATTCAATTGTATCCATTCCCATAAATGATCCAGGGATAATAACTTTCAACAAGAGAAAAAATGGATACATCCTTTCTCGCATTACCCATTAATGTTATATCATTCATGAAACACCCAATATATATTACTTTTCCTTGAACATATGCCATCGTGATTTTCATCAAAGCATTAATATACACGAGTCAGGATATCCATTAATTATAACATTAAAGTCTAAGGATCAAGGCACATATCCATAAATAGGATCATATAATGACACATGATAATGTGGATTTCATATTGATGAGACTTTTCTCATAACCTATTACATTATATATTACCAAGAAAAACACCACGAAAATGTTTATCAAAGTCTTATAATTCTCAAAATTCTAATTTCCCATGTAATCTATGTCCCATTAGATAATATTTTTCTATAATATAACAATATTTAAGAATAATGTCGTGGCACCTCAAGGTTCTCATTATAGCGGGGATTTGAAATTACTTTTTAGTGTGACATATATTCCTAGGAAATTATCACATATAAATATCATGAAAAAATCACAAAAAATATTATGATATAAAAATATCATTAATAATGAAAACATTTAATAATTTACTAAACAATTTGATTTTTGGGAACCTACTTCAACACCATCGACCGTATCTCTATCACCTATACAAAGTGTCAGACAATATCTCATGAGCAGTCTTTGACCATCATAGTAGAACCACCACATTTCTATAATATGACTAGAACTATCGTGATATCCATAAACTACGTACCCTCTATCATGTAATTATTTCCTGAAGCATCTCACATTCCCTGATCCATATTACTACCATCGGTTACCTGCTACTGAGGTCTCAGATCCTATGTTCCCACTACCAGCACAAACTGTCAATGTTTTCTCACCCCGAATCTCTCAACCTCTATGGACCACTAAAGAACACCAAAATGTGTAGAAATTTATATAGATATCACTCTAGACCTTATATCTCTTCATAATCCATGATCAATGTTCTGTTATAAAAAATTCATATCCCCTACCTTATCGATAACATATTGTAGGAGGTTGGTGAACCTCAATCAATAATTATGCCCACTAATTATTCCCATATAAATATAAAAAATCTATTAGAAATGAACTAATTTCAATATGAATAGGTATAACTTCCCCATAAAGTGATTCTCAAATTAAAACCATGAGAGATTCATCTTATCTTGTTGAAAAATTACCAGACTCTATTATCACATTGTACATCCCTAAAGAAGAATCACTACTAGGGCCATCATCTTACCTGGAGGAATCCTCACATGTATGAAAACATTTTCCACTAGCACTATCCACTCCTCAGTAGCATGGTGGCACAGATCAACCTAAAACTCAAGAGGAAGTTTCCTCTAAAACTAATGAAGTTTCATTAGCATATGCACATAAACAGTTGGTACGTCTAGTAAAACCTACTACTAAATGGGTGGTGGTAAGAATTGAAAACAACCGACATGTACCAACTCTTATACATGACCCTGTACTAAA
The DNA here is from genome assembly GCA_963277665.1 of Viscum album. Taxonomy (NCBI): domain Eukaryota; kingdom Viridiplantae; phylum Streptophyta; class Magnoliopsida; order Santalales; family Viscaceae; genus Viscum; species Viscum album. The sequence continues at coordinate 1,122,843,989 of OY728120.1, forward strand.
GCCAGAAGACTCAGAAAAGTTTCCTCATGATAATATTATTGAATTTTGACTTGTAATCATCATGTAGGAATATTGAAATAAAATAAATATGCACAATGGTAAATTTTTGGACCAATAGGGGCCTATATACCCTGAGAGGGGGGAGGGGGTGAATTTGGGTATGGGAATTCTTTTTTAAATTCTTCTAGCCCCACTAGATCTTGTCCTCTTTATCACAAGGGTCAATTTGTTTTCCCTTGTGTGTTTATTATTATCAATTCTTTTCTTCTTTATCTGATGATGATTCTTTGGATGAAATGCAGGGAAGAAAGTAGGCAGGCACAAATATTTTCACATGGTTCACCCTCATTGGGAAATGTTCAAGGAGCATACAACGATGATGTGTCGCTGTACCAAATATACTAAAGCTCACTACAAATAATGTTCAGGCTATATCACTTCTATGCCCAGGATCCCTGCCTTTACGATGTTTAGGGTTTTCTCACTGCTTTCCCAAGGTTCACTCCGTATTTCTCTCTCACTAGCTCACTACTAGTAGAAATGATAATGTTTTCCACCTTCCTTGGTTCACTACACTTGGAAGGGATCCACTAAAACTTTATAGACCTATAGGTCTCTTCATTTGAATGAATACATGCATCCTCAAAGGTTGATAGATGCTCTATTTAAGACCAACATTCATCAACAGATGAATAATCCTTTGCCTCTAATCACTATAAATAAACCTTTGAAAAAACCTTTGCAAAGAACTCTACTTCCTGAAGCTCCCAATTTCAGGATGCTCAAACAAGCCTTCATGAAGTCCTTTCCTATTCATAAAGACCACACCTTTGCAGGGCTCAATGGATCACATAGAACACTGCTTCACAGAGCTTAGGCCTTTGCAAAGAGAAATCCTTTTCAAAGATTAGGCTGCCATAGAGTTGAAGTGATCGCAAAGAGACTTTCATCATGATTCTCACTGAGCCAATGCAGAACACACCTCTTTCGCTGAGCTAAATTAGCCACCACAAATCACCTTTATTCATGAAGCACACTACCTTTGAAAACCTCCTTCGCGAGTTGAGAGAAAAAAATTATTCTCAGAAAACTCTCTTCTTCTCTCGAGGGGGTCGAGGTCTATTTATAGGAGATTCCACCGATACTCAAACCTTCCGCATGATGTTAGGGCCACCTCAGCTCAAATAAAAAAGCTCCAACATTTCTGACGGAATTCTTTTTATATCACGAAGAACCACATAAATTTTCATATTGTGGAGCTTGTTGTAATCATATATCGTTCCATAAATTCCTTCACGCCTTCATCGCGAAGCTCCACTCGAAATTACCTTCACCGCCAAAATGCTCTTCAATTATATTATTCATGAAGCTCATCATAATCATGAAGAAATCTATCAACTTTTTTCATGTCTTCACGAAATCCACATCTAGAATACCATCTTCACAAAACATATGAATTTTCCATATTTTTATGAGATATTCAAGTAAATCCATTTTATCTACTCTTTATGTACCACCCCCAAATATTCCATTCATTTTTCATGGTTCTTCATCAATATGGATTGCCAAAAACATCTATGGAACATGAAAATTCACCATGGAAAACCTACATTGTCAACAAACACAAATAACCCAATAATGTTTCAATGTTACCATGAGGGATTTTTTCTAACAATCTCCCCTTTGGGTTTGTTGACTACACTTCTCAAAATGATTTCCTACACTTTGATACCTTGCTGAGTCTTCATCCATCATCTACCATCCTTAGTCACATGTGATTCAGATATCGACCAAAGATTCACTCACCACATACTCTAAGCCCACATGATCAATGCTCAGCATGAGAAAAAACAGTAGTTTGAAAAGTTCATCAATGGATCACTTCACTACTGATTCCAATCATTGATACCTTACTAATACCAATTGTTGATTGTTAGAAACCTTCTAACACCATTCTAATGCCACTCTGCTGCTTTTATCACGATCCTCAGCTGTCGTGATATCTATTTATTTGATCGATCACTTCTATCCTGGTCAGATTTAATACTCACCCTATCTCATTTTAGTCTCCCTATCTCGCTGCTCCACTTATCAGCTTCTCCCGATGTCTTCGACTAAGACATTTTCTCCCTTACTTAGCGATAGTGTCCCCCCCTTAAATAGTCCCTATTTATCCCTCTTTTTATTGAACCCAAATATCACTCCTCCATGGTATGAGACAGTAGAAAGAACACATATTAGAACAATTGAGAAAAACATACCATACCTCATGGAGAGGGGGGATGTCCCACATCCATTATTTTTCAAGTACAGGGAGTCGACTGAACTCCTAGAGGCAGACGATGCCTCCCAAAAGCTTCTTTGGGTAAGGCCTTGGTTAGAATATCTGCAACCTGTAGCTCTGTAGGAACATACTAAAACTTCACGATTCCCTTCTCTACATTCTTCATGATAAAATGATACTTTATCTCAATGTGATTTTTTTCCTTTATTGATGGAAATGATTTTTTTGAGATTTATAGTAGTTCAGTTATCACAGTACATTCCGATTGGAGACTTCACCTCAACTCCCATATCATCAATCTCCTGCTTCATCCAAAATAAATATGTGCATTCTTGAGTGGAGGCTATATACCCAGATTATGTGGTTCTAAATGAAATTAAATATTTATTCCTACTTATCCAAGAAATACACAAACCACCAAGATCAAAATAACCTCCTGACACCGATTTCCTATCATCGGCTGATCCGACCCAATCTGCATCTGTATATCAGAAAAGATTTGTCTGCGATTTTTTAGTATACTTCAAATGGAAATCCAACATTATTTTGATATGACGAATTATTTTCTTCACCATAAGAATGTGGCTTTCTTGGAATTTCTTGGACAACATGCTTCATCGCATTTCAACAATTTCATCAGGGTATCAACCAGGGTCTTTATCTCCTAGTAATTTTCCATTACAAATCTACTCAGAACCTTATAAGCATATTTAGATTGAAAAATATATGGTCCATTATCTCTTGGTTTCACTAATGATATTCTTCCTACCAATTTCAGCTCGACTCTTTGGCTTCTTCCTAGATATAGACTTTATTTCTTCATTTTCATTATCTATATCTTCTTCTGAATTTGAATTTTTAATATCTACTCCCCCTAAGTCTCTTACCACTTCATCACTTTCAAGAAGAATGTTATCACTACGTCATTGTACAATGAAATCATTTCATTCATATTACTTTCTCTATTTCTTGTAAAAAAATTATTGATATTCTCTAGCAGCTTCTTGGTGTCCTAAAAACATTCAGCTGATATGACATTGTTAGAACAAAATATATAAGCATGAAATGCCTGATATTTGCTGCTTCACCGCAACCCAACTTCTCTAGGTGGACAACTAACACCTAAACTAGGTCATGATATCAATGGACACATATCCAATGCACATTAGAACCCTTTGATCACCCATATATATCTTTGAAATCTCTTTAGTTTCAATCTAGAAACTTCATCATTTTATCTCTTCCATTCCATAACACATAGCCATATGATACAGAATTAAATAATAGAACCATTGTGTAACATCATATTTTTGAATCTATTATCATATCTAAAATTCAACTATTCTGATAATTCTATTATCACAACATTTCATCTGATTAGTAGATATAATGATCCCCTATGATGTCCAACTCTTCTTATTTTCGGGCCCACTATTTAAAACCATAAACATTATCCTCCTCCTGAATCATTTATTCTCATCTAGAAATTGGAATTGCACCATCAAAAAAACCACCAAGCCTACTGAGATAAAACTCAGTTTAGGAAACAAGATAACAAGTTAATAACACAATCACTTTATAATCAGTTTCTCCTTTTCTTCTTCAACAATATTACCTAAATTGAATAAGTTGAAACTATAGAGCGTATCACCTCATTCTTTCACATCATTAGTTTCCACTTCCCATTGGATCGCATCAAACTAAAACCTGAAACAAAGGAATCATCGGTTAATATCATTTATGTAAATAGGGATAGGTGAACTTATAGAATCCTCAAGGTGAGGATTTTGGTTGATCCTAATGGGTCAACCCTTTTATTCTTTCTTGAAGAGATTCACACTCATTCCTTGTTTCTTCTAGCTACCCAGCCAACCACAACTTCCTTGGCCATATGAATAAGCAGTCAATACCTACATGATGAGTCTTAATTTGACATATAGATTCTGTAGGCCTGAACTTTCTCAAAATTTGGGATTTAAAACCACCAGTACCCATTTTATTCTTTGATGTTCCACCAAAATTCAATTTCCCATGATTCATTATCTTAGTTGGAATATCCCTTCTTATTATCTTCCCTTTCTCCTTCATCCATTATCGGGATATTCCCCTTTTATACACATCTCACCATGGCACATGAAATTTTATTTTTTCAATGTTTTCTTTGTCTATGTATCTTTTATTGGATATATGAGTCACCACACTGTTTTGTGCTGGTGGTATGTCCTCTACTGGATGTATATTCTTCTTACTCACAGCTTTAGAGTCTCCTCATTTTTTCATCTAGATTTGTTCATTTTTTTTTCTGAATGAGCTGTTGTGAGTGTGATAGAGGTAGTGACTGATACATCTTTAGTTTAGATCCTTGTGATTTTCCTGAGTCTCTAAGACTATTCTTTAACTTACCACTTGGTCTCCGAGTGTATAATTTCTCATTATGCATCACTGGAATTGAGAATCTCCTTTCGAGTCCCTTTTCCATTATGTCATTATTCTGACCACAATGTCTTTCCAAATAACCATAATGAGAACATAAAAAGCATCTTCCATCAAAGAAATACTTCATTTCAACATTTATATGTCGAGATATTTATGTAGCTTGAGTTCTTCTTTGGACATTGAGCTCCTCAACTTCCTAACACATACTAATAGTGTGTCCCATTCTTCCACAGTAATATCATCTAATGAATGCTTTCCTATGAGAGACTTTTCATTCTGATTTCTCATGAAACATCTTCTTATTATCAAATTTAGTAAAGTTTTTATTTTCATATCTTGAAATGTATTCTTGATCCTCTGAATAGAATCTTGATGTATAACCATGAATGCCACAAAAGTAGAACATTCTATCATTGCTTCCTATAAAATCCATTTTAGGTTTATGTCTAACACCTTCATGGTTTTTCTTATTTCTAGATATTTTCACTACCATTTTCCTATCATGAATAAGATTGGAATCATCATATCAAATTTCAGATTTTCCCAAAAATGGATGGCCTTTGGGATGATACAATCCTTTCATGCTTCTCCTTTGAAGTTGCATATTTAGATTTAATTTCATCATCATCTGCAGATAGATAATAAAATAGTAAGTGTAAGGTATCCTTCAACTTGGGCTTCTATTTGGAATTAGATTTCTTATTTTCTTTCATAATTAACTATAGATCCTCCCCCAGTAACAAAATATTCTTATCTCTTTGTTCAATTTGAGCATTGAGTTATCTTCTGATATTCTTTCCTCTACTCATCTAATCTTCCAGTTCTCATGTGAGATTATCTACCTTATCACGTTTCACCTTTATTTTCAATATTTCTTGGAAAATAGAATCAGAGAAGGATTCATTCTCTTGTTGTATCCTTTGATTCTTCTGAACTACTTTAGATAGCTGTGTAGCAAGATCAGAATTTCTATATTTCAGATACTGAATTTTATCTGAGTTTAGATTATTTCCTTTAACATTAGCTTTGATATTTTTTCTCTTTATAGACTACTTTTTCAATTCGTCAGCCTGAGAAACATTATTTTCCCCCAGATCAGTGGTCACATGAATAAGACTTTGATTTAATCCTCTTAGCTTTTTAACCTCAATTTCCATTTCTTGCATCTGGATATATTTAGATTTAATCCCTTCCCCCAACTTCAAATCCAATTCCTTTATTTCATGTACAACAGCCAATTTTATCCTTCTGGGAGTTTCTTCAACATTAGTAGATCCAAAATCACTTGGAATATCAGGTTCTTCACTTTTTCATTCAGAAACATTGAATAAGTAAGTATTTTCACTATATGATTCATCCAAAACATTATTCAGTTCACTATATGATTCCTTTAACTAAATCTCACTCTTTCTATTGACTCACACACTAAGGAATTCCAAAACACTTCTACTTCATCTTTAAAGTTCTTCCCTCTGACATGCCAAATTAAGATAAGAGTAGAACAAATCATTAACCACACAAATCGACTAAAGAAGTTAGAGAAAAAAATATCATAATAGAAACATTACAATTGATACTAATTGTTAAGACCAAAAAGAACATTTATACCCTAAGAGGGGGGAGGGGGTGAGTCAGGGGATGGATATAATTTTCTAAATTCTTCCTTCCCCACTAGATCTTGAATTTTTAATCACAAGGGTCACTTTGTTTTCACTTGTGTGTTTATTATGATCAATATTTTTCTTCTTTATCTGATGATGATGATTTGGATGAAATGCAGGGAAGCAAGCAGGCAGGCACAAAGATTTTTACTTGGTTCACCCTCACTGGGATACGTTTAAGGAGCCTACAATGATGATGTTCCAATTTATCAAATAAACTAAATCTCACTACCAATAATGTTAGGGTTATATGCATAGGATCACAGACTTTACAATGTTTTGGGTCATCTCACTGCTTTCCCAAGGGTCACTCCGTATTTCTCTCTCATTGGATCACTGCTAGTAAAAAGGACAACCTTCTTCCTCTTCCTTGGATCACTACACTTGGAAGGGATCCACTCACACATTATAGACATGTAGGTCTCTTTATTTGCATGAATACATGGATCCTCAGCTATTGATGGATGCTCTGTTAAAGTCCAAATTTTATCCACAGATGAATACCACTTTTCCTTTGATCACTAGGAAAAACCCTTTAGAAATAACTTTGCAATGCACCCTACTTCGCAAAGCATGAAATTTCATGAAGCTCAAACAATCCTTCATGAAGTCCCTACATATTCGCAAAGTACACACCATTGTAGAGATCACTGCCTCATGGATCACACTGCTTCACAGAGATCAAGATTTCGCAAAGAAAAATCCTTTGCAAATCTTAGGCCGCTGCAGAGCTCAAGTCTTCACAAAGATACTTTCTTCATGAAGCTCACTGAGACAACATGAAAAAAACCTCTTTCATGGAGCTAGACTAGCCACCACAAATCCCATTCTATCAAGAAGCACACTTCCTTCACGAACCTCCTTCACGAGTTGATAGAAAAAAAATTTTCTTGGAAAACCCATTCTTATCTCGAGGGGGACGAGGTCTATTTATAGGTGATTCCTCCAACCCTCGAACCTTCCACATGAAGTCAGGGCCACATCTTCTCAAATCGAGAAGCTTTGAAATTTCTGCCAAAATTCTCTCTATATCATGAAGCAGCAGGGAAATTATTAGATCGTGGAGCTCGTCATAATCCCAGAGTGTTCCATCAATTCCTTCCCTCCTTTTCCACGAAGCTCCACTTGCAATGCCCTTTTCCGCCACAATACTCTTTAACGCTACTATTCACGAAGCTCATCATAATTTAGATAAACACCATCAACTTACTTCATGTCTTCACAAAATCTACATCAAGAATTTTATCTTCACAAGACTCATTTGTTTTCCATATTTTTGTGAGATCATCAAGGAAAACCACTTTTCACGATGCCACCTTGTATCTGATCTTTTTGTACCGCCTCCAAATCTTTCATTCCTTTTTCATGGTTCTTTGTAAACATGGATTGACCACAACATCTTTGGAACTCAACAATTTACCATGAAAAACCTGCATTGTCAACAAACACAACCAAACAAATTTTTTTGTAATGTTACCTTGGGGGATTTCTTCCCAACCCTAAATATGTATATTTGGGAGCTTACTCTAGAAGGAAATGGAAACCACAACCCATTACTATATGATATATGTACCAATGTCTTCCCTAAAAACAGTTTCTACATGTATTGAGTCAATAAGTTGGTTATTAAAGTCCCAATGAATGAATTAGTCTTCTATATCACTAATACTAGAATCCCTGGACTAAAAGAAAAAATATAAACACTTTAAAATAGTTTCAAAAATCTGCTAACTAAACCTCATAGGTAGAAAAACTCCAAACTCTGGTCTTAATATGGAACCCCTACAATACCACTTTTTCCTAACCATACACACTAGGTCCCACCTACCTAATGGTAAAATGAGTGTGGAACTACAAGCCTACTTCCAATAGGCTAGGGGTAGGTAGCTAGTCCCGATTAGGTATATCACACACGTGGGAGGCCTTAACCTAAGCTACATGTACACACACACACACACTCACACACACACACATCTCCAAAATATGCATACAGTGATAAAAGGTAAATACATCTGATACACTAATAAATTCATATCAAATATCCCACATCAGAATGTGAAAATGTAGTGGAAAAAATAAATAGCCAAATGCAATCCCACCCACAAGCTAACAAAAGAGTCCAACCTTCTATGTAGGAGGAAATTGCAGGAAAATATAACACCTTCTCCAACCATTTTTAGTCCATCTCAATTAATCCGCCTTCTCTTGGTCCTCATTGGACTCTATCAAACAAAATGTTTTATTAATAAGACATGACATGTGTGGGCAGGTCCCATATAGGCGTGAGTATAATGATACCCAGTAAAAAACCTTGAAATCACCAAATATAAGCATCTAGATAGTATTCATACCATCATCACAAGAGTATTTCAACAAAATATCATTCATAACAATTATAAAACTAAATACACACTTAATACACTCCAAGTGTCAAAGAGTTCCCAACCACTTGAAACTTTATGATTCTACTCAAGGATTTAAGGTATCGATTTTCTGGGAGATCACAATCATTTATCCATGTTTTCACTAATGTCACTCTTCTGAGAGGCCATGATCATATAGTGTTTTAAAATAAGTACTCACAGTAAAATTAAAGATATCAACATCCAGAGAGGGTATTATACATAGGTCCATTAGGGGAAACCACACACCCTATTGTATTATCCTAATAAATCAGGGATCAAAGACCTATGTATGTTAGTCATACCTATACCGCAAACCTAATCTAGGATGATTGTGGATCCCACCCCGGTTACAGGAATCGATAAATCTAAATCTATCTAAGAAAAAACCCATAGTGGGGATCAGAATTCAATGTTCTTGATGTAAATCTAGAATCTGACCTCATAGGTGAGGACCAAGGGAACACTCTCAACTGACACAAGTCAATACTAAAGATACAGGGACATTAACATTCCCTATAAAAGAACAAAGCATGTACTGGGGCATACGACTTGACTTGGTGGCCCTAGATCTTCCAGTGTCTCACCATATAACACTGAATGTACATAACAAAACACAAAACATGTTCTATTTGGATAAAAAACAAGAAGAGGTGGGCCGACCACTCAGTGTGCTGCCTGCACATGCCCCTTTACACATGTTTTTTCCTATGTACATTGGTTTATGCTTGTGTATCTGACCATTTTCATGTATCAGGATGTGTCCATGTACTCTGGCCATGCCTATGTTCCTGGACATATTAGTGTATGTGTACCCTTTGAGGAAAATGTTTAGTTTCCATCATAGGTTCACATGGTGTGAGACACTTGTCACACTACATGTTATATTTTTTTCTACAAAGAAACATTATCGCCATAGAAGGGGGGATTACAAATTTTGTGTTCTTTACAGTACACACTGTGTTGTCGATAATTTTTTAGAATGTTCAAAGAAATCATGTGTTTATTTACACAATTCTATTACAACTTATTCAATTACCAATATAATCTAAATTATAGATCTTGATACATCTATGTATTTCCATACCCATTGGATATATTCCAACCTCTTAAATATCATGGGAATCAACTCCTGCCACAAATTTCCATCACTCTATGCCAAATTGGGGAAAAGGGTAACCTTGATCTACTCTTATTCTACCTCTGATCGTCTTATATCATCAAATCTCCTTGATCATTCCATCAATCATGAACCCCACCCTATATTATTTATCCATTGCACAAAATAATGGTCATACAATGATCAAATACTGGGTATTTATTACACCACCATCCAAAATAAATGATAGTCATAATCATGCAGTGAATCAAGGATGAAATTAAAAAATAAAAATAGGTATTGAACCACATACATTGTTCTTATTTTATTTGACTAATTTGAATTATAATGATGAATGTAGAGAATCAATAAAATAATATCAATTCTCTATATCCTATAATGATGAACCCAATCCCACAAAAATGAATGACCAACGAATCTAGATATTATTGGATGTGATTCATGTTCATCTAGGGACAATAAAATGGGAAATTGAAACAATGAAAATAAAACACCTTATCTTGAGCTTGGATCAACCGTTGGTGAAGAATGGTCATGTGCATTTGTCATTAGTGATATACACAAGCTTCATTGTCAAAAAGAATCCTTGATCCATTATCATTTTCCAAGATCTCCTCTAACAGATCCTTTTAAATTTTCTAGGTCATGTAACTATCCTTGTGATTGGGATATAAAACTATTTTTATAGAGGATGTTAAGGTAGGCTTTTAAATTAAAAAATTAAGTCAATATATTAAATTTATTTAATTATTTCCCCCACGATTGTGCCTAAGCCGAACATTGAACATTGACAAAGATTATGTCACACCAAGGATAAAACCCGCATTTCAGACTCAATAGAAATATTTGATTTCCAAACCTAGACTTCATTTAAGATTTATTATATTATTTTAAATAAATTTAATCTTTATGGTATTAATATATTTAGTATTTATATAATATAAACAACACACCACTCCAGGCCTCTGAATCCCATTCCGACATAACATATAACATTGAAAATATTATTTAAAGTATTCTAATGTTTTAAATGAAAAAATGTCATTAAATGATGATATTTGATTCGTTTATGATACATTTCTTATGATATATAATAAATTTATTACCTTATTATGATCTATGAACTATAGTGTATTATTTTTTAATATTATGTTCATATCATCATACCCTTATGCTCGTGTTATGATGGAATGTGATCATCAAATGATATATCCCTTTTTTAACCTATATTAAAATTTTACCTCACCCTTTCTTTTATTTCATTTCCCTAGGATATAAATAAGTTTTTAAATTATGGTATGGATAAGAAGTTCACTATATTTGTCGATCATTATCGGATAAGATGAATGTCTTTCAGAAAATAAAATTATTTTTTAAAATGATGTAATATTTATGTATGTAATGTCTGGTCCACCTCAGTTGGAACCAGAGTAGGGTTTAGTTATTATTTGATATTACGATTTGAGAACCTTGTTGAAAACCCTGTGGATAAGTGTATGTATAGGGTCACATCCTAATGTTTTGGAAAGCTATTTTTTTGATTTTCCTAGATAATAAATCCCTATCTAGATACAAAAAAGTTGATGTGGTTATTATTATATCCAATATTTTATGGTATGTATCTTATTAAATAAATTTATTCGACAGCTTATGTTTCACACAACACTCATCTTAAATGAACTATGACATACCATTAAATATCAACAAGAGTATGAGAATAGTAATGTGACCATTAAGAATAGTAATGTACACATTAGAAAAATAATCTCACTATTAAATATATAAATTAAATTTAGGTATCTCATAAATGAAAATATTGTATATTTATATCATGGAATAAAAAAATAAATGTTTTTAAAGTGATAAATTAAGTTTGGTATTTTTGTGAAATAAAAATGATTATTTACTCATTTATAATTAATATAATTATTGAAAAATAAAATTTATTTTCATTAAATATATTCATAAATTAATATATTGATGTAATATAATATTATTATAATTTTATGAGACAATAAGTAATTTTTTCAAAGTACATAAAATCAGTTATAATATTAAAATCGACATTTTTTGAATAAATGATGATTTTAATTATAAAATAAATTCCTCGTATATAAAAATCATTTTTATATAATGGAGAATTTATTTTAAATATACACATCTAAAAATGGTAATAGATAATTTTAGGTATTTTTCTAAAATAGTGGAATTTTTGTTGAATAGTGAAATACGGTAATTTACGGTATTAAAAAAATACACGAATCAGTGAATCATGAATTATGTATGGATGAATTAAGCACCCATTAGATCTAACTCAAATGAATGGGTTACTGTACTTAGTCACATGAATAATCAATATTTATAGTCTTGAGCCAAAATAACAAACAAATGAAGAAAATAATAAAAAACACCCCTCTCCTCTCCCTATAATTACCAACCCTCACCACACCTTATCCTTAAACAATATAATACTTGAATGTTGTCTAACTTATTCCTAATTACCTTCAAAATACTCTCCCCCATGTCTTATACCTACAGGTATTACAAAACGTCAAAATACAATTGTCTTAATGAGGTTCCCTAGGAGATGATATTCGAGATGTAAATTCATCTTCTTTTTCTTTTAATTTATTTATTTTCCTATAATAACCTCCCATAAAAAAAGTTGAATGGTAACTACAATGTAATATATATAATTTAATTTTATTGTGTTAATGGAATATCCATCCTCAAAAATGTTCTCATACCTTCAAAATTCTAAAAATAAAAAACATCATCTGTGAGGTGTCTAATCACTTCCTTCGTGGATGATGAGTTTACATATTCCATTACCGCCTTCATGTTTAGTCATAAAAACCATTTTATGGCTAAAATGATTATAATATGTCTACTAAAACTTATTTAATTTTATGTAACTAGTATAAAAACATATTATTATATAAAACAATACTAGTTCATGATGGTCTTAAAAACTGCCAAAATAACCTAATCATTTTTCATTAACATTTTATCTAATGAATCATCCTCATAACATATAACAAAATAATATATGAGGAACATTTAAAATTAGGTATGTATATTAATATCATTCCATTAAAATTCTATTTTTTTCTTCCTTTTTACAATAACTGTTATATTTATACACAGGGGAACCAACCACAAACCATTAGATGAATGATCCGATAACAAAAAAAAATAAACATTATACTTCATCGAGATAATTATAAATGAACTCAATAAAATTATAATAAATCAAATATATGTTCAATTTTTTCTGAATTATTTAATTAATAAATTTTATTTTATTTTCCCTGACATTAAGTATAAGTGAAGGATTCTTTCAAAAATAAGGTAAGAGGTTTCTAATGTCACATTTATTTATATGAGATATGAATTTTTCACCACTTATTTCTTATGTGTGGTGTATGTATAATGAAACTTTTTATTATCATTATTAACTAAAGTTTTCATTAAATATCCATATTTATTTTTTCATTAATATGGTTATTGTCTTATCCCTATACCATTTTAACATACGGTGTTTACATTTAATGTTATTTTAAATGGGGAAATATTGATAAATTTATATCCTCTAATGAATACATATATTTTGATAAGGAAAATTTTTCGTGAATTAAATCTACTTATGATGAATTTTTTGGACTTTAAGTGATGAGTTGGTAACATCATTATATATCCACTCGATGCATTGACAGGTATTATGAGACCAAAAAGTGGGCGATAGACCCTTCGTGTTTGTTTCCAAGAAGATTCAGAAGAGTTTCAACCCATAGAATAATCCATTTTGTGAAAGGTCATGATGGTAGTGGTTCCTATACTAGATACATGACATCCAATAATTAATAATTTCATTCATTTAGTATTAATTTATTTCTATCAGTTATATTTTCACTTAGAAAAAATCTATATATGTATTTTCATTCTCAGTTTATTGATTAAATAGAATTTGATTTTCAGTTATTTATCTTTCCTTACTTATTATTCCCTACCGATTTTGACTCAATTGTTATCGATTCATGTTTCTTATATATTTAAATATTTATCATCATTTTTGATATCCCTTTTATTCATTTTACTTCCCTATGTTATGAAGATTAATTTTTTTAATAAGTGTCAATGAAGTAGTTTATTCTCCATTATTATGTTCTATGTTTAATTAATTGTGTAATAAGGTAACAATATATGTATCTAGTTATTGAAGACTAATAAATTTTTCGATCATTGATGATGTGATATTTTGTTTATTTTCCATTGTAATAAAATATCCACCAACTCTGGGATAATGGGTTTAGAGTTGTTACAGTTGGTATCAATGGAATTTTAGTAGAAACTTTAAGAACAAGATGTTAAATACACATAAGAATTAAAATAATTACTTATAGTGATTTTTTTGGCTCAATAATAATGATTATTATGAGATAATGCAATGTGTACCATTTTTTAATCATGGATCTTAATGGAAGTAAGGGAATCTATACGCACAAAAAATTTTGGGATTTCCCCACTAAGCAAGACAACATAGTTAATGTTGGATTTGAGAAGATCATAACCATATTAGTATATCCTTATCATATTATGAAGAATAACCGTACTAATCCTATGTTGGATATTTTCATTTGATATATTCCCCAATATTTTAGTGGACAACTAATCTATTGGTAGATAAGAAATGGATAAATTCCCTAGAAAAGATATTTATAGTGTTGGGATGTGATTAAAAGGGAAAGGTTATGCTAGCAGTATATTACCTCAAGGGTAATGCTGATCAATGGTGGTAATTTATCCATAATAATATGGAGGAATATTAAATTGAATACATGTAATGAAAAAAATTTAAAGAAACATACTTTAAAAAACATTTCCTTCATGGAAAATGAATTGAAATGAAGAGAAAATTCATTAGCTTAAATCAAAGGGAATAAGTGAGTGTTGTAGAGTCTGTGGCTACCTTTATAGGACTTTCTAGGTATTACAAATTTTACATAGAGCATTAAAAAATGATTGATCATTTATTTGATGTTATTAACCAAACTCCCAAATGATTACTAGTTTCTCAAACATTTTTATCATATGATGAAATATTATTAAGTCCCATAAAAATTTAGAAGAAATTTTCTAGATCCTATATGTTCATGGTTAACGAAGGGAAGAAGAGGTCTTATGATATCCGTGTAAAAGTTAAGGAATCAAATAATAATATGGTAATATAGTAATTCCTATTATGTGGAAATTTTGGAAAGAATCATCTTTGTAAATTCTTGAAAGTCATGGGTGTTTGTTATCAGTATGAAGAAAAGGGTCATAGATCTAATGAATATAAGGGGAAGAAACAAACCAATGATTTTAAACACTTTAAAGGTACATAAATGGCACATTATTCAAATCAATTTCACAAGAATCAGGGGATTCTACCATAGAAGATGCAAAAGGGATATGACTGAGGTTATGATACCACCACAACTGAAGTAGAAGTACTTAATTATGTGGTGAAACATACATTAATACTATATTCAAATTTAACCAATTCTTTTTTCTATTTTGGATCATCACAATCATTTATATCCACCTATTTTTCCAAGAAAATTATACTCTTACCTTTTTATTTAATAAGGTATTATTCAGCTAAAACTCATAAGGGATGTCTCATTACAACCAAAATGTGTATAGAATTCTCCATTATGACACATAAATGTGAATTAATTATTGACCATATCACAATACCAATGGTTGAATTTGATATAATCTTTGAAATGGAATATATTTCAAAATATGATTTGGACATTTATTGCTAGAAGAAGGAAATTGAAATTTGTGAGGAAGATATAGAATTCCTTATCTTTAGAGTAGAAACTTGATTATCTAATTCGTATCTAGATCCACCCCCAATAGCTGTAATAAATTAAATTCTTAGGGAGGAAGAGAAAAAAGTATATAGGGATGAGTAATATAATCTTCAAATTTAGGATATACCAATTTTATAGGAATAAATTGATGTATTTACTAAAGAATTAAATGGACACCCCCAAAGTGTAAAGATGAGTTTACTATTGAATTAATCCATGCTGAAAGAGTAATATAAAATAATACCTATAGGATAGAAACTATGGAATTAATAGGGTAGAAGAAAAAACTATAGGAGTTGAGTGATAAGGGTTTTATTTCCATAGTGTTTCTCCATAGGGAGCCATTATTTTCTTTGTTAAGAAGAATGATTGATCCATGAGGCTGTGTATTGACTATAGATAAATCAATGCTATAACAATATAGAAAATGTGTCCTATTCCTCACATTGATGATTTATTTGATCATATATATGGAGATCTAAAATTTTCAAATATTTACCTTCATTCATGGTATCATTAATTGCATGTAAGGATAAAATATATTCAAAAGACATTTTTTTAGAGAAGGTTTGAAAATTATGAGATTACAGTAATTCCATTTGGATTGATTAATGTACCTTATGTTTTTATGGATATAATGAACTGAAAATTCATGAAACATCTTAATAATTTTTTTGCGGTATTTATTGATGATATTAGGCTATATTTTCAAACATATGATGACCATGATAATCACTTCCAAACCATTCTTAAGAATCATAGAAGGAAATAGTTATATGGTAAATTTTTAAGGTCTGAAATCTAGCTTTAGGAAATATATTTACCTCACCATATTGTCTCTAAGGATGGAATATCAATTGATCCTATGAAGATAATGTCAGTCCAAGAGTAGCCAATACTAACAAAGATAACTAAGGTACATAGTTTTATTAGTATAGAAGGTCACTTCCACCATTTCATTCTGATTCTTTTCTAATTGGCTTAATCATTAACCAAGATAACAAATAGATGGGTTATGTTCATATAGTCATAATAATTTATATAATGTTTTGAATAATTGAAGATAATATTATTTAATGCTCCGATTTTGACTTTACTATCAGGAAATGATGGGTTTGTGATATACAATGATGCATAAAAGAAAGGAACGTGATGTTTCCTTATGAAAAATAAGAAAGTTAGTTTACATTCGTTAGGGAAGTTGAAGATTCAAGAAAAAATTTATCCAACTCATGATCATGAGTTAGTATCCCTAATATTTTCTTTGAAGATATGTAGAAATATCTCTTTGGTGGAAGATGCAAGATATATATGAATCAAAAGAGTTTAAAGTACATATTTATAGATAAATAAATCTACATGAGGAAAATATTATGTCTCAAGTCACTCAAATGTTATGATTTATTAATACACTACCAACTTGGAAAAGATAATAAGCTAATGGATGCATTAATAAGGAATAAACATGAAATTCCAAACTTGGTGGGTATTGATAAAGATAATATGTTCATATATTTAGTAAAGATGTGTATGTAAATTTTTAATTAAGGGGAATAATTACTCATTTTTCAAATGATTTTGAAACCATATTTATTGGAAAATATAAATAGATATCAATATATTGATTAGAGCTTTAATAACAAAATTAAATCAGATAAGGATGTAATTTTTTTTGACTTCATGTATGAAGATATAATTTTATAATTTGGAATGATGTTATGTGTTCCATTAATACCTCATCTAAAAAGGGAAGTATTAGATGATTCTCATTGCTCAAATTTCTCTATACACACTATTATTAAAAATATTTTTATAGATTTGAAGGTACATTTATTATGGGATAATATGAATCTGTAAATTACTGACTATGTGTCAAGATGCCTAGTTTTCCAATAAGTGAATGCAAAGAGAAAAAATCCTAGGATATTCATGAAATATCTACCTATTTTGTTTTCAATTGGGATGAAAGTTTGATAGAAATTGTCATAGGAATACCATTTAAACCTACAAGGAATGATGAAAATGGGTTTTTATTGATAATCAAAGAGAATTGGAGCATTTTATTTCTATAAGAGAAAACATATATCTTGAGTGTAGAGAAAGAATCTATATTAATTAAGTTATATGGATTACTGGTGAACCTAAATCGATTGTCTCTGATTGATATCCCTATTTTACATCAAAATTCTAGTAGAGTTTTATGAAGGCTTAGGATGTTGAGCTGCATTTTGGTACTACATTATATCCTCAAACTAATGAACAATCTAAAAGGAAAATTAACAAAATTAGAAGACTTGTTGAGGCAATTATCACATAAAATTCATGACATGTCGGATATATATTTACTTTTTATAGTGGTTTTCTTAAATAATTGTTATCATTCAATTATCAAAATGGTCCCATATGAATTATTTTATGTAACGAGATATCATACTCCCACTTTTGGGGTTGCAGTTGGTGAAATGAAACATGCAATCCTAGAAATTAGTGAAGAAGCAATGAAAAAGTTAAATATTATTCTAGCTCACAATAATGTTGCTCAATGTTGTTAAAATAGTTATGCTGAAAACCATAGAATGTATTTTGAATTTTAAGTAGAAGGTCATGTATTTCTTGAAGTATCTCCATAGATGGGTGTTATAAAGTTCCACTATTGAAAATATAATCTATCACAATAGTTTCAAAACATTGGGATATACCCTAAAATTTATGGGATATCCTATCCCATTAGCTTTAGAAACCATTGTTATGTAATACATAGGGATATCCCTATACCGACGATTTATAGTGAACCATTGGTACAGGGTGTCGAGGACCTGAATTTACCAACAGTTCATTATGAACCCTTGGTATATATGACCATAATGTAATTTTACCAATTGTATAGTTTGAACTGTTGGTATAGAGCCCCCAACTCACCATCCAGTAGCACCACCAATGCCCACTCATTGCACCTGAAAGAACTTTCAATCACAGATTTAGATAATAATTAACACACAGAACTCCCACAATGAATATAGATCAGTACTAGGACTACTGAAATTAAAATAGAACATCATAAACCTATAATAAAACCAATATAACATCCTAAAAACATAAATCCCACAATGAAACCAATAGGGAATCCTCAAATATAAGTAAACCAACATATAAATAATGATAATAGAGTAAATAAATTGATTCCTTTAACTAATGATAGAAAATAAGAAAAATATCACAGGTATTAATTCATAAAAAATCATCAAAATAAAAATCATAAATATTAGAAAAAAATGTAACATATTAATATGTCTCTCATCACTATCACCATTCTCACCATCATCCTTGAGCACATCCTCACCCTCATCCTCATCCTTTACCCATCCCTCTTATTCATCATCATCCCACACTCTTCTTTTCTATCATCCCCTCCCTCTTCCTTGCAGCCATCTTTTCCATCACCATCATTGGGATCATCACTGTCCCAACCACCACTAGGACTAATACCCATATCACTATATAACTTACACATCATCAACATATATATATCACAATCCGTGATGGTCTCTGGAGAATGCGATGGACATAATTCATCCATCAGTTTCATAAATTCAACCTTTCCATTTAAGCCTATTATTCCACTAGTATAGACCTTTTTTAGAATTTTCTACCTTAGCCTCATCCTATGAAACATGTTTAAAATAGGTGTTACTAGAAATTTCACCTATAGTGGTGGAATAAAAAATTAGGAAAATATTATTTCATGGTCAGTAGCGTACTTTTCTATAGTGCTAATCTCACTAAACATGATGTAAGTGAACATCTGGGACAAAGTTGTCAGGTTCCAGAGCATAAAGGGACTCCAAAGTAGAATATTAAAAATATAATTATACTATTACTTTAATAAATAGATATTAAAAATTGAAACCAACAAATTAAAACTTATAATTTGCAGTTATGTCTTTTCGTTTACCATGCTTTCATCTTTTTCTTTCTGCTCGAGAATTTTTTTTTTCTAAAGGAACATGTCCTTCAATATTTAAAAAATACCTCTATAAGGACAATGTAAATTATTAAAATGAAATTCATCAGGTTAAAATTAAAATACTATATTAAATTTATCCAATATAATGTTTCAAAGAAATCAATTCTATGAATTCAAAGGATATTGATGAAATAAGTTGAGAAGATGTTCATGAAGGGATTTTTGAGGTATAATAATCCAATAAAAGAACAAATTAAGTAATGATTCAATTAAAAATGAACTTGAGGTAAAATAAATTAAAATTTCATATTTTAATAACTTTATGCTAACAAAAATTTATGAAAAAAATTATTCCATGAAATAATAAGAAAATTTATTTTAATTCAGCGTATTTTCTGAAAGGGAGAGAGAAAAATTTAGATATCTTGTTTTATCCATTGAGATATGAAAGTATGTGGATCATTTTTGAGACAGATCATTTTTGGGGTTATGTCAATTTGGCTCACATCCCTTCATTTTTATTTAATTAATTTTAATTTTTTTGGTTCAATTAGATTCATAATGTTTTTGGAGGGTTAGTAATATTTGGGTGGGGTAATAATTTTTTCAATATGGTTAATTAATCTTTATTTTGTTCACTTTTATCTATTCCCCTCAATCCACTTTATTTCACATATAGTTAGTTTATTTAGTTTTGTGTTTATTTTATTTAATTTACATTAAATTAGTTATTTTCATTTGGATTTTATATTGGTTGGGTTTTGTTAATTTTAGTAAATAAAATTTTGGTTTTTTTATATGTTATTATCCCATTACATTATATTTTTTTAATTTTCATTTGGTTTGGTTTATTTTTTTTAAATGATTTAGTTTTTTTTCAGTTTATATTTATTCATTGATATTTCATTCAGATCATTTCAACCCCATTAGTTATATAATGATTATATTTTGTTATGTTTGATTTGAATTGGGTTTGATTTATTAAATTCCAATATATTCAATTTATTTAAAATATATTGTAAATATTTTCGTTCAATTTGGGTCTAGTTAGTTTCTTTCAATTAGATTTAATCATTTCATGTTAATTTTTTTCCATTTGATTTAGTTTTATAATAATATATTCTAGTGAGGATAGAATTTTGTAGTTTTATTCCAATTTATAATCTTCTAGAATATTTTATTATATTTTTTTATATTAGTTTTATTTAGTTTTGATTATTTTGGATATTATTGGATAGGGTAATTTATGTTTTATTTAAATACTATTATCTTTATCATATAATGTTGTAATTACTTTTCCACTCCCTCGAACACTAAAAAAATTGCTTCCCTCAAGTGAAGAAGAGTTTAAATTCCATGTACCATAGTTAATAATAGAAACAACAAACCACATATAAAGATTTATTGGGTGTTATTATTATGGAAATATGGAACATGACCAAATATTTTTTTTATACCCATGTGGTATTAGATGTCACAAGAGAAAAAAATGAAAGTTGTTGTAACCAAATGCGTGTTTGGTGTTTTATTTTTTTTCAATCAGTATAATCAAGAAATAAATAATGATTCTGTTGAATGATTTTTTGAAAATACAATGTGGGTTGGATTTTTTAACAAGTACTTAATGAATGGAATGAGTAGACATGATGTCTTGGATATATAATGAAGAATAATTTTGTTAACATAAAAATATAAAACAAATTTGGATTTTGTATAGGATGATTGTCACTTGGATTGATTTAAGAAGAAGAAATAAATAAGGGATATCATCAAAATTTATTCAAGATTATCCAGAAACTAGATATATTTTTTGATAGAACTATGCTCGATAATAAAATTTATCAAATATTTTCTATCTTGATAGTTATAGAAATAGAATTTAGGAGTTTTGATGTGGTTAAAAATCTAATCTGTAAGTGAAGTTTTTTAGAAGTAAATTAAGAGTCCAAAAGTTATTTCAAAAGGTTGGAATTAATTCATGAATTTTCGAAATTAGTCTAGAAGATAATATATTAGTTTTATGGAAAATATTGAATAATATGGAGAGGATAAAAGTTAGATGTGGATTTGAATTTGGTTAAATCCCATGGAACATGTGGTTTCCATTATTATATGGTGTTTTTAGTTATAGAAAAATCTAGTGAGAATTTATAAATCCCATGACCTTGTAAAGTGTTCCTGAGCAGTCTAAGTTTTAATTTTTTCTATGAAATGAAGTTACATGTATACATGATATATTTTTGGATCTGCGTATAGTATTTGGGTGAAGTAGAAAAAAAGTAAAAATTTCCTAAAGAATTATGAACATGAGTTTCCCACAAAACAATATTCATGAATATGTATATTATCAATCAAATTATTTAATTGATAATACAGATGGTTGAGATTAATGAAACCTGTGTATTTTTTAGAGGGGAAAATACAATGATATTTAGAAGAGAACATGAATTTTATGAAGAATTTTAAATAAGGATTTCCTTGCAATGATTTCATAGAATTAAAATATTAAAAATAATGAGACTATGTAGCATGATCATTTGAGAAAATTATATGAAACATGTAAATGAAGTTAATTTCACAATATGTTTTATTTAATATTTCCATATTCAAAATATGGAAAATATATCACATGATTATTTTGTTACTTTTTAGGAAGATAAAATTAATGATATAATAAGTAAATATTGATGCTACTACTATTATAAATATCCATGAGGAAACATATCAATACACCTGATGAAGGAGAAGAAATAGGTTGATGAGTAAAATTATCTTAGTAGATATAAATGATCTGGTTTTTGAAAGAGAAGAAGGGGGAACTGTACACAAAAAAATGTACGATTTTAGAGAATTAAGAAAAGGATAGAAGGGGGCCACTCATTGATTCTATTCATCATATCTGGTATAAGAGGAAAAGTATTTGAATTTTATAGGAACTATATCTCCACTTATGTTTGTTGAAGGTGTGGGTAATGCTAATTCTAATTGGGAATTATCTTTACCTAGAGGAATATTTTTTCTTATGTTGCTGAATATATAAGATTCAACTATCTATATATAGTTTTACCTATCCATCTTTAAGAATACGAGTATAGAGAAATTTTATGTCAATATAGAATCCAATTTGATTTTAAGATGCACTACAGTCATGTTTTTTATACTGATCATCAATAGAACATCAATTCTATAAACTGACCAGGATTTCATAAAATTGGTGCATAGAGTAGAAGGGTAGAATCCCTAATAATGGTAGTTAATGTATCTAAAATTAAAATAATAACTAAAAGAAGTAGTATTACCTCTTGGTATTCCAACATATAATTATATTATTCTCATTGGAATATATCTTTTTTTGGAACCAAGTAAAATACTCATGTCCTAGATGATTTTAATTTTTATATTCATTCTTAGGATTTGGTGAGTTTCTGGGAGAATTTAATAGAACAATAGATTGAGAACTAGTATTTCATGGATTCTTATGAGTATAATATTCATAAAATCCAAAATTTTATGCATTATTATGGGTAGAATATTCATAACATCTAATGTCTACTAAAACAAATCAAGTTCTGTATGATTGAAATTATAGTGAATAATAGTTTATAATTGTATAAGTCTTCTTACCCATTATGGAATGGATGGGTCAAAGTGTCTAGTATTTATCTATCAAGTATGTTAAGAGTTACCCTTTTGATATAAATAGTTCAAAATATGGTGCGTTTGAGGAGGATAAGACTATTAAGAGAGTTTCATACCTCTCCATCAAAGTAGAGAAATATCTAAATAAATTTCTTATTGAAGTGTTCAATATATTTTCTGGTGTACCCTTAGAATCTATCCTACAAGATGTTATTTTTTGGTAAGGAATTTTTAATCTGATTAACCCCATATACGAATGAGATATAAAAAACTAATTAGATCTAAGTAAATGAGTGTCATACCTAATTCTTCCCGTGGTCCGACATCATAGTCTACCCCAAAGTGTGGAGGTATGTCGCATCATCCTTGTTTTTTCCTTTTTTCTAGATAATTCCTAAAAAAATTCAATAATAAAAAAGTAAGTATTAATGAAAAACATGGTAATTTTAATTTAAGAACATCAAATTTGATTAATACATTGAACTCGATAATCATTTTTTAATTTTTATTTTTCTATGGTAATTTGGTTCATTCCTTTTCAATTAATGAATCCATTTCTATATTTTTATTTGTCTTTGGTCAATTGGTTTATATTTTGGATTAGTTTATTCTTCCATTATTATAATTATGTAAATATTTTTATTGGTTTCTATTTACAAATCATTTAGTTTAATATGTCCAATACAATTCATCTTGTTTTTTTACAATTTATCTATTTTAGTTTTTTTTGGGTTTGGTAGGTTTGAATACTATTCAATTCAATATTAGAAAATTCATCTCAAATAAAAGTAAAACTAGAAAATGTTGAAAATTCATATGAAGGTCTATTTGGAAACAAAATATTTGTAATCAATAGTAAATCAATTTTTTATAGAACCAACATCAACAAACGAAGTCGATATAAACAAAAATAATTGAAAACACATATTAATGATTCCATATATTTTCCACCATAACTTAAGGTTCACAATTAGCTATTAGAATTGAAGTATTGGAGTCATCCTAAATAATATATTTATTGGGGATAATTGGAGTAGGGATGGTGTCAATTCCATCATAAAAATTATATATTTAGATTACATAAATAATGTCTCCAAATTCAGGTCGAAGATGATAATTGAAATAAAAAATTGTTTCTTTATTGATGCCAATACATATTGTTCATTGGTAGAAAGAGTGTGTTTCATGTCAATAACTTAAAATCCACAATAATAAATATTTTTTCCATGCCTCATCAAAGAGTCAAACCAATGGAATTTCAACAGAGTGACTGGACCATGAGAGTAAGAATCTAATATTATTATTTTATCAATGAATCCATAATAAGATACATTTTAAAATAGAGGTCTACTATCTGATGCACTAGAATAAGAGTATATTTTTGTAGTTACTATAAAACCAACATTTGGTTCTCTCATGTTCTTTTCTTGTTCAATGATAATAAATTTTTACCCACAGATCACAATTGATATTCATCAAAAACCACAAAATAAAGACCAAGAGAAAATTATCTCCTTTACTCAGAGATATAGCTAGTAGGAAACCAAAACACCAAAAATATAAATGAATATTAAACTTAATAAATTATTGATTTTATGAATTCATTATATTACTGTTTATATCTATAATTTCAACCAAGAAAAAAACTCTTTTCGATATAAAGTCTCTCTCATTATCAATTATAAAGAATGATTCATTATATTTATTATTTTTTATGTTCCCTACTAAAATAAATATATATAGACCAACATATATATATAATATATTGATATGAAATAATATATAAATTTTTAATTTACTTATTTGATGTAATAATTGAACACATCATAGTTAAACAAAACTATGTTATGTGCCATATCACAGTATTGAAGTTTTAATGTCATCAATGTATATGATACAATAATTCCACCTATTTGTGGAAGTGTTTCAAAAAAAGGTTAAATTTTCCCAAAATTTTATTCTTCATTTCTCATTGGTTTGTTCTATCTCATATTCAGATAAGACAAATACATTGAAAAGAAATCTATACATTCATGTCCCAAGTAACCTTTGATGATAGAACCTTCAGGAATATTTCTATTCCAAACCTAAGAATCCAATGTGATCTTGTTTCTTTCAGTTTGATACATCCAATGAAAAGTAACAAGTCCTATTAGAAGTATTTTGGTTTGAGGATAGAAATATAAATGCATCATGCATGTGAAAAATGATGAAGGAAAAATTATATCTAACTAAAAAAAATTAACAATTCCTCTGCCAATTTTTTTAACTAAATAATTAGACAAAATCATAACCAAAAAATATATAAAGAAATGGATAAAATGAATATCTGACACCCTTAAATTATTGGATATATAAAGATAGATTTATATTGGAATGAACTCATGTAGAAGGATGTGATAATCATGAGCTTTAAATGATTCTAGCTTCAAATCTATTATATTTACCCATTTTGATATGTTTCTTGAATAAACATTAATAACTTTTATAGTCTCCAGTACTTATAGAAATTGATTTTCTTTTTCTACAGGTGTCATCACATATGTTGCACATAGAACATTCCATTTATTATCATTGATACACATAAGATGAAATTTTGATCTGATTTCCCAATCCACCATGTAAATGCAATTTCTTAAATCATCTTTTATCTTTCCCTTAACATTTAGAAGAATTGTAATCAACATTTCACAAATATTATTCTCAATGTGCATTATGTTTAAGTAATGACATAATAAATTGGTTGACTAAGAAGGAGACTCAAAGAAGATACTCTTATTATTCCAATTATAATAGGTTTTTAAGGAAATATTCTTCCTCATTCTAGATTTTATATGACACTTACTGAATGAAAAAATAAAATCTTTTAATTCAATAGGTTCCTGAAATATGCTGGGGTGGAATCTCAGTCTCTATAGTATTGTAAAAGCATTGATGATTATTCTTATATGGATGGTCCATTGATAAGAATTGTCAATGTCCCAAAACTATGAAACAGTGATGAAATTTTATTCTTCTAGATCATGTATTACTCATACAAATAGAGCATGATATTTTCCCCTTCACGCTCTATCCATACATCATTGTAGAAGAAAGAAAATCATTGATTATCCACATAAGTGAAACATGCTTCCAAAATATTCCTTTAAAACATGCATCATATATTCTCACACCCACATTAAAATGATGATTAAACACCTTATTAAAGTTTTCATGTATATATAAATATATAACATTACTTGGATTAGAAGGTTTAAATATTATTATACTTATTAAAGTGAAAGGTTTGTTCCTACACATCCATAGAGGATGGTTATAAATGTGTATGAAAACTGTCCATTTGTTGTGTGAAGTAAGAATATTCTTGAATAGATTAAAATCGCATCATGAATGTCGCAGCCTCACATTACACAGGTCAGTTGTGAAGTAATGGTATCAAGAATCAATTCTCAGCCATGCAAATCCACCTGTTGGGTGAACTAACACATAATTATTCTTTTTTCTCTCAGTATAATTCCATCACATTTTTATTATTATTTCATCAGACATGAAAATATTCTGGATTCTAAATATCAATAAATAGTTCCAAATTACTTTTGCTGGTACTCAGGACGGTCTTCTATCATCTTTTGTCATCCTTTGGGATGTGTCACGTTTTATAAAATCATTTCATTTTTTAGTTTCCTCCAAGAATACGCTAAATTATTAAAGGAATAATAGGTTTTCATTTTTCAAAATCTAAGTTCCTCAACATCCATTTCATATAGTTGTTTGAGGGAATATCTACATCATATGGAAGCAAGTACATCAAAAATGTGAGAATTCAATTGATGGAATCATTTGAAATACCATACATTTTTCCCCATGAAACAATCTGACAAAAAATTCTTAATTCATCATTTTAACACTGTAACACCCCAGGTAAATAAAGAATATGAAATTTTCATATTTATCCATATTTGTGAATAAAATATTAATATGACCTTAAAGGTTCCGCTATGCTCGATGACGTACCCAACACGCAACAATGAGTTTCTTGGGAATCTTACGTTGCACTCTAATTATAAAATAATATTATTTTAAATGGTAGTTAACATGTAGCCGTTGTATTGGCGGGAATGGATAGAAATAACTAAAATATGATTATATATGTTTTTAAATGTTTTTACATTTATCCAATAAAAGATAAAGGCTTAAAATACGGAAAGAATTCAATTTTAGGCGTATATGCCCTGGTTTTCACTAAAGGGTCACTTATCGCCTTTTGATGGAGAACCGTCATTAAATATAGTTTTTTTCACTATTATACATTCTATTGGACCAAATAAAACTCTTCTTAAGAATTGGGACATCAAAATTTACTTTGTGTAATTTTTGGTATCTTTCCGATAAAGTTCATTTTTTAATGAGTAGTGTAAAATGTTGTATTTTAATTCAAAACCTCTTTTTAATATAATTTATTTATATTATTAGATTATCTATTTAATTGGTTTTAATGTGAAATTAGAATATATTTTTACCATTTAATCCAATAGTGGTCGTTGGAATTAATTTCACTTTGAAATCAGACTTAAACTAGTGTCAATCTTTTGATACTTATTGTTTCATAAAAACACGCTATTTGATCTGATAGCGGGAATTAATTATTAAATTAATTAATGTAACTTATATTTTTTGAATTTTGTAAAATAGACTTCATTTTTGAATTTGGAATATCAAATATATCTTAGGGTGAATATTTGGGATTTTTCTGAAAAACTTCAATTTTTGATGAATAGTGAAACCACTAAGTGGTACTTATAAAAACTGATTTTTCCGTTTAAATGAAATTTTTCCATCTTTGTGTTTTGAATTTCAAAAATCCGACATACATGGTTGTCATTAAGAAGTAAAATGTGGTTCAATGGGATAAAAATAATATTTTGGTGAATAGTAACTTATTAAGTTTTAATCACGATTAGAGGTAATTAGTGTAGTTTATGGTAAAAATAATGTTTTAATAATATGAGATGAGCTTGAAACATGTCCTAACCCCATTGGATGTGTCATGGACGACCAAGAAAACCCATGGGTCAACTTGGGGACCCCATTAAGCCACTTTGGTTGAAAAATGACATTAATATCTTTTTATTTAAAGTTAAAGTAAAAATGAGACAAACATGAAATGTTTTACTAAAACAATTTTTACATGGGGTTATAAAAATCAGAATTTTGACTATAATTATTAATTGGAAAGCTAAAAATATTTACTACATCATTGTATTTTTTTATAATTTTTATACATTAAATAAATTAAATTATTTATGACATCATGATGATGTAGCGATGACCTCATTATTTAACGATTTAAATAAAATGAAAAGATAATGTAAAATCTTTGACCTACACACGTCCAAAACCTATTGGATGGGTGGATTTCGAACCCTTATCACCTTATCCTAGAATTATATCAATGTGGGACCTTTTTAATCCAAAACCCATTTTAAAATAAAGTAACTTATCTTTACTTTCCAAGAGTGCCCCTCCTCTCCTCTTATAAAAGGCCCCCACCTCTACCTCTTTTCCCACACTCCCAAAGCCTTTGGCTCGGCCAACCCCTACCCATTTTGTCTTTCCACTTCCCTCTCTTACTCCTTGAAGCCTCAAATTGGGCAGAAGACTTCCCAAGGAAGCCTTTGATCTCAAATCTAAGAGAGTTATCCGATTTTAAGGTAATGTCTACACTTGAGTCCTTTTGTTTTATTTTTCTTCTCCAACCCCCTGAAATCTTTTTATTTATTTATTTTGTAACAACTAAATTATATTAAATATACTAGTATGTTGTTATAATAAGGATTCAAGCAACACTTACACACACCTACATTTAATGGTTAAAGAAAATACGGTTTCCGTGGATGGTGAATTTATGCCTCCCGAAACGATGATTGTTCAACATTATTTTAACACCATCAAAGGTGGACATTAAGATGAAACTATATTTATATATGACATATAATATGTTTATGTTTTCCTTAAGCTTATGTATTTTTAATTTTGGGCATACCTTTATGGTTTCCATTATGAGTAAACTCGATATCTTAATTTAAGGAAGTGCGGACTACCGCCCCCTCAAAGTGATGTGATTTGTTAATGCCATATGTGGGATGTATAAAGGATGGATTTAATGTTATTATATATTATTTTATACTTGAATTATAATATACCTCTATATAATTATTATTCCATTCCATAAAAATATGAAATAGAAATGAAAGTAGCGTTCATGCGTACGTACGGCTTACCGTCTCCATGAACAGTGCATTTCATTTCTTATCCCCAAATGTAATGTACTATTATATGTACATATATATAATGGATATATATGATGAATGATACATCTAAATGATGAGTATAATTCTGGAATTAAAATATACATACCTCTCATTTAGTTTCAATTCCATTAATATGATATAGAAATGAAAGTAGCGTTCATGCGTACGTACGGCTTACCGTCTCCATGAACGGTGCATTTCATTTCATACCTCTAAATGATTATGTAATATTATAAATAGACGTATATTCTGGATATATATGATATATATGATATCCAAATCATGAATATAATTCTGGATATAATGAACATTTGACCACATGAACAACATGTAATTGTAAGAAGTCCACTTTCGACTTAAGAACCAAATGTCGACAAAACAAACATTATTAACTTAAATGATTACATAATGTTTATAACATGGAAATAAGTGATCTAAAAGGAATAATGAACTAGAAAAAGGTTCTTAATAAAGTGGAAATTAACTCAAGTTTATTATTCAGGACGTTAAAGAACGATCGAGTCAAGTCGGACCCGAGGTAAGGGATCTTACTCCTCTCTTTCTTTTTAATTACACTCTTTTATGTCATTCCATCTAAATATAATCTTTCTTGTTATTGGGATGTTATTTTATATTACACTTACTGTAATTTTTATGTTCATGTGATGAGAGGCCCTATTCTCTCTCATCAATCCATTTCGGAAGTTTTGAGTGGCGCCGTTAGGCTGCCAAATTTTCGTAAGAGATCTAACCTCTCTCTTTCTTTTTAAGTACTCTCCTTTATGTCACTTATTTTAAGCTCCTCTTTGTTATGTTGGGGGATGTTCTTTTATATTCCTCTTTCTATAAACTTTAAGTTAATATGATGAGATACCCTATTTTATCTCATCAATCCATTTTTTTAAGTTTTATGTGGCGCTGTTAGGCTGACGAGTTTTCATAAGGGATTTTTCATCTCACTTTTATTCCCGTGAGATTTATGCTACATTTGCCACAATTTCCCTTGAGTGGTATATGTAATGCCCATTATTCTACTATTTGTGTAATATACTTTTGTTTATGAGTATTTACATCAATGATTTATTGTCCTTATTTCATGGAGTGTATGTTTTGAAAGATACCCAAGTTGGTAAGGGAACCTTTCACCCTCCTCTTTTTTAAAAGACTTCTTTTTTGGGTCTTTTAATTTACATATTGTTATGTTGGGACATGTTCTCATATATCCTTATTGATGTAAATTTTATGTCCAAGTGATGAGATACACTTTTTATCTCTCATCAACTCATTTTGATGTGACGCCGTTAGGCTGTCAAGGGAACTTCTTAACCCAATTTCGATTTCTTTGGGTTCAACATGTAGTTATTGAATATGTCATCATTTGAATATGTGTGAATGAACTTTGATTATTTTACACTTAATATCCACTTATATTTGGTCTATTATTTTTTCACACATAATTATGTAATTGATTTATCCTTAAACCAAGGATACCGTCTTTGTATGGGACTTCGTCTCAATCTCCTTTCATTGAGGAATATTTTATTTTATACACAACTTTATTTTATATGGTGTATAAACCTCTTTGACTTTTACGTTTATCCAAAAGGAATCTTTTTTATATGAAGAGTTTTAAAAAACGATAAAAGGGAATTTATTTGTCGTACGTATGCGGCGACAATGACTTCTCTGCCGCCATGACCATTATTTGGGTTTCGGCTTCCTCTACAAGACATACCTTCTTTTTAAAAGAAAAATAAATACCAGGTTCTACTTTTCTTTTATTTTGGTATTGAAAATGGATTTCATGATGTTTTTATTACATCAATGTGTTGTATTGATATCTCGTGATTGAAATGGGGAAATGTTATGTTTCCTTTATGCATGTTTTATGTGATACGATTATGTTGAGGTTCGTGGGCATTATTATGAAGACGGGTGGTTCCGTGATAAACTAAGGGTGGGTGAGCCCGATATAGCTCCCCAATTCATTGGGTAACAAGAAGGAGTGAAACGTTAAGGTTTCTCTGAAGAGATTTAGGGAATATACTGTGATGGGTATTCCAAACGTAATCAAGAGGTTTACTCCCTACGTAAGAATGTTATGAATGCCTGAAGTTACCTTTTATGTCTTATGATTTCTACGATTTATTCATGATTTGATGAGGTATGTTAAAATGAGTATGTTTTATGGGTAATGTATGATTTCATTCTTATGTATATATGAACTCATGTTTCCTTTCCATATTTTTATAACCCTTACTGAGCTTTTTATGCTCATCCCAAGTTTTTGAAATGTTTTTTACATGTCAAGGGAATGGTACATGAAGTGATGATAGTGTCAAGGATGTGTCAAGAAAGAATCCGTGTTTTATTTTAAATATGTTTTCATTGATGGGAAGAATGAATACTATCTTTTATGTAACCACTTTGTTTAAATGTGGAATGAAATGCATGTTTCATGATCTAATTCTCTATAACTCTAAACCTGAAAAGATCCTCAATGTGTAATCTTGTAATAACTCAAGATTAAGTAAGGTTTAAGGCTGCGGCCTTATAAACACATTGCCAATATACTAGATTCCTGGAAACATCATTAAATTTTTCTATCCTTTTGACGTCATAATTTTCATTAGATGCATCTTTTGTGCTCGTATCGATTATTTCTTGTGTTGGTATCCCATCTTTCTCATAGTGATAAATAAATGTAAACTGGTCAACTGAAAAATTCTCCAATCTAGTCCTCTTATTTAGATCATATGAATTTTGAGATTTCATTTTCCCTATATTTTGAAACCACACATAGTAGTTTGTTTGAAAACCATACTTAGTTATATGGTGGCTAACTTCATCATGGCTCAACAAAGGTCTTCCAACAAAATTTTAACAAGGGATATGTATGTGACCACTATGTGAATCATTTTGAAAAGAAAAATTTAAAAATATCATCAACTTGTTTTGAAAATCGCTTGAGATCCTATCAGTTTCATACATCCAAATTCTATCCATTCTAAAAAAATTGTTATAAGTCATTTCGTAGAAGACATTAAATAAGATTTAATTTTAATTGAAAACATATTTAAACAAATGAGAACTGTGCAGTTTATATGAAACCATAATGGACACCCCAGTCTATATGAGAATCATAATACTATATACAAAAATACTATATATATATATAAGAAAATACTATAAATATAAAACCATGATATTGAATTACATTATATCAATGAGTAATAACAATACATAAAAATACACAAAATTATGTTTATAGTTGATATTTTCTAATTTTTTTCTCTTATTCTATATCTTTTTAACTTAGGTTAGACTTATTGAATAAATTTAGGAATAAAAGATTTCCAGTTTTAGGTAACCAAAATCTATTTGATTTAGTTCATTTTTTTCCAGAACTATTTATTTATGATTACTTTAGTTATGATCGATTTAGTCTGTTTGGTTTGGTTTTTTATTTAAACTAGGTCGGTGCATGCCTATTAGTGTTTTATTAAGGATTTTTCAAGTTGGTTCATTTTTTATCATTACTATAGAATTTTTTGTGAGGTTCAATTTTGTTCATTTCTTTTATTTTAGTTCAATTTTATGTTGTTTAGTTTAGTTCAGATCTTCTTACGTCTATTTGGGTCACATCACCATCTCATTTTCTATAATTGTTACTCACATTTGGTAATACTCCCATTTCTACCATGTATTTTTCTATCTTGATAAAAAAAACCCTATACCTTTTCAGTACTGAGGTAAAATAATAATACATCATTGTATTAATAAATAAAATAAAAAATTCTAATAATAAGTCATAAAAAATTCTTTAACCATATTTTACATCAAGGATTCATTTCCCGAAAATAAATAATATAATGGCTTCATTTTACAATACACAATGTATATGTTTAACCCTCATCATTAAAAAACCACTACATCATCCATTACTACATCCTAAAATCATCAAGGAATATGACTTCCCTTTATTCCATAATGTCATTAAGTAATGAAATATTAGTGTATTCCATATCTCTATGAAATTTTGGTTCCAACAAGAAATATCCTTGTATCGTTATAATTATAAAAAATAACCATATGTGACATATATATTGTTACAATAACAAAAGAAATATAGTTACACTAATATAATAAAAACAACTTCACTAATAAAAAACACTTATTCAAATAAACCACTATATTCAAAATATTATAAAAATCCAAAATGTATACACCAATTCAATCACATATTCAATCTCTTAAAAATTAAACATATGAAAAAACAATTTTAATGTTTTATAAAAACAATAAATTATCATATATTTTAATATCGAATGAAACACATAATCATATTCACGTAATAAATCAAATTATAACAAATTAAAATTAAATAACATAAATTTTAATGTCACATACTTTAATAACTATGTCATCACTGTTAAATTAATAATAATATCAATTCATCACATACTAAATTATATGTGAAAGTTCCACATATTATGTCTTTGGAACAAACCAATTTAATATTCAATAATAATAAAATGAAAATCAAAACCAATAGATTGTTGTGGATGTGGAATTAAATTAAACATCAAAGATAAAATGGAAAAATAAATCTAGGTAGGAGATATAACTCATTTCAAAATCACCAGTTTGAAGTGGATGAAACTGAATGACTTAAAACAAATATGGATCACTGAGTGAGAAGAAGAGGATCAGTTGCCGACTGGGAAGAAGAGGGGCCCACACTATTTTGACCACAGTATTGGATTTCCATGGGAGTGCTGTAACAATTCGAGATTGGAATTGGGTTTCCACATTATAGGGCATGTAGTGGGAGGAGGGGAGAGGGGTTACTGGGAGTTAATATGGGAGAAAGGGATGCATGAAGGGAGCATTAGATTTAGTGGAAATCGTGGTACCCATATACCAGTGGTTATAAAAAACAATTGTTATAGGCTAGCATATCCCAACTGTTTTTAAGAAACCGTTGGTATATAATTTGGTATATCAAACTATCCCAATAGTTAGGGAAAAATGATGAGATAGGTTTTTTAGAAAATCCCATTTTCTAGTAGTGCTCGGTAAGAAAGGGAAATTGTTCCCTAGGTATATCATACCATTTGAAATTCTGGAAATAATTGGAGCTGTAGCATATCGATTAGCAATTCCACCAAGTCACCCAAACGTTCATGATGTGTTCCATATATCATTGTTAAATATATACATTCCAGACCCAATGAATGTACTTACCAATGAATAAATATAACTTGAACTTGATTTTTCTTACTGAGAAGATCCTATCAAAAATTTTGACACTAGAGATCATTCATTGAGAAATCTACTGAATAGACTGGTAAATTTTCTTTGTAGAAATCATAAAATGGAAGAAGCAACATGAAAACCTTATGATGTTATAAAGAAGAATCAAACTGATCTATTTAGAATGAAATATTCATGAAAACATTATAGGATGATATTTTTGAATAAGGGAAGAATATTACACCCCATGATTTTATAATATGTAACTTCTTAAATAAATTTATGCGATAGATTATGTTTCACTTAACAAAAAACTTAAATGAACCATGATATACCATTAAATATTAAAATGATCATGGGTATAGTAATGTGAACATTATTAATAGTAATCTCTCAATTAGAATAATAACTTCACCTAGGAAAGTATAAATAGAATTTATGTATCTCATAAATGAAAATATTATATATTAATAACACCAAATAATAATATAAATAGTTTAGATTTCATAAATTATGTGTTTTTATTTTGTTAAATGTAAATGTTTATTTAAAATGTTATAATTAACACAATGATTTAAAATAATATTTTTTTAATAAAATATATTCATAAATTAATAATATTTTTTCTTATAATTATAATATAATTTTATGAGACAATAATATAATTTTCAAAGTATCGTAAAATCGATTATAATACTAAAATCTGTACTTTTTTAAATAATGATAATTTTAAAAAGAAATTACATTTCTCATATAAAGAAACCTATTTTAATATAATAGAGACCATTTTTTAAATCAAGAAGTTGAAAAAATGGTTAGATTGAATTTTTTGCTTTTTTTATTAAATGGATGAATTTTTGGGGAATATTGAAAAATGATAATTAAATTTATTTACAAAAAAGCATGAATTATTGAGTCATGAATGATGTATTACTGAGGTAAAAACCCATTATTTAGAACTAAAATTCACTAGTTACATTACTTTTTCATAAGAATCAACTGTATTGATAGTCTTGTGCCATAATAATAAACAAATGAAATAAATAATCAAAAACACCCCTCTCATATCTATATAAATACCACCCCTAACAAACCTTCTTTTCAAACCATCTAATTCTTGAATATTGTCTAAATATTTCTCAATTCCACTCTCAAGACTCTTTCACATTTCAATGAACTAATGGTCTTAACAAAATAAAAAATACAAGTGTCTTGTGGAGGTTCTCAAGGAGACTGTATTCTAGAGGTAAATTCCTCATTCTTTCTCTTTTAAATTATTTTATTTTATTTTATTATCCTCTCCATCCTACCCTAAAAAAAGTGGAATGGTAACTCTAGTATGATATATATACAATAATTTTATTTTGTTAATGAAATATTCATCATCAAATATCTTCTCCTCTACATTTAATTCCAAAAAGAAAAACATCATATGTGAAGTGTCGATTCACTACCTTCATGGATAACGAATTTTATTATTTCATTTATAAATTTAAGGATATTCGTAAAAACATTTTTACGGTTAAAAAATATTATAATATGTGTATTATATAATTTTATCTAGAACTATTATTTAAACATAATATTGAGTAAAATGAAACTAGTTCATGGTGGTCAGAAAAACTACCAAAATAAACTAATCATTTCTCATTAATGTTTTATATATTAAATAATCATGATACCATAAAACCAAATGATATATGAGGAAAATTAAAAATAATGGATGTATATATATATAATTACAATCCAATTCTATTTTTTTCTTCCATTTGACAATAAATCCCATATTTATACACAAGGTAACTGACCATAAAATGATGAACCAAATGCTCCCGGAACAACGATATTAAACACTATAACACATCAGAATAGACAAAAATGAACTTAATAAAATTATAATAAATCAGATATATATTTAATATGTTGTTAATTGAGAAATTAATGAATTTAATTTTACTATCTAGGACATTAATTAAATATTATGAAAGATCCAAGATAAAAGGAAAGGGGTTTATCATATTACTTTTACTTCTATGAGATATGCCAATTTCATAACTTATTTATTTTGTGGGGTGTACATATATTAACCATTTTATTTATGATCATCATTAATTTAATATTTCATTAAATATCCATATTTCATGTTTCAGGTATATGTTTATTATCTAATATGTACACAATTTTTATATAATGAGTTTACTTTGAATGTTGTTTTAACTGGGGAAGAATTGATAAATATATATCCTCTACTCAATAGGGATATTTTGACAAGGAATGTTGTTCTTAAATAAAATCCATGTATATATAATTATTTATAATTTTAGTGATGGTTGTTCCTTAGAAATATATAGCCTCACAATGAATAAACTAGATGAAGGAGACAAAAATTTTGGTGACAAAACCTTCATGTTTGTTTTTAATTAGATTAAAGAGGGTTTATTCCCAAAAAATAATTTTTTTTGTGTGATTTCACTATGCTAGTGGTTTATGTTCTAGATACATGATATCCAATAAATAATCATCTCATTCTTTTAGTATTTAGTTATTTCAATCCATGATATTGTCTATGTGATAAAATCTATGGATGAACTTTCATTCTTGATATATTTATTAAATGGATTTGATTTCTTAGTTATTTAACATTAAATTATGATTATGCTTTATTTATTATAATTAACTTATTACCAATTCTTGTTTTTAATTTATGAAACCCTTACTAATCATTTGATATCTCCCATTTATTTTTTTTCCTTCCACAAAATTTGAATATGAAATCATTGAATAAGTTTCATGGAAGAAACTTATTTTCCTTTATTATTTTCTATGTTTAATTACCAATGTAATAAGAGAACCATGTATGTTTCTAGTTCTTCAATATTGCTAAGCCGATGGATCCTTGGTGATGTTATCTATTTTATATATTTCATTGTAATTAAATAACCACTTACTTTGAGATACTGGGGTCATGGTTGTTACATTTGTGTCATGGAAGTAAATATTTGTAGTAACTCAAAAAGGGGAGGATATGGTATCAACTTGATCATAACTGGTTCATGATGGTTTGTTTAAATATTTCACACCTGTCTAGACACTCTAATGAGATATGCTTGGGTTAATTCCTATTTTCTTTATTAACTAATATGTTGAATGGGAGAATTTTATCCATGAAAACCTATGATAAACTATAGTGATTTGAGATTAAATTAAATTGATATAGATTGAAAATAAGGTGACATGATTTATACATCACATGAATGATTATTCATGATTATATGATTTGTCACTCTGATTATTATTCCTCACACTTTGTTTTTTTGTTTAATGGTTAGTACAATGATGAATCATGTTAAGGATAAATGTGAAAAACATTGTAATGATTTTCTTCATGAGAAACCAAATTAAATGGGATATGTAATAATAAAAATAATGGTTATACCTAACCATCTGTCTTGATATATGATTAAAAAACCCAACATGGGTGAGATTCTTAACACACCTAATATTTGGAAAAAGTAGTTTCATGGTATTTCATTTGATGTATAACATAAAGGAAATAATATTCAATTTCTTACATGTCTAGAAAATGGGAAGAAGTAACAAGGGAAATGGATCATAGGTTAGGTATGGTGTTTTTGTGTTAAAAATAAGGGAATAGTGAATGCAATTGCCACAGAAAAATTAAGGGTTCTATGGTGGGAAATAAAGCACATCCTAAGGGTCTATTTCTAGTAAAATGTCTCATATGTAGTGAACTTGGGAATTTTCTAAGCTAAAAACATAATCTAATTTCCAAATCATAGACAATGGAAGGGTCTATTATATTTCTATCTCTGGAGGGGATCATGAAAACTAATTTGAAATTTTCTTCTACTTCAAATTTTTGGATGTAATTTTCAATTTTTTAATAATTTATTGTGTGAAGATATTATTATCATTCCTTTTGTGTAATTTGATATGATTTTGAGAATTTATTATCCCTCTCAATATAGACCCGTAATAAATTACTAGAATAATGAAATGAAATTTTATATTCTTAATCAACCTAGTATAATATATATTTATGAAATAAAAATGAACTGTTAATTGAAATTACTTAATTTTTTGGTTATTAATACATATTATTGAAGGATATTTATCTCTAATGGGTTTGGATAAGCTCACATCAATGATCTTCCTATTGTACACGATTTTTTATGTATTTCTAGAAGGGTTTATTTGTATTCTATTGAATCACAAAGTTCAGTATTCAATATAAATCATACTAAATGTTAATTCTATTTCAAAAACTCCTTATAGAATATCTTCTATTAAGTAATAGGAATTGAAGGAGAAAATCAAAGAGAATATAGATAATGGGTTCATCTGGATTAACGCTTCACCATGGGGTGCACTGGTTATTTTTTTTAAGAATAAATATGGATTAATGTGACTATGAATTGATTACTAGGAACCTAGAAAGATGAATATAAATAATAAGTATCTTTTACTCTATAGTGATGACTTTTTTGGTCAATAGTGATGAGATCCACACTATTAGTAGAATTTCATTCGTTCTGGATACTATCAATTAAGGGTTAAAAGTAAAGACGTACCAAATATAACTTTCTGTTTGAGGTATAAACACTATGCATTTATAGTTATTTCATTTGGTCAAATTAATTACCTACAATATTTATAGATTAAATAAATAGATATTTCAGAGATTACATAGATTAATTAATGGTATTCTTTATAGAATATATTATTATATACTAAAATAGAAAGGAAGAGCACGAAGATCACTTGAGAATTATGCTGAATGCCCCAAGGAAGGAGAAAATATAAGTAAAATTCAGTATGTTTTAATTATGGTAATATAAAGTATCATTCTTAGGAAATGTGATCACAATCAAGGGTATATCAGTTGGTCCTTCTAAAATGTAATTAATTGAAAATTGACTTAGACCGACCACTATGAATGATATTCATAGTTTTCTAGGATATTATGGGTATTATCAATGCTTTGTGAATAATATCTCATATCTATCTAATAAACTCACTATGTTAACTCAAAAGGGTTTGAAGTTTCTTTGGAATAATAATTGTGAAGAAAATTTCAAGGATTTTAAGAGAATGTTGGTCAATACTCACATAAACACACTACACTACAATATATAAGGATTTTTTTTCAATAGTGATGCATCTACGAAGGTATTGGGATGTGTTCTCATAAAGAATGACATGATAGATGCACTTGCCTCATGATAATTAATGATTCATGAGTAAAATTACCTAACTTAGGATCTATAATAGTCACAATTACTTTTTTAATTAATTATATGGAGGATTTACTTTTATGGTGAAAGGTGTGACATATATACTAATCATAAAATTTTAAATTATATATTCAACAATAAAGATTTGAATATTTTATGGAGATGATGGTTTTAGTTTATTAAATATGATGAATACTCAATATATTATAGCCCTTTAATGGGGAAATAGGCGGTTTATTATTTTTATTAGATAGGATAATGCTCGATTATCTATGACGATGATCAGAAAAGATTACATATTTATATATATTCAAAATATGGACATTGAAATATTAAATTAAGGATAAGAATAAGAAAAGAGAAGGTACTAAGATGAAATAAATGGGGTGGAACTCAGGGTCCATGGTTTGGTTTTTGTGAAGATCTACATAGTTCTCTGGGAAGAAAAAATAAGAAAAGAGCAGGTACCAAGATGTTGCTCATCTTTCGGAAGGTATGTGTGAAGATTATGGTGGACTAAATGGGGGTTTTGATCAAAGGAATGATGTATTATTTCACATTGATAAGGATTATTCTAGAATTATGCTCGAGTTCAGGTAGCATTCCTGGAAACCATGGATGACGGGTTTACTATTAACCTCCTTCTATGGGGTTTAAATTTAATGTGGATTGTTCCAGCTATGATGGATTGATGAGAGGAGGTGGTCTCATAAGGGACATAAGGGGTTCTGTTGTCCTTTCATTCAATTATATTTATGGTCCAGTACCATCCTTAGGTGCCAAGGCGAGAGATATTCACACTGGTATCACTCTCTATTAAGATCCTAAAATTCTGATTACTGATATTGAGTTTGATTCCTCTATACTTATTAGGATTCTTTGAAAGAAGGATATTATTCCTTGGTATCTGATTTTCCACATCAGAAGATGCAAATTTTTTCTTAACCATGAAATTTACATCTATCACACATGGAGGGAAGAGAACTATGCTGCCGATGCACTACCCAATAGAGGAACTCTTGGTGAGTGTCTGAATTTGTACATTGTTTTGGGGTCCTCACCTTATGATTGTAAGATCATAGATACAGGTGATGATTTAGGCCTCCAACATTTTCTCCCTCATTTGAGTGTTTTTTGTAAGACTTCATGTCATTTATTTAATAAAATTTTAATTTTCAATTAGTCTGTATCTTGATCAAATGATTATTCAACCATCAATCCATATAAAAGATTAACGTGGAATAAACCAAATATATTGAGTAAAAAATAATATACGAAATTTTCCTCAGTTCAACCCTGATTTTAATAGAATGATAAGGCTCGTGAAAAGTTTTTATGTACCTATTATTCCAAAATTGAAGAAGGATATATCAGATTATGCTCATAGATTATTATTCTTCATTCGTCATAGATATAGGAAGATGTATAAAGATCATAAGGATAATTTATAGTGGGAAAAATTAGATAGATATATTGTGGATTATATATCATAGTTCTGGGTATGATAATAGGATAAGGCTAAAAAGTATAATTATATGGGGATATCACAACCATTAGCTATACCTATATGGAAATGGGAAAATATCACCATATATTTCTTTATTGGACTCTGCAAGACATATAAAGGGAATAATTATATTTGGGTTATAGTCGAGAACCTTCCAAATTTAATACATTTTATTTCTATCAGAGAATATTTACCTATTGATTGAATTGACCATATATACATTAAAAATTTAAAATGGTTACATGGAGTACCACATTATATTACATACGATGGATAATCGAGGATAACATAAAATTTTGGGAGATGTTTTTAATAAGATCTGGATATAATATAGTTTTTGAATAATTTCTATAATTCTTAGGTAGATTTTCAGTATGAAAGTTCCATGAAATCCCTAGAGAATATCCTCAGTTTATGCTCTCTAGATTTAAATGTTGGCTGGGATTAACTCCATCCTATTAAGAAATTATATTATAAAAATATATTTCACTGGAGCATTAATATGAATCCTTAAAAATCTATTTATATAAATAAGTGAAAAACTAAAACATGTTGAGATGAAGTTAGAGAAAAAATCTATTGGGACTTTATCTAGTTGAGGATATAGAATATAAGGTTATAGTCATTCAACGACACCTTAAGGAAGATCATAATTAATAGGAGAGTTATGTCGAAAGTTGTTAGTGGGATATAAAATATGAAGTTCATGTGAAGTAATTGCTATTGGAATGTACAAGGAAAAAGGTTATGAGATTTATAAAGTTAGTAAACCTTACCCCAAGGTTTGTTATCCACTTTGATATTCTTGGTTTTGTAGAGATAATATCTTATCATCTGTTTCTTCTCCCTCATGTTCATAATGTATTCCATGTTTCAACTGTTAAAAAGTATAAAACAAATCCTTTACATGTCATTAACCCATAGGTTTTACTTCTTAATCATGATATTTCATATGAGAAGAAACTAATAGAGACTTTGGATCATATATAGAAAGTTCTATTAAATAATGCCACCCACATGGTAAGAGTTTTTTAGAGAAACCATAAATGTGGGGAAGATTCCCAGGAACTAAAGGATGCGATGAGGCATAAGTATCCTTGTCTGTTTGAATTATAGTGATGTAACTATGAGGGTAAAATTCATTTTAATGGGCTACAATTTAATACCTTGATATTATATTTATATTCCTTTTAAATAAATTTAAATTATTTGATATATTTTGTTACAAACAACCCTAA
The DNA here is from genome assembly GCA_963277665.1 of Viscum album. Taxonomy (NCBI): domain Eukaryota; kingdom Viridiplantae; phylum Streptophyta; class Magnoliopsida; order Santalales; family Viscaceae; genus Viscum; species Viscum album. Next base: position 1,122,886,926 of record OY728120.1, read on the forward strand.
GTATAAATAAATCATAATATATTATAAATTTTATAAACCATATATTGGATTCATGGGTTTTAATAGGATTAACTTAATTATTAAATATATATATAAATGTTTTCCTTAATTAAAATTTATTTATTAATTCATATGAAACAATCATTAAATTCCAATAACATCACTTAATAATTAAAATAGCTATTTTTATGAAGAAATTTATTTTCTAGGTGTTTTGTATTTTATATATATAAAAATATAACAATCACTATTAAAAAGTGATGTTAATGAAATTTACTTGTGATATAGGAATAATTATTTGTTGATCAGTTATCTAATAGTTAGGAATGAAGATATAATCATTTAAAGGTAAAATTAGTTATGTTTTTGAAAAATGTTTTCATGTACTCAATGTATTTTTGAATTAATAAATAAAATAAATCACTACTGAATATTTATGATAATTAAATATTTATATTATATATTCAATTAAATATTTTAAAATTCGAATAATATTTTTGAAAAGATAGTAATGAAATTAAATCTAGTTTCATACTAAAAATGCATTTATCTAAAAACATTTTCATTATGTTTTGAGCACTTATTTTAAAGTTATTTTAATCCAATTATTAAAATTGAATTTTATAAAAATAATTCCATATTTGGAATCATAATTTCAAAATTTGGAAGGTAGTCCACTTTAATTTTGTTTTATAATGACGATTAAAAACAATAAAAATTTGTTACCGCAGTTCGAGTTTAAATGAGTTAATTGAGGGACATGAAATTAGAATATAAGGGTTAAAATGTCACTAAAACATGTAAAAATATTATTTTGAATTTATTTCAACCTTGTATTATCTTACCTCATCATTCATGGGAATTTTTACCACATTCAAAAAAAATTATTTATTATTATTTAATTATTTTTTGTAATTCCATGTATGTATCACCCATAAGTTATAAAATGGAACCTCTTATTCTCCCTCATTCAAAAATTTTGAGCACTATATGTTGGAAAATACAAAACCAAATTTCTTACTAGATTCATTACCTTCATTTTTGAGCTTCTGGTATTCTTCTAAGACCATTCTAATAAGGCCTAAGGAGTAATCAGAATGTGGCCTCTCAAAGAAGTGGTAATTGTCATACACGAATCTTTAAAATCAGTTGTATCTATCGTAACATAATTATTATCATATAATAAAAAAATGTGATGTTATTATTGTTATGGTATAACCATATTTCCACTCATTTCCATCAAATGATAAATTAATGTATTGCTTGTGATTACCTATGGACTGCCACCTCCATATAGCAATATGATTCATTTTCCATCATCACCTCACATCGATGGATAGAAATATAGATTTAATAATTATATATTATTATGATGATAAAATTATTATTTTTGATTATAAAATATTTTTTATCATTATTTCCATATAGTCTTTATAATATTAAAATAGCGCTCATGCATATGTACGAACTACCATCAACATGAAGGGTGAAATTCATTTTTCTATCACTGCATTTTATATATGGTTATTTATATGTATATAATGAACATATAAAATATTTATATGATTATTAATATTATATAAATTATTTAAAAATTATCACGACACCAGTACCATAATCACCGAATCGAAACATAAAAGAAAAATGAAGCAATTAACACCTGAAATGATAATGATATTGAAAAATTACTAATGAATGGGTGATATGATGTTATAAGTATACCATGTATTGTATTTTAAGTACCAATATGATTTTGTTATATAATTTTAATGAATTTTAATTTATTATATTGGATTTTAAAATCACATCCTAAGAGAGTTAGACCTGAGGTAAGGGTTTTATTTTATAATCTCACTTTTTACCAGGATTGTTTATACTTAAATTTATTTGATAAATGTGTTGGTGGATATCATTGATATAACAATTCAATAATTATGATTATGAAAAACATTAATTCCACTCTATATAACATTTCTTATTCCACTGATGTGATCTGATGGATCAAGATCTTTGATTCTTTGATTATTCATGTATCATGATTTCTTAAAGATTTATGCCATGATCATGTTCTATGAATTTTTTGTTATGATTTTATAATTTTAAACATATATTTTAATATCCCTATTCTCATTTTATGCTTCTATAGTATCATTGACTGATATCTCTAATGTTTACCATTACTGTGCGTCTGAACTTAGCCTTTCTTATGTTTACTTTTCCTAGGCTATGAGGAAAGGTTTTAAATAGGTTATGCTGAATTGGTGTTCTATGTGGGAAGATGTTTTTGGGACATTTTTATGATATTTAATGAAATAATATTATCATATAACTAGTATTCAAAGACTCCGAAATTTAACAATTCTAGGGTGTTTATTGATATGAGATATATTGAATATTAATATAAACAGAAGTAATATTTATATATGTAATGTTTGGGTAACATTATTTAAATACACTATATTTGAATTTATTTAATGTATTTTCAACCTGTAATTAGTTCATAAATTTAATTTTTTATCCAATAAATTATTCCCTTATTTATCATTGATGAATTTAAAATTTATATATTCTAGATGCTAATAAAATCATATACCTTAGTGTGATCATGTGAATCATTCTCTATATATTTAAGTAGGTATAATTTTTTTTTGTAATTAACTAATCTAATTATGAGGTAATACTTTTATTTTTAGTGGATATATATTTAATTAATAAATATGAAATATTCTATATAATTCCATATAATGTGTAATTATAAATAACCAATGACTAATACATTTTCATTAATCAATATTAATTTAAATTGCGTGGTGTGTTTAATTATTTAAATAAACTCACCTCAATAGGTGTTAAATTTATATCCAACACCCTTAAAAATATATGTGTATGTGGTTCACTTCTAAATTCTCTATGGAATTAACAACCCTATCCATGTTATAAGAGACCACTTTAACCTATAAGAAAATATTTAGAGGAACCAAATTTTGGCATTGTTTCTAGGAATGTAATAATGTAATATTTGATATTCTCATTATGTTACCACCATATTTATCGACTACTGCTAAAATTTATATTTTAATTTCCTATTTAATTTTTTTATGTATATTCCCTCATATATCCTAGACTATTCAATATGACCAAGATAATGCTAGGGGTGGGTAATTAATTGAACCTTGGGGTATCTTACAATTCCATCCAAATTTTACTAATATTACAAACTCAAAACCTAATTTTAGTATGATATAAGGTATTCCATATGAACCCATATTAAACTCAAGAGGGAATCAAATGAAAAACCTAAATGAGTCAACTGTTGTGTTGGGGAGTGGAGTAAATCAAACTATGAATAATAGCCTCACAACTACCTAGATTAATTCCCCTCATTAATGAGTCCTGATTCTGTATAATAAGTTAACTACATATTGAATCCCTATATCGTGAACCACCCTCCCAGCCTTTCATGGAATGAATTCAGATATTTAACTTAGTGTCTGGGAGTTTAATGACATTATTGAGACCATATTACCCTTTCATTAAATAAATTTAGTCAAGATGAAACTCTTCAATTTTCCCTATGTGGTTATGATATTAGTTGGTTAAAAAATTTGATACTATTATACATCCATTAATTACATAATTTCTGAGAAAGTTTTATAACATATACTTTTCCCAAAGTATTAAAATTACACTTAAAAAGAACATTCAAAACTATATTGAAAAACTGTAAGTGACTTTTTATAAAACATGTGAAAGGTTTAAAGATAACTAATACATGGTACCTCACCTTGGGATTTCAATCCTATATTATATTTAATTATTTTAAAATTGGTTAAGGCTAATGAATAATTAATTCATATACATTATGTGTAATGAGACCATCATAAATGAATTCCCCAATGATGATTATGGGAAACCACTACCTGTAATTAGAATCCTCCCAAATATAGTTGGATACATAGTCTTAGGGATGAAGAAATCCTTGGGGAAAAAATTATATCCCTCTCTTGTCATGGTGAATCCATCTTATAGGGTTTCTTATTCCTCTTCATGGCATCAATCATACCCATTCAGCCTCAGTGAAGGAGGGTTTGTGACATCCTCATTCTTTTTGTTCCCTAACTGAATTGAACCAATCCAGGTTACCCTCAAACCTGGCACCCGACCCGATCCGTCCCATACCCGAAGGGCATTTCCGATTCCCATGGATTGGTGGTAAGTAGCGGGGAATCGAACAACAAACCAAAGAGAACAATTTCATCCAACATGAAGAAGAAAATGGAATATATACACTAGAAGTGAAAAGGAATATCATAAATCCAATGAAATATATTTCATAACTGTAAGAGAACTACAGAAAATAAAACAACTATAAAAGTACCCAAAACTACAAGAGGTAAGTCCAACTACAAATGACTAAAACCAAATAGCTACTCTATTTGATAGCATGGACAAACTCCCACCATCTCACCACTAGCTACCCAACTAAGTTGACTTGAAACCTTATCACCTCACTGTGGTGCCTTTCCTTTCCCTGTATTGGAAGTCATACATAGGTCTTCACACCACTAAATAGGTGTTCATGTTGTGAGATAATAAGCTCAATAGTATCCCACCTAGGTGTTTCATAACTAGTCTTTGTATAAAAATTCATGTATTCTAATTTTAAATAAAACAGGGCATTATAAATATTAAATTAGTTTTATAGAAAACAAGGTAAACATTTCAAATTTATCACATTTCTAAAACAAAAGTAGATAGATCTATTTAAAAATTGTTTTCTATTTCATCTTTCACAAAAATAAACATTAATAACAAGGTAAAAATAATATAATTCCAAAAAGTACAAACGAAATCACATATATCAACACTAAAGATCACTATAGGTTAATCTAGTAGACTAATCATACCATAATCATTTATGTTTTCCATCTGGAACATGGAACATGGGAATAAAAAGCAGAGTAATACACCATGATTAACCTCCCAATAATTTCAATATTAGTCCCCTAGAATATTGGACCTAGAAAACAAAGGAAATATCAATTAGAAAAACTCCTGATAATCACAAAAAATGGATAATGGATTCAATCTAACCCTTCCATCTATATACTCAAGCTAACCCATGTTCCTTTTTTCCCAATTATATCTAATGCTTTGAAAAACAATTTCAAAACCATTTCACAAATCAATTTTAAAACATTGAAAATACCCTTTTTCTTTCTATTTATCAACAAAAAAGGAAAACCATTTTTCTTTAAAAACTCTTTTCAACACACACAAATAAATCATGAAAATTCCTTGTATAAATTAGTTTGTAAAGTAAGAATAATATGGATCATTAAAATAGGATAGATATAGAAGAAACTACCTTGAATCTAGATTTATAAACATCCACAAAGGGATCCACCAAAAATTAAAAAACAACGTTGTCAATGAAGGCCCTATAATACATTCCACATCCAAATATTGACCCAATTTAGAAAACAAGGGGTCAACGGAAAGGAGGAAACCCACATACCTCAAGAACGAACACAAACAATACCCAAACCAACAGTGGGATGACCTCGTGAATGAATTCTCACAAAAGATCTAGAATAATATATGAAGAAAAACCAATTTAAGAAAATATATCTAATAACGCAACACATAGAAACCACTATGATTAATGTAAATGAAGAAGAAAAAAGATCACTCAATCAGAGAGGTGCACTAAAACTATGAAGAAGATTTAACAATGAATAGGTCTATCATGAGGGAACGATGTCCCCACAAATCACTAGAGAGGAACCTTGGGTCAAGATAAAAATAGAAGTGGAAGCCAAATGAAAACATAAATACCATATGGTGTCTTAAAATTACAATTCTCAGATAATTAAACAACGTGTAATTTTTTTACACAACGTGAAATCCACGGTGTTTAAGTATGCCAAAAAATCTATCACCTCAGATTAAAAATACAATATTTAATTATCTCACATTTTTTAACCATTCATCACATCCTGTAACCTTTAGCAGTGTGAATCCCCTTCACGAAATTCATTCTACAACCATTAAATGTCTTGTAACCTAGTTATATGTTGTGAAATCCCCCTATAGCCTACAAAAAACACTGATTAATGTTTAGTGTCCAAAAAATTTATGACATCAACATTATCGGTATCCTCCCAATTCCATATCAAGACAATGTGGAAAATGAAAAAGGAAAACCATGAAGATTTTATGGATATAACTGATATATTATTAATGATCTGTTACAAACTCCCCATGATAAAGAACTTCAATCCCTGGGAATTCATGTGGAATATGTAATCCCTAGAAAAAGATGAGGCCAATGCTCCCTCATTAATAACTCATGTTCCCAAGTGCCATGATAATATAGTGTATGTTTTTCATTGAACTCAGACCAATGGAATCTTCTTCCCTTTTAATACTTTCACTTGAGAGTCAATGATCTCAGTAGGTTTCTCCAAAATAGAAACATATGTCTCTAAATCAATTTCTTCCCTACTCATAATGTGAGTGAGGTTAGGATGATACTTATTGAGTTAATACATTTGGAAAACATCATGAATACCTATCAACTGAGCCGAAAATGCTTACCAATAAGTAACCTATTCGAGCCGCTTAGTGACCTTAAATGGTCCAATATATCTCAGGGCCAACTTTTCCTAATTTTACATGATGATGTTGACCCAAGTGAGGATAAACCATCAAGAAAACCGAGTCACCAAAAGAAAACTCTAGAGGGTGACATCGCTAATCCGCATATTATTTCTATCAATGCTGGGTTGTAACCCGATGTTGATGTACATCTTGAATCATTGAAGATGTCTCCTGAACCAAACATGATTCAAGAAAATCTACTTCACCCACATTATCCCAACAAAGAGGTGATGTGCATGGGAGACCGTAGAATTACTCAAAGGAATCTATTCTAGTTGATGACTGGTAATTGTTGTTATAAACAAACTAAACCAGTCCCATATAGATATCCCATTATCCACTAAAATCCAAGACATAAGCACTAAGCATATCTTCTAGGATCTGAATTACTCACACTATCTGACCATATGTCTGTCGATTCTAAGTTGTGATAAATGTGAACAAATTTCCCATTGTATCTTGGAGACTCCTATAAAACCTTGAGGAAAACTGAGGATTCCTATTTGAAACCAAGGAATAATGAATCCCATCTAACCTCACAATTTCCTACACATACAACATACCCTGATCTTAAACCTTAGTGGTATCTTTGATCAGAATGAAATGAGAAGACTTATTCAAATTATCAAAATCTACCCCGATATCATTTCTACCTCAAGGAGTCCATGGTAATCCAGAAAAATACTGGGATACATCATCCTATTTCTAGACCAGCACCAGAAGAGGATTAAACACAACAGAGGGTTTCATGTTCTCTACCTTTATCCACTAGTATAAGAAATACTGGGACACATAATCTACAATGTAATGATTTATACCCAAATAACAGTATCATCATCTCATGTCCTAATACATCTTCTCAGTGCCTATATGAATGACCTAGATAGATCCATGAAAATTAGACAAGACTAAACTCCTAACATATAATGGGATGAAAAACAAATTCCCAAAGTGGAGCATATAATTTGAAGAAAGATACTAAATAGAAACGGTATCCCAACTATAAAGTATTTTTAGAACTTTAATAAACTTTTAATCCTTCTATATACTCTGTAAATTGTATTATAAGAGGGATGATGATAACTGAACACTAGTCAGAACCATTTCTAAAACATCCACTTGAGAATTCAAGTGTAATTGAGTGAAAATAAACATATGTGTCAAATCCTCATTAAATTATAGAAGATATTTCAATGGGACTTTCCTGCATAGAGAATCCGAAATGACATTCCCCTACCCCAGGGTGCCAGTGATATCGAAGTAAGATGTTTGAAGGTATTCTACCCATCATCTCTGCCTAAGATTCAAGTATTTCTAAGAAAATATATAACTCAAAATCTTATGATGAGATAATACCATGAACCTTTCTATAAAAAGATAGTTATTCCAACATTTAAGCACATGAAAAATTGGTAAAAGCTGTAAATCGTGAGTGGGGTAATTCATCTCATGCGGCCAAAGATGAAGAAATCCTTAAGCTACCACATGGTCATCCTGTATAATCACACTTACCAAACAATCACCAGAAGCATCACAAATCTCCATGTACTCTTTACCGAGATTATTTAAGATTATAATAAGGTTCAATGTTAAAATTAAATTAATTTCATCAAAGTAAGACTGAAAATTTTCATCCCATGTGAATTTCACCAATTTGCAGGTAAGAGAAGTCAAAGGTGACCCTACCTTAGTGAAATCATTAAAAAACTCTCAGTAGTATCCAGCAAGACCAAAGAAGCTCCATATCTCAAATTCATTCTCTGGTTCTTTCCATGAAGGACAACATTCAAATTATCATGATCAACTGATAATACATTTTCAAAAATCTCATCCCAAGGGTATTCACTTCATGAATCTAGAAGATACATTTTGAATGTTTTCCATGCAAGCAGTGCCTCCTCATAATTTGAATAACCAATCTCATATAGTTATCTTTATCATGCATAGATTTTGAATAAACTAATGAATCAACCATTGAAACTACTAAAAAAGTGTTGAGATATTGATGTAATATATGACTAATCAAATCCATAAAAACATTCGGAGTGTTAGTCGAACCAGAAGGAAAAAAATAAATTAATAATAGCCATGCCTTCTCCAGAATATACCCTTCGGTATATAAGACTCTCAAAATTTCTATTGATGATAACTCGACTGAAGATAATTCTTTGAAAACTACTTCTCCCCGATTAACTAATCAAACAAATAATCTACACATGTCAACAGATATTTTTTATTAACTTTTACCTGATTCATCTTCTGATAGTACAAAAATAATGAAATTGATCCATTTTAATTCTTATAAAAGACCATACAATCTTCCCAATAAAAAACACTAGGGAGAACCTAACCATTTTCCAATAGGCTATCCAACTAAATCTTGTGCACTTTCATCTCCACTGGTGCCATACGATAAGAAGGTATTGATATAATCTATGTACCTAACACCAGTTCAATCATTAATTCTACTTATATCTAAAGGAATAATGGAGAAGTATCCTAGGAAATGTTGGAAAAGTCTTGAAGAACAACAGTGATATGAAAAATATTAGAAAAATTATCTGACACAATCACAATAGCAGACAACAAACTCTTGAGCTCTGGGCTGGGAGGTCCTGAACATCCAGACCTCATGTCCCACTCCCCTTAAAACAAAAGAGAGATCCCCTAATAAGAAATAAATGAAACACACCAATGATAACAATAAAACTCATCTTAATGAGAAACAATAAAATCTATACCTATGATGATTTCAAACAAATCCAAATCAAGAATGAAAAAATCCCCGACCAACTCTGTATCGGCAATCGTTAACAAATATGAAGGGCATAGAAACCCCATCTCTCTTCTTTTTCCAAGAGGTGTATCTAACTCCATTAAAAATTACATAAGTTCCATTGGAAGTCTAATAAAATCAACAAAAAATGTAGATATAAGCAAGTGGAAGGCACCGATGTCAAATTATGTAATTTTCGTGGAAGATGAAATAAGGATATTACCCCTCACTATTTTAAGACCCACATCGACATTTTCTTGACACTCATCTACTCTAGTAATGTGATTCACTCTTAATTCCTATGGCTATATCCCTATATTCTTTGATGCTTTTCACTACACCATGATATGATTTGGATCAGACAAGCCCTAACTATAATAAGGTGCATCCATAGTCTGATAGAATCATCGTAAGTAAAAAACCCATCCAATACGGTTTCATGTCTTTTTTGGCATAGGAAAATGACATCTGGTGTGTATGACATTTCCAAACTGATATCAATTCGTAAGAACACTGCTAGCCCTAGCTGACAGTGTGGAGGAGGCACGCTACTGAGACCCACCTCTAGTAATTCTGAGATGATCCTACCACTTACTATTCTTCCCATGAACTCCACTAAAACTAACACTATATTAAAGATAAAGGGTTGGAAAACCAAACTTGAATTTTATATCCATCTATTCCATCATATCCCTTTAAATCATCTCCTCATAGGTATAAAGCTTCAAAATAAATACTTGTGATTTAATATCCGGTTAAAAACCCTACATGTACCTATGAGAATTCATCTGGTAATTTTCACCACATCTAGAAGAAAGAAAACATGCTCAGAAAACCAATTGGTGTATCCTGACTCCGAAATCTCCCCTATTGAAAATAAAGGAACTCTAGAGACTTTTCCAACATTAGGGACTTTGGAAAATACTTCCGGAAGAATACTGTTTTGAAACCCTTCTAATCCAAGTCCATGTGTCTTTTTTCATGTACCATAGAATCATACCATCACTTATTAGAACCCAAGAGCTTGAACGCAACAGACATCAACTTGATATTCTCAGGTTTATTCAGGAATTTAATGATTTTATCGATCCTATCTATGTATTCCTCCACCTTTAGAGTCATATTCATTCCATTAAAGGATGGTGGATTATCATGCAAGAATTCTCATGATCAATCTCTCTCTCCTCCACCTCTGGGTTGTACCTCAAGAACTTTCATTTTGAACACTTGGTACATCCTGATCATCAACACATACTTCTTGTATGATATTATTGATGATATTCTGATCTATTAGCATATTCTATAGATAATAATCAGTTTCAACCTCTCGAGGGACCCATAGAAGATGTCTCTCAGGCATGATGATGCACACCAAAGCATTAGAATGATCAAACAATAGACCAAATATTAGTTCAATCCAAAAAAACCACAAGAAGAACCTGAGATTTAAAAAAAACCCAACACTATAGACACATATCCCAACATTTCATGGAAAATTGAGTCTCATCACAACAAGGTCTTTCCAGGCACTTATAGCAACATACCTCTCAAGTATTGACAATCCTATATGTAATCTACAAACATCCCAAGACAAGGAATCTTGAGGAAAGACCTGCTTTGATACAAAATTTTAATGAAATGAACTGGGTTCCCTCAATCCTAGAATCCAACCTGACCTGTCACACACCAAATAAGAATTTCTGATCCCCATTGGCTGGAGACAGACACTCTATCATCGAGTAAAAAACTAAAGGTTAAAATTTCACCCAACATGAAAAAACACATGGAATATATACAAACAAACGATAAAGAACACATGAAAGATAATAAGATATTTTCAATAACTATATGAAAATAGTGAAAACAATAAAACTTTAAAAGTAGAAAAAACCCCAAGAGACATGTCTAACTGAAAAGGATCAGAACCAAATAGCTACTCAATTTTATGGTGAGAATGAACTACCACCATCTCACCACTGCTACCAATCTCAATAGATACAAAACCTCACTTCCTCACTACAATGCCATTCTTTTCCCTATATTGGAATACATATGTAGGTCTATAGACCACCAAATAGGTACATAGGGTGTGATATAATAGGCTTAGTAGGATCCCACTCGGTGTTCCTTAACAAGTCTATGTATAATAATTCAAGTACACTCATTGTAAATAAAACATGTCATGGTAAGTTGAAAAATTTTTGTATAGAAAACTTATAAATAATTTCCCTTTTATCATAGTTCTTAAAAAAATAAGGTTTATCAATTTTAAAAAATATTTTATATTCTATCTTTTAAAAGTATCAACATGGAGATCAAGGATAAAATATTATGAAGACAAGAAGTAAAAATAGAATAATGGGTATCATCACCAAGGATCACTATAGGCCAGACTAGTAGACTACTCATACCATTTTCAACAAGTGAAAAATTATAATCATAGAACTTATTCCTAGTGAAAAGAGGAATACCCCATGAGTAAACCCCCCATAAAATATTAAAATAAGTATCCTAGAGCATAGGTCCTCGGAAATAGAGTAATGACCCATGAGAAAACCTCTTGATAATCACAAAAAATGGACGATGGCCTCAAGATAAACCTTCCACCTGAGTACCCAAGGTAACCAATGTTCTCATTTTTACAATTCAATCCAAGTCTTTGAAAAACCATTTCAAAACCATCTCAAAAATTCCATTTCAATGCTTTGAAAACACCTTTTTTATTTTTATTTATTAAAATCCTGGTAAGAAACATTTTTCTTTAAAACTCTTTTCAATAAAAAAGAATCAATCATGACAATTCCTTGTATAAATTTGTTTATAAAGAAAGAACAATAGGGTTCATCAATAATGTCTAGAGAAGAAACCACCTATCTCGAAACTCAGGTCACAAATGCTCGCAAAAGGATCTACCAACAACAAAAACCCCACTACATCAATGAAGGCCCAAGAATCTAATCCACATATCAATATTGATCTAATGTAGAAAACAATGGGTTAGAAAAATGTAGGAAACCCACATACCATAAGGATGAACACCTGACATACCACAACCAACAATGGAAGAAGCTCCAAAATCATATAACACAATGGATCTAGAAGAATAAATTAAGAAACACCTATTTAAACAAACAAATCCGATAACAAAACCCATGTGATCCATCGTGATCAATGGAAATTATTAATTGAAAGACCATTCACCTGGAGAGGTGAACCACAACTGAAATAAATATATATTTCCAAATAGATCTGTTCGGAAGGAATGGTTTCCCCAAAAATCAACATACAAGAACTTTGGGTTGATAGAAAAAGAGAAGAAGTATCCAAATGGATTGAATAATATTATAAAATACCATGAAACTTCCATACTTAGTGAATTACATAGTGTGTAACTCCTTTACATGTTGTAAAATCCAAGGTGTTTAAGTATTCCATAAAATCCATCACCTCGTATAGAAAATATGATATTTAATTAACTCTCAACATGTAACCATTCTTTACATTGTGTTACATTTCAATGTTTAAAAAACCTTCACTGCTTGCACCTCGAAACCATTAAAAATCTTGTAACCTAGTTACATATCATTAAATCCTCCAATAGCTTTTAGAAACAACTGATTAAATATTAGAGTGAAAAAATTTACGACTTCCCCATTAAATGTGTCCTACCGATTCCTTATCCTCCCTATACCAACAAACAAAAGTAAAACCATGAAGAGATTAAGGATATACCTGATGAATTAGTAATGGGATGTAACACCATATAATTCAGTGGAATCAATGTATACATATATTTTCTGAATATTTTCACACCCCTCTTATTCTCTGTGTTATATAATGGCACCTTCAAGTTCTTCCCTTGTTGTGTGCCCACATATACTATATTCATCCCTTAATTTTGTTTAGATCTGGGCACTCATGGATTGAGTCAATATCTATGTGATGGTCTAGGGATCTATCATGTGACTACGGTTTGGAGTAGGTAAATTGATACTTTACATAATTCGACTATTTGGAACTTTCAAATGCATCAAGGCTTAGTAGGAAGGCGGTGGCATGACCTCCTTTTTGTGATAATTATAGGTGGTTTGGTGGTGGATGGTTTGAGAGAAAGTTGGAAATTGTGCGTGGTCTATTCCCACAATCCCTTATAATTGGTGTTTTTCTTATTTTAAGTGATATGATTTGGTGGTATCATATTCTTCTAATTTGATTATTTGGTCTGTTTTTTTATGCACCACTTTCTGAAATTGTTTTTATTTTTGGTTTAAGATTTCTTTTTGATCGTTTATCGCTTCATCATTGCATTAAGAAAGTGGTGTATCATTTTTAGGTTCTACTGGGTGGGAGACCTCGAAAGAGGTGTGTGTGTGTCGATATCCATCATTAATCCATATCTCATTAATTTTTATGGATTTATGGGTTCCTTTCCATGTACCCTTCCACTGTCTTTTTCACAGTTTTTATAGTCATGTTTTTCTTTCCATAAGGTTGAAATTGTATTGATCTCATCACATGATTTTTTTGGTGGGAAGCTCAAAAGAGATAAAGGTTTATATAAAAAATCCATCTGAATCTCATCTATATGTCTTCATTGGTTTGATGTGTACTCCACCATATTGTTTTGGTCTACTACCATTCAAATTATTTGTGTGTGTGTGGGGTGGGGGGTGGTTTGGGGTGGGTGATGCATCATTAATAACTAATTTCTGTATTTATTGGTCTGGAGAGGAGGGATAAATGGTTTTTTATGGTTCTTTCATTGATTTTTTCTTCCCTTTTGACTTTTTAGACATTTATGACCTCTCAGTCCTATTTCTTTAATCTACTTTTCCTATGATTATAATGGGTTCTCTCTTTTAATAGTTTTCAAAAGAGGCCTTTTTTATTATGTTCAATAAAGGGGGATTAACCCACAATCTTTATAACAATTCTATTAGTCATGGATATATTTCTAGAAGGCACATCTGTAGTGATAAATTATATAAATATTTAGAATACATAGCACAAAAACAATTTTTGTCCAAGGTACAATGACTATACTTTATTTAGTTGGAGGGATAATCAATAGTCCAATTTTCCATAGGTACTGAATAATTTAACTTGATAAAAATTTCCAAAACATAACTACCTTAATAATCATCAAGAGAAATCCAATCTCCAATAACCCAAATATACTCTTGGGATAAATCAACCAACTCAAGCCCACGTAAAAATTGTCCACCGCTATTACATGAGGAACTATGAAAGAAAATGGAGAAAATTAATTATTAAGTATTATACATAAAATGTTAATTATAAAAAAACACTTTCATGGAACCCATATATACTCAGGATTACCTTTCATCTTCCTTAATTTGAGAATATCGTTTTACAGACCCTTTTTGAACAACTCATTGTTGTGACTGTATAAAGATATTAAAATGTTATTAATAAATTTATGTCAATCATTCCTAAATAATTTGAGGATTTTAAATCTAATGATCATGATTATGATACATTCTTATAATATGATAAATTAAATGAAAATATAAAGAAAATACTATCTATAAAAGAAATCAATTATTATTCTAAATTCCGTCAAATAATGATGGGAAAATACAGACCTAATCTATGAAAAACATTAAGAGAAATATTATATCATTTTAACATCAATATAGCACTTCTTGATCAAATAAAAATCATTCCCATACACACTAAGTAAATTCTGTACATATATTCATTAAAAATGAAAATTTCTTATAAAATCCTTATACTTTTTTCTATGAATGTAAGTACCATTATATATAGATCCCTGAAGCCAAAGTAAATGGACCTAGACTATCTACACATAAGTGTGGAAGTAGAAGAGGAATAGGTTTTTAAGACCTTATTTTATTTAGTTTCTCAATAAAATTTCATTTAATATTCCACATATTTTATGTGTATATCTGAGGACCTACAACTCACCTATATGACTATACAACTTTTGATCATAGAGTTATGTTATCTAAGTGTATCTTAAAGGATGACAAGACAAAAGCTAAAAATATAATTTATACAATCAAACTAAATTTCCATGCATATCATCTAAATATATGTTTTATGGAATAAAACCCCACTATCCTTATTCATCCCTTCTAATAATAATTCAATATAGTTATTATAGTTTGGAATTTTAACATGTTCATAAACTTCGATAACATGAGACACCATGTCAAAATCTATAACACATGCTCTCAAATTGGTGATGAGGAGGAGGTTCATGGAGTGAATTGGTTAGGCAATGTTGAAATTATACTTAAGTAATATGAATGAATTATTTAAGTATGTTTATGTTAAAAGGATAATTGTTTCATTTGTTCAAATAAGGTAAACTTGAATCCAAATCTCTAATAAATTTTATATTGATCCAATGATAAATGTTTTTGATCACCGGTCTTTGAACCATTAGAAAAAATCAGAAAATTTAAGTCTATATATATATTTCTAGCATATATCCAACCATTTTATATGCTACAACATCTATTTAAATAGAATAAATTATATCTCTCATTATGAAAACAGAAATCGAGTCTGATTCTAACCCCTATCAGAATTGAGTAATTTTGAGGAAACAAATTTTTAAATCATGGTTATTCATTTCTACATAAGTTATTAATTTATAAGAGAAAAAAAATTTAAATTTCCATTTATTATTCTCTTTAAGTAAAATATGTGAAAAAAATTCGATATCTTATGAAATAAAAATAAATCAATAAGAAGAACACTTTCTGACATTCCTGAGGTTATCCAATCCATTTATGCTGTTAAGATTATTCTTAGAATATATTTAAAATCTTCCCATAAAACCTATTATAGAATCCATCGTAATCTAATGGAAGTGGTGAAAAATGAAATCTTTAATTTGTTAAAAGATTTTATTATCTACCTCATTATTGAGATTGAGTGTTTAAGACCAATTCATGTGGTTCCATAGAATGCTTGAATTATTGGGATATCTAACGAGGATAGGGACCACCTCCTTACAAGGGTTTGTAATGAAGGGATTATTTTCATTAACTATAGGAAAGTAAAATCATGTATAAGGAAATATTATTTTACTTTTACCTTTAAATATCAATTACCTAAGTGAGTAGAAGGATATGAGTTATAATAATTTCTAAAGGGGTGGTTAGGTCATAATCAAATACATGTTTCCATAGAATATCATGAAAAAACAACCTTCACAAATCCATTTAGAAAATTTTCCATCAAACTCGTTCCATTCTATTTGTATAATTACCCCAACACCTTCTACAAGTGTTTGATGATTTTTTCATATAACATGATGGGGTATTTTTTCAAATTATTTATTGATGAATGAATTACTTTTGGGGATTCATTTTTAGGATACCTCAGCTATATTGAGAGTATTTTGTCAAGATTAAAAGATAAAAAACATGTTATAAATTAGAGAAAACAATATTTCATGGTAATGTATGGATTAGTTTTCATAAATATATTTTTATAGTAAAGGTATTACAGTTGATAAAGAAAATGTTGTTATCATTCATCACATTAACTCTAATAAAACTACAAAAAAATACATTATTTCTTAAAACACATTAATTTTTATAGATGGTTCATCATGAACTACATCTCCATTACACTAACCCATTGTTATTTTTTTTATAAAAGAGTCTCCTTTTGTGTTGATGGAATTATGTGAGGAATATATCTTGAATCTCAACCCAATTATAACCTCTCCACCCATCATAAAATGTCATAAATGGAAAAATAATTTTGAAATCTTGTTTGACATGACAGGATATAATGTTCAAAATGTATTATAACATAGACATGTAAATTATTATTTTTTCATTATATACGAGAGAAAAAATTTGAATGAGTAATGAAATAAAATATAACACCACTAAAAAATAATTTATTACTATTTTATTTTCCATAAATAATTTTAGATCCTATCTCTTAGAATCCCCCATCATATTTTTCACTGATCATTAAATATTGAAGTACTCTTTCAAAAAATAATAATACATGGAAATATTGACTAATTGGGTCGTTATCTTAGAAGAATTTGATATAATGAAAAAGGGTAAAAAGGGTTTGAGAAATGAGTTAGATGAACACATTTTAGGATATAATTTAAAGATACTTTATCCCAAATTTCCATGTCTAATTAATTTTTGAATGAGAATATCTATTCTATTATTGATTACCCATTATATACTGATATATCACCCTAATTGGTTACAAAAATAAATCATTTTTAAAAAAAATAAATAAGGAAGGAAATTAATTTCAGATTTCAAACACTATTTTGTTTTATGATTCCTATCTATACCAGTTATCCTCTGATAAGGTTAATTGGAGATGTGTCAAAATGGTTAAGGAGGATTCCATTCATAATTTTTTTTGTGATGTAGAGGCATGTAGATTACATGTTTCATTAAATAGAACCTTATCAAAATCTTTTAAATGTTTTTAATTTTGGATTACCCTCACTTGTTATTCAACTTTTTTTAAAAGCTTGGGGCCGAAGCCTCATTATTATTATTAAAGAAAACATAACTGGGTAGAGGGAGACCCATTACATATCCCGAAGGTCCATTTGGAATGTAGCCTATTACATAGCCCGTAAGCCCAAATTTTTGGCCTAAGGCCCATTCTGTGTATAGTAACCCAGCTGCTATAGTGCATGCCACTACTACAGTAACCGCCGCTGCTACAGTACCATGCCGCTGATACAGTACCCACTGATAAACAGTACGACTGCTTCTACAGTACCACTACAGTACTGCTACAGTACCTGCGCCCCCTGGGTTTTGAACCCCCATTTTTCATATAGTATTACGGGGTTCTTACCACTAAGCCAAACCCCAACTACACCACACTTGTTATTCTACAAAATTATTACAATGATTTCAGTACTGTTAACAACTCGGGTCCATTTCTAAAAGAAAAAAATTCCCCTTAATCCCAAAATTAAGGAATATCAAATTATGTCGATGCTACCACGATAAATAAAAATTGAGTCCTAGTAATTGTCACATAAATTAAATTTTATTATTTCCTTATAATAATAAGACAAAGAGAATTATGATTGAAAACTAGCTAGCTCAAATTATTACAATATCCAGAACCTATATTATAAAACAAGTATAGGTTTAGGGTAACACCATAATCATGTAGTTCAGAGGATCATAGTTGAAAATAAATTGAAATTAGACAAGGTATATTAAAATTAAAAAACATAAATAATAAATATAATATAAATAGAGTTCAATATTATAAAAGGATATAAAAGAATGAATTTAGATTTTTTAATAATGTATATATTGGGTTAATATTACCATTGTAATCTCACCATTGGGAATCTGACAATTGTAATAGTTATATTACAATTATGGTCACTAATTTAGAATAAAATATAATAAATTAATTAATTTTATCAGTAATAATAATTATTATATAGTAAATTGATCAATTAATTGTAATATAATTTCAAAAATGTTTTAGAATAAAAATAATAGAACATTATTTTTTAAAAAATTGACTTTAAATTTTCGATCATCAACTTAGAATTATGCTACGGTGAATTTTTTGGAATTTTTCAAGTAAATTAATTTTCTTAGATAATTTTTAAAATAAAAAATATATATTCAGTAACTATTATTAAAAAATTTAATGTAAAAATTACGTAACAATTAATATAATTTAATACAAGGTAATAGTTTTAATTTTATGATTAGTATGTTTTTAATGAATTAAAATCACATTCCAATCCTTTAATATACATTAAAAAGTGTAAAATATAAATTAAGGATTTAAAAATATTATTTTGTTGAAAATATCTTTTCCATGTGCAAAGATATATAAAATAATTAACCTTTGATTTATAATTAATAAAATATCCAAAAACAAGTCTTACAAATCAAAACCCTGAACAAAAACTGTGGGTAGGAAAATGTGTTTTCACTTTCCCTAAACACTATTGTTGAGGCCTATATTTGGAAATTAATAAAATATCTCCCAAATTTACTATAAATACCAATACACACTCACATTATTATACACTATAAATGATTTTATCATGAAGTTCCATTTATTTTTCCTCTAAAAAATCCCTTTTTATGGATTTAATGTTTTAGGGTTCTCCTCCCAAAATTCATGATGCCACCCATCAATGTATGGGTTCCTGAACACTTCTTTTACTTTATTTTGTGCGAATATTTAATTCTATTCCATTTCAATTTGAAATTTTATTATTTTTCATTGTAATAATATTATTATCATTTTATCCATTAGATATACTGATTCCCTATCATTTTAATACCCTCATAAACTATTATAATTCTAGATTATTCTCATAGTTATAAAAAATCCTAAATTTTGTAGTGTTAAAAGAGTATTATTTTCATAGCAAAGACATCCCTGTATGGATACAATAAATTTTATTCAAGCCTAGAACATATGCACATAAGGTTCAAAACCTGGAAAAAGGTTTTTTGGGTATAGGCTAATCATCACTATGATGCACGAGTGGTGGGCCTGACTTCACACACGGTTTTACACTCCAAACAAATATGATTTTGAAAATTTAAAATCTATTTATAAAACCATAATAAAATATTTTTAAACCGTCTCATTGGTATCCTTGCATTGAAAATGAATATAGTAAAGTTTATCAAAAAAATATTGATCTTTAGAGTCTTTTCAAATTCCCAATAATTTCATTTCTATAATCATCACTAAATTTGAGTCTCTATTTAATCACTATAAATGACAAACTATTCTTTTTTAGAGTCAACAGATTTATATTTATTATTCATTGACAGAAGGAAACTATTTAAAAGTCGTATAACCCTTTTTACTCCATGAAAAATATTTTGCAAGATAATATTACTTAGGCATGTTATGTAATGTATTTTCATTTTTAATTTTCCAAGTGTAGCGTATAATTATTGGGTATGTGATAGAAATCATTGGAATTTTATGTGACGAGTTGGGAATAGAATTATATATCCTCTCACTAAACTAGTAGGTCTCAAGAGAAAACTATGATATAGTAATTAGAGGGTACTTACCCTTTATGTATGATTTCTTAGCATGATGCCTCATTAGTTTTTTATGCTTGGAATTATATATTCAATAAAAATTCATCATTATCGGATCATTTAATCATTTTCTCCTTCACCATTCAAAGAATCTGTTATACGACATCAACTCGTTATATGTTCCCATTTTATTTCTTATTAAACATTAGATTCAAATTTACTCCATGCCTTGTGGATCATTTGATATCTCCCTTTACTTTTGTTCCCCTTTTCCCTAGGATGTGAAGTGGAATAAAATGTATGATCGACCATATGGGTAATTGTAAAGAATAATGATTTATACTCAAATGTTGTATGTTTTTCATGATACAGTATAATATTTAGGTATCTGTTGTCATAGGGATTACTAAACCTTGAACATGGAGATATACTATCTTTTATTATAATTATCATTTAATTAATAACCCACCAATTCTGGGTGACTAGGGTTGGGGAATTTATATGTGGTATTAGATTAAGGTTCAATAGAATCCTTAGGGATAAGATTTTGAAGAACCTGGGGGGATAACATTGATTATACCTACCGAAAATTGTTGAGATTATTTTAGAATGTTTTATGGTAGGTATTATTTTCATAATATCATATTTTATAAAAACATGATATATAGGTCTTGTCTTTTATAGTAGTATTTTATTATATTAATAACTATGTCCTAAAATTTGATAGATAATGGAACCTACTAGGAGAAAAAGAAACCAAGTCCATAATCAAGTGAAATTTGGGGGTCGTTTGGTAATCAAGATAATGGAGTTAATGTTGGTAATGAAAAAATAATTACAATCCTAGGGAAATTGATTGTGGTTATTAACAATAAACTATCCCACAAGGAGAAACCTATTTCTCATAAAAATGACCAACCTATTTAGATCATTTTATGAGGATACAACCTCTATTGTTTAGTCGTTCCCCTAATCCCTAGGTTGTAGACCAATGGATAATGTCCCATGAGAATATAATTATATAATTGGGGTGTAGTATGAAGGAAACAATTTTCATGGTTATTTATCATTTATGTGGAGACACCGACCAATGGTGGTCATTGATTCAAAATTATAAGAAGTGAAATGAAATATAATATATAGAGTGGAATACTTTTAAAACTATTTTATTGTATAAATATTTTTATTTGGAGGAAAATATAGATATATAATCAAAATTATTAAATTATAAAAAATTTATTATGAAATGGTGGTTGAGTATGATGACAATTTCCAATATTATTGAATTATGCCACAGATTATCCACAAATATGAAAAGTAATACTGATCTTTTCGTTGATGGTTTAAAACAAATTCTTTAAATATATTTGGTTTCTGAAACATTTTCAAAATATGAGGAAAAGGTAAAAAGTGTTATCAAGATTGATAAGGATTTTTCAAATTCCTCCATTTAGAAATTTAAACTAGAGAAGAAGTGGATGGATGATCTCTATGTGGTAAAAATACTAGGAAAAGAAAATATGGGAAGAATGTATTTCTCTATATGTAATTAAATTTGGTAAAAGAACACCAGGGAATAATTAAAAGAGTTTAGTGTATGATTTAAATAAGGAGAGAAATACCATTAACCTCGTGAATGAAAAGGAAATACAGAGGAAATTAACATGTGATGATCATACTAAAGGGGGATATGGAATTACTCTAATAATTTCTCAATATGCCGAGGGAATATTTACAAGAAAAAGAAACTAGATCAGGGTCAAGCTTTTGTAATAATAATAATAAAAATCCAAATTATGAGATAGTAAGTACTTTTATTAGACAAAAAAATTAAGATAATAAATTATTTTATTTGGTTTATACAAACTCATATATATAATTCATGTTTTCTCAGATTATATTTTATCTCCTCTTGATGGATTAAGAAACTATTTATTTGTAATAAAATTGAGTTGTAAATTGATTCTAATGAAGTTATTTAAATAAATTGAAATTATAATTATTGGGTGTTTTATAATTAATAATCTAATCATCATATTAATGGTGGGTTTTGATGCGATATTTGGGATTTATTGGCTCTTGAATTATAAAGAAAGAATCTACTATTTGGATAAATGATGCTAGAATTGGGGAATAAAGTGTAGATTTACTTGTTTTTTGAATTTTTTTTTCATTACATAAAACATGTATTGAATCACCCCTATAATATTTTATTAATGAAATTGTTGGGGAAGAT
Source organism: Viscum album (assembly GCA_963277665.1). Taxonomy (NCBI): domain Eukaryota; kingdom Viridiplantae; phylum Streptophyta; class Magnoliopsida; order Santalales; family Viscaceae; genus Viscum; species Viscum album. Next base: position 1,122,909,640 of record OY728120.1, read on the forward strand.
ATGGAGGAAGTAAAATCTATGATTGATAAAGAGGTTTTTAAAACAGAATATGCCCCCATTTTGTAGGAGTATATTAATGTATTTCTTGAGGAACTGCATTGATTTCCCCCTAATAGGGAAGTTTACTTCTATTTAGAGATAATAATTAATGTAAAATTAATATATAATCCTATATATGTAAGGATCAAGTGTATTTGGTTGAGTTAAAGAAGCAATCACAAGACTTATGTGATTAGGGTTTCATTCATCCAACTATTTTACCGTGGGGAGAACCCAATTTATTCATAAATAAGATGGATGGATCCAAAAGGTTTTGGATTGATTGTAGGGAAATAAATGTAATTATTATATATAACATTTAACCACATTCTCACATTAATGAACTCTTTTTTCAGCTTCATGGGGCTTGATACTTCTCAAAGTTTTATCTTCACTCTGGTTATTATTGGTTAAATGTTATGAATGAGGATATCCCAAAGAAAAATTTTCATATGTGATTTTGTCATTATGCATCACAGTCTAACAAATTGAATCAAGTGTGTATTCGATTTTTTCATTTTTTTGTTTCTAGGTCAACTATAGGTTAGGAGAATAAGGCTTAGAAGTTGGTTGCACTAAGAGGCTACTGACTAGATAGAAAAGGGCCACCAAATAGCTAGTGAGGGGCCATAAGATAGTTGGTAAAGGGAAACCAGATCGTAGGTGAATATGGGAAGAAAAAATGAAAGTCTCTAAGTTACACTATCTAGTCAATAAATAATTATAGGAACATGCTCACTAACTGTACCAACCTACCCGTCGATGGATGACCGACAAATTGATAGATGTTCCATGGCTATCCATTGATGCTGGTAGATGTGTGATTAAGTAAGGAGGTATTTTTTATTCTAGGTGAGAAAATTTATTTAAACCCTATTATATTACCATATAAACAATAATATTATTTTATTTTATCTATAGGATCCTTTGTGATGATCTGGGATCTCTCTCTCTTCCGATTGGTGGATCTATATACTGACTGAAAGCTTGGATCGATATTGATTGTAATCTACTGAGTTAGATATATTCTAATATTTTTTGTCATATTATTTTCAGTGAATTTGATTCTATATAAGACTATATCATTTGATCTATCATAGACATAGATAATTGGAATTGTTTCCATTTGATCTAGATTCTTTGGGACTCGATCTCTTCTGATCACATCACTAGTTTTTGAGGAAATGTTGTATCCATTATTCTTATGGTTAGTGTATATATCCTTTGATATATACCTTGATATAGTTGTGTTATTATGATGATAATTTGGAATTTAATAATTAAATTTATTTTTTCAGGATCCATGAGAGGTTATATGGTCTTCAATGGCTATGTGATTGTTTTCTAAATGAATTTCTGTTTGAAATAGATTTTTAAAGTTAAAAATGGATTTGATAAAATTCATCAAGAAGAATATGAATTGAAAATTGTTTTTCATACTTGGAATTAGTTTTAATATTTTCTTGTATATATTTCATAATGTATGGTATTGGTTTTTTAAATTTAATAATGATATATGACACATTAAGAGAGCTTGGGGCATAAAAAACAAAAAATATACAAACATTAGTGGAGTAAGATATAATTAGGGTTGGTTCCCTTGATAGCATGATTACTAGTGGGTAGCCTTACCAAGGGACTGAACTTACAAGACATTGGTTTTAAATTAGGTCGTCTAATGTTACTTTTTTTGTTTCAGTTTTTTAATCCCTAATTCCATGTATTTACCTTTTGTGTTTTTTGGAAACCTTACACATATTTTTATTTACATGATCATTTGAAAACTCAATATCAGAATTGATGCATGATAATATGGTTTTTTCATTTTCTTATGCCTTATTGATTTATGTTGTATCATATTTATTTTCATAATTGAATATGAACTGTTTTTGAAAAGAAAAATAGAGGATCATTTTACGTAGAATATGAAAAATGATTTCTCATGAAATGTTTTAGAAATAGATTTTATAAAAGAATAAATAGATACATGTAGATTGAAATTTTATTGATTAATGGTGGTATTCTACTATGGTTGTTTTCCTCGCATCCTACATGTTCCTTTCGGTGTATACAGACTTGGTTTTATAGGATATCAGTAAAAAGGAATAAAATCATATAGAGGATGAATCTCCTGGATCATCTTGTGTTCCAATGGGTTGGGATGGTGGTGATATATGGTCGCATAGAAATAGACCCTTGGGGTTTCTCCAGGATTCATATTTCCGGTCTTAATTTTTTTTTCATATAGACCGTGTTATCCAATTATTGGATGTTACCTTTATAGTTTTTTTGACATATAATGTGCTGTGCATATCTATTCTGAATCTATGAATATTTCTATCATATCATATGTATGTTAGAGGAAAAAATTATGCTCAAAATTATTTAAAGAATACCCAAATGATTATTATCTACCCATGGGGATCAAGAAAGTGCTTTGGGCCTTGTGGTAGCCTAAGTGAGGTTACATCATGGGTTGATCTTGGTTTTTCCATTACAAATAGGTATCATGTCTTGGTTATAATTAAATAATTCACTCATGATTTTATATCACCCTCTCGTGTCGGGTGTTGTTGAATGACTGAAGGTAAGACCATAATGGATTGGAAGGCTGTATGGGAGTGTTCTTGGAAAACAGTGATTCATGAAAAACCTCATTTTTCCATGGTATGTCTGGGGTTGTCAAAAATCCCTGTTCATAATTTTTTCCTTCATCTTTATTCCACTAAAATATAGTTTATGATAAATTAATTATATTTGGTTCTTAATAGATTTTTTGTTATTTTTTTAGAATACCACTCCTTCAAGAAGGCCATATTAGAATGCTAGACATATAGCTATGAAGTAATCCCCATAGGAAGATCATTCGAATGAATTGATATTTGTGGAAACTATAGTATTAAAGATCCAATTATGGGGAAAAATAGCTAATGTTGAACTTGAATAGAAGGTATAACATGGTCCATAATTCACTAAGAATCATCCACCAAACTTTTATGGTGATAAGTGGCCATATTAATAAGAAGTTTTGATCAAGAGGTTTGAGATTATTTTCCACTTCTTAAAAACTATGAAAGAATCCAAGGTTGGTTTCAACACTCATATACATAAGGGGTTTGGAAGGAAGTGGTGGGAACTTGTTAGGAAAACCTTGTTTTATAAAGGCCCAATTGGAATATTTTTAAGAAATACTTAAATCAACAGTTCTATCTTGATACAATGAGATTGGGGAAAGCATGTGTTTTTATTTTTCTAGAGTAGGGAGATCATTCTATCATGTAGTATACTTATCAGTTTTTCATGTTGTTGAAACTTTCTACAAATATTGTGTCTAATGAATATCTCAAGGTGTGGAGGTTTGAGTCCATATATTTAGTCTATGATGATTCATATAATCCTTACCCCTTTTATTGAGTTTATATGGAGGAATTTTATGGGTTGGATAAATATATATTTAAATATAAGAATTTATGGGATATCAATGATAGTACGAGAAACCACGTGTTCATTTTATGTCAATAAGAGGATATAGGGTGACCAATGTTGAGGTCGTGGTAGGAATACACACTAAATTTTATCACCTGGATAATTGGTCTATTATCAGCATAAGAAATAGGGGAACCACAAGCATTATTATAAGGGAGCACCCAAGGTGTGTCAAGCATGTGGAAAGTCAGGTAATCTTCACAATTTCTTTAAGAGATCATCATAGGTTAGTAGTTCCGGATACACCTTCAACAAGGGCTGTTAGTTTTGATATGATTTGGAAAAAGTGGTGGTATATCAATCAATTGGAAAGAGTGATTCTTAGGTTGTAAGGAAATGAAAAAATGAGGATGGATGGTTCTATGTAATGGTGTGTGCACGAGGGAAGTTAGAGATAGGACCAACTACCATGATTGGTAAAATTTATAAGGAATACATTATGGATATAACATTATTTAATATCGGTGACATTCATTACATTATATCATCAAATATTTTTAATGTATTTGATTATTTTAAGATCTTATACATTTCATGATGAATATTTCCACTCACTTTGGAAGGAAGTAAATGTAGGGTATTAGACATCCTCAGTTTTGGGTGAAGTTTGTTGAACAAAAAGTGGTATTTTATAGATTTTTATCTTGACATTTTAAATCTCATCAGTGGAATGGATTGAATGAATATATATAATGACCATGTCAATTGTTATCATAATCTGACCTAATATTGTTTTGATGGAGTGAATAATGTATTTCATAGTGAGTGAGATCCTATACATGAGAGAGTAGGTCCTGTTTTACCTTGTTGCAACAAACCCGACCCCTATAGCCCAAATTTTATGGTTATTTTATTAAATGGTATAGATATGAGATATCACATCACCAAGGTTGGATGAGTTTATTTGTCTTGAAGAACATCATATAAGAAAGTAAAATAAAATTATTCATCAAAAATTATTCAAGGACTTCATCTTCATAACCCAGGGAAAGAAAAAAATGAAAGGGTGAGATCAAATTCTCATTAAGGGTTACATGAATCAATAATAAGTGAAAAAAAGTCAATAAGGAATAATGGAAAGGTAAATAACTGAAAAAACATGACATTAATAAACTGATAATGTAAATTCATCCATATTTTTTTATTGAAAATATCATCGAAATTAAAAGCTAAATAACAAATGTAGAAAATGATTAATCATTGGAAGTCATTTATCTGAAACATGAACCATTATACCATCAAGATGGTTTACGTTTGTGTGTAAAAATAGGTTTGATTCAACTTGGAAACAAAGATAAAGGGTTTTTCACCAAATTTTTTGTATCATGAGACAGATCCATGCATATATGGGATTTCTTATAAATGGTTCCTACCCATCACTGCATGTCCAAAATATTCTTTATACATTTATTTGATTCATGACTTATTAAATTATTTGTATTGAGTAAAGGATACATAATAATCAATATGTACCTAATTAAAATAAAATTTCAATGAAAACACCATATATAAAAATGGTACAATAATAAGGAAATAATAATATCCATGATACAATAAATATGTATATTTAATAAAATCTTCAATTAATTAAGAATTCAAACGAATGGGATGTATACATATATCACAAACAAGGAATAAGTGGATAATAAGTCATAACCAAATGGAATATCATAATTGTGTCCATGAAAGTATGTATTTAAATTATACATGGACTTTCATAATGTAAAATAGGCATAGATCATGACAAATAAAGCCTTAATGAAGTGTAAATATGTAAAAAATAGTGTTTAAAAAACTTTAGAAATGATACTTAGTGGAACACATCATGAACTTTGGAGAGACACAGTGTCATTGTTACTTTGTAAGCTATATCTGTAATTCTTTCTAAAATTTCAAATGGTCTAATTCACCTCGATCTCAGTTTCCCTTTCTTAATAAATCTCATGACACCCTTTCATGGAGAAACTTTCAGAATGAGATGATCACCTACTTGAAATTACAAATACTTTCTCTAATTATTATAATAACTACTTTTCCTACTTTGAGTCACTTTAATATAACCATGTATGGTCTTTTAATTTTACATTTCCTCATTAATAAGTTTTGTTCCTACTATTTTCCTCTCATAAACATCTTCCCAACAAGTTGGAGTACGACATCTCTTTCTATATAATCCATCACATGACACTATTTGAATACTAGAATGGAAAGTATTATTATAGGAAAATAATACCAAAGGTAAATTCCAATCCAAAATACCTTGAATGTATAGTGATAATGATCTCAACATGTATTCTACTTTTTGAATATTTGTTTAAGACTATCCATTGGTTTATAGGTGATAAAAAGTACTCAAATGAACCACAATATCTAGAAACTTCTGAAATCTCTTCCTGAATTTTGATGTAAAATACGGATTTCAATTAGACATGATTAAGAGATTTGAACCATTACGTATTAAAAATTCAGTAATATAGGTTCCTTCTAAGTGTTCAAGATTTAAATCTTCTCTTATTACATGAAATTTTTTGAATTTTTTAAGAGGATCAATAACAACCCATATTACATTATTACTTCTAGGTTTTCTTGGTAGTCCTGTGAGAATGTTCATCATAATGTCATCCCACTTACACATAATAATAGGTATATGATTCATGACTACTCTAGGGTGATGTCTCTCGACCTTCAATTATTGACAAACTAGACACCTTGACACATAGTTGGAAAATTTTCACTGCATATCGTTCAAAAAAAATTCATTTAAATATCTAAACATAATGGTTCTACTAGGGTGTATAATGAAATTTGAGTTATGATAATCATATAATAGTTTCCTTTTAAGATCCATTATTTATATAGGATAAAACCCTTTTCCAAATTTCAGAACTCCATCCTCATACACAATGTCTTCCAATCTTCCAACCTTAACAGCATTAATTTTTTTTTGAAAATTCTCATCATCAGATTGCATGATTTTTATCTTCTCTAATAAATATGTTTTCACAATTATTTGAAAAAGTAGTTTTGTACCATCTCCCTTAACAATTTTCATATCTACCTTTACAAAATTCAAGAACATAGGATCTTTTTCAATCCTCATTTGGGTATGATGTCCACAATTTTTCATTTTTAAGGAATCTGCTACCATATTTTTTTATGGAGGCAGTGTATTGAGATATCATAATATTTGAGTAACTTAAGCCATATCCTTTACGTCATGTTGTGTTATTTCTATGTAAATATTCATTTCAAACTCCTATTATCTGTATATATCTCACATATACCACAATAGAGGTAGCGCCTCCAAATCTTCAGAGAAAAGATTATATATTCTAACTCAATCTCAGGAGTTGGATCATTTTTTCCATGTGTATTCGAATTCATTAATTTATACATAATAACATTATTATAATTCATAGGGACTCATCCCAATCCATTCTTTGATGCATAAATGTATATCACAAACCCATTATTTTCTGATGAAAGAGTCATAATTTGAGGATTGACCAATATTCTATCCAATTATTAAAAACATTATATACATTCATTTATCCATTAAGCTTAACCCCTTTAAGTGTGATCTTGGGAAACTAGTTATCCAATTAGGAAAAATTTTGTATGAAACAGAAATATTAACTTGTTAAACTAGTAAATCTGTGTACCATAGTAATGTTTTTTTCCATAGGAAATTCATGTATTTCATTTATCTTCATTGGATCAACAGAGATTACATCCATGGAGACAATATATCCACGAAATGAAACTGTATGAAGCCATAATTCATACTTAACAGACTTCCCATATAACTCTTTTCTTATAAGAGTCTTCAGAACAATTTGAAAGGGGATCTCATGGTCCTCATAGATTTTGGGGTACTCCAAGATATCATAAATAAATACCAAAAAACAAATTATCCTAATATTAAGTGAGTAATATTTTCATTTAACCCATTAACATTAATGGTGGATTAATATGTTCAAATGGAATTATTGTAAACTCAAAACTTCCTTACCTTGTTTGAAATAATATCCTTGGAATATCTTTTTTTACACTCAATTGATAGTATTTTGAATGAATGTCAGTCATCAAAAAATATTGAGATATGTGTGCTATTGATCAAATAATTATTCAATCCATGGTAGAGGGTAATTTTTCTTTATTGTAGTAGAATTTATTTCTCTATAGTCAATGTAAAACCTTAGGGATCTATATTTCATTTTAATAAAAGATAATAGGGGATCCCCATGGAGAAACACAAGAGTGAATAAATCCATTATTACTAAAATCCACTAGTTTTTCTTGAACTTCCCTAATTCCATAGTTTCCAGTCTATAAGTAGTCTTTGATATTGGTCTTTCAATAGGGATTATATCAATTGTAAATTAAACTTTACCCTCTGGGTGGTGTCCTAGTAATTTCTCCAAAAATAAATCAATGTATTAATTCAAAATCATTATATTTTCAATTCGAAAATTACTTTCCACATCCCAAGATGTTGTTTTCTCTTTCTTCACAATAATTTCATTCAGCTGAGCTACTGGGGATGGATCTAGATAATAATATAGTGATGACGTTTCTTATCTAAATATAAAGGATTCTACATATTCCACATAGATCATTATTTATTTATTCCTACAATAAATTTTCACAACATATTTTCAAATCTAATCCATACTGGGGATTATATCAATGTCAACCATGGACTAATGAACATTTATTTTTCATAAGGGGTACTAACCACCATATTTTTGTTGCAATGTGGCATCTGTTAATTGTTTTTAAAGACAACTCCCTTGTCAAATCAAAATGAAAATATCTATATTTTTAGGAAAACTATAAATAAATAAAATAGCATGATAATACAGAATGAAATAAAGAGCTGTCTAGATTTTAAGATAGGATTAATGCACTTTCCACCACATCGTTGAGTATTTCTTCTTTAGTTGTAGTGATCACATAAGCTTGAAAATATCCCCTTGGCCACTTCTATGGTATATTACCCTGATTCTTGGAATATTTAATTTATTATTGAACCATTTATTTAAAGTTAAATCATTGAACATCATTGATTTGTTTCTTCACATTATATCCATTAGTTTGATGACCATTTTCTCTATACTTATAGAAAACTCCCTTGCATTTTAATAATTTATCAGGAAGATTCTTTCCAAATTTCCCTATAATAAAAAAAATTAAATTCCTTATTCTTATTCGACACTGCATATTTTCCATGTTTATCATAAGACTTATTCCTCTATTGATTTCCCATGAACATATAGGATCTAGAAAATTACTTCTGCATTTTGGTGCACTTAATACTATTTCATTATATGATGAAAATGTTTTTGAAGCTAGTTCCCTCACAAGACATAGCTTAATAACTCAAATGAAATGATAAATCTTTTATTTAGAATAAAATATATAATCTATAGTATACCAAGCTTGTATTGTGAAGGTAGCCTCGTAATTTTCAACACTCTCTTTTTCCATTTTATTTAATCTTATTATTCATTCTTCATTTCATCTCCTTTCTCAAGAGGAATATAATTTTTGAAGAATATTTATTTAAAATTTCTCCAATACATGTGTTGTATTTAGTTTTCCTCAGTAGTAATTTTGATCAATGACCACCATTGATCAATATATCCATTGAGAAAACATACTGCCAATACAAACATTTAATTTTCATTATATACCAATGCCAGAAATATATTTTCAATACAATTTATCCACTACTCATGTACCACTAGATTAATATTCCCACTAAAATATGAGGGCTTATTCCACATTAACGTATTATATGTAGGTGTAGTATAGTTATTTTTCATAACCTGAGTAAGATGTCCTTATATGGACATAATCTGATCAGCTCCAACACTAACTGTGTTGACTTGCAAAGTGGGGAAATCCCTACAACGACTATGGATATTTCTTTCATTCCTTAAATTATTTACCATCACTAAATAATTTCACATGATATGTTTTCTCATAATCATCTTGAGTGCTGAGAAAAAAATTCCATATACGGTATTATTATAATTCTCAGGTTTACTTAACAAATATTTCCCAACAAATCTACTGGAATTTCTTTGATACCAACTATAACAACTATGAACCTAGTAGCCCAGAGTCGGTGGTTATTTTTTTACAATCGAATATATATAAGTGATCATATCACCTATGATTAGTCAATTTAGTAGTCTTGATGAACTAGATACATACATGGTATCCTTATTTCATTAGTAAATAAACATATAACATAACAATGAAAAATAAAAATGATTCTTTGACACTGATTCAAGGATTTAATATTCATATCCTTGGGAAGGAAAAAATGACAGGGTGATATAAAACACTCAGTAAGGGTTATTCTAATCAATAATAATAATAAAAATGTCCCCAAGGAATAATGTTAAGGTAAATAACTGAAAAAACATGCCTTAAATAAACTGATAATGTAAACACAACCATAATATTATTCATAGTGAAAATAAAATGGAATTTAATAAATGAATAATGAATGAATAAAATTATTATTCGTTGTATATCATGTATCTGGAATATGTACCACTATATCATTAACATGGTTTAAGTCTATGCATAAAACATGTCTGATTCTGCTTGGAAACCAACATGAATGGTTTGTCTCCAATTCTTTGGTCAAATGAGACCTATCGATGCATCAAGGTGTTATCTGTAACCTAATCCCACCCCCACTAAATTTCCAAAGAATTTTTCATACAAAGATTCAATTCACTACTTATCAAAATATTCTTATTGAGTAGAGGATACAAATTCATTAATATTTCCCCCAATTAAAGCAATATTCAAAGAAAACACCATATGTAAAAATGGAAAATTACTAACTAAATAATAATATAAATGATATAATAATTATGGGTACATAATTAAATCACCAATTAATAAATATCATAAATGAAATTAAAGTATACAAATATCAGACAGAAGGAATAAGTGGCCAATTAGGCATAACCAAATGGAATATCATAATGGTGTGCATGAAAGAATCAATTTAAATCATAATTGGACATTAATAATGGAAAATAAAAATATATCATTATAGATAAATTAAAACTAAAGTGAAATTTTCAAAAAATAGATTTTAAGAAACTTTATAAATGTGCCTCTTTAGCGTGTTTTAAGGGAAAAATACTAAAGATACATTAAAATAGAAAAATGGAAAATTGTTTGTATAAAACAAGATATGAATTTTTTAGTTTTTCATGATAAAATGAGTGATTTTAGAGAAATAATTGTAGCTTTAAATATATTATGTATGGTTCTTCACAATGGGATAGAAATTGGGAAGTTCCCTTTGATTGGGTTTTTTATCGGGAAGAATTAAAAACAGATCCTTATAAAACATGTATTTCCCATCAAATGAAGAAAAATTGATCTAGGTAAATATATTCAGAACATAAATAATGAATGTTGGAAGTGTATATAAAGATAATTAATAATTACATTCGGGAATAGAGAGAGAAAGCATAACAAAAGGAAGAAATGAAGGTTCGAGGAGAATCCCTTACCATATGTTTGAAAGTGTTCTTCACTTGCACTTAATATCCTGGATAATAAAATTATATTCATTAATAATTTAATTCATAACCTATTATATATGTATTTTATTTTTAAAATTTTTATTAAGTTTATTTATGACCATTTTGATGAGTTATAAGATTTAATTTTTTCGTTTGGTAGTGTTTTTTTCCTTGGTTTTCAGGATAGGTTTACTTGTATACATGTACAAAAGATCATGAAAAATTGAAATAATTATTTAGAATTGAAATTATATGTTAATAATGAACATAAAAAATATTACATGGTTTTATATATAATTTTTTCTAGATATTATTATGATTTATTAGACAAAATGTTAATGATATCCATTTATATTATTTTGGTTTTTTTTCGAGCGTTATGAACTAGATTTGTTTTATTAATTAATATTATGTATATATAATGGTTCCAGAAGACTAAATATGTTAATATATACATTTTAAATTTCGTTTCAACTATTATAATTTTTTTGACCAACCATGAATTTTGAAATGGAAAATTAAAATTCATCATCCATGATGGCGGTATATCAAGACATCAAAGATGATATTTTCATTTTTTGAATAAAAGGGAGAGGATAAGGGGTTTGATGATGGATTTTCCATTAACATAATAAACTTTTAGTATATATTAGACTACGGTGTTATCATGAATGTTTTAATAGATTATTTGAGGAAAGTATAAGAAAATAAATGAAATTGAATGAAATTGAATGAGAAGGATTGATGGCTTTACCTCTTGAATTCTTCTCCATGAGAACCTCCTTAAGGAAGTTTGGTTTTCATATTTTATCAAGAAAAAAGGATCAGGGAAGTGTGGGAGAGACTTGGGATGTGTATTTGATATAAATTGTACAAGAATCAAGGCTTTGAAGGTGTGAGGATATGGCATGGTTGAGGGGTCGTATTTATAGTGGAGGAGAGGAGTGATGTTTTCACAATTTTATTCAATAGATTATTATTTTAGATCAAGACTCTCAATAGTGATGGTTCTTGTAACTAAATACAATAACTAATGCATGTTAGTTTTAACCAATGGCTTCTTACATCAACCATACATCATTCATGACTCAATAATTAATGTATTTGGTTTAAATGTTAAATACAAAAAAATTGGGTATTTAACTACTCACAAAAAATTCAACAAAATAAGAAAAATAAAAAAATTATCCCTATCTATTTTCAGCCTGTAGAATTCAAAAATTGACAAAAGTTTATAATTTTTTTTAAACAAGATAGCATTAATTTATTTAGAATTATCATTTATCGAAAAAATACTAATTTTATAATTATAACTAATTTGAAGACACTTTGAAAAATTAATTATGGTCTCATAAAATTAATTTATAATCACAAAAAATAATATTAATTTATGAATTTATTTTTTTATAATAAATTTTATTTTAAATTATTACATTATTTATAAAATTTTAAATAAACATTTATGTATCACAAAAATACCAACAATTAATTTATAAATTTGAAAAACATTATTTACCAAAACTATGATATAATTATATCATATTTCTATTTTTTAGATGCCTAAATTTTATTTATAATTACACAGGAAATGTTACTATTATATTGGCTAGATTACTATTCCAAATGGTCATATTAATTTTTGAATGGTCAAATTAATATTTACTAGTATATTACTATTCATTTAGGCTCAAGGTTTTTCACAACAGAAGTTATCGAATGAGATGAATTTTTTAAGAAGATACATACCATAAAATCTTAGGGTGTTATAATTGTGTTGAGATTATATCATGATTGTTGTGGAATATGTTTCTTGATTCTATTGATCCATTCCTTAGTTGGCCTCTTTCGGTGATGGTGAGTGAGTGTCCTGAATTGTTTATAGATAATTTCCATAGGTTTCCACCTAAGAGGGAATTCATGGTCACTATAGATTTTATTCTGGGGATGAGGCCCATTCCCACACCTTTATAGCATTTTGTATCCTATTGAATTGAGTTAATTAAAGGTTCAACTTTAGGTTCTTGAATCTATGTTATTTATTCATCCCAATGTTTCTCCATGGTCATCACTAGTACTCTTTGAAAAGAAAGAAGACATGAGTCTATGTATTTTTATTGATTATAAAAAACTCAACCAGGTGAAAGTTAATAAAAAATCCATTTTATAGGATTTATGACCATTTCTATCAGCTAAAGGGAGATTTTTGGTTTTTATAAATTGATCTAAGATCAAGGTACCATCAGATAAGGGTCTAAAAGGAAGATATTCTTTAGGTGGAATTTAGGAGAATATATTGTAATTATGAGTATCTAGTCCGATCGTTTAGAATTACTAAAAATCATTAAATATTTAAAGCTTAAATGAATTGAGTCTTTAAAATGTTCTTGGATTATTCAGTAGTTGTTTTTTTATACTTTATCCTTACTTATCACAAATTGGAGTATGATCATGTTAAGAATTTGAATATAATTATAGGGTTATTGAAAGAGAATCTTTCTTATGGAATATATCCAAATTTCAATTATGAATTATTTAAGTGGAATTTATAGAAATTTTAATTTTAGATAAGGGTGTCTTAGTAGATCCGGAGAAGATTTAGGTAGTGATGTGTTGGGAGCATCTAAGAAATGTGATTGATATTGATAGTTTATTGGGATTATCTATTTTTTACGTGCAATTTGTTATGTAATTCTGCAATCTTATGTCACCTATGGAAACATTTACCAGAAAGGATATGAAGTTCTTTAAGAGATATTAGTATTAGATATATTTTTAAGAGTTGAAAGTAATATTTAATTCATCTATAGTCATGTTCCCTACTAATCTTGGTATGGTATATGCCGTCTACAGTGATGCCTCAAGTACATGTTTGGGTTATGTACATATGTGGGGAAGGCATGTAGTTTCTTATGGGTCACCTAAGTTATTACTTCATTATAGAACTACACAATTCATGATTCTGAGTTATTGGTAGTTATAAATTCACTTTACACTTTGAACCACAACCACTTCCGGTATAAGTTGAAAATATATTACGACCATACGAGTTTGAAGTATATCTTCAATCAGATGAGTTTGAACATTATATAGAGATACTAGGTGGAGTACATTCATGCCTTTTATTTTTTAATTTCATAAACCCTTGTAAAATTAAACATGGTCTTAGACACTTGGAGGAAAAAATTATAGTCTTAGGTTGTGAAATAATTTTCTAAAGAGTTGTTATTTATTGGCTTATTTTCTAAGTGATTCTTGGATGAATGGAGAGTCTATAGATAGGTATTATTTTCATTTAGTTGGGCTAGAACATCTATAAATGATCATATTTGATGGATATAGGATGAGGATTTATTTTTGTAGAGAATTAGAATTATTATTTATGGATGGGAGACATTGAGTGGGTTATATCAGTCTCCAGGTAGGGTTTGGGACTTTTAAGGTGGGATAATTGTTCTATTATAACTTATATAGGAATTGATGGATAATGAACACTAATCTAATTATTTTATAGACCATATAGATTCCAAAATGTATTAAAAACTGAGGTGTCACTATTATTGGTTTGAAATGAGAAGATATATTTTTGATTTTGTGTCAAAATGCCTTTTATATTAGATAATTAAGAAGAAATAATAGAAACCTTCTATTTTTCTGTAACCTCCACCCATTCTAGTATGGAAGTGATATGTTATATCTATGGTCTCCATGATTGGGGTACCAAATTCTCCTAGTAGTTAGGATGTGATATGGTTGATTATTGATAGACTTGTGAAGGTACTGAACTTTTACCCATTATGGAGTCAACAAAGGTAGATGATATTGGGACCTTAAATGTGTGGGAGATTTTCAAATGCCATTGTGTTCCATCATTTATCATTTTAGATAGGGACACTCACATAACATCCTAGTTTTGGAGTGAATTGTATGAAGTTATAGGTTATTAGTTGATATTGAGCTTAAAATATCATCTAATATAGATTACCATACTGATTTACTATAACACCCTATTATTTTAAAATTAAATTAAGTTCGATAGTATATAAAATATATAACACCATGGTTAAATGAACAAATAAAATATTATTTTCCAAAACAATCTATAAAATTAGCGGGTATGAATATTATTGACTGAAATATTAAATTTACAAATAAAGTACCTTCTCAATACAAATTCATCTTTTAATTATTGTGAAATGTATACTAAATTTTCCGAATTCTTTTTATTCATGATAAATACGTTTTCTTCAAACAAAATTAATAATTTTGTGAGAAAATAAGATAATTCATTTTTAGAAATTGTTATAAATCTATTTTATAAAAAAATATCATTTTAAAATCAACATATCAAAATTATATTATGGTGATTTTTTTTGAAAATATTTATTTTTCAGTGGACATTGAAAAATAAATATTTTTATTGAAAACTATATTTTTATTTCAATAATTTGAAATGTTACATATATTTCTGAAATATATTAAAAGTAAATTTATTTATATTGTATTATTAATAATCTAATTAGTTTCATCAGAATAAATTTTATAATTTAATTTTTTATAAAAACAATTTTTATATAAAAACATTTATTTCAAAAAATAAAATTCTTCTAAAAACCAGTTTTTACCCATGTTTCACAGTTATTTAAAAGTTAATTTCTGAAATTTATTGAGATTTAATTTGATAAAATTGATTTCATATTTTTAATTGTGAGGATAAAATTAAATAAATAGTTCCCTTTTATTTTTATGAATTGTGAATACATACCATGGTAAAATGTATCACCTCAGTATAGGGTAAATCTAGTTAGTATAGATTTAAAATAATTTACATGGTCAAAATATACTATATACATTTAATTGGATGAATTCAATTTTACCCTCATCATCTTATTCTCAAAATAGAATTATGTTAGGAGCACTTTTTCATGAAAATGACCCTTATAATATTTAAAACAAAGAAAGTTACATAATGTGACTATATTAGTTTTAAATTTCTACTATGTGTCCACATAGGGAAAAAATAAATATATGAATTAAAATAAATGAAATTTTTTCATTTAAGGAAATTATCCTCATGATATACATTTATTTCAATTTTTATAAATTATATAATTACATTTAATGTCTGTGAATTCCTAATACAATATTTATTCAACAAGCAGAAAAATAAATAAATGATATTAAAAATTTTAAAAGAGATATAATTTTAACGATTTATTATGTATGAAAAATTTTATAGATCTATAATAAATACTAGATAAGTGTTAAGTAATTATGTTAAAATATCCCATTTTATCGATATATTTTAAGTCAAATTAATTGAATAATATCAAAATCATCATGAATAATATTTTATCAAAATAATATTTAATTTATTTATTTAAAATTCATAAAAACATATATTCTAACAAATGAATGAAATTTGGTTAAAAACATCATCCATGTTCCATTTAGAAGTCTCTATTCCTTTTATAGTAACATTATTAATCCTTTGTGATTAGAATAGTGATTACCATAGATAATGCTAAAAATAATTAACCAAGGGGTTAATAAAAAAATATAAGGATAAAAATGATAATTGTTTTTTATAAATTTAATTGGATGATTTTATTTCAACCCTAGAAACTTTTTATTATAATTAATCACCATTTTAAGCATATGGATTTAGAATAGTCTTATTATATTTAAATTTTCTATAAAATTTTAAAGGTTCCCCTCACCTCAATTATAAAAGTGAACCTCCTCCCTCACACATTGACACTATTTTTAGCCTTCTAGATCGACCATAACCCACAAAAATCTCTTAAACAATTACTTATTAGCATTATATAGGTTTTGGTATCCTCAAAAGACTAGCTCTAGGGACGGTGGTAGAAGTTCTAAAAGATTTATCCGAAAGAGAAGGTTATGGCCTTAACCGATCACTTTATTTTTACTTCTTCATATACCTCTTATAAACCTATGGTATTTATAAAAAAATAGTAAAATTATTTTCCATAATATATTAAAATATTACCATGAATAATAAACCACCTTTATCCCCCAAAATCCCATCAAATGTGAAGTGAAAAAATCTCTTTTTGGTACGTACGACATAACATCTCCACATAGCGTTATAATTATTTTTTAATTACCATATTTTATGTATTGGAGTTATAATATGATTACTTTTTATATATGATATTTAAAACATTAATATACTTCTAGAATAAAAATAACATATCTTCCTTCTTTCGTTCCAAAGTATTTGTAAAAGAAAACGCCTCTTGTGCGTACATGTGGAATACCATCTTCATGAGGCGATGTGGTTATTTTTTCATTTATATTTTAATTAAATGGTAATAAGTATTGATATTATTAATTTTGGTTGGATTTAGTGTCTTAATAGGGGTGAATTTAGTAATCAATAATTTTCTTTCTAAAATAAATTATTTGAAATCCCCAAAATATTTAAAAACATCCAAGTATACCAAAATAAGATGTATGATATAGATCTTAATATTTCTAAATATTTATATAAAAAATGAGTAGTTATTGGATGAATAATATATTATATTATCAAATCCTTTTACATTAGTTTACTAGATCAAAGTACTATATTAAAAAAATTATGATAAACTATCAAGGTTTATATATAGTTTAAATTTAATGTATTTTTTATTTTAAAGAGGAAATAGTGAAAAATAAAATTAAACCACACAATGAAAATAATTAATACATGAGGTTCTGTCTCAAGTCAATACTTTGTCCTATCCACTTGGTGATCATCTGACACCTTGTTTTTTATATAAAATAAACAAGTTGATTCACAACATGGATCTTTATTTAAAATAGTTTACAACTGTCTAGGTCACACACAACTTCTTCAACTATTATTTGCTGGAGTAAAACAAAACATGACACATAAAGAACTTTTAAAATCATATTGATGGGAGAAATAATAAAAATAGCTTGATAAGATAACGAGGAACTTCCAGTTGAGGACATGAGACAACGTGTGTATATAAAATAGGTTATATCAAACACTTCTCATAATGTAATAATTATAAATAGTGAAGATAAATCTATAAGGGTAGAGATTAGAAGTGATCAGTGTATCGCAAAAAATCTCATGAATCTTGATTTGTTTCTACTGTGGATCTTGAGTCACGTTCTCTTGAAAGACATCAGGAAAATAGATTGTCACTTACTCTTGTTTATTATCTATAGGAAGCCACTGGATGTGATGGTGCAGTTCGACTTCCCTGTTGAAAGTTTGAAGCAGGTGAGCTTTAAGTATGTTTATATTGTTTGATCTCTCTTCTTGGTATCAGTTCACTACATCAACTACTTTATATATTTCTCATGATTTTTATGAGGGAGTATACTTTACTTTTGAATCACCTACAGCAAGAAGAATATCTATATCAACTACTTCCTCATATTACACAACCTGATACTCTCTTCAATTCTATTTTCAATCATTTTAGTGATAATCATTAAAATAGTAAATTATACTACTTTAAATAAGAATGATATTATTTAAAAATATAATTTAATATAGTGATAGTGTCATAGGCTAGCAGTGTCACTCTTAGGAATAATGAAACTGGTAGTACGATACTGATGGTATGATACTCGAGGTTTGATACTGGTGGTATGATACTGGCAGTATCCTAGAGATAGCCAAAATTCCACAATACTGACAATGTGTCAACTACGTGTGTCTGATCTGGCGATGTGAGGTTTGATGGTGTCTTAGACATAGACAAAATTATGATTTGGCCATATGACACTGGTATTGCCTCATCTGGAAGCATCCCATACATAGCCAACTTTTGATTCTAATGGCATGAAATCTAGGTGGTGTTTCTACTGATTATGTATTAGAATTTTTCAATTTTTCAATCCAACGACATGATATTATGGGGATGTGACATCCTGGAGGTATCTTATACTTAGCGAGAATTTTGTTCTAGCGATGAGGCATGGAAATAATTTTCTCATACTTAGAAACTTTTTTCACCGAGATCAGAAGAAATATTACTTTCAGAGAAACCTGAAACTCATTAATAACCTCAGTATCATGATTTTGTGATAATTATAACTTGGAGGTAAACAATATCTCCCTTTTTGATGATCATAAATCATGGCATCAAAGAATATTATAAATGCAAAAATAGGTCATCAAAGGTATTAAAATAGTTTAAACAAGATATCCAAGCTATGATGAAAATATAATACAAGACTTATCATTCATAGTATATGTAGATGGTATCAAAGAAAAATAAATAAGAAAATATTTTTTATCAAAGGTATGTATCATGAAAAGAAAGATTAAAATTAAATAGTATCAATGATAACATAATAACAGCACTATAATAAATAAAAAACTCTATATGTTTTTTCAATATGACCAAAGAATTATACCCCTTTTTTGACTATCAAAAAGGTGAATAATATATTTATAAAAATAGGAATTATAGAATAAGAAATATTAGTGGAATTAAAACTTATTACCAAAATTTTATTAAAACCCAAGTCTCATTAATGGAAAAATTTCTAATCCAAACAAATAAGTTTTAAGAAGTAATAAATGGTCTAGGGGTTCTTTTCCTTTAGCCCCAGCGTTCTACTTCTCATTGTACATTGTAGTTGGATCAAATCAAGGTAACATAGAAGGAACAACAGAGGAGAGGCTATCTATAGTAAAAGGATGATCTTCCACAATCACAACTAGATATAGTTATCTTGAAGCTTGAGAAGACATTGGAAAAGACTGACATTGAGCAACTAATGGTGATAAATGATCTTGAACAACTCTTAGTCTGGGAGATAACTAAGGAGTATGTGGGACATCATCTTGAGAAAAAAATTATTGGACATGAACATGATTAAATGTGTACATGAGATTGAAGAAATCCATTTTGATTTGGCCACCCCATTCCATCACACTAAATAAATAATATTTATATTCCATAAAATAGTTCAACATTAGGGTACAATATTTGAGCAGTCTCACTTGTTCTTTGAAATCCTGAGTCACATGAGGCACTCTTAAATTCTTAGCTATGAATTTGATATTTTCAACCATTATAATCTTGGTATAAATATGAGATATATTGTACTTAATGAACACAATTATAGTTTCTTGGTTATATTTCATGTCATGGTCATAGATGGTAATCTACTTTAAAACATGGTCATAATTATACACAATTTTACTCAAAGTCTCTTGGGTTTATTAGTGATATTACATGAAGCACTAGATAATGAATCTCATAGCTCATCTTTCGAAATTATCCAAAACTAATCAATATCAAAAACTGGAGGAGGAGGATCAGTAGTAAAAAAATTATTTGAATATATATCCTTAAAAAAATTTCTTACTTATTCCATATAAGAAGTAAATGTTAACTTTAGGTCCTAAATAATTATCTTGATAGACTCCAACTCACTTAAAATTATTTTATTCTCAATCTCTAATTGAAAAATGTGATGCATCATAATTGGATGGATATGTTGAATAAAAAACTCAAATATGTACCTTAAATCCTATTCAAAGATGGAATAATCTTGAGGTGGTTGATTCTTTAACTTCAAAGAAAAATCAGACAACAATAATTTCCAAAAATCATCATTGTAACCTATAGTGACTACCTCAAATGGAACAGAAACATGTGATGGAGTGCTAATGGAATATAAATTTTGTAATATACCATCAAAATCGACTTGAGCTATCAAGGATCCCTCGAGATCTCCATCTGTACTAACCACATTCCTTTCATTATTTGATAAAATCATAATGAATTTTCCCAATTATTTAGACATTGGATCAACCCGTCTTCTAGAAATCTCAATATCCACTAGAGAAGTGGTAGGATGGACAACAACAGTAGGTACCACCACCGATATCTCAACATTTGTGAGAACATCTGAACTCTGTTCAACTATAGACTATACAATGTCTACAAGGATTTATTTTAATATTTTAGCATATGAAATTAGTGAAACAAAACTAGTAGACTCGACTTCTTACTGTGTACCAATAGTAGGAACATATCACTTTTTAATATCTACATTATCCACCAAAAAAGGCCTATAAGCATTAAAAACAACTAGTTGTTCATCTCTAAATTCTTCAATAATAAAATTCTTTTTCTCTTGTTCAGCAACATGATATTCTATAGTAGCTATGGCACAAAACTATTCTATTAAAGTAGAATCTAAAATTGATTAACCATTGTTAAAGGAATATCCTCAACTTAATTAATAGGTGGAGCTTCATGAAAAATTTAAATATATTTGAATTCTTCCTCTTCAACAGGTGAATCCTAAAGCTCTAGTGGCAATGACACTTCATTTATTTTGATTCATCCACTATCACCATTTTGGTCAGAGTGTTAATCATCATCAGTTTCACTTTCATTCACATCTTCTTAATCTTTTTCTTACTCATCCTCAGCCTCCTCGTCATCATCTTTAGTGGATTTTAACCATTTATATTACTCTTATCCAGAGACCATAGTCTCTTGGTCATCACTCTTAACCAATTTACCATTTTTTAGAAACCTCCTTGGTGGATATGGATCTCTAAAGGTAATGGGATAATCTTTCAAAGACGAATTAGGGTTACTCCATACATCCACTGATTATTCTTTTTCATCTTATTCAAAATCATCTTATTCTTTATCCTCATTAGAGTATTTCAATACCCCTTTGGGCTCCAAGCCTAGACCAACTTCATCCTTATGTCTGGTGGCATGACCAACCAAATTATTCTCAGAATAGAACTTATCAGAATCACACACCCACTATATTTTACAAGTTTTGCAGTTAGTTTTCATTCCTTAACAAGTATAACTAGTAAGATAGAAACCACCATATTCTATGACAGATTCATCATCATCACGTACTAGTCCCTTGACCTCCAACATGGAAGAAATCATATTTTGATAGATTAAATAATTTTATCATGAGGATGGCTTGGTCATATCAGAAATATGCACCATGAGATATCTACACAGATTAACATTATGACATTATATCACTAGAGATAGAAGATACACATCATGTTACCTTAGTGTAACAAAGTCACACTTCCGAAGTAAAATCATGTGCTCCAAAACATAAAAAACATCCTAAATTTTTCATCATGCTCAGAAGAAATAGGCCTTCTGGTTGTGCCAACACCTGGAATCATAGAATGAGAATCCTCATACATTAAAAAATCATTAAATTTTTGAATTATACCTTTGTGGTCATCATATATTACATCACGAGGATCACCTAAACATTTATGCCATTTTATTGAAGAAAAACCGAACAAATTTCCTTTCACATGGATTCTAATCTAATATGAACTATCTTGATCAAAAACAAATTCAACACTATGATAAAACTCATAGACCAGCTTAGGGTAAAAAGGCCTTTTGTTTGAAAGAATCCACTCTAACCATCCATAATTATTATGTAATTTTAGCACTAATGACTTAATGGATAAAAAACATATTGATTCAACTTCTTTTTCTGGTAAAACTATATTGTAGAAAAGATCAGGAATTACTTGAGCTACTAGAGAAGGTAAAATTGAGTCTTTCTTATTCTCCTTTTGTGATTCAGACTGAGACGGAGAAATATCAAAAGAACACTAAATTATCGGTATTCAAATCAGCTCGAAATGCTTGGAAGAGGGTGGGAGAAGATTTAAAATGCGATAGGGTAGAGGGATGCACTAGGATCGATAGAGATATGAGAGTATCACATTGGGCCCAAGGTATATCGTGAATAGACATTATTCCATTTAATATCATTTGGGATATTAGGTATTCTAAAATTGAAATAATAAAGGAAATCAAAATTTAGTTCCTGGGGAAAAAACGCATTTTGTTATAGATATAACATATACCGAGAAATAGATGTGTGGTTCAAAATATTGAGAAATTGAAGATTTTGAGAAGGCATGAGAAACAATAGTGGGACTAGAAAATGGTATGATAGTCTAAAGACTGACAATCCAATGATTTGAAAATCCAATGGCATAAAAATTCAACAATTTGTGAACCCAATAGTTTGACAGACCAATGCTGTCATTAGCCAATGGTTTGAGATGCTAACGATGTGTTACCACGACAACATACTATCCCAATGATATATCAATCACAATGGTATTTCAATCAAAACATTATGTCAAGAGAATTAAACTTATCCAAAATTAATCATTCCCTATTATTGTTTGATATAATTCATTCTCTCATAATTCAATGGCTTAAAGAATATATCAGCTAACTGATGTCCTGTGCAAATAAATTCATGAGTGATATCTTCTTTTTGAAAATGTTCTCACAAAAATTGATGTCTTATATCAATATTCTTTGTCCTATAATGAGAAACAATATTCTTAGTAATTTTTATTTCACACTTTTTACCATAGTTTAGGGGGAAAATTCGGAATTGATATTAATATTCTAGTAGAGTGTGATTCATTAAAAACAATTTGTGCATATAAACTAGCTACAGCTATGTAAAGAACTTCCGTAGTACACAATTAAAAATAATTTTTATATATATACACCATGAAAATAGAGAATTTCTTAAAAAGTGACATGTTCTAGAGGTTCTTTTTCTATCTAAATTACCTCCCCAAAATTTTCATCAATATAACTTACTAAATCAAATTACTATCCTCTTAGTTAAAAAAATCCTAAATTGATTGTATACTTGAGGTATTAGAAAATTATTTTAATACCAATAAGGTGTGAATGTTTTGAGTTTTCTTGAAAATGAGCACACATACACACACTAAACATAATATCAAGTTGGCTAGTAGTCTAGTGGAGTAAAATTTAAATCATACATCTGTAACTGGTTTGATTAAATGTTTTCCTAGCTTCATTGAGAATCAACTTAAAGGTGGTACACATAAGAGCATCACTATTTTTGTGCTATCCACATTAAAACGTTTTAGAAGATCTTTTATGTATTTAATTTGATTTAAAATAAGCCCTTATTCATTTTAAAAAATCTATAATCCAGGAAAGAATTTGTGTTCACCCATTAAACTCATTGCAAATTAATTTTGAATAATTTTAGAAAATTCAGTACAAAGAGAGTTTTTTGAAAATACAAAAATAATATCATGAAAATATATTTGTACTACTAATACATATTTTTAATATCTTTATATGAAAAGGTTTGGATCAACTGTCCCATTTAAAAATCCTTTTTAAATAAAAAAAATTTCTGAGCCTATCATACCAATATATATTATCTTCTTTTAAACCATATAAATATTTGGTTAATTTAGAAACATTTTTTTTGGAAAATTAGGGGTTTGAAAACTAAGTGGGTTTTCATTAAAAAAATCCCCAATTATAATACCATTTAAGAATGAACTCTAGAAATCCATTTTATAAATCTTGAAATCTAAATGTTCTGCATAAGAAAGTAAAATTCTTATGTATTATAGTCTATATATTGGTGAAAGGATTGCTTATAGATAGTTACTTCTTCCTGACTATAACATTTTTCAATAAGTCTAGCCTTGTTTCTAAATATAGTTTCTAACTCATCATCTTTATTCCTAAACACCAATTTAGTTTCAACATTAAAGGTGTGATTAGGTCTATCTACATATTCCCACACATCATATATTTCCAATTTATTCAATTCTTCTTACATATATATTACCTAAAATTCATCATTAATAGCTTCATTGATGTTCTTAGGTTCAATAAGAGACAAGAAAGATTGATTTTCATCCTAATTTATAATAGAATATCTAGTATGTGTTACCCTATTTTGATCACCCATAAAAACTATAAAGGATAGTAATTAATAGTTATTACATATGTACAGGATGAGGGACTGGTCACCTTTGGATTTTTTGGATCAGGTTCTGGAAGTTCATGAATATCATCAGAACTGGATTTTTTTCTGCTTTTTTGATAGCAGAATATAAAGGTTGGGAATTTAAATCCAAATAATTTAAATAATCATAAATATTTTATAATGAGGTTATATTATCTTGTATATCTATTTCACAAAATTTTACATAGGGTGATTCTTCAATATTTTTGGTCTTATTATTGAAAACTATATAGGTTTTCTAGAGATTGAATAATAATGGAAAATCTCGACACTAATTTTGGAATAAATGTTTTCCATGTTATACTTAGTGTTAAAAATAAAGAAATTGAAACCAAAAACTCTAAATTAATTTACCTTAGGTTTCCTATTGTTCTACACCTCATTAGGGTTATTCCTAAGGGTAGTTCTGATCAAAACACTATTGATGATGTAGTAGGGTGTATTGACAGCTTCTGCACAAAAATAGGCAAGTAGGTCATACTCATTTAGCATAGTCCATGTGATCTATTGTAAGGTTATATTTATTAATTAAAAAAATCCATTTTTATGGGGTATTCTAGGAGAAAATAAGTTATAATTACAGCCATTTTGTGAGAAAAATGATTCAAAATATTTATTTTCAAACTCACGGTCATGATGAAAACTTAATGTTTTAATACTAAGTCTCTAAGATTTTCTACAAACATAGAATAATTGGTGATTTAAGAGAAGGATATAATTTTATGTGATAGAAAATATAACCAAGTATGCCAAGATAAATTATCTACGAGAACATAAACATAGTGCTTCCCATTTAATCTAAAGACTCTAGTAGGTCCAAACCAATCGATGTAATCCAAAATAATTGGTGGAGATGTTGACATTTCTTTCTTTAATTTAAAATAAATATTGTGATGCTTCCCTTTTTGGTAGGGGTGGAATACTTTATCAATTGGTAACTCTAGTTTAGGTAAATACCTAACTATACCATTCCTAGTTAGCTTCATATATTAGTTAATGTTGAAGTGGACAATTATCCTATACCAAATCCATTAATTTTTATGAAATTCATTTAACCATGAATCATTTTGAAAAATCAGAGAATTTAAATCTACAACAAAAAAAATTTCATTTCGAAAAGAAGTAAACATTAAAGAATATTTAGAATAAAAAAAAATTAAGAATCATTGTCAAACGTAACATAAAAACCATCATCACAAAACTAAGAAAGCTTTATCATTTTATACTTTAAACCATCAACAAATAACACTTTAGAAATTAAAACCAAATTATAGTTGCCAATCTTTCATAGGCTGATGATTTTTCCCTATGAATTTCCACAAAAGGCGACATGACCACCATCTACCATATGAAATTCTTGAAGTATAAATCATATCATGTCATTTTCCGTGATCATCCACTATGTATGTATCATAGAATTCAACTAGAAGACTTCAAGCATTTTTCCTATAAATGAAATTTTAAAAAATAAATGAGTTTTGTTCCCAAATCTATTTGGGTATAGAAATGTTAGTTATCAAGGATTTGGGAACCCAATTTTTTCTAATGGATTTTCTATAAATATATTGAAAACATTTAGAAATAAAAACATTTTTGGGTATTTTAAAAAAATGATTAGAAATAGAGCTTTCTGGTCTGGCTGTAGGAACAAAAGTATTTTCTCATATTATTCTCTATCCTAGATCATATCCTTTTCTAGTTATATATTTTGGGGTAACATGTTTTCGTAATATTTTTGTTAGTGTTTCTCTATAATTTTTGAAATATTCCAGATCTCTTTTCAATTTCTCATTTGATAGTTTGAGTTAAATGTTTACATTGAACAGTTGATAATTTTTCATTTTCTCTAAAGACACTTCATACATTATATTTAAAATTAGTTCATGTTGTATTTTAATAATTTTATACTTATCCTTAAACTCATTAAAGGTATTCTCTAACATGTTACCATACTCAAATAATTTTTCATTTGACATATTATAATCATTAATTTGTTCATTTTCAGAATTATCAATTTCGTTCACATGAAAAATGTTAGTAGAAGTATCTGAAGAATATGCCTCACTGACTTTAGTCATGAAACACATATTGGCTATGTCTCTATTTTATTCATGGGATATGTCTTATTCACTAGATCTATCTTTCGAGGAACTCTAGGTTACCTTCATGGTTTTTCTGTATCTTATGTGCTTATCCTCATGTTTATTTTTATACTTATTCTTTGGAGAGTCGGATTTTTTGTTTCTGTTCCTTTTACATTTATAGTAGACAACCTCCTTCTAGTTATCATCATTTTTTAAATATTTCCTCCAATTTCCTCTGTTTTCATAATTTCCCTTATCCTTTTATTTTTTAATTAAATTTTTCTTTCATAAATTTTCTTGAATCCTTTTTCTAGGTGATCCATCTCCTCATTACTATCTGAGGGGGATTCACTATCACAATAATTGGAAGCTTGTGCCTTCTCTTTATCTTTATACATTTGTTTTCTAGGTGAAATAGTTTTGAAAGATACTAAATTTATTTTATTATTCTCATCTTCTTCAAATTTTACCTTTAATTATTTTTCATACACAATAAGATTTCCAATTAGTTCATTCACAGGCTATTTACTAATGTTGCATGATTCTGTGATTGGAACTTATGTGCCCCTCCATCTTTGATGAAAGATTATCAATAATCTTATAATTTGACCCATATAAGATACTAGTTTTACATGTGAGCTCACTATATTGACAATATCAGTCCACCTGTGATACATGTCAGAAATGGGTTTATCATGATTTATTTTTAAATTATAAAATTTAAAAGTATAAGTATTAATCCTCATCTCTTTATCATTTGGCGTTCCCTCACGGTAAATAGACAATGTTTCCCAAATTTCAAAAGTAGTCTTTCTTAAAGATATTTTATTAAATTATTCATCTCCTAAATAACATTGCATAACATTCATTACATTATTGTTACTATTATATGTTAATTTTGTAGCACCATCACAAGTGATTCTAGTTATATTAGTGTTAACATATTCATATTCTAGAGCATATTATATATTTAAACACTTATATTTTATATGAATTATCATTTTAATTTTCCATTGGGTAAAATTTTTACCATTAGAAAAGGGGGGTCTGTTGGTAGAAGAACCTTCTTGTTGATTATCTATTTAAATAAAAAAATTATAAATGATAAAAAAATTATCATTAATGATAAACTGAAATCATAATTAAAATTATTTGAAAAAATTTAACACCAACAAAATAAAACCTCCGATACAAAATGTTAGTCAGATTGAGTATCTCAAGAAGGGTGTGAATTGAGTACCAAACAAAAATTTCTATCTAAAAGAATTATTTTGAAATCCTCCAATTATTAAAAACCAACTAGTTTATCCAAATAAGTAGTATTATATAGATCTTAATATTTATAAATATTTCTCTAAATATATTTTATCATTCAGATAAATAATATATAATATTATTAAATCCTTTTAAATCAGTATACTATATTAAAATACTATAAGAACAAAAAAAAGTAAACTGTCAATCTATATTTTTTTATAGTTAATTTTTTTCTACTTTAAAGTATAAATAATGTAAAACAAAATTAAAGAAAAAAATGGAAATAAATAATAAAATAGGTTCACTCTTAAGTCAAGACCTAGTCCTCCCCACTTGGTGATCACCCAAAACCATGAGTTTTTTATAAAAAAAACAAGATGATCCACAACTTGGATCAGGTTTTACAACAGTTTACAAATATATTGATCACACATGACCTCTTCCATATTTATTTATTGGAGTCAAAAAAATAGGAGACATAAGGACCTCTAAAACTCTTTTCCATGGGATAAACAAAAAATAACTTGAGAATACATAGAGTATCTTACAAATTAGCACATACGACAATGTTTATATATAAAGCAGAGTGTATCAGACACTACTAAAAAAGTAATATGTATTAACAGAGTAAATAAATTTATAATAGTATTGTTTATAATTTCTTGGTCTATTGAAAATCAGTTTGCGACTCTTGATTTTTTTATGAAGTGGATCTTGAGTCAGGTTCTATTAAAAAAATAAAACAAAGGGTTAGAATCTATTGATCTTGGGCTCAAGGAAGTCACTTGATGTGATGATGCAGTTTGGATTCATAGTCGAATGTTTCATCAGGTGAACTATAAGTATGTTCAGGAAGTTTGAACTCCCAAATAGGTATCAATTTACAACAATCACTATTGCATCTCTTTATCATGCATTGTTTTTATGTGGGAGTATGCTGCACATTTTTATCAGCTCAATGAAGAATAATATCCAGATCAGCTACTTCCTCATACTACACATCCTAAAACTCTCTTCAATTCTCTTTATTGATTATTTTAGAAAAAATCATTAAAATAGTAAACAGATTTAACTTCAATAAAAATAGATGTTAGAATAATATTATTTTAAAAGATGAGTAAACATAATGGTAGAGTCTTAGATAGGTTACTTCAATCTTTGGCTATATGACACTGGTGGTATGTTACTACGGTATGATACTGGTTGTTTGATACCAGTGGTAAGATACTAACAATATCATAGACTTAGCTAAAATTCCACTATGCTGGAAACGTCTCAACTGAAAGTATCTTTTATGGCGATGTGAGGTATGACGATGTATTAAACATAGCAAAAATTCTATGTTAGTGATATTAAATTAGTGGTTCTTCATCTGGAAGTATATCATACTTATCTTACGTTGCGTTCTGATGGAATGACGTCCTGATAGTGTGTTGACTGATGATGTCTCATAATTTTTTAGTTTTACAGTCCAACGACATGATATTCTTGTGATGTGATATCCATTCTATATCTTATACATAGAAGAATTTTTGTGCTGGTGGCGAGTCATGGAAAAAAATGTCACATACATAGATTATTTTTTCACCGTGATCAGAATACAAATTACTTACAGAGAAACATTAAACTCATTAATAAAATTAGAATCATGATTTATTGATCATTAAAACTAAGAGGAAAGAAATAAATATATATTATTTATAAGAAAAAATAATTATTATATAAAGGTTAATTATTATTTAATCTTTTTTAATTTCATCCATAGAATAATTTAAACAAAATTCAGTGGTATATACGGACTACCATCTCCATGAACGATGTAACTCATTTTCCTATCTCTTACATTTAATGATTAATAAGAATATATAGATAATGAATATAAATTAAATTTATATAGTTATGAAAATCCCATATATTGTTTTAACATAATCAAATTATAAGGACCAAAACTACCAAACCAAATCATATTTGAAAAACAAAGAAATTATCACCCATAAAAATGAAATTACTAAATAATTGTTAATAAATTGGGGATATAATATTTAAATAAATCATATAAGTTATGATTCATATGAATAAGGTTATGTAAGATATGTATATTAAATATATATTCATTATAGAGTATGTTCAAACACAATTTAAGGATGTGAAACCCAAGGTAAGGGTTTATTTAACAACCTCATCATTAATCTGGATTATTTAGGTTTAAGCAGCCACTAGGGAAAATTTGTCATTCATATCCAATGTAATAATTTTTTTCAATTTTTTAGTATTATATTATGATTTTTAAAATTAATTTTTACCCGTTTTTTACTTTTACAGAATAATTTAAATGTAATCTTCTTGTTGTTTTCTGAGTGAGGTACTTTTTTACTTTTCTTTCAAAAGTGCGAAAGGAATTTGGGTTAACATATAGAAAACAATGTAATTTATCCACTTTAATGAATTATATATTATTTTTCTATTCCATACAAGTTTTACAAGGTTATTTTGAAAGAAAATATTTTCCTTTATAATTTCACATCTTTTAAGAAGTAAGTGATTTCAAAGTGAAATGGGTATTTTCTACATGAATGTTTCAACGATCGTTTTAAAGTATTTTCATCTATGTCAAAATAATTTGTTGAATATTATTAATTAATGATTTTATTATCTTATGCAACCATATACCATATTTTATTGGATGGTTTAAGATCAATTAGACAAGTGATGTACTATTTCGACATCATTCTCCATATCACTCTAGTTGGTTTAGGATTAAGTTCATTGATTGAGGAAATTATTAAAATTACATATAATAGTTTCTATTTGATTTTTATCTTGATTATTATTCACCCATTTAATTGAGTAATCCATTGGATATATTATGTGATAGGTGAGATTTGGAATTACATATCCCCTTGATGCCTTAGTAGGTCTCATATGGCTGGTCTGTTGGCCAAATTAAATAGGTTTTTCCCTACAGTTTTAAATTATATTATGAATGGTATTTAAAATAAGATTTGGATGTATATAATTATGTATTCTTTAATTATGATATTTTTTATTCATTTCCACATATTTATTTTATTAGTTAGTATATACATGGAAAATTTTCAAGCTTATGTGATTATTTATAGGCAGTTATTTGATCATCCTTTACTCCTATCATATTGTGCTCAGACAATTGTTTAAATGATATCTGTTTTAGTTATTTACCATTATATTTTTATTATGATTATTTATTCATGATATTTTCCATTGAACCCATACCATTACTAAGCATCTGAGCTATCCCTATTCATATATTTTATTTTCCCTAGGATACAATGAAGTTTTTTGTAATTGATATGATGGGTAAAATTAATGTGAATAATGACGTTTTCAATGAAAATACTTGTGTATTTTATGTTCTAAAATATAATGTGAATTTCAAATATGTTTTTAATTTTTTGAGACTAATAAACTATTTGGTCCTTTAGGATACAATTACATGAAACAAGTTCCAGCATAATAAAGTAGCCAATGGCTCTAGGAGCCTAGGGTCTGGGTCTTTATAGTTGGTATGTTAGGAAGTTGAGTAGGAACCTTGGGAACCAGATTTAGGAAAACCTATAATTAGTAACATAACCCTGTGGAAGACTTTTAGAATATTCCCAAAGGAAACAAACATTTTATTATAATATTATTTATACATACATTTTCAATTTATGTTTAGTGATTGACAAGAATTTAAAATTTAAAATTATTATTATTAACCTAATATAGTGTATTCCATTTTTCAAAAATTTTACCTTGAGGAATGTTTGGAAATAATTTTAGTGCACATAATCCGTGTAAGGATTTCCAAACTTTTAAAGATAATAAATTTGGCGTTTAGATTACATCTAGAGATGAAAAAATTATTACTATATTGGGGTAGCTGAATTAGGTTATAACTAATATCATTTTTTTGTATGGAGCATCATCTGGATCCAAAATGTGGTGTAACAATGTTATACTACTTTATGCACAAGAAAAAACCATAATTCAATGTCACTAGAAATCCATTTATATTTGAATATTGGATATGTTCATTGGAGAAGATATTTCACTCTTTGTATATAATGAATTAGATATGGTTGTAACAAAATCTTATCATCTCTAAGGGGATTCAGATTAATTATGGTCATTGATTCATAAAATTATGATGTGGAAGAAATATAATAAATGTAATGGATGGATTTTAAGGAACTTTTCTTAGAAAAATATTTTCTTCATGAACAACGAACAAATATGGAGATGAAATTATTGATTCTGAGTTAAAAGGAAGAGGAGAAGTTCATATGTATAAAGATAAATTTACTTGGTTATTAAAGAATGTTTTAGACTGCATATTTTATCCAAAGTGTATGATAAATTACATCATTGATGGGTATAAGAGAATCCATTAAAGGCAACTAGTCTCCATGAAATTCTCATAATATGATGATATAATATTATGTCTTATCAAGATAGAGAAGTAATTCTGTAAGTCTTAGGGTCTTGAAGGAATTTAATAGAAGAAAAGGATGTTATAAGAAAATAGATAAATAGATGAAATAATGGAATTATATTTCATAGTGTGATTATTATGGAATAAACCATAGAGATTTCTTAAATGTAATAAGTATTTTATATAAGTGTGGAGAGAAAGGAAACCATGTAAATGACTTAAAAAGAAATAAAGAAGCTTCCAAAGTAAAATGATTTATCTATATGGTGAAGGGGCAAAACAAAAATGAATGCCTAAAGAGACAAGGGAATATAACTAAGAAGAAAAAAATTATAAAGGTAAAGATTAAGTAATTCTACCATCAACATGGAATAATTATAGTGATTGTGTATTTGGATTTAAGAATTATGTTTTAGAAGTATTTTATACAACATATTCTTGTCATAATAATCCTAAAATGTGTAAAGATTTAATTTTATAATATTTTCATAAGGATTTGAAAGCATACATAAAAAGGTACCAATAACCAAGAAAAGTGATTAATGATGAGGTAGTATTTTTTGAGAGTATATGAAAATGTAAAATATGACCATAATATGTTCTTGATGTTGAGAATGAAGTAAAATGGATAGTATTAGAGAAATTTAAAATGGTTAGTGGTTTGATTCATGAGAGGTTTTACTATTTTTTGGATTTATGGAATATATTCGAAAATATGATATTTTATTTATAGAAGCATGCATGTTTGAATTATATTTTTATTTTAATTTATGTTATTACAGTGTTTTTGGAAAATATGTGACCATGTTATTACATTTGATATTAAGATATACTTTGTAGTGGATTAAAGAAAAGTTTATTTGGTGACCCAATTCCTAAATTTATAAATTTTTGTTTTAGATCAGATATATTTTGGTTGAGCATTAAGATTGACTACTTATGGAATGCATTAAGTTGATATTTCGATATTTTTATTTATTATTGAAGTATGGTTTATAATATTGTAAAACCAATGAAAAATATATTTCTTTTGGTAAATATGTTTATGTTTAAGAATTGAGTTATGGAAATTTTGATTCATTAATAGTGCTTTCGGCATGAAAAATTCAACTCGATTATCCACTTCCTACCACAAGAGATGAAGTGGAAATAAAAAGTAGAATAAACAAGGATGGAACTATGCTTACAACATGGAAAGAATAAATTAATTTTATTTTCCTGAGTTCTTTTTCTAGATAGTAAAATAATCACTTGATTTTTGGAAAAATACGTCGAAATAAAAATGTTATCTATTTACTTTTATTATCAATAAATCAATAACCTTTTATCCCATCATAGATTTATTGTTTTTGGATGGTTAACATTATCATGACAATGTTATATATCACTCTCAACTAATCCTTGGGCATTGTATTTTTCTCCAATGTCTATATTTTCAATTTCCAAATGGTTTTTCCTATTTAGAATCATAGTTTTGTGTTGACCTTTGTATTTCCATTCCCCTCTTTTCAAGAGGAAATTTAATAACTATTTTTAAGATACTGGTTTTTCACAAAGTTATTTTAAAATGTAAAACACTAAATGAAATGTAAAAATTAAATACTTAAATTTCACAGTTTATTCATGGGTGTGGTGCAGATTATAAAACCCGAATATTTAAAATGTACATTATGTTTGATAGCATATACAACACGCTACACAAAGATCAAGAAAACCCAAAAATATTATTATTATAAACTAGCTGCTAAAATGATAGGTACGAATAGTATTAATTTTTTTTGAAATTTATATATAAATGAAATTATCACTAAAAATTAATTGATTAATTCTTATGAAATAAGCACTGAATTATCAGTAAATTTATTTTATGCTTCATATATAAATTTTCATTAAAAAAAATTTAACATCCTTTTATGAAAAAATATTGTAATTAATTACTAGAAGTTATAAAAATTTTGTTTTATTAAAATAATATATTTTTAAATAATTATATAAAAATTAAATTAGTGCAAATGATTGGGTTTTTTCTGAAATGATTTATTTTGGAGTGAATAGTGAAAAATACCATTTTTTTTAAAACCCGTATTTTGGTTTCAAAATTTTATAAAGTTACAATTTATTTTTAAATAGTTTCAATGTAAAATTAGTTCTATAATTTTATTAATATTACAATTAATTTAATTAGAATCAATTTCACAATTCAATTTTGTGTAAAAATGTTTTTTATATAAAAATTCACTTTTAAGAAAAATTGTATTCTTCTCAAAAGTAGTTTTCAACACGTTCTTTGTACTTATTTTAAAATTTGTTAAATAAAATTGTAGATATTTAATTTAATAAAATGTACTTCAATTTTATAATTTTGATTATTGAATTTAGTAAATTGGTCTTTCTCATTTTTAGGCTTTGATAATTGTAGTTCTCATAAAATTTATCACCTTAGTAAAGGGTAAATCGGGTTAATCATGGTAAAAAATAAGTGATAAAGAAATAATATTTAATATTAATTTCTATAGGATGAATTTAATTAGAGCATAATTATCTTATTCTAATAATTTAATGTCTTAAGGGACATATTTCCATGAAGAAGACTCTTATAATATTTAAAATAAAGATAGGTACAAAATGTCACCCTCTTCATTTTAAATGTATATTATGTGCACAATCATTGAAAAAGAAATATATGAATGAAAATAAATGTAAATTTTGAGATTAATTAAATTATTATAATAATATAATAATATATATATTTTATAAATTAACAAATTACCTTGAATGTTAGTGCAATGACAATACAATTTTTATTTGATTAATAGAAAAATAAAATAAATATTTTTGAAAATATTAAATGTGATATACGTTGAATGATTTATTTTTTGACCACTAATTTTATAGATATATATGACATATTATATAGGTTAAAATAATTTTATTTTAATTACTCGTTTTTATTGATATATTTAATGTCAAATTAAATCAATAGTGTCAAAATTGACATTAATAATATTTTATCATGATAATATATTATTAAATTATTTAAAATTTATAAAAAATGTTAAATTTGGTCATATGAATATAATATGGTTTAAAAAATCATTTATGTTCCATTTAATAGAGAATTTTCAACTTATAGTAACATTATTAACCATTTTTGGTTAACATATTGGATAACACAGTTAAGGAAAGAACTAATTAACCCGAGTGTTAATAAAAAAGATAAGTATTAAAATGTTATAAAAAATAGTAAAAATCTCATTGTATGATTTTATATCAAACATATCCACATTTTAATTTCATTAATAACTATTTTAAATCATTTGGCTCTAGAATTATCTTATTATATTTTAATTTTCTATGAAATTCTAAAGGTGCTGTTGGCCTAAATTAAGAAAGAGAACCTCATCCATCACATTTTTAAACAACATTGTGCTTTATATCTCCACCATAACCAACAAAAATTCATTATAAATTTTCTTATCCACATTATATTGGTTTTAGTATCCTCAAAATACCATCTCAAGGGTCCTAAAAAGTGTATCTAAAGTAGGTTTTTCATAGAATAGGTAATCACCTTAACTGATCACATTACCTTGTTTACATATTTTTATACCTATTATAAATATTTTTTATTTACCAGAAAATTGAATCATAATAATCCAAAATATACTTAAATTTGATAATTATTATTAATTCACAATTATCCTCCCTCTTTACATTTGAATTGGAAGTGAAAGTGTCGATAGTGTGTATGTACGACTTACCATCTCCACATATCAATTCAATAAATTTTTCATTACTATATTTAATAGATGGTAATTTTGAAGAGTTTAATATTTATATATGATATTAATAATTCATATACAATTATTTAATTATAATATCTTATTTACCATCTTAACTTAAAAATGGTTGGGAAAAGATAATGTCGCTCGTACGTACGTGTGGATTACCACCTTCACAAAGTGATATGATTCGTTTTCCAGTTCTATTTTACATGGATGGTAATAGGGATAAATATGATGAATATATAATTTTTCTATGATATAATAATGATTATATAAAGATTAATTATTATTTTAATTTGTTTTTTCCATCAATATAAGAATGAGATCAACATTCATGCATACGTACGAACTACCATCTCTATGAATAATGTAATCAATATTCCATCTCTCACTTTTATGGGTTACTATAATCACGTAACTAATTGATATATATTATATTTATATCATTATTAAAATTATATATATTATTTCACCATAATCAATATATAAGGATTGAAACTACCAAACCAAAACATATATAAAAAACTAATGCAATTATTACCTGTAAAAAAGATTCTAACAATGATGTTTTTAAAAAATAGTGATAAAATATTATATGTAAATTATATAAGGTATGATACACATTATTATTTCCTTATAAGATATTTATAATAAATATATATTTATTATACATGAGGTGATAACACATTTAAAGGAATTCAAACCAAAGGAAAGAGTTTATTTCACAATATCATCATTATTCAGGATTTTTTACATTTAAGTATCTATTGGGGAATATTTATCTTCCAAATCCATATTTTATAAACATGTTTTCAAAAAATTGTTTATTATTATCCTATTATTTTTAAAATCCATTTTTACACATTTATTACATTTAAAAAATGATTTAAATGGAATCTTCCTACCATTTTTTGAAAAACATTCTTTTTTTACTTTTCTTTCAAAAGAATGAAAGGAATGTTTTTTTAACTTATATTGAATGAATTAATTTTTCCTCCATAATTACCAGTATATGTTTTTGAACATCCTCAATCGGTTTATAAGGTTATTTTTATAGAAATTGTGTTCCTTTATAATTTCACATCCTCTTTGAAAATAATTGATTTCAATGAAAAAATTAAATTTCCCTGATGAATTTTTCAATGATATTTTATAGTATTTTCATCTATGTCATAATATATTGTTGAATATTATTATTTATTTATGTTATTTTATTATAATACCATATATTAAATTTTATTATATGGTTTATGTTCAATTTTACTGGGGATACTATATTTTAATATTATTCACTTTTTACTATGATTGGTTTATGATTATGATTATTGGTTACAGTAATTATTATCATTTCATAAAACAGTTTTAATATAATTTATTTATTGATTATGATTCTTCCATTTCATATGATAATTGTATTTTAATTATTAAGTGATGGTTGGGACCCAAAATTACACATCCCCTCAATGCATTAGTAGGTTTAATGAGACAAATAAGTTAGCAAAATTAAATGTTTTTCCCATTATTTTAAACTTTCTTGTGAAATTCCTTTAATATAAGATATAGATGTTTGAAATTGTGAATTCCCCAATTATTATATTAATTTTGATATACATGTAAAAATTACATTAGTTATAATAACCATGTATAAGTTTCAAGATCATGTGATTATTTATATGGATTTATTTAATCAACCTTTATTCCTACCATATTATGCTCCATATATTATTTAAAAGGTATACTTTTCAGTTGTTTACAATTTCGTGTTGATTATACTTATTTGTTTATAACAACTTATACTATATACATACCCTTACTAAGTATCTTATATCACCCCTTTCTTTTGTTTTATGCTTCTTAAGATACTATTAAGTGTTTTGTGATTGATATAAAGGCATATACTATAGAGAATAATATCATTACCAAAGAAAATACTTGTGTATTTTATATTATAAAATCTCATTTTAATTAAATGTTTTTATCTAGTTTATCTATAATACTAAAATATTTGGTCTATTGTGATGAGATTTCTTGAATCTAGTTCCATTGTAATTAAGTAAACACCAGATTTGGGGTTCTAGGGTTAGGGTATTTATAGTTCTAAATCCAGATTCTTCAAGAAATACTTCATGGATGAGTGACTGAATTTAAAAGATCATAAGGTAAATAAATAACCTTAGAAGATTTCTACAATAATAATAGTTTCCCAACATCAATCAGGATGGAACAATTTGAGATGTTTTTTTGAAGCCTTGCAGATTGCCAGTTTTTTGGGAAGTCATTTGAGAATGGTTCTTGCTTCAACCAAACATCATTTAGGCAATTCCAAATATTGGTGAAATTATTAAGATCATGTTATTGAAAGAATAGATTTACCTGAAATCATATGTTAGTTGATATTACCATCCATTGGAATTTAAGGAAAGTGATTGAGTTTTCTATAGTGTTTTCCTTCAGTTAGGAAAAATATTCTTGGGGAGGTTGGGTAAGTGAGAAACTTATTGGGTTTGACTATTTTAGATTTTATAGGACTATGAACGTGTTTACTGATTAGACTTAACTAATCGTTTGACTTATATAATGATGTTTTCCTTGTTTCCCATCTAAATAATAATCAACCAAATCTAGTCAAAGTGTAAAGTGGGATTATGTTTCAATTAAACCTGAAAAGTCAATGATTAAAATGCGTATTAAAATAGAATACTGAAAGGATAAGGTAATATGTGGAATGAAAATCACATTAGTTCGAGTGAGATGAAAATGTGCAATGGATGATCCTGAGACTTGGGTGCGTGAGGCCTTTATGATACAACATTAACTTTATCTATTTTTTAGTTCCTGGTCCTTAGCCTCCTTGGGGGTATATATATTTTATAATTGAGATTATTATCACACCCCAATATATATAATATGGTAAAAATCTTTTTTTGTGTTTATATTTTTGGTTTCTAAGTCTTATAGAGGTTAGGAGAAGGGCTGTTGGAAGTTGGTGGTAGTATGAGTCAACCAGATTACCGAAGAAGGTCAACTAGCTAGATGGTGAATTTTTGCAGAACAACTGTAAGTATGAAGGTTACACCATCCTTTCAGGAGATACCTATAGGTGTAGTATCACTATATATACCCATTCACCGTCTTGCCGGTAAACACCTGCTGGCTATTTGATGTCTAACAACTAGCCATTGATACCACTGGATTCTTTATTCAGTATGGGCCTAAATTATGTTTTTCCCAAAATCATTATTTGAACCCTATAATACAAACCTCCCAACCCAAATATTATATTATTTAATCTATATGATTCATGATAATTATCCCTCTTATATCCCTCTTTCAATTGGTGGATCCCCACGCTGATTGAAATCCTGGATCTCTGTTGAATATAATATCATAATTTTGATTTTTTAATCTTTTTATTCTTTCTATTATCTTTTTGTTTGGTTGATTATTATATAATATCACTAGATCTGACATATATATGGATAATTTACATTATTTCTATCAGATATAGGTTCTTTGTGACCCAATCTATTCCTCTCTCTTCATTGGTCTTAGAGGCAATGCGGTCCTCATTGTTCTTGAGGTAGGTGTATCTATCCTATGGTTTATCCCTTATCATACTTGTGTTCTTGTGATGTTATATTTCTCTTGAATAATGAAATCTATTTTTTTGAGATTCGTTAGAGGTGATTTTATTTTTTATTGACATAAAATTTCTTTTATAAAGAATCTTCTTTGAAAACCAATTTTTAATTTAAAACTCTATTGTATTAAATGTCTCAAAAGAGAAAATGAATTTAAAATGGGTTTTAATTCTTTGTCTTGGATTTTTCCATTCCATGGAAACATTTTATGAAATTTTGGATCAATTTTTCTTGAAATATAATGATGTTATATTAGAAAGTTTGAGAACTTGTGGTATTGGAAAAAACTAAACATATGAATACCATAATGGATAAATCTATCACAAGGGTAGGTGCCTATGATTATAGGGTTTCTAGTGGGTGGAATTATTATGGGACTAATGTTCTTGAACTTTAGGATTTTCTTATTCCATTTAGTTTTCTTTGTTTTTATGATTTTTGTACACCGTCATGTCATATATTTCCCTTTGGTGCTTCTAGATACATTATGTGTATGTTTATTGATATACTTATTTTCCCACTTAATATAGATATTGATGCATGGAAACATAGTTTATTCATATTATTATGCCTCATTGATATATTTTATGTTATATTTATTTTATTTTTATAGAATATTTTTTTTGAAAATAAAATGAATGGTTTATTTTATTTAGAATATGAAAAATGATTTCTCAATAAATATATTAGAGATATATTTTATTCAAGATATAATAGATTCATGTGAATTTATATAGTATATATCCATAGTTTTATCTTTGTAAGATCATTTTCATCACAACCTGAACTTGAATTTAGGCGAATGTAGACTTGGTTTTGTAGGATACATGTAAATGGAAAAAGGATCATGATTATCATAACTCTCCCAGATTGTGATTCCTTCTAATGTGTTTAGATGGTGGTTTCATTTTGGAAAGTGGAGATGGACCCTTGGTTTACTTTTTATTCCATGTTATTGACCTTCTATTTTTTCCATATAGTCGTTATTAACCAATTTATGGTTGTTAAATAAATGTTTTGGTTGTTTTGACATATAATGTGTTCTGGATATCTATTTTGGTACACTAATTGATATATATTGTCATATATATATTGGTGGGTGACATCAATCCTATGTTTATTTTAATGATTCCCATATTCATTTTCCATCCCATAGTGTTTAGAAAAGTGATATGGGCCTTGAGGAAGGCCATGTTGGGTAATATTAGGATTTGAACAGGGTTGGTCTGTTACATTAGGAGTTTATAATAATTCCTTTTGTGATAACGGGTTCACCTTATGTGTTTATGGACATAATTAAAAGAGTATTGATGGAATATTTCTGTATATTTTTGGGGGTATTTATTGATTATATTATAATATACTCTAATACTGATAAGGAATATGATGCTCAATTGGTTTTTTTCATGAGATTCTATAGAAAAATAGTTCTATAGGAAATTTAGTAAACGTGAATTTTGGCTTAAAAAATATTCCATTCTTGGACATATTTTATTAGTTGGAATATATATTGAAAATAAATATATAGAGTCTATTATATAATTTTCAAGACCTACCACCAAAACTAAAATATATAGTTTTGTTGGATTAGTAGTTTACTATTGGTTGTTTTTTGAAAACATTTCTATATTAGATAATCTTTAAGGACCTGAATACATGTAGTCTGGCCTTTTTTATATTTTGGAAGTCCATGTTTCTTGGATAAGGCCTCATTAATGTATAAAGTTTTTCATATTATCAAATATAGAAGGAGAAATAGTTTCAAATTGTGAAGGCGTGTTTCACTACTGGGGAAAGAGACAAATTCACGATCATTTGATACAACTACGGGGAGAGAATTAGATACATGGATATCATATATGTGGAATGATTATCTACATGATAGATTAGATATATGGATCCATCCACTATATAAGAAATTAGATACGTGAGCAATCATATATGTGGATCTACTATGTGGCAGATCGACTACATGAGTGTACTATGTGGATGGATCGACTACATGAATCAGCTACGTGAGAGATCAGCTACTTGATTCAGCTACATGGGAGAATTCACCTACATGGGGAATTTGAGTACATTTTAAATTCAACTACATAGTGAATTTGAATATATGGTAAATTAAGCTACATATGTTAAATGGCTTTGTGCGGAATTCAACTACATGGGGATTTTGGCTACGTGGTGCTCCCGACTACGTGTAATTGCCTATATTGAGATTTCCTATTGTTTTGTAAATTCTGAAATTAAGACCTATAAAATACTTGTATCAAGGGTGTTTAAATAGTTATTCATCAAGGATAATTATATTATTTATTTTATAAGATGTTCGTGGTAGTAAAAAAATCTATGTTTTTGATGTTTAATGAGATTCACAATAGTTAGAATTAAATATTTTTTCAAATTGGAAAATTCAATAATCCTATATCTATTAACTAAAAAACAAATTTCCTTTACTTTATTACTTATTGGCTTCCATATCTCATGGTTCAAAATTCTAAAACCCTTTATTAGATTCATATAACACTTCTGCTGATGGATTGACTTCTCCAGTGTCGATCCCATTTTGCATGTGCCCCTATTTTTGTGCACCTTCTGGCATAGAGCTTCTTACTTCCCAGTAGGGGATTATTTGATTCACCTACTTTTTTATTT
The DNA here is from genome assembly GCA_963277665.1 of Viscum album. Lineage (NCBI taxonomy): Eukaryota > Viridiplantae > Streptophyta > Magnoliopsida > Santalales > Viscaceae > Viscum > Viscum album. The sequence goes on from OY728120.1 coordinate 1,122,952,447, forward strand.
GAAATCACAATGATTTCATGGCTTAGACCTTCTGAAAGGAAATATAATTAACCTAAGAAATATTAAAACAAATTAATAAATAATTAGATTGTGATCATATGTCGTTTCATCCTATTGTAATATAGATTTTATATTGATGTGATAGATAGTGTGTGATCTATTATATGATTATGTAGCATGATTTTATCCTCATTTTAGTTTTTTTATTAAAAATGGTGATGAACTTAAATACATTATTAATTGATAATTAATTATTTTTATAATAAAGAAGAATGTTTTTGGAATTTGGGGATTTTTAATTTTATAATGATCAAATTGATACTAATAACATCTTTAATAGAATAAGTAATTCCATGAGTTTATTTAATTTGATAAATATTTTTAATCATGTCAAGTATTATTTATGAAAATAATTAAATTCATGATAATAAATTGTAATTCCATAAAGTCTATTAAGCCTGAGATGTATGTTAGGAAGAATGTTTAAAATAATTATTTTATTTATTTAGTAGAAAGTTATAAATTTATGACTAATATTTATAGTTGTTGGAACCTATAAAAAATGAATATCATAATTCAAGAAGGAATATAAAATTGTGTTTGATAAATAAATTTTATAGGTCTTGAGTTTCTCATCTACTTGAGAATGATAACTTCCTTACGTTTTGAGATATGATAGATCATTTATTTGTAAAGGGTAGATTCCACTCTTTATAGCCTAGATTTACATGTTAGCTGTTATTTTTTTTACTTCTTCTTTTCTTATTTGATCTAGATGTAATATTCAAAATATGATTTTATATTGGGTGGGGAGGACTAGATGTGATTTCTTTCTAGGATGGATAAGCCTGGGATAGTTGGTGTGACGTGGGTGGGAATACCCAGATGATGTTGAAGCAGTTGAATCCTATGATGGAAAGATCTATCGGGATACACATGTTAGTTTTAGGGATGGAACTAAATGAAATGGGTTCAAGCTGGGCTTATCCATTGGTTTGATAATACTATATTCTTTCTTGAAATTTATATGTTTTATGGATGATGATGAGGTTTCTTGTTTTATATGTATTTTTTTCCCCACTCCTTGAGATAGTCGGATGTTCTTGGTTGCATAGTTTCTATTGGTGGTAGATAAGGATGGTTGTAATAGGATACATATATTGGATAATTATTATAATAATTATTAAATAATTATTAAGCATTGGGGTTTATTTTGTTGGAATGAAAATGATGAAAAGATGATACACGAGAGAAACCGTGGACTCGGTTTGGATTATGCCCGAAGGTTATAGACATTACTCTGATGATTAATGTAATTTAATTTTATACAAAATTTTTGGTTAAATAATTAATACTAATTTAATTAATTTAATGAAATGATATAATGAAAATAAGTAATAAATGTAGATATTTAAATGATTGTGTGCTTATATGATATCTAATCTTAAAAATAGAATTTAGGAGTCTGAGCGACATTAGATATAGTTGATCCTGTGACTATGTTATTACCATAGAGTGGTTTTGAGATATATTATAATAATTTATTCTCTAATATTTTATACACTACCCTCCCCATGTTAGTTAGGGAGACTACAATCCAGTGGAATCTGGGAGGGTGTTTTCCCTAACATCCTAATGGGAGGATAGATGGATGAATACCACCTCTAGACTCACCACTTCTCTTAATAGATAATTATGTAGATATACATGGTAGTAAGTTTCCCTCTATATGTGTGTATAGGTATGTGTTGTCTTGTGGTTAATTCATACACATCTATCTCTAGATATATATCCAAATAAGTATTATTGGTATGACAAGTATAGGTTGTAACGGCTTGAGGTATGATACATGATGTATGATGTATGTCACATGTGTTGGGGTGTATTCTTTAATATAATTAGTTACTATATGGATTTTTATATGTAATGACGCAATAACTTAATGCACTTGGTTCATGTTGATATTCCATGTCCATGTGTCTTTGGGTATGATTTTTTTAGAGAGACGACTCAGGATATGTGATGTTGGGGTAGAGTGGATAACTGATGGTGAAGCTAGAGTGGGGTACCCTTGATTTCCTTTTTTGTATAATATGATATCCTATATGCAATACATAGTGATAGCTAATAATGGAGAGGCTTGTATCTTCGTATAACTTTTTTAGGTGACAAATTAGTTTCACAATTGTTCACTATGCTTCAGAAATATTTCATTATCATTTACACAGGAGGATCCTGGGAGGATCCTAATGAGTATACTATTATACTCACCCAATATATACAAAAAATATTTTTTAGATCATCTAGGTATGTTTGAAGATCCGGATGGATATTACTAGCTCATGGTTTTTTCATGATCAATTTATGATTCTCGGTTGCTGTCATCTTTTCATTTTTGGTACTTGTAGTTTTCCTTTTAGTTGTTGTAGTATTAAATGAAATTGAATGTTTTACTTTGGATTTATCTATATATATATATATATATCTGATTAGTATTTGATTGGTATATTTTTCTTATCTTTCTTTTCTTCACATTCTCATATTGGGAAATACCTCTCATATGTATGATTATTATACCCTCAGTGCTAGTCACCAACCATGTTCCCACTAGATGTAGGACTTAGGGAGTCACCATCTCCCTTATCTTATTGCCAACCTAGGAGAGGTACAATTTGTGGGTAGTTGTTCATCATAGAGTGGTATCCAATGTCCAGGATGAGATCTATGATATAGTTTAGGGTTAGGCATAGGTGATGATGCATGTATTGGTAACCATGAGGGAATGGTTGAGAAATGAGTATTTTGGTCCCCCTGTGATCTGATTCATGACCCATTAATTTTAACTATATTACTAAATGAAGTGATACTGGTCACAAGATAGTGACATAGGAATGAGTAATCCTTCATTCATATTTATTCCTTTGTTTGAAATGGGTGGGCCTTGAGATAGGTTAAAATATTTACATTAAAATAAAATAAATAAATAGATAATGTTAATTATTCCATATTCTAGGAATATAATTCCAAAAGTTATTTTTTTTTACATTCATGGATCTATTTTGACACCATAATCATGTTTTCACCGATGATATTTACCAGGATGTTCCAGTAGATCAACACTGAGTGGACGTTGACAACAAAGAAAATTTGATAAGGAAATATTGATAATTTTAGCATTAGAGTCTATGGAAGTGTGAGGTATCCATTATAAATTCAATAAAAAAATCTGTATTGGGGGATGTCGAGATAGATTTCAGTTTTATCCTTGCTTGGAAGAAGAACTGGGTTTTTTTAACTATGACAATGATGTGTGTATTAATGAGGAGGTGCTAGTAATTATTCCTTGGTGATTTTGTGGAGTTTACAGTCTCATGGGAGAAGTTTCAAGACCAGTTTTGAGAAGTTTTTATTTCTTTAATAGTGATCATGGTCAATAACCATGATCTTATTACCCTTAAATAGGGGAGTTCTAGGGCATGAGTGTTCAAGATCCATTTTAGGACCTTTTTTGATATTTTTTAGACCTATTTCTAAATGAGTAGTCCATAGAGAAGAATTTTGAGGTGTCTTTTTATCCATTGATCCAATTCCAAGACAAACGATTTATGATAAGAACGTATCTCTAGGTGATGAAGAGAGATTTAGTTATTTAAAGGATATGATCCCAAATCAGATCATCCTGAGAGGGGAGTCATCATGATTCCTCATGAAGTAGGGCTATGGTACAAGGTTCCTAGTTTCCTTGCAGAAAGAGTTTAAGGTAAATAGGGTGTATGTATCATCCCTGAACATATTTTTTCATAGGGGTGGGGGAACTCTCTGAATAATGTCAAGGATTAGATGAATTTTTTTATTATAGAGCCCACAGTCCTCCGTGATGAGAGTGTCTTTCCTTTTTTTGCAATCAACGTGCTTCTGGTGATACACCTTAGGTTTCTCCATTATGGTAGTTTCAGACAAGGCATCAATAGTAGGGTGTTCCAATTTTTGATCAGTAGAGAGAAGATGGGGTTGGAAGATTGCATCCCCAATATTCTCCATGTCATTAGAGAGAATATTTCAACTATGGAGGTTTTCATGATTGGGGATAAAAAGTATGTGGAGTAGGTTATTCTCAACTTCATTATTTATCATTACTATCACTAAGTGATCTAAACATCCTTCTAGGTAAATATTTCTTTACTTTATACATCAGTTTATCATTTTTTTGATTTATGATTGATACACTCCTTTATATCACTTACACTCTTCCATGATTTAGGGATTGAGTTTGAGAGAGTTCATGTTCACTTGGAAATAAGTATTCTAATTAGAGTTTGATCTTCCTTGTATGAAGTACATAAAGATTGTGAGCTAGCTTAGGGGAACCATAGCCCTTTGGTAGATTTCCTATGTTTATGGATATGACCATATAACATCATACTAGGTAGTGACTGGTTGTATTCAGTGTATGATATCATAGATTTCTTCAGGAGGAAGGTTGTGTTCTATTATATTTATGGATATCCGGTGGTGTTTTTTGGTGAGTGAGACCCTATGATGGGTTAGAGGAATGTTCTTTCCTTATCATTTTTTATGAACATGTTGATGGTGAACTTTTTTGAGGTTCAATATTTATTTTTTCCCAAGTTCATGAAAGAGTACACTGATATCAACCAAGAGAAGGTTATAGAATCACCCCCTTGATGGGAGATAAAGTTTCGGGTCATGAGACAACTAATAATGTATCTTATCTTAATTGATTGATATAGGATGGTTCTTTTTGAGTTGAGAGATATGTGACTACACCCTGATGATATATTTTAGCGAGGTAGTTTTTTGGCCGAGTGTGTCACATCGGGGTGCACCCGTTTTTTTAGTAAAGAAGTCTAATGGTAGATTTCAACATTGCATTCATTATCATAACTTGAACCAAGTGAAAATGAAGAACTATTATCCTCTTTTATGGATTGATGATTTATTCAATTAGATGAATGGATCAAGTTGGTTCTTTAAGACCGATATGCGATCAGGATATCATCATATGTAGGTGAAGGATGAGGATGTTTTAACGAATTATTTTCATTTTTATCATGGGATTTATGAGATCATTGTGATGCTATTCACTATGATGAATTATCTAGCTATTCACATGGGGTTGATGAACATAGTGTTCATAGAATTCATATATATGTTCATGGTGGTATTCGTTGATGACATCATTGTGTACTATGCATTTGAGGAGGATCATATAAGGTATTTTCATGCCATTTTGGGAGTTCATTTCCATGAGCATCTATTAGGTAAGTTGTAAAAGTGTGAGTTATTGGATCATGAGTTCCATTTCATGGGGAATGAAATATCTCAGAAGGGATTAGTTGTAGATCTTTAAAATATATAGGTGGTTGTGTGTTGGGAAGTCCCCTAGACAGTGGAATAGGTGTGTAACTTCTTTATTCTTATAGTGTACTACATGAGGTTCTTCACCAATTTCACTTGGGTGGTGACTCCTCTAATATATTTTATCAGAATGGATCATATTTTCTTATGAAATGGAACATATTAGAAATCTTTTGAGTACCTAAATGTGTAGTTGGTCAACACAGTAGTTCTCTTTTACCATCAGAAGGAGTTTAGTTTGAGGTTTTCTAGAATGTGTCACATTTTTGGCATGGGATGTGTTTGGATGAAGAAGAGATCAGTTATTTCTTATGGGTCTGAGTAGTTACACCCCATGCCCATTACTATGCCACCCATGATCTGGGGTTAGTGGCAGTTGTGATTTCTTGGATGTTGTGGTTACATTACCTCATCGATGATTTTTTTGTTTTTTCCAACCACAAGAGCATGAGATGTGTCTTCCCCCATTGTGACTTAAACTTGCATCAATATCAATGGATGTAATTATTGTAGGACTAAAACATTGAGAATTCATATATACTAGGAGGTACTGACCAGGAAGTCAAATAGTTATTCAATATGTTAATATATTGATTTACTAGAATGATGGAAAAACTATCAAACATTCATCAAGATTTGGGAGAGGTTAGAGGAAAAGGTTGTCTTTTCAAGATTTATATGCAATTATTATTGGTGAAGCAGGTGGAAGAGTCCCAATTAGTGGATTATGAAGTATAGGTATTGAAAAACTGAGTTTTTTTGTGATTCCCTTGATGGTTGGACTGATGATAGATAAAAATGGGTTTTTTCTAGGGAAGGACTGTTGTTTCTTAAATGATTCTTGAGATAGTTCTCTGTGAGTTACACAACTCACCTTTAGTAGAACATCCAAACATGGTAAAGATGTACAATTCTATTAGATGTTATTTTCGATGTCCTGGGTTGAATCCTGAAGTTTTAGTATTTGTTTCTCAACTTTTTGTCTTATAGTAGTTGAAGTGTTACCACTATGTTCTCAATGGGTTTTTTCATCCATTATATATTCCCTAATATAAGTGGGTGGAAATATCAATGGACATTGTTACCTATTCATTGATATCTTAGGGAGGATATGATACTATTTTGGTGATAGTGGATAATTTGAAAAAATATTCCCACTTTATAGTGATCAGTGAGTCGAGATCAGTATATGTTTTTTGGAGGCACTATCAGTAGGAGGTGGTGAGATTCCACCGATTCCATAAGATGTTCATCTCTGACCAGCATCCTGATTTTACCTTCAGGGTGTGGATAAGTTTCCAATATGATTTTGGAATTAAGTTATTCCTTAACACTTCTTATCACTGGCATATGGATAGTTATGAAAAGAAGACCATATTAACTATTGAATAAATGTTATTCTCTAATGTCTAGGATTTTGGAGGTTTATGGATGTGGGACCTTCCCTTGGTTGAATTTTATTACAATAATAGTTTCCACTCCACTATATTCATGGTACTATTTGAATCTTTGTATGAACAACCTTTCTGTTCACCTTTATACAAGGATGGAGTCGGAGAGGCGATAATTATTAGGATAAAACTAGTACAAAATATGTTAGGGATGGTTTAGGTAATTTATGAAAGGATTAGGGTAGTGATGTTTCATTCAAACTCCTATGATAATAAAAGGATGAGACATCTAGAGTTAGATTTTAAATATTACTTGTTCTTAAAGGTGACTCCTCATCGTGGGTACTAATGGTTTTCTCATAAGACTATGCTTTCTCCCTAGTTTTGTTGTTTCTTTTTAGGTGTTTTATCATGTTGGAGCTGTGGCATATCTGATTAAACATCCCCCGTAAATGAGCATAATACATGATGTTTTTATCCTTTCAATACCCCATAGTTATCATTAATAAGACTCTCATGTCATCAATTGGTGTGAGGTTGATGATGATGATGATGAAACCTTTGAGGAATGACCTATTAATATCTAAGACTTCTAGGAGAAGGTGATGTGTGGTCCTTCTATTTACATAGTTCGCATATTGTGGTGTCATGGTGGCATGACGTAGATTACCTAAGAATGTGATTTGTAGATGTGAACTCAACACCCTAAGCTATTGGATATTTATATATTCTATTATAAGACCTTTCTCTTTTAGATGTTGACCTTTCTGTGTTATGATATGGTTCCATCATGTTTCATCTTGGTAACCTTGCTCTAGTTTTAGTGGTATCTCCATAGGAGAGTATGTAGGGTTTAGTTTTTTTTGTTTTCTTGGTTTTCCATTTGTTTCCTAATATGTGGTGGTTGAGCCCCTATGATGGAGAGATCTTTGAGGGGTATCTCCGGTGGTGTTTTTTTTATATATCACATTTTCATTTTATATCTGATATTATTTTAGATTCTAAAGATGAGAATTGTTTGAGAGGAATCTGATGTAAGGGCCCCAGATCAATTTATTATGACCCTACGCATGTTCAAGAAGACCATGGTGTCTGGAGGATACTTAGAACAAGGTTAGAGGCTTTTGAAAACTACAATTTTGGTGCAGAAAGTGATTCATGTCATGATGGTGTAGTTCACAACAAGGGTGGAAACACAATTCATGGTCAGTCTAAATGGATATGTGGATATAATCAACTATGTGGATATCATCTATGCGGACTGATCATCTAAATGTGTGATTGGATACATGTATCCATTTCCCATGTGAGAAACTATCTATTTGACAGATCTGATATGTGGATCTACTATATAGATAAATCAGCTATGTGAATAAACTATGTTAATCAACTATGTGGTTGGATTATCTATGTGAATTGGCTATGTGGATGGATAAACTATGTGGATTGGAAACATGAGTGATCAACTATGTGATTTAGCTACATAGGGAATTTGGCTATTTAGGGAAAATGGTTATGTGGGAAATTCCACAATGTAGGGAATTTTTTATGTATGGAATTCATATACATGGGGATTCAATCTATATTAAGGAAATGACTACATGGGGAATTCAACTACATTTTGATTTTTTCTATGTAGTGCTTCTAGAAATGTGAAATAGCTTACATGGAGTCTTCCACAAGTTTCATTGAAATAACCATGTGATCGTTTCGATGTCTTTGATCCAGGGACTTTAAAGGATAATTTCTCAAGGATAATTATACACTTGATTTTATAATATATATATGAGGTTGTAAAAACATCCTTTCATGTGAAGATTAATGATATATGTAATAATTGGAAATAAATATTTTATGATCTAAAAAATTCAATCATACTATATCTTTTGACTCAAAAAGGAAGGTCCTTCCCTTAATCCCTTCAAAATTTCCCTCTCTCAATATCATAAGTTCTAGGAAATTTCCTTGGGAGTAATGGAACCCTTATATCGGGTGACCAATATTCCCTAATGGTGATCTCATCCTGCACACACCTCCTATTTTGTTGTAGAAAGTTTCGTGAAGCTTATTTCTTCCTAGAATGGTATGTGTAACTTATCTTATTTATTTCTAATAAATCATAAAGTTATAAGGGTTTATAAATTTTTAAAGAAATTAAATTAACCTAAGGATTACTAAACCATATTAATAAAGAAATGGATTATGATCATCTTTCATTGTTTTCTACTGTGATATGGTTTTCCACTTGATATTCAAGATACCATGTGATCTATTCTCTGCTTATGCAGCATGATGTTATGATCATTTTATCATGTTGTTCATGATGGAACATTTTAAAGAATATAAATAAGTAATTGACTGATAAATAATTGGTTGAAAAATTAAGTAGCATGTTTAAGGAATCTGGTTTTTGTTGTAATATGATAATGATCAAATTGATTCTGATGAAATGTTTAATTAAATATTTAATTCCTTTAGTGGATGTAATTCGATAAATAATTTGAAGAGTTTCAATTATTATTGATGAAAATAATTAATGGCATGTTAATAAAATATAATTCCACAAAGTTTGTTGAAACTAGAATGTATTTTGGGAAACAAGTTTAAAAAAAATTGTTTAATTAATTTAGAAGATTTTTATTGCTTGGTGCCTTAGGATACTGAAGTTGGAACCTATGAATATAGAATCAGTTAATTTAAGAATTAATAAAAACTGGTTATTTGATAAATAAATTTTCCAGGGCCTAAGTTTCCTATATGCTTGATAAGGGTAAGTTCATTTTATTTGGAGCTATGAGAGATCATTTATGTTTGAAGGCTAGATTCCTTATTTTAGGGTCTAGATTTCATTTTTGGATGTGATTTTTTTCATGCTATTTTTGTGATTTGATCTAGATGTGAGATTCACTATGCGATGTGATATGGGGTGGGGTCCCGAATGTGATATGATGCTGGGATGGTTGTGCCTGAGTTGATTAATGGGATGTTGGTGGGGAGTCCAGTATGATATAGTAGAAGTTAATAACTATGATGTAGAGATTCATTAGGATATACTTGTGGGTGTTTGGGATGGTACTAATGATGATGGAATGGGTTGAAGAGAGGCTCCCCTGTTGTTGTGATAAAGCTAGATTCCTTCATTAAAAGAATCTATTTGATGGTCACTGTCATTGTTTTCCATTTAATCTACATTCGATTCCACACTTCTTGAGTCAGCTGGATGTTCTTGGTTTTATAGTTCCTCTTTGTGGTAGCTTTGGATGGTTTACCTAGTGTAACATGATTATAAAATGATTCTAATAATTAATAAATAATTCTTAACACATGGGGTTGGAGTTGAAGGAATTAAAATTTAAAAAATATGTTACCCTTGAGAAACCATGGACTCAGTTTAGATTATGTATAGAGGTCTTAAACTTTATTGTGATAATCGATGTAATGTAATGTGGAATAACATTATTGGTTAGTTAATTACTAATAAATTAATTCACAAAAGTAAATGGTAAAAATAAAAGAAGTAATTAATTTAGCTATTTGAAAACGTGTGTGCTTAGAGGAGAAATTTTCGTAGTAGTTTTAGTTGTGATTCTAAGAAACATTTGATACAATTGATTCTAAAACTAGGTTATTCCCATAGTTTGGGATTGAGTAATATTTTATCATGTTTACTATGTGATTTTATATTATACACCACCCATTTCAGTTAGGATAACTAACACCCTCTGAGCTATGGGAGGGTGTTTTCCCCAACAACCCTGTGGGAGGATGGATGGATGACTACCCCGTCTGGACCCACTTTTTTCTCTTTGTAGTTACTTTATATGGTATTAATATTGGTTATTTTACCCATATATATGTGTCTAGTGTGATGTAGTAGCTTGTGGTTATTTAAAAACACATATCTATGGATATAATATCCAAAGTTCTTTTAAAGATACAAAGTTTATAGGATGTGATGGATCAAGGTACCTTACTCCACATGGTAAGGTTGGAATATAATAATATACACAAGACAGTGTGTGAATTGTGTCTTTTAGAAATCTTTAAAAAAATTCCTTTTAATGTTTACTAATGATTATTTAGATAGTAGTGTTTATTTTTTGCAAGAAATTATGAGCACGGGGTAAAATCAAAATATAGAACATAAGTGTTTATTGTGGTTCAGAGCATAAAGATCTCCTAGTGCACTCCACCAATTACTCTCTCTATGAGTTTGGGGTATTTCACCAGTCCGGTCCTCATATCATAAGTAAAATCCATAATTGAGTGCTAGTAGGTGAGACATTTCTAAATAAGGCTAAAATTGAGCCTTCTTGTTCATTAATAGAGAACTGAAAAACCAAAGTTTAGATCAAGATGATGATAATCCACTACAACTGAGTATAAGTAATTAAAAGCCTCAAAAACATATTGGATTTAAAAAAGGGTCCAGATTAAACATCACAATATAAAAAAACTGGTAGAAGAAAGATCTTCTACTTCAGAAAAGTGTTTCTTCATGAAAAAGTAGTTATTAAGGGATCTAGTTTCCATATATCTTCTAAATAAAAACATCAAAAAATAACACTAGTATTATTACAACAAATAATAGATTTAGAATATGTATATCCCCACTATGGCCTCTTCTATATTAAATAGAGTCTGACCAACTATTCTTGTAGATATTTAATAGATCTTCACTATAATGTTGTTTCAATCCCAAAATATGTGTTTCAATATATGGAATAATTTATAACTCATTATTTTTATCATTCTTTCAATCATACACTCATATAAAAAAAATTATATCGATAGAATAAATAAAGCTGAGGGTATGCTTTTTTAATTTTGGATTCAAGAAAATCCCCTAATAAATCATAAGATTTAAAATCCTTGAAATAGATTAGAGTATTAGTAACTTCCCTTAATAATTGGAGATAATTTCTCTACTTAATACAATTCTTGGAATAAATCATAATGATATTTGAGACATTCCAAATTAAGATTTAAATCGGCCTGATGTTCTGCAATGATCGTTGCACTAAACTCTGATAAAATTATAAATTCAAATATTTAGTGATGAATGTTCAAACGTAATTTTCCTTCAAAAAATTAAAACAATACCAAGAATAGGGTTCAACTATGTAGCTTTCATTATCTGAATGTAAGGTTTAAAATTTAAGGTTGATCACCAAAGTAAGGTTGATGATCCATATGTTTTCTTCTCAAAAGTAAGGTTCAATACTTATATAGGGGTTTTAACCATGAATTTTCTCTTTATCAAATGTATGGTTTCATCCAAACATAAGGTTATTTATCCATATGTATCTATCAACATAGGGTAGATTAACCATACACACTGATGCCTCAATATAAGGCTTAATACAAATGCAGGGTTTGTTCCTTACATTACCTTCTTCAACGTACGGTACATACAATGTTTCCAGAACATTTTTAAGAGTATTCCAGACACTTTGAAAAATATTCCACGTGAATAATAAGCTTTAATATAATTCCAAAACAAGGAATATAAATAATATTAATTTTCTAAAATACACTTAAATTAATATCATTAGTAATATAATCAAGGGTATTTTTGGGCATAAAAATCAATATGATTTATAGAGTATCGTTGAAACAATAAATGCCCAAAAATCACCCCCTTTTCGATGATCACGAAACCCATAAAATGAACAACATAATTTATAATGTTTTGAAAAATTAAAAAAAAATAATTTGAAATTTGATATGATAGAATTATTTCAATAAATTTGACAGAATTATTTCAATTGAAAGAAATGTTATGTTTATCTGAATTTCTCCCCCTATTTGTGATATCAAAAAAAGTATAGAAAAATATTTTAAAAAATTTAATTTTTTACATATCATTAAGATAATGATATAAAAATCTATTTAAATAAAAAAACTGGATATTTGGATTTATATATAAACCTAAAAGAATATCAAATAAAGAACTCAAAAAATAAAACATAATAGAATATTGTTGATAAAAAATTTTATAGGTATAAAAATCAGTATGAATAGGAAAAAAGATTAGTCAACTGAAATGGTTTAGGTAAAAAATATTGGTTTTGATTTGGCTCAGTTAAGATTCTATGGATTTTGAGCAACATCAAACATATCTTTTTAAGGATCTGTGTTTCTCTTACAAATCTTAAAGAATCTTCCCTTCAAGGTAATGGGTTGAAATATCTTATTTTCATTTATTTGTGTGTTTTTATATTCTATTTTATTTATATTAGAAAATTTGTTATTTTATATATGTATAAATTCCCTATCGTTTCTTTATTGAGAGAACCACTACTGGATAAATACCCTATACCAACAGTTTGGAACTGTTGGTATAGGCCTCCAAACCGTTGGTATAGGCTATAAAAATGGTTTGGAGAACTGTTTCCAAGTAAGCCATGGGGATAGGTCTATACTAATGGTTTTGAAAACCATTGGTATAAGTAATATGATTAACTATACCAACAGTTCCATAAACCTTTGGTATATGTAATTCAAAAAAAAAGCATTCAGTAGGTTTTGATCCCAGCACCTCTTGTTTGTGATTGAACTACCCAACCACTATCCTAACTTACTTTTGTGAACATAATTTCATAAATATATATATGTTTTATCAAAAGTATTTTAAATTTTGATTTATTTAATGTATGATATAAGAATATTCAATTAAAAATACATGTACCTATACCTATGGTTCTCAAAACCATTGGTATAGGTTCTTTGATTTTGGGACCTATACCACTAGTTTTGGAAAAACCGTTGGTATAGGGGGGACCTATACCAATGGTTTGGCGAAAACTATTGGTATAGGTCCATTATAGAGACCCTATACCAACGGGTTTTCCAAACCATTGGTATAGGTCCACCCTATACCAACGGTTTGTCCAAAACCGTTTGTATAGGTCCATATAAGTACCCTATACCAACGGTTTTGGCCAATCCATTGGTATAGGTCCAAATTAGTGATCTATAACAATGGTTTTCCTAAAACCATTGGTATAGATCATATTTATAGTAGTTTACACTGTTCTCTTTCATTATAATTCCCCCAAAATACATTATAATTCTTGATTTTTCACAAACACATAAAACATTACTATGTTTTGTTAGTGTAAATAATATGTGATTTTATTAGAAACACTATTCCATTATGGATATGAAAAAGTAGATATATGGTTGAACTAGATGCAACTAGTGGTGAAAACACGAAAAAAGGATGGTTGGGTACAACCAAATAATTATTTTGATGTATGAGTACTGGGTCGGAATGAAAACTTGATTTGAACCTTTAGAGTCATATGATTTTTTTTAATTTATTGCATCTTTAAAAAATAATAATTATGAATTTTTAAACCATTTCATTTCTATCCTACAACTGTAAATATATGAATTAAAATTTCAAAAACACCTTAATATTTATATTCTTTTCATATTCCAAATAATTATATTTCCACATTCATCACTTAATACAATTAACTATTTCAACATTATAAATACCTAACTATCCTTTATAGGAGTCAATGGAATAATCCATACTTATTCATTGATTGGGGGAAACTATTTCCATTATTTATAACCATTTTACTTATACAATAATGTCTTTTAAGATAATATTAATTGATAATGTAATGTTACATATTTTTTTTATTATTACATTTTTATCCTATGATTATCTAGTATGTGATGAAATGTGTTTGAATTTTATGTGATTATTGGTACCTTGAATTATATAGTCCCTTAGAAAACTGGTAGGTTCCATGAGACAAGTTAGACTGGGTAATGGGATTGTTCTTACCCTTTATGTATGATTTCTAGGCACATGTCCTTGATGGTATGTTTATGATTGTTGGACTTTTTCTTTCAAATAATTTCCATCGTAATGTTATATGTAACCATTTCTTTCCTTTTTATTTAATGGATTATGTTATACAACATCTATTGTTTATATGTTCGAATTTTATTTCCTATTACATGTTAGATTCTATTATATAATGTCCCTTGTTGAGCATTTGAGATTAACCTTTACTTTTTGTAACATCCCGGACCCAGATTCCATTCTATGGTGACCTGATCCCAGTTGGCCACTTGGCCTCAAATGCATCTCCCCAAAATCCAGAGGCTTCCAACTAGTAGTGAGGGCCTAGTTTAGTTAGTGGAAAGACTATTCCCTCATTACTAGAGTATCACAGTGGAAGTAAAACATAAGATAAATAGCAGAAGCGATATAAAAAATAGTAAATCTAAAGTAATATAGAACATGAATACATATCAATAACCATAAATGTATCATATACAAAATGATTTCCATGGTACATGTATCAAGAAATAATGCCGAATAGTACCTGGCAATACAATACAATACAAGTATCCTAAAAAGAACAAAATATCAAAAAGGTATCCCAACATCACAAGAATTAGCTTGGACTTATGCTCCACTGCTCTAAAACCAAAGTGAAAAACATGTACAAGGGTGATTTCCTCTATTATCACATACAACCATATAATCTATTTGGGACCCTAAGGAGGCCCAAACAGGGTGTGAGATCAACATCGTAGTAGGCAACCACCCATGTCTATACAATTCTAACAACAATTCTACAAAATTGATAGCAAATGTAGACAACCAGTAAGTATGTATGTATGACAATGGGATATGTCTACTATATAAATTAAAACCATAAAACCCTCAAGTATACCTATAAAAGAGAGTCATATACTAATAAGAAAGCTATAAAAAATTAAACCAGGAAGTCACACAGCCACGTCGTACATCCATCTGTATCTTGTAACCCACAACCATGATGTATAGTAAAGTAAAGTATCCCAATACCACACCATATATTGGAGTCAAATATCCCATGATCACACCGTATAGTGAAGAGTAGAATCCCACGGCTACACCGTATAGTGAAAAGAAGACCTCAAGGGAAATATCCAAGGTGTTGGGAGACCAAGGTATCCATATAATAATTATAGACCACAGAGGGTCGGATCCATTGATATTGTCCACGGAATCCCATCGATTCCCAAGGGAATACCTAGTGGAAACATGGCTAAGAACTCATTGGGATACTAGGAGAATGGAAATAGCAGGTACTACACGAGCCCAAGAAAGCTAGATCCAAGGGCTAGTAAGGCCTGATACATCCCACAAAATCATGACCCTTGAGGGAGAGTCCACCTAGGGCATCCACTACTGAAAGTCCAAATCCATTCATTCCAACATTAAATTTAAACATTCAATTTAAACAAACATTCTATGTGATTATTCCCACTCACATCAAGCTGCACAAACCATGAATATACCCCACTCTTACAAACCATTTATCAAAACAAGGATTTGGGCCTACCATCCCATATAAACCATTTAACATTCCATTAGTCATTTCATACCAATATTATCCATTTAAAATACCAAACTATCAAAATAAAAAAGTAATAATGTGATATTTATTATGTAAGAGACAATTCATCTCCTAAACAGGCTTTTAAGCTATCAAGGAATTAACAAGATTCCTCTAACATGGAAAGCACAAGAAAAGACCCCTATGGAGGTTTAAAATGGAATAAATATGTTATTTTATTAAGGTGCACCTCTTGGGTGACATTCGATCATGCAAAGGGTGCCAACGCACAGAAACAGACCTTCAGTTATCTTCACTAGGTCCGACTAAGCCTAGGGAAAGTTGATCACTGAATAAACAGGGCCTCACTAGAATGTACGATGGAAGAAATATCGACTGAATGGACAAAAATCACAAGAAAATAGAAAATATAGTATACATCGCCTCGGTAGTATACAACTCATCTAGTATCATGTCTTGATTCATCTTCATTCAGAAGAAATCTGAAGAACAGATGAAGAATGTGATATTAAGGAATATGAGCCTAAATCCAAATAGTGCAGTCCTTGTTCTAAAGAATCAATAAAGACTAGAAATGAATTGAATACAAACATATGCAGTTCGAACGTGACTTATGGTGATAGAATTATATTTTGGAAGTCTTATTAATATGAAAACCATGTTTAGGGGTTTTTTGTTTCAAAAAATGAGAGTAAAAACATTGTCTATAAAAAAGGTGGCTACTACCTCTATTATAAAAAACCCACTGGGAATGTACACGACGTGTACCTCGAGTACACGATGTGTAATTCCCTTTATTTTTTTCCTGATCCAGACAGGCTACATGTTGTGATGGTCTATTACATGGTGTATAGGCTAAGTATGTGATGTGTACCTGGCCTACAACAATATTAAAGCCAAATTTTCCCCTTCCTTCCAAAAAACAACTGAACCAGACCATGAACCAACTTACCGTCTATGCAAAAAAGGAAAGTAAAAACACTAACCTAAAAAGAAAAATTACATACCTCACGAAAAACTCATGATCATACAATCTTCCACCTTGTACCATTTTATCCCCGAATTTCTCTCTGAAGGGTGGTCAAGATTCGTCTAAAAACAACTCCAACCACTGGTCACGTACACTAGCCTCCATGTCCCATGTCCCATCCTAAAAATGGATGTGCTTCCATAGAACCCATACTAGAGTAACTTACCAGCCAAATAGAAACTTTGTGCTTCTGTTAATGATATGAATTATATTCTATTCAAAGGATGCATCAACCTGAAGATCAACCTACTCGGGCTGAAAAATATGATATGGGTCTGACTGATAGCATCATAGCTTAGATACATAGAAAATGTTGTGCATGGATCGGTACCACTGAGGTAACTATAACCGATAGGAAACTGACCCGAATCTCTCCAAAATATCAAATGGATAGACATTTCTCAATGAGAGTTTTCTCTATCTCCTAATCTAATTTTTTCCAAAACATGGAGAAACATGGATGAAATCCTAACCCCTGACCTCAATACCTAGAGATCATCTGTGGTGATCAACATATGATTTTTGATGGGACTTTGGTGTATCCTTCCACTTCTAAATAATCTAGACCAGATCAGAAGTCTCTTTCATGAGAGACTGCCCCAATAAAGCTTCATCTCCTTCCTCTAACCAGCAGAGAGGAGAATTCCATGGACTACCATATAAATCCTCATAAGGTTCCATTTATATCATTGCCAAATAACTATTATTGTAGGAAAACTCAACTAGGAAATTTCTCTCTCCCAAGAGCCCCCAAAATCTTGGACGCATGCTTACAACCTATCCTCTAGTACCTGTATCATACGCTCTCATTGGCCATCATTTTGAGGGTGTTATAATATGCCTAGAAGCGACTATCTACCTTGTTCCCTAAGAAAAATCTTCTAGTAATGATACATAAAGTGGGAATTCCTATATGAAATGATAGTGTGAAGGACCCCATGAAGTCGTACCAGCTCTCGAACATACGACTTTCCAAGATCATCAACACTGAAGGTATCCTTGATTGGTAAGAAATGTGTGACCGTAGTATTCCTGTCAATGACCACCCACACCACATATTTACCTTGAGGAGACCTCGATAAACTATTCACGAAATCCCTCGTGACATCATCCCATTTCCACTCCAGGATAAGTAACTTCTATAAAATCCTAGCAGATCACTGATGTTGTGCCTTCACTTGATGATAGGTGGAACACCTTATAAAAAAACCATCTACCTCAGACTTTATTCTCGGACACTAGTAATATCGTCGCAAGTCCCAATACATCTTGGTGAACCCGGGATGAACTGCCCAAGATGAAGCATGAAACTCCAACATCATCTCCTCACGTATATCAAATAAAACCCAAACACATCTGTGGATATAAAGGTTCTCATCATATCTTACCATCAAACCTAGAGGAGGGTACTCACCCACCATTCATTCCCATAGAATTAGGCCTTCTTGATCGGATATCTATCTCTTCCTAACTCTATCCAGCAGGGTAGAGGTCACATGTTAATAAGATAGAATAGTCTTCCTTTTTCTGTCACGCACCTCTTGATGCGTCTTAGTAAAAAACACCAAAAGCCGCCACTCACAAATGGATTACTACACTACATGTATCTGAGTTATCCTAATTAGTTCATTGGCCACTGCATTTCCCTTACCAGGCATGTAAAACAGTCAAAGTCAAAGGACTATTGGTACTCCACCCATCTTCAATACATCAAATTTAGATCATGACGTGTAAAGATATACTTCAGGGTTTTTTGGTTTGTGTACACAAAAAAAATCTCTCCTAGTAAATAGTTATTCCAACGACGCTAACACATGAACAACTATAGCTAAGTCAAAATCATGCATACAATAATTCCTCTAACGAGGCATTAGCTGCTGAGACCCATTATCCAAGACTCGATTTCCCTGCATCTGCATTGCCCCCATCACAATATATGAAGAATCATAGTACACCATGTAGCACATGCCCTATCCTAGAATTATTAGGATTGGTTCTGATATCAATCTCCCTTTAATCTCCTAAATGGTTGTATCACAAGATCTTGACAATACAAACTTCACAGCTTTTTTAGTCAAGCCTATCAATGGTGCTTCTAAGTTCCAGAAGTCCTATATAAAACAATTGTAGTATCCAGATAGCCCCAAGAAACTCAGTATGTCAAAATCATTCTTGGGAATTTACTAGGAAACTACATCTCTCACCATCTCGAGGTCTATTGAAACTCCTATCTCTGAGATGATGTGACCCAGTAAGTGAATATGATCCATCAAAAAGTGTAACTTTGTAATCTTAGCATATAACTGATGCTCTCTTAGGATATTCCAAATGATCGTAAAATGGTTGGAATGGTCATGTTAATTGTGGGAATACACCTAGATATCATCCAAAAAACAACCAAAAAAGAATCACATTAAGGGTGGAACACTTAGTTCATCAACTCTATGAAAACCACTAGCACATTAGTGAGATTTAATGACATAACCAGATACTTGTATAACCCATACATACTATGAATAGTAATATGAGGTATGTATGTAGGTATAACATGCACCTGGTAGTTTCCTAACCTCAATTAGATCATTAAGAACACTCGATATCATCTATGCTGATCAAAATTATCATCTATCCTTGCATGTGACATAAGTTTTATATAGTCAGGTGGTTTAGTTTCCAGTAATCGAGGCATAGCCTAAGGGTACCATCCTTCTTCTTCCAAAAAAGGACTGGTGATCCTCACAGAGAGTTACTGGGTCTGATAAACCCCTTCAACTCAAAATCCTATAGCTTCCTCTTGAGATCCTGCAAAGCTATCATAGTCATACTATAAGGGGGAATGGATTCTAGCATAGCACCATGAACTAGCTTGATTAATAACTCCACCTCTCTATCAGGAGGTAAAATAGAAAATTCCTTAGGAAATACATCCCTAAAGTACTTAACCACTATAGGAAAGTCTGTCTAACTCACTCTATAATCATCCAGAAAAAAAACTAGCGATCTGGGTTGTCTTCTCACCCAGACCATAATTCTTGGGTCCATCTCTACTCTCCTAGATATCCCATTCACCCATTTGAATATTCAGTATACCATCTAGTGAAGTGATATTCTCACTCCAGTGATAGAAATCAACGTTTTCTTGATAAGCCAGGAGCCAGTCCATTTTGAGAAGGATGTCAAACCCAATCATCTTGAGGATATAAAGACCCCAGATGAAGTGACACCCTACAAACTCAAAGGGACAGACCATAAAATGGTGTACATGACATGTTCTAACTTCCAATGGTGTGTCTAGCATCAACACTCCCTTAGAAAGTAAAACCACAAGCCCACGGATTTTTACCACTCATGTAGAGAAAATATTGTGGGAGGGACCTGTATCAAAACGAGAAAATGAAATAGTAGAAGCTACTAAGATCGTACCGCTCACTGTATACATCCCATGATCCTTCCCCTATTGGGTATGTTTCATTGCATAAGTTTGGCCTATACCATGGCCTTTTGACACTTCATGACAACCCTGAGATGATCTTCTCTAATGTCTCTAAGAACCCAATGTCTGGCTTCCATGACAATGCCCCCTAGTACCCGGGCCTAACCATCCTACACTCTTATTTCTCCCTTCCTAACATGAAGATGAAGAAGTTTTTCCTGAAAAATTTGTTATAGATAACCCATACCACTCGCTGATGGAGGGAAGATCTTACATAACAACTGCATATTTCCCACATTAACGCTAAATCGACACTCAAATGTGTCACTATTTCATTGATCATTCATATGGACTCACCTACCACACTGATAGAAATACACCATGATGCCTACACACATAGCCTGAATAGCAGCCACATCATGAGGAGCCTCAAAATGATGCTTCCTTCCTCAAGACATAGATCCACTGGGGTGAGAAACAACACACCCATATTTTGTACCCCTAATTACCCTCATGTTTCACTCTATAATCAGTTCCCAATTTACATCCTCAGTGATAGAAGGAAACCTAAATATGTTGAACTAATATTTGATAAAAAGTTGGAGACCTTCCTCGAAGTTTCTTTCTCATGACAGATCATCAATAAGATACAACGACTCAAAACACTATAGATTTTTAAAGCATATCGATTATTCCATAACCATCATAACACCCTACTCTAGATGCATAAAATCAGTAGCATTCTCTACTCGTAGAGTCACATGGTAAAATTAGTCATAGAAGAAGGTTAGGAATTCATCCCAATCCATATTCTGCAACTCATTATTCTAGTTCAAAACATCACACCAGTGATTTGATGCTCTATGTAGCATATATGTCGCTAGATTGATCCTCATATCTGTAGGAATCTCCATATGATCAAAAATTACTAATGTGGTCTCTAGCCACATCTCTGAAGCCTATGGTCTTCCATCCACTAAAAATATAGGAGGATTCTACTACTAGAACAAAAGTTTCATCTCAATCATTATCAAGGATAGTTGTGGTGCTCCCTAGAAAGTCTATATATAACAAAGTAAACCATCACCGAACTATTCCTAAACACATTTTTCTAGAACAACCATAGGTGTTGTAACTAGCACTATAGAAGGATCAACTGGTAGCCTGTGGCCCACCATCTCTAAAGTATGGTAATCGCCACCATTGTAGTGTACCACAGGAGGTCACGGTGGGGGAATGTCTCTACAATTCCAAACACAGCCTCGTGAAATTAAAACATAAAATCACAATGATGAAAGCATAGGATATGTCAAAAACATCTTAAAAATGAAGGCAAACCCACAATATGATCCTAAATCCAGAATTGTATAAATAACAACCATCAAACCACTAGAAACTATGCCTCTTTCCCACTCAAAAGCAGAGTCAAGTTCAAGTCTCTATTTTCCATTTTAGTTTCAATTTCCATTACTCATTTAGTTATTCAAGATATTATACCAAGGGTTTACCAATTTAAAAATCCACGAGGTCCCATAACACCTCATGAACCTAAAACTTGGATCCCATTCAAACCATACATATAACAAGTCCATTCAAAATTTACATTTCACTAGTGTGTAATTTAATAATTCATAAGTTCCCATACTCCTGATGTATTAAATGATGATGTCAAACCATTATCTACTTCACCCAACTAACATAATGACAGGAAAAAAAACAAAAACTATCACAACAACATGCAATATCTAATGCATCCTAGACGGCATGGAATAATGCATGGCACCTGATTCTAACAGATGAATATATGATTCATGAGATAGAACACACTCATACCATTAGTTTGGAACTAATATAGAACCCACAATTGCATCAATAGTAAAAGTAGAAATCAAGTTTTTCACCCAACGGTGAAATCGATACAAAAATAATAGTCAAGATCTAGAAAATAAGAACTCAATTCAATGAAATTTGGATTTTCCCTATACACACGGTAGCTACTCCCAAGAAAAATTTATTACCAAACTCCACTTCCATATATCTCTATCTAATTTAGTCAAACGGTAAATCAAACAAAAAACTAAAACTCCACTGATATGAATTTCTAACGTCCTGGACCCTGGTGCCACCCTATGGTGCCCCAAGCCCGGATGGCCACATGGCCTCAAGAACCTCTCCCCAAATACCAAAGGCCACTGAATAATAGTGAGGACCTAGGTGAATGAGTGGGGATATTATGAACACATTACTAGTGTATCATAGTAGAAGTCAGACATATAATAAATAGAGGAATCAAAATCAAAAGCAGTAAAATGAAAGTATGAAAAACATGAATAAATATCAGAAACTAGAAATGTCTCATATAAAAAATGATATATATGGTTCCCATATCTAGAAATAATCTAGAACAACACATGGAAATGAAATACTATAAAAGTTTCGATAAAGAACAAAAGACAAAAAAGGTATCACAACATCACAATCCTCAGGTTGGTCCTATGTTCCCCTGTTCCAAATCCATAGTCAACAACCTGTACTGGGGATCATTCCCCTATCATCACATACAACCATATAATTTGTTTGTATCCTAATGGATTCCCAAACAGAGTTTGAGATAAGAATTCTAGTAGGCAACCACCTAGGTCTAAACTGTCCTGAAAACAATTCTACGAAAGTGAAAGCAAGATTAAATAACTAGTAAGTAAGTGTCTATGCTGATGGAATAAATCTACTATAGTAAATAAAACCAAATATCCCTCTATAATACCTACAGAAGAGAGTTAGCTCCTAACAAGGAATCTATTACAATGTAAATAAGCAAGTCACATACCCATGAAATACATCCATATATATCTTGTAAACTAGAACCACACTGTATAGAGAAGTCATGTATCCCATGAACACATCCTATAGTGAAGTCAAATATACTTGGGCCACACCATATTGTGAAGAGTAGAACCCCACATCCATGGTGTATAGTGGAAGGATGACCTCAATGGTCAGATCCAAGGATCCATTAGACCAAGGCATCCATGTAATAATTCTAAACAATAGAAGTCCATCTCTAAAAAACTTTTCCAAGGCATCCCATAGTGTCCCATGGGAATCCCTTGAGGAAAATTGGTTAGTCACTCATTGGGGTCCTAGGATCATGACAATATAAAGTCCTACATGATCCCAAGAAATCCAGATCCAAGGGGTAGAAAGGCCCGAGGCATCCCATGGAATCAAGACCCTAGGGGTAAAGTCAACCCAAGGCGTCGACTACCACGTTCCAAATCCATTCATTCAAATATTCAACTTAAAAAAACATTCTTTGTGAGTATACCCATACACATAAACCTTCACTAACAATAATTATACCTACTCATGCAAACCATATATGAAAACAAACATATGGGCCTACCATCCCATATAAACCATTTAACATACCATTAGTCATTTCATATAAGTATACCCACCCATATTATCCATTTAACATGTAAAACTATCAATAAAGTCAAGTAATAACATGATATTCATTAATCAATGAGGCAGTGTATCTCTTAAATATGCTATTTAGGATATAAAGGCATTAACTGGCTTCCTCTAACTAGGAAATCACAAGAAGACACACTTTGGGTGGTTCAAACTGGAATAAACAAGTTATTTACTCAAGTATGAAACCTTAGGTGACCATGAATCATGAAATGGGTGGAAAGGAACCTAAATAGAACCTACGTGTATCCTAACTTGGTCTGATTAAGACTATGACAAACAGCTCGCTAAAAAACTTAGCATCACTGGAATGTCTCATGGATGGTATTTCTTCTAAATGCCTAAAAATCTCCAGAAAAGAATAAATAATGTATAGACCACCAACCTCACCTTGGTATTAGATAACTCGTCCAGTATCAAGTCATGATTCCTCCTGGTTTAGAATATATCTGAAGAACAAATGAAGAAAGTGATTTTAGGGCATATGAGTCTAAATCCAAATAGGGAAATCGTTGTTCTGAATAATCAAGATATACTAAAAAGGAATTAAATAAATAACTATGTGGTTCCAACTTGAATGAAGGAATTCAAATCAGAGTCATGAAGGCTTCTTAATCTGAAAAACTAGTTTAGGGGTGTTTTGGGTTCCAAAAATGAGAGAAAAATATTTTTCCCTAAAAAAGTGTCTAATACCACTTTTATAAAAAAACATTGTGGTAAAGTACCCTATGTGTACCTAAAGTACAATGTAGTAATAACCTTTATTTTTTCTAAAATAGACTGGCTACACTTTGTGATGGGCTAGTACACGACATGTTCTGGAAGTACATGACATCTAGGCCAAGTACACGGTGTTTACCTAGCCTACATCCACCTTCCAGCCTATTTTCTCCCTTCTGTCCTAAGAAAAACCCAATCATCCCATGACCTGCCTTAGGGTCCAAGATAAAAAGGAAAGTAACAATATTAACCCAAAAAGAAAGATCCATACCTCAAGAAAAATCCAAGATCTTACACTTTTGTTTCCCATTTCCATAGGTATTGAAATAGAATTATATGTCTTATTTCCCATATAAATATCACTAAGGAATAGTGATTTATATTAAAATTTGGAAATTTTATCATAATGTAATGTAATATTTATGTATCTGGAATCTCGAGGACAACCGAACTTTAATCATGGGTGTTTAATCTATTATATTATAATTACCATGTAATAAATAACCCCAAAACATTGGGTGAGTAAGGATAGTGGGTTATATTATAACATTCTAATTATTTGGGAATTAATTTTATACGACCATTTCTAAACTCTAAAAGGATGTCTCTATATCCTATTTTCTATGGATAATGTGTCTAATTGTGTAGAGGACATCCCCACTATGCCCAATAAAAATCAAGATATAATTTATTAGATAAAACCAACACATTTTTGAGATTTGTAATTCCAAGGGATATCATTAGTGACTATTTAACCCATTTTTTAATCTTCATTTATAAACACTCATTTACAATTATGTGATAAATCAGAAAGTTTCTGTGAACTACCACCCTAAAAATAATTGTCAATCCATGTAGAAATTAGGGAAATAAATCCAATTAAGAGAAAAATATCAAACAATATATGAATAATTGGTCCAAATTTCTTTTGGGTTACCATTAGGGATATTAATATTCATTTAAAACCATCCAATTAATGTTATTATATTGATTGGTTTATGGATAAACAAGGAATTTTCTAGTTGAAATTGATTACATGTCCTATTGGGATATACAAAATATTAATTTGGAGTATTAGTTAATTGGGGAAAAGGGGAAAATAATCCTTAATGAATGTGAACTATAACCCCATTGTATTTTATATATTAAATAAATTTTATTTCATTAACATATTTATTTACACGCAACAACGATTCTAAAAAGAATTTGATATATTATAGAAATATTATTATTTAATTTTATAATTCATTCTATTACATTGGATTAGAGGGTATGAATATGACTAATAGAAATATGGAAATTTATTTTTTACATATAAACGAAATGAATTCATTGGTTTTAAATTTTTTAGAAATAAAATGAAAGAATTTTAAGGTTAAAAGGAGAGGTTTGTCTAAAAATGGTTTTATAAGAACAATGTTTTTTATCATAACAAATTAAATTAATATATTTTAATTAATTATTTCATTTATTTATTTTTTGATAATATATTCATTTAAATATTTCAAATTTAATCTCATAGTTGTTTTCATGATAATCAATGAATACAACAACAATTTTATGCTTAAAATGCATTTTTCTTAAAATGGTTTTGTTGCATTTTTATAACTTATTTCAAAATGAATTTATAAAATTTATATAAATTAAATATTTTAAAATTGATTCCATATTTTCAGTCTAAATAATTAATATAATATAATATGTTTAACTTAATTAATTTCATTATGAATGGTCATCGAAGAAAAAATTCATTAATGGTGTAAAGGTTAAAAATTGATAATGAGGGGTTAAACTAAAATGTCAATGAATAAAATGTCCTAAAAAGTGTCTAATAACCGTTTTATGAAAATAATTTTGTTATATATTATCCAATATTTTAAATTTAACCGATTTGGATCTACTTTATCATGATTGTGACTTTGTTACATTTTAATATTCTTAATAATTAAAAGCGGGCCACTCTCCTCACTTTTAAAAGTGAACACCCTTTACCCTATTAGTCACAATAATTGATCCATTTATATTGAATAAAACCTCCCTAAATATCTTTTAAACTTCTCTATCCATGTTTTATAGGTGATTAACTTCCTAAAATAGTAAAACGAGGGTCCTTAATCAGAGATTCAGAGGTGGTTTTTCAAACAAGAGCTATATGTTCTTACCCATATTTTTAAAATATCATTTTTCATATGATTCATCAAAATATTTTGTTTCCATACTAAAATAATGAATAAAGTATCATAAATATAATAATTTTCTATTATTATTTTTGGAAAACCATTTTAAACCTACTTTCCATCAAATGTTAAAGGGAAGTATTACTTGTGCAAACATTTATACTACCACCTCCATGTTATGATATGATTCTTTTCCCGTAACCCTATTTCATGATTTATTTTTATGATGAATTTAATGTTTATATATTATATTTTTGGAATAATTTTTATTATGTAATTTTAATATCTTATCTACGTTCATACCATACCATCTATTGGAAAATGATAATGTTGCTTATGGGTATTTGTGGAATAGCACCTCCACGAAGTGATGTGATTGATATTTAATTTCCACATTACATGTATTGTGATAAAGATATATTTAATTAATATTTATTTTATATTTATGATATAATATTTATTCTATAATGTTTAATTATAAATTTCATTTCTTTCATTCCATCCATCGAAAAGTGTAAAAAACACTCATGCGTATGTATGAACAGACGTATCCACAAAGAGATGCAATTCATTTCAACACTGCATTATCTGAATGGTTATAAATGTTTATATTATGAATAAATATGATACTTATGTCATGATTATTATTCTAGAGATTATGAAATCATGACCAAGGATAATATACCAGAACCATTGAATTGAGACATGTATAGAAAAGAGGCAAATGCTCACCCAAATGTCCAATTAATGAATAATTGTTAACCAAATAATAATTGGAAATAATAAAGAAATAATAAAATTTAATTCATGTATAAATATGTTTATGTGATATATTTATAATATATATATATATATAATTCTTGTTTTGAACTCATGTTTTGTAACATGAGACTTGAGGTAAGAGATTTATTTTATAATCTAATTTCATTTCTAGATTGCCTATGCTAAATTTATATTGAGAGAAATTATAAATATATTCTTCTTTAAAACCCATACATTTTCTTCTCCTATGGTACTTATTTTAATTTTCAATTAGTTTTACCATTTTATTGTCTTTAATTCTTAAAATGAATGATAAAATAATCTTATTGAAAACTAAAGTTTTTTCCACTTTGGTCATGAACTTTTTATTTCATGTAAATATTCTCATTAAAATTATTTATATAATGTTTCTAATATTCTAAAATTATTTATTATATTTATTTTTACCTATATTTTAAATTTTATAATTTATTTTAAAAATAATATTCTTTTCCTTTTCCAAACATGATACTTTTTACCAAAGGTGAGAATTATAAAATTATTCTAAAATATATACCACAAATAAAATATCCATCCATCATGACTACTCTTTATTTTGAAAATCAATTTCATATTATATACATTTATTTTATGATAATTTTTTTTCATAATATTCTGTAAATTTTTAGATTTTGAATAGGTTATTTCATAATTAAAGGGTATTTTTATCAAGAAATGTTCCAGTGATCTTTTAAAGGTATTTTTCATTTATGTCAACATCCTTTAGGTATTGTTTTGATTAATTAGGTGTATGATTTCTTGATACCATCCACTTTACTTCTATGTATGTCTTA
Source organism: Viscum album (assembly GCA_963277665.1). Taxonomy (NCBI): domain Eukaryota; kingdom Viridiplantae; phylum Streptophyta; class Magnoliopsida; order Santalales; family Viscaceae; genus Viscum; species Viscum album. The sequence continues at coordinate 1,122,981,020 of OY728120.1, forward strand.
TGAGGTTGATGATTTAAGGAAAATTCAAGGAAACTCATTTCATTCCCACAGGTTAATTATGTTATAATTAAATACTTATAAAACCCATTTCTTTTCCATGGGTTATACTATGGTGAAATGATTTATTAATTATGAAACTCATTTCATTGCCATGGGTTTTGATATGATTAATTTATTAATGTTTTTTGATCTTCTGTGACACAAATATAACATTTTAATTATGTGATGGGTGGGTCCGTTAAGTCCCTCCAATGAATTGGGTAATGGGATATAGATATCTAATGTGATGGTTTAGATGTTAATGGAATTTATTGTGAATATATATTTTAATTTTTGATGTATGAGTATGGATACTTATATCTATTCTCACAATAATATACATGGAAATGATTTTGAATTGGTTAGTTCGTATTTTGATGCATGAGTGTGATTACTTCTTTCTATACTCACAAGATTATGTGTGGACATGATTGAAAATATATATGTTCACAATAATATGATTTACAATTCTTATGATTCCATATTTCCATGTTATCAGTCTTGAATGATTATTACTCCTTTGACACCGTTATTAATCATGCTTTAGAATTTATCTTGATTTCAGAGTTTATGATCAATGTTTGTCTGGTTATGAATCTTTTTTGTTGAGAACATTCATATGATTATATTTTCATACCCTTTTTATCATTTTATGCTCTTATGTTTGATATCTCCCTTGGTTACTCTTATAGAGAATATGGTCTCACATTTCTTATGCTTTTCTTCCCCATGACTTCGTGAAAGTTTCTTTGTATAATACATCTAGAAGTGTAATTGTATGATGTTTTTTACCAAAGATATTTATGAAATTCTTTTTAGAAATATGTTTATTGTATGTCTAGTTTCCAAAGACAGAAATCCCATACAGTACATCAGAATGTATAATTATGATATGTATTGAATATTTATTTAAAATTATGTAATATTAATATATGTTATTCATGGGACACCTAAATTGGTATTTGAGGATGTGTTAGTTATTATCTAGAGTAGATTATATGACAATAGAATCTATGAAATCCTACGTTGAACCAAAAGTGATATAGGATGAACCTAAAATATCATTTGTTGATAATTTTGAAATATTTTTTTCCCAAGACCCAACTTGATCAACACTGTTCAATTATCATATCACACATAAAGTGTTTTATTCATGATCTAAAATTACCATAATAGAGATAATATTTCTACATACTGTATTTAAATCATAATGCCCATAGATTATATTTCTTATAAAATGGTTATAGTAGTTCCAGGTCCATAATGTGAACCTTGAGATACTATGAAATTAATCTTAAAAATATATCATATGGTCCTGGTATATCATTCATTCTAGACACAAACAATTTTAACCTATTAGGTGTTGGGGGATCACAAGCATTGATACTTATTCTCACGAAGTTATCACTTGGAAATATTGTGTTGATGACATAATGAGTACTGAACCACCAACATGAACACTACATTTTTTGAGTTTCATTTGTAGTTCTTTCTATGAACACATGTAATTGTCTTTTAAATTGGGATTTTTATCAGTGTAAACAATTTGATCATGTAATTTGATGCAATGAAACAGATATGGATTTGATGTTTTCATGAGGTATATTGCATTAGGTGAATCATTAGTAATATGAAACGGATTGAATAATTAAGATAAATATTTTTTCTAATGATGGGAAGAGATATATTTGGCCCAGTTGACTGGGATGGTAGTAAATTTACTAAATCCATGGCTATATTAGAATACGGTGAGACTATCCAATAATGTCAATGAATAATAAATCCTGAAAGGATGATGAAAAAAATAGTGAATCCTAATTTATGACACATTCTGAGTCAAAAATATTATACTATGTGGTGTGTGTTCATAGGATGGTTGTCATTGATATGACTACATATTATATCATTTGGAGAATTTATGGTATACTATACTCTACTATTTGTGTGTGAATTACAATCACTGCTATTAAGATAAGATCGTAGAGGGTCACACACTTCGTTTATTCAAAATTCAACCTTATTCGGATGAATTGGAGTTTATGACATGGTGGGCCCAACCATGGGGTCTGAAATTTTTATTAGAATATAAAATCATAAAGGAAAAAATAAATTCATATTTTTCAACTTTATAATAATTATAATTGAATATATTTATTAAATGAATTTATAATTATTAAAGTAAATACATTGAATATAATATATGAATAAATATAATTTTATTATTCTGGGATCATTTAATTTTAGTGGGAATGATAGGTTGAGTAAATAAATCTCCTTTATAATGTAATATACTTTTTTATGACAAGTAATTGATAAACATAAAAATGATATTTATGACCCAGTAAGTTAGTCATAAAATGTCATTTATAGTTTTTGTGGTGAGTAATAAATGTTTGGGGGTTAGGGATCTTTTTTTGGGTAATTTTATTACTCATTATATAAGGAGGAGGTGGAGGCATGCATGGATAGTACTATTAATTTATCATTCATTGAGATAATATCTATCCTATATCTATTTCTAGAGAGTTAATATCTTAATCTAATTAATTTGATCATGTTCTTATACTCGCATCAATGGAACATTGATTTTATGATTCTCGAGACGAAGAAGAATTCATCAGATTACTGCTTTGGAACACATAATTTTTCAATCGATGATCTTTCAAAGTTTCTAAGATCATAAGGATGATATATAGGGGTTAAAATTTGAATCATTCAAGAAACAATATCTATAGATAATTATATTTCAAGCACAATTTCAGATTGAACACGCTGTTCTTCATTTTATTTTTCATACTTAAAATTCATCACGTGATACCCTGAGGCCTTTACTGTGACTATACCATGACAATGAGGACGTTGTTACATCGATCATCAGTGTAAAATTTTAACTACTAGGTTCATAGACTTCAAATTTTTATGTAGATAAATTCAATTGGATTCATAAGGACAAGTGGAAATTTTATTCTTAAAAAAATTATATTTTCATTAAATTTTGAATAGGGAGGCATTACGGTCTCAATAGCGAAAATGGTGGTTTAATTCGATATTTGAAGGCCATGTTGTGGCCATCAATTTTTTAAATCTGATAAAACTCCATTATTGTGGGAATTATTTTATAAAAAAATAGACACACACACACACAGATATATATATATATATATATTATTTTTACTCGCAATATTATGTCAGTGGAAATTTTCAGTTGCATCATGCGTTCTTTCCAAATTATGGCTAAATTTTATTTTCTAGACAATGAATTTTTTTAATCTAACAAAGTATAAAAAACCACCAAAATGTGGAAAATGGAATATAATATATATATATATATATATATAACTTCTCAAGCATAAAATGATTTTGGGTAGATATTTTTAATAAAACAAAAACATAATAAAATATTTACTAAAGGGTGTTTGGTTGGTCAAACATACAGAATTGGGGATTGAATTCATGAAAAAATGGTTTCAAAAGGATAAATGTATAATCTTGGAATAATGGAAAACTAGACAAGAAAATAAAAATAAACCCAGTGAGAAGTGTTGGGATATGACAAAGACAAATAGAGAACACGAATAAAAATGGAGGGCTAACTATCTTCCTTGCGAGACACCACCACACTAGAGTCCACCCCTACTTCATCACCCTATAGTGTGAGTAACCTCAATCAATACAAATATATGTTTCCAGTGATCATTTTCCCATGGTCAATCCTACAATCACTATTGTGTCAACCAAACCCAATCACCGGCCTGCATGCACACTCTCTCACAATAAGATTCACCGCCACACTAACAATAAGTCCCTGTTGTGCATTCTACAGAAAAATTCACTTCATGTTCCATCACTCAAAATATCCAGAACCACCACCCTCACTTTTCTCGACCACTACATACCCCACCAATTCCCTATTAAATGATGACCATCATACAATCCCCATCTGTGTGCTGCCTTCTTCTATGGCCCACTCCCTGTCACCACCATTATCACTAAAAAAATCTTGTTTTAATTACGCTAGAAACCCTACTATAGTCAAGCATTTCAAACCCATCATAGAAAAAACGTGTTAGATAAATCTAAGATAAATAACCTAGAACAGGTTTGGAAGGGTGCTACCCAACCCAAGATTGGTCGGGGTGGGTCCGGTAGGACCATCTAGGCCATATCTGGGCCACACGGGGCCTGAGAAAAAATATTATATATATGTATATATGTATATATATAAATATGTAAATATATTTCAAAATAATTTATATTTATTAAAATATATATTTTACAATTTAAATTGGGACCAAGTGATGATTTTATTTGAATTCGAATTTTTGAAAAAAAAAGTAATTCAAATATAGCACTTGACATAAATTTATTGTAAAAATAATTTTTTATTACATATTTACTTATTCTATGATTGATATTGAGAAAATAATGGCCAAAAAATGTCTGTATTTATTTTATTTAATTATTTATTGTAATTTCATGTGATGTTTGTAATCAATTAATTATTTAGACGATCTAGGAATCATTAGTATTCATTACTACATGTATAAGGGCCTCCACACCTAGATAAAAAATTGTTTATATATATTACATACTCTTGAGACACCTTTTCCTATGTACATGTATTTACGTATAATGATGAAGATGGACTAGGTCATTGTAAGATGTGGAACAAGCTATGAAGAAGTGATATTCAGTATGATATGGTGATACATTGGATTAGGGTTCGATCTACAATAAGATTCAAGACCCGAATATGTTATTATACCTTTTAGGTCATAGTGAATACATTGAGTATAAATGGAACAACAATACCAAATTATCAAGATCAGTTGTGCCTATTATTTAATAAATTCCTTTTTTATTATATTTATAAATAAAAATTATTATGAATTCAAAGAAAATAATAGGCATGAAAACGTATAGATTTAATATTTAATAATGTGTTGGATGTTTTCTTATTTATTTTATATTAAATTGTGAGTGATATCACATAGTTTGTGCATATCATATATAAAATGATTATAAAAACACTAGAGAAATGTTACATCCTTAATGCCTTTTGTAGTTTGAATTTAAACCAAAATTGGTGTACAAGGTTCTTGTTAGCCCTAGTTGAGAGTTCCTGTAACTACTATGGTGTTCTTATGTGATTAATGGGTTTAATGAACTAATTATGGATGAAAATAATTAGACAATGCTAGTTTTTTCATGTTTTGGGGAAAATCATTGAGTAACTCATGTTTATGAAGTTGAGACATCACTTAACATATCATGGTTCCACTAGTTAATGTGTTTGGATAGTCAAATACCTACCTTAAAACTATATGAGTAGTGGCATGGACAAGGATATGACTATGAGGAGAGGTCCCAAGGATCAATTCTACTTGTATTCTCTAGATATCGTGTATTATGAATCTATTAGTGAGGGATACTAGAGTTTGAAATAATAGTGATAGATATTTAATTATTTAATCCATAATGTCATAATGGAAATCATGATGAAACTGAAAATTCACTATATGTTTTAATAGAAAAATCTAAAGTAATACCACCAGTTCAGTTTGATTATTATTATAAAATGAATAAGTCCTAACTAGAATGAGTTTCCAATGAGTAGTACAGGTGCTTTCATGAAGCACTATTACATAGGGAATTCAAGGTTTTGGAGTCTTCAATACCAGTTGACCACCCTTAGGAAGTGATGGTGCTAAAAAAATTATAGGGGAATCACATATGATTCATTTGATTTCTTATGTCACAATTTTATCATTAATTTATTATTTAAGTTGTCGATGCTGCATCATATCTAAGATTATTTTATAGTTTTTCTCATTCCTGAGAAGCTTGTGAGGAGAAAGGAAATAAATACGTGAATAAGGTGATTTTTATACTGGATATGTGTAAATTGAACGATAGATCAGGGAATTTTCAGAAATATCATTGTTATTTAATTTTAACCCAATTAGTATAGTTTCCTTTAATATTAAAAATAATCATTATTGATAAAAAATGTTCAATACCTTTTAGATTATGTTCACTATGAAAATAAAAACCTAAATATAGTTCTATCTTTATATGTCATAGTGAACAATTTGAAAGACAATGAAAAAGGATAATGGATAGTATGAAACTAAAGACACCTTTATAAATTACATCAAAGAAAATAAGGAAGATATTAAACCAGAGGTTATTTTCTTAGCATGCTGTGAAATAAGTCAACCATTGTTTAAATGTTATGAACTGAATAATATAAACTAGTAATTTCATCTAATTCAGGTATATTCATCATTTCAAGTAATTTTTCCACTTGGGAATTACATACAACATTCCTAAAACACATGTGAAATCAAATACAGTAACCATGTTGGAAAATAAATATTAAGAGAAGTAAGGTGTGTATCACAAGTGGCTGAGAAAGGGTGATTCCTAAGTCAATTGAGAGAAGCACACAAATTCTAATTACCTAGTAAATTGTTTTAGTATAACATTTATTGAGTATAACAAAAACATTTATATCTTGTGTACATTATACAAAAGGATGAATTATTCAATTTTTGTAATGAATGTTATTTATAGTATCTAATACATAACTAATAGTTTAGTTATGCATGAATCATTGGAAAATCACTAATTAATATACATGTAAGACTAAGATACCCCATTAAGGAAAGATAAAACTTTGTCCAGTGAAATTAAATGTCGTCTTGAAGGATATACCCAATATGGTATTTAGAATCACTTAATCTAAATTCCTTAGGTATTATGGATATATTGACACATATGGTTTTGTAAAATAAAAATTTTAACAATAATGGTATGCCACAAAAAAATAAAAATTTAAATAACAAGAGAGCATAGACTATTCCAATGATAAGGTTGTGGTAAATATACTTCATAATATTTCCCTAGGAGATTTATGGAATGGAAAAGTGTATTATGGATGGTTAGAAAAAATGATTTTCTTTAAGCCTCTGTAGCGAATAATATCTTGACCAAACATTCACTAATTTCTGAATTATAGTATGGAGTAGTTCCTAAACATAAATTACCTTATACATATCAATGTTATGATGTTGTAATGGTGGATTGATTTTTATCATTACACGAAAACATTGATATTAAAAATGTAGTGTTGATTAATTCCAAAACTCACATTTCCTTATGCACATCAGATGTACAATGTATGTAAAAGGAGAATCAATGTTGAGACTCATATCCATTGCATAAACTTCTATTATTTTTCATGTCATGCATAACAAATAATAGTGTTATACCATAACTATATGCAAACCATAATGAAAAATGGATATCATATGAGTTACAGTTTGATATAAATTCATTATTTCATAACAACTTGGGTTTGGATACAAAGTGATTATTATGGATATAAAAAAAATTCATCAAGAAAAACACAATGTTCATCTAATGTAATTAATCTAAAGTGTTCTCTCGATACTACAGAAATACCAACGATATAAAAGTTGTTGTCAAGTTCTATACTACACATCTATAAAAGGGTTCACATATCTAATTGAGATAGTGGGATTATGATTAACATTTATTTTTTCAAAGATGAAGCTGTACAAATATTTGACATGGAAGATGTTTAAAAATAGATAGTAGAACATGAATGCTTTAGAGAAACATACTTTATAAGAAGGATAAACCATAGTAATGGTTTTCTATTCACCACATCCTGTAATACATTATTCCTTGATTGTAATGAGTTAGATATGTATAAAGTAATTTGAAACAAGATAACACTGATAAGATAAATTTAAACTAAGTAATTCATTCCATTTATCAATGTAAAAATATACTATTTTGAATATTGTGATACATATTCAAGTGAAACTATACATGGGTGGTTCAAACAATGTACCACTAAGGCTAGATTGGTAATAACAAGTTTTTATGCCTAAATTCAATATAATTTTACTTGTCATAGACACTTTCCAGGAACCTTAAATTTGGAATTGGGTTACTAGACCCAAAATCATGGAAGGAATATACATGGCACATCCAGAAAGGGATGGTGACACAAAAAAGTCCCAATAATGGGTTCAAATGTAAAGACCCAAAAATTTTGTGGAGTGTTTTTTCTTAAATACATGGGATTTTTACAAGTGTGTGAAATTTTACAGTGCTTGATTCCGAGGCCGGTGTGCCCGGAATCATTTTCTGAATTTTTGTTCGGGTACCTTCAGTAAACGTATGAGAGATATTTTATATCTATTGAACCAGTTCTTGTAATTGAAAACCGAGGGCACCGTTGAACTCGCAGCGCCGATATTCGCTTAAGAAGACTTTCACATCGATGGCAGATAGTTGAGAATAAAATTTAGTTTTCGTATTTTTATAAAAAAATAAATTAAAGTGTTCAACACTTTAATTTATTCTAGGCTACCATGTGTGTGATGGCTGGTATTTGGAACCTCCCCATAGGATTTGGTGGTGGTACCGCCACACCCTAACCTCCATTGAGAGGTTATAGTGGGGGGGGGGGGGTCCACCTGAGCATAACCTCCCACAAGAGGATTAAAAGAGTTGGGGACCACCTGAGGATGAAACCACTCAACTCTCCCTCATTAATTAGGGAGAGCCTCCCGACTACTCTAGTTTTAATTATGTCAATGCTCGTGTATTAATTTGGTGGAGCCGGGTTATTAATGAGTCCAATTCAAATTTTGTGCCATCAAAATTAATAGGATTATCACTCTATTATTTTGATGGAATATCCTTTTGTTGGAACTTTGGGAGAGAAAGAACACTTGGAGAACTTAATCTTCCAACAAAGAACACCCCTCTCCAATCAAGAACAATGGAAATATTCCTCCTTCTTCAACTGGGAAAAAGGAGAGAGATTCGTCCTTGAAGAATGACTACGACATCGTCCCAGACTTCTTTATCTTTTTTCAGACATCAATAGAACAACATTCACTTTTCGCGACTTTGTCATTGATCGACAATATAAGGTAGGGGATTTGAGTTTATTTTTTTCTCGTTCTCCGTTATTCAATCTTGGGTGATGATTTTTTTTCCTATTGATATCACCATAACGTGGGGGCTCGGGCCGCACGAACATAGCCTGACCCTCCCCCTTCATTTTCCACGCTTGTTGACGATGGAGGCAGTGCAACAGCGCCGACGGAAGAGTGAACCACTGTGGAGCAACAATAGTCGGTGATGAGCAGACCGTGAAGAAACTGGTGGTGCAAGGCTGCCAGGTGGCCGAAATGGCACGACACCGCCGTGCCACGCGGATGAGAGGGCACAACGCCGTCACCCCGCGTGGAGGAGAAGGGGGGAGGGGCGGAAGGGCGCAGCTTCATCGTGCCGCACGGAGGAGGAGAGCTGCAGCCAGGGCAGGCCGACGCGGAGTGGCACGGTGCCATCACGTCACGCGGAGAAGTAGTGTCGCGGCCAGGGTGGCCCATGACAGAGGAACAGGAGAGGCCGACGACGGTCGGCCGACGGTGGTGCGGAGCGGCTGGCCGCTCGGCCATCCGAGATAAGCGGGACCCCGCTAGGTCCCGTGTGAGCTGGAATGGTGCCACCTTGTGCTGGTTTGGTTCCACCCGAACTGTTCAACCATTTGGGATTCCAGGGGGTGTGCGCCACCCCCAGGACGTGGCTAGGGGGCCCCCATAGGGCGCCACCGACCGCTAGCCGGCCAGGCCACATGGGCCTCCAGCGGGCTATGCAGGCCGCCAGTAGGCCACACGGGCTGCCAGCCTAGACACATGGGCTGCCGGGGTGCCCCCTTGGGCCGGTTCAGAATCGTGGATAGGGTCGAACCCATGGATTGGGTCAGACCCGCGACCGGGTCAGACACCAGTCCGAACCCGTTTGACCCGAGTACACCTTTTTGCGTATATCATGCGCTACAGGTGTCCGATCAACGAACCTTCTAGGGTGATGAGAAGATTAGAGCGAGATGGTTATTTTGGAATACCCCACTTGAGGGTTGTAAATAGTTGGGGTATGGTTGGGTTGGTTTGAACCAAAAATACAACCGGGCTCCTGGAACAGAAATTCCAATAACTCACAAACCGGGCGTCCGATTGATGCACCGTCTGTTGCGGTGAGACCCCTATGAGAAGGCAGACCATTGAAATACTTATACATGGGACTTCATGACATTTGAAGTATCTACCAGCATCTCATGGAGCAGATCCTCCTGGAGACGAGCGAGTGGAGTATGGAGACCTAGTAGCTGGCTGATACCTGAAAACTGCTGACCTTTGACTCAGAGTGTTTCGACTAGCCTAGTGGGGTGTGCCTCTGTGTGACATGGCATACCCATAGTGGGGAGGGCCACTGTATGACACGGCAGACCCACGATACTCGACAGGAGGAGTATCTTTGTAGGCTACGAGGGGGAGCGACTCTGTGTGATGCGGCGGACCCACAGTGGGTAGTGCCTCTGTGTGACGCAATAGACCCACGATACTCGACAAGAGGAGTACCACAATAGTCCAGGATAGTGTGAAGAACCTCTGTGTGACACGGAAGGCCCACCGTACTCTATAGAGGAAGAGTACATCAGCAGTCGAGGTTTAGACAGTTTTATTGGGAGTGTTACATGTTACCACCCCTAGAATAAAATACTAATCTTGAGCTAGGTCAATGACTTTTGTGTTTTCCTCATGATTGAGATGGGTTACTAGATAACTTAGGTATATGTATGGGCATATACATAAGTAATGGTTATCCTTTGAATCCATACATTGTGGTTTATCCTTGTTGGATTTAGTGAGACCTTGAGGGTATCGGGGTCCCTACTGAGTATCGTTATACTCACCCCTAGATTAGTTATTCCCACACCTCGTTGTGTTGGTTTCAGATGATGTAAAATGCTGACTGAGGCAGAGAGTAGCAGGACTAGATGGTACCCGGAGGTGGACCACTCGGTGTGACAGTACATGGAGGAGACAGACGGACGAGAGTACTGAGGAGGACATATGTACCTACCCTTCAGGTAGGAACCCTAGAGGATGACCCAGTATATAGCATCCCACCTTTTTATCACATAAACTTTCATTACATTATACAAAACCAAGGATCTTTAAGGTTTAGTGTCTTGGAAACCAGGAAATTAAAACATGAAAACATAAAACATCCTTCTTAAACACTTGAAAGGCTTCTTATTATGTTCATCCTAGGTTCATTACTGTATCTCATAACCTGGGGACAATCATCAAAAGAAAGGGTGAGCAGAAGGCCCAGTAAGCTAAACAAAGGGAAACATTTAACATGTGAACTTGAGATACATAAAGAATATCATGAAAAAGAACTTTAAGGCATGAGAAAGAAATCATGAGACATATCATAATAAAAATAATGTAATTCATAACTTGAAGATGTGGCTACAAAATTTAATATTGACAATCATTTCCATTTCACAAAGGTCCATCCCCAAGGTGTCATTAAAAATTACCAAGGTTATTCACCAAGGTGTCGTTAAAAATGGTCATATCTAGATATTAAGTCTTTACCCGATGCATTGGAGCGCTATAAGGGCGCACCCTTAAATTTGTCTTTATTATCATGTGAGCCACATATATCATAATCAATAATTTCATAAACAACCCATATAGAATAAAATAAGTGGGTTTCATTTCACAATCATAACGTTTTAAAAACTACTTTAAAGACATGATCTTAATGTCACTTTAAACCCACGGAAAGGGAAAGTGGGTATCATGTATGTAAATCCCAGAATATAGAATAGAATATTTTGGTATATATGTGAATAACCATTTAGAAGAAAGGTCTTTGAGTATTAACTTAACACAATAAATTAATTTGAGAATAAGAGAGAGACATTTTGAGACGGAAATTCTGCAGCATAACGACTATGTTAAGAGGTTTTAGAAAACATTGAAAACTAATGGGACATGGGTCACCCACTCATAAATGATCCATAAAATAGTAGGGGAACAGAATATAAAGGATTTAAGAACATGGTATTGGAATTTTAAAGATATACCATATGAAATGAAGAACATGAAAGGAAGACAAAAATAAGATTTCTCTTATTAAAATTTGGCAGCCTAACGACGTCACTTAAAAATCAAAAAAAAAGAATTGATGAGCTCAAATAGGGTCTCTAATCATATGAAAATAAAAGATCATTATGATAGATATATAGATAATATCCCAACATAATAAAAAGGAACTCAAAAGACTTGACATGATAGTAGCACTTTGAAAAATGAGAAAGTTGAACGAATCCCTTAAACATTCTGTAGCTTAATGGTGTCACCTAAACTTCAACAAAAATGAATTAACGAGATAAAATAGGGTATCTCATCATATGAAAATAAAAATATTAGTGTGATAGATTTTGAGATCATACCCCAACATAAGAAAAAGGAACTCTAAATACTTGACATTAAAGTAGAACTTTGAATAATGAGAAAAGTGAATGAATCCCTTAAAAATTCGGCAGCCTAACAGCGTCACCTAAACTTCAACAAAAATGAATTGAAAAGATAAAATAGGGTATCTCATCATATGAAAATAAAATATCAGTATGATAGATATATATATCATACCCCAACTTAATAAAAAAAACTCGAAAGACTTGACATGAATGTAGAACTTTGAAAAATGAAAAGGTGAACGAATCCTCTAAAAATTCGGCAGCCTAACGACGTCATCTAAACTTCAACAAAAAATGAATTGATGAGATCAAATAGGGAATATCATAATATGAACATAAAAGATCAGTATTATAGATATAGAGATCATAACCCAACATAATAAAAATTAACTCTAAAGACTTGACATGAAAGTAGAACTTTGAAAAATGAGAAAGGTGAACGAATCCCTTAAAATTTTGGCAGCTTAACAGCGCCACTTAAACTTCAACAAAAATGAATTTATTGGATAAAATATGGTATCTAATCATATGAAAATAAAATATCAGTATAATAGATATAGTGACCATACCCCAAGATAATAAAAAGGAACTCCAAAGACTTGACATGAAAGTAGAACTTTGAAAAATGAGAAAGGTGAACGAATCCCTTAAAATTTCGACAGCCTAACGGTGCCACATAAACTTTCTTAAAATTAATTGATGAGAGAAATAGGGGTTCTCTAATCATATGAACATAAAAAGGTAAGTAAGAGGAATATATAAAAGAACATTCTCCAACATAAGAGCATGGCGCATAAAAGAAATGACATAAAAGAGATTACTTGAAAAGAAAGAGAGAGGTAGGATCCCTTACCTTAAACGTAACTCTTAAAACTCGAAGGTTGGGATCTTGAGGGATTGGGGGCACCTTTGGAGGACTCCTTGGGAGGTAAGGAGACCAGATCATTTTTGGGGGAGAGTTGGGAGTGAAAAATAAAGGAGTAAAGGGTGGGTATTTATAGGGAATGTGAGGGGACAAGGCATTAATGGCTAAGGGACACCTCACAAGTGGTTTTCTCAAAACCATGGGATCTCCTATGGTATTTCCCATGGAGTTAGGACACATGGGTCCACTACACAATAATTCATCACCTTTGGTCGGCAAACACTTAAAATATCTCATGAAATCATCATGACACAGTTATGATGTCGTTAAACATAACGAAACCCTAAAACTGTATTTTTACTATTCACTAAAAATTCAACTTTCTCAGAAAAATCCCAAAATTTCACCTTAACCAAATATCAATGCTCTGATTTCAAAAATGAACTCCATTTTTCAAAAATAATTTTCTAAAAAATTTTAATTTAATTTTTAAATAAACACACTATTCACCGAAAATTCATTTTTTTCAGAAAAATCCCCAAAAATTACCTTAACATAATATCGATGCTCTGAGTTCAAAAATAAAGTCCATTTTATAAAAATAATTTTCTTAATATTTGTAATTTAATTTTTAATTAAAAACACTATTCACTCGAAAAAACTAATACTTGACAAACAATTTATGAAACCGTTATTTAACCATTTTATTGAATCACGTTACTTAATCAAGGTGCCTAGATTATATTAATACTTTCTTTAAGTGAGATTAATAATAAATTTGGTCACATTACAAATCCTAAACATTAAATAACTATTCATAATTTACTATTCATCAAAAATTAATTTGATCTTATTAGATTCTAAATTTCATACCGAACATAATTGTAGAAGACCATTTTTTAAAAATCATTACACATTTTTAATTATTTTTGGTTAACATAAACATTTTTAAAATATCCTTTTTCTAAAATTCATAAAAAATATGCATACTATATTTATCCGGATATTTGAAAATTCACAGACTTCACCTTAAGAAGAGAACACAATTTTATTTATAAAAAAGCATTACACAAGGTAGTTATAGTCTCGTTACATATCCCCTTATAACACCATCATAGGACCTAAGAGTAAGGTGTCCTAGGGTGATAGATTCTTGGGGTGGCTCGGCCAACATTGCACGAGCAGTAATTTCTATCAGTTTGAACTTCCCGCGAAGGTGATTCCGTTCTAGCTTCACACGATGAAGTTCGTCTTGGGTTTGGTCCAGAGCAATGCCTAGTGGTGCTACCTCCTTCCCAAGTTCCGTTAGATGGGATTCAATTTGGCCCGAGACTACTGGATGAGGCCATCAAATCGTCTTTCTATATTAATTAATCAATATCACTTGTATTTAGAGATAGTAATCGAAACGTTTAGTTTCCAGCGGTCATATTGACTAACGATCATATAACAGTCAAAACCCAATGGTCTAATTTTAATTGTACTCATGTTATCAAATGAAATAGTTTTGTTGAGTATAAAAAATAAAATAACACACAAAATTAGGAAACAAGATTTATTCAAAATTTCGGGTCGTTACACAGTAGCTGATTTACTTTTATTCAGTTGTACTTACTTTCAGTTGTACTTGTACTTTCTAGTTGGGCTTGTATTTCTGGCCCCTTTTACTTTCCATCACTTCTTTTTCATACAGTTTTACTTCATGTTTTTCTTCCAGTTGTGTACTTTGTTGTGTGTGTTTTAGTTTATAAAGGAAATGCCTTCCCAGTTTAGGTATTTATGCATTTGGTGCTAGTCTCCAGCCCTTGGCCTATGGAAGGCGGGCTTGGGATAGACATGATACGGTCCTCGAGGGACGGGTCATGAAAAATTGGTATCAGAGGAGTCAGTTCTACCACATAACATAGAACTCTAATGTTTCTTTTCTATTAAGCAATAGTGTTAAGGGCACTAAGTGTGGTTTTGAGTTAAGGGAGTCCAGTGTTGGTGTGGGTGGCTGACGTATCCATACACTAGGACCCTGACTATTGATTTCTGACTTAGTGCATGAAAACATTGATTCCGAGCGTGTCTTTAAATGTTTTATTAAGTCAGCTCAACTATGTCATCTCACCAGGTATAATCTTTTGACCGCGTCACATATGTTTCTTTCAGGATGCCTCCCCGTAGAGCCCTGAGAGTCATACGCTCTGATAGCCCACCGAGCGATGATGCCTCGGTGTATGGCCCTTTACCAGTGAAGTCACCAGCAGTACCACATTCCGTTGGGCCACCGATGCCACTATCCCCAGAAGCAGACAATCCACGCCTCTTGAGCGCTTTGCATGAGTTCCAACGCCAGAGGCCACCCAGGTTCTGGGGAGAGATGGACCCACATGCAGCTGAGGATTGGCTGGAGGAAGTGTTGAGAGTCTTCAGGATAGTAGGGATACCAGTAGACTTCATGGTGATCCTTGCTTCAAGTCTTCTTCAGGAAGAAACAGGAAGATGGTGGATCTTCATACTCTAGGTGCATGACGAGGTGATACTACTCTGGATAGACTTTGAGAGCCTATTCCTGTTGGTGTTTGTCCCAGCCAATGTTCATACGGTGTAGATATAAGATCTACTTCATCTGCAGTATGGAAGCATGACAGTAGAACAGTACTCAAAAAGCTTCAACGACCTCTTGTGCTACACCACAAATATGGTGCGAGATCCATTCTTCAGGCCCCTGACCTTTGATTAGGGGATCAAGAGAGAGATCATGGCATCAATGATCTCCCTCAGCATCCCGACACAAGCAGGGGTGTTAGGGAGAGCCCTCATAGTGGAGTGTTTCCTCACTGAGCAGTCACTAATAGCGAGACCCACTTTTAGTCGACATGCAGTGGAGTCTTCTGCAGCTGGCAGTAGAAAGATGACGTAAAGTTCCATGAGGACCAGACCCATGGGTGGGAAACTACAGGACTCATGATCTGTTGTGTGGGGCACCTGGGGTAGTGACTTACCAGCTGAAGAAGGCATTGTTACTCATGCGACGGGCAGGGTCACATGGCTCGTGACTGTCCGACCCACCATTCAGATGATCAGTAGATAGTTGAGGGACATCCCAGGAAGAGGCATATGTGTGATTGAGGTCGTCCGCAGGGAGCAGGTGGATGTGGCAGTGGAGCTGGTCGTGCAGTTGGTGGTGGAAAATGTTTTGAGGTGTTAGAACCACCACCACCAGGAGGTCCACCCCGACCGCTGGGAGGAGTTGGACAGGGGAGAGCTCAGCTTCAGGTAACTGAGGTATTCGACCATGGTGCTTCAGAGATGATTCAAGGTACGATCTATGTTTACTCCACCTTAGCTGTAGTTCTTATAGACACAGGTTCCAATCATTCTTTCATAGCCACTACGCTCGTTTGGAGCTCGGAGATTCCATCAGAGCCGTTGGCTCGATCCTTACAGCTAGAGAGTCCTACGGGAGTGGGCTCAATGATTAATCCCTGGTTCCAGTAGTTTGAGATTACTCTATGAGGCGAGAGATTTGGCTGGGATCTCATCGTAGCGGCATCAAGGCCTTACGACGTCGTCTTGGGTATGGAATGGTTATCTACCATCCATGCTCAGATCGACTGTATTAGAAAAAAGTGCGATGTTTCCATATAGGTGGGACCAGGTTCACCTTCACCAGTGAGAAGGGAGCCTTTTTAGCATAGGAAAAACTTACTCAGAAGACGGTGCAGTCGATCACTCACCAGTTGCCTTACCTTACCCTCAGAACAGTTGATGTGGATAGTTCGACATATCCTGTAGTGGTGGACCATTACATGGATGTTTTCCCTGACGATGTCCCATGACTACCTCCTCGCAGAGAGGTGGATTTCTATATTGACTTGTACCCTGGGATAACATCTATATCTACTCCAGCATATCGGATGGCTTCCGCTAAGCTTCGTGAGTTGGGGTACAGCTGGAGGACTTGCAGGGGAAGAGATTCATCTGGCCCAATGTTTCTCCCTGGGCAGCCCCGATTCTTTTCTCCAAGTAGGCAGACGGGAGCATGATGCTTTGTGTCACCTACCGTCACCTGAACCAGGTGACCATAAAGAACAAGTGCCCACTCTCGAGGATTGATGACCTATTTGACCAGCTGAAGGGAACACATTGCTTCTCAAAGATAGTGCTCATATCATGCTATCACTAGCTCAGATTTTGAGATGAGGATGTGCAGAAGATGACTATTAGGTGTTGATATGACCACTATGAGTTCTAGGGTATGCCCTTCAGCGTAACCAATGCTCCAGCAGTGTTCATGAGTCTCATGAACAAGATCTTCCACCCATACCTTGATCCCTTTGTCATGGTTTTCATCGATGACATTTTGTTCTACTCAACTACTGAGGAGGATCATTCCAAACATTTGCAGGTAGTACTGGATACACTCTGAGAGAACCAGCTTTATGGTAAGCTCTTGATGTTCCACTTTGGGATTCTAAAAGCTCACTTCTTGGGACACGTCATCTTGGAGGCTGGAGTGGCAGTGGATTCAGTGAAGATCGAGGTTGTACTTGCTTGGGAGCCACCGAGGAGTGTGACGGAGGTATGTAGTTTCTTGGGATTGGCTGGATACTATCGGAGATTCATTCCAGACTTCTCCATAGTTGCAGAAACACTATCAGCCTCGATGAAGAATGGGCAACCCTTCGTGTGGTTGGAGAGATGCCAGCAGAGCATTTAGGAGATGAGGTAGAGGATTACTAGTGGCCCCAAGTTGAGGATTCCATAGGAAGGCATAGGGTACGTAATTTAATGCGACGCATCAGGGACCGGACTTGGGTGTGTTCTGATGAAGGAGTGAGAAATGATCACATGTGGTTCTCGACAGTTGAGACAACATGAGCAGAACCACACTACCCATGACCTAGAGTTAGTAGCAGTGGTCTTCGTCTTGAAGATGTGGTGACACTATATGATGGGCGATCATTTTACCTTATACTCCGATCCCATGATTCTCAGGTATATCTTATATCATAAGGACCTGAACCTGAGATAGCGCCGATGGCTTGAGTTCCTCCAGGACTATGACTTCGAGATAATATATACTGCTGGGAAGGGGAATGTTGTTGTGGATGCTCTCAACAGGAGATCCGGTAAATAGTTGCTAAGAGAGGAAACAAAGTAGTTGGATGCTGTACAGATATCCTTAGTGGATAGAGACAAAGAATCATTCCTATAGTCTCTTACAGTCACATCTCTACTTATTCGGTGAGTTAGGGATGCACAATGTAGAGACACTGAATATGAGATGCAAAGTGCACAGATATCCACAGTTCATGCACCTGATGGATTTTTAGTTGGTGGGGAGAACGTCATTCTCTAGAGAGGACGTACTATGGTGCCAGTGTAACTTCAGGAGGAAGTGTTGAGGGAGTTTCACATGTCCCCTCTAGTGGTACATCCAGGAGTGGAAAAGATGTATTAGGGCCTCAAATGGCAGCACTGATGGCTAGGTATAAAGAAGGCGGTAGCATAGTTTTCTCTTGATGCCTCACTTGTCAGAAAGTGAAGGTGGAGCACCAAGTACCAGCAGTCTTGGAACAACCCTTAGAGGTCCCCAAGTTGGTGTTGGATGGGATATCCATGGACATCGCGATGGGTCTTCCATGTACATCCAAGAGTCATGATTCGATATGGGTGATCATTGACCAACTCACCAAGTCGGACCACTTCCTACCGATTAGAGAGCAGGGATCAGTAGAGATCTTGGTATGCCTCTATGTGCAGGAGATTGTGCGTTTACATGGAGTACCATATTCGTTTGTCTCCAACCATGATGCATGGTTTAATTCATAACTATGCAAGGGGTTGAAGGAGGATTTTGGGACGCAACATCTCTTGAGCACCTCCTTCCATCCTCAGACAGATAGTCAGACTAAGTGGACCATTCAGACCCTCAAGGACATGCTCTGATCCTATGTCCTCAACTTTGGTCTTAGCTAGGAGGATCACATACCGTTGGTAGTGTTTTCCTATAACAACAGGTATCACTCCACCCTCGGTATGGCACATTTTGAGGAATTGTATGGTCGAACATGCAGATCACCACTCTATAGGACAGACCCAGGCGAGTCAGCACTAGTGGGACCAGAGATGGTATGCACTACCACTAAGAAGGTACAGATCATCCCGTAGTGGATGAAGACTACAAAGAGTAGATAGAAGTCGTATGCTGATAAGAGGTGGCGACCTATGGAGTTAGAGGATGGCGACCACATCTTTCTACGGGTCTCACCTCGATGAGGTCTACGGATATTTGGCCAAGGCGGAAAGTTATCTCCGAGACTCATCAGACCTTTCCAGGTTCTTAGCAGAGTAAGTAAGGTGGCTTTCCGCTTAGATCTTCCACCTCCATTGCACCGGGTGCACCACCTGTTCCATATATCTCAGTTGAGGAGATATGTGAATGACCATTACTAGGACATCGACCATGGAGAACTAAATTTCGATGATGGGGAAGAATTCACGGAGGTTCTAGTGGAGATTTAGGATCGATAGGAGAGGGTCCTATGTGGATAGTTGATACCTCTAGTGCGCGTTTTCTGGTAGAATGAGATCCTCCAGGAGAGAACATGGGAGCGGGAGGTTCAGATGCGTGCTTAGTACACCCATTTGTTCCCATAGTTCTAGTTGTAGCTTACTAGGATGTAAAGCCCTGAGGTGGGGAGAATGTAAAGACCTGGAAATTCCATGGAAATTCATATCTTAAATACATGGGACCTTTATGAGTCTGCGAAATTTTACGGTGCTTGATTCCGAGGGCCGGTGTGCTTGGAATCAATTTTTGATGTTTTGTTAGGGTACGTTCAGTAAACGTATGAGAGAGATTTTATAAATTTTGAACCATTTCTTGGAATTAAAAACCGAGGGAACCTTTGAACTTTCAGCACAAGTATTTTCTTAAGAAGGCTTTGACCTCGATGGAAGATGGTCGAGAATAAAATTTATTTTTCGGATTTTTATAAAAAAATAAGTTAAAGTGTTCAACACTTTAATTTATTCTAGCTGCTATGTGTGTGTTGGTTGGTAGTTGAAAACTCCCCATAAGAGTTGGTGGTGGGACCTCTACACCCTAACCTCCCATGAGAGGTTATGGTGGTGGGACCCACCCGAGAATAACTTCCCACGAGAGGATTAAAAGTGATGGGGACCACCCGATGATGAAACCTCTCAACTCTCCCTCATTAATGAGGGAGAGCCTCTTGAATCCTCTAGTTTTAATTATGCCAACACTCATGTATTAATTTGGTGGAGCCGAGTAATTAATGAGTCCAATTCAAATTTTGTGCAAAAAAAATTTAATGGATTCTCACTCTATTATTTTGTTGGCATATCCTTTTGTTGGAACTTTGGGAGAGGAAGAACACTTAGTGAACTTCATCTTCCAACAAAGAATGCCCCTCTCCAATGAAGAACGACATACATCTTCTTCCTTCCTGAACCGAGACAAAGGAGAGAGCGCCATCCATGAAGAATGTCGACGACGCCGTCCTGGACTTCTTCTTCTTCTTTCCGACATCAACGGAACGACATTCGCTTTCCGTGACTCGGTCAACGATCGAAAATACGAGGTAGGGGATTTGAGTTGATTTTGTTCCCATTCTATGTCATTCATTCATGGGTGATTATTTTTTTCCGATTGATTTCACTATAAAATGGGGGATTAGGCCACATGAACATAGCGCGAACCTCCCCCTTCGTTTTCCTCGCTTGTTGATGATGGCAGCGGTGCAATAGTGTCGCCGAAAGAGTGAACCGCGGCAGAGCAACGACGGCCGGCGACGGTCCAGCCGTGAAGAAACCGGTAGTGCAAGGATGTCGGGTCATCAAAAGGATGCAGAACCACCGTGCCTCGGGGAAGAGAGGGCACAATGCCTTTTCTCTGCAAAGAGGATAAGGGGGATGAGGCCAGGGCGGTCCGTCGTGGAAGGGTGCAACGCCATCACGCCGCGCGGAGGAAGGGTGCCTCGACCAAGGCAGGCCGCGACAGAGGGGCGCGACACCGTCGGGCCGTTTAGAGAAGTAGAGCCACAACCAGGGTGGGCCACAACCGAGGAACAAGAGTGGCCGGTGACGGCCAGACACTAGCGGTGCGAAGCGGCTGGCCGCTCGGCAAGCCGGGAGAATCGGAACCCCGCTGGGTCCTGCGTGAGCTGGACCGGCGCCACCTAGATCCATTTCGGTTCCACCCGAATGGTTAACCCATTTGGGATTCTAGGGGGTGCACGCCTCCCCCCTGGGAGTGGCTAGGGTGGACCCCAAAGGGCGCTGCTAGCCGCTTGCCGGCCAGGCCACACGAGCTGCCATCCAGGCCACATGGGCTGCCGGGCTGCCCCCTCGGGCAGGGCCACCCCCTCGGGCTGTGCCACACCCTCGTTCTGGGCCACTCCCTCAGGTCGGGCCGACCCCTCAAGCTGGGCCACCCTCATTCCAGGCCGCCCCTGCGGACCGGGTCGGACCCACAGACTGGGTCAGACACCCGTCAGAACCCGTTTGACCTGAATACACCTTTTTGCCCATAACTTGGGCTACAAGTGTCCGATCGACGAACTGTCTATGGAGACAGGAAGAATAGAGTGATACAATTATTTTGGAATGCCCCAATTTTGGTTTGGAGATTGTTTGGGTATAGTCGGTTTGGATTGAACCTAAAATACAACCGGTCCCCTAGAACGGAAATGCCAATATCTCTCGGACTGGGCGTCCGATTGACGCACCATCTATTGCAGTGATACCCCTATGATGAGGCAGACCATTGAGATACTTATACATGGGACTTAGTGAAGGTTGGAGTATCAAGCTGTAGCTTGTGGAGAAAATCCCCTGGGAGACGAGCGAGTGGAGTATGGAGACCTAGTAGCTGGCTGATACCTGACGACTGCTGACCTTTCGACTCGGAGTGTTTCGACTAGCCCAGTGGGGTGCGCCTATGTGTGACATGGAAGACCCACAGTGGGGAGAACCTCTGTGTGATGCGACAGACCCATGGTACTCGACAGGAGGAGTATCTTAGTAGGATACTAGTGGGAGCGCCTCTGTGTGACGCGACCGATCCACAGTGGGGAGCACCTCTGTGTGACGCATCAAACCCACGGTATTCGACAGGAGGAGTACCACAACAGTCCAAGATAGTGGGAAGCTCCCCTATGTGACGTGGTAGGCCCAAAATACTCTATAGAGGAAGAGTACCCCAGCAGCTGAGGTTTCGACAGTTTGACTGGGAGTGTTATAGGTTACCACCCCTAGAATAAAATTCTTCTCTTGAGTTGAGTCACTAAATTTTGTGTTTTCCTCATGATTGAGATGGGTTACTATATTACTTAGGTATATGTATGTGAATATAACTAAGTAATTGTTATCTGTTGAATCCATACTTTTTGGTTTATCCTTTTTGGATTTTGTGAGACCTTGTGGGTCTTAGGGTCCCTACTAAGTGTCGTTATACTCACCCCTGCACCGGCTATGCCCACTCCTCATTGTGTTGGATGCAGACAACAGATAGCGCTAACTAAGGCAGAGAGTATCAGGACTGGACGGTACCCAGAGGTGGACCACTCAGTGTGGAGGTACACGGAGGAGACGGACGGACAAGAGTACTGAGGAGGCCATCTGTACCTACCCTTCAGGTAGGAACCCCAGAGGACGACGCAATAGCTTCTTTACTTTCCTTTAGTTGTACTTGCTTTTAGTTGTACATGTACTTTCCTATTGGGATTGTATTTACATCCCCTTTTTACTTTCCATCTATTCTTTTGTATACAGTTTTACTTAGTGTTTTACTTCCAGTTGTGTACTCTGTTGTGTGTGTTTCAGTTTTTAAATGAAATGGCTTCCTAGTTTAGGGATTTACGCCTTTGGTGCTAGTCACCATCCCCTGGACCATGGAAGGCGGTATTGGGGTATTCACGATACGGGCCCCGGGGGACGGGTCGTGACATCAATTGACTGAAATCCAGTTTTGGATTGAAGTTAGAAACATGATCATGCAATATTCATTTGTAATGACTTAAAGTAGAAACCTAACTTCTAAGGAATAAAAATGTCCAAATATAGATCTAATAGCTACATAGAACCTATCAATAGTACATATACTGACAAGGCATTGAATAAAACATGTTGGAATAATTTTAGATAGAATAATTCCAATGTCACATTTCATAAGTTTCTCCATAAAGACATGCATGGGGAATATTATGAGATTAAAGAGTTGAGAGTAGAATTCTATATTCTTATATGATCGATCAATCACATATTACATGCTATGTACTATAAATTATGTTTTTAATATATACATTCTAGAAGGAAAATATTATTAGTATCTCAGAGAACAACACAAGAAGAATATAGAACAATCCAGTTGTAATTGAGAGTGTATAATTGATATGTACCTAGAAATTGGAGAGGTAGGGGAACTAGTTAGGAGAGGAAAAAATGATTTCATTTAAACAATATAATAAATTATTGTATTTAGTTTAAGGTAACAAAAAAATGAATCTCATTCAACACCATGGTATCCATGTTTAAAAATACCAAGTGTATTGCAGATTTCAAGGAAACAAAAGAAACAATCTACAATACACAACGATTTTTCTATTTCATGGAATCATACCTAGTAGGTAAAGTTTCATCATAATATAAATTATAATAATTCTAATACTAGTAAAAATCATGATTTCATGTTTTGAATGTTCATAAAAGACCTATATTAAAGGAAAATATGTATTGTGGATTCTTACTCAAATAGGTGAAGTCACTGATTCAAAAATAGCCTCACAACTGAGTCATGGTAGAACCATGAATAAATACTTAACTCTACAGAAACATGATCTTATAATTTTATATTTAATAAGGAATGTTAACAAGTTGGATGTTGTGCAAGTGGGAGTGTTGTAATAATAGTTTCCCTAAATCCAACTTGAATAGTAATTTTAGATTACCATATCCTGCATATATTTGGTTATTACTGATATAAACATACCTTTATTGTGTTCATATTTATTTCAAACTATTCAAATGTTAATACTGATAGATTATATTTCATATCAAGGTTATCACAGTTCCCAGTCTATTATAATAACCTCACTATACTATGAAATTAATTTTAAACAAATCTCCTAGGGTCTAGATATATCATTCCAGCTGGACAAAGATGATGTCTGACTATTAGGTGTTGGGGGCATCATAAGCCTTGATAATTCTTCTCATGATGTTCTCAAATGGTGATCTCAAGTATATGAGATCATGATGACTGATCCTCAAATAGGACTGCCACATGTTTCTGCTATCATTGGTAGTTTCTATCTATGAACCCATGTGATGGTATTCTGAATTGATATTTTGATCAGTGTTTACCATATGATAACTTACCTCGATGAAAGGAAAAAACTATAGTATTGATGTTATAGTGAGGAAGATTGTGTTGGTTGCATTATTATTAGTATGAAATTGATTTAAAAATCAATATTTTTTTAATTATTGGAAGTGTTATCCCGGGCCCAGTTGATCAGGTTAGTAGTAACATTAATAAACCCATGGACATGGTAGAAGAAGGTAATTCCATATAGTAAGGTTAATACATAATAAATCAAGAATGTATGATGACTCAAAATGTGCATCCTTATTTATGAGATACCGTGAGACAAAAAGATTATATTATAAGGTGTGGTTTCATTATAATTTTATCATTTCTATGACTAATCCTTATCTCTTTAGGGGATTTTATTGGTTTCTAGACTCCACTCCTGGTCTCTAAAAGGTATTCACTTCCATTGAGAGAAGGGAGTATAGAGTCACACACATAATGTATTCAAAACGTATCCCTATTTTAAGGAATATTAGTTTAGGTCATGGTGAGATACACCATAGGGTCTGAGACATTTACTAGAATATACAATATCTATTGAATAAATAAACTCATATTATTAGATTTTTGAATAATTATTGTTGGGTTTATTTATTAATTGTATTGACATGTATTAGTGAAAATACGATTAAATAGTATATGACTGAATATTATTTTAGAATTAAAAGTTTATTAAATTTTAGTAGGAATGATGTGTTGAGTTAATGAATCCCTTTTATCATGTAATATATTAATTATAATAAAGGTGATAAAAATATAAATTATATTTATGAATCCATAAGTTACTCATAATGTCATATGTAGTGAGTAATAATTGTTAGGGTGCCGGGGAGCCTTTTTTGGGCAATTTTATTATTCACTTTTAAGGAGGATGAGTCATACATGGATAAAAATATGGATTTCTCATTCATTGAAAGAATCTATATCCTCTATCACTTACTATAGAGATAAGTTATCGACATATTTAATTAGATAAAATTCTTCTTCTTCCAATGATGTAACTTCAATGTAGTAACTGTCATGATGTCAAAGGAATCATTAGCTCAACACACTAGCACCCTGATTGTGATGATCGATGATATTATAAGATTTTCATGTGTGAGTGGATGATCAATTGAGGTTATAATTCATATTCATCAATCAAAAATCATCAGTGATAAGAAGATGTTGAGTATTAATTTAAATTAAATGCGGTATTTTTTGTTTTATTTTTTGTACTAAAAATTTATCACATAAGTCCCTTAGGCCTTTATCGAGGCTATGCTTAACTATTGATGACATAGTTATATAGCCTTTTAATGAATAATTTTACATCCTTGACCCCCTGAATTTCATTGTGAACCAAGATACCATGAGATACAAGGATTCATTGACTTCTATATCGATGATTTTTTTATGATTTATGACACAGTTTATTTTCTCAATACTTATGTGAATAATTTTTTTAGACACTGACTAAAACTACAAGGTTTATAGATAACAATGAATATGAAAAGACAATAAATGACCATCCTCCTGAGAAAACAAATGGAATTGGTGCTGGGATATAATATATTATTTCTATATTCACTCAACACTCTGAATATATTAGTAGTATCAAAGACCATGTTGAGATTTTAGATACACAAAGGAGGGAGAAACCTTCCATTTAGTCCTTTAGGAAACAGAACCCACCTATATTCTATGGGTGTTATGATCCATTGGTTTCTATGAAATGGATCAATGTGATAGAATATATATTTCTCATTCTTTAGTGGTCAGACCCTGAGAAATTTATCTTATAAGGCTATAATTTGAAAGGATAATCTGATAAATAGGGGAATCTTATCACAAACATAAGGAAAAAGGAAGAAAAACTCCATTGAATGGGACGATTTTAAGAGGATAATTATCAATTAATACTTTCCTTGGAATCTTCGTACCAAGATACCAAGGGAATTTTTAGAGATGAAACATAATTATGATGAAACCATTGATACCTATTAATAAAATAAATACTAGATTGAAGGTACACATCTATATTAATAATCCTCTCTATGAGAAAAAATTATTGATTCTTTAGTATCCTGAAACCAAGCCTTCAAAAGGTTTAATCCATAATAGAATTTTCTAACTATAAATAAATAATTTAATGTTTTATGAGTGTACAATTAGAGAGTTGGATCTCTAACTATTATTATAGTTTTAGTGAAAATAGGTGGAAAATAGAGATTCATGGATTCTTGAATGGTAATTTTCATTAAGGAAAGAAATTTAGACCAGTTACATGCCAATAATATATGGGAAAATACTCAAGAAATTTTATGAAAGATTCTAAGAAATTATACAATTATAGAAAGTCTAGACATAGATCATGAGATTTTCATTGGGGGTGAAAATAATGAAAAAAATATACATGAATAATGATTCAACCAATCAAATTAAATGATTCAGATGCAGGGGGAATAAGAATTAGGCCAATAAATTCCAAAATCCAACAGAAAATGAGGATGGTAGGTCTCAATGACACCTATGTAAATGTATAAAGAGAGGATTTTCTATCACAAATAAAGTGGTTCAGGATAATGATGTGGTGAAATGAAAACTTTCCATACACTCTAGAACTGGAGATATCTTATTTTTTTGGATCTACTTACTTTATTCAAACTGTAATATTTTTAACAATATCACATCACCTCCTCAATGTTTATAAGTTGAGTTGACTAATGAATATCTTAATGTAATGATAATCACATCACATGTTTATAACTTTGATTCTATAGATGATTGTGGGATGGTGATTCCTATAAATATTTTTATTCTCCCTCTATATGAATTTTATATTTTATTGGGAATGTATTAGATTACTTTATAGAAATATGATATCAATTACTAAAGAAGGGGAGGATTATTAGATATTCTAAATAAACCATTGATTTTATATTAGTGTGAGGTTTAACATGAACTTACATTTCGAATTACTTCTTTGTATGGGCCCTATTACCTATTCACAAGGTATATTTATAACAAATTATTGTAGAGAAACTTAATATTTATGATATTCCTATCACCATAGAATATGATGGTGTCTTTTCTAATGAATTTACTAGTCCACCCAGGAATCATGAATTTGATTTTTCAATAGAATTCATACATGGTGATAGACCTATTTCAGATACACCATATAGAATAACCCCAATTGAGTTGCTATAATTAGTGAAGAAACTCCAATATAATATTGATAAAATATTAATACTCTTAAGTGTGTTTCCATGTGGTGAAAATCTTATTTTTTTTAAGAATAAATATGGTTCAATACATATTTACATTGATATATAGATCTTTATAAGATAAATTTAAAGAACAAGTATCATTTTACATGTATATATGATTTGTCTGATCAACTATGTAGAGCACAATAATTTTACAAGATTTACCTTTATTCAAGATATCATTTATTTAGTGTCAAGATAGAGGATATATTTATGAAAAGCTTCCATATAAGGTATAATTATTATAAATTTATAGTAATTCCATTTTAACTTACCATCGCCCCTAATAACTTCATAGATCTAATGAATAGAGTCTTTATGGATTACCTTGAATAGTTTATAGAAGTCTTAATAGATGATATTATTATATAATAAAATTTCATGGATGATCATTAAGATCATTTGGATATTGTATTGAATACCTTGAGAAAGTAGATGTTATAAGAAAACATTAAAAGGTGTGAATTTTGGATATAGAAGGATTTATTCATAGGTTATATAATCTCATGCGAGGGTATATTAAAGGATCCAAGTGTAGAGGAAGTGATTTAATGTAATTTCCAACTCGAATTATTATTTTTAATTTATGAATAATTGTTGTTCTAGATGATGAATGAAATCAAGAGAAAAAGAATTCATAGATTAGTTTACTAGATTGAATTCCAAAACAATAAGAGGTGAATCAACACATATAATTTATAATTCATTTATAAGTAGATGTAGAATTACCAGAACATGTATTTATTTCTTAATTGATGCTATGATCATATCGATATCACAACACATTCATTTTAATGAATTATCCAAGTACAGAATACCTCTTATAGTGATCCACATGTGAGCCAAAATATATGAACACCACTATATTGTATTTGGATTCTAGAATAGTTAAACATGATCCTTTATGTCATTCATGGTTAATCATAGAATAATTATCTCTGATGATGAATAATTTACCATATTCTCTCAACGGCTTGAGAGAAGTGGATGAGAGAGAACCCTCTAGTTCTCTAGAACCCTATCCAGGGATTGAGAGATATTCTCTTTATACTATGTGAACAATAAGTTTATTTATGAATTTAAATAATTATATATTTATAATGGTAGGTCAAGGGTTTTACACATTCACACAATCCCCTGTCTAATTATTTAATTATTAGTTGACCCCATGTCTAGTAATAATGATAAAAATATCATAATTATTCAACTGACATGTGTACAACTTAAAAATAATTTTTATAATTTATAATCATACCATTAAACTCATTATACATATCTTATTTTATATTTATCTAACCTTGAGTACTGATTATTTATGTAATAAATAAATGAAATTATATTATTCATTGATCAATATAATAGATATTCTAATTAGAAATCCTTATAAATAAATAAATAATTATTATTATTTAACTTACTTATTATTTTGAATTACTTTATATTCCAAGATAAAAATTTACCAATTGTGAAAAAATATCAAACCAAAAAGAAGGAATAATATTTATCCTAACATTTTAAACTAGACATTGAATTTAACTGAGACTATAGATACACTTAGTTTTTGACCCTCAAGTCCTCATTCTCTGTGGAAATAGGCAAAGACACCTAATGTCTAAGGAGAGAATCTAGAAACATGCCAAAGAATCCATAGAGAAGTAAGTTAATGTTGAAATAGAATAAATCCTCCTATGAATTATTAATGAGAAATATAATCCATTTATCATAATATATCATATCCTATAGGTTTCATACTAGTATCCTCGACACATGTTCATGATATATCATTCATTGACTTTATAGACATGAAATTATCCACTGAACATCATGGCCATGTATTTATCTGGATAGTTACTCTAAAATAAATGGTCCTAATAAATCATATTCTATCCAGGAAAATAATGGATAAATCCCTTCTTTCATTATCCATTAATAAAATATCACTCATTATGCACCAAACAGATTGTACTTCACCATGAATATATTTTATCATGGTTTTAATCAACACATCAATGTACACAAATTATGATATTAATTATTGAAAATATTAATGTCTTTGAATCAATACACATTTCTGCATATAAGGACATCCAATAACCCATGAAATGTGGATTTCATACTATTGGGTTAGTTCTGATAACTTCTTTTATTGGATATCACCAAGGGAGAATATCTGAATAAGGTGTTTGAATATCTATGAGCCTTTTATGCCTGATAGCTGTTATCTTCTATGTCCCGTCAGAAAATACCATCCAACCATATAAAAAGGGTTTAACGAATACTATCATAAAATCTAATGTATCTCATCATACTGGTGAATTTATATATAATTTGAACACATCATGTATCCTTCAGACAATATCACATACTGTGTCATGCAAAGTAATACTGATGAAGTCATAAGAACCTTCATTAACATTCATGAAAATGAATAAATTTCATCATTTATTACATATTAGTTGGTTCTAGGGAACTAAAACCATTAGAATCCCCCACTATCTACCACGAACAATTAACAATCTTCATCCCACTAGTTATCACATGGTAGTAATGTCTCTATTATAGTCCATTCATCAAGGGGTACACCACATTTTCATTCATGGAAACTCTACCCACCGTAACTTCACCTTATTGAGAAAAATCCATCAAAAGACAAAAATTCCTACTATATTCAATTTATATTGGTATCAACTTAGAAACTTGGAAAGAGACACCGTTTTAGTGTAATCACAATAAATTGTGTTTGGTTCTTGACCGATAGGAACTACATAAAGATCATGGAAATAGTTGTGAATCCAAATTGCTTCCTTAGATGCATTAGGAGCTGCAATATACTCAATTTTTTTATAAAATCTCTAAAAACTAACTAATTTGAACTCTTCTATCTCAACGATCTTACATTGAGAAAAAAAGGAAGATCTTAAATTTGACTTAAGATCATTTTCATCTTTCTAAAATATACAATCTATATAACCCCAGAAAATTATCTCTTTATCTCCTTTATACACTAGAAATATATACATAGTTTACCTTAGATAATAAGGATAATCTTAATTGGATTCCATTTATTTTCACTTAGATCATCTTGATATCAACCAACCATGATCAATGTTTAGGCGAAATAATGCCTTTTAAATAACATGGCATAAAAGATATATCTTATCATTGAAGCATATTAGATCTTATTAATTATCTTTATTTTCTATTGTGCATGAGGAAACATATTCATGGAAATATTTATACCATGTGATTCCATAACTAATGTCATATTGGATTTTTATATTAGGAAACTATTTAGTATTTGGTCAGTGTATATACTTTCACATAGTTCAATTAGCTTTTTTGATCTATCACATATGATCTTGATCCCAAGAATATAGGATAATTCACCAAAATACTTCATGGAGAAGCACTTTCCCTCCATTTATTCACCTATTTTAAGGATGATATCTTATTTCCAATGGGAAATATTTCATCCACATATAATACCATGAAAATAACCAACCTACCACTAAACTGATTATCAACACATTGCTCATATTCATTAATAGTGAAACCAAATTCTTTTATATATTTATTGAATATAATTATTTATGATATTGATACTTCTTTTAATCCATAAATGGATATCTACATTTTTCATACACATTTTAAATTTCATGGAGCCACAAAAAATTTTGGTTTTGTTTTCTACACGACTTTTTGAAGGTTCAAGTTAATGGAAGTAGTTTTTACATCCATCTTCGAAATTTCATTATCATGGAAAGATTATATGGAACGTATAATTTAGATGTATTTAAATATGGAATTTGGAGAAAATTTTACATTACAGTCAATAAATTATTGTTATTTAAACCCTTTATCCACTAGTAATTCCTTATTGATATTGACGTAACATTCCATTTCCAACATTCTCTTTAATACCCATTTTCACTCAAAGAACATTATGCCTTCTAGTGGATCAACAAGAACAAAAATATGTTTTTAATACAAGGAATACATATTATAATTCATTGACTGTTTCCATGTTGTAGTTTATGAGTTATATATTACCTCATTGTAGTATAAGGGATCATTATTGTCTAGTAGTAATGGGTCACCATCTTCTATGAATATAAAATCATATATTTTTGGTTCTTTAACCTCTCTAGTGATCCTATAGAGTTATTGAGTTTTATGAATAAATTATTCCAAAGGGCCCTTTGGAATCTATTTTTGGACCAACTATTGTGTATAATGAGAATCAATTTCATTGAGTTTAATCTTTCTCCCACTCTCCTTGTTTAAGATGAATTCTCTCTCAAGTAATAGAACATACCTCGAAACTATAAATATTTTATTGGATGGATTATATAGGTAGTATTACATCATTTTCATAGTGTAACCTATGAATATACACTTCATTACCTATGGTGACAATTTATTTCTCAAGGTAGCCTTAAAAACACTTCACACCCTCATGAATGAAAACATGATAAAACATGTTTCTTTGAACTCCATAACTCATAGGGAATATCATTTACTTCTTTAATTGGAACTCAGTTTAGTATATATTATATAGTGTGTAATTATTACCCCAAAATTGATATTGGAAAACTTATGTGTCTTATCACTTACCTTATAATGTCTAGTATGGTATGATTCTTCCATTTACTAACAATATTTCATTGTAATGTAAAAGGAGGAGTGAGTTGAGATAAAATCTGATACTCTTGTTGAATGTCTATAAATGATTGGTTTAGATATTCTCCACCTTGATCTGAACAAATTATATTTATCTTCATAGAAATATGATTTTAAACTTCATTGTTGAACACATTAAACATATAAAAGGATTATGACTTATACCATATCATGTTGATGTAGTCATACCTACTCATGTCATTTATAAAATTCATAAAGGAAGAGAATATACCAATAAATACTACATGAAACAGCCTATACAAATCAGTGTGTACCATGTATTGGAGACATGTTTCTGTTTCCCCCTGACCTACAAATGGTAGAGTAGTCCTATTTAATAGTAAAGCAGAAAGACAAAAATCAAGTAATTTAAGCTTAAAATAGTCTATGTAACAATCTTGATACATCTTTCTCAAATGATTCTCATTTATACGAGTAAGAAAAAAATTCCAAAACTATATGTAAAATGAGTTTTATGAATCTAATTCATTATCAATTTACAAGATTTAGTTTTTTTAATTAAATATACAAATACCAATATTCATATATTCCATCTCATAAAATATGTTTTCTTTATAAAATTTGTTTCTCTTCTTAATAAAGATGAAAATAAATCCATCAATATATACGCAAGAAAGAAAACAATTTTCCTATTAAAATAGCACACATAATAAAAGTTCATTAAAACCAAAATCTTTCATTTTGGAAATGTGATGTGGTAGTACCCAATGGATATAATCTACAACCTCACTTCAATAAAAACAAAGGGGCCCACGTCACCTATGAAACCTTCCAAAATATACTTGGTTCTTATATTTGGATGAAAATGAGAGCACCACATGAAGTATCTAATAACCAAATTATTGATATAGAAATATTACTCTAAAAAAGAACACAAAAATATTCTCAATTCATATTTATCTGGGTTTAGTTTCTCTTATAGAGTCTATTAATTCCATATTTCAAACACACTCCATCCTTCTACATTTCTTATCATTAGATATTATTATTATTGAAAGGGTGGTGCTACAGAGCCTTAGAAATTGAATATTCTTCAGAAAATTTTCCTCATTCATACATTTATTATTCACAACAAGGAATGTAGGTTTATCATTCCCCAATGTCTTTAACAATATAAGTAATGTGAGTAAGATATCCCAAAAAAGTCATCCCACTATTTCTCATATTATAATTCACAATAAAACTATATAAGGTTTTAGGTAGTGAAGAAAGAATGAGATCTATGCAGAACTAATCAGTGATATTGAACCCTAAGATTTCAAATCATTATATATAGACAATAATATTGACTATATAAGTTCTTGATAACACCAACTCTATAATCTTTCACATGAATAGTGTAGTGATGATCTCATATCTCTCTTGTTTCTCCTTCTTTTGATAAAAGTCATAAAGTAAAAAAATTAAACTATATGAATCCATATCCATGTATTAATTTAGAATATCAGTGGGTAAAGAGGATATCAAGAGACAATATACATCCATTGTGTCATATATATATATTTAATGTACGAAGATACTTTTTTCCCCGTATCCTCTTTTTAATGTGACTCAGTATATGGGGTTTCAAGCATGTACAATTTCCATTTATGGTTTATTATAATGTGTAATAACCGATACCATTCCTAAAAATTTATGTTGATGGTATTTTTTTGCTTCACTAGTATGGATTACTAGGATATTTTCTAAGTCATGGGGTTTTATGTTTCTACAAAAAATTAGAGCAGATTATTAGTATTTCATTTATTTCCCAAATTTATTAATAAATTTAAATAAAATATAATTTTATTAATAACCCATTATTTTTTTGAAACCTAATATCACAAGATACTAGTTTCAGAATACCATGATTCATAAATATTCTCGTGGAAAGGACAGATTTTCCATTCTCATAACCCAGAATTGGCCTTGATAAGTTATTTTTTGTCTTTTAGGTAGGCATAATATTCCAAATGCATAAACTCATACTTTCTTGATCTATTGAGTGTAATCCTAAATCATAAAACCCTAGATATGTATTTCCTCAAACATTTAATCTAGTTACACCATTTCCTACAATTTAAGTCAACCTTTGATGTGATCCATGTTATGGTAATCTCAAAATTCAATCTAAATGTTCCAAAAAATTTACTGCACCTTCACTTTAGATGATTATGTAATTTCAACTATAGCTGGAATATAACTTCAATAAAAGATAGTTATTTTGACTTAATATTTCAGTTTGATGGATTTTTATCTTTATGCATGAATCCTATTTTTATCATTTATCATTCTTTGTTAATATTAAGTTTATTTTACTTAAGTGATTTAACTATGTCTAATAAAATTTACATATAATCTGGTGTTATTTTATTTCATCCAAGATGGTTATCAATTAATTTATTAGATGATAGATTAGTATATAAAAACATAAATAAACAACCATGAAACTAAAATAAATTAAATATAAGTGTAATGGTCATGAGTATATCTAATTATTAGTTCTATGGGATGATAAAAAAACCCTTAACACTTGTGTAGGACACCTTAAACAACATCCTGGTATGTATTGTAGTATTCCACCCCACCTCTTATGTATCAATTCAATTAGTATTAACTCAGACATTGAAAATGGACATACTCCTCTATCATGGTAGATCCATCCTTAAAATATATTTCACTGACAGAATGTTGATGGGATCCAATGGACTAGATAGAGGTGTTATAAAAAATAAATCATTAGAAGGTATTCCCTTACATGATATGGAGGAGGGGATGGTGGACACATAATATTTTAAATTTGAATACAATAAATAATTAAAAGGAGACAGATCACATACATAGATATTTTTTAATCTCATAATCATCCATGTGACATGGAATAATCATGGATTTGTAATATAGTTATAAATTAGTTTGATTCATTATTTAATTTCTTTAAAACATCAAAAAATAATCAAATTAATTAAATTTTTCTTAATTCCATCCAACAATACCTGAATTATCATCTTCCATAATTTAAATTATAATACAATATATTTAAAATTATTATATTACACAAGTTTACTCTAAGGAAATGATATCGACTCATCCAAACTACATGAAATGATCCATTTTCTTGTGAATTGCCTTAGAATCCAACATAAATGTGTGATATTTAATCACATTAAATGTAATTTCAATACAATTTCACTTATATAACCTATGAGTTACACTAAATCTGATGTTCTTGATGTGTACAAAGAACATTGTAAGGATATACCATACATAACTTATAGATATTTTATTTTTCATGGAAACTAATTTAATATATAATAAAAAATTCTACAACATGGAAAATAATATGAAATAAGTAAATCATGTTACAGATGAAAATGTTTTTTATTGTATAAAAAAATATTCCCTCCATAATAAATTATGTATAACATATGAAGCACACTATATGGAATGTACTGGGTTACTTTAAGTGTAATCGCTTTTATATTTTTTTATAACATACACTTAGGGATTAGGAATGTTACCCAAAAATGGATGTGTAAAAATTACATGGAATGTAATATTATTACATGATGTGTGTCCTAGGGGTCTCATAGTTTTCCATTAACATGCCTTGTATCTCACACACGACTTACTTGGACTGACGTGTTCTTTATCCCAAAGACACGAGGACTGCACATCATGTACACGTGTTAAATGATGTTTGGTTCCTGAAAACATGTGGTAGCCTATAAAAATTTACACAATGATCTAATTTTACAGGATGTCTAATTTTATTTTTTCAAATTAATATGATATCAAAATGAGATAAAAATGAGATACATGGGTAGATGATTTGTATATTTGGGTACACACTGTGTAAGATTCTTTTATCGGGACACAACTTTTGTCACCTGTAGAAGAAAGTTTTGAGTGTTTATTGATTTTATTCCAACTCTTTTATTGGTTATATGAGTGAGAAAAAAGAAATTTATGGCATAATGATGTTTTTA
This sequence comes from Viscum album, assembly GCA_963277665.1. Taxonomy (NCBI): domain Eukaryota; kingdom Viridiplantae; phylum Streptophyta; class Magnoliopsida; order Santalales; family Viscaceae; genus Viscum; species Viscum album. The sequence goes on from OY728120.1 coordinate 1,123,017,621, forward strand.
TTTTGGTAATGATTAGATCTAAAGTATAATAAGTTATATTATCATTCTATTCATTCAATAATTAATAAATAATAATAAATCAATCATGTCATCAATCTGATACAACATATAGGTCTTGAGTATAAAATCATCATCATATTAGCATAGATAACTCATATTTGTATTATTAATTTAGGATTAATAATTTATGATCATGAAAAATGATATCCCAACCAATATAATTTTTAAATTACCTGATTATATTAAATTCCAGGACCATAAGGGGAGGTCAAAAAGTACCTCATTTAGAAAACTAAAAGAAGATTACTTTTAAATAATTTTATAAAAGTAAAAATGCATAAATATTTCTTTTATAAATAAATTTATATTATTTAAAACAATAGTTTATACATTTTATGGTAAATATGGATATAGGAGAGAATTATTCCTGACCAAGTAGAAAAACAAGGTCGATTTTCCTTAAAATATTATTTTAGTGACTTGAGTACCTATAAAGAGGAAAATAAGATGATGAATTTAAATTTTAATAAATAAAAATTTGGTGAGAAAATATATTATTTTTAATATATACATTTCAAATAATTCCCCCTAGAAGGGACATAAATGTAAATAACCATGAATAATAATGATATTATGAAATAAAACCATATCTCAGGTCTGAATTCCATCACGTATGTTCAAAATTTTGTTATAATAAATGTATATTTATTATAAATATTATACCGTACCATGATAATATATATTATACTGTATATTATTTACTTATAATATATTATTTCATGTTTATAATCAATTCTTGTTAAAATCAATGTTTTCAGAAATGACTCCATTGTTTTTCTTGGGTGTTTTGGTATGGTTATTTCAATATTTTTTATTTGATTATGGTTCCATCATCTATATAATTTTATTCAAGATATTAATATCATATATATTCACTATATATTTATTTATATCCATCCAAAAAAGCTAGAGATATTAAAATTAATTAGACCATTCATGGTGATGGTCGACCATACTAACACATAAATGATGTTTCCACTTTTCAAAAAATAGAAAAAAAATATTAAATAATAATTAAATATTATAGAATAATTATTATATAATATATATAATATTTTTTATTATATAAAACCCTATTAATATCCATGTAATTTTTAATTGAAAAATTAATTACATTGCTTCTTGGAGGCGGTAATCCACATGTACGCACGAGCAATGCTATCATTTTTCATTTGATAGAAAAGATGGTGGGTAATTATAATTTAAAATCATAAAAATATTTTATTATAATGAAGATAGTTAATATATAATTTTATGATAAAAAAATTGATTTAGGGGAGGTAAAATAAGATGTCAAAAAAGAAAGTGATTTATTAAGGAAATTACATATTCCTTAAAAGATCTCTGTTTGATACCATCTTATGGACCCTAGATCCTGTATTTTAGGAGTAAAATTGGATATATAATTTGTAAATGTATTTTTATAAGATAAATGGGTAGGGATCGGTAGATTTAGGTTTCTCATTTTTATTAAAAGGTCATATGTAGTGGGTGTGACTTTATAATGGAGGGGAATAAAATAATTGGAATTACCCAAATTATTAAAATATAGCTAATTAATTCTAAATTAAAATGATTAAAATTAGTTATATATTAGAATATAATGTAGGAAATGGTTGAAATATCATCAAATAATAAAATTTTGATAGGTTTATGTTGTATTTTAAACTCTGTCATTTTGTTTAACCCCTTAGATAACATATTTTATCATTAACCATTATAACATATTTTTCATTATTAAAGGGTTATAATATAGAATATAAGGTGAAAATTGGATTAAAAATATACAAGGGTTGAATATTGTAACCATATATTCTCCACTTTTTCCTCTTTAAACAATATTAAATAATCAACTAAATACTATTTCCATAAAACATCATTAATGTCAATTTTAACACAATCTATTTAATTTCAATTTAAAGACATAAATAAATGATTTAAATATGATTATAATCATTATAAAATAAAAAATATGTTATATTAATATATAAAAGTCATGTAATAAAATAAATATATAAAATAATATTACTTTTAATATTTTTAGAATCATTTATTTATTTTTTCTATTAATTGAAGAAATATTGTGTCACTGATGCGTAAGCATTAAGGTAATTTTATAATCCCTAAAACTTAGAAATAAATTATAATTATTAAATTAATTTCATTATTATCAATAGAATCATTAATATTAATTCATAAATTTCTTTTGTCCCTTGTGAACACATAATATATATTAAAATGTAAGAGAGTGACATTTTGAATTTTTTCTTGCTTTAAATAATATATAGGTCATTTCCATGGAAAATGATCCCTTAAATAATTTAATTTAAAATTTTGCATGAGAAGGTTTGATTTACACTAATAAAATAATAATTAAGAAGAAAATGCATTACCTTGACACTCAATTTTAACCTAGGATAACCATATTTACCAATTATTGAGATGATAAATTTTACCACAGTTACTATTCATAATGCGTGAAAATAAAAGGGAATTATTTACTAAATAGGATTATAATGTTTCAAAATATTAGATAATTTTTTCAATATTGAATCTATATAAGTAGAGAGACACATGTTTAGAATAAAAACTTGTTAAATAAACTTATCTAAATACATTTTATTTTTAGTGCACAAAACGCGATGAAACCCATTTTCTTGAGAAATACATTTTTTAGAGTAAAACTTGATATATAATTCCTTAAAAAAATTTATAACAATTAAAAAATAATGATAAATTTAATTTATTGAGTTGACAATAAATTCTGTACATAAAAATAGTTTTTTCAGAAAAAAATCACTTTTACCATGAAATGATTTCTATTTCTACTTTTAATAAATTTATAAATACTCAAATTATTTTATACATATTTATACCATATAAATTTTACAATTTAGATAGTCTTATTCATACCCACCAATTTAATTCCTTGGTTATAATGTTAAACTATATTACAGTTTATTTAAACTCACCAAAACATGTATCACAAGCAATTTGAGAAATTAAATTTATTAGAAAAGTATTATGTCATAAAATATGAGAGTGTTACATTCTACCCCCTTATAAAATTTTTTCCAAAAAATTTCATCACTATAATAAAAAATAATCCTGATTCTTATCCATCCTCACATCCTCATGTTTCATCATAGCTTCCTCATTTTTATAGTTTCACCACAAAACTTTGTGTAGGTGTGTTGTATTGTTTTGTAGCACATTTTCTCTATGATATTGAATATCAAACTATTTTTTTATAAAAGTTATATTTATATGTGTGTTTGACATATTAGTTTAGTACATGTGATGTATCATATATGTACTTCCTCTAGAGAGATATATGGAACACATCATGAACTTGAGAGAGGTTTGGAAGAAGAGACAAGTGATAAGATGTCATCCCTACTCGATCAAGAATCATAAAGGGGTCAATATGCATTGGGATAACATTTCCATTATTTTGGAATCCCATAACCTTATTCCACAAGGAAATTCAATGAAAAACATTCTCACTGACTTTAAACATTAAATATCTCTAATGATTAGTTGTAGAAATTTTATATTGTCTATGAGCATCCTTTACGTGATGTTGAATGTCTTTGAATTTCTATAATATTTCCTCATCTATCATAGGTCCCAATATCATTATTTCAATAAATAAATCCCATCAAAATCTAGTAGAACAATAATAGGCTTCAACATTATGGTTTTAATGTTATATTTTTAAAAACCAACAATAAAAGTGATCTCGGAAACATTTTGGAACAACTTTATAAAAAATTATGTTAAAAGTTATACATAATTACGTTTGACATTATATTATTATTAATCCAATGAGAAATGTAATAAAAAACATGTTTAAAAATGGTTTAATAAAAATATATAACTATAGGTAATAAAAAAACTTTTTCAATGTCAGTTTTCAATAAATCCAATGTTAAAAGTGATAAAAAATACGAGCATCCGAAAATCTTCATTTGTTCGAATAAATATTGTTGAAACCCCCATTCTCTTTACCCTTTATTTTACTAGATGAAGCAAGATCATAATTCTTTATTCATTTTAATTACATTTTCTCATTTTTTTCCCACAATCTTCCATCCTTCATCCTTCCTTCATGATCCTCCACACTATTCAGTCCATGAAACCCTATTCTTATCAACCTGGAACCATGGTTAAATGTTTTTGTTGGTTCTTTTTTCTATTTCATTTTTGAAAATGTTTTTCTTCAATCATGCAGTATCCGCCATTTATCCACCAACTTTGGGTGTGTTCATTGGAACTCAAAATCTATTTTCCATTATCAACTTATTAAACTTTTAAGTTATTTTTTATTTTTGAAGATAAATTAATTATCCATTAGTTACAAATTTTTTTCATCCAATAATTTATTTTTAAGGTTATAAATTTTATATGAATATTATTTTTTTCAGTTTAACTTTCTTTTGTTTTTAAATTGTTTTATTTATATATTTTTGTATTTATAAATTTTGTATCATTAAATTATTTTTGTAGTTGTTAGCACTTTTTTCCATTTTTTTCATTTATAAATTATTTCTGTTGATAAAACGACTTTAGATTAATTTATTTTTAGAAAAGGTGTTTTCTTTATTATATTGTTTTTAATACATAAATTTTTTACTAAAAATTTACACTTGTATAAATAATCTATTTTTATAAATGATTAATAAATTTTATTTAAATATTTTATTGTTATGTTTTGATCATTCTTTATAATAATATTTTTAATCAAATTATTGTTAATAAATAGTTATATGAATGTTTTGAATATTTTTTTTTTATGTTTTAAATTTATATATTATATATACTTTTAAAAATTTATTTGTTTTAATATATTCACCATTTATATTACGATATTTTGTTACTAATCAATTTTAATTTTTGAAGTGTTCTAATATAAGAAACAGATATTATGTAAAAGTAAAAGATAACCTATTTTTTATGGTTTTAAACAGATTTATAAATGATGGATCTAGCTTGGTGAAATAACATGATATTTAATATCTAATGTTTATGAAAATATTCAATATCATATTGAGGAGTATATCAATGAATTAATACAAGATGTTGGAATTAAAAAACAAAAACAAAAACAACCATTTCATGATTATATATAGATGATGATAGAAAACTATTCCCAATTTGCTCTAAATTTATAGTGTTATTAAGAGTTCTGATATTCGTTAACTAAAAGTTAAGAAAAGGGTGGATTAATAAAATTTTCTTAGAATTAGATAAAATTTTAAAAGTGATAATTCCCAAAGGAAATAGTCTTCTATATTATAATTATGATGCAAGGAAAATATTATGTCTAATGGGATTGGGTATGAAAAGATACAAGTGTTCCCTAATTATTCTGTGTTGTATATTATAGAATATGAATTTTTATCAAGATATATTTTATATGAGGCGTCATGATATAAGATGGATGGAATATTCAACACATATTGATTCTCATGTATTAGATCCAACCCTCATACTAAATATATTTTTCATTATCTAATAATTCCTCAAATAAACATTTATTTTCAAATTAATGATGTAAAAATGTTCATATTTCATAGAGATGAGGGATTGTGTGGTGGAAACATACATCACACTACTGATTCACCACCATGGAATATAATTGATAAAACATTTTTTAATTTTTGAAGTGAACCTAGAAACCTTCAAATGCAACAATTCGTAGATGGAAAAAATTCATATCAGAGTCTCAGTAGAAAATATAGTTCATGGCCTATTTTTTGTAGTTTACAAATTTTCCCCATAGATATGTTCCATGAAAACAAGTGTTATGATATTATTCATGATTTCTTGACCAAAAAAATAAAAAAAACTGATGAGTATCTTTATGATTGATAAATAATTTGAAATTTATATGGGAGATAGGTGTTACAATTTTTGATTTATAAAAGAAATATTATTTTCATTTGGGTTCTATGATAATTTTCACCATAAATGAAATTCCAACATAGATAAACTTATCTAGATATAGTGTTAAGGTAAATAAATCATTTCCAATTCGTATAGATGAGACTTCATATGGTGAACCATAGAATTGAAGACAAACAATGTACAAGGTACATTGACATTTTTTTTGAATAGATCATCCTTATCATTGATTGAAAAGGGAATTTTCTATTTATAGGGATATAATATCCCCAACCAACCATTTTAATATGAATAATATTACGATATGGTGAAAAATATAGACTTCAAATTTGGAAATAATAGAATTTTAATAATGGAAAAAATATCTACAAGAAACAATCTAACTTATTCAAGAAATCATATTTGATATTTTTAGAGATCAAAAATAACATTGATTTTATACATGATGAGGAAATAATATGTGATAATTTTATTGTAAAATGTTTAGACATAAATGTGAAAAAGTTGGATTTAATGTATGATTAGACTAGATATCCCTGGGAGTGGATTTTCAATTATATCCCGTTATTAAAGGAAACAGAATATATTTACCTTTACCTTGTAAAAAAATTATCAGAAGTGGGGAGATGGATTTTTTTTTTCAATGTCTAAAAGATATTAAAGTACCCATTGGATAATCATCAAATGTAAATAATTTGGTTTCATTTACGGATTTTAAATTAATAGGTATGACATGTCATTACATTCATGTGTTGATGTAACAATTACTACTGATCACACAACATGGTATAGTTTTGATACATATCATAATGATTATCATAATTTTTTTAATTTTTTGAAATCCATTTATAGAAATTTTATTGATCCAAAATTTTAGATGTGTTGGATAATTAATCTACCATAATAATTTCTTAACTAGAAATGTTTTTCCCACTAATTGTTTTTGGATATAATGGTTCATATGGTGATTCTTTAGGTGTAATGGATAATAATAATGGAGATTAATTTTTTACATTAGTGTATCCTTTTGAAAGATATATCAAAATAATAAAGGGATATGTTTAAATACTGACTGGTTAGATGCATCTATTGTTAGATGGTATATATTGGAACACTTGATTGTGTTTTATACTAACTACAGATATAATTTAGAGGAACATTTTATCCCTATATATCAATGTTTAAAAGATTATATTTAATAAACAATGATTTGTGTCTTAAATTTAATGATAATTACACATTATGAAGTGATGAAAACAAATTTTTACATTTCGACATACAAAGATGAGGTCCATATATATATATATATATTTTTATCATATATTTCTAGATTTAAGGAAAAATATTAGAAAATAAATGAAAAATGGTTGATGATTGAGCATTAAATAGAATATCATTCATTACATAAAGAGTGAGTCAACACACATTTATTTTCTTCAGAATCATTGAAATGGTAGGTTGGGGTACCACCTCTTAATGTGATCACATTGTCCGGTTTTGACATTAATGGATATAAATTTCACTTAAAAAACCGGTATGTAAATAGTAATATTAAGAATAGTATGGAAATGGTCATCATTGAAGTCTTTAATTTTTAATTGAAAAAGATAAATACCCGATATTTATATGAATGAATTATTTTAGAGTTGTTAAAGATATATAGAAAATTTGTTATACTAAATTTCATGTAAGAATGTTTAAGAGTAAGTGGATTGATATTAAAAGTGGTGTGAAATAAGATGATTATGGATTTTCACTCACTGATTTGAAAATATTTAGTTATAAAGAAAGATCATTTATCATAGAAATAGAAGAAATGAAATTATTTTATGTCACTATCCTATCAAATGATCAGTGATCCATCATTTTACAAGAGAAAAAATTTATTTGGGTTGTGAAGGTGATGATGACTTCATTGATTTACATGGGGTTTCTTAATCTATTATTTGATTTCTATATGATAAAAATGAATATATTATAGACATAGTCCAGGTTGTATAAAATTATCCTTATTTAATGTATATGGTAAAACACTAAGTTACTCTCCTAATAATTGAGGTAAATATTTATATTTTGTTTCATTTTTAATAATTAATCATTTAAAAAATCTATTTTTTATTTTGGTTGCATATATATATATATTGATTATTTATATTATTTTTGTATAAATTTTTAATATTCAATAATTCAAGATAAAAAAATCTAAATGTAAAATCCAACATACAAAATTATTTTTTTACTAAATTTAAACATATAAATACACTTTCTTGTAACTGTGGTATTTAATTTTATAACTGATGATCATTTTATCATATTAGAATTAAAATTTATATTTATTAGTTTATGTTACAAATTTTTTGGTTAATAATCATGGAATATTTTTTATAACATACACTTGGGTGAAACTATTTTTTACTTACATATTTTTTTATTCATTATTTTTAGATTTTCACTTCTCAAATAATATGTAGGTATATAGAATATCATAACATTATAATATTTAAATGATAAAAATTGAGGAAGAAAAACATTTATTGAGTTATATTTATGTTTTTTATATTATTAGATATTTAAAAATTGAATTATTTTTTGAAATTAAACTTTTAATTTTTCATTTTATTGTAGAACTTCTATTGAACATCCTATGACAGATTCTTATTCTTATTTTCTGTAGATTCCAAATGTTGTCAGACATTGGATTACACATTTATTGAAACATTCAGTAATTCATGGAGAACATAGGATAAATATTAATTTTGATGATAATAATAACCCAATTGGGAAAAACTCATTGAAATTTAGGAGTTATATTTAAATTTAGAGTCACTATAAGATTAAACAATTATATCCTGATTTAATGTTAATTAATATGACGATGAAAGAGAATATATGGGATTCTATATTGGTAAATTATATCAATTAATTTATTTTTATCTAATTATTAATATATTAAATATTCCCATGGATAATTTTAAATGATTTAATTTATATATGGAATTTAAACTTCAAGAAATGTATGGAATTTTGAAAATTTTACTAACATTATAGTTGGTTCAATAGAGATATTTTGAAACAATATTTAAACATAAATATATTCTTATTATGTTTCAGAATGAAAACTCAATCCTCTAGTACGAGTATTTTTATGCATATTTATGGAAAAAATTTATCTCTAAATGAAATGTTGAAGCATTCAGGGTTTGATACTTATTATATATTCCCAAATTTATTAAATATTACATGATTATTTTTTTGTTTATTTTTATGTATTAGTCTTCCACAAGATCTCACAATGAGATATTGTTTTATAATGTACACACCATACATTACGACATAAAGGGTAACATTTACCAAATGAAAAAATTATTGAAGTAAAGATTGATAAATTAAGAGAAAAATATATTATTGGTTCAAAATAGGTCAATTTTTTTTCTCAATCTCCCCCACTCTCCATGAAAAATATAAAAGAGAGAGAATGAAAAAAATAGTTTCTTATAGATGAATCTAAATAAGTAGTGGATAAAATTATAAGAAATTAATTATTAATTTTCCTAAAGGTATGTATTTTTTAAATTAATATTACTTACATACCATTTTAATATATAATTTCCTGATGGGAATTCAAAGAAAATATTCATGTTCATTTTATCCCTGAGGGTATGATGGGCATTCTAGATACTACTTTTGGAAATCCATAACCCACCTGTCACGTAATTGAATATGAGGGGGGTGTCAATATTATAATTTCTTTGTTCATAAAACTAATAATGTGAGGTACATAAAAATATATACTTTAAAATCTAATATGGAAGACTAAAAATTGTACATGAGTGACATTAAATTATCTATATGACATATGTTTGAAAAAACTAAAAAAAATCACAACATGTGTAGTCTACTTACTCAGATAACCAGTCTCCTTATTCAGACCTAACCTTATAATATGAGTTTTGTATAGGATATCCTAATGTTCATATTGTAGTGTGTAGATTCATATATATTTTCTGAAAAAATGTACATCACCAACCTATGTTGTTGGGTTAGGTAGGAGTATTAGTACATGATATTACTTATCCAAATTCTCTTGTACCATTTCCTATATTAGATGTTACCATAGTTGGAGATTGTGTGGTTCATTTTTTACTCTAGTTGGATAAACGTATTTACCACATGACATATGAAGTATGTGGTGTTTTATAAATATAACATTATTTTATAGAAAATTTTGTATAATTTATACTTGTATTTAATTTATATAGGAGTACCTAAAATTTAAAAAATTATTAGAAAACTTACAAAAGTTTCAATGACCAAAAACATCATATACATTTGAGATTTATAATGAGATAAATAGATTATATCATATTTCATATTTCTTGGATAATATTTGTGAGTTTGTTATGATTTATGGTGAATGTGGAAGAGCATATGCATTGAAAATATTCAAAAAAGATATCATGTATCTTCTTATTTTTTATTATATTTTCAAACATATGTTGTATTTGTTTTCTATATAAGTAAATTTATATTTTAGTTTTTTTCTTTAAATAAATATAACATAATGGGAAACAGTTTTCTATTTATCTACATAGATATTTACACATTTTTTTAATTCAGAATTATACAACTGCCATTTATGGTTTGATGGATCCAGAATACATTTCAATGGTTTTGAAAAATTTTATTGATGATGATAGAGCTATATATATTTGTAAAAAATTAGATAATAAAAATATTGGTTGTTAGCTCTTTCCATTCCTTAATTTTTAATATGGATAATATAATTATTAAATAATGTATATCACAATTTCATTAATTGTGAAATTTTTATATTTTGTTCCATTGGTTGTTAATCATATTCTACCAACATAAATAAAAATTATATTGGGTTATCTCTTTATTATATTGAGTTCATAAAATTTTTAGAAAATTGTGGAAAAATATGTTTTATTTTCTTTATAAGTTTTTTAATATTAATTATTCTTATTATACATGTTCTATTAGTTTATATATGAATATAATGGTTATGGAAAATGATTAATAATGATCACTTATCGATGGAGCATCCAAATAAAATTGAACACATGAAAGAAAATGGAAAATAAATTTTATATTTGAAAATAGTGTTTTCATATATATATATATATTTATTTATTTTCATGTTAATATTATATTATTATAGTGTCATTAATAAAATGGAAGTGATGATATTTTTATTATTTTAGGATTATTTTTTGAGATAATAATAATCAGGGAGATTAATGAATTTAGTTTTGCTGACTGGAATTCTCTTTCATCCTGTCTCACCCTCCGGTGACGACGGAGGCCTCCACACTGGCTCCTCTCCCCTTGGTGGGGGAGGGATAATCACCATCTCGTAGGAGAGATATGAGTTTCCAACCTTTCTCTCACTCGGAGTTTCTTCCTCCGTTTCCAAGAGCTGCTTTAAACCCTAAGGTCCTAGTTCTGGTCGATGGGGCACCAAATCTTCACCTCTCATCATCAGAGTTTACAGAATCTTCCAGCTAATTGAATCTCACCCTTGTGGCTAGGTTCAAGAACAAGAGGCCTTCACTGGATGAATTCGACCGTTTCATCTTAAGTTCTTGGGATCTCCATGAGCGAGTGGTGGTTGGATTTCATGACAATAAAAAATTATGATTCTCTTAGAGATGGAGGCAGAAATATTTCAAGCATGGTCGAGGGATCCTCTCTACTTTAAGTGTTATCTCTTTCTTCTTCTGCGCTGGTCCTTCGACCTTCATATGAACTTAGATTCTCCTTCCATCGCGGTTTGGGTATGTTTTCCTAAACTCTCTTTTCCGTTTCAAAACCCTTCAATTATTCACATGTTGGGCAACATGGTAGGTATATTTCTTTGTGCCGATAGTTGAAACGAGGTAGTTTTCCATCCGTTGAACCCCTGAGATTATGTTGAAATTGATGCGTCTCTCACTCCTTTGGACTTTGTTTGGATAACAATTGAATAAGAGTATCTTTGCAAGCAACAAGTTGTGTCTGAAGATTGGACGGAGTTCTGTGGTTCATGTAGGAGGCCGGGTCATTTGGTGGAGTTATGTCATATGGGACATCCTCCACGGTCAAGGGGGATCCATCGCGATGAGAAACCTGACCCTGTGAGCACTTCTAATGGTACTTGTTTGGAAGCAAACTAGGATTTGAGTTGGGACCAGAGGTTGAAAGGACCTGCAGATTGAGGGAGGTGATCTGATGTGTCTAGTCCGGCTTTGGAAGGAAAAAATTTTGGGATTCGTAAGGTTTCCTTTGATAGTAGAAGTGATTCTGGAGATTCAGATGGTGAGAGACATAAGAATAATATAGAAGTTTCTGAGAAATTTCACAAGTTTAGGAAGAACGCTGGAGCTTCTACTAGATCACTGGGTAGTGTGAGTGATGTAAAGGTTGGGGATGTAAGGGATTAGAATTTAGTGGATGTAGTTCCCCGGTGAGTGCTAAGGAATATAGAGGTCTGGATCCATTGGATTCTCCCTTTCTATCACTAAGTAACAAGTTTTATAGACTTTCGGATGGTAAGTTGGCCACGGAGCTGGAGGAGGCTGGTCTTGGAGGAAGGGATGTTGGTGAGGAGGTCCTTAACAAGCATCCGGTTGAAGGATTGGAAAATGTAACTGCTATGGTTGGAGGGGAGGCTATGGAGGACCAACAGGCTGTTGATATGGGGCACGCTCCAGTTGTTTTTTGGTGTAAGACAGCCGCAATGTGACCAGGAGCTCTACTTTGATGGTGGAGAATCTTTAGGATGGTGGTGGCGTGAAGGAGGTGCATGTCGTAGCTGTGGGGATGTTGACTACAGAGGGTGAATGTCCACCATTAATGGAGAATAAAACTCCAGATAAATGGAGGGAGAACAATGAAAGGAGTTGTGTTTTGGGTTTAGGGGAGAAAAATGGTAATGTGAGGGATATTTTTGGGGGAGGGAACGAAACTTTTAGTGGCCCTGTTGGTTGCTCCTTCAGTGATGTTGTTCAAAGTGGGACTTATAAATTGGCTACAGCTGAGGGGCCTTTTTCTGCTACTAAAAGAAGGCGAATGAGGAGAGATTATTCATGCCTTCCACGGACGATGCAGACTAGATCTGCCTCTAAGTGGAATAGTGATGTGACCATGAATTTTAATAAGGGTAGCATGGTCAAAAGGAAATCACGGGAACAACGAATGCTTGATCAGCTTCGGGGTCAGGTTCAAAGTAAAATCTACTGGAGATCGCCCTAATGGGAATCACCTACGACTACTGGGGAAGATGAATCATACATGGGCTGCAGAGATTAGTATGGTTATTATGATGTGTAATTATGTGTTGGATGAGCTCTCTGATTTTGTGCTTCCCTTGTTTTGAGTTTGTGATTGTAAAATTGGTCTCTGGAAACCCATAAATCGGATTTTGAAAATCAAAAAAAATTATTAGCAGTCATATATTATTAATGATGATATGTTTTATACTGATGAAGATCTTACATATATTCACTTATTTTGAATACTATTTTTAGGTATGGTTAATTTTTAAAATGAGTATCATGTATGAATATTTTAATTAAAGTTTAAAAAATTACTATTTTGGGAAACAAATTCTGGTTTATGTTTTGATTTTTTTATTTTTCATATTAGGAAAACTTTTTAGTTGTTTTAGCATGTGTACTATATTCAATTTTGTTAATTTAGAAATTCAGTTTCTTTTTTTATAAACTGACAAAAAATTATCAATATTTTACCTTTTATGCTAGTTTTTCCCCAAAATTATCTTCAAAATAAAATTTTAATTTTGTTTTTATTCTAAAACCAATCTGGAATGTTCTTTTTAAATTTTTAAGTATTTTTATGCACTAGTTTTTCATAACACCTGCCAGGAAATATTTCAATGTCAGTAATTCACAAAACCAAGTTCAGAAAATGTTTAATTTTTGGGAATTTTTCTTATAGTCTATATAAATAATTTATTTGGAAAGGTAGTTTTTTTACAACATTTCAATGTTAGGTAAATAATTAAAATTATATGGAAATAAATTCTCAAAATCAGGTTATTGAGAAAACAGTGTTTGAAATTTCAATTAAATTTCATTCTTTTTTGAAGTTTTAACATAGGTTTTTTTAAAAAAATTATATCCAAATATTATTTTTAATATCATCAACATCAACATTGGGTAAAAAATGCTGTTTAAATGTGATTTTTATACTTGTCATGGAGTTCTAAACTTCTTATAATAGAGGAATTTAATAGAAGATATATGAATGTTCAAGTGAAAGATATTTTTGTAGGAAAACATGATTAGAGGAATGATTTGAACCCACCAAAATTTCAAATCCATTGATAAATATATCTCCATATCTTCTTAGGTTTTAATGGTTCTCTTAGGCTGACCATATGTATGAGGAAGATATATAGTACAGAAATTCAACTATGTATCCATTGTTCCCTAAAAACTTTACCATAACATCATGATAAACCTCATATCTCAATTATATATAACTGAATGTGGAACTCTAAGACGCCTTGCCATTTATATTATGTATATTATTGTATGCTTATCAAGAGATAACTCTTATATCATAGAAATGAAGTGTGATGAATTTATAATGTGTTAAAAATAACCCAAAATATAATTATATCCCATTGATGTCTTGGGGAGTCTAGTGTTATATATATGGTGATGTTTTCCCATTTCCATTTTGATATGGGTAGTGGGTGTAACATCCCCTTATAATTTAGACATTCATATGTTTTTTCTGATATTCTTGGAACATAGGTACATTCTCAACAATATCTCTCTTCATGTTGTCCAACCATAAATACTCTATTAGATATTTATACATCTTCGTACATCCATTATGAATAGAGAATGATTTACTATGAGCCTAATATAACATCTCCATTTTCAAATCTGGTATGGAAGGAACATATACCTAGACCCACACATAATTATTCCATCATAATCAAGGTTTAACTCAAGAAAATTTATGGCCTTATTCTACAGTTCCAATCTCTCTTCTACGCCTCTTTCATCTTAACATCGATAGATGATTGAACACTCATTTAATAAAGATAATATTTATCCCACCCATTTTTATTTTTTGGATCCTTCCCTTGAAAATCAAAAAAATATTAGATCTTTTATGATCGCCCTCATAGATAATCTAGTACAATCCTTTCGACAAAGGGAATCTTCCGCCCTATTTTCAATCCAAGGGGGTAATTTGTTAAGAATTAATAATATTTAATCAACTCCAATCATCTTCTCTAGTTTATATCGATCTATTTTTTGTTGAATATATACTTTAAAAATTTATGATAAATATTTATATCACATCTCTCTATAAAGATAATGGATCCTTATCATTAATATAAAAACTACAATATCTAACTCCAAATCATTAGTTGTGTAATTTTTCCCTGAACCATAAAATTTTTTGGGGAATAATTTATAATCATATCATTCTTCCTAAGAACTAATCCTTGTACTTTATTCTATGCATCACTATAGATGAAAACCCCTTCTCTATTAGAGATTAAAATAAGCATATGAGCTCTAACTGGCCTTCTATTCAGTTATTTGAAACTCTCTTTATATTCATCTCTCTAAAGAACTTAACCACCTTCTGAGTCTACATAGTGTGTGTATTAGATATTCCTGAGAAATATGTCACAAATATTTAGTTGTATCCAACCAACCCATGAAAACTAGAGATTTCATTTTTTTGTGGTTGGCCTTGTCCATTTTCTAAGAACATCTATCTTTGAAGGGCACACTCATATACCATCACATGAGATTATATAACCCAAGAATGAAATATTCTGAATCCAAAAGTAGCACATGGAAAATTTATCATATAACATATCTTACCTCTGGGTCTTTAGTAAAATTATCAAATGTTATTCATTACCTTCCTTACTCTTTGAATATATAATAATCTCATCTATAATGACAAGCACTAACTAATTATTTGAATCTCTAAAGACACAATTTTTTAAAACCATGAAGATAACATAAGAATTTGTAAGACCAAAGGGAATCACAATGAATTCATAATAACAATAACTATTGTAGAATGATATCTTGGGTATATCATCCTTCTTGATCATTATATTAGGATATCCATATCAAAGATAAATCTTAAAAAAATATTGGGAGGCTTGTAATTGATTGAATATATCATCAATATGGGGTGGATGATACTTTTTATTAATAGTGATATTGTTAAGTTAAAGATAATCGATGTAATGATGCATCAACCCAAATTTGTCTTAATAAAAAGAATAGGTGAATAACATTATAAATAAAAAGGTCAAATGAATCCCTTATCTATGTTCTCTTAGGGTTACTTTTTCAATTTATACAACTCAATCCGAACCATTCTATATAGAGTGTTTGAAAATATTGTAGTAATAGGTATGTGTTATTTTGAAAACTCCACTTCATTATTTAGGGTAATACAAGAAAATTCCTCAGGAAATACATTAGAATATTCCAAAAAAATAGGCACATTTTCAATGTTGAGTTTCTCCCCATCTATTTGATTTATACATCTTTCAAGAGTAGGTAGAAAAAACAATATAATGTACGTAATTTCCATTGGGTGTTCAACTTTACCCTCACACATAAAGATGATTTACGGTTGATTCAAAATACCAAATGTATCCCCCCATACATCATCGTTGTTATGAGATGTATACTGATAGTCCCATAACCAAAATTATTTTAAATTCAAATAGATGAAGAATAAAATTATTCATAGGAAGAACATTCCAATAAACATCTATCAAAGAGGATCTATTGAATTGATATGGTGTCATCCAACCATTTTGAATTTTCACTACTAACTCAATTTCAAATCATTTAGGTGGTGATGTGATACCATTATAAAATTGGCTATGTATAAAAGAGTGGGTAGAAAAAAATATAATAAATTATTTTCATTGTAAGAGTGCAATTTAAGTGTACCTTCCACAATGTTTCTCTGACCATCCACATTGGGTGTAGTAATTTCAATAAGTTGGACTTCTCACCTAGGATTCTTTTCTGATAAGATGCCTTACTGATTGGGTAATTGGTTAGAATAGTTCCTTATCTCCTTACATTTAAAGAACAATAATTTAATTTATTCTCCCTTTATCATTAATTCATGAGTATGATGTCCATTATCTCCACAATTTATGAAAAATATTTTTCCATTTAATCATGCACAAAGGTGTTTCCATCCAAAAGTATCATATATTGGAAATTTAAAATTTATCTGCATCCCTTTACCCATTTTTTATATTAACACTTTTGATTATCTTCCATTTCATCAAAGAATTATGACTTGGAGAATTAGTTATCTATCTTAATAGCAAAAGAAAATATGTCCTCATATGATTAAAATGTTTTGGAGACTAGTTCTATTTAAAGGATGAGGTTAATCCCATCAAATAAATGATCAATCTAGCTCTTTGGATTATGTACATAGATTAAATCATGTCTTGATATCCTTTTGATGTTACATTCATACATAAAAACATTTTACACTTCCATTTTTATTAATCATAGGAATTTTATCTCCTTATCCACTCATTTTTCCCAAGGAAAATATTTTACAATGAAATTTACCTTTAAATACTTACATTGAAAACTCATTATTTCCTCACCATCCTTAGTATTTGAATCAATGAACACCACTGATACACATCCCCTGTGATATGATAAACTTCTATGATAATCTTCACTATTTTATTACATCCTAGAGCTATAAATATCTTCAATAAGGGAATTATACATTGTTCAACTATAAGGAGAATTTTAGTCCCACAGAATGAAGAAGGTTGATAACACTTGATGTTGTATAACATTGTTAAACCAAATTATAGATCAATATTATGATCCATATGGTAAAATTTATTGGTCAAAACCTAATACATATGATTTAATATAGTTATAATTTATTCATCTCTAGCTCTGGTTCCAACTCTAACTCTAGCTTCAACTTTATTATCTTACTCTGGTGAGAAATACCTTTATCTATTAAATGAATTTATATAGTTCCCATTCATTCCACTGTTAACCATTTAGAAAATTTCATATATTGAATCAGACCCTAACATTTTGAATAATAACTAATAATTTCAAATCTAGTGAAACAGTAAACATACATATAAAAAAATTATGGAAATCCAATATTTGAATAAATAACATTATTTATTTGGAAATATATTCAAATCATTGTAATATTCAAAAATAGTACATAATTATTTATAAAGAAGATATTAATTAACCCAAAAATATCCCAAGAGAGTGTCAACTAGGTTCATTATAAGTTAAAACTCTCTGTGCACCAGAATGATGGTTTAGATATACTCTTTTCAGGGTTGTTACGATAAGATGAATATATTTAAAAATGAAGTCTAATTTTAGTGTCTAGAAATGTATATATTCTTAGGAAGACCCCATAACTCATACCTTTCTAAAAGATTAGGATGTTATCCTACACTTATACTTGTCTTCAATTCCATTCATAGTGTTATATTCCCAAATCTATGTTTTCACAAACCAAGTTCCCAAATTTTCTACTAAACTTTTTCTGATACCAATTGTAAATACCTATATCCAAGTAGACCACATTCATTTCTCATATTATTTCATTGGTACTAGATATATTAAATTTCATCCCAAATTACATATTAGTCTTATGAAACTAGATGGATGATTGAATGTCACATTACATTTTGAAAACATAAAATACAACATAGTATTTTATATGAAAACACCATTATTATAATTAGTATATCACTATATATCAATCATAATACAATTAGTAGAATTCTAGGTAAAGGAAACATATTAAGGGGTGATCTTAGATGATTAGTAAGGGTTTATGTACAACAAAATCTAATAAGGAATGAATAATATGGAAAGAATAAATGATAAATAAATAATTACATATAATTAATAACATGAGATGGAAACTTATCATTTGATTTAATATATATTCAAATAATCATATGGTCATTAATAACTAATTTTATAATAATTGAGTTAAGAATTCTATACATTTGAATGTTATCGCTGAGGCCTCATGCTAATACATCTAGAAATACCAACAATTCCATGTTCTAAAACAAAAAATGGGTAATACCTATGAAAAATAACTAATATAGGTCTTCTAATGAGATACACTAATTTATTGAGGGTTTATTTTATTTCGGGACCACTGATTACATAATAATTCAATTTCTTTAATCATTTGAATAAAAAAAGCATAAATTAATCAATAAGCTTGAAAAATTAATCATTTCCAATATTGGAAGAACTGAAATATAAAATATCAACACTTTCCCAAGAGAAATATGATCACAATCCAAAATAATAAATATGGTGGATGTCACTATTATATTATATCCTCAGTAAGGAATCATATTCAATAAATTCTGTTGACATATATAAAAATAATTTCGGAAGATCACTTGAATTGTTTTTTGATGAAAATACCCTTTTCACATTGACATCACTTAATTCAAAAATGAAAAAATGCTGAGGAAAATATTTTATTTAAAAATTAACAGGTAATATTATACAGTTATCTTCAATTCAATGAGTGGTTATGATGGGGTAAAATTTCATTTATGCCATATGAGTAAAAAAACATTCCTTTCTTACGTTTGTAAAATATCAAAAAGTAACTCATTCAGAGAAAAAACAGAAGATTCGTTTTATTTTTTTAAATATAAACATAGTTAAAAATGTCTAATAAGTCATTGGAGAATCTTTAAAACATTATTTTATATAATTTAAGTAAAATATGAACTTTGAGGAGAAAGAATCCAGACTGAGTTGAAAAACATGGTATTTTTTCATTTAAATTATTATTTTAGTATCTTGAATACATAAAAAGATAAAATTGATTGGAAAACATTAAATTTACAGAAATATTCATTGGATAAAAATATATTCCAATTTTGAGATAAAAATATCATATAATTTCCCCTATTAGAGACTTAAATAAAAACAATCGCAAATAATAATGAGATTTTCCAATATTCCCTCACCTTAGGTCCAACATCTTGTATACATGTTTGAAACTATTTTATAACACATATATAATAATTATAAATATAACCCATATGAATACTAAAATATTTCATTACATATATGATTTAATTATAATATTTGATCAATTTTTTTGAAAATTCATTTATAAAATCATTATTCTGGGTAATAACTGCATTGTTTTTCATGTATGTTTTGGTTCATTAGTTTCATTAACTGTACTTTTATCATGGTTATATAATCTCAAGAATTTTAATAATGATATAAATGTTATATTTATTCATTTTATATTTATTTATAGTAATCTATAAAAGTTAGATATAGAAAAATGAATTAAACCATTCCTAGAGGAAAAGTAATACATATGCATGAAAAGTTTTTTCACTTTATGATGAATGGAATGAAATATATGAAAATAATAATTCAATTTTCTAGAATCATTATTATGTCATATATATCATTTATATTTATTAAATCCATCCCTATTACCATACATTTAAATCATAATGTAATAAATGGATCATATCGCTTTGTAGAGGTGGTAGTCTAAACGTTTGGGTAAATGACATTATCATTCTTCATTTGATGGAAAAGAGAGTGGATAATGGTGTTTTAATATTCATAATAAAATATAAGTAAATTTATTATAAGTAAGATATTATTTTATGACATATTTCTCAGATATTGAAGAGGTAAAATAAAAAAGTAAAACGAAACTGATCTATTAGGGAAATTAACCTTTATTTGAAAAAAACTCTTTTAAATCTCTTATTAGGGACCATAGATTTTTTATTGTCAGACTAATATTACCTATATAATGTCAATAATGCCTTTTATAATATACATTGGTTGTGATTGGATGTTATATGTTTCTCAATGTTTTGTAAATTTGAGAAGGAATGTGTCTTCTCTTATAAGGGAGGGGAAAGAAACCCTTAGAATTTAAAAAATATATTAAAATATAACCTAGTAATTTTTATGATACATGATTTAAAATGGATATATATTTTATGATAAGGTATTATATGGATTAAATATCATTAAAAAATTTAATTATGACAATTTCAAGTTCAATTTTAAATGATATCTATTGGTTTGACTCGATAGGAAACTTATTTTAACCTTAAATGTGGTATTGTATTTTAAACACTTAGTGGGTTATAATTTTTTTTATAAGTTAAAAATTGGATCATAAATTTCCATGTGATTAAATTTTCAGTCATATCTTCTCTACCTTTTCATATTTCAATGTTTTATGATTTTTAAATAATTTAATACAATATAATTTTCAAAACATTTAATTAATGTCATTTTTAGAACTATTCCTTTAATTTGACATTAAAGATAATGAGACAAGAATAGAATTAGAATAAAATATTTTAAAACATTAAAGGTATGTTATATTAATCTATAAAATTCAGATAACACTATAAATCAATGAAATTATATTACAATTATTATTTTCAAAATCATTTATTTAAATTTTGTATTAATTAATTTAATATTATGTTGGGGGTTTTAAGCATTTAAGCTAATAATATAATCAATTAAAATTCTAAATAAATCAAAATAATTTAAATAATTTAATTATTCTCAATATAAACATTAATATTCATTCACAATTTTATTTTTTACCTTTCTAAACATATAAAAGATATTAAAAAAATAAGAGAGTGACATTATATGTTTTTATTTTCATTAAATATTATATAGGTCAGATTCATAGAAAATTGTCCCTTAAAAAATAAATATAAATACTGAGATGTTAAGGGTATAATTATATTCTTCTAATATTAATTAAGATGAAAATTGGTGACTGTATCAATTAGTTTTATCCCAGTTTAATCCAATTTATTCTTTACCGAGGTGATAAATTTTACCATATTTTCCATTCAAAATGACTAAAATTAATAATTAACTATTTAAAAAATTTGAAAACATTTATTGAAATTAAAATATCCATTTTTCATCATTATTTTTCTATAATTATTAGAAATTGATTTTAAAATAATAATGAAAAATTTGATGAAAACCTTTTTCCAGAAAAATACACTTTTAAGCACAAAACTGGATATGTATTCTAATATCATTCCTAGAAAAAATATTATATGATTGATAAAAAATTTTAATGAAAAAAATATATATATTTCATTTTAGTCATTAAACAATAGTGATAAATTTAATTTATTATGTTAAAAATTAATAGTGTGCACAATTTGTTTCTTTCGAAAACACCGCTTCTACCTTCAAATTATTTTAATTTTCATTAATAATCAACTGAATACCAATGAATTTATTTTATATATATGTAAAAAATACAATTTAAATAATTTAATTATTATTAATAATACCCAATAACATAATGGCTATGTTATAATGATATTTTATGTTATGGTTTATTTAGACTCGAGGTTGGGTTTATTACAGGCTATCGAAGAAAGTAAATTTATTTAAAATGAAACATATCCTAAAATCATAGGGTGTAGAAACATCCCTCTAGATGTGATCCAGAAATTCACCAAAATCATTTTTTTTGATTCTAATAATCTACATGTTCAATCATTGTTGATTCTGTTCACTTGTATCATTCATGGTTCATCACAACAAAATATCTTTGATGGAAAATAATTCATGGAGTTCTCTCGATGGGTTGAGATAAGAGGAGGATATATCCTTCTCTAGATATCCATAAATATATCTATGTCTTGAGAGATAATCTCTATATCCTCTACACATAACAAGTTCATTTTTAATGTTATATAATTAAATATTTATAATGGTATGTCTGGGTTTGGAAAGATGCATATATGACCCTTTCCAATTACTTAATTCTTAGTTTACCCCATGTCTAATAATAATAATAATATTTTTATTTTTATTTTATTCTCATGACATGCAGAGCTCTTAAATTTTGTTTATATAATTTTTGATTAGAACATTATTATAAGTCCCATATCATCATCGATATTAATTGAATATTGAATAATGACTATTTATTTAATAAATAAATATCAATACATTATTCATTGATAATTATAATAATTATTATAATCACCAAACATTACAAATAAATACATATTATTATTATTATTTAACTCGATTATTCTTATGAATAACTTTTGATTAAATCCAAGCCATCAGCCAAGATTGAATAAATATTATACCAAAAATCCCAAATAATATTTATTTTAACTTGTTAAATTGAACAAGGAATTTTACTATGGTTATTGGTACACTCAGTGTGTGGCCCTATAGTCTCTTTATTTAGGGTAATGAGTGGAGAATCCTAATGTAAAAGGGCAGTGTATATAAACAATACATATTTCCCAAATAGAAATAAGTTACTATCATAATGAAATACAATGTTTTATGAATAGTTACTGCGTTATATAATCCCTTTATTATGATATCTCTAATCAAAAAGGTTTCATACTGCTGTCACTGACCCATGTGCTTGATTTATCATTCACTAACATAATAGAAATTAAATTTCCCACTAAATAAAATATATGCGGATTTATATAGATAGTTAAATTACATTCAAAGGTCCTAAGATATCAACTCCTGTTATGGGAAATAAGGGACATATCATTTCTCGCATTATTATTTAATGAAATGTCATTTGTGAGGCACCTAGTGATTATTACATCTCCATGAACAATTTCCAACACATTTTTCTTAAAAAAGCCATATTACATGTCTTACGATATTAATAAATCATAATATTTAATTCTATGGATCAATACACACATTCGTATATAGGAACATCAAAAGACACTTGAAACAAAAAAAAATTATTGAAAGGTCTTTTCCCATAACATTTCAAATTGGAAATTACCAAGTGAAAACCCCAAGAAAAGGTGTATTAATTTATTATGATCCTCTTAAAATTAATAGCCTATATAATCTATATAATATAAAACAATATCATCACACAATAAAAAAGGGTTTAAATAATACTGTCCCATTATCCAATGTATCCCATAGTAGTGGGGAAGTTCAATTTTTTACCTGATAGATATCTTTTGGACATAATAAAATATTATATATTTTAAAGTGGAGATAATAATTTGATAATAAAATTCAATAAAATTCAATATGATGAATTCATTTAATCATAATGTGCTTAGTAGTTTGTTCTAGGGCATCAATTCCAACTTATACCTGTGGAACCTTCACTGAGGGATGTTATTGACGAAAGACCCATACAAACCATGATAATTGAGATCAATATTTTTATTTCATTTAATATAATTTACTGAATATTTTTTAGGGATTTATCATGGATATAAAATCCACTAAAAAAGTATACATTTAAGGGAGTGAATTTCTTATAGAAAAAGGACTGTGAGGAATATTTCAAGGAGATGGAAAGAAGGTTGTTCAACACATCTATGTTCACACTACTCTCTAGTGGAGAAGGATCTGTGATTTTTATTGATGAATAAAATAAATTAATGGGATCCCTAATCATGTATAATGACATGGTGATATATTATATCTCATAATAATAATTAATTAATGGTAAAAATTACCTAAATCACGCATTTGAGTTGGCATCAATATTTTTCTCATTGAAGATATGGAAGAATTATAATTAAGGAAAAAGATATGATATATATTCTCATCATAAATTACTAAAGTATAATTTGAAAAATAAATAGTTGAATATTGAAAAAATATATGGTTGGAATTGATTAAATAATATGAATTTTGAGAACACCACCACCTTGGGAAGGAGAGCAAACTGGTTTATGCTCTGTGTCAGAAAAACATTGATAGTTTTTCCATGATGATGATTGAAGGAGATTAAATATATATGGATTTTTGTAATATGTACCATGATATCATGAGGAAAGGGGATAGATAATATATTAATTATATTAATGTTCATCCATCAATCCATGTTTGGATTAACGTGCGGCAGAAGGAAGATGTGGACCTGTATAAGAATGTGAGAAATTTTCTTGAGTTTAACAATAATTATAATCCAATGACATGGTATATATAACAAGTATGATCCCTATTAATAACAGACTTGAATATAGAGTTTTTGGATAAATATCAAACTTGATCATTGTCTATTCATCGTAGAAGTATATAGATGTATAGAGATCTGAAAGAGTATTTCTGGTGGGATCACATGAAAAGGGAGATTGTAGAGTGTTTATATTGATGATTGGTAAGTTAAAAAGTGAAGGATGAGAGATAAAATTCTAAGAGGAAATTATAACTATTACCCATATATGAATGGAAATGGTAAAACATTACCATTCATTCCATACCTAGACTCCCTAAATCACCAAAAGGATACGATGATATTTGGGTTGAAATCGATCTCCTTATAAATTATTGAATTTTAATTAAAATAAGATATTATTTACATTTTAGTATTTTTATAATTATATATACATATTAAGTGGTAAGGGTTAATTTATTTCCACATTATATTATATTTGATCGGGATTTGTGGTTTACCGTGATGTTCAGGAGAAGTCTTAAACATGTTTCGAATACAGAGTTTAACATTAACACAGTTTTTCATCCATAGCAAGATGTTCATCCTGAGAGTACCATTAAATCCCTAGATTATTGATGAAATACAATCTTATGAATTTAAAATTTGGTTGGGATCAATTCATTTATTTTGTGGAAATTTCGGAAAAAATATCTTTTACACGAGTATTCAAATGGCTCTATATAAATCCTTCTTTGTATAGAAGTGAAGACCAACAATATATTACGGTAAAGTTTGGGAATTAAATATATTGATACCTGAGGTATATTAGGAAATATAAATGGAGGTTATATCCATTTATAAGCACATCATTGTTGCTTATAGTTGGTACAAAAGTTATGCTGACTATCATAAGTGAAATATGGAGTTTGAAGTTGGTGAGAAGGTTTAACAATGAATATGTCCTTGGAAGACGATTTTGAGATTTATAAATAAGGTTAAGCTAATATATATATATATATATATATATATATATTATTACCTTTAATGTTTTTTATCGTATTTATATAGTTTTTATCACTTGGTGCTTCTATAAAATCTTACTCAAGTTCATGATGTGTTTAATGTATCTCTCATGAAGAAGTACAAACCTAATTCGAAACATTTACTGAAATCAGCAGTTTTAAAAATATATAATGATATATATTATGGGGAAAAATTAATTTATACTATAAAACTAAGAGAAAATAGTTCTATAGAACAAGAACAGTCACATCGTCAGAGATTTGTGGTGAAGCCATATATTTGAGGAAGCTACAAGGGAACCCGAAGATGTGATAAGTTAGAAGATTATATAGTTTTTTTGTGTCAGAATAACATAATTTAAATGGAAAATTTATTATAAAGTGGTTTAATTTAGAAAAAAAAATATTATAATATATTAATTAATTTTATTTCGTTGATAGCTCGATTTATAGGCAACACAAAGTTTATACAGATCTTGATATACTATTGAAATATTAATATATAATGTGATATTTATTTCATTTATGTTCTATTGGTGGGTGTGGATAAGAATAAATAAGTTTTTAAAAATCAACATTTAAATATTTATAATATTATTTCATTATTTTTCAATTTTTTATCAATTAAAATAGAATCATTTTAATGTAAAAAGACACGTAAAAACTATTTTTATACACATAATGTGTTTTTATCTTTTTAAATTAAACATAAAAATAATTGATTAATTATAATAATTAAATATGTTGATAATATATCCTATGAAATAGTTTAACATTCATATAATATATTTTCTACAGTAAATAATGTAGAAAATCTCAGCTTTATGCGTAAAAATTCATTTGGTTGAAAATGGTTTTGTTGCCTTTTTCATACTTATTTTAAAATTTATTTATGAAACTTATATAAATTGAATATTTTAGGAAGTATGACATAATTTTAATCATCATAATTAATATCAGTTAAAATTTTCAACTTAAGTTTTGCTGACTATTAATAGTAATTGAGGAAATAAATCATTACAACAGAAACAGATAAAAGGGATTTAAAAGGGATTAAACATAAGATAAAAATGTTAAAATGGCATAAAAAATTTAAATTGAATTTTTTTGAAAATATATAAATTTTATATAATCCTATATTCCAAATGTATTCAAAATCCTAGGATATTGAAATTATTATATTTTAATATTCTTAATAATTAAAAGTGTGATACTCCCATTACTTATAAAAAGGAACCCATCACCCCTCTTCTCCTCACCACTTGATACCTTTATATATTCTAAAATCTGGTAAAATATATTCTATTAATTAATATACACATCCTAGAGGTGATTATATTCTGAAAATTCCAACAAAATGGTTTATATGAATAGATTCATAAGATGTTTCTCAATGAAAAGTTACGTGTTCTTACTGATCTTTTTCAATTTAAATTCTTCTTGTACATAACATAAATTTACTATATCCATAATTATATATTTAATCACGTATAATAAATATAATTATATGTTATTATGGTTATTTTACAACCATTTTCCAAATTATTTCTATCAAATCTGAAATGAATGTATCGCTCATGCGTATATGGGGACTATCCCATCCACGCAGCGATATGATTCATTCTCCATCACTATATTTCATGGTTGGTTATTATTATGGATTCAATGTTAATATATTATATTTAATAAATAATTAATAATATTTAATTATAATTTCCTATGAATCTTCTTATCCTCAAATCTGTTGGAAAGTGATAACGCCACTTAGGTGTATGTGTGCACAACCACCTTCATGACATGATATAGTTCATTTTTTATTTCAACATTACATAGATATAAATAATGTAACATTTAATGAATATATTTTATATTTATGAATCAAAAATTATATTTTAATGGTGAAATATTTTTACATTTCATTCATTTCATCTATCAAATTATGGAAACATCACTCATGTTTACATACAGACTACCATCAATACTAAGTGATGTAATTATTTATTCTTCACCAATTTATATGATTGATTATAGAAGTGTATAAAATTAATAATTTTTATGATTATTAAATAATTAATATCTAGTATTTATTAAACCATAAAAAATGTGTATTTACACAAACCATTGATCCAAAACATGTATATAAAATTGACCCATTTTCACTAGAATGTCCATTTTAAAGA
This sequence comes from Viscum album, assembly GCA_963277665.1. Classification (NCBI taxonomy): domain Eukaryota; kingdom Viridiplantae; phylum Streptophyta; class Magnoliopsida; order Santalales; family Viscaceae; genus Viscum; species Viscum album. The sequence continues at coordinate 1,123,045,804 of OY728120.1, forward strand.
AAAATTGTTAATTAAAGGATAATTAGAAAGTACAAATAAATGTAACATTGTATTTAATATTAGAGAATGTCTGTACACAATTTCCATTGTGGGATTTTATATCGATATTATTATTTAAAAACCATATTTTTTTTATCATGTGGTCATTTTTGGAATTTCAAATTAATACTTCCATTTTCCTCTATTTTACTTAAAATTATTGTGAAAATGTTTTATATAAAAATTAGTATTATTTACACTTTGTTTGGTGACCATATTAATCCATATCGATATTTTATTTAAAATTATTTCTAATTTATAATTATTATTTTAAAATGATTGAACAGATTTATTTTTACCCATATTTTAGTTTCTACTAATATATTTAAAATCAATATTCCTAACATATACCACACAGATGAACTTTCCCAATATCAGGAGTACTATTTCCATTATAAACTAATTTACAAGTTTACATAGTTATTTTCAATGAATATATTTTTTAATTATCATTAAATTTTTAAAATTTAAATTACTGATTTAAAAAAATGGGTTTTCATAATGAACGTTTTTAATGATCTTTTTGAAGTAATTTTTCATCTATGACAACATCAATTAAGTATTATTATGATTAACTAGGGATATTATCTCATGATACCATCTAGTTTATTTCTCTAGATATATTTTTATGATACTGATTTATGTTTGATTAGATGAAACTCATTTCTTTATAAAATATTTTTTATCTTAGGGTGAAATATTTATGAAACCTATTTTCCTTACAAGGTTTATGATAAAATGAATTCTTGGAATGTTTCTGAAATTAATTTCTTTATAATGGATCATTATATTATGAATTTATTAGAGTTTTTATGTTCTTATGGTAAAATTATATATGGTTTTCATTATGAGATGGGTGGGTCTTCTAAAGACCTCTAATGAATTTGGTCATGTGATATAGGTATCTCATGGGATAATGAAGATAAAAATGTACATGATTTCAAATATATAGGATCACATTTTGAGGTGTGAGTATGATTGCATCTAGATACGATCACAAGATTATTAAAGGAAATTATTAAAAATTTCTATTTTTAGAAGATTAATATTTCCTATCCTTATTATTCCACTAAAAAATATTATAACACTTGAATGATGATTACTGATTTGACACCCTTATTAACCATGATTTTAAATATGACATTATTTTGCATTTTATGATCTATGATTTGATAGGTATGATATTTTATATTAAAAATTCACCTGAATATGTCATCATGCCCATGTTATCATCTTATTATTTTATGAGTGATATGTCCCAGGTTTACCCTTACCAAGAATCTGATCACATCCTTTCTTATGTTTTTCCATCCAAAGATTTTCACGTGTAGTCCTAAGTATGATATTTCTATAATGGAACTAATATAATGATATTTGTTAGATATGTTGAAGATATTTTAATAAATTAGTTGATTATATACCTCATATACAAAGACAACAAACCATTACACTTCTAAAGACTGTATAATTTTGATATGTATATAATATTTATCTAAAATGATTTAATATTTTTGTATTCTATACTTGGTTCAAAAAATGATGATCTTTGGATGGAGTTTTTAGAAAATTAATGGATGAATGAAGCTTGAGTTAAAGCATACCAATCTTAGAATCGTAAATACAAACTCTTCAACGTGGGAAAACCAATTCTAAATTACAAATACAAACATAATGGTCACAAATGGTAGTTTAGGTCAAGATGGATGGTTTTTTATATTGTGAATCATGTCAACCTTCATGGGGAAGTTGAGACTCATAATCCTACATGTAGTAATATATTTAAGCTTAATGGCCATACAAAAAATAAATTAAAATAATCAAAAAATTAAAATTAAATATAAGAGGTGTTTAATGAGGCAATCCATAAATAAGAAATATTCGATATATTGGGGGTCTATATAAATCTAATGACTTCTAAATAATCTCTTTATGGGATCCAACCCGGATTTTTTTATGTTATTCCCTTTTGTTGTGTTTTTGTTTTTTATTCATCTAATAAAAACATATAATGTTTTTTGTATCCTTTTCATTGTATTTTTTTTTTTGGTTAGGATGAACCCTTGGGGTTTCCATTTTTCTAAATGGTTTTTTGTGTATGATATTAAAAATATAAATAAGTTATATGATTTTTAATTGAATCAAATAATTTCCAAATTTCAAACCCAACCATGAATCAACTATGAGGAGTATCCATGTGAAATGAAAGTGAAATGGTCAATTGGTTTATATATTGTTATCATATTAAAATAATATTATTTTATCCCATGAATTAATTTCAAAATTCATTCTCAAAATTCTATCCTTTTCTTTCTTCTCAATTTATAATTATTTATTTTAAAACTTAATGATGATTCATTCTCTGTTGGGGGGGGGATGAAAATGTATTTTTTTGTGATTTTTTTTCAATGGGAAATTTAATTTGATTATCCTTTGATGTGATAATATATTATGTTAACATTAAAATTGAATAATGAAAAATATTATATTGGTTGATTTTGATATTTTCAAATGTTTGAGCTTGTGACTATAAATTTTTATAATAATGGTTGTCTGAGGGGATTTTTATCTATCTAAAATTTTATACATTTAATAAAAAATACACAATGAACATATTTGGTATTTTTGGATGTTATTTTGAGTTCTTAGTGTCTCTGTGTTTTATCATAGGTGTTTTGATCATTTTAATTTTAATTTCAGCACCCTAAAAATATGAAAAAATGAAAAAAATAATAAAATTTCTGTGTAGAGAAATTAAATTAATTAATGTGTTGTTATACAACATATGGATAGAAAATACATTTTCTCTACTAGATAGGGTTTTAAAATCCATTTTTTCATCACAAAGTTATGATTTTTACCTCTATTTATTATACTTTTATATTTTTTATTATGTTAACTCAAGATAATCCTTGAGAATGTGATATTCATTTACTTCTTTAAGGTCATAATTTCTTGGATTAATCGATGGAGTCTCTCTATAGAAGTAGAAATTAATGAGAAAATGTTCAATTACCATATAAATATTTCAAAAAACAAGAAAACAGGAAAAATAAAATTACATACACTTATTAAGGATAAATTTCTATCCCCACCTATTGATTCCATCTTTTCCCCCTCAAGTAAAAATAAAACCCAAATTATTTTAATATGTAAAACACATATTTATGCTTAATTATAATTATATTAAAGTTAGAGGTGAATTTTCTTAAATTAATGATCTTTTTATTGAAGTTTTCTTGTTTATATAGATCAATTTAAAATATTTTTATTGGATTCATGATTTTTTGATGTATTTTATTGAGGGTAAATATTTAATATTATAACGTGTTTGATGATATAAATTGATTTTTATGTTATTTATGTAGTAATTCATTGGGGACTAGAAAGTCATATTGGGGTTGTGATTATCCATTGAAATTTGAAAATTGTCATTTTATTTTGAATAATAGTTATGCTCTTAATTTTTTTTAAATTTCAAGGTTTACATATGTTATAATCTAATAATTATTAATTTTCATGCTAATAATTCTAGTTTAATATGAAATAATTATCATCTAACTTTATAACACCTCAAAAAAATAATTGTCATTTATTCATATTTTAAATTTTTGTACCATTTTATTCAAATTACAGGAATTATTTCATCCCATTGAAGTAATTTAATATTCATAATAAATGATAGCGATTTTGGGTCTCAAATCCTGAAATTGCTGGGGAAAAAAGTAGACACATGAGCATTAAAATGTATGTGAATCCCAAATTTCAATACTATTGATGAAAAAATTTAGACAACATATAGATAAAATCATGTTTATAATTTCATTCCAATTTTACTCAGGATAATTTAGTTGTTTAAATGGAGATCTAGGTAGCACTAGTTTATGATACAATTCTTGACATGATTTCATAGCCCAAATTGATAGCCCATCATTTCTTACAAAATAACTCATGGGTAATCGAATTAGGCTTATTGTTTATGAGATTCTGGAATAAATACCACGAATCAATTAATATTTTAATCATCTATTAAAAAAAATCAATCTTTATGATCATTTTGGTATATTAATAATGAAATTAATAATATTTCATATAATATAAAATATTACTAGAAATTAAAATTTACATATTTTTAACACCCTTCAAATATAAAATTAATATGTGTTATTTATAAATAGTTAAAGTTATTTTTTTTGGAAATAAGGATTTGAGAAGTGAAAATAATAGTGCTCAATGAAAAATTGTAGTGGTGTCACTGCTTGTATAAATCAGCCATACAACTTCAATGTAATAACCCTAAATGGAATTATTAATTAATTGTTCTCCATTTAAAAAACAACTATTAATGATGAGAGTATTATCTAAAATAATTAATAGAATATTGAAGTTGGAATATAGTAAGGGAGTTTTCATTTGAGGTCGTTATTCATAAGGAAACATTTAATGAAATTTGTAAGATCATCAATGTGAAGAAAATATTTATATAATGACATAAAAATAGATTGTTTAAATTTTATTACGAGTTATTAATAATAAATTTTGGATTCTTATAAGACAGAAAAATTTCATAAGATATATTATAAATTATATTATTTTACTGGTACTTGATATATTTCTAGATCATATAATAGAAGGAACACATAAGATAATCTTTTTCAAAGGATGAGTTAATAAGATACATTTTTTCTTATGATATCTTACCTTAGTTTTCTACACATAACTCATATTAATGGATGAGTTTATATCTTAAATGAGTTAATATGATAGTATAATACATATTTAAGGAATTATTTTTCATAAAACAACATGATTTCATATAAACAATCACCTCATAATGTACATGGATCACTTATGACTGGTTTACATAAAAAGTTAGTAACATATAGAGTGCATCTCATAAGAAAAAATGTTTCAAATATGGGACTTTATAGGATACCACAAATGAGTAGGGGTTTCTAAGACCAATATATATTTTCCACATATTATGTGCATCTCATATGATATGGAAATTTCATTTGATAGGCCATTTTATACGATATCTTATAGTGTAAATTTGATAATTTAGAAAATGATATTTATAGAATAAATTAATTTTCATGAAAGGAGAATTAAAATTAGAAAATACACCATTTCTTATTTAATTAAATTTCACAATTACATATAAGTTTTTGGATCCAATCCTCGATTAAGGGAAGACCAGCTATGTAAGATGTTGTAGTCTAAGATGAGATCCATGTTGTAAGAAGGAATTTCCTGTCACAACATGATAAACACCATGCACATGTGGATGTTATTTCTAATTAAATAATTGAAATAGATTTTTTCTAGATTCAAAGAAGGAAATATCCTAAATCTAAAAGGAGATTTAAAAGAAATGATGTATTGAGAATTCAAATGTGTTTGAAAGAAATATTTTATTAGGAATCTATTGATTATTTTAAAGAGATGATATTATTGACATTGAAATTTATTAATTTTTCAAAATTCTATTTTGGAAACAAATATTTAGGATTCTATATTTCAATTATATATATGCATAGAGAGGAAATTGAGATGAACCACTTCGGTGGTGGCCTGGTGGTGAAGCAGAGTGGAACAACAACACCATTCTTTTGGAGGTTCAGGGTTCAAATCCTGGGAGTCAACATTCATGGGGAGCCTCTCCCCTGAGATCCACCCATCTTTCTGGGTTTCTCGGTCTCAACTGGGTGGGAAAAATGATGCACTACCTAATGTGCTGATGGATTTCTTTGAAGAACCATCCCCGATCATTCTGTTGCCCTCCAAAAGGCTCTGCCATCTCTGCTGGAAACGACTCCTTCCCCGACTGGGGCTCTACCTTTTGGCAGTGACCTATTCATGGGGGAGGGGGGTTACCATGTGTAGAGGGTACGAAAAGGCCACCCATGGGAATTCCCTTTCTTAAGGGAAAAAAGAGGAAGGTGAGATTAAGTTGAAAATATAAAGAGATCATTAATACAATGTGAGTTTGGTGTGTTCTAAAATATTGAGTCCCTAATACACTACAATATCACAGATATGAGAAGAGGTTAAAGTGGGGATCCATTCAATGAGAATGTAACTTAATAATCATATGTGGGAAATGTTTTGATAAAATTTGGATCATTGATGATCCATAGTGGGTTTTTAGACCTTTAGTTTTCATAATAACAATCTACTTCTAATGTTCTTGATAGTTTCATATATGATTATAAAATTTGATTCATTTTCTTAATAACGGTATATCAACATGAAGTGGAAAGGATCTAAATTGAAGGAGAAAGATGTTTTTTTTATTTTTTACTATACCATATAGTGTGTAGATGAAAACTAAATTGTAAATATAGAGAAATAATACATTGGGACTCTATATTGATTTGACTAGGATGGTCCTCCACATAACCACTTTGGAATATAATAGGAGAATCCAATATTATGGGGACTAACCAATCACATAAAAGAGTATGATTTTATGATCAATCCATGTAAATTCATGTAATCCTATTTTCCTTACAGTCCAAAAAAAATTGGTGGGGTTGATTTAATGAAGAAAGAGTGGTTTTCAGTTTTTACTATCCACAATGGCAGAATATTAAATGAATAATTCATAAAGAAGACTATTTATGCACCAAAACTCTCAGTCCATCCATCAATTAGATAATTATAATTGGTGTTAGAGTAAATTGAGGTACCATTAGAATATTTGATAATTTTATATTCATGAAGAACATAAATTATGTTAATATAAGTAGTGCACTTGCTTTTTATGATAGTAATTACCATATTTGAAAGAGTACGATGCTTTTAAATATTTAATTTCCTATCATAAATTTAATAAATGATTTAATAGTTGTATTCCAACCCACTATTGAAGGTGATCCAATGACTTTTATAGATAAAAGTAAGATAGAAGTTGATAGAAAAGCCAAAAATTCTATCATTTTCCCTTTTAGAGAAATTTAATTCACATTTTATACGACTCTAAACATTCAAAGATATCATTGAAATATTAAAAGTGGTTATGAGTGAAACATTAATGTTAAGGAATCGAAAATATATGTTTTAATTAGTGTGTTTAAACATATTAAATTGTTTGATGATGAGAAGATTGATGATTATTTTACAAGAGTCAATTAGAATATTAGAAACATACAATTGTATAGATAGAAGTTAGATGTATCAATCAGGAATAGAAACCTGATGAGAAACGTTCTATATCAGTTTGATCCAAAAGTCTTAGCTTATGTAGATAGAGAAGTAATTTCAATATATGAGTTACATAATACGATCATTACTTATGAAATGAAAAATTATTCATTCATAATGATTGAAGCATAAGATGAGATGGATTTTTAAGACATGTGAAAGAATATAGTTAGAGGTTATTTTTTATAAATGTTCAGTGATTCTAAAGATTATAAGATGTTAACGATTTTAATAAGATTATTTCTCTTAATTTTAGGAAATTTAGAATTGGAAAGTGGAAAGGAAATTGCAAACCACCACTAAGTTTCAACAAAGGTATGTAAATTAGTAATTATGAAAATAATTTCAAAAATAATAAGGTTTTTAACCTGATTCTGATCCTGATGTGAATGATGAATGACCCTAAAAATAGAAATGGATTTTGTGTAATAACAAAAAAACACTCAGGAAATAAAATTAACATTATTAGAAATAATAAACTTACTAAATAACTATTAATTTAGTTATTAATATTATAAAATTAATTAATTAGATCATATTGAAATAGGTTCCGATGCCTCCGGGAGGGTTGATGGTGAAGAAAGGAAAGATCTAGAGTATATTCGGAAATGTGAGTTATATGAAAGTATTCAAATAGTTCCATCACATTTATTTTAGAAGATACAATAGAAATATCATCGACGTGTTATATATTTTCAGGTGATTATACAAAATATATATAATATAATGTGGATTAAAAGGATCATATATATATATATGTATATAACAACCTCAATTATCCTCAGGTGATGATCATGTGTGTAGCTCGATTTTGAATGAATATCATAGGTTTATATATATATATATATATATATATATATATATAACAACCTCAATTATTCTCAGGTCACGATCATGTGGGTAGTTTGATTATGAATGAATATCATAGGTGTATATGAAATCAATCCTTTACAGTTTAGAGTTTTTTTAGAATATTTTTTTTGTCAAGTGGGAAGGTTATGCCAAATCAGATAATGTACCAATGTGTGTGTATATATATATATATCAGTTTAATGGAATGGTTTGGTAATGAAAAGAAGAAAATTTTTAATTATAAGATGATATAATGGGTGTTTATTTAAATGGGTTACAAAAAAATAGAGGATTGGTATATGAAGTCACATCTCAACTGACATGAAATTAGATTTTATATATATATATTCATATTTTAGTAGGGTTTACTATATAGATTAAAAATGAATCCCTTTTTTATCTTTGGAGGGATATATCAGTGAATAATTCCCTATTTCAAGCCCATTTATCACTATCTTCAAACAAAACATTCAATTTTCTATCAAAAGATGTGGTCTATGTGGTCTGTAGCATAAAAAGGATTCATTTGGGAGACTAGTGTATATCATGATTTAAGGTCTGAGGGGTTACTAAATTTTAAAAATTAGTATTTTATATAAGTGAGTTTTAAAATATTCATCATTCATTTTGTAAATTCTTAATATATATTAAAATGTATTCATTTTTAAGAGATTTCATTATTTAAAAAAATCACCATATATGTTTGATGTATTTTATTTTTGAATTCATACTTAATTTATATAATTACCATTATATGTTTTATATAATATATTTAAAAGAGTTACCGACCCATGTATTTCTTTGATACAACAATATTTTTATTTGAAAATGAAATATTCGATTTTTTTAACATAGATATTTTTTGGACTTTTATTTTCTTTTATTTTGTAACATTGGTTTCGTGTTTTAATGACCAAATCCATTAGATTTCTTTCTTAGGTTTTATTTAATGAATAACAAATTTAATGAAGTAATTTATGTCTTAAGATACAATTTCTAATATTGCTGTTCCTGGTTTTAGAAATAAAGTGTTTTGTAATTTTTGATAAAAAACACATGTTACTAAGAATTTAATTTAAAATAATGGCAATTAAAAATTATATTTATGATGACAGGGGATGGGGAGTGAGTCCAAAACCCATTATTGAAATTATAACCCCTATATGAAGGATGAGTCTGTTATAGTCCACCAATACATTGGGTATAGCTTATATCTTACGAGATGTCATATAATGGATTAGTGAGTGAAATTAATCTAGTATGGGACTATGTACACTTTGATATGTTGCCTTATCCATTATCCTTGAATTTATGTTATATAATGATGAAATATTCCTTTGAGAGTTATTTTACAAATTCGTATGGGATTATAATGTAAATATTATTTTGATATATTGAAATAATGAAATGTATTTTGAAAGGTTTTACTCTAATAAGTTTTAAATAGAAAATGTAATCATTTTGAGAAATACTCGTTATGTTAAAATAAGTTCTATGATTTCAAGGATAAATGTTTCAAAATTGCGATGTGTCCTCCAAACAATTTCATGCACACTAATTTCTTATATATTGGTTATAGATTTTCTAAATTTTTATATTATATAAAAAGTTTATTTTTATGATTAAATAATTTTTTGTGTAGGCAAGAACAATTTTTTACTTAATATTTCTATTTCATTTCTTTCCATTTATTGTAAAAATTTAATTGGGGATTTCCTTATAATAATAATAATCATCACATAAATTTTTATTCAATGAAAATAAAAACAAAATGAGGGGCGACCCAAACTGTCTAAGATGAGAGGCCTAAAGAGGCTTGAAATAGTGGAGTCTAAGGGAATACCCTATAACCTAGTTGACCCCCTCAAGCTTCATGGTGGTATAATTATGAATTCAAATGGGATCTGGACCAGTGAAATCAAGAGAGGCAAGGTGGTCCATGAATTTGTTTCACTCGTAACAAGTATGGACCACACAAATGTTGCTACTGATCATGCCCCAACACTTCCTGTTGATGTAGTGAACTGAACATGGAATGAAGCCATTTCCTTGCATGGTGTCATCACGGATTCTAAAACCCATTTCAATCTCGGATAAGAAGATCCCATTTTGACAGTATAATATGAGTCCATATAACATCACCTTGGCCTCTTTCTAGAGGGATGTTCCATGACCCAGGTGAGCAGAGAATGCCAAGATGACCGACCCAAAGGGATTTCCCTCCACCCATCATACGTACATAATCCCCATGTTTCATGACCTGTTGATATACAGTTTGAGCCCTCTACTGGGAGAAGACCAACAGACCTAGTTCCCTATAATATTTCTACTACCCAATTAAGTAATATCATTGCAAGCATGAATTCGTTGAAGATTAGGTGCCTCTCTCCAACTGCTAAGGGATATGACGATATCAAGGAGGAGGATCTTCGTTTTAAGGATATATGACTCCTTGGACAAAGGAAATAGTCCCTTAGTGTCTGGCCTTATTTCGCACCTTCCATATTGACTAGAAACCTGCATTGAGGACCATGGTGTGGGCCATCTGCTCAGGACCCCTCTCCCCGCACTATGAAACAATTGATCAATAAAGGCATACCATCCATGAGATTATCTTGAATAACTATAAACTCACCAAAATTCCTCCTCACCACCCTTTCCCAAGCTCCTTCGAAGAACTAATTCCCATCACACTCCTACCGATGGTTCGAGAATGAATGGCACCTTGAATCCAATGAAATTCCACAAGGCGTGATGTTATCATTTGTGGGGAAATCCTTGTTACATAGCCTCCAGGTAAGAATGTTATGTTTAAGTTGAGTTACATTGGTCCAAAGTATCTCATTTGATGTATTGCTCTGTTAAAGGGTGGATAGAGTGTTCCTGAAGTCCAATGATGAGAAGGACCCCGAGGTGGAAGGAGATAAAACACATATTACTGGTTTTGTCTTGATCATGAAGAAGTTGATTGTGTCCGGCTATTCCCTATCCAAAATCAATTTGATAAACATGGAATGGTCACTTGCCTCATTGAGGGTGATCGAGGTGGTCGGACACCCTAGTAAGCCAAAGACTATCCTAAACTAGTTGTGATACTAGAAAAATAGGTACCCCTCCCATGAGCCATCTGGTGTGGGGTGTCAGAGCACTAATAAGTGGATAGATTAGGGACCAGAACAAAGAATACTACCACAAGACTAGAGGCTCAGACACTGAATGGGAGTTGTGCTTCATGATTCCCCAATGATTACGATGATCTAGTAATTCACATGAAATATTTTCATTCATGAAATTAAGAGTGTCTTAGAGCCCGAGAACATTGATTTCGCCTTCCTTAGCTGGTTCATCCACCCTTTTCTAGGAAGCCTAGTGTCACCTTCCCTTCAAACATGGATCCCAAATGAATCCTAAAAGGATATTATCAATTTTGTTAATGATGAAATTCATATCATTTTTTTACAAGAGTGAATGGAATTGGGTGGCAAGGAGAATGCTGTTGACCAGCATAATTTGTCCCTTGAACAAGAGAAAAATCTTCTTCCAACTGAGAATATGGACATCAATACCATTGATAAGGGTTTCGAGGCCACATAAACGAAGCCCACCTAGGTAGATGGGGGAACCAATGTACTCTGTAGGGAAGGTACTTCTGTGAATGTCGAGGTTGAGCTGAATAACATGGATATGGGTAGAAGTACATCTGTTGGTGACATAAAAATTACTTTTATCATTTTTGATAACCTTCCCACTCTAGATTAGTACTCCTACAACACCCTATTATGGACTCTGATGGAACTCCTAGTATTATTCATTAAAATGAATGTGTCATCCATGAATATTAGGTGATAAATAGAGGGTTCTCTCATTACTCTATGATAATCCACTACCTCATTGGTTTTGATAGCTTTGTACCTAAGTCTACTGAGGTCATACTGAGAGAGAATGAAAATTCTAGGGTATATAGGATCATCCTACATCAGTCCATGACTGGCATGGAAAAACCCAAAAGTGTTTCCAATAATGGTGACCACCAACCAGGTAGATTTGAAGCACCTAAATATGTTTTCAATATTCCATGAGAAGAACCCCATTCTAGCCAGAACCTTGTTGATGAAACCCCACTCAACCTGGTCATATGATTTATTCATTTCAAGAATGATGGCTAAATTAGTGCCACGATTCTTGAAATTGATATCTCTAATTATCTCCTGGGCCAGAGAAATGGCCCCTATATAGAATTCCCCTTCATTAACTTATGATGTTCTAATGACACCCACTAGAGAATGTGGGGTGACAGCCTCACATTGATTAGGTTTTCCAAAATATTGTTTGGGATGTTTCAAAAACTCATCAGCCTATAATGAGTAATAAAGGAAGGATTCTTGATCTTACGAGGGAAGATGATTGTCATGGCATTGGTGGCCCTAGTGAGGTGGCCCCCCCAGAAGATGTCTCAGATAGAAAATATAACATCTATATTCAGAACGTCCCATGAGGCTCTGTAAAACATCCCCGAGAAACCCTCAGGGCCCCGGGAACTTTTGAGATTGAGGCTCAGTGTCACCCCCTAAATTTTCCTATCATCAGAGATGGAGATCAAGTTGATATTGTACTAGATTAAAATTTGTTTAGTAATCACATAAAATAAGTCCTATTCCTCCCCAAGATAGACATTGGGGAAGTGAGTAATAGTACTATAGATGAGGTATTTCAAGGAGGACAGAGTCATAACACCCATAATATCTCTTTCATTAGTGTATGCACTATAATCCATCACAATTTTTGGATTCATCATCAATTTCCTTTCCTTGATACAAGAATAGAATAAGGAAGTGTTCCTATCACCCCACCCCCTAAGCCACTTGATCCTCAACATTTCCCTCACCAATTGTTCTTGCCTATGAAGCATATCCGCTAGGACATCCTTCCTATTGGAATGATCACAAAACACCCTTTCATCGTAGACTTATTCCATGATAATCTCTAGGAAATCCACATCATGAATGGATTATAAGATATCACTATAAGTGGGAGAAATATCTTTCACCCATGCTTGGACCCTTTACTTGAGGCTTCATAGCTTGTTGTGAATAACTATACACCAACGACCCTGGCTGGAATCGCCCCAAGAGTCATTAACCAAGTCATGAAATCCTAGGATACTGTCCGAGAGATGATGGTATCAAAATATTATGGGCTAATTCTTCCCTGTGGGCAGGGAAACCAGGATAATGGGGTGATCAGATAAACCTCAGACTTGGAGACATACATTAGTGTATGAGAACATGGAGATAGATTTCATGTTGGCTAGGTAGTGGTCCAACAAAATCCATGAGGGGTTCCTCCCTCTCTAGTTATTAAACCACGTGAAGAGGTCTTGTGAGTAGCCGAGATCTGATAACCATTTCCCAGCCATAAAATGAAAGAAGTCCATGCTCAAATTCCTCCGAAAAGGGCCTTGACCTTTCCTCTCTTCCGGTGCAGCAAGAACATTGAAGTCCCCCCCCAACAATCAATAAATGGTTCCCTGGAACAAATTAAGAGATGTCACTCCATTGGGATTTCCTTTTATGAGTGTCTCAACTTCTTTAGATGAAGGTTGTGAAGAGATACATTTCACCATACTCCACCCTTATAGTGATGAATAGGTCACATGGATGAATGAGGTCCACATAGAGGATTCTATTCCAAAAAATACATATATTTCTTTTGGTGGGATCAATATGCATGCACCAATGCATATTGATATTTATGGAGATTTCCATGATGTTGTTAACACTTTATTTGTGCTCAATAACAGAAATGATGGAGGCATAATGATTCCTGATTTCATTGGAGAGAAAATCCTCCTTGACTTTGGATCTGATGCTGTGGGAATTACAAATGATTACTATAATCATTTGTTGAACATTATACCTACATTGGCCCTAAAATTAATGGCCTTATCATTGTCGAAGGATGAAAACATGTTTAGGTACCATGATCGATAACGAGTGTAAACCCCAAAAAACATGGGAGGCAACAAGACCACATGAGGAGGAGTCTCCCTGGTTATGGAAGCAAAGGTTGAATTTACAGTATAAGGGGACCTAAATAGCCACCCTATATCCATAGGGCTATGACAAGGGGAGACTTCTTTCAAAATCAGCAAGGCACCTAGATCAGGAAAGATAGACCCCCCTAAGATGGAATACACTGAAGGGAAAATGTATCTGAGTCAGGCCACCCCTTAGGGGAAGAACCTTAAGAGATGGAAACCATATCCATCTATACATCCGCCTCTAGAGAACCGAAAAATATCAAGGAGGAGGGGGACGGAAAATCCAATAGGCTAGAATGATAGGTCAAACTTCGCCAAAGCCACCCCCTAGAATATATTCCTGTGAGAATAAGGACAAAGGTAGTTGAGTGGATATAAGACAAGCCAAGGTAGATAGAATAGCTCTATAAATGATGCAGCCAGGTCCAAGAATGTTTGCTGGGGTCGCGATGGTGATGGGACTAAGACTACCTCAGAACCTGGTATGTAAGTGAAGGGAGGAAACAAAGGTCTGTCATCAAGAGGAGAGACCACTGAGAATAGAGCTTTAGGATGAACATTGGGGGACATAGGTGGTTTTTGAGACCAGTCCTCGGGAGAATGGAGAGTAGCCTTGTGCAGGGAACACCTATATATATGTTTAGAATAGCACTAGATCAATCAAAATGGATAGTACCATGGGAATAATGGGTAGTATATGGCATGAATGCAATATAAACCTTTCTACTCCTCGAGGGAGAGATGATTTTTAATGGTTAAAGATAAATCCATCTCTACAGATATATGAGTCGACGATGCATCTGCACAGCACCACATCCTTTCATTAGCATAGATAAAGACATCCATGGAGTCACTGATCGCATTGAGGAATCCCAATTGGTAGAGGATTCCTAGATATTCTGATCTAGACCGCATCACATAAGATGTCCTTTCCCTAGTGAACATCTATGGACCATCGAGAAAAGCTGAGCTTTCATCTATAAAAGGACCTAGGATCCTCGCAACAAGAAGGCATGAAATCTTCCTCCAAGGCTATGAAAAGGTAGAATGAATTTCTGTGTATAGGAAAGATCCTCGCTAGAATTTGGAGAGCTCAAGGGGAAAAACCATGATATGTTGGTGAGGGGGGGGGGGGTCGCAGAGCCATTGCAAGCTACTAGGAAGCAGTTGAGGCAGTCCTCTACCTCCGTGAATGATCACTCTAGACAAAAAAATCTAGACACATGAATTGCTTCCTGATGAATCCATGGAGGACAAGATGAACTCTGGGAAACAGGGTGCCAAGGAATCCCCTTTTGAGCCACATAGTGCATATATGAAGGATCCAGTCTGAGTGTCTATGATGGGTGGCGGTGGTGCAGGTTAGGGATCTCCAAGAGAGGGAAATGGATCTATTGGAGGAACTTTCATGGGGATATAGGGTGGCTAGGGTATATATCCATAGGAGAATATGGGGGGAATGGAGATGGTAGGAGGAAAGGGGAAGGTAGGTTCGATGTCCTGTCTGGGCACAACAAGAAGCAGTGTGTCTGAGGGCTAGGGTGGGAAGGGTGTAACAGACAGAAAATTTGAAAATAAAGGCAGCACGAGGGGCACATTCTCTAGGGTAGTGATATTCATTCTCTTCTATAATTTAAAACGGCTTAATATGAAATTTTGTGCTCTTAATATACATTCAATTTTTTTCAGATAAAAAAATTCTTAATATAAATGGATGAGAGTTCAAGGTACTTTAATTGGGGTTATCTTGAGTGGAGAAGATACAATGATTGAAAAATCAATTATTTTGGTTGCTTATGTTTTTTTAAAAACATTATTATGTATTATCATATCTTAACTATCTAAAACTCTAAATCTAAATGTTATTTGGATTTTTTAGATTTTGATAATTATATTATAATTCATGTATTTATTGAAGGATTTTCCCAATAAATTACAGTTGGTATCATAGTAATGGTTTAGACTAATTCTAAGGTTATTATTTAGAGAGACCCTATGATCTTGGAAGGATTCCATATATATTTAATGTTTTTTGGTATTTTATTTTAAGGTGTAGAAAAATTTTCAGTGAGTAATTGTATTTTTAAATAGTAAAGGAGTTATTTATTTTATATATAAATAAATATATCATGTTTTAAATAATAAAAGTTATTTTATGTGACATAGAATAATCAAAGGATTATTTCAAGATATAATGATGAAGATCTCACACAATACATCTGTCCCTTTTTGATGACTTATATGAAATAAAAATTTCAATGTCAATATCATATAGTTTTGTAACCCTTATAATCACACAAAGTCCCTGAAAAATAAATTATGAAATATCAATCACATCATCCATACCTATGAATTACCTTGGATGGAGTCTTATTTAGGATAAAAATCTAAAATTCCCATCTATCTCATATATGTTGACAAGGGAAGTATTATCAATATATCTTCAAATATTTCTCCTTATAATGAGAGTATAAATTACAACCTAGTTTTATAATATCTAAAAAAAGAGGAATACATTTGTATAACCTATATGTATATAGTTTTAAAATTCAATATTTTTTTTGGAAATATCAATAATATTTTAGAAAAATAACATTTTGAAAATTTCAAAACCAACGCTATCATGATATTTTTAAAAAAGAAAGTTCATTATATTGTCCTGGATTTATAAATTAGAATTGATTAATTTTCAAACATAAATCATTATTTTCAAAAAGATGGTGTAAATTTAACAATCTATATTTGGATTAAAGAAGTGGAAGGTTTTAAAAATTCTCTGAAACATTATAGTACTATATAGGCCCTTTCTTAGCATGAACAATAGAATTTGGGAAATTGGTTGGTACCTTGGTAACAATAATATTATTAAAAATAAACTAAAAAATTATTTTGGATTAAATTTATTAGAATATTATTATTTCTAATCTGGGATGGTCACTTTTAAATGAATTACGATGCATTATTTTAAAATTTATATGCTTATTTTTAGTGATTATTTTCCTTGATAAAAATAAATAAATTTTAAATTATGAGGTTTCAATTTATTTAAGGAGAGTAGAATGTAACATCCATAAATTCTAATATATATATTTTCCTTTAAAATAATTGTTTTTAATAAAAATGAATCAAATTATATTTGAGATAATGAATAAACCTTGATTGAAACATGAATAAATCCCTTGTAAAATTATATGTCTATAATTACAAGATAAAATAATAAAAAAAACATAATAAAAAAAAAGTAAATATTATTATGAAATTAAAAAAATGATGGCCAGAGATATAATATAGAATAATAATAAATTAAAATAATTAAAAGAAATAAATAGTTGAAGAACATCTCCTTATGGTCAGTTGTGATGAAAATTACTTCAAAGATTATTATAGAAAGAATACATTGGAATTTGAAAATGAAAATAATTTTTTTGTGTGAAAAATAAAGAAGGGTAGTGTTATTATTTAAAGAAAAAAAATCTAACTACTATGTGTGGTGTAGTGCTATCATTAAGAAAATCATTTGGGGGATTAGGTAGGATGCTTTCAAATAAAAGATAATATTAGGTATTAATTAATTTAAGATATTCATGAGATAAGAAATTCCATTTTAACCATATGTGTAATTATTTTATCATCTAATGTAAATAGATATTTATTAAAAAAATGTTCTTTTTAATATTTTATGATTTCAATATTCTAAAATTATAAATATATAAAACAAATTATTAATGAAATTTGAATTATATGAAAATAATATGGAAAATATAAAATAAAATTGAAATAAATAAATATATTTTAATACTAGTAAATTGATAATTTAATTAAATTTAATATATATTAAATAAATGGAAGCTATCTAATAAGATTAATCCTAGATAAATTAATAATGGATAAAAATAAATTGGGTATAAAATGTTTTTATAATATATTGGATATTTATGAATATGGTTATTTTTACTAAAGAGGTGACAATATATAATAAGCTTAAATGTGGTTGAAATTATGAAAGTTAATAAGTTAATACAATTATCATTCAACTAGTAAAGGAATATGAATATCATTATCTGTGAAAAACATTGAGAGATGGTAAGGCCGTTAAAAACCTATATAGGTAGGCCTATCATGCGGAAGGTCAATCCTCATCCTTGGGGAATGATGATAGGGACAGGAAGTATAGGTCATGTTCATAGTCTAGGCATGGTGTTCATAGGTCAGCACTCAAGGTGGGTGTATATTTAGTGGTTAGCCTCACTCAAGCATGGTGAATGGATTGACCGAGGCATACCACCAACACCATATGGATTTCACTACCCCATTAAGTCATATCGATATATATGAATTTTTATGAAGATGATGATAAAACCAATGTTGGATCATGTGCATCTTGATATTTTCATGATATTTAAATAGACAAGAATACAAGTAATTTTAACCAACACAGTCTGTAACACCCCAGGTAAATAAATAATATGACATTTTCATATTTATCCATATTTGTGAATAAAATATTAATATTACTTTAATGGGGACGATATGCTCGATGGTGTACCCAATACACAACAACGAGTTTCTTGGGAATCTTACGTTGCACTCTAATAAGAAAATAATATTATTTTAAATGGTAGTTAACGCCTATCCATTGTAATGGCAGGAATGAAAAGAACTAACTACAAAATGATTATATATGTTTGTCAAATATTTTTACTTTTTACAATAAAAGTAAGAGGATTAAAAATGTGAATGAATCCAATTTTAAGCGTAAACATTCAAATATTATTTAAAAGGTCGATTAACCGCCTTTTGATAGAGAACCTATTTTAAATCCACTTTTTGACAATTTTATGTGTTATATTTGACAAAATAAAATTCTTCTTTAGAATCGGGACCTCAAAATTTACTTTGTGTAAATTTTTGGTATTTTTCCGATAAAGTTCATTTTTTAATGAATTGTGAAAAATGTTGTATTTTAATTCAAACCCACTTTTTAATCTAATTTATTTATATGATTAAATTATCTTTTGAATTGTTTTTAAAATGAAATTAGAATATATTTTTACCATTTAATCCAATATTGGTCATTGGAATTAATTTCACTTTGAAATTGGACTTAAACTAGTGTCAATCTTTTAATAGATATTGTTTCATAAAAACACGTTATTTGTTTTGACAGCGGGAATTAATTATTATATTAATTAATTAAACTTATATGTTTTGAATTTTTTAAAATAGACATCATTTTTGAATTCGGAATATCAAATATAGCTTAGGGTGATTTTTTGGTATTTTTCTGAAAAAACATCAATTTTTGATGAATAGTGAAAGCACTAAGTGGTAGTTTAAAAACTGATTTTTCATTTAAATGAAAAATCACCACTTCTGTGATTTGAATTTAAAAAATCCGACATACATGGTTTTCATTATAATGTAAAATTTGGTTCAATTGGATTAAAATATTTTTTGGTGAATAGTAACTTTTAAGTTTTTAATCGCGATTAGAGGTAATTAGTGTAATTTAAGGTAGAAATAATATTTTAATAATATGAAATGACCTAGACACATGTCCTAACCTCATTGGATGTGTCATGGCAGACCATGACAATCCATGGCTCAACTTGGTGACCCCATGGATCCACTTTGGTTGGAAAATGACATAAATAACTTTTTATTTAATGTTAAAATAAAAATGTCACAAGCATGAGTTGTTTTACTAACACAATTTCTAAATGGGGTAATACAAGTCATATTTATTTACTATAAATATTCATTAGAAATCTAAAAATATTTCCTACATCATGATAATTTTTTTATAAATTTTAGACATTAAATAAATTAAATTATTTATGACATCATGATGATGCAGTGATTACCTCATTAGTAAAGGATTTAAATAAAATGAAAATATAATGTTAAAACTATAACTTAAACTTGTCATAAACTTATTAGATAAGTATATTTAGAACCCTTACCACCTTATCCTCATAATACATTAATGTGGGACCTTTAAAATCTGAAACTCATTTGAAAATAAAGTAACATTTTGTAACCTTCCAGGAGTGCCCCTCCTCTCCTCTTATAAAAGGCCCCCACCTCTACCACCTTACCCACACCTCTCAAGCCATTCGCTCAGCCAAACCCTAATCATTTTTTCTCTCCACATCCCTCTATTACTCCTAGAAGCATCACTTTGGTCAGACGTCTTCCCAAGGAAGCCTTTGAGCTCAAATCAAAGAGAGATACCCGATTTTAAGGTAATGTCTTCACTTATGTTATTTGGTTTTATTTTGCTTCTCCAACCCCCTAAAATATTTTTATTGATTTCTTTTGTAACAACTCCAGTATCTTCAATATACTAGTATGTTGTTATAAGAAGTATTCGAGCTAAACATACACACACCTACATCTAATGGTTAAAGAACATACAGTTTCTATGGATGGTGAATTTCTGCCTCACGAAACGATGATTGTTCAATATTTTTTCAACACCCAAAAAGGTGGACATTAAGATGTCACTATATTTATATATGATATAGAATATTTTTATGTTTTACTTAAGATTCTGTATTTTTCATTTATGTCATACATTTATGGTTTCCATTATTGTTAAACGCGATATCTTCATTTTAGGAAATGCGGACTACCGCCCCCTCAAAGTGATTTGATTCGTTAATACCATATATGGTAAGTATAAAGGATAGATTTAATGATATTATATATGATACCATACTGAAATTATAATACTATTATGTATAATTATGTTTTAGTTCCATTAATTATGAAATAGAAATGGAAGTAGCGTTCATGCGTACGTACGACTTACCGTCTCCGTGAACGGTGCATTTCATTTCTTACCTCTAAATGTCATGTAATATTATAAATGCATGTATATAATGGATATATATGATATCTAAATAATGAATATAATTATGGATATAATATATATTTTACCACATGAACAAATTGTAATTATAAAGATTTTATTTTTGACTCGAGTAGCAATGATCTACAAAAACAACCATTATTAACTTAAATAATTACATAGTGTTAATAGCATGGTAGTAAGTGATATAAAATGAATAATGGACTTGATAAAGGTTTTTTAGAAAGTATAAATTAACTCAAGTTTATTATTCAGGATGTTAAAGAATGATCTAGTCAAGTCGGACTCGAGGTAAGGGATCCTACCTCTCTCTTCCTTTTTAAGTACTCTCTTTTATGTCATTTCTTTTAAGCTCACATTTATTATCTTTGGGGATGTTATTTTATATTCCTAATTCTGTAATTTTTATGTTAATATTATGAGAGACCCTATTTGATATCATACATCCATTTTTGAAAGTTTTAATTGGCACCGTTAGGCTGCCGAAATTTCGTAAGGGGCTTTTTATCTCACTTTGTGTTTTCATGGGATTCATGCTACATTTTCCAATATTTCCTTTTGAGTGGTGTATGTACTGTCCATTATTATACTCTTTGTGTAACATACATTCATTTATGATTATTTACATCAATTTTTATAGTCTTTCTTTCATGGGGTGTACGTTTCGAAAGTTGCCCAAATCAGTAAAGGAACCTTTCACCCTCCTCTTTTTAAAAGACTTCTTTCGTTATGTCTTTTAATTTTCATCTTATTATGTGAGGATATGTTCTTATATATTCTTATTGCCACAAATTTTAGTTCCAAGTGAAGAGATACCCTTTATCTCTCTTATCATCTCTTTTTCTATAATTTTATGTGATGCCATTAGGATGTCAAGGGAACTTCTTAACCCAATTTTGATTTCTTTGGGTTTAACATGTAGTTATTGAATATGCCATCCATTGAATATGTGTGAATGACCTTTTAATATTTTACACTTAATATACATTTATATTGGGTGTATTTATATTTTTCACACATAGTTATGATAGTGATATATCCTTAATTTAAGGATACCTTCTTTATAATGGATTTCATCTCATTTTACATTTCTATTGAGACTTCATTGTTGTTATGCACCAGTTCACTCTAATATGGTGTATATACTATTATTTGGAATATTATATAATGAATACCTTTATTCTCATGATATTATAAAGTTTTGATTAAATGTTATCCCTCAAATATTGTTTTCAAGTGTCTCTCATTTTGTTAAAAACCTTGTAACTAAAATAACGTTTAAAATGTTTTAATGATTTATTCTAATAAATATTTCTAATTAATATCCATGTATTCAAAATGGTTTTAAGGATTTATTTATATGGATATTAATGGTTTAAAATTTTAAAAGCTTCAATGTGGTATGGGACACTTTGATTTAAATATCTCTTTATTAAATGTTTTAAATGGTTTTGAAAATGGTTTTTAGAATGGATTCATTATTTCAATATCTTAAAATTTTATATTGTTATTGCAATATGGGAATGTTATCTTTCCTTTATGATTATTTTATATGCTATGATTATGTTATGGTTCTTGGGCATTGTTATGAAGATGGGTGGTTCCGTGATAAACTAAGGGCGGGGTATCCCGATATAGCTCTCCAATGCATTGGTTAACGCGAAGGAGTTAAACGTTAAGGTTTCTTCGAAGAGATGTAGGGAATATACTGCGAGGGGTATTCCAAATGTAACCAAGAGGGTTACTCCCTACGTAATAATGTTATGAATGCCTCAAGTTACCTTTATGCCTTATGATTTCTATGATTTATTCATGATTTGATGAGGTATGATAAAATGCTTATGTTTTATGAGTAAAGTATGATTTCATACATGGAATAATGTTTTCATTTCGTACTTTTATATCCCTTACTAAGATTTTTATGCTCATCCCATGTTTTTGAAATGTTTTTCATAGGTCAAGGGAAAGGTGAATGTTCTGATGATAGTGTCAAGGAAGTGTCAAGAAAGAATCCATGTTTGATTTTAAATATGTTTCTGTTGATGGGGAAAAACGAATACTATATTTTATGTAACCACTTTGTTTAAATGTAAAATGTAATTCATGATTTGTGATCCAATTCTCTAAAACTCTAAACTTGAAAAGATCCTCAATGTGAATTATTCATTTAATTCAATATTAAGTAAGGTTTAAGGTCGATGCCTTATAGTTGGTATTAGAGGTCGTTTTAGATAACTTTAGAGGTTAGAGTGTTGTTTAAGAAAAAGTGACAAGTTGTGTATAACCACAATGGTTACTATATTAGATGGAGTCATCGTTTTTTTGAAAGTTAGAATGAGTTTGAGATAACTTGGATAAGTATATCTTGGTGTTTATCTTCCTCTTTTTAATTTGATAATTTTAATGATATATTCACACTGAACTTTTTGGTTTTTGTAAATTGTTGGATCTAGCAGGCACCAAAGTAACAGTGGATTTGAAGAAAACTATGAAATTTTTATGAAAGAAAAACTGAATGATATGGGAGCTGCAATGAGAACTATTGTGGTTATACTCAACCAACTATCTGGAGTCATGATTGACCACCTGAACCTTAGTGATTTTTATAAGGCATCGTATATGCGAGAAGAAAATCCCTACGGAAGTTCAAGTAATAATAATAAAGGTAAGTATGTTCAAAAACCTATGTGTCAAATATGTGGAAGGAAACACATAGGAATGTGTTTAAAAGGGATAGAAAGATGCTATAGATGTGGAAATGAAGGTCATAAAGCAAGAACCCACCATGGAAAAAGGAAGCATCTAGTTGACTCTAGGAAAGAGAAAGAAGTTCTTTCTGAAGGATCAATTGAATGTTTTAAATGTGGTGTGCATGGTAATTATGTAAACACATGTAATACAAAGATGTTTCGGGAATGGGGTCACCAAGATCGTACAAATATTCATTTACCAATACCTAATGCCATTCTGATTGAGGATGAAGAAACTGACAATGAATAATGAAAGGTATGGATTATTTCTTAACATAAGTTTTCCTATTATTGGAATATTAGGATATGATTCATGATTTTGTTTGTAAGAAAGAAGTATTTCATAATAAGGTGAAAAGTAATGGCTAATGGATCATGAGGAATGTTGAATGAGTAAGAAGTCATCATATAAGGGATTCAAGAGTTATGGTAGATTTTAGGATGGTGAAATTCTTAGATGTATTAAGTCTCTTTTGATGATGGGGTTACATTAGAAGACTTTTTATAGTAACCCTGATGTTTTATATACAAAAATTTTATTCAAGGAATAATTATCCTTTCTTTTGTGGATATAGTTATAATGAACCATTTGGGTTTATATGATCCTTGAATTTGAGGCAATTACTAGTTAATAAATTTTGAGTTGGAAAATGGAAGTTATCAGATAAACTTTATGGTTAAAATATGTTATGGTTATTTTTGATGAATTTATCTCTTTTGAGGAATGTTATAAAATTATATAGTTTTTGAAAAGGGACAACACGCAGACTGTGTGACAACCCGTCGTGTCGGACGAAGCTACGGGAATCGAACCCACAACCAAAGTCCAACTGGTATTTATCGCCTGCCACTGGACTATGTGAAGTCCCTGGTTAGTATGAATGATTCTTTTTAGTTATATGATTTTATGAATTAATAGTAAGTAGATTTTCGGTTATCAATGGAAATTATTATCCTATCATGGAGGATATGTGATTAGGTTAATTATTTTTCAGTATGAGATTGTAAGAGTAACTGATGTTATTTTAGAAAAAATGTTAAAATTTATCTTGGGAGACTATGTGATTAAATACTTCAAGGAATGGGGTTTCAATCTTAGTTTGGTTTAATTTGTATAATTTTATGGATAGATGTTTATTGAATGGACTTTGTTGAACTTTTGGTTTTGTTTGACAAATTTTGGAGATTAAGAATAGATTTTTTTGTAAAGGATTATCCTTTTTGGGTATTATCTGATCTCATACTAAACTTTTTGTTTTTAGTTTTGGTTAAGGTCTAAATACATGGGAATTATATAGTTCTTTTTTGTGGATCAGGTGATTTTCTAGAAGTTGATTATAGCTCTCTTAATGTGAACAAGTCATCCCAAATACTCGTCTTTTGGAGGAAATTTGAGTTTGTGTAAGAAATCTAGTAAAAGTTGAAAGTCAACATGACAATTAAGTATGCTTCCTTATGTTTTAGTTAAGCTCATAAATAAATTACTCAATGAAAAGTAACATAAAACACAAATAATTTCTGTTAATTTTCTCTACTGGGGAATCAAATACTGTTTAACCGATCATAAGTTTGTGATTTTCATGTTGTTAACTTTATCTTAGACATGTCTACTATCACTATCCATCAGAAGATGACCCTTTTTTTCCCCCATATCCATATTTTCATACTTGGAATCCTAGTATGGGTTAACTCAGCTGACATTTGTACTTCTCTCCCATTCTTTTAAAGCGATAGTTTTACTGACTCGTGTTCTGATGTGGGATTTTCATTGAAGCTTCCAAGCCCATTTTTAAAATTGTGAGGACGCAATTCCCAAAAGGGGGGAAGGATGTAACACCAGAGGTAAATAAAGAATATGAAATTTTCATATTTATCCATATTTGTGAATAAAATATTAATATTACTTTAAAGGGGACGCTATGCTCGATGGCATACCCAATATGCAACATCGAGTTTCTTGGGAATCTTACGTTGCACTCTAATAACAAAATAATATTATTTTAAAAGGTAGTTAACGCTTAGCTGTTGTAATGGAGGGAATGAACAGAAATAACTAAAAAATGATTATATATGTTTGTCAAATATTTTTACTTTTAACAATAAATGTAAGAGGATTAAAAATGCGAATGAATCCAATTTTAAGCGTAAACATTCTAATATTCTTTAAAAGGTCGATTAAACACCTTTTGATGGAGAACCTCTTTTAAATCAACTTTTGACAATTTTATGTGTTATATTTGACAAAATAAAATTCTTCTTTAGAATCGGGACCTCAAAATTTACATTGTGTAAATATTTGTTATTTTTCCAATAAAGTTCATTTTTTAATGAATAGTGAAAAATGTTGTCTTTTAATTCAAAATCTCTTTTTAATCTAATTTATTTATATGATTAGATTATATTTTGAATTATTTTTAAAGGTAAATTAGAATATATTTTTACCATTTAATCCAATATTTGTCATTGGAATTAATTTCACAATGAAATTGGACTTAAACTAGTGCCAATCTTTTAATAGATATTGTTTCTTAAAAACACGCTATTTATTTTGACAGCGGGAATTAATTATTAAATTAATTAATTCAACTTATATGTTTTGAATTTTTTAAAATAGAAATCATTTTTGAATTCGGAATATCAAATATAGCTTTGGTTTATTTTTTGGTATTTTTTTAAAAAACATCAATTTTTGATGAATAGTGAAACCACTAAGTGGTAGTTAAAAAACTGATTTTTCGTTTAAATGAAACTTCACCACTTCTCTGAATTGAATTAAAAAATCCGACATACATGGTTTTCATTATTATGTAAAATTTGGTTCAATGGGATTAAAATAATTTTTTGGTGAATAGTAACTTTTAAGTTTTTAATCGCGATTAGAGGTAATTAGTGTAATTTAAGGTAAAAATAATGTTTTAAAAATATGAAATGACCTTGAACCATTTCCTACCCTCATTGGATATGTCATGGACAACCATGAAAATCCATGGGTCAACTTGGGGACCCCATGGAGCCACTTTGGTTGGAAAATGAAATAAATAACTTTTTATTTAAAGTTAAAATAAAAATGTCACAAGCATGAGTTGTTTTACTAAAACAATTTTTAAATGGGTTATAAAAGTAATATTTTTTTACTATAAATATTCTTTAGAAACATAAAAATATTTCCTATATCATGATATTTTTTTTATAAATTGTAGACATTTTATAAATTAAATTATTTATGACATCATGATGATGCAACGATTACCTCATTAATAAAGGATTTAAATAAAATGAAAAGATAATGTTAAAAATATAACATACACTTGTAAAAAACCTATTATATGAGTATATTTAGAACCCTTACCACCTTATCCTTGATATAAATCAATGTGGGACCTTTAAAATCCGAAACTCATTTGAAAATAATGTAACATTTTGTAACATTCCAAGAGTGCCCCTCCTCCCCTCTTATAAAAGGCCCCCACCTCTACCACCTTACCCACACCTCTGAAGCCTTTGGCTCGGACAAACCCTGCTAATTGTGTCTCTCAACATCCCTCTATTACTCCTAGAAGCCTCACTTTGGGCAGAAGTCTTCCCAAGGATGACTTTGAGCTCAAATCAAAGAGAGATTCCTGATTTTAATGTAATGTCTTCACTTGTGTTCTTTTGTTTTATTTTTCTTCTCCAAACCCCTAAACTCTTTTTATTAATTTCTTTTGTAACAACTACAGTATATTCAATATACTAGGATGTTGTTATAAGAAGGATTCGAGCTACACTTACACACACCTACATCTAATTGTTAAGGAACATACTGTTTCTGTGGATGGTGAATTTATGCCTCACGAAACGATGATTGTTCAATATTATTTTAACACCCTCAAAGGTGGCCATTAAGATGTAACTATATTTATATATGATATATAATATGTTTATGTTTTACTTAAGCTTATTTATTTTTCATTTATGGCATACCTTTATGGTTTCCATTATGGTTAAACGCGATATCATCATTTTAGGAAGTGCGGACTACCGACCCCTCAAAGTGATTTGATTCATTTATTCCATATGTGGTACGTATAAAGGACAGATTTAATGATATTATATATGATACCATACTGGAATTATAATAATATTATATATCATTATGTTTTAATTCCATTAATTATGAAATAGAAATGGAAGTAGCGTTCATGCGTACGTACGGCTTACCGTCTCCATGAACAGTGCATTTCATTTCTTACCTCTAAATATTATGTAATATTATAAATGCATGTATATAATTAATATATATGATATATATGATATCTACATAATTAATATAATTCTGGATATAATATATATTTTACCACACGAACAACTTGTAATTATAAAGAGTTTATTTTTGACTCGAGTAGCAATGATCTACAAAACGACCATTATTAACTTAAATAATTACATAGAGTTAATAGCATGGTAGTAAGTGATATAAAAGGAATAATGAAGTTGAAAAAGGTTCTTAAGAAAGTATAAATTAACTCAAGTTTATTATTCAGGACGTTAAAGGACGATCAAGTCAAGTCGGACCCGAGGTAAGGGATCCTACCTCTCTTTTCCTTTTTAAGTACTCTCTTTTATGTCATTTATTTTAAGCGCATATTTCATATGTTTGGGGATGTTATTTTATATTACTAATTCTGTACTTTTTATGTTCATATTATCAGGGACCCTATTTGATCTCATAAATCCATTTTTGGAAGTTTTAATTGGCACTGTTAGGCTGCCGAAAGTTCGTAAGGGGCTTTTTATCTCACTTTGTGTTTTCGTGAGATTCATGCTACATTTGCCAATATTTCCTTTTGAGTGGTGTATGTACTTTTCATTATTATACTCTATGTGTAACATAATTTAGTTTATGAGTATTTACATAAATGTTGTATAGTCTTTCTTTCATGGCGTGTACGTTTCGAAAGTTGCCCAAATCGTTAAGGGAACCTTTCACCCTCCTGTTTTTAAAAGACTTATTTTTTTATGTCTTTTAATTTTCATCTTATTATGTGAGGATATGTTCTTATAGATCCTTATTGCCGTAAATTGTATGTCCAACTGATGAGATACCCTTTATCTCTCTCATCAACTCTTTTTCTAAAATTTTATGTGGCGCCGTTAGGCTGTCAAGGGAACTTCTTAACCCAATTTCGATTTCTTTGGGTTCAACGGGTAGTTATTGAATATGTCATCCTTTGAATATGTGTGAATTACCTTTGATTAATTTACACTTAATATACACTTATATTTGGTGTATTTATATTTGTCACACATAGTGATGAGATTGATTTATCCTTAATTTGAGGATACCTTCTCTATAATGGATTTCATCTCATTTTACATTTCTATTGAGACTTCATTGTTGTTATTCACCAGTTCACTCTTATATGGTATATATAATGTCCTTTGGAATATTATATCATGAATCCATTTATTCTCATGATATTATAATGTTTTGATTAAATGTTATCCCTTAATTATTGTATTCAAGTGTCTCTCATTTAGTTAAAACCCATGTATCAAAAATACCGTTTTAAATGTTTTAATGATTTATTCTTATAAATATTTCTCATTAATATCCATGTTTTCAAAAATGGTTTTAAGGATTTATTTATATGGATATTAGTGGTTTAAAATGTTAAAATAATCAATGTGGTATGGGACACTTTGATTTAAAAATCTCTTTATTAAATGTTTTAAATGGTTTTGAAAATGGTTTTTAGAATGCATTCATTATTTCGATATCTTTAAATGTTATATTGTTATTGCAATGTGGGAATATTATCTTTCCTTTATGCTTAAGTTATGTGCAATGATTATGTTATGGTTCTTGCTAATTGTCATGAATATGGGTGGTTCCGTGATAAACTAAGGGCGGGTGAGCCCGATATAGCTCTCCAATGCATTGGTTAACGTGAAGGAGTTAAACATTAAGGTTTCTCTAAAGAGATTTAGGGAATATACTGTGATGGGTATTCCAAACGTAACCAAGAGGGTTACTCCCTACATAAGAATGTTATGAATGCCTCAAGTTACCTTTATGCCTTATGATTTCTATGATTTATTCATGATTTTATGAGGTATGTTAAAATTCTTATGTTTTATGAGTAAAGTATGATTTCATACATGGAATAATGTTTTCTTTTCGTACTTTTATATCCCTTACTGAGCTTTTTATGCTCATCCCAAGTTTTTGAAATGTTTTTCAAAGGTCAAGGGAAAGGTTCATGTTATGATGGTAGTGTTAAGGAAGTGTCAAGAAAGAATCCATGTTTGATTTTAAATATGTTTCCGTTGATGGGAAAAAAACGAATACTAACTTTTATGTAACCACTTTGTTTAAATATGGAATATAATTCCTGATTTATGATCTAATTCTCTAAAACTCTAAACCTGAAAAGATCCTCAATGTTAATTATTCATTTATTTCAATATTAAGTAATGTTTAAGGTCGGGGCCTTATACCGTCACCATACCTTCATCTTCATCATTTTGAAGGTGTACTGTTCATACTATTTTTTTGAGAATGTCACGTGATTTTACCATATATCTCCAAAACAAATCAAGAATAGTTCCATCAAATTTAGTATGGTGGATACGATTGAAATATGAATGATGGGTTCTGTATCTTCCTGGGTTACTATAACATTAATGTCATAGAACACATATTAGTTGGGATGATATATATATGTGTGTGTGTGTGTGTGTGTGTGTGTTTAGGTTCAAATACAAGGTTATTGTGATGAGAAGTAGAAAACCAATAATTATAAGAATCTATAATTTGTGTTAATTATAACAGGGTTATAAAAAATAGTTGAATGATATTTATATATCTTCACACATAGACCGACATCATAATATAATATATTCATATATATTCTTATTACACTAGCATTATCTAGATATAAAAAAATAAATCCCTCTCTCACTTGGTATGGAGATACTAGTGGCCAATTCCCTATCTATAGCCCATTCGTCATCATCCACGTACTAGCCTTTCGGTTTCCTATCACAAGAAGGGTTCATTGTAGCCTGTGTCTCAAAAATATTTTTATTAGGAGATCATTTTATAGAATGATTTAATGTTTGGGAGGTCAATTCATTTCCTGAAATTTCATTTAATGTAATAGAATTAAATTTTTAAAGTGTCATCCTCCATTTTAATATTTTTTAATATATGTTTAAATGAATTTATTTTTAAGATCTATCCTTCATTTTGAATGTTATCGTATAATATTTTTTAATTATTTGAATATGGATTTTTTACTTCCTTTATAATATTATCATACTATGTTTAAAGTACTCTATTTTAATGTTTTTTCACCTCTATATTACATTGACACAACCATATTTTTCATTAAAAATGAAATCTTTAGTGTTTTTTCAACCCATGTATTTTTGAAATCCTATTTACATTTATTTTTCACCCAAGGTTTTAGGTTTTAATGTATTTATCCATAAATTTTTTTATTTTCTTCTGTTTTTTCTTTAAAATATACATTTATTGATGTAATTTCCCATTTATGATTTTGAATTTTAAATATATAGTTTCAAGGTTTTAGAAATAATCTTTTATGTTCTTTATGATATGAATGATAAGTTACTAACTGTTTAATTTAATAGTGGTACATAGATATTATATGTATTTTATAGGAGGTTTGGAGTGAAACCAAACCCCTTATTGGAATTATATCCACTTTGTGATTGGTGGGTCTATCATAACCCTCAAATACATTAGGTAAATCTGGTATATCATGTGATGTTATATAAGGGATAAAGGAGAGAAACTAATACACCATGAGACTATTTCCCCTATATTATGTTGTCTCAGCCATAAGAAATGAATTTATGATATGAAATAATCAAATGTTCCTTTGAAAATTATTTTAAAAATATTTATGAGATTTATAAATAAATATTTTTTATTTCATGATGGAAAAAATATATCTTACAAGGTTTTATTATTAAAAATTTTAAATGGAAAATATAATAATTTTAAAAAAACACCTAATTTTAATTTAAGGTCTCTACATTAAATGATAACTGTTTTCAAATAATGATTTGTCCCCAAGAAATTTTCAAAACCACTAATAAGTTATATGGTGTTTATAAAAATATATTTTATAAAAACTATTCATAGATATTTAATGGAATTTTTTGTCTTAAAAAAATTCTTAGTCTTGATGTATTTTTTACAAAAGAGTATATTTTTATGTTTTTCATGTATTTAAAAAATGTAAGAAGTTTTTTCCATGTAATATAAATCTGCTAATTGTGTTAGTTTGTGATAACCTAATTCTTTCAAATGTCAATCATAATGTCTAAGGATAAATATATGTGGGTAATATGTTAAGGTGATATTATTACTTTTAGTTTGAGTGGATAATTTTTATTCTTAAAAAAATATTTATATAATGTTATTTTGTTAATATTACTATATATTGAATTATCTGAAAACTCTAAAACTCCAACCCTAAATGATGTATAGTTTATTAAATGGTAATTACTTTTATTTAATTTGTGGAATTTTTGACAGCTAGGTATGGGGTGTTATATTTTTGGCATAATATTATGGATCGGGTTGATTGGATTGGGAAGTATCTCAGAAGTGAAATGATGATAACATGGTTTGAGGAAATATAGTGGTTCCAAAACATTTGATATATAGGGATTTCATTAGGGGGATGGAAAACAATGGTTTGATACTTAATATTGGGTTTTATGGGATTAGGGAGTTTACATCCTTCTATATAATATGTGGAGCATTCCAAACTTGTGGGATCCATCCCACCAATGGGCCATAAATTTATAGAAAACACCATGGGTTGGGTTGTTCTAGTTGGATAGTTGAAACTTGTTAGAACATCATCCTACTCCATTTGTATGTTGGGTATTGTTAGTAGGTTATTTCTACCAGCCTAACTTGTCCTCGGAAGAATGTGGGTCAGCCAGTTGGCTAGCCTCCCTCCCAAGATATAGTGAACCTGGTGTTTTATACATGGGTATTACATCTATTTAGATGAATATTCCATAAATCCCAAAAAAAATGCTTTAGGACCATAATATATTAGTGTATTTGGAGACTAGGTACACAATATTAAAATTTGGTGAAAGATCTTCAAAATATCACATAATGATCTTCCACATAAGTGAACATAAAAATACACCATACATAAAACCATTATTTATAACATGGGGAATGAAAACAAGAGAAAGGGTGAGTTCAAATGTTTAGTAAGAGTAAACAAGGGATATATATAACCATAGCATGAACATGAGTTTATGAAATCATGATCATAACATATGAAACCATACATTTTATATCAAAGAATAAAATCTTGAGTCATGGACTAAATATTAGCAGTTTAAAAGACATAAATCATTAGGAAATTAAATAACTTGATCCGTGAGATCATAACATGGAAATAAGACATGCAATTCTGGAATATAAATAATCATAGAAAATCATTTTCTTAGTAGTAAAGGATCAATTCCAAGGCTATAATAGTGGAATAGTTTCACTCCCTAGACCATCATTGTAGTGAAGGTTCACTCTCAAGACCATTATAGTGGAAAAATTACATTACTGAATAAGGTTGAATCTATACTCTAGTCCTATAAATCTCATGACATATAAATATTTTCCCAATTCATAAGAGGAAGATATAGTTCCCACCATTAACATTTTAAAAATAATACATATGCCTACCAAATATTATAAAATATTTATCATATCATTTCCCATTCAATGAAATGGGTTTTATGAACATTTCATCATATCATAATCTATGGAAAAGGTTTCATAATCATTTCCTCACTTCATCATAGAATAAAATTTTAAAAGAAGTCGGTTTCATAAGAATTTACTCTTTGTATTACCTATTGAAGTGAAATCATATTCATAAACATCATGGAATCATAAACATAAACCATTCCATGAAAGAATAAGAATGGTATTTTTGGATCGTATTCCCAACAAAACACATGTAACCTCAAATGATATAATCTTATAATAAGAACTACTTTAATGAAAAATCACTTGGAATGTTTCCTTAGTAACATACCCATTATTTTAAAATCTATTTTTATGAATAAAAATTCATTAAATATTTTCAA
Organism: Viscum album; assembly: GCA_963277665.1. Lineage (NCBI taxonomy): Eukaryota > Viridiplantae > Streptophyta > Magnoliopsida > Santalales > Viscaceae > Viscum > Viscum album. The sequence continues at coordinate 1,123,079,693 of OY728120.1, forward strand.
ATTATTTTTCGTAAAAATAACTTTGAAAAATTATAAAGTAATATTTAAAAATAATTTAAAACATTTATTGGGGAATAAAATACTTTCACATTTGAAAATACCTTTTTAAAATGAAAAACATTTTGTAAATATTTTTCTATAAAAATAGCCGCTAAAAATTGTAATGGAATCATTGAAGAAAATATTGCTCATGTTGATGGAAAATTCTATTCATGCTATATATGTTGAAACAAATATTCTTTTCCCATTTTCTATAATTACAAATGTGAAATGTTTAGAAAATGTTAGGAAGATTAATTTCAAAAACAATTATAAAGTTAAACATGGGTAAAAATTTTGTAAATAAATCATTTATAAATTTTAAAAACATTTTTAGTAAAAAGAGTTTTAGAATAAAAAGTGTTTTCGACCAATGAGAGGATTCTTACTAAAAAATTATTTCGAAATATTTAGATAATAAATAGGGTAAAATGAAGGGAAAACATGAAGTCTCATGAAATTATTTTTCTAGAATAAAATTAAAAACATTCTTGAGAAATGTATAATAATATTTCATCTTCCAAAACATAATCATAAATAATCCTCATAAATAAAGAGATTCAAAAATAAAATATATTCCACTTTTGTAACTTTCAACTGTGAGTCCAATGAAGGAATAAGATTATATAAAACATATGATATCATGAGAATAAATAAATTCTTGGTAATATATGTCAAATGGTATATATATACACCTTATAAAAGAAGATAGGAGAATAATTCAACATATGACTCAAAAATAATTGATAGAAACACCCCTTACCACATCAAAAATATTTTGAACTATAAGGCCCAAAAATGTATAACATCAAATTAAAATTTAAATATCATTAAAATAAATATATTCATGATATAAATTTTAAATGTGGAAATATATACATAATAAAAAATAAATCAGTGGTGAATTTTTATATGTCCCCCATAAATTAAAGATTGTCTTGAAATCCCTTACCATAAGTCTCGACCTCTTTTATACATGTTGAAACCTAATATATAATAGATATATATTATTTATAAATTAATTAAATAACCATATTATTATATATCATACCATATATTAATTTTAGGATCTTTTTTACATGTTTATTAACAATTCCATTTTAAATTTACGTTTTTGAAAATATCTATATCGTTTTTTGCGCCTGTTTTGATTTTTTATTTTGTGTCCTCTTATATTGATAATGGTTAAATAATCTCCAAAATATTAATAATTATATAATTATATTATTTATACATCAATTATATTTTTAATACCAGTCATGATTTTTGGTTTTAAAAAATGATGTATGTTATAGTCCTGGAGACGATATGTTGTATATACGCATGAGTAAATTTTCATTTTTGAATGATCATTGGGGAATAGAGGAGTAAAATTAAACATTACATAATTATAATAAAATCATAAATAAAATATTATTTCCTTAAATAGACTTATATATATCATCCATACGGTACGGTGATGAAAAGATAGAGTCATATCTCTTCGTGAATGAAGTAGTCCACACGAACCTGAATGACATTATCACCTTTCAGTGAGTGAAATGGTAATAAGTAAAATTATATATTATCTTTGAATAGTTATAAATATTTCATGAATATCATAATTATTTCATTTATTTCAAATTTCTTCCAAAAATTTATCCTCATTATTTTCCTTGTAAAAAGTTATTGAAAATGAATCACATCGCTTCATGTGGAAGTAGTCCACTGTACACTCGAGAAATGATATTGTATCACCTAAATAATAGAAATTAAAATGGTATATAAGATATAATAAATAAATAATTATAATTATTTTTTATATATAAAATATATTTACAAATTATATTCATCATCATACCCAGCCGTGAGAGGTGTTAATGAAAAAAAAAACAAATAACATTGGTTCACAAGGTAGTAGTCCGCCATATAAATGATTGATTATTTACTAACCCATTTGATTGATGTGGGAATAGTTTTAGGTAATAAAATTAACATAAAAATATATTGGTATATTTAACATAATAATTTTATTATTTAGTCATGTATTAATAATAATTGAGTGAGTTTGAGGAAGAAATAAATTACAAACACACGTTGATGAATATTAGATATTCCTCAGGTAACCTCTTCATGTTTAAACCAGAAATACTTATTAGGATTTATTTATTCAAAAAAAAAAGACATATAGAATGTGAGGATAGTTATTGGGAATGTGGTTTCATATTTATTATCAAAAAATTGTTTTTAAGAAGTGAATATGAGAGGAGAGTGAGTGGCCTTTTATAATAAAGGTGAGTGGTACAATTCTATTTTTTTGAAGACAAGAAAGTGTACCCATGTTTTTTCTCATGAAAAATGGTTCAAAAATCTAATATTAAAGATAATTAGATATTAGAGGTTGAAATATATCCATGTGATATATTTTGGAAAAATATTTATCTCATTTTAACACTAATTTGTTTTCTTTTAACCCTCGGTAAACCCATTTTTATATTAACACTATTTAATATTTTTTACTATTTTAACTAACGATTTTGGATAAAAAATTAATTTTACGTTATTATATAATATTAATTATTATTCTTCAAAATATTGAGTCCATTTATTCCAATTACATTAATATAAATTAAAAATTACAAAATAAATTAATTCTATGAGCATGATCTGAAAATTGTTTTTCAAATAGAAAATGTTCAAAAGATTACAGTGTTTTAATATCCAAATTCAACATGAAAATGATTAAAATGACCGAAATATAATTAATTGATATATAAGTGAAATAATTTTAATTTAAAACCAATTTTAAATATAAATTACCCTTATAAATAATTTAAACTAAACGATGATTTCAATTAAGAATCAATATTTCTCACTACAAATTAGAAAATTAATATTTTTAGTATATTATAAAAAATTCCCCATAAGATACTTTTGACATGGTGAGTTCCAAAATGAACGTACTTGATTAAAATATAGATTATAAAATATTTATAAATTATTCTTAAAATATCTTTTCAGAAATGTGACAAAGTTATTTTTTGAAAAATATAGTTTTAAGCGTATAATTGGATTTTTATTAAATATTTTCTTGAAAAAACATATGATGAATGTTAGAAAAATTGATTTAATATATAATATATAAATTACATTAAAATAATTCAGAAAATTTTATTTATATAGTTTAGTGAAGTAAAACACATTTTTGGGCGTGCAAAAAGTTCTTCAGAAAACGGTTCACTAGATTTTTAAAAGGTTTTTATTTTCATTCTTAATTAACTGGTCACCAAGAAATTGATTATATATACATTTGTAAACCATTTATTTTCATAAATTAGTTAATCTTATTAATATCCACCATTCCTATGATATATGTGACAACTATCATATTAAATAATAATTTCTTAATAGTAAGTCATGCTTTGTTGAAAATCAACATTATGTGTAACACATGCTAGACATGGGATTTCATGTAACATGTGATAAAATCTATGTTTCTTATAACACAATATAAATATTATATCATGTGTTAAAAAATATAAACATTTTGTTTCATGTAATGCAAGATGAACTTGTTATTTTTTGTAATTCAAGATAAACTCATTATTCCGTGTAATAAAAAATATAGAAAATGTAAAATTTATTTGAAAAAAATATTCCCCCAAAATCATATAGTGTTACATTATACCCCCTTAAAACATATTTTACCCTCAAAATTTTTCTCAGTCATCAATGGTTTAACATATAAAAATTCCATCATATAAACCCAAATCTTAAAAAGGTTAATAAAAGATCCACATGAAAAAGAGAACGGGATGTGTTAATGTTATGTAGAATGATCAACACTAGGTTTACATATAGGAGAATATAGTTCTGATTTTAAAATAAAGAAAAAGAAGAGAAAAATAAACATAAATACTGATAGAGATTGATAGTGAACATGTTCCGGATAATGTTGGAGACCATAAATCCAAAAAAACAAATAGTAATGAAAAAAATTCATTGATATCCTAAAAAATAATAAAAATAGAACAAACTTTTATTTCAATATCCTTTTACTAATGTTAGGGAATTGTTTATCCATCTATATTGAGAACATATAAAAATATACTTGATATTTTTTTAATAGGAAGAATTTCATGCTTTGGTAGTTCATTGATCAATTTTCACTTAATATCTTACTATAATTAATGATTTTTTTACATTCATGAAGAACTAAATAAAATCCATAAAAAAATTTCAAGGCATTCCTTCTATCTCTAGATAAAAAAATATAGTGCACTAGTTATCCAATTTGGATAAATCATTATATAGATAAGTCTTGTATTTATCTATAAAACCACTTCCAAATATCATCATAAACCATTACAGAAATGGTTAAAATGATGAACCTTAAAAAATTAAAAATTTATAAATAAGGTCAGTAAATTTACCCAACTCATCATTTCTTTTATGAGAATACCTTGGATATATATTATCTATGGTAATGACCATAATTACTATAGAAAATAATCAAAAACATGCATGATTCCTCATTGATTGAATAAAAACATAGATTATTGAACCCATTCTATAAGTACAATATGGTTGTAAACTACATCAATTATAAAATAAATCACTTTTTGAACAAAACCTTTAACAATTATGAGGTCATCAATACTATACAATTAAAATTTTCCATATTAGTATTCTCTTTATCTAAACTGAACACCACATTCTCATCATCAGAAATATAATAAGGGTTATATACCCTTAATCATATGATTTCCATAAAATATTACCTTACTAATAAATCAATTCTCTAGGTCATCAGTACTATTCAATATATTATTACGTAACATTAATAAAAAATTAATACTAAATAATTCTTATGTATTTCAGGATTCATATAACATAATTCTTGATTTATAATACATAATCACTTCAATCATTCCACTTCCTTCCAAAAGTATTAACTAGGCTTCATCATCTTATTATGTAACACTTATTTCCTTTCATTTGTAATTTTTAGTATCATAATCTTTAAAATATAACCATTACACATACAAACATGCTGACTGTCTACATTAGATATCCCCTTTGAAAATTTATTTTCATAATTTAGTTTCTTTCCACATCTAAAACATCCAATAGTCAATGATACCTTAGGGATACCATTGTTATCATCCGTTATATTAACTGATTTTTTCATTTTTACTTTTATTTAACTTGTTTTGTATATTTGTTTTCTACACTCAAAAAATATATTTCTCCCTCTAAGTCATTCCCTTGAGAGATTATTTGTACATTTTCAACATATATGAAAATAGATAATATTCCCACTTTGGTCTCTACCATATGAACTTTTAGTGACTTATGTCCTTCTATTCTTTGGTTATTCTGAGAGTTGGTTAAGTTTCATATTTTTAATCTTGTTTTCTGATAATATATTACAAATAAATATAGTATGCTTCACTCCAGTCATCACCCCAATATATTTATCATTATAAAATTTTCCTTCACATCCAAAGTTAACCCAATTCAATATGGTTTCTTACATTTGATAAAATAAAAAATCATAGAATGAGAAACACTAAACATAACGTGATACAAAATAAAAATGAAAATCACATATATCATATATAAATAATGACAACTTTCATTTAAATATGACCACTTAATGGAGTTTCCAACCAGGCATGAAGAAAGTTATATTTTAACAAACCAGTTGATGAAAGACTTCTAATCAATGTTCCATTTTCAGAGTTATTACCCATAGGAACCTCTGTTCGAGAGCCACATTTACTTGTAGTATCTAAATCTAGACATAATTTCTTAGAAACCACACACTCTATCCTTTTCCAAAATTCTAGGATATTTTCTTATATATTAAATCACCCATATAATTATCTATAGTCACATGAAAAGACATATCATTAGAAATACCCCTAGGGATCTCAGTAATGTTTTCTCTCACTAGTTTCCAAAGGATAACTAATCCTTTTATTTCATACCAACTATAAGATCCATATATTTCATATATTGGTATTGTAACCTTTTAGATAAATATTTAGTACATTACAAAAACACACACCTGAGGACTATAACAGTTTAGTGTTCTTGGAGACAAGGTATATAATCTTCTAATTTGGTGAATTATCTTTGAAATCTCCCATAAATATATTTCCCTTTAGTACTCATAACATAACATACCCTACATAAAATGTTTCTTCATAACCTGGGGAATGGAAACATAAGAAATGGTTGGATAATATTCTAAGTAATGGTAAAAAAGGGTGATACGTAAGCACAACATGAATATAATGGTATGATAAAATGATAATAACATATGAAAACTACATCATACATATAAAAGATTATAATATTTAGTAATGGAATAAGTATTAGAAGTTAATAAAGAATTAACCACAAAAAAATCAAAGAACATGAGTAGTGATATCATAATAGTGGCATATGACATGAAAATTTGGAATACACATAAGAATATAAAATCAATTCCCCAGTAGTCAAGGATCACTTCTAAGGATATAATAGTGGAATGGTTTTATATAATAAACCATTAATGAAGACAATGTTCTCTTACAAGGAAATTGTAGTGGAAGAATTCCCCTACTAAACAAGCTTCACTCCCCATTCTTGGCTTGTCTGTCCCAAGATATATAAATATTTAACCAATTCATTGGAGGGTGATATAGGTACCACGCACCACATAATATAAATCATAGATATGTGTGTCATGATATCATAAAAAATTCTTCATATCATAACCCATGAAAAAATGGGTTTTATAAAGATTTTATCATAACATAACCTATGGAAAAGATACTGATTTCATAATATTTTAATTATTTTATCATAACATAACTCATTAAAATAAGTAGGTTTCATAAGAATTTCCTCATGGTAAAACTCATGGAAAAGAAACTTGTTTCATAAACTTCATTGACTAATAAACATAAACCATTCATAGAAATAATAAAAATTCTATCCTTGGATAATATCCCCAGTAAATTATGAGAAACTTAAAAGGATGTGATATTAGACACATAATTAGTTATAATGAAAAATAATATGGAATTTTACTTAAGGATAATAAAACATATTTGAAAATTTGTTTTTAAAACTAAAAATTGAATAAATATTATGGATTTTTATCTCTTTGAAAACTTAAAAAGGATTCTTTAAAAATCACCTAAATAATTTGTTAAGTAAAATGTAATTTATGGTTTCAAAATAAAAATAAAAAAAAAGAAAATTTTGAACATAGTTTTCTTTGAAAATAACATTGAAAATATATAAAGTGTTATTCAAAGAAAAAATGGTCTTGAAGGTGTAATATTTTTTTTGTGATGTACATGTTAAAACAAATATTCCTGTTACATTTTCAATAAATGGGAAATGAGCATTACATGGAAACAAATGAATATTTATTTCAAACAATTCTGGGTAAATAAAACAAATATGTATAATTTTCTTTAATAATAATTGAAAAATGTTAAAAAAAATTGAAATGATTTTTAAAAAACATAGTTTTTGAGGAAATTGTGTTTTTTTCGAAGAGATAATTAAAGATGATTTTTCTTAAAATATTGTTTTGAACACATTAATACATGATTAGGGTAAAATGGGGAGGGGGAAACATCTATTCTCATGAAATAAAAATATAGGATTATAAAATTCATAATTTTCTTGGGAAATGTATCATAATATTTCATTAAAAAAACATAATAAAAGAAATTATAATAAATAGTGAGATTCTAACATATGATCTCTACCACTTTTTTAACCTTGAATTGTGAGCTCCATGAAGGAAAATTTAAATGAAACATAGGATTTGTGGAGAATGAATAAATTTATAATATTAAATTTTAAAGGGATTTTATATATACCTCATAAAATAATATAGGTTTCTAATATAACATATGTGTTATGGAATGATAATTGGGATAGAAATCCTTTACTTATATCCTAATCATTTGAATTGTAAGTCTAAATAAATAATAAAATTAAATTGAACTTTAAATAAAATTAAATAATGTATATTCATTATATAATAGGTCAGTGGGGATGTATATACACTACACAAAATAAATTAGTGATGAATATTCATATGTCTCCGTGAAGTAAAAGAGTGTCGAGAAATCCCTTACCATAAGTCTCAACATAATTTAAACATGATAAAACAACTTTTATAATAAAAATAACATTATTATATATATATTTAAATGAAAATAAATATATATACCATGCTATTTATTATTTTCTTATGAATATATTTTACTCATTTATTTACAATTCCATCTTAAAGTCACATTTCCAAAAAAAAACATCTTTGTTTTTTATGTTAGTTTTGATTTCTATTTCTTCTTCCCTTACATTGATCATGGTATAATAATATACATAATAATAATAATAATATAATAATAATATCAATTATTCAATTATAATTTTAATACTAATCATGATTTATGATTTTGATAAATTAAGTACATTACGATCACAAAGATGGTACGTTGAATGTATGCACAAGTAACATTTCGTCTTCTCAATCATAATTATGGAAATGAGGTAAGTTGTATTTTATATTTAATTCATTTTAATATTATAATAAATACCATATGTTTATTTAAATATAATTTGACATATCATCCATGAGTTTTGTTGAATAAACATGAGAGTTGCATCACCTGGTGATGGTGATGGTCAAAATGTACATAAAAGACTTTATTATCTTTTAGTGTGTGAAATGGTAGGAAAGAAAATGATATATTATATTTCAATAATGATATATATGTTGTATCATCCCAGGTAAATAAATAACATTAAATATTTCATATTTATTAATATTTGTGAATTAAATATTAATTTTAATTTAAAGGAGACTTTATGTTCGATGGCGTACCTGATACACAACAATGGGTTTCTTTAAAATCTTACGTTGCACACTAATAATATAATTGATAGTTAACACCTATTTGCTGTATTTAAAAGAATGAACATAACTAACTAAAATATGATTATATATGTTTGTTAAATGATTTTACATTTATCCAATAAAATTTAGAGGCTTAAAATGCGAATGAATATAATTTTAAGCATGGATACTCTATTATTCTTTAAAAGGTCAATTTACTGACCTTTGATTGTGAACCATCTTTAAATCTAGTTTTTGTCACTTTTATATGTTCTATTTGACCAAATAAATTTATTATTTAGAATAGGGACATTAAAATTTACTTTGGGTTATTTTTTGTTATTTTTCTGATAAAATTCATTTTTTTATCAACAGTGAAAAATATCATGTTTTAATTCAAAAGTGCCTTTTAATATAATTTAATTATAATGATAGATTATATTTTTAATTGGTTTTAAAGTGTAATTAGATTATATTTTTACCAATTAATTAAATTTTGGTCATTGCAATTAATTTCACATTGAAATTGGACATAAAAAAGTGTCAATCTTTTGATAGTTATTATTACTAAAAAACACACTATTTGTTTGGGCAACAGGAGTTAATATTCAATTAATTAATGAAACTACTATGTTTTTAATTTTTTAAAATAGTAATCATATTTGAATTCGGAATATGAAATATATGTTAGGCTTAATTGTTTTTATTTTTCTGAAATACTTCAATTTTTGATGAATAGTGAAACCACTTAGTAGTAGTTAAAAAATTGACTTTTTCATTTAAATAAAAGTTTACCACTTATGTGAATTGAATTTCCAAAAACCAAAATACATGGTTGTTATTATTAAGTAAAATTTGGTTCAATAAGATAAAAATAATTTTTGGAGAGTAGTAACTTTTGACTTTTATTTACCGCGGTTAATGGTAAATAGGGTAATTCGAGGTAAAAAGATTATAATAATATTAAATAATAACTTTAACACTGGTCTTAAACATATTATTTGAGTCATGTTTTACCATGTAAATCCTTGGGTCAATTTTTGGACCCCATAAATCCACTTAATAGTGATAATGAAACTTTATTTTAACTAACATAATGTAAAGAGAAAAATGACATAAACAAATATCTTTTAGTAAATTAATTTTTTCATGGGGTTATATAAGTTATATTTTCAACTATAAATATTATTTGGAAAGATAAATATATTTCCTAAAACATGGTATTTTGGTTTGTAATTTTTAGGAATCAAATAAATTAAATTATTTATGACACAATAATGATGTAGTATTTACCTCATTAATAATTGATTTAAATAAATAAGATTATAAATATCAAAATAACATCCAAAACCTATCCAATTATTATTGGATGAATTAATTTCAACCATTATTCATCATATATTATACTTAAATTATTTTTGGACTTCTATAAACCGAATATCATTATATAATAAAATAATATTTTCACACATTCCTAAAGTACCCCATCCCCCCTTATAAAAAGCCTTTACTTATAACCCATTGCTCACACCTCTCAAGCCATTTGGCTCATCGAAACCCTTACCCAATAATCACTCTACATTTATCTCTTATTCCTATAATCCTTACCATAGGAAGAAGGCACTTCAAGATGTCCTTTTGGTTCAAACCAAAGTGAGTTACCCGAATTAAAGTTAACAATTTCTCTTAATTTCCTATCTTTTATTTTACTTCTCCAAACCCTAAAATCTTTTCATTAATTTATTTTATAAAAAAAAAAGTATCATAAATATACTAGGATTTTTTTATGATATGTATTAGAACTAATCTTACACAGACCTCCATCTAATGGGTAAAGAACATATTGTTTCTGTGGATGGAAAACAAACGCCTAACGAAACGATGATTGTTCAATTATCTCCTACCGACTCTTATGGTGTCCATTATGATTAAAATTTATTTACATATAATATATATTATTTTTATGTTTTCTTTATGCTTCTGTATTTTTAATTTATATCATATCTTTATGGTATCCATGATGAGTAAACGCGATAATTTCATTTGAGGAAGTGTAGACTACCGCCCCATCAAAGTTATATGACTCGTTCTTACCATACCTGGGACATATAAAGGATGGAATTATTGAAATTATATATGATAATATACTATAATTATAATATAATTGTTCATAATTATGTTTTTATTCTATTAAAATATTAAATAGAAATGAAAGTAGTGTTCATGTGTACGTACGGCTTACCGTCTCCATGAACGATGCATTTCATTTCTTATCTCCAAATGTTATGTAATGTTATAAATACATATATATAATGGATATATATATATTAAATATATGATATATAAATCATAAATATCATTCTAGAGATAATGTATTTTTGACCACATGGACAACATGTAATTATAAGGTGTTCATTTTTTACTCAAGTACCAAATATCGACAAAATGACCTTTATTAACTTAAATGATTTCATATTGTTTATAAAATGGTAATAAGTGATATAAAAAAATAAACTTTAATAAAGTTTATTAATCAATTATAATTAACTTAAGTTTATAATTCATGATGCAAAATGAACAAACAAGTTATGCCGGACACGAGGTAAGGGGTTTCTTAACTCACTTTTAATTCCATGAGATTTCCACTATTCGCCACTTATTTATTGCATGTGGTGTGTTGTGTAACGTAATTTTATATATATTATCATGATTATATATATATATATATTCTTGGTATTATGTGATTAATTTGGTGGTTATTAACTCTTGGTCATATGACTTTATTGATTAAAACGCGGAAAAGGGTTTTTATCTCACTTTTTATTCCCCTAAAAATTCATGCTACATTTTCCACTATATACTTTTGTGTTGCGCATTTACTTACCATGATTGTATTATATATATAATATAAATCAATTTATTGGTATTTAAATCTTAATTTTATGATCATTCTTTCATTGTTTGTCTGTTTCGTAAGTTACCATATCGGTAAGGGAACCTTTCACCCTTCTCTTTTTTTAAAGACTTCTTTTTGTTATGTCTTTTAATTTACAACTTCTTATGATGGGATATGTTCCTATATATCCATATTTCTGTAAATTGTATATCCATGTGATGAGATACCCTTTTCTCTCTCATCAACTCATTTTCTTAAATATAAAGTGACGCCGTTAGGCTGTCAAGTTTCTGTAAGGGAAACTTCTTCACCAAATTTCAATTACTTTGTTTAAACTTCTACTTCTTGATTATGTTGTGCTATAAATATACATGCATAAACTATGATTGTCGTACAATTAATATCCACTTATATTGGGTGTATTTATATTTTTCACACAAAATTATGTCATTGATTTATCCTCAATCTAAGGATACCGTCTTTATAAGGGATTTCGTCTCAATTTACATTCCATTGAGACTTCAATGATGTTATGCACCAATTCCCTCTTTTATGGTGTATATACTGTTATTTGGAATATTTTATCATCAATCCCTTTATTCTCATGATATTATAATGTTCTAATTAAATGTTATTCCTCAATTATTTGTATTCAAGGGTCTCTCATTTTAATAAAAACTCTATAACCAAAATATCATTTTAAATGTATTAAAATTTTATTCTTCTAAATAAATATCATTAATGTCAATTTGTTTAATAAAATGGTTTAAGGATTTATTTATATAGAAATTAATTTTTTAAAATTATAATTTATTTAAAATCCTCAAATTGGTATGGGACACTTTGTTTCAATAATATCTTTATTAAATGTTTTAAATGGTTTTGAAAATTGTTTGATAAAGCATTGTTTATGTCGATATCTTGAAAAGATATATTGTGATTGAAATGTGGAAATTTTATCTTTCCTTTATTCTTATTTTATGTGTTATGAATATATTATGGTTATTGGGCATTATTTACATATACGGGTGGTTCTGTGATAAACCTAGGGCGGGTCAGCCCGAGATAGCTCTCTAATGTATTCGATAACGTGACTGAGGTAAACATGATGTTTCTCTTAAGAGATTTTTCTAATATACAATGATGGGTATTCCCAGTGTAAATCCCTATGTAGCTGTGATAGCTATAATGTAAGTTTTATATGGATGCCATAAGTTACCTTTATGATTTATGATTTTAGTGTGTAATTTATAGATCTTATAATTTAATGAGGTATGTTATGTTTGAAAATTATGGTTTCTTTGATTTGTATTTATTAATAGGATAATGTTTTCTTTCTTTATTTTTTAACCCTTATGGAGATTTTTATGCTCATGATAAGTTTTTGAAATGTTTTTCCTAGGGTATAAGGAAGGGTAGTAGAAAATAATTATTCAATAAGATTTATATCAAGAAAAGTACTCTTGTTTTATTTAAGGTGTTTTATTTTTGTGAATCATTAGATAGAGTAGAATTTTATACATTGTAATTTTTGAGATGTAATGTAATAGTTATGGCCTAGTTCTCTAAAACTCTAAACCTGAAAAGATCTTTAATATGAATTCTTGACACAATTCAAGATTATGAAATGTTTAAGGCTAGGTCCTTATAGTTGGTATCTGAGGTCATTTTATAACTTTAGAGGTTAGGGTGTAATATAAGTATAAGTGACATGACCATAATGGTTATCATATTAGAAAGTGTCATAGTTATTTTAGAGGTGATAAATGGTTAATAAATTTTGGGGTGAAAAATGAAAGGTATTAGATAACCTTTGAGGATAAATTATGTTATGGTTATTTTTGAGGAATTTGACTACTTTTTTCTATAATGTTATGAAATTTTATAGTTTTTTAAAATGGACAACATGCAGATCGTGTGAAAATACTTCATGTCGGACAAAGATGTTTAATCGAACCCACAACCAAAGTGAGATTGGGATCTATCGCCTACCACAGGACTACATGAAGTCCCTGATTATTATGTCAAATATTTTTTAGTTAAATGATTTTATTAAACATGAATAAGTATATTTGGGATTATATGTTTTATCAAATGGTAATCCTTATTTTTGGAAAATTATTTTATGATTAAATGATAATGGTTATTTTATAAGACATTCTCTCTTTAGGGAATAATATATGTTTAAGGAAATTATAATACCTTGGGATTTAAATTGTGGACTAATGGTTGAAATATTATTTTGGATGAATATATGTTTTTGTTGTATACATAAGATCATTTGGGTTATTTATGGAAATGATTAACCAATCACAGAGAAAATGTGATTAGATTAATTACACTTCAGTACGAGACATTAAGAGTAGTTGATGTTTTTGGAGATAAATATTAAGATTTATTGTGAAAGAGTATATGATTTAAATCCTTCTGGGTTTTGGGTTTCAATTTTATTTTTGATTATTTTGAAGAATTTTAAGGATAATTATGTATTAAATGATCTATGTTGAACTTAGGGTACTATTTGTTGAATTTTGGAGATTAGGAAGAGTATATCTTTTTATAAAGGATTATCTGTTTTTTGGGATTATCTAATCTTGTACTAACCTTTTTGTTTTTGGTTAACAACTAAAGATATGAAAAATATATGGTTAATCGTTTATGGATTATGTGATTCCCTAGAAGTTGATTCTATAATTTTAGGTGTGACCAAGTCATCTTGAATACTCTTTGTTTGGAGAAAAGATTAGTTTTTGGTAGAAACTTATTAAAGGATGACACTATACATGAAGGTAAATATATTTCCTTATGTTCTTATTCATATGTAGTAAATTAATTCCACGAAATTATGAAAAGTAATGTAAAACAAAAATATTGTTGGTTTACGTTTCCTTCTAGGTAATCAAAGACTGTTTGACACATCATAAGTTTCTGATTTTCTTCTAGGTAACATTCTCTAAATCATGTTTTCTATCACTCTCCATCAGAACTTGATGGTTTTTTTTCTCTTCCATATACATTTTTTCCTACATGGAATCCTAGTGTGGGTTATCTCGGGTGACCTTTGTACTTCTATTTCTCTCTTTTAAAGTGATAGTTTTACTCACTCTTTTTCTGATGTGGGAGTTTCAATAAAGTTTCCAAGCCCAGTTTTAAAATTGCGAGGATGAAATTCCCAAAAGGGGGGAAGGATGTAACATCCCAGGTAAATAAAGAACATGAAATTTTCATATTTATTAATATTTTGGAATTAAATATTAATTGTAATTTAAAAGGGACACTATATTTTATGGCGTACCCGATACAAAACAATTGGTTTCTTTAAAATCTTACGTTTCACACTAATAATATATATGATAGTTAACGCATAGCCATTATATTTCTAGGAATCAACATAACTAACTAAAATATGATTATACATGTTTGTTAAATGTTTTTACATTTATCCAAAAAAAATTAGAGGCTAAAAGTGTGGATGAATCTAATTTTAAACATAAATACATTAATATTCTTTAAAAGGTCAATTTACCACCTGTTGATGGATTAACCTTTTTAAATATAGTTTCTGTCACTTTTATATGTTCTATTTGACCAAATAATCTTATTCTTTAGAATCAGGGCATCAAAATTTAATTTGATTTATTTTTTGGTCTTTTTCTGATAAAATTCATTTTTTATCAATAGTAAAAAATACTGTATTTTAATTCAATAGTTCCTTTTAATATAATTTATTTATATGGTTATATTATCTTATTAATTTATTTTAATGTTTAATTAGATTATATTTTTACCAATTAATCCAATGTTGGTCATTGTAATTAATTTCACTTTGAAATTGGGCATAAAAAAGTTTCAATCTTTTGATAGTTATTGTTACTTAAAAACATGCAATTTTTTTGACAATGAGAATTAATTTTAAATTAATTAACGAAACTTATATTTTTTGAATTTTTTAATATAAATATCATTTTTGAATTTGTAATATTAAATATATCTTAGGCTTAATTTTTGGTATATTTTATGAAAAACATAAATTTTTGATGAATAGTGAAACCACTTAGTAGTAGTTGAAAAATGAATTTTTCATTTAAAAGAAATTTTACCGCTTTTGTAAATTGAATTTTGAAAATCTCACACACATGGTTTTTATTTGAAATTAAAATTCGGTTTAATAAGATAAAAACATTTTTTGGGGAGTATTAACTTTTGACTTTTATTTACCTTGGTTAAAGGTAAATAGGGTAATTCAAGGTAAAAAGAATATCATAATAACAACAAATTACCTTAACACTTGTCCTATATTTATTTTTTGAGTAATGGCCAACCATGGGCATCCTTGGGTCAATTTTGGGTCTCCATGGAGCCACTTAAGAGTGATAAAGTCAATTTATTTTAATTAACCTAAAGTAAAGAAAAAATGACATAAACAAATATCTTTTAGTAAATTATTTTTTACATGGGGTTATATAAGTTATATTTTCAACTATAAATATGATTTGGAAAGATAAAAATATTTATTACAACATGGTAATTTTTTTATAAATTTTTTACAACAAATAAATTAAATTATTTATGAAACAATAATGATCCTGTATTTAAATCAATAATAAATGATTTAAATACATAAGATTATAAATACTAAAATAACTTCCAAACCTGTCCAATTTTTTTTGGATTAATATATTTCATCCATGAGTCATCTTATATTCTACTTTAATTAGTTTTGTACCATTAGAAACCGAATATCATTATATAATAAAATAATATTTTCACACTTTCCAAAAGAACCCCTTCCCCCCTTATAAAAAGCCCTCACTTATATCTCATTCCTCACGCCTCTAAATCCCTTTGGCTCATCCAAACCCTAACCAAATAATCTCTAAATATTTATCTCTTCCTTCTAGAACCCTTACCTTTTGGAAGAAGGCACTCCAAGATGTTCTTTTGGTTCAAACCAAAGGTAGTTACCCGAATGAAAGGTAACAATTTCTCTAAATTTATTTTCTTTTATTTTACTTCTCCAACCACTAAAATCTTTTAATTCATTTATTTTATAAAAAAATAAATATCTTAAATATACTAGGAAGTTTTTATGAGAAGGATTATAACTACACTTACATACACCTCCATCTAATGTGTAATAAACATATTGTTCCGGTTGATGGCAAACTAACGCCTCACGAAATGATGATTGTTCAATTATCTTCTACCACATATTATGGTGGCCATTCTGATGAAACTATATTTATATATGATATATATTATGTTTATGTTTTATTTATACTTATTTATTTTTAATTTATATCATACCTTTATGGTTTCCATTATGAGTAAACGCGATAATTTAATTTGAGGAAATCCGGACTACCGCCCCCTCAAAGTGATATGATTGGTTCTTACCATACGTGCGACTTATAAAGGATGGAATTATTGAAATAATATATGATATTATACTGTAATTATAATATAACTATTTATAATTAGATTTTAATTAAATTAAAATACTAAATAGAAATGAATGTAGCGTTGATGCATACGTACGGCTTACCGTCTCCATGAAGGGTGCATTTCATTTCTTATCTCTAAATGTTATTTACTATTATAAATTCATATATATACTGGATATATATATGATATATATGGTATTTAAATTATGAATATCATTCTGGAGATAATGGACTATTTACCCCAAGGAAAACTTTTAATTATTAGGTGATCATTTTTTACTCAAGTTCCAAATAACGACAAAACGACCATTATTAACATAAATGATTACATATAGTTTATAACATGGTAATAAGTGATATAATAAAATTACCTTTAAAAAATTGTTTTTAATCAATTATAATTAACTTAAGTTTATTATTCATGAAGAAAAAGGAACAAATGAGTTAAGTCGGACACGAGGTAAGGTGTTTCTTATCTCACTTTTAATTCCATGAGATTTCCATTGTTCGCCACTGATTTATTGCATGTGGTGTATTGTTTACTGCAATTTGATATATATTATCATGATTTTCTATATATTCTTGGTATTATGTGATTAATTTTGTGGTTATTAACTCTTGTTCATACGACTTGATTGATTAAGATGTGACAAAGGGTTTTCATCTCACCTTTTATTTATGTGAGAATTCATGCTACATTTTGCACTATTTCCTTTTTTGTGGTGAATGTACTGAAAATTATTGTATTATATGTGTAATATAATTCAATTTATGGGTATTTATATCTTCATTTTATGATGTTTCTCTAATTGGTTGTATGTTTCGTAAGTTACCAAATCGGTAAGGGAACCTTTCACCCTTCTCTTTTTTTAAAAGACTTCTTTTTGTTATGTCTTTTAATTTACATATAATTATATTGGGATATGTTCATATATATACATATTGATTTAAATTTTATATCCAAGTGATGAGATACCCTTTTATCTCTCATCAACTCATTTTATGAATTTTATAGTGACACTGTTAGGCTGTCGAATTTCTATAAGAGAAACTTCTTCACCCAATTTCAATTCCTTGCGTTAAACTTCTACTTCTTGATTATGTTGTGCTATAAATATGTGTGAATAACCTTTTATTGTATTACAGTTAATATCCACTTATATTGGGTGTATTTATATTTTTCACACATAATGATTTCATTGATTTATCCTTAATCTAAGGATACAATATTTAAAAGGGATTTCGTCTCAATTTACATTCTACTGAGACTTCAATGTTGTTATTCACTGATTAACTCTTATATTTTGTATAAACTATCTTTTGGAATATTATATCATGAATAACTTTATTCTCATGATATTATAATGTTATTATTAAATTTTATTCCTAAATTATTTGTATTCAAGCGTCTCTTATTTTATTAAATACTCTTTAACTAAAATATTATTTTAAATGTTTTAAAGATATATTCTTATAAATATTTATCATTAATGATCTTGTTTTAATAAAATGGTTTTAAGGATTTATTTATATGGAAATTAATGTTTTCAAATGATAATTTATTACAAATTTTTAAAGTGGTATGGGACACTTTGATTCAAAAATATCTTTATTAAATGTTTTAAATTGTTTTGAAAATGGTTTGATAAAGCATTGATTATGTCAATATCTTTAAAAGATATATTGTGATTTCAATGTGGAAGTATTATCTTTCCTTTATGATGGTTTTATGTGTTATGAATATGTTATGGTTATTGAGAATTTTTTATGTATATGGGTGGTTCCGTGATAAACCTAGGGCGGGTGAGCCCAAGATGGCTCTCCAATGCTTTGGGTAATGTGACAGAGGTAAACATGATATTTCTCCTAAGATATTTATAGAATATACTATGATGGGTATTCCAAGTGTAACTCCCTACATATCTATGATAGATACAATGTAAGTTTGATATGGATTATATAATTTACCTTTATGATTTATGATTTCATGAGGTATGTTATGATTGAAAATTATTGCTGCTTTGATTTGTATTTATTAATGGGATAATTTTTCGTTACTTATTTTATAACCCTTACAAAGATTTTTATGCTCATCCCATGTTTTTGAAATGTTTTTCATAAGGTATAAGGAATGTCAAAAGAAAAGAATTATTCAATAAGATTTATATCATGAAAATAACTCTTGTTTTATTTAAGTTGTTTTTTTTCTGTGAAAAATTGGATAGAGTATAAGGGTATACTTTATAATTTTTTAGATGTAATGTAATTGTTATGGCCTAATTCTCTGAAACTCAAAAACTAAAAAGATCCCAAACGTGAATTCATGACATAATTCAAGATTATGTAATGTTTAAGGTTGGGTACTTATATATGAAATTAATATAATAATTATTTCATGTATATCTTATATATTAACTAACATTATCATTTTTATTTTCAATGTAAATAGTCAATAAAACAAATCGTATCACTTCGCGAGGTAGTAACCACCCATACACATGAGTGAACATATCATATCCCCTAAAGAATAGAAATTAAAAGTTCATACATAATTAAATTACTCAATAGGTTTAATTATTTTTTAAATATCTTACATATACATTATATCCATCATCATACCCAACCTTGAGAGGTGGTCATGGGAAAACAAATGAAATCGATTTGTGATGCGGTAGTCCGCCGTACACAGGAATCATGATATCATCACCCATTTGATGTAATTGGGGATGGTTGTAGTTGATAAAAAAATATAAATATATGGAAGACATCGAGTTTATTATTTCATCAATTTTTAATTATATTTTAATGACTTGGATGAATAAATAAAATAAAAATTCTCAATATAGAACAAGACATCTTTTTCAGGTAACGTCCTTAGGTTTCCACGAAATGTCTTCCTAGGATGGATTTATTTCAAAAAAGGATTCTATGATGACATAAGGGAATTTTTTAATTTATTTTTGTAGGTCTTGGATTATAAAAAACGGCTTTAATGTGTCCATAGGAGAGGAGTGGTGGGGTATTTTATAAGTGAGATGAGTGGCCCACTATTGATAATTTGAAAAGAAAAAGCTGTAACCCCATTTTTCGGATAAAAAGGATAAATAATGGATTATTATATATAATTATAAATTATTCTGACTAAAGAGATACATAAAATAGATTTTAATATATTATTTAGATCATTTAACCCTTATATTTTTTAATTTAACCCTTAATACATCCATATTTTGTTGAACTACGGTAAATATTTTTAACTATTTTTAATATTCATGATGGAAAAATATTAAGTTGACCTTATTAGATAATATAATTGATTGTAATTCTAAAAATAAAATCCATTTTTCAAATTCCATTCACATAAGTGAAAAAAGGTAGTTTAACATTTATCCTGTAGAAGTGATGAGAATATGGTTTTCAAAGATAAAATGCTCAAATGTTTACATGGATTTTATTTAAAAAAATAGTATTAAATTGATTAAAATTAAATAAATTAGATTAATGTATATATTATTTAAATGTTTAAAATTCAAAACCAATTTAAAATTCAATTTAATTAAATGAATAATTTAAATTAAAATGAAATATTCAATTAAAATTCATTATTTTTTAGTATTCATTAAAAATATTATTATTCAGAAAATTTTCACAAATTCTACCTAAAATAATTTTTAAATGATGATTCCAAAAAGTAAATTTTTCTTTTTATAAAATTTATAAACATATCAAATATTAGTTTTAATATAAATGTTCATAAAGGAGAAAAATATAATTTTTTTCAAAAATACAATTTTAAGCTTAAAAATAGATTTATTCTAATATCTTTAATAGAAAACACATAATATTAATGATTTAAATATTATTGTATATATAACATATAAATTTTATTAAAATCATTCCCCAAATTTTTTATATTAAATTTATTTATGTAAAACACATTTAGGTGTATAAAAATAATTAATCAGAAAATGATTACCTTTATTTTAAAATTGTTTTTATCTTTATATATAATCAATTGTTTAACAATGAGTTCTTTATATCTAAAATTGTAAACCAGTTATTTTCATAATTTTGGTTATCCTTGTCATACGAGACATTACAATGAAATATATGATAACTATCATATTAAATAAAAATTTCTTAATAGTAAGTCACATTTTTCTTAAACTCAAAATTTCATATATAAAAATATAGACTCTATGTTTTTTGTATCACAAGATAAAATTGGTCATTCATGTAACAAAAGATAAACTCTATGTGGCACTTAACGCAAGCTAAACATAATATTTCATTCAATGCAAGCTAAACTTAGTGTGACCACATGATGTGCCCCATGGAGTGTCCCCATTTCCCAATACCCACTAACATTGATTTTTCTCATTTATATTTGTTTTTTTAGATTTTGAAAAGTAATTATTCTATCCTAAATTATTTTCCATGAAGAAAAAATACATAAAGATTTTTTAAATATTAAGATACATTGATGGGGTGTTTGGGGAAGATCAATTTCATTATTTTTATAGGTATAATGATTGCATTTGGGAAAGATTATTCAAGTGGTTATGATGTTCATCACGCCCTGAGTGGTGTTATGATTATATATTATAGATATATCATATAGTTTATAGATATCAGTACACCCCCCACACATATTGGGCGTGGTTCCTCCAATTTCGGCGTGGAATTGGTACTCCCTTGGTCATAAACATGTGTGAGTCCCTTATAACTGATGGAGTTTCAAACTCCCCCCAATGACTGGTTATACGTTATCCATTAATAAAGCCAAAAATCCATTAATAAATTTTTATTAATTAAAGAACTATGGGTCCTCCATTAGGACCAGTACTCCCCAAACCAATACTTTGGTGATGAATAAGTATCCCCATCACTAATTTAGGGAGGTAATGTGTGTTTCAAAATACTAGGTAGTTTGATTTACATTGGTTTATTGAATCATTAAATACTTGTATATTTACTTTTTTGTGTTTTTGTACATTCTTATATGTACGGTTATATACAATTAAAATCATATATGGATTTATATCTTCTTAACCATGAACTGGATTTTGAGTTGACTTGTATCTTATCTATACCCTTTTTTTAGGGTTTCAAAAAAAGAGATTTTATAATCTCCAAAATGTATACATTATTACCACAAATATTGTGACCTATATAGATGATGGATAGTTTATAATGTCCATGGTCAATGTTTTTCTGGTAGATAAGTATCATAGAAATTATTGGTGGTGATTATTGCAAATTGAGTTCTTATAAAATGATAGAGTGTTGAAGTTTTCCCATTTCTTTTTGTTTGTAATGTTTTTAGTTTTATCCAAGGGAAAACCCAAAATCATTTTGTCTTATTTCATTAAAATAGTCCTTAATTTTAATCCAATGAGGTTTGATGAGGGGATGGGGGTGTCTGGGGATCGCTTAAATCCAATATAATAGAAAAAGAGGACAATGGTGTGGGTTGCATGTAAATGAGGCCAGTTGAAGGTCTCAGATAGTTAGATATTTTTGGGTCATAGATAATTTAGTCAAAAGGTATGGTAGACTATGATATATTCTCCATGGAAGAATAATATCTCACTGGGTTGGCATACGGTTTGGATAACCATTCCCAAACCATGAGACAACTACTGTTTGGGTAAAAAGCTAATTTTTTTAGTTTAAGGATTATTTTTTAAAACACATTTTCTTCTATCCCCCTCTCTACCACATGGGTATGACCTCTCCTATAATAGAAAAAAACCCCTCTCCATAAATTATTTGGTTTTTTATGTTTCTCCCTCTAATGTGATCAGTTTCCTTCTTCTTAGGAAGCAATGCACTCACCTCGATATTCTCCTCCATCTACTCCCTATTATTCATTAGATATATCACAATCCATTGTGCGATCTCCATGCAACTAAGTTCTTCCTTATTTTTTGATTTTTCTAAATATATTTATTTAACTAATTATTTGATTAATAAAGTTGTGTTACCATATGTGTGTATTACTATGACCACTAGGTATTGATTCTACTCATCTTTCCATATTTTCCATCACTTTATGCCATTATACAGTTGTAGCAATAGTCATATTCTTTTGGTGAGGCTTTGACATTACAAATGGAAATGATCGAGATGCATTTCCATGACCATAAATATCTATGATTATATCCAAACCCAACCATGGGTGTTCATTTTTTCTTGGGTCACCCCTTTGGGTGGGCCAGCTTAATTGTCGTTAAAACACCGTATGACTTGGAATGATTTTCACCTTAGATTAATGCCTTGTAATGGTAACTGGATTTGATATAGATAATGAACCATGAGACCAACTCTTTTATGAAAATAATTATTCCAAATTAATTATTTGACATTGTTCAAGTAAATAATACATGACATGATTTATATTATTTTAGTTCTACTTTCCTTGTATTTTAAATTATCATAAGAGTGTTGGTAACCTTGTGACCTATGGTAATTTCTTGGGAAATTAATTTCAAATTCATTAATTTCACTCCACATGTTATTTATTTCTGTATTATATTATTTCTCTTTCTTTATCATGCAAAATTCTAAATTTTTCAACCCATGTTTTGGTTTGAATTGAAATTGTATTCTTTGTCAAACTTGATAAATTGAGGTATTAAGATGCCATCGATAGCATATGGTAGGGGAAAGAATGTAATTACCTAGATATTTATAGAATTAAACATTCTAATTTGAATTAATAATTATGAATATAATATCAATTTTATGATAAAATCGGACACTTTTTCCAATATCAAACTCAACACACAATAATGAGTTTCCTTTAAATCTTGCGTTGCACACAACTTTGAGTTATACTAAAAAATAATAAGATAATAATATTATTATTTTAAGTGGTATTTAACACATATCCATTAGAATATTGGGAATCAATAGTATATAGTAAATTTTTAAATATGGTATACACATGTTTAAATGATGATTCATTGGTTACCAAATTTATTAGAAATGGAAATAAAAACCAATTGAATATAATGGATGTGTTTTTATGTAAACCTATTTAGAAGAGAATAATTGTTTTTCCATATCATAATTTATGTATTATTATTTAAATTAAAAATATATGATATATATTCAATTTATTATTTTAAATTCATCTTATATGTTTTCACGATATGATATAAGAATAAATTTATTTTTTCAGATAAAAGAAGTATTTTTCTAAAAATGTAGTTTTACCACCTTTTAATGGAGAACCATTTTTAAATATAGTTTCTTACACCATTATCTTTTTTATTTGACAAAATAAACTTCTTTTTTAGAAGGAGAACATAAAAATTTACTTTTGATGAAATATTGGTATTTTTCAGATAATGATCATTTTATAATGAATAGTGAAAAATACTGCATTTTAATTCAAAACTTCCTTCTAATAAAATTTATTTTTGTAGTTATATTATAATTTTAATTAGTTTTAAAGTGTAATTGGATAATATTTTTAACATTTATCCAATTTTTGTCAATCTAATTTATTTCACATGGAAATGGTAAATAAACACATGTCAATATTTTGATAGTTTTTACTTCTTAAAAACATGATTTTTAGTTTTGACAACGAGAATAAAATTAAAATTAATTTCTAAAAACTCTTTGTTTTGAGTTTGAAAAAATAGACTCCATATTTTTAAATTGTATTTCAAAATTTTGTAAATAGGTAACTTTTATTTTTAGGCATTATGAATAGTTATTTCATTAAATATTTTATTTAACAAGGGTAAAAGGGTGAATATGGTAAATAAGGGTAGAAAAATAATATTATAATAATTTTAAATTATCCTCACATATGTACTAATCCTATTGGATGACATATTTCTACCATGTTAATATTTGGGTCAATTTTGGGACCCCAGGGAGCCACTTGGATGTGAAAATGACATTTTATAAAAAATTAATTCAAAGTAATGAAAAATGTAACATAAACATATATTTTTTAGTAAAACAATTTTTATATGGGGTTATATAAGTGATATATTAGACTATTAGTAGTCATTAGATATATAAAAAAATTTAATACAACATTTTTTTATATTTATAATTTTTAGACATCATTTAAATTTATATATTTAAAACATAATGATTGTGTAGTGATTACCTCATTAATGAATGTTTTAAATAAATGTGATTATAAAAATTAAAATATTTTTATTTTGAAGCTTTTTGTTACATAAAAAATTTTAGGGGTAATTATGACTTGTTATATTTTATGTAATTATGTTTTTTTCGAAATAATGAAGTTGTAATGAATTTTTAAAAAGTCATAATTTGAATAGTATAAAAATTGACATAAATTAGTTTTTCGAAAACATGATATTTTATTAAATGATAATATAGTCCTAAAAATATAATTTTCGGCCAAATTACATAGATAATGTTTAAAATGTCATTAATGAACCACTTTAGGTTATATAGGTATTTTATGTTAACTATATTAACCATATATTATGAATACACACGGATATATGGTAAGAGTAAAATTAGTTAACTAAGGGATACAGCTAAATGATAAGGTTAAATATGAAACCAAAAATTCTCTAAAAACTATTTTTTGGGAGTATTTAGAACAATAAAAATCTTATCATCGAATGAAATGTGGTTTGGACCTTTTGAAAATCCAAATTTCATTTACAATAAAAAATCTTTCAAGACATTCATAAAGTACACCTCCTCCCTCTTATAAAATGCCACCACCTCTAACCACTTACGCACACCTCCAAAGACCCTTGTCTCATGTAAAATGTACTCAAATAATCTTCTAACATCCCTCTTTTCCTTCTAGAAACCTTACCCTTGGTATAAGGAAATTCAAAAAAACCTTTGGCTCAAATAACAAAAATGACTCGATTTGAGGTAACAACTTCTCTGATGTTCCTTTCCATTATTTCACTTCTCCACTACATATGATCCTATTATTCTTTGTTTAAATAATATCACCAGTATCCTTAATATACTAGGTTGATGTTATGAGAAGTATTCAAACTACACTTACACACACCTCCGTCTAATGGGTATAGAACATATTGTTTCTGTCGACAGTGAACTACTGCCTCACGAAACAGTAATTGTTCAATTATCTATTAAATCCTCTCATGGTGGTATTTATGATTGAACTATATTAATATATGATATATATTATAATTATATTTTCTCTATTCTTCTGTATTTTTCATTTACAACATACCTTTATACTTTCCATAACGTGTAAATACGATAATTTCATTTGGGGAACTGCGGACTACCGCCCCCTCAAAGTGATATGACTCGTTTATGCTATAAATTGAACATTTAAAGGATAATATTAATGAAATTATGTAACATATATAACATAGATATTATTCTGGAATTTTAATATATCTATTTATCATTTATTTTCCATTCCTTTGAATATGAAAAAGAAATGAAAGTAGCGTTCATGCATACATATGACCTACCGTCTCCATGAACTGTGCATTTCATTTCCAATACCAAAATGTTATGGAACATTCAATATACATATATACTACATATAAAAACATATATACTGGATATATATAATATTTAAATCCAGAATACAATTCTGGAGGTAATGTAATTTTTACCACCTTGAAAATTTGTAATTATAACAAGTTCTTTTTTGGCTCATGTTCTGAACAACGAAAGTACGACCGATATGAACTTGAATAATTATATAATTGTTATATAAAGGTAAAAGTTATATAAAAGGAATAATAAACTTGAAAAAGGTTCCGATTCAAGAATAAATCAACTTATGTTAATTATTCAGGGATATAAAGAACGAACAAGGAAAGTTAGACCCAAGGTAAATGACTTTGTCTCATTATATTTTCATAGAGGCATTTTTTTATAATATACACCTCCTTATTTTACACAACATGTTATAAAATAAATTGATTTTTAATTTCATTAAATGAATATATTTTATCTAAGAATAATTTTACTAAACGACAAAAGGAATATTTTTTACCATATTGCTACAACAATAACTTTTTTTCCACCATAACCATTTTCTGATATTTAGATTCTTCTATAAGCCTTACTGTTTTTAAAAGTAAAAAATAAACCCCTTATTCCCTTTTTGGGTATTTTGGTATTGAAAAAGGTTTAGAATGTGTATTTACTATTTCAATATTGTGAAATTATTTATTCTGATTGCAAATGAAATTTTATGACTGAAATGTTTATATTTGAAATGTTCTATATGTGATGATTATATAATGGTACTATTACATTTGACGGGTCATTACATGATAAACTAATTTATGGTGGTTACATGATAAACCAAATGAAGGGTCATTTCGTGATAAACCAAGGATGGGTGGTTATGTTATAACATTCAATGCATTTCATATCGAAGTCAGTTGTATGGATATTTTATTTAGTGATATATGTGGAAGTCGAATATATGGTTATTCCATTTCAGTATGTTTTTGTCCAAATTTACCTTTATATTCTATATGTTTCATTCTATGGGATTTATGGTAATATTTCAGTTACAAAAAAGGGTAATAAATGATCTTAGTCTCAGTGAAGTGTTTTTGTTACTTCTTAAAGGTGAAAGATATTAATTTATTATAATGCAATCATGGTTTACTTGTTGTTTTGAAAAACTAAATTTTTTCTTTATTTCTGTATCCCTTATTGAGATTTTAATTCTCATCCCATGTTTTGAAATGTTTTTCACCAGACATAGAGATTAATATGGTTAAGGATGGGAACATGTAAGAGTAATGCTTTCTAAATCATGGAACAAAACATGTGTCTTTTTAAAGAGTATTTGTTTTATGTAAAAATTTGATAGTCAGTAGAAGTGTCTACTTGTAATATTAAATTTTTAATGTATAAGTGATGACATAATTCTCTTAATATCTAACCCTACAATGTTACTTAATGTGAATTATTAACTTAATTTAATATTATGTAATGTTTAAGGATGGGGCCTTATAGTTGGTATCATAGGTCGTTTTACATAACTTTAGAGGTTAGTGTATTATTTAAGAATAAGTGACACAACCTTAATGGTTTGAATATTATAAAAAGTCATAGTTATTTTCATTAAATTTAATGAAATTAAGATAACATGAAAAAATATATCATAGTGATTACCATCCTTATAAGATATTATATGATGATTTTAGTGATATACTCACAATGGCCTTTTTGGTCGTAGTAAATGGATAGATCTAAAAGGCACCAAAGTAATAATAGATGTGATGGAAACGGTGGTGGTTTTGTAACTATGCAACCAAATGAAATAGGAGTTTCAATGAGAACTATTGTAGTTATTCTCAACAAAATATCTAGAGTCATGATTGACAACATGAAACATGGTGGTTTTAATTAGGCATTGTATAAGTGAGAAACAAATCCCTAATGAAGTTCAGGTAATAATAATAAAGGTAATTATATTCAAAAACCAAGGAAAATGCAACAAAGGGGAATGGAGAATCTATAGATGTGGTAATGAAGGTCATTAAGAAAGAAACTTCCATGGAAAAAGGAAGCATCTAGTTGACTCTAGGAAAGGGAAAGAAGTTCCTTGTGAAGGGTAAATTGAATGTTTTTAATGTGGTGTGAATGGGAATTATACAAATAGATGTCATATGATGAAATTTTGAGAATGGGAATAGTAGGATCATACAAATATATGTTTACGCATTTTTAGTGCCATTCCAATTAAAGATATGGAAACTGTCAATGACCAATGATCAGAATTGATTATTTCTTAGCGGATATATTGATATTATTGAATCATAGGATATGATTCATGATTTTGTTTTTATGAATTAAGTATCATGGAATAAGTTGTAAAATAATGGTTAACAGATCATGAGGTTCATCTAAGGAGTAATAACTCTAAATATAAGGGATTCAAGAGATATGGTAGATTTTAGGATTATGAAATTCTAAAAATTATTAAAGATATTTTGAATATGTGATTACTTTGGAAGGCTTTTTCAATTGTCTGTAACCCTGAACATTGATATGTAAAATTTTTTTCCAAGAAATAATTTTCTTTTCTTGTGTGGACATAATGGACAACCTTACAGGTTCATATGTTCTTTTGTTTTTGAGGTGATAAAAGGTTTTTACATTTTTGGATTCAAAATGAAAGCTATTAGATTTCCTTTAAGGATAAAATAGACAATAGTTATTTTTGAGGAAATTATCTTATTTTTGAGAATTTTAAAATAATGATATAGTTTTAAAAAAGAGACAACCAGCAGGATGGGTGGAAACCTGTTGTGTCTTGAAAGGCCATGGGAATCGAACCCACAACCGAAGGGCGGCAAGGGTGCATCACCAACCACTATCTTAGGTGAAGTACCTAGCTAGTATGACTTATTATATTTAGATAGATGATTTTATGTATCAAGAATAAGTTGATTTTTTGAAATTTTATTTTATCAAATATATATCCTTAGTATAGGACAATGATTTAGTGGTTATGTGATAAAGGTTATTTTGGAAGAGGTTTTCTCTTTTGGGAAACTATATGCCTAAGGAAAATAGAATAATTTGGGATTTCATTTGAGGAGTAATGGTAGAATTTTATTTTGGATGAATCAATGATTTTATTATGGAATTATAGAAATTTGGGTTATTTATTTAAATGATTGACCGATCATGAAGAATATATGTCTAGGTTAATTACACTTTAGTCTGAGACTTTAAGAGTAGTTGGTGTTATATGGAGATAAATGTTAATTTTTCTGGGGAATACTATGTGATCAAATCCCTCTAAATTTTGGGTTCAAAACATAGTTTGGATTATTTTGAATAATTTTTACTACAATTTTGTATTGAACAATCTTTGTTGAGATTTGGGTATTTTTTGTTCAAATTTTGAGATTAAGAGTAGTATTTATTTTTTTAAAATATTATCCTTTTGGAGGATTATTTGATATTGTACTAACCATTTTGGTTATGGTTAATGTCTTAAGATAAGGGAAATATATAGTTAATATTTTTTTTATTTTGTGATTCTCTAGAAGTTGATTATAGCGCTTCAGGTGTGACCAAATCATCATGAATACTCATCGTTTGGGGAAAAGATGAGTTTTTGGTATAAAATTATTAATCGATGAAACTCTACTTGAAATGTAAGTATATTTTCGTTATGTTCTTAGTCAATATCATTAAAAAAAATTCAAAATTTATTAAAGGGAACATAACTAAAAAATGTTATCTTTTTACTTTTCTTAATGTGGAATAAAATACCATTTAACCTATCACAAGATTATGGTTTTCTGGTGGTTAACTTTCTCCTGATCAGGTTTTCTATCACTCTCCATCAGAACATGATGGTTAGTTTTCTCTTAAATATATATGTTTTACAAAATGGAATCCTTATACGTGTTATGTTAGGTGACCTTTTCACTTCTCTTTCTTTCATTTAAAGTGATAGTTTTATTTACTCTTTCTCTAATGTGGGACTTCCAATGAAGTTTCTGAGTCCAATTTTAAAATTACGAGGACAAAAATTCTAAATGGGGTAAAAGATGTAATGACCCAAGTATTTATAAAAAAAATAAATTTATATTTCTATTAATACTTATGAATAAGATAATAATTTTATATTAAATAGGATACTTTTTCTAATAGCATACTCAACACACAACAACTAGTTTCCTTGAAATCTTACGTTGCACACAACATTGAGTTATACTAAAATATAACACAATAATATTATTATTATTTTAAATGGATAAAAACGCCTAGCCGTTAGGAAGGAGATAATGAATAATATCAACTAAATTTTTAAATATGGTTTACACACAATTAAATGATGATTCATTGATTACCAAATTTATTGGAAATGGAAACAAAACCCAATTTAATATAACGGATCTGTTTTTATGAAAACCAATTTAAAAGATAATAATTTTGTTTTCATGTCAACCTTTATAGTTTTTTATTTATTGAAAAATGTATTATATATATTCAATTTAATTTTTTAAATTTATCTTATATGTTTTGTAGATATGATATAATAATGAATTCATTTTTTTCGGATAAAAGTAATATTTTTCTAAAAATGCAGTTTTACCAAATTTTGATAGAGACACCTTTTTAAATCTAGTTTTTGAAACATTTATAGGTTTTTTTTAAAGAATAAAATTATTATTTAGATTAGGAACATCAAAATTTACTTTGGATTAACTTTTGGTATTTTTCTGATAAAGTTAACTTTTTTATGAATAGTGAAAAATACTGCATTTTAATTAAAAACTGTTTTTTAATATAATTAATTTATGTTGATAGATTGTACTTTTAATTGGTTTTAAAGTTAAATTAGGTTATATTTTAATCATTTAATCCAATTTTTGTAATTTTAAGTATTTTCATATTGAAATTGGTCATAAACGCATGTGAATCATTTAATAGTTTTTACTTCTTAAAAACTAGCTTTTTGGTTTTGACAATGGGACTTAATTTTAAATTAATTTAGGAAAATTATGTGTTTTGAATTTAGAAAAATGGGTTCCTTAATTTTAATCAAGAGGTCCAAATTTTTTAAATAGGTAAATTTTATTTTTAGAGAATATTAATAGTAACTTCAGTAAATATTTCATTTACTAAGGTTAAAATGGTAAATCTCGGAAATAAGGTTAAAAAAATAATATTATAATAATATTAAATAACCATAAAATGTGTCCTAATCCTATTTTATGATATATTTCCGACTATGCGAATTCTTGGTATTATTTTGGGATCCCATGGAGAAACTTGGATGTGAAAATGACATTTTATAAAAAATTAATTTTAAGCAAAGAAAAATTGAACGTAAACATGTATCTTTTAGTAAAACAATTTTTGAAAGAGGTTATATAAGTGATCACTTCAACTATAATTATAAATTATAAATATAACACTGTTTCCTACATCATGGTAATTTATTTATAATTTTTAGACATAAATAGAAAAAAAATATTTATGACACAATGATGATGTAATGATTACCTTATTAATGAATGTTTTAAATAAATGAGATTATAAATATTAAAATAAATTAATTTTTTAACGTTTTATGACATAAAAATATTTTCGGTTTAAGTATTAATTTTTATATTTTAGTTAATCCTATATTTTATAAAGAATAAATTTATTATGAATTTTTAAAAATTCATGATATGAATAGTATGATAAATTTACAAAAATGTACTTTTAAAACAAATACTATTTTATTAAATGATATAACAGTCGTAAAAATATAACATCATTGCAAATGAATTATATATTATTTTAAATGTCACTAATGAGATACTTGAGTTCCTATTGTCATTTTATGGTAAATATATTAACAATATAGTATCAATACACAAAAAGACATGGTAAGAGTTAAATATGTTAACTAATTGTAAAATCAAATTGATAAGTAAAAATTTGAAATGAAAACTTATCTAAAAGCTATTGGTCGAGAGGATTTAAAACAATACTAATCTTATATTCTAATTAAAATACTTTTGGACCTTTTGAAAATCGAAATTCAGTTTATAATAAAATAATCTTTCAAGCCATTCTTAAAGTACCACTCCTCCCACTTATAAAGGACCACCACCTCTAACCCCTTACTCACACCTCTCAAGACCCTATTATCATATAAACCCTACTCTAAAAAGATCCCAAAGTAATTATATTCCTCCTACAATCCTTATATAGGTAGAAGGCAATTCCAGAAATCCCTTCGGCTCAAATCAAAAGAAGTTACCCGATTTGAGGTAACATCTTCTCTCAAGATCTTTTACATTATTTTCCTTCTCCACTACCTATTATATTTTTATAAATAGTTTTCATAACAACTAAAATATCAAAAATATACTACGTTATTTTGATGAGAAGGATTAAACTACACTTACACACACCTCTGTCTAATGGGTATAGAAATAATGTTTTTGTGGATGATGAACTAATACCTCACGAAATGATGATTGTTCAATTATCTTTTACCGCCTCTCATTATGGTCATTATTATGGAAATTTATTTATATATGATATATATTATATTTATATTTTATACATTCTTTTGTGTTTTTAATTTACAGCATACCTTTTTGATTTCCAGAACGCGTAAATACGATAATTTCATTGGAGGAAGTGCGGACTACTGCCCCATCAAAGTGATATGACTCGTTCATTATATTCATGGAATGTATAAAGGATGGAATTAAAGAACTTATGAAACATATAAATGGAATATATTATAATTTAAATATAATATACAAATTTATCATTTTGTTTTCATTCCATTAAATATGAAAAATAAGTGAAAGTAGTGTTCACTTGTACGTACGGCTTACTGTCTCCATAAACAGAACTTTTCATTTCTTATATCCAAATGTTATAGACTATTTTAAATAAAAATATACAGGATATAAATACATTTATACTCTATATATATGATATTTAAATAATGAATACAATTCTATAGGTAATTTACTTTTTACCACATGGACAGTTTTAATTATAACAAGTTCATTTTTGACTCACGTACCGAACATCGACAAAATGACTGACATGATCATGAATAATTATATTTTTTTATTGTAAGTTAATAAGTGATATAAAAGAAATAATAAACTTGAAAAATGATATGAATCAAGTATAAATTAACATATTTTCATTATTCAGGGAGATGGAGAACGAAGAGGAGAAGTGTGACACAAGGTAAGGGAATTCGTCTCAATCTACATTCATTGAGGAATTTTTTATAATATACACCTCATTCTTTTACATAATGTATAATAAACCAGTATGAATTTTACTTCCATTCAATGGGAATATTTTATCTATGAAGTGTTTTACTAAACTAAAAAAGGAATGTTTTTACCGTATTGTGACAATAACGAGTTTTCTGCCGCCATAACCGTTATATGATATATGGATTGTCCTATAAGCCATAATGTTTTTAAAAGTAAAAATATAGAATTATTCCATTTTGGGTATCTTGGCATTGAAAATGGTTTTGAAAGGGGATTTACTATTTCAATATCTTGAAATTATTTCTGTTGATTTCAAATGAAATTTTATGATTGAAATGATGATATTTGCAATCTTTTATGTTTGAGGATTATATAATGGTACTTGGAAATTTTACTGGTGGTTACGTTATAAACCATTGGTGGGTTCTTATGTGATAAACCAAATTAAGGGTGATTCTATGATAAACCAAGGATGGTTGGTTTTGTTTTAACCTCCAATTAATTGGGTATGCATGTTGGTCGTATGGCTATTCCATTTTGTGATATGTTTGAAATTCAACCATATGGTTCTTACATTTCAGTGTGTTTATGTCCCAAGTTACATATTTATGTTATATGTTTATTTCCATGGAATTTATGATAATATTTTGGTTAAAAAAAGCGTATGAAATGAGCTTATACTCAGTAAAGCATTTTTTATACTTCATAAGGAGAAAGGTATTACATTATGATAATGTATTCATGGTTTACTTGTTGTTTTGAAAAGTTAATATTTTTACTTCTATATGTTTCCCTTACTGATCTTTTTATGCACATCACATGTTTTGAAATGTTTTTCACGGTACATAAAGATGAAAAGGGTCTAGGTTGAGATTAAGGAAAAGTAATGTTGTTTCAATCAGGGAACGAAACATGTATCTTTTTAAAGAGTTTTTGTTTTATGTAAACAATGGATAGTGAGTAGAAGTTTCTACTTGTAATATTCAAATTTCTATGTAAATTTTATGATCAAATTCACTAAATCTCTAAACCTACAAAGATACTCAATGTGAATTATTAACATAATTCACGATTATGCAATTTTTAAGGCTGGGGCCTTATAATGTTAATTACATGTTCTTTGTTTACATGGAATTGATTATTAAAATTTATTTATGCTGATTAACTTATTTAGAGGCTTATAATATATGCAATTCCATGGTAATATTTTTATTTTGTGCCATTAAATTTCATGAGATGAGATGAAATTGTTTAAATGTTAAGCCTCGTGGTAATTTTCCTTGTTCCATGTTGATGGATTGTATTATTCTCCCTTGGATAGTTTAGTATATTTGGATATTTCCATGAACATGATGTCATGATCTGTTTAATTAATGGCATGAAATATTTTAAATTCATATCCTTGAGTTTATATGGATTACGAATATAGTTTACTTGATACACTGGGGGTGATGCATTGGTTGATAGCTAAAGGGTTCCTATGTGGTTTCTATTACTCGTGTGTGATATCAGTTCCCTAGGGGAGCTATCAAGAATATACCAATTTGATGAAATGGTTATACTAGGCCATAGGTGATACCTGATACCCAGTGTGAGAGACTTGGTATGGAAATAGAGTCACCATTTTCAAGTGAAACTAATTATGTTATAGAAGTTTCATTGGATGAGCTCGATGGTTTTGGGTAATTGGAGGATCTTATTGTGACAATTGGGAGTTAGATTTGATCGTCAAGGACAATATTAAGACTCCACTTGGGATTTTATTGATTTAACAGTCATATTCTTTTGTTTCATGCATCTGTTACTAATTATTTTGAGACTGCTTATGCACATGTGTTGCTTCGTGCTTTCTTATGATCACACCATATTTACGATATGTGAATTGGACAAAAAAGGAGGCAAAAGAATGGGGGTGCACCGTCTTGGTTGTTCTATTTATTTTTTTCGTTCTATATATTATCTCATTTATACAGGTACTCGATCAGAACTCCGGCATATGAAAACGTAGGTGGTATGTGACCAGTGTCTCTGAAGAACCCTGACCAAGTTATTAATGTTTATATATTTAGCGATCAAATTTTACATTATATATGTAACACTATTATATATATGCTTCATGAATTTGAATGGTATATACATCGTGGGAGTCATAGTATTGATATATATATTTCACAACACTCTTGGGTGTTGTTTGGAACCTGACAATACAACATTATCGCAGGAGTGGAAAGAGGGATGCATACTGCATCTAATGCTTGATTTTCATTGCTATTTTTGATGGATCCTTTGTGGTAGAGGGTTGAGCCTATTCTAGAGATGTTGTGTAGTTGTTTTTGGTCATTTTGGTAGTTTTTTATAGCAATTTGTATATTCTTGTACCCCTATTCCCCATACTCTCAATTTTTATAGGTGCATGAGATGAAATCTTTATTAATGTATCTATTATTGATATTATGCCTCTTCAGGATATTAATTTATATTTAATTTCATATATATATTACTTATTCTACTATCTTACCATGGATATGATTATTCTATTTACATTATATTACTTACTATAGTTTTTACTACGATATTTGAGGGAATAGTCTCCCCACAGAAACATACTATACCATCACTTATATTTAGAAGACTCTCGTTTTTGGGGAGATGTGAATGAGGTCATGTGACCAACTAGGATCATGGCACTGTTAATTGGTACCCGGGTCATGGATGTTACATAGTGGTAGCACGGGATGGGTATTCCTTTTGTCTTAGTATTTTGTCAAATATATAAGACTAGGACATCGGAATTTGGATCTTACCCTCTTCTTGGATGTACCTAACCTAGGTATAGGGAAACCCAAATTTTATGGGGTGATAATTGAGTTATTGGCAATGATTTTAATGTTGACATGGTTTCACTATTGAATGACACACTTTTTTAATACTATTATTCATATTGGTGTTGTTGAAATTATGATTTCTATAGATTCATCCCAATGAAATGAGGGAATTTCATTACAATAATCACATTATAAACAATAGGAAGTGAAATGACATGCATTATGCTATGGCACAATTATTCTTCAGTGTGCATGTGCCTGCATGCATGTCATTAATGTTGTTCCTAGTTGATATATTTTTTATTACCTATTTTCTTATAACTATATAATTTTTTCAAATTGAATTGTACGATCAAGCTATAAATTAGATTATGTGCACCTAAAATTTCAATTTATGAGGTGTACGTGCCCCTAAAAATTGAAATGGTGATCCACTTAATTTAATCTATTTAAAAATGATTCAAATTCATAAACGAATAAAAACAAATACAACTTTTCAATATGAAACATGCTGATATAAATTATAGGAGAATGTTGTGGTTTGGGTTAAGTGGACCCAGTTTCAATTCATATGGTCTTTGGGCCCTTATGAATTGGTATTGGGATCCACATAATTAAACATGATTGGAAGATATTTAAATAAATAAATGGATCAATGTTTAATGGAATTTATATATAGGAATAAGAGAACATGACATGAATTCACCATGGGAAATGGGATATGGGCTGAGTCCCTTATGAACCATTTGGGGTTCTTCTGTTAAATATAGACTTGGCTCATGGACCAGGCTGTCAGTTGTGTATGATCGTAGGTAGGACTCATATGTTTACTCTTATAATTTTCCTTATCTATTGTTACATTTTCTAGGAGGATTTATGCATGTCGTTCCTTAATCATTTCTTACCTATATTAATTACATGTTATTTAAATCTTGTCTGACGTGTACACTTGGAAATTGTAGAGCTATTTCACCATGACACCTCATGATGAATTCCAAGAGAGTAGTGATGAGCACACTCTGGAGGTATTGGGATTTGATCCTCCCATTATAACTCTTGTAGTGCCACTTGAGAAAACTCTTGTTGATCTGCCATTTGGTGTCGATGCTTAGTTCTGTAAGATTTTTATGTGGTTTATCTTATCTGTTTATGGTTCTCCAAGGTCTACCCTTAGTATGGTCAAGCTTACACATGATTTCTAGTAGAAACATCCTTCATTGTTATTTGTGGATGGGGGTCCTCATGCTACTGAGTCGTGGATAGATGTTTTGGTAGCCAAATTCAATCACTATGAGATTCCTCAAGAGTAGAGGTTCAGGTTTAATACCTATATGTTGTGTGACTCTACCAAGAAATGGTGGGATGTCGTTTCTTAGTTAGAGTGTTATTGTGATATTGTTTGTAAGACTTTTTAATGACATACTATGATCATTTCATTCCACATACCTTGAGAGACGATCGATACAATGACTTCTTACATCTTCAGTAGGAAACTATTATAATTCTCCATCCTTCATCTCATTTCAACAAACTCTAGAATTTTTATCCATGAAGAATTAATGATTATGAGTATTTTTCAAACAGTATTGAGAATGATGTTCACTAGAAGGTGAATGTATTTTGGTTGATTACCATTACAGATATTGTGAACCAATTTTCGATCACAAAATAGATTGTCAGAGAGGATGCTAGTTTAAGCTAGGATAGTTTTGTTCCATATCAGGCTGATAGTCCTTCTATTGGTAGGTAGAGATGTACTAAGGGTGCATGTGGGGGATGTTCCATCTAGGTGAAATATACTAATCATTCAGTGTGACACCAATATGTCAAGATATCCTAGAAGAAAACTCAATGCATAAATAACCTGATAGAATTCCTTGTTTTTGGTTGGATGAGTAATTTTCAATGCTTCTTCTGTTCTTATCCTCTAGTATACCTTGACAGGGGTTCTCCTTCAGCACATATGTCAGAAACTGGATCTGATAATCTATTATTGGATGGGAGTTGGTCTTCTAATCATTTTTAGGCTGAGCTGGAAATGGTCATGGTTGAGGCAATCAGGACGTTGAACTTCTGCTTCAGCAGAGTGGATCTACTCAGTCTAGTCAAGAAAAGCCTCAGATCCTTGATTCTGGACATCTATATACAGTGCAACCAATTAATGATTTCTAGAGTGTAGAGTTATCTATAGTTATAGTTACTACCCTTATAAAGGTATATTTCACATCAATCTCTTCTTAAGTGGTGTATTTTTCTGACCATTTTTATACAAGTGGTTTAAATCCATTTTACGTTTCTGTGAGTTTTGACTTATAACAGGAGGTGAATGTTCATATAGGAACCTTTTCTTCATTTTTAAAAATCTGAATGGTAGTCCTTTAATCCAAGTGGACCTTGGTAGGACCAAAAAAATTTGGGGAAAATTATTGGTGTGTACTGTCGAATACTAAAATTCATATGGTTGATGAACCTATGGATAGTATCAGAGATGTTTCTTTTATATTGTAACTTCATGGTAGTATGTGTCTATATTGGAAGTACCCTTTCTCCAGTTGAATGGTTCCCAAACCCTTTGGGTCAATACCAACCATTTAATTTTATTTTATGAAAACTCATAAGGTGGAGATTGACATTCTTTCTCTGGGTAGTTATGACCTTCCATAAAGGGAACAACCTAGAGGACCGTTTAAATGGTCCGAAAGACCATCATTTTTCATTGGAAGGATGGGTAGGAAACATTTCTAAGCACTTTTCTCTATTTTTTGTTATTTTTATCAATTCCTTTTTAGTGTGTGTTAAGGCCTTTTAATGTTAGTGTACTGTCATTTTAGGTGACTAGGTCCCCTATATTGGTATTTTATGGATACACTGAGAGAGGGTTGGCCTCACACTAAACATATGTTTTAAAATTCATTGGGTTTGTTTTAGTATTTTTTAATCATATTTTCCCACTATAATCATAGTTTTTTTGAAATTAGTGATGATCCCAAGTGATACCTAAGTTCACTAGAGGAAATTCCATGCACAAGATCAATGAAACTAGCTATTTCCATCTTTACATGAACACCACATGATTTCCGTTTTGGTTCCAGCCAATGTTCTTGAAGTAGGATGTTAAGCTTGAACTGATATCTAATTTATAATATCCAAATATAGGTTTCCTTGGATGACGTCCATGAATCTGAGTTTTTGAATCTGTGGATACCCATAATTTTATTTGGCTCAGAAGGTGTATTTTGATATTGTCAATAATTTTGTTGGATCAAGGTTTGTTCCAGGATCGTTCTCATGAACGATGGTTTAAATGGGAATTCTGGAATGAGACACCAATAAAATATGGTTAAGGGATTTAGTGGGTGTTATCACAGATATCTTAATGTGACTTCATCTAAAGGTGTTTTCCATATATTTTTAAATGCACCTTCTTTCTAACCTAGGTGCCTCGACGACTTCTGACTTGGGATGGTACAAAATGAATTTTTCTCTTACATATAATGTGTAGTCTATGGGGAACCACTATTTTGATCATTTTTATGTATGAAGGTGTCAACTGAATTTGGGAATGTAACATGACCCTTTGTGTGAGGCTTCACGAACTATGTTTGTTAGAGGATGCACTCATTGTTTTCCCAAGGCATCTTGGGGTTGAGAAGTTCCATGGTGGTAAGACTGTAATATTATGGTTTTCATCCAAGGGTATGAACAAAAAAAATGTTTTTTTAGTTCCTTAAAATGTCTTTTATTTTTAATCCTTGGATTTTAGATGAGGAACCAGGGGTGCACGGGGCTCATTTTGAGCCTGTAACACTGAAAAGTTGGAAAGTGGATGGGCCACATGGTTTGAAAAACTACGCTACCTAGCATGCACGACCATGTGCCCAGTTAAAGGTCTCATTAATTTATCTATCAAATAGTTTTATCATTCTTAGTAAAATTGTTCTATAGACCATGAGATATGCCCCTGGGAAGAAAAACATACCATACAGTTCGTGCATAATTTGGATAACCATTTGAAAATCTCACAACACATGCTGTGTGGGTAAAATGTTAACATTTTATTTAATTTGTAATTTTTAAAATAGCCTTTGTTGCTCCCCTCTATCTCTCTCACTCATTTTTCACCTCTCCAAAGGGAGAACTAAGCCTCCATCTACCTCGTTTCTTGAGGTTTTTATGTTTCTACATCTATAGTGATACATTTCCTTAACCTTCAGAAGCTACAGAATCATCTCGGTATGAAATCATTTTTCATCCTCTTATTTGGTATATAACTCTCCATCTTTTTCATGTTCTCAATCCGAAAAACATTTTAACTTTTTGTGGTTTCCCCAAAATCTTTTTATTTCTCACATTATAGGTGTAATCAAGTCGTGTTATCAGATGTGTGAATAAACATGACCATGTGGTAGGGAGTCTACTGTTTTTCCTTATATTTTGTCACATTGTAGTATCACACTATTGTGATGTTAGATGAATTCTTCACGAAAGGACTTTATCATGAATATGACAATGATAGGGATGGTTTCCCATTCCCATAGTGATCCATGCTTATGAAAAAACCCAACCATGGGAGTTCATCATTCCTTTGGTCACCCCATTGGGTGTGCTAATATAAATGGCCTCAAATTTCCATATTACTAGGAATGCTTTTCAACATGTTTTAATGCCTTGAAATGGTAAATGGATATAATCTGGAAAATTAAAAATGAGAAAAACTTTTCTATTGAAATAATTATTCCTAATTAGTTAATTTTTCCTTGTGTAAGGACATAAGACTTGACATTCATTATGTTTATTTGAGTGTTAGTTTCCTAGTATTTTAAATACTCATACTGGTGTTAGTAATTGTGTGACCTATGGTAATTTCTTGTTCTATTGATTTTTAATTCATACATTTAATTCAATATTTTATTTGTTTATATACTATATTATTCCTTGTGACTGGTAATGTGATATACTAGATGGTTAATCCATGTTTTGGTTATAATTGAAATGGTATACATAGTCAAGCATGATATCTTGAGGTGTGATGAAGTCATCGATAACATACGGTTGGGGAAGGATAATTCCATGTTCCATGATTATATTTCAATGATTATTAAAATTTATTTAGGATGATACCCTTTTTTAATGTCTGGAACTATATGAAATTACTCGTTAATCTTCTTATCTTATTCTATTAAATTGCATGATATGAGATGAAATTATTTAAATGTTATTTATTGTGGTTATTTAACTTGTTCCATGTTGATGGATTGTATTATTTTCCCTTCTCATGTATGGTAAAATGTGGTTATTCCATGACCTTGATGGCATGAGGTGTTTAATTAATGGAATGTGACATTTTGAATGTGTTTCCTTGAGTTGATATGCCTAGAAGATATTGTTAACTTGTTGCACTGAGGGAGACACTTTGGTTTCCAAACTTGGGCTACCCAGGTATATTCTATTGGGGAGAAATCGAGGATGATCATGTTTCGAGAGCTAGTTATATTAGGCCTTCGGTGATACACGATCCTCTATGTGAGTGACTCAGTTTGAAATTAGACTCACCATTCTCAAGAGATAAAAAGGACTCCATATGGGATGCCTTGGAAGGGCTCAATTGTATTAGGTTGCTGGATGTTCTCATTGTGACCCTTGGGAGTCAGATGTGTTCTCCAAGGATGGTCATGGGACACCACTTTGGATTTCATGGATTGAATGATTGTATTGTTTTGTGTGATCAATCAATTAACAATTATTTTGAGCCTTCATAGGCACATGTGTTGCTTCCTCCCTGCTAAGGAGAACACTAGATTTATGAAATGTTTATTGGACCCCAAAATGAGGCATAATATAGGGGTGTAACTTCGTGGTCGATTTATTTATTTTCAGAGCTTGTGTAAATTATCTACTTTGAATAGGTACTCGGTTAGACCTTTAATATATGCTAAAGTAGGTGGAATGAGACAATTATCTGTTAGGAACTGAGACCAAGTTATTAA
Source organism: Viscum album (assembly GCA_963277665.1). NCBI lineage: Eukaryota > Viridiplantae > Streptophyta > Magnoliopsida > Santalales > Viscaceae > Viscum > Viscum album. The sequence goes on from OY728120.1 coordinate 1,123,122,516, forward strand.
TGATTATATATTTACTATTCCGATTTTAAATTATATATGGACCACTATTATACACCTATTTCATGGATGAGAATAGTCTAGACACCATGGGTGCTAACCTACAGGGATATATATCTCGCACCCATCTCGAGAACCGTTTGGTTCTAGAGTAGACATTATTGTCACAGGTATAGAAAGAGGGAAACATGATGATTCATATGATTGATTTGATGTGCTATTAAGGATTGATCTTTGGGGTTAGAATAGCAATCCTATGCTCACATATTATGTAGTTGTTTTTAGGGGTTTTCTATTTTTAGAGCATGTTGTGTATTCTTGTACCATTATTCCCCATACTTTAATTTTTTTTGTCTCATGACATTGAATATTTATTATTCTATTTATTATTGATATTCTACATCCTCAAGATATTTATTTATATTGAATTTCTTATATCTCTTACTTTCATTGATATTTTCTTGTGGTTATGCTCCTCCTATTTACATTCAATTTCTTACTGATGTTCTTACTATGATGTATGAGAGAATAGTACCCCACTAACACAACCTAGGCCCTCACTACTACTCGGTAGCCTTTTGCATTTAGGGAGATACAATTGAGGTCAAGTGACTCACTAGGATTAGGAAACTGTTGAGTGGATCTTGGGTCTAGGAAATTACATTATTCATGTTCAGGAATTATTTTAGTATGTTGAGATCATAGGTTTTCCTATATTTCTAGTATTTTATTTTTCATACTATTTAGATGTTTGTCATTTTTAAAATTTGGATTCCATCCTATTCGGTTATAACTTTTTTTCAATGAAATAATCTGTTCCATAGATATGTTATTATATATATGTTTATTAGGAGAGAATCTCCCATATATGAAGTATTATATCATTCCATTTGTCACTGGACTCTATCCTCATGGAGGTAGGATTAGGGTGTCCTAATCATCTTTCTTCTTTACTCTGTGGAGGTATTAGTAGGTCAGTCTATGTTAATCTGATATTAGAGCTAGTATATCTTAGTGATGAAATTTTGGGTTATGAGTTTTTTTGAAGTTTTTTTTGAAAACATAGTATAATTATGTTAATTGTATTTTAATTTAGTTATTAGTACATGGAAAGTATTATAGGTGAAACAACTTATGTATACATTCTCCAAGATTATAATAATATGCCAATTTAATTAGTAACCTAAAGAATCTTTTTAAGTGTATAAATAGGATGGTAGATGCATTTTGTATATACCACTTATTGATTTATATGTCCTTAAAGAGTCATATCACCCAAATATTATCTAATAAACTAAGTTTAATCTCTTGAAATATAGTATGCCACACAAAATATTTCCATCTAGGATTCTATGGCAGGGTTGTAATGTGCTGGTACTAGTTCTAGAGCCTTTTATAACTAAAAAGTGTACTGAATATGCATCTATCTAGCGACCTCACATAGATTTTTCCCTATCAGGTGAGAATAGATCACGTCCTCTTCTTGTTTCACAATGATAAAACTATTTAACCTCAATGTCAGGGTTATTATTCCCCTTCTGAGACAATGATGATCTCTTTCATACATGATGTGGATATAAAAATGTTGGGTGTTCTATGTGAAATTCAATTTTAGAGACCCCATTGGTACTGAGGAAAAGCATAATCCTAAAAAATTGGAGAACTATATAAAGGTTATGTAAAGATTTTTCTACTTAGTTTAGACATATAATGATAAAATGGATGTTTTAGAATGCATTAATCTATGTTTTGTAGTGATCCACTAGTAGACATTGACAACATAGACTAATAATGAGGATACATGATCTTAGTCAGAGTTTGGGTATCTAATTCAAGAGGATTAATATTTATAGATATTGTGGATGATATGAGTCAAGGGGTACTTATACATTAAATATGGAAGAATGTATGTGGAAGAGTACTATTTGAGGTTAAAAACCTTAGAGGGTTCTCAATTGGTATAGAAAAGAAGGACTCACATAATTATAGAAATTCAAGTGAGGTCTCCATTGAATTGTAACATCTCCTGTCTTCATATGGTTGAAATTTTATAAATGAATTTGAAATTGAAATTAATGGATGGGAAATAATTTATTTGAGAATTATAATGTATTTATAAGGGTTTGAACATATTACTGTCTTCTTTGGGAGAGTATTTAAGATCAGGTGGTGTCTCTGGTGTCTGGATGAGTTTCAGGATGATTAGCATTCAAAATCCTGGGTTTTCAAGGAAAAGTGGGAAACACATAGTTCTCTCATGATTTTTAGTAACTATGGAACTAAAAATTTAGGACTTTTAGAGGTGGCACATGATTTTTAAAAAATTTCACCTGAGGTTTCATGACCATGTATAAGTCTATAGAAAATTACAGAGGTGAACTACATGGATTACACACATTTTGTCTGACGATGAACCAAGCCTATGTTGGGTGTGGGGTGAGATAGTGTTGATCCCATGTATGTCCCATTGCTTTTCAATCCATTTACATGGTCCATGAAAGGTATAGGTTGTAGATAGAGGAAGCCATAGCGTTTTGAAATCTATATAGCTAAACAGTGTACCCCCATGATTCTTTGGAAATGGAATTTTTTTCCTTGTTTCCATTAAACCAGAATCACTCCATTCCCCTTATCTTTCACGCATAATATCCATTTAGGAGCTCTACCCACTCCCTCACATAGGATTTGGGGACTCTCCTCCATTGGTAATCAGAATTGAACACTGTAGTTCAAGCTTGATAACCATAATTATGACCATGAATCCTCATGATTATTTTTAATGTTTCAATATTCATACTAGATGTTATTTCCATGATATCTCATATGCCTAATGTTAAGGTTGTTTTCCTGATTCTTTTATTTCATGGATTATATCCCAAATAAAATTTTGATATTAGATCATTTAATCCTACTTTGTATGAGGTATGATGTATACATATATTTACATTAAAATATTTTTCATTTATAATATGAATCATTGTGTCGTGTACCATACATTTCATGTGTCACTTATATAATTTTTAACCCAATAGGATAATTTCTAGAACATTACCTAGACCCATTATGATACCCCATATCATTATTGGTGGTTTAGAACATATTATTAAACACTTTTCTCTTGGCGTGTCTTGTATATACCCTCAATAGACATTACATGTAATTATCCAAAACACAATGGGTGTTTTTTTGTCTTGGTTCTTGATAATGATAAGGGGTGAATTTTCTTAACGAGCTGTAAGTGAATTTGAAATATCACCTAACCCATTTTTACATTGGTATGCGAATCTTGAAATAGAACTATTGAAAGGTAAAATGGAATGTATGATTCACATGGAATTCATTTTTTATAAATTAAATGGTCAAAGGGTTGATTATTTTTTTTATGACATGTTCATTTACATTCCTTCTGTAAAACAAAATGTTATTCCATATTTTGTAATAAATAAACATGGGGTATGATGATATTTACCCTTTTTAGTGGAATTTATAATTTAATAAGTGAATTGTTAAATGGTTGAATACCATCCCAGAGGATCTTGTCATTATAAACTAGTGGGATGACAGAATAATTTGAATGTAATTTTAAACGTGTAATTAATTTTATTATGATGATTATAAATTGGCATGGATGTTTTACATGGTCCATGTTCAGTTAATAAATTCCGCATACCTATAATTATATTACACCTTTAGCGATACATGGGTTCTCATGAGTAATTATTTGGATTGGATCATCTAAATGAAATGTAATTCTATGCTTTAATGAAGTATGAATGGTTAGGCAGTGTTGTGTAATGATTTCATCATGGTTAGCCATAATTATTGGACAAGGAATTAGTCATTATTTTCATAGAAATTATTGGACATTCCATCCCTTATTATTGGATATGGGGTTCATAATTTTTATACATGGTAATGACATGGTGTTTTTTATTATTTATATTGAAATTATAAAACATAGTACTCCCCATTATCAGACATGGTGTTCCATATTATTTATAAAGAATTTTTTAGACATGTATCTCATCATTATTGGACATGGTGTTCCTTATCAATTATTTGAAATTATTATAAATGATGTTCCACATGCCCTTATTTTAGATTCTTGATTTAATGATCATTTATTTAATGTAGCACCTAATATGATCACCATTATGTGTGGATTCCTTGGTTTACATTTGATCCCACATGACTATGACCATACATGTACCCCTATAATTATTGAAATCAATCATATTTCCACATTATTTTTATCATGTTAAGACACATACCGCTTATTCTGAATTATGTACAATTATCCAGGAAACACATTAAGAGGATAGGTTTGACATAGTGTATATTTACTAATATCTTTACTTTGATATACTAACACACTAATTAATTTTATATTCAAATACTAGGTTTATAATATACATCATAGTTGTGGCCAACTATGTTTTACTCACACCCAATTCAAGACACCATTTGGCACTCAAACAAACATATTGGTTATAGGATAGGATCATGCGTTTTCCTTATTTCCATTATTCGTTATGGACTAGGAATTTACATTGGATCATAGGGATGAGCATGTAGTTGGGATGCCTACAAAAGATAGGTCTTATATTTATTAATTTATTCTATTTTTAGTTTAGTACTATTGTACGTAATAACAACTACGTGATGATTTTTTAGTATTTATGGATTTGCATGCTCATGAAAGGATGTATTTTATTTGGAATTGGCTGAGATATCTATTCACTATTTATTATCTTTTAATATTATATAAGATTTCATTCATTGATTTATAATTACCCGAAATTTATTACTGAATTAGAGGTAATATTCTCCCCCCATTGCCACCTTTAAAACCTCCCTTCTGTACAATATATTTTGGCGTATGAGGAGTCACACTTGAGGCATTTCAAGAAACTGGTAAGATTGATTTTTTAGAGTAGACTAGTTCAAGACATTTAAAAGATGAATCACATCTTTCTTGTCCCTTTTATTACTATTTTGTATTTGTATATTGGAGACTAGGAATGTAACAAAACATGGTAAACAATTTCCTTCTATGAATTTCCAACCCACACACTGGGGATAGATCATGTCTCTTGGTATGGTAATATTGTTCATGTTGTTTGTTATTACAATTTATTATCATTTCAACTTCTGTTACTTTTGTTTGATTTACACTAGTTATTATTTTTGTTTTGTATATAGGTATTCTCTACTAATGAGATCTATTTTAGTATTAATTTTATGATATAAAGTTGGAGAAATAAAGTGTATAAAAAACCTAAATGGTATTTTCCCCATATATCTTCTTTATAGTATTCTATCAAATAAACCCATGGTTAATCAAATAAATGATATTGTTTTTTAATTTAATATTTAAAATAGAATGTGTTTTTTTAATAAATAAATGTTATTTGCTATGGATATCACTGAAATGGTGTTCCAATTGAAACTTATAATGGATTTTACATTTCAAACATGGGAATGGTGACCCATATAACTGAATCATTATATGCTTGGCTCATCCCTTATAGATGGGTTTTAGTATCTTATACATAATTGATAATCCTAGGGATGGTGTGGTGAAAATAATGATACATTTACAATTAATGGTTTCCAATTAAATTTTATTCCAATTGTAAGTTATATAGAATTTAATACATAAATTGGGATAGAAATCCCATATAAATAAACCACAGTTGGCATGATTGGACCCTCATATGTGACCTTCCTGGTAGTTCCATTTTTATTTTATTTTTGGATAAACCACTTTATGGGTGAGCGATAACCTCACAAGAACTTGATTGAACTCAAAAAACCATATTCAAAATTCAAAAAAAAAAGAGATAAAGATCCCAAATTTGTAGTTAAAAATAACCGCATGTCATCCCATCACTACCAATACACTTGGGGCATGAAACATCCCTCGAGTCACACCCTCTGGTGGATGATTTAGGCATGTTGCCTCCACAATACTAAACAAAACTTCTAGAACAGAACCTCAATAGCAATAGACCACCATCATCAATGGTACTGGGTGACCGCTGGAACTGCCCGCCAAAAATCATGAACTTCATCATAAAGAAAAACATTGTCACCATCGTAACAGGACTACAAGACCTTCAAAAAAAGGAAGAATCTATATGACCTCTCAAAGACTCACACATCACACCATCACTAAAGAAATAAATACCACCACTTTCATCAAACCATCAGACTATCAACATAAAACTAGATAAACCATTGCCAAAACACCACCTCTCTGAATATGAAGAAACCCAACAAATTATCGTCAATCCAAACCCCAATCCACAGAAAAAAACAATCCAGACTAAAACTTCTAGAAAAAATCCAAAAAAAGAGGAATGGTTAACTATGAAGAAGAATGAATACCAAAAGATAAAGGATCCAAACATATGAGAATAAGAAGACAACTTCAACGAAGAACCCAAAAATATTCCTCTGCTAGCCCTCTCCAACACCATACCATGTTGTCCCAGATCCTATATTGAACCTGACAAAGACAGAGTGGAGGATGATGGGTTGGTCAAAAAGGGATGTTGAGAAGAATGACAACCGATTCCACCACAGACGCCATACCAAACTTCCAGATACAACAACACACAGACCCAAAATGGAGGTCTGATGCATAGGGTTAGGCAGAAAGAGGGGTGGTTCATAGTATACTATACCCAAACCAATGGGCATATTTTGTTTAAAAGGGTGAAGTAAAGGTTAATAAAAGGAGGATAATGCATAAATAGGAGAAGTTAGGAGCACCATCATTGCTGAACATAACCAAAAATCCCTAGAGGAAGGGGAATATTAAGCTTCTAGAGCACCGGGATTGCTGGGAGGGTCAAGAAAGTGTCGAGGCATTCTGTTTGAGAAAACTCATAGGACACATTAATTATTATGATTTGAGCACTTAACCTCTTGGGGGTATGATTGTTATGGGAATATATGGTTATATAAATACTAATTATCCAATTATAAGGTCTTCCAAATAAATTTATGGTTGAATCTTACTTAACTAATCACCCTTAAGTCATAAAATACATTTTTTTTCTAGTTTAGATCGTTACTGATATGAGGTATTTGTTAATTGAAATACAAGTTACAACATAAAGAGTGTTTTATTCTATATCTTATAATTTAAATTTTCTTTTACTAAGCCTAGTTATGATAAATTATAGAAAAATAATGTGGTATAAATAGAAATTACATTATAATTTAATTATAATATTTCATGGAATCAACTAAATATAGTACAAATTACATCATTTAAAATATTTTTCATTATATATTATGGTTTAAATTTCAAATAAATGAGACTATTTAAAGTGAATCAATGTATAGAATTAAATAAAACCCTTTTGGTGTTAATATCTTGAATCCTCATATAAGGGTTAACATAAATGTTTTCTCATTGGAAGCTACCTTAAATGGGTACATGAGTATTTCCCATAAGTTTTAGTGGTCTCCCTCTTGTATATTGGCCCTGAGGGATTGGAGGTAGAGTCAAGTGGCCTTTTCTAGTGTCTTTATGGTATAACGGTCAATGAATTGTGAATGAGAGTGGTTACCCTGTAATGGTGTTTCCCTTAGAGATAGGAAATTATTAGAGTTTGAGCTATGTTACTAGGAAAGTTAAGTGTTGTTATATGACTGTCTAGATTATGTAGGAATCTTAGTTAATGAAATGAAACCCCAGGTAGGTTGGTGGTATTTTCGTGAGTTGAACCACAAGTGGGTATTACCATATGTGGATACATGAAGGGTGTCAAATCCTTAAACTTTTTCAATGAAATTTTTTCCCACAGAGTGATCTGATCCTAGTAGGTATATGCTTGGAATGTGATTCTAATACATAAAGGTTTACAGACATGACCGTTATGGATCGATGAACTAATTACCAAAATCCAGTTTTTCCTCCCTTGTATAATGTTTATAGACATGTTATTTGACATTTAATTGGTGAATATAAGATACCATAAGGCTGGGTGGATGGATTTAGTGTACTTTTTTGGAGATGGGTTTGGTAGTGATAGTTTGGAGACCTAGGGGTCCTTATTTCTTACAAATAACTTATTGAGTCAATGTCTGGTTTGATCGAGGAAAACATAAGAGATAGTTTGACTTAGGTTTACAGATGCCTTTAGAGGTGGTGAGCATGGTTAAACACTCATCTCAAGACCAATTCATGGTATGTGCTCATGTTTTAAGAAATAGGATTGGTGATTCTTATAGTTTTGAGGAATCACATATGGTGCTTGTGTATTGAGACTGGATTTGATGGGTAAGACTATTTAGGTGCCTAACCTAGTTGACCAATGTTAGTGCAGTTGATGCTAAAATTTATGAAATAAAACCATAAGGTGGGTAGTGGTTCAATAAATCCTAGAAAAGGTAGGGTATAATTTTAAGGATGGGTTGAAAGAGTTCTGTCGTGGGTTCCCTCAAATGATTAGTGTGATTTTGGGGTACTTAGGTGCAGTAGAGTGGCTGACCAAGGTCGTCTCTAAAAGGAGGAAGTGAATTAAAACAACTTTTTAGAGGTATTATAGAAATAAAATAAAAGAGAATAAAAACACTAATTTACTGTATGGGGTGGTTGTTTATCTTTTATAAAACATGAAGAAGTTTTCTGGAAGAAGATTGTATTTTTTTTGTTTTTTTTTGTTTTGAAATGAATTTCGATTAAAATGACACAAAAATATAATATTTTTTTAGCAATCTATTTTAAAAGGCGTAATCGATCTAACTCTAACTTTTCATTCACTTGTTAATCATTATCATTTAAATCAATATCCACTTAATTATGATCCTCTAATTTGTTAACCCTAAAACCCTACAAGAGTTAACTTAACCACAAAGATGGAATTACATAAACCCTAGGCTAGCTTCAGAACACGCAATCGCAACACCATTCTTTGATTATTTTTATAAGGTTAACTTATGGTTAGTGGTTAATTAGAACACATATCAATTCTGGAAATGAGTATGAATTTTGTTTAGGGATTATATTTGAACTCTACAAATTTATCCTGTGTGGTCTTGTATTACCGATTAAGATTGCGCTCTCACAATTTACACAAAGTCCCGACCTCGCGTGTTTTTGTATTTATTGTTCAATTGCTTTATTAGTTTCCTACAATTTAAAAACACAATTCATGGATCATTTTATGTGAATTACAGTAGCTCAATGATTCAAAATACTTAAATGAAGAGGGTAGAAGATAGATCGATTACTAAAAGTCTACTCTTTCATGGGTGGCGTAATCATCGTAGAAGCGTTTTGCACGTGCAAAGGTTTATAATGGGTAGAACCCAATAATGATTCTACTCAAGAATTACAAGACAATTAGGAATATTAAGAGAAGAATATATTTAGACAAAACAGAAGATATGATTAGAAATAAAATAAGATCAAATAAGTTTATTAAACAAATGAAAACATTACAAAATGATGAAGAGAAAGAGGCTTCAATGAGGAGATCCTTGCTTCAAGAGATACCCCTATTATAATGGTTGGAGAATTTGGGTGAAACAAATTATCCTCTTCCTCCAATATCCTAATGCACGTCCAAACCCTACCAAATGATAAAAACACCAATTTATAGAGTGGTGGGGAGGCTAGGTTCAAAGTGGTTTCAAGTGTGAATGGGGAATCTCAGCCAAATATTTTATGCCAAATTGAACTGCATATTTGACCACCAAAACGCGTTAATCGGACGACCATCCAGAAGGATCTTATGTGTAGATATTGTTTCTATATCTCCTATAAAACTTTGGTCTCAATCCAAGCCCATAAGAAGGATTTATGGTCGATATACCGAAGATTTTCCTTTCTGTCATGTCCAGTCCACCTTTGCCTCTATGGCCCAATTACTGCATCCAAATACATTATTTTGATCAAGTTTCCTAACTACAAGTTGTAGAAATTTATGTTAGGAACATGGTTACACCATTTCGTGTTCAAATAATAAATATAAAAATATTTATCATCGAAATACTAAAGTGCACTATAAAGGGTAAAACTGGAATTTTCATCAAATATTCAAATGAATGATCTAATCCCAAATAAATTCTAATTGAACATATTTAACACAATGTAAGGAAGTTATATCATTTATTATAAATAAAATATTCAATAAAATAGTGTTTTATCAACTCCCCCACAGTTACCCTTTTGCACTCCTGAGCAAAATCTAATATCAAGTAAACATCAATATCAAATCAAAACCAATTTTAAAACACATATCATTGAGATCAAACAATTACACACCAAGAAACAAAAGATATCATGACTCATAAAAAACCATTATTTCAAGTTCATAATTTATATCATTCAATATATTTCCTCTTTATTTATCCTCACATGCACAAAATACTTACATCACTTGAATTTTATCTTATCACACAAATGACAATTTTTTTGCAATGTCTTTCTCATCCAAAATCATACAAGGGTCGCCATAGGCTAGATAAATTCCTACATCTCCACCAGATGTGAGTCAAGTACATATGTTTATCATGAGTACTTTTCAGGGTTGTTCTGTGGCTTTCGGTTGGTAGGATTTAGATGTGAAAAACTCTGAGGCTGAATGAGGAGGGCTTGACTCTTTTTGAAGCAAAATTGCATTAATCTAATTTTCACTTAAATATGGTCTCCTAATTAATCCCCATAGTATCAATTTAGATCCATCATCATGAAAATTCGTGGAAGGTTTTCACCATTCATCAATTCAGCAAAAAAAATTCAATCTTCTCAAACATGATTTTCTTGAAAGCTCCAGATAGGCACTGCTTTCTTCTTCAATTAGAAGCTCCAGAAAAGGCATAGCTTCAGTTGTCATCAAAGCTCCAGAAAAGGCACAACTTTCAATATAAGGATTTTCTTCATCAGCAAAAACAACTCTTCAAAATTTATTTTTCCACCCAAAGTATCACAGAATGTGGTAGCTCAACACAAGATAGCTTCCCCCACACTTATGCTCAACTAGATTATGCAATTTCACATCAAGAGTTGGTTGGAAAGGGAAAATTGGATTGTAATGTGGCTAAACTAACAGGATGTGCATGGATTATAAGGGATACAAGGATTAAATGTTCAAGGTAGTCCATTATAGAAAAGGATTCTTTGAAATATCGGCTTTAATACCAAAAAATGCCTTAATCATTTAAACATAAGTACCTCAAACCCTCATGTTTTGACAGAAATAAATCAAATTATGGTTAAATCATGCATGGTTTGGTTATCTCAAGAAGTGAGGTGAATGTAAAGAATATGAATATAATGTTTCAGAAGCCTCACATGAAATTGATTTCAAATATAAAGACAGTGAGATGTGGCATGGGATTCAAAATTCAGTGTATTTTTCATGAAATTACTAAATATTTGAACGTGAAACAAAGTTATTTCAGCATTCATTTAAGCTTAGTTTCAAGGGATAAATTGTTTCACTCATTGATATGAATTTCAAAATTGTTATGAGAATCATTTTTGCTGAAAAATTTTAAAAACACAAAGAAAATTGAGAAATAAACACACAAAATTTGAAAAACACACTATTTTTTTAAACAGAAAATCAATTGAAATTACTAAACTCAAAGGTTCCCTCCCCGAAACATAAAATATTGCATTGTACTCAATGTAAATCCATGAGATGATATATGCACATGAAATTAAGAATTTTTAAATAGGACAAATAATATAAAAGTGAAATGGTTAAGAACAGCCTGATGTGCTCAAGTGATGATGGGGTCATGCATTGTGATAAAATCCACTACATCAGTAGGAAGTCCCTCAATGTATCTATTCAAACGTTGCACATTGATTGTAATGATCCTTCCAGTGTCCTCTTGTGTGATCTCCACTGCACCATAAGGAAAAAATTAGATACAATATAAGTACCTAACCATCTGTAACGCAACATACCAGGCATCAGCTTTAGTCATGAACTGTAGAGAAGGACTTTCTATCCAATATGAAACTCCCTTTGTGGGATCATTCTATCATGAGCTGCTTTTGATTTTTCCATATAGAGCCTTGAGTTCTCATATGAAGACAATCTAATCTCCTCAAGCTCTTGAATTTGTATCTTCCTTTGAATTCCAGCTTGGGCCAAATCCATGTTGCATTTTTTTATATCCCAATATGCCCGAAGCTCAACATCCACTGGGAGATGACATGATTTCCCAAAAACAATCCGAAATGGGTATATACCAATGGGTGTCTTGTATGCTGTCCTATAAGCCCACAACACATCATCCAAGCGCTTTCTCCAATCCTTCCTATTTGGCTGCACGGTTTTCTCCAAAATTTGTTTCAACTCACGATTTGAAACCTCAGCTTGGCCATTTGTTTAGGGGTGGTATGGTGTTGATGTTTTGTGTGTCACCCCATACTTTCTAATGAGGGAAAAAAATTCCTATTGCAAAAGTGTGTCCCTTGGTCATTGATTATGGCCTTTGGTACTCCAAACCTACAGAAAATTTGAGCCTTGACAAAATCCACTACAACATGATAATCGTCTGTCCTGGTGGCCTTGGACTCCACCCATATACTCAAATAATCAACAGAAACCAAAATATACAAAAAATCCAAATGAACTAGGAAAAGGAACCATAAAATCAATGCCACATACATCAAAACTCTCACAGATTAGAATGGGTTATTGGGGCATCTCATGTATCCTAGAAATGTTCCCAACGGGTTGGCAATGAGAGCATGACTTATAAAATACATGGGCATCATGGAATAAGATAGGACAGTATAATATAGAGTCCAAAACCTTCCTAGCTGTCTGTTGGGGAGCAAAGTGTCCACCATAAGCAAGTGTGTGATAGAAATGAAAAACAGACTCAAACTTATGATCAGGAACACACCTCCTAATAACTTGGTCACTACACATGCGCCATAAGTATGGATCATCCCAAACATAAAATCTTTACTCACTCATTAATTTTTGGACTTGATGTTTCTTCAAATTTGATGGGATTTCATAGGAAACAATGAACTTAGCTAAATCAGCATACCAAGGATGCGTACCTAAGATGGTATATAGGTTCTCATCGGGGAAAGTGTCCCGAAGTGGTAGCTAGTCCAAGGTGTCATCCTCTAGTGTGTGAGTAATCCTACTTATGTGGTCCGCCACCAAATTCTCTGACCCCTTATTGTCCTTTATCTCAATATCAAATTCCTGAAGAAGGAGCATCCAACAGATAAGTCGTGGCTTTGCATCTGGATTCTTCAAGAGGTACCTTAGAGCTGCATAGTCAGAAAAAAAAATAATTTAGAGCCCAATAAATATGAACCGAATTTATCTAAAGAAAATATGACAGTAAGAAACTCTTTTTCTTTGGTTGTGTAATTTGATTGGGCTGAATCCAGTGTCCTCGATGCATAGGCGATCACATGTGAATTTCCCTCCACCCTCTGAGATAAGACAGCTCCAACCACGAAGTTGGACGCATCACACATAAGCTCAAATGGAAGGTCCCACTGTGGAGGATATGTGATTGGTGGAGTGGTCAGGCACTACTTTATCTCATCAAATGATACCCTGCATGAATCATCAAAATTGAAGTCAATATCTTTTTGAAGCAATCGAGATAAGGGTAGAGTGATTTTACTAAAATATCTGATGAAGCGTCAATAAAATCCAGAATGTCTAAGGAATGATCAAACATCACACACACATGTATGATATGGAAGGGAAGAAATAATGTCTACCTTAGATATATCAACTTCAATTCCATGTTTTGAGACTATATGACCTAAGACAATTCCCTTTTCAACCATGAAATGACATTTTTCAAAATTTAAGACCAGATTATTCTCAATACAATGATGCAACACATCACCCAAACCAGAGATACATTCATAAAATGAGGATCCATAAACTGTAAAATCAACCATAAATACCTCCATGCAGGTCTCAATGAAATCTGAGAAAATTATCACCATGCATCTCTGGAAGGTACCTAGGGAGTTTCAAAGTCCAAATGGCATCCTTCGTTAAGCAAAGGTACCGAATGGGCAGGTGAATGTCATCTTCTCCTGGTCCTCTTCTGTAATGGGAACCTGAAAAGAGCAAGAAAATACATCCAAGAAACAATAGTGTATCTTCCCAGCTAGTCTCTCAAGCATCAGATCAATAAATGGGAGGGGGAAATGGTCTTTGCGAGTGGTATGACTTAGTTTCCTATAATCAACACACACATGCCAACTGTTTTGTACCCTCATTGAAACTAACTCCTCATTCTCATTTTTAACAACAGAAACACCACTTTTCTTAGGCACAACCTGGATAGGGCTAACCCATTGTTGTTCAGAAATAGGGAAAATGATACCTTCCTCAAGTAATTTTTGAACTTCATTCTTAACAACTTCCAAAAGTATTGGATTAAGTCTTCTTTGTGGCTGCATAATTGGTTTATCCCCATCATCCAAGAGAATCATATGCATGTAAATGGAGGGGCTAATACCTGATATGTCTGCCAATGTCCAACCAATTACCCTTATGTTATCTCTCAATAGATTCAAAAGTTTTTCTTCATTTTCAAAAGAGAGATTGTTAGAAATGATAATAAGTAATCTCTTATCACTCAGAAAGTATGCATATTTAATATTTGGGGGTAATAGATTGAGTTCCAATGTAGGGGGTGATGTATGGATGGAGAAATTGATGCAACAGACATATCTACACAATGAACATTAATATCAGAATAAAAATTATCAAAATTAGAAAATAATGCATCAAATTCATCTGCATACTCAACAGCCATGTCATAATCAGAGTTCACATGATCAAGATCTGAATATGAATCCATTTCAAAATCAAATCTTAGAGAGTCTTGTTCATTAGAAACAGGTTTGGAAGTTCTCTTAGAAATTAAACCAGAAACAATACTCATAATCTCCCTAAGCATAGGACAATCAAAATCCATGGAATTTTTACTTGGTGATTCAAAATGGGAGATAACAATAGCAGAATGGTCCTCAGAGGGGTACCTCATGGAGTCCATAACATTAAAAACTACAACTTCATCTCCAAAATCCATGGAAAGTTTACCCTAATGAACATTTATGATAGTTATTGCAGTTTTTTGGAAGGGTCTACCTAAGGTAATGGGTGCACGAGAACTTACCTGATCATCCTCCATTTTGAGCACATATAAGTCTGCTAGAAAGATCTTGTCTCTTACCCGAACAAGTACATCCTCAAGGACTCCCGCTGGATATGTTGTAGCTCTATTCGCCAATTGCACCACTACTCTCATTGGCTTCAACTCACCAACCTGTAAAGAAGTGAATAAAGAGTGAGGTATCTCATTTATGGAAGCACCTAAATCACAAAGAGCCCCAGAGAAGTGAAACTCCCCTATGGTACATGGTATGGTGAATGTACCGGGATCCTTGAACTTTGTTGGAATTTCTAGATTTGGTGTAATGAGTGTTGATAAATTCCTTGAAAGGTTGATCCTCTCATTTCCTTCGAGCCCTCTTCGATTGGTGCAGAGTTGTTTTAATAATTTGGCATTACTTGAGATTTGTTTTATGGCCTCAAGTAGAGGGATGTTGATCTCAACACGCTTGAATGTGTCTAAAACCTCGTTTTGCATCTCTTCTTCGGACATCTTCTTGGTTTGAACAACCCTATTTGGAAAAGTAAGGGGTTTAGGAGTAACATAAATAATATTTTCTTTACCTTTATATTTCTCCTTGGGTTTCTCATCAATTGATGTGGAATTGGGATTTTTTGGATTTGAGGTGAATCCCGGTGGAATTGTAGGTGGAGAAGCATTAGTTGTTTACTTCCCACTTCTCAATTTGATGGCACAGACATTACCCGTTGGATTTGGAGTGGTTTGGGAAGGTAGATTTCCATAATTCATACTTACGAGTTCATGGAGGGCGGTGGCAATCTGTCTCATTTGAGTCTTCAACTCCCTCAACTCCGAACCTTGACTCTTCCGCTCATTCTGTTGATTAAGAACAATTTGTTTCAAAATATCATCAGTGCTAGAGTCTAGCTTGTGTTGGTGATTCCCTTGTTTCTGAATTGTGGATGTTTGAGCTTCAAATCTCCTTTGGGGTTGTTGGAAACCCTGTTTGTAAGGTGGAGGCTGCAGGAAGTTTGGTTGAAAAGGGGGGACTTTGTTGTTGTCCAGAGCCATACCTCATGTCCGGTTGATCTTTCCACCCCTAGTTTTATGTTGGAGAAAATGAATCAAACTTCTTTTGGGGATATGGTTGTTGTTGTTGCTGAAATGGTCACTCTGGGATTACTGATGTGCAATCCTCTGTCTCTTTTCGTTGTGGGAAACAGTCAGTTGGGTGGCTTGTCTCAATGCAAATGCCACACGACCTTGAAGGAGGGGGATTGGGATGTATTTTGATCCGATGCAATATGCCTCACCATAGTGGTCAATTATTCATACTTGGTATTAATCAAATGAATTTCAAGAGAAGAAGGACTTACCTGATGTACTCCCCTAACATGTGGTGTACCTCGATCTCCAAATTGTTGGGAGTTTTGTGCCATCTTGTCGATCAATGCACGTGCGGCTACTGGTGTCTTCTCCACTAATTCACCTCCTGCTGTGACATCCACCATGATCCTCTCCATAGGTGTGAGTCCTTCGTCGAAGTATTGGACGAGGAGTTTCTCACTGATTTGGTGATGCAGACAGCTTGCACACAACTTCTTGAATCACTCCCAGTACTCATACATTGACTCTCCTTGGGCTTTCTTGATCCCTAATATCTCTTTTCGAATGAATGTGGTCCTTGATGCTGGAAAAAATCTTTGTAAGAAAATACGTTTCAAATATTTCCAATATGTTACAACTTCAGGTTTCAAATAATACATCCAATCATTTGCAGATCCATCAAGTGAGAATGGGAATTCTCTTAATTTAATTTGATCTTTAGAAACATTTCATGGTTTTAAGGTTGAGCAAACCATATTAAATTACTTAAGGTGTTTGTTGGGATCCTCACCAGATAAACCATGAAACATTGGAAGAAGGTGAATTAATCCAGATTTCAATTCAAAGTCTGATTCGAGGTTTGGGTATGCAATACAATTTGGTTGATAGTTAATATCAGGTGAATCCAATTCTTGAATGGTTCTATTAAGTTCATTTCCATTATTTCCAGCCATTGGTTCTTGTTTTATGATTGAATTTGAATTACATCCAATTTCAATGTTCTGATATTGGAGAAATTCTCTAACTGGTTGAATGTTGAAACATCCCGTAGACTGAGAATGTCTGATTCGAGCTCGAAGGCTACGTTCAATCTCAGGGTCAAGATCAAAGATATCTTCAGGATTAGTTCGTTCCATAAATAAAATAAAAATGAAAAGAAAGAAATTGGGCCACAGTAAAATAAAAATGAGAAGTTTGAGTTAATGGTCCAAAAAGAAAAGAAGAGGATGAAAAAAATGAAAACCTGAGAAAGGGGAAAGATGAAAGAAAGAGGTGAAGAAAATAATAAAATAAAAAATAAAAGAAATGCCTCTAAATGGTTAAATAAATTACTTGCCTCCCCGGCAGCGGTGCCAATTTGAAAGAGCGTTGTCATGGGGGCCCTCAAATGATTAGTGTGATTTTGGGGTACTTAGGTGCAGCATAGTGGCTGACCAAGGTCATCTCTCAAAGGAGGAAGTGAATTAAAACAACTTTTTAGAGGTATTATAGAAATAAAATAAAAGAGAATAAAAAAACAACTTGAAAGGATGGGGATGGTTGTTTATCTTTTATAAAACTTGAAGAAGTTTTTAGGAAGAAGATTGTATTTTTTTTAGTTTTGAAATGAATTTAGATTAAAATGACACAACAAGATAATGTTTTTCTAGAAATCTTTTTTAAAAAGAATAATCGATCTAACATTACCTCTTCATTCACCTATTAATAATTATAATTTAAATAAATATCCACTTAATTATGATCCTCTAATTTTTTAACCCTCGAACCCTACAAGTGTTAACTTAACCACAAAGATGGAATTACTTAAACCCTAGGCTAACTGCGAAACACGCAATCGCAGAACCCTTATTTGATTGTTGTTCTAAGGTTAGCTTATGGTAAGTGGTTAATTAGAGCACATATCCATTCTAGAAATGAGTATTAATTGTGTTAAAGTATTATATTTTAACTCTACAAATTTAACCCTTGTGGTCTTGTATCACTGATTAAGATTGCGCTCTCACAATTTACATAAAATCCCGACCTCGTGTGTTTTTGTGTTAATTGTTAAATTGCTTGATTAGTTTCTTAAAATAAAAAAACCCAATTCATGGATCATATTAAGTGAATTAAATTAGCTCAATTATTTAAAATAATTAAATTAATAGGGTAGAAGATAGATCTATTACTAAAATACTACTCTTCCATGGGTGGCGTAATCATCGTAGAAGCGTTTTGCATGTGAAAAGGTTTATAATGGGTATAACCCAATAACTCTTCTACTCACGAATTACAACCCAATTAGGAATATTAAGATAAGAATAAATGTAAACAAAACAGAAGATAATATGAGTAATAACAGAAGATCAAAGAAGTTTATTATACAAATGAAAACATTACAAAATGAAGAAGAGAAAGATGCTTCGATGAGGGGATCCCGGCTTCAAGAGCTACCCCTCTTACAATGGTTGGAGAATTTGGGTGAAACAAATTATCCTCTTCCAAAAAACTCCTAATACACGTCCCAACCCCACCAAATGAAAAAAACACCAATTTATTGAGTGGTGGGGAGGCAAGGTTCAAAGTGGTTTCAAGTGTGAATGGGGAATCTCGTCCAAATATTTAATGCCAACATTCCCCGCCCATTTGACCTCCCAAACCCATGAATTGGCCAGCCTTCCAGAAGGATCCAATATGCGTCTATGGGTCCTATATCTCCTATAAAAATTTGGGCTCAATCCAATCCCATATGAAGGATTTATGGCCTAAATACAGAAGGTTCTCTATTCTATCGTGTCCAGACCACCTTTGCCTCTATTGGACCAATTACTCCATCCAAATTCATTATTTTGATCCAGTGTCCTGAATACAAGTTGTAGAAAATTATGTTAGGAACACTGTTACAATAGTTCAAGTTCAAATAATAAATATAAAAATATTTAGCATCGAAATACTACATTTCACTAAAAAGGATAAAACTGGAATTTTCATCAAATATTCAAATGAACGATCTAATCCCAAATACATTCTAATTGAAAATATTTAACACAATTTGAGGAAATAATATAATTTATTATAAATAAAATATTCAATAAAATAGTTTTTTATCAGGGTTTATATGGGAGATCCTGGTGTTTTAATACTATCATCCCTTATAACATGGTTAGCATATACTTGTTGACGAAGGAATCACAAGAGCATGAGTTTGGTCTTGAACCTGTGATATGATACACCCCCTCCATGTGGAAAATTTATGTCAAACATGTTTTTTGTTGTGGATTTTTATTTATTACCTCGTTGTGTGGTTTGTAATATAACACAAATAATCATTTTTAATTATGAATCTTCCAGGCATAAAGACTCAAAGCTACGGGTAAATTAAAAGAAGTTCTCATGAAGATGGCTATTTTGGAAATGAACTAGGTAACGAGAGATGGTTGGATCATGGGATAAATTTGACCTAGAATAATGTGATATATGGTGTGAAAGTATTTCTAAGAAATGTATATTTTTATTTATGTGATAATGTTTGGGAGAGTGATACACGATTATTGATTAAATCTTAGTGTACTCATAGTTTAGAGATGATTAATCTCAATATCTCAAAATATTTTTTAGTATGATAAGAGAGTGTTAGATATATAATGATCTTGGAAAATATTTTATTATGATTTAGTGTAGGTAATCCTTGTAAGTATAACTATAGGATCTATTGAAGGTAAGCTATAACGTGGGGAGTACAACTTTAGACATCTGAGGGTGGTGGCCCTCGTTGTGAGTCGAAACATTGATAACTCCATGAAAACCATTATCATAAAATTAAAATAGATAATGGGTGGAATTAATATAAGTTCTTAGGGATGATCATGATCATAGACATTCTAGTCATTATGTCCATTGGTGGATAGGGAATGGGTGATGGTAATCAGAATCTTGGTTCATTACTGTGATGATGATGATGCTCCTAAGGCGGAGAGTAGGATGTCAACGTCTAGTGTATGACCCTAGCGTGAGAAGGTTCATGGGACCTTGATATTTTTCATTGGATGGTGATTTTGGCTCACATATGATGTTGGATAAATTAAACAATATACAGAAGGTTTTCTTGGTAAATTCCATGCAAATGTTCAGAAAATGGACATAGGTTTTGTCTGTGGGCAGATGCCTGGCCCCAGATATTCCATAACGATACAAGGGTCTTGGAATCAGTTCTTTTCTATTGATTTTCATATGTGTTGATAATGGTAATGATCTGAGGTAGTTCAATCAGGAGACATAACTGGATTTTTGGTATGAGCGTCTATGAACATTCTTAGAACGATCTCTATATTCTATGTTTTAAAGGCTTTGGAAACTAGTTTTGGTGGTGTGTTAACTATTAATGTTGAGAACTTCTCAAAACAATATTGACTAAAGAAAATTTTACTTTATTACTCATGAAAATATATATGCGGTCAGTGAGGAGGAATAACTATCACTCCATTGGATGAGGTGAGTTCAGTGTAAGGGCCAGCTGAGGCTTTCAAGGAAAAGAATGCATGTCTTGTTTATGTGTGGTCAATTAGAATTAAGTCATTAAGATAAAATTGAGATCTGAGGGTAGTTTTATATTCTATTATTATATGTATATTTCTTGATAATAAT
Organism: Viscum album; assembly: GCA_963277665.1. Taxonomy (NCBI): domain Eukaryota; kingdom Viridiplantae; phylum Streptophyta; class Magnoliopsida; order Santalales; family Viscaceae; genus Viscum; species Viscum album. The sequence goes on from OY728120.1 coordinate 1,123,143,354, forward strand.
ATTTGAGGAATCACTAGGATACAAACAACATGTTCCTCTAGAAAATTAGGGTGGTGGGAGTATCATGACTTGGAATTGTCTATTTTAAGATTGAAACTGTTGTAGGAAGAACCATAGGATTATTGTTGATTGAGATGATGATGTAATTGATTATTAGGGTAAATGAGATCAATTAAATTAAATATTAGTGTTTCATTACTGATTATGGGTGTCAGATCATGTTTTAGATGGTTTATCTACTGTATATTTTAGGTGATGTATGGATGAGTGTTGTGTGTTTGGAAATGAAATGCAACCATTTGAATGATATTTCACTAACCAATTAGATCATGTGATGTTTCCATTTTCTAATAGTTCTTCTCAGGGATGAGAAGTTATAAGGTGGCAAGGTGTCAATTTCATTCAATTGGTTTAAAATTTCAGAGGTAATTTGAATTTTAAATTATTAGATAGGTCAAATATTGATTTGATCCTCAAAACATAATCCCATATATTTTAAACCTGAAAGTTTCTTTTTGAGATGAGGATTATGGATCAGGAGGATTCTTGGGTGTCTAAATGACTTTATAGAGAATCAGACCTCGAAATCCTAAATTTTGGACGGATAAGGGGGAGGTACGTGGTTAGTGCACGATTAGTGATAATCAATCCCCTCAATTATGAGGCCATGTGGGGGTGTCACATGGTTTGTAAAACCATGAAACTATGTAGAAATTTCCAGAAAAAAACTCTACAAAAAATGTATTCATGAACCATATGGCTTACACATGGGTTTTCTGACCACACACATATCTTTTTTGTTGTGTGGTGGTGAGATAGTGTCGATCTCACGGTGTGAGAATGACTTGTCCAACTGTGTTCATGGGCTATTCAGGGTATGAAAACCTAACAGATGTAGCCACAAGGTTGGTGCATGGATTGTAAAATAGGGGGTAAACCATTCTCCATTTGATGTTTTATAAATGATAATTTCCCCTTTATTACATTAACACAAAAATCATCTCATTCGTCTCCTCTTTTAATGATAGTTGCCACCTATATGCTCTACCCTCCCCCACCCAATTAGGATATTTTAATTATTCTCATCCTAGAATTAGAATCTAACAGCATTTGTTAGGTTTGATAATCCTTGATAAGATTATGACTCCTCTTTATTCTTTTTTAGATTCTCTCACACTATTGGATTATATTTCTATGTGATATCATATGCCCTATTTTTATAATATTTTTTTGATTCTTATATTTCTCTTATTCTATCCCAAATAAAAGGATTATATTGAATTATATAATAATCCTTTTTATTTGGTACTTGGTTAATATGTTTTCCCTTAAATATGTGTAATTTTAAAAATTCACCATTGTGTCGCGCACCTAACCTTTTGGGCATCGGCCATAAAAAATGTAACTGCATATCTTAATTGTATATAAAATGACCTAGAACCTTTATGAGACCCCATTCAACAGATGTAGGTTGATGCCTCAATATGGAACACCATTTTATTTGGGCGTGTCTGGTATTGACCCTCAATGACCATTGACCATAATAAAACAAAACCCCAAGGGTGTGTCTTGACTATTGATTAAGATAAATAGTGATTCTTTTAATGAGTTGAAAGGGATTTGAAAAGTACAACTAGACCACTTTTTGGAATTGATAAGTTAATTTAGAAATGGAATTTATGAAAGGTAAAATGGAATGTATGTTATACATGGCCTTTACTTTTTATGAACTAAGTCATTAAGGGGATGGTCATTTATTTTATACGACATTGATGTTTACTTGAATTAAGTTGAAAATTAATGTTATGAATTTTTGTTTAATAAATCACTTTAGGGTGTGACAGCCTTTTTGATATTTATATTAGTTGTAATTTAAATAAGAGAAATGTCAAATGGTTGAATACCATCACTTAGACCATTGTCATTAAAAATATATGGTATGATAATTTAATTTGAGTAGAATATAAATTCATTTACTGGATTGAATTATGATGATTATAAACTGGAATGGATATATTCCATATTCTATATTTTATAATTAAATTAAATATAACTATAATTATAGTATGACTCAATGTATAATTGGGTTTCGATGTGGAATGCCTTCGATGGACCCATAAGAATTTATGGTTATTTTATGCCAGAAAAAAGTATGAATGGTTAGACGGTGTTGGACATGGAGTTCCATACCATTATCTAGAAATATTAGAAATGAAATTATATATTGTTTTATTGAAAATTATCTGACATGACATTTGTTATTATGGTAAATGGAATTATTTATTACCAAACAAGGCATTCCTTATTATCGGACATGGTGTTCGATATTTTTTATATTAAAAACATTACCTAAAATTCATCATTATTGTACATGGTGTTCCATATTATTTCTACTGAATTTTTTTAACATTGAGTTCCTCATTATTGGACATTGTGTCCCTCATCATTTATTTGAAATTATTGGATCTCGCGTTCCATTCCCCCTTTTTCAGATGCTTGAATTTATGCCCCATAATTAATTAAAGATCATTATATGATCCCCATTATGTATGGATTCCTTGGGTTTCCTAAGATCTCACATAACTAGTTCCATTCATGGGAATATGGGATTATATCCATGAGTCCTATTCTTATGTAAATATTCTTGTGTTTAGAGACATCCATCTTAAGCTAAAGCAAGTAGAGTCAGCCAGGGGTCCCATGAGGAGACTGGTCCCAAAACAGTTTTTATTTACTTATTACTTTAATTTTATTTATCTACACACTACTTAATTTTTAATTAATGAAGTATAATTATATTTGGCAGCATTGATAGTGGCCTATTGAGTTTCTCTCACACCCATTTCGGACCACTATTTGGTACCGAAATAGATCTCTTGGCTACAGGTTATGTAACAACCTAGAATTCTATCAATGAAATTTTCCATTATTATAGTTATTTTACATTGTATAAATAACATAAAATAAGATATGGAACAGAATAAAAACATTATAAATGAAGAATGAATTAAATAAAGGGTATCTCTAAGAATTCAGAAACCCATACCAATTGAATAGTATCTTGACGTTTGAAATAGTAATATGAACCTTATGAATAGTAAAATAGAAAATAGAAAAATAATCTCACAATTTAATGTATAAATTAAATTTTTTTATCATATAAATAAAAATATTATATAATGATATCATAGTATAAGAAAAATAATTTTTTCAAAATGATAAATTATGTTTTGGTATTTTTATGAAACATAAATGTTTATTCACTATTTACAATTAATATATTTATTTCAATGAAAATATATTTTCATAAAATATATTAATAAATTAAAATATTTAGTATTATGATTATAATATAATTTAATGATACCTCAATTAATTATTCAATGTGCTACAAAATCAATTATAATTATTAAATTGGTATTTTTCAAATAAATTATGACTTTAACTAAAAATTAAATTTCTCATATCTATATAATTATTTTAATAAAATGGATTTTATTTTTTAAATATACATGTCAAAAAACGGATTGGTTTAATTTTTGGTCTTTTTTTAAAATATTTAACTTTTTGGTGAATAGTGAAATACTGTAATTTACAGTTTAAGATAAATATATGAATTATTTATACATAGATTATGATTAGATGATGTATGAATAATTGTTTCAAACTCACATGCACTGGAAACTATACATATTTATAATATTCCAAACTTTTCATATTCTTGAATCAAAAGAATAAACAAATGAATAAAATAATAATAAAACACCACTCTCCTCCATTATAAAAACCACCAATCACCACCTCTTTTCCTCACACATCATAAGCCTTGAAGTTTTCCAAATTTCTAAAAAATAATATTCCAAAGTCTCTCTCCCACATACTAAAGATTTTTGTCTCTGAAAAATAACAAAATTGATTTTGCTAAGGAGGTTCTCAAGAATAATAATTCAAGAGTTAAACCCATCTTTTTCTTTTTTATTTTCTTTTAACTTTATTTTATTTTCTTATAAACTCATCACATTCTAGGAAAAAACATGAATAATAAATATATTATATTATATATATTGTAATTTTATTTTTTTAATGTAAAATAAACCATAAAGTATCTTATCCTCTTCTTTTTATTCAAAAAAAATTATTATATAATCTAAGGGGTGTTGATTTATCGCCTTCGAGGATGAAAAGTTATCTGTTTCTTTTATATCCTTCAACACTAGACATAAAACCATTATATATGGTCGGTAATGATTTTAAAATTTATTTTATATCCCTTTTTATGTTTTAAAACTAACTTCTATATGAAATAATGAATAATGAGACCACACAAGTTTGTGTTGATCAAAAAACCCGCAAAAGCAATCTAAACAATAATCACTAATGTCTTATATAATGATTCAAACTCACCCCAAATAAACAAATGAATTATATAACCATTTAATGTCTTGGATTTTAATTAATAATGTATAAATGAAATTCTGGATATCTATTCCCTTTTTACAATATCTTTCATATATTTATTCAAGTTAACCAATCATGAAAAGCAAGGAAATAAACACTCTTGAATGATGAAATTGAATATTATAAATCATCAAAAGATGTAAATGAATGTAATAAAATAATAATAAATAAAATACATGTAGAAAAAGTTCTTAATTAATTAATTAATGTATTAAATTATATTATCTACTAAATAATGATCATGTGCAAAATACTTTCATAAATAAGATAAGGGATTCTTTCTGAACTACAATTTTTTTCCATCGGGTTAAGATTTCTTTCTCTTTTCCAAGATTCAATTCTTTTTTATTTTTATATAACTTTTCCAAATTATATTTATATCTTTAAAATCATGTATCTAGATCATTTCATCCATATTTTATGGGGAAATGTATGTTTTAATAAGGATCCCTTCTCAATTATCCATGTTATGAAAGCCCAATTGAAGGGACTTCCCAATTTATTACCTATTTTCTTGTACAATCTATAATCTATTTTAATCCCCCATTGTTCTTATAAAATCAATGATTTTTTTATTAAAATCTATTTTGGTTCATTTCTGGTTTTATATAAAATATTATACTTTTTTTTCTTTAAATCCACTTTATCATTTTTCTTAAATCGCACAAAAATATTTTATTTATAAGGTTTATTAAAAACACTTTTTACATGTTTTAACTTCATTTTGACATAATTTATCATGATATATGACTATTTTCTATTATTAATTTCCATGTTTATTTTAAATCCATTCCGTTCTAGACAACATTATATTTTGCCTTATGACCAGATTATGACACCCAATTATTTCCATGGTTAACCCTTATCATAATGTTTTATTCCTTATATATGATTCTTTGTGTGGAACACATATTCATGAACCTTTTATTATGGATTTTTCTAGATATTTCTCCAATTAATTAGGTAATTTTGAGTTTCATGATTTGTCATGTTGGTTGAGGGAGTGATCATAATTCATTTAAGGGACTTTTTCCACCATGTGTAATGGTCTTATTAGTTATCCTTAACTCATGATTATGTAACATTATGTGTTTTTTCTGCATTTCTATGATGCCATGATTACTTATCCCCTTACTCTTCATGTTATGATACCCTAGGATTATTCATGATCTTTTCCTTATTAGGTCATCATGTTATTCCTTCTGACCCATGTGCTTAGATTTAATCCTATGTCTATACCCTTATTGGGAATTTAGCTCATCCCTTTGGTTTGTGTTTTCATAATGTTATCCAATGAATATATATAAGCTTAATAGAATATAATATATCTTAATAGATGATTAATGAGTTTAAAGGGATTTGAAAAGTACAACTTGAACACTTTTTGGAATTGATAAGTTAATTTAGAAATGGAATTGATGAAAGGTAAAATGGAATGTATGTTATACATGGAAATTAATTTTTATGAACAATGTCATGAAGGGGATGATCATTTATTTTATACGACATTGATGTTTACTTGAATTAAGTTGAAACATAATGTTATGATTTTTTTTAATAAATCACTTTAGGGTGTGACGACCTTTTTGAAATTTATATTAGTTGTAATTTAAATATGTGAAATGTCAAATGGTCGAATACCATCACTTAGACCATTGTCATTAGAAATATATGGTATGATAATTTAATTTGAGTAGAATATAAATTCATTTACTGGATTGAATTATGATGATTATAAATTGGCATGGATATATTCCATAATCTATATTTTATAATTAAATTAAATATACCTATAATTATAGTATGACTCGATGGATAATTGGGTTTCGATGTAGAATGCCTTCGATGGACCCATAAGAATTTATGGTTATTTTATGCTAGAAAAAAGTATGAATGGTTAGACGGTGTTGGACATGGAGTTCCATACCATTATCTAGAAATATTAGAAATGAAATTATATATTGTTTTATTGAAAATTATCTGACATGACATTGGTTATTATGGTAAATGGTTATTTATTACCAAACAAGGCATTCCTTATTATCGGACATGGTGTTCGATATTTTTTATATTAAAAAAATTACCTAAAATTCATCATTACTGTACATGGTGTTCCATATTATTTCTACTAAATTTTTTTAACATTGAGTTCCTCATTATTGGACATTGTGTCCCTCATCATTTATTTGAAATTATTGGATCTAGCGTTCCATTCCCCCTTTTTTCAGATGCTTGAATTTATGCCCCATAATTAATTAGAAATCCTTATATGACCCCCATTATGTATGGATTCCTTGGGTTTCCTAAGATCTCACATAACTAGTTCCATTCATGGGCATATGGGATTATATCCATGAGTCCTATTCTTATGTAAATATTCTTGTGTTTAGAGACATCCATCTTAAGCTAAAGCAAGTAGAGTCAGCCTAGGGTCCCATGGGTTGGCCAAAAAGGGACGTTGAGAAGAAGGACAACGGATTCCACCACCGACACTATACAAAACTTCCAGATACAGCAACACACAGACCCAAAAAGGAGGTCTGATGCACAGGGTTAGGCAGAAAGAGGGGTGGTTCATAGTATACTATATCCACACCAGTGGGCATCTTTTGTTTACAATGGTGAATGAAAGATTAATAAAAGGAGGAGAATTTATAATAAGGAGGAGTTAGGAGCACCATAATTGTTTATCATGACCAAAAATCCCTAGTGTAAGGGGAATATTAAGCTTCTAAAGCACCGGGAGTGCTGGGAGGGTCAAGAAAGTGTGGAGGCATTCTGTTTGAGAAAACTCATAGGACACATTAATTATTATGATTTTAGCACTTAACCTCTTGGGGGTATGATTGTGATGGGAATATATGGTTACATAAATACTAATTATCCAATTATAAGGTGTTCCAAATAAATTTATGGTTGAATCTTACTTAACTAATCACCCTTAAGTCATAAAATACATTTTTTTTCTAGTTTAGATCGTTACTGATATGAGGTATTTGTTAATTGAAATAAAAGTTACAACATGAAGTGTTTTTTATTCTATATCTTATAATTTAAATTTTCTTTTACTAAGTCTAATTATGATAAATTATAGAAAAATAATGTGGTATAAATGGAAATTACATTATAATTTAATTATAATATTTCATGGAATAAACTAAATATAGTACAAATTACATCTTTTAAAATATTTTCCATTATATATAATGGTTTAAATTTCAAATACATGAGCCTATTTAAAGTGAATCAATGTATAGAATTAAATAAAACCCTTTTGGTGTTAATATCTTGAATCCTCATATAAGGGTTAACATAATTTTGTTTTTCATTGGAAGTTACCTTAAATGGGTACATGAGTATTTCCCATAAGTTTTAGTGGTCTCCCTCATGTATATTGGCCCTAAAGGATTGGAGGCAGAGTCTAGTGGCCATTTCTAGTGTCTTTATGGTATAACGGTAAATGAATTTTGAATGAGAGTGGTTACCGTGTAATGGTGTTTCCCTTAGAGATAGGAAAATATTAGGGTTTGAGCTATGTTACTAGGAAGGTAAAGTGTTGTTATATGACTGTCTAGATTATGTAGTAATCTTTTTTAATGAAATGAAACCCCAGGTAGGTTGGTTGTATTTTTGTGAGTTGAACCACAAGTGGGTATTACCATATGTGGATACATGAAGGGTGTCAAATCCATACACTTTCTCAATGAAATTTTTTCCCACAGAGTGATCTGATCCTAGCAGGTAGATTCTTGGAATGTGATTCTATTACATAAATTTTTACAGACATGACCGTTATGGATCGATGACCTAATTACCAAAATCCAGTTTTTCCTCCCTTGGATAATGTTTATAGACGTGTTATATGACATTTAATTGGTGAATATAAGATACCATAAGGCTGGTTTGATGGATTTAGTGTACTTTTATGGATATGGGGTTGGTAGTGATAGTTTGGAGACCTAGGGGTCCTTATTTCTTACAAATAACTTATTGAGTCAATGTCTGGTTTGATCGAGGAAAACATAAGAGATAGTTTGACTTTGGTTTATAGATGCCTTTAGAGGTGGTGAGCATGGTTAAACACTCATATCAAGACCAATTCATGGTATGTGCTCATGTTTTTAGAAATAGGATTGGTGATTCTTATAGTTTTGAGGAATCACATATGATGCTTGTGTATTGAGACTGGATTTGATGGGTAAGACTATTTAGATGCCTAACCTAGTTGACCAATGGTAGTGCAGTTGACGCTAAAATTTATGAAATAAAGCCATAAGGTGGGTAGTGGTTCAATAAATACTAGAAAAGGTAGGGAATAATTTTAAGGAGGGGTTGAAAGAGTGCTATTGTGGGTGCCCTCAAATGATTAGTGTGATTTTGGGGTACTTAAGTGCAGCAGAGTGGCTGACCAAGGTCGTCTTTCAAAGGAGGAAGTGAATTAAAACAACTTTTTAGAGGTATTATAGAAATACAATAAAAGAGAATAAAAACACTACTTTAAAGTATGAGGTGGTTGTTTATCTTTTATAAAACATGATGAAGTTTTCTGGAATAAGATTGTATTTTTTTTGTTTTTTTGTTTCGAAATGAATTTCGATTAAAATGACACAACAAGATAATGTTTTTTTAGAAATCTATTTTAAAAGGCGTAATCGATCTAACTCTAACTTTTCATTCACTTGTTAATAATTATCATTTAAATCAATATCCACATAATTATGATCCTCTAATTTTTTAACCCTCGAACCCTACAAGAGTTAACTTAACCACAAAGATGGAATTACTTAAACCCTAGGCTAGCTTCAGAACACGCAATCGCAACACCCTGATTTGATTGTTTTTATAAGGTTAACTTATGGTTAGTGGTTAATTAGAACACATCTCCATTCTGACAAATGAGTATGAATTTTGTTTTGGGATTATATTTGAACTCTACAAATTTATTCCGTGTGGTCCTGTATTACCGATTAAGATTGCGCTCTCACAATTTACACAAAATCCCGACCTCACGTGTTTTTGTATTTATTGTTCAATTGCTTTCTTAGTTTCTTACAATTTAAAAACACAATTCATGGATCATTTTATGTGAATTACAGTAGCTCAATGATTCAAAATAATTAAATGAAAGGGTATAAGATAGATCTATTACTAAAAGACTACTCCTTCATGGGTGGTGTAATCATCGTAGAAGCGTTTTGCACGTGCAAAGGTTTATAATGGGTATAACCCAATAATGATTATAATCAAGAATTACATCCCAATTAGGAAGATTAAGAGAAGAATATATTTAAAAAAATAGAAGATATTATTAGGAATAAAAGAAGATCAAAGAAGTTTATTACACAAATGAAAACATTACAAAATGAAGAAGAGAAAGAGGCTTCAATGAGGAGATCCTTGCTTCAAGAGATACCCCTGTTATAATGGTTGGAGAATTTGGGTGAAACAAATTATCCTCTTCCGCAAATCTCCTAATGCACGTCCCAACCCCACAAAATGATAAAAACAACAATTTATAGAGTGGTGGGGAGGCTAGGTTCAAAGTGGTTTGAAGTGTGAATGAGAAATGTCGGTCAAATATTTTATTCCAAATTGTACTGCATATTTGACCACCAAAACGCGTGAATCAGACGGCCTTCCAGAAGGATCATATGTGAAGATATGGTTTCTATATCTCCTATAAAACTTTGGGCTCAATCCAAGCCCATAATAAGGATTTATGGTCAACATATCGAAGATTTTCCTTTCTTTCATGTCTAGCCCACCTTTGCCTCTATGGCCCAATTACTACATCCAAATGCATTATTTTGATCAAGTGTCCTGACTAAAAGTTGTTGAAATTTAAGTTAGGAACACGGTTACAACATTTCAAGTTCAAATAATAAATATAAAAATATTTATCATCGAAATACTAAAGTGCACTATAAAGGGTAAAACTGGAATTTTCATCAAATATTCAAATGAATGATCTAATCCCAAATACATTCTAATTGAACATATTTAACACAATGTAAGGAAATTATATCATTTATTATAAATAAAATATTCAATAAAATAGTGTTTTATCAACTCCCCCACACTTACCATTTTTCACCCCTGAGCAAAATCTCATATCAAGTAAACATCAATATCAAATCAAATCCAATTTTAAAACACATATCATTGATATCAAACAATTACACACCAAGAATCAAAAGATATCATGCCTTATAAAAAACAATTATTTCAAGTTCATCATTTATATCATTCAATATATTTCCACTTTATTTATCCTCACATGCACAAAATACTTACATCACTTGAATTTTCTCTTATCACACAAAGGTCGATTTTTTTTGCAATGTCTTTCTCATAAAAAATCATACAAGGGTCACCATAGGCTTGATAAATTCCTACATCGCCACCCGATGTGAGTCAAGGACATATTTTTATCACGAAGACTTTTCAGGGTTGTTCTGTGGCTTTCGGTTGGTAGGATTTGGATGTGAAAAACTCTGAGGCTGAATGAGGATGGCTTGACTCTTTTTGAAGCAAAATTGCATTAATCTAATTTTCACTTAAATATGGTCTGTTAATTAATCCCCATAGTATCAATTTAGATCCATCATCATGAAAATTCATGGAAGGTTTTCACCATTCATCAATTCAGCAAAAAAAAATCAATCTTCTCAAACATGATTTTCTTGAAAGATCCAGATAGGCACAACTCTCTTCTTCAATTAGAACCTCCAGAAAAGGCCCAACTTCAGTTGTCATGAAAGCTCCAGAAAAGTCAGAACTTTCAATATAAGGATTTTCTGTAGCAGCAAAAACATCTCTTCAAAATTTAGTTTTCCACCCAAAGTATCACAGAATTTGGTAGCTCAACACAATATAGCTTCCCCCACACTTAAGCTCAACTAGATTATGAAATTTCACATCAAGAGTTGGTTGGAGAGGGAAAATTGGATTGTAATGGGGTTAACCTAACAGGATGTGAATGGATTATAAGGGATAAAAGGATTAAAAGTTCAAGGTAGGCCATTATAGAAAAGGATTCTTTGAATTAGGAGCTTTAAAACCCAAAAAATGCCTTAATAATTTAAACATAAGTACCTCAAACCCTCATGTTTTGACAGAAATAAATCAAATTATGGTTAAATCATGCTTGGTTTGGTTATCTAAAGAATTTAGGTGAATGTAAAGAATATGAAAATAATGGTTCAGAAGCCTCACAGGAAATTTATTTCAAATATAAAGACAGTGAGATGTGGCATGGGATTCAAAATTTAGTGTATTTTTCATGAAATTACTAAATATTTGAAATTGAAACAAATTTATTTTAGCATTCATTTAAGCTTAGTTTCAAGGGATAAATTGTTTCACTCATTGATATGCATTTACAAATTGTGATGAGAATCATTTCAGCTCAAAAATTTCAAAAACACAAATAAAATTGAAAAATAAACACACAAAATTTGAAAAACACACTATTTAAAAAAACAATTGAAATTACTAAACTCAAAGGTTACCTCCCCGAAACTTAAAATATTGCATTGTCCTCAATGTAAATCCATGAGATGATATATGCACATGAAATGAAGAATTTTTAAATAGGAAAAATAATATAAAAGAGAAATGGTTAGGAACAGCCTGATGTGCTCAAGTGATGATGGAGTCATGCAGTGTGATACAATCCACTACATCAGTAGGAAGTCCCTCAATGTATCTATTCAAACGTTGCCCATTGATTGTAAAGATCCTTCCGGTTTCCTCTTGTGTGATCTCCACTGCACCATAAAGAAAAAAAATTAGATACAATATAAGTACCTAACCATCTGTAACGCAACATACCAGGCATCAGCTTTAGTCGTGAATTGTAGAGAATGACTTTCTCTCCAATATGAAACTCCCTTTGTTGGATCATTCTATCATGAGCTACTTTTGATTTTTCCTTATAGAGCCTTGAGTTCTCAGATGAAGACAATCTAATCTCATCAAGCTCTTCAATTGGCATCTTCCTTTGAATTCCATCTTGGGCCAAATCCATGTTGCATTTTTTTATATCCCAATATGCCCGATGCTCAACATCCACTGGGAGATGACATGCTTTCCCAAAAACAATCCGAAATGGGGATATACCAATGGGTTTCTTGTATGATGTCATATAAGCCCACAACACATCATCCAAGAGCTTTCTCCAATCCTTCCTATTTGGCTGCACGGTTTTCTCCAAAATTTGTTTCAACTCACGATTTGAAACCTTAGCTTGGCCATTTGTTTGGGGGTGGTATGGTGTTGATGTCTTGTGTGTCACCCCATACTTTCGAAGGAGGGAAGCAAAATTCCTATTGCAAAAGTGTGTCCCTTGGTCACTGTTTATGGCCTTTGGTACTCCAAACCTACAGAAAATTTGAGCCTTGAAAAAATCCACTACAACATGAGAATCGTTTGTCCTGGTGGCCTTGGACTCCACCCATCTACTCACATAATCAACAGCAACCAAAATATACAAAAAATCCAAATGAACTAGGAAAAGGACCCATAAAATCAATGCCACATACATCAAAAATCTCACAGATTAGAATGGGTTGTTGGGGCATCTCATGTCTCCTAGAAATGTTCCCAATGTGTTGGAAACGAGAGCATGACTTATAAAATACATGGGCATCATGGAATAAGCTAGGCCAATATAATCCAGAGTCCGAAACCTTCCTATCTATCTGTTGGGGTCCAAAGTGTCCACCACAAGAAATTGTATGACAGAAATGCAAAACAGACTCAAACTCATGATCAGGAACACACCTCCTAATAACTTGGTCACTACACATGCCCCATAAGTATGGAGCATCCCAAACAAAAAATCTTTACTCACTCTTTAATTTTTGGACTTGATGTTTCTTCAAATTTGCTGGGATTTCAGAGGAAACAATGTACTTAACTAAATCAGCATACCAAGGATGCGTACCTAAGATGGTATAGATATTCTCATCGGTGAAAGTGTCCTGAAGTGGTACCTGGTACAAGGTGTCATCCTCTAGTGTGTGAGTAATCCTACTTATGTGGTCCGCCACCAAATTCTCTGACCCCTTCTTGTCCTTTATCTCAATATCAAATTCCAGAAGAAGGAGCATCCAATGAATAAGTCATGGCTATGTATCTGGATTCTTCAAGAGGTACCTCAGATTTGCATTGTTAGAAAAAAAAAACTAATTTAGAGCCCAATAAATATGAACCAAATTTATATAAAGAAAATATGAAAGCAAGAAACTCCTTTTCTGTGGTTGTGTAATTTGATTGGGCTGAATCCAGTGTCCTCGATGCATAGGCGATCACATGTGAATTTCACTCCACCCTCTGAGATAAGAGAGCTCCAACCACGAAGTTGGACGCGTCACACATAATCTCAAATGGAAGGTCCCACCGTGGGGGCTATGTGACTGGTGGAGTGGTCAGACACTACTTTATCTCATCAAATGATACCGTGAATGAATCATCAAAAATGAATTCAATATCTTTTTGAAGAAATCGAGATAAGGGTAGAGCGATTTTACTAAAATATCTGATGAAGCGTCGATAAAATCCAGAATGTCCAAGGAATGATCGAACATCACACACACGTGTAGGATATGGAAGGGAAGAAATAATGTCTGCCTTAGATTTATAAACTTCAATTCCATGTTGTGAGACTATATGACCTAATACAATTCCCTTTTCAACCATGAAATGACATTTTTCAAAATTTAAGACCAGATTCTTCTCAATACAATGATGCAACACATCACCCAAACTAGAGATACATTCATCAAATGAGGATCCATAAACTGTAAAATCATCCATAAATACCTCTATGCAGGTCTCAATGAAATCTGAGAAAATACTCACCATGCATCTCTGGATGGTACCTGGGGCGTTTCAAAGTCCAAATGGCATCCTTCGTTAAGCAAAGGTACCGAATGGGCAGGTGAATGTCATCTTCTCCTGGTCCTCTTCTGTAATGGGAACCTGAAAATAGCCAGAAAATCCATCCAAGAAACAATAGTGTATCTTCCCAGCTAGTCTCTCAAGCATCTGATCAATAAATGGGAGGGGGAAATGGTCTTTGCGAGTGGTATGATTTAGTTTCCTATAATCAATACACACACACCAACTATTTTGTACCCTCATTGAAACTAACTCATGTTTCTCATTTTTAACAACAGAAACACCACTTTTCTGAGGAAAAACCTGGATAGGGTAACCCATCGTGAGTCATAAATAGGGTAAATGATACCTTCCTCAAGTAATTTTTCAACTTCATTCTTAACAACATCCAAAAGTATTGGATTAAGTCTTCTTTATGGCTGCCTAATTGGTTTAGCCCCATCCTCCAAGAGAATCATATGCATGTAAATGGAGGGGCTAATACCTGATATGTCTTCCAATGTCCAACCAATTACCCGAATGTTATCTCTCAATAGATTCAAAAGTTTTTCTTCATGTTCAAAAGAGAGATTGTTAGCAATGATAATAGGTAATCTCTTATCACTATGCAAGTATGCATATTTAAGATTTGGGGTTAATGGATTGAGTTACAATGTAGGGGGTGACGTATGGATGGAGAAATTGATGCAACAAACATATCTACATAATGAACATTAATATCAGAATAAAATTTATCAAAATTAGAAAATAATGCATCAAATCCATCATCATACTCAACAGCCATGTCATAATCAGAGTTCACATGATCAAGATCTGAATATGAATCCATTTCAAAATCAAATCATAGAGAGGCTTGTTCATTAGAAACAGGTGTGGATGTTATCTTAGATATTAAACCAGAAAAAATTCTCATAATCTCCCTAAGAATATGATAATCAAAATCCATGGAGTTTTTACTTGGTGGTTCAAAATGGGAGATAACAATAGCAGAATGGTCCTCAGAGGGGTACCTCATGGACTCTATAACATTAAAAACTACAACTTCATCTCCAAAATCCATGGAAAGTGTACCCTCATGAACATTTGTGATAGTTTTTGCAGTTTTTAGGAAGGGTCTACCTAAGATAATGGGAGCACGAGAACTTACCTGATCATCCTCCATTTTGAGCACATATAAGTCTGTTGTAAAGATCATGTCTCTTACCCGGACAAGTACATCCTCAAGGACTCCCGCTGGATATGCCGTAGCTCTATTCTCCAATTGCACCACTACTCTCGTTTGCTTCAACTCACCAACCTGTAAAGAAGTGAATACAGAGTGAGTCATCACATTTATGGAAGCACCTAAATCACAAAGAGCCTCAGAGAAGTGAAACTCCCCTATGGTACATGGTATGGTGAATGTAATGGGATCCATTCACTTTGTTGGCACTGCTAGATTTGGTGTAATGAGTGTTGAGACATTCCTTCTAAGGATGATCCTCTCATTTACTTTGAGCCCTCTTCAATTGGTGTAGAGTTATTTTAAAAATGTGTCATAACTTGAGATTTGTTTGATGGATTCAAGTAGAGGGATGTTGATCTCAACACGCTTGAATGTGTCTAAAACCTCTTTTTTCGTCGCTTCTTCAGCCATCTTCTTGGTTTGAATAAACCTATTTGGAATAGTAAGGGGTTTGGGAGTAACATAATTAAAATTTTTCTTACCATTATATTTCTCCTTGGGTTTCTCATTAGTTGATGTGGAATTGGGCTTTTTTGGATTTGAGGTGAATCCCGGTGGAATCGTAGGTGGAGAAGCATCAGTTGTTTACTTCCCACTTCTCAATGTGATGGTACAAACATTACCCTTTGGATTTGTAGTGGGTTGGAAAGGTAGATTTCCATAATTCTTACTTACGAGTTCATGGAGGGTGGTGGCAATCTGGCTCATTTGAGTCTTCAACTCCCTCAACTCCGAACCTTGACTCTTCCGCTCATTCTGTTGATTAAGAACAATTTGTTTCAAAAGATCATCAATGTTAGAGTCTACCTTGTGTTGGTGATTCCCTTGTTTTTGACTTGTTGATGTTTGAGATTCAAATCTCCTTTAGGGTTGTTGGAAACCCTGTTGGTAAGGTGGAGGCTGCAGGAAGTTTGGTTGAAAAGGGGGGCCTTTGTTGTTGTCCAGAGCCATACCTCATGTCCAGTTGATCTTTCCACCCCTGGTTTTATGTTTGAGAAAATTAATCAAACTTCTTTTAGGGATATGGTTGTTGTTGCTGCTGAAATGGTCTCCCTGGGAATACTGATGTGCAATCCTCTGTCTCTTGTAGTTGTGGGAAACAGTCAGTTGGGTGGCTTGTCTCAGTGAAAATGACACATTACCTTGAAGGAGGGGGATTGGGAATTATTTTGATCCAATGCAATATGCCTCACCATATTGGTCAATTCTTCCAACTTGGTATTAACCAAATGACTTTCAAGAGAAGAAGGACTTACCTGATGTACTCCCCTGACTTGTGGTGTACCTCGATCTCCAAATTGTTGGGAGTTTTGTGTCATCTTGTTGATCAATGCACGTGCAGCTACTGGTGTCTTGTGCACTAATGCACCTCCTGCTGTGACATCCACCATGATCCTCTCCATAGGTGTGATTCCTTCATAGAAGTATTGGATGAGGAGTTTCTCCCTGATTTGGTGATGCAGACAACTTGCACACAACTTCATGAATCGCTCCCAGTACTCATACATTGACTCTCCTTGGGCCTGCTTGATCCCTTACATCTCCTTTCAAATGGATGTGGTCCTTGATGCTGGAAAAAATCTTTGTAAGAAAAGACGTTTCAAATATTTCCAATATGTTACATCTTCAGGTTACAAATAATACATCCAATCTTTTTCATCTCCATCAAGTGAGAATGGGAATTCTCTTAATTTAATTTGATCTTTAGAAACATTTCTTGGTTTTAAGGTTGAGAAAACCATATTAAATTCCTTAATGTGTTTGTTGGGATCCTCACCAGATAATCCATGAAACATTGGAAGAAGGTGAATTAATCCAGATTTCAATTCAAAGTCTGATTCGAGGTTTGGGTATGAAATACAATTTGGTTGATAGTTAATATCAGGTGAATCCAATTCTTGAATGGTTCTATTAAGTTCATTTCCATTATTTCCATCCATTGGTTCTTGTTTTATGATTGAATTTGAATTACTTCCAATTTCAATGTTCTGATATTGGAGTAATTCTCTAACTGGTTGACTGTTGAAACTTCCCATAGACTGAGAATGTCTGATTCGAGCTCGAAGGCTACGTTCAATCTCAGGGTCAAGATCAAAGAGATCTGCAGGATTAGTTCGTTCCATAAATCAAATAAAATTGAAAAGAAAGAAAGTGGACCATAGTAAAATAAAAATGAGAATTTTGAGTTGATGGTCCAAAAAGAAAAGAATAGGATGAAAAAAATAAAAACCTGAGAAAGGGGAAAGATGAAAGAAAGAGGTGAAGAAAATAATAAAATAAAAAATAAAAGAAATACCTCAAAATGGTTAAATAAATTACTTGCCTCCCCGGCAGCGGTTCCAATTTGAAAGAGTGTTGTCGTGAGGGCCCTCAAATGATTAGTGTGATTTTGGGGTACTTAGGTGAAGCATAGTGGCTGACCATGGTCATCTCTCAAAGGAGGAAGTGAATTAAAACAACTTTTTAGAGGTATTATAGAAATAAAATAAAAGAGAATAAAAAAAAACTTGAAAGGATGGGGGTGGTTGTTTAACTTTTATAAAACTTGAAGATGTTTTCAGGAAGAAGATTGTAATTTTTTTGTTTTTAGTTTTGAAATGAATTTCGATTAAAATGACACAACAAGATAATGTTTTTTTAGAAATCCATTTTAAAAAGAATAATCGATCTAACTTTATCTCTTCATTCACCTATTAATCATTATCATTTAAATAAATATCCACTTAATTATGATCCTCTAATTTTTTAACCCTCTATCCCTACAAGAGTTAACTTAACCACAAATATGGAATTACTTAAACCCTAGGCTAGCTTCGAAACACGCAATCGCAACACCCTTATTTGATTGTTGTTCTAAGGGTAGATTATGGTAAGTGGTTAATTAGAGAACATATCCATTCTGGAAATGAGTATTAATTGTGTTAAAGTATTATATTTGATCTCTACAAATTTATATCTTGTGTACTTGTATTACTGATCAAGATTGCGCTCTCACAATTTACACAAAATCCCGACCTCGCGTGTTTTTGTGTTAATTGTTCAATTGCTTGATTAGTTTCATAAAATTAAAAAACCAATTCATGGATCATATTAAGTGAATTTAATTAGCTCAATTATTCAAAATAATTAAATTAATAGGGTAGAAGATAGATCGATTACTAAAAGACTACTCTTCCATGGGTGGCGTAATCATCGTAGAAGCGTTTTGCATGTGAAAAGGTTTATAATGGGTATAACCCTAAACGATTCTACTCAAGAATTCCAACCCAATTAGGAATATTTAGAGAAGAATAAATTTAAACAAAACAGAAGATAATATGAGTAAAAAAAGAAGATCAAAGAAGTTTATTAGACAAATGAAAACATTACAAAATGAAGAAGAGAAAGAGGCTTCGATGAGGGGATCCCTGCTTCAAGAGCTACCCCTCTTACAATGGTTGGAGAATTTGGGTGAAACAAATTCTCCTCTGCCACCAATCTCCTAATACACGTCCCAACCCCACCAAATGAGAAAAAAACCAATTTATTGAGTGGTGTGGAGGCAATGTTCAAAGTGGTTTCAAGTGTGAATGGGGAATCTCGGCCAAATATTTTATGCCAACATTCCCCGCCAATTTGACCTCCCAAACCCGTGAATTAGACAGCCTTCCAGAAAGACCATACATGCGTGTATGGGTCCTATATCTCCTATAAAATTTTTGGATCAATCCAATCCCATTTGAAGGATTTATGGCCTAAATACAGAAGCTTCTCTATTCTGTCGTGTCCAGACCACCTTTGCATCTATGGTCCAATTACTCCATCCAAATGCGTTATTTTGATCTAGTGTCCGGAATAAAAGTTGTATAAAATTATGTAAGGATCAATTTTACATTATTTTAAGTTCAAATAATAAATATAAAAATATTTATCATTGAAATACTACATTTCACTATAAAGGTTAAAACTGGAATTTTCATCAAATATTCAAATGAATGATCTAATCCCAAATACATTCAAATTGTACATATTTAACACAATGTGAGGAAATAATATCATTTATTATAAATAAAATATTCAATAAAATAGTTTTTTATCAGGGGTTATAAGGGAGATCCTGGTGTTTTAATACTATCATCCCTTATAACATGGTTAGCATATACTTGTTGACGAAGGAATCACAAGAGCATGAGTTTGGTCTTGAACATGTGATGTGATACACCCCCTCCATGTGGAAAATTTAGGTCAAACATGTTTTTTGTTGTGGATTTTTATTTATAACCTTGGTGTGTGGTTAGTAATATAACACAGATAATCATTTTTAATTATGAATCTTCTAGGCATAAAGACTCAAAGCTACGGGTAAATTAAAAGAAGTTCTTAGGAAGATGGCTATTTTGGAAATGAACTAGGTAACCTGAGATGGTTGGATCATGGGAGAAATTTGACCTGGAATAATGTGATATATGGTGTGAAAGGATTTTTAAGAAATGTATATTTGTATTTATGTGATAATGTTTTGGAGAGAGATACACACTTATTGATTGAATCTTACTGTACTCACAGTTTAGAGATGATTAATCACAATATCTCAAAATATTTTTTAGTATTATGAAAGAGTGCTAGATATATGATGAGCATGGAAAATATTTTATTATGATTTATTGGAGGTAATACTTGGATGTAGAACTATAGGATCTATTGAAGGTAAGCTATAACGTGGGGAGTACAACTTTAGACATCTATGGGTGGTGGCCCTCGTTGTGAGTCGAAACATGGATAACACCATGGAAACCATTCTCATAAAATTGAAATGGATATTGGGTGAATTAATATAAGTTCTTAGGGATGATCATGATCATAGACTTTCTAGTCTTTATGTCCATTGGTGGATAGGGAATGGTTGATGGTAATCAGAAACTTGGTTCATTGGTGTGATGATGATGATGCTCCTAAGGCGGAGAGTAGGATGTTGACGTCTAGTGTATGAACCTAGCGTGAGATGGTTCATGGGACCTTGAGATTTTTCATTGGATGGTGATTTGGGCTCACATATGATGTTGGATAAATTAAACAATATACATAAGGTTTTCTTGGTAAATTCCATGAAAATGTTCATAAAATGGACATAGGTTTTGTCTATGGGCAGATGCTTGGCCCCAGATATTCCATGATGATACAAGGGTCATGGAATCAGTTCTTTTCTATTGATTTTTATATGTGTTGATAATGGTAATGATATGAGGTGGATAAATCAGGAGACATAACTGGACTTTTAGTATGAGCGTCTATGAACATTCTTAGAACGATCTCTATATTCTATGTTTTGAAGTCATTGGAAACTAGTTTTGGTGGTGTGTTAACTATTAATGTTGAGAACTTCTCAAAAATATATTGACTAAAGAAACTTTTACTTGATTAATCATGAAAATATATATGTGTTAAGTGAGGAGGAATAACTATCACGCCATAGGATGAGGTGAGTTCAGTGTAAGGGCCAGCTGAGGCTTTCAAGGAAAAGATTGCATGTATAGTTTATGTGTGGTCAATTAGAATTAAGTCGTTAAGATAAAATTGAGATATGAGGGTAGTTTTATCTTCTATTATAATATGCATATTTCTTGATAATAATATTAGAGGAATCACTGGGATGCAAACAACATATTCCTCTAGAAAATTTGGGTGGTGGGAGTATCATGACTTGGAATTGTCTATTTTAAGATAGAAACTGTTTTAGGAAGAACCATAGGTTTATAATTGATTGAGATGATGATATAATTGATTATTAGGGTAAATGAGATCAATTAAATTAAATATTAGTGTTTCATTACTGATTATGGGTGTTGGATCATGTTTCATATGGTTTATCTACTGTATATTTTAGGTGATGTATGGATGAGTGTTGTATGTTTGGAAATGAAATAAAACCATTTGAATGATATTTCACTAACCAATTAGATCATGTGATGTTTTCATTTTCTAATAGTTCTTCTCGGGAATGAGAAGTTATAAGGTGGCAAGGTGTCAATTTCATTCAATTGGTATAAAATTTCTGAGGTAATTTTAAATTTAAATTATTAGATAGGTCAAATCTTGATTTGATCCTAAAAACACAATCCCATATATTTTATACCTGAAAGTTTTTTTTGAGATGAGGATTATGGATTAGGAGGTTTCTTGGGTGTCTAAATGACTTTATAGAGAATCGGGCCTCGAAATCTTAAATTTTGGATGAATAAGGGGGAGGTACGTGGTTAGTGCACGATTAGTGATAATCAATCCCCTCAATTATGAGGCCATGTGGGGGTGTCACGTGGTTTGTAAAACCCTGAAACTATGTAGAAATTGCTAGAAAAAACGCTACAAAAAATGTATTCATGAACCATATGGCTTACACATGGGTTTTCTGACCACACACATAGCTTGTATGTTGTGTGGTGGTGAGATAGTGTTGATCTCACGGTGTGAGAATGACTTGTCCAACTGTGTTCGTGGGCTATTCAAGGTATGAAGACCTAACAGATGTAGCCACAAGGTTGGTGAATGGATTGTAAAATAGGGGGTAAACCATTCTCCATTTGATGTTTTATAAATGATCATTTCCCCTTTATTACATTAACACAAAAATCATCTCATTCTTCTCCTCTTTTAATGGTAGTAGCCACCTTTGTGCTCTACCCTCCCCCGCCCAATTAGGAAAATTTAATTATTCTCCTCCTCGAATTAGAATCTAATAGAATTTGTTAGGTTTGATAACCCTTGATAAGTTTATGACTCCTCTTTATTCTTTTTCAGTTTCTCTCACCCTATTGGATTCTATTTCTATGCGATATCATATGCCCTATTTTTATAATATTTTTGTGATTCTTATATTTCTCTTATTCTATCCCAAATAAAAGGATTATATTGAATTATATAATAATACTTTTTATTTGGTACTTGGTTAATATGTTTCCCCTTAAATATGTGTAATTTTAAAAATTCACCATTGTGTCGCGTACCTAACCTTTTGTGCATAGGCCATAAAACATGTAACTGTATATCTTAATTGTATATACAATGACCTAGAACCTTTATGACACCCCATTCAATAGAAGTAGGTTGATTCCTCAATATGGAACACCATTTTATTTGGGCATGTCTTATATTGACCCTCAATGACCATTGACCATAATAAAACAAAACACCAAGGGGGTGTTTTGACTATTGATTAAGATAAATAGTGATTCTTTTAATGAGTTGAAAGGGATTTGAAAAGTAAAACTTGACCACTTTTTGGAATTGATAAGTTAATTTATAAATGGAATTGATGAAAGGTAAAATGGAATGTATGTTATACATGGCCTTTACTTTTTATGAACTAAGTCATGAAGGGGATGATCATTTATTTTATACGACATTGATGTTTACTTGAATTAAGTTGAAACATAATGTTATGATTTTTTTTTTAATAAATCACTTTAGGGTGTGACGGACTTTTTTATATTTATATTAGTTGTAATTCAAATAAGAGAAATTCCAAATGGTTGAATACCATCACTTAGACCATTGTCATTAAAAATATATGGTATGATAATTTAATTTGAGTAGAATATAAATTCATTTACTGGATTGAATTATGATGATTATAAATTGGCATGGATATATTCCATATTCTATATTTTATAATTAAATTAATTATACCTGTAATTATAGTATGACTCGATGGATAATTGGGTTTCGATGTGGAATGCCTTCGATGGACCCATAAGAATTTATGGTTATTTTATGCCAGAAAAAAGCATGAATGGTTAGACAGTGTGGGACATGGAGTTCCATACCATTATATAGAAATATTAGAAATGGAATTATATAGGTTTTTTATTGAAAATTATCTGACATGACATTTGTTATTATGGTAAATGGAATTATTTATTGCCAAACATGGCATTCCTTATTATCGGACATGGTGTTCGATATTTTTTATATTAAAACAATTACCTAAAATTCATCATTACTGTACATGGTGTTCCATATTATTTCTACTGAATTTTTTTAACATGGAGTTCCTCATTATTGGACATTGTGTCCCTCATCATTTATTTGAAATTATTGGATCTAGTGTTCCATTCCCCCTTTTTTTCAGATGCTTGAATTTATGCCCCATAATTAATTAAAGATCCTTATATGATCCCCATTGTGTATGGATTCCTTGGTTTTCCTAAGATCTCACATAACTAGTTCCATTCATGGGCATATGGGATTATATCCATGAGTCTTATTATTATGTAAATATTCTTGTGTTTAGAGACATCCATCTTAAGCTAAATCAAGTAGAGTCAGCCAGGGGTCCCATGAGGAGACTGGTCCCAAAACTGTTTTTATTTACTTATTACTTCCATTTTATTTATCTACACACTACTTAATTTTTAATTAATGAAGTATAATTATATTTGGCAGCATTAATAGTGGCCTACTGAGTTTCTCTCACACCCATTTCGGACCACTATTTGGTACCCAAACAGATTTCTTGGCTACAGGTTATGTAACGACCTAGAATTCTATCAATGAAATTTTCTATTATTATAGTTATTTTACATAGTATAAATAACATAAAATAATATAGAGAACACAATAAAAACATTATAAATGAAGAATAAATTAAATAAAGGGTATCTCAAAGAATTCAGAAACCCATACCAATTGAATAGTATCTTATCGTTTGAAATAGTAATATGAACCTTATGAATAGTAAAACAGAAAATAGAAAAATAATCTCACAATTTAATGTACAAATTAAATTTATTTTCCATATAAATAAAAATATTATATAATGATATCATAGTATAAGAAAAATAATTTTTTCAAAATGATAAATTATGTTTTGGTATTTTTATGAAACATAAAAGTTTATTCACTATTTATGATTAATATATTTATTTAAATGAAAATATATTTTCATAAAATATATTAATAAATTAAAATATTTAGTCTTATGATTATAATATAATTTAATGATACCTCAATTAATTATTCAATGTGCTACAAAATCAGTTATAATTTTTAAATTGGTATTCTTCAAATAAATTACGACTTTAACTAAAAATTAAATTTCTCATATCTATAAAATTATTTTAATAAAATGGATTTTATTTTTTAAATCTACATTTCAAAGAATGGTTTGGTTTAAATTTTTGTATTTTTCTAAAATAGTTAACTTTTTGGTTAATAGTGAAATACTCTAATTTACAGTTTAAGAAAAATATATAAATTATTTATACATAGATTATGATTAGATGATGTAAGAATAATTGTTTCAAACTCACATGCACTGGTTACTGTACATATTTATAATAATCCACACTGTTCATATTCTTGAATCAAAAGAATAAACAAATGAATAAAATAATAATAAAACACCCCTCTCCTCCATTATAAATACCACCCATCACCACCTCTTTTCCTCACACATCATAAGCCTTGAAGTTTTCCAAATTTCTAAAAAATAATATTCCAATGTCTCTCTCCAACATAATAAAGGTTTTTGTCTCTAAAAAATACCAAAATTGATTTCCCTAAGGAGGTTCTCAAGAATAATAATTCAAGAGTTAAAACCATCTTTTGCTTTTTTATTTGCTTTTAACTTTATTTTATTTTCTTATAAACTCATCACCTTCTATGAAAAAACATGAATAATAAATATATTATATTATATATATTATAATTTTATTTTTTTAATTTTAAATAAACCATAAAGTATCTTCTCCTCTTCTTTTTATTCAAAAAAATTATTATATAATCTAAGGGGTGTTGATTTATCGCCTTCGAGGATGAAAAGTTATCTGTTTCTTTTTTATCCTTCAACACTAGACATATAACCATTATATATGGTCGGTAATGATTTTAAAATTTATTTTATAGCCCTTTTTATGTTTTAAATATAACTTCTATACGAAATAATGAATAATGAGACCACACTAGTTTGTGTTGATCAAAAAACCCGCAAAAGCAATCTAAACAATAATCACTAATGTCTTATATAATGATTCAAACTCACCCCAAATAACCAAATGAATTATATAACCATTTAATGTCTTGGATTTTAATTAATAATGTATAACTGAAATTCTGGATATCTATTCCCATTTTACAATATCTTTCATACATTTATTCAAGTTAACCAATCATGAAAAGAAAGGAAATAAACACTCTTGAATGATGAAATTGAATATTATAAATCATCAAAAGATGTAAATGAATGTAATAAAATAATAATAAATAAAATGCATGTAGAAAAAGTTCATAATTAATTAATTAATATATTAAATTAGATTATCTACTAAATTACGATCATGTGTAGAATACTTTCATTTATAAGATAAGGGATTCTTTCCGAACAACAATTTTTTTCCATCGGGTTAAGATTTCTTTCTCTTTTCCAAGATTTAATTCTTATTTATTTTTATATACCTCTTCCAAATTATATTTATATCATTAAAATCATGTACCTCGATAATTTCATCCATATTTTATGGGGAAATATATGTTTTAATAAGGATCCCTTCACAATTATCCATGTTATGAAAGCCCAATTGAAGGGACTTCCCAATTTATTACTTATTTTCTTGTACAATATATAATGAATTTTAATCCCCCATTATTCTTATTAAATCAATGATTTTTTGATTAAAATCTATTTTGGTTCATTTCTGGTTTTATATAAATATTATACTTTTTTTCTGTAAATCCACTTTATCATTTTTCTTAAATTGCACAAAAATATTTTATTTATAAGGTTTATTAAAAACAATTTTTAGATGTTTTAACTTCATTTTGACATAATTTATCATGATATATGACTATTTTCTATTATTAATTTCCATTTTTATTTTAAATCCATTCTGTTCTAGAAAACATTATATTTTGCCTTATGACCAGATTATGATACCCAATTATTTCCATGGTTAACCCTTATCATAATGTTTTATTCCTTATATATGATTCTTTGTGTGGAACACATATTCACGAACCTTTTATTATGGATTTTCCTAGATATTTCTCCAATTAATTAGGTAATTTTGAGTTTCATGATTTGTCATATTGGTGGAGGGAGTGATCCTAATTCATTTAAGGGACATTGTCCACCATGTGTAATGGTCTTATTGGTTATCCTTAACTCATGATTATGTAACATTATGTGTTGTTTCTGCATTTCTATGATTCCATGATTACTTTTCCCCTAACTCTTCATGTTATGATTCCCTGGGATTATTCATGATCTTTTCCTTACTAGGTCATCATGTTATTCCTTCTGACCCATGTGCTTAGATTTAATCCTAGTTCTATACCCTTATTGGGAATTTAGCTCATCCCTTTGGTTTGTGTTTTCATAATGTTATCCAATGAAGATATATAAGCTTAACAGAATATAATATATCTTAATAGATGATTAATTATTCTATTTCTATGTTTTCAGTTTTATATACATAATCATTCAAAGACACTAGACATTATGATCCTTGGATTCTAATATCATGGTTAATTATGGTTAAAATCATGTAATAATACGTATAAATGGAGGAGGATTTTGTAGATGGTATCAAATAAAGGTGAAGTTATTTTTGGGGATTATGACTGTAGCACATTAGTAAGAACCCTTGGGAAAAATCTATCATGATTTTTAACTTATATTCAAACTTAGTGTATCACAAGTTAAGATATTATATTCATTTACAAATTTATCCATCTATGTTCACTTTTTTATTTCTTATGTTCTTATTATATATGTATTAAAGACCCCTAATTTTATTTTGTTCCTTAGTTAATGGATGGAAATTGATGAACCGATACTAAAAATTAATGTGATAGAAAATGTGATTGTTTCCCTAATTATATGCTAAATATTATGGGAATGGATCCTCAAAACATAATGATAGTACTTAATAAAATGGATAAAGTTATTAATAATAACATGGATAATGTGGAATGACCACATTCTACATAGAAATAGAATGTTACAGTTTCATCCTTCATGAAAAAATGTCTTCCCTGATTCGTTGATCTTTTGACCCCATCATTACATAACAAGGATTAACTCCATTAAAAAGTTATTCTTTATCCTCTAGTGACTATATTTATATAAATTTGTGCTGGTAGACTATTGTTTTGATGGTAAGCTGACCAGTGGTGGACACAGATTAGCAAAACAATGTCCATGGAGTAAATTGATTCCATGCAAGGAGAATATTTCAATAAAATATTTTCAGTAAATAATTTCCTCAATCCATTTATCTTAAAATTGAAAGGAACTTCCTTGTATTGAAGAAAAAGGAAGTCTATTAGACCGTACAAGGAAAACATAATAAGGATTTCATGATACCCCTCTATATTTTTCATGAACAATAATACAAAGGAGGATCACATATTTAAATGACTAAATCCAAGTCTACAAAAAAAGTGTTACTGATTTGATACTTCAACGGTTATTAAGAGACTATCATCTATGCCCTTAATGTAGAAATGTAAACTAGAGAATCTCAGTGGTCTCACGGGGCTGGTGAAGAAACAAGGAAATATAGTTTAATATGGGTATATCAATAGATAAATCGATGATGTAATGAAGACCCAACATCCCACATATCAAAACTATGGGATGAATAATCCCAAAAACTACCTTTAATAAATAGTTAGATTCTTCAAATTTTAAAGAGAGGGAAATATGGCTAGTAACATACAAGGTTATATGAAGAATCTGACTAATTTGGAAGAATATAAAATGGGTCAGATCGATAATCATCATGTAGTGATTTGATTTAACTAAAGGTAACATGAACATTATGTGTGCCACTTTTCTATGCCAATGTTTGTTAGAGGTAATCAACAAAAACAACCTCCAAGGTAGTAAGGAAGAGAATATTCTATCACTACTACTATGGTAGATCCCAAAAATTATATGGTGGTAGGTACACTAGTTATTCATTCAATAATAACAAACATACTATTTGATTCTAGTTTTATATATTCTTTATTTTCTTTTATGTTTAGTAGATCTATTCAAACACAACCTCAAAATATGGTGGTTGAGTTATTTGTGAGAATATAAAATGTGAAAAATATTGATTCCAAAATATATGACTCGAATATGGTTACTGTTTATGGACTAAATCTCTAAAAAAATATTTTATTACTTTATTTGGTGGATTTTTAAGCTATATTAGACATGGGTTTAATATCATTATACAAAGGAAACATGAATTGTTGGGAAAAGAATATCACTTTTCACATCTCGATGAATCCTCTAATTCTATACAGGTGTAAGGACAAAGATGAATCTTATTTGGAATCATAATCTCAATTTTTGATATTATTACCTTATGAGAAAGAATATCTATCTGAATTGATTGATACAAAGGAGATAATCTTGATAGAAGGCATACCAATGGTGAAGTACAACACAGATGTGTTCCTAGAAAAATTGCATGGTCTTCTTCTTGACTGAGTGGTTCAGTTCTCAATTGAAATTATTCATGGTTCTCTACCAATATCAAAAACACCCTATATAGTTACTTGGTTGAGTTGTAAAATATGAATAATAAATTAACGTTTAATTTGATTAAGGGATTTATACACCCGAGTGCTTCACCGGGGAGTGCATCAGTCCTCTTCATAAAAAACAAGGATGGGTCAATGCACCTATGTATTGATTATTTGGATCTCAATACAATAATTATAATAAATAATCCCCTAACATGAATAGATGATTTTTTATCAACAACATGAGGCCATTTATTTCTCAAAAGTGGACCTTCGTTCAGGATATGACCAATTAAAGATGAAGAATTATGATATTCCCAAGATTTTATTTTGAAAAAGGCATGGACACTATATGCTCAAAGTTATTCCCTTTAGACTTAATAATTCTATAGAAATATTCATGGAATTAATGATTAGAGTATTTAGAGATTACCACAAAAACATTATGGTAGTCTTTATTGATGATATTCTGATATACTCCAAGAGCAAGGAGGAACATGAGGAGCAGTTGAATATTGTGTTAAAGAATTTTTTTGAGGGAGAAATTTTATGCATTGTATGTTAAATATGTGTTATTTATTGATTAAGAATCATTAATGGATCATGTTATCACTAGTAAAGGAATATCTGAAGACCGTTCCAAGAAAAAGATAATTAAGGAGTTTCCTTGGCCAATAAATATAATGAAGATAAATAGTTTCCTTTATTTAGATAGGTATTATAGATGATTTTTTAAGAACATATCGCAATTTTAAAACCCCATAACTAAAATGACTCGAAAGTGAGTGAAGTTGTTCTGGAAAAGTGAATTTTAATACTACTAAAAACGTTAAAAAAGAGACTTAACAATGCACTAGTGTTCACACTATCAACAAGTGGGGAACAAATTTTGGTGTATAGTGATTCTTTAATGAAGAAATTAGTATGTTTACAAATGGAAAATGATAAATTAGTATAGTATGTTCCAATAATGTTGGAAATTCAAGATAAAAACTATCCCACGCAAGATCTGGAGTTGGCGGTAATGATATTCACATTGAAAATACGAAAACAGAATCTCTTTGGGGAGAAGTGTGAAATATATACTGATCATGAGAGACTAAAATATATGTTCAAATAGAAGGATCTAAATAGGTTCCTATGAATCTAGTAATATCTCATCCAATATTAGGATTTCTCATTCCACTACCATCCTGGTAAGGAAAATAATATAGTAGATTCTCTAAGTAGGAAAGATAATATAATATTATCAATGATGAAATTTGACAAGGATACAATATTATTAGATTTGAAAATGATGGACATGGGAATAATTATAAAATGAGAATCATTAATACTTTCTAAAAGGATTCCTCAACTATCCCTCAGGAAGATAGTAATGGATGCCCAAATAAATGATGCATAAATAAAGAAGAAGGTTGAAGCCTTAATAAAAGAGAAATCCTCAAAGTTCAAAATTTATGACGATGGAGTTGAAATATTTTGGTAATGAATATTTGTATCATCCAACTCAGAGATAAACAAATATATTTTGAGAGACACAAATAACGCAAACTTATCAATTCACCGAGGGAGAACCAAGATGTATTACGATCTTCGAGAGAACTACTTCTGAAGGAATTTGAAAAAAGATATCAAAAAATATAGAAAAAGGTGCTTGGTATGTCAGTAAGGGAAGGTTTAAAGAAAACAATATATGGAGATGATGAAAACTTTATCCGCACCAACATGGAAATGGGAAGAAATCACAATGGACTTTGTGACCTGAATTCTAAAGGCATCCAAAGGAAATAATTCTACATGGTTTTTTCTAGACCGTCTCATAATGATAGGTAACTTTATCACAATTAGAGAGGATATATCATTAGAAAAAATTTCATCAATATACATCAGAAAGGTTGTAGGGATGTATGGATTACCACTATTGTCTGTGTCGGATTAAGAACTGAGATTCACCTCTATGTTCTGGAAATTTATCCAACATGTTCAAAAAACTGATCAGAGCATTAGTACATCTTATCATCCTCAAACTGATAACCAATATAAATTGAATATTTAGGCACTGAAAGACATGTTATGTGTATGCTCAATATAATTTAAATAGTAATGGGATCAACATATTTCTTTTGATGAGTTCTCCTGCTGCAATAGTTTACACTAAATCATCCACAAGTCTCCACATGAAGTCCTTTATGGGGAACGATATAGAACACCAGCACGCTAGGTTGAATTTGGTGACTGTACTCTATGAGGACCTAAAATGGTTGAATAATTGGAGGAAAAGTGAACACAATTCATAAAAACTTTAATGAATACCAAATTTGATAAAATATCTATTAAAATACTCATCAACAAGACCTTGATATTATGGTTGGAGACATGGTATTCCTCTTCATATCTTCATGGAAGTGGGTCACGAGATTTCAAAGAAAGGAAAAGTATGTTTGAGGTACGTAAAACCCTTTGATATTCATGATAATGTCAGTATTGTGGCCTATCGAATACTACTTACACCAACCATGTCTCAATTAAATGATGTATTCTAGGTATCCCCCTAAAGGAATTACATACCAGATCAATCACATTTTCTGAATTTAGAGGTGGTATAGTTGGAAAATAATCTCTCTTATAAAGATTAGACACCGAGGTTCTTGGATTATAGGGATAAATTTATATTCCACAAGAACACTCACCAGGTAAAAGTACTATGCAAGAACCATAAGTATGAAGTTTCAACATGGGAACCAGAGGAATCATTGATGGAGACATACAATCACCTATTTTCCCCATTGTTAGTAAAATGAAATTTCAAGGGTAAAATTTCATAAGGAGGGGAGAATGTAACAACACAAAATAATATAAATTAAAATTCCCCTTCTTATAATTATTTCATATAGTATAAATCACCAGAAATCACATATATAATGCAATAAAAAAAATTAAAAGAATAATGAATTAAATAATACGTATTTCTATAAATTAAGGAACTTATTACAATAGAATAACAACATGACCTCTCGAATAGAAATATGTCTTTTGTGAATAGTAAACCATCCAATAGAATAGTAACCTTACCCATGAACGTATGAATATAATTTAAATATCTTATAAATTAAAACATGATATAATTATATCAAAGTATAATAAAATAAATGTTTTGAAAATAATAAATTAGGATTTTGTATTTTAGTGAACCATAAATGATTATTTTGAATTTTATAATTAATAAATTGATTTAAAAGAAATTTTTTTTATCATTAAATATATTTATATGTTAATATTTTTTTGTTCTGTGATTATAAGATAATTTTATGAGACCTTAATTATTTTTTTCAAAGTGTTATAAAATCAGTTATGATTTTAAAATTGGTATTTTTTCAAAATAAAGGATGATTTTAAATAAAATTAAATTTCTCATATTTATAAAATTATTATCATAAAATTGAGTTAATTTATTTGAATTATACACATTGAAAAATGGTTTGGGTGAATTAGTGGGATTTTTCTAAAATATTTTAATTTTTTTGTTAATAATGAAATACAATAATTTACAGTCTAAAATAAATACATGAATTGTTGAGTCATTATGATGTTTGGATGATTTAATCACCATTAGTATCAAATCACATTCATTAATTATTTTAAATAAGAATAATAATCCAAAATATTCATAATATTGATTCTTAATTAAAGAAAAATAAAAAAAATAAAAAAACCCCTCTCCTCCACTATAAATACAACCAATCTCTACATATTATCCTAAAAAATCTTAAGCCATGAATATTTTACAAATTCTATGAAATAATCTTCACATGAATCATTACAAATACCTGAGTTTTAGGTCTCAAAAAAAGACCAAAACCAGTTCCCCTAAGGAGGTTCTGATGGAGAATAATTAATGGAGTAAAATAAAATTTTTCTTTCATTATTTTCTTTTCATATTCTTTTTTTTCTCATAATCTCATCACCTAAAAAGTAAAAAAATGAATGTTACATCCAGTTTATTATATATAATATAATTTTATTATGGTAGTGTAAAATTATAATCAGGTAGCTAATCCTCATCCTTTTAAAATAAAAATGAAAATATCATCCATAAGGTTTTGATTAATCACCATTGAGGATGTCATGATTTCATTTTCCTTTACTACCCTCAAGGATAGACAAAAAACAATGTCAATGGTTATTAAAGGTTTTAAAATTTATTATATATAAATTTTAATTTTATAAAACTTTCTTTTATACACAATAATGAAAAATTAATCAAAACCATCTTGTAATGATAAAAAACTACCAAAATAATCTAAATGATCATCACTAACTTCTTGTCTAATGATTCATCCTCACCCAAAATAAAAAAATGCATTATATAAACACTTAACATTACATATGTTCATTGCTGACATATAACTTCAATTATAGATATATTTTCTCCTTTTACACGATCTTTCATACATTTATTAATGTGAACTAATCCTAAACCCCATGGAAATACACACTCTCAAATGACGAAATTGAATCTTATAACTTATCAAAATGGCTGTAAATGAATTTAATAAAACTATAATAAGTAAAAAATATACCAAAAATTTAATGAATAAATTAATTAATGGATTAAATTTTATTATCCATGACACTAATATCAAGTGAATACTATTTTTTGATAGGAGGTAAGGGATTCTTTCTGAACCTATAATTTTCCTTCAGGTCACACTTTATCTATCCATAAACTAATGTAATTATTATTAATTTTTATATAATTATTCTACATTATTATTATATGTTCAAAGATTCTTTCTCTAGATCTTTTCATTCTTATTTGATGTTGAGATACATGATTTGATAAAGTTCCCATTCCAAATTTCCCCGTTAAGCAAGCCCGATTAAAGGGAACTTCAGAAATTAATACCCATTTTCAAGAACATTACATAATCTATTTAAAACAACCATTATTATTATAAAATCTATGATTTTACCATTAAAATATATTTTGGTTCAGTTATGTTTTTATATAATTGATTATTTCTATTCCACATTAAATACTCATTAATTTTTTCCTTAAACCGCACTAAACCGTTTTATTTTTAATGTTTATTAAAAGCTATTTTTAAATGTTTTCACTTTATTTTGACACAAAATATGATGATATATTTATATTTTCCCTTATAAATGTGAATTTATGTTTTAAATACATTCTTTTATGGACACCATTAAGTTATTCCTTTTGATATGATTATCATACCCAATTATTTCCATGGGAAACCCTAGTATTTAAGTTTGATTCATTTTGTTTGATTCTTCACATGGTAGAAATATTAATTACATGTTATGATGGGTGTTCCTATATAGAAGTACAATGAATTGGGTAATTTTTAGTCTAATGAGATATCATGATGGGACAGGGAGTGAACTTGATTTAATTATGGGACTATGTTCACCTCATGCAATAGTCTTAGTAGTTTTCCTCAACTCATTCTTATGTAATATAGTGTGTTGTCTCAACATTACTATGATTACATGATTATATTTCCCCATGACCTGCATTTTATGCTATATGTTTTTATTCACGGCCTCATTAATTTTTATTTCATCATGTCATGCCTTCTAACCCATATTTTTTTTCATTAATCCTTTGTTTACACACTTTCTGGGTTTTTATCTCATCTATTTTGTTCATGTATTCCCTAGGTTATCCTATAATGATATAGGATATTAGTGGAATATAGGCGATATTTATGGATGATTAAAATAAATATGTTTAATTTTAATTAAATGCTTTCTTTTTTTTGTACATAATAATAGAAAGAAACCAGAATTACAATCAATGTCTTACAATTTGATGGCCAATTTTTCTTAAAATCATAAATAATATGTTTAAAAAGATATGAATTCTATAGTTTGGGATCCTGGATTGTGATTGTTGCTATTATTATTTATTGAATTTGACTTGACATGGGAGATGAGAACTAACCATATACTCTCCTATAAGAGAATGATATTTTATTTATTTATTATTCTATCAGATTAATCCTACTTTATATAATAACTACTATATATTGAATTTTTTGTGTTTATGGATTATATTTTTCATTCTTGGTTTGATTTTATTTTGCATTTCCCAGGTTATATGTTCACTATTGATTTTGTTTGTTATTATCTTCCACCTCTATTCAGTCATTTATGATTATTTTATTTTTATTACTAAGACGGATGTAATAGTTTACCCACTATACCACCATTAGACCATCACTACTATTTTAAAACCTCTAATATATGGGGAGGTGTATTTAATGCCTTGACTCCAACCAGACAGGTTACTATTTATGGAGTGAACCAGATTATGATGGGGAAGGTATGATTTGAGTAGACTTTGTTCTTATCAACATACCCATATACACTAGAGTGAAGGTAATGGATTTAGTGGTAAATAACTTTGGGGTGGTGTGAAGGATTTGTTTGGGGTAGGGATTGGTGTTCATAGAGAAGAGTCTTCACATACTACTTTTCAAAGGATGGAACAATGTTCCCGAACTTTGAGGCACACACATTTATAGTCCACGTCTCAAGGGTAAGTTCTCATAGATTCATGTAGGGGGTCTAATCTGTTAGGATACTGACATTACTACACCGAAAAAGGATGTGGTCACAAAGAATAGGGTTTCATGTCCTAGTAAGTATTACATCTATGCTAGTTTGGTGATAGGGATAGACCTCCATGTTAGGGGTCGTAAAGTGATTAAGGGATCCCCGTTGGTTTATAAGGAAACTAATATGGAGGGTGTTTTGGTAGATGTTCTTGTAGTGTATCCCGAGAAACCAAAGGTGGATGATGTTATGATCCCCTACCACCACCGCTATAAATTTTAGTAGTCCCTCATAAGATTCATGGTGTTAATGGTTAGTATTATGGGTAGATATTGGTAATAGAGGGCTTTAAGGACCAAGTTCCCAACCAATTTTTATGTATAATCTAGGTATTCACTATGTTGGGATCCATACATACCAACAACAATAAGATCAATTATCTTTTTACTATATATCTAGTATGATAGATATAAAAACTAATATAACCATTAACATAACTGATGTGGTGGGAAACTCATACGAGAAGGTATCACATATAGTACAGACCTAAACCATGTTTTCTGGAGTTGGTGCATTATTTTAATACATTGGAATATAATCAGGGAATATGAATTCCAAACGACCGAGAAGTTTAGTATCTTTGGAAACAAGTTATATAAAAAAGTTCAAAATTACAACTTGAAACAGAAAACAATTTAGAAACTCCTTAAAAAATATCCATAACTCCAAGATTATTTCAACATGTCATTCATAATATTCCACTTCATGTCCTAATAAAATTAATCCTAAGAAATGGAGAGCTCAAATACTCTATTCAGGTAATAAATAAAAATAAAGATATCATAAACATATACATTAAGTTTGCGGAATACCTAAAAATCACAATCCTTTAAAAATGATCTTGAACACTTTATGGTGGGAACAAGAGTTGAAAAAAAATTCCATAATAAATCATAATAATTATTTTATATTAGTATGAAATCTCAAGAAATTTCAATTAATAGTTTCATAACTATGTAATTAATAATTGTGAATATCATAAACATACCGTTAAGGCCTCAAGCCAAGACAATAAATAATCATTTTGTAAAGGTCTTGTGCCAAGACCATATTTTATCTCATTAGACCTATTTAAAAATCGAGGTGTTATAGCATACCCCATCTGTTACTTATTAAGGCCAATTAATTCCTTATATTAATGGTGATAAACATAAATAACATATACATTCATATTGAAATAATCATATGGAATGTGAACAACTTTCCTTGAATATTAAGCACAAATAGTAACCATTCATAGTAAATTGGTGAATGGTTTTAATATAGTACATCCATAGTCAAACTAATGATAAAATATTTCATTAAATATTGTATATAATATAATATATATTAATTAACATGAGTGCTTGAAATAGATGATGATACTCTTATAAAATCAGTGAGTAATTATGGAGATAAATACAATCTTGCTTTGAAAAGAAGAGTTCTTTTGGAAAAGTATTTATATAAAACCAAAAGTGTTGTAGGATAGTAATTTAATAATAAAAATAGAGATTTTAAAAAGATAATGGTTTCTAATAATGTTTTATAGTGTTTCCTTGAATATAGGTAAGAATTTGAGAAATTCCCTTGAATCAGGTATCCATTTCTGGAAGAATTTTTTAAAGTAACTTTAAAACGTATAAATCCCTATAAAATAAAAAAATGATTCTGGTAGGTTAAAATATATATAACACTCACACATAATTTATGAGGAGTACATAATAATTCATAAAAATTTCATTGAGGGAAGAAAACAATAAAAGTAACCTGAATGAAAATGGAGGTCAAGGTGGGGAACCCTTACCTTATGTTCGAAGGTGTTCCTCACAAGATATTAATTACCACAATAATCAAATTTAGGTTCAAAATTAATGAATCTAGAAACATATATACTTTTAATTTAATTATTATAACCTTATTAGGTTCATTAATGGATTTTTTATGGGTTAATTGATTCAATTTCATTATTCGGTACTATTTTCATCCTTGGTTTTCAGGATCGATTTACTTACATTCATCTACCGATAAACATGTGCGACGAGAATGGTTTTCCAGAATAGAATTTGTATGTAATTATATAAAAACAATAATATTACCTGGTAATGTAATTTGTTTGATTATTGTGATTGAGGATGAATAATTATTTAAACGTTAATGACAATTGTTTGGGATAATTGGCGGCTCTTGATCACAACATCCTCATTTAGATTTATAAATTAATATCACTTGTAAAAAAGGATTAAAAAACATTAAATAAGATATAATAAATATATTATAGTTTGGGTCAACAATCCAAATGGTTTCAGGGCCAGAATTGAATATGGTAAGATAAATTGAAAACTTTTCATCCTTGAATGTGATAAATTAACACATCTTGGATGATGTTTTCATTTCTTGTATAAAAGTATGATAAAGGAGAGGTCATGAAAAATTTTATATTTATCATAAAAATATTGAATTACATGTAAGGTACTAGTGTCATCACAGAATTTTTAGTAAAGGATGTGTGTAATGAAAAATAAAACAGAGGATCTTGAAATAAAAAAAATGAAAAGTGGAATTTACCTATTGAGGTTATCTTCCTTGAGAGCCTCTTTAGGGGAGAGGATTTTGTATTTTTATGAGACAGAGGGATGAATGTTGTCGAGGAAGAGATTAATAGGGTATCATATCATAATTTAGACAATTCAGAAGGCTTGATAGGAGTGAAGAGAAGATGTAGTGAGGGGGGTATAATGGATGAGAGGAGTGAATTTTGAATTTTTAAACCAATATTTAATTATTTTGATCAAGAAAAGAAATAGTGATTGATTAATGTGACCTAAATTGATAATAACATCATGTGAGTTCGAATATATTGAGCTCACATCATCCTTACATAACTTATGACCCAATAACTCATGTATTTACCATTCATTATAAATTATCATGTTTTACTATTCACATAGAATTCACGTTTGTTAGAAAAATCCACAAAATTCACCCAAACCATTTTATGACCTATAAACCTAAACAATTAACTCTATTTTTTGAAAATAATTTTCTAAATATTATTAATTAAATTTTCAAATAAAATGATCATTTATTCAAAAAATAACAATTTTAAAACTATAATTCGTTTTATATTGCATTCGAAAATTAATCAAGATCTCATTATCTTATAATATTCATAAAATAAAATAATAATATCATTTAATATTCATAAGGGTCATATTAGTATTTTTATTAATATTCATAAGGTTATGTTACTATTCACCCAAAATTACGTTTCACTTATCAGACTCTAAATATCTTACTGAATGGTACTTTATATGTTTAGCTTTTTGAAATTCAAATCACAAAGGTGGTAAAATTATGTTTACTAGCTAGGTTATAACAAAGTGGTGCTTTGTAGAGACATAGTGTTTCATGAATTCAATATAAATTTTTTTTCAAATTCAGGGGGTGTTACATTCTCCCCTCTTTACAAAAATTGTTTCCTCAAAATTCATAGTAGATTACCTCATAAAAATATTTTGGTAGGTATTTATAATAAGCTCCATAGGATCCCTTGTTTCCACTTCAATTTTATGATTTTTCCAAATTATCTTTACCAGTAAAGACTTTAGAATCCTCAACACCTATTCCTTAGTGTCTAGAAACTGGATTTTCTCTTTAGAGGAAGATAGTTCAGATCCAAATTATATTCTATCAGAAGTGAGGACATGCTTTGGTTCGGGCATGTACTTCCTCAACAATGAGACATAGAACACAATGTGTACTTTATGTAGGCTAGGTGGCATATCTAAATGATATTAAATAGCTCCAATTCTCTCCCTAAATTCCAAAGGTCCTATTTATATGGGGAATAGTTTCCCTTTATTCCAAAATAAGATAACACCCTTCAATAGAGATACCATTAAGAAAACATGATCTCCCACATGAAATTCAAAATCCTTCCTCCAATTATCAGGATAACTCATTTTCCTACATTTAGCTTCTCTGATATGGGTTGTAATAGTCTTTAACTTTACTATTTTTTCCTCCACATGATCTAGGACCACAAGCTTCCTTTTTTCAACTTCATCCCAACAAGTACGAGTAAGACATCTCTTTCCATATAGTGCTTCATATGGTGCCATTTGAATACTAGAATGGAAACTATTAATGTAAGAGAACTCTACCAAGGTTAAATACTAATATCACATACCTTGAAAGTCGAGCAAGCATGATCTCAACATATATTCTAATATTTGTATCATCCTTTCTGATTTCCCATCAGTTTGAGGATGATAATAATCACTCAAACGAATATCACCATCCAAATATTTCTGAATACTTTTCCAAAATTTCTATGTAAATCAAGGGTCGCAACTAGATACTATTAAAAGAGGTGATCTTTGAAGTCGTAAAAATTCATTGATATTGAGTCGTTCAAGATGATATAGTGGAAAATTCTCCCTTATAGAGAGGAAATGTGCATTTTTTTAAGTCGGTCCATAATTACCCATGTATCATAATTCTTCCATGGAGTTTTTGGTAATATAGTGACAAAATACCTAGTTATGTCATCCCATTTCCATGAAGAAATAATTAGAGGTTCCATGTATCCTCCTGAATTTTGACAATAATCCTTTACTTGCTAACAGACTAGACATATTGATAAATAAATAGCAATTTCCAACTTTATGTTTTCCCCCAAATAATATTACTTAAATTAACTATAAATCTTAGTGATACCAAGATGTATAGAGAAATTCGAATAGTGGGAATCATCCAATAACTCCCTTTTCAGATTAGGTATACCTGGAACACAGATCCTTTACCAAAATTTCATAATTTCATCATCACACACAGAGTCAGACAACATCCCATCATTCAGACCATTAATTTTAATTTTAATATTCTCAACATTAGACTAAGAAGTTTTAATCCTTTCCAATATGGATGGTTGGAAAACAAGTTTATAAAATATTGTTGTTTCACCTTCTTTGATAATTCCAATGTCCATATATGTTATATCCATGAATACATGATCCCTTTCAATCCTCATTTTGTTTAAAACTAGGGGATCATTCCTGCTCAATGCATCAACTACCTTATTTTCCTTTCCTTGTTGCTAGTATATATAACAATCATAATCTTTGAGTGCTTTGAGCCATCACCTTTTCCTCATGTTGAGTACATTATTTAAGAATATATACTTCAGAAACTTTTGATCCATATATATCTCACATCATTCACCAAATAGTTTTTCCTCCATATTTTTAGAGAAAAAGATCACAACAGCTAACTCAAGATCATGAGTAGGATAGTTTTTTTTAAAATTTTAATTACCTTGAGGAATAAGTAATAAATCTATCATTATTCATAAGGAAACAACCAAGTCCTTTCATTAATTAATCATTATAAATCAGAAATCCATCATTCCCCGATGGTAGAGTTAGGATCGGAGAATTTACTAATCTCCTCTTCAATTCCTTGAAATAGTCCACACATTCTTATATCAATTTGAACATAAGGCCTTTTTTATAATTTTTTCATTGGGTTGGCTAAATGGGAGAATTTTTTATCAAAATTCTGATAATAACCTGCAAAACCAATAAAACTACATACCTCAGTTGTGTTCCTTAGAGTTCACCATTATTGAAAAGCCTTTTTCATTATAGGATCAATATATATTACATCCTTATAGGTAATGTGAAAAATAATGGTAACTTATTAAATCCAAAATTCTAACTTTTTAAACATCCCATATAACTCATTTCTTATAAGATTCTTCAGAATAGTGTGCAAGTGATTTTCATGATCTTCATATATTTTTGATTATACCATGATATCTTTAATAAATACCACCACTAATTCATCATGATATTCCTTGAAAACCCTATTCATCATATCAATTATGAAAATGGGTGAATTAAACAGTCCAAAAGGCATTACTATAAACTCGTAATGCCCATACCTAGTTCAAAATTCAGTCCTTAGAATAAATTCCTTCCTCACACTCAACTGATGATATCCAGATTAAAGATTAATATTGGAAAAATATTGGGCTCCCTGAAGTTGATCAAATAAATCATCAATGTGTCGTAGGGGATACTTGTTTTTTATTGTTAGAGGATTGATCTCCATGTATTCAATGCACAATCTCAAATATTTTTCATTATTCTTAATGAAAACAAAAGGGGCTCCCCTTGGAGATACACTTGGGTGAATAAATCATTTATTACCCGGTTCCTATAATTGTTTAATAAATTATACTAATTAAATAGTATAAATTCAATAAGGGGCCTTTGATATGGGCCTTGAATAATTAAATAAGTCAATGGAAAACACAATTTTCCACTCTGGAGGATGTCCAAGTAATTTCGCCAGAAATAAATCAACATATTATTTCACAATAGGTACATCATATATTTTAACATTCCTTTCCTCATGCATTGTTATTGCATTCCATTTCACCCCAGTAATTTAATTTAGTAGAGATATTGGGGGTTGATCTAAATGAGAATCAGATGGTGATGATCCATCTCTAAATATAATAGATCCCATATTGTACTGAAAAATTGTAGCCTACTTATTCTTACAATAAAATATTAGAATCATGGTTCAAAAACTAATCTATATCGAGGATTATATCAAATTCAATCATGGGTATGATAAAAAATTTAGCAAATCAACCATGTTCACATTACATAATGGGGATATCCTGACTCAATATTATTTCAATGATACTTCCTTTAAAATTTCTGAATGAAAACTCCCTTATTAAATCTATTTATAGATATATAATTTTCATGGAAAACAAAGAATGTATAAAATAATATGAGGATCCGGAATCAAATAAAGAATTGGATAAGTTTGAGGAAACCATTAATGTACCTTCTAACACATTGTAAGAAACTTTAACCACTATATTTGTGACCATATAATCATGGAATTAATCCCTTGTCCTTCTATGGGGATCATTTACTTGATATAAAGGAAAATAATTTTCATAATTTCCCATATCTTTACAATTGTATCATTGAACAATGGTAGCTTCTCTATTCCCCTTAAATTCCTAGGATAGGTGGCCTTTTTATCCACACTGGTAACAAACACCCATACCCTTTAAGAAATTAGTAGGGTGTCTCTTCCCACAATTATCACAATGTGGATGGTCAAATCTTCACTTATTCCCCATTTCCTTATTTACTTTTCTATAGCTTTCATCTTTCCTCTTCATCTATTGATTTTCCCATAAAATCATAATACTTAGAGAATTATTTTTCCATCTTGATAACACTTGAGACTATATCTCCATATGATGAGAAAATTTGGGAGATTAGAGCCCTTCAGAGAAATTTTTTAAAACTGTAAATAAATTAATAAATACTGCTCCATGGATTACATATTTAGTCTGTAGCATGTCTTTCTATACTTGTGAGGTTAGCTTCATCCTTTTCAACACTATCATCTTCTTTTAATCATAGATTCAAAAACTACCTTTCCATATATCCTTTCTATTCACGAGGGAAGTAATTTTATGAGAATATTTCCATAAAATTTATCCAACCAATTTATTATATTTTGTCCTCCTATGTTTTTTATTAAAGACCTTAACTGATCTGCATCTCCTGATAGACGATAAAACACAATGAAAACAATCCCTATTTAGTTACATCTCAATGAGAGAAATATCTTATCTAATGAATTTATCCACTACTCTGCTATGGATGTGTTTGTAGTACCATTAAATGATTGAGATTTTTTCCCATAAATAAGTCTTACATATCTCTCATATGTTGTGGATTTGAATGCTCCATATAGGTAAGGTTATTATTCACAACCCGAGTCATCTATCCCAGTATAGTTATAAGTTTCTGGACACTAGTTACAACACCAGATCCAACATCATTATCTTGAATCAGACGGAAATACCTACATGGGACACGTGAGTTCATGTGGTGTGAATTACATCCACTATACACCATTTCTAAATAATTTCATAATCTTAATTCGGTTATGAATCATAATGT
The DNA here is from genome assembly GCA_963277665.1 of Viscum album. Lineage (NCBI taxonomy): Eukaryota > Viridiplantae > Streptophyta > Magnoliopsida > Santalales > Viscaceae > Viscum > Viscum album. Next base: position 1,123,187,061 of record OY728120.1, read on the forward strand.
ATAATCTCAACGTAGAAAAATAATTATCATAAATTGAAATTTTATACATAGCTAATCACAAAATCATAAACATGGTTTCTTTTAGAAAAAAATTATATTTAAATCCTTTATAATGTATTGTAAAAAAAGTGAATTATCATAAGAATATACCCCAGGAGTATCAAACCAAGTGCACATTAAAGCCCATTTTCGTGTACAAGGATAACCTAGGTTAAGACTAAAACTCCTTATTGGTGTTTTCACTCCTTGGTACATCGTGCCAGAACTACGTCCACATGTAGTATCCAGACAGGGATGTATTTTCTATAAATATACACATAATCTATTCCTTCCCACAAATTGAGTATGTTCTGGTATGTTTATCCTCAAATAATATCTTAGGGGTTTGTTACCTAATATATTTTTTCTAAATCTAGTTTCTATGTTTTCTACTAAACATAATTTGATACCAACTATAAGTACCAGACCTCAATTTCCCAGATATGGGGCCTTATTTTATTACATTATCATATAAACAATTAATATTCATCATTAAGGATAGAGTAGTTTAGTGGATTGGGAAACAAGATACATACATAATTTCAACATTCCAACTTGAAACAATTTGTTTTAGAAACTCCTTTAACAACATCCATAACTCATAGGTTACTTCTTCATGTCATTCATAATATACCTCTTCATGTCTTAGGAAGATGGAACATAAGAAAGGGGTGATATCTAATTCTAAGTAAGGGTATGTAATAAAGTATAAGGTATCATAAACATAAACATTATGCATGGAAAATAACTCAAAACACACATGATGTTAAAAAATGACCTGAACACATTCTGTTAGGAATAAGATATGAATAAAAAATTTCATAATAAAGAATAATAATGGTTATTTTACTAGTCAAATGACCTCATGAACATTCAATTAATTGTTTCATAACAAGGGAATTCATAATACCAGACATCATAACCATACCGACAGGGCCTCCTTCCATGAAAAAAAATAATCATTTTGTCAAGGCCTTGTGCCAAGATTGTAATTTGTCTAATGAAACCTACTGATACATTGAGATGATATAGCGGGGCCATACATCACTTATTAATTCAAATTCATTCCTCATATTAATGGTTCTAAACATAAACAACATATACATTCATATTGAAACTAAAATATAAAATTTAAATAAATCCCCTTGAACATTATGCGTAAACACTAACCACTCATAGTAAATTGGTGATTGGTTTTAATATTGTAAATCCATAGTAATTATAATAATAAAACATTCAATTAAATATGGAATATTATATAATATCTAATAATAAACATGATTTTTTTAAATAGATTATGATACTCTTATAAAATCGTCGAGTAATTATTGAGATAAATACTCTTATAGTTTCAAAAGAAGTGTTTTGTTGGAAATGTGTGTTTATAAAACCATAATTAATGTAAGATAGTATTTTAATAATAAATTAATTGATTTATCAATGATAGTGGTTTATAAAAAATTATTATAGAGAACCATTTAATATAATTACGGATTTGAGAAATTTTCCTGAATCTGGCTTGTATTTGAGGACGAATTTTTTAAAGTTCCATTAAAAGGTGTAACTCCCCATAAAATAAAAAAGTATTATGGTTAGTTAAAATACATAAAATATCACACAGAACTTATAAGGAGTAAATAGTAGTACATAATAATTTCATTGATGTATGTGGACAAAAAAAGTCACCCGAATGAAAATGGAGGTCCTGGTGGGAAACCCTTTCCTTAAGTCTGAAGGTGCTCCTCACATGATCTTAATGACCTGAATAATAAAATACAGGTTCCTAAAATAATGATTCCCAAAACTCCTCTACATGAAACTGATTTTTTATATCCTTATTAGGTTCATTCGTGTATTTTCGATGGGTTAATAGATTCAATTTCATTGTTTGGGTGTGTTTTCTTCCATGGTTTTGATCATTAATTTACTTATATTCACGTACAAATAAACATGTTGAATGAGAATGGTTGTCCAGAAAATAAGTTATATGCTATTAGTGAACAATCATAATATTACATGGTCATAAAATTCATTTGGATATTGGGAGTGAAGATAAATCATTATATAAATATTTAATGACAATTTTATTGGATAATTGGCGGTTCTTGATCACAAAAAACTCATTTCTATTTATAAATTAATATAATATTTAAAATAATATTCAAGAACATTACATAACTTACAAAAAATATATTATAGTATAGTTTGAATGTCAAAATTATTAATGACCATAATTGAAGAAGACAATAAAAATTGAAAACTCATCGCCCTTGAATGTGATAAATTAATACATCTCCGAAAGTGTTTTCATTTTTAGTATAAATGATTGGGAAAGGGGAGATTATGAAAAATTACACCTTTATCATAACAAAAATCTAGTAAATTTATTGTACTGGAGTTATCACGACATTTTGATGAAAGGAGGTGAGGAAAGAAAAAAAAATTAAAGGAACTTAAAATAAAAGAAATGAAAAAGAGGAATTTACCTCTTGGAGTTATCTTCCATTACAGCCTCTTTAGGGGAGAGGTTTTGGCATTTTTAGGAGACCAAGGGTTGATAGACGTGGCGGAGGATCATGGGAGTATTTTTGAGAAAACAATTTACCAGAAAAATTGCTTGAGATGAGTGAATATAAGAGGGAGTGAGCTGGGGAGAATAGTGGAGAGGAGTAGTGAATTGTAAATATTTAAATCATTTTTAATTATTTTTCTCAAGAAAAGTAACAGTGTTTGATTCATGTTACCCAAAATAGTAATAAGTAAATGTGAATTATAACCTAGTGGGTTTAAATCAGACTTACATAACTTAGGAACCAATAAATCATGTATTTAGTGTTTATCATAAATTATCATATTTTACTATTAAAATAAAATTCATGTATTTTAGAAAAATCCAAAAAATTCACCCCAAACATTTTTTTAAATGTATAATTAAAAAATAAACTCCATTTTTTAAAATTAATTTTATTAACATTATTAATTTAATTTTTAAATAAATTCATATTTTATTTCAAAATTAAAAATTTTGAATCTATAACTAATTTTATATCACATTAAAAAATTAATCAAGATCTTATTATCATATAATCTTATGAAAATAAAATAAAAATACAATTTACTATTCCTAAGGGTCATATTACTATTCATGATACTCTTTATAAGGGTATGTTACTATTAACCCAAAATTATGTTTGTCTTATCAGACTCTAAATATCCCACTGAATTCAACTATGTATATCAGTTTTTCAAAATTAAAATCACAGAGGTGGTAAATTTATGTTTCCTAGCTTGGTTATTAAATAGTGGTGTTTTTTTGAGATTCAGTGCTTCATGAATTCAATATTAAATTGATTTTCAAAATCTGTGGTGTTGCAAATAGTCAGACACCCCCACTAAAGCTGTATGTATTCCCTTAGAGGGTGGATGGTTTCTTAGAACTTCATCATATCTATACTAAACCCTTATAATTTCATCCTTGGTTTGAAATGGTTATCATTATTTTATACCAGTATATATTTCTATCATTAGAGGGTGGAATAATGTTAAAATGATATATTTAGGTCCTCCTTCACGAGAGAGTCAGATCATTAGTTAGGGTGAGTGGAACCTATATGTTTGAATTTTTATATAATCACCAATCAATTAGAGATCATTTATTTTTGTGTTCTTTATGTTTTATAGGATCAAATATTATTGTTGGAGAACATAGATGTTTTTCCATAAGATATTCTATGATTTCCCCCTCATTGGGTGATACATTTTTATATTGACGTGCACTTGAGAAAAAAATGATATCATTCATATACTATTAGATGGACTCAAGAGATTTTAAGAAGCTAAAGGTGTAGCAATGTGGACTTCTGGATAATGTTTTTACGTTTCCCAGTGCATACCCATAAGAAACTCTAGTGGTTATCACCAAGAAGGTGAATTTGAGCTTGAGCGATTCTATTGAATATCACATTCCCAACTAGGTGATAGTCAAAGGAAAAATACACTATTTAAAGGATCAGTGACCGCTTTGAAAAATTAAATGGAGTCAGATGGTTATAAAATATCGACTCTAGGTCCACCTATCACTAACAACAAGTTCACTAGGACGATATCATAAAATAACATTTATGTGAAACTATAATCACAATGAGTTCCTAATGATAATATTTTTGTAAAAAACTCTCCAAATATGTTATTAAAAATTATAAACCTTATATTTTTACTATTCTAGGACTGGTTCAAGGCATTCGTAATAGATGACATCATCATTTACATGATAATAGAGGATAATAATGTATGGAATTGGAGGATTATTCTAGACCAACTTTGGTGGAAATGAATTTACATTAAACTATAAAAGTGTAAATTATATATATGGGAAGTCTATTTATTTGGGTATACCATCTTTTAGGATAAGTAAAAATTGATCCTATGAAAAAAACAATGTTTTTCTCACTTGGGGGTCACTTAATATTGTGTGGGAGGTGCAAAAATTCCTTAGATTAGAGATAAATTACTAGATGTTGGTATTTTACTTCTCTAGGAATTTATATCCCATGTATACCCTCATGAGAAAGGGGTAACACTTCATATAATCCAATATATATATGTATAATTTTAGGATCTAGAGGGAAGATTGATTTTTTTTACAACTACAAATGAAAGGATTTGAGTTAATTTGAGTTCTATGAAATCTATAAAAATGTATTAGATATTTTTTTATGTTGAGGTAGGAGATGATTTCATATTGGTCAAGGAATCGCTGACCTCACGGGAAATATTTTTACAAAAAAAACCGAGATTTCAATGTGGTATTGGTTTCCCTATAGATTAGGAGGGACTCACTTCTTGGGATATAATTCATGTTCTACATAGATCATAAGAGTTTCTGGTATATATTGTTTCTATGATATAAAAATTTCAAGAAGTGAATGCGGATATAATTAGTTTAGTGTTTTGAGTTTTAAATTGTATATACTCATTGAATGGGTAATTTTGTAGTTTCATTGGATAGAATGAAAAAACCATTCTTAGTTGATAGAGGAGCCATAACAGTAACAACCATGAAGTGGTTGTACATGGTGGATGAGTGGGGAAATTCTTACCTATGATTGATGGTGTTGGATCCACACTTCTTCATCTAGTGAGGGAGGAAAAACATATATAAATCAATTGTAAGATCCTATATGACTATATTTTTTTAGCTTACACACTTGATATATTTTTTTGAAGTTGGGGAAGACAACGTCCTCTTCTAGAAGAAGATATATGTTTTAGGCATTTTATTCCAGGATCTTTTTGGGAAGCCTCAAACTTCCCCTTAGTGGTATATTTTATTGGGACGGATATTTATTAGCAACTCAAGCATCAGTATTTATGGATGGGTATAAAGAATATTATAATATCATTTATTCTATGACATTTTATCTTCTAATGGGTGAAGGGAAGGAATTAAGTTCTAATGGCTTTGTACTAACACCATGAGGTTTTATAATATATATGGTATGATATATTGATGGATATCATACATTTGATGGATGGTCAAAATTCAATCTGGGTGATTATTGAATGGTTGCCTAAGGAAACCCTCTTCCTTCATATTCAAAATCAGAGCTCTATAAAAATCTAGGTATGTTAGTATATAGATTATATAATTCAATTTTATCAATTAAATTCCATAATAATTTCCTAATAAGATTAATGATTCACACCCTAAAAATAGTAGTGTTTTTATGAGGATTTAGGAACTCAGTTTTACATGAGTTTAGTCTTTCTCCCTCATATAGATATCCAAATTGTGGGGATCATTTAGGTTCTTGAGGTCATGTTGTGTAATTATGTGCATTATTTATGTAGTATTTGAGCTAATAACCTACCTTTAATAGATTTTTGATACAATAAAACTTGTTACTCATCAATTGGAATGACACTATTTGAATCATGTGTAGGTGACCTTGTGGGAAACCTCTTTACTATATGGGAACTGCTAAGTCATCACCTTTGGGTGCTAATATGTTGTGTTCGATGATGATTTAGGTGTAGGTGACCCAAGAGTACATAAAGATAACTCAATGTTTACATAATTCTTATTAAAATTGATGATAGGGACCCTTAACTTTTTATGAGTTAGAATACGTTTACCTAAAGGCATCAAAATGATGCAGTCGAGGAGGAACGATCGGGGGAAAATGATCTTCTTAATGTTTATTGGTATATTCCAAATACTAGAAAGGGTATGAGAGGTTTTTTATCCCATTGAGTGACTCTCAAAGTTTAGATGGGTGAACAGATATTTTATGTGTCCCCACATAAAAAATATATGGTTGACCCATAAAGAATTATTTAATATAGTAATATACATATTGATGATGACACCACCTTCATGGATTATCTAGTGGCGATTATGGACCAGCTAGATAGGACCCTTCAGGGGTGAAGGATACCATCAGTGTGTTTTAAATGATAGCATTGGAATATTTGAGAGATATAATTGAAATTTCAAAATCATATGTGTTCTCATTACCCTCATACCTTTGAGTGATTTGTGATTTCAAATACAAAAAATCATGAATACTAAAAGGATTTAGGAACTAATTTTTCCCCATTTAACTCCTTTAAATATATTTTTTGATATTTAATTTCATAGAATCATAGTCATTTAACCCTTACTATATTGTGGTATTTCGATAATAATTTAATATCTTTAATATATTTTTTATCACTCTTTCATGAATGAAATAAATATTTATTATCTCTTAATTTTAATTATGAACATGAAAAATATGACCACATTTTGATTTGAGACATAACATTTTCCCTATGGGTGTTATAATTGATTTTTAGGTTGTAGAAAACCTTGACATTAAAATATGAATAACTTGTTTAATATTTTATATGAAATTCAATAACAATGTTAGTATATAATGGAAGACCCTAAGACATTATGATATATTTATTTTAAAAAAACCTAGTCATTTTAATAGACTGCAATGCACGCAGCCCCGTGTTTAAAGAAAAAATAAATATTATTTTACTAAACATGATCATTATAACCTTGAAATTAAGTTAGAGGGTAAAAATAAGACTAATCAATTTATGAAACTATATGGTTTACACATTTTCATTTGTTATCTAGTGATTATAAATAAAAAAACATTTGAAATAAAAAATAAATGTTTCCTGAAAAACTATATTTTTTTAAAAGTCATTTCATCACATTTTCTCACCAACTTTATAATTAAATTTTATCACTTTTATAAAATTTATTTGAAAAAATTAAAATCATTCATTAAATTAGCATGTAAAACTTTTCTTTGGGTGAGTTAAAGGTATTTCTATGAAAATAATCTTTTTTTAATTAATAAAGGAAAATACATATTTTTTGTTAAAAATGCATTTTCATTTAAAAAAAATTTCACCATTTTCTTAAAAAAAATATTTAAAATAAAATTTCATTATATTTTAATATAATGATTAATATTTAGTTTATTTGAATCAATTTTATGATCATTTTAAAAAAAATTAAATTTTTTAATGTTTTTCTTTATAAAAACCATTTTTCGATACATCTATGAGATTAATTTTTAATTTAATTCTACCACTTATATGAATTTAGTTTTGAAATATGGATTAAATTTTTTAATAAAAATTATTAATGTTATTTAATATGGTAAACTTAATTTTATACCACAATGAATAGTGAAAATAATAGAAATTAATTACTGTTTTTAATGTGAAAACAAATTTGTCGGGGGATAAACAAAAACGATAAGGGTTAAAGATGAGATAAAAATTTCCAAAACCACTTTTATGGATATATTTATACCTTATATAATTTGAGGATCTATGATGGAACATTTTATAGCCTTATGGTTTGTAAAAAATGTGGGTACAATCTGTTATTTTTTAAAACATCATGTGTGACCTCTCCCCCACTTACAAAAGGACACTCCCTCCCTTCACATATTAACATATATAAATCCATATAGATCAACCAAAACATACAAAAATATATCTCCAAAATAAATATACATATCACAGAGCTAATAGGATTCCAAAAAAAAACAACCCTTAGGTTTTTAAAAGGATATCCACTGGTTGGTTTTCAAGAAAAATAAATTGAAATTAACATAGTTATTTTGTCTTCATTATTTTTTCCACCATAAATTATGTCATAAAACGTAAAATATATTTACACCAGAATAATATATATAATATTATTTAATTTTTTATTTAATAATATTTACCCATCTCCTTCCGCATCAAATGTGAAATGATAATGTTGACCGTGTGTATGGTGGACAACTATCTCGTGAACCGATGTAACTCGTTTTACATCAACACATATCCAGACGGATAATAATAATTTACTATGTGTAGATATATAAAATTTATGTTAAAATTATAATTATTTTATTATATTATCAGATAAACATTATTACTTTTCATTCTATTTAAAATATGATAATTCCCTGCATGTTTTTGACAAACTACCGCCACGGGAAACGATGTGATTCATTTTTTAACTTATGGTTTAAATGGAAAGTAATAAGTATATATTTAATGAGTATATCAGATATATAATGAATTCTATTTTTTCTATAAAATTAATCTACCATATAATTCTTTACCCTTTCACTCATTATGTGAATGATATCATCGCTAGTGCGTACGTATGACCTACCCTATCCACAAAGTGATCCGATTCATTTTCCATGAGAATATTTCTAGATTGATTAAAAAATTCAATCCAATTAATAAATATGATATTTATATCGTTTATATAATTATTAGTATGATGTATCTATATAATAATAATAATAATAACTAGAACTTTCATGACGGAACTCACATGAGAGAATAAGGCAATTAACATCGAAATCAATTAATACAATAAAATATTTTAAAAAATAGGTGGTAAACATTTATAATAGGATCACATATGATATTATAAATATTAAAATGGTTCTATTATAAATTAATAAAATCATTATCCCAATTATAAAGTAAGTTATAGAATGTTTAACTGAAATGGAGAATGTGGAAAGGGACTTCGTCTCAATTTCATTTCATTGAGGCATATTGTAATGTTATGTACCTAATATATTTCATATGGTGTATAAAATTTACATTTTACATTTTATATAATTATAAATTAATAACTCATTGTATTTTATGTTTTAATTTGAATTACTTAATCATAGGATATTTGAGTGAAAATTTACATAGTGGTAAAGAATTTTATAACTCAATTAAGTTTCATTAAGTCATAATACTTCTGCATTATCATTGAAATTATATGATTTTGTTTGTAATTAATGTTTTCAATATAAATTTGATACACATAGTCGATTGATCGGCTGATTCTCTCAATTACGTTATGATATCTGTGTGTCTATTTCACAATCTCATTTTAATTTGGATTTATTATGCTTAAATTTACATTTAATGAAATTTTATCATAATTTGATAATAAAAGACAAAAATTTTATTCTTTTATAGTTATTTATGTAATTTTCAAGGAATAATAACACTATTTTACACATGTAACCTAAAATTACAGAGAAATTATTTTTCAAAAATTTGAATTTATTTTTTTCTTCGGTTAAAAATCGTTTTTCTTCAAAAAAAATGTTTTCAATAAATGTTTTAAAAAATTATTTAAAATTTATAAGAAATATTTATTAAATAAATATTTACCCATTTATTAATATTTATAATTTTTAAAGGATTTTTCATGCCATTTTCCTAAAAGGGTTTACATGGATTTTACAAAAAATGTGAAAGAAGACTTTATTTTAACATGTATGAAAAAATCTAATTGACTACTGTGATAACCAATAAATGTTTTAATAATTGATTTTTTAGTTTAATAGGATATTTTAAAATAAAATTATTTTCAAAATTAGTTTTTTTTTCTTTTATTTTTTTTAAAAAATTCAATTTTAAAAGGATATCTTCCTCAATAATGTTTATAATGAAATTATTATGATATTTCTATTTATTAACAACATCAACAATTTACTATACTTTTGATCCACTGGGGATATGTTGCATTGTTACCATAATTAATATTTTTATGGATGGTTTATGATCATTTTGACCAAGAAAATTATTCATATTCACTTTATTTATTCCTTATTATAGTCATTAGCTTTCCCTGGAAATATTAAATTCCCTGTGATCATTTAACATTAAATTTATCCTAAATATACATATTATTTATCATGGATAATATTATTAACTAAACCATATATCAGTTCAACATATGGTGTTTTACATTGAAGGGTATTTGAATTACTATGGAATTATTGATAATTCATATTCTTTATTAAATATATATATTTATTGGAATTTTTTTTCTTTAATGAAATAGATTATTTGATATATGAGGAACGTTTTGGACATGTATTGATATATGGGGACATGCATTATATATTCCCTTAATGCATCAGTAGTCCCATGAGATGATTCAGTTGGCTAGCATTATTTAAATGAGGATTTGTATGTATACATGCCCGTATTATTAAACTTTCTTGTAAATGGTCATGAAAGTAGAGCTATAATGATACCTAAGATCATGGGGTCTTATAATTAATTATTTCCTTTAATTATAATTCATTTATTATTTTTATCGATGAATTTTTTGCATTGATATTATATCTGGATATATTTTATTCTCATATTACTGATTAAATTGGTGGTGCATTAAGTTATTTTCATTTCCATATTTTTTAAGACATATTTATTCATGATAGTAAATTTATTTAAATTGAACATGTGTTTAGTTATTTACCTTTAAATTTTTATTATGAAAATAAATTCCGGATAGATTTCTCTATACATGACTTTTACTTATCATTTTATATCACCCTTGTCATATTTATTTTCCCCAGGACATTAAGACAAATCCAATTACTGAGTTCTAGGATCCTGATTTTTAATTCATTAATATGACTATTTTTTTTATTACCATTGTAAAATGGGCGTCAAGTATTTATCTAGTTCACCAAGATATTGAAACTATTTAGTTATTTGGGAAGGAATTCCTTGTATTTTATTCCAATATAATAAAGTAGACACCGACTCTGGTCTGCTAGAGTCGGGATCATTACATGTTTTACCAGTGGAAGTTTAGTATAACATTTGGGAACTATAATAAGAGAAAAATATATTAGATAACCTAAACCTATGATTTATTATGAGGATAAGTATATAAGAGCATCCTAATGATTTTGGTATGGAAGAAATTTTGGGTTTTCAAAGAAATACATCCCTATCTAAATACAACAAGGAGATACGGTTATAGAAAATATGTAACTAGGGGTAATAACTATGAAAAAGTTTCATTGTCTTTGACATGAATGTTACCCAGTAAATGAAAATGGACCTTACTACACATAACTTATTAGATTAAAGGAGTTGAATATATGGTGATAATGAATTACCTAGGTTAAACCTAATATGTATTAGATTTAAAATTAGGTGTCATTATTTAAGAATTCCCTAACTTATTCCTAATTATTATTTGGTTTCTCACAATGATTATTATTTCTCACACTATGCTTTTTGGTTTTAGTTAGTGGATGGAACCCAAAACAATTGTGCTACAATGACTATGAAGGAAAAACGTGGTGATTATGATCAACCAAATGAAATGATGATTGGAGTGAAATATATCCGGATTATTCTTAATTCGTTATACAAAAATATGATTAACAACATATTCCTTAACCAAATATTTGACTCATCAATGAAAGGACTAATGGAGTTTGCAAATAGCTTGAGTATTGGAGAACACGGAGGATAGAGACCTGATTTTTTTTAATGTTAAAAAAGTGGAATGAGAAACCAAAGAACATTACTCAAAATAATGGGAAAATGATTTATGTTTGTATAATGAGGGAATAAAATATTTAATTATTAGGAAAAATGATGAGTATTATAGAAAATAATAAATATCATCATGTGTATAAATTTATAGTTTTTTGTCTAAAATGTTTAAAACCTTGGAATTATATATGCAAATTCTATCTTCAAAATTTTAACACATAGTGAAATTAGCAACCATGTTTAAATAAATTTATTGAAATATTTATTTATTGGTATTCAATAATTAAATTTTAGATGTATTTTAACTATTGATTTTTTAGTTATAAGACTTAGGAAACATCTAAGTATTAAGATAAATATTATAAGCATATATGTATTCAAAGAATTATTAGTTTTGGATAACATATTTGGTTTATGACTTTAAGTTTGATAATAAGTTCAATGTCTTGAACACCCATTTTAAAAATTTGTGTGGTAGGAATAAGAAATGATTAAGGATATTTTTGAAAAAAATTTATGGGAATATAATCCATTCGTTTTGTATATAAAATATTTATATGACAAAGAATGAATTTACATTTTTTGGACTTATGGACAATGTTATTTGTAACCTTTAGGGTTTATCTAATCACTAATATTGTAGTAATTATGGGTCATCAAAATTCACTACTGGAAAACTAACCTTTACCAACAGTTTGGAACCGTTGGTATAGGCCTCCAAACCGTTGGTATAGCCTATACCAACGGTTTGGAGAACCGTAGCCAAGTAAGCCGTTGGGATATGTCTATACCAACGGTTTTCCAAAAACCATTGGTATAGGTAATATGAAATCTATACCAATGGTAATGGAACCGTTGGTATATAAATTCCAAAAATAAAACATCCGCTGGGATTTGATCCCAGGACCCCTCGTTTTTAATTGAACGACTCAACCACTAACCTAACATGACTTTTGTGATCATAATTACATAAATATATAATGTATTCTCATAAATATTTTAAATTTTGATTTATATAATGTTCTTCGTACGAAGGTCCAATAAGAAATGAAAGTACCTATACCAATGGTTTTAACAACCGTTGGAATAGGTATTTGGTTGTGATTTTCATTCTGTGAAGGATGTTGAATTTTGGCCCACTTTTCCCAACGGTTTCGCCAAACTGTTGGGAAAAGTGGCATATTTGGGGACCTTTACCAACGGTTTGGACAAACCGTTGGGATAGGTCCACCTTTCCCAACGGTTTGTCCAAACCGTTGGGAAAAGTGTACAATTTGAGGGCCTTTCCCAACAGTGTGGACAAACCGTTGGGAAATGGGTCCAATTTGGGGGCCATTCCCAACGGTTTGGCCAAACCGTTGGGAAAGGGGACCTATACCAACGGTTTTTTCAAACCGTTGGTATAGAAGTGTTGGGAAAGATCTAATTTACAGTAGTGATTTGGGATCATTATTTAAGTTATATTACTATATTTTTGAAAATAAGACAACTCACATGTTGGGTGAAATTCTTTTTCATCCTAGGAATGCCATTGGGCTTGAACCCCCAACATAAGGATGATATGTTCTTGGAGACTACCACTGGCCTACATGATGGTCTAGTTAAAATATCATTATTTTTTACTTAAATTATTTTACATATAAATATTAAAGTTCAACTAGTGGTGTTACAATTGAGGTATAGATATTAATGTATTATATTTGATAACGTATGCTAATGAGAACAGTTTTGGAATATATTTCTACATAGATGGAAGGTATTTTCACTCTTTTAATGATTTTATGATCCATTAAAAGATAATTTTAGTGATTTAGAAAAAAAATTATTTTTTTATATTCTGTTTATGGAGTAAAAGATAGTGGAAAATGATCTATGCATATACAAATAATGAAATTGTTCTTGGGAAATATAATGATATCAAGAATGTATGTATCCTTGCGTTCAAAGAGGATATGGTTAAGTAATTACTTCTCTATATGAAAAAGGATCCTGAAACAAAAAATTTATTCTATTACCGTATTATTAGATGAATCAAATGGTGTTTTAAATAATCATAGATTTTCGGTTTTGAGATACTTAACATTCCATTGATCCTTAACATTCTGGAGATCAAGGATCTCTTTCACCATCTATAATTATTTACAAATTTCATATATTACCATATCCTCACATTCAACAAATTTTATCCTACATGGAATCTAAGTATGTGTTATTCTTAATGAACATTATACTTTCAATTCTCTCTTATTAGGAGGATATTTTAGTAAAAAAAATTACAACAAGGTTTTACAAAAAAAATTACTTTCAAATTTCAGGCCCTTTATTACTGAGATTAGGACAAAATTATGAGGACATAATTTTTTAATGGGGTAGAATATAACATCCCATAATTTTAAAAGAGGAACATTATATTTGATAGAATATAAAAAATGAAACAAAAATATTAGAACAGAATATAAAATCCCAAGAACTAAAAATTATTTTTACTAAATAAACCCAATCTATTTGATAGCTTGTGATGCACTTAACACTACGATAAAAAACAATACCGTATTAAAATATTATTATTTAAAATTCTTCCAGTATAACATAGACATTATGTTAGAGGGTATGAATAATATTAAATATTTTATGAAGATAGATGTTATAATAATTTTTTTGGTTATATATTATTTTCTAAATAATAATAATAATCATTTGAAATAAATAGAAATGTCGTTTAAAAAATCTATATTTTTCTAAAAGTGGGTTCGTCGCATTTTTAATACCTATTTTAAAATTAATTTTTGATAATATTATAAAATAGATTTGAAAAAATGAAAATATTTTTTTAAATTTTCAAGTAAGTTCTATCTTATTGTGATTTTATTATAATTATCTTAAACAGATACGTTTTTTTAAGAATAGTGGAAAATTACTAAAATCTGTTAAAAATGACTTTTCTTTGAAAGAATTTATGACTCCCATTTTGTTAAAAAATAATTTTAAATGAAAAATAAGTTACATTATATTATAATTAGTCTTATTGTTTAGTGTAATCAATTATATTATCAATTTTAATAAAAAAATATTTTTAAACTTTTGAAAGTGTTTCTTTGTAAAACCGTTTTTTAATGTTCCTCTGATTTTAATTTGGAATTGGATTCTTCTACTTATATGAATTTAATTTCAAAAAATTGATCTCATATCATAAATCTTCAAAATTTATATTATCTAATAATGTCAAATTAATTTTTGACCATAATGAATAGTGAAAATAATGAAAAACAATTACCCCAGTTAATGTGAGAATGGGTAGACCTGGAGTTGAAATTTGAAGATAAGCATTAAAAATGATCTAAAACATGTAAAAAAAAAAATTTCCATATTAAACCTTAAAAGATATATTATTCAATAATATCCCATTTTAAATCAATTTGGTGTTCGAAAAACATGGGTACATTTTATTCTTTTCATAAATTCCACGAGCTTCCTCTCCCCTACATATAAAATTCAACTCCATCCATTCACTTAATCACACATATCTAGCAATTTTTCTCGACCAAAACCTACCAAAATATCTACCCAAAATATTTATACACATTATAGATAATTTTTATACTCAAAATAACATTCCTATAGTCTTTATGAGGATATCAATAAGAGGATTCTTTGCGAGAAGGTAATTATCTTAATGAAACTATTTCATTTTATTTATTCTCTTCCTGCAGGAATTTTTTCATAAAACATAAAATATAAAAACATGAGTATTTACCATATAGTAATATTTTATTATTTTTATGGAATTTTAATTATCTGTCTCCCCCTTCATCATGTGGGAAATGATAATTTCGATCGTGTGTACGGTAGACTACCGCCTCACGAACTGATGTTACTCTTTTTCAATGAACACATAACAAGACTATATGAAATGATGTATTTAATGTGTATATATATATAATATTTTTGATATTATTATAAGTATTTTATCATAATATCACATATAGGTTTTTACTTTCCGTGTCATCTAAAAAACAATTACATCGCCCGTGTGTATGTTAGACTACTTCCTCCTGAAGTGATGATATTCATTTTTCACATACTAATTAGTTATAAATTAATAATGGTAAATTTAATGAATATATGTCATATATATGACATGATATGGAATCTTTAAAATTAATATATTGTCTTATTACTTACACTATTACTGATTAAGGTAATGATATCATTTCTTGTGTGAACATATGACCTACCGTCTCCACAGAGCAATGTGATTCATTTTCAATTTTCAACCATCAAGAATGATTCAGAAAATTTATATAATGAATAAATATTATTTTAAAAACATTATTATAATTATGGATATTATTTACCTATATATTATGCACAATAAGAATAACATTCATGAAAAAAATACACTTGAGAAGAAAAGGCAATTAATAACCAAAAATATGAATATAATGAAATATTATTATAAAATAGGCTGTAAAATGTAATAAGAGGATCATATGAAAAATTATAAATATGTATATGGTTCCATTATAAATTTATAATATAAATAAAACCATTATACATGATATTAAAGCATGTTAAACAAAAATTAAGTGTGTGGTAAGGTACTTCGTCTTAATTTCCATTCATTGAGGCATATTGTAACGTTATGCACCTAATTTATTTTATATGGCACATATACTTCCCATTTATAATTTTAAAAAAAATTAATTACTAATAATTTATCATATTTTGGTTTTTAATTATAATTATTTCATCCAATGAGTTTTTAATTAAATATCACCCATTGGTAAGTAATTTCATAACTCAATTTCCTTTCATTTGGTTGTATTTATTTTTCACCATTTTTTCATTATATGAGTATTTGTTTAATTAATTTTAAATATATTATATTTTATTTCCACGTTTTTATTTGGATTTAAATTTTATACACATAATTGTTATGTTTTTTAATTCTCACTACAATGTTATGATCATTGCGAAGGTTTATTTCACAGTCTCATTTTACTGTGGACTATTTATGTTTGAATGTTAGTTGAAGTAAATTATTTGACAAGAGGATAATAAAACAATTTAATTTTATTCTAATCTGGTTATTCATTATATTTTCATGTAATATTACCATTTTCTACTTTTAGAATATAAATTATTGTGTTTTTTTAAAGAAAATATGACTTTATTTATTTCTTCAGTCAAAAATTATTTTTCTTCATAAACCATGTAATACAAATGTTTTCAAAAATGTCTTCGGAACTCTAAAAATTATTTATTAAATAAATTTTTAACCATTAGTTCATTTTTACATTGAAATAAATCTTCATTTCTTTTCCAAACCATGCCCATTTTGATTTTACCAAAAATGTTAATGAAATAATTATTTAATGTGTACAACAAGTATGGAATTTACAATCATCTTGACAACTCAATGATTTAATGATTCATTTATATGTTTGAAATTTTATTTTCAAAGGAAATTATTTTAATAATATTTTTTTAAATTTTATTTTTAATAATATTTTTATTAAAAAAGGATATTTTTTTCAATAATGTATTAACTAACATTTTAATGTAATTTATATTCATCAACGATTTAAAAATTTTATTATACTTAACATCCAATTGAGATATCTTTTATTTAAATCCTCCATATTATTATTATGGACATTTTATGATCATTTTGACCATTAAAAGTATTTATATTAATATCCATGATCAATTTTTACCATCATTAATATTCGCTTAATGTATTCACATTCTTATGATCATCGGACATTACATTTTACCTAAATATAGGTATTATTTACCATGAAAATTATCATTCATTAAACCACATATCATTTCTACATATATTGTTTTAATTTGAATGTTATTTGATTGACTGTGTAAATATTTGTAATAAGTATTCTTTATTCAATAAAAATATTTGAGGTTAAGACATATTATTCATGAATTAAATTGATTATTTGATACATGGGAAATTATGTAGACATGCAGGGATAGGTGGTGTGATACCCTGACATTTAATTCATTTTTATTTATTTAATTCTTGGCCTTGAGTTTTCCAAACAAGATCCGAGCGGGGTCCCGGGTCAAAATTATTGGCGTTTAATTTTTTTACTGTATTTTAGACTTGTGTGTGGTCACCCCTTGTTTGGCGGTAGCAGCAACCAACCCTAGTGTCGTGCAATTTCTTATTATTATTATAATTATTTTATTATCATTATTCTATATATTATTATTATTATTATTATTTTATTTTCTATTTTAATGGTTAATAAATTTTATTAATATTATCATTATTATTGTTAATTTTATTATTATTATTATTATTTTGGTATTGTTATTAGTATTATTATTTTATTTCTATTTTTATTATTCTATTTCAGATTTTATTATTATTATGATTAGTATATTATAATAAAATTAGAAAAATAATCTAACAAAACCCTAATACTCGGCGGCACCCCCCCCCCTTTTCTTCATCCCCTGTCCACCGTCCTCCCGAGCAGCAGGCCGCCTTTGGCCCTCTCCGCACCGGCCGCACTCCAGGCCTCCCGTCCCCCCTTTGCTGTCCAGTGTTGCATGCCCCCATGTTGCGGCCTCCTCCTATTCGAGGTGAAACCCAGCACGCTGTACCCCCATCCCCCTTCGTCTCTCTGTTTGGTGCACCAGATCGTGGCTTCTGGACCTCCGGCTTCTAGCCTCCACCATCGCCCACTATCACTCTAGCAGACCGCCGCCCTACCCTCCCGGTTTCCCCACTCCGACCTCCTACACTCCGGCTGTCTCTAATTTGACCTCTAGGTCCTCAACCCTTCTTCACCTCCAGTGTCCTGCCTTCTCAACCTATGGCTAGGCCACGCTCCGGCCTCCTTGCTTGGCCAGCGGTGCATCTGACACCATCTTCGGCTGTCTCCCTCTCCAATGGGCATACTACTCCTCCACATGGGTTTGACTCTCATTTTCTAGGGGGTTTCCTTCAATTTAGAGAAAACCTAACACATCAGGTTTAATTTTCATGTTAATATCATTGTTTTAGGTTTGCAGTTGGTCCACCAGGGAGTGTTTACCTTCCGTCAGAGTTTTGGTCGCGTCCACACTTGATTCGAGGTAGGTGTTTTTGACCCATTCCATTCCGGAGAAATTAATTAATTTTTGTGTTGCTTCAATTATAATTTTTATTTTTTTTCAGCATTATAATAAGTCTAAATAGTCTATGTTGGTGTTTATAAATTTTTATAATTTATTACAAATTGATCTTGTGGTTTTTTGACATGCATAAGTTGTGTGAGATGTGTTTTCAAGTGGTTTTGGTGTCGTGTAAAATGGAAATGGGTTGTTTTTTGGAAAATGGTGGTTTTCTTAAAATGGTTAGGTCTGGGTAATTTGTGCAAATGGTTTCGTAAATTGTGCATTTGATGCAAATCTTACTATTATAATTATTTTTATTTTTGGAAGGGACTTCATGTGCTTTTGATTCCAAGAGGTTTTTGTGTTTTTAGTGGAAATCCTTGTGGTGCCACTAATAAGTACTTCATAAATTGTTTATATAAATTATTAAATTGTGAGATATTTAATATAATAATTATTTGGTTAATGGTTTCACCTAAATTATTGATTTGGCTGCTTTTTGATTGATTAGTTGGGTGTGAAGTTTAGTTTTTAAATGAACTACTTTTGTGATGTTTAATATATTTTCATGAATTTGTGTATTTAGTTTTCCCAATAATTTAAGTTGTGCGTTTTTCATCATGGTGTGTTGTGGGTGTGAATTTGATAAAACAATGTGTCCTTTGGATGAGTTTTTGGGTGTGTGGGTTATGGGTTACTCTTTGGAGATCATTTTAAAAATTTTAAAGTGGTTTATTAAATAGATCATACAATGCGAGTTATGTTTGGAATGTAGGTCGATGTGGTTATTTTGTGCTATTTGTTCATTTGGATTTTTTTAAATCTCTGTTTATGTATTTTAGTTATCTTTTAGTTGACATGCATTGGTAAGGTTTTTCCACGCTCAGGTGATCGTCAGCTTGCACGCACGCTTGCACAACCGTGCTAGGCACGTTACGTCGTTGTGTTTGGATAGTGAGCCGAGGAAGGTCCCCCACTTCAGTACCCTTTAAATTTTGAATTTATTAATTGTTTTATGTTTTTATTAATTTTAATAAATGAGAGATAATATGAGATAATTAATTTTTAAATGATTATTTGGTGTAAAAAAGAGACTTTTATTTTATAACGAACACTTGAAATATATTCTCGACGAACAGACACACTGTAGAGAAAGAATGGCCCTTTTTCTTTGAAAAATAATTCATAGAATTTCAAATGTAGTTTTTGTTTAAATGATAAATGATTTCTTCTGAAAAAAGAACAAGTGTTTTGAGTTTTTCTAATAAGTGAGGTTTTTCTTTAAAATTGGTGAACGTCCATTTGGAACTTTAATAAAATAAATTATTGTGGAAAACCCACTAATGGGTGATTTTTGGTGTACGTTGATTGCATGAGCTGTATGTGAGGTTTGAGCATCGTGACTGATTGATTTACATTGTGGACACACCCATTTTTATTGTATGTGTTGACATGGGAACCTATCATAGTTACTGAATCTTCTGAGAATGATTGCTGCACTAGTTTATATTACACACTGGCTAGTGGACCCATAGAAGGGGAATACTGAGTTATTGCTGCTATGGGATTTGGCCCCTCGGTTAGGCCATATAGGGCTATGCTGAGTGTTAGGGCGTTATGAAATCATCGAGTTTGGGCAAGCCATCAGGATGGGTCACATGTATGGTATTTTCTGGATTGTTCATGATCTCCTAGGTTCGACCCCTGTTTTCTTTAGTGTTTATTTTTATGTGGTGTATTATTGAGAGGTCTAGTTAAGTTGTTGGCCCCTGTGTTCCACTTCTTTTCCATTACCCTTAGTGTGTGTGGTGTGTTGTTTGTGGTTTTCCCTTTGACTTTAAACTAAAATTTGAATTTCTAAATTGCATGAAGAAATGTTTTAAAATGCAATACACCTGTTCCTTTCAAACATTATACTTGTTTTAAATTGAAAATGGCAATGAACTCTTACTTGTCTTAGAAATGGAAGTGTGTGTGTGAAAATCCATATTTTTTATAACATAGTTCAAACCTATAATTAATAAATTTCATTATTTAAGGGTAGGGCATTGGGAATAGATTGTTGTGCACACCTAAAAAGTTTTAATACTCAAGCCTATTGTGTTTTCCTATTTTTAGTTTCTGTTGCAGGTTTTACTAGATCTTTCTCTCCGTGGGTGAGAGTTGGTTGTAGATTGGTGAGCGACTATCAGAGTCGTGAGGGGTTTAGGGTGTGGTCAGGTTAGTTGGTTGTTGCTGATAGTTCTTTCTTTTCAGTGTCATTTATTTAATTTATGTTTTTCTATTTTTACACTACTTTATTTATTTTTACTGGGTGGAATTGTTCCCTCCTGTTTTGTTTTGATTCCCGAAACTAGTTGTCAGCCCGTGGGGATCGGAAACGCCCCTTGGGCCATGTCACAAGCCGGCTCAGGTGACTGGTTCAGGGTCGTCCCATGTTGGTTTGTGAAAAAATGGTATCATAGCGAGGACCTTGTTATTTGGGGTGTCTGGTAGATGGAGATTAGAATTTTCAGGACTCGAGAGGTAGGTATGGGAAGGACGTCATGAACCCTCACCTGTTCCGCACCTCGTGTCGCCAGGGGTAGTTCGGGAATTGAGTCTTTGTTTCATTTTGGATTGGGTTGGATTGAGGGATGACAATGAAGGTAGACCGATGTTACATCGTGATATCCCATGCAGTAGTGATCCATGTGTATTCTGGGTGCATGGTTTTAATTCCCCCTAGTTGTTGACACTTACTTGGGGCATGGCCCACTACCATGTTTCCAGGTTAAATGTGACCACTAGTCCCTCATTCCGGTGGTTTGATGCAAGTTGAGTTTCATTTTTGTTCTGGATGGTGTAAGTGCATTTTTGGAAATGAAAGAGGATTTTTGAAAATGGGACTGATTTCTTTTAAATGACGTAAAATTTATTAAATAGGTTTTAAAACTGAAATCCTCTGGTTTGGAAAACTGGTTTTTCCTTGGAAATTGGACAACAATGGTTTGGGATGAAACCTCAGGTACTCCTTATGAACATTTTCACGTGTGAGCGGATGTCTGGAAAGTGCATGTTGGTGCGTATGAATGAATGTGGATGAAGAAATGTGCAACAGTTCATGGGATTACCTATGCGTGTTTGAAATTAAAGGATTGACCTTGTTTTCTAAATTGGCTTTTAAAGATGAAAATGGTTTTGTAAAGTGATTTTGGTTTGGAAAGTGGATTTGGTATTTGGAAAGTGGTCTTGAAAGGAAGCGGTTTTGAAATAAAAAATGTGGTTTGGGAATCTAAAATGGAACAAGAATTTTGGACTGGAAATTTTGGGTTGTGTTTGTGGTTGTTTGTTTTTTTGAGCTGGTTGGTTTTGGATGAGGGCACATTATTGATATTGCTTCGATTGATATCAGTTTCTGCTTAGTGATATATATGTTGTTCCGAAATGCCACCCAGAAAGGTCCCCAGAGTTTTGATGATTCATGCCCAGTTTTTGGTCTTTCTCGGACATTGTATATCCTTCATGGTGATTGGAGTCTGTTAGAGACATTGTAGTGGCTTGAAGTGGTCGAGCGCATCTTCAGGGTATTGGGAACTCCCAATGTTTTCAGAGTGCGTGCTGTTTTTGGTCCATTTGAAGGTCCGGATCTAGAAAAATGAGAGTGGTTTGCCCCGCCATCACTACAAGTTGAGATTACATGAGATGTTTTTTTAATATGTATTTGTTTGATGGTGTATACCTGAAGAGTTGAAGACGAAGAAAATGAAAGAGCTCATGAGTGTTCAACATGGCCAGCAGATGGTGAAAACGTATGTTGACCATTTCAAGGATCATGTGTCTCTTTTACTGGGGGTAGTGTCGAAGGACTGAATGAAGACTTCTCCCTTCATCGGGGTTCTTCATCCAGAGATCAAGGAGTAAGTCCTCCCTTTTGTGGAGAATCACTTTTGAGAAGTTGGTGCATGAGATGTTATTAGCTGAGTTGGTCTCTAGAGCGCAAATGGTTGGCAATCTACATTATCCAGTTGCTTGTGAAGGTCCTCCATCTAACGAGTAGAGTGTTTCAGGTGAATTTGTTTCAAAATATTTCTCTATAATGTCCTTAACTTCTAGTTCTTCGGATCATCTAATGGTCTACCATCAGTATGGAAATTTATGGCATACAAGCCGTTTTGTCACACCCCTCCGAAGACGTACCATTTTTTCAGTTGTCTGGGTCATCTATCGAAATTTTGCAAGAATCGTCGCTTGAAAAAGATGTTCCAACTGAAGAATTCTAGTGCATGACTATTATGTAGGAGATGATTCATCCATCAGAGCCCCAACCATAGGTCTTGGGGTGAAGCTCGCGCGCAGTCAGGAGTTGTCAGGGGTGTTACACCACAGTTCGGGTTTCGTGTTCGGTGTTGGAAAAAAAACATTTAAAGTCCTTCCGTTCTCATAATTACTCTCTTAATGTTTTGGCGTTGTTTTAGGTTCATTGTGTCATCGTGATGTTGGGATGTACGTGTTCATTTGTAATCTAAACAGTTTCTTTTGTCTGATTATGGTGTTCTAGATCGTGCCTTTTTCTTAAAAGTGTGTTTGGACCATGAGTGGGTTAATCTTGGTTTAGTAGTGATCATTTAGAGATATAAGTTTCTGCAGAGGAGTCCATGTTTTCAGTTATGCTCGAGTTTACTACTTGGGTTAATCTCTGCTCGGAGTTTTTTCTCTAGTGGTCGGGCTTTCTTTGGTCTGAGTGAAGAGTTCCAAGTTTCAGTGGAGGTGTTGTTTCGCTCGTGCTATAGAGGATAGTCTAGATCGGTTGGGAGTTCTCGTGCCACCCCCCCCCCCTCCCGGAGGGGTATGTTTGGGTGTTAAAATATCCACACTGGTTGATTTCTTGTGGTGGGGAGAACCCTCCTATGTTCTCCCATTATCTTATGTTGTGGTTTCTTCTGGTCTTATTTGGGCATGGATTCTGATTTGGTCCATTGTTTAGCTGGGTGACTTTCTAGGGCAGAAAGTGTCTGTGGTGGGGAGAATTGTCATACCATGACATTTAATTCATTTTCATTAATTTAATTCTTTTCCTTGAGTTTTCTCACCAAGTTCCGAGAAGGGTCTTGGGTCAAAATTGTTGGTGTTTAATGTTTTACAGGGTTTCAGACCCGTGCACGGTCACCCCACATTTGGTGGTAGCAGTAACCGACCCTAGTGTCGTGAAATAGCATATTATTATTATTATTATTATTATTATTATTATTATTATTATTATTATTATTTTATTATAATTATTCTATATATTATTATTTTTATTATTATTTTATTTACTATTTAATGGTTAATAAATTTTATTAATATTATATTTATTATTGTTAATTTTATTATTATTATTATTCTGGTATTATTATTAGTATTATTATTTTTTTTATATTTTTATTATTGTATTTCAGATTTTATTATTATTATTATTATATTATAATAAAATTAAAAAAATAAACTAACCTAACCCTAATACCCGGCGGCGCACCCCCCCCCCCCTTTTCTTCATCCCCTGTTTGTCGTCCTCCCGAGTAGCAGGCTGCCTCTGGCTATAACGACC
Source organism: Viscum album (assembly GCA_963277665.1). Classification (NCBI taxonomy): domain Eukaryota; kingdom Viridiplantae; phylum Streptophyta; class Magnoliopsida; order Santalales; family Viscaceae; genus Viscum; species Viscum album. The sequence goes on from OY728120.1 coordinate 1,123,211,620, forward strand.
CATACTTTACATACATTGTTTTTACTTCAGAATTGAAGCATACTTATTACAACATATAACAAAAGCAATAAAGGACCGTATAGGTATAGTGTCTTTAGAAACTAGGAAACATAAACAACTGGTTCATAAATCATCTACTTTGCCTCCCATTTATTTCATCATATATAGAGTCCCTTTTTGGAATATTCTACTTAATAACCTTCTTCCTGACCTGGGGAAACAAAACAAACAAAAGGGTGAGCTCAAATGCTCAGTAAGGGTAAACAAAATAAATATCAATCACATCATATTCATAATAACATAACATTTTAGAGATCTTAACCTACAAAAGAGAGCATAATTTCATAACATGGGATAAATCATAGCAGTGAAATGAAATCCCAATAATCATAACTTAAAACATGAAACTTTGTGGCATACACACATAATCATAGAGAATAATATCTTATTAGTCAAGACTCATTGCCAAGACTATCTTAGTGGACAAAGTCCATTTCTGAACCGAGTCACCCTCATTTCAGTCCTGTTTCACTGAACCGGTATAACCTACCATTCCAGCCATGTCTATCTCATGAGATATAAAATCTTTACCCAATGCATTGGAGGGAGATATATGTCCCACCCATCTCGTAATTATACCATTCTTATGCATGCCACAAAATCTTAAATCATACATCATTGCATAACCCATGTAATAAAAATGGGAATCTTAAACATCATGACATCATAAAAAAATTCATATAAGATAAAGGAATTCATAAAAATATTTCCATCACAACATAATCAAGTAAATGTAATAATAGGTATAAAAACAGAACCCTTTATTATCTTAGATGGAAAATAATTTTGATAAAACACTTGAACTCCATTCTTGAGGAAAATATCCTTTCTACTTCAAAAAAAATTTTCATTTCTTAACATGTCATAAAATTATAACTAAAAGAAGTTGATTAAAAATAAACTTGAAAACTTATAAGGGATGCTTCTTGGAAATAATTTTTTAAAAATCCATTCATGTCTTATAAGTTAAAAGAAAACATTCTTCTCGTACTTTTCTTGGAAAAGTAAAAAAGTACCTCTTATGAAAAACGACAAAAGATTCATTTCATATCTTTTACTAAAAACTCACCGAAGGGTAAAATTTGATATAAACTATTGTAGAAGGATATAAATATTACATATTGGGGAAACATGGATGTGGATGATAAAATACACCCCAGTAAATACCAAAGTATAAACAATCTCAGATAAAAATGAGATTGTGATATTTCCCTTACCTTAGGTCCGATATGATTTGAACGTGTCCGAACCTCCTGTATAATGATTTAAATAATGTTATTTACTTATTCTAGAATCATACTTATTTTTATGATATCATATTTGGTCATATTATTAGCTTCTTATTAGTAATATTTCATTGCTACTTGTTATTCGGGTGTTTATAACTTTTTGTTCTTATGCGTGTTTTGTCGAATAAATTCTTATTCTTCTCTTTAGGTTATAGATACCTCATTTACAGAATGGTATTAGTGTAATATATATCATATTCATTCATTCAATTCATTTCGTTTATATAATCATTATGAAATGAAGATCATGTAGAAAGAGTCGCATCACATCGTGGAGACGGTATTCCGTATGTACGCACGAGTGATGATATCATTACTATGATTGTGGAATTGTATTGGAGTGTATGTATACTATTTCAGAATTAGTATCACTTTATAATAGTCATATATAGTCATTATTTACACCATTATACCCATCCAATTATGGTGGTGGTGGAAAATAGATTACACCACGGCGTGGAGACGGTATTCCGTACGTACGCACGCGCGGTGATTTCTTTTTCCGTAGGATGGATAGATGGTGAAATAGGGTTGTTTCATACTTATAATAACATATCAGTATATGAGTGATACTGATGTTATTACTTCATAATGAAACAACTAAATAAGAAGAAGTGGAAGAATAAATAAAGATGAAAGAATCTGTAACAGACATTACCTCTTCTTTGAAGTGCTTCTTTGAGACCTCCTTTTAGGGCACTAAAATAGGTCTTTGAAGAAGACCAGAACCTATAGGATGTATCTAGGGAAGTGGATAGGAGAAATTGGTAGGGGTTGGCCGAGCTTGAAGGCTCAAAGTGGTGTGAGGAAGAGAGGGAGGAGGTTCCCTTTTATAAGGGAGGAGAGGGGCATCTTTGGAATAACTAAAAATATTATTTTATTATAAAGTCAAGTTCGGTTTTAAATAGCTCCAAATTGATTTATTTAGAATCTAAGGTGGGGATGTATCTAAATCCTCTCATCCAATACAATTTATACAAGTTTAGGTTCCTATTTTAACCTTATCATGTAGATTTAACATTAAGTTAAATAATTTTACTTTTACTATGTCTTCTTGTGTTCATATACTATAAGGTTAATAAACTTACTATAAGCATCCAAACGAACCCCAAGTTGTTTATTATTAATATATATAACCTTATCTAAGTAATTTGGCCGAAACTTATATTTTTAGGAATAAAATAACAATTACTAATATAATATTTGTTTTAAAAACGATTTTATGTCAATTTTGACACTATTTAGTAATTAATTTTTGTGAAAACCATAACAGAATTATTAGTTCTAAAAAAATTAATTAAATCAATACTAGCATGTCATATTAATCTAGTAAATTAGTGTAATTCATAAAAAGTGTCAAATTAAATTTATTTTGGTGTTTATACCATCAATTATGTCAATATTTAATTAATAAGATAATTACTGCATCATATTTGTGTCATAAATAAATTAAATTATTTAATGTCTAAAAATTAAAAATAAAATACCATTATGTAGGAAATCGTTTTAGATTTCTAATGAATATTTATAGTCGAATTGATCTTATGTATAACCCTATATTAAAAATGATTTACTTATTACACTTTGATTTTAACTATTTTAACCCTTCTTTAAATAAATTAATAAACAATGTCCTAATCTAATCCAAGTGGGCCTAAATGGTCATATTTTATTCCTAATTTGTTTTTGGTCGAATTACACTTATCCAATAAAATTAGGACATGTGTTAGGGTAATAATAATATCATTTTTACCCTTAATTTCCCTATTTACTTTTAACCGTGGTAAATAAAAGTAAAAAGTTACTATTCACCAAAAATTATTTTCATCTCATTGAACCACATTTTACTTACTGAAACCAACAGTGTCTCTCAGATTTCTGAAATTCCACTCACAGAAGCGGTAAAATTAAGTTTTATGAAAAATTCAGTTTTTTAACTACCACTTAGTGGTTTCACTATTCATCAAAAATTGAAAGTTTTCAAAACAAAATACCAAAATTTCACCCTAGGCTAATTTCGATATTACGAATCCAAAAATTAAGTCCATTTTGAAAAATAAAATTTATATAATTTCAAAAAGTGGTTATTACTATTCATACCGTCTAGTTTTAATAATATTTTAATAGTATATCATTGTTTAGTGAATCTCGGTATTGCGTACGACGCAAGCTATCCGGGAAGGTCGCGATTTCGTGTAAAGCAAGTCAATCAAGTGTTGTGTAGAAATAGATTCCTTTGATGATTTATATAACATAAAAGTCTCGAGAGTTACATTCTACCCCCCTTAAAATGAATTTCGCCCTCGAAATTCGTCACTTTGTAACAAACAGATGAGGATACCTCTCCCTCATCACATCCTCAAGCTCCCATGTAGATTCTTCTAATTGGTGGTTCCTCCATAAAACTTTCACCAATCGAGTGGTCTTGTTTCGTAGGACTTTTTCGCTACGATCCAGAATCTCTATCGGTTTTTCTTCATAAGAAAGATCTTGCTCCAGCGGTACAAATTCTAAGCTGAGTACATGTGAAGGATCAGGTATGTACTTTCTCAGGAGAGATACATGGAACACATCGTGAACTTGAGAGAGATTCGGTGGAAGCACCAATCGGTAACCTACCTTCCCAACACGATCCAGTATTTCGAAAGGACTGATATATCTAGGGCTCAACTTCCCCTTCTTTCCAAATCTCATGACCCTCTTCCAGGGAGATATTCGTAAGAACACTTTATCACCCACTTCAAACTCTAGGTATTTTCTTCGGTTGTCGGCATAGCTTTTCTATCGACTCTGAGCTTCTCTTATGTGTTGCTGAATAGATCTGACATTTTCTTCCATTTCATCAACGAGATTGGGTCCTAATAGCTTTCTTTCCCCAACTTCATCCCAGCAAGTTGGAGTCCTGCATTTCTTTCCATAGAGAGCTTCATAAGGAGCCATCTGAATACTGGAGTGAAAGCTATTATTATAATAAAATTCCAACAAAGGTAGGTGTTGATCCCAACCACCTTTTAAATCCATAGAGCAAGCTCTCAACATATCTTCTAGAGTTTGAATTGTTCTCTCAGACGGACCGTCTGTCTGAGGATGATAAGCAGTGCTAAAACTCAACTCTGTATCTAGAGTATGCTGAAGACTTCGCCAGAACATCGAGGTAAATCTCGGATCCCGATCAGATATAATAGAAATTGGTACTCCATGAAATCTTACCACTTCCTTTACATATATCCTAGCAAGCTGATCCAGAGAGAAATCCTCTCTAATAGCAATGAAGTGTGATGACTTTGTAAGACGATCAACTATGACCCAGATAGCATTATTGCCTTTGGATGTTTTATTAAGTCCTGTGACAAAGTCCATAGTGATGTTTTCCCATTTCCATTTGGGTATGGTTAATGGTTGTAACATCCCCTTATACTTCTGTCTCTCAGCTTTAACTTGTTGACAAACCAAGCATCGAGAGACATATTCAGCAACATCTCTTTTCATGCCATCCCACCAGAAGTACTCCTTCAGGTCCCTATACATCTTCGTGCTTCCAGGATGAATAGAGAATGAAGAACTATGAGCCTAATCCAGCAGCTCCTTCTTTAATTCTGGGATGGGAGGAACAGAAACCCTATTAATGAACTTTATTATCCCATCACAATCAAGGTTGAATTGAGGAACATTTCTCGCCTTCTTTTGTAACTCTACATCTTCTTTCTGTGCCTCTTTAATCTTCACATGTATAGATGGTTGAACATTCATTTGACAAAGATATGATTTTTCCCCATTCATTATAATTCCAAGATCCATCCTTTGTAAATCCATAAATATTGGATCTTTTGTGATCCACATCATGGATAAACTAGCGTGGTCTTGTCGACTTAATGCATCTGCCACCTTGTTTGGTTTCCCAGGGTGGTAATGGATTGAGCAGTCGTAATACTTAATCAGCTCCAACTATCTTCTTTGGCGCATATTCAGCTCCTTTTGTGTGAAAATATACTTTAAACTTTTATGATCAGTATAAATATAAAAACTTTCTCCATAAAGGTAATGCCTCCAAATCTTTAATGAAAAGATTACCGCAGCTAACTCCAAATCATGATTTGGGTAATTTTGCTCATGTATTTTCAACTGTCGTGTGGCATAAGCTATCACCATATCATTTTTCATAAGAACACACCCCAATCCCTTCTTGGATGCATCACTGTAGATCACAAACCTTTCTCCACTACAAGGCAGTGTGAGCACAGGTGCACTGGATAACCTTCTTTTCAACCCCTTGAAATTCTCTTCACATTCCTCCGTCCAAACATACTTCACTCCATTCCGAGTCAACTTGGTTAGTGGATTAGATAATCATGAAAAATCATTCACAAAACGTCAATAATATCCAGCTAAACCAAGAAAACTTCGGATCTCGGTTACTATTGTTGGTCTCGACCATCTTTTGATAACCTCTATTTTTGCTGGATCCACAGATATCCCCTCTTTCGAGATTATGTGACCCAAAAATGCAACTTTTTGAAGCCAAAATTCACACTTGGTGAATTTGGCATAAAGCTTCTCCTTTCTCAGGGACTTCAATATAATTCTCAAATGATCTTCATGTTCTTCCTTTCCCTTTGAATAGACAAGAATATCATCTATAAATACTACCACAAACTGATCAAGATAGTCTCTAAAGACTCTATTCATCAGATCCATGAAGATAGAAGGGGAATTAGTAAGACCAAATGGAATCACTATAAATTCATAGTGTCTATACCTTGTACGGAAAGCCATCTTTGGTATATCCTCCCTTTTGACCCTTAATTGATGATACCCTGAATGAAGATCAATCTTGGAAAAGTATTGAGCTCCGCGTAGTTGGTCAAATAGGTCATCAATACGCGGGAGAGGATATTTGTTCTTGATAGTGATCTTGTTAAGTTCTCGATAATCAATTTAGAGTCTCATTGATCCATCTTTCTTCTTAACAAATAGAACAGGTGCTCCCCATGGTGACGCACTAGGGCATATGAACCCCTTATCAAGATTCTCTTGGAGTTTCTTCTTCAATTCCTGCAACTCAATTGGGGCCATTCTATAAGGTGTCTTTAAAATAGGCAAAGCACCTGGTACGAGTTCTATTGAAAACTCAACATCATGATTCGGTGGAAGACCCGGTAATTCCTCCGGAAAGACATCATCAAACTCCCATACAATGGGCATATTCTTAATTGTGAGTTTCTCACCAACCATTTGAGATAAATAACCTTCATTTAGTGGAATCAATACCCATAAAATGGAAGAAATTTCCACTGGAAGGTTATGTTCATCCTTGCATCGATAGACGATCATAGATTGATCTGGAATATGAAATGTGACTTCCCTTCTTTGGAAATTGATATGAGATCCATGTAGAGAAAGCCAATCCATGCCAAGAATCACATCAAATTCCACTATAGGAAGGATCACAAGATTTGTAGGAAGCACTTTCCCACAAACTTCAATCGGAGAAGAATTGTAAACTTTTGATGCGACTGTTGTGCCATTAGGTGTTGTCATAGTTAACTCAACATCTAATTGTTGAGGTAATACAGTGATACCCTTAGAAAAGTCTTCAGAAATAAAGGAGTGGGTGGATCCAGAATCAAATAAAACATTTTCTACTTTAGAGTGGATGGTAAGTGTACCTTTCACCACATCGTTATCGTACTCCACATCGCTGATAGAAATTTCATGTGACTTTCCTTTGCCTTTAACCTTAAGAGTTTTTTGATGTCGACCATCATCATCAACCCTTGTATTAGGGAATTTATTGGCATAATGTCCCATATCCTTTCACTTGAAACATTGAAGTGTTTTAGGGTCATTCTGTGTATCCCTTCCTTTGTTTTCATCATTAGACATCTTCTTCCCATCATTGCGGCATTCAAATGCCCGATGACCTTCCTTTCCACATTTGAAACATTTACTTGTCCCTTTAAGACCACTACCTCCATGTTTATTTCCACACTTTGAGCATAAGGGAAATCCCATCTTATTTTCAGTGTGCTCTTTAGATTTTCTTTTGAATTCCATTTTCTTCTTCTTATCAAACCCATATGACTGATGGGTTACTCCAATCTCCATCTCGACTTTGAGAGAACATCGAACGATTTCCTCGTAGCTATTGAAGTCCCTTATGGATAACGCCATTCGAAGACTTGGTTTTAAGCCACTAACGAATCGATCGATCTTACTCTCAGGTTGGATAATAATACCAGAAGTGTACCTTGCAAGTCTTGTAAAATTTGCTTCATAGGTACCAACAGATTCATCATCCTTTTTCTTCAGTTCAAGAAACTCTTTCTCCATATTGTTTCGGAGAATACGAGGGAAGTACTTACTTAAAAATAAGTTCTTCACCTTGTCCCATTCCATGGACTGAATTTCATCCCTTTGCCTCATATTCTTAATAAGATTCCACCATTGATCAGCATCACCTTCCAAATGATACACTGCTAAGATGACTTTATCATGCTCTGAACATTGAAGGACTGAAAATATATTTTCTGTAGTACTAATCCATTGTTCAGTAACTAATGGATCAGTAGACCTGCTGAATGAAGGTGGACGCTGTCTCATGAAGGATTCAACAGAATGTTGCTCCTTCCTTTGCTCGTTTGGAAGTCCTGCATGATTCATAGCTTGAGAAAGTTGTGTGAGCATGGCTACAAGATTTTTCATTCCATCTCCCATTACTTTTGGTTTCTCAAGGGGAAAATCATTGCATTTCCCGTCACATTCCGCATTAACATGGTTCCTTCAGGTTCCAGCCATTGACTAAAACCAAGAAGAATAGTGTGAGCAACACTAATTATAATAGGAAAACCACATAATCAAGAATAAAATTTGACACTTAATGTATTATCCTAGGTTATTCATGGCCATTTCTAAAACACTAAGATTGTGTTCTATGCTTAGACTTATCCTTAGGGTTCATACTAATGTTTTCACATCCTAGTTTCCAAAGGTTGACTATACCTTTCCTCTGATACCAAATATAACGACCCATACTTTATATACATTGTTTTTACTTCAGAATTGAAGCATACTTATTACAACATATAACAAAACCAAGAAAGGACCGTATAGGTATAATGTCTTTAGAAACTGGGAAACATAAACAACTGGTTCATAAAGCATCTACTTTGCCTCCCATTTATTTCATCATATCTAGAGTCCCTTTTTGGCATATTCTACTTAATAACCTTCTTCCTGACATGGGGAAACAAAACATACAAAAGGGTGACCTCAAATTCTCAGTAAGGTTAAACAAAATAAATATCAATCACATCATATTCATAAGAACATAACATTTTAGAGATCTTAACCTGCAAAAGAGAGCACAATTTCATAACATGGGATAAATCATAGTAGTGAAAGGAAATCCCAATTATCATAACTTAAAACATGAAACTTTGTGGAATACACACATAATCATAGAGAATCATATCTTATTATTCAAGACTCATTGCCAAGACTATCTTAGTGGACAAAGTCCATTTCTGAACCGAGTCACCCTCATTTCAGTCCTGTTTCACTGAACCGGTATAACCTACCATTCCAGCCATGTCTATATCATGAGATATAAAATCTTTACCCAATGCATTGGAGGGAGATATAGGTCCCACCCATCTAATAATGATACCATTCTTATGTGTGCCACAAAATCAAAAATCATACATCATTGCATAACCCATGTAAGAAAAATGGGAATCTTAAACATCATGGCATCATAAAACAATTCATATAAGATAAATGAATACATAAAAATATTTCCATCACAACATAATCAAGTAAATTTAATAATAGGTATAAAAACAGAACCCTTTATTATCTTAGATGGAAAATAATTTTGATAAAACACTTGAACTCCATTCTTGAAGAAAATATCCTTTCTACTTCAAAAACAATTTTCATTTCTTAACATGTAATAAAATTATAACTAAAATAAATTGATTAAAAATAAACATGAAAACTTATATGGGAAGCTTCTTGGAAATAATGTTTTAAAAATCCATTCATGTCGTATAAGTTAAAAGAAAACATTCTTCTCGTACTTTTGTCGGAAAAGTCAAAAAGTACCTCTTACGAAAAACGACAAAAGATTCCTTTCATATCTTTTACTAAAAACTCACCGAAGGGTAAAATTGGATATAAACTATTGTAGAAGGATATAAGTATTACATATTGGGGAAACATGGATGTGGATGATAAAATACACCCCAGTAAATACAAAAGTATAAACAATCTCAGATAAAAATGAGATTGTGATATTTCCCTTACCTTAGGTCTGATATGCTTTGTATGTGTCCGAAACTCCTGTATAATGATTTAAATAATGTTATTGACTTATTCGAGAATCATAATTATTTTTATTATATCATATTTGGTCATATTCTTAGCTTCTTAGTAGTAATATTTCATTGCTACTTGTTATTCGGGTGTTTATAACTTTTTGTTCTTATGCGTGTTTTGTCGAATAAATTCTTATTCTTATCTTTAGGTCATAGATACCTCATTTCCAGAATGGTATTAGTGTAATATATATCATATTCATTCATTAAATTCATTTCATTTATATAATCATTATGAAATGAAGATCATGTAGAACAAGTCGCATCACATCATAGAGACGGTATTCCGTACGTACGCACGAGTGATGATATCATTCCTATGATCGTGGAATTGTATTGGAGTGTATGTATACTATTTCAGAATTAGCATAACTTTATAATAGTCATATATAGTCATTATTTACACCATTATACCTATCCAAGTAAGGTGGTGGTGGAAAATAGATTACACCACGGCGTGGAGACGGTATTCCGTACGTACGCACGTGCGGTGATTTCTTTTTCTGTAGGATGGATAGATGGTGAAATAGGGTTTTTTCATACTTATAATAACATATAAGTATATGAGTGATAATTATGTTATTACTTCATAATGAAACAACTAAAGAAGAAGAAGTGGAAGAAGAAATAAAGACGAAAGAATCGGTAACAGACATTACCTCTTCTTTGAAGTGCTTCTTTGAGACCTCCTTTTAGGGCACTAAAATAGGTCTTTGAAGAAGACCAGAACCTCTAGTATGTCTCTAGTGAAGTGGAGAGGAGAAAGTGTCAGGTTTTGGCCGAGCTTGAAGGGTCAAAGTGGTGTGAGGAAGAGAGGGAGGAGGTTCCCTTTTATAAGGGAGGAGAGGGGCACCTTTGGAATAACTAAAAATATTATTTTATTATAAAGTCAAGTTCGGTTTTAAATAGCTCCAAATTAAATTATTTCGAATAAAGGTGTGTATTGGTCTAAATCCTCTCATCCAATAGAATTTAGACAAGTTTAGGTTCCTATTTTAACCTTATCATGTAGATTTAACATTAAGTTAAATAATTTAACTTTTACCGTGTCTTCTTGTGTTCTTATACTATAAGGTTAATAAACATACTATAAGAAGCCAAAAGAACCCCAAGTTGTTTATTATTAATATATATAACCTTATCTAAGTCATTTGGCCAAACCTTAGATTTTTAGGAATAAAATAACAATTACTAATATAATATTTGTTTTAAAAACTATTTTATGTCAATTTTGACACTATTTAGTAATTAATTTTTGTGAAAATCATAACAGAAAGATTAGTACGAAAAAAATTAATTAAATAAATAATAACATGTCATATTAATCTATAAAATTAGTGTAATTCATAAAAAGTGTCAAATTACATTTATTTTGGTGTTTATAACATCAATTATGTCAATATTTCATTAATAAGATAATTACTCCATCATCTTTGTGTCATAAATAAATTAAATTATTTAATGTCTAAAAATTACAAATAAAATACCATTATGTAGGAAATATTTTTATATTTCTAATGAATATTTATAGTCTAATTTTTCTTATCTATAACCCCATATTAAAAATGATTTACTTATTACACTTTGATTTTAACTATTTTAACCCTTCTTTAAATAAATTAATAATAAATGTCCTAATCTAATCCAAGTGGGCCTAAATTGTCATATTTTATTCCTATGTTTGTTTTTGGTCTAATTAAACTTATCCAATAGAATTAGGACATGTGTTAGGGTAATAATAATATCATTTTTACCCTTAATTACCCTATTTAATTTAAACCGTGGTAAATAAAAGTAAATGGTTACTATTCACCAAAAATTATTTTCATCTCATTGAACCACATTTTACTTACTGACATAAACCGTGTCTCCTGGATTTTTTAAATTCCACTCACAGAAGCTGTAAAATTAAGTTTTATGAAAAATTCAGTTTTTTAACTACCACTTAGTGGTTTCACTATTCATCAAAAATTGAAAGTTTTCAGAAAAATACCAAAATTTCACCCTAGGATAATTTCGATATTATGAATCCAAAAATGAAGTCCATTTTGAAAATTAAAATTTATAAAATTTCAAAAATTGGTCATTACTATTCATAACGGCTATTTTTAATAATATTTTAATAGTATATCGTTGTTTAGTGAAACTCGGTATTGCGTACGACGCAAGCTATCGGGGAAGGTCGTGATTTCGTGTAAAGAAAGCCAATCACGTTTTGTGTCGAAAAAGATTCCTTTGATGATTTATATAACATAAAAGTCTCGAGTGTTACGTTGGCCTTCTCCGCAACAGCCTCCCTCCTAACCTCTCATCCCCCCTTCGCTGTCCAGCGGTGCACGCCCCCCTATTGCAGCCTCCTCCTGTGCGAGGTGTAACCCAACACACTGTATCCTACATAAAAAATTTCTTCATATCCTTGGGAAAGGAAAACATAAGAGATGTGAGGGCATATTCCAATAATGGATAATAAGGAATATATCAATAGATAAATTCATGTGAGAATAAATAAGCATAACTGTATAAGAACAACATAATAAGTTACAAAAAAGATGCCCCAAAGGTTATAGTCCATAAGCCCTGAGTCATGACATAAGGCTTGGTCATAAAAAATAATTTGTGTTATAAGATTATGGAATCATCAATAACAAAACATTATCAATGAGAGTACATTATATGTATAAGACATAATTTTATGGTATACACTTAATAATAGAAATTTATTTCCGTATTTAAGGATTAATTCTAAGAATTTCATAGTTTATAGAGTCCCATAATGGCTTGATTTCATTCCCCATTCCCATAAAAAGAGCAAAATGTACCATATGGGATTGGTTTCAATTCCCATTCCATTTAATATTATCCCATTATATATCATGTTTTATGCAATGTAATGTAGGGATATATAATTTTGGGTTAACCCAATACATATAAAATCATGTACATGTGTTCTATAAGATCATAACAAACATTCATCATTTTTTCATGTCTTAATTAACCCGTGGGATAGAAACAATTTTACTTAAAACATCCTTAAAAATTCATCATCATAAGAAATAAAGAGAAAGGAATTGAATAGAACCATATGCTCATATCCCTTTTAAAGTATAAAAACCCTTAATGGAAGCTGACATTGATAAAGAATATTTTATAAAGTCATTACATATGTTCTATGTAAAAAAAGAGAAAACAACATTTTCCATTGGTAAATTTGAAAAGATAAAAATTACAAAAAAAAGGAATAAAATTATCATTATAAATCAATGAAAACATGTAAATTAATTTAAAATGTTATTAAAGGAAATTCATATATGAAAATTAATTCATTCCTTATATGTTAAAAAAATATTATTATTTTAACCTTTGTACAGAAAGTAAATTAAATGTTAATATAAAATACCTTAATCAATAATTTATGTGTATCTAAATACTTTCATAAAATAGTTTTTAGAACATTAAATACAGGGAAAAAAGATTCCATACATAATGGAAGAAATAATTTTGACTTTTCTTAAAAAATTAATAGAGTATTTTTGAGTACAAAAAGGTAAATATTGAAAAACTCTTGAATACCCTATAAAAACATAGGTGAGAAGAATATAATTTTGGTTTAAATGATAACATATATACAAGTTTCTATATTGTAAATAGAAACATAAACAATACCAACCAAAAGAAGGATTTGAACATAAACCCTTACACCAATATTACCCATTGAATATAATCCTGATGAAAGAGATATCATTATATGGATTAGTAAATAATCACAATTTTTATGAAAACTTTCTTAAAATGTATTCATGGGAATTATATTCACCAAAAAAATAAAAAAGTGGTGAATAAATAATACATCTCATTGAATAGAAATTCGGATATTGAAACCCATACCTCAAGTCATGACTTATTTAGTACATGTTTTAACATCCCATATAATGAATTTTGAATAATTATATATCAATACCTAAACCAAATTAATATATATAACAATTTATATCAATAACTTGTAATTGATAATAACATATTTATAAATAATTATTTGTTAAAATCAATATTCAATAACGTGATTCTAGTCTATTATCATTGTCCACAGATTCATCATATCTGGGACAATAATAGTCAAATAAATAAAAATTGTATCAATTATTTTCCGAACAATCTATGTTTTGTGATGACAAAAAATTATTTACATAACTTCTTGGCGGTGGTTGTTTCACATACACACGATAGATGTTTTAATTTTTCAATGGATTATTTGAAAGGAAGTTAAACATAATTTATATTTTATGAATCCTAACCAAATTATAAATATCATATATATTCATTATATAATTCTTTGTGACCATCCATGATAGTCTGTGATGAAAAAATAAGTGCATTGTTCATGGAGGAGGTTGTCCGCACGTATGAATTAGTGAATTTAACAACTTCCATTATATGGAAAAGAGATAGAAAATGATTATAAAATTAACATAAAAAATTTTAGACATATTTAATATATTGATTTTATTATGTTAATATAGTTATAGAATATTTTTAGGAGGTTTAATAAATAAATAAAATTAAAAAAGATTCGTAAATACAATTACCTTTTTTTATGACACATTAAGCCTTTATTTTGTTGGTATTTTTGTAAAAATAGAACATCTAAGATGTGTTTAGGAGAGTTGGGAAGTGATTTGGAAATATTTTGATTAATATAAGGTGCTAAAATATTAAGAATAAGTAAGGATAATAACATCCATTTTATAGGTGAGTGGATTCAAACCATTAAAAATACACACAACATTAAAATTATTTAAAGTAATTTTATTTGTAAATGGGAACCAAATGGATAATTTTTTAATTAACCTGGTTCAAAGAACAATTATATTGTGTTTTTCCAGGTCCAAGAGGTGTTAATGGGTTGTTTGGGGTCTTTTTACCTCTAATATTTCAATGTTTTTCAATACAATCACACAACTCCTTCCCCCAATCAAACTATTTCTTCTCACAATCACAATTTGTTCACATAGTAAGAATACATTTTCTTAGAGTCACATTTCATTCCCAATGCCACACCATTCCATATTATAGTCACATTTTTGTTTTAACATTCAATTTTTTCCTTTATACTAATGAAATTTTGTTCACATGATCGATAAGTTTGATTTCATAATTGACCACTTCATATTTGATACCTTCATGAATGATATAATAGTTCACAAAATTTCATGTTCAACAAAATACCCATATATTCCATAATGGGGTGAAAAATAATTTCAATTTAAAATACTGAATTTATTTTATAAATATTTTTTATAAAAATTCATTATTTAGAGATTAAATAGAGAAATTGAATTTATTAAAATCTATGGTCTTAAAAAGGAACATTTCATATGTTTTAAATGAAACCAAATTAGTTAAAAATTAATTTGGATGGTTGAATGTGTTAATATTAAGGAAGTAGTATTCAAAAAATATAATATTTTGTTATATATATTGGTACAATTTCTTGATTTATTCAAGTACTTATGAACCAGAACCTTATTTAGGATCATTTATGAGATGTTTTAATCCACCAGGTGCCTCTATGTTCTCGATTTTAGGTGTGTTTGATATCTTAGATTCCTCCATATTTTCAATAGTTTTTTATCATTATTGTGGTAGGTTATTAATTCTCTAAAATTTTTCCAATTCTCTATAACTAATGTTTGATTTTACAAGCACTTACCTTCACAATAGCTAGTGATCAACATCATTTTCTATCCCCCCATTTTCGAAGCAGTGTGTTTTGGAACTTCATTTCCGAGCAGACGATTCATGTTATCAATTTATCATTGTGCAGGTGTGATATTAGAATTATATTGTTTCATTTTGGGGGGATGGTATGAGAGGGACTAATTAATATAATTAATCATTAATAATTAAATTGAAGGGTAATTTATACATATCACATGTTCTTTACTTGTTTTTACAAGTTATGTTTTTTCGACTTTTTCATACTGAATATTTTTAATTATTAAATGTATTTTCTATTATGAATATTTCATTTTTTTCGATATATAATTATGGAAAAAAATATGATGAAACAATTTAAATTTTATAAATATAGTAATTTACTTGTCTATGTGTAATTAAGGGCTTGTTGGGTTTCCCATTTTCATGTGAAGTTAATATGATGCAAATATTTGTATGAAGAATGGAATTATGTTTTTGTTTTATTGATATTTTTAACATGGGGGGTATAGGTTGATAAAATGTTGGAAGAATCATGGGGTTGGTGTGGGACTAGTTGATGGAGTTTTGATCTGGATCGATAGTTTCCCATTAGTTATGGAGTTCTTTAAAAGGTAAATTTTGATAAATGAAATTTGGTTTGGGTAAATAGTTTTAGGATGGAAACAAATTAATAATGGATGGTAAATTTATTGTTAATGGTTGGTAATCAATATATGAATTTTCTAGAGAATGGATTTTCACTAAACACGGAATAATGATAAATTAATAATTAATACGTTAGTAAATAATGTGGAAAAATTAGAACTATAAAATTTATGTGTGTTTGTGTATTTCTTAAGTGGAACTAGATGAGTAGTTAGAATTATGAAATACAAATTGACACGAGATAATTCTGGTTTATATGTTATTCTAATTATATAGTTTTACTTATTTCAACCCATAGGATGGTCTTGAATGTAACAATTATATATTTCATATCCCTTATTATATTTTATATGCACCCTACCTGAGTCACGTGCTTACATTGACCCCCAAATATTTTAGGTTCTAGGTGTTTTCCCCAAACATCTTGGTTGGTGGGGATGGATAAATGACTACACCTCATACCCACACCATATTCTAAGAATGGTTTTTACACATAAGATATGATGGATCATGGATATAGTTCACATACATTGATGATTGATGAGAATATGAGGTGGATCATGGTGAGTGTCACACATGGAAGTGGGAGGTATTTATGTTGATATCCTTCATTTTCATGATACACCACTATTATTGTTTTTGGAGTTAGTTAATGGATGATAATGATGTGATGGTTATGGAATCAGTTAAGATATGGGTCTATCCAATTGTGGTGATCTTTGTTGTGATATGAAGTTGGTGGATACATAAGGAATAAGACTTATAGGATCTATGAAGTTGGGGGCGTGAGAGTGGAAAATCAATCGATAAGTTATGTGGGATTCTAGTTTTTTATATTATTTCTCATATATTGGCATACTTGGATTATTTATTTTGTGACTGACCCATTGTGAGGTTTGGAACAATCTAAATGATATGTTCTTATTGATTCTCCTATTTTTTTCATAGGGTAATTAGTATGCTCCTCTAACATTATAACAAGATTACTAGGGTATGATACAACTAAGTATACATGTTATGACCACTATGATATATATAATGTTTTTCGTGTTATTATTATAGAACTAGAGACTCACATAGATATTTATATATGTTATATTGGATGTTTATAAATTATTTAATAGGTTTTTATTTTAGTACTTGTATACTATTATATGTAATCCGAGGAAATTATTGAATTATTTTCGATTGCGGGTTTTCCTTTTTTTTATGTTTGGGGTTTTTTTAGTTTTTTTCATCTCCCCCAATATTAATTTTTATTTTAAATGTAATTCTTCTCATATATTGGACATTATTTATACCTTTAGTACTGGTTTCCAACCCAGGTCTATCTAGATGTAGATATTAGAGGCCATTACTTATCTTCCTTCATTTAAAGCATTATATGTATACCTTTAGAGGGATGGGGTTAGGATAGAGTGGAATTGAATGTGTTGGTATAGCGATCTGATGGTTCTTGGTGTTATGAACTCTAAATATTACATGGATTTTCTAGGTAAAAAATATTACTCAACCTCGAAGGAGACATAAGAATGAATTACCAACTAGGACAAATGATTTTAGGGCCTCGTATGATCCAACATAAGGATTTGAAGCTTACCAAAAATTCTAGGTGAAGTGATGCAATTTGTAGTGTTGTTAACTCGGGAATGGAACATGCAACATATTCACTTCACTTGTGATTAAATGGGGTGAATTTTGGGATTTATAATGAATGTAATATAATTAAATTTATATTCAATACTTTTGGGAGTATAAAATCTCGGTTTCACATTAAATTTATAAATCATGGAAGTCTTGCACAAGTTTTTCAGGATGGTGTGGTTTAATAGGCTGACTGAGATGACTGTTGAAGGGTCGACCCGACACAGGAGGATAAGTGGTGGTAGAAGATGTTGCAATAATTTCAGTGGAATTATCTTGATAAGTATGAGGGAATCATCTTTGAAATGGATATGGGGAACTTCTTGGAGGATCTTGATATTTATTTTCGTTTGATTCAGGTAAATGAGGAGTACTGGGTTCTATTTGCAGTTAGTAACATGATAAGAACAGTACATTAGTGGTGGAAATTATATCTCAGGGAGTAGAAAGAGGCATGATTTTCTTTTGGAAGATCACTATAATTAGTTCTAAGGATAATTAATATCATTAATGATGAAGTAAGTGATTAGGTATTATATTATTTCCCTTTAGTAGGAAAGTATTTGTTGGGGAAAATCCCTCAATGTATCCTTGATGCATTTTTTAGGTGATTGTGTTTGTTGACAAAGTGGACATCTGTATTGTGATTATTGACAAAGAAATCCATGACATAAAAATTTGTTGACAAAGGGGATTTCATGGTGGAATGTTGAGTTCAAGAGCTGTGGTTAACGATCAATGTTTGATTCAAGAACTTCGACAAAGGAAAGGATGATCTAGAGGTGGTACAAAAAGAATAGATACAAGGTAGCACTGTTTTCTAGTGTTTGTAAAAAAATTGGGCCTGAAAATCGACAAATGATGAAAAGTGGCTTTTGGAAAAGGGACTTGCGCGCCATGTACTTAAAGGCTTAGAAACTTGCACGCCATATTTTTTTCAAGATCAGATCATCAAAATATGGCATAGGGATAAGGGTCGCGCAGGTATTGGTGATGTCACGCAGGTGACTTGCACACCGTGAAGAGACTTGTGTGCTAATTCCTTGGATGCTTATGAACATGCACGCCTATTGTTTTTCAAGATCATAACATAAAAATATGGAAAAAGAAAGAGGTTCACGCAAGTTTGGAAGTGGGTTGTGCAAGATAATTGTAGGGGAAGAGACCTGCATGCCGAGACTTGCGCGCCAAGGGTAGACTTGCGTGCAGTCGCGCAGGGAGTTCAAAATGTCTATAAATACTGGACCACCCCTCCTCATTTTCAACGGAGTTCAATACTTAGAAAAATCAGATCTCTCATCGCGCAGGTGTGGAATTTGTGCAAGTGGTTGTGTGTCGCGCAAGTAGGACTTGTGCGCCAGATTTGAAGAAGGGAAATTGTTGTTTCTTGTGCACCAATATTGGTTTTGGGCATAAAGGGAAGTGTGTCGCGCAAGTTTTGAATTGAATATGCCTATGTCACGCAAGTTTCTGAGGGAGACTTGTGCTCCAGTTGTGACTTACACGCCAATACTTGCACGCCGGATTAGACTTGCGCGCCCTGTAAGGTTGATTCCTAGGCAGTGAAGATACCTACAAGCCTATAAACTGTGAGTCGATCCTTTCCAGAGCAGTGAGAAAAGGAAGAGGAAGAAGGGGATACTCTCCACCGGCAGTGAGCCAGAGAGAGAGAAATAGGGAGTAACCCTTGGGAAATCAGTGAGCTGACCCTAAACCTTGTAAAGGTAGTGAGCCTGGGACCAAGTGACTGCGCCCAAACCATGTAATCCATAGCTTGTGAAGTTAAGTGCAATTTGGTACGATCGATAACCTGTCGGCATATGCTCCTTGAACGTATCCCTTAGCGGTTAACCAAGTAAAAATTGTTGTGTCTTGTGCTTTCTTTACTCTCTATTTATATTGTGCAACAGGAAGGAGAGAGAAGAGTGTTTTGCTTAACAGTGAAACAAGCTTAGAACGGGCTTTAATTTTAAATTAGTCATACCCTGATTCACCCCCCCCCCCTCTTAGGGTATTCAGCCTCGTGGACCTAATAGTATTACTATGTGAGGGCATAATATCTATTTTAAAGAGACTTTGTGTTTTATTGAGAATATTTTTCTCATAACGATCCATGTGTGTGGGGTATTGAGGACGCACTCCTCCCATATGTCTAGTATGCAGTTAATCCATTTAAATTTCCAATAAATTTGTATATATAGAATAAGGAGGAGGAAAATAACATGTATCGACTCTCTAAGAGGGTTATCATGATAAGGGATCTATAAGGGTTCCTCAAAAATCATGATTTTTATGGTCAATATTTGATTTCAAGGACATAGAGGATTATAATGGAGGGGAGATGACCTCATTAGTTAGATTCCCTATTTTATAGTTCCAATAACTCCCATTCTTCTCAAGTTGATATGTACCAATTTTAAAGGCTTTTGAGATCAATATACATCACTATTTTCAATTAATTTTGATCCTTAGTGATTAGTGTGGTGGTGGTGGTGTAGTTCAATATCAGCCATCGTAGTAGATTCTAATGATATTGAATTAGAACCATTGAGGTAATATTATTTTCTACTGATAGGAGATGGAGAGGATAGTGGAAAACCACTTGATGTTCCCCATATTGAGGAATCATGACCAAATTATATCTATGGAGGTGGTTAATAGTAGTTGGGAAAGGATATAGGTGTGGATAATTTCATATTATGGTGATATTAGTACAATAGATGACATAATTAATTAGAGGTACAATTAGCTTATTGTGTTCTCTTTGGACTACATTGTTTGATTTAGGAGTCTTTGAATCATTTATTTCACTGAACATAGTCACTATTTTAGTATCAGATTTAGTGAAGATTCTCATTCCCTACTTTTTGACTACACAACTCAGAGGCTAGACCTGGTTGTTTTATGTGTGGTGGGGGTGTAGGTTGATGATGGGTTAAAATCAGTCTTGTGGGGATTTCTTCTTACTGTAGATACAAATTTTTTATTTTATAATTTTCATCTATTAGTTGTATTTTATACCATAGGTTATCTATTTATCTTAGGTGATATTCATTTCCTCAAATGTGGATGGTTAGAGTATAGTATTTGTAAACCTATGAGGATGTTGGATGCGCATTAGGTGTGTAGTGCCCCTTCATTCCTTGATGGAATAATTTCCAGTTAATTCAATGGGAATTTGAGTAACACGGTCTCTAAGAGTTATGGTGCTCGACCCCCAAGATATTATATTGACTTTCAGACATAATTATAGTTTATTATCCCTCATAATTATGATAGATGCATATCTTATGGAACATTGTGAGATGTGGGAGTTGAGAATTATATTAGATTATTTGATGAAGAAGGGTTTCATCATTCCCTATATATCATCACAGGGTCCCCATTTTCGATTCACAATGAAGTATAATAGTAGTCCAAGGAAATTTATATAATAATGAACATTGAATTAGTTAATAATCACTAATTATTATCCTCTTCTGAGGGTCGATGATCTTTTAGACTACATTACAAGAGAAATCTAGTTTTTGAAAGTTGATCTATAGGCCAAATATCATTAGTTGAGGGTAAAGGGGGGAGATATCTAAAATATTTCCTTTTTATTCATATATAGACACTTCTGGTTTTTATTAACCACATTAATTGAGAGTTTTTGTGGGGCTCATTAACTCTGTATTTTATGAGTTCCAGGAGTAATTCATTGTAATTTATATAGAGTACATTCTTAAATACTCATGGTTTAACAAGGAGAATTTTGGGAATCTGATGATAATTTCATAGAAACATTGAGACCCCTAACATTATAGGATTTTTTCCAAGTTCTTGTTCTAGACACGAGATGTGAGTTTTCTTGGAAATATGGTGTCTCATAAGGGAGAAACAATGGATCCTTCAAAGGTTAAAGTTGTTTTCTCTTGGGACGCACCCAGGAAAGTGGTATAGGTTAGAATATTTCATCATTATGTAGTCTAGTATTGGAGGTCTATATCTAACTCTCTTATATTATGGATGTAACACCCCAATCTTCCACGGTATGTTTCTCTTTGAATAATACAATAGCTTGAAATGTATGCATCTTTGAGTTCTGGCACACCAAGACCAATCAAACTAGCTGTTATGAACAGTAATACCCACTTTTGAAATCTTATAACTTTTAATTTTCAAAATGTACTTCTTTTTTGGATTCGGAATATCAAAATTATGTTAGGGTGAAATTTGGGAATTTTTCTAGAAACTTTCAATTTTTGATGAATATTGAAAAACACTGTGTTATTGTTTAAAAATGAATATTATTTAAATAATTATTTATTTTATTTAAGTTTATTTTATGTCAAAATAGTTATATAATACCTATATAAGTTAAATTTAATTCATTGGATCCATTTTATAAAAAAATTAGACGTATAAAATTTTATGGATCATTTTAGCCTATTTTACCCACCTTCTAGGAACATTTGAAAATTTTCATAAAACATAATATTACTGCTTCTATGAATTGAATTTCAAAAATAATTGAGACAAGGTTGAAATCAGTAAGTAAAATATTGTTCAACAGAATGAAAATAATTTTTGGTGAATAATATATTTTGAATTTTATTTACCACGATTAAAAGTAAATCGGGAAATTAAAGGTAAAAATGATATTACAATTACCCTAACACATGTCCTAATTCCATTGGATAAGTTTTTTCTGACCAAAATAATCCCTAGGAATAAAATATTATCCTCTTGGATCTAACTGGATTAGATTTGGACATTTATTATTATTTTATTTAAAGAAGAGTTAAAAGTGTTAAATTTAAATTTTCATAAATATTCCATTTTTAATATAGGGTAATATATAAGATAAACTCAATAATAAATATTCAACATAATTATATACAGATTAACTACATAATGTTATACTATTAATAAATTATAGACACTAAATAATTATTTTTATTTATGACACTATGATGATGCGGTAATTAACTTAATAATGAAAGATTAACATTGTTGATATTATAAATATTCAAAAAAATGTAAATTGAGACTTTTGATGACTTAAACTAATTTTATATGTAAATATGACTTGTTAGGATTTATTTAATTTATTTTTTTCAAAGTAATCAAGTTTGTTTTGACATTCACAAAAACCAAATACTAAATAGTGTCAAAATTGATAAAATTGATTTTTTTAAAACAAATACTCTATTATTAATTGATATAATATTCCAAAAAATATAGGTTTCTTCCAAAGGAATTAGTTAAGGTTATATATGTCAATAAATATCTAATTGGGGTTTTATTGGATTTTTATAGTATGTGTATTAACCATTTACTATAATAATACAAGAATACATGATAAAAGTTAAACAATTTAAAAAAGAGTTAAATATAAAATATAAAGTTAATATGGTGAACTAAATCTATCTAAAACAATTTTTTTAAGAGTATTTTGACCCATTCTTACTTTACCCTTTATATAAATCCTTTTGGATCCATTATAAACCGAATATGATTGTATAATAAATTAATATTTCAAGCTTTTCCTAATGTGACCCTCACCTCTCTTATAAAATATCACTTCCATTTATCTCAAAATAACACCTCCAAAGACATTTGGGTCGGCAAAAACCTCCTAAAGTATCTTCCAAATACCCTCACTACAACCTAGAGGCCTAAATTTGATTAGAAATCTGACTTAATGAGCCCTTTTGATCAAATCAAAAGGAAGCACCTGAAGAAGAGGTAATAATTTCACCACTTCTTCCAAAGTTCTTTTCTTCTTACACTTCCTCTTTATTTGGTGTATTCATACCAAAATAATATCTCCAGTAACTTCTAGATACATTTATGTTATTATAAAAAAATTACAACCGTATTTGTTGTCTTATACATCCTACGAATGGCAAAGTCACTTTACGTGTGTGCGTACGTCTTACCGTCTCCACGTGGTGGTGTAGTTTGTTATTCAACACTTCATTATTTGGATGGGTATAATAATGAGTATAATTGATTTAAATAATTAATATAACAAGATAATAATTAATTATATATGATATACCATATAATTACATACGATTTCACCATCAATAGAATGGTATTGTCGCTTGTGCTTACGTACCGATTACTGTCTCCACGAACGTGATGAGATTCAATCCCCATCATAACCATTCAAGAATAATTTTCATTTTATGATTAAAAATATTGTTTAAGAACTTAATATAATTCTGAATATGAATAAAATAAATCCTATTTGTAACAAACATGACTTACGTAACCAAACATATAATTGAAAATGAGTTTGTTAATACCTGAAACAATGATACTATTGAAATATTATTAACAAAACAATATCAGAAGATAACATATAATATCATATTTCTGTATATGATTATTTTATAATTTAATAACAATGATTTATATATTATATAAGAGGTTAACATACCCTCAACCAAGGAAAATTACAAGGTAAGGGTTAATTTTACATTCTCTTTATTATCTGAGGTTGTTTATATGTGAGTATCTTCTGGGACTTCTTTATCATCCACCTCTATGTTTCTTAAAATTATATTTCACAACATTTTTACTATTTCTTATAATATGGGTTAAAGTTATTTATACCCTTTTTTTACTTTTTATATTTTTATTAAAGGAATCTTTTCATTGTTTTCCAAACAAGGTACATTATGTCCTTTTCATCGAATTAAGGTAAGAATTCCTTTTTAAATTATACGGTGGGTGAGTCTATTTTCCACCATTATAACACATTCCAAGATTCCTTTACAATATTATAAGAATATTTTCAAAATAAATGTTTTCTTTTATAATTATGTTACTTTAAAATTATTACAAAATTGAAAGAGATATTTCTCTCAAATGGTTTTGATTTAATCTATTTCAAAATCCATTAATGGTTTTTACACTTCTTTGAAGTTGATTTATTATGATACAATATTCCATATTCTATTGAAGTTTTGGTGATATGGTTTACTATGGATCGGTTATATTTATACCATTCATGATTTATGGTTATGGAATTAACATTTCGTATGCATGTTTTAATATGAATGTTTATGTTGTGATTCAACCTTTCCCTATGTGGAATGCATTGGACTTAGTAAGTGACAGGTGGAGACTGTTATAGATCCTCGATGTATCAATTGATCTCACGAGAAAAACTACTATCTTGGCATAAGGACTTGAGAAATTATTATTTTTATTCTTGTCAGGAGGCCTTGACTATGTGGTTATGATGTCCGGCATTATGCATTCCATCATTATGAAATTTCCTATTAATATTTCTTGTGATTATTAGGCTAGTAGAATATCCATGTGAATAAGTAAATATAATTATTTGATTTATCACTTCCATATTATGCAGAAGATTATGTTTAAAAGTCTTGTGTGTTAGTCTTACACATTGAATAAAATTTTTGTGCTTATTTATGAAAGTTTCCTCTATATTTTTATCCTTATTGAGCATCTAAGCTCACCCATTTCTATGTTTTATTTTTCACAGGATTTGAAGAATTATATTATGACTTACTTTCATGGATAAGCTAATGGATATGATTTTGTTAAAAAGAGACACAATTTTGTTGTTTTTCATTTCATAATGTAATGTAAAACTTATGTTTGTATCTAGTGATTCTAAGGCTGCTAAACTTATCAGTGTTTCAGGATTTTATCCCTTGTGATCATGCAAATTGGTTTTGTAATAATGAACCAACTATGGGTAACTACAGTAGGGGAGATACAGTTGGTATCATATAATGTTTAGTAACAACCGTGGAAGCAATATTTAGAAAAAGTCTGATTAGAGAACCTTACCCTAAGATAGACTATGAGGATTAGTATTGTGGAGCTTACTTTAATTTTGGTAATGTAGAGATTTTGTATATTTTCCATGAAATACATACTTATTTGGATATGAGAAGGTAGTGGTTGCTCTGGCACAGATGTACCTAGGATTGAAAACTCTAATAAGGTGTTTCAGGGTTGACCTGGGGTATCCTGTTACACAACAATGGGACTTGCCGCATTCCTGGTTACAACACTCCTGGGGGATATGCTTATGATAATTCACATTTTCTATAAAAACCATTATGAAGGATTTATGAGTAAACTGTTCATCAACGAAAACAATTTTTTATCATTATGTATTATATGAATAAATTGGTTAATTTATGTTAGGTATTTTAAATGGTTGGAATTATGTATTGTGATTTATAAAATTATCTAGTGTATGTCATTGATTAGAAATGGAAGCTTGTGTAAGGAATGGAAACTGAATCAATACACATAATCCATGTGGGGATTTTACCCCAACTCATGATAATTATATTGTATCTGGTGACGCAACCGGGGCTGAAAAACTTATGACCATACTGGGACAACTCACTTAGTTTATGAGTAATAAATTTACCCATATGGAGGACCCTGATTTGCAACATGAAGGATCAATGTTAGACCGCTTCATGAGGAAACAACCACCAACATTCAATGACACTACAAATCCATTTGTAGCTGAGCAATGGATAAGTTCTTAGAGAAAATATTTCATGCTTTGGGGATTAGCGAAAGGAAAAAAGTTGTCATAGAAGTTTATCACCTCACTGGAGATGCAGATCAATGGTGGTAATTAATTAAAAACACCAAGGAGTATGAAGAAGTATCAAATATAGAATGAAGTGAGTTTAAATAGCTTTTTTTAGAAAAATAATTTCTTCATGACCATCAAGCGGATATGGAAATACAATTTCTGAGTCTGAGGTAAACAGAGTATTAGAATGTCGCAAATTATGAGGCTAACATTACAAGGATAGAAAGACATGAAACAAATTATATACATAACCCAAGGTATAAGATTGACCGATTCTTAGATGGGTTAAAACAATTTTTTCATCAAGAATTAGAATCACAGTTATTCTCATCGTATGAAGATATTGTCTCATATGATATCACGATAGAAAAGTAATTGCTTATGTCTTATGAATTTAAAGAAAATCAGGGGAATAATAGATCTTTTGAACACTCTGGAAATGGAAATAAGGGGAAGAAGGGAAAATCTGAATTTCTATCCTGTAGTAAATGTGGGAAGAAACACTCTGGTACATGCCTGAAGGGAATGGGAGTCTATTAAATGTGTGGTGAAAAAGGCCACCAAGCTTGTGATTTCAAGGAAAGGAAAGAGGATGACAATGTTGACTGCTAAAATTGTAAAGAAATGGGGAATTATTCAAATGAATGTCGTAAGAATCAAAGTAATATACCTCATAATACACCAAGGGAGAGTGGACAAGCTTATGTGATCACTACTACTGAGGTTAAAGCTCAGAATGACGTGGTGGAAGGTAATTAAATGGTTTCCTCAAATTTATCCAATGATTTTTTTGATTCGGGATCATCACATTGTTTCATATCTTCCTAGTTTTCATGGAAAATTAGATTCTTCTAATTTTATTTAACAAGGGATTCTTCAGTCAAAAATACAATGTGAATTATCATTGTAAAAATGTTTTGTGAATTAGTTCCCATTAGGGAATATAAACATGATATATCTGTTGATATCATCTACATACCCATGGCTGAATATGATATAATCCACAGAATGGATTGGTTTTTGGATAGTGATGCGAAAATTTATTATAAGAAGAAGGAGGTTACAATTTTTTATGATGATAAAGAATACCTTATCCTTAGAGAAAAACCTCACCATATGATTCTTATCTAGATCCACCCCTATTATCTATTCTAAACTAAATTATTGGGGAGGAAGAGAGTGAAATAAATTTGGGTGAGGAATAGAATTTTCAAATAAAGTACGTACCTATTGTGAAAGTATTTGTTGATTTGTTTCTAGAGGATTTACTTGGAAATCCTCTATAATGATAAATTGAGTTTCCCTTTGATTTAATTCCTAGTTCAAGGCTAATATCGATGAACCCTAATAGAATGGACAATATGGAATTAGTGGAATTAAATAAACATCTACAAGAATTGAGTAATAAAGGATGGATTCTCTCTGGTGTTTATCCATGGGGAGCCCCTATAATTTTTGTTAAGAAGAAAGATGGATCTATGAGGTTGGGAATTGACTACCGGGAGATCAATGTTATAAAAATAAAGAACACGTATCCCTACATCTCATTGATGATTTATTCGATCAACATCATGGAGTAGAATAATTTTCTATAATTGAACTTCAATCTGGATATCATCCATTGTGTTTGAGGAAGGAAGACATTCTAAAGACAACAATTTGTACCAGGTATGGGCATTATGATTTTACTGTAATGCCTTTTGGAATGACTAATGCACCCTCTTTCTACATGGATCAAATGAATATAGTTTTCAGGGAATATCGTGATGACTTTGTAGTGGTATTTATTGATGATAACTTCGTTTACTCCAAAATATATGAAGATCATGAAAATCCCTACTAAACTATTCTAAGGACTCAAAGAAGAAATGAATTATATGGGAAGTTTATCTTGTGGGAAATATGGATTTAGAATATTTATTTTTGTGGACATATTACTCTAATTATGGAATCTCTGTTGATCCTTGTAAGATAATATTATTACATTAATGGCTTTCACCGACGAGTATAACTGAGCTACACCATTTTATTAGTATAGAATGTTATAATCAGCATTTCGTCTATAATTTTTCCCAATTTTCTAACCAATTAACCATGGTCACATGTAAAGGAGTTAAATTTTTTTGGTAAAAAGAGTGTGAAGAATGTTTGGAAGAACTGAAGAGAAGATTATTCAATGCTCATATGTCGAATTTATAATCATGTAACGATGGGATTGTTATTTATAGTAATGCTTCAAACAAAGGACTTGGTTGTGTCCTTATGAAGAATGATATAATTATTTCATATTCACCACAACCGCTAAAAATTCATGAAAAAACTATCCCACTCATGATCTCGAGTTAGGTGGTATTATCTTGGCTTTGAAGATATGGAGACACTATCTCTATGGTGAAAATGTGAGATATATAACAATAAGAGGAGTTTGAATTGTATTTTCTCATAGAAAGAAATCAATTTGAGGAAAATATGATCGCTTGAACTACTCAAGGATTATCATTTCACTATACACTACCACTCAAGGAAGGAAAATGAGGTGGTAGATGCTTTGAGCAGAAAGAATCATGGAGTTTTTAACAAGATGAGAGTAGAAATGGATCTTATGTTAATTGATCTAGTTAATATGGATATTGGAGTAATGATGGAAGGTGAAAGATCAGAACTTTTTCAAATGGTTTCCAAACCATCTTTACTAGAAATGATAAAAGGTTATCATAATGATGATGAGGATTTTCAAAAGAAAATTAAATCTATGAATAATGGGATATTGATTGAATTCGTATATGAAAATGGAATTTGGAAATTTAGAAAGATACTTTGTGTTCCTGACATATATGATCTACAAATGGAATTGTTGGATGATTCTCATAGCTCCAATTTCACTATACACACTGGTATCACTAAGATGTATAGGGATTTTAAGGAACATTTTTTGTGGGAAGACTTGAAGAGGGAGATGGCTGATTATGTGTCAAGATGTTTGGTTTTTCAACATGTGAAGGCTGTAAGACTACATACTAGAGGAGTCATGCAACCACTTCGCATACTCGAGTGGAAATGAGATGATATTATGACGGACTTTGTTATTGGGCTACCAAAGACTCTTAGAAAGAATAATGAAATATGATTTATTATTGATCATCTTACCAAGTCATCACATTCTCTTCCTATAAGATAAGATCTACCACTTGAAGGGTTAGAAAGACTATATATTAATGAAGTTGTGATTCTTCATGGAGTACCCCTATCAATTTTTTTTATCATAATCCCTATTCTACATAATGATTCTAAAAAATTATTCAGATGGCCCTAGATACTGAACTTTGGTTGATCCATGCCTACCACCCACAAACTGATGGACAATCAAAACGGACTATTCAAACAATAGAAGACATTTTGAGATCATCCTAACTTGACTTTCAAGGTATGTGAAATCAATATTTACCTATGATATAATTTTCCTATAACAATAGCTTCCATTCACATATTCAGATGGCACCATATGAAGATCTATATAGAAAGAGATGCCACACACTAACTTGTTGGGATGATGATGGTGAAAGAAAACTCATCGGCCCATAACTTGTTGTGGAAACAATGGAAAAGGTGAATATTATCCAAACCCACATCAAAGAAGTTCAATGTTGGTAAAAGATATTTGCCTATAACTGAAGGAAGGATTTGGAATTTCAAATAGGAGATCATGTTTTCTTGAAGGTATCTCCCTGGAAAGGTGTTGTACGATTCAATAAGAAGGGAAAATTAAGTCGCAGGTACATCGGACCTTTGGAAATTCTAGAATGAATTGGAGTTGTAGCTTACCATTTGGACATGCCTCCAAGTCTCTCCAAAGTTCATGATGTGTTCCATTTATCATTGTTGTGAAAATAAATTCCTGACCAAATGCATGTACCCATCTATAAACAAATAGAATTGGAACCTGATCAATCTTATTGTGAAGAGCCTGTCAAGATTCTTGATACCAGAGAATAAGGGCTAAGAAACCGAATGACTTGTCTGGTAAATGTTTTTTTTGGAGAAACCATAAGATAGAAGAGGAAATATAGAAACCCTGAGGAACATTTAATTAAGAACCTCCAAAATCATTTTATGCTGTAATATTCTAGAAATTTTGAGGACTAAATTATTTAAAGTAGGGGAGAATGTAAAACCCCAGGAATCCACAATTCATTTCTCTTTTTATAATACAATAGGTTGTTTTTTACGCAACATCGAGTTTTAACACAGCATGACCAATCAAACTAGTCATTATGAATAATAATACCCAATTTTTGAAATTTTATAAATTTTATTTTTCAAAATTGAATTCATTTTTGGATTCAGAATATCAAAATTATCTTAGGGTGATTTTTTTTATTTTCTTGAATACTTTCGATTTTTGATGAATAGTGAAAAACACTGTGTTATTGTTTTAAACTGAATTTTTATTTAAATAATTATTTATTTTATATAAATTTATTTTAAGTTAAAATAGATACATAATAACCATATATGTTTAATCTAATTAAATAGAGTCACTTTTTAAATAAATTAGATTTATAAAAGTTTATTGAACATTTTAACGTCTTTTACCCACCATCTGGGCACATTTGCAAATTTTCATAAAACATAATTTTACCAATTATTTGAATTGAATTTCAAAAATCATCGAGACATGGATGACATCATTATGTAAAAAAATTTTCAATAGGATGGAAATAATTTTTTGTGAGTAGTAACTTTTGAATTTTATTTTTCACAATTAAAAGTAAATAGGGTAATTAAAGGTAAAAATGATATTATAATTACCCCAAAACATGTACTACTTCTGATTTATAAGTTTTTCTCAACCAAAATAAACCTTACGAATAAAAAATTATCCTCTCTTATCCACTTGTATTATATTAAGACATTTATTGTAATTTTATTTAAAGAAGAGTTAAAAGTGTTAAATCCATATTTTTTTAACTAAATGATTTTTACTATAGGGTTATACTTGAGATAAATTTGACTAAAAATATTTTAAATAAAGATAAAATGATTTTATACATAATGGTATTTTATTTATAATTTTTATACATTAAATAATTAACTTTATTTTTGACACAATAATAATGTAGTAAATACCTTACAAAGGAAGAATTCAAATTATTGATATTATAAATATAAACATAAATTTAAATTGAGAATATTGTGGAATTTCACTAATTTATTTGGTTAATATTACATGTTAGGATTGATTTAATTTATTTTTTTATAAGTAATCAAGTTTTTTTTACTTTCACAAAAACAAAATACAAAATAGTTTCAAAATTAACATAAATGAGTTTTAAAAAAAATACTATATTATTAATTGATATAATATTTTTAAAAATATAATGTTTGGCCAAAGGACATAGATAAAGATATATATGTCAATAATAAACCATTTTGGTTTCTCTTGGCTTTTTATATTATGTTTATTAACCATTTATTATAATAATACAAGAATATATGGTAAAAGATAAACTATTTAACTATGAGTTAAATCTAAAAGATAAGGTTAATATGGTGACCTAAACCTTTATAAAACCTATTGGTTGAGAGTTTTTCAACCCAGACCCAACATAGACTCTAAATAAATCCTTTTAAGCCGTTATAAACCGAATATCATTGTATAATAAATTAATATTTCTAGATTTTCCTAATGTGACCCTCACATCTCTTCTAAAAGCTTACATCCCCTTCTATCAAAATATGACATCCAAATCCATTTGGATTAGCCAAACCCTACTAAAATAATTTCCCAACTACCCTGGATTCAACCTAGAGTCCTTACTTTGATCATAAATCCGACCTAAGGAGCCCTTTTGATCAATTCAAAAGGAACAACCTGAAGAAGTGGTAATAATTTAATCACCTATTTCACAGTTCTTTTTATCTCCCACTTCTTTCATTGTTGTATTCATACCAAAATACTAACTCCTACACCTTTTACATAAAATTATGTTATTATAAATATGGTACCATCGTATTTTTATTACTCTATAAATCAATTAATAAAAAATTCAGCATATGTGCGTATGTACAGCTTACCGTCTCGACGTCGTTGTGTAGTTCATTATTAGACACTTCATTATTCAGATGGGCATAATATTGAGTATAATTTATGTAAATAATAAATATATCATGTTAATGATTATTTATATATGATATTCCATTAAATTATATATGATTTCACCATCAATTGAATGGTATTGTCACTCGTGGGTACGTAGGGATTAACGTCTCCACGAATGAGCTGAGATTCATTTCTCATCATAAACATTCAAAAAGAATTATTATTTTATGATTAAAAAAATTATTAAGAAATTAATATCATTATGGATATTAATCAAATACATTCTATGCATAACAAACATGTATTGTGTAACAACACTTATAAAGGAAAATGAATTAGTTAATAACTGAAACAGTGATACAACTGAAATATTATTAACAAAAAATATTAGAAGATCTTATATAGTATAATATTTATGTATACGTTTCTTTTATAATTTAATAAAAATGATTTAACTATTATAATAAAAGTTAACATGCCCTCAACCAAGGAAAAGTACTAAGTCAGGGTTAATTTTACAATCACTTTATTATCGGAGGATGTTTATACGTGAGTATCTACTAGTACATCTTTATCATCCACATGGGTATTTGTTAAAAATGTATTTCAAAACATTTTTACTATTTCCTATAATATGGGATAAAGTCATTAAGACCCTTGGTTTACTTTTTAAATTTTTTTAATGTAATCCTTCTATCATTTTCCAAAAAAGGTACTTAATGATTTTTTGAAGAGTTTAGGTAAGTATGTTTTTTTAACTTATACGGAGGGTGAAACTATTTTTTTCCATTATAATGAATTCAAAGATTTTATTACAATATTATAAGAATATTCTAAAAATAAATGTCTTATTTTATAATTATGTGACTTTTAAAAGATTTCAAAATAGAAACATATATTTCTCTCAAATAGTTTTGATTTTATCTATGTCAACATCCTTTGATTGATTTTACACTTGTTTGATGTTGATTTGTTATTATAAAATATCTATATTTTATTTTAGGTTTTTTGATATGTATGAATGTGAATGTCATATTTGTATACCATTCAGGGTTTATGGTTAATGTATTAACATTTCTTATGCTAGTTTTAATATGAATGTTTATGTTATGTTTCAACCTATTCATATAAGGAATGCATTGGACTTGTAAGGGATAGGTGGATCCCTCTATAGCTCCTCGATGCATCAGTAGGTCTCATGAGACAAACTAGTGTCTTGGCACAAGGCCTTGAAAAAATCTTATTTCTAGTCTTGGCACGAGGCTATGACTATGTGGTTATGATGTCTGGCATTATTCATTCAATCATTATAAAATTTGTTATTGATATTACATTTGATTATCGAACTAGTAGAATATCCATGTGAAAAAGTAAATATTATTATTTGATTTATCTTTTCCATATTATGCAGATGTTTATGTTTAAAAGTCTTCTATGTTAGTTTTATACATTGTCTAAAATTTTATACTTATTTATTAAAGTTTCTTCTATATTGTTATCCTTACTGAGCATCTGAGCTCACCCATTTCTATGTTTTATTTTTCCTAGGATGTGAAGAAGTATATTATGACTGACTTGCATGTATAAGCTAAGGGATATGAGTGTGTTAAAAGGAGACACAATTTTGTTGTTTTTCATTTCATAATGTAATGTAAAACTTAATTATGTATCTAGTGATTTCAAGCGAATAAACTTATTGGTATTTCAGGATTTAATCTGTTGTGATCATGAAAATGTTAGGAAATAATGCACTGATTCTAGGTAACTAGGTTCATGGTATTATAGTTTGTATCATAGGATGTTTAGTATAAATATTTGAAGCAATATTTAGAAGAACTCTGATTAGATAACATTACCCTAAGATATACTTTGAGGATTATTACAGTATAAATTCATAGAAATTGTGTGTTGTAGAGATTTTATTTATTTTCCAAGAAATACATACCTGTTTGGGTATGATCAGGTAGCAGTTGCTCTGGCATAGATGTAACTAGGAGTGAAAACTTTGACAAGGTATTTCGGGCTTGACCTGGGGTATCCTGATACCTAACAATGGGCCTTACTACACTCTTGGTTAAGACACTCTCTGGGGATATGCTTAGAATAATTCAATTTTTATTTACAATCCACTATGAAGGATTTATGAGTAAATACTTCCTCAAAGAAAACATTTTTTATGATTTTGGATTATATGCATAAATAGTTCAATTTATGTTCGGTATTTTAGTAGTTTGGAATTACGTATTGCGATTCGTAAACTAATCTAGTGTATGTCATTTCTTAGAAATGGTGCATAATGGAAGGAATAGAAATTGTATCAATTCACATAAACCTTGTAGGTATTTCCCTCCTACTCAAGATAATTATAGTGAAGTTGCTGATGTAACCAGTGATGAGCAACATATAACCATACTGGGACAACTCACTCAGGTTATGAATAATAACCTTACATTTATGGAGCACCCTATTCCACAACACAGAGGATCGATGTTAGACCTCTTCATGAGGAACTAACCACCAATAATAAATGTGAATACAAATCTATTTGTAGCTGAGCAAAGGATAAGTTCCTTAGAGAATATATTTCATGCTTTAGGAAGTAGCTAAAGGGATAAAGTTTCCACTGCAGTTTATCAACTTACGAGATATGAAGATTGATTTTGTTCATTAATTCATAACACAAAGGAGGATGAAGAAGTATCAAATATGGAATGGGGGAGTTTAAAGAGATTTTCATATAAAAATACTTTCCTCGTGACCATTGAGCAGATATGGAAATACAATTTCTAAGTCTGAGGTAAATGGTTGATGAGAATGTCACAAAGTATAAGGCTAACTTTACATGGTTCGCAATGAATGCAACAGATTATATACATAACCCAAAGTGTATTATTTATCAATTCTTTGATGGGTTAAAATCATTTCTCCATTGAGAATTAGTCTCTCAATCATTCTAATCGTACTAAAATATTGTCTCATGTCCTATCCAGATAGAAAAATAATTCTCTATATCTTATGACATTAAAGAAAAGCAGGAGAAGAAGAGATCTGATGAACACTCTGGTAATAGAAATAAGAGGAAGAAGGGAAATGTTGAATATCCATCTTGAAGTAAATGTGGGAAAAATCGCCCCAAAACTTTCATAAAGGTAATGGGATTCTATTGCAAGTGGGGTGGAAAAGGCCACCATGTTCATTATTGAAACGTAAAGAAAGTGGTTATCAATGATGAATGCTACAATTTTAGAGAAATGGTGCAGTATGAAAATTAATAACCTAAGCATCAGGGAAATTTACCTTAAAAAATGCCAACAGAGCAAGGCCAAGCTTATGTGATCACTAATGCGGATGTTGAGGCTTTGAATGATATGGTGGCTTGTAATTTAATGGTTTCATCAAATTTATCCAATGATTTATTTGATTGTGGATCATCGCATTATTTGATATCATCCCAGTTTGATAAGAAAATTAGATATTTACAATTTTAATTTAAGAAGGGATTTTTTAATAAAAACTCATATGGGTAGTATCATTGTAACAATGTTTTGTGAGTCAGTTCACATTAGGACATATAAAAGTGCTTTATCTTCTAATATCATCTTCATTCCCACAATTGAATTTGATATTATCCTTGGTATGGATTGGATTTCAGACCATGATATGAATATTTATTATAAGAATAAAAAGGTTAAAATTTTAGATGATGATAAGGAATACCTTATCTTTAGAGAAGAAAAATCACCATCTAATTACTATCTAGATCCACCCCTATTAGCTCTACTAAATTCAGTTATTGGGGAGGAAGAGAGTGAAATAACTCTGGGTGAGGAAAGTAATGTTCAAATAGAGGACATACCTATTATACAGGAATATGTTGATGTGTTTCCAAAGGATTTACCTGGACATCCCCCAAAATGAGAAATTTGGTATTCCATTGATTTAATTCCTGGTTCAAGGCCCATGTCAAAGACCCCTTATGGAATGGCCATTATGGAATTAGTGGAACTAAATAAACAACTATAAGAATTGAGTAATAAAGGTTTTATTTTCCCTAGTTTTTATTCATGGTGATCCCCTATACTTTTTGTTAAAAAAAGATGGATATTTGAGGTTGTGCATTAATAATAGGGAGATCAATGCTATAACAATAAAGAACAAGTATCCCCTTCCTCGCATTGATGATTTACTTGATAAACTTCATATAGTTCAATTTTATTCAAATATTGACCTTTGATCTGGATATAATCTATTGTGTGTGAGTAAGGAAGAGATTTCGAAGACATCATTTCGTACCAAGTATGGGCATTACGAGTTTACTATAATATTGGTTGGAATGACTAATGCACCCTCTATATTCATGGATCTAATTAATAGAGTTTTCAAGTAATATCTTGATGACTTTTTAGCGGTATTTATTGATGATATCTTAGTTTACTCCAAAATATATGAATATCATTAAGATAACTTGTGCAATATTCTACATAATCTTAGAAGAAATGAATTATATAGGATGTTTTTCAAGTGCAAATTCGGCCTTTAGGAGATTTATTTTCTTGCACATATTTTATTTAAGGGTGGAATATCTATTGATCATTTTAATATAAGAGAAATACAAGAATTGTTGAGCACAAATGAGAATAACTTAGGTATGCATTTTTATTGGTTTATCAAGTTATTATTAGTATTTCATCTAGAATTTTGCGTGATTTTCTAACCCATTCACCAAACTCACATGTGAAGAGGTAAAATTTGATTGGACAAAAGAGTGTGAAGAATTTTTTGAATAACTGAAATGAAAATTATTCAATGATCTTATCTGAACTCTACCAACATGGAATTATGTGTCTCTTATTTATAGTGATGCTTCAACGAAAGGACTAGTTTGTTTCCTTATGCAGAATGATAGAGTTATTTATTATGCATCATGACAACTAAAAATTCATGAACAAAACTATCCAAATCATGATCTTGAGTTAGAAGATATAATATTTGATTTGAATATATGGAGACACTATCTATGTAGTGAAAATGTGAGATATATACCGACCACAAGGTTTTGAGGTATATTTTGTCACAGAAATTACACAACATGAGTCAAAGACAATGATGGGTGAGTTGAAAGGGATCTTTTGTTCATGAATCCAGTAAATATGGATATAGAAATAATCATAAAAGGTGAAACGTTAATAATTTTTCAAATGGTTTCCAAACCTACTTTAATAGAAATGATAAAAAGTTATCAGACTGGTGATGAGGAGTTTCAAAATAAAGTTAAAGATGTGAATGATGGGAGATATATTGACTTCATATATGAAGATTTAATTTTGAAATTTGGAAAGAGACTTTTTGTTCTTGACATACCTAAAATAAAAAGGGAATTTTGGGATGATGCACATAGTTCCAATTTCTCTATACACCATTTTATCACTAATATGTTTGGAGATTTGAAGGAACATTTATAGTGGGACAACATGAAGAGGTATATTTCTGATTATATGTCAAGATGTATGGTTTCTAAATATATGAAGGCTAGAAGACAACATCCTTGAGGATTCATGCAACCTCTTCCCATACCTGATAGGAAATGGGATGATATTATGATGGAATTTTTTATGGGGCTACCAAATACACCTAGAAGAAATGATGCAATATGGGTCATTTTTGATCTCTTTACCAATTCAACATATTTTCTTACTATAAGATAAGATATTCAACTTGAACATTTAGAAACACTATATAATAATGATTTTTAGGACTTCATGGAGTACCCCAATCGATTGATTCTAATTATGATCCTCGTTTTACATTAAGATTTTGGACAAGTCTTTAGAAGGCCTTGGATACTGAAATTTATTTGTGCACTGCCTACAACCGTCAAACTGATGGAAAATCAGAACAAACTATTCAAACATTAGAATAAATGCTGAGATCTTGCTCATTTGACTTTCAAGGTATATGGGATCAAGATTTACCTCTAGTTGTATTTTCCTATAGCCATTTCATCTATTCAGGTATTCTTATAGAGCCATGTGAAGTATTATATGGAAAATGATGCTGCACAACAACATTTTGGGATGATGTTGGTGAAAGGAAACTTGAGGCCCATAACATGTTAAGGAAACAATGGAATATGTGAATATTATCAAAAACCACATCAAAGCATCTCAAAGTAAGAAAAATATATATTCTAATATACAAATGAATGATTTGGAATTTCAAGTAAGCGATCATGTTTTCTTGAAGGTATCTCCATAGAAGGGTGTTATACGATTCAGTAAGAAGGTAAAATTAAGTCCCATATACATCAGACCTTTCAAAATTATTGAACAAATTGGTGTTGTAGATTACCATTTGGAAATGCCTCTA
The DNA here is from genome assembly GCA_963277665.1 of Viscum album. Taxonomy (NCBI): domain Eukaryota; kingdom Viridiplantae; phylum Streptophyta; class Magnoliopsida; order Santalales; family Viscaceae; genus Viscum; species Viscum album. The sequence continues at coordinate 1,123,250,401 of OY728120.1, forward strand.
AGTCTCTCCAATGTTCATGATATGTTCCATGTATCACTGTAGAGAAAATACATGCCTGACCCAACGCATGTACTCACCTATGAAGAAATAGAACTTGAATCCGATCTATCTTATTGTGAAGATCATGTCGTGATTTTTGATACCAGAGGACAAGTGCAGAGAAACCGGACAGCTTGTCTTTTAAAAGTTCTGTGGAGAAACCATAATATGGAAGAGGAAACGTTGTAACCTGAGGAACTTATGATGAAGAACCACCCGAATCTCTTTATGTAGTAATATTCTAAAAATTTTAGGGATGAAATTATTTAAATGAGGGGAGAATGTAAAACCCCATGCTTCCACGATACATTTACCTTTGAATAATATAATAGCTTGTGTTGTACGCAACTTTGATTTCTATCATATAATGTCCAATCAAACAAGCCATTATGAATAATAATACCTAATTTTTGTAATTTTATTCACTTTTATTTTTCAAAATGGACTTAATTTTTTGGATTCAGAATATCAAAATTAGCTTAGGGTGAATTTTTTGTATTTTTCTGAAAACTTTCACTTTTTGATTAATTGTGAAAAACGCTGCGTTATTGTTTAAAATTGAATTTGTATTTAAATAATTATTTATTGTATATAAGTTTATTTTAAGTCAAAATAGATACATAATACCTATATACATTCCTTCAAATTCATTAGATTCATTTTATAATAAAATCACTTGTATAAGATTTTATTGAACATTTTAACGTATTTTTCCCACAATCTAGGCACATTTGCTAAATTTTTGTAAAACGTAATTTTAAACCTTCTGTGGATTGAATTTCAGAAACCTGAGAGACACAATTGACATCAGTAATTAAAATGTGGTTTAATAGGATGAAAATAATTTTTGTTGAATAGTATCATCTGAATTTTATTTACCACAATTAAAAGTAAATAGGGTAATTAAAGGTAAAAATGTTATTATAATTACCCAAATTCATGTACTAATTCTATTAGAGAAGTGTCTTTCGACCAAAATAAATCTTATGAATAAAATATAATCCTATTTGATCCACTTGGTTTAGATTAGGACATTTGTTATTATTTTATTTAAATAAGTGTTAAAAGCGATAAATTCAAATTTTATTAACTAAAACATTTTTAATATGGGTTTATACATAAGATAAATATGAATATAAGTATTCATTATAAATATAATAAAGGTTTCCTATATAATGGTATTTTATTTAAATTTTTTAAAATTTAAATAATTAAATTTATTTATGGAACAATGATGATGCAGTAATTACCTTATTAAGTAAAGATTAAAATAATTGATATTATAAATATACAAATAAATGTAAATTTAGACCTTTAACGCCTTACAAAAAATTTCAAGGTTAATATGAAATTTTAGTATTTATTTAATTTTTTTTGAAGTAACCATGTTTTCCTGACTTTCACAAAAACCAAATACTAAATAGTGTAAAAATTGACCTAAATGAGTTTTTAATACCAATATTATATTTTTAATTGATATAATATTCTTAAAAATAAAAGGATTAGCCAAAGGACATAGATAAGGTTATATATGTCAATAATGAACCACATGGAGTTATCTTGGATTTTTATTATAATTTTATTAAATATTTATTATAATAATACAAGAATACATGGTAAAAGATAAACTATTTAACTAAGAGTTAAATCTAAAATATAATGTTAATATGGTGACCTAAACCTATATAAAACCTATTGGTTGAGAGGTTGTCAACCCATCCCAACCTTATCCTAGAAATAAATTCTTTTTGAGCCATTATAAACCAAATATGATTGTATAATATATTAATATTTCAAGCTTTTTCTAAAGTGACCCTCACCTTTCTTATAAAAGAGTTCTTCCCCTTCTGTCAAAATCAAACCTCCAAAGCCATTTGTATCAGTAAACCCCTATGAAAAATATCTTTCCATCTACCCTAACTTCAACCTAGAGGCATTATATTGATTATAAAGCTGGCCTATGAAGCCCTTTTGATAAAATAAAAATTAAGCGCCCGAAAAAGAGGTAATAATTTCATCACCTCTTCTAAGTTCTTTTCTTCTTCCACTTCCTATTTCTTTGTTGTTTCCATACCAAAATAATAACTCAAGTACCTTATACATACTATTATGTTGTTATAAATATTGTACAACCATATTCATTATTCTATCCATTCTATGAATGACAAAGCCATCGTACATGCGTATGTAGCGCTTATTATCTCTTTGTCATGGTGTAGTTTTTTATTCAACACTTCATTATTTGGATGGGTGTGATAATGAGTATAATTTATTTAAATAATAAATATAACATGTTATTGATTTTGTATATATGATATATCATCCAATTAAATTTGATTTCATCATCAATATAATAGTATTGTCGCTCGTGCATATGTATGGATTACCATCTCCACAAAAGCGATGAAATTAATTCCCCCATCATAACCATTCAAGAATAATTTTCATTTTATGGTTAAAAATAAATTTTAAGAACTTAATAAAATTATGGATATGAATCCAATACATCCTAACCACAAAAAATTAATTACATAAAAAACATATAAATTCAAATGAATCGATTACTATCGAAAACAATGATACTACTAAAATATTGTTAACATAAAAATATTAGAAGACCCTATATATTATAATATTTATGTATATGGTTCTCCTATAATTTAATAACAATTATTTAACTATTATATAGTTGGTTAATATACCCTCGACTAAGGAAAAGTACAAGGTACAAGTTATTTTTATAATCTCTTTATTATCCAAGGTAGTTTATACATGAGTATCTACTGAGACTTATTTATCATCCACATTAGTGTTTCTTAAAAATGTATTTCAAAATATTTTTTCTATTTTCTATAATATGGGTTAAAGTCATTCATACCATTGGTCGACTTTTTATAATTTTTTTTGAAAGTATTCATTTCGTCTTTTTCCAAACAAGGTACTTTATGACCTTTTCGATGAATTAAGGTTAGACTGTTTTTTAACATATATCGTGGGTGCATCTATTTTCCACTTTTATAACACCTATAAAACTTCCCTTACAATTATATAAGAATATTTTCAAAAAAAAATGTTATATAATTATGTGACTTTAAAATTATTTCTAAATAGAAATATTTATTTCCCTTAAAAAGTTTTGATTTAATCTATGTCAACATCTTTTGATTGATTTTACAGTTGTTTGAAGTCGATTTATTATGATCCAAAATTTAGTATTGTATTAAAGGATTTGTTAAATGTTTTACTATGGATATGTTATTTTTATACCACTCATGATTTATGGTTAAAGTATTAACATTTCATATGCTAGTTTTAATACGAATGATTATGTTATCTTTCAATTATTTCATGTGAGGAATGGATTGGACTTAGTATGTGATGGGGGGAGCCCTCTATAGCTCCTCATTGCATCGGTAGGTCTCATGAGACAAACTAGTATTTTGGAACAAGGCCTTGAAAAATTCTTCTCTGTAGTCTTGGCACAAGGCCTTGACTATGTGGTTATGATTTCTGACATTATGCATTGCATCATTCTAAAATAAGCTATTGACATTACATGTGAAATTTCAACAAGTAAAATATCCACATGAATAATAAAATGGAATTATTTCATTTATATTTGCCATGTTATGCTGAAAATAATGTTCAAAAGGATTTTGGTTTTGTCTAATACATTTTCTTAAATGTTTAATCTTATTTATGAAATATTCTACTATATTTTTATTCTTATTGAGCATCTGAGCTCACTGCTTTCTACATTTTATTTTTTCCAGGATGCGAAGTATATTATGACTTAATTACACGGATAATCTAAGGAATATGAGTGTGTTAAAAGGAAAAATAATTTTGTTTTTTTATTTCATAATCTAATGTTAAACTTATGTATGTATCTAGTACTTATATGGTTACTAAATTGATCAGTCATTTGGGGTTTTATCCCTTGTGATCATGCCAATGTTATGTAATAATGCCCCAAATATGGGTAAATATTGTTGGATTGTTACAGTGGAACCATGTATATCATTGATCATGAAGGACTTGGATATCATTTTTTTATCAATTCTTGTAATAAATTGATTATATGAAAGGAAAATTGGTTAACACCCAAGTTCTCTAATTACATTGGGAAGAGGGGATGTTCATGGTATTATATGATATTTTCAATTTAGGTATGGGTCACAACATAATGAATCATCATGTGGTGATCTTATCTGGATGAGATTTAAACCCACACAAGAATAAAAATACCAATATTGTTATAGAATTAGTGGGAGTGGTGTTTTCCTTGAATCTACGTTTACATTACCCCATTAGAGAATTGTTTTCATTTCACCACTAATCATAAGATCTTGAAGTATATATTCTATCAATAAGACCTAAAATATGTGAAAGCATATGTGGATGGAGTTTTCTAAAACACAGACATCAATATCTATTATACAACAAGGATAGCGAATGCGTTAGTAGACAGACAGATAAGGAAGCCGAAAAAGGATATTGTTCAGGTGTCTGGTGTAGAGACCATAAGCTTTACGTACATGTACATTACATTACTTTTGCATAATACTTAGTACATTACAAAAACACACACACAAGGACCGTAATTGATTAGTGTCTTTGGAAACTCGGAATATAATCTTCTAATCGTGGTGAAAGATCTTTAACATCTCTCATAAAGATCTTCCCTTTTTTTCTTACCTAAAACCTTTCTTTATATCCTGGGGAAAAGAAAACATAAAAGGGTGAGTTAAAATTCTCAATAAGGGTAAACAAAAGAAATATCAATCACATCATATTCATAAGACCATAACAATTTGGAAATCTTACCCTGCAAAAGAGATCATAATTTCATAGGAAGGGATAAATCATGGTAGTGAAATGTAATCACAATAATAATAACTTAAAACATGAAGCTTTGTGGAATACACACATAATCATAGAAAATCATTTCTTATTAGTCAAGACTCATTTCCACGACTATATTAGTGGAAAAATTCCATTTCTGAACCGAGTTCAATCCTCGTTTCAGTTCTGTTTCACTGAACCGGTTTAACCTTCCGTTCCATCCATGTCTATCTCATGAGATATAAAATCTTTACCCAATTCATTGGAGGGAGATATAGGTCCCACCCATCTCATAATGATACCATTATTATGTTTTCCACAAAATAATAAACCATACATCATAGCACAACCCATGTAAGAATAATGGGAATCTTAAACATCATGACATCATAAAACAATTCATATAAGATAAATGAATTCATAAAAATATTTCCATCACAACATAACCAAAACAATGTAATAATAGGGATAGAAATAGAACCCTTTATTATCTTATATGGAAAATAATTTTGATAAAACACTTGAACTCCATTCATGAGGAAAATATCCTTTCTACTTCAAAAACACTTTTCCTTTATAAACATGTGATACAATTCTAAACTAAAAGAAGTTGGTTAAAAATAAACTTGAAAACTTGTAAAGAAAGCTTCTTGGAAATACTGTTTTAAAAAAAAATCCATTCATGCCGTATAAGTTAAAAAAACATTCTTCTCGTACTTTTTTCAGAAAAGTAAAAAAGTACCTCGTACGAAAAACGACAAAAGAATCCTTTCATATATTTTACTAAAAACTCCATGAAGGGTAAAATGGATATAAAAAATTTTAGGTGGATGGAAATAATATTACATATTGTGGAAACATGGATGTGGATGATAAAATACACCCCAGTAAATACCAAAGTATAAACAATCTCGGATAAAAATGAGATTGTGATATTTTCCCTTACCTTAGGTCTGATTTGCTTCGTAAGTGCCCGACCCTCCAGTATAATGATTTAAATAATGTCATTGACTTATTCCAGAATCATACTAATTGTTATTATATCATATATGGTCATATTCTTAGCTTCTTATTAGTAATATTTCATTGTTACTTGTTATTCGGGTATTTATTGCTTTCTGTTCTTATGCATGTTATGTCGAATAAATTCTTATTCTTCTTTTAGGTTATAGATACCTCATTTCTAGAATGGTATTAGTTTAATATATATCATATTCAATCACTCAATTTATTTATGTAATAATTATGTAACGAAAATCATGTAGAACAAGTCGCATCACATCGTGGAGACAGTATTCCGTACGTACGCACGAGCGATGATATCATTCCCATGATCATGGAATTGTATTGGAGTTTATTTATACTATTTCAGAATCAATATAACTTTACAATAATCCTATATATTCATTCTTTACACCATTATACCCATCTGAGTAAGGTGGTGGTGGAAAATAGATTACACCACGGTGTGGAGACGATATTCCGTAAATACGCACGCGCGGTGATTTTGTTTTCTGTAGGACGGATAGATAGTGAAATAGGGTTGTTTCATACTTATAATGACATATCATTATATGAGTGATACTTCTGTTATTACTTCATAATGAAACAACTAAAGAAGAATAAGTGGAAGAAGAAATAAAGTTGAAAGAATCGGTAACAGACATTAGCTTTTCTTTGAAGCGCTTCTTTGAGACCACCTTTTAGGGCACTAAAATTGGACTTTGAAGAAGACCAGGACCTCTAGGATATAACTAGGGAAGTGGAGAGAAGAAATTCGTAGGGTTTGGACGAGATTGAAGGCTCAAAGTTGTGTGAGGAAGAGAGGGAGGAGAGGGTCACCTTTGGAAAAAAACTAAAAATATTATTTTATTATAAAGCCATATTCGGTTTTAAATAGCTCCAAATTGATTTATTTCAAAGATAAGTTGGGGATGGGTCCAAATCCTCTCATCCAATAGAATTTTTACAAGTTTTGTTTACTATTTTAACCTTATCATTTAGATTTCACTTTAAGTTAGATAATTTTTCATTTACCGTGTCTTTTTGTGTTCTTAGACTACAAGGTTAATAAACTTACTATAAGAAGCCAAACGAACCCCATGTTGTTTATTATTAATATATATAACCTTATATAAGTCATTTGGCCGAACCTTATATTTTTAGGAATAAAATAACAATTAATAATATAATATTTGTTTTAAAAACTATTTTATGTCAATTTTGACACTATTTAGTAGTTGATTTTTGTGAAACTAATAACAGAATAATTAGATCGAAAAAAGTTAATTAGATGAATACTAACATGTCATATTAACCTAAAAAAATAGTGAAATTCATAAAATGTCTCAAATTACATTTATTTGGGTATTTATAACATCAATTATGTCAATATTTCATTAATAAGATAATTACTGCATCATCTTTGTGTCATAAATCAATTAAATTATTTAATGTCTATAAATTTCAAATAAAATACCATTATGTATAAAATCTTTTTAGATTTCTAATTAATATTTATAGTCTAATTTATCTTATGTATAACCCTATATTAAAAATAATTTACTTATTAAACATTGATTTTAACTATTTTAACCCTTCTTTAAATAACTTAATAATAAATGTCCTAATCTAATCCAAGTGGGCCTAAATGGTCATATTTTATTCCTAAGGTTTTTTCTGGTCGAAATAAACTTATCCAATAAAATTAGGACATGTGTTAGGGTAATAATAATATCATTTTTACCCTTAATTACCCTATTTACTTTTAACCGTGGTAAAAAAGTAAAAAGTTACTATTCACAAAAAAATTATTTTCATCTCATTGAACCACATTTTACTTACTTACATCAACAATGTATCTCGGATTTTTTAAATTCCATTCACAAAAGCCGTAAAATAAAGTTTTATGTAAATTTTCAAATTCTCCTAGGAGGTGGGTAAAAGATGATGAAAAGTTCAATGAAATTTTTATATATCTAAAATTATTGTTAAATTACTCCAATGAATTTCATTGAACTTATATAGGTTTTATGTATCAATTTTGACCTAAAAGAAATTTAAATAAAAAAAATAATTATTTAAATTAAAAGTCGGGTTTTAAATAGTAACCCAGTCTTTTCACTATTCATCAACAATTGAAAGTTTTCAGAAAAATACCAAAATTTTACCCTAGGATAATTTCAATATTCTGAATCCAAAAATGAAGTCCATTTTCAAAAATAAAATTCATAAAATTTCAAAAAGTGGGTATTACTATTCATAACGGCTAGTTTTAAAAATATTTTAATAGCATATCGTTGTTTAGCGAAACTCGGTATTGCATACAACACATGCTATCGTGGAAGGTTGTGCTTGCGTGTAATGCAAGCCAAGTCAGGGATGCGTGTTGTGCAATATCCTTTTGGTGTAGCGTACAACACAAGATATAAGGGTTTAAAAACTAATGTTTGAAACGTAACGGTTACCCAAATTAACTAATCACTGGGTTTCCACATAGGAGAACATAGGTGAAAATATGGATATGGAAGAGAAATCTAACCGTCATGTTCTGATGGAGAGTGTTAGAGAACATGGCTTTGAAAAATCCAACAATCATAAAGCCGTAAATTTGTGATGATCTAGGGTACCATCTGATTTATCAGATATAAGGGCACTATAACAACATTTTTGGTTTTCAAGATCATTTCCCAAAAGTTGAAGAATTTGAATTAGAATAAATACTTACTTTATTTTGGTACAATCTCACTATTGTTCATGCTTTGAAAAATTTCCACTTCATCTATTAAAAGAAATGATGTTGATTTTGTTATTCATGAAGTGTTAATAGATCATGTGATAGAATGATGGGTCATTCCATCTGTTTCAAACAAAAGATTAGAAAAAGTTATCAAATATACATAAGTCCATCTATGGTGAGGTTAATCGTATATGATTCCAAGAATGAACTTATACTTCATATATCATACCACCTAATAAAATAAAACTAGTTTCTACTAACTAGGGACTTCTTGTAGGCCAGTGGTAGGTGATAAAGTCCAGTCGCACTTCGGTTGTGGGTTCGATTCCCACAGCCTTGCCCGACGCGATAGGCGGTCGCCCGTCCTGCAGGTTGTCCTTTTTATAAACCTATATTACTATAACATCCCATCAATAATATTGAAAAAAGTTATATCCTTAAACAATACTAACTTATGTCCAACATAATCTATTCCAATCTTTAGGCTTATCTAAAATACTTTCGTCCAAGCTCATAGTATAAAGAAAATTATTACTTGAAATGTCACATAACAATCACGTGAATGCCATCATTTATCCCCCATATATCATAAGATATATCTTTTTGGTCAAATTACAAACATGTGAATACCTTAATCAAGTATTCTCTTGAAGAATGAATACCCATTGAACCTTAGTGAAAACATGAATGCAGTTAAATGTTAACACTTTCCACAAACCAAAATCCTCAAAATTCTTTATACTCAAACCATGATATCACTTAGTCCTTATATCAATCATGAGCTAATGAATACAATCAAACATCTCATTATCTTCTTATCCCTTCATAATGCGCATATCATCTGCTTACCAAAAATTTCTCAATCACTTTCCATGGTTACCGGTACTATAAAATTATTGAAAAGCACAACAGACCAATACATAAATATTCCAGTATTCCACGACATTATTTTGGAATCCTATTACATAAACACTTAATCATTCCACAACATCGTTGTCATATTCAACGTCGCCAATAGTGATCGCATGTGACTTCCTTTTGTTCTTTGCCTTAAGTGGTTTCTCATGTCGATCATCATTAACCCTTGGATTAGGGCATTGATTAGCATAATGCCCCATTTCATTGCACTTGAATCATTGCAGTGTTGCAGTGTTGCAGTGTTGTTGGTGCGTTCTCTGCAGTCTTTTCTTTATTCACATCGTTAGCAACCCTTTTTCCATTACATCGACACTCAGCTACTCGATGACCTTCTTTTCTACACTAAAAACATTTTCTAGTCCCTTTAAGAGAATCTCCACCATGATTCTTTCCACACTTTGAGAATAAGGAAACATTCATCATCTTTTCACCATTATTCTGAGATTTCTCCTTGAACTCCATCATTAGTTTATTGTCAAAACCATGAGATGGATATGTAACAACAACTTCCATTTCTACCTTAATAGCACAGCGCCCAATTTCTTTATAGCTACTGAAGTCTCTTATAGCTAATTCCCTTCGAATATTTGGTTTTAAGCCACTGAAGAATCGATCAACTTTACTTTCAGGTTGGATGATAAAGCCAGATGCATACCTTGCAAGCCTTGTCAAATTCTCTTCGTATATACCAACAGATTCATCATCCTTTTTCTTTAGTTCAAGAAACTCTTTCTCCATCTTTGTTCGAAGAATACGAGGGAAGTACTTATTGAAAAATAAGATTTTGAACTTGTCCCATTCCATGGACTCAATTTCATCTCTTGTCCTCGTATTCTTGATAAGATTCCACCATTGTTCAACATCACCTTCCAAACGATATACTGCTAAGATGACTTTATAATGTTCAGAACATTGAAGAACTGAAAATATCTTTTAAGTGGTACTGATCCATTGTTCAACAACAAGTGGATCAGAAGACCCACTGAAAGAAGGTGGGAGTTGCCTCATGAAGGACTCAATAGAATATTGTTCCCTTCTCTGCTCATTTGGAATTCCAGAATGATCCATAGCTTCTGTAAGTATAGCAATAAGTTTTTTCACTCCATATACCATAAATTTGGTTTGTTCAGGAGGAAAATCATTGCATCGTCCATTACATTGATCAATATGGTTCCTTTGGGTTCAAGCCATCATTTAAAACCCAAAAATAATAGTGTGAGAGGAAAAAATCACACTATTGAAAACAACATAATAAAGGGGGAGTACCATCAATATCTAACATCTTAGGTTTAATTATAAGATGGTTAGCGCAATTCTAGGACTATAACGTATACTTAACCTTATGGACATCCCTAGACATACCTTAAAAATATCTCTAGGGATCTTACTAAAGTTATCACATCCTAGTTTCCAAAGGTTGACTAAACCTTTCCTCTGATAAAAACTATAGATAAACTAAGCTTGACGTACATCGACATTACATTACTTTTTCGGAATACTTAGTACATTACAAAAACACACACACAAGGACCGTAATAGTTTAGTGTCTTTGGAAACTTGGAATATAATCTTCTAATCGTGGTGAAAGATATTCAACATATCCCATAAAGATCTTCCCTTTTTTTCTTACCTAAAACCTTTATTTATATACTGTGGAAAATAAAACATAAAAGGGTGAGCTCAAATTCTCAGTAAGGGAAAACAAAAGAAATATCAATCACATAATATTCATAAGAATATAACAATTTGGAAATCTTACCCTGCAAAAGAGATCATAATTTCATAACATGGGAAAAATCATGGTAGTGAAATGTAATCACAATAATCATAACTTAATACATGATGATTTGTGGAATAAACACATAATCATAGAGAATCATTTTTTATTAGTCAATACTCATTTCCAAGACTATCTTAGTGGAAAACGTCTATTTCTGAACCGAGTGCATTCCTCGTTTCAGTCCTGTTTCACTGAACCGGTTTAACCTTCCATTTCATCCATGTTTATCTCATGAGATAAAAAATCTTTACCCAATGCATTGGAGGGAGATATAGGTCCCACCCATTTCATAATGATTCCATTATTATGTGTGCCACAAAATCATAAACCGTACATCATAGCATAACCCATGTAATAAAAATTGGAATCTTAAACATCATGACATCATAAAACAATTCATATAAGATAAAGGAATTCATAAAAATATTTCCATCACAACATAATCAAATCAATGTAATAATAAGGATAGAAACATAACCCTTTATTATCTTAGATGGAAAATAATTTTGATAAAACACTTGAACTCCATTTTTGAGGAAAATATCCTTTCTACTTTAAAAACACTTTTCCTTTCTTAACATGTCATACAATTCTAAACTAAAAGAAGTTGATTAAAAATAAACTTGACAACATGTAAAGGAATCTTCTTGGAAATAATGTTTTAAAAAAAATCCATTCATGTCGTATAAGTTAAAAAAACATTCTTCTCGTACTTTTGTCGGAAAAGTCAAAAAGTACGTCGTACGAAAAACGACAAAAGATTCCATTCATATCTTTTACTAAAAACTCAACGAAGTGTAAAATTGGATTTAAAAAATAGTAGGTGGAAGGAAATAATATTACATATTGAGGAAACATGGATGTGGATGATAAAATACACCCCAGTAAATACCAAAGTATAAACAATCTCGGATAAAAATGATATTGTGATATTTTCCCTTACCTTACGTCCAATTTTCTTCGTATGTGTCCGAAACTCCTGTATAATGATTTAAATAATGTCATTGACTTATTCCATAATCATACTCATTGTTATGATATCATATATTGTCATATTATTAGCTTCTTATTACTAATATTTCATTGTTACTTGTTAGTCGGGTGTTTATTGCTTTTTGTTCTTATGCGTGTTTTGTCGAATAAATTATTATTCTTATTTTAGGTTATAGATACGTCATATCCATAATGGTATTAGTGTAAAATATATCATATTAATTCACTCAATTCATTTATGTAATATTTATGTAATGAAAATCATGTAGAATGGGTCGCATCACATCATGGAGACGGTATTTCGTACAGACGCACGAGCGATGATATCGTTCCCATGATCGTGGAATTGTATTGGAGTGTATGTATACTATTTCGAGATAAATATATCTTTATAATAACCATATATATTCATTCATTACACCATTATACCCATCCATGTATGTTGTTGGTGGAAAATAGATTACACCATAGCGTGGAGACGGTATTCCGTACGTACGCACGCGCGGTGATTTCGTTTTCCGTAGGATGGATAGATGGTGAAATAGGGTTGTTTCATGCTTATAAGAACATATAAGTATATGAGTGATACTGATGTTATTACTTCATAGTGAAACAACTAAATAAGAATAAGTGGAAGAAGAAATAAAGTTGAAAGAATCGGTAACAGACATTACCTCTTCTTTAAAACGCTTCTTTGAGACCTCCTTTTAGGGAACTAAAATTGGCCTTTGAAGAAGACCAGGACCTCTATGATGTCTCTAGGGAAGTGGAGAGAATAAATTGGCAGGTTTTGGCTGAGCTTGAAGGCTCATAGTGGTGTGAGGAAGAGAGGGAGGATGTGCCCTTTTATAAGGGAGGAGAGGGGCACCTTTGGAAAAACTAAAAATATTATTTTATTATAAAGCCATATTCGGTTTTAAATAGATACAAATTGATTTATTTAGAAGCTAAGGTGGGGATGGGTCGAAATAATCTCATCCAATAGAATTTAGACAAGTTTAGTTTACTATTTTAACCTTACCATTTATATTTAACTTTAAGTTAGATAGTTTTCCTTTTACCGTGTCTTTTTGTGTTCATACACTATAACGTTAATAAACTTACTATAAGAAGCCAAACGAACCCCAAGTTGTTTATTATTAATATATATAACCTTATCTAAGTAATTTGACCGAACCATTGATTTTTAGGAATAAAATAACATTAATAATATAATATTTGTTTTAAAAACTATTTTATGTCAATTTTAATACTATTTAGTAATTGATTTTTTTGAAAATCATGACAGAATTATTAGTTCGATAAAAGTAAATTAAATTAATAATAACATGTCATGTTAACCTATAAAATTAGTGGAACTCATAAAAATTCCCAAATTAAATTTATTTGGGTATTTATAACATCAATTATGTCAATATTTCTTTCATAAGATAATTACTGCATCATCTTTGTCTCATAAATAAATTAATTTATTTAATGTATAAAAATTAAAAATAAACTACCATTATGTAGGAAATATTTTTATCTTTCTAATTAATATTTATAGTAGAATGTATATTATGTATAACCCTATATTAAATATGAGTTACTTATTAAACTTTGATTTTAACTATTTTAACCCTTCTTTAGAACAATTAATAATAAATGTCCTAATCTAATCCAAGTGGGCCTAAATGGTCATATTTTATTCCTAAGGTTGTTTTTGGTCTAATTAAACTTATCAAATAGAATTAGTAAATGTTTTAGGGTAATAATAATATCATTTTCACTCTTAATTACCCTATTTACTTTTAACTGTGGTAAAAAAGTAAAAAGTTACTATTCACCAAAAATTATTTTCATCTCATTGAACCACATTTTAATTACTGAAATCAACCGTGTCTCTCAGATTTTTGAAATTCCATTCACAAAATTGGTAAAATTATGTTTTATGTAAATTTTCAAATTCTCCTAGGAGGTGGGTAAGAGACGATGAAAAGTTCAATGAAATTTTTATATATCTAAAATTATTATAAAATTACTGAAATGAATTAAATTGAACATATATAGGTATTATGTATCAATTTTTTAACGAAAATAAATTTAAATAAAATAAATAATTATTTAAATAAAAAGTCGTGTTTTAAATAGGAACCTAGTATTCATCAACAATTGAAAGTTTTCAGAAAAATACCAAAATTTCACGCTAGGCTAATTTCGATATTCCGAATCAAAAAATGAAGTCCATTTTCAAAAATTAAATTTGTAAAATTTCAAAAAGTGGGTATTACTATTCATAACGGCTAGTTTTAATAATATTTTAATAGCATATCGTTGTTTAGAAAAACTCGGTATTGCGTACAACACATGCAATCATGGAAGGTCGTGCTTGCGTGTAATGCAAGACAAGTCAGGGATAGATGTTGTGAAAGCTCCTTTTAGTGTATCATACAACACAAGACATTAATGAAATTAAAAAGAATATTTTTCGTAAAATCTTGGGGTGTTACATCCGGGGATGAATATAGGGAGACAGATTTGTTGATATCCATGCACCTAATTGTAGAGGTGGATGATGGTGGAATTTAAAAGTTATATATTATTCTGTAGTATTCATTGATGTAGTAGGTGGAGGAGTCTTAATGTGGATACCCATAGGTGGAAGTGATATGTGATCGTGTTGTTCATTGTGTTTCATCTAAAGCGTGGTTATAGGGTTACCAACATCTATTGAGGTTTTATGAAAGTATTTTCATCCCGATGGTGATTCTTGAGGGAGTACATTAGAAGTTTCATAGATCACCTTTAGTGTTTCACCTAGGAGTATCTAAAATGAACTGTAGTTTTAGAGCATATTTTTAGTTTCTTCAAATAAAATGGGTAGGGGAAGAGTTCATGGTCCAATGTATGGATTTCCATTAGTGGAAGTAATAACATCATATTATAGATAGTATTTTGTATACTCTAGATATACATGAGTGTATGTGTGAGGAAATCGTAATTGAATTCATAATAGGATTACCCCAGACATAGAGAGGTCGTGATTCTATCTCGGAAATCATGGTTCAATTTATGATGTTGGGTAACTTATTAGAAATTAGTGAGTGAATCACTATAGATGTTTTGGAGAGGATGTATATGGATAAGTTTTTGAGGATATGGAGAGATATAAGTTCCATCATCGCAAACCGCAAAACTCATTTTACC
The DNA here is from genome assembly GCA_963277665.1 of Viscum album. Lineage (NCBI taxonomy): Eukaryota > Viridiplantae > Streptophyta > Magnoliopsida > Santalales > Viscaceae > Viscum > Viscum album. Next base: position 1,123,265,901 of record OY728120.1, read on the forward strand.
AATTGTGTTTGTTTGGGATTAAAACATAATTTTAACCCTCAATTATTAAAAATCACTACTTTCCATTATTTTAGAGATAGATAGATGTAGTGGACTCTATAGACACTAGAGGGAATTCTTCAGAAATTCATCTTGGATTTATTTATATCCTAGGTGATGGAAATTCCCATGATTTATATCACATATAAAAATGTAGACCACTCATCCATTGACATGGAACCATTTCAGGGATTGTATTGGTGGTCTTTTCGTCTTCTATTATCTTGTAAGGATTTGAATAGTGATATGTTCTTAGTCTCTATATATAATAGAATATGTTTTATAAGATCTAGATGGATCATGATTGGATAAAGGTGTTGAAATATTTTAATAAGTATTACAATGATCAGTGGTAGGGGCCCTTATAGTACAAGGATAGAGACCATATGTTCTTAAAGGTTTACCCTCATCTTGTGAAGCATAGGTTTTGTTAGTAAATACAGTCGTTACCATATTTTTTTTTGACTTTCCAAGGTCCTTGAGTACATTTGTGATGTGGATTATTTTTTTGAAATTCATATGAAAATTAGCTGAAACATATTCCACATATCCCAACTTCAACATTATACTCACAATGACTCTCATGTTAATTATTAGGGTAATTAGACATCAAAGATGCTACATTATAATAGAAGAAAATTTACTTCTGATGCCATTCGGAATATTTTATACATATTAGAGTTATCATATTGGTTTCTCTGCTATAGAGGAATGGTGGAGTATGGAAGTGTACTTGTGAGTGAGAGTAAAAAATATATTGTTATTACCTAGAATTTTTCTCATGCTTCTCTTATTTCCCTTTTGTTGAGATGTTGTATTCTATACTTATAATTTATAAGATATTAACTCTCTCCCTTGGTTGATGATGTCTATTGGATATATTTTTTATTAATCCACTGTGTGTTTATTCATTTATTATAATGAGATCTATGTAAAGTATTTCATAGGTTATTTTTAAGTATTATTTTCCATTTTTATTGAAGTCCAATTTTGATTCTTGATGACTACGGTTTTTTGGGAGGTAAGTGATGTAATACCACCAGTTCCTAAAACATTTACATTGTGTTTTTTTAATTCTTTTAGGTTTAAAGAGGGTTTTTGGTTCCTATTTCCTTACTCATTTATGTTTTTGTTCTCAAGGTCACACAAAACCAACTCACAGCCAAATATTTTCTTATCCCATTCACAGATTGTTCACATAGTCAGAAATCATGTTCTCACATTTGCACCATTTCATCACACAATGAGAGTTCTATACACATGTTCGATTTGTTAATTTGAAAGATCAATAGTTTTTTCACATGGTTGATAATTTTTTTCTCAGTATTGATCCCTTTATGGCCAATTCCCTCATGGTCAATCCCATCATGATTGATTCAACAATTCAAAAAATTTCCAAATTTTCAAAATTCATAGATTTTCTTGAATAAAATGAAGACAATTTAAACATTAAATATGAATTAATTCATAAAAAAATGTTCTTAAAAAATCATTTTTTTAGGAAAAATATCACAAAATTTAATTCCATAAACCATGGGGTTTTAAAAAGGGTTGTCGAATGTTTTTTAAATGAAATTTAGTTTAATAAAAATTAATAAGGAAAGTTGAACATATTAACCATCAAGAATCCATATTGGAATCTTAAATTTTGTGAACTTATAAATTTATATCATTTATTATTTTCCTTATTTCTGGGAAAACAAAAACAGTATTCTTGAACCTTGAAGAGTTATATACATCCACTCAGAACCTATATATTATTGATTTATGTCATGTTCCATAGCTTTGTTTTTATATATTTTTATAGTAGTGTATTTAATTTGAGGTAGTATATTATTTCCCCCATATTTTAATCCTTTATATACAATTGTTTAATGATGGATAATTCCCTTATAGTGATGATATCATTTCATTTACATCATCTTCATTCACCCTTTTTTCAGTGAATAATGTTTTGGAACTTCTTTCCATGAAAGGGATTCATGTTCTATCTTTATATTTGTGAATATGTGATATTATCATGAATTGTTTCCTTTTTGGTGGATATTAATAGTTATAATAGTATATATAATTAAATAGTCATAGTTAAATTTAATGAGAATAGAGATATATCACATGTGATTTATTTATTTTTCATAATATTGTTTCTCCATGAATTCATACCAAATATTTTGGTTTATAAATTGTGTTTTTACTATGAATAAGTCATTGTTTAATGAAATATAACTTTGTAAATATACTCACATGAAAATATTAAGGTTTTTAAAGATGGTAATTGAATCAACTGCATGTAAATAAAGAACTATTATTTATTCCCTTTTCTTTTGAAGATGACTTGATGTGATGGTTTTCATGATGGATGGAATTATGGGTGTAATTTCTTGTTATGTTTTACTTGTGGGGTTATTGTGATGATGTGTGATGGGGAAGCTTAGGGTTAATGTGGGAATTGATGGTGGTACTGGTTGTTGGATTGATAGTCTCATAGTAGTTATGAAATAATTTAAATGGTCACTTTTGGTAAATGAACATTGGTTGGGATAAATGTTTTGGTGATAGTAACAAATGAATAATAGATTCTATGTATAGTGGTAATGGGTGAGAATTAACATAGTCCTTTTGTAGAGAAATTATTATAATTAAATATGAAAATATGATAAGTGAACATTAAAATTGATAGAAACTAATGAGGTTAATTGGACACTATAATATTGTGTGTGTTTTTGTGTTTGGTAAGTTGGATAGGATGGGCAGTTGGTATTATCATGGTGGTGTTGATGTCAGGTAGTGGTGATGCATAGGTTGTGCTAATTGGGATATTTTTTTCGATAGGTCTGTATTGTTTCTAATCATTACGTATTGAATTTTTCGTATGATTTATTTTTGTTCCCTAATCAATTTATGTGTTTACACTGACACATAAAGGTTGTTGGTTCCGACTATTTTAATCAATCATCCAAATTAAGAAGGATAGATGACTAGATACCCATGCGTCCCCACTTTCTATTCTAGGTGAGTTTATAGTGAATGATATGTGATGTATGGCAAATACAATGTACTTTTAGTGATGATTAATGAGAGGATTTGGTTTCTCATGGTGGGGTTCATGCATGGTAGGAGCATGGAACATGGTTAATGTACATCATGTTTATTATACCATACTATTCTAGTTTGTGGAAATGCATATAGGACGATGAGGAAGTGATGGTTGTGGTACATGATGAGAGATGGGACTTTCCCATTGTTATTAGGCCAATGATGATATTCATATATAGATATAGATCAGATGTGTGAACCTGGATGTATGATGTTGGGGAATGAGATCCAAAAATCAATTGTGGATGTGGTTTGGTGTGGCCTTATTTGATATTCTAATTAATATATACATGGATAATATAGTTCATTATTGGTACTAATTATGGAAAAGAACAATATGAACATTAGGTTCTTATTGATTCTACTATTTTTTTACTAGGGTATTAGTATGATCTTCATTAATTTTCTTGAGACCTTGCATAGAATATTTCAATGTATACATGTATTGCTCACATTGATATAAAAATAAACTATATTTATTCTATAAAGATAAAATTGTGGACTGATATGGACATTTGAAGATTATATATTTGAGCTATTGACTTTATTTCATAGTTTTGTCTATTTGTACTTACATGGAGAGTTTTATTTTCATTCATTGGATATTTTAAGAATTGTTGGTGTATTGTTTGTTTTCACTTTTTCATCATGTTATTGAGTTGTTTGGTGGTTGATATATAGTACCTAGATCTCAATTTTATAATTTGAGGGTAATTACTCTTATATGTGGGGATTAATTTGTACCCTTAGTTATAAACGTCAAACGAGGGCCTACTTGAGGCAGCACTCGGGGTTCATTATCTCTCTTCCTTCATTATTGGCCAAGGAGGGATACCCTTCAAGGGAGGGGGAATGAAAGGCATGTCAAAGAAAAGATAATATATGGTTAAAATAAACTCAAAAAATTTGATTTCAATTTGATTTAGTCATAATTAAAGCATTATATCTTAGTTTAACCCCCTCGTCAACCCTTTTAGCTCTTACCATGGTGACACATTTTTTTCCCATATTAACTATTAATTATGGATTAAAATTATGTTAAACGCATTATTAAATATATTATTTTTATTATAAAGATATAATCCATTTCAATATATTCAATTCCAATAGGTGGCAGAAATTAATTCTAATATCCATGCAGAAAGCACATAAAACCATTTTTAGAAAAAAAGTGTACTCTTTTTGATAAAAATATTTTATTCCCAAAATTTATTTAGTAACAAGAATTAAAATAATTTTAAATTCTTAAATGAATATATTATTCAAAATTATTATTAAAATTATTTGTAAATAGTGATTAATTTAATTTATTAATATTAAAATACATTACATAAATAAAAACTATTTTTTGAAAAATATCTCATTTTATATTCAAATGTCTTTGTATTTATTTATAAAAAATTAATTTTAAATTTATGAATGATATTTATTTTTTAAAAATTTATAAAAAAAATTCTTTAGGTTTGATAATAAATATAAGAGAAATTAATTTTTAAGTAAAAAACATAAAAAATAAAATGATTTTTGAAAACTAAACATTTTTATTTAACTAATAATAATTAGACTGTTATTTTTTATCATTACAGGACCATTTCATGGATTTCCTTAATTTATTTTGTTAATTATTAATTAAATTTTATAAATAAATTTTATTAATATCATTCTTAAAAAAACATATATTCAATAGAATATATCAAAGTAGTTTCTCAATAATTATTGGTATTTCTTTAATTGAATTTAAAATTTTTTACGAAGTGATTTATTTTATCAATTTCATTTAACTTTTTTATGTTATGTTTTTTATTATATAATAAAAGAATTATTCCTTGAATTACACTATCATTTTATAAACATGTAATCAAATACATTTAATTTATTAATGATAAATATATTATACAATTTTTGGAGTGTTAAATTTTATTCCATTAATAATTTATCACTCAAAATAATAATATTATTATAGAAACAAATAAGGATACTTATTCCTATTACATAATTATATTCTCAAATATATTTCACGAATTTATTTTATCAACAAAAAATTTTGACAAGGTGGGTGGTAACATTCCACAATGCTTTATCTCTTTATTCCATAATCTCCACCAGTTGTACTTCTTAATAAAGATCATGTTCAATTGGTAAGACCTTATATTTTAATTCATGTGAAGAATAATTCATGTACTTATTCATAACAGATACATCGAACACATCGAGAACATAATATAGGTATGATTTTATTTCCATTTAATAACTACAATCCTGATATGATTACGAATCTCAGAGGGACAAATATATCTAGAGCTTAATATCCCCTTATTTCCATATCTCATAACACTCATCCAATGTTATATTCATATGAATATGTTGTCCCCAAATTCAAACCCTATATCTAACTGATGATTTTCCGGATAACGTTTTGTATCAATATAGATACATGTTTATGTGTTTATGAATGGATATATAAATCAATACCACTTCTTTTTCTAGCCATATTCCCAAAAGCTTTTTTTGTAACATCATCCTAATATATTGGAGTTATAAACATATTTCTATATTTGGATTTAAAAGGATCCATAAAACATATTATGTGAAATCTATTTTTATAAAAAAATTACTAAATTATTGTTTCAATCCCAACCACCACTGTAATCTATAGAGAAATCTCTTAGTATATCAGGTTTGAATGGTTATCTGAGACTGATCATTTTTCTGAGGATGGTTTGCAGTGCTAAAATTTAACTCTATATTCCATGATTGTTGAAGACCTCTCCAAAACATCAACGTAAAGATCATATCATGATTCTATATGACTGGGTAAAGTACTCCATGAACCCATATAAACTTATTAATGAATATTTTGGAAATTATTTAACAAGATAAATCTTCCCTAATAAAAATTAAATAAAATAACATTTCATGTTGATTGACTATAAAAATAATGGAATTATGAGATTTATAATTCCTGGGGATTCCAATAAATTTTACCATTACCATATAGGTATTTGTAATGTTTACATCATCCCCTTGGACCTATTATGTTCAGCCTTATATTTCTGATATATGAAACAATTATATGAATACTCTATAATGTACATTTTCATATTTCCCCCCCATAAATTGTATTCTAATATCTATATAAATCATATTACTTCTATAACGAATAGAGAGTGATGAGATATGTGCTTCATCCAATAGCTCTTTCTTCAATTATAGTATTAAAGGTACCCAAACATGATTCATAGATCTTATCATCCAATCATAGTCTAGGTTGAACTCTGGAACATTCCTTACATTATTTTAAAGTTCTAAATCTTATTTCTATTCCAATTTTGTATTCACATGGATAGATGGTTGAATAAACATTTGATAAATATAGGATTTATTCCCTTTCCTAATAATTTCTTTGTTTATCCATTGAAAATAAATTAGTATAGAATCTATTTCAATCTACATCATTGATAAACTATTACAATGCTTCCAACATAGAGCAGCAACAACCATGTTTTTCTTTCCATTGTCCTAATGAATTAAATAGTTATTATATTTTATCACCTCTAATAATTACCTTTGGAATATATTTTTCTCTTACTCTATGAATATAAAATTCAATATATTTAGACCATTATATATATTACACATTCCAAAAAAATGATAATACCTATTTATTTCAAAAAAAAATTCTCGCTCCAAATCCAGAGTCTAATAATTTTTCTCAAGAATCATTATTTTTCATGTGGCATATGCTAATACAAGGTAATTATTCATGATAATATCTAAGTATATTCTATGATGAATCACTATATATAAAAAACCATTAACAACTAAAGGGTAGTGTGAGAACATATTTATTAACTAACCCTCTCTACATTTCCATAGAAATTGCATCACATTCATTGGTCCAATGGAACTTATCTCCCTTTCACATCATCATGGTGTGTGGATTTGATAACTATGAGAAATTTACTACAAACTATTATAAGTATCTAGTAATATAAAAAAAATATTGATCTCAATAATCATGGTTGGTTTAGGCCACTAGTTAGTAACTGTCATATTGGAAGGATCCATAGATATACCCTCACTTGTAATTATGTGACCCATGAATGATACTTTTTTTTTCAAAATTAAAAAATTCTAAATTATTCATAAAACACTACATTAATTATGGTCTTCCACAAAATATTCAAATAATTTTCGTTCTATTTCATTAACATAATATATATGAGATTATCATATATAAATACCACCATAAATATATCATGGTAATCACTAGAGAATCTATGCACTAGATCCATGATGACATAAGGGGAATTGGGAAGACCAAATGGAATGACTGTATATTCCTTATGTCCATACATTATACAGAAGAATATCCATGGTATATTCTCCCTTTTTAAATTTAAATATTGTTATCTTGATCGAATATCAGTCATGGAAAAGTATTGAGCTATATAAAATAGAAAAACAGGTCATCAACACAGTGCATGTGAATCTAGAACATATATCAATGAATGAAAATTTAGTTGAGGAAACTGTTACCTCATGTCCTAACTAGGATAATAAGTGTTTTAACATTTAATATATTAAATTTATATTTATTATAAATTTATACCAAAACTGAATTCACTATTATATTAATATATATCATTACCATATAGTTTACAATAAACAATTTCTAAAAAATTATTCATTAAATTCAATATTTGAGTGTTAACAATTTAGTTTTCTATGCATGTTTTATTTTAGTGGTTACAATCCATACAACATGGTCATGGTTTAAACAACACTAAAATCATAACAGTAAATACCCCAGCCCTAGTAGCCTAGAGTCTGTGGAAACTTTATAAAATTGGTATAATATATAATGAATAAAATGAAAAAGACTATATATATTAGTATTCTTGGTAAAATAGATACACACATACATCTCACATTAAAATTGAAAACCAAAATTATAATATAGTATTTTAATTAACTAAATCATTATTTCCTCTATCATAACCAAACATATCAAACACAATACACATCTTGGATTCCTATATAAAGAAACGTAAGAAAAGTATGAGCTAAAATGCATGGTAAGTGTATATTTACCTTAGAATATATCTTTTATAAATAATTATAATTGATATTAAAAGGTAAATGAATGAAACTCATTCTATTCAATCAATCACATGAGAATAAAATTGAATAAATAAATTATGGTTAAATAATTCCATATAAATACTCACATGAGATTTAAATTTAACCACATATATTATAAATAATATAATAATAACATCGAACACCTATTTCAAATGTCAAAAGAAGGAATTCATATTTTCAGACATCATATACATAATATAAAGGCCTTTCACAAGACAAGTTAAAACTATTGGAAAATCCCATTTAATATTTCCATCAATTTTGTCACATCAAAATTACCAATGAATTGAGGGGATAGGTAATTCCAGAACACACTCTTAAATTAATAAGTCTGATTAATTCCTCTTATGAAAGGGGTGAAACATAATCAACAGAAATATTGTTATAGAGTATTCATTAAAACATCTAATTTTCATGATGGTAAGAATTTATATATGTGTCATACATGTTAAAATCAATATTCTCTTCACTTTTTTTAAAAATCCATCCATGAATTATTTAGTAAATTATATGATGATTCCATCAAAAAATTATAATATATTAAAACATCATTAAAAATTTCTATAATGATTAAATTTTAGAATGTTAAAAAAATTTAAAAACATTTTTAGAACTCATTATTTTAGAAGAAAAATGATTTTTGGTGAAGCTATAAATAAATTATAAATGTATTACATATATTTTCACTACTACTGTAATTACCAAATAGAAGAAAATATAAGTTTTAATAAAAAAAATTCATCAATAACCAAAGTATGAGTGTATTCATGAATTTCTTGAGTGATATATCATGGGATTTTCACAACAGGAATTTCGTTATAAATAATCCTGATAATTTACATGACTCTAAAATAAACCATTACTAAATCAGTAAATTTTGAATGATAAGAACCATGGGATAAATAATTTAAAATTTAGAGTTAAATACAATGAAGGTAAAGGTATTAATGATAAAATATATCAAAGGGTAATATACTATCTAGATAAACGAACTATGTGGTGATTATGGAATACGTCTCTGGGTAGAAAAAGTCACATGAGAATCCCTTCCTTCATATGTGTATGAACAACCAATATAATAAATATAAGTTCATAATAAACATTTAACCGAACCATACTCATAAATTACACACTATATATGATTTACTTATAGTCTTTTATTACCCATTTATTAATATTTCTTTGTTAAACTCACTATTTGGATTATATTTCCTTCATTTTTCATGAATGTTTTGGTTCAAGTATTTCAGTCCATTTGTATTAATCACGGTTAAATTACATAAATAATTTAAAAAATGATATAAATACCTTATATATATTCATTATATATAAATATGTATAATCATATATAAACTTTATAGGTAGTAAATGGATTACACCGTACTTGTAAAAGATTGACCGAATGTACACATGAAAATTGTTTCCATGTTTCTCGATGGGTGGAATGAAATGAAATTAAAGTAAATTATAATTCCCAATTATAGAATCATTATTATTTCATGCATAGAATTTATATTAATCAAATTAATCATTATTATAATCCATTAAAAAACAAAACTAAAATAATTTCACATCACTATGGAGGTGGTGGTCCACACATACATACGAGTGACATTACTATTTTGAAATGGATGGTAATGTTGGAAGTTATATGTGATATTATATTTATAAAAGTAATTTTTGTTAATAAATATCATATATATTCATTAAATTAATCCTTAATACCTTCCATGTAAATCATAAGAGAAAAGCTATTCACATCGCTTCGCAAGGTAGGAGTCCACCGTACTCACAAGCAATGTTAACGTATCCCAAATTGAATAGAAATTAAGATGGTTTATTTAATATAATAATTCAAGAAGATTAATAATTTCATAAATATGATATCAACACATTAAATCCATATTTATATCCATCCTTTAAAGGGGGTTATAGAAAAACTAATTAAATCAGTTCGTGAGGTAGTAGTCCGTTGTAAACATGATTGATGGTTTCATTTTCCATTCGATGGAATTATAGATGAATATGGATGATCCTAATAAAATAATAAAATTAAAATTTTATATGGGATACTTGTGTTATTATATTATCATATTTATATAATATTTTAAAGAGTTATAGTAATTAATAAAAAAACACGTGTTTAAAATATTTTCCACTTATTGGGAATGCTTCTATAGGTTCATACCTAAATCCTTATTAGGATAGATTCCAAATTAAAATAAGGACTTTAGGATGTGGGGAGGTATGTAAGGAATATATATTTTTGGGTATTGTATAACCAATTAGTTTTACTACTATTAATATCATGGAGAGGTGGTAGCCATTTATAAGTGGGGGAGAGGTCTAATGTAGTGTTTTTAAAAAGAGATTGTGATACCCACAATTTTTTATTCAAAATTCATCCAAAATAGACAATTATCACATATTAGAGGTTATAAGGTCTAAATATTAAAATTAAATAGGAATTATACATGTTTAAATTGTATTTTAACCCTTATCGTCTCAGTTTAACCCCTATAAACCTGATTCTACCTTAACTACAATAATTATTCTTTTGGATTTTACTATTCATAATGGTCAATAATTAATTTGAACTTACTAGATAATATTAATTATTATTATTCCAGGTATGGAATCTATTTTTCCAAACTAAATTAACACAAGTGGAACAATCCAATTAAATATTTATCCTGTAGACACATCCAAAAAATGGTTTTCAAGGAATTTATATTTCAGGAAAAACATGATCTTAAATTAACATGAGGAATAAAAATAATTGTTATAAGAATTTAAAATTATAAATCTAAACATATAATGAATAAATTTAATTTACATAATTCCTCATTAGAGGTTATTTTTATTAATTATAATTGCGAAAAATTATTCACTTTTAAAAAATCAATAAAATGTGTTTTTAAACCCAAAAATAGACTTTTAATAAAATATACCATAAAAGTGATTCAAATGTAATTCATTGTATTAAATAAAACTACATAATATTTATGTTACTTTAAAAAAATTTAAATTATAATGAGAATTTTAAATTACACAATCTATTGTAAACAAATGAAAGTTTTACAAAAATGGTATTTTTTCATATTCAATGAAAAAGATATTTTCTAAAAAATATCAAAATTTCACCCTCACTAAATTTTTATATGATAATTTAATATTATTTATTTAATTTTTAATAATACTAATTCTAAAAGTAGTAAAAATTAATTATAAATTATGTGTAAAAATCACAACTAAATAGCCTTTTTAAAAAATATAGTTTTTCATAAACACTTCATTTTATTTGAAATGGTTCTTATTTTATTTATAATGAATATATAACCAATAAGTTTATTTTATACTAGTTTAAACCATATAATTTTTATAATTTAGTTATTCATATTCCTACATTCTAACTTAATAGTTTGTTTTGATGGTCATGTTTCAATAATAATATTTTGGTAGAGTATCTCATTTCATTTAAACTATGTTTTCTATAAATCATAGGATATTATGGAGATTGAATGTATTTAAAAATAAATATATTCCAAACTATATGTGGGACACATTGTCATTTAATCTTAGTTTTTCATTTCATATAAAACATAAAATATGATATTCCTCCCTTAAAATCTTGGGTTATTGAATTCTCCCAAACATCAATAAATTACATCCTCAAAATTTAAAAATTTATTGGTAATCAAAGGTTTCATGTTCAAAAATACCATTTTCAAAAAACCAATATTTATGAAAGGGTTAATAATACTTCCACATCATAAGAGAGACATGAAATTAGAAAGGACATTTACAATAACACATAAATATGTTTCCAAATAAGATAACATTGGTGGGAAGTAAGGATATTGACATGGAAGAAAGTTTAAATAATTATGGATAGTGATAGAGATCCTCAATAAAAATAAATTAGGTGATATAGATAAAGGTAATAGTAATACTATAAGAAACATTAATGGTTAAAAAGAATAATGGTTCATTAGAAATTCATTTTTTGGGATAACATATTTTTTTAAGATTCATCTTCTAAGAGTTGAGGAATTTTTTTACTCTATAAGAATATAAAGAAATAAAAAAACATGATATATTTATATTTCATAAATATAATTTTATATTTTGGTTGTGATTCAAAAGATTCACTATTAAAATCTCATACTAGGAATGTAATATAAAAATTCAATTTCTTATTCCTAAAGTTGTAAAATTTACTTTAAATGGATTTTAATATCCATAAACGAGTGATGGGATATTCCAATTGTCTTTACTAATAAGAACATATTTATAAAAAATTATCCAATATAACAAATTAATCTATAATTCTGAAACAGTAACTCTCAAAATTCAACCCAGTACATTTCATAAATGGTTAACCTTAAGAATCATTCAAAATATATCCAACCAAATTCAATGTCCGAAAATATATAAGGAAGGTCACTTATTCATCATTATATTACATAAAGAATATAAATTGTCTCTTAATGTAACTTTAAAAATATTTGAATACCTTTTTCACTATAAAACATAAATATAAACTTACATTCTTCCAAAAATAAAATTTCAAATAGTAGAATATATTCCATAAATACAAACATGCAGTAAACTCTGGAAATGATAACATAATCTATCAAATCACTAATTAGTTTCATTTTCACTACTAAGATCCCCTAAGAATCCCTTTATCATTATTATATAAACCTAAATCACATATTAAGTGTCATATTTCTTCTATCATGGGTTTTTGAAAATTTCTACTTTCCAATAAATCAATTTTCTTGGTCATCGGTACCATTCAATATATGATCTCAAATTCTTAATGAAAATGTATTATTGTAAAATCCTTATATATTTAATAATTTTTATAAACAAAATATCACTCATAAAAAAATCCTTCAACATAATTATTTATTCTAAACATAAAAATCTTAATCCTTACACATTTTATAAATTCGTAACATAATATTGATCGTGATTCCTATGTTTATTTTGATATATATTACCTTGATTCTTGGGGAATTATTTTATGAGGTCCCAAATCCATATATTATAAGTATTAAAAATTGGAAAATTAATTCTCTCCCTTTCTATAATTATTGTGGATTCTTTTTTCTCTACTCTTATAGTAAACTATTACACCCCTTTAAAAAGTGCCACTGTGTTCATTTCCATAATTATCACATGGGGAAAAAATTATTTCACTTATTCCCTTTAACCATATTTTTATATACCATCCTATTATTATATTTTTTCCCTTATAATCCATATGATTCAGTGAATTCATCATCAGTCTTGATAGAACATAATATTATGCCTTCATATGATGACAAGGTTTTGGATACTAGTTATTTTTGAAGAATTAGATTCATCACATAAAAGAAAAGGTCAATATTTATAATTGGATTACATATATAGTTTTTATCATTCCTTTTTATCCCTATAAAATAGGATTAGTACTTATCATATTTTTTATCTTCCATTTATCAAATACTTAGTAATTTTATCTCTATATCCGGTCATTTCTAGTGAGTAGTATACTTTTCCAAAAAGATTAACTTAAAATAATTCCATTCCAATTTTTATAATTATTCTTCATCCATTGCGCTCAAAATTAATTAACACCATTTATACACATCTCATGTGAGATGATAAACATCCATGAACACCTTCTTTTTAATCTATGGCACTTTAGGATCAGCCTATGTCATTCATGGTTATCATATATTCAAATCCTTTATGTTAGTATATAAATAAAATGTGAATTAACCAAAGCATATACATTGGGAGTGTGAAAAAAATTCCCCAATAATTACTGTTTTGGTATACCAAGTAACGATCGAGTGAAATCATATTACATCTTATTTGGAGTTATTGGCCAATGTTATAACTACCCTCGAACCATTTACACTTGTAGTGTCTTGATAGGAATGTTTCCCTTGGAAAAATCATATCATATCATCCTCACTAGAAATTTAGGATGTTATTTCCTACTTATCCTAAAATTATATATCAGGGTTATGTTCAATAATCTTTTTTTCTTAAATCTTCTTCTTAATATTTCTACTAAACATCCTCTGATATAATCTTTAATGTCCCTGACCATAACATCCTAGAGTGAGTGGATACTTTGTTCCATCGACATAAGATACAAATGATCACATAACGAATAACTATATAAAATAGTAGTCTTAGTAAAATAGATAAAAAATTTAATCTCATATTATAATGCATAAGATGATAAAAAAAATATTTTATTGGATCACATCAGTATTTCATATATCACAACTGAACTTATCAATTATAATACACATCTTGACATCTTAGGGAAAGAAACATTAAAAGTGGGGTGATCTAAAATACTCATTAAGGGTATGCATACAATGGAATATATCATGAATGAAAAATCCTAATAAATACATAATGGATAATAAATGAAACACATTTCATTTAATCAATTACTTGAGCATAATATAGAAGGATTAATTGATGATCAAATGGTTCCATATAAATAATCACATGATCTTGAAACATAACCATGTATATTCAAACTAATTCCAAAATCACATGGAGAATCAATAAATAATCTCAAAATGATTTAATTCATAATTTTGGTCATCAAAAATAAACTATTAATACCTTTCACAATAGTGTTTAAAACAAAGGGTAAAAACCCATTTAATTTTTCCAACTGATTTTTCTTATGAGACATACAGATGCATCGAGGGGATATGTGATTGTGTTCCCCACCCATCACATAAAAATTCCAATGAATTACTCATATTAAATAGGTGAATTATTATCAACATAAACATTCATATGGCAAAATTTAACATATTAAATGTTAATAATTACCATATTTAAATAACACAATCATAAACTATCCAGGTTAATATGGCTAATGGAATCAAAATATTACATCTCAGTTAACTAATCAATAACCAGATAAATAAATAATAAGTATTGAATCACTAAAACATATTCCCAATTTATCATTCATATAATTTGTTTTGTGGATGTCATTGATTTATAGAAATACCATATAAATTCCACTCAAGAATCTATTAAGGAAAATATGAATTTCACTCTGAAAATATTCTTAAAACTAAATGTTCAAAAAATATTTTGAAGATAATTTTATTTGAAAATATTATTTTAATATTATAATGGTTGTTTAAAAAACATTAAGTGGTCATGATAGTGGTAAATTCCATACATGAAGAACATGTCAAAACAAATTTTCTATTTTGATTTTGAGTAAAATCATATCATGAATTTTTTGAAAGATAAAATGAAGATTAATTTCAATTTTTTTTGTAAAAAAGTAAAAAATGGGTAAAAATGTCTTTAATAAATAATTTTTGTAATGTTAAAAATATTTTTTAAAAATTGTTTTTAGAAAAAAATGGATTTTTGACTGAAGAGATAAATAAAGTCAGATTTTTAAAAAATATTTTCATAATCACATTATGTTCTAAAGAGAGTAATAAAGGTAATATTACTTGAATTTTTTATGAATAAATAAAGGATAATAATATTAAAGAGTTTATTGAGTGTTATATCATAGTATTTCATCAATATAAATTTAATCATAAGTAATCTCGATAAAGGTTGAGATTGTAAAACAAACCGTAACCACTTTGTTCATTTTTGAATCATAATACCCATGAGGTAAATAAAAAAATGAATTATATTATTCCATTAATATAAATTGATTCATTATATAAAAAAATAAAAGTGGTATTATACCTGTTAAAAATAACTAAGTGATGAGTATGGCATGTATCTCATTAATATAAAAGTGAGATGAGAAACCCTTACCTCAGGTTCAACTTCTGTTATATGTTTATGAGAATCTAGTAAAATAAATATATATTTTAATAAATATAATAAATATATAAAAATATATATTTCATACCATTTCACTTATGTTATTTTATAACCTGTTTATTAGAATTATTTTTAAAAAACATTGTTTTGGGTTATGATTTCTTAGTTTTTCATCTCTGTTTTTACTTGGTAATTGTGGTATACTTGTATTGATATAGGTTAAAATATTTTTGGAATTTTTTCCAAGATATAAATATAAAATATATTCATTATATATATATTTATACTAGTATATAAAATTTAGAGATATTACATTGATTACATAATTCAAAGAGACGGTAGGTCGCATATACAAGTGAACATTGTTTCCCTTTTTCACAATAGATGGAATGAAGTAAAAATCAATATTGATGCACCATTACATAAACATAATTATTTAATATATAAATTATATTAATAAAATACATATTTATTAGAATCTAAGTAAAAAATAAAATAAAAAACATTTCGCATCGCTATGTGAAGGTGGTGGTTCAGACTTATGAAAAAGCGATGTTATTGTTTTCCAACAGATTGGAAGGTAAGAAGTTAGAGGTGACATTATATTTTAATAAGTTTATATTGGTCATAATTTTCACATATATTAATTAAATTTATTCTTACTAACTTCCATGTATCGCGTAGGTGAAAAATGAATCATATTTCTCTGTAGGGTGGTAGTCCCCTATATACACGAGTGATATTTTTTTTCTTCTTTTTTTAAAGTGTAGGATCAAAGGGAACAGTGTGCTGAGCATCATGAATACCCAATGACACTGTAATTTCGTTATCTATGCACTTACAAGAGAGGTAAGTAAATCTACTCTGTAAAACTAGTCTCATGTGGTCCCCTCTTTTTTAGAATCCTACTAGAACCTCGCCTTCGTATGAGCCACGAAGCTCCAATCCCAGTTTGCAACAGGTGAACGAGATAAACCAAAAGGAATTTGTACCCAAAAAATGGAAACTAAGAAGGTATATATGACATAATAAATTCATAAGTATATTAATTTCATAAATATATTTAAAAAATATTCAATCCCTAATTATATCTAGCCTTCAAATGTGGTAGTGAAACATGAATTACATATATTCATGAGGCGGTAGTCCTCTGTACACACAATCAACAATTTTATTTCCCATTTGATGTAAGTGGAGATGGATATGGGTTATTAAATTAACCTAATAACATCATAGTATATATGTTAATCTTGAAATGTTATATTATAATTTTTTAATATGAATTTAAGTAGGTTAAATAATAAATAAAACAAATACACATGGCATGGAATTTTACCTCTTCTTTGGAGAGCCTTTTAAGGTTTATAACAAAATACTTATTATGAGAAATTCATAAAAAAACTAATTATGGTAAGATGTGGTCAGGTAATTAAGGAATATATTTCTCCAACAATTTTTTTGATCAAATGGTTTTTTAAATATGGGGAGAGGAGGATAGTGTTCGGCCTTTTATAAGTGGGGGAGAGGACACATATCAAATTTCGGAAATGATAAGGTGATACCCACATTTTTATCATCCCAAAATCCTAAAAATTAGGTCATTATCAAACATTAGAGGTGTCTAAATATTTTAATGAAATATTAATTTGAAAATATTATAGGTTATATTAACCATTATCTTCTTTCTTAACCCTCAGTAACACATTTTTACCTTTTCTTTGATCATTCATTTTTACTATTTTTACTATTCATAATAGAAAGAAATTAAGTTTATATTGTTTTATAATATAATTTTTTTGATTCTAATTAGGGAAGACATTTTAACAAATACACTTTAAATAATTGGAATAACCTAATTTAAAATCAATCTTATAGATGTATTGAAAAATGATTTTAAAGGAATGTATTTTCTATAGAAAAGATTATCTTATAGTAACTGTAAGAAGGGAAATCATTATTATATGTTTTTAAAATTGAAAATTTATATTTATAATATATAATTTTTTTTAATAATTATCCATTAGGGGTTATTTTGATTAATTAAAATGGGGAAACATTATACACATTAAAACAATTTTCTGAAAAATGTATTCTTTAACCCAAAAAATAGACTTATAATAAAATGTACAGAAAATGGTTATTACAATTTAATAAATTTAATTAAATATAACTAAATAATAATTATGTTACATGAATTATACTTCAAAAAATAATATAAATTTTAAATTTCACATTTTATTTTTAATAAATGATTGTTTTACAAAAATTGATAGTTCCTACTATTCACTGGAATATCAATATATATTTTAAAATCCCAATATTTCACCCATAGTAAAATTTCATATGATGATTTAAAAAAAATTTGTTCATATTAATAAATAAATTCCTAGAGGTGGTAAAAACTAATTTTAAATTATGTGTAAAAATCAAGGTTAATAATCCCTTTTGAAAAAAATTTTTTTTGAGAATACACATTTTTTTTTCAAATTGATATTACTTTATTTATATTAATAAGATAACCATTAAATTTATTTTATACATGTGTAAACCATATAATTTTAAAAATATATTTAGTTATATTCATGTATTCCAACTAAATAACTTGGTCATAATGATCATGTTTAAATAATATTATACTAATGTAGTATCAAATTTCCTTTAGACAAGATGTTGTTTGATTAAGAAGCAATCAAAGAGATTGAATTAATTTAAATATATATAAATATATATATCTCAAATTCTATGTGGGATAAATTATGTCATAATCTTGGTGTTGTTTTTCATATAAGGTATCAATAATAATGTTCCACTTTTAAAATATTAAGTCATAAATATCATATTCATCCATTTATAAACACTTTTAGAACTATCCATGTCATTCGGTGGTGAAAAATGAATTACATCACTTATTGGAGGTAGTAGTCCAATTTTAATTTTAGGTGATATTTTCATTTTTCAATGGATGGAATCAATTGAAGGTAAATAACCATTTATCCTTAATGAATCATTTTCATTTAGTAAATATCATATATAATCATTAAATCAATATATTTAATTATCCATTAGAGGTGGTGATGAGTTAATAAATGCATCACTTCTTAGTGGTAGTATCTTCACATACAAACGAGAAAAGATTGTATTTTCCATTACATTGAGAGGAGATATAATATTTTCATACCTTTAATATAAATATTTTGATATTAAAAATAATAATTTCATTATGTTAATATATAGGTAGAATTTTCAGAGGATGTTAAAGGAATAAAAAAACATAAAATAGATTAGAAAATAAAATTACCATTTCTTAAAGAACCCACCATTAACATACACCTTAAGACATTATAATTTGGTCTGTTTGTAAGGCTTTGACATTTAAGAAATTGGGTAATGTAGTTGGGATGGGAATTGGTAATAGTGTGTTCGAGAAAAAGTTGTCAATGTGGGTGAAAAAACGAGGAGAGGAGGTGTCCTTTTTTAAGTGAGGGGAGTGAAACACTTGTAAATACCGTTATTTTTAATATAATATAATGATATTTACTTGGGAAAGTGTAAAAAATAGGAAAATTTAGAATATAAGATAATATATGGTTTAAATACACTCAAAAAATAAAATTTAGAAATTTTTTAATTATAATTGAATCCCAATATCTTAGTTTAATCCCCTAATTTACCCTTTATACCTTTCCACGGTACCAATATTTTTAAAATGGTAACTATTTACTATGGATCTGATTTATTTTGATAATATATAATATTTACTATTTTTATTCCAAATAAGGAATAAATTTTTTAAGATTCATTCCAAGAGGTGGCAGAAATTGAATCTAATAAACATGCAGAAAACTCATAGAACCCATTCTTATAAAAAATGTATTTTAAAGAAAAAAAATATATTATTCTTATTTACTTCCTATTAACAACCACTATATGAATAGAAATTTATTTTAATGAATATATTATCTAAATATTTCACTAAAATAAATTTCTAGTAGTTATTTTTTTCAATTTACTAATATAAAAATATATTGTTCCCATAAGATTAGGTTTCTAAAAAATATATTATTTTACCTACAAATGATTTTATATTTATTTCTATCCATTTTATAATAATTATATAAATTATAAATAAATTTTTAAAATGTATGGACAAATAAAATTCAATATGTTTATCCCTTAAAATAAGATACATTATATTTTTAATAAATATATATGTAAATAAAATGATGTTTATAAGTAAAAAATTATCATTTAAATAAGAATTATAAAATGTTTTTTATATTTCATTACCTAACTATTTAACGGATTTCCTTAATTTATTTATTAAATATAAAATCAATTTTTTCAATAATGTTTACTGAAATAATTCAAAAAAGATACAAAATTTAAGAAACAGTTCAAAAAATAGTTTCTCAAGAATTAATTTCATTTCCTTAAGTGGGTTTGAACATTTTACAAAGTTATTTTATTACAAATTTCATTCAAATTTATAATATTATATTTTATTTTATATTTTAAAAATGAATTATTTTTTTTATGTCTGGTGTTACATACATTACAGTCTATTGAACAAATCATATTTTTTAAAGAGAAATATATTCTATGATCTTGAGGTGTTACATCAAGGGGTAAGGTCAGAGCCTCTATTGGAATAAAATAAAGAAACACCTCAAAAATCACAAAAAAAAACTACTTCTTAAACATCCACTATCTCCATCATCAAATTAACTGACTTGAAAGAACGTTACATCAAATAATTATAATGTATATATTGTTTTCACCCACCAATCAATATAACTTACATTCCCTTAAAATTAATGAATACAACTATTCGCTATAATAAATATATACTATAATACATTGAATAAACCCATTAAATGTTAGGGATGAAATTATATTGATATACCCATAAAAAAATATATCTCCTGATGACTAATGCTTTCCTATAATTATTTCAAAATCTCATTATACATTAATGAAGTTAGACTGACCTCTAACTAGTGTAGTCAACATGAAGGGACCCAAAAGTATATCTACCTTGATTCCTATATATAAAATAAAAATTGATAAAATAAGGTATTTTGCTGATATTTAATTAAATAAATAAATAACTTTTATAGAAGAAAATATTTGTTACCATGAATGATTTTTTGTCCACCTGAAGTTTGAAACTATATAGCATGCATGTGACAATTCCCTTCTCTTATATCCCCCCGATACTGATTTTTTATACCACCACAACCATGATCAAGTATATAAATATAAGTACTGGTAACATCACAGGAATTCAATTATCCTACTCTATATCCTCATTTCTTACCCTAAGGAAGTTTTATATAAGGCCTCATCTGAAATTTCTTCATAAGTTGTTCCTGGTGTTGGGAACTGGCTCCATACTAACTAAAATGGAAGTCAAAACAATAAATATTTCATTGTTTATGAACTATGAATAAAATAAACCACAACCATTTCATTTATATAGGACATATAATTTTTTCCCCAGTTAAACGATATAAAAGATGGTGGGAGAGATTCCCTGCTAGGTGAAAAATTAAATGTTTGAGAAACAAATTACATCCATATATAACTTTTCCCATGAACGTTTTATTACCTATGTCTTCCCCAAAACATTATCATATATTATAAACATAAATTATGTTACAAAGCACTATATATCTTGATAAAAAACCTCATAGAAATGTTATTTAATAACCTTTTCATATATAAGAAGTATAGTTGGATAGTAACACAAAACCATTAGGTAAATTTCCAGATCTCATGTGTTATAGATCTCCTACTGTATAAAAATAAATTTCTTCATATATACCAACTAAAAAATATAATAAATAAAATTTACATGTAATTTATCCCAAAAATTTTCCAATGATACCCTTTTCTCATCACAATCAATGAAAAATAAGTTCCATCCCTAATGAGAATCTCCTTGAATGAAAATATCCAATAGAATTCAAATCTATTTCCTAGTATGTATAATATTGATAAAGATCACTAGATCCCCCCAAAACCTCACTATCTCCTAATTACTAACTTTCCCAACATACTTCCACATTATCTAATTATAAAACTCATAAAATTTCATCCTTTATGAATCACCCACATCCAAATTATCTTTTCAATGATCAGTGGGAGTATATATATATACCCCATCCACCCATGCCACATGATGATTTATATTGTGATATATCTCTATGAATACAATAAATATTCTAAATCTTAAAAATCGTTAATATATTAATATCATTTAATTTAACTAATATTTACTCAATTTCCATCTTTCCTAATTAAATCATTGTTGAAACTAAGAATTATGCACAAACCACACCACATACTCAGTTTTATAAGAATCCTTACTTTAACTAATATGTTCAGTATGATTGTGATCATTGTTTCAGATCCAATGGTGCCTTAATCGCCTTTTTCGATAAAATATGCTCATTATTATGTCTCATGTTACATTCAACTGGCATAGTGGTCCATCCAAACCCATGTAATCCCCACCGATTACCAACTCCAAACATTATCATATCTCTTAACTGAATGCTCTGATACCACTTATTAAAGCCTCTCAAAAATTTGAACCCCGCCTTTTCCAATAGAGGTTGAGTGTATGATCCTCAAACCCACCTCCAAGAATTTGTAATTTGGGGACTACCACTAAGTGTATGAGATCATTAGTATTGGATACATTACCCTTATAAATCCTTGTAATAAAGAAAGAACCACTAATCAACTATATAATATAATAAATAATCTAATACCGTGAATTATAAAATGTCCTTAATAATATAAAAACTCCAAATGAAATATCACAGGTTGACTCCTATAGAAAAAACTCAGAAAACACCCACAAACACAAAAAATAATCATAAGAGACCATAATATTCACTAACTCTATCCCAGATACCAGAAAAACTCTAACAAAAACACATAAAGACAAATATATATATATATATTGGTGAGATTACAAGTACACTCCGTAGAATTCTCCCCAAAACCTCTCATTAAAATATGGAAAATTTTAACAATTACTTAATAAATAAATAGTTAAACCAACCCATCACCAATACTAGGATAATATTCTTCCCAAACCATACCAAGAATATCTCACCCAATATCTCACACAAGTGGAATAATATAATGTCAAAATAAATTTATAACAAGGAACCAAATATACACTTCCACACCAAACTAGTTTCCCCCATGCCGCAACAATATACATCTTATGATACCAACCCATCCATATCTATAAACCCCCATATCACGTCCCAATCATAATTTCAGAACCACAATTGAAACCAAATAATCATAGCCTCATCGCTACCACATCCATGAATCATACCGTGATATTGTATGTAATCATGAATGAAATTAACCCCTTAACCTCATCTTTTCATGTATTCCCACAATATGCACCCATATCATATCCAAAACCTTATTCCATTAAAACCAATGTATATACATACTTATAAACCTTAATCCATTATAGCCCATGTGGTTTTATCCATATACATGAATATACATATATATATATATATATATGTCAAAAACTTGATCCATTACATCTCATACTGTGATTATAGGATAATGTACAGAAGGGGGAGGAGTTAGCCATCTGTATATCCTCCATCAAATATATTAAAAAAACACACTAAAAATAAGACCACATATATTAATAATAAGGCTAAAAAAGATGGGGGAATAATAAATAATAATAAATATAATGAATATATATAGGTTAACACAAGATCAACCGAATGTTCAACTACATAACATATGAAACTAAATCGAAAACTAATAACACCAAACTGAAACATTGTCTCTTCCTATAGCTAAATAATGAATTTAAAGCACCATGAAAAAATAGAAAAAAATACTCATCCCATTTCATATCTCATAATTGTTTAAAATTATCAAAATATCAACAACAATATATTTTTTAAAATGAGTCACATTTCATATTACATTGAATTATTACTTGATTATTTAATCTTGTTAACATTTATCAACTAATTACATTAATAAATCCACTTATAATTAAAAACTTTAATAAATCCATCATATTATTACTAATTATAACTAAACATAAAAATTAGTTATTATTAATTCACTACCTTTCCATAATTTTTTTGTCACTATGGTACAATTAATTATTCTTGTAAAATCACTAAAAAATAACTAAGATACAACTAATTATTCTTATAAAAAATAGAAAATAAATAAATAAACCCACCACAAAAGCAACATAATCATCATTATGTCACAATAAAAACAAAAAATTTATCTCAAGATCACTACCTAAATATAAATCCCATCACCAACCAATATAAACCACATCAATTACTTCCACAATGACAAAACATCATCAACCTAACCACTATAATCATAGAAAACCCATACAAGAACTATTATAACCATAGTAATTAGATAAATATGATAATTACTAAAATATTTATTAATATATATATTCTATAATTTAAGTAGTGAACAAAAACAATTTAAAATACTTAATCATTCTATAATTACATCAAACAAGTTCAATAAAAAACAAGAACAACCATCAATTCCATATTCCATCATCTCGTTTCCTTATTTACCATAATTAAGATATTATAAATTATAAAAATGTTAAAGAAAAAAATCAACCACGATAATTGTAGTATATTTTTCAATCAATAGATTAAATAATTATGGATTATTAACATTATGTGTATAAAACATATGTGAATCACATCCACATTCCTATTATTTTGATTTTGATTTATTAAATTTCTCGTACATTATATCTCATTTAATAATAAAAACATGATAATGAATATTATACATTCACCCATAATAAAATAATATAATTTTCAAATCCCCAACCTCAATTAAATATTTTATGATATCAGTGACACAACAAAAGGAATAATAAAGGCCATAAAACCAAACATTCTTAAGAAACCTCCAAACAACCGATCATATCCACCACCATCAAAACTCAATCACTAAACATAAAGAATGAATCAATTTCCACCATTATTTTATTTTAGGAAGAATATAGTATGAAATAATTTGATTTGTAGGATTCAGTTTTGAGAGATAGATGAAACTAGTAATTTAGATTGAAAGGGAATTAACTTCTCAAAATAAAATTATTTTATCAACAAGTAATTAAGAAAGGGAAACAAAATAAGAGCTATATTTCATCTTATATTTGATTCAGGTTGGGATAATCATCCCAAGGGGATAAATCTCACATAATTTATAATAAAAACATAAGGGGACCCACTATGAAATACAGGATTTCTGAATAGATGTTCCGACCTTGGTAAATGTGATCTAATATACACAACCATTCAATTAAAAATAATTCCCCACGAAATTATTGGTTATTTCACTATAGGTATGTAGGTTTAACCTCTACCATGTTATAATGATCCAAAAAATTGGAATTTTGGATTTTAACCCCAACTCTAAAATAACATAGACCTTGATATATTAGATCCACTATCTTCATTTCCACTAGTTCCCTTAAGTGATAACAAACATTTATCTACTTACCTTGGGATCGGGGATAAAAGAAAATGGAAACTAGAATTTATTTCATAAATTATTATTTTATAACTTCCATTAAAAAAATTTCCAAGTCTAAATCCTCCAAAGCCCCTGAAAAAAAACTAGTATTTCAGACCCTGTATTAACAAATTATCAATACAGATAAACCACTACACCCTATGAAATATTATTCTATTCAAATGACATAGGGACACAAAAATGGGTGTTTCAAGTCCAAAACACTCTAACCACTATTAATACCAAACAATATGTCTTGTCTCTCCTCAAAAATAATCATTTTATCCTTCAAATTTCCAAAACCGAAGTTCTCTCTCCTAAACTCCTTAGCCACACTGAAATATCTCTAAAACACATGAATTATTATATATAGATCCTATGAAGGTATGAGACATTACAAATTATCTATTTAAATATTTATAGAAAAAATTTCTAGATACTATAAGGAGGAAAATTTCCTAGTGACATAAACAAATATCAATATAATATTTTTTCAAAACATTTTACACTATATAAGACATTACATGAGGATCAAAGAACATGTAAAATTTGGGAGTGTGATATACACCAATTAAACATGTACAACATTATTAAAATAATTACTTAATAAAATTTATGATTTCTATTTCAATCTCACACACAAATATACACACAAACACAACTATATTTATAAAGGTTAAATAAGTCATATTTTAAAAACTATCAATACACAACATTTTTAATTAAATGAGTCATATAAACATATAGAAACCTAAATGAAAATATAATTAAATGAGATAAATGAGCCTTATTTGAACTACTTTAAAAATAAAATAGCTTTAATAAAACAAGTCACACATATAGAAACAAACTTAAATTGGATAACAATTTCATATTCGAAGACAACTCAATAAAAGGCATGTTTAATTAAATGAGTTATCTTATTAAATATTTAATTAAACAATAAATTTCTATCGTATCCCAGTTTAAAACATATTTCCATTGTAAAATGATTATAAATTATATCTCTATAACCATTAATTGATTATTTTTTATTTACAATTATCAATTAAAATAACTAATTTCTTATTTTTTAGATCTAATTATCATGTTATTCCTTATAGCGTATCCACAAATCACACATTTTATATAGTTTGTTCTTGTGACATATTCACTATTTGTGTGTGTGTGTTTTATATATATTTTAAATTAATTATTTCATTTCAATAATTCATGTCCATAATATCTCTTATCATATAGTTTGTTTAATCGTGTTTTATTTATAGATTTGTGTGTGAACAGATTTCCCCACACTCCTACCCTCTCTTTCAACCCCATAGATGTATTTTATATATTATGTATTTTATATATTGAAGAATTATATCAATAAATATATCAAAAACAATATAATATATAAATATATTTAAATTATGTGTCAAAAATTTAAAGTATATATCTACTATGTGTAATAATGATTTCAAATATGTATTAATGACTGAATATTTAGCCTTATAAAAAAATTATTCATTTTAGATTTAAGTCTTGTTTTATATATGTAATGATTTTATATTCTATCATATGTTACAAATAAATATTTCCAAATAAATACTATATTTTTGGATTTCATAATATTAATATCATTTCCTTAATAGTAAAAAAAATCATTTATAATTTGAAATTTTTTCTCATTAATTAAATGTTCAGCTAATTATAGGGAAATTCACCTTCATCATTATTGATAATTAATATAAAATATTCAACTGGTGAAATTATTATTATTTTTATTTTCCTAATTTCATATTATTTTATCAGTATGATAACTACATAGATAAAGAGGTTTGTTTTATTAGTATGGTTCTACTATTTTATAGAAAACATTTCTAGGTTTGATTTCTAATATCCCTATAATTTAGTCTTCATATTATTTAGGATTTCTCCCCTAGAATTCTACTTTGAGGTGATGGAATCATTCATTTCATCGTCTTCGTTTCTTTTTCATTTTCTTGGTGTCTGAAAATTTCTTTTTAACCTTACAGTTCTTGTTTTTCTTGGTGGCCCCCTATACTCCTCTCACACCCAATTTCTATTTTTGTAATTTATGAGGGCTTCATCAACATTTTCCTCTAAACTATCTTCTTATAAGATCACATCTGATCCCATCTATGGTTAGGTGAAAGTAAATGGTTGTTGGATTTGAGATGTGGTGGAGGATACTTCTCTTGGAAAATCCACTCATCCATGTTACCCTATTATGGTTCACCCTATCTCAATGTGATCATTTTATTCACTTTATTCCCAAAACCTCCTTGAAAAATAATATTTTGGGTAAGAAAAGTGGTGGAAGTGGATATTTGGGATATTTTTAGTCATTTTAAATGGTGTTATTACACAAATAGTCCTTCTTATAGTTTAACTATTTCTATAATTTTATTTCTCTCTTATGGTTTCTTTTGAATTGGTTGTTTCCACCATGATGTGACACTCTTTTATCTTCCCAAGTATTCACAGTCTAAATTTCATCTCCCCATGTCCTATATAATAAATTAAATTATTTTTTGATTCAATTCATCCTTTTTGACATACTTTTTGTTATATTCTTGGTAATTCCAATCAAGGGTATTTACTTGGGAATTCCTCATTTTACATCGTGAATCCATTCTCTTATAAGAAACCTAATGGTGGATGAATAATTTTGGGTATTTAGTGAATTTATTGTTTTGGGTGGTATGAGTTCATTGATTTCCCTTTTAGAGTTTCTAGATTATTTTTAGAGGTTATTTTACAATGATGTTGATGTTTTTGTTTCATTATTTGATGGTTACCATTTTTGTCATGAATATTGGGTTATATGTTCTTGTAAAATGGAAATCAATTTTTTTCAGGGGGTTTTGGGCTACTTTATGGGTCAGATTGGTGATTATAGTTGATTCAAGTTCATAATGAGTCTAATTGTGAATAAAACTCATCAATAGGGATAGTGATAGAGTATAATAATTATGTTATAAAGTAACTTCATTTGGTGCATTTTATGTAAGCTTTTAGGTGCATCCTCGGTCTCCCCTACATGATTCTCTAGATCCTCTTGCCAAATTATCTCACCTATTTAAATTTTATCTTTTTTATGTTCTTGAATCACTCTAGCAGCCATGATGGAATTCAATTGGGATATGTTATTTAGTTGTATGGATATTTTGTTTCATTGAATGGTTTTTCTGGTGGTTTATCTAGTTCTCACTAAACCTCAAAATTTTTTTTAAACAAATAAAAATAATATATGATGGAGAAATCACAAAACCCTACCAAGTGAATCAAATCTATTCTCTGATGAAAATGTGACTGTATAGGAAAAATAAAATAGGATATATCATGGAAATAGTTGATGTGATTGAGATCAATTTAAATATAATGTTCAAATTAATAATAATGATGATACATAAAAACAAAAGAGGAAATTGTTCCATTGTCAGTCCTAAGATGATAAACAATAACTTCTAAAAAAATAAAATAATAAATTAAAATGAAATATATATTCCAGTATGACAGTCCATTAGTTATGTACCAATTAAATAAATAAAACAAATTATTCATTTTCATTAAAAAATGAAAGTGAAAGATAAAAATTATTAAGTAAATTTGTTTCTCAAATTATTAATCATTATGAAGGTATAATTATTTTGGATATATTTTGATTTACTTTTTAAAACATGAAGATGTTAATTATAGGGATATAAATAAAATTTTCAAAAATGAGATAGTAATTGATTTTTTAATAATTAAATCAAAATCAATATTATTGATTAATTTTTCTTACGCTTATTTTGTAATATTAATACCAATGGAAGTTATTTTAAATCATGTAAAAATTGGAATCTTTTTTTTCTTTTTAAATTCCAAAATGAAATATTTATTGATCATTTAATATGGTGAATTTATTTATTTTGTTCTTTTAACACTCATATTAATTTTTTATAAATTTTACAGTATAACACAATAATACATATGAAAGTAGATATATCATTAGTAGTAAGATATTTCATCAATATAATATTATTTTTGATTAAATTTTGGATAAATGGCCTCATATTTTGAATGATATTAATATTTTATTTATAAATATCGATCTCTTGTGACATAATATATGAATTTTATTCCATATATTGAATGTGAATATTTATTAGAAATCAATATTTTGGTGGCCAAGTAATTTTATTATGTTCAATGTATAAATAAAAAAAATCAATTAAATAGTTTTAGTTTTTACCAGTAGTATACACTTTTTAGATTTTTTTTAAATTAAATTAAATACAATCACTTTACAATAAAAAAGTGAAATATTATTTTTTGAAATTATGTTAATATTTTTATTTTAAATCATATTATTTATTTAGTTGACATAATATAATCCCCCAACCTATATTGCAACTTTATTATGGTTTACCAATGAGATAACATACTGAGAAATATATTAAAGGATAAATTTGTGAGATTAAACATAAAACGTATAATAGAATATGTAAATAAATGTCTCTAGAATAATATAATTTAATATACATATATGGTAATTTAAAACTTTATGTGTTTTAGTACAGCCATATAATTTACCAATTAAATATATATATCTGGATAAATATCAAATATTTGGCCAAAAAATCAAATTGGAGAAACCCATACCAATAGACAGGACACTATTAAATGCCAATGTTCTTTTTCTTATTTATTGAATCTATTAATATTTTCCAATTTTTTTAGGGCTTAGGATTATAATTCTATAGTTTTTTAAATTTTAAATAAATATTATTTTTTGAACGGTAAGAACACAATTAGTGCTAATTGTGCATAATCGATAAAGATTTGATCTACAATTTTATTGATACATTTTACACCGTTGTCACATGGTTTAAAAAACATGCATCATAACTGGGAAATTTTCTAGGTAAGTATATTTATCCCTTCATGGTTGGAACAAAGTTTGGTAAATCGTACTACTTCCACCAACTTTAAAAAAATGGGAATTTATATTTCTCCCTCCTTTGTTATTAACTCTCAGTCCCTCTTTTCACTTATATTACCTCACATGATACTTGGAACATTGTTTCACTGCTTTCACATCCTCCATTGGATGAATATAGGGATTTTATTCTTGTTTTATGGTCAGATACACAAGTAATTCACTTCAAATCCCTATTATCTCCATCATTCTTCCCCTTTATCCCTTTTTATTTCCCATTTAGAGTTTTTTGACCTATTGTTTCCCCTTAGATCGATTTTTATTGGCTATTTCCTTGCGTTTTAGTTCAATTTGGTCCTTAAGGGATCTTTGTTTACTTCTTATAGTGATTAACACCACATTTTTTTGTGGAATCTTGGTTCCATCCATTTAAAAGAGGTTCATACCATTAATTAATTTATAATATTGCAACCATTAATTTATTAATTTTTTATATAAGTTTGAAAATCCAAATATTTTTAATAAATTTGTTATCAAACTCTTTTAAGAGGAAAATAACTTTTAATTGGTTTACATGGAAAGAAAATATATTCTTAATTAAAATAATATTTTAAATCACTAATAAATTTACTCAGTCCCAAAGTGTTCAACAAAATACCCAAATGTCATGGGAAGCTGTATTTCCAAATTAATAAATTAATTTTAGGTTTTTAACTTGATTTCAAAAAAAAAGTTTTATTTAGAATTGGGTGTTATTTCTGGTTATTTAAATAGTAATTTTAAATTTTTGATCTTACATACATATATATATATATATATTAAAACTAAATGTTTTACATTGTAACACATTTTATAAATCTTTTACTCCTTTGAAATTAACACAAATATTTATAAACATGTATCTACATACATTATTGAATATGTTCTCACAAGGATGTATGAATATGTTAATTTAAATGTGGAGAATCTATATAATTTAATAAATATGTTTGTTTGGATTGAGAAACTTTTGGAAAATATATATTTCATATCCAAAACCTCATTTTCATGTGATGTTTTAAAAATAGGATCCTAAACTAGTAAAATTCCTCGAAATTAATCAATACCTTGTAATAGTTAAAAGGTTTGTTTTTTTGATATTCGACATTATTTTTGGTGGAAAGGATTGATTAAATCCTTTAGAATATATTATTGAAAATAAAAACACATGGAAAAAACCCATTTCCAAGTATTTAAGAGATGGACATTTGAAAATATTGGATGTTTAAATGTATAATAAATCTTATTTAAAGGTCAACAATTCCATAAGGAGAGTTTAGAGGCAATGACTTTTTTCTTTTTATGTTATGATCTCATATTTATTTTTTTATATTTGAAATGATTAAATATTTTAAAATTCTTCTAGAATCCATAGGTATATAGGTGGGAGAACATTCCATAAATGATTCACTAATTTAGTATCACTCTCTAATTAGTGGACCTCCGATAAATGATTTTCTAATTAAGGGATTGTGCCCCTTTGATAGGAAAGGAAGGGAAGAAATGGTTTTTATAGAATGATGTTATATATCTAGATCAGTTATATTATAATAGTCATATAGATATTTCCTAATTTTCCACTCAGGATCCAAGGTTCTCAAGATAACTCTCATTATTTTATTCTTCAGGGTGTTTATTTAATTTAATAAATGTTATAATTTTAGGATTTCATTTCCTATTATTTTGTTGGAAAATTATAATTCCAATTTATTTTTTTATAAAAGATTCATAGGATAATAAACCCTTTTTTAAGTTATTTATTTTCATCCAGTTGATAATAATTTAATGTTTTAAAAAATAAATTGTATTTTATATTTAGATTTCTAGTGATATCATATATCACAAATATATTTTCTATATGTATTTCCACATTACTTTGAAATTGGATATATCATTAAAGGTTAATCTTGTGGAAAGTTAGTTGGTGACCTACAGAGAATATGTATGCTAATGCATATTATACATCTTAGTTTCATATTTAGTTAACGATCATTATAGGAGAGGATCTTTGATTTGGGTTTTTCGAAGTGCGACCTTGGGTCATGAACGTTGGATGTGGAATGTTATTTTAATTTTAACGTAATAGGTGTAGCTTCAACCAAATATTCCTTTTTCCTACATTTAGTTATTGAAATTGGTGGATCAAACTACATCCATTGAGATTTGAGTTTCATTACTGTTGTAATTTCTATTGAGAGAGTTTATAGGGTGGGTAGAGATAATTTTTCATTTTAATCGATGTTTTTATCCCACGATTTTGTTTTATTTCAACTTATTTAATTTGGCTTGTATTTTTGACTTATCCATGACTCATTCCAAAATTTTAATTAAATTAAAAATTATAGTTTTATTTATTCATGGAAGAAACCTTAATTATAAGTTACTTGTGATATCATAGAATTTTTTGATGTGTATATTTTTACACATATTTATCCCATAATTTGGATTATATTTTGATAACATGTTTTTATAAATGATCTTATAAAGGTGAATATTTCATAATTAATTATCATTTTCTAAAACAATAATTCCATTCTAGTTTTTAAAATTGATTTTTTTGACCTTTAATGAATAAAATAATTTTTTTAAATTTCACAATGTTTTTAGGATCAAATATTTTACTACTTTAAGATTTTATGGAAATATTGTTTTTGGATAACATATGTTGGTGTTAAAATTAAATATAGTTATATGGTGGAATTTAATTTAAAACATTACATTCAAATTTCTTGGTGGTTTTATTCAAAAATTTTTGTTTTAGGTTTAATTTTATTTAAGGATTTAGTAATAATAACTGATGAAGTATTTAATATAATAAATTAATTTATAGTGGGTTTATTTATTTAAATTTATTATAAAGAATTATTTTTGTGTGGGGCATAGGATAATTTCCGTGTAAGATAATTGGATGTCACCCATGTAAGAGAATTTGGATTGATCCCCATTTTGGAATCATATTAAAATAACTTTGTTTGATCCTTTAAGAGAATCCTCATAAGATAATTTTCACCTGTAAGGGAGTATAAGATTAATTGCGAGATGGAATTTTAATCAACCATATAACATATTCGTGATTTTACACCTCATTAGAAGTTTCATCCTTGAGTATATATGAATCTATTTAGGTTCCACACGTGAATATTATAGATCAAACCAATATGATGAAAATTAAGGAACTCTAACTCATGAGAGGAGAACCCAAAACTAATTCTTTTGGTGGGAGACGATTTGTGAAAAAAATATATGAAGGAGAGATATGTAGAATAATTATATATGAGGGACTGCGAATGTTGAGAACCAATTTTAATAAGGGTTTACGATTGAATCTTGATGTATATGATGACATATGAAAGGTCGAATAAAATTGGAAACTGATTCATGATTAGTGTCATCGTTTGTTAAAGATTATCTTGGAAAAACCTATGTTCAACTGTATTAATATAGAATAAGTGTTGGAGTTGGTGGATTAGAACCAACAACTTTTTACTTTATGATAAAATTTTATTAATTAATAAATTTTCACGTCTTGATTTTTCTTCTACATGACAATTCATGTGATAATGTCATAAGGATAGCTGTCTCACTAAAGGGTTATAGAGGATCCCTACTATGATGAGAACCTAAAAGTTTCATAAAACTATTTTTGAATATATGTTATATGGAAAAATGATGCTATTTTAGGGGAAAAAACAATACAGGCCATTAGGGGTGAGGACTCATAAAACATTAATGCGCCTTCTCATGATGTGTGCCCTTAGTATTATCTAGGAGGATATTATGAGAATGAGACCCACCAGTAGGAAATCCAAATTTCATAGTGTAATTAGATGTTCATATATGTAGACATGTTTATTGGTCCTTAGAATTTATGATTATTATTAATGGGTATTACAACTCATGCACTTACATGTATTGATTAAAACTGTGACAACACACTATTCATAGTGAGGTAGGATATGTTGGGTGCATCAAGAGTAATACTTCCGTAATAGATAATGCGAGAAAGGATTTGTTCCTTCTGTTCCATAACAGAAGATTATATATTAGGCCCTTTGATGGAATTGATATAGCCAAAATAAGACCATGTTAATGGTAAGGAATGGGCAAGTTCAATTATAGGAAGTCAAAGAAATAATAATCGATAGCGTGGGTTGATGGCACTATCTTGCAAGACACTTCACTAGAGATATCATGACAAAGGAAATACATTACATGGTAAGGGTTAGTTGATGTGACACATCATTTACTTTTAACTTCTTTCTCTATGGGTGACTTGGTTTGCTGCTAGAAGATAACTCTGGACATCAGGCAGGCTCGGCCTAATGCCACTAATAAAGATTCCTAGAGGGTCACACACTATGTTTGTCCAAGTATCTCAATTAAATATTAATTTAACAAGTTGAATAAAGATTATTCCTGATTTTGGTTTAATATTTATTCAATTATGCCTAATCCCATTTATTTAGACACTAGTTATTTGAGAGAATATATTGTGAGAAAAATAAAAAATTTATTATAGAGTAATTATGTGATATTTATTTGATAAATAAATAGTCATTATTCTAGGCCTAATAAATGTGTTGGAAGAAAAAAATTAAATTGAAAAACAAAAAAACACAATGTGTATATTAATATACATGTAGTGTATTTTTCTATGGATTTGTGAGAAAAAATATTAGGTTTAATTCATTGGGAGCATGTCAACTGATAATAATATTCAACTGTTATTATTAGACATTCAGTGTTACTAGGAATTAAATGAAATGAATAAATGCTTTTGGGTAATTAATTCATTTTATTATTATATGTAATAAAATTCCTATTATGATATTATTATTGTCCTACCCATTGTTTCTGGTTGTGTACAATGGATTTGGACAATTCTCTCAAGATAAGATATAATTCCATTTCTCCAAGAACATTCTCAAGTTACGAGAGAGATCCTCCACCACCGGATCAATAAAAGAGCTTTGGTGGAATCTTTCAAGGTAATCAAAGGCAGACATCGCATTAAAACACTCTTCTGTGCTAGCAATCAGAGATCCTTTTGGCGATGTCCAATGATACATGGATCCTGTGTGGATCACTACTAGAGGAAGCCTGCACATGGCTTCTACGACGCATCAACATATCACATCGGATCGTGACCTAAAAAATCAACGGAGAGAGAATTCCATCAAGGAAATTCTTGTCCTTTTATTAAATTAATTATAAAAAATATATGATAATCCTCTATATGGATTTTGGCCACCCCACCTTTCTTTCGTTCTTTGTTTTATTCCTAAGATCCTTCATTTTATCATCATGGTCGATCTCAGATTAATCATTGTTAATGACAATATTAAAGTTGGGTACACCTATCCACATGCTACTACTGCTCCCAGAACCTAAAAGTGGTATCAAAGTTGTCATATATTTCATGATAAATATTTATTTTTTTCATTTGTGATTTAAAAATTTAAAAATTTAGTTGTTTCAATACAATTTAATCCATCTATAAATCTGAATCTCGATATCATTTCTTCCTCTTTAATTTATCATTCACCTTACAGAAATGATATTTTTCTTTTAATTTTGATTAAAATAAAACTGAGGATCTCATCTGGAGGTTCCATGTTCCCTAGTTATACAACACTAGAACACACTATCGGTACTCGGGTGTATACGCTATTTAGTCAAGGTTCATTGCATCGGACAGGTCTGCCAAACCAAGCTCTGTCATTTGAGTTTATCTAAGTGTTTATGACACTTTATGTTCACCCGAAATAGGTGGAACAAGGTTTCCAGATTACATGTTATGTGGTCCACTAGATATGGCGTGTAGCCCC
This sequence comes from Viscum album, assembly GCA_963277665.1. NCBI lineage: Eukaryota > Viridiplantae > Streptophyta > Magnoliopsida > Santalales > Viscaceae > Viscum > Viscum album. Next base: position 1,123,302,378 of record OY728120.1, read on the forward strand.
TTCGGGTTAGGGTTGGACTGTGAACCCTGTACATGGCCTGCCCAACGGGAGACCATGTAACATGGATACTACACAGCTTGTGGCCCACTGGACATGTTTTGTACTCTGAATATTTCCAAATTAAATATACACATTATACCCTCAGGTGTGTAGTTCCGATGGATGGTGAATGATAGTACACGTTGTGTAGTTCAAACTACACGTCGTGTACTCGTCCAAATTACGTGGATTTATTAAAGTTATTTTTCATATTATACAAACCCTTGAAACATGTACCATGGTGTGGGTGTAAAGATGATTCACAACACATTATTTTTATTTTATATATGTGTGTTTAATTTAACATCTACATAATTTTAATTTCTACTCATTGGGTACTTATGGATAAGAATTCACTGGGTTTCCTCTATGGCACATGTTACGTATGATGATAATTTTAAATAAGTTTATTTTTATAAAATTACGGTGGATGAGAATCTCATTGAAATTCAGAAACAAGATTAAGATAAAAGGATTTGTTAATCAAATATAATTAATTAATTCAAGATTGATTTATCTTAAACAAGAATGATTAATTAAATTAATGATAGTTTTATTTATGCTTAAATATCATTGCATGTATGAATGATCAAGAGAAAGACATGAAACTTTTTATGTGGATATTTTCTTTTAATTTATTTATTTAAATTAAATTTGTTGGATTGTAATACTTATTTTAATTAATAAGTTGGGCCTTCGTTCCCATGGTTTCTTTCATGTAAAATCCCCTTTACCCCTCACCTCCGTGTGAGATAAAAGCATTTGTAATGGATGGTTATCCCAAGCTAGTGGAGGTTGTTCAAGTTAAGAGTGAAGTTGAAACCAATCTAAGGATATAAAATGGTGGATAGATGGAATGATATAAACATGTACCATTAAAAATCAATGTTCTTCTCCATTAGGTCTTGGATAATTTTATAAACAACTAGATAAACTAAATAATTGAACAAGATCATGATCATACCATTTATTTTATTTTTATCTATTGAATAGTTTTTTTATTGTGGGAATGTATTCGTGATCACACAATTAAAATATTAAATAAGCGTGCAAGATGGATCTAATATAAGTCTGGCTTATGTGTAATTATTATCTTAGACATGGTTAATCAATTATGTATATCCCACTTAATATTAACAAGCATGTATGAAAGATAATAAAATAGAAATTTAGGTATAAGGATAAAGTCCCTCAATGTAATATTATGTCGGTATATCCTTCCATAATCTTGGTTAGAATCGAACCATAGTTCCATGTACTAGACCAATCCATCTTTGGGTGATTTCAATTATTTGGGAATTATATTTCAAGGTTTTGTGTTGACTTGACTTGGTTCACACCGAGGGTTGACTACCACAGCAGGACTTGGTGTGACCAAGAGGCAATGGTTGAGGAAATCCAAAATAAAAGGATTTCATGATTGGGGAGTCCACTCAGTGGATCAAGGAATTGCATGTTACTGAAGTTGGATTTTGAAATGCCTAATTAGTACATTTCATGTTTCTTGACTAAACCATTTTGGGGTAATGGGAAGGGAAATATTGATCCCTACTACTATAATATTCCGGCAACAAAATATTCTGAAGTCTATGGTTAAGGATATTGAATTTTGATAAAATAGTGAGAGACTAATAAGTATTAATTTATTTATTTGTCTCACTTTTATCATGATAAATTACAAAATCATTTCTCATCGTAATTTCTAGAAATGGAAAAAATGAATTCAAACATATCATTGAAAATCATACACTAGAAGGAAGACCTTCTCCCAAGAACCAATTTCCAGGAATGGCTGAGGCATTTATGCTCCATCCTTCTCCATGAGAGAAATTTTAATATACGAATGGTTCTTGTTCTAGTTTCTCCTAGAAAAGTGGCCAATGATGAAGAAATTTCTCTTTATATGAAACATTGGGATAATTCCATAGATGTCCAATGTTTCATGATATCATCCATGTCTAATGATCTCTTGAAGCAACATGAAAACATGGACGTATATATCATGATGTCTCACCTTTATATCTCTATCAAGTGAAGGAGAGAAATGAGATATATGAGGTCTCCAATTATTTTTCCACAACTACACATGGAGAGTCTTCACCATCTATGAAACATGTAGTCAAGCTTATTATCTACATTGAATGATTAAACATCTTAGGGATTACATTCCCAACTGAGTTATGTACAGATCGTATCCTATCATTACTCCCCAAGACCTTATCTAGATCTATTTTCAACTAAAACATGAGAAATAATGAGAAGTGTCTATCAGAATGACAATGATTTATCCATGAGGTAGATAAGGACCTGAGGCATGACAAACCCACAATATTTACATTGAATAAGAAGAAGAAGGAGAAGGAAAATGGGCGTATGATTTAAAAATTTTCTAAATCCCCCGACCACCATCCCTCCAAGAAGGGGAGGATCCATAGGCAGGGAATGGAATGGGAGGCATTATGATTTCATGTGGAAATCCAAGAAACTTGAAGAAAAACTACACCCCGAAGTGTGTGTATGATAAGTGTGAGTTTGTTATCTATTGACATCATTCCATTTCTACACAATGGAAAATTAGATACAACATGTGGTGATCACATCTATATTCAAATGTAATAACCAAGTATATTTATAATGATTTCCAAAGGATAGTTGGATATTCAAGATTCTAATAGTGTGATGATGGCTGTGTTGGCCAATACTGATTACCATCTCCCATTTCCAATTAGGATGCTATTGGTTTTACATAAATGTTGTTATTTAACTATTATTACCAAGAACATAATTTCTATATCATGTTTGGATATGAATATACTTGTTTTCAAATTTGGAAATAAGGGACATTTCTTTTATAAGAACAATGTATGTTATGGTATGGAACATTTAAATAATGGTTTATATGTATTAAATTATGAAAACCATGTATTTGAATTTAATAACAAAAAAAGAATCTTATAACACCCAGTTGTAGAATTACTCTCTTGGTCATGTAAATGAGAAGTGGTTGAAAAAACATTACCAATATGGTTTTTAGACTATACTGAGATAAAATCACTTGATAGATGTCACACTTGTTTTCTAGGAAAAATGAAAAAGTCGCCTTTCGGTGGATAGGTTTAAAGGTCCACAGATCTTCTAGGATTGGTGTACATGGATGTGTGTTGTCTATTTCTAGTCGAATATAGAGGTGGAAAATTTTTCCTCATCACTTTTATTGATTATTTGAGTATATATGTAAATATCTACTTAATGGTGTATAAGACTGATTCCTTGGTGAAATTTAAGGAATTGAAGAATGAGGTAGATAATAATCTTGTTAAGAATATAAAGAATCTTCGATAGGATCGAGGAGGAGAATATCTAAACAAAGAGTTCAAAAAACTTTTACAGGAGTGTGAGACTTTATCAGAACTCATTCCTCCCTATACATCATAGTGGAATGGTGTTAGTGAAAGGATGAACCGTACCTTGCTAGATATGGTGAGGTTTAGGATGAGTCATGTAGATATTCCATTATCCTTTTGGGCATATGCATTACAAATAGAGACATACACATTAAACCCAGTACTAATTAAGGCTGAAAATGGAATTCCCTATGAGTTATGGAATGGAGAGAAACCCATTTTTCCTCACACACATGTATGGAGATGTGAGGAATGTGTTAAGGCATTCTCAAGAAAAAAACTAGCACCTTGAGACATGAGGTGTATCTTTTTAGGATATCCCAAGTAAAATAAAGGATATTACCTATATAACCCTTCAGACAAGAAAGTGATTGTTGAAAGACAAGTCATCTCTCTTGAGAGGGAGAACAACCTAAAAAGGGATAGTGGGAGAATGATTGACTTCAATGAAATTGATTCTCAAGATACACATGAGTTTTTATAGGGAAATGTTCCATAGGTCCTGGTGGAATAGGTTCCAGAAACACAATTATGGCATAGGACCACAAGAGATGTAAGGGAACCTAAGAGATTTAGTTTCATTGTCACTGAGGATGGTGAATAATTATTGTTATATAATGAAGAAACTCTCTCCTACAAAGAAGTAGTAGAGAGCTCTGAAGCTACCAGAAGGCTAGAATCTATGAATTCTAAGATGGATTCCATGTATCAGAACAAATTCTGGGTTCTGGTCGACAAGCCATTTGATGTAAATAATATTGAATAAAAATGGGTATTCAATAGAAATCTGGACATGGAAATTCAATTTAGCACCTATAAAGCATGGCTAGTGGCTAAATTATTCAGACAACATCTTGGAATTAACTATGATGAAACCATATTTATTGTTTCTATGTTTTAATCCATAAGAATCGTATTTACCATAACAACTTAACATGACTATGATATTTGGAAAATGGATGTAAAAATAGAAATCCATAATGGGAACCTTCAGGAGATGTCTATATGACACAAACAAATGGTTTTATGACACCAGTTGTTGCCAAACATCTTTACAAGTTGCAAAAATCCATTTATGGATTAAAGAAGGCATCCAGGACATTGGATATTCGATTTGATAATGACCTAAAAGAATTTAGTTTCATTATGAATATTTTGGTGCCATGTGTTTATAATTTGTTTAATGTAAATGCGGTATTTATCCTAGTAGTATATGTTGATGACATATTACTTATTGGAAATGATATTCCATTCTTACAGTTATTTAAGGACCGGTTGAACAAGTTTTTCTCCATGAAGGACTTGGGTGAAGTATCCTACATTATAGGGATCAAGATCATTCATGATAGATCCAGGAGGCTTTTTGAACTAAGTAATGGTACATAAATTTACCATATACTAAAGAGATTTATTATGGAATAATAGAATATGGGATTGGTTTCAGTGTCACATAGTGTACATGTTTCTAAGATAATGTCTCCTTAGGCAAAATAGGAGAAAGATAGGATGAGTAAGATCCCATACGTTTTGGATATAGGATCCATCTTGTATTCCATGTTTTGTAATATTCTTGATGTTTTCTATGCACTGAGAATGGTAGGAAGATATCTACCAGATCTATGAGAACTATATTGGACTACTATTAAGACTATCCATAAGTATCTCAAAATAAATAAGGATATCTTGATTATGTATGGAGGAGATGAGGGGCTTATCATCAGATGGTATGTTGATGCCTGTTTGAATATAGATAAAAATGTTCTAAATTCATAATCAGAATAGGCTTTCTATATCAATGGTGGATCTGTGATCTGGAAGAGTTCAAAGAAGCCAGTTCTTGCTGATTCTACAGTGAAGTATAAATATATATAGGCTTCAAATGTACCCAAGGAAGCCATTTTGATTCGTAAATTTGTCCAGGAGCTTGATGTGGTATATAGAAGTAGGGAAACTATAACATTTTATTGTGATAATAATGCTATGGTGGCTCTTGAAATATAACCAAGGTCACATCAATGGACAAATTACATTCTCCAAAAGTATCAACTCTCGAGGGATTTCTATCAAAGGGGTGAATTTCCAGTGAGCAGAGTGGCCATGAAAGAGAACATGGTGGACCCCATGACTAAAGGCATATCTTAGTAGAATGATGAATATCCTTTGAGAGCTAATAGGTTAAAGATTGTTAGAAGTTGGCTCTAGTCCAAGTGGGAGTCTATTGGATTTGGTGCCGTAGATACAACTACATTGTAATTTATGATAAACTTGTATTAATAAATACCTTACCACATTTTGATTATTTTTCTACGTGACAATCCATGTGATAATGTCCTGTGGATAGTTGTTGCACTAAAGGGTCGTAGTGGATCCTTGCTATGATGAGAACCTAGAAGTGCCATAAATCTATTCTTGAATATATGTTCTATGGACCTATGATATTATTTTATGGGAAAAAATAATACAGGATCAACCTAATTCCACTGAGAAAGAGTCCTAGAGGGTCACATAATAATTGTGTCCAATTATCATAGATAATAATTCATTTAAAAAGTTGAATAATGATAATTCTCGACTGTGGTTTAATAATTATTCAAGGATGTCTGAACACATTTATTTTGACATTAGTTATACGAGAAAACATATTTTGGGTGAAATAATATATTTATCAGTGAGTAATGAAGTGATATTTATTTGAGAAATAAATAGTTATTTTTCAAGGTATAATAAATGTGGAGGAGGAAATAAAGGAAATGGAAAAACAAAAATACACACAGTGTATATTACTATACAAACCGTGTAGATTTTTTTGGGATTTGTGAGATATAATTTTACTTATTTAAATAATATTATGTTTAGTTATTTGGGTGCATGTCAAGTGATAATAATAGTCAGTTGTTATTATTAGACATGAGGTCTTACTAAGAATTAAAGAAATGAATAAATTATTTTGGGTAATTAATTCATTTTATTTTTATAAGTAATAAATTCCCAAATACATTACTCTCATTAGCTTATACATTATTTGTGGTTTTACACGAAAAATCTGGAGAAATATCTCAAGCTAAGAGATAATTCCATTCCTCCAAGAATTCTCCCATGTAATGAGAGAGATCTTCCTCCACTGGATCAAGAAGAGCGCTTTGAAAGCAGCTCCTAAGGAGATCAAGTACAGACATATCATGAAAAGGATCATCCATGAAATATCCCTTATCATTGCTAGAGAAGCACTGACTAATAGTGTTATTTTAAAATCCATAGTATTTAATCATACCTTATAGAATATATGATAATGAACCATTTATCAGTGCTTGTAAAATCATTAATAAAGGGGAATGCTAATGTGTGTTGTAGATTCACTGACATAGTATCCCTTTATTAGTGCTTATAAAAGCTCTGATAAAGGGTCATAATATAGTGTATTGTAACTGCACACTACAACACCTGTTTAGTTCGTTGTAACAACACACCCTAATACAAGAAACACTAATGTATATGAAAAATAAAGTAATAATATAGAATTTAAATGAAGAGAATACAATCTAGGCACGTTCTCAAGTTTTCGGTGATGAGATGTGAATTTTAAACTGAAATGATACTTATATATCAAAAAAATACACTTGGATTCTTTTTGGTCACACCATGAAATGAATTTTGGTGTGTATTATTTTTAAACATCTCAAATTACATATGGATCATTTTACAAAATTATTAAAACAATTTGAGTGTGTTTTCTCAGTTTTGAGTACATACCTTCTATTTTTACTAAAATGTCATTTTAAACTGGAAACATAGAGTTTAACTCATAATGGTCACATCATAAGTCAATTTTATATAATACCAATTCACAATCATTAAAATGAATTATGAATCATTTTTAATAAATTTTAAAGACAATTTCAGTGTGAATGCCCATTTTTCAATGAGTGACATTATTGAGACCCAGTCCTAGATAGCCTAGAGCTGGTGATTACTATTAATTACATTGGCGTAACACCAAGGAATCAAGACCTGAAGGATTGATCTGTTTAGTAGTATTGGAAAAACATATACATAATTGAGAATTATATTACAGATGGATATAGTAATTAAAAATTATTTCTTTCTTTCTAAACAAATAAACAACTTTGAAGATAAATCTAATCTATCTAGTATATTCGTACATATCATTCTTATTACACTTCCTGGATTCCAGGGGTGAAACCTAATAAGGGTGAGCTCAAATGCTTAGTAAGGAAAAAATATAGTAGAAGAAATAATGAATCAATGATAATAGTCAATATAGTAAGGTAAATAACTGTAAATACATTCCATTCAAATAATTACATAAGGAAAAATAATTATGGAATGGTGTGAAACTAAAGCACATTCCATTAATCATTGAACTGAAATAAAATGTATCCATATATATGTGGATACAAAATCTCATACATGAATTATAATTGAAAATATTATGATAGAAATTTTTCCTTAATGAACAACAAGTCTACAGAACATCAGGACCTATTACCATCAATTTGTCTCACAAGATGGTTTAAAATGAAGGGTATAAAAGCATTTGATCCATTATTAGTCTCATGAGAACCTTTCAATGCATCGAGGATATATATTATGTCTAGGTTCCACCAGTCACTTCTAGTCCAAATCACTACTCATATTGAGTAATCAAAATAACTAACATTTCTTATCAAATATCATTATTTAATGATAAACATAGATCTATCAATAATTCCCCAATGATCAAATAATTATCAAAGTAATAACCCTATGAAATTTTGTTTACCATTTAGGAAATACTAATATTTATTTTTTGATAATATTGATATCCAATTAAATTTCAAATGAAATTTTTTTAAAACAAAGTGATAGCTTAAAGGTATGTAAATAATCACAAAAATAGGTGGGATTATGAATACTTGAGAAGAATAATATTTAATCATTTCAAAAGTGTCTCATACCACTTTGAAACATTTAAATCATAATCACCAGAAAGTTATGACATTAAAAAAAAATTATAATATCGTGATAATAAGATGATTCATGATATAATAAATATATATATAAATGGGAAGTAGTTCCGGGACACACAATAATTAAGTAGTGAATATGACATTAATCTCATAGATTTAAAAAGTGATATGAAAATACCTTAGAAATGAATTGAAATATTAAAAAGTGATAATCATAAAATTAACCATTTAAATACAATGAATATAAATTAATTAATGATATATTATATCAAAATGGGTTGTAGTTACACCACTCAAAAGAAGTATGTGGTGAATATACGATTTATTTCACGTATGTAAAAAATTCGACAGAAATCATTACCTTGTCTTTCCTTTCTGGTGAATGTCCTTTACCTTCATATATAATAAACATATGTTAATATTATAATTTGATAAGAACCTTTTTCATGTTTATAATTAATTTTATTTCAATTATTATCTTTTTTACAACTATAGAAACAATTATGTTTATGTCTGGTTTTTTTGACCAAATTCAGTTTATATTTCAAAACAACAATTGTTGGTAGACTATGGTCAAATGGGTCATTATATAACATCTCCAAAATAATAAAATTGACATAATTATCATATTTATACATCAACTACACTTATAAAATCAATCATTAAACATGGTTATGAAAATAATCCAACGTTACAATCCTGGATACGGTAGGCCGTCTATACACATGAGTAACATTATTATTTTTAAATCATCATTCTGAAAAGAAGGTAAGTAACTCAAATATTTACAGAATGATAATCATATAATAAATATAATATTATTTAATCATATATACTTATACATAGTATTATTTTATTTACAAGGAATCACATCATGTCGAGGAGAAGGTAGTTCAACCGTCCATGAACAACGTTATCTCTTTTAAAGTGTGTGAAAGGGTAGTAAAGGAGATGATATATATATATATAATTTATAGAAAGATAATTATTACATTAATATTTTATTAATATAATTATTTTTACGTATGATTAATTATAACCATTCATTTATACATTCTATGTATCATGTGAATGAATCACATTTCTTAGAAGGGATCATAGTCCAGATTTCCTCAAACGATGTTGTTGTATTAACATAAAATGGAATATATTAAATTTATATATTATAAAAGTTTTATAGAAGAATAAATACATATTAAATATTAAATATAACATATAGGAATATATTTTTCAATATAATGGTCAACGTGAGATGTGGTAAGGATAATTGAACATTCATCATTTCTTGAGGCAGTATTTCGGCGTACACAAAAAAGGTATGTTTGTTTCCCATTATATGGAGGTGTGTGTATGTGTAGTCCAACAAAATGTTATATAAACATCCTAATATACTTATATTTCTGGTATTTTTAAAGGTTAATGGAAAAATATATTTTAGGGGGTGGATAATGGAAATTAAACTAGAGATATTGAAAGAAGGTGTTAGCTCTTAATTGGCTAACTTCTTTTGGTTTGTACCATAATCTTCCTTGAATTACTTTATGCCCATGGTAAGGAATCTGAGTATAGGTGAGATATTATGAGAGACTATTTTTACATATAATAATATAACCTAAGAGTTTTTAGATTTGTGAATAAGTAGGAGAGGTGGTGTCCTTTTATAGGGAAGGAAAATGATACACTTGGAATTATTTTTAATCAACTTAGTCGTGCACATGAACTTACCTAAAAAATCCATAAAAACCAGAAAAAACTAAATAAGGTAAGTTTAATGGAATATATATGTCAATAAAATTGTTTTTTTTACAGGTTTATTGGTGATTTGGGCACTTAAATTAAATTCTTTATCCTTTATTAAGCTTAATTTTTCCTTCATAATTTTAATTAATTTTAATCCACTTCACTAATATTGTTGGTCAAAAAAATTGGTATTATAAGAAATTAGAAATTATTCTTATTCAAAATATTTAATCCATTTTTAAAAATTCTAATCATATAATTGGAAGCAATTAAATTTAAATTAATCTCATCGACAGGACGACAATACGGGGTTTTAAAGTAAAATCATCTGAAAGTTGGCTATGTTTTTATAGTCAATTTAAATTTGAAATTTATTCCAATGACCTAAATTAGATTAATTAATCTAAATATCACTTAATGAAACTTTAAAACAATTAAATTTATAATTTAACCTGATAAATAAATTATATTAAAAATAATTTTTGACCTAAAATTCATTATTTTTAACTATTCGCTAAAAAATAAAATATCATAGAAAAATATCAAAATTCCACCATAACCTAATTATTATGAAAATATTTTATATATGAAGTTTATTTTGATATATTTAATTATTTAATGTATCAAACATAAAATTTAAAATATGTTTTCCATTAAACGGTATTAAAATTTCTTTTATAGAATATTTGTTTTTATGTGTAAAATCGGGTTGGATCTTATCTTATGCCAATGAAACATAATATATTAATATAAAAAATATTTTATTAAATATATAAAAAATATATTTCATTAAAATCATTAACTATTAATAACTTCTAATATAACATCTTGGTTATATCATTTTATATTAAATAATATTTTAATAATGCATTATTATTGGAGAAGCTCAGTGTTGTGTTTAATGAAAACTATCAAGGAAGGTCACCATTGCGTATATCCCAAGATATTAAGGAAGGTATCTCTTGTGTGTAATGTAGGAAATCAAAATATTTTGGTCTTGCATGTAATGAAAGACAACTTAGTGTTGTTTGCATCGAAATATATATAGAATCTATTTTAAATAGCGAATATATTATAAAGAATCAAGATATTACCTTATGTGCTTAGTGTCCTATGTCATACATGTTATAAGATACAAGGTTCTTAATTAAGTTGTTAGGGGAATCAAATTATCCCTAACTAATATAAATTTCATCCTCTCAATTTATACTCGATTATGTTGATAAATTGTTTGAGACATTCTATGTTTGAAATCCCACATATTGAAAAGGGTTTATAAGTCACTCTCTATAAAAGAGAGAATAAAAAGTAAAAATGTCACGTGGAATACCAAGTAAATAGGTTTCTATAAAAGTGAATATTAGTGGCTAGTAGAGATACGTACTTATAGAAAAAATGTAAAAAATAATATGGATTGAATGTGGTCATCAATCACAAATAAGTTAATGATCAGTAGAAACTTGGGGGCCTCAAAGCCATACATCATTGTTGATTTAAAAGGCCATCGGTTTAACAGTAATTTAGGTATTAGGAAAAAAATTTATTTCAAATTATTTTTCTAATGTTGGGTAAAATTCTACTGACCATGAACATAACGTATTATTTTTACATGATAGGTTTCTATATTATATGAACAATACTAACATTTGGTTTTGCTTCAACCAAATTACAATTTATCCCTTTACTCCCAAAAAATTAATAACTAAAAATGATTTTTTATGCCTGAATCACTAATAGAAACATTGAAAAGATCATAAGTCCTATAAAAGAGTGAAAAGTCTTACTGTTTTTCATTAACTATATTAAAAAATTAATAAGGTTAATAGATCAATTTATAATCCAAAATTTTTTTACTATTGGTTTATCATAAATATTTATTTGTTAAAAAAAATTTAACTAAGAATAATGAAAATTAACACGAATATTGTATAGGTAAGTGGTTGTCATGATACACATATCGACCATCAATTAGGGGTTCAAGACCTGCGGACTTTCCAGATTGCATTGTTTGTCACCCAAATTAGATGTTTTCCTTTTCTAAAACAATATTATTATAATTTCCAAAATAAATACGGTTTAAATACTTGAAATTAGGTTAATCTCTAAATCCCATTTAACTAAATATTTCAATACAATCATAATAAGTAAAAATACCATCCACTTATTTAAACATATATCATTCCATGGTCTAGAGTTTATCCTTTAGGAGAGGTCATTGACTTGGTTAATTTCATGGTTCCCCATATTTACGACAAATAACTATAATGGATTTCTTAGGAAGAGCTTCATTTCCTTTCATTATACTCTTCCTTTTTCCTCATCAATCCTTTTATTTATTTCCTTCTTTCCAAATCATATAGATTTTACATCTTCAATTGATACACTTTCCTAGGTGCTCCTCCCACACTTCTTACTAGTTGAAAGTTGAGCCATATTATCTACACAGTCTCCACCACTTGAGCTCTTATCATCCTCCATATTTCTCTTCTTTGGTTCACCCAGGAATTGGTAGTGGAATATATTATTAATCATATTTCTAGAAAAGTTATTTTTCATAAACTTTATATTTGTCACTCCTACCAACACATCATTTGGTTTCTATTTTTTACCACCTTGTCCTTCATGTTGGATGTTAATTATAATCCTTCGAGTTCTATTCATTAACTAAAACCAGAAATAATAGTGTGAGAAATAGTAGTCATAGTGTGAAAAGTGTATAATTATCTATAAGATATCTAAATCATGAAACCTTATTTTTTAACTCTATAGAACCTTAGTATTTGAATTGATTACTTATTGACAAAATACATTCAAATTTTTCATAATTTTTTTGTCATGAAAACATGGATTATACAAAGAAAATCCATTGGTAATGTCAAACCAGGTGCACAATAAGCCATGTTGATGTATACAAGGTAACCCCAAGTTAGGCCCAGAACACCTTTTCGAAGTTGTTACTCATTTATACAAATGTTCTAGAACATAATCCACTTTTAGTATCCATATAGGGATGATTTTCTTGGAATACCCATATAATATATACTTTAACAAAATTCTTGTATTTTTATTAATAGTTTTCCTAAAATTCTATCTTAGGGTTATTTTTTCTAAACTAACTTTGGATTAATTTAGTTCCCAAGGTTTCTACAAACTCCATCTAAAACCAACTATAGAGACCTATCCACAGATAGGCCAGATCTGATGTCCACTATCAATTACCAAAACAGATTACAATGTAACACACTGACCCTAGTTACCTAGAGTCGGTGCATTATTACATAACATTGGCATGATCACAAGTAAATCATATCTCAAAAGACCAATCAGTTTAGTATTATTGGAAACAAGATTCATACATAAGTATAACTTCACGACATGAAAAGAAATAAAACATGAATTTATTCCATTAGAAACATCCAAGCCTCCTAGATTATGCTTGAAAGTCACTCATAAATAACTTCTTCATATCCTGGGAAAATGAAACATAAGAAATGGGTGAGCTCAAATGCTCTGTATGGTTATGCAAAACAACGGAAGATAACATAAATATTAAGCATGGTGAATAATTGAAACCACATTCCTTTACCAATAATAAAAATGAGTACTTTTAAGGTAGTAATATGAGCTGTGTAAATAATGCCATAATAAAACATAATCATATGTATTCTACTAGTAAAATGACCACATGAACCATCAGTATTATTTTCATAATGAGGGAATGTATAATACCGTATATTTTGAAACGTTTTGTCAAGGCCCCATCCAAGACATCTAAAAATGATTAAGGCCTCGGCCAAACCCATATACCAAAATTGGAAAGGCCTCAGTCAATTCCATGTCTAGTTGTCTCATGAGACCTACCGATGTTACAAGGAGCTATAGCGGGCTCCACCCACCACTTACTAAGTCCAATACATTCCTCATATGAAATGGTTGAAATATAACATAAACATTCATATTAAAACTAGCATATGAAATATCAAGAATTTAACTATAAAACATGAATGGTATAAAAATATAACATCCACAGTCAAACATATCACAAAACCTTAAATACAATATGGATGTTTTGTATCATAATAAATCAACTTCAAATAAACTTAAAATTCATAAAAGGATGTTGATATAGATGAAATCACAACCTTTTCTAGAGAAATATATCTTTCTATTCTGAAATAATTTAAGAGTCACATAATTATAAAGAAAACATTTATTTTTAAAATATTCTTAAAATATTTTAAGGGATGCTTCGATGATGTTATAATTTCATAAAATATCCACACCCACCATATAAGTTAAAAAAACATTCATACAATAATTTTGTCGAAAAGGTCAAAAAGTAACTTATTTGGAAAATGAGGGAAAGATTACTTTCAGAATACATAAGGTAAAATAAGAGTATTAATTACATTAACCCATTGTCTAGTAAATATAGAAATTTTTTTGAAATATATTTTTAAGAAGCATGGATGTGGTTGATAAAGAGGTCCTAGTAAAAACAACCTCGGATAAAAAAGTGATTGTGAAATTATCCCTTACCTTGTACATTTCCTTGGTCGAGGGTAGATTATCCTCCTGTATAATTGTGAAATAATTCCTATTAAATTATAAATTAATCATATACATTAATATTATATCATATATGATCTTTTAAGATTTCTTTGTTAATAATATCTTATTATTATATTCATTTCGGTTGTTAACAGATTCATTTTCGGTTATATTATTTGTTACTTGAGTCATATTTTTTATAGATGGGATGTATCTTATTCATACACAGAATTATATCATATCTATAAAAATTATTTTTAATAATAAAATTAAAATTAGTCTTGAATGGATATGATGGGGAATGAATCTCATCGCGTTTGTGGAGACTATAATATGTACATACGCACGAAAGACAATATCTTTTTTTTATTAAAATAATATATAATTGGATGGTATATCATATATAAAGAATTATTATCATGTTATATTTTTTATTTACATAAAGTAAACATCATTATTATACCCACCCAAATAATAATGTATTGAATAACAATTACACCACGATGTGGAGACGGTAAGGTGAACATACGCACGTATGGTGACATGTAATTAAAAGGATGGATAGAATAATGAACATGGTTATATCATATTTATAATAACATCACAGTATATAGAAGATACTGGAGTTATTATTTTTTAATAGAAACAACAAAGAAAGAGGAAGTGGAAGAAGAAAGAAACTTGAAAGAGATGATGAAATATTTTACCTCTTCTTCGGGTTCTTGCTTTTGATTTGATCAAAAGGGATCCTTAGGTTGGTTTTATGGCTAAAGTAATTCCTCTAGGATGAAGTGAGGATAGTTTAGAGGATATTTGGGAAGGTTTTGTCTGAGACAAATGGAATTGATGGTGTTAATTAGAGAGAAGGGGGAGTGACCTTTTATAAGAGGTGTGAGGGGCACCTTAGGAAAAGGTAGAAATATTATTTTAGAATAAAATCATTTTAGGTTTCTAATGGATCCAAAATAGATTATTTAAAGGATAAGGTGGAGATGGGTCGGGAACCACTAAACTAATAGGTTTGAGACAGGTTTTTTCACTATATTAAACTTATCTTTTAGATTTAACTCTTAGTTAAATAGTTTGACATTTACCATGTCTCTTTTTTTATATTATATGGTTAATAAACTTACTATATAATTTTAAGAGAACCCCAAGTGGTTCATTAATGATAAACATATCATTATATAAGGTTTTTGGCTGAACATTATATTTTTAAGAATAGAATGTCAATTAATAATATAATTTTTTTTTTAAAAACTCTTTTATGTCAGTTTCAACACTCTTTGGTATTTTATTTTTTCTAAAATCATAACAACGTTATTACTTAAAAATACATATAAACAACCATAATATGTCATATGAACCTATAAAGTTAGCGTAATTTATAAAAAGTCTCAAATTACATTTATTTGGATATTTAAAATATCAATTATTTTAATAATTCATTAATTAGGTAATTACTGCATCATCATTGTGTCATAAATAAATTAAAATATTTAATGTCTAGAAAATATAAATAAATTACCATTATGTAGGAATTATTTTTAGATTTATAATGAATATTTATAGTATAATTTATCTTATGTGTAACTCTATATTAAAAATGTTTTAGTTATTAAGCTTTGATTTTTACTCTTTAAACTCTTCTTTAAATAAAATAATAATAAATATCCTAATGTAATCCATGTGGATCTAAAGGATCATATTTTAATACTAAGGTTGTTTTTGGTTGAATAAATCTTATCCAATAAAATTAGGACATGTGTTAGGGTAATAATAATATCATTTTTACCTATAATTACCCTATTTACTTTTAACCGTCGTAAATAAAAGTAAAATTTTACTATTCACCAAAAAATATTTTCGTCTTATTGAACAACATTTTACTTATTGATATCAACCGTGTCTCTCGGATTTTTGAAATTCAACTCACATAAGTGGTAAAATTATGTTTTATGTAAATTTTCAAATACTCTTAGGAGGTGGGTAAAAGACGGTAAAAAGTTCAATAAAATTTTAATATATCTAAAATTTTTATAGACTGACTCCAATGAATTACACTGAACTTATATATGTATTATATATCTATTTTTAACTAAAATAAATTTAAATACAATAAATAATTATTTTAAAAAAATTTGGTTTTAAACTATAACTCAATGTTTTTCACTATTCATAAAAAATTGAATGCTTTCAGAAAAATACCAAAAAACCACCCTAAGCTAATTTCGATATTCAGACTCCAAAAATGAAGTCCATTTTGAAATATAAAATTTATAAAATTTCAAAAAGTGGGTATTACTATTCATAACAGCTATACTGATTGGTTGTGATGTGTTAGAACTCTAAGTTGCGTACAACACACGCTATTGTATTATTCAAAGAGAAGAGTACTGTGAATGATTGGGGTGTTACATTCTCCCTTCCATCAAATAATTTTGTCCATGAAATTTCTAGAGTATTACTGCATAAAAATACTCAGTTGGTTCTCCATCATATGTTCCTCGGGTTCCCATGTTGCCTCTTCCATCTTATGATTTCTCCATAGAACATTTACCAGATGATTCGTCCAGTTTCTCAGCACTTGTTCTCTTGTATCAAGAACCTTGACAGGCTCTTCGCAATAAGATAGATTAGGTTCCAGCTCTAATTCATCATAAGTGAGTACATGTGTGGGGCCAGGAAATTATTTTCTCAATAGTGATATGTGGAATATATTGTGATCTTTGGAGAGGCATGGTGGCATTCCCAACCGGTAAGCTACAACCCCAATTATTTCTAGAATTTTGAAAGGTATGATATACCTGGGACTTAATTTTCCCATCTTACTGAAACGTATAACACCCTTCCATGGAGATAACTTCAAGAAAACATGGTCTCCTACCTTAAATTCCAAATCCTTCCTTTAGTTTTCGGCATAGCTCTTCTACCAAAATTGAGATGCTTTTTTGAGGGTTTAAATTACCTTCACCTTTTCCATCATTTCCTCCAAAAGTTCTAGACCTACGAGTTTTCTTTCACCAACACCATCTCAATAGGTTGGTGTGCGACATCTCTTTTCATATAATGCTTTATATGGTGCCATCTGAATACTTGAATAGAAGCTATTGTTATATTTAAATTCTACCAGAGTTAAATATTGATCCCACATACCTTGAAACTCAAGTGAGTATGATCTAAAAATGACTTCTATGGTTTGAATAGTCTATTCTGATTGTCCATCAGTTTGATGGTGGTAAGAAGTGCTCAAATGAAGTTCAGTATCTAGGGATTTCTGAAGACATTCCCAGAATCTTGTTTTAAAATGTGGATCGTGATCATAAACAAACAATAAGGGTACTCCATGAAGTTTTACAACTTCATTAATATACAATACTGCTAAACGTTCAAGTGGGAAATCTTTTGTTATAGCAAGAAAATGCGCTGACTTGGTAAGACGATCAATGATGAACCATTTTGCATCATTCCTTCATGGAGTCTTTGGTAGTCCCTTGAAAAAGTCCATCATAATATTATCCCATTTCCACTCAGGTATGGGAAGAGGTTTCATGACTCTTCCAAGATGTTGCCTTCCAGCTTTCTCTTGTTGAAAAACCAAACATCTTGACACAAAATCAGCAATCTCCATCTTCATGTTGTCCCACCAAAAATATTTCATCAAGTCTCTATACATCTTAGTGATACCAGGGTGTATAGAGAAAATGGAACTATAAGCATCATCCAATAATTCCCTTTTTAGATCAGGTATATCTGGAACACAAAGTCTCTTTCCAAATTTCAAAATTCTATCTCCACACACAAAGTCACCCAATCTCCCATCATTCACATCTTCATTCATCTTTTGAAACTCTTCATCACCAGTCTGAGAACTCTTTATCCTTTCTAGTAAATATGGTTTGAAAAATATTTGAAAATATATTGATGTTTTTCCTTCCATGGTTATTCTCATATCCATCTTTACTAGATCCATGAAAATAAGATTTCTTCCAACCCTCATCTTGTTCAAAACATCCTGATCCTTTCTACTCAAAGCATATTCCACCTTATTTACCTTCCTCAGTTGGAAGTGTATAGTGAAATCACAACCCTTGATTAGTTCAAGCCATCTCCTTTTCCTCATGTTGAGTTCTTTCTTTGAGAAAATATACTTAAACTCTTGTGATCGTTATATATCTCAGAGTTTTCACCATGGAGATAGTGTCTCTAAATATTCAAGGCAAATATTACAGCTACTAACTCAAAATCATGAGTAAGATTGTTTTTCTCATGAATATTTAGCTATCATGATGCATAGGTGATAACCCTATCATTCTACATAAGGACACAACCAAGTCCTTTCATTGAAGCATCACTATAAATAACCAACCCATCATTCCACGATGGTAGAGTCAAGATAAGGGAATTGAATAATATTCTCTTCAATTATTCAAAACATACTTCACAATCTTTTGTCCAAAAAAATTTAACTCCTTTAAGTGTGAGCTTGGTTAATGGGTTAGCCAATCAGGAAAAATTCTGGACGAAACACTAATAATAACCTTCTAAACCAATAAAATTGCATAACCCAGTTATACTTATCGGTGTTCTCCATTCTTGATTTTCTATTGTCTTAGAAGGATAAATGGAGATTTCATCCTTAGAGATGATATGGACAAGAAAATAAATCTCCTGAAGCCAGAATTCACACTTTCTAAACTTCCCAAATAATTCATGTCTTCTAAGAGACTTCTAGATAATATGCAAGTGATTTTAACGATCTTCGTAGATTTTGGAGTATACCTATATATCATCAATAAACACCACTAAAAATTCATCATGATATAACTTCAAAACTCTGTTTGTTAGATCCATGAAAATAGAGGGGGAATTAGTCAATCCAAAAGTAATTAATGTAAACTCGTAATGCCCGTACATAGTTTGAAATACTATTTTCAGAATGTCTTCCTTCTTCACACACAACTGATGATATCCAAATCAAAGTTCAATCTATGAAAAGTATTGAGGTCCATGATGTTGGTCGAATAAATCATCAAAGTGAGGTAGGGGATACTTATTCTTTATTATTACAACATTGATCTCCCTATAATCAATGCACAACCTCATAGATCCATCTTTCTTCTTAACAAAAAGAACAAGGGCTCCCCAGGGAGAAACACTAGGGAGAATATATCCCTTATTACTAAATTACTCTAGTTGTTTCTTTAGTTACACTAATTCAACAGTGGCCATTCTATAAGGGGTATTTGATATGGGTCTTGAACCAAGAATTAAATCAATGGAAAACTTAATTTCTCGTTTTGGAGGATGTCCAGGTAAATCCCCTGAAATACATCAACATACACTTTCACAATAGGTACATCTTCTATTTGAAAATTATTTTCCTCACCCAAAATTATTTCATTCTCTTCCTCCCGAATAATTGAATTTAGTTGAGCTACTAGGGGTGGATCTAGATAGGAATTAGGTGGTGATGATTTTGCTCTAAAGATATGGTGTTCTTTGTCATCGTCATCAAAAATAGTAACCTCATTCTTCTTACAATAAATTTTTTCATCATGGTTTGAAATAAAATCCATACAGAGGATTATATCAAATTAAATCATGGGTATGACGATGAGATCAGTAGATAAAGATAATTTATATGCCCTAATGGGAACTGATTCTCAAAAAATTGTAGCAATGATACTTCCCTTATGAGGTTTGACTAATAAATCCCTTGTCAAATATAATTGGAAATATATAATTTTCATAGAAAAATGGAAATATATGAAACAACTCGATGATCCAAAATCAAATAAAGCATTGGATAAACTTGAAGAAACCATTAAATTACCTGCCACCACGTTTTTCGGGGCTTCAACCTCAACAGTAGTGATCGCATAAGCTTTTCCTTTATCTGTTAGCCTTTTCTGAGGTATGTTTTCCTGATGCTTAGGAAATTCATTTTCATAATGTACCATCTCCCTAAAATTTTAGCATTGAACATTGTTAGCATCTTTCTTTCCCTTACAATCACCAAAAAGATGGAATTTCTATCCACATTTGCAGCAAACTCCTTTTTCATTTAGACAGGAACCAGGGTGATTCCTTCCACAATTATCACACGGTGGAAATTAAATTCTTCCCTTCTTCCATGTTTCCTTATTTCCTTTCCCATAGTGTTTAGAACATCTCTTCTTCTATTGCTTCGCATTAAATTCATAAGACGTATAGAATTACTTTTCTTTCATTATATCACATGAGACAATATCTTTGTATGATGAGAAGGATTGTGATACTAATACTCAATGGAGAAATGGTTTTAACCCATCAATGAAACGGTCAATCTTACTTCCTGGGTTACATATATAATCTGCATCATGCCTTGCTAACCTTGTAAATTTAGCTTCATACTTTGCGACATTCTCATCCTTCTTTTTCCTCAGACTCAGAAATTGTCTTCCCATATCCGCTCGATGGTCATGAGGAATGTATTTTTCTATGAAAACTTCTTTAAACTCCCTCCATTCCATATTTGATACATCATCATCTTCCTTTGTGTTTTGAATCAATGACCACAATTGATCAGAATCTCTAGTAAGGTGGTAGACTACCATGAAAACTTTTTCCCTTCGGCTACTCCCCAAGGTATGGAATATTTTCTATAAAGAATTTATCCATTTCTCAGATCCTAATGGATTTTTACCCGCATTGAGTGTTGGTGTTCGTTGACTCATGAAGTTGTCTATAATTGATCCTTTTCATTCTTTTTCAGGGTGATCTATATGGGTAAGGTTATTATTTAATACCTGTGTGAGTTTCCCCAGTATGGTGATAAGCTGATTAGAACCAGTTGTATCACCAACTCCACTATAATTATCTTGAGCAGGAGGTAATTCCCTACATGAATTGCATGCGTTGATATGGTTTTCATTCCTTCCACTAGGCGTCATTTCTAAACAATGGCATACACTAGATTAGTTTATGTATCGCAATATATAAATCCAAACTTATAAAACACTTAGCATAAATTGAACAGTTTATGCATATAATCCAAAATAATTTTTTTTTGAGGAAGTATATACTCATAAAACCTTCAAAATGGTTTTTAAAGAAAATGAGAATTATCCTAATAATATCCCCCGGGAGTGTCATAACCAAGAGTGCAGTAAGGCCCGTTTTCATGCACCAGTTCCCGTTAGAGTCTATCTCAAAGAGGTGTTTTCGGGTTTTACCCCTAGGTACATATGTTCCAGAGCCACCTCAACCTGCTTGTATCCAGACAGAGATGTATTTCTTGGAACACTCACAAAATCTATATAATACCAAAATTATAGTAAGTTCTTCTATAATAATCCTCAAAGTCTATCTTAGGGCTATGTGCTCTAATCATATTTTATATAAATCTAGTTTCCAAGGATTGTACTAAAATTCCTCTGATACCAACTATAATTCCCCAACCCTAGTTACCTGGAGTTTGTGCATTATTACAAAACATTGGAATTATCACAAGGAAATCATGTCTCAAAAGATTGATCAGTTTAGTATTATTGGAAATAATATTCATACATAAGTTCAACTTTACAACTTGAAAAGAAATAAAACATAAATTCATTCCATTAGAAACATCCAAGACTCCTTGATTATGCCTAAAATTCACTCATAACTTACTTCTTCATATCCTAGGAAAATAAAACATAATAAAGGGGTGAGCTCAAACGCTCTGTAAGGGTATAGAATACAGCGGAAGATAACATAAATATTAAGAATGGAGAATAATTGAAAGCACATGCCTTTTAAAAATAATAAAAATGAATAATTTTATGGAAGGAATATGAGATGAGTAAATAATTCCATAATAAAACATAATCATGGGTATTATACTAGTCTAATGTCCACATGAACCATCAGTATTATTTTCATAATGATGGAATGTATAATGTCAGACATTATGAAACATTTTTTCAAGGCCTCGGCCAAGACGTCTAAAAATGATTACGGCCTTAGCCAAAACAATATATCAAAATGGAAAAGGCCTCGGCCAATTCCACATCTAGTTGTCTCATGAGACCTACCGATGCATCGAAGAGCTATAGTGGGCTCCACCCGTCACTTACTAAGTCTAATACATTCCTCATATGAAATTGTTGAAATATACATAAACATTCATATTAAAACTAGTATAGGAAATGTCAATAATTTAACTATAAACCATGAATGGTATAAAAATATCATATCCACAGTCAAACACATCACAAAAACTTCAATACAATATGGAATTTTTGTATCATAATAAATCAACTTGAAATAAACATAAAATTCATAAAAGGATGTTAACATAGATGGAATCAAAACCCTTTTTAGAGAAATATATCTTTATATTTTGAATTCATTTATGAGTAACATAATTATAAAGAAAAAATCTATTTTTAAAATATTCTTTTAATCTTTTAAGGGAAGCTTTGACGATGATATAATTGCAAAAAATAGCCACACCCACCGTATAAATTAAAAAAATATTTACCTTAATTTTGTCAAAAAGGTCATAAAGTACCTTGATTGGAAAATGAAGGAAAGATTCCTTACAGTTTACATAAGTTCAAATATGGGTATAAATGACTTTGACCCATTTTCTACTAAATAGTAAAAATGTTTTTAAATAAATTATTAAAAAGCATGGATGTGGATGATAAAGAGGTCCTAGTAAAAACAACCTCGGATAATAAAGTGATTGTAAAATTATATCTTACCTTGTACTTTTCCATGGTTGAGGGTAGTTTAACCTCCTGTATAATGGTGAAATAATTGTTATTAAATTATAAAATAATCATATACATTAATATGATATCATATATGATCTTTTAATATTGCTTTGTTAATAATATCTTTGTATTATCATCGTTTCGGGTGTTAATGGATTAATTTCCTTTATATTATTTGTTATGTGAGACATATTTGTTATGGATGGGATGTATCTTATTCATAACCAGAATGATATCAAGTATTTAAACATTATTTTTAATCAGAAAATAAAAATTATCCTTGAATGGGTACGATAGTTAATGAATCTCATCGAGTTCGTGGAGACGGTAATCCATATGTACGCACGAGCACAAATATAATTCTTTTGATATTAAAATAATATATAATTGTATGTTATATAATATATAAAAAATAATAATCATGTTATATTTATTATTTACATTAATTACACATCATTATTATACCCACACAAATAATAATGTATTGAATAACAACTACACCACGATGTGGTGACGGTAAGTCGTACGTATGCACGTATGGTGACATGTTATTCAAAGGATGGATATAATAAGGAATATGGTTGTACCATATTTATAATAACATCACAATATATATAATATACTGGATTTATTATTTTATAATGGAAACAAAAATTAAAGAGGATGTGGAAAAAGAAAGGAACTTGAAAGAGGTGATGAAATATTTTACCACTTCTTCGGTTTCTTCCTTTTTATTTGATAAAAAGGGCTCCTTAGGTTGGCCTTCTAACTAAAGGAAGGCCTCTATGATTAATGGAGGACAATTGAGAGGATATTTAGACAGGGGTTGGCTGACCCAAATGGCCTTGAAGGTTTGAATTAGATAGAAGGGGGAGTAACCTTTTATAAGAGGGGTGAGAGGCACCTTAGGAAAAGCTATAAATGTTATTTTCTAAAAAAATAATTTTAGTTTTATAATTGATATAAAATGGATTATTTAAAGGATAAGGTTCATATAGGCTGAAAACCACTCAATAAATAGTTTTTATATAGGTTTGGGTCACTATATTAACCATATCTTTTATATTTAAGTCTTAGTTAAATAGTTTGACATTTACCATGTCTCTTTGTATTTTTATATTACATGGTCAATAAACATACTATATACTTTTAATAGAACCCCAAGTGGTTTATTTATGATAAAAATATCTTTATATAAGTTTTTTGGCCTAACCATAGATTTTTAGGAATGGAATGTCAACTAATAATATAATATTTGTTTTAAAAACTCTTTTATGTCAATTTCGACACTATTTGGTATTTTGTTTTTTTCTAAATTCATAACAGCATTATTACTTCTAAAAAAACTAATCTAACCAACATTAATATCTCATATTAACCTATAAAATTAGTGGAATTTATTATAAGTCTCAAATTAAATTTATTTGGATATTTATAATATCAATTATTTTAATATTTCATTAATTAGGTAATGAATACATCATCATTGTGTCATAAATAAAATAATTTATTTGATGTTTAGAAAATATAAATAAATCAACATTATGTAGGATGTTTTTTTTATCTTTATAATTAATATTTATAGTCAAATTTATCTTATGGGTAGCCCTATATTGAAAATGTTGTAGTCATTAAACTTTGATTTTTACTCTTTAAACACTTCTTTAAATAATATAATAATAAATTTCCTAATGTAATCCAAGTGGACCTAAAGAATCATATTTTTTCCCTAAGGTTGTTTTTGGTCAAATTACACTTATCCAATAAAATTAAAACTTGTGTTAGGTTAATAATAATATCATTTTACCCTTAATTTCCCTATTTACTTTTAACTGTGGTAAATAAAAGTAACAAGATATTATTCATCAAAAATTATTTTTATCTTTTTGAACCACATTTTACTTACTGATATCAACCATGTCTCTCGGATTTCTGAAATTCAACTCACATAAGTGGTAAAATTATGTTTTATGTAAATTTTTAAATGCTCATAGGTGGTGGGTAAAAGGCGATAAAAAGTTCAATAAAATTTTAATATATCTAAAATTATTATAAACTGACTCCAATGAATTACATTGAACATATATAGGTATTATGTATCTATTTTGACCTAAACTAATTTTAAATAAAATAAATAGTTATTTAAATAAAAATTCGGTTTTAAATTATAACTCAGTGTTTTTCACTATTCATCCAAAATTGAATGTTTTCAGAAAAATACCAAAAATTCACCATCAGATAATTTCTATATTCTGAATAAAAATGAATTCCATTTTGAATGATAAAATTTATAAAATTTCTAAAAGTGGGTATTACTATTCATAACGGCTAGTTTGATTGGTTGTGGTGTGTTAGAACTCAAAGTTGCATACAACACACACTATTGTATAATTCAACGAGAAGCGTACCGTGAAAGCTTGGGGTGTTACATAAAAGGAGTCAAGACCCTATGGAAAGATAAGTTTATTAGTCTTGGAAAACCAAATATATAAATGAGAATTTTATTATAAATGGATACACTGATTACAAATTATTATTTTATTCTAAACAGATAAACAAATTTTAGTATACCTCTAATCCATCTAATATATTCCTACATATATTTCATAGTACAATTCTTGGATTCTTGGGGAAAGAAAAAAAATAAGGGTTAACTCAACTACCCAGTAATGGAAAAATATAGTAGAAGAAATAATGAATCAATGAGAATAGTCAACATGGTAAGGTAAATAATTGGAAATAAATTTCATTCAAATAACTAGATAAGGAAAAATAAATATGGCAAGGTATGAAGCTAAAACACATTACATTTATCATTTAACTAAAATGAAATTTTTCCATATATATCTCGATCCAAAATATAATGGATGAATAATAATTGAAACTTATATAAGGGAAATGATTTCTTAATGGTCATTATGTCTATGTAACATCATGACATATTACCATCAAGTCATTTCACAAGATTGTTTAAAACGATGGGTATAAACAAATTTGGGAAATTTTTCATCTCATGAGAACCTCTTGATGCATCGAGGTGCTATATAAAGTCTGGGATCCACCTGTCACTACCAGTCCAAATCATTCATCATATTTAATAATCAAAATAAAAAATATGAGCTATCAAATATCCATATCGAATGAGAAATATGGATCTATCAATAATTCCCCAACAATCAAATAAGTATCAAAGTAATCACCGTATAAAAGATAGTATAAAGTTTAGGCAATAATGTTATAAATTTTTTGAGAATATAGATATTTAATGAAATTTCAAATGAAAAATTATTATAATAGAGTGATATATTCAAGGTATGTTAACAATCACAAAAATAAGCGATATTAAGAACATTTGAGAAGAATAATCTTAAAAAATTATGAAGTGTCCCATGACACATTGAAACATTGAAATCTCAATCACCATAAATGTATGACATTAAATAAATCTAATAATACCCTGATAATATTATTCTTAAATATATAATATATATATATATATATGGGTAGTAGGTATTCCACTTAAAATAAGTAAGTATTTAATATGAAATTTATTTACAGATTTAAAAGTGTGATGAAAATCCCTCATATATGAATCGAAAGACAAAAAATTGATAATCATAAAATAAAACATATAAATACCATGAAGATAAATTAATTTGTTATATAATATACCAAAATGGAAAGAAGATACACCCCATAAAATAAATATGTGTTGAATATGACATTTATCTCAAGGATGTAAAAAAATGAGATGGAAATCCTCACCTTGTGTTTCTTTTTGGATGAACATCCTTTAAATTCATGAATAATAAACTTATTTGAATCCTATACATTATTAATAATTATTTTCATGTTTATTATTAATTTTCTTAAAATCATTATCATCGTGTGTACAACTAATTAAAAAATTATGTTTACATTAGGTGTTTTTGAATAAATTCGATTTATGTGTCAAAACAACTATTGTGGGTCAACTATATTAAAAGGGGTCATTATAAAACATATATATAATATAAAACATGACATAATTATCCTATTTATATATCAATTATACTTTTAATGTAAATCATTAAACATGGTTATGAAATTGATTAAATGTTACAATCCTGGAAGTGGTTGTTGGTACGTACGCATGAGTAACATTCTCATTTTTAAATGATCATTGTGGAAAGAAGGTAAGTAAATAAAATATTTATAGAATGATAATTATATAATAAATGATAATTTATTTAATAATATATACTTATATGTATAATTATGTTATTTAAAAAAAATAACATCATGTCAAGGAGGTGGTAGTCCATACCTCCGTGGACGACGTTAACTCTTTTAAAGTGTGTGAAAGGGTAATAAAGTAGATTATATATATATAACTATATTATATTTCTATAAATATAATTATTCTATGGATATATTATTTATATTTTTAATGTCACTAATTTTTAATTTTAACCATTCATTTATACATTCCATGTTTCGTGTGAATGAATCACATCGCTTAGAGGGGGCAGTAGTCCAAACTTCCACAAACGATTTTATTGTATTAACATAAAATGGAATGTTTTAAATGTATATATTGTAAAATATTTACAAAATAATAAAGATATATTAAAAATAATATATATCATATATAAACATATTGTCGATCATAACGGCCACCATGAGAGGTAGTAAAGAGAATTGAACAATAATCATTTTGTGAGGCAGTACTTCACCGTTCAAAGAAATAGTATGTTCAAAACCCATTAGATGGATATGGGTGAACATTTAGGGGGAACACTTATATATAAAACATCATAATATACCGAGTATATTGTTTTTGTTGTAATATAATACAAAAATTTATTTGAGTAGTGCAGAATGGAAGTGAAACTAGAGAGCCTGAGAGAAGGCAGTACCTCTTAATCTGGTAACTTCTTTTGGTTAGAACCAAAAGCTTCCTAGAATTTCATTCTTCCTAAGGTGAGGCTTCTAGGTCTAGGGGAGGAATATTTATATACTATTACTGAATATATTATCCGAACAGAAGTGGTTTTAGAGGTTGGAAGAAGTGGGACATGTGGTGGCCTTTTATAAGGATGGAAAAGTACTCACATGGAATTTATGGAAACAAGTTAGGTGTGTACATTTTATTACCTAAAAAAAGTAATAAATAAGAAAAAAACTCAATTAATGCAGGTTAATGGAAAATATATGGCCATAAAATTGTTGTTGAAAATGTTTCTAGGTCATTTGGGAACCTAAATTATAGGCTAAGTAATTTATTATGTTTAATTTGTCCATAACAAATGCAAATAATTTTAATCCCTCCTGTTAATATTTTTTGTAGAAAAAATATTTGGTCTTATTTGAAATTTAAAATAATTCTGATTCAAAATAAGAAATCCATTTTTCAAAATTATAATCACATAAGTGGAGGAAATTAAACTAAATTTAATCCAGTAGGAGGGGAGACAATGCAGGTAGTTAATGTAAAAATGTTTGGTAGTTGGATTTGATTTTATTGCCAATTTCAATGTGAAATTGATTCCACTGAATTAAATTTGATTATGGGATAACAATATTATTTAATTAAACATTAAAACCAATTAAAATTATAGTTTAACCTTATAAATATATTATATTATAAGGTGGTTTTGAACTGAAATTCGATATTTGTAACTATTCGTTAAAAATTGAAATATCTTAGAAAAATATCAAAATTTCACCCTAAACTTATTGTTATGAAATTATTCTAAATATGAATTTATTTTGACCTATTAAATCAATTAAAGTTTAAAACATATAATTTCTAAGGGGTTCTCTATTAAAAGGTCACAATATCGCCTTTATAAAAATATAGGTTTTTATATTTAAAATAAGGACAGTTCATATATTATTCCAATAAAACCTAAGGAATTAATGTCAAAAATATTTTATTGAATATATAACATATATATTTCATTAAAATCCATCCCTAATTTTAAAAAAATGTGTTTATTAAGATAATACTCTATTGGATGAATAAAGATAATAATATTTATTTTTATATCTAATTGGTTCTTACATTAATTTCTCATTAATTAGTAACCCATTAATAAAAAATGTATTTATATAAACCATATAATTTAATAAGTTAGTCAATACTACTCATACCCACTAATATAATGGCTAGTTAATATCATATTATATTAAATAATAATAATTTAATAATACATTGCTATTTAGTGAAGCTCGGTCTTAGGTGTATTGAAAACTATCGAGGAAGGTCGCTCTTGAATATCTCAAAAGCTATCAAAGAAGGTCTTTCATGCATGTAATTAAAGATACTGAGGAAGGTCACTCTTTCTTGAAATTCAATTAAATTTTCAGGAAATTACCTCACTCTCTTGGTGTCACATGTCATATACGATATCGAATACAAGGTTCTTAATTAACTTTTCCCGGGCATCATAGACACATTTTGAACTAAAATGTTGATTTTAAACTAATAATAGTCACATTGAGTCATACTAGACACATCATGTATCAAATTGAGGTGCAGTTTATTTTTACACATCAAAATTGACATATGGATAATTTTTTCTAATGCATCAAAAGAATGGGAATTTTTTTTCTCAATTTTGAGATTGTGAGTTGTTCTTTTTACAAAAACTGATGTCAATTTTAAATAAAAAGATGCACTTGGGGTCATACCAGACCCAACATGCGCCATATGAGGTGTAGATAATTCCTACATGTCTAAAATGACTTATGGATAATTTTCATGAACTATCAAAATAATCTGAATGCATTTACTCAGATTCAAGTACGTCACTTGTATATGTCATTTTAAACTAGAAAAACATACTTGGACTCATACCGCTCACATTTTGTATCAATTTGACATGAGTTTGTTTACTACACGTCAAAAATGAATTGGGAATAAATTTCTGAAGTTATCAAAAAAATATGAGTTTGTTTGATTAGTTTTCAGTGAGTGACATATTTTAAACTGAACTATCCATTTTAAAGAGACAATGGACACATTAAGCCATACTAGGAACATCGTGTAGAATATTGAGGTTCTTATGATTCCTACACATAAAAAATGACTTGTAGAGTGTTTAACTAAACTTTGAAAACAATCTGAATGTGTTTTATCAGTTTTGAATAGGCCACTTGTCCTTTTTATTAAAATTGATTTCATTTTTAAATAAAAAGTCAAACTTGGATTTAGATCAGTCACACCATATGTCAGATTGAGGGACAACTGATTCCTACATTTCTCAATTGATTTATGGATAATTTTACTAAGGAATCAAAATAATATTAATGTGTTTTCTTATTATTGAATATGCCACATAACCTTTTTATTAAAATTGATGTCATCTGTATAGTAAAAGATGCACTTTGAGTCATACCAGTCATGATGTGCATCAAATTGAGTTACGGATGATTCATATACATCTCAAATGAAAAATAGATCATTTTACTAAATTATTAAAACTATATTATTGTGTTTTATTAGTTTTGAATACGTCATGCAATTTTTTACTAAAATTTCAGTTTAAATTGGAAACACGAACTTTAATCAATAATGGTCATATTGTGTATCTGTTTGATATGAGACCAATTCCTACACATCAAAAATGACTTATGAATCCATTTTAAAAAATATCAAGAAAATATGACTGTATTTTATTTTTTTTATTGATTATTATTTTTTGAACTAAATTGTAAATTTTAAATAGATATCTGACATTTTGAGTCATAGAGGTCACATAGTGCGTAAAACGGTGGTGTGGATGATTCCTACACATCTCACATGACTTTTGGATCATTACCCTAAAGTATAAAAACATTTATAATATGTTTTCACAATTTTGAGAATGTCATTTTACCTTTTTACTACAATTAATATCAATTTTAAATAGAAACAACAACTTTGAGTCATACGAGTTAGAAAATATTTCGGATTGAGGTGTTGTCGATTCCTACAAGTCCCAAAGTCTCAAAAAAATCCTAATGGCGAATTTTATAACATTATCTCTATATTTTTATGTTGAAATACCAAAACTATATATTAACCCAATGTTCTTAGATGAAAACCATTTCACGTTATTTAAAGTTAGATGAGAGGAGGATTTCAAGAGTAGGAAATATTTATTAGATAATAAAATTAAATCCATATGAAGTGTCAGCTGTTTGAAAAAGAAAGTAAATGAATATAGAAAATGTGGTTACATTGGTGGAAAGATTCATATTATCTCTTGTGCCTTGTTATAGATGGTTAAAAGAAAAATATAAATTCCAAAAAGTTCTGTGAAAAAACCAAATATGTATTAGATAAAATTGATAAGGGAATTAAATTAAAAATATAAGATAAAATGATGAAAAAATTAATTAAATAAGTAGTAGGAACTCAGATTATCCTGATGGTTGTATGCGTTCTTGATGTATTTCCTTATTATCATTATCTCAGTTATAGGCTCGAAGTCCAATCTCTCACGAGCATGATTATCTTCGAACAAACCACCCCAACATGATCAAAATAATTCAATTGAATAAGAAAATAATTTTTATATGAAAAATAATGAAAAGAAATAAATTAAACATAAATTTGAATGAACGAATAAATTATATGGATTATTATTTTACTGTTCAAAAATTGTTGACCAGAAGGATTTACTGACGGTAAACCAAGAATGATGATAAAATATGACAATAGACCTTTCCAAACAACCAATCAATGATTGAGGATGACGAGGAGAAAACAAGATACATTTGGTTGAAGCTTTTAATCATCCAAGAGAAAGTAAAGATATCCTATTATGTTCATAAAATATCTATTTTGTACAATAAATAAATAAATACACATAAAATATTTATTATCAAAGGTGGATCCCTCCCATTTTCGAAAATTACATGGACGGTAATCAGATATTCAAAAGTGTGGAACCAAATGGAAATTCCAAAGAATGATATGTTTTTAGATGTATTAAAATAAAACATACATAGTTTTTATAAGATGTGTGATGAAATAAATTAAGTGATTATTATGAAGTACTAATTAGTGGGTTATCAATAAAAATATGGATATATTTTTATCATCTGTAAGAAATACATACAAGGATGAAATCATTGTATAAAGTGTCATTGGTGATCGTAAGGTTTAAATGAAAACTAAAAAGATTATGACTCTACAAAAAACCTCATTTTTTCCCATGTAAAGCCTAAATCAATTGGAGGGGCTGAAAAGGGTGATAATTGGATCAATTATATGCATGAGGATCATTATTTGAATAAGAACAATGTGTCATGGGGAGCTAGGTTCAAATAATAACAATGAATTATTCTTATGGATCAGGTTGTTTCATAAATTGTTCTAGAAAATTTATATTTGTTTAAAAATATGGGAGTTTTTTAGTTATTTTTTTCCTAATTCTATAAAACTTTTAACATAAAAGGTCATGGTAATGTAAAGTTTACTTTAAGTGGGATTCTGAAGGTGTAACGATTTAACAATAAAAAATAATTCTTATTTCGACTAAATAGATTCTAATAAAATTATTTATTAAATTTACATAAAACAAAGTAAATATTATATTTTATCAAAAAATTTAAATCATGAGGTATAATATTTATTCATGAATTATTTAAAATATTATTTCAAAATTTAAATAACAAAAAACTGTCCCATTTAAATAATTTACTTTTCAAAGAAAATAAAAAATTTAGAAAAACATTATAAATCCTAAAGGATTGATAACAATAAATTAAATCAACAATGTACCATTCTTCTACACTACATAATGAAATGGTATTTTATTTCATAAAACACCATGATGCTATGGTTTTTCCCATAAAATGTCTCATTCCATTTTTTTATTTTCTAACAATATTTCAACAACCAGAATAAAAAATCAATAACAATTTATCTCAAAATAATTTTTTTTTCATAATATATTCGAAGAATTATTAAACCTCAAACCTATTTTATTTTTCTTGTTAAGTAGTTTCATCATATTTTTGAAATTTAAATTGAAATCTTTCCAAAATAAAAACTGAAAACATTATATTTTTTTAAAGAAATACTTAAATATATAAGACAACAACACAAACATATATAATATTTTTTGTCCTATAATTTTCCATATTGATCAAATTAATTTGATTATTACATTTCATAAGTGACCACTAAATCATTCCCAAACCTCATGAAATAGTTCATAGTCATCTAAAACAAATCAATTAATTTTACACCATATTTCACTGCTCATTATCCAAACAAAATTCATGAAAAAAATCATTATATAGTTGTTCCCATGTGTCAGATATATCGTTATCCATTTTTTGGAAACATTTTATATAATTACACTTAAAATAGATGGGTATAATCCAATATTTTAATTCCTACTCACTCAACCCTCTCAGTTACAATATATAAATGACATAATATAAGACCCCAATGATTTCAAATATTTTATCATCCATGTGATTTTCAATAAAATATACCAAACCAATGACAACACCAACCATAATGTGGACAAATTTTTAAAAACGTTGTCACTTGAAAAGAAGTTCATTTCAAGTAATATAGGTATTGGGATCCAATTATACTACACAACCACATCACCCAACATTGGTTTTTATATATTTCAAGTCGCACAATACCAATGTTTTCCTAAGGATACACACATGATATTGAGGAAGAAAATACTTAAATATATCCATAAAACAATGATTTTTGGTTTAGTCTATTATAGGATAGTGAAATTGGAATTGATGGCATACATGAATGTGGGATTATAAGGTTTAGTGGATAACCAAGAGAAATTACAGATATCCATAAACCTATATTTAATTCGAGTCGTGGTTTCGTTCAACCCTTGAATCACTTGAGACTTGGATTCAATCCTTTGAATAGTTGGATACTTTATTTAAGCTAATATTCGAGCTTGGATTCGACAAGGAGGAGCTTTGGTAGTAGGTAAATTTCATGGAAAACTTCAGATATCATGAGCTTCTTTGATAAGGTTAGGTTTTTTAAAATTGATCGTCCCACTTTGACCAGTGCTTCAAAAAAGAGCTGATGAAGATACCTTTTATCATTGTTAAGTTAATAGGCATTGAAAAAATGAAACTTTATGAATGAGTTTTTATTGCTGATAAAGATCGATTTAATCAATGCCTTTTATATATGTACTTATAATTTTTTTTTCTTAACAAATGGCAATTTTTAAAAAATTTATAATTTGTATCTATAATTATAATACATATAATAATAATGTCTATAAAATAATAATTTCATAAAACTTTTAATATGTAATTATTTTTTTATAGTAATAAAAATAATTGTTAAAATAGGGTATTTTTATTATTATATATATTTATATAATTGCATATATATAAACATAGTAAATATATTCATTTTTTAAATAAATTTATTATAATTTTATAATTATCTATTTATAATCATATAAATACTTTTAAAAAAATATTATTTATTTATTTATAATTATAAATGTATAAAAATAGTAAATATACTTTTATAAATTTATTTAATTTTAAATATTTATTTTCAAATTTTTTTTTAACATTATTAATGAATATATAATCGTAAGTTCATGAATGAGAAAAATTGATTAATTAAAAATTAAGTACCATTTTGAAAATTTTTATAATTTTGATTAATATAAATCATTAAAAAATGGATATATATTGAAATAATGATGAACGGAGATTGAAAATATTAAAACATAGAATATATATATATGTGAAATAATATAAATTGATTGAATTACCAAAAATAAATATTTTTGTCTGTGCGTATGTGTGTAAAAACGAATTAATTACATATATATTAAATCAATATAAAAAATTTCATCTATTTTATAAATTTAAATATCAAATGACATTTAATTTTTTCCATTACTCGATACAATTAGTTAGTATTTTTAATTCATATTAATTTTTAAATATAAACAGGTATTCACAAAATATATTATATTTTAACATAATGCCTGAATAATGTTTTTTTAAATAAATAATATATATACACATTAATATATAACTATATACTTAATATAGACTATTTACTAACATTATCAATAATAATCTAATTAACAAAATGTTTAATATCATTCTCAATTTACTTATTATTAATTTTAATTTGATTAATTTTCATTTTCAATTTATCTATATATTTTATACATACTATTTATTAGTATTCATAATTTATATATATTATAATAAATTAATTCATTTTTATCATTAATGAATTAATTTTTAATATTTTTAATATTTTTTTTAATAATCTCATTTTTAATTTTTAATTTATTTATGTATTTCATTTTTTTGGACCATTATTAGTGCTAAAAAAGTGTTGTTAAAGGATTATTAAATAAGAAATAAAAATACAGTGCTGATAAGGGATGACCTTTATCAGCTCTAAAAATAAAGCATTGATAAAGGTTACCCTTTAATAGCGCTAAAAATAAACCGCTGATAAATGGTTAAATTTATCAGTGCTTTCATTCGCACTGAAAAAGATTACACTTATCAATACTTTTTTCATGAAATTATAAATACCAGCTCTTCTAAATATCTATTTCTTAGTATTTATGTTAACATAAATCTCGATCATAGAAATTAAATCTATTAGAGTAGTGAACCTATTTTATCAAAAAAAGAAAATTTGGTCTTTATTTTATTTTGACCATGTTACATGTTTATCTAATGATGGAATTGTTACCAGGTTGTGATATTGAGAACATCCATGGAATTTTTTTATGATGATTTATTCAAAAAATGCTTGTTGATGGATCTATGAATGAAATTTTCCACTTGATGTTTTTGAATATTGGTTTGTAATTTTTCATATGTTTGAGTTGGATAGGATAATAAAAAAGGCAACTTTTTTCCTTCATTAGGGATTTTTCTAGTATTTTGTAGAATTTTTTGCTGCATAGTTTGAGTGAGGATCTATTAAAAATTATGGTTTCCCTTTTTTTCATAAAGTGAAATGTAAGAAATTGGTTCTTGGATCTAGATAAAAATATTTTTGGTACATCTGAAATATTCTATTACTCATTTCCATAAAATTATATGAAATAGGATTAGAAATATAACAAATAAGTAAAATCTCAAATTTCATTGATGATTTGGGAGAGAAATTTTATGAGGCTTATGATATGTTTAGGGACTTTTTATGTAGTTTCCTCATCACCAACTCCCTTCCCACCTACTTATAGATGTCTAATTTATGCGTTTTCCAGCATCATTCCAGAACATAGTAAGCCATTTTTTGGAACCAACAAAGAAAACACTAATGTAGCTAACTAAAATTTTATCCACACATTATTTTTAACTCAAAAAAAAGGATTCAAGAAAAAAAAAAGTAATGTTATGAAGGAATAACACTAGTTTAGGGATGTAAATGAAAACTCAATTGGCTTAAAAATTACCAACTCTAGTCCCTAATTAATAGAAATTTCAACAACATTTTAATCAAGTGGGTGGTAAAAACCATAACCAAATTCGTATAAATAAATAACAACAAAATGTTATATATTGAATATTAAGAACATATTTCAAAAAATTAACATGTTAGACCAACCTATAAAATATTACAATTTTATGTGATACAGTTCTAATATACTAGAAAGGGATGGTCTATTTTCAACTAACTATGATCCTAGATATAGGCACCATTATACTGATTCCTAGAAAGAACAAGGAATGTTGAGACTATCCATTTCCTTTGGTTTTCAAAATCAAAAAAAAATAACTCAATTTTAAAATCCAAATAAAGTTGAAAATTCTTATTCTCAAGATTAAGTAAATGGGATATTTAAACGTCTAATTGGAACATTTAATTCATAAAATACCAGACATTATTTTAATAAGTCTAATATTTATTCTAGAATTCATAATATTGTGATAAAAATTGGTTAATTTTATAGATACTAAACATCAAGAGATGATGGGGAATTTCCTAACATTAAACAAATGAACCCTAGGGAAAATATCATCGTTATCATCACTATGAGTTGTTTACATTCTCAATAGGTGCTATAATTGACCTCATAATTCTCAAACTGAGAATCTAGAAGAATATAAAAACCAATATATAGGTAACGCCAAATCGAAAATTGTGGAAAACACAGTTAAAATTCAAGTAAGTCTAACTCTTCCACCAAAAAAAGAACCAAACGACTCCAAGATTAAAAACAACAAAAGGAAAGAAAATATTGTATACGAAATTAGGGAAATGACTTTTATTGTTTGGAATTTTACCCCATCTATAACATTCCATCATTTTTTAAACCAAATAATAACAAATCATAATATCACAATTTCATGAGGCATTACAGTATGATCCATGTAAATACCCTATTTATTTAAGATTTAATTGTGATTCTACCATATATTAAATCTCAAAAATAATATTTTCAATAAGAAAATACGGGAATTTTTTAAAAATTATAGCCTCAATATTGAGTGAACCTTCTACCAATAAAACAAAATATCAACAAAAAAATATCCTAATTGTTTTTTTCCTATGCCTTAACGAATTGCGATTAATTGGACTGCCATTGTGATATTTTTGTAATAATCAATCTTCATCCTTTATCAATATTTCATGATTTTGGATTAATATAATTAAAACTCAACATTTTGGTTTTATAATATGTTTTCTACTATTTCACATATCCTTTAAGAAATGTACATGACCTCCTTGTAGGAGTTGGTAAGTTATTCTTTATGGAAAACATTATTTTTCAAGATATAGACTGTTTCCATGAACTACCTGTCATTACTGGTAGGGAAATGTTAGCCATATGAACAGTTTTTAGCAATGTGGGAGAAGGAAATATTATTTTTATGTTCATGGAGAAATAAGAATAGTTTCTTTTTCTTAAATGTTATAAAAACCTATATTTCATGAGAATTATTAAAAGTTAAAATTCTTGAAGTTGAAGACTGATTATATCATCAATAAAAATTTTATAAAAAATAATAAATTTAAATAACTAATATGTATTATGAGAATAACGTTTACCACTATTTATAAAACATTAAAAATAGAATTTGGGAAATTTTATACAGTTAGAATACAAATTTGCTCATATTTTAGAGAGCTATTTTGAAGATAATATTTGTTTATTGAGCTTAGGAATTTTTTTGGAATATATTCAAGATATATTTACTACTTTAAAAACATTGAGGAATATTTTGATACATGTGATAGAGATATCATGAGAATGTATAAGGAATTTTTTAAAAATGGGTATTCAATATAGTGAGAGATAAATTATAAATTAGTGAATAAAAAATTTATTTTACTCCTAAGATTGAAAATTTTCCAATTTACACACTCAATTTAAGTGAAATATTTAATAACATATACCTATTATTACCAATATCATTCCTTATAGTTAAGAGGAAACACAACTAGTGTTAAAACCATTTCTATCACACATGACGTATTCATTTTTTGGCTGATAAATCGTCAAAACCTATCACCAGCTCTTCTGAACTAGATAAGAAAATATAAAAACCTATTAGATATTTTGATAATGTAAAAAACACTATTTTAATAAACATTTTATACATTAAATTTATTCTTATTTCATTTATTATACATATAATCCCTATAGAACCAAATCACAAATCATGATTTGAGGGATAAAGGTGGATAAATCTAAATACGAGAGATTATGTTTTAGAGGATATAATAAAGCTTCATTTTTTTATGTTATTTACCCCATATTATATATATCATCGGTAAACATAGTCTAATTAGTTTTTTTAAACAATGGTTTCACACTTTTTTTTATTAAGAAAAATGAACAGATTCATGTTAGAAAAGAAAATAAGTGGAGAGTTAGTATAAACTATAGGAAGAAAAAAACTTCCACTTGGGAGGATAATTTTATTATCTTATTATTATATGAAATTATTGAAAAGATATCTGGAAATGGATTTTTATATTTTATATATGGATATTCTTTCCCTAAAAATTAATTTATCCTTAGAAGATCCGAAGAAAAGGATTTTAACATGCCCCTTTGGGGAATTTTCTTACTAGTGAATTCCCTTCGGATTGTGTGGTGCCCCGAAAATTGTTCAAAGGTGTTTGATGGATATATTTTCATATTATTGAGAGGATTATTTAGGTATTTATGGATTCATTAAAAATTGTTGGGAGTACATTTGAAATCTATTTCCTAAATCTTAATTTTTTTTACAATAATTTGTAGAGGCAGATTTTGTTCTTAATTGGTAGAAATATTAATTCATGGTTTCCAAAGAAATGTTTATGTGTAATAAGGTGTCATGGAGAAGTATATTGGATTATAATTATAATATTTAATTCATTCAAAATTTTCCCCTCATTATAATTAGAAAGGTTTTATAACTTTTTAAGAAATGTTGGTTTTTATTGGAGACTCGTAAAAGATTATTCTAGAATTACTAGGCCTCTATAATCACTTCATAATAAAGACACATCATTATTTTTTGATCAATTTTTTTGAATCCATCAATATTTTAAATATAAAATCACTTATTCGCCTTTTATCTCTACAAAGAATTGTAAATTATCATTTGAAATTACATTGAATTCTAGTGATATGGATGTTATAGTAGTTTTCAGATAGAGAAAATACATGAGGTTTCACGAGATGTAAAATTATAGAAGGTATTCAGAATATTATCAATGGAACTAAACCAGTTATTATGAGTTTATGGAAAAAAAATTCTCTATAGATGTGTAGGTAGTACATTTTAGGGTTTGAAGTCACATTCTCCACTGACTATTCTACCATGAAAAACATGTTATCAAAAAATAGGCAATACCCAGTTTGATCAGATAAATACTTTTACATAGAGGGATTAATTTTTAAATTAAATTTAAGTATAGAGAGGAAAAATTATTTTATAATCATTTTAATATTTTTTTAGTACATAAACTCATGATCCTTGAGAGATTAATTCTTCCATTACTTATGAAAAACTACTTGTTGTGTCTATTAAACAATGTTCTTTGTGTGAAGATTTTGAAACTTTCTTAGTGTTAATATTCATTCCCAAATATTTTTCCCAAAACTAAAGGATTACATTCATTTATGAGCTAAAATAATACTTTTGGGGTAACCTTTTTTATATAGGATGTGCGTTCTTGGTATTCTTATGTGGAGTGTTCTTGAGGAGGCTGCGATGCTATCTGGGTAGTGGTGGACCAAATGACCAAATCAACTCACATCCTAGAAATCAATGAGTCTAGTACATTGGATGCCTTAGCACAAAAGTATGTGGATGAGTTGGTGTCGTTTCATGGGGTTCTGAGGTCTATAGTCTTCAATCGGGATACTCGGTTTACATCACAGTTTTGGAGAGGATTGCAACATGCTTTTGGAACCCAGCTATGCCTTATCACTACATTCCATTCCCGGATAGATGGACAGGAAGAGTGAACCTTCCAGACCTTGGAGGATATTCTACAAGAATATGTTTTGGTCTTTTGGGGATCGTGGGTGCGACACTTGCCTCTGATAGAGTTTTCCTACAACAACATCTATCACTCTACCATTTTCATGGCTCAATTCGAAGCTGCGTATGGGAAGTCGTGTCGCTCACTCGTGTGCTGAAAAGAGGCTGTGGAAGATGATGTTATTGGCCTGGAAGTGGTGATGACCTTGATGGAGAAGGTTTATCGTATATGGGAAATGATGAAGGTGGCTCTGGACATTTAAATGTCATATGTTGAACATAAGAGGAGGCACTTGGAGTTTGATACTGTGGACCGCGTGTTCTTAATGGTCTACCCTCAGTGTGGGCAACAGAGGTTTGGTAGGGGGTAAGATTTCTCCTAGTTTCATTTCACACTTCGAGCTGTTGCGGCTGGTCGTAGAAGTGTCTTATCAGCTGGAAATACCACCAAAGCTACAGGGGTGGACAACGTCTTCCATGTATCTCATCTCCATCTATATCTACACGATGATTCGCACATACTCGACCGGGTGAAGCTAGATATTGAGGATGATGTGAGATTCATAGAGAG
Organism: Viscum album; assembly: GCA_963277665.1. Classification (NCBI taxonomy): domain Eukaryota; kingdom Viridiplantae; phylum Streptophyta; class Magnoliopsida; order Santalales; family Viscaceae; genus Viscum; species Viscum album. Next base: position 1,123,343,851 of record OY728120.1, read on the forward strand.
AAAATTGGGGATCGAGGATCGTGAGAAGAAGGTTCTTCATGGACAAACCATTCCCTTTTTTTGTGTTATGAAGGCATGGTGGCCTCGAGGAGAGTAACGGGGAATGGGAGACACAAATGCATGCCCATTATTCAGAGTTTTTCTGAGTTTTGTTTTGTCTTGTGTCGTAAATAATTCTAATTTAGTGCTTGACCTTGTTAACTATGGAATGTATTGTTTTCCTTGTTCTATGATTGTGTGTGAAGAGTCCTGACTGTGTGGATGGGAGGACCTGATCCCTAACCAAGACGCATTATAGATGATGCGGTTAAACTCGTGCGGGAGAGTAAGTGCCACCCAAAGAGGATAGTATCATGACATGTAAGAAGGGAATTTCTAATCCATATAATTGGATGGTATGACCTTTTAATGTTTTTTTGTTAGTTGGGGGAGAGGAGTGGTAGTGTATTCTTGGTCGTTCAAAAGATAGATGAGGAAGAGGTGTTCCAAGATTTCAGGATGGTTTACTCTTGAGTGGTATCTTTTGAAGAGCTTATTCATTCCTTCCTCTTTCCTTCTGGTATATTTTCAATTATCGTGGGTAAGAATAGTTTGAGAGGTATTGAATTTAATGGCTTAGGTAGTGCCTCATTAAAGAGTTTTCCAAAAACTCAATTCTATCCAATAGTTCCACCGAAACGGTGGCACGAGTCACGATGGCACTGTGACGGTGGCACCTGTAATGTTCGCACACCGAAACGGTGGCACCGTTACGGTGGCACCGTGATGATCGCCCCATCACTGCCCCACACTGAAATAGTGGAACCACTTACAATGGAACTGTTATGGTTTCTCATCAAATGATATCCCACCCTTTGTTCGTTTTCCAGTTTCCACCTTTTTCCGCTCCCGCAATGTATATTTCGACGTAAAATGTTTTGATACCCCATTAAAATCCATTTAAAGCCCATATATGATATCTAAAATCCCCCAAGACCAGGGAGACCCCTGAATTACCAAAATGTGTGGACTTTTTCTCAGTTTCACACATTTTTTCCCATACTTTCCAGTTCATCCCCTGTTACGAGTGTTTTCCTCTATTTAAAGGAAATCCTTTCACTAACAACCATTATGGCCACTTATTAGACGAGAATTATAGAATAAAAATTAATTCCATCATGTGTAACCACCCAACAGCTTGGTGAAACCACGATCCTCCTTTAATGTAATTCAAGATTTTCATTTCCTGTAACACTATGATCTTCCCTTTTATCGCAATATAATTCTTTCCTTCTTCTTCTTGGTCGGTTTCATTATTCTCCTTGATGATTTTTGAGTCCTCCTTCCTGAGGCAAGTCGAGCACCTATGATGGAGATTTTTTTATCACTCTTGGAGTCCTCAAAGTTCCTCCTCGTCATGTCGTGCATCATCAGTTCTTGGCACGAAAATATAAACATCAATTGTTGATCATCCATGTAAGGTTTTTCCTTCGTCTCTCTTAACAGTGCATCATTCAGGGTCGGAATGATAGTGTTCCCTTCAAGTAAGGATGAAATAGAACCTTAATGAAGATAATAGATGGTTTTTTAATAATTAAGTGGTGTGTTTCATGATGCTTCTATACTCTTTTATCATCTTTTATATGTTTTGTTTTTTATGGTCATATGTCCACTGAAAATCGTGGCCATTAGTGTTCCTTCTTTTCACACTAATTAACCTTCATGTTCTATGATCATTGAATGGTTAAAACATATAAACTGGTCAGTCATGTAAAATCGGTAGATTAAATGTCTTTCCAGTGAAAAAAAGTCCTTATGTGATCACCCTGATTAACCAAACCAAAAAGAAGAACTTAATGAATGTTGTTATTGAATCTGGAAACCCCTTTGCTTTTTTTGGTAAGATGTGTAACTGTTATGCTTGATGCTTATGGGGTGATGTGGATAGGGATGGGATCCCCTTCTATTGTGCAGTCATTGGTTTTTGGGTCTGAGGCCGTGTGAGGTTGTATGTTAGGGATAGGTTTTGTTCCAGTACTTTGAGGGATCTCACATATCCCTTTTGTTGTTGCGACTTAACAAGAGATCCGGGTGTGAATGCTTAAATAGCTTCTTGGATGTTTTTGTATTTCTTGGTTTGTTTCTATGCCTATTATTTGCCCGATAGTGAAGAATTATTTTAATGTAATCATGACAATATGATAACCAGAATGGGTTAAATGTGAATTATTTTATCGGAATGATTTGTGATATAGTTTTGGCTGTGGTGCTTCTTATTAATGAATAGTTACTAGGGTGTTTTTGGATGGGCTGGTTTTGGAACCCGTAGAATGGGATTATTTATTCTTCACCTATATGTATAATTTAGTTCTTATGTTACTTATTCGTGCCCCATCCATGTTTAGTACTTCGTGTCAAACTCCCCCATTTCATGGGGGAGGGTGTTTTTCCCAACACTCCAATGAGTGGAAGGTTATTAACTAATTTTCTGCTCCCTTTCCTGAGTAACCTATGATTCCTCATGCAGGCTATGACGGCCTGAGGTCTATTATAGACCTAGACTCTTCGGAATGGGTATGTGGTGGTGGTTGGCCCAGGTCTGTGCGAGAAGGTCATTTCCCAAGTGTCTTCGGGATGAGTCCAAGGGTTTTTTCGGGCATGGAAGTAGTTATTTAGGCCTAGGTGTGTGGGGGTGTGGTTACATTTTGTTGTTGTCGCCTAGGTGTTTGTGGGTGGGATGTGAGGTTGTGATATCCTAGGTGTTTTCAGGCGGGGTATGATAGTGGGACTGCAGTGAGAATGGCGGGAGAGGTCTCATGCATAGGATGTCTTTAATAACCACTGGAAAAGTGGTGTGAGGTACCCAAACATATATGTGATATTAATATTACTTTACTTGACTTGATTTTTTTTTAGTGTTCCTTAGTAAGGTTTGGGTTGATATTTTTCTTCCTAGGTGCTCTGGTTATCTCATTTTCTCATGGGGAATTAGAATTCCACCTCACTTGTGCACAAGAGATTTTGGTTTTCCCTACTGAGTATACTTGTATACTCACCCTATGAATATAAACTAATTTCATGTTTCCAGGAGGACTTTAGGGATCATGTGAGATCATACTAGTTCAGAAGTTTGGACAGTTTCTTTTGGTGTTGTTTTTTCTTTGGTACATTTTTTTAGAGTTTTTCTTATACTTCTGTAGCACTTACATTTGGAACATGCATTTGGGAATGGTTTGTTTTGGATTTACTATTACCTCTAGTCTTGATGTTGTTTGGGATTTTAATTCTTAAATACCTATCCTACTAGATAAAAAGGGTAATTACTTCCATTTTTCTGTGATTCTATACCCTCAGTGGTAGTTCCCACTCCGAGATCTATTGAAGGTAGATTTCAGAGGTTAATATATTTTCTTCATCATGAGGAAGGAAGGGTCTGAAAATCTTCTATCCCTTCCCTCATCTTGGTGAAGGTGGGTTGTGACAATAATAAAGATTATATATATCACACTATCAAATAGACCATAACTATCCCAAATGGTTTTTTAAACCTCTATATAGAATTCTTCCTAAAACCTCATAAATGTTTTAAATCTCCTAAAAATCCTATCACCTAAAATATTAAAAGGTGGTGTTGATTCCATCTAAATTATGATCATCCTTAAACTTATAAAACAATGATGTTATCCATAAATTTTAAGTTATCCTAACATGAAAACATATAAGCTTCCAAAAATTAATAAATTATTTATGCTTAAAATAACATCCTAGACTATTGAATATATTCCCTAAATCCAAAAATATAATAAAATTTTTCAAAGAGGACCTCATCAATTTGGATCAAATCATTACCCAAGTTATAGGCCACCAATACTATACTATTAATGTCAATCATCACTTTATCACATATAAGAAACAACACCATACCACAAATTTACTTTTTCTTGTAATTCTAACAGTTATATATGTGTTATCGAATATTAAAAAAAATAATGTGGAATTATTATTATAGTTTTACTGATTCTTATAAATAATATGACTAATATACTTATTGAATCATAATCCATAAGCATTTCAATACTTTTGTTTAGTAGAGTTTAATAGGAAAGGTCCTTCCTTGGTCTATGAGTTAACCCTTGGATTTGCACATTCTCTTAGATAATATCCATATTCCCCACAAAAGATAAATTGAACTATAAATGGTATATAATGATGGGATTAATTTTCCTCCATTAAACTATTAGTTTTTCCTCAATGATTTATTGATCAATTCTCTTCATTTCCATATAGAAAAATTTTTGTCATTCCTTTGAGACATTAGCATGAGAGTTTTGTCCCATATTCGTGACATGTAGAAAGATGAATCTTCATTCCACTTTGGTTTTTTGGAAAATCATTCTTTCACTAATTATCTGTGTTTATAAAATCATCTAGGTAGAGATTTTCAATGATAAAATGTAATAAAAATTTAAGAATGATCATAAGGTTTTTAATTCTAGATCTTATTTCATTTGATTGATCATTAAGACAATCTTTATATTGTTCATCAGCATTAACAAAAATTATCCTAGTTCCATCCATTAGCTAAAACCAAAAAGTATAGTGTGAGAAACAATAATAATTGTAAGTAATAATGAAAAATCAATTATTGGGAATCTAAATCACAACACCTCTATTACAATATATGAAACTGTAGTTTTATCATAGGTCATCCATGATCGTTAACAAACCATTTGGGATTTATCATACAAGTTGACTTATCCACAAAGTTCACACTAATTTTGCATCATCTTAGTTTCCAAATGTAACTAATAATTTCTATGATATTAAATACAGTGACCCATACATTTCAAACATAGATATTGTATATTTATAGATAAATATTCAATTCATAACATTATCATCCATTCCATAATCAAATAGGTCAATTATCTTTGGAGATTTTGATAAATAACAATCTTGATCACAAATTAAATACATCGACTCCCATTTAGTTCATCAAAACTATCATCCTTAATAGACATATCTTACAAAAAAATTATTCATAACCCATGTAAATGAAGCATAAGAAAGGGTGACCTCAGATACTAAATAAGGGAAATTAAGGGTGATATAACATGATCATAAGGGTATAAGGACACGATCTTATCTTTTTTAAAACCATACAATACATATCAATGATTATAATCTTGAGTTATAAATCAAATCATTACATAAGACACAAATAATAATTGAATCAAATAATAATATCCATGAGATCATAACATGGCCCAAAAAATTAAGTTTTTTGTATACAAATAAGCATAGAAAATCATTTTATTAGTATAATAGGCTTACTTTTAATATTATCATATTGTATTATGTTCACTCCCCAAATTATCATAATTGTCAACTTTCACTCTCTAGACGGTCATAGTAAAAAAATTCCCTTACTAAACTAGTTTCACACCTCATTCTAGTCCTGTTTATCTCAAGAAATATATGTATTTACCAAATTTATTGTAAGGATATAGAATTCTGGCACCACCCATAAAATAATGAAAATAATATATATTTTTTAAAAAAATTTAATAAAATATTCATTAAATCAAATCCAACTAAAAAATTTAACAAACATTTCAACATTTTATAATACGTAGAAAAGAACAAAGTTTCATAAACAGTTTATCATTTCATCATAAAAAACCTATAGAAAAGGAAAATATGTCAAAAAATATTATGTTAAATATAAAAAAATATCCAAAAAAAGAATTATGATTACATCATTTGATCATATCCAGAGTAAATTTTTTGAAATATCAATGGATGTCAACATAGATTGAAAATTATCTTAAATATAACATCGAATATTAATAGAGGAATATATTCTTTCTTACATTGAAATTAATTATTTAAAACAATAAAATTTCAAAAAATTTAAAGAAAATATCTTATTTAAAAATAACCTTGAGGACATATAAATGAAGATTGATATTTTTTAAGGTTCATTCTAACACCCCGAGATTTTATGAGATATATTATTTTTAATTTCTTTAATGTCTTTTATTATACACTACACAAATATTAGCTTGTACTATATGCAAAACCATATTAGCTTTCAGTATACACAACACTATTCTTGGATCGTGTTACACAAAATTTAAATTTCGTTTGATAGAAGTTATTCTACGCAACATTTAGTGTGTGTATATATATATATTCAATGTATAAATGAAATATTTTTGGATTCTATTATACACAACAACAAAGGAATCTTGCACTACATGAAACCCTGACTTGGCTTTCATTACATGCAATCACGACCTTCCTCGATAGCGTGTGTAGTATGTAATATTGGGCTTCAATAAACAATGATATGTCATATAAACTAGCCGTTACGAATAGTAATACACACATTTTGAAATTTTATAAATTTTTTCATTAAAAATGGACTTCATTTTTGGATTCGGAATATCGAAATTATCCTAGGTTGAATTTTAGGTGTTTTTCTGAAAATTTTCAATTTTTGATGAATAGTGAAAACACTATGTTACTATTAAAAAACTGACTTTTTATTTAAATAATTATTTATTTTATTTAAATTTATTTTCGGTAAAAATTGATACATAATACCTATATATGTTCAATGTAATTAATTGGAGTCATTTTATAATAATATTATATATATAAAAATTTTATTGAACTTTTCACCGTTATTTACCTACCCCCAAGGAGCTGTTTTCAAACTTACATAAAACTTAATTTTACTTCTTTTGTGAGTGTAATTTCGAAAATTTGAGAGACAAGGTTTATATCAAAGAGTAAAATGTGGTTCAATAAGATAAAAATAATTTTTTGTCAATAGTAACATTTTACTTTTATTTACCACGGTTAAATGTAAATAGGGTAATTAAGGGTAAAAATGTTATTATTATTATCCTAAAACATGTCCTAATTCTATTTTATAAGATTAATTCAACCAAAAAAACCTTAGGAATAAAATATTACCCTTTAGGTCTACTTGGATTAGATTAGGACTCTTATTTTTGTTTTATTTAATGAATAGTTAAAATAGTTAAAATCAAAGTTTAATAACTAAAAAAAATTTAATATAGGGTTTACATATAATAAATTCGAATATAAAAATTCATTAGAAAGATAAAAATATTTCCTATATAATAGTATTTTATTTATAATTTTTAGAACTTAAATAATTTAATTAATTTATGACATAATGATGATGCAGTAATTACCTTATTAATGAAATATTAACATAATTGATGTTATAAATACACAAATAAATGTAATTTTAGACTTTTTAGGAATTAAACTAATTTTATAGGTTAATATGACATGTTAGTATTGATTGAATTAACTTTTTTCGAACTAATCATGTTGTTAGGATTTTCACAAAAATCAATAACCAAATAGTGTCAAAATTGACATAAAATAGTTTTTTAAAACAAATATTATATTATTAATTGTTATTATATTAGTAAAAATTTATGGTTCGGAAAATGAATTATATAAGTCTATATATATTAATAATTAACCACTTGGGGTTTGTTTGTCTTGTTATAGTATGTTTATTAACCATATAGTGTAAGAAAACAAGAAGACACGGTAAAAGTTAAATTATTTAAATTAGAGTTAAATCTAAATGATATGGTTAAAATATTAACCTAAACTTGTCTAAAACCTATTGGTTGAGAGTATTTACACCCATACCCACTTTATATTCAAAATAAATCAATTTGGAGCTATTATAAACTGAATATGACTTTATTATAAAATAATATTTTAAGTTTTTCCAAAGGTGCCCCTCTCCTCCCTTATAAAAAGGGCACCCCTTCCCTCTTCTCCTCACACCCTTTTGAGCCTTTAAGCTTGTCCAACCCCTGAAAATTCGTCTTCTAAACCTATATAGTTATATCATAGAGGTTTTGGCCTTCTCAAAATACCAACTCAAGTGCCCTAAGAAGAAGTTTAAAGGAGGTGTGTCGAGGAAGAGGTAATCTCTTCTACCAAATCTTTCAAATTTATTTCTTCTTCTACTTCCTATTATTTAGTTGTTTCATTATAAATTAATAACATAAGTATTACTTATATACTTATATGTTATTATAATATTAAACAACCCTATTTCACCTTCTATCCATCCTACGGAAAACGAAATCACCGCGAGTGCGTACGTACGAAATATCATCTCCACGTTGTGGTGTAATCTGTTTTCCACCACCACCATACTTGGATGGGTATAATGGTGTAAAGAATAACTATATATGGTTATTATAACATCATACGGATGCTGAAATATTATATCATCCACTCCAATTCTATTCAATAATTATGGGAACGATATCATCGCTCGTGCGTACGTACGGATTACCGTCTCCACGACGCGATGAGATTCATTCTCCATGATAACCATTCAAGAATGATTATAAAGTATATATAATGAATAATAATGAAATATATGACATAATAAATCTAATGGATTTATGTATATATATATATATATATATTTCATCCACTTACTTCCATTCAAGTTAATAAGGAAAGAAAAACAGCGTTCATGCGCATGTACGGCCTACCGTCCCCATGAACAGTGTATTTCATTTCATTTATCTCTCTATTATATATATACTGAATATATATGATATATACATAATTATTTACATTCTGTAAGTAAGTAAATCAAGATATCAGTAATAATAATATCAATAACAACAAGTCCAAACACATAAGATAAATAAAACGATTTTACCCAAAACGTTGCTTTAGCATGAAATTTACAAAAGAACGGGTAATATAAAGTCATAAGTGAACCACATATAATATAATAAAAATTAATATGATTTTGTAATAAGTAAATGACATTATTTAAATCATTATATAGGAGTTTCGGATACATACAAAGCATATCGGACCTAAGGTAAGAGATAATTATTCCAATCTCGTTCTTATCCGATATTGTTATTCGTATGTATTTGTAGGGGTTATTGTTATCATCCATGCCCATGTTTTATAAGAAAATTTCATGTATTTTTGAAGTCCTTTTAAAACATTTTTAAATTTTACCACATGTTATGAACGGAATCTTACATTGGTTTACCATACGAGGAACTTTTTGACTTTTCCGACAAATGTATGAGGAGAATGTTTTTTTAACTTATACAGCATGAAAGGATTTCTACAATTTCATAACGCCTAATTTTCATGAAGGTTACTCTACAAGTTTTCATGATTATTTTAAACAAAATCCTTTTCTTTTCTAATTGAATGGTATTTTGTGAAAATAAAATGATTTTGAAGAAGAAATGATATTTTCCTCAATAATTCATTTCAAGTGTTTTATCAAAACTATTTTCTATCTAAGATGAAATGATTTAGTATGTTTATGTTTCATGTATAATATCTCTATTGTTTATAGGGTTTTATTTTCCTTATGATGAAATGATATCCATTTCTTTTATATGGATTATTTTATTATGGGATGATGTTTATGAAACCAACTTTATTCGTTGGGTTATTATGAATGATGTATGTTTATTTTGTGGCACATGAAAGGATGATTTCATTATGAGATTGGTGGGACCTATATCTTCCTCCAATGAATTGGGTAAATATTTATATCTCATGAGATAGACATGGATTGTACGGTAAGTTAATCTGGTTCAGTGATACTGGACTGGAACGAGGAGTGAACTCGATTCAGAAAAGGGTCTTTGTCCACTAAGATGTTCTTGGAAGCAATGCCTTGGATACTATGGAAATAATAACATGTGCTTAATGGTTTCAAAAATTACATGCTTTATTCCCATTTTATTTTATCATGATTGATGATCCATTATGATCTATGCCTTTTGTACTGCCATGTTTTATGTCATTGCTCATGCTTTTGATGTATAAATATTAAGTTCATGTTTTTAATTTCAATTGAATATGGTTTGTTTTATTATCTCCATGCTTACCCTTACTGAGCATTTGAACTCACCCTGTATATGTTTTCTTTTCCCCAGGATATAAAGAAAGGTTTTAGGTAAGAAAACCAAATGGGAAGATCTTAAATGGAGATGTTAAGATATATCACAACGATTAGAAGATTTTGTTCCGAGTTTCCAAAGACACTAAACTATTACGATCCTTGAGTGTTGATTTTTGTAATATAATAATTATTCCACAAAATTAATGTAATGTCTATGTATGTTAAGCTTGGGTCTCTACATTCATGACAACATGAAATACTGTTCATATCATATATGTTACAAGAAAGCATTCCTTCCACACTTATAAAAAATCAAATGGCACCTCATTCATAAAACGAAATGATTACTATTTTTAAACTATTTTTTAAAATGTAAAAAATGTTAAAAATTAAATTTAAATAGTCATTTGATAATATTAAGAAAATTCAAAAAAAATTATAAAAAATGAACATGTAAGAAAAATGATAATTTATAGAAGATATAAATAATGTCAGTTTCATATAAAAACATTATTTTGGTCTCTTGAGTACTTAAAGTGGGTAAAATGAAAGAAAAAAGTGTAATTTATAGAAAAAAAGTGGATAATAAGAATCATGAGTTCTTTTAGAGGTATATTATAAGATTTTATCATCGAAAAAATACTCATAAAAAATCTCAATAATCTATGAGATTATAACAGAAAACCCTAGTTTCTTTTGTAACTTTTGAATCCAAATCCTTGTGAAATAATAACATCAAATGAAACATTAAATATCATGAAAATAAAATTATTCATTTTATAACATTTAAAATTTAATTTATTTATACCTAATTAATGAATATAGGTTCATAAAATAACATATGTCCCAAAGATGACAATTTGTAGAGATAAACCCTAACTAAGAGTTCCACTTGTTCCAAAATTGATCTTACCAACTTTATAATGAATATAAATTTATGAAATTTCTATAAAGTATATTTTAAATATTTATAATATCATATATGATCCATTTATGATATTTAAACACATATTAATCAATAATTCTTTTTTAAAATTCTCATTTCCAGGTTTTAGGAGTTCTTTTATCATGATTATTTTAGTTCGGTAGTTTTGGTATGTATACATTCATCGTGGTTACATAATATAAATATTTTAAATAAATTTTCATATATTATATAAATTATCTATATATATTCATCCATAATAATTTTATAGATAAAAAATGAATTACATGGTTTAGGGAGACGGTAGGATGTACGTATGCATGAACATCGTTTTCACATTTTGACAGATGGAATGGAAGAAAGTTAGTTATTATTTAAAATTTATAAAATCATTATTATATCTCAAATATCATATATATTAATTAAATATATCCTTATTTTTACCCATATATAATGGAAATGAAAAAAATCGCATCGCTTTGTGGAGGTGGTTGTCCACACATACACATGAGTGGCATTATCATTTTCCAATGGATTGGGATGTAAGAAGGTAGATGTGATATTATATAAAAAAACTCATAATTATTCCTTAAATATAAAATATAAATATTAAAACCATCATAATTATCATTCATAAATTATTTTGGGTAGAAATGAATTGTATACCTATATGGATATGGCATGTTATGCATACGCATGAGCAATACCTTCCCTTAACATTTGATGGGAAAAAGGGAGGATAATATTGATTTAATAATCATAAAAAGATTAAATTATATTGATGATAATTAATTTATTATTTCATGATAAATTTATATTATTTATATGAGCTAAAGAAAATGTAAAAAGAATGTGATATGTTAAAGCTATTTCCCATTCCTTAAAAGAGCTCTTTTAGATCCCATATTAAGGATACAAGTTCTAGTTTTGGGGGGGAAAATATAGAATATGTCTAAGGATTTTTTGGATATATTCTATTATTTTTTATATATATATTACTCAAAAGGTTTAATGAATTCATTGGAGGAGGTGTCATTTTATTATTGAGGTGAGGTTCACTTTGGGAATTTCATTAAAAATTAAATTATAATAACGTAATTCTCAAAACAAAATCATCCCAAATTGAAAAATATTAAAATATCATATCATATATTGTTGTAATATAATCAAATAAAATAATTTGGATATGTTTAAGTGGTGTTTGCAACGGTTTATTTTGATTCAACACCTTTGTGAACCCATTTTAACCATAACTAGAATAATATTTTTTTCAACCATAAAGCATTTTAATTTTACTTATAAAGATACTATTGGATCATAAATAGAAAAAGGATAATTTTTAGACCATATATAATATCAATTTTCCACTTTTAATAATTTAAATTTTTTTAAATAATTTAATAAAATATATTTTCTATAAAAAAATATTTTACATCTTATATGATATAATTTATTTAATTTTAACTTTAATTACATAAAAAAATATATAATCTGAATATGAAAATTTAACTCATTCATAATAAGTATATATTATCTAAAAAATTCATTTTATACACAAATTTTTCGAAATTAAATAACTTTTAATATTTTTAATTTATTTATTTTATTTTTATCTTAATTGAAAAAATATTGTACTAGCGTTACAAAAACATTTATGATAATATTTAATTCCTAAAAACAAGAAATAAATTAACATGATAAAAAATCAATTATATTTGAAATACACCTTCATAAAAGAAATTATCTTGCTTTTTTCCTTATTAAATAATTTAAGAGTTATTAATGTCAAGAGAATGAAATTTTTGACATTTTATTTTACTTCAATATTATAAATGTTGTTATCTTGGAACAATTAAACTAAAATGACTTTTATTTGAGATATGATCATAATTGGAAATAATAAACTTATCCAATATGATAAATACAAGTTTTGGATTATTTTCCGCCTTTATTTTATTAGTTTTAAATCCAATTATGTAATGTCCTGGAACTCTTCGGCCCATTCCTTTGTCAAAAAGAAGGTTAAGAAGTGTTCTGGAGGGTAAAATGGACTTCTCCCACACCTTCCAGAATTTTGAAACTACATGCTGTGTAGTTTGAGTACACGCCGTGTACCCCCTTTCCCAGTACACCCCGTGTTGCAGGCTGTATCCTCACCGTGTGAAGTAAATGAGTACATGCCGTGTATAGTAACTACACGCCATGTACCACCTTACTGGGTATACCACGTGTTGAAGACCGTGTCCTTACAGAGTGAAATAATGGGTGCACGTCGTGTGCCCAGTTATACACGCCGTGTAGTCCTTCCTCGCTTACCTGTTACCAGTCAATGGTCATGTGTCGTGTTGGAGCCATGTCCTTGCCATGTGCACTAAATGGATACATGTCGTGTGTCCAAACTACACGTCGTGTAGTCCTTCCTCGCGTATGTGTTGCCCTCAAACCGTGTGTTGACCAGTCAATGGCCATGAAGCCGTGTTGGAAGCCGCGTGGAGACCGTGTAAAATAAACGAGTACACGTCATGTACCATAAATTACACACCGTGTACTTTTCCTTTTCTCGCCTAAAAAAGGAGGGCCCCCCTCCTCCTTTTCAATTCACTCCTCTCCTCCCCTTTCCTCTGAGCAGAGCTCTCCCAAGAGACTCGAAGGCTCTTTTTCTTCCACAACTTCTTCGTCTGAGCTCTTATTTACGATCTGTCAGCAGCCACGGGATCGTAACGACTAGGCGGAACTTCCGAGCTTGGATCCATTGTCTTTACTCTGGCCTTTCCTTTCCGGCTTCCACCCGAGGAGGTTTTTCCGGGACCTGATAATAGTGACGGACGCCAACGGACATCTTCTAATGTTGATCCGGGGGAGCGCTGTGATCAGAACCTGTTCAGGTAGGGATCTTACCTTTGCCTCTCTATTTTTGTGCATCATGTTGGGTGGGTATCCTCTTGTTTTTATGAGAAACAGCTGAACCATTAAATGAAGATAATAACTGGTTAAAGAATGGGGTTGGGAAGTTTGAGATTTTTGTTATCTTTATATCCTATGATATTATTTTGTGAATTGAATGAGCTTTTTCCTACTGAAAATCATGGTCGTTGGGGGCCCTTTCATGCACAATTAAATGTTTCCCTATCTTTTCTAGACCGTTTTTGTGGACGGAACTTTGTGGAATGTGTAAGTTGGTTAATCACGTAAAGTTGGCTGTTTAAAATCTGGAACCCTAGTATGATCACCCCGGTTAAACAAAATGGAATAATGAACATGTGGGTGTTGCCTTGGATACGTGGCATGTGATGGGGGTGTTTTGTGGGTTGTTATGGATCGGGTGAGCAGTGGGGTTGTGGTTGTCTTTGTTGTGGGTTGGTGTGAATGCTACGTTGGTGACGGGAAGTGGGGCTGCAATAAGTGGTATTAAAGGGATATTGATGTACGGGTTTCGGTGTGATTGTGGTTATGGTGGTTGGAAGCGGGGCTGCAGGGATGGGTTTTATTGTGAAAAAACTATGGATTGTGAATAATAAATAAAAATTGGAATAGTTAATAAATGGTGGGTCATGGTAATGGAACTATATTAATAATCAATGGGTTGGTTGGCTGATAATAAGAGACTTGGTTGTGTTTCTTGTGTTTTCCTAACTTTATTTATGGATGGAAGGGTTATGTTTTACGAACGATCGATGTGGTTGGTTGTGGATAGTTGCCCAGTAGTTAAGGAACTAAATAAACTAATTTTGCTGAAACGTGAAAACCATAATGGGGTTGGGGTTGTTTGTTGTATGCATGCTTCGTAGTAGCAGTGTCGAGGAATGTGCTCAGTTTCTCTGTTTAGAAGCCATAGGTTGGGCTGTGTGGTTGGTATATATATATCTGTATCTTTTGTGTTTTATCGCACCCCACCCATGTTGATCACTTAGTTCCGAACACTCCCATTTCATGGGAGAGGGTGTTTTTTACCTTAGTTACAAGCTTCTTCCTACTCCTTATCCCCTAGGCTGTGATGGCTTGAGGCGACCTTACACCTAAGACTCTTCGGGTAGGTTTCAATTGGGGTGGATTTATCCCAAGACTCTTCGGGAAGGTTCTACTATTTCCCAAGAATCTTCGGGATGAGGCCCAGGTGTGTGCGGGCAGGATACGTGGTTGTGAGGCCTAGGTGTGTGCGGGCAGGATACGTGATGGTGAGGCCTAGGTGTGTGCAGTCGGGATAAGTGGTTGTGAGGCCCAGGTGTGTGCTGGCGGGATACGTGGTAGTGAGGCCCAGGAGTGTGCGGTTGGGGAGAGTGTTGTAGCGTCAGGACGTTCGCCATTAGGAACAGCAGCTAACTAAAGGGAAATGGTGCAGGGTACCCAATACTCTTTTTTATTATATACTACCACCTGTTGTGCTTGTGTTTTGGTGAGTCTAGCTGGTGAGGTTGGGTGGATAGAATTCCCTGCTAGGTTTCTTCTGTTGTTCTCACGGGACATTAGGATGTCTCCCCACTTGTGCACGAGAGCTTTAGGTTTCCCTACTGAGTATACTTCTATGCTCACCCTACGTTTACTTTCAGGTTTCTAAGAGGACTACCAGGGCCGTTTGGGACCCTATTAGTCGGACAGTTGGATTTATTGCAGTTGTTGTCCTCTTGTTTTCTTTTGGTATTTCACTTTGAGCTTTCTTGTACTTGTACCTTATTATAAAATTATTTAAACATGCATGTGGGCTTGGTCTGGGTTTATTTATATACACTGGTTCTTTTCCTTTTGGTGGTTGACTTGTCCTATTTCCCTATCCTAAATAATAAAAAGGTTAATTCCTCCTATAATTGTGAAAACTCATACCCTTGGTGCTAGTCGCCACCCCAAGGCCTACAGGAGGCGGGACTCAGGGTCATTATCTCCCTTTCACCATTTCCATCTCGGGAGGGGCATCTTTGGTGGGAGGGGGTCATGACATAATGGTATCATAGGTTATGGTTGAGAGATAGGATGGAGTCTGAAGTTAGGTACCGTGAGGATTGCATGGGATGGTAGGGTGACAATGTTAGTCAATCTTGGTGTATGTCATAGTCTAGGGAAGACTGGCTAGGACATGGGATTTTAGGGCCCCCCGTGATCTGATGCAAGGACTCTGAGCCTACCGAATGACCAAGTGAAACTACATTGATTATAGGGTAGAGACCCTAGGGAAGGTACATGCATCAACATGATTGTGTTTTAATTTATTTGGGTGTCCTGGGAATGAAATTGGAATAAAATGACAAAATAAAACCTTGAACATTTCCTTACTACTTGGGCTTAGGCGATCCTTCTTTACCGTATAATTATGGAACCTGGACGTCATCCCTGGGTGGCTCAGATGGCTGAGGCCCAGTAGATTCAGGCGGTCGATCAGCTGAGGATTGACCGAGAGGAGGAAGATATCCAGTGGAAGAAGACTCTCCGTTCTTTTCAGCGGCAGACCCTCAAGAAGTATGAGGGTAGTACTTTAGATACGGAGACAGCGGGGTGGATTGGGGAGATAAGGATCACTTTTACCTTGATATGTGCTCCGAGGGAGTACTGGGTTCCCCTAGCAGTCTGTCAGCTGAGAGGTGCGGCGCGACAGTGGTGGAAACTCTACCTCGGAGAGAGGATAGAGGAAGAGGTTCCATGGGCTGACTTTGAGAAGGAATTCAATGAGGAATTCCTTTCTTCCATGATCAAGGCAGAGAAGTGGCAGGAGTTAATCTCCCTTCAGCAGGGGAGTATGTCAGTACGAGAGTTGGGGATCAAGTTCAAGGATCTCATGCTCTTTTCTCCAGATCTCTTTCCAGATGAGGAGTCTCGGGCGAGACGTTTGGAGGAGGCGCTTCATCCTTCGCTCCAGTATTCTATCACCCCCTTCACCCTTCCGACGTACATGGAGATAAAGAAGAAGTCAGAGGTTGTAGAGAGGATGCACTCTCTGGGAGGTGCACCATGAGAGGGGATCCACTTAGGCTCATCGAAGGGGAAGGCAGTCAGCAGCAGGTCTCCTACGACGGGACCTTATAGGTTCAGGCTAGTGGGGAGCAGGCCCCAGCAGTTCCAGTTCATATCTTCGGGTCCTCGTCCTTTTCTCATGATCCCAGGACCGAGATGTTTTTCTTGTGGAGGTTTTGGGCACGTTCAGAGTCGGTGCCCGACCCGAGCTCAGTACGGTGGAGGTGGGCAGGTTCAGCGCCCACCTCAGCAGCACCAGTTTCCAGCAAGGCCCTTCCAGCAGCAGCAGGACCATGCTCCTCTGAGGGAAGACTTTGTAGGAGGAGGCCGACCTCAGGGTTCTCCTCAGGGACCTCGACCAAGGCATGTTCGGTGAGGTGGATGACATCAGAGAGGAAGAGGAGTT
Source organism: Viscum album (assembly GCA_963277665.1). NCBI lineage: Eukaryota > Viridiplantae > Streptophyta > Magnoliopsida > Santalales > Viscaceae > Viscum > Viscum album. The sequence continues at coordinate 1,123,361,065 of OY728120.1, forward strand.
GGGCGTGGACAGTTGTACGCAGTAGAGTTGATAGCTCTGGCAGGACCAAAGGTGGTGCGTGGTAAAATTTGTTTCTTCAGCACTGTTGTTTCTTATTTGTTCGATTCAGGAGCCTCACACTTTTTTGTTGCACCTGGTCTAGCCCATGCTTTGGGACTAGACGTAGAGAGACTTTTCGTACCACTGGTGCTTAGTACACCAGTTGGAGGTCAGACCAGTGTATCTTCTGTTTGCCGAGGATGTGGGCTGACGTTCGGACCACGTCGATCTAGTGGGGACCTTCTTATGTGATAGATGCATCAATATGATGTCATCTTAGGCATCGAATGGTTGTTTTCTTTTAGTTCCGTTATCGACTGCTTCCGGAGAAGAGTCGTGTTCTCCGATGTGGACGAGTAGCGTGTAGCTTTTGTTGGCGAGAGGAGCTTTCAGGTGGGAATCCGGCATGTGGAGCCTCTCCTTTCCTTGTTTGGTGGGTTATCAGTGGTTCCAGCTGATACAGAGATGATGCATGTCCCAGAGGTTGTTGGGGAGTTCCTAAATGTTTTTCCTGAGGAGGTTTTGACTCTACCCCCCCCCCCTTATGTGATGTTGAGTTCGGGATAGACTTACATCCTGGTGCCCATCCGATTTCGATGGCCCCTTATCGGATGTCACCTTCAGAGATGCGGGATTTGCGGATTCAGATTGACGAGCTGATGGACAAGGGTTTTGTTCGACCTAGTGTATCCCCATGGGGTGCCCCAGTTTTGTTCGTAAAGAAGGCAGATGGTGGTCTCAGGCTATGCATAGACTATCGAAGGTTGAACCAGGTAATGGTCAAGAACCGCCATCCCCTCCACGGATAGATGATCTCTTCGACCAACTGAGGGGAGCATGTTGGTTTTCTAAGATTGATCTATGAAATGGATATCATCAGCTGAGGGTAAAAGACAGTGACATCTCGAAGACGTCTTTCAGTTGTAGGTATGGGCACTTCAAGTTTGTGGTGATGCCGTTTGGAGATACGAATACACTACTATATTCATGGGACTTATGAACTTTGTCTTCCGGGAGTTTCTAGACCGGTTCGTCTTTGTGTTTATCGATGACATCCTGATCTACTCAAGGTCAGAGGAGGATCATGTTGATCATCTTAGGTCTGTCTTGGATGTCCTTCGACACCACCAGATTTATGGGAAATTGAAGAAGTGTAAGTTCATGACACAATAAGGACACTTACTTGGGCACGTAGTGTCTCATCATGGAGTGTCAGTGGACTCGTCGAAGGTGGAGGCAGTTGTTTCTTGGGCGGCACCCAAGAGCGTGGCGGAAGTTCGTAGTTTCCTGGGGTTGGCAGGTTACTATCGCAGGTTTGTTTCATACTTCTCTTGAGTTGCTGCTCCATTGATAGCATTTAAGATGAAGAACCAGTTATTCCTATAGAGCAAGCAGTGCCAGAATTCTTTCTACTACCTGAAGGAGAAGTTGGTCAGTGCTCCCGTACTCAGGTTTCCAGAGGAAGGTTTGTTGTATGAGGTGTTTTGTGATTCTTCTGGCCTTGGTCTGGGGTGCGTGATGACGCAGGAGAAGGGAGTGATCTGTTATGGGTCCCGACAGTTACTCCCTCTTGAGCGTAACTATGCCACCCATGACCTAGAGCTTGTAACAGTAGTGTTCGCACTGAAGTTGTGGGGACATTACCTCTTTGGGGAGCGCTTTGTGGTCTTCTTAGATCACAAGAGCCTGCGTTATATCTTCTACCAGCGTGACCTGAACTTACGGCAGCGGAGATGGGTTGAGTTTCTCCAAGACTATGAATTTGAGATATCTTACACTGATGGTAAGGGCAATGTTGTGGCTGATGCCCTAAACAGGAAGTCGCATTAGGAAGTAGTTCAAGAATCCAGTGATGCTTGGAATGTGATGGGAGAGTTGGCTGCCTTGCACTTGGATGCCAGGGTAGAAGGTGTTAGAGGCTATTTGTTTCAGATAAAGGTGCAGTCCTCCTTGTTACAGCAGGTGGAAGAGTCTCAGTGGGGGGACTCCGAGGCGGAATTGATGAGAGATCGTGTCGATCAGGGGAACGCTCCAGAAGGATGGTCAGAGGACAACCGACATATGATGATTTTCCATGGAGGGTTTTTTGTTCCGGAGGCGACGTGTGAGGGAGTTCTCCGTGAGTTCCATAGATCAGCCTTAGCAGTACATCCAAGAGTTTCAAAAATGTATCGAGGCCTGAGGGAACAGTTTTGGTGGCCCAGGGTGAAACGGGCTGTGGCGGAGTTTGTGGATAAATTCCTAGTGTGTCGGCAAGTGAAGTCTGAACACCGTGTTCCTAGTGGGTTGTTTCACCCTTTAGATGTCCGTGAGTGGAAGTGGGATGACATCTCAATGGACTTTGTCATAGGACTACTCATAGCTCAGGGTGGTTATGATGCTATCGGGGTGGTGGTGGATCGACTGACAAAATCAGCTCACTTCTTAGCAATTAAGGAGTCAGGCCCAGTGAGTACCTCAGCACAGAGGTACACAGATGAGGTGGTAAGTTTGCATGGAGTTCTAAATACTATCATCTCAGATCAGGATACTCGGTTTACCTCACGAGTCTAGAGGGGGTTACAACATGCTTTTGGCACCCAACTACGCCTTAGCACTGCTTTCCACCCCCAAACCGATGGGCAGATGGAGCAGACTATCCAGATGTTGGAGGACATGCTGCGAGCATGCGTTCTGGATTTCGGAGGATCATGGGTACGACACCTGCCTTTAGTAGAGTTTTCCTACAACATCAGCTTCCACTCTACTATTGGCATGGAATCGTATGAGGCTTTGTATGGAATGCCATGTCGTTCACCCATTTGCTGGGAATAGGTTGGTGAGACAGGTTCTCTTAGGCCAGAGGTAGTGCAGAGCACCACAGAGAAAGTCCAGCTTGTACGTGAGAGGATGAAAGAGGATCAGGACCGACAGAAGTCTTATGCGGATTGTCGTAGGAGGCCCTTGGAGTTAGAGGTGGGAGATCATGTGTTCTTGAAGGTTTCCCCTCAACAGGGGCAGCAGAGGTTTGGGAAAGGGAGTAAGCTCCCACCAAGGTTCATCGGACCTTTTGAGGTGGTGAGGCGATTCGGCGAGGTGGCATATCAGCTGACCCTTCCACCTAAGTTGGAGAAGGTTCATGACATCTTTCACGTCTTTCAGCTTCATTGGTACTTACACGACGACTCAACGTTATCGACTGGGGAGAGCTAGATATGGGAGACAACGTGACCTTCGAGGAAAATCTAGTCAGGATCGAGGATCGTAAAGAGAAGGTGCTCCGTGGATGAACCATTCCATTGGTTCGTGTGTTGTGAAGGCATGGCGGCCTCGAGGAGAGCACTTGGGAGTGGGAGACCCAGATGCACACTCAGTACGCGAAGTTTTTTTGACTTGTGTTTTTTCCTTGTTCTTATGATCTTTGTGTTGATGTTGTACTTTGTTCCCTTGATTTATGGAATGAATGACTTGTCAGTTGTGATACCTTTTTGTCTCCTTGTTCCCTAGTAATGTGTGACATGTTCGGATGTGTGGGGAAAGGGAAAAACCGGACCCTTAATCGAGACACATTAATGTGGATGTGATTGAACCCGTGCAGGTGAGTCTGTGCCGCCTAAAGCGGATAATATCTCGACATAAGAGAAGGAATTTCCCAAAACCACGTGTTCGGGTAGTGTGTTCGTTGTGTGGTGTTGGGGGGTAGTACGAGTTGAAAAAAATACTAATGTATGAAAGTGGGAAGACCCAATTCTTAATCGAGACACATTAATAAGTATGTGATTGAACCTGTGCAGGTGAGTCAGTGCCGCCTAAAGCGGATAATATCTCGACATAGGAGAAGGAATTCCTAACACATATGATTAGGGTTGTTGGTTGGGTTCCTGTTATAACGAGAACCCTAAGAGGTATCTTTTTGGGTTTCCTCTAGGTTGGTTTTGAATTCTTGGGGATGAGAATGTTTTTATAGGTATTTGATGTAATGGACCGGATCTCTCCGGCCAATTCCTTTGTCAAAAAGAAGGTTAAGAAGTCTTCTGGAGGGCAAAATGGACTTTTCCCACACCTTCCAGAATTTTGAAACTACACGCCGTGTTGTTTGAGTAGACACCGTGTACCCCCTTTCCAGGTATACCCCGTTTTGAAGGTCGTATCCTCGTCGTGTGAAGTAAATGAGTACACGCCGTTTAGTGTAACTACACGCCCTGTACCACCATGTCAGGTATACCCCGTGTTGAAGACAGTGTCCTTACTGTGTGAAATAATGGGTGCACGATGTGTGCCCAGTTATACACATCGTGTAGTCATTCCCCGCGTATGCGTTACCGGTCAATGTCCATGTGCCATGTTGGAGCCGTGTCCATGCCGTGTGCAATAAATGGATACACGTTGTTTGTCCAAACTACATGTCATGTAGTCCTTCCCCGCGTATGCGTTACCCTCAAACTGTGTGTTGATTAGTCAATGGCCGCGAAGACGAGTTAGAAGTCGCGTCGAGACCGTGAAAAATAACCGAGTACACACCGTGTACCCTAAAGTACATGTCGTGTACTGTTCCTTTTCTCGCCTATAAAAGGAGGGGTCCCCTCCTCATTTTCAATTCACTCCTCTCCTCCCCTTTCCTCTGAGCAGAGCTCTCCCAAGAGACTCGAAGGATCCTTTTCTTCAATAACTTCTTCGTCCGAGCTCCGATTTATGATCTGTCAGCGGCCACAGGATCGTAATGACGAGGCGGAACTTTCGAGCATGGATACATTGTCTTTCCATCAGCCTTAACTTTCCGACATCCACCTGAGGAGGTTTTTCTGGGACCCGACAGAAGTGACGGATGCTGATGGACATCTTCTACAGTTGATCAGGGGGAGCGCTGTGATCAGAACCTGTTGAGGTAGGCATCTTACATTTGTCTATCTATTTTTATGAATCATGCAGGGTGGGTATCCTCTTGTTTTTATGAGAAACAGTTGAACCATTATATGAAGATAAAAATTGGTTAAAGAACGAGGTTGGGAAGTTTGAGATTGTTGTTATCTTTATATCCTGTGATATTATGTTGTGAATTGAATGAGCTTCTGCCTATTGAAAATCACGGTCGTTGGGGGCCTTTTATTGTGCAATTAAATGTTGCCCTATCTTTCTAGACCATATTTGTGGATGGAACTTTGTGGAATGCGGAAATTGGTTAATCACGTAAATTTGGCTGTTTAAAATCTGGAACCCTTGTGTGATCACACTGGTTAAGCAAAATGGAATAATGAACATGTGGGTGTTGGATTGGATACGTGGCATGTGATGGGGGTGTTTTGTGGGTTATTGTGGATAATGTGGGCAGTGGGGCTGCGGTTGGCTTGGTTGTGGGTTGGTGTGAATGCTATGTTGGTGATGGGTAGTGGGGTTGCGATAAGGTGTATTAAAGGGATATTGATTTACGGTTTTTGGTGTGATTGTGGTTATAGTGGTTGGTAGTGAGGCTGCAGGGATGGGTTTGAATGCGAACGAACTATGTATTGTGTATAATAAATAAAAATTGGAAGAGTTAATAAATGGTGGGTCATGGTAATGCAACGGGATTAATAATCAATGGGTTGGTTGGGTGATAAGAAGGGACTTAGTTGTGTTGCTTTTGTTTTCCTAACATGATTTGTGGATGGCAGGGTTATGTTTTACGAATGATCGATGTGGTTGGTTGTGGAGAGTTTCCCAATAGTTAAGGAACTAAATAAAAAAATTGATGAAACATGAAAACCTAAATGGGGTTGGGGTTGTTTGTTGTATGCATGCTTCGTAGTAGCAGTGCCGAGGCACGTGCTCAGTTTCTCTGTTTAGAAGTCATAGGTTGGGATGTGTGGTTGGTATATATATGTATATATCTTTTGTGATTTATCGCACCTCACCCATGTTGATAACTTACTGTCGAACACTCCCATTTCATGGGAGAGGGTGTTTTTCCTTTAGTTACTAGCTCCTTCCTGCTCCTTCTCCCCTAGGTTGTGATGGCTTGAGGCGACCTTACACCTAAGACTATTCGGGTAGGTTTCGATTGGGGTGGATTTAGCCGAAGACTCTTCGGGTAGGTTCTACTATTTCCAAAGAATATTCGGGAAGAGGCCCAAGTGTGTGTTTGCCGGATATGTGGTTGTGAGGCCCAGGTGTGTACAGGCGGGATACGTGGTGGTGAGGCCCGGGTGTGTGCGAGAGGGATACGTGGTTGTGAGTCCCAGGTTTGTGCGGGCAGGATACATGGCTGTGAGGCCCATGTAAGTGCGGGTGGGGAGAGTGTGGCAGCGTCAGGACATTCGCCATTAGGAAGAGCAGCTAACTAAAGGAAAACGGTTTGGGGTACCCAATACTCTTGTTTCTTATATACTATTACCTGTTGTTCTTGTGTTTTGGTGAGTGTGGATGGTGAGGTTGTGTGGATAGAATTCCCTGCTAGGTTTCTTCTGTTGTTCTCACGGGACATTAGGATGTCTCCCCACTTGTGCATGAGAGCTTTAGGTTTCCCTACTGAGTATACTTGTATTCTCACCCTACGTTTAGTTTCAGGTTTCTAGGAGGTCTACCAGGGCCGTGCGGGACCCTACTAGTCGGACAGTTGGAGTTGTTGCAGTTGATGTTCTCGTGTTTTCTTTTGGTATTGTACTTTGATCCTTCTTGTACTTGTTCCTTGTTATAAAATTATTTAAACATGCATGTGGGCTTGGTTTGGGTTTATTTATAGACACTAGTTCTTTTCCTTTTGGTGGTTGACTTGTCCTATTTCCTGATCCTAAATAATAAAAAGGGTAATGCCTCCAATATTTGTGAAAACTCATACCCTTGGTGCTAGTCGCCATCACGGGGCCTACTGGAGGCGGGACTCAGGGGGTCATTATCTCCCTTTCACCATTTCCAGCTCAGGAGGGGCATCTTTGGTGGGAGGGGGTCATGACAAATTAACTCATTTTACCTTTACCGTGATATTAATAATTTACTAAGGTAACTATTCATTACGACCAAAACTAAAAGTAAACTATTTACCAAATATAGTTTTATTTATTAATAATATATAATCTAATTTTAAATATTCAATTATTATAAGTGGTAAAAATTATGTTAACATAAAAACACAAAATACAAAAGAAAATAATTTTTTCGAAAAAATATGATTTTTAAGTAAAAAATGATTTATATTAAATTCAAATATAAAGTCATCCTAAATAAAATAAATGAATTTTTTATTTAAGTTGAACTAATTTAATTTAAAAATTAATTCAAAATTTATTGGAAATCATAAATAAATAGAAATAAAACGTTGTCTTAAATAAAAATCAACATTTCCCCTTATTTATTGAAAAATCAAATAATTAAGGAAATTATAAAAAATTTCCCCCAAACATAATTTTATATCATTAATTCAAAAATTACATCTTTTTATCAAATAAAATTTTTAAATGGTCCAAAAATTAAGTTTACGGTTTTCCCTTAAAAATAAATAAAAACATTTCTAAACAAAATGTTTTTTTCAAGCACAAAATGACTTTTTTAAAATTTCAATACCCATTTCCTAAGAATTAATCAATAAATTTTTATTAATTAGGTTATTTATACATATATATTTATATATGTGTGTGTGTAGATATATATATATATATCAATATTTAGTTAATCCTATTCATGCCTGTGAATTCAAAGACTATTTTATGATAATAATATTTCATGGTTCGATTAAGCATGGCTTTGTGTGTCATATATGTGATAAAACATAGTGTTATTTTTAAAATAGCTGGGAATTACGTAAAATTAATTTGATAATTTTCATATAAAATTTATCAGATAAATGGGTTGTAAATATTCTATCCTATTATGAGAACCTAAATATGATATGATTATATTATTAGATAGTCGATCCAATGGTGTAAATATATCAATCCAATGGGACAAAAATGATGTCTGATAATAAAGTGTTGTATCATTACAATAATTAATACTTTTTTATCATTAATATAAAACTAGTTCATCTCTAAGAAGATATATTAGGATGATAGACCTGCTAATTTTAATTACTCATGTTTTATATGTCATTGGATATTGTAATCCATGAATAGGTGTAATGATCATTTTATTTGAGATCAATATAAATTCACATCATGAATTACATACTTTTATTAATGGTTAAAAACCATAATTAAATACAATTAGGGTGTTGTTGGGTGTGTTGGTCGTGTCAAAAGTGACAAAAAAATTAATTGAATGGATGAGAAATAATATTTCCATTCTGATTCAATAGAAGGTGATCATTGTACCTTTTATAAAATGAAAAAATATAAAAAAATCAATGGACAATGTGTTCTAAAGAAATACACATTTTTGGGAATTGAATGTAATATAAATCATTAATATATTTCAATAACACAAGTATTAATCTTTTTTTATTATATATCAGCTGATAAATAAATTATATTTCATACTATTATTTTTTATATGTTTATTGTTGTTTCAATACTAACTTATTTTCACTTTGGGTGAATTGATGTGTTGTCAGCTTCCAATCGTGAAATGTAGGAATGTTTTTCCTATTTCCATTGAAAAAGTGACCTAGAGGATTAAAAACCATGTATATCAAAATTATCATGAAATTCTATTAATTGAAAATTTAAGATAAAATTTATTTTCAGATTGAGAAATGATATTTGTTTAGGTTTAGTTGATCATAAAAAAATAATCACTAGATATTAGATATTATAATATATGAGTTGAGTTTAATACGTTATTTATTTATTCAAAAATTGAGAGAATATTGAAAAATAAATATTTTGTTAATGTTATGTGAATATATATATATATATATTCACAAGTGAAGTCAATATAGTATTTATTTTATCGAATGAATATATCTTTATCCATGGTTCAAAAAATCTTATTAGATAATGTGGATCACGATTAATGATCAAATAGAAATGATTTAATTTATTTAATATCATTTAAATATACAAATAATTATTTATTTAAGAAATTATATTAGATAAAAAAACATTTTATTTAAAATGATAATGATTTTTTATTATTTTGTTATATATGATATGGGGAATATCATAGATAAAATAAAAGGATAAGGGTTAATGTGAAATCATTATATTTTGACTTAATTGTATATTTTAAAATGTCTCATTTACACTGTAGGAATTAGAGACATTATCAAATATTTTCTTAGACCTAACATTTAATTCTATCATTATATGTATCTTAAGAATTGAGGGAGAGAAAAGGAGATTAATGTCACGATCAACATTGAATGATTTAATATATTTTTTATTCAAACACCTGAAATTAGGAGATCAAAAAATTCAATTGTAGTTTTATAGAGATCGTGTGGATACGTAAAAATGGATCATCAATTGGACTCTTCAATTAAATTACAAGACAAAATAGAAATGAAAAGTGGTAATTGATTGAGAAGAAGACCATAGTTACGGTCATTATATTTAAATTATTTATAAATTAAATGTTTTTTATCTTACCTATGATATTTTGGGTAGTATTTTCTATGTTCTTATTATTTAATATATTTAATTTTATGGAAAAAATAAAACATGGGCTTTAGTTATATTCTTTCACTTCACCCCCCAAACCTTCCAAAGGTATAAGAGAGAACATATTTTAAATTAAAATTATTTGATCAAATTTTTTCATTTGATTGATAGTATTTACATTTAGGTTTCCATTATGAAACCAATAACAGATAAATTGAACTAATTAGAATTTTTACTCCAAGAAAATTCTATAAATATAATGAATGCTTAAAATCCCATCAATAGATGCAAAGGTTGTTGCAAAAACAACATGACTTTAGAATGTGTAACACTAGAGCACACATAGTGTGACATTTTTACTCTATAAAAGGTATTAATTGTTTGTTTCATATCATTTTTTAGGTCAATATATAATTTCATTTACATGTAATGTATTTAGGGGACCATAGAATGTGAGGTTTAATGAATGGTCACATGACATGTACCTCCGGTGGATTTCTAGAAATAAACATTGTAAACAAAAATAGTGCACCATTCAGTCTTACATGTCATGTAGACTATGTGGTTTGACAACATGGAGTTACAAGATACATATTTAATGGCATACCATGTGGTACATGTAAAAAATAAACAATATATACATAGCACATATTCATGATGTTTCACGTGTCATTACATGCCACCTGATTAATAAACCACTACTTAAGGTATTTAATATCATGTAGTCTGTACATTCTATGTTACCTTCCAAGTACACACCATGTACAGAATTATTTAAAATAAAAATACATATTTTTAATTTATCTAATAATAATTAATTTGGTTTTAATACAATTTAATGATTTTTTACTAGAAAGGGTACATGATAAATAATTAAATTATTCATTGATTATTTTTTTTTAAAATAAAATAATAAAAATGAACATTATCACATATTAAAAGTGAATATCATTGAATATTGTGTATAATTGTTATCTTTTATAGACCTATGTGTGTATTCGATTTATTTATTTAATTTAGTATATTATTACAAGATTTATTACATGATAAAATTTAATAAATTAGATATGATAATATATGAATCATACCTCCCTCCTTTACTATATATAGTTCAATGTGCCCATGGTTTATTTAAAGTACTCCTAAACAAATGGTACCCAACACTTTTATATGGGGATACATTTATAAAGGAAAAATATACTAGTTGAAGAATATAGTTCAAGACCCAATCACAAATATATCCAAAAATATATATTTCAAAAACAATGATGGCTAACACCACTTGATACATGTTAAGACTTAAAGATTTTTCCCCTATGGTATTTGTTTTTTAATCACAAATTGATAAACCAATAAGTAGATTAGCATCATCATTGCTTCATGTACTTGTTTTATTGTATCAGTTCATAGTTATTTTTTTATTTATATGATTCATGATTTAATTATATTATTAGATAAATATAATTTTATATTATAAATAAATTTAAATACATGATTATATAAAATATAATAAAGTTATATGATTTATTTTATTAGTTGTAGTCAACTTTTTATTTAATTTATAACATAAATTAATTAAAAAATTAATGAATTGTAAAATAATATATCATATATATGTTTATTTAAAGAAAATTAAATATAATTATAATGTACTTCATTAATAATTTAGAAATTATTAACATAACTTATTAAGAAGCATGTGAATAATAGAATAAAGAAACTCATTCATAAGTTAATAAAATCCCTCAGTATAAAATATTGTGCCAGAAAATATCGTCCTTCACTTTAGTTTAAATACATAAATTATTCAATGTATTGGTATGGGCCTCATTTTTGTAATTAATTATCATAGTGTTGTAATAAATTTTATGGGACAACATAATATAATTAGCTTCAATTGAATTTTCCTTAGTATACGATGTTTAATTGAGAGGAAGGTGTTGAAAAAATACAGGTATGACATTTTTGGACTGGGGAGTCCACTCAACATATCAAGGAACTATAAATTAATGTGGTTGGAAAAGGTAAATCTAGCATAAATTCCATTGAATAATTTTTAAAGCCTTCAACTTAGGTTATGAGAATGGAAATATAGATCCTTCTATCAGTAGTATCCTTGGAACATAGTATTCTAAATCCAATGTTGAGGGATTTTAAGATTTTATAAAATAGTGAGATACATAATTAAATCATTAGTTTATTATATAATAATTGGTAACCAAGATAAAATACTATTTTATTTCAATAATCAAATAAAATATCACGCATTCACTATTATTGTAATCAATATTTCTCAAGAAAATTATCCTTATTAGTGAAAGGACACAATTTTTACATTGATATTTATTAATTGTACCATCATAAGAGTACTATTTAATAGAATCCCCAATTTATATCCCATAAGTTGTGGGCTTAATTTTAACAAGCACACACACACACTCACTCACTCTCCCTTTCTCTTTTATTCTACTCTCCTCCCAAATTATATATCATCCATTTGTTATTGGATCACCATGCTATCTATTGTAGGGAATTTCATCATGTAAGTCCAGATATACTTGGTTGTTAAGTATGGTTTTTCCTACAATATAACCTTATTTCAATGGTTGTTACCCAATTTCATCATTATACAAAGTTTTATAATTTTTTTGGTTGAATCCAAATAAAAAAAATAATAAGTGAGTAGAGGTATTTTAACCCTAATAAGGTGGTTCCTAGTTATTTTGTATACTTTATATGTGTTAATTTGTTGGTAAACTATGGGTGTCTGTAGGTCCATGTGGCTGAATGAAACTGAAACATGTTCTGGAATCTAAGAAACTTATATATTACCTTAGACTAGTATGGGGATCACAGATGTGGCTATGGATGGGGTTATTCCATCAACAAAGGGTATTGTGTTCACTAAATAGATGGATTGTTCAAGATGTGTCTCTTATGTCTCTTGGATGGGATTTGATGTTTGGAATAGTATGTTTTTATAGGTGGCATTGTAGTGTATTTCTAGTGTGTGGGTGATGTAGATCATTAACGATGGGATGATATAGGCTGATAGTATGAAAAAGGTGGTGATGACCACTACTATTGATTAGGTTTTGAAGGTTTACCAAATGTGTTTTTCCCATAATTAATAAGTGATATCCACAGATCAAGGGGTTGAGGCTATTGGGGGACATTTACACACATTAAATTACCCATGAGCTTTATTCAACTACTGGTAATGGGTGTTATCCTACCTAGATTGTACTTATTTGGGGAGATGGTGTTAACTATTATTTTGGATTAGGGATAAATTTCAAGTGGCCACATTATCTTGGGGATGATTGAGAACACCAGATGGAAGAATTTTGTTCATCGTGTATGGGAGATATGTTTGGGATAATGGTTATATCTTATTATAGGAAAATATTTTTTTATACCGTGGGTTTCATTGAGTTATTGAGATAATAGATGGTAAACTAGTCAGCTGACCATGGAACTTATGGTATGATAATGTTGCATTCCTTTTGTAATATTGAATAGATCAAAATATATTCTTAGTTTTTGGTGGACTTTTAATTCTATGTGATATGAATTGGGTGGGGGATGGGAGATCAATCTAAATGAAATAATTTGATTACCTCGCCCTATTATGACACTAGAAGAAGCTGATGAAGGCTTACTTATGGCTGGTCAAGTACATGTGGAGTAGGATAATTAACTTTCATTAATTTCTATACATTAAATTTTCCTACACAAATATATGATTGGATAATAACTAGTGAAACCATCGGTGGTGTCCAACAAATTTTATACTCACTCATTTTTAGGCCCTCTTGGAAATATGAAAGCTTTATGTATCATGATACAAGGAAACGGGATATGAATTTAGAGTATAATAATTGACAGTTCCCTAGTCACATGAATGAATGTCTATTTTTGGAGGTGCATCATGTTGATTATAATTATTCAGTTTGGAGTTTTTTTGTTCTATTTTGGGCACATCTGTGTATTATAAACATTTGGTATATACCGTTATCTATTGTATTACTTACTTGACATTTAAATTTATTTCTCTTATCATTTCTACCATCTGTATTGATGTGTTTAATATTTATTAAAACATCTAATACTATTATTTGTTTTAATTTATGTTTATAAACAAAGGGTACCGAATGAACACTATCACCCCATTGAATCTCAATACTAGTTGGAATCCTTTGGCATATCGGGGGATGCCTGAGGTGAGTAGGTCTTTATCATGTGTTTAATTTAGACAATCTAATCCAAAAATTATATAATGATTCATTATATCATTAGGTTCAAATTAGATTCATGTATGTGTTTTATTTATATAAAGGGAATGGTAATCATAGTTTTAAGAATGTTTCAAAACTTAGGATATACATTTTGTAGTGGGTGTGACTATCAATCAACAATATAACATCTTTCATATTATTATAGTTTTATAAATTCCTTTATATCCTAAAAGGTTTTTATAAATTTTTAATTGAAGAATCGATAACTTAAAGTAGATATATATATATACTCTTAGTATTTGTATCATTTCAACCAAAGTGTTGCACTCTCTTGTTGTTAGTGATGTTGTAATAATCTTCCATTAAATATCATAATCCTTTTATTGGTGGAATTTGATGTTATGTTAGGCGTAGTATCACTCTCACTATATAGATCACACATCAACTACCAATAAAAGGAAAACACTTTATATATTTGAAAAAATATGATTCCCTTATAAAATTCAAGGAATATCAAAAATATTCTTCTAAAAATGCATCATCAGTATGGGTGTTGATACACTTTGAAAATGTATAACTTTCCTGAATGGTTGAGTCAGAGGAATGTATAAACATAGATGAAATTTCCATTTTATGGAAATATACTGATGTATTTTCTAAATAGTTTCATATATTACCACCAGATCATGAAGTAGAGTTATGAATAAAGATTATATACATATCCATAACTATCAAAAAAATCCTCTATAGGATTGACCCTATCAAAATGTTAGAACTATATAAGTAGTTGTAAGAAAATTTGGAAAAAGGGTTCACCCACCCAAGTGAAATTCCTTGGGGTGCATCGGTTCTATTTATAAAGAAAAATGATTGATCAGTGTGGCTATGTATCAATAATAAAATGTAATACCAGATCACCATAAAGGACATATATCCCATGTTAAGGAATGATGACAATATTGATCAAATGTGTGGTGATAAATACTTTTCAATTATGTAACTTCATTATGGATATCGACAGTTGAAAGTGATTAAAGAAGATACTTAGATTAATGTTTTTCATATTTGGTATGGACATTAGATTTCATTGTGATTCCATTTAGACTTTCTGATTAACCTCAAATATTCATGGATTTGATGAAAAGTTCATTTATATAATAATAGTAGACATGTTTTGAAGTTTTTATTGGTAATATTCATATTTTTATCAAGAGAAAGGAGTAACATATAGACCATCTAAGGATAGCACTCGTAATATTAAAAGGTGATAAAATATATGATAAGTTTGTTAAGTGAGATTTTTGGATGAAAAAATTCATATTCTTGGGGCACGTGATCACAAGTGATGGAATTTATGTAGAACCTTCAATGATAAAGGAAATTTATTAATGGCTTAGGACCACTTGTTCCATATAAATTAGTAGTTTTCTTGTAATATCCAGGTACTATCGATGTTTTCTCAGAACTTTCTCAGGATTATATTTCCCCATAACTATGTTATCATATAAAGTGGTAATTTTTGTTTGGACAAATGAATGTGAGTAAATATTTAAGGAGATAAAACGGATAATCACTGCACTTTTACTCAATCTTTTGAAAAACCAACAAGGTTTTGTGATATAAAATTATTCTTAAAATAAAGTATTCGGTATTTTTACAAATGGATAATTACAAAGTTATAGCATACACATTACAAAAACTGATGATCCCTGAGAAAAAATTCCTCACACATGATCTGGAGTTATCATTTTGGATCTTTTCCTTGAATATTTTATTGAAATACCTCTACGGTTAGAAGTGAGACAAATATATCAATCACAAGAGTCTAAATTATATATTCACACAGTAGGATCTCAACATATGTCAAAGAATAGAGTTAGAGTTTATTAAGTTATATGATTTCTCTTTTAACTACCATTTGGGAAACACAGACAGGGTAGATGATGCTCTTAAAAGAAAACTACTGCCTACTCTATCCATGATGAAGAATGAGAAAGAACCTATCTTTGTGGATGTAAAAATGATAGATCTATAAATAAACACATTAGGGAATAAATCCTAAATTTCCCAACCATATATCCAAAATAAGATCATAAAGGTACTAAAGGATGATCTAGAGCTTTGAAAGTTTGAAAAACAGTAAATTTAGGAAAGCTTTGTGAATTCCATATCAATGAGGGTTGTGTGATTAGTTTTGGAACTATGATTTTTGTGACTTTATCACCTGAAATAAAGAAAAATATATTAGATAATTCATAGATATCATATTTATCTACCCATCCTCTAAGTTGAATGATGTATTGTGGTCTTTGAAAGAAATTCTTGGTGGGGCGACATGAAGAATGATACCACTAAGTATACCTTAGAGTTCGTGTTATATTAGGAAGTTGAATCATAGAAATAAAATTCTAAGAGTACGATGTAACCATTTCCTATACCCATAGGGAAATGTAGGAACATCACCATGAAATTTTCTATTGGTCCCTCAAATACATCTAAAGGAAAAAAATGTGATATAGGTTGTGGAGGATCAACTTACATAGTATTCCAACTTCATCACTATTTGATAATATTTATCACTTGGAATATTTGCCTATATATATGTAAATAAATTGGTTAGTCTACTTGGGGAATCAATTTAAATCATATTTTATCTTGATATAAGGTCCAATTCTAAATTATAGGTAAGTATTCAACATTCTCAGAATACATAATAGAATTTTAGTATGACCTACCACCCCCAACTAATGGCCAATCTGAAATGACAATAAAAACACTCAAGAACATTCAAAAAATCTCATCAATTAAATTTAAAGTTGGATAAGATAAATAAATCCCATTATTTGGTTACTCATACAAAAAAATATTCCAATAATATTTTCAAATGTATCCATATGTAGTTCTGTATGGGAAGAAATATAGAACTCTTAATTGATGGGATTAAGTTACCAAACAAAAGTTACATGGACCTGATTTTTTGAAAGAGATGAGAAGTAAGGTCCAAACTATCCAAAAAATATACAGAATATAATAATTATCAGAATAAGATCTATTCTGACAACCTTATAATGTGGTTAGTGTTTGGGGATATAGATAGATACTTCCTTTGAATATCAACCTCAATGTTATTCATGTAGTTTGGAATGAAATGGATGTTTTGACCTAGGTATATCATCCCCTTTGAGATCCATGATCACAATGGTATGGTGGCCTATTATCCTTACACTTCTATAAAATATGGATCTTGATTATGATGTGTTCCACAAATATCTCGTTAAGAATTTCATACCTAACCCCACACATGTACAAAATTTGTACATAGTATGACTAAAGAATGATATATCAAAAAAGGAGTGGCCAATAAAACTATTTCACCATAGAGACAAAGTATTCTGAAAAAATACAACCCACCTCGTTAAAGTGATGAGCTGGAACCATGAATATGAAGAGGAGTTATGGTATCGAGAGTAAAAAATGAAACAGAAGTACTATCACAGATTCTTAACCGAGAATAGGAGTTGAAATTTCCAGGATGAAATTTCTAAAGGGGGGAATAATGCAACAAACCAATGTTTATAATTGATATTTTTTATTGAAATAAATGTGTATTATATTATTAAACAAATTATTATACACATACAACAAATATAGAAACCAATAACACTTTAATTCATTAATTTAGATCCGTATATTGGTAAGAAATTAAACCAATTAAAATTAAAAATATTACAAGCATAAAAAAATATTAAATTGATAAACTATAAATGGAAAATATGGATAATCCCGATCTTCTAGAATCAAATATCCCAAGAGAAAAAGTATATAAAAGAAACAAAATATTAGTAAACTAATCCAAATTTTATAAAATCTAAATATTTAATCTTGATAGAAATTGAGGTGAATATTGAATAAAATAATGTAATAGTATTTAGAGGAGATAATTGTACCATTGGATTGTAATTTAACCTAAAATTAATAAATTATTAAATAATAATATTTAATATAAGTTATTTAAGTGAATATAAATATTATAATTCCTTAAAATAAATATCATGATTAAAAAAATCAATGAAGATATAAGTACATTTTTAATAAACGTTATTTTAATGTATTTCATAAAACTAATAATTTTTAAATTAAAAATTAAAATTAAATATGATAGAAAATTAATTTTTTGAAGCTAAAATCAATTTTTAAATTTTCACCTTGATTATTTTCAAGAGTGATTTTTTGGAAATTTTCTGAAATACTTCAATTTTCAGGTGATTATTAAAAATATTCTTTATTTATAACTTGTGTATATTGAATTAGATTATTTATGATGTAATAATGACTTATAAATTTATATAACTTAGTTCCCAAAAACACATATTTAATTTGATAAATGAGTCATTAAAAAAAATAAACAAGTTTTCATGACGTAAAAAATACTTTCCAAAAACTAAAGTCAAAAGTATTCCTTTAAAATATAAATTTTTCACTTTTTCACTTTCATTTTTTATAAAATATTGAATTATAATTAAAAAGTGGTATAAATTAATAAAACAATTATATTAAATTGATATATGATTCATTATGTAATATAAATACTTGTACTTGTTTTACATTTCATATTGCATTTTATTAAATATTTCATTCTAAAAATACACATCCCCACAAGTATAAATAAACCACCCATCCAATTTTTAAATCAATGCCACATCCCATAAAAACTCCCAATATATACCCAAGTATTATCTTTAATCCCACAAAAATATCAAGGACGTTCTAGATTATACCAACTCTAATTCTCAAGGAAGTACAATGTCATACAAGAGAATCAAAACTGAGAAAATAGTAAATTTTTATCTACTCTTCTCTCGTTTTCCACCCCACTCCTCCATTTTCCCAATTGTATTCAAAACTAAATAAAATAAGAATGATTTTAAAGTATTTTAAAATTTTATAAATTATTTTATCCAACTATAAAATTATATTTTTGATGTATTTATATTTAATACCTCTCTTTCTCCCCCTTTAGACAATGCAATGGCGATCAGTTAACTGTAAAGGATGAAATTTCCAACTTATTTCATATGACCAACCTTATGGATGGATATACTAAATTATTTATATTATATATATATATAAGTAATTATTTTATTCTTTTGTAATTAATAATACTTATGTATAAAATAAATTGAACAAAATAGAGGAAACGAAGAAAAACAAGATTTGTTTTGAGACAATATGATAAAAAAATGCTTCAACACCAACAATATAAAATATAAAATAT
The DNA here is from genome assembly GCA_963277665.1 of Viscum album. Classification (NCBI taxonomy): domain Eukaryota; kingdom Viridiplantae; phylum Streptophyta; class Magnoliopsida; order Santalales; family Viscaceae; genus Viscum; species Viscum album. The sequence continues at coordinate 1,123,380,105 of OY728120.1, forward strand.
AATAAAATTATTATACTTGATAATAGTGACATAAATTAACATAATTCACTTATTTTTCAATATTTTAATAAACTTATGTTTGTTATTCATTAGGGGGAAAATAATGAAATATAGTGTGAATTAAGGTAATGTTATTCTCAAACTGAATTACTTTTTCTTTGGGTTATCCATATCTATCTGCATTTTAAGTGTGGATATTAAACTAATATTATTTAAATATTAATTAACTATTCTACCTTATTATTTATGAAAATATACATCTTTTTTCCTTTTTAAAATGACTTTTAGTCTAAATACAAAAAAAAATCAAAAAGGATTTTATTTCCAAAACACATACTTCAATCATCTTGAGTCATTTTATCTTCTCTCAAGAGTGATGATGTTCATGATAAATATATTTTTCATTATTAATTTTTTGAAACCAAATATTATTCAAGAAATTATTATTTATTAAATGCTTATGATACCAATTTATTTTCTTGGATTATTTCATGATTACGAATCTTATATGTTAAATGTGGAAAACATGATTATTAGCATTTATAATGTAATGGGTGGGCCCAAAATTATATATCCCTAAAAATAAGTTGTTAATGTGATATACCTCAGTATATTATGTGTAATATTTATGATCAATATTCTATATTTTTTCAAAATGATAATGCTAGTATTTATAAAAACATTTATGAGTGGACAAGATGTTATCTTTGTTCACATTTATATGTTGTATTTGAGCACTATGACATGTTGTTTTGTTTTCATGAATGTTATTCATTCCATTTATTTATCAAATATTACCTATATTATTTTGATGATGATCTTATTACTATTATATGATGATGTTGATTATTCTCACCCATGTACTATTTATTCATGTCCCATATTCCTCCCCCTAATAGGTATTTATCTCCCCCTTTCTTTGACGTATATCCTCATGAGTCTACATGTAATAAGGAGATCATGATAGATTTATAAGGATAAATAATATTTAATTTTTATAATTTAAATTTTTTTAATTAGCCTAATTCTGATTAGGAAATAATATGTTGGATCCATGATTTTATCGCTATTAGGATTTTTATCATAAAAGTGATGTACTAGTAATGAAATTAAACGTTAGTTCCCTATATACCTTCCAATTAACAAATACAAGGATCTAAAAAATCATCTCTTTTAATCCCCATAGCCCTATTAGAGACATTCTGAAGCCACTCAACTCTAAGAACTCAATGAGTTTAGTGTCGTAGAAAAGTATCTATACTGAGAAGAGGGTAATATTTCATCTACTTATCTTATCATTTTTTTATTCTCTTCCTCTTTTTCTCAATAACATTCTAAAACAAACCTTTTAATATTAACTGAGTGGTATTTTAAAATTTTATTCATTATGTTAACCGACTGTAATTTTTATATTTATGATGTATATATGTTTCATTCTTCTCTTTCTTATTCTTTCGATAACGTACTATTAACAACTAGTTATCCACCAACAATTTGGATTCCAATTCAGTTATTATCACCTTCATTAGGGATGGTTATAATAAATTTTTTATAATAATCATATTTATAAATATATTTATTTCTGATATTCTATAATTAATCTTAATAATATATAAACTGAAATAAAACAAGATCATCAATTCAAAGAATTATTGGATATTTTGAAAACAATATGATAGAAAAAAATTTCAACTTTAACCAGGGGAATTGAGAATAAGAATTTAATTATTATAATTGATAAATAGAGAGGAACTTAACATAATTAACATCTAGTAATATGAGTTAATAAACTTATGTTTATTATTGAGGAGGTGTACAAGTGTGAAAAATAAATCATGATTAATGGTTACGGGGATATTTAACCCAAGTCATTCTTTTGGGTTGTCTCCAATTTCACATTTTTTTAATTGGATTTTCATATAAGATCCCTAAAATATAGATTAAATATTATTTCCCTTCTATATATTTTGATATACATGATTATACCTTGTTGAAATTATTTATAATCCAATCTCAATGATTTTTCAAACAAAACTAATTTTTTCAAAAACACATATTTACACATATTGAGTTACTTATTCAAAGAAAACTGATCTTATACTGCATATTAAACTAACCATTATTACTTATAAAATCCAAAAGGATATTCCATTAACTATGATATGTGACATAATTTATGAAACCCATTCCTATCAATGAGATTATTTCATTACTATAATTGTTATATATTATTTATCTATCTGGAATACAAGATAATGATCATTATTGGATGTTATGGGTCGGTCTTGAATTATATATCACTTTAATTTATTGGATAATGTGATACAACTCACGGTATTATGTGTATTATGTGTGAACATGATTCTATCTTTTTTCAAAATTATGATATTAAAATTTATTCACATATTTTATGTGTGAAAATGATTCATTATTTGTTGAAAACTATGTATGATATTTTCAAAATATTTTAAGTTTTTTAATTATTATGTATATGAATAATTACATTCCATTATAAAATATTCCCTCATGATTATAATGATGTTCTTATGATTATGATATGATAGGGTGGATTATTCTCACCCTTATACTATTGATTCATATCCCTCATTCTTCCTATGGTATCCCTCCCCATTTCCCAAGATACATAACCTTTAAATCCTAGATTAAAACACTATTACGTTTCTTATCTTTATAGTGATGTAATATCAATGTCTGAAAATGGTTGGTTACTATAATTCACTTCCTATTAAAATAATGATTTTTGAAATATATGAATTTTTATTTGTTTTCTATACATGGTATTTGGTTCTCAATGAGATACCACATTGACAGCCTTTGTCTGATCATTAGAAGAACAAATATATGGGGACACAAGGGGATAATCACGTAGAGGCAGTGATTTGATGATTTTCTATGAGTGATACATGTTCAGATCAAAGAGATTAAGGATATGGGTAATCCATGTAATAAATGACATGGGAGTTCATGTCACAATGTCCAACTATATCCCAAATAGAGTATAGACCATAAGTATTTGTGTAGTGGATTGAGTAAATATAAATTATTTTGATCAAATCAGGATTCCCCTAGGGTGGAGGGTAAGGATAGCTATATACATAATTAGGGAACAAAAAAATGTTGGTGGGACGTATAGTTATAGGATAGTAAGAATGATTGGATTACCCAGAAGAACATTAAGGTGAGTTTCTTCATGGACTTATTTCTTGAGAAGACGATGGGGGAACAAACCTTTGACATTATTCACCATGTTTATAGAGAGGATTTGGTTTTGGACTATGTCATCATTTTCACATGCATATTGCTTGTTGTTATAGCATTGGCGGTATATGGAATCAATAAAGTGGGATTATTTATTGATGGGAAATTGAATTATATTTGGATATAGTTAAACATTTTCATGTGGAAATTATTTTGATGGTAGTGAACTAGGGACAAATAGTAGAGGAGAACCTAATATATGCTATATACCTAGCCTGGAAGTGGTATCATGAGAGAAATATAGTGGAGTTATGAGTAGTTGGAAGAGGGGATTTGTGGAGCCCTAATAGGGTAGTCAGAGTAGAGGATCAACACTGCCACAATGTGGTCGATAGTCAGTGATCTATTTTTATTGTAGGTAGATAGTCCATGTTTAGACCCAGTTTCATTGACCACCAAAGGAATTTATCTCTTTTATCTATATATGACATTTAAAGTGGTTTTTTCAGATTAACTCACAATAAACAAGATTTTATTGATCAGGTCATAATCAATCATCCATGGTTGAACCAAGAATATTAATTTGAGGTAGTGTCCAATATTAATTTTCACTCACTTGTTTTAGTAGTGAACAGGAGACCTGACAGTTTGGGAAGTGTATGGTAGTGAGTGTGACTATGTAGGGATGAAATAAATTAGGTAGTTAGTCTTTGGATCGACTATAATAGATTAATCTAATATATTCTGTGAAAACCCTGGTAATCCTTGAAATAAATAAATCTTTTCATTTTTAAGTATTCATTTTATGGAATTACATTCATTTTATTTTTATATATAATTTAATTAATGTTTTTAGTTGAAAATGTAATGGTATTACTTAACTAAATTTTTTTCCATGAGTTACAAGGTTTTATTTAAAATATATTTCACATGAATTAAAGAATTCAGTTAAATAAAAAAGAATTAATTTTTAGAATCAACATATCAAATATAACTTATGGATAATTTCTGAGGATTTTATAAAAACATTTATTTTCAAGTAAATAGTAAAATATGACGATCTTTACTAAATAGTCTATTATTTTCTTTCAATGAAGTAATTTGAAACAATATTTATGTTTTTAATTTTGTTTTAAATTTATATAACATCAATTTTATTAATCATAATAAAAATAATTTTTTTAATATATTTAAAAATGGGTTTCATATTTTTAATCGATAGATTAAAATTTAATAATGAGTTTAATTTAATTTTTTTCATTATAAATAGTTACCACGGTGAATTTTTTCACCATGGTAAGGGATAAATCGGGCCAATAAAGATAAAAAATAAGTCATAAGGCCAAAAATTTTATCATAATTTCTCTTTAATGGTTTTATTTCTACAATTATCACCTAATTTTAAATATTGGATAGGTTTCTATCCACATTTCCTTGATTAATATTTTATAATATTAAAAAGATTAGAAAAATTAAAAGTGTACAACTCCCCATACTTATAAAATAGAACCTTCTATCCTACCTTCCTCACACGTTTTGAATGTATTATTACATAAAATATATACCCAAAATCCCCAATATTCATATACACCTCATATAGTTCCAATTTTACTAAAACTGTCATTTTTATAAGGAATAATTTGTAATCTAGAAGCAGATATCTAAAAAGGTATAAGTCCAAACTAACATATTTCAAGTTTATCTTTTCTTCCACCTCCTTCATATCTTCACAATCAATGATAAACTTTTAACATAATTATATATAATATACTTAAATGTTTTTATGATTATGGTAAAACCCCATTTTATCACATTTTACAACTTATGAGAAGTGGAAACATTGCTCATGTGTTCGTGTGGAATACCACCTCCACGAAGCGATGTGTTTATTTTTTCATTAATGGTTTATATAGATGTAAAATATTATGGAAAAATTAATATATATTATATATATGACATATGTTTTATTTTTTGAATGTGAAATATTATGTATTTTTTATCTTTTCTATCCATTAGAAAAATAGAAACCTCATTGATGCATACTTATGGACTACAATCTCCATGAAACAGCATGGTTATTTTTTCAGGACTGCCATAAATAGTTTATTTTAAAATTTTATTTAAGGTATAAATATGATAACTATAAAATTTTTAAGATTATATAGATAATTTTACCATAACCCCTTCCGCCATAGTCAATGCACCAATGTGGTTTTAAGTTTATAAATAGGGTGACCCCAAAACATCAAACGTAAACCAAACCATTTTAGTAACTAAATTAAATATTAAAATTAATTAAATAAATTGAATAATAATAATGAAATTAACATGATAAAATGGTATTAATCATGTATAAAACTAATATATTTTTTATTCATGATTTCGTGACCGTACAAAGTTATACATTATTTGAGGAAAGTGATTTTTCATTAAAACATGGTTTTAAAGTATTCCATTAATATATGTTTTCTCAATACCCATGTTCATCAAAATATTCCATATATGTTATTATATATGCATACAATATTTTCAAAGTTCACTTTTAGCTAATTTTACCCTTGTTTTCAAAGGTTTAAAATGGAATCGTTAAAACATTTACCATAGAGATCCTTTTGATGAATTTTTTTTACCAAATTCCAAAATGAATATTTTTTGTCATATATGTAATAAAAAAAAATTTCCATCCATAATGGATGATATTTGGTACAAATATTTCTCTATAATGTTCCATGGTTCTTTTAAGATAAATTATTTCTCTCAATATTAAAGAAATTTATAGTTTTATAAAAAATTCTTATAAAATGAACACTTTTTCTCATAATTATGAGATAACAAAAAATGTTATTTCATATGTTCTATAATGCCAATAAAAATAGGTTATATCATTAAATTTAATGATATTAGTGTTTTATTCATGCTATGGTTTTTGTAATGTTAATATAAATGAAGGTTCAACCCGATTTGGCTCTGATGATGGGTGATCACAATATAACTCTCTAATGAATTGGGTAAAGTGACAGAGTTTACCAATAATAGGTTACTCCTACGAGATATAAGAATTTTATGGTTTAGCTATTCCATTATAAAGGTTCATTTATGAGTGAATGTTAATATATTATCCCAATGAAACAATATTATTTTCTTTCCTTATTTTATAAATGAAATATTTTATTTTTAAAAGGTAACTAAATGGCTTTATGTTTTTTCAAAAAATTTATGAACTTTTTTTATAAATGATAATGGATTATTTTTTAGGGAACGGTATTCATGGGTTTTAATATATTATATGAAACCCTTCTTATTATATTTTTTCTTTTAGGACTTCATATGAAATTTTATAGTTAATATATTATTCAGATGATTTGTTTTCATTAAAATTTAAATAGATATTTCAAGAAAAAAGATGTATATTGTGAAATGGAAAACTTTTAGATATATTTTATAGGTTTATAAATGGGATAACATGTTTATTTTCTTTTATCAAACCTAATGAGAATTATTTTTCTCATCCCAAATTTTTACATTATTTTTCATAGGGATTATATATTGGTATTAAATATAATAAATTCAGATTTTTAGATTTTAATGTTATTTTAGGTGAAGAAGGTGTGTCTTTATAATGGACTTGTTTTGTGGGAAAATTGATATTGTGTGGAAATTTCCACTTTTTAGGTAAGTATATTCCTAATTATATAAAACTATAAACCTAAGATACCCAAAAAAATGTTATAAAATAAATCCCATATTATAAATCATTTAATAATGAGTTTATTATACTACATGGTTTTATATATTCTAAAATGGGAGGAGAAATATTTAAAATCAATGGTATGGATTGAGCATATTGATTTCAGTTTTTAGGTATAGACATTGGAGAACAGTGTGATTTGTGTATAATTTAATGAATGGATGTTTATCTAGGTTTGGGAATTATGTATGATGTGTGATGATTGTGTACGAAGATAATTTCATATGGAATTTTAGTTGATTATCAGGAGGGGTACCAAAGGTTTCTAAGTTAGCATGAGTTCTGTTAGAAATAGTAATTGATTCTTAAAGTGGTAATTTATCATTGAATGAATTTGTCGTTTCGAGTTGGTTGGTTGGGGTAACATGGAAGAGATATACATGTTCAATATTATCCTGGTGTTTCTGAAGTACAGTGAGAATGAAACTCAGGTATTATTAGAGGTTAGTGAGTTTACTTGATCGAGATAGATCAGGGATGAGCTGTCAAATAGTTGGTAAGTTTTGACTAATTAGGTTTTTGAGATATGAAATTCTATATTTTAATTTTATTAACAACATTTTTATTTTGATATTTTATCTTTTAGTGTATTTTTTCTTTTGAGTATGAAGAATATTACTGAGGCTCGTGGATGAATTTTTGAGGTAGAGTAATCTCTGTTCCATGGTCAATGTTTCCATTACATTATGGGTAGCTATGTAGGAATATTTTTTTTGTTTGGTCTATAAAAAACCATATTTAAGGGAATTAAGGTGTGGTGGGTGTTTTCATAAAAATAAAAACATTATACATAAGGTTAAAATATTTTGTTGGTATTCGATGACACTAAAAGAGGGAATGTTGTTCCCTAAAAGGTGTCAAGAATTAGAGGATTTTTCTACATCCATGAGGGACAACATATTGAATTTGTGGTTATATAGGGTGGTTTCACTGAATGGGATGGTTTATGTTCTAAGAGGACCTTGGGTATAAATGTTTTATCTCTGGCATGAAGTTTTCAGACAAAGAGCCGAATGGTCACTCCAGTAGCTGTATCTTGTATAGAATTTACACCAGGGGCCATATAGGTTACCCCAAAGTGCTCCCTATTGGATTATTTTTAGTTTTCATTAATGTATTTAATTAAATTTAAAAATGATTTCATGTCCTCATTTAAGGCTTGAAATGAACTAGCTCACTATAATACACACATAGACAAATGAACTCTCTCTCTCTCACACATGTATACACACACAAACACTCCCTCTATCTCCACCTCTCTCTCTCATACCAATATATTTCTAAGTGAAATTTCATCAACATTTTGTTGTATAAGTATTTTTTTTGTTGTAGGGAGTCATCTTGGAAAAGATTGTCTATCTCACGGTGTCTATTTATAGTTTCTCTCATAATTTCCCATTATCATCCTTATTGTTCCCTAATTCAGAGTTTATGGAATATATTATGATTCCTTCATATTTTAACCAAATAAATTAAGGATACATTATTATTGGAGTCATTTTAACTATATCAATATTTTTATTAGTTTTTTCCAATGTTTTATGTGTGTCTGTGTGTGTGTTTTCTTGCATTGTGTGAAATTTAGATGTGGGTAAGGTAATGTGCGAACCTGGAACCTAAAACAGTTTTGGTTTCTAGGGTACTTGCGTATTTTCCTAAGGTTTCCTAGGGATTGTACATGTGGATATGGTCTTTGTTAAAATGATGGTGTGGGGTATGGTGTTTTTTGGACCGATCGATTATTTTGAAAGCATTGATTCTGTTGATTGGATGCTACTATTTACATATGATTATCTTGCTGTATAGATATGGGTGGAGTTTTAGTTCGCTAGTCATTTTTGTGAAATGTTAATCACTAATGACGAGGGCACATGGGACACCCATATGAAATGGGTAATGATGAATAATGTCATTGGTTGGTAAAAAGTAGTTCCCTAGATGTATTTTGGATGTATGTTGTTTGTGATATCTGCTCACCATATATATAAAGCCATTAGGGTAATGTGCACATAGGTTAGCACCTATTAGGTGGTATTGAAAAATTATTATTGGTGGTATCATTTGTAGATTTATCATCTTTAGGGTGATTTTTCGATATAGTTTTAGATAAGGGATCCACATTAGATGCATATTGTATCTTGTAGGTCATGAAATCACTATTTTGGAGTTAGATTTCTACCAGGTATGGGGGATGTGATGGGTCTGATGGAACTATATTGGTGGAATATTGGGGTTCATCATGCACTTGGTTTTTTCAAATAATTGATTCATCATTGTGTAAATGGGTTTTATAACAACGGAACTTGTGGTTTAATGTAGGGATGTGCCTTGTGGAATTTTGAATGGCTCAAAAATTATTTTTTAAGGTATCAAGTGCATGTAGAATAATGTGTTAAAATATGGGTTGGAAGGCAAATAGATATTCTAGTAACAAAGATAGTGGGTTCCATATATCACTTTGTCACTGATAATAGAATGTAATAGATCCATCGTGGATGGTTGATCATGGGTGGAGCAGATTGGGTGATTTACATTAGTTATCAAACTCTTAACGTTGCACAAAATTGAATACATAGTAATAAAAAATATGGAAATCATTTTTTGTTTCCCACTAATTTCATATTCACACTATATATACGCCTTTAATGATATGTTAATATTTTATGTATAATGATGTAGGAATGGGAAAAAAATCATCATTTGAAGTATTATAGAGTCCAATGTTGTGGATGCATAGTCGAATGTCAATAGTTGTAGTTAGATTATTCAGGTCCATAGTCCTAATCAAGATGTTTTATTTTTTATTTTTAGACTTTTTATTGTATTATCAACCATGGGGAAATACAGTTAGTTATTACATGGATCACAATACTTTATGGATGTTTAATTTTCTTACCATGTGTTTTATTATACCTTGAGGTGTTGATTAATTATTGATATAACTCACACTATTATTTTTATTTATCATTAATTATATCCATAAGATATATTCTTCCCACTATTATCCTTTAGAGCATCATTTCTAGTTCATAACCAATAGAATATGGGTAGTACCCCTAAAAATGAATCACTTTATTTAACGCCCCAACCCTAGTTATCCAGAGTCGGTGCATTATAACATAACTTTGGCATGATCACAAGGAAATCATTTCATGAAAGACCGATCAGTTTAGTATTATTGGAAACAAGACTCATACATAAGTTTAACTTTACAACTTTAAAATAAATACAACATGAATTTATTCCATTAGAAACATCCAAGCCTCCTAGATTATTCATGAAAGTCACTTATAACTAACTTCTTCTTATCCTTGTAAAATGAAACATAAGAAATGGGTGAGCTCCAATGCTCATTAAGGGTAATAAATAAAGAGGAAGATAACCTAAATATTAAGCAAGGTGAATAATTGAAACCACATGCCTTTAATAATAATAAACATGAATACTTTTATGGCAGGAATATGAGCTGAGTAAATAATTCCATAATAAAACATAATCATGGGTATTCATCTAGTCGAAGGACTATATAAACCATCAATATTATTTTCATAATGTTGGAATGTATAATGTTGGATATTCTGAAACATTTTGTCAAGGCCTCGTCCAAGATGTCTAAAAATGATTAAGGCCTCGGCCAAATCCATATATTAAATTGGGAAAGGCCTCAAATAATTCCATGTTTAGTTGACTCATGAGGTCTACTTATGCATTGAGGAGCTATAGCAGGCTCCACCCTTTACTTACTAAGTCCAATACATTCCACATATGAAAAGGTTGAAAATATAACATAAACATTCGTATTAAAACTAGCATAATAAATGTAAATACGTTAACCATAAACCATGAATGGTATAAAAATTGCACATACACAATAAAACATATCACAAAATCGTCAATACAATATGTATGTTTTGTATCATAATAAATTATCTTCAAATAAACTTAAGATCCATCAAAAGATATTGAAATAGATGAAATCAAAACCTTTTTAGATAAATATCTATTTATATGTTGAAATCATTTAAGTGTCACATTATTATAAATAAAACATTTAGTTTGAAAATATTCTTATAAGATTTTATGGGAATCTTCGATGATGTTATAACGGCAGAGAATATCCACACCCACCGTATAAGTTAAAAAACATTCTTGCCTTAAATTTATTGAAAAGGTCAAAAATTACCTTGTTTGGAAAACAATGGAAAGATTATATTCAAAACATATAAGGTCAAATAAGGTTATAAATTAATTTAACCCATTTTATAGTAAATAGTAAAAATGTTTTGAAATACATTTTTAAGAAGCATGGATGTGGATGATGAAGAGGTCACAGTTGATACATATGTAAAAATACCCACGATTAATAAAAAGATTATAGAATTAACCCTTACCTTTTAATTTTCCTTGGACGAGGGTAGGTTATCCTTCTGTATAATGGTGGAATAATTGTTATTAAATTATACAAGATTCATATACATTAATATGATATCATATATGATCTTTTAATATTTCTTTATTAATAATATCTTAGTATTATAGTCATATTGGGTGTTAACTGATTCGTTTTGATTTATATGTTTGTTACGTAAGTAATGCTTGATATGGATAGGATATTTCCTATTCATATTCATAATGATATTAAGTCTTTAAACTTTATTTTTAATCATCTAATGAAAATTATTCTTGAATGGATACAATGGGGAATGAATCTCATCGCGTTAGTGGAGACGGTAATCCGTACGTACGCACGAGCGCAAATATCCTTCTTTTGATATTAAAATAATATATAATTGTATGGTATATCATATATACAGAATCATTATCATGTTATATTTATTATTTACATTAATTAAACAGCCTTATTATACCCATCCAAATAATAATGTTTTGAATAACAATTACACCACGACGTGGAGATGGTAAGTCGTACGTATGCACGTATGGTGACATGTCATTAAAAGGATGGATAGAATAATTAATATGTTTCTACCATATTTATAATAATGTCACAGTATATAGAAGATACTGGAGATATTATTTTAGAATGGAAACAAAAAAAGAAAGAGTAAGTGCAAGAAGAAAGGAACATGAAAGAGGTGATGAAATATTTTACCTCTTCTTCGGGTTCTTTCTTTTGATTTGATCAAAAGGGATACTTAAATTGGATTTATGAATAAAGTAAGGCCTATATTATTAAGTTAGGATAGTTGAGAGTATATTTGAGTAGGGTTTGGCCGATCCAAATGGCCTTGATTGTGTGAATTGGAGAGAAGGGGGAGTTCCCTTTTATAAGAGGGGTGAGGGGGACCTTAGGAAAAGCTAGAAATATTATTTTATAATAAAATAATTTTCGTTTATTATGGCTCCAAAATGAATTAGTTTAAGGTTAATATGGGTATGGGTCGAAAAACACTCAACTAATAGGTTTTAAATAGGTTTGGGTCACTATATTAACTTTATCTTTTAGATTTAACTCTTAGTTAAATAGTTTGACATTTACCATGTCTCTTTGTATTTTTATATTATATGGTTAACAAACTTACTATAAAATTCCAAGAGAACCTCAAGTGGTTCACTAATGATACACATATCATTATATAATTCTTTTAATAGAACCATAGATTTTGGGGAATAGAATATCAATTAATAATATAATAGTTGTTTTTAAAAAGCTTTTATATCAATTTTGATGCTATTTGGTATTTTGTTTTTTCTAAATTCATAACATCATTTTTACTTCGAACACAATTCATCTAACTAATAATAAAATGTCATATTAACCTATAAAATTAGTGGAATTCCTAAAAATTATCATATTGCATTTATTTGGATATTTATAATATCAATTATTTTAATATTTCATTAATTAAAAAAGTACTACATGATCATTGTGTCATAAATAAATTAAATTATTTAATGTCTAAAAAATATAAATAAAATACCATTATGTAGTAAATCATTTTATATTTATAAGGAATATTTATAGTAGAATTTATATTATGTGTTACCCTATATTAAAAAAAGTTTATTTATAAAACATTGAATTTAAGTCTTTTAACTCTTCTTTGAATTAAATAATAATAAATGTCCTAATCTAATCCAAGTGGACCAAATAGGTTCATATTTTATAACTAAGGTTTTTTATGGTCGAATTATACTTATCAAATATATTTAAGACAAGTGTTAGGGTAATAATAATATCATTTTTACCTTTAATTACCCTATTTACTTTTAACCGTGGTAAATAAAAGTAAAAAGTTACTATTCACCAAAAAAATATCTTCATCGTATTGAACCACATTTTACTTACGGATATCAACCAGGTCTCTCATATTTTTGAAATTCAACACACAAAAGCGTTAAAAATATGTTTTATGTATATTTTCAAATGATCCTAGGATATAACGACCCATACTTTACATACATTGTTAATACTTCAAAATTGAAGCATACTTATTACAACATATAACAAAACCACGAAAGGACCATATAGGTATAGTGTCTTTAGAAACTGGGAAACATAAACAACTAGTTCATAAAGCGTCTACACTGTCTCCCATTTATTTCATCATATCTATAGTCCCTTTGGGCATATCTTACTTAATAACCTTCTTCCTAACCTGGGGAAAGAAAACATACAAAAGGGTGAGCTCAAATGCTCAGTAAGGGTAAACAAAAGAAATATCAATTACATCGTATACATAAGCACATAACTTTTGGAAATCATAACCTGCATAAGATATCATAATTTCATAACATTGGATAAATCATGGCAGTGAAATGTAATCACAATAATCATAACTTAAAACATGAAACTTTGTGTCATACACACATAATCATAGAGAATCATTTCTTGTTAGTCAAGACTCATTGCCAAGACTATCTTAGTGGAAAAAGTCCATTTCTGAACTGAGTCACCCTCGTTTCAGTCCTGTTTCACTGAACCGATATAAACTACCGTTCCAGCCATGTCTACCTCATGAGATATAAAATCTGTACCCAATGCATTGGAGGGAGATATAGGTCCCACCCATCTCATAATGATACCATACTTATGTGTGCCACAAAATCATAAATCATACATCATTGCATAACCCATGTAGTAAAAATGGGATTCTTAAACAACATGACATCATAAAACAATTCATATAAGATAAAGAAATTCATAAAAATATTTCCATCACAAAATAATCAAATCCATGTAATAATAGGGATAGAAACAGAACCCTATATTATCTTAGATGGAAAACAATTTTGATAAAACACATGAACTCCATTCTTGAGGAAAATATCCTTTCTACTTCAAAAACATTTTTCCTTTCTTAACATGTCATACAATTCTAAACTAAAAGAAGTTGATTAAAAATAAACTTTAAAACTTTTAAAGGATGATTCTTGGAAATAATGTTTTAAAAATCCATTCATTCCGTATAAGTTAAAAAAAACATTCTTCTCGTACTTTTTTTGGAAAAGTCAAAAAGTACCTCGTACGAAAAACGACAAAAGATTACTTTCATATCCTTTACTAAAAACTCACAGAAGGGTAAAATTGGATTTAAACAATTGTAGGTGGATGTAAGTAATATTACATATTGAGAAAACATGGATGTGGATGATAAAATACACCCCAGTAAATACTAAAGTATAAACAATTTCGGATAAAAATGAGATTGTGATATTCCCCTTACCTTAGGTCCGATTTGCTTCGTAAGTGTCCGAAACTCCTGTATAATGATTTAAATAATGTTATTTACTTATTCCAGAATCATAACTATTGTTATTATATCATATATGGTCATATTATTAGCTTCTTAGTAGTAATATTTCATTGCTACTTGTTATTCAGGTGTTTATAACTTTTTGTTCTTATGCGTATTTTGTTGAATAAATTCTTATTCTTCTCTTTAGATTATAGATGCCTCATTTCCAGAATGGTATTAGTGTAATATATATCATATTCATTCATTCAATTCATTTCATTTATATAATCATTATGAAATGAAGATCATGTAGAACGAGTCGCATCACATCGTGGAGACGGTATTCCATACATACTCACGAGTGATGATATCGTTCCTATGATCGTGGAATTGTATTGGAGTGTATGTATACTATTTAAGAATCAATATCACTTTATAATAGTCATATATAGTCATTATTTACACCATTATACCCATCCAAGTAAGGTGGTGGTGGAAAATAGATTACACCACAGCGTGGAGACGGTATTCCGTACGTACGCACGCGCGGTGATTTCTTTTTCCGTAGGATGGATAGATGGTGAAATAGGGTTGTTTCATACTTATAATAAGATATAATTATATGAGTGATACTGATGTTATTACTTCATAATGAAAAAACTAAAGAAGAAGAAGTGGAAGAAGAACTAAAGATGAAAGAATCGGTAACGGACATTACCTCTTCTTTGAAGTGCTTCTTTGAGACCTCCTTTTAGGGCACTAAAATAGGTATTTGAAGAATAACAGAACCACTAGGATGTCTCTAGGGAAGTGGAGAGGAGAAAGTGTCAGGGGTTGGCCGATCTTGAAGGCTCAAAGTGGTGTGAGGAAGAGAGGGAGGAGGTGCCCTTCTATAAGTGAGGAGAGGGGCACCTTTGGAATAACTAAAAATATTATTTTATTATGAAGTCAAGTTCGGTTTTAAATAACTCCAAATTGATTTATTTTGAAAATAAGCTGGGGATGGGTCGAAATCCTCTCATCCGATAGAATTTAGGCAACTTTAGGTTCCTATTTTAAACTTATCATTTAGATTTAACATTAAGTTAAATAATTTTACTTTTACCGTGTCTTCTTGTGTTATTATACTATAAGGTTAATAAAATTACTATAAGCAAAAAAAGGAACCCCAAGTTGTTTATTATTAATATATATAACCTTATCTAAGTCATTTGGCCGAACCTTAGATTTTTAGGAATAAAATAACAATTATTAATATAATATTTATTTTAAAAACTATTTTATGTCAATTTTGACACTATTTAGTAATTTATTTTTGTGAAACTCATAACAGAATGATTAGTTCTAAAAAAGTTAATTAAATCAACACTAACATGTCATATTATCCTAAAAAATTAGTTTAATTCATAAAAAGTCTCAAATTACATTTAGTTTGGTGTTTATAACATTAATTATGTCAATATTTCATTACTAAGATAATTACTGCATCATCTTTGTGTCATAAATAAATTAAATTATTTAATGTCTAAAAATTAAAAATAAAATACCATTATGTAGGAAAGCTTTTTATCTTTCTAATGAATATTTATAGTCGAATTAATCTTATGTATAACCCCTTATTTAAAATTATTTAGTTATTAAACTTTGATTTTAACTATTTTAACCCTTCTTTAAATAAATTAATAATAAATGTCCTAATCTAATCCATGTGGGCCTAAATGGTCATATTTTATTCCTAAGTTTGTTTTTGGTTGAATTACACTTGTCCAATAGAATTATTACATGTGCTATGGTATTAATAATATCATCTTTACCCTTAATTACCCTATTTACTTTTAACCGTGGTAAATAAAAGTAAAAAGTTACTATTCACCAAAAATTATTTTCATCTCATTGAACCACATTTTACTTACTGAAATCAACCATGACTCTCGGATTTTTGAAATTCCACTCACATAAGCGGTAAAATTATGTTTTATGAAAAATTCAGTTTTTTAACTACCACTTAGTGGTTTCACTATTCATCAAAAATTGAAAGTTTTCATAAAAATACAAAAATTTCACCATAGGATAATTTTGATATTTAGAATCCAAAAATGAAGCCCATTTTGAAAAAATAAAATTTATAAAATTTCAAAAAGTTGTTATTACTATTCATAACGGCTAGTTTTAATAATATTTTATTAGCATATCATTGTTTAGTAAAACTCGGTATTGTGTACGATGCAAGCTATCGAGGAAGGTCACGATTTCGTGTAAAGCAAGCCAAGCAAGTGTTGTGTGTAGAAAAATATTCCTTTGATGATTTATATAACATAAAATCTCGGGTGTTACAAAGGAGGTTGGTAAAATACAGTAAAAAGTTCAACAAAATTTTTATATATCTAAAATTATTATAAATAGACTCCAATGAATTACATTGAACATATATAGCTATTATGAATATATTTTGACCTAAAATAAATTTAAATAAAATAAATAATTATTTATATAAAAATTTTGTTTTAAACTATTACTGTGGGTTTTTAACTATTAATCAAAAATTGAATGTTTTCAGAAAAATACCAAAAATTCCCCCTAACCTAATTTCGATATTCCGAATCCAAAAATGAAGTCCATTTTGAGATATAAAATTTATAAAATTTAAAAAAGTGGGTATTAATATTCATAACAGCTAGTATGATTGGTTGTGGTGTGTTAGAACTCGAAGTTACGTACAACACATGGTATTGTATTATTCAATGAGAAGCGTATTGTGGTAGCTTGGGGTGTTAAATTCTCTACTCCTTCAAATAATTTCCCCCTAGAAATTTCTAGAATGTTACTGTATAAAAAGAATCGGGTGGTTCTTTTTAATACGTTCCTTGGGTTTCCACGTTGCCTCTTTCATATTATGGTTTCTCTATAGATCTTTTACCAGAAAGGTCGTCCGGTTTCTCAACACTTGTTCTCTTGTATCAAGAACCTTGACATGATCTTTTCAAAAAGGAAAATCGGGTTCCAGCTCTAATTCCTCATAAGTGAGTACATGTATTGGGCGATGCATGTATTTTCACAATGGTGATATGTGGAACACACTGTGAACTTTGGAGATACATGGCCACATTGAAAACCGGTAAGATACAGCCCCAATTCATTCTAGAATTTCGAAAGATCTGATGTACATGGGACATAATTTTCCCTTCGTAACAAAATGTATAACACCCTTCCTTGGAGATACCTTCAAGAAAACTTGGTCTCCTACCTGAAATTTTAAATCCTTCCTTTGGTTATCGGAATAGATCTTCTACCTAATTTGAGTTTCTTCGATGTGGGTTTGGATTACCTTCACCTTTTCCAGCATTTCCTCAACATGTTCTGGAACTACAAGTTTTCTTTCACCAACATCATCCCAACAGTTTGGTGTGCGACATCTCTTTCCATATAACGCTTCATATGTTTCTATCTGAATACTTGAATGGAAACTATTGTTATAAGAAAATTTTACCAGAGGTAAATATTGATCCCACATACCTTGAAAGTCAAGTGATCATGATCTCAACATGTCTTCTAAGGTTTGAATAGTCCATTCTGATTGTCCATGAGTATTGGGGTGGTAGGCAATGCTCAAACAAAGTTCAGTATCCATGGATTTCTAAATATTTTTTCAGAATCTTGATGTAAAACGGGGATCAATGTAATGCCCTGACCCTAGTTACCCAGAGTCAGTGAATTATTACATAACATTGTCATGATCACAAGTAAATCATGTCTTGAAAGACCGATCAGTTCATTATTATTGGAAACAAGATTCAAACATAATTTCAACTTTACAACTTGAAAAGTAATACAAAATGATTTTATTCTATTAAAAAAATCCAAGCCTCCTAGATTATGCCTGCTAGTCACTCATAACTAACTTCTTCATATCCTGGGAAAATGAAACATAAGAAAGGGGTGAGCTCAAATGCTCAGTAAGGGTAAGAAATACACGGGAAGATACCATAAATATTAATCATGGTGAATAATTGAAACCAAATGCCTTTACAAATAATAAACATGAATACTATTATGGAAAGAATATGAGCTGAGTAAATAATTCCATAATAAAACATAATCATGGGTATTATACTAGTAGAATGACCACTTGAACTATCAATATTATTTTCATAATGAGGGAATGTATAATCCCATACATTCTGAAACATTTTTTTCAAGGGCTCGGCCGAGATGTCTAAAAATGATTAAGGCCTCGGCAAAACCCATATATCAAATTGGGAAAGGCCTGAGCCAATTCCACATCGAGTTGTCTCATGAGACCTACCGATGCATCGAGGAGCTATAGGGATCTCCACTCATCCCTTACTATGTACAATAAATTCCCCATATGGAAAGTTTGAAATATAACATAAAAATTCTTATTAAAATTAGCATAATAAATTTCAATCCTTTAACCATAAACCTTGAATGGTATAAAAATAGCACATCCACAGTCAACCATATCACAAAACCTTCAATACAATTTGGAAGTTTTCTATCATAATAAATAAACTTCAAATAAACTTAAAATCCCTAAAAGGATGTTGATATAGATGAAATCAAAACCTTTTTTATACAAATGTCTCTTTCTATTTTGAAATCATTTAAGAGTCACATAATTATAAATAAAACATTTATTTTAAAAATATTCTAATAAAATTATAAGGGAAGCTTCGATGATGTTATAACGGAGGAAAATAGCTGCACCCACTGTATAAGTTTTAAAAAAACATTCTTACCTTAATTTTGTGGAAAAGGTCATAAAGTACCTTGTTTGGAAAACAACAGAAAGATTCCTTTCAGAACATATAAGGTCGAATAAGGGAATAAATGACTTTAACTCATTGTCTTGTAAGTAGGAAAAATGTTTTGAAATGAATTTTTAAGAAGCTTAGATGTGGATCATAAGGAGGTCCTAGTAGATACTTACGTATAATCAACCTTGGATAATAACGATATTATATAATTAACTATTACCTTGTACTTTTCCTTGGTCGATGGTAGATTAACCTCCTCTTCTTCGGGTTAGTCCTTTTGATTTGATCAAAAGGGATCCTTAGGTTGGATTTATGACTAAAGGAAGGCCTCTAGGATGAAGGGATTACAGTTGAGAGGGTATTTGGGTAGGTTCTTTCCAAGCCAAATGGCTTTTAAGGTGTTAATTAGATAGAAGGGCAAGTTCCCTTTTATATGACGGGTGAGGGGAACCATAGGAAAAGCTAGAAATATTATATTATAATAAAATAATTTTCGGATTATAATGGCTCAAAAATTGATTATTTAAAGGATAAGGTGGGGATGGGTCGAAAACCACTCATCTAACAGGTTTTAGATAGGTTTGGGTCACTATATTAACATTATCTTTTAGATTTAACTCTTAGTTAAGTAGTTTGACATTTACCATGTCTCTTTGTATTTTTATATCATATGGTTAATAAACTTACTATATACTTCCAAGAGAACCCCAAGTGGTTCATTAATGATACACCTATTATTATATAATTATTTTGTCCTAACGTTATATTTTTATAAATATAATTTTAATTAATAATATAATATTTGTTTTAAAAACTCTTTTATGTCAATTTTGACACTATTTGGTATTTTGTTTTTGCTAGATTCAAAACAGCATTATTACTTCGAAAAACATACATATAAACAACCCAAATATTTTATATTAACCTAGAAAATTAGGTGAATTCATAAAAAGTCTCAAATTACATTTATTTTTATATGAATTATATCAATTATTTTAATATTTCATTAAATATTTAATTACTACATCATAATTATGTCATAAATAAATTAAATTATTTAATGTCTAAAAAATATAAATAATATACCATTATCTAGGAAATATTTTTGATTTCTAATGAATATTTATAGTCTAATTTATCTTATGTGTAACCCTATGTTGAAAATTTTTTAGTTATTAAACATTGATTTTAACTCTTTTAACACTTCTTTGAATTAGATAATAATAAGTGTCCTAATCTAATCGAAGTAGACCAAAAAGGTTCATATTTAATTCCTAAGGTTGTTTTTGGTTGAATTATAATTATCCAATAGAATTAGGACATGTGTTAGGGTAATAATAATATCACTTTTACCCTTAATTACCCAGTTTACTTGTAACAGTGGTAAATAAAAGTAAAAAGTTACTATTCACCAAAAATTATATTCAACTTATTGAACTAAATTTTAGTTAGTGATATCTATGATGTCTCTTGGATTTTTGAAATTCAACTCACAAAATAGGTAAAATTATGTTTTATGTAAATTTCCAAATGCTCCAAGGAGGTGGGTAAAAGACGGTAAAAAGTTCAATAAAATTTTTATATATCTAAAATTATTATAAACTGACTCCAATTAATTTCATTGAACTTATATAGGTATTAGGTATCTATTCTGACCTAAAATAAATTTAAATAAAATTAATTATTATTTAAATAAAATTTTGGTTTTAAACTATAACTTAGTGTTTTTCACTATTCATAAAAATTTAATGTTTTTAGAAAACTACCAAAAATTCACCCTAAGATAATTTTGATATTATGAATCCAAAAATGAAGTCCATTTTGAAAGATAAAATATATAAAATTTAAAAAAGGCAGTATTACTATTCATAACTGCAAGTTTGATTGGTTGTGGTGTGTTAGAACTCGGAGTTGCGTCTAACACACGATATTGTATTATTCAACGAGAACCGTAACGTGCAAGATAGGGGTGTCACATTTTCCCCTCTATCAAATAATTTCATCCACAAAATTTTTAGAGTATTAATGCGTAAAAAGACTCGGGTGGTTTTTCATCATAAGTTTCTCGGGTTCCCACGTTGCATCTTCCATCTTATGATTTCTCCATAGAACTTTTACCAGATGAGTGGTCTGGTTTCTCAACACTTGTTCTCTAGTATCAAGAACTTTTACAGGCTCTTCGCAATAAGATAGATCGGGTTCCAGTTATAATTACTCATAGGTGAGTACATGCGTTGTGTTAGGCATATATTTTCTCAATAGTGGTATGTGGAATACATCGTGAACATGGTAGGGACTTGGCGGAATTTCCGAATGGTAAGATACAACCCCAACTAGTTCTAGAATTTAGAAACGTCCAATGTACCTGAGACTCAATTTTCCCTTCTTACCGAAACGTATAACACCCTTCCATGGAGATACCTTCATGAAAACATAGTCTCCTACCTGAAATTCCAAATCCTTCCTTCGGTTATCAGCATAGCTCTTCTTCCTACTTTGAGCTGCTTTGATGTGGTTTTGGATTACCATCACATTTTCCATTGTTTCCTCCACAAGTTCTGGGCTTATGAGTTTTCTTTCACCAACATCATCCCAACAGGTTGGTGTGCAACATCTCTTTCTATATAATGCTTCATATGGTGCCATTTGAATACATTAATGGAAGCTATTATTATAAGAAAACTATACCATAGGTAAATATTGATCCCATATACCTTGAAAGTCAAGTGTGCATGATCTCAATAGGTCTTTTAAGGTTTGAATAGTTTGTTCAGATTTTCCATCAGTTTGTGGGTGGTAGGCAGTGCTCAAATGAAGTTCTGTATCCAGGGCTTTCTGAAGACTTTTCCAGAATCGTGATGTAAAATGTGGATCACGATTAGAAAAAATTTATAATATTTCTCCATAATGTCTTACAAATTAATTAATATATAGTCTTGATAAACATTCAAGTGATAAATCATCCCTTATAGAATGAAAATTTCCTGACTTGGTAAGACGATCAACAATGATCCATATTGCATCTTTCCTTCTAGGAGTCTTTGGTAGTCCCATGAAAAAGTTCATCGTAATATTATCCCATTTCCACTCAGGTATGGGAAGAGGTTGCATGACTCCTCTAGGGTGTTTCCTTCCAGTTTCCATTTGTTGAAAAACCATATATCCTGACACAAAATCAGCAATCTCTCTCTTCATGTTGTCCCACCAAAAATGTTCCTTCAAATCACAATACATTTTGGTGCTACCAGGATGTATAGAGTAATTAAAACTGTGATAATAACCCAATAATTACCTTTTTAGATCAAGTATATTGGGAACAGAATGTCTCTTCCCAAATTTCAAAATTTCATCTCCACACACAAAGTCACTCTATCTCCCATCATTCACAGTTGAAATCTTCTTTTGAAACTCTTCATCATTGGTCTGAGAACTCTTTATCCTTTCTACTAAATATGTTTTGGAAACAATTTGAAAAATTATTGATGTTTCACCATCCATGGTGATTCTCATATCCATCTTTACTAGATCCATGTATATAGGATCTTTTTCAACTCTAATCTTTTTCAAAACTCCATGATCCTTTCTACTCAAAGCATCTGCCACCTTATTTTCCGTCCCTGGGAGGTAGTGTATAGGGAAATCATAATCCTAGATTAGTTCAAGTCATCTCCTTTGCCTCATGTTGATTTCTTTCTATGAGAAAATATACTTCCAACTCTGTTGATTGGTATATATCTCACATTTTTTACCAAAGAGATTGTGTCTCCAAATCTTCAAAAAAAAGATTACAGCTTCATTCTCAAGATCATGAGTAGGATAGTTTTTCTCATGAATTTTTATCTATCGTGATGCATAGGCAATAACCACATAATTATGAATAAGGAAACAACCAATTCATTTCATTAAATCATCATGATAAATTACAAACCAATCATTACCTGATGGTAGAGTCAAAATAGGAACATTGACTAATCTTCTCTTCAATTATTCAAAAAATTATTCACACACTTTTGTCCAAATATATTTAACCCCTTTTCCTGTGAGCATTGCTAATGGGTTTTCCAACGAGGAAAAAATTTGGATGAAACATCGATAATAACCTCCTAAACCAAAAAAAACTATGTACCTCAGTTATACTTGTTGTTGCGGGCCATTCTTGAATTTCTCTTATCTTAGAAGGATCAATGGAGATTCCATCCTTATAGACAATATGGAAAAGAAAAGAAATCTCCTGAAGCCATAATTCACACTTTCTAAACTTCCCATATAATTAATGTCTTCTAAGAGTCTTTATAATAATGCGCATGTGATTTTCAAGATCTTTGTAGCTTTTGGAGTATACTATGATATCATCAATAAATACCACTAAAAAGTCATCAAGATATTCCTTGAAAACTCTATTCATTATTTCCATGAAGACAGAGGGTGCATTAGTCAATCCAAAAGGCATTACTGTAAATTCATAATGCCTATACCTGGTTCGAAATGCTATTTTCAGAAGGTCTTCCTTCTTCACACACAACTGATGATATCCATATCAGATTTCAATATTTGAAAATAATTGAGCTCCATGAAGTTGGTCAAATAAATCATCAATGCGAGGTAGGAGATACTTGTTCTTTATTGTTATAGCATTGATCTCCCTGTAGTCAATGCACAACCTCAAAGATGCATCTTTCTTCTTAACAAAAGGAAAAGGGGCTCCCCATGGATAAACACTAGGGAGAATAAATCCCTTATTACTCAATTCCTCTAGTTGTTTCTTTAGTTCCACTAATTCCGCGTTGGCCATTCTATAAGGGGAATTATATATGGGCCTTGATCCAGGAATTTAAATCAATGGAAAACTTAATTTCTCATTCTGGAGGATGTCCAGGTAAATCTTATGGAAACACATCAACATATTCTTTCACAATAGGTATATATTCTATTTGAACATTACTTTCCTTGCCCGCTATTATTTCATTCTCTTCCTCCCCAATAGTTGAATTTAGTTGAGCTACTGGAGGTGGATCTAGATAAGAATTAGGTCCTGATGATTCTACTCTAAAGATAAGGTGTTCTTTATTTTCATCATCAAAAATAGTAACCTTTTTCTTCTTAGAATAAATTTTTGCATCACGGTACGAAATCCATTCCATACCAAGGATTATATCATATTTAATCATGGGTATGATATGAGATCACCAGATAAAGAACATTTATATGCCCTAATGGGAACTGATTCACAAAGTATTATAGTAATGATACTTCCCTTAAGAGTTTTGAATGAGAACTCCCTTGTTAAATCAAATTGGAAATATCTAATTTTCTTAGAAAACTGGGAAGATGTGATATAATGTGATGATCCATAATCAAATAAAGCATTGTCTAAACTTGAGGAAACCATTAAATTACCTGCCACCACATCTTTTGAGGATTAAACCTCAGAAGTAGTGATTGCATAAGCTTCGCATTGATCCATTGACCTTTTCTGAGGTAAGTTTTCCTGGATCTTAGGAAATTTATTTGCATAATGTACCATCTACCTGCAATTTTATCATTGAACATTGGTAGTGTATTTCTTTACCATAAAATCACCAGCAAGATGGCCTTTATGTGCATATTTGTAGCATACTCCTTTTGGTTTTAGACAGACACCAGGGTGCTTACTTCCACAATTAACACAGGGTGGGAATTCAATTCCTCCCTTCTCCCCTGTTTCCTTATTTCCTTTCCTGTAGTGTTCAGAAGATCTCTTCTTCTCTTGATTTGATTTAATGTCATAAGACTTAGAGAATTCCTTTTCTTTCTTGATAGCACATGTGAAAATATCTTTGTATGATGAGACAGATTGTGATACTAACTCTCAACGAATAAATGGTTTTAACTCATCAAAGAAACGATCAATCTTACTTCTAGTTTTATGTATATAATCTGCAGCATGCGTCGGTAACCTTGTAAAATTTGCCTCATAATTTCCAAAATTATCATCCTCCTTTTCCCTCAGACTCAGAAATTGTCTTTCCATATCAGCTTAATGACTATGAGGAAATTATTTTTCTAAGAAAATTTCCTTAAACACCCTCTATTCGATATTTGATACTTCATCACCTTCCTTTTTGTTTTTGAATCAATGACCACCATTGATCAGCATCTCCAGTGAGGCAGAAAACATCCATGCCCACATTCTCCCTTTCGCTGGTCCCAGAGGCGTGGAATATTTTCCCTAAGGAATTTATCCAGTGCTCAACTACTGGTGGATTGTTAACCCCATTGAATGTTGGTGGTTATTTCCCCATTAAGTGATCTAACATTGATCCTCCATGCTGTGGATCAGGGTGCTCCATATGGGTAAGGTTATTATTCATAACTTGAGTGAGTTATCCCAGTATTGTGATTAGCTGATCAGCATCAGTTTCATCACCAGATCCACTATAATTATCTTGATTAGGAGGGAAATCCCAACATATAGCATGTGCATTGATACAATTTCCATTCCTTCTACTAGGGGACATTTTTAAACAACGGTATAAACTAGATTAGTTTCTGAATCGAAATACATAATTCCAAACTTGTAAAACACTTAACATAAATTGAACATTTTATGTATATAATCCATAATCATAAAAAAAGGTTTTTTAGGAAGTATATACTCATAAACCATTCATATTGGTTTGTAAAGAAAATCATAATTACCCTATGTATATCCCCTGGGAGATTCAAAACCAAGAGTGTAGCAAGGCCTGTTGTGGTGCATTAGTTCCCAATTGATTCTAGCTCAAAGCTGTGTTTTTGGGTTTTATCCCTAGGTACATCTGGTGCTAGAGCTGCCTCTACCTGCTCATATCCAAATAGGGATGTATTGCTTTGAAAACTCACAAAATCTCTACAAAACCAAAATTTTAGGAAGTTCATCTATACTAATCCTCAAATTCTATCTTAAGGATATGTTCTCTAATCAGAGTTTATCTAAATCTAGTTTCCAATTTTTGTACTAAACTTTTCCTGATACCAACTATAACACCTCAACCCTAGTTACCCATAGTTGGTGCATTATTACATAACATTGTCATGATCACAAGGAAATCATGTCTCGAAAGGCTGATCACTTCAGTATTATTGGAAACAAGATTAATACATAAGATGAACTTTACAACATGAAAAGAAATAAAAAATGAATTTATTCTATTAGAAACATCCAATCTTTTTAGATTATTCCTGCAAGTCACTCATAACTAACTTCTTCATATCCTGTTAAAATGAAAAATAAGAAAGGGGTGATCTCAAATGCTCAGTAAGGGTAAGAAATATAGTGGAAGATAACATAAATATTAAGCATGGTGAGTAATTGAAACCACGTGCCTTTACCAATAATAAACATTAATACTTTTATAGAAAGAATATGAGTTGAGTAAATAATGCCATAATAAAACATATTCATGGGTATTCTACTAGTCGAATAACCAAATGAACCATCAATATTATTTTCATAATGAGGGAATGCATAATGCCGGATAATCTAAAACATTTTGTTAAGGCCTCGTCCAAGACATCTAAAAATAATTAAGGCCTCATCCAAAACCATATATTAAATTGGGAATGGCCTCAGACAATTCCACGTCTGGTTGTCTCATGAGACATACTGATGCATCAAGGAGCTATAGTGGGATCCACCCATCGAATACTATGTCCAATTCATTTTTCATATGAAAAGGTTGAAATATAACATAAACATTCATATTCAAAATAGCATACGAAATATCAATACTTTAACCATAAACCATGGATGGTATAAAAATAACACATCCATAGTCAAACATATCACAAAAACATCAATACAATATGAAATTTTTGTATCATAAAAAATAAACTTGAATAAACATAAAATCCATCAAAGTATGTTGAAATAGATGAAATCAAAACCTTTTTATAGATAAATATCTCTTTCTATTTTGAAATCATTTAAGAGTCACATAAATATAAAGAAAACATTTATTTTGAAAATATTCTTATAATCGTGTAGGGGAACCTCCGACGATGTTATAACGGAGGAAAATAGTAGCACCTACTATATAAGTTTAAAAAACATTCTTACATTAATTTTTTCAAAAAGGTTATAAAGTGCCTTGTTTTGAAAATGACAGAAAGATTCCTTTCAGAACATATATGGTCAAATAAGGGTATAAAAGACTTTAACACATTGTCTAGTAAATAGTAAAAACGTTTTGAAATACATTTTTGAGAAGCATCGATGTGGATGATAAAGAGGTCACATTAGATACTTACGTAAAAACAACCTCGGATAATAAATATATTGCCTAATTAACCCTTACCTTGTACTTTTCCTTGGTCGAGGTTAGGTTAACCTCCTCTACTTCGGGTTCTTCCTTTTGATTTGATCAAAAGGGCTCCTTGGGTAGGATTTCTGACTAAAGTAAAAACTCTAGGATGAAGGGAGGACAGTTGAGAGTATATTTGGGTAGGGGTTGGCCGAGACAAATGGCTTTGAAGGTGTGAATTAGAGAGAAGGGGGAGTGCCCTTTTATAAGAGGGGTGAGGGGCACCGTAGGAAAAGCTAGAAATATTATTTTATAATAAAATCATTTTTGGTCTATAATGGCTATAAAATGGATTATTTAATGGATAAGGTGGGGATGGATCAAAAACCAATCAACCAATAGGTTTTAGAAAATTTTGGGTCACTATATTATCTTTATTTCTAGATTTAACTCATAGTTACATTGTTTGACATTTACCATGTCTCTTTGTAGTTTTTTATTATAGGGTTAATAAACATTCAACATACTTCTAATAGAACCCCAAGTGGTTCATTAATGATAAAAATATCATTATATAAGTCTTTTGACCTAACCTTATATTTTTAGGAATAGAATATTAATTAATAATATAATATTTGTTTTAAAAACTCTTTTATTCCAATTTTTACACTATTTGGTATTTTGTTTTTTCTCAATTCATAACATCATTATTACTTAAAAAAAATCATATAAATAACCCTAATATGTCATATTAACCTATATAATTATTTTAATTCATAAAAGGTCTCAAATTAAATTTATTTGGATATTTATAATATAACATATTTTAATATTTCATTAATTAGGTAATAACTGCATCATCATTGTTTCATAAATAAATTAAAGTATTTAATTTCTAAAAAATATAAATAAAATAAAATTATGTAAGAAATATTTTTACATTTCTAATGAATATTTATAATCGAATTTATCTTATGTATAACCCTATATTAAAATATTTTTGATATTAAACATTGATTTTAAGTCTTTTAACTCTTCTTTAAATTAAATAATAACAAATGTCCTAATGTAATCCAAGTGGACCAAAGATATTCATATTTTATTCCTAAGGTTGTTTTTGGTCAAATTATACTTATCCAATAGAATTAGGACAATTGTTAGGGTAATAATAATATCATTTTTACCCTTAATTACCCAATTTACTTTCAACCGTGGTAAATAATAGTAAAAAGTTATTATTCGCCAAAAATTATTTTCATCTTATTGAACCAAATTTTACTTACTTATATCAACTGTATCTCTCGGATTTTTGAAATTCAACTCACGTAAGTTGTAAAATTATGTTTTATGTAAATTTGCAAATGCTCCTAGGAGGTGGGTAAAAGACGGTAAAAAGTTCAATAAAATTTTAATATATCTAAAATTATTATAAACTCACTCCAATGAATTACATTAAACTTATATAGGTATTATGTATCTATTTTGACCTAAAATAAATTTAAATACAATAAATAATTTTTGAAATAAAAATTCGGTTTTAAACTATAACTTATTGTTTTCCACTATTAATCAAAAATTGAAAGTTTTCAGAAAAATACCAAAAATTCACCCTTAGAAAATT
Source organism: Viscum album (assembly GCA_963277665.1). NCBI lineage: Eukaryota > Viridiplantae > Streptophyta > Magnoliopsida > Santalales > Viscaceae > Viscum > Viscum album. Next base: position 1,123,409,429 of record OY728120.1, read on the forward strand.
TCGATATTACAAATCAAAAAATGAAGTCCATTTTGAAAGATAAAATTTATAAAATTTCACAAAGTAGGTAATACTATTCATAACGGCTAGTTTGATTGGTTGTGGTGTGTTAGAACTCGAAGTTGCGTACAACACACACTATTGTATTATTCAAAGAGAAGCATACCGTGGTAGCTTGGGGTGTTATAATAATGATCATAAAAAATCGATAGTGGTACTCCATGAAGACATAAAACATCCTTAATATATATTCTTGCTAAACATTCAAGTTGTAAATCTTCTCTGATAGCAAGAAAATGTGATGACTTGGTAAGACGATCAAAAATGACCCATGTTGCATTGTTCCTTCTTGGACTCTTTGGTATTCTCATGACAATGTCCATCGTAATATTATCTCATTTTCACTCATGTATGGGAAGATGTTTCATGATTCCTCTAGGATGTTGCCTTCTAGCTTTCTATTGTTGACAAACCATACATCTTGACCCAAAATCAACAACCTCCCTCTTTCTATTTTCCCACCAAAATTGTTCCATCAAATTTATATACATCTTGGTGCTACCAGGGTGTATAGAGAAATGGGAACTACTTGCATCATCCAAAAATTCCATTTTTAGATCAGGTATGTCGTGAACACAGAGTCTCTTCCCAAATTTCAAAATTCCATCTTCATACACAAAGTCACTCAATCTCCCATCATTCACAGCTTTAATCTTCTTTTTAAACTCTTCATAATTGTCCTGAGAACTCTTTATCCTTTCTAGTAAAGATGGTTTGGAAACAATTTCAGAAAGTATTGATGTTTCACCTTCCATGGTGATTCTCATATCTATATTTACTAGATCCAGGTATATATGATCCTTTTCACTCTCATCTTGATAAAAACTCCATGATCCTTTCTACTCAAATCATCCTCCACCTTATTTGCCTTCGTCGGGTGGTAGTGTATAGTGCAATCATAATCCTTGAGTAGTTCAAGCCATCTACTTTGCCTCATGTTGAGTTATTTCTATTAGAAAATATACTTCAAACTCTTTTGATCGGTATATATATCACATTTTTCACCATAGATATAGTTTCCCCAATTCTTCAAAGCAATGATGACAGCTACTAACTCAAGATCATTTGTAGGATAGTTTTGCTCATTAATTTTTAGTTGTCATGATGCATAGGAGATAAACCTATCACTCTATATAAGGACACATCCAAGTCCTTTCTTTGGGGAATCACTATAAAAAACAAACCCATCATACCCTAATTGTAGAGTCAATATAAGAGCATTGACTAATATTCTCTTCAATTATTCAAAACACTCTTTACACTCTTTTGTCCAAACAAATTTAAACCCTTTTCGTGTGGTCTCTGTTAATGGGTTAGCCAACTGGGAAAAATTCTGGATGGAACGCCGATAATAACCTACTAAACCTCATAAAACTACATACCTTAGTTATATATGTCGGTGCTAGCCATTCTTGGATTTATCTTGTAATAGAACGATCAATGGAGATTTCATCCTTAGAGATGATATGGCCAAGAAAATAAATCTCTTGCAGCCAGAATTCACACATTCTAAACTTCCCATATAATTCATCTATTCTAAGAGTCTTCAAGATAATGTTCAAGTGATTTTCATGATCTCCATAGATTTTCAAGTATACCAAGATATCATCAATAAATAACACTAAAAAGTCATCAAGATATTACTTGAAAACTCTATTCATTAGATCCATGAAGACAGAGGGTGCATTGTTCAATCCAAAAGGCATTACTGTAAACTCATAATTCCCACACCTGGTTTGAAATGCTTTTTTCATAATTTCTTCCTTCTTAACACAAAATTGAGGGTATCCAGATCGAAGGTAAACATTTTAAAGGTATTGAGATCCATTAATTTGATCGAATAAATAATAAATGTGAGGTAGGGGATACTTGTTCTTTATTGTTTTAGCATTGATCTCCCTGTAGTCAATTCATATCCTCATAAATTCATCTTTCTTCTTAACAAAAATGACTGGGGCTCCCCATAGAGAAACATGAGGGAGAATAAATCCCATTTTACTCAATTACTCTAGTTGTTTCTTTAATTCCACTAATTCCATAATGGCCATTATATAATGGGTCTTAGATACAGGCCTTGATATAGGAATTAAATCCATGGAAAACTCAATTTCTCATTCTGGAGGATGTCCAAGTAAATATTTTGGAAACACATCAACATATTCTTTCAAAATAGTTACATCCTCTATTTGAATATTCCATTCCTCACCCACCGTTATTTCATTATCTTTCACCCCAATAATTGAATTTAGTTGAGCTAATGGTGGTGGATCTAGATAAGAATTAGGTTGTAATGATTCTACTCTAAATATAAGGTTTTCTTTATCATCATCATCAAAAATAGCATCCTCCTTCTTACAATAATTTTTTGCATCATTGTTGGAAATCCAATCCATACCGAATATTATATCAAATTTAATCATTGTTATGACGATGAGATCAGTCGATAAAAAATATTTATATACCCTAATGGGAACTGATTCTCAAAACATTATTGCAATGATATTTACCTTAAGAGTTTTGACTGACAACTCCCTTGTTAAATTAAATTGGAAATATCTAATTTTCTTAGAAAACTGGGAAGATATGAAACAATGCGAGGATCCAGAATCAAATAACGCATTGTCTAAACTTGATAAAACCATTAAATTACCTTCCATAACATCTTTCAGAGCTTCAACATCAACAGTAGTGATACCATAAGCTTGGCCTTGATCCCTTGGCCTCTTCTGAGGTAAGTTCTCCTGACACTTAGGACATTCATTTTCATAATTCACCCCTTTTCTACAATTGTATCATTCAACATTGACAACCTCTTTCTTCCCATTGTTATCACGAGCTTGGTGGACTTTTTCACCATGCTTGTAGCAGACTCCCATTACCTTTAGGAAAGTGTCAGGGTGTTTCTTCCCACATTTACTACAGGATGGATATTCAACATTTCCCTTCTTCCCCTTATTTCGATTTCTAGATTGTTCAACAGATCTCTTCTTCTCTAGCTTTTCTTTAAAGTCATAAGACTTAGAGAATTACTTTTCTGTCTTGATAGCACATGAGATAATATATTCTTATGATGAGAAGGATGATGATACAAATTATCGATGGAGAAATGGATTTAAGCCATCAAAGAAATGGTCAATCATACTTATTGGGTTACGTGTATAATCTACAACATGCCTTTCTAACCTTGTAAAGTTAGCTTCATACTTTGAGACATTCTCATCCTCCATTTTCCTCAGACTTAGAAACTGTCTTTCTATATCCACTCGATGGTCATGAGGAAAGTATTTTTCTAAGAAAATTTCATTAAAATCCCTACATTACATATTTGATACTTTATCATCTTCCTTTGTGTTTTGAATCAATGAAAACCATTGATCAGCATCTCTAGTGAAGTGGTAGACTGCCATGACAACTTTTTCATTTTCTCTACTTCCCAAGGCATGGAATATTTTCTATAAGGAATTTATCCATTGCTCAGCTACTAATGGATTTCTACCCCCATTGAATGTTGGTGGTTGTTTCCTCATGAATTGGTCTAACATTGATCCTCCATGTTGTGGGTCAGGGTGCTTCATATGGGTAAGGTTATTATTCATAACCTGTGTGAGTTGTCCCAGTATGGTGATAAGCTGATCAACAGCAGTTGTATCACCAAATCCACTTTAATTATCTTGAGCAGGAGGGAAATCCCTACATGGAGTTCATGCATTTATACGGTTTCCATTCCAAAAACTAGGTTCTATTTCTAAACAATGACATACACTATATTAGTTTATGAATCACAATACATAAATCCAAACTTGTAAAACACTTAACATAAATTGAACAGTTTATGGATATAAACCATAAAAATAATTTCTTTGAGGATTTATATACCCATAAACCTTTAATAATGGTTTTTAAAGAAATTGAGAGTTATCCTAAACAAATCCCCCGAGAGTGTCGTAAACAAGAGTGCAGCAAGGCTCGTTGTCCTGCACCAATTCCCATTCGAGACTAGTTCAAAGCGGTGTTTTCAGGTTTTACCCCTAGGTACATCTGGTGCTAGAGCCGCCTCTACCTGCTTGTATCCATACAAGGATGTATTACTTGAAAAACTCACAAAATCTCTACAATGACAAAATTCTAGGATGTTCCTCTATACTAATTCTCAAATTCTATCTTAGGGCTATGTGCTCTAATCAGAGTTTATCTAAATCTAGTTTCCAATGTTTGTACTAAACTTCTTCTGATACCAACTGTAACGCCTCGACCCTAGTTACCCATAGTTGGATCATTATTACACAACATTGGCAGGATAAAATGGAAATCATGTCTCTAAAGACCGATCAGTTCAGTATTATTGGAAACAAGATTCATACACAAGTTCAAGTTTACAACTTGAAAGGAAATAAAAACGTCAATACAATATGGACGTTTTGTATCAAAATAAATCAACTTCAAATATACATAAAATCAATCAATGAATGTTGAAATAGATGAAATTAAACCTTTTTTTAGAGAAATATCTCTTTCTATTTTGAAATCATTTAAGAGTCATATAATTATAATGAAAACATTTATTTTTAAAATGTTCTTAAAAGCTTGTAAGGGAAGCTTTGACAATTATATAATGGCGGAAAATTGATGAACCCATCATATAAGTTTAAAAAACATTCTTACCTTAATTTTTCCAAAAAGGTTATAAAGTACCTTGTTTGGAAAATGATGGAAAGATTCCTTTCGGAACATATAAGTTTAAATAAGGGTATAAGTGACTTTAACCCATTGTCTTGTAAATAGTAAAAATGTTTTTAAATACACTTTTAAGAAGCATAGATGTGGATTATAAAGATTTTCCCATAGATACTTATGTAAAAACAACCTCATATTACAATGATGTTGTATAATTAACCCTTACCTTGTACTTTTCCTTGGTCGAGGGCAGGTTAACCTCCTCTTCTTCGGATTCTTCCTTTTGATTTAATCAAACGTGCTCCATATATTGGCTTTATAACTAAATGAAGGCCTCTATGATGAAGGGATTATAGTTGATAGGGTATTTGGGTAGGGTTTGTCCAAGCTAAATGGATTTGAAGGTGTGAATTATAGAGAAGGGGGAGTGGCCTTTTATAAGAGGGTGAGGGGCACCTTAGGAATAGCTTGAAATATTATTTTATAATAAAATCATTTTCGGTTTATAATGGCTCCAAAATGGATTATTTAATGTCCATGGTGGGGATGGGTCGAAAACCACTCAACCATTAGGTTTTAGATAGGATTGGGTCACTATATTAACTTTATCTTTTAGATTTAACCCTTAGTTAAATAGTTTGACATTTACCATGTCTCTTTTTATTTTTATATTATATGGTTAATAAAATTACTATATAATTCCAAAAGAACCCCAAGTGGTTCATTAATGATACACCTATCATTATATAAGTCTTTTGGTCTATCTTTAGATTTTTAGGAAAAGAATATGAATTAATAATATAATATTTATTTTAAAAACTATTTTATGTCAATTTTGACACTATTTGGTATTTTGTTTTTCGTAAATTCATAACAGCATTATTACATAAAAAAATTCAAATACCAAACCCTAATATATAATATTAACCTATAAAATTAGTGTAATTCATAAAAAATTCTCAAATCACATTTATTTGGATATTTATTATATCAATTACTTTAATATTTCCTTAATTAGGTAATTACTACATCATCATTGTGTCACAAGTAAATTAAATTATTTAATTTCTAAAGACTATAAATAAAATATCATTATGTAGGAAATATTTTTATCTTTCTAATGAATATTTATAGTCGAATTTATATAATGTGTAACCTTATATTAAAAATGGTTTCGTTATTAAACATTGAATTTAACACTTTTAACTCATCATTGAATTAAATAATAATTATTGTCCTAATCTAATCCAAGTGTTCCAAAAAGGATCATATTTTATTCATAAGGATATATTTGGTCGAATTATACTTATGAAATAGAATTAGGACAAGTTTTAGGGTAATAATAATATCATTTTTACCCTTAATTACCCTTTTTACTTTTAACCATGGTAAATAAAAGTAAAAAGTTACTATTCACCAAAGATTATTTTCATCTTATTGAACCACATTTTACTTACATATATCAAAATTATCTCTTATATTTTTGAAATTTAACTCACAGAAGCGGTAAAATTAAGTTTTATGTAAATTTGAAAATGCACCTAGGAGGTGGGTAAAAGACGGTAAAAAATTCAATAAAATTTTTATATATCTAAAATTGTTATAAACTGACTCCAATGAATTACATTGAACATATATAGGTATTATGTATCTATTTTGACCTAAATTAAATTTAAATAAAAAAATAATTATTTAAATAAAAATTTTGTTTTAAACTATAACTCAGTGTTTTTCAATATTCATAAAAAATTGAGTGTTTTTAGAAAAATACCAAAAATTCACCCTAAGCTAATTTCGAAATTCCGAATCCAAAAATGAATTCCATTTTGAATGATAAAATTTATAAAATTTCAAAACGTGGGTAGTACTATTTATAACAGCTAGTTTGATTGGTTGGGGTGTGTTAGAACTCGAAGTTACGTACAACACATGCTATTGTATTATTCAAAGAGAAGTGTACCATGGAAACTTGGGGTGTTACAATCACGGTCAAAAACAATCGATAGTGGTACTCCATGAAGTCTTACAACTTCATTAACATATATTCTTGCTAAACGTTCAAGTGGTAAATCTCCTCTTATAGAAGGAAAATGTGCTGACATGGTAAGACGATCAACAATGAACCATATTGCATCTTTCCTTCTAGGATTCTTTGGTAGTCCCTTGAAAAAGTCCATCGCAATATTATCACATTTCAACTCAGGTATGGAAAGAGGATTCATGACTCCTCCAGGCTATTGCCTTCCCTCTTTCACTTGTTGACAAACCATACATCTTGAAACAGAATCAGCAATTTCCCACTTCATGTTGTCCCACAAAAAATGTTCCTTCAAATATATATACTTCTTGGTACTACCATGGTGTATAGAGGAATTGGAACTATGAGCATCATCCAAAAATTCCCTTTTTAGATCACGTATATCGGTAACACAAAGTCTCTTCCCAAATTTCAAAATTCCATATCCATACACAAAGTCCCTCAATCTCCCATCATTCATAGCTTTAATATTCTATTGAAACTCTTCATCATCAGTCTGAGAAATCTTTATCCTTTCTAGTAAATATAGTTTGGAAACCATTTGAAAAATTATTTATTTTTCACCTTCCATGGTGATTCCCATGCCCATATTTACTATATCCATGTATATAGGGTCCTTTTCAACTCTCATCTTGTCCAAAACTCCATGATCTTTTCTACTCATAGCATCTGCCACCTAATTTTCCTTCCCCATGTGGTAGTTTATTGTGCAATAATAATCCCTGAGTATCTCAATCCATCTTCTTTGCCTCATGTTGTGTTATTTCTGTGAGAAAATATACTTCAAACTCTTATGATTGTTATATATCTCACATTTTTTCACAATAGAGATAATGTCTCCAAATATTCAAAGAAAATATTACAATTTTTAACTCTAGATCAAGAGTAGTATAGTTTTTCTCATGAAGTTTTAGCTATCGTGATCCAAAGGAAATGACCCTATCATTCTGCATAAGGACACAACTAAGTCCTTTCTTTGATGCATCACTATAAATAACAAACCCATCATTCCCCAATGGTAGAGTCAGTGGTAGATCATTGACAAATATTATCTTAAATTCTTTAAAACATTATACAAACTCTTTTTTCCAAACAAATTTATCCCCTTTTCGTTTGAGCTTTGTTAATGGGTTAGCCAACCGGGAAAAATTCTAGACGAAACGTCGATAATAACCTGCTAAACCAATAAAACTACGTACCTCAGCTATACTTTTTGGTGCTATCCATTCTTGGATTGCACTTATCTTAGAAGGATCAATGGAGATTCTATCCTTAGAGATTATATGGCCAAGAAAAGAAATCTCTTAAAGCCATAATTCACACATGAAAGATGTCCCATATAATTCAGGTCTTCTAAGAGTATTTAGGATAATGTGCAAGTGATTTTCATGATCGTTGTAACTTTTGGAGTATACTAAGATATCATCAATAAATAACAATACAAAGTCATCAAGATATTCCATGAAAACTATATTCACTAGATCCATGAAGATAGAGGGTTCCTTAGTCAATCCAAAAGGCATTACTGTAAACTCTTAATGTTCATACCTCGTTCGAAATACTATTTTCAGAATGTCTTCCTTCTTCACACACAACTGATGATATCTAGATCGAAGGTCAATCTTTGAAAATTATTGAGCTCCATGAAGTTGGTCGAATAAATCATCAATGTGAGGTAGGGGATACATGTTCTTTATTGTTATAGCATTGATCTCCAGGTAGTCAATGCACTACCTCATAGATCCATATTTCTTCTTAACAAAAAGGATAGGGGCACCCCATGAAGAAACACTAGGGAGAATAAATCCCTTATTACTCAATTATTGTAGTTGTTTATTTAGTTCCACTAATTCCACAGTGTCCATTCAATAAGGGGTCTTCGATATAGGCCTTGTTCCAGGAATTAAATCTATGGAAACTCAATTTCTCATTCTAGAGGATGTCCAGGTAAATCTTCTGGAAACCAATCAACATATTATTTCACAATAGGTACATCCTCTATTTGAAAATTCCATTCCTCACCCATGGTTATTTCATTATCTTCCTCCCTAATAATTGAATTTAGTTGAGCTACTAGGGGTGGATCTAGATAAGAATTAGGTGGTAAGGATTCTTCCCTAAAGATAATGTGTTATTTATCATCGTCTTCAAAAATAGTAACCTCTTTCTTCTTAAAATAGATTTTTACAACATGGTCTGAAAACCAATCCATATCGAGGATTATATCAAATTCAGTCATGGGTATGACGATGAGATCAGCAGATAAAAAAAATTTATTTTTCCTAATGGGAACTGATTCACAAAACGTTTTTGAAAAGATACTTCCCTTAGTAGTTTTGACTGACAACTCCCTTGTTAAATCAAATTGGAAATATCTAATTTTCTCTGCAAACTGGGAAGATATGAAACAATTCGATGATCCTGAATCAAAAAAAAAAAGCATTGGCTAAACTTGAGGAAACCATTAAAATACCTTCCACTACGTCTTTAGGAGCTTTAACCTTAGTAGTAGTGATAACATTAGCTTGGCCTAGATCCCTTGGCCTCTTCTGAGGTAAGTTCCCCTGACGCATAGGACATTCATTTTCATAATTCCCCCTTTCTCTACAATTGTAGCATTCAACATCGATAACCTCTTTCTTCCCCTTGCAATCTCGAGCTTGTTGGTATTTTTCACCACTATTGTAACAGACTCACATTCCCTTCTGGCAAGTGCCAAGGTATTTATTCCCACATTTACTACTTGATGGATATTCAACTTTTCCCTTCTTCCCCTTATTTCAATTTCCAGAGTGTTTAGAAAATATCTTCTTCTCCTTCTTTGCTTTAAAGTCAAAAGAAATAGATAATCTCTTTTCTTTATTGATAGCACACGAGACAATATCTTCTTATGATGAGAAGGATTGTGATATTAATGCTCCATGGAGAAATGGTTTTATGCCATCAAATAAATGTTCAATATTACTTCTTGGGTTATGTATATAATCTACAACATTCCTTGGTAACCATGTAATGTTAGCTTCATACTTTGTGACATTCCCGTCCTCCTTTTGCCTCAGACTCAGAAACTTTCTTTCCATATTCGCTCGATGGTCATGAGGAAAGTATTTTTCTAATGAAATTTCTTTAAACTCCCTCCATTAAATATTTGATACTTCATCATCTTCCTTTTTGTTTTGAATCAATGACCACCATTGATCAGCATCTCCAGTGAGGCGGTAGACTGCCATGAAAACTTTTTCCCTTTCTCTACTCCCCAAGGCGTGGAATCTTTTCTCAAAAGAATTTATCCATTACTCGGCTACTAATGGATTTTTACCCCCATTGAATGTTAGTGGTTGTTTCCTTATGAAGCGGTCTAACATTGATCATCCACATTGTGGATCAGGGTTCTCCATAGGGATAAGGTTATTATTCATAACCTATGTGAGTTGTCCTGGTATGGTGATAAGATGATCAACACCAGTTTTATCACCAACTCCACTATAATTATCTTGAGCAGGAGGAAAATATCTACATGGAGTGTGTGCATTGATACGGTTTCCCTTCCTTCCACTATGCGCCATTTCTAAACAATGGCATATACTATATTAGTTTATGAATCACAATACATAAATCCAAACATGTAAAACACTAAACATAAATTGAATAGTTTATGGATATAATCCATAAAAATATATTCTTTAAGGAATTATATACTCATAAACCTTTCACAATGGTTTATAAAGATAATGAGAATTATCCTAAGCATATCCCCTGGGAGTGTCGTAACCAAGAGTGTAGAAAGGCCCATTGTCATGCACGAGTTCCTACTAGAATCTAGCTCAAAGTGGTGTTTTCCGGTATTACACCTAGGTACATCTTTTCCAGAGCCCCCTCTACCTACTCATATCTAGATAGGGATGTATTGCTTGGAAAACTCACAAAATCTAAACAATACCAAAATTCTAGGAAGTTCTTATATAATAATCCTCAAAGTCTATCATAGGGATATGTGCTCTAATCAGAGTTTATCTAAATCTAGTTTGCAAGGTTTCTCCTAAACTTCCTATGATACCAACTGTAACGTCTCGGCCCTACTTACCCAGATTCGGTGCATTATTACATAACATTTGCATGATCACAAGGAAATCATGTCTCAAAAGACCGATCAGTTGAGTATTATTCGAAACAGTATTAATACATAAGTTCAAATATACAATTTGAAAAGAAATACAACAAGAATTTATTCCATTAGAAAAATACAATCCTCCTAGATTATGCATGTAAGTCACTCATAAATAACATCTTCATATCCTGGGAAAATGAAACATAAAGAAGGGGTGAGATCAAACACTCAGTAAGGATAAGAAATATAGCAGAAGATAACATAAATATTAATAATGGTGAATAATTGAAACCACATTACTTTACTAATAATAAACATGAATACTTTTATGATATGAATATGAGATGACTAAATAATGCCATAATAATACAAAATTGTGGTTATTATACTAGTCGAATGACCACATAAACCATCAATATTATTTTCATAATGAGGTAATGTATAATGTCCGACATTCTGAAACATTTTTCCAAGTCCTCGACCAAGACGTCTAAAAATGATTAAGGCCTCGGCCAAAACCATATATCAAATTGGGAAAGGCCTTGAAAAATTCCACGTCTAGTTGTCTCATGAGACCTACTGATACATCGAGGAGATATAGTGGGCTCCACTCGTCACTTACTAAGTCCAATACATTCCTCATATGAAAAGGTTGAAATATAACATAAACACTCATATTAAAACTAGAATACGAAATGTCATTAATTTAACCATAACCCATGAATTGTATAAAAATAGCACATCTACATTCAAACATATCACAAAACCTTAAATACAATATGGTAGTTTTTTATCATAATAAATCAACTTCAAATAAACATAAAATCCATCAAAGGATATTGACATAGATGAAATCAAAACATTTTTTAGATAAATATCACTTTCTATTTTGAAATTATTGAAGAGTCACATAATTATAAAGAAAACATCTATTTTGAAAATATTCTTATAAGATTGTATGGGAATCTTCGACGATTTTATAACAGTGGAAAATAGTCGTTCCCGCCGTATAAGTTAAAAAAACATTCTTACCTTAAATTTATCAAAAATGTCAAAAAGTACCTTTTTTGGAAAATGACGGGAAGATTCCATTTAAAAAAATATAAGGTCAAATAAGGGTACAAATTAATTTGACCCGTTATCTAGTAAATAGTAAATTTTTTTTGAAATACATTTTTAAGAATCATGGATGTGGATGATAAAGAGATCCCAGTAGATACTTACATAAAAACAACCTCGGATAATAAAGAAATTGTTGAATTAACCCTTACCTTGTACTTTTACTTAGTATAAGGTAGGTTAACCTCCTTTATAATGGTGAAATAATTTTTATTAAATTATAAAAGAATCATATACATTAATATCATATCTTATATGATCTTTTAATATTTCTTTGTTAATAATATCTTAGTATTATCATCATTTCGGGTGTTAACTTATTTGTTTTCCTTTATATGATTTGTTACATAAGTAATGTTTGATATGGATAGGATGTATCTTATTCATATTCATAATGATATTAAGACTTTAAACATTATTTTTAATCATCTAATTAGAATTAGTCTAGAATGGATACGATGGAGAAATAAATCTTATCGCGTTCGTGGAGACGGTAATCTGTACGTACGCACGAGTGACAATATCATTTTTTTTATATTAAAATAATATATAATTTGATTGTATATCATATACACAGAATCATTATCATGTTATATTTATAATTTACATCAATTACACATCATTATTATACCCATCCAAATAATAATGTATTGAATAAAAATTACACCACGACGTGGAGACGGTAAGCCATACGTATGCATGTATGGTGACATGTCATTAAAAATATGGATAGAATAATTAATATGGTTGTACCATATTTATAATAACATCAATGTATATAGAAGATACTGGAGTTATTTTTTTTAAAATTGAAACAACAAAGAACGATTTAGTGGAAGAAGAAAGGAACTTGTAAGAGGTGATGAAATATTTTACCTCTTCTTCAGGTTCGTCCTTTTAATTTGATCAAAAAGGAACCGTAGGTTGGCTTTTTGACTAAATGATGGATATAGGATGAATGGAGGAAATTTTAGAGGATATTTTGGTAGGTTTTGGATGAGCCAAATGTATTTTAAGGTGTGAAATAAGGAGTAGGGGTGCCCTTTTATAAGAGGGTGAGGGGCTCCTTAGGAAAAGCTAGAAATATTATTTTATAACAAAATAATTTTCAGTTTATAATGGATTAAAAATGAATTATGTAAAATTTAAGGTGGTTATGGGTTGAAAACCACTCACCCAATTAGATTTTGACAGGTTTGGGTCACTATGTAAACCTTATCTTTTAGATTTAACTCTTAGTTAAATAGTTTGACATTTACCATGTCTCTTTGTATTTTTAAATAATATGGTTAATAAAATTACTATAAACCTCCAAGAGAACCCCAATTGGTTCATTAATGATATACTTATCATTATATATGTCTTTTCGACGAACCTTATATTTTTAAAAATAGAATATCAATTAATAATATAATATTCGTTTTAAAAACTCTTTTAGGTCAATTTTGACACTATTTGGTATTTTGTTTTTTCTAAATTTATAACAGTATTATTACTTCGAAAAAAATTCATATAACCAATAAAAAATGTCATATTAACCTATAAAATTAGTGGAATTCATAAAAAGTCTCAAATTTCATTTATTTGGATATTTATAATATCAATTATTTTAATATTTCATTAATTAGGTAATTAATACATCATCATTGTGTTATAGATAAATTAAATTATTTAATGTATAAAAAATATAAATAAAATATTATTACTTATAAAATATTTTTATATTTCTACTGAATATTTATAGTCTATTTTATCTTATGTGTGACCCTATAATAAAAATGGTTTAGTTATTAAACATTGAATTTAATAGTTTTAACTCTTCCTTGAATTAAATAATAATAAATGTCCTAATATAATAAAAGTGGTCCAAAGAGGATCATATTTTTTATGAGGTTTTTTTGGTCGAATTAAACTTATCCAATAAAATTATGACATTTTTAGGGTAATAATAATATTTATTTTACCCTTAATTACCCTATTTACTTTTAACCGTGGTAAATAAAAGTAAAAAGTTATTATTCCCTAGAAAATATTTTCATCTTAATGAACCACATTTTACATACTGATATCAACTATGTCTCTCAGATTTTTGAATGTCAACTCATAGAAATGGTAAAATTAATTTTCATGTAAATTTTCAAATGCTCCTTGTAGGTGGGTAAAACACGGTAAAAAGTTCAATAAAGTTTTTGTATATCTAAAATTAGTATAAACTAACTCCAATGAAATAAATTGAACTTATATAGGTATTATTAATCTATTTTAACCTAAAAAATTTAAATAAAATAAATAATTATTTAAATAAAAATTCTGATTTAAACTGTAACTTAGTGTTTTTCACTATTCATCAAAAATTGAATGTTTTCAGAAAAATACCAAAAATTCACCCTAAGATATTTTCGATATTCTAAATCCTAAATTGTAGTCTATTTTGAATGATAAAATTTATAAAATTTCAAAAAGTGGGAATTACTATTCATAACGGCTAGTTTGATTGGTTATGGTGTGTTAGAACTCGATGTTGTGTACAAGACATGCTATTGTATTATTCAAAGAGAAGTGTACCGTCAAATCTTAGGGTGTTACAACATAGATATAATGATAAAAAAATAGTTTTTTAGTAATTATTATGAATATAATGAAGTGGAAATAAACAAGGCTTAATGTGGGATCTAATCTAGAGTTACCTTTACATCACCCCTCGAGTAAAAGAATGATTTAGAGCGATGCTACTAAGAAGGAAGAAATTTATTTTTCATGTGGAAATAAAGGCTAAAATAGAATAATTGTATCTCTATGAAACAATTAGGGGATTCTTTACTAACATTCATTATTAAATATAAAAATTCAATTTATATTGATTTGGTATTAAAAGCAGCTCTTGGATCACAAATTGTTATCTAAATATTGAAACCAAGTAGATTTTTTAGGAATTAAAAATGTGAGGTGAATCATAGAGATGAAAATGGATAGATACTATTATCATAATAAATATGAAACCATTATATCACATAGTTTTCTGAGATAATTTTAGTTTTTATAATTCTTAAAATCTTCCCAATGTACCAATAACATTATTTATATCTCATGATTAAATTTGTATTGATTTAATTTCATGTTTGGAAATAAGAATTTTTTTTTATAAAGATATAGTAGATTATATTATGAAACATTATAATAATTGTATTTACATACTATCATTTTAAAATCATTTCCTATAATTGATAATAGATAAAGTACTAATGTCTAGCATTACACCTAGTTTTAGCAACAACAACTTGGTCATGTACAACAAAAACATTTGAGTAGATTATATAAATAAGGGTACTTAGATTATTTTGATTTGAAACCCTTAGATATATGTTATTCTAGTTTATAAGGTAAATTTACTACAGAATATTTTAGTTGAAAATGTGAAATATTCATAATGATTCTATAATTTGATAACTCCTATATTTGTAGACCATTTGTAATAGAGGAAAGAGGGGGATTTTCTTACTTTATTACATTCAGTAATGATTTTAGTAGTTATCAATATATCTATATGATTTGGTGTAACAATGATTCCTTCAAAATATTTAACAAATACCAAAATTATGTAGAGAGTATTCTTGGTAAAAAGATAAAGAAACTTCTATAAGACAGAGGTGGAGAATATCTTAACCAAAAACTCAATGATTGTAAAAGACTAATGTGAATGTTTTCTCTACTCATTCCTCCAAATAAAACATTGTGGAATGGATATAATTAAAGTGGGAGTCACATCTAGTTATATGTGGTCATATTTATGATGGGCCATATAAAGTTTCCATTATCATTTTTGTGACATGCATCATAATGAGAGGAATATACACTAAACCTATAGTGACATGAGTTTTCCCAAATGGAAGACAAAGATCATTTTTTGTTGCGTAGCCCAAAAACATCATGACTGGTAAAATGTTAACTTCCCATAAATAATAACCTCATAATATCACTTGATGGTTATGTTTTTCTCAAGATGATATGTTGACCTTTCAGCTATAATTTGATGAGATCCAGAACTAATTGAATTTTTCTCCGTCATTTATTATGTATTAAATTAATATAATTACCTTCCATCATGTTTGAATATAGACATATCATAAATCTATATTTTAATGAAAATTAAAAGTTTATGGATATGTCTAGGATGGAAATGTTTACCTTGGTGAGGTACAATCTCTGTATGGGGTTTTGGTCGTAGATCTTAGGTCAGGCCTTTATGGGATATTTTTTATTTTGTTTCTGATTTTAATTATTTTTACATAAATTATAAAATATCCCCCCTGACACATTAGAGTAAAAATCCATCCACCCCACTGACATTAAGGATATTTAATGTATAAGAGGGTGAATTTTATAATCTCATCCCTTGGAAGAATATCGGGTTCACGAATCGAGAGTCAGCAATAATGGATCATGGATTTTCGTTCTGTAATACTTGAAGATTCGATGACTCACTAAAAGCTAGGATTTTGATATTTCTTTCATTGAATCTATTGTTGCATCATGTTTTTTATTTTTATTTCAATACCTACATGTAATATTAATGATAATGTAGGAGGATATTATGACGGAAGGGGAAGATCTAGATTGTTTGAAAATCCCACCATCTAAAATTCCCAATCACAAACTTTTAGTGACTGAGCACTCACTTTGTAGTTTTTCAATGATTTTAGGATATGATATTGATACTCACACTCTATTTTCGTTATATACAAATGTAATAAATTTAATTGAGTGCACAACTCAATGTTTGGTAATCTATAAACCTAGACACCCCCTGTAATATATATTCCATGTAGTTATATAGTCCATGGGGATCAACACAACATAGTTGAGCTATAGTACAAGACATGGTAAGAACATTGGTTCCCACATTATGTAGCTGATAATAATGGTGTGTAGTATGAGATAACATGACTCAGAGCCCCATGTGGTATCACAAATCTTATACACTAAAAGGAACACTAGGAATTGTTAGCTAACATGGAAAGATGGTGCTTGTACATTCTCAGATAGAGGCTTTAGGCATATACCCCTTGTATACTCTAGAAAACACTATGTACCATTCCCCATGGTTTAATTTTACATTTTTTCTCACTAAGGTGTAAAATTTGTACAATTCAATAGTATATTTTTATTAATTTTCTACAGATATTGTGATGATGGGGAATTCATTTCTCTCAAACTCCATGGGTGTGATAATTTAGGGATGTTAAAAAATCTTAGTAATAAGTAAATAATGATTAAATATAGGTGATTAATTAAATAAAGTATGTATATGGTATAACCGTTTTATATAATTCAAATTAAGTGGTGAAGGAATAAAATTTTTATTTCAGATTTTAGAACTCTTTGGGGGTTGTTGATTGTGGTTCATTTAAAATAAAATGAATATTCCTAGAAATAGGAGTTTCAGTTATCCTTTAGTGATTCCTTCATCAAATTAGGGCATTATAAAGGGTCATATTATTTTATGTTGAACTTAAGGAGAATACATCCTTCCATAACATCCTAGAGATAGAGTTGGTGTATTTGATTTATAAACTAGGATTATGAGTCAATTATTCAATCTAATTATACAATGGTAATCAATGGTAGAATATATTGTAGAATATGGATATCATCTCCTATATGTACCACCCTATGAGTGTTAAATGGGGTTATAGAGAAACATTTTTATATAATAATCGGTCCCCCCTTTCAAGGAATCCTAAAAACAAATGACCATAAGGAAATATCAATAAATACTTGGTTTTAGTTACTCCATCGATTTTAGTAACATTTTTGAGGTGTGGCTTATCTAATAAACTGATGGAGTCAGTACTCCCTAAAGGGATAGAGTGTGTAGTTAAAAAATATTGAATATATTATTATAGATCAGTTCAAGGATTTGGATATCCTTTACATGGAAGCATTTGGTACCTCAATCACTCTTGTCCCCAGCGATCCATTAGGTTCTCCTTAGGGTTGGAAACCCCCTTAGTATATTTATACGTACCGACATGGTTCGAGAACCCATTACAAATTTGGATTGATGATATGATGGTTTTGTTACTTTCAAAACATGAACAACTTGGATTCTAGGGGTTTTTGGAGAATAAGGTGCTCTAGTTTTTCCTTATATATGCTTATTTTGTGCATCTGTTTTGAGTCAGTAGAGATTCATATTACTTTTGGTTGTTTTCCAAACTTAATGTGTTCCATGACCTGAAGACATCACTCATATACCTTTAATGGTTTATTTATTGATTCTTATTTTCCATATATGTTTTTTAAATATTATATGTATTATTTTTGGATTTTGGTGCTGATACGGAATGAAATTTTGAGGCCTGATGTTCCCGATATAAATTTATGTAATATATGATATATTTTAATTAGCATGAAAGCAGAAATTTCTTGAAAAATTAGATTAAATTATAAATGGGTTCCTGTAACAGAAATATGGGGGCACCGATGAACGCATGATGTAATGTTTAGCCTAGGAATGACTTAACATTATTTAGCAAGGTTTATTTTTGGAAAATTCATCAGGGGTGGGGAAATGAATAATATAATTAAAATAAAGTATTCTATTCCACTTTTCTAATGTAGCGGTCTAATCATAATTAAATATAAGATTATGGGAAATCCTAGGATTGTTCTCATGGCCCTGCGGACACTGAAGTACCATTAGAGAGAGATCTGTAGAATCCACTTAGATAAATGACGGCATATCCCAGATCGACGATCGGCGCACCTCAATTTTGAAATATATCACTAACGAATGAAATAAATATTCATTCATCATCAGTGGTTAATAAAAATTGGGGTAGTGTATGTGGTTTAAATTTTATAATTCCTCACTTTTTATTTCTATGATTAATTTGAATCAATCGATGAATGGATTGATTCATACATCATACATATTGTGGTGTGGGATTATTTTTGTTCGATTTTCAATCGATGAATGGATTGATAAATCAGTCATTGTGCACCTATTCCTTTGTGCAAGGATCTTAAATCATAGATCTGGAATTTTCACAGCACAATGGAGGTGCAGATATTGAGACAAAGTAATTATAAAGAATATGATTCCTAATTTTTTGTTCTTATTCATTCATCTATGGACAATGAAGAACGATGAACGGTCACATTTTCTAAGTAGATTGAAGGCTTGAGACTCTTTGATTCAAAGTTGGAATGACTCATTGAGGACCGATATACAGTTTTGTGGGAAGGTGATGGTAAAATTGGAGGATAGTGGATTGGTCAATGTTTGTGGATGAAGAACCATGTCTTCAATAAAATCTCATAGAACACAGCATGTAAACAAGATCTATACACCATGTGGGGCCCCTTGCAGTAGCCAATTTTTCTGAAAGAAAGTTAAGGATCACAAAACATGTGACCCTGTCACACGGTTTGTGGCATATCCTTGGTAACTCAGTGTGTATCCTGGAAATTACATGGACATGAGGTGGAGAACATTGGTTTGTTATAAGTCATGTCCTCCCCCAAATGAAAAAGGCTAGACCAGGTATAAGGGAGAAGTTGTGTACTATTATATAGGTATTTGTAAATGGGCGGGAGCAATGTACTGATACATGGGTAGATTACACAGGTAGTCTACACAATATGTAGTTCTACATGGACATGGTTTAAATGATGTGGGCCAATTATACGTGCATATCCTAGGGCCAAGGGACATGCCATTTAGCCCTTCTACTTGCTATTTACTCTTTCTTACATGGCTTAGTTATTTTTTCCTCTATTTTTTGGACATGTATTGTTAGGGTTTCTTCCCATATCCTTTCCTTGAAGGTCAATAAAAATTATTTACTATTCCAAGGAAAATGATACCTTCTATAGTACTTCCTAGATAGAGTTATTGGAATCTCCACCCCCCCCCCCCCCCCCACCATGAGAGGCCTGGAGTGGGATCCTCTTTTCATTTTCGTTCCATACATACATTCATGGATGAAAATGTGACCAATCTTGTAAACTGTTAATCCTCTACCTAGTGGGTTAATCTAGATTGATTTGTTTGTATCACCTCATAGACCTAGATATGATCCTCATATATGTATCATATTCTATTTGAATCTATCATGTTATCTTTCTCATGAAGATATCTGTTAATCCATACCTCTCATACGGACATCATCAGTGTTATTGGACTCAGGAGTGTGTTCTCCTGGTTGAGTGCTTCATGGAATATTCGATCAGGAGTCCTAGAGTCGGTATACTATGGTTGTGGATTACTACAAGACTATGTGTATTTATTGATTATATCTGAATATTATTTTTTATATGTATTGTATACATATACCTATGTATAAATGATTATATTTTTTTGCTATATTCTTTGCGGTTTTGGGGTGTTCTTGTGAGTATTTTAATAATCAACCATACACAGGCCTTCCCCATAGATGACGTGTCTTATGCAGATGATTTTTATTTTGTTTTATTACTAAGCATACTAGGAATAGATGGTTCTTAAAGAGACTCTATAGAATGAGGTGTGTTCCTACAGATTTTATATTGAAGTTCTGGCGCATTGCATTTACTTTCAGGTTGGACTTGTGTTATAGACTTTTTTATGGTGGGATTGTATTTGTCCATGTTTATATTCCATCACTTCATGAAATTCTCTAGTAATGGGATATATGTGTATGCGTGAATTTTTTGTTTATTTGATTTTTTAAATTTCAAAATTTTGGGGGCTAGGATATGTGTGTGTGTGTGTGTGTGTCTATATATATATGTGTACACATACTTTGGAAATTCCTCCCATGTTAGTGATATTTTTTCTGGGTGCTAGTCACCAGCCCCTGGGATACCGGAGGTGGTCTTGGGGAGTCATAGCATGGGACCCACTAGGATAGTTTATGATTGAGTGGTATCTGAGTAGTAAGTTCTACTTTAGGACTGGGAGTCTGTGACATTGTTTTGAGTCAACTGTGTTAAGTGTTTCAAGAATAGATTTTTGGCCAGGGACTCTTGTGTTAGGGCAGTGGCTGATGTTTTCATACACCAGAACTCTGATCACCTACCTTTTAACTTTTTACATGAGAACATTGGTTTTAAGGTAAACAATGGTACATGCATCATATAGTTTTGGGTTGTGGTTTTCATTTCCTTCTTGATTCAATCCACTAGATATACTCATTGACAGTGGTACATTTAGTTTTTTTTACGATGCCTCGACAATATTTACCAGTTAGGATTTTGTATGAATATCACAAGAATGATCCCCTCAGTGAAGAGGCTTTGATATAGAGACTAATTCCGAAGATGTTACCCTCAGGTGGTGCACCAGCCTTACCAGTACCTGTAGTTAAACACATGGTACCCATTGTTCTAGAAGATGACAAGCATAGACCGAGCGTGCTTCATTCGTTTCAATGAAAGAGTCCCCTCAAGTTTTGAGGTGAGCCCAACCCATAGGTAGTTCAGTACTGTCTTGAAGTAGTGACCTGTGTTTTCCATCTACTCCGGACACTAGAAGATCATATGGTGGTCCTGGTAGCGATCCATCTCTATAGATCGGTGAGATGATTGTGGATTTTAATTACCCCATCTTATGAAGAAGCAAATATTTCATGGAATACGTTTAAGGGTATCTTTAGAGATGATTTATCACCAAATATGATTAGATCTATTCTTATCCAAGAGGTCTTATAGCTTCATCCGGGTTGAATTTCAGTTCTTGGATATTCATCAAGGCTTAACAATCTTTCCAGGTAATCGATGGACATGGTATGAGAATAGTTCTGCAGGTACAAAACCATTGAGTGAGGTATGTGTGGACACATACAATATAGATTTATTCATTTATACCTCATTACCAATAATTGGGTGTTATAGAGAGCTTTCATGGTTGATATTTTCTCGGTTTAGTAGTTACAGTCAGCGGTAGTCAGTTGTGGGAAAGGGGAGAATAGACCTCTGTAGTAAGAAGACAACGTCAGTCTCTGAGACCAATATATGGGAGACATTTTTTAGGAGGACCTAGGATATGGGATCTTCCTTTCGAGGTGCATACAATGGTTCTTTTCATCCACAAGATAGGTTGTTCTATGAGTGTGTCAACATGGGACATCTCGCTCGAGATTGTTCGACCCACCAAAAATTTGACACAGGGACTGTGGATGGTCCCCCGAGGTAAACATAGAGGTAGAAGACGGAAGGTCCAAATGATAGAGGATGTGGGAGAGGATATGGGAGAGAAATAGTTGGTGGTTTATGTCTCAACATGTTACAACCACCACCCTTATGTGGTCCACACTAGGCTCAGGGAGCTAGAGGATAAAGGTGGGGACAACTATCAATGGTTGAGGCTTATGACCCTGGGGATTACAGAATGATTCGAGTAATGATCTATGTCTTTTCTATCTTATATAAAATACTAATAGACATATTTTATAGTCATTAAATCCTCTACATATATTTTTTGAGACATATATATTAAGATTGAACTATTGACACGACCATTACGCTTAGAGATACCTACTAGAGAAGACTCGGTGATCATGAACTTCTGCGGATAGTGTGACCTGACTCGTGGAATTGATAATTTTAGATTGAATCTATTGGTCATAGTATTGAGTACTTATGAAGTCATTATAAGTGTATATTTTATATCAACAACCTATTCGTTGATTTAATATTTTAGGTTAAGAGTGATGGGTGTACGTAGTGATGAAACTAGATTCTTCTTTTTTACTAAAATGGAAACCCAGGTAGCATAGGATAGACTTACATTTCAGGGTAAAGCTGATAATTTTTTATTTAGATATTCTTATCACGGTGTAGTGTATGTTTTGAGTTTCTAGTTTCCTATATTATCGGTGGAGTATGAGGATGTATTTCTCAAATATGTTCCAGGTCTAACTGCCTATTGAAAAATAGACTTATACCTTGATCTACACCCCAAGACGACACTATTAACTTTGTCAGTATATCGAATTTCTACTGTAGGGATTCATGTGGAAAGGGTGTAGTTATGGGACATAAAAAGTTTGGCTGTCATGATACCCAATGTTTCACCCTGGTCGTCCCCATCTTTTTTTTGAAGAAGCAATATGGGAGACTAAGGTTGTGTTTCGACTACAAGTTCTTGAATCAGGTGACCATGAAAAAAAATATCTACTATTGTGGATCAGTGAACTATTTTATCAGTTGAGAGGGTTATAATGGTTCTTCAATATTATATTCATATCATTCTACCACCAGCTCTATGTAAGTTATTAGGATATAATGAAGAATTCATTTAGATGTCAATATGGTCACCATAAGTACTTGGAGATTCCCTTTGATGTCATTAATGACCCAACATTGTTCATGGGAAACATGAACTAGAACATTCACACATTATTAAAATGGATCATGGTAGGCTTTATCAGAGATTTATATGTGTACTCCGCATCCAAGGTGGAGCATGTAAGACACTTAAGGATAGTTATGGATGTAATCTGGGAGAACCAGCTATGCAAAAAGATCTCTCTATGACAGTTCTATATTTAGGAGGTTCAGTTTATAAGTATTGTTATCTCAGTAGATGGAGTGGTAGCCGACCCAACTAAGGTCTAGGTGGTAATCTATTGGGTTACACATATGAGTGTGATGGATGTGCGGAGCATCCTTAAGATGGAAAGATGTTAGTGGAGCTTCAGGCACAATTTTTCCAGGATATTATCCCCCATGATAGCTTGGACATGAAAGGGGTATCCCTTTTCAAGGACCTAGAAGTTCCAACTGACTTCTCAGTAGTTGAGTTATAGTTTTATGAGTTCTCTAATAATTTAATATTTAGAGGAGGGTGTCAAGTACGTAGCGTTCTTTGATTTATTAAGAACCAGGCTTGATTCTTTCCTAATGTAGAGGCAAGAGGTAATTTCCTATGGCTCTTGTCATTTGAGACCACCTGAATAGAACTATGTGACCTATGACATTGAGTTAGTAGTGGTAGTCTTCAATTTTAATATGTGGTGACACTAGATGATGGGATAGTAGTTTATCATCTAATCAGATAATGACAGCCTCAATTATATCTTCTCAAAGAAATATCTTTACTTTATGTATTGTTGATGGATAGGGTTACTCTAGGATTATGAATTAGAAATTGTATATACTCCTAGGAAGGGGAACGGGGTATGAAATTCTCTCAATAGGATATCTTATTCACAGTTGTTGAGAAAAGTGTTAGAGAATTTTCCCTCATTTTAGTAATCAATTTTGGATGGAGATGGATAAACATACCTCCAGTTAATGGTTTTCAAACCTCCAATCTTATAGTGAATCAGGGAGGCACCACTTATGAGTGTTGACTGTGGGACCCTACGTGCTCAGATATCCATAGGGTATGCATATAGTGGATATTCAAAGGGTTGGTATACCTTTTTCCTTTCCATAGGATTCATGGTGTTACTAGTGACATTAAAGTAGGACATTCTAAGAGATTATCACACATATCATTTGGAGGTGCATCCCTATGTAGAGAAGATGTATGAGGAACTCTTACAATAGTTTTTGGTGGATTGGTATAAATAAAGGAGTTATAGAGTTCTTGTCTTGATGCCTTACTATTCAGCAAGTGAAGACTGAGCACCTTATTCCAGTGGGTTTGGCTCAACCCCTCGAGGTTTCAAAATTTAAGTGAGATGTCATATCTATGGATTTTGTGATTGGATTACCACATTCATCTAAAGGAAATGATTCCATCTGGGTGACCATATTCCTACTCAGAAGGTCAGCCCACATCCTAGCTATATAAGAGTAGAGTTCAATAGAGATCTTGGGATTCCACTGCATTAAACATATAGTCTGACTCTATTTAGTTTCATGGAATATTGTTTATGATCATGATTCTCACTTTACATACCAGATGTGGAAGGTATTACATCAGGAATTTGGAAAATAGTTACGCTTGAGCACATCATTTCACCGACAAACTGATGGACACACTGAGCGAACCATTTAGGTTATGGAAGACATGTTTTGAGATTGCATGTGGGATTTTGGTCATAGATGGGAGGATAACCTACCACTAGTGTAGTTTGTGTACAAAAAAATCTACAATTAAACCATTGGTATTTTACCATTCGACCCATTTTAAGAGTGACCCTACAGGTCACCACTTTGTTGCACTGGCCCTAGAGAGTCAGCACTCATGGGTCAAAAGTTGGTGTAAGATACAATAGATAAGGTGTAGATCATCCAGAAGTTTCTAAACACTGCATATATCCATCAAAAGTCTTATATTGACAAATGAAAGATTCTTTCGGAGTTCAAGGAAGGAGACCATGTGTTCCTACGGGTTTCACCTCAATGTGGATTATAGAGATTTTCCTAGGGTCGCAAGCTGTCTCCGAGATTAAATGTGAAATCCCATAAACTTCTTAGATTTGGAGAGGTGTAATACCACTTATCTCTAACTCTACAGTTAGTTTGTGTGCACAATGTCTTCCACATGTCATATATAAGGAGGTAAGTGCATGACCACCTGCATTTTATTGACTGAGGCGAGCTATACATCAAGGATGGAGTGACCTTTTCTGAGTACATGTTGGATATTGAATATCATAAGCAGAGGATACTTCATGGTTGATTGAATCCATAAGTGAGGGTATGGTGTTAAAACATGAATCTTTAGAAGAGAACATGGGATCAGGGGGCTTTGATTCATTTACAGTACCCTCATCTTTTCGAGTAGCCTTTAATTTGGATTTTTGTGATATAAATGCCCAAGGTGGGAGAATTTAATGACTCAGATTTTCCATATATTAATTTTAAATATTATATAGATTATATTTGAGACTATTCTCCAATACGACATGTGATTCAAAAGCACAGTGTTCTAAGAATAAATGTTTTAAATATTTAAATTATATTAAATAGAATGTGTGCATGGTTTTCCTGGAAAAAGTGGAATGAAATCAAAATGGGTGCATGAATTATAAATATGAGGGAAAAATTGAACATAGAACTTGAGTTTTACCACCTTCATGACTTAAAATTTTTCGGTGTGGGTGATTTTGGGAAAACTCATCACCAGGGTGGAAATAAATATAGTAATTAAATTAAATTATTTTTATTCAATTTTTCAAATGAATCGGTTTAATCGTCTTTAAATAGAAAATTGTGGGGAAATCCATGGGTTAATATAATATCCCTAGAGACACCAAAGGACTATTGGATATAGATATGTAGAATCCTCTCACATGAATGATAGTGGATTGTGGAACGACGATCAGCGAACATTGATTTTGAAGGATCTCGCCAACAAACAAAATTTGGCTTCATTCTTCATCATCGATCGATCCCAATAGATTTTGGGTGTGGGAGATAATTTTTTTATTCATTATTAATTTTTTATATAATTAATGTGAATCAATCATCAAATAGATTGAATCTTGGATCTTTCATATTGCAGGATGATGTTATATTATTGGGGTTTTGAGGGGAAAATTATCTTTGTTATAATCGATTTCCCTTGATGAATTTTTTATTTTTCTCCCCCATTCACCCTTCATCATGGTAATTCTACACTTGGCACATCTTCTTTGTGGAAAACCTATACGAAATCATAAATTAGGGATCATAACGACATGAAAGAGTTGTGACAATAGATATAGGGTAATTTGAAATATGGATGATTCTCACATTTTCATTACACGGTGTACAAAAAAGAATGATGAGGATATCTTATTTCGAGCTGATCAAAGGCCTAAAAATCATTGATTCCGTATTAGTATAACTCATTGATGATCTATATACATATTTATTTCAAGATGATGGTTGGATCAGAGGAGGGAGTATTGTAATATGTGTATAGAGGAACAACCAAGGATTCTGGAAAATCTTGTAGAACACGATGTGTAGACCAGATCTAAACGTCGTTTGGGGCCCCATATAGCAGCTAGGGTTTCTAGGATAATGTTAAGGTTCACATGGCGTGTGACCCTATCACACAGTGAGTTTCATGTCTTGTGAAACTTTGCATGTATCCTAGAATGTAAATGGACATGGTGTGGATCCCACAATGTTCCAGCATAGCGTGTACTCCCCCACACAACACAGAATGGACCACGTACAAGGGTGAAGTCATGTACTAGTACATGGGTATACATACACATGCTAGATTCATGTACTAATACATAGTTAGACTATACCGGAATTCAATGTTTTATGTAGTACTACATGGGAACAATTTATATAACATGTTTCGTTTACATGGGTAGAACCCATGCTCAAGGGACACGGCATGTAACTCATTTACACGTTAGGTACTATTTCTTACATGGATTATATATAATTTCCTCCATATCCTAGATTGGATTTGTTATGTATTTTTAAAATTATCCTTTTTCATAAACATCGATACAAATCATTTCCGACTCCTAGAACAACAATCCGTGTAGCAGGACTTTCGGTATTGATTTTTTAGACTCCCCCCCCCCCCTCGAGAGGCCTATAGTGGGATCCCCTATTCATCTTCATTCCCAAGGTAGATTCATGTGTATCAACATCACCAATCCAACATGGCATCAATCCTCTTCCTAGAGAGTTAATCTAAGTTTATTTATTGGTATCAACTGATGGCCCTAGATATGATCCTCATCTATGTATCATATTCTCTTCGAATCTATTAGCGTATATTTATCATGATGAGACCTAAAGGTAACTAAATCTCAGACAGTCTCCATCAGTGCTATTGGATTTAAGAGTGTGTTCTCCGAGATGAGTTCTTCATGGAATCTTCAAGCTAGAATCCTAGGGTTGGTATACTATGGTTTTGGATTACCCCTAGACTGTGTGTACTTATTGAGTATATTTTGATATTATTTTTATAAGTATTGTAGAAATATACAGGTGTGTAGATGAATTTATTTCCTTTGTTATATTCCTTGTGTCTTCGGGGAGACCTACTATGTATTGTAATACTCATCAATGTACATGATTTTTCCATGCATGTTGTGTCTTGTGTAGACAATTAGCCTTTTGGCAGAGTCCTAGGAAGATCAGGACCAAAAGGTGCATAGTGAGGCTAAAATGGACAAGGTATATTCCTAGAGCTTTTAGACCACAATCCCAATACTGTTACTTTCATGTTGGATTTTTTTTACATAAATATTTGTGTTGGGTTTGTATTTGGACCTATTTACTTTTATTTACATAATTCCATACTCTATTTGTGGGATACAGATGTATGTATTAATAGGTTTTTTAGTTTTTTTTTACATTTCATCATTTTTTGGGCTTGGAGATGTGTGTGTGTACAAGTACTTAGGAAATTTCTCCCATTTTGTTGATATTCCTACTCAGTTATTGTCACCATCCCTTGGCCTATTAGAGGTGGGCTTTGGGAGTCGTATCATAGGCCCCAATGGAATAGGTAATTATAATTTTGGTGTCATTATTTCTCTCTTGTATGATAGGGTAGGGGACTCCCTCTATGGAATATCTTATCGGTCACCCCTTTGGAGTATTAGTGACTCCCTTAATTGGTTTGGGAACTATGGGATAGATTTGTTCATATGGGCATTTTTAGGCATGATTCAATGTTCCACGAATGGTGATACATCCACAAGTCCTACATATTGCTCTTTATATCGAGAAAGTGATGATATTAGTGCATGTGTTATAGAATATGATTTAATTATCCTTCCTTAAGTGTGCTTTATTATGGATTATATCCATTTGGTATGATCTATGGATTTGGGTAGTGGAACTTTTGGGTTGAATGGTCTTTTTTTGTTTCTCCCTATCATAGTTGAGTAGGGAGGTAGAGTTTTCCCCTAATGTGATGGTTATTTTGTGGAGTCCTTTTTCCTTAGAATGTGTAGGCTATCAATTTATCTATTGTTTCCCTGTGACACTGGTTTTGGTATCTTTTTTTGAGGAGTAGGAATACCATCTACCCTATTATATGTTTTCCCATTTATTTATTTGAGGTAGGGGATATACAGTTCAACCCTTGGTTTTCATATGACAGTCGACATGTGCCCTTTATATTTTGTGGGAATCATAATGGGTATTTTTATACTCTCACCAACATTTTCTTTATCCACACATAATTAGTGTCTATGTAAAAGGTGTATAGGTTAGTGGTGATTTTTCTAGGCATAGATATAGTGTAGTCAGATCTAACTGGATCCCCATTGTGTCTAATGTAGATAGTGCTTGGGATAGAGTTGAAGTGATGTGTTTCTCTCCATCCCCATCTAGAAATGGTCATATTATTTTCTTGTCTATGATCTTTGTATTTTCTTCTATATACCAACATTTTCATTATAATATTGTGTGATGTTTAATAAATTTTACATGAATATTATATTTTATTTTGATATACATATATACCTAAGGTCGGTATAGTTATTTGGTTGGATAGTGCTGTATTGTTGATGTAGTTTGTATAGGATAAATCCACCCATATATTTGTACGCATTCATGTTGTTATCCACTTGGACACGAACAATTATAGGTGGGATAGGGGAGGAGCATTCTCCTTAACTCTAACATATGGAGGTTTCAAGAGTTTTGGGTCATGTTAAATTAGAATCAGATTAGGTATTCCTTTCGAATATATACTGGAGTTAGTAATATCTCTATCATGGTTCATGGAATATGGTTCAATACTGTTTAAAGTGATTTGTTCAGGTAGTCAGACCAGCGAACCAAGTTAGGGTGTGGTTTCTGACACATTTTTATGAAAGGAATCCAAAAATCTATTAACAAATATAAAGGATTATGTAATTTCTTATAGGGTATAGTTATATTGGTCTACGAAACATATAGTTTTCAATGAATTGTTGATTTTGTGATGTGACATCCTTATTCCAAATAAGTCATGAAGCATTGAAGAGGTTTATTCCCTTATGGTAATGACCTACCTAGATGTCCCTAATGGACATTATGTTATTGATAAGAGTAATGGAACTACTCGTAGTATTTTTGTCTCCATAGTGGATTATCACCAGATATACTAGTGTTTTAATTCCAATATAATTTTATCATCATGATCATAGTGTAGGGGAAGCGATATTTGAATCTTTGGGTTCTTGGTTAGTATGAGGTCGTTATCCACCTAATGGTGTATATTACTGGGAGAGGGTCCCTCTAAAAAGTAGTTCTAAAGAAATAGTGTTTAGGTACTCCCACATGATACGGGTAATGAGTCCTCCATGATTGAAGTTGATAACTCGCTGAGGGATATATTTATGAATGTGTGATGGTCACCCTTTTCGGATAGTGGAGTCCATCACTTCCGCATAGATATAGGGGCATGGACTTCCATTTCTAGGTGCATGACTCTTCTAGTAAAGAATATATTTGATACTCCACTAGGCCTAGGGATGTGTGGTACCCCTATAATATATTGGAGTCAATACTCCTCTACAATATAGTGCTCATGTCTTCCATCTATAGTTGTTTACGTTCTCTGTGAGGTTGTATATTATTCATTAATCATGTAATTTAGTACTCCCCTAGAGGTGGATGGAATTATTCCATCATGGGAGGGGTAGGTTCCCCCTCAACTACCATACACATATCATCATGTTTTGAATACCTCATATGTACTGTGGTTTTTGGGTCTTTCCAATTGATATAAGTGCAAAGACTATCATTCATATGAATAATGATTCTCCCTTTGAGCATGGGGTTTGTACTCCCTCAATTCAGAAAAGGTATGGGACTCCCATGTTGCAAAGGAGTTGGTAATACGCTATGAGATATTTAATGGGTGACCCATCAATAGAGGTTGAAGTTAGAGTGATATTTTATAAATTTATATTAACCTTGGTTTATTTCCTCCCCAATAGTTTAGGGTATGTGGTCCCCAACTAGTGAGATTAATTAACCCCTCAATTGACGCATAATCTCAGTGAGGAATACATATGTTAATATGGTTCAGTGATTTATGGGATTTTGTCTAATGTGTGAAATTTGTTTGACATCTTATAGTTGAGATTATAGCTCTATGAATATACATTTATTAATATTCGTGTTTCTTTCCAGAATCATTAATTTAGATGAAAATGGTTTTTATGAGTTGTATTATTTTATTGGTATCCATAACTAGATGATATTGATTTTATTTTTCCCATTAATGCATTTGAGTGGGGAATTATATGAAGATATTTCCCAATTATTAGTGGATAGTCAATGGATGATTACTATTGTAGTGATTATATCCAGGTATGAGGTGGATGATATATCGATCCACTTCCTTCACCACCACCACTATGTGGTCCTCGCATAACTCAAGGAGTTAGTTCCTTGGACTCTATATTAGTGAGATCTATAGTGGGATTTATTAGGTAATGCTAAATGTGGCTTGATATTGAACATGTGATAATTTTTCAAATCTATCCCTATAGGTTAGGACCGATAAATGTTATCCTCTTACTATTTCATTATTGTATTGATATATAAAGATCCCAATAGTTCCTTATAAATCACATAGTAAACATAGAATCAGAAAAAGGAGACTATCTACCCATATTTATGCCATCAGTCTGAGTCTAATTAAAAAAGAGAGGTTTTTTGGGATCCCTCCATGGTGGAGTGGGACTTGATGATGACATCATTTGGGATAGATGATAACCCATAGTAAAATTTTAAGTGGATTATTTTATTTTTGTGTTTTATTCCTATTTATTATATTGTTCATGTTCAACATTCATTATGAATTGAGACTGATATGATGAGTAGGGATAACGATAAATAATTTTCAACAAGTTATTTCACTAGTTCGTGAGCTTGGCTTCATGCACCATGATTTTTTCAATGCATAAGTCCTAAAGCTATAGATAATTAGATAGTCCTTTACTTAATAGATGTTTTAGGGTTTCCCCTGAGGTATTGTTATAAATTTTCATCAATTTTGGTTTTGGGAGTACACTAAATACTTTCTAGTTCATTGGATATTTTTTTTTCTTGGGTAGATGGGCACTACGTGGAGATACATATAGGGAATGATTGATTATGACTATTGTTTTTTCCTAGTATGGTGTTTCTATATCCCTTATTATTTTTTATATGATTTTCATAGAGTATCATAAACCATATTGAATCATTCATCCCTTCATGGATCAATTTTTGGTATATTTATTTTGTGGCTTCTTCTCTATCATTGAGGGTGAGTATACATATATTATATATATATATAATATCCTTATTTAATGGATATAGAGGAGATGAATTAGTGGTTGAATATTTATCATAATATATGCACTATAGAGGATAGATCTTTGTGTGTACTGCTCTATGTTGTCCTTCGTACTGGCCCTAGAAAAAAGATAATATGGATATGGGCTAGACAACATTATTTTCATTTTCAAGAGTATATCACTATCCAGAAGCTAAATATTTTGGATATTTATACACCTTGTCTATAAGTAAATAGTTATGTATTATATTACCTATAGCGTCTAGATATATTCAATAAGGTGCGGTGTTCCACAAAATTGTAGTATCAAATGTTTGTGTTTTGAGAAGATATTGAATTAGCATTTTGAATAGATATATCTTGACTTCTATAGTTTATGAGAACCTGACTATGGTCATTAATTTATGAATGTTTTTATTTATGGTGGTTGGAGATAGGGGGTTATGAGGATTAATGTCATCCTCATGCCTTCAGATAAAAAATATTGATATATGTTCTTGTTAGATATTGGTGAGTAGTGATGGAAAGATCCTATGATATGGAATGTTTCTCTTATTGAGGAAATCAATGGTATATTTTTATATTATTATACTATCACAATAAAATAATCTTTTGGGTGACCCATTTTGTTGGTGGGGATATTAATTCCCTCATTAGAAATTCCTTTCTTAATAGACCACATCAAATCGATACCGAAGGTTCATGGATTTAATGTTTACTAGATCTGATGGGTATAAAATGGTTGGAAGTGATGGATTTGGTAGAAAATCTTTATTAGATTCATGGTAGGTGAATTATTATTTTGTAAAGACATTCCCCTGTAATGCGCAGCGACTATTTGGTTTTTGTAGAGGAATAAAAGAAACTAAAATGTGAAACCACAGATCAAATGGATATAAAATGAACGAATTACTTATTTCATTGAATTATATGTCCATATAAATTCTTAGTTCTTCATAATTTCAAGGATCTCATTCTAGGGTGTATTATATTTTCACATGATTTTGATATACTGGTTCTCAATAATCTACTCTTTCTATTTTATTTTCAAGGAAGAAAAGTATTGAAGGTGGAGAGGATGTTTCAACCAAAGTATTCTTAAGTTGATGAATTATCTCAATATCTTTTAGCCTCAAGCCAATATATAAAAATGTAGAAATTTTATTTAAAAATGACATCATAAATACTTTCAGTTGATTATTTTGTTCTCAGGATGAGACATTCACCATTGTGCTAGAATTTGTAGAGATTCTTGGATGAAAGAAGTTTTTAAATAAATATTATTATTATAATTTTCATGAGAACATATATATATCCTAAACAGAGCTATGGATATAATATTTTACAATTTGGATTAGTGTAAGATCAGTAGTTTTACCTAGGTGAGGCTTATTCTCTATTTTGGTTCTAGGTTCTGGGTCGAGTATTTAGTGGGTCTTTATTTTAATTTTTTAATTTTTTATTTTTTCCAACACACCATTGTTCTATACCCATTTATATTTTTAAGGATAACTCCCTAAAACGCATTTATGTGAAGGATATTGAAGAGACAAAGTGGTTAAGGGTTGACCTCAACCCATGGTGGAGATCAGAGTCATAGACTGGGAGGTAGTGCTGATAGAACAAGGATCACCAGTGTGTGAAAAGTGAATCTATAGTGATTCTCAATGAGGAAGTACATTGATATTTTTATTTTCCAAATTTATATTTGTTATTTATCTTCAATATTTATTTTTGTATTTTCATTCCTTTTGGATAGATTGTGGCCAATAGAGGATAGGATTTTCAAGGAATGAGATATATTGGATGGTTTCAGAATTCCTCGATCATGAATTTCTGACCACAAGTACTATAGTTATAAAAAGATTCCATATAGTTCATCAGTGAAGTTAGGGTAATATATGGATACTCACATAGTGTGTAGTTAATATACTCACATTGTGTAAGGCCTTGAGTACACAATGTGTCATGGTACATCACAATTTAAGAAATTAGGTTCCACACACGATGTGTTCGAGAGTACATGATTTTTAGTATTACAATACAAAACTCAGGGTCATCTGTGGTATCCCATGTCATCAACTCCTAGAATAATTCCATGTATTATGAGTTTATATAATGATACAATATTAGTACATTACCAAATAAAGGATTTGGGTGTGCAAGTAATGTATGTACTTACACACTGTGTATAATTCCCCTCAATTTCACTTTTCATTTTTTCTTCAACATTAATATTACTTATAAAATTAATTAGACCATTCTGAGTATCGTTTTACGTAGATCATGATTGTGGGGACCCATTAGATATAATATCCCATTTTATAGATGATTTATGGTTTTTTAAAAATTCCTTCCCTATGTTTTCTGTTGATGGATCTTAGAGAGGATTCAAAGTAAGTGCATTTATTGTAAACCACATGGAGTCATTCATATACTAGGGGGAGGGAAACACACATGTATTTTAGATTTATTAAATATCATTGAGTTAGTGATTGTGTATACCTTTATAGAGGATGCAAAATTCATGGATACAAAATTTTAGGCTAGTCTTTGGTGGTGACTACACTAATAAAAGGTAATCCTAAGGGACTTATAGTAAAATTTGGAATACAAAGAGATTTCCTCTCTCCCATGTTGTTTTGATACAACTATGTTGAGTTAGTACTTCACTCCCATTTCACTATGTTCTTTTTTTCTAGGTTATATTTTATAAAATAAACAAAATCTATCTCATGTACCATATCATGAGTTTCCATGGAGAATGGATAGTAATTATGTATGTGTGTTCTTGATGGCCCCTTTCACTAGATCCTAAACTCCAATAACCATGAGGTGAGAGTTGTGTGTAAAAGATTTTTGGTACTCCCTTAATATTCGATAACATTATAGGGTTTGTTTCATCCCTTATATTTATAGAGCCATTAATCCCATCGATATATGGGGTGTAGGTTCTCAATGATTAATGGATACATAGTTATCCCATTATGGTATGGGATATACTTTTCATAGATAAAGATAATAATCACCTTGATTGATATTTTCCATGAGTGGGAAATGATGTCAATCTTAGGGGTTGTAACTACCTTGGTTATTTAATTCATTCTAGCAAGGTATGATAACACTATAAAAATTTTGGGTTTATGGAATGATTGTAGTGGTACTTAAGTAGAATTGATAACATAGATTCTTAGGGTTTGTCATTTACATGTTAATCTAGGATCTCCATTGATAATACTCACAAGTGGAGTTGGGATATGTAGATAGAGATACAGGATTAGTTTGTTTTTATTTACCCATTAAACTGTATCCATGTCTTATGACATCCCCAAAAATCTCTATAATATTAAGGTGATTGTTTTCCCACTCGTATGATGGGGTATGGTACTCCATAATGGAGCGAGGTGTCGACCAAAAAACTATGAGGTTCATTAACCCCCTCATTTGGTATTTATAAATTCAGGTGAGGTGTGTATCCCCTACATTGATTAGCCTATCATTACTAAACTTAAAGTGAGATATTTTTAAATTGTAATTTTATGGCATGAGGTGTTGTTTTAGGAACAACTATATTACATAGAGTTAAGATATCTGACTTACATATCAATTATTTGATAATGCTGATACATAAAGTATAGAATATGATTTTATGGTCCTCCCATCAGAAAGGGATATTATGAATTAAATCCCTTAGGTATGATGTGGTGATTTGGGTCATGGTCCATCTATATTTCTGGATATTTCTATATTTGTTTCAGTCATGGCTAGGAAGGGAGGTAGATTTTTCCCCTTAGGTGGAGATGTTTTATTGTGGATTAATTTTTCCATGTACATTTTAGACTATTAGTGTGTATTTTTCCCTGATGTGACTAGTTTTCAGGCCTGATTATGATGTGAAGTCATAGATTCTTCCCTATAATAAATTTTTCCCTCTTCTTGTTCTTAGTAGGGTGACTATGTAGTCTAACTCTTGGTTAATATCTAAGCTATGGAATGAGGATCTTTTTGTTTTGGGTGGTATACAACAAGGTATTTTCATACTCAACCTATATGAAATTTGATCTCACACATGTTTTGTTTGGGTAGATAGCATGCATGTCAGTGGAGATTTTGGTGGGAATTGAGCTAATGGAACAAAATCTAACTAGACCACAATGGTTTCCAATATTGCTAGTTCTTTGGTTTCAGTTGTAAAATTTAAGTGGTATACATTATCAATAACACATGGTAGTTAATTTTATTATTTTTTAGGCCTTTTTCCCCTATGTACAATCATTTTCAATATATTACTATTGGATGTTTATGAGGTGTTCCACATGTATTAAATTTTGTTTACTTATGAATATATACACAATGTGGATGCAGTTATTTTGTTGAAAGGTGATATATTTCTAACATGGGTTTTATATGATTAGGGATCCCAGTAATTATTTTGGTTTCTTGGTGTTTTTCACTAGCCCTTGGCCAATTGAATGTGGGATTGGAGTGGCATACTTCGCTTGTTTCTGGCCATAATGGGGACTTGGTGGGTGGGTTCAGGTCAAAATAAGGTGTATCTAAAGTGGAATTGGAATCCCTAGTGATTTATAAGGTGGGAAGAAATAATTTTTGTCATATGTTCTAGTATGTAAATGTAAAGAGTTTCTTAAGTTTAATTACAACAATAAAATTACATCACGAGACATAAAGTGTATCTGTATATGATATCCAAAATTAAAATGAGGATATTATCAATAAAATCTCTACAATGGAAAATAAATTTTAGAAACACAGTTCATGATTCTATAAATGGGGAACATATATAAAGTAGGAAGTTAGGGAAAAAAATACTTTGATGGTGTCAAGGATTAAGATGCACAGGTGTTGGTAAAAAACATTCCTGAAGATTGGGTTGAATATGTAATTATGAAGACATAAATCTTGTATATGTCATCCATGGAAGTAATATAATCATAAGGATATGATTTTCTTATCACTCGAAAATGAGTAACATCATTCATTGAGAATAATTATCCCATATCCCAGAATTATTGAATGAATAGAATATAATTTTCTATGTGGAATGAAGTTATGAATTATGAAATAGATTCCACACACAAAAAACAAGGTTAGATTATAGTAGATCCCCCAGTTAACGTAAAACATGTTTCCTGAAAAAGGGTCTTTAATAATTAACATGACATAGAATATAATATTTGTAACTATAAAACAAGATTAGTTACTAATGCTTTCAATAAATCTCAAGGTATTTATCAAGATGAAACCATTTCACTCTTTTTAAAGAAAACACCTATTTGAATCTTATTTACATAATAGGATGCCTAGATAATGAATGTTTTTAAAAGGATTTCAAGACACCTTTCATAAATGGTAAATAGAAGAAAATATCTATATAACATAACATGAAGGGTTTTTGACACCAAAGTCAATAAATTATAAAAGTGTCATATATATTTATGGAATAAAATTTTTTCAAGAACATGGAATATTTATTTTAATAGGGCCAAATGAGAGTTTGGTTTCATAAATAATGAAAATGAGACAAGTATATATAATAAGAATAATGGGAGTTTCATAATTTCCCAATTATATATTTTGATGATATATTATTAATGGGAAATATGATACCAGTCGTACAGTCTTTTAAGACATGATAAAATAAATGTTTCACTATTAAGTACTTAGGTAAAACAACCTATGGCGTAGGGATTAAGATATATAAACATTTATATAAGATTATACATAGACTAAGTAAAATTATATATATTAATATGGTATTGAAAAGATATAATGTAAAACAACAGAAGATGATATTATTATTAATCGAACATGGTATGCCTCTCTCTAAGAATATATGCCCAAAGACACAAAAGGGATAGAGGGGGAGAGGGAGTCAGTAGGATTTCTTATTCTTTGAAAATTGTATCTATTATTTTTTAAATGTTATGTACTAGACATCATATTTACAACGCTTTGAGTATTGTTTGAACATATCAAGAATATCCTTGAGAAATATATTGGGTAGTAGTTAAAACAATACTTAATAACTTAAGATATACATAGGATTTTTTCTAGATATATGGAGGAGATGGATAACTTGTTATGAGTTATTTCAAAGAATAAAGTTTCTAAATAAGTCAAAAAAGGTCAAAATCACAATTAGAAGTAATGTTTTTTCTTAATGAATGTGTGGAGAGATGGAGGAGTTAAAAAAAATCAATTTTCACCGATTCTATAGTATAACTTTTAAGTATATTTCAACTTTTGATGTAGCTATAGAATTACTATTGGTGCAATGTTTTATCCTATATCGTGATGTTGTACCAAGAAGTACAGATCCTATGAAATTATATCATGAAATTACATCAGTAGTATTTATATTTAAAAATACTAGGTTATATAAATTGACAGGTCATAAACTATGAAAGTATAATCTCTTATTAGATTTTACCCAAATAGGTGAAGTCATTATTCGAAAGGTTATTGTAGAATATAACATTAAGGACCTATTATATAATGACTTATTACAATAGATGAATAAATTTTATGTGAGGTATAGTGGGTTGAAATTTTTTAATATTTGTATCCAGTGAAATTGGGATTCATTTATAGTTGGTTCCCAAGAACAAACATATTTTTTTACATTTTACAACCACATAACATATATAGTTTGATATATACATATATAAATTCTCATCATGTGTAGAACATTCATCTTTGTAAAATATACTTGATAATTTCCTAATAGTATTTTTCACATCAATAGTTTAAAAAATATACCCACTATATTGGGAACCTAGAGATTATATAATGATATTCTTAATTAAATATACCATATGGTCTAGATATATCCATTTAATGGGTCGTGATTTTTATCGAACTCTCTATTATTTGGGGTTATATATGTTTTGAGACTTCTTCTCGTGAATTTTTTACTTGGTAGTCTTTAATAGGGGACGACATGAGGATAGAACATCTAATAGTGATTCCATCTATATGGTGGTCATATATTACTTGTTATAGAAATTAAAATAATTATATGTCAACCACTTATGGTGATTAAATAAGTAAAAATCTTATTTGATAAGATATCAATAGAAAAAAGGATTATATTTCCAAGTAAAATTATAATCAACATAGATTGTGTTTATAGAAAAACATTTTTAGGGGTTTGTTGACTTGTTTTAAGAATTTAAATTAGTTATTAAGTAAGTTTGATCCATTTTTATTGAGAAACATGACAAGAGTGTCACATATTAATTATATCCAAAAATATCATTTTTTTAAATTGAATTTAATTTGTTGAATAATTTATTCCCTAACATGTTAACTACTATTTTTTTGAAATTTTAGATGGCCATGAATAATTTAATTACAAGATACTCAAGTAAAAAATATGTGTGCTAAATTTAATCACCTATTTAATTATTCAAAAATTTAATAAATACAATATTTATTAATTCACATGTTTAGTGAATATTGTAAAATATATTTATTATTCCATATATATGAATATATATTTGATAAAATAAATTTTTATTCATAATACATATGAATATAATAATTATTTTGTTGAACAAATTTTATAAAGGTTTTGATAAATTTTATGGGATAAAAAGGATCGAGATTAAGGATCCAATGGAAATGATTTATTTTATTTAATATCGTTTAGATTAATATTTATTTATTAATTTAGGAAATTATATTATATAAATATATCTTGTATAATAATGATGATTTTATAGAAATTATTTTATTGTATATGAATTGTTGAATGACATAGATTAAATTAAATTTAAATGAATTCATGAAATTAAATTATTTTAAACTATTTATATATTTTAAAATATTATATTTGCACTATAGATATTAAATAAATTGTATAATATTATTCCAATCCCTAGATAGAATTATCTTATTCTCTATCTCTAAATAACCAAGAGTGAATACATGATACTCTTGTTTTGATCAATGATAAAAAAATTTCAATCACTTGAACTTCACACACTAGCTTTTGATTGATCAAGAATGTCATTTAGAGATTAGACGAATATTTTTGGATACTTATAGATGGATCCTTTATTAGATTCATTAATGATATGATAATGAAATATATCGGTGAAATCTATAAAGTAATAAAAATATATCATGATTTATGTAATTATTTTTAAATTAATTGCAAATTAAATGTGCATGATACTATATATAAAATTTTTGGGATTATTCAATATATTATTAATTATTAATATCTTGATGTTAAGGAAAAATAAATAATCGGTTTCCACTTGATGCTTACGCAGCACCCCTAGAACCATTGAATCTCATTTGATAATGATTCTACATTCAAATAGAGATGAATTGACTAAAATTTATGTTTTATAAAACATAAATTAAAATAAAAGTAATGACTGTTTTTGAATATTTCATTAATATAAATATTCAATAACATTTAGTGATTAATTTCACATTAAATATATGTGGCCATATTAGAGACAACATGTAGATAAGAATATTTACAGTATTTAATTTATTTTCACGAAAAGATATAGATTCAAAACTCAATGAGAAATATTTTAATAAAAAAATTATACCATTAAGGAGAGGAAAGAAATAATGGGTGTAATGGGATCACATAACACAAATATTAAAGTACAAGTCAGAATTGATTTTATGAATAAATAAAAATAATGATATTATTAATAAGTCAAAGATAAGAGAATATGTGATATATCATAAGTTATCTATATCATGGTGCTCATTTTCACCATGTAGAGAGCTTCATGAGGACTAATTTAGGTTATCAATATTAGGGTTTTCTTTTGGGAATTTAAATTTGAGTCTTTTGTCCTTGGTGTGGTTTTATTTTAATGGTTTTTTATTTCACTATGGTTTTTTCACTATTTCCCTCAGTATATGATTGTGTTTCATCACTATGATATAGTTACACCTCCATAAATTTGTACTATAGGATAAAATGTATAGCATCGTATGGTATTCAAAGTGTTCAATTGTTTTCCCTAATTAGGATTGATCACATGAGGTCAATTTAAGGAGATCTTTTATAATTGATTTTTTTAAATGTATGATCTGATGGTGAAGAAGGAAGTTGAGTCAATTTTTTATTTGGGGGGTTAGGGTTTCTTATTCCAATTGTTTTATATGTAGTAGTATTAAGAATATATCCCATGGTATAATGGTTTGGTGATGTGTTTTTTAGAGATGGTGTATTTTTTGGGTCTCCATGATCATCTAATTTCTTTATTCAATCCAGTAGAATATTTTAGTTGTTAATATTGATAAACCTATTACAAGGACCCAACCTTAAACCTTAAATAATATTATGTTTTATGTAATGATTTCATTCATTTATATTTGGGGATATTTTAATTTTTATATTGTTATATAATTATTTTATAACTTGTACTTAAAATACATATAATATAATGTGGGAACTGTTGTTCATTGTCTATTTCTTCCAAAATATAAAACATATAAAACAAACCATGATTTATTTTCATGAAAAACCATCTAAACATTCATGTTATCCTCTTTATTTCCCTTACCCATACTTAAATACCATGAATTTTTTTAAAAAAAAATGGATGAGCACAAAAAATATCAGCAAGGGACATAAAAAGAAGGAAACTATTAGTATAATGAAAAACATTGAAACCCATTAAAAAACATTCTTCTAAAAATATAACCTTTTAACTTGAAAGGTAATTATATAGAAAATTTTTATTTTATTAAATTTTCAAATAATGGATAAGGAAAAAATAAAACAAGATATTTAAGAAACCATATAAATTATTGGGTGTCCAAGAGGTTGAAGTCCAAGTTCATCCCCTCTCATGAGGTTCATCCTCTGAGGTTCCCAGGAGCTTAGTAAAGGGATGAAAGTAATACAAACTCCTTGGTAAGTAATGGATGTAAGAAAATAAAAAAAAATTACTTCTCCCCGATGTGAAGGATATCTGTGTGATAGTTGATAAGACCCATGAACCTTTGTATGATGTAGGATATTGAAAAAGTGGTGGTTCCTAATCCATGAATGGAGTTATAAATTATTATAAAGTATGTTCCAACCCCTACCCAACTGATATTATTATGACTATATAAGATGATGTCTACTAACATTACATTATCTTCTTCCAGGAGGGAGTCTCCACTGTTAAAAACACAATTAAAGAAAGGAAGACAGTTCCCCTAGGATCATAAAAAATGCAACTACCCCACATTACAATCATAATGAATTATCTATATATGTTGAGATTATGACAGGAAATGCGAGGATACTAGTGAACCCATTGACATTAGATTGTAGTCAGGGAAGACCGGTGGGGTGTTTTGTCATACAAGAGTATTCGTAGAGAGGTAGCATCTTCCCGGTTCTTGAGGATCCAAACGAGTTCAACCAAATGGTTCGTTGTTATGTTAGAAGTAGAATTCCATGTTCATGTGATCTCATCATGGTGATATTTTTTTCACACCTCCAATATACGCTAACATTATGCAAAGAAAGTCAGGTCACTAACAATCTTCTTAGGGAAGACGGTTCCCACTACATGGAACAAGTGATCGATAAAATTGAGATCCAATGTCTCATGGAAGGGATTTGAGAAAACTCGAAAATAGATTTCCACAGCATACATGCCCATTCAACGTTAAATAATAGGTGAGATGATGTCTCCTCACGATGTGTGCCACAACATGATCACCTGGACAAAAGGTTGGTGCATGTACGCTTGACATTATCATTTTTGGGTAAATCATAGTTAACTACTCTATATTTAAGTAATTTTAACTTTGTAGGGATCTCATTACCCAATTTCTCAGAGTGCTATCTAGGTGCACCCATCATATAAGTGATAATTGGATCTCTCAAGGATATATGGGTACACCTATATTATTTAATTTAACAAAACCATAACATGAATAAAACATTTTATGAATAACATTTCTCATGATAAAATGTTTTTAAAAATAATTTAAACTCATATAAAAATCACTTTCCCATATTAAAATTCAATTTTCTTTTAAAATGCCATTTCAAAAACCAAAATACCCTAAAAAGAGAAAGTGTTTTTTATCAGTAAATAAAACATAAAATCATTCAACTAATTATATAAAAAAAATAGTCGGATTGACATAAAAAATTACTATAGTCATGTACATTATAAATAAAACATTATTTTTGTCATTTTAAAAAATATTCCATATAAAACAGAAAATTGTTACTCTTAAAAAATTTAAAGATAATGTAAAAAGTTTCATAAGAATTCTTTTAAAATATTTTATTTCCATATAAAAAAGTTCATAAAATCATATAAAAAACATTGGCATGGGAAATTATGATTTGTAAGGAAAACATTAAAAGCTTATTTTTTAAAGAAAATTCATTTATCACCCAGAAAATATGTAATTCATAATACCTATAAAATAATTAACTCAGAGACACTAAATTCCATTAAAATAAATAAATAAATTACATAAAATTTAAAATATTTTGTATATACTCCACATAAAATAATATAGGTGCATAAAAAAATATTCCTCAATGAAACAAAATTAAAATGAAGTCTCTTACAATGAGTCCACCTCGTCACATACGTTATTTATCTGCAAGAATAATAATCTCATGGTAACAATTTAATTTATTAATATTATTTTTCATGTTTATAATTCCTTTAATTTCACTTATTTCCATGTAATATATTATTATTTAATCAATTAAGTTTATGTTGGTTGTTTCCATGATATTTAGATTATGTGTCAGAAATGCCTTTGGTTGGTTATATATGGTAAAATATTTCATTATTTAAATATATCAAGAATCATAATAACAAAAAAATATAATATTTATACATAAATTATACTTTTAAAACCAATTATGATTTTTTTAGAAATGAATTTTGTTAATATCATTGACATGCTAGGTTATACGTACGTATGAGTGACATTTCCATTTTTCATCCATCATTATAAAAAGTAAGTAATATTTTATATTTACGTAATTATCTTAATATACCATATTACTTCCTTATATATACATATATATATATATATCATCTATGTGGTGTGTTTATGAAAAGAGAGTCACATTGGTTTATGATCCCGGTAGGAAACACGTTCAAAAATGACATCATCTTTTTTTGTGTGTGAAATGGTAAGAAAGAAGATGATATATTATAGTTTTAGAATGATAAATATATCATGAATACCATAATTATTTCATTTATAAAGCATATATTTAT
Source organism: Viscum album (assembly GCA_963277665.1). NCBI lineage: Eukaryota > Viridiplantae > Streptophyta > Magnoliopsida > Santalales > Viscaceae > Viscum > Viscum album. The sequence continues at coordinate 1,123,453,864 of OY728120.1, forward strand.
TTTATTTACCCTTATTAACTTTCATGTAAAGCATTAGGGAAAAAAGAATTGTATCACTTCGAGAGGCTATAGTCTGTCGTACAAGTGGGTGACATTATCATATCCCATATGTAATGGAAATTAAAAAATGTATATTTTATATAATAACTAAAAAGTTATAATTATGTTATACATATAATATATATATATAATTTATATCTATCATCATACCCAATCGTGTGAGGTGGTAATGGAAAAATAAAAGACATCGGTTCGTGAGGAAATAGTCTACCATACACACAAATAATGATTTGGTAACCCATTTTATAGAAGATCAGATGGATTTAGGTTATTAAATTAATATAAAAATATATCAGAATGTGAAATATATTGAGTCTATTATATAATTTTTTTAAGAAAATATTTTGGTGGTGGTGGAATAAATAAAATTAAAACCCTCACAAAAAAACATTACCTCTTCTTCGGGTAACTTCATTCAGATTGTAGAAAAGGGTTTCTTAGTTAGGATTCAATAATAGGATAAGGATTATATTATTAAAGGTAGTAATTTGGGATGTGATTTGGTTTTTTATACATTAATATATAATGTTTTTAAGATGTTATGAAAAGTAAAGAGGGGTGATCCTTTATAAGTGAGTTGAGTGGAACACTTGAAATTAATTGAACTGAAAATGTTTACTCATGTTTTTCTCATGTAAAAAGGCTCCGAAAAATATTATTCTAAATAATTATACACAATAAGGTTGAAATATTTCCACCTAATAAATTTTAGGAATGTGTTTATGTCATTTTAACCCTTATTCCTTTAAATTACCCTTTAATAAAATCTATTATTACCTTAACCTAGGTAATTAATTTTTTAATTTTTTATTATTTATTTTGGAAAAAAAATAAATTGAAAATTTTATATAAAATAAATTATATTTATTAATAATATAGAATCTATTTTATAAAATTAAATTCATATTGGGGGAAAATTGAATTTTAAAACAAAACCTAGAGATGCGATGAAAAGGCGGGTTTTCAATAAGTGTATTTTTCACGAAAAAAATTGATTTCATATTAACAGTATGAATAATAATAATAATAATTGTATTAATATAAATTATTATTTATTTATATTTAATCTAAAAAATTCCTTTAAAATAGTTCTCATTAGGTTTTATATTAATTAATTAAAAGGTAGAAACATTATGGACTTCGAAATATTTTATTGAAAAATATCATTTTTAAAACTATATCAAAACATATAAAAAACATTATAAATTTGATTTAAAAGTAATAAATTGGATAAAATACATATAGATAATACTTTTGTTACTTTAATTCATATTTTAAAACATATTAATAATTTCCGATATACAAAAATTATTGAAAAAATAACTTTTCTACAAATAAATCTGAATTTTCTCTTATTCACTAAAAAATAAATATTTTTCAAATAATACAAATAAATCACCATAAATAAATTTTGATTTTCTAATTTAAAATATTATAATACTATTTTCATGTTCTTATTCTAAAATTTAGAACATAATATTCTCAATAAAACCCTAAAATAAAATAGTTTAGTTAAAATAATTTCTATTTTGATTTAAAAATTACTTTACATTTTTATAATGAATATAACTATCTAAATCATATTTTAAATATAAAAATTATTTATTCTATAATTTCCCTATTTTTATCATTATTCACCCCTTTTATAAATTCCTTCCTCATAATTTTATTCAATCATTAAACTAGTTGATATTTGTTTCCATCATAGCATTTTCAGATTCCCATATTACCTCTTTTACCATAATTTGTTTCTATAAAACCTTAACCTGGTGAACCACATAATTCCAAAAACTGTTTCCCTCTATTTTTTAATCTGAACTGAATATTCCTCTTAATAAATATTCTATTCCAACTAATCAACTTTAGGCATCAAATCATGATATGAATCTGGAATATATTTTCATTGCATCAAAACATAAAATACATTATGTACCTAAACCAAAATGAGGGAAAAATACACTTTGTATAAAATGGTCAAAATTTTACTCGGATTTCCTATATTCCAATTAATCATGTACTTATATTTCTATTTTTTCCAAAATGAATAACACTTTTCCATTGAGATACTCTGATAAAGACATGATCTCATACTTAGAAAGAAATATCTTTCCTCTAGTTATCTACAAAACTTTTTGGCATGTTATGGGTCATCCTATTATGTTTTTGAATCAACTATACCTTATTAGCCTTTTATTATACCAACTCGGGTCCCATAAATCTAAAAAAGATGGCATCTGACACCACTTTCAATATAATTTCTAAAATACTTCCATCTGTATACTGTAATAAAAACTATAGTTATAAAAAATATCAACCAATGAAAGTTTTTGATCCCAACATTCCTAGTAATCCAAAAAACAATATTGAATCATGACATATATAGTATGAATTGTTCTCTCATGTTATCCATCATCTTGAAGATGAAAAGATGTAATAAAAATTAATTCAATACCTAATGACATCTAAAGTACTTTCCAAAAATTTGATGTGATCATGGGAACACAGTCCAATATAGTGAAGAGGCACTCCATGTAACCTAACTCTCTCCATTAGATAAATTCAGGAAATATGTTATAAATAAATTGTATCTCAACTAGGTAGGAATTGTAATGATTTATTTAATATATTGCCAATGTTACGAATTGAATTATTTCTTTAGGATGTCTTTAGAATTCCTACCAAAAAATCCTTTGAAATAATTTTACATTTTCACTCCTGCATTGGGAAAGGTAGAAGCATTAACTTCAGTAATATCATTATAATTTAATCCATTAACAATTAAAACACTTCATTCTTAATTCAGTAATATATCATATCATTATTGCCACTATTAATAATCCCAAAGGTCTTTTTACATATTACTAATTCCATGATTAATGGATAATGGAGAAATATGAGCTTCAATCAATAACTATTTCTTCAACTGGGAATAAAAATTCACATATAATCACTTTCAAAATCATAAAACACCTTCTTCATCCAAATTAAAATCTAAAAACTTACCCTTCTTAACATATTCTACCTTTTCCATCAAATATTGATCCAACTTTTGAGTGATCGTAAATATTTCAAACAAATATGACTACAATGAAACCTAAGACTAAAATAAAAGATGTCCCCGTATCCAAAACATTTAAGACAAAATTTATTAAATCATTAACAAAAGTGCATTTTTTCAAATATATCTTGGATTATTTAGAATTATTTTTTTGACTCAAAGTTTCATCCAATTTTTTGTCTTTTCCCGGATGGTAATGAATCATGAAGTTATAATCCTTGATTAGTTCAATATATCATCTCTATGTCATATTTAATTATTTATTAGTTAATATAAACATAAAAAATTTATTAATCACTATACATTTTATTCTTTAATCCTTGTAGATTATGCCTCCATATTTTTAAATCAAAAACCACAATACTAAATTTCAACTCATGTATAAGACAATTTATCTCATTAGGTTTCAACTTACATGAAGAATAAGCAATTACCTGACCATTATTTATGAGGAAACTACCAAGTCCATTCAATGAACCATCACTATAGATGAAAAACACTCCATTTCAATAATGGAGGTACAAAACTAGATAATTCACCAATCTACTATTTAGTTCTTGAAAAAAATCATTACATACATTTTTTTGACGAATTTATCATTTTTTTAGGGTTAACTTATTAAGTGGTCTAGATAACTAGGTAAAAATTTCATGAAATTATTTTTAGTGGCCCACTAATCTAAGAAAACTACAAATCTCAGGGAAATTTTTGGGTCTTAGCCATTCCAAAAATCTTTTTTTAGCAATCTGAACTGTTATTACCTCATTGGAAACAATATTTCTAGGGAATGAAATATTTTTCAACCATAATTCACACTTACTAAATTTCCTACATATTTTCTTTTCATTTATGGTTATCAAAACATTCCATATGTGTTATTTATGTTCCTCATAACTTTTAGAATATACCAAAATTTCATTAATAAACACAACAATAAACACATATGAGAACTCATGAAAAAACATAGTCATACGGTATATTAAAATATTATGTGCATTGGAGAACCCAAATGGCATAATAAAAAACTCATAGTACCCATATCTTGTCCAAAAATAATTCTTCAAAATTTCATTCTCCTTCAAACTCCTATGATAGTACCCAGGAAATAGTTTAACCGTCATGAAATATTGTTCTCCCCAGAGCTGGTAAAAACCCATCAATACAAGGAAAAAGAAACTTGATTTTAATAGTGATCCTATTAAAAGATCTATAGTCAATGAAAAGTTTCATTGAAATATGTTTTTTAACAAAGAAAATAGAGCAAACCATGGTTAAGGTATGGTTCAAATGAAACCTTTGTCTAATAATTAATCCAATTTCTATTTCAATTATAAAATATCCACTTGGACCATTCAGTAAGGGGTTTTGAAATATGATAAAAATTAGGCACTATTTTATAAGTAAACTCAACCTCTAGAATAGGAATAATACTAGAAAAATCATCTATAAAAACATCCATATATCCATTCACTAATTTTACATCACTAACTTGAATAGTCTCTTTCTTTTCAAAAAAAAAATCTAGGTAAATTCACTACCATCTCTAATGAATTTATAAGCATCCTATAATCTAACTAAAGGCATTAAATAATTGAACAAAACATTTTTGGCTTTGAAATATATCTACATATGATAAAATTAATCCAATCCATACCCAAAATAAAATAAAACTCTACAACATATTGTTGAATATGATTTTCCTGAAATACTATCTCATTAATAAAAACATGATCATTTTTATAAATATTTCTTATTTTAATAATTCCATATAAAGTTTTCACAAAAATGTTATATCTTACATTCATTATGTGATACTCAAACTTTACATGTAAAATTATCATAAAGGAAATAATGAGAAAATCCGAATTCAATCAGGTATTGGTATTTTTTGAATACATAATAAACATATGTGTCACAACATTATTTTGAAGCCCAAAATCAACTTTTGTAGTAGAAAAATATTTTTCCACACCCTTTTTCCTCTGATCCTGATAATTTCTGGGGTGGGTTACCAGATTTGGGAACATGTATTAATAATGCCCAAACTCATTGTCATTAAAACAACCCACCATTTGATGGATATCAGTTAACCCATTCATTAACTATTTTAGATTCTTTTCCTTGAAACCAAAGGCAATATAACCAAACTTTCAACATTAGTAACACTTCCCTGATTTTACAATACCTTCTACAGGGTACTTTTTACCACACAAACCATAAGATGGGAACATTCTTTTTTTACCACTATATTTTTTTTATTGTATGTTATCCCAAATCCTTCCATCCTGACCGCTTCTTACTTTCATCATCAAAAAGCACATAATTTATAGAAAATTCCATGTCAACTTCTTCGACACAACAAACTAATTTCTCATAACTTTTAAATTCTCATTTTAGAAAATCTCTTCATGGACTAGATTTTAATCCTAATTAAAATATATTAATTTTAATATAAACTAATTGTAAAAAAATCTAGTACATACCAGAATATTCTTGTAAAATTTTCTTCAAACATGGAAATAGAATATTTATATTTTTTCCTCAATTCCATAAAAAAATTCCTTCCATAGTCGAAAAACATTCGAAAAATGATTCTCAAAAAAAGTTTTTATGATTTTCTCATTTCATGGAATCAATATCATTTTTCTATCTATTATTCTTAAACCAAATATATCTATCAATAGCATTAACCTTCAAAATGATAAATGAAAATTGTTACCTTTTGAGGCTCTGAACATCTCATGGCTTCAAATATCATCTTGAGAGCATTGATATATCCTTTACCTGCCACTGAGTTATATGATCTACTAAATATGGGGTATATTGCCTTATAAAATGATCCACAATAGATATATTTCTTCATTATAGATTTGTTTCCTCAAAATTATGTTAACCACCACCATTTAAAGCTTGTGTCAAAAAATCCATCACTTTAACAAACTTTTCTTTTGAATTCCAACCTTCTCAAGATGCTGGTTTGGAAGAGTGTTTTCCTCTTAGTTACCTCCCACTATAGATTATTTGTTTCCTATATAGAAAACCATTATGAATAGACATAGTTTATATGAAGAAACATGGTAATATTAAAATTATATATTATTTAAAATTATACATATGGAAAAATCCTACATGAACATGTTATTAGCATTATCTTAACCACTAAATTTGTATAAACATTTCTTTGATAACAACTATAAGGACAGAGCCTTACACATTAACTAATCATTTTTTTTAATACAATAATACATTATATTATATTTGATGATATTTTCAGGTTTAGAGTTTTATATAATTAGTCCATAACTCAATACAAAATAAACCCATCTACGACAAAGTGGAAACCTACATTCAATATTTATTTTTCCAATAATATAAATCTTTTAAACTGAAACTTGATTTATTTTCAAAAAAACACTTCACTAATTTTGAAATAATCACTTTGTTTAATTTAATCACCAATATACCCAAGTATTTTTTTTGAAATACTAGGAATGAGAACTAAAAAATCATTGAGGTACTTAAAAATAATGAACCCTTTCAACGAGTAAAAACATGAAAACCCATAACAATCTTTTCTTTTAACATAACTTTTTACCATGAAATAGAATCATCATTCCTTTAAAATATAATTTATATTACCTTTGAGAAAAATTATTTCTTTAGGGAATAAATAAAAATAATATAAAAATATTGTGCGTAGATTGGGACTTCATATCATAGAACCCTATAATAACTCTTACAAAACCCTTAAAAATTGGAATAACTAAAGGTAAAGCTTCAGTTATAATTCTTTAGAAAACAAAATCATTACCAAATGCATTGGAGTGCTATCTAGGTGCACCCATTATATAAGCTATAATGGTCTCACATGGTTCTATTTGAGAACACCCATCATATATAATTTCCTGGAACTACCACATGGGAACACTATTTTATACTTATAATTTTTAATCAATAAACATATGATAAAATCTTTTATAGTCATATAAAATCACTTTTGGATATCAAAATGATTTTTTAACCCATTTTCATTGCCAAAAATTCCAAAATAATTTAAATTAGGTTTTTTCCATTGAATAGATCATGAAAAAAATCAATGGAATCTAGAAATCAAATAATGTTCACGATGATAAAAATATATCGTCATTATGTATACTAAAATTATAATATTCCTTTTATAATTGGTAAAAACATTTTGTATCAAACATGTAAAAAGTTTCACTTGTATCTTCTTTGAAAAAAACCTAAAAATGTTATAAAATGTAATTCAAAAATAGTTTATTTATATATATAAACTTTATAAATTCATTTTAAAATCATGGACATGGAAAAGGAAGACCTGGAAAAAACATTAAATGGGGATTTTTTTATGAAAAGTCATCAATCACCTATAAAATGATTCAATCATAAGTTGAATAAAATATTTACATTAATAAACAATAAATACCATGAGGATAGATAAATTCAGGATATGATAGATCAAATAGTTTGTATATACACCTCATAAAATATTTTAGGTGCATAACATCAAAAGAGGGCCCAAGATAAATAAATTGAGACGAAGTACCTTACCTTGAGTCTGAATAATCATGTAAATTATTTATATTTTTAAGTAATAATATTTTGTTCATTATTATATTTTTTAATACCTTATAAAAATTTATCATTTTTTTCACTTAGTACAATGTTATAAATTATTACTTAATCAATTAAGTTTATATCAGATATTTCAATTATATTTGGATAATGTGTCCAAAATGACTTAGGTAGAATGACCGTGGTTAAAGAGTTTGACATTAAAAAAATATATAAAATAATTATCATGATATAATTGTCATTTTTATAAATAAATTGTAATTTTAATACTAATCATTGAATATGGTTTTGATAATTTAAGTATGTTACAACAATTGATATGGTAGGTTGTACTTATGCATTGGTGATATTTCCATTTTTCAACGATAACAATGGAAAAAAGGTAAGTAATATTTTATATTTCCATAATTATCATAATGTACCTTATTATTTATTTAAATATACTTATATATAGCATCCATGTGGTGTGGTGTTGAAAAGTGAGTATTATCACTTTGTGAAGGTGTTAGTCCACAAGCTCACAAACGACGTTATCATTTTTCAATGAGAGGAAAGGTAAGAAATAAAATGATATATTGTCTTGAAATAATGATAAATATTCAAAAATTATAAAAATTATTTCACTTATATCACATATATTTATTATATTTACTCTTATTTCTTTCCATGTAAAGTGTTATGGAGAAATCAATCACATGGCTTCACAAGGCCTTAATCTGTCATACACATGAGTGACATAAATGTATATCCTAAGGAATAAAAACTAAAATGATATATATAAAATCATGAATAAAGGAGTATGATTATGTTATAAATATAATAAATATAATTTATATATATCATCATACCAAAATGTGATATTTGTAAATGGAAAAACAAATTTCATCGGTTCGTGAGGCCGTTGTCTATCGTACATGCGAATGATGATTTTGTAACCTATAAAATGTAATATGAGATGTATTGATGTTATTAAATTAAATTAATAGAATATAATTTTATTTAATATCCTAAGGATATTATTTAATCAATTTATGTATAATTTATGGTGGGGTGGAAGAATTGAACCAAAAATGATTATGGAAGAACATTATATCTTCTTTGGGTAACTTCTTCCGTTTGAACTAAAAATAACATTAGGTTATATTTATGAAAAAAATAATAATTTTTGTATGATGTTCTGGAATTGGAGGATTTATTTGAGTGTTTATTGGCTAAAAAGGTTTTAATGTGTGAAGAAGAGAAGAGAGGCGTGGACTTTTATAAGTGATGTAGGTGGCACACTTATAATATTTTGAAAATAAAAAAGTGTAACCTCGTTTTTCTCATGATAAAATGATAAAAATGGATTATTAATGAATCTTAAAAATTACAGTGCATAATTATAGCCATAAAATCAATTTTATAATAAAATTAGGATATTTTGACCCTTATTGTTTTATTCTGACCCTCCTGTAAGACCATTTTTACCAAAAACATAGTAATTAATTTTTAATATTTCCAATATTTATTTTCGTAAAAAATAATATTTAATTGTTAGATAAAATAAATTTGGATGATTCCAAATATTTAATAAATTTTACCAAACCTAATTCGTACATTTCTAAAAACTAAATTGTAAAAAAAATCGAAGTGACACGATGAAAAGGTGGGTTTTCAAGAAGTGTATTTTTCATAAGAAAATGATTATATATTAACTCTATGTATAATAATAATAATTTTATGAATATAAATTAATATTTAATGATATATAATCTAAAAATTCCAATTAAATCATTAATCTTTTCATATTTTCGTAACTAAATAAAATTTTAAAACACTATGCATTTTAAAACCGTTTTTGGAATATTCCTATTTTTTAAACCAAAAAAATGTTATGCTGAAAACCTATATATTTTTAACTAAAAAATAACTGAGTGGATTAACTATAACTATATAATACATTTATTACTTTAATAAATATTTTAAACATATTAAGAATAATAAAATAATTAAATTATTGAAATGAATAACTTTTTTATAAAAAATTTTAGTTTTCACTATTCACTAAAAATCATTATTTTTAGAAAAATCACAAAATTTCACCATAAATAAATTTTAATATTATAATTAAAATATATATATTAATATTTTAAAATGTGTATTATTAAATTTAGAAATTAAACTTTATAATAAAAACTTGTAAGAAAATAGTTTTGGAAAACCAATTTCCTTTTTCATTTAAAATTTACATTATATTTTTATAAAGAATATAACTATATAATTCATATTAATAAATACAAAAATAATTTATTTTTTCATTAATGGGGTTTTTAAAATTTTCCACCCTTTAGTAAATTTATTCCTTGATATTTAATTCACTTATTAAACAAGTGTTGATATCTTTCCCTCATTGCATTTTGAGATTCCTATGTTGCCTCTTCAACCATATGGTCTTCCCAAAAAACCTTAACCTGGTGAATTTCCAAATTACATAAAACCTTCTCTCTATGATCATGTTTCTTAACAATCTATTCCAAATAACAAATATTCTCTTCCAATTGAACTACTTGAGTGCTCAAAAAAAGAGATAGAAATGGTGGATGTTTTATTAACATTCAAAAATAAAATATGTTGAGTACCAGAGATAAACTCAAAGGAAAAACAGAATAATATAATAATCATCAAAATTTCACTAGGATTTAAAATGATCTAATGAAATTAAGACTTAAATTCCCCCTTTAAGTAAAATTTATAATACTTTCCCATAGAGATAATTTGAGAAATACATAATCACCTACTTAAAAAAGGTATTTCCTTCAGTTATCTTCATAACTTTTATGCCTTACCTTGGCCATCCTCGTATGTTGTTAAATAAAAACACCTTATCAGCTATTTCCTCAACTAGATCAGGTCCCATCAACTTCCCTTCTCCTACATCCAAACAAAAATTGGGCATTCGACACCACTTTCCATGTAATGTATAATATGGTTCCATCTGTATATTGGAATGAAAAATATTTTTATAAGAAAACACAACCAAAGAAATAAGTAGATACCAAAATCCCTTGTAATCTATGGATAAATAACTAATCATATATTCCAAGGTATGAAATGTTTTCTTTGACTATCTATAACATTGAAGAAACAAATTGTTCTAAAATTTATTTCAATACCAAACAAATTCTAAAGTCATTTCCAAAAATTAGATGAAAACTTGGGATTATGGTCTAATACAATGGAGAGAGAAACTACATGTAACCTAACTATCTACATGAGATACAGTCAACAAAGCTGATCTAAAGGAATTATATTTCAAATTGGAAATAATTTTTCATATTTAGTTAATTGATCAACCATAAAGTAAATCGCATTATTACCTAGGGATTTTTTTGGAAATCCAAACATGAAATCCATTGATATATTTTCTAATTTTCACTTTAACAATAGAGAAGGCATAATAATTCCCTTAATTGACTATTGTTCTGATTTAACCTACTAAAATTTCAAACTCTTCCTGGTGAATTTGGAAATATCTCTTTTAATTATATCCCACCAGTAATACTACTTATAGTATCATTACATCATAGTATTTATATGATGAATAAAAAATGGAGAATTATAAGCATTACTCAATAACACTTTATTCAACTGGGAATCCGATGGTACCCATAATTTTTTTTCCAAATCATAAAACAACTTCTTTGTCAATATTAAAATATCATGACCTACCCATCTTAATATATTCAACCTTTTCCTATTGAGATGGATCCACCTTTTTATGTTTCATAATTATTTATGAAAAATTAAACTACACTAATACCTAAAATAAAATATCAGAATTCCCTACATCGACATCTTCAAGCCCAAAATTATCAAACCATTAACTGAAGGTTCATGTTCCAAACATAACATGTTTAAAGTTTCATTATTTTTTTGACTCAAAGCATTGACCAGTTTGTTCTATTTTATATGAAGATAATGAATCAGGAAATCATAATCCACTATCCATTCCACCCATCATATTTTTATCATGTTTATTTATTTCTGAGTGAATATATACATCAAATTTTTGTCATCAAAATATATTTTACCCTCAACTCCATATTGATGGAACCCCAAATTTTTAAATGTAAAAAAATAAATGTATCTAATTCCTGATCATGTGTAGGTTAATTTAACTCATGAAGCTTCAATTAACATAAAGAATAATAAATTAGATAATCATTTTTCATTTGTACATGCCAAGTCCATTTAGAGAATCATCATTTTAGATTAAAGAAAATTATCAATTTCTGGAAGGCAGGTCTAAAATTTTTTAATTCACCACTCTTATTTTTAATTTGTGAAAAAATAATTACATTATATTTTCTATACTAATTTTACACCTTTTCAATTTAACTATATTTGTGGTCTAGATAGCTGAGAAAAAATTTCAACAACCCATGAGATGTAACTTTATAACAAAATAAAATTGATAATCTCAATGGTATTTTTCAGTCTTGACCATTATTTAACAACTTTTATTTTATCTGAGTGAAAAAAATTTCCATCTTTAGAATCAATATTTCTATGGAAGTGAAATTTTTTACAACCAAAATTCACACATTCAAAATTACCCAGATATTTTCTTTTCTTTTAAGGTTTTAAAAACAATCCTTATATGTTTTTCATATTCATCTAATGTTTTAATATATACGAAAATCTAATCAATAAACACAACCAAAAATGTTTCCAAGAACTCAGGTTAAACCATGTGAATAAGGTATATAAGTACCACAAGTGAGTTGAAATACCCAAAATCTATAACTATAAACTCATAGTGCCCATATATATTCAAAAATGTAGTCATCGAAATTTCAGCATCCTCTACCTTCATCTGATGGTACCCAAACCTCATAACAATGATCGATAAATACTATTCTCCCTAGAGTTGATTATATAAACCATTGATATAAGGAAAAGGATACATATTCTTAACAGTGATGTTACCCACTGATCTATAGTCAATGTGATGTATCATTGAACCATCTGTCATTTTATCAAACAAAGTGGGTGAACCCCATGGTGACATTCTCAGTTTAGTGGAACATTAAACAACAATTCATGTAATTTATTTTTAATTTAAAAAAGTTCCACTTGATCCATTAGAAAAGGGTGTTTAGATGTAGTCTTAGCATCAGGAACTAGGTCAAAAGTAAACTCAACCTCCCAACAAAGAATAACACCAGGAAAATAAACTAGAGAGACATCCATGTATTGATTCTCTACTAGAAGATAACTATTTTGAATAGTTTATTTATTTTAAAATATATAATCTTTGTATATTTCACATCAATCTCTAAAGAAATTCTCGGCTTCTTGGTATGTTATCAAATTCATTAAATCATTGAATAAAAATTTCTGGGATTTATAATAAATATTTTCATGGTAAACTAAAATCCAATCATTACCCAAAATGATATCAAATTCTATTATTTTCATTTTAACGATATTTCAAGGAAATACCATCCCAATGATAAGAAATTGATAGTTCTAATAGATCATGGTTTCTTTAATACTTCCAGCCAGAGTTTTTATAAAAAACTATATCTTATTTTCATGAGGGTATATAACCAATTTACTTAAAAAATTCCCATTAATGGAGGAATGAAATGATATAAAGTCAAGTTTACTTTAATAATTCGAATGAAGTTTTAAAATACATGTCACGATTTCATTTAATGAACTAACGTCATCTTTTGTATTACCAAAATATTTATCCACACCCTTTTTCCTTCGATATTAATGATTTCTAGCCTGAGTAACTATCTTCAAGAACGTGTTATAATAGTAACCCAATTCAATACCACTAAAAAACCTCACCATTGTATATTTATCAGTCACCCGATTATTTGATTCTTCAGGATTATTTTCCTTGAAATCATAGGATATATGACCAAAATTTACACAATGGTAACTCTTACCTAAATTTATAACACATTCTCATGTGTTCTTTTTACCACACCTACCACAATATGGGAGCCTCATTTTCTTACCTCGTGATTTCACTGTTGTTTGTTTCCTCATCACTTTTTATCCTGAACACATTATACTTTCATCATCACCCGGAAACAAGTATTAAAAGACACCATCTAAACTTTTTTGGCACAAAAAATAAATTTCTCATAAATTTTAAATTATCATGCAACCAATGCTCATTGAAGGCATGGTTTCTATCCTCAGTAAAGTCTTTTAATTTTACAATCGATGCCCCAAAAAAAGATCAGTATGTTCCATGCTGGAATTATAAAAATTGATTCATATGTGGCCATATAATCCTCATAATTTTATCTCATTTTTAGGAAAAAAATCCAGTCGGATTCAAACAACCATGGAGAAATATCTCTCAATGAAAAGATCATTAAATTATTTACATTACTTTGAATAAATAGTTTATTTCTATAAGGTATTCTTCACCAAATACCACCCTTTATTAGCATTATATTAATCATGAAAAATGAAAATAATATTATTTTTATGTTTTGAACATCCAATGACTTCAAATATATTCCCCATAAAATTTATCCATCCTTCATCTAGCGCAGGGTTAGATGATCCACTATATTATGTGGGATTTTTCCTTAAGAAATTATAAACAATAGAAATATTCATTAATGATATATAGAGTTCCTCTCTAGAATGGATACCACCACCATTTATAGTCAGTTTCAACTAAGACTTCCCTACAAAAAAATTGTTATATTCCAATTCCAACCATCTTAGGATGCTAATTTGGAAGAATTTTTTCATCTCGATTCCTTCCTACAGTAGTTTCCTATATGAAAACCCAATGTGAATATACATATTTTAGAAAAATCAACATAGAAATCATAAAATAATATACAATTTCAAGTTAACCACAATGTAAAATCTTTCAAGGAAATTCAATTAATATTATCATGACCTATAATCAAAGATAAACCTCCCTCTAATGCATACTATAATTTCCCATCCTCATACATTAAATAATTTTTATCTTTATGTCAATAATTAATTATTTTACATTTGAGGATAATTTTACCTTTAGATTATTTTAAAAATAATCTCATAACTCATCCATAATAACACTCTATTTCAGAATTTTGAAACTTCCATTCATCACCCATTTTTTCACACCATATTAAGCATTTAAAACAAAAAATGATTTATTTTCTTGAGAACTCTTCTTGACTTTTAACTTGACCTCATCCTTCTCCTTTACCATTATTAAATACTATGAAATAAATTTTAAGAAAATGGTATGAGCACAAAAATCTTAATAAGGATCATAAAATGAAGAAAACTTTTAGAATAATTAAAAACATGAAAACAAATGAAAACCCTTCTCTCAAAAGAATAAACTTTTACCAATAAATATAATTATAAATACCTTAGAATGATTATTTATAGTGCCTACATTAAATAAATTATTTCTATGAAAAATCATTTGAATGTATTGAAATTCCATGTTGGTACCTTGGAAACTCATAGAACCACAACAGAACTCTTATAAAACCCTTACAAATTGCAATAACTTTATAGAAAACATCAAATATAATTCTTAATAGAACATAATAATTACCCAATTCATTAGAGTGTTATCTTTATGTACCCATCATATAAAATATAACAGGATCACCCGATTTTTTTTGGCCATACGCAGTATATATAATGTCCAAGAACCACAACATGAATAAAACATTTTATTCTCTCACTTTTTCATCATAAAATGTTTGAAAAATTATTTAAAACTCGTCTGAAAATCACTATTGGATATCAAAATACCATTTTATTTTACAACCCAATTTTCAATACCAAAATAATCAAAAGGGTAATGATTTTTTATTCATTCAACATAACATGAAAACCATCAAAAGTAATCCAAAAATAAAATAATTGTTATAGGTGTGAAAAAATTCTTTATTGTTTTTGTAAAAAATTGAACATTCCTTTTTCTCATTTTTCATAATTTCCTCTATAACTCATGTAAAAATGAATCATTTTTTAAATGAAAATTGAAAATAATTTAAAAATATGAATAAAATTTATATTATAAATATTTTCAATCCATATAAAAACTTTCATAAACTCATTTTAAAAAAATATGCATCGAAATGGAAGAGTTCAAAGGAAAACATTAAATGATGATCCTCTAAAGAAAAGTCACTTATCCCCTCCAAATATTTGATTCATAATTCCCATGAAATATTTTCCTTAAAAACATTAAATATCATGAAAATACATAAATTAATTATATAAAATTTTAAAGGGTCTGTATATACACCTCGTAAAAGAATATAGGTGCAGATAATCAAAATATGCTTTAATTAAAAGAAATTGAGATGAAGCTTTGTACTATAAGTTTAAATCAACACATATATTATTTATCTTCATGTATAAAAAAATTATGTTAATTATTTAATTTATTAAAAAAAATTCAGGTTTATTATTCCTTTTATTTCTCTTATTACAATGTTAAATATGATTTATTAATTAATTAAGTTTACTTACGATTTGTTTAATGATATTTGTTCTATGTGTCAAAAATTATTTTGGTAAGTTGACTATGATGATAAATTTAATTGTTGAAAAATTTAAATATTAATTATCATGAAATAATATTCATATTTTAAAATCAATTATACTTTTAATACTATTAATGAAATATTTTTTTGAAGAATGATGAACGTTACAATCATGGATATCGTAGGTCGTACATACACATGAGTGAAATTTCTATTTTAAAATGATTGTAATGGAGAGGTGGTAAAAAATATTTTTTCTTCACAAAATAATCATAATATAACATTTTATTCCTTTAAATATACCTATATATATAATCCATGTGGTGTGGTGATGAAAAGAAAGTCACATCGCTTCGTGAAGGCGGTTAAACACACGTTCATTAATAATTTTACCATATTTCAGTGAGCGATAAGGTGAGAAATAAAATTATATATTATATTTGAAAACATAAAATTATTTATTTAATATCATAATGTTGTCATATATGTCAAATATATTCATTATATTTACCCTTATTTAGTTTTATATAAAGCATTATTGAAAAATGAATCCCATCGCTTCTTGAGGCGGTTGCCTTCCGTACACTCGAGTGTCGTTATCATATCCCATAAAGAATTTAAAGTAAAATGTTATATAAAATATAATTACTCTAGAGGTATAATTATGTGATAAATATAATATATATAACCAGATCCATTATCATTCCCAACTTTGAGAGGTTGTAATGGAAAAATGAATGACATCGATTTGCGATATAGTAGTTGGCGTAAACATAAATAATGATTTCATTACCCATTTGATGGAATAGAAGAATTATTTTTGTTATTTAATTAATATAATACCATATTTGAAGATTTAAGTCACATATGATATTATATAAACATGTTTAAAAAATTGAAAATGGTGGTGCAAGAAATAAAACAAAAACACTCATTAAAGAATATAACCTCTTCCTCATGTACCTTCTTATGGTAGGCACCAAAAGGAATCTTAGGATGTATTTATGAAATAAAATAAGGATTATAGTATGAGAATATATAATTTTTGAAGTGATTTTGTTAGGGATTTTTCAAACCCCAAGGGTTTTAGGGTGTGGAGAAGAGAGGATAAGGGGTGGCCTATTTTATGTAAGGTGAGTGGAACACTTGAATTATGATTTTGAAGCTCTAAATATGACCATTAAATAAATTTTATACAATTTTTTAGTTTATTTTAACCCATATCCTTTTATTTTAACCCCCTTTAAATTCATTTTTCCTATAACATCCGAAATTAAGTTTTACTATTTTCAATATTGATATTGGTAAAAAATTAATTTAACCTTTTTACATAATTTAATTTATTTTATTACAAATATTGAATCCATTTTACCATAATAAATATAAAATGGTGAAAATTTAAATTTAAAACAATACACATAGAAGTGACGAAAAGGAGGGTTTTCAAGAAGCATATTTTCAATAAAATGTTGATTTTAGATTAACTTTATGATTCATAATAATTAGTGTATGAATATTCATTAATATTTATTGATATATAATATAAATATTACAACTAAAATAATTATCATTAAAAATTATGTTAATTAGTTAAAATGATGAAACATGGTATGATTTTAAGTAGTTTTAATAAAAATAATGTTTTTAAACACAAAAGAAAACTTAACTAAAACCCAATTTATTGTTGATTAAAAATTAATTAAGTTGATTAAATATCACTAAATAATAATTATATTACTTTTATAATATTCAAAACATATAAATATGTCATAATACTTAAATTATTGAAAATAATGACTTTTTTCACAAAATTGGTATTTTTGATATTCATTGAAAAATCAATATTTTCTTTGTAACGTCTCAGTTTGGGCCGCCAAGAGGTTCCCCATACCTAGTTGGTCACATTGACTCAAGTGCATTTCCCCAAATTTCAGAGGCTACTAACTAGCAGTGAGGGCCTTGGGTGTGATATTGGGGAAACTATACCCTTATTGGCAGATTAAAACAGCAGAAACAAATCGATAACAGTAGTAGAAACAGTAATACCATACTATAAGTAAATAGTGGAAGAATGAAAAGGAATAACCAAGTGAAACATATATATAAATAATGAGTCGTGTCACTATATCTTGGAATGCATCCAAAAAAATCAAAATACTGGAATACATTACTGAACCAAGTAAAAAATAAAAAACATGTAAACAACTCCAACATCATCACAAGCCTCAGCTTGGTCCCAAGATCTCCAGCTCCACCACAATCAAGAACCTGAAGTAGTAGGGTGATTGTGATTATCTATACATATAGCAATGTAATCTGTTTGGTCCCAAAATCCTGACCCAAATATGGTGTGAGATGAATCACAGTAGATAACCAGCCATATATCTATTCCTAACAGTCCGTGAATATATATGGTAGGTAATATGCATAATAAAGTAAAAAAGAATGAATTATTCAAAAAGTAAAAAATCCAATAGTTTCAAATACATTAATTTATATTTATTAAACAGACAACCAAACAATCTCAAGAAACCCTCTGGGAAGTTCTTACAGTCTAATCACTCTGGTACAGCTTAACAAAGACTCCCTGACGAATCACTCACCATGAATTCCCCATGTGGTCACATAATGGAAAACTGCAGACACTCTGGGGAAGCACTCAACTTTCAATTCCCTAGGTGTTCTCGCAACTTGGAACAACAGACACTCAGAGGGAGAACTCACATCCAACATACATATGGTCTCACAATGTGAAAGTATAATAGACACTCTAGGAAATCCCTCGGCATCTATTTCCCATATGGTAATTGTTTACTAGGTTCCCACTGCCCTGTGTAAGTCAATCGTGCTCAAATGATATCCAGCTTCCAAAGTAAATCAATATATACTACTTGGATAAATATCTACAAAGTATATCATAGAATATCATATAATATCACTCCATTTTAACAACACTAGGAATGGAACAAAAAACAGCCTAACAGGTTGTTCTGGACCCAACGATCAAAACAATCAAACATGGGAAAACACATACATATCAATGTAACTAAAACCTATTCACAATCCAATATCCCTACTCAAGTAAACAAAGGATATCAGTCATTAACTAAGATAAATTCCCTAAACACGCAACACCCCGAACGAGGGTATTGGGAAATTTTGCACATATAATTCCAATACAAACTATTGAAAGGCACGAACCACCTACCTCGACGTTGTATGATTTATATAGTTGAATCTTATCCTTTGATTCGACCTAGAATATTGTAGATCTACAAAAACATCTAAATTTTTAACCAAGAATATGTCATGAAATAGTAGAAATCAAGGGATGAGACTTTGGAAGAAGGAATAACATAATGTAGTGATTCCAACGCAATTGATGAGAGTTGATTCGGAGAACAAATGGTCGATCGGGGGCTCCGGAAAGAATTGGTGATATATACTGCTCCAAGATGAGACGAGCTGAGAATAATATGATTTTGTCAATTAGACGCGACCCCAATCTATTTATTAAAAGTTAAAATAATTATATATAGTGTGTCCATTAAAAGTAAATGGCGTGTATATGCCTTTATCGGGCCCCACTTTAGGTGGTCTCAAGTACACCCCACACGGCCATGTACTCGGCCGTTACATAGCCAGTACATGGATATCTGTGGGAACAGGGTATATCAAGTGTACTCCTATGTATAGAGCGTGTACTCCTAAAATTTCCAAAAACATATCTTTTCTCAAAAACACTAGAAATAAAGATCCATACCTAAAAAGAGGATCTGGTTTCTCACAAACTTCTCCAATTAAATAAATTGAGCTACGAATATCCCTTGCAAGGCGGCGTAGAAGAAGAATCCTCAAACAGATCTTGTCACTATGATTGTACATAAACCTCCCTCTCCCATGTCTCATCGTGTAATCTCCCATTCTTCCATAGTAAATGTACTGGAGGAATAGATCGTCCATGGAGAACCTTCACGCTCTAATCAATGATCTGGGAAGGATGCTCTTCGAATTAGGCATCCACCTCCATCTCAACATCCTTGGGTTGAAAAACACGAGAAGGGTATGATAAGTAATGTTGTTGTGGAGATATGTGTAAGACATCATTCATAGCCTGGTACCTCTGAGGTAACTGCAACTGATAAGAAATCATCCCAAACCTCTCCAAAACCTCAAACAGTCTAACCTATCTCGGTGAAATCTTACACTGTCTCCTAAACCTCCTGTGTGCCAACCTTGGTGTTACATGTCGAAAAACCATATCTCCAACCTCAAACTCCAAAGGTCATCTCTGTCGATCAGCATAAGACTTTTTTCATGAATGTGTAGTAGTCATCCTCCTATGAATCAACTCTATCTATTTTGTGGTCTCCTGGACATGGTGAAGTCCCAACATAGCTTCATCTCCTTCCTTCATCCAGCATAGGGGTGATCGACATGGCCTACCATAAAAAACCTCATAAGGTTCCATCAGAATTGTTTCCTGAAAACTATTATTATAGAAAAAATCCACTAGAGGAATGTGATTTTCCCATGAACCTCCAAAATCTAGGACTCGTGCTCGAAGCATATACTCCAGCACCTGAATCGTACACTCGAACATGCCATTTTTTGGGGAATGGTAACTTGTTACCAAAAGTACGTGTGTACCCAAAAACCTCTATAGTCCTTTCCTGACCCGAGAAGTAAAATGGGAATCCATGTCTGAAATGATGGAGTGTGGAACCCCATGTAAATGTACAATCTCCCAAATGTACAACCTTACCATCTCATCAACAATGAAATTCTCCTTGATCAACAAAAAGTTTTAAAACATCATGAGTCTATCAATGAAAACCCAAACTACATCATTCCCTCAAGTTGATCACATTAAGCCCATCACAAAGTCCATCGCGACATCATTCCACTTCCACTCGGGAATGGGTAACTACTGCAAAAGCCCTGCTAGTCTCTGATTCTATTCCTTCACCTGCTGACAGGTGCAACACATCATCACAAAACTATAAAAATATTTCTCCATACTGGGCCACCAATAAAAACGATGAAGATCTCGATACATCTTGATGACACTAGGATGAGCTTCCCAAACTAATGAATGAAAATCTTGCATCAAATCCCCACGTATGTCTGCTGACACCCATACACACCCGTGAAAATTTTGGATCTCAACCTCTCTTATGGTCCATCCAGGAATAGGGTCCCCTCCTGACACACTCATCCGTAGAACTAGACCTTCAGAATATGATATATACCTTATTGTCCCTCGATCAAGTAGAGTAAAGGTAAGATCTATGGAAGAAAGTAAGGTTGGCCCCTATCTGTCATGCACCTCCAAATGTATCTCAGAGAACATAGCCATAAGCTTCCACTCACTGTTGGCCTCCTGAACTAGTTGTATCTGAGTCCTCCTGATCAACACATCAGCCCTTGTGTTTCCTTTCCCAGGAGTGTAGGCACACTCAAAGTCAAAGGAATGAAGGTACTCAAACAACCTTCGTTATCTCAAATTCAGAACATGCTGATTAAAGATATACTTTAAACTTTTTTGGTCATTGTAAACCACAAAATTCTCTCCCATAAGGTAATGTCTCCAAAAGCGTAAAGCATGAACAATAGCTGCCAACTCAAGATCATGTGCAATGTAATTCCTCTCATGTGGCCCAAACTGCCAAGACCCATATGCTACAATGCCTTCCCCCATCATAAGCACTTCTCCCAGCCCAATACCTGATGAATCACAGTATACTATATAACTCTTTCCCATATCTAGAAAAACAAGTATCAATGTTGAAGTCAACCTCCATTTCATCTAGTGAAAGCCGGAATCATTGGAATATGTCCATATGTACTTCAAAAACTTCTTAGTTTGGCCTTTCAGTGGTGCTGTTAAGCATTAAAATTCCTATATAAACTTTTTGTTGTAACTAGCCAACCCTAGAAAACTCAGTACCTCAAAGAAGTTCTTCCGCTGCTCCCAAGAAACTACTACCCTCAATTTCTTGGGGTCTACTGATACTCTTATCTCTGAGATAACATGTCCCAAGAAGTGAATTCGGTCCACCCAAAAGGGGAATTTTTAGAGATTAGCATATAACTAATTCTCTCTTAGTGTGCTCAAAATGATCTCAAGATGGGTATCATGGTTGTGTTGAGTGTTATAGTACACCAATATATCCACTACTAAAACCACCATGAAGGAATCCAAGTATGGATAGAGCACTTGGTTCATCAGTTCCATGAAAATTGCAGGAGTGTTCACGAGACCAAATGACATTACCATGTACTCATACAGACCATACCCCCTACGGAAGGCAATAAGAGGTATATCTAATGGTCTAAATGCAACTGATGATAACAAGATCTCTAGTAAATCTTTGAGAACACCCAGGCAGCTCGAAGCAGGTCAAATATATCATCAATCCTCATCAAGGGATATCGGTTTTTGACCATCAACTGGTTCAGCTTCTGATAATCCACACAAAGTCTGAGGGTACCATCCGCCTTCTTCACAAATAGGACAGGCGAACCCCAATGATAAGTAATGGGTAACATGAAACCCTTTTCCCATAACTCTATAATTGCTTCGTGAGCTCCTATATCTACAGTATAGCTATCCTAAATGAGGAATGGACACTGGTGACACTCTTGTAAAAAACTAAATAGAAAAATAAACCTCTTTCTCTAGAGGAAAACTTGAAAATCATCTAGGATGAAATCAATGAAACAATCCACCACTGAAGGAAAGTCCATGTGTGAAGTCCCCTAGTAATCTAGGTATAAAAAAGAGATCTGGACTTTAACGCCTCCCAACCCAAGATGCCCGGGTCCAATTCTACCCGCTTGGACATCCCATTCCCTATTATATAGAAACAAACTGCTATCTGGTGACCTGAACCTCAACCTATGGAGATTGAAGTCAAAAACTGCCTTAAAGGGAACCCACCAGTCCATTCTGAGAATGACATCATATCCTATAATCTCTAGGACATACAGGTCCCACAAGAGGTGACACCTGCTAACCTCAATAGGGAACTCCTTGCACAGATGTACACTAGTCGTTCTTATCCCTAATGTAGTGTCCAACATCAAGACATCAGCAGAAAAAAAAGCTTCTGAGCCCAAGGCTCTCCATAATAGAAACAAATATGAAATTATGTGAATAACCTTTATCAAAAAGTGTAGAAGCTAAAACTGAGGAAACTAGAATCATACCTCTAACTATAGATGATCCGAATTCCTACTCTTGTTTGGTCTGCCCCACTGAAAAATTATGACGTGTACTGCAGCCCTACGAAGGTGACTGAGACCCCTGAGCTAATCCACCCAGCGGTTGTCAAAAACCCTGTGTCTGACAATTGTAGCCATGACCTCCACCTCGTCCTAAATATCTTTTTGAAATACAGTTCCTTAACTGAGGAGAAACGGGTGGTCCTTCTCCAGAATGTGGAGTCATAGTGGAACTCCTATCACAAGCTTCTAGTGAGAAAAACAAACATAAACGCTGAAGATGACCCATCTTGCCACAAGATCGGAACTCAACTGGGTATCTCAGGAAATGTGGGCTCAAATTTCCCCCCTTCCCGCACTGGTATTATACCACCTAGCTATGTAACGGTGTATCCCACCTACTCATATCTCCACATGTAGACTCACTGCGATGATTCATACAATCAGTCATAAGGTTACCAACTCTATATGTCAAGCTTCCCTGGATCACAGCTCCAGAATCCTGTAGTTTGCGCTCCATGATCAGTGTCTGGTTGACTATTTAGGTGATTTAATTCAACCTTAATATGTTCACCTGATACCCGATCTCTTTCCTGAGACCATCCTCAATGATATTTTCCAAAAATAACACATCACCCCAAGGAATGGGAATTAATCACTGCATCTCTGTGAAGAAAGAATAGTACTCCATGACTGAGAGAGTACCCTACTTTAAACTCATGAACTATCGGGCTCAGTCAGCCCTCAATGTCCTTGGGTATAAGTAATCATAGAAGGAAGATTATAACTCATCCCAATCTATACCCTATCGGGGCCCGGCCTGTGAGATCACATCCCACCATCTCTTGGCAGAATCCTGAAGAATATAAGTAGCGAGCTTCACCCTCCTCTCTAGAGGAATCTCCAAATGCTCAAAGATCAATAGCATGGCTTCTAATTATGACTATGCAGCCTAAGGTACGCCTTATCTTAAGAAGGTGGGAGGATTTTGCTGCTGAAAAACCCATGTCAACTCTACCATGTATGGGGAAGGATGCACTTCTCCCTGGAAAGTATGGATAAACCTCATAAAGCCTTCTGGGAATATGACATCGGCACCTGTATCCAGGATAAAAAATTGGTACTATGACAGGAACAACAGGAGGATTTTCTGGTAGACCCTAATCTACCTTGTTTGGTGTTTGTTTGCTGCCCTGAATCCAGTGTACAACTGGAGGATGTCATAGTGGTATGACTCAGAAAGTTCTAGTGTACATATTAGATCAAGATTATCAAGGACTAAAACATTGAATATCATGAAAGGAAAAGGAGAAATAAAGGATTCATGTACTTCAAATCACGGAAACACCAAGTGAATAGCCCCTACATGATATTTTCCCTTACACCTTTACATGGGCGTGTTCCCATACCAACACTGGTTGTGTGACCACCCATACATGCGACATGATCTCCATGAACATGGCGTGTACTTGAATCATTTTCCCCTGCCTGAGTTTCCTCTACATGGATAAACCACATATTTCACCTAGGTTAGAACTGTATAACGTGCATGTGCCAAACATGATGTGTACTTGAAGAATTTCACCAGCCCATGTCGTTGCTCACACAGTCAGTTACACGGTTGACTTCACACGGCATGTTCAAGATAGAAAAATCATGTACTACCTATGATTCAACTACCCATGTTGTTAGTCACAAGGTCGGAGACACGGTTGACTCTACAAGACGTGTTAGTGATAGATATGGCGTGTACTATCTAATCTTCATTCACCCATGTCGTTAGTCACACGGACGGATACATGGTCTCTGCAACATGGCATGTACGTTAGGTGCATGGAATTTTCCACCAAAGGTTTTCCAACTCCGTGTTTCTACTCACATAGCCAGTCACATGGTTAAAGACTATATGGAGTGTACTAAAAGTACATGGCATGTACTTAAGAAAAGTTTTTCCTTCCCGAACCGAAGGATACATGGCGTGTATTCATCAATACACACCATATAATCTGGTTTTTTCTGAGAATTAAGCCTCGGAAACTAATCTAAAACCCATAAAAAACACAGAAACAAACATTAAAGGGATAAATTCTGATCTGTGAGGGCCCATACTCCCCAAGAATCAAATCTTGGCATCATATTCATGTCATTTCATAATATAACAGTGCAATCAAACAAATGATCCACCAAATTTGATCCATGAGAGCCCATAACACCTCAAGGACCAAATTTTGGTGTTCATTCAAAATAAACTTTTTATATTTCCAATACCCTATCAAATAGAATGTATTCTATCAAATCATATATCACAACAACATCGATATCTAGTACAACTTCTATCACAACAACATGAAATTGATAATGCACACTAAATTTCATAGAAAGAATGCATGAAATATGGTCTCTGGAAAGTGCCTATATGATGCATGAGATTTCATGCCCACATCTCAATGGTTTTCAATAGAAATAGAACCTCAATAATATCAACAATAATAGAACAAAACATGTGAATTTCCCTACAACGAAATCAAATCAACTGTAATTATTGAAGAACCAAAAAAAATAAAATAATCAAGGTAAATTATCTTTTCAATGTACATGGCTTAGCTACTCCTGATCATATATTATTACCAAATACCTATTCCTTCCTAACCCTAGATATAGGCTCTAAACAGTAAGTGAAGAAAAAAACAATCCTCTAACACCACTTTGTAATGTCCCAGTTTCGAGTGCCACCTAGATGTGTCCTGTACCCGGTTGGTCACATGGCCTCAAGCGAATTTCCCAGAACACCAGAGGATGTCGACTAGCATTGAGGGACATGGGTGTGATTTTGGTGAAAGTTTGTACTCATTGGTAGAGTAACATGGCAGAAACAAGTAGATAACAATAGCAGAAGCAGTAATACCATACAATAAAGAAACAGTGGAAGACTGAAAAGAAATAAACAACTACAGCCTATATATAAATAATGATGAATGTCAAAAATATAATGGCAAGAATCCAAACAAGTCACAATTCTAGAATACAGTACAAAGCCAAGTACAATGGAAAAATAAGTAAACAACTCCAACAATATCACAAGCCTCATCTTGGTCCCATGCTCTTCGGCTTCACCGCCATCAAGTGCCTGCTGTAGAAGGGCATATGACCACATCTATACCTATATGTTTGGGCCCAAAAGCATGACCCAAACATGGTGTGAGACTAATCCTATTAGGAAACCACCCAAAGATATGTGCCTAACTTTCAGTGAATATATATATTAGGTAATATGTAAAATGAAGTAATAAACTTGGAAGTACTCAAATGAAAACAATCCTACAGTTTAAAATAAATAAATTTACATTTATTAACTAAACAACCAAACAATATCAAGGAAACATATGTTAAGTTCTCACATTCTAACCTGACTAGTTCATCTTAACAAATAATCTTTGAGGAAGCAGTCACCATTAATTCCACAGGTGGTCTCATAACGGTAAACTACAGACACTCTGTGAAAGCACTCAATGTCCAATTCCCCCTATTGTCTTAAAACGGGGAACAAAAAACACTGTCAGGGAGCACTCTGGTCCATCCCCACTATGGACTTGCCACGTGAAAGTATAACAGACACTCTAGTAAATCCATAAGCGTCTATTTCCCTTAAGGTCTAACAACACCAGCTTCCCATAGCACTATGTAAGTCAATCGTGCACAAACGATATTCAGCCACCAAAGTAAATCACAATATGCTACATTGATAAATAGCTACATAGTATATCACAACATATCAGATAATATCAATCCATCCTAACAATACTAGGCATGGAAAACAAAGTAGATTAACAGGCAGTTCTGGACCCAAAAGCCAAAACAATCAAATATGGGAAAACATATCCATAGTAAGGTAACTAAACACTACTCACAATCCAATAAGCCTACTCAATAAAAAATCATAGCATGAATTAATAGGGTTAAATTCCCTAAAATTGAAATAACTTGAACTAAGTTATAAGGAAATTTTTCACTTATAATTCAAAGAGAAACTTTGGAAAGGCATAAACCACCTACATCAACATTTTAAGATCGATATAATTGAATCACAACCATTGATTCAACTTATAATGATGTGGACCTAAAAACCGTCTTAAAATTAAACCAATAATATCTCATGAAATAGGAGAAATCCAGGGCTGAGAGTTTATAATAAGGAATAACTCACCGTAGAAATTTCGATGCAATCGATGGCCGTCGATTCGGAGAACGGATGGTCGATCAGGGCTCCTGGATGATTCGGTGATATCTGTTTCTCCTATACGAGATGAGCCGAGAAGAAGATGTCTTTATTGATTTTAGGTGACACTGGTCTATTTAGTCAATTAAAAATAAATATACATGGTGTGTCATTTAAAAGTATATGGAGTAAATATGCCTTTACCAGGCCCTGATTTAGGCGGTCTCTAGGTCACCCCACACGGCTATGTACTCTGCCATTAAATGTCCAGTACATGGCTATCCGCAGAAACCAGGTACATGGCGTGTACTCCTACATACAAGGCGTGTACTCCTTAAATTTCAAGAAAATCCCCTTTTCTAAAAAAACAATAGAAATCAAGATCCATAACTGAAAAGAAGATTCTGGTTCTTACATTCTTAATACCACAAAAAAATAACCGAATGTAATTTTTTATTTATGATTTAAAAATGATATTCACATTTTCAATTTCAAATTATAAAATTTATAAAGTAAAATTTTAAATATAATTTTATAAAACATACTATAGTTAAAATTATTATATTTTTTATTTTAAAATTACTCATTATTTTCATAATGAATATGAATATCTAATTCATATTAATAAATGTTAAAATAATTTATTCTATCACTACCAAGTTTGTTAAATTATTCCACACTTTAATAAATTTCATCTTCAAAATTTTATTCTCTTATTAAAAAAGTAGGGATATCCTTCCTTTATATCATTTTCTGATTCTCATATCACCTCTTCAACCACATGCTTTTTCTATAAAACCTTAACCTGTTGAATCACCTTATTCTGCAAAAATTTCTCTCTAAAGTCAAAATTTTGAACTGGATTTTCCTAACATATTTATTCTCTTTCAACGGATTTACTTTAGGGCTCAAAATATCAGATGATTTCAGTAAATATTTTCAATACCTAAAAATATTAAATACATTGGGTACTTGAGATATGTTTATAGTAAAATCTGCTCAGTAGAAAAACAATCCAACATTCTATAGGATTTAATATGGTCTAATAAACCAAAGACTTAGTATTACATTTTTACCAAAAACAAAATACACTTTTACATAGAAATACTTTGAGAAATACATGATCACATACTTCTAAAGAAATATCCATCCTCTTATCATCCACATAAATTATCTTCCTGATCTTGACCATCCTCATATGTTTCTGAATCAACTACACCATTTCATCCATTTCCTTAACCAAATACAGTTTCATAAACTTCCATTCTTATACATATTCCCAAAAATATGGACTCCTAAACTATTTCCCATATAATTCTTAATATGGTGTAATTTTTATATTGGAATGATAACTATTTTTATAAGAAAACTCAACCAAGAAATTATATTGATCCCAAATTCATTAGTAATCCACTGAATAAGAACGGATAATATCATACACGGTCTACGTTGTTTGCTCAAAATGTTCACCAGATTAAGGATGTAAAATTTTACTAAAATTTAATTCAGTTCGCAATGACTTGGAATTTCTTTCAAAAAATTAGATGTGAACTGAGGATCATGGATTAATAAAATAGAGATATGAACTCCATGTAACCTAAAAGTATCCTTCATATAAAATCAATAAATCCAATCTAAATAATTTGTATCCTAAATTTCATGGAAATGTGAAGATTTAGTTAATCGACCAAAAATAGCACAAATCTCATTATTACTCTAATAATTATATTACAATCCAATAATGAAATACATTGATATATTTTCCCAATACCACTTGGGCATTGGAAAAGTTCTAGGAATTCTCTTTGGTAACTGTGATTATTCATTAACTCACTGATAATTCATACACATCATGGTGAAGTTAGTAATATCACTTTTCATTCCATCCTATCATTAATACTCCTAATGATCTTTGTACGTCTCAGTTTGACATAGATAAATAGAAAATTAAGAACTATGAGATTCACACGAAAACTATATCTGGAACTATGATTCAAAAGAAGAACATAATCATTTTCCAAATTATGAAACATATTCTACATCAATATTAAAATTTAGAAACATACCATTCATACTAGGTTCTAAATTTTCCTACAAATATTTATCCCCATTTTAAACATTATGAATTATTTTTGATGAAGTTTTCTATACCAAAACCCAAATAAATAGAGTTTTTCCCTGGATCCATAACTTATAGGCCAAAATATATTTAATCATTATCAAAAGTGTAAAGACCCGTAAAATTCAAGGGAAATTTTTTCTTAATTTTCTTTGGAATTTTACAAGAGCGCGGTTTCTGACGGCACCTGATTCCGTGGCCCGGAGTTCCCAGAATTAATTTCCAAAGTTTGGCTCGGGTACGTTCATTGAACAAACGAGCGGGAATTTCTAACTTTTGATCCGGTGCTCGGAATTGAAATCTGAGGACACCGATGAACTCGCAGCGCCGATTTTCTCTTAAGAAGACCTTTTCCGAAGTTGCGTTTTCCTAGGAGGAGTTGTTTAATTTTCTGGATGAAATGAAGAGTAAAATAAAATTGTGATACAATATTTATTTTATATCTTTAAAGTGGTTAAAATCTTTTGTTGGAAGTTGGGTGGTTTAACCACCTAAGAGAGGATTAAGGTGAGGAGGGGCCCACCCGAGCCCCACCTTTTCAAATTCCCTAACTCCCCTCTCTCCCTCTTTAAAGCTTGATAACTTAACACTTAATTAATTACACAACTCATGTATAATTAATTAAGTGTTTTGTTTTGTTTTTGAAATTTAAGTTTTTCAAATGCTTGGCTTAGTAAATAAAATAAGGAGGGACCTTATTTTATTTGGATTGTTGGGTGAGGTGTGGAAGAGCTTTGGAGAGAAGCTGAAGAAATCCTCCACCTTCTTCATCTCCTTCGTGGAAGAACGCGAAGAACGTCCGCCGCCCACGAAGAACACCGACGATGACATCTTGACTCGTCTTCTCCGATTGCTTCCTCCTCGACTTCTTCGTCTTCTAACCGACGTCAACAAAACGACGACCGCTTCCCACGACTACGTCAACGTGCGACTATCGAGGTAGGGGTTTACTTCAATATGATTATCACTTTCCATGTTTTCCCCTTCTAAATCTATTGTGGGATTGGGAAAAATGTTTGATGAGGATTGTAGGGGTTTACGTCCGATATTATTATCACTTTCCATGTTTTCCCCTTCTAAATCTATTTGTGGGATTGGGAAAAATGTTTGATGAGGATTGTAGGGGTTTGTTGTGGTTTATTTCTTTACTCTCGTTCTTGGTTCTAGAATGATAATCTTGTGATTGAATATTTAAGAGTTATCATCTAACGAGAGGGGGGGTCGGACCGCACAAACACGGCCGAATTCCCCCTCCTTTGTTCTTGTTTTTTTATCTTGCAGATGAAACAAGATGGCGTGGTGCCGTCGCACCACGCGGAAATTCGCACGGTTATTTTGCGCGACGCCATCGCGTCGCGCCGTGGAAGGATCATCATGAACGTGACGTCGTCGCGCCGCGTCGAAGAAAACCGAAAGCGCCGCGGCCGGAGCGGGGCTGCAGCGGAGGGCCGCGGTGCCGTCGCACCGTGCCGGACGACGAACACCGCGGCCGGTTCCGGGCCGCGGCGAGACGGGAAGACCGGCGGCTCGCCGGGCCGCCGGTGTCGGAAGCCAGAAGGGGACCGGCTTTGCCGGTCCATTGAAGAAGAACCGGCCGGCCAGGTGGGCCGGCCGGAAGGGGAAAACTGGGGGAATTTAATTCCCCCGGTCAACTCAAATGCCCCCCAAATTATGAGGGGTGCGGTTTCTTTAAGGGGGGCAGGCGGCCCCCCGGTTCTCCTCAAGCAGGCCCCCACGAAGGGGGCCGGTTCTCCAAAAAGGCGCGGCTTAAGCCGCACCGCCATCTGGAAGCGAGGGCCATGCCCCCCGCGCGTGGCACCAAGTGGCTCCAGGCCGCGCCGCCGCGCCGGACCGCGCCACCGCACCGGACCGCCGCCTGCCGGGCCGGGTCGGCCCGGACCCGGACCCCCCGTTTTCGAAACAACTTCGGTCTTTTGGCCATATCTTGAGCCACGGACCTCCGATTGACGAACCGTCAGCGGAAATGCGATCCTTGGATCGAGAAGGTCGATTCGGTATATTGCACTCAATGTTTCGGAATAGTTTGAGTTCGGCCGGGTTGGTTCGTTCACGAAACGAATCGGGCCTTCGGAGCGGAAATGCTCACATCTTGAGCTACAGACATCCGATTGACGTTCCGTCAGCTTTGTTGTGTTCCTCTTAGTGAGACGGATATTTTGGAATACTCCGCCCAAGGATTGGACACAGGTGGAGTACGGTCGGGTTGGTTTTGCCTTAAAAACCAACCGGGCCCCTCGGACGAAAAAGCCAATAACTCTCAGACCGGGCGTCCGATCAACGCGCCGTCTGTTGCGTTGAGTTCCTGTTGACGATACGGAACTTTTGGATACATCAACTCTGGACTTTGTGACAATTGATGTATCAGCCTCTCGGCTCGTGGAGCGGACCCTCCTGAACGAGCTTGCTGTGTGCGGGAACCCTAGTGCTGGCTGCGACTGCGACTGTTACTGTGACTACTACTGCTACTGCTACTGTGACTACGACGACGACAGTACTGAGATCCTGTGTGGATTCGAAGACGACTACATCACTCAGCGATCCTACGTGGATCAGTGCTACAGGTCCTGTGTGGGCCCGATCCTGTGTGGGTCCGATCCTGTGTGGGTCTTTAAGCTCAGCGGTCCTGTGTGAACCAGCGCCTACAGGTCCTGTGTGGGCCCGATCCTGTGTGGGTCATTGCGGGGTTTAGTTACCTATCGATCCTTCGTTGGTCCGACGACTTAGATGGATCAGAGATCATCTTTATCGTCCTTTGAAGAAGTATACCTGTGTGAGCTGAATCCTGTTGCTTTCCTGTGTGGATTGAGTTGTGCTTTCCTATGTGGATTTTGTTTTGCTTTCCTGTGTGGAATACGTTTACTTTCCTGTGTGGACTGAGTTTTACTTGGGCTCGGAGGATGGAGCGTGTTGGAATTGATGACTTAGGTATATGTATGGGCATATACCTAAGTAGTGTCAGTTGTTACTTTGTGTTTGTATCTTCCTTTGTTGATTATCCTTTGTGGATTTTGTGAGACCTTCGGGGGTCTCGGGGTCCCTACTGAGTAGCTTATACTCACCCCTGCACGGGCTATGCCCGCACTACGTTGTGTTGGTTGCAGACGACGGACAGCGTTGATCTTGGCTGAGGCATGCAGAGCAGGACGGTACCTGGAGGTGGACCACTGGGCGCAACGTGTTCGGAGCGGACGACGGGACCCGTGAAGCAGTGGATCTATCTGTACCCACCCTTCAGGTGGGATCTCCAGTGGACAGCTCGGTGTAGCGGCTTTTACTTACAGTTGTTGTTTTCCCTTTCGAGTTTTACTTTACTTTAAGTTTGGGTTTGTATACTGGCCCATTTACTTTTCTGCACTTTCAGTTGTACTCTGTTTTTACTTAGTGTTTACTTTCCTCTTGCTTACTCTGTGGTGTTTGTTTACTTTAGAAAGGCAATGCCTTCCCTTTTTACCGGGATTTACGCCTTGGTGCTAGTCTCCAGCCCCTGGCCTATGGGAGGAGGGCTTGGGGTAGTCACGGCACGGACCCTGAGGGTGGGTTGTGACAAATTGGTATCAGAGGAGTTCGGTTCTACCGTGAACTCTGATCTTTTTTATGTGAAGCAATAATGTTTA
Organism: Viscum album; assembly: GCA_963277665.1. Classification (NCBI taxonomy): domain Eukaryota; kingdom Viridiplantae; phylum Streptophyta; class Magnoliopsida; order Santalales; family Viscaceae; genus Viscum; species Viscum album. Next base: position 1,123,487,297 of record OY728120.1, read on the forward strand.
GCGTATTGAGTGTGGTTATCAGTCCAGGGAGTCCAGTGTTGGTGCGGCGGCCGACGTATCCGTACACCAGGACCCTGACTTCTGATTTCCGACTTAATGCACGAAAACATTGATTGGATGTGTGTTTCAAAGTTTTCTTTTTGATTACCTTATATCAGCTCACCAGGTATACTATTCTGACCGTGGCGCACCTGTTTCCTTTTTAGGATGGCCCCACGACGGCAGCCAGCTAGGGTTCCGAGAGACGAGTGTGACGACAGCCCACCGAGCGACGAGGCCTCGGTGCAGGGACCTTTGTCAGCAGTTGCACCGGCGGTAGCTCTACCCGCCGAGCCCCCAATGCTTCCAGCACCAGCCGCTGACGATGTAGGTCACCTCAGCGCACTGCATGAGTTTCAGCGCCAGCGACCACCCAGGTTTCATGGGGAGACGGATCCCCAGGCAGCCGAGGACTGGCTGGAGGCAGTGTTACGTGTGTTTAGGCTAGTGAGGACACCAGCAGACCTCATGGTGATCCTCGCTGCGAGCCTACTACATGCAGCAGCAGGACGATGGTGGAGCTTGATGCTCCAGGTGCACGATGAGGCATCTCTTCTATGGACGGAATTTGAAAGCCTCTTCCGCTCGGAGTTCGTCCCAGCCACCCTTCGTGCGGTGCGTATCCAGGAGCTTCTTCAGCTGCGGCAGGGCAGCATGACGGTCGCTCAGTACTCGGCGAGATTTACCGATCTCTCGCGCTACTCGACCGACATGGTACGGGACCCATTCTTCCGGTCCCGGACCTTCGAGAAGGGTCTGAGACACGAGATCATGGCATCGCTGATCTCCCTCAGCATACCGACACAGACAGGAGTACTAGAGCGGTCCCTTTTGATCGAGAGCTTCCTTGCTGATTCTACACCAGAACCGAGACCCACCGCAGGGCTGCACGTGGCAGAGTCTTCTGCATCAGGCAGTCGACGGATGACTCAGGGGTGCAGGAAGACCAGACCATCAGCCAGACGACCTCCGGACACTGGCTCAGCAGTGCGAGGCACACAGCGTAGAGCCAGTCTTTCGAGTGGAAGACAGTGCTATGCATGCGGCGGGCAGGGCCACATGGCTTGTGACTGCCCGACCCGCCATGTAGAGAAGCAGCATATGTTTGAGGAACCACCTAGGCAGAGGCAGAGGTTCGACCGTGGCAGTCCGCAGGGAACAGGAGGACGAGGCAGAGGAGCTAGCCGAGCAGCAGGTGGTGGGCGACGCTTTGAAGATCTACCACCACCACCACCAGGAGGTCCACCCAGACCTCAGGGGAGAGCACAGCTTCAGGCAGCTGAAGCTTACGATCATGGAGCTCCGGAAGCGGGTGGACTAGTGCGGGACTAGCTCCAGGCATAGAGGCCTTTTCCCATAATGCCTCTAGCTTCGTAGATTGTGTTGCCTTGTGTCCTTGTACTTTAAGTTGATGTAATAAAGATACTTGCCTTGGTGACTTCTGTTTTCTTGTCTTTTGTTTGTTTTTACTAAGAGGTGCCGATTAAAAAACTGTTGACTTGACCCTCACTTGCGAGATTCTTACTGGAGGAAACCCAGTGACCACACACTGATGCCGACAGTGTGACTCAAACCTTGGAGGCGAGAGTAACATTTGGATCTCTTGGTAGCAGCGTTGAGGCCTTACGATGTCATCCATGCCATGAATTAACTAATCATGACGGGATTGACTGTATTAGGCAAGGAACGTGGTTCATCCAGGGGATGATACCGTATTTAACTTTTCGGAAAAGGAGAAATCTTTGCAGCTTTGTCGTACGTTAAGGAGAAAGGGGAACGTTGTAGCCGATGCCCTCAGCAGGAGGATGGGCATTCAGCTACTTGAGGAGGCGACAGAGCAGCTAGTCTCTTTGCAGATATCCTTCATGGATAGAGATGGAGAAGCCTCCCTCCAGTCTCTCACAGTCACCCCTCCTCTACTGTAGCGGGTCAGAGGGGCACAGCCTGAGGACGCTGACTGTGAGACACGGCGTGCACAGATATCCTCGGGACAGGCACCTGATGGTTTCTCCCTTGGAGCAGTGCACAGCATCCTTTTCAGAGGACGTATCATGGTTCCAGTCGCCTTGCGAGAGGAAGTGCTGAGAGAGTTTCACACTTCTCCTTTGGTGGTACATCCTGGAGTGGCGAAGATGTACCAGGACCTCAGACGACAGCACTGGTGGCCAAGCATGAAGAAGGCTGTAGCAGAGTTCGTTTCTCGATGCCTCACCTGCCAGCAGGTGAAGGCAGAGCATCAGGTACCAGCAGGCTTGGTATAGCCCTTGGAGGTTCCGGAGTGGAAGTGGGACGGCATAACTATGGGCTTCGTGACTGGACTTCCACGCACTTCCAAAGGTCACGACTTCATCTGAGTGATTGTTGACCGACTCACCAAGTCGGCACACTTCTTACCCATCAGAGAGCAGGGCTCAGTGGAGAGCATGGGACATCTCTACGTTCGGGAGATTGTGCGGCTCCACGGCGTGCCATAATCTATCGTCTCCGATCGAGATGCTCTCTTTACTTCCCGGCTTTGGAAGGGGTTGCAGGAGGAGTTCGGGACGCAGCTACGTCTGAGCACAGCCTTTCACCCTCAGACGGATGGTCAGACGGAGAGGACCATTAAAACTCTCGAGGACATCCTCCGCGCATGTGTCCTCGACTTTGGTCATAGCTGGGAGGACCACCTACCCTTGGTGGAGTTTGCGTACAACAACAGCTACCACTCCACCATCGGAATGGCACCGTACGAGGCGTTGTACGGCCGACCTTGTAGATCTCCTTTGTGCTGGACAGACCCTGGGGAGTCAGCACTTGTGGGACCGGAGATGGTTCAGGCCACGACAGAGAAGGTCCAGGTCATCCAGGAGTGGATGAGGACAGCTCAGAGCCGGCAGAAGTCATATGCTGACAGGAGGCGGAGGCCACTAGAGTTCGAGGATGGAGACCACGTCTTCTTGCGGGTCTCACCTCGACGTGGTATTCGGAGATTTGGCCGAGGCGGCAAGTTATCTCCGCGCTTCATCGGACCCTTCCAGGTCCTCAGCAGGGTTGGCGAGGTGGCCTATCGCCTGGCTCTTCCACCTCAGTTGCACCGGGTGCACGACGTCTTCCACGTATCTTAGCTGAGAAGATACGTGCACGACCCGACGCACATTATTGACCATGGGGAGCTTGACTTTGATGATGGGGCGACTTTTACGGAGGTCCCGGTGGAGATAGAGGATCGACAGGAGCAGGTCCTGCGTGGGCGATCGATTCCTCTTGTGCGCATCAGATGGCAGCACGGGAACCTCCAAGAGAGCACATGGGAGCGGGAGGCTCAGATGCGTGCTCAGTACCCTCATTTGTTTCCCTAGTTTTTGATGTATCTTTACGGGGACGTAAATCCCTAAGGTGGGAGTAATGTAAAGACCCGTAATATTCAAGGGAAATTTTTTCTTAATTTTCTTTGGAATTTTACAAGAGCGCGGTTTTAGACGGCACCTGATTCTGAGGCCCGAAGTGCCAGGAATTAATTTCCAAAGTTTGGCTCGGGTACGTTCAGTGAACGAACGAGCGGGAATTTCTAACTTTTGATCCGGTGCTCGGAATTGAAATTTGAGGACACCGATGAACTCGCAGCACCGATTTTCTCTTAAGAAGACCTTTTCCGAAGTTGCGTTTTCCTAGGAGGAGTTGTTTAATTTTCTGGATGAAATGAAGAGTAAAATAAAATTGTGATACAATATTTATTTTATATCTTTAAAGTGGTTAAAATCTTTTGTTTGAAGTTGGGTGGTTTAACCACCTAAGAGAGGATTAAGGTGAGGAGGGGCCCACCCGAGCCCCACCTTTTCAAATTCCCTAACTACCCTCTCTCCCTCTTTAAAGTTTGATAACTTAACACTAAATTAATTACACAAATCATGTATAATTAATTAAGTGTTTTGTTTTGTTTTTGAAATTTAAGTTTTTGAAATGCTTGGCTTAGTAAATAAAATAAGGGGGGACCTTATTTTATTTGGATTGTTGGGTGAGGTGTGGAAGAGCTTTGGAGATAAGCTGAAGAAATCCTCTACCTTCTTCATCTCCTTCGTAGAAGAACGCGAAGAACGTCTGCCACCCACGAAGAACACCGACGATGACATCTTGACTCGTCTTCTCTGATTTCTTCCTCCTCGACTTCTTTGTCTTCTAACCGACGTCAACGAAACGACGACCGCTTCCCACGACTACGTCAACGTGCGACTATAGAGGTAGGGGTTTACTTCAATATGATTATCACTTTCCATGTTTTCCCCTTCTAAATCTATTGTGGGATTGGGGAAAATGTTTGATGAGGATTTTAGGGGTTTACTTCAATATGATTATCACTTTCCATGTTTTCCCCTTCTAAATCTATTTGTGGGATTGGGAAAAATGTTTGATGAGGATTGTAGGGGTTTGTTGTGGTTTATTTCTTTACTCTCGTTCTTGGTTCTAGAATGATAATCTTGTGATTAAATATTTAAGAGTTATCATCTAACGAGAGGGGGGGTCGGACCGCACAAACACGGTCGAATTCCCCCTCCTGTGTTCTTGTTTATTTATCTTGCGGATGAAACAAGATGGCGTGGTGCCGTCACACCACGCGGAAATTCGCACGGTTATTTTGCGCGACGCCGTCGCGCCGCGTCGAAGAAAACCGAAAGCGCCGCAGCCGGAGTGGGGCCGCTGCAGTGGGGCGCGATGCCATCGCACCGCGCCGGACGACGAACACTGCGGCCGGTTCCGGGCCGCGGCGAGACGGGAAGACCGGCGGCTCGCCGGGCCACCGGTGTCGGAAACCGGAAGGGGACCGGCTTTGCCGGTCCGTTGAAGAAGAACCGGCCGGCCAGGTGGGCCGGCCGGAAGGGGAAAACTGGGGGAATTTAATTCCACCGGTCAACTCAAATGCCCCCCCCATTTATGAGGGGGCGGTTTCTTTAAGGGGGCAGGCGGCCCCTGGTTCTCCTCAAGAAGGCCCCCACAAAGGGGGCCTGTTCTCCAAAAAGGCGCGTCTTAAGCCGCGCTGCCAGCTTGAAGCGGGGGCCATGCCCCCCGCGCGTGGCACCAAGCGGCGCCAGGCCGCGCCGCCGCGCCGGACCGCGCCGCCGTGCCGGACCGCCGCCGGCCGGGTCGGGTCGACCCGGTTCTGGCTGACCCAGGGGGGGTCGGGCCGGGTCGGCCCGGACCCGGACCCCCCGTTTTCGAAACAAGTTCGGTCTTTTGGCCATATCTTGAGCCACAGACATCCGATTGACGAACCGTCAGTGGTAATGCGATCGTTGGATCGAGATGGTCGATTCGGTATATCGCACTCAAAGTTTCGGAATAGTTTGAGTTCGGCCGGGTTGGTTCGTTCACGAAACCAACTGGGCCTTCGGAGCGGAAACACTCATATATTGAGCTACGAACATCCGATTGACGTGCCGTCAGCTTTGTTGTGTTCCTATTAGTAAGACGGATATTTTGGCATACTCCGCCCGAGGTTTGGACACAGGTGGAGTACGGTCGGGTTGGTATTGCCTTAAAAACCAACCGGGCCCCTCGGACGAAAAAGCCAATAACTCTCAGACCGGGCGTCCGATCAACGCGCCGTCTATTGCGTTGTGTTCCTGTTGACGATACGGAACTTTTGGATACATCAACTCTGGACATTGTGACAGTTGATGTATCAGCCTCTCGGCTCGTGGAGCGGACCCTCCTGAACGAGCTTGCTGTGTGCGGGAACCCTAGTGCTGGCTGTGACTGCGACTGTTACTGTGACTACTACTGGTACTGCTACTGTGACTGCGACGACGAAAGTACTGAGATCCTGTGTGGATTCGACGATGACTACATCACTCAGTGATCCTATGTGGATCAGTGCTACAGGTCATGTGTGGGCCCGATCCTGTGTGGGTCTTTGCGCTCAGCGGTCCTGTGTGAACCAGCGCCTATAGGTCCTGTGTGGGCCCGATCCTGTGTGGGTCTTTGCGGGGGTTAGTTACCTATCGATCCTTCGGTGGTCCGACGACTTAGATAGAACAGAGATCATCTTTATCGTCCTTTGAAGAAGTATACCTGTGTGAGCTGAATCCTGTTGCTTTCCTGTGTGGATTGAGTTGTGCTGTCCTATGTGGATTTCGTTTTGCTTTCCTGTGTGGAATACGTTTACTTTCCTGTGTGGACTGAGTTGTACTTGGGCTCGGAGGATAGAGCGTGTTGGAATTGATGAATTAGGTATATGTATGGGCATATACCTATGTAGTGTCAGTCGTTACTTTGTGTTTGTATCTTCCTTTGTGGATTATCCTTTGTGGATTTTGTGAGACCTTCGGGGGACTCGGGGTCCCTACTGAGTAGCTTATACTCACCCCTGCACGGGCTATGCCCGCACTACGTTGTGTTGGTTGCAGACGACGGACAACGTTGATCTTGGCTGAGGCATGCAGAGCAGGACGGTACCTGGAGGTGGACCACTGGGCGGAACGTGTTCGGAGCGGACGACGGGACCCGTGAAGCAGTGGAGCTATCTGTGCCCACCCTTCAGGTGGGATCTCCAGTGGACAGCTCGGTGTAGCGGCTTTTACTTACAGTTGTTGTTTTCCCTTTCGAGTTGTACTTTACTTTCAGTTTGGGTTTGTATACTGGCCCATTTACTTTTCCGCGCTTTCAGTTGTACTCTGTTTTTACTTAGTGTTTACTTTCCACTTTCTTACTCTGTGGTGTTTGTTTACTTTACAAAGGCAATGCCTTCCCTTTTTACAGGGATTTACGCCTTGGTGCTAGTCGCCAGCCCCTGGCCTATGGGAGGCGGGCTTGGGGTAGTCACGACACGGACCCCGAGGGCGGGTCGTGACAAAACGTGTCACATTCCAAAGAAAACATGGTTAATGTGGATTTATATTTTCGAATGAAACCATCATCCACTTTTTTTCTTTTCAATGAGGGTAATGAATCATGAAATAATAATATTTGATAACTTTCATTCATCTTTATTATTTTGTGTTTAAATAATTCTGAGTTAATATATAACTCAAAATTTTTGTATTTTTACATATTTCACAATTTACTTCATATAGATGATTCCTCCAAATTTTTAAATAAAAACCCATTATATAATTCCAGTTCAATTGTAGGTTAATTTAACAAGTGAGATTTCAACTGTAATGAAGCATAAGCAATTAATTGATCATTATTCATTAGGAAGTAACCAATTACTTTAAAAAAAGAATCATTATATATGAAAAATTCTCTATTATTGGAAGGTAGGTCCAAAGAATAAGAATTCACTTATTTTTTTTAGTTTCTAAAAGAAATAAATACATAAATTATTCTAAATTAAATTTACTCCTTTTCAAGTTAACTTAGACAGTGAGCTAGATAACTGAAAAAATATCTCAACAAACTATCATTAGTAACCCGCTAATCCAAGAAAAATACGAATCTCTAGGATATTTGTGGGTCATTTCCAATCTTCAAAAACATTTTTTATTGTAGGATGAATTTTTATTCCATTTTTAGACACAATATGTCTTGGGAATGAAATTTTTTGGATCCAAAATTCACAATTTCAAAATTCCTCATATAGTTTCATTTTGTTTAAGGTTTTCAAAACAATCCTTTGGTGTTTTTAATGTTCGTCCTAATTTTTATAATATTAATGAATTTTATCAATAAATACACCCAAAAACATTTCCGTGAACTCCGGAAAAACCATATTCATAAGGTCCATAAATATAGAAGGTTCATTGGAAAACCCCAAAAGGAATAACTTTAATCTCAAAGTGACCATATCTAGTCGGAAATTTTTTATTCATAATTTTCTCTTCATTTAACTTTATTTGATGGTACACGAACCATAGACCCTCCTTCATAAAATTTTATGATCCTTGGGGATCGTAAAATAAATCATCGATATGAGAAAAATGATACTTATTATTAACAGTGATGTTATTCAAATAAAAATATTCAATAAAAAGTCTCATTGATCTATCTTTATTTTTAACAAATAAAATATTTGCACTCCCTGGTGAAGTACTAGGACAAATAAAACCATTATCGAACAATTTTTGTAATTTATTTTTAAATTATAAATTTTCCACTTGATTCATTTGATATAGGGTTTAAGAAATATTCTTAGTATAAAAAAATTAATTCAATATTAAAATCAACCTCCTGATCAGAAATAACACAAGGAAAAGCATCTATAAAAACAAATGGGTATTCATTCACTACTCATAAATAACAGATTTGTAAAATTTATTTCTTTTCAATAATATGAGCTTTGTATCTTTCACTAACAACTCTAATTAATTTATTAAATTCTTGTTATGTTATAAAAGGCACGAAATCATTGAATAAAACTTTCTTGGATCAAAAATCTGTCTTATCAGGATAAATTAAAATCCAATTCTCACCTAAAAAGATACAAAACTCTAATAGTTCTAGTTCAACATGATTTTTTAGAAAGATCATTCCACTAAAAAAGACATGAATATTATTATAAATCATCATTACTTTAATACTTCCACCATAAATTTTAACCAAAAGTTCGGCCATAATTTCTTACATTGATGTTCCTAATTTACTTGAAAATTTCTAAAAAATTTAATATTATGAAGTTATAGAGGCAATCATGGTATCAGCAAAATTCGAATATACAAGTGACACACCCATCACGACTTAATTTTATGGCCCGAAATCTACTATAGTAGTAGAAAAATATTTTTCCACACCCTTTTCCCTCTGATATTGCTGATTTATATCCTGAGTTACTATCTTTGAGAACACATTAGTATAATCACGCTACTCATTATAACTAAAACTACTCATAATTGGATGTATAATGGTTTCCCAATTATTTGACTCTTAATTATTATTTTCCTTACCATCACGGGATATATGGACAATATTTCAACATTAGTAGAACTTCCCTAGATTCATAATACATTCACCTTGGTTCTATTTACCACACTTACCATACGATGGGTACTTCATTTTCTTACCTCTAGATTTAATTATAGTATATTTCCAGATCTTCTTTAATCCTGACTACTTATTACTTTAATCATCATGAGGAACATAAGTGTCAGTAAACTTCATATCAAACTTTTCAACACAAAAAATTATCATAGATTTGAAATAATCATGTGGCTGAAGATATTAGAATACATGGTTTCAATCCCGAGTAAAATATATAAATTTTACTATAAAGTTCCTAAAAATTATAAATGTAACTTTCCAGTCTTGTAAAATTAGCTTCATACAAGGCCACTATATCTTCTTCTTTCTAACTCAATTCCAGAAATTGTTTTTTCATCAAGATACGAACAACCGTAGTAGAATATTTTCTAAGGAGGTGATCCTTAAACATTTATCATTCCATACATCAACATTATCTTTATCTAAAGTATTTTTAAAAAGAGGCCACCATTGATCACCTTCACCTTCATAATGATAAATAGAAGCAGTTACCTTGTAATTTCCAAACATCCCATGAATTCAAAAATCTTCACAAGTGCGTTGATTCATCCTTCTTCTTCCATGGGGTCAAATAATCCACTTAATGGTAGGAGATATTTCATCATGAAATGATCTATAATATACATTTTCCTTCATGGTAGATTAGGTTCCTCTAAAGAATGGGTAACAAAACCATTTATTTCTTGTGTTAACTGAGGAATCACTGAAACAAACAATTTGGTTCCAATTCCAACCTTATTAGATGATAATTTAGAAGAAAATTTTCCTCTCGATTCCTTCCCACTATAGCTTCCTATTTTCCTATATGGAAAACAATTATGAACAAAAAAAAGAATTGATGAAGCAATAGGGTAATCTTACAATTATATACCATTTCTAGTTATCTATAATTTAAATTATTTTAATGGAATGGTATTAAAATTATAAAAACCTCTAAATATATCTAAACCTTCCATTGATACCAACTATAAGTACCCACCCTTAAACACTAAATAATTAAGAGTTTTATGTAAAAAATCATTATATTACAATTTATTATCTTTTCTATGTTATAGTTTTAGAAAAATAGGTCATAACACATTCATAATAGAACTATACAATATAAAGTGGATACTTCTATTAGTATCCATTTTTCCACAATATAATAATTTTAAAACAAAAAATGATTTCTTTTCATGAAAACTATTCATGACTTCTTCCATGACATCTTCATTTTCGTTAATCATCCATGAATCATGTGAAAAACATTTTAAAACATCGTATAAGCACAAAAATATTAGTAAGGGTCCTAAAAAGAATAAAATAATTAGTCTCATGAAGAACCTAAAAACCCTTGATAACAAATTTATTAGAAACCTAAATTTTAACCATGAAATTTAATTTTTATTACTTTAAAAATATCAGATATATTATATTTTGAAATCAACTTATTTCTATGAAAACTCATTATAAATCACATAAAAGTCATGTTGGATCCTTGGGAGATAACATAATTGAAACCATACAGATCCCTTAAAACCCCATTAAAATTTAGAATAATCATATGGCTAACATCCAATATAATTATTTGGAGAACATAATCCTTTCCCAATGTATTAAAGTGTTATCTAAGAACACTCATATTATAAGCTATAGTAAGATCACCAATCGCTATCTTGGTTCATCATTTGTAAATAATGTTCAAGAACTAGAACCAGAATAAAACATTTATGCTTTCACTTTTTCATCATAAAAAGTTTTAAAAAATCTTTTAAACTCGTATGTAAATCACTATTGCGTATTAAAATACCATTTCCTTTTAAAAGCCAATTTTCAATACCAAAATTCCAATAAAAAATAAATCGGGGTTTCTCTATTAAATAAAACATGAAAGGGAAACCAGAAATAAAATAACAATCCTTGTGGTGGAAATATATGTTGTCTCCATTTATGTTAAAAATAGAACATTTTAATTTTTGTTCGTTAAAACATTCCATATAAAAGACTTAAAAGATTAATTTTTAAAACATTCCAAATTGCCAAAAAATAGACATAAAATGTAAATAAATCATCTTTTATGTCCATATAAAATCATTTCTAAAATAATTTTATAAACATGGAGTTATAAAATCAAGATATATAAGGGAAAACATAAAAAGAGGCTTTTTTTTAAAGGTCTCTTATCACCTTAGAAATATTTGAATCATAATCCCCATGAAATAATTACATTAAAAAAAATTAATAAAATGAGAATAGATAAACTAATGATATTTCAAGTAAAAGGGTATGCATATAAACCTTATAAAATAATATAGGTCCATAACTTCAAAATATATCTCAATTAAAGTAAATTTAGATAAATACCCTTTCCTTGAGTTTGACTCATCACATACATTCATTATCATCCGGAATAATAAACTTATATTAATTATTTAATTTATTAATAACCATTTTCAATTATATTTTTCATTTCATTTCACTTATTACCAAGTTATATATGATTACTTAATAAATTAGGTTTTTTTTTCAGATGTTTTGATGATATTTTTCTTCTATTTAAAAATAATATTAGTAGGTTAACTATTTTCAGAGAGTTAATTATTTAAAAATATCCTGAATAATAATAATGATTTAATTATAATGTTTATAAATCAATTATACATTTAATAAAAAACATCAAATATGGTTTTCAGAAATAATGTATGTTACAATCTTGGAAATGTTAGGTAATACATGTGCAGTAGTGACGCTTCCATTTTTCAATGACCATTAAGGAAATGTGGTAATTGATATTTTAACATTATATAATGAACATATTATTCCATATTATTACTTTAAATATATCTACATATATCATCCATGTTTTATGGTGAGGAAAAGATATTCAAATCACTTCATGAGGGCGGTAGTCCGCACGTTCATGAATAGCTTTATCATTTTTCATTGAGTGAAAATGAATGAATTAAAATGATATATTATCTTTTAAGAATGATAAATATGTAATTAATATCATAATTATGTAATTTATATCAAATATATTCATTATATTTACCCACATTACCTTCTATTTAATATGTTATTGAAAACAAATTACACATATTCATGAGGCTGTAGTCTTCCGTACACATGGGTAACGTTATCGTATCCCCAATAGAAAAGAAATTACAAATTGAATTATATGATATAATGAATATATAGGAATAAATATTTTATAAATATGATATATATACTTTATATCCATCATCATACCCAACCGTGAGAGGTGGTAAAGTAAAAATGAATGGCATTGATTCACGAGGCGATAGTCCATCATAAACACAAATTACAATTTCATAACCCATTTAATGGAAAAGGAGAAGTTTTGAGATTAGAAAACTAACATAAAAAATATAATTATATATAATTTATTGAATTTATTATATAATATTTATTTAATAATAATTTATGTTTTTGGAGGAATAAAAAATATAAAAACACTTGTTGAAGAACATTACCTCTTCTCATTGTAAATTTTTAGGGTTTTCACCCAAAGAATTATTAGGATTGATTTATGGAAAAATAAATATTCTTGGATGATATTAGGGAACTTGGGAAGTGATTCAGATAGTTATTGGATAAAAAATGGTTTCAAATTGTTAATAATAGAGGATATGGAATGAAATTTTTTAAGTGAGGTGAGTGTCACACTTATAATAGATTGAAAATAAAAAGTTATGGCCACATTTTTGTCATGAAAAAGGGATAAAATGGATTATTCAAGAATATTAGACATTTTAAAATAACAATATAAAAAAATATTTATTTTAGACATGTTTTAGAGGATGTGTACCTTATCTTTTTAGTTTAACCCTCGGTAAATCCATTTTTTCCCTAACCGCAGCAATTAGTTTTTACTATTTTCACAATTGGTTTTGGAAATATATTAATTTGACATTATTATATGTCATAAATTATGATTATTCCCAATATTTAATCCTTTTTACCAAATTTAATTGATATAAGTGGAAAAAATAAATTTAAAACAAAACTCGTTGACTCAACAAAAATTCTGGTTTCCAAGAAGTGTATTTTTCAAATGGTTCTTAGAAAAATCCAATTTTTTATAACAAAAGAAAAACTTATACTAAAACTAGTATAAATATGATTAGAAAGTAATTAAATTGATTATATATAAATAAATAATACTTTTTTACATTCAATCATATTAAAAACATGTTAGGAATTTTTAAATACTTCAATTATTAAAAAGAATGACTTCTATTACAAAAATCAGTATTATACACTATTTAAAGAAAAATCAATATTTTCCAAAACATCCCAAATATTCACTATAATTAAAATTTGATATTATGATTTCAAAATTTATATTCTTATTTTCATATTCAAGTTATAAAATTTATAAATCAATATTTTAAAAAAAACTTATAAAAAGAGTTTATTTAAAACTATTTCCTTTTTGATATAAAAATTACTAAATATTTTTATAAATAATATAAATATATAATGAATATTAATAAATATAAATGTGATTTAATCAATAATTACTTATTTTTTGATAGATATTCATGCTTCATCACTTCTGCATTAATTTAAAAGTAGTGTTGTTGTGTTATTAAAGGTCACAGGTCGTTAAATTTTCTCATGATACAGTTATTATCAAGATAGTTATATGGAGATGGTATAGTTGAAATGGTCACAAAACAAATAAAAATGATTATTTGATAGAGGATATATATTTTTTGTTATTTGATTGATTTGGGATATGGATTAATATGGGATATTTACCAGTTGACCTTTTATACTCTTAATTTATGTTTTTGATTGTATATTATTCTACTTTATTTCTAATCAGTTTTGTATGTTCATGGTATCACACTAAAATTGAGTATGTTTTTGATAATACCAATAGTATTCATTATTAATCTATTATTTAAAGTTGTATTAGGATGTTATTGTACCCCTTCCACATTTAAATAGTTTATGTTTCCTATTCTTTAATAATTTTCTCCTCAAAATTAGATGAAAGGAAGGATGTTGAGGAATATGGGTTGTGATGGTTCTATATCTAGATTTTTTATCAAATTTATAAGTTTTTTCTTCATCTATTAGTAGTGAAGATATTTTTGTGATAAATTTATCCTTACTTTATGTTTATATGGTCTTAGTATTTATCATATGGGTTATGTTTCTAGTTAATTCCTATAAATATAATTTATGTAGAATTTCTTATATAAGGGGTTCATGAATTCAACAATCATACTAGTTTCATTTTTAGAGGATAAGTATAACTTTTGTATTGTTCATTCTTAATCTGGTTTTTTAATTGTTCTTTATTTCTTACAAGTGATAGAGTTTTAGTGGAATTTATTTTTGTGAGTATCATTTTCCATTGTATTTTTCATCACTTTTTCATGTTTCTGTCAAGCACATCAGTCACTATACAGAGCACCTATTTACGATGTTTTTTGGGGAGGATGATCAAAACCTACCTTTCACCCTATAGTACTCCTATATCATACAGGATGATGAATGATGATAATGATGATATAGAAAAAGGAGAAGCCTTAATAGGATGCATTCGTGGCCATGAAAAAGCTCGCAATAGGGGATGTCCAAGAAGAATAATATGTGTAGGAAATTACATAATTACTTCAATTAAATATTCATAGGGGAAAAGGAAAGTGTAAAGGGAAACTTTCACAAATATGATTTTGATGTGAAATTTTCATGAACCATGCAATAAAGGGGACTAATATGTTTTAAAATGATGATGATAAAATTTGAATAAATTGTTAGTCGTCCAATGTGAATGGTAGAAAAAGAACTATGCTTGATTTATTTAAGAAGAATAACCTAATTTCATAATAAAATGGACGTTTAGAAGAAACTGAAGTAGAAAAAATTAAATACTTTAAATACCATAGATAAAATGCTATATTTAAAGTTATGGAAAATTCACAAAAAGGAAATATAGTGACCCTGATAAAGGATAAGATAAAGGAAGATTTGATCTCCCAGTTTATTTTGAGGCCACTCTTTGAGAAATAGATGTTTGGAGAAAAAAACAACACAATCCAACAGATTGGTTCATTATTCAAAACTCTATGTACAAAGATAGGAAAAAGAGAATCTCAACATAATGGAAGAAATTGAAAATATAAAATTTTAAAAGAAAGAAACCATGGAAAAATTCATTGATTATAGTCTAAAATGTTTATGAACATAAAAAGGTTATTAATGGTTTTACTAAGACAGTGAAATATTAGGTCAACCATATCAAAGATCATGAGGATTAAGATGTATGACTATAATGATAACTAGAATATTAGGTGATAATTTTGACTCCTGATATGACATTAGGAAATAAAATGATTTAAGAAATATAAAACATGAAATTGGAGAACATAGGTAAAAGAGAATAAACCAAGAAATCAAAACTGAGGAAAAATACATATCTAAATAACATGTTTACTATGGGGATTAATCATAAATATGAAGGAGTGATGATTAGTGAAAGACCTCAATCACCCACTCTAACGTTGGAGGTTTAATTAGGTGGAACATATAATATTAAATTAATCCAAGAAAAAATTGGTTCTACAACATTGAAACTAGGCATGAACCATTATTTATTGTGGAAATATGAGGAATTCAAAAAATGTTTATTTCGAAGCCAAAAGGTACACAAGGAAAGAATGTAATCATGGATAGCCAAAGAGATTTCAATATATCAAGAATTATTTTTCTGATCCCTATTCTTGATGGGGAATATTTTGAAACATGGCAAGATATATCTCATTTAAAATGTGTTACAACGTGACAAACAAATCCGAAGTGGTTGTATGAAACCACGCAAAGAATTATTGATTCATCTTGAAATTAAAAATTGATTTTTATTTTTCAAGATAATGTTGGTCTATCATACTCTAGGTAATAAAAAGAATACCATTCAATTAAAATTATGAATTCAATAATGAGGATCAAAAATAAAAGATATGAGTATGAAATAGTTGCAAAGACTTCCCTAAAAGCATCAGATCATGATTGTTTATGGATCTTCGACAAAGGATGAACTTCCCGTATGTTTTGAAATAAAGATCATCTCACATTCATCAAGTGAATTAATGAAGGTGTTTTCAAACATGAAATGATTAAGGATCAAATATTATTTTATTTAGGAAATAAAAAATTAGGGGAAAATATATGATATTCATAGATGTAATAGTTGGTGAAGATCCCAGTAAAAACAAGATAAGTTTCATTTATCTATATGACTCTGGGATAGAAACAAATTGCAATAAGTTTTTTTTGTCAACGTAAAGAATGGTGTAGTAATTATTCAATGAAATTATATGAAGGTAAATATATACCAAGTGTATGGAGAATATGATATATTATTTCTCTCAAAGTAATAATAAAATATGATGTGGAATAAATGACTTGTCCAATTGATCTGACCATAAAATAAATATCTAGTGAAATGTGGTGTATCTCAAGTCTCCCAAATATATCATGTGATCATACTCACACAAGTGATTACTACCAATAAGGTAAATCACTTAAAATGATTTCAAGGAAAAATAGATGAAGTCAATAAGAGTTCCATAATGGGTACATATTAATTTGAGTGGACCAATATCACAAAGTGACATTTATATCTAGATATATTATATTATTTTAATTGATGATAATATTAGGATAGCATGGGGATTAGCCACTAAATGAGGATAATATTAATTGTTAATATACATAATATTCATGTCATTTTTTATTCATAAACACAATTTTATTTCATTTTACACATTGAACATCATTTCACATTATGATTGTAATACCTTCTTAAAATGCACTATTATGTGGTACATTTTTTAACATCATTTAAAGTACCCAATGATTCACCTGATTTTAAGGAATTTAATTATCCATATTTCAATTTGATATTTTGGTAAATTGGTTTACACTTAAATATTATCATGTTTCATTTAGGGATCAATGGAGAATTCATGGAAGAAGATGGGGACATTTTGTGATGAAAGGAAGCAATTCTGGAGAAGTCAGAGTGGACACCATCCCACTGATGAGGCTTTGGGGATCCACATACAGGCCCAATGAATCCCAAATTTGGTGGAATTATATAATACATGTATATTAACAAATAACTCTTCAGGATCCAATGCTAATTCGTCTTACATTGTGTTCATTTAGGCGGCCCAATTTAGAGATAAAATTCTGGGCCAGATTCTGCGGCCCAGAAAAACAGCCCACTAATATGATCATATCGCGGACTCCACGACTCCAAATGGGGCAAAATTTTACAGGAGGTTATAAAACATCAGGAGATCCATTTTTTTCTTATATGGACCACTATGATTCGGCCATCTAGAAGGTCTTCCATGCTCGTCTGTTTGGTGAAGGAAAGCTGGTTGCCACCTCGGGTCAAGGGTGGAAAAATCAACTCTCTCTTACTTTCCACCCGCCTATGGCCTACCACAATTAATTTAGCAGACTTGGACTGTTGGAGGTTCGTCCCAAGGGCTCAAAAAAGCCTATTTAAGGCAGTGGTGTTGGATTATTGAAGGATCTTGGATTCTTTGTTCAATTGTAATTTTATGCTGTAATTTTGTTGTCTAAAATTTTTCTTTCACATGTATGTTGTTAAATTCACTTTAGTTTCTTGATAAAAATTCTTCTTATACTCTTATTCTGTTGTTCTTCATATCACTTTTATACCTTTGGATCAAGGTGTGAATTTATTCACACCAAACCTTGTGAAATTATTCACACAACGGTGGAGTGATCATTTTATTTTTGTTGTTTTCTTTACTTCTCCATTTCCTCCCTCATGAGTCTACTTTCCGCTTCCATTGAAACCATGGGATCAATGGAGAGCTAACCCACTTATGGGTTGATCCAAGGGAGTAGCAAGGGGATGGATTGGATTTTATTTATCACCTCAATAATTTATAATCAATTCTTTAATTGAGATTTTAATTTGATGATTTTTAAACTCCATCGTCCTTATTGAATTTAAGGCCACACACTTCAAGAGCTAATACGAACCTTTACCTTGAAGTGCTAAAAACTTTGATCCTTCAAGTGTATATTTGATTAGTATTAAAGGGTGTAGGCATTAAACCATAAAGTGATTATGTTTTTTTATCTCTTTAAATGAACCCATCTCAAATATAAAAGATTGAAATCATTAAAAAGGAAATACGTCTAATCCACCCCGAGTGATAACCTAGGATCAACTCATTATTTTAAATTGAATTCACTTAAGTCTCTTAGAGTTCCTTTAAACCCATCTAAAATCAACCAAAGTTGGCCACTTAATAGCCAAAAATAGTCCATATAATGTACGCGTTTATAGGTTACTTCTTAGGTCTCTGAGGATTGGACAACCCAAGCTAAACTACAAGGACTGTCTTACCTTCTTCTCTTGGGTAAATTTGAGCGAGAATCAAATTTTGGCACCGTTTCCGGGGACCCAAGTAATTCATCTAAACACCCATTATATTCTACCCCATTTCTTCTTTTCTAATCCAAATTCTCTTATCTTTTCCCTTTCTCGTTTTTTTCTTTTGGCGCATGTCCACCTACACCCGCGATCAATCAAACCATCTAGTTAGTGTGGATAGTCCTGGGGTTGGGGAGTCAATTACACCAAGGGAACTCTTTCCATGAGATATTAATCTTCCAAACACCCCCGACTCAAAAATTGAGCCCATTTCAATGGATGTTCTTCCAAGAAACCAACTCATAAACCCGATTGGGAACTAAAATGGAAACCCAAATGAGGCAGCCCCAAACTTGGGGAATGCTATTGATCAAACTTTGAATGACTACCTCACACATTATTGGACCAATGACCCATAATTCATTAGACAAAATCCCCTAGGAGATGAAAACTACATCTTTAAACCCCATGTCCTAAGCCATCTTCCCACATTCCATGGAATGGAGTCCGAGATGCCCTACCTTCACATTAAAGAATTCAAGGACATTGTAGAAACCATGTGTCCCCCACATCAACTTGA
Source organism: Viscum album (assembly GCA_963277665.1). Lineage (NCBI taxonomy): Eukaryota > Viridiplantae > Streptophyta > Magnoliopsida > Santalales > Viscaceae > Viscum > Viscum album. The sequence continues at coordinate 1,123,506,304 of OY728120.1, forward strand.
ATCATCTAAGATGAGTCTATTTCATTTTTATTTAAAGGATAGAGCTAAAAATTCCCTAAACAATTTGAGACCATCATCCATAAACTCTTGGGACCAACAACAAAGAGAATTCTACAAATAATACTTTCCCTAACACAAAACAATTGCACTTAAAAAGAATATCCAAAACTTTTTAAAAAAGAGGGAGAGTCATTCTATGAAACATGGGAGAGGTTCAAAGACACTCTAAACATGGTTCCACCCCATGGTTTTTCTATTCCTGAACAAGTGAGAATTTTCAATGAAGGGTTGGGTACGGGGAACAAACAATTCATTGACATGATGTGTAATGGAACCTTTAAAAACAAAGCCCCAAATGATGCTTCCGAGTATCTAGAAAGCCTTTATGAACAAAACCAAACATGAGGAACTTCACCTTATTCCGAAAATCCACAAAGAAATACTGGAATTCATACACTCAGAAAAGTGGAAAGACTTAGGGCTAAACTCGCAGCACTCTCTAGGAAGGTTGAAGAGATAGACCTTAGGAAAGTCCATGAAATCGAAACTGTTGACCCTGTTTGCACAATTTTTGACAAACATGACCATAAGACAGACAACTACCCAACCATTCCATCCATCAAGGATGTTCTTTTAGGAGGACCCCCAGCAGAATTAAATTCTTTGATCTTTCAAAAGCCTCAATACTAAAACAACTTCAACCAAAGGTATAATTACCACCCAGGCTTTCGCTGGAAAGATAACCAACAACCTAGCCAACCACAGGGACAAAATCCTAACCCCCATCATAACTACCAAACCCATAACCAGTTCCAAACCCAAGCTATCCAAAAGCAACAGCCACCGGTCCATTTTTAACAAACCATACCACCTAAAAAATATCCCCTGGGATAAACAAATCTTTTCAAGCACCAACACAAACTTTTTCACAAAGTCTACTAGAACAACTGTGCAAATAAATGGAGAGGATGAACTCAGAAGTCTCTTCCCTAAAACAAGAACTTCAAACCATCAAAACTGGAAAGGCACGCACGCCTACTCAGGTGGTTCCATCCTCAAATTCAAGGGGAGAGTCAAGTTGTGCTCAAACAACTCATTAACAACTAAAGGTTGTGATTATTTTAAGAAGTGGAAAATCAATTGAGAAACCTGAACAACTAATTCAGAACCCACATAAAGATTCAACCTTGGATGAAAATTCAAATGAACCACAAGATCAAACTGAGGAAACTGATAACAATGTGAAAGAAACAACTCTTCAACAAACAACCCCACAACCAGCACCATTTCCTCAACGCGTGAGGGGGAAACCCAAGCCTAAACTGAGTGAAACTTTGAGGGAAATCTTTTCACAAGTCAAGTTGAACATACCCCTTCTTGATGAAATCCAAACCATACTTTCCTACTCAAAGTAACTTAAGGACTTGTGCAGTTTTAAAAGAAAATTTTTACATAAAAAACAAGTCCTTTTGGCTTCTAATGTGAGTAACACCATTCAAGGGACCATTCATCCTAAGTTGAAAGACCCAGGTTTCCCTTACATCAATGTTGAACTAGGAGAAAGCAAGTTTTACAAGGAGTTGTGTGATCTAGGTGCTAGTGTCAATCTCATCCCCTATGTTGTGTACTGCCAGTTAGGCCTAGAAGAACTCCAACCCACATCTGTCACACTTCAACTTGTTGATCGTAGCATTAGGGTTCCAAAGGGTATTTTAAAGGATGTTCTTGTAAAGGTTGAAAACATCATCTACCATGCTGACTTCATTTTCCTTGACAACTATCCAAACATAGGAAATAAACAACAAACCTCAATCATCCTTGGTTGTCCATTCCTTTCAATAATAAACTCTGTTATCCGAGCCCGAAATGGGAACATGACCATCACCTTTGGGAACATGAGTCTAGACTTGAACATCTATAATGAAAGCTCACAAATAGGGGATGACGAGTACATTCATGAAGTTAACATGATAAGAAGCATTAACAATGAATCCATAGAACATCAAGGAATATTTGATGAATGTTTGAGTTAGGACAAGATTGATTTCCTTTGTTTACATTAAGGATGTTTATCTCCTTGGCTTGAATCATTTTCAAATTGCTCTTATGATGAAGTCTTACTTCCAACAATTAGTTAAACCTTTCAGGAAACCAATTACATGGAGACCAATCAAACTTCCTTCCCTAAATCTAATCAAGACAATCTAGTAGGTGAAAATTCTACATGTGGGGAATCAATCCTATCTGAAACTCTAAAAAAGGGAATTGATCTTGATCAAATGTACCAATCATATTTTGAAATTCCAAACCAACCTGATCTTGAATTTAAGGAACTTCCTTCTACACTCAAGTATGCTTTCCTAGGGGACAATCAAACACATCCTACTGTCATTTATTCTTCTCTTTAAGCCAATCATGAAAGGATGCTTCTAGATGTCCTTAGGAAGCATAAGAAGGCCATTGGTTGGACCCTTTCTAATATTCCTGGGATTAGCTCACTTATTGGGACTCATAGGATTGTTATGGAATCTGATTCAAAGCCATGTATTCAACCTCAACGGCGACTCAATCATAATATCATGGAGGTAGTAAGGAAAGAACTTCTGAAATTGTTAAAAGTTGGTATCATATATCCCATAGGTGAGAGTGAAAGGGTGAGCCCAATCCAAGTGCTTCCAAAAAAGGCTGTAATCATAGTGATAACCAATGAGGATGGAGATATTCTTCCAACAAGGGTGAGTAGTGGATGGAGGGTCTTCATTGACTATAGAAAGTTAAACTCATTCACCCAGAAGGACCATTTCTCCTTACAATTCATTGACCAAGTCCTTGAGAGAGTGGCAGGTCATGCGTTCTACTGTTTCATAGATGGGTACTCAGGTTATAATCTAATTGAGGTCTCCATAGAGGATCAAGGGAAGACTACATTCACATGTCCATTCAGAACCTTTGCTTTCAAACGCATGCCCTTTGGGTTATGCAATGCCCCTGGAACCATCCAACGGTGCATGATGGGAATCTTCTTAGACATGGTAGGGGATTTTCTAGAGTTCTTCATGGATGACTTCTATGTGTTTGGGGATACATTTGAGGGATGTCTGAGGAATGTAGAGAGAGTCTTTCCAAGATGTGATGAAAAGAATCTAGTCTTAAACTAGGAAAAATGGCTTTTCATGGTTAAAGAGGGACTAGTTCTAGGCCATCTGGTCTCAGGTAGGGGGATTGAAGTTGATAAAGCCAAGGTTGACATCATTCGTCACCTTCCATCACCCAAAACTATCAAGGAAGTGAGGTATTTCTTAGGACATGCTAGTTTCTATAGAATATTCATCAAGGACTTAAGTTCAATATCTCGTCCCCTTTGTGCTCTCCTAGTAAAGGATGCTCCATTTGTTTGGACAGAAAGTTGTGAGGGTTCGTTCTCAACCCTCAAATCCTCTCTCACCTCTCATCCCATTATGAAATCTCCAAATTGGAACCTTCCTTTGGAACTTATGTGTGATTCTAGTGAATTTTCTGTAGGAGATGTGTTAGGACAACGTTGTGATAAAAATCCTTATGTCATTTCTTATGCAAGAAAATCCTTAAATGATGCCCAAATCAACTACACCACCACTTAAAAAGAGTTACTTTCTATTGTGTTTGCCTTAGAGAAGTTTAGGTCTTACCTCTTAGGATCCCCCATCACTGTGTTCACTGACCATTCTGCACTAAAATACCACTTCCAAAAACAAGATGCTAAGGCTAGACTAATTAGGTGGGTCCTTATCTTACAATAATTTGACCTCACAATCAAGGATAAAAAGGGTGTTGAAAATGTTGTATCTGATCACCTCTCTAGGATGGAATTCAAAGACAACTCAAATCACCTTTCTATGTCTGATTCATTTCTTGATGAACACCTATACTCTGTGAGTGACTGTCCTTGGTATGCCGACATAGCCAATTTCTTAGTTACAGGAGTCATCCCAAAATTCTTAGGGACTCAAGCTCAAAGGAAATTTCTTTCTGATGTTAGACACTATGTGTTTGATGATCCATACCTCTATAAGTTCTGCCCTGACCAAGTCATTATAAGGTGTGTCCCAGAATTTGAACAAGAGTCCATCCTTAAATTATGTCATAGTGAGGCATGTGGAGGTCACTTTTCCTCTAAGAATACATCTGATAAGATTCTTCAATGTGGCCTCTTCTGGCCCACCCTCTCAAGGGACTCTTACACATTTTGTGAAAGTTTTCTTAGGTGTCAACAAGTAGGTTCCATCACAAAAAGGAATCAAATGCCACTCACTCCCATCTTAGTGGATGAAATATTTGACTGTTGGGGAATTGATTTCATGGGTCCCTTCCCAAACTCTAGGTGATACCTCTACATACTCTTACCTATTGATTATGTCTCAAAATGGGTTGAGGCCATTCCCACTAAGTCCAACGATCATCAAGTTGTGATTCGATTTGTAAAAGAGAATATATTTTCCCGATTTGGAATTCTTAGGGCTATAATCAGTGATCAAGGAACCCATTTCTGCAACCACCCCTTCTCTTCACTCATCTCTAAGTATGGAATTTCTCATAAAGTGTCCACTGCATACCATCCCCAACCCGATTGTCAATATGAGTTAGCGAATAGAGAGATTAAGAAAATTCTTGAAAAAACTATCAACCCCTCCAGGAAAGATTGGTTCGAGAAAATTGTGGATGCTCTTTGGGCATATCGTACAGCATTCAAAACCATCCTAGGAATTTCACCATATAGGTTGGTTTATGGAAAACCATGCCATTTACCACCTGAAATTGAGTATAAGGCCTTTTGGGAAATTAAGAAAATGGATTATGACCTCTCATTGGCTGGAACAAAAAGGAAATTAGATCTCATTTAACTCGATGAATTAAGGATGGAGGCTTATGAAAATTCAAGGATCAATAAAGCTAGAGTTCAAGCCTACCTATCTAGGAATATCAAGGTCAAACATTTTGAACCGGGAAAACATGTGCTCTTGTATAGTTCAAAACTTCATTTACACCCGAGAAAGTTAAGGTCTAGATAGTCATGACCTTTCATAGTGTATCATGTGTACCCCCATAGGGCATTAGAGATTAAAGATCCCACAATTGGTTACATTTTCAAGGTCAATGGTCAAAGGTTAAACCCATTCATTGAATCATTCAATAAACAGGAAATAGAGGTTCAGTTAACTCAGCCAACCTATGCACCGGGAAAAAATTGATAGATTTAGGGTCCATGTCAGGATAACGACATTAAACAAAGTGCGTCATGGGAGGAAACCCATGGTTTTCAAGTTTCCTATCATTTTTTTATTTTAATAAAATTTATATTTTAAATAGGATTAAATAATCATTTTTATATTTAAAAAAATATTGTTGAAATGTTCTTATATTATGAGTATGGATGGGTATGAAAGGGGAGAACCGTATTCATCTGTGTCACGCGGTGTGATCCCTGAGTAATACATTACTCATAAAATTAAAAGAATACAATGTATCATTAGTTTCATTTAAAAAAAACAAAAAAATAGTAAAAACCATAAAAATAATGATACTTTGAATTAAATAAGTCGTTATGTTGTTTTTGTTTGTCTGTTATGTTCTTCTTTTTATGGTTCAGGTACTATTTTGGGTGATACATATTCAATCATGGAGGTGCCTACATCCCACAAGAGATCAAAGAACTAAATTGGAGCAGTAAGAACTTCAAACTTCGACCACCAGGTGACTTCATTCCATGATCCTAATATTTCAATTTCCTTATTGAACTCCCATTTTATTCCTATACCCCCTTCTAAATTATCTTTTCTTTAAACACTGGGGACAGTGTTATTTTAAGTTGGGGGGGATAAAATAAAAAAAATGATTTTGTGTCAGAAAATGAATGATTTGAAAAAAAAAATTTGTAAATGGAAGTAAAAATTCCTTTAACTTTGAACATGGTAATACACATTTCACACTTTGAAACTGAATATCAAATAATTTATCATGCCCAAATTCAGATTTTAATCATTGTATAATTTCATGAGCATAGATTTTGGAAAGTGTGGTTGTCCAATGTGATATTTCATTTTTTATATTTTCATCCAAATAAAAAAAATATCACAATTCACGTCCTTTGGATAGTGGGGTATTAGTTTGAGTTCATGGGGTCCCCTAAATAAATAGAATAGTTTTAGTGATCATTTTAGTTTAATATGAGCATTCAAAAAAATTAAAAAAAATGAGCGTAGAGCAATGAAATAACCTAATGTGTGGCTTTCGGCACTTAGGGATCGTGACTCCATAGTTGTCTGGCCAAGAGTTAGTAATTTTATCTCTATTTTTGGTAATTTGAATTTTTTTGACCAAGTTAACTTGATATTATGCTCGAGTATGTGGTCTTCACTTGGTTCCCTAAGGTCTTTGATCCTTGGAGTCATCGGCAAAGTCTCGCTACAGGGGTTGACTCTTTTGAGTGTAATTTCAATTACCATGGAAAAATTGCAAAAACCAAAAAACCAAAAAAACAAAAAAATATATAATACAAAAAAAAATTGGATACTCATTTTAATATTGAAATGTGATTCCACCTAGCGCTTCCGTAATTTTCCCCTTGAATAAAGATGAACCCCCCATGTCTATTGTGATGCACAACACATCTTCATACTTAATTGATATTGGATGAAATATGGCAATGAATTTGAACAAAGGAATGGGCTTGGGATTGGGATCTTCTTATGAAACAATCTTGTATTAAAATATTTTGATGAGTTTCATGATTTTTTGGTATATGGGTTTCTGGTGATCATTGTGTATTAAAAAGTTTTTGGAAAAGGGAATTCAAATTTCATATTGTTGAGATATATTTTGCTCGGGACTAGCAAAACTCAAGTTGGGGGTGTGATTAGCTACTAAATGAGGATAATATTCATTGATAATATACATAATATTCATGTTTTTTTATTCATAAACACAATTTTAGTGCATTTTACACTTTGAACAGCATTTCACATTTTGATTGTAATACCTTCCTAAAATGCACTATTATGTGGTACATTTTTTAACATCGTTTAAAGTACCCAATGATTCATCTGATTTTAAGGAATGTTATTATCAATATTTCAATTTTATATTTTGTAAAATTTATTTAAACTTAAATATGATCATGTTTCATTTGGGGATCAATGGAGAATTCATGGAAGAAGATGGGGATATTTTGTGATGAAAGGAAGCAATTCTGGAGAAGTCAGATTGGACACCAACCCACTGATGAGACTGTGGGGCTCAACATACAGTTCCAATGAATTCAAAATTTTGTGGTATTCTATAATACATGTATATGAACAAATAACCCTTCAGGATCCAATTCTATGTCGTCCTCAATTGTGTTCATTTAGGCAGCCCAATTTAGAGATAAACTTTTAGGCCAGATTCTGCGGCCCAGAAAAACAGCCCACTAATATGATCATATCTCGGAATCCACAACTCCAAATAGGACCATATTTTACAGGAGATTATACGACATCCGTAGATATATTTTCTTTTTATATTTACAACTCTGATTAGGCCATCTAGAAGGTCTTTCAAGCATGTCTGTTCGGTGAAGGAAAGTTGGCTTCCACCTCAGGTCAAGGGTGGAAAAATCAACTCTCCCTTACTTTCCACCCACCTAAGGCCTACCACAATTAGTTGAGGAGACTTGGACTATTGGAGGCTCGACCCAAGGGCTCGAAAAATCTTATTTAAGGCCGTGGTTTTGGAGTATTGAAGGATCTTTGATGCTTTGTTCAATTGTAATATAATGCTTCAATTTCGTTGTCTCAAATTTGTCTTTCACATGTAAGTTGTTCAATTCACTTTAGTTTATTAATAAAGGTTCTTCTTCTACTATTATTATGTTGTTATTCATATCACTTTTATACCATTGGATAAAGGTGTGAATTTATCCACACCAAACCTTGTGAAATTATTCACACAACGGTGGAGTGATCATTTTATTTTTGTAGTTTTCTTTACTTCTCCATTTCCTCCCTCATGAGTCTGCTTTCTGCTTCCATTGAAACCATGGGATCAATGGAGGGATAACCCACTTATGGGTTGATCCAAGGGAGTAGAAATGCGCTAGATTGGATGTTATTTATCAAATCATTAATGTATAATCAGTTCATTAATTGATATTTTTATTTGATGATTTTTAAACTGCATTGTCCTTGTTGAATTTAAGGCCACACACTTCAAGGGATAATACGAACCTTTACCTTGAAGTGCTCAAAACTTTGATCCTTCAAGTGTATAGGTGATTAGTATTAAAGGGTGTAGGCATTAAACTATTAAGTGATGATGTTGTTTTATCTCCATAAATGACCCCATCTCATATATAATAAATTGAAATCATTAAAAATGAAATACGTCCAATCCACCCCAAGTGATAACCTAGGATCAACTCATTATTTTAAATTGATTTCACTTAAGTCTTCTAGAGTTCCTTTAAACCCATCTAAAATCAAACAAATTTGGCCACTTCATAGCCAAAAATAGTCCAAATAATGTATGTGTCCATCGGTTACTTCATAGGTCTCTGAGGATTCGACAACCCAAGCTAAACTACAAGGACCATCTTACCTTCTTCTCTTGGGTAAATTTGAGTGAGAATCACATGGATTGTGTTCATAACTAAAAAATATATGGTGTTCAGTTTCATAGCACCATATTTGAGGTAATTTTAAAAGAATATTCATCAAAAAAATTGAAAATTGTAAACTCAAAATGGGGTAGACTTCACAAATTTCCAAGTGGAGGATTATCTTGAGAACTATGGGATAAATCACTAGTCTAAATAATGAAAATTCAATATAAAAATGGGGTGGTAGAGAAAATAAATTGTATCACCAAAAACATGTCAAAAAGGATTCTTATTGAGAATGTTCACCCAAAGATGTTCTAGAAATAAGTAATTTTTACATCTATCTGTATATCTAACATATCATTATTTTGAGTGAGGAAATACAAGACACCATATTAGTTGAGTTATGGAGTGAAACCAAGGTAAAATTACTTTTAATCCTTCAGAAGTAATTTTATCATTCTTGATAAGGATAAATACAATAAGTTTGAATACAATGGATATAAAGGTATATTTTTTCTACATAGGAAAAACTAGCAAACATAAATTCTTCAATAAGTGAAATGTAAAGTTTATATAGGGAAATGATTTTTTATTGGATAATGTGTAGAGAATTCATCAGATAAATGAAAAATATCAAGAGGATAGTGATGAGGAGATGGATTTATAATGGGGTGTGATTTAAAGAGGAAATTTGGTAATAAATTTCAGATGATTATTAGGTTGAAGTTATACCAATATATTAACAAAATCTGAAGATAAATGGGTAAATTTATATATATAACATCATGGATGATCATAAAAAACCTGTGCAAAAAAGGAGAATTAATCCTCTACAATAAACATCTTCACAAACATAGAAAGAATGAAAATATATTGAAGAAATTATAAAATATAATAATTTAGTTCAAGATGTGAAAGTAGAGACTGACTATATTGAATAGAATTAGATAGGGGATATTTTTACTTGGATGATAGAGAAGAATTTCATTGTGACCAAGTGGGTTTCGTTAACAAGATGAATGAATATGGAATGGTGATTTGAAAAAATGGATTAATGGTGTATAATGGGTACTCCCAGATTGACAGAATCGATTTGGATGAGGTATTTTATCATGTACAAAGGCTAGAAAAAACTCATCTATTTTTATCCATTTCATTGAAAATGAAGTTAAATGTATTAAGATTGTATGTAAAGTTATCATACCTAAATTTAATTCTAGAAGAATAGATTTTCATTGAAAAAATAGATTATTTTCATATTCCGGATGATGAAAACAAGTATTTTCATTTAATGAAGGAAACTTACGAATTTAAAGAGGCATCAAGAGTACGGTATTCCTGACTTGATCGGTATTTAAAGAAGAATGGTTTCTAGAGTAGTAGGGTTGATTAGAATATCCATGTGAACAATGAGAGTAATAAATGGATGATGTTTTAGGTTTTTGTAGATGAAATAATATTTGGTTGATTATATAAGGAATAGAACAAACATTTTTTAGAATTCCAGAAATTCGAGCTTGAATAGTCGATGATTGGTTAGCTAATTTTTTCCTAGGTTTACCTATGTTGTAATGAATCTATGAAAAAATTATTTCTCAATTAAAATATTAAAATAATGTTCTATGATGATATATAATTGATAAGTATATTTATAATAAAAATTTTATAGCTACCTAGATGAAATTGTCATGTTTTAGTTAAGAAAAAGAGTTGAATATAATAAAGTATAGGAAGATCATTTTAATCATTTCGTACATAGAAATGAAATGAACAAACATTGTTTTTTAGACTAGCTCAGTGGAATGATATCAAAGTAAAACCAATTTAATTTTCATTTTTTTGGTGAATAAAGTTTTACAATATATTAAATTCAAAGCGTGTTTAGGATTTTTGTAAAACAAAAAATCTCTGTAAGGGTTATTAAGATAGAAAAATACAAATTGGGTTGGTTTAGTAGATGATATGAAGTCAGTATCAGGAGAAGGGTTTTATCATTGTAGATTTGTTATTTCTTGGCTTAAAAACATACATGATTTAATTTATATTAGTATCATATATATTGAATATATTATGGGAACTCCAGAAAACATGTAATAATTATGGATGTAGTAACATCTTGAAGACATGTGGGATCACCACTACCTAATGTACAGTGTGTTCTTACCTACGTGATACTATATATTCTTTTTCATGTTACATACTTCAAAGGAGTGACCTTTGGGTTCATTGAAAAAGGGGGAGATGTATTGATCAGGAAAGGGGGAGAACCTGATAGGGGAGTTGTGAAATAGGTACAGTTTACATATGATCATGTAGATGTCATTTTATCAATGAAAACATATCATGAAATAATGTTTTATGGGTTCATGATGAAAGTTTTTTTGATGAGTTTTAGAATAAGTGGTGTTTTTGAGATGTTCCTTATATTGTAATTGTCATACAATTGTTATAGATCAATTAAAAAAATTATCATCATTCAATATTAGTTGTTATTGATTTATTAGTTGGTACTAATAAAGGATCACTCTTATTTATCAAGAAAGAAGTGATTAATTGATAAACATATCATGTTACACTTTTCTGTTATTTTCATCATAGATCATGTGGGATTAGATTATGTGTTTAGTGAGTATTTTATAACATTATGAAGTTAAAAAGAATGGTTGATAAAGGAAGTGCATAATTATTTTCAATGATTTGGAATCGATGTGTTTTAAATGGTTGTAAAGAATTATCAACAAACCCAAAACGTGGTAATTTTTGTAAAAAACCCATCATATATTTTTTTTATCATTTTATTTATTGTGGTTTTTTGGAAAATGGTTGTGGATAAGGGTTCAATGGTTTCATTATAAGATCTATGGATATTATATAAGATTTATGTGGTCATCAAAGGTGTTCTTCTAAGAATCTCACCATATAGTGGTTGCTTTTCGGTGGTTATTTTTTTGCATAATAAAATATATTATGAAAATGTATATTATATAGTGGGGGATCATGTGGTTTCTTGAGAGAAGGCCTTTTTTCATACTCAGAATGTAGATATTTTTTAAGGATTGTATTTGTTGTGATGAATTCCACTATATTTTTTTAATTAGAATATTTCTCAAGGCCATTTCTTATATAAGGAATTGGTCATTAGTTAATTTAAAATAATCATATATTAATCAGAGGCTTTAAATTTCAGAAATTTATGCTAATATTTGTGTTTTAAGATAGTGAATTGAAACAGTATAATGGATTTCATGGGATCTTCCCAAAAAAGGAGTCACACAATAATAAAAAACTATGTAAGGGGTTTCATGATGTCCAGTCACTCCATACAGTACACAAAGGCATACTATATAAGGAATATGTCATAATACCTCACATGGTAGTATCAAGTGGTGGACATATCACTATATATGTCATGTGGTGGAATTTTATGGTAAATAGTGAACAATGGAAGGTAAATAATTTTACATAAAAGAGTTTTCCTTTGATTAAATATTACAAAAAAAAGAGGATTTCAAAACTTAGATTAAAAAATCATATTCTTAAAACACGCCAATACGTGTGAACAAAATATGACCTGATTTAGAAAATAAAACATTCTTATATATGAGGATTTCCTTCACTTTAGTTCAGAGTTAAGGGTGATTTCTATGAGTGATTGGTGGTGGACCGGGATGGATAGTTGGTCCACTCCAAACATGATATTAGTAGAACACTTTAGTATATTTTTTATATTTAAATATTTTATTTTTATACTCATTGGGATAGCCCAGTTAAAGGTAAACCAATTAGAAATTACTATGTCTATTACATTCAATTATATATATATATTCACTATTATGATAAAAAGAGAGAATGGGGTTTTGTTTGACAATAAAACAAGATCATAAGTGGTGATTGTTTTAATTCATCATACTCTGATTCACCCCCAAACCCTCTCAGTTTATTTAATATGGTGGGAATAAAATTATTACATGAGTTATGAAAAATATTAATCAATATTTTATAATAATAATACACATTTATATTAAACAAGATACATGTGGTTGGAAATCAAAAGTATATAAATAAAGTTCGTACAAGGGTACCTACCCCAATAATTACAACTAATTAGTTGATGTTATCATTATTAAATAACTTCATTATTAACTTATTACATATTATAGATGTTAGTTTTATTGTGAAATGGGTTTGTAAAGTACCATTTTATATTAATTTAATTACATTTTGGTCGAATGAATTTGTGTGGTCAATCTATATTGAATCAATAGGGAACTATGGGTTTTTATTCATTAAAATTTTCTATAAATTGTATTTACTACTTTAAATCATATGTTTTTAAATAATATTCATGGTATTTAGTTGAACTAAATATATTTTGGATATTAATTCGGGTGTAGTTTTTAAGGGTAAAGTGATTTTTTAACGGGTGTTTAAAATGTTTTTGTTGCTTAAAAATATTTTACATGTTTTAATTCAGGTTTAAAAATTCAACTAAAAAAATTATAGTTTAAGATACATTTTTCAATTATAATGGTGAATTCATGAATTCATGTGATTTTGTAAATATTTTTTAATGGGAATTACATGTCATAAATTTATGTATAGTTGTTAAAATTTTATTTTAGGTAAATGGAGTGGGGTATAACTGAAATTATAGAATATCAACGATTACTAAAGGGAGAATTTTAATTTAGTGGTTTAAATGAGAATTTAATGGAAGAATTACTTTCTAAAAATTTATTTTTAATTACCAAAATTGGTTTTTTGTAATTGATAAATTACATGAAAAATTTGAATATCGATGAATAGTTTCTAGGTAATCAAAAAACAAATAATCATGAAGAAATGTGATGAAAATGATTGATTAGTCTTCATGAATAGAATGTGTTGATGTTTAATATTGGGGGTAACCATTCAATTATAGGTTGAATGATTATAATTGTTTTGATAAATAATTTACAATTGATTTTCATGTTGAAGTCGACATTGTGTTTGCGATATTTTTATTGTTATTTATAAATTTTCATGAGTTTGGAAAACATTAAGGTAAGAATTGTGTTAGACTATGATGTGATATGAAATAAATATTACTAAGGGTTTGGATGGGCCTAATGTTAGGAGATGATATTTCATTATATTCATATGTTTTTCAAAGATACTTATTATGATATATATTTTGTATAGACACATTATATGCCAACACTTTAGTAGATACTTTATACAATCCATGTTTTTTGAAATTAAAAATCTTGATTAACAAACAATAACTTCACTGACATTGGTCAAAAATATTGTATAGTTTTATGATGGATTGCACAGAACCTAAAAAATATGTGTAAATACGCTATGGAAGTGTGTGATGGTGGTAACAGAAACTCAACAATGGGGACACAGTCTACTAGCGAGAATAAGAATAAGGAGGGGCAGGATTTGGAGCAGACTTCATTTGGTAACGGCGGGTCATTGAATTCCAAACAAGGAACGATCACAAGGAGGACCTTGTCCTGTCTAAACATAGACAACCAGATTGAATGTTTGAGTAATGAGGGATAGTTTAAAGTAAATATCAGTTTCCCCTATGAGATTGAGTCTGGTGATTTTGGGTTATCCTCAGACGTTAATGGATTGGGAAGGGCCAATAAAGTTCTATACAGTCAAAAAAGGAAAAAAGGCAATAAAGAAAACACAGACCCGGGGAGCCGCATTGCCTCCAAGAAGCTGAAACCAAAGGGGAGTAAAGAATACTCCTATATCCTAAGTCCGATGGGGAACCATTCGTACAAAAATAGGGGAATCTAAAATAACATGTAACCCTTCTAGTGGAAGGATAGGAGGGTCAGCAAGGCAATGTAATCCAACCCCATGATCAAGAGGAAGAAACATCTAAGGCAAAGGACCAACAGGGGGAGATGATCTTGCAATCTCAGGAGTTAATGTTGGTGGTGGAGGATACCACTCCCCCTGGAAAGTGGTGTGAGGCAGGGCCCCCTGGCATCTTGAAGGGTCTGAAATATGTGGAGGTGGATAATCAGATGGAATTAGTGATGCATTCTAGTGAATAATTGAAGGAGGCATTTCTAGTGATCATTTCTATGAGGTAAGATATTGATCAAATGATGGGAAGATTAATTCAAGTGGAAATTACCAGATAAGAAAGCCCATTATATTGATAAGAAAGACCACATACTAGTTAGAGGCTTTAATGACATGAATATTAGCAAATAATAGTATACTAAATCTTAGGATTATCTAGCACCACATTATGAAGAAATCCTGGAAGCCGATCCAAACTTCTAGGTTATTTCCTTTCCCTGGAATCTGTTTAGGGAACGATATTCCAATCACCTTTAGACTTTTGTTTAATAATTCAGTTGTATCCTTTAATGCTGGATCTATTTTATCTATGAGGGTTCTCACTTTCCCTTTAAAATTGTTGGAAAATAAAAATATTAATTTTGATGGATGGAGATGTCTTCACCTCTTGTGTATATATATTTTATTTACGGGGATGTCATGAAAGAAAAGGGACCTTCTTTTATGGTAGATTAGTTCTGGAAGAATATTATTGATAAATTTACCATGATTATTGTGTCCTAAACAGGGTATGATTATGTTTTTATCTTCAGGATATTTTATTAATAATTTTTAAAAAAATTATAACTTGGTTACATTTTCTTTTTTATTTAGATGCATGTTATCTCGTGGCGTTGTTTGGATATGGTTTTATATATTATTGATTATTTTGTTAATTTATTTTAATTATTATAATGGAATGAGTTGGTTATTTATTATTTAATATATTATTATCTATTTGAGTATAGATTAATCCACGATAAATACACATACACCCTCATCATTATTCATTGTCCTTGGGTGAGTGGGGAGGAATCTTGAGGCCATGTGATATTTTTATATATCAACATTTTTATAATAGAGTGCGATCTAATGAATCATATCAAAGCATTTTTCATTTAGAAAATTTTTATACCTTTTAAAATTTTATAAGAATAATAAATGTTAGAACTAGCTATGAAATGTTTTAGGGTGTGCTTGGGTTAACATAATCATAGTAAAATCCAAAGTTTCTAGATAAGTGTTGGATATGATTTGATTGATTTTATATTATATTATAGAGTATTAATTTCACCTATATTGAGGTTGAATAATGGTATTTTCATTGATCATTCCATAATAATGGGATATTGGATATGGGTGTTTGTGTGTGTGTGTAAATGTGTTTAATTTGTTATTTGGTTTAACAAAATAATTTTGGTTAAATTGTCAAATTACAAAAAGACTAATAAATTTTTTTATAATGGGTTAATAATAAGGAATAAATTAACTAAATTTAGTAGGAATATAATTTAAATTCTCTATACCAAACATCTCATGTAATTATCAAGAATATTTCCCTCACGAAATAATGTTATAATAATCTTTTTGAAAAAAAATTAAACCTATGAAATACTTCATATCTCAAAAAATGTAAATCTCAAACATTATTTTCATCTCAAAATAAATATCCACATAAAAATTTTCTTTATTTCCAAAAAAAATTATATCCTCTATATATCAATTTAAGAAACCTCTTCATCATAATTTATGTAGAGGATATTTTCCATTCTTACCCTATTTAATTATAGTGTATTTAGAAATGTTTATTTATTAGAATACCATGATATTGGGGATTTATTTAAAACCATATAGAGCTATAAATAACCTATAAACATATCCTTTATCATCTGTAAGATATAATTCATCTTGGTTATGAAAGTAAATATAATTTTCCAACTATACATTGAGGAATGAAGACATGATATCCATTTGGAATATTTTTTATCATTTTTGTATATAAATGACATTAAAATAATAATATTTTAAATCCTTTAAACCTATGTGAAAGTATTCTAAAAATAAATTTTTTCCACCTATGATCATCCTTTATACACTTCTCTTAGTTTTTTTGTTATGGCCCCTCATTTCCCAAATAATGTGCTACAGTTTACCCACATTGTTCTGATAACATTCTTGTTATTTGGTTTGGGTGTCAACACCCAAGTATCATTATTTTTATTCAAATCAAACTCCATATTAATTATGTCAATTTACTCTTGATTCTCTTAAAATTATTTCACTTCTAATAGATCAATATGATAAAATGATGATTCATGTGTTTATATCCTTTGAGTTTTCTTAGCATGAATTGAATTTACTTAATATAAAATAATATTTTTGACCTAATATAGTGTTTTAAACCTTTTATGAATTCAACAAGGTTATAATTTATATCTATAAATAGTAGAATTATTATATTCAACTTGTGTATCAGCTAAATTCCTTATATTTTAAAAAACATTATTTTTATTCTCAATAAATTTGACAATATCATATTCATTTTTGGATGTTAATTATTGGTATGTGACTTCATTCATTGAGTTTTTTAGTTGTTTCAAATTTTTGATATCTATAATATTCCCCTTTTATTATTTATAGTAGTGATATCCTCTTTTATTAGGATGACAATTAAGGAGGATACCTTTAAGTATATCTATGTGAACTTCACCAAATTTCAACCTCTCTCCAAGATATTATAGGTGTTTCCAGATATCCTAATTTATCTAATCTTGGGGTCTTATTGTATACATATCTTAAGATAACATGTCTTAATTGGGTCAGTAAAAATGGTGATTTTAAATTTGAAACACTATTATATTTTCTTGCCTCGAAAAAAGATTAAGTATCATGCTCTTCCTTTATGGTTTAAGTCAGTTCTGCTAAAATCGTATTATTTCATTCAATAATAAAAATTTATTATGGGGAATATATAGAACCAAATACATTATTAATATTCTGAAATTCATGATATTATTCAAGCTTTTCACTTCCTCATTCTTCTCAATTTTTAATCTATAACTTCCTTAAAGTAAAATTTCCCTCCTTTTCTACATAGCTTTTAAACATTTTAGACATCACCAAGGACTCCAAATTATGATTCTTAAATATAATGACTTCAATTGGAGTAAATTTGTTAATAAAATAAATTAATTAATTATCTTTATTGGTTGATTCCTTCCTCATAGAACCAAAAAAATCTAAATGAATAAGCTCTAATGGGTGAGAAGTTTGAATCCCCACTTTCTTGTCTCAAGTGTTAACTATATCCCCCTTCTAACATGTAGAGAACATCCAGTTTCTTTATCCATTCAATATCGACACATAATATACATTGTTTTTCGATAAAATATTTCTTATATTTGTTTGGACAAAGTATCCAAATCATTAATTCCATAATTTATTTTCATCCATCGGGCTCAAGTAGCATGAATTTTTCTATCACCATCATAAATCCAAATTTCACCATTTTAATTGTGCTATAGTTAATAAAAATAAAACTTTTAACCTCTTAAAAAAACCTTCATCCATTCAAAAAACGAATTTATTTACTTTATCAAAAATTTAATACACACTAATTAATCTATTTTTAATCAATCCATAAATATAGTGTTCTTTATTTTCATTGTGTCCCCTCTAACAAACATTAAACTGACTCAAATTTTATTGAATAGCCAATTATTTTTAAACATTTATAATCATTTATAATATACTTCAAGATATTTCAATCTCTCATTATATGTATAGAGAATATGAAATCTAAAATCCTTCGATTTTATTTTTGAGACACATTACGTACCACTTCAACCAAAAGAATATTATATTTTCCTTTCTATTAATTATTTTGAAAATTTTCAGTATTGGAATTCAAATTCAATTAGGTGAATAAAATGGTGAGATATTCTTTATTAAATTTATCTTATCTGTTACAACTTCTATAACTTCCTCCAATAATTGAAAACTGTTTTCAAACCATTGTTTAACAATTTTAGATTGTTTTTGAACTTTTATTATTTTAGTGGGTTTAATCCCCCTGAAATTAAAACTATCTTATCTCCAATGTTCATAATGATATTTGTAATTAGATAGAAATACCCTCTATATATACACAAATCCTCTACAATAATATGGGTATTCATAAAATGATTATTTTCATGTATAAACTTCTTCTTTACCAACCAATGTTGAACTCCCTTTTTCATTCTTCGGTGCTTCTATCATTTTTGTTCTTTTTACTAGAAATTTATTCCTTATTCACTTTTATAACATTAATATTTTCACCAAATCCCCTGTAAGTGTCTACTTTATCTTCAACTTCATTTATATCATTTACTTTATGGTTTAATAATAAATTTATCCTCTTAGTTTTAGAAAAAAAATTACATTCACATTTAAATAAATCTTTTACATGTTGAATTTTAATGAATTCCTATTTCAGGAAGTCCTTGCCTTCTCATCATCATATTCACAATCCTCTCCTTCCCTAAAATTTAGAATTTTTATTGTATAATATCAAATATCTTTACGCTATAATCACTTGAGTAGAATCCTCCCATGATACATTTATTTACCACATTGAAAAATTATTGAAATGAGTGTCATTAGGTTTATAAATTTCATTTAAATATTTCTATATTAAGAAAAATCACAATGATATTTGAAATATTTTTTCCCTTCACATTACTTTTTTTAGTGATTTAAAGGTTATTTTTTTATAAGTTTGAATTTTATTCAGGAAAATATTTAATTTTCTCAATTCATCATCAAATATTATGAATTTAGGGTCATAAAATACACAAATTTTGGTATCAAAATCATTAAATTCTAAAAACTCTATGTAAAATGTTTATGGAAAGATACCCTGTATATTTTTTAAAATCATGTAATCCTTTATGTTCTCCCCAAAAACATGATGGCTCTCAAACCATCATTGAATATTTTAAAGAAATAATTTATTTTTTCATCACCATTCATCTTGAAATATTCTTATTTAAATGTATAAACCTAGAGATTGGCCTATTTCACATTCATATTACCTTCATTTATAGTATCTAGTTTATACCAAACTAATTATATAGTTGCAATCACATTAAATTTGAGAAAATAAATTTTTTAAAGAGTTGAAAAGATAAAATATTTAGCATGAGCATCATTTTCTATATTCTTTCAATTTACTACCATCATAGAAAAGCCTTTAGTACGAGGGGTAAAATAATCATTTCTTACATCCAATACATCCATATTAATCAATAAAAGATATGGTGGATGATAATATTTTCATATATAATAATTTTTCATATATAATGTGGTATTTCGATTATTTTTTACCAAATTAATGTGATGTGTTATATCACTATTTGACGTATTTCTCTTTTGGAAATTTGGGATGTTTACTTCTAGGTTCAAAAATCAAATATGGGATTAAAATAAAATTTTTTAAGATTATAGGGAACCATGGGTAGGACCACATCCATATTTTTGGTCATGTTGATCCCATGATGATCATGTGAAAAATGGACTGAGCCACCATGCACAAAGAAAGGCATGGTTCCAAGAAAGTTGGGTTAATGGTCTCCATACATTCATTGTCCATAGGGCCCCACCATACGAAATGGTGAGGTTTTGGTCATTAAAAAACATCTAGGGACTGGGTTAATGGTAATGTTCAATTACATGTGTTAAGTTTCTTGGGAGGATCAACCAACACCACCATGGGTATGGTAAACATCCGCCATATCATGGTGACCTTTATTTTAGAATTTGGAATGAATATATCATACCCATATTATTTAGAGGAATTTAATACTTATTTGTAGATTCTATAGGATCTTTATGGTAAGTTTTTTAATGAATCCTTAACTAATCTATCTCCCCTACTAATCCTTTTATTTTCCTTTGGGGTATATTTTTTGAATTGGATGATTTTTATAATATCATTGGAATTCATTTTACTTTTGGTGTTCTAGTTCCCTTGATCAATTCTAGTTTTCCTTAATGTGAGATCTATGAAAGGGATATAGAGGTTGGATTTCATAATCATTATTCCATAATTAAAGAGATTTGTTATACTTGTTAGGTATGTAGATCTTTTCACCATTTTTTTGTGACCCGATTCCTGAGGTAGGTTTTTCAGTCTTGGGAATTTATGTAGTGAACCACACATTCTTTAATTTTCCATGTTGTTTTCTAAATTATGATTATCATGATCCTTGAATATTTTATTTATTCATGCATAATTGGATTTTGAAAAAATATGGGTTTTCCCATTGTTTTTTTAGAATAAAAATGATTTCAAAAAATATAAATTGTTTATGAAATAGATAGTAAAAGTATGTTTTTGATGAAAAGGAGTTATTTGGAAAACTATTTCTGAAATGTGATAAGTCCTTTGAATCATTTTTATATACATATCATATGATATCCTTAGGTACCAAGGTGTATATAAACTCATACATTTCAAACATAAATATTACATATTATTAGATTAATATTCAATTCATAACATTGTGATCTAAACAAAAATCATATAGGTGTAGTGTGTTTAGAAACAAGGATAAATAAAAAAATCGTTTATAAAAGATCAAAATAATATCCCACCAAGTTCTTCACAACTATAACCCTTCTTATATATATCATATATAAAAAAAAAATTCATATCCTAGGGAAAGGAAACATAATAAAGGGTGATCTCATATTCTTAGTTTGGGTAAAAATGGATATATCAATGATCACTTAAGTATAACATGATAATAATGGTATAAAAATAGGAGAATAAATTTTTAAACCATACCTATTATATCTTAGATAACAAGCTTGAATCATGGAATAATTCTTGTCATTTTATAAGGTATAAATCATTAAGGAATCGAATAACATGATCCATAATAGAATAACATTGGCATAAGATATATGTTTTTTTCATACCAGAATGTATAAATAATCATTTCCCTGGTATTTCAGGATCACTTCCCAGACTATCAATGTGGATTGGGATAACTCCTCATTCCATCCTATTATTCAAGGTTTACTCGAAAGACTATCACAATTTAAAAATTACCATATTGAACTAGTTTCACTCCTCATTTCAGTCCTTATCATCTCATTTTCTATCCATATATACCCAATTCATTAGAGAGATATCTAATTCTCTAACTAGTAATTACATAATTAAATTCATATATTTTTATTCCACAAGATCAACTCATCATATCATAACCCTTCAAACAGAAACAAGTTTTGTAAAAATTTCATCACTTCATCATAGTATAGCCCATAAAAAGAAATGTGTTTAATAAAAATATTTTATTAATAATCATAAAAATTCTATAGATATAATTAATCTGGTATCCTATGATCATATACTGAATAAATCATAATTAACATCATAGGATTTTATGATAGATGAAAAAATTACACTAAAATATTACTTGGAATATTTATTAAAAAGAATTCTCTTTTCATTTTGAAATTACTTCTTTAAAATCTAATACATTTCAAAATATTATGTAAAAACATTTCTCTAAAAATAAACAATGAATCTTTTAATTTTTTCTAAAAAAATTGATTGGTAATGGTAGTGGTAAATTATGTTTAATTTTTTTATTTTAAAACAAATATTCCTTTCACATTTTAAGGAAAAACATAAAAGTAAATCATTCATAAAATAAAAATAATATTACTTTTAAAGTAGTTGTAAAAATATAAACCATGATTAATGATGAATTTAAACAATAATTTTAAAATTTTAAAAACCTTCATGAAAAAAAAATTAAAACATGTACATTGAAGAAACAGATTTTTGACTGAATAGTAAAACAAAGTTGGTTTTCTTTAAAAACAATTCAACATTGTGAGTAATTAAAGCGATTAAAATGATTAATTTAATAATAAAAGTTACCATTAGATAATAAAAATCATTAAATTTTTTTATAGTTATATCATGAAATTTCATCATCAGAAACATAATTATAAACAATCATGTAAAATAATGATATTTTACAATAAAACTATCGTCTCATGATTAAATTGAATTAAAAACACATTAACATCCTAATTAATAAAATTAAATTTATTATTATTATATAAAATATTCATTTTTATATTTTTAATATCATATATTATCCAATTATTACATTTAAACATCCATTAATTAAAATTTACTTACTAAAAGGGTTGTTAATGAGTGCTAACAGTTCCTTTTTCATGAGGAATTAGGTTGGGTTGTTCTAGTACATCTACCTTGATCATGGTTACATCATATTTAAATTTTTAACCAATATATAAATATAATATATATTCATTAAATATATATGGAATCATTTATAAAATATTGATATAGAAAAATTGATTACATTGTTCATGGATATAATTTGTCGTACAAACGCATAAATGTTGTTTTTACATTTTAAAGGATGGAAAGAAAGACATGTAAATAATAAATAAACTTCCAACAATAATTATTATATCATTTATATATTATGTATTCATTAAATCTATCCTTATTACCAATTAGGTAAAGAGGAAATGAAAAATGAGTCATATCGCTTTATAGAGGTGGTTGTCCACATGTATGTAGGAGTGACTATTTCATCCTCAAATTCTGAATGGGGATTTAAAAGAAGATTTTGTTGTTGGTCAGAAAAACATCATGTCAGACACATATACCCATTTATTTTCCAAGTGGTTTCCAATGGGGCTTTTTTGTGAAGCCAAAAAAATACCCAATGGATATCATATTCATGATGAATCATCAACATTATTTCCAAAGTCAGGCACTCATTGTGGAACATATAAAATAATACTTTTTAAGTAACATTCATCAAGAGGATCATAGTTTAGGATAAAAACACACTTTTGGTGGAAATTGTTTTCTACTCCGGTATACACTTATAGATTTAAGATAGGTTCATGAATCCTTCATTAATTCCCATGTATAACATGGGAGACTCTTGAATTAACAAGAATATATAGAATTTATAATCATTTGTATGTATATGAGGTTCTTCATAGATTTTGATATATATGTATCCAATATTCTCCATCAATTTTACCCTTTTATGTATATATTAGTGATTCACTTGTCATTTATTATCACGATTCTGGTTTTAATACTCATAGTAGGGTTCTTTAGAGTTTGTCATCATTCTGGGAGATGGGATTTTTTTATGTTGGGATCAGGCCCATGAGATGGTCATACTTTGTATCCTTATAAAAGGTATCAGAACCCACATTGTTCGGTTTCACATAACAAGACACATCGGGCCTTTTAAGGTCATGTGATGGGGACTAAACTATGATGTTTTAACATCGTGTTACAATAACATCTAGAATAAAGGTGCCTAGTCAATGTATGGTGTGGTAATTATGATAAAGCTTCCATGTGAACCTATAAAGGATGTGGGCTCCCACATTGGATGTGACCCTTCTATAAATTTAGACTGAAGAGAATTAGGTTTTATTTTTGGGGTGTTGGGTTTGGACACCGAGTAGGATTCCTATGTATCCCACTATGACGGGAATCAAAACCCACATAGTTTTGTTGTGAGGACCCATGCCTATAAAGTCCCTCTGGATATTTTTTGTGTAGGGAATTTTTCCTTTTGAGAGGATTAAGGAATTATTTCATGGATTAAATAGTTTAGTTGTATGTACTTAGTTTTTTCATTGGAAATATGACCATTTAAAGTTTTAGACATGTTTTTGTGGCTTATACCATATAAGAGAATTTCAAGAGGTTAGATACATGGATTTGGGGACCCACACCTATAGAGGCCCTCTAAAGGAGGTGAGATAAATATATGATAAAATATTTTCTACCAAGACATGTATCTAATTATGTGTAATTCATAATCACCACCAACCAATAAGGCCACATGAGTCAGGCTGGAATTTGAGAAAAAAATGAAGATGAATATTTGGTAAACTACACAATTCCTCTTACATAGGTAAAGAAGGATGGATACAGAAGGAGAAGAAGGGGATATGATTTCCTATATCATGTCCCATTTTTGTAACTAGGATAGTCACATTTGACAACCATCCTAGTTACATGCCTACAAAAAAGCCTATGCGATTACTCTAAGAGGGATTCCCTGCTCTTGATTACAGAGAAAACAGGAGGAAGTGGTATTAACCCTAAAAGGGAAAATAAAGAATTATCCTATCCCTGGATACCTACATCCATACATCCCATGTCATAGAGATTATTATTTAAGGACATGAATTTAACCCTCATACCTAAGATTGGAGGGTCCCTGAAACTTCCCCTTAGGTTGGGATCCTCCTAGCCGATATGATTCATATCTTCATGCAACCCAACTACCCTTAACATCATGTAGGATAAGTTTGGGACACCTCTAAATGATTTAATAAATATCCAAATGGGATAAAAATTGGTATGTCTTTTTTCCATGGTCATGTAGTCTTATTGGTTTCGGTGGAGGCTTCAATTTTTTCCCCATCTGATAAGATATAATAAAGGAATAGGAGACCAACAATTATGGCATGAAATAGGGCTCGAAATGTGTCTTGAATAGGTCAATTATTGGAGAGCATAACATGTTTTACCCAGGGTGGCATGGGAGGAGATGGAAGTGACTTTCGTAGGGGTAAGCCTGCATGAGCTAAACGTACCTTGGGTGATGGATCACATATGAAACAAAACTAGGGTGAGGCCTTACTTTAGGTACTAAGTGACTCCTCAGGTTTCCCTGGAAGTGTCTCACATAGTTCCCAGGTTTGGGAATAGACCTTCACCATAGTGATTGTAAACTATGGGAAGGGGGTCCTTATGC
Organism: Viscum album; assembly: GCA_963277665.1. Classification (NCBI taxonomy): domain Eukaryota; kingdom Viridiplantae; phylum Streptophyta; class Magnoliopsida; order Santalales; family Viscaceae; genus Viscum; species Viscum album. The sequence continues at coordinate 1,123,531,600 of OY728120.1, forward strand.
GGGTGTCTTGTTTTTCACACCCTAGTGGGACTTATATCCCACTATCACTTTTAATTTCATCTTCTCTTAGGTTTTAAAGATCTAAATAAAGTATTTTTTGAGGACCTAGGAGAAGTGACTGCATGACCAATGCTTGGAGGGTTCTTCCTTTTTCCTAGTCTTTAAAATGAGGAGGCCCATGGTTATATTTAAAGGAAAATGTGTAAATCTAGTTGAAGTAGGTATCCCATGCAGGTTCTTACTATAGGTACCTCATTCCGGTACCTCATGAAAGGGCAGTGCTTTGAATTTTTGTTTCATTCACTGGTTATTGATACATATTGGTCATACAAGAAAGGACAACTTAAGCATCATGACAGGTAGTTTTTCTGCATGTAAGACCTCCTGGGTGAACCTCCTTCTACATTCTATGGGGTCTCACCCACACACCCCAACTCAGGATCACTTTCGACCTACATTCACGCCACTTTGAGTCAGTCCCTTCACTATTATCAGTAACCACCACTAAAATTGGATAGTCACACCATGAACATTTCAGACTGGGTTAATAGTTTTTGGGTCACAACACATACAACCATACCTATCATTCTAAATCCATGACATGCCCTCATAGGGAAGATCTCACCACCATTCCACTGGATTGGGGAAAATTTTGTGGAATCTCTATCCGTCGGTGTGTGAGAATTATTTTGGCATGTGGAAATCCAATATGAAACATCTTTCTTCATAAAGATTCATTTCTACTCAAACATTTATTTTGGTTCCTAAGTGAAAATAAAATCATGAATTCTATGGAAAAGTTCATAGAACACATTTTTTGGTGTCAACAGTGATGTTATCCTCTTCCAATAGATATGAAGAATGTGGCAAATGGTTATTCATTTCCATAATAAAAATTCATAATATTTAATATTTAGAAGACAATATTTTATAAAGGATATCATGAATTTATTGGAATCAGAATAATAAATGAAACTGAAAATTCTCAATTAAGAGTTATACCTCTTCATTGAGAATACTATTTTAGATTACACATTAATTCTTAAATGGATACTATTTTGAAAATACCATAATCTATATGGTGTAGTGTTTTAACTAATTAATTTATTATTGTAGATCATGGTCAGTATAGAAGGCTCAAAATGTGTGGAAAAGAGGGGAGAAGAGGTACCCATTTATAAGTGACGGGAAGGGCACTCTTGGAAATACATAAAGTTAGAATTTAATTTAAATCTATTTTAATTGGAATAAGGAAATAAATTGATATAAATAAAAATATAATATGATTCTGATTCTAAATCCTCTCATAAAACTATTTTTTCATAGTTTGTTGTTAGGTTTTCACCCTTATATTTTTTTAACCCCTAATAAACCTTTTGATAATTATTAGGATATCAATTTTTTTACTCTTTAAGGATTATTAATGTGACCATAAAAGGAAAAGTGACCCATAAGAAGACTATTTTTTATATTTTTAATAATATCCCATTTACTTGGAAGAATATTGGGATTTTATGAATTTTATATCAATTGAAAAAATATTTATTATTATAAAATATCATTAATGTCATTTTTAAAGGATTAATTTACTTTAACATTGAAAAGATGATGAAAGTAAAAGAATTAAAATATAAAACATCCACATATCTGAAATATAATATATTTATCTCATTTCATTATGATCTGGGACACCAACAAAGTTAATGGTCTGGGTGAGATAAATGTCTATGAAATCATGGGTTCAATGGAGTACCACTTCCATTACCTCTGATAGTGACACTAGGTTGACATACTAATTCTGGAAGGGTCTCTAAGAGGTATTGGGGACACATGTTAGGTTGAGTACATCATATTATCCATATACATATACCCAGATAAATCATGCTTTTTCAATTCTAGATGATATGATCTGTTCTATTGTCTTTTGTTTTGGAGGACCTTGGGATATCCATCTTGGATTGATTGAGTTTAATTATAATAACAATTACCAATCATCTATCAAAATTGTTCCTTTCAAGGATTTTTGTGGTCAATCGTTTATATCACCTTTTTTTAAAGGTGTGTGAGGCCTGTATCATGCGAATAAGTATCATTCCAGTCATATCAGAGAGCATCCGAGTATATTTAGACACATTGTTATATTTTGGACTTAATAGATATCATATGTTGATCATCAACACTATAAAATCGAGTTTTCAATTAATGGTTGGTTATTATTGAAATTTTCCCCTTAGTTAGTTCGCTATTAACTTAGGAGGTTGGGGATGTTGGATCTGATCAAGGATGAACCATTTGAGATAAATAAATGGATTGGGTATCTAGCTTAAAATTTAGTGTTACCGGTACAGTTTATAGGTATCCATGATGATTTATATACATATTAGTTGAATTTTTATAATTTATATCCTTCTCATTTATTGAATTGGTATAAAGTTGAGTTGGATTTAGTCATTTAAGATGTGGAGCAACCTGTACAGATCATTGACTCATAAGTGAATGTGTTATGTTTCAATTCTATTCTATTTTAAAAATTGTTATGGTGAAACATATAATTTTATATTGAGCCTCGAGACTGGGAATCATTTATGAGGGATAAATTAATTCATCTATTAAAAGATATTCCATATTCCATGTGATATTATGGATAGAGAACATGATATGGTGGGGGAATTATAATATCTCATATTGAGGTTTGTCTCTTTTTGAGGTTTTAAATGATTCTCTTTTGGTTCGATAATGGTTTGGGGGATTAACATAGAGATTTGGGGACTTATGGGGTACATAGGAAGGAAAACATATGTGGTGGAGGTTCTGGTGAGCCCATATTGCTCCTGTAAAAAACTGCCTGATCCACTATACTTATAGTTGGGCATGAAAAAATGATAGTTTATCTATGTGGAACAACCACAAGTCCCTAACATAGGTGTGCGATAAGTTGTGTCTAGACCAAAATTCTTCTCAAGATTAGGTAATTTTTAAATATACAAGTCGAGCTACTAGTGACGTACCATCTGGACCACCATGGGTGTGGTTAATAACCACAACATCATGCTTATATATATTTTGTAATATTAAATGGTTGAATTAGCCAACGATTGTTGGGAATGATGTTATGCTAATTTCAAGAAACATGAGGATCTAATGGGGAGATTTTAAATGTATCAATGACTCACATTTATCCTATTTAAGATGTAATTATTATTTTTAGGTTTAGGGTTTTAAATCGGATGAGTTTTGGAAGAGATTTGGAGTCCATTATACTTTTGGTGTTCTCGTTCACCAGATCTTTTTTGTAGTCCTTACTATGCAATGAGTTTAATAGATATAGAGGTTTTATTAATTAAAAATTGTGTAGGAATCATTGAGATCAATTTTTCTTTTTTTCTTCAGGGATATCATCATATTTTCCATGTGATCCCATGTTTGAGGTAGTCGGTTTTATCTCGAGTCATTGTTTATTGATCCAAACATGGTCTTGTTTTCCTACAAATTTCTATAATTGATGATTTGAACAACACTTGGAACTCCTTTAATGAATGTATAAATAGATTTTAATAAAATATGTTTTTCCCTTGTTTTTGTAAATGAAAAAGGTTTTCAAAGCACTATGAAATATTTTGTGAAACTGACATTCAAATCATGTTTTGTGGGAAAGGGGATGTTTGGGAAATTGTCTATGAAATGTGATAAGCCCATTGAAATTTTTTTTCATACAAATAACATGGTTTCCTTTGGTGAGTATATGGGTTTTAGTATTTGGCCTTGTCCTAGAAATTTTAGGGGGGACTTATAATGGGGAGTTCCTCTGTTCCCAAGGTTCTTTGTTATAAGGTCTTGATATTTAGATTTTATAGGGGGTTCACTCATGGGGTGTTCCTCTATTCCCAAGGAACTATTGTTCAAGTGAATTTTTAATCCACTAAGAATTCATTTGATACTAAGGTACAAGTGACCTATCTATATCAACCCAAAACTATCCTAGGGTTTATTTCCATTATTATTAGGTTATGATATGAATATATGATGCATTCTTCAATAAATGACAAATAGTTTACCTGAAATGTGCTTTAAAATATGTTATATAGAATCTTCATCAGAACTATTTATAGGGGAAATTGAAACAACCTGATATTTTATGAGAATTATTCTTTTTAATTTCCTTGATTTCTTGTGTTGTACGCTACACCAAAAATAGCTTGCACTACACGCATCCCTGACTTGGTTTGCATTACACGCAATCGCAACCTTCCTCGATAGCGTGTGTAGTACGCAATACAGGGTTTCACTAAACAATGATATATTGTTATAATATTATTATTGACTAGCCATTATGAATATTATTAACTACATTTTGAATTTTAAAACATTATTATTCATCTGAAACATTTTCTAGAACATGGTATGAGAACAAAATAAATTTCTTGGGTAAAATAAGTATTTTTCAAAAATTGCAGTTTGGTCGCCTTTGGATGGAGCACCCACATTAAATCTAGTTTTTGACATGTTTATAAGTTAAATTTGACAAAATAAAATTCTTCTTTAAAATCAGGATATAAAAATTTACTTTGGATAAATTTTTCATATTATTCTGATAACATTCATATTTTAATGAATAGAAAAAACACGCTATATTTTAATTAAAAACAACTTTTTTCATCGAAATAATTTATATGGTAAAATTATAACATTGAATTATTTTAAATTATAAATAGAATATATTTTTACCATTTAATTTACTTTGTTTCACTACCATTAATTTTACATTGAATTCATAGGTAAAAACATTTCAATCTTTTGCAATATTTTAACTTTTAAACCCCATTTTCTTAACAACGGGATAAATTTTAATTTAATTAATACAACTTATATGTTTTGAATTTATAAAAATTGAGTCCATATTTGGATTTAGTGGGTCCAAATTATGTTAATGGGTTACTTTTATTTTTTTGATATTATGAATAGTAACTACGGTAATTTTTATTTACTTCAGTTAAAGATAAATCGGGTAATTAAGGGTAAACCTAAGATTAAAAAATTACACTAATACATGAAAAAATTCTATTGGATGACTAAACGTCGTCCCTTATCATTTAAGGGTCATATTATATTCATTTTATGGACTTTTGACCATGAAAATAATTTAATTATTATTAAAACCAAAGAAAGTGACAACATGTCACTCTCTTAAATATTATAAGTATAATAATTTTAATTTAGTTCTAAACATTATGAAACTTCAAAAATGAATAGTCTAGGAAAATCTAATAAAATTATATACCTCATTTGGATTTATTTATAATTTTTATTGATTAAATAATTATCATTAAAGGTGACACAATAATGATGTTGAAATTATTTTATTTATCGAAATATCAAATAAATGGTTTTAAAAATATTAAAATAAATATTATATGAACAATTAAATGTGCTCCACTAATTTTATAGATAAATATGAAAGGTTACAAAGCTATTAAAACTTTTAATTCGAACATATCTTCTGTGAGGGGTTTATTTAAATTCAAATAAATGTTGTTATTTTATAAAAATAACATAATATAAAATTGTTTAAAAAACACAAAAATATTTAAAAATTATAAATTAATATATATATATATATGGTCTAAAATTTCATAAATTATCCAATTATTGACAATTCACACCACATAAGTAATTACTTATAACAATTTAAAATTTAGAATCTTATTACCACAAGTAAAATTAAATAGATTAAATAAGGATAAATCAAGTTGATAATGTTTAAAACAAATTCCCAACATGTCTAAATTCTATTGGTTGATGATATTACAACCCTATATCATATAATATTTGTATTGGAGTCATTTTTGAAGTTTTTATGTGTGGATGGAATTTATTATAAATTAATATTTCTTATGTTTCCAAAGGCTCCCCTCTCCTCCCTTATAAAAGGGCACCTCCTCCCTCTCCTCTTCACAACACTTTGAGACTTTAAGCTCAATAACCCCTTCCCATTTATTTACTTCACTTTCCTATAAACATTATTGAGGTTTCTTTCTTCTCAAAAGACAAACTCTAGTTCCTTAAGAGGATGCTTAAAATAGGTGTGTCGAAGAAGAGGTAATCTCTTCTACCGATTCATTCAAGTTTCCTTCTTCTTCAACTTCTTCCTTTTTAGTTGTTTCATTATAAAGTAATAACATAAGTATAAATAATATACTGATATATTATTATAAATATTAAACAACCCCATTTCACATTCTATCCATCCTACAGAAAATGAAATCACTGTGCGTGCGTACATACGGAATACCGTCTCCATGCCGTGGTGTAATCTGTTTTTCCACCACCACCTTGCTTGGATGGGTATAATGGTGTAAAGAATAATTATATATATATATATATATATATATTAATTATAAAATTATACTAATAATGAGATATTATATCATCCACTCTAATTCCATTCATTAATTATGGGAACGATATCATCACTCGTGCGTACGTACGGATTACACTCTCCATGACGTGATGAGATTCATTCTCGGTGTTAACCATTAAAAAATGATTATAAAGTATATATAATGAATAATAATGAAATATATTAAATAATGATTCTAATGGATTTATTTATTTATGTTTATATATATATTTCATTTACTTACTTCAATTCAATTTAATAAAGAATAAAAAACAGCGTTCATGCATACGTACGGCCTACCGTCTCCATGAACGGTGTATTTCTTTCCATTTATACATCTATTATATATATGTATATTCTGAAAATATATTATATATAAACCATGTTTTACATTCTATAATTAAGTAATAATGATCTAATTGATCATATGAATAATTACAAGTCAAAACACGAACGATAAATGAAACGATTTTACCCAAAACGCTACTTTAACAAGAATTTACAGAAAAAAAGGTAATATAAAGTCATAAGTTTGACATATATGATATCATAACAATGAATATGGTTATTTAATAATTCAATGACATTATTTAAATCATTATACCAGAGTTTTGGATACATACGAAGCATATCGAACATAAGGTAAGGGATAATTTTTCAAATCTCATTTTTATCTGAGATTGCTTATACGTAAGTATTTATTGGGGTTATATTTTTCATCCATGTCCAAAAAATGTTTTTTATAAAGTGTTTAATATTATTCCATGTATGTTTGAAGTCATATTTACCCCTCTTTGACTTTTACATTATGTTATGGAAAGAATATTTCTTTTGTTTACCACACGAGGAACTTTTTCACTTTTCCGGAAAAAGTACGAGAAGAATGTTTTTTTAACATATATAGCATGAACGGATTTTTACGGTTTCATAAAGCCTAATTTTCATGAAGATTCCTCAACATGATTTCATGGTTATTTTCAATAAAATCCTTTTCTTTTAAAATTTCATGGCATTTTGTGAAAATAAAATGATTTTGACGAAGAAAGGTTATTTTCCTCAAGAATTCATTTCAAGTGTTTTGTCAAGATTATTTTCCATATAAATGACATTATTTAGTATGATTATGATTCAAGTATAATTTTTCTATGATTTACATGGTTTCATTTTTCTTTATGATTAAATGATATCCATTTTTTATATGGATTATGTTATGATGGGATGATGTTTATGAAACCCATTTTATTCTTTGGGTATTGATGAATGATTTATATTATTGTTCTATCAAAAGTAACAATGATTTCATTATGGGATTGGTGGGTCCTATATCTCCATCCAATTCATTGGGTAATGATTTATACCTCATGAGATAGACATGCCAGGAACGGTAAGTTAATTCGGTTCAGTGATACAGGACTGGAACGAAGAGTGAACTCGATTTAGAAAGGGACTTTGTCCACTAAGATGGTCTTGGTAGCAATGACTTGGCTACTATGTAAATCATGTCATGTGCTTAATGGTTTTCCACAATTAAATTTTTTCTTCCCAATCTATTTTATCATGATTGATGTTCCATTATGATATATGTCTTACGTACTTCCAAGATATATGTCTTTGTTCAAGATTTTGATGTTTAGATTTTATGTTCAATTTTTTGCATTCAAATGTTTATGGATTGTTTTATGATCACTATGTTTAACCTTAATGAGCATTTGAGATCACCATTTTTATGTTTTCTTTTCCCCAAGATATAAAGAAATGTTTTAGGTAAGAAAATAAAATTGTAAGATCTTTATGGGAGATGTTAAAGATCTTTCACCATGATTAGAAGATTATGTTCCAAGTTTCCAAAGACACTAAACTATTATGGTCCTTTGGTGTCGGTTTTTGTTATGTATTATGTATTCCGAAAAAGTAATGTAATGTCTATGTATGTCAAGATTTGGGTCTCTAAAGTTGGTATCAGAGAAATGTTTTGGTCAACCTTTGGAAACTAGGATGCGAGAACATTAGTTAGATCCCTAGAGATATTTCTAAGGTATGTCTAGGGATGTCCCTAAGGTTAAGTATAAGTATAGGTTATAGTCCTAGAATTGTGGTAACGATATTAGAATTAAAACTATGATGTTAGATATTGAAGGTACTCCCCCTTTATTATGTTGTTTTCCTAGCATGATTTTTTCCTCTCTCACTATTCTTTTTGGGTTTTAGACAATGGCTGGAACCCAAAGGAACCATGTTGATCAATGTAATGGACAATGAAATGATTTCCCTCCTGGGAAACCAAATGTGATGGAAGATGGAGTGAAAATTCTTATTGCTATACTTACACAAGCTATGAATCATTCTGGATTTCCAAATGATTAGAGAAAGGAACAATATTCAATTGAATCCTTCATGAGGCAACGTCCATCGTCTTTCAATGGGTCTTTTGATCCACTTGTTTCTGAAAAATGGATCAGTACCATTGAAAAGAAATTTTCCATACTTCTCTATTCAAAACATGAAAAAGTAATTTTAGTTGTTTACAGTTTAGAAGGTGAAGCAGACCAGTGGTGGACACTAATTAAGAATCCAAGGCCCCAAGTTGGAATTGAATCCATGGAATGGGATGAGTTCAAGAACTTGTTTTTCAGTAAGTACATCCCGCATATTATTCGAAAAAAGATGGAAAAGGAGTTCTTTGATATTAATCAGAAGGATTATGAATCTGTTGGTATATACGAAGCGAATTTTATAAGACTTGCAAGGTCTGCATATGGCTTTATCATCCAACCTGAACGTAATGGTGATCGATTCTTCAGTGGCTTAAAAACAAGTCTTGGAAGGGAATTATCTATAAGAGACTTCAGTGGCTATGAAGAAATTGTGTGTTGTGCTATCTAGTTAGAATTGGAAGTTGGTGTAACATATCTATCTCATGGTTTTGACAAGAAACGAAATATGGAGTTCAAGGAAAAACCTCAGAACAATGCTGAAAAGAAGGTGAATGTTTCTTTATGCTCAAAGTGTGAAAATAAGCATTGTGGGGATTATCCAAAAGGTACTAGAAAATGTTTCAAGTGTAGAAAAGAAGTTCATCAAGTACCTGAGTGCCGAAGTAATGGAAAAATGGTTTCTAATGACGTGACTAGAGAAAAGACTGCAGAGAACACTCCCCCAACACTTCAATGTGTCAAGTGCAAGGAAATGGGGAATTATTCTAATCAATACCCTAATGCAAGGGTTAATGATGATCGAAGTGAGAAACCTCTTAAGGAAAAGGAAAAATTGAATTCACATGTGATCACTATTGGAGATGTTGAGTATGACAACGATGTAGTTGAATGATTTTGTGTTTATGTAACGGGGTTCCAAAATAATGTTGTGGAATCTAATTTATTGTACTGTGGAATATTGGAATATCTATGTATTGGTTTATTATGGTTTTCAATAATTATATGGTAATGGTAACCATGAAAAGTAATTCAAATATTTTGGAAAACAGATGATGTGTGCATAATGAAGGGATAAGGAGAAAATAATATTAATGAGCTCATGACTGATATAAAGACAAAGTGATATAATGGTTTGAGTATATTGAAATTTTGGGATTTTGGTATGTGGAAAGAGTTACCTTTTGACAACATTTATGTTTTCACTATGGTTCTATGGTAATTCATGTTGCAAGTGAATACAAGATAAAGGTATTCACATGTTTGGAATGTGATCAACAAGATATATCCTATGATATATGGGGGATAAATGATGGTATTTACATGCTTGGTTAATGACATTTCTAGTAATCGTTTTCTTTTTACTATGAGATTGGATAGATGTGTTTTGGATAAGTCTAAAGACTGGAATAGATTATGTTGGAAATCAGATGGTATTGTTTAAGGCTATAACTTTTTTTGAAATTATTTCTGTAATGTTATAATAGTGAAGTTTTAGGAAAAAATAGACAACCTACAGGATGGGAGACACCCGTGGCATTAGAGAAGGTTGCGGGAATTGAACTCATAACCGAAGTGCGACAGGCCTTTATTTCCTACCACTGGCCTATAGGAAGTCCCAGGTTAGTAGAAACTAGTTTCATTAAGTGGAATGATAAATGAAGTATAAGTCCATTTTTGGAATCATATACGATTAACCACACCATAGATAGACTTATGTATATTTGATAACTTTTTCTAACCTTTTGTTTAAGACATATGGAATGACCCATAATTTTATCACCTAATCTGCTAACACTTCATGAATGACAAATTCAACTTCATTTCTTAAAGAGATGAAGTGTAAATTGTTCAAGGCATAAACAATGGTGAGATTATAACGAAACAAAGTAAGTATTTCTTCTAATTCAAAATTTTCAACTTTAGGGAAATGATCTTGAAAACCAAAAATGTTGTCCTCGTGCCATTATATCTGATTAATCAGATGGTACCTTAGATCATCACAAATTTATTTCTTCATGATTGTTGAATTTTTCATATCCATGTTCTCTACCACTCTCCATCAGAACATGATGGTTAGGTTTCTCTTCCATATCCATATTTTCACCTATGTTCTTCTATGTGGAAACTCATTGATGAGTTAATTTGGGTAACCAATACGTTTCATACTTCACATTTTAAAATTATGTTTTAGTATTCCTTTTTATGATGTGGGTTTCTATGAACGAAACATTCATGTAGTAAACTATTCATAACCCCGATGAATTTCGAGGGAGAAATTCATCTTAAGGGGGGTAGAATGTAACAATTGGAGATTTTATGAGAATAATTATTTTTAATTTCATTGATTTCTTGTGTTGTATGATACACCAAAAGGATCATGAACTACACGCATCCCTGACTTGGCTTGCATTACACGCAATCACAACCTTCCTCGATAGCGTGTGTAGTACGTAATACCGGGTTTCACTAAAAAATGATATATTTTTATAATATTATTATGGACTAGCCGTTATGAATATTATTAAATAAATTTTTAATTTTATAACATTATTATTCATCTTACGCATTTTATGGAACATGGTATAAGAACAAAATAAATATTTCGGGTAAAATAAGTATTTTTCAAAAAATGCAGTTTTGCCGCCTTTTGATGGCGCACCCACTTTAAATCTATCATATTTTAATGAATAGTAAAAACACACTATATTTTAATTAAAAACAACTTTTTTCATCGCAATAATTTATATAGTTAAATTATAATATTGAATGGTTTAAAAGGATAAATAGAATATATTTTTACCATTTAATATAATTTATTTAGTTACAATTAATTTTACATTGAATTCATGGGTGAAAACATTTTAATCTTTGGCAATATTTTAACTTTTAAAACTCATTTTCTTAACAATGGGATAAATTTTAATTTAATTACTGAAACTTATGTGTTTTTAATTTTGGAAAATGGATTCCATATTTTAATTCAGTGGGTCCAAATTATTTTAATAGGTTACTTTTATTTTTTTGATATTATGAATAGTAAATGCGGTAATTTTTATTTTCTTCAGTTAAAGATAAATCGGGTAATTAAGGGTAAACCTAAGAATAAAAAATTACCCTAACACATGAAAAAATTCTATTGGATGACTAGACATCATCCCATATCATTTAAGGGTCGGATTAGATTCATTTTATGGACTTTTGACCATTCAAAGAATTTAATTATTATTAAAACTAAAGAACGTGACAGCATGTCACTCTCTTAAATTTTATAAGTATAATAATTTTAATTCAGTGCTAAACTTCATGAAACTTCAAACATGAATAGTATCAAGAAATCTAATAATATTATCTACATTATGTGGATTTATTTGAAATTTTTAGGTATTAAATAATTATAATTAAAGGTGACACAATAGTGATGTTGAAATTATTTTATTGATTGAAATATCAAATAAATTGTTTTAAAAATATTAAAATAAATATTTTATGAACTATTTAATGTGCTACACTAATTTTATAGATACATATGACATGTTATTAATCTATTAATACTTTTAGTTTGAACATATTTTTTGTTAGGATTTTATTTATATTCAAATAAATGAATAGTGTCAAAATTGACACTATTGTTATTTTATAAAAATAACAAAATATAAAAAATTTTAAAAATCACGCAAAAATTTAAAAATTATAAATTTTACATTATATGGTATAAAATTTCTTTAATTATCCAATTATTCACAATTCACAACACATAACTAATTATTTATAACAATTTAAAATTTAGAATATTATTACCACAAATAAAATTAAATAGATTAAATAAGGATAAATCAAGTTGATAATGTTTAAAATAAATTGCCAACATGTCAAAATTTTATTGGTTGATGATATTACAACTCTATCTCATCTGAGCATCGGATTTGATTCATTTTGGAAGTTTTTATGTGGGGTTTGAATTTATTATAAATTAATATTTCTTATGTTTCCAAAGGTGCCCCTCTCCTCCCTTATAAAAGTGAGCCTCCTCCCTCTCCTCTTCAAAACACATTGAGCCTTCAATATCAGAAAACCCCTGCCCATTTCTCTAATCCACTTCCCTAGAAATATTATTGAGGTTATGGTCTTCTCAAAATACCAACTCTAGTGTCTTAAGAGGAAGCTTAAAAGAGGTGCGTCCAAGAAGAGGTAATCTCTTCTACCGATTCTTTCAAGTTTCCTTCTTCTTAAACTTCTTCTTCTTTAGTTGTTTCATTATAAAGTAATAACATAATTATCAATAATATACTGGTCTGTTATTATAAATATGAAAAACCCCAATTTCACCTTCTATCCATCCTACGGAAAATGAAATCACCGCGCGTGCGTACGTACGGAATACTGTCTCCACGCCGTGGTGTAATATGTTTTTCCACCACCACCTTACTTGGATGGGTATAATGGTGTAAAGAATAACTATATATATATGGTAATTATGACATGATACTAATTATGAGATATTATATCATCCACTCTAATTCCATTCAATAATTATGGGAAATATATCATCGCTCGTGCGTACGTACGGATTACTGTCTCCACGACGCGATGAGATTCATTCTCCATGTTAACCATTCACGAATGATTACAAAGTATATATAATGAATATTAATGAAATAAATGACATAATGAAGCTACTGTATTTATGTATATATGTATATATATAATATATGTGTCATTTACTTACTTCCATTCAACTTAATAAGGAAATGAAAATAGCGCCCATGTGAACGTACGATCTACCATCTCCCGGAACGGTGTATTTCTTTCCATTTATTGATCAATTATATATATGTATATTCTGAAAATATATTATATATAAATAATTTTTAAATTATATATTTAAGTAATCATGATCTAAGTAATCATATTAATAATTACAAGTCAAAACACGGATGATAAATGAAACGATTTTATCCAAAACGCTACTTTAACATGAATTTACAAAAGAAAAGGTAATATAAAGTCATAAGTGTACCATATATGATATCATAACAATGAATACGATTCTTAAATAATTCAATTACATTATTTAAGTCATTATACAGGAGGTTCGGATACATACGAAGCATATCGGACATAAGGTAAGGGATAATTTTGCAAATCTCATTTTTATCTGAGATTACTTATACGTAAGTATTTACTGGGGTTATATTTTTCATCCATGCCCATAAAAATGTTTTTCATAAAGTGTTTAATATTATTCCATGTATTTTTGAAGTCATATTTACCCCTCTTTTACTTTTACATTCTGTTATGGAAATAATATTTCTTTTTTTTTTACCATACGAGGAACTTTTTGACTTTTCCGTAAAAAGTACGAGGAGAATGTTTTTTTAACTTATACGGCATGAATGGATTTTTACGGTTTCATAACGCCTAATTTTCATGAAGCTTCCACTACAAGTTTTCATTGTTATTTCCAATAAAATCCTTTTATTTTAAAATTTCATGGCGTTTTGTTAAAAGAAAAATATTTTGAAGAAGAAAGGATATTTTCTTCAATAATTCATGTAACACCCCAAGCTTCTACGGTATGCTTCTCTTTGAATAATGTGATAGCGTGTGTTGTACGCAACACCGAGTTCTAACACACCATAACCAATCAAACTAGCCGTTATGAATAGTAATACCTAATTTTTGAAATTATATATATTTTATATTTAAAAATGGACTTCATTTTTGGATTCGGAATATCGAATTTAGCCTAAGGTGAAATTTTGGAACTTTTCGGATAACTTTAATATTTTGATGAATAGTGAAAATTACTAAATTTTAATTAAAAACAACTTTTTTAATCAAAATAATTAATAGTTATAAATTATGAATTTCAGTGGTTTTAAAGTATATTTAGAATATATTTTTACCATTTAATATAATTTTGGTCATTGGAAATAATTTTACAATTAAACCGAACATAAACAAGTGTCAATCTTTTGATAGTTATTATCTCTTAAAAACACGCTTTTTGTTTTGAGAGCGGGAATTAATTTTAAATTAATTTCTGCCACTTCTATGTTTTGAATTTAGAAAAATTTATTCCATATTTGGAATCACGATGTTCAAATTGTGTAAATAGGTAACTTTTATTTTTAGACATTTTGAATAATTACTGCGGTAAATGTTTTATTTACCATGGTTAAGGATAAATCCGGTAAATAAGGGTGAAAAAAAAGATTATAATAATACTAAATTACCCTAAAACGTGTCCTAGACTTATTTTTTGATACATGTTCGACCATAGGCATCTTTTCATCGATTTTGGGACCACATGGTGCCACTTGTAGGTGATAGGGACACTTTATTTTAATTAAGTTAAAATGAATACAAAATGACACAAGCATATATCTTTTAGAAAAACAATTTTTACATGGGGTTATATATGTTGGATTTTAGATTACAAATATTCATTAGAAATATAAAAAGATTTACTAAATAATTTTATTTTATTTATAATTTTTAGACATTAAATAATCTAATTTATTTATGACACAATGATGATGCAGTAATTACTATAATAGTGAAAAATTAAAATAATTGATATTATAAATATGCAAATAAATATAATATGAAAATTTTAATAAATTAAACTAATTTTCTAGGACAGTATGATCTATTAGGATTGGTTCAATTCACTTTTTTCGAAGTAATCAATATGTTATGAGTTTCACAGAAATCAACTATTGAATAGTGTCAAAATTGACATAAAAGAGTTTTTAAAAACAATATTATATTATTAATTGGTATTAAATTCCTAAAAATATAAGGATCAGTCAAGGGACTTATATAATGAAAAGTGTCTCATTAATTGACCACTTGTGGGTCGCTTGGATTATATAGTAAGATTATTAACCATATTATATAAAAATACAAAGAGACATTGTAAAAGTGAAACTAATTAACTTAGAGTTAATACTTAAAGATAAGGTTAATATAAGTACCCAAACATGTCTAAATTCTATTGGTTGAGTTGTTTTCGACCCCTCCCCACCTTAACATTTAAATAATCAACTTTGGATCCATTATAAACCGAATATGAATTTATTATAAACTAATATTTCTAGCTTTTCCAAAGGTGCCCCTCACCCCTCTTATAAAAGGGCACTCCTCCTTCTATTTTCTTCAAAACTTCAAAACCTTTTGGTTCGGCCAAACTCTGCCCAAATACTCTCCCAACTTCCCTCACTACAACCTAGACTCCTTAGTTTGATCAGAAAGCCAACCTAAGGAGCCCTTTTGATCAAATCAAAAGGAAGAAACTGAAGAAGAGGTAATGATTTCACCACCTTTTTCCAAGTTCCTTTCTTCTTCCACTTCTTCTTCCTTTGTTGTTACCATTCTAAAATAATAACTCCAGTATCATATATATACTGTGATGTTATTATAAATATGGTACAACCATATTCATTATTCTATCCACCCTTTGAATAACATGTCACCATACATGCGTACGTACGGCTTACCGTCTCCACGTTGTGGTGTAATTGTTATTCAATATATTATTTTTTGGATGGGTATAATAATGATGTGTAACTCATGTAAATAATAAATATAACATGTTAGTGATTCTATATATATTATATACCATCCATTTATATATTATTTTAATATCAAAATAATGATATTGTCGCTCGTGCGTATGTACGGACTACCGTCACCATGAATGCGATGAGATTCATTCTCCATCGTATCCATTCAAGTAAACTTATCATTTTATTATTTAAAAATGTTGTTTAAGGACTGGATATCATTCTGGATATTAATAATATACAACCTATCCATTACAAATATGGCTTACGTAACAAAACATATAAAAAAATGAGTAAGTTAACACCCGAAACAACGATAATACTAAGATATTATTAACAAAGCAAAGTTAAAAGATCATATATGATATCATATTAATATATATGATTCTTGTATAATTTAATAACAATTATTTCACTATTATACAGGAGGTTAACCAACCCCAACCAATGAAAAGTGCAAGGTAAGGGTTATTTCACAATCTCTTCATTATCTGAGGTTGTTTATACGTAATAATCTACTGGGATCTCATTATCATCCACATCCATGTTTCTTAAAAAAATGTATTTCAAAACATTTTTACTATTTACTAGAATATGAGTTAAAGTCATTTATACCCTTTTTGACTTTTATAAGTAGTTTATAAAGGAATCTTTTCGTTGTTTTCAAAACAAGGTCCTTTTTAACCTTTTCGACAGAATTAAGGTAAGAATGTTTTTTTAAATTTATACACCGGGTGAGGCTATTTTTCACCGTTATAAAATATTCAAAGATTCCCTTACAATATTATAAGAATATTTTCAAAGAAAATGTCTTATTTTATATGGCTCTTAAATTATTTCAAAAATAAAAAGAGATATTTCTCTAAAAAGAGTTTTGATTTCACCTATGTCAACATCCTTTGATGAATTTTACACTTATTTGAAGTTGATTTATTATGATACAAAACTTCTATATTGTATTGAAGGTTTTGTGATATGTTTGACTGTGGATGTGCTATTTTTATACCATTCATAGTTTATGGTGAAAGTATTGACATTTTGTATGCTAGTTTTAATACGAATGTTTATGTTATGTTTAAACCTTTTCATATGGGAATGCATTGGACTTAATATGTGATTGGTGGAGCCCGCTATAGATCCTCGATGCATCGGTAGGTCTCATGAGAAAAACTAGTGTCTTGGCACAAGGCCTTGACAAAATCTTATTTGTAGTCTTGGCACGAGGCCTTGGCTAAGTGGTTATGATAGTCTGGCATTATGCATTCCATCATTATGAAAGTGGTTATTGATATTGCATGTGATTATTTGATTAGTAGAATATCCATGTGAATAAGTAAATGGCATTATTTCATTTTATTTTTTCCATACTATGTTTAAGTTCAACTTTAAAAGGCTTTTGTTTTAGTTATACATTGCCTTAAATGTTTATTCTTATTTATGAAAGTTTCCGCTATATTGTTATCCTTACTGGGCATTTGAGCTCACTCATTTTCTATGTTTTAATTTTTCCAGGATGTGAAGAAGTAAGTTATGAATGACCTGTAGGGATAGTATGTGGGGATATGATTGTGGAATATGGAGACTACGTTGTTGTAGTAGTTTTTCACTTTGTCATGTAATGTAAAACTTTATGAATATATCTAGTGTTTCCAAGGATACTAAACCAATCGGTCTTTCAAGATTTGATCCTTCTTGTGATCATGCCAATGTTATGTAATAATGCACTGACTCGGGGTAACTAGGGTCGGGGCGTTACAATTCATTTCATGTGTTTTGTCAAGATTATTTTCCATCTAAGATGAAATTATTTAGTATGATTAAGTTTCAAGTACAATGTCTCTATGATTTACATGGTTTCAATTTTTTTATGATGAAATTATATCCATTTTTTATATGGATTATGTTATGATGGGATGATGTTTATGAAACTCATTTTAATCTTTGGGTTATGATGAATGATTTATGTTTATGTTGTGGTAGAATAATGATTTCATTATGAGATGGGTGGGACCTATATATCCCTCCAATGCATTGGGTAAAGATTTATATCTCATGATATAGACATGGTTGGAATGGTAAGTTAATCTGGTTCAGTGATACAAGACTTGAACGAGGAGTGAACTCGATTTAGAAAGGGACTTTATCCACTAAGATGGTTTTTCCAGCAATGCCTTGGCTACTATGGAAATCATATCATGTGATTAATGGTTTTCCACAATTACATGTTTTCTTCTCATGCTATTTTATCAAGATTGATGTTCCATTATGATATATTCCTTACATACTTCCAAGATATATGTATTTTCTCAATATTTTGATGTTTAGATTTTATGTTCATTTTTTTGCATTCAAATGTTTATGGATTGTTTTATATTCTCTATGTTTACCCTTACTGATCATTTGAGCTCACCATTTTTATGATTTCTTTTCCCCAGGATATAAAGAATGTTTTCAGGTAAGAAGAAAAAAGAGGAAGATATTTATGGGAGATGTTGAAGATCTTTCACCATGATTAGAAAATTATGTTCCAAGTTTCCAAGGACACTAAACTATTACGGTCCTTTGGTGTCTGTTTTTGTTATGTATTAAGTATTACTCACAATTAATGTAATGTCTATGTACATCAAGATTTGGGTCTCTACAGAAATTCATTTAACATGTTTTTTAAATCAATGTGGAAATTATTTCGTCGTGTAATTTGTTAAATATATTGAAAATATCAGTATTATTTGATAGATAATTGTTATGGATCACTTGAGTGGGATCTAACATGGAATGTTTTTTTCACACCTTACACATACACTGAGGTATTTTGAGACCCTTTTTCATATGATATAAGAAATGGTCTGTAACTAAAGTGATGTGGTAAGGTTTTATGTTAGTTGGTAATCGATATTTGTCAGTTTGATAGTGGGATGTTTAACAAATAACACATAGAGTTGTTGTCCATATTTTGGTTGTCCTTTGGTATTTTTCATAGACATGTACCTTTTTTGCCTAATTGAATGGGTATATGACTACCACTATTGATTTTTAGTAAAATAATATCTCATTTATTTTATTATTTCTCTATATATATTCTTTATTATGTTTTTTGGGTGGTAAAATCATTCCCTTGAATTTGTTTATTCTCTTATTCTTTTCTCAAGCATGTGGGGATCAAGAATGTCGTTCAGGTCTAATCACGGTCTTGTTTAGAGCCTGAGTTTATTGGTTTTATGGGTGGATCCATGACATGATATGAATTCAATTTATAAATTTATAATTAAAAAATAAAATTCATTGTAATGTTTCCTCACTAAACTCTGAAAAGATGGTTCATCTTCGTAGGAAACCTGGGTTTCTCTCATACCATTTAAGAAACACACACATGAAAAGTGAGAATTTTTTTGTGGGTGGATTAGTGAATTCAATTCCTTTTATATTACTCCTTAAAACATCCATCAAAACATATTAAATTTAATGTAAATATCACTATCCAATAACCACACACACATCTATTCAAAAAACAATATGAACAATGGGTCTTTACATGGTTTACCACTCAAAAAGAATGGTTTTATCCATGAAATAATATAATAAATCTTGTGATCACACAACCCATTAATCATCATGGATTACATATAAGTATCAATTATTTAGGAACTAATAAAACAAAATATTCCACCAAATTTTTTTAATTTCAACCCACATAATCAAAGATAATTAAATCCAATGTAGTAACAATAATGGATACTTCACTTAAAGAATGAATCTATCATGTTAATATTGTGCATATTCTAATTAATATTATTCTTCTTATATTATTATTCCTCCTTATATTCGTTTCTATTATTTATTCAGACCCACAATACAAAATCTTATTCTCATTCTTATCTATATAGTTTTCTTCTGTTGCACAACAATAATATTATCTCCCTATGAATTCAATATTAAAGTGAAAATTTGAATTTAAATAAGTTTATTCCCCTATAATACCCCTAATTTCTTATAGTATTTGGATCTATCAGGACCTTAGAGCCGCATTTATATGTAATTTAGGCACTTTAGGATAATGTTTGTGAGATTCCATGAGGCTATTATTCAATGACATCACTAAAGTACTTAAAATTTGTAAATTATTAATCAACATAGCATATTTGGGTTTACCCAAAAATGTGGTTATCCATTTTGATTCATCCACATTTAAATACTGTGAAACCATTCTAAAAACACCCATAAAAATTTTAACCATGAATAAATGGATACCATTTCAGTTCAAACACCACAGCACCACCACTTATTACATGGATTAACTTTAACCATTTTAGTTTTCAAGAAACATTACTCTTCAACTAGTCCATGTAACCTATCTAGGAAAAACCCTCCTTGATATTTTAAACTCTTTTCAGAATGGATTCATCATTTTAGCCATGACACATCAAATTTTATTTTTTTCATTAAACAATATGAATCAATTATGATTTAATATGATTCACATAATAAGGTTTTTTTACCATAAAATACAATAATAAACTCATTAAATCACAACCTCTTAATCATCACATGAATAAACTCTACCTTTGACAAACATATCCTCTTAGAGGTCCTTCACCATCTCTAAAATGTCTAATATTCCTAAATCTCCTCCAAATTGTTTCTCAATAACATTTCTTTAGGTTGGTCTCAATTTTAGGTAGTTCAAAAAATTAGGGCATAATATCTTGTCATCATTTAAAGAGATACTAGACATTGTAGTGTAGAGGAATGGTTTGAAGGTATGGGAAGGATTTATTATTTGATTGATGAACATAATATTAAGAAGATAAAAATTTCTATATTCATTCCACATGTTACAAAAAAACACCCTGTGAATATTATTACTGATACAAAGAGGAGTGAGGGTCATGTATGGTATATATTTTAGATTATATTCTTGGTGGAATTGTTTCTACTAAAATGAACATGAATACAGTTCAAGAATTTATGGAATTGAATTAGAGTTTATTCTGAATTCTTGATTATGAATCTAAATTTATATACTTTCTTGATTCTATTATGACTCTATGATAAAATATGTCCACTAAGTATTATTGTTTAATAAATGTATTTAAGTAAAATATATATTCTTAAGAGATATAATTTTATTTATCCCCCATTATGAAAGTGGTAAACAAGTATTTAATAGATAATAAATATTTAGAAGAGTAATGGAATACTCTTTTGGGTTTAATTAGTTTATAAGGTTGTAATAAAATTAAAATCGATGATCATCACTAGGTAAATGGTTGATTCGGGGGTCAGGGAAAGACATTTTCTTCCCTTTATATAAGACAAAACATCTGGGTTTTACTAGAATAAGACCTAAAAGATTAGAGATAGGGACATGAAATCTAAATATGTATCTTTTATATAGTCCAATATATCTTAGATGATTTATTATTAGATCTTTTATTCATGGTTTTTTTAGGGGACCCTAGTGGATAAATTTTTTTACTTACCAAAGCATGTTTTACAATATAAGACCTAGGGTTGGTCTCTCAAGGAGGCCAATCAAAAACAAAAAATTTATATCATAAATATTTATAATATAATAGGTAATTCCATAGAAAAATATTAAACTATAAAATATGTGGCTATAAAAATTATGATATATATATGAAATAAAATGTAAGACTAAAAGAAGAATACATAATGAAAAGATGTTAGAAAGAAGAATGAAGATGGTTTACTTGGGTTTCTGCAATGGTTATATCATTTAATTTAAAATAAAATGATTCTAATTATTCTTCTCAATAAATATATTTAGATCTATCACTCTACACCATCGAGTTACAATGGTTATTTCTCCATATAAATTGTTCCAAATATAGGAAAATATATCACACATAGTCACCATAATGACACTCTACTGTACACAACATTATAATGATGAAGGAGAGTAAAATAAATAAACAAAAATAATAATACAAAGTCATGTAAATAAATGTTACCACAAAATCAAACAATTTATCAAATAATTAATTTATAAAATAAAATAAGGAGAAACTATTAATGTCATATAGAACTCAATGGAATACTTATTACTTCCCTTGGAACAGCAGGGTTTTGTTTCCTATAACTGTGGGGATAATAAGTTTACTGTTGAGGAACCTGAAATTGAAAACAATATAATTGAGATAATTTAAAATTATTATATATTAAAAAGTAGAAACTATAATAAACTAAAAGGTTGAATACCCCCCCCCCCCCCCACTACGGTTATTCAAAAACCTGTATCTAGTCTGAGAGAGAGGGATTTTTGTAATAGATGGAAAATTATATAGATAAGAATATGTTTAATCTAGAACATTTTTTCAAGATTCATAGGTAAGCTTCCTCATATTCATGATATGGAATGCAGAAAGTTTTCTCATGAATTCTATAGTTATAGATAACATTAGTTTTAAAATGTGCTGGAAATATAGCCTTCATGAATGTGGAATATTACTGATCCTTTTCCTCATGGTGGAAGTTATCAATACTATTATTTTAATTAATCCTAAAACATTAAATCTTTCATCTTTTATTTTCAATTAATACACAATGTTAAAAAAAGACACCATAATATATTAATAGTGAAGACCACAAGATAATATAACAATGTAACAAAAATCTTTATGTTGGAAAAGTTAAATATACATAATGATATTTAACTATCCATGGATGGGTTCTTAAATTTCTCTCAATCTCATATCAAATCATTCCCCCATTGTGTTACATCATTCTTCACTGCCTGGAAACCTCCGAATTGGTATAATATATAAATCTCACCTAAAATTCATCATAGTATTTATAAACATCCAAGATAATGTACTTCAATTTATATAAATTTTATAAATTGTAAAACCTTTATGTATATAATTGTTACTTTTACACATTTAAATATAATTCTTTCACAATTATAGGATTCATAAATATTAGAATTTGATCCCCAATGACTAAAGAATTAACCTTTATTCTTACCAATGAATAATTGAAATCATTCTTATGAGTCATGAATTATAATTTTTATTCTCCATATATTCATCTAGATTAAAAGGAAGAAAGTTTGTTTTAGAATGAACTTTATGCAACATTTCTCGTTTTCAGTTTCAACAAACATCTTCTATCTTAAATAACATATCTTTTGATTCTCAATTAAATTTTGAACTGTAATGATCCTAGAAAAACCTTATTCAACATCAAAACAACACATATTAAAGAGTATAAATAATAATTAACAACATATTAATAAAAAAATTACAAAAATGTAAATTAAATTATTTTTTAAATAAAGTACAATACTTTCCAATAACCTAATAATGTGATAATTAAACATAAAATTAAAAACAAATATTAACAATTAAATGATTTACTTTAAAAACAAATATAAGGAAATATTCATATCTATCAATTCTCCCACACTGAAGAATTCCAATACTATGAAATCATCTAGTACCCCAGTCAAGACATATAATCAAGGTGTAATTATCAACACCTTTCAATTATCCCATCCATATAAAAAACTTATTACAAGGAATTGAAATACATAATACCTCACTAATTTTAAAAATCCATTAAATATTTTTTTTAACCCTAATATTCATTTTTTACCTACCTCCCTAGAAACGTATCTCACTTCTCTCAGGTTATTCAATTATATAGCTTTTCAAAATATCTTGAACATGCATGATTTCTATATGTGAGTTTCATTCCTAATATATTTATAGTATAAATTCATAAATGTGATTTAATAATGAGTAATTTTCATGGGTTGTTCTACGGATAAAGTTTTATAGCTTTATAATGTAAAACATTCATAGTAAGGATAAGGATGTTTGTCTCTATAATGAATTAAAATTCATTATAACAATTTAGAGTCAATAATTTATTCTCATGTATTATCCTTTGTAATTATTTATAAATAAAGTGTTGTCATTGATTCCCTAGTCAAATTTAATTATTTATAACACCTACTAATTGTACGTATTATGGTATGTTGGGATCAAACCAAAAAGAAGGTAAAGACGCGTGGTCCAAAAAATAACAAAAAAAAGAAAAATTAACAATAAATATGATGGAAGAGAAAAGATAAAATGATGTGAGAAGTAAATATTGAGAACAAAATCAAGGTAAATCATGGGTGAATAAGAAAATGTAGGGAAAACTAAAAAAAGAAACTAAAAACATATTATTTTTCATTTATAAGATTCAACCAATGAGTTATAAAATCTATGGGAAAATAAGGTTGTGACTCTTAATTTTCATTAATAGTTTTACCTTTTCTAGTAAATTATATTAAGTATTGACATGTTAATTTTTCTACAAAAAAAAAATATGACCCTTCATCAAGAAGTTAACTCTAATTTTCATTACAAATTGAAATCTGAAAACACCATAAGAAAAGTCAAAATATTAATCTCATATAAAACATCACTTTAATAGTCATTTATAGCGAATATTAAACAAATTTTCGACCAAAAAAATTTAGTTAACTCTAATTTAATCTATCAATGATTTATTATATCCTGCTCCTTCAACTCCAGATTTGGGAGTATCCTCACCTCCGCTCCCTTCTACCTTTAGAATATAATTTCATTTTCATATATTTTTTATATAATAAATTCCCCATCATTTTTATCAAATTATTAAATTTTTTATAAAGATCACTTCCACCTAAAACCCAATTATTTTCACAATATACACCTGAAAGAGTTAATTTCTAAACCACAAGTCAATATCTCTATTACTTTAAGAAATATCTACTGTAACTTTACCTAAATTTCATGTGATCATTAACAAATCCAACAACAAATTTTTTTTTGTATATTTAATTTTCCTAAAAAATATTATTTTATTTCCAAAAATGTAAAATCCATGTGTCATAGGTTTTATACACCCATTAATATAGACTAAGGCCCATTCTTATTAAAACATCATCTCCGTCCAAAATCTAGAAAAAATCATACTAGAAATATGGAGTAAACCATGTTATATAATCTCAAAACTAGGTCATGATCATGCTAGGATATAGATAACTCCATCATTGGTAGTATTGGAATACTATAACTATCAATAGATTAATCAAAAAAAAAATTAATATCCAACAATTCAAAAAACAACTCGGCCTTGAATCACCTTTCCTACTCCGATTGATTCAACTTAACCACTTCTCATTCAACCAAAGTTTCATAAAACTTAAAACATGAAATCCTACTTTTTATGTTTTGATAGTGATGGTTTATTAATATTTAGAAAACTATTATGAAAAGAATTATGTTTGAAAGACACATCAATCACAAAATCATCAAGTTGGGGAATATCAAAACCTAATCTTATTTAATGAACCTAACTTGTTTTATATGATTTTTCCAGCATCAACAATTTTAGAAACCTTGCATGAGTTACATTATCATTAAAGCATCAAAATCAATTTCAAAATAAACCACTTTAATCCAATGACCCAAATTTTACTCCCCTTTCCTCAGATCATTCAATATCATAGAATCCTAAAATGACATCTTCCTCTCAACCCTTTTAAAAAATTTAGTTTTTAGTTGGCATAAGGATCGTTATAGGTCATTTTTATTCTTCCTCAAAAGATTATTCTTAGAATATTCATAAACAGTCAATGATACTGTTTATTCAACCTTTCTCATCTTAGATTCATAAATTCTAAAACATGGTTCCTAAAAATTGATATTCTATATTCAATCAATCGTAGCTCCAATGATATTACTTCGAGCTTGTATTATTTTCCTTATATATCAATCTCTATATTCTCTCAGAATATTTGGTTATTATTACTTCTTTGTTTAGTCGACCAATTGACTTCATGGGATGTGTCCAACCATTATCATCTTGGGCTTAGATTAAGGTTAACTTCCCTTTTTTATTTAGGTGGGTCTAGGTCCTATTTCATCTATGCCTTAGTGAGTAACCCATAGATTCAAAGGTTTGACCTTATTTATCCTCTCCCTTTCCCTCTAGGCCATAGTTTTGGATTGATCCCAATTTGATTTAATTCTATTTGGATAATTGGTTTAATTTTTAAAAACCCAGAGATAGAAATTTGTTTATGTGTGTCATCTATATTTGGATATATTTGTGATGATAATAATTGGCCATATGAATTTTCTAATCGAATTTGGCTTCTTAGTCCTAAGAAATTTTTTCGTAATCAAATTTGGAAACATAAAAAAATAATTATCTAGGGGTCATCAAAAAAATGGCTACATAAACCTGCGTCGTATGACATAAATTGAGGAAGTAAAAAATAAATCAAAATATAAAAACAAAATAAATTAAATGTCAATTAAAATTTCAAAATAAGTTAAATATAAAAATTATAAATTGAAAATTCAATTAAAATTACATTTTTTCAATTGGTGTACATAAAGAACACAAAATATAAAATTAAATAATCATCAACAACAAAATAACACCTAGAATTAACAATTTAATGAAAAATTAAGATAAAATATAATAAAATAATCATAGAATGAAAAAATGATTAATTAAACATTAAAACACTCACACATAGCATATTTTCTAATAAACAAGTAATTTTCTATTTATTAACCTCAAAATAATAATTAACCATAAAAATACATATTTTAGTATTAAATATATAGAAGAAACTATATAAGAGATGAGAAAAAACACATGAACTAAAGAACACACTACTAAATTATAGGGTTTTAACAGTGCTAAAAAATTCCTTTTTAGTGCTAAAAAGAATTTATAATCCTGGAACTATTAAAAGGGGGTCCATTTTATTAGTGATTAAAAAAAATAATGATAAAATTCATTTCTTAAATATTGAAAATAAAAAAAAATCATAATAAGAGGTGACGAACCCCCCCCCCCCTCCATCAGTACTCGAACACCACATTAACAACGCTACTCCCCCCCCCCCCAATAGTGTTAGGCATTCCAGACCCCTTTAATAGCACTAGGAATGCCCCTTCACCCACCTACATGTCCACCCCTGCCTCCCATGGATTCGAATCGGAGACATCTCCCATACACGCATGGACCCTTACCACTCCTCCATGTTTCTTTGTTCTCTATTTTATCATATATCTATTTATAAATATATATATAGTCATATTTTTGGTCTATATATTTATTTTTAGATTAATATATATTTATCTGATCATTTTTAAATACATATATAAAATATGCTTGTGTGTGTGTGTGTTTATAAATATATAACTACAAACATATCTACAATATGCATATATATTATTATATGTGTATCTATTTATATATATATATGTATATATATATATATTAAATATATGTGTATTAGTTTTTAAAAAAATTATACATATTTTTATTCATATACATATATTATATATTTTTATTTTTATACATATTTAAGAATATATAGATAATATATATCAGTTTGTTAATACAGACATGCATAAACATACACATGCTATATAGTGGTATAAAAATGCATATATTTTTTATTAAAAATAAAATAAATATTATTTTTTATTTAGATATGGAAAACATAATAATAAAGATATTTATTAAATTTTTATGTGTACATACATATAAATATGTATATCAGTGTGTGTACATAATTATAAATAAAAGTACATTATAAAAAATGAAAAAAATTTATTTCATAATATCCTTATGAGTGTAATACTTGAAAATAAATTGACACTCCACTAAAAAAAGATAATAATACCCCCTTAAACAAGGTTGGAATTTCAACGAATGATAAAAAAATTATGGTAACCCGACTAAAAACTCATTTTTAGAGGCCTTATGGGATTTTATTAGCCTCAAACAGATAGAGATCAGGATCCCCCGAGTCATAATGACATATATATCATCACATGATTTAATTTGATATACGGTAGAGCCTAAACAGGCACCTGAAATAAATGTTATGTTCATTTGAAGTTTTAGTCATATTTTCAACTTATTTTACATCATTTATTAATTTTTTTATTTTTTAAATCATTAAAATATTATTTAATAAATAATAAATAATAATAATTAGAAAATTATTAATTAAAATCTTTTTAAATTATTTTATCATCCATTTTTACTAAATATCCTATATATAATGTTTAAATGCATATATAGCTTTATATGAATCATATTTTGTAAAATAAATTATATTTATATTAATATAAATATATTTATATATTATTATTTGCTTTTAATGTTAAATATTTTCTTCATGAAATATTCCATTTATGAGTGCTAAGAAATGTATTGATAAAGGGTTACCTTTATTAGTGCAAAAAAATGCTGATAAAGGGGTACTTTTATATGTGTCTTTTTAGCATTGATAAAATGACCTTTTAACAATGATTTTTTAGTTCTTAAAAACAGTGGTGCAATGTAAAGATGATTTTTTGGTAGTGACACTTCAAATTCAACCACACGTAACATGTTTCCTTCTGTTAAGAAATACTTTATTCAAACTCACGGGTTGAAAATAATTCTTATATTAAAAAAAATAATTCCAAAAGGAATTTATTTTCAAAAAAAATAACTCCTGGATTCCCTCAAATTTGGGAATGTAAAAACCCTCTCGAATTAAGTCTCTTCAGTAAAATATTGGTTAATTTTTTACAAAAATGATTAAAATTTCTAATTTAAGGATAAATTAACAAATATTAAATTGCATCAAAATTAAATTCTAAGAATTTCTTTACCTCTAAGAGAAAAGATAGACAAAATTTAATATTCCATAATAAAGAGTAACATTGTTGAATGGGGTGGGGTAATAATTTATTGGTGGAATAAATAATACACTATAAAGTTAATTAAAAATGAATGAAAAGAACAAAAGAATATGTTCAACCTGTATTAGGATTTTCAATTCATAATCCTTTTGGAAGCATATCATATGAGTTAAATTTTATTTAAAATTATCAAAATCCATGATTATTGTATAAAATTATCCTAAAATTTTTATACAATCCGTTTTTTCTAGTGGGAAAGAATACATATTTACTTAATTAAATCCATAATTTAATAAATATTAATCTCTTTAAATTGGAATCACAGCCTCTAATTTTATGAAAAAAAATTCCCACTGAAAACTTCATATATGATTCGTAAAAAACCCACAATTTCCTAATATTTTAGGGTTTCGATGGGTTCTCAATGGATTTCAGTTTACCTCAATTTTGACCATTGACCAAGTCTTAAAACACAATAATTTCTCCATTGTTGAATAAAAGTTACAAGAAAATAATTAAGAACGATAAAATTTTAATAATGATTTAAAATTCAGAAATGATTTTCAAACAACATAAAAAAATATCATCCACATGCACCAGCATAGAAAACTAAATAGATATAAGTAGTAAGGACCAAAAGATGTAAAAATTAATATAGAATATAAGAAATAACTTTATAAATTGTAATTCTGATATAATAATCACAAAACAATAGCAATAATCAAATGGGTGAGGTGGAATTAAAAATAAAACAATTGAAACAAGTACTCCCCTTCAAAGAAGAAAATTTTCACATTATTTCTTATGAAAGTGTATATCTTCATTTATTTATGATAAATAAATATGGATACCAAATAAATTACCTTCCATATGTAAATATAAAATGTGAGAAACGATAAATTTGTAATCCGGAAACAATGTATTCATAGAGAAGGAAATTGAACTTGAAACGTGCCATTCAAGTTTGAATATCCTTATTGTAGTGATTGTCATCCAAATTTTAATTTTGGATGTTTCATCATTTTTTCACTTGAATGGGGGTAGGGTAGCTTTCACAAGCTGGCTAACCAAGTCCCACCTAGCTAGAGGTAAGCAAAGTGTGACACCCCAAGCCTGTATCCAATAGGACAGGGGATATAGACAAGCACAGATTAGTCATATCACTAAAATGGGTGGTCTTAGCCTAATGCACCATTACATATTCACACAACTGACTCCATGAAATAGAGAAAATATATAAAAAATATTGAAACCTATATAGTGTAAACCATGAAAGTAACACCCTCTATGAAAACACATCAAAGTATAACAGTATAATGTAAACAAAAAAAGGGGTAAAACACAGATCTAACAATAAATAAGGTCTCAACCAGAAAAAAAAATGTAAAATGGGGAAAATATGAAGAGGCCTTGGTTCACAGTCTCTGTATCTGACCATAGAACATGGTTAGAACCTATAAGTACAAATATACTCCATCAAAATCACTGATTATATGTATGGCGGCAGAATAAGACACCACATGTGTGTCGAAAAGGCCATTAAATAGTGAGTACATTAATACCTAGAAGAATACACTGAAAACCATGAAGGGGAAGTAATGGTAAAAAAATATATTTATATATACCCATAATAAAGAGTGTAAATAAAGTCCCAAAATAAAATTTGCTTATAAGAAACCCAATCAAATAGAAATCGGGGATATCTATCTCTAATACCATCCATCATTGAAGTATTCTACAAACTCCAAAGGCCCAACCTTCTAGCTAAGTATCATGTTCTAACTCTCAATAATATGGAGGTACTTCACCTTGCTACTACAAAGTACAACGAAGTTAGAACCACTCCAATGGAGGCATACATTCTACTTGAGGCCAAGATAGAGATTCCACACCATAAAAAGAGGACTCACACCCTCGATAATGAGGGGGTTAGTTTTAGGAATGTATTTAATATAGATTCCTCACCACTTGGATAAAGATAGAGGAGTGTCAACCCTAATAACATTATAGTGATAACACCAAATTAATTTCACTGGATAGGCATTCTTAAGAGACGAATCCTCCAAAACTTTCCACATGTCATACCATTGTTGATAAAATAATGGCCACTGTCACTTTCAAAATGGAAAACTACTTAGGATAATCTACTCGTTAGAACAAATTAGAGTATTGGTTATGAATATATGCAAGGTATAAGTCCCTAGTAAAACTTTCATTTCACATCATCACAAAAAAAATAAACATTCAAATCCCAATACATCTTTGTGAATCCCATATAATAAAATGAATGAATAACAATTTAGTTCCTCTAAAAACTCCTTCTTTAAATCCAAAATGGTCATAACAAATACACATTTCTTGAGCCTTGCCATTCCATCATGATCAACATTAAAGTTAGGAACAATTATAACTTAATTTTTTAGTTACGCATATTCCTTATGTTCCTCTTTAATCCTCACATGGATATATGTTTTAAAAATCAATATAGAAAAATTATATTCCACGCATTCTATTAGGATTTCAAGATCAATACTTCCCAAATCTATAAATAGTGGATATTTTTGTGATCTTGACCGTGGACATGCTAGCATGATTCTTTGGACTTAAGGAATCGTCCACCTTCTTTGTTTTCCAATAGTGTTAATGTATTGAGAATATATAATACTTAATCATATCTAAAAATATTCCCTAGAAAATATTCAATTGCTTCAATGTGAATATATACTTTAATATTTTGTGATCATCATATATATAAAACTATTCTCAATAAAGATAATTCCTCTATATCTTTAATAAAAAAACTACCATAACTAATGCCATATATTCAGTTGGGTAATTTAATTCATGAATCATCAACTGTAATGAGGAACAATCTATAACCATGTCATTCTACATAATAACACATCTAAATATCTTATTGGTTCCATCACTTTAGATCAAAAACCATTCTCCACTATAGGGTACTGTAAGAATGGGTGTGATGACTAGTATTCTTTTATGTTCCTTGAAACTTTCCACACACTCATTTATCAAGAGGAAATTAGATATCTTCTAGGTTAACTTTGAGAGTGGATTAGATATTCATGAAAAAATCTCCACAGACAATCGATAACATCCATCTAAATCAAGAAAACTAAGGATCTCAATTACCACGGTTAGTCTTAGCCAACATTCAATAGCCTCATCCTCTAATAGATCTGTCAATATACCATATCTTCATATTTTATGACCAAAAAATGAATGATTTTCAACCAAAATTAATAATTTTAACAAATTTCATATAGTTTATCCTTATTTATGGTCTTTAGTACAATTCTCAAGTGATATTCAGGCTCTTCCTTTCTCTTTGAAAATATAAGAATCTTGTGTATAAAGAATACCACAAACTGATTAAGGTAATTTCTAGATACTCTATTAATTAAATCCATGAAAACTAATGGAATCACTCAGAATCAAGGGAATCACTTTATATTCATAGTATCCAAACATTTTACGGAATTATTTTTTTGGGTATATCCTTATCCTTGGACATAAATTGATCATATCCTTAATTAAGTTGAGGATACTTGATCTTGATCATGATATTATTCAGATATGGATAATCAATGCAGAGTCGCATCAATCCATATTTCTTTTCAACAAATAGAATTGGTTCACCCAAAGATAACATGCTTGGATGAGTGAATCCCCTATCATGGTTATCTTTGAGTTTCTTTGTAAATTCCTTCAAATCAATTAGGCTCATTCTATATAGTTTCCTACAAATAGATATGGAACCAGGTATGGTTTATATTGAGAACTCAACTTATAGTTTTGGTGGAAGTCTATGAAACTCTTATGGAAAGACATCATAAAACTTTTTCACAACAGGCACATCATAGATATTTATTTTCTCCCCATCCATCTAAGATAAAAACCCCTCTTGAATAGAAATCAAAACCCATTTAATGGATGTGAATTCCACCATTACCATCACAATTATTGATGATACTAGGTTAGTTTTGAATATTAAATGTGACATCCCTTCCATGGAATTTAATATGGGATTTATTTAGAGAATTTAAATCCATTCCTATGTTAACATTGAATTAAACTAGAGAAAGAATGATTGGATTTTAAATAATCACATTCTCACAAATATCAATTGGAGAGGAATTATATACTTGAGATGTGATCATGAAACCATTAGGGGTTTTCACTAATAATTTCATATATAATCATTTGGGTGGAATATTGATACCCATGGGAATTTATTTTTATATGAAAGAATTGATATATCCATATTCAAATAATACATTATCAATTCTAGAGTTCATAATAACTATACCCTTCACCATGTCATTATTTCACCCCTTATAGGAAATAGTGATTGCAAGATATTTCTTTTTTTCTCTTAGCTTAAGAAGTTGTTGAATTAGACCATAATTATTAACTTTTAGAATTGGTAACTAGTTATTATAATTATTATACTCCTTACATTTGAAACATTGGAGTTTGGTTGGGGAATTCTATAGATATTTTTATTTATTTTCATCATTAGTCAAATTTTTCCCATCACTTCAATATTCGATTTCCAAATGACTTTCCTTTCCATAATTAAAACATTTACCATTCCATTTTAGAAACTTCATCCACGTTTCTTTCAATAATCCAATCATGATGGAAATATCATCTTGTTTTCTCTATGGTTTTTAGATTTTCCTTTAAACTCATACTTTTATTTCTTATAAAAACCATGATATTTATGGGTAACTCCAATATCTATTTTTATCTTGAGAGAAAATTTAATTATTTTTCCATAGATACTAATGTCCCTTATTGAAAACACCCCTCAAATACTTTTTTTCTACCAATAAGGAATCGATCAAATATAATTCCATGTAGTGTGATAATTTTAGAAGTTTATCTCACAAGTCTAGAAAAATTTTACTCATAGGATCCAATAGATTCATTATCCTACATATTCAACTTATAAAATTCCTTCTCCATATTTGTATAAAGAATAAGAAAGATGTGATTTTTGAAAAATAATTTCTTAAACTCATACAACTACATGAATTAAATTTTATCATTTACCCTTGTATTTTTGATGTGATTCCACCATTAATCCTCTTTTCCTTCCAAACAATAGATCGCTAAAATGAAATTTTCATGTTCTGAATGCTGTAAAATGGAAAATATATTTTCATTAATGATCATAAATTACTCGTAAAATAGTAAATCAGTGAAAAAAATGTTAATGTGTATGTTTCCTCATAAAATAATCAACAGAATGTTGTTTCTTCCTTTTATTATTTGGAAGCTCAGCATGATTCATGGCATGTGATGGTGGAGTTTGAATAGAAATGATACTTTCATTCCTTCTCCCATAATGTTTGGATTCTCAGGATGATAATAATTTAATTTTACTTTTCACTTATCATTAACACAACTCCTTCAAGTTACATCCACAGACTAAAACTAAAAGGTATAGTGTAAGTAAAAGTAGTTTTAGTAGGGAACCTCATAATCATGAAAATCACTTATGTTGTCTAAATCAGGACACCTTATATTTAATATATTATACCATAGGTTTATAATAATTCATTATTATTCATCATATATTTAAATCATCCATGATATTTCATAACGATTTTCCGAATTTAAGAAGCATATCCAGTGGGAGTGTCGAACTAGGTGTGAAGTGTGGCCAATTATCATGAACCAGGTATTGATCAAGTTAAGTATGATGCTCCATTTTTATATTTATTTGTAACAACCCGAGATTTTATGAGAATTTTTATTTTTAATTTCATTGATTTCTTTTCGTGTACGATACACCAAAAGGAGCTTGCACTACATGCATATCTGACTTGTCTTGCATTACACGCAATTGCAACATTCCTCGATAGCGCGTGTAGCACGCAATACCGGGTTTCACTAAACAACTATATATTGTTATAATATTATTATGTACTAGACGTTATGAATATTATTAAATAAATTTTTAATTTTATAGCATTATTATTCATCTTAAATATTTTCTATAATATGGTATGAGAACAAAATAAATTTTTCGGATAAAATAAGTACTTTTCAAAAAATATAGTTTTGCCGTCTTTTGATGGTGCACCCACTTTAAATATAGTTTTTTACATGTTTATAAGTTAAATTGGACAAAATAAAATTCTTATTTGGAATCAGGATATAAAAATTTTCTTTGGATAAGTTTTTCATATTATTCTGATAACTTTCATATTTTAATTAATAGTAAAAACGTGCTATATTTTAATTAAAAACAACTTTTTTCATCGCAATAATTTATATGGTTAACTTATAATATTGAATGGTTCTAAAGTATAAATAGAATATATTTTTACCATTTAATATAATGTATGTCATTACCATTAATTTTACATTTAATTCATATGTTAAAACATTTCAATCTTTGGCAATATTTTAACTTTTAAAACTCGTTTTCTTAACAACGGGATAAATTTTAATTTAATTACTGAAAATTGTGTATTTTAAATTTGGAATAATGGATTCCATATTTTTATTCAGTGGGTCCAAATTATGTTAACAGGTTACTTTTATTTTTTGGATATTATGAAGAGTAACTACGGTAATTTTTATTTACTTCAGTTAAAGATAAATCGGGTAATTAAGGGTAAACCTAAGATTATAAAATTACCCTAACACATTCCAAAATTCTATTGGATGAATAAAAGTAGGACCATATCACCTAAGGGTTTTATTAGATTCATTTTATGGACTTTTGACCATGACAATAATTTAATTATTATTAAAACCAAAGAAAGTGACAACATGTCACTCCCTTAATTCCTATAAGTATAATAATTTTAATTTAGTGCAAAACTTCATGAAACTTCGAACATGAATAGTATCCAAAAAGATAATAGAATTATATAAATTATTTGGATTTATTTAGAATTTTTAGGAATTAAATAATTATCCTTAAAGGTGACACAATAGTGATGTTGAAATTATTTTATTGATTGAAATATCAAATAAATGGTTTTAAAAATATTAAAATTAAATATTATATAAACTATTTAATGTGCTCCACTTATTTTCTAAATACATATGACATGTTATGAATCTATGAAATCTTTTAGTTCGAACATATCTTCTGTGAGTATTTTATTTAAATTCAAATAAATGAATAGTGTCAAAATTGACACTATTGTTATTTTATAAAAATAACATATTATAAAATTGATTAAAAGTCCCAAAAATATTTAAAAATTATATATTAAAATTTATATGGCCTAAAATGTCATAAAGTATCCAATTATGGAAAATTAACAACACATAAGTAATTATTTATAAAAATTTAAAATTTAGAATCTTATTACCACAAATAAAATTAAATATATTAAATAAGGATAAATCAAGTTGATAATGTTTAAAATAAATTCCCAAAATGTCTAAATTTTATTGGTTGATTATATTACAACCCTATATCATCTAAGATTCGGATTTGAGTTATTTTTGAAGTTTTTATGTGGGTTTTCAATTTATTATAAATTAATATTTCTTATGGTTTCAAAGGTACCCCTCTCCTCCCTTATAAAAGGGAAACTCCTCCCTCACCTCCTCACAACACTTTGAGCGTTCAAGCTTAGACAACCCCTGACCATTTCTCTTATCCACTTCCCTAGAAACATTCTCTAGGTTCTTGTATTCTCAAAATAACAACTCTAGTGCCTTAAGAGGAATCTTAAAAGAGGTGTGTCGAAGAAGAGGTAATCTCTTCTACCGATTCTTTCAAGTTTCCTTCTTCTTCAACTTATTCTTCTTTAGTTGTTTCATTATAAAGTAATAACATTAGTGTCAGTAATATACTGATATGTTATTATAAATATGAAACAACCCCATTTCACCTTCTATCCATCCTACGGAAAATGAAATCACCGCTCGTGCGTACGTACGGAATACCGTCTCCACGCCGCGGTGTAATCTGTTTTTCCACCACCACCTTACTTGGATGGGTATAATGGTGTAAAGAATAACTATATATATATATATATGTTAATTATAAAATGATACTAATCCTGATATATTATATCATCCACTCTAATTCCATTCAATAATTATGGGAACGATATCATCACTCGTGCGTACGTACGGATTACCATCTCCACGACACGATGAGATTCATTCTCCATGTTAACCATTAAAGAATGATTATGAAGTATATATAATGAATAATAATGAAATATATTACAAAATAAAGATATTTTATTTATGTATATATTTATATATATATATATCATTTACTTACTTCCATTCAATTTAATAAAGAAACAAAAATAGTTTTCATGCATACGTATGGCCTACCGTCTCTATGAACAGTGTATTTCTTTCCATTTATCGATCTATTATATATATGTATATTCGGAAGATATATTATATATAAATCATGATCTAAGTAATCATATGAATAATTACAAGTAAAAACACGGACGATAAATGAAATGATTTTACCCAAAATGTTACTTTAACATGAATTTTCAAAATAATGGGTAATACAAAGTCATAAGTGTACCATATATGATATAATAACAATGAATATAATTCTTTAATAATTTAGTGACAATATTTAAATCATTATACATGAGGTTCGGATATATATGGAGCATATCGGACATAAGGTAAGGGATAATTTTGCAAATCTCATTTTTATCTGAGATTGCTTATATGTAAGTATTTACTGGGGTTATATTTTTCATCCATGTCCATAAAAATGTTTTTCATAATGTGTTTAATATTCTTCAATGTATTTTTGAAGTCATATTTACCCCTCTTTGACTTTTACATTGTGTTATGGAAAGAATCTTTCTTTTGTTTACCATACGAGGAACTTTTTGACTTTTCCGGTAAAGGTACGAGGAGAATTTTCTTTTAACTTATATGACATGAACGGATTTTTATGGTTTCATAACGCCTAATTTTCATGATTCTTACTCTACATGTTTTCATGGTTATTTTCAATAAAATCCTTTTCTTTTAAAATTACATGGAATTTTGTGAAAAGAAAATGATTTTGAAGAAGAAATGATATTTTCATCAAGAATTCATTTCAAGTGTTTTGTCAAGATTATTTTCCATCTAAGATGAAATTATTTAGTATGATTATGTTTAAAGTATAATGTATCTATTATTTACATGGTTTAAACTTTTTATTATTAAATGATATACATTTTTTTATATTGATTATGTTATAATGGTATGATGTTTATGAAACCCATTTTATTCTTTGGGTTATGATGAATTATTTATGTTTATGTTGTGGCACAAGTAAGAATTATTTCATTATGAGATTGGTGGGACCTATATATCCCACCAATTCATTGGGTAATGATTTATATCTCATGAGATAGACATGGCTGGAATGGAAAGTTAATCTGGTTCAGTGATACAGGACTGCAATGAGGAGTGAACTCAATTCGGAAAGGGACTTTGTCCACTAAGATTGTCTTGGCAGCAATTCCTTGGATACTATGGAAATCATATCATGTGCTTAATGGTTTTCCACAATTATATGTTTTCTTCCCATGGTAATTTGTCATGATTGATGTTCCATTATGATATATTCCTTACGTACTTCCAATATATATGTCTTTGCTCAAGATTTTGATGTTTATATTTTATGTTCAAGTTTTTGAATTCAAATGTTTATGGATTGTTTTATGTTCTTTATGTTTACCCTTACTGAGCATTTGGGCTCACCCTTTTTATGTTTTCTTTTCCCCAGCATATAAACAAAGTTTTTTGGTAAGAAAACAAAAAGGGGAAGATCTTTATGGGAGATCTTGAAAATAATTCACCATGATTAGAAGATTTTGTTCCATGTTTCAAAAGACACTAAACTATTACGATCCTTTAGTGTCTGTTTTTTTTATGTATTAAGTATTCCATAAAAGTAATGTAATGTTTATGTACGTCAAGCTTTGGGCCTCTACAGTTAGTATCAGAGGAATGGTTTAGTCAACCTTTGGAAACTAGGATACGAGAAATTTAGTGAGATCCCTAGAGATATTTCTAAGGTATGTCTAGGGATGTCCCTAAGGATAAGTATAAGTATAGTTTATTGTCCTGGAATTGTTTTAACGATATTAGAATTAAACCTAAGATGTTAGATATTGAAGGTACTCCCCCTTTATTATGTTTTTTTCCTATCATGATGTTTTCCTCTCAGACTGTTCTTTTTGGGTTTTAGACGATGGCTGGACCCCGAAGGAACCGTGTTGATAAGTGTAATGGAAAATGCAATGATTGTACTCCCGAGCAACCAAATGTGATGGGAGATGGAGTGAAAAATTGTATTTCTATACTTACACAAGATATGAATCATTCTGTATTTCTAAATGATCAGAGAAGGGAACAATATTCTATTGAGTCCTTTATGAGGCAACGTCCACTATCTTTAAATGGTTCTTATGATCCAGCTGTTGGTTAACAATGGATCAGTACCATTGAAAATATATTTTCCATAATTCACTGTTCAGAACATCAAAAAGTCATTTTAGTTGTTTACCGTTTAGAAGGTGAATCATACCAGTGGTAGACTCTAATTAAGAATACAAGGCTCCAAGATAAAATTGAATCCATGGAATGGGACAAGTTCAAGAACTTGTTTTTCAGTAAGTACTTCCCAAGTATTCTTCGAACAAAGATGGAAAAGGAGTTCCTTGAGCTTAAGAAGAAGGATGATAAATATATTGGTATATACAAAGAAAATTTTACAAGACTTGAAAGGTATGAATCTGGCTTTATCATTCAACCTGAAAGTAAAGTTGATCGATTCTTTAGTGGCTTAAAACCAAGTCTTCAAATGGCATTAGCTATAAGAGACTTAAGTATATATGAAGAAATTGTGCATTGTGATATCAAGGTAGAACTGGAAGTTGGTGTAACATATCCATCTCTGGGTTTTGATAATAAATGAAAGATGGAGTTCAAGGAAAAACCTCAGAACAATGGTGAAAAGAAGGTGAATCTTTCTTTATGCTCAAAGTGTGGAAAGAAGCATGGTGGAGATTGTCTAAAAGGTACTATAAAATGTTTCAAGTGTGGAAAAGAAGGACATCAAGTATCTGAGTGCCTAAGTGATGGGAAAAAGTTTTCTAATGACGTGAGTAGAGAAAAGACTACATAGAACCCTCCCACAACACTTCAATGCTTCAAGTGCAAGGAAATGGGGTATTATGCTAATCAAGGCCCTAATCCAAGGGTTAATGACGATCTACGTGAGAAACCTCTTAAGGAAAAGGACAAAGGGAAGTCACATGCGATCACTATTGGAGATGTTGAGTATGAAAACGATGTAGTGGAATGATTATGTGTTTATATAACGGGATTCCAAAATAATGTTGTGGAATCTAATTTATAGTACTGTGGAATATTGGAATAACTATGTATTGGTTTATTATGGTTTTCAATAATTATATGGTATCGGTAACCATGAAAAGTAATTAAAATATTTTGTAAATCATATGATATGCACATAATGAAGGGATAAGGAGAAAATAAAACTAATGAGCTCATGAAAGATATAAGGACAAAGTGATATCATGGTTTGAGTATATTGAAATTTTGGGATTTTGGTATGTGAAAAGAGTTACCTTTTGATAGAATTCATGTTTTCACTATGGTTCTATAGTAATTCATGTTGCAAGAGAATACAAGATTGAGGTATTCACATGTTTGTAATGCAATCAACAAGATATATCTTATGATATATGGGGGATAAATTAGGGTATTCACATGCTCGGTTAATGACATTTCTAGTAATAATTTTCATTAAATTATGAGACTGGACATATGTATTTTGGATAAGTCTAAAGACTTTAATGGATTATGTTAGACATCAGATAGTATTTTTTAAGGCTCTAAATTTTTTCAATATTATTTATGTAATGTTATAATAGTTAAATTTTAGGAAAAAAAGACAACCTGTGGGATTGGAGACAACCCGTCGCGTCGAACAAGGTTGTAGGAATTGAACTCACAACCGAAGTGTGGCAGGCCTTTATTTCCTACCACTGGCCTACAGGAAGTCCCTGGTTAGTATAAAATAGTTTTATTAAGTGGTACGATAGATGAAGTATAAGTCCATTATTGAAATCATATACGATTAACCTCACCACAGATGGACTTATGTATATTTGATAACTTTTTCTAACCTTTGGTTTGAGATATGTGGAATAACCCATCATTCTATCACATGATCTGCTAACACTTCACGAATGACAAATTCAACTTCATTTCTTTAAGAGATGAAGTGGAAACTATTCACGGCACGAACAATGGTGAGATTATACTGAAATAAAGTCAGTATTTATTCTAATTAAAATAATTCAACTTTAGGGAAATGATCTTGAAAATATAAAATATTGTCCTAGTGCCCTTATATATGATGAATTAGACGGTACCTTAGATCGTCACAAATTTATGCCTTTGTGATTGTTGGATTTTTCAAAGCCAAGTTCTCTACCACTCTCCATCAGAACTTCATGGTTAGGTTTATCTTCCATGTCCATATTTTCACCAATGTTCTTCTATGTAGAAACCCAGTGATGAGTTAATTTGGGAAACCGACGTGTTTTATACTTCAATTTTTAAAATTATGTTTTAGTATTTCTTTTTACGATGTGGGTTTCTATGAATAAAACTTTCAAGTAGTAAACCATTTATAACCCCGACGAATTTCGAGGGTGAAATTCATTTTAAGGGGGGTAGAATATAACAACCCGAGATTTTTTGAGAATTATTCATTTTAATTTCATTGATGCCTTGTGTTGTACACTACACCAAATGGCGGTTTCACTACATGCATCCTTGACTTGGCTTGCATTACACGCAATCACAACCTTCCTCGATAGCGTGTGTAGTACGCAATACCGAGTTTCACTAAATAACGATATATTGTAATAATATTATTATGGACTAGACATTATGAATAGTATTAACAAAATTTTAAATTTTATAACATTATTATTCATCTTACACATTTTCTAGAACACGGTATGAGAACAAAATAAAACTTTCAGGTAAAATAATTATTTTCCAAAAAATGCAATTTTGTTGCCTTTTGATGGCGCACCCACTTTAAATCTAGTTTCTTACATGTTTATAAGTTCAATTTTACAAAATAAAATTCTTATTTGCAATCATGATATAAAAATTTACTTTGGATAAATTTTTCATATTGTTCTAATAACTTTCATATTTTAATGAATAGTAAAAACACGATATATTTTAATTAAAAACAACTTTATTCATCGCAATAATTTATATGGTTAAATTATAATATTTAATGGTTTTAAAGTATAAATAGAATGTATTTTTACCATTTAATATAATTTATGTCATTACCATTAATTTTACATTTAATTCATATGTAAAACCATTTCAATCTTTGGCAATATTTTAACTTTTAAAACCCGTTTTCCTAACAACGAGATAAATTTTAATTTAATTAATGAAACTTCTATCATTTGAATTTTGAAAATGGATTCCATATTTGGATTTAGTGGGTCCAAATTATGTTAATAGTTTACTTTTATTTTTTTGATATTATGAATAGTAACTACAGTAATATTTATTTACTTCAGTTAAATAAATCCGGTAATTAAGGGTAAACATAAAGTTATAAAATTACTCTAACACATGCCAAAATTCTATTGGATGACTAAATGTTGACCCATATCACCTAAGGGTCGGATTAGATTAATTTTATGGACTTTTGACCATGAAAATAATTTAATTATTATTAAAACCAAATAAAGTGACAACATGTCACTCTCTTAAATATTATAAGTATAATAATTTTAATTTAGTTCTAACATTCATGTAACTTCGAACATGAATAGTCTACAGAGATATAATTAAATTATCTACATCATTTGGATTTATTTATAATTTTTAGGTATTAAATAATTATCATTTAAGGTGACAAAAAAGTGATGTTGAAATTATTTTTTTTATTGAAATATCAAATAAATGGTTTTAAAAATATTAAAATAAATATTATATGAACTATTTAATGTGATCCAGTAATTTTATAGAAAAATATGACGTGTTATGAATCTATTAAAGTTTTATTTTGAGCATATATTCTGTGAGGATTTTATTTAAATTCAAATAAATAAATAGTGTCAAAATTGACACAATTTTTATTTTATAAAAATAACATAATATAAAATTGTTTAAAAATCACACAAATATTTAAAAATTATAAATTAAAATTTATATGGTCTAAAATGTCATAAATTATCCAATTATGGACAATTCACAAAACATAAGTAATTATTTATAATAATTTAAAATTTAGAATCTTATTACCACAAATAAAATTAAATACATTAAATAAGGATAAATCAATTTGATAATGTTTAAAATAAATTACATACATGTCTAAATTTTATTGGTTTATGATATTACAACCCTAAATCATCTAATATTATAATTTGAGTCATTTTGGAAGATTTTATGTGGGTTTGTAATTTATTATAAATTAATATTTCTTATGTTTCCAAAGGTGCCCCTCTCCTCCCTTATAAAAGGGAACCTCCTCCCTCTCCTCTTTACAACACATTGAGCCTTCAATCTCGGTCAAACCCTGCCAATTTATCTTATCCACTTAACTAGAAACATTCTTTAGGTTCTGGTCTTATCAAAAGACCAACTATAGGGCCTTAAGAGGAAGCTTAAAACAGGTGCATCGAAAAAGAGGTAATCTCTTCTACCGATTCTTTCAAGTTTCCTTCTTCTTCAAATTCTTCTTCATTAGTTGTTTCATTATAAAGTAATAACATCAGAATCAATAATATACATATATGTTATTATAAATATGAAACAACCCCATTTCACCTTCTATCCATCCTATGGAAAATGAAATCACCACGCGTGCGTACGTCTGAAATATCGTCTCCACGTCGTGGTGTAATCTATTTTTCCACCACCACCTTACTTGGATGGGTATAATGGAGTAAATAAAAACTATATATATATATATATGGTAATTATAAAATGATACTAATTATGATATATTATATCATCCACTCTAATTCCATTCAATAGTTATGGGAATGATATCATCGCTCGTGCGTACGAACGGATTACCGTCTCCACGACGCGATGAGATTCATTCTCCATGTTAACCATACAAGAATGATTATAAAGTATATATAATAAATAATAATGAAATATATGAAATAATGAAGCTACATGATTTATTTATATATGTATATATATATTTCATTTACTTACTTCCATTCAATTTAATAAGGAAACGAAAATAGCATCCATGCGTACGTACGGCCTACCGTCTCCATGAACGGTGTATTTCTTTCCATTTATTGATCAATTATATATATGTACATTCTGAAAATATATTATATATAAATCATGTTTATATTATATATTTAAGTAATCATGATCTAAGTAATCATATGAATAATTACAAGTCAAAACACGGACGATAAATGAAACGATTTTACCCAAAATGCTACATTAACATGAATTTACAAAAGAAAGGGTAATATAAAGTCATAAGTGTACCATATATGATATCATAACAATGAATATGATTCTGTAATAATTTAATTACAGTATTTAAATCATTATACAGGAGGTTCGGATACATACAAAGAATATTGGACATTAGGTAAGGGATAATTTTGAAAATCTCATTTTTATCCGAGATTGCTTATATGTAAGTATTTACTGGGGTTATATTTTTCATCCATGTCCATAAAAATGTTTTTCATAAAGTTTTTAATATTCTTCCATGTATTTT
Source organism: Viscum album (assembly GCA_963277665.1). Lineage (NCBI taxonomy): Eukaryota > Viridiplantae > Streptophyta > Magnoliopsida > Santalales > Viscaceae > Viscum > Viscum album. The sequence goes on from OY728120.1 coordinate 1,123,576,524, forward strand.
TGAAGTCATATTTACCCTTATTTGACTTTTACACTGTGTTATGGAAAGAATCTTTCTTTTGTTTACCATACGAGGAACTTTTTGACTTTTCTGGAAAATGTACGAGGATAATGTTTTTTTAACTTATACGGCATGAACAGATTTTTATGGTTTCATAACGCCTAGTTTTCATGAAGCTTACTCTACAAATTTTCATTATTATTTTTAATAAAATCCTTTTCATTTAAAATTGCATGGTATTTTGTGAAAATAAAATGATTTTGAAGAAGAAAGGATATTTTCCTCAAGAATTCATTTCAAGTGTTTTTTAAAGATTATTTTCCATCTAAGATGACATTACATAGTATGATTATGTTTCAAGTATAATTTCTCGATGATTTATATGGTTTCACTTTTTTTATGATGAAATGATATCCATTTTTTTATATGGATTATTTTATGATGGGATGATGTTTATGAAACCCATTTTATTCTTTGGGTTTTGATGAATGATTTATGTTTATGTTGTGGCACAAGTAAGAATGATTTCCTTTTGAGATGGGTGGGACCTATATATCCCTCCAATGCATTGGGTAAGGATTTATTTCTCATGAGATATACATGGATAGAATGGTAAGTTAATCTAGTTCGGTGATATAGGACTGGAATGAGGAGTGAATTCAATTCAGAAAGGGACTTTGTCCACTAAGATGGTCTTGGCCGCAATGTCTTGGCTACTATGAAAATCATATCATGTGCTTAATGGTTTTCCACAATTACATGTTTTCTTCCCATGCTATTTTATCATGATTGATGTTCCATTATGATATATGCCTTACGTGCTTCCATGATATATGTCTTTTCTCGAGATTTTGATGTTTAGATTTTATAATCACGTCTTTTCATTCAAATGTTTATGGATTGTTTTATGTTCTCTATGTTTACCCTTACTGAGAATTTGAGCTCACCCTTTTTTTGTTTTCTTTTCCCTAGGATATAAAGAAATGTTTTAGGTAAGAAAACAAAAGGGAAAGATATTTATGGGAGATATTGAAGATATTTCACCATGATTAGAAGATTATGTTCTAAGTTTCCAAAGACACTAAACTATTACGGTACTTTGGTGTCTGTTTTTGTTATGTATTAAGTATTTCGCAAAAGTAATGTAATGTCTATGTATGTAAACCTTTGGGTCTCTAAATTATTACCCCTATGTAACTATATTCCAGAGACACATACAGTTATAATATCCATACATAGGTTTAATTTATTAGAAATCACTCACTCTATCATTATGGGAGATGATGTAACACTCTCATGATCCTTGCCAAAATTATTTAGGTCTAGTGCCTTTGTAAACCTTCACACATGAACAACTGGTTCATAGGAGTTCTAAATCATCTCCCATAATGTTTTCCACAACTAGAACACTTCATAAACTTGTCATACATAATCAATTTGATCATAAATAAGTGAAATGAAACATAAAAAATGGTGATTTTATATGATCAATAATTGTTAAATAGGGAAATATCAATATATCATGAGCATAAGAGTATGACAACAAGAAATAACATTTTAAAACCATACCCTACATATCATAGATCATAAACTTGAGTCATGGCATAAATCTTGGTTGTTTATAAGACATGAATCATAATAGAATCAATGAACATGAACCATGAGAACATAACATTTTCACAAGTAATAAATTTTTGGAAAACACATAATAATATAAAATCTTGTACTTATAAGTTAACATATCATTACAAAGAATATTATAGAATAATGGGTTCACTAACTAGACCATTATAGTAATCAAGGTTCACTCACAATACTATCATATTGGACAGAGTAACTTACTAAACTAGGTTCACTCCCTAATTAAGTATTGTTTATATTAGGAGATATTAATATTTATCCAATGCATTGAATGGAGATATACATTCCACACATATTTTTTATAACGTTACCATTTTAATTGGTTATAAAGTATCCAATGTAACATAATGAAAATAATAAAAAAATCCATAATATCATAAAATATTCATCATATGAGAACCCATGAAAGGAATTTTATTTTATAAAAATTTCATCATAATATAACCTCGGGAAAATAAATAGCTTTAATAATAATTTCATTATTTAATAAAAGCATAACCAATGGGAAAACAATTGTGTTTCATATGTATTTTATCATGGTATAACCCATGTAAAAATAAACAGGTTTCATTAATATCTTTTCATCATACAAATAAACTATCTAGATAAAAAATAAAGATGGTACCATTAGATCATATCCTAATAAAATTTTATGTTACATAAAATGATGTCATATTATATTGAAAACGATTCTAAGAGATCACTTGTAAATATTATTGAAGAAAAGAACCCTTTCTCATTGAAAATTCATTTTAAAAAAATAGAAATAATTTAATTTAAAAATAAATTTGGAAACATATCAAATAATATTTAAATAAAAAAATGGTTATGATGTGGGGAAATTATATTCATTCCATTCATGTTAAAACAAAGTGACCTTTCACATTTTTTGTAAAATCCAAATAGAAATTCTTTGGAAAATGACGTGAAGATTACATTAAAAGAAATTAAAAAACATAAAATATAGGAAAAATTCATTAATAAATAATTTTTACAAAGATAAAAACATTTTAAAAAAAATAAAAGACATCATTTTGGAAGAAAAAGGGTTTTCTATTTAAGAGAAAAATATGTATGATATTTTAAAAACACATTATTTTGAACTCTTCAATACATAAAGAGAGGAAAATGAAGGTTAAAAATGTATTCTTAGGACACAACCATAGTGTAATATAATAAATGGTTTTCTTGAGATATTTATCATAATATTTCATCATTACAAGCATAATCATGAACAATCCTGATAAAAGGAGAGACTGTGATATAAAATCCTTACCACATTGGTAACTTTAAACAATAAAACCATTAAAAAATGACATTGAATTAAAATTATAATATCATGAGAATAAATAAATTCATGGTATTAAAATTCAATGGTTTTGTATATGTACCTCATAAAATAATATACGTTTATAACTTAACATATATCTCAAATAAGGCCAATTGTGACAAAAATCCCTTATTTAAAATCATTCCTACCTTCATGAAAAATCAAAAATCCTATATAATAAAATAAGTTTTTTATAAATATATTATTTAACCATAATTATATATATATATATATATATCATACCATATATTATTTACATTTAACCTTTTATTACTAGTTTATTGACAATTACTTGTTAATGTAAGGTTTCGGGGTATAAATGTTTGTTTTTTGTGTGTGTTTTGATTTTTTATTTTTGGAAATGTTAATTTAATAAAATTTATATAATATATAGAATGTTAAAAAAATATAAATATCGTATATATTCATTATACATGTATTTATAGTAATCCATTAATGGTAAATATATAAAATCAAATGCATCGTTCATGAATATAGTAGGTTGTACATAAAAATGAACATTGTTTCCATTTTATAGATGGATTGAATTAATTAATGATAAATAATATATTTCCATTAAATAAAAACATAATTCACATATATATCATATTTTAATTAACTAATCCTTATTAACATTCACATGATGAGTGAATGAATCAAATCGCTTAAGGAGATACTAGTTTGTCATACGCACGAGTGATGTTACTGAATTCCCACAAAATCAAAAATAAGAAGGTATTAATGAAAATATAATCAAAGAAGATTAATAATATAATATTTATAATAGATAAACATTTAATCAATCATTATATCCAGATTCTATAGTTGGTGAAGGAAAATGAATGGAAACGGTTTGCGAGGCGGTAGTCTGCATTACACATGGATGATGACTTCGTATCGAATTTTATAGAGGTATATATGTTTATAGGTTATTCCATTAACATAATTACATTAAATTATATTTTATATAATTTTTTGATTATAAAATCATAATTGAAAAATATTTTATGTACTTAGAATAAAAAGGCAAAACTAAAACAACTAGTTAAAAACCATACCTCCTCTTTAGAAAACCACTTTAAGTTTAATCTAAATCCCTAATAGATAATATTTATGATCTAAAAACGGATTAAAGGATGTTTTAGGGGTTTAAGAAATATATTGTGTCATTTATTTTCTAAAAAAAATTGCTTTGGAAGTGTGAATTGTAGAGGAGAAGGGGTGGCCTTTTGTAAGTGAGGTAAGTGGCACACTTATAGTTTTTGGAAAGAAAATGGTGTTCCAGTGTGTTTTTATTTAAAGTAGATTGACCATAATCAAGATATAGACATGATATATTCTATATATTTTCATAAAAAGTTTTTTCGAAAATTTTTGGGCCATTGTAACCCATATATGTTTAGTGTATCCCCCGGTAAACCCATTTTTACATTAACTATTGTAAATAATTTTTATTATTCTTACTATTCATTATGATCCCAAATTAGGAAAAACTTATGAGGTAATATAAATAATTAAATTTTATAATAATTTAATATATTTTTAGAAAATCAACTCACAAAAGTGGGAAAATGTAATTTAAAATTAAACTCGTTCACGAGATGAGACTATGGTTTTCCATGTAGAAAATGTGAAAAAGTTTAAAAATATTTTATATCATTATTCGAAAAGTAAACATTTAAAATTACATAAATTGGATTAATAGATATATAATTTAACTAATTTTAATTTTAAACTTGAATTAAATAAAAAATAACCTCATAAATAATTTAAATAAAAAAGATGTTATCAATAAAAAACAGGATTTTCACTATTCATCGAATAATTAATTTTTTTAGAAAAATCCAAAAAATTCACCCAAAGATAATTTTTAAATGATTATTTTAAAAATTATTTTTATTTTATAGAATTATATTTTTAAAACTGACAAAAAATAACTTTATTTTTTATAACAAAAACAATTGAAAAACTTTTTTTATTAAAATAGTATTTTCCATACATATAAAGACTTTACCAAAAAGATATGTACCTTTCCTCAGTATGTTTTATTTAAATAAAACCACTATATTAGATATTTAAAAATATTATTCTTATTCATTCCACCAAGTTAAACTCCAATTTAATAAGCATCGTGTTAAAATAATTATATTAATTGTTTGATGTTGTTCATTAAAACATGTTGTTGTGTGTATCTTAAGTTATCAAAGAAATTTAATTTATTTGAAAAAATAATAATTCATAAAAACTCAGGGTGTTAAATTATACCCCACACTAAAAATTATATTTATCCCTGAAATTCCACCACTCTAATACAAATAAAAATGAGGATACATCTACCTCATCATATCCTCATGTTCTAATGTATCTTCCTCAAACTAGTGGTTTCGCCACAAAATTTTGACTAGGTTAGTGGTCTTATTTAATAGAAAATTATCTATTTAAACTATAGTATTCACATGTTATTCCTCATAATAATTATATTTATCTATCAGTATGATCTCGAATTTTAGTACGTGTGACGGTTCAGGTATGAAATTTCGTAGGAGAGATACATGAAACACATCTTGAACTTGAGAGAGGTTTGGTGTAAGTGCCAACTAATAGGCTAAAATCCTCATTAAATCATGAATTTTAAAGGTACATATAGTCTTCGGGGATAGGTTCACCTTCCTTAAAACACTTTTTACATTCTTCCATAGAGAAATTCTTAGAAACATTTTATCACCGAGTTCAAATTCCCCCAAAATAACTTTTTTTACAAATTTGTGTCATCCTTATATGACACTGAATGGATCTAAACTTATTTAAAATTTCATCAGTTATCTCAAGTCACAATTTATTTCATTCTCCAACATCATTCCAATACATTGGATCTCAACCCTTTTTTCCATATAGGTCTTCATATGAATCCATCTAAATACTTATGTGAAATATATTGTGGTATTAAAAATCAACTAGAGGAAGGTGATCAATCAAACCCCCTTTAAAATACCTAGAACAGGATCTAAATATATCCTCTAGAATTTGAGTTGTTCTCTTGGAATAACCAGAATTCTATGGAAGATACATAGTGCGGAATCACAACTCTATATCTAGGGATTTCTAAAGACTTCGACAAAACATTGAGCTAAACCTCAAATCTCAATTAGATAAAATGGAATGTGTTAATCTATAAAACCTTACAAATTCCTTATTGTATATCCTATAAATATTATCTATGGAGAAATATTTTTTGATATGGATTTTTTTGAATTTGAAAGGTGATCAACTATAAACTATATATCATTATTCCCTTTATACACTTTATGGATTATAATGAAAAAATCTATGGTGATGTTTTCCAATTTCTATTATGGTATGAGTAATGGATCAAACATTCCCTTAGAAATTTTTCTCTCAACTTTAAAATTATAAAACACCAAGAAATGAGATAAAATATATATCATATCTCTTCTTATACCATCCCACTATAAATACTCTCTTAAATCGCTATATATCATTGTGCTTTCCAGATGATAAGAGAATAAAGAACTATGAGATTACTCTAAACAATCCTTCTCTCGATCTGGTTTGTATGGAACTTATAAATGATTCCTAAAACATATCATTACATCATGATCAATGTTAAACTCATGAAAATTTCTGACCTCCTTTTGAAGCTCTACATGTTCTTTCCTTTCCTCTTTAATATTCACCTAGATATATGGTTTAAAATTAAACGATGAAAGATAATATTTTTCCCCTGCCAACAGTATTTCTAGATCCATCCTATGAAAATCCATAATTATTGGATCTTTTTTATACTCGTAATGGATAAGATAGAACCATTATCTTGACTCAAAGCATCATCCACCTTGTTTTCTTTCCCAGGGTAGTAATTTAATGAGCAGTCATAATCATTAATCATCCCTAAACATATTCTCTTGAAAAAATTCAAATACTTATATATAAATATATATTTTAAATAATTTTTATTGGTATATATATAACACTTTTATCTATAAATATATTGTATCCATATCTTTGATGTAAAAAAATTACTATAGTTAACTCCAAATCAGGATCTTTCTAATTTTATCATGAATATTCAATTGTCATAAAGAATAAGCTATAACAATTTCATTATCTATAAGAATGCATCCCAATCTCTTATTGGATTCATCACTATAGATTAGAAACAGTTATATAATATTGGGTAATGTAATTATAGGTGTGCTAACAAATCTTCCCTTTAGTTCCTTGAAACAATCAACATACTCATCCGTCTAGAGTAACTTGGATCCAATATGAGTTAAATTGGTGAGTAGATTTGATAGTCCTATCAAATTCCTCCCAAAAAATTGATAATACCCATCTAAAATAAGAAAAGAGTGGATCGCAATCACCATTGTTGTTCTAGTCAAACATTAAAAAACCTATGCCTTTATGGATCTGCCGATATATCCTCTCTTGATTATATGACCCAAAAAAATATTTATAGCCAAAATTCATTCTTTGTAAATTTTTCATATATTTTCGCCTTTCATAGGGTATTTAGTATGGTTATAGATTGTTATTAATTCTATTCCATTACCTTTCATAAGATAGGAATATTATCTATAAATACTAACACAAATTAATTTAGGTAACCTCAAAAGACCTTATTAATTAAATTCATCAAGATAGTGGAGGCATTAGTAAGACTAAATAGAATCAATATATATTAATAGTTTATATACCTTGTACATAATGATTTATTATATATATCCTTCTTCTTTTTACCCAATTGATGATATCTAGAATTAAGTTCAATCTTGGAAATGTATTAATATCCATGTAGTTGATCAAATAGGTTATTAATATGGGGTATAGGAAACTTGTTCTTGATCGTGCTCTTATTCAGCTACAAATAATCAATATAGAGTTTCATGGATCCTTAATTCATTTAAAAAAATAATAGGTGTGCCCCAAGGTGAAACAAATTTATAAATAAATACCAGTACAAGTTTCTCATAGAGTTTCTTTTTCTACTCATACAACTCAATTAGGGGGATTCTATAGGGATTTACTCAAATATGTGTGGAACCACGTATATGTTCTGTTGAGAATTCAACATCAAATTTTGATGGAAGGCTAGAAATCTCTTCCATAAATAAATCATAAAACTCCCACATAATAAGAACATCATAAATTTTATGTTTCTCTCCAACCATCTGAGATAAACTCCCCTCTTGAATATGAATAAAAACATATACAATGGATGTTATTTCCATAAGATGTTTATAGTTATCATCACACTAACAGACGATCAGAGGTTTTTTTATTATAAAATTTGATTTCAATAAAAAATTAATGAGGGATTTATGTATAGAAATCCAATCCATTCCTAATATAAAAACAAATTCCACCATAGGAAGAATGAAACTATTTTTAGGGTGAAAATTCTCACAAAACTCAACCAAAGAGGTATCGTTTACTTAGGATGTGATAATCATACCATTAGGGGGTTCCAATGAAAATTATAAATATAATAGTTTGTGTTGAAACATTATACCCTTATAAAATTCACAATATATGAGAGAATGGATAGATATAGATTCCAATTAGACATTAGCAGTTCTATATTTGATTGTAAGTGTACCTTTCACCATGTCGTTAAATTATCCCTCTTCAGAAATAGTGATCATGTGAGATTTCCCATTATCTCTTAGCATAATAGGTTAATAATATTGATCATCAACAATAACATTCGGATTTGGAAACTGGTTATAATAATGACCATAATACTTTAATTTTTAACACTGGAGAATGGGTTGCACACTCGATAGAGATTTATCTCTTTCTGTATCATTATCTAACTTCTTCCCATCACTTAAACATTCAATTTGTTGATGACATTCCCTTCCAAATGTAAAACATTTTTCAGTACCCTTTATAAAATTTCCTTCATATTTCCTTCCACACTTCAAGAATAAATGAATCATCATATTCTTCTCTCTGTGCTTTTTATAGTTTCTAAATTTCTTATTCTTTTCTGGTCAAAACCATGACATTGATGAGTAATTATGATCTCCATTTACACATTTATAGAACACATAACTATTTCTTCATAGCTACTGAAGTCCTTTATGGATCATTACCATTGTATAATTGGATTTAATTCACTAAATAATCGATCATCCTTACTTTATGGTTGGAGGATAATTCAAGAATCATACCTCACAGGTCTTGAAAAAAAATTATCATAGGTTCTAAAAAATTCATCATATTTATACTTTGGCTCAAGGAATTACTTTTTTATTTTTTAATGAAGAATAAAACAGAAGTACTTATTGAAAAATAATCACTTAAACTCATCCCACTCCATGGAATAAATTCTATCATCTTCCCCTATATTCTTGATGAGAATCCACCATTGGACATTTCCATCGTTTGAATGATTGACATCCAAAATAGATTTTTCATCACAAGAATTTTGGAGAATGGAAATTTTATTTTTAGTGTTACTGATTCATTTCTTATCCACTAGAAGATCAGTGGAACTATTAAAAGAAGGTGTATTTTTCCTCATGAAGGACTCAGCACTACATTGTTCCCTCTTGTTCTTATTTTTAACCTTAGCATGATTCATGTCTTCAGAAAGTTGTGCGAGATTTGTGATGATATTTTTCATTCAAGCTCCCATAAAATTTAGACACTCAGGAGTAAAATCATTTAATTTTATATCACTATCATAATTAACATGTTTCCTTCGAGTGTTATCAAATGACTAAAGCCAAAAATCATACTCTAAAAAATAAGAAGCATTGTGGTCTACCACATAATCATGAAAAATAACTTATATAATATAAAAATCATGGCACCTAATTCTTAGGCTTTGAAACCTTATGTTTATCCTTGGTGATTTATAGTCATCATCTATTTTAATCCTTCATGATGCTTTATAATGTGTTTTTGAATTTATAAATCATATCCCTTAAGAGTGTCAAACTAGGTGGGCAGTAAGGCATATTGTTGTGTATGGAGTAACACTCAATTCAATCCCAACACAACTTTTTGGATTCACTATACCTAGGTACCTCTATTCCATATCTATATATTTTTATAGTGTCTAGATATGGATGTAATTTTTTTTAAACCACTTTCGCTGTCCTTTACCAAAATTTCAGTCCATTTTCGAATACTTTATCTTATCCTTAGACTTATCCTTAGACATATCCTTAGGAATATCACTAAATTTTTCTCATCCTGGTTTCTATGGGTTAACTAAAACATTATCTAATACCAACTATAGAGGCCTAAAATTATCATTCCATGTCATTACATTTTAATATATGAATATTCATTACAAAACATAACCATCCATGACAGAATCATTTAGATATAGTTCTTTGGAAACATGGACGAATAAACAACTGGTCCATAAGTGATCTACATTATCTCCCATTATTTTCTCCATAAATAGAACCCTTATTAGACATATCATATATAAAACATTTTATCATAACATCTAGAAAGGAAACATAAGAAAGGCTGAGATCAAATACTCAATAAGGATAAAAAAGGGTGATAACCACATGTCATTAATATAAGGGTATAAGAACATTATAAAAACACTTGAAAACCATAACCTATGTATAATAGATTATAAACATGAGTCATTTAATAAATCATGGCACTTCATAAGACATGAATCAAAATGGAACCAAATAACATGAACCATGATATATAACATTTGCATAATGAATTGATTTTTTTTTTGCATACACGTATGAAAAGAAAATATTTTCCTTAGTAGTAAAAGTCTCATTTCAAATACTATCATAGTGAAATGGGTACACTCCCCAAACCATAATATAAGAAAAGGTTAACTCACATGACTGTCATAGTGTAATGATCTCCTTAATATAATATTTTCAATCCGCATTTTATTCCTTTTTATATCATGAAATATCGATAGTTACCCATTTCAATGGAAGGAGATATAAGTCCCACGCATCTTAGTTATAATTTAACCACTATCCTTGATTATTATTTAACCACTATCACATAATAATAATCATACATATGTGTCTATAAGATCATAAAACATTCATCATATCATAACCCATGAAAATAATTGGGTTTCATAAACGTTTTTTAATTTCACAACCTATGGAAATGAAATAGGATATATAATAATTTCATCATTTAATAAAATCATACACAAAGGAAAATAAGTAGGTTTTATAGGCATTTTATCATGATACAACCCATGGAAAAAAAGTGAGTTTTGTAAAAATATTATCAACATAAATATAAAATATATAGGTGATGAATAAAGATGGTATTATTAGATTATATACCCAATAAAAATTAAGTAACATAAAATTATTTCATCATAGATAGAAAATTATTCTGAAATATCGCTTCTAAAATTTATTTAGGAAAATATCCCTTTCACCTTGAAAACAAATTTTCAAAACTAATAATTCGAAACAAAATATTCATTTTATTTTAAAAAAAATTGAAAAATTATAAAGGAATATTCAATGAAAATAATTTTCATGACATTATGAAATTTATATCATGTCATACATGTTAAAATAAATATTCCTTTCATAGTTTTGGTAAAAGACAAGTAGGTATTGTTTAGAAAAAATTAAAAAAATCCCTTAAAATTTTTAAAATTTCAAAAATGTGTCAATATTAATTTCATAAAACATTTGGATAATGGTAAAATTATTTTAAAATTTGTTTTTAGAAAGAAATATTTTCAAAGAAAAAGGGTTTTCCACCATAGAGAGAAATGAAGAAAAGAAATTCTTAAAAACATTATTTTAAACCCTTGAGTACATAAAGAGTGGAAATTGAGGGGAAAATGTATTCTAATGAAATTATCAGATTATAAAATACATCATGAGTTTATTGAGATATTAGGAATAATATTTTATCATTGGAATCATAATCATGAAAAATCCCAATAAATGCTAAGATTGTTACATAAAACTCTTTCCACTATGGTAACTTTTATTTATAAGCCCCATGAAATAATAAAATTTATAATATCATGATAATAAAAAAATATATGATATTACATGTTAAAGGTTCATTATATACACCTCATAAAATATTATATGTTCATAACATAACAAATGTCTCAATGAAATAAAATTAAGACAAAATTATGTTACCAAAAGACTTGATTTCCTTCACACACATTAAAACATCATGTATAATAAATATAATTTCATTATTAATCTATAAAAAACGAACTTATATATATTTAATACAATATATTCTTTACTTATGAACTTTAATAACCCATTTATTAAAAATTATAAGTTAAAGTCATGTTTTGGGCAATAACTGCATTGTTTTTCAAGTATGTTTTAATTTGTTATTATTTTTCTTATTACATTGATCATGTTTCCATACCTCAATATTTTTAAAAATAATAGAAACATAATATAAATTAAGTATGTGTGAATTTATATTTATACATAAAATTGAGAGATATAAAATTAAATACACTATTTAGGGAGACGGTATGTTGTACATACACATAAAAATTGTTACATTTTCTTTACGGATTAAAAAAATTGAATAATATATTAAAATTATAAAATAATTTTTATGTATAATATATCACATATTTTTACTAATATCAAAATTATTAAATTTTTTGTAATGTGTGAAAAAATCAAATCGGTTCACGAGGATTTAGTATGTCGTACACGCAAGCGACATTATCGTATTCCCACAAAATGGAAATTAAGAAGGTATATGTGATATAATATTTAAATAATTATAATAATATCACATATATAATCTATAATCCTTTAATACATCATTATTTCCATCCATTATAGGTGGTGAAGGAAAAATAATAACATCGATTCGCGAGATTGTATTCCCCCAAACACACGCATGATTATTTCATATATAATTTTGTAGAGGTGGAGATGAATATAAGTTATTAAATTAACAACATAAATTATAAATATATGTTAGATAATTATGTTATTATATCAAAATAATTTAGTAATATATAAATTATTTAGAAGAAGTGGTAAAAATAAAACACATAGTTAAAGACATTACCTCTTCTTTTCACAAACTCTTTTGGTTTAACCTAAAGACATACTATATTATATTTATGATATCTCCAAGACCTATAGAATATTTTGAGGTATTTAATTAAGATATTTGGGTAGATATTTTATGACATTAATGTATTTTCAAGTATTAATAGTAGAGAATATGGAGTGGCCTTTATAAGTGAGGTGAGTGGCACACTTGTAATTTTTTAAAATAAAAAGGTGTACCCAAATTTTTCACTTTCCACAAGGATAAAAATGGATCATTACTAATCCTTATACATGGTAAGGTCGTAATATGTCCAAAAATTTGGTGTTTAATAATTTTTAGGTCAATTTTACCCTTAATCTTTTTAGTTTAACCTCTCGTAACCCCATTTTTAGCTTAACAGCACTAAATAATTTTTTCTTTTTTTACTAAAAATTATTGGTAAAAATTAACTTGAGATTATTATATAATATAAATTATACTGATGTCAAATATTTAACCATTTATCTAAATTCAACTAATAGAAGTGGAAATTTTTAATTTAAAATTAAACTCACAAGTGTGACGAGAATGCAGGTTTTCAAAGAGAAAATGTTCAAAAGCATAAAAATATTTTATATGAACATTAAATATGAAAATAATTCTAATAAAATAAATTGGATTAATTGATATATAATTGAACTAATTTTACATTTAAAACCACTTTAAAAAAAATTACCATATAAATTTTTTAAATGAAAAAGTTTATTTCAATAAAAAATATTATTTTTCACTATTCATCGAAACATTAATATTTTTCAAAAAAAATATAAAAAAATAACCCTAAGATAATTTTGAAATTAATATTTCAAAATTGATGTTTATATTATCAAATTAATTTTTGAATGTTTTAAAAATTTATTTTATTATTGTTTACAAAAAATAAATAAATAATATTTTGTTTGATAAAATTATACTTTTAAAAAATATAAAATCCTTACAAAAAATAATATACCTTTTTATGAATATTTTTTTAATATTTAAAAATATTATAATAAATATTTAAAAAAAATTTTATTCCTATTCATGCAGACCAGTTTAAATGATATGTAATTAAATTTTAGTTTAAATAATAATATTAATATTTTCACACTATTTGTTAAAACTCTGTGTTGCATGTAGTGCAATATATCAAACAAATTTAATTTATTTTAGAAAAGTAATTCATAAGAACTCAATATTTTACTAATATTACATATCACTAGAAATAATAATATCTTTAATCCATTATCATAATTTGAATCAAATAGGGTGTTTTTTCCTACCTTTCAATTGGGATTATCATTGGAGAAGAATGAAAATGCTAGTGATGAAGATGGTGAACACGTTGCATTCATCATATATCTAAAGATTATCCTTGATCATTCAGAATTGATCATCATTCCATATATTCCATTCCAAATTTACTCCTACTATTTAATCTCCCTAGGTTATAAAGATAACCTTGTGGATTTTCCATAATAGTATATTTATAGAAAGGGTTAGGGTATAGGTCATTAAAAAAAATTATTTATTTTACTTAATGAACCACCAACGACCTTCCTTAACTGAAAACTCAATGTCAACTGAAATTATATATCACATAGGGTGAACCCTACATTTCATAAATAGACAGAGTCCCAAATTTCCCATTTGAGATATAGATCAATGGGAAACCCATTAATTTCAAAAAGATTTATTCTAACGTGTTAATATATATTAATACTTTTAATATAATAATATCAAGTTCATGCGATAGAGGAACATATTACTGAATATAAGGAAAATCCAATGATATATATAAAAATATTCAAAGGATCAAACTACAAAACCCAAAGTCTTTACATTCTCCCCTTCATCAAATATTTTCGACCTCAAAAATACAAGCTATAGAAAAAAGTGAGGGTACTAAGCTTGCATAAGGCTATCATGATCCCAGGAGCTATCTTGAATGTGTATGTCCTGTTATAGAACACAAACTAGAGTAATTTCATAACCATTTAGGACACTCTCCCAGCAATCATTGATCATCCATGACTACTATGAGAAGTTGGCTCCATCCTCGAGGTCTAGCTTACCCAATTCAATAACATGCATCAGGCCATGCATGTATCAACTCATTTGTGGCTTATAATGCACTCGGTCCTACTATAGAGAAAATTCAAATTAGTAATAAACCCAACCAACCATCCATAGAAACATTAATATACCAATGAACATTGAGTATATCTTATTTCCCCAATGAAACTGTTGCATTCCTCATCATAGGGAGACTCTTAGAAAATAAAGTCTCCCTAATTGAACTCTGAAGAATAAAGATGTCGATCTATGTAATATTTAGGTAATATTCGGGCTATCCTCAATCACTAATGGATCATATGAAACCTTGTTTTCATTTTTTAAACCTTCATTATCCCAACAAGTGATGTCACTCCAATCTCAATCCCACACAAGGGTGAACTGAAGGTTCTTCCATACTTAGACTGGAAATTTCCACACCAATAGTATAATGATATTTTAATTATAAGTAAAATCAACCAACGGTTAGTGATACTACCAGCTACATCAAAATACCAACATATTTAAACTCGATATTTCCACCCATACAAGTACTTTCCAAAAGGATTGTCCATCTTTTTAGAGGTGAATCATCCAATTCATCCGTAATTGGGTCCCAAAATCCTTATATAAGCACATCCATAAAATGTTTAGATCCAAGAATCATAGAAATATATAATATTTATGAGTACCCAATGAATCCTGATGATCCCCTCCAACTCCCACTACACCATATTTTCAGCCAAACTCTACACCCAGAAGGAAAGAACCTATGATGACTTGGTAAGTCTGTCATTAATAACCTAGATAGTGTCATGTTCTCTCCATGTCCATATAATCTCTATACGAAAATCCATTTATATCCCATATTTCAATTTCATCATTTTTTTAAAGGTATTTCTCGTGTCATTTATATTCGTTCTTTGTTTCGGGGGTTTCCCATGCATTTTCGGAGAAAACAGTGGGTTTTCATGATTTGGGCCCAATCGTGCGCCCATTTCCAGATTTAAAAACAGTTTTTTTTCTTTTATAACTCCTTTATTTTTTACATTTTTCATCCATTCCACTTCCCACTTGAATTTCCCTAACTTATTCAAAGCACCATATCCATTTGTACCCCTTAGTAAGTCATTATCATTTTCGATTTGGGTGATTTAATTAGGCATTGGTCCATCCCGTGATCCCATTTTCTACATTAAAAAAAATAAAATATTTAATATCTCATTCATTTTTTTAATTTTTATTCCATGATTCCACCTCCCATTTTAAGCCAAAAACCCCAGTCTCACCCCTATTATCAATTTTTTCTCTTTCGATCTCATTTTCATCACAGATTAGGGCAAAATGTCTCAGGGTTTCTCAAATCATCAATATTTGATACGGTAATTTGTTTCATCCAAAAATCATTCAATTTTCCCTATTTTCCCCCCATTTTAGTCCACAAATGACCTATTAGGCCTCATTTGATCCTCACTATTAGTTTTGGTTTCTTGGAGATTCATATTTTGGTGGATTTGGGGTGATTTATTCAACATCTCCCAAGTAAGTGGGTTTTCGTCATTCGTCTTCCCATTTTCTTAAGCTTTCTTCCATCTCATCTTGAATTTACTATTTTCTAGAAAGTAGGGATTCAAAACTAGCGGTTTATCCAGGGTTTCTTGTTCAAATATTTTGGTTTTAGTTTTTATTCAACGCCCTTGTTTTATGGGGGTGGTGCGGTTGAACTTTTGCACATGGATTTAGTGTTTCTAACAGTTGTGGTATGTGATTCCATGTGTAATAACTCTTGTATGATTTGGAATTACTGGATTTATATAGTTTTCATGTTCATATTCTTTTTTCGTTGGTCCCAAAACTATTTTTGGTGGTGTTTGTTAAGCGAATGGAGCTAAAATGGCATTTTTGTATGGAAATGGGTGTTTTTCATGGATTTCCAATGTTGGATCATTTGAGGTTGTTTTATAATTGATGAAATGGTTTTATCAAAAAAATTTAGTGCTATAAATTAGGTTTTTGTGAAATATGGGAATGAAATAGTGTTCAAAGTGGGGTTTTCAATGTATTTTATGTGTAAAGCGTTGTTACATTTAGCGATGTTGTTTTATAGAAATTATAAATATTTTATTGTGTGATATAAGTGGCGAAAAGAATGTGTAGCTACTATTTTGAATGTGGGAGACCAGAACTGATGATTTTGTGTTCAATTGGATTTTGGTAACATGTGTAATCTATTTGAGAACAAAGGGGGAAACCCGAGTATCTATGTTGGTAGGTGTGTATTAGTACACTAGTGATTCAGAGTGGTTATTTCCCTACTTAACATAGAAAGTTGGACATTGAAAGCACTAAAAGATTATATTCATGGTTTTTTGGGACCACTAGGTTATGGGTATGTTCCCTACTTGTAGCTAGTACATGAGAATGCATATTACTATGATTACTTTACCACAATATACGAGATACATGGGGCACGAAACTAAACAGTTCATAGGGGTGTTCTCAAGATTAGTGTTCGTTTGTTATTTTGTCTTCATAATTGGATTTCGGTATTTTTGGATAAAAGATGAAGTAAATTACATTTTTATATTAAATGTTTTCACACATTTAAATTTCTCTTTGAAAATTGTTTACCTTTAAAAGTCTTATTCTTTAAAATTTATTGCCACCATTTCTTATTTATCAAAAACTGGCATACTTTTCATCTTTTGATTCTCACTACATGGAGTCCTTTGGGGGGGTATCCTATTGGGTTAGGTTCACACCCTAATTACACCCCTTGGGTGTTAGTATACATGATCATGTTTGATGTAGTTAAAGGAAAGGCATTATGTAATGGTGGTTTGGGTTTCTAGTTTCTTCCCTTTGTGTAGTGTTTGTGGAGATGGCCTATAGGTGATAACTAATTTTCATGTAGATACCCTTGGGAAATTTTGATGCTAATTATATTTATATTTGGGCTTCTTTTTTCATGTTTAAACCTATGTGTTCCGTTATGGATTTTATTTAAGGAATTTTTCGTAGAAATTTTCATATTTGGTTTGTCGATTTTTTTTTGTTAAATGATTATAAAATTGGGTAACTCATTCCCAAACAATAATACATGATACTTAGGAAATTGTGATAGCTTGTGGGGATAGGTAATTCCCTTTGGGCCTTGCCACAGGCTGGGCTTGTTTCCAAGTTTAATGGTGACCAAATTCTGTTTGTGAAAAAATGGTATCCGAGGAGGTTTATCTTTTTGGGTATTATTATTATTTTTGGGTAAGTATGATTAGAGAGGATCTAGGACTATCTAGGATCATATTTTTGGTTACGATTAGGATATATGGCCATTACCACTCATGACCAACCTTGAGTTACCATGGCATGTTGGGATTTTTTGTTTGTCTTCTCTTCCAGGAGAGATGTGTAGGCTTCAAACCCCAATGTTGAGCCCTCTGGAAGATTGTTGATTTCATATCTATGATTGATGTTTTAATAATCACAAATCATCACATACCATTAATTCTTAATATAGTTTGATTTCTCATAAACTTAATTACGATCTGTTAATGAATCTGTTACCACATTTTTGTCTATGCTTATTGATGTACAAAGTATTTTGGAAGCACCGATTCAATATCAACAGACATCGGAAGCACTGATCGCATATCAAAAGACAACGGTCGCACCGATCCGATGCAAAATGACTCACTGATCAGATGACAGACCGATGCCGATCAAATGACTCACCAATCAAATGACTCACCGATGCAAATGACTCACCGATGCAAATGAGCCACCGATCAAATGACTCACTGATGCAAATGACTCACCGATGAAAATGACTCACCGATGGTGATCAAATGACTCACCGATGCAAAATGACTCACCAATCAGATGACAGACCGATGCTAATCAAACTGACTCACCGATCAGATGACAGACCGATGCCGATCAGTCTAATTCACCGATGCTGATCTATCTGAGTCATCGATCATTACTCACTAATGCTGATGAACTACCGATCATTTGATTCTTTAATAATCATAAAAAACTGTTTGAATTTCTTTATCTTTATCTTTATTTAATCTAACCAATGGTCATATTAGTTATATTTTATTGCTCTGTCAAATTATTAATAAAGGTTGTCGGATGTCAGGAAACCGTACCTCATACCTGCGGAAAGGAAACTTTTTCTCTCTTCCGAAGCACGTGACATAAATACAAGAAGACTCTGCTAAAGATAAAAGAGTCGATAGAAGAACAGAAGAGAAAAAACAGAGAAAATAAAGAGGAGGAAGAACCAATCAGAACAGAACTTCATACACAATCAAGCCTACTCAAGAAGAGTTCTGTGCTTACAAAATAATTTTGAAGAACTTCATCGACTACATCTCACTGCCTTTGAGCCTGAATCATACGACACTCTTCTTCTCAAACCAAAATGAGAAAAGGACTCAGAATAAATTCTGACCAAATACAAAAGAGTCCAGAGCTACACTGAAATCACCAGAGCCATTTCTAAACTCTACATCTCTTCTCTGTGATACATTTGTTTTACATTTTGAGCAGTTTGTGTTATCTGCTGTATTAAACACACACACTGACTCCTGTACTTTCACTGGAGGATCTGTAAATCCTCATCAAACCTTTCCTCACTTCATTTCCCACTATGGATAGTGGTAGAGGTCGTATGAGACCTGGACAGCTCTAAGCTGTTGTTTGTTTTCCCACACAGGACTGTGGTAGAGGTCTTGTGACCTGGATAGTGTGTTCACTGTTGTTAACCCCGATCCAGTGTGTGGATCATTTTTATATAAACTTTTGAGAGGAATAAGTCTCGGCTTGAGACTGAACCTCTTGGTTAATTCTCTGTGTTTGTAGCTACATACTATATCCATACTAAATATTTATTTCATACTCCGCTGCTATTACTTTGAAATATAATTTATTTTCAAAGCTACTTTGATAGTTAAACTCGCAAGTGTTTATATTTATTATAGACCAGTAAGTTAGTTTCAAAGGTTAATTTAATCATAAGATTAGGTTAACTGAGAACTAATCAATCTTTGAGAAACTAATTGAACCTTTATAATCTGTATAAATTCACTACAGTTTAATCTGTTTTTGAAATAGGGGGATTTTAATCAACATTGTTTTTAACAGAAAATTTTAATTGGAACTCAATTCACCCCCTCTTGAGTATCCACTCCGAACAACACTTGGTATCAAAGGGTGTTAATATTTTCGAAAAGTACTCTGTTTTTCAACTGTGATTTTAGTTTTATTTTAAAGTTCATAAAATTTCTGATATTTCTAAATTTTTATCTCTTTAAAATTATTTTTGTAATATCATGGATAATAGACTTGAGGGTGCTGCTACTAACCGGCCACCTTTATTTAATGGAAACAACTATGCTCAGTGGAAGCTAAAAATGAAAATTCACTTAGAAAGTATGGGCTTTGATATTTGGACTATCATTGAAGCTGAATATTAAATTCCCAGTACTGATAGATCTACTTGGGATGAACCTACAAAGACTGCGTACAATAATAATTGTAAAGCTATGAATGCTCTGTACTATGCTCTAGGAGATGAAGAATTTAATAGAATTTCTGCATGTAAAACTGCATATGAAATTTGGGATACCTTAGCTGTTTCTCATGAAGGAACAACTAATGTTAAGGAGATGAGATTGAATACCTATACTATTAATTATGATAGTTTTAAGATGAAGCCTGATGAACCCATTTCTGATATGTATATCAGGTTCAATGAAATCGTCAACACAGTGACTTCTCTGGGAAAGGATGTTCCAGCAAAGGAGAAAATCATGAGAATTTTGAGATTTCTACCTGAAAGATGGAGAGGAACCTCTGTCTCCATTAGAGAATCCTGTGATATTGGAACACTGCCTTTCAAGGAGTTAATTGGTAAGCTGATGATGTATGAAGAAGAGCTTAAAGTAAATAAAGAAGAATATGATGAACCTAAAAGGAAGTCTATTGCCTTCAAGACTACAACCTCAAAGAATAAGGATAAGGAAAAGCCTCAAGATATCAATGAAATTTTAAGTAGTGAGGAAAGTGAGAATGATTCTGATAGTGATGCTGAGATGGCACACATTTCTAGAAGATTTAAGAAATTCTATAGGAAGAAGAAGTTTTTCAGAAAGTCAAACTACAAAGGCAAGTATGATAACAAAGGACACTGGAAAAAGGATTGGAAGAAGTCTGATAAATCAGATGAAGTTGTCTGTTATGAATGCAAAAGAAAAGGACACTTAAAAACAGACTGTCCAAAGCTAAAATATAGAAAAAAGTATGAATACAAGGATAACAAGTACAAGAAAGCCATGAAGGCTACTTGGAGTGCTTCAGAAGACAGCACAAGTGAAGTTGAGTCTTCAGACTCTGAAAGGAATCGAGCCAACATGTGTTTCATGACAAACACTTCTGAGGTAACATCAGAAACTCCTGCTTCAAATTCATATTATTCTGGAGATGATTCTGAAGGTAATAACATGTCTAAATCTGAACTGTTTGAATATTGCGATATGCTTGAAGAAACCTGTAATGATCTTAAAGATAAATATAAAGGTTTAAAGAAACAGTATGCTTTAAGCGTTAAGCATAAATCTGATCTGGATATAGAAGTAGAAAAGAATGCTCAGTTGCTTAAAGAGAATACTGAACTAAAATTGTCTAATGAACAACTCAAAAAAGACTTAGAGAAGTTCACAAATGGAAAAAATACTCTAACACAAATTCTAGGAAAGCAAGTTGCACCTAGATATACTACTGGTATAGGATACCAACCTGGACAAAGAAAAGTTGCCAAAACTAGATTCATTCCTAAATCTGGACATAAGATAGTTAATTCTGGAACTTCATATGCCTCAACTAGTTATATTCATAGTTATGGATCTAATAAGGTTTATCTTTCAAAGAATGTTAATTCTACAAATTATATGAGACCCATTAGACAAATATGGGTACCTAAAGTATCATTGGCTAACATGTCTGGACCCAAGAAGATCTGGGTACCAAAATCATCTTCCATCTAAATCTGTTTTGTAGGAGACCTGCTTGAAGAGCTGTCACAAGAAGATATGGTACTTAGACAGTGGATGTTCAAGACATATGTCAGGAGACTTTTCATGTTTCAAGAGCTTAGTAAAAGTTGATGGAGGCTTTGTCACTTTTGGTGATAATTCAAAAGGAAAAATCATCGGCTTAGGCCAGATTGGTAACACTGATTCAATCTTGGTTTCTGATGTTTTATTTGTCGATGGACTTAAATATAACTTGTTAAGCATTTCTCAATTGTGTGATGATGGTTTTTATGTGAAATTTAAAAATGATTCTTGCAATGTTTTTAACTCTAAAAATTTTCTAGTATTTTCTGCTTTAAGAAATGAAAATGTTTATGCTGTTGATTTAGATTCCTTAGCTAAGCAGAATATTCCTTGATTAAATGCTTTTCATAAAGAGTCTTGGCTTTGGCACAGAAGATTAGGACACTGAAATGTACACTCACTTAGAAAACTTTCTAGGAAGAACTTAGTTAGAGACTTACCCAAACTTGAATTTCCAGCAGACAAAGTTTGTAATCCCTGTCAAAAAGGAAAGCAACATAAAGTTTCTTTTAAATCAAAGAAAGAAGTGTCAACTTCTCAACCTATCGAGTTGGTTCACATGGATTTATTTGGACCTTCAAGAGTTTCTAGTTTAAATGGGAAGCACTATGTCTATGTTCTTGTAGATGACTTTTCTAGATATACTTGGGTATATTTTCTAGCTCACAAAAGTGAAGCTTGTTCTTACTTTGTTAAATACTCCAAGTCTGTAGAAAATCTTAGTGGACTCAAGATTAAGAACCTGAGAAGTGATCATGGTCGTGAGTTTGAAAATCATGAGTTTGATTCTTACTGCTCACACAATGGCTATAGTCACAATTTATTTTCCCCTAGGACACCCCAACAAAATGGTGTAGTAGAGAGAAGGAATAGAACCCCGCAAGAAATAGCTAGAACCATGCTCAATGAATATGAACTGCCTATTTACTTTTGGGCTGAAGCAGTAAATACAGCTTGTTATGTCATTAATAGAATCTTGATCAGACCAGTTCTTAAGATGACCCCTTATGAGTTGTGGAACCATAGGAAACCTAAGGTTAACTACTTCAAAGTTTTTGGCTGCAAAGTCTTCATTCTCAATACTAGAGACAATCTTGAGAAATTTTCATCCAAGAGTGATGAAGGAATTTTCCTAGGTTACTCTATCTCTAGTAAAGCCTATAGAGTTTTCAATAAAAGAACCAAATGTGTGGAAGAATCTGTTCACATCAAATTTGATGAAACTGATCCACATGAACCTAAAATCTTCCTTGAAGATGATCCCTCTGGTTTGAATCTCAATGATAAATACAATGGATCTATAGTTAAAGCTTCCAGCTCTGGAAATTCTCCAGAACCTGCTTCTGTTGAACCTCAATCTTTAGATCAATCTGAAATCTCTAGCCCTATCTTTTCAAGACCATCTAGGACTCTAAAGAACTATCCTTTAGATGTTGTTGTAGGAAATCTAGATAGAGGAACACAGACTAGAGCTTCTCTAAGAAATCAGGTTGAACATCAAGCTTTTCTTTCACAGTCAGAACCTAAAAATATCAATGATGCTATCAATGATGAGATTTGGGTAATGGCTATGCTAGAAGAACTAAATCAATTTGAAAGAAACAAATTCTGGAAATTAGTAGAAAGATCTAAGCACATTTTGACCATAGGCACAAAATGGGTATTTAGAAACAAAGTTGAGGAATCTGGAAACATCATTAGAAATAAAGCTAGGCTAGTTGCACAAGGTTACAATCAAGAAGAAGGAATTGACTATGAGGAAACCTTTTCACCTGTAGCTAGATTAGAGGCTATTAGGATCTTACTTGCCTATGCATCGCATCTGAATTTCAAGCTATATCAAATGGATTTCAAAAGTTCTTTTCTAAATGGTTTTATTGTTGAAGATGTTTTTGTAGAACAACCACCTGGTTTTTTAAATCCTCATTTTCCAAATCATGTTTTTAAACTTTCTAAAGCTTTATATGGTTTAAAACAAGCTCCAAGAGCTTGGTATGGAAGGCTTTCAAAATTTCTTATCTCAAAAGGATTTACAAAAGGAGTAGCTGATCCCACTCTTTTTATAAAAAGGATTTCAAAAGATGTATTAATAGTACAAATCTACTTTGATGATATTATTTTTGGATCTTCTAAAAATTCTTTATGTACTGATTTTTCAAAGGTTATGAAAAATGAATTTGAAATGAGCTTAATGGGAGAGATTAAGTATTTTCTTGGTTTTCAAATTCTTCAAACTAAAGATGGAATTATTTTAAATCAAATTAAATATACAAAAGATCTTTTAAAACGTTTTGGATTGGATAGTATTAAGGAAAGTGATACACCTATGAGTACTACCTGTAAATTGGATACAGATGAAGCTGGGAAACCAGTGGATCAAACCAATTACAGAGGTATGATTGGGAGCTTACTTTATCTTACTGCTAGTCGACCAGACATTATGTTCAGTGTATGTATGTGTGCTAGATTTCAAGCTAAAACTAAATAATCACACTTACTGGCTGTTAAAAGGATTTTTATGTATCTTAAGTATACTATAAATTTAGGTTTGTTTTATCCAAAAGGACCATCATTTAACCTAACTAGCTATTCAGATGTTGACATAGCTGGATGTAAGTTAGATAGGAAGAGCACATCTGGAACATGTCATTTTCTTGGAAAATCCCTAGTATCATGGTGTAGTAAGAAACAGAACTCAGTTGCATTGTCTACTACCGAAGCAGAATACATAGCTGCTGGTAGTTGCTGTGCACAAATTCTGTAGATAAAACACACTCTATTGGATTATGGATTTGATCTTAAACATGTTTCAATTAACTGTGACAATACTTGTGCAATAAATATATCTAAAAACCCTGTGTCTCACTCTAGAACTAAGCACATTGATGTCAGACATCACTTTCTAAGAGATCATTATCAAAAAGGTGATATTTCTTTGAAATTTATTAGTTCTGAACATCAATTAGCTGATATCTTCACAAAGCCTTTATGCTCTGAAAGAATGAAATTTATTAAACAAGAGTTGTGTATGATTGATCTGTGAAACCGATCTGTGAAACTGATCTGTGAAACTGATCTGTGAAACTGATCTGTGAAACTGATCTGTGAAACCGATCTGTGAAACCGATCTGTGAAACCGATCTGTGAAACCGATCTGTGAAACTGATCTGTGAAACTGAACTGTGAAACGGATCTGTGAAACTGATCTGTGAAACCGATCTGTGAAACTGATCTGTGAAACTGATCTGTGAAACCGATCTGTGAAACCGATCTGTGAAACTGATCTGTGAAACTGATCTGTGAAACTGATCTGTGAAACCGATCTGTGAAACCGATCTGTGAAACCGATCTGTGAAACTGATCTGTGAAACCGATCTGTGAAACCGATCTGTGAAACCTATCTGTGAAACCGATCTGTGAAACCGATCTGTGAAACTGATCTGTGAAACTGATCTGTGAAACCGATCTGTGAAACTGATCTGTGCAACCGATCTGTCATACCGATTTTTTTTATTATTATATTGTAATTAATTAGTAAATTTCTTTTATACTTTTTATGGGAACCCTAAATGATAAAATAAATGATACGCGGATATTTATCCTCCCTAAACCTTTGACCTTTCATTTCCCACAGAACCTTTCAACCTCTCTTCCCCTCTACTTCGAACCTTCGAACTCCTGCCTTCCCAAAATCCTCGAATGGCTAAGCAAAAGAGACCGAGCAAAGGACCGGATAGCCCTGTACCTTCAATGCGTACTCGAGGGGAGTCGAGTAGTACCTCTCAATGATCAGTAAATACGAACCTGGAAACTCGGATTGTTGCTGTAGAAAAAGAAGTCATCTCTGCGTGGCTTTTGTCAAGTAAGTCACTATTGCTGCAAGTTCTTGAATCGCAAGGATGGATAGATTGGTTTTCTGACAACTCTCGAATAGACTACCCGAAGCTGGTACATGAGTTCTATATGAATCTGGAAATCACTTTAGATGGTGTGGAGGCTGCCAGGATGTCGTCTGTGGTAAAAGGAAAGAAAATATCCTTCTCATCTAAGCAGTGGGCTGAGTGCTTGAACGTACCTCATAAAGGTCGGTATGAGGATTATGCTGGGAATATTCCTCCAACATCTGATTACTTCTCTTATGAATTTGCTCTGAAGCTTCTGACAGGAAACAGAGAGTCACGGAGAATTACAGCTTCAGAATTAGATGGTGAATGCAGACTTCTTTTCAAGTTTATTCAGCACCAACTTTGCCCTAGGAGAGGAGATTTTGCTGCTGTAAAGTACCAGGATGTTTTCCTCTTGTTTCTTCTGAAAACACATGAGAAGATCAATTTGTGTAGATATGTGATGGTACACATAGCTGGAATGGTAAAACCGTCCAAGAAATACACTGCCTTGTTTTATTCAAAGATGATATCTACCATGCTCAAGAATCTAGATTGTATTGATGAAGATGATGAAGTTAATGAAACAGATCATACCTTCTGTCTCAACAAAGAGATCTGCAAGAGGATGAAAATCAATTGGAATCCATGTAAGAAGTGCTGGGTTGCAGATGAAGATAAATTGTATGAAGCCTACAATCCCATAGATCATGGCAATAGGCCAAAGGATTTGAGAGACCCTGGCTTGAAACCAAATGAGGAACCAGTTTATTCTGATGATGATGAGCAAGAAGAAGGAAAGGATGAGGCCACCAAAACCCAAGAACAAGAAGAAGCTGCGACTGTGGAAGGAAGTATGCCATCTCCTGATGATAGGAGTGATCCTGACACTTCCAGTCCTAAAAGGAGAATAGAATTTGGACCTGCTATTCCACCCTTAGCCCTACCAGAATCAGAACCTATTCTTAGTGATGAAGAAGATTCTGACACTCAAGAATATCACAGTGAAGCTTCTGAGAAGAGTGATGATGGATGTGCTGATGATGTTGAGGCTGCTGTTGATGGTGATAACAGACCAGTGGATGGCCTTTCTGAAGATCAAATAGAATCACCTCAGTCAGTACAAGAAATACATATCAGTGGCAAGGATGATTCACCAAAAATCAGTGGAACAGCAAGCTATGAGAAACCAAAATACACCCTGTGTGCTGCTTTTTGGGATGACTACCCTGGTTATGCGGTGTTGGGCTTAGAATATTCTGAAGACGAAGAAGCAATGCCAGAATCTGCTGCAGCTGTGAAGAGGAACCTCCCACGAGAAGCAAGGTCTGTTCTTGCTGTTGATCCTACAAATGATAATTTACCTGGTTCTGGAATCTCTCAAGCTGATCTTGAAAAGTTTAAGATTGAATTGCTAACCGCTGTGAGAGACACAGTTAGAGAAGAAATTTCTAATGCTCTTACTCAAGTGTCTCTCCAAGTTTCTGAACATTCATTGGAAGCCTTCTCACAAAGAGTATCTAATGCTGTGAAGCCAGACCTGGCCAATACTGGTGAACTTATTGGCAGGAAAATATCCTTTTTGAATCAGACTATGAAGGATCTTCACACCGGCCCGGTATCTCTATCAAGCGAATTTCGATCAACCATCTCTGGTATGATGGACGTTTTGAGAAATTTGATTGAACATCTCAACAAGTCTGACCTGAGGAAGTTGAAAGCTGAGTTAACTCACATAGTTAGCCAAGCCAGTATAGGAAAGGTAACCAAGATCACTACCTGTGAGCTAGAAGCTCTAAGAGAAGTTGTGCATGATGAGTTAGCTGTTGTAAGACAAATTCTTGATTTAGAATCTTTGAGGAAGATGAAAGAGCTCTGTGATAACAGTCATAAGATGGCATTGGTGTATTCAGCAGATGCTAAGAAAGCCCTGCAAGAGATCAAATAGAAAGTTGATAATTACTTTTCCAAGATTTATACAAAACATGAGATGATTGCAAGCTTCAAGGTGTTGGTAGAGAATCTGAAATTACCTCCAGTCACTCAGGCCTTCAAAACTCAAGTTCATCAGTTGCAAGATTTTGTCCCTTCCTTGGCACAGTTCATGGAGAATAAAGATGATTTTGAAAAATCTATGAAGTATGGAGCAGAAGTCATTCTGGACTTTATTCATCTTTTGAAGCCCTATTTGCATGCACAGGCCACTGCAATAGTACTTCCTACTTCTGAACCTCTCAGTGACTCTGATGTAGCTCCAAATCAGCTATCTGTTCCTCAAGCTCTCTCTCAGTTAAGACCAGTTCCTCAGCAAGCTTCTCAATCAGCTCCTGTTTCTCAACAACAACCCTCTGTGGTACCTGCTCCTACACCTGCCCGAGTTGTCCAACCACCACTTCAGATTCGCCAAGACCAGCCTGCCTCCAAGCCTTCAAACTTACCCACTATTGATCCCAAAGACAAAGGCAAATCCCCTTTGTATCCCAACAAATAGTTGTGTATTGTTGTTGATAGGGTGAACAATGTGCTACTTGTAATAGTCTGTACTTTATCAAATATTTTTTTCTATCTATACTCCATGCTGACTGCTTTTCCTTTCACTTTCTCTTATCTGTTTTTCCCTCCTTTTTGATCATCCCAAAGGGGGAGAAGAAAAATAATACTTTATGGGAGAAGAAAAAGAATTCTTTATAGGGGAGAAAAGATGTATATATCTCAGGGGGAGATATCTGTATAATATATATGGGTAATCTAACTTAAGGGGGAGATTTATATATCTCTTTATTTTTATTCTTCTTATGGTTTAATTCTCATTATGTTTTTATTAATGATATATCATATTATTTATATTTAATGATAAAGATTTGTGATTATCAAAAAGGGGGAGATTGTTGAGCCCTCTGGAAGATTGTTGATTTCATATCTATGATTGATGTTTTAATAATCACAAATCATCACATACCATTAATGCTTAATCTGGTTTGATATCCCATAAACTTAATTACAATCTGTTAATGAATCTGTTACCACAATTTTGTCTATGCTTATTGATGTACAAAGTATTTTGGAAGCACCGATTCAATATCAACAGACATCGGAAGCACTGATCGCATATCAAAAGACAACGGTCGCACCGATCCGATGCAAAATGACTCACCGATCAGATGACATACCGATGCCAATCAAATGACTCACCGATCAAATGACTCACCGATGTAAATGAATCACCGATGAAAATGAGCCACCGATCAAATGACTCACCGATGAAAATGACTCACCGATGCAAATGACTCACTGATGCTGATCAAATGACTCACCGATGAAAAATGACCCACCGATCAGATGACAGACCGATGCTGACCAAACTGACTCACCGATCAGATGACAGACTGATGCTGATCAGTCTGATTCACTGATGCTGATCTATCTGAGTCACCGATCATTACTCACTAATGTTGATGACCTACCGATCACTTGATTCTTCAACAATCATAAACAACAGTTTGAATTTCTTTATCTTTATCTTTATTTAATCTAACCAACGGTCATATTAGGTATATTTTAATGCTCTGTCAAATTATTAATAAAGGTTGTCGGATGTCAGGAAACCGTACCTCGTACCTGCGGAAAGGAAACTTTTTCTGTCTTTCGAAGCACGTGACATAAATACAAGAAGACTCTGCTGAAGATAAAAGAGTCGACAGAAGAACACAAGAGAAAAAACAGAGAAAACAAAGAGGAGGAAGAACCAATCAGAACAGAACTTCATACACAATCAAGCCTACTCAAGAAGAGTTCTGTGCTTACAAAAGAATTTTGAAGAACTTCATCGACTACATCTCACTGCCATTGAGCCTGAAGCATACGACACTCTTCTTCTCAAACCAAAATGAGAAGAGGACTCAGAATAAATTCTGACCACATACAAAAGAGTCCAGAGCTACACTGAAATCACCAGAGCCATTTCTAAACTCTACATCTCTGCTCTGTGATACATTTGTTTTACATTTTGAGCAGTGTGTGTTATCTGCTGTATTAAACACACACACTGACTCATGTACTTTCACTGGAGGATCTGTAAATCCTCAGCAAACCTTTCCTCACTTCATTTCCCACTGTGGATAGTGGTAGAGGTCGTATGAGACCTGGACAGCTCTAAGCTGTTGTTTGTTTTCCCACACAAGACTGTGGTAGAGGTCTTGTGACCTGGACAGTGTGTTCACTATTGTTAACACCGATCGAGGGTGTGGATCATTTTTATATAAACTCTTGAGAGGACTAAGTCTCGGCTTGAGACTGAACCTCTTGGTTAATTCTCTGTGTTTGTAGCTACATACTATATCCATACTACATATTTATTTCATACTCCGCTGTTATTACTTTGAAATAATATTTATTTTCAAAGCTACTTTTATAGTTAAACTCGCAAGTGTTTATATTTATTATAGACTAGTAAGTTAGTTTCAAAGGTTAATTTAATCATAAGATTAAGTTAACTGAGAACTAATCAATCT
Source organism: Viscum album (assembly GCA_963277665.1). Taxonomy (NCBI): domain Eukaryota; kingdom Viridiplantae; phylum Streptophyta; class Magnoliopsida; order Santalales; family Viscaceae; genus Viscum; species Viscum album. The sequence goes on from OY728120.1 coordinate 1,123,607,134, forward strand.
TTGTGAAACTAATTGAACCTTTATAATCTGTATAAATTCACTAAAGTTTAATCTGTTTTTGAAATAGGGGGATTTTAATCAACATTGTTTTTAACAGAAAATTTTAATTGGAACTCAATTCACCCCCCTCTTGAGTATCCACTCCGACCAACACCCAGGTATAAATCAGGTGGGAGTGAATTGGATATTTATTTCATTGTTTTGATGTGTTCGACTTATATGTTTTATGTGATTTCTGAAATTCTTCAAAATTGTTGTAATGTTGATATATTTTATGACTGTTTCCTTGTGTATCAACATTCCACCCTAGAAATCTCACATGCACTCACTGGAGGATTTCAGAGAGACTTATCCTTCACCAATTGATCAAAGAATGGTAGAAGTTGTTGGCAAGGCTATAAAAGCCCTGGGATAGGGACTATCACCCGATCCTACTCTATCTATGGAATAAGAGTCTAGTCCTATGAAGTAAAAATCCTAAGAGTTCCTAAAGAATAATCCTCCTACTTTCTGAGGTAGCACTGAACCCCAAGAGGCAAAGGAGTGGATCTCAAACATCGAGCACATATTTGAGTTCCTAGACACACCTTAGTATGTTCGAGTGATGTGTGCATCTTTCTTATTAGAGGGTCCCTGCCGCAGGTGGTGGGAATCAGTGCTTCAAGTTGGGAAGCATGAGTAGAAGAGCTGGAAGGGCCTCAAGGTTATCTTCAATGACCAGTACAACCATGAAGTTTTGGAATATGCTTGATCTCGATATTTTATGGAGCTTGTTTAGGGGGATATTTCTGTGATGAATTATTCCAACTATTTTGATGAGTTGGTCTGGTGTGCTTCAAAAATTGCCTCCAATGAGCAGATGAAGGCCCAGAAGTTTGAAAGGGGTCTACGGCCAGATATCTATTCCAAGTTCATCATGTTCAAGCAGAAAACCTATGAAGAGGTGATTGACTAAGCATGTATGGTGGAGATAGAACACAAGTTGTTGGATTGTTTTTCTAGGAAAGTATTAGTTCTAGGAAGTGAAATCTCTTCTATGATGAAAAGGAAGTGGGGGATCAGGGAAAGAAGAGGGTGGAAGCTCAGGCCAACCTTCCAGGCAGTTTCCTTCAGTGGATTCTAATGCGAGTTCCATCATGTTTCACCAATATGGGAGGCTAGGGCACATCTGACCTGCATGAATTTTCCTACAAAGCCTTGTTATCAGTGTGGTGGTGTGGGACACTAATAGTTCTTTTTCATGATGGCTTGTCCAATCTAAAGTGAGGAAGGATTAGTGGCTTCTAGGGGAGTTCTATCTCGGTTAGATCCATCGAGGATAGGGGGATCTCGGTTTGGTGGTCATGGTAGTAGGTATAAATCAACTTCTGGGTAGATCCATTTTAGGGAAAATCCACAAGTGAGTGGATACTCTCATGATTAAAGGCCATGTAATACTTACACCTAAAAGTCTTATAAGGGTTCCACCTCATACCTTTAAAGGTGGATTTTCACAGACAATAAAAATGAAGGCCTTCGGGACATTGTAGGAAGCATATCTTAGGAAAAGACTAGGCATCTTCATGTAGTGGATCAGGCACTAGCAGAATCAGAGGTCGGACTGTCAACTATTTGGGTCCATTCTGAATACCTCTTTTATAGATGATTTACATTTTTATACCGGTGATTCTATTTCATTCATCTCTTCTAGTATTTTGATCATGATGAATTTTACAACTGATCAGTTTTCCTTTTTGATGGAGTTAGTGACACTGCTGGGAAAGAAGATGGGATAGGGTCTCAGGTGCTTTTCATGTTCACCATTCGTGTCAGGGATTGAGATGGAGCGGGACCTTTTATTCAAATATATAGATCTCTTTTATGGGATATGTGGACTGTATTCGCTGGTGCACTTTCAATCACACATCGATATTAACATTGGTTCTGAGGAGGAACACGAGCATCATTTTCAGATCATGTTGGGAAATTTTCAGGATCACCACCTGTATAAAAAGTTGTCCTAGTGATCTTTCTGGATCATGGAAGTGAAGTTTTTGGGGCATGTGATATCATAGTTGGCGGTTTTGGTGGACCTCGAGAAGATTAGTGTGGTTATGTCCTGGGAGAATCCAAAGAACGTGTTCAAGATCCGGAGTTTCCTCAGCCTTGCTGGTTACTATAGGCAGTTTGATTGGGATTTCTCTCAGCTTTCTTCTCCCATGACCACATTACCCCAAAAAGGGGTTATGTTTTTATGGGGCCCATATTTTTAGGAATCCTTCAAGGAACTAAAGTGGTGGTTGACTACCACCCCCATGCCAATTTCCCCTGAGGCTAGAAAGGGGCATGTGGTGTATTGGGAAACATTATGTATGGGTATTGGGTGTGTACTTATATAGGGTGTTCATGTGGTGGCATATGGTTCTCACCAACTCCATACACATGAAAAGAATTATCTGACCCATAACTTATAGTTAACAGTTGTTATGAATTCATTGAAGAATTTTCATCATTACCTCTTTGGGGAGAAGTTTTAGGCTATTGTTATCACAATATCATGGAATACATCTTCTCTCGTAAGGACCTCAATCTGAGGCAGCGTTGTTGGATAGAGTACTTGTAGGGGTTCCACATTGACATTGTCTATACCCCGGGAAAGGTTAATGTGGTGCCAAGTTCTTTGAGTATAAAAATACAAGTGCAAGACTTGGGGGAGTCTAGTGATGAGTATAATCTAGTGTGGCTCTTTTCTTAGATTCATGGGGATACCAAAGAGCATAGTGGACGTGGTTCTTGAGGAGAATTTAGTTAACTCTCTCTCTCTTGGAGTTGATTCAGAATGAACAGCCTAGTGATGAGATTTTTCAGTGATTGAGGTTGTTTATTAATGGTGGGGAGATTTCTTCTAATTGGTCATCATCTCCTAAGGGAATCTTGTGCTTCAAGGTCTGTTCAATAGTATCGTCATCTCGGGAGAATGTGGTGATGCATGATACCCACTAGTCTCAATGGTCTATCCATATGAGTTCCACCAAGTCGTCTTTTGACATGCGATGAAAGTTCTCGTGGCCATGTATGAGACAGGACATAACTAAATTCATGTCAAGATTATACACATGTCATCAGGTGAAACCAGAGCACCAAATGCCGTTCATTTTTCTATAGCCATTACCCATTCTTACATAGAAGTGGGATGAGGTCTCCATGGACATTATTGTTGGCTTAGCTTGTACACCTTAAGGTAAGAATCCCATTTGGGTGGTTATTGATCGTCTGACCAAACCAACTCACTTAATTACAATAAAATATACTGCTAAAGTGGGCGAGTTGGTCCATTTGTATCTCCAAAAGTTTATAAGGAGTCATGGTGTTCCATATGTATTTTCCTTAGAGGGATACCCCGTTTTCACTTCTAGATTTTGCGAAGGCCTTTAGAAGGCCTTAGGGTTGAAGATTAAGATGATCACAGTATGCTATCCTCAAATGGATGGTTATACATAGTGGGAGAATTAGATCCCAGAGGACATTCTCAGTGAAAGAGTTTCAGAATTTTGACGTTCATGGGATAGCCATTTGGGATTGGTTGAATTTCACTATAACAATAGTTACCAGTATTCAATTAGAATGGATCATTTTCAGGAACTCTATGGTCGTCCTTGTCGGTCATCCCTATGTTGGGATAAGGTGGATGAGACTTCACTATTGGGGTTGAGCCTTATACAGGAGACATCTAAGAACATAAAGTTGTTCAGGCAGTGCTTGTTGATAGCTCAGATTCTACATAAATCTTATGATTACTAGAGTCATCAATACCTAGAGTTTCTTGTCGGGGATAGGGTATTCTTGAAATTGTCCCCTCGTCTTGGCCATCGTCAATTGGGAAAGCAAGGGAAGCAGATGCCATGGTATGTCTGTCCTTTTCATATTACTGAGCATATTGGAAGGGTGTAATATAGGATGGATTTTCCTTCTTAGTTGACTTCCATTCATGACATCTTCCATGTATCCCAATTGAAAAATTACAACCTGGATCTGTCCCATGTGCTGAATTGGGAAGAACTGGAGATAGAACCCGATTTATTGGTGTTTGAGCAGACTGTGTGAATTATCAACTCCTTAGAAAAAAATTTATAGGGAAGAATATTTCTATAGTTTTATTCCTCTAGAATTAGGGGACTAATTATCACAAAACGTTATAGTGGAAGTCTTGGGTTGAATAGAAATTTCCCTTTCTTATATCTGATTAGGCTTCCAGAAGAATTTCTAAGGGAGGAAATTTTTTATGGTGGGGTGAATTGTCACATGCATGATTTATTTTAAAGATATTTTTCATTTAATTTATATTCTTGATTTGTTACAGGGGTTTCCCATATATATTTGGGGGAAATGGTTGGTTTTTATGATTTGGGCCCAATCGTGAGCCCATTTTAAGATTTGAAGACTAATTTTGTTTCTTTTATAACTTCCTTATTGGTTAACATTTTTCACCCTTTCTACTTATCACATGGCCTCCTCTGACATATTTAAACCATCTAATCCCTTTGGACCCCTTAGTAACTCATTATATTTTTGGATTTTGGTGATTTAGTTGGGCATTGATCCAACCCGTGAGCCTATTTCCGGCTTTAAAAAATTAATTATTTAATATCTCATTCATTTTTTAATTTTTATCAGTGATTCTACCTCCCAATCAAATCCAAAAACCATAGGCACACCCCCATTATCGATTTTACCTCTTTAGACCCCATTTTCATCGCGGATTAGGGTGAAATTTCTAAGGTTTTATCAAATAGTCCATATTTGAGTAGGTAATTTGTTTCATCCATAAATCATTCAATTTTCACTTTTCCCACCTTTCAGTCCCCAATTGACCTCCTCAACCTCAGTCTATCCTCCCTATCATTTTTGGATGCTTCGAGATTCAACTTTTGGTAGATTTGGATCGATTTCTTCAGGATCTCTCAAGTAACTAGGTTTCCTTCCTTCCTCCTCCCATTTGATTCGTGTTTCTTCCATTTGTTCTAGAAGTTCATATTTTCCAGAAAGTAGGGAATCGAACCTAGGGTTTGATATTTATTTTTATAGTCTAATAATATGGTTTTAGGATTGATTTAACACCCTTGTGGAGCAGCAGTGGTGCAGTTGAACTTTCACACAAGAATATGGTATTTTTGACACTTGTGGTAGGTTATTTCATGTGTAACCACCCTTGGATGATTTATCAATACTATATTTGTAATTTTTTTCATGTTTATTTTTCATATTCATTAGTGAGAAAACTATTTTTTGTTGTATTTCATTAAGTGAATGATTCTAAAATGGAATTTTGTGTAAAGAATGTTGTATTTCATGGATATCCCATGTTGGATCATTTGGGGATGTTTTATAATTCATAAAATTCTTTTATTAAAAAAATTAGTCTTGTAAATTATGTTTTGGTGAAATATGGGAACAAAAATGGTGTTAATAGTGGGGTTTTCAGTTGATTTTATGTGGAAATAATTGTTATATTTTGTGATACTATTTTATAGAAATTCTAAATGTTTTATTGAGAGATATAAATGGTTCAAAGATTGTGTAGCTATAGTTCTGAATGTTCTTGACTAGAACTAGTTATTTTATGTGCAATTGGATTTTGGTAACATGTGGAGTTCATTTGAACAGAAAGGGGGAAACCCTGGTATCTAGGTGGGTGAATGTGTACTAGTATGGTAGTGATTCGGAGTGATTTTTTCCCTATTTCACTTAGTAAATTGGATATGGAAAACACTAACAAAACTATATTGATGTTTTTTTGGGACCACTAGGATATGGGTATGCTCCCAACTAGTGGATTATTCCCGAGAATAGATATTAGTATGGTCACTTTACACCGAGATACAAGGTACATGGGGCCCGACACTAACTAGTGTGTAGGGGTGTTCCCGAGATTACTGCTCGTTGGATATTTTGTATTTATCATTATCTTAGGGTGTGTTTTTCTAAAAAAATCAGTAGCTTACATGTTTTTTTTAAATGTGTTCTCTCTTTGAAATTTCTCTTTGAAAATTATTTTCCATTAAAAGTTTAATTCTTTAGAATTTATTGCCACCATTTCTTATTTATCAAAAACATGCATTCCTTTAATTTTGTATTTCTTACTATATGGAATCCTTTGGGTGGTATCCTATTGGTTTTAGATGCACATCCTACTTAAAACCCTTGGTTGTAAGTATACTTGATCATGTTTGATGTAGGTAAATGTGAGGCCTTGGGTGGTGGCGGTTCGGGTTGCTAGTTTCTTCCCTTGGTACGGTGTTATGGAGACAACTTGTGGGTGATAACCCCTTGTCATGGGGTGCCCCTTGGTCTATTTGGAAGCTACTTTTATGTATATTTGGACCTCTTATGTCACGTTTAAACCTATGTGTTCAGTTGTGGATTTTATTTAAGGCATGTTTGGCATAAATTTTCAGATTTGGTTTATTAATTATTTTTTGTTGTTAAATGATTCTAAACTCTGGTAAATCATTCCCAGACTATAATACATGATACTCAAACAATTTTTCCACACCATGGGGATAGGAAACGCCATTTGGGCCTTTCCAGAGGCTGGGTTTGGTGCCTGGTTTAATGGTGACCAAATTTGTTTTGTGACACTATCCCACTTCCATTCTAGGATCCCAATAGGATTATTTAAACCTAAAGTAACCTAATTTTTATTTTCTACCTATAGAAATGGGACAGATAAACCTTTACATTTTATGAATTGTTATTATTTTAATTAATTTAATATTTTTTATAATTTAACTTCATGCAACACTTAATATATTTTCTTCTAAAATCACTAAGTATTGATTGCATTAAACAAAAAACCAAGTTAATCTTATTCCGTACACAACACTAATATTAGATTTCAGTACATGAAAAAATATTTTTGGATTTCATTACAAACATTATAGTGTAACTTTGATAGCTTGTGTTACACGCAAGGCTGAGTTTTACCGAACTCCAATATCCTAATAACATGATTATTAAAATATTATTATAGTAATCACTGATGTATTAGAGAGGAATTTATGAATAAAATTAATAAAATTTTAAAAATAAATTATGTACACATATATATAGAATTAATCCTTTGGTTTTCAATTATTATAAGTTATTGTAAGAACTATTTGAAAATAAAGAAATTATTTTTCTAAGAAAACTGTTTATCTATACACAATAAAAATTTTATCTCGATAATTTAATAAACCACTTTTGATTAATGATTTGAATAATTTTTTATATTATAAATTCAATAAATACTTTTGATAATCCTCCAATATATTTGATAGGTATAAGAAAAAGTTAAATATAATTCTATGAATAAAATGATGGGTTTTAAAAAAAGGTAATTTTACCACCTTTTAATGGTAAACACATTTTAAATATTATTTATGAATCTATTATAGATTTAATTTGAAAAAATAAAAAAATGTAAGAATCGAATTATATTTTACTTTGGTGCAATTTTTGGTATTTTTATGAGAAATTTCATTTTTTATAAATTGTGGAAAACACTGAATTTTAATTCAAAAAATCTTCCCCATATAAATTATTTATAAGGATAAATAATATTTTTCTATCGGTTTTAAATATTAATTAGTTATGTTTTATATAAAATAATAAAATTTAGGTCATTTTAATCAATTTCACTTTGAAATTGGATTTTAAACCTTTGAAAATTTTTGAAGATTTTTAATTTAAAAACAGACTTTGTCGTCCCATATGTGGGATTTATTTTTAATTAATTTATGCCCCTTATGTGATTAAAATTTGGAAAAATATATTACATATTCAGAATAATAATAATTTATAATGTATAATAATTTTAGCTTAGTATTTTACAAAAACATATTAGTGAAATTGATTAAAATTAATTACAACGATTAAAAAATATAATTTTCTTAACAAAGAACTAAACCTTAATCTTAAGGCCAAAAATGACTTGGAAAATTTTCCAATATATATTGTATATTTCTAAATCAACTCTTTACTACCTTTTATATAATATTTACCATTATTTGTGCAACAAGACATTAGAAAAACATGGGTGGAATTCCCTTTTGCAAAATTTATAAGAATGTCACTCCTCCTCCACTATAAAAAGGAATTAAACCCTCCCAAGTATTAACACATCTAAAGACCTTTTTCTTGCCCAAAATATTCTCAAATAATCCCCCAAAATCCCTCCCTTAATCTTATAATCCTACCTTTTTTCATTAATCCATCCAAGGAATCCATTTAGTGTAAACCAAGAGGAGTTACCCAAAAAACGGGAAACATCCTTCCTCATGATCCTCTTTTTTATTTTGATTCTCCCCCAAAAAAATTCTTATTATAACATTATTATATAATAACCTAGTTATATTAAATATACATATATGTTTTTCTTATAAGGGTTTAATCTATACATACACACACTTTCATCTCATGGGTAACAAACTTATCGTTCTTATGAATGGCGAACTACCGCCACATCAAAGGATGTTGTTCGTTTTTCCTTTAACACCTATCATGGTTGAGAATTATTTTATAAAAACTTCTTTTATATGATATATAATAAATTTATTATTTATTTTTACTTATTTAGTTATTATATAAAACATAACTTCATACTTTCCAGAAATCTGTGTGTACGCAATGTGGGAATAAGCTTCTAGGAAATGTATTGAATGGAACTAGGAGGTTTTTTAATTACATAAAGGTAGGTCATAAAATATGTGAATGTAAAAATGTGATTAATGGTATGTTTAGTTTAATGGAAGAGAATATAATTCCAACTAATGCACCACCCACACTGTAGTGTTTCAACTGTAAGGATTTTGGGAATTATTTGAATAAATGCCCAAATCCAATGGATAATATGAATGAAAAGCCACCACAACATTGGAGGAAAAAGGAAGAGGGAAATCCTATGAATTAACAATTGATAAATTGAATCAATATAATTAGTTCATACTTATCTTCCACCCAATAGTTTGTAATTTCATGTTTGATTTTGTATGAATAAGCCTAATAAAAATATTATGTTGCATACTTTAGTGAAGTTTCATGTGATTATCTCCCTTTACATGGATTTTTGAAAAATAAAGTAACATTTAATATTCTATTAGTGCAATTATAAACCAATTTTTCCAATAATAATGGTTTTTTGTATAAGATAATAACTTATTTAGGAATTAAGGGTGAATTATATTTTGGAAGGGTTATTGGGGTAACTATTTATGGAATAGTTTATGTTAAACTTTGGATGAGGTTTTAGAAATTAGAGTATTATCCTATCATATGAGGATTTTCTCCATAATTGATAACTTATACAAACCATTTTTTGCGATAAATACATATTGAATGACCTAAAATTCTATTAATTCTTTAGGAATGATAAATTCACATTCATTTCATGGAATAAGAGATAAAGTGGAAGTTGATCAAGGAAAAAAATCTGGTAAGGTTTTATTGACATCATGTAAGTATATCTTTTCTTAAATATTATTCAAATTTTGGAAAATATGGTCTTAAAATAAAAAATTTACAAGTTATCGTCATTTTTGATGATATTAATGACTTTTTTAGGCCTCTTTGGGTTATGACATTATAATTTTTAACCTTATCCTAACCATGTTCTCTATTAATCTCCATAGAAACTTGATAGTGAGATTTATATTCTATGTCCATGTTCTCACATTCCTCCTATGTTCTCCTATGTGTAAACCCAGTTATCTGTCACACTGGGTAAATGTTATGTTTCTTACATCTTTTTTTAAAAGTAAGTTTTACTATTCATTTTTACGATATGGGTTTCTATGAAAGAAACTTTCAAGCATTAAACTATTTATAACTGAGATAAATTTTGAGGGAAAAATTAATTTTATAGGGGGGTATAGTGTAACACCTAGCGATATTGTGAATTATTATTTTTTAATAAATTTAATCTTTTTTATATTTTTTACTTCACGCAAAACTAAATATAGTTTTTTATAAAATCACTAAGTTTGGATTGTGTTATATGTAACACCAAGTTAATATTGTTCGACACGCAACACGTATATTATCTTAGGGTATAAATAAAAATATTTTTGAATTGTATTACACATAATATTGAGTCCTTTTGATAGAATTATTTATATGAAATATCAAGTTTTATCTAACTAAAATATACTATAAACATGATTACTAAAATACTATTATTGCTACCACATATTTGCTGAAAATAACTTTATGAATAAGATTAACTAAATTTTGAAAATATGATTAAATAATTTATATAAAATGAAAACTTTGATTATTAATTATTAAAAGTGAATGTAATAATGATTTGAAAATAAATAGATTACTTTTCTAAGAAAATTATTTTTCTATTTGCAAACACAATTTTAACTCAATAAATTAAAAACAATTTTTGATTAATTATTTCAATAAATTTTATATATTATATATTAAATTATAATTTTTTATTTTCATCCAATATATTTTATAGGTATAAGATAAATATAAATCCAATTTTATGAATAAAATGATGTATTTTTCTAAAAGGTAATTTTACGGCCTTTTAATGTTGAACCCATTTTAAATCTGTTTTTTATTTAATTTTATAATTTTTATTTGAAAAAATATAATTAATTATTTAAAAATATTATAATTATGATTTAATCATTCTTATTAAATTATTATATAACACATACATTAATTCTGTCCATTTTTTTTAAATATGATAACTTCATATTTGGGCATGTGGACTATTGTATCCTCAAAGCGATGTGATTACATCACACTTTACATGGAAATTATTAAATAATGTTTTAGTGAAAATAAATGATATGTATTAAATAATAATTATAATTTTATTTCATAATATATATATAATTATATTTCATTTACTTCCATTCTTTCAATATGACAATAAAACGGAAATAGCATGCATCCGTGCATACAGCCTACCATCTACCTGAACAGTGTATTCCATTAGATATTTAAATATTTTATAGATTATTATAGATACATATATATATAATATATTATATTTATATCATTTTTACAATCTGTAAAAGTAAATTGTGATATAATTTAGAGGATCAATTATAACATGCAAAAACATATACGAAAAACAAAGCAGATATTACCCAAAATGTAACATTAACATGAAGTTGTTAGTAAACGGGTAATACAAATTCATAAAAAATTATTATATGTTATTATATATATTAATTTTTTTCTATGGGAGATCTATAATAAATTTATATTTATTATATCTTAGGTTTTAATGTCTATGAAAAAATTCAAGACTTAAGGCAACTATTTTTTCATCTCACTTTTATTTCTGTGAGACTTATGATTTATTCACAAATTTTTTTGTTGTGTGGTGTATATACTACCGATGAATGTATTATATGGTTATTATACCTGAATTTATAGGTATTTACATATCCCTTTTATGATCTTTATTTCACGGTCTTTATGGTTTCAATGTTTCTGAATCTGTAAAGTAATTTTGTTTTAATTTTCCTTCTTTGAGACACAAGCCATGTTATGCAACTATATTTTTCAATGAGGTGTTTATACTTCCTTTGACATTTTTTATTAGGAATATTATTCTATTAATGATATTTTAAGCTTAATGTAATGTTATTATTTCCATTTTATTGTGATTCAAATATACCCAAGTCGTAATGGTTTATTGCAATAATCTCATCATTTATCTAGGTTTTTTTATAATGCTTAAATTGGTGAAATATTATGATTCATATCTCAATAAATCTCACAAATTCTATACCCTTTGGTTATTCATGTTATATCCAATTAATGGTACAATTTTTCACCCTTTGGTACTAATGATAATTAATAAAAAAATTATAAAAATCCAACTATATTTATCCTTCTAGTCAAAAATATTTGTTCTTTAAAAACTATGTTTACTGAATATGTTTTCAAAAATGTTTTAATATTATCCTAAGATATATAAGGAACATTTTTACCCAATTATTACTTTTGAAAAAATATATTTAAAATGAATCTTTTTTTGGTTTTTTATCAGGTAAATTTTATAATCTTTTAAGGTGAAAAAAGAATATTCGGCATGTACCGAAATACCAGACATCATGACCATCATTTACTTGAGGCTTATATTGTATGTTAACAAGTTAATTTGTTTAAATAAATTTTTTTCACTAATATTTTGAAAATTATTTCTTTTTAAAATGGTTTTAAAATAAAATTGTTTTTCAAAATAAATATGTTTAAAAAGGGTTTTAAATAATTTTCATAGCTTCCTTTAAATGATTTAAAAAGGTTGTTTTTAGGTAAAATTATTTAAATTATCTATTTTTTATATTTTTCAAATTATTTTTAAAGAAAAAGGGTTTCAAAATATTTTCAAGATTCTTTATATTCTTTCAAGGTCATATTCAAGGAAAATGTTCTTTAAAATGTTTTATATATCAAAAATAGTTATAGAAACCATTAAGGATATTTTTTTAAAGAAATGTTTTAAACTATTTTTATGATTCCTTTATATTTTCTTCAAAGTGATTTCAAGGAAAAGTGTTTTGAAAATGTTGTATGTTTTAAAAAATTGATTTTCAAATAAAATTTATGTTCCAAATTGATCTTTCAAAATAATTATATATATAAGATGACATCCTTGGAAATAGTTTATGCTTTATAAGGGATATACCCCTAGGAGAACATTCATATTATTTCTATGAATGGTTTATGTTTTGATGGATTTATGTTTATGAAATCTCTTCAATGGGTTGTACCATGATAAATTCTTAGGAAACCCGCCTCCTTTTCAATTGTTATTCTTGTATAAAAGGATTATAAAACCTATCTATTTTCCATTTCTTATGATATGATTATAATTTTATAATACCCATTTAATTCCAGGGGTTATGATATGATGTCTATGAAACCCATATCTTTTAATGGGTCTTTATAAGATGAATTCTATATGGAACATGTATGTATGACTTCATTATGAGAAGGGTGGGACCAGTATCTCCCTCCAATGCATTGGGTAAAGATTTATATCTTATGAGATAATGACAAGAAATATGTCAATATGCTTGATCCATAATGGAAAATAGTCTTTTCCTAATCCATAATGGGAAATAGGTGTGTCTTGGTCCATTATGCGAAACAGGTGAGTCCTGATCCACTATGGGAAATAGGTGTGTCCTAATCCACTATATTGATGGTCCTGGTAGTTAACCATGACTCATGAAATTGTTTTCTACAAGTATGATGGTGAAACAATTATATAAAATTATCTTATGGTTTATGTTAGATTTTTGATGAATTATCAGCCTTATAATTAATCTCTCATGAACTGAAACTTTTTATGCCATGATTAATTTTTAATGATCTTTCATGTGTGGGGTATGATATTATAATGTCATGATAAAGTTATGATACACTTAGGCTCATGTTTAATCTTACATATCTCTCTTGTTTACCCCTACTGAACATCAGAACTCACCCCTTTCTTATGTTTCCTTCCCCCATGTTATGAACAAATGTTTTAAGTAAAAGTTATAAAGGGGAAGATCTTTGTTGAAAACCGTAAATATCATTAACCAAGTTAGAATATTTTTTTCCAAGTTTCCAAACACAATAAACTATTATGGTCCTCAGTCATGTATTTTTTTAATGTGTTGAATATTTATCTAAAATGATTTAATATTCATGTATACTGAGACTGGGTGGCTACAGTGAGTCACCAAGAAACAAAATTGGCACCACTCTATATCATGCCAACCAACAAAAACATTTTCTAAATATCCTATTATATATTCACGAAATATATATATAAATCTGAGGGGGAAGTGTGAAACATCCACAACACCTACTCACAAAACATGACTAGAACTATCATCCACATCTAGAAAATAATGGTGTTCTCTAATCCTTTAGAAAATATGTTTGTTGAATCTATTCAGGATATCTAGTCACATAGAACATAAAAGTTTATTTATACTAACCGACTCTCTATCGCATCCTGAGGAAGTGGTGGAGTCACCATCATAGAATAAAGATAATTTTAACCCCTCTCCTCCACTCAGTTCAGCTATAATGAATCCAAATACCCAGATTCCTCCTTCACTAAGTGATAATGGTACTTCCTTATAAAGTATTTTTCCACCATTTTTACCTTACCATCACTATAGACTATATCATATTCATGGACCTGTAGGAACTATAACTAATTCCACTATCCCAGGTTAAGATCACACTTATTGAATATTTACTTGAGAATCTGATGGTTTTTGGAAACAATAAAATGATTTCCTTGAAGGTATTCCCTCGCATATTTATAGTTAATACTACCACTACTTACTCAAAGTCATGGGTCATATAATTCGGCACATGTGGATTCAATAAATGTGATCCATAATAAATCACTACCTATCTCTGTATGAACTCACATCTGAGGTGAGTACCATAGGAATCAAAAAACCATACACACAACAACCTACTTTTGTAGTCTCAACATTGGACAATAGGTCAACCTCTACCTCAACTCCTTAAAGTATCTCTTTCATCACCCAGTCTAGGTAGACAGTTATCCCACCCATGTCAAGGTATAAAAATTTTCTTTTATACATTAACATTATTCCATGAACCACTTGTCGACCATGTGAAAACAATAAAACTACACACCATTAACACACTCTTGGGTGGTTCCAAAGAAAGAAAATCATTAATATTCATGAGATCCAAAAATAAACCATGATCAGAGAATTCAATCCCTAGAATTTGGACCTCTCATATCCAAAACTAAAAATTTGACATCTTAACGTGCATATGGTTCTCCCAGATTAATTCGATGACTATACTCAAATGTTATACATTCTTACCCTCTCATGTATAGTATATGATAATTCCATTAATGGTGAAAATAATGAATATTTTCATATATATATGGTAGAATCACAACATAATATCCTTGAACACAGTTTGGGAATTAGTCGCACTAAAAGTCATCATTATGAAATCATAGTGTGTGTAGAGACATTGTAATTTCATCTATAGTATATTATCTTTACAAACCCTCAAATGATGGTATCTAAACCTAAGATGAATCTTTGAAAACCAACTCTCTCCTTTCAACTTTTTGAAAATTTTATCAATCCTTTGAAAGGAGAACTTATTCTTGATCGTTACCTGATTTATGTGAATATGGTCAACAATGATTCTCACGCTCTTGACCGTAATTTTCACAAACAAAACCAGATCTTCCCATGTGGACACACTGGGTCTGATCAAACCGTTCTCCCAAAGGTCTTCCTACTGGACCCTTAGCACCCAGATCTCTATTAGGGATATCTTATGATCCACAAAATATATTGATGCAGTCTAAGGGTGCAAGTCTATGTAGAATTAAATATCACACCATGGAGTAATTCCCATTACATATTCAAAAAAATATCCATATAATCCTCAATTCCCATTAGAATCCAGATACCTAAATTTCCCACTACACCAAGGGCCAAACTCATTAACAGATGGGTGGTGGTTTTCCACTTCCTGCTCCTAATCCACACTTTCTCGGCCATAAGATCCCTCTCACCCATGAATGGTATTCTCTTTTCATATTAATGAAGTCATATAACTCTCTTGGGATGATATTATATCAGGTAATTCACTATAGACAACTAGTCCATATAAAAGATTACATCATAAGGTTTTATCAGGATGACCAAGAGGTCCCATGAGAAACTCTATCAGTAGAACTCCAACTCACACTTCTGATAGATGATAAATATAGAAGAATCAATACATTTAGTGACATCTATCCATAAATACTTAGATAAATACTCTACTAGAAGATATTTTTCTCATATAAGGGATATGGAGATAAAGGAATGAATCACACCTATGTCAGCTAATATTGTCGCTAAATTTGAAAAGACACAGATCGTACCTCAAATAATCTCATGATAAACCTAATAATATCCATATTTATCCTTCAACTAACCTCACCCACAACCACTTTCCTTAGGAGACTTGATTTTTACACTAGGTAGTGGTGGTTAAAGTATCTTATAGTGTCATCCTCTACCAGTATATCCTCCATCTAAATCTCCACCTTCTCCTATAATAGCATCACGTCTCTAGGGATTCCCTAGCCATTCCTAAGAGAGCCCTCATAATGATGGTTCATCTTCCTTGGAGGTCCATCAACTACCTTTCATCCTTCATCATCACATCAGGTCCTAAAATATTAGGCCAAGTGAACTCAACCATCAAAGTCATAACATTATCCCTCTTTGGGTGGAATGTATCCCCTAAACGAACCTTGTGTCACGGATCCATGTGTATGAGTCCTAGAAAAAGTGTTCCTCATGTTTAGACACCCTTATGCAAAACATTTCCTACATTATATAGAAAAATAAGCCTCATAATGACAAATGTTTTCTTCTAATACCTTTTCTCCCTCAGATAGTATGTTCTCTACCAGAAAACTCTCTCTAGTACTCCAATATAAGTGATAAGTCATAAATATACCATGCTAGCATAAATTTATCTGTGAAGTCCCTACTCAAACTTATGTTCTAGGATGTATCCATCCACCACCATATTGAGTGATTAAGATGTGGTTTTAGTACACCTAATGGTGTAATTATCCACTTAATTATCACATTATATTGCATAAGAATCTCATGGATCCATACATGGAGGAGCCTCGAACGAAAATACTCATCACAGAAAATATTCTGAAATTCTAACCGTGAGATTTTTGTTTCATGATGGCTCTGATTGATCATACCCCACTATAACTATATTGCTCCATGAATAAGACTGGTCATAAGAACAAAAATTTTATTTATCAATATCCAAACAAGACTGAAAAGTCGAACCACCAAATTGATCCAATCTCTCACTGCCCAAGGGTATATCACTCCATGAAACATAAAAGCTTCTCTATCATAGGAAAACATTTGATGTTGTGATACTTTATGTATCATCATCCAAAACATATTAAATCTCTTGGATACCCATCATGTCATTGATTATCCTTCTGGTCTATTAGAGGAGGATAGATTCACTCATCAATAGGTAGAACAACTACTCAGTGCCTACTTAGAGGAAACACCTCATGAATGGGTCCCTAAACTATGGCCTCATCATTAAAATGGTCTTCTTTATGATCTAGTATTTTTATCCAATATAGTTTTCATCATAGAGGCATCCTAAAAATTAATAAGACGTATCATGGTTAGAAGAGGATATTTGGGGAGTTGACTCGAGAAGGACATGAAATTCAGAAAACCCGGACCTATATGATGCACGTACCACTGGTTACCTATAATATATTCCTCAGTATTCAAAGTATATAAACTGGTATTCAAATTCCTAGTGTGTGTATATTTTGGACACTACATCCCTACTAGGTTCCTTAGAGTTAGAGGAAAACTTGAAAGATTTACACATTGTTTCCCTAAGTTCCCAAACCAATCTCAACAAAAATTCCAAATCCAAACACATACCCGGGGGAAATACCACCTCTGATACCACTCTATCATGACTCAACCAACTGGGGACTCTCTAGTCAGCGGTAAGCTAAGTGTGACACCCTAATACTGCCTCTAATATTCCAGAGGTTGGCAAATATCATGAGGTAGTAATATCACCAAAATGTGTGCCCATAGCATTATGTACATATAAACATGGACACAAGTAGTTTTACGCAATAGTGTAGAGATATAATAAATAACTATAACATCTATAGTGTACATAAGAAATGAAATACCCCTATAAAAATACATCAAAGTACAGTGAAATAATTTAAGGATACAAAATGGTGAAAAATAAATGCCATTCTAGAAATGTGGTCTCAAAATTTCAACAATTGGAAAGTGGGAAAATACTTAAGAGAGCTCATATCACAATCTCCAAGGATGACCAAAGAATAGTATCAACACCTCCAAGTAATACCATGCTCCACTAAAGACATTTTCTAACATCTTATCATTTTCATAATACACAACATGTGTAGGAAAATCCCATGGAAGGGTGAGTCTAAACATACCTATTAGGAATCCATAAAAACCAAGAAGGGGAAGTAATAACAATAAAAAATAGTCATATAATACCAAGATCAAGAGGGTAAAGAAACCCCAACATCAGATTTGTTAACAAGAAACCCATGAATAGAGATAAAGTGGATCTCGATCTCCACAACTAGCTAAGAAAAAATTCTATTTACAGCACCAATCATCACACCTCGTGAAAATATATCATGCACCAAATATAAAGAATATATAAGAACCACACCACACCAGTGTATAGCATAGTTGATGGAGCACCACTCCTATGGAGGACTCTCTCTCCACCTGAGATCAAGAAGGGGAGTCCACTTTGTTGATATAGGATCCATAACCACTCTAATATGGGGGAAGTTCTATTTATTCCTATGTAAAATATATGGGGGACCCACCAATGATAGAGAGATATAGGGGAGTACCAACCCTAGTAATGCTATAATGATCACACCCAATCACATTCATAGGCTAAGAATCACTGAGATAATCATACCACTAGAATTACCTCACATCATATCTTTGTTTTTTAATAAAAGGAAATCATTACATTCTAAATGTAGAAATACTCAAGTTAGACTACTTATATTACCAAATAAAAGTCTTGAAGAAAGATATAAACAAGGTATAAGTACCATAGAAAAAGTGCACGACATGTAAAAATGATCACAGGGTGTGTGACCTCGCTTGGATACCTGGGAATGTCCTCACTTCTACATGGATTTGGAAATCCATGTCACGCCACACTATATGTACATGGAGTATAAATTTTGTCTTGGTAGATAAGGTTAGTCCCTTATTCTCTTACCCATGCCAACTAACTATGGCCTATGTAACTGTACATTGTAACATGACCATTTATCTGAATGTACCAGTGTCCGTGTGGGGTACACCAAGAGATACCATCTTCAAATCACATGGTGTGTGGACATACCAAGTGACATGTGATATAAAATTTCACATGAAACCCTAGCCTCCATATTTATGGAGACTATACATCATTTGTTTGAGATTACATTCCATGTATGTCCTGATTTTATAGAAGCTCCAAATCCTTCATGCATCTTTTCCCATACCACATCTACCACCAATTAATCCATAAAATACATTAAGGATTTCTAATCTAGAGTTGACTAAGCCCGAAACATCTTTGGTGGTCATATTCCTACCACTCAAACAATGTGTGGATCATCCCCATCACACTGAACGGCCAAATCACCCCACCCATGTAAGGAAACCAATTATCCGGACTCTAATCCATGTCACTAACACCCTCATCCTACATCGTATCATGATTCATTAAAAATACTATAATATCCAACTCATTAATGCATCTGTTACTAATCTGGGCATTAGGTTTCACTTGAATTCATCCCAATAATTTTTAAGCGTCAACCCAATGAGATAAATTTGAATTATGAAAAAAAATTGGAAAAGAATAAGAATGAAGTGAAAAAAAAACTATTAGTTTGTGTGATCCCATCCAATGATTTCAGAATGTAGAATCTATTTTGAAATTTGGGGTACGAAAAAAAAATTGGTCACAAATTCCAAAAAAATAGGGCTCATGTAAAGATTATAAGTTGTATAAAATACAAATATCTATAATCCATGCTCATAAATTGAACAAATAGGGGTATATTTATTGATATAAAATTACTTACCTTAGTATTAGATCAGTTTTTGGTAAATAAAGAATTTAATTGAGATGGAGATGATGATCTCGGTGTGTTAATCATTCGTTTCATTCTTCTATTAAATCATTTTCCATCGATTCTCATTGTCGATCTACCAACATTAATGTTCTCATAATATCTAACCTCTAAATTTTATCTAAGGATTTTTTTTAAATATCTTATATATATATATATATGGTTAGATATTGGGTCACTAAATAAAATAATTTATTTATTTTACTTAACATTCTATCAACAGTTTACCTCAATTATAAACCAGATAGAGACCAACTTTATGTCTCTCCTAGGGTAAACCCCATATTCTGAAAATAAGTGAAATATTGAATTTTTCATTAGTTTTCATGATCAATGTGAAAACCATTTATTTAAAAAATATTCATGTGCATTCTTTAATATATATTGATATTTTTAATATATTAATTTTGGGATTCTTTAACAACTAAAAATAGAGAAGACTTTAAGGATATATATATATATATATAAATACTTTAAGTATTAAACTATAAAAACTGGTGTTATAATAGTACATCTCAAACTAGAATGGAATGGATTCAGAGACATTTATTTATAAATCAAAAAAAATTAAAAAAAATTAAAAAATATGGGTCTCATCCCATACAACACTGGTATTATAGTCCCCATTCAAAATCTTCTAGAAACTTATCAATTTCAGTAACCTCTATTTCTTGTTCAGAAATTAATATAGTGTTAAAATTCAGAATGTATTTAATGATATTCATTTCAACCTCCATGAAAACAACTTCTACTAACAATTGGTTGGTGATTTCAATTTTAGGTTTAAGGAGTGTATATTTTTATTCCAAAACATGGGCACTTAATTCAACCTCTTAATGTTCCATTTTTTGAAAAAAAATATATTATTTTTCAAATAATGAATTCTAGTTTCAAATGTTTTAAATATTGCATCATTTTAGTCCGGATTTTTTTTTTCAGTTGATCAAGTCTTTCAGATAACTATTTCATGTTCAAATTTACCTCATCAAATTAAATAATTCCAACTTTAATATGTTGAGATAATGTGTTTCCTTCTATGACCATCGTTTCTGACAATTATTTACTTAAGGACTCCAAATATGAAGTTTTTTAATTAATGATTTGGTTGTTATTCCTATATTCACAATCTATTTAATCCTAAAAAAATCACAATTTATTGTCACTATGATATAAAATAAACCCCTGTGAGTTTTTTCAAATAAAATTTATCATAATCATTTAATAAAATAATTAAATAATCAAAATAACTGGTATGGGAATTCCATGATTAGGGAATTAAATAATAATATAATTAAACCTATTCCATGTATCAAAAAATACATCTTTATCATTTTTAATGGATCAGGTTTCAAGGATTCCTGCAGAGAAAAATCATTGACACAGAAAGTTTTATCAAATAACATATTTTGTTATTGATATTTTTTTGTTTCAATTCTATTTATTTGTTGGTTGTATAGGCCTTCCCTAAAAATGTTTTCGAAAATTTTATGAAATTGTTATCATTGAAACCCTAGTAAAATTTAATTATTTATAACACTTAAAAACTATATGTATTATGGAAAGTAGGTATCCTACCAAAATAATGGTAAATACATGTGATCCAGAAAATAAAAAAAATAAAAAATAAGAATAATAAAGATTATGAAAGAGAATATATTAAATTTTCTTATAAGTAGATAGAGATAGAGAAAAATGAAGGAAATCATGGGGGAATAAAATAACATAGCAAAAAATTAAATTAAGTTAATTGTAAAAATATTACAATTCATGAATCAAAATTAACCAAGTATATATAAAATATGTGAGAAAAGAAGGTTAAGACTCTCAAATATCATTATGAGGTGACTTTTTCCTAGGAAATCTCTTAAGAACAAACATTTTAATGAATCTATCAATAAAAATATTATCCTTCAATGAGAAGAAATAACTCCAAAATTTTACAGCATAAACTAATTTAGTAAAAATAACCAGGGGAAAATATTACCTACTCTCCAATAATTGGAAATTGAAGTCTGAAAAATTTTATTCTCATGAATAATTTAAAACTAAAAAACAAGATGGAAATTTACAGTATGATAATCCCCTACAACATCACCATAGTTATTGTTCAATGTGAAAATTTAACAAATGTTCAATTGCCTCAATTTATTTAACATGAATTTTATCTGTCAATGATTCATTATAATTATAATAGAGGAAGCATAAAATGAAATTCTGAGAGGATCATAAACTTATTTATTTAAAGTGATGGAATAATAGGTTAAATAGATTTCAATTAATTTCAATAATATTATACAAAAAATAATTAATCTTGTTCAAGAGATATTAATTGAAAAATTTAGATAATACATCTAAAAACATGAATATAATAAGATAAGGGAGATAGTGGAATATTCTCTATCAATCTCATATTCTTCCATTATCTCTAACTCTTTTAACTCATGAGTTAAGAGTGTTCTCATATCTACTCACTTATGGATTTAGAATCTACTATCATCTCTTCAATATCATTTCTATAAAAAAATCTTTATATTTTTTCAAGGATATTATTAAGTTTTTCAGTAAAGTCACTACCACCCAAAACCACTTTATTTTTATGAAAGTCCCCTTAGAGAATTAATTTATAGACCTTGAGTCACTATCTTTGAAAATTTAGTAATTATATAAATTAAAATTCACCAACTTTCATGTGACCATTAAATTCTCCAACAATAAACATTTTTATCAACATTGACTTTTTAAAAAATATTATTTTATTTCCAGAAAATTAGAATCCATGTGTTTGAGGTTTCCAAAATACATTCATCTAGACTAGTACAAAATCTTGTGAAAACATAATCTTCCTCCACAAAATAACACTAAAATATATATAGAATTAAAAAATGAATTAATTTCCTAAAGCTCAAAACAATTTCATACTCTAGCATGGATCCAAAAAAATCTAATATTTTTTGTTTCTAAATACCAAAACTCTCATTTAATTAAAAAATTCTATGTTCAAATTCTTAAAACACATAAATAAAAAAAATAACTAAGGATTGACTTTCCTTCCTTCCTCTGATTGATTTTTCATCACCATTTCTTAATTATCCAAACTCGATGAAACTTCAAATTTTAAAACCTATATTGTGAGTTTTAGTAGTGATGGTTTATTCCGCATTAGAGAAAAATTAAACCACGAACCATGTGTGACATTTATTGTAACATCCCAAAAAAATTTAAAAAGTAATTAAGTATTTATTTAATAATTTGATTCTAAATTAAATCTAAATAAGAAAGTTCTTAATAAAAAAAATTTTAAAAAATTGTTTTGATTCAAAATATAAAATATTACTTTATTTTTCAGGAAATAGTATTTTTATATCATAATAAATTAATATATATTTTAATATATATAGAAATTTAATTATTTTTGTAAAAAAAATTATGATTTCTAATTAAAAAATATGTTCAAAATAATGATGTATTTTTAAGGAAATATATTTTTTATATATAATTTATAATTTGGATTAATAAAATTATTAATATTATAAGTAGAGTATTTTGTAAAATGAATAATATACTAAATCATGAAAATATTATAAAATTAAATTTATGAAAATAAGAATATAGTAAATAAATAAAAAATTGATGGTAATATATTTTTTTATGAATTTTTTGTAAAATATTTAATATTATTAATAAATAATAAAAGAATATGAGTATTATTAAGGTTGTTATATTTATTATTAAACTTGAATAAAAAATGGGTATCTGGATATTTTAATTTTCAATTTAAAATTTAATACTAAATTATTATATTATTAATATTAATTTTATATATATAATATCGTTAATTTTTTATGATAGTTGGGTATTAGATAAAAATGATTAAATGGGTTTTAAAATGAGGGGAGAATGTGTTTTGGAGGGGGGTCCACGGGGTGAAGGATTCTAGGGGAGATGGGATATAATCTAAATGGGGACCCAAGGGTTCGATTAGGGGTTGAGGTCGATGCATGGAGAATGGGTCTGGATGAGCAAGCAGTAGGGAATAATGGGGATCGAGTCATTAGGATGAACCAAATAAAATAAATGTTGCGGGATTTAAATTGAGGTCCATCTGGGATGGATTTCTCAACCTTGGGTGAGTGAGGACCAATAGACTTCAAAGGAGTTATGAAACAATTAGATTTCAATAGTGGTAATGGTGTGAGCCAATTCTTTGTCCCCTACAAGTTGATTTTATATCTCTACGAGGTATGTGTCTTTTTTTCAATAATTTTATAGAAATTGAATTAACAATGATTGATTTCATTTTTTTATTTTTTTTCCTTGATCATCATTTACACCATGGTAGTCACTTTGTTTTCCATTTTGTATTGTCGATTGATTAAAATGTACTTGTTGAGGTTATTTAAAGTGTGGTTTTTCTATTGTTTAGTACTAGTTTAGTTTCAATTTTCTTTGGATTAATATATTGTAGTAGAAGAATGAATATTCAAATGATATATTCAATGTCATTTATTTGTCTCAACTAATTTCTTAATCCTATCTATACTCAACCTGCAATGAAAACTTGTATCTCTCGCTATTTTGAAATAAGCAGACTCTCCTCTACAATTGAAGTGTTTTACGATTTTATGTAATTCAAGTAAGTTATTTTCTTCTTTTAAATTTTGTTTTAATTTTCTGATGTAATGGTTTAATTTTTATGGAAAATTTTATTTTATCAGAATTTTTTGTTCTATTTTTTTTAGAAAACCCTTATTAGGGGAAATTTTTCTTAAATAATTTTTTTCATCTAATATATTTGTATGAAAAATAGTTTTATCAAATCTATTTTAATTTTATATGGTTATTCTACATTTTTATGATTGTAATAGATTGATTTTATTTTTATCATTGTATGAATAATTTTTTGGAATTATAAGGGATAAATTTTATTAACTTATTTTTAGATTATGATTGTTAAATTTTCAAAATAGCAAGGGTGTTTATTTTTTAAAAAAGAAATTTTTATTTTTAAAATTATATTTCATTAGTTTTTCAATTTTTTAATGGAATTATTATCATAATTTTAAAATATATATTAATGTTTCAAAAAATATATTTTTTTAGACTCAAATAATTGCATTATGAAAATATTTCTATGTGATAATATTTTCAAACTACTTTAATTTTTAAAGTAGCTACTGCATTTAAAAACTATGTTTATCGCAATCGATCAAAATTATTTTTATTCATTAATTATTTTTTTAGGTTTTTAATATATGTATATATATAATACTTTCAAAATCAAAGATTGTATTTATCATGTTTATACATGTATATATATATTTATATATTTATACTCTATATTCTAAATTTTTATATCATACATGTATACATTAATTTTCAAATTCCATCTTATTCAAGCATATAAAAATGTATTATTTTCAAGTTTATAACTATTATTAAATAAATTAATTGTTATTATCTCTGTGGGTGAAAGCATGTGTTAATTTATTTACGAAACCAAAGGTTGATAATTACATAATGTAATGGAATCATGTCATCATTTTTGTCATTCATAATCATTATTATGGTCATATGTCAATAACTATTCAATATAATTCATACATAAATACATATAATTATATATATATATATACACACATAAGCATGTTCAAATGAATAAATTATACCTTTATGTATACTACTTTCAAAAAATTATTTTTATGAGTTATATGGATGAAAGTTTGAATATATAGATGTTAATTATTTTTATTAACAGTCCATACAAAGGCTGATTGAATTGAGTTTCATTTATAAAAAAACTAGAAAGTTATTTCCAATTAAAGTCCATATATTTTTACAAACATATTTATATATAAATAAATGTGTGTATGTGTATTCAATGCCTGGTCAATTTTAAAAAAAATCTCTAGTAAAAAATGTATGAAAATTTATAAGGAAATATTTAATTATTTTTATGAAAATTGGAAAGTAGACATTGTAAATATGATAGGGAGTGGGGAGTAAACCTATCCCTTAAGACAGTGGGTAGGCCTAGATAACTTTAAATGTTTCAATTGGCCTCGTGGTTTTGTTTTCAAAATATTTCTTAATGTTTTCCAAAAAAATCACTCACTTTTTTTAAATCCTTTTTGAA
The DNA here is from genome assembly GCA_963277665.1 of Viscum album. NCBI lineage: Eukaryota > Viridiplantae > Streptophyta > Magnoliopsida > Santalales > Viscaceae > Viscum > Viscum album. The sequence goes on from OY728120.1 coordinate 1,123,633,023, forward strand.
GTATAATTATTTTCAAAGTATTAAAATATTTTATAAATGCATTTTACCAAGTTATTTTTCACTGGCCCTTTTAGAAAACTCTTTACCATGAAATTAATGCTCACTCTATTTTTAAATATATTTTTCACAGGTTTTGTTGAATTTTTCAAGGAGTTTTCTTCACTTACAGAGTCAACACACATATAGAATAATATTAATTTTATTGTATTCATGTACAGATTTAATAAAATGTAATGTATTTTTCAAATTCAACAAAACCTAATGCATAAAAGGTCCTGGTGTGTGTAATGCTCTATGTATTTTATTTTCTCTTTTATAAATAAAGACAAAAAGGATTTAAATGTTTTGGACATGGAAGCACGGGTTCAGGGCTTTATATTTGGTATTAGAGTGATGTTCTATACCACTTTGGAGATTAAATATTGGTGGTAGAGAATATAAGTTTAGAAGTTCTAGTTTTTCTTAACTCTAAAGATGAAAATTCATAATTTTATAGTGTGTGATGAAAGTATTATGGGGTGAAATTATTTTAAGGTGGAAATAATGTAACACCCTAATAAAATTCAAATAATAATTGAGTATTTATTTAGTAATTTTTTTATAAATTAAAACTAACAAAGATTGTTTTTAATAAAAAAAATTAAATATATATATATATATTATTTTGATTTAAAATATAAAATATTACTTTATATTTCAAGAAATAATATTTTAATATAATAATAAACTAATATATTTTATATATATATAGATAATTTATTTTTATTTTTTAAAATTATATTTTTAAATAAAAATTATTTAAACAATTATAAAATAATTAAAAGGAAATATATTTTGATAAATATAAATATTTTTGAATTATAAATATGAATCTTAATTTTCGTTACTGAAAATATGAATATTATTAGTAGAGTTATTTTAAAATTAATAATATAACAATCATTAAAGTATTATAAAATTTAATTTATTATAATAAGAATATAGTAAAAAAATAAAATATCGAAGGTAATATATTTTTTATGAATTTGTTTATAAAATTTTGAAAATTATAAATAAATACTAAAATACTATGAGTATTATTTTATTTTTATTTTTATTATTCAACAACAATAAAAAAGTTTTATCTTAAGATTATAAGTTCAATTTTAAATTTAATAATAAATTATTATTTTATAATTATTAATTTTATTTATAAAAATGTGGTTTATAAATTGCTTTTTTTAATTATCAAAATTGTGTATTAAATAAAAAAAATTATGAAATGAATCAGAAAAAATGAGGAGAAAACGATTTTGGAGATGGGGTTCACGTGGTCAAGGTGTTTAGGGGAGAGGGGGAGTCGTGTAGATGGGGACCCGAGGGATCGATTAGTTGTTGAGGTTGATAAAGGGATAATGGGTCTATCCAATAAAGCATTAGGGGGTAATGGTGATTGATTCGTTGGGAGGAGATGAAACCAAGCATAGCCACAAGATCTAAACTATTCATCTTCCTAGATGGATGTCACGACCATGGGTGACTGAGGATCAACATAGAAAGAGGGATGAACTCGGTTAGGGTTCGACTACGGTAAATGTGTGGCTCGATTCTTTGTCTCCTACAAGTGGATTTTTGATCTCTGTAAGGTATGTGTCTTTTTTCAAAACCCTTTGTTGAACTATAATTAACAATGATTCATCTTGTCTTTTTTTTCTATGTTCATTGTTTTCTCTATGATCATCATTTTGTGGTTTGTAATTTTCTTGTCGGTCGATTTGGTTGTTTCTATTATGGGTGTTACAAATTGTGCTTTTTTATCAATATTTTCTACTGGTTCTATGTCTATTTTATTTTAATGAATATATTACAGAGAAAGTATAAATATTCAAATGATATATTCTATGTTAATTTTTTGTCTCAACTAATTTATTAGTCCTCTGTATACTCATCTTGTGGAGAAATATTGTTTTTGCGGCTATTTTAAAATCTCCCAGAATCTCCTTTGGTATACTGATATGTATTTAACCAATAATATAAGAATTTATATTTTTTCAAAGTGAATAACTTTTTTATAAAATCCTTATTTCAATATGAAAATGAAAATAGTAAAACCAATTCTCAGTCCGATGGGAGTGTGTTTGTGTGTAAATCCATAACAAAAGTGTTTTCTTATTTTATATAATTTAGGAGAGGAATATTATTTATTATAATTATTTTTTATTATTCCTGTTTAAGGGTTTAATTTTTCCTTAAAAGTATGTTTGAACAGAGTTTGTTTGTTTTATTTTAATAGAAAACCCTCAGTAGGGGTAATTTTGTTCAATTAATTTTATGAATCTAATATTTTTATACGCAAAAAGTTTCATCCCTTATGTTTGAATTTTATAAGGGTATTCAAATAGTTTTTTTGACTGTATGATATTTTTTTCCCTTCTATAAACATATGAATAATTTTATGGATTATTAAGGTATCTATTTTATAAAATTATTTTAAATTATCATTATTGAATTTTCAAATTTTCAATGGAGTTTATTTTTTTATAAAGTGATATGTATCAAGGAGTGAGAGAGAGAGAGAGACAATGAAATAATTCAGTTATATTCATTCAAAACAAGGTACATGAATTTTAGGTAATTTCATGAGATGTATAATATGGGGGAAGAAAAAGAATTAAAATAATGAAGTGAGAAAGAGACTCATGGGGGCGCTTCTCCTAGAGGTCATGGCTTAACCCACCATGAAAGCTTCCACTGGAAGTAAAATCTAAAAACTAGTATATACCCTCTACTTTCTACCCCAAACCCTTAAAAGGAAATATTATATATCCTTCTAATATATGGAACCTACCAAAAATTTTTCTTATAATAGCTAGAACTACCTAACAATTTAATAGCTAGTTAACCAATTGATAGCAGTTGGAACCACTAACAACTTAACAACTGGCTAACCACTTGAAAAATATCCCCTAAAACATATTCTTGACAACTATCAAAGAATTTACAACACTATCCCAAGTAGATACCAACCAGACCTCTACATCAGGTAACCTCATCCCGGTTCATATCATTTCCCTTTCCTTGAAAAACAACCTTTTCTGCAAGGTGAAGAAATAAATCCCACTTATCTTCTAGCACAGCAGTACCTAGCCCCAATAACAGCCCCTCCATTCGGCATTCATATCATTAACAACATCTTTAAAAATCACCATGCCATTAAAGTGTAAATATTTCTGAACTTCTGGTGTAGTTTCCACTATTTTATAAATTGATTCAATCATCTCTACCTCTGGAATAAGATTTTTGATTTTTTGTACAGTGAGGTAATTGTGCAATCTATGGATCTTGGTACAGAACTATTTCATGCACATTTCCTTAATTCCATACCAGGTAAGATAATTTAAGGGATCCCATTATCCATTCTTGGAAACAATATTAACTTCTCCCATAATTTCGGTTCTAGGAATGCAATGAAATTCCTTCTGGTGTGGAGGTTCTTCACTCACAATGTCTTCCCTTTGGACCCTAGCCTTCGTCTTCTCAACATCTACCCACCAAATTCTATGTTATAATTTGTCACTAACATTTCATTGCATGCATTTCTTTGCTTTATAAAATGGCATCATAGATTCATTATCATGATTTGATGGTTTATATGTATTGGGTTGATACAAGGAAGGAACAAGAGGCTTTAACATCTTCTTCCAAATAAACTCGTCGCCCCAAAAAATTAAGAACTCCAATGTAACATCTTGAAAATATATCTTTTACTTATTTTTTAAGAAAGTTTTAAATAACACTATATCAACCTCTATATCTCCCTTAAGAAATTTTTTATTTATCTTTTTTAGTAACCTGTTCAACTCGTTCATCCTTGCATTCTACATTTTCCATCATCACCAATGACACCTCCTACTGACCCAATTGGCATAGTGGTAATATTAAATCAGGAATGACCAAAATTCCTTGTAAAGAACTATCATTAGTGGTAAAAGAACCCAATTGAGTCTACAATATCCACTATTTCACAAATTTCATAGCTTCATTAGAATTTTCTATCTCCTTAAGCCTTTTCAGATGGATACCATGCTTCTCTTCCCATTCTATCTCATACATTTTCTAGTCAGACCGTTCCAAAAAGATTCCATGCTTATTCTTTTTGCTTCAATTCCTCTCCATGTTCACATGCTTCAAATGCACCCAAAACGAACCAAAAAATTTACATCAGCACCTACTCTGAGATGGGACACACCTCATCTCATTCTGTGACTGGAAATACACAATCATCTACTTCAATATCTTCACACTGATCTCCACCTCAAATATCCATTTTGGTGCTTCCACCTCCATCATCATCAATAACTAACTTCATGCTTGCTAACCTCTTGGAAAAAAGTCTCTTCTTGTGATAACTCCAACTATTCCATAAATATCTAGCATGTAGTCATTCAGATCGCATGCTTGTGGCCCTCCAGTCACTCACTCGGCTCTAGAGAGATCACCATATCAAACATATCTTATTTCCACATTAGCCTACAATATTCACGCACATGTTTTTTAGTAAATAACTCTATAAGTTCCTATACTCTTGGTGGTGTATTCTTAAATTCCACATGTAGAAACTTTACAGGATTAGTATCTACCATTTTCTCCCTCACACATGACATTGATCTGGCTTTCATCTAAAATAAGAAATAATTAGTCTAATCCTGAGTAGTTGTAGGCTCTTATTATTTTGATGGTTCACATTCAAATATTCCAATTAATATTCCTTTGAATAGAGTCCAGGTTAGACCACTCTTAATAGATTCCAATAAGAAATTCCAAACCCATTCCATTTCTTACATATATAACTCTGCCATAGGTACCTCCATTTCTCCTGGAATTTTGTGGAGAGAAAAATAACACTTATATTTTTTGATCCAATTATTACGATAATTTCTGAAGAAAATCAGAATCATCTCTTTCCCCAAGACCTCATACTAACTTTTTATCAATTTAGCAAGTGATATCCGAATATCAATAATATTTTCAATCTTTTTCTCCAAGATTCTTGTCTCCTAACACTATATTATTCCTATACTACATGAGAAAATCATTGTGTTGTTTTTGGTGTGACCACTCTTTTCATTCTAAAACCTCTGAAAATGTAACAGTGCCTCGTCCTCCCTTTATAAGTCAAACTCCGCCAGTGGCATTGGTCTCAAATGTGCCTATCCAAAATCCTCTCTCTTCAAGTCTCTCTCTAAAAAAATATCTCAATGAAAGCACTAATTGATGTGTATCCCGGAGCAAGAGAGATATAGAGGGAAAGAACAATGAAATTCTATTATATTCATCCAAAACAATTTATAGGAATTTTAGAAAATAACAGTAGATGTAGTAGATGGGGAATGAAAAATAATTATAAGAATAAAGGGAGAAAGTTTCTCCTGGAGGAACTGCTTCAGGAGTTTGGGTCCTAACCCACCATGAAATCTTCCACTAGAATTCAAATCCATAAACTAGTCCTTCCCATCTTCTGTACTCCCCCAAACTCTTTTTAAGGAATGATTCTTTATCCTTGTAATAGCTGGAGGCTTCCATAAAGTTACCTGATAATAGCTAAAATCACATAACTATTTCGATGATGACTAACTAATTGATATTAGTTAGAATTACTAACTACTTAACAGCTAGATCACAAATTCACAACTAGATCTTACTACATCTGCTATCCCACTATCCCAAAATTTACAACACTTTCCCTAGTAGATACCAACTAGACCTCTACACAGGAGCACCTCATTCTAGTTCCTATCATAAAGAAAAAATTTATTTTTAAAATTATATCCCATTAAAGTTTTAATTTTGTAAGGGAAGTATTATAATTATTTTAAAATCTATATTAATGTTCTAAAAAATCTATTTTTTAGACTCAAATAGTTTCTTTATAAAAATATTTCTACGTGAGAATATTTTTATACCACTTCAATGTTTAAATTAAATACCATATTTAAAAACTTTTCTTACCACAATCAATTTATAATATTTTTATTAATTAAATATTTTTTGTGACCTTAATATATGTATATATATAATAATTTCAAAATCCAATATCATATTAATCAATTGTATACATGTGTGTGTGTATATACATATATATACATTTCTACTCTATATTCTAAATTTTTATTTCATATATGTATACAATAATTTTTAAATTTCAACTTATTTGAGCATATATACATGTTTTATTTTTTATGCTTATAACTATTCTTAAATAAATTAATTATAGTTATTTATGTGGGTAAAAACATGTATTAATTTATTTAAGAAAATAAAGGTGAATAATTCCATAATGTAATGGAATTATGTCATCATTTTTGTCATTCATAATCAGGATTATGGCTATGCCTCAAGGATTATTCAAGATAATTCATACATAAATATTTGTATTTGTCTGTATATATATATATATATATATTTGTAAACATAAGAATGTTCAAATAAATTAATTATACGTTTAAGGGTACTAATTTCAATAATTGATTTTCCTCAGTTTTATGAATGAAAGTGTGAATACATGGATGTTGATTATATTAACATTAAATGAAAAGGATAATTGAAATGAGTTTTGGTTGTTATAAAACTCTCTAGTTAATTCCAATTAAATTTCATATATTTATATATACATATTTATATATATATATATAAAGTGTGTATTTGTATTCAATGCATGATCATATTTGAAAGCAAAAAATCTCCAGTGGAAAGGTATATAAATATGTAAGGAAAGATTTAATTTTTTTATTAAAATTGTCACTTAGACATTGTAAACATGATAGGGAGTGGGTATCAAACTCATCCCTCAAGAATTTGGGTAAGTCCAAACATCCTAAAATATTTCAAAGAGCCTCATGGTTTTGTTTTCAAAATCATACTTAATGTATTCCAATAAAAAATATAGGATTATTTTTAAATAATTTTCAAAGTATATTTATTTTCAATGAATTATAATATTTTATAAATTTATTTTACAATTTTGTTTTTCACTAGACTTTTTCTAAAACTATTTAATGGGAAATTAATTCTCACCATATGTTTAAATTTATTTTTCATAGATTTAGTATAATTTTTCTTAAGGAATTCCCTTATCTAATAGATTTAATACACACTTAGAAGTTTAGTTATTTTATTTTATTTTTAAAAAAAATTGATAAAATGTCATGTATCTTCATAATTCTAAAAAACCTAGATTGGAAAAGGTTATGGTATATATAATGCTCTTTTTATTTTATTTTTTCTTCTATAAAAAAATACACCTTGTTGTTATGTGTTGAACCTAGAAGCATGGGTTCAGGGATTTACATGAATCAATTATAAAATTTTGTAGTTGGGGAAGATGATAACACAATCTTATTTGATGAACTTACCTTGGATCATCTAGGTTTCTGATATAAATAGATCCAACAACCCTAAACATGTTTGGTACCCCTTCAATCGTCAATGTTGACTCAGAAATTGTCCACTTTAAGTCATCAGGCCAGCATCTACTCCCTCGTACTCAACACATTCAATATTATAGAAGAAGAAAATTCCTTATTCCTCTCAATACATCAACAAATATCATTTTCCAACTCACATTAGGTTCATTAAAAGTTGTTTTTATTCTTCCTCGATTGGTTGGTCTCTACCTGGTCATAAATTTTAAGAAAAAATCTTTCTTAACCTTCGTCTTCTAAGATTATTCAATACATGAAAGTGGTTCCTCAAAATAGAGTTTTGTTCTTCAATTGTTCAGTACTTGAATGATATTTCTTTGTCTTTTATTTTTTTCTTTATATCACATTCTTTAGCTTCTCTAAGAAACTTTAATCATGTTTTATTTTTTTGTTAGCCAATTTTTCTCATCTCATATTGAGATTTTGGTCATCTTATCCTTTTGGATCTTAGTCACTCTAGATCACGATTCATCTAAACTCTAGCGATCTTCCCATAGATTAAATGGTATGGCCTTAATCCTTTTCAAACTTCCCTACTAGTCCACAATTTTGGCTCGATCCCCCTACTATTTACATCTATGTGGGATACTAATTCTATGGCTAAAACCCATATGTTTAAATTTTTCTTTGTTAATAATCTTTATTTGGATATGTGGGTATCACCCTAACTAGGTTACATGAGTGAACCTTTTTAATTTACCAATTCAGTTTTGGGAAATTTTGCAAAATCAAATTTGAAAATATGTAGGAAAATTTCTTCATAAGGATCCTCTAGTAAAATGTACATGTGAACATGCACTATAAAAAATATAAGGAAATAAAAATAAATGTATAAATAAATTAAATATGAATTAAAATTTTAGAATATTTTAATATTTTAAAAGAATAAATTGAAAATTAAAATAGAATATATTTATTAAAAATAAGTATAAACAAAGAAAAGAAAAGAAAAAATTAAATAAAAATGAAGAATAAATAAGAACTAAAAATTAAAAATTTAATACTAAATTCATATGAAATAAAATAAAATATTTACAGAAAGAGAAAATGAAAAAAATTAACATAAAAAAATTAACATGGTTTCCAATAAATTTCTAGTTTTCTATAATTAACTAGAAACCCATAACTAACCATAAAAATATATAAATAAGAAATAAATATGTAGAAGAAAAAAAACGATGTGTAAAAACACAACGAATAAAGGCCACATAAATTGACCTCTATTTCCTATTTTATTCTTATGGGTAGTACAAAAATGATGTAATCCATTAGTAAGAAATTTCTTTTTCTTTATTATTTCTTCTTATCTCTACCATTTTGTGGAAACATTATTCCTTTACTTCAATAAATCGATTCAACATTGGTTTTTACTATTGGGGTATTCACATTCAATATATTTAGATAATAAAGAATAGTGACCAAATAGATCCTTCATATTAGAATATAAAATCCCTCAACCCTCACCCACACATTACTTCAACAATAATCATTCTTAAATTATATTATAGGTTGGAATGTTATTTTAGTTTTTTAATTTTGATTCCTAAAAAGGTATTTCTTGGATACTAGATCCTAACAAGTGTTATATATAAATGTAAGGTGCAAAATAGAGTTTTATTTTCTAAGGAGGATATTTTTTATCAAAATAATACCTCTGTCATTTTCCAAAAAAATCATAAACTATAAAATATTTGAAAAAGATGAAAATATAAAGTTTTAGATATAACAACACCCTCAAGACTCTCAATAAAAATAAAAATGTAAATAAAATTATAAAAAGGTTTATAAACCTCTCAGTTTTCGAAAGATATAAATTTATATAGTACAAGTCCACATGGGCTTCATGTTTTATCAAAATAAAATTATAAATCAAGAAACAAAATCCATTTTAGAAATCATTCAAATCCTTATACATTCACACAAAAAAGTCCATCCAAAAATACCAACATTTTTTGAATTTTTCTAGAGTAATAAATTCATCCTAATTTTTTCAGATGACTCTCAAAAATCAAAAATAGAAGAAAAAAATTGTCATAATAGATTTCTTCCAAATCTTATAAAATTATATTTAAATAACTATAATTAATGTTCAAAATGATTAAAAATAATATGGAATGCTGAATTAAAATTAAGGATATATAGAATACAGGCTTATTTTTTACAACGGAAACCTTGAATTTAGATTTTAGCTTCTTCCATTAAAACCTTATAAATAGAAAAATCAACATTTATTTTGTGTAAAAATATAGAAAAAAATTATGAAATAAAATAAAAATGGAAATATATTTTGTAAAACCACCCAAGAAGTCCTGGGTTTTTACTGCCCCTAGTCTGGAATTTTCTTCACATTATAATCAATCTAATGGAGGACGGTTTTAATTGTCCAGAACCTCCAAAAAATAAGTTTCCCTGGTGGTTTTTTAGTTTTTACTACATGTAGAAGACCTTGGGATAGATTTCATCATATTCACATTCTATGCATTGTGGTTCCTATAAAGTTTTTGAGACATGAAAAAATAGGGCACTTCCCCACTTATACATATTTAGGAATGGTTTCCACTGGTTTCCAAAATATCATACCAAGATGTGGTTTATCCTCTCTTTAATAGAGAAATATTATTTCCTCTATGTAAAACAGCTTGGTACCATATTTTACAACTTAACTAGTTTAAAACCCAAATTACTCCACTTTCTATTCTTATTAGGACATTATTATTGGGAATTATTATTTATCATCTGACTCCTCGAAGATTATAGCATATTATATAAAATTATTATAATGGATATTATTTTTTAATTTAATATCAATGAACATTGAATAAAATAAATGAACAAAAAATGCATTACCTATATAAATTTCATCATCAAGCTTATTTTCCCAAAGCACAGCTCCTGGGAATCCATCATCTAGAACTAGAGTTTCCAATGGATATTGCATCTTATCTTCATACAATTTTAACTCTAAAGAAAGGAAATATTCATCTATATGGCTCACCAAAGATACTGATTTCTCATTATACAAGTTTCACAGGTCAAATGGAATTTGATTTTCTATAAAATTATATCAATAATTTTCCATATATTTTTATTATACAACACTCAAATAAATCGTAAATTAATGATTAATTATCTTTTTTGACATTGAAATATAAAAATATATAATTCATTCATAAAATCACTATCATAAGGTTCTTTAATTGAAAAAGTCGGTGGGGCAAGGTTGTATTTTTCTTAAGCCTCTTTTTTTAATTCCTTAAAGATTTTGGAAAGAATTCCAATTTTATTACTAACTTTTTTTATGTATTTTAAAAAAAATTAATCTCAATTCCATAAATATTTTTCCTTATCAAACTTATACACTTGTAGATTAAAGGGAAAAAATAAGAATAATCATTGTGACAATCCATATTAGACCTAATTTTTTATTTTGGTTCTTAAAAGTAATTTTAATGTTTTTTGAAAAAATATTGTGTGCGAGTGATATTACCCCTTGAAAAATGTTCCAAATTTATCATGGACTTTTTTTATGGAACCTAATTTATTAAATTTATTTTTTCACATAATCATGAAATATAGGTCAAGACCTTTGATTGATCTCTCAAGGAGGACACTCGCAAATATTTATTCTATTATCATTATTTATAAACTAAAATATATTGTACAAGAAAATAAATAATATGTAAAAATGGGTTTGTAAAATGCAATATATATATATAAGTGAATAAAAATGTGAAACTCAGAGAAGAATACATAATAGAATAAATTTAGTTAGAATTTGTAATATGTTTTCCTGGGGACTTCATAGTGATGTTACCATTATTCATAAAATGATTTGATTCTCATTATTATACTCAATTCAAAGATCAAGATATATTACTTTACACCCTACTATTTAATTGGTGATTTACCAACATCGATACCTATTCATGTAGGATAATATATCTCACAACTTTACTATAATTATACTCCATTGTATAAATTATTATAATGATAAATGGGATTAAAATAATTAAACTTGAAAAAGAATACAATATAAATGAAAGTAGAGAGGTTTCACATTCAATAAATTTAAATGATACAAATTTCATAAAATTAAATAATGAGGATCTAATAAAGTGGAACAAAATTCAGTGCAGAACTTCATACCTTAATTAGAATAATGGGGGTTAGTTATTCAAAACCATGAAGATAATAAGGATACAATAGAAAAACATGAAAGATAAAATAATAAAAGATAGAGGAAAAGAAAATATTATACACTTAATTGTAGAAACTATTAAAAATTTAAATATTAGAAAATAAATTATAGTTAAGAAAAAATCTGATCTCATGATTGAGAGGTGAGAGTTTCACAATATAGGGAAAATTATAAAAACAGGCATCATCCGGCCATAGAAAGATTCATTGAGTTTCATGGGGAAGCTTCCTCATGAACATTATATAGATAATAAAAATATTATAGGTGGATTCTATAGTTGAAATAAATAATATCTTCAGTAGGGGTATGGGATGTAACTATCACAAATACAATGTCTTCCAAATCATTTTTCACGGGATGGTAGTAATCAATATTATTACTTAAAATCCTCTAATGGCATTTGATATTTTTTTATATTTAATATAAATTCACATTATTGATAGATAATAGTGAAATATCTTAATATAATATATCCTTGAATTTTTTCACACCATATTACACATCATTATATCCTCCACCCATAGTAAAACATCCTTCTTCCCAATGTGGGAACCACTAAGTTTCTAGAATCACTAAATCTCACCTAATATTATTCAAAGAATGGATGAAAATACAATATAATTCACTTATTTTTCTTAAAATAATATAATGTTTAGTGGATTTAAATATGTAGTGATCCCCTTTAGGCATTATCATTCCATTCTTTCTTAAAGTGTACGTTCCTAAGAAAATAGAATTTGATCTTCTGTGACTAGGGTATTCACCATTATGCATCTCTATGAAGGTGTATAATGGGTCTTATCTGTTTTTAAATTATAATTTTTCTTTTCCACTTCATCAACTTAATTTTACATATAAATGGTGGTATTATAACGTCTAATATAAAACTTATCTCTTTGTAATGTTTATTCCACATCAGCTATATTCTATAGGTTATATCATGATACTTAATTAACTTCTAAAAAAATACTTCCAAAAATCATAATTCAATATTAAAAAATCAAAAATTAATGTATGTACATTATAATTAATATTATATTAATAATAAATTCACTAAAATCATAAAATATACAATTTTCATGAAAAGATAATTTTTTCCAAAATACCTAAAATGGGATAATTTCCATTAAAATAATAAAATGGTGGGGATTACATAATTGAATTAAAAACTAAAAATAATATAACTTTCAACTAAAAAAATCAACTATAATATTTAATCATGATTATAGGATAAAATATCAAGGATAGAATCAGTATAGAGATAAAGCTCAGGGGAGTTGGGGGACATGACCTTAAGGTCATAGACTAGGTTTAGCGTAGATATGTATTATGGAGAATGAATTTGTTACTATTATTATTGTGTATTTGGATATCATATGTTTCATACTATATTTTTTCAAACCTGGATAGTATATTTCTAGATACCATTTAATCTAATTCATTTATTTCTACTTTCTAATGTTTGATTCTAGATAGGATTTTGAGATACTTCTTGGATTACTGATTGTGGATAATCCATTGGGGATGGGAGAGGATATTATTAAGATATTTCTAAACAATTAAACAATATTTATAAATCTCTATGATTTTTTTCTCTCTATATATGATGGTTTTTAACATGATTATATGGATATATTGGATGAAACGTTTCAAAAATTTAATTGATCGTTACTAGAGACAAGTAACTTTCTTCCCTTCTCATGATGAATCTTATATTATTTTGGGGAGTGGGATTATCATGATAGTTGGTAAATAATTAATATAGTTAATATAGGGTGATCACAACTTAGATAGTGTGTTTGGTCCTTTGATCATCCATGGGTTCTATCTGAACAATTTTCCTCATATTATGTACCAATATAAAAACATGTTTCTTGAGTATTGTTTAGGATTTTTTTCAGTGAGAGAAGTGTATTTCATGATATAATTGGTATTAGGTACCAAAATCATCTCTATGATCACTTATTGTATGGATATAGATGAATATAAAGAAATCAAATTTGAGTATAAATATCATCAATCTAATTGAATCATTATACAAGGTGTATCACATTGGGGTTTCCTAGGGATTTTTGTCCATAAAGGCTAATAGGATCTTGAAATTATATGTCGTTTACCCAAGGATAAACCAAGAATTGGTATTTTCCAATTTAATAATGATTTTTTTACCATATTATATGGGACCAATGTTTTTATAAAATTTATCTTTGGTTAATACATCACCAACTTATCAAATGATCTAGGGATATATTGAAAGTAGATTTTTGAGTGAGATGTGGTCATTTTGGGTTTTTTTGTTCTGAATTTCTGGTTAATTAATTATCCATACAATTTCATCAATTTCATGAATTTTATATTACACTCTTATATGGACATGTATGTGATCATATTTACTGATGATATATATATAATTATAATATTATATGGAGTATAGAGACTATTTAAAGATTTACATGGAGAATTTGAGAGCTCGTAGAAATTATCATAAAATGCTCAAATGAATTTTTTTTATATACTAATTAATGTTCCCATCCATATTATCATCATGTATGGAAAATTTATGGATATTTAAAAGGATTCGTAAGTGGTTTGATCAGAAATATAGAGGAATATTTTTGAAATTCGGTTTTCTCTAGACTTTTGTGAAATTATAATTGATTTGTTAATTTTTTATCTCACTTATTCATACTAATTAATATAGTGACTATGAAGGGTCAAATATAAATTTTAAGTATATATGTATGGTATCATTATAAGATCTCATGAGGATATTGAACTATGGGATTATTCTCATTTCAATATTCCTAGAAAATCAGTACGAAGTCTATTATAAAATGTATGATGTATTCCTATCATGAGATTTATTGTAAAAGTAATGGGTTGTGGAATAGAATTCTAATTAACCTAAAAAAATATGTATAATATGTACGACCCTGATATTGATCTAGAAAAGTCAGTTCATTCACTCCAGGGTTGGAAGCATTATTTTTTTAGTGATATGTTTTTTTAAAAATAATGGGGTTGAATCCACTTCTATTAAAGAAAGAAATCCCAATTTTTAACTGGGTTGAGAGGTAAATCTTACATGAATTGGGGTCCTAGAGTTCCATTATCCATTTAATATTATTTTTCTTGATGTATCATCACCTTGATGTCCGAAAATCCTTAAGGTATCATGCATCATGCTAGAGAACAAGTAAACTCCATGCCTCCCCCCTACCATAGCAATTTCACCCATGATATTTCTCAAAGAAATTATATCAACCAATATGTTGAGTTACTACTTCCTTATAGTCCAATACACTATGGAAATTCACCCCTCCATCACACATTAACATGTGGGGGAGAACCTAACGATTGGTTTTATCACACCCATATCTCTTTTGCGCTTTTTACTCGGTAATTCTAGGGTGTCCCACTGCTTGACCATAAACTTGATGATCCACCTAATTTATAATATATCACACTATCAAGGTATCCATGTGGAAGGTCACCAATCCATTAGTCATTGGTATGAGTAAATTGTGGGTGCTAGCACACCCATCCCTCTTGCGAGTCTACCCACCTAGTGGAACCAACATGTCATGATGTTGTACTACCTACTAAATGTGTCGAGTCTTCTAACTAGTCCATTAATTTCACAAAAAAAACCCTTCAATTGATATCCCGTAAATGCTATTTATAAATCCTAGAGTCCCAATGGCCCGAAGACCAGATAAAGGACCCAAACTCCCACCAATAAATAGTAAATGTGACTCTTGTAGTTCTACTATAGTATTGATGAAGTAACTCATTTCCATCAATGATTTAAAAGGGAATTACATCATTTATACTTTAAGAGGGAAAATAATTGGATAAAGTTGTTCATTAATTAAAGTTTGTGGGATAAAATATAAAATTTTCTCATAGATAAATTTATAATTATCTAAGGAGGATGGTAATGTAGTATTTGAACCATTAAAAACGATTTTTTTATAATGGGTTTAGTGATTGGAATTCAACATATATATATTGATCGAACAAATTTTATAATGGGGAAAATCCCTAAATGGACTATATATGTTGATTTTATTCAAAATTTATTCTAATGGATTTTGGATTAACTAGGTTAAAAGTAATAGGTGATATAAAACATCAAAATTTATCAATGGGAAGTTCATTATAGCTTGAATAATATGTACCAAAGTGTTTTATGACACTTTATAGTTCAAGAATAAAGGAGGATATGGAAATATTTATTTCAGGTTTATTTAATTATATAATGATAGAGGAAAAAACATAGTCTATATGGTATTATTAATCACTAACATATTCTAAAATTGAAATAGAATAATGCTACCACCAATTTTGTAATTTGCTTTCCCAAGTAGCTGAAGGGAGGGGTTATAATATGGGCGATTTTTTATCAATGGACTAAAGTTTCTGTTTTTATATTGTTCAAAGAAAATTAAATGAATAATGATATGGGAATTATTTATATCTAAGAAAATTTGATACATAATGGCATACCCAAAAATATTATGGTTAATCATGATGTTAGACTCACACCTCAGTTTTTGGCAAGGCTTATAAAAGGATTTGGGTAATCATGTAAAATTTAGTACAACTTACCATCATAAGACTGTTTTATAATTTAATCATATTATATATATTATTAAGGATTTTAAATGTTCATGTATCCTTTATTTTCATGGTTCAAGGGACGATCTCGTATTTTTGGAGTACTTTCTATATAATAGTAGATACCAAGTTTACACTAGGAAGGGTTTATTTTATGCCTCATATGGGAGGTTATTTTGATTACAACTATTTTATATATAAACTATTGATTCATTTCATTAGTCCAAGAATGGAATAATAAACTTTTAATTAGGTCAAAATTATTATAAAGAGGATTGTTAGGACTCAAAATTCGTTGAAAGTTTATGGTGATAAAATATTTCAACAAATTGATTTTTTTTTATTAGGGATCTTGTATTTCTTAATGTATCACCTTGGTTAATACATTAACAATTATGTAATAAAGGGAATTTATCTCCTCTATATTTAGAAAAAATTAATATCTTAGATGGGTTTGGAGAATAATATTACAATTTTGTGTCACCTATGAAGTATATTCAAGTCGATAACATGTTTTATGTGTATCAATTTAGGATATTCAAAGATGATTCATCATATATAATCCACTATGATGATTGGAGATAAATAAAAATGTTTCATTTATTAATTATTAATTATTTATCATTTAAATAAGTGAAAAAAACTTTCGATAGAAGTTAAATTAGTGAAATTTTTATAGTTTCATTGTTATGTGTAAGAGGATAGTTGAGATTGAGTTGGTGGGTTTCAGTGGATCATTACATTATCTTAACAGCAGAAGAAACCCATAAATTTCCGGATATATCACTGAAAATCCAGCATATAGAATAAATAATGTAAAATAATAACGGATAAACTTTAATTAAACAATGTTAATCTTAATTGAATTCCTAAGAGTTTTATTTATGAATATAGTTGGGTGATACTATAAGAAATATTTATTCCATAGGGGTTACATCATCCCCTAGGATCCTTATATACTATGAGAAGACCTCAAAACCCAAAAGGTATTTGAAAACCTTCTCTTAGAAGATTAATAATGAATAGGGATAAATATATAACTTTTTCTATGTATTGGTAAAATAATATTGTATTAGTCCAGCAGAGGGATCACATCCCTTTATATTGAAGGGAATCAAGCAACATTTTCAATATCATGGTAGTTATCATGTGTTACCCATAAAGCATTCCCTTGGGATCTCATAATTATTTGAATGATTTAAATGATTATTTATATCCATAAATTTATCAAACCATTGATTCATAATGAAATTTAAACCATGAGAGAGACCTCATAGAATCCTTATAATTAAAATCATATATCAATTGTTCAGCATACACTAAGATATATAGGAATCTTACATTGTGATAGAATCATCTTCATGACCATATCCTTGGATATGAATCAAGGTATGTCATATAAGAAGATATACCAATTTTAGTTAATCTACAACATGGGAAGCTAATATGAGGCCCCAATCGTGAGTAATTCTAAGATTCCTTTATCCCTAGTCATTATTTTCCTATTTTATTATTTAGGGTTCATAGATTTTTCTTATTATTAACATTATATTTGGGAGTAAATTTTAACTGATCTTAATTTTAGTTCACCATCCACGAATGCCTTTGTAATGTTATGAATCATCAAAACTTAAATAATCCTTATTTTATCACTAAACATATGTTTATAATACTTTAGTGATGAAATGAACCCTAAAAATAAAACCACACATTAAGAATTGGACACTATAAACGGATGAAATATTTGAGTTCCTTAACCACACACAACTGGGTGGTCTAACAATGCACATAACTAGATCACACTCAATGCACAATGGTAACATACAAAAAAAATTAAGGTAAAGAACTACAACACATGAAATGTACCATGACAGAAAACCTCAATGTGACCTAAGACATCTTTAGGAATTCTTTTAGGTGTATTGAATGATACTCAAAATAACAAAATGATAGTTTATCCTTACACTTTCATGAATAGTATTTGAGTGTGAGTGAATTTGTTTGATTCATTATCCCCCTCCTGTAACTACTCAAATGGAGGTAAGTACACTGGGATATCAATTCTATGAATGGTGGTATCCATTTTCTACCCATCTATCCCTCACACATTTAAATAAATGATGATTCATCATGTATTATATTTTTATAAACAAAATGTGTATCTTTATTAATTATATGAAATAGAATAAAGAATATTGATATAACACAATATTAATGAATTTTACTATGAAAATTTGACACTAAATAATATGAGTACAAGTATAATGGATAGTAACAAAAAATATACAAAAGAACCTCAAAATTAGAGTATGCATCATCAAGATCTCCTATAGAGATGACTCTAGCAATGATAATTATAGAAGGAAGTCAAAAAATTATAATTATGGATGGAATATCAAGGATATATAAAATAATAAAAGGTATAGATATTTATAGGGAAAAATATGGATATTCTAGGGAGTAGTTATATATCTGATAAAGAAATATATTAGGGAAGTCATTTTGAGATCTTAGAAAATAAGAAATAAGATATCTTTTAGTATTTTTATTAATCAATTTTTTTATTAATATTTATATTTAACATTTATATTTAAGAATTATTTACTTTAAAACATATATTTGTTTATTTCATGACCCAAAAGATCTAATATATCGAATTGGATACCATTTATACATTTAAAATTTCTATGTCTATTTTATGACAACAAATTCTTTATTTTTCAGTCAACATGATTTTTAATTCTGAGCTATAATATATTTAACATTTTTATTTTTGGAATTAATTTTTTTGTGTTATCATGGAAAAAATTAATATAGAACATTCAAAATATTATATAATGGATTTTATTTTTTCAACTTACCACATAATAATTTCATATTATAAAAAATATATTTAAATATACATGATTCCTAATCTATTTTAATTTTTTAATTTTTATTTCTAGTTCCTCAAATTTTAGATATTACTAAATTGAAAAAGATTACTTGAATACTTTTCATATTAAAATATTGAAAAATAAAATAACACTTACATATTATGAAACATACTCTTACATATTACAATACTCCCAACACTTTAACAAAAATTTTTCTGTGGGATATTCAACATGACCCATACATATCCTAGGTAATTGTTGGATAACATTTACATATAAATGGATTGGACCTTAAAAATTTTCTTCATGTCATATTTACTTTTTCATATCAGCCCTTTTGTTAAGAAATTTTCCAAATTTTAGGCTATTCATCTCAAAGTACCAAAATAATTACATTTATGTATTTCCATTATCAATTTCTTTTAACTTCTTCTAAGAGTCACATTTTTGTAAATTTAATATATTTTTAAATATTATATCTGGAAAATTTTATACTTCTACCAATAAAAATAGTTACCATTATAAATTGAGTAAATTTACACTCATTTATGAAAATTGTTTCATGCATTTCCTAGATTCTCTATATTGATTGAACTTACGAAATTATGATATCATATCATACCATTTTCAATAATATCAGGTTTTCCTAAACTATAACCCATAAATATTTGGAAACATACTATGAATTATTGTATTGCGACCAATGAATTCAACATTTTTTATTCCACCAACTCATGGTGACCATTATATATAGATATAAATAACTTTACATATTAAGGGACACTATTGATTTTCTCATCCTGTCTCCCAGCATGACCCTTATGTATTCCAGTAACCTTTATATATAATATTTTTTTCAGTGTAAGGACTCTTATGTAAAGAATATATAAACCTTGAATATTTATCCAAGAATCCTTAAATAACATTGGTTTTCTAATTTATAATATCCTTAAAGTCATCTAATTATATAATAAAGTAATTCTATCTTTTTTCATGGAGATGTTAACAAATATGTATAAATATGTTATAATGAAACTTAATGAATAATCCAAGAATCATAAAAGATAATTAAATAAAAGTTTTTTCCAATTCTTGGATGGAAATGTTAAATTAAAAGGATCTTAAAATATGATAATATTAGTTCTGTATGACTTTTCAGATCAGCATGAAAGTTAAAATATATTATATTGGAAATCACATTAAATGATATTGTAAGTTATTATTTGATGTGGATGGGGGTATATGAGTCATATCTTTCTTTCATAAACAATCAATTTAACAATTATATAATCTCATGGAAAATCTTATGAGGAGATATAAAATTCATACTGAATAAGGATTTTAGTAGGGTCTTAAACCATTAAGATGAGATGTCAGTTCCAGGTTATATAAATAAGAGTGAAACCCATGATAAAGATAGATTATTTTAAGGGAAAACTATTATAATAACATTAAATTAGAGTCTATTTTTGTGATCGTATAATTAAATTGGACAAGTCATTCTTGAAACCTCCATGTATGCAACTTGATAATCATAAAGTATCTTATAATATTTAACAATAGAAGTGTTGTTGAATTTTATCTATAAAAGATCACTTTTCTAACTCTTTTCCAAATAATTAAGGTTTATTTATAAATCTATGTTCTACCCATATTTCTTCTCCTAGAACCATTTCACTCATTCTTTAGTTTTTAGTTACATGGAAGATTAATTAGGGTTTTTCCACCCAGGTGATCCTTAAGAGACGATTCATTTCTATTAAGGGAATCAAGTACTAATAAGGAAGATAAACACTAAGATATACTTATCCAAGTTATCTCAAACTCATTCAAACTTTCCAAAATAACAATGACTCCATCTAATATACTAACCATTGTGGTCATACACAACTTGTCACTTATGTTTATACAACACTCTAACCACTAATGTTATCTAAGTTGACCTATGATACCAACTATAATGACCAAACCTTAAAACATTACTTAATCTTGAATTAAATGAATAATTCACAATGAGGATATTTTCAGGTTTGGAGTTTTTGAGAATTAGAAAATAACTATTACCTCTCAAAAGATTACAAATTAGACACTACTACTATAACTGATTTTTCACAACAATAAAAAATCCTTAAATAAAACAAGAGTTCTTTTCTTGATATAAATCTTCTTGAATACTTACTTTCTCTTACCCTTCCTTATAACCTGTGAAAAAAATTTCAAAACTTGGGATGAGCATAAAAAGCTCAGTAAGGGTTATAACATAATGAAAGGAAACATTATCCTTCCAATAAATAAAAATCAATGAAACCATAACTTTCAATCATAACATACCTTCTGAAATCATAATATTTATGTATAAGTCATAGAAATAATAAGACATAAAGTTAACTTGAGGTATTCAAAACATTCTTACGTTGGGATTAACCCTCATGGTTACGTTTGGAATCCTTATCACAGTATATTCCCTAAATCTATTCGGATAAACCTTAGAGTTTAACTCCTTCACATTAACCAATGAATTGGAGAGCTATCACGGGCTCACCCACCCTTAGTTTATCACGGAACCACCCGTCTTCATAAACAATTCCCAAGAACCATAACATAATCGTATCACATAAAGGATGTATAAAATAAACATAACATTTCCACATTTGAATCACAAGATATCAATACAACACATTGATATAATCAAAAAATTATCCAAACCATTTTCAATGCCAAAATAAAAAAATTTAAAACATGGTATTTATTTTTCATTTAAAAAAAATTATGGCTTGTAGAGGAAGCCAAAACTCAAATAATGGTCACGGCAGTGGAGAAGTCGTTATCACTGCCTACGTGATACAAAACATTCATTTTGTCGTATAGTAAGATGATTCATATAAAAAGATTCATTTTGAATAAAAGTAAAATTCAAAGGGGTTTATACACCTTATAAAATAAAATTGCGAATAAAACAAAATATGCCTCAATGAAAGGAGATTGAAACGAAGTCCCTTACAAAGACGGTATCCTTAGATTAAGAATTAATCAATTACATAAATATGTTTGACAAAAATAAATACACCCAATATAAGTGGATATTAAGTGTAAAACTATCAGAGGTCATCCACACAAATTCATATCATGACATAATCAAGAAGTAGAGGTTTCACCCAAAGAATTGAAATTGGGTTAAGAAGTTCCCTTATAGAAATTTGACAGCCTAACGGCGTCACTTTAAAATTAATAAAATGAGTTGATGAGAGACAAAAACAGTATCTCATCACTTGGACATAAAATTTACAGCGATAAGGATATATAATAACATATCCCAACAAAATAATATTTAAATTAAAAGACCTAACAAAAGAATTCTTTTAAAAAAAGGAGGGTGAAAGGTTCCCTTACCGATTTGGATAACCTTCAAAATGTACACCCCATGAAAGAAGGATCATAAAATGAAGATTTAAATACCCATAAATTAAATTATATTACACAAATAATACAATCATGGTAAGTACATACACCACACAAAAGTAAAAAGTGGCAAATGTAGCATGAATCTCATGGGAATAAAAAGTGAGATAAAAACCCCTTACCTCGTTGTAATCAATCAAGTTGTATGACCAAAAGATAATAAGAACAAAATGAATCACATAATACCATGAATATAAATATAATCATGATAATATATAATAAATTTCAGTACAAAATACACCAAATGAAATAAATAAGTGGCGAACAATGGAAATCTCAAGGAATTAAAAGTGAGATAAGAAATCCCTTATGAAAACTCGGCAGCCTAACGACGCCACTTGAAACTTAAAAAAATTGATTGATGAGATCAACTAGGGTATCTCATCATATTAACATAAAATTTAAAGTAAGAGGAATTTAAAATAAAATCCCCCAATATAAGAAAAATCATCTTAAAGTAAATGACATAAAAGAGAGTACTTAAAAAGAAAGTGAGAGGTAGGATCCCTTACCTCAAGTCTGACTTGTCTTGTTCGTTTCTTTATATTCTTGAATAATAAACATTGGTCAATTTATAATTTATTAAGAAAATAATTTAAGGTTTATTATTCAATTCATATCACATATTATAATGTTGTAATAATTATTTAATTATGTGAGTTCATATCAGACGTTTTTATCAATGTTCGGTACATGAGTCAAAAATGGACTTGTTTGAAAAGAATTGTCCATGTAGTTATAAGTACACTATCTCCAGAATAGTATTAATGATTTAAATATCATATATATCCAGTATATATTCATTTTATACTATTCCATAACATTTGGAGGTAAAAAATGAAATACACCGTTCATGGAGACGATAGGTCGTACGTACGCATGAATGCTACTTTCATTTCTTTGTCATATTAATGGAATTAAAACTAAATGAGAGATATATATATTATAATTCCAGAATTATATTCATCATTTATATGTAATATATATCATATATATACATTATATATATTTACTTATAATAGTACATAACATTTGGAGATAAGAAATGAAATGTACCGTTCATGGAGACGGTAAGTCGTACGTACGCATAAGCGCTACTTTCATTTCTATTTCCTACTTTAATGGAATGAAAACATAATGTTAAATAGTTATATTATAATTACAGTATAACATAATATATAATTTCATTAACTCCATCCTTTATACATCCCACATATGTCATTAATGATTCAAATCACATTGAGGGGGCGGTAGTCTGCACTTCCGAAAATGAAATATTTGCGTTTACCCATTTTAGAAACCATAAAGTATGGAATAAATCAAAAATACATAAGCATAAGGAAAACATAAAAATAATTTATATATCATATATAAATACAATGACATATTAATGGCCACCATGAGAGGTGTAAAATGAATATTGAACAATCATCGTTTCATGAGGTAGTAATTCACCACCCACAGAAATAGTATGTTCTTTAACCATTAGATGGATGTTTGTATTAGTGTAGCTAAAATACTTCTCATAAAAACTTCCTAGTATATTGAAGATACTTTTTTAGTTACAAAATAAATGAATAAAAATATTTTAGTGGGTTGGAGAAGCAAAATAAATCCAAAGAACATAAGAGAAGACATTACCTTCAAATCGGATAACTCTTTTTTATTTGAGCCCAAATGCTTCCTTGGAAATACTTATGACCAAAGTGAGGCTTCTAGGATTAATAGAGGTATGTGGAGAGAAAATATGAGAAGAGTTTGGATGATACAAGGGCTTGAGAGTGGTGGGTAATGGGGTAGAGGTGGGAGCCTTTTATAAGAGGGAGGACGGTCACTTTTGGAAAGTCTTGGAAAGTTACTTTATTATAAAATGGTTTTCGGATTTTAAAGGTCCCACAATGATATATTTATAGGATAAGGTGATAAGGGTTCGAAATCCACCCATAAAATAGGTTTTAGACAAGTTTAAGTCTTATATTTTACCTTATCCTTTCATTTTACGTAAATCTTTCATTAATGAGGTAATCATTGGATCATCATGGTGTCATAAATAAATTTATTTATTTAGTGTATAAAAATTACAAAAAAATACCATAATGTAGGAAATATTTTTATCTTTACAATGATTATTTATAGTCTAAGAGATAATTTATTTATACAAAATTAAAATTGTTTTACCTAGGTGTTACATACTTTTGTTATATTTTCTTTTCTTTAAAAATACAATGATAAAATGTCACTATCACCCAAAAGTGATTCCATGGGGTCTCTAAGTTGTCACAAGGAATCCCATGGTCGGAAATGACACCAAAAATAGCATTAGGACACATTTTGGGGTCATTTTATATTATTATGATATTATTTTATTACCCTTAACTACCCGATTACTAATTACTCACGATAATTAAAGATAATTACCGTCATTACTATTAATAATGTCCAAAAACAAAAGAGTATTAATTACATAATTTTTACCTTATGATTCCAAATATGGAATCCATTCTACCAAATTACAAACACAAAAATTTCAATAATTAATTTAAAAATAATTCCCGTTTTCAAAACCAAAGATGGGTTTTTAAGAAGTAAAATCTATCAAAAGATTGATTTGTTATTTCATCGAATTTAAAAATGAAATTACATCCAATGACAAAAATTGTATTAAATTATAAAAAAAATTAAATTACACCTTAAAAACAATTATAATGATAGTATAACTATATAAATAAATTGGATGAAAAGGCAGTTTTGAATTAAAATGCTGTATTTTTTACTATTCATTAAAAGAATGAATGTTATCAAAAAAATACCAAAAATTATCCCTAAGATAAATTTGATATTCCATATTCAAATATTATGTCCATATTACCAAATTCAAAACATATAATTTTCATTAATTAATTATATAGTTAATTCCCACGGTCAAAACAAATAGCGTGTTTTTAAGAAACAACATCTATCAAAAGATTGACACTTGTTTTTGTCCGTTTTCAAAGTGAAATTAATTATAATGACCACCATCAGATTAAATGGTAAAAATATATTCTAATTAAACATTAAAACCAATTAAAAAGATAATCTAGCCATATAAATAAATTATATTAAAAGGATATTTTGAATTAAAATACAACATTTTTTAAAAAAATGAACTTTATCAGAAAAATACAAAAAATTTACACAAAGTAAATTTTGATGTCTTTATTATAAAGAAGGATTTTATTTTCTCAAATATAACATATAAAAGTAACAAAAAGTATATTTAAAAAGTGTTCTCCATCAAAAGGCGGTTAATCGGCCTTTTAAAGAATATTCGAATATTTATTCTTAAAATTGGATTCATTTTTCATTTTAAGCCTCTAACATTTATTGGATAAATGTAAAAAAATTTAACAAACATATATATTCACTTTTCAGTTAGTTATGTTCATTACCTCCATCACATCGGCAATGAGCTTACTACCATTTACATTAATATTATTATATTATTAGTGTGGATCGTAAGATTTCAAAGAAAATCATCGTTGTGTATAGGATACGCCATCAAAAATAGCATCCCCTTTAAAGTAATATTATTTTTTTATTCATAAATATTAATAAATATGAAATAAAAATATTATTTATTTACCTGGGATGTTACACTTGTATTAATTTTTGAAAAAAAATGTTCTTGTTTTTAACTAATTTTTGAGTCTGGATCAAACTTATCACATTTTATCTCACTTGATATTAAATAAATATTACAATAACACTGAGTCCAAATATTGAATGCATTATTAAATTTCTATCCAGACCCACCTCTATCTTAGGTACATGTTCTTTATTAGTAAATCAACCTAAAGGATCATATCTACACATAAGTATACATTAATTCAAAATAACGTTATAAAATTTAATTACATGAGGATAGGGGTACCTCCAACATTATGAATTTTAGGAGTCTATTTGTCCTTTGTAGACCAAACCTTTGTTACTTGTTTTTCTTTTGAGCCTCTTTGGTGGTGTTCTGATGTAAAAAAACACTTGTTCTAACCTATTTTCAAATTATATTTTTACATTTCATTACTTTATTTACCTTTTATTCATATCCAAGTTTGAGACACATCTTGAAAGTGTAAGACTACTTAATTGATTCACCATTCATGCACTCCATGTTATTATTTTTTACATTAAAGGATAACTCTAATATACTTTTTCATGTTATTTTTAGTTGTTTAGGTGAGAACACTTAATAATGTTTCTTAATTATCTTCTTTAATTTCCATAAGTGTCATGCCAACTATTTTTATCCTTGGTGAGACTTAATTTGAGTGATCTTAATTCTCTTATATAGCTGGAACAACTTATTCCTTTTTATTTATCTTCCAAATATACTTTTGTACATTCTAAGAGTTTTATTCTGGGTAAAATATATTATGTTCCAGATGAAACATTCCTTTTTGTTTTTTATTATCCTTTAAAAAAGTTAATTTATCTTCTAACATAACATAATTTTTTGATGTATGTTTTATTTTATTTTTCCACAGGAATGGAGGGGTTTCATATAAAATCGTCATATTTAATTATTTTATGGCCACAAATTGGTTGATATGTTGTTTTATCAACATTTCAACTTAAATTAAAATATCTTACAAAATTTTTGTTTGAAACATAACCATTATAAATTTTTATGTAATGATCACTACCTCTTATTCATTATTAAAACAAACTAGACTTTTTAAATTATATTTGTTTTCTCAATAAATGTGTGTTATACATAACATAATATTATAAAATTAAAAAACTAAGTAAAAAAATAACTCATTAACAAATATCATTATATTAGTCCACTATAAAAGTAATGAAAATTTCAATCATTGAAAATGGGTAAAAAATATAAAATTAAAAAAAACTAAAATGGGAAAATATAGATAACACTAATCGACAAGAATCATCATCCTCGTGTCTAAAATTATTGAAATGAAAAAAAATATTGGAAAACCAATCAAAATATTAGAAAATTAAAATATAACCATAGTGGAGTTATAGTGAATATTTTGTGAAATAATCGAGTGGTTTTTTTAGGGAGTAGTGTGATTATTGGCACATTAGCCTCATCCCGGTTGGTGAGGACTCCTTAAGTCCATCCAGGAGACCCGAGATCAAATACAGGCGGAGGCATAATTTCTAGGTATTGTAGAAGTACTGTAGTAGGAACTATAGCAGTGTTGTAGAAGGTACTGTAGTGGGACTGTAGCAGGTACTATTTGGTACTGTAGCGGTCGGGACTATTCACCCCATTTGGGCCTTCGGGCCACCGATTTATTCCTCGAGTCCCTTAAGGCCTTCGGGGCATGTTAAGGCCTTCGGGAAACCTTAAGGGCAGATTAAATCTAGACAACCTACAAGGAAAAAACTCTATAAAGACTATGAGCAAGGATTTTTCACCACAATAGAAGTTAATTGTATAGAAAGAATGAGAGGGTATGGAACCTACCATTGGGAAAATCATGTTCAATCATTGGAAATCCTAGACGAACAGCCATGCGAAGGTGGGGATCTGATTTCACAATGAAGATGCTGGGGAGGAGCAGTTATAAGTAGATATTCTGGGTTGTATGTAATGTTTGAAGCCTAAAGGAAATGAATTCCTCAAATTCCTACGATCCATGTAATTCTTACTTCTATGGGCCTTTTAATGGTTCCACCTCACCCCTTTAAAGGTAGATTATCAAAAATCAATAAAAATGAAGGCCTTCGGGCCATTGGAGGAGTGACTATTGCAATAGTAATATAACTATTGGTCAATATAATCTTTTAAATATATTACCATTGGGTATTAAACTCATTGATAATATTTTTACTATAATAATTAGCATTTATTAGTGGTAATTTCAATGGATAATTGACCTAGAAAGGAGAAATGAGGGCCTCAACTATTAGAGCCATGGATTTTTATCCCATTTATCAAAACTAGGGATGGAGGTAGTATTACTAGAATTTACCCTTGACCAAGAATAATCCAAGAATCAATAGGTAAGGCTTTAATGAAATCAGCTAGTGGATAATTTTATGTTTTTGGAGACTACCACTCAGTCAATGTTAGCCGAGCCACCCCAGGAAACTACCACCATCGCACACCTTAACCTTAGGGTGAATGCAGGTGAAATAATGGGATATGTGTCAAGGCCTTATTTTCATAAAGTTTAAATAAAATATTTATTCCATTAAATCCATTTTAGGAATCATTTTTCTTAATAAAATATATGTTTATGTTAGATGAATTTGATAAATTTATTTTTGGACATAAATAAAACATAATAATTTTTTTACTAAATATATACATTGTTTTAAAAACCTCTATAATTTTAAGTAATATTTTAAATAGTATTTAAAATATTCTTATTTAAATTTAAATTATAAAATAATTTAATAATGGCCTAGAAAAATTTTATAAGTGTCTGAAATTTTACTATCTTAAAAACTGAAATTTTTAAATAAATATGGATATTTGTATTTAATAGTTAAAATTATTATTATTAGAAAATTATTTTGATAAAATAAATATTATATTTTAAATCATAATGTTAAAATTATGTTATGGTGAATAATTGATAATTTATAGAATACTTTATTTTTGGTGAATAGTAAAGTACAGCTTTGGGCGTTCGGTATGTTTTATGACTTCATATTTTTGTTATAATTATTTTATAATTAATTAACGACAATAAAATACCAAAAATATGTTATTTTAATAATATTAATGATTCTAATTTGTTTTAATCATTTTTCAAACCTATAAGTGGCTCCACAAAGTCTAAAATAGAAATCTTGATTTTAAAAACATTATTCTGTGGAAATTTTAACTATCTATGAAAAAAGGAGTATCAAAAATGGTGTTCAATTATAATGTGTTAAAATATCTTAAAATTTGACTCAAATTTCCAAAACCATTGGTAAACATATGTTTTTTCAATTTCCACAACCTAGATTTGAAAGAACTCTATTTGGAAATTATTAGGAAATTCCTCCAATTTCACTATAAATACCCAACCATTCCACCCTTCCCCTCCACTCCCAATCCATAATCCATGATTTTATTGTCATTATTTACGAAATTAGACCCCCATAGGGTTTCCTTAATTTCAAAAGGTTCCAATACTCAAGATTTAGAATAAAATCTTCGATGTAAGGGAATTCTATTTATCTTCCTTTTTATTAAATAACTATTTTTTTGTATTCCATAAAAAGGTTAAATTACTTACTTTTATTATAATTTTGATCATAAGCTCACTTAAAAAATGATTTTTTATCAATGGGAGACCCTATTTTTCTCTCGTTTTACCCTTTTTAAAATCCAAGTTTTTCACCTTTATGCTGCCTAATTTATTTCTCTCTTTTACTTGAGAAATTCATATTTATTTTATTTTTATTTTTTTTAATAACAAAACCACTTCATTTTCCATGGGTATTCACTTAGATGTAAAAAATATTTATTTATTCAATTATTTACAAAAATTAAACCCACATTACCTTCTTAATGTTCAATAATTATGTAACGATCATTTCTTTTAAGCACTTTTGTATGGATTGATTTTGATAAGAAACTTGTTCTTTATTCTCCATCAGTTATTAGTTAAATTATTTAACATTAAATATGTATATAACATTAGTTTATAAATATGAATGTATTTTATTTATATATATCCAATGAATTTGGTAAATAATTAGTCTCTAGTGATGACATGTTTTATGATACATAGGTGAATAACCTTGGTAATTTTGATTTGTGAAACCTTAGTGAAAAACCATGTTGATATACTTATGAATATATCATTTAAATGTGGAATCCATAATTACATTTTATTATTCATGTTATTTTTATTATGATATAACTCATCTTATCTAGATCATTTTATATTATTATCCCTCATGTTCTTGTTGGTATGCCTCATGATCACATGATATATATCTCCCTTTCTTGTTACCTTACCAAGATTCACGATCACCCGTATCTCTTGATGTATATCCCTAGGATATGATATAAAGAAACATTATCCTAGGTTGAACTGATGAATATGTCTTTCAGGTTGGATTAAAATAAGTATTTTTGTGTTTATGTATTATGATTATAATTTCTAAGAAACTAAACTTTAAAGGATCATGTGTCTTATTTCGTGTAATGAGAAGTCTATATGATAAAACAATGATATGACATAGTTGGTATCAAAGCACAGTTTAGTTATTTTGGGAAATTGTTACTTAAAAACTTTAGTAGGAACCCTTGGTAAAAGTTTAAATATAGAAAAACATCTTGTAACTTTGTTGAATTATTAACCAAGTGGTTTTCAAATAATGGAATCCATGTATGGTTACTATAAGTGGATTTGGCCCTAGAACAGATGTACCTGGGGGTAACAGCCTCAAAAACACATCATTGAGTTATAATCGATTAGGGAGATTCCTAGTTTGACACTCTCGGAGGATATATTTATAAAATTACAAGATTTTTATGAAACATTATGAAGGATATATAGAAAATGAAATTTTTATTAGTCGTATTAATGAATAACATATTTAATTATTATTTTTTAAGAGTTAAACTACATTTATAATTATAATATTACTAAAGGTAATATATTTCTCACTAAGTTTTCATTATATTATATAAATTGTGGGAACTATGAGGAAATGCATAAATTTTGAGTGAAATAGATGATGCAATGATGACCATCCAAACACAATGGAATATGGAATGGAAAACATCATGAGTATGATGGATAAACATTATCTAATTATATATAATGACTTGAATCAAGTAGAGAGGCCATAGTCACCTCAAAGGGAACAAATTTTTTTGATTCCTTAAAGTGTAAATGATCACCTTAATTTAGTGGATCACCAATCCTTTGATTATTGAATAATAGATCATCTTTATAGAAAATAATTTTTCTATAACCAATTTTTTAGAGTAAGATAAATTCATCATAGTAGTATACCACTTAGAATTATAAGTTAATTAGTGGTGGACATTAATTAAATGCATGAATATAATAAGGGATATTGATGTTATAGAGTGGGAAGAGTTCAGCGGAATATTTTTCAAAAATTATTTATTCTATTTAATGTAGACAAAAATGAAGAAGGAATTATTAGACCAGAAGAAGTCGAATGAATCAGTGGGAAGCTATGAAATTAACTTTAAAATACTTCATCGATACACCTCTAGTTATTTTATGGATCCTAAGGGAATTTTGGATAGATTTTTAGGTGGACTAAAACCAAATTTTTAAAGGAATTTAGAAAATTAAGAATATAAAATCTATGAGGAGATTGTGTAGAGTACTATAAAGGTTGAATTAGTGTTTAGAGATATTTAGTGGTAACACATGATCAATTAAAATAAAATATAAATGGATTCAAACTTTGGGAATAATTTAGATCATGGGATATGAGGAAAGAATGTGAAAATTCCCCCTTTAAAACAAATGTGGGAAGAATAATTTGAGGAAATTCTTGTTAGGTAGTGGATAGTAATATAAGAACAAGATAGATGGAAATTTAGATTAGAACTATCATGGTGGGGTTATGGCTCAACTTATTAACACTAATGAAAAGGAGAAGGTGGTGCAGGACAATCCTGAAGTTCAATGCTTCTACTGAGAATAGATTGGGCACTTTTCAAATCAATGTGAAAATCAGAATATAATGGAGGGGAACCACCATCAACCTTATAAAATGTTATGGGAGAAAGTTAAATAATTTTTTATCATGATATTTTATGTATAGGCTTCAAATGATGTGGTAGTAGGTGCACTTTTTCTTCTATTAAACTTAAGAAATAATTTGTTCGATTCTATTTATATGAATTTCTTAATTTCATCCCATTTTTCCAAGTATATAA
Organism: Viscum album; assembly: GCA_963277665.1. Classification (NCBI taxonomy): domain Eukaryota; kingdom Viridiplantae; phylum Streptophyta; class Magnoliopsida; order Santalales; family Viscaceae; genus Viscum; species Viscum album. The sequence continues at coordinate 1,123,665,516 of OY728120.1, forward strand.
AATAAATTCAAGAGATTCTAGAAGTAGATTTATTAATCAAGACCCATTGAGGTATTATCCTAGAATCAATAGTGTATATGAACTCTAGTACTAACATTGGTAAATAAAATCTCTTCAAAAATCTAATAGCCATTCCCATGGTGGAATTTAATATTATCATAGGGATGGACTATATATCAAAGTATAATTATAAGATCAAGTATATAAGTAAGGAAATTTCACTAGTCATGAATGGAAAACCTACATTTATTTTTAAAGAATATATATCTCAACCTGAGTTTTTTCTATAAGAACCTCAAATAGCCTTCCTTATGTAGGTGATCAGTAAATTGGGAGAAGAAAATTAAAGTATAAAGTTAAATAATTCCCTCAACATTTAGGAATACATTGACATATTTATTTAAGAGTTACATGGACCTCCCCCAAATGGAGATGTAGAGTTATTTGTTCAACTAATACCTATAACTAAGACAATATCAAATACCACATATGGAATGAAAATTTGGATTTAGATAAATTAAAGAAAAGGATTTAAGGTCTTTTGGAGAAGGTATATGTCAGACCAAGTGTGTATCCTCTAGGAGAACATGTTCTCTTTGTAAATAATAGGGATGGATAAATGTAGATATGTGTTGATTATAGTGAACTTAATAGGATCACAATGAATAACTAATACCCTTTCCCAAGGATTGATTATTTATTTGTCCATCTTAATGGGGCTTAATTCTTATCCAAGATTAACCCATAATATAGTTATCATCAATTAAGTGTGAAGAAATAATATATTCAAAATACTTCCTTTAAAAAAATATAATGGAATTATAATTTTGTTTTTATGCCTTTTGTATTAACTACTGCTCCTACGATATTTTTGGATTTGATGAATGTAATTTTTAAGGACTACCTTGAAATATTAATTATAGTTTTTATTGATGATATTATGATATATTATAAAGGTCATGAGGATCATGAGTATAATTTAAGGATTATATTTTACACTTTGAGTTAGGATAATTTGTTTGGAAAATTCATAAAATATGAATTCTCGTTACAACATGTTTTATTCTTAGGGAACATTATAACCAGTAAAGTAATATTTGTTGACCCTTCTAGGAATATTTCTATAGAAGAGTGGAATCATTCTACAATAGTAACTAATATTTTTAGTTTCCTTTTTGTACCTATATTACCTCTACCCTTTTTTAAAGAAGTACTTTTTATTTATATTGATGCATCCATAAAAGGGATCAGGTGTGTCCTCATGAAAAATGAAAATATGATCGCTTATGCATCTCAACAGTTAAATATTCAAGATTAGAATTTTCCTATGCATGAATTATAGTTAGTTGTGATTATTGTTTAACTATATATATTGAGGCACTATATTTATGAGGATAATTGTGATATATAAATATAACAGCAAAGTTTGAAGTATAAATTAGTGAAAAGTAAATTTAACATGAAACAAATGAGTTGGTTTGAAATTTTTGAAGACTATGAATTCTCATTCATTAGATCCATAGAAGATCAAAGAGAGTCACTAATCCATTATCTATTAAAGAACTTGTTGTGTTTTTGATGAAGGGGATTCAATGATATTCATTTATCAAGGACCAAGTTAGGGTGTACATGGGAATCATAAGGGAATGGGCATCATCAATCCTATTCCAAATGATTTCTCAACAAACATTACTATAGAATATCAACATATCTAAAAGATATGGTCCTTTGACACAGAAAAAGATAGAGTCTATAGAGAATGGGAAGTTTCAAGAGCTCAATATTGATCAAAAGGTGTACTGAAATTTCATACAATGTTATGATTTCCAAAATCTTAGAGATAAAGAAGGATTCAATGTATGAGTCTCATAGATATAAATTCACTGTATATCCTATAAGAACTAAAATGTATAGGAACCATCATGATCACCATTGGTGGAATAATATGAAATTGAGATTTCTAACTACACAGTAAGGTGCTTAGTGTGTCAACAAGTGAAGACAGAGTGAAAAATTATTAAAGTGGTATTTCAACCACTACCCATACCAATATAGAAGTGGAAAAATATCACTATGGACTTCTTAACTGGTATCAAAATCTCATCCAAAATAAACAATGTGACAAGGTTTATAGTGGATTAATGCACCAAGACTAACCCTTTTATCTCTATTTAAGAAGATTTATCTGTTGGCCAACATCACAAGATATACATAAAGGAAGTGGTGAGTCTACGTAGGATGTCATTTTCAATCATTTATGATCGTGATCCAAGATTCATATCCAAATTTTATAGATGACTTAAACATGATCTGAATAGTGAATTGAATTTTATTATGATCTATCACCCCCAAACTAATTTCCAATCTAAAAGGATTATTCATACACTTGAGGAAATTTTGAGAATATACTTTATGGAATTTAAAGGTGGATGGGATCAACACCTCCCATTAGTTTATTTCTCTTAGAACAAAATCTTTCAGTCAATTATTAAAATGTAGCCATGTGAATCTCTACAGGTAGAGATAAAAAACTTTTAATTTCTGGGATGACGCTGGTGAGAGAAAGTTACTTGGTCCCAATTTTCTATAAGAGATAACGGAAAAGGATTATTTCATCCAAAAAAATATAATGACTACATATATTTGGTAAAATATATATGTTTATAACCATAAAATGGACATGGATTTTGATGTTTGGAATAAAAATTCCTTCAAATACCACTATGGAAGAGAGTCATGCGATTTGGAAAGAAAGGGAAGCTTCGACCTAGGTATATTGACCCCTTTTAAATACTTGATCTTAATGGTGTTGAGGCCTATTGGATAGAAATTCCAAAAAATCTTTCTCAAGTTCATGATATTTTCCATGTATTCGTCTAAAGGAAGTATATACTTGACCGCTTATTGGTACTAAATAAAGAGGTGGTACAACTGGAACATGTACTCTCTCATGAGGAGAATTTAGTGATAATATTGGACCATAGTGACTAAGTTCTTTGAAAACAGATAACTCACATAGTCAAAGTCTTGTATAGGAACTATAAATTTTAATAGGTAGCATTGGGAACTAGTTTATATAATTAAATTTATGTTCCCTTACCATTTCAAAATTGATAATATGAGTTAAAATTTCAGGGATGATATTTCTAATGGGGAGAAGAATGTATCGACCCCAAATTTTTAAAAGATATTTATTTTCAATATAATTTTTTTTATATTATATTATATTATATAAGTAAAAAATATAGAGAAAAAATATATCTCATTAATAGATTTTTTTAGTCAGCTATCAAATTAATGAAAATATCAAACAATATAATAGGAAAAATATATTAAAAAAAAGATAAAATTGGAAAATATAGATCACCCCATTTTTCTAGAATCATTAAAACCTCAACAAATACTATAGAAATGAAAAAAAAATATTATCAAACCAACCATCATATTATAAAATAAAATTATAACCTTGGAGTAATTATAGAGAATATTGAATAAAATAATGAAGTTTTACTTATATAGAGTAATGTGACTATTGGAATAGTAATATAACTGTTTGTTAGATATGACTGTTTGTCAATATAATGTTAGATCTATTTTAACATTAGAAAAAATATCAATTTTTAATATCTTTATTTTCATAATTAGTATTTACAATTAGTAATGGGAAAGGATAAATGATACCGAAAGGAGAAATGATGGCCTCATCCAGTATAATCGTTCTGTTTGAAGCCCATTTATCAGAAATTAGGATACATTGGGAGTCATTGGGGTTCTCCCTTGATAGATCCCTACCCAAGCTTTGATATGTGAGGCTTGAATAAAATCTATTATAGAATAATTTCATGTTAGTGGGGATTACCACTCGGTTAATATTAGTCGAGCCACCCCATCAAACTACCACTATCCCACACCATACCCATAAGGAGTAGGCTGGTGCAATAAGGGTTATTTTTTCAGGTCTTAATTTCATAAAGTGTAATTTCCTTTTTATAAATAAAATTTTTATTCCATCAATTCCATGTTAATAAAATATTTTCTTAATATAACATATTTTTAAGTAAAATGAAGTGGATAAATTAACTTTTGAACAAAATTAAAGCCTAATTGTATTTTAAAAAAATTTATAAACTCTTATAATATACTAATGTATTCTAAATAATATTTTAAATAGTCTTTAGCATACTATAATTTGAAAATAAATAATAGAATAATTTTATAATGGCCTAGTAAATTTTTATAAGTGACAGAAATTTGACTATATTTTAAAAGCTATTATTTTCCACAAATAAAAAAAATTATATTCAAAATATAAATTTTCAATATTTGTAAAATTTTATTCATAAAATAAATATTATATTTTAAATCATTACATTTAAATTAATTCAGGGTAAATTGTTTATAATTTTATAAAATAATTTATTTTTCAGTGAATAGTAAAAATACATTAGTGGGTTTCAGTATGTTTTATAGAATAATATTTATTTTATAATGATAAAATAATTTATTAGCCATAATAAAAGGACTAAAATAAGTCATTTTATTAATATAACGTATTCTAATTGATTTTAATCAATTTCCAAAACATATAAGTGACTTTGCAAAGTCTAAAATAGAAATTTTATTTTAAAGAGATTATTTTGTGGTAAATTTACCTCTCTATGTCCAAATGAGTATTAAAAAAAGTGTTCCATATTATAATGTATTAAAATATCCTAAAAAAGAGAAAAAACTATGGTTAATCTTATGGATTTTAATTTTCCACAACCTAGATTTCCGTGACTTATATTTGGAAATTAGTAAACCATTCCTTCACTTTTTCTATAAGTACCCATCCATTTTGAACTTCCCCTTCACTCCCAATCCACCCAATAAGAATTTATGGTCATTTATGCCACCTAAGGAGTCCCCCAATTGTTTCCTTAATCCCCTAAGGTTCCAATCCTCAATATTTACAAGCAACTCGTCAATGTAAAGGAATTATCTTGATCTTTTTTTTCCATTCAATAATTTTTTTTGTACATATTCTAAATGTTATTTTAATTTTATTTTTTATTATTTTTATAATATTCACACCTCCAAAATAATTTTTTATCAATGGTATACCCTCTTTATCTCTCCTTTTACCTTTTTCCAAATCTATGTTTTAGACTGTCATGCTGCTGAAATTATTTCTCTCTTTTACTTGAGAAGTTGTTATTTATTTTCTTTTTATAAATACACAAACCTCTTCTTTTTAAAAGGTTATTCATATAGATGTAAACAAAAATTATTAATTTTAGGATTTTCATATATCAATCCCACATTCCCTTCTCTTGGTTCAATAATTATGTAATGATCATATCTTTATGAACTTTTTTATATAATTATTTTGATAAGAAACACATTATTTATTCTCAATGGGTTATTAATGAAATGATTTATTATGTTATATTAGGATAAAATTAATTAATACATATGAATTTTGTTCCCTGATAGTGCTACAATACAATGGGTAAGGAATTATTTTCTAGAGATGACATGTTTTACGATACCTTGGTGAATAAACTTGGTAATTTTGATTTCTGACACCTTGACATAAACCTTGGTGATATGCTTCTGAATGTACCATTTAAATGTTGTAGCCACATGTTAATGTTAGGATTCATGTCCAATTTAATATTATATACCACAATTTTCTTGACCATGTTATATTTTTATGTCTCATGTTCTTACTGGTATACCTCATGATCTCATGCAATATGTCTCCCATACTTATTCCCTTACTAGGATTCATTCTCACCCCTATCCTTTTATGTATGTACCCAAGATATGAGATATAGTAAAATTAACCAACGGTGAAATCATAAAGAAATTTATAAAGTGTATTTGAAAAAAAAATAGGTTTTTATGCATTATTTTTATGTTTTCCAATAAAAAAAAATTAAAAGATCCTTGTATTGTTCCATGAAATGAAGAGTTTATGTGATTAAAATGTTTTTTTTCATACCTTCAATTTGACTAAAATTGATATTAATTTCCTCTCATAATATAAAATCTACCTTACTTCATCTTTACAAAATAATACAATATTAAAAAAATATAATAATAATATAACATACTATCATGTTTAGGGTTTTTATTCAATAATTTAGACTCTTCCACTTTATATTTTTTTCTTAATTTTATTTTTTATTCCATATTTATGATTTATTCTTATATCACTTCTATAATTCATTGTACTTTTCTTTATTTCCTCGGATGATGAAATATTAATCTTTATAACTGCATTTTCCATAATTGCTTGTCTTAGGGAGATAGGATAATTTTTAGCACTTCATGATGATACAACACATCTACACTATGTATTCATATTTTTTTGCATCAAATACTTCAAAAAAATCATTTATAGCTCCATGTCAAAAAAATCATCCATGTATCCCCATTAGTATAAAAAATTCATCATTTTGTTCCTTTTTGAGTAGATTTATTTTAGTTTTTACTCTTATATAATAATGATACTATAGATCTTTAAAGATCTTTAATTATTTTTCCCTTAATATATATCTAACCATTCTTTATAACTACACCAAACTCTAAATCTACTTCTACAACTCTAAATTTCTCTTTAAGAGTCTTAATTAAGCATTTTCCATTATCTTTATTATTCTCAAACTCCCACTCATCAATGAGAAATATTCCTTTGAATTATTTATCAATTAAATCCTTTCAGATATTTATATAGTTTTATCATATTCTTATAATATATTTTCCAAAGATTCATTCCTATTCTGAAGCTCTGCCTCACTACTCTTCATAGAAACCTTAATCAGTTCTTCTTCATCATTATCCTCAAGATCTACTCTAAGATCAAAAAATTCCAACGGTTTATTTTTTATATCATACTTTCACCTTACCTTTTATAGATACAGAATCTATAGTGATAAAAAATCTTCAAGGTTAAACTCTAAAGAACATAACCTTTTGTGCTCTGATACCACTTATACGGACCCAAGACACCTTGGTAGGTGTGGAGAATCTATATCTAAACCAACTTAAAAATTTTATCTTGTATTGTTAGATATTCCTTTAATATTTTGTTTCCATTTTATTTAGAATGGTTGAATAACTATTAATATTAAATCACTTACACAAAACCACCGTTAGTGGAAATCACAGATATTCACTAAAGTAAAACATCCATGGATAATGGGATTTTTACTTGGATCACTTTAAATAGATTTGTCTATAGATTTCACATTGATGTCATTTAAATGTGAAAAAATATACTACTTCATAAACTACATAAAATATACACTTTTTTTCAATAGTCACTCTGTCCCACAGATCATTGCCTTATAATGTTTAGGTATTAATCCTTCATTTCCCAAGGATCAGTCCATTCTCTTCTCCTTTATTTACATTGCTCGTAAGATCACTTCTTCCCTCAATGCACTACTTTAGAAGGATCATAAATAGTTAAAAGGTGTATGGGTTTACCTATGATAATAAATAAAAGATTTATTTTTTTCATCTTCAATTTTAGTTAGATTCACTATTTAACACTAAGTTAGTTTTACTCTTTCTCCCCCATTCTAGATGAGAATAACACCACAAAGAGGAGAGTGAGTCTATGTCTTACTCAAATCCCTATAGCATTAACACTTCCTGTAAAAGATAATAATATTATACTAGAATTAACATATTGGTATCCACATATTCAATTTATATATATAAAAGTGGAACACTTCTTTCTTATAGACTTGTTCTTCCATAAAACCAGTTATGATCAATAGAATTTACTCAAAACTCTAATTATTTTTCATTCTCCTCTTATATTGATCCAAATATGGAAGTATACTCCTCTTCTATCTTTTTCTCCAAACACACATATATATCATGGATTAATGAATGTCATGGAACCCCCTTTCACTTCTTATCTTCTTATTATATAATAAATATAATATTAATTTGTTATTTTTCCCCTATAATTTTGAATAAGGAACCCTTCTGTAATCTTTATCTTAAGATCTTCTTTATTCATGTTTCCAAAAAAATAAGTAATCTATCTTGATATCATTACATGAGAAATATTCCATATTTAAAATATGTAAATCTCCATAGAAACCATAAAAAATCTCGCTCGTATTCTTTAGGTGTAAATTTATATTTTTAGAATAATTTGATTCAATTGTTTTCATAACAGTATACTCTTCCAAAATTGACTCAAATATTATTTATTTAATTCTACACTCGTCTTTAAAAGTTTGCAAATATTATAGTTTTTATCATCCCATAAATATTTTGTCTTAATTATTCAGGTTCGACTGAATTATTAATAATATTTTACAATTAAGAAACACTTTTGAATGGTTTTGACCAACCCTATAGTTAAAATGAAAAAATAAATATCTCTTTATAATTATTTTGCGTTCTTCCTCTTATTAATAGAAATACAAAATTGGAATTACCCTTCTATAGTCTAGAATAGTATTTTGAAGTTATAATTTGCATTTTTGATGATTAGAATACTTTTTAGAAGTCATAGTGAACTCTTCTAAAGTATTCTTTTGTTGTAACTGTACTATTAAGAGGTTTTAATTTGCTTCAATTTTACTTTTTTATGCTTCCAGACTAATTCTTCCTGAATAAAAGACTACATTTCTGAAATCAATAATTACTCTTCAAAATCAATGGGTACCCTTCTGAAGTTTATGAAAACTATTTTAAACTCAAACTACTCTATCAAATTCAAGGATTAGCCTTTAAAGTTTCATTAATACTCTTCCAAACTCATTAAAAACACTTCTGAAGTTATGTATTACTATTAAAAGTCAAGCATTTCCAATCTAAACTTAATAATTACTCTTCTAAACTTTTTACATTTACATTAGATGGCTTATATAAAGTCTAAGAACACACTATCAAATATTTACTTATCCAAAAACCATAATTTCTTCATAAAAATATATTAACTCAAAAATTAATCAAAATAATTAAATCCCTTCACTAAATGCATCCAAATATGCTCTAAATCAAAACAACCAATAAAAATAATAATCAATCCCTTTTTTAAAAAATATTTTACCATATTTTCTCATGATAGAATTAATATAACTCATCCATAGCTCCTCTGAACCTCTTCCATCCTTCAAGATATATACTTCGCAAGACTAAATAAATTTCCATACATATTCATCCCACTTTATTATTATAAAACACAATAAATACTATCTAAAAATTCAAAAAACTATAAACACCAAATACATATCTATCACATCTACATAAATCATTGTTATTAATTTGACCACTTTAACATATATTATCAATAATACTTACACACATACCCTTTTGTTGAAATAGTTTTGGGATTCCTATATAGCATTAAACAAAGGGAGGGGATTATATCCTTTGGAAATTTCCCTGGTTAATATTGGGAAATGCATGACTCTCTTTCCAAGGGATTAATAAGAAAAATGAAGCCAATTGGGATGGTAGTAAGAGTATTTCCCATGAGTTATAGTCACACAAGGAGTACTCTGATTGGTATCAAATTTATCCCACAATGTATGTAACCAGACAGATACACTTGATATAAAAGTACGTTTTAGATAACTTTTGGGGTTTGGATATTATAATTTGATGATAATTTAAAATTTTATGAAAAAATGGGATATTAATTATGGTTTATGAGAATAAAATATATATATATATAATCATTGAGAATAATAGAAATACCAATACATGTCGTCTTTTTTGTGTTAGTTTACATAGAACTTCCACGTATTAATTTATCATGGAGTTTTCATAATAAACCTCTTCCAAATTAATATTCAATTTAATTTATTGATAACCACCACTAATAAATAATGAATTTTACCATCCATGTCCCCCTTCTTCCTCATATTAATTGATATGTCTCTCTTTTATCCCACAAAGTGACCCCCCCCAGGATGACACCCTCCCCTCCCCACAATCCCAACACAAGTATCACCCTCCCTTACCCTTGACCCCAAGCCCAGGTCCTAATAACACCCACCCCTCCCCTTGATATCATCCCTAGAGTATATATATTTTATGTAGTTTCATAGATTTGGTAGAATATTTTGGGTATACCTTTCTTTATCAATTCATTAAGAGATAATATGATATTCTTATTTTTATTTTATATTCATAAATATGGAAAAAAATTTCTTATGATATTGATTATATTTATATGAATCACCATATCTTTATTAAAATTTATATTTTTTGAGAATGTCTAAAAATCATTTATTGATGAGTTACACCACTTTAAACTACTCATGTACATTTTTCAAAACATTTTAATTCATGCACTAATTGTTTTATATATTCAATTATATGTGAATATATTCATAATTGTTTGATATTTTTTAAAATTCATTAAAAAAAATTCAAAGATCCTTTCACTACTATGAGATATGTACATATTTAAATTTCTATTAGAGCATGTGTGGTTCCCTTAGTGGGGGGTTTAGAGTAATGGAGTATTATTAGAGATTTAGGGATTATATTTTCAATATAGGACCAAACCAAAATCTAAACTAGTTATTGTAGGTCCACCAGCTATCATATGAGTGGTCATGGACCAAATGTTAGATCGATCAGTAGCCCAATATAGCTATTGGTCTCACCTTCCAATGACTAGCTTGGTGGATTCCATCAGCAAATTGGTGTCCTCATAGGTAGTTTTTAAATAATGTAATCCTGTTAATTTTAATGAGGTCACACCGTTAAACCCCCACATGGTTTTTTCCTCCCCCCTTCAACCTTTAGTATCGCTCACATCCCTCCATTTCAATTAATCTACAAGGTATGGATATCCATCCTCTATTTCCTATATTGACTTTTTTTAATGAAATTATAACCTAGATGTAAAGTTATAACTCTATTACCATCCCCTATATGTTTTTATCATTGTCAAGTGAGATCTAACTATTTATGCCCAATATGCCCAATTTTTAGGGATTGTTTCTGCTTCTTCATTTCCTTCCATTTTAACTTGAATTAAATTATAGTATCAAATTATTATGATCTTATAATTATAAGGTAGGTGTTTACTAAACATTCAACCATATTAATTTTTAAATTTTAAGTGTGTGTGTGTTGCGTCGTCTCACTGATTTGTCAGTCATTGATCTTAAATTTAATTTAGATTTTCTAATATGGGTTGGCTAGATTTGATTCCATACTAAATGTGTCACGGAACATATATAGAGAGTGAAAAATGTATTCCCTAATTTATAATTTGACCCTCATATGGATATTTCCTTTGAATAACTTGATGTGGATTCAATAAAAATGAAGGTCGTCCACAAGAGATTACCCAAGTTTGGTATTTTTAATCTTAAAATGGTGAAGTGTTATTGGGATCTTGAATACCATTTATGAATGGTTAGTAAACAAAGAAATACATGGGAGTTGTAAATTTTAATTCATCATAATTAAGGAGGGTATAGGAATTTAATAATTGAATTCACAATTTAATAAATGGAAACTTAAATTGCCTAATTGAAATGGAAAATTATTTGGTAAGTGGATTTGATTTTATGAATTGGATGATTATAGTCATTAAATGGTAAAGGTGGATTATAATTTTATTTCATTAATTGAAAATTGTAATTGAAGGTTAGGTTTAAAAAACCCCTTGTGAATTAAAGTGGATCTGGGTAATTTATATATAAAACCATAAGTTGAAAATAGTACGTGGATATTGTGTTTCTTTTGATCCATAATGTCCCTTTATGAATTAATTTGGTAAACCATGATGGGTGTTAATAATTGATAGTTATTGTTAATACAAAAACTATCTTATATAAAATGAAAATGATTCATGGTGATATAAAGGATGTTTCTGGTGTAAAATGATGATATGTGATTTAAAATGAGAAATTTTCTAATGATATGGAAACACAACTTGGGTTAGTCATGATACTTATAAGGAAAACATCCTTTACGGTACTAATAATACTCCTAATGAATACACTCTTGTGGGTGGTTAAGAAAGATATAAACAAAACTCTCTCATAGGTGGTGTTCAGAGACATATAATGAAAACACCCTCATTAGTAGTGTTGAGATAATTATAATTCAAACTTTCTCAAAGGTGGTGTTGAGATACTTATAATGTGAATTCATTAATAGGAGGTCTTGATACTTGGTTTGGTTACTTTGTTTGGAATGATAACATGACATGCTTAGAGACCTATGCAACTATTCACAGGTAAAATCTGACCCTAAGTGTCACTACATATCATGGGCGTCGATGTTATTTATTCACATTGAAATTTAATTGATAAAATATTAAATTGTAGTACATCAGATTAAATAATTTTGTTAGACTAGTTATATTTAGGGATGTTGTTGGTGATGTCCTACTATGTTTTACTCATGCAAAGCTTAATCGTTCATGTCACTTGGGTACTCGAGTAGATGATACTTGAATACAAGTCTATGCATGGGAAAGGCTTGATTCTTGATGTTTGAATTACATGAATGGAGTATGGATGATAGGACCAATAAAAATTCCAAACTAGTTGGCGATGTTAATCTAGAATTAGATTTATTTGTTTTTTCATTTAGTGTCTCTTTTGTATGATCCTTCCATGGGAGATCTGTTCTAATTTGTATGGAATACTCTTTTTGATATCTCATGTGTTGTTGTATTTATTTTACAGACACTTCACATGGTTGTAATTTTTATCTAGGATATTTTATTTGAGTCATCTTTATTCTATTTTTTTACATTTATACCATGGTTATGGTCTCCCTACCAAACCACCTTACACCATCACTACTATTTGGAAACCTCAAACATATGGTGAGGCAAGCCTAAGGTATGATCATGATGTAGTAAGTTTAATAATATAAGTGAACTGATGAGGGACATTAAAAACTTGTTTCATGGATTTTTTGGAATATCTATTTGGGAAGGTTGGCAGAAGTTAGGGTATTTTTAGAACATGTTATTGAACTTATTCCTAGGATGAGACATCAAACATATGAGTAAAGTATGTGTTTCCAAGGGTGGGATTATTATTCATACTTTATTGTTTTACAGTTGAATTATTTCACGTTAAGTGATACACATGATTATGAAGTTATGATTTATGGTGTTTTATTACATATTCATGTGTGTACATGTATCATATTAGGACCATAGAATTCACCTATCATATATGGGATTTCTTGTAGTTATTTACATTGACTATGAAATTGGTTGGTAATTTAAATTGTCTAAAACTAATTATATGATTCATTCCAATTACATCTTATAAATTGTTTCCATTTATAACTTTTAGTTAAAATTTCATATAATTAATCCCTGGTAATAGAATATATATATATATATATATATATATATATATATATATATATGTGAGTGTGTGTGTATGTGTGTGTCTGTGTGTGTGTGTGTTTGATTTGAACATTATGGGTATTTGATATTATACCAATGTAAAGGTATTGGGGCTATTGAGAGAAACAACTTTATGAGGTTCATATGACACAATATATAGGTAATAGTAGGGCTTGTGCCTATAAACTCTTTCCTTATGCTAAAATATTGGTAAATTTTTAAAATGGAATTTTATTTTGATGTGGGTCATATTTTGAATTAACCAATCATTAGAATTGTAAAATGGGGGATTTATATAGATCCTGGGTTTTGAGCCCTTATAATGTAATATGTATGTGATAAAGGGATGTTATATCTATTGTGAATGTCTATAACCCATGTGGGATGATTCATGGCCCAAGAGTGTGTAGATTAGATTGACTTAATCTGATATGGGAGACCCTTACGTCATAGTTCATGATTGAATTGGCTAATTTGATGTATGTTTCTTCATTTACCTTATTACAAGGTAATTTGAGTTGATGAAAACCTAGAGTGGGTAGTATTTTTGTTTGTGAGGTACTTGATTTATGTGTATGGTAATGGGACCATCAATAGTATTCTCATATACAAATTCCCAATAAAGAATAGTTTTATGAGTTGGTTTATGTTGTGTCACATGATGTTGGTTTTGTGCACATTTGTTCTGGACCCTTGATATGTGGCTTGGGATAGTTGGATTTGGTGGGTTTTGGTGATTGAGTATAACTTAAAATAGGGGGTTGACTAAGAACATAAGTGAATCTCAGACATGGAGTATAGGAAATTTATTTTGTTTGAGACTATTTAATATGAGTTATTGTGTATGGTAGAGTCAAGTAAGATGCCTTATAAATATTGGGAACTCAGTTTCCCGGGGTTTTGTCATAATCTTTAAGGGGTTTCGGTAAGGGAATATGGATGTGTGGAGATGTATTTAGTATTGAGAATAGTTTTGGAGAGAAGGATCATTCATATGCCTATCCTCATTGATTAATTTTATGTTTGATTTTGAGATTTATAGTGGTGACCCTATATGGTTGAATCTATGGAGAGTAGAGAATGGTTAAACACTTTGGGTTTCTGATTGACGATCGGGTGGTGGGTGGTCATGTAAATGGTTTCGTTGTGGTGAGATGCTTTTTTTTTAATATTTAATGGTACTTTTTATTGATGAGATTATAATTTTACTGAGGCATGTGAAAAGGGACTAATCATGAGAGTCTAGTTTTTTTTATTCACGACTAACATGAGTTTGAGTAATCTCTTCATGTTTGGGTTATGCTTGAAATTTCAACCGTTAATCTTCAATGATATTGTGTACACCAGAATATAGTAAAGATGTTTTGTGATATTTGGTTAATATATTTCATGATATAGGAGTTCATTCCTAATATAATAAAACGGTATTGAGGTATCATTCACTCGTTACACATGATATCATTGGTTTGTGAATCAGCAGGCATCCATGTGTGTTGGTTGAGGACTGATGTTGTTTACAATAAGAGGCTTGCAAACATGGAGGCATGGGGGATTGAACTGATAAATTTTGATGTTTGGGTGATATTTTATGGAATATTGGATTAGTTAATGTGTTGTATGAGTATGTATTTGGTGGATCAATGGTAGGGACACTATTATAGTGGAGAGAATCACATTGACTGCAGATGTGTGACCCTCGTGTTTGATGGTTCATCGATGTAGTTAGACAATTTGATGGATAGGAAAATGAATCAAGGATTTATATTTTTATGGGAATCATATTTTATATCATTTCTGTTAATACGAGGTATGTATCTATGGTCCTGTGTTGGTCAGAATTTGAGTGTTCGAATCAGAATCGAGGTAGGAATCGATGATCTGGGTGGGAGTCAAATCAGTTTTTTGTTGGTGCTCATGGTAAAGTGTGATGAAAGTTATGGTTTGTTTAAGGATATAATCATGTATTGACATAGGGAGTCCATTTATGAATCTGGTGTTCATATTGACTGGTCGTGGGATTCCTCTGGGGGTAAGGTATTGTGATTGGGTAGGTTGATAGCGCACCAGTGGATGAAGCTGAGTGTGTTTGGGAAACGTCATCTAGAGGGGAGTCCAACTGTTGTTTTCACATGTTATGGGATATAGTGGGATATAAACCACATTAATTACCTCATTTTAGACATTATGTGTGTGCCTCAATGATTGGATATGTATGTTTTGGAAAAAAACTATAAATTTTTGGATTAGTTCTTGGACTATGTGGATTCATCTATTTATTTTTTACTAGTTTTTTATTGAATGATCAAGGAAATTATAATGGAAACTTCCCTGGGGGTATTATTAGAACACTAGTGTTGTGTTTTAATGGGACTTTTTGATTGTGGTGAGCATTGAGAATCATAATTAACTGTTATGAAATCATCCATAAGAGTGGGATCACCGCAAGAATGATTGTAAATTATAAAATGAAACTTATGTTTCTTATGGTAGATAGGTTTCATAAAGTGTCAACATGAGGTTTTAGTGACATAGACAAGTTATAGAATGGGTTCCAGTTCTTGGTCTTTTGAATTGAATCAAACATATATAGAGGGAGTTCCTATTTTGGGGTTGAATTAGTGACCAATGTAAGTCAATACATGTGTTTGGAGAATCACTGAGGTTTCTTAAGCATGATATGTATTATGGTGGGGTAGTTGTTTTAATTTTCCCTTACATTGAGGCCTCTGCTGATTTAAATTTTTTCTATACCCCATGTTGTGAACTTATTTGGGAGTGTTTTTATATTATATTACATGTTTTGGGAGTCTTAGGATAAACTTTTTAGAAGAGGATTGAACCAATACTAACCACCTATAGGAGGACCATCGGCTACTTGGTGAGGGTCCAACGACTAGATGGTGGGTTGATCAGAATACCAACATGGATTCTAGGCCCACATTCTAGTTGGTGGGAGTCCAACATCATTCTAGTACCCTCTTGAGTGATTTCAAAATGGGTTATCCCTATAATTTCACTAGGAACACCCCTTTAAATCCCCACTCGGGTTTATCCTCCATACATCAGGTAATTGAAACCCTCACATCCTCATTTTTTCTCCCATACTCTATGGAAGGATCTCCCTCCTCCCATTCCCAAATTAGATTTTGTTTGAGGTGATCCAAAACTAGTGGTAATTATATGACTCTATTAAATTCCCCTCACCATTTCTCACACCATCAAACAAGCTTTCAATAGTTATGGATAATATAACCTATTTTTTGGATTTTTTCTTGTTCAACATTTCCTTCCATTTTAGCTCATACCAAAGGTCAGTATCATATGAATATACTCTTATGAGGATCAGGTAGGTTGTTCCAAAACTTTTACCCATGATATCATAAAAAATTTATGTTTGTGTGTTAGGAAGTCTCTCTAGTTTCTAAGTGGTGACTATAAATTTAAATTATATGTTATAATGTGGTTTTTCCTGGTCTAATTCCCTAAAAAATGTGTTAAGGGAGATAAATAGATAATGATCCCAATGGAATGTCCAATGTTATAGTTTTATCCCCGATATGTAATGTTATTTCAATGATAATGATGTGGATTCATTGAAAAATCAAGGGTAACCCCAAGGGGTTACCTAAGTTTTGGAATTTGAACCATAAATTGGAAAAGTGAGATAAGTGGATATAATGCCTTTTATAAATGATTATTAAATTTTGTAATGACATGGGAGTTATTAAATCCTAAATGATGAAAATTATGTAGGGATATAGGAGTTATGGATTGAATTCATAATTTTTTAAATGGACACGAGAATGGATAACTTGAAATGGAAAATGGATTCATAAATGTATTTGATTATCTGGATTGCTTGATTATTGTATTTAAATGGTTAATGGGGAATTATATTTTTATTTCATGAATTATAAGGGATAATTAAATATTATGTTTTAAAAAACCCTTCAAAATTAATGTGAACTTCGCGAGGGTACATATAAAACCATGACTTGTAAGTAGTAAATGGATATTGTGAGAGTTATGAGTTGGATTGTCCCTTTATGAATTGAATTAGTAAACCATTAGAAGTGTTATGAATTTATTAGTATTGTTAGTTGTAAACCATTATGAGTTTTATGAATTAATTAGTACTACTAATAGAAATACTTGGGATAATAAGAGTAAAATAGTTCATGATTTTCGCATCACGCAAAACACTTTCATCACTGTGACCAATTGGAGATTTCTTTCCCAACAAATGAGGTGACCCTTCTTACATTGGATATGTGATTTGTACTTGTAGGGAGGTTTTTTAAAGGTATACCATCTTTTAAATTATAAATAAATTATTTTAAATCCTTCATCTTTTTGGGTTTTTATATTGACTTATTGAACTCTTCAAATATTATTTTCTCCTTTCTTCTAATGATGACTATTATAGACATTTGGCAAGACGATCATGGTTTTTTAGGATTTGTTCTACGAAAATTCTTAAATGGACCCTAGATTTCGATCCCAACACTCTATCTCCTTTTGTTTCAGTTTGGATCAATTTCCCTAGACTACCTATTAAATTGTTCAAACAGGCTTCCCTATTTCTGATTTCCAACCTCATTGGAAACCAATTTAATCTATATTTGGTGACAAGGATTCTATCGATACCCTCGGTTTCTAGATTTTGCATTGAAATTGATGTCTCTTTTGGCTCTACCATCTCAAATCTTGATTTAGAATGGTGATCACGGTTTCCTTCATGATATGTTTTATAGAAAAGTACCCCTGATTATAGTAATATTTTCCTCAATATTGGACATGCTTCAATGGAATGTAAACATAAGATACCACATCTTGAGGCCAGGAAAGTGAATTGGGTGGAAAATAGAAAGCAATAACTTATAAAGGGGTTCAATGTTATCCACACAGTTGACGTTGGCCCCTCGGATGTTAGGTAACCTAATGGAGGGTAAATGAACTATGAGAATAAAAAGCTAATGGTAAACAATGATTATATTATACAACCTACATGTCATCATATTGAGAATAAGGGTATTTTAGGGTTTTTTTACCCTTTTAACACTGACTCAAGTGCTATAACATATTGTTCTATCCCATATAGAGGATCAGAAGAATAATAATGAAATCCATGACACACAGGATAAGGATCAATGTAACCCCCCTTATTCTAGTGAATCCTTATAAGAGGGTGATGACTAACCTGATGAAATTGAGGATTCCTATATATGATATCAAGTGTTATGAAGGGGGAAAATCAAATTTTGGATGATTATTGATTTGTTACCCCAAATAATATAAAAAATAATTAATTTAGGGCCAAATATAACCTCAAAAGAACAATTGTTACAAGATCATTAAAAACCTCTGGGAAAAAAATTAAACCCACAATAGTTATAGTAGTTGTTCTTATTGCAACCTCTAGTTTAGATGAGGAGGATGATGATGGAAAAATTGTCTTGTGTACTGAGATTCTTATTTGGTTTAAGAGGATGTTGGGGAAGAATTTGATACATTGATATATGAACAAGATGTGATTACATTACAGAAGTACATGAATAGTGATATCACTACAGAGTCTTATCATTAAATAATGAAACCTATGTTCAATAGTATGGTGGAATAATACAAAAGAAATCATGATATTGATTTTAGAAACATATCTTGGGAATGATGTTTTTACCTATTTTAAAGCTTTTCTAACTTGAGTTATTATTGATGGTTTTTACTACACAGTGATTTGTTTTTTCCTATGTGTTTCAATGTTTTTGGTTAATGCCTTAGTAAGGGCATTGGCACATCCAACATCATTGGATAGTTTAGTGTTCAACTGGCATTCCTTCTCCTTTCTACCTAATGTGTGACCTTCTTGGAAGATATGAGTTTTTAAATTGATTTCCTTATCTATGATAGCCTTATTATCCCCGGATGGAACCCACTAGACTAATGGTCATGTAGTTTCAAGTTAGTGTTCTGATCAAATTACATATAAATGTCTGAATCATTTTATATAGTTCTCCTTCTTTCATGTGTCGCTTCAATATGTCATGTTTTTGTTGGTGTATCTTTTGTAGCATGGTTTCCTAAATTATGATCTAATACCTCACATCATGTGGTCGATTTCCTTTGTTTTACACCTATGGGATAATGATTATATAGCATTTGTATCAAACTTTCTTTTACATCTTGAAGACATGTGCTACTCTTTTGCAGCATCACTTTCAGTTTTTGTTGTCCTTCACATGTGGGATTCTCTTATTTTGTTCTTTAAATGCTTTGCTGGTGAAATCACATTACACTTCATGAACTATCTCTACCTTACTTTATCCTTAATAAATTTTAGTGGGGTTTTGGTTGGTTTACCAACTCAGGCTCAATCTTTCTCAAAACAAACCCTGGGATGGTCATGATGTTTATAAATAAAACACTATTAAGTGTGGTCATGATACTCATATGGAAAACACCCTCTAAGGTGTTTTAGATACTTATAAATAAAACTCCCTCATATGCGGTGTTGATATACTTATAATAAAAATTCCCTCATAGGCAGTTTTGATATAATTATAATGAATATTCCCGAAAAATAATGTAAATTAAATTATATGTGTTCTTGATACATTTTTTGGTTTCTTCATTTTGTATGGTAATGAAACATGATAAGAGACATCCAGGATTGGTTGAATCAGATATGAACTAAGATTAGCTGTCATCACAGAGCCTAATAGTTGGGGTTGTTTATGCACTTTGAAATTTGATTGATAAACTATTAAATTGTAGCACCTTTGATGAACTAGTTATAATAGAATGGATATAAATTTAGAGACACCATTGGTGGTGGCCTACTAATTTGTACTCACACCTTACATAGTCCTCCATAGTTCTTGGGAAACCCAAAATATGATGTGTAGTTGTAATTATGGTTCTATGAAAGGCATGATGCATGATGTTTGGCTTCATATAATGGAGTATAGAAGATGAGATTGGGTCAAACTCAAGACTAGTTGTGGGTGATCTTTTAGAATTAGTATTATTTTTTTCTTTTAGTATATTTTTTGGTATGATATACCCATGAGGAATCTATTCTACTTTGTATTGTATCCAATTTTTGTTATATCATGTGATATTGTATTTATTTTAATGGAACTAATCTTGGTTGTGATCTTTATCTAGGATATTTTATTTCATTCATCTTCTTTCTGTTATTTCATAATCTGATACGAAGGGTATATTCTCCCAACCATACCACCTTACACACCAACCTCCATTCATTAGCCTCTTTCATATTGGGAGGCATGCATGAGGTACAGTGGTGACCTAATCTGGTTGCTATTTCGAGTGAACTGAGTTGCGGATGTAACAAAATTTAAACCAATAGAATGGGTTTTTACCTAACTAGATTTTAATATCACATTAAGAATTTTTTCACTTATACAACGGGTAAACATTCTAAAAATATTAAATATTTATTTTCTTAATTTATTTCACTTACAATAGTAAATTCTAAGACTGAAATATAAATTAAATAGGGAATATAATAATAATTAGTATACATTTTTTTAGATGAAAAATAATAGAAGAAGACATAATTTTAAAGAGAACACTTATTCACCCCTCTCCCTACTAGTGTCCATTATATAGTAACACTTCAATTAGTATAAAAAATAAATGAGTTTCATTGTTTATTTAATCCAAATATGATACGATTTTATTATTATAAAATTATAAGTTTCCCTTTATAGGGTTTCAAAATGTTTGAAAAGTTTTATGAAAGATTTCATATATCGAATATATGGATACTCCCTTATAATTTTTAAGTGACGTGTTATTTTTTCAATAATTTATAATATATATTTATATTATAAAAAATATGGTTATTTTATCAATTTATTATAATTATATTGTATTTTATGATTTTTTTCTTTGTCAAATTTACCAAATGTTGACAATTTTTCGAATATTAAAATTTTGTTATTCCAAAAATTTTATATTTTATTTTTGTAAAGATTTTATTTAATTATTGAGGGTTATTTTATATATATATATATATTAATATCATACAAATAGATAAAATTCATATTAATTTACCTCAAAATATACCACAATATGTCAATAGGTTGGAGGCATTTTTGGATTTTTAAATTTCAAATTGATCCCTTAATCGAAGAATAAAATGTCCATATCCGAATAGTAATATAATATGATGGATGAAAAAACATGAAATTTATGAGCACTTTATATTGAAACTATTTCCTAGTGTATATGTGATATGGGTTTCTAATTGGTAATTGGACATTTCTAAAAGTTTGAAGTGTGTCCATCAACAGAATGAACAACCTACTTCCCCGATAATAGGGAAAAAATTCAAAAACTAGATTAATGATGTTTTCTATACATTATATAATAATGAAAATTATAACATATCAATAGTATCTCTTTTCATTTTTCTAAATCTTAATACAAGGGATAAGTTACCTTATCAATAAAATAGCTTTATAAATTATTAGAATTTTAAAATTAGGATTTTTATAAAGGATGTCTCAAATATACAAGAATAAAATTTCTACTAAATTTATACTATATCATGTTCTCATGTGGAATTATAGATAAAAAATGTTCATGATATTAGATTCATTAGATGGTTCATTTTTTCAATTTAAGATCCCTCAATCATTTTATAAGATGATTAAATTTTTTTATATACTCATACTCAATTGTACAATGATAAATATATGTCCAAATAACTACATGTTGTATTTAGGAGAAGATCCTAACAGTGAAGATTGTAAAAGATATAATAATTCTATATGAAAATTAGTGAATTGTGATAAAAGTATGAATAAATATACAAAAGGAATAAGAAAAATAAAATTACTTTGAAGGTATTATATTACTTCCCATTAAAATAAAGATTGGATGGATTGTTCAGGTCGTCTAAAAAATAAGATCAAATAAGGTTTAATACAATAGAAAACAATAATGGTGGGTTTATATGACATAAAAGAGATTCAAAGGCATAGAAATCCTTGGATTTTTTAACCAAAATTTTATTTAGATCCTATGAATATGAATTTAGGATTATCCACTGATGGATTTAATGTCTTCAGGACTCTGGGAGAAACTTATAGTATATGGATGATTA
Source organism: Viscum album (assembly GCA_963277665.1). Taxonomy (NCBI): domain Eukaryota; kingdom Viridiplantae; phylum Streptophyta; class Magnoliopsida; order Santalales; family Viscaceae; genus Viscum; species Viscum album. The sequence continues at coordinate 1,123,688,006 of OY728120.1, forward strand.
TTTTTATCCCTTACACTCTATTTTCCATGGATTCGTATGTAACAAACTTAATTTATTATTTTTATGATCATTATAGTAAATAAAATTCATATAAATGACATATATGTATACATTTATCCTCTTGTAGAATAATTGGAAGTGTTATGTAAAAAAGGTGTACAAACATATGATTCATCAATAATAGAAATGTTAAAAATATCAGTTATTATAATGTTGATGAGTATCAATTTCACTATTTTAGGAATTGTGCCTAGCATTAACATGCACACTACCCAGGAATGTCCAGTTTATAACTTTGACTTAAATCCAATAAGACTATCAAATAATATAAAGTTGTGTTTCATGTGTTATCATTAATTTATGGATTCATCTAAGTGATATTATTTTAATAAGCCATGATTTGATAAACAAAATTAATTATAGACACCACCAGAATAGTTATTAGTTTTAGAAATCATATCACCCATTTTAACCATTAATGAAAAATTTATGAAATATTATCCGCTAAATGTTTGTAAGAAAATAGTTAAAATATAATTTGATATAGTCGGTAAATAGTAATGAAATAAACATGTAATTTTTTCAAAACACCATATTAGGAATTACAATTTTTACATTATAGTATTGATGTTATAAACTTTGAAAATAATTTGTGTAAAAAAATTTATATTTATAATATTTACAAAGTAGTGAAAATAAAAATATCATCTTCATTCATTTAAGGACATAGAATAAATGAATATAAAGCATGATCTATAGGAAAATGAAAATGGAGAGTAACCTACAATACTTTATTCATTGAAAAATAAAGAAAAATTTGTTTTCCTTTAAAGACTGACAAATGTGAGAGAACATAATGGGTATTCAAGGGAAATTTAATGACATATTTACTTAAAACCTTTCAGGTTACCTATAATTAAAATCCACTGATCACATATTTTTCTAGATAAATTTTTACCTTCATAATTACATAAATTTATACTTGATAAAAATATAGTTCTTTTAATTAACTTTTTAAAATTATTAACATAAATTTTCCAGAAAAAATTAAAACTAATTAAGGCTGAGAAACATCATTAAGTAATTTTAACAATACTTTTTCATTTGAAGGAGATATTTTCCCCATATTTTTTTACTCTAAGGATTCAATTAACTTTGAACTTGACCAAGTCAATTAAATTTGTAAGGCCCATAAAATATCAATGGATTTATCCCATAGAGGTGTATTTTAATCATAAATTTTTATGATCACTGCATTAAAATTTTCAGACGCATTAAATTTTGGGTTTATTCTATTATTTTACTTTTATCATTATGTATATAGATTATTTAATGTTTTTTTAAGAAAGAAATCTCAAATAGAAGGTTCTATCATTGAAGGTAGTATAAAGGAAGACTATCTCGTCATAGATTTGATGTATTTAGATAATATTGAGACATGATTAAAACATGTTTTATTTTTAAATGACAACTCAAATAAATTTTATTCCTATAATAAATCAATAATCATTTCAACAATAGGTCATGAAGTTGGGAAATTATCATCAGTATCATTGACATAAAAAGTGTTCATATATTCATTTATATTTTTACTAATAAATAGTGACACTACATGTCCATTCATTTAGGAATTTAAGATGTAAAAAAATATATGACTTAATATTTGAGCATAAAATAAGAAGGAGATAAAAAAATTAATTAACAAATACATTGTTTATTGGTTTTCACATTGTGTAACATTATAATCAATTTAAAATTCATAATATATAAATATAATTTTCTTATGTAACTAATAATATTTCATATTTTTATATGTACATCATTAATATTATTAATTAATATATAGTGTCAGATGATTTGAAATATTTTTCTTGAGAAGCTTTGAATTAGTCTAGAATATTATATTCTTAAAATAAAAATGGATTTTAGGTTCATAAAGTTTTTTGTGAAGAAGTATTTAAAACAATTTGGCATCTTCTCAAAATTTAGAGACTTCAGATACTATAGATTTTTAATTGGAGTTGTTGAATTAAATTTTCATAGAAAATTTTTATTTTTGCGATTCAAATTCAAGTGGGTTGGTATTTACAAGGGCATAAGAAAAGATTTGTAGCAATTTATTTATGTCAACACATCCCTCTTGATAGATATTTTTGAGCATGAATAACACAACCCATATATTTTGGTCTCAAAGGATAAAATAGTATATTTTATAGATGACAGTGTCAATGGTGGGTGGTGTGTTATAGTCCATGTCAAACTGAGAAACTTGTATGATATGGGTGATGGAATTGAAGAATTTTTTTGCGATAACAAACCCCATCAAAAATAAGGGATTTATTTTTCTATCCATGATAATGTTGAAATAGATTATTTTTCAATGGTGGTTTAATATAATTAAATCTTGTTAACATTATAGGATGAAAATAATATGTTCAAAGATGAATTAACTGATTTATGTTTTGTCCACCTTTAACTTATATTTTATTTGTTATATTTATAATACATGAATTCAATTAATTAATTTATAAAATTTTCTTATTTTATATCATAAATAATGTTCTAAATTGTTTTATATTCTTGTTGGATGTTGTAATTTAGAAAAAAAGTGATTCAAAGGTATAGACTGATCTTATGAAACTCTTATGGTTCCAGATAATCCATTTGATATACTCCCACCTGTATTATATATGCTCTCAACTTTTGTTATACTCCCATTTCCTCCATTTTATTCCATATGATATGCTCTTATATTCATCAATTATACTCTCAAATTTTATTACATCAATTTTTACCCTAGGGATATCATAGTGATTCGATAGAGTCATTTAGGGACATTCATTGAGAAATCATATGGTGTTACAGTTACCATCATGATGGTTCTGGAGGGTGTACATTAATCATATGTAATTTTTAATGCATAAAAATAATATATGATATATTTATACTAATTATTTAATATATTCATCATACAAATTTAAAATAAAACAATACAAAAACAAACATGAATTCATAAAATATTTGGAGAATAATAATGTTTTAGATTTTTATTTCATTTGAAATATTTTTTCTGCCTATTGATGATGTTGAGAGATTATATGGGAAAATATTGGGCAATTTAGCATGTGAGATCATATCCCTTCCTATAATCTATCATAATTGGAACCAAATTGTCATCATTTGGAAGAAATATATTTTGGATAAACAATTAAAAATAATTGAAAATAAATATATACTATTTTTTATCTAATATTCATATCAAATATAAATATATTTATTGGATAATCTATTTTAGGTGAATGAAATGGGGAATTCCTTCATACATTGCATCTTTGATTTGAAAAACTATAAGGGTAATGAATCAATTAAATTTATTTAAATATGTTTATTTTATTAAGATAGTTATTGAAAGAAAAAATATTTAATAAATTATATAAATAAAAATATCTTATAATTTAAATTTCATTTAATATAGAAAAAAATTAATTGGATGATGCTGGTTGATAGGAAAATCGGAAGCATGGATCATCTGGGTGTAGCCAGCCTAACTTGGGGGAGTATGTTTGATGTCAAATTCACCTTTTCATATATTTTATTTGTAAAAAACTTATATATATATATATATATATTCAGTATATAACTTAAATAAATATTTTTTATGTTTAAAAAAATAATGCTATAGAATGTATATAAATATTTCCAATTTAATGTTTTGTTAGTTTGAGTGCTGAAATTATTGAATTTTTTACCCTATGGATATATTTTAAATTTATATTATAGGTTGTAGAAAATTTATAATTATACTCTTATATATTATATTTTGTTTGTATTTACTAGAATTTTAAATCACTAACAATTTGATAAATAACCTCTCTAAAATAAATGGTGGTATTAACCACTGTTAATCACTAGAAAACTGCAACTATATTTCAAAAAACCATCGATAATTTGTTAGTGATTTTAATAAATACAACTATATTATGAAAGAAAATAAAAATAAAAAATGACACCAAATTAATTAGAGGCAGTTATAACCACCAGTATGTTATAAAAAATATTCAAAAAGAAAATTTCACATTCATTTTCATGGTTGTTTCACAACCACTTCCAATCATGTATTAAAAATGGTTTAATATATCTACCATAAATCAAAAAAATATCTACTAATTAAAAGGTGTCTTAAAAACCAAGGTGGTTTTTATAACCACTATGAATCCATGTGTAGTGGTCAAAACCACCATATTTTTAAAAAAACTTTCCCTAAAACATGTTTTCTTTATAGTGTTTATAGATACAATCATGAGTTGATATGTCTCTGGGGAATCATAATTCAGAAGAATATATAAATTTTTGAGGTATTATGTGATTATATTTTAAGGTGATTAATTATAATTTAGGATATGTTTGTTTGCTTTTAAGAAGAGTACATGATTTATGTGAAGATAACCCTTAGGTTTGGTATGTGATTTGATATAGTGGTAAATATGGATATTTGGGCTGAAGGGATTATTGATTTTGTAAAAGTAAGTTAGGTAGTATAGGTAACATTGGAAATTTAAAATTTATTTTATAAAATTGTAATTAATGTCATGTTTGAATAAGTTCACTGATTTTTTGAGAATATACTTAATTAAGGAATATATTGGAAGTATCGGTAATATGTATTTTCTATTCGTGATATTGATGTTGAGATAATATTGTAAGATCCTGTATAATTATAGTATGAAAATATTTGATGGTTTACAGAATTGTAATTAATATTTTGGTTATTTATGATAGATATTTTTGGGATAAAGGTTTTGATAATGTTATGAGAAAACATGAAGTCTAGGTAATCATGATTTTTCTATGTCCAATTTGGTATGAAGAATATTAGAGTCTTCCTAGGGTATAATTATTTTTTGGAATGACTTTGATTAATAAAGTGATATTATTTTTCATATGGAATGTTTTGAAGGACTAAGTATTACCTTCTCAAAATGGTTTCCAAATATTTTCGTAGGTAATTATATTTACTAAACTTTTTCATTTTAATTAATGGTTTGAAAAATGTATAAATAATAATGAAAAATTTAGAAACAATTTATATATTATGTTATTACTAATTTTGGGGGGAAATTATCATGTTATATCTTGGATGTTTATAATTAAAATCATGTGATGGTGTGTCATAGATTAATGTTTTATTATCAAGATGAAATTAATAAAATATTGCACAAGTTTCTTGTCCATTAAAAGTGATTTAATTTTTATTATTACTACAAAGTTATCCATATGTGATTTTGAAGAATTTCCAACATTCAAGTCACTTGAAAGTGGTTATATGAAATATCAAAAACCTCTTCTATATCTCAAAATTTCATTGGATAATTGATTATATATAATAAAATTTCAAAATCTAAAATTTATTATTTTTCTTGACTTGGAAGGTATTGTGACTATATTTAGAAATATATCATGTTATCATGAAAATATAAAGAGTATAATGATTTCTAACAAGTTATAAATTATAGAGAACTTTGTGCATCCGATATTGGATTCTCATTTAAATTATTTTTTTCTTCGAAATACATATAGCATTTTATAGAAACCATAGTTTGAAAATTTCAAATCTAATTCTTTGATAATATCTTAATGAAAACAATCTTATTCAGATGCTTTTAAAATATTTTTTTAAAAGTAATATTTTAAAATTATATGTCTTCTTACATCAATTTAATCCTAATGGTAAAAAATTTATGTGAAAAAATTCGTTGAGAATTTTCAAAATTCATTAAAATATAATTAAAATTTGTGGACCATCACACTGTGGGATTGATTCAACCTTGAAAATTGTCTATTCTGGAAATGGAATGAATTTTTTCCACTAACCAAATACCAATATTGAATTTATTATTGCGTCAATATTAGAAAAATATTATACTTAATTATAATAAATAAGTGTTTTAATATATTGAATCTAGTTTACTAAGAGAAAGTATTATTAAATTGTATTTATAAATGCATTGAACTTGTGATTTTTAAATATGGAGTCAAATATTGAGAGAATGAAATTTCTATATGGGGGGTGTAACAACCTAGTTTTTATCACGTTGGTATTTTTTTAAATAAAATTTTTATCTCTATAAATTATAAAAATATGAATAAATAATAAAAATATAAAATAAGATAAATAAATATTACTATGAAAATATAAAATTATATATGATGATTACATTCGATGAATTGGAGAGGATGATGTGGCATATCGCCCAACCTGGAACACCATTAGGCCCAAAGGGTATTCTTGATCCCCAAGAGTTGGAAACTAGGGATTAGGGATCAATAATACACCCTTGGGAATGGTTTAAAACATGAATAATTGTATAAAAAAATATTTTAAAACAACTAAAAATTTAGTGTAACCTATAAAAACATTGGATATTCACGAAAAAAAATAACCAGAGAGATAAATAATATTAAAATCCAAATAGTTAATAAAGAAATAAATAATCATCCAAATGAGATATAATAAATGTTATTGATTAATCCCATCCAAAATATATTACTATGAGTACTACAAAAATAATACACTATGGGATAAAAACTCCTAAGCACCAGAAAGAAATACAATTGGATGAGTTAGTTCATACACCATCATCCTAAAATAAAAACAAAATTGGAAGACACACAACCTCAATTCCATGTGACCCATGAACACTCACCACATCTCTACTCATCCATCAGTGGAATAAAATGAACCTTAATAAATATAATCAACACTTGTTCACTTGAAAGAAAACATAAGAGTTTCATTCACACGTGAACACATTTGTGCATGAAGGGTGTGAGATAAACATGCCTAGTATGATTTCAATATTTTTCCTATGAAATTCCTTTCATAATACAATCTATAAATTCTATTTTTAACATAATTTATAAAAATAGGTTTTTCTAATGGGTATGCATAAAGAACCCAAGTATCACATTTAATCATTTTACTTTCCAAAGTCAGGGTAAATGGTTTGAGGAACGAATGAGAATCATCAATCCTAAAACCAAATTTTCAAAAACAAGGAAAAAATCAACAAAATTTATTTTAAATCCACTTTAAACCAATAAAATAAGGCCTCTAAACTAATAAATTGTGGAAATTCCGTTTTCCCTCTTTTATAAAATATTTTTCAAATAACGATAATAGTATAACCACCAATATATTTGTATGATCACGTTAACCAAACCATTTTGTAAATAAAATTAAAGTTAAATCAAAACCACTATAAAATTAGAGTTTCAACACAATAAAGCACTGAAATATCATGAAGAGTAACAAATATAACAAATAACAAAATAAGAGTTTCATAAAACCAAACAAGAACTAGGTGATACAGAAAATGTATTGAATGAAATACCTTTTAATAATCCTAAATGTAATTTAAGAATCATGGTAAACTCACTAGGATCTAACGTAAATGATATTGGACTTGGTTCATCAGATCAGAAACTTCTCACCCTTTCAAAACTATAATATCTCATTAAGCACCCATTCATTTCACTCAGTACAATATAAATTCCCAAGGGAGTGTAATAACCCAAAGGAACCTTCCATAATGCACTTATTAATCCAGATTAACACACATACAAACCTTATAATTAGCTTCCCATGGTCCTATAAAATATCTCAAACTAGAGGTGGAAAAAAAATTAACATGTTCATAATATGTCTCACTAATAAATCAAGGAAAAGTAAACCTTTTCTATCCTCCCAAGCCCTGTCAATAAAAATCCCCCATTCAAATCCATGCATAAGTGTTACATAAAAAATATAAATAGAGATCTTCCTCCCCAAAACCCAAATCTATGTAACAACTAGGGGATAAAATGAGCGTCACAAAGTCATATAATAAATTCATTAAAAGTTTATCAAATGGGACTTCTAAAATAAAATATTGGGATTCCAATCCATTCCACCATGTCATAAAAACAAATTTAAAACATGTCTTTAAAGACCTTTCCAAAATGAAACTTTCACTCAAAAAGGTTTTAAAACATCACAAAGTATATAAAAGAACCATACGGCCTTAAAAAATAAAATCCTTATAGAATACCCTATATTTATTAATAATTCATTTAAATAACCAAACATTCCCATTTTAAAGTTTATATGTTGTCAAAAACCACTGTAGCACGCATAAATTCCTTTTAAAGAAAAACTTGTGCATTTTTACAAACACTTTGCAAGTGACAACTCCAAGAAAATTATAGAAACCATTTAAAAATATTTTTCAACCCCACATGGGACACAAATATAGGTATATATTGGAAAGAAATCAATTTTAAAAAATTCAGTCATCCCAAAGCATATAATATAATAGAACTTCATTGAATCACCAACGTCATCCAAGTGGGAATAAGCCTTAAAATCACATTTGATGGTGGAGGAGTACCCAATAAAAGAGAATACCCCTAAAACACTTATATATTTAAATCCTCAAAGTTTAATCCATCAAAAACCCTAATTCCAACCCTAATGACCATTAAGGTTCATGGGAGAAGAAAAATTAAGGGGAAGTACAAAGGGAGAATAAGGGAAGAAGATAGAGGAGGGATGAAGAATATTACCATGAATAATTTCACTAGATTGAATAATAAAAGGAAAACAATAATGGGATAAATAATGATACCACATTGGGCCTCTAAATGGTTGGTAAATTTGAGTTAGGAGAGAGAATATGGCCAATACACCTAAAATTTAAAAAGGGGGAAATTTTTTAAAATCATAAAAATTAAAATTTTAGAAGACCACCACCATGGTGTGGCCCTAGGAACCATAAAACAGTTCCCCTACCTATAAACCCACCTAGTCATTAAATATGGTTTCCTAACCCATGAAGCCCCTGGCCTATGGGGTGGTTAACCCAAAATAAGGAGAACCAAGGGTCCCGAGCTATAGTCCTCCACGGCGCAGCCTCACCCATATAGAATGGACCAACCCTTTTCCTAAATTCAACTCACTATAAAAATAAAACCCTCGAATTATATCCTCATACCTATAACATGATCCCCCCTCAACCAAAAATTTCATATTTTAAGGAGGTTGGTTGTGTTGTGGCCTCCTTAGGACATGGAATGTCCAAATGAAACTTTTCTTGAAACTCCCCAAGACTTATTCAAACACCCAAAAACTAAAAAAAATTATTATTAAATAATAAGAATAAAAATAGGGATAAATAGTTCTACTATACTCTAAATTATCCCACTTTCTATCCCCAGAAATTATTTGGTAAAAATTGAAATAATTAGAGATGTAAACCTAGACACCAGAATATAATATATGTGTGGGTGGGGAAAATAAAAATAGAGAAGTGTCTTTTATAAAGGAAACACTACTCAAATTAGTTGTCCTAAAAATAAATATAATGTACCCTCAAACAAAATCAATTGGCCTCAAGAATAACCTTATTTAAAACCATCCAAGATGGATCTCTAAGAGTAAACTAACAAAATATTTTTCTCCCACCATTTATAGTTCATTTAAAATAGTTAAATAATAAATGTACACTTCTATGAAAAGTATATACCTATCATAGAATCTTTATCACAAAATACCTAAATAGAAACAATAATCCTCTAAAAATATCCAATAACCATTCAAGAACCTGGTCCTAAATTCCATAAGTGAGCACAATCCACAACATACCCTAGCAATCATAGTGGAGTTCTAAAATTTCCCAACATGGTTCCAAATTCGATTAATTAAACTACAATAGAGGGTAACTATGGCCAAAATTAAAGAACACATTCTCACAGTATTCATGATAGAAAATTCTAACAAGGTAATGCATGAAGACTAACCGATAATAATAAACCCAAACCAGTTACTTAAATAAAACACCTAAGGATTCCCCATGTTCAATCTATCAAAATATATCATCTCTCAGTCCACACCATCTACTAAAAATTGTTATCATTATTAATAAATGAGGCACGAACATGCCAAAACAATCACTACTCACAAAGGGAAAATGAAACAGAACCCAAAAAACACACTAAAAAAATTCAATATGAAACCTAAAATTCTACCAAATCACTGAGAAATGTTTCAAATTATTTCTTCACCCAAAATTTAAACATACTCTTAAAACATTATTTCCCCTGAGGTGTACTAAAATTTTAATAAAATTACTCCCCACTAACCCACCTATACAACAAAAGGATCATCAATCCTAGTGTATCTGATTTAATCCACACGATCCTTGAATAAATCCATAGTAAAATATGTATCTTTAATCGTTTCAAAAAGGCACAACTAAATGAAATAACTCTTTTTAAAAATAGGTTAAACTATTTAAACATTCCACCTCATTTAGATGAATAAATTAAATCAATATATCTATTAAACTTTTTGTTAAAATCCCAACTTCCATAATATGAAATTCAATACATTAATTTTGGATTTGAAAACATCCAACTTCTTTAAAAATAATAAACAAGAATAAAAATTTTAAAGTTCCCATTTATGTAAAAACACCTCACCTTTTAAAATACTTCAAAATCAATTCATAATTTTCTTTTTCATTTCAAAACGAACCACTATTGAAAATACACTCCTTGAGAGATTAAATCCTTTATAATAAACCTTCAGACTTTTTTTAAAATCACAATTCTTCCCATGTTTCACAAAGAAATAAGGCTCAGTTAAAACATTCCACGAAAAATAACTTAAATTGAAAAACAATCCCTAGTACCTCATTTTAAACTATAATTGTTTTGCTAAAATCCATTTTTTTAAGAAAACCCAATTCTACAAAAACCACTTAAGAAAACTAACACCACAAAAATCCACCAAAATTTGATCCAAAAGAATCAATAAATTATAATACATGACTTGATGTGTTCCCTGTTGCTAAGAATCACTAAATACTCAAGATTTATAAATAAAAAATATAAATGTTGTGAAAAATAATGCATGTATTGGATTACTGTTTTGACAGACTATGCACCAATCATGCAAAAATCTCTGAAATGTTTCTAAAATAAGGTGCTTGGTTTCAGCATTATTTTCTAGGACATCAAAATAAACCACATTTCATTGATTTTTTAACTATATTTTTCTCAAAAATATAAGAAAATACCACAATGAAACTCACACCTTTCCAATGAGGATAAAAACACCATTATCCCAAACTGAAAACCCATCAATAATAATAATACTAAATCTAAATCTAGACAACTCATGGTATCATTAGGTTCATAAAGAGAAATATCAATCTAAACTCACTCTACGCCTATATATTTAGTTCTGAATTTCCTATATCAATACTAATATAACTCAAAAATTCCAAGAGTTTCCTTTAATAACATTTGACTTTTAAGATCCTAGGATTCAGTAGAATTTATAATGAATCGTCCTGGGATGAACTAACATGTCACCCGACTGAGCTTGCCACAAGGCCCAAAGGGATTTCCTGATCCCCATGAGCTGGAAACTAGTTTCTAGGAATCAAGATTGTAGACTTGGGAATGGTTAATCCCTCTTATTAAAATATAAATAAGAAGGAAAAAATTACAGACAATCTATAAATACCCGTCATTATAAAGGAAATCCATGAAAACAATAATATAATACACAAATAACAATACAATCTAAATAGGGAATAAAAAAATAAATAATCACCAAAATAAGTCATAATAAATATTTAATATGACACTCATCTAAAATTTCTAGTGTGGTGTATTGTAAAATAAAACACAATAAAAGAAAAAAACCATAAAACAAAATACAACTATCTGAGTTGGTTCAAATATCCTCATCCCAAAAAACAATCATAATGGACATAATCTCACCTATATATGATCCATGGTCTGTTACCACATTATTACGTTTACATCATTATAACAAAATAAACCTCAGTAAAGGGAATAAATACATGGGAACTTGAGGGAAAACATGAGAGATACATACACACATAGATACCAGTGTGCATGCAATGTGTGATATAAATGTTCTTAGTAGGATTCCACAAAAGAGTATATGAATTTACATTCATAATACATTCCAAAAATTCATTTTTCATAAAAATTTATAAAATAATTATTTTTACATGGGTAGGCATGAATAAACCATGTATCACATTTAATCCTTTTCCTATCCAAATTTGGGGTAAATATTTTGGAGAAAAAATGATGGTTATTCACACTAAAACCATAATTTTAATAATAACAAAAAAATCCTAAAAAATATATTTATAATCCATTTTAAACCAATAAAATTAAGACCTTTTTAACTAATAAATAATGTCAAACCCTTTTCTTCATATTTTCCAAAACATTTTTTAAATATCATTTAAAATAAAATAACCACTTTAAATTTAATATCACATTATCTAGACCAATATTAAATTATATTTTAAGGTAAATCAAAACTAAAATTGAATAATATTATCAATAAAAGAAAGAACTGAGATCTTAAGAAGAGTAGTAGATATAAGTATCAACAAAGTAACAGTCCCATTCAACCAAACAATAGTTCTGGGATATAATCAATGTATGGAATGAAATCTCAATTTATAATCATCAATGGAATCTAGAAATCATGGACATCTCACTTGGCTCTTGTAGAAATGATATTTGACTTGGTTCATCAAATCACTCACTATGACCCAATATGAAATTTGAAAATCACATGAATCACCCTTTTATATCACTGAGTATAATTTAAACCCCATAAGAGGTCACAATTCTCCTAGTGAACTAGATATCCCATGCATTCTAATCCATTATAACATTCATCTCGAACTTTTACTTACCTACATAGGGTCTAATGATATAACTTAAATAGTTAGTGTGTAATATCGAGGAACATTTTCATAATATGTCTTAATAATAAATCATTAAAAAACAATAATAATCTCACCTCTAAAACCCTCTTAAGAAACATAACATTTTCACATCCTCATATAAGCATCTCATAAATAATAATAATAAAAAACAACCCCCTCATGGATAAAATCCTTGTAACAATTACAGCCTAAAATGAGGCTCTCACGGTAACCTGAAAAATTCATTTATAAATTTCCAAACATTCCTTAACAAAAATAAACACATGATTCCAATCTATTCCACTATCTTATATAAACATTTTTTAGAAAAATTCATTTTAAAGAATTTTAAAAAATAAACTTTCCCCTAAAAATTTCATAAAACATTACAAACCATATCAAAGAACAAGAAAGGTCTCAAAGTAATTGAAAACTAGGAATAATTATCTCTTTTTATAAATAATTATTTTTAATAACAAAAAAACACATTTATAAAGTTTATCTAGTGTCAAACATCCCTTTAACACACTTAAATTCCTTTAAAAGAGCAACATGGGTATTTTCAAAAACACTTACCACGAGGAAACACCAAGAAAAGCATATAAACCATTTAGAAATAATTTTCATCCCATAATAGGTAAAACAAATATACAAATAATTTGTAAAGAAAATTATTTTGAAACATATAAGAATCACATGGAATGTAAAATAAATGAATAACATAGAAACACCTACCCCAACGAAGAAAGAAAAAACTACAACAAGTCTACTTCAATGATGTAGGAAACGGCCCCTATAAGACCTATACGTACAAATATCCTTGGTTAGATCCATCCAAAACACTAATTTCCAGCCTCATAGCCATTAGGATTTATAGTAGAATGAAAATAAATTTGATGGATTAATGGAGAAGAGGGGAAGAATTTTACCTTGAATAATTTATCTTGATAAAAATAGAAAATTAAAGGAACCATGGGAGAATGAAGAATGCCACCATTGGGCCTTAAATTGTGGGATGGAAAGAGTGAGGTGAGAGAGTAATCTGAAAACACATTAAATTTGATGAGGGGGATAGCATAAAATCATAAAAATAAAAAATTGGGAAGATCAGGATGAAAAAATTACCATAGAAACCATGGAAGGGTGTCCCTTCCTTGAAACCCACCATGACACATCCATCTAGGATTACAGTGTAGATCACCTCTCTAAAAAACAACCATATTGAATCCCTTGTCTTGTGCCATAATTATCAAAAAATGAGAATAAATGAGGTTATCGAGGCTGAGGACTCCACAACGTAGTCTCACTCCTAGGGTGTAGCCCTACTCCTCACTAGAATTCAACAAATAAGAAGAATGAAACCCTCTATAGTACATCCCCACCTCCATGTAATGGTCACTATTAGCTCTAAATTTTCACAATTTTATGGAGGTAGGTTGTGTCAAGGCCACCCTATGCCAGGATGTGGTTGGTTGAAATACTCCTACAACTTGTTTGGACCACCCAAAACACTTGAAAACACAAACAATTCAAAATTAAATAATATTAATAATAATAATGAAAAGGGGGTGTCACATTACAAGTATAATTGGATAATGATAACAAATATAAATAAATACCAAATAATTGAAGTACGCATCATATCCATCTCCCATGAAGATGACTCCACCAAATATAATTATATAAAGAAGAAAAATAAGAATATGTATGGAATTCATTTTAAGGAAAAATAAAAAATATATAAGGTGTGGTCATTTATAGGGAAAAGATATGACCGTTGTGGGTAATTTTTATGCATCATATAACATGGTCATTAGAGTAGTAATTAGTAGATCCTTGATAATAAAAAAAATAAATGATTAGGTATTTTGAATAAATCAATTTAATTTTTATTAATATTCATATTATGAATTTATATTTAATAAGTATTTAATTTAAGATTCACCTATATCAATTTCATGGCCCAAAAGTTGTAATATAGTTGGTTGGATATCAATTATTTAAAATTATTATGCCTAGTTTTTGAAAAAAAAATAAACCCAATGCGATTTGAAATTTTTATATAAAAGATATTTTATATTGATATTTGCTTTTTTATTTTAAAAAATTATTTAATATGGTATTTCATGGGGAAAAGAAATAAGGTTGTTAGAAATAGTATATTATTAGTTTTTATTTTCAATGTTAGTCCTTAAAATTTGTAGTTTATAAAGAAATATTTATTTAAATTTACATGATTTTCAATCTATTTTTATTTTGAAATTTATATTCTTAGTTCCTAAAATTTTAAATTTTTATAGAGTATGAAATATTACTATAAACCTTTACTTATTACAATTTTAACAAAAGAAATAATCCTTCCATATTAAGAAACATACTCGAAGGTATCACTATTCTGCAAAAAAATCATATTTTTGGTCTAAGGAATCTTTAGTTTTACTCTTACATATTCTGGGGAAACATCAGATAACCTTTATATATTAGTGGAATGAAAAATAATTCATTTTCTTTAAATTTCCCTTTACAATCAGCCCTTTCATTGAGTAATTTTCCAAATTTATCACTTTTTTTCTCATAGTATCAACATAATTACCTTTATGTATTGACTTTTTCAACTTTTCATACCACATGCTTAGAGTTACTATTACATATTGAGTATATATACATTTAAATATTCACTTTGTCGAATTTTAAACTTCTACCCAGCATTCAAGTAACTTTTATGTATTGGGTAAAGTTATACTTACATATCACAGTGAGTACATGCCTTTTCCAATTTCTTCACTCGGATTTCCCTTATGACATTGGGATATCATATCCTATGATTTACTATAATCTCATATTTTCCCGATTAATGACCCTTGTATATTGAGAAACTTTCTTTAATGTATTATAGTTTGAATGATTGATTTTCCATTTTTCAGTATGGATTATCTGGGTAACATTCATATATTTATATAAACACCTTTACATATTAAGTGTATTTACTAATTTTATGATTTATTCTACCAGCATAACCCATATATATTCTAGTATCATTTATATATTGTATTTTTAAAAGGTAATAACACTTATTTATTGAAGATATAACCATTTTATATTTCTCTACGCATCCCCACATAACATTTATATATCAGTGCTCTAGTCCATTTCAAAATTTCAGTTTCTAACCAGTTCAATTTCTATAATTCCTATAGTTTTTTAACATAGATAGCTTCCTTTGATTTTTCATTTTATAAAATTCCTCAAATTCAACTAAATAATTAATGAAGTTATTTTTTTTCATAGTTTTGTAGATGAATCTAGATAAATATTTTCCATGCAACCTAATGAAGAAAATTAGAATCTTATAGGGAAAGTAGAAATAGTGAGGGTTTTAAATGATAAGATGATAAAGTAAAATAAAAGGGATTTTAAAATCTGATAAGATTAGTGTTGTATGAGTTTTCATATTAGTATAAAAGTGAAAATATATTATATCATTAATCACATTAAATGATGTTATAATTTGTGAGTTTATGAAGATAAATGGTATGTGAATCATTTACTACTATCATCTAATATAAATTCAATAATTCTAAGGTCACATGGAATTTTTTATGGAAATTGTTAAATTCATTCTAATTAAAGATATTAGTAAGGTCTTAAGACTTCAAGAAAAAACATTACTTTTGAGTTATATGAATAAGATTTCAGAACAAGGTAAGGATGTAGTATTTTATAGGAAAAATGTGGTAATCACATTAAATAGAAGTTCAATTTGTGATTATGTGATTAAATAGGATAAGTGATTTATGAACCATCGTTGCACGAAACTAGATATTTTTTAACATCAAATGAAATAGTTAACTACAAAAGTTCCATTGATGTTTTTCTATAAAAGTGCACTTATGTCACTCTTTTCCACACAACAAAGTTTTCTTGGGTATATATTACACGCCCATATTTCTTCTATGAGAACCACCTCACACGTTATTTGGTTTTCATTCATAAGGATTATTTAGGGTTTGGTCACTAGGGTGATCTTTTTGGGAAGCTTAAATTATGCTAAGGGACTCAAGTTAAGGGGATGTTTCTTCAAAACTTATAACAATATGTTTAAAAGTATTTTCCTCAAATATCCCTCAAAAATTTTCTAATAATTTTTTTCTCATCTTTTTATTACTCTTTTCTTGTATTACATGATTCATTTTAATTTTCCTCTCAACTAGGAATTGGATAACCCGTTATTTTAAACCCATTTTCTATTTATGGATTTACTAACAATGTATGTTTTATCGCTTCAAATTTATTTTGTTTTATTTTTTTGTTTAATTGGTGAAATGGAAAAACAAATCTTTGAGGTGTTTTATTCTAGTTTTGAATCATATAAATAATAGAATAATATGGGTGATCCAAACATATATATCCCCAATGAATTATTTAATGATTTATTCTATATAGAAGTAATGTTGGAATAAACTAGATACAATTTATTCAATTATGTTTTATGGGAACTAACTGGTGAAGTTATTCCATTGAAAGCGTGATTAGAAAAGTCTGATGAATATAATTTTTCAATTTTCCTCCATGGTTTTTATAGGATTTATATGAGTTTTAAAGGGAATGTATTATTTCATGAAACCTGATATTTAATTTATAAATAAGTAAATTTTATGTAATTTTCAAAGAAAAATATTGTATTTAGTGGATTTGATGATATTTTAGGGGATAAAGATTTATATTTCAAGAAATGAATTTTTTAGAAGTTTTCATGATTTCTCAATTAACATTCCTTATATATTTTTTTGAGTTTATTTTATGGAAATTTTTTGATCTGTGTAGTTAATTTTATATTTGAAATAAATTTATATGCCAAATCAAGGTTCTTTGTTAAAGGAAATTATTTTCATGTATTTTCAATATTTTTATTATCCTAATAGGTTTTCACTTTATCATATACACCTTACTAAGAATTATATGCTCACCCCACATTTTCTAATGATTTTTACAAGGTTTAAGTTTGAGTATGAATGATTAGAATTTCATGTCTGGATTAGGACTTTTTGGACATGAACAGTGGTTCTTTTAATGAGTTTAGCTTAGTGCAAAAAAATGTCTTTTTAGTGGAAAGGGTATGGGTTTTGTTTTGAAAATAATTTTCCGAATTCTTTAAATATCTAAACCAAAAGGATCTTTAGTATGCTAGTGATACATTATTCTCTAGAAAATAAATTACAAGACGGTTATGTTCTAGGATTGACATAGATATTAACTTCACCAATTTATTTTACTCTTTCTCTCATAAAAACAATGAAGAGAATTTGTGGCCCATATCTTGTCCCTGTTGAGATGACTAGGTACTCGCTGTTATTGTGCTACGATGACCCTATCACTACACCAAAATGCCAATTTAGGACAATAATTTTAGTTTTTAGAAGTGGTATAAATCGCCACTAAATGATGCATCATGCTTTCCACAAACAACCATGTTTACCTATGTCGAAAATAAATGAGTGGTGGTTTTTTATAGTAGTTTTATTTTATAGAAATTTTATTTCATAGTGATTTAAACTGTCACAAATCATTTAGTGAAAAAAAAAATTAATTTTTTTAATTTTATTAATTTTAAAAAAAAATCAATATTTTTACTTTTTTAAAAATTTTCATTTTTTTTTTGTTTTTTTTTTGTTTTTTTATTATTTTTTTTTACTTTTAATTTTTTTAATTTTTTAAAATAGTTTTTTTATCTATTATTCATTTTTTACGTATTTATAATCTATTATTTATTTATTACTTAATAAATATTTATTATTAAATATTAAATATTTATTATTTATTATTTATTATTTATTATTTATTATTTATTATTTATTATTTATTATTTATTATTTATTATTTATTATTTATTATTTATTATTTATTATTTATCATTTATTATTTATTATTTATTATTTATTATTTATTATTTATTATTTATTATTTATTATTTATTATTTATTATTTATTATTTATTATTTATTATTTATTATTTATTATTTTATTAATTTATCCATCCACGTTAGTATATGTCATGCATGTCGAGTTGAAATTCAGCATATATATATATACTAGGCAATATTTGGACCACTTACCTGTTGGTTATCCTGTAAAGCCTTTACAACTCCAGCAAACACTTCTGTACTAATTAAACCGAATTTAATATACCAATATATATACACATAAATACATATAAAAAATATAAAAAATAATAATAATAAATATTAAAAAAACGATAAATAACAAATAAATTCAAAATAATTAATTAATAATTAATAATTAATAATTAATAAAAAATAAACATATTATTAACAAATAATAAATACTAAATAATAAATTAAAATTTTCATAAATTAATAATTGTATAAATTAATTTATAATATGATAATAAATAATTCTTAATAAATAACAATTATTAATTATTAATTAATAAGTAATAAATAAATAGTAAATAATTAAATAGAGAATAAATAATAAAAAAACAACAAAAAATAACTAATTAATAATAACTAATAAATAATAAATAATAATATATATTTAATAAATAATCAATAAATAAATAATCAATACTCTATAAATAATAAATAATAATAAATTAATAATAAATCATAAATCATAAATAAAAAATATTTAATAATATACAATTATTATTAAATAAGTAGTAAGTAAATAAAGAAATATATATAATTTAATAATTAATTAATAATAAATTAATAATTAATAATAATAAATATTAAATGAAGGTATAATAAATAATCATAGAAGGTGTCGAAGGTTACAAGAAAAGGATTCAATGCACACATAAAAAAATAATAAATAACAAATATTATATATATATATATAATTTTATTTAATTATGGTTATATTCATCTTATAAAAATATATAATTATAAATAAATTTACATATATGTATATAAATATAAGCACGGAAAGACACACATAAACCAACCAACAGAATACATATAAATATATATAAAAACATCATATATAAAAATACACACTAATATATATAAATATATACAAATGGATATAAATATCTGTCAATATATATACGTATAGCCAAATTTACAGAAATATATATAAACACACATTTATACTACATAAATATATATAAAGGAACACATATATATATAATTCTATATTAGTATATATATATATATATATCAATACATGTATATATAAATATATATATATAACCACATAATATAAAAAATATAAACATACATATGTATAAATATTTATAAATGTGTATAAATATAAGTAAATTTTCATAAATACATATAAATTTCTATTGATAGATACATTACCAAAAAAATTTAAATAAATAATGATAAATATATATATATATATTAGAAAATAAATCCCCAAAAGAGGGAAACTCACAAGAACTACAACACCATAAAATAAATATAAATATAAATACATGGAATAAAATCATAGACAACATGAAAATCATATGAATACACTCTTAAACAAAGCTGAAATTATATCAAATGTTCCAAAATCATTGTTTCTAAAGAGAAAAAAAATAATTTTAAAGGCTTTATTTTCCTTTTTTACTTCAAAAATATAGTCTCCAGGATCCCCTAGTTAATACAGTGTATATCTCATCCCAATATTCGATTTGATCTATGGTTGAGCCCAAATGGACACTCGGATCAAAAGTTATGGTCATTTGAAGTTAAAGTTTGATTTTCAAATTTACTTTTAATTGTAATAAATTTTATTCTATTAATTATTAACAAATTATTTTCTAATTTGATTGTATCACCTTTCATAAGATTTGGTTTGACTGGTTGTGGAGTGAAAAGATACACTCGAATCAAAATTTACAATTATTTCTTATTGAAGTCAGATTTTATCTTATCCAAGAATTAGTTTAAGTTTCAAATAATTACTAAAAAATAATTATAAATAATATATAACTAATACATAATAGCTAATTAAAAATTGAAATGAATAATAATAAATAAAAATATTAATAATAAATAAAAATTATTAATAATAAATTATAGATAATTATTTAATAATTAATAATTTTCCATTAATTTAACTCTGGTTTTTTAAAACCACTACTAAATCTATTTTTCCTATAGTGTATGCACCTATAGGGGAATGTGTATGTAACACTACATACCTACATCAAACAAATATATATGCTCTTTTCATATAAATTCGAATATCAAAAGGTATAGAAAGCTAAATAATATTAAATAATGATATTATTGATAGCCAAAATTTATATTGATGTCACCCAGAATCGATATGGGAAATGGTTATTCCATATCAAATTTATATAATCAAACAAGGATTGAGTCAAATAATCCAAAATATTTGACTTTTATTTTATCATCAATCGAGAGAGACTCAATGGGGAGAAAATCCTTGGCGGTTGGTCTTCAGATTCCATATCCTTCCTCAATGTCCATGGAATGTTGGTAGTTAATATTGGATTGAGGGAAGAAGTAATTAAAAAAATATCTTGACTCCTAGTGATTTTTCCATCCTAGAGTTATAAAAATGGTTCATGATATTCATCGTTAATTTTTTTTGGTCTCATATGAAAAATCATATCATTATTTTTTCTGAAGGTGCTTCATATCTCAATGAGTGAAATGAATAATCAAAGACCTCCTATTGAATTGTATCCAATTCTAAAACTTGATTAGAAATGGGATGAGATTATGAAGCACTTTGTGACTATCTTTCCTTCATCATTGAAAGTTTGAGATTCTATTTCAGTTATTGATGACCTCCAGACCAAATTACTCAATTTCTAACCATTCTATAATCCTCTTAGATGATGATATGTGAAAGGTATATCTTATAGATATTGTGAATCATTATGGAGTATAGGTGATTATTTTTTCTGATCATGACCTGAGGGTCATTTATAGGTTTTGTAAAGGGTTATAGTGAGATCTAAGTTCCTAATTGAGGATGAGTATAACCTATCACCCTCAGACCAATGGTCATTCCATGAAAACCATTAATATACTAGAATATATATTTTGATCTAATATCCTTGAATTTTGTGGCATGTGGGAAGATCATCTCTCATAGGTATAGTTATCTTAAAATAATAGTTATCAATAATCTATTCAAATTTCTAATTTTCTATACTTATATTGAATCCATTTTCATTCTTCATTGTGTTGGATTGAGATTTGGCCTCCCTAATTAGGTATAACATAGTCAATTAAATCTAAAAGTGGGAAAAGTTTATTAAAAAACGAAATATTACTATATAAAGATATAAAAATTATTTTATTGTTCATAAAATATTAAATTTGTAATTTAAGGTCAATTAATTACAGTAATTCGAAGGACGGGATTATAAAGAAACAAGGAAAATATTGTTCTTACAAGTACTTAGGGAGACTCAATCCTGATACCTCCCATGAGAACCCACCAAGGTGTAACCACTAGGTTATTTCTAGGGGGAGGAATTTGAGTTCAACGATTCTGTTTTTCTTCGTGTTTCTCTAGTACTGGGACACAAGTAAGGAAAATAAAAGAAATAAAACTCCATTGTTTTTTAGACCTTAAGTATTTTTTGGAAATTTGGAGAAACTACTTATCATCTTGATATACTATTTAAATTTAGTGTCATACAAAATTTATTCCATGCTTTATAACTATGAATATATATACTGAATCTTAGTTATATCATTTAGTTCAATAATGTTGAATTGGAAGATGATGCTCAATATTTGGAATGACCTATTTTTATTTTCATCCAATGTAAAAAAGTACTCATAAATAAGATTATAATCCCTGATCATATTATATAGAAATATTGAATAATGAAATATGAGACATGGTAATTATACTCTAAAATTAATGTTCTAGGGAGAATCTTTATTCCTTGATATTTTTATTGAATCTTCCCAAGAATAATAAAATGGTTGTTAGGTTGTTTGTAATAACTCTCTTCTAACATGTTAGTTAATTTATTAAATTTTGGTCATTTCATTTCTAAATGATGGTATTAGATTTAGGAAGAAACTAGAGTTGAAAAGGAAAATAATTATACGAGGTAGAGGATGGAAAATAAGTGGCTTTAGTGTAATGATTATTGAGTGGCTACGCCACTTGTTTATATTTTTTTAATAATTAAAAATTCATCCCTTTATTGATTTTTTTGGTAAATTTAATTATTCAATATATTATTATGGATTATTGTTTTAATCTATTAAAATTATATTAAGTGTGTCTAGATTTATATATAAATTTTTAAATTTATTTTTTAGTTATTTTATATTTTGAGTATTATTTTCTATCACATAAAAATATATATTTATCTATATGTTACCATATTTTTGTTAAAGAATTTGGGGTGGAACATTAGTGGAAAAACCCTTAATCCTATATCCAAAAAACCGAATTTCAAAAACAGGAAGGGGTGAATTTCCAAGTTATAGTTTTTGTAACTATATTGACTACTATATCAGTTATTGTAGCATCGGAACTCTTCTCCAGATTTGGTCTTACAGGCAACAGATTTGGGACTTCGGTCTATAGGTCCTTTCGTCAATCATAGGCCTTGGAGACATAGGGCCTATGGGCCGCCTCAGGCCTTCGAGCCATGGGATTTTGGACCCCCCATGACCTTAGATTCATAAAGTAGTTAGGTCGGACCAAATAGAAGGAGGACCAAGAAGAAGAATCAAAGAAAATGGCAACCACTTGGGTAGAGCTAACCAGATTAGGAATGAAGAGAGGGTATATAAAAAATTACATCGATAAAAGGAACCATGTAGCTCTATATAGGGAAATACTAGTTGATCATCTGTGTGACCTAGGGAGATAAAAAATAAATAAAGAAGATTTTGGGGATGGTTAGTTCTATTATAGTATGGCCATTGGGCCTTCGAGTCATGAACATTTCCTTGGGCCTCTGGGCCTATGGGTCAGGTAAATATTCTCTATTAATTAAGTTAAAAACTAGATTATCCAAAAATAAAACAAAAATCTAAGTCCCTTTGTCCATTCCAATATATATTTTCTTAAATCGTATTACCATTTTATGAATTAATATATTATGTGAAATGGTGTTTACAAATGCATCATATAATTAAAGATGATGTATGAACATGTATAATTATAATTTTTCATTAAGGAAACCATTTTATTGCATTTTATCCTTTCTAAGAAGCTCCCTAAATTGGATGATGGAGGAAATTAGGGATATAATAATATTATTGAACTTACAAATTATTTTGTATTTGTTATTTTGGTAAGGGGAAGTCATACTAATGTGGCTCAGCTGACAGAGTCTTCAAAATAAATCAAAAAAGATATCATGACTAAATATGATGGAGTTTCTATAGAAAATATACAAGAATAAAACATTTCATGTCATTGAAGTATACAAATCTTGAAAGGATTTTTTGCAAAGGTTAGATGACTCATGTTAATGATAACCCAAAAGACATCATGGATTACTTCCAAATTTTTCAACGCTCGATCATTTCTTTCTTTTTCATGCATGAAAGTGATAAAACATTTAAGGTTGAAGACACGATGAAGAAATTATTTATGTTTTGGGGTTTCTCATACAAAAATTACATTCTGATTAGGGAAGGTTTCTTCCACATTATATTCCCTTTGGAGGAATTTAGGAGATAAGATTGGGGTCTCAGATCGATCTATTTGAAATAAGGTTTTTGTTCTATTCAGGAAAGATACTTTTTGTCAATCTATTATCTCTAAAAAACACTTGATCTTGGGACTTGATTAAAATAATGGTATTGAATTTAATTTTTGTCACCCTTAAATTCTTTTTGATATTGAATCCACCATGTCATCCCTATCAAAATTTATAGTGTCAATAATTTCATGTTATTATACTATTAAACTCAAAATCTTATTGAGGTTGATCTCAATTCCACTTTTATTGACCATTAATGATTTATAACCAAAATTATGACATTCTATTAATGAAAATATATAAAATATATCTTAAATTTTTTTTTTCATTCCAAAAAATAAAAAATTTGAAAGAGGAATTCTATTGGTTGTGGTTTGTGGATTCTTTTCCATGAAGGGACATCATTATAATTATTATCATAAAATTAAAGTGAAAGGTGTTTCTAGTGGTGTTGGAAATAGGTATTGATAATAGTCTCTGAGGAATAGGATGGTATATAGATCATCTAAGGGAGTTTTAGGATAAGAGACCAGAGTTTATGATCTAGTTATTGCTGGTCACAACTTGGAAACCCCTACTGAAGACCTTGGTTATTTTAACAGGATTTTTTCATCCCTTGGGGTGTATGGTAAAACAATAGTCTTATATTTGTATTTTTTGTTTATGAAGAGGAACCAAATATGTTGAATTCCCATGTTGGTATATCTTCTCAAGGAAAAGGTAACATTAATAATGATGTTTCTTACTCAAGGTTTTTCATTTCTAAGAAGAGTGGATCTATTCAAGATAGTGGCCTTATATGAGATATGGGGGATCTTGATCAGTAGGCCTCCATTTTTGATCTCTGGGTTTAATCGGCAGATTTTGTGGAGGGTATGCATCTCTGTGATTCTATTATAGCAATTTCTTTTCCCCCTTATAAGATTAAATTACCTTAAGGCATGATTACTCCACCCCAACTAAATGTGTTTCAAATGATTATTCTTTACGGGAATGTTTTTCTACCTTCAATGGATAGGATGATCAATGGGATAGTAAAAAATTAGTATATCAGTCTCCGATATGAGGCCAGTTTTTCAATGGCATTGAGGGCTCCAAGAAATCTAGCATGAACTAAGTAAAGTTGAGGGTTCCATGGAAACTATATTAGTGAATCCAAGCGTTCCCCTGGTAAACATGGAAGACAAAAAAATAGTTGGTATTTTTATGTTTCTTTTTCAAAGATGTGTTGAATATGGTTATTGAGGATTATACAAATGTTTTCTATGATTATTTTTGATCTAACAAGGAACTTGACACACAATTAGTAGTGGACAGTGAGTTATGGAAAGTGTATAAACTGGACTCTATTAGGGGGAAAGGGAAAAGTAAAACTATTGTCCCATCTTCCCAAAAAAATACTAAAAGTTTGATTAGGATAGGTTTGGATCTTATGCCTCAGAATAGGAAAATATGGAGGATATAGATGTTTATCATACACATTATCCAATTTTTATACTTCATATTGGGAAATCTTCGTCCATGAGGATTCTGGGTAGGATTATGCCTATGGATGGGGTTTTATGTGTGGATGTTAAATTAATTCTACATCAATAGGTTATATATATTGTCTCAGGAGGTATTAAATCCATGGATTATGGGCTTGGAGCAAGTCCCCTTCTCATGAGGATAATGCATCAAATTTTAAAAAGTAAGTTGGAATGTTCCACGGCAGGCTGCTTCCTTAGATGGGCCTAAAGAATCATTTAAAAAGGATTCTGACATTTTTTATGCTATGTGAACATTACCTATTACCATTCATGTTTCTGATAATGACCAGAAGAATAGATTTGTATATCTTGAATCTAATCATGGACCTTCTAAATCAGGTGTTATTAGATATGTCTTCTCTATTGGGAATATTATGGAATCCCCATTTTCTATTTCTTCTTCAACTGAGGCCTCTTATAAAGGGATTAATCATTTCCCCAACCTACTTATGGGAATGTGTGAATTAATATCTCAAATTGAGATTCATTTTACTTTCTTGATAAAAATTCCACATATCTAAATAATATTTTAGATTATGGTAATCATTTTAAGGATATTAATCTAGTGTTGGTGGATTCCACCATTAATGATGTCTCTAAGGAGGAAAATTAATATGATCAAGAAAAATAATGGTGACATATTAATACATGGAGAAGAGGATGATTCCCCCAAGGTCTAGGAGTTTGTGTGACCTATCACAACATGATTCATTAGTCTCAAACCAATTTATAGGAGATCGTAATCCTAACTAAAGGGTATTTCTCATCTGTGAGTTGTCTCTTGTCTCTCATGGAAGGCCCAATGCCTGAAATTCTTTTATTTCTTTTTTGGAATATGGGTAGGGATTCTTTTCTGACCACATTATCCTTTTGGTTTTTTTATCTTAATTTTATTAACAAACGGTTTATTCCCTAACCCGTTTGAAAAAAAATAGTCACAACACATCCTTACACAACATTTTCAAAAGAACATAGTTCCTATTATATGTTCATCATAATCATATTAAATCAGCATCCAATGATTACACAGCACATAGGGAATAGATCGTATAGAATTAATATATAACTATATTATAACTTAACAAAAAATGTGATGGATTTTTACATTATAAAACTAGTGAAACATGAGCAGCATTAGTGAATGAATGTTCCATAACCTCTAGAAGAGTTCAATGATCATGCATTTTATAGTTTATTACTTTCATCATACTGAAGTCGACATAGGTTACATTAGTTATAAAAAAATGTAGCATGGTATATTCATGAGAAAAAAAATATTCCAACATAGTCTAAGTGTTCATAATATAAGATATGAACATCAGTTATATTAATGAGTTCCACGAAAAACCATTTACTTCCATTTTTGGTTCTTCATTTTAATGAATTTCATTCTAGTTAATTTACTTGTTTTTATAATTTGAAAATTTTATTTAAGAATCTGAAATTTATGGTTCCAAATAGACTTGATGTTAATTGTTACTGGTGATGAGGTTTTGATAGTGATCATATTCTTTAAGTATTTATGTGTATGAATAGAATTGATAAAATTCCCTAATATTCAATGGATAGGTGTGAATAAGAATAAATTTATTAAATATAACCAAAAAAATAATTAAATTAAATGTGTTATCCATGTATATAAAAGGAGGCCATGAGGAGAATCCTCGATCATCAAATGAAATCTAGAGATCTACTTTTCATTGTGAGATCTGTGAGAGCTCCGAGTGAGAAAAAAAGGGAGGTGTGATTCAAGGAAATTCATGTAATCATTCTTCCAAATGAAATAAAATTTAGTTTTTCTCAACCAATTCCCTTTCTTAGTGATCATTGAATCAGAAAAAGAGGTATCAGGGGAGGTTTGGTAAAAAAAATATCATGAAAATTTAATGACTCTAATTTTC
The DNA here is from genome assembly GCA_963277665.1 of Viscum album. NCBI lineage: Eukaryota > Viridiplantae > Streptophyta > Magnoliopsida > Santalales > Viscaceae > Viscum > Viscum album. Next base: position 1,123,715,907 of record OY728120.1, read on the forward strand.
CTGATATTATTTTTAGAAAATTTCTATAAAAATTCCAAGAACAGGCGCTGAGATGGCATGTGATTCCAACGCCTAGTGTTACCGGTAGGGTTCGGAGAAAAATGTTGAGTTTTTAATTGCATGCATGAGCAATTTTCCTAAAAAAGTGTACTAACTTTTAAATGGTTTCCAGAATCATAAATATGAGGGTACCATTTATTTTAGAGCAGTGGATTTTCCCAAGGCATGACTTAACTTTAGTCGGCACTGGTCTTTTATGAAAAAACCTGAAAATGGCATAACTGTAAATAAAATTATTAAATAAAATTATTATTTATAAATCCTAATAACTCATAAATGGTAACTTGGATTGGAAATCTGAGACAACCATTGAGTTCGTAATGGGATTTTTTTGTTAGGAAAGACCTAAACTTAGTCTCCATAGGTTAGTGGTGAAAGATTGTTTTTTTATGTGAATGTCATTAAAATATTTAAAAAAAATTATTTAATGTTATGTAAAGACACGGTGGTTTTTTTACTTTTTAATAAACCTTGTCATAAATCCAGGGTTATCTCCATAACCTGGATTTTCCATAAGGTAAGAAGATGGAGGATCTCTCGTCGGTGACAATAGATCGGAGGTCGGAACTTGGATCAAGAATCTACGAATGTATTAACAACAACAATGTGGCTTCCCCCTTTTTCAATGACCAAACAAAACCCTAGGTAGGGCGGGAATTTTAAATTCCTTATTTTCCTCATTCTTTGAGTTCAACGATGAACGTGGATCAACCCATCAACAGGTTGGCCCGCGATTCACACATTCTTGCGGGAGGGGTTGTTTGTGGGAATTATGTTGGGGAATAGTTTTATTATGGTTTGTTTATCTTGATCATTCTAATGGATTTGATCAAGGTCGGAACAAAAAAATGGTCGATGTTTGTTCAGCGGGTTTCTATTTGTGCATTTCTTCCCCAATCGTTCTTCTCATTCTTCTTGTTCATCATGGGAATATGAACAGAAGTTCATTGTGTGTCAGTTTCTTGGCACAATGACCCGAAATCAAAGATCCAACATCATGATGACCTAGTAGAGGTTTGATGACAGTGGTGATGGATGGATTGAGATGTTTTGGGACTAATTTCCCAGCGATTATTTTTGGCAGAATGCATTGAAATGTTGATTTGAGCTAAGTGTGAAGAAGAATGTGACTTGAGGATCATGGAGGTTTCTCCATTTTGAAAAATTGAACATTGGAGGCCACATAATGGCCCATATAAGGTGTCACCATTGCACCGGCACTGGCGATCCGAAATTGCGGTGGTGACAGCACGAGGCGGTGGCTGGAGGCAGTGGCTCCTTCCATTTCATGTGGAGCATGGTCGAGTGAGGTTACTGGTAGAGTGAGTGGTAGAGGAAGAGGCACTGGACAAGTAGGGAAGTCGGGCAAGGTGGACCCGGCAAGATGGCCACCGGCATGGTGGCTGACGGAAGTGGAAACCCACGGTCTTGGTGGGACCATGGCGGAAAGACGGTCTACGGTGGCAGAGGCCGCAATTAATGACCATACGAGGATTCTAGAGGGGTGGCAGGTGGCGGTAATGGGTCATGGGCTAGTGGGACTACACCAAAGGATGTCCCATTGTGGGGGGAGCTACGGGCTATGACAAGGACTTGGCAGGAGTCCAGGTCGGGGACCAAGACGTGGTGGAGGTAGTGGAACGTGACGGCCAGCTGCATGGACCCCATGGTGTTGGTGGATATTGGGAAGGCGACATGAGGGGAGCCATGGGCACACATCATCCACAGAATGTGGAAACCGCATTGACTGAGCATCGCATGTAGTTGGTCTGTGTGCGGGTGAAGGTTCGGCCCACTCATGTGGACGGGGCTAGAGAAACTAAGGCGCCCAAGGTGTCCTAGTGGCCTGGACCACTCATCATAATGACTCATTGGGATGGGCCGGTTCAGTCTTAACCAGACTGATCAAATCGGTTTGGGAAGGCCAATCCTGGTCGGGTCGGGCAGACCGGGTCGAGTCAGACCCGAACTGGTTCAGCCCCGTTTTAACGAAATTGGTCATAACATTCAAACAGAATGTTTGTTTCATGAGCTATCTATGGCATTGGGACCCTTGCAACGAGATAGGACTTTTGATATGTCTTGGTGTATTTTGGTATGGAATCAATTATGTGGGGAGTTTCCCTCAGTTCTTTCCTCGAGGCTTCAGTACAACATTATGTCTGCTTCACTAGATAGTAATTCCCTCTAGAGGCCGAGTCCTGGATAGATTTGTGGTATCCCTCCTTAGGAATCGAGCGATTCTCTTTCATCCTAGATGGAGTTTTGTGGGAATTGATGTGAACACTAAGCACAGGGAATTAATCCTCCAACCATTTGGCCACATTAGTAGTGTTTTTGATATCCTTTATAAAGGATACCCTACGTAACGAGCCGCATCAGTAGGGTTGTTGGTATTCTCTGGGAATAATCCCCTATATTTTCAATTAATATAGATTGGGTTATTGGTATTATTTGGGATGAATACCCTCTCTGTATATCACGACCTTGACCAGTGTTTTCTCTTTAGGTAGGGACCAAATTAGTGGTTCCTCTTTATAAGAGTATCTGATGATATCGAGGCTCGAGGAGTGAGTTATCCCGAAATGAGTATTCCTCAAGCAGAATCATTTGGATAATGATTGGTTGCGGTATCGAGACTCCATGTCTAAGTGAGTCCAGATGTCTTAAGGAACTTCGTGAGATATCGAGCCCAGGTGTTCTCTCAGATAATTTTAGTAGACATGTTCTACATGCTTACTATCAGATAGATCAAGGAGTGAGATCTCCTAGAATGAGCATGCTACAAGAAGAACCATGTGGTTGGTAGTGAATGGGACCTTTTGTATTGGAATCCTTTACGAGTATACTTGGATGTTCTTATTCTATGTATTGTAGACATATATCTGTGTTGAGTTGACTATATCTTCTTAGTGATGATTCCTTTGTGGTATCTTTCTTTGGGTTTCATGGTGTCCTATTGAGTATTGTTTTACTCACCCTTTCACGGGCTATGCCCACATGTGTTGTGTCTTGTTCAGATAACTGACACTTTTACAGAGTCCTTGGAAGACTGAGGCTAGGTGGTTCTTAGTGAGACCTGACCAACAAGGTGTGCTTCTGAGGCTTCAGACAGTTGTTTCTGTACCTACCCTTCATGTAATGTTTTCTTCAGAGGAGTTTTAGTGACTTGAACTTTTGCTTTTCCATTTTTTTGGGCTTGTATTCTAGCCCCATTTACATTAATTTTTCTATTTTCATGCTATGTGTTGGTAACTTAGTGCTATGCCTATTTTTTTACTTATTGTTTTCAGTTTCATTCATTTTTTCTTGGAGACATGTGTGTGTGTACATGTACTAAGGAAAATGCCTACCATTTGCTGGATACGCCTACTCGGTGCTACTCTCCAACCTATGGCCTATGGGAGGTAGGCTTGTGGTAGTCACAGAATGGGCCCCTCTGGGATTGGTTGTGACATAGTGGTATCATTGGAGGTCAGTTCTATCTTAAGGACCAAGAGTCTTTGTGTTTTGGTTTGTGGAAAAAGTGTTAAATGTTTTGAGTTTGGCATTCAGGCCAAGGAATCCATTATTGGTGCAGCAGGAGACGCATCTATACACCAGGACCCTGAATTTTTCTTTTCAACTCGGTACATAAAAAAACTAGTTTTAGGGGAAAAATGATGGTTCATGCATCCTATAGAAATGGGTTATGTTTTCCATTACCTTCTTTATTCATCTCCCCATTTATACGCTATTTACCGTGGTATGTCTTGTTTTACTTCAAGATGCTTCCACGTAGACATCCAACTAGGATTCCACTGCCAGATCATGATAATGATCTATGGGGTAATGAGATATCAATATAGAGATTTTTACTAGAGACAACACCTCTGAGTGGTGTACCATCTATACCACCCCTAATAGAGTAGCACACGGTACCCATAGTACTAGTGGATAAGAGACCTGGGTAGATCATACTTCATGAGATTCATTGATAGAGACCCTTTAGGATCCAAGGCGAGGCTACCTCTCAGGTGGATATAGACTGGATTGATGCGGTGATCAGTTTTTCCAACCAGTGGGGCCACTAGTAGATTAGATGGAGGTCCTAGCGGCGAGCCTTCTACAAGGCTTGGTAGGATGATGGTGGGGATAAAATTACCCAATCTTAAGATGAGGTAACTCTTTCATGGGAATCGTATGAGAACCTTTCTCATATAAGAATATCTCACCATACAAGATAAGGGTTATGCATTCTCAAGAGCTTCTATAGCTCTAAAAGGATGTCATGTCAGTAGCTGAGTATTAATCAAGGCACACCAACCTTTCTAGGTACTCGATGAATACGATAAATGACCAGTTCTTTAGGGCTCAAAACGAAAATAAAGGTGTTTTTTGGACATATGAGACATAAATACTCCTATGTGTATTCCTAATTACGCTAGGGTGATAGAGATAACCTTTGTGGTTGAAAGTCCCTTGGATGAGAGAATACATTTAGTAAATGTCGGTATTGGGAAAGAATGGGAGGAGACATCAGGAGCATGAATCCAACAGTAGTCTCAGATACTATATGTGTGAGAAATCCCAAGAGGAGGTCCTAGGATAGGGAATATACATCATAGGGTTCAAAGGGTGAGTCCAGTCGGCCTAGAGAGCGGAAATTCTTTTCATGTAACGGTTGGGGACATCTCACTAGAGATTGTCAATCCCATCATACTGCTAGTATGGAAATGGAGGATGAGCCACCGAGGTATAGACAGTGATAGGAACAGATGGATCTACAGGGTGGTAGATGTACCAGATGAGTTGGGAGAGTAGTAGGAGGTGGTATACATTTTGACATGTTACCACCACCACCCCCATGTGGTCCACACTAGGCTTAGGGAGCTAGAGGACAAGGGAGGGGATAGATGCACGTGGTCGAGGCATATGACCTAAGGTCTCTGGGAATGATTTTATGGATAGTATGTGTCTACTGTTAGTTGTGTTATTAATATACATAGGTGTAAATCATTCTCTCTTCTCAAAAGTCTTGTTCGAGGCCTAGAGTTTCCAATTATACTGTTAACCAGACCCTTACATCTATATATACCTATAAGAGGAGACTTGATAATCACACATATACTAATTGTTTGATGTAACCCTTGAGGTGAGAGTTTCATTTGGAACCTCTTTTTGGAAGCATCGAAGCCTTATGACATCCTTCTTGGTAAGGATTGGTTATCGAAATTCCATACTCAGATTTAATTTTTTAGGAAAAAGGTTGTGGTATGTCTGCAAACATGGTATGGATTTTCCTTGATTACTGAAAAAGGAAACTCAGGTAGCACAGTATGGACTCATGCATAGGAGGGTGTAACTGATCACTCATGAGTTAGCTATCCTTACCTTCAGAGCAGTAGATGTTATGAGTTTTCAAGTTCCCTGTAGTAGTGTTAGAGTATGAGGGCATCTTCCCTAAAGATGTTCCAGTACTACCTACCCACAGGGATATACACTTCGGCATTATTTTACACCCCTGGATGGCACTGATATCAACATCCGCATATCGGATGGATTTTGCAGAGCTTCGTGAGTTCAGGGTGTAGTTTGAGGACTTGTAGAGGAAGGGATTGGTAAGACCTAGTGTTTGAGGTTATGTATACATTACCAGTTCTTTAACCAAGTAACTATGGAGAATGAGTATCCACTACCAAAGGATCAATGATCACATCAATTGGTCGAAAGGGTTGTAGTGGTTCTCGAAGGTTGGCCTTTGATCAAGCTATCTCTATTTGTGAGAATGGGATGGGGATATACTGAAGACGGTTTTCGAATGATGTTATTGTCACTATGACCACTTGGTGATTCCCTTAAACATGATGAACACCCTAGCAGTGTTCAGGGGACTCATGAAATGGATCTTTTAGCCCAAATTAAAAAGGGGCATCCTTTTGTGTGGAAAGAGATGTGATAGAAATATATTCAGTGGTTGAGAAAGAGTTCGGCGAGCACCCTAATCTTGAAATTTTCAGAGGAGGGAGTTGAGTACTTACTGTTATATGATGCATTAAATATCGAATTTGGTTGTGTCCTAATGCAGATAAAATAAGTGATTTCTTATGTTTCATGCTAGTTGAGACCACATTATAAGAACTGCATGTCCTGTGATCTTTAGATGGAAACGGTAGTCTTCACATTGAAGATGTGGTGACACTACATGATGGGCGAGCGGAATGTCAACTACCCCAACCATAACAGTATCATGTATATCTTCCCTCAAAATGGACTTAAACTTTAGATAGAGGTGAAGGGTTGAGTTCTTCTAGGATTATTACTTTGAGATAGTCAATACTCTTGGGAAGAGGGATTTGGTGGTGAATAATCTCAGTGGGAGATCTAATTTGCAGTTACTGAACGAGGAACTAGAGTAGTTGGCCTCATCACAGTTATCCTTCATGGATAGAGATAAGGCATCATACCTCCATTTTAAGGTTGTTACCCATATAATATTATAACGAGTCAAGGTGTAATATCTTGGTGATATCGATAGAGAGACTTTACGTGCTTATATGTCCACAAGTAATAACCCTAATAGAAATTTGAAAGCTGGGGAGCACGTCGTTATTTTCATAGGACGCATAGTATTTGCAGTGGACACCTAGAGTGCTGAGATGAATCGGGATATGCATGTTGGTGTCATGACAGACATTAGGGAAGACAGAATAGGTTGAATCTTGGATTATCCATAGATATAAAATCTGAGCACTTGTTTGATTCAGTTTTTTGGTTTTTCAACTCATCGTGTTGTGCCCTTCATTCTAGGAAGGGATTTCTCCCTTTATTTCTTGGGGTGCTAGGAAGGAAGTATAAAATGATATCAATGGAACTAGTTATGGGTTTACTATTTATTTCTAGGATATGTGATACCATCTTGGTGATCGTTGACCGACTCACCAAGTCGGTCACTTCTCATCTTTTTGGGAGCAGAGTTCAGTAGAAAGCATGGGATGCCTCTGCATGCAGGAGATAATTCGACTCCATGGAATCCCATCAGTGATAGTTTCTTATTAGGATGACCATTTTTTATCATGTTTAAAGAGATCGAGGATTAGAAGGATATGATTATCCAAGGGTAGTGGATTCCTTTACTATGTGCCCACTAGCAGCACAAGAATCCTCGAGAGATTACATGGAAGCGAGAGGCCCAGATTCGTGCTCGATACCGCCAACCTTTTGGGTATCTCTTGGTTTGGATTTCATGGAGGTAATGTCTTAAGGTGGGTATAATTTAATGACTTAGATTTAACATATTTTATTTTTTGGAAATTACTAGAAAAATTCAAAGACCATACTCCGAGACAGCATGTTATTCTGAGGCTCAGTGTTCTCGGAATGGTTCGATGAAAAATGTTGATTTTTTAATAGCATGCATGGCATATTTTCCTAAAAATGTGGAATAAAATCTAAATAGGTGCCCGAATCTAAAATTTTAGGGCACCATTGATCTCATAGCAGTGGATTTACCCAAGGTGCGACTTAACTTTAGCCGACGTGGGTCTTCTGTAGAAAAACGTGAAAATTGAAAAATCACAAATAAAATAATTAAATAAAATTATTTTATTTTTCAAATCCTAATAACTCAACAAATGTAACTAAAATTAGAAATATGAGACCACCATTGAGTTTTTAAGGGTTTGTTTTCCTTATGCGAGGCTTAACCTTGGCCGGAAGAGGCCAGATGTGAAATATTGTTTTTGAACATGAATGTCAATAAAATATTTAATAAAAATATATTATTCAATGTTACGTCAAGACACAGAGGAATTTTACATTTATAATAATCCTTTTCATAAATTCAAGGTTATATACATAACCTTATAGTTTCCATAAGGTGAGGAGAATGAGGCTCTCTCACCAAGGATGATAGATCGGAGGTCAGAACTCAGATCAAGAATCTACAAATCGACAAATGATTACAGCGTGGCTTTGGCCTTCATCAAAAACCAATCCAAATCCCAGGTAGGGAATGAATTTTAAATTCATTCTTTTCCACATTCATTGAGTTAAAAGAATAATTAGGATCAACCAATGAACAGGTTGACCCATGGTTCACTCATTCTGGATGGAAAGATTATTTGTGGGTATAAGGAACCAGCCTTAAACATTACTTAATATTGAATTAAATGAATAATTCACATAGAGGATCTTTTCATGTTTAGAGTTTTATATAATTAGGACATAACTATTACATCTCAAAAGATTACAAAGTAGACACTTCTACTAAGTTTACATAAAATAAAAAAAAACACTTAAAAAGAAACATGTCTAGTTCCATGTTTTAGATAGCATGTCTTTCATTGATCCCATCCTTGACCCTATTCATCATTAAGTCCTTTGGAAAACATTTCAAAAACTTGGGATGAGCATAAAAATCCAAGTAAAGGATACCCAATGAAGGAAAACTGTTAGTTTTTCAAAACAACAAGTAAACCAAGAATACTTTATCAAAGTAATACTTTTCACCTTTATGAAGTAGTAAAAAACTCTTCACTGAATAAAAGATCATTACTTACCCTTTTGTAACCAAAATATTACCATAAAACCCATATAAAGAACACATAACATATAAAGGTAACTTGGGATATAAACATACTTAAATGGAATAACCATACGGTCGACTTCCACACATATCACTTAATGGAATAGCCATAAGGCTGACTTCCATAACCAATGCATTAAAGGTTATAATGTAACCACCCGTCCTGGTATTCAAGGCACCACCTGCGATATTTTTTATCACATAACCACCCGTCAAATATCCAAGTACCATTATAAAATCATAACACATAAAACAACTATAAAGGAAAGAAAACATTTCCACATTTCAAGCACAATATATCACTTAAATATATTGACATAACAAATACATTATCAAAACCATTTTCAATACCAAAATACATAAAAGATTATATGGTATTTATTTACTTTTAAAAAAAATAACGGCTTGTTGAGGAAGCCAAAGATCAAATAATACTCGCGGTGGCGGAAAGGTCATTGTCACCACGTACGTTAAAAAGAAACATACTTCTTGTCGTTTAGTAAAAAGATTCATATAGAAAAGATTCCTTTCGAATAAAAGTAGAATTCAAAGGTTTTTATGCACCGTATAAAACAAAGTTGTGTGTAAAACAAAATATGCCTCAATGAAAGGAGATTGAGACAAAGTCCCTTACAAAGTCGGTAACCTTAGATTAAGGATAAATCAATTACATGATTATGTGTGACAAATATGAATACACCAAATATAAGTGGATATTAAGTGTAAAACAATCATAGGTCATTCACACATAATCATGGAAAAACAAAACCAATTACATAGATATTTAACTAAATGAAATGAGATTGAGTTATGATTTTCGATACAAGTTCGTCTAAATGACATAAGAATTTATCAATGAGATTATTATGTTTAGAAATAGTATATCCACACAAAGGTTTATAGAAATTACAAAATAGACATTCTATACATAACCTTGTCATAATAAAATCAAGAAGTAGAGGTTTAACCCAAATAATTGATAGTGGGTTAAGAAGATCCCTTACAGAAATCCGACAGCCTAACAGCATCAATTTAAAATTTAGAAAATGAGTTGATTAGAGAGAAAATGGTATCTCATTACTTGGACATAAAATTTACATCAATAATGATATAGAAGAATGTATCCCAAAATAATAGAATGTGAATTAAAAGACATAAAAAAAAGAAGTCTTTTAAAAAGAGGAGGGTGAAAGGTTCCCTTACCGACTTGGGTAACTTTCGAAACGTACACCCCATGGAAGAAGGGTCATAAAATGAAGATGTAAATACCCATAAATGAAATTATATTACACAAAGATTATAATAATGGGAAGTACATACACCACTCAAAGGAAATGGTGGAAAATGTAGCATAAATCTCACGGGAATAAAAGTGAGATGAAAAATCCCTTACGAAAACTCGGTAGCCTAACGGCGCCACTTAAAACATCCAAAAATGGATTGATGAGATAAAATAGGGTATCTCATAATATTAAAATAAAATTTATAGAAATATGAAAATAAAATAACATCCCCCGACATAACAAAGATGATCTTAAAATAAGTGACATAAAGGAGAGTACTTAAAAAGAAAGAGAGAGGTTAGATATCTTTCGAAAATTCGGCAGCCTAACGGCGCCACTCAAAACATCCAAAATGAATTAATGAGAGAAAATAGGGTCTGTCATAATATGAACATAAAAATTAAAGTAAGATTAATATAAAATAACATCCCAATCATAAGAAAGATGAGCTTAAAAGTAATGACATAAAAGAGTGTACTAAAAAGAAAGAGAGGGGTAGGATCTCTTACCTCAAGTCCGACTTGCCGTGTTCGTTTCTTAATATTCCTCAATAATAAACTTTGGTCAATTTATAATTTCTTAAGGACCTCCTTTAAATATTATTTTTCAGTTCATATCACATATTATAGTGTTATAATAATTGGTTAATAATGTGAGTTCATATCAAACGTTTTTTTCAATGTTCGGTACATGAGTAAAAATCGAACTTGTTGGAAAAGAATTTTCCATGTAGTAATAAGTACATCATCTCCAGAATATTATTAATGATTTAAATATCATACATATCCAGTTTATATTCATTTTATACTATTACATAACATTTGGAGATAATATAAATTAAATTCATCGTTCATGGAGACGGTAGGCCGTACGTACGGATGAACGCTACTTTCATTTTTTTTGTCATATTAATGGAATTAAAACTAAATGAGAGATATATATATTATAATTCCAGAATGATATACCTCATTTAGATGTAATATATGACATATATATCCATTATATATATGTACTTATAATAGTACATAACATTTGGAGATAAGAAATGAAATGTATCGTTCATGGAGATGGTAAGTCGTACGTACGCATGAACGCTACATTCATTTATTTGGCACATTAATGGAATTAAAACTAGATGAGAGATATATATATATTATAATTAAAGTATAATATATATGTTATATATATCGCATAGGTTCATCAATTTCATTCTTTATACATTCCATGTATTGCATGAACGAGTCACATCACTTAAGGGGGCGGTAGTCCACACTTCCACAAATGAAATTATCTCATTTGCACAACATGAAAAGCATAAAGGTATGTATTAATTATAAAATACAGAAGCATATAGAAGAAATAAATATAATATATATCATAAATAAATATATTTCCATCATAATGGCCACCATTAGAGGTGGTATGAGAAGATAGAACAATCATAGTTTCGTGAGGCAGTATTTCACCATCCACAGAAACGGTATGTTCTTTAACCATTAGACGGAGGTGTGTGTTAGTGTAGCTCAAATCCTCCTCATAATAACATCCTAGTATATTTAATATACTTGTGTTATTAAAAAATGAATAAATAAAAAGATTTTAGGTGGTTGTAGAATCAAAATAAAACAAAAGATCACTAGTGAAGAAATTGCCTTTAAATCAGGTAACTCTTTTTGATATGAGATCAAAGGCTTCCTTAGAAAGACTTATGCCCAAATTGAGGCTTATAGGAGTAATATATGGATGTGGAGAGACAAAATGGTCAGGTTTCTACCAAGACAAAGTCTTGAGAGCTATGGGTAAGGTGGTAGAGGTGGGGGCCTTTTATAAGAGGAGAGGAGGGGCACTCTTGGAAAATCTTGGAAAGTAACATTATTATAAAATGATTTTAGGATTTTAAAGGTCCCAAAATTATATATTTATAGGATAAGGTGATACTAGTTCTAAATCCACACATCTAATAGGTTTTTTACAGGTGTAGGTCTTAGATTTTACATTATCTTTTCATTTTATTTAAATCGTTAAATAATGAGCTAATCACTACATCATCATGGTGTCATAAATAATTAAATTTATTTAATGTCTCAAAATTATAAAAAAAATATCATGATGTAGAAAATCTTTTTATATTTCTAATGAATATTTATAGTAAAAAATATGACTTGTATAACCCCACGTAAATATTTTTTTAGTAAAAAAACACATGTTTTTGAAATTTTAATTTTAACTTTAAAGAAAAATGTATTAATGTCATTTTCCTACCAAAGTGGCTCCATGGGGTCCCCAGGTTGACCCATGGATTTTATTGGTAGTCCATTACTCATCAAATAATGGTAGGACATGTGTAAATTTCATTTCATATTATTAAAACATTACTTTTACCTTAAATTACACTAATTACCTCTAATCGCAATTAAAACTTAAAAGTTACTATACACCAAAAAATTATTTTAATCACATTGAACCACAGTTTACATCTCAATGACAACCATGTATGTCCAATTTTTGAAATTAAAATCACAGAAGTGGTAAAGTTTCATTTCAACTAAAAAATCAGTTTTTAAACTACCACTTAGTGGTTTAACTATTCATCAAAAATTGAAGTTTTTCAGAAAAATACCAAAAATTCACCCTAAGATATTTTTGATATTCCGAATTCAAAAATGATTTATATTTTACAAAATTCAAAATATATAAGTTGAATTAATTAATTTAATATTTAATACCCACCGTCAAAACAAATATCGTGTTTTTAAGAACCAATATCTATTACAAGATTGGCACTAGTTTAAGTCCAATTTCAAAGTGAAATTAATTCCAATGACCACCATTGGATTAAATGGTAAAAATATAGTCTAATTAAACATTAAAACAAATTCAAAATATAATCTAATCATTTAAATAAATTATATTAAAAGGAGGTTTTGAATTAAAATAAATCATTTTACACTATTCATTAAAAAAATGAACTTTATCGGAAAAATACCAAAAATTTATACAAAGTAAATTTTGATATCACAATTCTAAAAAGAATTTTATTTTTTCAAATATAACATATAAAATTTTCAAAAGTGTATTTAAAAGAGGTTTTCCATCAAAAGGCAGTTAATCGACCTTTTAAAAAATGTTAGAATGTTTACGCTTAAAATTGGATTCATTCGCATTTTTAATCCTCTAAAATTTATTGTAAAAAGTAAAAATATTTTACAAACATATATAATCATTTTTTAGTTAGTTCTGTTCATTCCTGTCATTATAATGGCTAGGTTTTAACTACCATTTAAAATAAAATTATTTTGTTATTAGAGTGCAATGTAATATTTCAAAAGAACTCGTTGTTGCATATTGGGTAAGTCACCTAGCATAGCGTTCCCCTTTAAATTAATATTAATATTTTATTCACAAATATGGATAAATGTGAAAATGTCATATTCTTTATTTACCTGGGGTGTTACATCATTCCCCCCTTTTGGGAACTGCGTCCTCGTAATTTTAAAATTGGGATTAGAAACTTCATTGAATATACCACATCGGAACAAGAGTCAGTAAAACTATCACTTTAAAATAAAGAAAGAGAAGTACAAAGGTCACCCGAGTTAACCCATACTAGGATTCCATGTAAGAAAACATGGATATGGAAGAAAAATCAAAGGGTCATGTTCTGAGGGAGAGTGATAGAAAACATTTTTAGGAGAAATTTAACCACAAAAAAATCACAAACTTGTGGTGGGTTAAACGGTATTCGATTCCCCGGTAGGAAAATTTAATAGGCAACATGTTTGCTTTAAGTTACTTTTCATTGAGGAATTAATTTTTGATCTTAATGAAACATATTTACTTGTCATGTTGACTTTCAACTTTTACTAGATTTCTTACACAAACTCATACTTTCCCCAAATGATGAGTATTTAGGAAGACTTGTTCACATTAAGAGTACTATAATAAACTTCTAGAGAATCACCTAATCCACAAAATAGAACTATATATTTCCCATGTCTTTAGACCTTAACCAAAACTAAAACCAAAAAGGTTAGTATGAGATCAGATAATACCCAAAAAGGATAATCCTTTATAAAAAGAAAATCTATTCTTAATCTCCAAAATTTGTCCAACAAAACCCAAAGTTCAACGAAGACCATTCGATAAACAATTTTCCATAAAATTATTCAAAGTAAACCAAACTAAGATTGAAAGCCAAATATTTTAAGGATTTAATCACATAGTCTTCCAAGGTACAAATTAACACTTATCTCCAAATAACATTAGTTTCCCTTAAAGTCTCATATTAAAAAGTAATTAACCTAATCACATATCCTCCATGATAGGTTAATCATTCCCATAGATAACCCAAAATCAACTTACTCTTAATTAATAAAATCATCTAACTAAAAAGAATAATTAAAACTAACCAGGGACTTCACGTAGTCCAGTGGTAGGTGATAAATACCATTCGCACTTTGCTTGTGGGTTTGATTCCCGTAGCTTTGTCCGACGTGACGGGTTATCACACGGTGTGTGTGTTGTCCTTTTTCCAAAACTATATAATTCTTAAAACATTCCCCAAAACGAGATAGGATCTTAAAAAATAATCATAACTTATTTTAACCTCAATTTTATCTCATGCCTTTCATTTTCCATCATAACATATAGTAACCCATAATTACCTCAAAAATAAGGATCATATAAACCATAATGGTTACCTTTATAATTATTACTTGAACTTCCACATAGATTGGTCATCTCGTACATGATGCATTACCGAAATTAACAAGGTTTAAGTGGTTGATCATGACTCCTTGATAGTTGGTTTAGAACAACCACGATTTTCCTCATTGGATCACCCATTTCATCCAGTCTCTTCATCATAGAACCACCACAGTTCCCTTCAAACCCATTGTCACTTTGGTGCCTTCTAGATCCATCCATTTACTAAGACCAGAAATGTCAGTGTGAGTATATCAACAAAATTATCATGTACTAATGAGGAAGATAAACACTAAGATATACTTACTCAGTCACTTTATCTAAAAACTATGACTCTTTCTGAAATCCTAGCCATTATGGTAATGTCACTTATTCTTAGAGAATACCCTAACCTCTAAAGTTATCTAAACCGACCTCTGATACCAACTATAATGACCCAACCTTAAACATTACTTAATATTGAATTAAATGAATAATTCACATAGAGGATCTTTTCCGGTTTAGAGTTTTATAGAATTAGTACATAACTATTACATCTCAAAAGATTACAAAGTAGAAACTTCTACTAAGTTTCCATAAAATAAAAAAAACTCTTAAAAAGAAACATGTCTAGTTCCATGTTTTAGATAGCATGTCTTTCCTTGATCCCATCCTTGACCCTATTCATCTTTAAGTCTTGTGGAAAACATTTCAAAAACTTGGGATGAATATAAAAATCACAGTAAAGGATACACAAAGAATGAAAATTGTTAGTTTTTCAAAACAACAAGTAAACCAAGAATACTTTATCAAAGTAATACATTTCACCTTTATGAAGTAGTAAAAAACTCTTCACTGAATAAAAGATCATTACTTACCCTTTTGTAACCAAAATATTACCATAAAACCCATATAAATAACACATAACATATAAAGGTAACTTGGGACATAAACATACTTAAATGGAATAACCATACGGTCGACTTCCACACATATCACTTAATGGAATAGCCATAAGGCCAAATTCCAAACCCAATGAATTGGAGGTTATAACCTAACAACCTGTCCTGGTATTCACGGCACCACCCGTTATATGGTTTATCATGTAACCAACTGTAAAATGTTCAAGTACCATTATAAAATCATAACACATAAAACAACTATAACGGAAAGAAAACATTTCCACATTTCAAGCACAATATATCACTTAAATATATTAACATAACAAATCCATTATCAAAACCATTTTCAATACCAAAATACATAAAAGAGTATATGGTATTTATTTACTTTAAAAAAAATAAAGGCTTGTTTAGGAATCCAAAGATCAAATAATACTCACGGCGGAGGAATGGTCATTGTCACCGCGTACGTTAAAAAGAAACATACTTTTTGTCATTTAGTAAAACACTTCGTATAGAAAATATTACTTTCGAATAAAAGTAGAAGTCACAGGGGTTTATACACCATATAAAATAAAGTTGTGTTTAAAACAAAATATGCCTCAATTAAAGGAGATTGAGACGAAGTCCCTTACAAAGTCGGTATCCTTAGATTAAGGATAAATCAATTACATGATTACGTGTGACAAATATGAATACACCAAATATAAGTGGATATTAAGTGTAAAACAACCAGAGGTCATTCACACATAATCTTGGAAAAACAAAACCAATGATATAGATATTTAACTCAATGAAATGAGATTGAGTTATGATTTCCGATACAAGTTCATCTAAATGACGTAAGAATTTATCAATGAGATGATTATGTGTAGAAATAGTATATCCACACAAAGGTTTGTGGAAACTACAACATAGATATTCCACATATAAACTTGGCATAATAAATTGAAGAAGTATAGGTTTAACCCAAAGAATTGAAAGTGGGTTAAGAAGTTCCCTTACAGAAATCCGAAAGCCTAACAGCGTCACTTTAAAATTCAGAAAATGAGTTGATGAGAGAGAAAATGGTATCTCATCACTTGGAAATAAAATTTAAATCAATAAGGATATATAATAACATATCCCAAAATAATAGTATTTGAATTAAAATACATAACAAAATAAGTCTTTTAAAATGGGAGGATGAAAGTTTCCCTTACCGACTTGGGTAACTTTTGAAACGTACACCCCATGAAAGAAGGGTCATAAAATAAAGATTTAAATACCCATAAATTAAATTTTATTACACAAAGAGTATAAAAATGGGAAGTACATACACCACTCAAAGTAAATGGTGGAAAATGTAGCATAAATCTCACGGGAATAAAAGTGAGATGAAAACTCCCTTACGAAAACTCGGCAGCCTAACGGCGCCACTTAAAACTTCCAAAAATGGATTGATGAGATCAAATAGGATATCTAATCATTTTAAAATAAAATTTACAGAAATATGAATATAAAATAACATCCCCCAATATAACAAATAGGATCTTAAAAGAAGTGACATAAACGAGATTACTTAAAAAGAAAGAGAGAGGTTGGATCTCTTTCGAAAATTCGGCAGCCTAAAGGCGCCACTCAAAACTTCCAAAATGGATTGATGAGAGAAAATAGGGTCTCTCATAATATGAAAATAAAACTTAAATTAAGAGTAATATAAAATAACATCCCCATCATAAGAAATATGAGCTTAAAAGGAATGACATAAAAGTGTGTACTTAAAAAGAAAGAGAGGGGTAGGATCCCTTACCTCAAGTCCGACTTGCCTTGTTCGTTTCTTTATATTCCTGAATAATAAACATTGGTCAATTTATAATTTCTTAAGGACATCCTTTAAAGATTATTATTCAGTTCATATAAAATATTATAGTGTTATAATAATTTGTTAATAATGTGAGTACATATCAAACGTTTTTTTCGATGTTCGGAAAATGAGTAAAAATTGAACTTGTTGGAAAAGAATTTTCCATGTAGTTATAAGTACATCATCTCCAAAATAGTATTAATGATTTAAATATCATATATATACAGTATATATTAATTTTATACTATTAAATAACATTTGGAGATAATAAAAGTTAAATTCACCATTCATGGAGACGGTAGGCCGTACGTACGCATGAATGCTACTTTCATTTTTTTTCAAATTAATGGAATTAAAACTAAATGAGAGATATATATATTATAATTCCATAATGATATCCCTCATTTAGATGTAATATATGAAATATATATCCATTATATATATGTACTTATAATAGTACATAACATTTGGATATAAGAAATGAAATGTACCGTCCATGGAGACGGTAAGTCGTACGTACGCATGAACGCTACTTTCATTTCTTTGGCACATTAATGGAATTAAAACTAGATGAGAGATATATATATAAATTATAATTTCACTATAATATATATTTTATATAGATCACATAAGTTCATCAATTTTATTCTTTATACATTCCATGTATTGCATGAACGAGTCACATCACTTGAGGGGGTGGTAGTCCACACTTCCTCAAATGAAATTATCGCATTTGCACAACATGAAAAGCATAAAGGTATATGTTATTTATAAAATACAGAAGCATATAGAGGAAATAAATATAATATATATCATAAATAAATATAGTTCCATAATAATGGCCACCATGAGAGGTGGTACGAGAAGATATAACAATCATCGTTTCGTGAGGCAGAAATTCTCCATCCACGGAAACAGTATGTTCTTTAACCATTATACGGAGGTGTGTGTTAGTGTACCTCGAATACTCCTCATAAAAACATCCTAGTATATTTAACATACTTGTTTTGTTACAAAAGAAATAAATAAAAAGAGTTTAATGGGGTGGAGAATCAAAATAAAACAAAAGAACACTAGGGAAGACATTACCTTTAAATCGGGTAACTCTTTTTTATTTGAGTTCAAAGGCTTCCTTGGAAAGACTTATGCCCAAAGTGAGGCTTCTAAGAGTAATAGAGGGATGTGGTGAGACAAAATGGGAAGGGGTTGGCTGAGCCAAAGGTTTGAGAGGTGTGGGTAAAGTGGTATAGGTGCGGGCCTTTTATAAGAGGAGGGGAGGGGCACTCTTGGAAAGTCTTGAAAACTAATATTATTATAAAATGATTTTCGGTTTTTAAAGGTCCCACAATTATGTATTTAGAGGATAAGGTGATAATAGTTCGAAATACACACATCAAATAGGTTTTTGACAGGTTTAGGTGTTATATTTTACATTATCTTTTCATTTTATTTAAATCGTTAAATAATGAGGCAATAGCTGCATCATCATGGTGTCATAAATAATTAAATTTATTTAATGTATAAAAATTATAAAAAAAATATCATGATTTAGTAAATATTTTTATCTTTCTAATGAATTTTTATAGTCAAAAATATGACTTTTATGACCCCGTGTAAAAAAAATTTTAGTAAAACAATACATGTTTGTGACATTTTAATTTTAACATTAAATAAAAAGGTATTAATGGAATTTTCCTAGGAAAGTGGATTCATGGGGTCCCCAAGTTGACCCATGGATTTTCTTGGTCGTCCATGACTCATACAATAAGGGTAGGACATGTTTCAAGGTCATTTTATATTATTAAAACATTATTTTTACCTTAAATTACACTAATTACCTCTAATCGCGATTAAAACTTAAAAGTTACTATTCACCAAAAAAATTATTTTAATCCCATTGAACCATATTTTACATCCTAATGACAAACATGTATGTCTGATTTTTGAAATTAAAATCACAGAAGTGGTAAATTTTCATTTAAATGAAAAAATCAGTTTTTAAACTACCACTTAGTGGTTTCACTATGCATCAAAAATTGATATTTTTCAGAAAAATACCAAAAATTCACCGTAAGCTATTTTTAATATTCCTAATTCAAAAATTATGTCTATTTTACAAAATTTAAAACATATAAGTTTCATTAATGAATTTAATATTTAATTCCCGCTGTCAAAACAAATAGCGTGTTTTTAAGAAACAATATCTATTAAAAGATTGGCACTAGTTTAAGTCCAATTTCAAAGTGAAATTAATTCCAATGACCACCATTGGATTAAATGGTAAAAATATAGTCTAATTGAAAATTAAAAAAATTTCAAAAGACAATCTAATCATATAAATAAATTATATTAAAAGGAGGTTTTGAATTAAAATATAGCATTTTACACTATTCATTAAAAAATGAACTTTATCGGGAAAATACCAAAAATTTATACAAAGTAAATTTTGATGTCCTGATTCTAAAAATAATTTCATGTTGTCAAATATAACATATAAAATTGTCAAAAAGTGGATTTAAAAGTGGTTCGCCATCAAAAGGCGGTTAATCAACCTTTTAAAGAATATTAGAATGGTTACGCTTAAAATTGGATTCATTCGCATTTTTAATCATCTAACATTTATTGTAAAAAGTAAAAATATTTGAAAAACATATATAATCATTTTTTAGTTAGTTATATTCATTCCCATCATTACAACGGCTAGGTGTTAACTACCATTTAAAATAAAATTATTTTTTTATTAGAGTGCAACGTAAGATTTCAAAAGAACTCGTTGTTTCATATTATGTAAGTCATCGAGCATAGCGTTCCCTTTAAATTAATATTAATATTTTATTCACAAATATGGATAAATGTGAAAATTACATATTATTTATTTACCTGGGGTGTTACAGTGGGAATTATGTGGGGGAAGATTTTTATTATGGTTTACTTATCTGGATTGTTCTTATGGAACTGATTGAGGATAGAATTAACAAATGGACAAGGTTCATTCCACAAGATTCTATTTATGCATTTATTCACCAATAATTCTTTGTGTTCTTCATGTTCTTCATGGTAATATGAATGGAAATACTCTGTGCGTCTGTTTCTTGGCGTAATGGCCCGAAATCAGAGATCCAGCACTATGACGAACTAGCGGAAGTGTGACGACAATGGAAGTGGATGGATAGACATGTTTTGGGAGCAATCTCCGTTCAAGAATTTTTTTACAGAACGCATCATAACATTGATCTGAGCACTGGGAGAAGAAGAACATGACCTAAAGATTGTATAGGTTCCTCTATTTAGAAAAAAAAAGCACCATAGTATACATGGTGGCCCGTGAAAGGGTCCATCGGTGCGTCGGCACTAGCAATACGAAACTGTGGCGGTGGTAGTGTGAGGCTATAGTCGGAGGTGACAACTCTAGATGTTTCAGGTGGAGGGCAGTGGGGAGAGGCCACCGAAAGAGTAGATAATGGAAAAAGTGGCACTGTATCAATATGAAAGCAGGGCCAGGCGGACCAGGCAAGATGATTGTTGTCAAGGCGTCCAACGACAGTAGTAACCTACCGTCCCAGCGGGATAGTGGTGATGAGACGGCCCATGGATATGGAGACCAGGGGTGGAGACTAGACAAGGATACCAGTTCGTTGGATGGCAATGGTGATTCGGAGAGTTATATCATGACCATGATGAAGGATGTACTATAGTGGTGGGAGCCTCATGTTGCAACTGAGAGGCGGAAAGATGTCGCATCGGCGATTGGGATACGGTGGAGGCCGCCGAACACAATTACCAGCCTCATGGTCCCTGATACGACCATGGTGATTCCAACATGGTGGGATCTAGGGGTTCGCACCATCCTCGGAAAGCAGAGGTTTCATTGTCCAATCAGCGCATGAAGCTAGATCATGTGTGTGTGAAGGTTCAGCCCACTCTGGGCCAGGATAAACAAACCGGGCCACATAGGGTATACCAGGGGGCCATACTATCTGGCCTACTGGTATTTGGTCTAGCAGCACATTGATTTTGGCTGGTTTGGGCTAACCCAAACTGACCGGGTCGGGTCAGGTTGGACCTTTTCCGGTTCTAACCCTTTTTCACTAAATCGACCGTAACTTTCAAAAAAAGTATATGTCTGACGAGCCGTCAATGACGTTTGGACCATTTAGACAAGGAATTCCTTTGGAGGTGGATTTTTTGGTTTTTATTATGGACTAATATAAATGAAGTGTTTCACATATTTTATTCCTCTAGGGTTCAGTACGACATTACATCCACTTCACTGGATAGTAATCCCCTCTAGAGGTCAAGTCCCGGATAGGGTTGTCGTATCCCTCCTTGGGACTGGATCGGTCCTCTATTACCCCTAATGGAGTTTTATAGGAATTGATGTGACCTTTGAGAATAGGTCATTAATCCTTCATCTAGTGCGCCACATCAGTAGTGTGGTCGGCATCCTCGGTGAAGGATCCCCTATATTACGAGCCACATTGGTAGGTTTGTTGGTATTATCTGTAAATAATCCCCTACATTGTGGATTAATAGAGATTGGGTTTTTGGTATTATCTAGGAATAATTCCCCCTCTTTATATCATGACCATGAACAGTGTTTTCTCTTTAGGTAGAGCCCAAATTATTTGAACCTCTTTGTAAGAGTATTTGATGATATCAAGGCTCATGGAGTGAGTTCTCCAAGAATGAGAATCCCTTGAGCAGAATAATCTGGCTAACGATTTGTCTGGATAATGATACTCTATCTATTAGTGAGACAGTATGTCTCAAAGAACTCTGTGACACATCGAGACTAGGTGTTCTCTTGGATGCTTTTAGTAGTCATGTTCTACGTGCATACTATCAGATAGGTCGAGGAGTTATATCTCTTGGAATGACCATACTACAAGGGGACCATGTGGCTGGAATCAGATGAGACCTTGAGTCTTGGAATCCTTTATTAGTTTACCTAGATTTTCCTATTATATTTTTTGAAGACATATACCAATGTTGAGATGACTGTATCTTCTTAGGTATGTTTCATTTTTGGTCTCTTACTTTGTGTTTTGGGGTGTCCTACGGAGTATTGTTTTACTCACCCCTAAAAGTTATTTTCTTGCATGTGTAATGTCTTTTGAAGATGATTGATGCTTTAATAGAGTTCTTTATAGACCGGGGATAGGTGGTGCTTATAGCAACCTGATAGGAAAGGTGTGCTTCTATGGATTCAGATAGTTGTTTCTATACCTACCCTTCAGGTAGGGTTTTCTGTGGAAGAGTTCTAGGGACTTAAACATTTAATTTTCCTTTTTGTTAGGATTCTATTATATTCCTGTTTAATTTCAATTTTCTACTATCATACTCTGTGTTGGTATGTTAGTGGTATGCTTGCTTGTTTACATAGTGTTTCCAGTTTAAACACTTTCTTCTTGGAGACGTGTGTGTGTACATGTACTTTGGAAAATTCCTTCCATTTGTGGTATATTCCAACTCAGTACTAGTCAGCATCCCCTGGCCTATTGGACGAGGTCTTGGGTTAGTCACGACATGGCCCCCTCTTGGACGATTCATGACAGAAACTATATCATTCCAGTACGAGTGACTTTTTTAGTGAGTTTTTTGGAAGGTTCTTCGATCATCCCCATCATCATTCAATATCAGCCGTTGATGAAGTTTTGAAAACATATCGATCAATAGGATTCTGATTATGATGATCAAGAAGTGTATTCCACCATTTTGGACTATTCTGGATGTAACTATGCACTATTCTTTCATATTCTATAGTAATTTTTAAAGAATCTAAATTTAATGGATATGCCATAGATTGAAGATATGAACATGTTGACTTCCACAAACCACTCAATTTGGAATTATTTAATGGAATATATCCTTATATTGATGGATTCCTTTGACCAAACTGATCATAAGTTAGTAAACCTCCATTCTAGTAAATGAGTTGAAAAGAAGAATTTGAATAAGAATATGGTAATTATAATCCACCAATGGACTGATCACAGCTTCTACCAACATGCTACTCCAGACACTATTATGTATGAACTATATATAAAGTTCGATAATACATACTAGTCAAAAACTGCTAGAAAAATTATTCTCTGGTTAGATCAGTTGGTTAATCTTAAACTACAGAGTGGTAGCTCTATAGTTGAACACACCAGTGAGTTTTAGAGCCTTTTTAATCAACTAATGGATTTCAATAAGACTCTAATTGATGAAGATCGGGTGATCCATTTATTGGAGTTGGTTTCGTAGAATCAATTTTTTTGAAAATTATGATAACATGTACTCATAGTTTTGAATATTAATAAACTTCTTATCACATCATGAATGTTATTCTACATAACATAGTATGTGATAATGTCTTAAGAGTATCTATTGTGCTAAAAGTTTATAGTATTTCCCCATTACTAAGATAACCCAGAAGTGTAATGATATTGTTCCTAAATATAAGTTCTAAAGATAGATGATATCATTTTAGGGAAACAAATGATACATGATATCAGCTAGGGAGAATTATTGGACTTTGAAGAACTTTCTCATGATGTACACCCTCGGTAATATCAATTGTAGGATATTATGATAATGATACCTTCCATGAAAACTGTTATGATAGATGTTCATAGCAAGGTAGGATATGTTGGGTGTGTCGCGAGTAATATTACATTGATCAATAATGTGATAAAGGATTTGTCCCTTACTTTATTTAAGTTAAGTTGATATCTTAATACCTTTTAAAAAAATAATATATCCTGAATAAATCCATGTCTATGGTGTTATATAGGAAATTTCAATTTTTTGATGTCAAATAAAGATACATCAAGTGTATAGGTTGATTTCATTGGCATGCAACCTCCTTGATTAGAGATATCTTGATAAAGGGGTTATATTACACAATAAGAATCTGTATGAGTTATTATGTCATTTCGACGTTAACTTCTTTCTCTATGGGATCCCTGGCATGTTTCTAGATACTAACCTTGGACATTAGGCTCCTTCGCCTAATTCCACTATGAAAGAGGCCCAGAGGGTCATACACTAAGTGTATCTATAATCTTATTTTAATAATATTTTTATTATATATTAGTTAACAAGTTATATAAATATTATTCTGATGTGTGGCTTAATAGTTATTCAGGTTTTATTGATTTCATATGTTCCATCAAACAATTATTAAATATAATATAATGTGAGTAGAATATTTAGTGAATATTTATTTTTTGATTAGTGAATATAATATTTTTTTTATTTATTGGCTAATAATGCAGGGATATTTATTTAAAAAATAAAAAGTCATTATTCATGGCCTGATAGATATTGTGGAGGAATGGAAGACCAACATTAATAGTCTGGTGATAAATAATAAATATTGAGTATTATATGATTAAATAATATTTATTTAAAATTCACAAGTTAAGCACTTGTCGATAAATAATAATATTATTATTATTATAGATATGGGGTTCCACAAGATATTAACTAAATAATTAAGGTCACCAGTGTAATTATTTATTTCTAACCCTAGTGATATATAAGATTAATTAGATTATTTTTTCCTAGATCCAATTCCTTTTTTTGGTTGAGAACAATGTATTTAGAGAATACTCTCAAGACCTAGAGAGATCCCTTATCCAAGAATGCTCCTAAAAATGGAGATTAATCTTCCTCCACCTCCCACTCTAATGTAAAGAGAGATCAAGGAGATTAATTTGGAATTGATTCTCATATTGATCAAAAGTGAACAATGTAAGAGATATGATCTTTCATGTTATTTCTCGGAGATTTCTATGGAGATGTTCATATATTTTTGGAACAGGTGTGTATCATCACTAGAGGGAAGGTGCTTTTGATTCCTAAAATGAAACAATAGGGAAACATAGATCTGTTGTCATATCTATCATTATATAAAGTATTAAAAAAAGGTAATTATTTTATTGATTAATTTACTTATAAATAATATGTGATGATCTTCTCTATGGTTTTGTTGTTCTATTCCTTTTTTATTTTCTTTCATTCAATTCCATAGATCATGATTTTTATCATTGTGTAAATCTCATATTGATCATCGATCATGAAAAAAAAGTTGTCCACAACCCATTGCATGGTTTCATTGTGCCTAGAACCTACAAGTGTCATCAGAGCGGTTATATAATTATTAATAATTATATAAATATCATTGATTGATTTACGTATTTTTCATTTAGATTTCTATTCATGTTTAATCATAATTTTAAAAAAAATTGATATCTAATTATTCCTCATTTGTTTCTTGTATATCTAATAAAAAAATAATTTTATGAATGAAATAAAATTGAGGAACTCATCTGGAGGTGTTGAGGATTCTTTACCGATAACACAGGAGTACATGTTTTGTAATAGCAGTTACACGCCATCTAATTGTGTTCAATACATCTGGAATCAGTTCAAAAATTAATTCAAAGTGTGTGAATTGATGATACGTTGTTTATTTATTTATTACACCACATGTTGATCAAGCCAACCTAGAACATAATCAGTTGGAGTACATGTCGTGTATCCCACATACATTGTGTGTATTGTCTTTGAGTCACAAACAGACCATGTAATACCATACATATCCTACCAATCTAATGACCATGTAACTCAGAGACCACACACCATGTAGTATCTTATACACACTATGTACTCCAATTTTATGAGGCATGGTTTACACACCGAGTCCCTAGGAATGTTCTAGGATAGACCGTGAGAGATGTACACACCGTGTAGCATTCCTATATATATTTTTTACTTATACAAAATTACACATATTTAAAATTTATTTATCATAATGTGTAATCCATATCAACATGTTCTTGTATATAGTCATTAAGTTGATTAAACATGTCATGTGATGGGTTTTAATATTTAAATATAAATATTTAATTAATATCGATGTAATCTTCATTTCTAGATATCATCTATGAATCGTATTACAGTTGTTACTATGCATGCATTGAATCATAACACATGACCAAAAAATAAAGTAATTATTGTAATCATTAATTTGATAGTATATGTTATGAATGTACGTGATAAGTCATGTATTCCATATGTCACATGCATAAACAATATATGATTATAATGCATGTTTGTTATATTCAAAAGGGTATTCACCATGTTTCCTCCAAGGTACAATTATATACACATTTAATTTTAAATAATTTTTTTAATTATGATGTGTGATAATCTCAAGGAAATTAAAATGATAATTAAGATAAAAGAATTGATTAATTAATGTAGTTGATTGATTGCTTCAAGTTTAATTTTTCTTAAATTAAAATGATTAATAATTCAATTCTTGTTTTATTAAATGAATAATTACTTGCATGTGATTAGATGATCATGATTATATAACAGACCCTTATATGGGATTGGTTTCATTTAATTTATTATGAAATTAAATTTTTGGCATGTGTTCCTTCTCTTCTCTTATTATTCAAGGGACTGCATTCCCATGGTTTAATTTATTTACAAACTTTTACCCTCAACTGTGTGTCAGTAAAATAATATGCAATAGATGGAGAACCCGATCTAGTATAGGTGGTTCAAGTTTGGAGTTGAGGTGAAACCAATCCAAGAGAGATACATAGGTGGATAGGTGGACAGGTGGAAAGCTATAACGCAAAACTTAATTAGTTCAAGTGTTTTCCCCAAGGTCAGTGGTCAATTTATCAACCTCTAGATAAAATAACCATTAATAAAATTTCATGATCATACCAATTAATTATTTTATTTTTATCAAGTTGTATGGTTATTTCATTATGGATATTTTTTCATGATCATGTGAATTAATGAAATTAATGAAAATTCCAGATAGAACTAAAATAAGTTGAATTATGCATAAATATTATCTAATACAAGGTTAATTAATTAAGTAAATCCACTTAATATTAACAAAAAAGTGATAAAGATAATAAATTTTAGTTTACACATAAAAGGATAAGTTTCCACAATAATATATATTAAGTAGGTATAACCCTCCACTACTTTAGTTAAAATCAAATAGTTGTTCAAAGTGTTTTAACAACCAAAGATGGAGTGATTTTAATTTTCGAGGAATTATAAATTTATGTTTTAGGATAAATTAACTTGGTTCACATCAACTGTTTACTACCATAGGCGGACTTGGTGTAACTAAGAGGCAAAGGTTGAGGAAATCCAGTTTAAGGATTTCATGGTTGGGGAGTCCACTTAACAGATAAAGGAAATGTGAGTTAATGTGGATGGAATTTTGAATGCTTACCTAAAACCATTCATGTTTCTTGACCAACCAATGTTGGGGTAATGAAAAGGGGAACATAGTTCATTTCCACTAGAATGTCCAATAAAAAGGATATTCTGAAGCCAATTTTGAGGACTATTGTGTTTCGATAAAATAGTGTGAGACTAATAAATATAATATTTGTTTATTTTTCAAAATTTTATCAGATAAAGTACACAAGTTATTCTCATCTTATATGTAGAAACAAAATTAAAATGAATTCAAACATATTGTTTTCATCCATACTTGATAAGGATAACCTTCTCACCAGAACAAATTTCCAAGAGTGGAAAAGGCGCTTACATGTTCTCCTTCTCCATGAAAGGAAATTATATATGATGAAAGAGCATATTCCTAAGGCACCTGGTAATGAGGATATTGATGAATAATTATATCTCTATGAGAAACATCTGGATGATGTTATAGATGTTCATTTTTCCGTACTATCATACATGGAAAATGAGTTTCTGAACAAACAAGAGGACATGGATACGTATAGCATGATGTATCACCTTTATATTCTCTATTAAGAGAATTTGAGACAAGAGAGGTAAGAGATCTCCAATTATTCATTCACAACTAATATTGGAGAGTTTTTACTAGTTGGTCCTCATGTAGTCAAGATTATTAGCTACATTAAACACTAATTCATTGTAGGGATTAAATTCCTAGGTGAATTTCGTATAAATCTCATACTTTCTTCACTACACAAGACCTTATCTAGTTTAATAGTTAATTAAAAAATGATAAATAATGAGAAGATTCTTTCAGAAATTATTTGGTTGATTATCCAAGTGCATAATAACATAGGGCATGATAAACCTGCAGCCCTTATGGTGAACAATAAAAGGAAGAATGATGCAACGGGGCCCAAGACCCATAACAATTCTAAATATCTCGACCATTGTCCTTCTAAGAAGAGAAAAATCCATAGGTAGGGAAAGTAAAAAAAGGTAATATTTTTTTTCTTGTGGAAATCTAGGCTACTGGAAGAGGAACTTCACTCAGAAACAAAGGAAAGCTAATGTTGAGTTCATTATCAGGTGTAATTGACAGAATTGAATGTGGTTTGATTTTTCAATTTATAACATATATCGAATATATTATATTAATTTCACATATAAGTAATTAATGCATTTTTTTATATATACACACACACACAAATGTTTTATGGAATTTAATCAATTTATATTATTTATTATATATATATTTACTATGTTTTAATATTTTCAATATGTATTAATCTTTATATCAACATATATCCATTTTTAATTATTTATATTAATAAAATTATCAAAAGTTTCAATATTTTACTCATTTTTAACATGCATGAACTTAAGATTAAATATTCATTAATAATATTTAAAATAATTTTGTAAAAAAATGTTTATAAATGTATATTTAATCTTTTTATAAATTTATAATTATAAATAAATAAATAATATTTGTTTAAAAGGTATTTATATAATGATAAATAATTAATTATAAAATTATAATAAAATTATTTAAATAATGAATATATTTAATATCTTTATATATATATATATAATTATATAAATATATATAATGATATAAATATTTTTTTAAGTATATATATAATTATAAATAAATAATTATATATTCAAAGAATTCTAAAATTAATATCTTATAAAAATATTATTAAATTTTATAATTATACATAATAATTATATTTTAAAAAAAGTATTATTTTAAAAAAAATAGTATTATAGATATTTATCAATTATAAAAAGTTCTGATAAAGATTCATTTTACCAATGCCTACTAACCTAGCACTAATATAAGGTATCATTATCATCACTTTTTTTAAGCGCTGATAAAAGTTTCAATCTATTTTAAGAACTCAAACCAATGCGGACCAGTTCGCAATATCTGAAGCTCTCTATGGAAGCAACCTGATGTTGGTGCTCTAATTTTTTTATCCAAGATCGAATATAGACTGGAATCAAGGATCCAACTATTCCAAGCTCAAATCTATGTCTTGATCGATTCAAGGATTGAACGCCCCCATGGATCAAAAGAAATCTAGGTTTATCAATATCTGTAATTTCCATCTGTTAGCCATTGAACCTTCTCATCCCACATCTGTGTATCCCAAAAAGTCTAGTTGCACTAACCTATAAAAAAATAACCCTAAATTAATTGTTTTTTAGATATATTGATGTATTTCCTTCCTCGATATCTTGTGGGTCTCCTTTTGATAACATTGGTACTGCGTGATTTGAAATATATCAAACCCATTATTGGGTAAAGTTTTTGTGAGGTATAATAGGCTCCCAATACCTATATTCCATGACATCTACCACTTTTTAATTACATAATTTTGAAAAATTCATCCATATAGTGTGCGCTGTTGTCATTGGTTTGGAATATTACATTGCAAATAACTTGGATGATGAAATATCTGACATCCTTGGGGTCTTATATTATGTCATGAAGAAATTAGAACTGAGAGGGTAGCGTGAGGAAGAACTGAAATATAGGGTTATTCCCTTCTATTTGGAAGGTAATTATAGATTTTGTTTCCAAAAAATGATGATGGAATATCTTACACGTGGGAAAAACTCTATGACGATTTTTTAATGAAATTTTTTCCTAGTATAATGAGCACTAAAATATGGTGTAAAATTAATAGACTTATTTAGGATGACTCTAAACTATTTTATGAGTCTTAGGATAGATTTATAAGTCCCTTATTAGATGTAACAATCAAATGATTCTGATTAATTTTTAAAATCATATAAGGAAAAACATTATATACATTTGATTTATTGTTTTATTTATTTAACTACTTCTTTAAAAAAAATTAGTTTTCATTTTTAAAAATTTTAAATTTATATTCAAATAATATTACTAAAATTATACTTAAAAAAATTAAAGTGTTTTAAGGTTTTAAAATCCATGGACTATGTTACAAAGAAAAAACTGATTTTGAGATAAACTATAATTGATATTTTTATTTTATTTTTTGTTTAAATATAGTTAAAAATTAATAATTAGAATGAGTCATTTTCTACAAAACCTCAGCATCATGGTTTTTTAATAAACCAAATGTTGTTTAATTACATGGTGCATAAGAAGACTGAATTGATGATAGAATTTATTGTTATCAATCAATTAGGATTGATAACAATAAATTAAATGTGATATTTTCTTTGAAAAGTAACTTATTTAATTATAAAAGCTTTCTATTATTTAAACTTTAAATAATATTTTAAATAATTAAAGAATAAATATTATACCACTAGATTTAATTAATTTTGATAAAATAAAATATTAAAATTTATAGATGTAAATTTATTAAATAAGTTTTAATAGATCTATTTTTCTAAAATAAAAATTATTTTTCATAGATAAAATCATTACACCTTTAGAATCCCACTTCATCCCAAATTGTTTTATTTTAATTTACTAATTTAATGAAATCCTATATTCACTATAGATTATTAATTCTATTTACTTTTCGGGTTTAATTACATAAACATAAATAAAATTTTTGTTTCCTTCTCATGGTATTATGATTCCCCACAGATGTGACCATCTAAATTACATGACATAAAAAATGTTTCTTAACAATAAATTATCATGACCTTTCAGGTTAAAAGTTTTAAAGTATCAGGAAAAAATTTTAATTAAACATTTATTCTATTTTTAAACTATTGGAAATTTTTTTCAAAATATATACAACAACTTAATCCATAAGAATCCTTCATTGTTCTTATTTGTATCAAGCTCCTCATGCCACATTTTTTTTATTCGGATCAAGCTCCTAATGTGTATATTTTATCTACTTATCATCGTTTTTGGCCCCTCAAAATGATTTGGGCTCTACTTGGGGAAAAATGATGTTTTTGTAGATTCTTACTCCTTTAGGTTTTCACCAAAACTTTCTGATCAAAAATGACATTGAATTCATTAATTTTATGATAGATTTCAATTCTTGCAGTTGATAAAAGTATAGCCATACCTAAAATGATAACCCACTCATTAATACTTCTTAAAAATCACTTCATTTCTTTCATCATAAATCTAATAAATAGTATGTGTGTTTTACATTAATCCATATAAAAACATATCATTCTTTAACATTTCCTTTTAGTTCATCCAAGAAGAATCTCTGATTACAAACCATGTAATTCTAACATATGGGAGACATTCACCTTTTATAATGAATATATTATTTGTATTTATTTTTTTATTGTAAAAAATTAATATTTTATGAACCCAATAGGATATATTTACTTTCTATCAGATGATTAAAATATTCAATCCAATGTGTCTTCTTTTCTCCCCATTATCCTCACTCATTTATTTATTGTTTGGAGAGATCAATTTTCATTTTTTATCATCATTATTGCTTTACCGTCGATATATCCCTATGGTCAACAATGTTTTCACAGTAAAATAAATATCCATAGAATCAGTGTAGTGTTTCATATTTAGGTTTAATTTATATATTTTCTATATTACTCATATAATAGTTATTTTCTTGTAAAATTGGAGTCTTTTGTTCAATTTGGGGTGGTTTATTTGAATCTTCTCATGCTCGTGAGGGATTGGACTTCGATCCTCCAACTGAGATAATGAAAATAAGGAAATGCATCAATAATTCATAAAACCTTTTAGAAAAGGTTAATTATTACTAATTATTTAATTAATTTTTTCATTGCTCTATCTATTATTTGTAAGTTAATTTCCTTGTCATTTTTATCTAATACTTATTTAGTTTTTTAAATAGATATTTTTGGAATTCATATTTCTCTTTGAAATATCTACAACAAGTCCCAAAATATATAAAATGATTCATTCTTCCATTGTTACCATGTTCTAAATTTTCATTTAATTTATTTTTCAAGCTACCAACATTGATTATTGATTCTATTTTACTGGAATAATAACCTTTTTAGTGTTTAAAGACTCTTCTCTTATTACTTTCAACAACAAGAATGTTTTTTAGGCTAAGAACATCGAGTCAATATGAAGTGTTGGAATTTTGACATAGAAAGATAATGGAAACATCATAACATTAGAATTTAGGATTTTTTTGAAACTTTGGTATGTGCAGTAATCAGCCACACCTCAATCTGACACTTGGTGTGACCAGTATGACTCTAAGTGCTTCTTTTTATTTAAAATTTATAGTAAATTTAGTAAAAAGAACAATATAAATACTCAAAACTAAGAAAAAATATTCGTATTATTTTTATACTTTAAGTAAATGATCAATAAATCATTTAAGAAATTTAGTAATCATCCTCACCTCAATTTTACGTACGGTGTAACCACTATGACTCAATGTGTCCGTTATCATTTTAAAATAAATATTTTAGTTCAAAAAATGCCACTCACTGAAAATAAATCAAATGTTCTTGGATTTTCTTCCTAATTTAAGACATCGATTCATATGTCCTTTGTGTTGTATAGGGATCATTATCATATCAAACCAATATAGGATTTGATCAGTAAAGGTCAAAGTGTGTGTTTCCAATTTAAAATGATATTTTAGTAAAAAAAACAAGTGATTTACTCAAAATTGAGAAATTGAATTCATATTGTTTTAATACTTCTGGAAAATTATCCATAAGTCATTTGAGATATTTATGAATCACTTTTACCTCAATAAAATGCACTTTGTGACTGTTATGACACAAAGTGTTCCTTTTTATTTAAATAAGACATCAATTTTAATAAAAAAGGAAAACTGGCATACTCAAAACTAAGAAAACACATTCAAATTATTTTGATACTTAATTAAAATGATCCATAAGTCATTTTAGATGTGTAGGAATATGTCATACCTAATTCCAAATCATTTGTGACCGATATAACTCCAAGTATGACTTTTTATTTAAAAATGACCTAAATTTTAAAAAAATGACAACTTACCAAATCCAAACTGATAAAACACAGTCATATTGTTTTGATACTTTTGGGAAACAATCCATAAATATTTTTTATGTTTAGGAATTATAGGCACTTAAATATGATACATGATGTGGCTGATATGACTCAATGTGTCAGTTATCAGTTTAATCGGCAATTTAGTTTTAAAAAAGTCATTAACTGAAAACCAAGAAAACACCCTCAAGTTTTTTTGATAATTTAGGAAACTGATTCATAATTCATTTTTTATGTGTTTTAATTGGGGTCATGTCAAATCGATACACTATGTGATTGGTATGAGAAAAAGTGCATGATTTCTGTTTAAAAAGACATTTTTTGTAAAAAATAAAACCGATGTACTCAACACTGAGTAAATGCAATTAGATTATTTTGACACTAAATGAAAATGATCCATAATCCATTTGGGACATGTAAGAATTATTATTACCTCAATTATATGCATGGTGTGATCGATATGAATATAAGTGTGTCTTTTTATTAAAAATTGACATGAATTATAGTAAATAGTACAACTCACCTACTCAAACATGGTGAAATGCATTAAAATTGTTTTGATAGTTTATAAAGGTGATATCTAAGTCATTTAGGACATTTATGAATCATATTCACCAAAATCAAATACATGATGTATCTGGTGTGACTCAATGTGTATGTTATCATTTTAAACTCAAAATTTTAGTTAAAAAAGTGTTACTCACTGAAAACCAATAAAATGCACTTGAATTTTCTACAAACATTAGTAAAAAAACTCATAAGACATTTTTTGATGTGTAAGAATTGATATCACATGAA
This sequence comes from Viscum album, assembly GCA_963277665.1. Taxonomy (NCBI): domain Eukaryota; kingdom Viridiplantae; phylum Streptophyta; class Magnoliopsida; order Santalales; family Viscaceae; genus Viscum; species Viscum album. The sequence goes on from OY728120.1 coordinate 1,123,750,237, forward strand.
ACTGACACATGATGTGGCTGGTATGATTCAAAGTGCATGTTTCTAGTTTAAAATGACATTTTAGTAAAAAAGATAAGTAATTTACTGAAAATTGAGCAAACACATTCATATTATTTTGACACTTTAGGAAAATGATCCATAAGTCATTTGAGATGTGTAAGAATCATCCACAACTCAATCTAATGCATGGTATGATTGGTACAACTCCAAGTGATTTTTTTAATATATAAGAATCATTTTAGTTTAAAACACACTTCACATTTCCAAAACTGACAAACAAGCCTTGATTGTTTTCCTTTCAATTAAATTTTGAATTATTAATTTATTTTTATGATTATGTGGACTTTTTGGTGTTGTAGTGTGTTTTTATAGAAAAATTCTTTGGTGCTACAATTTTTTTTATAGCACACTATAGTATTCCCCTTTACCAGTGATTTTTTAGTGTTGGTAAAAGACTCGATCCTTTAATCATGCTCTAGTAGTAATCGCTTCTATGGAATAGATAAAGTCTAATTTTAGCATCATTAAAGACCTATTTTTTAGTATTTTTTTGGTCATGTAAATGATAATCATTTGAAAAAGATCTATCAAGATAGTCATTTAGACACTTCTGATCTAAAATCACCTGAAAGATTCCATGCTTGTTTATGGGGAAAAATAACCAAACCGTCATTTGATAGATAGGGTGAAAGGGCTATAGAGCTTCCAAGATTGGTACACACTGATGTGTGTAGACCATTTCCAGTAGAATCTAGAGGTGGATATTCTTACATCATAACTTTTACTGATTAATTGAGTATATGTGGTTATATTTATATGATGATTTATAATTCTTTGTTCTTTGAGAAATTCAAAATATTAAAGAATGGTGTGGAGAATCATCTAGGAAGGAAGACAAAGAATATTTGGTGAGATTGAGGTGGGGAATATCTTAACAAAGAGTTTAACAACTTTATATGAGAGAGTGAGAATCTATCTCAACCCACTTCACCTTAAACACCATAGTGGAATAGTGTTAGTGAAATGAGGAATTATACATTGTTAGATATGGTATGGTTGATGACGAGTCACGCAGATCTTTCATTATCCTTTTGGGGATATTCATTGAAAATTGTTCCATACACATTAAATTTTGTACCAAATAAAGTAGAAAATATAATTCCCATAGATTTATCGAGTATAAAGAAACCTTTTTATGTATACACTTTTACGGTGTTGTTAGGCATTTGTTAAGGCCTTCTAAGGAAACATACTAGAACCCAGGGGAAAAACTCTATCCTTTTATGGTATCCTGAGGGAAAAAAGGATATTACTTATACAATCTCTCAGATAAGAAAGTGACGATCACCTGAAAATTCATATTTTTTTAGAGGGGTCATATCCTAAAAATGATTGTGTGAGGAAGATTGAATTTGATAAAGATTATGCCCAATATTCATAATAGTTGGTATAGGAATAGGTTTCGAAGGTCCCCATGGAAGAAGTAGTTCATGAAAAACAAGTTTTGTGTGGGAGAATAAGAGAGGTAATAGAATCAAATATATATGGTTTTCTAGAAACTAAATGTGGTGACTCGTTTTTGGTTCACAATGGTCAACATATCTTCTACATAGATGAAGTACAGATCTTAGAAGCTATAAGATGGAAATAAGCTATGAATTATGAAATGTATTTAATGTATCAGAACTAAGTTTGGATTTTGGTCAATGTTCCAATTGATGTAAATCCAATTGGTTTTAAATGAATATTCAAGAGAAAACAAGGCATATAAGGTAAATTAAATACTTATAAAGAAATTATAGTGGCTAAATGGTTTAAACAACATCAAGGAATTAACTATGATGAAACCTTTTCACCAGTTTTAATGTTTAAATACATCATAATTATACTTTCTATAGTAGCTTACCATAACTATGAGATTTGGTATATGGATGTCAAAACTGTATTCCTTAATGGTAACCTTTATGAATTTATCTATATGACATAAAAAAGAAGGGTTTTTAACTCCAGATGATTCAAAAAGGATTTGAAAGTTGTTGATATGCATTTATGGATTGAATCAAGAATTTAGATTATGGAACATTTGATTCGAAGGAGACATAAAATAATTTAGTTTCACTAAGAATTAATGTGATCCAGGTTTTTACAAGTGGTTAAATGAGAATACAGTTTTTATCCTAGAAGTATATTTTGATGAAATATTACTTATTGGAAACTAAGTACCAATATTAAATTCTATTAAAGACTGGCTAAATAAGTGTTTCTCTATAAAGTACATAGGTGAAGAAGCCTATATTCTAGGGGTCAAGATCATTTTTAATAGATCCAAGAGGTTTATTGAACTAATTCAAAGTATATATAATGACCAGATACTAAAGAGATTTAGTATGAGACAATCTAAAAGGGTATTGGTTCCAATGTGACATGGCTTACCTATTTTTAAGAAAATGTTTCCTTAGACACAACAGGAGAAAGAAATAATGAGTAAGATCTCATATGTTTCTATGATAGGATCAATCATGTATTCCATGTTATGTACAAGATTTGATGTTCCTTATGCATTGATCATGGTATAAAGATATCATGTAGATATATGAGAATAGCATTGGTCTACTATTAAGGTTATCCTTAAGTATTTGAGAAGAACTGGGGATATGTTCCCCATGTATAGAAGTGATGAGGAGCTAAATATCAGATGTTATACTAATCCTAGTTTTAAAATAGATTAGAATGATATGAATTTTTAGTCTGGATATGTTTTCAATCTCAATGGAGGATCCGTGAGATGGAAGAGTTCAAAGGAACCTATTTTTAATTATTTTATAGTGGAGTCTGAGTATATAGTGGCTTCTGATGTTGCTGAGGAATCCATTTGGATATGGAACATTGTCTAGGATATTGATGTGGTACCTATCAGTAAAGACCCTATCACATTTTATTGTGATAATACTACATCGGTGTCTCTGGAAAAATATCCAAGTTCACAAAAAGGAAAAAATCACATACTTCCTAAGTATCATCTCTTGATGGATTTTTATCAAAGGGGTGAAGTTTTAGTAATCGGAGTACCCATATAAGAGAATTTTTTCCCCCCTTAACTAGAGGCCTATATCAAAAGAACCATTAGTATCATGTGGGATCTAGTGGACTGAAGGTTGTTAGCAGTTCGCTCTAGTGAAAGTGGGAGACGGTTGGCATTGGTGCCCTAGAACCAAATTTTTTGTACACTATGATACCATGTATTAATAGTTTTGAATTCTAATAAACTTCTCATCACATCATGTATGTTCTTATGTATAACATATTATATGATGATGTCCTAAGATTAGTTTTCCCATTAAATGGTCATAGCAGTTCTACACTATGATGAGAACCCATAAGTGCTTTGAAACTATTCCTAAATATTGGTTCTTTAGCCAAATGATATCATTTTAAGGACAAAAATGATATAGGATATTAGGGTGGAGACTCATAATACTTTAAGACCCCATCTCATGGTGTTCACCCTCAATAATATCTAGTATAGGATATTATAAAAATGAGACCTGGTAGTAGGAAATCCACATTTATATCTTTCATTGGATGTTTCAATCTATGAACGTGTTTATTGATCCTTAGAATTTATGATTATTTTTAATGATTATTATGAGTCGTGTATTTTTATTATTGATGTAAACTGTGAGGAAAAATGTTCACATATAGGTAAGATTCATTCGGTGCATCACGAGTAATATTACATTAATGAACGATAAGAGAAATTATTTTCCCTTATATTATTTAATGGAAGTTCATATATAAGTCCCTTTGAAATAAATGATATAGACTAAATAAATCCACAGTCACGGTGTTTTTTAGGAAATATCAGTTTCTAGGAAATCAAATAAAGAGACATCGAGCACAAAGGTTGACAGCACCGGCATGCAATCATCTTGATTATAGATATCATGATAAAGGGATTATATTACACTCAAAGCATCCATATGAGATATTATGTCATTTAGGCATTAACTTTTTTTCTATGGGTACCTTTTCATGTTTCTATAATCTAACCTTGGACTTTAAGCTGATTCACCTAATTCCACTAAGAAAAAGGCATAAAGGGTTACACACTAAGTGTATCTGTAACCTTAGGTAAAGAATAATATTGTTATTTATTATTAAATAAGTGGAATAAAAAATTATTCTCGTAGGTGGTTTAATAATTATTCACATTTTCTTGATCGCATATATTCATCACCATTTATTCGAGAGAATATAATGTGAGAAAAATATTTAATACATATTTATTTAATATTTACTAAATATATTATTTATTTATTTATTGGTGAATAATTCAGTTATATTTATTTAATAAATAAATAGTCATTATTCAGGGACTAATAAATAATTTCAAAGAATCGAAGTCTGATTTTAATGTTTTGGTGAAAAATAATAAATAATAAATATTATTTCATTAAATAATATATAATTTAAATTCACAAGTTAAGAGAATATCGATAAATAATATTATTATTATTTTTATAGACATGGGGTTCTATAAGGGATTAAATAACTAATAATGGGAAATTTTACAACTATTTATTTCTAACCCTACCAATATATAAGCTTAATTATATTATTTTCTCATACAAACACTTCATTTGTTTTGTTGTTCATAACAGATTTGGGGAATCTTGTTGGGTCATTGAATGATCCCTTATCCAAGATCGCTCCTAAGAATAGAGAGCCATATACCACCAACTCCCACTCTCAAGTCAAGAGATTTTAAGGAGAACTATTTGGAAGTGATTCTTATCGTGATCAAAGGTGGATGATACAAGTGGAAGGATCTTTCGTGATATCTCTTGAAGATTCCTACAGTGAAATTCTAATATTTTGGGAACATGTGTGGAACACCACTATGGGGAATATGATCTTGATTCCTACAATGAAATAATGATTCAATGTAGATCTTCTGTGAGATCCAAAAATGGAGAAAGAATTCCAACAAGTTAATTCTTTAATTAATTAAATTAATTATAAATAATATGTGACAATCCTCCCTATGGTTCTGAAATTCTACCGCTTTTATATTTTATTTGATTAAATTATATACATCACAATTTTAATCATTGGGTAAATCTGGGATTGATCATCGATGATGAAAAAAATTAAATTTTTCCATGTCCCATCTAATGTTTTCGCTGCACCTGGAACCTGCACCATTTACTTTTCACACTTCTTGGCAGCTGGGATACATTGGAGGTCTCCCTCAATAACTTGGTTCTTAGAAGAAAACTTACCATAGATATGATAAAATGTTAATTTTTTAATGACGATCCTTGAAAGAAGTAAGTGAGTTACAATAAGATAAAAGCTCTTATCCTGGAGAACCGAGTGAGATAAAAAATAGGTGGTAAAGGGAAAAGAGGAAGACACCAAAGAAAGAGAGGAGGATGGTCCACATATGCATGGAGGCCAATATAAAATTGCTACCATTGTGTCATGGAGGTACATTAGAATAATAATTATTGAAAGTTACTATAAGAAAGGACAAGTTAATAACCAAAAAATAATAAGTGAAGACGTACATGTGACTATCATCGAAAAAATTGTGCTTTCTTTTAATGATGATGAACATACTTTCTTTCACACATTAGGAAAGGATATAGAATGGGTGGTTAATAATTCATCATTGTACCATGTAAATCTTCACGGTGAATATTTACCAAATAATCAAGATGGTGACTGTGGTTCCATCAATAAAGGAAATATCAGTTCAATGGAGATCATTAGCATGGTTGATATACAAGTCAAGATGAATATTGGATACCCAATCATCCTGAATGATTTTTTATATGCTCTAAAAACTGAAGATAAATATGTTATTATGGATATACTTCAATAGAGAAGTCTAGAACAACATACTCATAAATGAATCATAGAAGATTATAAAGGTTTCCATCGTCATTCCCAAGTACAAGTATGTGGTACATTATAAAAAAAAATCATGTAATGAATTGTACAGACATCCTCTACATGGTGTAAGGAGAGGCATTATCAAATCTGTGGTATTTGAAATGTAGCCACATAAATGAAAGAGGGATATCAATCATAATAAGAATAAGTACATTATTGTTAACAAGGATGCATCATGAGATCCTTGCAACTACTACTTCTAAGGGAAGTATCACAGATCATAATTCAGTACAACTTCATTAAGGATATCATAGTTTCTATATCTGGTGAAATTTTATGCATGTGGTCCCTCGGAGATGTAATAAATAGGTGGTAATAAATATTTACTTACATTTATTGATGATTCATCTTGAATGGAATGGGTGTTCTTCTTTAGAATGAGAGACTAAGTGTTTAAATACATCAAGATGGTCTGCACTATGGTGAATTGTAAAATGTAAAGGAAACTAAAGAGAATTAATTCAAAAAATAAAGGAGAGTACATGTCAAATGATTTTGATGCTTATTTCTAGAGTCGGGTAATTATACATGAGATAATGGTCCCACGGTAACAAACTAGAGTTTATATATGATTTTTTCAAGAAATAAACATATATTTTACACATAGACCACATAGAGAAACCATCAACACTTTATTTGATTAATTAATATAATTAAATTAGATAATGAATAAACATATTATATTTCCAAATATTATAAGGGAAAACATATAAAATCGAAAAGACTACAATGGGAAATTTTGGATCACCCCGATCAGCTAGAATCATCCCTCCCAAAAACCGAACTCTGGAAAACAATGAAAATATTAGTAAACCAATAAACATTATAGAAAATGAAAATATAAAACCTATGGTGAAATAATATTGAATATTTAATGAACTAATATATGTATATACCCTGATTATTCCTTATAATAATTTGAAATATTTCTATATATATTTTCAGAGCTATGCGTTCAGATGGTGTGTGATTCTGAGACCCGTTGTGCCCGGAATTAATTTTAAAAAAATATTAAATATACTTAATATTACACATGAATGGTTCTTAAATAAATATAGTTAACTCTTGAAATAATTATCGAATAAAAAATTTTAGACCATGATTTAGTCTAAAATGTGGTGTTTACCCGATACACAGCATAAAATGGGTCGGCACGGGGTGTTCAGACTCCTTTCTCTTTGGCGGTATGTTTAGTGAAGTAATCAGTTAATAAATTAATTAATAATTTATTTTTGATGTAGTGAAATATTATATAACAATATATCTATATAAAATCCTCTAATTATAGCCACTAAACCCTGGGAGGATTTTAGAGCTCCTTTATCCTCCTTCATTGGTGAATCACATTTGACGACAACGAAATTCCAAATCAGTGTAAATTGGGATGTAGTTAATGAAAAAATATCTTCCACTTATTAGAGAGTGTGTTATTTTATTAATAGTTATCCAATATCCATGTATTACTCTTCAATTTTGTTATTTATTCCCTTTTGATTAAGTTTTTTGAGTAGATCGATCCCTTTTATCGATCTGCGTCAATTGTGTCCTTGAGCATTCACCTAAGTACCATATTTAAATTAATTTATTCAATGTTTTCAAAATCATACATCCCTATTCTTGATAATTGTCTAATAACTATTGTAAAATTATGATAAAAAAATTTATAGTACCTTTCCCCCTTGTTTTCTTCGTGTTTCTCACTAGTATAACCCTGCGGTCCCTGTTCATATTTTTCAGGCAGTACTAAGCCTGATCGAACTCCTGGAACCATTAAGGAATCATGTGAGAGGAGAGGGTTAATGAACTAAGATCATATATGGAATCTTTTAAAGGAAAGTATATTTTTTAGTGATTTTATACCAAGGAATCAAAGTTGTTAGCCATGGAAACTTACGAGAAAAATGATGAAACCTTGAAAAACCACAAGAGCCAATTTTCTAGTGAGTGATTACTGGAATTCATGATCCACGACTAGATCTATAAGATTAGATTGAATTCAAGGATATATCTATGGAGAAATAAGTATATTAAAGAATAGAAATAGGATCAAAAAATTATTAGAAACCCATCCACATGTCGTACGCAAGGATGAACACACAATGAGTTTCCCCTTAATGGTAGCCTCTAGGGTTTTGGGAAAAGTCAAAGATGACATGAAGTGTATCCCTCTTACACACTATTTACCCCTTCACAGGTTGTAAAACCCATGTGGTGGATCACATGGGAGGTAAACCTTGAATAATTACATAGTCATGTACCCAAGTACATAAACATAGGGTTAACTACAAAGACATGGCCAAAAGGACACTACCTGGTCCCCATTGACTTGGACATGCCTTGTAGTGCACCTGCATGGTTTATACAACTTCAAATGAAGAAGATACCAGAGTGTTTTTCATGTAGAACTTGATGGTTCACTCCATTTTGTATTTTGATATATAATTTGAAATTTCAATGCATAAATATTTGCAAGGAAATTCCCAATGGTGTTAGTGATCTTAAAAGATCACCAGGACCTTTCTGAGCGGTGCCTTTTAGTAGGGCTATGTAGTGGAGTTCCTTGATGAAATTTCTACGTGGTACCCACCAATAGGGATGGGAAATAGAGTTCATTTTTAAATTTCTGAGTATTACCCTCTAGAAAGTGTGGTAATTGGAGTACCTCAATAACATTTCCAAGAGGAACCCTTCAACAGGGCTGGGTAGTGGAGTTCCTCTATGACCTTTCCAAGTAGTACCATCCAGCTAGGCTGGGCAGTGGAGTTCTTCGATGATATTTATAAGTGGCACCATCCAACAGGGATGGGTATTTTAGTTCCTCGGTGATTAACTAGTTGACCCACTAGTAGATAAGAGCAGTGTATTCCACAATGATTACTAGAGAGGGACCCCCCATCAGCATGAGTGCGGATCCTCTACAAATACTTTCAGAGTGGTACCTTGCAGTGGAGCTGGGAAATGGATTTGCTCAATGAATATTAGAGTGGGACCCTCCTATTGTACCAGGTCATGGGTTCCCTACCAAGATTTTGTGGACCCTCGACTATGTGTCATAGTGGAGAGGTGTGAATAGACTTATATGGATACTTCTAGGAAGATGCATGAGATGTTGGGAATTATTGATCGACTTTTGGATGTGTTGGAGATTCTTCTTCCTTGGTTGAGTTATGAAATGGAGATCAAATTACCCTCTAATTTTGGATTCTTTTGACTATGAAACACCCTAACCATTGAAATTATTTTTTATTTTATTGTTTTAATGGATTTTAATATTCTTGTGAAGGTTCGAGTTGAGTCCAGATTGGAATTTTTTGTTTTTACTGAAAACAAATGAGTGTTTTGGGCCTGGCAGCATCCAGCGCACGGTAAGAGCATGTTTGTCGTGTAGATTCACTCAAAACACAATGTTGACTAACTTATTTTTAAACACAATTAACTAAATTAATAATAAAGAGAAAGATAAAATTAAATGAGGAAAAAATTAAATTAAATTAAAGGAGTTTTTTTAGGATAATGATATTATTATTCAATTATTACTATTATTATCCTTATTATTATTATTAATTATTATTATTATCATATTAATTTAATATTATAATTAAATATTATCATCATTAATTATTATCATTATTATTATTATTGTAATTATATTGGTTTTTTGTTAGGGTTTTCTTATCTTTATTTTTTCTCTTTATTCTTTATTTTTATTTTATTTTATGCTTTTCCATTATATCCTTCTCTCCTCCTCCTCCCCTCTCCTCATGTCACCCCTACCCTCTTCCTCGCACCAGCATGGGATGCCCCAAATTGGTCAGAACCCACTAGTGGCCTTCTTCCGGCAAGCTACCTCTAGCACCCTGATCTCCCTCGCATGACCTGCATGCGCCCCCTTGTGTCACCCACTAGTTCCCAACTCTCTATTCACACACATCTCCCCTCCAGAGACCCATCGTCAAGAGGTTAGCCTCCAAGACCAATCTTTGCTCCTCTCCCTCCATCGCGGGTGTGGTCTATTCCGGGTAAGCCTTTCTTCCTCCAATCTAGGGCTTCCATTCATTTCTCTTAGGGTTTATTCTCTCTAGTTGATAGGATTTCAATCTAGGGTTTTGATAATTGATTTTTGGATCTAATATTCATGATTATGGTTCAACCCTCCCTCTTTTTGGTGCGATTGAGGTGTGGTTGGGGTTTCACACCAGCTTCTGGAACTTTCTACACCTAAGGTCAATGATTCTATGCTTAAACATTATTTAATGAATTTATAATGCCTTATTCTGCATTTTTCATGTTATATTATTGTCATGTGTAGTAAGAATGTGATTTATGGAAGGATTTGATATGCTTTTGGTACTAAATTGGGTTTTCATGAGTAATTGGGTGAGATATATGTGTTAACCTTTGTTAAGTCACTTGTTGACATTTTATAAATTGTGTAAATTATTTATTAGACTATGAATGAGAATGGAATTGTATTTTGTAAAGGTATTGGTGTGTGTTGGATTTTAAAAAGGAGATTTTTGGTGTATTTTTGGTGTAAATCCTTATGGTGTTTCATGAAATGATTTAATAAATAGTTTAAATTGTTTTTTGAATTATCTGGGTAGTTTGAATCATGTTTTGAAATGGTTTTGATGTGTGTTTGGTTTTGAAATAGGGTTTTCATGTGAATATATAATTATTTGGTGTTTTTAGTGCCTTGTTGTTCAGTTTATGTGAATGTTCCATGTTATTTAAACTTAGAACTTGAATGGGAACAAAAAGGGAAGCCCGAGTTACTAGGTGGGAGGACTAGGACTAGTGTGTGAGTGATATAGAAGTGGATTCATCCCTATTTAACTTAGTGGGACTGATTATGATAACTCTAACTAAACATGAATGATGATTGGAGACCACTAGGTTATAGGGGTGTCCAATACTAGTGTCTCAAACACAATAAAGTTGATGGTTGTCGTTTCTAAGCCATGTTTCAATGAAACCCAAGGTTTTAGGGTCCTATTGTTAGCTAGTACCTATAGAAAATTTCCAATGATTAGTGATATTTGTCTATATTTCCCTTACCATTGGAATACAACAATCTATATTGGTTACTTCAAAATCATGGGTGTTTTTTTATTGCTTCCTTCCTTTAAAGTGGTTTTTCATTAAAGTTATTACCTTTGAAATTTTCATAAAATTTCTTTCATTTTTAAAACTTGAAAGTTTATTTTTTATTTAATTTCTAGAGCATGGAATCTTTTTTCGGGTGGCATACTATCAGGCTTAGGCTCACACCCTACTTAGACCATTTGTTATAAGTATATTTGGTACTATTTGACATAGGTAAGGGAAAGGATTTTAGAGATGGTGGTTCTGGTTAATAGAGGTTTGTCTTGGAAGGGTTTTGTTGAATGGATTTACGGTGTTTTCCTCTTTTTAGGTGGTTGTTTTTTAGATGTTTTTTGGTCACCTTCCTTTGTAGTAATTTTTTTGAGATTTTTTATAAACCTTAAGACTAAATTATAAAATTTTATTAAGGTTTGTTTGGTTTAAATTTTCAGATTCGTTTATTAATTTTTATTGGTTTTTTAATGATTATAAAACTCAGGTAAATCATTCTCACTCCTTATTAATGATACCCAAAAACTTATTTCAGCCTGTGGGGATCAATAATCCCCCTCAAGCCTTGACACGGGCTGGGATGGGTGTAGGTTTGGATGATGACCCGGCTTGGTTCGTAACAGGGTGAGTATGTATATATACATATATATATATATATATATATATATATATACTTGTAGGTTCCGGGCGTAGCGGAAGCGCGTTAGTGGGTTTGCCCAACATTAATTTTAACGTTAAACAACGTTCAATCTGAGATCTGTCGCGATATAAAACGTCGAATCATCAGAATAGAATGAAGAACGGAAAGAAAAGAAGAGTCTTGGAACCCTTGAGGAGGATCATCATATGTTGATTATAATTAATTTAATTAATGCATAAGAATTACCTCGTTGGAATTCTTTCTTCGTTGATGTGTCCGGTCACGATTCGGTGATCCGTCGTTGCGTCATAGAATCCAAGTGTAGGATTCCTCTAGCGGTGATCCACACGTGTGTCACGTATCTCCGGACGTCGCCGAAGGGATCTCCGAGTGCTAGCGCGGAAGAACCTTCGCTTGTGATATCCGCCTTTGACCGCCTTGATCCGGTGGAGGATCTTGCTCTCGTAACTTGAGGGCGTTCTTGGTGGAAAGATAATTCTCTCTTGGCTTGATAGTATTTCCAAATCTGTTGTGCACAACCAATGGCTCATCAAAATGTTGGGGTTGTGAGGATATTTATAATCATGTTTGAGGTTAATAGATTTATGACAATAAATAAACACATTACGCGTTTTATTTATTTCATTAACTCTTATTGAAAACCCCCCCATGTCGAATTATTAATTCCTTGACATGCGCCCACGCTGATTATAATAAATATCATTTAATAAAATAATATTAAATCCTCAAAATCCCAACTGGAAAAACTACACTGCGTGTAATAATTAATACACAGCGTGTACTTGTTTTCCATAAAACTACACGGTGTGTATATTTAATATACACGGTGTGTACTTTTATATTCCATTTTTCTCCACCATATTTATTAGACCTTGAGTAATGACTATTTATTTCTTAAATAAATTTAACTTCATTACTCGCTAATAAATATATTATTTCGTCCACAATATATTCTCTCGAATAACTAGTGTCAAAATAAATGTGATCAGACATCCTTAAATAATTATTAAACCACAGTCGGGAATAATATTTATTTAACTTGTTAAATTAATATTTAACTCAGATACATGGACACACTTAGTGTGTGACCCTCTAGGCCTCTTTCTCAGTGGCATTAGGCTGAGCCTGCCTAATGTCCAAGGTTAGCATCTAGCAACACGCCAAGGCACCCATAGAGAAAGAAGTTAATGACGCAATGAGTGTTACCTCCTACGAATGCTTACCGTGTAATATAATCCCTTTGTCTCGATATATCCAATAAAGCGGGTTGCATGCTAGTGCCATCAACCCATGTGCTTGATTATTCTTTCTTGGACTTCCCGGAATTGAACTTGCCCATACCTTACCATGGTCATGGATTTATTTAGGCTATATCAATTCCATCAAAGGGCCTGAGATATCTACTTCCATTATGGAAGGGAAGGGACAAATCCTTTCTCGCATTATCTATTAATGCAGTATTACTCGTGACGCACCCAACGTATCCTACCTCGCTGCGAATAGTGTGTCATCACAGTTTTCATCAATACATCTAAGTGTGCGCGTTGTAATACCCATTAATAATAATCTTAAATTCTAAGGATCAATACACACGTTCGTAGATAGGAACATCCAATGACACTATGAAATGTGGATTTCCTACTGGCGGGTCTCGTTCTCATAATATCCTCTTGGATATTACCAAGGGCGTACACCATGAGAAGGTGACTCAATGTTTTATGAGTCCTCACCCCTAATGACCTGTATTATTTGTGTCCATCAAATAATATCATCCGGCCATAGAACATACATTCAAGAATACTGTTATGGCACTTCCGTGTTCTCATCATAGCAGGGATCCGCTACGACCCTTTAATGTAACAGTTGTCCTTAGGACATTATCACATGACATGTCACGCAGAAGAACAATCAATATGTGATAAGGCTTTTATTTAATGAATAAAGTACAAAGTAGTTGGTTCTAGACCACCAACTCCAACAGACACCCACTTGGACTAGAGTCAACTGCTAACTACCTTTAACCCGCTAGCTCTCACATGATATTCATGCATCTGCTGAGATGGGCCTTTAGTCATGGGTTCTGCCACGTTCTCTTCCGTGGATACTCTGCTCACTGCAACTTCACCCCTTTGATATAAATCCCTCAAGAGGTGATACTTCCGGAGTATGTGCTTTGTTCGTTGATGTGACCATGGTTCTTTTGCAAGATCCACCGCTGCAGTATTATCACAATACAATGTAATGGGATCTTTACTGCTAGGCACCACATCAAGCTCCTGGACAAAGTTCCGAATCTAAACGGCTTCTTTGGCTGCATCAGAAGCCACTATATACTCGGACTCCGCTGTAGAATCGGCGACAACTGGCTGCTTTGAACTCTTCCAGCTCACAGCTCCTCCATTGAGATAGAAAACATATCCAGATTGCGACTTCAGATCATTCTGATCTATTTGAAAACTAGCATCATCATACCCTCTGATGACAAGCTCCTCGTCTCCTCTATATACCAGGAACATATCCTTAGTTCTTCTCAGATACTTAAGGATAGTCTTAACAGCAGTCAAATGTTGTTCTCCTGGATCTACTTGATATCTGCCTACCATGCTCAGTGCATAGGCAACATCAAGCTTGGTACATAACATGGCATACATGATGGATCCTATAGCCGAAGCATATGGGATCTTGCTCATCCTATCTTTCTCCTGTTGTGTCTGGGGACACATTTTCTTAGAAAGATGTGATCCATGTGACACTGGAACCAATCCCCTCTTGGATTTTTCCATACTAAATCTCTTCAGTATCGGGTCAATGTATGTACCCTGACTTAGTCCAAGCAGCCTCTTGGATCTATCACTAATGATCTTGATCCCTAGAATGTAGGCTGATTCTCCTAAGTCCTTCATGGAGAAACACTTGTTTAACCAGTCCTTAACTGACTATAAGGCTGGTACGTCGTTTCCAATAAGTAATATGTCATCAACATATACCACTAGGATGACGACTGCATTCCCATTAAACCTCTTATAAACACATGGCTCACATTTGTTCTTAATGAAACCAAATTCCTTTATGGCTTCATCAAATCGAATGTTCCATGACCTGGATGCTTGCTTCAATCCATAAATAGATTTCTGCAACTTGCAAACCTGTTTGGCTTCACCTGGTGTCACAAACCCTTCTGTTTGTGTCATATAGACATCTTCTTGAAGGTTCCTGTTAAGGAATGCTGTTTTGACATCCATCTTCCAAATCTCGTAGTCATGGTAAGCTGCTATGGAAAGTATGATTCTTATAGATTCAAACATGGAAACTGGCGAGAAGGTTTCATCATAGTCAATTCCTTCACGTTGTCTGAATCCTTTAGCCACTAGCCTTTCTTTATAGGTGCTAAATTGACCTTCCATGTCCAGCTTTCTTTTGAATACCCATTTGCATCCAACAGGCTTTACATCAGCTGGCTCATCGACCAGAACCCAAACTTGGTTCTGATACATGGAATCCATCTCAGAATTCATAGATTCTAGACATCTTGCAGCTTCTGAGCATTCTACTGCTTCCTTGTAGGAGAGAGGTTCATCATTTTCCAACAATAATGTTTCACCATCCTCGGTGACTAGGAAACCAAATCTCTCTGGTTCCCTTACCTCTCTTGAGCTCCTACGCAGTACTTGTGTTTTTGGAACCTCTTCCACAGGGACCTGTAGAACTTGTTCCTATACCAACTCCTGTGTATCTTGAGCATCAACTTCGTCTAAGTCAATCTTGCTCCCACTATCCTTCTTGAGTATGTGGTCCCTCTCAAGAAAGACGGCTTGTTTGGCGACAGTTACTTTCTTGTCTTCGGGGTTATATAGGTAATATCCTTTCATTTCCTTGAGATATCCTATAAATATACACTTCGTGCCCCGGGGTGCTAGTTTGTTTCCTAAGAAGGCCTTAACAAATTCATCTCATCCCCATACACGTGTGTGTGACAAAGTGGGTTTCCTTCCATTCCATAACTCGTATGGAATTCCATTTTCCACCTTAGTTGGTACTCGGTTTAATGTGTATGCTGCAGTTTGTAATGCATATCCCCAAAAGGATAATGGAAGATCCGCATGACTCATCATCAACCTCACCATGTCCAACAAGGTGCGGTTCCTCCTTTCACTAACACCATTCCACTATGGTGTATAAGGAGGAGTGAGCTGAGATAGAATCCCAGACTCCCGTAGAAGATCGATGAACTCTTGGTTCAGATATTCTCCACCTCGATCCGATCGAAACTTCTTTATCTTCTTACCAAGTTGATTCTCTACTTCATTCTTGAATTCCTTAAATTTATCTAAGGACTCTGACTTATACCTCATTAAGTAGACATAGCCATATCTACTCAAATCATTAGTAAAACAAATAAAGTAATAATATCCACCTCTAGCTTCTACTGAAAATGGTCCACACACATCTGTGTGTACCAATCCTAGAAGCATTGTGGCCCTTTCACCTTGTCCACCAAAAGGAAGCTTGGTCATTTTTCCTTGTAAACAAGCGTGACATCTATCAAGTGGTTTTAGCTTAGTAGAGTCCAAATAGCCATCTTGGAAGAGCTTTGTCAAGCGCTTCTCATTCACATAACCAAGGCGGTGATGCCATAACTGGGTGATGTATGAGTCATGTGAGTTTATTTCGTTATCAATTGCCAACACTTGGTTTTCGTAATTTAATACATACAAACCATTATTCAAATGTTCCATACAATAACATACGTTGTTCTTATAAAAGAGACAACCCTTATTTCCAAACTTGAAAATAAATCCATCCATATCCAAACAAGACACAGAAATTATGTTCTTGGTAACACTAGGCACAAAATAACAGTTTTGTAAAACCAAAATCATGCCAGTTGGCAATGAGAGGTGATAGTCACCAATAGCCAATGCAGCCAGCCTTGCGCCATTGGCAGCTCGAAGATCCACCTCTCCTCTGGCGATTTTTCTAAATATGCTTGGTTCCTGCATTTGAATACAGATGTGAGCCCCACAAGCTGTATCTAATACCCAATTTGTAGAAATAGAAAGATTGCACTCGATAACGAACGCAGCTTTAGCGTCCCCATGCTTCTGGGTGAAATTACTCTTACAATGGCCCTAATTTCCACATGCAAAACACACTCCCTCCCATTCCTTGCCCTGCCTCTAGATCTTCCCCTTCTTGGAGGGACGGTGCTCGGGGGCTTCAGACCGTTTATAAGTCTTTGTCCCCTTTGCCTTGTCCTTCCTTTTCTTGTTCACCATAAGGACCGCGGGTTTGTCACGCCCCATGTCCTTATCTTCCTGGCGAATCAAGGTCAGAAGCTCCAATAGACTCTTCTCATTTCCGCTCATGTTATAGTTAACAATGAAGCTAGATAAGGTCTTGGGCAGTGATGATAGGATGAGATCTGTACGCAAATCATCCGTGAATTTAATCCCTAAGATGTCCAAGCGTTCAATGTAGCCAATAAGCTTGACTACATGAGGCCCAACTGGCGCAGACTCTCCAAGCTTCGTGGTAAACAAAGCATTGTAGATCTCATACCTCTCCTATGTCGCCTTCTCCTGGTAGAGATCTTTAAGGTGAGATATCATGCTATACGCATCCATGTTTTCATGTTGCTTCAAGAGCTCATTAGATATGGCCGATAGCATGAAACACTGGACATATGTGGCATCATCCATGTGTTTCATGTAGAGAGATAATTCCTCATCACTAGCCTCTTTCCCAGGCACAACTGGAATAGGCTCTTCCAGCACATATAATTTCCTTTCGTGGCGAAGGACGACGCGTAAACGCCTCTGCCACTCTTGGAAATTGGTGATGGTGAGAAGGTTTTCTTTCTCGAGTATGGTGTGCAATGATATGTTTGAAGTCATTTTCTTGTCGTTTCTACAAATTAAGATGAGCAAAGGTTTAGTAATTTATTATAAAAATTGAGACAAATAAATTAATACTTATTAGTCTCCCACTATTTTATCGAAATACAATAGCCCTCACCATTGACTTCGGAATATTCTGTTGCATGAATATTCTAGTGGCAGGGATCCATATTTCCCTTCGCATTACCCTAACTAGGGTTGTTCAAGAAACTTGAAGGGTTTCAGGTAGGCATTCCAAATGCCAACTGCATTAACTCACAGTTCCTTGATCCGCTGAGTGGACTCCCCAATCCTGAAATCCTTTTTTTGGATTTCCTCAACTTTTGCCTCTTGGTCACACCAAGTCCTGTTGTGGCAGTCAACCCTTGATGTGAACCAAGTCAAGTCAACCCAAAACCTTAAATTAGAATTCCCTGATAATTGAAATCACCCCAACTAGGGTTGGTCAAGCACTTTGAACTATGGTTCGATTCTAACCAAGATTATGGAAGGCTATGCCGACTTAATATTTATGTTGAGGGATTTTATCCTTATATGTAAATTGCCATTTTATTATCTTTGATTACATGCTTGTTAATGTTAAGTGGGATATACTTAAGTGATTAACCATGTCTAAGATAATATTTACGTATAAGCCAATTTTATTTTAGTTCTATCTTGCATGCTCGTTTAATTCATTAATTGTGTGATTGTGACAACACACCCACAATAAATAAACCATGCAACTGACAGAAATAAAATAAATGGTATGATCATGAGCTTTTCTATTGGTTAGTTTATCTAGCGGTTGATAAACTAACCCAAGACCTAGGGGAGAAACACCTTGAACCTTTCGGGTTCGTGTCTATAGCTTTCCACCTGTCCTCCTCTGTATCTCCATGGATTGGTTTCACCTGGGCTCCTGACTTGAGCCACCTCCACTAGCTTGGGAGTTCCATCCATTACATATGCATTTATCTCACACGCAGGTGAGGGGTAAAAAGGGGGTTTTACATAAAATAATCCTTGGGGGCGCAGGCCCTACATATTAATGAGGAGATGGCTCATAGGCCAACAAATTTAATTTAAATAAATTAATTAAAAGAAACCATTCTCATAAAAAGGTCTCGGTCTAGCTCAGGATCATCCATACATGCAACGATATTTACGCATAAATAAAACTAGCATTCAATTCTTTAATCGTTCTTATTTAAGATAAATCACGCTTGAATAAATTAATTATCTTTAATTAATCAATCCTTTTATCTTAAATCAATTTTCTGAATTTCCTTGAGATTTTCATCCATCATAATTTTAAACAAATAAATTCATTTAAAATTATCCTTGTACGTAACTTGTACCTTGGAGGCAACCCGGTGATTTCCCATTTATTACGCAGATGTTAAATTGAACACATATATATAAAACACCTATCATGTGTTGTGCCTCATCTTTACGCCTGCACCATGGTACACGTCTCAAGGGTTTGTATAATATAATAATAAATTTTAATAAATCTGCGTAATTTGGGTGAGTACACGGCGTGTAGTTTCGACTACACGGAGTGTACTTTTCTTCATCGTCCATCCGAAGTACACGCCCAGGTATAAGGCGTGTTAATGTACTTCAGAAATTTTCGGAGTACACGGCGTGTACAGTGGGACACACGCCGTGTAGTTTCCGCGTTACACGGTTTCCAGCCGGGCAGGCCGTGTACGGAGTACACGACCCAACCCTAACCTGAAGGGACTACATGCCGTGTTCATTGGACCACACGGCATGTATTCCGGAAACTGTGTGCCACCTGTTTCTGGTCAACACACGGTGTCTTAAATTCTTAGAAAGAATCCAATACATGTCCTGATTTGGCGGATCAGTCAATGCACTGAACCTAGACTACATGGCATGTACTTCCGAATACACGCCGTGTATTCTGGTGTTATACGGCCAGAAATGTTTGGCTCCTCCGAATGAGTTCCTCTATTTTATTTTAATCAAAATTAAAAGAAAATCCGTTTCTGTGAGGTGAACGAGAAATGAGGGAGGAAGAACAGATCTCGAGATTCAGATTTTCAAAATGATTAAACACGAATTGAAATAACTAAATTATTAAATGCGTAAATCACCAATGAAAAACTAATTAATTATAACCAACGATATGACCGCTCTGATACCACTTGTAGGTTCCGGGTACAGCGGAAGCGCGTTAGTGGTTTTTCCCAACTTTAATTTTAACGTTAAACAATGTTCAATCCGAGATCTGTCACGATATAAAACACCGAATCTTCGGAATAGAACGAAGAATGAAAAGAAAAGAAGAGTCCCGGAACCCTTGAGGAGGATCATCATATGTTGATTATAATTAATTTAATTAATGCATAAGAATTACCTCTAGGCCTCTATCTCAGTGGCATTAGGCTGAGCCTGCCTAAAGTCCAAGGTTAGCGTCTAGCAACACGCCAAGGCACCCATAGAGAAAGAAGTTAACGCCGCAATGACGTGTTACCTCCTACGAACGCTTACCATGTAACATAATCCCTTAGTCTCGATATCTCCAATCAAGCGGGTTGCATGCTAGTGCCATCAACCCATGTGCTTGATTATTCTTTCTTTGACTTCCCGGAATTGAACTTGCCCATACCTTACCATGCCCATGGATTTATTTAGGCTATATAAATTCCATCAAAGGGCCTGAGATATCTACTTCAGTTATGGAATAGAAGGGACAAATCGTTTCTCACATTATCTATTAATGCAGTATTACTCGTGACGCACCCAATGTATCCTACCTCACTGCGAACAGTGTTTCATCACAGTTTTCGTCAATACATCTAAGTGCGTGAGTTGTAATACCCATTAATAATAATCTTAAATTCTAAGGATCAATACACACGTTCGTAGATAGGAACATCCAATGACACTATGAAATGTGGATTTCCTACTGGCGGGTCTCGTTCTCATAATATCCTCCTGGATATTACCAAGGGCTCACACCATGAGAAGGTGCCTCAAAGATTTATGTGTCCTCACCCCTAATGACCTATATTATTTGTGTCCCTCAAATAATATCATCCGGCCATAGAACATACATTCAAGAACAGTGTTATGGCACTTCCGGGTTCTCATTATAGCAGGGATCCGCTACGACCCTTTAATGAAACAGTTGTCCTTAGGACATTATCACATGACATGTCATGCAGAAGAATAATGAAGATGTGATAAGGCTTTTATTTAATGAATAAAGTACAAAGTAGTTGGTTCTAGACCACCAACTCCAACAATACATACATATATACTTTCTCCTATATCTACACCTCGGATTTGGTTACTCTTCTTCCAGGAGAGGTGAATACACATGGGGTATTCCATTGGATTCTATGTTTAGATTTTCATGGTTGGATGAGTCTATTCTACTACAATATGGGGGAAAGACTTGATGTGTGGTTTATCTACTCACTATGTTGAACCCCATATACTTTAATGAGGTTACTTTCACTCTTGGTTTGGTTTTATATACCTTGTTTGAATTTATCTTGTATCTAATGTATTTATATTCCTATTATATCTCTTAGTCCCCCCTAACTTTTGGGGTATCCTACTGGGTATGTATATAATCACCCCAATATGGGATTTTCCTGCACGTGTCGTTTTTTATACAGATGACAGATAGGTCAGCGGTGACTTTAGAGGAGCTTAGGGATGCCTAATACATTGGACCACATATGGTGGTCATAGATTTGGATTCAGGATTTAGGCTCTTTCTATAGTTTACTTTCACAGTCTTGTTATATTAGGACATATTTCTGGTTGGGTGTGTATTTTTTCCCTTTACTTTTCATTTTACCCTACCATACTCCTGTATTATTTAGAGGTTTTCCCAGAATAGTTTTTCCCTTAACTCTTTTCTATTTTAATTTTATTTCCTTTTTAATTATGCAATGATATGATTATGTGTGTGTATACAGGTACTTAGGCAAAGGCCTTCCCATGTTTCTTAGGTCATCGACACTGGTTGCCAGCACCTGGCCTATAGAGGTGGACTTGGGGAATTTGAAGCTCAATCCCTATCCTGGGTCGGGTCATGAAAATGTTTTAATATTTATAGGATTTAATTTGATCATTATAATAGTAATGTTATCATTATAATAGTAACATGGATATTGGGAATAGTAATATGGTCATTGAGAAGATTAACCTCACTGTTGGAATAGAAATTTTCCCTTAAAATAATAAAAGATAATACAAATAATATAAATCAGGTGTATTTTAATTAAATATAAATACTATAATTCAAAACCAAATATAAATACATAAAAAATCAAAGAAAATATAAGCACATTTTTTTAAAAAAATATTTTAAGTTATTTCATAAGAATACTAATTTTTATATTAAAACATAAAATAGATTATGAATGGAAATTAATTTGATACAATTAATTTAGTTTTTTAAAAAATAATTTCAAAATTTTCCAAGTGTAGTTTTTTAGTCATTTTTTAAAGTATATCAATTTTTAGGTATATATTAAAAATACAGTTTTTTCGTAATCGATGTATCTTAAATTAAAACATTCATGATGTAATAATAATCTAACAATTTATATAACCTTAGGCTCTACCAAAACATATAAAATTTGATAAATTATTTATTAAAATATGATAAACATTATTTTCAAACCTAAAAATTGCTTTCCAAAGTCTAGAGTAAAAAAGTATTCCTTAAAAGACATTTTTCTCATTTTTTCACTTTTCTTTTTAATAAATAAGTAAATTATAATTATAAATGGTTTAAAAGTACTAAAACCATTAAATTATATTGATAAATGATTCATTATGAAAAAAATATCACAATTAAAGGTTTAATTTTGATATAGTATTTTATTTATTATTTTATTCTAAAAATAACTCACTCCTTGAGTATAAATAACCCTTATCCATCCCCTTGGAAAATCACTCTTCTATAATATAAAAAATACCTATATATACCCAAATACTCTATATTACTCCCTTATAAACATTAGTTATGTTATTATCTAAACAAACTTAATCCATAAAATAATTATAGTGGCATACAAGAGAAGAAGTACCAACAAAAAGAGTATGTTTTTATAAACACTTATCTCATTTTATTCCTCTCTTCTATTTTTTCCAATTACTTTCAAAACCAAATGTTCTAATATTAATTTGGTAGTACATTAACATTATATTAATTATTTAAAAAAATTAAAAATTATAATTTTTATGTATTTATATTTTATACCTCACGTTCTACTCTTTTTAACAATGTTCTTGATAACAGTCAGTTAACTACCAATGAGGATGTTTTCAACATTTTTAATATCACCTCCCCTATAGATGGTTATAATAAATTATTTATAATATATAAATGTATAAATATATTTATTTTATGTTTCTATAATTATATTTACTTTTTAATAAATTTTCATGGTGAAAAATACCGAAATTGAGATAAAATGAGATATTTTAAAGGAACACATGATATCTTAACACTTCACATTTAACAATGGAAAATTGAGAAATATAATCCAATTATTTTAATTGATAAATAGTGAAATAAAACTAAATAATTCAATTATTTTTCACCACTTTGATAAACCTATTTTTATTATTCCGGAGGCATAAAAATGATGATATAAAGTAGGATTTAAGATAAAGGGATTCTCAAACTCAAACCCATTCTTTTTGTTTATCTACTATTTCACATTGATTTAAGTATAAATATTCTTATAATAACCAAAAAAATTTCCTTTTAATATTCCTTCAATTTTATTCTAGGGATATACATGTTTCTACCTTTCCAAAATGTTTTTTAATCCATTTACGATTCTTTTTCCAAAATACTTTAATTTCCAAAACATATCTTAAATCTTATTCAGTTGTTTCTCCATCCAAATAATTCCAATGTAATATCTCTAATATGAAATTGGGAATTCTAATTTTTATTTCATGAAGTATGACATGTCATATATTTTATGAACTCAATTTTTCTCCATGGTTTATTTCTTGATTATGGTTATTATCCTTCCAAGTAGCATGAATGATTTTGACAATTTTATGATGTGATGTGTGGGCCCATAATTATATGTCCCTCTAATTAATTGGTTAATATGATATATTTCATGAGATTATTCGGATCATTTGTAAACATGATGCTATATTTTTCATAATTATAATGTTATGATTTATTCATATATGTTATATGTGCACATAATTCTATCTTTCTTCACAAATAAGAGAGGTATTTGACCACTATTTTATTATGTTTCATTATTATGAATATTCCACATTCCCTTACTTTATAAAATATTTACCTCATGATTATTATGATGTTCATATTCTAATTATATGATGTTTTTTATTATCTTCGTCAATGTACTATTGATCCATGTACCTTATTCCTCCCATTACTAGGATTTTAGATAACCTGTTTCTTTGATGTATATCCACAGGCGAATTCATCTACCAAAGAGGTGATAATATATTTAGTAGGATAAATAATATAAATTTAAATAATGTTTATTTTTTATTATGTACAATCGATGTATGATCCTAATTTTCCCATGACACTAAACCATTTATCCTATATTTGTATCACTATTATATTTTTTATCTTAAAAATTATGTAATAGTCATATTAGAAGATGTAAGGTCACAATAGTTTTTATAATACAATGGTTTATTTAATTTTGTAATTATGATTATAAAACGTTAGTGAAAAGAATATATATATATAAATCTATGTGTAGGTAAACATACAAGAAGAATCATTTTATAAAAGGTTAAATAAAGGGATCCCATAAGATATGCCTTAAGAGTTAGATTGGGCATAATAATAAATTATTTATTCATGATTTATTGACATAAAATTTATTAAAACATTTCTTTTTTATAAAATGGTGGTAACTAAGAGAAACTTGGACAATAACCTATGTGAGGAAAAATGAAATGATTGTCCAAACAAAATCCCTAATTTCATGGAAGGTTGAGTTAAAAACTTCATGGTAATTCTTACCTAGTTGTCTCAGACAATGAATAATATCCTGAACCATGTGTAATTTCCAACTTCACCCAAGAAGAAACAATTATATTTTGATTATTTTATATAGAAATGACCACCAATGTTTATCAGAGCTTTAGATCAACTTGTTGTGGAAAATTGGGTTAACTCAATAGAGAAGATCTTTTCGGTTATCCACTATTCTGAGAGGGAGATGGTGACCTAGGCTATTTATCAACTAGATTTTGAGGATAATCAATGGTTGGTTTTAATGAAGAATATTAATATTATGTATAAATAGTTGAAATGTAATGGGAAGACTTCAAGAAGTTATTCCTTAACAATTATCTCCCCAGAAATATTTAAATAAATATAGAGAGTGAATTCTTAGAGCTGAAGAAGGTTGGTGAATCAGTCACAGCTTACAAGGAAAAATTCACAAGATAGATATTCCTTGAGATGTATTATCAATGATTATAGAAAAATATATATATTCTTTATTGGTTTAAAATAATACCTTTTAAAGGATCTAGATATCAGATACATTGAGAGTTAGGAAGAATTATTTCGATGTGATCTCAAAGAAGAGAGGGATTTGTGAGAATGGTCCCATGGTTATGGAGATAAGAAAATAATAATGGAGTTTAAAGTTGGTGGTTTAAATTAAAAATAACAAAAGAGGATCCAACCACCAAAATGTTAAAAATGTCGGAATAATAATCATGGTAGTTTCCTCAAAGGGTTGGGTAAATTCTTTAAGTGCATAAGAGAAGGCCACAAAGATCATGAATGTCAACGAGTCATAAATTTGCGAAGAAACATAATATAAGAAAGTAAAGAAACCTTTAATTCACTACCAATGGTTGAATGTTTCAACTATATGGAGAAAGGGAACTATGTAATCTAGTTCACTAAATCACAGGTCCTTAAGGGTAATCATCAACAGCAACCACCAAACCCAAAGGAGTAAGGTAAAGTTCATTCCATCGCTACTTCTAAAGTGGAGTTTGAAAATAAATTTGTACAAGGTATAATTCCTATTCACTCAATAATTGAAAATGTTTTTTTTTATTCTGGTTATATTCAATATTTTATATCTATTAATCTTTTTAGAACTATCTATTTTAATTTCTAATATATTGAATGAGATATATACATAAAAACACATATCGGTGAGATCATTTCAAAATTCCCATTGTAAGGGAACCTGATGATGTATTTTATGAAGAGTTACCTAGACTTCCATCGGATTGGGAATTATATTTCTCAATATATATCATACATGGAGCCACTCCTATCATAATATTTTCCTATAGGATGGCCCCTATTGAGTTGGGGGAGTTAAAGAAATAACTATAAGATCATTTGTACCAAGGATTCATATTCCTAAGTGAATCATCTTAGGGTGCACCATTTCTCTTTGTTAAGAAAAAGGATGGATCAATGCAGTTGTGTACATATTACTGGGAGCTCAAAAAGATCACCATAAAGAAAAAGTATCCCCTTCCAAGGGTTGATGACTTGTTAGATCAACTATAAGATCCCATAACTTCTCATTATTTTATATTTTTTCTAGATATCACTAACTGAAGGTGGATAAGTAATATATTTATAAGTCTTAATTATTTACAAGTAATGGGCACTCTGAGTTCATAGTTATTTCCTTTGGACTTACTAATTCCCCTAAAATCTTCATGGATTTAATGAATAAATCCTTTAGATACTACCAACACAAATTTCTAGTAGTATTTATCAATGATATTATCATTTACTATAATAGAAATTATGAATATGAAGAGAATCAAAGGATTGTATTGGTGATATTAATGAAAGAGAAAATGTATGTTGAGTTCAGTTAGTGTGACTTTTGGAGGCAACAAGTCACATTCTTGGGGAACATGATCACAAGTGATGGAATCTATATAGACCCTAAAAATGAAAAGGTGATTGAGTAATGGACCAAACCAACAAGTGTCATGAAAATATATAGTTTTCTCGGCCTGGCTGGATACTACCAATTTTTTGTGAGAAATTTATAATTATTTTATAGCATTATAATTAAGTTAAAAAGGAAAGGGGTAAAGTATTCCAAGATATAATAATGTGAGGAAAGCTTTAAGGATCTCAAGAAGTGGATAATCACTATGTATGTACTCACACTACCATTAATTGGATAAGGTTTTGTGATATATAAAGATTCTTTGAATAACTTTTAGGGTTCTGTACTCATGTAGAATGATAAATTGATAGTATATACATCATGACACTTGAAGATTCATGAGTAGAACTACTCAACACATGGTCTATATTTACCCGATGTGATCTTCACTTTAAAGATTCGTTGGAACTAGCTATATCATAAGAAGTGTGACATACATACTGATCATAAGAGTATAAAGTATATATTCACATAAAAAAATATCAACATGCATCAAAGAATATGGTTTATATTAATCAATGACTATTATTTCTCTATTCACTACCATCTAGGAAAGAAAAATAAGGTAGTTGATTCTCTTTGTAGAAAAGAAATTTCTACTCAATCCCAGATGCATATTGACAAAGACCCAATATTTATATATATGTAAAGTATGGAAATGGAAATCATAGAGATAGGGAAAATATCTTACCTTGATAAAATCATTTACCAACCATCTATCCAAGATAATATCAAGGAGTTACAAAGGGATGATATAGAGATTAAAAAGGGGATAAATCTATAAAGGCCCTAAGCCTAGTAACCCATAGTCAAGGGTTAAATTATTAAATTAGCATAATATACAGGTAATTGCAACCAAAAATATAGTATAGTTTAATATTCTGGGTAAACTATATACATACTTAAAATTTACATTATAACTGAAAACATAAAATATAGAAAACATATTTCAAAATGCCTTATTTTCCCTTAGTATTCCCAACATAAAAATCATAAAACACTTCCTGATATCATTTGGAAAATAAAACATAACAAAGTGGAGAGATCATATACTCAGTAAGGGTATGTGTATAGTGAATTATATCATAAGTAAATAATCAAAATCAATATAGAAATGTGAATACCTAAAACACATGTTGTTTAAATAATATCTTGAACATAATATGGTAATAATAAATGATGACCAAATAAATCTATATAAATCATCAAATAAGCTTTGAAATTAACCAATGATATTATAACTAATAAAATAATTGCACAGATACCAATAACTAATCTCATAATGAGGTAACGAATAATTATGGACATATGAAACATAATTTTACGACCTTTCACAAGACAATTTAAAACTGTGGGTAGAAACCCATCTAGTTTGTCCATCATATTTTTCTCAGGAGACCTATTGATATAACAAAGGGTTATCTATATTCATGCTCCACATGTCACTTACTAAGCGCAATGCATTCCTCATACCAAAGGGGTGAAAAATAATCACATATACTTTACTATTGAAAAACTCACATATGAAATGTTAATACTTACCCCAATCATATAAATGTAATCATAAACCATCTGAAAGGATATAGTAAATAGTAGTAAAATTATATAGCCTCAGTCAAACTAATCATAAACTATCCAAATAAATTATAAGAATGATATCAATATAATATATCCCTATTGTATCATAATAATATTAAAGGATTTATGTCATCCATGAGTAGAAATAAAAAAAATGGTCATTAAAAATTCTGGAGGAAAGTATACTTTTCCATTTGAAAATCACCTTTTAAAACAGAAAAAATCAAAAACATTTTAAAAATAATTTTATTTGAAAATAAAAATTGAAATAATATTTAAATCATTGTTTGGTCATGATAATTAAATATTACATTCATATCATACACATTAAAATAAATATTCCTTTCACATTTTGAGTAAATGAAAAATGGTTCTTTTATTAAAAATTACTTGAAGATTACATTAAAATAAAATTTAAAAAGTAAAAGTAGTTAAAAATGTATTTGATAAACAATTTTTGAAAGTTTAAAATAATTTTTAAAAAAAATTTAGATTATAAGGAAATTTATGAAAATGGATTTTCAACTGAAGAGGGAAATTAAGTCTATTTTTTCTAAAAATATTTTCTCAATCATTTTAAGTACCAAATGAACTATTACTTGAAAAAATTCATTAATAACTATATTAAAAGAAAATATATTTAATTTAACATATAATATTAAATAATTCTATAGTGTGCCAAAAATTTAGTAATATTTATTATTATATGGAACTGTTACGAGAATGCGAAAATTGACGACATGTGATTATCAGGACCGGAGTGCCCGGAATGATCTGTCGAGAAATGTTAATCTTTAAATAGCAGTTGTGAGTGTATTTCTTGAAAAAGTGGAATAAATATTAAACAGGTTCCCAGATCAGAAATTTGAGGGCACCATTGCATTTAGGATGGCAGGTTTAACCTAGGTGCGACTTAAGGTTAGTCGGTGTTGGCATCCTGTTAGAAAACATGAAAATATAATAACCATAAATAAAATTATTAAATAAAATTATTTTATTTTTCAAATTCTTATAACTCACGATTGGTGACTCGAATTAAAAATTTGAGACCACCGCTAAACGCTTAAGGGTTTTCTTTCCTTAGGAAGATCTTAACATTGGCTGGCATGGTCCAACAGTAGAAGTTAGTTTTTGTCCATAAATAAAATAATTAAGTAATAATTATTTTATTGTTAAGTTATATAACTCCTAAAATGTGATATACATTGTAAATATGAGAGTACTGTTGATCATGTGAGGGCGTGTTCCCCTTATACTGAAACCTAACCTTGATCAATGTAGGTCAAGAGTGACTGTTAATAATTTTTGAACTTTTTTTATGGTACGTACAGTGAAAGTGAGAGTGGTGATTTACATCTTTTAAACAGGTGCTTGGATTAAAAATATAAGGGTTTCATTGAATTCACAGCAATGGGATTCTCTTAGGTGAAGCTTAACATCGAACGTTAAGGGTCAGATGAAAGAGTTAACTTTTTGACTTTACAAAAAAAATAACTCCATGAGTTATTTTATCTCTTTTTGTAACCGTTGAGTGATGTGGTGGGACCGAAGAGTTAATAGGTCATTCAATGACATGACCCTTGGGTTGTGCAACCTCGACCTTGTTTGTTTTAATGTAACGTTAAATGTATTTCATTAATTAACCGCATTAATGTTATGCAACATGGTTGGTTCCTCATATCTATGCAAATGAATCTTGGGAATGGGTTTTTGGAACTCATGTGAGGAACCTATAACAAAGTGTCATGGTGCCATTCCCTTCAACAAATAATAGAGGCTTAAATGATGATGTTGGAGGAATCAATCCAGAAAAGACAAAAACCGACAACTTCAACGAATGTGGATTCTTCTCCCACAACCGCAACATCTTCTAATGAGCTTGAGGTAGGGGATTTATTCTTGATTATTCCCCTTTACCATGTTCTTGAATATTATGAAGAACACGGATCAACCATCCAATGAGTTATTTCATGTTTCGTTCTGTAATGCGGGAGTATATCGTGGAGTTTTATTTAAGATAGTTTTTATAATTAAAATATCCTTCCCATGTTGTTAAGCTAACGTGGAGGGCACATGCCAAATGAACTAGGCCCGAACCTTCCTCTGAACTCGTTTGTGGTGGTGTTCTTCGTGAGAAACTAGAAAATATGGTGGAAAGATGAATCTGGGAGCCACATAGTGTTAGCAGTATCTTAGGAGGGCCATAAGCATAATCGGAAGGGAAAATGGACCACCGGAGCTCACTCGGTGGCCCAAGAAATCCTTGCCTGTGTTGGCAAGATATGGTGCCAGCCAGCTCTCACCAGCCATGGAGGATGGTAGTGCCTGAATGTTCCATCGTGGGCAGTAGGGGCGGTCGGGCCTTGGTCGAACGCGTTGGCAGTAGGGCGGCGCACCATTGCGAGCCACGGAGGAAGGTCGCGGATTCGAGCTGCGGTGGATGATGGACCCATGGTCCGAATATTCCACAGGTGATCGGTCTCGTGGGACCCTCCAGGTTGGATCGTACTTGAATCTCACTAGTCCCCACCACTAAAATGCATATAAATTACAGACCATGCATCCGGTTGATGCGTCGTCTGTTTCATTGGAACCCTTGTGACATAGAAGTTCATCGACTTACATCTTTGTGGGGCTTCGTGCTGGTTGAAATACGATTGATGTCATGAAGAGCGGATCCTCATGGAATCGTGCGTGCTTTGAGCGGGAATCCAGTGGATGGCTGAGATATAATGAATGCATAGAGCTCCTGTGTGGATCAGCACTAAGTGATCCTGTGTCGATCAGCTTCGAGTAATCCTATGTAGATCACTACCGAGCGATCCTATGTCGATCAGTACCAAGGGATCCCATATGGATCAGCACTGAGTGATCCTGTGTGGATCAGCATCGAGCGATCGTGTGTGGATTAGCATTGAGAGATCCTATGTGGATCAGCACCGAGCGATCCTCTGTGAATCAGCACCGAGCGATCCTGTATGGATCTACACCAAGTGATCCTATGTGGATCAACACCAAGTGATCATGTGTAGGTCAAGAGTATAGACTCATGATAGAATAACATGATCTAGATTTATAATTAAACATATGTACTTATATACTTAATTTAAACCTAGTGTGAGCTGTCTTTTCCTTTGTGCTTTGTGATTGAGATCACACTTTGGGGTTTTTCCTTTTTTGGAATTCAGAGAGACCTTCGGGGGTCTCAAGGTCTCTACTGGGTATTGTTATACTCACCCCTGCATGGGCTTCTCCCACACCCTTTTTGTCTTGTGCAGATGACAGACAGCTTTACTGAGTCTTGAAGATTCGGGGCTTAACGGTGCTCAGAGATGATTGGAAGACGGCGTACAAAGGTAACCAGTTGACGTAAAGAGATCTAGTGAAAGGATATACTGAACCTTCAGGTATGATCATTAGAGGACGACCTCATGATCTATTTTACATTTTTACTATATTTCCATTTCAATTGGGATTTTATTCTGGCCCCTTTACTTCATTACTTACATTTACACTCTATGGTGGTTTTAGTTGTGGTTTCACCTTTCTTCTTCCATTATGTTTTACTTGTGTGCAGTGTAACCTGTATGTGTGTGTACAGGTTTTGATTCAATGTCTTCCCATTTTTGGGAAATGCTTTTTCGATGCTAGTCTCCAACCCCTGGCCTATAAAAGGCAGCTTTGGGGTATTCACGGCACGGGCCCCAGGGGATGGTTCGTGAAAAAGTGCTATCAGAGTGGTCAGTTCTACCAGAAGAACTAAGAGTCTATTTTTTCAATGGAGCAATAATGTTAAGTGTCTTGAGTTTGGGTTTTGGTTCAGGGAGTCCAGTGTTGTTTCGGCGGCTAACATATCCATACATTAGGAACCTGAATTCTGTTTTCCAACTCAGTACAAAAAAACACTGATTTCATGTGTTTTTGAAATTTTTTTCCTCTGATTTCTTTTGATTCAACTCACCGAGTATAACTTATTGATCGTGGTTCATCTTGATTCTCTTTCAAGATTCTTCCACGCAGACAACTAACAAGGACTCAAATGTTTACCCATAAGGATGGTCTATGGTGTGATGAGGCTTCAGTACAAGGATTGTTTCCCGATATGGTACCTTCAGGCAGTGTCCCAGTGATACCACTACCTATTGGTCATCCGTTACTACCGGCACTACCAGTAGAGGACACATATAGGCTCTATTCCTTACACAAGTTTCAGTGACAGATACCACTCAAGTTTTGAGGTGAGCCCGACTCATTGGAGGTTAAGGATAGGCTTGTAGTGGTTATCAAGTTTCCATCTAACCAGGGCACCTTTAGATCAAATGGAAAACCCGGTAGTGAGCCTTCTATGTGGATCTCCAGGGTGATGGAAAGGTTTAGATTACCCTTACCTTACGATGAGGAGAATTTTCTGTGGACATATCTTGGGAACCTTCCTAAGAGAAGGGGTCTCTTTCTATAAAAGGATATGGCGTATGTGTTCCCAAGAGATTCTACATCTTCAGCAGGACGACATTTTGGTAGCTAAGTATTCTTCAAGGTGTACCGACCATTCCAAGTACACGATGAATATGATACAAACAGTGCTTCATGGCTCGGACCTCTGAGCGAGATGTGTTTAGGGACATCTGAGCTGGAATTATTCCTCTTTTCATTTCTACTTAAGTTAGCTGCTAGAGAGAACCTTTGTAGTCGAATTTTATTTGGATGAGTAGATATATCTAGTGAATGTAAACAGTGGGAAAGCAGAAAACTAACACCAGTCTTAGAGACTTGGGTGTCTAAAAATGTTTCGGGAAGAGAAAGTAATAGGGATAGATGAATCTGTAGGGCAGTAGATGTGGAAGTGGAGCAAGAAGAGAAGCATGAGGTGGTATACATTTCAACATGTTACAACCACCACCCCAATGTGCTCCCCACCAAGCTCAGGGAGTTGGAGTATAGGGTAAGGGAGTAGCTGCATGAGGTCAAGGAGTGTGACCCAAGGGCTCCAGGAATGATTCGAGGCATGGTGTGTGTCTATTGTTAGTTACTATATTAATAGACCTAGCTAATAATCATTCCTTCTCATCACGAATCTAGTTCAAGACCTAGAGTTTTCGGTTAAACCATTTACATGACCCTTATGTCTGGAGATACCTATGGGAGGTGTGTCGATAATCACACTTATGTCGATGGTCTAATTTGACCCTTGAGATGAGAGTTTCGGTTGGAACCTCTTGGTGGCAGTGTCGAGGCCTTACAACATTATTCTAGGAATGAAATATTTATCCACAGTTCATGATCATATTGTTTGTTTTTGGAAAAAAGGTCTTGGTATATCTATAGAATTGGAATGGGGTTTTCCTTGGTCGGAAAAAAAAAAGGAAACCCAGACAACAAGAGAAAAACTCATGTATAGGCGGGTGCAACCAATCACACTTGAGTTAGCCAGCCTTACCCTTGTGATAGTAGGATTTTTGAGTTCTTAGTTCCCAAAATTAGTGGCAGAGTACAAGGACATCCTTTCTAAAGATGTTTCTAGGATTACCTCCCTATAGGGAGGGGGGCATTTTCATTGGCTTATACCTTGGTACGACACCGATATCTATAACTTCATATAGGATGGCTCCTATGGAGCTCCAAGAGCTGAGAGTATAGTTGGGAGACTTTCAATGTAAGTGATTAGTAAGACCCAATGTTTGAGTTTATGTGTGTATTTCTAGAAATTTAACCAAGTGGCCATGGAGATTGAGTACCCACAACCAAAGGATCGATGGGCACATCAATTAGTTAAAATGGGGTAGCCTTTTGCGTGGATGTAAAGGTGCCCCAAGTATTTTCCATAGTTGAGACAACAGTAATGGTTGGAGTTCCACTAGGGCTATGACTTAGAGATAATCTATACTCCTGGGAAGGGGGATGTGGTGGCATACGTGCTCAGCAGGAGTTTTGGTCTGCATTTGCTGAGTGAGGCGACAAAGAAGGTAGTCGCATAGTAGATATCCTTTTTTCATAGTGAGGGAGCATCTTACCTCCGGTCTATGACTGTCACTCCACTACTCCTTCAGTGAGTTCAGGAGGCACAGCTTGAGGACATGGACTGTATGACCTGGAATGCTCAGATATCCTCAGGACAGGCTCCTAAAAATAAAAATGTCATAAATTAAGGAAAATTAATTAAATAAATAAATTTTATAAATAACAAAATCATACCATAAATGTTCCCTCTTATTGGATGGAGACAAAATTCTTTCATGTATCTCTATCTATAAAATCATACTTAAGGCATGGATATTTATCCTTTTTACTCCCAAAAATATAAGTTTAATCCAAATTTGGCTTGAAATCTCTCCATCTTGTTACACTAAAGGATAGGCACTTTTTTCTTAATTCCTTTTGTCTCTTGAAAATTAAATGTCATATATTGAATAAATAAAATATTAACAAATTTTTAATCTTTAAACCATTTCAAAACTAAATAAATAAGTTCAAAAAATTTATCATTAAGGACTACTATAAGATATCTTTCAGCAACTGATCAATGATCTTCTAATTAGGGTATAAAATAATTGTCCTAAAATTATTATTTACAGCTGAACAGTGTAGAATTTGGTCTAGTTTTGAAGTCATTCTCATCAAAGTTAATTATAAACATTTTCTACACATTTGTGGGTAAATATTATGGTAAACATATAATACCATGCCTACAATATTTAGGAATCTTCCTCTCTCAAGAGGAAGAATAGCTCCAAATAATTTTAATAAATATAAGTTTAGTTTCATTAAATAATTTAATTACTATAGATTTATATATTTAAATAAAAAACATCATTACCTCAATTTATATTCCTCGGTTTCTGTCATTTTTAAATATGTATAATACCTCAATAAAATTATGTATATCTATAATTTTTTAAAATTAAATTACTATAATAAATAAAAAAATTATTGTTCATAGTTGATAAAAATTTATAAACAGAAAAAATGTAAGAAAAAAATGATTTCAACCAAAAACAAATTATAATGTTAAAAATTTATAAATACCAAAAATTATAAATAAAAATTTTTACAACTAAAAACAAATTATAGTCACAAAAAATTTGTATTCATAAAAATTTTATAAAATTAAAAAAATTAGAAAAAAAATATAATTTATAATCAAATATATACAAAAAAAATATTTTATTAATTCAGTTTATAACTAATAGACAATTAAGTTGTCCTATAAAATAAAAAACAAATAACTTCTAAAATTTAGGAAAAAATTTATCTTGAATGATGTTAGACTCACTTGAAGGTGGTGGGAATTGGGTGAATGTTGCAAGATTATAAAGAAACATATATTCATATAAAAAAGATATTTTAAACATGAATAAATTTTTAACAAATAATTTATATCATAAAAATATTAAAATGAAAAACATGTTACATAAAAAAAATTAATCAAAATTTATTATAAAGGAAAAAAATTATAAATAAAAAAAATTGAAGAAAAAAATGAAAAAAAAATTAGACGTCGATAATGAAAAATTGATTTTAACTATTTACCTAAATAATCAGGAGAGTAATTTATCATTTCCCCATATCCCTTAAGCATGATCATTTCATAGAGCATGGAATATGACTTCATTATATGCATTGTTATCATCCGGAAACCATGTAAAAGATGAAGAAACCTCACATAAATCCAAAACATCATCATCATACTTATCACCCAAATGAATTATTTTACCTTGAAAATGGTGGATCACTAACAATTAAATAGATCAGTAATATAAAATATTTTATTTTAATGTGTAGAAATAATTAATGGTTCCTCTGTGAAACTAAATCTTTTCAAATCAATGAGTTTAATTTCATAATCATCATGTTTCACAAACATGTTACTACCAAACCAGTTACACATAAACACTGTTAATAAAAGTTTTGCATAATTAATTTTCCTTATATACTATAGATATAAAGACCCGCACTTATTTCATACATAATCTTGATTTTATTCAAGAAAACACTTCCTTTTACAATGAGGATCTTTTCAAGTTTAGAGCTTTAGAGAATTAGGACAAAACATTCATAACATTACACATTGTTACATAGTGGATACCATAAAATCAGTTTCCATTTTGCTCAAAATATAAAACATTAAAACTTAAAACAATACTACTTGAAAATTATTAAACATTTAACATGTCTTCCTTCCTTGTATTACTCATCCATTAACCTGTGAAAAATCATTTAAAAACTTAGGAAGATCACAAAAGCTCAGTAAGGTATGAAAAAGAAGGAAGAATCACATTAGTCTATGAATACGCATGACGTATGAAAACATTTTCAAAAGACATGATTTCCACCCATAAATACTTACTTTGTGTAACATGAGATTTACACAAGATCCACACAAACATAAATATAATCATGGAGGTATATTGTGGCATTACTTACATAATATTGTAACCATCTTGGCTACCTTAAAATTTGTAACCCTCACAGATACCTTACTTTGTGTAACCATCACAGTTACACTTGGAGTAATCATATGGCCGACCTCCAACTTACTCATACCCAATGCATTGGAGGGAAATATAGGTCCCACCCTTCATTATAAACAATTCCCAATAACCAAAAAAAAATCATAAAACATAAACAATAGCATAAAAACATTGCTTTTGAATCTTATAAAACAGAATTTTAAAAGAGGATTTTAGAAGAAAAGTCCCCTATAAACATCATGTACTTGAAGTGATACTTAATAGAGTGGATGGAATATGTATATTCTCTTTAAATACACATAATGAAACATAATATAAACATAACCCATCACACAAACAATTTAAATAGCACATAAATTATAAAGTAGAAGGTTAACCCAAAGAATGGAAATCGGGTTATGAATTCCCTTACCTTAGGCTTGTCTTAATTAAAAATTGTTTAAACCTCCTGTATAACGGTTAAAAGAGAGTTATTAGTATTTTAAAGAAATATTTTCATGTTTATAACATCTTATATGGTCATTTCATAACCTCATTTCACCCCTTAATTGTTAATATTTTGTTCCTTGCATTATTTTGGGTGAGTTCTTTTTGTGATTTTCAAGATTGGTTCACGATGAATCATTCTTGTTGATTGGAAGTGAAACTCCAGAATTGGAATGGATTAGTATTTACATATTTCCAGTACCATAAATTACACCATTTATCACTTTGATTTATTAATATGAGGATGATTCATTAGATAAAACATTAATTATGTTCGTTTAGATCATTTAAGTAGTTATTTGACAATAACAACGTCATTTTGTATTTTAAATTAGAACCATGAGTAAAAGAGAATTAAAGAACCTTATATGATTCATAAAACATATATTATAACCTGGTTCCACCATATAAATGGTTTCATGACCAGACTTGAAAGAATTAATGGAAATTGAAAAAACATCGTCCACGATATCGGTAATTCGACACAAATGGACAATGTTTTTTTGATTCTTTAAATAAGTGAAAGAGGAGAAGAATAATGATGAGGAATTTTCCATAATAATGAGAAAATAATTAATATAAATGATTCTGGATATTTCATGCCCCTTGGATAAGAGGGAGTGAGGAAAGAAGAAAAACGAATCCTGAAATAAATGCAAATCCTGAGAAATTTCTCACGAAAATTCGGCAGCCTAACGGCGTCTCTTAAAATTTCATAAAAAAAAGATTGATGAGAGGAATGGAATATATCATCATTCATACAAGATATGGACAGTAATAGGGGAATATTTAATGAAATATCCCAACACAAGACAAAGGGAATGGAAGGGAATAACAAAAAATGAAAGAAAAGAAAGAAAATAAAAGAGGTTGTTTACCTCTTGATCTCTTCTCCTTGAGATCCTTCTTAAGGGATTCGATTTTGGTCTTTTGGTGAGACCAGCAGCTCTAGGATGTGGGGAAGAATATTGGGGAGGGAATTTTGTAGAAATTAGACAATGCTCAAGGATTTAGAGGTGTGGGAGGAAGAGGGGAGTGAGGGTGGTATTTATAGTGGAGGAGGGGAGGTATTTTAGATTATTTTAATTATTATTATAATATTTTTAACAAGAATATGAATAATATCAAATCAAGTGGTCGTAAATAGTGAAAATATCATGTTAGTTCGAAGCAAGTGTCCTTGCATCACTTATGATGTCATAAATAGTGCATTTTTACTGATAAATTGATTATACGGTATTTTATCATATTTCACTATTCATCGAAAATTCAAGAGTTTTAGAAAAATACCAAAAAATTACCCCAACCATTTTTCGACGTGTAGAATTAAAAAATGAACTCCATTTTTCAAAAATAATTTTCTAAATATTATTAATTTAATTTTTAAATAAGGTCATAGTTAATTCGAAAAATAACAATATTGAAGTGCAATTAGTTTTATGTGACATTGGAAAATTAATTAAGATCCCATTATCCTATTGCCTTGGGAAAATAAAATAATATTATTATTTACTATTCATGAGGTCATATTACTATTCATAAGGGCATGTTACTATTCACCAAAAAACAAGTTTGTTTCATCAGACTCTAAATAACATACTGAACACAATTGAAGATGACAGTTTCTTGAAATTCAAAACATAGAAGAAATAAAATTATGTTTAAAGGATACTTATAAATATATACCTTAAACAAAATTTCAAGCATTTTTAATTTATTTTTAGAAAACCTTGGGATGTTACATTATCCCCACCTTCTTGAAATTGAGTCCTCGCAATTTTATTTACTTATTAAACAACTGAGGGTATTTTCCCCTCATAGAATTTTCAGACTCCCATGTTACTTCTTCAACCATGTGGTTTCTCCACAAAACCTTTACCTGGTGGATTACCTTATTCCGCAATACCTGTTCTCTTCGATCAAGAATCTGAACCGTTTTTTCTTTATAATAAAGGTTCTCTGCCAGCAGAACTGCTTCCGGCCTCAAGACATGTGACGAATCTAGAACATACTTTCTCAACATAGAAACATGAAAAACATTGTGTACCTGAAACAAGCTCGGAGGCAAAGCTACGCGGTATGCAAATGTACCAACTTTATCCAATATTTTAAAAGGACCGATGAACCGTGGACTTAGTTTTTCTTTTTTACCGAAACGCATCACACTTTTCCAAGGAGAGATTTTAAGGAAAACATGGCCACCTACCTCGAAAGATAAGTCTTTCCTTCTGTTATCTGCATAACATTTCTGCCTTCTCTGAGCTGTCCTCATGTGTTGCTGGATCATCCTCACTTTCTCAGCCACTTCTTCTACTAATTCTGGCCCCATCAACTTTCTTTCACCGACTTCATCCCAAAACGCAGGAGTCCGACACCGTTATCCATACAAGGCCTCAAAAGGTGCCATCTGAATACTAGAATGGAAAATGTTATTATAAGAACACTCAACTAATGGAAGATGTTGATCCCAACTTCCCTGACAGTCCATTGAACAAGCTCGAAGCATATCCTCCAAAGTTTGAATCGTTCGTTCTGACTGCCCATCTGATTGAGGATGAAAAGCTGTACTGAAATTCAACTCTGTGCCCAAAGACTTCTTAAGTCCCTTCCAAAATTTAGAAGTGAACCTGGGATCTCAGTCAGACACAATGGAAAGAGGAACTCCATGTAACCTGACAATCTCCTTGAGGTACAATCGAGAAAGCTGATCTAATGTCATTGTATCTCGAATAGAAAGAAAATGAGAAGACTTTGTTAGCCGATCAACAATAACCCAAATCGCATTGTTACCTCGAGAAGTATTTGGTAGTCCCACCACAAAATCCATGGATATATTCTCATATTTCCATTCTGGCACTGGAAAAGGTTGAAGCATCCCCTTCGGTAACTGCCGCTCTTCTTTAACCTGCTGACATGTCAAACATTTCATTGTATAATCAGTAGTATCTCTTTTAATCCCATTCCACCAATAATACTCTCGAAGGTCTCTGTACATCTTAGTACTTCCATTATGAACAAAAAATATAGAACTATGAGCTTCACACAACAATTCTTTCTTCAGCTGGGAATCACAAGGCACACAAAACCTTTTTCCAAATTTTAAAACACAATCTTTATCAAGATTAAATTTTGGCAACTTACCCATTTTAACCAATTCTAAGTTTTTATGTAGCTCACGGTCTTCCCTCTGCGCTTTCATAATTATGTCTCACAACGAAGACCGCCCTGAAACCTGAAACAAAACAGATATATTCCCTGCACCAACAACTTCTAAGCCAAAATTCATCAAATCGTTAATCAAGAGATCATATTCCAAACATATCATGGTTAATGATGCCTGATTTTTCCGACTTAAGGCATCCGCTACTTTGTTTGATTTTCCAGGATGGTAATTGATCGTGCAGTCATAATCCTTTATCATTTCTAGCTATCTTCTCTGCCTCATGTTTAATTCCTTCTGATGGAATATATACTTAAGACTTTTATGGTCAGTATATATTTGGCATTTGGTTCTGTATAGATGATGCCTCCATATTTTCAAAGCAAAAACCATAGCTGCCAATTCCAAATCATGTGTGGGGTAATTTAGCTCATGAGGTTTAGGTTGTCTTGATGCATAGCCAATTACCTGATCATTCTGCCTCAAAACACAACCAAGACCCTTCAAATAAGCATCACTGTAGATGACAAACTCACCATTCCGAGAAGGTAAGTCCAAAACTGGAGCATTCACCAATATCTTCTTTAATTCCTGAAAACAAACATCACATTCCTCTGTCCAAACAAATTTAACCCCTTTCTGTGTTAACTTAGTTATTGGGCTAGATAACCGTGCAAATTTCTTAACAAACTGTCGGTAATAACTTGCTAAGCCCAGAAAACTACGAATCTCTGTAACATTTGTGGGTCTTGGCCATCCATCAACTACTTTTGTTTTGGAAGGATCTACTGTTATTACATCCTTATTTACAATGTTCCCAAGAAAAGAAATCTGTTGCAACCAAAAATCACACTTTCTGAATTTTCCATATAGTTTCTTTTCTTTTAAAGTTTGTAAAACAACCCTTACATGTTTTTCATACTCCTCTTTATTTTTAGAAAAAACCAGAATGTCATCAATAAATACAACCACAAACTTATCCAAGAACTCATGAAATACTCTATTCATAAGATTCATGAATACAGTAGGTGTGTTAGTTAACCCAAATGGCATAACAAAAAATTCATAATTCCCATATCTAGTACGAAAGGCTGTTTTTGGGATGTCATCCTCCTTCACCTTTAGCTGATGGTATCCGGATCTCGAGTCAATCTTGGAAAAGTACTGAGCTCCCTAGAGCTGATCAAACAAGTCATCAATATGAGGCAAAGGATAATTGTTTTTAACAGTGATGTTATTCAAAGCTCTATAATCAATGAAAAGTATCATGGAACCATCTTTCTTTTTAACAAACAAAATAGGGGCTCCCCATGGTGAAGTGATGGGACGAATGAATCCCTTGATAAGAAAATCCTGCAACTGATTTTTCAATTCAAGAAGTTCTATTGGAGCCACACGATATGGGGTTTTTGAAATTGGCTTAGCATTAGGAACTAAATCAATTGTGAATTCGACTTCTCATTCAGGTATGACACTGGGTAACCCCTCAGGAAAAACATAAAGGTATTCATTTACCACTGGCACATCATTAATTTGAATAGTTCCCTTGTTTTCAAAAATATGAGCAAGATAACTTTCACTTCCATCTTTCAGTAGTTTCTCAGCTTCCTAATATGTTATCAATTTTATGGGTTAATTCTTGTATACAAACTGAAACTCTTTCAGAAAAACAACTTCTTTAGCTCTGCAGTCAATCTTAGCATGATAATCAGAAAGCCAGTCCATCCCAAGAATAACATCAAACTCGACTAAGGGTAAAACAACAAGGTTTGAAGGTAAAGTCTTTCCACATACCACAATAGAAATATTATTAAAATTCCTATTTGCTATAACATGTCCCCCTGGTGTTTTAACAACAAGTTCAGGTCTCATTTGTTGAGGTGATATTTCCAATCTACCAGAAAATTTCTCAGAGATGAAGGAATGTGTAGACCCCGTATCAAACAAAACTTTAGCAAAATCTGAGTGAACAAACAAAGTACCTGATACTACTTCATTGGATGGCCCAACTCTTGCTGACGTAGTCGCAAAGGATCTCACTACACCTTTCTGCTTGTAGTCTGGCTTCTTTGCATCTTTTGGATCCCTCTTTGGATAGGCATTTGCATAGTGACCCATCTCACCACATTTAAAACACTTTACAGTTTGCTTATCAGGATAAGTCTTTGGATCATTTTCATTGCAATCTCGGGCCTTATGTCCAAACATACCACATTTAAAACACTTCCCCGTTTTGATAAGACATTCCCCAGGGTGCTTCTTGCCACACTTTTCACAAACTGGAAATTGGATTTTCTTACCATCAGATTTCTTTGGTTGATTCTTACCCAATGCTTCCCAATGGGACCTCTTCTTCTCTTTGTTTCCAAAATGCATGTGATCGTCAGCAAATTCCATCTCTACCCTCTCAGCACATCGGACAAGTTTCTCAAAACTTTTGAATTCATGGGAGGCCAACGCCCTTCGATACCTTGGATTCGATCCTGAGTAAAAGTGGAAGATTTTGCTATCGAGATCCAGAATAAGATTTGGAGCATACCTCGCCAGTCGAGTGAAGTTCGCTTCATACACAGCCACTGAATCTTCCTCCTTTTGTTTCAATTCAAAGAATTGCTTCTCCATTCTAAGTCGCACCACCTTAGGAAAATATTTTTCAAGAAAAAGACTTTTAAATTCATCCCACACTAAGGTATCAAAATCCTCTCTACCCCTGATATTCCTTACTATTGACCACCACTGATTAGCTTCCCCTTCAAAACGATAAATGGCAAGGCTTGCCTTTTTATTGTCCGAACATCCCATAACATC
This sequence comes from Viscum album, assembly GCA_963277665.1. Classification (NCBI taxonomy): domain Eukaryota; kingdom Viridiplantae; phylum Streptophyta; class Magnoliopsida; order Santalales; family Viscaceae; genus Viscum; species Viscum album. The sequence continues at coordinate 1,123,793,283 of OY728120.1, forward strand.
AAATATCTTTTCAAGGGCTTTAATCCATCCTTCTGTTGCCACTGGGTCATAAGATCCATTGAATGCAGGAGGATGTTGTCTCATAAAATGTTCCACCACGGGCATGTTCCGTTGGGGTACCTCTATAGGTTCTCTTGTATGGATTCCACCACCATTTATAGTCTGTGTTAGCTGATCCATTACTATCACAAACTGCTCGTTCCCAATCCCTACCATTCCAGGCTGTAGATCAGGAAGGATGTCATTTTGTCGGTACCTCTCCTCTTCAGCATCCATGTTCCTTCTGTAGACAACCATTCTGAACAAACATTTCTTAGATGAAGCAACATGGTAATCTTTAAATTCTATAACAAATTAATCCTAGAGTGAAAATTATTTATGGTATTCTATTAGCATCACCTTAACCCCTAAAGTTATCTAAACCATCCTATGATACCAACTATAAAGACCCGCGCTTATTTCATACATAATCTTGATTTTATTCAAGAAAACACTTCCTCTTACATTGAGGATCTTTTCAAGTTTAGAGCTTTAGAGAATTAAGACAAAACATTCATAACATTACACATTGTTACATAGTGGATACCAAAAAATCAGTTTCCATTTTGCTCAGAATATAAAACATTAAAACTTAAAACAATACTCCTTGACAATTCTTAAACATTTAACATGTCTTCCTTCCTTGTATTACTCATCCATTAACCTGTGAAAAATCATTTAAAAACTTGGGATGATCACAAAAGCTCAGTAAGGTATGAAAAAGAAGGAAGAATCACATTAGTCCTGAATACGCATGACGTATGAAAACATTTTCAAAAAACATGCTTTCCACCCATAAATACTTACTTTGTGTAACATGAGATTTACACAAGATCCACACAAACATAAATATAATCATGGAGGTATATTGGGGCATTAATTACATAATCTTGTAACCATCTTTGCTACCTTAAAATTTGTAACCCTCACGGCTACCATACTTTGTGTAACCATCACAGTTACACTTGGAGTAACCATACAGCCGACCTCCAAATTACTCATACCCAATGAATTTGAGGGAAATATAGGTCCCACCTTTCATCATAAACAATTCCCAATAACAAAAACATAATCATACAACATAAACAATATCATAAAAACATTGCTTTTGAATTTTATAAAACAGAATTTTAAAAGAGGATTTTAGAAGAAAAGTCCCCTATAAACATCATGTACTTGAAGTGAGACTTAATAGAGTGGATGGAATATGTATATACTCTATAAATACACATAATGAAACATAATATAAACAGAACCCATCACACAAACAATTTAAATATCACATAAATTATAAATTAGAAGGTTAACCCAAAGAATGGAAATCGGGTTAAGAATTCCCTTACCTTAGGCTTGTCTTACTTCAAAATTGTTTAAACCTTATGTATAATGAATAAAATAGTGTTATTATTTTTTTACAGAAACATTTTCATGTTTATAACATCTTATATGGTCATTTAATAACCTCATTTCACCCCTTAATTGTTAGTATTTTGTTCCTTGCATTATTTTGGGGGAGTTCTTTTGTGATTTTCACGATCGGTTCATGATGAATCGTTCTTGTTGATTGGAAGTGAAACTCTAGAATTGGAATGGATTAGTATTTACATATTTATAGTACCATAAATTACACCATTTATCACTTTTATTTCTTTATATGAGGATGATTCATTAGATAAAACATTAATGATGTTTGTTTAGATCATTTAATTGGTTCTTTGATAATAACAACGTCATTTTGTATTTTAAATTAGAACCATGAGTAAAAAAGAATTACAGAACCTTATACGAGTCATAAAACATATATTATAACCTGTTTCAACCATATAAATGGTTTCATGACCAGAATTGAAAGAATTGATGGAAATTGAAAATACATCATCCACGATATCGGTAATTCGACACAAATGGACAATGTTTTTTTGAATCTTTAAATAAGTGAAAGAGGAGAAGAATACTGATGAGGAATTTTCCATAATCATGAAAACATAATGAATATAAATTATTCTCGAGATTTCATGCCCCTTGTATAAGAGGGAGTGAGGAAAGAAGAAAAATGAATCATGAAATAAAAGAAAATCTTGAGAAATTTCTCACGAAAATTCGGCAGCCTAACGGTGTCTCTTAAAATTTCATAAAAACAAGATTTATGAGAGGAATGGAATATATCATCTTTCACACAAGATATGTTCCGTAAGGGGGGGAATATTTAATGAAATATCACAACACAAGACAAATCTAATGGAAGAGAATAACAAAAAATGAAAGAAAAGAAAGAAAATAAAAGAGGTTGTTTACCTCTTGATCTCTTCTCCTTGAGATCCTTCTTAAGGGATTCGATTTTGGTCTTTTGGTGATACCAGTAGCTCTAGGACATGGGGAAGAAGATTAGAGAGGGAATGTGGCAGAAATTAGATAATAATCAAGGCTTGATAGTTGTGGGAGGAAGAGGGGAGTGAGAGTGGTATTTATAGTGGAGGAGGGGAGGTATTTTAGATTATTTTAATTATTATTATAATATTTTTGTCAAGACTATGAATAATCTCAAATAAAGTGGTCCTAAATAGTCAAAATATCATGTGAGTTCGAAGAAAGTGGCCTTGAATCACTTATTATGTCATAAATAGTGCATTTTTACTGATAAATTGATTATACGGTATTTTATCGTATTTCGCTATTCACTAAAAATTCAAGAGTTTCAGAAAAATACCAAAAATTTACCCCAACCATTTTTCGATGTGTAGAATTCAAAATTGAACTCCATTTTTCAAAAATAATTTTATAAATATTATTAATTTAATTTTTAAATAAGTTCACAGTTAATTCGAAAAATAACAATATTGAAGTGCAATTAGTTTTATGTGACATTGGAAAATTAATTAAGATCCCATTATCCTATTGCCTTGGGAAAATAAAATAATAATATTATTTACTATTCATGAGGTCATATTACTATTCATATTAAAATTCATATTACTATTCATAAGGGCATGTTACTATTCACCAAAATATCAAGTTTGTTTCATCAGAATCTAAATAACATACTGAACACAATTGTAGATGACAGTTTCTTGAAATTCAAAACATAGAAGAAATAAAATTATGTTTAAAGGATACTTATAAATATATACCATAAACAAAGTTTCAAGAATTTTCAATTTAGTTTTAGAAAACCTTGGGATGTTACACTAGAACTCCAAAATATGTCATTAATTCATAAATTGGGTCTTTATATTTTTCACTTGAAATATACAGTTCTTCACTGAGGATCATTTCCCCAATATTCTGAATAGCAATCTTATCATCCAAATTTTTTTTGTAAAATGTGTAACCATTGATAGAAAAAATAGACCTTTTGATCACATTAATATATTCACCTATTTCCAACCAATTTAATTTTTTTGATGTAGATAAATCTATTTTGAATATCTCTTTAAACTAGGAAACAAATGACTTTTTATGTTCAACAATCAACCGCTTTTAATTTATTTTCAGATAGTTTACCTCTAATCCCGAAATATTTGATAATATATATGGTTAAATGTAATTTTTTTTTTTCAAAATATATAATTGTCCCTTCATAACTTCATTACACGGAATGAACTTTATCTTTAATCCATGTATCTCTTTACCATTGCTATAAACTATCAAATGTTGACATATAAGGAGACCAATATGCTCTAATTAAAACAAATAATTAGAACAAAACTTAATAAACTATTCTAATACATATTTTTTAACAATATAGGCTTCTGGTCGATGAATATTTTTAACATATCACTTACAAATTTTCATATATCTTTCAAAAGGATACATCCAGTGTAAATAAAGAGGCTTCAATATTCTTATATCACACCCCAAATGAATCACCATATAAACCATTATATCAAACAAGTACTAGGAAATACATTTCTAGTTGATAAAGTGTGAGAATATCCTCATTCTACTACACCTCTAACAAATTTGGATCAATTACATTCATAAAAATGGAAATGAAAAAATAACATAATCGCATGATGGTATTTCTGATATGTATCAGCAATATGCCACATAGTGATATGAGTAAATATTTTTTCATCAATACATGATTGTCATGAAATTTCATACCTATTAATTTAAAATCATTAAATGAAACTAAATTCATCACATTTAAAGAACATTCAATTAGTAATTTAATACCATTATAACACTTAAAAAACTCATTTTCTTACTCTTTTTGAATGTGTGACAATTTGGAGGTAAATATGTTCTGTTTAATTTCATAGTGGTAGTTAACTTCAAACATATTCCCATTGAAATAAAGTCCAATATAATATAAAATACATGTTTCTTCTTTCCTTTTTTGTCTATGTTTTAGTCAAACTATCACATAATATTTTCTCAACATGCCTAATGTTAATGTTATATTTTATCTCTAAAAATATCCAATTAGGTGGTATGAATAAGATAGATTGTTTCTTCAAGATATTTTTTTTATTACCAGAATTTCCTTTCTTTCCAAATGTGAAATCAATATTTTTAACCGTGTTGTAAACTTCTATGGATGAAAATGGTTTTTTGGAGAGATTATATTCCTATAAACCATTAAATTGTTTTTTCAATCTACCATAAGGATGATCAATTCAAAAAAAACTTTGATGACCCATATACATTGTCCTGGTTGAATTATACAATTAAAAAAATGGAGTCTCTTCTTTGTAAATTTGACATGCTTTATTTCCCGTAACACTATACCCAGATAAGTTCTCATAAAAAGGAAATTTATTTATAGTTAACGTTGTCAAAGAACATAAAATAAAATATTCTTTATTTTATGCATAAAAAAGTATAACACCTATATCCAATATATATTAAAATCATTAATAAATGGTGAAAGATACACATCAATATAGTTTCCGGATGTTTGGTCTGGTAATCACGAATCTCTTCATAACATATTTTTTTTTATACATATCTATGGGAACAAGTTTTAAACTACCTACAATAATGAAATGGGATATTTTGGCTACTATGGATTTAATATGGATTCAGTCCATTTGTACACTGTCCCATTTTGGTATTTCTACCATCACTTCCAAAATCCGGAATGTTTTTATCAAATCTCTTCCACTGTGGTGAATTATTAGGGTGATGTTAGTTTCCATAAATGTTTCACTTGTATATATTCCACATTAACCTTTTTTCATCATTTGAATTTGAAAATAGACACTTTAAGAGAGTAATTATTTGAAGGCTCCAAATTTATTTAGCCGAAGGATAGATTTTGATACCTGAGAATGAATTAGTGTTTAATTATTCATCCATATTATATTGTGATGTCCCACATTTATGAAATTTTGATAAACATTAATATTAATTCCTATACCACACACAATCATTTGGGAAAGCATGTATCTTTTTATAGCCCAATCCTAATGGTCATAATATTTTCTTTATATCATAATTGGAATATGGAATCCCTCTTCATTCTAGAAGTAGATCTTTTAAGAGCTTTAGAAATTCATAGAAATTTGTATTACTCTACCCATTTCATTCATTCATGCTAACTTATCTCGGAACTACATATAACACTATAAATTTAATGCAACTTGAGAATAGTTGTCTCTCATAATCTACATACAATCATTAAAAGATTGATGTTTTTTTGATGTTTTTAGTTCCTAAATAATGAATTAATTCTTCATTATGATCACATATCTCATACTAAATATTTTTCATCTACATTAGATGTTGAATTTTCTATTATTTCATCGTGAATGATACAATCTATATAATTAAGGATGTTACCATAAAAAATGATATCATTCTTCATTTATTTGGAATTTATTTTTTGCGTATTCAAACACTTCACATATGGATAGAAAATTAGATCTTTTTTGACAATTTTGTTTAAATAATTCAAATAAATTGTCAAATCATTTTTCATATTCATCAATGGTACTTTGTAAATTTAACCAATTACAATCCATTAATTACCTAAGATCAGAACATAAAATTCAAATATATTAAAACTTATAAACATTTAAAATTATATATAAATAGATAAATATTAAACAAAAAAATTATAATCCAAAAAATCAATTATTGATAACTATTTGATCATAAAAAACAATTATACATATTAATCAAAACATGTGATTGAAAATTTTAAATTCAAGTGATTAAGGATATATAAAAACATATAATTTAAACATGAATAAATTTTCTACAAATAAGTAATATCTTAAAAATTTTAAAAATGAAATTAAAATTACAAAAAAAAAATTAATTAAAACTCATTATATTGAAAAAAATAATATCTAAATGAAATAAAATTAGAAAAAATTAATTTCAACCACAAAAGAATTATAGTGATAAAAATTTTAATAATACAAAAAATTGTAAATACAAACATTTGAAACAAAAAAAATATACTGAAAAATAATTTATAAATCATCAATAATTTATAAAATTAAACAAATTTCTCATAAAAATTATAATTTATAATAAATTTCCGAGAAAAAATTGAAAAGATAAAAAAATTTATAACTAACAGATAACTAATTTATCATAAAAAATAAAAAAATAACTTACAATATTTGGAGTCTAATAACACAAAATATATTCTGAATGTTGATAAACTTGGTTAAAGTTTTTGGAAATAGGGTGAACTTTTAAATATTGAATAAAAACAAGTGCAAAACCAAATTAAGAAAAATAATTAACAAAAACCTTGAACTATGGTTGCAGTTTTATTGGAATAGATTACAGATCATGAAAGAAGGATGAAGGATGGTATATTGAGGAGAAAAAAATGAAAAGTGGATGAAAATCGACTGTAATAGATGATCTACCATCATCGAGGGACATCAGGTGTCATCATCAGTCAAGAGAAAGGATTTCGAGTAAAAAAAAGTGAGGGTTTTAGGGTTCCAGTATATATTTTAAAGATATTTTAACATTGATTTTATTCAAAATTGATGGTAAAGGGTTTTTTTAATGAATTTTAATGTTTCTTTATAAAATTTATTTTAAAAGTTTTTCTGAATAACTTTTAATTTCGGTTTTATAAAAACTGGACTTTAAATTTTTTCCCTGTCATTTTTTACACAGGTCTATAAAAAACTGACATTAAAACCCTGGTAATGAAGATTATGTGTCTAATCAAGTTATATGGTAATGTAATTATATTATTTATCATATCAAAAGGTTATAGCAGTTCCAAGAAACAATGAGAACCTTGACATACTATGAAATTAATCTTAAATATATGTCATGTGGCCTGGATACATCATACTGACAAGACAAAATGATGTGTGACTATCAAGTGTTAATGAATCATAGTTTTTTAAAATTCATCTTATGAATTTTGAACTTAGTGATCTAAATTAGAAGAGATTTTGAGGAATAACCCAATAATATGATACCCACATGTTTCGGGTGTTTTGATTGTTCCTATCTATAAGCATGGGTATTGGTCTCTCTATTTGAGACCATTATCATTGTATACCATTTGATAGAATACATTGATTCAAGTTTAAAATCATGGAATTATTTTGTAGAGATAAAGCTTATGTCAGCGCATCATCGGTGATATAGCATTGGTTTAACAGTCAAGACAGAATTTGTTTCTTCTGAAAGGATGAGATACCTCAATCCTAGTTGACCAGGATAGATCTACCTTTGTTAAATACTTATCCATTTTGATTTAAGGTAATTCTATCGATTAAGTTCATAATTAAATAAATAAAGTAAGGATGATGGTGCAAAGTTTGCATTTGACATTATGAGATATCATGAGACAAAGTGCTTATATTACATGGTGTGTGTCTATAGGAGGTTTTTATTATAATTAATATAACATATCGCCTTATGGGAAAAGATGAGTTGCAAGAATACACTCTTGGTTGATAAGAAGAACTCGCTACTATTTATATAATGATATAGATGGTCACACAAAAATCATATTCATAAACATGGACAATTCTATTGAATTGTATTTTTACTATATTGTGGGCCCTACGATGGGGGATGAGTAATTTCCATGTTTAAAATGATCACAAAAAATAAATAAATTCAATATCTATTTAATTTATTTACTTATTATATTCACAAGTTATTTATTTAATATTAAGAAGTATATTTTTCAAATGAATATTTAATATTTAATATTTGAGGTTCATTAAATATTTATATGGGAGAAATGAGTCAAGTTAATTACTCATATTTTATCACATAATATAGTTTAGTTATTACAAGTACATAATAAAATATTTATGGTGGTTATGACATGTTAACTATGTTATATGTGGGGAATGTGGTTTCATTTTAAGGGCTTCATTTATAAAAGGAAAAAACTATAATTTTTTGTAAATAACCCCGTCCCCATTTAAGTAATTTGATGTCAAAATTACCACACACTATTTCTCTTAAATTTTAGGGCATATATATCATCTCCCTCAAGTTATAGAGAGAGAAAATGAGAGAATAAGGCACCCTAGACCATGTTCCCTCACCTGGATTGAAGAGTTAACAATCCAATGATTGTATCAACATTCAAAGACCTCTGAATCTCTTCACTAGAACCCTGGGATCAAATAATGACATTTAAGAAAGCTTTTGGAGTGCGTGTGGCTGATCTAGAGTGATCTGGCTTTGGTTCTTTCAAACAAATTCTCTGATAAAGAACCTTACTCTTTTCTAATCAAAATCAGAAAAGGTACATTTTTTATTTAATTTTTGTGATTAAATTAACTTACAGGGTATCTTTATATAATATCCAAACTGTATTTATGTTGGTGACGATGTCATGACATCGATCATAACATAAAAATTTTAAATTCCAGGTATTTTGGGAATCCTTTGCATTCTTGGTACAAACAATTTCAATATTGTTTAATAATTTCTTCATATGTTTGTTGGGCCATCTATGATATTACTCCACTGATTTATATTCTTATTGATTTGATTATGTTGTAATTATTGTGGTTTTCTCTCTTTTAGGGATTTATTATCTACTATATCTGTGTGTGTGTGTGTGTTTATATAAATTTATTTATATTTGTCTATTTTTATAAGACATATATAACTATGTTAAAATAAATTTATATGTAATTATATATATTCATTTATTATTTATTACTTGTTTTTTATTATTTATTATTTATTATTTATTCATTTATAATTTATTATTAATTAATTATCAATTTATTATTTATCTATTACTTATTTATTGACTTATTATTTATTATCAATTTATTATTTATTATTTATCATTTATTTATTTATCATTCATTAAAAAAATTATTTTTATTAATTTATTATTTATTTATTGTTTATGTATTTTTAAGTAATTTATTTTCAATTCATTATTATTTTATTATTAAATTGTTATTTTTTAGTTTTTATTTATTTATTACCTATTTACTATATGTTCTTTAATAATTAATTATTTAATATTTAATATTAATTTATTATTTATATATTATTTATTTATCATATATTGATTTATTATTTATAATTTATTATTAATTTATTATTAATTTATTTATTAATTATCATTATTTATTATTTATCTCTTTGATATTTATTTATTATTTATTTATTATTTAATAACTTTTGTTGTTTTATTTTTTATTTTTTATTTTTTATTTTTTATTATTTTATTATTTATTAATTATTAATTATTAATTATGTAGTTCGAATTTCATAATTATTTGTTATTTATTGTCTGTTTTTTGTTTTTTATTATTTATTATTACTATTATTTAATATTATTCTTTATACATACGTATTTTTATTTAATTATCTATATATATATATATAAGTATATTAAATTTTTTTTTCTCACAACATGAAGAGTTTACTAGAGTTGTAAAGTCATTGAAAAATAACACAGGTAAGGTGTTCAACTCTCACCCAACGCACATATTTTCAATTCTCTTTATGGAATGCATGGCATATACATTCATGGTTGGATAAATAATAAATAATAAATAATAAATATTTATTTATTTAAATATGTAAATAAAAAATTAAAAATTAACAAACTACCACTAATAATTTAGTGTTGGGTTAAACCACCACTAAAAACCAATTTCTAGTGATCTGTAGTGGTACTAAAACACAACATGAATTATTTCATGACACCACATTTAACGGAAGTTTTGGAAAATGGCCTCTTAATGCGGTTTTCAATATAATAAAAAAGGGATAAAGTTTTATATTTATCACCATCACCTCATATTCTCTATAATATTATTTCAGTTTTTTATTATTTCCCTGTACTATAATTTATTAATCAAGTTATATCACTTACTAACACACAAGTTATACCTCCATTAATAGATAAATTTCGGTTGTGCTTACCAAACCAAAAAACACATACACATGGTTGTGTATATTCATGGTAAATGTTAATAGGTTAGCATTAATACTATGAAAAAGTTTAGGTTTTGTAAGAACCAGTTGTAAAAGGAAATATTGTATTAGTTTTTACCTCCTAGGAAAAGTGAGGTTTATTGGATATCCATACAGTTAGGTTTAGAGTTTAAAGATTATATATAGGATCATTTGACACAAACTACTATAAAATATTAGATTCATCTTGTTCTCTACTTTACAGAATAAACATTATGTGCCCATTGAATAAATCTGGTAATTTTGAATTATTTAATCTCTTATTCCAACACACTTCACATTACTTGATTAATTACTCTAATTTTTTTGAGATTAATAATCTACCACCCCTCTTGCCTCTTTCCGTCTATATTGTAAGACCTAACAATTTTTATCGAATCTTACCCTTTTAGCAACATTGGGATTTATTTTCACTCTGTCTGATACTTGTAATTGGTATTTGATCAAGATCTTATTTAGCTATATTTTTATCAATTTACATATTTTTTATCATCATTGTCTATTTCTAGATAACTTCACTAGTAGAAAAACTATTCATAACATCACATTTTCACATCAGTTATCTAGAACCGATGTTAAAAAAATTTAATATTAATTTTCCACATAGGTGTTTTTATTAACGTATGTTGAAAATCCATTTTTCACATCGATTATATAAAAACTGGTGTGGAAAATTCATATTCTCCTCTCTTTCACATTGGTTCTATCATTTAACCGAATAAAAAGAACAATTTTTTAACATCAGTTATAATTTTACAAATGTGAAAAACTTTATTTTCACATCATTTATAATAAAAATAACGGTGTATATCTTATAAAAGTTTATAAATCAATAGAGGGTTCAATTTCCAGTCTTCCATTATCACGAAAAATATCTTATTTCTCTCTCACCCAAGACCTAAATCTCTCATTTCTTCGATATGATGGTCCAATGTCACTTTATGATCTTAATACTCTCTCAGGTTTCATGGACCTCAAGTTATGCATTGAAGATTCATCTGAAGTAATCCTTACACATTGTTGATTCTCTTTTTTTGATCGTTATTTGGAGTGGAATATCTAACCATCTATTGTTTGATCTGGTGGAATTCATTCTCACTTTACCATCATTATACACTCTCGAGTTTTTTATGCTTTATCATTGCACATTTGATTCTATATATCGTCGTCTCCAACTAGCTCGCTTAAATGTTTGAATATCTTTTAGAATGTGCTAATTAGTTATTCTTGATATTATTTCTTGTATGAATTAGTTATTCTCATTAAATATATTTTTCCAGGATTGAATTACTTTAAAATTATTTTATAGAATATAAAATTCTAAGGAGTATTATTTAGGAGATAAGATAGGTGGATCTTGTGTGTTTCTATATTTTAATTCAGTTTAATGAGTTGGGTTTTAAATTAATTAGGTGTCGATATCACAATGGGTTCATTTCAGTTCTAATAAAGTTGTAATAAGGGAGAGTTGACAAATTATTTTTCATGTAGTTACAAATCATGAGATAGGTTTTCTAATGGATGTTTTGTTTAAGAGATATAATGTGTTTATTGTAAATTAGAATGGGATATTTTGTTAAAAACTTTATAGGATGGACCAAGCATGGCCACTATGGAGCTATGAAGAGTTTGAAATTGGTAATTAGTACTGAAAACCACTTCTAATGGATGATCATGAGTCATGCGATCATCATAGATGCTACTTATTGGTGATCATACCTATAGTGTAGAGTTTATTATGGGATGAGTCATTGAAGGTTAATAAATTTAGTAGAAGATTGAATTCCTTATATGGAAGTAAGGGTAATTTGATAAATGGTACTCATACCAGAATTTTGAGACTATGATCATCTTTAGGTGGCGTTTTTATGCATGGTCATGTGTTTCAATGGTACTATCGGGCATTGTAAAATGGTTGAATGGGTGATGGGTGTAACATCCCAGGTAAATGAAGAATAAGACACATTTCATATTTATAAATATTTGTGAATTAAATATTAATTTTACTTTAAATGGGTTTCTATGTTCGTGAGCGTACCCAATATGCAACAATGAGTTTCTTTGGAATCTTACGTTGCAAACTAAAAATATAATATTATTATTTTAAATTGTAGTTAACTCCTAGCCATTGTATTGGTGGGAATGAATGAATCTAACTACAATATTATTATACATTATTGTTAAATGTATTTACATTTATCTAATAAACATTTAAAGGCTTAAAATATGAATGAATCTAATTTTAAGCATAATTTACATTAAAAGGCCGATTTACCGCCTTTTAATGGAGAACCCTCTTTAAATATAGTTTTGGTCACCTTAATACATTCTAATTGACTAAATTTAATCCTTCTTTAGAATGGGGACATCAAATTTTACTTTGGGTAATTTTTTGGTATTTTTCTGATAAAGTTCATTTTTTAATGAATAGTTAAAAATACTGTATTTTAATTCAAAAGTGCATTTTAATCTAATTTAGTTATATGGTTAGATTATCTTTTTAGTTGGTTTTAAAGTGAAATTGAAATATATTTTTATAATTTAATCCAATGTTGGTCATTGGAATTAATTTCACTTTGAAATTGGAAATAAACAAGTTTCAATCTTTTGATAGTTATTGTTTCTTAAAAACATGCTATTTGTTTTGACAATGGGAATTAATTTTTAAATTAATTAATTCCACTTCTATGTTTTGAATTTTTCAAAATAGAAATCAATTTTGAATTCAGAATATCAAATAATTCTTATGCAGAATTTTTGGTATTTTTCTGAAAAACATCAATTTTTGATGAATAGTGACACCACTTAGTGGTAGTTAAAAAAACTGACATTTTCATTTAAATGAAATTTTACCACTTTTGTAAATTTAATTTCAAAAATCTGACATACATGGTTGTTATCAAGAAGTAAAATTTGTTTCATTAGGATGAAAATAATTTTTGGTGAATAGTAACTTTGGACTTTTATTTACCGCGGTTAAAGGTAAATAAGGTAATTCAAGGTAAAAAAATATTATAATAATTTAAAATTACCTTAACACTTGTCTTAACCTTATTGGATGAATATTTTCCAACTATGGGCATCATTGGGTCGATTTTGGGACCCCATGAAGCCACTTATGAAAGATAATGACACTTTAGATTAATTAATTTAATGTAAAGACAAAATTGACAATAACAAATATCTTGTAGTAAATTAATTTTTATATGGTGTGATATAAGTCATATTTTAGACTATAAATATTAATTGTAACGCTAAAAATATTACCTACATTATAGTATTTTGTTTATAATTTTTATACATCGAATAAATTAAATTATGTATGACACAATAATTATGTAGTATTTACCTCATTAATAAATGATTTAAATAAATAAGATTATAATGATTAAAATATTATCCAAAACATGTCCAATTATAATTGGATTATTTTATTTCGACCATGACTCATATTATATTCTACTATAAGGATTTGTGGACCTTTATAAACCGAATATCATTATATAATAAAATAATGTTTTCACACTTTCCTAAAGAGCCCCTCCTCTCCCTTATAAAAAGAGACCACTTCTAACCAATTCCACACACCTCTCAAGCCATTTGGATCGTCCAAACTCTACCCAATTAATCTCTCAATATCCCTCTCCTCCTCTTAGAAGCCTTAACTTAGACATAAGGTACTTCAAGAAGTCCTTTGGTTCAAACCAAAGGTAGTTGCCTAAATTAAAGGTAACGATTTCTCTTAACTTGTTTTCTTTTATTTTACTTATATAACCCCTAAACTCTTTTTATTAATTTATTTTGTAACAACACCAGTACCCTAAATATACTAGGATGTTTTTATGAGAATAATTTGAACTACACTTACACACACCTCCATCTAATGGATGAAGAACATAATGTTTCCGTGCATGGCAAACTAAGGCCTCACGAAATGATGATTGTTCAATTACATCCTACCGCTTCTCATGGTGGCCATTATGATGGCACTGTATTTATATATGATATATATTATTTTTATTTTTTCTTAATGCTTCTGTATTTTCCATTTATATCAAGCCTTTATGGTTTCCATAGTGGGTAAATACGATAATCTCATTTGAGAAAGTGCGGACTACCGCCCCCTCAAAGTGATTTGATTCGTTAATGCCTTATGTTGGATGTATAAAGGATGGAGTTAATGATATTATATATGATATAATACTAGAATTATAATATACCAATGTATAATTATGAATTAATTCCATTAAAATAATAAATAAAAATGAATGTAGCGTTCATGCGTACGTACGGCTTACCGTCTCCAGGAACGGTGCATTTCATTTCTTACCTCCATATGTTATATACTATTATAAATACATGTATATTATGGATATATATGATATATATGATATCAAAATCATGAATACCATTCTGTATATAATGTAATATTGACCACATGGACAACTTGTAAATATAAGGTGTTCATTTTTACTTAAGTACCAAATATCGACAAAATAAATGTTATTAACTTATATGATTGAATAATGTTTATAACATGGTAATAAGTGATATAAAAGGAATAATAAACTTGAAAAGGTTTCTTAATAAATTATAAATTAGCTTTAATTTGTTATTCCAGAGATTAAAGAACGATCGAGTCAATTCGGACACGAGGTAAGGGACTTCGTCTCAATCTCCTTTCATTGAGGCATTTTTAGTTTTATACACGACTTTATTTTATATGGTGTATAAACCCCTTTATATTTCCATTTTATTCAAATAGAATATTTTTATACAAAGATTTTTACTAAAGGAAAAAAAAGAAATGTTTTTTAACGTAAGCGGTGACAATGACCTTTCCGCCGTTGTGAGTATTATTTGATCTTTGGCTTCCTTAACATGCCGTAATGTTTTTAAAATGAAAAATAAATACCAAATACTCTTTTTATGTATTTTTTTATTGAAAATTATTTTGAGACTGAATTTATTATTTCAATATCTTGAAATGATATTTTGTTATTGCAATGTGGGAATGTTATCTTTTATTTATGCTTATGTTATGTGTTATGATCATTTTATGGTTCTTGGGAATTATTTACGTATACGGGTGGTTCTGTGATAAACCTAGGGTGGGTGAGCCCAAGATAGCTCTCTAATGCATTGATTAATGTGAAGGAGGTAAACGTGAATGTTTCTCCTAAGAGATTTAGGGAATATACTGTGATGGGTCCTCCAAAGTAACTCCTTATGTAGCTGTGATAGCTACAATGTAAGTATGATATGGATGCCAAAAGTTACCTTTATGATTTATGATTTCTATGTGTCTTTCATAAATCTTATGATTTCATGAGGTAAGTAAAATATTTCATGTTTTGAATGTATTTATGAACAAATCTTTTCATTCTTTGTTTTATAACCCTTACTAAGATTTTTATGCTCATTCCAAGTTTTTAAATGTTTTCATAGGACTTAGATATGAATAAGGTCAAGGATGGGATCAAGGAAAAGTCATGTTGTCTAAAACATGGAACTTGATATGACACTTTTTTTCAAGAGTTTTTATTTTATGAAAAAACTGGAAATTGTGTAGATATGTCTACCTTTTAAACTTTTGAGATGCAATAGTTATGTCCTAATTCTCTAAAACTCTAAACCTGAAAAGACCCTCAATGAGAATTATTCATTTAATTCAATATTATGTAATGTTTATGGTCGGGTCCTTATAGTTGGAATCAGATGGAGGTTTAGATAACTTTAGGAGTTAGGGTATTGTTAAATTAATATCCAAGTAATTTATGTCAATATTGATATCATATATCATTTATAGATTACCATGTTGCTTCGTCTAAGATATTTCTGTGTTGAGAATGATTTTTTGTAAAGGAAAAAAAGAAACTTTTCTTTGAAATCATACAGAGGAGAATTACCTTTCGAATCAGAAACTAGAGATGGCTGGATTCAGAATTGAGTAGTTTAATGTAGTGATGGATCAGTTGAATCAGGTGATAAATGGTGGTTGTGTTTATTAATGATATTTTGGTTTATTACAAAAGTAAGGAGGAACTTGAAATTCATTTAAGGGTTGTCTTGATAACCTTAAAAGAAAATAAACTATTTGGGAAATTCAGCAAGTGTGAGTTTTGGTTACAAAAAATTTCTTTCCTTGGTCACATTGTTTCAAAAAATTGTATAACTATTGATCTATCTAAAACAAAAGTTGTTGAAGAATGTCCAAGACCAAAAAATATAACTGAGATCTATAGTTTCCGTGGTTTTCAGGTTATTACCGAAGGTTTCAAGAAAATTTTGCATGGTTATCTAGTTCAATGACTAAGTTAACAAGAAAAGGTGTTAAGTTCATTTGGAAAAAACAATGTGATGATTGTTTTCAGGAATTGAAAATAATATTGGTGAATTCTCTAGTTTTGGCACTACCTTCTAGAAAAGGTGAGTTTTTTATCTACAATGATGCTTCGTTGAAAGGACTAGGGTGTTTCCTAAAGCATAATGATCAGGTAACTACTTATGCTTCACATCAGTTGAAACCTCGTGAGTTAAATTACCCTACACATGATTTGGAATTAGTTGCTGTTGTTTTTGCTTTAAAATTTTGGAGGCATCATTTGTATGGAGTGAAGTGTGAAATATATACAGATCAAAAAAGTTTGAAGTATATATTCACTCAGAAAGAACTGAACATGAGACAGAGGAGATGGTTGGAATTAATCAAGGATTATTATTGCACGATCCTTTATCATCTGGGGAAATAAAATAAAGTTTCTGATGCTTTGAGTCGAAAATGTAATACTTCATTAACCATGTTACGTTTGGAACGAGATCCTTTGGTTTTTGATTTGATGAATTAGGGCATAGAAGTTGTTGGTGCAGAAAATTATTCTATTTTGTTTCAGGTGTCAGTGAAATCATCTCTATCAGATAGAATTAAGAAAATGCAGAAGGAAGACAGTGAGTTAC
Organism: Viscum album; assembly: GCA_963277665.1. NCBI lineage: Eukaryota > Viridiplantae > Streptophyta > Magnoliopsida > Santalales > Viscaceae > Viscum > Viscum album. The sequence continues at coordinate 1,123,810,674 of OY728120.1, forward strand.
AAAAAAAGGTTGTGTTGGTTCAAAAGGGAAAGTTTCTTGATTTTAACGTTTATAATGATTGTGTTTTGAGATTTAGAAAGAGATTATGTGTGACTTGTGATTCAATGTTTAAGAATGAGTTGTTATGTGAAGTTCATAGTCCTCCATTTTCAGTTCATCCGAGCAGTACTAAGATGTACAGAGATATTCAGAAGTATTACTAGTGGGATGGAATGAAAAAAGATATTGTTGATTTTACTATGAAGTGTTTGACTTGTCAGTAGGTTAAAGTAGAGTGACAGTTACCGAAAGGAATGCTTTAGCCTTTACCGGTGCCCGAGTGGAAATGGGAAAATATATCCATGGACTTTGTTGTGGGATTAACAAAGACATCTCGAGGTAAAAATGCAATATAGGTTATAGTTTATCGATTGAATAAATCTGCTCATTTCCTTCCTATTTGAGATACTTGGTCTCTAGATCAACTTTCTCGGTTGTATGTTAAAGAGATAGTCAGTTTGCATGGTGTTCCCCTCTCCATTGTATCTGATCGTGATCTCAGGTTCACTTCTAACTTTTTCAAAGGCCTTCAGAATTCATTGGGTACTGAATTAAATTTTAGTACAGCTTTCTATCCTTAATCAGATGGGCAATCAAAATGAACAATTCAGACCTTGGAGGATATGTTACGTGCTTGCTTGATGGATTACCAGGTAATTTGGGAGCAACATCTTTCTTTGGTTGAATTTTTTTATAATAACAGATTTTATTCAAGTATACAGATGGCTTCATTTGAGGCATTATATGGAAGGAATTGTAAAACTACAGCATTCTGGGATGAAGTAGGTGAAAGGAAGCTCATGGGACCAGAATTGGTAGAAGAGATGGCAGAGAAAGTTCAGTTGATTCAGAGGCACATGAGAATAGCTCATGGCAGACAGAAAAGTTATACAGATAACCAAAGGAAGGATCTTTCCTTTGAGTTAGGTGATCATGTCTTTCTCAAAGTTTCTCCTTGGAAAAGTGTGATGGTTTTGGTAAGAAGGGAAATTTGAGTCTGAGGATCATTGGACCTTATGAAATTCTGGAGAAAGTTGGATCAGATGCATATAGAGTGGCTTTACCTCCATTTTTATCTTAGGTACACAATTTTTTTCATGTTTCGATGTTGAGAGAGTATATACCAGATCCATCTCATGTTTTCTGCCCAGAGGTAGTTCAGTTGGAAGAGAATCTCTCTTATGAAGAACAACCAGTCCAGATTGTTGACCATAGAGAGAAAGTGTTGCGGAATAAGGTAATTCACTAGGTAAAGGTTTTGAGGAAAAACCATATGGTTTAAGAGGCAACATGGGAATCTTAAAATCCTATGAGGGATAAATACCCCCACTTATTTTCATAAGTATATAAAAATTTCGAGGACGCAATTCCCAAAAGGGGGGAAGGATGTAACAACCCATTTAAATGAAGAATAAGACATATTTCATATTTATTAAAATTTGTGAATTAAATATTAATTTTACTTTAAAGTGGTTTCTATGTTTGATAGCGTACCTGATACGTAACAACGAGTTTCTTTGGAATCTTACGTTGCAAACTAATAATATAATATTATTATTTTAAATTTTATTTAACTCCTAGCTGTTGTATTGGTGGGAATGAATGAAACTAACTAAAATATGATTATACATGATTGTTAAATGTATTTACATTTATCTAATAAAAATTTAAAGGCTTAAAATATGAATGAATCTAATTTTAAGCATAATTTACATTAAAAGGCTGATATACCGTCTTTTAATGGAGAACCCTCTTTAAATATAGTTTTGGTCACTTTAATACATTATAATTGACTAAATATAATCCTTATTTAGAATGGGGATAACAAATTTAACTTTGGGTAATTTTTTGGTATTTTTCTGATAAAGTTCATTTTTTAATGAATAGTGAAAAATACTATTTTTTAATTCAAAAGTGTCTTTTAATAAAATTTATTTACATGGTTAGATTACCTTTTTAGTTGGTTTTAAAGTGAAATTAAAATATATTTTTACCATTTAATCCAATTTTGGTCATTGGACTTAATTTCACTTTGAAATTGGACATAAACAAGTATCAATCTTTTGATAGTTATTGTTTCTTAAAAACACTCTATTTGTTTTAACAACAGGAATTAATTTTTAAATTAATTAATGCCACTTATATGTTTTGAATTTGGAAAAATAGACATCAATTTTTAATTCAGAATATCAAAGAATTCTTAGGCTGAATTTTTGGTATTTTTCTAAAAAAACTTCAGTTTTTGATGAATAGTGACACCACTTAGCGGTAGTTAAAAAAACTGACTTTTTCAATTAAATGAAATTTTACCACTTCTATGAATTTAATTTCGAAAATCCGACATACATGGTTGTTATCAAGAAGTAAAATTTGGTTCATTAAGATGAAAATAATTTTTGATGAATAGTAAATTTTGAGTTTTATTTACCGCGGTTAAAGGTAAATAAGGTAATTCAAGTTAAAAAGAATATTATAATAATTAAAAATTACCTTAACACTTGTCCTAACCTTATTGGATGAGTATTTTACGACCATGGACATCCTTGGGTCGATTTTGGGACCCCATGGAGCCACTTATGAAAGATAATGACACTTTAGATTAATTAATTTAATGTAAAGACAAAATTGACAATAACAAAAATCATTTAATAAATTAATTTTTATATGGTGTTATATAATTCATATGTTCGACTATAAATATTCATTGGAAATATAAAAAGATATCCTACATGATAGCATTTTTTTATAATTTTTAGACATCGAATAAATTAAATTATTTATGACAGAATAATGATGCAGTATTTACCTCATTAATAAATTATTTAAATAAATAAGATTATAATGATTAAAATATTATCCAAAACATGTCCAATTCTGATTAGATGATTTTATTTCTACCATGACTCATCTTATATTCGACTATAATGATTTTTGGACCTTTATAAACCGAATATCATTATATAATAAAATATTGTCTTCACACTTTCCTAAAGAGCCCCTCCTCTCCCTGATAAAAGGAGACCACTTATAACCAATTCCACACACCTCTCAAGACATATTTATCTTCCAAACTCTGCCCAATTAGGCTCTAAACATCCCTCTCCCCCTATTAGAAGCCTTACCTTAGGCATAAGTCACTTCAAGAAGTCCTTTGGTTCAAACCAAAGGGAGTTTCCTAAATTAAAGGTAATGATTTCTCTTAAATTGTTTTCTTTTATTTTACTTCTCTAACCCATAAACTCTTTTTATTCCTTTATTTTGTAACAACACTAGTATTATCAATATAATATGATGTTTTTATAATAATAATTTTAACTACACTTACACACACCTCCATCTAATGGATGAAGAACATAATGTTTCTGTGGATGGAAAACTAAGGCCTCACGAAACGATGATTGTTCAATTACATCCTACCGCCTCCCATGGTGGCCATTATGATGGAAATTTATTTATATATAATATATATTATGATTATGTTTTATTTATTCTTCTTTATTTTTCATTTATATCATGCCTTTATGGTTTCCATAGTGGGTAAATACGATAATCTCATTTGAGGAAGGGCGGACTACCGCCCCCTCAAAGTGATTTGATTCTTTAAAGCCTTACGTGGGATGTATAAAGGATGGAGTTAATGATATTATATATGATATTATACTGGAATTATAATATAACTATGTATAATTATGTTTTAATTCCATTAAAATAAGAAATATAAATGAAAGTAGCGTTCATGCGTACGTACGGCTTACCGTCTCCAGGAACGGTGCATTTCATTTCTTACCTCCATATGTTATGTACTATTATAAATACATGTATATTCTGGATATATATGATATATATGATATCTAAATCATGAATACCATTCTGGATATAATGGACTATTGACCACATGGACAACTTGTAAATATAAGGTGTTAATTTTTACTCAAGTACCAAATATCGACAAAATGAACGTTGTTAAGTTAAATGATTGCATAATGTTTATAACATGGTAATAAGTGATATAAAAGGAATAATAATCTTGAAAAAGTTTCTTAGGAAAGTAAAAATTAACTTTAGTTTCTAATTTTGGAGATTAAAGAATGATTGAGTCAAGTCGGACGCGAGGTAAGGCACTTCGTCTCAATCTCCTTTCATTGAGGCATTTTTAGTTTTATATACGACTTTATTTTATATGGTGTATAAACCCCTTTGATTTTTTATTTTATTCAAAGGGAATATTTTTATACAAAGAATTTTACTAAATGAAAAAAAGTACTGTTTTTTTAACAGAAGCGGGGACAACGACCTTTCTACCGCTGTAAGTATTATTTGATCTTTGGCTTCCTTAACAAGACGTAATGTTTTTAAAATGAAAAATAAATACCAAATACTCTTTTTATGTATTTTTGTATTGAAAATGATTTTTAGAAAGGATTTATTATTTAAATATCTTGAAATGATATTTTGTTATTGTAATGTGGGAATGTTATCTTTTCGTTATGCTTATGTTATATGTTATGATCATGTTATGGTTCTTGGGAATTATTTACGTATATGGGTGGTTTTGTGATAAACCTAGGGAGGGTGAGCTCGAGATAGCTCTCCAATGAATTGGGTAATGTGACGGAGGTAAACGTGAATGTTTCTCCTAAGAGATTTAGGGAATATACTGTGATGGTTATTCCAAAGTAACTCTCTATGTAGCTGTGATAGCTACAATGTAAGTATGATATGGATGACACAAGTTACCTTTATGATTTATGATTTCTATGTGTCTTTCGTAAATCTTTTGATTTCATGAGGTAAGTAAAATAGTTCATGTTTCGTATGTATTTATGAACAAATGTTTTCATTCTTTGTTTTATAACCCTTACTGAGCTTTTATGCTCATCCCAAGTTTTGAAATGTTTTCACAGGACTTAAAGATGAATATGGTCAAGGATGGGATCAAGGAAAAGTCATGCTGTATAAAACATGGAAGTAGACATGACTCTTTTTTTCAAGAGATTTTATTTTATGAAAAATATTGAAACTATGTAGATATGTCTACCTGGTAATATTTTGAGATGTAATAGTTATGTCCTAATTCTCTAAAACTCTAAACCTGAAATGTTCCTCAATGTGAATTATTCATTTAATTCAATATTATGTAATGTTTAAGGTCGGGTCCTTATAGTGGGTCTACTTTTTAAAGTAACAAACCAATTGGTTACCCAATTAAGGAATACTATGTACCATATGATGTCCTATCAAGTAAGTTTTAAGGTGACATTTTTATTAAAACAAGACTCTATTTATTATATGAATATATTTTTAATTACAAAATAGAATAAATTTTTAATTTTTCTAAATAATCTACTATGAATTGAATTATATAATATATAGAATCTTTATAAATTTTATAAATTGTACTTGGGTATATTAATTAAATTTATTAATTTTTTATTATTTAAATAAAAATGAAATATTTATAAATAAATGATTAAATTTTTCTAAAACATTTAAAAAATAATATTTAAAAAAAATTCTAATATTAAAATAACACATTCATGTAATATATAATTCCTTATAATCTGGATATAAAATGTTTATATGGAAATTATATGGGTAATTTATCATGGGTATGTAATTTTAAAAAATATGGAAAAATATAAAGGTGTTTATTTTTATATTATTAATTTTTTATTTAAATTAATTATAATTATTGAAATAAAAATCCTTATTTGAAAAATTATTTAAACCTTATCAGAATGAGTTTTCATAATTGAAATGATCAAGGTATAAATAATTTTTCTTTTTAGTATGAATTATTTGTTCTCATTCAACCTATTGTTTTATGCATATCATTTTATATATTTTTTAATAATTTAATAAGGTATATTCATTTATTTCTACTTGTGAAATTTTTGAAAAAAAATTATTCTGTAATTCCTTTCATGTGAATGAATTTTCTCATCAACAAAATCTATTTTCCTTCTAATATATCCATTCTTGGTTTGATATATTCATCATTGTCATTTCTAATATCAATATTTTATAAATTACTCCCTTTGGTATTGATATTTATTTTTTCATATTTTCTACAGATAATAATGGATAAAAGTTGGATTAATACACCTAGAATAGGTGACTAATATGAGAAAGGTGTGGTTTATTTTTAGAATTTCTACTTGAAATTTTCTAAACAATGACATTTTTTATGTCAATGCCTAAAATTTTTAAATTTGAAGAAATTATATAGAATAAAGATCAAAGATTATTTAATTTTTCTTTGTTTTAATTTGAGTTATAACCCTTGTATTTGGTATGGTGAAACAAGGAAAAATTCACAATCTATTGATGATGGCTCTTTACATGATGATAAATCTAATAAACTTTATGAAAAGATTCATTATATTGAAGTAGATACAATTTAGAAACAATCAACAATTGAGAGATTATATGGTGATGTTGAAAATCCATTATATATGGGTTTTATGGAATATACAATTTTATCAATGGTGTTATGATTGATTAACCTCAAGGAGAAACATGGATGAAGTGACAAGAGTTTTATAGAGCTACTACAATTGTTGAAATACATTCTTACCAAAGGAAATGATATACTATATTCACATTATAAAGTGGATAAAATATTATGTTTATGGGATTAGGGTATAAAAAAATATATGTATTCCAAAATGATTTTGTGTTATATAAGAGATAATATGAATTTCTATCTGATTTTCCTGAATGTGGGATGTAATGCCATAAGTTGAAAGAAACTAATAGGATGATTTGGTAGATACAACTACCCCTTCCAAGGAATTCTATTATCTTCCTATAATTCCTCATTTAAAATGTTCATTAGAAAATTAAAATAATTAAAAATGTTAATATGGAATGCATATGAGTAGATATGTGATGGAAAATTATAGTAGCAAACTAGTTGTCCATAGTGGAAGAAAATTGATCACCATTTTCCTACATTCAAAAATGAAATTAGAAATCTCAAACTTGGACTATGTTGGGATAGAATGAATCCATATCAAAGCCTAAGTAGCATACATAGTTTGTGGCCTATTTTGTTGTTAATTTACAACTTATCTCATGAATATTGTATGAAGTAACAATATTTCATGTTGAGATTAATTATATATGGACCAAAACAGCCCAGAAATGATAATGATGTTTTATCTTCACCATTAATTAATTATTTGAAAATTTTATGGAATTATGGTATTAAAGTGAACAATTATTACAAAGTAGAATATTTTCAACTATATGGGATGATTATGTCCACTATAAATGACTTCACATCATATGGTAATTTTTCTGGATATAGTGTTAAGGGGTAGAAGACTTGTCCAATTTGTGAAAAATGGACTTCATATTATCGACTTCGTCATGGGAGAAAAATAGTATACATGGTTCATCAAAAAAATTTCATATGGATCACTCTTATAGAATATTAAAAAATTAATTCAATGGATCACAAGAATATTTTAGTTCTCTAAAACCATTTTCCACTAATCAATATTTTGAGAGGGTGAAAAATATTTATGTGAAATTCTAAAAGAAACTGAAATATAGTAATGATAGAAATATTTGGAGGAAACAATAAATATTTTTTGAGATGACATATTGGAGATATCATGTGGTCAATTTTAACATTTATTTCATTCACATGTACAATAATATATATGATAGATTTATTGTAACATTGTTAGATATTAAAAGAAAGAAAAAAATGGGTTGAATGAATGATTGGGCCTACTCTCACTGGGAATACGTTTGGAGTAAGCTCCCACTTGTGATGGAAGGTGAACATTCCAACCCATAGCTAGTTATATATTATCCAAGAGAGATAAAACTATGTTTTTTTCAGTGTCTCTATGATATCAAAGTTCCATAGGGTTATTCATCAAATGTAAAAAAATTGCATCCTTAAAGGATTTGATGTTGACAGATATGAAATCTCATGATTTGAATGTCATGATGCAACAAATCCTACCAATTGTATTACTTGGAATATTTCCCATATATGTTAGAATGACTATCATGAAGTTGTGTTACTTTTTTAATTCAATTTTTAATAATATCATTGATCTTAATTCCTTTAAAAACTTAAATAACGAAGTAGTTTATATACATTTTCAATTGGAAATGTATTTTACTCCATCCATTTTTGTGATCATGGTTCATTTAGTAGTTCATTTAGTGTGAGAAATAAAGCTTTTTGGACATATATATCTTCATTGGATGTATCCTTTTGAAAGGTATATGAATCTATAAAAGGGATATTTTAATAATCTTAATGACCTAAAGCCTCCATTGTTGAGAAGTATATTTATATAGAGGTTTAAGAGTTTTGTACAAGATATTTCTTTGTATTGAAGCACATCGATTATCCAACATCACGTGATGAATGAGCCAATTATGAGGGAAAGGGAATCTAGGGCTATAAATTAAAATCATTGACATGTGAAGAGATAAATAAGGTAAATTTACACATCTCGAATAACATTTATGATTCTCAACCATATATAACATTGAATATTAATTTTTTGAAATAATGTTATCCAAAAAATAAAGATATGTGGATTTTGAATGAGCATAACTAATATTTTTTACCATGGTTCAAAGAGATAATGATTGGAAGATAAAATGAATCGGAAACATTTTGATGGTTAGTGGGAGGTCCTATTTTAAATTTAATACCATGGTCTATGTATGATATTAATGGTTATACATTTCATACGAAAGATCAGGACAAAAAAACTAAAGTTCATAATAGTGTTGCATTGGTGTTCGTAGAAGCAATGCATTTTTTGATTCCTAAAGAAAAAAACCAAATACCTACATCAAGTGTGTATTATGGAGTCATTGAAGAAATTTTTGAGGATGATTACATTAAATTTTAATTTCCAATTTTAAAATAAAAATGGTTTATTGGTAACAATAGTGTCAAATACGATGAATTTGGAATGACAGCAGTTAATATGAATAAATTGGAATATATAGCTAATCCATTTATCATGCAGACTCATGGAAAAAAATATGTTATTGATCAATCTGATATACAGTGGTCTGTTGTTTTACAATTCAAAAGATAGTATTTTGGTGATGATAAATTTGATGAAGATGTTGATTTATGTGAGATCACTACTTCCATAGAAAGATTAAATAGATAATGTAGATGAATACACTAAATAAATGGTCTGTGCCATATAGAATGATCATAATGAGGGAATTTAGGAAAATAATTCATTAGTACATTCCTAATTTTACAGGTAACGTATGTTTTCCTTTTGGTATAGTTTTTAAAATTTTATAAAATGTTAGATATTTTAATATGAATCTATTTATTAAAACACGTATTGACACAAAATTCTGGGATTTTCATACATTCATTTATGTCATTTTATATCACATTAATTTTGTTATAATTTTGGTTAAATATAAAAAATATGAATAAAAATGTGTTAATTTTAGTTTAGTTTACTTTTATTGATAATTTTCTATTTTTAATTTTCATCTGAATGCAATGGTTGTATTTTTATTTTTGTTGACTAATTTTTATTTCATTGATTTTTAGGATAATGAAAGATCCCTTAGATAATACCCCCATGTACTTCTGACAATGATCTTCTTCATGATACCTCTGGGGAGAAACGCACACATGCTCTTATTGATGAATCTCCTTATCCTTCTTTACACGAGAAAAAAACTTCCATGTGGGGTAAAAGAGTTATATGGTGGGTAAATATGGAATATCACATTTACCAAAATTATATGTTGCCTGTAGTCAGGACCATAGAATATTAGTAGACTTTGATGATAATGATATTCCAAGATCTCCACATATAAAAAAATTCAACACTTTTATATCATTAAACTCTAAAAGTAAATTTATTATTTTGATTTATAATTGTAAAAGTGTTGACAAAGTTTCCATATCTCACCTGTGTGAGACAATTTTGGTATGCTCGTCTATTATTTTGTTACTTATATAAAAAAATTTATAGTTATATATGTGTCCACCTTTCTTATCATATGACATATACCAAATAATGGAGGAGTTAGTAAGAAATTTCTTTCGTTGGATGTTAGGAGATATAGGGATTTTAAATCTACCCTCACATAAAAATCCATTTTTCAAAATATAACACATTAAAATCCGTGTCATATATATTGATTCATAGATAAAGATACCTATATTAAATTTGTTGAAATATGACTATGAGAATCATTTTTTGGTAAGTGTAATGTTACCTTTTAGATTTTTTTTATATTAATGATCATATTAATGAATTTTTAATTCTTTATTTATAGCTATCGAAGAGATCTCATCAGGACATCCAAGAAAAAAATATATACCCTCACACTTTATCTTTGGGAGGGTATAAGTTACTAGAAGAGAAATTTCTGGCTGAAAATTTTAAACTACTAATCTCTCAGTCTTTAGGCTTAGTAGAGTTCCCCCCCCCCCCCCCCGCAAGGCATGAAAAAGGGAATATGGTCCAGATGAGAAAAAAAGACAATATCATATGGAAGAGTTGAGGGTTGTATGTGAGAAGATTGTAAGTTGTTTACATTATTGAGTCATTTAAGTTAAATAAATTGTTTATATATTGTGATTCATTATAATATTTTTCCAATATTCCAGATAGGATTATAATTATGATTAGAGTATACAAGGGGTCTTTATAACTGAGGGTAGGTATGATATTTTAGCTCTAGCATTGGGGAAGGCTGAACACCCCGGTCGTGTATGCTGATACTTGAAAGGTGTATCAGAAAAAAAGTGTTTCCCCGTTCTAAATACTTTTCAAGGGAGAATGATTTTAAAAAAAAATAGAAACTTTATAATCTAAAGTTTAGGATATATGCCTGATAAGAGAGGACATAATCACAGATTTTGTACAGGTGATGTTTGTAGACATAAAAAAACAGTTTCAGACAACAGATCTGACTCCTCCACCTCTGCCATCTCCGCCAGAAGACCCCACTCATACTTATCCTAATAATACATATCTACCTATTAACCTCAGTCCTTCTCATACTACTCCAACACCCCCTCATCCATAGCTTCCCAGTTATTGTGATTTATGTGTTAATGATCCCCGACATATTGTTGAAAATGTGGTGATATTTTATTTGAACGATATCATTCATCACCAACTGATAGTGATATATCATTGTAGGGTAACTATGTAGGATATTATATATATATCAACAATAATTCCATGTCCTACAGATGAGTTAAATACTGTTTGACAAATTATCAACCATTTTCTAGTTTGGCCATATAGACTTGTTTGATATATTACCAGAGGTATGTTTATATTTTATATTTTCCTTCATTTTGATATTAATTTTTTGTATCATAATAATGTTTATATATTTAACTATTATTTTTCATGAATAATATAATGTTAAATAGATATTTTATAGTCAAAAATACATACAAAGTATTATGACTTTGGATGCAGTTTCTACTGATTTTGATAGATTTTCAAGATATTCAAATCTGTTTTTGGATGCATATGAAATTCCAATTGAAGATGAAATTTTTGGGAATTAAATGTCTATGATACTTTTCAAAAACTATATCATGGATATTTTAGTATAATATCAGTTGGACATCAACATGATGTATATTTTTTCCATGTAAGTAGGTTAACAAAATTTTTCTAATCATTTAATTTATTAAATTTTTTATTAGGTATCTTCTTAAAATTTTTAAAGAGCAGGAAAAGACATATGTATATGGATTTATGGATTGAAAATATATTTCACCTATATCAAGGAAAATTACAGATACAGAAAGAATAGTTTATATTGCTAAAATATTTCAAAAGAATGTAATTATTTAGTGTTGGGTGTTTCCTTATCTTCAAGAGTCTGAAACATATTTCTCACAAAGTATTCTATATCTCTTAACAAACTAACCAATCATATTAAATTTTTATATATATTATTTTCAATGGGATGTTGGGTGTTCTTTCTCCAACATAGAGGACAATGTACTGGCTATGCTAGATACACAACCAAGTGGAAGATAATTTAATAAATGTATTGAATAGGTAAGTTTGAGAATATTAATTATTTTTTATATTATAATGAATTAAATTTATTTTATTAATATTATTTCCAAGTAGGGAATAGTATTTATATAGAGATACCACACAAAATAAGAATATCAAGATCGAATACATAAAATAAAATGTGAATTTTCATTTATAATTACTAAATTTTGGATATATTACTTATAAATGTTGTTTATAATTGATAAAATATTTTATATAAAAATGTCACAAACAAGGAGTAAAATAATGTTGATACAATCTTTTAAGATTTATGTTTGAAATAATTCCAACTCAGATTCTTTATAAGTTCAATAAGGTAATGTTTCTTTATAAACTTTTCCTTGATATCTCATTCATTTTATTCAATATACATACAAGTTAAATGATTTTTTATAATTTGTAGCTCTTTTATAACCTTTGGCCTTATAGTGAGAAGGATTTGAGGTACTTAAAAAATGAATGGGCAAATCATTTCACAGGTTTGATTCATTTTTAGTTTGTTTGTAATATATAGTTTCAACTAGAAAGTTGAAAAATCAATTATAATGGTATTTTTCTATTGGTTCTCTACTATTTTATACTTATGTACTTTCCTCTATATGTATTTTCTAGAGGGTGAAGGGTGGATAAGAGGTATTTTTAAAAAAAAAATTGATTTTTAATATCAGTTATTTGGTCACCAATGTGAAAAACCTTCTTCCACATCGGTTCTTTTATAAAACTAACATGGGATAAGGTTTCTCGATAGATCTCTCGTATCGATTATATACATAACCGACATGAAAGATAAATTATATCTCTCTATTTCACATTGGTTGTTACATAACTAATATCAAATATTAATTATTTCTATCTTTTATTTTGGTTATTAAATAACAAACCTGAAAATATTTCTTCCACGTCAGTTATTTCATATAACTGATGTGGAAGAATGTTTTTCACGTCAGTTATTTAAGAACCATCAAGAAATATGTTCAAAAAAATATTTAAAATGACATTTATTTATAACCATAATTATAAACTTATTTAAAATTTCCCACAAAACCATGTCACCTATTAACCAGTGTTAAAAGGAAACAAAAACTGATGTAAAAAAAGATATTATTAACACTAGTGATGGTATCCTATTCATTAAAAAGGATCAGGGAAATATCTATTTTATATTATAGAAATTCAAGAGGTGATTTATAATTCAAATTCATCAAGACCACAACATATCAATGGTAATGAATATGGATATTTAAAAGATAGGATAGTGGTATTTCTAAAAAATAGGTACATAATATTTTACATTTATGTGAAGGAGTTATAAATTTTGTATAATTTGAGTGTGATGGTTTTGTTGTAAATTATGTTGTTAAATAGATTTTGAATTATAAATTTATGAATTATATTTTATTTGTTCATTCAGTTGAAGTGTTTATAGTAATATAACTACTTTTAAAAGTACTCCTAACATTTGAATGGCTTTATAATTCATCAATCAAGGAACTAATAAGTTATAATGAACTAATACTCGTATTAATAGGGTACAATTTCCAGAATTTAGAATTTTTGAGCATGAGATAATTAACGAGATATGTTATAGGATTAATAAGATTTTTAATAACATAACCACTCTTGGATAGACACTAAATAATTAAGTGTTGATTGAAATAATTCTACAGTGACTACCCAAGAAGTCGAAATCCAATAAATTTTATATTATAAAAAGAAAGGATTTCACTAAAAATACCATATAATATCTAATTTATTCACTTTTACATTATATTCTGGAAATGAGAAAATATTGATCATGAAACTAATTATATAAAGAAGCCTACTAATTTTGAATACATTAAAGTTTTAGCTTTATATTCTTTTGATGATGATTCACTTGATATTGAGAATGAAAAAGAGTATAATCAAATTAAAAATGTGTTTAAGGATTTATATGAAAACGAAAGGTTATATTAAGTGGACAAAAATATAAAACATAAATGATAATAGAAAAATAACACATAAAATTTAATCCTAAATTTTAAGTTATATGTTTTCAATATGGGAAACTATGTAATATTATATCTGATAATCCAAGAACAAATAATAAAAGAAAAGATAAGAATAAAAAAAATGAGAAATCGGAAATGGTTGTAACATTAATTTGTAGAGGATACTTGAGTGATGATTCTAACACCAATAAAGAGTATTCAAATCTTTACTTTTTAGATAATTTATATGATGTTAGTGATTAAAGTTTTTAACAAGAATTGTGATTCTAAATCTAATTCTAGAAGTTTTAAGACTGGTATAGAATATTTAAATGAGATTTGTGACAAAAATTAATAAGATATTGAGAAAATTACTACATTGTAGAATAAGTTGAAAAAAAATAAAAAAGTTTGTTAAGGATACTAAGGTTTTGACATAATAAAATGAAACTATGAAAAATATTATCTATGAGAATAATGGATAAGATAAGGATAAATTCAAGATTTTGATGGATGATGTGTTTAAATTAAATAAATATAATGTAAGGCTTAAAACTACTTCTAAACATATTGATAAATCATGTGATGATGTTAAATATCTTAAGAAATATTATTTAATGCTCAAACTTTAAATTGAAACATTGAATGAATATTTGACTAAATTTACTATGATAAGAGAAAGTTTGGGTGAGATTATGAAATTTTAATGGATGACTATAACTATAAAGAAGGGAAACTATAATGGATATAATGGAAAGGAACCAAATATTTATAAGAACAACTTTAAAAAGGGTAAAAATACTAACATTTTAACCCTTTACTATTTTAGATGTTTATAATTTGGTCATTATTCTTCTCACTATTCCTTATGGTTTTTCTAGTCCCTTAATCACATGAAGGATTTTATTTCAATGTCTTAATTAAATTTTAAAATGCATAACCCTTCTATAGTCTGGGTTCCTAAAGGATTTTCTCTAAATCAAATTAGATTTAAGCTACTCAACATTCTTAGGTGATGCATTTTCATTAATTTATCATGAAGAATTTATTTATTTTATTTAATAGTATGCTTGAATATGTTATAAAATTGTAATTTATTTTTTATTTTATTATTATATTTCTATATATCTCTTATGTACATGAAATAGTCTAATATGGTTTTTTTTGATAAATTGAATATTTTTTAAAATTTCCTTTAACATCTTTGACAAGTTTCTTGGATCTTTATAATAAATTTCTTATAAAGGTGAAGTTAACTGAGGATTGTACTTACACCATAATACGTTTTTAAAAGTAGATAAACTTAGATTAATGGAGATATAACTTGTTGTCTTAATTTTTTTCCTTTCAACAGTTGATATCTTTTATGAGTATGCCTATTTTTAAGGATATTTCTTATTTTTTTATTTAAAACCCTCTTTACTTAAAATGTGATACTATTTTCATTTAATTTCAATCATGATATATACCTCAATGGTTTTATAATTTTTTATAATTATCAAAAGTGGGAGATTTTATCAAGTTTTTTAATTATAAAAAAGTGGTAAAATATTTATTGTCTCAAAAATTAGTTTATATTTTATTAATAATTACAAAACCCTCACTTTTTTAGATAATTTAATTATGTAATATATTATATTGATTTATTTTTTTAATCAATTATAATCATATTAAGTGCATTTCTTTTAATATTTGTTAATATTTACATGTGAAAATTGTTCACAGTTGGGAGATGGTTGGGTTTTTTGTGAAATATATTTTCTAGTTAAGTTGTTTAAATTTCTATAAATTTTATTTCGGCGACAATGCATGTGTAACTAGGATGAAAATCAGTTTACATGAACTAAAGGAACTTCTAGATCCATGCCCATGATAATGACAAAAACATCCATGGTTATATTGGGTGTGACATAAGAGGATGTTTCATATGTGGCATGAATTTTTTGAATGAAGTGGAGGGAGTCATTAGGAAATTTATTCTGGTGATTAGGGCTACTTAAGATTAATATAGTTTTTCATAATAGTATCCTTGGGCTTTCAAATGAAGCATTACATTAAATTAAGGGTATTAAAAGGATTAATATAGGAAGTTATGGACGATTCAAACACTATCATAGAAATTATAAGTTGAAGGATGGAGTTCCATATGCATGCATGTGAATAATAGAGAGTCAAAGATTCTAGAGCATGAACTATTCATCAAAGGTATGAAATTCCATGACACAACCCTAGGATTTTAGCATCCAGAACTAGGAATCCATCTCACCCAAATCACCACATTTATTAGTCATCCTCTACTTCTATTTCCTTGTATTCCTCCAAAGAATATATTCTTAAAAATACATTAAAAAGTAAGAAAAGTCACAAAAATAAGGGAAACACTAGAAAAATCCATATGAAATATAATTTATACTTATCCTTTCCACATGGGAGAACATATTGAAAAATTTATTAAGGATCATATGAGTTACATTGGAACCTAATTATCAGAGCACCACCCAAATAAAAATAGATAAAGGAAAAATAAATCCCCTAACAACTGATTCTAAACCACAATTTCTCAATTGGGATGTCCCCCCATTCGGATAAATGTTATCCCTCCCTCTTATAGATCAACTCTCATGTGATATCATTACATCAAATAAGTGAGTATTCACCCTCTATTAATAGAGGTTATCTATAAATAACAGTATGTTCTTTCAGTTGCACTACCTTTAAAAATTAATTTTCATCCCTTGTTTTGGTCAAATTAATCATCCGAGCATCACCACGTTAACTGGTATTTTCAGTGAATAGTTCACACTCTGAAATTGTTTCCTCTATTCCCTCATTCACTTTCTAAATACTAAAACCATGTCCTTTAGAATTTTTACTCTATGATATCATCCAAATCATCCTCTAATTCTTATATTAATAATACAAATCCAATAAAATAAATCTAAAATTTCTATTGAAACACCAAGGCTACCCCAATATAAGACTATTTTATTCTTATATAGTCACCAACACCAAAATCTATTGCCGAATAACTCCCTTCACTTTCTATAGAACATTGGTGACATATCAGAAACATACTCCTATGTCACAACCTCTAGAAAAGTGGGTTTTATTTGCATGATCAATATCCTATATATGTAATTTCATTTGGTGAAGATGAATTTATCTTAATAATATTTCCATAAGTTTTCTTTAAGAATGAAAAGTTCTAAAAATTCTTGCAACATCACAAGGAAAAATTCTTCACACCAAAACCCAATAATCTCCCACTTAAGAATTGTTTTTATATGTTAATCCTAACAATATCCCACTTAAATATTGTTCTCAAGTATTTTACCAAAATAAAATTGGAAAAATTCCAATAAAAATATCTTATTTTTCTCTCCTTTATAGTGTATATGTACTGCTCCACCACACTGAAATCATATAATCTGTAATAAGAAAAAGACACCCCATAATTTTTGGGCTCTGATCATCTATTCTATAGAGTCATGAAACCTTATGAATACCTCCATGAAATTTCTCTAAAGTAAATAGAAATAATAACCATCCAAATATATTTAATTCCTCATCACTAAGACTTTTTTTGTATCACATACATGGCTCGTATCTATATAGACCTTGTGTAGCCAATACTATACCACTGAGCTTCAGTAAACTGAGAACTTCTCATACATCTAACTTCAGTGACACCATCGATACTAATATCCATTAGAAAATGATTCTAGAAATTTCGATATCTTGATACTAATGTATTACCATAGAAAAAAATAGTAATAAATCCACATTTCTTAGTGTAACCAAGGAAATCATGGTCCTTTTCTCCCACTATATATTAGCCTAGTTTTAAATGATCTAAGGACCCCCTCCTCATTACAGAGGGTATTCTAATACTCTTACAAACATCTATAAGTCATTTCCAAAAATTTATAAAAACACTAAATTCTTAATTATCATTTATTTTACAAGTAAGTTCACTTAGGGCTTGAACTTTTTTCACTCTTAGAATTAACATGCTAATTTCTAAATTTCTTGAAGGCTTTGTAGATTAGAGAACAAACAAACCATCCCTTTCAAAGTTGGAGTATCTTTGTGTGAGTCCAAAATATTTTTAGGGTACCAATGAGAGGGGTTGTAATCAGTGATACCAATTTATTTGACTATATATATTTTGAATTTAAATCCTATAACCATTTAATATTGAGATTTTATTTTTAAATTCTCTCCCTAACTTGTATGAAAATATAATAAAGAAACATTGTGTAGATGAACATTTTACAAGGTTGATCCTCAATGTGAGATCCTAATCCTTTCATTGATCATCCTTTAGTTATCCATTCATTGTATTATCACTATAATGTTTATTTATTATGAGTGTAGTTCAATTTTCATACAATATTTGAGTTGGTATAATTAAATTCTCAAAATGGGTCAACACAATAAAATTCTCAAAAATGTTATGGAGTAATTTAGACTTGAAAACCCAGTACTTCATGATTACTCCTTTGATGTTATATTTAAATTATATATTTAAATAATCATTGGATTATTTAGTATCAGGAATATATCTTCTCTAATAAATGATATAATTGTGAAAATAATTAGGTTAATTACAATAGTTCTGTCTTCCTCTTATAGTTCTTTAGGATAATCAATCACCCATGAGTGAATGGATGTGTTAAAAGATACATTTCATCCTCATTTGAAAGAAAATAGATCAAGGGAAATTGGTTCATTTTTCTCAGCCTATGTAGAATAATAATATTAAATTCATGTTTGTTTTTTCAATTCTTCTCCCTCTAGGATACACCAAATCTTTAACACAACAAAGTATCGACACCTTCTCACAATTCTCGAATCACTTTCTCTTCTTAATTTTCATCCTTTTATATTGTAATATTGAATATAAATAATGTCTCAAAAAAATATTTTTGAAACTCCTTCATTCTCATATCCATAAATAATCTCGATCAGGGAATCTCTAAAAGAATAAAAAAATAATCATGAAGAATGATTTTGAGTATTTGAATTCAAAATATCCATTAATTTTCATCATGATCCATCTCATTTAATCACTATTAAAACTTCAATGAATATCACATTGAATAATTTATATTCAATTATCCACTAATATTTTGGTATTAATCAAATATAAAAGGACCATCATATAAAGTTATCTAGTTTAATGATTATTCACTAATTGTGACATCATATGAAAATAAATTATCCTAAAAATCAACTATCAGATGAGAATTGTTTCTTAAAAAATACCTTATCATAATAGGTAGTTGAAATTATATTATAAACACTCCTTATTTGTCTATTTTACACGTAATACCATCATATGAGATCCTTATATCATACAAAGTGTCATATCATTCAAAGATAGTCCTTCTTTCAAGACGTTCACCATAAAAAAGTATATTATCTTATGGATTCTTTGTACCGTATGATCTCTACCCACATAATAAAATATTTTAATAATATGAGACTCTATGTAATCTGATGATTTTATATAAAATGAAAATAGTCAACCCTACAAAATCTGTACTCCAATTGAAAATGTTGTTCAAATCAAATCGGAACCTCTTCTCTTCAATAAGATGCCTTCTCAAAACTACATCAGCCATCTCCAACCTCATTAAAAAAAATTCATTCATTCCTCAATACTTCTCACTAATGGTTGAAAACAAATAAAACCTCTTCAAAAAATTAAAGAGAACATCAATATCTTCCTTCATATTTTTTTAACTAGTATTTAACACTTTCAAAATTCATATTAAAATAAAATTTCTCATAAAAGAGACCCCAAATCACAAAAAAGAATTGAAATTTACCCATTTTACATAACATTTCCCCCTAATTGGATATATTTATATAATGTGGTATCATATTAGAATAGAATATCATACAAACTCAACATTTTACTTTTATTCATGACTCAAATTAGATTATAACCTCTTTAGCTCAATCATGGGCCTTCTCAAAACTCCATCAGTAAGCTACAACCACCATAAATGCACTTCTAATTCGTTCTATAATACTTACCATTGATGGTTGACAACAAATAAAACCTATTCAAAAAATTCAATGTAACCTCACCCTAGAAGATCCTAAACTAAACAAAAATAGAATATCCTAGATCTCTAGGATGAGTCATATGTTTAACCTAACACAAACATCTTATATTGTAGTTTCTGAAATGTGCAACCTAATACATCATATTTAATATATCATGCACATTATTCTTATCCTTTCTTAATAAAATTTTGAAAATACTCTCCATGAAACCAATTTCATGTATGTTGGGTATAGTATTCTTAAAATTATAGTAAACCTAATAGTGGATATTATATAACTCCCTGTACCGCCAAACTCCCAACCACTAGACCATAATATAATATCCTTTCCACCATGGTTATTCTTCAATAAATATTCTAATACACCACAATCTTCTTCTTGAGTAATAACACATACACTTCTATTCTACATCATTGATAATGGTATATCATATAATGGACCTATGAGAGAAACCAAAACCAGCTAAGATTTTGATTCACCAACGCCTCTATATCTAAAAGATCAACAACTCCTAATATATCATATTTATTTTAATGAGACACCCATTCCATGACCTCCTTGTTCTAAATGTTTATTTATCCAAAAACCATGTTCCTTTAAAAAAACCATTAGGATTTAAACCACCATATTTCACACTTATATATAACCATGATTCATTTTTTGAATCCCATTTTATCTACAAAATTTCATATAGAAATACTCTATCTGTTGATCATTATAATAAATATCAAAAATACGAGTAATACTACACTTTTTTGTATCTATAAAAATATTCATTATGATATAAAACCACCACATTTTCTAATGATAATAAGCACTTAAAAATAGATATTATAGAAATAAACACTTTTCCCTATTCATGGATGTTGAGTGATGAGACCCCAAATCCAACAAACCATGACTCAAGCAAGATCGTGAACACTTGGTTGAAAAAAAAACACCCCCTATCAGTTATGGGAAATGCATAATATCTATGAAATAAATTTACTAGAAGAACCCTTTTGGTATCAATAGCCTTACTGTAATCTCTCTATCCTCTATAATTCTAGTTATAGAATAATTCCCCCAATTGAGTAACATAGACTCATTCTTCCACATTCATAAAAAACATGGTGTTTGCATAGACTTTATTGTAAAAACCCCCACTCAGATCATGCACCACTTCTCTTCACTGCACCTTCTAGATCATTCCCTTGTGTTTATAATCAAATATTTTTATTCTAACAATAAACTCACTTCTAGATAAATACCATCAACAGAACTTTTTTATTCCCGACAAGAAGAAAGATTAGTTTTGTTTAAAATACTATGATTAAACCATAAAGTGGTAAATTTGGATCATACCCCTTTTATAATGACCTATGATGTTCATATATAGATATTACATGCCTTTATATGAATATTCATTACATTGAACAAACACATGCTTGAGGACCATAATAGTTTAGTGCCTTTGGAAACTCAGAACACATTCTTCTAATTTGATGAAAGATCTTTAACATCTCCCAAAAATATCTTCCACTTAATTATTCTTATGTAAAACCTTTTTTCATAACCTGGGGAAAGAGGACATTTGAATAGTTGGGCTAATATTCTTAGAAAGGGTAAACATGGGAGATATGTAATCATAACATGACCATAAGGGTATGAGAACGTGATAATAACATTTTAAAAGCATACAAAATATATCAAAGATCACAATGTTGAATCACGGAATAAATATTGAAAATTCATAATTCATGAATCATAAGATAAGAAAAGAATCTGAACCATGAGAGTATAATAATGGAATAAGACTTTTAATTTTAGGAATACACATAATCTTAGAAAATATTATGTCAAGTATTCCTTCCAAGACATTAACATCTTGTTAGGATTGGGTTATTCACAAGTGTACCTACATCGGGCTTGGGATGACCTCCCATGTACCTTCAAGTTTTGGGCTCAGGATGACCCCCCATATACCCTCTCGTTACGATATTTGGTAGACTACACATCTACCCATTTGTTTTGGGATTAGTAAGACCTCTCATATACCCTATTGTTTTGGGATTAGTATGACCTCTTATATACCCTCTTTTTGCAGTCTTGGGATAACCTCTCGTGTACCTTATTGTTGGGAGCATGGGTTGACCTCCCAGTTACCCTTTGATCTCATATAAAATTTATCATTAACTAATACATTGGTGGAAGATGCAGGTCCCACCAATCACACAATTAAAATCTTACATATTCGATCACTACTGTAAATCTGACCTTTCCCAACGCTTCTGTACCAACGGTTCATAAAAACTATTGGTATAGGTTCCCTTTCCCAATGGTTTGGCTAAACTATTGGGAAATCCCACTTTGAGGCCACCTTTCCCAACGGTTTGGCCGAACCGTCAGGAAAGGTTATGGATTCCCCAACGGTTTGGTCAAACTGTTGGGGAATCCCACATTGTGGCCACCTTTCCCAACGGTTTTGGAAAACCGTTGGGATGGGTATACCCTTTCCCAACAGTTTGGCCAAACCGTTGGGAAAAGTCCACTTTGTGGACATCCTACCTATCCCAATGGTTTTCCAAAACCGTTGGGAAAGGGTATACCTATCCCAACAGTTTCCAAAACCATTGGGAAAGGTCCCCCACAAATAAACCTTTCCCTAGAATCAAAATCTATACCAACGGTTTTCAAAACCGTTGGTATAGGCCTATACCAATGGTTTTGACAACCGTTGGTATATATCCTTTGATTTTTTATCATTTCTTCTTACCCAGAACATTATATAAATCAATATTTAAAATCATTTTGAGAATAAATATATATATTTATGTAATTATATTCACAAAAGTCATGTTGGGTTAGTGTTTAAGACGTTGAATAATAAACTAGGGGTCCTGGGATCAAATCCCAGTGAATGTTTTTTTTTTAAATACATATACCAACGGTTCCATAACCGTTGGTATAGATTTTCATATTAATTATACCAACAGTTTTCAAAACCTTTGGGATAGGTATATACCAACGGTTTTGGGAAAACTCTTGGTATAGACCTATCCCAACGGATTACTTGGAAACGGCCCTCCAAACCGTTGGTATAGGCTATACCAATGATTTGGAGGCCTACACCAACAGTTCCAAACCGTTGGTATAGGTTAGTTTTCCAGTAGTGGATCCAAAAGAACATAAATCATTCAAAACTTCAAAACAAATGTAAAGAAATTATTTTCATAAAAATTTCATCATAACATAACTCATTGAAAAGAAATAGGTTTCATAAATATCATGTCATTATAAACAAAAACCATTCAAAGAAACAATAAGAATGATATCCTTGGATCATATCCCCTATAAGGCATTATTGACACCAACAGGTGTCATCTTATATGTAAAATAGTTTTGAAATATATTTTTAAAATATGTCTTGAAGAGAATATCATTTCTTCTTTGAAAAAAAACATTTTAAATAATCAAACACCTATAAAACCTTTTTCATTAAAAATAAACTTTAAATTTTATAAAGGAATATTTTAAAACTATTTTAAAATTTTTTAAATCCTTTTTATTAAAAATTATTAAATGATTATTTTAAAACATTTTTTAAAACATTTTTATAAAATATGGTTTTGGATTAAAAAAATGTCCAATATAAGAAAGAATAACATTACATGAAACATATAATATCATGAAAATAATTATATTCATGATAAAACATGTCAAAGGTAAGTATATACACCTCATAAGAGAATATAGGTGTGTAACACAACCTGTCTCTCAAAGAAGGAAAATTGTGACAAAATTACTGTACCGATTTGGTAACTTTTGAACTGTAAACCCAATGAAAGAGAAATAATAAAATGGATATATAAATACCCTTAAATTTAATTATAATTAATATATATTAAATTCATAGTAATTATATACACCATAAAAAATAAACGAGTGGTGAATATAACATAAGTCTCGTACAAATAAAAGTGAGACTAAAAACCCCCTTAAAAATATCATATCATTGAAGTATGAATTAATTGAATCAATTGATTATGTTTATTCACTATAACTCCACATTAAATATGTTTAAATAATAAATAATATAATAAAAAGTAATTTCACACATAATAATATAATGAAATAATCAAGGAAATAACAGTTTAACCTAATGAATGGAAATTGAGTTAGGACTTCCCTTAACACTTTATTATCAGTAAAATCATATACCCCATAAAAGTAATAATAATAAAAAGAAAATTTTAACAAAATTAATATAATTATATTTATGTGACTATATATAAATTTTTTCTATATACACCTCGCACAAGAAATAAGTGATGAATAAGGATTATATTTCAGAAAAGCAAAAGTGAGATGAGAAACCCTTACCGCACAGATCCCTTTAGTTTTAAATACTTTAACCTCCTATATAAAAGTTTAAAGTATGATATTAATTCATTATAGATCAAAATCCATATTTATAATACCTAATTTGATGATTTTATAATATCTTATGACCCATTCATTAATAATATTTTATTATTTTCGTGCTTTTATGTAGGTTCGTTTCACGGTTTCATGATCGATTCATTTGTGTATAATTAAGGATGTTCTTATAAAATGAAACTATAACTACAGAAGTTGAATGAAATAGTATTAATTAACCTATATAATTATAAATAGTCCCATATATATTATTTTACTTTCTTACATGATGATGATTAATTTGATTAAAAGCTAATGATAAATGTTTAGTTTAGTTTGGCGGTTCTTCTGACCATCAAGAACTTGTTTCATTTTATTTAATATTATGTCAATGTATTAGTTAAATAAAATTAAATAAGTTATATTATACCTATTAAAATCTTATTTAATCGTAATGATACTTTTATGACCACCCAATAAGGAAGTAATTTAAAACAAACAAAATCATTATTCATGAATAATATTAACTAACATAATTTGGACAATAGTTTAGTTTATTTGAATAAGAGGAGATAATAAATGAAATGGTTATGAGATATAAAATTATAAATATAACACTTCAGAATATACCTAATTCAAAATTTATCATTCCTTTATGAATTAATGAGGTGAGAAGAAATTATAATAAGAAAAGAAAATAGGAGAGGTTTTTTGAGAAAATTATCTCTTGAATATCACCTCTTGAAGGACCCCTTTAGGACATTGGATTTGATTTTTTGATGATACCATCAGAACTTTTAAATGGGGATAGTAATGAGAATAGGTTTTTTCAGATATTTTAGGAGATTATAATCCCTTAAAGATAAATAGGGTGGGGAGTGGTGGTATTTATACTCGAGGAGGTGTGGTTTTAAATGATTAAATCATGATTATTTTATAATTAATTCCAACCACATTGAGGTGGCATTAATTTTCAAGAATTTGGCTGAAAATTAATTTTTTAAATTTTTTTAGGGTCGATCATTACCTCAAACACCTAATAATTTTTTTATTTTTCAGGTATTTTAAACCTTTACCTTTTAACCTTAACTTGTTTTATTATTCTACCTATACAATGGTAGATCTTTCTTTTTTTCCAAAGTATATTTTTTATGCCCTAAAATAAAACAGACCAAAATTAATTGTTTTTATCTTATGACACCAAATAGGGAATCCATTTTACTAAATTCAATTCACATATTTTTCAAAATTATATTTAAGATTAATCAACAGACGCAATGAGAATGCAGGTTTTTAAAATGAAAATATTTAAAAGTTTGAAATGTTTTTATATCCAATTTTGATCTGAAAATGTTTATAATGAATTAGATTTTAATTATTTATGTATAATTTAACTAATTATACATTTAAAAAAATAAAAAATATAATTTAACATCAAAAAAATTTTAGATGAAAAGTCCATTTTCAATTAAAAAGTTGTGTTTTTCTCTATTCAGAAAAAAAATGATACTTATTAGAAAAATACCAAAAAATAAACCTAAGATAATTTTGATATCTTTATTTCAAAAATGAAGTTTATTTTTTCAAATAAAATCTATAAATTATTCAAATTTTACTTTTAAAATAGGTGCACCCTTAAAATCTGGTAAAATAGCCTTTTAGAACAAATATAGTTTTTCATACTTAAAGTAGGAATTGTTCTCATCATAATCCTATAAAAGTTATTGGATGAATTTAAAAAAAATATTTTATATAAAAAAATATTAATTTCATTAATATATTTAACTATTAGTGATTAATTTTACTTTTTAAGATAAAATTTCATTGTGGAAATAAAAAGAGTTTTTATAAAAACACTTCCTTTTTGTTCAATTGGTTTTTTTCATTTATAATTAATCGGTAACCCATAAATTCATCTTATAAAAAAATTTAACCTATATATTCATAATTTTTTTAATCTCATTTATTCCCACCATTATAATTTCTAGGTGATAACTATCACTATTAAATAATAATATTTTTTTAGTTTTTTTAAGCACAGTGTTTTGTGAAATGTATTCTTTAAATGATATTTATTTACAAAAATGAATACTATAAAATCTTGGGGTGTTATATTATACCCCCATTAAAATTAAATTTTCCTCTAAATTCATTACTTGTATATAAAAATATGAGGATACCTCTAGCTCATCACATCCTTAGGTTCCCACGTAGCTTCCATAAATTGGTGGTTTCCCTACAAAACATTAACCAGTTGACTGGTCTTGTTTTGTGGAAATTTATCTCTACAATCAAGAATATCTTTATATTGTTATTAATAAGAAATATCTTTCTCTAGTGGTGTGGAATTTGAGATAAGTACATGTGAAATATCGAGTATGTACTTCTTCAGGATGGATACATGGAACACATCATGAACTTGAGAGATTTAGTGGAAGATCCAACCAATGAGCTTTCATCCCAATTTGATAAAGAATTTCAAAAAAATAAACCTCTTAAATTTTAATTTTCAAATAATAAATCAATGTTTTTTATTTGAAAATTATCTTATGGTAATCCCACATCGAAAAAGGTTCAATAAAACATCCTCATAAAAAGATGGAAAGTAAAAGGTGAAGGTCACCAAAATACTAGGATTTTGATTGGGATAAAATTATTGGAAAGTGAAAACATGTACATCGAATAAATTATAAATATTAAGTTAGTATGGATAATGATATATAATATATTCATTATAATGTTAATGACCACAGAACCATAGACCAAATAAGTCTAAAAAAGGTCATTAATATCATCATAAATGATGATAATAGGATGACATTTTTTTTCAAAATCTTTTAATAAGATATAATTACTAAATTTCATCTCATAAGTATAATCTATCTATTTGGCTGGGACATGATCAATTTTCACTTCATTTAATACTCTAAAGAATTAAGTTAAAATTATAGTGCCTGCAGAACTAATGGATCAGAAAATCCATAATGGGATGACAAATCATTTCTTCTATTTCTAGTTATCCTAATAAAATGTTTATCACAGAGTATCCAATATGAATAAATATTCATATGGTGAAATAATATGTTAATCTCCAAAACCTAACCCAAAGTTCAACTAAAACTATTCCATAAATGGTTAACCTTATAACCCTAATAATCCACCCTTTACTCCTAAAATAATCTCTCATCTTATACCAAGAACATTTTCATTGGAAACTTGGGTTTATCTTTGTACTAATAGAATATAAAATGTGATATTATTATTCCAGAATCCATTTAGAGGGAGATAATCATATGAAATTTAATTAAAGTATAAAAAATAATATTTTCATAGGGAATTTTCATACAAAATAAAACATGAAATTCCCAAATTATAATGGAAATATAACTGTTACCTAATTATAATGATTCACTCCGTCCATTGTGATTGCATAAGATTTAACTATATCCCTCATATTAATAGATTGATTATGTTTATCCTTATAATTAACCTTTGGTTTTAAGTACTTTTTATCATAATTCCTATACTACTTACATTTGAATCATTGAATTTTGGGAGGTGAAATTTCTAGATATTTCCCTTTATTCCCATTACTTCAGAATTTAGCTACTTGATGACATTTCTTCCCACACTTAAATCAATTATCAGTTCCTGTAAAAAAAATTCTATGTTCCCTTCAACACTTTGATAATAAGGTAAATATAATATTCCTTTCTTCGTAGTTTTTTTAGTTCCATTTTAATTATAAAATTATTTTTTATCATAACCATGAGATTAATGGGAAACATTAATCTCCATTTTCTTAAGAAGAATACGAGGAAGGTACTTACTAAAAAATAAGTTCTTAAACTAATCCTAATCTATGGAGTGAATTTTATCTTTTTCCTTGTATTATTGATAAATTTACACTACTAATCAGCTTCACCATCCAAGTGATAAGTACCCAACACAAATTTTTTGCATTATGAGCAACGGAGAATCAAAAATATCTTTTCACTGGTTCTGATCCATTTCCCATTAACAATTGGATCAGTAATTCCCCTAAAAGATGGTGGATATTTCCTTAAGAATTATTCAAGAAAATTTTGTTCCCACATTTGGTTATTTGGAAACTCAACAAGACTCATGGATTGATAATGTTGTGTAGTCATATAAATGAAGTTTTTAATTCTAGTTCTCATAAAATTCAGTTTCTCATGAGGTCCATCATTTCATTCTCCAATGCACTCTTCATTAACATGGTTCCTTTAGGTTCCATCCATTGATTAAAACTATAAATCTTATCCTAAGAAATACTAACCATATGGGTAAAACCACATAATCATTGGAAATTAATTTTAATCTATCACATATTAGGTTTAATCCATGATTATTCTTCATCAATACTATTATTTTATGATTCTAACATATAGTAATCCTTATCCTTAGACTTATTCTTTGATGTTTCCTTAGACATGTCTTTTGAAATATCTCTTTGGATCTCACTAAAGTCTAATCATCATTGTTCCCAAAGGTAGACTAAACCTTTTCTCTTATACCAACTACAAATACCTAGAATTTTCATACATGGATATTACATATTTTTATATGAATATTAGTTATATTACACAAAAACATGCTTGAGGATCATAATACTTTAGTTCCTTTGTAAACTTGAAACATGTTCTTCTAATTTAGGAAAGTATCATTAACATCTCCCATAATGACATTCCCCTTTAGTATTCTTACTTAAAAGCTTTATTCATAACCTGGGGAAAGGAAACATAATAAAGGGTGAGCTTAGATGCTCAATACGGGTAAAAATGGGAGATATGTAATCATATCATGAGAATAATGGTATGAGAACATTCAAAAAAAATTAAAATCATACCTTGCACATCAAAGATCTTAATCTTGAATCATGGAATAATGATTGGTAGTTCATAGATAATGAATCATAAGATAAGAAACGAACATGAGCCATAAGAGTATAACAATGGAATAAAACGTGGAATTTGTGTAATACACATATGCTTAGAAAATATTATGTCAAGGATACCTACAAATATATTTATAACATGTTATTCTTGGTAAATTCACCCATGTACTTTCTTCAGGCTTGGAATGAACTCTCATGTACCTCCTAGTTTTGATATTAGGATAACTTACCAGGTACTATCTTGTTATGGGGTTGGGACAAACACCCATGTACCCTTTTTGTGGTATTAGGATGACCTCTCACGTACCCTATTATTTAAATCTTATTATGACCTCTCGTGTACCTTATTGTTGTGGGATTAAGATGACCTCTCGCGTACCCTCTTGTTTCGGGATTGTGTTGACCACCCAAGTACCCTTTGATATCATAATACATTTATCATTACTCAATTAATTTGAGTTATATACAGTTCCCTCACTACACATAATTAAAATCATACATATGTGTTTCATAAGAACATAAATCATTCATCACCTCATAACCCATGTAAACAAATGAGTTTTATAAACATTTAATCATAACATAACTCATGGAAAAGGAATAGGTTTCATAAGTATCATGCCATAAGAAAAAGAAACCATTAATATAAATAATAATAATTTTATACTTTGATCATATCCCCATTAATTCATGAGTAACACCAACAAGTTTCATCTTATAAGTAAAATAATTTTGAAATATATTTTTAAAACATTTCTTGTGGAAATTATACTTCTAGTTTTGAAAAGCACTTTTTAAGTCATAAAATTTTTAGGAAAATGATTAATTTAAAATAACCATTAAAATTTATAAAGTAATATTTTAAAACCATTTTAAACAAATTTTAAATCCTTTTCCTTAAAAACCAATAAAATATCATTTAAAAACATTTTCTAAAAGAAAATCAGAAAACCCAGTTTCTGATAAAAAAAATTCCAATCGAATAGAGAATAACATTAAATGAAGCATATAATATAATGAAAATAATTATATATATGATATAGAATTTAAAATGGTAGTATATACACCTCATAAAACAATATAGGGGCATAACACAACATTTGTCTTAAAGAAAGAAAATTGAGACAAAATTACCTTATCGATTTGGTAACTTTTGAAATGTAAACCCCATAAAAGATAAGTAATAAAATGGATATTTAAATAACCATAAATTTAAGTATAAAAAACATATACTACATTAATTGTTAGTATATTCACCACAAAAAATAAATTACAAGTGAATATTGCATAAATCTCATAGAAATGAAAGTGAGACTAGAAAATATAATTACAAATATAATATCATTGAAGTAAGCATCAATCAAATCAATAGATTATTTTAATTCACAGTAAATCCACATAAAATTAGTTCAAATAATAAATAAGATAATAAAAATTCACCTCACACATAATCATAGAATGAAATAATTAATGAAATAACAATTTATCCTAATAAATGGAAATTAAGTTAAGAATTCTCTTACAACTTTGTAATTAGTCGAATAGTATGCCCCATAAAAGTAATAATTATAAAATTAAACATTTAATAAAATTAATATAATTATATTTTGGATATAATATATCAAAGGTCATCATATAAACCACACATAATAAATAAGTGGAGAATATGGTATATATCTCACAGAAGAAAAAGTGAGATGAGAAACACTAACCTCACGGTTCCCTTTGGTTTTACGTACTTTAACATCTTTTATAAAACTTTAAAAATGTTATTAATTAATTAAATAAATATATTAATATTTATTATAACTAAACTGATGATTTTATAATATATTATGACCCATTATTTAATAATATTTCATTATTTTCGTGATTTTGGGTTCATTCATTTCATGGTTTCATGATCGGTTCATTTGTGTATAAATATGGATGTTCATTTAAATTAGGATTATAACTAAAGATGTAGAATGAAATATTATTAATTATATTATAGAATTATAAATGTTCCCATATACCATTTTTATTTCTTAGATGATGATGATTCATTTGATAAAAAGTTAATGATAAATGTTTAGTTTAATTTGGCGATTTTTCTAACCATCCTCGACTTGTTACATTTTATTTAATATCATGTCTATGTATAAGTTATAAAAAATATAATAGGTTATAATATAACTATTAAAATATTATTTAACTATAATTATACTTTTATGACCAACCATGAATGAGTTAATGTAAAACAAACAAAATCCTTATTCACGAAGGTGATTAATAGGAATAATTTGGAAAATATTTTAGTTTCTTTGGATAAGAGAATATGATAAATTAAATGGTTATGATTTATTCAATTAGAAACATAAAAATATAGTATATAAATGATTCTATAGTTATAATTCTATGATTTATGAAGGAGGTGATAATAAAGTAGAAGAATAAAATAAAATAAGAGAGGTGTTTTGAGAGAATTACCTCTTGAATGTCACCTCATTGAAGGACCCCTTGAGGATCTTTGTATGGTATTTTGGAAAGACCAGAAGAACTTTTATTTTTTTAGATTGAGGAGTAGAGTTTTTTTTAGATATTTTAGAAGATTCAAAGATTTTTTGGATAAATAGTGTGGTGATGGATGGTATTTATTCTTAAGGAGGGGTGGTTTTAAGTGATTAAATAATTATTATTTCATAATTTAATCCAAACACATTGATGGGGAATTAATTTATAATAATTTTATGATAATTAATGTTTTAAATTCTGTTTATGGTCGATAAATATCTCAAATAACCATTAATTTTTATAGTTTATATGTATTTCAAGCCTTTACCTTTTAACTTTAACTTGTTTCATTATTTTACCTATACCGCAGCAGATCTCTCTTTTTACCATGATTAATTTTTTATTCTGAAAAATAAAAATTAAATAAATATCTAATTATTAACTTATGATTCTAAATATTAAATCAATTTTACCAAATTCAATACACATAATTGTAAAAATTAGATTTAAAATTAATCTCACCGACGCCACTGAAAAGCAGGTTTTTAAAGTGAAAAAGTTCAAATGTTTGAAATGTTTTTATATACAATTTCAATGTAAAATTTATTTAAAGGACATATAGTGGATTTATTGATGTATAAATGAAATAATTATAATTTAAAACTAATTTAAAATATAATTTGTTATTATTAATTATTTATATGAAAAGTGAGTTTTCAATTAAAATGCAGTATTTTTCATTATTCATCAAAAAATGAAACTTACAAGAAATATACCAAAAAACACCCTAATATAATTTTTACAAACATATTTCAAAAATGAAGTTTATTTTTTCAAATAAAATCTATAAAAGTTTCAAATTTTAGTTTTAAAACAGGTGTGGCACAAAAAAGTGACAAAATTACCCTTAAGAAAAAAATATAGCTTTTTATGCTTAAAATTGGATTTATTATGAACATTACCATATGAAAATTATTGGATGAATTTAAAAACATTTTATTGGATATAAAATATATGAATTTAATTAATATATTTTACTATTAGTGATTAGTTTAATATATTATGATAAAATTCCACTGTGGGCATAAAAATAGTTTTTTGTATAAAAACTTTCTTTAAGTTCAATTGGATTTTATTTTCATTTATAACTAATTTTTAACCAATGAATTAATTTTACAAACATGTTTAAATAATATTTTAACAATTTAGATGATAACATTTATTCCCACCATTCAAAAAACTTGGTGATAACAATCGCAATTAAATAATAATATTTTTGGTGTTCATTTAAGCTTAGTGTTTTGTGCAAAGTAAGCTATCGAATAGATTTATCTAAAAAAATAGAGATACCATAAAATCTTGGGGTGTTTCACCCCTGAAGTTCGATAGTCTATAAAAAATTATCTCCCATTGATTCCAAGTGGTGTAAAGTGATTAGTACTATCTTTCGAAAGACTTCATCGGACTTCTAACATAGATCTTAATGCCACCTCAATAATTGAACACACTTCCAAAAACCGGTTCGTGGAAGTATTTTTTTTAAACATGATCTCTCTAGTACTTCCACAATCTTACCACTAATATTATTTTAAAACTTAGTAAAAATAGCACCAGGAACCACAAAATTATTTTGAAACCAGGGATCTGAAAGTACTTGTTGTTGAAATATTCCAAACTACAAGTATCTAGAACCAAAGTGTCCCATGATCCTATCATGGTATAGAATCAAATAAAAATAATTATCTAGTATTATAACACCATAAGTTTCTTCTAAACCTTATATACGTAGCAGGCTCATTGAATGGTCATAAATTCCACACCACACTCATCCGAGTTTAGAATATGAAACTTGGAAGACACTACACCCTAATCAACAAATTGATCTATTATC
Source organism: Viscum album (assembly GCA_963277665.1). Lineage (NCBI taxonomy): Eukaryota > Viridiplantae > Streptophyta > Magnoliopsida > Santalales > Viscaceae > Viscum > Viscum album. The sequence continues at coordinate 1,123,844,520 of OY728120.1, forward strand.
TACTTGTTCTATTCACTTGGAATTATCCAAAAAATATATTTCAACAAAGATTATGAATAGAAGAAAATAAAGTGCATGAACAAAGAAAACAAAAACATGACCCATAAGAATAATGTGGTTCTCATTTATTCCTGATCCATATGAGAACACATTGTAAATTTCATAAAGGTACATTTGAGTTAAAATGGAATATGTGTTCTGCCACCCAACACATATACCAATTAAAGACGAAATATAAATACCTCCAGTGACCTCCTTTCTTCCACAAGTGCTCCCTAGGTAAGTCCCTCTATAGGGATGAATGTTATCCTTCCCTCTTATAAATCAACTTGCACTCGGTCTCATTATACCAAAAAAGTGAACCTACACCCTATATTTATAGAGGCGCTCCATAGATTCCAAAAGTTTCCATAAGTTGTACCACCAACTGAACTTCATTGACATCACTCCATTTGATCAAAGTGAACAACTAGGCATTGTCACCTCGATTGGTCCTTCAAATGAGTAGTACAAGATTTGAAATATCCATCACCATTCCTAAATTCATGTTCCCACTTCTTGTACTAAATCCTTTAGCTTCAACGCTCCATTATAGTGTCTAAATCAGCCCCAGTTTCCAAGGTTAATCTTATAAATACCTTCATATTAATCTTGCACAACCTTTAAAACACCAAGTCTACTCTTATGTAAGAGTGGTTTAATCTTTTATATCCCCCATTACTAGAATAAGTTTCCTGCTGATTACCTCCACTTCCTTTAAAAATTATATGCCATATCCAAAACATTATCACATATCACACCCTTTAAAAATATGGATACTTCTTACACTATTATTGGACTATATATAGACTTTCCTTTAGAGAAGTTGAACTACTCTTCATCTGGGTTCCACAAGTATCCTTTCATAAATACATGTTCCAAAAAAATATTGGCCTTGTTTTATATTTTTCGTTCAGTAGAAACTTCCAGTGGTGGGATTGGGTCTTTTTATTTCACCGGTTCTAAATATTGTAAGCTGTATGGGACATTTGGGTTTCAAATTCATGTAGTAGGTAAAATTTTCCTAATAATATATGAGTGATTAAATATGTCATTTTCTATTTTTTAATATGACTATTATATTATACCACATGAAAATATATATATCTAAATATTACTTTATATTTTCATAAATATTAATACCATTTTCATTTTTAACAGGCTATGTGCACGGGTGTTTATGAATGCATGGGATGATACATGATTATATATGAAGGTGATGTAAAATAAATCGTTAATCACATATGATGAGAATAAGATATATTATTATTAATGATTTTTTTATATAATATAAAATGATATGGTGATATCATTTTATAGTTCCTTTTCATGGAAATCCTTGCATGGATTGGAAGGTGATATCATCTCATTGCCTAAAAACATAAAATGTTAACATTCTCATTATTTTCCATTGGCTATCATTAAATGCAAATGGTTTCATAAAAATAAATTAATGTATTTGGAAAGACCAAAGGTTTAATTTTATGTATCTACGTGCATTAAATCATAAATATGATTTAATTCTCAATCAAGGAGTTTCTTTGAGGTCCTTATATATAGTATAAGTACCCATTTATGGGGTATCATTATTACATGAAACCACTATGGATTCTCCAAATTCTATAAATATCTTTTTTATCAGATCATAATATCTTGAGCCACTAAAATTTCAAATCAGGGTAACATTACTACTCATGTGATGAGTGATTCCTTAAAACTCATATCAATACCACATTAGTGGGATGTTATTTGGATACCTATTATGAAATCTTAAATAACAGAAAATGATGAATATGGTTTCAAAAGTGTTATAGTAAAATTTATATGCATGGTACACCAATTTATAGTTTTAATTATTTAATTTATCAAGCATGGTGTTCCTAGATTTGGGTTTTTTATTTATTTTTTACCCTATATAAGTGTTTTATGGTCCTATAAAACCTAGAAGTGGTACCATATATTTACATTGAAATCATTTTTTTAATGAAAAACTATGGCCAATATTAGGTTAAGTGATAATTTAATCTCGATTGAGATCTTGATGTTAAGTTAAATGATAACATAATGTTAATTTTCTCTACTTGACATTACATTAAAGTATAACATAATGAGTGTTTCTTAGCCATTGGGTAGGACTGGTGTGTATCAAAGAGTACGACACATCAAATCATGAGTTATTGTTCTATATCATAAGCTACAATATATGTTATGTGATAGGATATTACTGAAATCTAGGATGCATGAAAATTGAGAATCATGTCATAATATGGATATAGTGTATATCGTCAAATATGATGGGTGCATTATAATAGAACTTATAATAAGTGACACATAAGTGCCAATCTATAATATGTAGGGGTTAATTTTTGATATTTAAGGTCACTCTTTGATATTTAAAGAATAAACCATTAGAATCATGAATACGTAATAGACATTCCTTTTTTATAGTAGTAAATATCAGGCTACATAAGGGTGTAGATACGTAAGGTTTACACCCTTGAACCCTAAATAAATAATAGTATTACCTTTACCATATAAGTGAAATCCTTGATATTTAAGCATCAACTTACACGAACCACTTATCATAAGTGTTCATAGGGTTATCAGTCGTAAAATATTATTGACAGGGCTTAAATGGTTTAAATGTTGGTGCCCAATAAATCGTATTGTGTGATTCACTGTATATCATTAAATATGATTTGAGAAAAAAAAATGTTTTTCTTATAAATGAATTATGAATTGAATATTATGATTTTTCAATTATTTATAAATTATAATAAAATGTATTTTGATAAATTTATTGATTTAAAAAACAATATAAATTAATTAATTATAAAGTGCTTGTAATTAATTAATTAATTAAATATCTCTGAGACATTTATTAATATGTATTCAATAATAATAAATATTAATATTAAAATAAAATTTAAATTATATCTTTTTGTCTTTATAATTTAGATATAAAATGTTTATATATAAATTAAAATGGTAATTTATAAAGTATTTAGAAATTAAAAAAACAAGGAAAAATATAAGAGTTTTTATTTATGTTATGAATTGTTCATAATATAAAATTTGAATTGTTCAAAATCAAGGAATTATTTGAATAAATTATTTAAACCAGATCACAAATATTTTTTATGATTGATCTTATTAAGGTTTTAATAATGATAAGTATGTTATATTCAAGTTAAGTAGATATTATACATAATAAAAATTGGATACAAAATATTTATATTTCATTTAATATTGTATGTTTATAGTAAATTCCATATAATGAATAATATGAATGATTTTATATTAATAAATGAATATAAATTTTTTATATTCAAAATTATAGAATGCCTATAATGTTAGATAAATTATAAAGTGTTTCTAACTTTATTTATTAACTGTTTATAAAAGTTTATCGCATGTTTAAATATGTGAATTATTTATTTATTAAAAAATTATTTCTTTTTTTTATTATTTAGGAATATAATTGTGTATATTATGAATATGTGTATGATTTAGTTTAATGTTGCTAAAATTCTTCTATATATAATCATACATGAATCAAAGGAGTTAAATTCTAGGTATGAAAATGGATTTAGCATTTTCCAACCTTGAATTTGACTTATATGGAGCTATAATCTTAAATTAAGTAGTATATTGTGATTTATACAAATTAGGTGTTAGAATTAAGATGTAATTGATGTCTCTTGTGATTAAAGTATCCTCAATTAGAGGAACTTTAGGTTGGGCTGCTCATAGTCCTGGAGGCTTATGCCTTATCTAAAAAATTGAGGGTTGATTATATATAGATCCAAGCTTACTCATGTGGGGATTGTTTATTTCATATTAGTCTAAAACTTTATACAAAATGTTTTCATGTACCATATTCATAGGATGAATTTGGATATATATAAATATAGTTAACTTGTAATTTGGGTTAGTAAATCAAGTGATGGGTTGTCTAAAGAGTAACATATCAATATGATTTGATCATGTTGATTTAGTTGCAGGAATAGGATTGAAAAAATAATTATTTAAAACATGTATTCATATAAAGGCAATACATTAGATAAGATGGTGAGATTTGATCCCCTTAAAATATGAAGTGTTATATTCCTTACAAAGTGCAATTTTCAAGAACTTGATCATCCAACTGGGTAGTTCATGTCATAACTAAGTTCCCCTTGATTATCTTGTGTAATAAAAGCATTCAATGGGTGACCCTAATAAGATTATATAAGTGTTTATTTCATTAAATTTAGGTTAATATTATCTTGTACGACCAAATAGGATTAGGTTACTAGAGTCATAGAGTTTAGTTTATCCATATTATGTATTGAGAAAAGCATTATCTGTTCAAAAATCTAAGAGATATATATTATATTATTGGGATGTTACTCTATCAAAATAACAAATTCATGACAGAAATGTCATAGAAAACTCATTTATTAGTAAAATATGGATCTTTCCCCACTAATGGATATGGTGATGTTAAAATGAAGTCATCATTTTAGTGGGAGTTCATTTAATTAATATCCTTACTTAATATTTTTAAAACATTAAACTCATCAGATGAATGCTTCTATTATAGATAAATGACAGCAGCATCATCATCTGACTTAACTTTCAAATTAATCCTTGAAAAAAAAAATTATTATAAGTAACTTATAAGGACGGTAACTTAAGAAAATTAATTAAATAAATATAAATAATATTTATTATAGAAACACTTTTTTGAACTATTGAAGTTATTTGAAGAGTGAATCTCGATGGGTATGTGAATTATATAATGATTCAGTTAATATTTCAAATGTATTAGATATAATTTTACCTAATAAATTTTAGTCTTCACTTATATACTCAATATGATTGAGTAGGCTAATATCTATGTGATACTGAAGATGTACTCTAAGTCTTGTTTAGGTTTTATAATTCTTTTTCCCATTTATGGTAATGTTATGACAATTTAAACTATATAAATAATATTTTTCCCTGATTTCTTATATCTTTGAGAAAAGATGAGTTCGACATGTGATATCTAGGTTTAGGTGTTGTGTTAACAACAGAAGTGGGTAAAATTTTTATTCAAAAGAAGAAAATTTAATTGAAAGGTCTAAAAATAATAATTAAATTACCTATTAAATTCCATTGAAACATAAAGGTGGTATAAATAAGGTGTCTTAATGATTATATAGGATGGGATTATTAATATTCCTGAAGGGTTTTTTGAAATTATATACAATATTCATGTTGGGTCACAATGTTATAGAAATTAATTATTTTATTATGAAGGGTATATAATTCTAAATGTATACGTCACAAATGTTATAAATATGTAAGAGTAAAAAATAAAGTAAAGAATAGATATAGATTTCATTTTATTTAAATTATAAAGAAAAGAATTTCTAAATCATGGAATTAAATACAGGGGAATTTATCAAGATCAGATGGATCTATGTAAAGGATTTTTATAATTATTTTATTTCTATTATATGATATGAGATATTTTTTGTTAACAAGGATTTTTTTATAAACAATATGAGATAATATATTCTACAAACATGTTTTGTGATTTAAAGGATTTTATAACAAGTTTTGGGAAGAAGATAAAGATAAAAATATTTTATCCAATATAAAAGTGTTTATACAGATGTTTGTTAAAATATGAGGAATTGAGATTATAGTGCCATTATTGGTATATTTTAAATAATAATATTCATTTCAATAAAATTAAATAAACATATATAATTTCATATTTGATATGGAAATAATAGTTTGTTTGTTAATTATTCCCACTTAATAATATAAGAGTTAGTTCCTAAACACAAAATGAGTTTTTGAATATTATAATGATATTCTAAATATGTTTTAGGGTCTAAGATGCAATTAGGAGTATATTTGGATCTAAATATGTTAATAATTTAATAAAAGTTCATGCTAGTGAAAATTCAAAGTTTGTTTCACTCAATATCCAAAAAAATATGAGGGTGTGGTGATAAAGATAAATTAAAAGAGTTACATTTAGTTACTATTAAAAATTGAATTCTACTTTATATCCTAAAAAATTTTAGAATGTGTTAGTAAAGTAATAATAAAAATAGTTTCATTAGTTACAAATATAATTCAAGGAAAAATATTTATGAAAATGGTTCCATGAATAATGGTGATGTACTTTGTAAGTGTTCCAAGTAGACAAAAAAGTTTATAACATCACAACATTTTTTATTATCAAGAGAAGTGGTTTGAATATGTTCATGAAGTTGAACATTAGGAATTTGATTCATAATCATCACCATTATTTCAAGTAACTTACTTCATATATGTTAATTGATAAATAATTTAGTGGGAGGGTTTTATCATGTGTTAATGCAAAACCCCCATGTCACTATTGTATAAAATATTGTATAGTTGTGATTTATTTTAAATGTTTAAGGGTTTTTGAATTTGGAATTTGAAAATTTTGATATTTTTATTTTTTTAACAATTATTGAGTGGATACCACATGAATTTTAGTAACTATATATCCCAATTTATATATAAGGATTTGTTTTAGTGAATGATGCATTGTTAAAACTTAGTTTGTATTAACAATGCGTAAAACCCTCTTTGGGAAAAACTATATGAATGACCTTTAAATAAAAGGTACTATCTAAATTATTTATACATATGATTTTCTATATTCATTTTGGGAACACATATTTTTCATATTCATGGGTAACCATGTGAGTTACTCTTACATATGCGTAGTTTCTAGGGTGAAAGTCTTACACATAGCTTAAACTAAATTGTACAGGTTTTAGGAGTAACGGTATGAGTAACTATTACATATCTGTGAGTTCCATTAGTAGCTAGCATGTGGTTTTCAGGTTTTTCGGAGAACCATGTAGGCTAAACATATTTAGAGTGTATATTTATTCCATTGGAGTTTGAATTGTTTGTGAATAGTTTATTAAACCATGTGTTTGAACTATGACAGTTACCCATAATGGAAATTTTTTGAAATTAATCATATACTCATGTTTGATATATACCCATTTTTCACCTCTATTCCTCATTTCGTGCATTTGAATACGATATAGAGCTCAATGAGTTTTATATCCATATTCCTCCTTGCTTAAATACCATTATTCAAGAGATATCAAGTGGATTTATAAGGTAAGTCTACTCTTTTCTCTTCCATCTTACATTCCTACATGGTTTCTTATTATCTCGTAAACCCTATACACTATGGTGGTTGAATATAGGGTTTTAGGTGGTCTAATCTTAGATATTTGGATGTATATGTCATATATAAGATTTATTTCTCTTTGTCTTTAATTTCACTACAATGTATTATTTTATTTCAGTGATTTAGGTAAGTTTTTTTGTGAAATATTTTAATTTGACATATCATGTGGTACTTATATTTTTCTAAATCTATTTTATCTCAAGTTATTACTATATGTAGAACTTGTGATGGGTATGAAAAATATTTTCAATGATTTCTACACTTTCCATAAAGGGTCTTACATGGATTTCTAGTTCATTATTTATAAAACAAAGTTCTTATATGCAATGTATCCATATCAACGATTGAGAGGATCTTTTAAATATGATTTTAATATAAAGTATGTGTTTTGACTATATTTTTATTTTAAAGGTGGAATATTTATAATCCAAATATTTTTTAAGGGTTTCTTCCTTATTTTTGGATTTTTTAAGGATGTTTAGTGACTTGGTTTCCCAAGTTGACTCAAAGAACCAATTTACATTTGAAAAAGGTATCCTTGATTCATATAACAAGGATTTTTTATAAGTTGGATTACCAAATTTGTTTTAAAGGATTATTTATAACATTATAAAGTAATTAGGTTTTCTTAATGATTATGACACCCTTTTTTGATCCCCATTGATTTGTGTATTATAAAAAAAATCTTTTTTTAGGATGAATTGAATTATTATTTGATTCTTGTATGAATATGAAAGGATATTGTTCTTGAGAGGGTAAGAGAAGAGAGATGAGGTTTGTTTATTATGATTTGCGGATGAAATATGTGTTGATCATATCATTATTTATTGTTCAGCTATTCTTTGGTCATATCAAGGGAACCCTGGAATGATAAGTGTGAGGTCTCTATTTATAATGTACTATATTAGATTAAAGTATTCACTAGTGACCCCTAGTGTATGCCAAACCATGTCTTGGACAGTTCCCCCAATGATTCTTGTGAGAGTCAGTTAGGTGGTTATTTATTTAGGAATACAACATAGGCCACCATTTGGTTCCACTTGAGTATTCTTTAGGATCATCATTGTTTGTATAAAAGGGATTTTACATTATTATTTTATATCGTTGATGATATTTTCATGGGTACCCCCATTTCACAATTTGTTTGTAACCCCTGGATTTAGATGCTTTTTTTCACCATTAAATTATTTTTGTTTATTTATATTATATCTATTTGGTATGATGGTTACCTCTAGATATTATAATTACCTTTATTTTTTGTGTAGTTTGTGTTTCAACTTGCTTTCCAAAGGAACATTTTCTGGAAATGTTTTGAAAGAAGAAAAGTCATATTTTTTCAGAACATTGAAGTTCTCTTCCAATATTTTAAATTTTTTATTTTTAAAGTGATGGTTCCTCTTTAAATTATAATAGAAAATTTTAAAAGAACTATTTCAAAATAAATAGTAATTTTTATTCTATCTTCATAACTATAAAATCATTGTTTTATGACCAAAAATACTAGGATTTCAAAAGAGGTTTCAACTAATGTATTTATAAAAGGGTAAATATTTTCTCCTAGGGATCAAAGTATGATATTTTTTTATTATCGTTACTTAATGTATAAAAAACCTACTTTCTAAATTATATTTAAACTAGAATTTATAAAATGTTTTATAAAATTAATTTTATAGACACTTTGGTGATATTCTACTAGGAATGTTTAGCTTGTACCCAGCATACACACTTGCATGAGTATGTAACTCTAATGCTTTAATAGAAGTGCCCAAGTTATGATATTTTGTGGATATTATTTTTGTTGGATTATTGATGGGTGTTATTATATGTTTTGGTGATATTGGTTCATGTAGAGATTATTTTGTCGTGGTTCAAGTATATTGTTCATTTTGGGATAGTTTATATCATCCATTCTTATAGTTGTATTTATATTTGAGTCTCTTATATTTTGTTTTATGTAATGTATTTTTATTTTGGTTTGTTTTGTATTAGTTATAATTATTTATTTTTTTTACATAGTATATTAAGAAGTGGGATGTATTGATTATATTTATTATTCCATGTTTGGTTTGGTTATTTATTTGTAACTATTTATCTTATATGTATGGAAGTCGAATTCATGGATACAGCATTCCAGATTCTTAGTAAATCTTCTAATACTTGACTATTATTATTAAATAGAGAAAATATGTCCATATAGTATTATTTTCATTCCTTGTCACAAGTTTCTATCCTGGGGTGATCAAGAACACACCCTGGTACTTTTCACGGGGTGATTCAGGTGGCTTTGTAGGTTGACCTAGGTGGGTTATTTAAAAAAATTGTATCAAAGGATCATTTTATTATTTGGGTGAGTCATGGTAGTATGTATATAGGATCATCAAGACTCAAAAGTTAGGTCATGGATTTTTGGTTGATCACTATAATTTGTGATGAAATTTAGGTTTCCATGGGTAGTTGTGTTTCAAGTCTTGAATTTGGATTCCATTTTTATTATTTTGTTGTATTTTCATCTAGATAGACAGTGTTTTCATTCACATTAGTGTTTTATAAGATATTTTAGAGTTTTCCCTTGTTTTTCTTCATTAAAATAGTAGAAGATATCGAGGTGAAAAATTTTCCCACACAATCTAACAAACTGTGTGTAGCCCATGAATATGGTTCTAAAAACATTAGAGAGGTTGTTACATGTTCAACCAAACTCTATAGCCAAACTATTCACAATTCCTTATCCCTATTTAATTTTTTATTTATCCTTATTTAACTTATAAATTTAATCTAATGATGATTATCATTTATGTAAGGTTAATTAATATGAGTTTTTATAGTAATTTAATGTTATTGGGTTGAGTATGATTGATATTTCATATCACCATTACTTGGTTTTATGTTCTAAAAGTTAGTATAATGTGAAAAGGTAAAAGTTTTAAAAGGTTTTGTTTTTATAGAAATTTTTTTATGTTTCCATTATAATATAATTTTGAATCTCGTTTAGTGTTTTTAAAATTGGTTAGTTTTTTGTTCAAATTTTGGAATTATTTTGAAATAAAATAGGCTTTTATAAAAATGTTTTGACTTCCATTTTAGGTAAATTATAATTTAAACTTGTGGTATATTTTTAAAATGGATCTTCTAATGTTTTACAAATGATGTGTAATTTATTCAAAGTGTGTATACTTTTGTAAAATCTATTTTAAGACTCTTCACTAATTTCTTTTAATTTAAAAGAAATAAATTTTGTATAGCATGTAATTAAAATTATTTTTTTTTTTGGTGATTTTTTCTATTAGTTTTTAATCCTTAGTTTACATTGGGGTTATTTGATTTGATTTTATAATCATGAATTAATTGACTTCATATCTTGTATTATTTACAATAAACCTCCTATAAAGTTCTTGATTGAACATAGAAAACCTCTCTTAAGGGATGATCCTTAGGATGAATCCTCTTTTAACTTAGGAATGATCTTGATAGTTTTTAGCTCAACCTAGAATTAGAACCAAACTGTAGATCCTAGTTTTTCTCAACCCTTGGACTCCATACAAGACTTTTTTAATCAGTTATCATCTCCCTTCCACAGTGAACATGTTCTTCTTTAAGTGATAGAGTGTTTATAGATGATTGAGGGAATCATTAATTAATTGGATAATCATGAAGCCTTGAGGGTTAAATATGATGTAATCTTGTTTTACGGATAGAGATTATTGTAGTTGGAAATTATTTTACCTTATCAGTTACAAAAACATTTTTCTTGGGAATTCTTTAAGAACATGTTTTGTCAGAAATATTATTCTAAGGATGTGAATGTGGAGAAATCCATTGAATTCAATATTTTTCATCATGGTGAGTTAAAGGTGAACTATATCAATAATTTTTCAGGTTTAGTATTATATTCATCAAATATATTTTCTAATGAAATTATAAAATCTCAACTCTTTGAAATACTTATTCTCCCATAACATAGATAAGTTTTATTGGAATCTATTTATACATCATAAAATGAAGTGATCTTCCACAACATGACCTATAAAACCCATTAATCTAGGATCTAAACTATACCATTATAAGACCCAAAGGGTGATCCCATTATCCAAGACCTAGAAACTAGAACCCAAAAATCCAACAAAAACTAGAGTGGATGATTTTCCAAACCTGAAATAACTAACATGGAATACAGGTAGATAAATATAATAAGAAAGGTAATATCTCGTAACTAAAAATCAATATTAGTAGCAATACAACTGGGGAAACAAGCAAAAAAAGGGGCATGTCTAAGAAAAATCCAAATTCAACCCAAATAATCGATAGTTACTTGATTTGGTAGATGGGAAAAATACCACCATCTCACCAATAGATACCCATTCCCAAATAAAATGAAATCCTACTACCTCATCGTGGTTCCTTTCCCTTTCCAACATTAGAAAAAACAAGTTATATACACCCTATGGGACTTGTAGGGTGTGAGAAGAACAAGTCCAGTAGGATCTCAACCAAGTGTTCCTAGAAAGTATATAATAAATAATCCCATTATAATCGTTATATGAAAAATAGGGAATGATAAAAAAATCCTCATTTATAAAAAAATCATGGTAAAAAAACTACACCCTTTTACATTTCTAAAGATGATACCATATAATATAGGTCAAAGTGCAATTTCAAATAAACCATTTATTAGAGCATGCATCATTTATCCATATCCAAACTAAATCTAAAAAATAAAATAATAATAGATATCACCCTAATGATAACATTGTTCGAGGATAGATAGGTCTCTCAAATCTCAGTAATCAAGTCAATACTTTGTGAACAAAATAATCCCTAGAACAACATGACCAAGGTAAAAAAGTAATTCCCCATGGATAAACCCCATATGCTATCAAAGAATCAAGTCCCTAGAACAATAGGGATTACGGCTTGATGAACACCCTATGAGTGAACCCCCTATGCAAATAAAGATAAGTACTAATACTAAAAAACCCTACTAGGTAAATAAGGCTCACATTTACTATGTATGTCAAAACATTTCAACATGATCATAGAATTCCACAAAATATTTCCAAAAAAACTATTTTTCCATTAAAATAATTCTTTAAAGACTAATTACATAAAAAATTTCATTGTTATTTGAAAACCTATTTATTTTACCAAATCAAAGGGAAAACATAATTTATCAAAAACCATTTATATATTCATAACAAGGATCATTCCAATCATCATTTACAAAACAAGTCAAAAGCACAGAGCATCTATGGTTTGCCAAAAAAATAATAAGGACAGAACCACTTACCTCACACTTTTGTTCTCATGAAAAAAAATGGGATCCATGAAATGGAAGGAAAGAGAACACACAATAAATAAATTGGAGGCCCTATACACAAAATCTCATATATTATAATCAATGTTTAATAAGAGTATGGTTGGTGGAGAAGATATATGAACAAATATCTTGTAAAAAATTAGACCTTCATCCAACCAAAAAAAAGATCCAACATCTAGGAACAAAATGAATGATAAATATATGATAGAAAAGAGATTAATCATCACATTATTGATAAATCATATCAACAGAACATAGATATATTTTCAATCCCAAAGATGGATAAGGATCCAAATAAATATGATCCAACATACGAATCTAATGACAATAGATTGATCTAGGATCAAAATGATAAATAGAGAAGTTCTAAGGAGACAAGAACACCAAATGGAATACTATATAATATTTATAGTAGAATTAGGTTTATAAAATAGATTTTAAATAGTTAAAATAAGGTTTTATTGGATTAAAAAACCTAAATCACCCTAACTTAGAGGCCTCATCACAATGCCACCAGCGAGTTGGTGTCCACTGTAGAGGTACAGTGGCTACTGCCCGACCTTCCAGCTAGCCAATGGATATAGGTAGAATTCCTATATACTAGATACCCCATTGGATGTATGGTAACCCCTATAGAGAGATGTTATTCTTTCCATAGTCGTGGATTAGATGGTGTCTTCCCACCAGCTGGTCGGTGGAGTTCTTTAGCCACCATTTAGGACATTCCACTTTGAAACTCCACTTAGTCACCTCCACCAACTCTCTAACCCAAAATATAACCTCTTTAACTTAAAATATTATAACACCTTTACTGATATATTACAATTATCCCCACCATAGGACTTTATGTCCCCAAAATGTCATGCAGAAGAAGGATGATCTAAAAATAGACAAGGCCATTTCTCACTCACTGATGTTTCATGCTCCCAAGTCTCAAGACAATATTATATGTGATCCTATAAAACATATACTAATGTAATAGACTTGCTAAATATAAATTTCATCTAAGATTTAATGACTGGAACTGGCTACTCTACAACTAATATTTCTAGCTCCAACTCAACTTCATCCTAATTCAGAATATGGGAAGGATCATGATGCAACATATTAAGCTGAGATATATGGAAAAAATCATTAATAACCATAAACTAATCTAGTAACACCAACTAATAAGATACATATCCAATTCACTTAGTGATATGTAATAGTGAAATATAACTCAGAGAAAAACTTCCATGTATCCATAGCTGACGGTGACCCAACTGAGGGTAAACTTTCAAGGAGACCCAATCACCAAAAGAAAACTCCAATAGAAAACATCAACAATCATCATAATATTTCTACAGACTATGAGATATAACCAATATTAAACATATATCCTAAATTCTCACAAAAATATCTCGAAGGATACTTAATCCCACAAGAGAGTCATCACCCACCTCTAACCCACAAAGATGTGACTTATATGGTCGATCATAAAATACCTCAAAAGGATCCATCCTAATATAAAATTTGAAACTATTATTATAAAGAAAATAAAATAGTCAAAGATGGATATCCCATGATCCTATAAAATACAAGACACTAGAATAGATCATATACTATAAAATATTAATAACACTATCCTTCTATAAATCCATCTATGGATGATAAGTTATACTCAGCATGAACTAAGTCACCATCACCTCTTGGAGACATTTTCTAAATCAGGATGTAAACTAGGGATCTTTTTTGAATACAATGGTAGAGGTAACCCCATGAAACCTCAAAATTTATTATACATATAGCTTATCCAAATATTCAACCTGGGTGGTGTCCCTAATTAGAAAGAAATTGGTTGATTTCATCAATCGATCAATCACCACCCATATAGAATTATTTCCCTAGGGAGTTTATGGTAATCAAACAATGAATTCCATGGATAAATTATTCAATTTCTATACTGAAAGTGGAATGGATTAAAGAAAATAAAAAGGATTTATATTCTCTTTCTTGATCTATTGGTAGTTTTAGTAGTATGACAAAAAATTATAAATGCTTTTCTCCATACTCAACCACCAAAAACATTGTCTGATGCCATAATACATATTCATAGTTTTGGGATGAATGGACTAGGAATGACTATTATTATTTTATTCCTTTAAGGTCAATATGGTAAAATATATAACTTAACCACTTGTTATTAAAATATAGTGTGAGCTTATCCCTAAAAAATAGTGTCACTAACACTTGAGAAAATGTAAAATAGAAGTGAGTTCCAAGTCATGAGTGGGATAGTTCACCTCATGTGGATGAATCTACTGATAATCGTATGACACCATATGATCATCCTAGATAATCACATATCCCATTACAACACTAGAATCATCACAATAAACCAAAAAAACAATATTAGGTGCTAGAAAGATCAGAATAGAACTTGATGTGAGAAAACATTTTAACTCATAAAAAGAGGCTAGACAATTATAATCCCATGATAATTTCACCCCTTTCTTGGTAATAGTAATCAAAATTGATTATATCTTTGATAAGTATTTTTAGAAAAATCGATGATACCCATATAGTCCTATAAATATTTATATCATGAAGAAATTATATGGTTCTTCCCATGAAATTACAACCTAAATCTTTCCATGATCAAATGAAAGTCCATGTTCCAAAATCACAATCCCTAAGAAATTTACTTATCAGATCTATAAATTTTAATTTGGTAACTTTTCATAAAGGTTATGATTCCTCAACATGACCAGAATTGAACTTATTTGGTACTCATGATCATATTCATTTCTTTCATTCATCCGGATATCATCCATGGATACCACAAAAAAAGTTATTGATATACTGGTGGAATATCCTGTTCATCAAATACATAAACACTATATGAGAATTAGTTAGTAAAAATGACATTACAAGATATTCATAGTGTCAAAACCTTTTCATGAGAGTTTACTTTGAGATATCTAATTCCCTAAGCCTATGTTGAAGATAGCCCGAAAAAAGATCAATTCAAAATCCACTTTACCCCCTTTAACTGATCGAATAGTTCATCCACATGGGAAAAGGATACTTATTCTTAGCTATTACCTGATTTAGTATTTTATAATCTATGTATAGATGAATGGAATCATCAAACTTATTGGAAAAGAGCATAGGGGACTCTCACATCAAAATACAGGGAAAAACTAATCCCTTCTCTAAAAGGTCAAACTGGATATTATTTAGTTTTAACTCAATAGGTATCACGTGATAAGTAGGTATAGAAACTGTCTGCAAACCAGACACTAGATAAATGGGGAAATCCTCATCCCTTTATAGATGGCGATCACAAATGTCATCTGGAAAGACCACAAGAAAATCCTGAACAACCATGGGAAGATTATCATGAAATGATATATTCTCAAAATCAACCTCATTTGTAGATAACGTATTCCTAATCTCCAAGATAGAAGGTCATGTGTGAATATACCTAAAATACCACTCTCCTATAAATACCTAGGATCTCCCGTCACCTATAAAGAATGAAAAACACCAAAGATAACAATCAACCTTGGCTCAGTGAGCAATCATCCAATCCAAATTGAATATATGATCAAAAATATATAGATCAAGAATAAGAAACTCCAAAAATGACTCAATATCAGTTATCAAAATATAACACAAAGGCAAATGAAACCCCTACACCTTCCCCTTTCCAAGATGAATCCCTAGCTCCATAAAATAGGACATGATATCCATCAGAGGTTTCAAAACATACATAAAATGGTAAGATAAAAAAGTGTATGAGGAAATGGTATCATATAAAGTAATTTATATAGAATATTCAAAAAAATAGTAAATCTCATTGTTGCTAGACCCACATCAACTTCTACTAGTATATCCTCCACTACACAAAATTTTGAAGGATTTTGGCTTGATCCTTGTTGACTTGGAAGCTTCTAACTATAGCATAGTACCCATTGGGTCTGAGAATCGAAAACTATATCAATTCATAGATAGAGCCTAGATTAATATATATATATATATATATTAAATTGACAACCACATACATTGTCAGTATTTATAGGGGTGGGTAAATATAGTTGTGTGTTCCCTATCTTTAAACACTAGTAGTAGATCAAGAGTACATTACTAGCTACTTTTGATGGGGTCGAAAGATCCTACTATTAAGGGTAACCTCCACCACCTCTACGATTATCATTACACTTCATCTTTTTCCCATGAGTGCCACAAAAATTCCATCAGGTGGAAGGAGAAACACAAACAAGCCTAAATCATCCACCAAATCTATTTTTTCCATCAAAACCCTGTTGACCATCTCATCATAGGTGGTGATCTTTATCATATACACCTATGATCTGATATCATGTCTCAAACATTGTAATTATTTGTGACCCTTTACCTTATCATCAATCACCACCTTATGAGAAAAATAAACCAACTTGTCCAAATATATAGGGTACTTTATCAACAAATGGTTCCTCTTATAAAAGTAAAATAACTCCATACACTTCACCATAATAAAAAATTATGATTAAAACTATTGAAATAAAAGGTTCTTAAAGTATTTCAACTCCAATACCACATGTCTATTAACATGAACCATAGATTCCTACCACCTATTTATAAGACCCTCAAGATTAAATTTTTCACAATTCACCTTGAATAATTCAAGTGTCTCCTGGAATACAAAGATCTCATCAATTTTTTCCATCTGATCCTCTTCTTCCTAAGGTGAATTAATTCCCATAAAATATTAGGGCTTCTAGCATAGAAACTCTTGTATTCAATTATTGTCCCTTCCACCTACCAGTTTCACCTCTTTCGATTGGTTCTGGACTAGAAACACATTCTAATCCATGATATAAAGTTTTTTAATGAAATCCTCGATTAGATTATAATCAATATGAGGATTCCCTTGAGGATAATTTCTCACTAAACCCTACTGAGGAATCCCTAAAAATCCTCACAGAATCATAATTCAACAAACCAAAAATATAAGTATTCTAGAAAACAATGAAAAAATATTTGTTTACATTAAAGAATATAAGTAGAAACTCAGATCTAGATCAAAACCCAATATAAGATTAAAAAAACCCATGGTGTTTTTACTCTTGTTATGAATAGATCTATCAAGGAACTCACTTGAAGAATACCCCTTAAGTCCCAATGATTATATCTCTTATCAACCAACTTACCAAGAATGGAAGACTATAAGAACAACCTCATTTCTAGTACAAAATTATCATGACATGGTCCAAACAAACCATCAAACTAGGCTCCAAATAGACCATAAAAATGCCTGAAGGGTTCGTTTGGTCCCCACAAGTAGATGACTAGCACCCGAACAACCAAAAAACTATAAGGAATAATTTGACCAACCTAAAATAACCAACATAAAATACAAGTATAGAAACATAAAAAATTAAATATACCATAATTGAAAACCAATAGTTTTAGCAACACAACAAATAAAATCTAACAAAATCAAGGTACATGTCCAAAAACAAAAGTAATGGAAACCCAAATAGTCGACAATTAATTTGTGTGATATATGGGAAACATCACACATTTTCACCACTAACTACCCATGCTCAGTTGATATGAAATCATTTTACCTCACTGAATCACCTTTCCATTAGCTTTATAAAAAAATTAAGGTCAAAATACCCCAAAGGGAGTGTGTAGGGTATGAGAAAATAAATCCTTGTTGGATCTCACTTGAGTATTATATAGTAATTCTATGTCAAATAATCTCATTGTGATCATTACATGAAAACAATGGCATGATAAATAGTTTTTGAATTTATAATAAAATCATGGTAAAAAAATTTCTTCATTTTATAGTTTTAAAGATGATTCCATATAACGCATGTTAAAGAACATTTTCAAATTAACCATTTATCAAATCATGCATCATTTATCAATATAAAAAATCCAAACAAAGAAAAAAATATATAGATCACCCCTATGATAACATAGGACCAATCTAGATAAGTCTCTCATACCTTAGTAATAAATTAAATACTTAGTTTATAATAAACAATTCCCTAGAAAATGGGACCTAAGGAACATAGGAACACCCTTATGGAGGAACCCCCTATAGTGTTAGTGAATTAAGTCCCTAAAACAAAAGGGCATAGGGAATAAGGTAACACCCCATGAATAATCAATCTATGAAAACAAGTATGATACCTGATAGAAAAACCACCTCTTGGGTACCCAAGGCTCCCATGAGTTGTGTATGTCAAAAAATTTCAAAGGGTGCACAAATGTTCACAAAAAAATTTCTAGACAACCATTTTTTCATCAAAATCATGCTTTGAAAATCAAATCCATAAACCATTTAATTGTGCTTTAAAAACCTATTTCTTTTACCAATAAAGGTGGAAAACCAACTATTATAAAAAAAACCATTTAAACAAAAATAACGAGGATTATACAAATTATCAGTGAAAAAAAAGTTAAAAAACCAAATCATGTATAGTTCACCAGACAAATACTAGGGATAGAACCACCTACATCATGCTTGGGTTTATACAGAAACAAAAATGAGATCCATGAACCATAATGAATGAAAACACTCCTGAAAGTAATAGGAGGCCCTAGAAACAAATTCCAACATCTTTGAATTGAATTCCTGAAAGCACAAGGTTATTGGAGAATATAGGAGATCACATACCTCATAGAACACAGGATCAGCACCCAACCAAATAGGATCTAACCTCTAGGTAAAAATCACATGATAGATCTATAAGTAACAGGACATGAATCATCACACAATCTATAAATCGAATCAACATAGTATAAATTTTCTACAAACCCAATAGATGAAGTATAAAAAAAGAAAATAAAATCCAACTTACCAAAATAACGGAAACTGATAAATATGGGATCAAAATGCCACACTGATAAGTGTGAAGGATCCAATAACACTAATAGGAAGTGACATACTGAAATAATCCTACCATTATATTAGTTAATTCTTTGGATTTTCAATATTTCTCAATGAATCAATCAATTTTTTTAATGTGTTAATAAATTATGGTAAATTTGAAATAAAGTTTTAAAATGAATTTTGATGATGGTTTTTAGTGATTTATTTTATTTAAGATAATTTTATGGAATTTTGGAATGATAATTTTTTAAGTTTATAATTTTTCAGGTGGCACTGAAAAAGGTGGAAAGACCTCAAGCTAGCCCATCAACCAGTGGAAACCCACCACTTAGCCAGCCCAAAAGGGGTTGGTCATCCAGACCACCATCGAGAGGGCCTTCTCAGGCCAACAGGCTCCATATGGGATCTAACATGTATAAGTCCCATGGGGGTTAAATCTGTGAGCTATATAGTTGGGTTGATTCTTAGATTCACCGGCCCATGGTGGTAAAACCCACGAGGTGATGGAAAGAGGGTATCACTGAGATGGGGTGGTCTGTGGTGGCAGGTAGGGGTCCTCTTACCCCCATCCAACTTCATTGTAGTGATAGATCCATACCATGATATTTAAGCTAGTGGGGGCGTACTCTCTAATCTAATGTGAGATGGGATCAAATGTGGATACTATTCATAATAACGAAAACATCTTTGTTGCACCTCACCTATACTGCCCTTGTACTCGGACACTCGCTACCACCCGAATCTATTATTACCACCTTCATATTCGATGCCACTTTCATCAACAACCTCCAATATAACCACTGTGGCCAATAACCTAGAAACCTATAGCTCATACATCTCTTCATTATAAAGCTCTAGAGCACCACTGATAATCTATGATACACCATACAATCACCATAAATCCCTTTAAAATATGAATGACACACTTGTTTCTACTGAAGTTCCCTCCAGCCACTACGAAGGCTAGAGGGATTAGTGGAGACTGCTATATTATTGTCACCATGCCTTGTTTCCCCAACCCCCATGCTCAGATAACACCATTTTCGTTCCAACGGTAGAACATGCCACCATTGGGACCATGGTATCACATGATTTTGTTGATAAAATTGTAGAATTTGGAGAAATCGTAAACTTTCACTATTGCCATTGGAAAACACCACTATCACGATCTTCCAAGGAGGAAATTGAGGTTGTGGGTAATACCAATGTTTAGATGGCATGAAGAAGAAAGAAAATTATGGGATGAATGAAGAAATGTTTATTTACAGTTTCTTCCGATGGTGGATGTGATCCACCATTTTTTCAGTGGAAAATGATACTAATACCACTATGAAATTACAAATCAGCAGTTAAATTTGAAAGCACCAAGGAGTTTTATATATTCAACGCAAAATATTTTTGAATATATATATTCAACATCTATAAATATTTGGGAATATTTAAATGAGAGATATTAAGAGGGTACCTCCTTTTATAAATACAAGGATGTTATGCCAGAGAAAAGGATCAAAGGATTGGCAGATTAATGTTGTTGGATGATATGTTTTTGCTTCTTTTTATATTTATTCAATAATTTATTTTAATTTAGGTAGCTCAATACGTTTCTTTTAATTAAAATTTTTCATCCTTCTTATTTACTCCACTATCACATTATCTCAATCTTTACTCCTATTTTCTATCATTATACTCTTCTCATCTATTCCCCCCATGACTTTTTTGTGCTTGATAATGAGTGACTTACTCAAGGTTTGGCCTCATGGAAGGATTGGGTGTCCTGAATTCTATTCTTCAAATTTAAAGGTTTTATTTACATTTATGATAATAAAGAGTGAAGTTTAAGAGTACGGTTATTTCCCACAATGGCATGGAACATGAACTCACTTCTATTAATCTATTTAAATATTTTCCCTTCCTTCCTTTGAACACAATCTCTTTATAATATGGAGTTGATAAGTTCAAGGGATGAAATGGAATACGATGGAGTTAGGTCCTAGAAGGTGTCAAAATCTCAATTGAGGTGTGTAATCTAATTTGATTATAGGAGCAGGTGGGATTTAGTTTTCTTTTACATTTAAATATTTCACAATTACAAAATAAAATAATAGTAATTCAAGAGTGAGATTTTGAAATTTCATTATGCGGCTAAATTTATTCCACCAACATGAATAATGTAAGGAACCCAAATCCAAACAATAAAAGTACAAGTTATTTCTTCATATTGTCTTACATTACATGTTAGTATAATTTTTCTCTCTACACTTCATTTAAGTTTTCCATTAATCAAAACCCAAAACCTCATTGTTTTCCTAAAATAATAATAACAAAAAAAATAAGTAGTTCTTGGGTGAATTATACTAAGTAGGTAAAAAATGTGAAGTTATTAAAGTTAGATGACCCTTGTCAGCCTCTATGACACACTAGGAAACATTTATAAATTTTATTTTTCCATGCCCCATAATAGGAGTTACATTTGGAAGCCACTCCACATTCCCTATTTGGATTATGTTTAGAAAAAATGTATTACGGAGTTAAAATATGGTTTCAATGGCTTAAAAAGAATTAAAACCCTTACTTAAGTGGCATATCTCAATGCAATCAACTAGATGGTGGCTACTACAGAGGTGTAGTAGAAACTTCTCAGCCTACCAGCTGAATGGTGAAGTCCCACTAGCTAGACGGTGTCTATATGAAGAATGCTAGTTTCCTGGGTGACCCACTGGCTAGTAGGTGGCCCCCTGTGGCCAAAGATGGATTTATCTAAAGCCATAATCTGGATATTATATTTATATTGTCTGGATGGTGTACTTATGTAGACACCATTTAGGCCATACAACTATGAAACTCCAGTGATCACCTCTTCCTACACTTGATACTATACATTCATTTCAAGAACTGGAATATATGATTCATGAATTCAAAGTTGATTATCAAAAACTGAAGGCCAAGTATGATCTGAAACTGGATATTCCCATTGTTACTAAATACATCCAGAAACTCAAGACCCAACTCAAACACCATCAACATCTCAACCGTTTGAGGTAATAGATCCAAGATGACCAAGATTTGCAAGATTGGATTCATGATGAGGAATACTTACCAACTGAGATACATGTGGTACATCAACAAAATCTGGATAATTTCTGGAATGAGTATGAGGTACAACATGATCTCCCCATTCCTTAAAAAGTAAAATATCCAACCCCACTCTATTTGTATCAAGCCATGGAAGTTGAGTAATCCACACAAATGATGTAATTTGAAGAAAATATAGAGGATCCCAACTACCTACCTACATCAGCTAAGATTAAATTTTAAGTAGCACTTACCACTGAGGAAATGATTGAACTAGAAACAACTCAAGGAGATGATATTAATTTGAATTATTTATTTTTTTATCTTATTAAATATGATTTGATTATAACTCCTAACTTCTTTAAATTTTTAGTTTTGTTCCATCCTTATTATTCATTAGAGGAAGATGAAGCAATAACACATGAACCTATTGAGGAACACAATGAGATCCATAATCTTGATGAAAATTAATTAGAGGAATCTCATGAGGAATTACAAGTAGATAATCTAGAGGAAACCAAGACAATAGATGAACACTTTAAAAGGGATAATTTTTATTTAAATTTAAATTTTTTTAAAGTGAAATTACCTAATAAATTTCACTTTGATTATTCAATCCCTCCTGGACAAATTAATCCATCACAAGATAAATAGGAGGTTTCACAAGTATCAACTAAGAAGGAGGATGATCCATAGTTCATGCTACCCCTATTATAAAATATATACTTAATTTTTAAGGCGTGTTGTTATACTCTATCCATAGGTCATTTCTCCCCATGGAGGAAGAAGTTAAAGGTCAGAAAATCGACATGTGGTGTTTTAAATCCAAGAAGATCCACACACCATAAAATTATGGAAATTACCTGGTACTACCCTTTGGAGGCACTAAAAATCAAGGGGTCACTTAGGGGATTATACCAAGATTTTTCCTTCTAATTTATTTTAGGATTTCAGTTTTAATAGTTTATCATGAGGTCCACTACCACTATTCATTTTAAGATTAAATGACATGATCTTTTTGATTAATTTATTTATTTTCTTTTATAAGTACAAGATGGAGAAAGTTATCCCCCAATAATCCTAGGAGGAAAGAGGACTAAGATTCATGAGATAGGAAGTTCTTTAATTCATTTTCTATTTTTAAACTCCCTATAAATTTTCTTGGGACCTAGTTTGATATTTAAATTAAAAATAACATGCCACTATTTGAATTTATACTATACTTGACTTATCTTGGAGCCATGAATTTCTTAGAAATTATGTGATTCCATGTTTTATATTTCAATTATAATTATATTTAATGTGTAAAATGTAGAATTTAATTACAAAATTGAATTATGGATATTAAAATGAGCACTCATGATTTAAGGGAATAAGTTGATTCATGTAAATGAAATTTACCAAACATTTTTCATACTTTTAATTTAATAAATTCATTTAAATTGATTTGTTATTATTATTCATGATATGAGTGGTTTTCCCAAATCAAATGTTCAGTTCTCAAAAGTATTTCTAGATCAAGTACTTCCTATTTTATTTTGATCATATTTTTTGAGTGATCATGAGACATGTCACCTACCAAAACGTTCATTGAAACTTATCAAACCTAATGACTGTGAAAAAAAATATTTAAGATGATTGAGTTATCTTTTGAAAATGATGTATCCTTGAAACCACAATTAAATTAATCCTTGTTTATACCATAGAGACTATAAATTACCTTGTTAGAGATGATCCTTATTTTAATCCATTTTCGATCCATTCCTACCCACCTCATAGTATTTTCATGATATTTTTAAGTTAAAGTGTGGGGGTGAAGGTATTCATGGTGAAAGGAATGAAATAAATTATAATGAAAAATTGTGGGGTGTTATCTTGGGTATTGGTAAAAGTTTATTTATTCATTCATTATTATTAATAGTTTTCCCTTTATCAAAAAAATGATGAAGATGAAAACAAAAAGGGAAAATTTTGGGTTGTGACTTGGGAGTATCAAAAATCACCATCATCGGACCGATTATTTCTATCATATGTGGTTAGGTTGTCGATGCAAGATTTATTTTAAGCATAAATTTTGAAAAAAATGAATAACAAATTCAAGAATATGGACATCATTCATTATGCTTTAATTTTCGATAACCATTACTTTGGTCATGGGAAGTTGGAGTTGTCACCATTTGAAGGGTAAATTTTCATTACACTTTCATTTTTAATATCATGCTTTATAAATTAAGAGA
Source organism: Viscum album (assembly GCA_963277665.1). Taxonomy (NCBI): domain Eukaryota; kingdom Viridiplantae; phylum Streptophyta; class Magnoliopsida; order Santalales; family Viscaceae; genus Viscum; species Viscum album. The sequence goes on from OY728120.1 coordinate 1,123,869,299, forward strand.
TAAACCTCCACCTTGAGCCTTAATTTTTAGACATCAAGTCCTACCAACGTTAAGCCTCAAATCCATTAGAAACTTAATTGCAAATTTCTCATGATTTTATGTTCCTTTTTGTTTTTACAAATTAGAGAAATTAGTTCCTTTTCCAGATTATGGATATGGATCATGTTCTCATGATATTAGCATAAATCTATTTGAATTTTATCAAAAAGGATTAGTGAAAAGATTCAAAAGTATTTGTAAATCATTATTTATAATGTTTAATAAAAATGAATTAAGGATCTTGAATAGATCAGAGAATATGTTTCATCCTTTTCAAAATGGAAAATGTAAAATATTGAGTTGACAATTTCTTTGAAAATTGAGAAATTAAATTTATATTTATGTGTATTTTTGAAAACATCGATTTGATATTGAAATTTTTTTGGGTTTATTACTTTGAAATTTTAATAATGGTAACATTAGTGCTCTCTAAATTCCATTTTGAGATTTTATGCATGAGTAAAAGCATAGTTTAAGTGTGGGATTATATGAAATACTGATATATTCATGGAATTATGTAAGAAAATTCATTTATTTTCAATATTTTTCAACACATCAATCTATTTTTTTTAAATTTTTAGTTAAATTATGGGAAATTTGAAATAAATATCTAAAATCAATTTAGATGATGGTTTTACTTGATTTATTTTATTGAAGATTATTTTATATAATTTCGGGATGATAATTTTATATGTTGTTTATAATTTTTTAGTTGTTACTAAAAAAATGGGATAAGCCTCAAGTTATCCCATCAACCAATGGAAACCCACCACATAGCCATCCCATAAGGGGCATGTCAGCCAGGCCACCACTAGTAGGGCCTACTCAGGACGGTTGGGATACATGGGGGATCAGGACCATTCAAGGACTATATGGGTGAAATGCATATAAATATAGATCTGGGTTGAAGTAGGGATGGGTTGGACTGTTGTAGTAAAACACACAAGGCGATGAAAGTAGGGTGTTGTCGAGACAAGGAAGTCTACAGTGGATGGAGGGGGTCCTCTGAACCCCATCCAACTTCATTGTGGTGATGTAGCTACACCATGATATTTTAGTTAGTGTGGGGTTCACTCCCCAATATGATGTGGGATGGGATCAAATGAGGATACTATTCATAATAAAAAAAATTACATCATTATGCCTCACCTGTACTGCCCCCACGCTCAGAAACCTACTACTGCCTAACTCTGCTGATGTCGCCTTCGTCTTCGATGCCACCTCCATCTACAACCTTCACCGAAACCACCATGGTTGACCACTTAAAAACCTAGAGCTCATAAATATCTTCGTAATGAAGCTTATGAGCACCATTGATAATATTAAGGACTCCATACGAGCAACATGAATTCATTTTGATGATGAATGATGCCCTTCTTGAAACTATAGTTCCCTCAAGCCACTGTGAAAGCCAAAGGTATTGATAGAGACTGTTTTAACACTTCCACCAAACCTCACCTATACTGCCCCTCTTTTAGATGACAAGAATATCGTTCCAATAGTAGCACATGCCACATTTGGTCCAACAGTTTAATATAATACCATTGATCCAACTATCACACATTCCACCATTAGGACAATAGCAGCACATTAGACCATCAGGCCAATGATAGCATGTGATACCATTGATCCAAAGGTAGCATATGGATAGATCGTCACCTATCCACTACTGAATAGCACTGATTTATTTCATGCCTAAAGAAGAAGAACACTTCCCCCCACTACCACCAATACCAACAAAAAACACAACTATCACGATCTTCCAAGTAGGAAATCAAGGTTACGATTAGTACTATTGTTCAAGCTGTACAATGGAGAATGAAAATACTGGGAAGAATGAAGACACTTTTAATGCTGGTTGCATCCAATGGTGGATGTGATCCACCTGATCTAATGGTGGATGTGATCCACCAATGGTCCAATGGTAGATGTGATCCGCCATTATTCAAAATGTAGATTCTTCTACAGCCGCTATGAAATTACAACTCAGCACTAAATTTTGGAAACACTAAGAAAATATGGAGATTCAATGTTAAATATCTTTAAAATGATATATTCAACATCTATGAAGATTTGGGAAGATTCAAATGAGAGATATTAAAATTTTATCTCCCTATATAAATATAAGGATATTGTGCCAGAAAAAATGATCAGATGATTAGGAATGGAATGTTGTTGGATGCACTATTTTTACTGCTTTTTATTTTTCTTCTGTAATCTAGTTAAATTCATTTAACCCATTACGATTATTTTAATTAAATTTTTCCATACTTTTTATTTCCTCCACTATCACATTCTCTTAATATTCCCTCCAAAATTCTATCATTCTACTCTTCTCATATTTTCCATTGTGACCTCCTTCACTCAATAATGAGTGACTAACCTAAGGCTTGGCCTCGTAGGAGGATTTGGTATCATGAACTCTATTCTTCAAATTTAAATGTTTTATTTACATTTTTTGTATACGAGAGTGAAGTATAAAATTTTGTAAATTTACCACAACATAATAGAACTTGAACTCACATATATTCATTTATTTAAATATTTTCCCTTAATTCCTTTCAAAAAATCTCTTCACCTGATTGAGTTGAAATGTTCAATGAATAAAACAATATATAATAGAGATGGGTCCTAGAGGATGTCACAATCTCGATTGATTTGTTCCATTAACATTGATTATAGGAGGGGTGGGATTTATTTTTCTTTACCATTAAAATATTTCACAATAAAATAATAAAATAATAGTAATTCAAGATTGAGATTTTAAAATAGAATTAGTAGGCTAAATTTAATAAACCAACATGAATAATTTAAGAACCCAAATTGAAACCCGAAAAGGTCAAATTATTTCTTTGTTATTTCTTTGATAATAGATTAGTATAATTTTTAGTTATGAACTTCATTTATGTTTTCCATTAATAAAAACCCAAAACCTCATTGTTTTCCTAAAATAATAAAAACAAAAAAAAAATAAAGTAGTTCTTAGGGGAATTATACTAAATTGGTAAAGAATAATGAAACTCCTAAAGTAATATAGCCCTGGTCAGCCTCTATAATGCACTAGGAAACATATAGAAACTTTCTTTTTCCATTCCCTATGATAGGCATTCCATTAGTAATCCTCTCTAAGTGACCTTGTTTGACTCAGTTCCAAAAAAAGGATTGTCGAGTTAAAATAAGGTTTATGAGGCTTAAAAAGACTAAAAACCCCTTACTTAAGATACCCATCTTGACACAATCAACTATTTGGGGGATAATTTCGATGTGAAGTGGAAACTGCTCATCTTACGAGATGAATAGTGAAGTCCCATCAGCTATCTAGTATCTATAGGTAGAATTTCAGCTACCTAGGTGAACCTTGGGCTAGTTAGTGGACCCTAGTAGCCAGATATGGATTTTTCTAAAGCCATCAGTCAGCCATCCGCTTACCACTAGATGTAATATGGACTTTTATAACCATCATTTAGGCCATGCCACTTTGAAACTCCATTTATCACCTCCCCCACCTCTTGATACCAAAATATAACCAATTAAACTAAAAATAGTGACATACCTTGGCCATGATGTTACATGGTTGAAATAGATATGATGGTGGAATCAAATCATAGGTGATACAATACTGAGTTGTGATGTTGGGTTGATTAAGTTTAGTTTTCTCATATAATTTCTACTCAATACAATAAAAACAGATCTCTTGTGTTTTTTCAGTGTGGGATCCCAAGAAATTCTAATACCTCTTACTTGAGAGATTTAAATGAATATATTTATTCAGGGTGTCTAGGTCATTATCAAGAATTTTATATACTAAATTATTTAAGGAAAAACAAGGAGCCTCATACATAGCTAAGACATAGGGGATAATCTGTCCTGGGATTCATACTTGATGAGTTTAGAGAAGATTGAATATTTTGAGGTAACTCTTCATGGGGTATTTATTGGGTATATCCTTTATTGTTATTTTATTATATGTTGGTTATTTATGTTTAAAATCATGTATCAATTTTTTTAGACTCTTTATGGAATATATATGACGTTAACTATATGATGAGATTTATATTATAATTATTTTATTAGGGGAATACTTGAGTATATTCTTGGGTAATTGGGATGAGCTCTACACCATATTAGATTATGAATTAGCTAGTGCCCAATTTAGATTCTATTAGTTTCACTATAGTCTAATGTTATGTGAGTGAAGTCCTAGGATATTTTCACTTTATCTTTGTGACTTAAGGTTAAATCCCATGTTGTTATATGTTTATACACGGTTCTAATTTATGTATCTTTTTATTCTAATTTTTTAAAATTTTTATGGATCATTTGACCATATATTATGGTTTTTTAGGTATTAATTTAGGTTGTGATTCCTTTTTTATTAATGAACTAGTTTCTTAAAGTGTTGTTTGTGATTGGTGAAAGGTTATAATTTCTCTTGGTATTTTTGGAGATGTTCTTACATTGGTGATACTTTTTCAAATGAGTATTTTTATATTTTTCATAGTATTCTAAGATGTATTATAAATGTTGGGGAGAACTTTTGAAATCCTAATGTAACTATATAATTTAATATTATATAATTCTATATTATTTTTAATTTTTTGGGAGTTTTCTAAAATTAGGAGTGCTTTAGTGTTTTTCATCGGTCTAAAGCAGGACACACCATGAAACAAGAGGGTTGTTACATGAAGTAGTGGAAGTGGGTTGTGTAACCTATAATCCTAGACTATAGTGGGTTATTTTCAGAAAGGATAGGTCACTCCATTATGGGGGTTTGGTACAATAGAATAAGGTTTCTGTCTTTGTTTATTTTTTTAGTGGGAAAAGGGTCACAGCATGGTTAGGGAGGTCACAACACAACTAGAACTATGTAGTTGGATCACATTCTGGGGAGGTTCTGTGTTTGGGTGGCATGTCATAAAGGGTATCCCATTTTGGTAACAAATCACTATAAAGGAAGAATCAAATTGTGATTTTTCCTTATGTAATGTCCTGGACCCAATTCAATCAAAAGTAATAGAACATGGTTGGCCACATGGCCCTAAGTGTGCCTCTATATACACCATATGCTACCAAATTACAGTGAGGTCCCATGATAATGCGATGGAGATACTATACCATATTTATCTTAGTGAATCATAGTGGTGAAGTATAAATATAAATAAGAAGCAATAATAATGGGAGAACTGTGGAATGTAAAATCATCTTAATATAATCAATATGAAGGCATAAACCATAAGAATAACCATATCCAATAACATTTCCAAATTGGGTCAGGTCGTGATACTACACAAAATATAAATTATTGAAAATATGTAGTACGCATACAAGATTACATGATATAAAAAATAAAAATACCAAAATCTATCCCTAATACATCACGAGCACAATCTTTGTTGTAAGGTTCCAACATTATCCAAACATACATACCATTAATTCTTTGTTTAAATTCCTTCAAACAGCCCTGATAATTATGTAAATGGGATTGAAGGAGGTATTAGGTGTTTCTAGGTCTATTTCGAATCTTGGATCCCCCAAAATGTAAGAGGTAGGTTGGGTCACATGGTTAGAGAAAACTATGCATCCCAACTCGCACGGTTTCCTTAAACCATGTGATAGCTGACAGAGGGAACCTAAGGGCCACATGGTTAGTCTGCAACTATTCGCAGCTACAATTTTTGGACAAAGTGTTTTCACACAGTTTCTATATGATTAGTCAAATTTTGCACCTAATAATGAAAGGTTCCATCTTATAGCTGTGAATGGTGCACGGTTGGGGAACGATTTGGACAAACTGTGCATCCAAACCATGTGCAATGTATTTGAGGTTGAAATTACCCTTTTACCCTTAATGAAATTTTATAACCCTTTTTTCTTCCTCCCCTCTCTATTCCAACAGTATTTATCATCCCCCCCTTGGTGTGTGTATCTCCTCCTCCCTTTCAATGGGGTTTTGATCTATATCCCTCCTCTGGTATCCATTTTTGTCACCGTCAAAAGAAACAGAAATACCTTGGTAAGATCTTCCTTCCACACTCATCTATTTCAAGGTTACTATTCCATCCATTTCAATATTTTTATGTGACAAATTTTTCCCTATTTTAGATTCATTTTACAAATCCATTGATTTCTTCTATTCCAGGTCAAATCAAGGCCTGATAATGAATTAGTGCAGCGCTACTACATCGAGGTAGGTTGTCTAGGTCCTTTCTGATTGTTTTGTTTCTTTTTAAATAAATAATTGTTGTGTCGTGCATTGAAAACTTCTTGAGACACATTGAATTTTCTTCATAAATTAATTTAAAGGGTTTCTCATGTCTTATGTAACTTCTTCTTATAGAGAAACCCATTTGTAGGTCATTCTCTTAATAATTGGCCACCCCTTAGGTGTCCTGAACTTAATGGATTTTATCCCATGAGATAAATGGTTAATTCCAATGTGTGATTTAATTTTGAGTAAATGCCTTAAATTATAATTGTATTTTGAGATAAACGGTTTGCCATGATATTGTACCTTTAGCTTCATGAATCACTCTTTATATTTAAATTCTATTGTTTAATTATCCATTTTGAAATCCATATGTATTACATTTAAATTCTTGTGCATGTTTTTGGATGCTCATGATTCTTCCATATTCCTTGATTAACACATATGTTATGCCAATTCCTTGGGATTATACTTGCATTACATTGGTTATACTAATTGTCAGTTGTCTAGTGAACATTCTTGGATCCTTGAGATTTCTTTTGTACTTAATGACTTGTGCCATGATTTATTATGGAATTTTATTTTTTGGATATCTTTTTATCATGAGTTCTTTCAATGACTCTAATTACATGTGGATATATATTCTATTCCTTGTGATTTTCCATGTTTGATATGGCTCACATACTCTGGGTAGGGAGAGAACATAGGTCTTAAATTAAGGATGCCATGGATGGACTCTCCATGCTTGATTGGAACTACTCAAAGAACCAGGAGTGATACTTTGTCTTCCCAGGTGCAGGCTCTTCAGACAGTTTACATCTACTCATGAGATACATCGGTTCCCTAGGGGAAAAACATTGGACAACCTCATGGGAAAGATGGTTATTCCATGCCCAGGGTGATACTTAGTCCCCTATGTGAGATACTTGGTACGAACTCAGATTTCACTATGTATTGAGAGATACAGGTGATGTTGTATGGGTTTCCTTTGATAGAATCAACAAAAATGGTTATATTAGAGTTTCCCATAGTAAACCTTGAGATAATGTATAGATCACCTTGGAAGGTCTCATGACTCCACCATTATATTTGACAGATTGATTGAATGTTTGATTTTTGTTTCTTCTTGATCATATTATATCATCCTTATATGATGACATAGAATGGTACCTCCAAGATAAATCACAAGCTTGGGGTCAGCCTGTTTTAGTTTCTTTTTTCTTGGGATCTTGAATGTATATAAATTCTATGGCTTTCTCTGATACATTTTTCTTAAATTTGGAATAGTCTGAAGCATGTGTAATTAGCCGAGTGTGCATTTAGAAACCCAGGCAAAGGTTTTATTATTGTTTAAATGAGTATTTATCTACTTTTATTTATTTTGGCACACTATCATTTATTTATTGCATGAAATGGATTGTCCTAGACGTTGTGGGTGTCAATACACTAAGATTATATCTCACACCCTACTCGGGCACCATTTGGTACCTAAGTATATTTCATGATCATGGGTATGGATAAAGGAAAGTGTACGGCTTCTGATGCATGATTTCTTTCTAGATATAGGATAGAGCACGGGGCATAGGACTAAGCCTATGCTCAAGATACTTATAGTAGGAGTTTTTTTATTTTTTTATGTTTTTTCCCTATGTAGTATATGGTTGTATCCCCTGCTCCTCATACTCATATATTGTATAGACATTTTACATCATGATCATAATTTTTTATCTATTATTGATATTCAACTTTCTCTAGTTGTTTACTTCTCTTGCATGGTTTATTAATATTATTATTGTGTTTTTTACACTACTGTATATTTATATTTATGCTTCTACTATTAATTATCTATTGATTACTATTATGATTAATCTGATTTATGAGGGAATATTCTCCTCGTGGACACACCTAAGGCCCTCGTTGATGGTCAGAAGCCTCTGGATTTCGATAATATGCATTTGAGGTCATGTGTCTCACCTTCTCATAGCACTTTTCAAAATAACTTGGGGAAGGATGATACAAAGTGGTATTAGAGATTAGATTTTTAATTTCTATTACTATTTTGGTTTAGATAGAAGACTAGGAATTTGGAATTTGGACCTTACCCTATGATTGGATGTAGTTAACCCGTGTACAAGGGAAACCCAAATTACTAAGGATGGGAAATTTTAGTTATTGATTATTCCATTTATAATTGATATGACTTCACCATTGTTTAATGTACTCATTTTACAGTGTTATTATATTGGTATTATGCAAATTCTAAATTTTTTTACTCCAACCTAATGAAATGAGGGAATATGTAAATCATGCATCATACTAGGAACTATAGGACTTAAAATTTCATGAATTATGCCATGCCATATTTACTTTCTTTGTGCATTTCCGGTTTTTCAAGTTATTTCTAATTGTGCCTTACTTATTGTGCCTTTTAGTGCCTATTTTTTTAAAATTATAGAAGTGTTCCAATTCGTCATGCAGGGATATTTTATGGTTTGGATTAATTAGATTCCAATTTCAACTCATGAGGTGTATCGGACCTTATGAATTTGAATGGTGACCCACCTAATTCAGAAAAATTTAAAGGGGATTAAATTTATAGGGGAATTAAAGTGAAAACCACACTTTAAAATGAAATGGTCCTTGAACATGACAATTGTGAGACCCTAACCCTGACCAAACCATAGCTAGGGGAAGTGGTTCATGTCCTAGTAATCCTTTTAGGAACTTTTCCATCTTATCTAAGTCTAGATCTCAGAGCAGGCTAAGGGTTGTTTCATATTTTTGAGAGGCTTTTTACCTTCCCTTATTTAATGATTTCTTTAATTTCTTTACCTGTATTTTTTAAAATCTTGTCTGAGGAGTTAATTTGGCTTTGTAGAGCTATTCCATTGAAACTTCCTTTATTTTTATTCCATGAAAGTGGAGATGAACACACTCAATAGGTTGTGGGACCTGATCCACCCATGGTACCTCCTATAGTTCCACCAAAGAACCTCCAGTTGATCTTCCACTATGTGTTGAGGCTTAGTTATAGGTTAGTTTTCTAAGGTTTACCCATTCTATTCAAGGTGCTCCCCGACCTTCCCCAACTATGGCAAAGAAAACTTGATTCTTCTAGCAGTAGAATCCTCCCACCTTCTCAAGGGATAGTAGACCTCATACTGTAGAGTCATGGTTAGAATTTGTGGTGTCTATCTTTGACCATCATGAGATTCCTCTAAAGTGGAGGGTCAAGATCACTAATTATATTTTGTATACCTCTGCCAAACCCTATAGGGACATCATATCTTAGTATGAGAATTAGAGAGGGAAAGTCTAGGTAGACTTCCAGATGTATTTCTTTGACCATTTATTTTAGAAATCTCTAATAGTGGATTTTTCTAGGGAGTTAATGTATATTCAGTAGGGCTCTGTGACTATTCTTGAGTATTCTTCTCATTTCACCAAGCTCCAGTGTTTCTCTCCATCTCTAACTGGTCATGAGTTGAAGAATTTGAGGCATTTTGAGGACAGTCTTGGTTACATTGTTTCCTCATAGGTGAATTTTTTTTTATTATGACCATTACAGAGATAGTGAACTAGGCCCAAACTAAAGAATAGAATTTCAGAGAAGTTGTAAATGTGATCCAGGGTAGTTTAGTTCTAAGACTAAGAAAAGATTCTTCTTTTAGTTGAAATATCCATTTTTAGGGTGCATGTGTGGGTGGTCCCAGCCAAGTGACATGCATAGACAGCTCTATAGTGTGTTTCCATTGCATTAGGTCAGGCCATAAGAATCCCCAGTGCATGAGTAACCCAATTGAGTGTTGAGATTGTAGTTTGATGGGTCATATTCTGGGCTTCTTCCACTCCTTCCTCTATCCTCCAATGATAGGGTGTCCATACCAACACCTCTATCAGGTAAAGGATCTATAAATCCCTATCTACCTAGGAGTTAGTCCTCTATCGACTAATTGGGGTGAGGTGTTAGTGGTCATGGTAGAGTAATTCAGGCTCCAGAGCTTCAGCAACAGCAGAGTGGATCTTCTTAGGATAGTTAGGAATCATCTATGGGTTGAGGTTCAGGCCATATGTATGTAGTGAGTCCAACACCATTGGATTAGATTCTAGGTCCATCTATGGTTAGAGGTGCTATTATGATGACCTCTACTTTAGTTTATTCACTTTTTGATAGGGTTTAATTGCACTATTTTATATCTGATACTATTTTGGAAAGACTTGGTCTTGAAATATAGTACTTATGTGGTGTCATGTCTCTCAAAACACCATTAGGGTTTATAATAGAGGGCATACTCTAGTGTCAGGAGTTCCCCTTGAGATAGGATGTTTTTATTTCTTCTATAGTTTCTTTATCCCTGAGTTGATTGGATTTGAGGTCATTCTCAGTATGGACTAGCTTGTTCATTATCATTCTTAGGTGGATTTCTATAAAAATAAAGTTCCTTTCACATAACCTAAGCGAATCATGTATACACATAAGGGGAATGGGTTATCCAAGAAAATCAATCTGGACCTAAGTGAGATGGGCTTGGAAGAGTGATAGACCAGATGGAGAGTCTCTTTATGAGCGATCAGGGAATGAAGTTAGTAAAGTTACCTCCTATATTGGATAATTTTAGGGATGTTTTCCCTGATGGTTTATCTAACTAACCTCTTGAGAGAGAGTTTGAGTTTACCATAGAGCTACTTCTAGGTGCACCACCAGTTTCCACTATTCTATATAGGATGGAACCAACAGAGCTCCAAGAACTCAAGAAGTAGCTTGAAGGTCTTGAGGTTAATGGTTTTATTAGAGCCTGCACAATGACATGTGGTTCACTGGTCATTTTTTTCAAAAATGAGGATGATACCCTTATATTTTTCATCGATTTCTACCAATTGAACTAGCTTACGGTGAAGGATAGATATCCACTACCTAGTATTGATGTCCTCTTCGACCATTTCTGAGGAGAAACTGTTTTCCCTAAGATTGATTTGAGTTTTTGATACCATCAGATTCATGTGAGGTCATTGGATATACCATGTAAAATGTTCTGGAGTTGGTATAGCTTCTTTGAGTATTTTCTTATGTTGTTCTGTCTGAAAAATTCACTGGCAGTCTTTATGGCCTTGATGAATCGGGTTTTCCACCTATATCTTGACTACTTTTTAGTGGTCTTCATATATGACATATTAGTGAACTCACAAACCATAAATGACTATTCCAAACATCTTTATATCCTTTTGAGTGCGCTAAGATATCACTATCTTTATGAGAATCTCAGTAAATTCCAATTTTGGATTAGTAAGGATCACTTCTTGGGTCACATCATATCTGAGTTAGGTGCATCAGTTGACCCACAGAAGGTGAGCATTGTGGTTTCTTGAGAGTATCCCAAGAATATGTTATATATAGATAGATTATTAGGGATATATGGCTATTATAGGTGGTTTATTTAGGACTTCTCCCACATATAATAGCCACTTATAACCCAAAATAAGAAGGGTGTAAAGTTCCTATGGTCAGAATCTTATGAGACAGATTTATGGGAGTTAAAGGGAATACTCTCCTCGGTGTCTATCCTAATTATTCCAAAGTCGAGAAGGAATTATACAGTCTATAGTGTTTATTAGGGGATTATTCTTTGTATAGTTTTGATGCAAGGTAATCAAGTCATGGTGTATGGGTCCCACCAATTGAGGCCACATCAGCGGAATTACCCAATGCACAACCTCAATCAAGAAGTCATGGTTCATATTCTATGTTTTTGGAGACAATATTTATTGGGAGAGAGATTAGTAGTTTATAGAGATCATAAAAGTATCAAACATATCTATGCATTGTGAGACTTGAATCTGAGGCAGTTCAGGTGGGTGGAATACCTACATCCCTTTGACTTTGAGGTTGCTTACACACCCAGAAAGGGAAATTTCGTGGATGATTCATTGATCCAAAATACTCAGATAAAATCCATAAAATATTCTAGTAGTGAGTGGAAGATAATGGCTATGTTTTCTGAGATGCATCTTGAGGTTTAAGACTAGCATGGGCAACCAATTTTAATATCTCTAGTAGTGACTTCTTACCTTATGGAACAGGTTTGGATGAGGAGGTTATCTGGTTTTAAAGGACTCATTCTGAGAAAGAGTATCACAAGAGAGAACCTTTATCCTGGTTGGGTTGTTGATGGTGTTGAGACCTTGTTCTTCTGTGGTCATGTATGGGTACCTTAGGATATACTAGAAGAGATGATGAGGGAATCACATGCCTTTATTGTAAGAACATGGTTTCTCACTCAATTATAGATACTCTAATTTTTTTTCTAAATCATTACTTTGGACCTAATATGGATGCATAATGAGTTAGTAAAGGTTCCAAGGGTTTCAGAGGCTTGTTAGGAGCTCAAAACCCATCCTTTTAGAGAAAACAGACTCTTCAAACGATTTAGAGTAAATTGTTTGGGATTTCTGCATGGTTTTCCAAAACATGCGAAGGGTGTTTTTTTTTGGACAAAACCATCTCGCACAGTTGGCGCATGGTCATGTGGCCTAACTGTGTGAGCGCCCCTTTCTTCCAGGTATTCGTGCATCAGTTTCACACGGTTTGACAAAATGTGTGGACCAAACCATTTGGCCAGAGCCTTCCCTCACAGTTTTTGCACTGTTTTAAAAAACGTACAGAAAAACCATGCACATGTTATTTTTATAGGTAAATTTCTAGTTCTTCTTTTAATGATATAGTTAATTCACACCTTCCTCCCTAATGCGAGTTTATGTGGGATTGACCTATTTATCTCTCAATTCGGTTATTTTTGAATCCCAAATCAAGGGATCAAGAGATACCCTTTTCCCAGCATCTGATCGAGCTTCCATTAGTCATGTTGCATGCGCTATGGTATGGACTCGAGTCCTCTTCATCCATTCTTCTTCTCTTTCACTCTCAACCTAGATATCATCTTGTTACCATTTTTCACTCTTTCTTGGATCTACTCTGATCTGAGGCAAATCAAGGCCCGATATCATAGGATAAGGATCATAAAACCCTAAGGTGGGTGGTTTATAACCCATCCCTAAAGTTCATTGATTTTGGAATGTTCATGTGAGTCCCACTAATTCCATCAGGGACAGTTTCTTAAATTTACATGCCATGATTATGCTTGTTAGAATCATATGGTAATTCTCTTTCCAAATATGTGATTATTTTTTAGTGGTTACGCCCACAACTCAATCTGCCTCATGTTGAAGGATATTCCATAATTGGGTTTTTAGTGTTTTGGAACGTTTGAGCCACTATTCGGTTGTGCCCTTTCAGGAACGTCCTAAAGGTGATCCTTCCTATAATAAATGGTTTGTTATTAATGAAAATTGCATAATTTCATATACCATGTATTCTCACCACTTGACCCCCTTAAGGTAAGTTCTTTAAAATTGATTATTAAATGTGAAAAGTGAATGTTTCCTCTGGAATTGGGGATTAACTCATTGATTTAAGATTCAAACATTCCAAGCAGTTTCTAACGGCTTTGTTCGTAGAACTGGAAGCATCCAATGATTCCATATCCATTTGGACCTACTTTCGAAAGGTAGGTGCTCATTAGTTGTGAAACTGATGAGACATAAGAATTTTCATTGGTTGAGAGGATGGGAGGTCGGACTCATCACACCTTTTTTAGGGGAATTATTGTCTACTCCGGGACTCTCTTTATAGATTTAAGTTATGTTCATGAATCCTTATTACATTACCAAGTATGAAAATGATATTTCATTTAGATATGACAATCAATGATTAGTATGTAATAGATTCAGAGAATATTTTATATGTATTCGAGGTTCTTCATCGATGGAGAATCATTTGTATTTGTTTATAGAATCATGGTCAATGGTACCCTTCAACACATTATATAGAAATCTCTTGGTTATTATGATAACCATACTAGTTTTAAAGCCACTCAGCGGGGCACTTGAAGTTTATTGTCATTCAGAAGGACATGAATTATTTCATAGTTGGGATCGTACCCGCAGATGGGCTACCTACATATCCTTTGTTTTGGAAAAGGAATCAGAACCCACATAGTTCGAGTAAAGAAGTATGAGGTTTATGCATGTTTGATGGCTCAAAGAAAGATGTCATAATTAATTTTACACTCTAATCTCACATGAGTCAATTGTCGGTGTGAGAAACAGGAGGTCTTGATAAAACCAGACAATTGTGCCATGAAAGATGAAATTATAAGAAATGATGTGGGATTTATGTATGTATGACTGTCCAGATGAATGAATATTAGGTTTTACTTCAAGGAAGAAACCTGAGAACAAGGTCCATAAAGGTATATATGATTTATGCAGATTTGGATACTTAACTTAGGACTTGATCCTAAGAAGGATGCCCAAATTAGAGGGGACTTATGATTGGGTTTTATTCCTGAGAAGGAAGCCCGAATAAAATGTAAATTAAGACTAGTTAAGGGAAATTAGAACGGGGATTTATTCCTGAGAAGGAATCCCAGGTTGAGGGAAATTATGACTGGGGATGACTCCTAAGGAGGAGGCCCAGGTAAAAAGAATTTTGAATTTGTGGCTTACTCCTAAGGAGGATGCCCATATTTGGGAACTTGAAGACTGGGGCTTACTCCTGAAAAGGAGGCCCATGTTAGGGGACTTGGGGATTACTCCTAAGGAGGATTCCCATATTTGGGGATTTGAGATTCGGGCTTACTCCTAAGGAGGATGCCCATTTGTTAAGGACACTTGAGATATATGACTTATTCCTAATAAGGAAGCCTAAGTTAATGGAATTTATGAGTGGGTATTACTTCTAAGGAAGATGCCCGATTTATAGAAATTATGTCTGGGGATTACTCTTGAAAAGGAAGCCCAGGTTAAGGGAAATTATGACTGGAGCTTACTCCTAAGGAGGAGGCCCAGGTTAAAAGAAATTGGAATTTGGGGCTTACTCCTAAGGAGGATTCCCATATTTGGGAACTTGAAGACTAGGGATTACTCTTGAAAAGGAGGCATAGGTTAGGGGACATGGGGATTACTCCTAAGGAGGATGCCCAGATTTGGGGATTTGAGATTGGGGCTTACTCCTAAGGAAGATTCCCATTTGTTAAGAAGACTTGAGACATAGGACTTATTCTTGAGAAGGAGGCCTAAGTTAATGGAATTTATGGGTGGGGCTTACTTCTAAGGAAGATTCCTGATTTAGAGAAATTATGTTTGGGGCTTACTCCTGAAAAGGAGGCCCGGGTTAGGGAACCTCTCATATTTAAATGATGAGGTTGAATGAATGAAGTCTCTCACCTTAGTGATATGAAGATATGTAAATCACTAGGTTTTGAGAGATGTTCCACTGAATTCCTTTCAGATAAAGATGCCAACAAGGGATCCATGCCAAAAGAAATGGCTTTAAAGAGGGTTTTGAAGGCTGGATCTTGAACAGGAGAGATGGATAGGCATAAGAGAGGTGAAATAGGCAGGAGAGGCACCCAAAAATAAGTGGGCGTGTAGGTCCTGTGTGGGCGCGCAAGTTCTGGTCATGCAAGTATACTTGCGCGACACATAGGTACTTGCGCGACGGTCAACCCTTAGGGTAATACTTGAGCGAGACTTGCCTCAAGCACTTAGTATTATCCCTATAGGCTTCCAAAAGAGTGGCATGCAAGTTTTGTTGAAGGGGTAAGGCGGCGTGCAAGTGTGGCCATTTCCCTTAAGGGCTGCCCACTTAGGCGCGCAAGTGTTGAAGAGTTTCAACACTTAGGCCTTGTTTCCCCTATTTAGATCATCCATTCTAGGTAAGAAATTACCTTAGAAGTGTTTGGAAGACTTACAGAAGAGACTTGGGAAACCAGAGCTTGAATATGAGTTTTGGAATTTTTTCCTTCTCAAATGGGGGGCCCCCAAGGGGTATTTATAGGCTGCTGAAGACCCTGGGTGAAAAATCAAAGAGGGCGTGCAAGTCACCTGTGCGACCATTGGGCGGCACGCAAGTATACTTGCGCGACCTTGGTGGAACTTTCATGACCCAAGTGCAAATGAATCTTTGTTCATGAATTTGTCATTTTTTTATGTTTCTTCAAAGGATGAATCATTTTGGTTTTAAGGTATTTCCCTTTTCATTCGTTTAGACTCTGTGACGTAAAGGATCATCAACAAAAGTCCCCCCTCAGAGTTGGATCCAAAATAAAGAGGATGTGACTCTGAGGTGAAGTAGAAAACCAAGGAATTCTGGTGCACAAGTGTTGAGCGCGTAGATGGCGGCACACAAGTGAGAGTCATGCAGGTGTCGGCACGCAGGGTTGCGCGCGCTGGCTTTAGGTTCACAAGGTTGAGGCCTGGCCTATATATATGCCGCCATTCCTTGCGCAAAGCACCGAATCTCAAAATTCTTTCTCTCACCGTGCAAGTTGCCTTTGCCACGCAAGTTGCTCTGTTTTCTACTGTTTCTTTGCTGTCACACTACTGTAGAGGTATTTGGACTTGCACGGTGATACCTGCACGCCAAAACTTGCGCGACACACTGATACTTGCGTGCCACTTTTGGTACTTGCGTGCCTTAATTCCTTAGCCATTTTTTCACTTTTCTTCACAAATTTTATGAAAAATCAACTTACTTAAGAGTTAATTATTCAACTTTTGTGCAGATAAAATGGCTCCCAAGAGAATATGAACGGCTGATGAACTGGATAGAAAGAGAATTGATGACATGATGAGCATCATTGGACATGATTATTATACTATCTATGACAGCACTCTTCCAGATTTGGCCAAGTACCTGAATAAGTATCATCTTGACTTCCCATAGAGCATCTACTTTCCTCTGTATGACCATGGTCATCTGCAAAGATTCAACGTTCCAGATGCAAATAATTATATGCCCAAGATGTATCCTTACTGTTACTCCTCTATTTCGGTTATGTTGTGCATTAAGAGCAGTAACAATGGTGTGAACTTTCAAATTTTTTCTTCATGCCATTTCCTTGTAGATATGAAAATGGCAAACCATGGGCTGATATGTTTTCTACTACCGGTTGGTGGAGAGAAGACTATCATGAAATTAGAAACAATATCTAAAAAGAGTAATCTCTCCAAATGGTTCTTTACTTCCAATGGTCCATTCTCAAATCCATGTATCCATCTTCCAAGTCTCTTGGACAGAAACAGAGTCATTGTTTGATGAGTAGAAAATTTTCTCAAACCGCACTCGAGAACATTCTTTTAGAATTTTTCGAATAAGAGATGGTATCACTGCATCTCTTATTGTATCCAATTGAATGAATGAATTCCAGGTGGTTGCTGATGAAGCTCAGGATGTCATAAATCAAATGAAGAGTTATGTTTAAATCCTCTTGTAATTCCTAAAAAAGAGAAGAGAATCCAATCTATGGATGTCCTTCCAACTCTTGTGCATCATTGAAAAACACTTTCATCCTCAATCATTTGTGCATGCCTTCTTTTTCTACCTGCTTTAAATTTTTACCTAAGCCAATGGGCCTAGTAAGAATAGTTTGATTTGTAGTAGGATTATTATAAATAACCCTACAAACTTTGAATCTTTTTAATTTCTCAATATTACCTAAATCATAAAAAGTACACGTTTGGTGAGATGGAACTTGACTTTTGTTCAGAGTTCCCTTGTCTTTTGTGAGCAGTTTAAAGTCATGCACGTTGGACATAAAAAGGCTAATGTTTAAGGTAGAAATATCTTTGACCAAGTGGATTAACAATTACTCAATTCCTTGAAAATTTATCTGAAAACATATTACCATGTTCAAGTAGGAGGGAAAATATGTAAATGATGACTTAAGAAATTTTGAATCTGAGGAATGATATGAAAAATGGCTAAAAGTCATTAGAATAAGTAGTTCCCAAGAATGAAGTTACCATTATTTAACAAACCCGTTAGGGGGTTGAATTATGCAGGGCCACCTAAGGGCATTGGCTGCATAGTCAAATAATAGCATCTTTTGGCTGAAAAGTCTGTTATGTAGACTATTTATGCAAGGCCGCCTAAGGGAACGTACTACATAGTCAGGAAAAATAACTCAGAAATTTACTTTTCTAGTGATAAAAAGTCAGTGGAAGTTTATGGGGATTCAAATTTTCCGAAGCATAGAGTTTTCTGTATGGAGAGAGGTACTTGAATATGGAGAAGATATTTCCAAACAAGATCGTCTAAGAACTGGATGAATGTCACTCCTACGAAGGTCTGACCCAAACATAGGGAAGGTAAATATAAACCATAGACTTAAATACTTTCAGATCATGAAAAAGTGTATGGGATGAATATGTTAAGGATAGCTATTTTTTTGCGGATCCCGACATATTTTCGTTAAGACAACTAAGGAAAAAAGAGGTTTTCCTTCCAAGAATTAAGTTACCATTATTTGACAAACCCATTAGGGGGTTGAGTTATGCAGGGGCACCTAAGGGCATTGGATGCATAGTCAAATAATAGTATCCTTTGGCTGAAAATTTTGTTATGTAGACTCTTTATGCAAGGCAGCCTAAAGGCACGTGCCACATAGTCAGGCAAAAGAACTCTTAGAAATTGGACATTTTGTGACCAGAAGTCAAGAAAAGGGTTATGGAGATCTAGAAGTATTTAAGGTTAGCAGTATGACACATGAAAATGGGTATTTTCCAATTCATGAAAGAGATACATAGATCAATGCTAACCATAATCATATTGTGGTTGGGTCCTAAATTAAGATGTTGGACTTCACTACGTATCCCATAAGGATTGGAATCAAGCCATAATTAGTTATTGAAATACAGTTTAACGTCATGTGGGACGAAATTATGGGAAATATTAGTTTAGGGTCATATAACTTGGACCATAATAATGAATACACAGTGTGTGTTTTCAAAGGGACTTTTCAGCCAGGGGACTGAAAGTAAAATATAGGGTTAGGCCCAAATACTTGGGTCTGGATTTGAGGGATGCTTGAACGTTCCTACGTATCCCATAATTATGGGAATCAAGCCACACATAGTTCTAGAAATACCCTCTGTACAAATTTGGTTCCTACAAGTGAAGGGTGAAGGGGACTTTACTGCAATGATGGTTTGACCCAAGATAAAAGGTTCGGGCATTTCTATGTATGCACATAGTCTTTATAATATAACATGACTGGAGATCAATGTAAATAATGATTCCCTATCAGGTGAGGGTATCAAATAATGTTGTAGTTTATTGTCATACAGGACAAAAGTATTGTATAGTTTAACATCATATAGCAAGGACAAAGGTGAACCAATGTAAAGATATTGATTTTGGGGATGGATTCACGAATCAACATCGTATGAGTTGGAGGTGAACCGATGTGAAGAGATTGGTTTTGGGCTTGAACCTCAAGAGGTTGCCTACGTACCCAGCCTAGAAGGCAAGGATCAAAGTCTGCGTAGTTCAATTAAAGAATGAATTAGTGATCAAGTTGTTCTTGGGGACAACGACCTAAAAAAATGGTGTTGGGACTTAAGCATGGTTAGTGGCCCAGAGAGGGTGTTATGGTTTAAGTTTACTCTAAGCTCACGTGAGTCATACTTTGTGTGAGAAACAAGAGGTAGCAACAACCTTAACGATGCATAGTTTAATGTCTTGTAGGACATATGAAGGGACTATGCAGTTTAAAGTCTTGAAGTGAGGACTATTGGTGCTGCACAGTTTAGTGTCATGTAGTAGGGACAAAATATAGTTTAACGTCATGTAGGAAAAATATAGGGACACAGTTTAATGTCATGTTGGACGTGAACACAGTTTTGTGTCATGTTGCACAATAAGGGTTCTGTAAGCGTCCTGTAGCTAAGACGATGGGGACAATATAGTTTAATGTCATGTTGGACGAAATGGGTACTGTGCAGTTTAATGTCATGCAGTAAGGACAAAGAAGACACATTTTAAAGTCATGTAGCTAGGACGTCACAGTTTAACATCATGTTAGAAGAAATGGGTGAAAATAGTTTAAGGTCAAATGCATGGACCGTGGATGCTGTAGTTTAATGTCTTGCTGGACGAAAAAAAAAATATGTGTTATACAAAATACTTCTTCAGAAATCTAGCATTGGTTGGAGTAGTGATGAGTTCTCCATCCATTAATATTAGATAATATGCTCCATTAGAGTATACCTTATGTATTGAATAAGGTCCTTCCCATTTTGGATCCATCTTGGGAGGTTTCTTTCCTGGTATCATTGGAGTTCTGAGAACTAATACCAATTCTCCCTAAACGAATGAACGAAGATGAACTTTTTTGTTGAAAGCTCATGATATTCGATTCTGATAGACTTCCAAGTGGTGTAGGGTGCACAATATTTTCTCATTTAACCGTTCCAATTCATCCAATCGCTTTTGAGATTGTTCATCTGTAGATGACTGACCACAAATGGATACACTGAGTGAGGGTAACTAAACCTCAATGGGAAAGACTACTTCTGTTCTATATACTAATTAATATGGAGTTGACTGTGTTGCAGTGTGGGTGGTGGTTCGATAAGCCCATAAAGCATGAAAGAGTTTATCAGGACATGATTTCTTATCCTTATCCACCATCTTTTGCAGTATGTTTTAAATATTATTGTTGAAATCTTATATCTGGCCATTGGTCACTGCATGATACCGAGATGAATGATTGGATTTGATGTTGTATTCTTGATATAACTTCCTCAAATCGGATGAATATAAGTTGGTTCCATTTTCCGTCAATATGGTATGAGGGACACCAAATCTGGTAATGATGTTAGACTTGATAAAGCTAACAATGCATTTAGAACTGACTTCTTTGAGGGGTATTGCCTCTGCCCATTTGGAAAAGAAGTTAGTAGTAGTAAGAATATACTTCAACTTCTTGGTTGTAGCCGAAGGATAAGGTCCCACTACATCCATTCCCCATGTGGAAAATGGCCATGAGTATTTAGCTGTATGAAGCAACTCTGGGGGATGATGAATGAAGTTGACATGTACTTGTCAAGAGTGACACTTCTTTGTGAAATCAACACAACTTGTATCATTGAAGGCCAAAAGTATCCAAGACTTAGAACTTGATCAGATAGTCTATGTCCAAACTGATGGAAACCACAGACTCCTGCATGCACTTCTTTCATGACAGCCATTGTTTCTTCACCATCAATGCATCTGAAGATAATTCCATCAAAACCTCTTTTGTAGAGAATTTTCTCTAAGTGATATGGGATGTCATAAAGAGTAAAATTTACCACACGTCGTTGGATTTGTTCTTTCCCAACTCTTTCAGGTGGAAGAGTTCCATTTTGAAGGTATTCTCTGATAGGTGTCATCCATCCCGTATTATGACAATATGGTTCCAGAATGGGACTAATTTCATTGATTTCCTCTATTCTAATTTGAAAATAAGGTGAAATTGTACGACGGTGGGCAATACTGACGGTTGTCTCGTCCCGATTTAGATCTGCCAGAGCTGTATTTATATTGACCAGTGCATCAGCTTGGGCATTTTGTGATCGCGGGACATAAGAAAATGTCAGTTTTGTAAGAAATTCCTCCATTAACTCTCTGACGTAATCATACAAAGGGATTAGTTCTTCTTTTCAGATTGCATAATTCCCATTGACTTGTTTGATTACCCAGTATGAATCACCTTTCACCTTTAAGTGACTCACTTGTGCTCAAAGTGCCAACTCCAATCCTGCGATAAAAGCTTGGTATTCTGCTTCATTATTTGTACCGCCTCCCAAAAATGAGAAGGAATAAGGTAGCACTACCTTTTCCAGGGAAATGAGTAAAATTCCTAACCCAACTTTGTTGAACTTAGGATCTTCCATTTTCTTTCCTTTTGGACTTCTGGAAGCACCATCAAAGTACATTTTCCATGTTTGAAGACTATCTTGAATAGAAAAGACTTCCTCGTCAAGAAGTTCAATATCTGAATATGTATCTTCTACTGAAGGATGTTCAGCAAGTAAATCAGCTAGAGCTTGGCCCTTTATTTCCTTTTGAGACACATATTGAATATCAAATTACTGCAAAATAACTGCCCACCTTGCCAGACATCCTGTAAGCATTGGACTACTAAGGATGAATTTGAGCAAGTTATTGTGAGATACCAATTGGACCTCGTGATGTTGCAGGTAGTGTCTCAACTTCTGAACTACAAAGATTAATGCTAGGAATCACTTCTCAATATTTGAGTATTGGGTTTCTTCTTCAAGCATAGTCCGACTGAGATAGTAGAGGCTGTTTTCATTCCCAGCATCATTCTTCTGAGCAAGAAAGGCACCCAATGATCGCTCTAGAGCTGTCACGTAGAGGATAAGTGGTCTTCCATAAACAGGTGGCATTAACATCGGTGGACTCAAGAGATACTTCTTGAGAATATCGAATTCTTCTTAACATTCTTCAGTACACTGGTAAGTGACTCCCTTCTTCATCAATTTGGTGAAGGGTAAACTTTTGCCTGCCAAATTGGCGGTGAAACGCCAAAGATAGGCCAAGTTTACTTGAAGTCCTCTTAATTACTTTAAATTTCGAGGCGGTGACATACCAAGGATTGAATTTGTCTTCTCAGGATCGACCTCGATACCACGATGGAATATAAAGAAGCTGAGAAATTTTCCTGAGGTTACCCTAAAAGCACATTTTAAGGGGTTTATATTCAAATTATGTTGTCAAAGTTTGTGTAATATGAATTCCAAATCATCCAAGTGATTAGAATTTTGCTTGGATTTAACCACCAAATTTTCCACATAACATTCAATAAATTTCCCTAAAAAGGGGTTGAAGATACGATGCATGGCACGCCGATATGTTGTTCCTTCATTCCTCAGGCCAAAGGGCATTACCCGATAGAAAAACACACCCTGAGGGGCTCTAAAATCTATAGATTCCCCATCTTATAGAGCCATTCGGATTTGATTATGTCCTGAATATCCATCCATGAAGGAAAGTGCTTCATATCCAGTTTTTGAATCAATTAAGAGTTCTGTAATCAGTACTGGAAAATCATCCTTAGGACAATGCCGATTAAGATATCTAAAATCAATGCAAAATCTAATTTTACCATTCTTATTTTTCACTCGGATAATATTATCCAACCATTTGGGATATTGAACTTCTCTAACAAAGTTAGCTTTGATAATCTTATCCACTTCAGCCTCAATTTTGGAAGCATAGGTTGGGTGTGTTCTTCTCGCGGCTTATTTGAATCCTTGATGTTCTTCTGGAAAACCCAAATGATGAGTGGAAACATCAGGATCAAGCCCTGGCATCTCTATATAGTTCCAAGCAAATATATCTCGATTTTGATTTAAAAAATTAAATATACATCTCTTTCCCTTCAAGAGTCATGTATGCACTAATTAAAGTGGGGCATGGATCTTCTTTTGTACCCAGATTTATTTCTCTGAGTACATCCACGGTGGTAGAGATTCCCTCTTCAAATGATGGAAGAGAATCCCTAAGATCTTCCTCTTCTTCTTCAACATGTGTTATTTCTTCTATTTCTACTTGCATAGTATATGAAGAAGCGAAATTTCCATGATCAGAAGAGATGTTAAAATTTGAACATCTTAAAGAAGAGGCTTCCATTTCTGACCATATTGATGATGAAGGGTCTTCCTTAGGTAATGTAGAGGAGATAATGGATTGAGAATCGACATCATATTTCACCTCTGACATTGCTATAACTTCTTCTGACCTGATTGGCGAAGTATAGACTTTCTAGATTTCAGTGGATGAAATGAAGACATCTCCATTTGAACTTTCATCATTTCTTGGTGGATCACCACTTTCTCCCATGTTGTCTGGATAGATTTCCATAATTAGCATTATGGAAGTTTCCATAAGAGTATTTTGATTTGGGTCTATTCTGTCAATTTGACTGATAGTCAATACATAATCTATACTAACATGTGTGAATGGGTTTACTGGAATCTTTTCCAAACCACATGGAGCATTAACTTTGGTAATCTCCCTTGTTCTGGATTTCTCCTTTTCCTTCATGCGATAGAATTATGCCTCAATGTATTGAGATTCACATGTCTTTAATGGGTACTTATCAACATACAATGTCCCAATTTGACCATCAAAACAATATTTGATACATTGATGGTATGATGAAGGGATAGCCGCATGTTGATGTAGCTAGGGTCTACCAAGAAAGATGTTGAAGGCTGAGTCTTGATCAAAAACCATGAAATCTGAATTGGATAAAAGATCTCCAACCTGAGTTCTGATTGTAATCTTACCTAGTGGTTCTTTTTCATTTTTATCATATCCTTGTAACATCAAATTAGAAGGAGATAAATCAGATTCTGTGAGGCCCAATCGATGAAGTGTACGAATGGGGATGAGGTTGAATCCTAAACCATTATCAATGAAGACTCTTCAGAAGTCTACACCATTGACCGTGCCAGATAAGTACAAAGGTCTAATATTCCAATGCACGACATCATCTTCATCTTCATCTGTGAAAGATATCACTGCATGGAATTCTGCAGGATTATTCTCTACATGGTAGACTTCAGCTGCAGCAATTTTGGTTTCAAATTCCTGAGGACTTAACAAAGCCTCGATGAGTGCCTCCCGAAGATCCTTCGATAAATTTAAGGCATCCAGAATTGATAACTTGGCCGGTACTTGGGAAAAGTGTTTCAATACATCATACTTTTGATCCAAGGGTCTGCGTTTCCCAACAGGAACATGTGGTTTCATAGGTGCCTTAGAAGCTGATGCTTTGGAAGTTGATGCATCTTATATCAGGGTAGGAGTTGGAAATACTCTGGGCTTTGTAAAATTAGACCGAATAGGTCAATTTACTTGCTGAGAGGAAGAAGATGGAACCTCCAACTGATCTTCAAGAATAATTGTGTCAGGACTGAGTTTTCTATTGGTGGAAGAATTTGCTTCTTCTTATTGAGCCCGTTGAAGGGTTCTGCCATAAGTTTCTACTGCATACACAGTTCTAGCAGTGGTAGAATTGGAATAGTGGCCTCTGAAAGATCCATGTCTTCCCCTGTACCCTGAGCCTCTAGAACTCCCTCTAATTCCTCTGTTTCATATAGGTAATTCAGTCTCATCAAAATCGAAAATGTGACTGGCATATGGTTCTATTAAGTGAATCATGTTAACAGAACCAAAGATCAACTCTTCATCTGATGAATACTCTGCCTGATTAGCTAGTTTAGGTTGTTCCGTTTGGTGGGACGGTGCCCGTGGCTTCAAAGTAGATGGAATAAAATCTGCCAGATTCAAAGACAACTTTGGCTTTGACACAATTTCATCTTCTTCTAATTGTTCCTCTTTCTTTGAATTATTCCTCCCTTTTGAGGATTTTTCCTCTGATGAAGAGGGTTTTGTTGTGGCATTCATGGAAGAAGAAACAATTGGTTTCTTCAATTGCGTTCTCAAAATGGCATGAGTTTGGTTGATCATTTTTTTGACTATCCAATCATCATATTTTTTCACATTTTTGTTCTTGACTTCTTTCCACTCACCTTCTTCCTCTGGATCTATAGCAGTAACACATTCTACCTGAGCTGAAGAACCTTTCAGTTTGACTTGTCCCATGTCGACCATTTTTTTCAGGAGGTCCTTGAAAACAAAACACTCTTGAATGGGATGCCCCAACATATGATGAAATGGGAAATAGTTGGGATGGTCTTCATCTCCTTCCTTGTTTGGCCTTTTGGGCCTTGGAAATTGAATCAAATTATTTTCCAGAGCCGAAATGAAATAACCAGGAACTTGTTCATTTCGGAAAGAGTAAAATTTTCTCTTCAAATCCTCAAATTGTTTTCGTCTTTGATATCTTTGATCATCTTGGAGAAACGGCCTCTATTGTTGGTGCTCAGGAGGCGGAGCCCTTCGAGAAGATGATGGTTTTAAAGTAGAGGCAGGTACAGGTGCTTGTTTAAGAATAACTGTAGCAGTCTCTGCTCTACCCATTATTTTTCCTGGAGCTAATGCAATTACATGAGCTTTATCCTTAGTCTTCATAAGAGAATATTCAATCTATTGAGCGATTGAAGTAAGGTATCGAAACCCTCCTATGTATTTCATAGGGATCAACGTTGTACGTAGCTCATCACGTAAATTTTCCACATAGATTGGCAACAATTCTTCTTGATGGAGTGCTAAGCTCAGGGAATATGTTAATCCCTTCCAGAGAGAAATGAAATTCGAAACCCATTCATTATCTCTTTTCTTAAAGTTTGTAAGATCAAAAACAGTTGTCTTTGGAAAATTTGAGCTTAATAGAATAAGGAATCGTTGGCAGAGATCCTCTCATCCAGTAATTGCCCGGGATTGCAAGCTTGTGTACCAAACAAAGGAAGGCCCATGTAATAATTGTACAAAACACCTGAGCTTAATTGCTTCTTGTTGATGAGGGGTTCCCATCATAGGATTTCAAAGAGAAAAAAAATGTGTTAGGTGTTTCTCTGGGTCTCATGAACCATTAAAGATTGGTAATGTGGTACTTGAAAAATTTGATGGGGGAGGAATTGCATCAACCCATTCAGTGTAAGCTCTATTTTCTGGTTGAATTTGAGCACGCTTTCCCTCCATAGCTTCCAACCGAGCTGTTAATGACTCAATAGTAGTTATCAAATTTTGAGAAACATTCGGTTGAGCTTGTACTTGTTCACGTGCAGTAATTGGAGCTTGGATAGGTGTGGTGGCTGGTACTGCAACTGATGGTAGCACCGCTGATTGTTGTTGCACATGACCCTTAGGATTAGACCTATGATGGTGTACTGGTAGAAGAGGATATTCTTGATCCATATCAGTAGCTGAAACAAATTCTCTTGATCGGCTGACTCTAATACGCTTAGGAGGAAGACTACCCTGAAGTATTTTTTCATTCAACCTCCTCAATACCTTCATTTATTCTTCCTGTTGTGCAAATATTTGCTCTAATGAGAGCGATTGGCCTTCTCCAGAGGAAGGGTATGTAACCTGATTCTTTCAGTTCCCCTTATTAGACACCGTTCATAGGGGGGGAAGTGGGTTACTTGAAGTATTACCTAGATTATGGGTAATCCTTTGATTTCGTGTACGCACACCTTCTTCATTTGTATCTGTGCATACAACTTCTTGAGCACGAACCTCTTCATCTGATCCCTCTAAGTGAGCCTCATCTGGGGGATTAGCAACAACGTCATTGATGACATTGATTGATGCATAACACATTGCATCCCTTCTATCAGCATTTCTGTAATATTGTCTACTTCCATGTCCCTAATGATACATTGTCTTTTGTCGATATGATCCCATAGGAAATTCTTGACGAACCATAATTTGGAGTGAATCTCCTGATAATTTGGCTCTTCGTTCCTCTTGTGGCTTCTTCCCTACTCGAGAGAAGACTGACTTTCTCTGAGGGAGAGATTGAGGATTTGAAAAAGTCCCCAGTCCTGTGGACTGGGGCTGTTCCTGCTGTCTTTGCTCAACTCCTTGAATCATATTTGTTGATTCTGTGGGTTGGGTTAAAAGAGTCCCTAGTCTGGAAAGATGGGGTGGTTCTTGAGCTACTATATCTGAGACTTTCTTGAAATCTCTCTTGATCTTACAAACTTTAGTCCGGAAATCGGCTAGATGCATCAACCTACATCCACTCTTATCACCCAGCTCAAAAGACCGTTGGATGATTTCTGACACCTCTGTCACTTGATGATGTGCTTTCTCCAAACGAGAGGCCTGTTCAATATTCTTGTTTGCTTGATGTAGGATTAACTCAACAACTTGTTCTCTGTATGCTTGATTTTGAGAAGAACTAGTTGAGGCATGTTCTTGAGTGAGCCTTTGATTACAAACAAAACCAATTGGTTGTGGCCGGCCATGGGCAATAACATTGCATGAGACCATTTTCAGCGGGCTTTGCTGACTGGAGAGTACAGTGAAATGTAGTGCTCCATGAACACCCCATCCCCTGATATGAATACTAGATGAGGAATTGGCAATTAACTCGTGCAATCTTCTTAGTGCACCAAGGCATTAACGTTGAGACTAATATCATGAATTCTATCTTCCGTCAACATCTCTCGAATGTCATACTGAGAATCAGCCAAAGGCCAAAACATAACTAGCACTTCACCTTTCTCCATGTGTTTTCTCATATTTAGTACTTCCTCTTTATCATTCAATGAAGATTATTCTACCTGATTAGACCAGAGATGGTGCTTCCTTGTTGGTTCATCAGATTCAACAAGATTGGTAGATAATTCACCGATAAAACTAGAAGATGAACGACCTAGGAGTGGTTCTAAGAATGACCTACACCCCAGGATATCTTCTGATTGAGAAAGTGTATCACCTGATAGTAGTAAAGCATCAGATATGACTAGCTTCACATTTGAAATTTCCTCAAGATAAGAGGGCTTTCTCATCACTACATTGTATGTTAGAGAATTTTCCAGGAAATGTGCATTATTACTGCAGAGAGGACTTTCATAGCTAAATTCATCATCATGGGGAGGACCACCACGGTGGGTTATAGAAAAAGATGAAACATTTTGCTCTTTGATCTTCTGGTCACACAGAGGGTTCTTGTGGCTCTCATCTAAAGATGAAACTTTGAGATCGACCGAATTTTCATGAAGCAATCCTTCATGAGGAAGTGTCTGATGTAGACCTTCGGAATTAATGTTCCCATTATTGGGAACTGAGAGAGCATAATCTTGAGTTGCAATAGATAATTGTATGAGTGCATCAAGAACTCCATCATCGAGTAAGGACTTATTACAGATTGGTCCTTTATTTCTTGACTGTTCTGGGCGGGTCTTCTTCTTAGATTCCTTCTTACTCACTTTAGGAACCACTTGTTGATGAAAGTGGTCATTATGGGCAGGTGTATCTGCCTGCTCAGGAAAAATGATCAGGTTAGGCTGACTATCTCCACTCAAATAAGGTGTATGTGCCTGACTTGGTTGTCCGTATGATATGGGGGAGTATTCCCCACAACCCTATTGTACTGTAACAGAGGTGTGTGTCTGTTCTGGAGTGAAATATTGATGTGTCACTCCACTGGTAGGGATAGATTTTCATTTCTTTCCCTGTGATGCTGCTAAAGCTGTTATAATATTCTGGTAGGCATCCAGAATATAAGCAGGGATTTTCTTCTGCTCTTTCACCATTGACAGAATATTCTTGGTGACTTCAGCTACCTGAACAGGAATATATGTCCATTATGTGCTTGGATTAGGTGTGTGTTCCTGCTCCTGTCATCCTTTTCCTGTCAGTGAATTCTGACAGTACTCATGTGTGGGGGTAGAGAGTTGAGTCTGCCTCCTGTTTGTCGTCGGAGATTTCCGACTGACTTCTCTGAATGCTACCAAATGAGACTTTTGGTAGGCTTTATCAATAATAGCATGTGTATGTGTCTGCTGATTGCACTCCGCCGAATGCGGTTGACGAACTTCCTTCAATACTGATAGACCAGGCTAATGGAAGGACTGATGAGTGTAAGCAGGTGTATGTGCATGTTTACCAGTTTCCAACACATTGGGTTGGCGAGATCCATCATATGTAGTCAGACGAGCCTGCTGACTAGCTAATGATTTATAAACAGGTGTATGTTCCTGTCTGTAGTACTCCGCTGGAATTGTCTGGTGGGATTGGCGTGCTGCTGCCAGACGAGTCTGCTGGACAGTGGAATTAAAATGGACGGGTGTGTGTGCCTGTTCGTTGCTTGCCACTAAGTTCGGTTGGTGGACTTCTTCGGAGATGGAAGACATGAGAACATGCTCACTTTTGATCGGATTTTTCCTCTAGCGGTTCGGTTTTCCTACTCGGGTTCAAGGAACCTGAGTCGAATGCCTGGAGGTGATACCCTCATCATTTTGAGGGCGCACTACCACACGAGTCTGGCGGCGATTGTTGATGGGAGTCCTCAGGAAGGACTCTTGTCTCTTTCAATTAAGTCCCTAAGTGTCCTTCCCATTCACCTCCTCAGAATATGGGAGGGAATGGTTGTTGTGTTCCGGGGATAATGACCCGAAATGGTTGGAGACGGTGGTTAGCACCGCCTGCTTCTTTATCACTGGTCGTCGTTGTCCAGATGACTAGGGTGAATTATTGACTTGGAGGGCTTGTCGAGCAGCCTCAAGAGTTGGAATTGTACAGTTTTGACAGTATTCCTTAACCAGTGCATTTGATAACCAGCGTTGAAGATGCTGAGTAGGTGATTTTTTCCTCAGAGCGGATGATGATCTAGTAGGAGTAGTAGTAGAGACATTCATAGCAGAAGTATTCATAAGTGTGGACATAAGAGAAGCCATTTCTATAACACAGAAGATCTTGGAAAATAGTGCTTGTTTGATATAACAAACGTAATCAAGATAAGTTCAGCCACTACATCTTTAGGATAATCACTTATGTTATTGATTTTTTTGTTCGCCCTCTCATTGAGTTTTAAATAGGGGCCTAACAAATAAGTAAAACATCATTTTAACTTGGTTATGGATTCACGTCGGGTTCACTATTTTTTTTCCTTTGGAATTAGGGATTACCTCATTGATTTAAGATTCAAACATTTTATGCGGTTTCTAACGGGTTTGTTCGTATAACCGAAAACATCCAATGATTCCATATCCATTTGAACCTACTTTCCAAAGGTAGGTGCTCATTATTTGTGAAACTGATGAGACTTAAGAATTTTCATTGGTCGAGAGGATGGGAGGTCGGACTCATCACACCTTTTTAGGGGAATTATTGTCTACTCCAGGACTCTCTTTATAGATTTAAGTTATGTTCGTGAATCCTTATTACATTACCAAGTATGAAAATGAACTTTCCTTTAGATCTGACAATCAATGACTAGTATGTATGAGATTTAAATAATCTTTTATATGTATTCGAGGTTCTTCATCGATAGAGAATCATCTGTATTTGTTTATAGATTCTTGGTCAATGGTACCCTTCAACACTTTATATAGAAATATCTTGGTTATTATGATAACCAAACTGGTTTTAAAGACACTCAGCGGGGCACTTGAAGTTTATTATCATTCAGAAGGACATGAATTATTTCATAGTTGGGATCGTACCCGTGGATGGGCTACCTACGTATCCTTTGTTTTGGAAAAGAAATCAGAACCCACGTAGTTCAAGTAAATAATTATGAGGTTTATGCATGTTTGATGGATCAAAGAAAGATTTCATAATTACTTTTACACTCTAAGCTCATGTGAGTCAATGCTCAGTGTGAGAAACGAAAGGTTTTGGTAAAACTAGACAATTGTTCCATGAAAGATGAAATTATAAGAAATGATTTAGGGCTTTTGTATGTATGACTGCCCAGATGAATGAACATTAGGTTTTAATTAAGGGAAAAAACCTGAGAACAAGGTACATAAAGGTATATATGCTTTATGTAGATTTGGATACTTAACATAGGACTTAATCTTGAGAAGGATTCCCAAATTAGAGGGGACTTATGATTGGGTTTTATTCCTGAGAAGGAAGCCCGAATAAAAAGTAAATTAAGACTAGTTAATGGAAATTAGAACTAAGATTTATTCCTGAGAAGGAAGCCCAGGTTAAGGGAAACTATGGCTGGGGCTTACTCCTATGGAGGAGGCCCAGGTTAAAAGAATTTGTAATTTAGGGCTTACTCCTAAGGAGGATGCCCATATTTGGGAACTTGAAGACTGAAGCTTACTTCTAAAAAGGAGGCCCAGGTTAGGGGACTTGGAGCTTACTCCTAAGGAGGATGCCCATATTTGGGGATTTGAGATTGGGGCTTACTCCTAAGGAGGATGCCCATTTGTTAAGGAGACTTGAGACATAGGACTTATTCCTGAGAAGGAAGCCTAATTTAATGGAATTTATGAGTGGGGCTTACTTCTAACGAAGATGCCCGATTTAGAGAAATTATGTCTGGGGCTTACTCTTGAAAAGGAAGCCCAGGTTAAGGGAAATTATGACTGGGGATTACTCCTAAAGAGGAGACCCAGGATAAAGGAATTTGGAATTTGGGGCTTACTCCTAAAGAGGATTCCCATATTTTGGGAACTTGAAGAGTGGGGCTTACTCTTGAAAAGGAGGCCCAGGTTAGGGGACTTGGGGCTTACTCCTAAGGAGGATGCCCAGATTTAGGGATTTGAGATTGGGGCTTACTCCTAAAGAGGATGCCCATTTGTTAAGGAGACTTGAAACATAGGACTTATTCCTGATAAGGAGGCCTAAGTTAATGGAATTTATGAGTGGGGCTTACTTCTAAGGAAGATGCCTAATTTATAGAAATTATGCCTAGGGATTACTCTTGAAAAGGAGTCCCAGGTTAGGGAACCTCTCATATTTAAAGGATGAGGTTGAATGAAATAACTCTCTCTCCTTAGTGATATGAAGATATGTAAATCACTAGGTTTTGGGAGATGTTCCACTAAATTCCTTTCAGATAAAGATGCAAACAAGGGAGCCATGCAGAAGGAAATGGATTTAAAGAGGATTTTGAAGGTTGGATATTGAATAGGAGAGGTGGATAGGAATAAGAGAGGTGAAATAGGCTGGAGAGGCACCCAAAAAGAAGTGGGTGCTTAGGTCCTGTGTGGGCGCGCAAGTTCTGGTTGCGCAAGTATACTTGAGCGACACATGGGTACTTGCGTGACAGTCAACCCTTAGGGTAATACTTGGGTGATACTTGGCTCAGGCCCTTAGTATTATCCCTAGAGGCTTCCAAAATAGTGGCACGCAAGTTTTGTAGAAGGGGTAAGGCGGCGCGCAAGTGTGGCCATTTCCCTTAAGGGCTGGACACTTAGGCGTGCAAGTGTTGATGAGTTTCAACACTTAGGCCTTGTTTCCCATTTTTAGACCTTCTATTCTAGGTAATAAATTGCCTTAGAAGTTTTCGGAAGACTTCCATAAGAGACTAGGGCGACTAGAGCCCGAATATGAGTTTTGGAATTTTTCCGTCTCAAATGGGGGGCCCACAAGGGGTTTTTATAGGCTGCTGAAGACCCTGGGTGAAAGATCAAAGAGGGCGCACAAGTCACCTGTGTGACCATTGGGTGGCGCGCAAGTATACTTGCGTGACCTTGGTGGAACTTGTGTGACCCAAGTGAAAATGAATCTTTGTTCATGCCTTTGTCAATTTTTTATGTTTCTTCAAAGGATGAATCATTTTGCTTTTATGGTATTTCCCTTTTCATTTGTTTAGACTCTATGATAGAAAGGAGCATCAACATTGAAATGGAAAGTATACTAAGTATATATATTGGCCTAAATAAAAGGGAATGAATATAGGTTGCATGTCCCTAAAACCCCTTGACATGTTAATGGAAGGTAGCGGAGTGAACCTCTATATTTGAATATGACTTAATGGTTAATTAAGACTTGATTAAATGGTTGCAATGCTACTTGGCCTTTCCACGCTAAGGGAAGATAAGGATTAGAAAAATAAATAATGGTCTCAACTATACTTGACCTATCCACACTAATGGAAGGAAAGACTTGAACCGAATGATTTATTACATGATTACAATATCAAAAAAGGATGGACTAACTCGAGCTCACCTTGGATTCTGAGAGGAGAATACCTTGGGTCTCGAGAACCCTATTCTTATTCAAGGATATTGTTTTCTTAGGTTAAAACCCACCTAAACTCGGGTTCTTTTATATTCCTTGGATTCCCGGTATACTACCATAGGGTCCCTTTCATTATTATAGGATAAATTGGATACAGTCCTAGGATCCATCATCGACTATTATGTGCCATGGTGAAATCCCATAGGGCCCTGTCTTTCTTAGACCCATTTTACCATGGTCAATCATCGTGGACTCAGTAGGCGCCTTATTGTGGGATGCCCTGGATTACACTCCTTGGATTACACACTTAACCCTTATCTGTACTCAGGTACTACTTAGTTTGTGTTTCGTGAGATTTATGTTACCTTGGTTATTACCCTAGGACTCCTTCACCAGATATCTTTGTCAGGTTTCCTTATTACGTCCTGGGACCTTCACTACTCATACTATCATGAGGAGACATTAGTGATGGATATGCCTCACCTGACCTATCAACATTAAATGGTAATTGATTAATTAATGAAATGGTTACATGTTCAGACACCAGCCAAGGGCTTAAGAAGGTATTGGGTATTTAGTTATATTGTATTGCTTTTTGTATTTTATATATGCATAACCACACACTGCTATATTCCATTACATGGAATATATGTTATAGACATCTTTGGTGGTGGACCACTGAGATTTATCTCACACCCTCTCTAGGCGTCGTGTGGTACCTAGAGTATATTACATGGTTGAAGGTATTGACAAAGGGAAGAATACAACTTCCACTACTTGATTATGTGATGCTAGGATGGATCTAGATAGTAGATGACAGAGTAGGATCTCAGGATTCTAGGAGTAGTTTTTGTTTTTATTATACTTTATAGAACATGTTATTCTTATTGTTTGTTTCCAAGTTTCTAGTTTTCTAGTGACATGATGTTACATCATCATTGATTCAGTTGATACAGTTACGGTTATTCTCATTTATCTATTGCATCAGTTTACTTCCACTATTTATTTATATTATTTATATTTATTCCATTTTTTACTATTCATTTATATTTCTTTCGTTGTTCTACACTCTGCTAATGAGGTCATAGTCTTCCTATGGACACACCCTAGATCCTCGCTGCTAGTTGGAAGCCTCTATCATTTGGGAGGATGCGCTTGAGTCCACAAGGCCCACCGGGATCAGGGCACCCACTGAGTGGAATTCGGTTTCGGATCGTCAAAAATTGGTATCAAAGGTGGTTTCTTTTCTTGATTTACTATTTATAGACAATATATTGGAGAATAGGAACACTTGGGACTTGGTCATACTTCGTTCTTGGGTGTTACGAACCCACGTTTAGGGTAAAATCCAAGTTACTCAAAATACAATTGTTGTTATATTTTTCCTATTACAGTTGAAATTATTTCACCATTGGGTGATGCACATTCTGTGTAGTGTAGTCGATTATTACTCGATTTAAGGGTCTTATTTCACCATTGGGATGAGAAATTTACCGAGTCGAACCATTATGTTATAAATAAATGGGTGTTGTTTCTGTAGATAGGTGTATGGGCACTGAGCCATCAAAAATGGTTATCCATTATAAATTAAATCTTGAAATATAAAATGAATTGGTTGCACATCCTTAACTTGCCTTTTCATGTTTATGAAAGGTAAAAGAGTGAACATAGAAATTAACTACAAAATGACATGAAACTTATACTCGGGCACTTACTGATACCTAGCAATCTAAGAGGCTAGTATGGTTAGTATTCCTTGGGTAGTGAGTTTTATTACATTCATCTTCCATTAGTGATGTTATCTTATGATTCTAAGCTTTTTCTAAGGTTTGTTCTTGGCATTTTTAGACCAATTCTTTCACCTCATCCTTGTGTTGTTCGCCAGGAGGGTGGTGACGACCATGTTCCATACATGGTGGGCCCTGAGCTGCCAGTCTTACTTACAGGAGTGCCACTTGAGGATTTTCTTGATGTATCTTACGTCTGATGCAGTCCATGCAAGGTGCCCCATGAGTTTCACCTTCGATGGTTGATCTGACCCACAAGTTCCAATAGAAACATCCTCCTACTTTTTTAGGGGTTGGATGTTATTAGGCTAATGATTCTTGTCTAGAGTCCATTCTATCTATCTTTGAGCATCTAGAAATTCCTCTAGAGTGAAGAGTAAAGCTGGATACATACATGATTCAGCATTCGTCCAAGCGTTGGTAGGATGTAGTTACCCAGACCAGTCATCATAAGGGAATGTTATGGGTTGACTTCCATACTACCTTCTATGATCAGTTCTTTCCTTAGGTGCTGAGTGATGATAGATACAGAGAGTTCATGCATCTTGAGTAGGGTTCTATTTCAGTTATGGAATATTCAGCACGTCTCACTGACTTATAGTGCTTTTCACCGCTTCTAGTCGAGGATGAGATTTCATGTGCTAGACATTTTTAGGATGGTCTCAAGTACGCCATCCAAACTCAGGTGAATGTTTTTCACCTTCCTACCTTTTCTGCAATAGTTGATAAGTCCCTTATCACTGAGCATAACTTGAGGGATGGTGTGAGTAATGGGTTTAAAGGATCAGATCTACGTCAGGCTAGTAGTTCTTATGGAGGCAGGAAACGTTCCCTTGAGGTTTTTTATCTGGGAAGTGGCAGACAGAGCATCCAGTTTGATGGATTTGTTGTGTGTCATCAGTGTGGAAGATCGTGGAATAAAATGACCCAATGTGATAGATACCATATAGAGTGTTGAACTTGTGGCTGTATGGGTCATATTTAGCACTTTTTCAAGACCTTTCCACCACCATCGAGTGGAAAATCATCAATTTTAGCTGCACCTTCAGGAGTGAGTTCTTTTGTGTCGCATCAGGTGGGGAGTTGGAATAGCACTAACGGGTTTGGGCAAGGATGAGGTTGTGCCTATGGTACTCTGATCCCTAATCACCAGCAGCTCCAGTAGAGCAATCATGATCGTGGTAGTCCATATGGTTCACAAGATCGTGCATCAGGTCTTTTGTATTCTTTATAGATGATACCCAAAGATCAGACTATGGGACCATATACAGTACAAGGTACTATTCTAGTATCCTCTACTATTGTCTCTAGTTTGTTTTATACAGGTGCTTCAAACTCTTTTATTTTTGTATCTATTGTGGAAAGTCTCTGACTAGTGATATAGTATCACTATGGTGTAATAACCCTCGATACACCATTGGGAATATGGATAGAGGGCATAAACCAGTGCAAGGACTATCCCATTGAGGATGGTAGTTACCCTTTTTGGTGGAATCTCTTTGTTCTCAAGATGTGAGCTTCGATGTAATTCTCATGATGGACTAGTTGGTCCACTATCACACCTTTGTAGACTTCTATTTCTGCGGGTTTTCTTTTACATCACCAGAAGGTAGTGGTTATCTTTTCCAAGGTGAGTTGGACATCCAGGCTAGGAGATCTGGACCAAAGCATCATGGGATAGGTGGAGTGACCACCCAAATTTAAAATCTTTTTCTGGAGGATCAAGGTTTTCTTCAAACTAATTTCTCTCCGGTAGTTGATCATTTCAAGAAAGTATTTATAAATGAATTTTCTAGATTACCTCCTAAGAGAGAGGTAGAGTTTACAATAGATCTTATTTCAGGAGCATCCCCAGTTTCCATTCCTCTATACAGAATGGAAACTACTGATCTTCAGGATCTCAAGCAGAAGATAGAGGATATAGAGTACAAAGCCTTTATATAGCCTAGTACATCCTCTTGGGGTTCACCCAAGTTTTTTTCTAAGAAGGAAGATGTAAATATTTGTTTATGTGTAGATTACAGAAGGTTGAACCAGCTTACGATCAAGAATCATTATCCACTCCCTTGAATAGATGATCTCTTTCACCAGCTCTAATGAGCAAAGGTGTTCTCTAAGATCGAACTAAGATCGGGTTATCATCATGTGTGATTTGTACCATCATACATACCTAGTACATATTTTCGTAGCAGGTATGGTCTGTATGAATATCTTGTTATGTCGTTCACTCTTACAAATGCTCCTGTTATTTTCATGGATTTGATGAATAGGGTTTTCCACCCCTATTTGGACTCTTTTGTCGTGGTCTTTGTGGACAACATCTTGGTGTATTCTCACACTCATAACGAATATGAAAAACATCTCGAGATCATTCTGATTACACTAATAGAGCATTAGATTTATGAAAATCTTGCTAAATGTGACTTTTGGATCGACAAATTCCACTTATTGGGTCATATTATTTCAAAATAAAAATTATCTATTGACCCTAAAAAGGTTAGTCATATAGTTTCCTAGGATCATCCCAAGAACATTTTTGATATCAAGAGTTTCTTAGGGATCCCTGGGTATTACAGGCATTTCATACAAGAATTTTCTCATCTTAATTCACCTCTTACTGGTATTACAAAGAAGTGTTTCAAGTTCACATGTTCAGAAGCATGTGAGAAATCCTTTTAGGAACTGAATTTGAGGCTTGTATCGGCACGTATTCTGATTCTTCAAGAACCAGGAAAAGGTTGTATCATCTTCTACGATACATCAAGCATTGTCCAAGGATCAGTTTTGATGCAGGAAGACAAAGTTATTGCATACGAATCTTGGAATTTGAGGCCTCACAAGAGAAATTACCTGACACAGGACCTCGAGCTAGAAGAAATTTTCCATGTCTTATGTTATTGGAGACATTATCTGTTGGGTGAGTGCTTTGTGGTGTATACAGACCATAATATCATCAATTATATCTTTTCTAAACGTGACTTGAACCTTAGATAGAAAATATGGTTTGAATATCTATAATCATTTAATTTTGATATTGCTTATATGATTGGAAATGGAAATGTGGTTGTTGATGCACTGAGTCAGAAAACTCAAACACAGGCCGTACAAGAAGCCAGTGATGAATAGATGTTAATGGCCCTCTTTTCTAAACTACATATGGAGTTTCATGATAGTCATGAGCATTATTACCTTTCAAACTTAACAGTTACCTCTTCCCTCCTTGATAAGGTGAAGAGTAGGTAGTTTTCAAATCCTAAAGGTTTGGTTTTCCATGAGATTATATCAGGAGATAACCCACCTCCATATTTTTTTGTGAACATAGATGAAATTCTGCATCTATGTGAACGTATCTAGGTTCCTGCAGATATGAGAGAGGAGTTGATGAAAGAGTCCCATGATTCTCAGTGGGTAGTTCATCCAAGCATCTCGAAGTTGTATAGAGATATGTGACGCCAGTATTGGTGGCCTAGAATGAAAGGTCAAATTGCAAGCATCATCATTAGGTGTTTCACCTATCAGTAGGTGAAGGCGGAGCACCAGAGACCTGCAGGATTGTTACGGTCACTTCCAGTCCTAGAAAAGAAATGGGAGGATACTTATATGTATTTTGTAGTCGACTTACCTAGGCCTTCAAGGGGTAGTGATGCTATCTGGGTAATCATTGACCGACTAACAAAATCATCCCACTTCATTATAATTTGGGAGACTTTCTTAGTTGATAAACTTGGAAGACTGTATGTCTGTGAGATCATATGACTACATGGGGTTTCACATACTATCGTTTTAGATAGGGATTCTCGTTTCACTTCATGGTTCTGGGAAGGTTTGTAGAAATCTATGGGGACTCAGGTGATTTTAAGCACATCTTTTCACCCTCAGACCAACAGATAATCGGAATAGATCATACAGGTTATAGAGGATATGCTTTGAGCATATGTCCTTGATTTTGGTGATTCTTGGGATAATAATATTCATATCGTTTAGTTATATTATAATAATGTCTTTCAGGAAACAATTCATATGGATCCTTTTGAGTTCATATATGGTAGGCCATGTCATTCACCCTTATGCTGGCTAGAGGTAGGTGAAGCATCCCTACTAGGTCCTCATCTTATTCAAGAGACTTCAGAATAGGTCCAATTGATTAGGAAGTGTATGAATACTTCTCAGTATAGACAAAAATATTATGTTGATCATCATCGTTGACCTCTTGAGTTCAAGGTTTGGGATCGTGTTTTTCTTCGAGTATCGCCCCGGCTAGGGCATAGACGGTTAAGGAAGTAGGGAAAGTTGTCGCCTTGTTATGTAAGTCCATTTGAAATTATAGAGAGATTTGGGCAGGTGGCCTATTGGTTGATACTACCTTATAGTTATTGTTCCATGCATGATTCCTTTCATGTCTCATAGCTTCGCCAATATCATGCTGACCCGTCTCATACTTTTTATCCCAAGGAAGTTGAGTTAGACGTTGATGAAACCTTTGAGGAGTATCCAATTCACATCATTGACCATAGAACAAAGGTTCTATGAGGAAATTATGTCCCTTTCATATGGGTGATATGGTATCACGGACTAGTACAAGATGATACTTAGGAGAGGGAAGTAGATGTACGTTCCTAGTGTCCAGAGTTGTTCTCAAATAGTGTTTCTTTACCCTTGGAAGGAGAACTAAGGGGCGAGTTATTTTAAGGGAAGAAGATTGTAAGAACCCAGTTTTTCACTCAAGTATGGATCCATTAATTTTTTGTTTAAATATTTACTTTGGACCTAATATGGATGCCAAATGAGTTATTAAAGGTTTCAAGGGTGCCTGGGGCTTTTTCGGAACCCGGAACCCATCCTTTTAGAGAAAACAGACTCTTCGCATGGTTTAGAGTAAACTTTGTGGGATTTCTGCATGGTTTGGAAATCGATGCGGAGGGAAATTTTTAGACAGAACCATCTTGCATGGTTGGCGCACGTCCATAAGGCCTAATTGTGTGATCGCCCCTTTTTCCCGGGTATGCATGCATGAGTTGCATACGGTTTGACAAACCATGTAGACCAAATCGTTCGGGCAGAGTTGTCCCACATGGTTTGAACCCGATTTGACAAACCATTTGGACAAATTCTAAATAGGCTATTTTTCTGGTTAAATTTATAGTTTTTCCTTGAAGGATCTAATTAATTCACTCCTTCCTCACCAATCTGAGTTTATGCAGGACTGACCTACTTCTCTCTCAATTTAGGGATTTTTTAAGGCCAAATCTAGGGATCAAGAGAACTCATTCATCCGACATTCGATCAAGCTTCTGTTCATCATGTTGGATTCACAATGGTAAGTACTCGAGTCCTATTCTGTTGTTCATCTCCTCTTTCACTCTTGACCTAGATATCACTATATGAGTGTTTTTCACTCATTCCTAGATCTACTCTGATCTGAGGCAAATCAAGGGATAATATTGAAGGAGAAGGATCGTACAACCCTAAGGTGGGTGTTCTATAACTCATCCCTAAAGTTCGTTGATTTTAGATTGTTCGTGTGGGGCCCGCCGATTCCATCAGGGACTGTTTCTTAAATTTACAATCCATTATTGTACTTTTTATAATTGTATGTTTATGATCTCTCAAAATATGTGATTATTTATTATTGGTTACGCCCACAACTCAATCCTCCTTGTGTTGAAGGTTATGCCATAATTGGGTTTTTAGTGTTTTAGCACTTTGAGCCACCGTTCGGGTGTGCCCTTGTTTGACCATCCTAAAGGTGATCCTTCATATAATAAATGGTTTGTTATTAATAAGAATTGTAAAATGTCATGTACCGCGTATGCTCACCCCTTGACCAGCCTAAGGTAAGTGCTTTTAAATTGATTATTAAATGTGAAAATTGAAATGGAAAGTATACTAAGTATATATCTTGGACATAACAAAAGGGAATGAATTAAGGTTACATGTCTCTAGCACCCCTTTCCATGTTAATGGAAGGTAGTAGTGTGAACATCTATATTTGAATATGCATTAATGGTTAATTAAGACTTTATTAAATTGTTTCAATGATACTTGGCCTATCCACACTAATGGAAGATAAGGATTGGACCAATAAATATTGGTTTCAACTCTACTTGACCTATCCACACTAATGGAAGGAAATACTTGAACCAAATGATTTATTACCTGATTAAAATATCAAATAGGGATGGACTTACTCAATCTCACCTTTTATTCTGAGAGGAAAATACCTTGGGTCTCAGGAACCCTATTCCGATTCAAGGATGCAGTTTTCTTAGGTCAATACCCACCTAGACTCTAGTTCTTGTCTATTCCTTGTATTATTAGTATACTACCATAGGGTCCCTTTCATTATTATAGGATACCTCGGAGACACTCCTTAGATCCAGCATCGACTAGTAGGTTCCATGGTGAAATCACATAGGTCCCTATCTTTGCTTATCCTCGTTTTACCTTGGTTGATCAACTTGGACTCGGTAGGCTTCTTATTGTGGAATGACTTGGATTACGCTCCTTGGATTGCACTCTTACCCCTTATCTAGACTCATATAATATTGAGTTAGCATTCCATGATATTTATGTTACCTTGGTTATTACCCTATAACTCCCTCATCAGATATCTTTGTCAGATTGCCTTGTTATGTCTTGGGACCTTTACTACTTATACAATCATGAGGAGATGTCAGTTCTGTATATGCCTCATGTGTCCTATTAACATTAAAAGGTAATTGATTAATTAGTGAACTAGTTACATGTTCAGACACCAATTTAGGGCTGAAGTAGGTATTGGGTATTTAGTTATATTGTACTACTTTCTTTACTTTATATATGCATGCCTAAACACTACTATATTCCATTACACAGGCCAGATGTTATAGCCACTGTTGGTGATGGCCCACTGAGATTTATCTCACACCCACTATCGGCACCTTTTGGTACCCAGAGTAGATTAAATGGTTGCAGGTATTGACAAAGGGAATCATATAGCTTCAACTACTTGATTGTGTGCTGTTAGGATGGATCTTGACAGCAGATGACTGAGTGGGATCTCAAGATGCTTGGACTAGTCTATGTTTTTATTTTACCTTGTGGAACATGTTATTCTTGTTGTTAGTATCCATGTTTCCAGTTTTCTAGTGACATGACATTACATCATCATTTATTCATTTGATACATTTATGGTTATTCTCATTTATCAATTGCATCAGTTTGATTTCACTGTTTATTTATATCGTTTATATTGATTATATTGTTTACTATTCCTTTATATTCCTTCCATTGTGTTGAAATCTGTTAATGAGGGAATAGTATTCCCATGGACACACCCTAGGCCCGCGCTGCTAGTCGAAATCCTCTAGCATTTGGGAAGATGTGCTTGAGGCCATGTGGCCCACCGGGCTCAGGGCACCCTCTAAGTGGCATCTGAATCCGGGTTGTCACATATATATGGTCATTTAATCTTGGTATTACCAAGATTTATAGTGATATACATCATAAATATTGGTGTCTAGGTATAAAGTGATAGATATCAAGTCTCATCACTCAGTGATCGACCTGCCAATAGATGAAGGTCGAACACTAGAGGCATGTTGGGCTTCTATGACCTCTCTCCATTCCTAAGTGGAAATGGAATGATTTCACCATGGATTTTGTGGTAGTCTTGTTGAGATCTCCTTGTGGTAGAAATTAATTGTTGGTGATTTTTTATAGTCTAACCAAGTTTTCACACCTCCTACTAATTTGGAAGTCCTTCTCTATATATGATTAAGGAAGGTAATACATCCAAGAGATAGTGAAACTACATGGGGTTCCCTATCAAATCATTTCGAACTAAGGCGCCCAGTTCACATCATGGTTTTGGAAAGGGTTGAAAAAGGCACTTGTTTTATAGGTTCTA
Organism: Viscum album; assembly: GCA_963277665.1. Classification (NCBI taxonomy): domain Eukaryota; kingdom Viridiplantae; phylum Streptophyta; class Magnoliopsida; order Santalales; family Viscaceae; genus Viscum; species Viscum album. Next base: position 1,123,912,693 of record OY728120.1, read on the forward strand.
TTGAGTACTACAAATCACCCTCATACCAATAGGTAGTCTGAGTGGACCATATGAGTGTTAAAATATATGTTATGGGCATATATCCTAGATTTTGGAGGTTTGTGGGAAAATAACATATCTATGGTTGAGTTTTCCAACAATAATAGTTTTCGAGAAACAATTCAGATGTCTTTGTACGATTCCCTCTAGAGTATACTATTTCATTCAACTCTATACTGGCTAGAGGTTGGTGAGGCAGCTCTACTGGGTCCTCAACCCATTTAGGAGACTTAGGAGCAAGTCTAGTTGATTAAAAATCATATAGAAATAGCTTAGTCTAGGAATAAGTATTATAAATATCATCATCATAGACCTATGGAGTTTGAGGTGGGACATCGGGTCTTTCTGTGGGTGTTTCATAGATTGGGACACAGATGAATCTGGAGGCAGGGAAAGTTACTACCTCGATATGTCAGTCCTTTCGAGATAGTGAAGAGAGTCAGCCTGATAGCCTATCAGTTACTGTTAAATCATCGGTAACATGAAATAAAATATGTCTTCCATGTATCTCAGCTTCAGCAGTATCATCACGACCCATATCATTTGTTTGATCCTAAGGATATCGGGTTGGAAACGGATGCATCCTTTGAGAAGCATCCAATCCGTATAGTTTATCATATCATGAAGGTTCTATGAGGTTGGTTAGTTCTTCTATTATGGGTGTAATGGTATAATGGGAACCTATAGTACGAAACCTAGGAATGGGAGGCTGATGTATATATACGGTGGCCGGAACTCCTTCCAGACGATGTTGTACCACCCTCTAAAGGGAAACTCAAGGACAATTTGTTTTAAGGATGAGAATTTGTAACATACAAGCTTTATTCAAAGGTACATACCATTAATTTTTTGTTTAAATTACTTTAAACAATCCTAATAATGATTCTTAACGGTTTTAAGGAGGTCTCGAGTGCATCCAGGACTCGTTCAAATCCTAGAGCCCCAAAAAGGTAAGAGCTAGGCTGGGCCGCATGGTTAGATAAAATAGTGTGGTAGATAACAATGGGAACCAGGGGTTACATAGATATTATGAAACCATGATACCTAGGATGCACGACCATGTGACCACCTAAAAATTTTTTCATAGAGGGTTTTCTAATAGTTTAAGCACGGTTAGTCAAACCATCCACCAATCCATGTGAGGTTCCCCCTTATAGTAGTGAATGGAGCACAGTTGGCACACGGTTTGGCCAACCTGTGCATGGTGTATTTGAGGTTAAAATTACCCTTCTACCATTAATTAAATGTTTTAACCCTTATTTCTTCCTCCCCTATCTATTCCAGTGGTATTTTTTCTCCCCCTTGGTGTGTGGATATCGTACTTCCTCTCAATGGGGTTTTGATCTATCTCCCTCCTCTGATGTCTATTTTGTTCACCATCAGGATCAATAGAAATCCCTTGGAAAGATCTTCCTTCCAAACTCATCTATTTCATGGTTCCTCTTCCACCCATTGTGCTATTTTGGTGTGACCTTTTTTCCTTATTTTAGGGGTGTTTGAAAAATCCTATGATTTATTCTATTCCAGGTCAAATCATGGATTGATAACGAATGAGTGGAGCACTACTACATAGAGGAAGGTTTTGTAGCTCCTTTCTAATTGTTTTCAAACTTTTTAAATAACACACCATTGTTCCGTACTTCGGAATCTTTCTGTGATGCCTCAAATTTTCTCAATAAATAAATTTAAAGGATTTTACATGTCCTATGTGAACTCTCCTTATGCAGAAACCCATATATGGGTCATTATCTTGGTCGTTGGCCCCCCCTTTGGGTGCTCCCACCTCAATGGTCATTATCACATGTTATAAATGGTTAAATACCATTTACTAGTACATTTTTATTAAATGAATTAAATTATAATTAGATTTAAGATAAATGGTTGACCATGAGATTGAACCTTGAGCTTCAGGTATCACACTTTATATTTAAATGCTAATGTTTAATTCTCCATATTTAAATACATATATCTTATAATTAAATTCTTATGAAATTTTTTGGATTACCATACTTATTCCATATTCCTTTATTTACACATATTATATGAAAATACCATGGGATTATGCTTGCAGTCCATCGCTTGTGCTTATTATATGTTTCCTAGTGAACATTTTTGGAGACTTGAGCTTCCTTTTGTGATTAATGTCGTGTTCCATGTTTTATGATTGAATTTTATTATTTTGACAGGTTTTTATGATGAGTAATTTCCATTCCTTTAATGAAATGTGAATATATATGTTATGCCTTATGAGGTCACTTGTTTGATATGGCTCACTTACTATGGGATCAGAGAGAACATTGGTCCAGACTTAAATATTCTATGTATGGACTCACCATGATCGGCAGGAACAACTCGATGTGTCGGGAGTGATACGTCGTATTTCTAGGTATGGTCTCTCTGGGTGGTTTACTTATACTCATGAGGGAAACCGGTTCCCTGGGGGAGAAACTAAGTATAGACTTGTGGGAAATATGGCTACTCCATGCCCCAGGTGATTCTCGGTACCCTATGTGAGATACATGGTATAGACTCAAAGTTCACCATGTCTTGAGTGATGCAAGGGACACCATATGGGTTTCCTTCGATGGACAAGATCACATTGGTTTTATTGGATTTTCCCATAGTGACCCTTGGAATGTTTCATAGATCGCCATAGATGGGCTTAGGACTCCATTATTGTATTTGAAAGATTGATTGAATGTTTGATTTTTATATATGTTTTTCTTCTTGTTTATATTAGAGGATGATTATATAATGGCATGGAATGGGACCTACAAGATAAAGAAAAATCTTGGGGTCGTCCTGTTTTAGTTTCTTGTCTCTTTGGCTCTTGTACGTATATATATGTTATGGCTTGCTTAGGTATCTCTTTCAAACATCTAGCTTAGGTCGAAGTAGGTGGTATCACTCTATTGTCCACTTAGAAACCCAATATGAGGTATTATTATTGTTTAAATGACTATTTCTCTACTTTTATTTATTATGGAACACTACTGTTTATTTATTACATGAAATGGATCAGTCTCGGAATTGTGGGTGTCAGCCTATTGAGATTATATCTCACACCCTACTCAAGCACCGTTTGGTAACCAAGTAGATTTAATGATCATAAGTATGGATAAAGTAAATCATTTTTCTTCCAATGCATTATTAATTTCCACCTTTAGGATAGATCTCGAGGTAGAGGAACGAGAATATGCTTGAGATGCTTTTAATAGTAGTTTTTTTCTTTTTGTATATTTTTCCAGCATGTAGTAGATTCTTGTATCCCCAAATCCCCATACTCATATTTTTTATACACATTTGACATCATGATCATATTTTTTCATCTATTATTTATATTCATCTTCTTTCATTTGTTTACTTCTCTTTCATGGTTTATTACTATTTTTATTGTGTTGTTTCTGCTACTTTATATTTCTTTATATGATTCTATTATTTATTATCTATTGAGTAAAACTATTCTTACTCTGATCTATGAGGGTGTGGTCTCCCCACACACACACACAAGGCCATCATTGTTGGTTAGTAGCCTCTCGCATTTGGGGATATGCGCTTGAGGTCTTGTGGCCCACCGTCTTTGGGAACCTTTTAGTGGCACTAGGTGAGGGATGTTACATCAGTCTTCTACTATGATACTCTATACTAGTATATAAGTTCAACCATCTATAATATGAAAATTTATTTTATCCCAACCTACATTCATGAAATCTATCCAAGAACCAATCATCATCCCAAATAGGGTGTGAGTAAAACTCAGTAGGTCACCACCAATGGTCTCTATAACAAAACAATCTAGGAATATATAATGAAATAGTGTATAGTTAATAATAGAAATGGTAATAAATTAATTAATAAAACCAACATCACCTCAGGTTCCTCAAAATAAACTTATCCAATACTGATTGCTTCAGATAAATCCAAAACGTATCTAAATCATTCATCATTTGAGTAAAGGATCATCATTTCCTTTAGTTCCATATAATTTATAAGGATTATTATGTACATAATTTACAAATAAATATTAAGGAAAATAATTTCCTCTAATTTGGTAAAACCCATATGGAACGTCATGTCCAATTATTCTAAACAAAACATTAAGAAACTTCATGTCCTTTAATTATGAGTAAGTAATGTGGTACATCATGTCCATTGGTTATTAGTAAGTAATATATAACATCATGTCCATTTATTCTAAATAATAAGTATGGAATTACATGTCTATCATAGAAGGTAATCATAAAGTAAAATCACTCTAGGGCCATCTTAATTTCCATCCCCTTTATCAATTTAATTAATTATTTAACTCATGTGAATGAAATGTAATAAAAAGGGTGCCAAGTAAATATACTTTCCACTCATAGATTATCAAGGGTCGTGTGACTTGGTAACACCATTCACCATTCATTTAATTCATCTATATGTAATCAAGTGGTCCATGGGTAGGTCCTACCACATCTCATTTACTAACTAATTTTATAACATTTCGTTGGCTAATTCCAATCCAAGCACACATTAGTTGTGTTTTGGAAATAATAAAATCATATGTAATTAAGGTATATAGTCTAACCCACCTAAGGTAATGGTTAGGGTTGAGGTTTTCAACCTTAAAAAAGTTATCAAGTCTCAAAAAATTGGAAAATAATGTTCAAACAATTAATTTTGGGGCTTATCAATTTTAGAAGTAGTGCTCAAATGTTTCAGAATGCAACACAACAAAGAAAATATATAAAGACCTAAAATTTTAGGGAAAGTAATAGAAAAATTACCTTATACTCGTAGTAAAATTGTCATCTAGTATCTGGATCTAATACCATCTATAATGAGATAAATTTTTGAAATAAACAAATTCCTTGAAAATAGAGTACATTAGCTTGCATGGATTTAGCATTTCATAGAGTGGTATAAATAAAGAAATGAATCAAGATGATTGAAGGAATTATTGAGACAGATTCATTGGGACCAAAAAAATCGATTCAAAAATAGTATGAGGGGGGAGGATCAAAGACAAGGTGATGTCCAATGGAAATCTTAAGCATAGGGGGTTGTTGTTCAAATGGTAAAGGGGAATAAAGTTTTTAATTTAAGAGGAATGAGGGGAAAACATAATTTCACTCATTTTTAAAGGTTTCAAGGTGTTTTCACATATTTTTAAAAACCATAATACAAATATGAACCAACACTATCCCATGAAACACAACCCACATGGGCTCGGTGAATGGTTAGATAAACCATGTACAACCCGTGCATCCTCATTTTCTAAGGAGGCCACCCCCTTGTATTGTTTGTAAAAGGGTTGAAAAACTATGTTCACACCATGATGATTATATCTAAAACATGTATGAAATATTTTTCATATCCATTCATCCTTCCTCACAAATTTTAACAAACTATGTGGCAACCCATTATGGCCCACACAATTGATTTTCATAGTTAGTTAAATTGTGTTTGTTTTCCATAGCACCCATACCAGATGAACCAACCTACCTAGAAGATCTTTCATGCTCCATTACACAATAAAAATAGGGGGATACTAAAAGGAAACATCTACATCTAACAAAACCTCATTAGGATGAAATATGTGATATGGGTTTGAGTAGTACCAGTGAATCTGTGAAACATGGAAGACATCATGAAAATTGTTTATACATATGAGGTAACTGCAACTGATAGGCTATCGACCTAACTCATTCTAAAATCTCAAAAGGTCATATTAATGAAATATTCCCTTACTTATGATACCATCTATCTCCTAGTCTATTCAATATTTGAAATAATACCCAATCCCTAGCCTCAAACATGAGAGGTCATCGGCAGTGGTCAACATATGATTTATGCCTAGACTGGATCATAACCATTCATTTCCTGATCATCTGAACCTTTTGTAAATTATCCTAAATGAGATGATTTCCAAGTATTTTTGTCTTCCCTACTTCTATCTATCATAGAGGTGGTCATCATGGTCTACCATATAGGTCCTTATAAGGATCCATCCGTATAGTCACTGGAAAAAAAAATTTGTAGGTGAATTTGAAAAGAGGTATATGTTTCTCCCAAGAACCTCTGAAATCAAGGATGCATGCTCAAATCATGTCCTCCAAAACTTGTGTCATATGTTAAAACTACCCGTTGTTCTAAGGGTGGTAATATGTTCTTAAAATTACCAATGTACCAAACAAACTCTACAACCCTTTCCATAACTATGAAGTAAAATGAGCATACCTATCCAATATAGCAGTCTGTGGAACTCCATGAAGCTGGATAACCTCCTAAAAATAGACCCTTCCCAACTAATATATTGAAAATGAATATTCAATAGGTAAAATTCAAGATAGCTTCATGATCCTATCGATGATCACCCATACTAAGTCATTTCCTTGAGGGGATATCAGTAATCCAATCACAAATTCAATGGTGACATCATCCCATTTCCACTAAAAAATGGGAAACAACTGTAAAATCCATATAGGTTGATAGTGTTCTACCTTTATCTACTCATAGATGGAACACCGAGTAACAAAACCAGATATATCTATTTTTATACCAGTCCACCAATATTGATAGTTTAAGTCATGATACTTCTTGGTAATATCGGGATTTACTTCCCAAGTAGAAGCATGATACTCTCACATTAATTATTCCTAGATTTATATTGGAACCTAGTTATGTCCATTGATTTATAATACCTCTTCCTCATCAGCAATACATCTTAGTAGTGGATCCTATCCTAAAACACTCTCCCTTAGGACTAAGACCTCAGGATCTTGCAATTGCCTCATATTCACTCTCTCAAGGAGTTAATAGGTCACTGCCAAGGTTATAAGGGTAGGTTGTCTATGATACTCCTTCACCTATAAATGAATCTAAGAGAATACATCCATCACCCACCACTCATCGCTAGCCTCATGTACTACCTATGTTTGATTCCCCTAGGTCAAATCATTTACTGCATCATTTCCCTTCCCAAACATATAAGAAATATCAAAGTAAAATTACTATAGGTACTCAACCCATATTCACTTCATAAGATTTAAGTCACACTATGTAAATATATAATTGAGTATTTTTTGATATATTTACACCACAAAATTATCTCTAAGGAAATAATATCTTTAAAAAAAGGCGTGAACTATAGCTTCCAACTTGAGATCACATGTCGAGTAATTCCACTTAGGAGGCCTCAGCTACCACGACCCATACGAAATGACTTGATCTTACTACATCATAACTACTCCTAGATTGATGGATGCTGTATCACAATAAATAGTATAATTTATGTCTGGATTTGGAAGAATCAATATTGATGCAAGAGTTAGTCTCCCTTTAAACTCCTAAAAGGTTGTCTTGAAAATTTATGACCATATTAATTACACACCCTTCTAATTCAATACTGTAAGAGGTGATTTTATGCATGAAAATTCCAAAATAAATCACCTATAATAGTCATATCACCCCAAGAAAATCCGTATGTAAAAGACGTTCTTGGGATGCTGGCAAGAAATCACGACACTCACCTTCTCTGGGTCAATAGATACTCCTACCTCTGAAATAATATGACCCAAAAAGTGGACCTTATTGATACAAAAGTGGAATTTACTGATCCTAGAATACATTTGATGTTATCTTACTGTATTTAGAATGATCTCAGGATGTTTGACATGGTCATTCCAAGTGTGAGAATACAATAAGATATCTTTCATAAAGGTTTCCATAAATGAATCTAGATATAGGTTGAAAACTCGATTCATCATATCCATGAAAATTGAGTCTATGTTCAAGAGACCGAATGAAATAACCAAATACTCATAAATACCATACTTTCTATGAAATGTTGTATGTGGTATGTCTAAAGGTCTAACTCATACCTGATGATAACCATACCTCAAATAAACCTTGGATAAATCCCTTTCTCCCTGGATCTAGTCAAATAGGTTGTCAATATAATGCATTGGATACCAGTTCTTAATAGTAAGTTGGTTCAACTGATAGTAATTCACACAAATTTTGAGGGTACCATTCACATTCTTGAATAAAAAAAGGTGAACCCCACGGTGAAGAACTAGGACATATAAAAACCTTATCTAATATGTCTTCTAACTATATCTTGATCTACTTTAACTCAATAATATCCATCATGTGTAGAGGAATGGATACTTGTGCATCTCTTGGAACTAGATTGATAGAGAACTCTACCAAACACTTGGGAGGTAAAATACAAAATTCATTGAGTAAGATATCCCTAAAATGATCTATTACAAGAGGTAAATTAACCAAATTCATTCCTTAATAATCTATATAAAGTCTATCAATATGAGCTTTCACTCCACAAATCCCACGATGCTCTGATTTATCTCTACTTTCTTGTAAATCCCATTCAACTTTTTAAGGTAATTATATCCCTTTGGTGATGTAAATGATACTATATATTATATAAATATATATAAGTGTGATAAGGTACCAACCAATCCATCCTAATAATGACATTGAAACCTATCATCTCAAGGATCAATAGTTCCCATAATAAATGATAACTTCCTACCTCAATGGGTCATTCCCTACATTGGTTCACACTTTCCCATAAAATTCACAATGGAGTTTAAGGTGTAAACACACCAAATAAATTCTAAATATCAATCCCATTTCTTCCCTTAGTATCCACATAGATAAAGTAATACGAAGCACTGATATTAAAAATATCATATACTAAATTAGAGGCTACAAGGATTGTACCTCTAACTATAGATGGTCTGGCACCCTTCTCCTAGGGTATAGGCTATAATAAATAAATTTGTTCTTATCCATGACCCTGTATAGAAACCTGACTACCCAAAGTGGGTCCTCACTATTGAAACTATGTATCCTAATTCTGGCCTCATTGACCATATCCACCTCCTTGGAATATATATCTATTTGTAATATAGATTTTGTCTTAACATGGAACTACTGATCCTACTAGGGGAGGAATAGATAATGTGGATCCTCTCCCATTAAGAACTGATGGGGAGGTCCAACAGAATCTCTAAAGATGACCCATACTACGGTAGTCCTATAACATGACTAGGTCTCAATCACACTGAGGTTTTACACGACCATGTCTACCACACTAATGTCATATCACTGAGCTGCCTAAATGGGTACTTTGGCTCCCATTGCTCTATCGAGAATCCTTGAGGCAATGTTTCCTACCACTAAACAAACTACTACCCTATCTCGGCACTGAACCACTGCAACCAACACCATATTCTTCCCTAAAATTATTCTCACTAATAATTTCTTGGTTCATAATTCTCAAGATAGTAATCAAATGGAATACATTTTCCTGAGACCAAATGGAATACCTCATCCCATCCTCAAAGTGTCTCACTCTAAAAAACTCATCAATAGTGAAGGATGGTGAAAAATTTTGAAGCTCACTAAAGAGAACATAATAATTCATAACTAACAGGAATCCTTTCTCAAGATGTAGGAACTTCCTAGATTTGTCAACTCTCAGTGTCTCTGAAAATAAATATTCATAGAAAGCATCTTAAAAATCTCTACCGAACAATTCTTAATGCTAGTATTCTATAGTAATAATGTCCTACCAATTATTGATAGTACCCCAAATCATATAAGTGATGATCTTGAACATCCTCTCTAGAGGTGTCTCAAAGTGATCAAAGATAGAAAGCATGGCCCCTAGCCATATCTCAGTGTCCTGTGGACTACTATCCCCCAAAAACATGGGTAGATGTTGATGATAAAACTCTTGGGTCATCTCTTCCACATAATTTGAAAGCTATGAAGCTCCCTGAATAGTCTGCATAAGTCTAATAAAACCCTCACAAAACTAGTAATTGGCACCCATGTCATGTATAACTACAGGTTCCATAGGAGGCACTACTGGAGGCAACATTAGTGACTTAGGTCCCACCACCTCTGGATCATGGTTGTCACTATCCTCCTAGTGCACGAATCGAGGAATTCACTGTGGAATAGATATAAAAATTATAATCACATGACTTATATATAATTTTACAATGAAAACACCATAGATATACGAATATGATAGGTACAATCCTTCCTATAATAGAGTCAAACCCCCTTCCTGCTCATAAAGCCAGATCTGAGTGTCGTATAAGACCAAGACAAAAGCTAGAAATACAGCCTACTACCCACTACTATGGTCAGGTCTGGGTCAAGTTCTCTATTTTGTATCAGGGTTTCAGTATACAATGTTTCAATTTTAAGTTATAGATGAAAAACCCCTTAAAATTTCTATTGTAATCACTATTTAATGATAGATATTTCAATTTAAACATAGAACTCATCATTCTTACCAATGTAATAGTGTATATATCTATATATGTGTATGTGTGTGTACACATTAAGGTCCAGTAATATGAATCTATCATTACCAAGTTATAAATGACACTTACTTATAAATTAAAAATTGTACAACATGTACTACAATCAGGATTTCTAAGGTGGTATAATTAAATGGATCATCATTCCCAAACTATAAATGCACACACACTCTTTAAATTGAAATTGTAATACATGTAATTACAACCAACAAATGTTTCAACTCATGAAACCAATTTTTCACTACTCGAACTAAATATAATTTTCCAATTAAGGTTACATCATCACACTATATAGGAAAACATGTTTTATGTTGATGTAGACACTTTAATTATTCCAACTATATACCCTTGAAATAAATGTTATCACAATTCCAAATATAATTATCAAGGAAAAAAATATATATCAAAAATGAATATAGTAACTAAATGTGGAATGGAATATTGTATGGTATGTGAATCTATAAAGTGCCTATAATGATTCATGAGACACTAACTCTTTGTTATACCAGGCCAAGAGTAATAATGGAGATCAAAAAAATAAATTCAACCATAATTTTGACCATCACCAAAAGATGACATTAGTGAAACTGTAATAGGAATAATCCATAACATCATATATGATCCAAAGAAATTTGGTTTTTCTCCCATACATGGGTTATCTAATCCTAAGGACCAGCCCGTTTACAAATTTTGATATATCCTAGTCTCATTTATACCATCCCAAAATCTTAAGGAAAATAAAATAAACCTTTGATACCAATTTGTAACATCTCATATTGGGTTCACTCATAAGTCACTAAACCTGGTCAGTCACAAATCCGCAACCATGCCTCCCCATACATCAGAGGCTACAGACTAGTAGAGAGGATCTAAGGTGGTACAGTGGGGAGACTATACCCTCATAATTAGAGTAATATTGTGGTATAATAATCAGATAAGTAATGCAAGAATAATAAAGAAATACACCTCAAGATAAATCATCCATATAAAATAAACTACCATCAATAGAAATATCCAGTAACATATACAAAATTATGTAATTTCATGTTTCTAATCAAAAAAGAACAATCAAAAATGTCAGCAAGTACACATACATATAGGTATATCTAGATAACCAAAAATACTAAAATATTATCTCCAGATAGCACCACGATCCATAGATCAGTTTTATTCTCCCTTACTCCCACGATACAATCACTCAAGCATTGATAACTAGGAACTTTTCCCTATATCAACCTATATCGATGATGTATGTCCATGTACCAATTGGAAGCCCGAATAAGGTGTGAGATGTACTCAGTAGGCCACCACCAATGGTGTATACACAAATATAGCATGAGAATATAAATGTAATAGTGTTCATGTATAATAATCATCAATGATGTAAAGTGTGTAAAGTAAAAACATGTCAAATATAGGTCCTCATGGGATGTCAGGCCGACCATACCTACTTTGAACTAAGTTAGAAATTTATCTATACCCCTACCATCATGTATATATATGCATATGTCAAACAATAATATCCACATATATACATGATTTGAAGTTAACTCGTGGGTTAGTACCCAGGTTTCCCTAGAGTATGTCAATATATCATGAGTCTTAGATATCCAAAAGAGGATCATAATGAAGAAAATATAAAAAAAGGATCTAGGGTGAGATCAGGGAAACAATGATCTCAGGGGTCAAGACAACTCATAGTATAACTCATGCAGTCTGGCTATAAGGGTATGAGTGTAATCCAAGGGGTACACCAAAATAATTCCACTATAAACAAGTCTAACTGGGTCTATTTAGATCATCTATAGTAAATCCTAGGCTAAGAATGATTAGGACCAATGGGGTGAATCCATGGAGCCATGTGTCCGTAGACATCAAGTTGAATCCAAGGAGTGTATCCAAGGTATTATAATATCCATAAAAGTGTCAAGTGAATCATTGATACAATGATTAAGCATTCATATAATAAGATAAGGACTAGATTCAATAGTGAGTATCTCCCATAGCAATCGGTTCATGAATTACGGTGGCTTCCTTTTAGTGATCAAGGAATTACCTCATGAATCTAAGGAAATCTCAAGTATGACCACTCCAATAATAGAAAAAAGTTCTATAATAATGGAACCAACTATATGAATATAAATTGTAACATTGGATATGTAATAATCATTCTAATTTACTACTTCTATTTAATTTAGGTTATTACCTTTCATTTAGTGATGATAAGAATTAAGTGTGGAAAAGTAACATTGGTCATGTTCAATTCAAGCCAATTCACCAAGTATATTTATAATTTAATTATAAATTCAATAATTCAGGTAAGTGTGTTAGCCATTCTACACCACTATAATTTATTCAATTTTATTATTAACATACCATTTAAAAGCCAATCCAAACACACTAATGGTTTTTTGGATAATATCCTATAAAGCGTATAATGGAATATGAGGAGTGCACCTAAGGAGGTGGAACAAGTTGAGGTAAACGACCTCCAACATTATAATGGATCTAATAGATTTCTTAGGTTCCAAAATAGGGAAACTAATTCAATGAATATTGACTTCAATGGAAACACTCGGTGAAACTAGTGTGTGTAATAGTAGTAACAACTATAAACATAAATAATTTTAGGTAAAATTAATAAACAACCTACCTTATGCCTTTAGAGGAGCACTCATCCAGCATCAACATTTAGTTTGGTCAAGATCACAAGAAAAAAAATATAAAAATACCCTAGAATTAGGGTACATGATATTACTCAAAAATAGTTCCAAATGTGGAGATATAAATGAAGCAAGTAAATGTATCAAATCTCTTACCAAGAGGGATCCAATGGGATGAACGATGCTTGAATAAGAAATCAAATAGAATAATGGTTTCAAAACCTAGGTTAGGTATGGAGGAGTTATTCAATGAGAGGAGAGGAGTTCAGCTGCTGGAGAAAATAACAAGGTATAGAGTTTTTAATTTTAAAATAAGAAAGGTAAAAATAGCCATTTCACCCCTTTAAAACTAGGTCTCTTGTTTTGGACGCATGGTTATCCAAATTGTACGTCAACTATGTGACACTCACTATCCACATGAAGGAACCCTTTCATGGTTAAAACTAACCATGAGATACCCATGAGAAACCCACTATAATTATTTTGAAATAAGTTTCATGGATGTGTGTCTAGGTTTTCAAGGTTCCTTCAAACTATGTGACCCCTGACAGTTTTGTGGATTGCCCTACATTGTTTTATCAAACTGTGTAGATTGGGTGGAATGGTTTATACTAACCGTTCAGACTAGTTTTTTCCTCCAAAATAAATTTCTTCAGGATCCAAATAAGTCTTGGACACCCTTATTTCCTCTATAACTTCATTAGGAATTTCAATAAGATAAAACTAATGAAACAAACTAAAACTAAAAGGTTGTGTACCTTGAAGAAAAACTAGGATCTTACAATTGATGGTGATGAATGACATAAGACTTTTACCTAGACTAAGTTGTATCCATACACTTCCTAATAAGATATACTATCTCCAAAGTCTCTTAAATGATACAAGGTCCTATTATCACTACCTCTCCTTCCTCTAACCAACACAGGGGTGAACAGAATGACCTACCACATAGGTCTTCCAAAGGATCCATCCATATAGAATCCAAAATGATATTATTAAAATCAAATTCTAAAAAAGTTTGATTTTTATACTAATAACCTCCAAAAATGATTTAATTCTGGGATAATTTCTTCTAATACCTAAATTTTATTATTAGACTAACTTTCGGTCTTTGGGTGATAGGCTGTATTTAGTAGTACTTGTGAACCCAGAGTCATTTGCACCCCCTTATAGAACCGTGATGTAAAATGAGCACCCCTATCTAAGATGATGGGGAATGGGACTCCATGGAGGCATATTATCTCCCTGATATATAGCCTTCCTATTAAATTTTGTTCCCTAGAAACAACTACTTTGTACTTCATATTACTTTTATAATCAAAGAATTAAATATTATTATAAATAAATTATCACATATTGATTGTTCTTTTTTATAAAATTGGTGTGATAATGTTCTAAAGTATTTGTCACATTGATAAGGTCATATTAGTTCCCAACTATGATTAAAACCTTGAGATTCTATGGAAATATATATTAAATATAGTTTTTAATTTTGATAATGTACTATGATAGGAAACATGGTTTGTAGACTATCAGGTATAAATATTCGTAAGTGGATGAGAATTCTTCTCATGAATTTCACACATGGTAATATCTAATGTGGGAGATTATGAGAAAAAACCTTCCATTAGTAATTCATCATGTTTTGAAATCATCGGATATTCCTATCTACGAGTGTGTGTAATGGTCCTTAGATTTAAGATTGTCATTGATGCATGTCATGAATTACACACTTAGATTTACTAACCAAAACAATCACACGATATGTTGGTGGGAAGTAGGCTATATTGGGTGCATCACGATTAATATTTCATTAATAAATAAATTGAATAAGGATTTTTGCCTTCTATCTTTATGAATTTTATATATCGACCCTACGATTGGAATAGAACTATTACATTAAATTCCTTGTCCATGGTGTACCGATGTTTATTTTAGATAGTCGAACAAACATGTATCGAGCATATAGGTTAGTGAAAGAGATTTGAATCCTTCTTGATAAGATATTAGGATGAAAGGATTATATTACACAGTGAGTTTTTGTATGTGGTTGACATCATTGCGACATTAATTTCTTTCTCTTGGGTTCTTTGATCAGTTTCTAGATAGTAATCTTAGACTTTATACAAGATAGCCTAATGCAAACAAAAATAATCGTAGAGGGTCACACACTAAGTGTTTCTATTGATCTCAATTAAATTTTGTTTTCATTTAATTAATGGAATAAATATTATTCTCAAGATGAGGAATAATTTTATTCAAGTTTTATTGATCGGATAGTTTAAATAAATATTTATTAAATAGATTGTGAATAAAATATTTTTTTTGTTATTTAATAAATATTTATTTACTAGTTTGTGAAAAATATATTTATTTAAGAGAATAAAATATTTTATTCGGGTATTCAATAAATACTAGAGGAGTTTGAATGGACCAATACCGAGTTTTATGAAAAATATTAATTAACAAGTCGGTTTAATAATACTTGTTAATGCCCAAGTTGGTGAGTTATATAAAACAATATTATTATTATTTTATTATGTGGCATGGGGTTTATCAAAATTTATTATAGTATTTAATGGTTAGAATGCAATTAAATTATTATTTTAACCTAAATACAATATATATAAATATACTTTTATATATATTGTATAGAGAATAAATCTATGTGAAATCAAAAAAGAGATAATTATTGCATACAAATAATTCTCTTTTTCTCTTCCTTCTCTCTCTCTATCAAGAATTAGAAACATGTGAGAGATTTCTTCAAGACCAAAGAACAAGCGATCAATAACAAACAATGAAAGACATTAGATTCACAGTGATAACACCAGGAGATCAATTCGGATTGCTTAGAGATCATAGTAACATGTTTGGATAACCAGAAGAGGGATTCTATCCTTGGATCCTCACAAAATAATGATGGCAATCTGAAAGAGTCTTTTTGGATAATCAACATTCATCAACAAATAATGTTCCTAAGACCAGGTATTCATTTCTTCTAATATTAGATAAATTAATTATATATTTGATGTAAAATATCCTCACTTATAGTTTAGGGTAACGATAATTAAAATAAATTTTAATATATCACCCACCACCACACGCTTATATTGTGGCTGAAATCAACAAGTTGTCTCAAAGAAATCACATTTAAATTGATAATTATTTATTTTATTAATGATCTATATGCAATAGTGGTTTGAATTTAATTTCATATTATTTTTTCTTTAATCTGATTTAAATTAACATGTTTCGACTTATTAATCATGATTTGTTGAGTGTTTCATTTTCCTAATGGTTTAAGAATAGATGAAGAATGATTGGATATGCCATCGAGAAACTACTAATTTTGGCTAGTAAGACAGGTTTACATGGTGTGTACTCAAAAGTAAACATCATGTACCCCAGTGAACTGCATCTGGATGAATTGAGGGAAACATGGTGTTCCATGCAGTAATTATATGAGGTGTATGCCATGTGTCAACTGACTAACCTGACACCCAATTTTCAGATTACACATCATGTATAGGCATACACTTCATGTAGTCTATATGGGTTAGCAGTGTAAATTCTTGAATCTGTGTGGTCATAATACATGATCAAACCACATGATACTGAAAACATGGAGTATTTATTAAAAAAATTACATGTATATGGTGTACATAGTGTGTAGTTCATAAATTCCCATGTTTGAATAACACTCCAAGAGACTTGATGAAAAAATGGACACACATCTCAAATAGATACATGGCATGTAGTTGGCTTGTACATGTCATGTTGTCCATCAAGAAACATGTTGAAGATGCAGGCATGAATCTCAGATACATGGTAAGCAGAACACTTGGTGTGTAATTGGTCTATAAAAATCATGTATTCCAACTGAGGTACACATTTTAGACCTGATGATGTGCCCTAGATACACAGAAATTGAGATACATGGTGTATAGATGGACGTACACACCGAGTAGTCTCTCATTAATGGAAAAAATTAAAAAAATCATTAAATTGAAAAAAAAAATAGCATTAAAACCTTATTTTATTGATTGGAACACCATTGTGTTTTTTGAAAATTTAATAATGGTTTTAAAGAATTTTAAATGATCAATTAATTTACTATAACAAATATATGTCATTATTGGTCTTACCATTTATTTTCCATGAATTCCATAAATGATAATTATCTACAATAAAGGTTGGATGATCATTAAGGTGAAGGGAATTATTTCATTCATACATTAATTAATTCATACAAGTGTGTTCATCTTAATAATAAATTATGAATAAATTAATTAATACCATCCAGTTAGTTTTTCATATCTATTGCTTGTATGACCATTAACGAGCTTGACCAAGACCTGTGTATGTGTTGGATGTTTTAATTTAATTTATTTCATGGGTTTGAAATTATTTATTATTAAATTAAATATAATGGTCTATTATTCTTCCCTCCATCCATTATTATGTAGTACCTTTGGGTCCTAATATATTTATGTAATCTCATTTTAACCAATATTTTGGTTCCCCTCACCTAAATATGAGTCATAAATACATGTAATTAATGGAGTCTCCCAAGGTGAGAAGAGGCAGTTCAAGATAGAACCATTATGATTATAAATTAGGTGATACATAGGTGGACAGGTGGAATGTTCTAACTCATTCTAAGACCAACAATAGAAATTATTTCCCCTAGTTCAATGGATTATTTAATGTCTTCTCATTAAATAAACAGTTAGAAAAATTTCTTTAATGTTTCATTTAATTATTTATTTATTTATATCTATGAAATTATTTATTTTATGAATAGATGGACACTATCACATAAAACATTTATTAATTTTAAAATATGATAATTAAATAAATTAATTGTGCAAAAATGTTTTATCCAACAAGGATAATTAATTAATTAACATCCACTTAATATTAACAAGATATGTAAAGAATAAAACAAGATAAAATTTATGCATAATAAATTAAAATCCCTCAATTAAATGTTAAGCCATACTTGGCCTTCCATTTCTTTATTAGGAATGAAATTCAATGGAACTAAGTGCTTTAACAACCCTTTTTATGACACATAATTTTATAAGGGGGTTATTATGAAGGTTTTGGGTTGACTTAACCATTTAACATCATGAGGATCAGCCCTTTATAGACCTGTTGTAATTTAGAGGCATGTTTTGAGGAAATAAAAGATGGGATTTTAGGATAGGGGAGCCCACTCAATGGATCGAGGAGCTACAAGCCCACAGTTGGAAAAGACATGCCTACCTAAATACCTTCAAGTATCTCGACCAAACCTTGTTGGGGTTATGCGAAGAGGAATATGAATCCTTCCAAATAGAATATCCTAGAAACTAGACATTCCAAGTTAAATGGTGAGGGTTATTAAGACGTGATTAAATAGTGTAATATTTAACAAAATCAATTAATTTAATATATCTCACATAATTTGTAATCAGTTAAAGTATTGATTATCTCTTTTAAATATAATTGAAAAATGGAAAGAAAACCCATTAAAGCAGTGAAATAATTCCTGAAGTGAGGGTATTTACTTATAAATAAAAATTTCCCAATGAGGTACAATAATTTATTTGATGCACTATTATTAGAAAGTTTGAATTTTTGTTGGAATCGCCTATTATTATTCAGCCACCCAAGAAAGTGAGAAAAGGTCAAATGGTAGTCTGTCAGAGATATTTTGAGGATGTTTTCTATGTCCTTTGTATTATATTATAAATTATTTATAGAGAGTTGATGATACAACATAATGAAATGGATTCATACACCATAATAACACATCTCCATTATCTTGTGATAGATAAGGAAAATATTAAAATAAATAAGATTTTCAATGCACTATATCACTGTAAACTGGAAGAAGTCAATCTAGCTACAGATCATGCTTTCAAAATGATGGGGTATATTGATATATTTGAAGAATTGGAATTCAACTTGGATAAGAAATTATACATTAATCATATTGTATTATATTTACCTCAAGATTATCCTTATTTTTCAAATCCTGAGTAAAAAAAATGGGTAAGTTGCTCAAGAAACTTTTTCCCATACTTTACCAAGAATATAAGTACCTGTTGAAACCTTTTTCTCCACAACTTATAATGAAAATTTTGAAAGAAAATTTTTAATATTATATGGATAATATATGGCCAAAATATCCTTCACAACATCCTTAAAGAGATAAAGGATTCAAAGTTAGAAAAATGAATAAGAGGTTATTTTCTTCTCATGTGGAAATCTTAGACACTAGAAAATAAATTGGAATGAATTGAAAAATAATGTATTTTCATCCAATATATGTATATTAATCAAGTTTCTATTCATAAATTGTATATTAATTTAAATATTCCTACAATTTACATGTTTATAAATATAGGAAACAAGATAGAATATAAGGGTTATAAAGTGAACTCAAAAGGAGTTGAGAAAGGGTGATTTTTATGTCACCTAAGGAGAGCTTGTAAATTTCCATTTCTAAATGTATTGATTCAATTTTTTAATAATTATTACCGAAAAAATTATCTCAGTGTTTTCCTAAACACAACGATACATTATTTAACATTTTTAATAAATGTTGTTATGGTACTTTAATTACTAAACTATTTATTCAGTAACTCTTGAATCATGTATATCCATTGTAATGAATAATGAATATAAAAATATAAGAATTCTACCTCATTTTGGAAAGATAATTATTTATAAAATAAATTTTAATTTTTTTGACTTTATTATTCCCTTTAGAGTGTTTTAGTCTCAATTGAGATAAAGCACTATATATACAAATTAACTATTTATCATATTTTAGATAAAGAAACCTTTACATATAAAGGTACATCACAAATATTTTTAAATTAGTTCAACATATCCATGTGAACTATTCTAAAGATTAAGGTAACTTCATATACTACATGATATTCCATTAATAAATTTTATAAATTCTCAGTGAAGTAAATGAGTGGACTTGGTAAAGATAGAGGATTCTTGAAACTATCTTGTCAGAGAACATATTATCCAAGTAATAATTGATTAGACATGTAGAGTAAAGGTTATGCTAAACTCAAATTTACTTACATACATAAATGATTTTATGATAGTAAAAGGAAGATTAATTATGATTCTTATATATATTGAAAATCTTCCATTATCCCTTCCAAGACATATTTTTCAAAAGTATTGAAAAAATTAACCATATTCCAACTATATTTTCCAATGGATTTCATATCAATTATGATATGATAATAATCTATTTGGACACTACCGTAAGTATTTGTTGAAAACTATTTGTTAAAATCTAATCTTAGCTAAAAATGAACATTAAAACACTATAGTGCATAGATGTTAATGATTCTATATCCACTAAGGATATTATCATCTAGTCAAGATCGATTATATTTCCATAAGGAATACTTACCACTTGGAATATAGTGGGAGCATACTTAACTTCTATGGGTTAAGGCTCTGGATACACATAAGTTGTCATAGGAATATTGGGCTCCACTAAGCTTAGTAAGAGGAGTATTTATAGTGACACATACTACATAGGAATTCATAACAAAATAGGTGGTTTATGTTCACTCTAATAGGTGATACATTTATTATTATTTCAGAATAATTCTTCCTATAAATAAGTAGTAAATAGTAATATGATAAGATTAAAAGTTAAATATAAATTCAACTAATGGACTCCATTCATCAAGATTAGGGATTCCATATTTTGAATGCTTATAACGATCAATACTTCTGGTCAGTATTCAATAAAAACAAGGCTTGGATGGTATAATATGGTACCAATAAAACTAGATTTATTATCTAAATTTTATTCTATGACAAAACTTATCACCACACATCATGACTATAATAATTTTTGAATTATAATTGTCAAAAAATACTTCTATGATCTTCATATTTGGCTATTGATCATTAAGACCTTCTCATTTAGAGGAGTACTTATGGAAGATGTCTATATGACATTACCAAAATGAGACTGTGTGATGTATGACTACTAGGAATTACTTAAAGGGTTGGTGATATAAATAAATTTCAATAAGATATTCATATTATATAAATTTATTTATGAATATATCATTCCTAGTGATAATAGGATATTTATTTGGAAACAAATGATTGAGATATATCCTGGACTGGTTAGTGGGAGTGTTATAAGTTTTAAAGATAAATATATTAATAACATATGAAAACATTTGTTATGTCTTACATGTTAGTTAAGACTAAGGATTAAAATTTATTTAAGTTTGACTTAAAGTAATAACCATGCTCTGGGGAACAAGATCTATAAAAATGGATATATGTGTTTTATAAATCTAGTAATAGTACAAATACTAATAAAGTATTTAAAAATAAAAGTTGAAACAATTCAAGAACAAATTTTATTGGCATATAATCCTTACATTAGAACTGACAAGGGAATTGGAAGTGATTATGGAGATTAAAATAATTTCACAAGATTAAGTGATTGGAATTCATCTCATGTTTCATGATATGCACTAACATTTTATATCACTTGTTCATAAAACAAAATAGTTTAATATCAAATAAATCCAACATAATTGCATAGAATTGCAATTAGAACTATCTAAAAGTACTTTGAAAAGTAAAATCATATGAGTTCTTGGTGTATAGATAAGTGAGAATGCTAGTGATTAAGAGAATAGAACACTTATATTTATTTAGTTAAATTTGATCTAATGTCACTAATAATGCTATATTAATATGAAATACAAACTTATTATAGCATGTGGTTTCCATATATACAATATTCGAGTACGTTTCAGCTTCTGATAAATCTTAAGGAGTTTTTTAACAATATCATTTCTTTATTTTGGTTTATACCAAAAAGTAATAGGTTTTTCATATTATTATAAACTATGACTATGGATTTAGTTAGGGTGTCAAGATTCTGAAAAGGGAATAATAGGTGGATACTTGGTTAAATTAATACTTGATGGGTTTACTCAAGATAATTATTTTACAGTAAATAGATTCACCACACATATATGTGGTTTAACCAACCCTTTCCATGGAAACATGTAGGGCCTAGAAACTGTATCCATACTCAGAAGAATCATTTTTAACATGTGAGGAATAACCTGACATTAGTTATTGAATCTAGTGAAAGTGGGTGTCTATTGGAGCTAGTTCCCTAGAACCAACTACTTTGTACTTTATATTACTTGAATATTCAAAGAGGTGAATATTAATATAAATAAATTATCACATATTGATTTTTTGTCTATATAACATTGATGTGATAATGTCCTAGAGTATCTATCTCCTTGATAAGGTTGTATCAGTTACCTTATATGAAGAGAACCTTGAGATACTATAGCAATTTCTTTTAAATATATTTCTAAAGTTGGATAATGTACTATGATAGGACACATGGTATGTATACCATCTGGTTCCAGTACTCATAAGTGAATGATTCTTCTACTCATGAAGTTCATACATGGTAATCTTTAAGATGATAGATTATGAGAACATAGCCACCAGTAGAAATTTGGAATGTTGGTGTGTTATTGGATATTCCTATATGAGAGAATATGTAATGGTCCTTATACTTTAAGATTATTATTGATGCATTTCATTAATTACACACTTATATTTACTGACCAAAACTATCAATAAATATCTTGGTAGGAAGCAGGGTACATTGGGTGCATCATGATTGACATGTCATTAATGAATAAGTCAAGGAAGAATTTTTTCCCTTACAACTTTATGTGATTTTTTATCCTGGCCCTTTTATTAGAGTAGAACTACCACATTAAATTCCATGGTCATGGTGTAATGATGTTTATTTTAGATATTAAAATAAAGATGTATCGAGCATATAGGTTGGTGACACATATATGCAACATGCTTGATGAGATATTAGGACAAATAGATTATATTACATAGTGATAATTCGTATGTTGTTGTCTGAATTGTGACATTAAGTTCTTCCTCAAGGGTGCCTTGACCCATTGCTAGACAATAATCTGGGACTTTATGCAAGACCTCCTAATGTCTGTGAGGAATAATCCTAGAGGGTCACACATTAAGTGTTTCCATTAATCTTAATTAAATTGTATTTGAATTTAATTAATGTAATAAATATTATTCTCCCAATAAATAATGTATCCATTAATTTAAATTATGAAACACAGCCGGTAACTCAAGATCACGTGTCATGTAATTACACTCATGAGGTCTCAACTATCAAGACCCATATGCCATGACTCGATCTTCCTACATTATAATGTCACATAGACCTATTCATAATGCATAATAATATATTTTATATTCTGTTATAGTATTAGGTAAAAATAGGGTTGAAGATGAAGTCAATCTTCCTTTCAAATCCTAGAATGCTTTCTCTCAAAGCGTCAAACAATGTAAACCTAACACACTTCTTGGTAAATCCCATAAGAGGTGCTGCAAGGTGTGATAAATCTTGAATAAAATTCCTTTAATGTCTATTTAGGCCTAGGAAACTCCATATGTCAAATATATTCTTGGGATACTCCCATGAAACAATGGATCTCTCTTTATTTTCAACCACAGATACACCTTCCTTGGAGATTATGTGACCTGGGAAGTGAAATTTATGAATCAAATGCTAAAATGTTGTGATCTTGGAATACAAACAATGCTCTCTCAATGTGATCAAAATGATATCAATATGTTTTTCATGATCATGTCAAGTATTTTAGTACACCAATATATCATCCATAAAAATGAACATAAAAAAATACAAGTACATGTGGAAAACTCGATTCATTAGGTCCATACAATTTTTGGAGCATTTTTTAGACCAAACAGTGTAACCAAATACTCATACAATCCATATCTACTACAAAATGTTTTAAATGGCATATTTTAGGTCTTACCCCTACCCAATGATAGCCTAACCCTAAATAAATTTTTGAGAAGACCTAAGATTCACAAAGCTGGTTGAAGGGTTTATCTATACGAGGTAATGGATATCAATTTGTAACCATAAACTAGTTCAATTTATTATAATAGACACAAAGCTTGAGGGTATCATCTTCCTTCTTAGTAAAAAGGATAGTTGAACCCCAAGAATATGTATTGGGTCAAATAAACCCTTTAGATTATAGGTCCTTGAACTGTATCTTGAGTTCTTGAAGTTCAATATGATCCATCCAATAAGGAGGAATATATACTAGTGATGATCCTAGGATTAGCTTAATAAAAAAATTGACCTCTCTCTCAGGAGGTAACCTAAAATATTCATCAATTAAAATGTCCCCAAAATGATCCACCATAATAGGTAAATATATCTAATGTGTTTCCTAGTCGCTCAATAAAAATAATGACAATCAAGGCTATCACACTGCCCATCCCATGAATATTGGGTCCATCTCGACTAGTTTGTACATCTCATTTGCCATTATGAACATAGCTACCACTCTCTAGGGATGTAAATGATACCCTCTTGTGATAAAAATAAATAAAGTCTTGATAGGGAAAAAACCATTACATTCCAAGACTAACATCAAATCCTATCATCTTAAGGATGAAAAGGTCTCATAAGAAATGATAGCCACTAATTTTGTGGGGGAACTCCTTTCATTGGCACACACTTTCTGATCACACTCCCAGTGAAGTATCAACTATAATCACTATACATAAATATATAATTTGAATCCCAATCATTTAAATGATAGGAATATATATATATATATAAAGGATTTTGATGTACCTATATCAAATAATGCAGATACTAAAGAACAGACTACTAAAATTGTACCTCAAACTGTATAAGGCCCGACACTCTACTCCTCGGTCATAGGATGCACTATATATATCTAGCTTGGTCTACTTCCTGGAGTCACAACCTGACTATCCTGAGTAGGTCCTCCCTATTGATGATACATATCAGAAGTCTAGCCACCATATCCAAGACTACC
Organism: Viscum album; assembly: GCA_963277665.1. Classification (NCBI taxonomy): domain Eukaryota; kingdom Viridiplantae; phylum Streptophyta; class Magnoliopsida; order Santalales; family Viscaceae; genus Viscum; species Viscum album. The sequence goes on from OY728120.1 coordinate 1,123,937,695, forward strand.
TCTCCAACATGATGGTCTTATAGTACTAAAAATACCCACCTAACATAAAGATATTGATCTCGCTCCAGATCCTAGAGCCTGTTCAGACCCTCTCTCACTAACTATTTTATAAAAGGAACTACAAACCCATTGAAGATACCCCATCCCTCTAAAAGATCATCACTCCACTAGGTATTTTCTAAATAGTGGTTTTATGTGCCCCGACATCCCACACTGATGGTATGTCACTTAGCTACCTTAGTGCACGCTCTGACTATTATCACTCCTATGAGAATTCTCAAAATGATGCTTTGTACTTCCAAATGATTTACTAAACTTTCTAGGAACTGAACTACCATGCCACAAATCCACATCTTCCATTAGGTTATGCTTGGATATGAGAAATTGGTTCATTATTTCAGATACCTTAGTCAATAAAAAATATTCACATTATAATGGATGTCCTTCCTAATCCCATCCTCAAACCTCCTTTCTCTAGTTAACTCGTCACTAGAAAGAGCAAGTGTAATATGTTGGATCTTCATAAAGTGAGATGAATTATCCATAATGAATAGATTTCCCAACTAAAAAATCATAAAATCCTTATATTGTTTACCTATCACAGTCTATGGAAACAAATAATCATAAAAACAAGACTAAAACCCTCCAGGTCATCTCTTGATGTTGACCTACCTAATTCAATACATCCCACCAATTCTTGAAGGATCCACAAATAATATATACTACAAGCTTGATCCTCCTATTGGGAGGTTTCTCCAGATGATTTAAAATAGATAAGGTGGCCTCTATCCTTGAATCACCAGAATGTGGTCCACTATCCCCCAATAATATAGGTGGATGTTGCTTCTAGAACTCTCACATCAACTCTTCCATACTAGAGGTAGGTTGTGGGACTCACTATATGGTATGAATGAGCCTTAGGAAACCATCTCAAAACTAATCATCACTACCCAACTTAGGTATAGAAATATGTTTCGTATATGGCACTATAGGAGGTAATACTGGTGGTTCAGGTCCCACCACCTTCATATCAGGTTCATCTCCACCCTCTTGGTGTAAGACTTGGGGTCTTCATAGTAGAATATTTCTACAATTCCAAAAACACACCTCAAAATAGGATTTGATAATAGAATGATCACAGATGAAAGAAAAGGATAGGCTCAATCCTTCCTATATAAGATTCAATACCCATCTTCCTACTCCAAAAGATTGTTCTAGGTAATTTATAGAATCATAAAGGGTCAAAAGAGACACTCCCAAATTCCCACTACTAAGTTTAGGTTAGAGTTAAGGAATAATATCTTAAAGGATAAGCTCCAATATATGGATTGTCAATTTCTTGTTATAAAGGAAAATAAGCTTTAAGTTTCTATTGGAATCTCCATTTAATGTAAACCCTTTTATTTAAGAATTTCAATTTAGAAGTTTTATGTATACATGTATCATGGTTCAACAAGATGCATATATCATTTTCAAGTTACAAAGTCCCATGCTTTCTAAGTTGCAATTTTCAACACATGTAACTACAAATATCCTTTTACAAAGGTTTGATTATATATATCTCCATTCCTAGTTTATAGAGTCCTATACCTTTTATAAATTTCAATAGGTATCCATTTAATTTCAAGAACTGATGGTTTAGCCATGAAACCAATGTTCCATGGATAAAACTTTTCATAATTGGTTAGTTGAGGTGATAATAGAAAGTTATGCTAGAAAACACTATTTAGGTTGATGATTTCATGTAAAGTAACCAATTATTTCTTTCCCTATAAGAAATGTTATCACATTTAAAAATATAGAAATCAAGGTACATAGGGTATGTCTCATCCAATGCACACAATGAAATGAATATGTCATAGAATATGCATGACATGTGAATCTCAAGCTGTCTATAATGATGCATGAAACAAATACTTCCTTGCTGCATTAGCCCGAGTGTAAAAAAGAGAATTCATAGTAATAATAAATGCCAATAAATCTTGTGTTCTACCCAATAGAGAAATTAATATGACTGTAATAAGAAAAAACCATACCAACAAGTCCCATCTCAGGAAAATTTGACTTTTCTCTATGTATAGGTTAGCTACTCCCAAGAACATGCTCATTTCTAACTTCTGATACATTTTTAGTCTCCTATATACCAACCAAAAATAGTAAAACAAAGGAAAAATATATATTATACCACTCTTAATGTCCTATACCTAGTTCACTCACAAGTAACTGAACCAAGCTAGCCACATAGCCTCAAGAATTCCTCCCCATATACTAGAAGATACAACTAGTAGTGAGGTTCTATGATGGTATGATAGAGAGAATATACCCTCTTTATTAGAGTGAAGCACATAGGTGAAATATAAATATAAATCAGTGGAAGAGGTAATAAAGGGAACATAGTGGAATGTAAAATTATCCATATATAATCAACTAGAAATAATAAACCATAAATAAAACCATATCTAGTAACATATAAAAAAATTGTCATTTTATGATGCTACACTAAATAAATTGTAATGAAAATAGGCTTTAAGAATACAAAAGTACATTCTATAAAAAATCAAAAAGGTCCAAAATCTATCTCCAATAGCATTGAGAGAACAAGATCAATCTTCTTCTCTCATACTCCATCATAGTAGAGAAAGTAAATAATTCATTTAAGGGAACTTTACTTTTTACTAACAAATATCCATGATAAATTTTCTAGGTACCAATTGGTAGCCTAAACAGGGTGTGAGTAAAACTCAATAGGACACAACCAACAGTGTCTACAACTAATCGAGTCTGTGAATATATACTAAAATAGTGGGTAGGTAATAAGAGTAATGGTAATAAATTTATTAAGAAAACCCACATCATCTTGGGCTCCTCACAGGACACCCATCCAATACTACCATCTTTGAACTAATCAGGAATGTCTCTAAAACATTCATCATTTAATTAATCTATAAGGATCAACGTGTCCTTTAGTTCCATATAATCTATAAGAATAATCGTGTCAATAATTACCAAATAAAAATTAAGGAATGTCATGTACATTAATTTTGTATAATCCATATGGAATTTCATGTCCATTAATTCTAAACAAAACATTAAGGAACATCGTGTACTTTAATTATGAGTACGTTATGTGGAAAATTAGGATCATTGGTTATGAGTAAGTAATATGGAATGACATTTCCATTTGTTCTAAATAATAAAAATAGAATTTCATTTCTAATACATAAGGTAAAAATTAATTAAAACCAATCTAGGTATATGTTAATGTATGTTCCTGTTATCAATTTAATTTATTATTTAAGTCATGCAACTGAGGTTTAATAAATAGGGTCCAAGAGAATTTACTTTCCACTACATTGTTTATCAAGGGTCATGTGATATGGACCCACAAATAAAATTTCATTTAATTCATCTATAAGTAGTTTATTGTTCCATGTGTAGGATCATACTACATCTCATTTACTAACTAAGTTTATAAAATTTCATTGGACAATGCCAAACCAAACACACCTTAGTTATATTTTGGTCACGAGGGAATCATATGTCATTATGGAATATAGTCAAACCAACCCAAGGGGATGGTTTGAATTTATTTTTTCAACCTCTATATAATTATAAAGTCTCATAACATGTCAAAAATAAGGTTCCAACAATTAATTTAGGGGTTCATTAATTTTAGAATCAACAACGGGAAGGTCCGGCATGCATCACAATAGTGACAATATATAAATTCTTAAACATTCATGGAAAAGGTATAAAACACCTACCTTATACTGGTAGTTGAATTCTATTCTAGTTCTAGTATATAATCTAGGATAGACTAGGAGAAATTGAAAAAATAGACAAACTCCCTAAAAATTGATCTTATTAGCTCTCATGGATGTAGTATTCTATATGGTGAGATAAATGAATAAAGGAATCAAGAGTATTGAAGAACTTATCAAGATGGATTCAACAGGACTAATGATGTTTGATTCGGATATTTTATAATGGAGGAGGTTAAAAATATATGCAATTTCCAAGGGAGATCTTGAGTGAAAAGGGGTACTTTGCAAATGGGAATGGAGAATAGGGTTTTTAATTTAAGAGGAATGAGGGGGGAAATGTAATTTCCCACTTTTTCAAAGGGTGCATGGTTTGGACACATGATTGGAAAAACTTTGTTCCAGAATTATCACATGGTTCACACCCCATATGGGATCATAACATGGTTCAAAAAACCATGTCAAACCTGTCAATGTTCACTGTCTAAAGAGGTTACCCCCTTGCACAGTTTGTCCACGGTTTGAAAAATTGTGTGCACGCCATGTGGATTACCTCAGAAACATGTCTGAATCATTTTTCATGGTATTTCATACTTACTTAAAAGGTTTAAAAAACCATGTGTCACACCCTTGTGGCCCCCATGGTTGATTCACATGGTTAGCATTAATAGTTCACTAATTGTGCATCTCACCCTATCTTACCAAAATTCATAGCTTTGAGCTCCAAATGAGACCAAACTCCTCTTACACCATCCATTCACTGTTAGGAATTAAAAATTAGATCAAAATAAGGGTTATAACTGAAATTTAAAATATTTTTACCTCAAGAGAAAAATCAAGATATTGCACCTTGGGTAGTGAGCTTGTTGTTCTACAAGGTAGGTCGGTCGTGCTATGATAAACAGGTCTTGTTGTGACATGTCAGTGCCCAATTTTAATTTTTCTGAAATTCAAGATCTTTTATCTTTGTTTTTAGTGGGTTTAACCCACTTTATCCCCTATAACATATGGGAAAAAATATATCCCTAAAAGTCCTCTCCTTTTCTCCCCTTGTATTTTGAGCTCCTCTTCCTTTATTTCAAGTGATTTTCTTAGGTAAATCTCTCTCTTTTATTCTCCTCTTCTCCCCTCTTCCATTACCATAAAATTTCCCTTATTCCACAAACCCTATCTCCTATGAGGAGTGAATATAGGTTTTTATATCTTTCTAATCATGGGTATATGATTATTTAGGGATTGATGAGGTTGTCATATTTCTTAGGTTTTCTTTATCGATTGAAGGTGATGTGTTGATACTCGATTCCACTTGAATAAGTTTGGAGTTTCTATGAAATTATTTTATAGAACTTTTCATAAAAGGATTATATTTTTCTAAAACCATTTTATTAACTATAAATATGTATAAATAGTACTAATGATGGGTTTATCAAGTGTTTCAAAAGTTTTCTTTACTTATAATAGAGGATTTAAATGAATTTTTTATGTCTATTAGAAACTAAAATGTTTTTGTAGGCCAACTATTTGTGAAAATTACTAAGAGTCTTTTTCAAAATAATTTGAAGCTTTAAATATGGTTTTTTTTCCTGTTTTAATTTCCCAATAATCTAACCTATGATTTAGTGGTTTTCAGAGAGACAATATTTTTATATATTACAAATTGAGTTTTAATGTTTTTGATCCCACTAAATTTTAAAATTAATTTTAATTGTCACATATTCATATTAAAGAAATAAATTGTATTAAATTTTAAAAAGGAAATAATTATTTACTTGTAAGTATTTTTATTAATTTTTTACATTAATTGATAATTTTATATTTTTTTAGTGATCATTTAATAAGAATTTTCAATTATAACATAAATTTGTAAATTACATGAAAATTCCATCATTTCCCATTCAACTATACTCTAGTATTTTTATCATAAATTATACTATGTGTTTTATATTGATTTGAAATTTTTTTAATAGAATATAACACATGTTTTTATATATATTTTATTTGAAGATATCGAGATGGATCACATGTTTTTATAAATACTTTATTGAATAGATTGAGATGGATCACATTTTTTCATGGAGATAATGGGCCCGGAAGTTAACATTGGATGAGATTCATCAATCTGGATATCTCATCAATGATCATACCATAACTCTTTCATCCATCCTTGGATTGAGATGATATTTTGAAAAAAATTATAAGACTTGAATCCAAAAAAATTATTCAAGTGGACCCACATAGAGTTTATTTATTTTCAAACTCCAATGCATATCAGAATAATAGAGATTTTCTTGACTCTATGTTCCCCTTTACCATTTAAAACTTTTGTAACCCATGCCTCCCCTTAACTCTAAAAATATGTGTTATTCACATTTCTATAGGGAGATTCATATATTTGGGAGTTATTGGAAATTTTATATTAGTTTTTTCTATATATTTCTATCATTTCTATCACACTATAAATTTCCCACTCTAGATGATTTTAATAAATTTTTCTCTTTCTCCCTCTCATTTATTTATCTATTTTTCTCATATTATATTTATTCTATTATCTTCATTGTCGTCTATGACACTCAAAATGGTGGGTGACTGAACCTAGGTTAGTCTTAAGGGTGGTTTTCTCAGTGTTCCCAAATTCTCTCTTTACAATTTTTCCTATTTTTTTTATTTGTGGTGAGGGAGAGATAGTGATATGGGTTGGAGAATAGATCATACACCACTCCTTAGCATGACTCTAAAAATCATTCTATTATCTATGAAATAGAAATTCACTCCCTTATCTTTGGAATACTCTTTATATGAGGTATTTGAGTGTATTTAGGGAAAAATGGTATATGATGGAGTTGGGTCTTGGATTTTGTCATGCTCTTGATTGAGTGTGTTCATCATTATTGAATATTATAGCATGTATGGTTTTATGTTCTGAAGAGATATCCTAGGCTTGATAAATTTCACACTCTAATTAGGGAGTATTAGTCCATGTATAATGGGATAGAGTTTCAAATAGAATTTAAATAATAATTAATTAATAATTAAAGAACCAAATTAGATATCCCATAAGACCATGATATTTCTAGCTAACATCATTATATCTGTATTTTTTATCTCTATTTTTCTTTCCAATCTTGCATTCCAATTATCATCCACCGCTTATTTTTTCATAAATATAAAAAACATAAAAATATAATAATTTAATTCATAATAGTTAGTGATTTTCTACAAAATGTCCTCAAGAGAGATGATCATAGTCAGCCAGTATGTTCTATTGGGAAAATAAAAAATATATTTTGTACACATTGTGATGGGTATCTCAAAATTTGGCATTGTTTTCAGGGATCCAATCCAGTGATTAATTTTCATTCCATTCATTGTTTGTAAATAATGTTTTTAGAAATATAGGAAGGTGTGGTGTGTCTATAAATCCAACTATAGAGAGAGGAAATTATAGGGGCTTATAGAGGACTAAAAGGAGGGCCTTTAATGATCATTTTTTGAAGCCTTATCCAAAGATCTCATTTAATTCTCACACTACTTTCCATAGTTCCATCAAGAAGTGGTAAAGGTATAATAAGAGATTATCCTTCCCATATTCCAAGAATATATTAAAGTTATTGAGGTAGTATTGGATTATTACACTCTTCCCTCTCCTATAGAAACCCTTCTAAAGGAATACAGTCAAGAATAAGAGTTATAGGTTAAATCACTCAAGGCGTTAAAACATTCATTAGAATCAATTAATTATGATTAATATTTGTTGGAAACACTTTCTCACTCCTAAAATACAAATATATATCTATTAAATCTATAAAACACCATGTATAATGACCAAGAATTTAAGGAAGTCACATATTAAGAAAAGGTGATACTATAATTTGAATATGTAAAGTTTCCTAGGGATATAAAGGAAAAAATTCTAAAGATTCTATTAATTATAGAGAATTATATATGAATTCTGACTATTTTAATTTCATTCAAATAGAACTTCCCATTTGATAACTCTTTTAATAGGAAATATTTTTAGAAATCATTAGATACTGAAGAATTGTTCAAATAATTTGTGTTTAAAGTAGAGGATGACCCATATTTTAATATTCCCCCACCATATAAGTTACACATTATTGGAAAGGGGTGGATTTGGTGTACTCTATCCAAGGGATATTCTATAATCAATCCCAGATGAATATAATTAAGAGAAACAACATGTAGTGGTTAAAATAAAAAGAAACCTCATACACCATCAAATTTTAGATAATAATTGGAACTGTTTAGTTGTGGTAGTAAAAAGTTAATAACCAATTTGGGGTTAAACTAAGATTTATTTCTTTATTTTATTCTTATTTCTTGAATTTATTTTAATTTAAAATAAATTATCATGTCTCCCTATTTTATTTGTATCTTTTTAGTAAGTAGGGGATATATCTTAACTCAAGCCTACAATTTCCAATAAGTTATGTTGTATCTCTCCTTTTATTTATTTATTTTACTGCCCAAAAAATCTATATGAAATGGTAATGAAATAATTTTTAAATCCAAAAAGGGGTAGTAATAGTTTAATTGTAGAGGAGTGGTACTAATATATCTATGATGTTCATGTTTTGTTTTTTTATTTTAATATTTTAGTGTGTTTTTAGGATAATAAATTGAGATTTAATGTTATCCTGAAAAGTGAAATGACATTATATTTTTGAATATTTCATTAATTTTGAAAGAGTTGAATTTATATTATTGTTTAGTGAGTTATTATTATGATTTCACGTAAATATTTGTTTTAAAATGGGGAATAGGTTTATAAATGGAAATAATTTAGTGGAATTGGAATTATAACATGAATAAACTGGAACGTTAACATTGGTAACTTTTATATTGTGAAAAATAACACCACAAAGATACAACCAAAAATGAATTCATTTAAGTACTTTGAAATGGGATTAAAATCGGAAATTGGGATCCTAAATTAATTTATTAGATAATTAGGAACTAAAAACAAAAACAAAAACAAAACAAAAAATAGGAAATAATGAGAAAAGAAAAGAAGAGAAAAAGAGTATAGTTCCTAAATTAAAAAAGGGAATGGATTTAATGATGGGAATATTGAACACCAAATAAAAAAGGGGAAATTAACCTACAATAATGTCAATTGGTTTGTATTAAGGAAGTGATAAATTGATCTTTGGTATAATAAACATAGAAAAGAGTAATTTTAGACAGTTCTACCTATTACTATATTAATTACACTAAATTTATTCTATTTTCAAACCTAGAACTTGAAAATTAGCTAAAATTGAAGTTGGATAGTAGATAGAATTTATAGCAGAGGCGTAATACTTTCTAAAAATAATAAATCTTTTCTTTTCTTATTTTCTAGTTTATGATTTTAAACCTAAAAGGATAACAATTTTTATTGGTAAAATTATTTATATTTCCTAGAGATCAACATTTAAATGTGGGGGAATTTATGGAGACAATATACTTATATATTTAACTTTTATTTTTAATGTTCTTAATCCAACCAAAATATTAATTTAGGTTACTTTTCACATATACAGATTAAAGGAATAATTCTTACTAAATTTTGAAACAGGAATAATTATTGATTTCTATAATTTTTTACTCATATTTGACATTAATTAATAAAATCATATTTTTTTAATTGATGATTTAATGGGGATTTGTAATTAGAACATGAATCCATAAATTTCATGGAAATTGTAGTTGTTCCCTTTCAACAACACTTTATAATTGTTTTTAAAAAATATTCTTTGTTTCATATATTAATTTTAAAATAAATTAATAGAGTATAATTCATGTTTTGATACATATTTTATTTTAATAGATCAAAAAAAAATTAGGGAAATAATGGTCCCTAAAGTCATTGTTGGACTAGATTCATCAATATAGACATCACTTCAGTAATCATGTCAAAATTATTTCATAAATCCTTGGATTGGGATGAAATTTTGATAGGTTAGAGTACTAAAAACAAAATATTTAATTAAATTGGATACATTTATAGTTAATTATTTGAATGGTCAAATATATGGCACAATAATAGGTATTTTTTACAATTTCCTATTTTACCTTTTAGAAATTTTATAACCCATGCCTCCCCTTCACTCTATAAATATTCCTTATTCACCTTCATAGGGGGGTTCATGGATTTGGGAGTTCTTTTCTAATTGGATATTAGAACAACTATAAAATTTGGCAATATCCATGGTCAAAAACCATGGATATAGATTTATAAACCATGGATATTACATATTTCCATGATCCATATGGTTATGGAACCTATTGGTGTGTCTAAAAGTTCAAAACTATGGACACGATTTGAAATCTTAGAAATAAGGCTACAACTTCTATTTGAAAACATAGAAATACAGTTATATCCATAGTTTAAAACCATGTAAATAGGTATATAGTCGCAGTTTAAAATTGAACCATGGCTATATGCACTAAATAAAATGTGATCAGCCAGATTTGAACCCCTACCTCCTCTTTTGACACAAGGAACTTAACCACTACACTATATTCAATTTTCTATATTAGTGTGTATATTTTCAGTATATATATTTAGTAATAGTGGATATAGGTAGAAAAAATGTATATATAAGTCTTCCAATCCATTTCCCGCAAGAAAATATTTGTCCAGCGGTTGTGTGGGAAACCTATAGCAATGCTTTTCATTAAATGTGGAAATATACAATAACTTATAGCCATGGTTTTCCAAAACCATGGTTATATAGTATACCAGAAAACCTATACTCATAGTTTAAAATACTAATGAGTATAAATTGTACCTATATTCATTGTTTTATCTAAATCATGGCTATAGTCTAGATTTAAAAACATATAGCCAAATTTTTAGAAAAATTTGATTGTGGTTCTATGGTTATAGGAATGTTTTTATACAATGTATACCTTTATATATTATTTATCACTCCTCTCACACTAAAATTTTAACACTTTTCGTGATTTTAATAAATTTTTCTCTTTGTCTCGCTTAATTATTTCTTTGTTTCTTTCTCATTCTCATCACTATCACTTACACTCATGATGTTGACTGACAGACCCAAGGCTTGGACTTATAAGAGGTTTCATTAGTGTCCTTGAATTCTCGCTTTGTAATTCATCATGTTTATTTTTTATTTTTGGCGAGGAAGAGAGAAGTGTTATGGGTTGTTGCAGCAATAGTCCACCAATCCTAGAAATAACTATCAAACTCATTATATTTTATACTAAACAACCATTCCCTAACTTCTCTCATGAATACTATTCATACTAAGTAGTCGATTGTTTTAAAGGGATGAAACGATATATGATGGAGCTAGGTTATGGAGGGTTTTACACTCTCGACTGAGGTGTGTTCGTAATTATTGACTATTACAAGAGTTGAGGTTTGGTGTGCTAAAGAGATCTCCTAGGAATGCTCAATTTTACACTAAAATTAGGGAGTAGAAACCCATATATTATGGGATAGACTATCAAATATAATTTAGAAAATAAATAATTAATAATGAAGGAACCCAAGCAGCTAACACTTAGGAAGAATTTATTTCTTAGTAACTTCATTCATTTTTCATTTGTATCTTTATACTTATTTCCGGTATTAAATTATAACTCTTAACCCTGCTTCTTTTCCTATTATTTTCATAAAATTAAAAAAAATAAGTAAATTAGAAATAGTTAGTGATTAGATTCAAAATCTCCTCAATATAAATAACCCTTTTCTACCACTATACTGCACTAAGAAAATAAATAATATATTTTTCACACCCTATGATAATTTTTTTAGTAAGTTTTTTGATCAAATATTTAATTCATTTTAAAATGACTCCTAATGGAGGAAAATGATGTTATTAAAGTGATGGATCTTCATTTGTCTTTCCAATTATGTTTTATGTTGATTTGTTTTTGGTTTATAAGTTTGGTTTTAAATTCCTTATTGGAATTTTATAATTTTATATCATTGTATGATTATTATCGGTAACTATGAGCCCCTTCTTATTATGTTTTTTATATACTTGTGACCAATTTTGTGATGTGTATTTATTATCATTATATGATGATTTATTAAATAAATGGGGTTATTTATTGATATTTCATTAGAGGGGATATGATATTTAGTTTTATTCTTTTCTGTTGATCCATGTGATGACCATGTTTTTTATTAATTTTTCACCTCCACTTTTACAGGCCATTAGAACTTGGGTATATAAGGGATAGATTCAGTTTAGGTCATACTACCATTATTTACCCAATTACACTACATTAGATAATCGATATAACCTGATCAGGCTATGGGATCTAATCAATGTTACTCGATAAGACTATGGGATCTTATTAAAGGACTAATTCTTCTGAGTACATATAGGACCATTTCATATTAATACCTAGGGAGTTTCCCATAACACTTACTCATTGACTTATGGTTTTACCTGGGGGATTTCCACTACACACTTTGTCTATATTACCCTGTTCCAATTTGGGTTTTTTGTAACCTACTCCATTATAGGTGTTTATTATTATTATTCCTCATAATGTGATGGTTTCAGTTGGTTATTTCTTTATTTCTTAATTATATGTTTAACGTTTCAAAAAAATTTAAAAGTGGATTTATGAATGAATTTGAAAAAAGGAAAAATGTTTTTTTTAGAATATGTAAACTTGGAAGTATATATTTTTGAATGTTTTAAAGTAATTTCTATTTTAGATGGTGGATACCACCTCAAGTAGATAAAGTGGACCTTTTAAAAATATATATTAAAGGAATCTTTTTTTTCATCATGGGTTTGAAATATTGTATTTTAACATTAGAAAGTGATTTGTTTTCTAAAAATATTTTACCTTGAGTTTTTGGAAAAAGGTTAAATGCATTATATTTTTTTAAATTTTCTTTACATTTAGAAAGATTACTTTATAACTATATCTAAACAAAAATTTATGAAATATTTTATGGAATTAATTTCATAGAATATTTAGTGAAATCTAATTGGTCCTATTTAGCTCATGCTCTATATACACACTTGTGTGTGTGTATACAACCTTCATGTTTTCTTAACAGATTCCCTTATGTTTATCTCAGGTTGGATATCATCCGGGTAGTCTATTGATAGATATTGTGGATGTGGTATGTAACCATAGGTCACATAGATGTTTTTGGGGAATATCTAGGGTTTATTTACATTTGGGATATATTTGTATCAACCAATTTATCCATGTGTATTTTATAATCATATTTTTGTTTATTTATAGTTTAGTTGTATGTTATACGTATGTTGATTATATATTATTGTATATATCCTAGGATGAGATTAATAATTTTTATTGATTATGTATCATGTGTATGTTTATATTTTTTATGCTGTATTTATATTATTTATTTATTTTTATTTATTTATTTTATAAATGTTATATCTCAATGTGTGGATGTGCTATGCCTGATTCATAGTAGTTTCTTTTTAATTTTTATTATTATCATTATCTAAGGGAGAAATAATTCCTACTAGTTTTTTATTTTAATTATTTATCACTAGTCAGCTGGCCTTCGAAATTAAGAATGTGCATTGACCCTTATGGCAGATCGGTTCAAGTATCAGTTTGATGGTAGCCTATAAAATTTCATTACAAAATGATATTAGAATTCCCTTTTGTTATTTGGGAGTTTTTAAGTATCTAGGAGACCAAAAAATTCCTAACTCAGGAGGTAGTTTAAGAGTAGGTTCTTGATCCCCACCTTTCATGATGAGGCTTGAGTTTTCGTGGGTATATAGGATTTGAGTTTTGATTTAGATTCCAATTTGATTATTTTGATGATGGTATTTTGATTCTTATTGACTTATATCAAATACTTTGGGAATTTATTATGATTTTTGGGATGAAATTAGAAAGGGATTGGAGTTTCTCTATTAGGTCACATGGTTAATAAAACTATATGTATCTTAATAACATAGTACAGAAATCTTATCATAGGTTACCACTTGATTGGCTCATGGCTATTCAAACTATGTGGCCAAGTCATGCACAGCTCTTCATCCCTCTTAGATTTATTTTTTAAACCTATTTTTATTTATTATATATCCTTATTTGGTTTCCACTTATTTTTTATAGATCAAATAGAGTCATGCTACGTATTAATTTTTTTTATCTTTGTGTTTTTTTATGCAAAATGAATTTTCTAAAATGGTCTAATCTTAAAAAACCCATTTTCTATGGTTTATTTGTAAATTAATTTAACACTTTTGGAGTTTTTTTAAAGAAAGGGTGGTTTTTAAATGAAAATGGATAAATTTTTTGAAATAAGAGAGAATATTATGAAACATTTTTATTAAGAACCAGTTTTAGTGGTTTATTTGGAAATGGAATTTCAAGGAATGTTTTGGTATTTACACAGTGTGTTATGGGTAATTTGAAAATAATTTTTCTACCATGTGGTGTTTTCTAAAGTGTTTGTTTCCATTATGGAATTTTAGAAAATATTTATGAGTTGGAAGTGGGTTTTAAGTCAATGTTTTGGATTTATAGGTATCAAAATCAGAATTTTAACTCATCAAAAGGTTGTGTTATGGGTTTTATATAGCTTTTTAAAATAATTGTAATGTTTTAAAAGCATATATAAGTTTTTTTAAATTAATTTTTATACTCTTCATAATTATTTATTTTAAATAAATAAATATTATAGTATGATATTATTTTTAAATTAGTGTTTTTTGTTTATTCACATGGGTTTAAATGGGATAGTTTTTTTGAATATGTAAGGCATCAAAGAGTTGAAATCATTCCTTGTGATATTTAATATGTTCCTCCTAAAAGTTCTTGGTGGAATGTAGAAAGTATATAGGGGTTATCCCTAAAGTGATTCCTCTTTTTTATATAACTTTTTATTGTTGTGACTCCAATTGGAATCCAAAGAGAGTGGTGGATCTGAGTTCCAACTTATTATTGGATTTATTAAATCATTTTTCTCTAATTCATGGTGATTGAGGTTCACTGTAAAATAATGAGTGGTTATTATTTAGCTAGAAATATTTTAAGGAAGTTATTTTCAAGCCCTTATGGGTGGAAGTTGATTTTGTAAGGAAAACTATGATGGTCGGTGCCTGAATTTCTCTTAGTTGAGTTAAAAATAGATATTCCTTTTAGAGACTTATTGCTTATTCTATATAGGTGTTTATTATTTTTGTTTTGCTCATGCCTCATCAATTTGTGGTTCTATTTGGGTTTTGATGATATCCATGTATTAAGCCTTAGCTTGTGTGGGTTTCTCAAGGGAATCCCTAGGTTCAAATTTGGGTGACTCAGATGAGTTCCCCTAGTGGAGATTATTTCTATTGCTCAGAGATTGTTTTTAGTTCGACTGAGAGATCTAATATATTGTGTTTTCTACTAGGTATACCATTGATGGGTGTTTCTTAAGCAAGGTCCCAGGTTATTTACCTATTTTATTTGTGACCCAAGGTTATATCCCATGTTTATTATTTGGTTGAGGAATTTTTTTAGATTATTTTATCTTCCCGTTTTTATTTTATTGGATGTTGATGGATTTTTTACCTTGATTTTGGTCTCTTGGGTGATATTTGAGTTATATTTCCCATGTAGAATTTGAACTGTTTTGTGAATGGTTATTTGTAGTTAAGAGAGGATTATTGTTTCTATTGAGTTAATTTGAGGTAAAGTGTTTATTATGGTAATATCCTTATCAAAGGGGTGTTTATTTTGTGTCTCATCATTTTTCATGAATTTTAAATGGTGGAGAGACCTATTACAGGTCTTTGTGATTCTTTATCTTCGTGTTTCTTGGTTGTGGTTTGGGTTGTTCTTAGAGATGTTTGATGATTTTGAGGATTCAATTATATTGATTATGAGGAGAGTTATTTTTTCTAGTGATCGTTTCTCACTAGACCCTTTAGAGTTTAACTATACCTCCAACCTATTATATTTTGGGGGTGTGGTAACTTGGATTTTCCAATGCTTCTACCATTGAATTTGAATTTATGGGGGGAGAAAGTTCCATGGTGGGGAGAATTGTGACACCCCTATGCTACTATGGCACTTAATATTATATAATTTTGGATTAATTTTTATTTTTTTAGTTTTCATGAATTGGGAGTTTCTTTGGTGTTTTTCCAAGTCTGTTTTTCTATTTATAGTAGGTCATGCCACAACACAAGAGGGTTGTGTCACAAAAAAGGTGGTTGGGTGACCTGTAGTCCTAGACTATAATGGGTCACATAATGATATAAGTGTCCACACCACGATGGGGGTATGAAATCCCCATATAATGAACCTTCATTTTTTTTATTCTTTAGCGAGAAAAGGTTCATGCCGTGAAGGCTAAGGTCGCGCCATGGCTATACTCAAGAGTTGTGTTCATTTTATCAGGAGGTTTCAGGGTCGTGGGTTATGCTGCCCGGGGTTACTCATGAAACTGACATCATGCCATGAAAGTAGGTTCTCACCATGAAACAACTCTAGGCATTTATCCCTTGGTTCCACTTGGGATCCAAGTCATATTATGACATTTCTATGTTATGTTTTAATTTTTTTTAAATTATAAATCTATCCCTCTTTAATTTTTAAAGGTTCTGATCCCCCCACCCCCCCCCCCCTTTTTCCCCTCTATTGAGTGGATAAATCATAGGAGATCCCTATGATTACTTCCCTTTGATCGCATTGGATTTTGATATCATCCTCCTTCATTTAAATTGGTTTTATAAGGTGAATCTTTCCCCTTTATTCTCTATCATTCCCCTCTTCCATTCCCCTCAGATTTACCATATTATGCAAACCATTATTCCTATGCTGAAAAAATTTTGGGTTTGGGATAGGTCTATTAATTGGAAATTTATTTTTTAGGGCTTAAAGAATTAATATTCTTACTCATTTTTGATCTTTCTATTGAAAGCGATGTGTTGTGACTTGTTTTTACATGAAAGATATTGGTGTTTATTTTCAATTAATTTATTCTACATGTCATGAAATGATTTAATTTTTATAAAATAGTTTTCTTATTAATATTCATGTATAAATAATACACATGAGGGTTTATTAAATGTTCATAGGTTTTATTTACATGGAATGAATAATTTAAATTAATTTCTTAAGTTATTTTGAAATAAAAATGATTGTGCATTCCAGGTAATTATGAAAATATCTAAGATTCTCTTCTAAAAGAATTTGAAATTTAAAATATGGGTTATAACCTCATTTTGATTTTCTAATAATGTAACTCGTTTTTATGGGTTTTCTTTTGATCAAAGAAATGTTTGATTTTCAAATGAATCCTAAGGGAGGAAAATGATATTGTTAAAGTGATGAATATTTTCTTGGTTTTAAAAGTATTTTTTATATTAACTTAGTTTTTTTAAGTTTGGTTTTAAATTCCTGGTTGGAATTTTATAAAAAGAGTTCATTGGATGATTATACACCCTAGTTGTCATCCTATTTTTATTATGTTTTTAATATTCTTGTTCCCTTTTTCAGGATCTGGATTGATTGTCATTATATGATGCTAGATTGATGAAAAGGGGATGCTTCTTGAGGGGGTGCTAGGGGAGATATGTGATATATTATTATTCATACCTATCAATCCATGTGATGACCATGTTTTTCATTGATTTGTCACATCCCCTTTTACATGTCAAGGGAACCCAATAAGATATGTGAGGGATTCGTTTTAGGGAATAATAACTTTAATGAATCAATTATACTATGTGAGAAAAATGATATGACCCAATTAGATCATGGGAGTTTATCTACAGGACCAGATAAGACTATAGGAGCTTATAAACAGATTGATTCTCTTGATTATGTCTAAAACCATCTCATGTTAGGGCCAAGAGAGTTTCCAATGGAACTTACTCATTGAATGATATTTTTACTTAGGTGATTTCTATTACACACTTTGTTTCAACACTATAAATAAACAAGGCATTTTGAGGGGGTTATTTTTTCATTTAGAAGGGGTTATAACCCCCCCCCCCAACGAATTATCTATGATTTCCCAAAACCACTGGTAAAGTGTCCACCCACTTCTATTAGTGGTGGTCTTTTGTAAGCACTAGTAAATAAGACGAAATATTAGAGGGGTTTTTAACCCCCTCTACTATTTTTTATAAAAAAAATCGGGGCAGTTACAACCCTCCCCCACCTCCTAATGTTTCATATTTTTTTAAAATTCCTTAATATTAGAGGGGGTCTAACCCCCTCTAATATATTTTTAAAAAAAAATTAAGGGAGGTTACAACCATCCCTAATGTTTCATATTTTAAAATTCCCTAATATTAGAGGGAGTTTTAACTCCCTATAATATATATTTGTTTAAATAATTTAAGGGTGATTACAATCATACTTAATGTTAAATATTTTTTCTTCACTTTGGTCGATTATCACTACCGTTGATACCCCCTTCCCTCGCCTATTGTGCATGCCCAACTCCCCATCCCCCTCCACTCATACCCACCCTCCCCTACCATGAACACTCATCATATCTACGCTTCCAGAAGTGAATGACCCCAATACCTGCACTCTCTCAGTTGGAACCTCTACTACCCCCTCCCCCTACACTCTCACTCACCACCACTACAACCCCTCCCCTTACACTCACCAGGCACGCACACCCCCATGCCTGCACTCTCTCACCCACTAAAACTCCTCCCCTGCCAAGAATTGATCTCGGGACTAGGGACTGTAATAAATGCATCGCGAAAAACTCTAATGGTTGAGTGGATGTGTTTATTTAGAGATCATATTGTAATATATATAGATATATATATATGTGTTTATGTTTATAATTATATATATATATATATTGTATTTATATATTAAATATATTAATTTAAATTCATTTTTTATATACTAAAATCATATATAAATACATCTATGTACATAAAATGTTTTTTATAATAATATTAATATTAATGATAAATACATTTATATTAATTATACATATATGTATACATATATATTATATATTTATCTATAAAATTAAATATATTTTTATTATATATTATGTATATAAATGTATACAATATATACAAAATTAAATGCATATATATAATAGGAAATATATAATATAATTAAATAATACTTATATTTAAAATATTAATTTATAATTAATATGGTATAATACAATATATACAATATAGTAATATAATATATATAATATATATATTTATATTTATATAATATATAATTATATAATTATATTTATACACTTTTATGTGTTTGTGTATGATAACAATAATATTAATTATTATTATTATTAAACGTATTTTTAAACTATAAAAAATATATGTTCATTTTATAAGTGCTATAAATTTATTAAATACATTTATTTTATGACTTATATTATACATATATTATATTAAATACATTTATTTTATATAATTATGTATGTAATTAGATACATTTATGTTATATTATGTATAAAAATATATATATACACACAAAATTAAATACATTCATATAATAGGAAATATATAATATAATTAAATAATATATATATTTACTATATTAATTTATAATTATTATGGTATGATACAATATATATAATATGATTAAATAACATATATAAACTTATATATAATAAAATATTTATAATAAAATATGTAGAATATAATTTATATAATATAGTTTATATTATATAATTTAATAATATTATATATATATATATATAATTTTTTCTATATTATATATATTTGTATACATAATATAATATAAATGTATTTAATACATAAATATATAATATAAATGTATTTAATATATAAATATATAATATAAATGTATTTAATAAAAAATATGTATAATATACATCATAATATAAATGTATTTAATAAATGTATAGTATTTATAAAACCACATAAAAATTTTATATATTTATATATATTTGAATAAATATATTTATACATATATTTATAATTATATTTATATTATTAATACCAATATATGTTTTTTTATATATGTATAAGTATATATTTAAAGTATTTATATAATGTCTTTATATATATATATAATATATTTAAATACATTTATATAATGTGTTTGTGTAATATATATATACACAAATATGCACAGGCACACGCATATATAAATTATAAAATTTGATTTTTCTTAAAAAATATTATAGAGGTACAAAACCCACTCTAATCTAAGATCATTAAATTATAGGGGGTTAAACCCCCCCTTTATTTTGTATTTTAAAAAATAAATATGTTATATTCTTGTGGTGGTTTTGGGAAAACCACCACTAATTTATATTGATATTTAATTTAGAGGGGGTTGTGAACAACCCCCACTAAATACACTATTTTTTTTATTGGAATCCCCTTCTTCTGATTCATGTTTTGTGTAACCTCTTCCATTATGAATGTTTGTTATTATTATGCCTCAGGATATAATGGTTTCATTTGTTATTTCATACTTTCCTTCATTGTATGGTATACTTTCCAACTTTTTTTGAAAATTGGATTTGTGAAAGAATTTGAAAGAAGGAAAAATGGTTTGGTTTTGAATATGTTAACTTTGAAGTCCACATTTTTAAATGTTTTAAATTAATCTTTGTTTTAGATGGTGGATCCCCCCCATTTGATAAATATATATTTGTAAAAATAAATTTTAAATGAATTTTTGATTTATTATCTTGGGTTTGAAATCTTGGATCTTTAAAATGGATAGTATTTTGTCTTACTAAAAAAATACCTTGGTTTTTTTGGAAAATGATTAAATGCATGATATTTGTTTTATATGATCATTAAATTTATAAAACATACTTTTCAAATATATTGAATCTTTTATTTATGAAATTTTTTATTAAAGGAATTACATATACTCTTTGGTGAAATTCCACTGAGCCCATTTAGCTCATGCCCTGTATATAGACTTGTGTGTTTGTGTGTGTAGCCTTTATGTTTTTTATATAGGCACCAAGGTGTTGATCCTGGGTCAGATATCATTCAGGTGGTATTGATGTAAATTGTTGAAATTCTAAGTGAATATGGGTCACCTAGAGTTGTTTGGTCAATGGTTTTTATTTATTTACTTTTGGGATGGTTTGGTATTTTCTAATTTTTCCAGGTGTATTTTTTATTCAGATTCTAAATTATTTATTCCTTTGTGTATGATATAAGAATGAATATTTATTATTATTGTGTATATCACTAGATGTGGGTAATCATTTTTATTGATTATATCTTGTGTGTATGTTTATATTATTTATGATTTGATTTGATTTTTTATTTATTTGTATTTATTTATTTTATATGCGTGGTATCCTAATGTATATATCTATCGTGCTGGATTCATGGTTATTTTCACTACCTTATTATTATTATATTTATATGAGGGTGAAATATTTCCCACTATTTGTTTATTTTTATTCCCTGGAATTAGTTATCGTCCTATGGAAATCAATATTGCACTTTAGGCATTGTGGTGGATCAATTTAGGTAGCAATTTGGTGGTATCATGGGTCAGTTCATTACAAACTTGTTGTAGGTGTTTATGATCTTTGGGGTTTGTGTTTATTGATTTCAGTTTTGGTTATACTTATGATTATTAGATTTTATTAAAGGATTAGTTTTATTTATCTTAAGGAATTGTATATAGCCTGGTAGTCCCTTTTATTTTGGCATCCTTTAGTTTTTCCCAACCCTCCCAACTAGTGTATCTAGATTAAGGGGTGGTTGTATGGGATTTTTGTTTTTATAAAATGGTATGTATGAAATGAATAGAATGTTATTTAATGAGATATATCATTTATATTCACCTTTTTTATACCATTAAACCATTGATTGGGTAAAGATTCTTTGTTCCTTATTGCTTTATACCTTTTCCAATGACTTGTATAGGGTAGAATGTGTCTCATTGGGGAGATTTGTGATGCAATCATATCATTTTTGTATAAAGTATTGCATGATTGTGAGTTATTTTAAATTTTTAGGAGTTTTTGAATTTGGACTTTGAAATTTTTTGGAATTTTCTCTCTTTCACGGTTACCACACAACCATTGCATGCTTAGTGCTAACTTTGTGGGTTTTTTTCATACATATAGGTTTCCTTCAGTGGACAGTGACTATTTGGTTCATAGTTAGTAATAACCATATGAAAAACCTTATTTTTGGGATTAATCATGAGAATGAACAATATTTAAAGGGTAAATTGTGTGTGTTACCCTTATATAAGGTTTTCCTAATTTATTTTGGGTTCATGGTTTGAGCGTGATCATAGTTAACCATGAAATTTACTTTTACATATGGGTTTTCCCTATGTGCATGGTTAGAAAATGACTTAAAGTAAACTATATAGCTTTTATAAGTAACTGTGTGAGTTAATATTATGTATGTGGAGTTCCTTCAATGGTTGGAACATGGTTTTTGTATGTTTTAGAGAACCGTGTATGATAACCATTTAAGGGGTGAAATATGGTTCTTGTGGAGGTTGTATGGTTAGTGCATGAATGGGTAAATCATGCATCCAAATAATATGAGTTTCCCAGAATTGAAATTTTTTTAAATTAATCATATAATACCTATTAATTTTATACACATTTATCCACTTTTACTCATCATTCCATGTAATTAATCAAAAATATAGATCTCAATGGATCTTTTAACCTCCTTAGAACTTAATTAAAATCCATTCTTCCTGATATTTCAAGTGGATTTAGAGGGTAAATCTATATTTTTTATCTTTCTTATTCCATTTTATCTTGGTTTTTTATTCTCTCATGAACCCTAATTTCCTTGGTGGTTGAACCTATGGTTTGAGATAGTTTAGTATTGGGGATTTGGATTTTTATGGCATGTAGAGGTGATCTTTCTCCTTAGATTGGATTCTTCCATCGAGTTCATATTGATTTTAGTAATTGAGGTAGGTTTTCTGTGTAATTATTTTTTTAAGATGTCATTTGATGATTGGGTTTTCCTAAATCCAATTTCTATCATCTTATTCATTTATATAGTACCCAAAATGGATTTTTTAAATATTTTAAATTATTTATACACTTGTCATAAAGGGTTCCACAAGTATTTCTTATTCTTACACACATAAAAATCTTATTTTATATTTTCTATAAACCAATTTATGGTTGAGTGGGAACCTCACAATTTATAAATACAAAATTTAAAACATTTAAAACAAACATAAACAATAGAACCTCAAAATTTTTAAAAATTCATATGCAAAAAATACCACCAAATTCAAGTATCAAAAAAATTCTATGCCGCCACATCTAGTCGCACACCATGAGCTAACTGCTGCCTCAAACTGTGAACCTTGGAACACCCAATCTCACCATTGTCATCCAAAACATTAGATGTAATTTCCAACCAGAATCCCTCCCATCCTCATCCTTATAACTACTTTATCCATGCCCACAAAAATTCAGTAAAAAAATAAAACTGAATTTTCACAAATGAGAAAAGAAGGAAAACCATTGATGTTTCCACCATATTTATAGACATTGAAAAAATAATCCTTCAAAAAAATTATGTATTACAAGTTTTCATATAAATAATTTATATATTTTAAGTTTAAGTTGATGATGAAGGATTTTTTTTACTCTATTTTTATTTTAAAAGAAGAAGTTTTGTTTTCCAATTGGTTTTCATGGGTTGTACTTTATGGTTCAAAGGATGTTTTGTAACTTGGTTTTCCAAGTTTATTTAAAGTATTCTTTGGTACTTACAAAACCCATTATTAGGTGAAGAGTCTTTTATCCTCATTTTAATCTACCTTTTCTATTTAATTTTTTGGGACAAAAAATGGCATGGTGGCCAGAATTATGATACACCAATGTTACTGTTGTATAGAATATTATATAATTATAATTTATTTTAAATTTATTAGAGAGTTTGAGTTTATAATTTAAAGTTTTTATAATTTTATCTATTTTATGGATACCACATGATTAATAGTAACCATGTGGGCCTATTTATATATAATAATTTACTTTAGTGAATTATTTATAGTTTGCGTATGGTTATTAATAATCATGTGGAAAACCTTATATTTATGGTAAACCTTGTGGATTTACCTTATTTAAATGGTAAATAGAATGGGTAACCATGTCAGTTACTCATATGTATGAGTTTTACCAATGTTCCATGGTTATCACACAACTTAAAGTAAATTTCGTGGGTTTGAGGAGAAATTGTATGAGTTAGCCTTATATATTGGTGTGTTTATTTAGTGGTTGGATCATGGTTTACACACGTTTTGAAAAACCATGGAAGATAACCATGAAAGAGGTGTCACTAGGTTCTAATATAGGCTTCATTATTGGCACATGATTTGTTAATCTATCTAGCCAAACCAAGAAACTTCCTAGAATTGGAATTTTTTGAAATTACTATTATACCCATATCCTATTTATACCCATTTTTCCTCCTCTATTACTCATTTCATGTAGCTTTATGAGAGAGAGAGAGCTCAAGGGTGATTCTATACTTCTTCCTTCTTACTTTGAAGCCCTTATTCCTAAGATTTAAAGTGGATTTAGAAGGTAAGGATACTCTTTTCTCTTCGTTATTCCATTTCCTCTTGGTTTCTTATTATCTCGTGAGACCCAATATCTAGGGTGATTAAACATAAAGATTTAGATGTTATAATATTGGTGTTTTGGAATTCAAGGGCATGTAGTGGTTTTCTTCCTCCTTGGATTGGCTTCTTTCATTGGGGGAGAGTCGGTTCAGGAGATTGTGGTAGGTTTTTTTGTGAAATTATTTTATTTGAAATATCATGTGATGCTTGGATTTTTATAAATCCATTTTATATAAAGTTATTCCTATATATCATCCTAATGATAGATTTTTAAAATGTTCTCAATGATTTCTACACTTTAAATAAAGAGTTTTACATGGATTTCTAGTTCATTATTTATAAAACATTGTTTATGTATGCCGAGTGTTCATATAAATTACTAAGAGGCTATCTTAATTTGACCATGAATATAAAGAAGTTTTTTTACGTTGTTTTGATTTTAAAATATGAGGGAGTTCTTTTAAAATGTTTTTTTAAGGATTTATTTCTTGTGGTTTAATTTTGATAGTATGTTTTGAAACATGGTTTTATAAGTTGACTTAATGACTCATTTAGAACTTGATAAAATGTCTCCTTAATGTGTGTAACAAGGATGTATTTAAATCTTGTCTTTATAAGGTTATTTTAAAGTATTTATTGACACTTTATAATTAAAAAGGGTTTTCTCTGTGATCATGAAACCATTTTTAGAGCCCCTTTGAGTTATTTATTTTTAAAAAAATTCCATTTGTGGGATGAATTAAATTATTATTTGATACTTGTATGAGTGTGAAAGTGGTTATTTCCTAATATGGTGTTGGAGGTGAGATGTGGTTTATTTTTTGTTCCTTATAGATTAAATATGTTTTAATCATATGACTTGATTGTTTTCTCACATCCACTTTGGTTATTTCATGGGAACCATATGAAGCTAAGTGAAAGATCTTGATTTATACAATACTAGCCTATATTAGTACACTAGCTAGTGTCCACTAGTATATGTCACGCTATATCTGGGGTAATGTCTCTTATAAGGATAAGGAGAGTTATTTGGGTGGTTATTTCTTTAATAATTCAATGTTGTATAATAATTTTTTCCACATTATTATTATTTAGTATTTTTACAAGTTAGGACCTAGTGACATTCTCATTATACTTGTTATATTGTTGATAAAAAGATCATGGGGACCCCCACTACACACTTTTTTTATCCCCTTACTTCATATTGGTTTTATGGAACCATTAAATTGTTTCTATTTATTTATATTCCATCTCTTTGATATGATAGTGCCCTCTGAATTTCATAATTACATTTAATTATGGTTCGATTTTTGTTTCAAATTGTTTTTAAATGGAGAATTTTGTAAAAAAAATTTAAAAGAAGGAAAGTGGTATTTTTTTGTTTTAAATAACTTGGGAGTTCTCTATCAAGGATTGAAAGTCTTTATTTTTTTCATTTGTGGTTATACTTTGATTTATAAATGATTTATTTGATATAAATATTTAAAATGAAAGATGACTTCATCTTATATCTTTATAAGTGAAAAAAATCATTTTAATAATGAAAGTGATTTATTTTCTAGTGAGGTTTCTACCTATGGATTTACAAAAGGGAGTAACATTTTCTTCTATGGATGAAATTTTGATACTTATTTTCTTTTCAATCATTCATCCAAAAAAGTCACATTATAAATGATTTCCAAACATTAATTTATGACATGTTTTATAAAATATATTTCAGATACTTTGGTGAAATCCTACTGTTTATGATTATCCCTCACCCTGTATACAAACTTGTCAGTGTGTGTGTGTGTGTAGCCCTCATGTTTTCATATAGGTTATCATGTTATGATCTCATGTGAATGTGGTTTATATTGGTCTATTGATAGTCATTATGGTATATAGTGGTGACCTTGGATCATATGGAGGTTGTTTTTTCATATGTTGGGTTTTTGGTTCATTTAGGGAGAGTTTATATCACCCAATTAGGCTAGTTATATTTATATTTTGGCTTATCCTATTTTAATTCATGTGATTTATTTATATTTGGGTTTCCTTTTTATCAATTATTGTTATATATTATTATTTTTTGTATATAAATAAGTTTTATTTGTTGGTTATATTTATTATTCCTTGTTTGGGTTGGTTATTTATTTGTAACTATTTATCTGATCTTCATGGAAGTCTAATGTATGGACATTCCATTTCAAATTATTAGTAAATTTTTTTCTACTTTTTATTAATATTTGAGGGTGAAACTATTCCCACTTGGTATTATTTTGATGCCCTCACACTTTTTTCTAGATTGAGCTGATCAGTAATGCACCTCGGGCCTTGGTGTGGATCAATTTGGGTGATATTATTGGTTAACTTGGTCTAATTCATGATGTATCACATAGTGATGTGGCTGTAATTACATAAATTTGTAATTATTTTCATGAAACCCTTAAAAATATAGTATATATAAGGATGATTTGGTAGTTTATCAAATATGATATGTTAGAAATGTTCTTATGTATGTTTTGGTTATGTATTATTAAAGGAGTCTAAGAATATAAAATGTATCTTGTTATACTAAAATAAAAAATCCACTATCATTCTTCCACATTAGATATATTTATATATAAATATTTATATGAATTTCATGAAGTTTAATGATAACTAACCTCTAAAAATATGAAATTAATATATCCCTAGTAATTTTTATTCATGAAGTATTATTGGTTGTGTTGAAATGTAAAGTTTAACATGAGTATGATTCTTGTATCAGGATATATAATATCATCATAAGGTAAAAAATGTGTTTCTTGTTTTATATAACCCCCAAATTATTCCACATGGGGTATCATAAAAAATTTCTTCTATATAATAGGGATTCATGATTTATATTTGGAGTCCCCAGTACATGAGGCTATCGATATACCAAGAAATAGAACTATCAAACATTGATACCTTTCTTATGCCAGCTTTGAGTCTTAGTTAATAATGGGGTGGATGGGTATGTTGCAGATCATTTCATTGGTTTTAGTTTAACTAATATTGGATATTTCCTCTCTTATAACATGTATGAAATATGGGCCCTCGATTGAGATAGACTAAGGAATTGTATGGTAATAACTAGATAAAAAATATGATATTCTTATCTATTAAAGTGATTGGAATGTGATGTGATCATCCATAAAGGTTAATGACATGTGATATATTCATAAATATGGATATTCAAAACTCTAATAATCAAGAACATTTGAGATTTCTATATGGTATTGAAATACATTGTGTCTCATGGTCACTCGATGTCTTGTAAAAAGGTATCATATGGAAATAAATGCTTGTATGTGATACAATTGTTGGCTTGGGTATATAGATACATGTTTTTATGGAGATCATTCCAGATACCTTTATATATTTATTAGTATTTATTCTTTGTTATAATCCACTCTTTAATTACATTTATGGATCTAGTGATTTGTATTTCTTGATAATGCTATAAAGGATCATAGGGAAACACTTTTTGGTAAACTGGATGAGGATTGAGTTTGTATTAGAGAGAAACTCTAAATGTGTTTTATAGTTTACCCAAAATATTTTTGAATAGTATTTACAAGGTATTACATGTGATGTGATACAAGTTGGTGTTGATGATATCTTTCCAAAAGTGTTTTGGGAGATAACCAAAAGGAGCTTTGGATATGGTTTCATAAGTTATTATATATGATATAATATATGGTGAATTGAAAGAAAGTTTGTATGTATTTAGTATAAGTGGGATATTGAAGGAGATATACCCTAAAACCTTAATCACATGTGATGTGATTGGTATATATCATACTTGATGATTTTGGTATATCATATAAAATGATATGGTGATATCATTTTACACTTTCTTTATATAGAAATCATTTCATGGATTGGTATATAATATCTTGTCACTACCTACTTAATATTAAACGTCAAAATTTTCCATATATTCCACTATCTATCATTATATGTGACCCATTTCATTATATGAAATGCATGGGATTGGTAATTTCAAAGGTATAATCTAATGTAATTGCATGAATTAATTCGTAATGTATGATTTAATCCATTTTCACTAGAAGGACATACATAAGGGCCTTATAGGAAGTTGTTTTACACAATAATTGGGGTGTTGTTCATAAATTCAGCCACTATTGATTCTCCCTTTTAGAGAAAACTCTACTCTTCTTCTCTCTTTATATCATGAGACACTTACATGTCATGATTAGAGAATAGTCCCACTTATGTGATGATTGGTTCAGCAAAGGTTTTCGATACACAATAGAGGAGGGACTCCATTTGGCTACCTCTTATATGACCTTCATCAACCATAGATTAATGAGATGGTTATAGAAACACTACAATGAAAGGTGCACACATGGTTCTTAATTTTACAGTATACATGATTTTATTTATCAATCATAGGGTTACTCGGTTTTGGTTTTTAATTCATTTAAGATGCCTTGTATAAGTATTATATGGTCTAATGAAACCCAAAAGTATACATAAGAAGAATTATACTATTTCATGAAGTAAATTACTATAATGAATTTTATTCTACATAAACTATGGGATGAATTTTCAAAAGATTATAGATATCTTTCTCTTAGATAGAAACACATAAAAAATAAAATATTATATCAAACCATGGATCATCCACATGTTGTGTTTTTATTAGAACACAAATCACATTAGATGTTTGTTTCCTTCAGAACATGTGTTCTGGTTAGGAAGAACTATTTTTAAATGGTTTCCAATAGATTTTTTTTATGGAACTGGAAACACCTAACAGTTTTATATCCAAAAAGACCTACTTTCCAGAGGTATGAATTATTTAGGTTTGTTGACATACAATACATAAGAACTCACATTGGTCAAGAGGATGTGTAACATCCCAGGTAAATAAAGAATATGACATTCTAATATTTATCAATATTTGTGAATAAAATTTTAATATTACTTTAAATGGAATTCTATGTTCGATGGTTTACCCAATATGCAACAACGAGTTTCTTTGAAATCTTACGTTGCACACTAATAATATAATAATATTATTTTAAATAATAGTTAACGCATAGTCGTTGTAATGGAGGGAATGAACAGAACTAGCTAAAAAATGATTACATATGTTTATTAAATATTTTTACATTTATCCAATAAATTTTAGAGGCTTAAAATGCAAATGAATCCAATTTTAAGAATAAATACTCTAATATTTTTAAAAGATTGTTTTACCGCCTTTTGATGGTGAACCTTTTTTAAATATAACTTTTGAAAATTTTATAATATCTATTTGTCAAAATAAACTTATTCTTTAGAATTGGGACATTGAAATTTACTTTGGATAAATTTTTGGAATTTTTCTGATAATGTTCATTTTTTAATGAATAGTGAAAAATACTGCATTTTATTTCAAAACTGCTTTTTCATCTAATTTAATTATATAGTTAGATTATCTTTTTAATTGTTTTAAATTTTAATTAGAATATATTTTTAACATTTAATTCAATGGTGGTCATTATAATTAATTTCACTTTGAAAATGGACATAAATAAGTGTCAATATTTTGATAGATATTGTTCCATAAAAACACGCTTTTTGTTTTGACAGCGGGAATTAACTATATAATTTATTAATGAAACTTATATGTTTTGAATTTGGTAAAATGGAAATAATTTTTTAATTTGTAATATAAAATATATCTTAGGGTGATTTTTTGGTATTTTTCGGATAATGTTCATTTTTTTAATGAATAGTGAAAAATACAGCATTTTAATTCAAAACTGTCTTTTCATCCAATTTATTTAAATAGTTAGATTGTCATTTTAATTGTTTTTAAAGTATAATTGAATTATTTTTTTATCACTTAATACAATGTTCTTCATTGGAAGTAATTTCACTTTTCAATTGGATGTAAAAACAATTCAATCTTTTGATAAATTTTACTTCTTAAAAACCCATCTTTTGTTTTGACAACGGGATTTACATTTAAATTAATTACTAAAATTTCTTTGTTTTGAATTTGGTAAAATGGGTTCCACATTTGGAATCATAAGGTCTAAATTATTTAGTTAATAATCTTTTTTTTTGACATTATGAATAGTAACGTCGGTAATTATCTTTAATTATCGTGTTTAATTCGTAATCAGGTAGTTAAGGTTAATAGAATAATATCATAAAAATATAAAATGACCCCAACATGTGTCCTAATTATTTTTTTTGTGTCATGTCCGATCATGGGATGCCTTTTTCAAACTTTGGGGCCCCATGGAATCACTCTAGTGTGATAGTGACTTTTTATCATATTATTTTTTAAAGGAAATATAACAAAGGTTTGTATATCCTAAGTAAAAAAAAATTAATTTTGTTTACATAAATGATATATTTGACTATAAATAGTCTTTGGAAAGCTAAAAATATTTTCTACATTATGGTAATTTTTTTTATAATTTTATACATTAAATAAATTTATTTATTTATGACACCGTGATGATGCAGTGATTACCTCATTAATGAACGATTTAAATAAAATGAAAAGATAAGGTAAAATATAAGACCTACGCTTGTAAAAAAACCTATTTTAAGGGTGTATTTAGAACTATTATCACCTTATCCTCGAAATATATAATTGTGGGACCTTTAAAATACAAAAATCATTTTATAATAAAGTAACATTTCATGACTTTCCAAGAGTGCCCCTCCTCCCTCTTATAAAAGGCCCCCACCGCTACCCCCTTAACCACACCTCTCAAGCCCTTGGATAATCCAAAATCTGCTCATATTGTCTCTCCACATCCCTCTATTACTCCTAAAAGCCTCACTTTGGGCATAATTCTTCCCAATGTTGCCTTTGGTCTCAAATCAAAAAGAGTTACCCAATTTAAAGGTAATGTCTTCTCTTATGTTCTTTTGTTTTATTTTGCTTCTACAACCAATTAAACTCTTTTTATTCCTTTAATTTGTAACAACGCCAGTATCTTAAATATACTAGTATGTTTTTATGAGAATTATTTGAGCTACACTTACACACACCTCCATCTAATGGGTGAATAACATACTGTTTCTGTGGACGGTGAACTACTGCCTCACGAAACGATGATTGTTCAATTATCTCCTACCACATCTCATGGTGATAATTATGATGTCACTGTATTTTATATATGATATATATGTTATTTATGATTTCTATATGCTTCTGTATTTTATATTTAAAACATACCTTTATGCTTTACATGTTGTGAAAATGCGATAAATTCGTATGAGGAAGTGTGGACTACCGCCCCCTCAAGTGATGTGACTCGTTCATGAAATACATGGAATGTATAAAGAATGAAATTAATGAAATTATGTGACCTATATAAAATATATATTATACTTTAATTATAATATATATATATATATCTCATTTATTTTTAATTCCATTAATATGACAAAGAAATGAAAGTAGTGTTCATGCACACGTACGGCCTACCGTCTCCATGAACGGTTAATTTCAATTCTTTTTATCTCAAAATGTTATGGAATAGTATAAAATGAAAATTTACTGGATATATATGATATTTAAATCATTAATATTATTCTGGAGATGATTTTCTTATAACTACATGGACAATTCTTTTCAAACAAGTTCATTTTTGACTCATGTACCAAACATCGAAAAAAAAATCTGATATGAACTCGCATAATTAACTAATTATTATAACATTATAATATGTGGTATTAATTGAATAATAATCTTTAAAGGAGGTCCTTAAGAAATTATAAATTGAAAAAAGTTTATTATTCAGGAATATAAATAAATGAACAAGACAAGTCGGACTTGAGGTAAGGGATCCTACCTCTCTCTTTCTTTTTAAGTACTCTCTTTTATGTCATTTACTTTAAGCTCCTTTTTCTTATGTTGGGGGATGTTCTTTTATATTAATATTACTGTAAATTTTATGTTCATAAGATAGGAGACCCTATTTTATCTCTTCAATCCATTTTTTTGAAGTTTTAAGTGGCGTCGTTAGGCTGCCGAGTTTTCGTAATGGATTTTTCATCTCACTTTTATTCCCGTGAGATTCATGCTACATTTGACACTATTTCCTTTTTGTGTGGTGTGTGTACTGCCCATTATTGTATTATTTGTGTAATATAATTTAATTTATGGGTATATACATATTCATTGTATGATCCTTCTTTCATGGGGTGTACGTTTCGAAAGTTACCCAAATCGGTAAGGGAACCTTTCACCCTCCTCTTTTTAAAAGACTTCTTTTCATTAGGTCTTTTAATTTACATATTCTTATGTTAGGATATGTTCTTATATATCCTTATTTCTGTAAATGTTATGACCAAGTTATGATATACCCTTTTTACCTCTCATCAACTCATTTTGTTAATTTTAAAGTGACGCTGTTAGGCTGTCGAATTTCTGTAAGGGAACTTCTTAACCCAATTTCAATTATTTGGGTTAAACCTATATTTCTTGATTATGTCATACTATGAATATGTGTGGATGACCTTTGATTGTTTTACACTTAATATCCTCTTATATTGGGTGTATTTATATTTTTCACACATAATTATGTAATTTAATTATCCATAATATAAGGATATCGACTTTGTAAGGGACTTCGTCTCAATCTCCTTTCATTGAGGAATATTTTGTTTTATACAAAAATTTATTTTATACGGTGTATAAACCCCTTTGACTTTTACTTTTATTCAAAAGGAATATTTTTAAACTAAGAATTTTACTAAATGACAACAGGAATGTTTTGTCTTATGTATGCGGTGACAACGACTTCTCTGCCGTCGTGACCATTATTTGAGTTTTGGCTTCCTCTAAAAGACATAACTTTTTTTAAATGAAAAATAAATACCATGTTTTAATTTTCTTTTATTTTGGTGTTGAAAATGGTTTTGATAATTTTTTGATTATATAAATGTGTTGTATTGATACCTTATGATTGAAATATGGAAATGTTATGTTTCCTTTATGCATGTTTTATGTGATACGATTATGTTATGGTTCTTGGGCATTGTTTATGAAGATGGGTGGTTCTGTGATAAACTAAGGGTGGGTGAGCCCGTGATAGCTCTCCAATGCATTGGGTAATGCGAAGGATTTAAACTCTAAGGTTTCTCTGAAAAGATTTAGGGAATATACTATGATGGGTATTCCAAACGTAACCATGAGGGTTACTCCCTATGTAAGAATGTTATGAATGACTCAAGTTACCTTTATGTATTATGATTTCTATGAGTTATACATAAATATTATGATTTCAGAAAGTATGTTATGATTTAAAGTTATGGTTTCATTTATTTGTATTTATTTTTGGGTCAATGTTTCCTTTCATTATGTTATAACCCTTACTGAGCTTTTTATGATCATCCCAAGTTTTTGAAATGTTTTTGACAGGTTATAAGGAAGGGTAAGAGAAAGGAAGTATTCAAGAAGATTTATATCAAGAAAAGAACTCTTGTTTTATTTATGGATTTTTTTATTGTCGTGAATAATCGGTTATATTAGTAGTGTCTACTTTGTAATCCTTTGAGATGTAATATTTATGTCTTAATTATCTAAAACTCTAAACCTGAAAAGATCCTCAATGTGAATTATTCATTTAATTAAATATTAAGTAATTTTTTAAGGCTGTGTCCTTATAGGATGGGAGTTTGGTCTTATCACACCATTTTAGGGGTAATTATTGCCTACTCTAAGTCTCTATTATATGTTCATGATATGTTCATGAATCCTTATTAATTTACCAAGCGAAATGTAAGTTCCCCTTGAAATTTTCAATCAATTATTAGCATGTGGGTAATTTAGAATCATCTGTATGAATTCGAGGTTCTTCATCAAAGGAGATATCTATTTTTTATATTGGAAACGTTAGGGGAAACCCCTTTATTAAAAAGAAAAAGAAAACATGAGTCCCTTTTGAAGTGGGTAAGGGAAGACCCAGTACAAGTCTGTAGGACCAGAGATACATAGTCATAAAATATGATGGCCCAAGCGCCCAAAGGAGCAAAGCCCATTAAAAGGAACACACCCAAAGTCAAGCGGCTAAAAAGCTCAGTGGAACAAATTCCATAATAAGTGAGTGAAAATCACACCCCCAAAAAATACCAAACACAAACCCCCAAGTCCCAAGAGCCTAAATACCCTCAATACCACGACCCACACGTTTGGAAGACTCTGGAACCACCGGTGCCATTCCAATGACCGAGGAGCCCATCGGATTTTCTGTCGAGCTCAATCATCACCACACTTTGATGCACCTCATCTCTTCATGTGCCACTGCCACCGCTATCAGCTACACCACGCCTCACCACAAGAATACACAGATCGCCTGACCACTATAAGAAACCATCATGCCACTGGCTGTCCAAGCAATCTACACTACCACCATCAGAGTGCAACACCACCTTCACCGCCCTCTGCATCCTTGCAAGAATATTGTAGCCCGAAAACAAATTCCAACCAGATTTGGTCTGGAACCAGATCCAGACCAGATCTAAAACCATCAAGGTCATCCAAGATAAACACATGCCTCCAACAAGATCTCATGTCATCCATAGCCCCGCTGGCCGAATCAAGCCCATGCCACCATCGTAGTTCGGAGACCGATGTCCACAGCCCCACTAGCCGAATCAAGCCCATGCATCCATCACAGTGCTAAGACCTACTGTGACTACTCACTGCCAAAGCATATGCACCGCAAGATGCTGCCGAAGAATCCCAGGGGGTAATCGCCACCAAGAAGCCACAAGGGGAGTCGTTGTCGAAGACCGCAAGGGATCGAACCCTACAGGAGGAGAGTTCTTGGCCAAATTTGAGAGCCTTTTCCAAATATATATGTATTCAAAGGAGATATCTATATGTATTCAAAGTTATCCATCAATGGTATCCTCATATATACTACTTATAGATTCTTTGGTTGTTATTATGATAATGCTGGTTTTCAAGCCACTCAGTGGGTCACTTTGGAATTTATGGTCATCCAAGTAGATGAAAGTCACTCTGGAGTTTATAATCATCCAAAGAGATAAAAGTTTTTTTTGATATTGGGATTAAACCAATAGGTGGGATTCCTACATATCCTTTTGAAAGGAATCATAACCCATGTAGTTAGGTGTCGCTCAATGGGACACATCATACCTTTTAAGTTCATGTGATAAGGCCCCAACCATAAAGTTTAATGTTGTGTGGTAAGAAAATCTAGGTGGAAGGTTCCTAGTCAAAGATTGGTGTGGGACTTATGTTTAATAATCCCAAGGAACTTGGAAGGAATATGAGATCCCAAGTTTAATTAGACCCTACTGGGGATATGACCCGAAGAGAATAGTGTTGATTTGGAATTTTGGGTTTGAACCTCACAGAGGATTCCTATGTATCCCATTTGGATGTGAATAAAATCCCATATAGTTCAGTAAGTATCACAGGGGAGTTTGGCCCTTTGAGAGAAATAGTTTGGGGATTACTCCAAAAAATGATTCCCTTATAATAGGGTCCATGAGAGATGTATTAAATCATGGAGATTTAGGGGGGTTTAATTTGGGTCCTATTCTTAAGGAGAATATTCGGATTAAGGTAATTAGGGTTATAATCCTGAGGAGGATTTCCATTGAACTTGGGCCCTAGGAGAAGTCTTCATATGTATCCCAGTTATGATGGGAATCATAGTTCTCTTAGTTCAATCCTTCATGTGGATTGTGTGGATTTTGTGATCATTAAAAATCTCTAATCCCATGTGATTCATGCTCAGTGTGAGAAACAAGTGGATGTGAAATATTCAAAAAACCACACACACTTTTCCTCCTTCACTGGTGGAAGAGTTCGGGCCTACGATAGAAGAGGTCGGGGCAACCATAGAAGAGGTCATGCCTATGGAACTTCCCTCTCTTCACTTTACATTAGATGAGGTTCTAATGTAAGGAAGGAGTGAACATGAAGTATTTAGAGAGTAGTGAGACTAAAACCTATTACATAAAAGTCTAGGAGATTACACCAGGGTGGATTTCCTAAAATGGGTCTTGCAGTGGGGAGGGAGACTTTTTATTTGTCAAAAGGAAAAGCAGGTGTGATTTGTACCCTCCCTACCAGGGATCGGAGGCTTCAGGTCTCATAGAAGATAAGGGGAAGACATAGTCCTATCCCCAAAATCCAAGATCGATAACTCCTCAACATTATCCCTAGTGTAAGGGTATATGTGGCCATAAATATCCAAATTTGCAGACACCTTGAGGACCCTTACCCTCTTGTAAGAAAAGTGTAGGAAACCCCTAACCATAGATATCCAAATCCAAATGGGAGATATGAAGATGTTAATTTCCCTAATATTTGGTAAATAATGAGGTCTTGGTGGAGGTTTCAACATAATAATGTTCAGGAAATGGGGGGAATGAAGGAGAGGCCTAGCCATGAGTGGCTTTGAAAGAGGCTTCATAAAAGGCTCGAGCATGCTGAAGGGGTGAGATGAACTAAAAAAGGGAACTCAAGTAAGTGGTGTGAAGTTATGTGGTGCGCAAGTAGGCTTGGGAGAATTTATGTCCCCTTAAATAATGAACAACATATATTTCTAGACTTGGGTGAGACTTGGATCAAGCCTTTAAGAGTCTTCACAGGTATTCCCTAAAGTGGGGTGCACAACTTCCTACTTGAAGAAGGGAAGTCGCACAAGGGTTTCTCAAATTAGGGGGGTTAGGAAAATGAGTTGCACAATTATTGTTAATTTTTAACACTTGGAGAACCTAAGTCTCACTATACCCCTTTAATTCCCTCTCTTTAGGTGTCATGAAACTACCTTAATGGTTTTAGAGGACCTGGGTGAAGCACTGGGGCGATCAGAGTAGCAATCGGCCAATAGGGAAATTCATTCTTACAAATGAAGACCACAATGGTCTATTTATAGGAAAATATGATACCTTGAGTGAAGGAGACTTTTCATGCAAGTTGGTGGTGTGCAAGTTGGGGGAATGAAAGTTGGTGGAGTGCAAGTACTTGTGCGCCATTGGTGATTTGGGATACCTTGGGTGATCCAATTTTTGACCCTTTGCAAATATTCATATTCTAAATATATTTTCTCATCCTTTTTATCATTTATTTACCTTTTCCACTTTTTCATCCATATGATGAAATGGAGTGTCAACACACCAATGATGTTTTGGAGGACATAGGCGAAATAGTCATTCCATACCTAGAGAGTTTCACCCCCGCACCCGAACTTGGGATCAGTGTCGGACTGCAGTCCCAGCCCTTTGGGCCCATGTCTTCAATACCATCACTGACCCCAATGAAAAATGTAGAGTTGCACCATGAACTTTTCAATCTAGGTCAATGACATTTTTTTTCATGATGCATGGAAATACGATCTTCTCCTTCTTCCGGCATAAAGATCTATTTCTACTTTAACTCGTCATTTGGTGTCTAGGTGAGGTTGAAATCTTCAATTTTGTGGATAATTTTATGGAACTGATTTCATGGTGTCTACAATGTTCATACTATATCGAAAAAAGGTCTAAATTAGTGTAAAATTCATACACTAAATCACATGGGGAATAGATCATGTGATAAGAAGATGAAATTATGTTAAGAATAAATGAAAGATACAATATATCCTAACATCATAACACTAGTTATAGGTGAATATCATTAGAATATAGACATTACATCACCTCAAATAGAGTAAAATGATCACATAATGCATAGTCCATCACTTCTAACATAGTGCATTAAATCCAATGCAGGTCCCATCAGTTATAATAGAATACTACAAATCCAATAAAAAAACTCACCATTCTAACATACTTCAAAGGATCTTAGAAAAAGAAATAAACTTGATTTTATATAATGAGAAACATGATTCCCTATTTCCTATAATTTTTTATTCTTTATTTTAAAATGTTTCATGTTGGTTATTTTACTTCTTTTTATCATTTGAAAAATTCATATGAGAATCTAACATTATTTTTTATAAAGTGACTTTGATTGAATTGTTATAGGTTTAATTGTGGTTTGTGATTTACAACTTTAGGTAACTAGTTTAAGTATAAAATTTTTAGTTTGACGAAGGTGCTATAGTGTGTTTCATATATTAGTTCAGATGAATACTAAATAAAGATTTATTTTTATAGAGAAATTAATGATCAAAAAGTAGTCTAAAATTCATGTAATATGTGAATGAAAACTACATCATATATAGAATATATACCAGCAAAGAGATTTGATACTACACTAGAAGCAGTGTATTATTAATATCAGACACAACCAAAATTATAAAGAAAACATATTCTTAGAATCCAACATGTGATAGTGTTGTGATGGAAATGTATTCTAAATTTATAATGAGATATATGAAGTTGATTTAACTTATTATTAAGATGAAATGCGGTCCACATCAACTAACGATGCAATCAAGGGAAAAAAAATTATAACCTATATATCACTAATGGTATTATTTTCATATGTTATATATTATAGATAGTGAAAATATTTAAATATCACCTCTTAATCCACATGAAGTGAACATTAAATAATATAATCATTGTATTAATTTCACAATATTTTTAAGTAATGAAGTGGCCACATGAATTGATCATTAGAGAAAAATAAACCATTAAGATTGTTTTCTTAATAATTAAGTCTAAGTATTACACTCTCTATTTATAAATATCAATAAAGGGTTGAGGAAGAAGAGTATCGATACATGATACTCTTTATAGAATCTTAATTTTTGAAATTATTTTGTTATTAATTTGATAACCCTTTTTAAGTTCTCCCTAAGCTCCATTATTCATGATATAATCAAAGCGGTGAAGTTTCAAATTCATCACCACCACCTCATTTTCTATATACTCTAGTTTTACTCTTTTATTATTTCATTGTGCTATAATTATCTAAGTATTGTAAAGTGTTAATAAATTTATATCATCAACTCACAAATTAGTTATACCTCTACTAAAATTTATGTTTTTTAATGATTATTTGTCCCAAAATAATATACACAAGGATGTGCCTCTTCTTGGAAAAATTTAATAGGTTAAGTCTTATCTTGTGTAAAATTATGGATTCTATTTACACCCATTGTAAAAGGATCTATTGTATTAGGTTATTACTCCCAGGAAAAGTGTGGTCTAGTGTATATTCATACTCTTGGGATGAGGGTGTGAAGAGTATACATAGGATTTTTTTATCCAAACAACTTTATAATCTCAGTGTCATATTTTTCTTTACTTTACTACACACACATTATACAATAACTATACTAATATGGTTATATCTAATTGTTTAATATATTATTCCACTACATTCTAAATTACTTTATTAATTACTATGATTTTTTTACAATTTACAATTAACCCCCCCCCCATATATTTTTATCAAAATTATTGGATATAATAGTAAAGGAACCAAAACTCTAGTTATTAACACTGGGAGTCTGGTAGAAGTTTTTAATACACCAAAAGTTTAGTGGTAATCCACCAGACCTCTGATGGGTTCCTGTAAGGTCTTTTAAAGATTTTTAAAATTTTATTTCTATTATTAAAACATAATAAATCTTAAATTTATATCCCCCCACCAACCTTGGTATTTGTTTATGAAATTAAACCTATTCTCCTCTCCCTTGAGCTCTCTTCTCACTTATCCTCCTCTAAAAATACATATTTCCTCAGGTCACCAAGGGTTCCTCTTTTCTTTTGTTAAGAAAATAAGTTAAATAATTTAAGGTAGGATCACCCTATTCTCTATATTTTATTATATGGTCATTGAGCCACTATAAATCTATAATCTACCTCTTTTGTAAGGTGTTAAAATACTTCAAACCATTGTTTCTTTCTTCTATTATCGAGGACCTTGTATTGAGTGAGTTAGTGGTAAAGTTTTTTTTCATTCTTCTTGATTTCATTTTATTCACTATGGTAGTGAATAAATCCCTAATATATATATATATATATATATATATATATATATATCCTAGGTTGGTATAATCCTTCTTATATTTTAATATTCTCTATATTCAAGAATATGTATTTGGTTCAACATGATTTTTGGTAGGTAACCCCTCCTATCTTTCATACTTTTATAAAACATGGACTAATAGCAGTATGGGTTGAGTGAAAATGATTTAAAGGGTAATTTTTTGACTAAATAAGATTAGTTTAAATATTTTTTCTTAAAGATGATTCTTTTTATTATTATTATGGGTTTTTTCTACTAAAACATCCCTATCTTGGTTGTTCTACCCTAAATTATATGTTATAAGTATATTAAATGTATTTTAATGGTAATTCATGTTAAGTATTGTAAATGTTTGAAATATTAATCACATTTTATTGTTGTTCAAAAACTACTATAAACTTTTTTTTCTTCTTATATAATCTGATAAACAATCGTTAAAGTTTTGTGACATGTAGGATCATGTTATTTAGTCATTAAGTATCAATACATGCCATCAATTACTCTTAAGAATGTAGATAGGGGTATTTTGTTATCATATATTACATGATCATGTCCACATGATATTGACATATAGTTTGTTACATTTAGGATGGGATAATGATACCCTAACTTGTTAAACCCCTTTCCCTAGTATGGGATAAAATATTGTCCTTACTCGATATATGTATTTCTTTTTCACCCTATGAAAAGAATTCCAAACTGATTTATTTATATTTATACTTATCAGATTCTGATCTAGAATCAAAGAAGGTAATAATGGTTTGTATCCTCTCGATATATGGATTTATTCTTGACTAGTGTTCTACATGTTTATTATAATGTCATAAATGTATTGATTTATTATTTTTTATTAACTAGCCCTATATTACTACTACATGCACTTGGATTTATGATAGGTAGGTAGGGGTTTGGTGGTGAACACCTACTAGATTTGATATAATGAAACGCTATATGTGTCCTTATTAGATGTGTGAAAATCCTTTTATACATGATCCAGGTAAAGGTATAATACCATGTCCTAAGACTACTCACCAGTTTCATGTTCAGAGTGATATGAATCCTCAGGAATTCCTCCCTATATTCCATAGTCTACTGACTAGATGAGAAGGTCTATGGTGTCAGAATGTGGAGATTTTACCCTTATATTAGAGTGAAGGAACCAATAGAAATATCCAAACAAAATATACCATAATAATCATAGTACACCAAATACGATAAAAAAAGAATCATACTATAATAAATGAAATTTATTCAACAAGCATACATCCCAACTCATCACCCATTAGTCCAATCACATATGAAAAATTATAAAAATAAATAAAATGAATAAAAGGGTCTACTCTCATCCCTAAGGCCACCTCAATCTTAGTATCCAAATCCCCATAGATCTAAATTATCCTAATCAACTAAATATCCTATGCTAAACCAGAAAGAAAACATAAGGTATTAATTCACACTAGGGTACCCATGCTGGGGGTGAGAAATAAATCTTAGTATGCCACCCCCAATGGTTTCACTAAAAAAAGTAGTAATTTAGTATGTATTCGATATTATATGCTTAGTGTAGTTAAATAAACA
Organism: Viscum album; assembly: GCA_963277665.1. Classification (NCBI taxonomy): domain Eukaryota; kingdom Viridiplantae; phylum Streptophyta; class Magnoliopsida; order Santalales; family Viscaceae; genus Viscum; species Viscum album. Next base: position 1,123,979,515 of record OY728120.1, read on the forward strand.
TCTAAATAATATGGTAATAAGTCGTTTTTGATCCTCGAGTTCTATAGTTTCACCCAAGGTCAACCATATATGTTTCATCCAATGTCGAGTGTCCCTGGGAATAATTCATACCAATCAATGGGCATGAAAACCTATCATGAAATCTCATATATATATATATATATAATAACTCGGGAGAATGGTTCTCCCACCTAGATCATCTCTTCATATGTCATATTGGGGGTAATGTTCCCCTCCTATAACATCTAGTTATATATCATATCGTGGTGGAATTTTTCTCCTCATCTAATAACTCATATCTCATATCAGGGGGAATAGAACCCTCTCGTAATATCTCATATCTCATATCAGTGGGAATATAACCATCCTGTAATATCTCATATCTTATATTAGGGGGAATGTCAGCCCTCCCATAATATTTCATCATATATAATATTGAATAGAATATAGTCCCTCCTATAATATCTCATTTCTCATATCAAGGGGAATGGAAACCCTCTCATAATATTTCATATCTTATATCATGGGTAATGGTTCCCCGCTAATAATATCTCATAATTTATCATATTAGTGTTTTGAGGTGAATTTTGGTTTCATTTCACTTAAAATTCATTCACTAAAATTACATTTACTTAAATTTCATACATCGGATGACTGTTGGTATATTGTTTTGTATGTTGAGGGATTGTCCCAGACTTTCTACAAGGAAATGATTTAGAAGAGGATTTAGAGTAGGCTTCCTTCCCCATGTGTAGATATTTGGATTTAGATGATTGAGAGGGTATGAAATAGCCATTAGTACCAGGACCATGAATTTCTTCAAGGGATAGATTGCTGAGCAGTCATGCAATGGTAGAGGCATTCCATAATGATGTTGATGCTGGGGAGGGGTATTTCTTCATATTCTTGTTCTAAGATGATGACCCTTATGTTCTTCGGATTATGTTAACGTCTCTATGTATTTAAATTCATGTGATATTTACCCTGTTACACTTAAAAGGATGTTTATCCAAAATAAATAAAAATTTAGGCCTTTGGGCCATTGATTCACAGGGTTGGTATCCAAGTTAAAGCATTAATGCTAAGTTGTATGTAATTTTAGGGTAGTAGGTTTAACTTTTTGACCAGATGGAATTTAGTATATAAGTGTATGGGACCTTCATTTCAAGGGGTGATTAATTCTATATTAATATAGTGGATTGGTGAATTGTGTATATTATATTTATTTAGTTATTTTTTTATATTCTATTGTAATTTATGATTAAAATTTAAAAGGTATGATCGGTGTTTCTCCCATACACGTAGGACACATTTTACAAATCATATAAAATATATTGTGCTCTTCCATTATTTGTATTTATATTGAATGTTTTTATTTATATTTTTCTTGGGTATATTTTCATGTGTCGACTTTTTGTGGTTGGTAGGGTGTGATTACATCCTACTTCCAGTGCACTTAGTCAAGGTAGTCCTACCAAATGTCCTAGTTCCGCTATGCACCCTCTAGTGATATTATTCAAGTGGTGAAATCTTATTGGTTAAAGTGGTAATTATTCCATGTATTTATTAGAATAATAGGAATAGGGGATTCCCAACAAGTCGTTTTAGATCCAATGGTTTAAGAATCTCTATATCTCTCTTATCTTGATGTAATTTTGATTAAAATGGGAGTTACTATCATTGAAAGTTATGGTACCGGATGATGTTAGGGTTAGAGTTGATAGGTTTGATGGAAAATATTTTTTCTTTTGGAAGATATTGATTGAAGATCATCCCATTAAAAAGAACCTTGATGTTCAACATGCTGATGTATGTTTGGATAAAGTAAGGATAGTGGAAGATCATGTGAATAAAATCAATATGATCTATGGTAGATTAAATCGATGACGGTAACTTTCATGAATGATGTATGGATATTTCTTTTGTTATAATCACTTTGGGATAGATGGAATACAATGGTGACTATTTTTAGTAATTCCAATAGAAAAACAAATTTTCTGTTTGAATATATGTCAAACATGATCCTGAATGAGGAACTCATATGAAAAAAATTCCAAGAACCATTTGTTAATTATATTAATATTGATGTATGAGGATGGCTACATAAATGGAATCAAATATATTATATGAATAAATTAGAAGATATTCCATGAGATAAGATCCATGGAAAGTCAACTAGTATTGGTATCACTTGCTAAAAATGTGGTAACAAAGGAGTGCATGAATTGTAATGAAAGCTTCAGAAAAAATTCAAATTCCAAAAGCTCAAATATCATTGGTTCTATAGAAGGAGGTAGTGAATTGTTTCTCATTATCATCATTATAGTGGATTTATGGGTAGATGAATTGGGTGAATCATTTCATTCAATAGTAGAGTAAAGATATATGGGTAAATATATATCTGTGAAGTTTAGGAATTTACATTTTTCAGATGATAAAACTTTGGAGGTAGTTAGAAAATGATATTTAAATATATGGATGAATAATAGTGGTTCATTAAAGCTGGAAGAAGTTAGGCATGTCTCGGTGCTATGAAAGAATTTAATTTCTAGAGGGAAACTTAATGAAGCTGATGATGAATATAATTTTTTAAGTAGATTCATGAAAGTAACTCTAGATTTAATTTTGGTTGTAAAATAAGTAAAGGATGGGGAATTATATCTGACCATGATTTCAAATGGGATTGCAATGTCCAAAAGTACACCATCAGAAGATCTAGTGATTTTTCATAACAAACTTGATCATTTCAGTGAGAAGAACTTGAAATTTATAACAACTAAATGTATACTGAATCTTAGTCACACAGATATCATAATATGTGAAATTTTAATACTAGGGAAATAAATATGGGTTTCCTTTAACTTGGATAGACAAAATCGTAGATCCCATAAGTTGTAACTTTTTCATACAGATTTTTAGGGCCATACCCATGTCCATTCCCTCATGGTTCAATTTACTTTGTAATTTTTATTAATGACTCTATGAGGAAATTTTGGGTTTACATTCTACATCAAAAGTTTAATGTTTTTTAGGATTTCATTCGATGGAAATATATGGTGGAAAGGGAGTGTGGTCAAAAGTTGAAATTCCTATGTTTCAACAATAATAGTGAATACACTAGATATAACTTTTAGAGTTTATTTAATAATTAATGAACAAGGTATGAGAATATGGTTCCCAGAACTCTATAATGGAATTGTGTTCCTAAAAGAATGAATTGGACAATAATGAAAAAGGATTGAATCATGTGGTTTCACTCTATGAAGTACAAGGGAATTTTTTTGAAGGTACTTACCACTATAACATACCTTTTCAACATAATTCCATTATCAAAAATTTGGAAGGAAGTTCTGGAAGGGTTTTGGTCTGTTAAACAACCAAAATTTAATCACCTTAGAGTCATCTAAATATTAGAATAAATGCTTATTAATGATAAGAAAATGTAAAATACTAAGACTAAGTCTGAATAATGTTTTTTCATTATGTAAGGTGATGATAACTTTAGATACCAACTATTGGATGAAGATAAGAGACAAGTCAACAGAATTCAAAATTCTCACTTCATTAATGGGCTTTTTGGAAGGACTAAAACTTGGTGTTGAAAGGTATTTAGGTAAAAAAAACAATTATCAAATTCCATGTTGATCTAATTAAGAGAACCAGAAGTCTATAAATACTAAAGAACTCACAAATGGAAGATATTCCAAAAAATACAAGAATTTATGAAGCTTGAGTGGGATTAACAAAAGTTAATCCATCATATGTTAGAGCTAAGTTGAGTAGTATAGTACATCTAACTCAGTTGAGGAGATCAACTAGAGTTTAAAATTTTGTTATGTTGTTTGGGGAAGATATGAACTTTCAACTTATATTAGATAGTGGAGATCCAAAGAAAATGGAAGAGGTGGCTACACTTAGTGATTATAGAGAGTGGAAGTTAGTAATTAATGAAGAAATAACATCAAAAAAATCAACATAACTTGGTAATTAACTAACTTATAAAAAGATAAAAAGGAACTTGAAAATAAGTAGTATTTCTGGTTGAAAGAATAAGCTGATGAAAATAAGATATACAAATCATTGTTGGTTAAAAAAGGATTTCAGTGGAAGGAAGGGGTAAATTTCTCAAAAATATCCTCATAGATATTTAAACATGAAACTATCTGAATGGTATTGAGCATGGTACCATTGTAAGATCAGTACTTGGAACGGATAGATGTAAATAAGGTCAATATTCACAGTGAGTTGGGAAAAGAAAATTTCATAAAGCAGTCAAAATGTTTCATAAAAGTTAGAAACTTGAATTTAGTTTGTAAATTGAAGAAGTATTTTTGGGTTGAAGTAATATTTGAAGAAATAAAATTGAAAATTAGATTCATTTATGTCAGAATAAGGTTTAATCAAGTGCATCATGTATCATGTTTATTATCAGAAGGGGAGGGATGATGGGATATTCATTGTGCTTCTACTCTATGTGAATGAAATTTTTCTTCTTGAACTGGATAATAAAATAATTTGGAACATAAATAATGATTTTTATAAAATATTCAAGATAAAGGATCTCAAACATACCAATAACATATTAGGGATAAATATTGAAATATATATGAGGACTTGAACTTTAGAACTATCTTATAAGGATTTCATTTGGATGATCATTGAAAGATTTAAGATAATTGAATGTAAACTGGTCTTAACTCCTCTTATTAGACACATTGATTTAACCAAGTAACGGTATATAGTAATAGAAGATGACCATCGATACATGGAGAAACTTATATATACATTAAAGGTTAGAATCTTGATGTATGTAATGATCTGTACTTAGATGGATATTTCCTTTATATTGGTATTTTTAAGCCCATTCATTTCGCATCTAAGAAAGGTACATTGGGAGAATATAAAATAGATCCTTTGGTATGTCACAACCCGTCCTCGGGGCCCGTGTCGTGACTACCCCAAGCCCGCCTTCCATAGGTCAGGGGCTGGCGACTAGAACCAAGGCGTAAATCCCGATAAAAAAAGGGAAGGCATTGCCTTTGTAAAGTAAACAAGCACCACAGAGTAAGAAACCGGAAAGTAAAAACTAAGTGAAAACAGAGTACAAATGAAAGTGCGGAAAAGTAAATGGGCCAGTATACAAACCCAAACTGAAAGTAAAGTACAACTCGAAAGGGAAAACAACAACTGTAAAGTAAAAGCCGCTACACCGAGCTGTCCACTGGAAATCCCACCTGAAGGGTGGGTACAGATAGCTCCACTGCTCCTCGGGTCCCGCCGTCCGCTCCGAACACGTCCCGCCCAGTGGTCCACCTCCAGGTATCGTCCTGCTCTGCAAGCCTCAGCCAAGATCAACGTTATCCATCGTCTGCAACCAACACAACGTAGTGCGGGCATAGCCCGTGCAGGGGTGACTATAAGCTACTCAGTAGGGACCCCGAGACCCCTGAAGGTCTCCCAAAATCCACAAAGGATAAACCACAAAGAAAGATACAATTACGAAGTAACAACCGACACTTCTTAGGTATATTCCCATACATATACCTAAGTCATCAATTCCAATACGCTCCAACCTTAGAGCCCAAGTACAACTCAGTCCACACAGGAAAGTATACATATTCCACACAGGAAAGCAAAACGAAATCCACACAGGATAGCACAACTCAATCCACACAGGAAAGCAACAGGATTCAGCTCACACAGGTATACTTCTTCAAAGGATGATAAAGATGATCTCTGATCCATCTAAGTCATCGGACCCACGAAGGATCGATAGGTAACTAACCCCCGCAAAGACCCACACAGGATCGGGCCCACACAGGACCTGTAGGCGCTGGTTCACAAAGGACCGCTGAGCGCAAGGACCCACACAGGATCGGACCCACACAGGATCAGGCCCACACAGGACCTGTAACACTGATCCATGTAGGATCGCTGAGTGCTGTAGTCGTCGTCGAATCCACCAAGGATCTCTCTACTATCGTCGTCGCAGTCACAGTAGCAGTAGCAGTAGCAGTCACAGTCGCAGCCAGCTCTAGGGTTCCCGCACACAGCAAGCTCGTTCGGGAAGGTCCGCTCCACGAGCCGAGAGGCTGATACATCAACTGTCACAAAGTCCAGAGTTGATGTATCCAAAAGTTCCGTATCGTCAACAGGAACTCAACGCAACAGACGGCGCGTCGATCGGACGCCCGGTCTGAGAGTTATTGGCTTTTTCGTCCCAGGGGCCCGGTTGGTTTTTAAGGAAAAACCAACCCGACCGTACTCCACCTGCGTCCAAACCTTTGGCGGAGTATGCCAAAAGATCCGTCTCACTAAGAGGAACACAACAAAGCTGACGGCACGTCAATCGGACGTCTGTAGCTCAAGTTATGAGTGTTTCCGCTCCGAGGGCCCGGTTGGTTTCGTGTACGAACCAACCCGGCCGAACACAAAGTAATCCTAAACCTTGAGTGCGATATATCGAATCGACCATCTCGATCCAAGGATCGTATCGCTGCTGACGGTTCGTCGATCGGAGGTCCGTAGCTCAAGTTATGAGCAAAAGACCGAAGTCGATTCGAAAACGGGGGGTCCGGGTCTGGGCCGACCCGGCCCGACCCCCCCCCCCCCCCCCCGGGTCGGCCCGAACTGGGTCCGACCCGGCCCGGCCGGCGGCATGGTCCGGCGTGGCGGCGCGGCCCAGCGCGGCCCGGCGCGGCCTGGGCGCCGCTCGGGTGCCACGCGTGGGGGGCAAAGCCCCCGCTTTCCTTCAGCTGGTGGCGCGGCTGGATGCCGCGCCTTAGAGAACCCCCCCCCCCCCCCCTCACGTGGGGGCCTTCATTTGAGAAAAACAGGGGGCGCTACCCCCCCCCCCTTGGTGTAACCGCGGCCCCCCATTATGGGGGGGCCGGTTTTGGCCAGCCGGGGGAATTTATTCCCCCGGTTCTTCTCCCTTCCGGCCGGCCCGACCAGGCTGGTCGGTCCTTCCTCAACGGGATAGGTAAGGCCGGTCCCCTTTCCGGCTTCCAACACCGGCGGCCCGGCTAGCCGCCGGTCTTCTCGTTCCACCGCGGCCCGGAACCGGCCGCGGCCTTCGTCGTCCGGCGCGGTGCGACGGCACCGCGCCCCTCCGCCGCGGCCCCGCTCCGGCCGCGGCGCCTTTTGTTTCCTTCGACGCGGCGCGACGGCGTCGCGTTCATAATAATTTTTCCATGGTGCGGCGCGACGGCACCGCGCAATATTTGTCGTTTGATTCCCGCGTGGTGCGACGGCACCACGCCATCTCGTTCATCCACAAGAAAATAATAATATTCAAGAACAAGGAGGGGGAATTTGGCCGTGTTTGTGCGGTCTGACCCCCCTCTCGTTAGATGATAACTCTTAAATATTTATACACAAGATTATCATACTAGAACCAAGAACGAGAGTAAATAAATAATCCACAACAAACCCCTACCTCGGTTTCAAGATCAATGATTGTCAACGACCCGCGGAAGACGCGTCGCGGTGGTCGGCTTCACGGAAGAAGGACGTCGATGTCGTGAAGCGAGGATTCGAAGTTCTTTGACGACGATTTCATCGCGGGAAATCGTCGCGGAAGAGATGACGCAGAAGAAGTACGTCGTCGGTGTTGTGGGTAAGGCGTCGCGGAAGACAGTTCCCGAGAACGTGGCATTCTTCGTCGAAGCTCGAAGGTTCTTCGCGTTCTTCGTCAAATCTTGAAGAAGAAGAAGAAGAAGAATAAGGCTTCAAAATCTCTCAAGGAGGCTAGAGAATTCTAACCAAATAAAATAAGCTAAGGGCTTATTTTATTTACTCAACTAAACCATTTGAAATTCAAAGTTTTGAATTAAGACAACTCAACCCCTTTAATAACCAAACTTGACAAGTTAATTAAAAGAGAAGGTTAAGGGAGTTTAAAAGAGAAGATGAAGAGTTATGCTTCGTGTGGGCCCCACCACACTTAATCCTCCCAAGGGAGGTTAAGTGGATGTGGGTCCCACCTTTAACTCCCTTTGGGAGAAGTTAACCAACAAAATAAAAATAAAAAGTGTTTACACATTTTTATTTAACTTCTTTTAAAAACCCAAAAAACTAACTCTAAACCCGCAATAAACGCAACTTCGGAAAAGGTCTCCTTAAGCGAATATCGGCACTGCGAGTTCATCGGTGTCCTCATATTTCAATTCTGAGCACCGGATCAAAAGTTATAAATTCCCACTCGTTCGTTCACTGAACGTACCCAAGCTAAACTTCGGAAATTGATTCCGGGCACTCTGGGCCTCGGAATCAGGTGCCGTCAGAAACCGTGCTCTTGTAAAATTCCAAAGAAAATTAAGAAAAACTTTCCCTTGAATTTTACGGGTCTTTACATTACTCCCACCTCAGGGATTTACGTCCCCGTAAAGATACAACAAAAACTAGGGGAACAAATGAGGGTACAGAGCACGCATCTGAGCCTCCCGCTCCCATGTGCTCTCCTGGAGGTTCTCGTGCTGCCATCTGATGCGCACAAGAGAAATCGATCGCCCACGTAGGACCCGCTCCTGTTGATCCTCTATCTCCACCGGGACCTCCGTAAAAGTCACCCCATCGTCAACGTCAAGCTCCCCATGGTCAATGATGTGCGTCGGGTCGTGCACGTATCTCCTCAGCTGAGATACGTGGAAGACGCCATGCACCCGGTGCAACTGAGGTGGTAGAGCCGGGCGATAAGCCACCTTTCCAATCCTGCTGAGGACCTGGAAAGGTCTGATGAAGCGTGGAGATAACTTTCCGCCTCGGCCAAATCTATGAATACCACGTCGAGGTGAGACCCTCAAGAAGACGTGGTCGCCATCCTCGAACTCTAGTGGCCTCCGCCTCCTGTCAGCGTATGACTTCTGCTGGCTCTGAGCTGTCCTCATCCGCTCCTGGATGACCTGGACCTTCTCTGTCGTGTCCTGGACCATCTCTTGTCCCACAAGTGCTGACTCCCCAGGGTCTGTCCAGCACAAAGGAGATCTACAAGGTCGGTCGTACAATGCCTCGTACGGTGCCATCCCGATGGTGGAGTGGTAGCTGTTGTTGTACGTAAACTCCACCAAGGGTAGGTGGTCCTCCTAGCTACGACCAAAGTCGATGACACATGCGTGGAGCATCTCCTAGAGAGTATGAATGGTCATCTCCGTCTGACCATCCCTCTGAGGGTGAAAGGCTGTGCTCAGACATAGTTGCGTCCCAAACACCTCCTTTAACACCTTCCAAAGCCGGGAAGTAAAGCGAGCATCTCGATCGGAGACGATAGATGATGGAACACCGTGGAGCCGTACAATCTCCTGAACGTAGAGACGTCCCAAGCTCTCCACTGAGCCCTGCTCTATGATGGGTAAGAAGTGATCCGACTTGGTGAGTCGGTCGACAATCACCCAAATGGAGTCGTGACCTCTGGAAGTGCGTGGAAGTCCAGTCATGAAGTCCATAGATATGCCATCCCACTTCCACTCCGGGACCTCCAAGGGTTGTACCAAGCCTACTGGTACCTGATGCTCTGCCTTCACCTGCTAGCAGGTGAGGCATCAAGAAACAAACTCTGCTACAGCCTTCTTCATGCCCGGCCACCAGTGCTGTCGTCTGAGATCCTGGTACATCTTTGCCACTCCTGGATGTACCGGCAAAGGAGAAGTGTGAAACTCTCTCAGCACCTCCTCTCGCAAAGCAACTGGTACCATGATACATCCTATGAAAAGGATGTCGTGCTCTGCTCCAAGGGAGAAACCATTAGGTGCCTATCCCAAGGATATCTGTGCACGCCGTGTCTCACAGTCAGCGTCCTCACGTTGTGCCTCTCTGACCCACTGCAGTAGTGGAGGGGTGACTGTGAGAGACTGAGGAAGGCTGCTCCATCTCTATCCACGAAGGAAATCTGCAAAGAGGCTAGCTGCTCCGTCGCCTCCTCAAGTAGTTGAATGCCCGTCCTCCTGCTGAGGGCATCGGCTACTACGTTCCTCTTCCCATGAGTATAGACTATCTCAAAATCATAGTCCTGGAGGAACTCGAGCCATCGCCGCTGTCTCAGGTTCAGGTCCTTCTACGAGAAGATATACCTGAGACTCTGATGATCAGAAAAGACTGTAAAGCGCTCTCCCATCAGGTAATGTCTCCATGTCTTCAGAGCGAAGACCACTACTGCTAACTCCAGGTCATGGGTAGCGTAGTTCTGCTCATGCGGCCTCAACTGACGTGATCCATAGGCGATCACTGCCCGCTCCTGCATCAGAATACATCCGAGTCCGGTCCCTGATGCATCGCAGTAGACTACATACCCTACTCCCTCCTTAGGCAACCTCAAGATAGGTGCGCTGGTCAATCTCTGTCTCATCTCCTGGAAGCTCTGCTGACATCTGTCTGACCACACGAAGGGTTTCCCCTTCTTCGTCAAAGCTGTGAGTGGTGCCGCAACTCTAGAGAAGTCTGGCACGAATCTCTGATAGTATCCAGCTAGTCCCAAGAAACTCTGAACCTCAGTCACGCTCCTCGGTGGCTCCCATGCTAACACAGCCTCGATCTTTGCAGGATCCACTGCAACTCCCGCCTCAGAGATGACGTGTCCCAAGAAGTGGACCTCACGTATCCAGAACTAGTACTTCGAGAGCTTACCATAAAGATGGTGCTCTCGGAGTGTGTCTAGTACAACACGCAAGTAATAGGCGTGATCCTCCTCAGTCGTAGAGTAAATCAAAATGTTGTCGATGAAGACCACGACAAATCGATCAAGGTATGGCTGAAAGATCCTGTTCATGAGGGCCATGAACACTGCTGGAGCATTGGTTACACCGAAAGGCATAACCAAGAACTCATAGTGGCCATACCGACATCTGAAGGCCGTCTTCTACACGTCCTCGTCTCTGACTCTGAGCTGATGATAGCTTAACCTAAGGTCTATATTCGAGAACCACCGTGCTCCCTTGAGCTGATCAAAGAGGTCATCAATACTCGGTAGTGGATACTTGTTCCTCACCATCACCTGGTTTAGGCGACGATAGTCAACACAAAGTCGTAAGCTCCTGTCTGCCTTCTTGGCAAACAAAATCAGGGAAGCCCAGGGTGAAACACTGGGTCGGATGAACCCCTTGCTCTGCAAGTCCTCCAACTGTACCCGTAGCTCTCGAAGGTCGGCGGGGGCCATCCGATATGCTGGAGTGGATATTAGGGCTGTCCCGGGGTTCAAGTCAATATAAAAGTCTACCTCTATGCGAGGAGGTAGCCCTGGGACGTCGTCGGGAAAAACGTCCGCAAACTGATCCACCACTGCAGGAAAACCGGGACTCCGCACGTCAACTGCTCCTAGGATGAGGCTAGCCAACTGATGAGTGATGGGTTGTCCTCTCCTCCGCGGAAGTCCATCATATGCTGCTAAGGCTCCCTTCTCGCCAGTGAAGGTGAACCTGCTCCCATCGGTGCGTACACATCGCACCTTGCGCCTAAAACAGTCAATCTGTGCATGGACCGTAGATAGCCAATCCATGCCCAAGATGACGTCGTAAGGCCTCGACGCTGCTACAAGAAGATCCCAGCCGAAGATCTCAACTCCTAGAGTAAGCTCACACTGCCGGCACCAGTGCGTAATCGTCGAGTCTTCTCCCGTAGGAGTCTCTAGTCGTAAGGATCGAGCCAACGGCTCTGTCGGAATCTCCGAGCTACGAACAAGGGCAGCGGCTATGAAAGAGTGACTCGCTCCTGTGTCTATAAGTACTGCAGCAAGGGTGGAATAGACACAGATAGTACCTCGAATCATCTCTGGCACGCCGTGGTCGTAGGCCTCTACTGCCTGGAGTTGTGCCTTTCTCTGCCCGCCAGCTCCCTGTGGTCGGGGTGGACCTCCGGGTGGTGGTGGTGGAAGAGCCTCAAAGCGTCTCCCACCACCTGCTGCTCGGCCAGCTCCTCTGCCTCATCTGCCTCCTCCCTGCGGACCACCACGGTCGACCCTCTGCCTCTGACTCGGTGGTCCCTCAACCGTCTGCTGCTCCTCGGTACGGCAGGTCGGGCAGTCACGAGCCATGTGGCCCTGTCCGCCGCACGAGTAGCACTGCCTGCCTCTCGAAAGACTGGCTCCGCGCTATGTGCCCCGCACTGTTGAGCCAGTGTCCTGAGGTTGTCTGCCTGAAGGTCTGGTCTGCCTGGACCCCTGATTCATCCGTCGACTGCCTGCTACAGATGACTCTTCCACGTGCCGCCCGGCGGTGGGTCTCAGCACTGGTGTAGACTCAGCAAGGAAACTCTCGATCAAAAGAGCCTGCTCCAGTACTCCTGTCTGAGTCGGTATGCTGAGGGAGATCAGCGATACCCTGATCTCGTGTCTCAAACCCTACTCGAAGGTCTGGGCCTGGAAGAATGGGTCTCGTACCATGTCGGTCGAGTAGCGCGAGAGATCAGTAAATCTCGCCGAGTACTGAGCGACCGTCATGCTGCCCTGCCGCAGCTAAAGAAGCTCCTGGATACGCACCGCACGAAGGGTGGCTGGGATGAACTCCGAGCAGAAGAGGCTCTCAAAGTCCGTCCAAAGTAGAGATGCTTCATCGTGCACCTGGAGCATCAAGCTCCACCATCGGCCCGCTGCTGCGTGCAGTAGGCTCGCAGCGAGGATCACCATGAGGTCTGCAGGTGTCCTCACTAGCCTAAAAACTCGTACCACTGCCTCCAGCCAGTCCTCTGCTGCCTGGGGGTCCGTCTCCCCACGAAACCTGGGTGGTCGCTGGCGGTGAAACTCATGCAGTGTGCTGAGGCGATGTGCATCGTCAGTGGCTGGTACTGGAAGCATCGGTGGCTCGACGGGTAGAGCTACCACCGGTGCCACTGCTGACAAAGGGCCCTGCACCGAGGCCTCGTCGCTCGGTGGGCTGTCGTCACACTCGACTCTCGGAACCCTAGATGGCTGCCATCGTGGGGCCATCCTGAAAAGGAAACAGGTGTGCCACGGTCAGAACAGTATACCTGGTGAGCTGATATAAGTAATCACAAAGAAAACTTTGAAACACACACGCAATCAATGTTTTCATGCATTAAGTCGGAAATCAGAAGTCAGGGTCCTGGTGTACGGATACGTCGGCCGCCGCACCAACACTGGACTCCCTGGACTGATAACCACACTCAATAAGCTAAACATTATTGCTTCACATAGAAAAGATCAGAGTTTGCGGTAGAACCGAACTCCTTTGATACCAATTTGTTACAACCCGTCCTCGGGGCCCGTGTCGTGACTACCCCAAGCCCGCCTTCCATAGGCCAGGGGCTAGCGACTAGCACCAAGGCGTAAATCCCAGTAAAAAAAGGGAAGGCATTGCCTTCGTAAAGTAAACAAGCACCACAGAGTAAGCAAGCGGAAAGTAAACACTAAGTGAAAACAGAGTACAACGGAAAGTGCGGAAAAGTAAATGGGCCAGTATACAAACCCAAACTGAAAGTAAAGTACAACTCGAAAGGGAAAACAGCAACTGTAAAGTAAAAGCCGCTACACCGAGCTGTCCACTGGAAATCCCACCTGAAGGGTGGGTACAAATAGCTCCACTGCTCCTTGGGTCCTACCGTCCGCTCCGAACACGTCCCGCCTAGTGGTCTACCTCCAGGTACCGTCCTGCTCTGCAAGCCTCAGCCAAGATCAACGCTGTCCGTCGTCTACAACCAACACAATGTAGTGCGGGCATAGCCTGTGCAGGGGTGAGTATAATCTACTCAGTAGGGACCCCGAGACCCCTGAAGATCTCCCAAAATCCACAAAGGATAAACCACAAATAAAGATACAATCACAAAGTAACAACCGACACTGATTAGGTATATGCCCATACATATACCTAAGTCATCAATTCCAATACGCTCCAACCTCCGAGCCCAAGTACAACTCAGTCCACACAGGAAAGTATAAGTATTCCACACAGGAAAGCAAAACGAAATCCACATAGGATAGCACAACTCAATCCACACAGGAAAGCAACAGGATTCAGCTCACATAGGTATACTTCTTCAAAGGAAGATAAAGATGATCTCTGATCCATCTAAGTCGTCGGACCCACGAAGGATCGATAGGTAACTAACCCCCGCAAAGACCCACACAGGATCGGGCCCACACAGGACCTTTAGCCGCTGGTTCACACAGGACCGCTGAGCGCAAGGAAAAACACAGGATCGGACCCACACAGGATCGGGCCCACACAGGACCTGTAGCACTGATCCATGTAGGATCGCTGACTGATGTAGACGTCGTCGAATCCACCAAGGATCTTTGTACTGTCGTCGTCGCAGTCACAGTAGCAGTAGCAGTAGCAGTCACAGTCGCAGCCAGCTCTAGGGTTCCCGGACACAGCAAGCTCGTTCGGGAGGGTCCGCTCCACGAGCCGAGAGGCTGATACATCAACTGTCACAAATTCCAGAGTTGATGTATCCAAAAGTTCCGTATCGTCAACAGGAACTCAACGAAACAGACGGCGCGTCGATCGGACGCCCGGTCTGAGAGTTATTGGCTTTTTCGTCCCAGGGGCCCGGTTGGTTTTTTAGGCAAAACCAACCTGACCGTACTCCACCTGTGTCCAAACCCTGGACGGAGTATGCCAAAAGATCTGTCTCACTAAGAGGAACACAACAAAGCTGACGGCACGTCAATCGGACGTCCGTAGCTCAAGTTATGAGCGTTTCCGCTCCGAGGGCCTGGTTGGTTTTGTGTACGAACCAACCCGACTGAACTCAAAGTAATCCGAAACCTTGAGTGCGATATACCGAATCGACCGTCTCGATCCAAGGATCGTATCTTCGATGACGGTTCGTCGATCAGAGGTCCGTATCTCAAGTTATGAGCAAAATACCGAAGTCAATTCGAAAACGGGGGGTCCGGGTCTGGGCCGACCCGGCCCGACCCCCCCCCCCCCCTGGGGTCGGCCCGGACCGGCCGGCGGTGCGGTCCGGCGTGGCGGCGCGGCCTGGGCGCCGCTCGGGTGCCACGCGCGGGGGGCAAAGCCCCCGCTTTTCTTCAGCTGGCGGCGCGGCTGGATGCCGCGCCTTGGAGAACCCCCCCCCCCCTCACGTGGGGGCCTTCCTTTGAGAAAAACGGGGGGCACTGCCCCCCCCCCTTGGTGTAACCGCGGCCCCCCATTATGGGGCGGCCGGTTTTGGCCAGCCGGGGAAATTAATTCCCCCGGTTCTTCTCCCTTCCGACCGGCCCGACCAGGCCGGCCGGTCCTTCCTCAACGGGACGGGTAAGGCCGGTCCCCTTTCCGGCTTCTGACACCGGCGGCCCGGCTAGCCTCCGGTCTTCTCGTTCCGCCGCGGCCCGGAACCGGCCGTGGCCTTCATCGTCCGGCGCGGTGCGACGGCACCGCGCCCCTCCGCCGCGGCCCCGCTCCGGCCGCGGCGCCTTTGGTTTCCTTCGACGCGGCGCGAAGGCATCGCGTTCATAATAATTTTTCCACGGCGCGGCGCGACGGCACCGCGCAATATTTTTCGTGTGATTCTCGCGTGGTGCGACGGCACCACGCCATCTCGTTCATCCACAAGAAAATAATAATATTCAAGAACAAGGAGGGGGAATTCTGCCGTGTTTGTGTGGTCTGACCCCCCTCTCGTTAGATGATAACTCTTAAATATTTATCCACAAGATTATCATACTAGAACCAAGAACGAGAGTAAATAAATAATCCACAACAAACCCCTACCTCGGTTTCAAGATCGATGATCGTCAACGACCCGCGGAAGGCGCGTCGCGGTGGTCGGCGTCACGGAAGAAGGACGTTGATGTCGTGAAGCGAGGATTTGAAGTTCTTTGACGACGATTTCGTCATGGGAAATCGCCGCGGAAGAGATGATGCGGAAGAAGTACGTCGTCGGTATCGCGGGTAAGGAGTCGCGGAAGACGGTTCCCGAGAACGTGGCGTTCTTCGTCGAAGCTCGAAGGTTCTTCGCGTTCTTCGTCAAAGCTTGAAGAAGAAGAAGAAGAAGAATAAGGCTTCAAAATCTCTCAAGGAGGCTAGAGAATTCTAACCAAATAAAATAAGCTAAGGGCTTATTTTATTTACTCAACCAAACCATTTGAAATTCAAAGGTTTGAATTAAGACAACTCAACCCCTTTAATAACCAAACTTCACAAGTTAATTAAAAGAGAAGGTTAAGGGAGTTTAAAAGAGAAGATGAAGATTTATGCTTCGTGTGGGCCCCACCACACTTAATCCTCCTAAGGGAGGTTAAGTGGATGTGGGTCCCACCTTTAACTCCCTTTGGGAGAAGTTAACCAACAAAATAAAAATAAAAAGTGTTTACACATTTTTATTTAACTTCTTTTAAAAACCCAAAAAACTAACTCTCAACCCGCAATAAACGCAACTTCGGAAAAGGTCTCCTTAAGCGAATATCGGCGCTGCGAGTTCATCGTTGTCCTCATATTTCAATTCCAAGCACCGGATCAAAAGTTAGAAATTCCCGCTCGTTCGTTCACTGAACGTACCCGATCCAAACTTCGAAAATTGATTCCGGGCACTCCGGGCCTCAGAATCAGGTGCCGTCAAAAACCGCGCTCTTGTAAAATTCCAAAGAAAATTAAGAAAAAATTTCTCTTGAATTTTACGGGTCTTTACATGGTATTTGAAATTAATAGAATATACATCCATGTGCTTTGAGGAGAAATAATTGTTTCAAGTATTTTTTATAAAAGATTCACTGGTGATTTAGAAACCCAAAAGAGTACAACAATATTTTTTTACCTTTAGTGGAATAGTAGTCAGTTTTATTTCATTGTTGTAGTGGATTTTTACTCTAAGTATAATGAAAATAGAGTATGTAGATACAATATAATAAGGGGATTAAATTGTTTGGTTGATGTGTTGGTTTTAGGAGATCTGAAAAATTCAAGGAGGTGGGGTTTTATTCTATAATTTTCTAAGTATAATCCACTTTACTAAAAAACTGGTGTTCTATGATTAAACAAAACATATTTACCTGAAGTATTATTTTATCATAAAATTATTGGAGGATAGGGGTTTTATTTATAAAATATATTAAGAAGCCAAAATATAGTGTACATGTTCACCAAGGAAATAGTTTAAGAAATTTTGAGGTTATATAAGGCCTCAATGGGACTTTGGTAAATAGAAGGAGAAGGTGGAGGAACACTACTTTATATAAAGAAGGAAGTGGTTTTTCCAAAGTGTTAGAGATTTGTTTATGTGTCCTTAAAACATTTCATTAAGTGATATATTATTGGGAGGTGAATCCTGGATTCAGTTCATCATGAATTCATTTTTCAAAATTATATTTATTGGAATTTCATGCATCAGATTATAGATATACTCAGTGTGAGGATAGTGGTAGTAAGGTATCTTTAAGGGAAGTCGGGCCATTAGATGTTTATATATTCTGATAGATTTATGATGAAGTGATGGAGGTTTGGAAGTTTGGTAAATCTGAGGGGTCATCAGGTTGGTATCCAAGATAATTTGGTCATGCTATGTTGTCCATAAATTCAAGGGAGTAGGTTTAACTTGTTGAATAGATAAAACTTAATATATATATAAGTTCATGAGAACTGCAGTGCAAGGGATGGTTAATGTTGTTTTAAGATTTTAGAGTAGTGGCTTGTGTATATTACTTATATTTATTAATCTATTTGTAATTTATTGTAATTTCTCAGAAATTTTTAAAAGGTTGCAATAGTGTTTACCCTATGCACATAAGAGGAATTTTTAGAAGCATGTAAAATATCTTGGGTTAATATATTTCTTGTATTTCCATTGAATTTTCATCTTGTGAGTTTGGTTGTGTATATTTTTTTGGGTCAACTTTATATGGTGATTAGGGTGAGAGGACTTCCTACTTCCATTTCACTCAATTTCAGGAGTCCTACTAGATGACCTAGTTCTTTTGTGAATCATCTAATGATCTTCTTTTTCTAGGGAACTTTAATTGGTTAAATTGGGAATTATTCTGAGGGTTTTATTAGAATAATAGGATATGGTTATTCCCAACAATCGAGGGGTGGTTCCTTTCCTGTAATATTTCATATCTCATATCAGGGGGAATGAATCCCCTCCCATAATATCTCATCATATATCGTATCGAGGTGGATGACTCTCCTCTTGTAATTTCTCATATTTGGGGGAATGGTGCCCCTCCAGTAATATCTCATCATATTTCATATTAGGGGGGATATTTACCCTCCTATAATATCTCATATCTTATAACATCATGTTCTTGGAGGCATGCCCACTCTCCACCACGAATCATATTTCTTATCATCAGGTGCCTAGGGAAATACCTACTCTCCACCTAGAATCACATATCATATCATTAGGGGGGATATTAACCATCCCTGGAAATATATCATCTCTCCTATTCACTTGGGGAAAACTCTCTTCCAAGAATTTTCACATAACACCAATGAAATAGGGAAATATAGTATACCTTGCATGCTCATAAACTCATCACCAAGGTTCTAGTCACTCAAATATAGAACCACATCCCAAGGAATGTCTCAACGTCTATATGGAGCCTTAGGATAATATATTCAAGACCATCCTAATCACATAATAGAATCATGAAAAATACATCATCAGTCTCATCTCGCCCTGCATGGCATCCACTAGGGTCCTCAAAACCCATCTTAGTTCCAACTTATAAGCACCAAACTGCATCCAACAACCATAGTATTATCTCATACTATAGGCCCTTAACTATTCCAAGCCTCAAAAGGTCATTCCAAATCCTCGTCTTATTTTTTATATCATAAATCAATCCTATTAAATAGGTTCCATATAGAATATTCTACACTAGGGACTTTGGAAATCCAATTCCAAGTTATTAATTCATTTTCGCGACCCACACCTGGGCTTATTTAATATCTCCCTTATGATAGCTCTCAACCCATTACCTGGAGGAAGCCCTCCCATCATACCTCATACAACCTCAAATTATCTCGCCAATGGTCTCTAATAGATATTAGGACCCCACTATTGTGTTCTATAAGGAAAGATACTTGGAATGGACTACTCACTTGTATAATTCTGCCTCTAGGGATAGAAATCTTGTAAAACACCTTTTATGGGAAAGTTCCTAACATGTACCATGTTTTCGTGGAATGTACACCAAATTCCCCACTCTAAGCTTGTAACTTTTCCCATCTTGATGTGTATTTCCCAAATAAATGTCATGTCTCAAAGGTACACACAACGTGTAATCTACATGAGTATTGAGTTGAGTAACTTGGCTCAACCCATGTCGTGAAACTAGACATGGTGTGTATTAATACATATCATGTACCACACATAGGGTGTCTGGTCGTATACTTAGACAAACCCCAAGTCACATACTGATGGCCCTACATGGAATGTCAATTTTGAAAATATATCGTATAGCCATCATCTTTCACCTTCCTCATACCACTGAACTTCATGACATGTGTTCTTGAACTACAAATCTTATGATTGGTATTTATATATAAAAAAACCCCTAAAAACCACATGAAAATTCTATTTCACTGGAAAAAACCCTCTATGGGCCTTAAGACATCCCCAAATGCCCAAATTTCATAGTATAAATTGAAAATGGAAATTAAACAGGGATGATGAAAATATCAAAATAAAAGACCTACCTCGTAATGAGTAATTAAAGCTTCAAGGTCATACACAGGCAATCCACACTCCACAGTCACTGTATATTGATCCGGTTTTGATCGGATCCTTAGATGAATCTGAAACATCTCCCCCTAATCTCTTGGAATAAATGAGGGGAGTATCCCCTCCCTCTCATATGAATAGGGGGTGGGATAATAAAAACTAAAAAATATATAAAATAAAAACTAATTTAAAGGCACGATCCAGGACTCAAAACTTGAACATAGTTTATACCTATCTTGGATAAATATTCTCATTCCAAACTCAATATAAAAGAAATAATTAATAATTAATATTTTTAATAAATATTAAATATCCAAAAAAGTACTTCTAGATTGTAATCTCACCAAATTCTATCCCAAAGGTAAAAGTCTCGTCCTGGTATCAATAGAACCATTAGAAAATACTTTCAAGGTAGTTTTCAAGGGTAAATTTCCATTTTACCTTCCACAATAACCTAAGGCTATGAAATCTAATTGAGCACCCAAAATGACTTTTGATCCTCTATCCATATCTAAAAATATCTCGTTAAGATGTTCTGACAATTGGAATCCCGGACCAAATTATGATTCTCAAAAATTATATTCCTCCGTGACTAAAAATTCAAATTACCCTTGATTTTCATAACCCACAATGGAATGGTTCATTACAAACTCTACACCATAATTCTTCTTGTTCCCAATAATTCATGATATCCATCTAATCATCATTCCTAGTTATAAATTCACAACTAACTATCTATATCCTATCATTGAAAACCGAATGATATCATGTTTCACCACTCCAAACACAATAAACACTATACACAAAAAACCCAAGACACCCACTCATCACTAACATGAACACTGAGATATAAATCAACTACACTCATCTATATCAAGACACAAAAGTGGCATAAATTGGTTCATACCCAAGATTATAGTGCCCCTTACTATAATACTCCAATCATAAAGCTAATTCCGGATCATGGTGCTCCCAACCATAAGTATCAACTACTCAAAATGAAATTATAGAGGTATATCAACATTCCTAGTGTGGTTTCCACCTCACTTCACCCAATACAAAAAAAAAATCAGCCATCCTCTATATATCCTCTCCCAAAAACATTTTTCCGCGCCCATTGATGAATTATCACATTTCCATATCATAATTCCTTAATCCTCAGAGTTATCACATGATCTTATAAACACCCAAACATAATTCTAAACTAATAATTATGTGTAATTATATAGTTGAACCCTTATCCAACCAAATCCACCGTCGTACTCCACTCATAAGCATTGATGTGTATCTAATTGGACTCACTCTTGGATCCCCTCAACTTCATCCTGAGCTTGATGCCACATCTAGACTCCATAATGCTACCACTATAAATCTTTAATCTAGTACTCCATCAAAGAACAATATGAAATTAGATTCACATGCACATTGATATCTTGGTGCCATCTCGATCATCCATCAACTGATCTCACCAAATCCATGACCCTTTTAACATGAGGGCTATACATCCATGATCAATAGTATTCTCCCCACTAAAGGAGTATCCTTATTATCTACCCACTAAACCAGAACACCCAATCTCAATATCCAATTATCCTTCTATTATCACACATAATTATTGGGAATGACCTTCCCTTTAATAACTGAGAATCAATTTAAAAAATAGATTGCTACCCATTCTATGGTAAACAGGATCATCATCCTCGACATTCACCAAAATTCACATGAAAAGGTGTCATTCCCTACAATAGCCAATGTTTAACTCCCTGCCATAAGGATTCCCTTATATCACCCCATGATCATAATTTATAACAGGTTCCATCATCACACATGTGTTACTCCTCCCAAAACATGCTCACTTATTCTATCAACCCCTATCAAGGTATAAACTTTGATTGGTTATACCATGGAACACCAATTAATCCATGATAACACCATTTATCTCAAAGGTGACGCATATCCTTCTCATCCAAATCTTGAGATGTCATGATTATAAGCATCAAACCGATCACATTATTAATCAAATCCCAATTGGCTGAAAGTTCATAACTCATACACAGTTTCACCCTAAGTGCAGTCACATGTCGAATCCAACTAAATCATATGTCTCTCCTCCAAGAAATTGAAAAATAAAGGAATTAATAGTCACATAATTAATTCACCTCTCATGTTACCCAAAACCATAAAATTCCTAATGAACCTACACTCATACCTCACATCGATCCATAACCCAAACATACACCATGTTCAACCGGAATGCACTTCCCTCATGCATTGAAAATTTTCCCTGGAAATCCTTTCTAACCTCAACCTATTATTATTAAGGTGAATTGAATCTCTAAGAACCCTATCACATGTTTTTACTCATGATCTTACCCAATATCATCAAAAACCAATAGGTGTATGTCCTCATACAACTTGGTCGCACAACTAGACCCATTATCCTGTGAGATACACATCATAAAACCTAGGATCACATGCCTAAACCACTGAACATGTCCCTCATTCATGCCAGTATCCTCTAGCTAGAAGTACTTATCAGTGTTTTATTTACCAACAATACTAAGGAATCTCACTCATGATAATATCTAACACACAATCACCGACCCTTGGGAATTATTCCCAAACCATAAAGTGTATTCACATGCTATATCCATCCTAGATCCAACCATAAAGGATCACAATCCATGGGGATAGGAACCTAACTAATAATTCCCTTTAAACCCAACTTAGATACCAAAATTACTCACACTCATAGTTCTTCAAATCTCAAAATCCCAAGGCATTCAACGTACCATTACCAACCCATAACAATATATCCACATCCTTAAGGAAATTTTTATGCCATCACACTCACTCTAGGGTTATCACATATACATATATAGCGTCACATACTAAGTCTCACTAGGCATTTTCATACCTGACTACCCCCTTGAAGATTTAGGTCACATCTATTAGTATAGAATGGAATCACTCAATTATGATTTGTGTTGAGTATACCATAGTCATATGGTTCTGTTAAGTATAATTACACCAAGAAGCAAAATGGGAAGACTCCATATTGGTTTTTGATATCACTTTAAGTAGCCAAACCCATTTTATTTTCCAAAAATAGTATTGTGGCATCTAATGAATGGACTATCCCACTAAGGGTTACTACACATCCCATGCATAGAGGGACTATGTATCCATCATCAAAAAATATCCATTCATAACATCCATATGACCTATCATCAGATAAAATATACCATGGTCCAACTAAGTAGAATTTTATTAAAAAGTTATATAAAGACCACCATATAATTTGTTGCTAACACTTTAAATAGTTAAATCCTTTTTTTTCATGAATCAACCATATAAAATCATGTTAATTTCATGTAAATATTCTATGTTAAAAATTATGCATGTACACAAGACTCTTACCACTATGGTCTAAGAGAAAAAACCATAAATCAATAAATCCCCAAACAACATATTTGTCAAAAATCATAGCTCAAATATAACATCAAAAACCAACAACATCAATCTCATATCCCTAGTAACCTAGAATTAGTGTCCATAACTCATGAATATAAGGTCAATCACAAAATTCAAAACATTTATATTCACTGTATAACATATCACAAATAGTATGATGAGAAAAATATTCTCTAATACCACTTTGTAAATCCAAGAACTAAGACCACTCACCAATGACCCGGCCATAGTCTTATGTTGCCTCAATAATGCCTCCCCTTATTCCAAAAGATTCAGAATAGTAGGTAGGGTCTAAGGTTTTACTATAGAGAGAATATACCCTCATATAAGAGTGAAGAAACCAGTATAAATATCAAAACAACATCCACCGTAATAACTAAAGCATGAAGAATCCAATAAATAAGAATCATGCTATAAAAAATGAAATATCATACAAGAATATGTCCCAACTGATCTCCCACTGATCTGATCCCAAATGAAAAATAAACAAAAGAAATAAAATACATAAGAGGATCTACTTCCATTCCTAATAATCACTGCAATCCTGGTATCCAAATCCCCATCAAGATAATCCACCACACATCCTATGCTCCGCCTGAATGTAGACATAAGGTCTGCACATACACCTATGTTCTTTTTCAAGGGGTGAGAAATAGATATCAATAGGCCACCCCCACTAGTGTCCCTGACATAACTAGTGAGTAAGTTCATTCTTTATGTGATGATATTAGAAAATATTCAAACAGTGTAATCATAAATCATCGTTGATCATTAGGTTCTAAGGTTACAACCTAGGTTGACCATACCTACTTCAACTAGTGTTGGGTGTATCTGAGCATAATTTATACCCATTAGGGGGGAATGACACCCAAGATTGACCATAGCTACTTCAACCAATGTTGTTTGTATCTGAGAATAATTTATACCCATTAGGGGGAAATTACATCCCACCCTAGAATCTCATATATATACAATCACTTGGGGAGAATGGAACCCCACACAGATCATCTCATCATATGTCATATTAGGAGGAAAGGAACCCCTATCATAATATCATATCATATATAATATATAGAGGAATAGAACCCCTCCTATGATATATAATATCTTATATTAGTGGAGGGGGTGGTTCCCCTCCCATAACATCTCATCATATATCATATCGAGGGGAATGATGCCCTCCTATAATATCTGATGTCTCATATTAAGGGTAACGGAACCTCTACCATAATATCTTATCATATATTATATCAGGGTGTGACATCCCTCCCGTAATATTTTATATCTCATATTAGGGTTAATTGCACACCTCCAATAATATATCATCATATATCATATCAGGGTGACTAACACTGCTCTCATGTTATCTCATATATCACACTAGGGGAAATAACACCCTGCCTATAATATATTATCTTATATCATATCAAGAGTAATGGTTCCTCTCCTGTAATATCCCTTATCTCATATTATAGGGGATGACACCTCTTCCATAATAACCCATCATATATCATAACAGGGGGGATAACACCCCTCCCATAATATCACATATCACATATCAGGGTGATAGGAACACATCCTGTAATATCTCATCATATATCATATCAGGAGGAATGGAACCCCTACCATAATATATATTATCTCATATTGGGTGGATGGAACCCATGCTGTAACATCTCATCATATATCATATCAGGGGGGTGATGTTCTTATTGTAATATCTCATATCGTCAAGTACTTGGTGGAATAATTTCTCCCCGTGTGGAATCATATCTCATATCATCATGTGCCCAAGGGCATACCCATTCCCACCTAGAATAATATCTTATATCATCAAGGGGAATATCTACCCTCCTTAGAAAAAATTCATCTCTCATATTCACCTAGGGGAATACCATTTTCCCAGAACCATCACATTACAAAAATGTAATAGGTAAATGAACCCTACACCATAATCACATGCTCTCATCACCAAGGCTCTAGTAATTCTAATCTAGCCCCATATCCAAAGTCTTTCCTCAGTGCCCATATGGCCCCTTGGTATAATATCTTCAAGACCATATTGGTCACATAGGATAATCACACTAAACCCAATGATGTTTTATCTCTCCTTCGTAGTGTCCACTAGGGTTATCCTAACCCATCTCAGTTCCTACTCATATGCTCTAAGCCGCATACAACACCCATGGTGTTCTCTTTGTCCATAGACCCTAACCTGGTCCTAGCCACAAAATTTTAATTCAAATACTCATCTTATTTCTCATATCTTAAAATAGTCCCACTAACCTGGTACCATCTAAACTATCTTTCACAAAGTAATTTTTAAATCCAATTCCAAGTTGTCAAATTATTCTCACGACTCTCACATGGGTCTCATTTCATGTCTCCCTTCAGAGATCTCTCAACCCATCACTTGGAGGAAACCCTCTTTTTATACATCATATATCCATGAATTATCTCTCCAGTGGACTTTAATAGTGATGATGACCCCAAAATCATGTTCCATGTGGAAGTATACTCAAAATATACTTCTTGCTTGTCCAATTCTAGTTCTAGGGAACAAAAACATGTAAACCCTATTAACGGGAAAGTACACGACATGTACCATGTGTGCACGGTGTGTACACCTAATACCCAAAAATGGGAATGTACTTATCCTCATATCAACAAGTATTTACCAAATACATGTCACATCTCAAAATCACACATGTCATGTAAGTCACATGGGCATCGAGTCATGTACCCTAGCTCAAGTAATGTCATACAACCCAACATGGTGTGTACTATTACATTCTATATAAATCAAAAGGGGTGTCTATCCATGTACATGGCCACATCCCAAGTCATATACCAACTATTTGGATATGAATAAAATTTCAATTCATCATGTTTATTTTCCAGTTTATCACTTCATTGGAAGATTGATCGGCTCGGTGCACATACAACAACAATCAAACCACTTCAAGAGGCTGTAGAACCATAAAATGTTTGTATATTTTGATAGGACTATGGAAGACTATAATTTTAATAAATAATAATTTTCTACAAGATTACATGGAATTTTTCATTGGGGTAATCGGTCAAAAGTCAAAGGGATACTGGAGATTATTATTCACTTATCAAAATAGAGGAATCTCCAGGAATGTTGGTGGTCAATGTAATTGGGATGATCATATGATTATTCCTATAAATAGGTGTGGGGGCCTCTTAATTATGGAATAATGGAATACATAGTGAGTCAAAATATAAATAGTGATTCTAAATTGGATTTTCATCAGTGAATTATAGAGTTTTAATCCTTTCTAATTAATCCTTACTGATGGGTTTTTTAGTTGAAAGTGTAACTTTTTAAACTTCTGGTGATAATGAAAGTAGTAGTGTATATGTCATGGATGTAGTAAACCTTGTATGAACCATGTAAATACCTTATGTTTTTTACTTTTTTTTATTTTTCCTTCGGTTTTAATTCCATTTTTTTACTATAAGTTTTCTTGAATGTATTCTTGAGTTGGATTTTTGCAGTTAGTAAGGTGTGAATACATTTTATCTTTTGGTATACTTAGTTGAGGGATATTCTAGAGATTTTGTTTTCTTTAAATAAAATTTTGGTGGAATCATGTCCTTTTTTTAATTAATTTCATAGATATTCTCTTCCTAACAAGTGATATCAAAGCTTGTGGTGCAATTATCACTCAACACACTCAGGGGTGGCTGAGTTTTCACTAACTCTTATTATGACATAATTTAATTTTAAGTGGGTTTTTATTATTAGTGGAAGGTATAGAATCGTATGAAGGTATGGTTTCGGTTCATAATATTGGTGAAATGGATTTTGGATTCTAGAGAATGTAAATTTAGGATCATATGATTCAAAATGAGCTAGACATTTTATTAATTAGTGTACATCCAAATAAAATAGAAAAGGTGGAATTGGGATGGTTGGATAGGAAGTCACTTGGGTTGGTGAATATATCATTGGCATGGAATGTTTCCTTTAACATTTATGAAGTGAACACCATAGTAAATCTTGATAGATCGTTATAGGATATATATGAGAAACCCATAGAACTTAACAATGTGTTCATGATGCGATGGTTGCTCAGTATGAGGTTATTGGATAGCAGACCAGTGAAAGATCGTGTGAATGACTTCAATATGATCTACGGGAAAATAAAATTGGTGAATTTTTTTCCATAGATGATATATGGGAACTTCCATAATTTTCATCACTACCAAAGTTATGGGATGCGATGGTAATGACTTTGAGAAACTCTTATGTAAAAACAGACCTTGTATTTGAGGATGTACAAAACCTGATCCTCAATGAAGAACTTCATCAAATGGAACTTTAAGAACCATCTTATAGTGAACTCAATACTGATGGATGAGGATGGTTGCCATAGATTAAATATCACAAGATATAATCTGAAGATAAATCTTGATATAGAAACTAGAAAAATTCACTTGGTCCCAATCCTATATGATAGAGTTGTGGGAAGAAATGATATATCTAAAATAATTATATAAGTTGAAAGAAAAAATATGGAAGGAAATAAACTTCTGAAAGATAAAATTCCATTATTATTATGGAAGGAAGAAACCTACTATTGAACGGTGTCAATATTCTAGTGGAATCATGGGTGGTTAATTCTAGATTATCTTTAAATTCAATGATAGAGCATGTATGCATTGTTAATTATGTATCTAATTTTTTTAGGAAAGTATATCTAGTGGATGATAAAGATTTTTATGTTGTCATAATGGGTGATATAAGTATAAAAATGAATAAAAGTGGTTTCTTGAGTCTAAAATGAGTTAGCCACATCATATGATAATGAAATAACCTAATTTCTATAGGTTATCTTGATGAAGAAGGCTATGGAATAAATTTTTCAAATGGAGTCTGGAAAGTGACTTGAGGATCCATAGTGGTTACACATTGAGTAAAGTATGGGACCCTATATTTGAATGGATGAACATATGGGATTTCAATATTCAAAATAGAAAATTTGGAAGACGATAAATTTTGGCATTATAGTATTGATCATCTCATTGAGAAGAGTATAAAATTTATAATGGATAGAGGCATACTAAAGCATGATCACATATATATTGGAAGGTGTTAAATTTTTGTACTAGGTAAATAAAGAAGGGTGACCTTTAACATAGATGGATAGAATCCCAGACATCGAAAGTTAGTACTGATTTACTAGAACATATGGAGACCTTCTCCTATCCAGTCCCTTGGAGGTGTTCTTTACTTTATAACTTTTTTTGATGATATAATAAGAAATGTTTGGGTTTATTTTTTGAAGAATAAATCTAATTTTTTTAGTCTTTAATTCAATTCAAAGACGTGGTGAAAAGTGAATGTGTCTAGATTTTAAAATATCTCTATTTTGAAAATGATAGTGAATACATCAGACATAATTTCCAAAGATTTTATCAGAAGAAGGGGGTAAGGTATGAGAATATAGTGTTTAAAACACTGTCACATAATTGTGTGGATGAAATATTGAATTGAAATTTTACTAAGAAGGATCAAAGAATATTTCTACACTATATAATTTCTAATTAAATTTGGGTATAGTTAGTCAACATAATGTTATACCTTATCAATAATAATATATAATTAGTGGTTTGGAAGGAACTTCCAGAGGAGATATGGTCCGATAAGTGTCCCAAAGTTCTCCATCATAAATTATTTGAAAGATTGGAATATTTTCATGTTGATTCTATGGATTTATAAAATAATGAGGAAAAATCCAATTCATGTTATATTATTGGGTGTGGAGATAAAAAATTTGGATTTAAACTATGGTATGGTGATATGTGACAATTCATATGGAGCTGAGATGTTATCTTCAATGAGTAGGTTTTGGGGAAGGATTGAAACTTGGTGTAGAAAGAAGTTTAGGTCAATGAGTCAATTGTAAAATTCAATGTTGATCTGAGTAAACATACTGGAAGGGGATAAGTTATGGAGAACTCAAATGTATGTACTAAAAGTCTGGATGTAAGGCCAACAAAGGAAACAGAATAAATTTCAAGGACTATTGAAGATCAAATGAGAGTACTAGAAGATAAATATCTATAAGAATGAGATATAGAGTAGCAAATTCAATTGAAGATATCAACAAAATTTAGAATACCGGTTCAGAGGTTTAGGTATGGCATGAACTTTCTACTTTTAATGGATATAAGAGAACTTAAATGCCTCAAAGAAGTATTGACACTCGGTGACTTGAAATAATGGAAACCAACAATAAATGAAAAAAATTCTTCATTAAATTCAAATTGAACTTGGGATCTAAATGATTCATCGGATGGGAAATGAGAACTTAAGAATAAGTGGGTTTAATATTTTATATAATAGAATTAAAGAAATAATTATTCCAATGTGTGGTTGGTGGTACAGTTATTTCAATAAAAATAAAGAGTTAATTTCTTAGAGATGTTCTCTCTGGTAGTGAAACATGAAACTATCTATAAAATTTTAATCATAGTGTAATTATAAGGTTTATACATATAATATATGGATGTAAAGATGAATTTATTTCATGGTGTTTTAGAGGAATAAATTTACATGAACAACTAATAGGTTTCACAAAATAAGGGAACCGTAATTTGGTTTATGAACTAAATAAAAGTCTTTATAGACTGAAGTAAGAGCCAAGACAATTGAATCATAATTTTAGTTCTTTTATGTAAAAATAATGATTTTAAAGGTGAAACACAATTCATTGTTTCTAACAGAAGGTGTTTAATAATATAACATTCATATTGCTAATCTTATATGTGGATAACATGTTGCTGGTGGGTCCATAGGTTTCACAAATTTACGATTGGAATAGTAATTTTTCTAGAAGATTCAAGATGAAGGAACTTGGATATGATAAGAAAATATCAAGGATGAGAATATAAATGGATAGAAAATTTGTAACTTTGGTGTTATCCTAGAAATAAAACATCTATAATATCATTGAAATTTTTGAAATGACCAGTTGTAATCCCATATTATCCCCTCTTACTAGAAACTTTAAATTATCTAAATCACAAGCACCGACAATGGAATATAAGTCCCAGTACATGGTTAAAGTAACATTTACATTAATTTATATATTTTTTATATATGTGATGATTTTTTCATGACCATATATATCATTTTTAGTGGGTTTCATAAGTCATTTTATGTTAAACCCTAGAAAAGAACACTGGGAAGATATTAAGCGGACAATTTGATACATGAGATGATGGGCAGAATTTTCTATATGCTTTGGGGAAGATGATACATTATAAAGATTAATGGATGTTGACTTTGATGGTGTTTCAAACATCCAGAATAGCACTGGTTATTTTTTTTCACCTTCTTAGTATCAAAAACTAGTTATATTTCATATATTTAGAGAATTGTTACTCTAAGTACAATGAAAATATAGTATATTTGTCTAATGGAAGAATGAAAAGATTAGGTTTGTTTGATGTGTTTACTAAAGAAACTAAGTAGAATCAACATGGTGGAGTCCTATTATATAAAAATCAAAGTGTGATTCATTTGTATTTGAATTCTGGGTTCTATTCATGGAAATAACTTATTGACCTGAAGTAACACTTCATTAGGAACATACTAAATGAAAAATTGTTAGATCTATAGAAGATAGTTGGAAACCAAAATCTAGTGGAAATGTTCTCTAAATAATTATTTCAATAAATTTTATGGAAAGATCAAACCTCAGTAGGAATTTTGTAAACATATGGGGTTGTAGAAACACTACATGTTGTGGAATAGGAAATGGTTTTTGTTTCTCCAAACTGTTCGAGAGTTTCAAGAGTTTCCTTAAAACAGTATTCAAGTGGGAGATTATTGGGTTGAGAAGTATGTTTCAGTTCTCTGGATTTAGTTAATTGGACTTTTACTTCGCCGGGAGATATATTATATTGATGAAAAAATATTCGTAGATGAACCTCTATATAAGATATTAAAACCATCATAAGT
Source organism: Viscum album (assembly GCA_963277665.1). Taxonomy (NCBI): domain Eukaryota; kingdom Viridiplantae; phylum Streptophyta; class Magnoliopsida; order Santalales; family Viscaceae; genus Viscum; species Viscum album. The sequence continues at coordinate 1,124,010,596 of OY728120.1, forward strand.
TTATATATTATGATGGAGCTATAAAGGACTAGAATTTAAACAAAGTAAAAGTTTCTAAAAGAGTACATTGAGTTATTCACCAAGGTAATTTTTTTAAATTCAAATGGATACTAGATATCTTCAGTCACCTATCCAAATGTAAGAATATCAATGAATGTTAGAGTCTAGTGTAACTAGGAATGGATGAGTATTCTAATAAAAGGATATGGGGACCTCATGAATAGTGTACCATGGAATACATAGTTAATTAGAATCTGAACAATAAATCTAAGATGGTTTTACATATGTAAACTATTGAGCGTTAATATTTTGTAATTAATCCTTAATAATGGTTTTTCAGTTGAATTTACAATTTATTATACTTTTGGTGATAATGAAACCAATCGTGTTTCTCCTATGGATAAAGAACACCTTATTTGAACAATGTTAATACCTTGTGTTATTTCATGTGTTTTTTTTCATTCAGTTGGTTTTAATTCCATTTGTTTTCCTATGAGTTTTATTGAATTTGTGTGAGGGTAAAAAAATTCATTGAGTAGGGTATGAAGACTTCTTATCTTCTAGTAAACTTAGCCAAGGGATGTTTTGGAATATTATTGTCCACTATGTTGAACATCTAGTGTGTGATCATCCGTAGAATCACATTCTCTGTTCGTGTGATTGCACGTATGGTCTCTCCAAAACACCAAAAAACCTACATAGCATGTTTATATGTCCAACACACTGTGTGGAAATCATATTCTAACTTCATTGCACAGTAAAACTATATATCATTTGTTTTTAAACTGCATTTTATGTGATTAGGATTTCTAGATATATAACCCTTACAAACCACTCGAAACCCTTTTTTCACTGTAAAGAACCCATATATAAGTATTATGAAATTCCTAATAGCCTAAATTTCATAGTATAATTTAAAAATGAAAATTAAATAGGGTTGAGTCAAAAAAATTGACCTACTTTGTGGTGTATCATTGAAGATTTAAGGTCACACGTAGATGATCTACACTATAATCGTTGCATCCTGATCTGAATCAAATCAACTCTTTGGACAAAGCATAATGCACCTCCCCCTCTCCCTAAATATCTTAAAATAAATTAGGTGATTATCTCCTCGCTCTCGTTCTATGGGGGGAGGGGAGGGGTGAATAAAAATAAAAAATAAAAATAAAATAAAAACCAATTTGAAGGTTAACCCAGGGCCTGGAACCCAAACATAATATATAACTTTCTTCGATAAAACCTCACATTTTGGACTCAATCATGAAGTTTTAATTTTCATATGGAGTTCCATTTAGGATATATCGACATTCAGGTGTGCATAAATAATTAATATTTATTTAATAAATATTAAATATCCAAAAAAGTGCGTCTAACTAGAAATCTTGCTAAATTCTAGACCAAAAGATAAACATCACATCTCGAAATCAATGGAACTTTCGCGAAATTATTCATAGGTCATTTACTAGGGAAAATTTTCATTTTATCTCGCATAAGTAATTGGGGTTATGAAATCTACCCAAGAACCTGAAACATCTTTCAGGCCTCTATCCCTATTCAAAAACATTTCCTTGAGATGTTTCAACACTTGGAATCAGAATCTAAATCCTGATTCCCAAAAACATCTTGTAATAACAGAGATTATACCATAGTAAATAAATATTTAATCATAAAAAAATTCAAAAAAATCACATTTTATTATTTCCTAATAATATTAAAAAACCAAGAAATGTGATAGAAAAATAAGTAATTTCATTTATTACAATAACCAAAACTATTATAAAAACACTGTAATCATGTACTCTAAAGGACCATACTCAAAAAATAAATAGAAATTAAAAAAGGTACATTACTATTATAAATAAAAAAATAAACATTAGAATAGGAATAGTATAGAATATAAGAAATGGATATAAATGAATGAATTTATATGTTAAAAGGAATTATATGTAACGGGTAATATGACCATTAGAATTTGACTGTTGAAACCTGAGCATTAGAATCTGACTATTGGGAATCTTATTGTTGTAATAGTAATATTATCATTATGCACAAAAATGTACAATAAAATATATCTAAAATTTAATAATATTAATAATTATTATTATTATATGGCATATTGATTAATGAATGGTTATATAATTATACACAAATGTTTTTTAAAAAAAATAATAGAAAAGAAACTTCCTTTTGGTTCCAAATGCATGGTTTTGAAACGCACAAGGATACTTTTTTAAATAACTAAATTTTATATGGATAGAAAATTATTTTCATAAAAATGAAATTAAATTTGAAATTAGCAAGTCAAAATTAACATATGGTGATTTTTTAGAATTTTCTGAAATAGTCAAACTTTCTACAAAATAGTAAAATACAGTATAAATATTTGATAAATGTTATGAAATCATTATAATGTAATAATTATGTAATAATTAAAATAATTGAACCCACAAATAAAAATAAATTTTATAAATATTAATTTTTTTTAAGGAATTAAAATCATTTTCCAAACCTATAATATACTTTCCAAAGTCTAAAATATAAATTATGGATTTAAAAACATTGTTTTATGGAAAAATTTCATTTCCATGTACAAAGTAATATAAAATATTAAATCTTAGTTTTAAAATAATTAAAATATAAAAAATTATGCCTTTCATGTCAAAACCATGAACTAAAACCATGGGTCAGAAAATGGTACCCTTTTCACAACTTATATTTCCAAGGCCTATATTTTAAAATTAATAAATAAACCTCTTTATTTTTCTATAAATATACACCTCTACTCTGATTCATCTCCACTCCAAAGCCTTTGAACATGAAGTTCCCCATATCCCCCCCCCAATTCCCTCTAAGTATTTCATAAGGTTCTAAAGATCTCTTCTCAAGCTTCGAGAAGCTACCCTTCATGGTAAGGGTTCCAAACAACTTATTTTCCTTAATTTTTTGAACCTTTTAAATTTTAATTCATTTCAGTAAGAAATGTTATTATGCCTCATTATTATAAATTACTTATCATTTTATTAATGAGAGATATCCATTTCCTCTCATCATAATACCCTCATAAGTCATTATAATTCTTGATTGTACTCATAGCCATAAAACATCCTAAAATTTTGGTAAAGAGTGGTTGATTTTCTTAGAAACTTAATACATGTTTAGATACAAAAAAAAGTTGATAAAATACTGGAATATATTCACCTAGGAGTGATAACCTCAAAAAATGTTGGGTGGGTATATCCCAATCACCACTCTGATGTGCAAATAGTTAGCTTGACTAAACACCTAGTTTGACACTCGCAGGGGGTATACTCTTGAAAATTTACAAACTCTTCATAAAACCATAATGAATGATTTTTTAACCATTTCATTGGTATACTACCATTTAAAATACATGTATTAAAATTTTCCAATCAACTTGATCCTCATATTCTTTACAAATTCCAATTAACTACAATTCCATACTCTTCACTTAATAAAAGTGTCTTTTTGAACAATGTAAATCCATAACTATCCTTTAGATGATTCAAGGTAATTCTCCTTACTTATTAATTGACTGGGGGAACTATTTCCATATTACATAACCCTTTTTCCAATATAGGAACATCTTGAACAATAATCTTAATTGGTAAATTTATTATAAGTATTTTTATTTTTATTATATCATTTATAGACTATAATTATCTGGTATGTGATGGAATGTATTAGAATTTTATATGAAGGATGGGGCATAGAATTATATAGACCCTAATTACATTATTAGGTATCATTATACAACTAAGATAGGGTAATGGGAGCATCCTTACCCATTATTTATGATGTATTGGCATAAGGTGTCGAAATTATGTTTATGATATCTGAAATTTTTCATTCCTAACATTTCCATAATTATGTGATCATTTACTCATTTATTTCATTTCTTATTCATGGATTATGTTATGTGACATAAGTTTTTTATATGTTCCCATTTTATTTCTTATTCCAAGTTAGCTTCCATTATACATTATCTATTGCTGATAATTTGAGATCTCCCTTTACTTTTATTTATCACTTCCTTGGGTAATGAAGTGGAATACTATGTATGATTTACCCTATGTATATCACTAAGAAATAATAATTTTTACTCAAAATTTGAAATTTTTTATTGATCTAATGTAATATTTTTTATTCTAGTCACTTAAGGCCTACTGAACCTTGATCTTGGGAATGTAATATATTATATTCTGAGTACCATGTAATAAATAACCCACTAAATCTTGGTGACTAAGGTTGGTAAATTTTAGTTAGTATCAAAACAAGGTTTCATAAAAACCTTAGGAACCAGATTTATAATAATGTAGGGAGAGAACATAGATTATACCTTTGGAAAATTGTAAATATTATTCTAGAATATTTTTATAGGTATTATATGTATAGTATTGTATTTTAGGGAAACATGATATATTGGTCTTGTCTTATATATTAGTAGTTTACAATATTATTAACTAAGATATGAAATTTAGTAGATAATGGAACCTTCTAAGAGAAAAGGAAACCCAAAAAATAATCGAGAAAAATGTGGGGATTTTTTGGATAATCAATATAATGTACATAATGCTGGTACTAAAAAATCATTATTATCCTAGGTAAATTGAATCAGGTTATGAAAAATAACCTGTCCTGCATGGAGAAACATGTTTCCTCTTAATAAGGATCAATCTATTTAGATCATTTTATGATGCAACAACCTCCATCATTGAGTGGGTTGAGTAATACCATAGTGGAAACCTCCATCATTCAGGGGGTCTAGTAATCCCATGGTGGAAGACCAATGGATTAATTCCCTTGAGAATATATTTATATAATTGTGGTGTACTAAGAAGGAAAAAAATTCATGGTTGTGTATCATTTAAGGGGTGATATCGACCAATAGTGGTCCTTGATTCAAAATACTTAGAAGGCCTAGGAAATACAAGATAAGGATTGGAATAAATTTAAGTTTCTTTTACTATAAAAATATTTTCCTCAGGAGAAATATGTTGATATATAAATACAATTCTTAAATTTATGACAAAAGGAAGAAGAAATGGTGGCTAAGTATGAGGATAATTTCACAAGATTGGAAAGGTATGTCATAGATTATATACATAATATATAAATTAATATTGATTGTTTATTTTATGGTTTGAATCCAAGTATTAAAAGTTTTTTGGGCTCTCAAACCTTTTCATCATATGAGTAAATTCTAACAAGTTTATCAAGACTAAGAAGAATTTTTTAAAATCCTTCTTTAAAAAATTAAAACCTGAGAAGAAGAGGATTTTTTATCACCAAGTGAGAAGAATAACTGGAAATGAAAATAAGGGAAGAGTTGAGTTCCCTATATATAATAAATGTGGGAAGAAATTCCCAAGAACATGCTTAAAAATTTTTTTATGCTTTAAATGTGTAGATAATGGTAATCATGCTCATTAGTGAAAATTCAATAGAGAAGCAATCAATGTGAAATGTTTTAACTACAAGGAGATAGATAATTACTCCAATAATTTCCCTAAGACTCAAAAGAATATTTCTCAAAAGGATCCTATAGATTAGGGTTAATATTTTGCAATAATAACAGTTGAAGGTAAAGCTCTAAATTATTGGATAGCAGGTACTTTGATTATACACTCAAAGTTAGCTAAGATATTATTTTATTTAGGATCAATGCACTAATTTATATCATTAATGTTTGCTAAAAATATTCAATAACCCTCTAATGCATTAAGGAATGATTTATTTGTTAGAACATTGAGTGATACTTTGATTATGATGAAGATATATTAGGAAATTCAAATTAGAATACATGGGAATTGTCTAGTTGAAGGTATAATCATCATACTGATTGTGGGTTTTGATGTGATCTTGGTTATGGATTGACTCTTGAATTATAATGTAAGAATATACTATAGGTAGAAGGGAGTTATAATTTGATAATCAAGTATGTAATTATTTGTTTTTTGAGGGAATATTTTATTATGTAAAACTTTTATTAAACCACCCTATGTAGCTCATCTCAATGAAATCCATGGGGAAGATATGGATGAAATTCAATATTTTATGGGTAAAGAGGTTTTGAGAATAGAATATGTGCTTATTTTGTGGGATTATATTGATGTATTTCCTGATGAACTACCCATATTTACCCCTGAAATAGAAGATTAATTATCTATTTAGCTTATACCTGATGCATAACCAATATATAACACTCCCTGTAGAATTGATCGTGTGGATTTTGTTGAGTTAAAGAAGTAATTATAAAAATTATGTGATAAGGTTTTCATTTATCCAATTGTTTCACCACGGGGAGCACCCATTTTATTTTTCAATAAGAATGATGGATCAATGTGGTTATACATTGATTATAATGAAATAAATGGAATTACTATAAAGAATAAGTACCCATTACCTCATATAGATGACTTATTTGATCAACTTAAAGAGGATCAATACTTATTGAATATTGATCTTCATTCCAATTATTATCAGTTAAAAATTAAGAAGGGGGATATCCCAAAGACATTTTTTCATATGAGGTATAGTCATTATGATTTCACAATAATTCCTTTTGGGTTAACCAATGCACCTTATGTGCATATGAACTTTATTAATAGAGTATTTATGGACTATCTTGATAAGTATGTGGTGGTATTTATTAATGATATTCTTATATACTCAAAGATTTATGAATAACATGAAACTCATTTGTGATTTATTCTTGAGGTATTGAGTAAAAAAGAGTAATATGGTAAATTCAAAAAATATGAATTTTTCCTTCAATAAGTTTCTTTCCTTAGACATATTATATTCAAGGATGGTATGTATTTTGACCCTTCAAAAACAATGGTTGTTATGGAATGGCCAATAATTTCCACTATAACTGAAATACGTAGTTTTCTTGGCTTAATGCGGTACTATATATGGTTTTTTGAAAACTTTACTAGATTAGATAATTTTTTATCCATGTTAACATAAAATGGGGTCAAATTAACATGGAAAAAGGAATATGAATATATATTTGAATAATTTAAGAGGATATTGGTAAATTCACCTATATTGACTCACCCATTTGGTAAATAAGGGTTTGTAATTTACAATGATGAATCGAGGAAAGGAATTTGATGTGTTATTTTGAAAAATGATAGAGTGGAGGCTTATGAATCTAAAAATTTGAAGCCCCATTAGGTGAATTATCCAACACATGACTTGGATTTAGTAGTGGTGATATTTTCTATAAAGATATGGAGACAGTAACTTTATGGAGAGAGATTTTATATATACATAGATCATTAGAGTTAGAAATACATCTTTACTCAGAAATATATTAATATAAATAAAAAAATTGGTTGGAGATACTCAAGGGTTATGATTATGCTATACACTATCACCTTGGTAAATAAAACAAGGTAGTGGATTCATTGATTAGAAAATACCATGGCATCTTATCCATGACAAAGGTCAAGAATGATCTGATCCTAAATAATTTTGTAGGGATAGAAATGTGTGTTATAATGGAAGGGTAAACATCATTTTCATTCGATGTAATTACCCAAATTTATTTATTGGAGAGTATTAATAGATCCTAAATCAATGATTAGGATTTATAAAATAAAATTTTATATGTAAAGAATTGGAAATTATTAGAATTTAATGTTGGTAATGATGGAGTTTGATAGTTTGGTAAGCAGTTTTGTGTTACATAAATACCAAATATAAATATTTGTGAGATTAAGCTCATAGTTCAAATTTATCTATACATCCTAGTAGTATAAAGATGTATTGGTATGTACAAAAACGTTTTTGGTGGGAAAATATGAAGTGATTGATTGTAGATTATGATATAAGATACTTATTTTTCCAATAGGTGAAGGATAAAAGGTAACTTCCTAAGGGTGATATAAAACATTTACCTATACCATAGAGGAAGTGGGATAATATCACAATGGATTTTATCACTGGACTTACTAAGACATCCAAGGGGAATAATTCAATATGGGTCATTGTAGATCATCTTACAAAATATGCTCATTTCCTTATAATTCGAGAATATTTCTCTCTTGAATTCCTGGATAGGATGTATATAAATGAGGTTGTAAGACTTAATGGAATTCTATTATCTATAGTATCTAATCATGCCCCAAGGTTTGCATCAAAATTTTAGAGGATCCTCTAAAAGTATTTAAATATATAGCTTACTCTTATCATATCTTATCACCCTCAAATGGATGGTTGGTCTGAGAGGACTATCCAAACATTTGAGGATATGATAAGTTCATTCTCTCTTGACTTAGAAGGAATTTGGAATAAGTATTTATCACTTGTGAAATTTTATTAAAATAAAAGTTACCAATCCAACATTAAAATGGAACCATATAAATCCTTATATGGAAAGATATGTTGGACTCCAATATATTGCAATGAAGTTGGTGAAAGTAAGTTATTATATCTATAACTTGTGGAAGAGACATTGAAAAATGTAATATCCGTCCAGGAGAACATTAGAGAATCACAAAGTAGATAGAAACTTTATGTTTACGACCGAATAAAGGATCTTTAATTCTTAGTTGGAGACCATATCTTCCGATGGTTATCTCCAATGAAATGGTCATGAGATTTGGAATGAAAGGGAAGTTAAGCCTAAGTTATATTGGGTCGTTTGAAATATTAGAGAGGGTAGGTGTTGTGGCATATCATTTTTCTAAACCACTAAACCTATCTCAAGTTCATGAAGTCTTATATATATCACTTATAAGGTAGTTTATGTTAAACCCTTCTCATGTTCTTATAGTGGAACAATTTCAGTTGGAACCTGAATTTTCATATAATGAATATATGATTCAAATTGTTGATATGAGAGAGAAAGGGTTGTGGAATAGAACAACTCAGCTAGTGAAGGTTATTTGTAGGAATCATTTTTTGGAAGAGGTGATAGGGTAACCATAGTACGCAATGATAAAGGTCTATCTACATTTTTTGTATTGATTTACAATTTAAAGGATGGATTTTTTTTTAAGTTGGGTGATTGTAATACCCAATATTCTAACATAGTAAATAAACATTTAAGATAATCATCACACAAATCACATTTTATTATTTCATCATAATAGTATAACACAGAGTAATATAATAGAAAACTAGGTAATTTAAATTATTATAATAACCAAAAATAGTACTATGAAATAAGTAAAGATACAGGGAAGCACCATAATATTGTACTCCTAAGGATCATACTAAAAAATGAATAGAAAGTACACAAGGAACATTGCTATTATAAGGAACAAAATTGGAATTGACATGGTATAGAAGGTAAGAAAAGGATATGAATGAATGAATTTATATATTAGAAACATGAATATATAAGGGGTAATATGACTGTTGGAACCTAACCATTGGAACCTGATAGTTGTAATAGTAATATTACTATTATGCACACAATTGTATAATAAAATATAATGAAAAAAATAATAATATCATTACTAATAATTATTATATGGAATATTGATCAAGGAATGGTAATTTAATTATACAAAAATGTTTTAGAATAAAAAAATAAAAAATAAAAAATCTTCTGGCAGTAAATTCATGGTTTTGAAACACACCAGGATAATTTTTTTATAATTAAATTTCATATGGATATAAAATTATTTTCATAAAAATGAATTTAAATTTGAAATTATACACTTTTGAATTTTTCATAATTTTATTAGTTAGTCAAAATTTCAATTTAATAGTGAAATACAATATAAATATTCGATAAATATTATGACATAATTATAATATAAAAATAATTTTATAATTAAAATAATTTAATTCATGATAAAAAAAATATGTTATTTTATGGATATTAAGTTTTTCAAGGACTTAAAATCATTTTTCAAGCCTCTAATAAACTTCCCAAAGTCTAAAATATAAATTGAGGATTTAAAAAATTATTTTGTGGAAAATATTCATTTCTATGTAGAAAGTAATATAAAATATTGAATATATATTTTAAAAGCATTAAAATATCAAAAACCATGCCTTTCATGTCAAAACCATAAACTAAAACCATGGGTAAGAAAATGTTTTTTCACTTTCCGAAACCTATATTTCCAAGTCCTATATTTAGAAATTAATAAACAAACCTCCCACATATGCTATAAATATCCACCTATACTCTCATTCATCTCCAACCCCAAAGACTTTGAGCATGAAGTACCCCTCATTTCCCCTATCAAAAATCCATTCAAGAAGTTAACCTTCAAGGTAAGGGTTCCTAACCTCTTATTTTTCTTTATTTTACAAGACTTTTTAATTCTATAACATTTAAATGAGAAATGTTATTATTCTTCATTATTATAAATTACTTATCATTTTATCAATGGGTTATTATCCTTCCCTCTCATTATACTACCCTCATAAGCTGTTATAAATCTAGATTGTTTTCATAGCCATAAAACATCCTGAAATTTTGGTAGTGTAAAGAGTGAGTTATTTTCTTAGCAATATCATTCATTATTGGATATGAAAAAGTGGATGGAATATAGGCACAAATGAACCTATGGGTGGAAACCCCAAAAATGATGATTGGGTATATCCCAATCATTACTATATTGCATGAGTAGTGGACCTGACTACACACCTGGTTTGACACTCTTAGAGGATATGCTTTTGAAAATTTAAAAAATCTTTATAAAACCATAATTAAGGATTTTTAAACCATTTCATTGGTCTCATAACATTTAAAATACATGTTTTAAAATTTCTCAAACACCTTGATCTTCGTAGTCTTTTTAAATTCCCAATAATTGTAATTCATACTCTTCACTTAATAAGAGCATCTATTTAAACATTGTGAATCCCTAACTATATTTTATAAGAGTCAAGGGAATTATCCTTACTTATTTATTAAATGGGGAAACTATTTTCATGTCAAATAACCCTTTTTAATATATGGTAATATCTTATAATATAAGATTCATTGGGTAATTTATTTTAAGTATTTTTTATATTTATTATTTCATATATAGCCCATAATTATCTGGTATCTGATGGAATAGATTGGAATTTTATGTGATAGGTGAGGCCCAAAATTATATGGCCCCTAGATGCATTGGTAAGTCTAATGAGACAACTAAGATAAGGTAATGAGAGAATCCTTTCCCTTTTTGTATGATGTCTTGGCATAAGGCCTCAACAGTATGTTTGTGATGTTTGAAATTGGGCATTCTTAACATTTCCATCATCATGTGATCATTTACTCATTTATTTCTTTTTTCATTCATGGATTGTGTTATATGATATTCTTTGTTTATATGTTCCCATTTTATTGCATACTCTATGTTAGTTTATGTTGTATGATACCCTTGCTAAGAATTTGAGCTCACCCTTTACTTTTTTCTCATTTTCCTAGGTAATTAAGTGAAATACTATGTATGATCGAACCTATATATATCACTAATTAATAATGATTTTTACTCAAATATTATAATATTTTCAGGATGTAATGTAATATTTATGTATTTGGTGTCTTGAGGACTACTAAACCTTAATCTTGGGAATGAAATTTATTGTATTCTCATTACCATGTAATAAATAACACACCAACTCCAAGTGACTAGGGCTGGGGTTGTTACACATCCTCTACTATGGGGCCAGAAAATCAAATTTCTCTAGTTTTTTACAACCCATAACAACACAGATCGTTACAAAATCCAAGTCACCGAAGCATGGGAGTTTGTCGCACATGGTGTATGGAGTTGGGTTGGAAATTTTTGAAGATTTTGGTGGATGTTCCAGAATTAGATGATGAATGCTTCATATAGACATTCTATAGGGGATATCTCACTAAATAGGCCCCACTTTACACACTTTTAGGGTCGTTTGGCTTACCCCCTACATGCATATATTAGTTATGTTTGGTTATGCATTATGGTTAGTCTAGTTGGACAGTGTTTGTATGGAGTAGCATGTTCATATATTTTTTTCATTATAGAAATGTCCAAGTATAATATTTATACTTGTTTTAGAAGTACCCTTGTTGGTAAATAGGTTATAATTTTAATTTTTCCCACACCTATGAAGGTCATACTGAATTTTTGGTACAAACCTTCAATGATATAAATGTGTCATAAAGAGAAAAAACCACCTTCCATATTATTATTTTTCATCCCTCAAATGTTTGTCTCTAGAAATGAAGATCAAGTGCTAGATAAATGGATACCCATGATCATATAGGTCAAATAAAATATGTGAAATTATTTTAAAAATCCCACATAGTGATTTATTAATTTATCCTTATGGGTCAAATGGAAAACAACTCTCTTGTACTTTTGGTCAACTTACCTATAAATGTATTTTTGCTGCTCAAAACAAAGATAATAGAATTTTTAATAAAATATCATAAATCCTTCTAGTGAGTTTTTTTATGTTTTTTAAATAAAACAATTTATTTGAATAAACCTATGTTGATTTTTTAAAAAACTAATATAGAAAGGAGGCAAGGCTGATGTTTCCTTTTTCATTCATCAGCCTAGATTGATGACATGGAAAAGGTGGCATCGGTGATGCTGCCTTTTGCCTAATTTTAGGATAAAGGTAGCTCTCTTGACCCCCTATAAATAGGAACCTACCTCTCCCCCTTCTCCTCACTCAATTCCACTTTCCCTCTCTAAGTCCACTCCCTCTCTCTCGCAAAGTTTCCTGGTAGTTTATCCCATGTGTGCGGTGTTTTTTCTAGCCTAAAAGGAGTGCCAAATTTTATGAAGCATCATTTGGAGGTATTTATTCTTATTTATTTTAAATTTATTAATTTATTTAGTTGTTTCATTTTTTAGTTAGTTCTCAATATGTTATTTACTTAGTTTTTTAGTTAGTTAAATATAGTTTAGATATAATAGTTAATATTAATAAATAAAATATTATTATTTATTTATGGTCTATGAGTAAATAATTTATAATTACTCTTAGCAGTAGATTTATTATTATAATAAGATTTTTATTTAGTATAACTTAGTAGTTTTTAAATATTAGTGACATAATTAGGAATTAATATTAACTAGATTATGAATAAATATTAGTTAAATAATAATTTAGTAATAAATAACTATTAAATAACTAACATGATTAATTAATGACAAAGTAATGATTAAGTATTGATTAACTAATGAATAACTATAGATTCAAGAATTATTAGATAATGAATAACCTAGGATTAACTTAGGACTAACTTAGGATCACATAAGGATTAATTAATGATTAAATAATGATTAATTAATAATTAAATAATGATGAGTAGTGGTAAAAGAGAGGGGTACAACAATTTCATTCTTTGAGAAGTGTAGGGTTTGAATCTTGGGAGTTTTATCTTAGTCGAATTTCTCTTTCCCTTGGGATCCACTCATCTTGTCAGGTCACCCGATTACTTACTGGGTGGGTGAAATGAGGCGTCACCCACCTGTGCTAACAGATTGTTGGGTCGAACCATCACCTATCGGGTCATCACCCTCCAAGACGCTTGGCCATCTCGGCTGGAAATGGCTAATTCGTGGCTGGGGCTCTCTTCGGAGTGATCCCTTCATGGGTAGGGGTTTCCTGGTGTGGAGGGTTCGAAAAGGACACACCCAGGGATTCCCTTTCTTAAGGAAGTACTTGACTATTAATTAAGTAATGATTAATGAGAGATTAACGAATGAGTATGGCATTATTAAGTTAGGATTAACTAATTCCAAACTAATGATTAGATGATAATTAACTAATGTATATCAAATGATTAATTAATGATTAAAGAATGATTAAGTAATAATTACTTAATGGATAACTATTAATTAACTATAAAGTAACTACATAATATCTATTAATTAAGTAATGATTAATGATTGATTAATGAATGATTAAGGTATTATTAATTTAGGATTAACCAATGATTAATGAAATGATTATATAATAATTAACTAAGTATTATTTAATGATTAATTAATGGTAAAATAATGATTAATTAGTGATTAAAAAATGATTAATCAATTATTAAGGAATAATTAACATAGGATTAATTAATGATGAAGTAATAATTAAGTAAAGATTAACTATTAATTAACTATAATCTAACTACTTAAATAATGATTACATGGTAATTAACTAATAATTAAATTTAAACTAAATACTTAATAAATATTATTTAAATAATTATTAATGAGTGTTTAAAAAATGATTAAGGTGTAGTTAACTTAGGATTAACTAATTCATAATGAATGATTATGTAATGATTAATTAAATATTTACCAATGATTAATGAAAGATTAAAGAATGATTGACTAATGTTTAACTAATTATTAATCATTAACTAAGGAGTAATTATTAAATTATTAAGGAATTACTACCTTAGTAATAACTATTTATGAAGTAGTTATTAAACAATATTAGTTAGTGATTAACTATTAATTAACTTTAAACTAACTACTTAATAACTATTAATTAATGAATGCTTAACGAATTATGATCTAGTGATTAAGGATTCATTGATGAATGAATAAGGAATTATTAACATAGTAATAATTAATGATTAACTTAGGAATAAGTAGTTATTAACTTAGGATTAAGTAATGCTTAACTTAGGATTAATTAATGATTAATTATTATTTAACTTTAAAATAACTACTTAAGAACTATTAATTAATGAATTCTTAACTACTGACTTATTAAAATTTAAGTAAGGATTAACTTATTATTAAATATTGATTATTTATTGATTAACTTTATATTAACATAGAATTAAAATAGGATCAAAGAGGGCTATCAAATATGGATAACTTCATGACAAAGAGTCTTAACTGTACGTATGGTTTGTTACTCCTGTAGTTTATATGATTCATACCTTACTGAACACTTGGTTTGATACTCTTGATGAATATGTTTTAGATGATTCACATTCTCTTTAAAAACTATTGAACATGCCTTTAGGAAGATTAAAAAATGTAATAGTTTCATCTTTTAGGATATAATAAGATAATCTAAAATTTTGATAAAGTAAAGATTATGTGGTTATCTAAGAAATGAAATACCTGTATGGATACTAAAATGGATGTGGCTCTAACACAGAGGTACCTAGGAGAAAAACACTGAAAAGTGATATTGAGCTTGACTTGATCATCACATGGTGAATGAAAATAGTCCTTTCTGAACATCTCATTTGACACTCTCAAGGGATATGATTTAGATGATTTACTTTATCTTTATAAACTACTGAACATTCCTTTAGTAAGATTAAAAATTGTACAATGAAACAATAGTTTCATCTTTTATGATATAAGAAGATGTTCTAAAATTTCAATAAAGTAAATATTGTGTGGTTAGCTAAGAAATGAAATCTTTGACTGGATACTACAAGTGGATGTGGCTCGGGCATAGACGTACCTAGAGGTAATAACCCCAAAAAGGGAACTTTAGTCAGACTCGTTCATCATCTGGTGCACGACAATAGGAATTGTTTCACACCTAGTTTTACACTCCCAAGGGATATACTTTAGATGATTCAAATTCTCTTTATAAATCACTGAACATACCTTTAAGAATACTAAAAATTATACTATGAAAAATCAGTGTCATCTTTTAGGATATAAAAAGATATTCTAAAATTTCACTAAATTAAAGATTGTGTGGTCAACACTACATGATTATTCCTCATTTTCGGTATTATTTACACTATCATAATATTGATTAAGAAACATTTTTCACATAGAGAATCATGTTTTCTTATGTCTACTTCTACGTGGAGGATATTCAAAATGAACAAGGAACTTCTTATAGTAAACAACCAGAAACAATGGTTGGGATATATGATTGTGTATCCCTAAGATAAATTCAAGAAATAATTTTTTTCATTTAAATTAGGGACCTGATCGAGAGATCTAGTCTATTAGCTATAGAAATTTTCAATTCCAGGCTATGTTATTTCATCAAGATTTCCCATTCGGTGCTGATAAGACCTGGTTCTAAGAAACAACTTTATTTTCTTAATAGTTAAATAGTTTCATGATGGAGTTATATGTTGAGGTTTCTAATGTAGAGTAACAATGTCTAATTATACAAAGACATATACATAAAATAGTGTTTAAATAAGGTTCATCCAAAAAAATGAGTTTATTCCCTATTATGTGGAATAAGACAAACTAATTGATCTTCAAGATATAAAATAAAAAACATTTGATGAGGAGGAATTTTTTAATCATGGAACAGATGGAAACAACAATGTTGATGAGGAGGAAGCTTTAAAAGTTGGGGAGGAATTTTCTAAAAATGAACTAGTTGTATAGAAATCTCAAAACACAATGAATATATTGTAAGAAACTTTATATATTGGAAGAAAATTCTAAATTTAGTGAGATGGATAAAACATTATATATTGGAAGAAATGCAGTAGTTGTACAAAAATATCAAAAAAATAATTACATATTAATTGGAATGTTATCATACCAGCAACTGAGTTTCCTGGTGTTAAAGTGGATAGATTTAGTGAGCAGGACAAAACTTTATATATTGGAAGAAATTTTCAAAGTAAAGATGCAATAAAAAACATATTGAAAAGATTTCAAATTGAGATACACTGTAGATATTTAGTTTAGGAGTCAATTCATACAAAATACACCATACAGTGTGAAAAATATGGAGATAATTGTAGATTTTGATTGAGGGGTATTCCTAATATTTCATTTGGAGGTTGTATAATTTCTAAGATTGAGGTAGCTCATACTTTCATTTAGCCAAACCTGACACAAGATCACACATCATTGGATACTGAATTTGTGTCATCTATTGTAACACCCCAAGGTTTTGAAAATAAATTTAATTTAATGCATGAAACACTGAGTCTCAACATAATGACACTTTGTTTAATGTAGATAGTTATAAACTAGCTGTTAAACATAATTTCGCCACTACTTTGCTTTGAATTTCGAAAAACGAACATACACAGTTAAAATCAGAAATTTATTTGGAGTTTGATAGGACCAAATTAATTTTTGGTGAATAGTAACATACCCTTATGAATAGTGAAATAACCTTTTGAATAGTAATATGGCCCTTATGAATAGTAAATAGGATAAATGTATAGTAACCTAACCCATGAATGTATAATAAAAAGGCATCTTATAAGTGATAATATGATCATTATATAAGTGTTGGTATTTTTGTAAGTCATAAATATTTAATTATAATTTTATGATTAATTAAATAATTTAAATGAAAATTTATTTTCATAAAATGTAATCATAAATTTTATTTTATTGTCGTATGGTTATAAGATAATTTTATGAGACCTTGATTAATTTTTCAGGGTGTTATAAAATGAGTTATAGTTTTAAAAATATTATTTTTCGAATGAATTGTGTTTTTAATTAAAAATTAATTTTCTCAAATTTAGAAAATTATTTTGATAAAATGGGGTTTATTTTTGAATTCTACATGTCAAAAAATGGTTGGGGTAAATTTTTGGGATTTTTTTGAAATGCATGAATTTTTTGTGAATAGTGAAATTCGATAATTTAAGAAATATGAAAAATAAATAAATTTCTCCATCATGCTTAAGTCATGGATGGTGTAAATGGAAATTATCTATAAATAATATGAATTAATTACTATATTTAGTCATGGGATCATCATTATTCCTTGTCTTATAGAAAAATAATAAAATAATGAATAAAATAATGGAAAACCCCTCCTCTCCTCCACTATAAATACCACCCCCCCCCCTCTTCCTATGACACCTCTAAAGCTTTGTTAATTGTCTAAATTCTACCTAATCTTCTTCCTAAGGCTATTTCCCACATCCAAGACCTTCTAGTCTCACTAGAAGGCTAATACCAAAGGCCTTAAGGAGGATCTCAAGGAGAAGAGATCAAGATGAGGTTTAAACGCATTTAAAGTAAGATGAACCTAGGATAAGGGTATCCTTAACCCAATTTCCATTCTTTATATTAACCATCTACTTTATTCATTATGTGGTATTTGATATTATTTGTGTGATGAATTTTTGTTTATATTATGTTGTATTTTTTTGTATTTACAGTGTATACACATATCCTTTTCATTCTATTAATTCTCACTCCAATTATATTTGTAAGGGACTTTCCTTTTAAAATCCTTTTAAAAGTCTCTTAAATGAAATTCAAAAAGATTGTTTTTTTATATATATGTAATGAGTTATTTCTCCTGATTTCATGATGCTTTATTACTATGATATGTTCCCTGGACATAGTTTTATTGGTTTGAGCCCATTATAGCTCAAGATATGTTGGGTTGAGCCCATTATAGCTCAAGATATTTTCAGTTGATCCCATTATAGCTCAATATATGTTAGTTTGATCCCATTATAGCTCCAGATATGATGGGTGAGCCCCATTATAGCTCTCCAATGCATTGTGTACTCTAGAGATGGAAGTTGACTGAATGGTTATTCCATGTGTAAGGGTGTAATTGTAAGAGTAATATGGTAAATATTTGTAACACCCCAGGTAAATAAAGAATATGACATCTTTATATTTATCCATATTTGTGAATAAAATATTAATATTATTTTAAATGGGATGCTATGCTCGATGGCGTACCCAATACGCAACAACGAGTTTCTTGGGAATCTTACGTTGCACTCTAATAATAAAATAATATTATTTTAAATGGTAGTTAACGCCTAGTCGTTGTAATGGAGGGAATGAACAGAACTAACTACAAAATGATTATATATGTTTGTCAAATTTTTTTACTCTTTACAATAAATGTTAGAGGATTAAAAATGCAAATGAATCCAGTTTTTAAGCGTAAACATTCTAATATTCTTTAAAAGGTTGATTAACCGCCTTTTGATGGTGAACCCCTTTTAAATCCACTTTTTGAAAATTTTATAAGCTCTATTTTTCAAAATAAACATATTATTTATGATTGGGACATTTAAATTTACCTTGGGTTAATTTTTGGTATTTTTCTGACAATGTTCATTTTTCAATGAATAGTGAAAAATACTGCATTTTACATCAAAACTTATTTTTCATATAATTTAATTATATGGTTATATTATCTTTTTAATTTGTTTTAAAGTGTAATTAGAATATATTTTTACCATTTAATACAATTATGGTCATTGGGATTAATTTCACTTTGGAATTGGGCATAAACAAGTGTCAAACTTTAGATGAATATTGTTTCAAAAAAACCCGCTATTTGTTTGGACAACGGGAATTATTTTTAAATTAATTATTGTAATTTATGTGTTTGGAATTTGGTAAAATGGATTAAATATTTTTAATCAGAAGTTCCAAATTATGTAATTAAGATTCTTTTATTTTTGGACATTATGAATAGTAACGACGGTAATTATCTTTAATTATCTTGATTAATGAGTAATCAGGTAGTTAAAGATAATAAAATAATATCATAATAATAAAAAATGACCACAACATGTGTCCTAAGGATACTGGTTGTCTCATGGCCGACCATGGGATGCCTTCTGCCAAACTTGGGGGCCCCATGGAATCACTTTTGTGAGAAAGTGACATTTTATCTTTTTATCTTTAAAGAATGTTAAATGTAACAAAGAATGTATCACCTAAGTAAAATATTTTTAATTTTGTCTACATAAATGATCTTTTGGACTATAAATATCCATTGAAAATCTAAAACAATTTCCTACATCATAGTATTTGTTTTATAATTTTTATACATTAAATAAATTAAATTATTTATGACATCATGATGATGCAGCGATGACCTCATTATTTAACGATTTAAATAAAATGGAAAGATAATGTAAAATATAAGACCTAAACATGTCCAAAACCTATTGTATGGGTGGATTTCTAACCCTTATGACCTTATCCTCGAAACACATCAATGTGGGACTATTAAAATCCGAAACTCATTTGAAAATAAAGTTACATTTTATACCTTTCCAAGAGTGCCCCTCCTCTCCTCTTATAAAAGGCCCCCAACTCTACCTCCTTCCCCACACTTAAAAAGCCTTTGGATCATCCAACCCCTACCCATTTTGTCTCTCCACATCCCTCTATAACTCCTTGAAGCCTAAATTTTGGCAGAAGTCTTCCCAAGGAAGCCTTTGAGCTCAAACCAAAGGAAGTTACCCGATTTTAAGGTAATGTCTTCACTTGTGTTCTTTTGTTTTATTTTTCTTCTCCAACCCCCTAAACTCTTTTTATTCATTTATTTTGTAACAAATGCAGTATCTTAAATATACTAGGATGTTGTTATAAGAATCATTCTAGCTACACTTACACACACCTACATAAAATGGTTAAAGAACATACTGTTTCTCTGGAGGGCGAATTTCTGCCTCACGAAACGATGATTGTTCAACACTCATATAACACCTTAAAAGGTGGCCATTAAGATGTCACTATATTTATTTATGATATATAATATGTTTCTGTCTCTGTATTTTTCTTTTTTGGCATACCTTTATGGTTTCCATTGTGGGTAAACACGATAATTTCATTTTAGGAAGTGCGGACTACCGCCCCCTCAAAGTGATTTGATTCGTTAATGTCATATGTGGGATGTATAAAGGCTGGATTTAAAGTTATTATATATGATTTATGTTACATATAAATGATGAATAGAATTATGTAATTAAAATATACATACCTATCATTTGGTTTTAATTCCATTAATATGACATAGAAATGAAAGTAGCGTTCATGCGTACATACGGCTTACCGTCTCCATGAACGGTGCATTTCATTTATTACCTCTAAATGATTATGTAATATTATAAATACATGTATATTATGGATATATATGATATATATGATATCCAAATCATGAATATAATTCTGGATATAATGAACATTTGACCACACGAACAACATGTAATTGTAAGAAGTCCACTTTCGACTTAAGAACCAAATATCGACAAAACAAACATTTTTAACTTAAATGATTACATAATGTTTACAACATGGAAATAAGTGATATAAAAGGAATAATGAACTAGAAAAAGGTTCTTAATAAAGTGTAAATTAACTCAAGTTTATTATTCATGGTGTTAAAGAACGATCCAGTCAAGTCGGACTCGAGGTAAGGGATCCTACTCCTCTCTTTCTTTTTAAGTACACTCTTTTATGTCATTCCTTATAAGCTAATCTTTCTTGTTATTGGGATGTTATTTTATATTACTCTTACTGTAATTTTTATGTTCATATGATGAGAGACCCTATTCTCTCTCATCAATCCATTTTGGAAGTTTTGAGTGGTGCCGTTAGGCTGCCAAATTTTCGTAAGAGATCTAACCTCTCTCTTTCTCTTTAAGTACTCTCCTTTATGTCACTTCTTTTAATCTCCTATTTGTTATGATGGGGGATGTTATTTTATATTCCTCTTGCTGTACATTTTATTGTAATGTGATGAGATACCTTATTTGATCTCATCAATCCATTTTTGGAAGTTTTAAGTGGCGTCGTTAGGCTGTTGAGTTTTCGTAAGGGATTTTTCATCTCACTTTTATTCCCGTGAGATTTATGCTACATTTGCCACAATTTACTTTGAGTGGTGTATGTACTGACCATTATTTTACTCATTGTGTAATATTCTTTCATTTATGAGTATTTACATCAATGTGGTATTGTCCTTCTTTCACGGGGCGTATGTTTCGAACGATACCCATGTCGGTAAGGGAACCTTTCACCCTCCTCTTTTTCAAAGACTTATTTTGTTATATCTTTTAATTCACATAATATTATTTTGGGATATGTTCTTACATATCCTTATTGATTTAAATTTTATGTCCAAGTGATGAGATACCCTTTTTATCTCTCATCAACTCTTTTTCTGAATTTTGAAGTGACGCCGTTAGGCTGTCTAATTTTTGCAAGGGAACTTCTTAACCCAATTTCGATTCTTTGGGATAAACTTGTACACCTTGAATATGTCGTTCTATGATTATGTGTGAATGTCCTATGATTGTTTTACACTTAATACCCACTTATATTTCGTGTATTCATTTGTCACACATAGTTATGTAACTGATTTATCCTTAATCCAAGGATACCGTCTTTGTATGGGACTTCGTCTCAATCTCCTTTCATTGAGGCATATTTTGTTTTATACACAACTTTCTTTTATACGGTGTATAAACCCCTTTGACTTTTATGTTTATCCAAAAGGAATCTTTTTATACGAAGCGTTTTACTAAACGACAAAAGGGGATGTTTTTGTCGTACGTATGCGGCGACAACGACTTCTCCGCCGCCGTGACCATTATTTGAGTTCCGACTTCCTCTACAAACCATACCTTCTTTTTAAAAGAAAAATAAATACCATGTTTTACTTTTCTTTTAATTTGGTATTGAAAATGGTTTTCATAATGTATTTATATCAATGTGTTGTATTGATATCTTGTTATTGAAAGGTGGAAATTTTATGTTTCCTTTATGCATGTTTTATGTGATAAGATTATGTTATGGTTCTTGGGAATTGTTATGAAGATGGGTGGTTCCGTGATAAACTAAGGGTGGGTGATCCCGATATAGCTCTCCAATGCATTGGGTAATGTTAAGGAGTGAAACGTTAAGGTTTCTCCGAAGAGATTTAGGGAATATACAATGGTGGGTGTTCCAAACGTAACCAAGAGGGTTACTCCCTACGTAAGAATGTTATGAATGCCTCAAGTTACCTTTATGTCTTATGATTTCTATGATTTATTCATGATTTTATGAGTTATGTTAAAGTGCTTATGTTTTATGGGTAAAGTATGATTTCATTCTTATGTATACATGTACTCATGTTTCCTTTTCATATTTTTATATCCCTTACTAAGCTTTTTATGCTCATCCCAAGTTTTTGAAATGTTTTTCACAGGTCAAGGGAAGGGTACATGATATGATGATAGTGTCAAGGAAGTGTCTAGAAAGAATCCATGTTTTATTTTAAATATGTTTCCATTGATGTGAAAAATGAATACTATCTTTTATGTTACCACTTTGATTAAATGTGGAATGTAATGAAAGTTTTATGATCTAATTCTCTAAAACTCTAAACCTAAAAAGATCCTCAATGTGTAATCTTGTAGTAACTCAAGATTAAGTAAGGTTTAAGGTTGGGGTCTTATAGTTGGTATCAGAGGTCGGTTTAGATAACTTTAGAGGTTAGGGTATTCTTTAAGCATAAGTGACATTTCCATAATGGTTATGATTTTAGAAAGAGTCCTAGTTTTAGATAAAGTGAATGAGTAAGTATATATTAGTGTTTATCTTCCTCATTAGTACATGATGGTTTTGTTGATATACTCACACTGACTTTTTTGGTTTTAGTAAATGGCTGGATCTAGCAGGCACCAAAGTAACAGTGGATGTGAAGGAAACTGTGACAGTTTTTTGAGCAAGCAACTGAATGATATGGGAGCTGCAATGAGAACTCTTGTGATAATACTCAAACAACTATCTGGAGACATGATTGACCACCTAAACCTTGGTGATTTCTCTAAGGCATCATATATGCAAGAAACAAATCCCTACGGAAGTACAGGTAATAATCATAAAGGTAAGTGTGTTCAAAAACCTATGTTTCAAAGATGTGTAAAGAAACACCTAGGAAAATGTTTCAAAGGGACAGAAATATGCTATAGATGTGGAAATGATGGTCATAAAGCAAGAACCTTCCATGGAAAAAGAAAGCATCCAGTTGACTCGAGGAAAGGGAAATAAGTTCTTTCTGAGGGATCAATTGAATGTTTTAAATGTGGTGTGCATGATCATTATGAAAACACATGTCCTATGAAGAATTTTCGTGAATGGGATCACCAAGATCGTATAAATGTTCGTTTACCAATACCTAATGCCATTCCGATTGAGGATGAAGAAACTGAAAATGACCAATCAAAGGTATGGATTATTTTATAACTATTGTTTTCCTATTTTGGAATCTTAGGATATGATTCATGATTTTGTTTGTAGGAAATAAGTATTTCAGAATAAGTTGGAAAGGAATGGTTAATGGATCATGAAGAATGTTGAATGAGTAAGAAGTCAACATATAAGGGATTCAAGAGTTATGGTGAAATTCTTAAGATTATTAAGTCTCTTTTGATGATGGGGTTACATTAGAAGACTTTTTATAGTATGTGTAACCCTTATGTTTAATATATGAAAATTTTATTCAAGGAATAGTTATCTGTTCTTTTGTGTACATAGTTATAAAGAACCATTTGGGTTTATATGATCCTTACTTTTGAGGTAATTATGGGTTACTATATGTTATGATGGAAGTGAAAGTCTTGAGATAAAATTGAGGTTAAATTATGTTATGGTTATTTTTTATGATTTTATCTCTTTTTGGGGAATGATTTGAGAATTATATAGTTTTGGAAGAATGACAACACGCAGACCGTGTGACAACCCGTCGCGTCGGACAAAGCTGCGGGAATCGAACCCACAACCAAAGTGCAACTGGTATTTATCGCCTACCACTGGACTACGTGAAGTACCTGGTTAGTTTGACTGATTCTTTTTAGTTAGATGATTTTATGAATTAAGAGTAAGTTGATTTTGGGTTATCTATGGATATTTATTAACCTATCATGGAGGATATGTGATTAAGTTAATTACTTTTCAATACGAGACATTAAGAGCAACTGATGTTGTTTGGAGATAAATGTTACGATTTAACTTGGAAGACTATGTGACTAAATCCTTAAAATATTTGGGTTTCAATCTTATTTTGGTTTACATTGAATAAATTTATGGACAAATTGATTATAGAATGTTCCTCGTTGAACTTTGGGTTTTGTTGGACTAATTTTGGAGATTAAGAATAGATTTTCTTTTTATAAAGGGTTATCTTTTTCTGGATTATCTGATCTTGTACTAACCTTTTTGGTTTTGGTTTTAGTTAAATTCTAAAGACATGGGAAGTATATAGTTCTATTTTGTGGATTAGGTGATTCTCTAGAAGTTGATTATAGTACTCTTAATGTGAACAAGTCTTCCTAAATACTCGTCTTTTGGAGAAAATATGAGTTTGTGTAAGGAATCTAATAAAAGTTGAAAGTCAACATGATAAGTGATTATGTTTCCTTATGAATAAATTCCTCAATAGAAAGTAACTTAAAACAAAAATGTTGTCTATTAACTTTTCCTACTGGGGAATCGAATACCGTTTAACCCATCACAAGTTTGTGATTTTCTTGTGGTTAACTTTCTCTTAAACATATTTTCTATCACTCTCCATCAAAACATGACCCTTTGTTTTTTTCCTCCATGTCCATATTTCCATACTTGGAATCCTAGTATGGGTTAACTCGGGTGACCATTGTACTTATCTTTCCTTATTTTAAAGTGATTGTTTTACCAACTCTTGTTCCTATGTGGGACTTTCAAGGATGTTTCCAAGCCCAATTTTAAAATTGCGAGGACGCAATTCCCAAAAGGGGGGAAGGATGTAACACCCCAGGTAAATAAAGAATATGACATCTTTATATTTATCAATATTTATTAATAAATTATTAACATTACTTTAAAGGGGATGCTATGCTCGATGGCGTACCCAATACGCAACAACGAGTTTCTTGGGAATCTTACGTTGCACTCTAATAATAAAATAATATTATTTTAAATGGTAGATAACGCCTAGCCGTTGTAATGGTGGGAATGAACAGAACTAACTACAAAATGATTATATATGTTTTTCAAATATTTTTACTATTTAAAATAAATTTTAGAGGATTAAAAATGCAAATAAATCCAGTTTTTAAGCGTAAACATTCTAATATTCTTTAAAAGGTCGATTAACCTCCTTTTGATGGCCAACCCCTTTTAAATCCACTTTTTGACAATTTTATAAGATCTATTTTTCAAAATAAACATATTATTTATGATTGGGACATTGAAATTTACCTTGGGTTAATTTTTGGTATTTTTCTGACAATGTTCATTTTTCAATGAATAGTGAAAAATACTGCATTTTACATCAAAACTGCTTTTTCATATAATTTAATTATATGGTTATATTATCTTTTTAATTTGTTTTAAAGTTTAATTAGAATATATTTTCACCATGTAATACAATTATCGTCATTGGGATTAATTTCACTTTGGAATTGGGCATAAACAAGTGCCAAACTTTACATGAATATTGTTTCAAAAAAACCCGCTATTTGTTTTGACAACGGGAATTATTTTTAAATTAATTATTGCAATTTATGTGTTTGGAATTTGGTAAAATGGATTAAATATTTGGAATCATAAGGTCCAAATTATTTAATTAAGACTCTTTTATTTTTGGACATTATGAATAGTAACGACGGTAATTATCTTTAATTATCTTGATTAATGAGTAATCAGGTAGTTAAAGATAATAAAATAATATCATAATAATACAAAATGACCACAACATGTGTCTTAAGGCTACTGGTTGTCTCATGGCTGACCATGGGATGCCTTGTGCCAAACTTGGGGGCCCCATGGAATCACTTTTGTGAGAAAGTGACTTTTTATCTTTTTATTTTTAAAGAATGTTAAATGTAACAAAGAATGTATCACCTAAGTAAAATATTTTTAATTTTGTCTATATAAATTATATTTTGGACTATAAATATCCATTTGAAAGATAAAAATATTTTATACATCATAGTATTTTTTTTATAATTTTTATACATTAAATAAATTAAATTATATATGACATCATGATGATGCAGCGATGACCTCATTATTTAACGATTTAAATAAAATGGAAAGATAATGTAAACTCTAAGACCTACACATGTAAAAAACCTATTGGATGGGTGGATTTAGAACCCTTATCAACTTACCCTCGAAACACATCAATGTGGGACCATTAAAATCCGAAACTCATTTGAAAATAAAGTTACATTTTATACCTTTCCAAGAGTGCCCCTCCTCTCCTCTTATAAAAGGCCCCCAACTCTACCTCCTTACCCACACTTACAAAGCCTTTGTCTCGGCCAAAACCTACCCATTTTGTCTCTAAACATCCCTCTATAACTCCTTGAAGCCTCACTTTGGGCAGAAGTCTTCCCAAGGAAGCCTTTGAGCTCAAACCAAAGGGAGTTACCCGATTTTAAGGTAATGTCTTCACTTGTGTTCTTTTGTTTTATTTTGCTTCTCCAACCCCCTAAACTCTTTTTATTAATTTATTTTGTAACAAATCCAGTATCTTAAATATACTAGGATGTTTTTATAAGAATAATTCAAGCTACACTTACACACACCTACATAAAATGGTTAAAGAACATATTGTTTCTGTGGATGGCGAATTTCTGCCTCACGAAATGATGATTGTTCAACACTCATATAACACCTTAAAAGGTGGCCATTAAGATGTAAATATATTTATATATTATATATAATATGTTTATTTTTCTGTATTTTTCTTTTTTGGCATACCTTTATGGTTTCCATTGTGGGTAAACACGATAATTTCATTTTAGGAAGTGCGGACTACCGCCCCCTCAAAGTGATTTGATTCGTTAATTCCATATGTGGGATTTATAAAGGATGTATTTAAAGTTATTATATATGATGTATGTTACATATAAATGATTAATATAATTCTGTAATTAAAATATACATACCTCTCATTTGGTTTTAATTCCATTAATATGACATAGAAATGAAAGTAGCGTTTATGCGTACGTACGGCTTACCGTCTCCATGAACGGTGCATTTCATTTCTTACCTCTAAATGATTATGTAATATTATAAATACATGTATATTCTGGATATATATGATATATATGATATCCAAATCATGAATATAATTCTGGATATAATGAACATTTGACCACATGAACAACATGTAATTGTAAGAAGTCCACTTTTGACTTAAGAACCAAATATCGACAAAACAAACATTATTAACTTAAATGATTACATAATGTTTATAACATGGAAATAAGTGATATAAAAGGAATAATGAATTAGAAAAAGGTTCTTAATAAAGTGTAAATTAACTCAAGTTTATTATTCAGGACGTTAAAGAACGATCGAGTCAAGTCGGACCCGAGGTAAGGGATCATACTCCTCTCTTTCTTTTTAAGTACACTCTTTTATGTCATTCCTTCTAAGCTCATCTTTCTTGTTATTGGGATGTTATTTTATATTACTCTTACTGTAATTTTTATGTTCATATGATTAGAGACCCTATTCTCTCTCATCAATCCATTTTGGAAGTTTTGAGTGGTGCCGTTAGGCTGCCGAATTTTTGTAAGAGATCTAACCTCTCTCTTTCTCTTTAAGTACTCTCCTTTATGTCACTTCTTTTAAGCTCCTCTTTGTTATGATGGGGGATGTTCTTTTATATTACTATTGCTGTACATTTTATTTTAATGTGATGAGATACCCTATTTGATCTCATCAATCCATTTTTGGAAGTTTTAAGTGGCGTCGTTAGGCTGCCGAGTTTTCGTAACGGATTTTTCATCTCACTTTTATTCCCGTGAGATTTATGCTACATTTTCCACAATTTCCTTTGAGTGGTGTATGAACTGACCATTATTTTACTCATTGTGTAATATTCTTTCATTTATGAGTATTTACATCAATGTTGTATTGTCCTTCTTTCACGGGGCGTATGTTTCGAATGATACCCATGTCGGTAAGGGAACCTTTCACCCTCCTCTTTTTAAAAGACTTATTTTGTTGTGTCTTTTAATTCACATAATATTATTTTTGGATATGTTCTTCTATATCCTTATTGATTTAAATTTTATATCCATGTGATGAGATACCCTTTTTATCTCTCATCAACTCTTTTTCTGAATTTTGAAGTGACTCCGTTAGGCTGTCTAATTTTTGCAAGGGAACTTCTTAACCCAATTTCGATTCTTTGGGATAAACTTGTACACCTTGAATATGTAGTTATATGATTATGTGTGAATTTCCTATGATTGTTTTACACTTAATACCCACTTATATTTCGTGTATTCGTTTGTCACACATAGTTATGTAACTGATTTATCCTTAATCCAAGGATACCGTCTTTGTATGGGACTTCGTATCAATATCCTTTCATTGAGGAATATTTTGTTTTATACAAAACTTTCTTTTATACGGTGTATAAACCCCTTTGAATTTTATTTTTATCCAAAAGGAATCTTTTTATACGAAGCGTTTTACTAAACGACAAAAGGGAATGTTTTTGTCGTACGTATGCGGCGACAATGACTTCTCCACCGCCCTGACCATTATTTGAGTTTCGGCTTCCTCTACATGCCATACCTTCTTTTTAAAAGAAAAATAAATACCATGTTTTAATTTTCTTTTAATTTGGTTTTGAAAATGGTTTTCATAATGTATTTATATCAATGTGTTGTATTGATATCTTGTTATTGAAAGGTGTAAATGTTATGTTTCCTTTATGCATGTTTTATGTGATAAGATTATGTTATGGTTCTTCGGCATTGTTATGAAGACGGGTGGTTCCCTGATAAACTAAGGGCGGGTGAGCCCGATATAGCTCTCCAATACATTGGGTAACATGAAGTAGTGAAACGTTAAGGTTTCTCCGAAGAGATTTAGGGAATATACTATGGTGGGTATTCCAAACATAACCAAGAGGGTCACTCCCTACGTAAGAATGTTATGAATGCCTCAAGTTACCTTTATGTCTTATGATTTCTATGATTTATTCATGATTTTATGAGGTATATTAAAGTGCTTATGTTTTATGGGTAAAGTATGATTTCATTCTTATGTATACATGTACTCGTGTTTCCTTTCCATATTTTTTTATTTCTTACTGAGCTTTTTATGCTCATCCGAAGTTTTTGAAATGTTTTTCACAGGTCAAGGGAAGGGTACATGATATGATGATAGTGTCAAGGAAGTGTCAAGAAAGAATCCATGTTTTATTTTAAATATGTTTCCATTGATGGGAAAAATGAATACTATCTTTTATTTAACCACTTTGTTTAAATATGGAATGTAATGAAAGTTTTATGATCTAATTCTATAAAACTCTAAACCTGAAAAGATCATCAATGTGTAATCTTGTAGTAACTCAAGATTAAGTAAGGTTTAAGGCTGGGGTCTTATAGTTGGTATCAGAGGTCGGTTTAGATAACTTTAGAGGTTAGGGTATTCTTTAAGCATAAGTGACATTAACATAATGGTCAAGATTTCAGAAAGATTCCTAGTTTTAGATAAAGTGAATGAGTAAGTATATCTTAGTGTTTATCTTCCTCATTAGTACATGATGGTTTTGTTGATATACTCACACTGACTTTTTTGGTTTTAGTAAATGGCTGGATCTAGCAGGCACCAAAGTAACAGTGGATGTGAAGGAAACTGTGACAGTTTTTTTAGCAAGCAACTGAATGATATGGGAGCTGCAATGAGAACTCTTGTGATTATCCTCAACCAATTATCTGGAGTCATGATTGACCACCTAAACCTTGGTGATTTCTCTAAGGCATCATATATGAGAGAAACAAATCCCTACAGAAGTACAGGTAATAATCATAAAGGTAAGTGTGTTCAAAAACCTATGTGTCAAAGATGTGGAAAGAAACACCTAGGAAAATGTTTCAAAGGGACAGAAATATGATATAGATGTGGAAATGAAGGTCATAAAGCAAGAACCTTCCATGGAAAAAGTAAGCATCCAGTTGACTCGAGGAAAGGGAAATAATTTCTTTCTGAGGGATCAATTGAATGTTTTAAATGTCGTGTGCATGGTCATTATGCAAACACATGTCCTATGAAGAAGTTTCGTGAATGGGATCACCAAGATCGTACAAATGTTATTTTACCAATACATAATGCCATTCCGATTGAGGATGAAGAAACAGAAAATGACCAATCAAAGGTATGGATTATTTTATAACTATTGTTTTCCTATTTTGGAATCTTGGGATATGATTCATGATTTTTTTTGTAGGAAAGAAGTATTTTAGAATAAGTGGGAAAAAAATGGTTAATGGATCATGAAGAATTTTTAATGAGTAAGAAGTCAACATATAAGGGCTTCAATAGTTATGGTGAAATTCTTAAGAGTATTAAGTCTCTTTTGATGATGGGGTTACATTAGAAGACTTTTTATAGTATGTGTAACCCTGATGTTTAATATATGAAAATTTTATTCAAGGAATAGTTATCTGTTCTTTTGTGGACATAGTTATAAAGAACCATTTAGGTTTATATGATCCTTACTTTGGAGTTAATTATGGGTTACTATATTTTATAATGGAAGTGAAAGGATTGAGATAAAATTGAGGTTAAATTTTTTTATGGTTATTTTTGATGATTTTATCTCTTTTTGGGGAATGATTTGAGAATTATATAGTTTTGGAAAAATGACAACACGCAGACCATGTGACAACCCGTCGCGTCGGACAAAGCTGCGGGAATCTAACCCACAACCAAAGTGCAACTGGTATTTATCGCCTACCACTGGACTACGTGAAGTCCCTGGTTAGTTTGACTGATTCTTTTTAGTTAGATGATTTTATGAATTAAGAGTAAGTTGATTTTGGGTTATCTATGGATATTTATTAACCTATCATGGAGGATATGTGATTAGGTTAATTACTTTTCAATACGAGACATTAAGAGGAACTGATGTTGTTTGGAGATAAATGTTACAATTTAACTTGGAAGACTATGTGACTAAATCCTTCAAATATTTGGGTTTCAATCTTATTTTGGTTTAATTTGAAGAATTTTATGGACAAATTGATTATAGAATGTTCCTCGTTGAACTTTGGGTTTTGTTGGACAAATTTTGGAGATTAATAATAGATTTTCTTTTTATAAAGGGTTATCCTTTTCTGGATTATCTGATCTTGTACTAACCTTTTTGGTTTTGGTTTTGGTTAAAGTCTAAAGACATGGGAAGTATATAGTTCTCTTTTGTGGATTAGGTGATTCTCTAGAAGTTGATTATAGTACTCTTAATGTGAAAAAGTCTTCCTAAATACTCATCTTTTGGAGAAAATATGAGTTTGTGTAAGGAATCTAATAAAAGTTGAAAGTCAACATGATAAGTGATTATGTTTCCTTATGAATAAATTCCTCAATAAAAAGTAACTTAAAACAAAAATTTTGTCTATTAACTTTTCCTACTGGGGAATCGAATACCGTTTAACCCATCACAAGTTTGTGATTTTCTTGTGGTTAACTTTCTCCTAAACATGTTTTCTATCACTCTCCATCAGAACAAGACCCTTTGTTTTTTTCCTCCATGTCCATATTTTCATACTTGGAATCCTAGTATGGGTAAACTCGGGTGACCATTGTACTTATATTTCTTTATTTTAAAGTGATTGTTTTACCGACTCTTGTTCCTATGTGGGACTTTCAAGGATGTTTCTAAGACCAATTTTAAAATTACGAGGACGCAATTCCCAAAAGGGGGGAAGGATGTAACACCCCAGGTAAATAAAGAATATGACATCTTTATATTTATCCATATTTGTGAATAAAATATTAATATTACTTTAAAGGGGATGCTATGCTCGATGGCGTACCCAATACGCAACAACGAGTTTCTTGGGAATCTTACGTTGC
This sequence comes from Viscum album, assembly GCA_963277665.1. NCBI lineage: Eukaryota > Viridiplantae > Streptophyta > Magnoliopsida > Santalales > Viscaceae > Viscum > Viscum album. Next base: position 1,124,043,112 of record OY728120.1, read on the forward strand.
ACTCTAATAATAAAATAATATTATTTTAAATGGTAGTTAACGCCTAGTCGTTGTAATGGAGGGAATGAAAAGAACTAACTAAAAAATGATTATATATTTTTGTCAAATATTTTTACTCTTTACAATAAATTTTAGAGGATTAAAAATGCAAATGAATCGAGTTTTTAAGCGTAAACATTCTAATATTCTTTAAAAGGTCGATTAATCGCCTTTTGATGGCGAACCCGTTTTAAATCCACTTTTTGACAATTTTATAAGCTCTATTTTTCAAAATAAACATATTATTTATGATTGGGACATTAAAATTTACCCTGGGTTAATTTTTGGTATTTTTCTGACAATGTTCATTTTTCAATGAATAGTGAAAAATACTGCATTTTACATCAAAACTGCTTTTTCATATAATTTAATTATATGGTTATATTATCTTTTTAATTTGTTTTAAAGTATATTTAGAATATATTTTTACCATGTAATAAAATTATGGTCATTGGGATTAATTTCACTTTTGAATTGGGCATAAGCAAGTGCCAAACTTTACATGAATATTGTTTCAAAAAAACCCGCTATTTGTTTTGACAACCGGAATTATTTTTAAATTAATTATTGCAATTTATGTGTTTGGAATTTGGTAAAATGGATTAAATATTTGGAATCATAAGGTCCAAATTATGTAATTAAGACTCTTTTATTTTTGGACATTATGAATAGTAACGACGGTAATTATCTTTAATTATCTTGATTAATGAGTAATCAGGTAGTTAAAGATAATAAAATAATATCATAATAATACAAAATGACCACAAAATGTGTCCTAAGTATACTGGCTGTCTAATGGTCGACCATGGGATGCCTTGTGCCAAACTTGGGGGCCCCATGGAATCACTTTTGTGAGAAAGTGACTTTTTATCTTTTTATTTTTAAAGATTGTTAAATTTAACAAAGAATGTATCACCTAAGTAAAATATTTTTAATTTTGTCTACATAAATGATATTTTGGACTATAAATATCCATTGGAAATATAACAAGATTTCATACATCATAGTATTTTTTATAATTTTTAGACATTAAATAAATTAAATTATTTATGACATCATGATGATGCAGCGATGACCTCATTATTTAACGATTTAAATAAAATGGAAAGATAATGTAAAATCTAAGACCTACACATGTCCAAAACCTATTGTATGGGTGGATTTCGAACCCTTATGACCTTATCCTCGAAACACATCAATGTGGGACCATTAAAATCCGAAACTCATTTGAAAATAAAGTTACATTTTATACCTCTCCAAGAGTGCCCCTCCTCTCCTCTTATAAAAGGCCCCCACCTCTACCTCCTTACCCACAGTTCCAAAGCCTTTGGCTCATCCAAACCCTGCCCATTTTGTCTATCCACATCCCTCTATAACTCCTTGAAGCCTCATTTTGGTCAGAAGTCTTCCCAAGGAAGCCTTTGTGCTCAAACCAAAGGGAGTTACCCGATTTTAAGGTAATGTCTTCACTTGTGTTCTTTTGTTTTATTTTGCTTCTCCAACCCCCTAAACTCTTTTTATTAATTTATTTTGTAACAAATCCAGTATATTAAATATACTAGGATTTTTTTATAAGAATAATTCTAACTACACTTACACACACCTACATCAAATGGTTAAAGAACATATTGTTTCTGTGGATGGCGAATTTCTCCCTCACGAAACGATGATTGTTCAACACTCATATAACACCTTAAAAGGATTCCATTAAGATGTAACTATATTTATGTATTATATATAATATGTTTATGTTTCTTTATTTTTCTTTTGTGGAATACCTTTATGGTTTCCATTGTGGGTAAACATGATAATTTCATTTTAGGAAGTGCGGACTACCGCCCCCTCAAAGTGATTTGATTCGTTAATTCCATATGTGGGATGTATAAAGGATGGATTTAAAGTTATTATATATGATTTATGTTACATATAAATGATGAATATAATTCTGGAATTAAAATATACATACCTCTCATTTGGTTTTAATTCCATTAATATGACATAGAAATGAAAGTAGCGTTCATGCGTACGTACGGCTTACCGTCTCCATGAACGGTGCATTTCATTTCTTACCTCTAAATGATTATGTAATATTATCAATACATGTATATTCTGGATATATATGATATATATGATATCCAAATCATGAATATAATTCTGTATATAATGAACATTTGACCACACGAACAACATGTAATTGTAAGAAGTCCACTTTTGACTTAAGAACCAAATATCAACAAAACAAACATTATTAACTTAAATGATTACATAATGTTTATAACATGGAAATAAGTGATATAAAAGGAATAATTAACTATAAAAAGGTTCTTAATAAAGTGGAAATTAACTCAAGTTTATTATTCAGGACGTTAAAGAATGATCGAGTCAATTTGGACCCGAGGTAAGGGATCCTACTCCTCTCTTTCTTTTTAAGTACACTCTTTTATGTCATTCCTTATAAGCTCATATTTCTTGTTATTGGGTTGTTCTTTTATATTACTCTTAATGTAATTTTTATGTTCATATGATTAGATACCCTATTCTCTCTCCTCAATCCATTTTGGAAGTTTTGAGTGGCGCCGTTAGGCTGCTGAATTTTCGTAAGAGATCTAACCTCTCTCTTTCTCTTTAAGTACTCTCCTTTATGTCACTTCTTTTAAGCTCCTCTTTATTATGATGGGTGATATTCTTTTATATTACTCTTAATGTAAATTTTATTGTAATGTGATTAGATACCCTATTTGATCTCATCAATCTATTTTTGGAAGTTTTAAGTAGCGTCGTTAGGCTACCGAGTTTTCGTAAGGGATTTTTCATCTCACTTTTATTCCTGTGAGATTTATGCTACATTTTCCGCAATTTCCTTTGAGTGGTGTATGTACTGACCATTATTTTACTCATTTTGTAATATTATTTCATTTATGAGTATTTACATCAATGTTGTATTGTCCTTCTTTCACGGGGCGTATGTTTCGAAAGATACCCATGTCGGTAAGGGAACCTTTCACCCTCCTCTTTTTAAAAGACTTATTTTGTTATGTCTTTTAATTCACATAATATTATTTTGGGATATGTTCTTATATATCCTTATTGATGTAAATTTTATGTCCAAGTGATGAGATACCCTTTTTATCTCTCATCAACTCTTTTTCTGAATTTTTAAGTGACGTCGTTAGGCTGTCTAATTTTTGCAAGGGAACTTCTTAACCCAATTTCGATTCTTTGGGATAAACTTGTACACCTTGAATATGTCGTTATATGATTATGTGTGAATGACCTCTGATTGTTTTACACTTAATAACCACTTATATTTCGTGTATTCATTTTTCACACATAGTTATGTAACTAATTTATCCTTAATCCAAGGATACCGTCTTTGTATGGGACTTTGTCTCAATCTCCTTTCATTGAGGCATATTTTTTTTATACACAACTTTCTTTTATACGGTGTATAAACCCCTTTAACTTTTACGTTTATCCAAAAGGAATCTTTTTATACGAAGCGTTTTACTAAATGACAAAAGGGAATGTTTTTGCCGTACGTATGCGGCGACAACGACTTCTCTGCCGCCGTGACCATTATTTGAGTTTCGGCTTCCTCTACAAGCCATACCTTCTTTTTAAAAGAAAAATAAATACCATGTTTTATTTTTATTTTAATTTGGTATTGAAAATGGTTTTCTTAATGTATTTATATCAATGTGTTGTATTGATATCTTGTTATTGAAAGGTGAAAATGTTATGTTTCCTTTATACATGTTTTATGTGATAAGATTATGTTATGGTTCTTGGGAATTGTTATGAAGACGGGTGGTTCCATGATAATCTAAGGGCGAGTGAGCCTGATATAGCTCTCCAATGCATTGGGTAACTCGAAGGAGTGAAACGTTAAGGTTTCTCCGAAGAGATTTAGGGAATATACTGTGGTGGGTATTCCAAACGTAACCAAGAGGGTTACTCCCTACGTAAGAATGTTATGAATGCCTCAAGTTACCTTTATGTCTTATGATTTCTATAATTTACTCATAATTTTATAAGTTATGTTAATGTTCTTATTTTTTATGGGTAAAGTATGATTTCATTCTTATGTATACATGTACTCATGTTTCCTTTCCATATTTTTATATCCCTTACTAAACTTTTTATGCTCATCCCAAGTTTTTGAAATGTTTTTCATAGGTCAAGGGAAGGGTACATAATATGATGATAGTGTCAAGGAAGTGTCAAGAAAGAATCCATGTTTTATTTTAAATATGTTTCCATTGATGGGAAAAATGAATACTATATTTTATGTAACCACTTTGTTTAAATGTGGAATGTAATGAAAGTTTTATGATCTAATTCTCTAAAACTCTAAACCTGAAAAGATCCTCAATGTGTAATCTTGTAGTAACTCAAGATTAAGTAAGTTTTAAGGCTGGGATCTTATAATATGTCCCAAGAAAACTACATGATGTTTATATGCATACTAATAAGTTTTTGTAAAATGGGTTTTATTGGGTTTTATGTTATCACTTGAATAACAGTTTCTTTCTTTATATCCTTTATTGAGATTTTTGTGCTCATCCCGAGTTTTTAAATGTTTTTCATAGGTTAGAATGATTTTTAAGAGAAAGAAGGAAGATAATTTAAATTTCATGAAGTTTTTCAAAGAAATTATATTTTATTTTAAAAGTTTTATATTTTGGAAAAAAGGATATTGTTTTAGTAGTATCCACATGTACGATTATGGGATGTTATGTATGTTTTATGTCCTAATTTTCTAAAACTATAAAACTGAAAATATCCTCAATATGTAAGAATGTATGTTCTTGTCTACAACTAAAGAATATGTAATGTTTTAAGGCTGGGTCCTTATAGTTGGTATAAAAGGATGGTTTAGATAACTTTATGGGTTATGATGATTTTAATATAATACCATAAATTATTTTTACTTTATGTTTTATTTAAAATGATATATATTTTAAAGATAACCATGTTGATTAATCTAATATATGTCTATTTAGAATGGATTTCTATAGAAAAAATAGGGAAGTTGAAGTAGGAAGGCACCAAGAGGTTGATATCGATCTGAATCTGCAACCTGGAATGGTGGGAATCAAAACCGAGTAGTTTGTGACAATAATAGATCAATTGAATCGGGTGATAAATGGTGGTGGTATCCATGCTAGAGAGTAACCTAACCTACAAATAATAAACATGTCTTTTGAGGAGAATTTTATGAGGCAATTTCCTCCAACATTCAGTGGAACCACAGATCCAGTGATAGATGAAAGATGGATCAATGCTCTATAAAATATATTTTATGTCATGGGATGTTCAGAATTTCAAAAGGTAATACTATCCATTTATTGTTTTGAAGTTTAATCTGATCAATGGTGGTCTCTGGTTAATAATATGAGAGAAATATGTGATCTTGATAGTCTGGAATGGGAAGATTTTAAGAGTATTTTCTGGAAAAATATTTTCCTAAAATTTTTCGACTCAGAATGGAGAAACATTTCTTAAAACTAAAGTAGAAAGATGATGATTCTATGGAAATATATGAAGATAATTTTATAAGACTGGTTAGGTACGTATTGGATTTTACTTGGGATTTTGATAGTAAAATTAATAGATTTTACTCTAGTTTGAAACCATTTTTACAAAGAGATTTGGATTTAAAAGAGTTTAAAAGTTATGAGAAACATGTTTGTTGTGCTGAAAAGGTTAATATGGAGTTTGCTGACACGTATGTGCCTCTTGATGACAAGAATAAGAAGTGGTTAGGTTGGTAGGCATTGTGGAATAATTCATTAAAGAAACTTGGAGGTAAGAAAATCAATTTCCCTTCTTGTGAAAAGTGTGGTAAATAGTATCTTGGTGAATGTCTTGTAAATTTTGAGAAATTCTACCAATGTGTAAAGTTTGGACACATGTATCATGAGTGAAAGGAAAATGAAATGAAAATTAATGATAATTCAATGGTTAGATGCTTTAACTGTAAGGAATTGGGTCATTTTGTTAATGTGTGTCTGAAGCTAGTCTCTCAGGCAAAAAATCAGCAAGATTGGAAGAAGAGGGGTGTGGAGAAATCCTTTTCAACCAATTAATCATATGTTGAGCCATTAAATGAGGTGTTATTAGGTACATTTCTTATTTTTAAATATTTTTCAAATGTGTTGTTTGATTGGGGTCTACACATTCCTTCATTTCTACGAAAAATTCTACAAAATTTGGAATTCCACCCCATAAAGTTAAACCAAAACTCATGGTAAAAACACCTGGAGGAAATATTGTGGAAAAAATAAATTATAAGAATCTACCTATCTTTTTCTGTGGAAATAGTTTACCTGAAGACCTTTTTGTATTGCCTCTATTAGAGTTTGATGTTATTCTAGGTATGGACTGGCTTTCTTTTTATCATGTTAAGATAGATTGCAGAGTAAAAGAAGTTTTTTTTAGAAAAAGTTTCATTTTGTGTACAATAAAGAACCCATACCATTGATAACATATTAAGAAGCTATGAAAGTGATAAAAAAATAAAAATTGAAATTTATCTTGCCCATATTTTTGAAGATAAGGGATCTATCCAGATTAATGATGTTCCAGTAGTAAATGAATACTTGGATGTTTTTTCTGAATATTTTTCTGGTATTATTCCTGATCAAGAGGTTGAGTTTAATATTGAATTAGTTTCTAAATATAACACAATTTCTAAACCCCCTTATCGAATGGATCAAATGGAACTTCTAGAATTAAAAAAGCAGTTGCAGGAATTATTAGATAAAGGCTTATTTCGACCCAGAACTTCACCGTGGGGTGATCCTATCTTGTTTGTTAAAAAGAAATATGGTTCAATGAGACTTTTCATTGATTATAGAGCCTTTAATAACATCATTATTAAAAACAAGTATCATTTTCCTCATATCGATGATTTGTTTGATCAGCTCCAGGGAGAATAGTATTTTTCAAAGATTGACTTGAGGTCGGGGTACCATCAGTTTAAAGTAAAGGATGCAGACATCCCGAAGACTGTGTTTCATACTAGATATAGTCATTATGGATTTGTAGTTATGCTATTTGGGTTAACTAATTCACATTTTGTATTCATGGATCTTATGAATAGAATATTTCATGAGTTCTTGGATAAGTTTGTGGTTGTGTTTATTGATGACATTATGGTATATTCTAAAAGTAAAGAGGAGTATGAAAAACATCTAAGGGTTATTTTTGAAAAACCTCAAATAAAAGAAACTATATGGAAAATTCAGAAAGTGTGAATTTTTTATGCAACAAATTTCTTTCCTTGGTCACATTGTTTCTAAAGATGGCATAACTATTAATCCTGCTAAATCAAAAGTTGTTGAAGAATGGCCATGACCCACAAATATAACCAAGATTTTCAATTTTATTGGTTTTGAGGGATATTTCTGGAAGTTTATTGAAAACTTTGAATGGTTATCTAGCCCACTGACTAAGTTAACTCAAAAAGGATTTAAATTCATCTAGACAAAATAATGTGATGATTATTTTTAGGAATTGAAAAGAATATTGGTGAATGCTTCAGTTATGACCCTAAGTTCTAGAAGTGGTGAATTTTTAATCAATATTTATGCTTATTTGAAGGTACTTGGTTGTGTTCTGATGCAGAATGATCAAGTAATTGTGTATTCCTCATATCAGTTGAAACCTAATGAGTTAAATTACCCTACACATTATTTGTAATTAACTGCTGTTGTTTTTGCATTAAAATTTTGGAGGCATCATCTATATGGAGTAAAATATGAAATATATATTGACCATAAAAGGTTTAAGTATATATTTACTTAGAATTAATTAAACATGATACAAATAAGATGGATGGAACTAATCAAGTATTATGATTTCATGATTCCTTACCATCCTGGAAAAGAAAACATATTGGTCGGTGCATTGAGTTGGAAAAGTAATACAACATTAACCATGATATGCTTAGAACGTGGCCCTTTGGTGAATTATTTGATAAAATTTATCTTGTAAGTTTTAGATGTAGGAAATTCCTCTGTTTTGTTTCAGGTTTCAGTGTGGTCATCTCTATGATAGAATTAAGAAAGCACAGAAAGAAGATGGAGAGTTGCATAAAAATGTAGAATTGGTTAAAATGGGTAAGTTGCCAGTATTTAACATTGATAAGGATTGTGTTTTGAGGTTTGGGAAGAGATTATGTGTTACTTGTGATTCTAAGTTGAAGAAATAATTATTATGTAAAGGTCACAGTTCTCTATTTTCAGTTCATCCTAGAAGCAAAAAGATATACAGATATTTTTAGGATTATTACTGGTGGGATGGAATGAAAAGAGATATTACTAATTTTACTGTGAAATATTTGAAATTTCAACAAGTTAAGGAATAGTGGAAGTTACCGAAGGGGGTGCTTCAACCCTTACCAGTTCCAAAGTGGAAATGGAAAAATATATCCATGGACTTTGTTGTGGGACTACCAAAGACATCTTGAGGTAACAATGCAATCTGGGTTATTGTTGATCATCTGACTAAATCTTCACATTTCCTTCCTATTCGATATACTATATCTTTGGATCATCTTTCTCTACTATACCTCAAATATATTTTCATGTTACATGGAGTTCCTATTTAATTGTATCTGACCGTGATCTCAGGTTCACTTCTAACTTTTGGAAAGGCCTTTAGAAGTTATTGGGCACATAATTAAACTTCAACACTGCTTTTTATCCTCAATCTGATGGACATATTAAGAGAACTGTTCATAAATTTGAGGGTATGATTCGATAATGTTCATTGGACTACTAGGGAAGTTGGGATCAGTATCTTTCTTTAATTGATTTTTCTTATAATAACATTTTTCATTCCAGTATATAGATGGAACCTTTTGAGGCATGTTATGGAAAGCGGTGTCGAACTAAAGCATTTTGGGATGAAGTTGGGGAATGGAAGTTGATGGGACCAAAAATAAAAGAGGAAGTGGTATAAAAAGTTCATATGATTCTACAACAGATAAGGATAGCCCAGAGAAGGTAGAAAATTTATGCAGATAACATGAGGAAATACATTTCATTTGAGGTAGGTAATAATGTTTTCCTTAAAATATCTCCTTGGAAAAGTGTTATGCGTTTTGGTAAAAATGAAATCTAAGTACGCAGTTCGTTGGTCCTCATGAAATCTTGGAGAAATTTAGACCAGTCGCCTACCAAATAGTTTTTTCTCTGAGTTTATATCAGGTATGAAATGTTTTTCATGTTTTGTTGTTGACAAAGTATGTGTTAGATTCATCAAATATTTTTGAGCCCAGAAGTAGTTCAGCTGGAAGAGAACCTTTCTTATGAAGACAGACCTATTTAGATTCTTGATAATAGAGAGAAAGTATTGCAGAATAATGTAATCCACCAGGTAAAGGTTTTGTGGAGAAACCATATGGTTGAATAATCAACATGGGAATCAGAAAATATTATGAGGGAAAGGTACTCTCACTTGTTTAATAAGTAAATAAAATTGTAAGGACACAATTTTCAGAAGGTGGAGAGAAAGTAACACCCCAAGGTTTTAAAAATAAATTTAATTTAATGCATGAAACACTGAGTCTCTATATAATGACACTTTTTTTAAGTAGATAGTTATAAACTAGTCATTAAACCTAATTTTGTCTCTCCTGTGTTTTGAATTTCAAAAAACAGACATACATGGTTGTGATTAGTAAGTTATTTGTAGTCTGATAGGACCAACTTCATTTTTGGTGAATAGTAACATACCCTTATGAATAGAAATATGATCCTTATGAATAATAAATCGACTAAATGTATAGTAACCTAACCCATGAATGTATAATAAAAAGTCATCTTATAAGTGATAATATGATCCTTATATAAGTGTTGGTATTTTTGTAAGTCATAAATATTTAATTATAATTTTATGATTAATTCAATAATTTAAATGAAAATTTATTTTCATAAAATGTAATCATAAATTTTATTTTATTGTATTACGGTTATAAGATAATTTTCTGGGACCTTGATTAATTTTTCAAGGTGTTATAAAATGAGTTATGGTTTTAAAATTATTATTTTTCGAATAAATTATTATTTTAATTAAAAATTAAATTTATCATATTTATAAAATTATTTTGATAAAATGGGGTTCATTTTTGAATTCTACATGTCAAAAAATGGTTATGGTGATTTTTTGGGATTTTTCTAAAATACTTGAATTTTTGTGAATAGTGAAATTCGATAATTTAATAAATGTGAAAAATAAATGAATTTCTGCATCATGCTTGAGTCATGGATTATGTAAATGGAAATTATCTCAAACTAACATGCACTTATTACTATATTTACTCATGGAATCATCACTATTTCTTGTCTTGTGGAAAAATAATAAAATAATTAATAAAACAGTGGAAAACCCATCCTCTCCTCCACTATAAATACCACCCTCACCCCCCCCCCCCTATTCCTCTAACACATCTTAAGCTTTGTAAATTGTCTAAATTCTACCCAATCTTCTTCCCAAGGCTCTTCCCCACGTACATGACCCACTAGACTCGCCAAAAGGTCAATACCAAAGGCCTTAAGAAGGATCTCAAGGAGAAGAGATCAAGAGGAGGTTTAAACACATTTGAAGTAAGACGAACCCAAGGTAAGGTAATTCTTAACCCAATTTTCATTATTTGGGTTAACCTTATACTTTATTCATTATTTGGTATTTAAGATTAATTTTGTGGTGAATTTCTTGTTTATATTATGTTGTATTATGTGTATTTATAGTGTATACACATATCCTTTACATTCTATTAATTCTCAACCCAATTATATTTGTAAGGGACTGTCCTTTTAAAAAAATTAAAAGTATATTTAATTAAATTCAAAAAGATTGTTTTATATATATATATATAATGGGTTATTTTTCCTGATTTCATGATGCTTTATTACTATGATATGTTCCTTGGACATAGTTATGTTGGGTTGAGCCCATTATAGCTCAAGATATGTTGGATTGAGCCCATTTTAGCTCAAGATATGTTGGGTTGGGCCCATTATAGCTTAAGATATGTTGGGTTGAGCCCATTATAGCTCAATATATGATAGGTGAGCCCCATTATAGCTCTCCAATGCATTGGGTACTCCAGATATGAAAGTTGACCGAATGGTTATTCCATGTGTAAGGGTGATTGTAAGAGTGATGTGGTAAATATGTCACAAGGTAACTACATGATGTTTCTATGCATGCTAATGAGTTTTTGTAAAATGGGTTTTATTGGTTTTTATGTTATCACTTGAATAACAATTTCTTTCTTTATATCCCTTACTAATCTTTTTGTACTCATCCCATGTTTTTAAATGTTTTTCATAGGTTATAAGGATATGTAAGAGAAATAAGGAAGAAAATTTAAATGTCATGAAGATTTTTCAAAGAAATTATGTTTTATTTGAAAAGTTTTATATTTTAGAAAAAAAAATGATACTGTTTTAGTAGTATCCACATGTATGATTATGGGATGTTATGTATTTTTTATGTCCTAATTTTCTAAAACTCTAAACATAAAAAGATCCCCAAAGTTTAAGAATGTATGTTCTTATCTAAAACTAAAGAATATGTAATGTTTTAAAGCTAGTTCCTTCTATTATAATTGATATTATTAGGACCTGCTAATATGTTCATGTATCCCTTGTGAAAAAGAGGATACAAAAAAATTTTGGTTATAAAATTTCCCATAATAAAGCATGGATAGTGAAAGAGAAGGAAATTTTCAAGATCTATGGTGATTGGGGTGACTCGTGTCAGGTGTTTTCATAATTGTTATCCACACTGAGACACAGTGAACAAGTTGTCTTCCATCTCGATATGAATGAACATGTGTCTCAAGATAGCTGACTTGATCCATATCATGTCAAAAAAAATTGGTTTTTATGGGCATTCCTTCCATGTATTTCCGCATTTCGTTTCTAAAAACAGTTCCTAAAAATTAACGGTACATTTCTATACATAAAATACACGGGTGTATTGTTGATTATAGAAATCCAAGATGAAAACCATTCACCTCTAGCGCTTGCATTTTCCATTGTGGAGAAGGAAAATTATGAATCATGGGGTTTATTTTTATCATGTATCAGTAACCATTTCACCCACATTCAGGGTGTCTATTTTATATATGATCATCATAGAGAAATGAAAGAGGAAATCTATGTAGATCATGTTTCATGGAGACCCTCAAATGCATGTTATTGGTACTACATCATACACATTTCTAGCAACCTGAAAAAAACATTATATGATGAACCTATGAAGAAGGAAATCATGAGGATTTTTATACAATATCTTTCTTATTTTTTACTATTTAAACATAATGATAAAATTAATTTATGTAAAATATGATCACTTTCGTATAGAATATGAGCTATATCAATGAATTTTTAAATAATGATTAGAAGAAATCTATAGGGCTAATTAGGGAATGCATAATTATTTGATGTAGATTCAAAAAGAAAAATGGACATTGGCATATGATGGGGGGAAGAGGTATGGACACATGGCCACAAAAATTGTGGAGTGAATCAATTAAATCTTCAAGGGGCTTCACAAGTTACCAATAACTGGCCTAGTTCATGAGACATTTTATCATTGTATCAAGTACTTCGTTGAAATAGAAAAACAAATTGCAAATGGGATTCAGTATGGACTAAGGTATGGATGAAACTTTCAATGAGATATTACAAATAACATTAAAGAAGATTATTCTTATTGATCGTGCCTTTTCTACTAAGAAAACTCTCAATTTTAAGTGTAAGAGTGTCCGGAACCCATCATAGGTAGTAGTGGTTGAGTCCTAGTGGTGTTACTATAAATGAGGCATTTTCAATGTGGAAACATCCAGGCATTACGGTTTCCATACACACACATCATTCTAGCATGCACAACTGCGAATTGGGGCTTTAACAACATTAGTAAAGGGTTTTATCAGTGCTTAAAACGTGCTAATATTGAAATTGATGTTAAAAACTGGCCTTTAACAACACTAAAAATGTTATGTTAATGGAACCCTTTGTCAGTGCTTTTTTAGCACTGTTAAAGGGTGCCTTTAATTGAACTTTTTTAGCGGTGTTAAAGGGTTCCTTTAATAGCACTTTTTTAGTGCTGTTAAAGGGTGTCTTTTAACAGTGTTAAAAAAAGTGTTGTTAAAAAATATATAAAAAAATTAATTTTTCACGCCCCCCCCCCCCCCCCAACCCCTTTTCTCAGCGCTTACAACCACCTTTCTCAGCACTTTCCACTACCCATCTTTCATCATGCACCCCACATCCATTTCTCAACACTATAAGGAAATACCAAATAATTGTGTGTGCCTGGATTCGGTCCCAAGATCTCCCTTATGCGAATGAATTCTCTTTACCACTATGCCATGTGTATTTTTTTGTATATTTAATGAATTTTCTATTTATTTGTATATATTTTTAAATGTGTGATATATATATACACAATTATATTTATTTAAATATATTATATACTGATATTCATTTATATATATTTGAATATATAAATATGTGTGTGTGTGTGTGTTTATTAATACACATAAATATGTATATATAAAATTTATATATACATATGAATGCATTTTAATAAGATAAATAAAATGGATAATTTTTTACTTTAAATAAAATGAATAATAAATATTTATTTTATATATTTAAAAATACATTTTTAGGTAAATATGTTGCTATATGAATTTATACAAGTGATTTATTATAAGTAAATATAAAAAAATGTGCATATATTTAATTATAAATAAAACTGAATTATAAAAAATAATAAAATTTCAAAACCATATTATCAATATGAATGTAGGCCCTAGAAATAAATTCATTCCCCACTGAAAAACGGGCAAAAAGACCCCCCTTAAATGAGGCTGAAATTACATCAAATGTTAAAAAATTGGGGCACCCCAATTAAAAACTTAGTTTTGGAGGCCTTATAGGCATTTGGGCCTCAAAAAATGTGACAAAGGTTTACTTATGTCACTAAGGGTGTATATCTCATCACAAGATTCGATTTGATATGTGTTAGTGCCCAAACAGACACCCGGATCGAAATTTATGGTCATTTGAAGTTCGAGTTACGTTTTCAACTTATTTTAGATCTTTTAATAATTTTTTGACTTTTTTATCTTCCAATTGATATTAAATGACTATTCCTTGATAATAATTATAAATTTATTGATTAAAAATATTTTTTAAATTATTTTATAAGCCAATTTCACTAAATATATTTTATATTAAGTGTAAATGACTATTTACCTTATCTAAAACATATTTTAAAAATATATATTATATTTATATCAATAAAAATATATTTATATATTAATATATTATTTTTAATGAAATATAATTTTTTTAAGTATACCCTATGTCAACGCTTTTTTACAAGCACTGACAAAGGGGGTCTTTAACAGCGCTTTTAGCTAGCACTATTAAAGCCCTAATGCTGGATAAACACAGTTTTGTACTAGTGATGTACCACTGTGAACATATCATAGAAAGAATATATTGATCTAGTGTACTGGATAGACACCATTTCTAACTTATATGTTTCACCATGGATGCTTATTGGGGATTTTCGACATTTTCCAATTCCCGAATACCAGTTTATATGGATACTTGACATCAACAAGTTGCAGCAACGAGGGGGTCGAAGTCTGGTAGGATGCTGAATGAGTTGGACTGGCCTTAAGAATAAAGGAAACATTTGAGATGCCACATATGTCATTGGGAATGACATGATAGGAAATGATGCCCTAACATTACTGGGTCAAGTTCACACTCTCATCTACAATGATATATTTCCTCCAATGTGAACTTTTTTATTTTATAAATTACAAGGTGTTAATATAAAATCGTTCAATTTTTTGAATTTTGTGGCATTTTTTAATACTTTTACTATCAAATAATAAATAGTTGATAAATTATAAAATCATTTACATAAATCATACACAAGATAAACATTCCTAAATGTTACATCATTTCAATAAATAAAACTTTCTTCTACATAATTCCCTTCCCTTTACAAAGCTTTTTCACATGATAAAACCATTTTATAAATCATCCTTTGTTTTTTATAATAATTCTTTCATATTCATGTTACAAGTAATGTGACAAGTATATGTTAGATGACATGAAATCATAATCAAACTATCCATAGATACACCATAAAGAAAACATGTGATAAAATCGATAAACTAGTTTGAAAACAACATCAAAACTAAACTACATTAAAACAAACCAACTTCATGTAAATAGTTAAACCTCTCGCTCACACCCTGGTTAACCCATGTGTTACTCCATGAAAATACATCACAAGAAAGTGCCCATATTAATCAATCCATGACATAAGCTATTTCATAAATCTAACATGCCCAATTTAACAAAACACTCTTTCTAAGGTAAACCCATATCTAAAACCACTTTAGAATTATTCTTTGAGAAACAGGAAGATATTCCATTTCCTTTTAGTAAGAAAAAATCATAAAATAATGGGAATAGGCATGTTATATTTTACATTATACAAATCATAACATTATACTAACCATAATGTTATATTTATATTTTACACTTACTTAAGATATATTTTAGTTTTTTACATAGAGATGGAAGATACTACTCTACTCACTGAGCAGTATAGGCATGTTTCATGAGACGTGCTAGCAGGCTGTGAGGTTCGTTGGATCAGAGTGCATAGAGCCTATCATTATCATCACATTACACCTCCAACCATCATTATACCATACCTATGCCGTATTGGATTCTATGTAATTGTTTTATCTGATTTTAAATTTCTTGATCATCACCACCTTGATCCCTCATCAAGAGATGAAGACTTGAGACACACACATTCCACTTGCTCGAGGGAGAGATAACCATCACCCCTGAGGATGTGGAAGTTCTAAAAAGTCTTCCCATCTAGAGGGATGCAGTTATAGGAACCACCTATGGAGAATGGATTGAGCTTGTACACTGATTGATAGGTCTCAAAATTGTGGGGGGTGATGATGCTATAAATGGCGGTTTGATATCTATGAGATGGCTTGAGATGCACTTTACACAGGTACCTGATGACGCTGATAAGAAGATTGTAATGTGTTATGCCTGTGAATATATATCTTGCAACTCATTAGAGGGACACTATGCACCGATCACTCTAGTATGCATGTGCACATGATGTATATGGTGATACTAGAGGATTTTAATCATACTGAGAGATATATCTATGTGAAATTTAATTTCACCATTTTGTTTGTTAATTAAAATTTCATTTTATTTAATATGCCATTTTTGTTGAGAATTTTTTTCACAGTTGTAACTTCTAAATTGCTTATCTGATCTCCACTGTCCACACATCCATAACAATTTATTCCTCCTCCCTAATAGGCGGCCTCTTTCATTTATGTTTTGCGGCATCAATTAGGACTGGAGGGGAGATAACTCTGGGTATGGGGGGACTCAGATTCACCAAGAAAGAGGGATTCATAAGGGTGTCAAGTTTTGCGCAAGTCTTATGTTCTGGATGTGCATGGCTTCAGCTTCAAGGGATCAGATATGCTGAGAGGGAGTTGTGTGGGTTCCAGACTTTGATGATCCCCATCACTAGGAGGACTTGTTTTGGGGTGGTTTGGATTTGCTGGGAGAGGAAGAGTGCAACGGCATTTGGGGTTTCTAGTGAGAGATCCCTACTTTGGTGACTTGATTCGACCATGAGGGAGATCGGAGGAAGAAGACCCTTGATTCAAGATTTTATTATGGTTTGTGGATTGTGAATGTAGAGGATTTTGAACTCAGATAGCATCGTGATCTTGAGGGTTGGATAGTGGCGACTCAACTATAATGATCAACATCAAACCTTGGAGGCGCTGCAGTGATGAGTAAGGTGAGACTGATTCCTGGTAAGGGGGTCTTGGTCCGTTCTTTATCTGTTTTTGAAGTTCTTGAGTCTTTTATCTGCTTTGATTTTGATGTTTGTTTCATGCGTCGAGTTTGTGTTGTTTTTATTTTGCATCTCTTGTATCTCATTCCCATTTCATATTAAAAGAACCCATGGTGAATCTACCTCGTGAACATAGGCCAATTGGACGAAGCACGTTACATCATTGTGTCCTTTTTACTACTTTCTACCTTTTATTCTTGGACCTGTAAAGTTTTGAACACCATTGAATTAATTTTGGTTTGAATTTATTTGATAATGAAGTTTTTTGAGCAGTGGGATTTGTATTTTCTTACTGTGATTACTTTTTTGGCAAGTTGGACTTGTTCTTTATATGTCATGGAATCTGGTTTTAGGTTCTAGAAATGACATATATGAATCTGGAATTTTATTCTCAGGGTTGTTTCCGGTTATTTGAATCAGCATGTGCAGAATTATGTTTCTATTTTATGAGAATAAATTACAGCTTGAATTAATATGTATTAGACATGGACATGTGTGACTTTTGTTCATCATTGAAAAACATTTATTTGTTCCTTTATTATTTTAATTATATACAAATTAGTTTATGTTTATTGGATTATTTTTTATAAGACCAGAATAATAAAAATTAGTTTTAGATTTCATGATTTTGAGTTTGCGAACCAGTTTTATACCCAATTAATCCCGGATAGTCGAATGGGGAATGCCTTGCACAACGCAGCCCTCCAACAAGTGGTATCAGAGCCAGATTGGGCATAATTTTTTGTCTTCAAAATTCATAATCGAATTATTCTTTGATTTAAATTATTTTTTAGTGGATTTTTTACTCAGCAACATGCTTTGTTTGTTTTTGTTCAGCTAAGTCGCTTACTCTCTTTGGATTTAATTTTTCAATATGTTTGATTGTTTTTTTCCTTGTTGTATCACTATTTTGTATGACCTAGTAGAGACCTTAGGCAGCTTGGAGTTTTCTGGTTTGTGTATTAGGTTCTGGGGTAGGAGGGGTTTGTGTGAGGTTATCCTGGGTGAGATTTTCTTGGTTAAGAGTGAGGTGTGTGGCAAAGTCTGTCTTTTTGTTTGGTTTCCTAATTATGCCTTTTGCCTTAGGAGAGTGAGATGGTAATTAGCTCAGGATTCTTCCTCTATTTTGTGTCTTGGTTTTGGGCTGGTGTCTCTAGGTGTTGACCTGTTGCAAGTGGTGATTGGGAATGGGTAGTGTTTAGAGTGGTAGTGTCATGTGAATAGGTTCGGTGACGATCAAGATTCATGGCATTTCCGTCGGGATATCTTTAGCGATGTTAGGTGGTTCTTGGATATCGTTAGGAAGCTAGTCTAGGATGTGATTTCTTAGTCGGTAGTTGGCTGCCCTTGGATCGTTCATGTTCTCATGGGTTTAGAGATTGTCCTTAGGATGCATGGGGTTGCATGGTATTTGTAGTGGTACCCAATTGTTGAGTAAATTCTTCTGTTGGCTAACTTATAGGTAGTGTCTTCCATTTTAATGGAGAGTTTTTTGAGTTATTGATGTGTTCAGGTGGTGACCGGTTTTGATTTTTCTATGCTTTATTTCTTAGTGTTTATTTTATTGATGTTATTTATATGATTGCACTAGCTTTATGAGTGGTATTATTTATGAATTCTATGAGATTTTTGTAATGCCATGGTTTTAGAGGATGGGTACTATTATGTTCTTCCTTGTATTGAAAGTACTGGTCATCATTCCAAGACTTCCTCGATGGCATGATCTCAGAGGCCGACTCAAGTAAGTGCAGGTTTATGTTCTGTTTATGTTTATAATTGTTTAAATTCTGACCATTTTAGCAGCTTTAAAATATCATTAATTTGAGCTGCGTGGGTTGCGTTGATGTAACATCCCAGGTAAATAAAGAATATGACATTATCATATTTATTAATATTTTTGAATAAAATGTTAATATTACTTTAAAGTTAATGTTATGTTTGATGGCGTACCCAATACGCAACAACGAGTTTCTTTGAAATCTTAAGTTGCACACTAATATTATAATAATATTATTTTAAATGGTAGTAAACACCTAACCGTTGTAATGGCGGGAATGAATAGAACTAACTAAAAATGATTATATATGTTTGTTAAATATTTTAACAATTACCCAATAAATTATAGAGACTTAAAATGAGAATGAATCCAATTTTAAGCATAAATATTCTAATGTTCTTTAAAAGGTCGATTAACCGTCTTTTGATGGCGAACCCTTTTTAAAAATACTTTTTGTAAATTTTATATTTTATATTTTACAAAATAAAATCCTTATTTAGAATCGGGACATCAAAATTTACTTTGTGTAAATTCTTGTTATTTTTCCGATAAAGTTCATTTTTTAATGAATAGTGAAAATGTTGTATTTTAATTCAAAACCTCTTTTTAATATAATTTATTTGTATGATTATATTATCTTTTTAATTTGGTTTAAAGTTTAGTTGAAATATATTTTTAGCATTTAATCCAATGGTGGTCATTGGAACTAATTTCACTTTGAAATTGGACATAAACAAGTGTCAATCTTTTGATAGATATTATTTCATAAAAACACACTACTTGTTTTGAAAGCGGAAATTAATTATAAAATTAATTAATGTAACTTATATGTTTTTAATTTGGTAAAATGGACATCATTTTTTAATTTGTAATATCAAATTTACTTTGGATAAATTTTTGGTATTTTTCTGACAAATGTTCATTTTTAATGAATAGTGAAAAATACTGCATTTTACTTCAAAACTGTTTTTTTATCTAATTTAATTATATAGTTAGATGGTACTTTTAATTGGTTTTAAAGTTTAATTGAATTATTTTTTTATCAATTAATACAACTTTGTTCATTGTAAGTAATTTCACTTTTCAATTGGATGTAAAAACAAGTCAATCTTTTGATAAATTTTTACTTCTTAAAAACCCGTATTTGGTTGTGACAACAGAAATTATTTTTAAATTAATTAATCCAATTTTTGTGTTTGTAATTTGGTAAAATGGATTACATATTTGGAATCAGAAGTTCCAAATTATGTAATTAAGACTTTTTTGTTTTTGGACATTATGAATAGTAACGACGGTAATTATCTTTAATTGTCGTGATTAATTAGTAATTGGGTAGTTAAGGGTAATAAAATAATATCATAATAATATAAAATGACCCCAACATGTGTCCAAATCCTCTTTTTTTAGTAATTTCCTACCATGGGAATATTTTTACCGAACTTGAGGGCCCATGGAGTCACATGGGTGTAATAGTGACATTTATGACATTATTTTTAAAAAAGAAGAGAAATATAACAAAGGTTTGTATATCCTAAGTAAAAAAAATTAATTTTGTTTAAATAAATGATCTATTAGACTATAAATAGTAATTGTAAATCTAAAAATATTTCCTACATCATGGTATTTTTTTTATAATTTTTAGACATTAAATAAATAGATTTATTTATGACACCATGATGATGTAGTGATTACCTCATTAATGAACGATTTAAATAAAATGAAAAGATAAGGTAAAATATAAGACTTAAACTTGTCTAAAACCTATTTTATGGGTAGATTTCGAACCCTTATCACCTTATCCTAGAAATATATCATTTTGGGACCTTTAAAATCTGAAAACCATTTTATAATAAAGTAACATTTCAAGACTTTCCAAAAGTGACCCTCCTCCCTCTTATAAAAGGCCCCCAACACTACCCCCTTACCCACACCTCTCAATCCCTTGGCTAAACTAAAATTTTCTCATATTATCTCTCCACATCCCTCTCCTACTCCTATAAGCCTCACTTTGGTCAGAAGTCTTTCCAAGGAAGCCTTTGGCTCAAATCAAAAAGAGTTATTCAATTTAGAGGTAATGTCTTCTCTCGTGTTTTTTTCTTTTATTTTCCTTCTTCACTCACCATTATATTATTATTATTTGATTACATAATAACACCATTATCCTCAATATACTAGTATGTTGTTATTATAAGGATTATACCTACACTTACATATAACTCCGTCTAATGGTTAAAGAACATACTGATCTGTGGGTGGCGAATTACTGCCTCACGAAACGATGATTGTTCAATATTCTTTTAACACCTTTCATGGTGGCCATTATGATGTCACTGTATTTATATATGATATATATGGTATTTATTTTTTCTATATGCTTTTGAATTTTATTTTTAAATCACATCGTTATGCTTTTCATGTTGTGGAACTACGATAATTTCATCTGAGGAAGTGTGGACTACCGCCCCCTCAAGTAATGTGACTCGTTCATGCCAAACATGGAATTTATAAAGAATGTAATTAATGAACTTATGTTTCCAATATAAAATATATATTATACTTTAATTATAATATATTTATGTCTCGTTTAGTTTTAATTCCTTTAATATGACAAAGAAATGAAAGTAGAATTCATGCGTACGTACGGCCTACCATCTCCATGAACGGTGCATTTCATTTTTTATCTCCAATTGTTATGGAATAGTATAAAATGAATATATACTAGATATATATGATATTTAAATCATTAATAACATTCTGGAGATGATGTACTTATAACTACATGGGCAATTCTTTTCAAACAAGTTCATTTTTGACTCATGTGCCGAACATCGACAAAACGTATGATATGAACTCACATAATTAACTAATTATTATAACATGATAATATGTTATATTAATTGAATAATAAACTTTAAATGAATTCCTTAAGAAATTATAAATTTACCCAAGTCTATTATTCAGGAATATAAAGAAACGAACAAGACAAGTCAGACTTAAGGTAAGGGGATTTTTTATCTCACTTTTAATTCCATGAGATTTCCATTGTTCACCAATTATTTATTTAATGTGGTGTATTGTGTACTTTAATTTGATATATATTATAATGATTCTATTTATATTCATGGTATTATGTGATTCATTTGGTTCTTATTATCTTTTGGTCATATGACTCGATTTATTACAATGAGGTAAGGGGTTTTTATCTCACTATTTATTCCCGTGAGATTCATGCTATATTTGTCACTCCCTCCTTTGAGTGGTGTATGTACTGAAAATTATTATACTCTTTGTGTAATATAATTTTTTTATGGGTATTTACATCAACATTGTATAGTCCTTCTTTCATGGGGTGTACGTTTCGAAAGTTACCCAAATCGGTAAGGGAACCTTTCACCCTCCTCTTTTTAAAAGGCTTCTTTTTGTTATGTATTTTAATTCACATATTATTTTGTTGGGATATGTTCTTATATATCCTTATTGATGTATATTTTATGTCCAAGTGATGAGATACCATTTTCTCTCTCATCAAGTCATTTTCTGAATTTTAAAGTGACATCGTTATGCTGTCGAATTTTTTAGGGAACTTGTTAACCCAATTTCAATTATTTGGGTTAAACTTGTACTTATTGAATATGTCATCCTATGAATATGTGTGAATTACCTCTGAATTTTTCACACTTAATATCCAATTATATTGTGTGTATTCTTATTTTTCACACATAATTATGTAATAGATTTATCTTTAATCAAAGGATATCGTCTTTATAAGGGATTTCGTCTCAATTTACATTCCATTGAGACTTCATTGTTGATATGCACCAATTCACTTTGATATGGTGTATATACTTTCCTTTGGAATATTATATCATTAATACCTTTATTCTCATGATATTTTAAAGTTTTGATTAAATGTTATTCCTCAATTATTTGTATTGAAGCATCTCCTATTTGTTAAGAACTCCTTAACTAAAATATCATCTTAATGATTTAATCTTCTAAATATTTCTTATTAATGTCCATGTTTCAAAATGGTTTTAAAGATTTATTTATATGGACATTACTATTTTAAAATATTAATTCCTTTAAAATATTCAAATTGGTATGGGACACTTTGTGTAAGAACCTAGTTCTTATTCTTGAGGTACGGGTTTCTTTTTTTCTCATTTCCTTAAGTTTTTTTGAGAAAATAAGGAAAATGGGGAAAAATACTAAATTTTGGGACTACACACCGTGTACTTTTCCACACGCCGTGTACTTTTGTCCATGTGGGATGAGTACACAGGGCGTGTAGCCATGTCGGTGATGAAAGGTGTAAAAACCGACTACACGCCGTGTAGTTAGTCGGCAGGAAAATAGTAAGGCGGTGGAAGCAGCCGCCAGGTGAGAAGCAGTACCCGCTGTGTACTCATGTCGACGGATGAACAGTGTGGTGGTGTCGCCAAAGGAACGGTTAAATGAGAAAATTACATGTCGTGTAGTCAATAGTACATGTCTTGTATTTTGTTTTTTTTTTTTGCTTAAAATGGGAAGTAGCCTCCCCTGTTCACAGGGAAGGCTTAGAACGTCCGAGGGAAGCTCGAGGAGATGGTTAGAGCTTTGGATATCCGCCGATTGCGAACTGGGAATCTGATTCCGCCTCTGTTGATCTTGTTGGAACCGCGCGGGTAAGATCTTCCTTCTCCTTGTGTGTTTCTTGCCAATTATTACTCTAAGGGAAGTTATTTGAGGTTGAATGAGAATTATTTTACCTCAGATCTATGACATTTTTGGACGTTTCAGAAGGTGTCGTTCGGGTATACCGTTCTTGGGTGTTTAAGGTAGGTGGCTTGGTGTTTAATTTCCAATTGATGTGTGTTTTGTGTATTGTTATAATACGCGCCCATGAATGGGGTGTCGTATGGATATGGCCTTGTTGAATTAAATACCTGGAATTGTTTAGGTAATTTAAATGTGATAATAAACTGTTGTTTGGGATCGTTGCTTGGATCCAGGACCACCCCGAGGGTGCGTTCCTCTGTTTAGCCGTTTGGCCAGGATACCCAAGGGTATGCCTTTATAATAATGATTATAGAATTGCCTTGAGAGGAATTGCATGTGTATTGTTTGTTTACATGTTGGGCATGGCCTGGTTACTTGTTTAGCCTGAGGGCAGTGTTGTGATTAGCCTATGGGAAATGTACTACTTAGCCTGTGGGCAACCTCTTCTGTGCTTGTGGGCAGTTGATTCTGTGCCTGTGGGCGACACCTCGTACGCCTATGGGCAATATCCGATATGCCTATGGGCAGATTCCTGTGTTTTGATTCTCTTTACCTGAGGGTAAGGGTTTACGCGTCTGAGTACACTGGCTGTTTTACTTAGAACACTCACTTTGGTGATATCTTAAATTGAATGTTTAAAAGAATAATAAAATGGAAATATAACTGGTAAAGTTAGTTACTTGTGAGTATTTCTTAGTTTATTTCATTTTACTACTACACACTGTTGTTTCATATTTTCACATAGTTGGGCACAGGCCTTTGGTGGATGCCTACTAGGATTTATTTCTCACACCCTGTTTGGACCATGTCTTCGGCCCAAACAGATTACGTTTCTGCAGGTGTGGATAAGGTCAAGGGTCCCTATACAGGTACTTGATTGTTGTTGAGAAGTAGGGGAGCATGGGACCGAGCTTGGGCTCGCAATGCCGCTGGCTGTTCTGTTTTTCTTTTTTGTACTTGTACTTCAGTTTTATTGTATTGCAGTGTAACATGTTTTGGCTGTTTTATAGAATAGTGACATGCTACATTTTCATACATATATATGACTTCTAGTTTCCTTATTATTATCAGTTATCCATTTCTGTTATATATATTGTTTACCGCTTCCACTTGTTGTATGCTATTTATCTATTTTGTTGCGCTGTACTTTGATAAATGAGGGCATAGTTTCCCCACTATCAGACCTAGGCCCTCACTGCTAGTCGGCAGCCTCTGGCGTTTGGGGATATGCGCTTGAGGTCACGTGGCGAACCGGGTTCGGGGCACCCAGAACCGGGACGTTACAAAGTGGTATCAAAGTAGTTCTTTTCTTTGACTTATTATTTGGATCCTTAGTCAGGGATAGGACGAGAACGATAGTTGGTAATAAGTTGTGTCTGGGCGTAGCTAACCCACGTACAGGGAAAATCCAATTTACCTCATGTTGCAATTTTTATGAATTTTCAATTTTACAGTTGAATTGATTTTCACCGAAGGGTGATGCACTTGTCTTATGCTGTTTATATTTTATTCATGGGTTCTATCTAGTTGCAACCTGATGAGATGAGGGTACTCTATCTTATTCATTATTTAGGAACATGTTATAAATCACATGCCATGCATAGTTTCCATGTCATGTAGGTGCATTAGAAATTGCAAGTTGTTGTGATAGATGTTGTGCTAGTAAAAGTATGCTGTTGTGATAGCTGCTTGGATTGATACCTGCTATTTGATAGGGTGTTATTGTGTGAGCCTGTTTATAGAATGGATGCCAAACTTTGGTTTTGGGGAGTATGGGCCCTCATTGACCGAAATATGGTGGATCATTGACTGTTTATCCAGTTATAACACATATAAGATGCCAAACTTTGATTCGCGGGTAGTATGGGCCCTCACATATCGGAATTTGGCACTTAGGTGTTTTTTTTCAGTATTTTCTGGGTTCCAGAGAAGTTTTTGAGGCATACTGTCCAGAAACCTAGTATACACGCCGTGTAGTACCTTAAACACACCGTGTATGTTCTTCTGTTCGAGAAGAAAAGAAAACTTTTTGAGTACACGCCATGTACCATAAGTACACGCCGTGTACTCTCTTCCTGTATCATAGACCGTGTGGGCGGGGACACGGGGAAGGGAAATGCTTGGGGCGAACACGCTGTGTACCGGATGTACACGCCGTGTAGTGTTGACCTAGAGTCCGTCGTGTAACTAACAAACACGGATGGAGGAGACCTTAAAACATACACACTGTGTCCACTATGGAACACGCCGTGTAGTCTGGCCTGGGATCCGGCTGTGTAACTAACAACACGAGTCGGTGTAATCCTTTCGTGTACACGCCATGTGTATATTGAACACGCCGTGTAGTTGGAGCCATGTATCCGGCCGTGTAACGAACAACACGGGTTGGCAAAGCTCGTCTAGTACACGTCGTGTACCTGTGGGACACGCCGTGTGGTCTTGACTAGTGAAAGACCGTGTGGACCTGGCCGTGTGGCTGGGAAATGGGGTAGTGTACACACTGTGTACGGGTGTAATACGCCGTGTAGTTTTAGCCGAGTAGTCATCTGTGTCACAAGCGACACGGGCAGTTGAAAAATTACACCATACACGCCGTGTAGTTTTGTTTAACGGGATTCGTGTGGCTTGGCCATGTAGAAGGACCCGGGCAGGGGAAGAGAAGTCAGGTACACGTCGTGTAGTCAGTATACACATCGTGTAGTCTTGTTGTGCAATCTTAAATGCCTTCTTCCTCCTGTTCCCCTTTTGGTTCCTTCATTTTCAGACTGTGATAATCTTGATCTAAGGTGTGCGTTTGACCTTGTAGTGTCATGCCGCCAAGACGTTCACGCATTATTTTCCAGGAGAGCGGCAACGAGTATACTCTAGAGATTGTGGGCCATGGGCTACCAGTGGATCCTCCAGCAGAGCCAGATGCGCTGCCAGTCGTAATACCGGACACAGGCGTAGAGGCGTAGTTCCGTGAAGGCTTTATGCGGTTCATGCAGACCTTTCAGGGAGCACCGCCGGCTGCCACATCTATGTCCAAGCTGACTCGTATCTTCCAGTAGCAGCATCTTCCTACGTTTTTAGAGGATGGTGGACCATAGGCTACAGAGTCTTGGCTGGGGTCGATGCAGACTATTTTCGAGCACCTAGAGATGCCTCTAGGGCGGAGGGTCAAGCTCGCAACTTATATGATGAAAGTTTCCGCCAAGAGGTGGTGGGATGTTACCACCCAGTCATAGCATCACAGAGACATGGCGTGGGAATATTTTAAGACAGCCTTCTATGACTTCTTCTTCCCAGAGACGCTCAGGGCAGATCGAGCTCGAGATTTCATGAATCTGCAGCAGGGCGTTATGTCAGTGATGGACTATTCTTCTTGTTTCACCGAGCTTCAGAATTTTGCACCCGTTCTGATGGGCGATGAGACGTTGAGAGCCAGATTCTTTGAGGATGGTCTTCGATATGACATCCAAGCACTGGTGAATGTTTTCAGGTTGCCTTCAGTACATGCTATTATGAACCAGGCGCTGATTACAAAGAGGAACCTGCGGGAAGCTAGTGGTGTGGGCCAAGGCGGTTCAGCACCAGTTTCTAGTACTATTTCTACTGGTAAGAGGAATAGACAGATGGACTTCTCTCAGGGTGGTAGTACCAGCTAGAAGAATGTTTTAGGTGGCTAGGTCATGTGCTACCAGTGTGGTAAGGAGGGGCACAAGCGACCTTAGCGTCCACGTGACCCAGTGGAATGTTGGGCTTGCGGAAAGATGGGTCATCTGCATCTTTTTTGCAGGGAGTTTCCACCAGTGGCTAGTGAGAGGGGTTCTGTGCAGACTCCGCATGCGGGGGCAGGACCAGCAGCTTCTTACCAGTTGGGGAACTGGAATACGTCAGGGCATGCAGGCAGGGATGGTGGGCGTGGCCGTGGTAGCCAGACACCAGGATCTCAGAGGCAACAGGGCGGGACAGGTCAGGGTATCCAGGCTGTGTCGCAGGGTCGCGGCACTGGGCAGACATATGCAGTGGAACAGACCCAGCAGGAGCAGGATCTCGGACCTTCTACTGTCAGAGGTACTATTCTAGTATCTTCTGTTTTATCTTCGGTACTTTTCGATATGGGTTCTACACATAGATTTATATATATACCCATTGTGTAGATCATTGGGCTCGGTGTTTCTACTTCCTCTGATTTTAGGACATTAGACACTCCGTTGGGAACTAGAACGGCTAGTGTGCGTCAGTGCAAGGAGTTCCCCCTTGAGTTTGGTGGGTGTCACTTCCTTTGGGACCTCTATGTCTTAGAGATGATGAGCTATGATGTCATTCTCGGGATAGACTGGTTGGTTCCCTTTTGAGCCTTTGTGGATTTCTATCGTCGCAGGGTGAGTTTCACATCACCAAAGGGTGGAGAGTTTCTATACAAGTGCAACTGGGATGTTCAGGTGATTTGAGCTGGACTAGAGCATCATGGGCGTGGTAGTATCATAGCCCAGATTGCGAGCTTATATCTAGACGGCCAGGGGACTTGTCAGAAGGATTTCCCTCCAGTGTTTTATCGTTTCAGGGATGTTTTCCTAGACAACTTTTCAGGTCTTCCTCTGGAGCGTGAGGTGGATTTCTCGATTGAGCTTGTTCCAGGAGCAGTGTCGGTGTCAATTCCTCCTTATAGGATGGCTACACCAGAGTTACAGGAGATCAAGAGACAGTAGAGGAGTTACAGGAAAAGGGTTTCATCTGACCCAGTGCTTATCCTTGGGGTTCGCCGGTCCTCTTTGCGAAGAAGGCGGACGGTACCCTCAGACTCTGTGTGGATTATCGGAAGTTGAACCAGTTGACAGTTAAGAAACGATATCCCTTGCCAAGGATTGATGATATTTTTGATCAACTTCATGGAGCATGAGTGTTCTCAAAGATTGACTTGAGATCATGATATCATCAGATGTGCTTTAGACCATCTGATATACCTCTCATAGCTTTCAGGAGTAGGTATGGTCTATATGAGTATACGGTTATGCCGTTCGGACTCACGAACGCACAAGTAGTTTTCATGGCCCTGATGAATCATGTATTCCATCCTTATCTGGATTCTTTTGTGGTAGTATTCGTGGACGATATCTTGTTGTACTCTCACACTCGACACGACCATGCCACCCATCTTGAGATCATATTGAGTACACTGAGAGAGCATCGGCTATATGATAATCTCTCAAAGTGACACTTTTGGATGGACTAGATACACTTCCTGGGTTATATCATCTCAGAGGCAGGAGTTGTAGTAGACTCAGAGAAGGTGAGAGCAGTAGTTTCCTGGAATCATCCTAAGAATGTGTTTGAAATATGGAGTTTCTTGGGGCTGGATGGTTACTAAAGATGCTTCATACAGGACTTATCTCTCTTAGCAGCGCCATTGACGGGTTTGACTAAGAAGGGTGTGAAGTTAGTTTGGTCAGAAGATTGCGAGACAGCCTTCCAGGAGTTGAAGGGAAATTTGACATCAACACCGATCCTGATACTCCCAGAGAAGGGGAAGAGCTATACAGTTTACTATGATGCATCAGGTATTGGGCTAGGAGCTATGTTGATGCAGGGCGATCGAGTAGTTGCATACGGGTCTCGACAGTTGAGGCCGCATGAGAGGAATTACCCGACGCATGATCTCAAGTTGGCTGTAGTTGTTCATGCATTGAGCAGTTGGAGACATTATCTCTTGGGAGGAAATTTTGTGGTGTTCACATACCACAAAAGTCTCAAGTACATATTTACCCAGCATGACTTGAACCTGAGACAGTGAAGGTGGGTTGAATACCTTTAGTCCTTCGATTTTGATCTTACCTATAAACCTAGTAAAGGTAATGCAGTAGCTGATGCACTGAGCAGGAAGACTCAGATACAAGCAGTGAAGGAGGCCAGTGTTGAATGGTAGCTTATGGTTTTGTTCTCTGAGATGTATTTGGAGGTGCACGACAGTCAGGGGCAGACCTATCTTTCATCTTTAGATGTGACTTCTGTCCTCCTGGATAGAGTGAGTATAAGACAACTATCTGATTGAGAAGGCCTAGTTCTACGGGAGTCGGTGACCAGTGAGGACCCTTCTCCTGGTTGGACGATAGGCAATGATGAAGTATTGTGTTTCCATGGATGAGTGTGGGTTACAGGGGATATACACGAGGAGTTGATGCGGGAGTTTCATGCTTCAGCTTGGGTAGTTCATCCTAGGGTTACCAAGATGTACCGAGACTTGAGATGTCAATACTGGTGGCCGGGTATGAAGAGAGAAATAGCTGGTTTTGTTACGAGGTGTTCCACCTATCATCAGGTGAAGGCGGATCATCAGAGGCAAGTCGGACTGTTACAGCAGTTACCCATTCCGTCATGGAAATGGGATGATGTCGCGATGGACTTCGTGACTGGGTTTTCGAGGTCACCTCGAGGCAATGATGTCGTGTGGGTTGTTGTGGACAGACTCACAAAGGTATCTCACTATTTACCGATCAAGTAGACCTTTGGAGTTGACGAGCTCAGGAAGTTGTATATCTGAGAGGTCGTACGTCTTCATGGGGTCCCCCGTTCTATCGTTTCAGATAGGGACGCCCGTTTTATGTCTCGTTTCTGGCATAGTTTTTAGAGGGCACTGGGTACACAGGTGCTTCTGAGCATATCTTACCACCCTCAAACCGATGGTCAGTCAAAGCGTACGATACAGGTTCTTGAGGACATGTTGCGTGCATGCATCCCAAACTTTAGGGGCTCTTGGTAGAAGCATATACCCCTAGTTGAGTTTTCCTATAATAATAGTTTTCAGGAAACTATTGAGATGGAACCTTACGAGGCATTATATGGTAGGCTATGCCGATCACCCTTGTGCTGGTTATAGGCAGGTGAGGCAGCTTTACTAGGACCACGTCTCGTGCAGGAGACTTCTGAGCTGGTCCAGTTGATTCAGAAGCGGATGGCTACCGCACAGTCTCGTCAGAAATCTTATGTTGATCGTCGCAGACGACCCTTGGAATTCGTGGTTGGGGATCAGTTTTTCTTGCGTGTTTCACTGAGGTTGGGACACAGGCGGATCATGAGACAGGGTAAACTTTCACCGAGGTATGTGGGGCCATTTGAGATTCTGGAGAGAGTCGGGCCAGTTTCCTATCGGTTGCAGTTGCCACAGAGGTACCAAGCCATGCATGACGTCTTCCATGTATCTCAGTTGTGTCGCTATCATTCGGACCCGTCTCACATCTTTCTTCCCAAGGAGGTTTAGCTTGAGGTAGATGCGTCCTTCGAGGAGCATCTGATTTGTATCGTCGATAGGAGCACGAAGGTTCTCTGAGGCCGGTCAGTTCCTCTCGTACGGTTGTTATGGCAGCATGGCCAAGTGCAGGATGAAACCTGGGAGCGAGAGACTGACATACGTGCTCAGTGGCCATAGTTTTCCTCAGTTATATCTTCACCACCCTTGGAAGGGAAATTCGGGGACGAATTTCTTTAAGGGGGGAAGTTTGTAAGAACTCGGTTCTTATTCTTGAGGTACGGGTTTCTTCTTTTCTCATTTCCTTAAGTGTTTTTGAGAAAATAAGGAAAATGAGAAAAAATCCTAAATTTTGGGACTACACGACATGTACTTTTCCACACGCCGTGTACTTTTGACCGTGTGGGATGAGTACACAGGGCGTGTAGCCATGTCGGCGATGAAAGGTGTAAAAATTGACTACACGCCGTGTAGTGAATATTTACATGCCATGTAGTCAGTCGGCAGGAAAATATTAAGGCGGTGGAAGCAGCCGCCAGCTGAGCGGCAGTATACTCCGTGTAATCAGAAATACACACCGTGAACTCATGTCGATTGATGAATAGTGCGGAAGTGCCGCCAAAGGAACAGTTAAATGAGAAAATTACACGTCGTGTAGTCAATAGTAAACATTGTGTATTTTGTTTTTTTTTTGCTTAAAACGGGTAGTAGCCTCCCCTGTTCACAGGGAAGGCTTAGAACGCCGGAGGGAAGCTCAAGGAGATGGCTGGAGCTTTGGAGATCCGTCGATCGCGGACCGGGAATCCAATTCTGCATCTGTTGATCTTGCTGGAACCGCGCGGGTAAGAGCTTCCTTATACTTGTGTGTTTCTTGCCAATTCTTCCTCTAAGGGAAGTTATTTGAGGTTGAATGAGAATTCTTTTACCTCATATCTACGATGTTTTTGGATGTTTCAGAAGGCGTCGTTCGGGTATACCATTCTTGGGTGTTTAAGGTAGGTGTTTTGGTGTTTAATTTCCAACTGATGTGCGTTTTGTGTATTGTTGTGATACGCGCCCATGAATGGGGTGTCGTATGGCTATGGCCTTGTTGAATTAAATACCTAGAATTGTTTAGGTAATTTAAATGTGATAATAAACTGTTGTTTGGGATCGTTTCTTGGATCCAGGACCACCCCGGGGGTGCGTTCCTCTATTTAGCCATTTGGCCAGGATACCCGAGGGTATGCCTTTATAATAATTATTATAGAATTTCCTTGAGAGGAATTGCATGTGTATTACTTGTTTACATGTCGGGCATGGCCCAGTTACTTGTTTAGCTTGAGGGTAGTGTTGTGATTAGCCTGTGGGCAATGTACTACTTAGCCTATGGGAAACCTCTTCCGTGCCTATGGGCAGTTGATTCTGTTCCTTTGGGCGACACCTCGTACGCCTGTGGGAGATATCTGATATGCCTGTGGGCAGATTCCTGTATTTGGATTCTCTTTACCTGAGGGTAAGGGTTTACGCGTCTAAGGACACTGGCTGTTTTACTTAGAAAATTCGCTTTAGTGATATCTTAAATTGAATGTTTAAAAGAATAATAAAATGGCAATATAAGTGGTAAAGTTAGTTACTTTTGAGTACTGCTTGGTTTATTGCATTTTACTACTGCACACTGTTGTTGCATATTTTCACACAGTTGGGCACGGGCCTTTGGTGGGTTCCTACTGGGATTTATTTCTCACACCCTGTTTGGTCCATGTTTTCGGCCCAAATAGATTATGTTTCTGTATGTGTGGATAAGGGTAAGGGTCCCTATGCAGGTACTTGATTGTTGTTAGGAAGTAAGGGAGCATGGGACCGAGCTTGGGCTCGCGATGCTGCTGGCTGTTCTGTTTTGTTTTTCTGTACTTGTAATTCAGTTGTATTTTATTGCAGTGTAACATGTTTTGGCTGTTTTATAGAATAGTGACATGCTGCATTTTCATACATATATATGACTGTTGGTTTCCTTGTTATTATCAGTTATCCATTTCTGTTATATATATTGTTTACTGCTTCCACTTGTTGTATGCTATTTATCTATTCTGCTGCGCTGCACTTTGACAAATGAGGGAATAGTTTCCCCACTATCAGACCTAGTCCCTCGCTGCTAGTCGGTAGCCTCTGGTGTTTAGGGAAATGCGCTTGAGGTCATGTGGCGAACTGGGTTCGGGGTACCCGTTGAGTGGCACCCAGAACCGAGACGTTGCACTTTGATTAAAAAATATATTTATTAAATGTTTTAAATGGTATTGAAAATGATTTTGATAATGTTTTGATTATATCAATGTGTTGTATTGATATCTTGTGATTGAAATGAGGAAATGTTGTGTTTCCTGTATGCATGTTTTATGTGATACGATTATGTTATGGTTCTTGGGAATTCTTTATGAAGTCGGGTGGTTTCGTGATAAACTAAGGGCGGGTGAGCCCGAGATAGCTCTCCAATGCATTGGGTAATGCAAAGGAGTTAAACGCTAAGGTTTCTCTGAAGAGATTTAGGGAATATACTGTGATGGGTATTCCAAACATAACCATGAGGGTTACTCCCTACATAAGAATGTTATGAATGCCTCAAGTTACCTTTATGTTTTATTATTTCTATGTTTATTTCACAAATCTTATGATTTCATGAGATATGTTAAAAAGCTTATGTTATTTATATATTGATGATATAATATTTTCTTTCTTTGTGTATCACTTACTGAGCTTTTTATGCTCATTCCAAGTTTTTGAAATGTTTTTCACAGGACATAAAGTGGAATAGGTTCATGGATGGGATCAAGGAAATGCCATGCTGTCTAAAACATGTAACTAGACATGACTCTTTTGTTCAAGAGTTTTTATTTTGTGAAAAAAATGGAAACTGAATAGATGTGTCTACTTTTTAATCATTGAGATGTAATAGTTATGTCCTAATTCTCTAAAAATATAAACTTGAAAAGATCCTCAATGTGAATTATTCATTTAATTCAAGATTATGTAATTTTTTAATTTTGGGTCCTTATAGTTGGTATCAGAGGTTGGTATATATAACTTTAGAGGTTAGGGTATTCTTTAAGCACAAGTGACATTACCATAATGGTTAGGATTTTAGAAAGAGTTGTAGTTATAAAGTGAATGAGTTTAAGATAACATGAATAAGTATATCTTAGTATTTACCCTCCTCATAAGATATTATATGATGATTTTACTGATATAATCACACTGACTTTTTTGGTTTTAGTAAATGGCTGGATCTAGCAGGTACCAAAGTAACATTGGATGTGAAGAAAACCGTGACGATTTTCTGAAAGAGCAACTGAATGATATGGGAGCTGCAATGAGAACTCTTGTGGTTATTCTCAACCAACTATCTTGAGTCGTGATTGACCACCTGAACCTTAGTGATTTTTATAAGGCATCATATATGCCAGAAACAAATCCCTACGGAGGTTCGGGTAATAATAATAAAGGTAAGTATGTTCAAAAACCTATGTGTCAAAGATGTGGAAAGAAACACAGAGGACAATGTTTCAAAGGGACAAAAAGATGCTATAGATGTGGAAATGAAGGTCATAAATCAATAACCTACCATGGAAAAAGGAAATATCTAGTTGACTCTAGGAAAGGGAAATAATTTCTTTCTGAAGTATCAATTGAATGTTTTAAATGTGGTGTGCATGGTCATTATACAAACACATGTCCTATGAAGAAGTTTTGGGAATGGGATCACCAAGATCGTACAAATATTTGTTTACCAATACTAAATTCCATTCTGATTGAGGATGAAGAAACTGACAATGACCAATGAAAGGTATGGATTATTTCTTAACATATGTTTTCCTATTATTGAATCTTAGGATATGATTCATGATTTTGTTTGTAGG
This sequence comes from Viscum album, assembly GCA_963277665.1. Taxonomy (NCBI): domain Eukaryota; kingdom Viridiplantae; phylum Streptophyta; class Magnoliopsida; order Santalales; family Viscaceae; genus Viscum; species Viscum album. Next base: position 1,124,077,769 of record OY728120.1, read on the forward strand.
AAAGAAGTATTTCAGAATAAGTTGGAAAGGAATGTTTAATGGATCGTGAAGAATGTTGAATGAGTAAGAAGTCAACATATAAGGGATTCAAGAGTTATGGTAGATTTTAGGATGGTGAAATTCTTAAAAGTATTAAGGCTCTTTTGATGATGGGATTACATTAGAAGACTTTTTATAGTATGTGTAACCCTGATGTTTGATATATGAAAATTTTATTCAAGGAATAATTATCTTTTCTTTTGTGGATATAGTTATAAATAACCATTTGGGTTTATATGATCCTTGAATTTGATACAATTACCGGTTAATAAATTTTTGGATGCAAAACAAAAGTTATTAGATAACCTTTATGGTTAAAATATGTTATGGTTATTTTTGATGAATTTATCTATTTTTGGGGAATGTTATAAAATTATATAGTTTTTTTAAGGGACAACACACAGACTGTGTGACAACCTGTCGCGTCGGACGAAGCTATGAGAATCGAACCCACAACCAAAGTGCGACTGGTATTTATCGCCTACCACTAGACTACATGAAGTCCCTAGTTAGTATGACTAATTATTTTTAGGTATATGATCTTATGAATCATGAATAAATTGATTTTGGGAAATGATTAACCTATCATGGAGGATATTTGATTAGGTTAATTACTTTTCAGTATGTGACTTTAAGAGTAACTGATGTTATTTGAAGATAAATGTTAAGATTTACCTTTGAAGACTGTGATTAAATCCTTTAGAGATTTGGGTTTCAATCTTAGTTTTGATTACTTTGAAGAATTTTGTGGATATCTATTTATTGAATGGTCTTTGATGAACTTTGGGTTTTGTTGGACAAATTTTGGAGATTAATGGTAGTTTTTCTTTTTATGAAAGATTATCCTTTTTGGGATTATCTGATCTTGTACTAACAATTTTGGTTTTGGTTAAGGTCTAAAGACATGGGAAATATATAGTTCATCTTTTGTGTATTAGGTGATTCTCAAGAAGTTGATTATAGCACTCTTAATGTGAACAATTCATCCAAAATACTCATCTTTTGGGGAAAATATGAGTTTGTGTAAGAAATCTAGTAAGAGATGAAATTCTACATGACATGTAAGTATGTTTCCTTTTGATTTAGTTAAGCTCATAAATAAATTCCTCAATGAAAAGTAACTTAAAGCAAAAATGTTGTTTGTTATCTTTTCTACTGGGGAATCAAATACCATTTAACCCATCACAAGTTTGTGATTTTCTGGTGGTTAACTTTCTCCTAGACATGTTTTCTATCACTCTCCATCAGAACTTGACCCTTTGTTTTCTCTTCCATATCCATGTTTTCATGGAATCCTAGTATCTGTTGTCTGGAGTGACCTTTGTACTTTTCTTTCTTTATTTTAAAGTGATAGTTTAATTTACTCCTTTTCCAATGTGGGACTTTCAATGAAGTTTTCAAGCCCAATTTTAAAATTGCGAGGACGCAATTTCCAAAAAGGGGAAGGATGTAACATCCCAGGTAAATAAAGAATATGAAATTATCGTATTTATTAATATTTTTGAATAAAATGTTAATATTACTTTAAAGGGAATGTTATGTTTGATGGCGTACCCAATACGCAACAACGAGTTTCTTTGAAATCTTACATTGCACACTAATAATATAATAATATTATTTTAAATGGTAGTAAATGCCTAACTGTTGTAATGGAGGGAATGAATAGAACTAACTATAAAATGATTATATATGTTTGTTAAATATTTTAACAATTACCCAATAAATGATAGAGGCTTAAAATGCGAATGAATCCAATTTTAAGCATAAATATTATAATGTTCTTTAAAAGGTCGATTAACCGCCTTTTGATGGCGAACCCTTTTTAAAACTACTTTTTGTCAATTTTATATGTTATATTTGACAAAATAAAATCTTTCTTTAGAATCAGAACATCAAAATTTACTTTGTGTAAATTTTTGTAATTTTTCCGATAAAGTTCATTTTTTAATGAATAGTGAAAATGTTGTATTTTAATTCAAAACCTCCTTTTAATCTAATTTATTTATATTGTTAGATTATATTTTTAATTGGGTTTAAAGTTTAGTTGAAATATATTTTTACCATTTAATCCAATGGTGGTCATTGGAACTAATTTCACTTTGAAATTGGACATAAACAAGTGTCAATCTTTTGATAGATATTGTTTCATAAAAACACGCTATTTGTTTTGACAGCGGGAATTAATTATAAAATTAATTAATGCAGCTTCTATGTTTTGAATTTGGTAAAATGGACATCATTTTTTAATTTGGAATATAAAATTTACTTTGGATACATTTTTGGTATTTTTCTGACAAATGTTCATTTTTAATAAATAGTGAAAAATACTGCATTTTACTTCAAAACTACTTTTTCATCTAATTTAATTATATAGTTAGATGGTCCTTTTAATTGGTTTTAAAGTTTCATTGAAATATTTTTTTACCACTTAATACAATTTTGTTCATTGGAAGTAATTTCACTTTTCAATTGGATGTAAAAACAAGTCAATCTTTTGATAAATTTTTACTTCTTAAAAACCGATCTTTGGTTGTGACAATGGGAATTATTTTTAAATTAATTACTGAAATTTCTATGTTTGGAATTTGGTAAAATGGTTTCCATATTTAAAATCATAAGTTCTAAATTATGTAATTAAGACTCTTGTTTTTTTACATTATGAATAGTAACGACGGTAATTATCTTTAATTATCGTGCTTAATTAGTAATCGGGTAGTTAAGGGTAATAGAATAATATCATAATAATATAAAATGACCCCAACATGTGTCCAAATCCTCTTTTTTGAGTCATGGACAACCATGGGAAGATTTTTACTGAACTTGAGGTCCCATGGAGTCACATGGGTGTAATAGTGACATTTATGACATTACTTTTTAAAAAAGAAGAGAAATATAACAAATGTTTGTATATCCTAAGTAAAACAATTTTAATTTTGTTTACATAAATGATATCTTAGACTATAAATATTCATTGTAAATATAAAAATATTTCCTGCATCATGGTATTTTTTTATAATTTTTAGACATTAAATAAATAAATTTATTTATGACACCACGATGATGCAGTGATTACCTCATTAATGAACGATTTAAATAAAATGAAAAGATAAGGTAAAATATAAGACTTACACTTGTCGAAAACCTATTGGATGGGTGGATTTAGAACATGTATCACATTATCCTCTAAATATATCATTGTGGGACCTTTAAAATCCGAAAACCATTTTATAATAAAGTAACATTTCAAGACTTTCCAAAAGTGACCCTCCTCCCTCTTATAAAAGGCCCCCACCTATACCCACTTACCCACACCTCTCAAGCCCTTGGCTTGTCCAAAATATGCTCATATTATCTCTCCACATCCCTCTCTTACTCCTAGAAGCCTCACTTTGGGCATAAGACTTTCCAAGGAAGCCTTTGGCTCAAATCAAAAAGAGCTACCCGATTTAGAGGTAATGTCTTCTCTCGAGTTTCTTTCTTTTATTTTCCTTCTTCACTCACCACTATATTCTTATTATTTTATCCCATAATAACACCAGTATCCTCAATATATTAGTATGTTTTTATGATAAGTAGCATACCTACACTTACACACACCTTCATCTAATGGTTAAAGAACATATTGTTTCTGTGGGTGGCGAATTACTGCCTCATGAAACGATGATTGTTCAATCTTCTTTTAAAAAATTTCATGGTGGCATTTATGATGTCACTGTATTTATATATGATATATATGGTATTTATTTTTTTTTTATGCTTTTGAATTTTATTTTTAAATCACATCGTTATGCTTTTCATGTTGTGGAACTACGATAATTTCATCTGAGGAAGTGTGGACTACCGCCCCCTCAAGTGATGTGACTCGTTCATGCCAAACATAGAATTTATAAAGAATGTAATTAATGAACTTATTTTACCTATATAACATATATGTTATACTGGAATTATAATATATATATTTCTCATTTAGTTTTAATTCCTTTAATATGACAAAGAAATGAAAGTAGTGTTCATGCGTACGTACGGCCTACCGTCTCCATGAACGGTGCATTTTATTTTTTATCTCCAAATGTTATTTAATTGTATAAAATGAATATATAATGGATATATATGATATTTAAATCATTAATACCATTCTGGAGATGATGTGCTTATAACTACATGGGCAATTCTTTTCAAACAAGTTCATTTTTGACTCATGTACCGAACATCGACAAAACGTATGATATGAACTCACATAATTGACTAATTATTATAACATGATAATATGTGATATGAATTGAATAATAAAATTTAAATTAAGTCCTTAAGAAATTATAAATTGACCTAATTTTATTATTCAAGAATATAAAGAAACGAACAAGACAAGTCGGACTTGAGGTAAGGGGATTTCTTATCTCACTTTTAATTCCGTGAGATTTCCATTGTTCGCCAATTATTTATTGCATGTTGTGTATTGTGTACTTTCATTTGATATATATTATCATGATTCTATTTATATTCATGGTATTATATTATTCATTTGGTTCTTATTATCTTTTGGTCATATGACTCGATTTATTACAACGAGGTAAGGGGTTTTTATCTCACTATTTATTCCCGTGAGATTCATGCTATATTTGTCACTCCCTCCTTTGAGTGGTGTATGTACTGACCATTATTATACTCTTTGTGTAATATACTTTTTTATGGGTATTTACATCAACATTTTATAGTCCTTCTTTCATGGGGTGTACGTTTCGAAAGTTACCCAAATCGGTAAGGGAACCTTTCACCCTCCTCTTTTTAAAAGGCTTATTTTTGTTATGTCTTTTAATTCACATCTTATTTTGTTGGGATATGTTCTTATATATCCTTATTGATGTATATTTTATGTCCAAGTGATGAGATACCATTTTCTCTCTCATCAAGTCATTTTCTGAATTTTAAAGTGACGTCGTTAGGCTGTCGAATTTTTGAACCCAATTTCAATTATTTGGGTTAAACTTGTACTTATTGAATATTTCATCCTATGAATATGTGTGAATTACCTCTGATTGTTTCACACTTAATATCCAATTATATTGGGTGTATTCTTATTTGTCACACATAATTATGTAATAGATTTATCCTTAATCAAAGGATACCATCTTTATAAGGGATTTCGTCTCAATTTACATTCCATTGAGACTTCATTATTGATATGCACCAATTCACTTTGATATGGTGTATATACTTTCCTTTGGAATATTATATCATGAATACCTTTATTCTCATGATATTATAAAGTTTTGATTAAATGTTATTCCTCAATTATTTGTATTGAAGCATCTCCTATTTGTTAAGAACTCCTTAACTAAAATATCATCTTAATGATTTAATATTGTAAATCTTTCTTATTAATGTCCATGTTTCAAAATGGTTTTAAGGATTTATTTATATGGACATTACTGTTTTAAAATATTAATTCCTTTAAAATATTCAAAGAGGTATGGGACACTTTGATTCAAAAATCTCTTTATTAAATGTTTTAAATGCTATTGAAAATGGTTTTGATAATGTTTTGATTATATCAATGTGTTGTATTGATATCTTGTGATTGAAATGAGGAAAGGTTATGTTTCCTTTATGCATGTTTTATGTGATACGACTACGTTATGGTTCTTGGGCATTTTTTATGAAGTCGGGTGGTTTCATGATAAACTAAGGGCGGGTGAGCCCGAGATAGCTCTCCAATGCATTGGGTAACGCAAAGGAGTTAAACGTTAAGGTTTCTCCGAAGAGATTTAGGGAATATATTGTGATGGGTATTCCAAACGTAACCATGAGGGTTACTCCCTATGTAATAATGTTATGAATGCCTCAAGTTACCTTTATGTTTTATGATTTCTATGTGTATTTCAAAAATATTATGATTTCATGAGATATGTTAAAAGGCTTATGTTATGTATATATTCATGATCTAATGTTTTCTTTCTTTGTGTATCCCTTACTGAGCTTTTTATGCTCATCCCAAGTTTTTGAAAAAAAAATCAGAGGACATAAAGTGGAATAGGGTCATGGATGGGATCAAGGAAATGCCATGTTGTCTAAAACATGGAACTAGACATGACTCTTTTGTTCAAGAGTTTTTTTTTGTGAAAAAAATGGAAACTGAGTAGATGTGTCTACTTTGTAATCATTGAGATGTAATAGTTATGTCCTAATTCTCTAAAACTCTAAACCTGAAAATATCCTCAATGTGAATTATTCATTTAATTCAAGATTATGTAATGTTTTAAGGTTGGGTCCTTATAGTTGGTATCAGAGGCTAGTTTAGATAACTTTAGAGGTTAGGGTATTCTTTAAGCACAAGTGACATTACCATAATGGTTAGGATTTTAGAAAGAGTCGTAGTTATAAAGTGAATGAGTTTAAGATAACATGAATAAGTATATCTTAGTATTTACCCTCCTCATAAGATATTATATGATGATTTTACTGATATACTCACACTAACCTTTTTGGTTTTAGTAAATGGTTGGATCTAGAAGAAACCAAAGTAACAGTGGATCTGAAGAAAACTGTGACGGTTTTCTGAATGAGCAACTAAATTATATGGGAGCTGCAATGAGAACTTTTGTGGTTATTCTCAACCAACTATCTGGAGTCGTGATTGACCACCTGAACCTTAGTGATTTTTATAAGGCATCATATATGCGAGAAACAAATCCCTACGGAAGTTCAGGTAATAATCATAAAGGTAAGTATGTTCAAAAACCTATGTGTCAAAGATGTGGAAAGAAACACGTAGCAAAATGTTTCAAAGGGACAGAAAGATGCTATAGATGTAGAAATGAACTTCATAAAGCCAGAACCTTTCATGGAAAAAAGAAGCATCTAGTTGACTCTAGGAAAGGGAAAGAAGATATTTTTAAAGGATCAATTGAATGTTTTAAATGTGGTGTGCATGGACATTATACAAACACATGTCCTGCGAAGAAGTTTCGGGAATGGGATCACCAGGATTGTACAAATATTTGTTTACCAATACCAAATGTCATTCCGATTGATGATGAAGAAACTGACAATGACCAATTAAAGGTATGGATTATTTCTTAACATATGTTTTCCTATTATTGAATCTTAGGATATGATTCATGATTTTGTTTGTAGGAAAGAAGTATTTCAGAATAAGTTGGAAAGGAATGGTTAATGGATCATGAAGAATGTTGAATGAGTAAGAAGTCAACATATAAGGGATTCAAGAGTTATGGTAGATTTTAGGATGGTGAAATTCTTAAAAGTATTAAGGCTCTTTTGATGATGGGATTACATTAGAAGACTTTTTATAGTATGTGTAACCCTGATGTTTGATATATGAAAATTTTATTCAAGGAATAATTATCTTTTCTTTTGTGGATATAGTTATAAAGAACCATTTAGGTTTATATGATCCTTGAATTTGAGACAATTATTGGTTAACACATTTTGGGATGGAAAACAAAAGTTATTAGATAACCTTTTTGGTTAAAATATGTTATGGTTATTTTTGATAAATTTATCTATTTTTGGGGAATGTTATAAAATTATATAGTTTTTTTAAGGGACAACACGCAGACCGTGTGAAAACCTGTCACTTCGGACGAAGCTACAGGAATCGAACCTACAACCAAAGTGTGACTGGTATTTATCGCCTACCACTGGACTACGTGAAGTCCCTGGTTAGTATGACTAATTATTTTTAGTTAGATGATCTTATGAATCAGGAATAAGTTGATTTTGGGAAATGATTAACCTATCATGGAGGATATTTGATTAGGTTAATTAATTTTCAGTATGAGACTTTAAGAGTAACTGATGTTATTTGGAGATAAATGTTAAGATTTACCTTGGAAGACTATGTGATTAAATCCTTCAGAGATTTGGATTTCAATCTTAGTTTGAATTACTTTGAAGAATTTTATGGATATCTTTTTATTGAATGGTCATTGATGAATTTTGGGTTTTGTTGGAAAAATTTTGGAGATTAAGGGTAGTTTTTCTTTTTGTGAAAGATTATCCTTTTGGGGATTATCTGATCTTGTACTAACAATTTTGGTTTTGGTTAAGGTCTAAAGACATGGGAAATATATAGTTCATCTTTTTTGGATTAGGTGATTCTCAAGAAGTTGATTATAGCACTCTTAATGTGAATAAGTCATCCTAAATACTCATCTTTTGGGGAAAATATGATTTTGTGTAAGAAATCTAGTAAGAGATGAAAGTCTACATGACAAGTAAGTATGTTTCCTTATGATTTAGTTAAGCTCAAAAATAAATTCCTCAATGAAAAGTAACTTTAAACAAAAATGTTGTTTGTTATCTTTTCTACTGGGGAATCAAATACCATTTAACCCATCACAAGTTTGTGATTTTCTGGTGGTTAACTTTCTCCTAGACATGTTTTCTATCACTCTCCATCAGAACTTGACCCTTTGTTTTCTCTTCCATATCCATGTTTTTATGGAATCCTAGTATCTGTTATCTCGGGTGACCTTTGTAGTTTTCTTTCTTTCTTTTAAAGTGATAGTTTAATTTACTCCTTTTCTGATGTGGGGCTTTCAATGAAGTTTCCAGACCCAATTTTAAAATTACGAGGATGCAATTCCCAAAAGGGAGGAAGGATGTAACATCCCAGGTAAATAAAGCATATGACATTATCATATTTATTAATATTTGTGAATAAAATGTTAATATTACTTTAAAGGGAATGCTATTTTTGATGGCATACCTAATACGCAACAACGAGTTTCTTTGAAATCTTACGTTGCACACTAATAATATAATAATATTATTTTAAATGGTAGTAAATGTCTAGCCGTTGTAATGGCAGGAATGAATATAACTAACTAAAAAATGATTTTATATGTTTGTTAAATATTTTAACAATTACCCAATAAATGATAGAGGCTTAAAATGCGAATGAATCCAATTTTAAGCATAAATATTATAATGTTCTTTAAAAGGTCGATTAACCGCCTTTTGATGGCGAACCCTTTTTAAAACTACTTTTTGTCAATTTTATATGTTATATTTGACAAAATAAAATCTTTCTTTAGAATCAGGACATCAAAATTTACTTTGTGTAAATTTTTGTAATTTTTCCGATAAAGTTCATTTTTTAATGAATAGTGAAAATGTTGTATTTTAATTCAAAACCTCCTTTTAATCTAATTTATTTATATTGTTAGATTATATTTTTAATTGGGTTTAAAGTTTAGTTGAAATATATTTTTACCATTTAATCCAATGGTGGTCATTGGAACTAATTTCACTTTGAAATTGGACATAAACAAGTGTCAATCTTTTGATAGATATTGTTTCATAAAAACACGCTATTTGTTTTGACAGCGGGAATAAATTATAAAATTAATTAATGCAGCTTCTATGTTTTGAATTTGGTAAAATGGACATCATTTTTTAATTTGGAATATAAAATTTACTTTGGATACATTTTTGGTATTTTTCTGACAAATGTTCATTTTTAATAAATAGTGAAAAATACTGCATTTTACTTTAAAACTGCTTTTTCATCTAATTTAATTATATAGTTAGATGGTCCTTTTAATTGGTTTTAAAGTGTAATTGAATTATTTTTTTATCACTTAATAAAATTTTGTTAATTGGAAGTAATTTCACTTTTCAATTGGATGTAAAAACAAGTCAATCTTTTGATAAATTTTTACTTCTTAAAAACCCATCTTTGGTTGTGAAAATGGGAATTATTTTTAAATTAATTACTGCAATTTCTGTGTTTGGAATTTGGTAAAATGGATTCCATATTTGGAATCAGAAGGTCCAAATTATGTAATTAAGACTTTTTTGTTTTGGGACATTGTGAATAGTAATGATGGTAATTATCTTTAATTATCGTGGTTAATTAGTAATCGGGTAGTTAAGGGTAATAAAATAATATCATGATAAGATAAAATGACCCCAACATGTGTCCAAATCCTCTTTTTTGAGTCATGTCTGACCATGGGAATCTTTTTACCGAACTTGAGGGCCCATGAAGTCACATGGATGTAATGGTGACATTTATGACATTATTTTTAAAAAAGAAGAGAAATATAACAAAGGTTTGTATATCCTAAGTAAAACAATTTTAATTTTGTTTACATAAATGATATCTTAGACTATAAATATTCATTGTAAATCTAAAAAGATTTCCTACATCATGGTATTTTTTTATAATTTTTAGACATTAAATAAATAAATTTATTTATGACACCATGATGATGTAGTGATTACCTCATTAATGAACGATTTAAATAAAATGAAAAGATAAGGTAAAATCTAAGACTTACACTTGTCTAAAACCTATTGTATGGATATATTTAGAACCCTTATCACCTTATCCTCTAAATATATCATTTTGGGACCTTTAAAATCCGAAAACCATTTTATAATAAAGTAACATTTCAAGACTTTCCAAAAGTGACCTTCATCCCTCTTATAAAAGGCCTCCACCTCTACCCCCTTACCCACACCTCTCAAGCCCTTGGATCATCCAAACTCTACTCATATTATCTCCCCACATCCCTCTCTTACTCCTAGAAGCCACACTTTGGGCAGAAGTCTTTCCAAGGAAGCCTTTGGATCAAATCAAAAAGAGTTATCCGATTTAGATGTAATGTCTTCTCTCGAGTTTCTTTCTTTTATTTTCCTTCTTTACTCACCACTATCTTATTTTTATTTGATCCCATAATAACACCAATATCCTAAATATACTAGGATGTTTTTATGATAAGGATTATACCTACACTTACACACACCTCCGTCTAATGGTTAAAGGACATACTATTTCTGTGGGTGGCGAATTACTGCCTCACAAAACGATGATTGTTCAATCTTCTTTTAACACCTTTCATGGTGGCCATTATGATGTCGCAGTATTTATATATGATATATATGGTATTTATTTTTTCTATATTCTTTTGAATTTTATTTTTAAATCACATCGTTATGCTTTTCATGTTGTGGAACTGCGATAATTTCATCTGAGGAAGTGTGGACTACCGCCCCCTCAAGTGATGTGACTCGTTCATGCCAAACATGGAATTTATAAAAAATGTAATTAATGAACTTATGTTACCTATATAAAATATATATTATACTGGAATTATAATATATTTATGTCTCATTTAGTTTTAATTCCTTTAATATGACAAAGAAATGAAAGTAGCGTTCATGCGTACGTACGGCCTACCGTCTCCATGAACGGTGCATTTCATTTTTTTTCTCCAAATGTTATGAAATAGTATAAAATTAATATATACTGGATATATATGATATTTAAATCATTAATACCATTATGGAGATGATTTACTTATAACAACATGGGCAATTCTTTTCAAACAAGTTTATTTTTGACTCACATATCGAACATCGACAAAATGTATGATATGAACTCACATAATTGACTAATTATTATAACATGATAATATGTGATATGAATTGAATAATAAAATTTAAATGAAGTCCTTAAGAAATTATAAATTGACCTAAGTTTATTATTCAAGAATATAAAGAAATGAACAAGACAAGTCGGACTTGAGGTAAAGAGATTTCTTATCTCACTTTTAATTCCGTGAGATTTCCATTGTTCGCCAATTATTTATTGCATGTGGTGTATTGTGTAATTTCATTTGATATATATTATCATGATTCTATTTATATTCATGGTATTATGTGATTCATTTGGTTCTTATTATCTTTTGGTCATATGACTCGATTTATTACAACGAGGTAAGGGGTTTTTATCTCACTATTTATTCCCATGACATTCATGCTATATTTGTCACTGTCTCCTTTGATTGGTGTATGTACTGCCCATTATTCTACTCTTTGTGTAATATAATTTCGTTTATGGGTATTTAGATCAACATTGTATAGTCTTTCTTTCATGGGGTGTACGTTTCGAAAGTTACCCAAATCGGTAAGGGAACTTTTCACCCTCCTCTTTTTAAAAGGCTTCTTTTTGTTGTGTCTTTTAATTCACATATTCTTTTGTTGGGATATGTTCTTATATATCCTTATTGATGTATATTTTATTTCCAAGTGATGAGATACCATTTTCTCTCTCATCAACTCATTTTCTGAATTTTAAAGTGACGCTGTTAGGCTGTCGAATTTTTTAGGGAACTTCTTAACCCTATTTCAATTATTTGGTTTAAACTTGTACTTCTTGAATATGTCATCCTATGAATATGTGTGAATTACCTCTTATTGTTTCACACTTAATATCCAATTATATTGGGTGTATTCTTATTTGTCACACATAATTATGTAATAGATTTATCCTTAATCAAAGGATACCGTCTTTATAAGGAATTTCGTCTCAATTTACATTTCATTGAGACTTCATTGTTGATATACACCAATTCACTTTGATATGGTGTATATACTTTCATTTGGCATATTATATCATGAATACCTTTATTCTCATGATATTATAAAGTTTTGATTAAATTTTATTCCTCAATTATCTGTATTGAAGCATCTCTTATTTGTTAAGAACTCCTTAACTAAAATATCGTCTTAATGATTTAATCTTATAAATCTTTCTTATTAATGTCCATGTTTCAAAATGGTTTCAAGGATTTATTTATATGGACATTACTGTTTTAAAATATTAATTCCTTTAAAATATTCAAAGTGGAATAGGACACTTTGATTCAAAAATCTCTTTATTAAATGTTTTAAATGGTATTGAAAATGGTTTTGATAATGTTTTGATTATATCAATGTGTTGTATTGATATCTTGTGATTGAAATGAGTAAATTTTATGTTTCCTTTATGCATGTTTTATGTGATACGATTATGTTATGGTTCTTGGGCATTGTTTATGAAGTCGGGTGGTTCTGTGATAAACTAAGGGCGGGTGAGCCCGAGATAGCTCTCCAATGCATTGGGTAATGCAAAGGAGTTAAACGCTAAGGTTTCTTCGAAGTGATTTAGGGAATATACTGTGATGGGTATTCCAAACGTAACCATGAGGGTTACTCCCTACGTAAGAATGTTATGAATGCCTCAAGTTATCTTTATGTTTTATGATTTCTATGTGTATTTCACAAATCTTATGATTTCATGTGATATGTTAAAAAGCTTATGTTGTGTATATATTGATAATCTAATGTTTTCTTTCTTTGTGTATCCCTTACTGAGCTTTTTATGCTCATCCCATGTTTTGAAATATTTTTCGCAGGACATAAAGTGGAATAGGGTCATGGATGGGATCAAGGAAATGTCATGTTGTCTAAAACATGGAACTAGACATGACTCTTTTGTTCAAGAGTTTTTATTTTGTCAAAAAAATGGAAACTGAGTAGATGTGTCTACTTTGTAATCATTGAGATGTAATAGTTATGTCCTAATTCTCTAGAACTCTAAACCTGAAAAGATCCTCAATGTGAATTATTCATTTAATTCAAGATTATGTAATGTTTTAAGGTCGGGTCCTTATAGTTGATGCGCGTTAGGGGGTCGTTCTGGGTCATACCCTATAGTTGTTTCCTATTTAGGATGTTTCGCCCAAATTGAAGATGATAGGTGGTGTAGAATCGTCATGTGGTTAGGTTTTAATTTGCAAGGTGGAGATTTGTAGCATTGTTGCATATTAAATTGTGTTTAGGCATTTTAATTATGAAGGTGGAGAATTGTGAAATTTAATTTCACCATTTTGTTTGTTAATTAAAATTCAATTTTATTTAATATGCCTCTTTTTGTTGAGAATTCATTTCACAGTTGGAACTTCCAAACTGGTTATCTGATCTATGTCGTCCACACGTCCATCACGGTTTATGCCTCCTCCCTAATAGGTGGCCTCTTTCATTTATGTTTTGCGGCATCAATTAGGGCCGAAGGGGCGAGAGCTCTGGGTACGGGGGGACTCAGCATCACCGAGCAAGAGGGCTTCAGAAGGATGTCGGGTTTTGCGCGGACTAGGGTTCTGATTGTGTGTGACTTTGGCTTCAAGGACTCAGCTATGCCGAGAGGGAGTTGAGTGGGTTTCAGGCTTCGACGATCCCCATCACCAGGAGGCCTTGTTTTGGGGTGGTTTGGCTTCATCGGGAGAGGGAGAGTGCAGCGGCGTTTGGGATTTCTGGTGAGAGCTCCCTGCTTTGGCGACTCTGTTCGACTGTGAGGGAGATCAGAGGGAGAAGGGCCCCGATTCTGGAGGTGAGTTTGGTTTGCGGATTGCGAATGTAGAGGATGTCGAACTCGGATAGCAGCATGATCTTGAGGATTAGACGATGGTGACTCTACTGCAACGATCTACATCAAACCTTGGAGGCTCTGCAGTGACGATGAATGTGGGACCGAGCCCTGGTAAGGGGGTCTTGGTCTGTTCTTTATCTGCTTTTTCAATTCTTGAGTCTTGTACCTACTTTGATTTTGATGTTTGTTGCATGCGTCGAGTTTGTGCTATTTATATTTCGCATCTCTTGTATCTCTTTCATGTTGCATAGTAAAAGAACTCATGGTGACTCTACCCCATGCACTTAGGCCAATTGGTCGAAGCGCATTACATTGTTGTGTCCTCTTTACTATTTTTTGCCTTTTATTCTTGGATCTGAAAAGTGTTGAATGCCATTGAATTAATTCTCGTTTGAATTTATTTGATAATGAAGCTGTTTGAGCAGTTGGATTTGTATTTTCTTGTTGCGGTTACTTTTATGGCATGTTGAACTTGTTCTTTATATGTCGTGGAATCTGGTTTTAGGTTTTGGAAATGACATGTGAATCTGGAATTGTATTCTCATGGTTGTTTCTGGTTATTCGAATCGGTATGTGCAGAATTTTGTTTATGTTTTATGATAATAAATTGAAAGTTGAATTGATATGTATTAGCCATGTCATTTGTGACTTTTGTTCACCGCTGAAAAACATTTATTTGTTCCTTTGTTATTGGAATTGTATATGAATTAGTTTATGTTTATTGGATTATTTGTTATAAGACAATAATAATAGACATTAGTTTTATATTTTGTAATTTTGAGTTTGTGAACCAATTTTATACTCGATGAATCCTTGCTAGTCGAATGGGGACTGCCTTGCGCAGCGCAACCACCCCCCCCCCCCCCCAACAAGTTGGGGATCTGCATGCTTGACATATACTTACGGAGCATTATGCACGCCATGTCAATCAGATTGCACTGATCTCAGGGGATGTATCATCCTTATTCAGATGTGGGCATGGGAGCGCATCCCTCCCCTCTCAACTATTGTTGTTGGTCAAGAGCTTCATATAGATGTGTTGCATGACGCTCCACGTGGACGCTGGTATGATCACCCATCTATATTGTTTTTTGATTCTACTATGGGTTATTAAATTTCATTTATTATTATTTATCACTTTTTATGTTGTACGTTACAGGTGGAGTCAGACATGCCACCACTTTGTCAGGACACTGAGGCACAACTTGGGTGCATATCGGCTCATGTTGGACAATCTAGTACCCACAAATGTAAGTATATATAGTCTTTCTTTGACTAATCAATTTCATAATATTGTATTTTTCGGTTTTTAGTAACAAATTTTTTTAACAAATGTCACATGTCATTTCAGATTGCATGAATATCATACTGAGCTTTATTAGACTAGCTGCCCGCATACTAGAATGATGGGTTTCACGATACCACAGCTATAGTATCTCTCATTCACTTTCATATTGTTGAGTGGCACCGGTCTGATAGAGTCATGCGTCCGTTTGGATTTGTTCAGCGTATTTCTTTTCCACCTAGACCGTCAGCAGCGCTTCATTCTCTGAAGTAGACAGGGAGGCAGAATGTTGACTGGCGTCGACGCCACGCTGAGTATTTGGACCTCTAGGACAGATGAGCGACGTTTCATATCGATGGTATGCATATGATGTGATTCCCTCTAGCAAAGCAACTCTAGTATGAGTTGTGGTATAGACTGAAGTTTGTATTGTATCCTACTATACATGTCATAGGACTTCAGGATCTGGTAAGTTGATAAATTTCCATTAGTTTGTTGTACTTTTTTTAATTCATTTCGAATCTCTTTACAACATATTCGACTACAACATATTATCTGCATGTCAAATCCAGATGAGGACGTGGTTTTTAGCCAGGCAGCGTACCATTCTGCAGCACGGAGGATGATGTCAGCATATCATGTTTTACACTATAGCATCTTTGATCGTCCACCTCAGGGAGATGTTATTCTTGACCAGGGAGAGGAAGTTCTTGCTCAGAAACCTCCAACAGCTGCTGATATTGAGGAGTCATGACGGCGACGACGTAAACCGCATCGTGTTGCACGTGAGACCTCTCCTGTTCCACAGGTAGAGGTCGCACCTCTAGTAGTCCAGCCTCTGCTGACTAGGGATGTACATCAGGAGACATGAGATCCATTTTTGTTGTCAGGATATCTATAGTTTTCTCCAGATACAGTTGATTGAACCTTGTGTCAAAGGTCATTTCCCATGCTTCCACCTTTTGTGCCCAAGCTTTCACAGGCCTTAAGGTTCCCCCAACAGATGATGACAGGTCCTTCCACTTACGCAGTGGGAGAAGGATCGGGTGCACATGATGACATCCAGATGTTCCCTTCTCCTGATATGTCACAGGTAGAGCATCAAATATTCGAGGTTCCAGCGCCCAAGAAAGAGCTCTCTCCAGCTCATCATACTCCACCCTAGCACAAAGAACGACAATCTCAATATGATTGTCTCATTCGCACACCATCATGTGGGATGTGACCTCATCATAGATAGTGATTGTACTTATTCATTTATATGTTTTCTTTTGACTTAAATGATTTGAAACAACGATGTATTCTATCATGCATATGATTGTCTGTCTATTAAATTAATGAAATTCTTTTTACTATCAACCATTTTTTAACATATTTAGCCAAATTGTTTATTTTCATTTATAATTTACTTATAATTTAACTTTTATGAGCTTTCAAAAGCGACTACTTGAAATGAATGAAAACTTATTAAATTTCAGGTAGGTAAATTTAAAATCATATAAAATATAAACTATATAAACAATCTAAATAAAACTTAAAACATTGCCTAAACACCTAAAAATTAGTTGAAAATAAAAAGAATTTCATCATTATAATAAACCAAAATTAATTTACATGACGCAAACGTTATTGATTAAAAACATAAAAATAAATGCATCTTAATTATAGTATAATTAAAATCTAAATGAAAATTGGAACATTGACTAAACATATAAAAATAATTGAAAATGAAATGAATGTAAAATATATATATATAAATACAAATGTAATGTTTTAAAACAACGATATAGTGTGCCACTAAAATTATCTTTTCATTAATTGTGTTTATGAAATGATTGTTATTTTCAATTATTTTTTATATTTTCAGTAAGTGTATCAAATTTCATTTAGATTGTATTTCTACTTTATTATTTACAAACTTTCAAATCCACATACTTGAAACATTATTATGTTTAATGCACTTTGAAATCATATAAATTATAAAATTTTAATACGATTTAATGAAATTTGACAAACTGACTAAACATGCAAAACATAAATGAAAAAAACATAAATATAATAAACAAAATTAATTTAAATGTCACAAAATTTATTGTTTAAAAACATAACATTTTCACTTTCAAATATTAATGGACATAATTCTTATTAAGTATTATATTATTAATTACATTACTATGAAGTATTATTAATTGTGTTGTTATAATTAAATGTTAGTAATGACATTATTAATATATATTATTAACAGCATTAAATATTTACAATAATTAAAATAATGAAACTTAATAATTATGTAAATAATATAATTATTAACCTAACTAATACAATACTTAATAATATATTTTTAAAATAAATCTTAATTATATTTGTAATATAAAAAAATTAATTACTATTAATAATGATATTATTAACAAAAAATTTGTACATATATGTAGCTAGACAAAATAAAATAAAAAACAATACATATATTAAATATACAAACATATGTATTTTTAATTTTTTTATTTATTTTTTTAATATGGGCAAAGACGGGATCGGATTTGAGGCCTTTGGACTAAAACTGAAAGTCGGCATTAGTCGATGTCGCTTTTATGTATTAGTTTTTAAAAAAATAACTTAGATTTGTATTAAATAAATATTTTATTTAAAAAACGTAAAAATACTCCCAGCTAGTAATAATTAGTTAAAAAAATTATCGTCCCGCCGTATTTTATTCGTCGAATTTTAAGTTACATTAATGGTAACTAATTAATTAAGTAATCCCCCAATAGTCGGGTCTATATAGTGGGTAAATTGTCATTTCTTTTTTTCAATAATTTTTCGTAATGATATTTTCGTTAGTGGGATTAGATTGCGGGACGATACCCCATCATGCATTTTTTGGGTTTTTTTATGGTGCCCTCCGCCTGAAATTCTCGTCAAAATTGGAAATTTCCACCGAAAATTTTGAGGATGTGGCGGTAATCCATTGGTCAACCTGACTTCCAGGTTCAAAAATGAACTTAGACATTTTTTCCCGAAATAAGCGAGGGCGGTCTTAGTGGGCCCCGCCCATTCCAGCCAATCATGTGCTTTGCGTCTGTACGAAGCAGGGTGTGCCTGCGGGGCCATCATTTGACTTCCACCGCCGAATCCGGACAGCTAATTGGCCATCCGCGTGGGGCCCAATCGCAGGACCGACGATGTTTTGGAATCGGAGTTTTCGGCCGTCGCTTCCACGCGACGGAGTCACCAGGAACACGTGTTGGGGGTCCACGCGGAAGATTCATATATAATGAGCCTGTTGGAAATCTGGTATTTATTATTATTATTTTTATCGTCTCCATTTATCATTTATGCCCCGAATACCCTTCCACACAAATAAACGACACCTGGATAAAAATGAATGTATTTATAATTGTTGTTGATTTTATTAAATTATTTTGAATTACACCAGAATTTAAATAAATTCCATTTATGAATGATTTTATCATCAATGAGATTGATACAAATGTGATTTAAAATTTTCATTGTATCAATTTCATCATAAATAATTGCCCTTTGTAAACTTAACACTCATCCCCTACCATCACCGCAAACAACTTAAGACGTGACTAAATTAACTTTAACATGAATAATTGCCATTTCCAACTTCATTTACAACAAATAATTTTCACTTACAAAGCAGGTGTCACGATGATTTAAAATTAAATTACTTGACATACCAAGTAGATAATGGTAGTAATATCCAATTTCATGAAAGTGCATGTCTTAGTGTTAAGATCAAATGTTTATGTTATGACCAAGCCACCCTCGACTATGGACTATGCAGTGTTCCATCCCGGCTCACTTCAAACATTAGCCAGACTTGACCGCAACATGACCTCATATACATCTCCTCAAATGTCAGAGACTACCGACTAATAGTAAGGATCTAAGAGGGTACCGTGGGGAGGTCATACCCCTTGTATCAGAGTAATCAGCAGGGGAGAAATAACCATCATACACGATTAAATAAACCGTGCAGTAGAAACAATAAAAACAAGGCATGTTACAACAAAATGAAATGCAACATACAACTCAAACGATCATGCTCGGAAAAGTAAATACAGACAAATTGGTCACTGAGCCGACCATCAATACAAAATAAATACAAGGAAAATAAATGACATGAGATTCTGCTCCCAACTCCAAGCCATACCACATCTCGATCACCTAATCTCATCTGAGCTGTCTTGCTCAACCATGCTAGATCCAATCCCAGACCTCAGCTCAATCTATGCCTGCAACAAGTGAGAGTTGTTCTGATACTCATGTGCAATGGTGACCCGAGTAGGATGTGAATACATAACTCAATTGAGCACCACCAACATGGACTCATACTAACCGATATATGCAATGATATGTGCATGTGACATGCTCACCTGGAATAAATAAATCAATTACTAAACAAATACATAAATAAAATAAACATATCACACTACCTGATTCGGCCTGTGTCGAACTGTCTGTGAGCATGTCACAGTGATTATGCCTCCATAACCACTCAGGGGGACCACGTTCTACTCCAATACAAGTAACTAGTGCTGATTCTCTAGTATGTGACCATGATCGACCATATCTACTTTAGCCAATGTTGGATTGTTTCTGAGCATGTGTGCCACCTCAGGGGAACCTATGTCCACACTCTGGGGATCATGTGCACATGCCTCCATCACAATGAGTAGAGGACCCTGGGGCATCACCAGACATCCCTCATCCTCAAACCCTAAAGGTTAAATCCCACTATAATATCAGGACATCCCCGATGTGAGGGTGACATCTGATTCCTATGAGGGTGAGTGTAACAACTCAGGTAGTTAATAGAAAAACAATTTCATGTCTTATTAATATTAATTAATTAGATTTTATGTAGTTGTATTCATTATAAGAATATTAACTAATTTTTCAATCAAAAAGTAAATATTTTTATTATTATCAAATTCCCTTTCATGTATTATAATGTTTTATTTAAAAATAATAATTTATAAATTTTAGAATTCGAATTTGACAAAATGAAATTCATTTTTGAAATCAGCATATCAAAGTTAGAATATGGTGAAATTTTGATTTTTTGTTGAAAAGATTGATTTTTCAATGAATGGTGAAAAAATACTATTTTTTTGTAAAATTATATTTTCTTTTCATTAAATAAAGTAATTTAAAGGTCCCATTTTATCTTAAAGTAACATAAGACTCCTTTAATTAGAAATAATCTAATTAATTACATAATAATCATTATTATGCCTGATTTTGGTATAATTTCATTTTGAGCTTAAAAACACATTTTTCTAAAAACCATTTTCATTGCATTTTGCATTTTTATCTTATATTAATTAATGCCGCCTCTAAAAATTGAATATTGAAACATGAATTTTATATTTAGAATCAGGAGGTCCAAATTTCGTAAATAAATCTCTTATTTTTTCATTATGAATAGTAACCATAGTAAATATTTATCATATCGGTAAAAGCAAATCGGCTAATTAAGATACAAAAATAATGTGATAAGTCTTATAATGTAACAACTCTCATTTTCCTAGTTCGATCCTTTGAATATTTCTATATATATATTAAGGGTTTTTTTTCGGAGCTAGTGCTATGTTTTAGGTGCCGCGGGACCCCGAAATTAATATATTGAAAACATTATTATATATTAAAGCACACACACATCCTTTCATAATAAATGGTTTTCCCTTTGAATGAGATCTCAGACGGGAAATTCGAGACTGTAGTTGTTTCAAGAACATGAGATTTACTCTAGGCGTGACATAAGATTGGTCGGTGTCAGATGTTCTATGGAAGACAGACGTTGGCGAGCACGTTGAGTAAATTAATTAATTAATTTATTTATTTTACTTAAATGACCTAAAACCCAATCTCCCTTTATTAATATTCGTTACGACGAATCTCCAGTGTTAGCTGCATAACCCTGAGAGATTATAGAGGTGGAAGTGAGAGCTTTGTTGGCATTGACAACTTGGGAATGTGGATTGACAACGAATGATCGAGGGGATTCATGAAACGAACGATGAACACAACGGGATCATCATCATCGCTAGTGGACGTGTTCTTCACCAATGATAGATCCATTCTTCAGGCACAACTCATTATTTTGTGGATTTTCGCCTATCAATTTAATTATCAAGCATTGATTGTATATCTGCTTTATTTCTGTGATTTTTTGTTCTTCGCATGAGCCAAGGTTTTGAATAGTATTCTTGAACCTATTTTTTTTTATAATTTTTGCACTCATATTTCACCCCCTTCTCTCTCCATGATTTATGATCATTAGTTAGGATCACATCGACTAACGATTATCTTACCTCGTTCTTATACCTTTTTCCCATCATCGTTCTTCGCATTCTTCATCATTGACCCATGAGACCGTGATTGGACATTGTTGGGTTGGATTCGAGTGTGATTGAACCCCCAAATTAATGAAGGATGCACAAATGACATAGCGATCAATGATATGCGGATGGATCGAGAAAGTTTTGAGGGATTCAGGTGATGGCTTCATGGATCGAGACCCTGAACAGCGGTGAGAGGCGCGACGGCTACTGCTCGGGAGATTGGAATTTGATTTCCAGCCACCCGAGGCCAAGAATCATCAATCAGGGACCTTCCCCTATGAATTTGACCATTTCAGGTGGGCAGATAGTGATGGACGTGACAAAAATGGCGGATTTGGTGACTGTGCGAAGACTAGACTTCACTATCCGTGAAAAACGCGACTACACACCGTGTATTCCGGTGTAACACACGCCATGTATCTTGGGTTCTCACGACGACTAGGGTTTCAACCCAAGTTAAGTATCACATGCCGCGTGGCCAGCCCCACACGTCGTGTGACCCTACTTGGGCAGCCGAGCTGTTTGCAGAGGGAAGACTCCCAAAATCCGGGGTGAACAGACACGCCTTCCCCTGTAGGGACACACCGTGTGGTAATATATGGATACTTGAGCCGTGTATCGATAGCACATACCTAGGACCCTAGGTGAACATACACACCGTGTCCCCATAGGGGCACGCCATGTGGAGCCACATGGCTGGCCAAGCTGTGTCTAGGTGAGGATACACCCAACCATTCGGGCGAGGTCACACACCATGTGACCCTATGTACACACTGTGAACTTTTCTCAGGAACTTCTACCTTGTATATCTCTTTCTTTGAGACTCAGATTTGGGCCCATAAGTAGTCTATCTTGAGTAGTTTTCCTTGCAGGACGTGATGGTAGCATTCATTTTGGTATTAGAGATACGACACAAGCTGTCATGAGCAAGATGCTTCTTCCAGCGATGCTTGACCAATGACTGTAATCGGGTTTGATCACCAAAGAGATGTCGGGGTTAGTACTCTCCTGACTCACTAGGGTGCGGGTCCCTCATACTCTTCATACAGGTAGAGTCGGTACCCCCCCACATTATAGAGAGCGCATATTCTCTATGTATAGAGTGGTACTCTCCCATCATCGAGCTCTGGTGGGGAGTGGATCCTCCACTAGAGATAACGATCCCTCGGTTGTGGAGCACAATAGCGAGGATCGAGCCCTCCACTCTAATTCTTGTGAGGATGTGCATGGTGATGGGAATTGGAGATGAGACCTTTGGGGCTCTAGGAAGACTCATCATCATCCTTAGCTAGCTATGGATATTGATACTTCTCTCATTTTTTGACTGAGTTTTCTGTGTGAGCATACCTAATGTTGGGTTTTCTCTACCCTCTAGATTTATGAGTTGAGATGGCTATTTTATTATATTGCTCCCCTCTTGGTTTTTGGGGCGTCCTACTGGGTATGTATATACTCACCCCTGTATGGGCTATGCCCGCACATGTCACGTCTTATGCAAATGATATGAAGATTAGCAGTGACCTTGGTGGTCTTGATATCGATGGGACATAGCTATACTTGGAGGCACTGACCACGTTTGGTGGTCAATCACGAAGATTGTGATCCATTGGTCTTCATTTTTTCCTTTTCCTAGTTGTTGTTAGGTTGAGATTTCATTTTTGGTTAGACATGTATTTCCCCCCTTTGTATCTTTTATATTACCTTGCTTGTAAGATCTTGAACTTTGTGGAGGTATGTCCTTGTTTAAATTTTAGTTTCAATATCTTGTTTAGGGTTAATGAAATGTTTATTAGGAGTATGAGGGGCCTTGGGGGTGTTTCGGGGGGTTCGGGACATGAGAGAAAGTAAAACTGGGCCAACCTGTGCAAGGCACACAATTTGTGCATGGTTAAGTAAACAGTGTGGCATGTCCATGCAAACTATGAAAACTTAGACAGTGACATATCGCATGGATGATGCATAGTTTTTCAAACCGTGTAGCCTGCCCAGGTAACCGTGTGACCTAGATCCCCTCAGACAGTGGCAGGCGCATGGTTTGGAAAACCATGCGGGTAAACCATGCACCCCTTGTAAAAGTTGGAAAAAATTACAAAATTACCATTACGGGATTTTAATTATTTACTCGATTTTCTCCCCCCATTTCCTCTTTTGAACCCTATTGATGAACAAGAACCCTCAATGGATTCCAAGGGAAATTCTCCTTCATCTCTAGGCTGTTTGGAGTACTATCGGTTGTTGATCGAAGCCCTGAGCATGTCTAATCTCCTCCTTTATTCTCTTTCCTGGATTAGGGTTTGCACCTTGGGCGATCTTCTTTTGAATCTCTAAAGCCCTTATTTTCGGGTGGAATCTAGGTTGAAGCTTAAATATGTGGTTTAATTCGGATCTAAGACCACATTTAGGAGTGTGTTCATCAATGGATTCGAGGTAGCTGGTCTACAAGTTATATACCATAGTCTTGTTGTAGATTTGTGCATGTTCGGTTTTTGTTCTTGGTTATCTCTTGTTGTTCTTTTGATTCCTTTGGTGAGATTTGGTAAAGTGGGTACCTAAATGATGAATATAAACCCTCATAGTCCTCATGGGATGAATTAGGGATGATTTGACCGATTTAGGGCCACCCATGGGGTGCGCTGATATTCTCGGGCCTATAAATTGGTTAAGTAAGTGCAAGGTCATTGTGTGATAACATAGAGCCCTTGTTGAGTACGTTGAAATGTTTAATTGAAGTGAAAATGGAATATCGGTAGTGTTTCTAGTTTTGGTAATGGCTTAAGGGGTTGTTAGGCATGACACATAAATGGGTTAATTGGGTTAAATGAGATTGTAATGGCCCAGACCTATCCAGCCCATTACTTTGTGGAAATGTGGTGTTAGAGGTGTTTCGGTAGATCAAGGTGACTTGGTGTGCGTTTGGGTGGACCTTTAAAGAAATCTAAAGGGTTATGGCCTTCGCACGGGAGGCGCACAGTTTTCCTAAACTGTGCGGCCAAACTGTGCAAGGCTGGTCTTGGAGGCAGTGGCTAACGCACGGTTAGTGCACGGTTTGTCTAACCATGCGGACTAACAGTGCGAGGAGTGGTTGTTGAGGTAGAAGCTAACGCACGATTAGCGCATGGTTTGTTAAACCGTGCGGACTAACCGTTCAAGCACTTAAAGTTAGATCCTAAAATTGTGGATCTAACTCGTTTTGCCTTTAGTCACCTCATTTAAGCCCCAAAGCGGCCATAACTTGGGACTACTCTCCCTTGAGAGTTAGAAAACCTCTCCCAAGCGTTTTGGAGGCGATCCAGAGGCTTCTCTTCATGAATCGAAGCCGATTTCTCGAGTTTTGTGATCCTTTTTGTTTGGTTTCTTAGATCTACCTAGATCTACCCCTCCTCTTCTCTTGAGATCTTAGATCTACGCTCGTTATGGATAGATCTAAGTGTGTGGATGTTGTTTGTGATGAGTTTTGGTCTTGGTTGTGTTAGGAGAAGAGATCTAGGGAGGACCCTTGGTGGATCAGCCCGGTCTTCTTGGGCGTTCTTCGACTGTTGTGGTTTCCGTCAAAACCGTTGAGGTAGGGGATTCATTGCTTCTCTTTCTTGTATGTGTAACGGTATCAATAACTTGTTGAATCCCACTGGATGATAATGGAATTGACCTAATAAATATATATTTGAACTGGATAAATAAATTTCTTTGATCGTTTTTTATTGCCTCTTGTTTACAAGATAGTGTAATATCTATGCCTTGCTTGTTAAGCATGTTGTTCTTGAGGAAATCGATAAAGAACATAAAGCCAGAATTAATTGATAATTGGTTGGCTAAATATAAAGAGGCATGAAAACAGACCAGGTTCTTGTTGTAATTTGATATTGATCAAATTTGGCATAGTAAGCATGTTTAATCTTCTGTGATAGCTTACTGAATTGGTTCATGATGTTGGAACCAACGAATTGAATTTGTTAATTCAAGATGGATTAAAGAACTTTATTGAATTCCATGAAGGGTTCTGAGTTACCCTCTTATTGTGAATTAGGGCTAAAAGCCCATTTTATGTGGTGTTGTTTTTCCTGCTGCTTGTTTTGTGATGTGACCCCGGAGGGGTGTTGTGATATGTGGAGGCAGGGAGGCCTTGTGGTTGTGGCAGCGGATAATGCCTAGAGTGGCGAGATGCATCGGTTTATGCATATGGGTGTCAGGGAGGACACCAGGGATGATGGTATGGGGTGGATGTTGTGGATGGATGTTTGATGGTTTGATTGGTTGTTTATCTTCTTTACTTCTCCCCACTGCTCAAGGCAGCTGGTCTTGCTTACCCTCCTTCCAAAGGAGACAAAGACACGCGGGGTATGCCACATGCTTTTAGTGTTTAGCCTCTCGAGGGAGGATGGGTCTATGCTCTTGCTATAGGCAGCAAAGACTCGACGGGTAGTACATCTACTCATCGTGTTGAGCCCCCTTGTGTTTATTAGCATAGGTTGATTTTCTAGAATGCTTGGGAATATGGGAAAGTAATTTCTGTAATGAAAGATTGATTAAATGGTGATAATCCACGGGGATGGAGATGTTGAAATTTAAAGGTGATGTTGAATCGTTAAAGGAACAATTGATTTTGAATGTGATACCAATTAAGTTTAATGTGGTTGTGTTCATGGTTAATTAATGTGCAAAGAATTAATTAATGTAAAGTGGAACTGATGAAAAAGGGAATGAAGTAACCTAATGAAGTTCTTTAATTGGTTGTGTGCTTATAGGATACCTAGTCTTAGAAATAGCAGCTCGGAGTCCGAGAGACGTTAGCTGCAGTTGAGACTAAGACTAGGTTATGCCCATAGTGTGGCTGTGAGTTATATATATTCTGTACTTTTTGTGTTTTTATACGCTACTCCACCCTATCAGTAAGGGAAACTGGCACCCCGGAGATTTTGAGCCCTGGGGGGGTGTTTTCCCCAACATTTCCATGGGAGGGTGAATGGCTGACTACCCCCTTTGACCCCACTCTCTTCTCTTGGTAGATACTAGTTCCATTAGGCACAATGGTTAGTTTTCCCCATATATGTGTGTAGAGGGCTGTAATGGCTTGTGGTTATTCACACACATATATTCTGGATATAGTATCCTATGGACTACTATAGGTGTAACGTGTATAAGCTGTGATGGCTTAAGGATCCTTACTTGGTGTATGGGCTGTAATGGATTGAGGTATAATACCCGACATATGATACACGTTATGCGAGCTGTGGTGGCTCCCAGAAACTACCTGATTACTTTTGGTTGTGAGGATGATGTGGAGCTTAGCCCAGGTGTATTCAAGCAAGCCTTTGAAGAGAGATGCACAGGATGTATGTCATTGGGGTAAAGCGGCAAACCATTGGGGAAGTAATAGCGGGGTAACCTTGATATTATTTTCTATATGCTACATTCTTGTATGCGTTACTTGGTGATAGTAGCCATGGTGAGGTTGGGAACTTAGTATACCGGTTTAGGTGATGTGTTGGTTTCACTTGTTGTTCACTGGGCTTTAGCATGCTTTCTTTACTTTTGCACGAGAGCCTTCAGGGAGGATTCTACTAAGTATATTGTTATACTCACCCTACGTATATATAAACTGTTTTTTAGGTCACTTGGAGCAGGTTGGAGACCAGGATGGTTACTACTAGCTTGTGGTTGCAGGAGCTGTTTGGGCTTGTGGTCGCTGCCGTTTTACTTTCTTTTGGGTACTTTTAGTTTTTCCCCTTTCAGTTGTAGTACTTTTTCATGGCATTTCATATATATACTTGGTTCTCTTTTATATTTCAGTTCTGAGTTGGAGTTGGTTGGTGTCTATCTTATCTCTCTATTCCGCATGTGTTCTCTTAGAGGGTAATGCCTCCCATTTGTGTGTTTATTATACCCTCAGTGCTAGTCGCCAACCCGGGGCCTACTGGAGGCAGGACTCGGGGGTCATTATCTCCCTTTTCACATTGCCGGCCTAGGAGGGGTACAGTTTGTGGGGAGGGGGTCGTGACAGAGTGGTATCAGAGCTCTGGTTGAGGGATAAGATGGAGTTTAGAGTTAGGCACTGGTGAGGTTGCGTGGGTTGGTAGGGAAACAATGTCATTCATGCTTAGCAAGTGAGTTAAACACTAGAGACCGATTGAGACATAGGCCTTTAGGCCCCCCTATGATCTGATGTATGGACCTTTAAGTTTACAATGGCTACTAAACAAGGTGATGCCATTTGTAGGGTAGAGACCTAGGAAATGATCATGCATCACTCTTCTTGTGCCTGAGTTTGAATGGGTAGATCTTGGGATAGGTTAAACTAAAATGAATGAAAGAAAACAATAAATTAATTAATGTTGATTCTTCCATATTCCAGGTTTAGGAGCTCTAATGGTTTTTTATTTTACAGGTATGGCTCTAGGTCGACGTCCTCGTCAGGCTTGCGCAGAAAATGTCTAGCAGGCTGTGCCAGCAGATCGCCGCTGAGTAGAGGTTGACGATGACAACACTTGTAGGAAGACACTCTGAGAGTTTCAGTGCCAGAGTCTGCAGAAGTATGAGGGCTCTGTTTCAGATGCAGTCACAGAAGACTGGTTAGAGGAGGTCGAGATCGGCTTCAGTTCGATTCATGCTCGTAAGGAGAACTGGGTGTCCTTGGTTGTGACGATGCTGCGTGGAGCAGCAAGTCAGTGGTGGTTCTTGTTCCTCGGGGATCGTGAGGAGTCAGCGATCTCATGGGAGGAGTTCCGAGACAAGTTCAGAGTTGAGTTCCTTTCCTCGACTGCAAAGGCGTCTAGTCGCCATGAGCTTCTTACCCTTCGACAGGGGAGATCTTGTGTTCGAGAGTTTGGAATCTGTTTTAGGAACCTTCTACGATATGCTTCAGACCTGTTACCCGATGAGGAGGCTAGAGAGAGGCATTTCGAGGAGGCTTTGCGTCCAGATATTCAGCGCCAAGTCACCCCATTTATGCTGAAGACATATCTTGAGGTGTTGGCGAGGGCAGAGGTTGTTGAGAGGACTTTGGCCAAGATCAGATCATCATGAGAGGGGAATCAACATGATTCCTCCTGAAGCAGAGCTGCGGTCAGGGGTTCCCGGTTTTCAGGGCAAAAGAGTTTCCGTTCAGCTGGGGGTAGGTCCCAGCCCTTCACATCTCGTTTCTCCGGAGGCATCAAATCTCAGGCCTATGCCAAGGGATCATGCGCTTGTTTTTCTTGTGGTGGTCGTGGCCATCAACAGCAGGAGTGCCCGAACTTTCAGAGCGGTCATCGTGCACCAGGCACTACGCTCTAGGGTCCTCCGTTGAGGCAGTTTCCGCCGAGGCAGCAGCATCCAGTTGCACCAGCTTTAGATCACCAGAGGGGAGATGGGGCAGGCAGAGGACATCCCCATGATGCTCCCCATCCTCAGAGAGAAGATCACGGACATGGTGGTGGTCGTCATTAGGGTTAGAGAGGTCGTGGTCAGCTTCATGCTCTAGCATTGCCAGCTCCAGGCGAGCTAGACGTCGTTCGAGGTACCCTTTGCTTGTTTTCTACCTTGGTGTATGACTTGCTTGATTCAGGAGCGACACACTCCTTCATATCACCTACCCTTGTCCATGCTTTGGGACTTGAGGTAGAGAGGATTCCATTGCCCTTGGCGTTGACTACGCCAGTTGGAGGTCGAGCTGACTTGTTTGAAGTATGTAGAGACTGTGAGCTAGTGTTGGGGAAACACCGCTCTTGGCGAGATTTCCTATGTTTACGAATACAACCATATGATGTCATCCTCTACATGGATTGGTTGTATTTGGTACAGGCTATCGTGGATTGCTACAGGAAGAAGGTTGTCTTCATTGGTGCAGATGGAGAGAAAGTGGTGTTTGTTGGTGAGCGAGACCCTTGGATGGGTCATAGGCACGTTCAATCCTTATCATCCATGATGGATGAGATGATGCTGAGTTCTTCATAGGTTCAACAGTTGGTGTTTCCTAGGGTCGTAGAGGAGTACCCTGATGTCTTTCCAGAAGAGGTTGTGGCATTACCCCCTCGACGAGAGATCGAGTTTGGGATCGAGCTACAACCAGGAGCGTCTCCTATCTCTATGTCTCCATATAGGATGGCCCCTTCTGAGTTACGAGAAATACGTATATAGCTTGATGGTCTATTACAATGTGGTTTTGTTCGGCCAAGTGTGTCACCGTGGGGTGCACCAGTTTTTTTCGTGAAGAAGGCTGATGGTAGTTTGCGGTTGTGTGTCGATTATCGTCGCTTAAAAAAAGTGACAATAAATAATCACTATTATCTTCCGCGGATTGATGATTTATTTGATCAACTGAAGGGTGCAAGTTGGTTCTCAAAGATTGACTTGCGGTTAGGATATCATCAGATGCGTGTGAAGAATGAGGATATCCCGAAGACTGCTTTCCGTTGTCGTCATGGGAATTATGAGTTCGTTGTAATGCCGTTTGGTGTGATTAATGCTCTAGTTGTGTTCATGGGTTTGATGAATGTTGTGTTCCGTGAATTCCTGGACAAGTTCGTGGTAGTTTTCATCGACGATATCCTTGTGTACTCCACATCTGAAGAGGAGCATGCAGAGCATCTACATGCCGTTTTGGGAGTTCTTCGTAAACATAAGCTATTTGGGAAGTTGTCGAAGTGTGAGTTTTGGGCTCGAGAAGTCCGTTTCTTGGGGCATGTTGTGTCCCATCAGGGAGAAGCTGTGGATCCATCGAAGATAAAAACAGTTGTGTCTTGGGAAGACCCCGAGACAGTTTCAGAGGTGCGAAGTTTCCTTGGTCTCGCAGGCTACTACAAGAGGTTCGTAGCCAATTTCTCCCGGGTTGCGACCCCTCTGACAGCTTTGACTAGGAAGGATCAGGATTTCATATGGACTGATCAGTGTTAGACAACTTTCGAGTATCTAAAGGAGAAGTTAGTAAGTGCTCTAGTCCTTTGTCTTCCAGCTTAAGGAGTTCAGTTTGATGTCTTCTGCGATGCTTCACATCTGGGGTTAGGCTATGTTCTCATGCAGCAGTGAGCAGTTGTTTCTTATGGGTCTCGGTAGTTGCGTCCCCATGAATGCAACTATGCCACCCATGATCTTGAGTTGGGAGCCGTGGTGTTTGCTCTGAAGTTGTGGAGACATTACCTTATTGGTGAACACTTTGTGGTTTTCACTGATCATAAGATTTTGAGGTATGTTTTCTCCCAACGTGACTTGAACTTATGACAACATCGGTGGATGGAGTTCTTACATGAATATGACTTTGAAATAGCATATACACCTGGAAAAGGGAATGTTGTAGCTGACGCACTGAGCCGAAAGTCACGTAGTGATGCTGTGTGTGAATACAGTGATTCCTGAAGAGTAATGGAAGAGCTGTCAGCTTTGCTTCTTGATATGGGAGAAGTCATAGGTAGAGGTTTTCTTTTTTAAATGACGGTGAAGTCATCCATGATTCATAAAGTAGAAGATTCCCAGTTGGGGGATCTTGAGGTGGAGGTCTGGAGAGACCGAGTTGTTTGTGGTGAGTCAATTGATGGTTGGATGGAGGATGAACAATACCGAGTGTTGTACCATGGGCGGATTTTTGTTCCCTTGAAGATGCACGATATAGTTCACAGAGAGTTCCACAGTTCGCCTTTAGCAGTACATCCTGGTGTGACAAAGATGTACCGATCCTTGAGGGGTTAGTTTTGGTGGCCTGGGCTGAAGCGTGCGGTTGCGGGGTTTGTGTCTCGATGTTTAGTCTGCCAGAAGGTGATGGCTGAACACCGTGTTCCTGGTGGTCTTCTCCATCCATTAGAGATTCCTAAGTGGAAGTGGGAGGACATCTCAATGGACTTTGTTACCGGTTTACCTCGATCTTCGGGAGGTTATGATGCTATTTGGGTGGTAGTGGATCGTTTAACGAAATCGTCCCACTTTATAGCAATCAAGGAGTCAAGCTCAGTGGAAGTTTTGTCGAGGTAGTATCTGGAGGAGGTGGTGAGACTTCATGGAGTCCCAAGGATGATCATTTCTAATCGAGATCCTTGTTTTACCTCCAGGGTGTGGAGAGGTCTCCAACATGCTTTTGGTTCTCAACTATGCCTTAACACTGCTTTTCATCCTCAAACGGATGTTCAGACAGAGCGAACTATCCAGACTCTTGAAGACATGTTACACTCTTGTGTTCTTGATTTTGGAGGTTCGTGGATGAGGCACTTACCCTTGGTGGAGTTCTCTTACAATAATAGTTTCCACTCCACCATCAGTATGGCGCCATTTGAAGCCTTGTATGGCTGACCTTGCTGTTCTCCGTTGTGCTAGACTGGGGTCGGAGAGTCAGCAATTCTCGGACCGGAACCAGTGCAGAATACAATAGAGATGGTTCAGGTGATTCGTGAGAGGATAAAGGTAGTGCAAGATCATCAGAAATCATATGCTGATCAAAGGAGGAAACCCTTGGAGTTTACTATTGGTGATCATGTGTTTCTGAAGGTGACTCCCCGTCATGGGAAACAAAGATTTGGTCATGGGAGTAAGCTTTCTCCCTGGTTTGTTGGGCCTTTTGAGGTGTTATCTTGTGTTGGAGCTGTGGCGTATCGAGTAGCACTTCCCCCTCAGATGATTCAGATACATGATGTTTTCCATGTATCACAGCTACGTCGTTATCTTCACGAAAACTCCCACACCATCAATTGGGGAGAGATAGATGTTGATGATGATGCCACCTTTGAGGAGCGACTTGTGGAGATCCAAGATTGCAAGGAGAAGGTGTTGCGCGGGCGTTCTATCCCCTTGTTTCATGTCTTATGGTGACACAGTGGCATGGAGGAGAGTACCTGGGAACGTGAATCACAGATACGTGCTCAGTACCCGGAGTTATTTTATGTTTAACTCCTTCCATGAATCGTTGTAACTTATGTGGTTATGGAACTTTCATGTTTATGATATGTCTCCATTTTTTTTCTTTGGTGGATTGCTCTCTTTTGAGAGGTATCTCGGTGGGTGGTTGTTCAGACCCTGTTTCGTTTTCTCTTTAGGTGGGTTTTGGATTCTTGAGGACAAGAATGTTTTGAGAGGTATCTGATGTAATGACCCAGACCTATCAATCCCATTACTTTGTGGAAATGTGGTGTTAGAGGTGTTTCGTGAGATCAAGGTGACTTGGTGTGCGTTTGGGTGGACATTTAAGGAAATCTAAAGGGTTATGGCCTTCGCACGGGAGGCGCATAGTTTTCCTAAACCGTGCGGCCAAACCGTGCAAGTCTGGTCTTGGAGGTAGTGGCTAACGCATGGTTAGCGCATGGTTTGTCTAACTGTGTGGACTAACCATGCGAGGAGTGGTTGTCGAGGTAGAAGATAATGCACGGTTAGTGCATGGTTTGTTAAACCGTGCGGACTAACCGTGCAGGCACTTAAAGTTAGATCCTAAAATTTTGGATCTAACTCGTTTTGCCTTTAATCACCTCGTTTACGCCTCTAAGTGGCCATAACTCAGGATTACTCTCCCTTGAGGGTTAGAAAACCTCTCCCTAGCATTTTGGAGGCGATCCAGAGGCTTCTCTTCACGAATCGAAGCCGATTTCTCGAGGTTTGTGATCCTTTTTGTTTGGTTTCTTAGATCTACCAAGATCTACCTCTCCTCTTCTCTCAGGATCTTAGATATACACCTGTTATGGATAGATCTAAGTGTGTGGATGTATTTTGTGATGATTTTTGGTCTTGGTTGTGTTAGGAGAAGAGATCTAGGGAGGACCCTTGGTGGATCGACCCGGTCTTCTTGGGCGTTCTTCGACCGTTGTGGTTTCCGTCAAAACTGTTGAGGTAGGAGATTCATTGCTTCTCTTTCTTATATGTGTAATAGTATCGATTGCATGTTGAATCCCACTGGATGATAATGGAATTGACCTAATAAATATATATTTGAATTGGATAAATAAATTTCTTTGATCGTTTGTTATTGCCTCTTGTTTACTAGATAGTGTAATATCTATGCCTTGCTTGTTAAGCATGTTGTTCTTGAGGAAATCGATAAAGAACGTAAAGTCGGAATTAATTGATAATTGGTTGGCTAAATATAAAGAGGCATGAAAACAGACCAGGTTCTTTTTGTAATTTGGTATTGATCAAATTTGGAATAGTAAGCATGTTTAATCTTCTGTGATAGCTCACTGAATTGGTTCATGATGTTGGAACCAACGAATTGAATTTGTTAATTCAAGATGGATTAAAGAACTTGATTGAATTCCATGAAGGGTTTTGAGTTACCCTTTTATTGTTAATTAGGGCCAAAAGCCCATTTGATGTGGTGTTGTTTTTCCTGCTGCTTGTGTTGTTATGTGACCCTGGAGGGGTGTTGTTATATGTGGAGGCAGGGAGGCCTTGTGGTTGTGGCAGCGGATAGCGCCTAGAGTGGAGAGATGCATCAGTTTATGCATATGGGTGTTGGGGTGGACACTAGGGATGATGGTATGGGGTGGATGTTATGGATGGATGTTTGGTGGTTTGATTGGTTGTTTATCTACTTTAATTCTCCCCACTGCTCAAGGCAGCTGGTCTTTCTTACCCTCCTTCTGAAGGAGGCGAAGACATGCGGGGTATGCTACGTTCTTTCTGTGTTTATCCTCTCAAGGGAGGATGGGTCTACACTCTTTCTATAGGCGGAAAAGACTCGACGGGTAGTACATATACTCACCGTGTTGATCCCCCTTGTGTTTAGTAGCATAGGTTGATTTTCTAGAATGCCTGGGAATATGGGAAAGTAATTTCTGTAATGAAAGATTGATTAAATGGTGATAATCCATGGGGATGGAGATGCTGGAATTTAAAGGTGATGTTGAATCTTTAAAGGAACAATTGATTTTGAATGTGATTCCATGAAGTTTAATGTGTTTTTGTTCACGATTAATTAATATGCAAAGAATTAATTAACGTAAAGTGGAACTGATGAAAAAGGGAATGAAGTAACCTAATGAATTTCTTTAATTGGTTGTGTGATATAGGATACCTAGTCTTAGAAATAGCAGCCTGGAGTCCGAGAGAGGTTAGATGCAGTTGAGACTAAGACTAGGTTATGCCCATAGTGTGGTTGTGAGTTATATATATTCTGTACTTTTTGTGTTTCTATACGCTACTCCACCCTGTCAGTAAGGGAAACTAGCACCCCAGGGATTCTGAGCCTTGGGGGGTGTTTTCCCCAACATTCTGATGGGAGGGTGAATGGCTGACTACCCCCTTTGACCCCTCTCTCTTCTCTTGATAGATACTAGTGCCATTAGGCACAATGGTT
This sequence comes from Viscum album, assembly GCA_963277665.1. Taxonomy (NCBI): domain Eukaryota; kingdom Viridiplantae; phylum Streptophyta; class Magnoliopsida; order Santalales; family Viscaceae; genus Viscum; species Viscum album. The sequence continues at coordinate 1,124,112,925 of OY728120.1, forward strand.
AGTTTTACCCATATATGTGTGTAGAGGGCTGTAATGGCTTGTGGTTATTCACACACATATATTCTGGACATAGTATCTTATGGACTACTATAGGTGTAACGTGTATAGGCTGTGATGGCTTAAGGATCCTTACTTGGTGTATGGGCTGTAATGGCTTGAGGTATAATACTCGACGTATGATACATGTTATGCGAGCTGTGGTGGCTTCCGGAAACTACCTGGTTACTTTTGGTTGTGAGGATGGTGTGGATCTTAGCCTAGGTGTATTCGGGAAAGCCTTTGGAGAGAGATGCACATGACGTATGTCGTTGGGGAAAAACGGCAAACCAGTGGGGAAGTAGTAGCGGGGTACCCTTGATATTCTTTTATATATGCTACATTCTTGTATGCGTTACTTGGTGAGAGTAGCCATGGTGAGGTTGGGAACTTAGTATACCTATTTAGGTGATGTGTTGGTTTCACTTTTTGTTCACTAGGATTTAACATGCTTTCTTTACTTTTGCATGATAGGCTTTGGGGAGTATTCTACTGAGTATACTGTTATAATCACCCTACGTATATATAAACTATTTTTCAGGTCACTTGGAGCAGGTTGGAGACCAGGCTGGTTACTACTAGCTTGTGGTTGCAGGAGCTGTTCGGGATTGTGGTCGCTGCCGTTTTACTCTCTTTTGGGTGCTTGTAGTTTTTCCCCTTTCAGTTGTAGTAATTTTGCTTGGAATTTCATATATGTACTTGGGTCTCTTTTATATTTTAGTTCTAAGTTGTATTTGGTTGGTGTCTATCTTATCTCTCTATTCCGCATGTGTTCTCTTAGAGGGTAATGCCTCCCATTTGTGTGTTTATTATACCCTCAGTGCTAGTTTCCAACCCAGGGCCTACTGGAGGTGGTACTTGGGGGTAATTATCTCCCTTTTCACATTTCCGGCCCAGGAGGGGTACACTTTGTGGGAAGGGGGTCATGACAGAGATCATGACATGTGGCATATGAATTATGTTAGAAATTCCTAAGAGAGTTATTGCATATGAAATAGTGAATATGTCAAATTGGTAATGGTATGTGAAATGGGAAATATGTTAAATGGGGTTTCATAAGGGAATTGATGAATATGTGAAATGGGTTGATATAAGTGAATTATTGAATATGCTTAGTGATATAGGCATGAGAATGAGAATTGGGCTAAATGGGCTAAGTAATGTAAATGGAAAATGTGTCAATGGGTTATGGCATAATGTTAATTCCCATTTTGATTGTTATGAATTATGATTGTTATATGTATTAGTTGTTTTTGGTTGTGATATGGTTTGTGTTTGGTGAATGGATGAATAAGAATTTTCACATGGATTGAGGTGTGGGATAAAGGACTGAAGCTCCTCTCACAGGTCGAGTTAGACTGATGCTCTAATTCCACCCACAATGCACAAGTTAGGGAAGGGTATGGAGCTCTATTCCCATAACGGTTGCATTCCACCCGGACTAAGGCTTCGAGGTTAGGACACTGTGATGTTGTGATGTATTATCCCTAGTGAGATAAGGACTCGCTTATTCCCTTACGCAGGATGATAAATGCCATGAGCCTTTGTGTGAATGATGTAAATGCCTAACCCATGGATTACATGTTTATGGTGAACTAAGTAATGAATAAGACACAAATAATGAATTTTTCACTATGGTTAGTAATAGTTAAGTAAATATTGTTAACTAGTGGCCCCCAAACTATCTTTTTTTACTTGTCAATTATTTAATACTTGAATGCACTATCTGTTTAGACTAGATATTTTATAGACACCATTGGTGGTGTCCTACTGAGTTGTACTCACACCCTTTTTGGGCCACCGTTGGGTACCTGAGTAGATTTCATGCTTGCAGGTCAGGAAAAGGGAAAGGGAATTGTTCTTGGGAGTTGAGTCATGCTTGGGAGGTACATGGATGAGGTTCCAAACTCGAAGTTAGGACCATTTTGGGGTTTCAGCTATATGTCTTCATTTTGGGTTTTTTTCACTTGGCACTATAACATGACATGACATATTTACTATTGATTGTGGTTTGTACCAAGTTTTGGGAGATGGTTATTTATGCATGATCATTTCTTATCCTATGTTATTTATACTATTCTATTTATTGTATGTTGTGGATTACTCTAGTAAAGAGGGTATAGTCTCTCCACGCGACTTTTAGACCCTCGCTGCTAGTTAGAAATCTCTGGTGTATGGGGAGACGCACTTGAGGTCATGTGGTGACCCAGCTCAGGGCGCCAGTTTAGTGGCTCCTAGGTCAGGGACGTTACAAAGTGGTATCAGAGGAGGTATTTTCTATGACTCGCTGTTTGGGGATGGTAGAAATGTGGTTAGAAAGGTGTCAAGCCTTGGTAATGAGCTCATTCTTGGGAGTAGCTAACCCTTTTATGAGGGAAAACCCAAGTCACATAGGGTGAGAATTGTTGTTCTTGTTGTGTGTTGCTACATTTGATGATATTTCACCATTAGGTGATGCACTTGTTGTGTGATGTGAAATTTTTATGATATTTTTCTCATGGATGGAATGGAATGAGGTTGTGAAATCATGCATCATTCTAGGAACCTAATTATATAAGTGGCACATATCATAGTAGGCACACACACAGGACGTGTAACGTCCCTGTTCCGGAAGCCACCCAGAGGTGCCCCGTACCCGGTTGGTCACATGGCCTCAAGTGCATTTCCCCAAACGCTAGAGGCTACCGACTAGCAGTGAGGGCCTTGGGTGTGATAGTGGGGAAACTATGACCCCATTGGCAGAGTAAACAACGAAAGTAAACAAAACATGCAATAGTGGAAGAAGTAAATATCCAACAACAATAAACAACGGAAGACTAAAATAATAAACAACTGGAGCACACATGTATATATGAAATGATGAATGATAAATATGTCTAGGAAAGCAGCTAAACAAGTCACAATGCTGAATACAATACTAAACCAAAGTGAAAAAGAAAAACAGATAAGCAACTCCTCAGCATCGCAAGACTCAGCTTGGTCCCATGCTCTCCTGCTCCAAAGCAATCAAGTACCAGAAGTCCAAGGGTGCTTGCTCTTGTCTATACCTCTAACAACATAGTCTGTTTGGGCCCAAAAGCATGGCCCAAATAGGGTTTGAGACTAAATCCCAGTAGGCAACCACCCGAAGATCTGTGCCTAATAGTCAGTGAGCATATGGAAGGTAATAGTATAGTAAGCAGTAAACAATAACAGTAAATAGTAACAGTAAACAACAGGAAGTAATCAGTAAGCAGTAACAGGATGATATGCAACAATAATTAATCCACAGAACAACAAGCAGCAGTGAAGCAAACATCTAACCACAACAGGAACCCCTCTGGGAAGTACTCACAGCCAACCCCTCTGGTCCTATCCAAGAAGTACCAACAACCCTCTGGGAAGTGCACTCAGCCTAACCCATCTAGTTTGGCATACGAAATTATAAGACTCTCTAGGGAAGATCGCTCGGTCAATTCCCCTTATAGTCTAGGGCATTCAGGGACTCTCTGAGGAAGATCACGTGGTCTAACCCTATTATAGCTCCAAGGTCTAGAGACTCTCTGAGGAAGCTCACTCAGTCAATCCTCCTATAGTCTTAGGTCTATCACAGACTCTCTAAGGAATCTCACTCAGTCAATTCCTTCTCTAGTCTGGAAAGGTTTTATAGAAATTCAAACAAACTAAAGACTCTCTGAGGAAGCTCACTAGGTATACCCTCTTGTAGTCTATAATATCCAAGACTCTATGGTAAGCTCACTCGGTCTATCCCATGTAGTCTATAATGTCCAAGACTCTCTGAGGAAGCTCACTCGGTCTATCCCCGTATAGTCTATAATATCCAAGACTCTCTGGGAATCTCACTCGGTCTATCCCTTACAGTCTATAGCACCGGGTTCTCACGGTCCCGTGCCAGTCATTGCATAATAATGCTATAAGGCCAAAGTACACCTACAGAGCTACTTGGATAACCAGTCTATAACATAACAAGCATATCAAGAAAAGCATTCCATCCTACGGTCACAAGGCATGGAAAATAGGTATAACGACCAAAGGCTAACAAACCCAAAGGTCATAACAAGAACAAGGAATGGAAAAAACATCCAAGTACATCAATTATCCTCAAACATGATCAAATTACCTCTACACAAGCATACAAGCAAGGCAGGAAAACAACAAGGGCAAAACGGTAAACACGCAATACCCCGTTCATGGGTATTGGTGGAAATTTTCACATAAAACAAAAATACTTCTAAAGGAAAGGCACAAACCACCTACCTTGATGCTAGGAGATCAATATACTTGAACCATGAGGTTTGATTCTCCTTAGAATGGCATAGATCTACGAAAATGCACAAAACGTTCAACCCACAATATCTTGAGAAAGAGGGAAAATCATGGAATGAAACTCAAGAAGAAGGAAGAGCTTACCGCTGCAGTTCCAACGCAATTGACGATGATCGATTAGGAGAACGGATGAAGGCACGGGGGCTCGGAGAAATTCTGTGGCCGTACGGGTTCTCTCGAACGAAGACGACCTAGAAGAAGTGAGTTCTGTCCGTCAGGCGTGACCCCGGTCCGTTTAATGAAAAAAAAAAGAAAGTACACGACGTGTACTTCTGGGGTACATGACATGTACTTGGCTTTTCTGTACTCCTCTTTAAGCAGCCTCCACATCACCCCTACACACCGTGTGTGTGGCCCCAGACACGGCCAGCACATGGCCTTGCACGGAATCAAAGTACATGGAGTGTACTTATAAAGTACATGGCGTGTACTTCAAAAATTTCCATAAAAGGAAAAACATACCTGAAACGAAGATCTGAGTTCTTAAAAACTTCCCCCCTTAAAGAAATTCGTCCCCGAATTTCCCTAGCGAGGTGTAGAAGAAGAAACTCTAAACAGATCTAGCCATTGCGATAGTATATCGGCCACCCTCTCCCAGGTCTCGTCCTGTACTCACCCGTGCTGCCATAACACCCGTACCAGAGGAACAGACCAGCCAGGGAGAACCTTCATACTGTGATCGACAATCCAGATAGGATGCTCCTCAAACGATGCATCCGATTTAAGATCAACCTCCTCGGGTTGAAAGACATGAGACGGGTCTGAAAAGTAACATCAGAGTTGAGAAATGTGGAAGACGTCATGCATAGCCCGATACCTCTGAGGTAACTACAACCGATAGGCAACCGACCCAACTCTCTCCAACACCTCAAACGGACCGACGTACCACGGTTAAAGCTTACCCTGTCTTCGAATCCTCTTGTGTCCCAACCTCGGTGCGACACGCAGGAAAACCTGATCCTCGACCTCGAACTCCAGAGGTCGTCTCCGCTGATCAGCATATGACTTTTGTGAGACTGTGCTGTAACCATCCTCTTTCGAATCAACTTTATCTGCTCTGAGGTCTCCTGAACAAGACGAGGTCCCAGCAAAGCTACCTCTCCTGCCTCCAGCCAGCATAAAGGTGACCAATGTGGCCTACCATACAAATCCTCGTAAGGTACCATCTGAATAGTCACCTGAAAACTGTTGTTATAGGCAAACTCCACAATAGGAATATGCTTCTCCCAAGAACCTCCAAAGACTAGAATGCAAGCTCGGAGCATATCCTCAAGCACCTGGATCGTACGCTTGGGCTGGCCATCTGTCTGGGGATGGTATGCTGTACTCAAAAGTACCAGTGTACCCAAATCCTTCTGAAGCCCCTGCTAGAACCAAGAAGTAAAACGTGAATCCCTGTCTGAAAAAATGGAGTGTGGAACTCCATGCAGACGTAAAATCTCTCGGATGTACAACCACCCTAGTTCATCAACACTGAAGGTCTTCTTGATCAGCAAGAAGTGAGAAACCTTCATAAGCCCGTTGACGACAACCCAAACAACATCACTCCCTAGAGGTGACCCCAATAACCCGACCACGAAGTCCATCGCAACATCGTTCCACTTCCACTCGGGAATGGGTAACTGCTGTAAAAGCCCTACTGGTCGCTGGTGCTCTGCTTTCACCTGCTGACAAGTAGAACATCTCATGACGAACCCAGAAACATCTCTCTTCATACCTGGCCACCAGTACTGGCAGTATAGATCACGATACATCTTGGTGATTCCAGGATGAACTGCCCGAACTGAAGAATGAAAATCCCGCATCAGTTCCTCGCGTATGTCTACTGGCACCCATAGGTGTCCTTGGAAACGCAAGATATCATCCCCGCCCACTGTCCATCCAGGAAGAGGGTCCTCTCCTAACACAATCTCCCGCAGGACTAGGCCTTCTGAGTCTAATAGCTGCCTCATCCGTACCCGATCAAGAAGGGTAGAGGTAGAAACTATAGAAGAAATAAAAGTCTGCACCTGTTTGCCGTGAACCTCCAAATGCATCTCAGAGAACAAATCCATAAGATGCCACTCACTGCTGGCCTCTTGAACTTCCTGAATATGAGTTCTCCTGCTCAATGCATCAGCCACTACGTTGCCCTTTCCCGGCGTATAGGCAAACTCAAAGTGAAAGGACTGAAGATACTCGACCCACCTACGCTATCTCAGATTAAGATCACGCTGAGTGAAGATGTACTTGAGACTCTTGTGTTCGGTGAAAACTACAAAGTGCTCTCCCAGAAGGTAATGTCTCCAATAGCGTAAATCATGAAAAACAATTGCCAACTCCAGATCGTGCGTCAGGTAGTTCTTCTCATGTGGCATCAAGTGCCAAGACCCGTACGTAATGACTCCATCTCCCTACATAAGCACATCTCCCAATCTGACACCTGAAGCATCATAGTAGACTGTATAGCTCTTGCCTAGCTCTGGCAAGACTAGTATCGGTCCTGACATCAACCTTGTCACGACCCGCCCTCGGGGTCCGTGCCGTGACTACCCCAAGCCCGCCTTCCATAGGCCAGGGGCTGGCGACTAGCACCAAGGCGTAAATCCCAGTAAAAAGGGAAGGCATTGCCTTTGAAAAGTAAACACACACCACAGAGTAAACAAGCGGAAAGTAAACACTAAGCAAGCAGAGTACAACTGAAAGTGCGGAAAAGTAAATGGGCCAGTATACAAACCCAAACTGAAAGTAAAGTACAACTCGAAAAGGGAAAAACAGCAACTGAAAAGTAAAAGCCGCTACTCCGAGCTGTCCACTGGAAATCCCACCTGAAGGGTGGGTACAGATAGCTCCTCTGCTCCACGGGTCCCGTCGTCCGCTCCGTGCACGTCCCGCCCAGTGGTCCACCTCCGGGTACCGTTCCGCTCTACAAGCCTCAGCTAAGGTCAACGCTGTCCGTCGTCTGCAACCAACACAACGTAGTGCGGGCGAAGCCCGTGCAGGGGTGAGTATAAGCTACTCAGTAGGGACCCCGAGACCCCTGAAGGTCTCTCAAATCCACAAAGGATAAACTACGAAGAAAAGTACAATCACGAAGTAACAACCGACACTGCTTAGGTATATGCCCATACATATACCTAAGTCATCAATTAAAATACGCTCCAACCTCCGAACCCAAGTACAACTCAGTCCACGCAGGAAAGTATACGTATTCCACATAGGAAAGCAAAACATAATCCACACAGGATTGCACAATACAATCCACACAGGAAAACAACAGGATTCAGCTCACACAGGTATACTTCTTCAAGGACGATAAAGATGATCACTGATCCATCTAAGTCGTCGGACCCACGAAGGATCGATAGGTAACTAACCCCCGCAGAAGACCCACACAGGATCGGGCTCACACAGAACCTGTAGGCGCTGGCTCACACAGAACCGCTGAGCGCAAGGACCCACACAGGATCGGGCCCACACAGGACCTGTAGCACTGATCCATGTAGGATCGATGAGTGCTGAAGTCGTCGTCGTCGAATCCACATAGGATCTCTGTACTGTCGTCGTCAAATCCACACAGGATCTCTGTACTGTCGTCGTCGCAGTCACAGTAGCAGTCGTAGCAGTAGAACAGTCGCAGCCAGCACTAGGGTTCCCGCACACAGCAAACTCGTACGGAGGGTCCGCTCCACGAGCCGAGAGGCTGATACATCAACTGTCACGAAGACCGAAGTTGATGTATCCAAAAGTTCCGTATCGCCAACAGGAACTCAACGTAACAGACGGCGCGTCGATCGGACGCCCGGTCTGAGAGTTATTGGCATTTTCGTCTCCGGGGCCCGGTTGGTTTTTAAGGCAAAACCAACCCGACCGTACTCCACCTGCGTCCAAATCTCGGGCGGAGTATGCCAAAAGATCCGTCTCACTAAGTGGAACACAACGCGACTGACGACGCGTCAATCGGACGTCCGTAGCTCAAGAAATGAGCGTTTCCGCTCCGAAGGCCCGGTTGGTTTCGTGAACGAACCAACCCGGCCGAACTCAAAGTAAACCTAAACCTTGAGTGCGATAAACCGAAACGACCGTCTCGATCCAAGGATCGCGTTGCCGCAGACGGTTCGTCATTCGGAGGTCCGAGGCTCAAGTTATGAGCCAAAAACCAAAACTGGTTCGAAACGGGGGGTCCGGGTCCGGGCCGACCCGGCCCGACCCCCCCCCCCCCCTGGGGCGGCGCGGCGGCGGCGGCGGCGGGCCGCGGCGGCGGCGGGCCGCGGCGGCGGGCCGCGGCGGCGGCGCCTGGCGCCGCACGTGGGGCTGCGCACGCGGGGGCTAAGCCCCGCGGTTCTTCAAAGTGGCGCGGCCTTTGTGCCGCGCCGGTTCTTTTAAAACCGCCCCCCCCTCACGTGGGGGGGCCTGCTGGCGCCGAACCAAGGGGGCGGCTGCCCCCTTCCCTCAAGAACCGCCCCCCTCATTAAGAGGGGGGTTTTGTTGAACCGGCCGGGGGATTTATTTCCCCCGGTTTTATGTCATCCGGCCGGCCAGCTGGCCGGCCGGTTTTTACCAACGGGACCGGAAATTCCGGTCCCGCCTTCAACTTCCGACGCCGGCGGCCCGGCCTCCGGTCTCCTCTTCCGCCGCGGCCCGGAACCGGCCGCGGTCTTCTCGTCCCGCCGCGGCCCGGAACCGGCCGCGGTCTTCTCGTCCCGCCGCGACCCGGAACCGGCCGCGGTCTTCTCGTCCGGCGCGGTGCGACGGCACCGCGCCCCTTTCGCCATGCCATGATTCTTTTCAACGCGGCGCGACGGCGTCGCGTTCTTGAAGATTTTTCCTTGACGTAGCGCGACGGCGCCGCGTAAATTATTTGTACGATCATCCGCGTGGTGCGACGGCACCACGCCACTTGCTTCCACCCGCATGAATAAACATAAACGATGGAGGGGGGTTCGGCCGTGTTCGTGCGGTCCGGGCCCCCTCGCGTTAACAATAACACTTATATAAAATATTTAAATGTCTCACGTAGACATGCGATCCACGAGCAAGAAAAGAAATAAGGAAACCAAAATGAAATCAACAACCCCTACCTTGGTTTAAGGTTCTAAGTTTCGTCTACGTTCCGCGGAAGACGGCGTCGCGGAGGTCGGGCGTCGCGGTCGTCGTTCGTCAAATCCGTTGACGAAGTGTTATGCCCGAAGAGATACGTCGTTGGCGAATCTTCGTTTTTCCGACGAAGAAGGTCCGAGGAGGAAGCGGCGTTCCCTCTTGTTGACTCCGAGGACGAAGAAAAGAGGCGTCGTTCTTCGTCGGAGTTTGAGCGTTCTTCGTTCTTCGTCAGAGCTTGAAGATGAAGAGGAGCTCTCAAAATGACAAACAAAGAACTCAAAATAAAATAAGACTACCTCTTATTTTATTAACACATAACACAAAAGAATTTCAAAGTTTGAAATTCAAAAAGACTTAACTCCCATAATTAATTAAGAGTAACTTAAGCCAATAAAGAGGGGGGTTAAGGGAACTTGAAAAGTCTAGGGGTTCGTGTGGGCCCCACCACACTTAATCCTCCCAAGGGAGGTTAAGTGGGTGTGGGTCCCACTTCCAACCCCCTTAGGTAGGTTTTTAACAAACTAAAAATAAAATTTGTCTTACACAAATTTTATTTAACTCAACTGAAAACCCCAAAACTTAACTTTCAACCCGCAACAAACGCAACTCCCGAAAAGGTCTCTTTAAGCGAATATCGGCGCTGCGAGTTCATCGGTGCCCTCGGATTTCAATTCCGAGCACCGGATCAAAAGTTAGGAATTCCCGCTCGTTCGTTCACTGAACGTACCCGAGCCAAACTTCGGAAATTAATTCCGGGCACTCCGGGCCTCGGAATCAGGTGCCGTCTGAAACCGCGCTCTTGTAAAATTCTAAAGAAAATTAAGAAAAAAATTCCCTTGAATTTTACGGGTCTTTACATTACTCCCACCTCAGGGCTTTACGTCCCCGTAAAGATACAACAAAAACTAGGGAAACAAATGAGGGTACTGAGCACGCATCTGAGCCTCCCGCTCCCATGTGCTCTCCTGGAGATTCCCGTGCTGCCATCTGATGCGCACAAGAGGAATCGATCGCCCACGCAGGACCCGCTCCTGTCGATCCTCTATCTCCACCGGGACCTCCGTAAAAGTCGCCCCATCGTCAACGTCAAGCTCCCCATGGTCAATGATGTGCGTCGGGTCGTGCACGTATCTCCTCAGCTGAGATACGTGGAAGACGTCGTGCACCCGGTGCAACTGAGGTGGTAGAGCCAGGCGATAAGCCACCTCGCCAATCCTGCTGAGAATCTGGAAGGGTCCGATGAAGCGCGGAGATAACTTGCCGCCTCGGCCAAATCTCCGAATACCACGTCGAGGTGAGACCCGCAAGAAGACGTGGTCGCCATCCTCGAACTCCAGTGGCCTCCGCCTCCTGTCAGCATATGACTTCTGCCGGCTCTGAGCTGTCCTCATCCGCTCCTGGATGACCTGGACCTTCTCTGTCGTGGCCTGGACCATCTCCGGTCCCACCAGTGCTGACTCCCCAGGGTCTGTCCAGCACAAAGGAGATCTACATGGTCGGCCGTACAACGCCTCATACGGTGCCATCCCGATGGTGGAGTGGTAGCTGTTGTTGTACGCGAACTCTACCAAAGGTAGGTGGTCCTCCCAGCTACGACCAAAGTCAAGGACACATGCGCGGAGCATGTCCTCGAGAGTCTGAATGGTCCTCTCCGTCTGACCATCCGTCTGAGGGTGAAAAGCTGTGCTAAGACGTAGCTGCGTACCGAATGCCTCCTGTAACCCCGTCCAAAGCCGGGAAGTAAAGCGGGCATCCCGATCGGAGACGATAGATGATGGCATGCCGTGGAGCCACACAATCTCCTGAACGTAGAGACGTCCCAAGCTCTCCACTGAGCCCTGCTCTCTGATGGGTAAGAAGTGTGCCGACTTGGTGAGTCGGTCAAAAATCACCCAGATGGAGTCGTGACCTCTGGAAGTGCGTGGAAGTCCAGTCACGAAGTCCATAGATATGCCGTCCCACTTCCACTCTGGAACCTCCAAGGGTTGTACCAAGCCTGCTGGTACCTGATGCTCTGCCTTCACCTGCTGACAGGTGAGGCATCGAGAAACGAACTCTGCTACAGCTTTCTTCATGCCCGGCCACCAGTGCTGTCGTCTGAGATCCTGGTACATCTTCGCCACTCCAGGATGTACCGCCAAAGGAGAAGTGTGAAACTCCCTCAGCACTTCTTCTCGCAAAGCGACTGGTACCATGGTACGTCCTCTGAAAAGGATGTCGTGCTCTGCTCCAAGGGAGAAACCATCAGGTGCCTGTCCCGAGGATATCTGTGCACGCCGTGCCTCACAATCAGCGTCCCTGTGCTGTGCCTCCCTGACTCGCTGCAGTAGTAGAGGAGTGACTGTGAGAGACTGAAGAAAGGCTGCTCCATCTCTATCCACGAAGGATATCTGCAATGAGGCTAGCTGCTCCGTCGCCTCCTCGAGTAGCTGAATGCCCGTCCTCCTGCTGAGGGCATCAGCTACTACGTTCCCCTTCCCAGGGGTATAGACTATCTCAAAGTCATAGTCCTGGAGGAACTCGAGCCATCGTCGCTGTCTCAGGTTCAGGTCCTTCTGCGAGAAGATATACCTGAGACTCTGATGATCGGAAAAGACTGTAAAGCGCTCGCCCATCAGATAGTGTCGCCATGTCTTCAGAGCGAAGACCACTGCTGCTAACTCCAGGTCATGGGTAGCGTAGTTCTGCTCATGCGGCCTCAACTGTCGTGATCCATAGGCGATCACTGCCCACTCCTGCATTAGAACACATCCGAGTCCGGTCCCTGATGCATCGCAGTAGACTACGTACCCTACTCCCTCCTCAGGCAACCTCAAGATAGGTGCGCTAGTCAATCTCTGTCTCAGCTCCTGGAAGCTCTGCTGACAACTGTCTGACCACACGAAGGGTTTCCCCTTCTTCGTCAAAGCTGTGAGTGATGCCGCAACTCTGGAGAAGTTCGGCACAAATCTCCGATAGTATCCAGCTAGTCCCAAGAAACTCCGAACCTCAGTCACGCTCCTGGGTGGCTCCCATGCTAACACAGCCTCAATCTTCGCGGGATCCACTGCAACTCCCGCCTCAGAGATAACGTGTCCCAAAAAGTGGACCTCACGTATCTAGAACTGGCACTTCGAGAGCTTACCATAAAGCTGGTGCTCTCGGAGTGTGTCAAGAACAACTCGCAAGTGATAGGCGTGCTCCTCCTCTGTCGTAGAGTAAATCAGAATGTCGTCGATGAAGACTACGACAAACCAATCGAGGTATGGCTGAAAGATCCTGTTCATGAGAGCCATGAACACTGCTGGAGCATTGGTTACACCGAAAGGCATAACCAAGAACTCATAGTGGCCATACCGACATCTGAAGGCCGTCTTCTGCACATCCTCGTCTCTGACTCTGAGCTGATGATAGCCTGACCTGAGGTCTATCTTCGAGAACCACCGTGCTCCCTTGAGCTGATCAAAGAGGTCATCAATCCTCGGTAGCGGATACTTGTTCCTCACTGTCACCTGGTTCAGGCGACGATAGTCAACACAAAGTCGCAAGCTCCCGTCCGCCTTCTTGGCGAACAAAATCGGGGAAGCCCAGGGTGAAACACTGGGTCGGATGAACCCCTTGCCCTGCAAGTCCTCCAACTGTACCCGTAGCTCTCGAAGCTCGGCGGGGGCCATCCGATATGCTGGAGTGGATATCGGGGCTGTCCCGGGGTACAAGTCAATATAAAAGTATACCTCTCTGCGAGGAGGTAGCCCTGGAACATCGTCGGGAAAAACGTCCGTAAACTGATCCACCACTGCAGGAAAACCAGGACTCCGCACGTCAACTGCTCCAAGGATAAGGCTAGCCAACTGATGAGTGATGGGCTGTCCTCTCCTCCGCGGAAGTCCATCCTGTGCTGCTAAGGCTCCCTTCTCGCCGGTGAAGGTGAACCTGCTCCCGTCGGTGCGTACACAACGCACCTTGCGCCTAAAACAGTCAATCTGTGCATGGACCGTAGACAGCCAATCCATGCCCAAGATGACGTCGTAAGGCCTCGACGCTGCTACAAGAAGATCCCAGCCGAAGCTCTCGCCTCCTAGAGTAAGCTCACACTGCCGGCACCAGTGCGTAATCGTCGAGTCTGCTCCCGTATGAGTCTCTAGCCGTAAGGATCGAGCCAACGGCTCTGTCGGAATCTCCGAGCTCCGAACAAGGGCAGCGGATATGAAAGAGTGACTCGCTCCTGTGTCTATAAGAACTGCAGCAAGGGTGGAATAGACACAGATAGTACCTCGAATCATCTCGGGTGCGCCGTGGTCGTAGGCCTCTGCTGCCTGGAGCTGTGCCTGTCGCTGCCCGCCAGCTCCCTGTGGTCGGGGTGGACCTCCTGGTGGTGGTGGTGGTAGAGCCTCAAAGCGTCGGCCACCACCAGCTGCTCGTCCAGCTCCTCTGCCTCGTCCGCCTCCTCCCTGCGGACCGCCACGGTCGATCCTCTGCCTCTGCCTCGGTGGTCCATCAACTGACTGCTGCTCCTCGGCACGACGGGTCGGGCAGTCACGAGCCATGTGGCCCTGCCCGCCGCACGAGTAGCACTGTCTGCCTCTCGTAAGACTGGCTCCGCGCTGTGTGCCCCGCACTGCTGAGCCAGTGCCCTGAGATCGTCTGCCCGAAGGTCTGGTCTGCCTGGACCCCTGAGTCATCCGTCGACTGCCTGCTGCAGATGACTCTGCCACGTGCCGCCCTGCGGTGGGTCTCTGTGCTGGTGTAGACTCAGCAAGGAAGCTCTCGATCAGAAGGGCCCGCTCCAGTACTCCTGTCTGAGTCGGTATGCTGAGGGAGATCAGCGATGCCCTGATCTCGTGTCTCAAACCCTGCTCGAAGGTCCGGGCCCGGAAGAATGGGTCCCGTACCATGTCGGTCGAGTAGCGCGAGAGATAGGTAAATCTCGCCGAGTACTGAGCGACCGTCATGCTGCCCTGCCGCAGCTGTAGAAGCTCCTGGATACGCACCGCACGAAGGGTGGCTGGGAAGAACTCCGAGCGGAAGAGGCTCTCAAAGTCCGTCCAAAGAAGAGATGCCTCATCGTGCACCTGGAGCATCAAGCTCCACCATCGTCCTGCTGCTGCGTGTAGTAGGCTCGCATCGAGGATCACCATGAGGTCTGCTGGTGTCCTCACTAGCCTAAACACTCGAACTACTGCCTCCAGCCAGTCCTCTGCTGCCTGGGGATCCGTCCCCCCGCGAAACCTGGGCGGTCGCAGGCGCTGAAACTCATGCAGTGCGCTGAGGCGACGTGCATCGTCAGCGGCTGCTGCTGGAAGCATCGGGGGCTCGGCGGGTAAAGCTACCGCCGGTGCCACTACTGGAAAAGGGCCCTGCACCGAGGCCTCGTCGCTCGGTGGGCTGTCGTCTCGCTCGACTCTCGGAACCCTAGCTGGCTGCCGTCGTGGGGCCATCCTGAAAAGGAAACAGGTGCGCCACGGTCAGAACAGTATACCTGGTGAGCTGATATAAGTAATCACAAAGAAAACTTTGAAACACACACGCAATTAATGTTTTCGTGCATTAAGTCGGAAATCAGAAGTCAGGGTCCTGGTGTATGGATACGTCGGCCGCCGCACCAACACTGGACTCCCTGGACTGATAACCACACTCAATACGCTAAACATTATTGCTTCACATAGAAAAGATCAGAGTTCGCGGTAGAACCGAACTCCTCTGATACCAATTTGTCACGACCCGCCCTCGGGGTCCGTGCCGTGACTACCCCAAGCCCGCCTTCCATAGGCCAGGGGCTGGCGACTAGCACCAAGGCGTAAATCCCAGTAAAAAGGGAAGACATTGCCTTTGAAAAGTAAACACACACCACAGAGTAAACAAGCGGAAAGTAAACACTAAGCAAGCAGAGTACAACTGAAAGTGCGGAAAAGTAAATGGGCCAGTATACAAACCCAAACTGAAAGTAAAGTACAACTCGAAAAGGGAAAAACAGCAACTGAAAAGTAAAAGCCGCTACTCCGAGCTGTCCACTGGAAATCCCACCTGAAGGGTGGGTACAGATAGCTCCTCTGCTCCACGGGTCCCGTCGTCCGCTCCGTGCACGTCCCGCCCAGTGGTCCACCTCCGGGTACCGTCCCGCTCTACAAGCCTCAGCTAAGGTCAACGCTGTCCGTCGTCTGCAACCAACACAACGTAGTGCGGGCGAAGCCCGTGCAGGGGTGAGTATAAGCTACTCAGTAGGGACCCCGAGACCCCTGAAGGTCTCTCAAATCCACAAAGGATAAACTACGAAGAAAAGTACAATCACGAAGTAACAACCGACACTGCTTAGGTATATGCCCATACATATACCTAAGTCATCAATTAAAATATGCTCCAACCTCAGAACCCAAGTACAACTCAGTCCACGCAGGAAAGTATACGTATTCCACATAGGAAAGCAAAACATAATCCACACAGGATTGCACAATACAATCCACACAGGAAAACAACAGGATTCAGCTCACACAGGTATACTTCTTCAAGGATGATAAAGATGATCACTGATCCATCTAAGTCGTCGGACCCACGAAGGATCGATAGGTAACTAACCCCCGCAGAAGACCCACACAGGATCGGGCTCACACAGAACCTGTAGGCGCTGGCTCACACAGAACCGCTGAGCGCAAGGACCCACACAGGATCGGGCCCACACAGGACCTGTAGCACTGATCCACGTAGGATCGCTGAGTGCTGAAGTCGTCGTCGTCGAATCCACATAGGATCTCTGTACTGTCGTCGTCAAATCCACACAGGATCTCTGTACTGTCGTCGTCGCAGTCACAGTAGCAGTCGTAGCAGTAGAACAGTCGCAGCCAGCACTAGGGTTCCCGCACACAGCAAACTCGTACGGAGGGTCCGCTCCACGAGCCGAGAGGCTGATACATCAACTGTCACGAAGACCGAAGTTGATGTATCCAAAAGTTCCGTATCGCCAACAGGAACTCAACGTAACAGACGGCGCGTCGATCGGACGCCCGGTCTGAGAGTTATTGGCATTTTCGTCTCCGGGGCCCGGTTGGTTTTTAAGGCAAAACCAACCCGACCGTACTCCACCTGCGTCCAAACCTCGGGCAGAGTATGCCAAAAGATCCGTCTCACTAAGAGGAACACAACGCGACTGACGGCGCGTCAATCGGACATCCGTAGCTCAAGAAATGAGCGTTTCCGCTCCGAAGGCCCGGTTGGTTTCGTGAACGAACCAACCCGGCCGAACTCAAAGTAAACCGAAACCTTGAGTGCGATAAACCGAAACGACCGTCTCGATCCAAGGATCGCGTTGCCGCAGACGGTTCGTCATTCGGAGGTCCGAGGCTCAAGTTATGAGCCAAAAACCAAAACTGGTTCGAAACGGGGGGTCCGGGTCCGGGCCGACCCGGCCCGACCCCCCCCCCCCCCTGGGGCGGCGCGGCGGCGGCGACGGGGGCGCGGCGGCGGGCCGCGGCGGCGGCGCCCGGCGCCGCACGTGGGGCTGCGCACGCGGGGGCTAAGCCCCGCGGTTCTTCAAAGTGGCGCGGCCTTTGTGCCGCGCCGGTTCTTTTAAAACCGCCCCCCCTCACGTGGGGGGGCCTGCTGGCGCCGAACCAAGGGGGCGGCTGCCCCCTTCCCTCAAGAACCTCCCCCCTCATTAAGAGGGGGGTTTTGTTGAACCGGCCGGGGGATTTATTTCCCCCGGTTTTATGTCATCCGGCCGGCCAGCTGGCCGACCGGTTTTTACCAACGGGACCGGAAATTCCGGTCCCGCCTTCGACTTCCGACGCCGGCGGCCCGGCCGCCGGTCTCCTCTTCCGCCGCGGCCCGGAACCGGCCGCGGTCTTCTCGTCCCGCCGCGGCCCGGAACCGGCCGCGGTCTTCTCGTCCCGCCGCGGCCCGGAACCGGCCGCGGTCTTCTCGTCCGGCGCGGTGCGACGGCACCGCGCCCCTTTCGCCATGCCATGATTCTTTTCAACGCGGCGCGACGGCGTCGCGTTCTTGAAGATTTTTCCTTGACGTAGCGCGACGGCGCCGCGTAAATTATTTGTACGATCATCCGCGTGGTGCGACGGCACCACGCCACTTGCTTCCACCCGCATGAATAAACATAAATGATGGAGGGGGGTTCGGCCGTGTTCGTGCGGTCCGGCCCCCCTCGCGTTAACAATAACACTCATATAAAATATTTAAATGTCTCACGTAGACATGCGATCCACGAGCAAGAAAAGAAATAAGGAAACCAAAATGAAATCAACAACCCCTACCTTGGTTTAAGGTTCGAAGTTTCGTCTACGTTCCGCGGAAGACGGCGTCGCGGAGGTCGGGCGTCGCGGTCGTCGTTCGTCAAATCCGTTGACGAAGTGTTATGCCCGAAGAGATACGTCGTTGGCGAATCTTCGTTTGCCGACGAAGAAGGTCCGAGGAGGAAGCGGCGTTCCCTCTTGTTGACTCCGAGGACGAAGAAAAGAGGCGTCGTTCTTCGTCGGAGTTTGAGCGTTCTTCGTTCTTCGTCAGAGCTTGAAGATGAAGAGGAGCTCTCAAAATGACAAACAAAGAACTCAAAATAAAATAAGACTACCTCTTATTTTATTAACACATAACACAAAAGAATTTCAAAGTTTGAAATTCAAAAAGACTTAACTCCCATAATTAATTAAGAGTAACTTAAGCCAATAAAGAGGGGGGTTAAGGGAACTTGAAAAGTCTAGGGGTTCGTGTGGGCCCCACCACACTTAATCCTCCCAAGGGAGGTTAAGTGGGTGTGGGTCCCACTTCCAACCCCCTTAGGTAGGTTTTTAACAAACTAAAAATAAAATTTGTCTTACACAAATTTTATTTAACTCAACTGAAAACCCCAAAACTTAACTTTCAAACCGCAACAAACGCAACTCCCGAAAAGGTCTCTTTAAGCGAATATCGGCGCTGCGAGTTCATCGGTGCCCTCGGATTTCAATTCCGAGCACCGGATCAAAAGTTAGGAATTCCCGCGCGTTCGTTCACTGAACGTACCCGAGCCAAACTTCGGAAATTAATTCCGGGCACTCCGGGCCTCGGAATCAGGTGCCGTCTGAAACCGCGCTCTTGTAAAATTCTAAAGAAAATTAAGAAAAAAATTCCCTTGAATTTTACGGGTCTTTACAAACCTCCCCTTCAGCTCTTGAAAGGATGACTCACAGGAATCTGACCATAAGAACTTTGCACCTTTCTTGGTCAGACCTGTCAGCGGTGCTGCAAGGCATGAAAAATCCTGTATGAAATGCCTGTAGTATCCATCCGGCCCTAGAAAACTTCTCACCTCAAAGAAATTCTTCGGATGCTCCCAGGAAACTATAGCTCTCACTTTCTTTGGGTCTACAGATACTCCTGTCTCTGAGATAACGTGACCCAAGAAGTGAATCCGATCCATCCAAAAGTGGAATTTTGAGAGCTTAGAATATAACTGATGCTCTCTCAGTGTACTCAGAATGATCTCAAGATGGGTAGAATGGTCGTGTCAAGTGCGAGAGTATACCAAGATGTCGTCCACAAAAACCACCACGAAAGAATCCAAGTATGGATGGAACACTCGGTTCATCAGTGCCATGAAATCTACTGGTGCATTCATGAGACCGAATGGCATGACCGTATAATTGTATAGACCATACCTTCTCCTGAAGGATGTAAGAGGTATATCTGATGGTCTAACGTGCAACTGATGATAACTAGACCTCAAATCAATTTTCGAGAACACCCGGGCTCCTCGAAGCTGATCAAAGAGGTCACCGATCCTTGGCAAAGGATATCGGTTCTTGACCGTCAACTAGTTCAGCTTCCAATAATCCACGCAAAGCCTAAGGGTGTCGTCTGCCTTCTTCGCAAACAGGATAGGCGAAACCCAAGGAGAAGTACTAGGTCAGATGAAACCCTTTACCTGCAACTCCTCCAACTACTTCTTGAGCTCCTGCAACTCAGGTGTAGCCACCCTATAAGGAGGAATGGACATCGGTGCTGCTCCTGGCATGAGCTCAATCGAGAAGTCTACCTCACGCTCCAGAGGCAAACTTGAAAAGTCCTCTGGAAAGACATTCCTGAAACGATCCACCATTAGAGGAAAGTCTAACTGTGAAGTCCCCTGGTCATCCAGATAAAGACTAGAAATATGGGCTGTAACTCTTCCTAGCCCATGATGCTCTGGTCCAGCTCTACTCGCCTGGACATCCCACTCGCCTCTATGAAGAAAAGATCCACCCTCTGGTGATACGAAAATCACCCTGTGGCGATAGCAATCGAAGACTGCCTGGAAGGGAACTAACCAGTCCATACCGAGAATGACATCATAGCCTATCATCTCTAGGACATAGAGGTCCCATAAGAAGTGACACCATACAACCTCAAGAGGGAACTCTCTGCACTGACGTACACTAGACGTCCTTGTTCCCAACGGTGTATCAAGAGTCAACATGTCGACAGATGAAAAGATATAGAGCCCAAGGCCCTCCACAACAGTAACAAAGATAAAACTATGCGAAGCACCAGTATCAAAAAGGGATAAAGATAAAACTGAGGCTACTTAGATCATACCTAGAACTGTAGAAGGGTCGGGATCCTGCTCCTGATAGGTCTGCTCCACGGAAAAAGTCTAGCCTGTACCACGGCCCTGCGCCCCTGGATGACCACTCTGAGCTGATCCACTCTGCTCTCGCTGGTAACCTGGTGACTGACCACCATGACCGCGACCTCCACCTTGGCCGGAATGGCCGTAAGAACTCCAGTTCCCAGACTGGTGAGAAATCGGCGATACATCTCCTGTACGCGGGGTCATAGAAGAACCCCTACCACCAGCTGTAGGTGAGAAGATCTGACAAAAACGCTGAAGATGGCCCATATTTCCGCAAGATCGACACTCCATCAGGTCTCTCTGGCACTGATTCCTAGTATGCTCGCTCCTCCCGCATTGGTAGTATACTACTTGGCTGCCCGAAGATACATTCCGCCTACCCTGATCTCCTCGAGCAAACTCCCTACGACGCTTCCTGCTATCAGTAGGAGGAACACTGAATCTAGATGTCGAACCGCCCTGGCTCACTGCTCCAGAATCTCTCAGATTGCGCTCATTGATTACTGCCTGGTTGACGATAGAGGATATCGAAGTCAACCTAAAGATATTAACCTAGTAACAGATCTTCTACCTGAGACCATCCTCAAACTTCTTATCAAGAAACAAATCATCACCTGCTGGAATCGGCGTGAAGCACTGCAGCTC
The DNA here is from genome assembly GCA_963277665.1 of Viscum album. Taxonomy (NCBI): domain Eukaryota; kingdom Viridiplantae; phylum Streptophyta; class Magnoliopsida; order Santalales; family Viscaceae; genus Viscum; species Viscum album. The sequence goes on from OY728120.1 coordinate 1,124,133,581, forward strand.
GGTAAAGCGAGATGAGTACTCCATAATAGAAAGAGTACCCTGCTCCAAACTCATAAAATCCCAGGCTTGGTCGGCCCTCAAGGTCTCCAGGTAGAAGAAATAGTAGAAGATGCGCTGAAACTCATCCCAGGTCATACTCTGCTGGAGCCCTGACTATGAGATCACCTCCCACCACCTCTTGGTGGTGTCTCATAGCATATAAGTAGCCAGCTTTACCCTTTTATCTAGTGGTATCTTCAGATGCTCGAAGATCGTCAGCATGGCCACTAACTACGACTCTGCAGCCTAGGGTCCTCCATCCCCTGAGAAAGTAGGAGGATGCTACTGCTGGAAAACCCGCGTCAACTCAGCCATCAACAGGGCAGGAGGCTATGCTCCCTGGAAGGTCTGCATCATCCTCATAAAGTCCTCCCTGAACTATGCATCGGTGCTTGCAACGGGTATAACTGCTGGTGCCAAGGCTGGCACAGCAGGAGTATCTGTAGGAGGTCCCTGATCGGCCATATCCGATGTATGATCACCATCTGGAAGCTGACGTACAACCGGAGGACGTCTTGGAGGCATAGCTCTGAAAGATCAAAAGCACACCTTAGATCAAGATTATTAAATACTGATAACACAAGAGTACAAGACGGGAATAGGAGAAAAGAACAAATAAGTTCTACAAAACATGACTACACGACGTGTATAAAAACTATACGACGTGTCCTATTAATACAGACACATGGGCATGCACTTCTTCCACCACTGGTTGTGTAACACCCCAAACTACACGGCGTGTTGTCCCCACACACGGCGTGTACTTGAACTCCATTCCCCTTCCCGAGTCCCCTTACACGACTATCCCACACGGTCCTCTTAACCTTAGACTACACGATGTGTTCACTAAGGAAACAACGTGTACTAGACAAGGTTTCGGCGACCCGTGTTGTTAGTTACCCAGCCGACTACACGGCACGTTCCGAACAAACACGATATGAATAGGAGAAGATAACACTGACCCGTGTTGTTCATGACACGGCTGGGTACCCAAAACATGACTACACAACATGTGGGTACCAAACACGGTGTGTACTACATGAGCTTCCCTGACCCGTGTTGTTAGTGACACGTCCGGGTACATGGATCACTACTACACGGCGTGTAACGACCGTACATGGCGTGTTCCTAAAGACTTTTCATAACCTCGTGTTTCTACTCACATAGTCAGTGACACGGTTTAAAACTACACGGTGTGTAGTCAAGTACACGCCGTGTATTCTGGGTTTTTTCAAGCAGTATCTCAGAAACTACACCGAAGCTCAAAAAACACTGAAAAACAAACATGGAGGTGCCAAATTCCGATCCGTGAGGGCCCATACTCCCCGCGAATCAAAGCTTGACATCTCCTACATATCAAATACAAGGGAAACAATTCAATGATCCACCAAACTCCAATTCATGAGGGCCCATAACACCTCAAGAATCAAAATTTTGCGTTCATTTAAGTAAAGGTACAATACAAACAATTTCTCTATCAAACTACAGGGATTCTATCAAGGCATCTGTCGCAACATCATGCATAATCTACACAATGTCTATCAAAACAACATGAAATCTCTAATTCACCCTAGATGGCATGTCAAGAATGCATGGCATGTGATTTCTAACAAGTGCCTATATGATGCATGAGATGGAATACCCTCATCTCATCGGGTTGCGATAAAAATAGAACCGCAATAGCACAACAATAACAACACAAGGCATGTGAATCACTCTAGGTGAAATCATATCAACCGTAAAATCTCAAAACTAGAAAACTGCAATAATGAGGTAGATTGGCTTTTCCCTGTACACAAGTTAGCTACTCCCGGGAACAACTTATTACCAAGTACCGAATCCATCCTACCCATGGCTAAAGGCTCCAAATAGTAAATCAAGAGAAAATAATTCCTCTGATACCACTTTGTAACATCCCAGTTCCGGAATCCACCCAGAGGCGCCTCGTACCCGATTGGTCACATGGCCTCAAGTGAATTTCCCCAAACACCAGAGGCTATCAAATAGTAGCAAGGGCCTTGGGTGTGATAGTGGGGAAACTATTCCCATATTGGCAGAGTATACAACAAAAGTAAACAAAATATGAAATAGCGGAAGCAGTAAATATCCAACAACAATAAACAGCGAAAGACTAAAACAATAAACAACTAGATCACATATGTATATATGAAATGATTCATGATACATATGTCTAGAAAAGCATCCAAACAATTCACAATGATGAATACAATTCTAAACCAAAGTGAAAAAGAAAAATAGATAAGCATATCCTTAGTATCTCAAGCCTCATCTTAGTCCCATGCTCTCCTGATCCAAAGCAATCAAGTACCAGAAGTCGAAGAGCACTTTCCCTTGTCTATAACTATAACAAAATAGTCTGTTTGGGCCCAAAAGCATGACCCAAACAGGGTGTGAGACTAAATCCCAGTAGGCAACCACCCGAAGATCTGTGCCTAACAGTCAGTGAGCATATGGCATGTAATAGTACAGTAAGTAGTAAACAGTAACAGTAAACAGTAATAGTAAACAGCAGGAAGTAATCAGTAAGCATTAACATGATGATATGCAACAGTAATCAATCCATAGAACAACAAGCAGCAGTGAAGCAAACATCTAACCACAAAAGGAACCCCTCTGGAAAGTACTCACAGCCAACCCCTCTGGTCCTATCCAAGAAGTACCAACAACCCTCTAGGTAGTGCACTCAGCCTAACTTCTCTAGTTTGGTCATACGAAATTATAAGACTCTCTAGGGAAGCTCGCTCGGTCAATTCCCCTTATAGTAAAGGGTATTCAGGGACTCTCTGAGGAAGATCACGCGGTCTAACCCTCTTATAGCCCCAAGGTCTAAAGACTCTTTGAGGAAGCTCACTTGGTCAATCCTCCAATAGTCTCAGGTCTATCACAGACTCTCTAAGGAAGCTCACTTAGTCAATTACTTCTCTAGCCTGGAAAGGTTTTAAAGAAATTCAAACAAAGTAAAGACTCTTCAAGGAAGCTCACTGGGTTTACCCTCCTGTAGTCTATAATATCCAAGACTCTCTGAGAAGCTCACTCGGTCTATCCCCTGTAGTCTATAATGTCCAAGAATCTCTGAGGAAGCTCACTCAGTCTATCCCTGTATAGTCTATAATATCCAAGACTCTCTGGGAAGCTCACCCGGTCTATCCCTTATAGTCTATAGCACCAGGTTCTCACGGTCCTATGCCTTTCAGTGCATAATAATGCTATAAGGACAAAGTACACCTACCGAGCTACTTGGATAACTAGTCTACAACATAACAAGCATGTCAAGAAAAGCATTCTATCCTACGGTCTTAAGGCATAGAAAACAGGTATAACGACCAAAGGATAACAAACCCAAAGGTTGTAACAAGAACAAGGCATGGGAAAAACATCCAAGCACAAAAATTATCCTCAAACATGATAAAGTTACCTCTACAAAAGCCTACAAGCAAGGTAGGAAAACAACAAGGGAAAAACGGTAAACACGTAATACCCTGTTCACGGGTATTGGTGGAAATTTTCACATAAAACTCAAAGACTTCTAAAGGTAAGGCACAAACCACCTACCTTGATGCTAAGAGATCAATATAATTGAATCACGAGGCTTGATTCTCCTTAGAACGACGCAGATCTACAAAAACACACAAAACATTCAACCCATGATATCTTGAGAAAGAGGGAAAATCATGGAATGAAACTCAAGAATAAGGAAGAGCTTACCGCTGTGGTTTCAACGCAATCGACGACAGTCGATTCGGAGAACGGATAGAGGCATGAGGGCTCAGAGAAGTTCCGCGGCCGTACGGGTTCTCTCAGACGAAGACGACCTAGAAGAAGCGAGTTCTGCCCGTCAGGCGTGACCCCGGTCCGTTTAATGAAAAAAAAGAAAGTACACTGTGTGTACTTCTGGGGTACACGACATGTACTTGGATTTTCCGTACTCCGGTTTAAGCGGCCTCCACATCGCCCCTACACGCCGTGTGTGTGGCCTATACACAACCAACACACGGCCTTGCGCGACATCAAAGTACACAGCGTGTACTTCGAAAATTTCCAAAAAAGGAAAAAAATACCTGAAATGAAGATCCGGGTTCTTATAGGACGAGTGTGTGGGACATAAAGGGTAGGATGTATTTGTTTCTTAAAATGGAATTCCCATGTGTGGCCTTTTCGAACCCTCAACACATGGTAACCCCCCTCCCCCATGAAGAGGTCACTGCCCTGAGGTAGAGCCCCAGTCGGGGAAGGAGCTGTTTCCAGTTGAGATGAAAGAGCGTCCCAGAGGGTAGGATGTATTTTATTTTCTTGAAATTTATGAGAATGATGTATAATGAAATGATGCAAATGGGTAAAAAGAGAAGTAAAATGTTAAATGATGATTAAAGAATTGTACTTAATTAGGGTTTGTAAGTGAATTAAAATGTTGTTGAAGTAAGTTGTGATATGGGAATAGTTTTGAAATGGTGTAGAAGGTAAGGCTTGTAACCATGCAAGTTAGTTACTATGTGTTAACCATGGTCATTGGTAGGGATGGTCGAGGGTAGTGTTCTAGGTATGATAAGGCTCATTTGGATAGTGTATGTGAAATGATTTGTTTATGGATAGTGGTGAGCCTTAATTTATATTTTGTGGAAGCTTTATGGTTTTTGTTCTAAATATTTTGTTTGGAATTGTAGTGAAATGCCTCCATAAATATCTGATCCGATTGGGTGATAAGAGGAGGTTTCCAAGAATGATCTCCCAGTAATAGAGCAAGAAGATCCAGTGGTTCAAGATAATAGGGAAGATCAGTTCCATGAGAAATTTTCTTGTTTTATGAAGATAATGGAATATGAATTAGGGTGGGTTGCATGGAGTATGTTTGAGCTGACTAGGGAGTTTTAGCTGTAGTACCCTCTGAACTTTACTAGAGACGGTAGGAAAGAGGTAGCCGATTTCTGGATAGAGTCTATCCAGACAATTATTGATCATCTGGAGAATCTTTTTGAGAAGCGAATTAATTTAACGACCTATATGTTGCGGGGAAAAGAAAAGCACTGGCGGGACATTATGGTTCAGATAGATCAGGCTGAAGGAATGGTATGGAAATATTTTTAGGAAAATTTTCTGGAATACTAATACCCAGAGACCTTGAGGAAAGAGAAGTTTGTAGAGTTTAGAAGTTTTACCAAAGGGTTGTGTCAGTGATGGATTATTCTAGTCATTTCACTGACTTGCGCCACTTTGTTCCGATGTTGGTAGGAGATAAGGTGACTATAGAGAAACACTTTCAGGATGGGATGAGGCACAAGATCATGTACCAAGTGAATATATTCTATATGAAGAGGTTTTTAGAGGTAGTAGATGAGTCCATTATCTCATAAGGGAACTTAAAGGGATCTTTAGGTGGTGGACTTATGGTGCCAGTCGGGCGAACAAGTGGTACAACTTTTGAGAGAAGGAAGAGTTGTTTTGGGAATTTTCAAAAGGGTGAAAGTGTGAAGAGTAGTTATAAGAGAGGGTCAATACCTTAGGATGGTGATCAGGTGTTCTGTTACCAGTGTGGAAGGATGGGGAAGATGCAGGGTCAGTGTCCCTGACCACCAGTCGAGTGTCGATCATGTGGAAGGTTTGGGACATATATAGAGGTTCTGTAAGAACCCTCAGCAGCTGAGCACAGATGGAGGTCAGAGGCATATTCCAAGTGAAATAAGGGGGTTGGTCATCCTATATCAGGAAAGAAATTGGAGCTCCATAGGTCGTACCGGTAGGGGTGGTGGACATGGAACTCCAGGGCGAGATCATCCATACCAGTAGGGAAGTGCAGTACAGGGTACTCAGACTGGAACCCAGGGTAGAGGGGTAGGTCATCTTCACATAGTTTAGTCTACACCTGGAGGTGGTAAGGCTGGACCATCTACCCTTCTAGGTACTATTATTATAGTTTCCATGCTCACTGGTTCTTTATTTGAAATCGGTTCCACACATTCTTTAATTTGTGCATAGTTTATACTTGTGTTGGGCCTAACCGTGGAAAGTATGAGTGGGGTTATGTCAATTGATACTCTGTTGGGGGTGTGATTTGAGGATATCAGACAATGTAAGGGATGTGATTTGGAGGTTGATGGATATCATTTTCTATGGAATCTGTTTGTCCTTAAGATGTCAGGTCTTGACCTGATTTTGGGTATAGACTAAATGGTGTTGTATCAAGACCATATCGATTGTTACTAACATTGGGTAACGTTCATGTCTCTAGATTGAGACACTTATGTCCAACATGGTGAGTGGGATGTTTGAGTAGGCCGTGTAGGGCCAATTTTCTAGCAATTGGGAGAACTCACAACCCAAGTGTCTTATCTTGTGCTAGATGAAGGAGGAAGGGAGAAATCGGTCTTCCCAACTATTGTGAATAAATTTCAAGATGTGTTTCTTGAGGAATTATCAGGGATAACACCTGAGAGAGATGTTGAGTTTATGATCGAGCTACTTCCAGGGGCAGAACCAGTTTCCATTCCGCCATATCGAATGTCGCCAACAGAACTACATGAACTTAAGGTTCAGTTGGAAGAGTTGGAGAGAAAGGGGTTCATCTATTCTAGTACATCACCTTGGGGATCTCCCATACTATTTTCCAATAAGGTAAACGAATTGTTAAAATTATGTATTGACTATATAAAGTTTAATTAGATGAAAATTAATGTACCCACTTCCCAGAATTGATGACCTTTTTGAAAAATCAAGGGATGCTTCAGTGTTCTCTAAGATTGATTTGAGATTGGGATACCATCAATTGAGTGTGAGTCCTTATGATATACCGCAAAAAGATTTCTAGAGAAGGTATGGGTTTTATGAGTTTTTGGTGATGACATTCATATTGACTAATGCACCGGCTGTGTTCATGGATTTAATGAACTAGATATTTCATCCACACTTGGATCAATTCTTAGTCGTATTCTTTGATAATATCTTGGTGTACTACAGAACTCTTGATGATCATTCCAAACATCTTAACATCTTCATGAGTACACTAAGAGAGCATAAGATTTATGCCAAGCTATCAAAATTCCTATTCTTTATTGATAGAGTAACTTTATTGGGTCACATAATTTTTGAGCCAGGTGTGTCGATGGATCCAAGTAAGTGAAGGATGTGGTGTCTTGGGAGTAGCCCAAGAACATTTCTGATGTTCAAAGTTTTCTGGGATTGGCTGGTTATTATTGAAGGTTCATTATATATTTATCCCATTTGAAAGCAGTACTCTCGGGCTTAACCAAGAAGGGAGTTAAGTTTGAGTGGTCATAGGCATGCGGGAATTATTTTCAAGAGTTGAAGAAGCAGTTGACTACCACATCGATCCCAATCTTACCTGAACCAGGTAAGAGGTACACCTTGTTCTGTGATGCATCTGATGTTGGACTTAGGGCATTTTTTATGCAAGATTATTAGGTTGTAGCATATGGGTAAAGACAGTTGATGCCTCATGAAAGAAATTACCCTACTCATAATCTTGAGTTTCCCACCATGGTTTATGACTTAAAGTGTGGAGGCATTACTTGTTGGGAGAGAGGTTTACCATGTATACCAATCATAAAATTCTTAAGTACATATTCTCTCAGTGGTATTTCAATCTTTGGCAGTGAAGGTGGGTTAAGAACCTGCAATCCTTTGACTTCAAGTTAGCTTACACACAAGTCAAAGGGAATAGTTTTTAGGATGCTCTAAATCGAAAAAATCAGAATCAGGTGGTTTAGGAATCCAAATCTGAGTAGAGAATAATGGCCTTGTTTGTTAAGATATAACTATAGGTGTAGGATGGGCACAAAAAAATGAACCTTACATCTATACTAGTTGAGTCCGCACTTTTGAGTCAGTTCAAGGAGAGTCAACTGGATAATCCAGAGTGTTTGGAAATGAAGGAAAGTCTTAAAGGTGGGGAGTCACTTTCTAAATGGATCGTTGAAGATGATGGTATTAGAAACGTTTATGGTAGCATGGTTATGCTAGTGTGTATGTGGGAAGAGTTGATGTGTGAGTTCCATGCATCAAAGTGGGAATCACATCCCGATCTGACTAAGATGTATCATAATATTTGTAGGAAGTATTGGTGGATAAGAATGAAGAAAGTGGTTGCAAGTTTTGTGGTGTGATGCCTTACCAATCAGTAGGTGAAGGATGAGCACCAATGTATAGGTAGTTTGTTACATTCATTTACCATCCCTGAGTGAAAGTGGGATGATGTAAAGATGGAATTTTTAGTGGGTCTTATGAGGATGCCTCATAAGAATGATGCAGTTTGGGTAGTTGTGGATCAGTTGACTAAGGTGGCCTATTTCTTTCCAATCCAAGAGACTTACACAATTGATCAGTTGGGTGAGTTATATGTTAAAGAGATAGTGTAGTTTCATGGTGTGATAATAACCATAGTTTAAGATCATGATCCACATTTTACATCATGCTTCTAGAATAGATTACAGAAATCACTTGGTACCCATGTGTTTTTGAGTATAACTTATCACCTGAAGATAGATGGGCAGTCAGAGCATACAATTCAAGTGTTGGAAGACATGTTGAGAGTTTGTGTCCTGGATTTTGGTGGTTTGTGGGAAAAACATTTATCACTTTTTGAGTTTTCCTACAAAATTTTTCAATCTATGATTCAGATGACACCTATAGAGGCACTCTACAGGAGACCATATAGATATCTGTTGTGTTGGTTGGAAGCTAGGGGGTCTGAGCTATTGGGACCAAGTCTCATATAGGAGACATTGGAAAATGTTCAATTGATTTAGAAGCGAATGATAATAGCTCAGAGTAAGAAGAAGTCATATAAAGATCGGTGTCATAGACCCCTTGAGTTTAGGTGGGTGACAATGTGTTTCTTCAGGTGTCTACAAAGTTAGGTCAACATCTAATTCAGAAGTAGGGCAAGTTGGCACCCAAGTATGTGGGGACATTTTAGATTGTAGAGAAGATCATACTGGTGGATTACGGATTGGATCTTCTACAATGGTATAGTGTAATGCACAATATTTTTCATGTCTCACAAATCATATAGTATCACCCTGATCCATATCATGTGATAAATGTTGAGTATATATAGATTTAGGCTGATGTGTCCTTTAAGGAGTGACTGGTTTGTATCATAGATTGTAGTGAGAAGGTCTTATATGGAAAGACCATGCCCTTAGTTCAAGTTTTATGGAAATATGGAAATGTTTAGGATGAAACTTTAGAGAGAGAATTGGATATATAGGGCTAGTGGCCCAATCTATCTTCTTCATGAACTTAGTAATTCTTGGTAAGAGTGGCTCGAGGGAGAGCTATTATAAGGTGGGGAGGTTGTAAGATCCCAAATTTATGGAGGTATGAATTTATTTAAATTATAGTTTCAATATCTTGTTTAGGGTTAGTGAAATGTTTCTTGGGAGTATGAGGGGCCTCAAGGGTGTTTTGGGGGGTTCAGGACATGAGAGGAAGGAAAACTGGGCCAACCTATTCAAAGCGCACGGTTTGCACATGGTTAAGTAAATCGTGCGGCCTATCCATGCAAACCACACAACCTTAGACAGTGGCATATCACATGGATGGTGCATATTTTTTCAAACCAAGTGGTGTACCCAGGTAACCGTGTGACCCATCTCCCCTCAGACAGTGGCATGCACATGGTTTGTGCACGGTTTGGAAAGCTGTACGGGTAAACTGTGCGCCCCCTGTAAAAGTTGATTTTTTTTACAAAATTGCCATTGAAGGATTTTAAGTCTTAACCTGATTTCTCCCCCCATTTCCTCCTTTTAACCCTAGTGACGAAAAATAATCCTTAAGGGATTCCAAGTGTGACTATACTTCATCTCTATTTTATTTGGAGTAACTTCGGTTTCGTATCGAAGCCCCGGGTAAGTCTAATCTCCTCCTTTATTCTCCTTCCTAGATTAGGGTTTTCACCTTGGGAAATCTTATTCAAAATCTCTAAAACCCTTTTTTCTGGTGGAATCTAGGTTGAAACTTAAAGAGGTGGTTGAATCCAAATCTAATACCACATTTAGGAGTGCGTTCGTTAACAGATTCTAGGTAGGTGGTCTATAAGTCACATCCCATAGTCTCATTGTAGATTTGTGCATGTTCAGTTTTGTTCTTGGCTATCTCTTATTTTTATTTTGATTCCTTTGGTGATATTTGGTAAAATGGGTGTCTAAATTATGAATATAAACCCTCATAGTCCCCATGGGATGCATTGAGGATGATTTGACCGATTTAGGGCCACCCATGTGGTGCACCGATATTCCTGGTCCAAGAAATTGGTTAAGTGAAAGGTTATTGTGTGATAATGTAGATCCCTTGCTGAGTATGTTGATACGTTTAATTGTAGTGAAAATGGAATATTGGTAGTGTGTCTAGTTTTGGTAATGTCTTTAGGGGTTGTTTGGAATGATACAAAAATGGGTTAATTGGGTTAAATGTGATCGTGACATGTGGCCTATGAGTTATGTTAGAAATGAATAAGAAATTTAGTGAATATGAAATAGTGAATATATTAAATTGGTAATGGTATGTAAAAAGGTAAATATGTTAAATAGGATTTCATAAGGGATTAAGTGCCCAAATTAGTGTGAATCACTAAGAGGGGGATGGGGTGAATCAGTGATCCCTTTTAAACTTTTTACAAATTGATTATTTTCAATTAAACCTCTATGGTTGGTTAAAGCCTCGACCCACTATTCTTGTGTATCTCAGACTTACCTCGGATGATGTTATAAATATAAAGGCACTAAACACAAGGATTTACAAGGTTCGATTCAAAGACCTACTCCTTGATGTGTTGGTTATTCCCCCCAATAGAGATTCTCCACTATAATATTTTTATCAATTACAATGGTTGATACAGAGCCCCACTGTATCTATCTTGAGCCCCACATGAGGGTCTTTATACTACATCCCATAGTTTTACCAGAGTCCATTGGCCTGCTTTAGAGTCCCATTGAAGAATTCGCCTCCTCCTTGAATCTCACAGGGGTCTTCTAGCTCTCGAGTCACATGACCAGCTTCCTTCTTTAAGTTATTTCTTGATTCATTGTAAATTATCTTATGCTCTCCCCACATAGGCTTTCTGAATCACACTTTTCTATGTATCTCTTCAAGAATCTTCAATAGCCTTTAGTAAGGTTTGTTGGCCTTGCTTAATATTTCTGATCACCTTTCAGATCAGTCCTCAGTTCAGCAATGCTCAGGCGATTCTTTCTTCTTTTGATGAAGACTCGTCCTCAATTAGATGTGTGAAAATGGTGCACACAACTCATTCAAGAATATTGATAGGCAATAATGATCTTTCACTATGTCATCACTATCTGTCTTCTTGAATCCTCATACACTGTCGACTCAGATATAATATCTTCTTTAATTCAGTATGGCTTTAGTCTCAATGCATTTCCTCTTCATGCATGGATTGCATAGTGTTGGGCAAAAATCCCTCAAGGCATCATTGAAGTATTTTTGAGGTGATTGTGTTTGTTGACAAAGTGAACATCTGTGTTGTGATTGTTGACAATGAAAACCATGACATACAAATTTTTTGAAAAAGGGGATTTCATGGTGGAATGTCGAGTTCAAGAGCTGTGGTCAATGATCCATGATTGATTCAAGAACATCGATAGTGGAATGGAAGATCTGGAGGCGGTACAAAAAGAACAGATACAAGGTGGCACCGTTTTCCAGTGTTTGCCAAATTTTTGGGCCTAAAAATCGACAAATGAAGAAAAGTGTTTTTGGCAAAGGGACTTGCGCGCCGAGGACTTGGATTATAGGAAACTTGAATGCCATATGTTTTTCAAGATCAGAAGATCAAAATATGGCAAAGGAAATAGGTTCACGCAAGTTTGGGAGTTGGTCGTGCAAGTGTCTAGGAGGACAGAAGACTTGCGTGCCGAGACTGGGCCGCGCAGGTGACTTGCGCGCCATCGCGTAGGGTGGTCAATTTGCCTATAATTACTGGACCACCCCTATTCATTCTTCACCGGAGTTCAACACTTTGAGAAATAAGAGCTCCCGTTGTGCAGGTGTGGTGGTCGCGCAGGTGTGGTGGTCGCGTAAGTAGTGTATGGTCGCGCAGGTGAAGTTGCGCGCTGGTGGTTGAAGTTGCGCGCTAGTGTGAGAAGTTGCGCACCGGTTGGCAGTTGTGCGCCAATATTGGTTTGGGTGTAAAAGGAAGAGAGTCGCGCAAGTTTGGAGTTGAGGAAGCTTGTGTCGCGCAAGTGCCTAAGGTGGACTTGCGCGCCCGTTGTGACTTGCGTGCCGATACTTGCGCGCCAAGGTAGACTTGCGCGCCAAGAAAGGTTTAGTTCCGACAGTGATTTTTGGGCTGCGTGGAAGCTGGAAGATTTCCCGATACCTTCGGTGCAAAGAGATATTCATCTACGGGTGAAAATTGGGCTTTAACAGATCATCTACTTACAGAGGAAGATGCATTCCTTCATGAAAATGAAGAGACCTAAAGGTCTATAAACTATGAGTGGATACATTCCGAAGCAGTGAGAAAAGGAAGAGGAAGAAGGTGATCCTCTCCACCGGTAGTGAGCTAGAGAGAGAGAAACAGGGAGTGACCCTTGGGAAAGCAGTGAGCTGACCCTAAATCTTGTAAAGGCAATGAGCCTGGGACAGAGTGACTGTTCCCGAACATTGTAATCCACAGCTAGTGAAGTATAGTGGAATTTGGTACGACTGGTAACCTGTCGGTGTATGCTCCTTGGACGTAGCCCTTAGCGGTGAACCAAGTAAAATTTCTGTGTCCTGTGCTTGCTTTAATTTTTGTTTATATTGTGCAAAAGGAAAGAGAGAGAAGAGTGTTTTTCTTAATAGCAAAACAAGATCAGAACGGGCTTTAATTTTAAATTAGTCATACCCTGATTCACCCCCCCTCTCAGGGTATTCAGCCTTTTGGACCTAACAATTGGTATCAGAGGCAGGTTGCTATACGTTCTTCTCTCAATGGATGTCACCAATCATAAAGGGATTCCGATCTTCGACGAGAACAACTTTCAGCTATGGAAGAATCAGATTCAACACTACTTCCGATCTTTGGGAATGGATGTATTCACAGCAGAAATGCATGGCATAACAGCTGATATTAATAGTGGCGCATTATCAGAAGCTGAACGTAGAGAGTTGGATGCAGATGCCAAAGCAATTAATTCCTTAGGGGGAGCTCTATCCAATCCTATCTATACAAAGGTGATGTCACACAAAACGTCATGTGCCATGTGGGAAAATCTATTGAATATATATGAAGGAGATACAAAGGTCAGAGAGGCAAAGCTGCAAGTGTTGTGGAATAAGTATGAAGATCTGAAGATGAACCCGAATGAGACTGTTGATTCATTTTTTGACAGGGTAAATATTGTTCTGGAAGATATGAAAGGTCTTGGTGAAGTCATTGAAGACATAAAGATCGTAAAGCACATCTTGAGGAAGCTTCCACCTCAGTTCAATCTGAAAGTTTCTGTACTAGAAGATAAAGATCCCAAAGATATGACACTGGACAACTTGCACAGTACCTTGGTTGCATATGAGATGAAGAATGATGACAATAAGGCTGTGGAAAAGGGGAAATCCAAAGAAGTGGCATTCAAGGCCATGAAGAAGCTCACCATTGAAGATTCTAAAGAATAAGAAGAGACAGATGAGGTGATGCCATTCCTTTCTTCAAATATGCAAAGAGGAAGAAGAAAGTTTGAAGGGAAACTTCCATTGGAATGCTTTCGATGTGGAAAGGTTGGTCATCTTGCGGCAAGATGCCACAAGAAGTTTCAAGATAACGATAATGATGATGATGAAGTTGAAATTCCCAATAAGAAGACGTCAACATTTGTGAAAGGGAAGAAATAATTCAAGAGAAATTTCTTCAAGAAGAAGAACCTTATTTCACAAGAATTTGAAAGTTCAGATGATTATGAGGATGAAGAGGTTGAGGAGATAGAAAATTGCAGAGATCGTGGGGTAAATGCCTTGGTGGATATTGTTGGTAGTTCTCAGAAAAAGGAATAAGCTGACGCTGAAGAAGAAGAAGAAATTGAAGGGAGAGTTGATATGGAATCCGAATTGGAAGAATCTCTTGAGGAGATAGACATTTGGAGAGCCAAAATTAAGAAAGCCAATAAAGTGGTTCGTGATGCCAAACTCTATATGCAACAACAGGATGAAGAAAAGTCTGAGCTATTAGAAGAAATTGAAAGACTAAAATCCTCAACACCAGAGAGCTCAGAAAATTTTGTTGAGTATAAGCTTAAAATTGAGGAACAAAAGAAGGAAATTGATTGTTTGACTAACACAGGAAAGGAGAAAGTCAGACGTATCAAAGAGCATGAAGAAGAAGTGGTCAGTCTGCGACAAAAAATTAAGGATCAAGAAAAACTCTTGACCCCCAATGTGATATCAGAAAAGAATACCATTAAGAAGACAGAGAAGATGAAAGAGGAGCCTAGTAGTTCAGCAGGGAAGAATCAGCAATTGAGCTCAGATGTTAAGGTCGTTTCAGGGCTTAATCAGGAACAAAAATCTATGACAATTGCAGTCAGACCGCAAGCAACCGTCCCGAAATTGAAGGTTGATTTGGGCACAAAATAGAATCAGAATATTCAGAGATCCCAAAGGGAAAATCGTAGTGCTGAAGTATCATGAAGGAATGTATCCTATATCAGGTGTTATTGCTGTGGGAAAATGGGACATTCACAGTATGTGTGTTCCATAGCCAAGAGATATAGAAGGGAACATGAATAGAGATGGAAGCCAAACATAGAACGGTTTTCCAGAACATATTTTGAAGGACACTGTTTTTGGTGCGGAGGATTTGGAAACATGTCTAGGTATTGCACTTAGACCATTCAGAGAAATGTGCCAAAGTAGAATCAAAATGTTCGCAAACAGCAGATCAATAAACCGACAAGTGAGTTAAAAGTTCAGAACAGATTTGCAGCTCTGCAAGATGAAGCTGGTCTATCATACTCTGAGAATGATCATGAGTCTCAATCTATACCAAGTATGGAGACAAAAATATGGACCAAGAAGAAGAGAACATAGAACGCAGTAGTTGCTGAAATTTCCCTTAAAGCATCATATCGCTCTGGTGTGTGGATTCTTGATAGTGGTTTTACATCTCACATGACATGCAACAAGGATTTGGTTACAGGCATAAAATATGAAAAAGAAGGAGTTTTCAAGTTTGGAAATGATTAAGGCCTGAAGATAATTGGATCAGGAAAGGCTAGGTTTGGGGGAAAAGAAATTAGACGTGCTAATGTCTTGGTTGTAGAAGGTCTCCGTCATAATTTTCTCAGTGTCAGTCAATTGTGAGACTCAGGACATTATATACGGTTCACCAAGAAGACCTGTACTGTCACGGGAAAAGATGGGGCAGTTGTTCTGCAGGGAAAAAGGACAAAAGGGAATCTATACCTTGTAAGTGGAGAAGAAGATATGTGCCTCTTATCTAGAGATGAAGAAAACCAATTGTGGCATAAGCGACTTGGTCATCTATGCCAACCATCTATGGAAGATCTGGTAAAGTGTGATGCTGCTAGAGACCTTCCCAAACTATCACGTGATCACACTCATACATGTGATGCTTTCCAACAAGGGAAGATCATCAGAAAGACATACCGGCTAAAGGAACAGAAATCAACTAGAGTGCTTGAATTGGTGCATGCTGATGTATGTGGACCTATCTCACCACGAACTATAAATGGGCAAAGGTACTATGTTCTTTTCATTGATTATTATAGTAGAATGGCTTGGGTATTTGTTATTACTCATAAGAAAGAGGTGTTCAGTTGCATAAAGCAGTATAGGAGGGAATCAGAAAAGATGCTTGAGCAGAGAATTCAGAAGTTCCGTACTGATAACGGTACAGAATTCACAAACACTCAAGTTGAAAACTATCTCGAGAAACATGGGATAAGGAATAAAGTTTCATCAATGAGAACTCCCCAACATAATGGAGTGGTTTAAAGAAGAAATCGTATCATCAACAACATGTCCAGAACAATGCTTATTGATAAGGACCTACCAGAGAAATTTTGGAAGAAAGCAGTTTTGACATCGGTCTATGTTTCAAACAGGTCTCTATTGTGTCCGAAGAAAGGAAAGACTCCGTATGAACTGTGGTACGGAAAGAAGCCAACGTTGAAATACTTTCGAATCTTTGGAAGTAAGTGTTTCATTCTCAACAAAGAAAATCATAGGAAGTTTGAGGCACGAGGAGATGAGGGGATATTCCTTGGCTACTCAGGGAAAAGCAAAGCATATAAATGCTTCAACAAGAGGCTGGGAAAAATTGTTGAGAGCAATGATGTCACTATAGTTGAAAATGAGCAGAATACTCAACGATCCAGTGAAAAGTTCCTGGATGAAAGTGATGATGAGGTAAGAAACACAGGGGGAGCAGAAGTGGCAGAGGCTGAATCAGAAGAAGATACTAATGATGAACAAGAAAGTGTCAAGTCTGTGTCTGCAAGGAAGCCAAAGAGTCGAGCTGAAATTGATAGGCAGAATATCATTGGTGATCAGTCAGCTCCAGTTCAGACTCGAAGAATGAAATCGTTACAACAAACATCATTTTTGTCTCAGGTGGAGCCAAAATTTTTTTCTGATGCAGCTGAAGGTGAAAACTGGGTTCAGGCTATGAATGAAGAGCTTGATCAGATTGAGAAGAACCAGACATGGGAGATTGTTTCGAGGCCAGTAGATAAGAATGTCATCAGGACTAAATGGGTCTATCGCAACAAGATGAATGTATATGACACAATGATTCGGAACAAAGCACGACTAGTGTGCAAGGGATACTCCCAGATAGAGGGAATAGATGTTGATGAGACATTTTCACCAGTTGAAAGGCTAGAGACAATCAGATTATTTTTGGCCATAATAGTGCAAAGAAAGTTCAAAGTATTCCAGATGGATGTGAAATCTGCATTATTGAATGAAGTTATAGAAGAGGAGGTGTATATTGAGCAGCCGGGTGGTTTTCTCATTCATGAGGATGAGAACAAAGTTTTCAGGCTGAAGAAGGCGTTGTATGGGTTGAAACAAACACCAAGGGAATGGTACTCAAGACTTGATCAGTACTTAAAGAAGCTTGGTTTTCAGCGTGGGGGAGTTGATTACAATATTTATTTCAGCAATGAAAGTAATCAAAGGATGATGGTGTTGGTTTATGTCGATGACATAATATTTGGTGGATCAGATGAAGCTCAGTGCAGACAGTTCTCCGAATTCATGAAAAATGAGTTTGAAATATCAATGATTGGAGAGCTAACGTTTTTCCTTGGTCTACAGGTGACACAAGGAAGGAATGGAACATTCATTTCTCAATCTAAACATGCCAAGGAGGTCCTAATAAGGTTTGGAATGGAGAATTCCAAGGAGATGAAGACTCCAATTGCTACCCGGATGAAATTATCAAAACATGAGGATGAAAAGGAAGTTAATATCACAGAATATAGGCAAATTATTGGAAGTCTGTTGTACTTAACCGCAACAAGGCTTGATATTGTTTTCGCCACAAGCCAATCAGCGAGATATCAGAGTAATCCCAAGGAAAGCCACATGCTTGTAGTGAAAATAATACTTCGATATATCCAGGGCACCGTGGATTTCGGCTTGACATATACTGACAAATCTCAGACAAAGTTATTGGGATATACTGATGCAGACTGGACCGGTTCAGCAGATGATAGAAAATCAATGTCAGGTGGTGCATTCTATCTTGGTGGATTGTGTATTTCTTGGTTAAGAAAGAATCAATATTGCATTTCGTTGAGCACCACGGAAGCTGAGTATATTGCGGCCACTCAATCATGCACACAATTATTGTGGATGAAGTAGCAGCTTGAAGATATGGGAGTTGAGGTGAAGTCTCCGATCGGAATCCAGTGTAATAACTCGAGTGCCATAAATCTCAGCAAAAATCCCATCCATCACTCAAGGACAAAGCACATTGAGATAAAGTATCATTTTATCAAGGATAAGGTTGAGCAGAGAATCGTGAAGTTGGAGTATGTGCCTACAGAGCTACAGGTTGCAGACATTCTGACAAAGGCCTTACCCAAGGAAGCTTTTGAGAGGCATCGACTGGCTCTAGGAGTTCAGTCGATTCCCTGCACTTGAAATAGTGTGGATGTGGAACCTCCCCTCTCCCCAAGGTATGATGTGTTTTCCCTCATGTGCAGATATGTGTTCTCTACTCTGTTACAGACTCCAAAGGAGTAACCTTTGGGTTCGTTGACAAAGGGGGGGAAAATAGTGATTGTTCGAGGGGGAGATAGTGTGGAGATTTGATAAATCATGGATGATATGGGGAGAATATGACAGGTGGAGAAGCCAGATAGGGGGAGTTGAAGCTAGTTGAACGTGCTTAGCCAGAGCTTAGCTTGGAAAACACATGAAATAAGGCTAAAGAGGTTTTGAAGCTGACAAGGGATGAAGCTGTGACCAGAAAGGGGGAGCGTATAAAATCTGACGATGCTAGAAGTGATCGATCAAAGAATAGATATCACGATAGCTTAGGATCGTGATAAAAGCAGAAGAGTGGTGTTGGAGAGTGGTAAGAATATTTACAAACCAAACATTGGTCTTCCAACAAGTCCTTCAACAATTGGTATCAGTTTAGTACAAACTAGTATCAGTTTTGTGTCAACAGTGGGAGTCAGAGATGAAGTGATTCATTGATGAACTTTTAATTTACTCTTGTTTCTCACACTGATCATTGCTCATGTGGGCTTAGAGTATGTGTTGAGTAAATCCTTGATCGCTATCCGAATCGTAAAAGGCGAATGGTGGCTGAAGAATTAATGATGCATATTTTTATGGAAGAGTTGTCAACAAACCCAAAGGGGGATATTGTTGGAAAAAAATCCCTCAAGGCATCATTGAAGTATTTTTGAGGTGATTGTGTTTGTTGACAAAGTGAACATCTGTGTTGTGATTGTTGACAATGCAAACCATGACATACAAATTTTTTGACAAAGGGGGTTTCATGGTGGAATGTCGAGTTCAAGAGCTGTGGTCAACGATCCATGATTGATTCAAGAATGTCGATAATGGAATGGAAGATCTGGAGGCAGTAAAAAAAGAACAGATACAAGGTGGTGCCGTTTTCCAGTGTTTGCCAAATTTTTGGGCCTGAAAATCGACAAATGAAGAAAAGTGTTTTTGGCAAAGGGACTTGCGCGCCGAGGACTTGGAGTATAGGAAACTTGCACGCCATATGTTTTTTAAGATCATAAGATCAAAATATGGCAAAGGAAATAGGTTAGCGCAAGTTTGGGAGTTGGTCGCGCAAGTGTCTAGGAGGACAGAAGACTTGCACGCCAAGACTGGGCCACGCAGGTGACTTGCGCGCCGTCGCGCAGGGTGGTCAATTTGCCTATAAATACTGAACCACCCCTATTAATTCTTCATCGGAGTTCAACACTTTGAGAAATCAGAGCTCCCGTCGCGCAGGTGTGGTGGTCGCGCAAGTAGTGTGTGGTCGCGCAGGTGAAGTTGCGCGCCGGTGGTTGAAGTTGCGCGCTAGTGTGAGAAGTTGCACACCGGTTGGCAGTTGCACGCCAATATTGGTTTGGGCGTAAAAGGAATAGAGTCGTGCAAGTTTGGAGTTGAGGAAGCTTGTGTCGCGCAAGTGCCTAAGGTAGACTTGCGCACCCATTGTGACTTGCGCGCCGATACTTGCGCGCCGAGGTAGACTTGCGCGCCAAGAAAGGTTTAGTTCCAGTAGTGATTTTCGGGCTGCGTGGAAGCTGGAAGATTTCCCGATACCTTCGGTGCAAAGAGAGATTCATATACGGGTGAAAATTGGGCTTCAAAAGAGCATCTACTTACAGAGGAAGATGCATTCCTTCATGCAAATGAAGAGACCTACAGGTCTATAAACTGTGAGTGGATCCTTTCCGACGCAGTGAGCAAAGGAAGAGGAAGAAGGTGATCCTCTCCACCGGCAGTGAGCTAGAGAGAGAGAAACAGGGAGTGACCCTTGGGAAATCAATGAGATGATCCTAAATCTTGTAAAGGAAGTGAGCCTGGGACAAAGTGACTGTGCCCGAACATTGCAATCCACAGCTAGTGAAGTATAGTGGAATTTGGTACGACCGGAAACCTGTCGGCGTATACTCCTTGGACGTATCCCTTAGCGGTGAACCAAGTAAAATTTCTGTGTCCTGTTCTTGATTTACTTTTTGTTTATATTGTGCAACAGGAAAGAGAGAGAAGAGTGTTTTTCTTAACAGCGAAACAAGATCAGAACGAGATTTAATTTTAAATTAGTCATACCCTGATTCACCCCCCCTCTCAGGGTATTTAGCCTTGTGGACCTAACACATAGCATCCAAACTTCTTGTTTTTTGATATCTCAATATTTTCTCACACATTCATGTGTTGATACACTATTTCATGCATGTATAATATGTTTCTTGTAAACCCAAACACTCACTATTTTATTGTATCAACAGTTTAGGTTTAGTGTGTTTGTCTCATGCACTGTTCATTGATTTTATTTTCATGTGCAAACCCAAATGGGTATCAATATTGAAGAACACACACTTCCTCTTATTCTCTTCCCTTTCTTTTCTTTCCTTTTGATTCTTTACATACACACACTTGTTCCTTTTAAATTTGGTTTATTATAAGTGTGTTATGTATATGTTTTCTTCAAACCCAAATTAGTTTAGTCCACAGTTTGGCTTTGTTCTTGCACACTTGGGTATCTCAATTCATGCATATGATATGCATGTATTCTTCACAATTCTTTTCAAACACATGATATGCCTCTTGTTTTCTCCATGTATGAACACTGTCCCCCTTATGTTACTTTCTACTTATTCTTCACATGTGAACACACACTTCACTTATTCTTCTTCTTTCCCACACAACCTGAATGGGTATAAAAAGGGTGTATGTGGGTTCTCGGATGGGTTGTGAAAACAGGTGGGAGTTCTCACCTATTGTTCTTCATGAAAAATAGAAAGCACAATTCTAATTATTCGTGTAAACCAGGTAGCACAAGTTCTTCCTCTTCACACACATGGTTTGAGTGAATCTTATTCACATATCCAAGGAAGATATTGGTTTTGTCTTCACAAGAGCACAAAAAGGGTGCATAGGCACCAATTGTGTGTCTGCGAGATGCTCCTCAAGAAACACAGGCGAGGGTTCAAGAGAACCTGTTGAAATTAATCTCATAGATGGTGCAGGTTCTATCCTTCTTCACAAGGACAGTTCAAGAGTGAATTTTCACTTGTTGAATGATTGTGGATCTCTTCTCCTTCACATAGAAAATCTGCGTGGAAAACCCTTGACCAGTGCTCTGTTTCTATGGAGAAACGAGAGCTTATCTCAATATCTTTAACAAAACTTCTCATCTTGGTGATCCTCTATTTATAGGCGACGTTTGGATCACTTGTGGGTTCAAATCCGTGTGATATTCCACGGTATTCAAATATTTTAATACCCGTGATCTTCGGTTTGTATATTTCAAACATGGGATAAGATTTGGTGCAAGTCACGGGTGTTTCCTTTTCAACCATGAGCTCCTCTTTCTCGATGTCATCCTCTCATGCATGCAAAGAGGAACACGTGCTAACAACTTCCCAAACTCTTCGAGCATCATGATGCGGCCTCAATACTTCATTTTCTTTGGCCACGTATGATCTTTTTATATCAATGCATGCATACAAACATAGTTTCATGCATGATATCATGTTGTTCAAATGATCATCATGTAGTAGGTTTGAGCATAAATGGTGGCCAGATTCTTGATCATGGTGTACTGGTAGTGGTGATGGTGCACTCGAGTTCATCGGGTGGCCAGAGGTTGAAGACAACCTTGGTGGAGGATATCAGATGGCCGTGATGCACTGGATCGAGAGCGCACTGATCAGACAGTAGACCATGTGTCACTAAGGGATCAATGTCCAAGATCATATCACAATCATATCACACGTCGGATATTGAATCCGTGTTTTTAAAAACTTTTCCCACATCAAAACGTGATGAAGCTTTCGTGCGGTTTAAATATCAATCCACTGCTTCCATGGTTCAAAATTCTCTTCCTCCTCCTCCTGGTACCGCCCCATACCGGTGTTCTATGGGCGCACTTCTGTGCCCACTCTCTGCTCCTCAGTCGCACTCCTAGCACCCACTATGGACCTTTCCGCAAAGGTTGATCACTGTGCGTGCTCCTATGGGATTATACATGGCCCACATGTCCTGCTCCTTGTGGCCTGCCCATGCTGGCTGGATGGCCAGGGAGACAAGGCTTGGCCGCACCACTATGGTGCGAGTTGCCTCCCCTGATTGGCTGGATGGCTACGTGGGTCCCATATTTTTTAATAAGGAAATAGATAGTATAAAAACTAAGTATACAAATATGACACATCTCTATAATTCCAAACCACCAATATTCTCCTCTTTTTCTTATATTCTTTTTGGAATAAGAATTCCAAAGATCTTCTCCAAAACACCATCACTCTTTTCTTCTTAGATCATGAACCCCAAAGATCTTCAATATGTTCCTTTGATATAATTATGGATTATACATGGACCATTTCTTCATTCCTCATGAATTAAAGCATAATGCATGGTCTTCAATGTTGTAATGAGTGATGTTTTCTCTTTAAACACATGTCTTGGACTTTGAGGATTGACTCAAACAATCGTCTGACTTTATTTACAACCTTCATCCAATTAGAAGTAATTGGATGGATCTTCCAATTTCATCACGCAATAAAGTATTACATGGGGTTCTTCAAGATGGTGTAAACATGTAACACTTTGATACAAGTCTTTGGAAATTATGACTAGCTCAATCAATCATCTGAATTATTCACAATATTCTTCCATAATAAAAGTGGGATCTTCACTGAATTACTGATGTGGAATCTTCACTGAATTACTAACATCACTTTAAGCATCACCACTTCAATCATTGGAACAAGTTCCATCATCACCTTTCCATACACATATTGAAAACTTATTGACAATTGAATCCTTATTGAAAACAAATTCAACACCATGCTCTATAAGGGAATTGATGAATATGTGAAATGGTTTGATATAAGAAAATTATTGAATATTATTAGTGATATAGGCATGAGAATGGGAATTAGGATAAATGGGATATGTAATGTAAATGGAAAATGTGTTAATGGGTATGGCATAATGTTAATTCTTGTGTTTATTGTTATAGATTATGATTGTTATATGTATTATTTGTGTTTGGTTGTGATATGGTTTGTGTGTGGTGAATGGATGAATAAGAATGTGCACATGGCTTGAGGTGTGGGATTAAAGACTGAGGATCCTCCCACAGGTCTAGTTGGACTGATGCTCTAACTCCACCCTCAATTAATGGGTTAGGGAAGGGGAGAGATCTTTATTCCCCTAATGGCTATATTCCACTCAGACTGAGGCTTCGAGGTAAGTAAATTGTGATGTTGTGATGTATTATCACTAGTGAGATAGGGACTTGACTTATTCCCTTATACAAAATGATAAATTTCATGAGCCTTTTTATGAATGATGTTAATGAATAACCAATGTATTACATGTTTATGATGAACTAAGTAATGAAGAAGATGAAAATAGTGAATTTGGAGCTATAATTATCAATAGTTAAGTAAATATTGTTAACTAGTGGACCTTGAACTATCTTTTTTTACTTGTAAATTATTTAATACTTGCATGATATATATGTTTAGATTTAATATTTTGTGGACACCATTGGTGGTGGCCTAGTGAGTTGTACTCACACACTACTCGGGCCACCACTGGGTACCTGATCATATTTTATGCTTGTAGGTTAGGAAAAGTGAAAGGGCCCTATGCTTGGGAGTTAAGTCATGCTTGGGAGGTACATGGATGAGGCTCCAGACTTAGAGTCAGGACCATTTTGGGGTTTCCACTACTTTTCTTTATTTTGGGTTGTGTTCACTTGGCACTGTAGCATGACATGACATATTTACTATTGGTTGTGTTTTGTACCCTGTTTTGGGAGATGGTTATTTATGCATGTTCATTGGTTATCCTATGTTATTTCTTCTATTCTATTTATTTTATGTTGTGGATTACTCTAGTAAAGAGGGTATAGTCTACCCATGTGGATTTTAGACCCTTATTGCTAGTCAACAACCTTTGGAGTACTGGGAGGCGTGCTTGAGGTCAAGTGGTGACTCAGATCAGGGAACCGGTTTAGTGGCTCCTATGTCGAGGACGTTACATTGCTGCACTTTGATGTTTTACCTAGAGGTTGTTGCATGCATTGATTAATCTCTAGACGCTTTAGTTCTTTTATATCTCCACATTGTTACATAGAGTTGTGTGTGCATGTGAGTATAAATATGTTAGGATAAGGCCTCTCATTTAAGGGTTTTAACTATTAGACACTTGTTTCTAACCCCTAGCCTATTGGAGGTGGTATTTAGGTGTCAGTCTTGGCTTACTACCAACCCAGGCGGGGCTCCGGTGGTTTGGATTGTGATAGTGTGGTATCAAAGGCGGGTTTTCCACGAGTCTATTTTTAGAGTTCAACATGTCGTGAGGATATGTTTGGGAATATAGGGAAACAGTTTCAAAGTGTCTTGGGTATGAATCTCAAGTCGGTAACCTAGTGATGGTGCAACGACCGATGTATCCATACACTAAGACTAGTTGTTGTCAGGTTGAGATCTCATTTTTGGTTGGACATGTATTTTTCCCCTTTATATCTTTTTTATTACCTTTTTACACTTTGATGTTCTACCCGAAGGTTGTTCCATGAATTTATTACACTCTAGATGCTTCATTTCTTTTATATATCTACATTGTTACATGGATTTTTGTGTGCATGTGAGTACAGATATGTTAGGATAAGGCCTCTCATTTCATTTTTTTCCTATTCAACACTTATTACCAACCCATGGCCTATTGGAGGATGGATTGAGGTTTCACTCTTAGCTTACTACTGGCCCAGGCAGGGCCCTAGTGGGTCGGGTTGTGATAGTGTGGTATCAAAGGAGGGTTAATGTGTGGAGTTGGAAATATCACAAGGATTGGTTTGGGAACACAGGGAAACAATTTCAGAGTGTCTCAAGAATGACTCTCAGGCTATAAAACCCAGAAATGGTGTGATTACCGACATATCCATACACTAAGACTAATTTTCGTCAGGTTGGGATCTCATTTTGGGTTGGGCATATCTTTTTCCCCTTTATATCTTTTGTATTACCTTTATGAACATTTATGTTTTTTCTAAAGGTTGTTTAATGCATTGATTACTATCTATATGCTTCAATTATTTTATATATCTACACTGTTACATGGAGTTGTGTGTGTGTATGAGTACATATATGTTAGGATAAGGCCTCTCATTTTTGTGTTTTTCCTATTTGGTTCTTGTAACCAGCCTCTGGACTATTGGAGGCAGGATTGAGGTGTTACTCTCGACTTACTTCCAGCCTAGACGGTGCCCCAGTTGGTCGGGTCAAGATAGTGTGGTATCAAAATAGTTTTGTCTATAGGTTGATGTTTGGAGTTGGTGGTTGCGCCCAAATTTACCCTACTAGTAAAAGCGGTCGTTGAAGTACAAGTAGGGATCGAATCCACATGGACCGAAGAAGAAACCTTGAGACACTATGATTTGTTGATGGATTGGATATGAAGTGGCCAACTTTGAGGTAGATTTTAATTGGGGAACTAAAGATATAATTTAAATAACATATAATAAAAAATGATGTGAACTAAACAATTATTTATGGTGGGTTGATCTTAGGGTTTTTCTTGGGGTGGATTGGATGAATTTCTTTTCTTATAAAATTTCATGTCATTAATTCAAGACATATCCAAACAATGAGATAATTCTTCCAAATCATTAACCAATTTAATTCCTACACAATTCTAAGTCCAATCACCAATTCACTTTGAGGATCACTTTAATGATCACTCAAAGAAAATAGATCGTACTAGCACTCAAAATGTGTCATCGTTAAAGTTGGCAAAGATGAGAAAGAATGTAACTCATTAAATGGAAATCCTAAAATAACGAATAGATTTAAATATTAAGTACATGAAATAACATTAAATCTCTAACCTTGATACTCACTTGGATCAACCCTTAATAGGTTAGCCCTCCATTTATGATATTATACCAATGGAAGCGGGATGTAGACTTATGGGGGTGGAATTGAAGAAGAAGAAAATTATTAAAAGAACGAACACTCCACCGTCGTGTGATTGAAATCACAAGTGCTAGTGTGAATAATTTCACACCTTGATTCAACGGTATCAATGTGTGAAGAAAAATAAAATAAAAAATGAATAAGAATAAATTTTATTAAAATACTGAACGTGAATGAAAAACTTACATTAGAGAAATTGACGATGCCATTACAAAACGAAAGCGGGAAATTACAATTAAAAGAAAAAAACATGGATTCAAAGAAAAATGTTAGATGATTATTTCCTTCACCACCAGATAATTATATAGGAATATTAGGAGCCTTAGGTCCACCCCCAACAATAAATTCACCCCCAACAATTAAGAGAGTCAAAAGGAGGGTGAAGAATCAAAAGAAAATTAACGTTACAAAGTTGACCAAAAAACCAGACAGATTCATCCTCCATTTTGATGTGTGCGTTTGAAACTTCATAAGGCAGAAACTAAAGGTGTCATAAATAAAAAATATATTCTTACATGTGTCTTATAGAAGCTCTAAAAATTTCAGGTTATTTGGTTTATCTGTTTTGGAGTTATGTTCAAAATGGTGGGATGTTTTTTTGAGAATTCTGCTATGGCCCACCATTTTAATTCTAAATTTCAGCCCCTTGTATCTCATTGAAATATTCTGAATTATCTCTGAACACAGTTGAATAAAATTATCCATATATTTTTTTATTTCTACTGTAAAAATTTTAGCTTCATTGGGCTTGGTTTATGGGCCCCACATTTGTTTGATGGGCCTTAGGCCCATTATGCTTTCTCCAGCAAATTTCTGCATTCAGGTGCAAAATTCTCCATCTTCCCTTGGGATTCACCCATTAGACCTAAAAGATAAAATGTTCCAAAAAAAGTGATCAATCATATCCCAAAATTTCAAATTCATAAAATGAATATAATGTTGTCCACATACAATTTAATGATTGGGCCCAAATTTGCATTTTAAACATGAATTGTATTTAAGATGAGAAATGAAGTTCTATTTATGTAATGCACTAAAAACAATTTTTATGGAATTTGAAACAATAAATATAAAGATATTAACAATTAATATTATCCACTTTCAGTGACTAATTAGTTGGACATGTCATGAGGATTGGTTTGGGAATATAGGGAAATAATTTCATAGTGTCTTGGGTATGAATCTTAGGCTAGGAAACCTAGTGGCAGTGTGACATCCAACATATCCATACAACAAGACTCTAACTACCTATTTGTCAACTTGACATGCCAAGGTGTAGGTTATTGGGAAACCAATGATACATGCATCATATAGGACTTGGTATTTTTACTTTAATTCATTTCTTTAGTAATCTCCCAAGATATTCTCATCTAACCATTATACGTCTTGTTGAATTTTAGGATACCACCATGATGATAGACAACTAGGATAACAATTCAGGTTTGTTATGATGACTATTTGAGTGATGAGGCCTTATTCTAGGGACCTATTAATTGGGTGTTTTTTCCAAGTAGGTAGAGAGTAATGCCTCCACCAGATGTGCATCATGAGGATCCACTTCCAGTGGTCTAGGCAGATGATCAACTGCATGTTGGGAATCTTATAAATTTAGTAGGATAGGATGATGATACACATAGTATTAGTGCATTATGTGAGTTCTAGTAACATAGAATTCTTAGGTTTCAGGGTGATCCAAACTCTCAAGAAGTGGAGGATTGACTCGAGGTATTGGTCCAAGTATTCTAGCTTGTATGGACCCTAGGAGATCACATGGT
Organism: Viscum album; assembly: GCA_963277665.1. Taxonomy (NCBI): domain Eukaryota; kingdom Viridiplantae; phylum Streptophyta; class Magnoliopsida; order Santalales; family Viscaceae; genus Viscum; species Viscum album. The sequence goes on from OY728120.1 coordinate 1,124,161,572, forward strand.
TGCACTTGTAACCAGTATTCTTCATGGAGAAGTAGGTCACTAGTGGGGTCTGATAACTAAAACCCATGACAATACAATGATCTCATGGTTATACTTTCAGTAGTTGTTCCACGATGAATATCACTATTAAAGCTTATGCTTTGTTCAAATCTAGGATATTATTATGTTTTGATAGGGTGATATGTTAGTTGTTGAAAATTACTTGAGTTTTACTAACCTCACATGATATTATATCGATAAGGGGTGGGACAGATAGTTCTGAGCATGAAAGTTTGAGCAGATCCTTTACAAATACATCTGGTCTAGCATGGTATCCTTATACATCCCCACTTATGCTGGAGTTTTAGAGTGATATTTGGTTACAGAAAACTTTCTAGAAGAGGGATTTTGGGAAGCTGGAGATGTTAGTAGGCATCGTGGGGCTGAGTCATCTATAGTAGCTAGTAGACATTAGTCATCAGGGTCTCGATACAAGAGATATACTCATACCCATACTTAGAAACATGGATCGGTATCATAGGGTTCACATAGAGGGTCCAATCAACCTAGAGAGGGATAATGCTATGATAGTGAAGGGAGAGGTCACTTGGATCATGATTTCCTAACATACAATGCTATAGATGGTGGAAAGATAGTGGATGGACCTCCACAACAGAGGTAACATTACGACCAGGGATCTAACAAGTGTGATTAGGGCATCACCCATGAGGTCAGTGATGATAGAGTGGTAGGAGAAGCCTTAGAGGGAGAAGCTATAGGTTGAAGAATATTCCATGACCTACACCCATGAACACCACCACAAAATGGGCCATTTCAGGCTCAAAGGGATGGAAGTCAAGGGTGTGGACAGTTGCAGGCTATGAAGGGATATGATCAGGCTGATCATGAGATGATTCTAGGTATGATATTTATGTTATCTACTTTATCTCTAGTACTTTTAGACATAGGTGTGATTCATTCCTTTATCTCCATATACCTTGTGCGATATCTAGAGCTTATAGTATATTCTTTGGCCTATCATCCATCATTAGAGGTTCTTACATGGAACAATTCTTCTACATCGCATATCTTCCGTTAGTTTGAGTTGGAGATCAGTGGAGAGAGTTTCTCATGGGCCCTCTTAGTTATTGTGATGAAACCTTATGATGTCATCCTAGGTATGGATTGGTTATCCATGATGCATTCCTAGATATATTTTCATCACAATATAGTTATATGCCTATGTGCAGATGAAACAAGATTATCCTTATTGGGTGAGAAGGATATTATGGCTGAGAGAGTGGGGATCGCAAGCAGGAAGCTGCAACCTATCATCCACCATCTGTCTAGTTTGGTCCATAGCATAAAAGGCTCTTTAGTCATATGTATTCCATCGGTGGTGGAGGATTACATGTAAGTCTTTCCCAAAGATTTCCTCAGACTACCTTTGAGGAAGGATATTGACTTATGTATTGAATTTCACACTAGGACCACACCGATATCTTCTAAAGCACATCATATGTCCCCTACTGAGATCTAAGAGATAAGGGTGCTATTGGAATAACTTTGAGATAAAGGTTTTATCAGGACCAATGTGTCCCCTTGGGTGACTTCAGTGTTGTTTGTAAAAAATAAGGATAAGAACCTGAGTATTTTTATTGATTACTATCTCTTGAACCTAGAAACAATCAAGAACAAGTACCCCTTTCCAATGATTGATGACATTTTCAACTAGTTAAAAGGTGAGAGTTGGTTTTCAAAGATTGATCAAAGATATAACTACCATAATTTGTGAGTTCACAAGGATTATATTCCAAAGATGAAATTTTGATGTTGCTACATGAATTATGAGTACTTGGTGATGCATTTCAGTGTGACTAATTCCCCCATTGTGATCATGAAACTTATAAACTATATATTCCAACCATACTTAGACTAATTCATAGTTTCCTTTATTGACACCATTCTTATATACTCTACATCTAAGGAGGAGCATACAAAGAATTTGAGGATGATCCTAGACTCACATCAGTGGCACCAACTATATGGAAATCTCTCGAAGTGTTAGATTTGGATTTGAGAGGTTTACTTTCTAGGGAATATCATCTTGGAGCATGGTGTAGTTTTGGATCTAATAAATATTGACATGGTGATCGCTTGGGAACCACCCAAGAGAATGCTAGAGGTGTGGAGTTTCCTCAGTTTGGAATAGTACTATCAGAGGTTCATGATATAATTTTCTAGGATAACATACCCTTTGACTTCCTTAAAACGAAAATGTTAGTTATTTTCCTAGATGGAGCAATGTTAGAGATCCTTTTAGAAGATGAGATAGAGGTTGAACAACTCTCTTATTCTGAGACTATCAGATGAGGGTGTTGAATAGATGATGTTTTGTGATTCCTCTGGAGTTGGGCTCATTTTCATGTTAATACTTAGGCAGGCAGTGATTTCTTATGGGTCGAGGTAGTTGATATCCCATGAGAAGAATTATTTTACCCATGAATTAGAGTTGGTAGTGGTAGTATTCACCTTTAATATATAGAGACACTATCTTCTAGGTGAAAATTTCACTGTTTACTTAGACTACCAAAGTATTAGGTATATATTCACCTAGAATGATCTTAACCTGAGACAAAGGCCTTGGTTGGAGTTCCTATAGGACTATGAATTTGAGATAGTCTACATTCAAAGGAAGGGAAATGTGGTGGAAGATAACCTTATTAATAAATATCATTCTTACTTAGTGGAGGAGGCATATGAGTAGTTGCCTTCATTACAGCTGACCCTAGTGGAGGAGATGGGTGCAACTCACTTTTAGTCGATGGTGGTGAATCCACCACTTCTTCAACATGTGAGAGAATAATAGTCAGGAGATGTTAAATATAATGTTTTTCATGACCATATATCCTTAGAAGATACATTGAATGGATTCTCGGAAGGTGGGAACCATGCTATCCTTTTTTATGGATGGACGGTAGTTCCGATCACATTACGTGAGGAGTTTTTAAGGGAGTTTCATACCTCCCATTTGGTTGTGCATCCGGGTGTGTAAAATATGTATAGGTACCTTCAATGGTAGTTTTGGTGGGATGAAATGAGGTATAGAATTGTCAAGTTTGTTTCCCAATGCCTCATGTTTTAGATGATAAAGGTTTAACATAAGGTTCCTATAGGTTTGACTCAACCTATTGAAATTCTAGAATAGAAGTAGTATGAAATATTGATGTATTTTTATGGGGATTCCATAGATAACAATATTCCAAGATGTTATTTGGGTGATTGTTAACCCACTTACCAAGTTGGCACACTTTCTTTCCATTAGGTAGAAGAGTTCATTTTAGAGTTTAGGGCGGTTGTACATGCATGAGATCATCTAAATTTATAGGGTAACCACAATGATCATCTACAACCATGATGACCAATTCATTTCATAGTTGTGGAGAGGTTTGAAGGAGTATTCAAGGACCCAGTTACAAATCAGTATGATGTTTCACCCCTAGAATGATGGTCATACTGAGCAAAACATCTAGGTTTTAGAGGATATAATGAGATCCTATGGGTTGGATTTTGGAAAAGGGTGGGAGGATCACTTACCATTAGTGGATTTAAATTATAATAACATCCATCACTCCACTATCAATATGAAACTTTTAAAGGTACTATATGGGAGACCCTACATGCCACCATTATGATAGACTGATATTGGTGACACATATCTTGTTGGGAAAGAACTGGAATAATAAATAATGGAAAAGGTTCAAGTAATCTATGTTCAATTGAGGACAAATCATATTTTATATAAATCTTACACAGACTGATGTCACATGCCTTTGGATTTTGAGTAGGGAGACCATGTTTTCATGAGAGCCTCCCCATGACAACGATTATAAAGATTTAGTTGTGGAAGAAAGTTATCCTCAAGGTTCATCGGGTCATTACAAATCCTACAGAGGGTTGGCGAGGTTTCTTAGCACCTGGACTTACCCCCCATAATTAGACTAAGTGTATTCCATCTTCCACATGTCACAGCTGAGAAGATACGTACACAACCCATCACGCATCATTAACTGGGAAAATATGGACATCAAGGACTAAGACACCTTCTTAGAGTACCTGGTAGAGTTCGAGGATTAATGGGAGAAGATATTGCGTGGATGAACCATTCCTCTAGTTTTAGTGCTTTCATATCATCCCACCTTTTTAATACATAAAACATTCCTTACATAGTACAACATTTAACAATACATAGGATCTTTTAAGGTTTAGTGTCTTGGAAATTAGGAACATAATACATAAAAAGAAACATTATTCTAACCCACTTAAAAGGATTTATCATAGGTTCATCTTAAATTACTTTTAATGCATATCTTATCCTAGGGACATAAATCAAAAGAAAGTGGCGAGCATAAATCCTAGTAAGGGAAATAAACCAAGGAGATATTTAACATATTACTAGGAGGCATATTAATAGAGAATGATCATAAGAACATGAAGAATATAACAATATAAAGATCATGAATCATAATATGTAAATGTGGCTATATCATAAAAATGATACATTCACAAGCATATCACTAAGGATTATCACCAAGGTGTCACAAATTATAATTACCATGGTTGTTCAGTAAGGTATCGTAAAACATGTCATATCTAGAGATTAATTATTTACCCAATGTATTAGAGCACTATATGAGTTCACCGTTCATATATATTAATTCATGTGAGCCAAATCAATCATAATAAATCATTTAATCAATAGCCCATGGGAAATAAAGAACATATTTCATATAATATCATTGTATACATAAGTGAAAAAAGACTTGAACATTACATCATTTTTAACCCATATAAAGGGAATATGGATTTATTATATTAAAATACCTAAATAAAGAAATCATTTTTATATATAGGTTAATATCCATATAATAGTAATAGGTTTGAGTATTCACAATATGAGAATTTATCATGTAAAAGAGAGAAATTTAAGAAATGAATTCGTCAACATGATGGGTATAAAAGTGGATTAAGAAAAGGGTAAAATGAGAGGGAACAGAGGTCTCACATTGATAAAACATTATTTTTTAAGTAAATGGATAATAAAAAGTGATTTTAAATGAAATTAACACAACATATAGAGACATACCAAAAATGAGGTACTTGAATTTAAAAGGATAAGGGAGAATTCCCTTACCTTGAAGAGTTGCTACCTAAAACTTGAGGATGACACCCTAAGACCTTAAGGAAACCTTGGAGGGACTCTTTGGGAGGAAAATGAAAAAAAAATAATGGATTATTAATTTGGAGTGGATATGAATTAGTATGGGGGAATTTATAGTAAAAGGTTGGGGAATTATTTAATAATTTATAAACTTAGGTTTTAGACTCTATACAAAAAATTCATCAAAACCACAAAACATCAAATGGTTTTCCCATGATTTTTGAAAAAATATAGAGTATTTAATTATTTTATAAGGATAAGAACTGAACTCATTAAAATAATTCCCTTGGTGATGTGGAAGTAATTCATGTTCATAAATAATTAATTTTTAAACCTTAAAATATAATATAGGTTTTGAAGGATTCACTAAGGGATTATAAAATTAAAAAAATAAACTTATAAACACATTATTTTAAATGGGAAAAATATTTTGGTTCATGTATTCCATTTATAAAATTTATTACAACATGTTAGGCTATTATGATGTTATAATACATATCATATATTTATACCGTATTTAATTTTTAGCTAAAAAATTGTCCATCTTAGAAGATTATGAAACATTAAATGTTGGTTAATATTGATGTGATGATTTAAAAAATAATATTTATTTTATCCAAAAAAATTCTAAGTATGATAATTTATAATTTTAAATAAAAAATCCATATTTATTGGAAAATACTGGGTTTTTTTGACACAAACAGTTTTCCAACCCTTATAAAAATTATTTTTGAATATGTAAAATTATATTATCATTTTATATTTAATAATAATATTTTATTAAAATATAATTTATTTCAAAAATTCTTGAATTCATTTAAAAAGAGTTTCTTGATTGAAACTATATATTTACTAAAAATACAATTTATGTTTCATCACATCAAAATCTAATTTTTATGAAACTTATTATTTAATCATTATAAAGTGATAATAAAAGATAAATATAATCATTATTTTATTAAAAGTAAAAATATAAAAAATTCATATTATTAGGGTCTCGATACATATCCCTTCATTACACTAGTGAATTCCCTAAGGGTATGGTGTGCAATGGTGATATTTTCTTAGGGTGGTTCAACATACATGGTTTGGGCCATGATCTCAATGAGCTTTAAATTTTCCCATAAATGGTTTCTCTCATGATTTAGTTGTTGAATCTTGGGTTGGAATTAGTCAAGGGAAAATCCTAGTGATACCATCTCCTTCAGAAGCTCTAATAAATGGGCTTCATAGGGTATGATCCTACCATTCAAGGGCATCACTACTTCATTCTATGTCAATTGGATTTATCATAACCCTTAGTACTAATAACTCAATCAATGTATAATGAAAATATTATCAATGATTATGATGTTTAATGGTGTTTTAAATTCAATAGGATATAGCTTATAACAATCCAAAATAACCAAAGTAGTGCATGTGTTTTCTATAACTACATTACTTGAAAAGGAATTTATTCATTTAAAAAAGGATGTTTCATTTATAAAAGTCTAGGTCATTACAACTTTGGAAGCATGTGAGTGATAATGAGAGCTACTGGGAGTGTGAGAGTCAGATGCAGGCTCAATACCCCAACCTTTTTATGTATCTTATTCTTTTCAGGGTGAAAATACTTGAAGTATGGGAGAATGTAACAACTTCAGTTTTCCTAGTTTGATACATTGAATATTTATATATATATCTCTGGATTTTTCTTTAGAGTTGGAATAATGTTTTGGGTGTTGCATGATCCTAGAATTGATGCATTAAAAATATTAATATATATTAAAGAATTAATGCACATATATTTAGAATAAATGGGTTTCCTATTGATCGGGACCTCAGATGGAAAATTTGAGATCACAGTTGTTTCTGGGATGTGAGGTTTACCCTTGGCATGATATAAAGTTGGTTGGGGTTATATGTTTCATGGAAGGAAGATGTTGGAGAGTGCATTAAGTAAATTAAAAAAATTATTTATTTATTTTACTTAAAATGGAATAAAACCTAATCTATCTATATAAATATGCTGTTATGATGAATCTATAGGTTTATCCACATAACACTGAGAGATTAGAGAGGAATAAGTGAGAGATACTTTGGAATTAAGAACTCAAGAATGTGGATCAATAATTAATGATTGAGGTAATTCATGATATGAATGATGAACACAACAAGATATTAATCATAATCATTAGTAGGAATGATCTTCACCAGTGAACAATCCTTTCTTGAGGTAAGGATTGTTATTTTTTGGATTTGAACACTTTGATATAATTATCAAGCATGGATTTCGTATCTACTTTATTTCTATGATCTCCATTATTTTCATAAGAAATGATTTTGAATAGAATTCTTGAACCTATTTATTTAGATTTGTTGTGCTCATATTTCAACCCTTTTGTATCCACAATTTATTATCATCAATTAGGATTGCATTGGATTATAATGATCTTACCATGTTCTTGTGCCTTTTTCCCATCACCGTTCTTCACGTTATTCATCATTGACCCATGGGGATACAATTTGACATTGATGGTCTAGGTTAGAGTGAGATCAAACCCCTAGATTTATGATGGATGCACAAATGAAATAGGTATTGATAATATTTGTTTAAATATAGGTGGTTTTGTAGGATTTGGGTGATGAATTCATTGATTGGGACCCCAAATGGAGACGGGAGGTGCAATGACTATCTCTCAGGATATCAGAGTCAACTTATGGCCATCAGAGTCTAGGAATCATTAATTAGGGACCTTCCCAAATGAATTCATACATTTCATGTGGGTCAAATGGTGATAAAATAAGCAAGAATGGAGGATCTGGTGTCAGTATGAAGACCATGCATCACTATCTTTGAAAAAGGTTACTACACACCGTGTATTCCAAAGGAACATGCACCATGTATCTCAGGTTCTCAAAGATTCTATGGTTTTGACCCATGATAAGTATAACATGTCATGTGGCATGGATCACATTCTATATGACCCTACTTGGGCAGTCAATTCATGTGCTTTGGGAACACATTGAGACCCCCAAGTGAACATACATACTGTATCCCCGTAGAGACACTCCATGTGGTACTACATGGATAACCAATTCGTGTACCGATAGAACTCACCCAGAACCCCGAGTGGTCAAACATGATGTGTACCCATAGGTAAATATCATGTATAGCCACATGGATATCCAATATATGTCTAGGGGAGGACACTCCTAGAAATTCAAGCGAGGTTACACGTCGTGTGACCTTATTTACACACCATGTACTTTTCTTAGGAAATTCTACCTTATGTATCTCTTTCTTCAGGACAGAAATTTGGGCCCAAAATTAGCCTATATTGAGTATTTTTCTATATAGTATGTGATTTTATACTTCATTTTGACATCATATATATATAAAATAAAGTTTCATGAGAAATAAACTTCTTCTAGTGACGCTTGACCAATGAAAGTAATCTGGTTTGATCGACAAAGATATATTGGGGTTGGTAATCCCCTTACACACTAGAGCATGAGTCCCACATAATCTTTATATAGGTAGGTTCGATACTCCCCGACATTATAAAGATATTGAGTCATCTATCTATAGAGTGGTACTCCCCGTCATTGAGCTCTAGCGGGGAGCGGGTCCTTTACCAGAGATAGTGATCCCTCGACTGTGGAACATAACATCAAGGAGAAGGCCACCCACTTTGATAATTTTGAGCTTTCACATAGTGATGGGAATTGGATATTGGAACTTTATATATATTGGTAGACTCATCATCATCCTTATATGGTTGTGGAGATTGATACATCACTCCTTTTTCGAGTGAGGTTTCAGTATGGGCATATCTGACGTTGGGTTTTCTCTACCCTCTTTCTTTATGGGTTGATATAATTGTTTTATTATATTACTTAACTATTTCTTTTTAGGGTATCCTACTAAGTATCTATATAATCAACCATGCACGGGATATTCTCACATGTTTCATGTATTATTAATATGACATGAATATTGATGGTGATGTTGGCGGTCCTGTTATCAGGTAAGCATACCAGTACTTAGAGGTACTGACTATATTTGGTGGTCAATCATTGAGACAGTGAGAAGGGAGATCTTTAGTTTTCCCTTTTCCTAGTTTTTTTAGGTTGGGATCACCTTTCTAGTTGGATGTGTATTTTTCCCATTTATATCTTTTATATTACCTTGTTATGTTTTGATGTTTTACTTAGAGGTTGTCGGATGAATTGATTACTCTCTATATGTTTTAGTTATTTTATAAATTTTCACTACTACACATATTTATCTGTGTTAACGAGTACATGTGAATTAGTCTAAGGATTATCATTTTAGTGTTTTTTTACTCATCACTTGTCACTATCCCCTGTCCTATTAGAGTCGGGCTTGGTATTTCACTCTCGGCTTACCGTCGGCCCATGTGGGGCCTTAGTGGGTCGGATTGTGACATATAAATCTCCCCAAACCTTATATTTATTTTATTGGATAAGTGTTTTTTGACTATGTCCAACAATGGTTTGAAAATGTGTCAATTTCATACCACTTTCCTTTGATAACGACCTTAATATACTTTTAAATAAATAATAAAAACAAAATGTCACCCTCTTTATTTTAATATCTCTAATTTTTTTCATCAGGAGAAAAATAGGTTATGTTCAGTTTTAAATGGTTATTTGAAAGATAAATTATTTTTTTATCATGGTAATTTTATTAATTTTTAGTGATGAAATAATTATCTTAAATTCTTATGCAATGCCAACACAATGTTTGTGAAAGTAGTATAAAAAACATTTAAATGATTTAAAAAACACTAAAAGTAATATTTTTTGGTTAGTTATAGTGTCCCATTAATTTTACACAAACACACACACATAAAATATTACCTATGTTTTAAAAGTTTATATTTGAATTCCATTGTTATCTCAATGAGTTTAAAGTCAAATTAAATGAATAGTTCTAAAAATGACATTAATGACATTTTATAATAAACCATATTTTATTAAATGATTTAAAATTCATAAAAATGTTATAATCAGGCAATTTATGGGTCATTTTTCCTTTTATAGTATTTTTATTGAACCCTACAGTGTAAATAACTTTGATATCATGATAATCATCAAAAGAGTTAACAAGGGGTTAAAACAAAGAGATAATGGTGAAAAAATCATCTAAAATTGTCCAAAATTTTATTATATGAGAGGATTTAAAATAATAATAATCCTATAATATAAATAAATCAATTTTTTTCCTTTTTTTGATGAAAATTAATTTATATTAATTTAATACTTCAATTTATTCCAAGAGTGCCCCTCCCCTCACTTATAAAAAGGAAACTCCTCTCCTCTCTTCCTCACACATTTTGAGCACTCTAGTTCGAACAATCCCTACTCAAGTCCCTCCAAAACTTCACTCCCCATGTCCTATAGGTCTTGGTTTCACCAAAAGACCAAACCTATAAGTCTTAAGGTTAAATCCAAAGAGGCTATCCAAGGAGAAGGTATAAGTCCAAACAGACCTATTTCAAGTTTATTTCTTCTTCCACCTCCTTCAAATATTCTTTAACCATACTGAAATATTAACATTATTATCTTATATATAAGTAAATTTTATTATTATTATTAAAAAATCATTTATCATCTCCTTTTTCATCTTATGGGGAATGAAAAAATTGTTCATGCATATATGTGGATTACCACCTCCATGAAGCGATGCGTTTTGTTTCCCATCACTACCTCTCATGGATATTTGTACTATTGAATTTAATGTATATATATGATATTAATGACATTATTATAATTATATAAATATAATATATCATCTAATTTATTACCTTTCCATCCACTAGAAATTTATAACACTGTTTGTACGTACTTGTGGATTAACACCTCTATGAAGTGATCTAATTCATTTCTCTTTTATGCCTACCATGGATGGTTGTAAAATTGTTATTAATGTATATAAATTATGATTATTCCATTATTATCATTCTAGAGATGATGTAAGAATGACCCCTTTGACATCGATCATCCTACCGAAACTATTTTGGGATTATGAACTGAACATACCCAAAACACCTGACATAAACAAAACTAATTAACTAAATAAAAATGGAAATAAATGACCTAAAAGGGATAACGATAATGGAATGAGCATGTAAAATGTTCTTAATAAATTAAATAACTAATATAATTTTATTATTTTAGAGTTAAATAATGTATAATTCTAGATAGTATTTAAGGTAAGAGACTTTCTTTTAAAAATATCTTTTAATGTTTCCCTTATAACTATTTTTCTTCCAATTCCATATTATTATAAATGTTTCAATAAAAATATTATTTATGATTCAATGTTTTTTAAATGTAATTTTCAACCACATTTTAATTTATTTACAATGGTTAAAAAATTATTTTAATGTTTTCTGTACATGTCACTTTTGAATATTTTTACCAAAGTGTAAAATAATGTTTTTATTTAACATATATGACATGAATGGAATTTCACACCATAATGTCTTTGAAGCTCCATTTAAAAGATTTCATGGTTATTTTAAAGTGAAATATTTTCAACAATATTTTGGGAATTTTTCATGATAAATATTTTTAAATATAAAGGGGAAATTCTTATTATATTTTTGTGAAAATAAAAAGTGTTTTGATTACGGGTTCAAAATATTTTTTCAATGGATTTATGGTGAAAAAAAGAATGATTTTTTTTAATTTATGCTATGCTACCTGACCATTATATATGATTATTAGGGTCCCTATATAGCATATACTATGGGAAATACCGATACAACTTATTCGACTGGTGAGCTCGATATAGATTATATGAGGGATGATCCCAATACTACTTATGTGATTGGTGATCCCAATATAGCTATCCAATGCATTGGGTAATGTTACTTGTCTTAAAAGGAAAGAAGGAGGGATTTTACTAAGGTGGTTTTTTCTATATATTTTATTGGGATCCAGTTATTTATGACATGAGTTTAACATGGGTTATGAATATAATTCTCTAAGTTGCCTACAAGGGTTTCTATTTTCTTGATATGAGTTTTAAAGATTTTATTTGAGAATTTTTTTCTCACATGGATATGATTTATTTTATATGCTCAAATAATAACATGGTAAAAGTAACCATTTTACGAGTTTCTATGTTTTTTACTGGACAAATAGATTTCTTCATTTTATATCCCTTACAAAGATTTTTCTTTTCATCTCTTGTTTTTAAATGTTTTTCATAGGGTTTAAGGATGAGTAGGTAAAAAATAAGAAGTCAATTTGAAAGTCATGAATATTTTTCATGAAAATAAAACATGTTTCATTTTACAAGTTTTATATTGTAAAAAAATGGATACTAGGTGGAACTGTCCACTTTGTAATGAATCAGTTTTTCTGTAAGATTTATGAATTAATTCTATAAAAATATAAACCTAAAAGCACTTGGGAAATGAAATAAATTTAAGTCTATTATAAATACACAAGATTATACATTTTTTAAAGGCTAGGTCCTTATTGTTGGTATTAGAGGGAAGTTTTAGACAAATTTATAGGTTAGGAAAATGTTGATAGAATACCCTCAAAAGATTTTACTTTATGGTTACGTTGAAATTATATATAATTTAATTATTACCATATTTATTTATCTAATACATTTCTATTTAATTTTTTTCCACATATAAAATAGGTAAGCTGAAGTAGGAAGGTATCAAGAAGAAAATATCCTTCCAAATCAATAGCCCGAGATGGTTTGAATTTGAATTGATATTTTTTTTGCAGTGATGGATTGATTGAAGTAGGTTATAAATAATAGTGACATCTATGTTAGATAGAAACTAAATTTACTAAAGAGAAAAATATATATAGTTGAGAATTTTATGAAAAAATATCCTTTGTCTTTTGGTGGAACATCAATTCTAGGGGTAGCTAAAGGATGGATCAATTCTCTGGAAAAGATATTCATTATCATGGGATGTTTATAATGTAAAAAGGAAACTCTTTCTATTTATCATTTTAAAGGTGAAACTGATCAATTATGTTCATTGGTTAAGAATACCTGAGGGAGAGATGAGTTTGATTCCATGGAATGAGATATATTTAATAATATTTTAATAGATAAATATTTCCCTAAAGTTTTTTGACTCAGGATGGAGAAATTGTTTTTGGAATTGAGGTATGAGAAAGATTTAGTAGTCATTTATGATGTACATTTTACAATATTGTCTAGGTACACACAAAATTTTATTCGGTATCCTGATAATAAAATCAATAGATTTTATTCAGGATTTAAACCAAGTTTATAATGAGAATTAAAATCATAAGAATTTAAAATTATAAGAAAGTTTTTAATTGTTTTGAGAAAGTTTAGATGGATTTTACTGACACTTATCTTCATCGAGATTAAAATAGTAAGAAGTAGCCAAGGTGGAAAATAATGGAGAAGCAGTTAACTAAACAATATAGAGGTAAGCCCCCAAAATGTTCCAAGTATGGTAAAAAACATTTCAGGGAATGTTTGAAAGGATTTGTAAAGTGTTATTAGTGTTGTAAATTTGTTCATAGGGCTCCTGAATGCAAAGAAAAGAGTCATGGACAATCTAAGAATGAAGTAGTATATATCCACCCAATTATAAGATGTTATAATTGTAATGAGTTATAAAATTATGCTAACATGTTTCCAAATATAGTTACACAAGGTGGAAATCATCAAGATTGAAAAAAAAGGTGGGTAAAAATCATTTTCTATTGCTACAACTGATGTTGGGATATCTAATGAAGCGATGATATGTACGTTACTTATTTATTTTAATTTTGTCAATGCCCTATTTGAATTTGGATCTTAAAATTCGTTATTTTATGTGAAATTTTTAAGTAAAATGGGAATATCACCTCATGAAAAGAATATATAACTTTTTTTTTGAAAAATATGGGTGGAAATATTAAAGCAAACAAGATTTATAGGAATATTACTATCATTATAAATGTGATGGTATTTCCTTAAAATCTTGTTGAATCGAGCATAGTAGAGATTAATATTATTTTGGGTATGAATTGAATTTTAGTTTATCATGATAAGATAGATTTAAGAGATAATAAATTTATATTTAATGATTTCATACCTTTGATAACATATCAAGAATTTTATAAATTGATTAGAGATGGTAGTGAAATTTACCTATATCATGTTGTTTAAAAGAAATAAATTGTTCAGATTAGTGATTTGTTTGCAGTGAATAAATATATGGATTTATTTTCTGATTATTTTCTTGGTGTTATTCCTAATCGGGAGGTTGATTTTACTATTGACTTAGTGCTTGATTCTAATCTAATTTCAAAATCCTCTTATCGAATGGATTAAGTAGAAATTTTGTAATTGAAAAAGTAGTTGTAAGATTTACTATATAATGGTTTCATTCATATGATCAATTAATCATGGTGTGCTTATATTTTATTTTTTATAAATAAATATGGATTAATGAGGATTTTAGTTGATTATAGATCCATTAATAACATCACGGTTAAGAACAAGTATCCTTTGTCTCATATTGATGATTTTTTTGATCTGCTCTAGGGAGTGCAGTATTTTTCAATGATTGATATCAAATCAGGGCACCAATAGTTGAATGTAAAGGAGGAAGATATTATGAAGACAAATTTTTAGACTAGATATGGGAATTATGAGTTTATATTTATTACCTTTGGGTTGTCTAATGAACAATATATATTCATGGGTCTTATGAATAGAGTTTTCCATGACTATTTGGATAAGTTTGTGGTTTTGTGTATTGATGATATTTTAATATATTATAAAATTCATTAGGATTATAAAAAACACCTAAGTATTGTTTTAAAAACCCTGAAAGAAAATAAATTCAATGTAAAATTGAGTAAATGTTAATTTTGGTTAGAATATATTTATTTACTTAGGAACATTATTTCTAAAGATAGCATAACTGTTGACCATGCTAAAAATAAAGTGGGTGAAGAATGGAAAAGGCTAAAAAATGCCACAAAGATTCATATTTTTATTGGATTAGTAGTGTAACACCCCAATATTTTATGGTATATCTCTTTTTAAATTCAATATTTTTGACAGCTTACGTTACACAAAACACCGAGCTTAAACAAACTATTAATATATTATTATTTAATTATGATAATTATCACCTAGTCATTGGAATGGAGGAAATTAATGAGATTAACTAAATTATGAGAATATAGTTTACACATTTTTATAAATTTAATTCATTGATTACCAATTAATTAGAAATGAAAATAAAAGCTAATTGAACATAAAGGAAGTGTTTTTTATAAAAAAACTATTTTTATGCCCACATTGGAATTTTATATTAATAAAATAAATTAATCACTATTAGTGATATATATTAACAAAATTTATATGTTATATATTCATTCAAATGTTTTAAATTCATTAAATATGTTTGATAGGAATAAGATAAGAATAAATCCAATGTTATGTATAAAAGCTTTATTTTTATAAAGGTAGTTTTGTCACTTTTTAATGGATTGATTATTTTTTTTGAAACCTTTATAAATTATATTTGAAAAAATAAACTTCATTTTTGAAATAGGAATATAAAAATTTACTTTGGTTAAATTTTGGTATTTTTTTGATAAGTTTCATATTTTGATTAATAGTGAACAATTTTGAAATTTTAATTGAAAAAGATTTTTCGTCGAAATAATTTATAATGTTAAATTATATTTTTGATTGGTCTTAAAGTATAATTAGATTAATTTTATATAATTTAATTTAATATAGGTTATTTTAATCAATTTCACATTGAATTTGGATATAAAAACATTTCAATATTTTGAACGTTTTCACTTTAAACCCGTTTTCTTGTTCCATTAACGACATTAATTTTAAATTAATTTTAGCCAATTATATATTTTGAATTTTGAAAAATAGATTCCATATTTTTAATCAAAAGATCAAAATTTAGTAAATAGGTCCCTTTTATTTTTGGACAATATAAAATGTAACTTTAGTATTTTTTTTATCACGGTTAAGGGTAAATCAGGTAATTGAGGGTAGAAAATAATATTATAAATATTAGAAAATTATCATAAAACTTGTCCTAATTTTATTGGATGAATTATTTTTGAGAAAAACCATCCTTGGGTCGATTTTATGAGCTCTTGGAGTCACTTGGATGAATTTAAGCCATATATAGTATTTTATTTTAAAGAAAAGTCAAAGATGTTATACTTTTATATTTAATAATTTAAATATTTTAATATGTGGTTACCCAGGGAATATATTTAAATATAAATATTATTTTTAAATATAAAATATTTATCTTTATCATGATTTTTTTTAAATTTTTAGGGAAGAAATATGTAAATTAAAGGCTTGCACAACGATGATGCAACAATTGTTTAATTAATATACATATCAAATAAATGTTATTAAAAATATTAAAATAAATATAATTTGATATAAATAATTTCATCCAAAAATTTATATATGAATTTGAAATGTTATTTAAGAGTCAAAATATTTGGTTTGAATATGTCATGTTGTTATGATATTTTTAAAAAGTCAAGCAATGAATAATATCAAAATTGACATTAATGATATTTTAAAATAACTAATATTCTATTAAATTATATAAAATTCGTAAAAATATAAAATTCATCAAAATTATTTGGATAAAGTTTAAAATTTCATAAACGATCCATTTATTATTCTTTTGGTATTTTATAGTAACTATATCAACCCTTAAGTAGTAAAAACACATGTTGTTATGATAAGAGTTAAAGGGATTAAATAAGGGTTAAAACCAAAATATAAGGGTAATAATGTGACCTAATCTTATATAAAAATTATTGGATGAATATTATTTGACACTTATCACCTTAATATTAAATTTTAGTTGTTTAATGGACACTTTTCCATGAAAATAACTTATTTTTTTTAAATTGAAGATAGTTACAAAATGTCACTCTCTTTGTATTTAATATTATTTATGTGTCCACATAGTGAAAAATTCAAGATATGAATGAAAATAAATGTAAATTTGATCATAATTAAATTATTTTAATTATAAAATTTTATTTTTAATTTTTAGAAATTATATAATTACCTTAAATGTTTTTTCAATGCAAATACAATATTTATTTAATTATTAGAAAAATAAAATAATTGATTTTAAAAGTATTAATTTTGATATATTTGGGATGAGTTAATGTTTATAATAAATTTTATTGACATATATGATATATTTGAGATTAATTAAATCATTATATTCGAATTCCCACTTTTTCTTGATGTATTTGAAGTCAAATTAAATAAATAGTATCAAATTTGACAATAATGATATTTTATTGAATTAATATTTTATTAAATTATTTAAAAATCCAAAAAATGTTGAATAATCACAAATGGTACAATATAAGGTCAAAACTGTATTCACCTATTCATTTATAGACCATTTTTAAGTCTTTGTATCTATAATAGCCTTGTTATGTTTTAATATTTTGAAGAATTCCTAAAGTGACCATCACCTCAATTATAAAAGGGAATATCCCCCCTCACTTCCTCACACAAATTTGATCCATCTAGCCTGACCAAACCCTGCCCATTTCTATTCTCAACATCTCTAGTTAAGTTCTAGAGGTTTTTTTACTTCCAAAAGACCCACCCTAGATCACTTAAGAAGAGATTAAATGAAGTCTGCCGAAGAAGAGGTAATCGTCTTTATCGACTCTTTCAAGTTTATTTATTTTTGTACTTTATATTCATATGTTGTTTAAATTATAAAGTAATAACTCCAATATAATATATATACTGATATGTTATTTTTATTATGGGACAACCATATTCCGACTTTAATCCATCATATGAAAAATGAAAGCATTGCGCGTGTGTACGTACAATTTAATGTCTCCACGTCATGGTGTAATTTTTTTCATCACCAATTTACTTGGACATGATATTTATTATAGATAATTAATATACCATCAATTTCCTTACACTTTTACCATTAATGGAATGATACCGTCGCTCATGCATATGTATGGTCTACCGTCTCTACGACACGATGCAATTCATTTTCTGTATCCAACTTTTAATAATGATTATAAAACTGTATTTAAGGATTAAATATGGTATTACTAAAATTAATATAATTTTCACTTCGGTGGTGGTGCGGTGGTGAAGGTGATTTTCCAAAACAAGTTCGTTCTTTGGGAGGTTGAGGGTTCGAATCCTGGGAGTCCGCTTTCGGGGCGAGCCTCTCCCTCGGATCCACCCGCCTTGCAGGGCCGCCCAGACTCCTCTGGGTGGGAAAAACGAGGTGCAATCCAATTTCTGATGGATCACTGTGTCGAAACATCACTTCTGGGCCATTACCCTCAGGGACACTCTGCTATCTCAGCTGGCAACATCTCCTTCCCCGGCTGGGGAGCTGCCTGTGGGTACTACCCCTTCATGGGGGAGGGGGGTTTCTCTGTGTGGAGGGTTCAAAAAGGCCACACTAGGAAATTCCCTTCTAAAATAAGAATAAAATTAATATAATTCTGGATATGATGTAACTATATCCCATGGACAATAATGAGGACTTACATAATAAAACATGTATAAGAAAAATAAAGCGGCTAACACCCAAAACATGGGTAATAATGAAATATTATTAACAAGCGGGTGATAAAATAATATAAGAGGATCATATAAGATCTAATAAATATGAAAATGGTTCTGGTATAAATTAATTACATTATTTTAACCATTATATGTGAGGTTAAATCATGTATAACTAAAAGGAAGTTTGAGGTATGGGTTTTTCTCATCTCACTTTTATTTCAAGGAGATATGCCTTATTTACCACTTATTTCTTTTGTGTAGTATACTACCCCTTTGAAATATCATATCATGAATCTCTTTATCTTCATGGTATTAAATGTTTCATTTGATAATTATTTACTATTATGGGGATTATGATTCAAAATTTTCAAAGTGGCATGGGAAACTTTGATTTAATAATATCTTTTTAAATCGATTATTCAATATATAAGGAATGATTTAGACATGCAAGACATAGCTTGGGGACCAGTTAATAAAATCCCCTCAATACATTAGTAATCTAATGAGATGAATAAAATGGACAAATAAAATGGGTTTTACCCATAAATATTAATCTGTCTTGTGAAAGGTCTTGACGGTAATGGTATTATGTGCCTAGGAAACATGACGTCCAATAATCAAGCATTACCTTCATTAATATTTCAATTATTTTTATCCATTATATTTTCACAATGATATTATCCATGGATTCATATTTTGAAAAATTTATTGAATTAAATGGAATGTGTGTTAAATTATTTTACCTTTCCATATTGATTACGCATTATTGATTTGAAGATATATTTCGCTGTATGTAACTCTTACCGAGCATATGATCTCAACCTTTATTTGTTCTCTTTTCCCCAAGATTTGAAGATGAAATGTTATAATGAACTCAAAGATGAAATTTATTTTCCTTTTTTATGTTCTATGTTTAATTACCAATTTAATAAGTGTACCATGTTTGTATATTATTCTCCAAGATTACTAAACTATTTTGTCCTTCGAGATGCGATTCTTATAAATGATTCTTATTGACTATATCTCTATTATTAGTGTTTCTCACATTGTGATTTAGTTTTTGGCCAATGGTTATAATTATCAAGGTTATACAGGTAATGGTTATACTGCTGATGTTGAAGAGACTAAAAAGAGACAAACTAAAGGAAAGGCATATTAAGGAATAATATGATGAAGCGTAGTTAATGGTTTAAGAATGAATTATAATGATTAAGTTATTATGTATTTGGATTCTAGAATTATGTTGAAAAATTATCAATGATATTCTAGGGATATATAATGATTTTACTACAGTACCACTTCTTTTAGGATTTAGAAGCATGTCAGGAATAATACCAGTTACCAAGAGAAGTGTTTATATCACAATTTTAGTTTTTGGGAAACACATGATTGATATAAGATGACCATTAATATATTATTTATATTTATATAATAATAAAAAATAGATATTTATAGGAAAATATTAGTGGACATGGAAGTGGTTATTAATCTTATGGTTTATAGAGTTTACAATATTTTTGATTTAAGGAATATAATAAAAAATGTCAGATTTTATTTTTGGAAGAATACATTTTTTCATTAATGTTTTAAGGTGATCAAGGTATTCATATATTTGGTATGTGAGATTAATAGTTACATTATTTTTTGGGGAATCTAATGATAATTTGATTTTTAAAATTTAGTGACCTTCCTTCTAAAATTTTGGTCATTGAGTTTGGACAAACATGTTTTGAACAAGTCTTATTATTAGTTACTTATAAAATAGATTAAGTTGAAAATTAGTTATTATTGTTGGAGGTTAATTTTGATTTATTATATTGGATATCATGTGTTAACCGTTTTGGTTTTAGTGAAAATTTAAAGTTCTAAGTAATGACTTGTGGATCTTATGATTCATTAAAGTTCTTCAAGTATAAAAAAAATCATCAGAAATAATCATTTCTTGGCATAAGGAATGAAGTGAAAATAGATAAAAGCACAAACAAAGAGTGATATTGTACTTATGAGATGAAATAAAGTAAGTATATCTTCTCAAATTATTTTTAAATAAAATTTTATCTTATTACCACCATTTTTGATGATATCAATGAACTTTGTCAGACCTATTTGGTCTATGATTTTGTGGTCATTAACCTTCAAATGACCATGTTTTCTATCACTCTCTATGAGAACTTGATAGTTATATTTCTCCTCTATTTCCATGTTTTAACTTTTTTCTAATGTTCTCCCATTAGAAATCCTAATTTTGTGGTGACCTTTACATTTTCCTTTCCCTCTTATTAAGAGTATTTTATATTAACCCTATTTCTGATGTAGGTTTCCCACAAAGGAATTTTCAAGTATCAACCTTTGATTTTGGAAGTGAAATTTAAAATTACGAGGACAAATTTTTTTGATGTAGAGGAGAATGCAACACCGCAATATTTTATGCTATGTATCTTTTTAAATTCAATCTTTTCGATATCTTATGTTACACATAACACTAAGCTTAAACAAACTATTAAAATATTATTATTTAATTATGATGGTTATCACATAGTTGTTGAAATAGTTGGAATGAATGTGATTAACTAAATTATAAAAATAAATTTTATACATGTTTATAAATTTAATCCATTGATTAAAAATTAATTTGAAATGAAAATAAAATCCAATTGAATAAAAAGGAAGTGTTTTTTTATAAAAACTATTTTTATGCCCACAATGGCATTATATATTAATAAATTAAATTAATTACTATTAATGTGAGATATTAATGACATTTATATGTTATATATATATATATTAAATTCATTCAATATTTTTGATTGGTATAAGATAAGAATAAATCCAACATCACTTATAAAAAGCTATATTTTTTATAGGCAGTTTTGTCACCTTTTAATGGCATACTTATTTAATTTTTTTGAAACTTTTATAAAATATATTTGAAAAAATTAACTTAATTTTTTAAAATTTTAATATCAAAATGTACTTTTGGGTTATTTTTTTGATAAGTTCCATGTTTTGTTGAATAGTGAAAAATACTGAATTTTAATTGAAAACAACTTTTTCGTTTAAATAATTCATAGTGTTAAGTTATATTTTTGATTGGTATTAAAGTATAATTAGATCAATTTTATATAATTTAATCCAATATAGGTCATTTTAATTGATTTCATATTGAATTTAGATATAAAAACATTTCAATCATTTGGACATTTTCACTTTAAAAACCCATTTTCTCATTCTGTCAATGAGATTAATATTAAATTAATTTCATCCAATTATGTATTTTTAATTTTGAAAATGGATTCCATATTTGGACTCAGAAGTTAAAAATTTAGTAAATATGTACATTTTATTTTTTCACAATTTTAATGGTAACTTTAGTAATTTTTATTACCAGGGTTAAGAGTAAATCATGTAAATAAGTGTAAAAAATAATATTATAAATATTAAAAAATTACCCTAACACTTATCCTAATTTTATTGGATGAGTGAATTTTGACCAAAATAATTATTGGGCCGATCTTATGAGCTCTTGGAGCTACTTGGATGAGTTTAATCCATTCATAGTTTTTTATTTTAAAGAAAAGTCAAAGATGTCATACTTTTGTTTTTAATAAGTTAAATATTTTAATATGGGGTTTCCTAGAGGATATATTCGACTATAATTAGTATTTTTAATTATAAAATATTTATATTAATCATGATATTTTATTTTTAATTTTTAGGGTAGAAATAAGTAAATTGAAGTCTTGCATAATGATGATGTAGTAATTGTTTAATTAATGGACATATCAAATAAATGTTATTAAAAATATTAAAATAAATATAATTTGATATAATTTTTGTCATGCATGAATTTTATAGATTAATTTGACGTGTTAGTGATGATTTAAAAGAGTTTTTTTTAATATATATTTTGTTGTTATGATATTTTTAAAAAGTCAAGTAATGAATAGTATCAAAATTGACATTAATGACATTTTAAAATAAATTATATTCTATTAAATGATATAAAATTCATAAAAATAGAAAATTCAAAAAAATTATTGGGATAATGTTTAATATTCCATAAATTATCCATTTATGGTTCGTTTTACATTTTATGCTAACTATATTAACCCTTAAAGTAGTAAAAATACTTGTTGTCACAGTTAGAGTTAAAATAATTAAATAAAGGTTAAAACCAAATGATAAGGGTAATAATGTGACCTAAAATTGTCTTAAAATTATTTTATAAAGTTTATTTTACCCTTATAACCTTAATATAGAATTTAATTTGTCTCATGGACACTTTTCCATGAAAATAACTTATATATTATTTAAATTAAAGATAGTTACAAAATGTAACCCTCTTTGTATTTAATATCATTTATGTGTCCACACAGTGAAAAATTCAAGATTCGGACAAAACTAAATATATATTTTTATCCTAATTAAATTAGTTTCATTATAGAAATATATTTTTAATTTTTATAAATTATATAATTACCTAAAATTCCTTTTCATTATTAATACAATATTTATTTAATTAATAGAAAAATAAAATAATTTATATTAAAAGTATTACGTTTGATATATTTGGGATGATTTAAAATTTATAATTAATTTTATATATCTATAGGATATATTAGAGATGTTTGAAAGAGTTATATTATAATTCCCACTTTATCTTGATGTATTTGAAGTCAAATTAAACAAATAGTATTAAATTTGACAATAATGATATTTTATTGAATTAATATTTTATTAAATTATTTAAAAAACACAAAAATTATAAATAACCAAAAAAGGATAATATATGGTATAAAATGTCTCCCCTATTCATTTATAGACCATTTTAAGTCATTTTCTCTATAAAATCCTTACTATATTTTAATATTTTGAGGAATTCCAAAAGTGCCCCTAAATTCAATTATAAAAGGGAACCTAATCCATCACTTCCTCTTACAAATTTGAGCCATATAGATAAGAAATTACTACCCATTTCTCTTATAAAAATATTTATTTAAGTTCTATAGGTTTTTTTCTTCCAAAATACCTACCCTAGGTCACTTAAGAATAGATTAATGGAATTTTTCCAAAGAAGTGATAATCGTCTTTGTCGACTCTTTCAAGTATATTTCTTCTTCCACTTCCTATTAATATGTTGTTTCCACAATAAAGTAATAAATCTAGTATCATATATATTATTAGATTTTATTATGATTATGAGACATCCATATTCCACATTTTATCCATCCAATGAAAAACGAAAGCACTACGCGTGCGTATGTACGACTTACCATCTCCATGTTGAGGTGTATTTTTTTCATCACTACTTTACTTGTATGAGTATAATTATAGAAATAATTCATATATATGGTAATTATGAAATGCTATTGATCCAGGATAATTAATATATCATCCAATTCCTTACCCTTTTACCATTAATGGAATGATACCGTCGTTCATGTGTATATACGGTCTACCGTCTCCATGACGCGATGTGATTCATTTTCCATGTTCAACATTAAAGAATGATTATAAAAATGAATTTAATGATTAAATATGATATTAATAACATTAATATAATTATATAGATTATGGAACTATATCCTATTCACATGAGTCGGTAGTTACACAACAAAACATTCATAAGAAAAATGAAGTAGTTAACACCCGAAACAAGGGTAATAATGAAATATTATTAATAATCATGTGATAAAATGATATAAGACGATAATATAAGATATAATAAATATTAAAATGGTTCTGGTAAAAATTAATAACATGCTTCAAACCATTATACATGAGGCTAAATCACGTACAACCAAAAGTAAGCGTGAGTTAGTGGTTTTTCTCATTTCACTTTTATTTCTGTGAGATATACCTTATTCACCACTTATTTATTTTGCATGGTGTTCAACCCTTTTGATATATCACATCATGAATATCTTTATATTCATAGTATTCAATGTTTCATTTGATAATTATTTACTTTTATGGGTCTTATGATTCAAATATTTCAAAGTGTTATGGGACACTTTGATTTAAAAATATCTTTTTAAATCGATTATTAGATATATGAGGAATGATTTGGACATACAAGAAATGGGTTGGGGTATAGTTAATGAAATACCCTCAATGCATCAGTAGTCTCATGATATAAATAATTTGGAAAAATTAAATGTTTTTTTACCCATAAATATTAAACTATCTTGTGATAGGTCTTGATGGTAAATGTATTATGTGCTTGGGAGACATGATGTCCAATAATTAAGCATTTAATTATTTAAGATTTCAGTTATTTTTATCCATGAGATATTCACTATGATATTACCCATGGATTTATATTTTGAAAATTTTATTGAATTGAATGGAATGTGTGTTAAATTATTTTACCTTTCCATATTGATTATGAATTCCTGATTTTAAGATAGATTTCACTGTATGTAACTCTTACTGAGCCTATGAGATCACCCTTTTATTTGTTCTCTTTTTCCCCAAATCTGATGATGAAATGTTATAATGGACTCAAGGATTTAATTTAATTTCATTTTTTATGTTCTATGTTTAATCACCAATGAAATAAGGGTTCCCTGTATATATCTTGTTCTCCAAAACTACTAAACTATTCCGTCCTTCAGGATGAGATTACTTGTATTTAATACCAATGTAATGAAGTAACCACCAAATCTGGGTTACTGGAGTTGGGGTCATTACAATCATGTTACTACTGGTAGTTTTTTGAAGAATTTTCTCAGTTATCTATCCCACTAACTAATTTAACTTGAAAAGGAGTTAAATTAATATGGATGAATATGTGTGATGATTGTTTCTAGGAACTGAAAAGAGGATAAGTGAATGCTCTAGTTTTGACCCTTCCCTTTAGAAATAATGAATTAATCATCTTCAGTGATTCTTCTTTGAAGACACTTGGTTGTGTTATGATGTATAATGATCAGATAATTTCTTATACTTCATGTCAATTGAAACAACATGAGATAAATTATAATATATGTGATATTAAACTAGCTTCTATGGTTTTTTCTTTAAAAATTAGGATACATCATTTATATGGAGTAAAATGTGAAATATATACTGATCATAAAATTTTGATGTATATATTCACTCATAAAGAGTTGAACATGAGACATAGAATATGACTAGAACTGATTAAGGATTATGATTAAATGATTCATTACCATCTGAGAAAATAAATCAAAGTAGATGATACTTTGAGTCAAAAAGTTAATACATCATTAACCATGTTATGTTTTAAATAAATCAAAATTTTGAAGTATATATTCACTCATAATTTAATGAATGATGACTTAGAAATTGTGCATGCCTGAAATTACTCTGTTATAATTCTGGTTTTAGTGCAATCAAAATTGTCAGAGATAATTAATAAAGATCAAAATGAAGACCATGATTTTAAAGGAAAGGTGGAACTTGTAAGGTAAAGAAAGTTACCCGAATTTAACATTATCAAGGAAGGTTTTTTGAGATTTGAAAAAACGTTGTGCATACTAGCTATCTCCTAGTTGAAAAAGGAATTTTTGAGTGAAGCTTATAACTCTACCATTTTTTTCCATCTCAAAAGAACTAAAATGTACATAGACCATCAAGAGTATTACTAGTGGGATAGAATAAAGAAATATATTGTAGAGTTTACTGGGAAATTTTTGAATCATTTTAAGGTTAAATATGAATGATAATTTCTAAAATGGATTCTTTATCCTTTTCTAGAACAAAAGTTAAAATAGGAAAATATATTCATTTATTTCGTCATGGGATTACCAAAGACACATCTAGGTAATAATAAAATTTGGGTTATTTTTGATTTACTAAATAAATCTACATATTTTCTTCCTATTAGAGATAATATGTATTTAGATCAATATTCTATTATGTATATCATGGATATAGTCAATTTACATATATTTCCTCTCTCCATTGTATATTATTTTGATCCCAAATTTACTTCTAATTTTTGGAAAGGCCTTTAAAAGTTGATGTGTACTAAATTAAATTTTAGTACAACTTTTCATCTTCAATTTGTTAAATAGTTCGAGTGAACAATTTTTACATTGGAAGATATTATCCATTATTATTAAATGGATTGATAAGGAATTTTGGATCAACATCTTTATTTTTTTATAATATTAGTTTCCATTCTAGTATTAAGATGGTGTAAGGAATCAACCTTAAACATTATATATTCTAGTATTTTTAGACTAGAATTAACATACATGCATTTCAAAGGATCTTTTTGGTTTAGAGTTTTATAGAATTAGGTCATAACTCATATACATAAAACCATATTTTATAAAGTTTACACTTCTATTTAGCATCCATTTTTTTCACAATATAAAACTTTTAAAATAAAACATGATTTATATTCATAAAAAATCTTCATGACTATAAATGTGACTTATTCCTTTCTCTTATCCATCCTTAAACCCTATGATTTTATTTAAAATTTGGGATAAACCCAAAAATCTTAGTAAGTGAAAAATAAATAAATATAGAAATCATTATCCCATGAATACATATAAATTTTCCTTTTTCAAAAATAATTGTTGGGATCAAAATAAAAAATTTCTTACCAAAGAAATCAAATTGTTTACCCAAATATTTTCATAATTTTTTATAATAAATTTTAAAGTCAAAATAAAACTCATAAATGTTTATTTTAAATCATGAAAGACTCATAATATCTTTTTTCGCAAATTTATAATTTTTAACCTTAAAAAGTATCATATACTTTCATTTACCTTATGAAATAATAATATTTCCATAAAAATCCATAATAAGCATAGATAAATCATATAGGTAATGAGGGGAATAATTTCTATATCACTATAATAAATGTAATAACTATAGTGGATATACATGGAGTAATTATCACAATTACACTTGAAATAACCATCATGGTAATACTTGGAATAACCGTCGCATTATATTCTCATAATCTATTAAGAGAAATATAATAGGTTAGCTATATCCCTTTACCCAATTAATTATAGAATTAAAACAATATCACTAACTCTTATTTTATAACATAACCATCAGTCCTAAAAAACAATTCCCAAGAACCATAACAGAATATATAAAAGATTTCATCATAAAAATTTTCTCTGTATCCATAAGAAAACATTTTAAGATATTGATTTATCCATTCAATTTTAAAACTCTTTAAAAAAATACTTGAAAATAATGAAGTATTTATTTTTATTTAAAAAAAACATGAAATATTATAAAGGAATACAAAAATCAAATAATGGTTATGATGATGGGAAATGTCATTTTTGCTGTATATGTTAAAATAGAACATTCCTTTTGTCTTTTTGTAATGAATGTTAAAATATTTCATAAAAATATTCCTTCAGAATTTTTTTGAAAGAAAATAAATAAAAACATAAATTGACCTTTATAATTCACTTATTTCCATATAAATACATCCATAAAATAACTTTAAAAAATATGGATAAGGAAGAAAAAAATAGTTTTAAGGGAAACATTAAAAGAGGTTTTTTTAAAAAGAAAGTCTCATACCTTGAGTCTGAATCATCACGTACATTATTTATCTTCCTAAATAATAAAATAATGTCAATTATTTACTTAATTTAAAACTTTTTTCAATTTTATTATTCCTTTTATCTCATTAATTATCATGTTATGACAATGACTTAATCATTTAAGTTCTCGTTGGATGTTTTGATGATATTCATTTCATAAGTCCAAAATGACTTCGGTAGGTTGACTATGATTAGAGTGTTCATTATTCCATAATATCCTAAAAAATAATAATGAAATAATTATAATTTTTATACTTCAATTACACTTTTAAATCCAACCTTTAAATATGGTTATGAAAAATTAACTATTTTATAATCATGGATATGGTAGGCCGTACGTGTGCATGTGCGGCATTTCCAATTTCAAAGATCATTATGGAAAGAAGGTAAGTATTATTAAATATTTAAATAATTATCATAATATCAAAAATTTAATTTTTGTTTTTTAAATTTTCATATATATATCATCTATGTGATGTGGTGATGAAGAATGAACCACATCGCTTCGTGGAGGTAGTAGTCCACAAGTACACAGGATTAACGTTATCATTTTTCACTGAATGGAAAGGTAAGAAGGTAAATGATGTATTATATTTTCAGAATGATAAATATGTCGTTAATATAATATATAAACATTAATTATATAATTATAATCCATATGTGAGAGACGGTGATGGAAAAAAAATTACACTGTTTCTCAAGGTAGTAGTCCTCCTTACACACAAATGATGGTTTTGTTTACCATTTGATGAAAGATGAGATGAATATAGGTTATTAAATTAATATAATAACATATAAGTATATGTAGGACACTGTTTTTATTATTTTATCATGGTTTAATAGGATTTAAAGGAAGTGTAATAAGAAATAAAATTAAAACATGCGGTTAAAAATATACCTCTTTTTTGGAAAATATCCTTTTTCTTAACACTATAAGACCTATAGGATTAGTGTTATTAAAAAACTAAGAGCTATAGAATGAAATTATGTATTATAGGAATGTATTTGTGTAGTTATTGTAAAAACATCTTTTGAAGTTTGAATGAATGATAAGAAGATGTTCCCTTTTATAATATAGGGGAGGGGAACACTTAGGATTTCTTAAAATATTAAATTAATATAAATTATTTTTGATATCAAAATGGATCCAAATTAATGATATTAGAAGATAAGATGATTATGAGTCTAAATATTCTCATAAAATAAAATCTGGAAAAGTTTGAATCACATTTTTACCCTTATTTTTTGTTTTAACCCTTCGTTAACCCTTTTGATAATCACCATTATATTAATTTTTTCTACCATTTAAGAGTTAATAATGATACTATAAAATTAAAAAAAACCATAAATGTAAAATGGTTGATTTAATTAAAAATATCCCCTTAATTTTGATGAATCTATGATTTTTAGGAATTTTATATCATTTAATACAATATTTTTTACTATAAAATATCATTAATGTCAATTTTTAGAACCATTCATTACTTTGAATTAAATACCATAAATACAACAAAGTAATTGAAAAGAAATGCATAAAAAACTATATAATATTTTATATTTATATAGAATTTTTTTGATATTAATTATTTCAAATTATACTAATTTTAATATTTTCAATATCATTTATTTTATTTTTTCATTAATTGAATAATAACTACGTCAGTGTTGTATAAACATTTAAAGTAATTATCTCTTCACATACAATTAACATGATGAATATAAAATATTTATATTTCAAATTAATATTTATAACCGAACATTTCCTATGTTCATCCTCAATATAAAAATATTATAGTTATTAAAAATAAGAGTGTGACATTTTTGAATTTTCCTTACATAAAATATTATAAAGGTCATAATCACATCAAAATGTACAAAAAATACCATGTAACCAAATCATGGATGATTATTTAAGAAATTAACTCATAAAATAAAATCAAGGCAAGTGTTAGGGTCATTTTACAGTCCTTATAATATTATTTTTAACCCTTAATTATTTGATTTTCCCTTTACCGTAATAACGAAAACTACTAAGGTTACTATTCATAATGAATAAAAATAAAAGAGAATTATTTAACAAATTTGAACCAAGTGATTCAAAATATGTAATAAATTTTTAAAAATTCAAACCATATAAGTTTCATAATTTAATTTAAAATCAAATCGACAAAATGCGATGAAAAACAATTTTTTATAAAACTCCCTTTTTAAATATAAAATGTTTTTATTCAAAATTCAAGAATAAAATTCATTTAAAAAACCTTAATTTGATTATTTTATATCAAAATAAACTAATTACATTTTAAATATAATCTAAAATATAATTTTACTTTGTACATACTTTAAAATAAAATATAAATAAAATCAGATTTTTCACTATTCACTGAAAAATAAAACTTTTAAGAAAAATTTCAAGATTTAACTTTAGGATAATTTTGATATGATGATTTGAAATATTATATTTATTTTATAAAATAAAATTTTTAATTTTTTTTATAAATTAATTATATCATTTTCTCATAAAAAGCTATAAAAACTATTTTTAAGAAAACATATCTTTGAAAAATAAAATGAAATTACTAAAATTAAGTTCTTCTTTAATAATAATTAGCCAATACATTTTTATAGATTATAACCATCAAATATATATATTTCAAAAATTATTTAATCTTATTCATACCCACCAATTTAATGTCTAGGTTATAATGGTCATATCAAAATGATAATATTTCAGGGTTCAATTATGCTTGGTGTTGCATATTTTGCACACTATCTAATGTAGTTGTTCTTTTAAAAGTTTTAAGATATTACAGATGAAAAATTTTGTGTCGTTATATGGAAAGTGATGTTAGACTCCAGTTTTTTGGGATAAAGCAGGCCAAAGGAAGTTGTTGGTACCAAAGTTGGTAGAATAAATAGATGGGAGGGTAAATATGATTCAACTACATATGAGGACGACTTAGAGTTTGAATAACATTTATGAAGATAATAAGAGGAAACATAATTATTTTGAGGTAATACATCATATTTTTCTTAAATTATCTCAATGGAAAAGAGTTATAAATTTTTGTAAAAAAGGGAACTTAAGCCTACTGTTCATTGGATCATATGAAATCCTAGAGAAATTTAGATCAATTTCCTATTAAGTGTCCTTACCTATGAGTTTATCTATGGTACATGATGCATTTCATGTTTCATTATTAATAAATTTGGTGCTAGATTCATCTCATGTTTTGAGCCCCGGAGTAGTTCGGTTAGAAGAAAAAATTTCTTATGAGGAACAACCGGTACAGATTCTTGATTGCATATGTAATGGAATGTGCCTTCCCACTGATGAACATATTAAGGGAAAAGGTATTCATCTCGCCTTGAAATGTTTCTACTATAGGAACCCCCATTAAGAAACATTTTTTCATCTCTTTTTTTGGTGAATGGGTGGTCGTTGTGGGGAACGTGCTCATCTCTTTCATCATACTCGCTAATCTTGACTGAAGTGGTGAGGATTTTTTCACATTCTAGTTCAGTGGTGTGGATTGATACTATCTTGAAATAATAGAGAGGGTGATATTATTGGTGGAGTGTTGTTGGAGTATTTTTTAAGTAAGAAACGTTCCCCTTCACGAGGGCGCCATAACTTCGTGTTGGAGTCTGATGGCCAATGTGCGGTTCTAGGCAGTTGAACTAGTGCTACTGCTGAAGCATCAGGAGTCATCTCCTTATCTTATGTGATTATTCCAGATCAATGATGTTTCCATCATTAGGAAAGGTCCATCCCCCTAGGGCCATTGAGTTTTTTGGTATCCCCACTCCAGCGGTCTTAAATTAAATGTTGATGGTTTGTGTTGTGATGGTTATATGTGAGGAGGTGGTATGGTGCGCAACCTTAGTGGATCATTCCTATTTTCCTTCAACACCTCCTATGGTCCAGGTGATTCTATTATGGGTGAGGATTATGATTTACATGATGGGCTGGATAGGAATAGTAACAATAACATTCCTCTATCATTTGTGGAGATAGATTCAGAGATCATCTTTCAATCAATGAAGGGAAAAAGAATGGTGCCCTTGTCTATTATGTATGACATTAGAAGATGAAATTCCCTTATTAATGATCACACTATCCTGCTACATACTTGGCATAAAGGGAACTAGGCTATAGAATTTTTGGCTTCACAAGTTAGTTTGGAAAACTCATGTATTTGTTTTACTAGCTTTGTATCCCCCCTCTTAACTGTATGTATACTATAAGAGGTGATGCCATCAGGGTTCATCATTTTAGGCACCCTGGATATATTTTCCTCCGATACTTTTTCCATAATAAAAATTTATTTTTTGAGTGAGTGTTGGGGGTGCTTTGGAGGAATCCCTAGATGGTTCAATGGAGGTTGTAGCTACATGAGTGCTGCATTAGGTGGTTCATAATGTGAACCAGGTCTATACCGTGAATTGATGTTTCATGGCATGTGTATCTGACTAGTTTCATTACTTATATGAAGGCTAAGGGGGATTTAAAAAATTAATTCACTTCATAAAGTAAATTCATAATGTGTAATTAAATCAGGGTGAGGAAACTAGATTTTCGATATAAACAAAAAATATGAAATTCCCATGGAATTCATGTTGTGAATAGAATTCACGACGTGAAAGGGGAAGTATCCAGGTTTCAAAAAGGGTTGATCAACCGATTATTTTTCATTCAGTCATTTCCCTCTTTCTCTCATTTTTGGAAGAACACTTGGTAGTTTTGGGATAAATTAAAACCCTCTTCTACCTACTTTAATCCATTGGTTCTGGTGATTGCTTAGCGGTGATAAGTGGTAATCCCTTATCTTCTTCTAAGTTGTTTTCTTCCATTATTCTCATGGGGATTTTCCATGGTGGAGAGGTTTTGGTTTGGGGTGTGAGTTAGGATGTGCTTTGATGATCCTTAGGTTTAGTTTAGGTTGATCTATAGTTTCTAATGTATGGTTATAATTTATGGTCATTTCTTCTTTTCCCTACGATTCATAGTGAGTCAAAAAAGTTCCGTTTGAGGTATAGAATCCATTGTTTCTCTATATTGTGTATTATTTAGGAGGGGGTTTATTTGTTTTATATTTGGGAATATAGTTTTCACTAACTTTATAAAGATAAGTAATAAGTTAATTGAAATTTATGGGGAATATAATTTTTATTTAGGTACTTGCATCATGATGACTTGTATTCTTTTTTGAATTGGATGGTTCTGAGAATTTAAAATAAATTAAAATGACCTAAAATAAATTAAATTAATATTAATAAAATTATATGATACTAGGATTAGGACATTCTCCTTTCTTTTGAGGAATGGATCTAGGTTATTTTCTCAGTGTGTTTTAGGATATTGAGGTTTAGCAGGCTGATTCAATTGGTCACTAGAGGGTTGATCCAGTTGAGGAGGATGATTAGTGGTAGAGGGTGTTACATGATTTTCAACATAAGTATTTGTGAAAGTATGGGGGTAGTGTATCTTCTGTGGAGATAGATATATGATTAGAGGAGATAGAGATCAATTTCAGTTTGATTTAGGCCCTGGAGGAGTACTGGGTCCAATTGGCAATTAGTCAGATGAGAGGAGCTATGCGTCAGTGGTGGATTCTATATCTGGGTGAGTGGAAGGAGGCATATTTTTCTTGGGTTGAATTTCAAAAAGATTTCTGGGCATAGTTTCTTTCATCAATCATAATTCTAGTGAAGCGACATGAGTTTCTCTCCCTTCTTCAGGGAATTATATTAGTGTGGGAGCTTGGGATCAGGTTTAAGGACTTATTTAATTTTTCCTCATTCATTTTTTTGGATGAGGAGTCTTGTGTGAGACATCTTGAGGAGGCACTCCATCCTTCTATCTATTATGAAGTTACTCCCTTTACATTGCTAAAGTATCTGTAGGTTTATAGGAAGGAATATATGATCAAGTGGATACACTCACGAGGAGGTTAACCATGATAGGAGAGACAAAAATGTTCCTCAAGGAGTATAGTTATCAATGTCTAGTCTCAAATTCCAGGAACATTGAGGTTTCGACCACCAGGGAGTCAAACTCAATAGATTCCTTTCTAGACTCTTAGGGTAAGTGGTTTCCATGTTTTTCCTAAGGGCATTAGGCCAGTTTTTTTTGTCTATAAAGTTTGTGTCCATCATCAAACCTAGTGTTTAGTGTTTCTTTGAGCTTATTTTATTGGAGGTAGTCAGGTTCAACATCCACCTTAGTAGTATCTTCCCATGAGACTATTTTAACAGTAATGGAAACAAGATTATGATCCACCAAGAGGGGATAGAGTGTAGGTACTGGGCATAGCAGAAGCGCATTGGTGGGTGTAACCAACTTTAATTTTATCGTTAACAATGATCAATCCAAGATCCGTCACGATAATAAAATTCCGGATCTTCGGAATATAATGAAGAAAGAAAAAGAAAGAGGGGAGTCCCAGAACCATAGATAGGATCATCATATGTTGGTTATAATTAATTTAATTAATTGACAAGAATTACCTTGATGAAATTCTCTCTCTATTGATGTTTCAGGTCACGATCTGATGTGATCCATATTTACGTCATAGAATCTAAGTGTATGATTCCTCTAGTGATGATCCACACATGCTCCACATATCTTTTGATATCACCAAAGGGATATCTAGGTGATAGTACTGAAGAGCCATCGCTTGCGATGTCCGTCTTCGATCACTTTGATCTGGTGGAGGAGGATCTCTCTCTCGAAGCTTGAGAGCATTCTTGGATCTATTGTGAACAATCCCCGAAAAAATGGTTCGGGTAATGAGAATTATATAATGGGGATTTTAATTACATAGAATAATAAAATGAATTAATTACCCGAAAGAATTTATTCATTTCGTTTATTTCTTAGTAATACCCCATGTCTAATAATAACAGTTGACTAATATTATAACTTGACATGAACCCAAATAATTACACCTAATATTATTTAATTAAATAAATAATATTATTTCTCATAAATTCCCAGAAAAAATACATGGCGTGTATATTTAATATACACAATGTGTACTTTTATTTTTCCGTTTTTCTTTATTTCCTCCACCACATTTATTAGGCCTTGAATAATGGTTATTTATTTATAAAATAAATATCACTACATTACTCGCTAATAAATATATTATTTCTCCCACAATATATTCTCTTGAATAACTAGTGTCGAAATAAATGCAATCAGGAATCCTTAAATAATTATTAAACCACTATCATGAATAATCTTTATTTAACTGATATACTTGGACACACTTAGTGTGTGACCCTCTAGGCCTCTTTCTCAGTGGCATTAGGTGGAGCATGCCTAAAGTCCATGGTTAGCATCTAGAAACACACCAAGGCACTCATAGAGAAGGAAGTTAATACCACAATGACGTGTCACCTCCTACGAATGCTTACCGTGTAATATAATCCCTTTGTCTCGATATCTCGAATCAAGCGGGTTGCATGCTAGTGCCATCAACCCATGTGCCTGATTATTATTTCTTTTACTTTTTGGCATCGAACTTGCCCATTCTTTACCATGGACATGGATTTATTTAGGCTATATCAATTCCATCAAAGGGTCTGAGATATCTACTTCTGTTATGGAACATAAAGAAAAAATCCTTTCTCACATTATCTATTAATACAATATCACTCGTGACGCACCCAACATATCCTACCTCATTACGAACAGTGTGTCGTCACAATTTTCATCAATACATCTAAGTGTGTGGATTTTTAATACCCATTAATATTAATCTTAAATTCTAAGGACCAATGCACACGTCCATAGATAGGAACATCCAATGACACTATGAAATGTTGATTTCCTACTGGCGGGTATCATTCTCATAATAACCTCCTAGATATTACCAAGGGTGCACACCATGAGAAGGTTCCTCAAAGTTTTATGAGTCCTCACCCCTAATGGACTATATTATTTGTGTCCCTCAAATAACATCATCTGGCCATAGAACATATATTCAAAAATAGTGTTATGGCACTTATGGGTTCTCATCATAGTAGAGATCTGCTATGACCCTTTAATGGAACAATTATCCTTAGGAAATTATCACATGCATTGTCACACAGAAGAAAAATCAAGATGTGATAAGGTATTTATTAATTAATAAAGTACAAAGTAGTTGGTTCTAGGCCACTAACTCCAACAGACCCCCACTTGGACTAGAGCCAAATTCTAACAACCTTTAACCCGCTAGCTCTCACATGATATTCATGATTCTGCTGAGATAGGCCTTTAGTCATGGGGTCTACCACGTTCTCTTATGTGGACACTCTACTCACTACAACTTCACCCCTTTGATAGAAATCCCTCAAGAGGTGATACTTCTGAAGTATGTGCTTTTTCCGTTGATGTGACCTTGGTTCTTTTGCAAGAGCCACCGCTGCAGTATTATCACAATACAACGTGGTGGGATATTTACTGCTAGGATCCACATCAAGCTCCTAGACAAAGTTTCGAATCCAGAAGGCTTCCTTGGCTACATCAAAATCCGCTATATATTCAGGATCCACTATAGAATTGATGACAACTAGCTTCTTTGAACTCTTCCAGCTCATAGCTCCTCCATTGAGACAAAAAACATATCAGATTGTGACTTTAGATCGTTCTGATTTGTCTGAAAACTAGCATTAGTATACCCTCTAATGAAAATCTCCTCGTCTCCTCTATACACCAATAACATATCCTTAGTTTTTCTTAGATACTTAAGGATAGTCTTAACATTAGTCCAATGCTGTTCTCCTGGATCTGCTTGATATCTTCTTAACTTTCTCAGTGCATAGACAACATCAAGCCTGGTACATAACATGGCATACATGGTGGATCATATAGCCAAAGCATATGGGATATTACTCATTCTATCTTTCTCTTGTTGTGTTTGAGGATACATTTTCTTGGAAATATGTAGGCCATGTGACATTGGAACCAATTCCCTCTCAGATTGTTCCACACTAAATCTCTTTAGTATTTGGTCAATATATGTACACTTACTTTCCAAGTAGCCTCTTTGATCTATCACGAATGATATTAATCCCTAGAATGTAGGATTCTTTACCCAAGTCCTTCATGGAGAAACACTTATTCAACGAGTCCTTAACTGACTGTAAGACTGGTACATCATTTGCAACAAGCAATATGTCATCAATATATACTACTAGGATAACAACCTCATTCCCATTAAACCAATTATAAAAATATGGATCACATTTGGTATTAATGAAACCAAATTCCTTTATGGCTTCATCAAATCAAATGTTCTACAACTTGGATGGTTTCTTTAATCCATAAATTGATTTCTGCAACTTGAAAACCCGTTTGGCTTCACTTGGTGTCACAAACCATTTTGGTTGTATCATATGGACATCTTCATGAAGGTTCCTATTAAGGAATGCTGTTTTTAAATCCATTTTCCAAATCTCACAGTCATGGTAAGCTGTTATGTCAAGAATGATTCTTATGGATTTAAATATGGAAATTGGAAAGAAGGTTTCATCATAGTCAATTCCTTGATGATGTCTGAATCCTTTAGCCACTAGCCATGTTTTATAGGTGGTAACTTGACCCTCCATGTCTAGTTTTCTCTTGAATACCCATTTGAGTCCAACATGATTTACATCAACTGGCTCATCGACCAGAACCTAGGCTTGGTTCTGATACATGGAATCCATCTCAGAATTCATAGCTTCAAGACATATTGCAGGTTCTGAGCTTTCTACTGCTTTGTTGTAGGAGAGAGGTTCATCATTGTCCAACAATAATGATTCACCATTCTCGATGACTAGAAAACCAAATATCTATAGTTCCTTTACCCCTCTTGAGCTCCTACATAGTACTTGTGTTTCTGGAACCTCTTCCACGGGGACTTGTGAAACTTGTTCCTGTAACAACTCCTGTGTATGTTGAGCATCAACTTTTTCGAAGTCAACCTTTCTCCCACTATCCTTTTTGAGGACGTGCTCCCTCTCGAGAAAGATGGCTTGTTTGGAGACAATCACTTTCTTTTATGAAGAGTTATATAGGTAATATCCTTTCGTTTCCTTGGGACATAGTATAAAGATAAAGTTCTTGCCCCAGGGTGCTAGTTTGTTGCCTGAGAAGGCCTTAACAAATGCCTCGCATCCCCATACACATGTGTGTGAAAAAATGGGTTTCTTTCTATTCCATAACATGAAGGGAATTCCATTTTCCACCTTAGTTGGTACTCAGTTTAATGTGTATGCTACAGTCTGTAATGCATATCCCCAAAAGGATAATGGAATATCTACATGACTCATCATCTACCTCACCATGTCCAACAAGGTGGGGTTCCTCCTTTCACTAACACCATTACACTATGGTGTATAAGTAGGAGTGAGTTGAGATAGAATCCCAAACTCCCGTAGAAGATCGATGAACTCTTAGTTCAAATATTCTCCACCTCGATCCAATCGAAGCTTCTTTATCTTCTTACCAAGCTGATTCTATACTTCACATTCTTTAATTCCTTAAATTTCTCTAAGGATAATGACTTATACCTCATTAAGTAGACATATCCATATCAACTTAAATCATCAGTAAAAGTAATGAAGTAAGAATATACACCTCTAGATTCTACTAGAAATGGTCCACACACATCCATGTGCACCAATCCTAGAAGCTCTGTGGCCCTTTCACCTTATCCACCAATAGGAGGCTTGGTCATTTTACCTTGTAAACAAGTGTGACATCTATCAAGTGGTTTTAGCTCAGTAGAGTCTAAATATCCATCTTGGTAGAGCTTTCTCAAGTGCTTCTCATTTACATGACCGAGATGGTGATGCCACAACTGGGTGATGTATGAGTCATGTGAGCTTATTTCATTATAGATTACCAACACTTGGTTTTCGTAATTTAATACATACAAACCATTATTTAAATGCTCCATATCATAACATACGTTGTTATTATAAAAGAAGCAACCCTTATTTCCGAACTTGAAAATAAACCCATCTATGTCCAAACATGATACAAAAATTATGTTTTTGGTAACACTAGGAACATAATAACAGTTATGTAAAACCAAAATCATCCTAGTTGGTAATGAGAGGTGGTAATCACCAATGGCTAATGCAGCTAGCCTCACGCCATTGGCAGCTCGAAGATCCACCTCTCCTCTGGAAATCTTTCTAAATCTACTTGGTTCCTACATTTGAATACATATGTGAGCCCCACAAGCTATATATAATACCCAATATGTAGAAATGGAAAGATTACACTCGATAACGAACACACCTTTAGCATCCCCACACTTATGGGTCCAACCCCTCTTCTAGTGGCCTTGCTTTCCACGTGAAAAATATACTGCCTCCTGTTTCTTACCCTGCCTCTAGATCTTCCCATTCTTGGAGGGATGATGTTCGGGGGCTTCATACCATTTATAAGTCCTTGCCCCCTTTTCCTTATCCTTCCTTTTCTTATTCACCATAAGGAATGCGGGTTTTTCATGACCCATGCCCTTATCTACTTGGAGAATTAAGGTAAGAAGTTATGATAGACTCTTATCATTTTTTCTCATGTTATATTTGAAAATAAATCTAGAGAAGGTCTTGGGCAGTGATGATAGGATGAGATATATACGCAACTCATACAGGAACTTAATCCCTAAGATGTCCAGGCGTTCAATGTAGCCAATAAGATTGACTATATGAGGCCCAGCTGACACAAACTCTCCAAGATTAGTTGTAAACAAAGCGTTTGAGATCTTATATCTCTCATGTATCACTTTCTCTTGGTAGAGATCCTTAAGGTGAGACATCATGCTATACACGTCCATGTTTTCATGTTGCTTCAAGAGCTCAATAGACATAGCCGATAGCATGAAACATTGGATATCTGTGGCATCATCCATATGTTTTATATAGAGAGATAGTTCCTCATCACTATCCTCTTTTCTAGGAAAAAAAGGAATAGGCTCTTCCAGCACATACAATTTCCTCTCGTGGTGAAGGATGACACGTAAACGCCACTGATACTCTTGGAAATCGGTGCTGGTGAGAAGGTTTTCCTTCTCGAGTATAGTTTGCAATGATATATTTGAATTCATTTTTCTTGAAATTTCTAAAAATTAATATGAGAAAAGATTTAGTACTTTATTATGATAAAACTAAGACAAATAAATAAATTAATACTTATTAGTCTCCCACTATTTTATCGAAATCCAATATCCCACACTATCGACTTAGGAATATTTTGTTGCCTGAATATTCTCATGGAAAGGATCCATATTACCCTTCACATTACCCCAACTAGGGTTGATCAAGAAACTTGAAGGGTTTTAGGTAGGAATTCCAAATGCCAACTGCATTAACTCACAGCTCCTTGATCTGTTGAGTGGACTCCCTAATCCTGAAATCCTTTTATTTTTGGATTTCCTCAACCTTTGCCTCTTGGTCACACCAAGTCTTACTGTGGAAATCAACCCTTAATGAGAACCAAGTCAAGTCAACCCAAAACCATGAATTATAATTCCTTGATAATTGAAATCACCCCAACTAGGGTTGGTCAAGAACTTTGAACTATGGTTAGATTCTAACTAAGATTATGGAAGGCTATACCGACTTAATATTTCTTTGAGGGATTTTATCCTTATACGTAAATTTCCATTTTATTATCTTTGATTACATGCTTGTTAATATTAAGTGGGATATACTTAAGTGATTAATCACATTTAAGATAATATTTTATGCATAAGCCAGTCTTATTTTAGTTCCATCTTGCATGCTTTTTTAATTCATTAATTGTGTGATCGTGAAAGCACACCCAAAATAAATAAACCATGTAACTGATAGAAATAAAATATATGTTATGATCATGAGCTTTTTCTATTGTTTAGTTTATCTAGCGGTTGATAAACTAACCCAAGACCAAGGGGAGAAACACCTTGAACCTTTTGGGTTCATGTTTACATCTTTCCTCCCATCCACCTTTGTATCTCCTTGGATTGGTTTCACTATGGCTCCTAACTTGAGCTGCCTCCACTATCTTGGGAGCCCAATCCATTAAATATTATTTTATCTCATATGCAGGTGAGGGGTAAAATGGGGTTTTACATAAAATAAACCTTGGGTACGCAAGCCCTATATATTAATGAGGAGAAGGCTCGCAGTCCAACAAATTTAATTTAAATAAAAAAATTAAAAGAAACCATTTACATTCAAAGGTCTTGGTCTATCTCATGATCATCCATGCATGCAAAAATATATACACATAAATAAAACTAACATTCAATTATTTAATTGTAATTGTTTAAGATAAATCATGACCGAATCAATTAATTATCTTTAATTAAAAAATCCTTTTATCTTAAACCATTTTCTGAATTTCCTTGAGATTCTCATCCATCATAATTTTAAACAAATAAATTCATTTGAAATTATCTTTGTACATAACTTATACCTTGGATACAACCCAGTGAATTCCTGTTCATAACTACCCAATGGGTATAAATGAACATTACACATATGTTAAATTAAAAACATATATATAAAACACCTATCACATGTTGTGCCTCAGCTTTACAACTTCACTATGGTACACATCTCAAGGGTTTATATAATATAATAATAAATTTTAATAAATCTGTGTAATTTGGATGAGTACACGACGTGTAGTTTTGACTACATGACATGTACTTTTGTTCACTGTCCATACGAAGTACACGCCCGGGGACATGGCGTGTAGATGTACTTTGAAAATTTTTAGAGTACATGGCGTGTTCAGTGGGAAACACGCCGTGTAGTATCTGTGTTACACGGTTTCCAGCCAGGAAAGTCATGTACAGGGTACAATGTCCAACCCTAACTCGAAGGGACTATAAATCGTGTTCCATGGGCCACACAACGTGTAATCCGGAAACCGTGTGCCACCTATTACTAGTCAACACATGGTTTCTTAAAGACTTAGATATGATCCATTTACATGACCTGATTTGGCGAACCAGTCCAATGCATTGAACCTAGACTACATGGTGTGTACTTACGAATACACGTCGTGTATTCTGGTGTTGTACAACCATGAATGTTTGGAACCTCCAGATGATATCCTCTATTTTATTTTAATCAAAATTAAAAGAAAAATTAGTTTCTATAATGTGAAAGATAAATGATAGAGGAGGAACAGATCTCAAGATTCAGATTTAAATAATGATTAACTTGAATTGAAACAACTAAATTATTAAATTCACAAATCACCAAAAATAAATAAATAATTATAATCAATGTTATTCCTCCCTTTGATACCACTTGTAGGTTCTGGGCACAACAGAAGCGCGTTGGTGGGTGTACCCAACTTTAATTTTAGTGTTAACAAAGATCAATCTGAGATCCGTCAGGATAATAAAACGCCGGATCTTCAGAATAGAACAAAGAACAAAAAAGAAAGAGGGGAGTCCCGGAACCATAGATAAGATCATCATATATTGGTTATAATTAATTTAATTAATTGAAAAGAATTACCTTGATATAATTCTCTCTCTGTTGATGTTTCCAGTCATGATTCGATGTGATCCATCGTTGCATCGTAGAATCCAAGTGTAGAATTCCTCTAGCGGTGATCCACACATGCTCCATGTATCTCAGGACATCGCCGAAGGTATCTTTGAGTTCTATCACTGGAGAGCCTTTGCTTGCAATTTTCGCTTTCAATCACTTTGTTCTAGTGGAGGATGATCTCTCTCTCAAAGCTTGAGAGCGTTCTTAGATCCATTGTGCACAAACCCCCCAAAAATGGCTAGGCTAATGAGAATTATATAATTGGGATTTTAATTACATAGAATAATAAAATGAATTAAATACCCGAAAGCATTTATTCATTTCATTTAATTCTTAGTAATACCCCATGTCTAATAATAACAGTTGACTATTATTATAACTTGACATGAACCCAGTGAATTACACGTAATATTATTTAATTAAATAAATATTATTATTTAACATAAATTACCAGAAAAAATACACGTCGTGTACTTTTATTTTTCCATTTTCTTTATTTTCTACACCATATTTATTAGAACTTGGATAATGTCTATTTATTTCTAAAATGAATATCACTGCATTACTTGCTAATAAATATATTATTTCACCCATAATATATTCTCTCGAATAACTAGTGTTAAAATAAATGTGATCAGACATCCTTAAATAATTATTAAACCACAATCGCGAATAATCTTTATTTAACTTGTTAAATTAATATTTAACTGAGATACTTGGACACACTTAGTGTGTGACCTTCTAGGCCTCTTTCTCAGTGGCATTAGGCAGAGCCTGCCTAAAGTCCAAGGTTAGCACCTAGAAACATGACAAGGAATCCATAGAGAAAGAAGTTAATGCTGCAATGATGTGTCACCTCCTACGAACGCTTGCCATGTAATATAATCCCTTTTTCTCGATATCTCGAATAAAGTGGGTTGCATGATAGTGCTATCAACCCATGTGCTCGATTATTCTTTCTTTTACTTTTTGGAATTGAACTTTCCCATTCCTCACCATGGACATGGATTTATT
This sequence comes from Viscum album, assembly GCA_963277665.1. Classification (NCBI taxonomy): domain Eukaryota; kingdom Viridiplantae; phylum Streptophyta; class Magnoliopsida; order Santalales; family Viscaceae; genus Viscum; species Viscum album. The sequence goes on from OY728120.1 coordinate 1,124,205,469, forward strand.
TAGGCTATATCAATTCCATCAAAGGGCCTGAGATATCTACTTCCGTTATGGAAGAGAAGGGAAAAATCCTTTCTCGCATTATCTATTATTGTTGTATCACTCGTGATGCACCCAACGTATCCTACCTCACTGCGAACAATGTGTCTTCATAGTTTTCATCAATACATCTAAGTGTGCGAGTTATAATACCCATTAATAATAACCTTAAATTCTAAGGACCAATACACACATCCACATATAATAACATCCAATGACACTATGAAATGTGGATTTCCAACTGGCGAGTCTCATTCTCATAATATCCTCCTGGATATTACCAAGGGTGCACACCATAGGAAGGTGCCTCAAAGTTTTATGAGTCCTCACCCCTAATGGCCTATATTATTTGTGTCCCTCAAATAACATCATCCGACTATAGAACATATATTCAAGAACAGTGCTATGGCACTTCCAGGTTCTCATCATAGTAGGGATCCGCTATGACCCTTTAATGGAACAACTATCCTTAGGAAATTATCACATGAATTTTCACAAAAAAGAACAATCAAGATGTGATAAGTTATTTGTTAATGAATAAAGTACAAAGTAGTTGGTTCTAGGACACCAAATCCTACATAGAGTAAGTAGAGTTTTACCTCCAGATGTTCCTCAAGTTCAAGGACCTCGACTTGATCATGGTCATAGAGGTGTCTGTTAGTAGATAAGTAGAGGATCTGAGTGTGGTTAGTTTCACGTAGTGGTATAAGTAATGCTAGAAGGGGCTAGAGATCATCCGAGTTATGCTCATATTTTTTTCTAACCTTGTTTGTGACTTGTTTGATTTATGAGATTAACAAACATTTGTTTTACCTACTCTATTGCATTCTATGGTGCTTAACATAGAGTGTATTACCATGAACTTGACATTGAATACAACATTCAAAGGCCAGATCAGCTTGTTTGATGTGTGTTGTGGGTGTAGATTGATGATGGGGCCACATCAGTCTAATTTGGACCTTTTCATGATTCATTTTCATCTATATGATGTCATCCTAAACATTGACTTGTTTTATTCCATGCATTCCATTATCGAATTCTTCCAAAGGAGAGTTGTGTTCTCAAATGTGGATGACCAATGTGTGGTTTTTTTGGTGAGTAGAGTTGTCGGGTGGGTTATCAGTGTATAAAGACCCTTCTTTCTTTGATGGTTTAGTTGTCCATAGAATTAGTGGTTTCTAGGATGGTGTGTGTTCCTATGTTTTATGTGGAATTTCTGAATTCTTTTCCCAAATAGGTTGTGATGCTACCCCTCAACATGATGTGGAGTTCAGGATATAAATTCAGCATGGTGCTTCTACAATTTCAATGGATCCTTATCGGATAACATCTTTGGGGATGTGGGTTTTGAGAATTTAGATAGATGATATGATGTAGAAGGGTTTAATTCAACCTAGTGTGTCACTATGGGGTGATCTAGTATTTTTCACCAAGAAGGTGGATGACAGTCTGTGGCTATGTATAGACTAATGGAGATTGAAGCAAGTAATGATCAAGAATCATTACACTATTTTGAGGATAACTGATCTTTTCGACTAGTAAATAGAAGTGACTTGGTTTTCTAATATCAATCTATAGTACTGGAATCACCAGTTGAGGGTGAAGGTGGGAGAAATCCCAAATACTTTCTTCAAATATAGGTATAAACACTTTGAGTTCATGGTCATGATGATTAGTTCCATGAATGGAACCAATGGAACCAGTGGAACCAAAGGAACCAATGGAACCAATGGAACCAATGGAACCAATGAAACCAATGGAACCAAAATATGATGCGGTTTTTCCCCCAGTGGTAGGTGGTGTTGTAGATAGGTGGTGATGTGGATTTGTGAGATGTTTGTGGGTGATTTATTTAGTGATTTTGGCCAGTGGTAGCGTTTCATTATGATGAGATCCTTGAGAGTTATCTCATAGGGTGGTTATTCAGAACCCTTTATTTTTCTAGGTTTGGTTTTGATTCTCATGGATAAGAATCATTTGAGAGGTATCTAATATAACATGATATGCATTCCCAACACATTACTTGTCTAGTTCTGGTTGTCGGAGAGTGTTGGGGGTGCTTTGGAGGAATCCTCGGAGGGTTCAGTGGAGGTTGGAGCGGCAGTAGTGCTATAATAGGTGGTTAATGATGTGAATTGGGTTCATGTCATGAATTTATGTTTCATGTCTTGTGTATCTGGATTGTTTCACATCTTGTATGTTGTATAAGGGGGAGTCTATGAAATGAATTCATGTTACGAAGTGAATTTGTGATGTGTAATTAAATCAGGCCGAGGTAACTAATTTTTTTGTGAAAATATAAAATATAGAATTCTCATGGAATTCACATTGTGAATGGAATTCACAACATGAAAGGGGTGGGATCTATATTTTAAAAATCATTGAACAACTGATTCCTTTTCATTTGATCATATCCCTCTTCCTATCATTTTTGGAGGAACCCTAGGTGGTTTTGGAAGAAATTATACCCTTCTCTCCATTCTTCGATCCGTTGGTTCTGATGGTTGATTGATAATGATCGGTGGTAAGCCCTTTTATTATCCTTGTTTTTTCTTCTATTCTTCTCCCTAAGATACACTTTGGTGGTGAGGTTTTGGTTTTTGGTGTGATTTTGGATTCATTTTAATGATCCTTGGTTGTGGTGTTGGTTAATACATAGTTCCCCATGTGTGTTTGTTGTTTGAGGGTATTTATTCTTCTCAATGTGGTGCACGGTGAGTTGTAAAATCCCCATTTGAGGTAGGGAATCCCTCATTTATCTTTATTGTGTATCATGTGGGAGGGGTTTTCTTTTTTTTTTGTCATTGGAAAGATAATGTTCACTAAATTAATGAAGATTAAGAATTGGTTAATTGAAATTGACGGGGAAAGGGGTTGGAATCAAATTATTTTACATCTTTTGTTATTATTTTGATATTGATAATATACGAGCTTGATGACTCACTAAAAATCATGGCTGTTGGGATCCTCTGTTTATGCTAATTTGATATGTGTTATGGAACCTTGGTAGGTTTGATTATTTGACATCACTTTAAATGTAATTGTATAACCAATTATATTTGGATAAGAAAATGGTTTCCCCTAGATCATGGCTTGTGTGAGAATTCGCTAAACAAAGAAGTGGAATGTGATCAAAATTGCCTTGTTAAATCTAAAAAATGCCATCTTATGTGCTTATTATGTAACCTTACTATAGGTAGGTGTGGGGCTTATGTGTATTAAGATGTAACCATGCTATGGGGTGATGATGTGATGTGAGGTTGGTATATGACTATGCTATAGGGTGGTTGTAACACCCCAAGATTTCATAGGGTGTTATTTCTTCAAAATAATTCAATAACTTTCACTACATGCAACACCGAGTTCAAGCGCACCATGACTTACCAAAAAAGCCGTTCAAAAGAGGTTATGAATAGTATTAACTAAATTTTAAACTTTATATAATCCTTATAATTTTAGAATCCATATTATGAGTTTCTTAGACATAATGAAAGAACAAATTCATTTTCAGTATTGCACTTTTACTAACTTTTAATAGTGAACCCTTTTTAAATACAATATTTTAAACTTTTTTACTAAATGGGGACATAAAAAATTTAAAATGAAACACCCCAAGCTTCTACGGTACACTTCTCTTTGAATAATGCGATAGCGTGTGTTGTACGCAACATCGAGTTCTAACACACCACAACCAATCAAACTAGCCGTTATGAATAGTAATACCTACTTTTTGAAATTATATATATTTTATATTTCAAAATGGACTTCATTTTTGGTTTCGGAATATTGAAATATTTTTCTGAGAACTTCCAATTTTTATGAATAGTGAAAAATACTTAAAAACAACTTTTTTAATCAAAATAATTTATAGTGATAAATTATATTATTGAGTTGTTTTAAATTATAATTAGAATATATTTTTACCATTTTATCCAATGGTGTTCATTAGAATTAATTTCACTTTGAAATTGGACCTAAACAATTGTCAATCTTTTGGTATATATTGTTTGTTGAAAACACGCTATTTGTTGTGACAGCGGGAATTAATTATAAAATTAATTAATGCAACTTATATGTTTGAAATTTTGTAAAATATACATCATTTTTGAATTCGGAATATCAATTATAGCTTAGGGTGAAATTTTGGCATTGTTCTGAAAAACTTCAATTTTTGATGAATAGTGAAACTACTAAGTGGTAGTTAAAAAAAAACTAAATTTTTCATAAAACTTAATTTTACCACTTTTGTGAATGGAATTTTGAAAATCCGAGAGACACGGTTAATATCAAGAAGTAAAATGTGGTTCAATGAGTTGAAAATAATTTTTGGTGAATAGTAACTTTTTACTTTTATTTACCACGGTTAAAAGAAAATAGGTTAATTAAGGGTAAAAATGATATTAATATTACCCTAACACATGTCCTAATTCTATTGGACAAGTGTATATCGACCAAACAAAACCTTAGGAATAAAATATTATCATTTAGGTCCACATGGATTAGATTAGGACATTTATTATTATTTAATTCAAAGAAGAGTTAAAAGAGTTAAAATCAAAGTTTATTTACTAAAACATTTTTAATATAGGGTTATACATACGATAAATTCAATTGTAAATATTAATTAGAAAGATAAAAAGATTTCCTACATAATGATATTTTATTTATAATTTTTAGACATTAGATAAGTTAATTTATTTATGACACAATGATGATGCAGTAATTACCAAAAATAGTGAAAAATTAAAATAATTGATATTATAAATACCCAAATAAATATAATTTGAGACTTTTAATGAATTAAACTAATTTTCTAGGATAATATGACATATTAGAATTGATTTAATTGACTTTTTTTAAGTAATAATGCTGTTATAAGTTTCAAAAAAATCAACTATTGAATAGTGTGAAAATTGACATAAAAGAGTTTTTAAAACAAATATTATATTATTAATTGATATTAAATTCCTAAAAGACTAATTTTCGGCCAAGAGACATATATCATGATAGGTGTATCATTAATGGACCACTTTTGGGTCGCTTGGATGTATATAGTATGTTTATTAACTATATAATATAAAAATACAAAGTGACATGGTAAATGTCAAACTAATTAACTAAGAGTTAAAACTAAAATATAAGATTAATATAGTAACCCAAACCTGTCTAAATTCTATTGGTTGAATGGTTTTATACCTATACCCACCTTAACATTTTAATAATAAACTTTTTAGCCATTATAAACCTAATATGAATTTATTATAAATTAATATTTCTAGCTTTTCCAAAGGTTCCCCTCACCCCTCTTATAAAAGGGAACTCCCCCTTATCATTACTTCACACCTTAAAAGCCTTTTGGTTCGGCCAAAATCTACCCAAATACTCTCTCAACTTCCCTCAATACAACCTAGAGTCCTTATTTTGATCATAAATCCAACCTAAGGAGCCCTTTTGATCAAATCAAAAGGGAGAACCCGAAGAAGAGGTAATGTTTTCACCACCCTTTTTCAAATTCATTTCTTCTTCCACTTCTTATTTATTTCTTATTACCATTATAAAATAATAACTCCAGTATATTATATATACTGTAATGTTATTATAAATATGGTAAAACCATATTACGTATTCTATCAACCCTTTGAATAACATGTCACCATAGGTGCGTACGTACGGCTTACCATCTCCACGTCGTGGTGGAATTGTTATTCAATATATTATTATTTGGAAGGGTATAATAATGATGTGTAACTCATGTAAATAATAAATAAAACATTATAATTATTCTTTATATATTATATACTATCCAATATATATTATTTTAATATCAAAATAATGATATTGTCGCTCGTGCATACGTACGGACTACCGTCTCCACGAACGCGATGAGATTCATTCTCCATCATATCCATTCAAGTATAATTATCATTTGATGATTTAAAAATAATGTTTAAGGAATTGATATCATTCTGGATATGAATAATATACAACCTATCCATGAAAAACATGGCTTATGTAACAAAACATATAAAATAAAACAAGTAAGTTAACACCCGAAACGACGATAATACTAAGATATTATTAACAAAGAAATGTTAAATGATCACATATGATATCATATTAATATATATGATTCTTTTATAATTTAATAAAAATTATTTCACCATTATACAGGAGGTTAACCTACCCACAACCAAGGAAAAGTACAAGGTAAGGGTTTATTTCACAATCTCTTCATTATCTGAGGTTGTTTATACGCAATTATCTACTGGGATTTCTTTATCATCCACATCCATGTTTCATCGAAATGTATTTCAAAACATTTTTACTATTTAAAAATAATATGGGTTAAAGTCATTTATACCCATATGTGTTTTTGAAGGAATATTTCCGTCATTTTCCAAACAAGGCACTTTTAACCTTTCGACAAATTTAAGGTAAGAATGTTTTTTCTAACTTATATGGCGGGTGCGGCTATTTACCGCCGTTATAAAATCGTCAAAGCTTCCCTTACAAGATTATAAGAATATTTTCAATGTAAATGTTTTATTTTATAATTATGTGACTTTTAAATGATTTCAAAATGAATATTTTAAGAATTTGTGAAAGGTACTCTTTATGAAGATCATAATTTTAAATGTTTTCAAGATTTATCTTTCTAAATCTTTTTTATTAATGTCCATGTTTACAAAATGATTTTAAGGATTTATTTATATGTACATGAAGTCTTTGAAATGATATTTCTTTTCAAAAGTTTCAAAGTGGTATGGGACACTTTGATTCAAAAATCTCTTTTAAATTACTTCCTTTATAAATGTGTGACTTTTCAATGATTTTGAGAAAAGAGATATTTCTCTCAAATAGTTTTGATTTCATCTATGTCAAAATCCTTTGAGGGATTTTAAGCTTATTTGAAGTTGATTTATTATGATAAAAAACTTTTGTATTGTATTTAAGGTTTTGTGATATGTTTTACTGTGGATGTGTTATTTTTATACCATTCATGGTTTATGGAGAAAGTGTTGACATTTCGTATGCTAGTTTTAATACGAATGTTTATGTTATGTTTAAACCTTTTCATATGGGAATGCATTGGACTTAGTAAGTGACAGGTGGAGCCCGCTATAGCTCCTCGATGCATCGGTAGGTCTCATGAGACAAACTAGTGTCTTGGCACAAGGCCTTGGAAAAATATTATTTGTAGTCTTGGCACGAGGCCTTGGCTATGCTGTTATGATAGTTTGGAATTATGCATTCCATCATTATGAAAGTGGTTATTGATATTGCATGTGATTATTCGATTAGAAGAATATCCATGTGAATAATTAAATGGCATTATTTCATTTTATTTTTTCATACTATATTGAAGTTCAAGTTTAAAAGGATTTTGTTTTAGTTATACATTGCCTTAAATGTTTATGCTTATTTATGAAAGTTTCAGCTGTATTGCTTACCCTTACGGAGCATTTGAGCTCACCCCTTTTTTATGTTTTATTTTTCCAAGGATTCCAAGAAGTATATTGTGATTGATAAGAAGGGTTAATACAAGGGAATAATGGCATTCATAAAGGATTATTTATGTTGTTTTGTATGTTATGAAGTGTAATGTATCATTCATGTATGTAATCTATTTTCCAAGACTGCTAAACTAATAGGTCCTTTGGGACTTCATTCCTTGTGATCATGCCAATGTATTAAAATAATGCACCGACTCTGGGTAACTGGGGTCGGGGCATTACAGTTGGTATTAGAGGAAGTTTAGCAATAAACTTAGAAACTAGATTTAGATAAACTCTGATTAGAGCACATAGCCCTAAGATAGACTTTGCAGATTAGTATAGAAGAACTTCCTAGAATTTTGGTATTGTAGAGATTTTGTGAGTTTTCCGAGAAATACATCCCTGTCTGGATACGAGCAGGTAGAGGCGGCTCTGACAGAGATGTACCTAGGGGTAAAACCTGAAAACACCGCTTTGAGCTAGACTTGAACGGGAACTGGTGCACGACAACGGGCCTTGCTGCACTCTTGGTTACGACACTCCCGGGGGATATGCTTAGGATAATTCTCATTTTATTTACAAACCATTATGAAGGGCTCATGAGTATAAACTTACTCAAAAAAACATTTTTTTTATGATTATGGATTATATCCATAAACTGTTCAATTTGCATTAGGAATCATTTATTGCAATTCATAAACTGACCTAGTTTATGCTATTGTATATAAATGGCGCCCAGTAGAAGGAATGTGAACTCCAGTAATACGTATGATCCAAAGAGTAATAAGGATCGTATCTTTCATGGTACCAAGACATCATTTATAAGGGAAATAGCCTCCCATGTATTATCATCATATGAAGAAATAATATCATGTGTTGATAAGATAAGTAAAGAGTTTACTGAGTCCTATGGATTTGAAGGGAAGTAAGAGAAGAAAAGGATGGAAGAGAGAAAGATGGATAAAGGGAAGAGGGAAAAGAAGAATTTTCCCATATGTGATAACTGTGGTAAGAAACACCCTGGAACTTACCTGAAAGGAATGAGAGTTTGTTATAAGTGTGAAGGAAAAGGGCATAAAGTACATGGCTGCAAGGGTAAGAAAATGGTTTCAAATGTACAATGCTTCATTTGCAAGGAGTTTGGACACTACGCGAACCTATGTCTCAGTCATCAGACTATGCCGCAAATGATGCTATTGGATAATAATCAAGTTATGATACTACCACAGATAAAGAGGAATGATTAGAATTCTTATGTTGATTATGTCAATTGAGTGTTGTATCAACAATGTACTTGTTATAATAATTATGGAGTATATAAGGATTGTACTGCAGTACTGTTTCATTAAGGACTTGAGATTGTGTGGAACAAAGAAAAGTGATTCAATAGCAGGATAAATTTTTGGAAAATATATGGTTGAGAGAATGGTAAACCATAATATAGTTCTGATACCGAAGAAGTGATTTTGGAATAATACATGATTGATTTGGATAAATTATATTGGATATTCTTGACTACCTTGAAACTGATTAATGATTTGTATATTCCATCATTGTTTGGGTTTAAAACATTTTTGGATTTAAGGAGTATATCTATTATTCTTTAAGGAATAAGGGATCATGAATGTAATCAATAAGGTTTTATGGTAATTCAAGATGTTGTAGTGTTTTAAAAGAATACATGATGAAGATTTTCACATGTTATTACGCGGAAAAAAAGGATCTTTATTGTGTTTACCTTCCTTATAAATTTTGGACTGAAGTATTTTGGATAGTTCTAGTTTGGATTATTTTCGATTGCCATAAAAGGACAACCCGGAGGTCAGGCGGCAACCCGTCGCGTCTGGCAAGGCTGCGAGACTTGAACCCACCACCGAAGGGCGACAAGGGTGTATCATCTACCACTGACCCACGTGATGTCTGAGATTAAATAATGTTGTTTTTTTTAAAAGATATGGTAGATGAATTAAAAATTCGTTTTTTTGGAACCCTATAGGAATAGGATAAATAGAATATTTTTTTACGTTTTATTATCTTTTAGAGTGAAAGATGAGTTTGTGGTAGAAATTAGTTAAAGGATGGAACTCTACTTGTCAAGAATATATTTTTCTTCTTATCTTATTCTATGAAGAAATTAATTCTTATACTTTATTTAAGGAATCCTAAAACCAAAAATGTGTTATCCTAATACCCTATGTTTTGTTGAACTGATGGTATTTCAAATCATCATAGATTGATGAATTTAAGGACCTAAATTTTACACTTATTTGTGATTGATGACCTCAATCACTACCTATAAATATTTACGTTTTTCCTCCAATTATATGTCTCTAATTTCCACTAATGTTCTCCTAATCGATATCATAATTTGGTGGTGACCCTTTCATTTCTCTTTTCCTCATATTAAGAATAAATTTTGGTAACCCAATTTCCGATATGGGTTTTTCCACAAAGATATTTTCTATTTTCAACCTTTTATTTTCGAATTTTTTTTTCAAATTGTGAGGACGCAATTTATTGAAGGAGGGGAGAATATAACACCCCAATATTTCAAAGGGTGTTATTTCTTCAAAATAATTCAATAACTTGCACTACACGCAACACCAAGTTCAAGCGCACCATGACTTACCAAACAAGCTGTTCAAAAGAGGTTATGAATAGTATTAACTAAATTTTAAACTTTATATAATCCTTATAATTTTAGAATCCATATTATGAGTTTCTTAGACATAATGAAAGAACAAATTCATTTTCAGTATTGCACTTTTACCAAATTTTAATAGTGAACCCTTTTTAAATACAATATTTTAAACTTTTTGACTAAATGGGGACATCAAAAATTTATAATGAAACACCCCAAGCTTCTACGGTACGCTTCTCTTTGAATAATGCGATAGCGTGTGTTGTACGCAACATCGAGTTCTAACACACCACAACCAATCAAACTAGCCGTTATGAATAGTAATACCTATTTTTTGAAATTATATATATTTTATATTTCAAAATGGACTGAATTTTTGGTTTCGAAATATTGAAATTATCCTAAGATGAAGTTTTGGTATTTTTCTGAGAACTTGCAATTTTTATGAATAGTGAAAAATACTTAAAAACAACCTTTTTAATCAAAATAATTTATAGTGATAAATTATATTATTGAGTTGTTTTAAAGTATAATTAGAATATATTTTTACCATTTTATCCAATGGTGTTCATTAGAATTAATTTCACTTTGAAATTGGACCTAAACAATTGTCAATCTTTTGGTATATATTGTTTCTTAAAAACACGCTATTTGTTGTGACAGTGGGAATTAATTATAAAATTAATTAATGAAACTTATATGTTTTGAGTTTTGTAAAATAGAAATCATTTTTGAATTTGGAATATCAATTATAGCTTAGGGTGAAATTTTGGCATTGTTCTGAAAAACTTCAATTTTTGATGAATAGTGAAACTACTAAGTGATAGTTAAAAAAAAACTGAATTTTTCATGAAACTTAATTTTACTGCTTCTGTGAATGGAATTTCGAAAATCCGAGAGACACGGTTAATATTTAGAAGTAAAATTTGGTTCAATGTGATGAAAATAATTTTTGGTGAATAGTAACTTTTTACTTTTATTTACCACGGTTAAAAGAAAATAGGGTAATTAAGGGTAAAAATGATATTAATATTACCCTAACACATGTCCTAATTCTATTGGACAAGTGTATCTCGACCAAAAACAACCTTAGGAATAAAATATTATCATTTAGGTCCACTTGGATTAGATTAGGACATTTATTATTATTTAATTCAAAGAAGAGTTAAAAGAGTAAAAATCAAAGTTTATTTACTAAAACATTTTTAATATAGGGTTATACATAAGATAAATTCAATTGTAAATATTCATTAGAAATATAAACAGATTTTATACATAATGATATTTTATTTATAATTTTTAGACATTAAATAAGTTAATTTATTTATGACACAATGATGATGCAGTAATTACCAAAAATAGTGAAAAATTAAAATAATTGATATTATAAATACCCAAATAAATATAATTTGAGACTTTTAATGAATTACACTAATTTTCTAGGATAATATGAAATATTAGGATTGATTTAATTGATTTTGTTCGAAGTAATCATTCTGTTATAAGTTTAACAAAAATCAACTATTGAATAGTGTCAAAATTGACATAAAAGAGTTTTTAAAACAAATATTATATTATTAATTGATATTAAATTCCTGAAAATCTAAGGTTCATCCAAGAGACTTATATAATGATAGGTGTATCATTAATATACCACTTTGGGGTCGCTTGGATGTATATAGTAAGTTTATTAACTATATAATATAAAAATACAAAGTGACATGGTAAATGTCAAACTAATTAACTAAGAGTTAAAACTAAAAGATAAGGTTAATATAGTAACCCAAACCTGTCTAAATTATATTGGTTGAATGGTTTTAGACCTATCCCCACCTTAACCTTTGAATAATAAACTTTGGATCCATTATAAACCGAATATGAATTTATTATATATTAATATTTCTAGCTTTTCCAAAGGTGCCCCTCACCCCACTTATAAAAGGGCACTCCCCCTTCTCATTACTTCACACCTTAAAAGCCTTTTGGTTCGTCCAACATCTGCCCCAATACTCTCTCAACTTCCCTCAATACAACCTAGAGGCCTTATTTTGATCAGAAATCCAACCTAAGGAGCCCTTTTGATCAAATCAAAAGGAAGACCCCGAAGAAGAGGTAATGTTTTCACCACCCTTTTTCAAATTCATTTCTTCTTCCACGTCTTCTTTCTTTATTATTACCATTATAAAATAATAACTCCAGTATATTATATATACTGTAATGTTATTATAAATATGGTAAAACCATATTCATTATTCTATCCACCCTTTGAATAACATGTCACCATATGTGCGTACGTACGACTTACCGTCTCCACGTCGTGGTGTAATTGTTATTCAATATATTATTATTTGTATGGGTATAATAATGATGTGTAACTCATGTAAATAATAAATATAACATGATAATGATTCTGTATATATGATATACTATCCAATTATATATTATTTTAATATCAAAATAATGATATTGTCGCTCCTGCGTACGTACAGACTACCGTCTCCACGAACGTGATGAGATTCATTCTCCATCATATCCATTCAAGTATAATTATCATTTGATGATTTAAAAACAATGTTTAAGGACTTGATATCATTCTGGATATTAATAAGATACAACCTATCCATTAAAAACATGGCTTACGTAACAAAACATATAAAATAAAACAAGTAAGTTAACACCCAAAACGACGATAATACTAAGATATTATTAACAAAGAAATGATAAAAGATCATATATGATATCATATTAATATATATGATTCTTGTATAATTTAATAAAAATTATTTCACCATTATACAGTAGGTTAACCTACCCTCAACCAAGGAAAAGTACAAGGTAAGGGTTTATTTCACAATCTCTTCATTATCCGAGGTTGTTTATACGCAATTATCTACTGGGATTTCTTTATCATCCACATCCATGTTTCATCGAAATGTATTTCAAAACATTTTTAATATTTAAAAAGAATATGGGTTAAAGTCATTTATACCCTTATGTGTTTTTAAAGGAATCTTTCTGTCGTTTTCCAAACAAGGCACTTTTAAACTTTCAACAAATTTATGGTAAGAATGTTTTTTTAACTTATACGGTGGGTGCGACTATTTACCGCCGTTATAAAATCGTCAAAGCTTACCTTACAAGCTTATAAGAATATTTTCAATGTAAATGTTTTATTTTATAATTATGTGACTTTTAAATGTTTTCAAAATGAATATTTTAAGAATTTGTGAAAGGTACTCTTTATGAAGATCATAATTTTAAATGTTTTGAAGATTTATCTTTCTAAATCTTTTTTATTAATGTACATGTTTTCAAAATTATTTTAAGGATTTATTTATATGGACATGAAGTCTTTGAAATTATATTTCTTTTCAAAAGTTTCAAAGTGGTATGGGACACTTTGATTCAAAAATCTCTTTTAAATTACTTCCTTTATAAATGTGTGACTTTTCAATGATTTTGAGAAAAGAGATATTTCTCTCAAATAGTTTTGATTTCATCTATGTCAACATCCTTTGATGGATTTTAAGCTTATTTGAAGTTGATTTATTATGATACAAAACTTTTGTATTGTATTGAAGGTTTTGTGATATGTTTTACTGTGGATGTGTTATTTTTATACCATTCATGGTTTATAGAGAAAGTGTTAACATTTCGTATGCTAGTTTTAATACAAATGTTTATGTAATGTTTAAACCTTTTCATATGGGAATTCATTGGACTTAGTAAGTGACGGGTGGAGCCCGCTATAGCTCCTCGATGCATCGGTAGGTCTCATGAGACAAACTAGTGTCTTGGCACAAGGCCTTGGAAAAATCTTATTTGTAGTCTTGGCATGAGGCCTTGGCTATGTGGTTATGATAGTCTGGCATTATGCATTCCATAATTATGAAAGTGGTTATTGATATTGCATGTGATTATTCGATTAGTAGAATATCCATGTGAATAAGTAAATGTCATTATTTCATTTTATTTTTTCATACTATGTTGAAGTTCAAGTTTAAAAGGCTTTTGTTTTAGTTATACATTGCCTTAAATGTTTATGATTATTTATAAAAGTTTCCGCTGTATTGCTTACCCTTACGAAGCGTTTGAGCTCACCCCTTTTTTATGTTTTATTTTTCCCAGGATTCCAAGAAGTATATTGTGATTGATAAGAAGGGTTAATACAAGGGAATAATGGCATTCATAAAGGATTATTTATGTTGTTTTGTATGTTACGAAGTGTAATGTATCATTCATGTATGTAATCTATTTTCCAAGACTGCTAAACTAATCGGTCCTTTATGACTTCATTCCTTGTAATCATGCCAATGTATTAAAATAATGCACCGACTCTGGGTAACTAGGGTCGGGGCGTTACAGTTGGTATCAGAGGAAGTTTGGAAATATCCTTGGAAACTAGATTTAGATAAACTCTGACTAGAGCACATAGCCCTAAGATAAACTTTGAGGCTTAGTATAGAAGAACTTCCTAGAATTTTGGTATTGTAGAGATTTTGTGAGTTTTCCGAGCAATACATCCCTGTATGGATACGAGTTGGTAGAGGCGGCTCTGGCACAGATGTACCTAGGGGTAAAAGCTGAAAACACCGCTTTGAGCTAGACTTGAACGGGAATTGGTGCACGACAACAGGCCTTGCTGCACTCTTGGTTACGACACTCCTGGGGGATATGCTTAGGATAATTATCAATTTATTTAAAAACTATTATGAAGGGCTCATGAGTATATAATTACTCAAAGAAAACATTTTTTATGATTATGGATTATATCCATAAACTGTTCAATTTTAATTAGGAATCATTTATTGCAATTCATAAACTGACCTAGTTTATGCTATTGTATAGAAATGGCGCCCAGTAGAAGGAATGTGAACTCCAGTAATACGTATGATCCAAAGAGTAAGAAGGATCATATCTTTCATGGTACGAAGACATCATTTAGAAGGGAAATAGTCTCCCATGTATTATCATCATATGAAGAAATAATATCATGTGTTGATAAGATAAGTAAAGAGTTTACTGAGTCCTATGGATTTTAAGGGAAGCAAGAGAAGAAAAGGATGGAAGAGAGAAATATGGACAAAGGGAAGAGGGAAAATAAGAATTTTCCCATATGTGATAACTGTGGGAAGAAACACCTTGTAACTTGCCTGAAAGGAATGGGAGTTTGTTATAAGTGTTGAGGAAAAGGGCACAAAGTACGTGACTACAATGGTAAGAAAATGGTTTCAAATGTACAATGCTTCATTTGCAAGGAGTTTGGACACTACGCGAACCTATGTCCCAGTCATCAGACTATGCCGCAAATGATGCTATTGGATAATAATCAAGTTATGATACTACCACAGATGAAGAGGAATGATTAGAGTTCTTGTGTTGATTATGTCAATTGAGTGTTGTATCAACAATGTACTTGCTATAATAATTATGGAGTATATAAGGATTGTATTGCAGTACTCTTTCATTAAGGACTTGAGATTATGTAGAACAAAGAAAAGTGACTCAATAGTAGGATAAATTTTTGGAAAATATATGGTTGAGATAATGGTAAACCATAATATAGTTCTGATACCGAGGAAGTGATTTTGGAATAATACATGATTGATTTGGATAAATTATATTGGATATTCTTGACTACCTTGAAACTGATTAATGATTTGTATATTCCATCTTTGTTTGGGTTTAAAACATTTTTGGATTTAAGGAGTATATCTATTATTCTTTAAGGAATAAGGGATCATGAATGTAATCAATAAGGTTTTATGGTAATTCAGGATGTTGCAGTGTTTTAAAAGAATACATGATGAAGATGTTCACATGTTATTACGCAAAAAAAAGGATCTTTATTGTGTTTACCTTCCTTATAAATTTTGGACTGAAGTATTTTGGATAGTTCTAGTTTGGATTATTTTGGATTTCCATAAAAGGACAACCCGGAGGTCGGGCGGCAACCCGTCGTGTCCGGCAAGGCTGTGAGACTTGAACCCACAACCGAAGGGCGACAAGGGTGTATCATCTACCACTGACCCACGTGATGTCCGGGATTAAATAATGTAGTTTTTTTAAAAGATCTGGTAGATGAATTATATAGTCGTTTTTGGAACCCTATACGAATAGGTTAAATAGAATATATTTTTTACGTTATATTATCTTTTAGAGTGAAAGATGAGTTTGTGGTAGAAATTAGTTAAAGGATGGAAATCTACTTGTCAAGAATATATTTTTCTTCTTCTCTTATTCTATGAAGAAATTAATTCTTATACTTTATTTAAGGAATCCTAAAACCAAAAATGTGTTATCCTAATACCCTATGTTTTGTTGAACCGATGGTATTTCAAATCATCATAGATTGATGAATTTAAGGACCTAAATTTTACACTTGTTTGTAATTGATGACCTCAATCACTACCTATAAATATTTACGTTTTTCCTCCAATTATATGTCTCTAATTTCCACCAATGTTCTCCTAATCGATATCATAATTTGGTGGTGACCCTTTCATTTCTCTTTTCCTCATATTAAGACTAAATTTTGGTAACCCAATTTCCGATATGGGTTTTCCCACAAAGATATTTTCTATTTTCAAACTTTTATTTTCGAAGAAAAATTTCAAATTGCGAGGATGCAATTTATTACAGGAGGGGAGAATGTAACACCCCAAGATTTCATAGGGTGTTATTTCTTCAAAATAATTCAATAACTTGCACTACACGCAACACCGAGTTCAAGCGCACCATGACTTACCAAACAAGCTATTCAAAAGAGCTTATGAATAATATTAACTACATTTTAAACTTTATATAATCCTTATAATTTTAGAATCCATATTATGAGTTTCTTAGACAGAATGAAAGAACAAATTCATTTTCAGTATTGCACTTTTACCAACTTTTAACAGTGAACCCTTTTTAAAAACAATATTTTAAACTTTTTGACTAAATGAGGACATCAAAAATTTAAAATGAAACACACCAAGCTTCTACGGTACGCTTCTCTTTGAATAATGCGATAGTGTGTGTTGTACGCAACATCGAGTTCTAACACACCACAACAAATCAAACTAGCCATTATGAATAGTAATACATACGTTTTGAAATTATATATATTTTATATTTCAAAATGGACTTCATTTTTGGTTTCGGAATATTGAAATTATCCTAAGATGAATTTTTGGTATTTTTCTGGGAACTTCCAATTTTTATGAATAGTGAAAAATACTTAAAAACAACTTTTTTAATCAAAATAATTTATAGTGATAAATTATATTATTGATTTGTTTTAAATTATAATTAGAATATATTTTTACCATTTTATCCAATGGTGTTCATTAGAATTAATTTCACTTTGAAATTGGACCTAAACAATTGTCAATCTTTTGGTATATATTGTTTCTTAAAAACACGCTATTTGTTGTGACAACGGGAATTAATTATAAAATTAATTAATGAAACTTATATGTTTGGAATTTTTTAAAATAGACATCATTTTTGAATTCGGAATATCAATTATAGCTTAGGGTGAAATTTTGGCATTGTTCTGAAAAACTTCAATTTTTGATGAATAGTGAAACTACCAAGTGGTAGTTAAAAAAAACTGAATTTTTCATAAAACTTAATTTTACTGCTTCTGTGAATGGAATTTCGAAAATCCGAGAGACACGGTTAATATCAAGAAGTAAAATTCGGTTCAATGAGATGAAAATATTTTTTGATGAATAGTAACTTTTTACTTTTATTTACCACGGTTAAAAGAAAATAGGGTAATTAAGGGTAAAAATGATATTAATATTACCCTAACACATGTCCTAATTCTATTGGACAAGTGTATCTAGACAAAACACAACCTTAGGAATAAAATATTATCATTTAGGTCCACTTGGATTAGATTAGGACATTTATTATTATTTAATTCAAAGAATAGTTAAAAGAGTTAAAATCAAAGTTTATTTACTAAAACATTTTTAATATAGGGTTATAAATAAGATAAATTCAATTGTAAATATTCATTATAAATATAAACAGATTTCCTACATAATGATATTTTATTTATAATTTTTATACATTAAATAAGTTAATTTATTTATGACACAATGATGATGCAGTAATTACCAAAAATAGTGAAAAATTAAAATAATTGATATTATAAATACCAAAATAAATATAATTTGAGACTTTTAATGAATTAAACGAATTTTATAGGATAATATGACATATTAGGATTTATTTAATTGACTTTGTTCGAAGCAATCATTCTGTTATAAGTTTCACAAAAATCAACTATTGAATAGTGTCAAAATTGACATAAAAGAGTTTTTAAAACAAATATTATATTATTAATTGATATTAAATTCCTAAAAATCTAAGGTTCGGCCAAGAGACTTATATCATGATAGTTGTATCATTAATGTACCACTTTGGGGTCGATTGGATGTATATATTAAGTTTATTAACTATATAATATAAAAATACAAAGTGACATGGTAAATGTCAAACTAATTAACTAAGAGTTAAAACTAAAAGATAAGGTTAATATTGTAACCCAAACCTATCTAAATTCTATTTGTTGAATGGTTTTAGACCTATCCCAACCTCAAAATTTGAATAATAAACTTTGGATCCATTAGAAACCGAATATTAATTTATTATAAATTAATATTTCTAGCTTTTCCAAAGGTGCCCCTCACCCCTCTTATAAAAGGGCACTCCCCCTTCTCATTACTTAACACCTTAAAAGCCTTTTGGTTCGGCCAAAATCTGCCCAAATACTCTCTCAACTTCCCTCAATAAAACCTATAGGCCTTAGTTTGATCAGAAATCCAACCTAAGGATCCCTTTTGATCAAATCAAAAGGAATAACCAGAAGAAGAGGTAATGTTTTCACCACCCTTTTTCAAATTCATTTCTTCTTCCACTTCTTATTTATTTGTTATTACCATTCTAAAATAATAACTCCAGTATATTGTATATACTATAATGTTATTATAAATATGGTAAAACCATATTCATTATTCTATCCACCCTTTGAATAACATGTCACCATACGTGCGTACGTACGGCTTACCGTCTCCACGTCGTGGTGTAATTGTTATTCAATATATTATTATTTGGATGGGTATAATAATGATATGTAACTCATTTAAATAATAAATATAACATGATAATTATTATGTATATATGATATAATATCCAATTATATATTATTTTAATATCAAAAGAATGATATTGTCGCTCGTGCGTACGTACGGACTACCGTCTCCACGAACGCGATGAGATTCATTCTCCGTCATATCCATTCAAGTATAATTATCATTTGATGATTTAAAAATAATGTTTAAGGACTTGATATCATTATGTATATGAATAAGATACAACTTATCCATGAAAAACATGGCTTACGTAACAAAACATATAAAATAAAACAAGTAAATTAACACCCGAAACGACGATAATACTAAGATATTATTAACAAAAAAATGTTAAAAGATCATATATGATATCATATTAATATATATGATTCTTGTATAATTTAATAACAATTATTTCACCATTATAAAGGAGGTTAACCTACCCTCAACCAAGAAAAAGTACAAGGTAAGGGTTTATTTCACAATCTCTTCATTATCCGAGGTTGTTTATACGCAATTATCTAATGGGATTTCTTTATCATCCACATCCATGTTTCATCAAAATGTATTTCAAAACATTTTTACTATTTACAAAGAATATGGGTTAAATTCATTTATACCCTTATGTGTTTTTAAAGGAATATTTCCTTCATTTTCCAAACAAGGCACTTTTAACCTTTCGACAAATTTAAGGTAAGAATGATTTTTTTTAACTTATACGGCGGGTGCGACTATTTACCGCCGTTATAAAATCGTCAAAGCTTCCCTTACAAGATTATAAGAATATTTTCAATGTAGATGTTTTATTTTATAATTATGTGACTTTTAAATGATTTCAAAATGAATATTTTAAGAATTTGTGAAAGGTACTCTTTATGAAGATCATAATTTTAAATGTTTTAAAGATTTATCTTTCTAAATCTTTTTTATTAATGTCCATGTTTTCAAAATGATTTTAAGGATTTATTTATATGGACATGAAGTCTTTGAAATGATATTTCTTTTCAAAAGTTTCAAAGTGGTATGGGACCCTTTTATTCAAAAATCTCTTTTAAATTACTTCCTTTATAAATGTGCGACTTTTCAATGATTTTTAGAAAAGAGATATTTCTCTCAAATAGTTTTGATTTCATCTATGTCAACATCATTTGATGGATTTTAATCTTATTTAAAGTTGATTTATTATGATACAAAACTTTTGTATTGTATTTAAGGTTTTGTGATATGTTTTACTGTGGATGTGTTATTTTTATACCATTCATGGTTTATGGAGAAAGTGTTGACATTTCTTATGCTAGTTTTAATACGAATGTTTATGTTATGTTTAAACCTTTTCATATGGGAATGAATTGGAGTTAGTAAGTGACGGGTGGAGCCCGCTATAGCTCCTCGATGCATAGGTAGGTCTCATGAGACAAACTAGTGTATTGGCACAAGGCCTTGGCAAAATCTTATTTGTAGTCTTGGCACGAGGCCTTGGCTATGTGGTTATGATAGTCTGGCATTATGCATTCCATCATTATGAAAGTGGTTATTGATATTTCATGTGATTATTAGATTAGTAGAATATCCATGTGAATAAGTAAATGACATTATTTCATTTTATTTTTTCATACTATGTTGAAGTTTAAGTTTAAAAGGCTTTTGTTTTAGTTATACATTGCCTTAAATGTTTATGCTTATTTATGAAAGTTTCCACTGTATTTATTAACCTTACGGAGCGTTTGAGATCACCCATTTTTTATGTTTTATTTTTCCCAGGATTCCAAGAAGTATATTGTGATTGATAAGAAGGGTTAATACAAGGGAATAATGGCATTCATAAAGGATTATTTATGTTGTTTTGTATGTTATGAAGTGTAATGTATCATTCATGTATGTAATCTATTTTCCAAGACTGCTAAACTAATCGGTCCTTTGGGACTTCATTCCTTGTAATCATGCCAATGTATTAAAATAATGCACTGACTCTGGGTAACTGGGGTCGGGGCATTACAGTGGTGATGTGCGGTTGTGATGTGGGGATGATGGGTTGTGAGGTCGTTATATGGGGAGATGATGGGAAGTGTGATATTTGGTTGTGATATGAGGTGGATGAGATGAGAATTGGTTATGTAGTGATAGATTCCTGGGTCGTAATAGAATTAAATGATAATGTTGAAATTGAAATGGTTGGGGTTGGGTTTGGTAAATGTGATGGAATTTCTTAAAAAATGTTGAACTAAAATGGGAAGTGTGGTTAAATGTGAAAATGGTTTAAATAATAAAAGGAATGGGATATTTAAATGAAATTATATTTGTTTGAAAATGGTTTGAATTGGTTAGTGATTGTTGTGAACCCATAATATGGGATTGTGTGTGGATATGTGTGAGTATATATATATACCTTGTATATTACTTTTGATTTCTATTTTCACACAACCTACATTGAGAACCATGGGCTGACCCCCGTATGTTTATAATTGGATGTTTTTCCCAATATACTAGTAATGAGGATGGATGGATGACTACCTAATCTTTTCCGCACTCTCTTCCAGGAAAGTATATATAAATAGGTTGTGATGGCTGAAGGTTGGATAGTGAATCAGGCGATAGATCAGGTGTCTATGGGATGTATGTGATATGAACATTCTATGGGGTGGATTATGGTGGGGGTTCTGCATGGTAAGAGGATGGAATGAGGTTGATGTCCTTCATGTTCATGATACCATACTACTTTGGTTATGATAGTGGATGCGGTGTGATGGAGCTGGAATCTTCATGCTGTGGGGTGGTGGCCTAGGTTTCTATGGGCATGATGTGACATGACCGTACTATGGGGTGGTGGTATATGTTATATGGAATAGATGGAAGCACCAGGATGTACAACATTGGGGTGTGAGAGTAGAAAATCACGGGGAAAGTGGAGTGAGGTACCCTTTATCGATATAATTCTTATTATGTTACTATACTTGGATGAATTATTTGGTGAGTGTTCTATGGTGAGGATGGTCTTGGTTAGTTGACCTGTTTAGGTGCTGTTTGGTTCTGTTGTTTTCTCACGGGTGCATTAGTATACTTCTTTCACATGCACATGATAGAGTTTAGTTACCCAAATTAGTATACTTGTATGATCACCCTACATATAGAAACTTCTTTTCATGTTTTCAGGAGGATTATGTAAACCATGCTGGACATTACTATCTTGGACCCTTGGATTGTTTCTATGTCACTACCTTTGTTTTCTTCTAAGTATTTACATTTTAAAACTTTTATCTGTTTTAGTTTTATTTATACATGCATTGTGGGATAATTTTGGTTTCATTTTTTATATTATTCCATGGAATTTCTTATCCTTGATTCATCATATCTCCCATTCCGATTTTATTATATAGGTTAATGCCTCCCATTTATGATATTCTCATACCCTTGGTGTTAGACACCAACCTGGGGCCTATTGGAGGCAGGAATGGGGGTTTATTATCTATATCCCTTCATTATGGTATCTTTGGGGGGAGGGGTTCATGACTGCATAGAGAAAGTGTTGTGTAATAATTTAATTTATCAATTTAAGTTTTTTTTGGAAAAACTATATGGTTGACTAAGAAACACGAGAATCAAAAAATGGTATGAAGGAAAAATATCCCCACTTGTTTAATAATGAAAAAAATTACAAGGACATAATTTCCAAAATTGGGAAGAATATAACAACATAGGTAACATTAATAAAAAATAAAATTCATGCCCGATTAATATTCATTAATTAAATTTTATATAGTTATATTCATTTTAATAATATTAAGTAATTTTTCAATAAAAAAGAAGATTGTTTTATTCTTATTAAATTTGTTTTTATGCATTATAATCTTTTATCTAAAAATTATAATTTATAAAATTTAGAATTTTAATTTTAAAAAATGAAATTCATTTTTGAAATGATAATATCAGAGATATATTAGGGTAAAATTTTGGAATTTTTCTAAAAATATTGATTTTTAGTGAATAGTGAAAATTCTGATTTTTTTGTAAAAGTGTATTTTCTATTCACCAAATAAAGTAATTTAAAAGAACAATTTTATCTTAAAGTTACATAAGTGTCCTTTAATTATAAGTAATTTAATTAATTATATAATAATCATCACTATACCAAATCTTGGTATAGGTTTATTTTTTGGGCTTAAAAACACATTTTTTCTAGATAATGTTTTTCATTGCATTTTGAAATTTTATTTAAAATTAATTTATAAAAATAATATAAATTTAATATTAAAAAAAATTCCATATATGGAATCAATAAGTTCAAATTTGGTAAATAGGCCCCTTTTATTTTTGGTCATTATGAATAGTAACTGTATTAAATATTTTTCACCTCGATAAGGGTAAATCAGGTAATTAATGTTAAAAATAATGTGATAAGTCCTATAAATCTCCATAAAACTTATATTTATTTTATTGGATAATTTTTTTTTCAACCATTACTATCATTTTTTTGAAAATTTGGAAATTTATTACCAGTTTCCTTTGATACTGAACTTAAAATAATATTAAATAAATAATAAAAACAAAATGTCTCCCTATTTGTTTTAATATCTCTATTTTTTTCTAAGGTATTAAAATATTATATATTAATTTATAATTTTTATTTTAAATATGAATTATTTATAAATCATGGTAATTTTTTTTTAATTTTTAGTGATGAAATAATTACCTGAAATGATTATGCAACACTGATATAGTGTTTATGCAAGTAGTAGAAAAATCTTGTAAATGATTTTAAAAACTCTGAAATTAATATTATTTGGTTAATTTATAGTGTCCAAATAATTATATATATATATATATATATGAAATATTAGGTATTTTTTTAATATTTATATTCTAATTCTATATTTTTCTTGACGACTTTAAAGTCAAAATAAACGAATAGTTCCAAAACTGACATTAATAATAGTTTATAATAAACAACATTTTATTAATGATTTAAAATTAATAATAATATTATCTTTATTTATGTTAATTCGATATGTCTTTTAATATAATTTTTTTCCATTTATGGGTCATTTTTCTTTTTATAAGAACTTTATTGACTCATATAGTGTAGAAAACTTTGATACTGCTGTAATCATCAAAAGGGTTAATGGGGGATTAAAAAAAAGAGATATTAGAGAAAATATCACCTAAACATACCCAAATTTTATTTTATGAGACCATTTTTACTCATAATCATCTTATATTCTAAATATATCAATTTGGTTCCATTTTCCCATGAAAATTAATTTATATTAATTTAATACTTTATGTAATTCTAAGAGTGCCCCTCACCTCACTTATAAAAGGGTACCTACTCTCACCTCTTCCTCAGAACTTTTTAGAATTATGTTTATCCAAGACCTACCCAATTCTATCCCAAACTTCATTCCCCACGTCCTAGAGGTCCTGGTCACACCAAAATACTAATCCTAGAAGTATTAAGGGGAAATCCAAAGAGGTTATCCAAGGTGAAGGTGTAAGTTCTAACTAACCTATTTTAAGTTTATTTCTTCTTCTACCTCCTTGAAATATTCTTTAACCATGATTAAATAACAACATCAACATCTTCCTTATGTTTTTTTTGTTATTATTATGGTAAAACCCCTCTTCATCTCCTTTTCCATCCTATGGGGAATGAAAACATTGCTTATGCGTATGTGTCGATTATCACCTCCATAAAGAGATGTGTTTCATTTTTCCATCACCACCTCTCATGGATGTTTATAATAATGTATTTAATGTATAATTATGATATTCATAAAATTATTATAATTATTAAAATATAATATATCATCTAATTTCTTACCTTTTCGTCTTTTGGAAAATGATAACGTCATTCATGCGTACGTGTGGATTACCACCTCCATGAAGTGATGCGATTGATTTATCTTATATGCCTATCATGGATGGTTATAATATTATTTTTAATGTATAAAAAAGATTATTATGTCATTATTATTATTCTGGATATAATGGAATAATGACCACTTTGACCATGACGATCCTACTGAAACCATTTTGGGATTATGAACCAAACGTTCGTAAAACATTAGATGTAAACATAACTAATTAAGTAAATAAATAAAACATGGTAATAAATGAAATAAAATGAATAATTATAATTCAATTAACATGAATTTTTTAATCAAGTAAATAAATATTATAATTTTATTATCTAGGAGTTAAATAATGTGTGATGCTAGACAATATTTAAGGCAATGTACTTTCTTTTAGAAATCGTCTTTTAAAGTTTGATTTCCAACTCATTTTCTTCCTTAACCATGTTCTTTTAAATGTTTCAAAAAAATTATAACTTATTATTCAATGATTCATAAGGTTCATTTTTTACCATATTTGACTTTCTTTATAATGTTTTAAAAATTAATATTTTTAATGTTTTCCATATGGGTCACTTTTGACATGTTTTTACCAAAGTGTAAATGTAATGTCCCGACCCTAGATTCACTTAACCCATTCCCCAAGATGGTGGGCCACATGGATTAAAGCACGCCTCATCATATTCCAGAGGATTTAAATTAGTATTAAGGGTGTGAAGGTGGTTTTATGGGGAGACTATACTCTCTTATCAAAGTGGTACAATAGATACAATAATAAATATAAAACATCATTGGAAGTATATATGAATATATGAAATAAATAAACAAGAAATAGAAGTGTAAATAACTAAACATACGATAATATAATCATAAATCCATTATGATTGTGTCAGATACATGGAAGTCATGTCATGCTGATACACAAAAAGGGAACATGGGAACAAGTATACAATCATGCTATACAAAAAGTAAAAAATAAAATAAAAAGATAATCCACTATCATCTCAAGTAAATTCTTGGTCCTCTACTCCTAATATCCAACTATCGATAATCATATCAATAACTGGTGGTAGGGTGCTTGACCTTATTAATACCTATAGATAGATAATCTTCTCGGGTACCAAAGATAACCTAAGTAGGGTGTGAGATAAAAATCTTAGTAGGCCACCACCAATTATGTCTATGTGTAATTAGATTAGTGATCATAAATAAATATTGTGTAGGTATGAATAATTAATTAACAATGCTGAATAATTAAATAACAACCTACTTAGGTTCCTTAAGGACACTTAACAGTTCTACCTACTTCAGCTCATGGCCAGAATGGAAATCTAATCAGTTACTATATATATAGTAATAATATATAGTTTAATTATATATTTCATCCACTTATATAAATCAAGTATGTACGAATGTAATTGGACATATACCTAGAGTACTAGTGTTGACTTGACCAGGGTGTAACTCATACATCCATAACCTGTCTAATGAGCCTATAAGCTCAAGAAATAGGGTATATTTCCTACATACCAATAAGAGTGTGAGACATCATTTCCAGCACTATCCAATTGGTGTAAATGGCGTGAGACATCATGATCAACACATAATGTAAGGGAGCATGATGACTTCATGCTCAATAGATCCCTTACCATCATATCACAACCATAACAAGGCATAATCATATTTATTATAATATGATACATGATGCACACACCTCTCTTATGTCTCATTATCATGGTTCCATTATATAAAAAGAAATACATTTCATAAGGATCATTTAGTATAACATGCAATAGATCATTGCATTTCATTTATTCAATTCATTAGAGGGAAATAAATCCACCATGTAAAATCCATTCCATATAATCCATTTCACTTAAACCATTTTAATTTATTTAATAAAATGGAAACCTTCATGAATAGGACATCCTATATAAAACCAACCCATTTAAGTAATTCAACATGGAATTTCAATTAAAAAATCTTAAGTGGTCATTTAGACCGGTTTCTTTATTAAATATAGAAATTTACTATGTGGGAAAATCCATATATAGGTTGGTCCAAACACCCCAGAGGTTCTTTGGTTACACCCCAATGGAAAATCAATCAATGAACCAATTTGAACACTCATAAGGTGATTCAAGCATTTACACAATTAACTATAAAGGTAAATTTGACTTGGCACACCCAAGGGGTGTACATAGATGGATTCAATGAATTATAATTCACTAAATAAGGATTAATGAACATGTATTAAGGTGTGATGATCTATTTGATATGAAGGATCCAAATAAAAGGGGATGCTAGAAAAAATTCAGTGTGTGGCACAATGGTGTAGCTATAAGATGACAAAACTTAAAGGGAAAATGACATAACCACCTACCTTAAGGACTTACACAAATCCTCACTCGATATCGAACTTAAATTCAAAATAGGTTGGAATAGATATGAGAAATTGTCCAAATCCCTAAAAATAGGGCAACCGATCTTGCACCTAAATAGCATGATGGATTAGGAAACAAACTTATGTAGGAGGTAAGAGACTAGTAAAGCTTAACAAGATAGATCCAATTATTTCAATGGATTGTGTATCAGACAGCGGATGTGAGAGATACTTGTATGCCAAGATTGGGAGGATTTTGAGCTCAAAAGAGGAGGGGATCCATTCCCAGCTGCTAGAGCAAGGAGGGGAAAAAGAAAATGGTTTAAAAGTTTATGTGAGAAAAAATGGACTTTTAAACTAAAATTAAGGGGTCTCATGGTTTAGGTGCATGGTTTTCAAATCATGAACAAATCATGAGAAAGTCACAACTATAATGGGTGAACACCACATGGTTGGGTGTACAGTTTGACTAACCATGTAAAAACTATAAAAAAGGATTTATCCCAAAACATAGAAGCATCACATGACCATGAACCTTAGGTATCACGGATTTAGAAAAATCGTGTGGCCTATATGTATCCACTGTCTGCAACCACATGGTTTTAGACAAACCGTACGAGCTAGTCTACATGGTTTTCTCTAACAGTGTGGCTAGGTCTTTTCTTCCCATGTCTGGGCTCTGGGCTCTGAAGGATCCCTAGATGCACCCATAACCTCCTTTACTTTATTAGGTATCATTATATGGTATATTTAAGGAATAAAAAATAAAAAACTAATGATATGTGCCTTTATAAAAATACAGTTCATTATAACCTACCCTCCTTAAATAAACTCATCCCCAAGTTGGACTTTTGAGTGTAAATAGGTATATTCGGCAAATAATTCCAGCTATATCAGCTTTTTAATCCCAGGTATCATCCTGTACTTGACCGTACTGCCATAAAACCCATACCAAAGGAACTTACTTGCCTCAGAGTTTCTTTATGCTCCGATCCACAATATAAACTAGATAATCCTAGAAGAAAGCATCAACATCCAATTCAAACTCATTAGGATGAAATACATGTGTCAGGTATGGATAGTATTGATATAGTTAAGATACATGAAAGACATCATGCATAGACCGATATCTTTAAGGAAGTTCATACATGTAAGACACTGGTTTGATCTGTTTCACAACCTTAAAGGGTCCAAATAACCTCGATGAGAGCTTACCCAACTTATTAATATGTATATAACTCAACCTAGATGATACTCGGCAAGAAAACCTAATCTCTGACCTCTAACTTAAGTGGTTTTCAATGTCTATTGGCATATAACTTCTATCTTGAATGAGTTGTCAGCATACACTTTCTTTTTAGATAGACCTACTCTTTAGTCTCCTTCACAAGATATGGTTCAAACATAGCATATTCCCCTACCTCTAACCTTCACACAGGTGAGGGTAAAGGAATTCCATATAAGTCTTCATAAGGAATCATCTCTATGGAATCCTAAAAACTATTGTTATAAGAAAACTTGATGAGGGGAATTTATTTATCCCAAGAAACCCCAAGTTGAAGGACACATGTATGGATCATGTCCTCTAGCACCTAAGTAGCATGATATATCTATCCATCAGTCTCTGGGTGATTGGATATTCTTATAAGAACCTGTGTACCCAAGTCCTTCTAAAATCCCTACCAAAACTGTGATGTAAAATGATTGTCTTTGTCAGAAATGATAGAACGAGGATCTCCATAAAGATGTACAACCACCCTGATGTATAGTCTTCCTAAATCTTTTACCAAGAATGTATCTCACTCAAGTAATAAGTGTGATAACTTCATCAGATGATCAATAAAAACCTACAATGTATCATTGCCTCGAGGTGATCTGGGTAGACCATTCATGAAATCCATCAAAACACTGTCCCACTTCCACTCGGGAATGGAAAACAAATGTAAAAGCCATTAAAAAATGTTTATGTTCCACCTTAACCTAATTATAGGTGGAACACCAAGTGATGAAGCCGAAAATCTCACATTTCATACTAGGCCACCAGTACTGACGTTGTATATCCCGATACTTTTTTTTTGTGGAAACGAGGTGAACCGCCTATGCTGAGGCAAGAAATTCCCACATGAGATCCTCTCTAATTCCTACTAGGACCCATACACACCCATAGAATAAAAAGGTATCGTCCCCATCCATGGAACAACCTAAAGACGTATCATCATTTGAAACGATTTCCCTTAGGATAAGGCCTTCAAGATCAGATAGCTACCTCAAACGTACTCATTCTAGAAGAGTAGAAGTTACAACTAAGGCTAAGAGAATAGTCTGACCATGGTCCTCTTGAAACTCAATATGAATCTATGATAATAATTCCATAAGATTATGTTGATCACTGGAATCCTGAATCGCATGTGCTTAAGTATTTTGTCACAAAACATCAGCCACAAAATTGTTTTTACCAAGCATGTAGGAAAGCTCAAAATTAAACGAATATAGGTACTTCACCCACCCAAATTGTATGAGATTTAGATATCATTGTGTAAAGATGTAATTGGGGATTTTGTGATCAGTGTATACCAAAAAACACTCTCCAAGTATATAGTGTCTCCAATAGTGTAATACATGTACAATAGTAGCGAGCTCAAGGTCATGCGTTGGGTAATTCCGCTCCTGAGGCCTCAACCGACGAGAATGGTACGTGACAACTCACTCATCCTGCATCAGAAAATCTCAAAGCCCAATACCTGATGTGTCATAATATAAAGTATTGATCCTTCCTAACTTTTTTAGAATCATTATCGACATTGAAGTTAAAAAACCCTTCAACTCTTGAAAGGTTACTTCACTAGCTTCCGACCATATGAATTCCACACCTTTATTTATTAGGCACATAAGTGGCACTAAAAGATATGAGAAATCATGGATGAAGTGTCTATAATATCTGGATATCCCCAAGAGAATCTGTATTTCAAATATGTTCTTGGTATTATCACAAGAAACTACAGCTCTCACTTTCTATGGGTCTATTAAAACTCCATACCATGAGATAATGTAACTAAATAAGTGGACTTTGCCAATCCAAAACAGTGATTTACTTAGCTTAGCATAGAGATGATTCTCTCTCAGTGTATTCAACATGATCTCAAGATGGGATTCAAGTTAATATCTAGATCATTAATACACAAAGATAATTTCAATAAAGACTAACATAAATGAATATAGATATGGGTAGAAAACTCGATTAATAAGATCCATAAAAACTACAGGTGCGTTCGTGAGTCCAAATGGCATGACCGAGTACTCATATAGGCCATACCTGCTCTTGAAGGATCTATAAGGTATATACGAGGACCTGGAACACACCTGGTGATATCTCGACCTCTGATCTATCTTTGAAAACAATCTCACTCCTTATATCTTATAAAAGAGGTAATCTATTCTAGTAAATGGATAACGATTATTTGTTGTGAACTAACTCAATCGATGATAATCCATACAGATCCTAAGGGTAATATCCGCATTCTTGAAAAAATGGGCTGGTGTACCATAAGGATAAGTTTTGGAGAGTATAAAACCTTTTACCTCCAAATCCTCCAACTATATCTTGAGTTCTAGAATATCCTTAGGTGCCATCCTATAAGTATTAATGGCCACTGGTGCTGATCCTAAAACAATATCAATGGTGAATTATACATCTCACACAAGTGGTAGATCATAGAGGTCATAATAAAAGATGTCTCTGAAATACTCCACTACTGGTGGAAAGAAAGAAGGTCGTAACCCTTGGTCTTGTAGTAAGAGAGCAATGATTTGAGCTATAACACTGCCCAACCTTTTTTGCTCAGGTCCTACTCGTGTCTCTCTATCATTCCATTCTTCCTTATGCACATTATTAGCACCCTCTAGAAATGTAAATTTCACCCTCCAATGATAAAAATAAATATGGGATTGATAGATAACTAACCATTCCATTCTGATGATTACATCAAAGCCCATTATATTGATGATGAAAAGATTCCACATGAAAAGGAAACCACCTATCTCTCGGGTAAAATTCTTAAAATGGATAAGTCCCTCAGAACATATACATAACAGGGTGTATAGATTCATAAATCCATAGTAGTGATCGATATCAAGCCCCAGAATTCCCATAACAGTCTCAAATATAAAAGAGTGAGACATGCCCATGTCAAATAAAATAGACACTAAAGTGGAGGATACTAGAATATTACCTCGCACAATAGAAGGTATGGTGCTCTGATCCTTTAGCATAAGAGGGACTACATGTAACTAGAATATAATATGACCTTGAGTCACTACCTAAATAAGTTGATAAAGTATGCTATGCTATTTCCAAGAACCATAAATCTGGCTACCTCTACCCGACTTCTATCTTGACCTAATAAACTGATGCTATTCGAGCTGCCTACTTGTAGTGATCCTAATTATGGGGTAGGAGTAGATAATTGATCTCTAGGAACTGATGGGAATACTTTGCAGAAAATCTAGATATTCCCTATCCTTCCACTACCTCTGCACTCCACAGGATCCCACAAGAATTGAGGTTTAATATTCCCTCTATTCCCACACTAGTGAGAGATCAGGAAACTATCTGCATGTGGGGTATGATTGTTGCTACCTCCATGAGTAGCCTCAAAGTGTCTCTTTCACCAATAAGAAGGAACACTAGCTCTAGGTGAATAACTGCCCTGACTCGTACCACCATCTTCCCTCAAGTTTCACTCTATAATAAGGGTTTGGTTGATGATTTCAGAAATGATAGTCAACCTAAATACATTGAATTGTGATCAAATTTCATATACCAACCCATCATCAAAGCACCTGGAAGTCATAATATCATCACTCATTAGAGTAGGATAAAACTATTTCAGCTCAGTGAAATAAGTAGAATACTCCATGAAAGACATGCTTCCCTACTATAGGTTCATGAATTCACTATATTTTCATCCTTCAGAGTTTGGGGAAAGAAGTAGTCATATAAGATCATCTGGAAATAATACCAAACCATATCATGATTCTGGCCTACCTAGGTGATAAAATCCCACCAACGCTTGGAAGAATCATATAGAATATACAAATATAGGTTGACCCTCTACTCTGGAGGTGTCTCCAGATGATTGAAAATAAATAATATATATGTGAGGAAATAATCTACAATGTATGGTCCTCTATCCCCCCAAAAGGTGGGAGGATGCTGCTACTAAAACTCCTGGGTCGACTCTACCATACTTAGGGCAGGTCGAACAACCTCTTGTATAGGCTAAAACATACATAAGAATGCTTCTCAAAATTAGGCATCAATGCCCACATCTAGAACAAAAAAGTTTCCATAAGTGGCTCTGTGGGAGAAATCACTAGCGACTCATGACCCACCACCTCAGGTACATGGTCATCACTGCCTTCAAGGTGTGTGAATGGAGAACGTCATGGTGACATAATGATACAATTCCAAACACATGAATCAAAATAAATTTAAACAATTTAAGAGATTATAGATAGAAACTAGGACTAGTATAAAGCCTTCCTATAAGAATGACCACGCCTCTCTGCCTGCTCAACAAGCTAGGTCTAGGTGGTATAAGAGACTGAAAAGGACATAAGAATGTAAGAGACACACTGCTACCCACTACTAAGTCTGAGTTTAGGTCTAAGTATATGTTTCATAATCATAGGATATAAATTTTCACTTTAAAGAGTCATATTAATTTTTTATTTGTTCCCGTTGAAATATATAAATCACTTTAAATGGATGAATTATGCGGATTACCATTTCTAATCAATAAGGGACCATACTCCTTATGAACCAAAATATGAAATACACTTAACACACACCATAACACATTCCATCCCATGTGACCAATGGTACATGGCTCAACATTCCACAATTGAATGCTTAAGGTTTTTACTTTAACCTATTCAGAAAAACACTATTAGGTTAATACAATCACTTTAAGTATCAATTATGTTTTCCAATCCATGTAATAAGTGTCCACACAATTCAATGCATATTAAATCACTATCAATATTCATCATAAAAATTCACATTGAAAATAGACGGGACATGGAAAAATTAATGGCATATTAATCATATTGTGCCGATGATGATGCATGTACTAACGTAAATCCCTAATTTAATCGAACCATGGAAGGGAATCTCATTTAAATCACACCAATATCAATAAAATAATAACTCAAGTTTTTCATATAATATTGAAGTCATATAAAATGTAAAAATCATAATCAATAAATGCAATTACCCATACCAAGTTATTTGGGTTTTCCCTATACATGGGTTAGATATGTCTAGGAACAAGGTCAATTCCAAATCCATTTAACTCATAGTCTCCTATATAATAACCAAACAATAATACAAATTTAGAAATACTCATATAATACCACTTCGTAATGTCCTGACTCGGGATCCAATTAACCTGTGCCCCAAGCCAATAGGTCACATGGACTCAAGAATTCCTACCCATATTTCAGAGGCTACTGACTAGTAGTGAGAGTGTGAAGGTGGTTCAACGGGGAGATTATACCCTCTTATCAAAGTGGCATAATAGATACAAAAATAACATACAATAGTAGAGTAATTTTATCTGAATAGATAGAATAAATAAATAAGCAGCATAAGTGTAAATAAATTAACATCTAATAATATAATAAAAAAACCACTAAGGAAGTGTCAGATATATGGAAAAAATGTTATACTAATATAAAAAAAGGGAATAGGGGAATAGGAATACAATAATTCTATACAAAAAGTTCAAAAATATTAAAAAGATGCTACACTAGTATCTCAAGAAAATGCTTGGTCCTCTACTTCTAAGTTCCAAATATTGGTAAGCATATCAACAACATATTGCAGGTCACTTTCCCTTATCGATACCTATATATAGATAATCTTCTCAAGTACTAAAGGCACACCAAATAGGGTGAGAGATAAAAATATCAGTAGGCCACTACTAATGGTGTCTACATATAATTTGAGCATTTATCATAAAAAACAGTGTGTAGGTATGAGTAATTAATTAAAAATGATGAATAAATAAATAACCACCCACTCGAGTTCCTTAAGGACACCTGATGGGTCTACCTTCTTCAGATCATGGCTGGAATGGAAGTCTAATTAGTTACTATATATATATAGTAATAATATATATATTTTAATTATATATTGCATCCACCTATATGAACTAAGTACATGTAGGTGTATGTGTCCATATACTTGAAATAATAGTGCTGGATGGACCGGGGCGTAACTCAAACATCCATATCCAGTATAATGATCCTATAAGATCAAGAAATAGGGAACATTCTCTACATCCCAATAAGAGTGTGATATTTCATGTACAACACTCAGGATGGTGAGTAAACCGTCAAACCATTACTCAAATAAGGGATACGATGCATAAATCCCAACGCCCAACTAGTTTCAATGGTGTGAGATTTCATGCTAAACACCTGATGTAAGGGAGTTTGAAACTGTCATGCTTAATAGATCCCTTACCATCATATCACAACCATAATATGTCACAATCACATTTATTATAATTTTATACATGAGGCACACACCTCTCATGCATCTCATTATCCAGGTTCCATTATATACAAGGTAATATATTTCATAAGGATCATTTTATATAATATTAAATAGTTCACTGTATTTCATTTATTCAATTCATTAGAGGTAAAGCAATCCACCATGTAAAATCCATTCCATATAATCCATTTCACTTAAACCATTTTAATTAATTTAATAAAAGGGGAACCTTCATGAATAGTCCATCCTTTATAAAACCAACCCATTTAAGTCATTTAATAATTAATTTCAATTAACAAAGATTAAGTGGTCATTTAGATAGGTTCCTTGGTTAAATATAGGATTTTTTACATGGGAAAATCTAAATATAGATTGGGACAAAAATCTAGGAGGTTCTTTAGTCTCTTATAACAATTAAACCCCACAGGAATATCAATCAATAAACTAAACCAAATTCTTGGAAGATGATTCTAGCATTTAGAAAACTAACCATAAAGGGGAATTTGACTTAGAACACCCAAGGGGTGAAAATATATGGATTCAGTGACTTCTAATTCACTAAATAAGGATCAATGAACATGTATCAAGGTGTGATTATCAATTTGATATAAAGTAACCAAATAAAAGGGGATGCTAAGAAAAGACAGTGTGTGGTATAATGGCATAGCTACAAGATGACAAAACTCAAAGGTAAAAAGATGTTACCACCTACCTCAAGGCCATAGATGAATCCTTGCTTATTATCAGCCTTAGATTAGAATAAGGTTGGAAGTGATATGAGAAATGGTCCAACACCTTGAAAATAAAAAAATGAGTTTTCACCTAAATAGGATGATCAATTTAGAAACAAAATTATGTAGGAGGTAAAATACTATAAGTTCTTACCAATAAGAATCCAATGATTCTGACAGATCATGAATCGAACACCTGATGTAGGAGATACTTGGATGCCTAGATTGGGATGATTTTGAGCTCAAAGGAGGAGGAGATCCATTCCCAATCACTGGAGGAAGGATGAGAAAAAGAAAATGGGTTATAAGTTTAAGTGAGGGAAAAAAGTGAATTTTCAACTCAAATTATGGGGGTTCAGAGTTTAAGTGCATGGTTTTCAAACCATTCACAAACCATGCATGAGTCACTCTTGTAAGGGGGGAAAACCACACGATTAGCCACACTATTTGAACAACTATTCAAAAAACATGAAAAAGTAACTTTCCCAAAACTTAGTAGAACCCTATAGACGTGCACCTCAGGTCACATGGTTTTAGAAAAACTATGCGGCCTACAATTATCTACTATCTATAACTACAAGGTTTCAAAAAAACTGTACGGGCTGGGATACACAATTTTCTATAAACCTGTGTCCTAGTATTTTCTTCCCATTTCAGGGATCTATCTCTGAATGAGCCCCAAACACACCTGTGACCTCCTTTACTTGATTAGGTATCATTATAAGGGTCATTTAATGAATTTAAATTGAAAAACTAATGATCTATATCTTCATGAAAAGACAGGTCGTTATCATAAAGTAATGTTTTTATTTAACATATACAGAATAAATTGAATTTACCATTGAAATTTATTTGAATATTCCTTTAAAAGTTTCCATGATTATTTTTAAATGAAATATTTTCCACAAAATTTTGGGAATTTTTCATTTTATAGAGTTTTTAAGAGAAAGGGGAATTTTTCTCTATTTTTATGTGAAAATGGAAAGTGTTTTGGTTATAGGTTAAAAATATTTTTTCGATGGATTTATTTTGAAAATATGAAAGATTAAAAATGTTTTTATGATAATAACTTGATCACTATATATGATGAATTTTTATCCCAATACAACTTATATGATGAGTGAGATTGGAATAACTTATATGAAGGGAGAAACCAATACAACTTATATGCTGGGTGAGCCTGATACAACTTATATAATGGGTGAGCCTAATATAGATATACCATGGATTGGGAAAATTTACCTTCTCTTCAAATTCAATAAGGAGGGAGTTAATTGGGGTGGTTTCTCATATGTATTTAACTAGGCTCTAGTTATTTTTTAATGTGAGTTTAACATGTGTTATGACCATAATGCTCTTAGTTTCCTACAAGGGTTTCTATTTTCCTGCTACGGGTTTTAAAGTGTTTGTTTGAGAAAGAAGTGTGTTTTACTTATGGATATTATTTATTTTATATTATCAAATAATAACACTATAAAGGTAAACATTTTATGGGTTTTCATGTTTTCACCAAATTATCAGTTTTATTTCTTTTTATAGACCTTACCAATCTTTTTTGTGATCATGCGATATTTTAAAATGTTTTTCAAAAGTTTTAAGGATGAGTAAGGAGAAATAATAATTCAAGTTTAAATTCATGATTATTTTTCTTAAAAATAAAATGTGTTTCATTTTAAAAGTTTTGTATTGTGGAAAAAATGGATACTAAGTGGAATTTTCCCCTTTGTAATGTTTGTGTTTGTTATGTAAGAGTTATGTCATTATTATCTTAAAATAAAAACTTGAAAGGTAGTTTGAAATGAAATAAAGTAAATTCTAGTCTAAAGATACAATATTATGTAATGGTTTAAGGATGTGTCTTATAGAGAGGTCGTAGGAAATCCTCTAAATCCTGGCATGATTTATTCCTAGGTGACCTAGGAAATCAAATGAAATACCCTATCAAGTCCCATGGTTAGCAACCTAGGAATTCAATAACTTTCATATCCTCAACCAAAACATAACCAATTCCTCCATCCAATACTAGGGGGTATCCTAGGCATCAATCTAGGGGGTCTAAAAGTCACCCTCATGATGTCCAACATTTGTTCGTTGGGATATACACCCACCCGAAACTTCATATATCCATTTGAATACCAAAGGTTCCAGGAATTTATAATGGTATAATTAAATAACCATTCAAATCCTAGGTTCCCTAAGTATTCACAATGGTCTCTCTATAAGAAGGGAATCCGTAGAATCTTAGGAATTCCTGTATGCCCACAATCACATAATATCTAATGATGGATCCTAGGTATCACCTCTACGCATCAACTACTGAATCAACCATAATAATGGATGCTTGTAATACTAGTAATCCACCCTCAATATATAGTGAAAACAGATCTTAAACACACATGGAATCCCATGGTATCACTTATCTTGATAGGAAATTCATGGGCATCCTAGGAAATCACATTAGTTCCAAGACCAAGGGATGATTCCCAAGAATATTGAGAAATCAAATTTAATTAACCATAAACACAAATAAAAATAAAAATACAACAAGGGATAGATAAATGCCTGTACCTATCATCAACATCACAACCCCTTTGGGCTTTCATGTTAGTTCAGATTCTAAGGTGACACATGGAGCTATCACCACCCAAACACACTCACCTACTCATGGTTGATCTATCAATGGGGCACCCTTGAGGGTTCCCTTGGTCACAACATTACATAGGCACCCTCACATGGGTCCTTGGACACAAACTTGGTCTTGGGTCAACATGTGACACTCTTGGGATGTCACATCCCATAAAATTATCATTATGGTTATATAAACTAGTCGAAATCAATGATTTAAGCCACATTGACAAAAATTAATAGATGGTACACAACCCATATTGTTCCTAAAGGTAACTTCATGTCTATTCACTTTCCCAATCTCGATCTTGGTCTGCCTATGGTTGGTCCACCTAGGCCTAGTCACATCAAACGAGGGAGGACCACTCATCCCAAATTAACACTATGATACCCATGACTCCAATTCATCAAAGGTTCCACCTAAGGCCTGAAAGGGTTGAGTATTTCTATTTCACCATACACTCCTTCTGAATGGTGTTAAAGTATCCTAATCATGGTCCAATTAGCTTGATTAAACTCAATTCATATAATCCATACCCCTCCAAGGGGTTCAAGACTCATAGGGCTACTCTCTAGACATGGCCATGACTATAAACGACCATGATGTCTCACTGATGCACTAGGTCCATCATAGACTAGGAATCTTGATTTTTCATCATAGGCATCCAAAAAACTTATTCTTTTCAAATTAAACTTTTAATTCAATTCCAATATTCCAAAAAAATAAGGGCACCACCTACAGTGGCAAGCCTGAACATCGCATTCCATAAATCAGAAGAATAAATACCATGATATTGTATACAAGAATACCAACCTTTAAATAAGCTTTCCACTTATTTATCAACGCTCTATAGCTACTTTCTAGGCTCTCCAAGCCCCATACATACCCAACTGGTCATTGCTTGCACTCCTGGGATCTTAAATCACACCATGAAATAAAAAATAATTAGTTATAATCAATTATAGTTAATTAAAAAATTAATTCCAAATATGAATAAATGATGAAATTACAACTGAATTCTCTCACTACACTATAACCATAGCCATCCACATGCAGGAGGCTCGTATTGGACCCCTCTCAAAAATCATGACCAAATATCTAAAAGGAAGCACCATTTTCATGATTAATTAAAAACCAATTAAATAAAAAACCTAAGAAAATTTAACACAACGTCATACCATAACCAAATTTCAAGCCACTAAAGGTTAACGCTACCATAAGACATTCTCTATCAAGGATGAACAAAATCCCCAATAGAATCGGGCGATTCCACCATGCTTTGTTGGAATCACCAACTAAGACCTAAGTCATAGAAAAAGAAACTAGAAATAAATATAAGAGTAGATCAATAATGGTTGGATGAAAATGAAACTGACCTTTAATTACTAAATAATCACCCAAAAAACCCCTCAGATCAAAGTGGTTTTAAGGTAGAACATGGGAGGAGGTGCTATGTCCATATGAGAGGAAAATAAGAAGAAAGAGGGGGAATCCCCCTTAAAATCATGATGGGGTCAGAATGGAAATTCTTCCCTTAAAAGCACCCCATCGGCCAGCTGCTCCTAGGCCACCGACCGTGTAATGAATCCAAATTTTATCAAGGGAAATTCACTTCTTATAATTTTATCATATATTATAAACCACATAAAATCACTTTGAGAACACAATAAAAACTTTATAAATGAATAATTAATAAAGTAATAGGTATTTCAATAAAATAAGGAACCTATCCTAATGGAATAACAACCAAACCCTTGGGATAGTGACATGACCATTATGAATAGTAATTTAGACAATAAAATATTAACCTAATATATGTAATTATAAATAAAACATAGGCATATTAAAAATGATAATATGATATAATTATATCATAGTATAAGTAAATAAATATTTTAAAAAGTATTAATTAAGTGTTGGTATTTTTATAAAACATAATTTTTTTATAATTTTATAATTAATATAATTATTTGAAATAAAATTTATTTTCCTAATATAGATTCATAAATTAACATTTTTTATATTATGATTATAACATAATTTTATTAGACCTTAATTAATTTTTCAAAGTGGTATAAAATCATTTAAAATCTAAAAATCAATATTTTCCAAGTAAATGATGATTCGAATTAAAAATTAGATTTATCAAATTCAGAAAATTATTTTCATAAAATTGAGTTCATTTTTTAATTCTACATGTAGAAAAATGGTTAGGGTTAATTTTTTTGTATTTTTCTAAAATACTTGATTTTTTAGTGAATAGTGAAATACTATAAATTACGGCATATATACATTATAAGTTAAATACACCATTACTTGATTTATCATTTATGTAGGCACCATAATTTAAAAATATACTTAATTATTTTAATATATTCAGTGGTAAGGTTTAAACTATTCATAGTCTTGATCCAATATAATAAACTAATGAATAAAATAACGAGAAAACACCTCCCTCCTCCTCTATAAATACCACCTCTCACCACGTCTTCACCTCACACCTTACAAGATTTGATCCTTGTTCAAATTTTGCACAATACTCTTCCCAATCCCCTCCCCCATGTCTAGGAGCCTTTTTTCTCAACAAAAGACCAAAACCAATTTCCCTAAGGAGGTTCTCAAGGAGGAGAATTCAAGAGGTAAAATCCTCTTTCTTTTTCTTTTAATTTCTTTCAATTTCGTTTCTTATCTTATATTATTGTCACATAAACTTATCCAAGTGTCATGATAAATACATTATTTTTTTACTATATTTTTATTATGCTAATGAAATAATTGATCTTTAAATCTCTTCCCTTTTCTTTTTATTCTAAAAATGAAGATATAGTTTGGTGTGTCCATTTACCGCCACTGTGGATGATGCATTTTCATTTATCACTAATTCCTTCAAGTGTGGTTATAAAACCATTATTACGATTAATTAATATTTTATTATACATATTATAAGTTATTTGATGTTCTAGAACCAATATGTAAACATGATGATAAATAAAATGATATAAGATCATAATGGTCTTAAAAGCACCCAAATAAATTAAATCATTTTCATTAACATTGTATCTAATAAATCATTATCATAACCTATAA
This sequence comes from Viscum album, assembly GCA_963277665.1. Taxonomy (NCBI): domain Eukaryota; kingdom Viridiplantae; phylum Streptophyta; class Magnoliopsida; order Santalales; family Viscaceae; genus Viscum; species Viscum album. The sequence goes on from OY728120.1 coordinate 1,124,247,004, forward strand.
AAAAATTATATATAAGAACAATTTCAATTATTTATGTTCATTAATAACAGATAATTTCAATTATGGAGAATCATTCTCATTGTACATGAACTTCCATACTTATAGATAAGAAAATCGATCATGAAAACCAAGCAAACAAATGCTCCTGCATGATAAAATTGAACTCTATAACTCATCAAAAAGCCATAAATGAACTTAATTAAAATATAATAAATAAAATATACGTATAAGAGGTTTTTTGTTTTTTAATTAATGAATTTAATTTGATTATATATGATATTAAACTGAATAAAACATTCAGACATAAGTTAATGGTATTCTTGAACCCAACTCTCTTTCTTTGGAGTTTCCCCATTTCACTCTATTTTCAATATGGATATTACTTCAATGTTCCTTAAATATAATTTATTTTTCGTTCCTTTTATTTTCTAGGATATAAATGCTTCTAACCTGGTTTTTTGACAAATACACATATTTTTACAAAGTAACTCTTCCTTATAAAAACACATGTTTTACTTCTATTGAGATTGTTTCTACTTCACTCAAGATTTATAATTCTTATAACAAGTATATTATTCTCTTTTTATTTTGGTAACACCAATGTATTTCCATTAAAGTATGATTTATGAAATTATCATGAAACCAATTTCCTTTCTATGGGTTATTTTATGGAAAATATTGTTATACATTCTATGTGGGATGCATGATTATGGAAATGTTATGATGTGACGAGTGCACCCATAATTATATATCATTCTAATTTATTGGTTAATGTGATGTATCTAATTAGATAATGTGAAATATGCATGAAAATTATGATATCTTTGTTCATAATAATGATGTTATGATGATGCACATATGTTATGTGTGAACATGATGCTAGCTTTATTCACAACTATATGTGGTAGATGAAAACTAAGACCTGATGTTTCATTTTTATGAATTTCCACATTCCATGAATTTATCTAATGTATATTCTCATTTTTTTGATATTATGATGATGATTATTCTCACCCATGATATATTGTTTCATGTCGTTATCTATCCTCTTACTTGGATTTTATCTCACCCCTTTAATTGATGTAGATCCTTAGGTGATTAATTGTACTAAGGAGAATGAGAAGGACAATAAGAAGCTACATAAGAAGGAATTATATAATGTTTATGTTTTATTTTGTAAAAATCTATGTATAAACCTAATTTTCCCAAGACACTAAACCACTTGACCCTATATTTGTAACACTATTATGTTTTTTATCTTCAAAATGATGTAATAGTCATGTAAGAAAATGTAGGGTCACTATTGTTTATATCAATGCAGGAATATAGCCATAAGTGTAGTGGAAATTTCTAGGTTGAGTTGTAGGGTCCACAATAAGGAGGTTGTGATCTAAAGGGGGGGGGGTGTGGTGAATGTAACAACACATAATGATAAGGGGTTAAATGGCCAAATTATGTGACTCATGTCAATAAGGTGAAACTTTCTTTTCGAGAGCCTTCTTGATTAGAACTCCACAGTTAAGAGTTCTTGGATTGGAGTAGTGATTAGGATGAGTGACCTACTAGGAAGTTTCCCAGGGTGTGTGTGAGTGAGGAAAAATCACACCAGAAAGAACATGTGTTTTATTGTGGGGGTAATAATTAGTTAGATGACCCATTAGAGCACATGGGTGGGACTCAATAGGGGACTATGTGCCATTGAAGAAACTGGTGGTTTCTGGAGGGCTAGGACCTGAATGAAATCCCCAATGCCTTAGTAGAGGGAGTTCAAAATTTTATGGTGATGCTTACCTAGCTTTATCTGGCTATAAACAATAACCTAAATACTGCAGAACATCCTCCTTCACTTAAGAGGGAGAAACTAGCTATCAAGTATTTTATGTGACAATGACCATCGACATTTAGTGGGTCTTCCGATCCATTAGTCATAGAATAGTGGGATAACAAAATGGAGAAGATATTTTATGTAATTTGATTTTATAAGATAGATATATTGACTCTCTCTATTTATTATCTCTATAGAGAGGCTGTCCAATGGTGGGAATTGATTAAGAACACCAAGATGAAGGATGAAATTGAAGATATGGAGTGAGAAGACTTTAAGATAAAGTTTCTTAAAAAGTATTTCCCTGGAACTCTTAACAAAAATATGGAGAGATAATTTATTGAGATGAAGAAAAAGGAATGTGAATCTGTCATGGCCTATGAATAAAATTTTACAAGGATTAAAAGGTATAATTCGAGTTCTATTATCAACAATTATAGAGAAATATATAGACTCTTTAGTACTTTAAAACCACACCTTTGAAAGGATCTAGCAATTAGAGACTTTGGGAGTTATTAAGAAGTTGTTCAATATGCTGTCAAAGTGGAGATAGAGTTTGGAGAATGGTATCATGTCTATGATGAAAAGAAATGAAAGATGGAGTTTCATGCTGGGGGATATAATGAGAAAGGTGGAAAGAAATTTCAACAACTCACTTGTCCAAAATTAGGGAAGAAGAATTATGGTAAATGTATAAAAGGGATGGGGAAATTCTATAAGTTTGGGATAGAAGGCCACCAAACTCATGAATGTTGAAAATACATAAGGAAGTAGGAAAATGTGGTGGAGTAAAGGAGATAAACACCTATGGTTCAATGCTTAAATTGTAGGGAGAAAGGGAACCATGCAATCCAGTGCACTAAACCTTATGTTCTTGAGGTTAATAAGTGTAAGCAGCCACTAAATCCAAATGAGAAAGGGAAATTTTATTCCATCACTATTGCTGAGGTGGATCCTAAAAGTGATGTGGTAAAAAGTATGCTGGTTATTCCTTCAATAATAGTGAACATACTATTTGATTATGGTTCTATGAATTCTTTAATATCTTGAAAGTTTAGTACAACTATTCAAACACCACCTAAAAATATGAAGGTTGAGTTATCTATGAGAATAGAAAATGGAGAATTATTGAATCCAAAATTATATAACTCCTCCCTAGATAATGTTTGTGGACTGAACCTCCTAGAAAATCAGGTCTCACTTCCTTTGGTGGAGTTTGATGCTATTTTGGGCATGGATTGGCTATATTTTTTCAAATCGAACATCAACTGTTGGGAAAGGGTGATCACTATTCATATCCAGAAGCATCCTCCAATTCTATACAAGTTTAAGGTGGTGGATTAATCACCTTCAGAGTCATTATCTCAAGTTTGGGTATTATTTCCTTATGAGTAAGAATATCCAACTCAAATGATTGATACATACTATAAAATCAAGCTCGAAGTCATATCCATTTTAAGGGACTACAAAAACGTGTTCCTTAAAGAATTTCCTGGTCTTTATCCTAACCTATAGGTTGATTTTCAATTAAACTTATTCCTATATCTCTACATATATCAGAGACACCATATAGAATGGCCACCATTGAGTTAGAGGAACTGTAGTAGCAGTTACAAGAGAATTTGTATAAGGGTTTTATAAATATGAGTGCTTCACCTTGGGGTGCACCGGTACTCTTAATTAAGAAGAAGGATGGATTAATGGAACTCTACATTGATTATCATAATCTCAAAAAATCCAAACAAGGAAAAATTACCCCCTTCCATGGACTGGTGACTTGTTCGATCAACTATGTGGGGCCATGTATTTCTCTACATCGGATATTTGGTTGGGATATCAAAAATTAAAGGAGAGGAATGAATATAATCCTAATAATTTATTTAAAATGAGTCAAAAACACTATTATTTAATATTGGTGCCTTTAGGAATCACTAATTCTCCAACAATATTCATGAAATTAATGAAATGTGTCTTTAGAGATTACCTCAACAAAAGTGTATCAGTATTTATCAATGATATTCAAATATACTCCAAGAGAAATGAGGAATGTGAGGAGAATTTGAATACTGTGGTAAAGTCTTAGAGAAGAGATAATCTATTGAAAAGTACTTTAAATGTGAGTTCTAAATGGAGGAAGTATCATTCTTGGGAAATTTTACCAGTAACAATGGAATATCTGTGGAGCCTTCTAAGACAAAGGCAATCAAAGAGTGGCCTTGGATAACATCTGTAATGGAAATCCATAGTTTCCTTGATCTAGTTGGGTATTATCAGTGATTTTTGAAAAACTTATCATGATTTTCAAACCCAAAAATCAAGTTGAATCAGAAGGGAGATAAGTTTTTCTGGACAAGTAAATGTGAAGATTTCTTCAAATAGTTAAAAAAGAGGCTTATCACCATATCAATACTCACACTTCCAACAAGTGGGAAGATTTTTGTAGTATAAAGTTATGATTCAAAGTAGGTATTAAGATGTGTACTGATGTAAAATGATAAAGTGATAGACTATGCCTCAAGGAAGTTGAAAATTCATGAGTAAAACAATCTCATGCATGATCTGGAGTTAGCAGCTGTGATCATTATGTTGAAAATATAGCAGAATTATCTATATGGGGAGAAGTGTGAAATATATACTAATCATAAGAGCCTAAAATATATATTCAAACAGAAGGAGCTTAATATGCACCAGAGAAGATGGTTAGATCTCATCAAGGATTATGACTGCTTTGTCCACTACCATCCTGGTAAGGAAAATAAAGTGACATATGCTATAAGTATAAAGGATCTTGCAACATTATCAATGCTAAGAATTGATATGATCCAATATTCTTGGATTTTAAAAGGATAGACATTGGAATAATTAAGGAAGGAACATTACCAATCCTTTCTAAAATGATTAATCAAGCATCCCCCATGGAGAAAATAAAGGATTCTCAAATAAATTATTTGGATATTTTGAAGAAGGTCGAAGATACAAGAAATAAGAAATCCTCAGAGTTTAAAATTGATGATGAAGGAATTGCAAGATTTGGTTCAAGAATATGTGTTCCATCCAATCTAGAGATAAAGAAGGATCTTTTTAATGACACACATACCTCAACCTTCTCTATTCACCTAGAGAACACAAATATGTATCGAGATATCTGATAGAACTATTGGTGGGACAATATTAAAAAAGATGTGGATGGATATACATCATAGTGCCTAGTATGTCATAAAGTGAAGGTTGAAAGGAAAATGTCTACAGGGATGATCCATCCATTACCCATACCAACATGGAAATGGAAAAATATCACCATGAACTTTGTCACGGGACTTCTGAAGACATCCAAAGGAAACAATGCTATATGGGTTATTTTGGATCATCCTCAAACTGATGACCAATTTGAACGGACTATTCATACACTGGAAGACATGCTGAGAGCATATTCCATGGACTTGAAAAGAGGACGGGACTAACATCTGCTCCTAGTCACGTTCTCTTACAACGCCAGTTTCCAATCGACCATCGAAATGGATACATATGAATCCCTTTATGGGAAGAGATGCTGAACACCAGTGTGATGGGATGAAGTCGGTGAATGCAAGCTTCTCAGACTTGAAATGATCGAAGAAATGGTGGATAAGGTAAAAAACATTCAACTGCATATAAAGGTATCTCAAAATCAAAAGACAAGCTATGTAGACAATCATCAATGGGACTTGGAATTTAGGGCTAGAGACATGGAATTTCTCTAAATATCTCTATTGAATAGGATCATAAGATTTGGGAAGAAGGTAAATCTAAGTCTAGGTACATCAGCTCCTTCTAGATTCTCGATCGAGTCGGTGTTGTGGCCTATCAACTGGCACTTCCATCTACCATGTCTCAAGTACATGATGTATTCCATATATCCCTCTTGAGGAATTACATACAATATCCCTCACATGTACTGAATCTAGAGGCAATATATTTGGAAAATGGTCTATCTTATGAGGAGGAACCAGTGAAGATCTTGGATTGTAGAGATAAAGTTCTATGTAATAAGACTAATCACCTGGTCAAAGTACTATGGAGGAACCATAAGTATAAAGAGGCAACATGGTAACCAGAGGAAGTGATGAAGGAGAAGTACCCTCACTTGTGTTCACCATAGTATGTAAAAAAAAAATTTCGAGGGTGGAATTTCATAAGGGGGAAAAATTTAATGAACCCAAATTTTATCAACGGAAATTATCTAATTATAATTATGTAATATAGTATAAACCACATAAAATCACTTTGAGAACATAATAAAAACTCTATAATTGAATAATGAACAAAATAAGAGGTATTTTAACAAATGAATGAACCTATCATGATGGAATAGTAACCCGACCCTTGGGATAGTAACATGACCATTAGGAATAGTAATTCAAAAAATAAAATAGTGACATCATCTATGAAATTATAAATAAAATTTAGGAATCTTATAAATGATAATATTATATAATTATATCATATTATAGGTAAATAAATTTTTTAAAAATTATTAATTCAGTGATGGTATTTTTATGAAACATAAATGTTTATTTATAATATTATAATTAATATAATTATTTAAAAGAAAATTTATTTTCATAAAGTAGATTCATAAATTAAAATTTTTTTCTTATAATTATAAGATAATTTTATGAGACATTAATTAGTTTTTCAAGGTGTCATAAAATTAGTTATAATTTTAAAATCAGCATTTTCCAAGTAAATGATGGTTTTATTTAAAAATTAAATTTCTCATATTTATAAAATTATTTTCATAAAATTAATTTCATTTTTTAGTTTTTCATTTTTAAAAATGGTTATGGTTAATTTTTTGGATTTTTTCTAAAATACTAGAATTTTTGGTGAATAGTGAAATATGTTAATTTACAGTATATATACATTATAAGTTAAATAAACTATTCCTTGAGTCATCACTGATGTAAGCACCCTAATATCATACACTTCTTAATTATTTTAATTTATTTATTGATAAGGTTTAAACTATTCATAGTCTTGGTCCAAAATAATAAACTAATGAATAAAATAATGAAAAAACACCCCTATCCTCCCCTATAAATACCACCCCTCACCACCTCTTCACTTAACACCTTTCAAGTTTTGATCCTTGTAAAAATTATGAAAAATCCTCTTCTCAAGATGATCCCCCACATCCAAGATACTTTGAGAAAAAAAAACCAAAACTAATTTCCCTAAGGAGGTTCTCAAAGTGGAGATTTCAAGAGGTAAGTTTCTCTTTATTTTTCTTTTAATTTATTTCAATTTCATTTCTTTTCTTATCCTATTTTCACCGCCAATTATATAAGTGGAATTATAACTCCAATAACTTTTATATACTGTAATTTTATTATTTTAATTTAATAATTCATCTTCCAATCTCTTCCCTTTTATTTTTATTCTAAATCAGAAGATATCATCCGTGGTGTGTCGATTTACCACCACTGTGGAGGATGCATTTTCATTTTTCAATATTTACTTCATGGTTGGTTATAAAACCATTATTATGGTTAAATAGTATTTTTTTATACATATTATAAGTTATATAATGATCTGGAATCAATATATATACATGATGTTAAATAAAACTATATAAGCTCATAATTGTTGTAAAAACTGACCAAATAAATCAAATTATTTTCATTAATGTTATATCTAATAAATAATCCTAATACCATATAAAAAATGATATATAAGAACAATTAAAATTCTTTATATTCATTAATAACATATAATTTTAATTCTGGAGAATCATTCTAATTTTACATGAACTTCTATACTTATAAACAAGAAAACTAATCACGAAAACCAAGAAAACAAACGCTCTAGCACAATGAAATTGAACTTTATAACTCATCAAAAAGTCCATAAATGAAATTAATAAAAATATAATAAATAAAATCCAAGTATAAGAGGTTATATATTTGTTAATTAATAAATTTAATTTTATTATCCAGGATATTAAAGTGAATAAATCATTCATACATAAGGTAAGGGGATTCTCAAACCCGACCCTCTTTCTTTGGGTTTTCTATATTTCACTCCATTTTAATAATGGATGTTGTTTTAATGTTCCTTAAATATAATTTATTTTTCCTCCCATTTATTTTTTGGGATATACATGCTTACAACATGGTTTTATGAAAAATTCAAAGATTTTCCCAAAGAAATCTTTCTCCTAAAAAACATGTTTTACTTCTCTTGAGATTGTTTCTTCTTCACTCAATATTGATGATTATTATACCATTTATGTTACTCTATTTTTATTTTGGGAACACCAATTTTTTTCCGAGAAGGTTTTATTTATTAAATTTTCATGAAACCCATTTCCTTTCCATGGGTTATTTTATGGCAAAAATTGTTATACGTTCTATATGGAATGCATGATTATATAAATGTTATGATGTGACGAGTGTGACTACAACTATATATCACTCCAATACATTGGGTAATGTTATGTATATAATGAGATAATGTGAAATATTCATGGACATGATGCTATATTTTTTCACAATGATGATGTTTTGATGATTCACATATGTTATGAGTGAACATGATGTTGGCTTTGTTCAAAACTATGTGTGGTAGTTGACCACTAAGTCATGATGTTTCATTTTTATGTATTTCCACATTCCATGAATTTATCTAATTCTTCCTATCGTGATAATTATTTTATTATGATGATTATTCTCACCCATGTTATATCGATTCATGTCTTTATTTATCCTCTTTTTGGTCATTTAGCTCACCCATTTCATTGATGTATATCCTTAAGTGATTACTTGTACTATGGACAATGAGAAGGAAACTAAAAATCTAGAGAAGAAGAAATTAAATAATTTTTATATTTTATTTTGTAATAAGTTATATATGAACCTAATTTTCTCAAGATATTAAACTGAATAATTCTTCATTTTTAACACTATTATGTTTTTTATCTTTAAAATGGTGTAATAGTCATGTAAAGAAATGTAGGGTCATTATAGGATGGCCCGTGGTTATAACTGCTAACAGGGATGTTGTATACAGCAACCACCCCACCCTCTCTTAGGGCTCTCCTAACCCCCCATGATGCCTCCTATTCCTCATTACTCACCCAAAAACATCCTTTGAGACATTTAAATTCTTAGAATTTTATTTTGAATCTAGATTCTCAAAATAATCCATCCAATAAACTCAAAAATATAAATTTATTTTGAATTCCAATTGATCATACAAACATGGGGTATTAAAAAACATTCTTATAAAAGATAGTAGAAAAAAAGTTCTTTTTACTTGTTTCTTTTAGATTTATTTATTTGAATTTTTGTTTTTGAGCCTAAACATAGGTGTCATTAGGGAAATGTTTTCAAATTCTTATAATCTATCATGAGAAGATGTTAACTTATCATACAAAGTAATAACATAAGCATGTGTTATGACATAAAAAATACTAAAACTATGACACACATAAATACTAACACATATCATAGCATAAAATGCCCCTTTTTTCATGAAAATTATAAAGATTATTGCTTTTTAGTTTTCCACACTATGAATGAAAATCATGGAATTAGATCCTTTGAGATCAAAAAGAAAGAACAAATATAACACAAGTAAAAAACCATAACAACCATAGTTCAATAATGGTGTAATCAATAAAATAATGTAAAACCATGTAATCCACATGGATTTATTATCCACTAATGAGTTTACCTAAACCCTATCTCAAACCTCAACTATAAAAATATCATGTCACCATAAATGGAGGAATTCCCTAAATCTTAATATGTATATGATACAAGATTATCCTATATCATAAGGTATGATATATGGGTGTTGTATGTGACAATGTCAAAAGGCTTATTCCATGAAATGGAATATCATTTATTACAATATAGTGATATCATAGTGCACTAAATTGGAATATCATTGGCTATGATATAATGATATCACGACCACTACCCTTTTCTTGGCATTCAAACGTTTATAAGACAATGGTCGAACCTATTCCTTATCTGCTATCATTTGTAGAAATATTTCAAAGGAATAAACACAAGTTATGTTTTGTGAATTCACATGACGAATGCATGAAATATTGAGATATTAAATCATATTAATGAGTTAATGTATGGAAAACTTAGGAGAATCTCCAATGGATATATAAAGTGGTGATCACCATGTGATTGTGATTAATCTAGCATAAAAATTCTCCTGTGATTCTCCCTGAAGGTTTATTTCTTCTCCCACCTTAGCATCCACGAGAAACTATTATATCATGTCTTGGAGGAGGGACTAGCACATGTGATTGGTGTTTTGGTATGACCTATGGATACACCTTGGAGGGAAGAGTTAGAAGGATTGTCCTTATGATCTTCAATAATCATTTATTAAATATAGCAATAAAAGCTTCCAAAGGTGTTTAGTACATACATATTCTTAATTTATAGTTCACTCAGTTTAATTTTTAAATCATTGTGTTATTATAATGACCCAAAAATATAAATTAAGAACATTGTATTTGACAGTGTGTATGGCACTCATCACCAAACCATGATATATTATTAGAATATTATTATTTAATATAATATGATGTTACCTAGCCATTATGTTAGCTATTATGAATATTATTAACTAAATTATGAAAATTTATGTTTTATATAAATATAAAATTAATTGTTTGGTTTCTAATTAATTACAAATGAAAATAAGAACCAATTGGATATTAAAATAAATATTATTATATTTATGCTTCCAAAGAAGTTTTATCTTAATAAATATAATTAATAATAATTATTTAATGATTTTAATGAAATATATATTTTATATATTCAATCAAATATTTTTTATATTTATCCATAAGGTTTGATATTCATAAGATAAGAACAAACCCTATTCCATACATAAAAACCTATATTTTTATAAAGGTAATTTTACCACCTTTTAATGGAGAACCTATTTTAAACCTGATTTTTGACACTTTAATTGATTTAATATGTCAAAATAAACTCCATATTTTAAATAGAAACACAATAATTAGGTTATGATGAATCTTTTATATTTTTATAAAACATTTCATTTTTTATTGAATAGTTAAAAATACTGAATTTTAGTTTAAAAATGTTTTTTCATCTAATTAATTTATAAGGTTAAATTAAAATGTTAACTATTTTTAAAGTATAATTAGACAAAATTTTTATATATTAATAAAAATCATGTCATTGGAATCAATTTCACTTTGAAATTGATTATAAAAACCTAGCAAACATTCAGACGTTTTTTACTTTAAAAACCCGCATTATCATCCCGTCTATGTTATTAAATTTAAATTAATTTATGAAACTTATATGAATAGAATTTAGAAAAATATATTCCATATTTGTAATCAGAATAATTTATAATTTCTAATAATACCAACTTTGTTTTTGACCAAAAATATTAATGAAAGGGATTAAAATTAATTATAGTTATTAAGGCAAAATTAAGCTTAATAAAGGACTAAACCTTTAACTTAGGGGCCCAAATGATCTATCCAATTGTCAAAAAACCATTGGATGGACATATATCGGCCATAAAACTTCCATTATTTTGTTTGGTTGGTTTGTTATTATTTTTTTTAGGTAATAACATGTGTACAACTAACTTATTTCCAAACATTCCAAGTGAGTCATTTTCTTTCCCTAAAAAAGGCCACCACCTCTCCCCATTCCTCACACATCTCAAACCAATTATATTTAGAAAAGATATGACCATATAGATTATCAAATTCCCTATCCTAAAACATGAAGCTTTCATTTGTATAGAACGCCTTCCAAGTAAGCCTTTTGGTACAGACCAAAAGTAGTTACCTGATTAAGAGGTAACGTCTTCTCTCAAGATTTTTAATTTTATTTGCAATCTTCAACATCTCATATATTCTTATTATATTATTTTATAAGAAAACCAGTATCCTAAATATACTAGGATGTTTTTAGTCTAATTTTATACCTAAAATTAAACACACTTCCATATAATGAGTAACGAACATACTATTTCTGTGTACGAAGAACCACTGCCTCACGAAACAATGATTGTTTAATTTTACTTTACCACCTATCATGGTGGCCATTATGATGTAAAATATTTTTATATATTTTATATATGATATTTATTATTTATTTAATCTTGTTTAATAATTTTACAATGCATAACTTTAATACTTTCCATTTTTTTAATACGATAACATCATTTGAGGAAGTATGGACCAACGCCCCCTCAAAGCGATGTGATTCGTTCACACGAAACATGGAATGTATAAATGATGATTATAATTAAAAATATAATACATAAAAAAAATATATATGAAATTAATTACATAATTAATTTTTTGTAAATATATATACATATATAATTTTCTTTATTCCCCTTTCACACACTTAAAAACTGATAACGTTATTCATGGATGTGTGGACTACATCCTCCTCGACACAATGCGATTCCTTTTTGATGACAAAAATTATATATATAAGTATATATGATTAAAAAAAATGTTATTTTTGGTATAATTATCATTATATACATATATGGTGTTACTTACCATCTTTCCATTGTGACCATTGAAAAATAAGAACGTTACTCATGCGTACATACGACCTACCCTCTCCCTGATTGTAATGCTGATTCATTTTTCATATCCATACGTAATGATTGATTTTAAAATTATAATTAATATACAAATATGATAATTATTTCATTATTATTTTTATTTAGATGTTATATAATGAACCCTTTAACCATTGTTGACCTACCAAATTAATTTTTGACACATAAATCGAATTTGGAAAGAACACCTAATGTAAACATAATTGTTTAAGTAGTTGTATACAACATCATAAAAAGTGAAATAAAATTAATTATAAACATGAAAAAGGTTATAAATCAATTATAAAATTAAGATAATTTTATTATATAAGAATTATAGTGACCCTATCCTTTTTCATACAACATTTCATGATTTTAAGCCTAATTATACATCAGAGTACAAGCAAAGAATCGTTAAGTCTAGTATCTTGGAAGACTAGGTACATATAACATAAAACATGGGGATAAAAAAACACTTCTTTATTTAATCTCCATAAAGAGATTGGGTACCCTGGAAAACACATGAATAAAGGGGTGATCTGAAAAGCCCAGTAAGGGAAGGAACATAAGGATACATCTTAAGCACATGAGTTAGGAGGCATGACATAAAGATATCCAAAGCATGGAACATATGAAATCATTTCGTATAAGCATAGGTTCATATAAACATGGAATCATATAAATGTGGTAGAATCATAAAACATTTCTTTAGTATTGGTCAAGGCTAACTGCCAATCCCGTTTCCCATTTTAGTATGGGTCAAGGCTAACTGCCAATCCCGTTTCACATCGCATATCATGATACTTAACCTTACCCAATGCATTGGAGTGCTATCTGGTCACAACCATCTCAAAATTTTCATGAATATTATTTCCACATAAATATTCTTGCCACATATATATTATTTCCACATAAATAATCATACATAATCAATCGTTCATAAACATAAGGATACCCATGGAGAGAATTGAGTACCACAATCATGACATAAAGAATAACCAATGAGTGTATCATAAAAGTGTCCATGAAGGAAAGGGATTATAACATACATGGAAATTAATAAGGTAATATATTAATATAAAATGGTAGGTTTTGACAAATATAAGTGACAACATATAATAAATGTATTTGAGAAACATTAGCATTAAAATATTTTTGTGTGGTTTTAAGGAAAATACTACAGAGATTTTAAAATAGTAATGAGGAAATTATTTTATATAAAACCTGAATTGAACCAATAAGGTTTTCATAATAAAAATACTGATTTTATAAAGACAATGGTGTATTAAAACAGGGGATAGAGTGCACTTGAAATTGGGTAAAAATTCAGGTAGTTCCTTTAAAACGAGTGTGCTTATTGGGATGTATCGACGAGGGATTCACTTAAAAGAATGTATATCCCTGAAATATAATGAGAGATGGATATTGGAACATGATTTTAGAGCATATAAATAGAATGTATAAGTTATACATAAAAATAAAAGACAACTTCATTTTGGTAGAAAGAAAGATAGAGCAACCCGAAGGAATAAAGGAAGTTCGGGTAGAATCTGTTACGGTTTATTGGCATGGTATTAGGTTTAAATAAGAGGGATTGATGAGAGAGATAAGGGGTTTATAATCACTTATAAAACATTAGGTCAGTATGGGAGAGTTGGGAAAACATACCCCATCACTTGGTATTACCCAAAAAAGGCATAGCATAGAGAACAATCTTGATTAAGAGTGAAAAAGAGAGGATCCCTTACCTTAAATCCATTGGTGTTCTCCACTCATTATTAAACACCTGAATAAACAAATTGGACTTATTAATTAATAATTCCAGAACCTCTTATATATTTAATAGATTTATTATAACCCTTTTTAGTTCATTCAAGTCCTTCTTGATTAGTTATAAGGTTCAATTTCATTGTTCGGGCTCATTTGATTACTTGGTTTTAAAAGAACAGTTCACTTATATTCAAGTTTTGATAAACATGAAAGATGGAAGTGGTTGTCCAGAAATTAATTTATATGATATTAGTGAAAATCTAGGAGATTACATGGTTTTAAATTCAATTTGGTAACTTATATTGAAGTTTAATTATTATTTAAAACCACAGTGACAACCGTTTTTGTTAATTGGTGGGTTTGATTACATAGAACATGTTTTGATTTATAAATTAATACCATTTGTACAAAAATATTAGAGAATAAAAATAGGATATATTACATATATATAATCTGGTTCAACCATAACACAAATGGTTTCATGACCAGAATTAAAGATTATAATAGAAATTGATAAATCTTTGTCCTTGAATGTGCTAAATTAGCACATCTCAAACGGTGCTTTCATTTCTTTCAAATAAAAGGTGGGGAAAGGAGAGAAGATAATGAAATATCCTATTAGTATAAAAAAATTCCAGTTCAGATATGTTACTGGATTTATCATACTATTTGGGTGAAGGGAGGTGAAGAAATAAACAAAAAGAAAATAACTGAAAAGAAATGAAGGAATTTGAAAGATGAATTTACCTCTTGAGACTTCCCCCTTTGAGAATCTCTTAAGGGGAGAGGTTTTGGTATTTTGAAGAGTCTGGGAGATTTTTGACATGACGGAGGAACTTGGGGAGAGATTTGGGAAGAATATTGGTAAGGAAAAAGGTTTGAGAGGAGTGAAGAGAAGAGAGAGTGAAGGGGGGTTTTTATGGTGGAGGAGGGAGGGGATTTCTCAATATAAAATTCATTAATTTATTATTTCCCCACAAGACAAGTAATAGTGAGTCTTACTTGACCAATAATAGTAATTTTATCATGTGTTACTAAACCAATTGGTCTTACATCAGCAGAACATCATCAATGACTCAATAAATCCATTATTTAGCATTTATTGTAAATTATCGTATTTTTACTATTCATAAAAAATTCAAGTATTTCAGAAAAATCCCAAAAATTTACTATAACCATTTTTCAACGTGTATAATCCAAAAATGAATTCCATTTTTCAAAAATAATTTTCTAAATATGATTTTTTTTATATTTAATTAATATAATAATTTATTATCAAAAACTAGTTTTAAAACATTCATTTACTTATTCTAAAGTATATGTATATCATAATTTCAACTTGAATATTATTTATATATTATCATAGGTAAGGTTAATATTCATTATGTTATATCAATATTCATAAGGGTATGTTACTATCCATAAGGGTAGGTTACTATTCATCAAAAATTATGTTTTTCTTATCGAACTCCAAATAACTTACTGATCATAACTGTGTTTGTCAGATTTTTGAAATTCCAAACACAGAGGTGACAAAATTATATTTAAAGGTCACTTAGAACTTATTAGTTCATTATATTTATAATTGAGTAATTTCCATTTATAAAACATTAGGTCGTTACAGGAATTTAAAGGATGTTCGCCCGAATGGAAACTAAGGTAAGAGATTCTCATCTCACTTTTTACATCTCTGAGATAAATGTCATATTCACCACTTACTTATTTTGTGTTGTGTATCTATTGCCTAATTTTTTATATTATATAATTAATCCTTTTATATTCATGGTATATTAAACTTTAATTTAATATTATTACTTCATGAGGTTTTTGATTTAAAATGTTTCATAGTGGTATGAGACATTTTGTAATGTTTAAGGATTATTTTCTTCAACAAAAACTTTAATGATCTTTAAATAATATTTACATTAGAGGAAATTATATGAAAATTGTTCAATAAAACCTTTCATTTTATTATCCTCTGGTTATTCATGATCTTTTTCAAGTATTAGTACCATTTTTCCACTCTTCGGTACTCAACATGTTTTAGAATTTTTTTCCAGAAAACCCAACTTTATTTCTCTCTTATCCGGATAACCTGTTTTCCTCTAAAAACCATGTCTTAATAAGATATTTTTCAATAAAAAATATTTTTTAAAGACATTTTTACCCTTTTTTCCTTTTACCAATGTTTTAAAAGGAATCTTCTTTTCAATTTATGAATAAGTAATTTTTCTAACATTTAACCGTGCAAAATGAATGTTCTTTTTACCTCATACGAATTGTATGGGTTTACCTACCATAATTTATTTAAAGCTTCCTTTGCATGCATAAAAGATTAATTTTTAAATAAAATGTTTTCTAAAGTTATTTTCAAATAAAAGGGTTTTAAAAAGTTTTTACAAAACTAAAGGATATTTTCCTCAAGAATAATTTTAAAATAAATTCTATTCACCCCCACCAACAACCCTTTATTTTTACTCCACTTAGGATTATTGAATTGATAACATCCTTATTATTCCTCTGGATTGTTTATTATTTATTTGGATAAAGATAATATTCAAATTCATTTCCTTGAATCATTTATTATTCCCCTTGAAATTTTAAATATCCTATGATCATTGAACATCGAATTTCCCCTAATTATCCATTTCATTTATCATAGATATTACTATTTCCTAAACCATATACCATTTTATATATGGTGTCTACTTTTAAAATTATTTGATCATTTGGGGAAATATTGATAATTTTGTATTCTTTATGAAATACAGATATATGATAAGGCATATTATTTATTTTAGTTATTCAATATGTGGAATGTTTTGAACTTACAATGATGGGTGGAGCCTGAACTTTATATAGATCCTTGATACATCGATAGGTTCAAATGAGAAAAAAAAGTTATGCAAATGGGTTTCAACCCTTAATTTTAACCATCTTATAAAAAGTATTGATGGTATATGTTTTCATGTTCCTTAGACATGAAATCCAATAATAAATAATTACCCTAATTTAGTTTCAGTTATTATTCATCCATGAGATTTTGATTCGACAAATATATGGATATATTTCGTTTTTAGTTCATTGATTAAATGGCATGTGTTTTATTTTATTACCTTTCCATATTAATTTTACCTTATCTAGTTATTTGAATGGAATGTATTTCTAGTTATTACCTTTTTATATTGTTTATTCACTTTTTAGTTTTTTGATTACGTCATATGTGTGCTCAATTATTTACCATTCCATAATTTTTACTCTCATTGATTCATCATTACTTCTACTATATTTTTCCATTACTAAGAATTTCAGCTCACCCTTATTATGTTTCTTTCCCCATGAATACAAGATGTGTACTACAAAAGATATGTAAGGATTTACTAGATGTATTAGAGTGATTGTCAAATTTATTTATTTAGAAAGAAGAAAAAACATTGTAATTAGTGTATTCATTTGTAATATAAGAATCATTTATTTATATGGTTTACTAAGACTACTAAACTTATTGTTCCTTTGGGACTTGATTCCTTGTAATCATGCCAATGTAATTAGTAGTAGACACTGGATCCGGGCCTTCTGGGGTCCGGTCTCGACAGTTGGTAACATAGAAAGTTTAGTAGAAACCTTGGGAACTAGATTTATAAAAACATAGATTATATAACATAAAACTAAGGTATAATTTGAGGAAAATTATAGAATAACATCCTATAATTTTGGAAAAGTTTAGATTATATGGTTCTTCCTTAGAATATATCCCTTTATGGATACAATAAGTGGAAGTTGTTCTAGCATAGATGTACCTA
The DNA here is from genome assembly GCA_963277665.1 of Viscum album. Lineage (NCBI taxonomy): Eukaryota > Viridiplantae > Streptophyta > Magnoliopsida > Santalales > Viscaceae > Viscum > Viscum album. The sequence continues at coordinate 1,124,265,019 of OY728120.1, forward strand.
GGAGTAATTACTCTAAAAAGTTGTTCTAAGACCGACTTGGGGTAACCTAGTACACGAATAAATGCCACACTACACACATGATTTGAAACTATTGGGGGATATTCTTAGGATAATTCTAATTTTCTTTACAGACCATTTTGAAGGATTTGGATATATAATAAGTAACCTTGGTTAAAAAAAAGGTGTTTTAGATTGAAGATAAGGTGTCATGATTTAGAAATCCTATAAATGATATTTTGGGTAAACTCTACACTAAGGAAGGATCTATGTAGAAATAAGTGGTTGAATTATTTATATATTAGGGTTATATTGAAAACATTAGTTAAAAGGATATTTAGTGATAAACCTAGTTTCAAGGATTCCCATCATGTTTATTTTGGAAATTATATTAATTTGTTTTTAGAAAAAGAAAACCTATAAGTCAGATAAGAACCAATCAAATCCAATAAGGCTGCAGGTCTTGAATGCATGACCAAATAATGATAAGGGTTTCACACCTACCACTAACCTACGCAATTTCCTAGTTAATTTTTCATTTTTTTAGTTAAATAATTTGACAAATAAATGTTAAAAATGAACTAGTATTATCAATTTTGAGGATTATAGATTAATATATTCACCATATTAGTTTTGGAATATAGTTAGTGACAAATAGTTAGAATTTTCAATCTTTTATTGGCCTTACAATTCTTTAAAAGTTTATATTATTTCTTTAGGCCTAAAAAATTCATTATTGGAAATTATTTTTTGGTAAAAAGGGAATGAATTAGAATTTGATTGAAGCATAACCAAAATTTAGGATTGTTCACATGAAATTGAAACCTATCTAGTATGAATATTTCCTTATATTCAAGGCTAGTAAAAGAATTACCCAACATTAGGAAAATGACTTAGAAATAAAATGTTATGAAAATACCTTAATTTATTTTGAACTGATGGTCTTCTAAATCATAAAATATTTATGGCTTTGAGGCCCTCAACTTTCTATTTATCATTCACTTGTTTGTTAATGACAAACTCATTCACTCCCTATAAATATTTACTCCTTTCATACAAGTACGTATCTATACTTCCCAATGAGATTCCCCTATTAGTTACTTAGTTACATCGTATTCCATGATACCATTTTTAATTTCCATTCTCTCTTTTATAGAGGTTGACTTGTGAAACCTTCTCACGATGTGGGATTTTAAACATTGGAAGTATCAAACATTCCATGGCCATGATCGAGTTTAAATTGTGTAGATGAAAATTAAATAAGGTGGGGAGAATTTGAAGCCCTAAAAATATATAAAAATAACTTCTTATTCTATATCATGTATGACACTTATCTATGATTGCGTAAGGTAATATAATATCCCAATAATCGACTATATTTTTTCTATTTTAATTAAATTCAGTACATGATATAGCTGGTAATGCACGCAACCCTGAGTAAGCTTACGTTACAAAAAATAGTGACCTTGCTCGATATATTGTGTTAAAATCCAGAAGGAACTTCCTCAATAGATTATGTTATACAAAAGATCGAGCTTCCTCAATATCTTGCGTTATACTCAAGACTGAGTTTCACCAAACAATGGTATATTATTAAAATATTATTATTTAATATAATATGATATAAACCAACTGTTAAGTTAGAAGCTATGAATAGTATTAACTAAATTATGACAATTTATGGATTATATAAATATAAAATTATTTATTTGTTTTCTAATTAATTATAAATGAAAATAAGAACCAATTGGATATTAAAAAATATATTATTATATTTATACTTTCAAAGTAGTTTTTTCTTAATAAAAACAATTATTTACAATTATTTTATGATTTTAATGAAATATATATGTTATATATTAAATAAAATGTTTTTTATATTTATCCACTATGTTTGATATGTATAAAATAAGAACAAACCCTATTTCACATATAAAAACCTATATTTTTATAAAGGCAATTTACCACCTTCTTATGGGGAACCCATTTTAAAAATGAATTTTGATACTTTAATTGATTTAAATTGAAAAAATAAATTTCATCTTTTAAATATAAACATAATAATTAGGTTAGGGTTAATTTTTTATATTTTTATGAAACATTTCATTTTTTAATGAATATTTAAAAATACTGAATTTCAGTTAAAAACCGATTTTTTTTCTAATTTTTTTGTAAGGTTAAATTATACTTTTATTTTTTTATAAATTATAATTATATAATAATTTAATCTATTAAAACAAAATTTTTCATTTTAATCAATTTAACTTTGAAATTGATTATAAAAACATAGCAGACTTTCAGATGTTTTTACTTAAAAACCCACATCGTCGTCCCGTCTGCAAGATTAAATTTAAATTAATTTCTTCCACTTATATGATTGGAATTTTGAAAAATGTATTCCATATTTTTAATCATAATAATTTATAATTTTTAATAAGACTAATTTTTTTTGACCAAAAATATTAGTGACTGTGAGTAAAATAATTGCAGTTATTAATGCAAAATTAAGCTTAATAAACCACTAAACCTTTAACTTAGGAGCCAAAATGACCTATAAACTTGTCCAAAACCAATTTTACAGAAATATATTGGAAATAAAACTTCCATTATTTAGTTTTGTTGGGTTTTTATGACTTTTTTAATTTAATTACATTTGTACACCAAACATGTTTCCAAAAAATCCAAGTGAGTCCTTTTCCTTCCCTATAAAAGGAGACTACCTCTCCCCATTCTTCACACATATCAAAATACATAGGTTTAAAAATTATATGCCCATATAGATTAATAAAATACATTCTCTAGACCTTGAATCCTCCCTTTGGAAATAATTCTTTCCAAGGAAGCCTTTTGGTACAAACCAAAAGTAGTTACCTGATTAAGCGGTAACATCTTCTCTCAAGATTTTAAATTTTATTTCCATTATAAAACAACTAATATCTACTTATTATATTATTTTATAAAAACAATAGTATCCTAAATATACTAATATTTCGGTATTATAAGGTTTATACCTACACTTACACACACTTCCATCTAATAGGTAAGGAATATACTGTTTATGTGTACGACGGACAATTGCCTCACGAAACGATGACTATTAATTTTTCCTTTTCCACATATCACGGTGGAAATTATGAATGAAAATAAATTTATATATTTTATATATGATATTTATTATTCATTTAAGCTTCTGTAATTATTTTACAACACATACCTTTAATAATTTCAATTTTTTGTTAATACGATAACATCGTTTGCAGAAGTGTAGACTAATACCCCTCAAAGCGATGCGATTCATTGAATTGATAAATGGAATGTATAAAAGATGATTATAATTAAACATATGAGACATAAACAACATATATATGATATTAGTTAAATATTTTCCTTTATATATATATCATTTTCTTTATTACCCTTTAACACACTTAAAAAGTTATAATGTTATTCGTGGAGATGTGGACTACTCCCTCCTCAACATGATGTGATTCCTTTTTCATATCAAGAATTATATATATAATTATATATTATTAAATAATATGTTATTCATGATATAATATTATTTTTGGAAATATATGGTGTTACTTACATTCTTCCCTTAATGATCATTGAATAATGAGAATGTTACTTATGCATAGGTATGACCAACAATCTCCATGATTGTAACATTGATTAATTTTTTAAAAATGTATGTAATAATTGAATTTAAAATTATAATTAATGTAAAAATATTATAATTATGTCATGATTATTATTATTTAGATGTCATATAATGACCCATTTGACCATAGTTGACCTACTAATGTCATTTTTGACACATAAACCAAATTTGGTCAAAACACCCATTGTAAACATAACTGTTTAAGTAGTTTTATACAACATAGTAAAAAGTGAAATAAAAGTAATTATAAACTTTATAAATTTCATCAAGAAAGTTTAAAACTAAAATAAGTTTATTATAAATGAATCTAAAGGACGTTCACCCCAAAGGAAACTCAAGGTAGGGGATTCTCATCTCACTTTTTACATCTCTGAGATAAATTTCATATTTACTACTTACTTATTTTATATATTGTATCTTCTAAACATTTTTGTTATATTATATCATTAATAATTTTATCTTCATGGTATCTTAAAATTTAATTTAATATTATTCCTTCATGTGTTTTATGATTTAAAATGTTTCAAAGTGCTATGAGACACTTTTGAATGTTTAAATATTATTGTCCTCAATAATAAATTTAATGATATTTCAATGGTATTTCCATTCGAAGAAATTATATGAACATTGTTAAATGTAACCTTTCATTTATTTCTCCTCCAGTTATTCATTACCTTTTTCAAATATGAGTACTATTTTCCCACTCTTTATCACTCAACATGTTTTATAATTTTTTTATAAAACCTTACATTATTCCTCTCTTAGTCGGAGAACCTATTTTCTTCTAAAAACCATGTTTTATTAAGAAATTTTCAAAAAAAAAAAATTTAAAATTATTTTGTAAATAAAATTTTACCCTTATTTGTATTTTAATAATTTTTTCAAAAAATATTCTTGTTAATTTATGAAAAAGGAATTTTTCTAACCTTTAACTGTTAAAAAGGAATATTCTTTTTACCGTGTATGGATTGTATGGATTTACCCACCATAATTTATTTGAAGATTACTTTGAATATATAGAAGGTTACTTTTTAAAGAAAATGTTTCAAAAGTAATTTTCATAGAAAAGGTTTTTCAAAAGGTTTTACAAAACTAAATGATATTTTACTCAAGAATTATTTTAAAAGAAATTCTATTCATCAATAATAGAAACCCTTTATTTTTACTCAACTTGGGATTTTTGTATTAATAACAGCCATATTATTCCTCTGGATGGTTTATTATTGATTTGGACAAGGATAATATTCAAATTATCTTCCTTGAATCATTTTTTATTCCCATTGAAATATTCAATCTCCTATGATCATTAAACATTGAATTTATAATAATTATCCATTTGATTTATCATAGACATTTTTATTGCCTAAACCATATACCATTTTACATACGATGTCTACTTTGAAAATTATTTGATTTTTTGGGGAAATATTGATAATTACATATTATTATTCAATATGTATATTTGATAAGGCACATTATTTATTTTTATTATTCAATATGAGAAATGTTTCGGACTGAAAATGATGGGTGGAGCCTAGAATTTTTATAGTTCCTTGATGAATTGAAAGGTTCTCATGAGAAAAATAAGTTGCACAAATGGGTTTCTACCATTTATTTTAACTATCTTGTGAAAGGTCTTGATAGTATAGGTTTTCATGTGCCTTAGACATGACATCCCATAAGAAATAATTACCCTCATTTAGTTTCAGTTATTATTCATCCATTATATTTTGCATTTATATATCTATGAATACATTTAATTTTTATTTCATTGATTAAATGGTATGTGTTTTAGTTTTTTACCTTGACATATTTATTTTTCCTTATCTAGTTATTTCAATGGAATGTGTTTCCATTTATTACCTTTCCATACTATTTATACAATTTATTCTTAGTTTTTTGATTACATGGTATGTGTTTTTAGTTATTTACCATGCCATAATTTTTACTCTCATTAATTCATTATTTTTTCTACTATATTTTTCCCTTACTGAGTATTTGATCTCACCCTTATTATGTTTCTTTCCCTCAGAATCCAAGAAGTGTTTTATGAAAGATATGTTGTGATTTACTAGATGGATTAGAGTTATCATTGAATTTATTTATTTAGAATTAATAAAAAGGAATATGTTTTAATTAGTGTATTCATTTGTAATACAAGAATAGTTTTTTTGTATCTAGTTTCACAAGAAAACTAAACTGACTAGTCCTTCACTAATCGATTCCTTGTAATCATACCAATGTAATTAGTATTAGACAAGGGCTCTAGGCCTTATGGGGATGGGTCATTACAGTTGGTTGTAGAGGAAGTTTAGTACCAAACTTGGGAACTAGATTTAGGAAAACATGGATTAAATAACATAACCCTAAGGTAGAATTTGAGGATAAGTATAAAAGATCATCGTTGAATTTTAGTAAGGTAGAAATTATGCGTGTATTTCTTGAAATACATCCCAGTATGGATATTATAAGTGGACATGGTTATGAAACATAGGTACCTAAGCATAATTACTCTGACAAGGTATTCCAAGTTTTACTTGGGGTAACCTAGTACACAACAAAGGGCTTTACTGTGCACCTAGTTTGAAACTCCTAGGGGATATGCTTAGGATAATTAAAATTTTATTTATAGACCATTATGAATGATTTAGATATATAATAAGTAAACTTGGTTAAACAAAAGGTTTTTTAGATTGAAGATAAGGTGAGATGATATAGAAATCCTATAAATGATATTATGGATAAACTCTAGACTAAGGAAGGATCTATGTGGAAATAAGCGGATTAAGTATTTATGTATTTGGGTTGTATTGAAAATGTTAGTTAAAAGTATATTTAGTGATTAACCTAATTTCTAGGATTTCCATCATAGTTATTTTGGAAATTATATTAATTTGGTTTTAGAAATGGACAAATTGTTAGCGGGGTGACAACTAATGAAATATGGGAAGGTTGTGGGTCTTGTACCCATGACACAAAGACAATAAGGGTTTCCTGCCAACCACTAACCTACAAATTGCCCTAGTTAATTTTACATTTTTTAGATAAACATTGTGATGAATAAATGTTAAAGATGAACTAGTAGTATCACCTTTGAGGATTATAGATTAATATATTAGCCATATTAGTTTTTGAATATAGTTAGAGACAAATAGTTAGACTTGTCAGTCTTTTATTGGACTTAAGATCATTTAAAAGTTTATACTAGTGCTTTAGGCATAAAGAAATTCATTATTGGTAATTAATTTCTAGTAGTAAATGGATGAATTTGAATTTTATTGAAGCACATAAAAAAATTTAGGATTATTCACATGAAATGGAAACCTATCTGGTATGAATATTTTGTTATATTCAAGGCTAGTAAAATAATTACCCAACATTAGGAAAATGAATTATAAATATAATGTTGTACTAATACCTTAATTTCTATTAAACCAACTTTCTTCTAAATTATCAAGGATTTATGGGTTTTAGGCACTCAACTTTCTATTGATCATTCACATGTTTTTGATTAATTACCTCATTCACTACCTATAAATATTTACGCTTTTCCTCGAAGTATGTATCTCTACTTTCCACAGATGTTCTCAAACTTAGAGATCTAGTTACATGGTTTTCCATGTGACCTTTTTAATTTATATTATCTCTTTCATATAGGATGACTTATGAACCCTTCTCATGATGTGGGATTTCAAACATTGGAAGTATCATACAATCTATCACCATTATCAAGTTTAAATTGAGAGGACACAATCTAAATAAGGTGGGAAGAATGTGATGGTCCAAAAATATAAAGTTATAACTTTGTATTCAATAGCATGTATGACACTCATCACTAAGCATTCAAGGGAATATAATATCCTGAGAATCTACTATATATTTACTATTTTTAATAAATTCAATACATGATATAGCTTATAATGCACGCAACACAAAGTTATCTTGCATTACACACAAGAGATAAATTCTTCAATATCTTGTGTTACACATAAGAGAGAACTTCCTGGATAGATTATGTTACACACAAGAGAAACCTTCCTAGATAGCTTGCGTTATATGCAAGACTGAGTTTCACCAAATAATGATATATTATTAAAATATTACTATTTAATATAATATGATGCAACCTAGTCGTTATGTTATAAATTATGAATAGTATTAACTAAATTATGAAAATTTAAGGGTTATATAAATATAAAATTAATTATTTTGTTTCCAATTAATTACAAATGAAAATAATAACCAATTGGATATTAAAAGAAATATTATTATATTTATTCTTCAAAAGGAGTTTTGTCTTAATAAACATAATTAATAACAATTAATTAATGATTTTAATGAAATATATATGTTATATATTCAATCAAATATTTTTGATATTTATCCATTAGGTATGATATTTATAAGATAATAACAAAACCTATTTCATACTTAAAACTTATATTTTTATAAAGGTAATTTTACCGCCTTTTAAGGACGAACCAATTTTAATCCTAAATTTTTACACTTTAATTGATTTAATATGTAAAAAAAACTTAATATTTTTAATATAAACATAATAATTAGGTTGGGGTTAATTTTTGATATTTTTCTGAAACATTTCATTTTTAATGAATAATTAAAAATACTAAATTTGAGTTCAAAACTAATTTTTTATCTAATTAATTTATAAGGTTAAATTATAATTTTAATTGTTTTCAAAATGTAATTATATAATATTTTTATCTATTAATACAAATTATGTCATTTTAATCAATTTTACTATGAAATTTATTATAAAATATAGAAAACTTTGAGACGTTTTCACTTTAAAAACCCGCATTGTCGTCCTGTCTGCAGGATTAAATTTAAATTAATTTCTACCACTTATTTGATTGGAATTTATAAAAATTGATTCCATATTTTTACTCATCATAATTTATAAATTTTAATAATACCAAATTTGTTTTTGAACAAAAATATTAGTGAAAGTGATTAAAATAATTATAGTTATTAAGGAAAAATTAAGCTTAATAAAGGACTAAAAATTTAACTTAGCGGCCCAAATGACCTATAAAATTGTCCAAAACCCATTTTATGGACATATTTAGGCCATAAAACTTCAATTATTCAGTTTTTTTGGTTTTTTATGACTTGTTTTAGGTAAGAACATGTGTACACCTAGCTTGTTTCCAAAAATTCCAAGTGAGTCCTTTTCCTTCCCTATAAAGGCCACCACCTCTCACCATTCCTCACACATCTAAAAACACTTAGGTTTAGAAAATATCTGGACATATAGATTCTTAAAACCCCTTACCTATACCTTTAATCCTCCCTTTTTATAGAATGATTTCCAAGGAATCCTTTTGGTCCAAACCAAAAGTAGTTACCCGATTAAGAGGTAACATCTTCTCTCAAGATTTTAAATTTTATTTCCATTCTACAAACCGTTATATATACTTATTATATTCTTATATAAGAACACCAGTATACTAAATATACTAATATTTTGGTATTATAAGGTTTATACCTACACTTATGCACACCTCCATCTAATAGGTTAGTTATATATTGTTTATGTGCACGACGAACTACTGCCTCACAAAACGATGATTGATCATTTTTTCTTTTTCACCTATCATGGAGGAAATTATGATGGAAACTATGTTTTATATGTTATATATTATATACATTATGTATTTAATCTTATTTAATTATTTTACAACACATACCTTTAATACTTTCCATTTTTTGTTAATATGATAACATCGTTTGAGGAAGTGTAGACATCCGCCCCTCAAATCGATGTGATTAATTCACATGATAAAAGGAACGTCTTAAAGATGATTATAATTAAAAATATGAGACATAATTAAATTTCTGTATATATATATATAATTTTCCTTATTACCCTTTAACACACTTAAAAAGTGATAATATTATTCATGGATGTGTGGAATACCGCCTCCTCAACATTATGTGATTCCTTTTTGATAACAAGAATTATATATATAAGTATATATGATTAAATATTATTTTATTTATGATATAATTATAATTCTGGAAATATATGGTTTTCTCTATATTTTTTCCACAACGATCATTGAAAAATAAGAATGCTACTCATGCGTACGTACGACCTACCGTCTCCATGATTGTACCGTTGATTCATTTTTCATAACCTTATGTAATTATTGATTTTAAAAGTTTAATTAATGTAAAAATATTATAATTATGTCATTATTATTATTATTTATATGTTATATAATGACCCATTTGACCATAGTTGACCTAAAAAATTCGTTTTTGACACATAAACCGAATTTGGTCAAAACAACCGATGTAAACATAACTGTTTAACTATTTTTATACAACATAGTAAAAAGTGAAATAAAAATAATTATAAACATTAAAAAATTTATCAAGAAAGTTTAAAATTAACATAAGATTATTATTCATAAAGTTAAAGGATGTTAACCTAAAAGGAAACTCAAGGTAAGGGATTTCCATCTCACTATTTACATCTATGAGATAAATGTCATATTCACCAATTACTTATTTTGTGTGGTGTATCTACTTCAACTTTTTGTTATATTATATCATTAATACTTTTATTTTTATGGAATCTTAAACTGTATTGACCTAGGTATTTATAGAATAATACATTTTTATTTCTATTAATACTTATGAATAAGATATTAATTTTAAGTTAAAGGGAATGCTTTTTATGATAGCGTACTCGACACGCAACAACGGGTTTCTCTAAAATCTTACATTGCGCACAACATTGAGTTATACTGAAAAATAATACAATAATATTATTATTATTTTAAATGGTAATTAATTCCATAATGTTTGAATGATGGGAATGAATAGTATCAATATAATTTTGAAATATGATTTACATATTTTTAAATTATATTTCATTGATTACCAAATTTATTAGAAATGGAAATAAAAACCAATTGAATATAATAGATGTGTTTTTATGAAAACCTATTTAGAAGAGAATAGTTGTGTTTTCATATCACTCTCTATGTATTTTTATTTAATAAAAAATATATGAAATGTATTCAATGTATTTTTTTTAAATTCATGTTATATTTTTTATAGATATGATATAATAATACATTCATTTTTTTCAGATAAAAGAATTATTTTTTTAAAAATGCAGTTTTACCGCTTTTTGATGGAGAACCATTTTTGAATGTAGTTTTGACACCTTTATATGTTTTATTTCACAAAAAACTTATTATTTATAATCGTAATATCAAAATTTACTTTTGATGAAATTTTGTTATTTTTTTTGCTAAAGTTCATTTTATAATGAATGGTGAAAACAACTACATTTTAATTCAAAACTGCCTTTTAATATAATTTATTTATATATTTATATTGTACTTTTAAATGTGTTTAAAGTGTAATTTAATTATATGTTTATAATTTATTCCAATGTTGGTCAATGGAAGTAATTTCATTTTGAAATTAGACATAAATTCTTGTCAATATTTTGGTAGTTTTTATATTTTAAAAACACACCTTTTGGTTTTGACAATAGAAATTAATTTTAAATTAATTTTTGAAACTTTTGTGTTTTGAATTTGGAAAAATGGATTCCATATTTGGAATATGGAGATCCAAATTGTGTAAATGGGTAACTTTTATTTTTAGACATTATGAATAGCAACTTCAGTAAATATTTTATTTTCCATGATTAAAGGGTAAATCTGATAATTAAGGGTAAAAAATAATATTATAATAATATTAAATTACCCTAACACAAATAATAACCCTATTGGATGAGATATTTTTGACCATGGTAATCCTTGGGTTGATTTTAGGACCCCATGCAGCCACTTGTCTTTGAAAATGACATTTAATTACTTTTAATTTAAAGTTAAGGAAAATATAACCTAAACTTTTGTCTTTTAGTAAAACAATGTTTATATGGTGTTATATAGGTTATATTTTTTACTATATATAGTAATTAAAAGTATAAAAAGATTTTATACCTCATGGTATTTAATTTATATTTTTTAGACATCAAATAAATAAATATATTTATGACACAATGATGATGTAGTGATTACCTTATTAATGAAATATTTAAATAAATGAGATTATAAATAATAAAATAAATTTATTTTGAAACTTTTTATGCCATACAAAAATTTTAGGGATGATTATGACCTGTTATATTTTAATTTATGAATTTTTTTTGAAATAACTGAGTTGTTATTTATTTTTAAAAAGTCATGATATGAATAGTATAAAAATTGACATAAATGAGTTTTTAAAACAAATACTATTTTATTAAATGATATAATAGTCCTACAAATATAATATTTGGAAAATGAATTAAATAATGTTGGAAATGTCATTAATTAACCACTTTAGGTTTGATTGGCATTTTATAGTAGCTATATTAACCATATAGTATGAATATACAAGAAGACATGGTAAGAGTTAAATTAGTTAACTAAGGCTTAAAGCTAAATGATAAGGTTAAATATAAAACAAAAACTTATATAAAACCTATTAGTTGAGAGTATTTTGAAAATACTAACCTAATATTCTAATTAAATTAGTTTGGGACCTTTTGAAATCGTAATTTAGTTTATAATAAAATAATATTTCAAGACATTCCTAAGGTGCATGTTCCCCCTCTTATAAAAGGCCACCACGTCTAACCCCTTACCCACACCTCTCAAGACCCTTGTCTCATAAAAAATATGCTTAAATAAGCTCCCAACATTACTATATTTTTCCTAGAGGCCTTAACGTAGGCATAATGCAATTCTAGAAAGCCTTTTGGCTCAAATCAAAGGGAGTTACCTGTTTTAAGAGGTAGTGTCTTCTCTAAAGTTCCTTTCCAATATTCTACTTCTTCACTCCATATTCTATTATTATTATTTTATTACATAACAAAAACAGTATACTAAATATACTAGTATGTTTTTATGATATTTATTCTAACTAAACTTACACACACCACTATCTAACGGATTTAGAACATACTGTTTCAATGAACGATGAACTACTGCCTCATGAAATGACGATTGTTCAATTATCTCATACCGCCTTCCATGGTGGATATTATGATGGAACTTTATTTATATGATATATATTATGTTTATATTTCCTTTATAATTATTTAATTTTTATTTACAACATACCTTTATGTTTTTCATGATGTGTAAACACGATAATTTCATTTGAGGAAGTGCGGACTACCACCCCCTCAAAGTGATATGACTCATTCATGCCATACATTGAATGTATAAAGGATGAAGTTAATGAACTTATGTAACATATATAAAATATTATATTATATCTTAATTATAATATATATATGTATCATTATGTTTTAATTCCATTAAATATGAAATAGAAATGAATTAGCATTTTTACGTACGCACAACTTACCGTGTCCATGAATGGTGAATTTCATTTCTTATCTTCAAATGTTATGGAATATTATAAATACATATATAACAGATATATATGATATATATATGAATAATATTCTGGATATAATGGAATTTTGACCACATGGACAAATTGTAATTATAAAAAGATCATTTTCGACTCAAGTACCCAATATCGACAAAATGACCGATTTTAACTTAAATAATTATGTAATTTTTATAATGTGGTAATAAGTGATATAAAAGGAATAAAAAAATTGAAAAATGTTCTGAATAAAGTATAAATTAAATTAACTTTATTATTCATAAAATTAAATAATGAACAAGTCAATTCTGACACGAGGTAAGGGACTTTGTCTCAATCTTCTTTCATTGAGGCATATTTTGATTTGTACACGACTTTATTTTATATGGTGTATAATAAAACCATTTGAATTTTAATTTCATTAAAAGGGAATAATTTTTCTACAAATCATTTTACTAAATAAAAAAAGGAATGTTTTTAACGTATGCAGCGATAATGAGCTCTCTGCTGTCGTAATCGTTATTTGGATTCCTTTATAAGCCTTAATGTTTTTAAAAGGAAAAGAAATACCTTATTCCCTTTTTGGGTGTTTTCATATTGAAATTGGTTTTTGAAATGGATTGAGTATTTCAATATATTGAAATGATTTCTTATGATTGCAAATGAAATGTAATTAGTGAAATGTTGATATTTTCAATATTTTATTTGTTATGATTATATAATTGTACGTGGACATTTGACGGGTGGTTACGTGATTAACCAATACGGGTGGTTACATGATAAACCAAATTATTGGTGGTTCCATGATAAACCAAGAATGGGTGGTTACATTATAACCTCCAATTCATTGGGTATGAAAGTCGACCGTATGGATTTTTCATTTTTTGATATGTGTGAAAGTAGACTGTATGGTTATTCCATTTAAGTATGTTTATGTCCCAAGTTACCTTTATATGCAATAAGTTTTTTTATATGGGATTTATGGTAATATTTTTGTTACAAAAGGGGTAATAAATGAGGTTATATTTAGTGAATTGTTTTTGAAACTACCTTAAGGTGAAAAGTATTACTTTATGATAAAGTTTTCATGGTTTACATGTTGTTTTGAAAAACTAACACTTTTCCTTCTTTATGTATCCTTTATTGAGCTTTTTATACTCATACCAAGTATTGAAATGTTTTTTCCCAGGACTTAAGGATGAATAAGGTCAAGGATGGGATCAAGGAAAAGTCACACTATCTAAAACATGGAACTAGACATGTTTCTTTCTTTTTTAATATTTTTTGTTTTATGAAAAAATGGATAGTGAGTAGAAGTGCCTAATTGTAATATTCAGGTTATTATGTATAATTTATGAACTAATTATCTAAAGATCTAAACCTAAAAATATCCTCAATGTGAATTATTAACATAATTCAAGAGTATGAAATGTTTAAGTCTGGGTCATTACAGTTGGTATCAGAGGTCGGTTTAGATACATTTAGAGGTTAGGGTGTTATTTAATCATAAGTGATATAACCATAATGGTTAGCATATTAGAAAGGGTCATAGTTATTTTAGATAAATTGAATGAGTTTAAGATAACATGAATAAGTATATCTTAGTATTTACCCTAATCATAAGATATTATATGACGATTTTACTGATATACTCACACAGACCTTTTTGGTTTTTGTAAATGGCTGGATGTAGCAGACATTAAGGTAACAATGGATGTGAAGAAAACTATGACAATTTTCTGAATAAGCAACCAAATGAAATAGAAGCTGCAATGAGAACTCTTGAGGTTATTCTCGACCAACTATATGGAGTCATGATTGACCACTTGAACCTTGTTGATTTTTATAAGGCATCATATATGCGAGAAACAAATTGCTACAGAAGTTCAGGTAATAATCATAAAGGTAAGTATATTCAAAAAGCTATGTGTCAATGATGTGGAATGAAACACCTAGGAAAATGCTTCAAAGGGAGGGGAAAATGATATGGAAAATTATTCAAAGGGAGGGGAAGATTATATAGATGTGGTAATGAAGGTCATAAAGCAAGAACCTTCCAAGGAAAAAGGAAGCATCCAGTTAACTCTAGGAAATGCAAAAAAGTTATTTTTGAGGGATCAATTGAATGTTTTAAATGCGGTGTGCATGGTCATTATACAAATAGATGTCCTATGAATAAGTTTTGGGAATGGGATCCACATGACTATACAAATATATGTTTACTAATACCTAATTCCATTCCAATTGGGGATGAGGAAACTGACAATGACCATTGAAAGGTATGGATAATTTCTTAGATGATGTTTTGACATTATTGAATCTTAGGATATGATTCAAGATTTTGTTTGTAGAAAATAAGTATTACAGAATAAGTTGGAAAATAATTATTAATAGATCATGAATAACATTGAATTTTTAAGAAGTCTACATATAAGGGATTCAAGAGTTATGGTAGATTTTAGGATGATGAAATGATTAAAAGTATTATGGCACTTTTGATGATGGGATTACTTTGGAAGACTTTTTATAGTATCTGTAACCCAGGATTTTTATATGTGAAAATGTTATTCAATAAAGAATTTTCTTTTCTTGTGCATAAATAATGGATAACCTTAGGGGTTTATATGATCTTTTCTTTTTGAGGTGATAAATTCTTTTACATTTTGGGATGCAAAATGAAAGGTATTAGATATCCTTTGAGGATAAAATAGGTTATGGTTATTTTTGAGGAAATTATATTATTTTTGAGAATGTTATAATAATGATATGGTTTTAGAAAAAGGATAAGCCGTCGCATCTAGAAAGGCCATGGGAATCGAACCCACAACTGAAGGGTGACAAAGGTGAATCGCCTACCACTTGCCTACGTGAATTCCCTAGTTAGTACGACTTATTATTTTTAATTAAATGATTTTATTGATCTAGAATAAGTTGATTTGGGATATTATGTTTTATCAAATTTATATCCTTATTATAGGAATATGATTTGTTGATTAAGTGATAAAGTTTATTTTTGAAGACGTTTTCTCTTTTGGGAACACTATATGCCTAGGGAAAATAAAATACTTTAGGATTTCAATTGAGGAGTAATAGTGGAATTTTATTTTGGAAGAATCTATGTTTTTATTGTGGAAATATAGCGATTTGAGTTATTTATGGAAATGATTAACCTATCATATAAAATATACGATTAGTTTAATTACTTTTCAGTATGACACTTTAAGATTAGCTGATGTTATTTGGAGATAAATGTTAATATTTTTGTGGAAGATTATGTCATCAAATCCTTCTGAATTTTAGGTTTCAAACATAGTTTGTTTTTTTTTGAATTATTTTAAGGAAAATTGTGTATTTAAGGGTTTTTGTTGAGCTTTGGGTTTTTTTGTTCAATTTTGGATATTAAGAGTTATATTTCTTTTTATAAAATATTATACTTTTTGGGGATTATTTGATCTTTTACTAACCATTTTGGTTTTGGTTAATGTTTAAAGACAGGGTAAATACATGGTTCATATTTTTCGAATCATGTTATTATATATAATTTTATTCTAGCACTTCAGGTGTGACCAAGTTATCTTGAATACTCATCGTTTGGAGAAAAGATGAGTTTTTGGTAGAAACTTATTAAAGGATTAAAATCTACTTGAAAATTAAGTATATTTCATTGTGTTCTTAGTCAATATCATAAATAAATTCTCCAATTTTATGAAATAGAACTTAAAACAAAAATTTTTTCTGTTTACTTTTTCTTCTGGGGAATCAAATACCGTTTAGCCTATCACAAGTTTGTGATTTTTTGGTGGTTAACTTTATCTGGATCATATTTTCTATCACTCTCCATCAGAACATTGTGATTATTTTTCTCTTCTATATCCATGTTTTCATGCAATCATAGTATTTTTTATCTCAGGTGACCTTTATACTTCTCTTTATTTCTTTTAAAGTGTTATTTTTATTTTTACTTTTTCCG
This sequence comes from Viscum album, assembly GCA_963277665.1. Lineage (NCBI taxonomy): Eukaryota > Viridiplantae > Streptophyta > Magnoliopsida > Santalales > Viscaceae > Viscum > Viscum album. The sequence goes on from OY728120.1 coordinate 1,124,282,079, forward strand.
ATGTGGGACTTTCAATGAAGTTTCCGAGCCCAATTTTAAAATTACGAGGATGCAATTTCTAAAAAGGGGAAGGATATAACGACCCATGTATTTATAGAGTAATACTTTTTAATTTTTATTAATACTTATGAATAATATATTAATTTTAAGTTAAATGGAACACTTTTTCTGATAGCGTACTCGATCCGCAACAACGGGCTTCTCCGAAATCTTACGTTGCACACAACATTGAGTTATACTGAAAAATATTACAATATTATTATTATTATTTTAAATGGTAATTAATGCCTATAAATTAGAATGGAGAGAATTAATAGTGTTAATGTAATTTTGAAAAATGGTTTAGACATGTTTAAATTACAATTCATTTATTACCAAATTTATTATAAATGAAAATAAAAACAAATTGAATATAATGGATGTGTTTTTATGAAAACCTATTTAAATGAGAATAATTGTGTTTTCATATCACTCTTTATCTATTTTTATTTAATGAAAAATATATGATATATATTCAATTCAATCTTTTAAATTCATATTATATGTTTTTTATGTGATATTAGAATAAATTCATTTTTTCGTATAAAAGAAGTATTTTGTTACAAATGTAGTTTTACCGCCTTTTGATGGAGAACCCTTTTTAAATATATTTTTGACACCATTATGTGTTTTATTTTAAAAAATAAACTTCTTAGTTAAAATAGGAACATAAAAATTTACTTTGAATGAAATTTTGATATTTTTCTACTAAAGTTCATTTTTTAATGAATAGTGAAAACTATTGCATTTTAATTCAAAACTGCCTTTTAATCTAATTTTATATATATTTATATTGTAATTTTAATTGGTTTTAAAGTGTAATTGAATTATTTTTTTATCATTTAATCTAATTTTTTTCATTGAAAGTAATTTCACATTGAAATTGGACATAAACACTTGCCAATGTTTTGGTAGTTTTTACTTCTTAAAAACACACATTTTGGTTTTAACAACCGGAATTAATTTTAAATTAATTTATACAACTTATGTGTTTTGAATTTGAAAAAATGGTTTCAATATTAGGAATTAGTAGGTCCAAATTGTGTAAATGGGTAAATTTTATTTTTAGATATTATGAATTGTAACTTCAGTAAATATTTTATTTACCATGATTAAAGCGTAAATTTGGTAATTAAGGGTAAAAAATAATATTATAATAATACTAAATTACCATAACACAAGTAATAACCCAATTGGATGAGATATTTCTAACCCTGGGTATCTTTTAGTCAATTTTTGGACCCCATTGAGCCACTTGTGTGTGAAAATGACATTTAATTACTTTTAATTGAAAGTTAAGGAACATATAACCTGAACATGTATATTTTCAAAAAACAATTTTTATATGGGGTTATATAAGTTATATTTTAAATTATAAATAGTAATTATAAATATAAATATATTTCCTACATCATGGTAATTATTTATAATTTTTAGACCTAAAATAAATAAATATATTTATGACACAATGATGATGTTGTGATTACCTTATTAATGAAATATTTAAATAAATTAGATTATAAGTATTAACATAAATTCATTTTGAAACTTTTTATGCCATAAAATAATTTTAGGGATGAGTACAACTTTTTATATTTTAATTTATGAAGTTTTTTTGAAATAATAATGTTGTTATGGATTTTTAAAAAGTCATGATATGAATAATATAAAAATTGACAAAAATGAGTTTTTAAAACAAATAATATTTTATTAAATGATATAATAGTTATAAAAAACTAATTTTCGTCCAAATGACTTAAATAATGTTTTAAATGTCATTATTTAACCAATTTAGGTTCTATTGGCATTTTATGGTAATTATATTAACCATATAGTATGAATATACAAGAAGACATGGTAAGAGTTAAATTAGTTAACTAAGAGTTAAAGCTAAATGATAAGGTTAAATTTAAAACCAAAACTTGTCTAAAACATATTATTTGATAGGATTTCGAAAAATCCTAACCTTATATTTTAATTTAATGAGTTGGTAACCTTTTGAAATTTAAATCTATTTTATAATAAAGTAATCTTTCAAGACATTCCTAAAGTGACCCTCCTTCCTCTTATAAATGGACACAATATCTAACCCATTACTCACACTTCTCAAGCCCGTTGTCTCATCCAACATCTTATCCAATAATCTCAAAAAACTCTTCTCTTCATCCTTGAGGCCTTACCTTAGGCTGAAGGTAATTCAAGAAATCCTTTTGTATCAAATCAAAGGGAGTTACCCGTTTTAAGTGGCAACGTCTTCTCTAAAGTTCCTTTCCAATATTCTACTTCTTCACTCCCTATTATATTATTATTATTTTATTACATAAAAACACCAGTATCCTCAATATACAAGGATTATTTTATGAGAAGGATTCTAACTACACTTATACAGACCACAATCTAATGGATTTAGAACAAACTGTTTCTGTGGACGGTGAACTACTGCCTCACGAAATGATGATTGTCCAATTATCTCCTACCACCTCTCATGGTGACCATTATGATGGAAATATATTTATATGATATATATTATATTTATATTGTCTTTATAATTATGTAATTTTTATTTACAACATACCTTTATGCTTTTCATGATGTGTAAACATGATAATTTCATTTGAGGAAGTGCTGAATACCGCCCCCTCAAAGTGATATGACTCGTTTATTCCATACATGGAACATATAAAGGATGAAGTTAATAAAATTACGTAACAAATATAAAATATTATATTATACTAGAATTATAATATACCTATGTATCATTGAGTTGTCATTCCATTAAATATGAAATAGAAATGAAACTTGCGTTCATGAGTACGTACGACTTACCGTTTCCATAAATGGTTCATTTCATTTCTTATCTTCAAATTTTATGGAATATTGTAAATAAATATATACTGGACATATATGATATATATATGAATAATATTTTGGAGATATTGGACTTTTTACCACATGGAAAAATTGCAATTATAACAAGATCATTTTCGACTCAAGTACTCAATATCGACAAAACAACTGATATTAACTTAAATAATTAAGTAATTTTTATAACACGGTAATAAGTTATATAAAAGTAATAATAAACTTGAAAAATGTTATGAAGTAAGTATAAATTAACTTTAGTTTATTATTCAGTATATTAAAGAACAAACGATTCAAGTAAGACACGATGTAAGGGACTTCATCTCAATATTCTTTCATTGAGGAATATTTTGATTTATACATGACTTTATTTTATATGGTGTATAATAAAAACCTTTGAATTTTACTTTCATTCAAATGGAATATTTTTTCTATGAATCATTTTACTAAGTGAAAAAGGAATTTTTTTAACAAATGTGGTGATAATAAATTCTCCGTCTCCGTAATTGTTATTTAGATTACTTTATAAGCCTTAGCGTTTTTAGAAGGAAAATAAATCCCTTATTCCCTTTTTGGGTGTTTTCATATTGAAAATTGTTTTTTTAAATGGATTGAGTATTTTAATATCTTGAAATTATTTCTTGTAATTTCAAATGAAATGTTATTAGTGAAATGTTGATATTTGAAATATTTTATATTTTATGATTATATAATGGTACTTGGACATTTGATGGGTGGTAACGTGATAAACCAAGATGGGTGGTTATGTGATAAACCAAATGACGGGTGGTTTCGTGATAAACCAAGGTTGGGTGGTTACATTGTAACCTACTATTCATTGGGTATGGAATTCGTACATATGGCTATTTCATTTTGTGATATCTGCAGAATTCCACCGTATGGTTATTCCATTTAATTATTTTTATGTCCAAAGTTACCTTTATACGATATATGTTGTTTTCTATGGGATTTGTGGTTATATTTCGGTTACAAAAATGGTAAACAATGAGCTTATATTAAGTGAAGTCTTTTTTCTACTTCAATAAGTTGAAAAGTATTAATTTATGATAAAGTATTCATGGTTTACATCTTGTTTTGAAAAACAAATAGTTTTTCAACTTTATGTATTCCTTACTGAGATTTTTATGCTCATCACATGTTTTGAAATTTTTTTTCACAGGACTTAAAGATGAATATGGTCAAGGATGGGATCAAAGAAAAGTCACACTGTAAAAAACATGGAACTAGACATGTTTCTTTTTTTGAGTGTTTTTTTATGAAAATAATAGATAGTGAGTAGAAGTGTCTACTTGTAATATTCAAGTTTTTATGTATAAGTTATGACCTAATTCTCTAAAGCTCAAAACCTGAAAAGATCCTCAATGTGAACTATTAACTTAATTCAAGATTATGAAATTTTTAAGGCTGGGTCCTTATATAAACTTTCTTTTAATATTATTCTTTCATGAGTTTTATAATTTAAATTGTTTCAAAGTGGTATGGAACACTTTTGAATGTTTAAATATTATTTTCCTCAATAATAAATTTTATGATATTTCAATGGTATTTCCATTAGAAGAAATTAAATGAAAATTGTAAAATAAAACCTTTCATTTTTTTCTCCTCTGTTTATTCATGAACCTTTTCAAGTATTAGTACCATTTTTCCACTCTTTGTAACTCAACATGTTTTAGAAACTATTTTTAGAAAACCCAACATTATTCCTCTATTTTTTAGAGAACAAATTTTCTTATAAAAACCATGATTTATTTAGATGTTTTCAAAAAAAAAAAATTAAAATTATTTTGTAAAAACATTTTTACCCTTCTTTGTCTTTTAAGAATTTTTTCAAAGATATCTTCTCATCGATTTCCGAAAAAGGCATTTTTCTAACCTTTAACTGTGAAAAAGGAATGTTCTTTTTACCTCATACGACTTGTATGGATTTACCTGCTTTCATTTCTTGAATCTTTCTTTGCATATATAGATGGTTAATTTTTAAAGAAAATATTTCAAAAGTTATTTTCAAAGATTTGGGTTTTCAAAAGGTTTTATAAGACTAAAGGATATTTTCCCCAAGAATAATTTTTAAAGAAATTCTATTCATCAACAATAACAACCCTTTATTTTTAATCCAATTTTGATTTTTGTATTGATACCATACTTATTCTTCCTCTGGATGGTTTATTATTTATTTGGAAAAGTATAGTATTCAAATTCACTTACATGAGTCATTTATTATTCCCCTTGAAATATTAAATCTCTTGTGATCATTGAACATTGGATTTTTTCCCTAATTATCTTTTTCATTTATCATGGATATTACTATTTCCTAAACTATATACCATTTTACATATGGTGTCTTCTTTGAAAATTGTTTGTTTATTTTGGGAAATATTGATAATTCCATATTATTTATTTTATAGGGGTATTTGATAATGCACATTATTTATTTTGATTATTAAATATGAATAATGTTTTGTACTGGAAATGATTCGTGGAGCCCTAACTTTATATAGATCCTTGATGCATCGATAGGTTCTTATGGGAAAAATAAGTTGCACAAATGGGTTTCTACCCTTAATTTAAACCGCCTTATGAAAGGTCTTGATGATATGGGTTTTCATGATCCTTAGACGTGACGCCCCATAAGAAAGAATTAACCTCATTTAGTTTTAGTTTTTATTCATCTATGAGATTTTGTGTCGACATATCTATGGATACATTTTATTTTTAGTTCATTGATTAAATGGTATGTGTTTTTTTACCTTTTAATATTTATGCTTCCTTATCTAGTTATTTGAATAGAATGTGTTTCCAGTTATTACCTTACTATATTGTTTATACACTTCCTTCTCAGTTTATTGATTACATGGTATGTGTGTTCAGTTATTTACCATGTCATATTTATTAATATCATTGATTCATTATTTATTCTACTATATTTTTCCCTTACTGAGTATTTGTCCTCACCCTTATTATGTTTCTTTCTATAGGAATCCAAGAAGTTTACTATGAAAGATATATAATGATTTATTAGATAGATTAGAGTTATCATAGTCATTATTTATTTAGAAGGAATGAAAAATAATATTTTGTAATTAGGGTATTAATTTGTAAAACAAGAATAATTTTTGTATCTGGTTTACCAAGACTACTAAACTAACCTGTCCTTAGAGTCACAATTCCTTGTAATCAGGCCAATATAGTTAGTAGTAGACACCAGCTTTAGGACTTATGGGATTGGGTTTCTATAGTTGGTATCAGAGGAAGTTTAGTAGCAACCTTGAGAACTAGATTTAGGAAAACATAGATTAAATAACATATCCCTAAGGTATAATTTTTGGATAAGTATAGAAGAACATCCTTGAATTTTATTAAAGTATAAATTATGTGGGTATTTCTTGAAATACATACCTATCTGGATACTATATGTGGATGTGGTTCTGGAACATATGTACCTAAGAGTAATTGCTTTGACAAGGTGTTATAAGCTTGACTTGGGGTAACTTGGTACACAATAAAGGGATTTTCTGTGCACCTGGTTTGACACACCTGAGGGATATGCTTAAGACAATTTACATTTTCTTTATAGACCATAATAAAGGATTTGGATATATAATAAGTAACCTTGGTTAAACAAAAGGGTTTTTAGATTTAAGATAAGGTGTAATGATATATAAATCCTATAAATGATATTACAGATAAACTCTAGAATAAAAGAAGGATCTATGGGAGATAAGTGGATGAAGTATTTGTCTATTAGGGTTGTATTGAAAATTTTAGTTAATAGTTTATTTAGTGATTTACCCAATTTAAAAGATGTCCATCATAGTTATTTTGGAAATTAAAGTAATTTGGTTTAAGAAATGGACAACTTGTAAGCCGGGTGACAACTAATCAAATCTGAAAAGGCTGTAGGTCTTAAACCCATCACTGAAGGATGATTAGGGTTTCATGCTAACCACTGACCTATGCAATGTCCTGGTTAGTTTTTCATTGTTTTTAGTTAAAATATTTGGTGAATAAATGTTAAAGATGAACCAGTAGTATCACTTTTGAGGACTAGAGATTAATATATTAACCATATTAGTTTTGGAAAATATTTAGAGAGAAATTTTTAGACTTATCAGTCTTTTATTGGCCTTAAAATCCTTTAAAAGTTTTTATTATTACTTTAGGCATAAAAAAATCATTATTATTAATTAATTTCTGGAAATAAAGGGATGAATTAGAATTTGATCGAACCACAACCAAAATTTTGGATTGTTCACATGAAATTGAAACCTATCTGGTATTAATATTTCATTATATTCAAGGACTGTAAAAGAATTACTGAACATTTGGAAAATGACTTAGAAATAAAATTTGTCCTAATACCTTAATTTATGTTGAACCGATGGTCTTCTAAATTATCAAGGATTTATGTCTTTGAGGCACTCAACTTTCTATTGATCATTCACTTGTTTTTTATTAATGATCTCATTCACTACATATAAATATTTACACTTTTCCTACAAGTACATATCTCTACTTTCCAGATATGTTCTCAAACATAGAGACCTAGTTATATGGTATTCCATGTAACCTTTTTGACTTTCCACTCTCTCTTTTATATAGGTTGACTTATGAACCCTTCTCATGATGCAGGATTTCAAAAATTGGAAGTATCAGATGATCTATCACCATGGCCAATTTTAAATTAATAGGAAAAAAATTAAATAAGGAGGGGAGAATGCGATGCTTTGAAAATATAATGTTAGAACTTTGTATTTAATAGAATGTATGAAACCCATCACCAAGCTTGCAAGGGAATATAGTATCCCAAGACTCTACTATATATTTACTATTTTTAACAAATTCAATACATGATATAGCTTAAAATACATGCAACTCTGAGATAGATTTCATAACAAAAAAGAGATAACTTCCTCGATAGCTTGTGTTACATGTAAGAGAAAAATTCCTAGATAGCTTGTGTTATACACAAGATCAACCTTCCTCGATAGTATTCATTTTACACAAGACCGAGTTTCACCAAATAATGATATATTATTAAAATATTATTATTTAATATAATATGGTGCAACCTAGTATTTATGTTAGGGGTCATGAATAGTATTAACTAAATTATTAAAATTTATGGGTAACATACAAACTATTTCTGTGTACGACGAACTACTGCCTCACAAAACGACGATTGTTCACTTTTCCTTTTCCACCTATCGTGGTGGGAATTATGATAGAAAATATATTTATATATAATATATATTTTATTTATTATGTATTTATTCTTTTTTAATTATTTTACAACACATACCTTTAATAATTTCCATTTTTTGTTAATATGATAACATCATTTGGGGAAGTGTGGACTACTGCCCCCTCAATGTGATATGATTACTTCACATGATAAATGGAATGTATAAAAGATGATTATCATTAAACATATGTGACATAAAAAATATCTTTATGATATTAATGAAATAATTACCATTATATATATATATATATTTCATTTTCTTTATTACCCTTTCACACACTTAAATAATGATAATGTTATCTATGGACGTGTTGACTACCACCTCCTCGACAGGATGTGATTCCTTTTTCATAAAAATAATTATATATATAAATATATATGATTAAATAATATAGTATTTATGATATAATGATCATTATGGAAATATATGGTTTTACTTTCCTTCTTTGCATAATGATCATTGAAAAAAAAGAACGCTACTCTTGCGTACGTACGACCTACCGTCTGCATGATTGTAAAATTGATTAATTTTTAATGACCATATGTGATGATTGATTTTAAAAGTATAATCAATGTACAAATATTATTATTATATACTGATTATTATTTTTAGATGTTATATAATTACCCCTTTGACCACATTTGACCTAACAAAGTCCTTTTCGACACATAAACCGAATTTGGTCAAAAAACCCGATGTAAACATAATTATTTAAGTAGTTATATAAAACATATTAAAAAGTGAAATAAAAGTGATAATAAAACTGAAAAAGGTTCTTGAGAAAGTATAAAATTAACATAAGTTTATTATACAGGAATTTAAATGATGTTCACCCAAAAGGGAACTCAAGGTAAGGGATTCTCATTTCACTTTTTACATCCATAAGATAAATGTCATATTCACCGATTTATTATTTTGTGTGGTGTATATACTGCCCATTTTTATTATATTATATCATTAGTCCTTTTATCTTCATGGTATCTTAAACTTTCATTTAATGTTATTCCTTCATGAGTTTTATTGATTTTTCCAAGGATTGTATTCACATTCACTTCCTTGAATCATTTTTATTCCCATTGAAATATTGAGACTCCTATGATCATTGAAAATTGAATTTCTCCCTAATTATCCATTTCATTTATCATGGATATTACTATTATCTAAACCCTATACCATTTTACATACAGTGTCTACTTTGACAATTATTTTATTATTTGGGGAAATATTGATAATTTCGTATTCCTTATTCAAGACGAATATTTGATAAGGCATATTATTTATTTTGATTATTCTATATGAGGAATGTTTTGGATCAGAAATGATGGGTGGAGCCCATAATTTATATAGCTCCTCGATATATCTATGGGTTCTCATGAGACAAATAATTTGAAATTTTTTACCCTTAATTTAAAGCATCTTGTGAAAGGTCTTGACGGTATAGGTTTTCATGTGCCTTAGACATGAAATACATTAAGAAATATTTGGCGTTATTTGGTTTCAGTTAATATTTATCCATGAGATTTTGTGTCGACATATCTATGGATACATTTCATTTTCAGTTAATTTATTAAATGGCATGTGTTTTATTTTCTTACCATGCCATATTTATTTTTCGTTATCTAGTTATTTTAATGACATGTGTTTCCATTTATTACCTTGCCATATTTTTTATTCACTTACTTATCAGTTTTTTGATTACATGGTATGTGTGTTGAGTTATTTACCATGCACAATTATTACTCTCATTTATTCATTATTACTTCACCTATATTTTTACCTTATTGCGAATTTTATCTCACCCTTATTATGTTTCTTCCACAGGAATCCGTGAAGTGTACTATGAAAGATATGTAGGGATTTACTAGATGGATTAGAGTTATCGTCGACGTTATTTATTTAGAAATAAGAAAAAAATGTTGTAATTAATGTATTTATTTGTAATACAAGATTAATTTTTGTATCTGGTTTATGAAGACTACTAAACTTTTAGGTACATTAGATATTTATTCCTTGTAATCATGCCAATTTAATTAGTAGTATACACTTACTCGAGGCCTTCTGGGGTCTGGTCACTATAGTTCTTTTGATTTTCTGTTTCTAGTTTCTTCTATTACATTGATTAATCGTTAATCAGTTGTTACAAATTATATAGTGGTATCTAAGACTTACCATGTTTTATTATTATTAAAATTATGATGAAAAAGGATATAGAAAATTTTTTTAGAATAAAGGCGGCACTATAATATTTCATAAATAACGATTCCCCATGCCTAATTAATAATAATACATGCCTCTTGTAAGCTATGATGGTAGGTTTCTAAATTTAATCTCTTGTGGACCATTGGCTCAGGGGTTTAATGTTATACCAATGTATCACTACTAGTGGAAACAATGGTTTTGATATTATTCTTATGTGAGGTCTACATAAATAATAATATGCAGACCTTCAAGCATAGGGTTATTCCTTTGCATTATCCCACTGTAGGATATGATAGCCAGGCATGTCAGACGAGTTGGGTTATTTTGATGCAATTTCTTATCATGATCCATGATCACACATTCCATGGTATTTCTTTTACTCATGTTATAGACATGCAATATTATTCTTACATAGGTCACCACAACACGTATTAGTATTACACAAGAATGTTTAATTTCACACAAAGGCTTATAACATGCTACAACTATCGTTCATTTTATTTATTCTTTTGTGTTTACCTTGTGTCAATTTAACCCAACATAAAATATGTTATCACTATAAAACACAAAAATTTAGCCTTGTTTTAGTAGTGACTTTTTTTTAAAAATAATGTTAAATTTAAATTTAGTGACATTTTTGAGAAAATGTAAACTTCACTAAATAATTGATATTTTTTTAGAAAACATCACTAAAAATATATATATTTATATCTATCATTTCCACATATCGATGTAAATATATATTTAGATATATATATATAAATATATTAATATATATAAACACAGACACATATATATAAACACATATATATAAATATATATTTATATATATATAAATACGAACACATATAAATATATAAATATACAAACATACATACATATATTTATATATAAAAACACATAAATATTTTAAATTTAGTCACGTTTTTGAAAAAATATGTCTATTTTAGTTACATTTTTACCAATTTTTTGGAATGTGACTAATTATATATATATATATGTAAATTTATAATTATTATTATATATGTATATGTACAAATATATATTTACACACACACACACATATTACTACAAAAATACATATATATACAAACACACACACACAGATATATTACTACAAACATACATATATATACAAACACACACACACAGATATATATATATATATATAATATAAAATTATATATATACTACAAAAAACTGTAATTTAGCCATGTTTTTTGAAAAATATCACTTAAAATATATATATTAATATAGTCTATTTCCCACATCGATGTAAATATATTTTTAGATAGATATATATATATATATTAATACATATAAACACAAACACACACATATAAACACACACACATATATATAAATATATTTACATATATAAACACACACACACACACACAAATATATAAATATATAAATATATAAATATATAAATATATATATACATATATTTATATATAAAAACACACATATATTTTAAATTTAGTCACGTTTTTAAGAAACATTGTCTATTTCATTGACATTTTTACCGATGTTTTAAAACGTAGCTAATTATATATATTTGTTAATTTATAATTATTATTATATATGTATACATACATATATATATTAAACACACACACACACATATATATATATATTAATATAAACATATAATAAATATACATATATATACATATATAAATATACATATATACAAATACACACACATATATATAAACATACACACACACACACACACACATATATATATAAACATATATATATATATATATTTATAATATAAACACACACACATATATATTACAAAACAACTGAAAACTAGTGACGTTTTCTGAAAAACGTCACTAGATATATATATATATATTTATATAGTCCATTTCCTCACTACGATGTAAATATATATTTAGATATATATATATATATATATATATATTAATATAGATAAACACAATCACATAAATATAAAAACACACAGACACATATATTTATATAAAAATATATTTATATATATATATAAACACACAGACTCATATTTATAAATATATATATACATATATGAAAACACATATATATTTTAAATTTAGTCATGTTTTTAAGATAACATTTTTATTTTAGGGGCATTTTTACAAGTGTTTTATAAATGTATGTAATTTGAAGAAATTTATAGACATTGGTAATTATCAATGTTTAGCGATGTCTACAAATGTTGCCAAATTATCAATGTTTACAAACATCACCAAATTACTGATGTTTTCTAGAAAAATCGCTCATTGGGGTGTCATTTATCAACATTTATAAACATTTCTACTGCAAAAAAAATAAACGTCGCTAAATGAGGAGAGGAATAAGAGGTGAGAGGGGTATGGGGGTGTGAGGTGTACGAGGGGGGGGGGGGAGAGTGGGTGGTGAGAGGTGTTTGTGGGTATGAGGGGTACGATGGGGTGGGGAGCAGAACATGAGGTGAGAGGGGGTATGGAAGAAGGTGGTGTATATTTTTTTTGTGAAAAATAAGAAAACTTTTGAATTTCAAAAAAGAAAAAAATTAATGATGTTTTTTAGGAATGTAGGTTAATGAGGTGTGGTTGATTTACCGATGTTTCTAAAAAACATCAGTAAATGTGGGGTTGGTAAATAGAGTTGTTTATAATCATCATCATTTTAGTGATGTTTATAAACATCAGCAATTACCAACATTTAGAGACCTTTACAAACATCTCCAAATTACCAACATTTAAAAACATATCTAAATTACTGACATTTTCTAGAAACTTCACTTAAATAGGTGCCATTTACTGATGTTTATAAACATTTCTAATGTAAAAAAAAAATTTTCTAAATGAAGAGTGAAACAGGAGGTGAGAGGGGTATTGGGGTGTGAGAGGTACTAGGGGGAGGGGTGTGTGGGGGGGGGGGGAGATGAGAGGGGTATGGGGGGGAGTGGAATGGGAGGTGAGAGGGGGTGTAGAGGGAGGCAATGTTTTTTTTTTGAAAAAAAGAAAAATTTGTAATTTTAAAACAGAAAAAAAAATCAACAACATTTTTTAGAAACATCCGTAAATGAGGTGTCGGTGATTTACCAACATTTCTAAAAAACTTAGATAAATGAGGTGTTGGTAATTAACATCATTTATAAAAATTGGTAATTTGATGATGTATATAAACCCTGGAAAGTATTAATATTTAGCGATGTTTACAAAAGTTTCCAAATTACTGATGTTTTATAGAAATGTTTTTAAATGAGGTGTCATTTACTGATGTTTACAAATGTGTCTAATTAAAAAAAATAAACATCACTAAATGAGGAGTACAGTGGGAGGTGAGACGAGTATGGGGGTACGAGGGGTACCAAGGGGGGGAGGGAGAAGAACGAAAGGTGCGAGGGGTATAGGGGTGTGAGGGATACAAGGGGTGGGGGGTGGGGGTGGGGGGGGGGTAGAAAAGTGAAACAGGTGGTAAGAGGGGGGGGGGGGTACAGAGGGAGGAAATGCATTTTTTTAGGGAGAAATAAAAATTCAGAATTTTAAAAAAGAAAAAAAATTACTAATCTTTTTTAGAAATGTCAGTAAATGAGGTTCCAGTGATTTACTGACATTTCTAAAAAAATGTCTGTAAATGAGGTTTTTTTAATTAGAAATGTTTATAAGCATTGGAAATTTGGAGATATTTATAAACATCATTAATTTCCAATGTTTTGTGATGTTTACAAATGTTTCCAAATTACCGATGTTTTCTAGAAATGTTGTTAAATTATGTGTCATTTACCGACATTTATAAACATCACTAATGAAAAAAATAAACTTCTATAAATGAGGAGAGTAATGGGATGTGATATGGGTATGAGGGTGTGAGGGGTACGAGGTGGGTGGGTGGGGGGGATATTGGGGGGAGGAGTAGAATGAGAGGTGAGAGGGGTACAGGGATTCAGGGGGTATGGGGGTCGGTGGGGGGGGGGGTCGGGGTGGAGTAGAACAAGAGGTGAGAGGGGGATATGAAGGGAGGCAGTGTATTTTTTTTATTGTGAAAAAATAAAAACAATTTGAATTTCAAAATAGACAAAAATCACTAATGTTAGTAAATAAGGTGTCAGTGATTTATCGACGTTTGTCAAATTTTTTGGTAAATGAGGTGTCAGTAATTACTGATGTTTATCAACATCGATAATTTCTGAAATTTAGTGATCTTTTAAAACATCTCCAAAATACTGATGTTTACAAATATCTCCAAATTACCAACATTTTCTAGAAACATCGCTAAGTGAGGTGTTATTTACCAACGTTTATAAACATCATTAATGAAAAAATAAACATTGCTAAATGATTTTTTTGGTATTTTATTAGTCATATATTATGATTGATAGTGCTTAAAGGTATTGTTCCTTATATAGTTGAATAAGATATATATATATATATATATTCTCAATTATTAATTTGTTTAAATGGTTAATAAAATGTTATAAATCATAATAAAAGGTATTTTGAGATATTTAGTAATTTATAAAGGTGTTTATAAATTATTGAATTATAAATTTTTTATAAATAATTAATTAAATGTTTATAAAAAAGTTTATAAATAAATACTCCATAAGTATTAAATGTTAATATTGAAATAAAAATTTCAAATTATATGGAATGACTTATAATTTAGATATAAATGGTTTATATGGAAACTATAATTATAATTTATAAAGTGTTTATGAATTTAAAAAATAAGGCTTGCCATAAAAGAGTTTATATTTAACATAATGAAATATTCATAATATTAAATTTGAATTATTGAAATTAAAAGGGCTTATTTGAGAAATAATTTAAAAAAACAAAATTAGTTTTGATAATTTATATGATCAAGTTTAAATAATAATAAAAATGTGATATTTAGATTATGTAAATAGTTTACATAATAGATATTGGAATATAAAATGGTTATATTTCATATAATTTCGTATATTTATAGAAAATTTCATATAATGAAGAATATGAAGGAGTTTATATTGGTAGTGAATATAAAGTTCATATATTTACATGTTTATGGTATGTCCATATTGCATGCCTAAGTCATAAAGTGTTTATTATTGATTTATTTTTGAATTGTTCATAATTAGTTTATCTTATGATTAAATATTTTAACTTTTTATTCATTTATTCTATTCCCTTCATTATTATAATTTTTTATATTATGAATATGCGTATGATTTAGTTTAAAGTGTTAAACTACTTTTATGTTATCATACATGCAAGGTCTGAGTAATGGAAAAAGGAAAATAATTAACCATGATCAGGTTAGAAAATGAGGGAGAAATGATTTTAAAGTGTTTTGAGGTGTTTTGGAGTGTCTTGAAAGTTTTTTGTAAGCTTAGGGACTGTTCATAGGAAGTTATAGAAGTTAGAGGTAAAAATTGGGAATCTAGGGAGAGTTCCACTGGTGGCCCACATAGTCTCTGAGACCTTATAGTCAAACGATGAAGGTTAAATGGAGGGGGACATGTTGTCACAAGGGTGACTTACACAGTCATTATGAATGTATAATCGGGCCATGAAACTTTTAAAAATGGTTGGAAATTGATTTTTTAATCTTATAAACCAATATTTCTCCACCATTTTGACTTCTATATGGGAGTGAATATTTCTTGGGTGATTTTGAAAAATTATTTATTGATTTACCACTATGAATCTCTTATCCTTTGAAACTTTGAATGTTTGTATGCCAAATCAAAGGTATACTGTAGCTTGTTCTTCCCCTCTTTCATTTCTCTCCATATATAGGTTTTTGAAATATGGGTTTCATCAAAACATAAAAAATCATTAGATTCATGGGGATTTTTTAGGTGTTTGAGGGAACTTTGAGAAGCAAAGATCTTAGATTTGGTATGTAGATATAAGGTAAGGATCTCTAGATTCTCTCATTTCCTATTTTTCTCGATTTACCTTGGTGGAAACCCTAATCGGATAGGGGTTTGAGTGATTTTGGTAGTGAATGTTTATATTTAGGTATTTTGGTTCTAGGGATTTGAGGAGCCTAAGGGAAGCTTGAATTATGATTTTCATGGCATGGATTCATTATATTGATGTATGTATATGAGGTGTCTTCTCATTAAAACTATTATGTGAATAATATCATGAAATTAGATGTTAGGGTCACAACAAATTATTTTATGGATTTAAAATATTTTTTATAGTTAATTGTTGATTTCAGAAAAAAATATTTGTTATGAATTTTTTTGGTGGAAATGCACTACTAGAAATATGATCTATACCAACGGTTTTGGGCAAACCATTGATATAGTTCACTAATTTGGACTTATACCAACGGTTTGGCCAAACCATTTATATAGGGTGTCTATAATGTACCTAGACCAATGGTTTGGCCAAAACCATTCGTATAGGTCCATTATAGAGACGCTATACCAACGGTTTGTCCAAAACCGTTGGTATAGGTCCCAAAATCAAAGAACATATACCAACGGTTTTGAGAACCGTTGGTATTGGTACATGTATTTTTAATGGAATCTTCTTACATAGGAAATTAAATAAATCAAAATTTAAAATACTTACATATATATATATATATATATTTATGAAATTATGTTCACAAAAGTAAGTTAGGTTAGTGGTTAGGCCGTGAAATCACAAACAAGAGGTGATGGGATCAAAACCAACCAAATGATTATTTTTTGAATTACATATACCAACGGTTTTATGGAACTGTTGGTATAGATTTTCATATTACTTATACCAACAGTTTTCCCAAAACTGTTGGTATAGACCTATCCCCATGACTTACTTGGAAACGGTTCTCCAAACCATTGGTATAGGCTATACCAACTGTTTGGAGGCCTATACCAAATGTTCCAAACCGCTGGTATAATGTATTTTTCTAGTAGTGATGATATTGGTGGATTTCCAGGTGTGTGTATGGTTTCTAGAAAATTTGGGATTTTTCTATGAATGATTTGAAATGGGTGTGTTTTATTAAATGGTTTCTTATATTTAGTCGATATTGTTGGTTTATAGTGTTTATTGTTGGGATTATTAATTTATATTTTCCCATGCATCAAGTTTTTGAGGTGATGTTATTTGGGTATGCATTAATTTCCATAGTTGATGTTATTTGGTATATATGAATCAAGTTATATGGTTGATGTTATTTAGTTGTGTTCATTGGGTTGCATGGTGTATTTTATTTGGATATTTCATTGTGTTTCATGATGGAATATGGTATGGTGGTTTGTGAATTGAGTTGCACAAGATCGTGTTTCGTTTTTGATATTATGTATTTGGTTTTGGGTGATTGATTATAGTTGAGTTTGGTAAACTCTCACTTGGGTGTGGGGATCTTTATGGATTGTTAAGGTGATGTAGTGGTAATATCCAACTTGGGTGTGGGTAACTTTCATGATTAGTAAGGTGATGTGGAGGTAAAATCTCACTTGAGCTCGTAGAGATTATCGGGAGAGAAAAAGAGTGGTTTAGGGGTAATCGATCCACTTATGAGTTCGTGATACCCATTCTTTGATATTAATCATAGACTAAGGGTTCCATCATGTTTTGGTTTTTTTTCATGGGTGTGTGGGTTAATTCATTGGGAGTATGTTATTATTTTTTTAAAATTTTATTTATTTAAATCATATGTATTTTCAAAGTGTGGATTTTTATTCCAGTTTATGGATGCTCATATTTTGTTTTATGTTGGTTAATGGCGAGTGTCACACCTATGATGTCATTTTTAGGTGTAGAATTTTTATTTTTATTTAATTTTTACTTTTTCCAAGATTTTATTTGTTTTATAGAGTTTTTTAATTTTTGAGGAAATATAGTGTGTCACGCTATGAAAAAGGGAGATCATCCTATGATGAACCTTTGGAGAAACTACAGTCCTCAACTACAATGGGTCATGCCACAACCAGAGAGTTTGTGTTATGATGTTCTTCAAGGAGAAAAAATGGAAAAGTTTAATATCTTATGTGTGAGTGGGTATGTGTGATATATAATATTATTGATTTTTTAAATATTCAAAGGAATAATTTTTTTCCACAGTAAGGTAAGTCACACCATGACTCAACCTAGGTAGTTGGTTTGATTTTCAGAGGATGTGTGTCGCACTGTGACTAAGGGAGGTCATGCTATGAGTCAACCCAAGAAGTGTAGTTCATTTTCAAGGGAGATTTGTGACAACATGACTGAGGGAGGTCTCTCCATGACTCAACATTGATAGAGGGGTTATTATTATGGGAGTTGCATCATGTCACAATAGGGGTATGTCACATTGTGACCTGTAGTTCTTGGTTAACTAAAAATGTGAAATTCTCTTTTTTACCATACAAATTTAAATTCCTTTACTCCCCCTTTTCCTCATTACAAAACTTTCCATGTCCCTTACACAACAATACCTTGTTATACACTTTTCCCACTCAATTTAAATTTGTTTTTTCACTTGGAATCTCTTAGAGATCATCATATAAGTGGTTATTTATCCCTTATTTGGTTCTTTCCTCCTCTCCTTTATGGTTCTACTTCTACCCTATATCTATAACGACCTAGGGATTAAGTTACCTAAATTATAATTAAGGGTTTTATTTTTTAGGGACTCTTATTGGATTCAAAGGTTTTTATATATACTCTTATTTGGATTCACTCCATTCACTAGTGGATTCATTGGAAAGGTATGTGGTTTCATGATGTAGCATTGTTTGATGAAAAAATGTTCTTTCTTTTTTTAAAGTGTTTAAATTTTCTAAAATCATGTTATAGTGTCATTGAGGAATGATTTTATGTGCTATGGTTATTTAAATTTTTATCCTTGATTTCAGAAATTATAGTTTTTGATAAGGGTGTTTGATATAGAAAAACGGGGCCTTCATGTTACATGTTTAATGAAATGCCCTGTTTAATGGAAATAGGTTTGAAGGATGAAATAACAATTCTTTTGAAAGGGAGGTAACACATGGAAACCTGAGTTATTAGGTTGGAAGACTAGTAAAAGTACCAGTCATCATGACACAACCTACCTAGACATGGATTATGACATAATAACTATACAAATCTATAATATGGATGTGATTTAATACTAGGTTTCAATTTATTTCTCCATAGAGGCTTATATACAAGTATATGGTCCTTATTTTGGATTTCTTATTCATATTACCTTTTCTATTCTTAATTAAAATTTTTAACATTGATTTTACCTGATTCTCATATTTAAGATGTTAGAAGAGTATTTTTTATGATTTAATTTCAATCCAGCATGCTTGGATTTATCTAAAAATGTTTACAGATGCAACACTTAGTGAGATCCCACTAGTCTAGTTATTCACACACCCTACATACACCTAATGGGTGTATGTAAAACTTTTTTATTGATATAAGTAAAGGAAATGTGATGCTTAGAGGCTGCGAGTTTTCTTGTTAGAAGATCTTGGGTTATTGGTGGTGACATTGTGGTAGTGAGACCTTGTGTCACACAGAGATGGGTGTCGGTGTTTATCTTATTTTTCTAGTTTTGGTTTCTTTCATATATTATTATATCACCACGTCAATTCCCATGATTTTCCTTTTGTATATATATAACTAACCCCTCCCTTGGTTATAATTTATTATATTGTATTTTGATTATAATTTTTACTTTGAGATGTTATTTATATTATGTTTTTTGATAGTTTATAAAAATTGTTTCATTGTATAAACACATGCCTCACCCACTTATGATTAGGTCATTCCAGGTCCTTTATTAGGACCTGTTTGGTGGACTTATTAAAAAAACACTCCCAATGCATGTTTCTTAATTCCTTGGAACTATTTTCCAACTCATGGGGATTAGGAGTGTCCTTTGGAACTTTCCACGAACCATCTTGGATGGTTAAGGTTTGGGTCATCCCATGTTATAGTCATGAGTGTATTGTTGAATGGTCCTTGGATCATGGATCGAGGATCAGAGTGTCACGAGGATCCTCATCAATTAAAGAGTTCTTATATTTCTCGAAATACAGTGATACATAAATAATCTTCATTATTGATAAATCCAATCTCGAGGAAGTACATTTTTTGTGGTTTCATCAATATTTAAACTTTGATATGAATGAGAATTAATCCTTTCAAAAATTAATTCAAAGATCGATATCTATCGGTTTTTCCAATATACGTTTTATCTTTTTAGATCTTTAAATTTTAGATATTTTCCTGTTCATAATTATTATTTTGATAATCCCCCATTCATTGGATTTTAATGATGATGGCCCAATGAAAACAACCATCGATCGAATCTTACCTTTGTGTTATTTTCCTTTCTCCCTCCATTCTTGGAGTTCATCATTGGTAATCAGTTGGCTAGTGATTCAATGATACTCAGGATGTACAATCATTTTTCGTTTATTTTTTTGGTATAACGGATCACATACACGAGTTCATCATTGGGTTTTGTAGAGGTGATATAGGTGTGGATATGACAATAGGAACCCGATGAAGGATAGGGTAAGAGTGGATCTATGAGATAGATTGAGTAGATATCTCTAACGAAGTGGTGATGGGAATTTCATAGTAATGGATGGTTGGTATCTGGACACCAGTGATGATGGAATCCAACATTGATGTGAATGGTAGGGTTACGATGACATGATATGTGTAAGTGATTCAGATGGTGATGATGGATTATTTATTGGGTGAAGAAATACTATAATCTGACTTCTTTCTGTCCATGGAGTGTATTCAAATTAGTTCCATACATTGTGGCATGATTCCTGGTAGAATCAGAGGAAATAATGGTAGAATGGGTGAATCCATGTGAAGAACTATAATTTATGTGAAATTCAAAACCACACACAGCATAGACCAGAGATACAAACATAATGTAGTTCCCATAATGTGATAGCTAGTGTTTACATATTGAGTTAAATATCCTACACCATTTATTGGGACTACACATCGTTTTATACTTATCCATCTAACATAGCATGAAAATGGAGTACATGATATAGAGGCTATGTGACCCCACACTCTATATAGTGGTATCACATTTCATGAAACCCCTTGTTATATGGATCGACATGTACTGGGAGTACATGCCTAAAAGGAAATGTGACCCCATATGTTGTGTTTGTCAGGGCATACACTGTGTACTTCAGAAAGTTCATAGGCCTAGAGAAGACTAGGTATACGGGAACAACCAGATACACGGGCATGGTCTAGAGTACATGGGAATGGGATGCAATATATGAGTATACCTAGGGTAGCCAATACATGCAATGTGTACCCTATATATACCAAGTACTCCCCTAATAACCTTCTACTTTGTGTATATCCTTCTTCAAGACTTATATTTGGGAATTTGAGTAGCCTATCTTGAGAAGTTTTCCATGTATAATGAAATAACGATCTTTGTTTCATTAGTAGAGATATGACATGAGGTGATGCTAGTAGTATGCTTTTCTCAGCAATTCTTTGCTGGTGGTAGTTATGATGTGTGATCGTCAAAGTGTTATTGGGGTCAGTAATCCTTGGTATCTATCTAGGTGGAGGGTCCCATATATCATTAATATAGGTTGATATAGATATCCATGCACATTATAGAGGGTGAAGGTCCTCTATTTATTAAGTGGAATCTCTTTCTTGAGCTTAGGTGGTGAGTGGTCCTCCATTGGAGATGGTTCTCCATCGATTGTGCACGTAGTGGTGAGGCATGAAGCCTATTTATTATTGACATTTGATGAATTATACTAGTCTAAGATATAAATATCTACCAATTTTTTAGTGCAGTGTCAAGGTGTGGCCCTCCATTTAGATTATTTTAGGGTTGCACATGGTTTTTGACATCAGAGATTGGACCTTTATAGCTATGGGAAGACTCATCATTCTTAACTTCTTGTGGAGATATAGATACCCTCTCTCTCTTTTCTTGAGTTTATTTTTCAGAATATCTATGTTAATATGGTTGTTTCCACATATTATTATTGACATACCTTCATGGTGACGATATAACTATCCTCTCCTAATGCTTTGTGTTTGAAGATTTTGCGATTCCTTACTAGGAATGATTATACTCAACCTTATATTGGATCTACCCATACATGTCATGTATTATGAAGATTATAATAATTTCATTGGAGTCCTAGGTGGACATGGGGTAGGTGGATCTTAGTTATCCTAGATATACCTCAGATGGCTCCATGAGTTACTTTTGGGTAGCTACCCCCATGTTGTTAGCAAGTTGGGTTCTTTTTCAGTTTTCTTTGGGATTGTATTTGGATATTTTCTATGTTGTACTACTTATTATACTCTATTTAGGGATTAATTTTACGAATGCACGTATAGTATTATTTATTTATCATTCCACTTTATACTGGCACATGGATGTGTTTGTGCACAAGTAATTTAGGCTAAGGTCTCCCATATGTGTGATATTCCTACCCGATGCTAGTCGCCAACCCATAGCCTATTGGAGGTAGGATTGATGTTTCATTCTTAGCTTACCTCTTCCCATGAGGTATGTAGTAATTCAGGTCCTAGAATATTGGTATCAGTGGATGTCATCTTAGAACTGGAGTTAGGATATTATTGAGCTGTGATGATTTGTTTTAGAAATATGACAATCGTGTTAAAGTGGTTCGAGTTCAGCTCTCAGGAAAGGAAACCCAATGGTGGTTCAGTGGATAATATATCCATTCACTGGGAATCTAACAACATGATTATTGAATTAGTATATATATGCACTAGTTATAGGGAAAACGTTGGTATATGCATCATATATGAATTTGTTTTATCTTCCACGTCCTTCTTGACTTTTCTCCCTAGATATACTCTTCGACTGTGGTGCATATGGAAAACTTCCAAGATGATTCCGTGATGGGTGTTAGCTAGGATATCGATACAATTTCATTATGATAAATTTTTTAGCAATGATACCTTAGTTCATGGAACTATTCTATAGTTTTCCATTCCAAACAAGAACAGAGTAGTGTGTTCACACAATGAGAAGCTCAAATAGTCACCACCTATGGTCTTGATAGATGATCATCCATATATTGAGTAGTCAAAATCTCTAGTAATATATGATAATGGTACATGTTTTCTTAGAATGTTTCATGAGTTCTAGCGATAAAGGCCACTTAGTTTTTTTGGCGTGCCTCACCCATAGTTAGTGAAGGTTCGGCTTGAGGCATTGGTCTAGTTTTTATAACTTGTGAAAACCCAAACTGATATGATGGTTGTGCTCATGAACACCCTTTTTCCTGGAGAATCAAATAACTAGTGTGGTATGGTTATCCAGATTCATTATGAGGTGGTTCTCTTTTGGGGAATATATGATCATATATTAGGATAGGAGTACATTCTGATGACCCTATGTGTAACTGAGGTTTATAAAGAGGAGATGTATTGGGTTTTCTAACATTTTTGGGACCCGTCATAGTGATATGGTGATCATTATATATATAATTATTTAGGTTATCATAGTGTGTTGATGGGTACCTTTATTGGTGTCCTGTTTTTTGGTTTGAAGTATTTAATAAAGGGAACACTTTCCCCCACCAAGACACATTTTTGTGACAAGCTTCAAAACCATGCAAGTGAGTTGGTGCTATCCAAAGAGTATAGTGTCAAGGTGTGGTGAATGAGTTTCTTTTATTTGTATGTTTGAGGTAATTTTCATGATATAATGTGTTATAGGAATCCTTGTTTATGGGATACAGGAGGTAAAGAGAGAGGAAATCTTCAGGAAGCAGGAGCTTGTGGATGAGAGGTTTTGAGTGTGGTAAAAGTTAGGAAATTTGTATTCTCTACTCTATCTGTAGTTTCAGTACATATTTGTAAGACCTTTCCTGGAATACATCCCCTATTTTAGGCTTAGAAATTCTTGTAGAGCCTTTTTTTCTTGACCCTTTTTTAAAGGCTCTATAAGAGAAGATTTTATGATCACACACTTATACCGATAGTGTAACTTGACTATTGAGTAGAGAGAACCTCACGTGGAATTTTTCCACCATAGAAAGTGATTACCTTCATTTTTTTCATCAAGTATGGAGTGATTTCATACTATTGATGTTCATATTGAATGTTACCAGTAAGGTATGTAGTGTATTAGAGTTAGCGAGGCATATTTTTTTCTTTGGTGATAATAAATCCTAGGAGGAGTAGGATGAGCTCTTGTATAGGAGGATACAACAAATTTCTTATTAGTTGGCCAATATGATCCTTGGAGTAGTGGATTATATGATATTTTAGATTCCTGTGATATTGGAGAAGAATTTGGATGTATTTTCTAATGACATTATAGGATTACCTCTCTATAAAATGTTTTTTTTCTATATGGAATTTCCCTTAGGGATGACCTGATATCTATACTAGCATATTAAATGTACCCATGTAGCTATGATAGTTAATGGTGTGATTGGATAATTTAGAGAGAAGTGGATTTGTTAGACCCAGTGTGTTCCCCTAGGAAGCTCACTGTTGTTAACCCAAAAGTTGAATGAAAGATTTATGTTAGGTTTATATTAACATCACCTAAACTAGGTGACTAATAGGAAGAAGTATCCACCTACTAAAATTGATGAACCTTTGAACCTGTGGTTAGGGATGAAGTGGTTCCTAGATTTTTACCTTAGGATTGTTTATAAAAAGATTCAGGGTCGGGAGGAGGTTAGACCAAAGTAGGTTTTCTAAAGTTTTTATGGTTTCTTTAAGGTAATAGGTATACCTTTTGGAATGTTGTAAACCTCAATGATGTTTTTGATACTAATGAACTGGTTCCTTAAATCCTTCTTAGATTGATTCAGGGTATTCTTCATTGATGACATCATTATGTACTCAAAATTAGAGGTGGATCATGAAAGACACTTGAGGATGGTTTTGGATATGAACTGAGAGTACCAACCTTATAGTAATATCTTCAAGTGTCTATTCTAGATTCATAAGGTTCACATATTGGGATATGTCTTCTCAGATATGGGAGGGATAGTTTGTAACACCATATAATGTTAAACGGTTAAAAAGCCAAATGATATAACTCATGTATACTAGGAAAACCTTCCTTTTTGGGAGCCTACCTAATTATAACTCCATAGTTAAGTGTTCTTGTGCTGGAGTAGTACTGAATATGGGTGACCTCCTTGGAAGTTTCCCAAGGCATGTGTGAGTGAGGAAAAAAAACACACTTAAGAAGCATGTGTTTTTTATGGGGAAAGTAATTAGTCTGATGACCAGTTTAGGAATGTGGGTGGGCCCTAGATATTAGACCATGTTTCTATGGGGAAACTGGTGGTACCTGGTGGGCCAGGACTTGATGACCATGTTAAGGCATGGTATTAGTGCTATCAGGGGGGCCTGATTGTTATATTAGTGTCAAAGTTGGAACCTATCCTTAAGTGTGATGGAACTGCCTGGGTTGAGATGTAGGGTCCAAAACAAGAACTTTTTTCTCTGGGGGGGGGGGGGTGGGTTAATGTAACACCCCAAAATGTTAAATGTTTAAAAGGATAAATGATAGTAATCATGTAAAAAAGGTGCACCTTTATTTTTGGGAGCCTACCTGATCATAACTCCATAGTTATGCGTGCTTGGCCTAAAGTAGTGATCAAGATGGGTGACCTATTTGAAATTTTACCAGGGTGTGTGTGAGTGGGGAAAAAGAACATTGTAAATAACATGTGTTAGCCTATGGGGATATTCATTAGTCTGATTATATGTTCGAACACATGGGTGGGCCCCAGGTAGGTAACCATATGTCTTTGGGTCAACTGCTGGTACCTGGAGGTCTAAGACCTCACGACCATCTTAATGAAGAGTTTGTGTTCTATTAGTAGGTCTTGGTTGTTACATAGTGGACCCATTATGGTTGAGGTAGTTCTATCTTGGGATCCACCTAAGGGTGTGACTATGTTAGAAGATGCTCACAATAAGGTTTTTCATCCGCTGTTGTTGAGTGAGGTGACAAAGAAGTTGAATTATTTGAAGTTGGAAATTAAGGATATGGATGGTATAACATACCTATAGTCTATGGGTTTTCCCCTACACTTATTCATATATTCAAGGAGAAATAACTTGGGGATATCAACTATGAGACCCTACGTGACCATATGTCTACTGGACATTTACATGATGGATATTATGAAGGTAGGGATCACATCATCCTTGTTTGAGAAGGGATGATTCGACCAGTCATGATGTGAGAGGAAGTTCTATGGAGGCTTCATTATTTCCAATAACAATACACCCAATAGAGGTGAGGATTTACCATGATCCTTTGTAAATGGGTTGGTAAGCCAAGGATGTTGTGGTATGTTTTTGAGTTTATCTCTTGGCGCCTCATCTATTAGTAGGTGAAGGATGAGGTGATCAGATAGAAGTGGAAATGGGAAGGTATCTTTATAGTCTTCATGATGTGGATTCATTGATTAAAAATAGCTCAAGACACTATCTGAGTGATCATAGACTGACTCACCTAGTTGGACCACTTTTTAACCATCTATGATCAGAGCTTAATAGAGAGTTTGGGAAGCCTGTGAAAGAAAGAGGTAGTTCAGCTTCATGGAGTTTCCTCGATGATCATTTCAGATCATGATTCAAACATCAAATCAAGATTATAGAGAGTGTTATGGAGTCTATAGGACTAAATTATGGTTAGTAATAGTGTTTATAACCCTCAAATAAATGGCCTGGTAAATTTGAGCACTCGGGTTTTGTAGAATATGCTTGGGGTTTTCATGTTAGTTTTGGTAGTAGTTGGATGGATCATCTTCCATCTATGGATATTGCATATCATAATACTTACCACTCCACTATTGATGTAACACCATTCAAGTTCACGTACATGATACCCCTTAAGTCACCATTGTATTGGTTGTAGCTAGTAGGAAACATCATTTATGGGATATAGTTAGTGTGAGAAATGGTAAAGAATGTATATTCCATTTAGGGGTGGATGAGGACTTCCAAGAGTTGTCAGGAGTCCTTTAAAGAGAAAAAATGGAGGCCTTCGTATTTTATTGATGAGATCATGTGTTCTGAGAGTGGGAAATCTAAGACCTTGGTGCATATATATTAAAAATATTAAATATAATATATCAAGAACACACAATTTTTCATTAGAATCTCACTAATAAAAATGATGCATAAACAATATTCATTAGAAATTTATCCAAACATATCATAGGGAATTTGTTTTTGGTTTTATCCCTATTTAAAGTTTTATAAAAACATGAATTAATCATTTCCCAAATTAATTTGCGGACTGAACTCCATTGGTTTCCCCAACATCCACTTTCTCTTTCTAGATCCATGCATTTGGGAATTTTTTCTCATTGATACTTGTTGTTTTGATAATCCACTATTCTTTAGATTATGATTATGATTTTCTAATGATCACATTTATCAATCAAATCTTACCTTTGTGTTATGTGACTTTCTCCCTCTATTCTTAGTGTCTGTCAATAGTAATTTTTTGGTCAATGATTCAATGATACTTTAAAGGTACAACCATTGTGAATTTATTATTTTTCATAATGGATCATGGAATATAGTTTGGATTTCTGTTTTAGAGACATGAAGGAGTCATGGAGGTGACAATAGGAACCCAAATATAGATTAGGTAATAGTGGATCAATGATTTGGATTGAGAGGATATCTCAAAAGGAGCAGTGATTGAAATTTATGAGTAATGGGTGTATGAAATTTGGACACTGATGATGCTTGTGTCTGATGTTATTGTAGACAGTAGGGTTTACATGACTGGATATGTGTGAGTGTTTCATATGGAAATAATGAATAATTTGTTTGGTGAATAACGACTAGAATACGACTTCTCGATGGCCGTGGAGGGTGGTGAACTCAAACAGGAACATTGCAGCATGATTCTTGGTGGAATCAGAAGCAACAATGATGGAATGGGAAAATCCACATAAAGAAGTTGATTTTTGTTGAAATTATTAACTACACACCATTTAGTCTATGGGGACATATGCCATATAATTCCCTTTGTGCGGTGACAAGGGTTTACCTATTGAGTTTAATATCACATGCTATATGGTGGGCCCACACATAGTGTGATACTTAGGTGGTAAGATTGGCATGTATATGGAGTATACACCTAAGAGGCCATGTGACCCCACATGCTATGTGGTGGGATCACACGCCATTTAATCCCTTTCTATATGAATTGGAGTGTGTAGGGAGCACACACCTAGGAGTCCATGTGACCCCATACACTATGTGTGTCGGGGCACACACTATATACTTCTAAAAGTACACAATCCTGGACATAGAGAGGTACATGGGAATGGCTATATACACAAACAAAATCTAGAGTACATAGGCACCAGCCATGGTACACGAGCATACCCCAAGTATCCAAGACACACAGTGTACACCCTATACACACTGTATAATCCACTTAGAACCCTCTATATTGCATATATCCTTCTTCAAGTCTCATATTTGGGTCTCTAAGAAGACTATATTGAGTAGTTTTCTATATACAATTCGACGATGGATTCATTTTTGAATCAAATATATGATGCAAGGTGATTATAAGGGGACAATTCTCTCAGTGATGCTTAGTTGGTTGGAGCAATCGAGTGTGATCATTAGAGTGTTACTAGGGCCGGTACTCCCATATATCTCTCTAGTTGGTGGCTCCACCATATCATTCATTAAGGAAAAGATGAATCTCCCACTATATTATAGAGTGTGAAAGTCCACTATATGTGGAGTGTAATCCCAATATTGAGCTCAGACTACAAGTCGGTCCTCCATTAGAGATGGTACTCCCTTGGATGTTCTTTACAATGAAGAGGAATAAGGCCTCTATATTATTTAGAGTTGACTCATGATAATTTTCTAGGATATAGAGCTCCCTTATCTATATATCAAAGTGACGAGGAGCGGGACCTCTATTTATATTCTTGTGAGGTTTCATATAGTGTTTCGAATTAGATACTGGACCTTTGGAGTTGTGGGTCTTCTCATTATTCTTACCCAGATTTGTAGATAGAGATCCCCTTTCCCTCTTAATTTGGGTATCTTATTGATAATATCTATGTTTTTACGGTTATTTTCTCATATTATGATTGACATGAATTTGTGGTGATGAGATGGATACTATCTCTAGATAAATTTTTTGGAGATTTCTGGGTGTCCTACTTGGTATGTTTATACTCACCCATGCATTGGATCTTCCTTCACATGTCATGTCTTATGTAGATTAAAGTCCATTCATTGGAGTCCTAGGTGGTCTATGAGTAGGAAGAGCTTAGTTATTCTTGATTAAACTCAGATGGGTTTGAGAATTTCTTTCTGATAGCTCCCCCCACGTTTTCAACAAGTTGGGTTCTTTTTCATTTTTCGGTGGGCTTGTATTTAGACCTTTTCTAGGTTGTAATACTTGTTTTACTCTAATGTGGGATGGATGTTATACGAGTGTTTATATTATATGTTTTTTATAATTTTTCATTACACTAGTTCATGTATATCTATCTATATATATAGTTACTTTAGGCTAAGGCCTCCTATTTGTGTGATATGCCGACTCGGTGCCAAATGCCATCCCCTTGCTTATTGGAGGCAGTATTGGGGTGTCATTCTTAGCTTACCACTATCTAGGTGGGATTCATTGGGTTGGGTCATTACTTGGTAGGTACTAAAGGGTTTATGTAAAACACTCTTAGTTCTAAACCTTGAGTTTCTAAGGGTTGTTAGTGTTGTAAGATTTTGGTTTTTTATTTTGACCCACAGTTTATTAAATGTTTTTCCTTGGCAAGGTGCACGGTCTATAGATCGTTCACCAAGACCTTAATCTTGGGAAATAATGGGTTGTTTTTTCTATGTTTCCATGATTTCTAATGATTAACCTATCTTGATAAAATTATAATGGTTAAAATTGTAGTTATTTATTAGTTTTGATGGATTTTTTTATTTTATATAGTACCATGCCCCTTAGGAGAACTCTCGTGAACCCTATAGAGGGCACCATAGATAACTTTACAAAATCCAATGCCTTCCATCCAATGTCCTGAAGGCCTTAATTTTTTATTGATTTTGATAATCCACCTTTCAAGGGGTGAGGTGGAACCCTTACTAGGCCTGTAAGCATAAGTATTACATGGACCATAGGACTTAGAGGAATTCACTGCCCATAGGCTTCAAACATTACATACAACCCAGACTAACTATGTTATGAATGATTGAAGATATATACTAAGGAGTGGGTCTTATCCCAACCCATGATAAAGAGGATGGTTCGGGTTTGAGTTTAGTTAAAGATCGATCTTATCAAATCATCCATCATAAACCTCCATTCTTATAAGGGAGAAATGATCCTCAATAGTCATTGTATTGTATAGAAAATATAGATATTTTTTTTGAATTTATTGAGACTGAATAGGATAATAAAGTGAAGTTTTCTTCATTCATGATTAAGGCTCCCATTTGGAAAAAGTGGAGCCAGTTATTTAGGCTAAGTAGCATGATAAATAGGAAGGGAAGGATTTCAATGTGTTGTTTAATCAATAGTTATACCTTGAAATAATGAAACTAAAATTTTTTAAGGAGTTTTTATGCCCCTATAAAGGAAACCAAACCATCGTAGAGTATTACAACAAGTTCTCCAATCTTTTCTATTTTTCTCCTAAAATGATTTTAAATGATAAATTGAAAGTTCAAATATTTGACGTGGGACTTCGACCTGAAATTCAATATTATATCTTATTGATGAAGCTTTAGACTTATGATGATGTTAATAACTGATACTTAATAGAAGATATTTATTATGATGGGATTTCAGGGTTGATTGGGGCCTCCACCATTCATTGTGGGACTAATAGTGACTTCTTAGAAAAGAAGAGTAAGTGTGATGAACCAAGAAGAGAAAGTGGTGGTAGATCTAGGTATCTATCCCAATATTTATCATCAATAACTATGGGTGGTGGATTTATTATATGTTATTAGTTTGTTAATAATAGGAATATGTAACCTTCATGCATTGTGTCATGTGAGGCTTTTCACACTTATGGATTCTTAGGCCATATATATAAATTTGGTAGAGCCAACCCTTCTCGAAAAAGTATACGATCTACATTACTAGAGGATATACTAATAATTATGATGACTCTAAGGAAATGGGGCCTCAATATCATGTTCACATAGATAGGATTGGTTCTTCACATGGGAATATTTAGTTGAGGACTAAACCCAAGGTTAGTGGCAATCCATAGGCCCATTCAACGACAAGGAAATTTCATGTAGTAGAGCTGGTGCTTGTGGAGACTAAGGTGGGGCCAATGATATTGGGAGGTACTATTATCATTACATTATACATGGTTACTATTCTATTTGATATAGTTTCCTCCCATTAATTTATATATTTCCCATATTTTGGAATTTTTGAAGCTCCCATATGTGATCATTACTTATTTTATGATGATATCTACACTAATTGAAAAGAAGAGGGGGTGATGCTTTTGGTTCCTTTTTTAAATTTCCTCTATATAGGAAGTTGATCTATCATTTTATTTTATTTTCCACAAGATGAATCTATTTGATATTTGTTTTGAGACGAATTATATGACTACCTTCAAAGATCATGTTGATTGTTATTAATGGGGGTTATTTTCAACTCCCCCAGTGGAAGCACTCGTGTGTTTCCATAGTATGGTCAGGAGATACCTACTCTTTATGTGGTTAGTAGATTGATAAAATATCTTATAGTTAAGACTAGTAAAGAGAAATTTTGGATAGATATTCCTATAGTAGCCAGGTAGTTTCTCTAGGTGTTTCCAGATGACTTATTGGGTTTAAACCTAGAGCAAGAATTTGAGATTCCTATCAATTTGGTACCCAAGATGAAGTTGATCGCCTTACCTTCTTGTCATACGGAACCCATAGTGTAATGAACTAGCTTGGGTTGACCAAACATGCCATCCGATATGGATTCCCACAAGGCGTGACTCCCTAAACACATGAGGTTTCCGACCAACGATGAGGGTCTAATGGATATAGTGGGGAGACTATACCCTATGGTTAGAGTATAATAATAGGGAAAAAATAATCAAACTCATAACTAGGGATAAAAATAAGAGTAAACATAATAAATAACTGAATCAAAGGCATGCTTTAATAAATTAAATGTAGCATACAGTCATATATAATTACAAGAATGAAAAAAATATGAAAGATAGTCACCCATTGGCCTGAACACATATAAAAATAGACTAAAAATAAAAAAAATTTGAATCTACTACCAACCCTGTGCCTAGCCATGTACTCAGTCTCCATGATGCTCAAGCTACACCGGCCCGATCCTGAGGCTACACACAAGGAACTTTGATCAATAAAGATACACTATCACTTATCCCTATCCATTATGAAACCTATTATCAAACATAAAAGTATATATCATATTCACATAAAAACAGAGGTTCATGTACAGGGGGTGAGAAAACAAATTTTAGTAGGACACCCTAATGGTGAACCTACAATCTTCTATCATAACAAGTGCATGAACACGTGATATTCCCAACATAGTTGAACACTAATAACAACTGATATTAAAGAAAAAAACTGCATAAAATAAAGGGGTCATGACAAAAATAAAGAAATAATCCAACCATGGGTTCTAGTATGACACCCAAGTTAAATATACCACCGATTTGGTCCCCTCTAGAGGATTTGCAACACATGGTTCACCAAACAACACTATAATCATGTTAGAGTTAGTGACCTAGAACCAAATTATCTGTACTTATTGATAACATGTATTCATTTTTTTAATCTTAATAAACTTCTTATCACATCATGATTGTTCTTCTATGTAATATAATATGTGATAATGTCATAAGAGTAGCTATCACACTGAAAGGTCATAGCATTTCCCCACTACGATGAGAACCCAAAAGAGCCACAAAAGTATTCTTAAATATATGTTCTATATCTGAATAAAATTCTTTGAGGGACACAAATGATTCAATATATTAGGGGTGGAGACTCAAAGGACTTTAAGTAACATTCTCATGGTGTACTCCAATGGTAATATCTTGTGTTGGATATTATGAGAATGAGACCCGCTAGTAGGAATCTACATTTATATGTGTCATTAGATGTTTCTATCTATGGATGTGTGTACTAATACTTATACTTTAATATTATTATTAATTAATATTATAAGTTTCATAGTTTAATGTATTGATGAAATCCATGATGATATATGTTCACGATGAGGTAGGATAAGTTGGGTGTGTTATGGGTAATATTTCATTAATGAATAATGTGAGAAAGGATTCATCCCTTCTGTTCTTTAATGAAAGTTGATATCTTATTCCCTTTGATGGAAATGATATAACCTAAATAAATCCCTGTCCATGGTGTTCTATAGACAAGTAATATTTATTTAAAGTTAAAGAAAGAGACATTGAGCACATAGGTTGATGCATCACGAAACCTACTTGATTAGAGATATCACAATGAAGGGATTATATTACATAGTAAGTATCCATATGAGGTATCATTTCATTAAAACATTAACTTATTTCTATTTGGGTGCCTTGGTGTGTTGTTATATGCTAACCTTGGATATTAGAATTCTTTGCCTATTGCGACTTTGAAATAGGCCCAGAGGGTTACACACTATGTGTATCCAGAATCTCAGTTAAATAATATATTATTATTTATTATTTAATAAGTTTAATATGTATTATTCCCATATGTGGTTTAATAATAATTCATATATTTTTGATCTGATATATTCTGTCACATGTTATTTGATAAAATATTATGTGAGTAAAATATTTAATAAATATTTATTTACTCTTTTGTGAATATAATATTTATTTATTTTTTGGTGAATTATATAGTGATATTTATTTATTAAATAATTAGTCACTATTTAATGCTTGATAAATATTATAGAGGAATATAAAACTGAGTTTAAAGGTCCAGTGTGAAATAATATATATATTGAATATTATTTTAATTAATAATATTTAATTTAATTCATGAGCTTATCACATGTCATAAAATAATAATATTATTATTATTATAGACACGGGGTTTCACATGGATTAGGTAAATAATAAAGGGAACATGTAAAATTATTATTTTCTAACCCTAGCCTTATATAAACCCAATTATATTATTTTATTAATAGAGAAAATTCATTTTGTGTTGTGCATAATGAGATTCATAGAGAATCATCTCAATCCCTGGAGAGCTCCTTATCCCAAAACACTAATAGGAACCTAAAGTGATCTTACTCCACCTTCCACTATCATGTCTAGAGAGATCAAGGATAATCCTTTGGAAGTAATTCTTAGGGTGATCAAAGGTGAACAATGCAAGCGATAGTATCTAATGTTCTAGAACTCAGATATTCCTATGACGACATTCATAGATTCATGGAACATGTGTGGATCACCACCAGAGGGAACATATTCTTGATTTCTACAATGAAACTATTGTACAACATAGACGTGTTGTTAGATCAATAAATGAAGAAATAATTTATCACAAGGTAATTCTTTAATTGATTAAATTAATTATAAATAAAATGTGACGATCCTGTGTTTGGTTCCGATGTTTATCCATAATCAATATTCATTGATTCAATTCCTTTGATCACAATAGTTATCATTGTGTAAATCTCAGATTAATCATTGATCATGAAAAAAATATGTGTTAGTCATGCCCCATATAATGCTTATTCTCTACTCGAGACCTTCAAGTGGTATCATAGTGGCTCATACGATTAATTTTAATTATTTAAAGGTCATTGATTGATTTACACATTTTCATCGGTTTTCAATTCTAGTTTAATCATTATTTAACCTCAATTGCAATATTTTATTTATTTATTTTTCATTTCCCATAAATATAATCAAATAGATTAATTTTATGAATGAGATGAACTCAAATATATCATCTTAAGGTACCAAAGAGTTTGGTTAGATAACACAGGAGTACACACCGTGTGACCCAGAGGTACATGTCATGTACTAGTGTTTAATGAACCAAGAATTAATTCAGAATTAATTCAATATCTGTGAATTTATTGCACATGGTGTATTTAATTAGACCCCATGTATTGACCATGCCACCCTGGTGCATGGTCATCTAGAGTTCATGTCATGTAACATTAGTACATGATGTGTAATACCTTAGTCACAGACGAGACATGTATTGTCTTACATGACCTACATGAACAATGGTTGTGTAACTTAGATACCACATGCCATGTAGCCCATTTACACACCATGTAATACAAATTTTTTCGTGGAATGATTAGATACTGAGTTCTTAGACATGTTCCATAGATAGACATTGAAAAAAATACACATTGTGTATCTCTAATGGATGTTTTGTGAACTTTTAGCAAATTATGAACAATTTAAAATTAATATGATATACTATGAAAACCTTATCAACATGTGTTCCGTGTGGTCATTATGTTGATTGTACACAACATGTGATGGGTTTTATAATTATCAGTGTCTAATTAATTTACTTGTATTGTTTGGATCTATATATCATATATAAGTCGTATCACTGTTATTACTCTACGTGCATTGAAGTGTGAGATGATATGTAAATACCATATGTTCTGTGTGTTCATTAAATTGATAGTACACATCGTGAAATTATGTGATAACTTGTGTATTCTACATGTCACAATAGAAAAAATTATAATATTATAATACACGTTGGTTAGTTCGGATGGGTACTCACTATATTACTTCTAAGGTACATTTTTTACACAGTTAGTTTAAAATAAATTTATTGAATTTGTTTAAAATTATTATTGATGATACTATCAAGGAAATTCAAATGATAATGAAAATAAAATAATTGATCAATTAAATAAGATAATTAATTTATTCGAGAATGATTTATATTAAATAATAATGGTTATAATTGAATTATAATTTTATTAAATGTGTAATTCGTTGCATGAATGTGGATGATCACGAGACTATAATAGAACATTATTTGTTTTTGGTTTCATTTAATTTATTATTAAATTAAATAGTTATCCTGTGTGTCATCTCTCCTCTCATTATGTAAGGGAATGTGTGCCCATGGTTTCTTTTATGTAAAACCCTTATCCAATCCTTTTGTTCCCTCACCTATGTGTGCGTAAAAGCATATGTAATGAATGGAGCTCCCAAGAAAGTAGAGATAGTTTACATTTGGAGGTGTGTAAAAACCAATCTAAGGGAGATACATAGGTGGGAAGGTGGAAATTTATGACACGAACCATAAATGGTTCGAGGTGTTTTCACCTATGTCAACAATTAGTTTATCATCCACTAGATAATCAAACCATTAGTAAAAACTCATGATCATACCACTTTATTATTTTTTATGTCAATTTTCATGGTTATTTCATCATGGTTCTTTTTTCACTGTCACCTGAATTAATAAATTAACAATCCTTTAATATAGAACTTAAATAAATTGGCTTATGTGTTAA
Source organism: Viscum album (assembly GCA_963277665.1). NCBI lineage: Eukaryota > Viridiplantae > Streptophyta > Magnoliopsida > Santalales > Viscaceae > Viscum > Viscum album. The sequence continues at coordinate 1,124,318,879 of OY728120.1, forward strand.
TATTATCTAAGATAGGGTTAATCACTTAAGTAAATCCACTTAATAATAAAAAATCATGCAATAAGGATTATAATTGTAAATTTACACATAAATATAAAATCAATAAATTTTATATATTAATTTGGTATATCCTTCCACTACTTTAGTTAAAATCAATCTATAGTTCAAAGTTATTGACCAGCCAAAGTTGATATTCTTTCAATTATTTGGTAATTCTAACCTGATTTTTTGGGTTGACTTAACTTAGTTCACATTAATGGTTAACTTACATAGAATGAATTTGTGTCACTTAGAGGGAAAGGTTAATTAAATACAATATAAGGATTTTAAGATTGGTGAATCCACTCAACATATCAAGGAACTATGAGTTAATGTAGTTGACATTTGGAATGCCTATCCAAAACTCTTCAAATTTCTTGACCGACCAAATTTGGGGTGATGAGAAGGGGAATATGAATCCTTTCCACTATAATGTCCAAGAAATATGATATTCTAAATACAATAGTGAGGGATATTGGGTTTTGATAAAATATAAGGAGATTAATAAATATGATATTTTTTTCTAAATATTTTCTGATAAAGTACTGAAACTCCACTCATTTTATTTGTAGAAACGACAATAAAAATGACTTCAAACATATCACTACCATCCATACTTGATAAGGATAACCTTATCATCATAAAAAAATTTCATGAATGGAAAAGGCACTTACGTGTTATCCTACACCATGAAAGGAAATTGAATGTGATGTAAGAACTTATTATAGATTCTTCTGGTAATGAGGCTAGTGAGGAATATTTGACTCTCTATGAGAAACATTTGAATGATGCTATAAATGTTTAGTGTTTCATACTATCATCCATTACCAATGATCTTTTTAAGAAACATGAGGATATTTATGTGTATATCATGATGTATCACCTTCAGGATCTCTATCAAGAGATGGTGAGAAAAGAGAGATATAAGATCTCCAATACTATTTTTACAACTAATCTTGGAGACTGAGTGCCAATTAGATCTCATGTAGTAAAAAATATGGGCTACATTGAATGCTAAGAAATTTTTGGGATTAAATTACCATATTATTTGTGATTAGATCTCATACTTTCCTCACTATCCAAGACTTTCTCCAGTTTTGTTGTTAATTATAACATAACAAATAACGAGAAGAGTCTTTCAGATCTTTTTACTTTCATTCAGCTAGTGTATAAGGAAATGGGGAATAAAAAACCAATATTCCTTTTGGTGTATAAGAAAATTCAGGATAGGGTGAAGGGACCCAAGACTCATAACATGTATAAATATCCTAAGCAAAATACTTACAAGAAAAGGATGATCGATAGGCAGGGAAAGGAAAAGGAAGCAATATGTTTTTCATGTGGAAAGTAAGGACACTAGAATAAAAAATTCACCTGGAAGAAATGGGAAGATAAATGTGCATTAGTTATCAAGTGTAATCTTTCAATATATCCACATTGGGTATTATATGTAGTTTGTGGTGCTCACACACACATGCACACACACACACACATCCAAATGTAGGAACCCAATAGATTCAGAAATATTTATAGAGGAGAGGTGGATTTATGAGCTACCAATGGTTCAAGGTTGGATACTATATAAATTGGTGACTAGACCTTTCACTTCCAATGAGAATGATATTGGTTTTTAGGGTTTATTATTATGTACCAACTATAACCAATAACATAATTTTTTTTATCATTCCTATATATACATGGTTTTATTTTCAATTTTAGGAATATTTTTTTTACAAATACAACATATGTTATGGTATGGTGAATTTAAATAACGACCTTTATGAATTAAATTATAAAAAGAAAGTATTGGAAATAGATAATTAATCATGTTATCACAACTCATATAACACCCAAAAATGATGTCACCATCTTGTTCATATAAATGATAATCACTTGATAAAGATATATCAATATGGATATTTATAATCTTTTGAGGTAAAATCAATTGAAGATTTCATTATTACCTACAGGGGAAAATGAAAAAAATCACCATTCATTGGTTTGGGTGAAAGGACCACAAATATTTTAGGGTTGGTACACACTAATGTGTGTGGACCATTTCCAGTATAAGCTATAGGTGGGTATTATTACTTCATAACATTTATTGATGAATTTAATAGATATGGATATGTCTACTTGATGAGGTATAAGTCTTAGTCCTTTGAGAAATTAAAATAATTCAAGAATAAAGTAGATAATCAACTTGGAAAGAGGATAAATAATCTTTGATTGGATCATGGTGGTGAATATCTTAACCAAGAGTTTATTGACTTTTTAAGAGAGTTTTGGATTCTATCTCAACTCACTTCAACCTACACACCAGAGTGGAATGGTGTTAGTGAGAGGAGGAACTGTATGCACAATGGTTCTCAACTTTAGCTGATAGCTCTCCACTTATTGTTGGGTTTTGACCCCTGTATGTCCATCTTCTTTATCCTATTTAGCGACATCTTCCCATGGCGGCCAATTTGTTCTTGAGATTAGGGGGTTTTCTCTTGGACCTGCATCATTATTCTCTTCGGGAGACATGATGGGTGGTGGATTTGGGCATAAAAATCATGTCTTATGGGTCTTCAATGGACTAGACTTTATGTTATAGTGGGTACTCAGTGTGAATTTGGTCGTTTGTGGATGACTTGATGGAATTTGTGGTAGTTATCATTAATAGTGGTGTAGTCAGTAGAGGATCCAGTGAGTTATTCAGTGGTGATGATGAGATAACCCTTTGGTGGCCCTCCATGGTGATGTTGGATATTGACTTGGGTGGTAGAGGGTGTGATTTCCTCAATAGTGTGATGGTTGATGGTTTGTGGGAATGCCCTCAGTGTTAGCGTAATCTAATATGGGCATCTCGACAACTGGTCAGAGGTTTGCAGCAGGTGTGACGACCTTTTATAGGAGGAGTATTTTTTGGGACCTTGATCCTCTGTGCAGATCTGGATGGGGATTTAGAGTATCAGTACCCAGCTTTGCAGGCTACCAGATTGGAAGAATGAGAGGGTATGACATCTTTCATTGATACTGAGCATCTTGTTTGTCTATACAGGGCTATTCTAGCTATTGAGTCCAATAAGGTTTTGTGATTGTTTGGTTTTATCCAAATATATTTTTTGGTGGTCTTTTATAGTGGTTTTAGGTTTTTGAGGCCTTCAGAGTAATGTTTTCACATACACACCCCTTGTGCCTACAGGTCATGCATTAGGTCTAAGTGCCTCTTGGATTATGATCCATATAAGGTTGATCCTCATCCCTATTTAAAAAGGGGTAAAATAAATAAAAATTCAATGTCCTTTGGGCTTGATGGTAAATAAGAAACCATACCTTGTTATAAATTTTATGTTCGGTGATGAGTAATGCAGATATTCCTTTATCCTTTTGGGGATATGCATTGGAAACTGTGACATACACAATAAAAGAGGTAGAAACTAAAGTATAAAATTGAATTACCTTTGAGTTATTGAGTAAAAATAAACCTATTTTTGTTGTATACACATTTATGGTGGTTTTGAGTCATTTTTATGGGATTATCATGCAAAAAATTAGAACCTTGGGGCACGAAGTGTATCTTTATTGGGTATCCTAAGAAAACAAAGTGATATTACCTATACAACCGCTTAGAAAATAGAGTGAACATCACCAGATAAACCATATTTCTTGAAGGGGAGCACATACTCCGAAAGGATTATTATATAAAGATTAACTTAGATGAATTTGATGCTTAATATACACATGATTTCATATAATAATAGATTCTACAATTCTCAATGGAAGAAGTAGTTCCTAAAACACAAGTAATGCATATGAGCACTAGAGAGTTAAGAGAACTTGAGTAGTATGTTTTTCTGATAACTAAATATGTAAACTCATTATTGGTTGAAAATGATGAACCAATCTCCTATAAAGAGGTATTAGAGAGCTCCGAATCTAAAATACTGAAAGAATCAATGAATTCTAAAATGGATTGCATACATCAGAACCATGTTTGAGTTCTAGTTGATATTCTAGTTAATGTAAGTTCTGTAGGGTGAAAATGGGTATTCAAGAGAAAACTGGACTAGGAAGGTAAAGTAAATACCTATAAATTAAGGATAGTGGCTAATGGGTTTAAATAGTGTCAAGGAAGTGACTATGATGAAATATTTTCACCAGTCTCCATGTTTAAATTGATTATAGTTATAATTTTTATAACATATTACCGTGATTGTGAAATTTAGAATATAGATGTCAAAATAGCTTCACTTAATGGGAAACTTCAGGAAGATATCTACACTACACAACCATAAGGTTTTCTGACTTCAGGTGATGCTAAAAGGATATGAAAGTTGTAGAGATCAATTTTTGGATCAAATAAATCATCCAGTTTATAGAGAATTAGATTTGATGAAGTAATAAAAGAATTTAGTTTAATTAAGAAGAAATGTGAGAAATATGTTTAGAAGAGGTTTGGTGGAAATTTAGTCATTATCCTTATATAATATGTTGTTGAAATATTACTTATTGGAAAGGACATACCAATGTTATAGTTTTTAAGAACTTGTTAAAAAATATCTTCTCTATGAAGGACCTAGGTATAACTGCCTAAATTCCTGGGATCAAGATCATTCATGATTGATCCAAGTGGCTATTTGGAATAATTTAAAGTATATACATTAACAAGATACTAAATATATTTATTAAGGAAAAATACAAGATGGGATTGTTTCCAACATCACATAGTATACATCTTTATAAGAAAATGTTTCCTTAGACAGAATAGGAGAAATAGAGAATGGGTTGGATCCCATACGCTTCAGTAAAAGGATCAATCATGTATGCCATGTTTCATACTATACTTGATTTTTCCTATGCATTGAGCCTGATATGCAGATATCAAGAAGATTTAGGAGAACAACATTGGCCTGTTGTTAAGGCTATCATCACATATTTGAGAAGAACTAAGGATACGTTTCTCATGTATAAAGGATATGAGGAGAAAGTAATTAGGGGTTATACTGATGATATTTTTTAAATAGGTCAAAATAATATGAAGTCATAGTCAGGATATGTTTCCTATATCAATAGAGAAGATGTGAGCTGGAAGAGTTCAAAGAAGAAAATTTTCATTGATTATATCGTGGAGTTTTAGTATATAGTGGCTTCCAATGCAGCTCAGGAAGTCATTTTGATACAAAAAATTTTCTAGGAGATTTATGTGATACCCAGCGGTAAAGACCCTATCACAGTGTATTGTGATAGTATTGCAGCGACGCCTCTTAAAAAAGATCCAAGGTCACACCAACATAAAAAGAATTTGCTAAGGAAGTATCACCTATTGAGGGATTTTTCTTCAAGGGGTGAAGTTGTGGTAAGAATATTTCTCACATAAGAAAATTTTGTGGACCCATCAACTAAAGTACTATCTTAGTAGAAGCATGAGTATCTTGTGAGAGGTAGCTGACTGAAGTTTGTTAGTAATTGGATCTAGTAGAAGTGTAATTATGTTGGAGTTGGTTCCCTAGATTTTTTTTATAATTTATGATAATGTGTATTTATTGTTTTGAATATTAATAAACTCCTTACCACATCATGATTATTCTTATATGTAACATAGTATGTGATAATGTCTTAAGAGTAATTTTCGCACTGAATGGTTGTAGTAGTTCTCCATTATGATGAGAAACTAGATGTTCCCTAGTAGTGTTATTAAATATAATTTCTATAGCTAAAAGAAATAATTTTAGGGACACAAATGATATAGGCTTTTAGGGGTGGATACACAAAGGACTTTGAGGAACCTTCTCATGGTGTGCGCCCTTGGTAATATCCAATTTAGGATATTATGAGAACACGACCCACTAGTAGGAAATACATATTTGTATGGGTCATTGGATGTTCCTAACTGTAGACATTTGTATTGATCCTTATAATTTAAGAATATTACTAACGAGTATTATAAGTCACATACTTTAATTTGTTGATGAAAACTATGATGACATATTTTCATGGAAAGGTAGGATACACTTGGTGCGTTATGAGCAATATTTCATTACTAAATTATGAAATAAAAGATTTTTCCCTTCTACTATTTAACGGAAGTTGATATCTCAGACCCTTTGATGTAAATTATATAGCCTAAATAAATCAATGGACATGGTATTCTATAGGAAAGCTTGATTTATGAAAACTCAAAGAAAGAGAAATCGAGCACATAGGTTGATGCAACCAGCATTCAATGTGCTCGATTGGAGATATCATGATAAATGGATTATATTTCGAGGTCTCTTGATTTCGGATTTTTATTTTCCGCTAACCCTACGGTGATGGCGGCCGCCGTGGACCCTTCCCCCATCATTGGGGAGGGGCCTTCGTCTCAAACTCATGCCTCCGGAGTTGCGCGACCGCGAGGTAGGGATTGCTTTGGACCCTCGCCGGACGCGGGTTTCTTCCTCCCCGCAATTGACGTTTCTCTGAAGGTACCTGGGTGAGTTTCAGGTCAACCTATTGTTCCAGTCTCAGTGAAGGAATTCCATGAAGCTTCAGCTTTACTTTCCTCGGCGCTAATCGTGAGGTTTACGAAGCGGTGACCGCTGGTGGAGCACTTTGACAAATCAATCAATACGGAGTGGGGTTTGAAACACCGTGTGCTTGTAATTATACTGGGACCGCGTCAATTCCTTATTTTATTTGCGGATGAGGAAGATTTGGTAATGGCTTGGTCGAGAAAGAGGATTCCTTTCTGTGGCCTCCAATTCCACTTACTGCGCTGGTCCTTTGAGGCGCACATGAACCGTGACTCATCTTACACGACAATCTGGATTCAATTGCCTGGACTTCCTCTGCCATTTCAGAATATTGGATTATTGAGATCAATAGGCAACTCGATAGGGCGTTTTGTATGCAGTGATCAAAGAACAACTTCCATGTCTCACCCCTTTTTGGCTAGAATTTGCGTGGAAATGGACCTTGCAAGAGTGCCTCTGGAGCTTGTCTGGATTGTAATTGAAGAAGAGTACATGTACGCTCAATCAATAGTCTATGAATCCTGGATTCCTTTCTACTCCTTTTGTCACAAACAGGGCCATGATAAAAATGGCCGTCGAAGGAGGCTCAGGGGTGGTGGAAGTTTTGATGTTCCAGATGTACCAGCGGGTGTTCCCTCGGAAGGAGAAGTGGTCACCGTTGGTTACGATAAAGGAAACGATCAGTCTTCACCTGCAGGCAGGCCTCAAGTCTGTCACGCTCCCTCCAAACCAGTTGGGGACATTGAGCCGATGGTTCAGGGGGTGCTGTCATGGGAGATAGATGTTCCAGTTGTAGGAGTACAGGTGGAAGTGAATGAATCTGGGAGAAAGGAGACCATATCAGGGGCTATGGTGCCTACCCCTCTAGAGGTTTCTAGATCGACCAACCGGGAGAATGGAAAGCAGAATGAACTGAGCCTTGATGCTGCAATCAATATATAGGGCCGGGACATGAATGGTGTATGTAATCTACAGTATATGGGCAGGGGACTTGAGCTTCAGTGGGGCTTGGGTGAGCCTGAAATGCCAGACCAGAACACCTCACAAGTCTGATTAAGGTTTGGGTGGATGAGGCTATTCCTTGTTCCCCAAACCGTTTTGCTTTACTGGAAAATCCAGATGTTGTAGTGCACCATGCTGGGGAAGATGAGCCAATACCTTGCCATCAACAGAACAAATGTGATATAACTAATGGTGGAATTTCCCAAGGAATGATGGCTAGATAGTCTGGTGGTGGTGTGGCTAATTTGGAGGGAGTCAACATGGCCGCATCGGATTAGGTGATTGAGGGGGTTCCAACTCAGAAGAATAGTATGAGTTGTAAAAAGAGGAAGGGGAAAAAAGATTACTCCTTGCTTCCCCCTCCATTGGAGACCCGCTCTGTGAAGAAACTGCCGGTGACAATGTCCAATGTGGTGAACCAGGCTTTAAGCAAGGGGAACATAGATGAAATGGATATTTCTACGGGGAAGATAGGGACTTGAAAGGAACCCATCCTTAGTTCCGAGGAGGATATGGTCGAGGAGTTCCTGTATGTGGACATTCCACAGGAAGAGGCTGACATGATGGGAAGGGCGGTAAGAGTGGAAGTCGATCACGAACAGGAAAAGTGGATTGACAAGCAAGACTTGATATTAATGAGAGGCTTCAATGACAAGAAAATCAGCAAAGAGGAATATATCCGCACTTGGGACAAAATGGCGAACTATTTGGAAGACGTTATTGGAGAAGATCCTGGGGCTAAGGTATGGATAATACATTGGAATCTCTACAGGGAAGAAGGCAATAATAGGCTAAGGTTGTGTTTTGGTAACATTTCCTTTTCTTATGAGGCTTCGCCCTCGGTTTGACTTGGGAAGTGCAGTCGGGGCTTCCTCATCGGGCTAGAGCACTCTACCATTTCCTTGGCAGGTCATTCGGGACATGGCTGATTCGGAGGGATGGCAACATCGGGAGGGAACATGCTTGCATGGGATCGCCGAGTGTCTAGATTAGGGATGGTGGTGTTGTTGTTGCGTGTATGTGGTAGTTTCTGCTCTTTCTAGTGTTTTTTTGGGTTTGTTTGGCTGCTTCGTTGAACTTTTGGTTTCTCACTTTTTCCACAAAAGTGTTTTCTTAATAAAAAAATAATTGTCAGTCAGTCAGTCAGGATTATATTTCACAATAAGCATCTGTATGATGTATTATGTCATCGAGGCATTAAATTATTTCTCCATGGGATCTATGGCATATTTCTGTATGCTAACCTAGGAATTTAGTCTACTTTGTCTAATTCCACTAATAAAGAGGCCTAGAATGTCACATGATAAGTGTATCTACTATCTTAGTTAAAAATATATTATTATTTATCATTTAAATTTTTTAATAATTATTATTCCCCCATGTGTTTTAATAATTATTCATGTTTTACTGATCACATATATCCCATAACCTGTTATTTGAGATGTTATTTTGTGAGCAGAATATTTAATAAATATTTATTTACATTTTAGTGAATATAATATTTAGTTATTTATTGGATAATAACGTATTGATATTTATTTATTAAATAAATATTCATTATTTAGGGCCTGATAAATATTTTTTAGGAATAAAAGATTGAATTTAATGTTCTTGTGAGGAATAATATATATATTTAACATTATTTGAATGAATAATATTTAATTTAATTTGCGATTTTAGTGCATGTCAAGAAATGATAATAATATTATTAAAATCATGGGGTTCCATAGGGATTAGGGAAATAATAAAGGTGTATGTGAAATTATATTTTCTAACCCTATTGGTATATAAAATCAATTATATTATTTTGTTAATAGAGCCAACTCATTTTTTATTGAGCACAATGAGATTTGGAGAGAATCCTCTCAAGTCCTAGAGAGATCCCTCTCTATAAACTCTCACAATAATGGAGAGAGATATTCCACCACCTTCTACTCTTGAGTATAGAGAGATCAAGGAAATTACTTTGGAAGTAATTATTATGAAGATCAAAGGCGAACGACATAAGCGATAAGATTTACTATGATAGCGCTGAGAGATTCTTACGATAACCTTTAGGGATTTTTAGAACACATATGGATCTCCAATAGAGGGAAAATATTATTAATTCCTAAAACCAATGATGGTAATAAAAATATATGTTTTCAAATCTGTTAACTAATAAATATTTTCTCATGAGGTAATTCTTTAATTACCTAAATTAATTATATATAATATGTGATGATCCTGTTCTTGGTTCTATCCTTTATCAATTTTATAAATTCTTTGATTCAATTGCATTTATCACAATGTTAATCATTTGTAAATATCAGATTAATCATAAATCATGACAAAAAGATGATTTGTACGTGTCCATCTGACGCTTCTACTGCATTCAGAGCCTTCAAATTGTCACATCATCCAAATATACACATGAGATCCAAGATATCTAAAATGAAACAAGAATGAATGCTAGACTCCAAGGCATAACAATAGGTATCCGTAAGATAAAGTTTATCTATCGGGATCTAGAACTCCCAAAAAATGATCTGAATTGGTGACATATCTAGATCAATGAAACTCGAGAACCTGTGAGTCCCAAAACTCTTGAAGAACAAATTGGTCACTAGGTATAGACCTGGTAGTAGGTTAGATACATAAAATAATCTAGGGGCACAAAAAATCCATGAACCTAGGATATCTCAGCATCCACGATACATCAAAACCACTCCATGATTTCCTCACCACCTCACGAGCCCAGAGCAACTCTTGCTAGGGTGAACATTTAACTAGAGGGGGTTGCACTCATCCAGATCTACCATTATCTCACTAATCCCATCTAACAACAATAAGAAAATGGAGGATCAAACTAGATCCAAAATCAATTCGAATGATCAATCCAAGATATTACAAGTGTTTCCACCTCAAAAAAAATTTCTAAGTAGAAACAACCCGAGTGTACATGGATAAAGGCCAACTAAACATGGGCCATTCCAAATCTCGAACCCACTGTCCAGACAACTAAACAATAAGCACCGATAAACTCTCAGTAAACAAAGAACATGACCTCTCTTAGCACTTGAGATCTCAGTGTCCAATAAAACAACAACCATGGGCACACAATAACCCACCTTAGGGCCAAACCAAAATTGGGGATTTCATGGTCGTTGGGGTCAAAACACATTACAACGTCCTACTATAGACTCCCCTGATACACAAAATCTCTTGGGGAATTTTTGTAAAAAGATATGCAACTGGTCCAAAAGAAACAATAAGAGTAGAATACCCTATGTGGGGTTTCTCTAGATTATAAAAAGCATGACACACAACTAGTGAGAAAACATCCAAAATGATCTTCATTGGCCTCCAATTAATCCTCGATCAAGGATATGCCCAAAGTGGAATCCAAAATCACAAGAACGCCAATAAGCGAAGTTCTAATGGTCCTTATGACCACCTTAAAATAATGAGACCCTATACAAGGGTACATATGTACAATCTAAACCATGCCACATGGGAATTATCAACCACATTAAAGGATTTAAATCTTTAAAACATAAAAAATACAAGGATTTATGGTGAAAACATAAAATGAACATACCTCCGAATTGAAGCTGCCAATGCTTCACACCGAATCCGCCACCTAGAGCCACTACACCCCGATCGAGGCATCAAACTAACCCTCAACGACATCACCTACATATCCCTCTCTTGGTCACATGACACCAAATCACACATGAAATTCATGTTAATCCAAAGGGGTGAAAAAGGAAAATAAAATTAAAAAAATAAATGGGGTACAAAAAAGAAAAAGAAAAAGATAAGAAAAGGGGGACCATCCCCAACCTCAGTCCCTGATGTATGGTTATGCCTCGCCTTGGAAAAATGTCCCATTCTAGACTCAATCATAGTGAAAAAATATCAATCTGATGATCCATTTAAAATATATGACCAAAAAACATGAGTGAATAAATTAATATTTAATTAATTAAATATTAAATATTCTATGAAAATTCAAATGGCTTGGATTTCCACCAAATCCCATCCTAGGGTAAAAACCCTCTCCAGTACCAATAGAGTCATTAGAAAAATTATTTGAGATCATATTATAGGTGAAATTAACATTTAACCCTGAACCACTTTTGGGAACAAAAAGTTGATATTTTCCTTTATTTCCACAAATTATCATAAACACCGCACCAAAAATGAATCTAACCCATAAGAATCCTTGGTGGACCACCAAAATCCACGCTCTTACTCAAAACCAACACATCCAATGTTATCTTGACCATCTAACAACTGGTCTTACAACACCCATAACTCTATACCAACACGAGAGACATTCTACCATGATTGATTTGATGCTCCCCACCACAGGAGTGTCCTTATCATTTCCCCACTGCCCAAAATTTAAACTGCATGGCCCATGCTACATCTATCACCAAACGTAATGGATATAAATGAAAAAACCTCCCACACTTGGGAAACAACATGAAAACAAAACCACTCATTCCCATCCCACTGGGGACAATAATCTCAATGCTCAACAAACCACTTAAAATGAGGATCATGAACTATGATGGCCTGTGATGCACTCCTGACCACATGTCTATCCTTAAGATTCTCTCAAAATTATAATTAGAACCACACTCATGTGGTCCAAATCCTAACAAAACTAGGCTAATGATCCTAAAACTATTGTCCATGCTCGTCATGCAGGTCAATTCCGATAAACTAGAGTACCCTAGACACTCTTATTAAAAAAGTGGAATCACTCTCATGCCACGATCCACCACATGACCACCCTCCACTCAGGTATCCATCAAAAACCACAAGAATCCAACCACACTTCCACTATGTTACCCAAAGAACAACCAAAATAAGTAGGGATAAGAAACCAACCAAACCTTCCCTCTTAAGAGAGTCACAAGATAGGGAGAACTCCCTATGCTCCACTTCTCAAACACTATTAATACTCATGCCTAACCACTTCCTGGTGATACTAGATCCCAATTTCCCCACTAAGGAAGAACTGTCATAGCCACCCAATCCATCAGTGATATCAAGCACACAATCCTAAGGGTGTAATTTTGGCCAGACGGCCCGAAAGCCCAACAAGCCCGACCTGAAAGCCCGAGCGGCTCGGCCCGGAAAAGCCCGCAACGGGCCAGGCCGGGCTCGGGCCGTAGGTTCAGCGGGTCGGGCCTGGGCCTTTCCAGGAAGGCCCACGGGCCAGGCCATGCCGGCCCGAAAAAGCCAGGCCCGCTGGCCCGCGCGAAGCCCAGCCCGTGCTGGGCCCGCCTGCTGTAAAAAATATAACGGGGGAACTGCGGGTAGGGGGATTTGATCCCCCTACCTCGAGCTCCCAAGGCTGCACCTGGACCAACCGGTCCAGGTGCTGCGCCCATAAATTAATCACAGGTATATATATATATATGTAGATCTATATATATATATATATATCTTTATATATATAGATCTATCTATCTATATACACATATATCTATATCTATATCTATATGTATATATCTATCTCTCTCTTTCTCTCTATATATATATCTATCTATATATATATCTCTCTCTATATATATATACATATATCTATATCTGTATATATATATATACATATATATACATAAATATATATATATATATATATACATATATCTTTATATACATATATCTATATCTGTATATATATATATATATACATATATCTATATCTCTATCTATATATATATATATACATATATCTATATATATATATCTATATATATATATATACATATATCTATATATATATATCTATATATATATATATCTATATAGATATCTATATCTCTATATCTATATACATATATCTCTTTATATATTTGTATATATAAATATCTGTATATATACATATGTACATACATATATACATACATCTATATATATATCTACGTATATATCTATCTATACATGTATATTTATACATTTATATTTATCTATATATGTATATATATATATGTGTGTATATATATATTTCTATCTATATGTGCATATATCATTATATATTAACAAAAAATAATATTATATATATACATATAATTATTATTATATATAATTATAATGTGTGTATAAATATATATATACAATGATATTTAATTATATATATAATAGTGTATATATATAAACAAAGCCATTAATAATATATATCAATTAAGTGTGGTTTTTAAAAATCAATTAACAATATATATATATATGTGTATATGTATATGTATATGTATATGATTTAATATAATATATATATATATCAATGATTTAATATTATATATATAATAACTTTTTGTATATTAATAAAAAAATAAGTATGGTTTTTAAAAATCCATTAATAATATATATATAAATATCAATGATTTAATATAATAGTGTATATATAGCCATTAATAATATATATCAATTAAGTGTGGTTTTTAAAAATCCATTAATAATATATATATATGTATATGTATATGTATATGTATATGATTTAATATAATATATACATATAAACAAAGCTATTAATATATATATATATATATATATATATATATCAATGATTTAATATTATATATATATAATAACTTGTTGTATATTAATAAAGAAATAAGTGTGGTTTTTAAAAATCCATTGATAATATATATATGTGTGTGTGTATATGTATATGTATATAAACAAAGCTATTAATATATATATATATCAATGATTTAATATAATATTGTATACATATAAACAAATTCATTAATAATATACATCAATGTAGTGTGGTTTTTAAAAATCCATTAATAATATATATATGTATATGTATATGTATATGATTTAATATAATATATATATATATATATAAACAAAGATATTAATATATATATATATATCAATGATTTAATATTATATATATATAATAACTTGTTGTATATTAATAATAAAATAACACACTCACCTAATGATGTTCGTGCAACTCCCTCAACTTCATTAATTTTTTTAAGTATGTTGCAACATGCATAAATTATATATACTATACATATATAAATCTATTTAGAAAAAAAATTAACTCACCCAATGATGTTCGCGCACACCCCCAATATATATATATATAAACAAAGCCATTAATATTATATATAAAGGTATTAATAATATATATCAATTAAGTGTGACTTTTAAAAATCCATTAATAATATATGTGTGTGTGTGTCAATGATTTAATATTATATAATAACTTATTTTATTTTAACAAAAAAATAACACACTCACCTAATGATCTTCGTGCACGTCCCCCAACCTCATTAATTTTTTTAAATATGTTGCAACTTCCATATATTATATATAAATTTATTTAGAAAAAAATTAACCCGCCCACTACAGTGCACCCCTAAACCCCTAATTATTTTTTTACAATTTTCTCATATTATATATATATAATAACTTATTATATATTAACAAAAAATAACTACTCACTAAATGATATTCGCACACCCCCAACCTCATTATTCTTTTTAAAATATGATAAAACTTTCATATATTATATATACTATATATACATATATAAATCTATTTAGAAAAAAATTAACTCACCCACTGCTGCGCACCCGCTAAGGGTGTAATTTTAGTCCAGACAGGGCCGGGTCGGCCTGCCCTGCAAAAAAATTAAAAAATTTTTAAAAAAATGTTTTAAATTAAACAAACTCTAAAAAAATACATTTCATAAATAAGTTAAAAAAATAAATGTAAAAAAACATTTTAAATAAATGATAAAAAACATTTAAATAACAACACTTTAAACTCACCACTCACTGATGCGCAACCCCCAATAACTCATTAATTTTTTTGTTAATTTGTACATAATATATATAAATTCACAGACATGTATAAATCTATTTAGAAAAAAATAACATATTCACCCACTATAAAATGTTTTTACAAAAAACGTTTAAAATGTTTAAAAAAAATACATGTAAAAAATATGCGTTCAAAAAAATGTTTTAAATTAAACATCTAAAAATAAATGTAAAAAAAATGTTTTAAACAAGTGTTAAAAAATGGTTTAAATAAAAATGTTTAATTTTTTTAAAACAAACATTTAAATTATTTTTTTTAAAACAAACACCTAAAAAATACTTTTTACATTAAAATGTGAAAAAAAGTTAAATGTTTTAAAAAAATACTTGTAAAAAGAATGCATTTAAAAAAATTCAAAAATGTTTTAAATTAATAATTTAAAAATAAATGTAAAAAACATTTTAAACAGATGTTAAAAAAACGTTTTAAATAAAAAAATTTAAATAAAAAATATTAACAAATGCTTAAAAATTATAAATAAGTTAAAAAAAATAAATTTAATAAATGTTTTAAATAAATGTTAGAAAAACATTTAAATAATAAGGCTTTAAACTCACCTATAGCAGCTGCGCACCCCTCATTAATTTTTTTTACAATTTTAAAATAATATATATATATATATATATATATATATATATAGGGAAAAAACATATCCACCCACTTTAAAATGTTAATAAAAAATAAAATAAATGTTTTTACAAAAAACATGCATTTAAAAATAAATGTAAAGAAACATTTTAAATAAGGTTATAAAAATGTTTAAATAAATAAAATTAAGAGACAATTATTTTGAAAATAATAAAAGCCCACCACAGCCCGACTTGAAAAATCCCGGCCCAGCCTGAAAAAGGCCGGCCCGACCCGATGGTTTGGGCCGCCCTGAGGCCGGGCTCGGGATGCCTCATGGGGTTGTTCGGGCCAGCCCGGCCCGACCCGAATAATGGTCAGTGGCCCAACTCTTTGCATGGCTGGCCCAGCCCGGCCCGGCTCTGTCCGGGCCGGGTCGGGCCGAAATTACACCCCTACACAATCCCCACCACACAACCCAACAGACAACAAATGCTAATAATATCTCCCACCTAAGAAAAAAAACATGGAATTCAGGGGAATAACCACTGCCTAGAAACTTGATCCCATTCCAAAAATCTCTCAAGCATCCTTTCCCTCATCAAGCTAAAAATAGAGAAATCACTACCTATTACTAACCCAGAAGGGTCTCTATGATTCTCTTATAGAAGGGAATGAATCTCCATTACTTATGAAAATATATCTACAAGATCCACATGAACTTTCATCATAAGAAAGTATAAACATGTGGTATAGTTAAGTAGAATTCCACCAAGTACTTATATGAGAAAAAAATGTATGAGTAGCTGCTGACACTTTAAACCACTATACATAAATCTTTAGTAAAAAAACCATAGACATTCATATTTCATATGAGTCATATATACCTTGAATTATGCATGAACACTATACTCTTTCACAAGACCCAATATCCAAAAACTAGAATAAACCATAAATCTACAAACTGAAGTGCATCACACTAGGTGAAATCATACAACCGTAAAAATGGAAATCAAGAACCACAATACCAGGTATTGGAAACTTGGAATTATTATTGGAAAATGTATTCCCAACACACTAATCTAATATCCATCACATGTTCTGACAAAATCCTATAACACCTATCTACCAACTCGCTAAATCATAAAACCAAAAATATTTGATACCATTTCATAACAAAACAGCTCATGTAGACCTGTTACATAACCTGATCTAGATCACCACAAGTCCTTATGTGTTCCTCCTCTAATTCCATAGGATTTAGACTAGCAGAGAGGGTGTAAAGGATACCATGGGAAGACTATAACCTATAGTTAGAGTGAAATAATAATGAAAAATGGCGAAACTCATACCCTAGGATGAACATCAGTGTATGCATAATAATTAACCGAAAGAAAAAATTATATAATAAATGAAATGTAGCATAAATTCATATATAATCACAAGCATGAAAAAATACAATATAAGGTTGACCACTAGGTTGACCAAATAAAGAAAATACGCAACCAAAAATAAAATACATCAGGATCTTCTACCAACACTGATATGAACCACATACCCGGTCTCCATGATGCTCGAGCTATACTTTCCCGATATTGATACTCCACAGAAGTGTCTCCACATGATCAAGAAACACTGGGCCTCATCCCCATCCATTACACAACCGATTATCCTACCTAAAAGTAGACATTATGTCTATACACACATTGAGGTGCATATACATGGGTATGAAATAAGTCTCAGTAAGCCACCCCCAACAATGAACCTATAATCTTATACCATAACAAGTGTATGGACATGTTATATTCATAGCCTATATGAAGAATAATAACATTTGGCATAAAAAAAATCTATTATAGGTGAAAATAACAAGAAAAGCAGTCAACCGTAGTTTATAGTCCAACACCCAGGGTAAATCTACCTTCGATCTAGCCCCTGCTAGAGGATTTAAATCACATGGATCACCTAACCACATGATAACCAAAACATATGCAAGATCTTCATAGAAGATTCAATACATATAAAATTTAACCTAGAAGAATTTTGGATCCCAGGGTGTAAACACATATATTGGGCTCGAGGACTCCAATAAAATGATATGAATCGGAAAAAGGAACATCCAGGTTGACAAAACTTGAGAACCTATCAACCCCAAAAATCATAAAAAACAAATCAGGCACTTGCTATAGACCCAGAAATAGGTTGGTTCCATACTATAACTCGGGAGCACACCACATCCATGGCCTAGGGAGAAGTTATAATCCATGATATAAAAAACTCAGGCTCTGAGTACCTCAACACCTCACGAACCAAAAACCACTATATCCAAGGTTCAAAATCAACCAGAGGGGGGATGCACACATGTAGATCACCCATAAGCTCCCTAATCCTGTCTAACTACAACCATAAGATAGAGGAGATAACTAGATCAAAACATATGGCCAATGCCCAATCAAATATATCCTAAGGGGATCCTCCTCAAAAAAAAGTCTTGAGAAGAAACTGCCTCAATCAACATGGCCAAAGGCCAATTGAACATGGGTTAGTCTAAATCTCTAACCAACTATCAACAAAATTGAACTAGTAGTGTCTATGAACTATTAACTAATAAAGAATGGGGCCTCTCTCAGTACCCTGGATCTCGGCATCCAATAAAATAGCCACCACATGCTCTCAATGGACCACCTCAGGGCCAAACTAAACTCAGGGATCCATTTATAACACTCTGAGAATTTTTGTAATATATATATTTTAAATCAATTTAATCTTTTGATATTTTTCTTTACACACAATACTGAGTTTATCTTGTGTCTCAAGCAACACTGATTTTATCTTGTGTTACATGAAACACTAAGTTTAAATAAAACATGACATATTAATAAAATATTATTATTTAAAATAATATTTATCTCATAGATTTTTGAATAATGGTTATGAATAAGATTGACTAAATTATGAAAATATATGGTTTATCCATATATATAAAATGAATTATTTTGTGAAAAATTAATTATAAATGAAAAAAATGTTTGAAAATAAAGAAAATATTTTTTTTAAAGAATATTTTTATGAAAACAAGCATGTAACACCCTGATATTTTTTGAATTATTATTTTTATAATTATTTTAAAATTTTCAAAATTTTTCTTTTCACGTAACACTAAAAATAGTTTATTTTATATTAAATCATGATGCTTGGATTGTGTTATATGAAACACCAAGTTAATCCTGAAATTCAAAAATCATAAATTTTATCTTCATCTAAATGGAACATTGAGGTTATATTTCTACTTAGAGTATGTGACATGCAACACTGACTTGGTGTACACAACACGCAAAACCAACTTCGCGAACGTTACAGACATCACTGAGTTTCTACAAAATTTATTTTTATTGTCATAATTATTTAAATTATATAATTATAATCCAGATGTTAAACATAGTAATATGAATAGAGATAACTACTTTTCAAATATTTTTATAATGGTTTTTGGTAAAGTCCTTATATGTTTAAAAATACTATTATGTCAAATTAACTACTTTTCATGACCTTATGGGAAAAATAATAAAATAATTTTATAGTCATTTATAAATTTAATTTTATTAAATAAACTTCATTTTTTAATTTATAATTTTGAAATTATCTTAGGGTGATTTTTTTGGATTTTTTTGAGAAACTTTATTTTTGGATGAATAATGAAAAATACCAGATTTTAATTCAAAACTGCGTTTTTGTCTAATTTATTTATAAGTTTAAATTATATTTTAATTAAGTTTAATAGTTTAATTAGATCATATGTTTATAAATTAGTCCAATTTAGGTCAATTGAATCAATTTGACATTGAAATTGGGTATAAAAACATAGGAAAGGTTTTGACGTTTTTACTTTAAAACCCCGCAATGTCGTCCCGTTAACGGGGTTATTTTTAAATTAATTTCTACCACTTATGTGATTAGAATTTAGAAAAATGGTTTCACATTTAGAATCATCATAATTTATAATGTCTAATAAGGTCAACTTTTTTTTTGACAAAAAATGTTAGTGAAAGTGATTAAAATTAATTACAACTGTTAAGGGAAAAATTCGGTCAATAATTACTAAACCTTAAATTTTAGACCCAAAACGACCTATACACTTTTCAAATACCCATTTTATGGCCATTATTCGGCCATGAAACTTCCATTATTGTGTTTTTTTTTATGTCTTTTTTTTGGTAAAAACATGGGTACACCTAACTTGTTTTCAAAAATGCCAAGTGTATCCTTTCCCTTCCTTATAAAAGTCCAACACCTCTCCCTATTCTTCACAAATATCAAACAACATAAGTTCATAATAGATCTCTAAACTTACCAAAATTTATAACTTATTCCTAGAAGCCTCCCCTTGGGGATAAATCAATCCAAGGAAGCCTTTTGGTACATACTAAAAGGAGTTACATGATTAAGTGGTAATGAATTCTCTCAAGCTCCATTATTTTATTTTATTTCTCTACCACTAAACTCTATTTATTAACTTATTTTATAAAAAAAATTATTTTAATTATACTAGGCTGTTTTTATTATAATTTCTTGACCTATACTTACACACACCTCCTTCGAATGGGCAATGAACATACTGTTTATGTGTACGATGAACTACCACCTCACTAAACGATGATTGTTCATTTTTTCTTTACCGCATCTTATGGTAGAAATTATGATGTAAAATATGTTTATATATGTCATATATTACATTTATCATGTATTTAATCTTTTGTATTCATTTTATAATAGAAATCTTTTTTACTTTCCATTTGGTGTAAATACGATAATTTCATTTGAGGAAGTTTGAACTGCCGCCCCTCAAAGCGATGTGATTCATTCACATACTATATGGAATGTATTAAGGATGGGTTTAGTAAACATATATGATATATATGATATAATAATGGTACTGGAATAATTATATATACTAATATATACATATATGTCATTTTCTTTCTCTCTTTCAATGCGATAATGAAAGCGGAAACAACGTTCATGCGTACGTACGACTTACCGTCTCCCGAAATGGTGTATTCGATTTCAAACTTCTATATTCTATAGATTATTATAATACACATATAATGAATATAAATGATATTTATATCTTTTTTAAATTATATAAATCATTATATAAGTACAAGGATCAAAGATATAACCAATTAAGACACATACAAAGCAGATATTACCTGAAGTGAAACCTTAACATAGAGTTGTTAATAAGAGGGTAATATGAGGCCATAATAAAACCATGTATGAAAGTATATATAATAATATGATTCTGAAAAATATTTATAATAAAATTTCATTTATTATACAGTAATCTTGTATAAGTACGACGAGAGTCAAGACACATGGTAAGAGGATTCCATCTCATTTTTTTATTTCTGTGAGATACATGATTTGTTCATCACCCATTCCTTTTGTGTGGTGTGTATAGTGCCCATGGATGTATTATATGATTTTTAAAATTAAATTTATGGGTATATACACATCCATTTTATGATCTTTATCTCATGGGGTTTATTTTTCAAAAGTTACCAAATCGGTAAAGTAATTTCTCCATAAATTGCCTTCCTTAAGACACATGCCATGTCCGGAACCTATATTTTTCCATGAGGTGTATATACTAACTTTGAAATACGATATCATGAATATTATTCTTTTCAATATATTTTAAGATTAATTTTATTTCATTTTTTAAATGAGGATTATGGTTCAATGTTAACAAGTGGTAAGAGTTTATTAAAACAATCTCATCACTTTTTGAGATTATTTATGTTTAGGCTTACATTGATGAAATATTATGATCCATATCTCAATAAAACTACAAAATTTTATTATCTTGTGTTTATTCATGTTATATTCACATATTTATACCATTTTCCCTAGTATTTGGTATATAAGATAGTTAATAATGTGCTTTTAAGAAATCCCAACTTTACCCTCTCTTTGGTCGGAAATTTTTATTCCTTGAAAATAATGTTTTCTAAGAAGGGTTACCAAGAATATTATAATATTATCCTAAAATCATTAAAAGAAATTTTTACCCTTTTTTCATTTAACAATGTTTTCAAAGTCATATTCTTGTCGCTTTATGAATGAGGCTTTTTTCTAATGTTTTTATTATGAAAAAGGATTTTTTTATGTCGTAGAACATGTATGGAATTAACCGCCATAAATTATTTGAATATTTATTTTCATATCTAAAAGGTTCATTTTTTTGGAAAATTTTGTTAAAATATATTTTCAAGTAAAATGGTTTTCAAAAGTTTTTATGTTTTAAAGAGAATTTTCCAAAGAAGAACGAATATTTACCTTAAGAAATGTTTCCAAAATATTATTCCAAGTTATTTTCCAAATAAGATAAAAAACATTAATATTACTCATACCCTTCTATTAAATTATCCAAAGGTTCTATTCATATTCTTTCTTTAATGGTTTTTGTTTTTAGGGAATGATGCTTATGACTCCCATTTCACTTCCACTGGTTTTATGCCTTTTAAACCCTTTTATTTTCGTAGGTTATGATTTCATGAAGTTATTATGAAAAATATCTCTTTTCATTGGCTATAATGTGATAAAATGTTAATGTTACCCCTTTAATTTCATGGGTTATGATTTGATTTTTATAAATCCTAAATATTTTTATGGATCATGATATGAGGAAAGTTTTATTATCTTGTGTAACTTGTATGAATGATTTTATTTTGAAATTGTTGGGATCTATATCTCACTTCAATGAATTGGGTAATGATGACTTGTATATGAGCTCAGAGGGTACATGGTTTGTATCCAAGTCCCAAAAACAAGAAGGTACATGGGTTGTATCCCAAGCCTAAGAACAATAAGGTACATGTGTTGTAGCCCAAGACTAAAAGTAAGAGGATACACATGCTGTAGCCCAAGACCAAAAACAAGAGAGTACCAAGGTTGTATCCGAAACCTAAAAGTAATAGGGTATATGAGTTGTTATCCCAATCTTGAAGCAAGTACACAGGTCATAGCCCCATCCTAACATGTTATAAAGGTCTTGGTATATATCCTTGACATAAAAGTTTCTATTCTTATATGTATGAAACAAATCCTATGTCTTATTCCTTAGTTATGATTTCATGGATCATGATATTTATTTCCTTATGATTCATTTCTTATGAACTACCAAGATTTATCCCATAACTCATGTTTATGATATTCTATATGCATGGTATGATTTTATAATGTTATGATCATGTTCTAATACCCCTTTGTTCATGTTTATGTTTACACCTCTCCCTTGTTTACCCTTACCGAGCATCTAAGATGACCCCTTTGTATGTTTTCTTACCTAGTTTATGAAGATATATTTCTTGTATGATTTTTATAATATGGGTTCTAGTCTAAGAGAATTTAGGGGGATAAAAAGTTTCTTTCTTATATACCAGTGTTTACATTTCCATGTTTCTGAAGGCACTAAACTAAAAAAGTGTTTTGGAATTTTCTTGTAATATTTTTGAAGTATTCCACAAAAGTTATGTAATGTATATGTATGAAAAGCGAGGGTCTCTATAATTGGTATCAGAGAAAAGGTTTAGTTAAACTTTATAATCTTGGATGATAAAGCCCTATTAATTTCCTAAGTAAATGTCTAAGGATAACTATAAGGATAAGGAAAAGTATAGGAAAATTTCTTGGAATTTTGGTAAAGGATAGAGTGAGTGGTTTCCAAAAAATACATTCCTATCTAGATACTACAAGTGGATGTGGCTCTGGAAAAAATGTACCTAGGTTTAAATACTATGACAATATGTTCCAGGCCTATCTAAGGGTAATGTGGTACATGACAATGGGGCTTGATGGACACCTGGTTTGACACTCTTGGTGGATATGCTTTGGAAATTCACAAACTCTTCACAAACCATCATGAAGGATTTAAATAGAAGTTGGCTATGAATAACCAAAGATAAAGCTAAGTTTTCATAGATTAAAGAAGTTTTCATAATTTATACATCCTATAAGTGACTTCATGATTATATAGTTACTCTCTATGATAATTGTTTCCTAGTCTATGCTTTTTGGATTTAGTCAATGGCTGGAACCCAAAGGAACCACATTAATGGTGATTTTGAGGGAAAATGAAATTGATTGTTCTCCTAAGGATCTAAATTATTTGGGATATAGAATGAAATACCTTATTGTTATGATCACAAAACATTCTCAAGCTATGAATCATGATGAACGTCCAAACGATCAAAGGAGGGAACAAAATTCTGTTGATTATTTCATGAGGGAATGTACACCTTCTTTCAGTGGGTCTTCTAATCCACTTGTTTCTGGATAATGGATGAGTACCATTGAAATTATATTCTCTATTATCTAGTGTTCATATCATGAGAAAGTCATTCAGGATATTTATAGGTTAGAAGGGGAAGTAGACCAGTGGTAGACTCTAATCAAGAATAAGAGGAAGTGAGAATAAATTGAATCAATGGATTGGGATGATTTCAATAACTTATTCTTCAATAAGTAATTTCCTCATGTTCTTCATACAAATATGGAAAAGGAGTTCCTTATGTTGATGAATAAGGATGATGAATCTGTCAATTCCCTTGAGGCTAATCTCACAAGACTTTTGAGGTACACTTATAGACTAATCCTCCAACTAGAAATTAATGTTTATAGGTTTTTAGTGGCTTAAATCCAAGTATCATAAGGGAGTTGGCTATAAGAGACTTAGTAAACTATGAAGAGATTGTGCATTGTGAAATAAAAGTTGAAATAGAGGTTGGAGTTATGTATAACTCTAATTTTTTTAACAAGAAGAGGAAGATGGAGTTCAAAGGACAATCAACAAACCATGGAGATAAGAATATGATCCTTCCTTTGTGATATAAGTGTGGAAAGAAGCATTTTGGAAATTGATTATCATTCAAATTTACCCAAGATATGAAGGTAGAACGATCCTTGTAGTCTAGCTTGGGTTGTCGAATCCACAGAGAACTAAGAAGTAACCTATAGACACGTACATTCTATGGACTGTTTTTGGCTATTAAGTGGACAACTTGGGTTGATTTTATGTGGGTTTAAAGTATAACTAACAGATTTAAGTGAAATCAATTTAAAAGAATGAGTTGATCCTAGGTTATCTCTTGGGGTGGATTGGACGTATTTCCTTCTCAATGATTTCAATTTCTTATATTTGAGATGGGTTCATTTAAGGAGATAAAACAACATCATCACTTACTGGTTTAATACCTACACCCTTTAATACTAATCACCTATACACTTGAAGGATCAAAGTTTTGAGAACTTCAAGGTAAAGGTTCGTATTAGCACTTGAAGTGTGTGGACTTAATTTTAACAAGGACGATGGAGTTTAAAATCATTAAATAAAAATATCAATTAAAGAAGTGATTATACATTAATGGGGTGATAAATAACATCCAATACAACCCATTTATACTCCCTTGGATAAACCCATAAGTGGGTTATCCCTCCATTGATCCCATGGTTTCAATGGAAGTGGAAAGTAGACTCATGAGGGAGAAAATGGAGAAGTAAAGAAAACAACAAAAATAAAATGATCACTCCACCGTTGTGTGAATAATTTCACAAGATTTGGTGTGAATAAATTCACACCTTGAGGAAAAGGTATCAAAATGAGATGTAGAACAATAGAATAAGAGGAGAAGAAGAACTTTTATTAAGAAACTAAAGTGAATTTAACAACTTACAAGTGAAAGACAAACTTGAGACAACAAAATCGTAGCATAACATTACAATTGAACAAAGCATCCAAGATCCTCAAATCCTCAAAAACCACTATCTTAAATAGGCATTTTTGATCCCTTGTGTCGAGCCTCCAACAGTACAAGTCTCCTCAATTAATTGTGGTAGGCCATAGGTGGGTGGAAAGTAAGGGAGAGTTGATTTTTCCACCCTTGACCCGAGGTGGAAGCCAGCTTTCCTTCACCGAACAGACGCGCTTGTAAGACCTTCTAGATGGTAGAATCAGAGTGGTCCATAGAATATGGAAATTGAGACCCGGATGTCTTATAACCTCTTGTAAAATGTTGTCCCATTAGGAGTTTTGGATTCCGAGATATGATCATATTAGTGGGATGTTTTTCTGGGACGCAGAATCTGGCCTAGAATTTTATCTCTAAATTAGGCCGCCTAAATGACCACAATGTAGGCCGAATTAGCATTGGATCCTGAAGAGTTATTTGTTAATATACGTGTATTATATAATTAAAAAAATTTGGGATTCATTGGTCCTGTATATTGATCCCCACAGTCTCATCAGTGGGATGATGTCTAATCTGACTTCTCCAGAATTGCTTCTTTTAATCACAAAATATCTCCATCTTATTCCATGAATTATCCATTTATCCCTAAATTAAACATGATCATATTGAAGTGTACATAAATTTACCAAAATATAAAATTTAAATATTGATAATTACATTCTTTAAAATCAGATGACTCATTGGGTACTTTAAATGATGTTAAAATATGTACCACATAATAGTGCATTTTAAGAAGGTATTACAATCATAATGTGAAATGATGTTCAAAGTGTAAAATGAACTAAAATGGTGTTTATGAATAAAAAATAACATGAATATTATGTATATTAACAATGAATATTAGCCTCATTTAGTGGCTAATCAGAAATTGTCTTAATGGGAATAGTGAATGTTTTAAGTTTGTAGAGGAAGGAAATCGAGCGGGTGAATGCAAAAGTGATTGGAAAAAGTTATATAATGATGTGAATACTGAGAGAACTCCTTAGGATGCACCTCAAACACTTTAGTGTTTCAATTGGAGGGAGTTTGGTCATTTCTCCAAAAAGTTCCCAAATCTAAGGGTTAATAATGGTGATCTACACCAACAATCCCGGAATATAGAGGAAAAAGGGAAATAATATTCAATCAAAATGAATGAAGTGATCCATGATAATTGGGGAACACCATAGTGGGTAATTTCCTATGGGATTTTGTAAAAATAAGACCTATGAAAATCTTGTTATCCTTTAGTGGAACTTTTTATGAGTCTTAGTATTTATTATATTTCACTACATGAATTTTGGATTAATAAAATCATGTTTATTTTCAAGATTTACAAGGATGAAACCAAGCTTCCAATATTTTTTTTTATGATAAGAGTATTTTTAAGGAATAATGGGTGAATTATATTTTAGAAGCATGCATGTTTTCAATAAGGATTTATGGAGATTCAGATTGTGAACATGTTTTTAAGAGAATATACGATGAAGGTATACACGTGTTTGGTATATCATGACACATTGGGAATCAATGTTAAGATTATTTTATGACATTATTTATAATATTTTGGATTTTAATCTTTTATAAGGGTTATAAGGTTAACCATTCATGAAATGTTTAAGTTAAACTTCATATTAAGTATTTATGTATTGAGGTTGTATTGAAAACCTTAGTTAAAAGTCTATTTAGTGATTAAACTTGTTTCAAGGATGTCCATAATATTTTGGAAATTATATTAGTGTGGTTTTAAAAAAGTACATCATGTATTCCTGGTGAAAACCAATCAAGTTCGGCAAGGCCACAGTTCTTGAACCCATGGATGAAGGATGATAAGGGTTTCATGCCTACCACATGCCTTAGTGATGTCATAGTTAATGTGTAATTATTTTTTTGAATAATTACTAATGATGAAACTATAGAGTTACTTTTTATGTTTACATATTTATATATTAATCATATTGATTTTTAAGAATAGTTAGATATAGAAACAGTTAAAATTTTCATTCTTTTATCGGGATTAAGATTTGTTAAAAGTTTATTTTAGCACTTTAGGTATAAAAGTTAATTTGTAGATGTCCATTATATGAAGTAATGTATGAATTATAAATTGATAAAATCACAAATAAATGATGAAATTTTGTTTATTGAAATATATAAAGTAATTATATTTCATTATATTGTTGGTCAATAAAATAATTACTCAACGTTAGGATAATGATCAAAAGAAAATGTGTTGTCCTAATACCTTAATTTTTTTGAACCAATGACCTTTTAAATCATCAAATATTTATGACTTTGTGGCCCTCAACTTTTATTTGATCATTAAATTATTTGTGATTGATGATCTCAATCACTTCCTATAAATATTTATGCTTTTCCTCCTTGTACAATATTTACCCTAACCTATGTTCTCCTACATGGAAACCTAGTTATATGTTACTTTGGGTTACTGTTATTGTTCCAACTTTCCCTTTTTAAGGAAAGTTTTAGTATCCAATTTTATGATGTGGGTTTCTATGAATGAAAATTTAAAATATTAAACCTTTGATAACCCAAACGAATTTATAGGGATAAATTCATTTTAAAGGGGGTATAATGTAACACCCCAAGATTTTGTGATTCATTATTTTTTTAATTAATTTAAACTTTTCGATATTTTACATTTCACATAACACTAAAAATAGTTTATTTTATATTAAGGCATGATGTTTGTCTTGATTTATATGAAACAATAAGTTAATCATGCACTAAAAAAACATGAATTTTAGATTTATCTATAAGGAACACCGAGTTTATCTTTTTATTTGGCATATGTTACATGCAACACCGACTTGGCGTAAGCAACACACAACACCAACATGGCATAAATTACATGCAACACTAAGTTTCTAGGAAACAAATTTTTATTTTTATAATTATTTAAATTATATAATTATAATATATCCATTAAAATTGGTAATATGAATAGTGATAAATACTTTTCAAATATTGTTTACAATGGTTTTTAGTAATGTCCTTATATGTTTAAAAATACTATTTTCTAAAATAAACTAGTTTCCATGTCCTTATATAAAAAATAAAAAATTAATTTTAGACAAAATTATAAATTTAATTTGATAAAATAAACATCATTTTTGAATTTATATTGTCTAAATTTGGTTAGGGAGATTGTTTTATGATTTTTCTAAGAAACTTCATTTTTGGATGAGTAGTGAAAAATACCATATTTTAATTCAAAACCGCCTTTTCATATAATTTATTTATATGGTTAAATTATATTTTAATTTTGTTTAAAAGTTTAGTTATATCATATTTTTATCAAGTATTACAATTTAGGTTATAATAATCAATTTCACTTTGAAATTGGGTATAAAAACTTAGCAAAAATTTGGATGTTTTTACTTTAATAACCCGCGTGTTGTCCCATCAGTTGGATTATTTTTAAATTAATTAATATAAATTATATGATTGTATTTTGAAAAATGGATTAAATATTTTTAATCATCATAATTTATAATTTTTAATAAGTTCCACTTTATTTTTTACAAAAACTTTTAGTGAAAGTGATTAAAATTAATTACAGCGGTTGAGATAAAAATTAGGTTAGTAAAGTACTAAACCATAAATCTAAGACCCAAAAAGACCTATAAATTTTTTAAACACATATTTTATGGACGTAATATGTTCATTAAACTTTAATTATTGAGTTTTTTTGGTTTGGTAGAATTTTTTTAAGTAAAAAAGTGGGTACACCTATCTTGTTTTCAAAACTACCAAGTATGTCCTTTCCTTTCTCTTTAAATGACCACCACCTCTAAATCTTGTTTACACCTCTAAAACTAATTATTTTAGTCCAATATATAACATAATAAAATTTATAGCATATATAAATTCCTATTAGAAGCCTCCGCCTAGGAAGAAAGCAATCCAGGTAAGCCTTTTGGCACAAACCAAAAGGAGTTACCCGATTAAGAGGTAACAACTTCTCTCAAGATCTTTTTTTATTTTCTTTCTCCACCCCACTGATCTATTTAATCCTTGATTTTATAAAAACACCATTATATTAAATATAATAAAATTATGTTATTATAAGTTCTATAACTACACTTACACACACCTCTATCTAATGTGTAACGAATATAAAGTTTATGTGTGCGGCGAACTACCACCTCAATAAACGAAGATTGTTCATTTTTCTTTTCCTCCTCTCATGGAAGAAATTATGATTTATAGTATATTTATATATTTAATATATTTAATTTATTATTTCTTTAATATTATTTATTACTTTTACAAGTTATATCTATTTTACTTTCCATTTGGTGTAAATAAGATAATTTCATTTGAGGAAGTGTGGACTACCGCCTCCTCAAAGCGATGTGATTCATTAACACACTAAATGGAATGTATTAAGGATGGGTTTAGTGAAATTATATTATATATATGATATAATAATTCTACTATAATAATTATATATATACATATATACATATTTTTCATTTTCTTTCTTTCTTTTGATATGACAATAAATACGAAAACACTGTTCATGTGTACCTACGACTTACCGTCTCCATTAATGATGTATTCCACTTAATACTTATATATATTATATTGATTATTATAATAAAAATTTAATTAATATAAATGATATTTAAATCCTGGTTTGTAATATATAAATCATGATATAAGTATAAATATCAAATATATAACAAATTAAGACACATGCAAAGCGGATATTACATGAAGTAAAACCTTAACATAGAATTGTTAGCAAGATTGTAATATAAGGTCATAATAAAACCATGTGTGGAACTAGATATAATAACGTACTTATATAATCAATGTATAACAAACTTAAATTTGTTATACAATAATATTTTATGAGTTGGAAGAGATTCAAGACACAGGGTAACCAAATTTCATCTCACGTTTTATTTCCATGAGATACATAATTTATTCACCATCCATTCCTTTTATGTGGTGTGTATAATTACAATGGTTGTAATATAGGATTATTAAACTTAAATTTATGGGTATTTAAAAATACATTTTATGATCTTTCTCTTATGGGTTTTATGTTTCAAAAATTACCAAATCGGTAAAGTAATTTCATCACAAATTTCCTTCCTTGAGACACATGCCATGTTATTCACCTATATTTTTCCCTGAGTGGTATATACTACCTTTGAAATTATATATCATGAATCTTATTATTTTCATAAAATTTTATGCTTCATGTAAATTCATTTTCTTAAATGTGGAGTGTGGTTCAAAGATACCAAGTGGTAATAGTTTATTGAAATAATCTCATTACTTTTTGAGATTGTTTTTGTTTATGCTTCCTTTGATTAAATATTATGATATGCCTCTCAAGAACACTCATTAATTTTCTTATGTTTTTTTATTTATGATATATTCATGTTTTGTTTCCATTTTTCCAATTTTTGGTACGTAAGATAGTCAATAATGTCTTTTTAATAATATTCATGTAATCTCTCTTCGGTTGGAAATCCGTGTTTGTTCAAAACAATGTTTTCTGAAAAGGGTTCCAATGAGTATTATAATATTCACATAAAATATTTAAAATGAATTTTTAATCTTGTTTTCTTTGACCAATGTTTTCAAATGAATCTTATTTTCTCTTTATGAATGAGTTTTTTTTCTAATTTTTTTACCTTCTAAAAGGAATGTTCTTTTTACCTCGTACGACATGTATGGCCTTACCTACCATAAATTATTTGAAGATTTATTTTCATGTATAAAAGTTTAATTTCTAATTAAATATTTTTAAGAGATATTTTTAACTAATTTTTTTTAAATCTTTTTTATTTCAAATATCCTTTTTCAAAGAAAAAGGATATTTATCTCAAGAAATGTTTTCAAAATATCCTTCCAAGTTATTTTCCATCTAAGAAAACATACATTTATGTCACACATTAACTTATATGAAATGATAAAAAGGTTCCATTAATATTATTTCTTGAATGGTTTATGTTTTTATGGAATTATTATTATGACAACTATTTCACTTCCATGGGTTTTATTCTTTTGAAACCCACTTCTTTTCATGAGTTATTCTTTCATGAAGTGATTATGAAACCTATCTCTTTTAATAGGTTATGATATGATGAAATGTTAATGATAGCTATTTAATTTCATGGGTTATGATATGATGTTTATTAAACCTATCTCTTTTTATGGGTCATGATATGTTGAAAGATTTATTATCTTATGGAACATGTAGGAATGATTTTATTATGATATGGGTGAGACCTATATCTCCCTCCAATGAATTAGGTAATGATAAGTTTTATAAGAGATCAGAGGGTAAATGGCTTGTATCCCAACCCCTAAAACAATAAGGGACATATATTTTTTCCCAAGACTTAAAAAACGAGGTACATGGGTTATAATCAAAGACTAAAAGTAATAAGGTAAATTGGTTTTAACCCAATCTCAAAAACAAGTAGGTTAATGGGTTATAGCCCAATCCTAAAAGTAATAGGGTACATATGTTGTTAGCACAAGCTTAAAGTAGGTACACAGTTTGTATCCCAAGAATAACATGATATAATGGTATTTTTATGTAGCCTTGACATAAATTTTCTATTATTATTTTTATGCCAAAAATCCTATGTCTTATTTCTCAGTTACGATTTCATTGATCATGATTTTTATTTCCTTTTGGTTCATGTCTTATAAAATGACAAGTTTTATCCCATAACTCTTGTATATGATCTTTTATATGTAGGGTATGATCTTATAATATTATTATCATTTTATCATACCCCAATGTTCATGTTTATGCTTATATTTATCCTTTTTACCCTTACTGAGCATCTGATCTTACCCATTTTTATGTTTACTTCCCTAGTTTATGAAGACATATTTCATGTATGGTATGTCTAAGAGGGGTTCTAGTCTTGGAGAACCTAGTGGGAGAAAATTTATATTTATTATGTACCATTGTTTAAATTTACATTTTTCCAAAGGCACTAAACTAATCCAGTCTTTAGGAATCCGTTTGTGAAATTTATTTAAGTATTCTGCAAAAGTTATGTAATGTCTATGTATAAAAAGAGGGGGTCGCTATAAAAAGAGTTTCACATTAATAAATTAAACAAATTTTTTTGGGGAATGGTTTAAATGAAATTTATATACTATATATTTAATCAACTATTTATCATTCATCTTATTTGTTTTCTAGATAAGTGATAAGAATAAATCCAATTTTAAGCTTAAAACTGTTTTTCTCTAAAAAGAAGTATTCCCATTTTTGCGCACCTTTTAATTTTTTTTTGAAAATTTTAGAAAAATTAATTTAAAAAATAATTTTTTTTTGAAATCATCATGTCAAAATAATCTTATAGTGATTTTATGATAATTTTCTAAAAGGTTTAATTTTTTGATAAAGTGTGAAAAATACTGAATTTTAATTGAAAAATTCCTTTATTTTAAATTATTTCTAAATTTAAATTATATTTTAAATTTTTATTAAATTAAAATTAGTAAAATTATATATATATTAACCCAATTTATTTGATTTTAATAATTTTTATATTTAATTTTGATGTAATAACCTTTTAAACATTTAAATGTTTTATCTTTGAAAACTCGTATTCTCATCGCATCAGCTGGATTAATTTTGAATTAAAATTTTAGGTTTATATGATTTGAGTTTGAAAAAATGGTTTCCATATTTATAATAAGAATAATTTATATTATCTAATAAGGTAAAATTAAGTTTTTTCCAAAATTAATAGTGAAAAAAGTAAAAATTAATTACCATGGTTAAGGTAAAAATGGGTTTACTAGGGGGTTAAACAAAAAAGAATAGGGTCAAAATGATGTAAAGATTTTATGAAATGTATTGGATGGACATATTTAGACCATATAATGTATAATTATATAGAATAATTGGTTTTGGATCCTTTTTTCTTGAGAAAATTGTGAGTAAAATGATTTATTTTCAAAATAATTATAAGAATGTCACTCACATCACTTACAAAAGGCCACCCAGTCTCCTCTATTATTCACAACATCAAACCATTTGTTTTAGAAAATACTATCCAAATTACTTCCAAAATTACCTCCTATCATATTATAAGCCATATTTTTTTATAAATCTGTCTTATGAATAATGTTGGTGCAAACATAAGGAGGTTACTTAAAGAATAGGTAATGTTCTTCAACGAGCGTTTTTATTTTATTTATTACACCACCTCAATAAAATATTATTAAACCAAAATTATATAATAAAATAAATATCTTACATATAATAATTATTTTTTATGTTAATTTAATGACCTAAAACCATCCCCAATTCTATCAAACATGTTACAAAATCATCATTCATTTATATGACAGACTGCCATCTCATGAACCAAAGTCATTCATTTTTCCATTACCACCTCTCACGGTTGGGAATGATGGTGGATATAAAGTATATATATGATATTTATAACATAATTATACTTATGGATTAATTATATCATATGTATATATTTTTTAATTTACATTTCATAGGGTATATGATAACGTCACTTGTGTGAACGTCGGACTACCGCCACACGAAGCGATGTGATTCGTTTTTAACAAACGCTTTACATGGAAGCTAATAAGGGTAAATTTAATGAATATATGTGATAAAAATGTCATAATTATTATATTAATTAAATATTTTTCATTATTAAAAGATAATATATAATTTTATTTCTTAACTTTTCACTCATCGAAGGATATTAGCATTGTTCGTGTATGTTTAGACTTCCGCCTTCACGAATCAATGCAAGTCTCTCTTTTTCGTAATCACACCAAATGGATTATATGAATAAGTATATTTAAAGTAGTATTATTTTAATTATTATATTATTATAATTATTTGATAATAAAATATTATTTACCTCCTTTCTATAATGATCTTTGAATAATGGAAATGTTACTCATGCGTACGTACGACCTATAGTCTTTATGGTCATAATGTACTTCATTTGTAAAATAAATTTTAATGATTGGTATTAAAAGTATAATTGAGGTATGAATATTATAATTGTGTCATTATTATTATTCTGGATATCATGGAATCATTATCAAAGTAATATTATTGAAAATAAGAAATCAAAACATATACAAAAAACCAAGTGATTATTACCCAAAGCATGATTTTGACAAGGAATTGGTAATAAATGGGGTAATAAACTGCCCTAAGTAAATCATATAAGATATAATATATATGATTATGGTTATATAATATTTATATATATATAATTAATTTATATTCATTATAAAGGAGTTTCAAATGTGTAATATGGAATTTGAAACTTAAGGTAAGAGATTTCTATTCTCCCTTTTATTTCTTGGAGACATATACAAAGTCACCACTCATTTATTTTGTGTGGTGTATATACTGAAACTTTTAAATGTTATATAATAAATATTATCCGTGAAATTATATTCAAAGTTTTATTTAATGTTAATATTTTTTGGGTATTATGATTCAAATGATTAAGTGGTAAGAGATTTCTACCTCACCTTTTTACTTCAATGAGACACATACCTTATTCACCACCTATTTATTTTATATGGTGTATATAATTCCAATAAATTTATTTTATGACCGTTATACTAAAAATTATGGGGATTAAATCCCCATTTTAGTATTTCTCTTTATTAGGTATTATGTTCCAAATAATACCAAATAGATAATGGATTTATGTTACAATCTCATCGTTTATCAGGATTATTTATGATTAAGTATCAAATGATGAAATATTCTGATATAAATATAAATAATTCGCATTAAATTTACTCTATTATATTTATTTATGATATATTTAGGTAATTTTACCATTTTAAACTCTTTAGTACTTAAAATAATTGAGAAAATATTTTTAAGAAACATATTCTTTATTTCTCTCTTCAGTCGAAAATACTTTTTCTTCCAAAACCAGGTTTTATAAAAACGTTTTCAATTTTTTTAACATTATTTAAGTGATTAATTAAATACATTTTTACCCATGTTTTATTTTTTAAATTTTTTTAAATTAATCATTATGTTGTTTTCCAAACAATACCTGTGTGGATTTTATTGAAAATATTAAAGGAATATTTATTTTAATGCGCATGACATGAAAAAAAATTTGTACCATCCTGACCATTTTTATATTTAAATATTCCTTTATAATTTTAAATTTTATTTTCAAATAAAAGGTTTTTCAAAATTTTTTATGAATTTTTATTTTTAAAAAGTGATTTTCAAAGAAAAGTTATTTTCCTCAAGAAATGTTCCATGTGATCTTTAAAAATAATTCACCATCTAGGATGTCATCCTTTAATGTAAATTATGATTTTATTAGGATATTAACCAAGGATAACACTATTATTATTTCTATTAATCATTTATCATGATATGATTTTTATGAAACCCATTTCCCTTCAATGGTTTATACCATTATAAAATTCTTACGGAACCCACTTCTTTTTTTTCCACAGGTTATGCTACGATGAAATGATGAAATTATTAGGAAACCAATCTTGTTTACATAAGTTATGATATGACTAAATTTTTAAGAAACTTATTTAATTTCATGGGTTATTATATGATGAATGTTTTATAATATTGGGGTACACATATGTATGGTTTTCATCTTGTGATGTGTGGGACCAATATCTCCCTCCAATGAATTGTGTAAAGATGGACATCTAATGAGTAAATATGTTATATGTGAACCTTATTACTTGTTTAAAATGTTATGCATGAACTTTATTACATGTTAAATTTTTTTTATAGACCTTATTATATTTTCATAATGTTATGTGTGAACATAATTACATGTTAACATTATTATGTTCCCATGTATCATGTTCTTTGATTCCCTTATGATTCATTTTTTATGAACTTCCAATATTTATGCCATGAATCAATATTACTATCTTTAATATAAAATATATGGTTTTAAATTTTTATGATGATGTTATCATACACTTATGTTCATTCTATGTTTATATATCTCCCTTATTTTCCCTTTCTAAGAATCTAGGCTCATACTTTATTATGTTCCTTTTCCCAGAATTATGAAGAAATGTTTTAAGTAGGATATGTTTTTGAAGTGTAATAAAGGGGAATATCTTTATGGGATATATTGAATATATTTCTCTAAGTTAGAATATTATGTACCTATACTCCAAATATACTAAACTATTATGGTCCCCAGGGATGTTTTTGTGTAATGTATTGAATATTCATAAAAAAGATGTAATATCTATGTATGAGAAGCCTGGGTAACTATAGCTAGTATTAGAGGGAAGGTTTGGTTTACCTTTTGAAACTTGTATGAGAAAACTTTAGTGAGATCCCTTGGTATATTTATGAGTATATTTATAGGGATATGTCTAAGGATAAGTCTAAGTATGAATCATAGTATAGGAAAATGTCTATAATTTTGTTAAAGGATAGAGCTAGTGGTTTCCAAGAAATTACATCCCTTTATATATACTACAATTTTATGTGGATCGAAA
This sequence comes from Viscum album, assembly GCA_963277665.1. Taxonomy (NCBI): domain Eukaryota; kingdom Viridiplantae; phylum Streptophyta; class Magnoliopsida; order Santalales; family Viscaceae; genus Viscum; species Viscum album. Next base: position 1,124,356,128 of record OY728120.1, read on the forward strand.
ACCCAGGCACCTAGGGATAATAAATCTGAAAAGGGCTTGTTAAGACAGAATCAATCATCACCTAGTGCATGATAAATTTCCTTTCTACTCAGCTTTTTTGACACTATTGGGGGATATGATTTGGAAATTAACAAACTCATTAGGAACAATCATAGAGGATTTAAATAGATGATTACAATTAATGACCTAATATAAAAATAAGGTGTCATAGATTAAAAAGAAGGTGTCATTATTTAGACACCCTATAATAATTTTATCATGATTATGTGGTTCCCAGATATGATTATTATTGCTTACACTATTCTTTTTGGTTTTATTTAATTGGTGGAACCAGATGGAATCGTGTTAATATTGAATGCAATGGATAATGAAATGATTTTCCCCATGAGTAACTAAATGTTATGGGAAATAATATACACAATCTTGTTGCTATTATCACAAAAAAATCTCAATCTAAGAATCATGTTGAACTTCCAAACAAGAAAAGGAGTGAACAACATTCTATTGAGTCCTTCAAGACGAAATTCCCTCCTTCTTTCCGTGGTTTTTCAGATTTGATAGTTACTGAGCAAAGGATCAGTACCTCAAATAATATATTTTCCTTTTTCTAGTGTTCTGAGCATGATAATATCATTTTTTATATCTACCATTTCTATGTTAAGGAATATCAATGGTGGAATCTTACTAAGGATCCGAGTAAATGCGAGGAAATTGACTCCATAAAGTTGGATGAATTTAAAATATTATTTTTCAATAAGTAATTTCATATTATTCTTTATAAAAAATAGAGAATGAATTACATGCACTTAAATATAAGGATGATGAATATGTTGGTACCTATGAATAAAATTTTAAGACTTGTGAGATACTCTTAAGGTATTATCATTTATCATAGAAGTAAGGTTGATTGATTCTTCAGTGGCTTAAAACCAAATCTATGAAGGGAATTATCCATAAGGTACTTTGGATGATATGAATAAATCATTTAATGTACACTATAAGTGGAATCAGAAGCTAAAAAACCTTTTGGTTATGGTGATAATAATAGAAATATGGGCTTCCATGGAAATTCTAATGATATGTCACATGGAGGGAATAAAAAGTTTCAAACTCCAACTTTTAAAAACTGTGGGAAGGAGCACTTAGGTTAGTGCCTGAAAGGAAAAATAAGGTGTTTCATGTTTGGGAATTCTATCCACCAATAAAAATAATATATATTTAGTGTTAAGAGTATATTCAATGAAATTAATAGAGAGAGAGATAAATAGAGTGCACCACACACACTCTAGTGTTTCAAGTGTAAATTTTTTGGTAATTAGGAAATTAAATTCCCAAATACAAGGGATAATTTGGATGATAAGACACAACAACCTGTGAAGGCAAAGAAATAATAGAAATATTATTCAATCATAATGGATGAAGCGAATCATGACAATTATGGAACACTTATCCTCCCATCCTTAGTTGATAATTTCATGTTTGATTTTGTATGAATGAGCCCTATAAAAATCTTATTGTTCATAATTAATTGAAATTTAATTTTATTATCTCCTTCTACATGGATTATGGAATAATGAAATCAAATTTTATATTATATATTTAGAAGGATAAACCCATGTTTCTAATGAAAATTTTGTTGTATTCGATAAGAGCTTGTATATGGAATAAAGGGTGAATTAACATTTCGAAGTGTATATGTCTCCATGTATGATTATGTTAAGAGTTATGGAAAACATCATGATTTTATGAGTTTAGGTTTGATCATAAGTTCAAATTTATTGACACCCCTTTTGAGTTTTTAAGTGATGAGATTTTATCAAGATTACAGATATTTTTAGAGACATTTATTGCAATACAACCCATTGGTTTTTTATATTTTCTAGTGAAAAAGTTATTTAAGAATGATTAACTTTATAATTTTTACAAATATATGGTTTAGCCATATATATAAATTTAATTCTTTATTTACCAATTAAATATAAATTAAAATAATATCTATTTGAAAATAAAGGAAATCCTTTTTTGGAAAAACTATTTTTATGAAAACAAATGAGTTTCACTTCTATAAATTTGAAAAGTAATTTTGGTGAATTATATTAATGGAATATATATAGTATATATTAAATATACTATTTAACATTAATATTAAGTGTTTTCTAGACCAGAGATAAAAATAAATTCAATTTCATTCTTTAAACTATATTTTTTTAAAAAGTGGTTCTCTCACCTTTTTGCACACTTATTTTAACACTAATTTATGAAAATTTTAGGAAATTTATTTGAAAAAATAAATTTTAGTTTTTAAATCAGCATTTAGAAATTATATTAAGGTTAATCTCTGATAATTTTCTGAAAGGATTATATTTTTTATGAATAGTGAAAAATATGGAATTTTAATTAAAAACTGTCTTACCATTTAAATTATTTATAAAGTTAAATTATATTTTTAATTGGTTTGAAATTAAAGTTAATTCAATTATATATCTATTAATATAATTTAGCTCCTTAGAATAATTTTAATATTGAATTGTTATATAAAAACTTTGTAAACTTTTGAACATTTTCTCTTTGAAAACATGTTTTTAATCTCGTATGAGGGATTAATTTTAAATAAAAAATTTCTGCTTATGAGAATTAATTTTTAAAAAATGGATTCCATATTTATAATAATAATAATTTATATCATCTAATATGTTATACATAATTTTTTACCAAAATGAAAATTGAAAACAGTAAAAAGCAATTACCACATTTAAGGTAAAAATAGGTTTATAGGGGAGTTAAACTAAAACGATAAGGGTTAAAATAAACTAAAAATTATCTAAAATTTATTTTATGGATATATTTTAACCTTATATTTTATAATTATATATAATAATCCTTGTTTTAGGAGAAAAACTTGGGTTCATATTTTTCTTTTCAAAGAATTAGAAGAGTGTCACTCATCTCACTTATAAAAGGCCACCCTATCTATCATCTTCTTAACCCCTTAAAACAATTTTTATTTGACAAATACCTGAATAAAAACTTACCAAATTACCTTATATAATCCTATATTCATTATTTTTATCATAAATCTAATCATGTTATTATTTTTGTGCAAACCTAATGAGGTTACCTGAAGAAGAGGTAACGTTCTTCAACAAATGTTTTTAGTTTATCTATTTATACACCTCATTAAATTATTAATAAAACATGAATATATAATAAAATAAGTATATTAAATATAAAAATATGTTTTTATGTTAATTTAATGACCTAAAACTATCCCCACTCCCATAAAATTGGTTAAGAAATCATCATTTGTGTGTACGGCGGGCCACCGCCTCACGAACTGATGTCATTCTCTTTTCTTTTACCACCTCTCATAGTTGGGGATGATGATGGATATAAAGAATATATATTATATTTATAACATAATTATATATATTTATTAATTAAATCATTGACGCATGCCTGTCGTAGGGCATGGAAAGAGCGCATTTTTATGTTTTCCTAGTGCAGCATAGAAGCTGACCAGGGTCATCTCACTCGAGGAACTTTCTCAGTTCATTCACCTACTTAATCTAATTCAACTAAATTACTTATTTTTGTTGTTTTATATTTTATGAAATAAATGGAATTTAATAAAATAAATTAAATTCATAAATCAGAAGAAACTAAAATTTAATTCTAAATTACCATGCAATGCTAAACAGAATGTAATTAGAGAAGAAAGGATGTTCTCCCGAGAGAACTTTCAGGGAGCACCTTCATTGGACAGTTTCAAATATTCTCAGTGTACACACTCCATCATATGTGTTCACACCTTATTCTACCTCGGTTATGAATAAAAAGTCTACTTAGCGATCGCCAAACACACCTTTCATCCACCTCCTCAATCGAGGGAAAATGGTTGTAGATTGAGAAGTTAATCTTTAGACAACCACATTGAGGACTACACCCACTATAAATTATCCTTAGAGTTAACTCAAAGAATATTAAAAACATGGTCTTGGGTTCAAGAACCTGATTACTCCCTCAGGATATTCCTCTTATTAGATACTCATGATCATGAGTATTATAGTTCACGATGGTAAGATGAGAGGAAGAAAAGAGGGTGGATGGGTGGACAAAATAATAAAAACAATGCATGAATTTATTTGAAATCTAAATTACAATTGAAAACTAAAACAAAAATAAAGAAAATAAATAAATTAAAAAGAAATGTGGAAGAGTTGCGGCCGGCCTCCCTTGGTGGAGATCTCCTCCTTGGTGCCTTAAAGTAGTGGATAGAGAATGGGATGATTTTGGAAGGAGGTGAGGGACTCCTTTTATAGGCAGAATTCTGGACCCCAAAATATTGCGCATTCGTGACCAAATAAATGGAAATTTCATGCATGCAGCCCTTATTAAAAGTTGTTCATAAATATGTTTTCTGTTCACTCTCCAAATTTCAGATCTTTTGGACATTGGATGAAGGATTTATGAATTTTTCATTGGCGGTTTCTGATTCTGGATGAAGCTTCCAGGAAGGTTCCTCAAAAAGTATGTCGTTCAATGGCCGCCTTAATGACTTCAACAGTCCCAAAAATTTATTTTAGATCCATCCATATCTGTCCTCGTGCTATCCCAGGTAGAAACACCTCATTTTGATATGTTTAGGCCGATTTTGGGTTCCTTTATAGTGGTGGGGTCCACACTGTCCGCCCGAAAAAATGTCCAAATTCAATGAATTTTAGGCCATTTAGATGGCCGAATCCACTCCTGGTCCAGAAGACAAAGTTAAAGGAAATAAAATAAGGAAACTAAAAAAAAAATTAATGACAAAATTTGGATTTATATGTTTCATGAAATGACTAAAATACCCTTGATGTAAAAATCCATCTAAAGTCCAGAATTATGTGTTTTCACCATTTTGCTCAAAACACATCATAAATCCAAAATTGAGTCATATAAGCTCAAATTTATTATTTGGGATGATTAAAAAAAATTTAAATACATACAAAAAATGTGGAAAATATTAGATCTATCAATCCCCCCACACTTAAACTATGCTTTTCCTCAAGCATAAAATCACAACATGGAATTCAGAGGACACCAATGTTTTCAATATTCAAAATGAAAAGTAATAAAATTTAATAATTTTTAATGTCAAATAAAACATTAAAAAATCCACATAAAATATAAATTTAATTTACCATTTTTCAAAGAAACAATTAAATCATGTATTTTACTTTTCCCCTATGGAAATTGATGGAACTTATCCTTTCATTCATTCAAGCTCCTTGATTCATTATTATTAAACATGCCAAGTCATGATTTACCTAAATTTTGATTCTTTTCTCTCATCACTCATGATACAATTCAGGTAGAGTTATGCTCATATCATGATATCATGCACCTAATCCATAAGCTTGTAAAAAACTACTTTCTCTACTTTGTAAAGACAAAAGGCGTATAAAATCATGAGGACTTTTCAATAGAGGTTCAAAGGACTATGGGGATTAAGGTTGGTAGGATTTGATGTTTTAAAAATTAAGGCTAAAGGAGGAGGTTTATATCTTAATCATAATTAATGTTATCAAAAAGTGTAATGAAATTATCCCCTTTAATGTACCAACACCCACTTCCCCCAAAAATCAAAGTATGGTCATGCTCAAAGTAAATCCTAATGAATGATCAATGCACCCCCTTGATTTTTTTTAATTTTGTATTTTTTTATTTTTTTTAAAGTTATTATTAGATGAGTCCTCACATCCATCACCTAACCACATACGATTAGAAGATCATCGGTCTGGAAAATGGTGATTTTTGTTTCTCCCAAATCACAACCCATTTTTTTTAATTATTTTTGTCATTTTCATTTTTTTTTTCAAGAGGGAAAAAACAACAGAGTACAATGAATGATTACATAACATTTTAAAATTCCCACATTAGAACTCCCACACCTTTTACTTATAATGTAAATAATCCCTTCCACCATGAATCCCTTTACCCCCCACACTTCAACTTTAAAATACCATGTAAATACCAAGAGTTGGGTAGGAATGGATAAAAAATGGCTTGAAACATGGCTCATCCCTATAAAGGTCCTCCATGGTCTATATGGGATAAAATAAGGATTAATGTAAAGGTGTTATTTAAGGATAACGGATTTTCAAAAGGTGCCTCAATTATTTTAAATATGTTTTTGCACAGTCATAGCTTCGACAAGTTCAAATGCAAGTTCTGGTTAGTGACATGTCCCAAGATCACTCAAGAAATATGCTCAAGAAAAAATAAGAAGTACTTGGTCTAGAAATCCTCTCGGGAATGATAATATGGTATTGGACAATAACTCAATGCATGATCAATAATAACAAATTAATTCACATGAATTTCATAAATTCAAAGTATGAAAAATGACAGGGAAATTTCATTTACATAAATCAACTAATTCCCTTAAATTATGAGTTATCATTTAAATCATTGATTCACTTTAAACATTAAATTTTCCATTTTACTAATTTAATATCATTAACATTGAAATATAAAACATGGCAGCACTGGATTTCTAAGAAACTCATGTCTCCTAGATAAGTCAGGTTAAGCATTAATTTGAGTGTGGTTATGCAAATCTTTTAATGTCAAATCATGTTTTTCACCCAAAAAAATGTAAGGAGTTTAAGAGATAATAATAAAATGTGAACTCCCTTTTGAAATAATTCTTTGGTCCTCTTCTTCCAATGCTTTGGGTTTACTTATGCCATCATGAACCTATAAAAGAAAACAACTCAATTAAGCACAAAGATCATGCCATTAAAGCTCAAAAAATAGGGAGGGCCCACATGCTAAACTATTTTCTAATAAACGAAATTCAAATCTAAATTACTAGAAATTATGTAAAGACAAATCTTGGTATAATCCCCCAATTGGGCCCTGGAATCTTTTACTGCCTCCAGAGGGAAGTACCAGCTTTTATCCATAATCTGTCGGTGGATGAAGTTTCTTTGATTTGAACCACCACATGTGGCTCTTCCCAGCTTGCAGTTCTTTATTCTTATTAAGGAGGAATCTATAGATAAAGTACACCAGATCCACCCCCTTCACAATGTGGTAGAACTTGCATGGCAGGGGTAGGATGAAGTACAAAGACTCCTCCACATTTGTTGCTGCTTGTGAAACATTCTCTTTCTATTCTTGTGCTCCCTCTAGTAAATATTCAGTGTGTTCAGGGAGCTCTAAATGTTCCTCAACAGGTGAAATTTCTTTTCCCTCATCATCCTCCAAGGCATAATATGAGATGGCTGAATATGAAAATTCAAAACTATTAGGGGTGATACTCAAATTATTTTCAATAAAATTAAAAGAGTTCAAGTTTAAGATTATATCATCTCCCTGAGTCAGTTCGACTTTAATCTCATATTCAATTGAATGTGCCTCTTGGAGTTGATATTCACTAGATAGAGGTAGGTAGTCGGGCTCCTCCACTTATAGCTTGGATTCTACTTCATGTATGTCTTCAGTGAAATCCAGAAAGACTAGTGGCACTTCCTTCGTGGCCTTGATTATTTTAAGTCATCTTTGAGTTCATCGACCATGACCATCAAATCTTCCAGTGAGATCCATGTTGCTATGCCTCTTTCCAACTGCTTGACCATTTATATAAGCACATGAGATCTTCGTTTGAGGGCCTCCTTAGTGTAGTATTTTTCTTGTTCTTTCACCTGTGAGTAATTGTTCCATGCAGAATACATTGAATTTGAATGCATCATGGAAAAAGAATTTTTTGCAGATTTTTTTTAAATAATGAAAACTATCTAAAATTTTGAAATAGAAAAAGTAAAGTAAAAAACCGATTAGCTCCCTGTAAATGGTGCCAGTTTTGACGCACGCCTATCGTAGGGCATGAAAAAAGTGTATTTTTATGTTTTTCTAGTGCATCATAGAGGCTAACCAGGGTTATCTCACTTGAGGATCTTTCTCAGTTCGTTTGCCTACTTAATCTAATTCAACTAAATTACTTCTTTTTGTTGTTTTATATTTTATTAAATAAATGGAATTTAATAAAATAAATGAAATTCATAAATCAGATTAAACTAAAATTTAATTCTAAATTACCATGAAATGATAAACATAATGTAATTAGAGAAGAAAGGAAGTTCTCCTGAGAGAACTTTCAGGGAGCACCTTCATTGGCCAGCTTCAAATATTCTTAGTGGACACACTCCATAGTATGTGTGCACACCTTATTCTACCCCGGTTATGAATGAAAAGTCTACTTAGAGATCTCCAAGCACACCCTCCATCCACCTCCTCAATCGTGGGAAAATGGTTGTAGATTAGGAATTTAATCTTTAGACAACCATAGTGAGGATTACACCCTCTATAAATTATCCTTATATTTAACTCAAATAATATTAAAAACATGGTCTTGGGTTCAAGAACCTGATTACTCCGTTGGAATATTCCTCTTATTAGTTACTCATGATCATGAGCATTATAGTTCACAATGGTAATATGAGAGGAAGAAAAGAGGGTGGATGGGTGGACACAATAATAAAAACAATGCATGAATTTATTTGAAATCTAAATTAAAATTGAAAACTAAAACAAAAATAAAGAAAATAAATTGATTAAAAATAAATGTGGAAGATTTTAGGCCGGCCTACCTCGGTGGAGATCTCCTCCTTGGTGCCTTGAAGTAATGGATGAAGAATGAGATGATTTTGGAAGGAGGTGAGGGCCTCCTTTTATAGGCAGAATTTTGGACCCTGAAATATTGTGCATTCTTGACCCATTCCATCGCAGTTTCATGCATGGAACCCTGCTTGAAAGTTTTTCATAAATATTTTTTCAGTTAACCTTCCAAATTTCAGATCTTTTTGACATGGGATGAAGGAGTTACGAATTTTTCATTGGCGGTTTCTGATTCTGGATGAAGCTTCCAGGAAGGTTCCGCCAAAATTATGTCATTTAATGGCCACCTCAATGAATTAAAAACTCCAAAAAAAATTTCTAGACCCATCCATATCTGTCATCGTAATATCCTAGTTGTAAACACCACATTTTGATATGTGTAGGCCGAGTTTGGGTTCCATTACAGTGGTGGGGTCCATGCTGTCCTCCCAAAAAAATGGCCAACTTCAATGAATTTTTAGTCCCCTTAGATGGATGAATCAGCTCTTGGTCCAGAAGACAAAGTTGAAGAAAATAAAATCAGGAATCTAAAAAAAATTTAATAAAAAAATATGGATTTATACATTTCATGAAACGACTAAAATACCCCTGATTTAGAAATCTGTCTAAAATCTAGAATTATGCATTTTTCACGTTTTTTCTCAAAACACATCATAAATCCAAAATTGATTCTTATAAACTCAAATTGATTATTTGGGATGATTTAAACAATTTAAATACATACAAAAAATTTGGAAAATATTAGATCTATCAATCATATATAAAATTTTAATTTCCATTCCACAGGGGATACAACAATGTCACTTGTGTATACGGTGGACTACCACCTCACGAAGTGATGTGATTCATTTTTCACAAAAGCATTACATGAAGGATAATAAGGATAGAGTTAGTGAGTATATATGATATAAATGAAATAATTATTATATTAATTAATTATTTATCATTATTATAATATATTACACTATTTTATTTCTCATCTTTTCAGTCACTGAAAGATGGTAACGTCATTCGTGTACGTGTGGACTACCGCCTTCACAATGGGACATGACTCTCTATTTTCACCACCTAATAAAATGTATGATAAGTTAAATTATATTTAAATGAATAATATAAGTTTTATTATATTATTATATTTATTTAAAGATAAAATATTAATTAACTCATTTCCATAATGATCATTGAATATGGAAATATAACTCATGCATACGTATAACCTATCATCTCCAAGATTGTAATGTACTTCATTTCTCAAATGAAAATTTATTGATTGGTATTAAAATTATAATTGATGTATAAATATAATAATTATTTTATTATTATCATTATATAGATTATTGAACCATGATCAATGTAAGCGTTCTGAAAGCAACAAATCAAAACATATACGAATAATAAAGCAGTTACTACCCTAAACATGAATTTTACAATAAATTGGTTATAAACATGTAATAAATGGTCATAAGTAAATAATATATGGTTTAAAATGTTTATAATAAACTTATATTTATTGTACATGTGGTTTTTATATTTATGAATGAATTCAAGACTTAAGGTAAGAGATTTCTAGACCCTCTTTTATTTCTAGGAGACATACAAAAATTCACCAATATTTTTTTTGTGTGGTGTATATACTACCCCCTTGACATGTTATATCATGAATCATAAAATTTTAAATATATGTAAAGTTTCATTTTATTTTATTATTTATTGGGTTTTATGATTCAAAAATTAAGTTTTAAGGTATTTCCACCTAACTTTTTTTCTTATGTGGGACACATGCCATATTAACCACCTATTTATTGTATGGGGTATGTGTAATTACCATGAATTTATTTTATTATTTCTATCCAGAAAAATATGGGGATTATATATACATTTAGGGTATCGATTTCTTAGTAATTATGTTTCAAATATTTCCAAAGTAGTAATGGATTTATTTGATAATCTCATTATTTATCAATATTGTTTATGATTTACTTTCAAATGTTGAAATATTATAATATAAATCTCACTAATTATCATTAATTTTCTTATCCTTTGGTTATTAATTATGTTTTCAAGTAATAATACCATTTCCCTTATTTTTCACTTAAAATAATTTTGAATGTTTTTAAGAAAAATCATCTTTATTTCTCTCTTTGGTCGAAAGCACTTTTTTCTTTCAAAACCATGTTTTCTAAAAATGGTTTCAATTTTTTTAACATTATTATAATTATTTTAAAATATATTTTTACTCATTTTGAAATATTCTTAAAATTTATTTGAAAGGAATCTTCTTGTGGGTTTCCAAGTAATACTCGTTTGTTTTTAAATAAAACGTGAAAGGAAAATTTATTTTAACATGTAAGGCATAAACAAACTTTTACACCTGAAATACAATTATTTTCTTTGAATATTGATTTATAAAATTTCAAATTTATTTTCAAATTAATTTTGTTTAATTTTTTTTATGAATTTTTGGTTTGACAAAGTGATTTTCAAAGAAAGCTTATTTTCCTCAAGAAATGTTCCATGTGATTTTTCAAAACCATTATCCATATTTGATGACATCCTTTGATACAACTTATGATTTGATATATATAGAAACTAAGGATACAATTATTATTCATTATCTAAATGGTTTATCATTATATTATTTTTATAAAACATATTTCTCTTCCAGGGGATATACTATGATAAAATTTGCATGAAACCCACTTCTTTTTCCATATGTTATGCTATAATGAGATGATGAAATTATTATGAAACACATATATTTTCCAGAGGTTATGGTATGATGAAATGTTTATGCAACCCAATTTATTTTATTGTTTGTGATATGATGAATGTTTTATGTTCTTGTGTCATTCATACGTATGATTTTAATTATGTGATGGGTGGGACCTATATCTCCATACAATGAATTTGGTAAAGATGGACAAATATTCAGTAAATATTTTATGCATGAACCTTATTACTTGTTTATAATGTTATGAATAAACTTTATTACATGTTCACAATGTTATGTCTGAACCTGATTATATATTTACAATGTTATGTGTGAACCTGATTACATGTTCACTGTGTTATGCATGGACCTATGTTTCATGTCCATAATTTTATGCGTGGACTTGGTTGTATGTACATAAGTTTATGAGAGGGCCTAATTTCATCTCCTTAACTTAATGAGTGAAACTATATCTATTAATACAGGTTAAAAATGTTATAAAATGATACATATTACATAAATCTATGTCTTATGACAATGTTATGTCCTCATGGATCATGTTTTTTGATTAACTTATGATTCATGTCTTATGAAGTGGCAATATTTATGCCATGATTCAATATTATGATATTTGATATGTATGGTATGGTTTTAAAATGTTATGATCATGTTCTCATACTATTAATGTCATTTAATTATTGTGTATCTAATTTTTTACTCTTATTGAGAATCTGATCTCAACCTTTCTTATATTTCCTTTACCTAGTTTATGAATAATGGTTTTAAGTAGGATATGTTTCTGAAGAGTACTAAAGGGGAACATCTTTATGGAAGATATTGAATATATTTCACCAAATTAGATTATTTTATACCTATTCTTCAAAGAGACTGAACTATTATGGTCCTCAGGAATATTTTTTTTGTACTGTATTGAATATTCATTTAAAAATATTTAATATAAATGTATGGAAATACTGGGTCACTATACTCATGTTCTTTGGGATCACAACACAAAGTGACATCCTACTAGGTACTCCCCAGCTACACCCAAGATCTTGAGCCCTGCCCATAAAATGATCCATAACCTACCCAAAGGCCATTGAAAGAGCAGGGCACCCTATGAGGTGTTCTTCTATCTTATCCAAAGGACAAGAAACACCTAGTGCAGAAGAAACATAGATGGTCCTTAGTGGCATACAACTAATAATTGATCAACAACTTTCCCAAATGGGAATCCAAAATAATAATCATTCCTACAATGGAATTTCCAATGGTCCTCATGAACTCCTAAAATAAGAGACCCCCCCATAAGGGTTCCGTTACACAAACTAAACTATCCCCCACAATAATTATCTACCTCTGACAAAGGAAATCACATTCTACTTGATCAATAACCACCCCACACGGGAATCCTCAATATTCCCTCAGTATCATCTCAACCTATAAATATCACCCAACCATAACCACCATTCGATGACATCAACCCATCCCAAAGTCTCCAATAGCTATAGTCTTGTCAAACCTAAGAGCTAACCTCAAATTCTCTAACCTCGAGAAACCAGTTTTGAAATGCATTAAAAAACCAATATATAATTATGATCCCACATTCTAGAATCCATAAAAATAACCTTAAATAGTTATCCATGGTACACTTAAGCTAGGACCATCACCAAGTTCACAACCCTCACCCGAGCCTCATAGCTCACAACCCAACCCACAAGAGGATTCTGAAACCAAATCTTAAGGAAATCCTCCTACAAATGATCACCCATTAAAAAAACCATCTTGTTAGATTATATATGACCGAAGGATTCCACTATCACAATATATGTGGAAAAAATTATTATAATGGACTACTTTAAATCCAATTATTATACTAGAGTGAAAACTATCAAAACATACTAGGAAAGGAAACATACTTGGTGTGTACTTGTGGTACATGACGTGTAACCCCAAAGGTCCTCTATAGCCATGTTCCCCATGCCACTCGATATGTACTCTTCAAAAGTACATGGTGTGTCAGCCTAGTTCACAACATGCACCCCAACCTCAGTACCGACCCCTGTACCTCAGCCCCACTCAGTATGTACCCATTTTTATGTACATAGTTTTTCCCCTTGGTACATGGATTGTAATTCCACCTGAGGTACCTCAACATGTACTATGAATGGAATAGAAATGTTTTTTACCAGGTTTTGTACACCTATATGATTTACAAACCACACTAGGTCTGGGAGTGTACCCTATATAGCCACATACCCACACAAGAGGTGTTTGGATGAGAAATCAGCCACAAAAATAGAAGAAAACTACAGGGTATATAATCCCATTTACATGAAATATAGTCCCCAGAACCCATATTACCTAAATTGGAATAATATAAAAAGTTTTTTCCCTAAATCACAAACCTTGAACATGTGTTTTCCTGAATGAAAACCCCCCAAATGACCCAAAACACCCAATTTCTCCCAAAAAGCCACAGATCGACCCCCAAAGTGGTCCCCAATAAACCATTAAAGTATTTAAAACTTAAAAATATTAAAAATATTGGTATTTATGGTGAAAACATAAAGCATACCTACCAACAGGTGGAAACCTCTAAGGCTTCACATTGAATCCACTACCTATTGCTGCCACACTCTTATCTGGACCTCTGATGAACCCATAATAGTGACTCTTCCCTCTCCCTTATCTATCCCTCTTTGTATCTTGGTCATGTGACACGAAATACCATGGGTAATTAATGGTAATAAAAAGGGTATAAAGGGGAAAATAAAAGTAAAAAATTAAAATGGTAGAAAAAGGGGAAAAAAATAAAAAATAAAATGGGGATCAGTGCCAGTATCTGCGCCTCATGGAAGGTTATACATTTCCTAGGAAATACTCCCATTATAAATCAACCAAATTGAGGTAATATAAATTTGAAACTCCATTTCAATTATATGAGTAAATTAAAAAATGAAAATAATAATAATTTTTAGTTAATTAAATATTAAATATTCTGTTAAAATTATAATGGCTTGAATTTCCACCAAACTCTAGTCCTAGGGTGAACATAATATTCTTAGACCAATAGGGTGGTTGGAAAAATTATCTGAGATCATATTACAGTAGAAATTTCCATTTCCACAGAAACACTTTGGGGAACAAAAATTTTAAATTTCCATAATTTCCAAAACCTGTGATGATGTGGATCATAACAAACATAATTGAAATAATTAAAGATTTTACTGAATGCCTTAGAATCCAAGGCATTAATCCACACTAGTGTATATCCATGGGTTTCCTTCATTCCCTTTTCTAAGAAAGCAAACAACACTCTATACTTGTATATTAATTATACAAAGTTGAATTAGGTAACTGTTTAGAATAAATATCTATTTTTCCACACTAATGTCCTCTTTGATTAGTTGAGGGGGAAACATTGTTCTTAGAGTTCAACCTTTGGTCAGGGTATCATAAACTCAGAGTAAGGTATTTTTATATTCCTAATGATTATTTTAGGAGTAGTAATGGTTACTTTGAGTTCCTATTGATACTGTTTGGGTTAACCAATGCTCCCAAAGTATTTATGGTGTTTATGATATTGATATTTTATTATTACCTTAACACCTTAAATTTAGTGTTCATGGATGATATATTAGTTTGTTAAAAATGTTTACAGAAGTTTGAGAATAATATGAGAATTACTTTGGTGAATTTTTATAAACATCACCTCTATGATAAGTCATCAAAGTAAAGATTCTGGATCTAAGAAGTAAATTATCAGGGAATGTGGTATCTTAACAAGAAATTTTAGTTGATCTTAAATAGGGGAGACATGTAATGTCTTAGGTGGAACTAAATAATGTATTCGATATTAGGATATTCTTGGGTTTTGTGGGATATTACCTATTATTAAATAATTATTTCTCCAATATTTCATCTCACTTGAATTCTATCCCCTATAAAGGTGTGAAATTTTTATGGATTCTCAAGTGTCAAGTGTCCTTCGATGAGCTAAAATGGTGATTGGAACTATCGCATATCTTGAATCTACCTGAGGCTGGTAATATAAATGTGGTATAATGAGATGAATAGAGAATGGATTTGGGTTGTGTACTCTTATAGGGTGATTATATATTGTCATATGCTTCTCACTATCTTTGACCACATTATAATAATTACCTAAACCATGTCCCAGAGCTCGCATCAGTTGTTACCATTTTTATGTGTTGGATTCACTATCTTATTGGGGATAGGTTCATGGTTTTATTATGATCACAAGAGTTTGAGAAACAAATTTTGTTAGATTGAATTGAATCGTAGGAATAGGAGATGGGTTGATTATGGAAAATCATATGATTTCAACCACACTTATATGTTAAGAAAATAGATTGTTTTCACTGATGATATTAGTAAACATTTACCTTTTTGGGATTTGAACGAGTCCACTAATGAATAAAATCCAATGGGTATCTTTTCTTGGATGAATTTAGAGGTGAGGGAAGAGGAGGAGGATATGTTTATTTTAGTATTCTATTGCTTCATTCTATTTTTGAGTTCATTCATCATGAGAAACTGAGATATGAGGATTTCTTATGAATCAGGAGAACTATATATAGTGGGGAGACCATCAAGAGTGGTCCTAATCTCTTGCAGATATTTTATAATTATATAACTATTATATGGAAACCTTATCCATGAGTAAGGATATTATAAATAAGTTTAATCATTATCAGTCTGTTTTATACCCAGGTACCACCAAGGTGTATTACGATATGATGAACCAATATTGGTGTCGAGGTATGAGGTGTGAGATTGTAGATTTTGTGTCATAATTCTATACAGGTTAGATGATTAAATCTTAGAATCAAATTCATTCGACTCTACTTCTTCTTCTCTCGATCCCCAACTGAATGTGGAGTGAGATATCTATAGACTTTATCTTTATGTTACCTTATACCCTGCAAGGGAAAAATTCTTTCAGGTTCATGATAGATTTATTGAAAAATGAAATAATTTTTTACAATTAGAGATACGACTATGGTAAAGGAACTTATGAAACGGTACATGTAGTACATTGTGATGTCAAAAATGGTTAAATGTTCTGTTGATTCTGATAGAGACCCCTAGTTTAACTCATGATTTTGGAAAGTCATTAAATAGGTTATGGGATCTTAGATGAAGTTGAGTACAACCTACCATCTATAATAGGATGGGAAGATGGAGTAAGTGATCTAGATTTTAGAGGATATACTCTGTAATTTCATTTTAGAATTTAGAGGCTCATGGGATACCCAACTAATTCTGTTTCAAATCTCTTATAATAAAGGTTACCAGTATTCAATATATAAGGATCCTTTTGAGGCCTTGTATAGTTTGCCATGTCAGTGTCCCCTACATTAAAAGATACTGAGAGAGACTTATCTGGTATGTATGAGAATTTTATAGGATATGATGGTGAATATTTTGACTATTCGACAATGATTAGTGATGACAAAGAGTTTCCCAAAATCTTATACTGATCATCGATGTCACACATTGTAATTTTCAAATGGTAGCTATGTGTTCTTAAACTTTATAACCTCATTTAAGTCATCATTATCTCATGAAGTAAGTTAATATTACTCTAAGGTAAGTGATACCCTTCAAGATCACTACAAATATCAATAAGTCTAACATCCCACCCCTAACTCATTTTATTGGTAAGAGGTGGACATATTACTAACCTTAGGTGGAGTCGCTAGGATTACAATGGCTAGAAATACATGCCAAGGGCTTACAAGATCATTAGGGGATGATTTGTACTTTTACATACAAAACCTAAAAGAAAAAAAGATATAAAAACATCCATGATACTATATGATGCACGAAAGTAAACACGAAAACTCAAAATCCAAGATAAAATATAAATCCGAGTAGCTATAGAAAGTAAGATACAATATCTTTCAAAACCAAAAATACATCATAATGCAATTAATACAGTACAGAATCACTCTAAACATCCAACCCAAATATCTCCAAATCCACACATCATCACCAATCCCATAACATAATGATTATCCACTAGAGAAAAATGAAATCTTCCCCAAAACCGTGTCTTAAAAAACAATGTCTACATATGCACCAAAGTGAATATACAGGGGGTGAGTATATCAAATCAGTTGGAAATCCTCTATATGCTTCTTACACATTAAACTAAGACCATAACATGTTATTAAAATTTATATAAAACTTTTAGGATTATGAAAATAGTTATCCAGAGTGTGTCATATAAAAATAGAGAAGATGCCTATCCAAATAGTTTATATCAAAAACATAATTTAATAGGACTTCCATGATCAGACTTGTTCATTAAATAATATTTTTTAAAATTATTTTGTCAATTAATTCATCTCAGTATATCCATTTCAAAAACTTACACACACATGCATACATCCACGATGACTGTCCCAATGCTCATGAGTGATAACTCATCTTCCATACCAAGTCATCACTTGGTCATCAACCCAAGTTTACTAACTATAATGGGAATCAAAGTATGAAACCATCAATTACCCTCATAATGAAATCCCAAACACATGGTAAACCATATATTCAAAGGTCTCACCATAATATTTTTTATTTAAAACATTTTTATTTTAAGAATTTAAACAAACTAGTTGTGTTCATCTTTTTAAAACATAGATTTTAATACCATATAACTTGAGGGATTTTGATAATATTTCACCAAAGATTGTTCTAATAAAAAAACCAGAAGAGTTTTAGAAATAAAAATAATTTATTTTCTAGAAGTATTAAATGGATATAAAATCCACCTAACTCAAAATAAAAGCTGTTACTGGAGGAAACACAACAAAAAGGTATATAAGGTATTTATCTTTCCTTCACTTTAATAATTCCCAATAAAACCACATAAAAAAACATACAAACCAATAGATCTAGTCACAATAGTTCCACCATAGGGTTATTCCCCAATAGGAATGGAATAGATCTAGAATGAGAAGGGGAAATTGACAACATACCTTAATTATCTTGATCAAATGCACCAAGATGTGTTGAAATCAGATTTGGATAAAAGAAAATCAATAACAAATGACTATAAGATTCATCTAGTTTGATATCCTAGGACAATTGAAAAAGAGTTATGGTTTCTAGAGAGTTTTCAGGATAAAAATTAAACTTTCATATTCCATTAATTGCATCATATGGTTAGGCTACATGATTTAAGAAACCATATGACAAACATGGAGGTGAAACTATCTCAAAAATCCCAAATCACACGATTTGGAAAACCATGTGAAATGACACTATACCATATCACATGGTTTACTTGGGAATACTTATAATTTTTACTAACCATGTGTGAACTTTGTGACTGCTCTTATACCTTTACATCCTACCACATAATTACCTGGGGAATTTATTTGGTTTTCCTTAACCGTGAACTAACCATGTGCCTTATAAACTTATTCAAAAACTCAAAAAAAAAAACGTTGAGAAACTAATAGAGACTAAACAAAACAAAAATATAGCTGAAAAACACATAAAATATCATAAAATGCATTAGTCTAAGGGGTAATATTCTCCCCACCATTAGGTTTTCTATCCTAAAAAATATGGAGGCTTATGGTGTTTTTAAAGAGTTTTGGCCACTGACCAAGAATGAAATCTTCCCATTATAATATATTCTAATGAATCTAACCATGCTTCTATAATACCCACATGAAAAAATATATTTCT
Source organism: Viscum album (assembly GCA_963277665.1). Classification (NCBI taxonomy): domain Eukaryota; kingdom Viridiplantae; phylum Streptophyta; class Magnoliopsida; order Santalales; family Viscaceae; genus Viscum; species Viscum album. The sequence goes on from OY728120.1 coordinate 1,124,375,224, forward strand.
CATATAGTATCTTGTCTCATTTTTCTAGAATACATATCAGTACATGGATTAATGTAGCATCTGACACAAGATCAATGTGATCCCAACGAATCACATAGTCAGGGTCACACTAATACTTCTCCAGCTTTGATACAAGAAACTTATTATGAACTTTGATTGACCTTGATAGTAAATATAACTGATAATCTACATGACCAATCTGTTCATCTATCTCAAAAGGTCAAATATACCAAGGAGAAAACATCCATTTTTACCTAAAATATGATTCCCCAGCATTGGAGGGACCTTTAAGAAAACATTCCCCCCACTAAAAAAATTGAACAGAAATGAAAATGATCCACATAATATTTCGAATGACTCTGGTCTATTTCCATCCTTTTGCTGATCATCAGATTCTTCTTCATTTTCTCATGTACAAGGTTATGTCCAATTAGCAAAGTGAATCATATATCAACCTAACAAGGTAGAGAGTGACAATGATGTACATAAAATTATTCAAATGTATCCATATGTATCATATCATTATAACTATTATTATATGAGAAATCCACTAAATAAAAATGGTCCTCTTATGTGCCCCAGAATTGCACAACACAAGATTTGAGCCTGACTTTCAATGCTTGAATCTTATGTTTGGACTTCCCATCTATGTGATGATGATATATTGTGCTCATGGTTAGCTAGGTTCCAAGGGATTGTTGTGAGGTTATTAGAAACCTATAGGTAAACCTGAGGTCTTGGTTATATATGATCAAAATGGTGAACTATGAAACATTACAAATTCCTAGATGTAAATACTTTCTAGGTTTTCTATAGTATTAGATCCATGGATCCAAATTGGATGGATTTGTGAGTCATTCCACAATCATCCAGATGTAATCATGAATTAAAATCATTCTTAGTAAACTCATAAAAAAGATCATAGTGATTTTATTCCACTTATATACTGGTATATGTATAGATTGAAGCATTCTAGCTAGTCTTTGGTGCTTAGAACTGACTTTCTGACATGTGAGGCATTTTGAAACATAATCAACCAATCTTCTTTTCATACATGACTACCAAAAATGGTTTCTCTATTCCTTATAAATAGTTTTTATTTCGGGATGAATAACCCATTTTTGTTGGTGACAATATAAATTAATCTTCTCCTGACAAGATGGGGGAACTATTTTCCAATCTCGAAAATACCTTTTGAGTTACCATTTTCTGTACATCTGTGATGGTATCCCCACCATTGAGTGTTGAACTCATGGCCAGGTAATCAAAATAAGATATTTTAGCATATTTTACCATCTTAAACATGTCAAGAACAAGATACTATTGGAGGAGGACCATGACACTATCTATTTCAACATAATCCAGAAGCATGTGAGTAATCACTATCATGAACTACCATTAACCAAAATATATTTTTTCAAATAGATTATATGAATTTCGACATATAAAATATATCACTGAATTCCCATTAACTAGTGTGTAGAAAAATTCAATTAAAAAATATTAAGATATATGACCCATCATTGATTCTTATGGTTCAAATCACATTATGAAAATATATTTTTCCAGATTCTATGACTGTTAAACATAGTAAACTTTTTAACAAATTGGTAATAATTCCAAGTTTCTAAATAATGGAATACCACAAATAGTTCTAGATTGTGTTCTAGATAATTATTTTATTGAATGTGTAACTATTATCATATGTAATCTATGAATTGATGTTATTGCTTGATAACACAACACAAAACATATTCATACACATCATAATATACTATATATTCCCTCCTTAGTTTTAGAAATGTAAGGATAATTGTTGATGTGAGTCTTGATTTAATATCATAAAAGGATTTTTGACATTCATCACTCTGTTTGAATGGAATACCATTCCTCATCAATGCTATCATCAAAGAGGCTAGACATGAAAATTCATAAACAAAGAAAAAATAATAACATGCTAAGATGAGATAACTATGTATCTAAAATAAAATTTTAGGTGGTTTCCTAGAGATAATATATTCATGATTATTAGGATCTATTAATGCACCTTTCTTAGAAATCACATGTTTAAGGAATCATACTTATAGTTTTCAGAATTCTCACTTTGTGAGAATTTATCATAAAGTCAATGTTTTGATATGGTACTTAATACTCTCAAAGTGTTGTTCATCATCATTTTTTAGAATACACAAGGATATCATTAATAAATTCCAAAACAAACAAGTCAAGGTACCACTACAAGATATGATTCATTAAGTCCATGAAAAATGGTATTGAATTTGTGAGTCCAAAGGGCATAAAAAGGTATTCCTAGTGACTATAATGACCCACAATAGTTGTCTTAGGAGTATTCTCCTTCCAAAATCAGATTTAGTGATACCATGATCGTAAAACAATTTCAAAGAACTATTTGGATCCATTAAATTGATATAATAGATCATTGATCTATGTATTAGAATATAGATTATTAACTGTAACCTGACTTAGCTTATAATAATTCATGTAATGATAAAGAGAACCATATGCCTTTTTTATGAAGATAATTGGATCATCCTATGGTGATGTACTAGGTCTTTTGAAACCTTTACATTATAATTCTTCTAAACTAGACTTTCAATTTACTCAATTCTTTAAGATCCATCCTATATGTATGAAGTTAAATAAGACTGGTTACTATTAGTAAATTAATAAAAAACTCCACTTCCCTTTGAGGTGGAAACCAAGAGAAATTTTAAGGGAAAATATAGGATATTAATCTACAATGTGCAGAAAATATCTTTTCTTTATTACATAAATAATTTCTAAAGTTTCTACTACTAATTTGTAAGATATATTCCAAACTATTGGTACCAAAGGTCTAGTTATATCATAATTTTGATCCTAATATACCTTAAATAGATATATCATCCCATCATAGGATATAAAATGCACCTTAAATGTATAAAAATCTATATAGATTTGAAAGTTATCTACTAATCCATTCCAATAATTAGATCAAAGATGAATATTTCTAGAATAAAAAATTACACACAAACTAGAACCCATAAATTATTATAGAACATACTACGCACTTATGGAATCCATACCCTAGTTACCTGAGAGGTGTTTGGGTGATCATAAGATGGGGCACAATTTACACATGAAACCCTATATTATTTATGACACAAGTAGAAATAAAAGAGTGGGGTGTGTCTATATCAAACAAAACCTGCATAGTATTTGAGTTTATATGGATAGTACCTTACTCCTTTGAAATGATTGTTTGATCATTTTTGACTATTTACTATGCATCATAAAATTTCTTAATAGGTCATCCTAGATACTCTTTGTTCCCCTATTACTCTGGCATCGATTGCGGTGTTGAGATGTTTCTAAAATAACCTTGAATATCTCATTTCTTGGACAGAGAACTATTATAATGAGATAGACGCATCTGAGCATAAGATGCTTTTGATGCATAAGAGATATTTATACATGCTTGAATTATAGTTCTTATACAATAACATTCGAGGTATACCCTTTAAGAATAATTTTGACACTTCTGAGACAGTTTCATATAATCCCTTTCCCTATTCTCCACTGGCCCATATTGAAAACAACCTAGATTGGTGTTGTGATACAGAGGTAAAGGAGTTTTTCTAACCAATTGGTTATTTTGAACCATGATTCATTGAGAATAAGTTTCCCTTTTTATTAATTTATATAATCATATTTTGAACTTATATATAGGTAAAATATTTCTCTCTACCATTGGTTCCTATAATGTATTTTTCCACCATAGTCGCTCTTTTGAACATATATGTATAATCATAAATATATAATAGGATTACTTTAGAGTGAATTTATGTTCAAAAATGACTTCAAAGATGATTTTTTCAGGTTCTTTCTAGTGGAGACCACTAGAGTGATGTGAGATATCTTTTTGGACTTAATTGTATACTTTGATATAAAGATATTTTCTTTATTGAAAGTAATGGAATCAATCTTCCTCATGATCTTGAAGGTATGTGGGTAGTATTTTTTGTTAAAAAATTACTCAATAATTTTCCAAGCAAGGTTCTGGTCTTGTTTAGTTTAAAAAACATGTCTCACCATTTCCTTGAAAGGTCTTAGAGTATATAGAACACTAGACTTTCCTTGATATTAGTCTAGGTTACTAGAAAATAAAATATTCTATTAATCCGACCAAGCGATGTATCTGTGTTTTCTGATCATAAATCCCCTAAAATACTGGTGAATTCTACTTCTAAAACTACAAAGATGGATTTTCATGGCATGGATCTTGAATATAATTTCTCTTAATAATAGCTTGGATTAATTAAAATATACTCCAAATAAGCTATTAAATCACCTATGGTCCAGGTTAAACCAAATTCTGAGCGACATCCACCTATTGATTTCTAAATCTTTGAACTACTGGCATCTCTCAATAAATATATCTAATTTCTACTTGTTCTTAACATAATAACTAAATTGAAGTCTTAAGTTATTCTAAATTATAACAGGAAAAGTCATTATAAAAAATTTCCAGTAGACATCAAATATATTATGGATAATGAAATCCTAGTGGGAAGTCTCTCTACCATTGCATGAGGCTCTACACTCATTGGCCAGACCCACAATAATGAGGTGAAGGTAATCCTAAAGGCATATAGAAATACATTTTTGTACCCAAACCACCATAGTAACTTTATATTTTGTATAAATAGGTTAGTTATTCCCTTTTATTCTGTACATTTTGTTGAGTTAATAAGATTTCCTTATGACTTTTCCATTCCTCTATGTTTTGAAAATCAAAAATACTTTATCTTATGAAAAATTATATTTCTCTAAGGATTATTTTATTAAGGAAAATTTTTATCCTTACCCTTAATGAATTTTTTTTATCCTTACCTTGGTTTTCATTGTACTTCCAAAATCATGTTCATTATATTATTAAGTCAAATATTCAGATCCTTATCTATAAACCATAGAATATTATAGTTCCTTGAAGTCTTACCTATAAATAGGAGCTTATTTTAATGAGATCAAGATCTATTGATTGATCTAGAGATTACATGATGTGAACTGATTTATAGAGAGAGAAAATTTCATTCCTTGTGCATTTTCATTAACACCTTTCTCGGATTATTCTGTGAAACTTTGATTATTTCTGAGTACAATTGAGGGCTTCCGGGGATAGGAAGACAGATGTGCTAACTACCTTAAAGTTTGAGGTCTTATGAGGATAACAAGATAGATTATTATATTCCTATTGAGGGATTACCGTGGCATGTAAGACATACTTTCTTAAAAGTATAAATCAAGGGACCTTTATCCTAGGTTGTTGGATACCCTACTCTATGGGTTAACATATTTCATACTTTTTAATTATTCTTTTTTCACATTTTATTTCCACAGAATTTTTTTAAATAAAGAAAGTATAACTTTATTATACTTACATGTACTTGTATTCTCTGATAAATAAGATTCTATACACTTTAAGGTTGAATATTTCCCTTAGTAAACTTGTCTTAAGTTTCTTTTCTGGATCTATTTTATAGACCCAAAGAAAGTTTATTCCACAAAGTAAGAACCAAATAGGGTTTGTGAATTTACCTTGTTTAAATTTGTTAAAAATAGTTTTCATTAATGTTAAAAACAAATGTTTTTAAACTTACCATTCACCCCCTCTTGTAATTGAGCATCTACATTCACTATTTCGATCCTACAATTGGTATCAGAGGAAGTTACATCGAAATAATTGTACTTTTCTCGTGATCAGTATCTTGCTCAGATTTACTTGTTTAGTTTCACTTGTTTATGTTTCATTACTCAAGTTTCCTTGTTAATTTTTTTAATTATTATATTTCTCAGATTATCTTACTCAGATAACCTTTCCTAACTTTTCTTTCTTTATTTTTCTTAATGTTTTTCATATATACATACTACACTAACCTATTCTATTGAAACGAATTTTTGTCTTGTTAAAAATGATAGGAATAAATGTTGGTTCAATAGACAATCTAAATTCTATAAGACCTATTATCTTTGATGGAAATGATTATGAATATTGGAGAGATAGGATGAATAATTTTATTATCAACACTGGAGTGGATAATTTTTTTGTTCTTGCTGGTAAATTTAAGATTACTGTTAAGGAAATCAGAACCTTTACTGACTAAGAAAAGAAAGAGTATCAACTTAACATCAAGGTATTCAATACTTTACTATGTTCCATGATCAGGAATATATATATTCAAATATCTTCATGTGAAGATGCCAACTATATGCAGAATAAACATGAAGTTAGTCACTTTGGAACTTCAAAAGTGATAGAGACTATAAGAGAAATGTTTAGAGTAGAATATCATGGATTTGTTTTTCCCTATGGAGAACCATCTTGCAAAATGCAACAAAGATTTATGACTATTATTATCTGTCTTAAATCTATGGTAGAAAAAGGTTTATATGATGAAATTATTATGGAAAAGATTACAGATATTATTACCAATGAGTGGGAATCCCAAAGAATAGCCATTGATGAGAACAGGAAAGTTTCCAATATTACTCTTGATGAACTTTTTGGAACCCTTATTCAACATAAGAAAAAAATGAAAAGAGATGCTGATATGAATAAGAAAAAGAATAAAAATGAAAGTTTATACTTTACAAATACTGAAGTCAAGACCTCTTAAATGGTTATAAGATCTAATTCTACGGAATTCACTGTTCTTTCTGAGTATAGTGAAATTGAACATTTTGAAAATGAGTTAGCTAATCTTGCTCGAAGGATGAATATGATAGCAGGAAAGAAATACTTTCAGTATAGAGATGAAAATAAGGAAATGAAAGACAAGAAAGACACAGAAGTCACTTTCTATGAATGAAAAATAACCAAACACATTAGGCTAGATTGTATAATTCTAAATAGAAAAGATAGAAAAGAAAATAATTATGAGAGAAATAGAAATAAGTATTAAAAATATAATGCCAAGAATATCTTGAAGTCTAATGATACATGGAGTGACAATTGTGGTGACTCATCTAATGAATCCTAAGAGTATAATTCTTCCAGTCAGAATAATCTTGGTCTACTAGCCAAACTACCCATCAAAAATTATTGTCTAATGACCAAGGTACACAATGCCGAATCTATCAATGATGTATCTTTGAATAAAAATTATACTGATGATAAATTTTTTAAGTCTTCAGATGAAGAATCTTCTTATGATTAAGATAAATCATTACCTTTTTTTGAAGAAGTGTATAGGTTTTCAAAACTACTTAAAAATGATAATTCTAAACTTAATAAAAATATTGAGATGGAAAATTATAGAATGTATATACTTAAAAAAGATGTATTAGATCTTTCTAAAAATCTTAATGAAAAAAATATTGACCTAGATAATTTTTTTGAAAATCTTAAGAATGTAAATTTTGATAAGGATAAGCTTTCTAAGAATCTTGAAATAAAAAATACTGAGGAAAAGCTTCCTAAAAATGATAATATTTATAATAATAACTTGGTTATTAAACTAAAGTCAAAAATATTTTCTTTAAGGAAATTCCTTTCAAACTTTACCTTTGGTAAGTAAAACTTTGACGAGATGTATTCCAAAATTCTTCCTTTAAGAAATAGTTCTAGATTTGGTTATACCCACTCAAAACCATTTTTTAGTAATAATTATTTTATTCTCCAAAGTGATCTTATTTTCACTAAGTGTCAATGTGGTGGAAATTGGGAGAAAAAAATTTCTTTGAATAATATCCTATCTTTAGGTTTTTATAAAGTATATTTTTCTAAGAAAATAGGGATTCCTAAAATTTTATTTTATGAAATTTATAGATCCAAGAAGGTTTGGATTCTGAAAGTCTAACTCTTTTATTTTCAGGAAAATAAAGAAAGTATCAACATCAATACTTGGTACATGGATAGTGGATATTCCCAACATATGACTGGTAACAAAAAATTATTTGAAAAGTTTTTCAAAACGAAAGGAGGAAAATTAAATTTTGCAGATAATGCTAAGTGAGAAATTTTCGGTATAGTTAACATTGTTCTTCTTGGAAAAACTTTAATTTCAAATGTTTTATTTTTTAAGGGTCTTAATCACAACATCATTTTCATAAGTAAACTATGTGACGAGAATGTATACAATTCCAAGGAAGAGTTTATTCTTTCTTCCCATAGGCATGATAATGTATACACATGAAACTTAGAAGAATATAGGAGCCAAGATCTACCTCACATTTATGCAATGAAAGATAAATTATTTGTACACAATTCCAAGGAAGAGTTTATTCTTTCTTCCCATAGGCATGATAATGTATCCAAAAAAAACTTACAAGACCTTAAGATCCAAGATCTACCTCGCCTTATTTCAATGGAAGATCAATCTTGGTTTTGGAATAGAAGGTTAGGACCCTGTAACCTTTGGAACCTATGAAAAATCTCAAATAAAATACTTTTTAAGGATATACCGGAGCTTATATTTGATCCTTAAAAAGTTTTTTATCCTTGTAAATATGGAAAACAACATAAATTTATTTTTAAATAAATTAGTAAAGTCTCAAATTCTGATACATTACTGTTAGTGCATATGGAACTTTTTTGGTCCAACAGAAACTGGAAGTATTGGAGGTTAAAATTATGTATTTTTTTAGTTGATGGTTACACTAGATTTATATGGGTCAATATTCTTGTAAAAAATTCTTAATCATTTTCTTATTTGAAAACATTTAGATATCAAGTTAGAAATGAGAAAAACCTTCCATTGATAACTATTCATAGGGATCATAGAGAGGAATTTAAAATTTCAGATTTTGAAAATTTTTGTAGTAAGAAAGACATTACTCATAAATTATTAGCCCCAAGAACTCCTAAAAATAATGACATTTTCGAAATAAGAAATCGAATTTTTCAAGATATAACTATAACTGTGTTTATTGAATATTCTATTGCTAATAACTTTTGGGATGAAGTTGTTTGTTTTTATTGTTACACTATAAATCTAGTTTTAATCAGAAATTTTCTTAACAAAACACCTTATGAATTATGGATTGGATGAAAACCTAGTATTTATTACTTTAAAGTATTTGGTTTCAAAGTATTCATCCTAAATACTAAAGATAACTTACATAAATTTGCCCACAAATCTACTGTATTTTTTTCCGAGGCTACTCCACTACTTTTAAGGATTATAGAGTTTTTAATAAAAATACTTGTACAATTGAGGAAATAGTGCATGGTAAATTATATGAAACTAATCCTTTTGTTTTTAAAAAACCCAAACCTATATCCTCGGATTTATTTTCAAAAAATTATTATCAAACTTTGATAAGATATTCTTCTAATAGGGAAAATGTTCAGGAAAATATTTCTAAAGAATTTACCCCAGAATAGTTTCTAACTTATGTTGATGAATAGGTTTTACTAAACCCAAATAAGTTGTTTTTTAAGAATCATCACAGTGGTAGTATCCTTGGTGATGTAAATCAACATGTAAGAACTAGAATTTCCAAATGAAATTAAGTATAAAATCTAGCATTCCTTTTCCAATTAGAACAAAAAGGAACTGATGAAGCTTTAGGTGATGATGATTGGATTAAAGCCACACAAGATGATCTAAATGAATTCGAAAGGAACAAAGTACAAAGATTGGTTGAAAGACCTAAGGAAACTTCTGTAATTAGAGTAAAATGGTTATTTAGAAGTAAGTGTGATGAAAATGGAATCATAGTAAGAAATAAATCTAGATTAGTTGCTAAAGGATATAATCAAAAATAAGGAAAGTAATATAAAGAAACCTATTCTCCAGTAGCTAGACTTGAATCTATTCACATTTTACTTGACTTTGTAGCATTATTTTATTTCAAACATTTTCAAATGGATGTGATGTGTGATTTCCTTAATGGATATGTTCAATAGGAAGTTTATGTTGAAAAAACTCATAGTTTTGAAGGCAAAAAACATCTTAAACTTGTTTTCAAACTTTCAAAATCTTTATATGGAATTAAATAAGACCCTCGAGCCTGGTATGATAGACTTACAATATTTTAATTATAAAACAATTTTGTTAAGGGAACTATGGATCCAAATATTTTTATAAATAAAGATAATAAAATTGTTTTGATTGTTCAAATATATGTTCATGACATTATATTAGGATCAACTCCATAATATTTAACTGATTTTTTTGCGAATCTAATGAAATCTGAGTTTGAATTGAGTATGATGGGTTATTTAACATTTTTCCTAGTTTTTAAAATTTCTCAAAAACCAAAAGGAACTCATATATAACAACATAAGTATATTAATGTTCTTCTTAAAAAGCATGGATATGAAAGCACTAAATGTTTAAGCACTCTGATCGATACCTCAAATTCTCTTGATCTTAATGAAGCTTGGAAACCACTAGATCAAACATCATTTAGATGCATGATAGGAATTTTATTATAATTGATATCCAGTCATCCAGATTTAATGTTTTTAGTATGCTTATGTGAAAGATATAAATAAAATCAAAATTAATCTTATTTAAAAGCAGTGAAAATAACTTTATTCTATTTAAAGGTGACCATGGATTTATGACTTTTCTATACTTCTGGAAATGATTTTGTTTTAAAAATATTTTCAGATACTGATTTTTGTTGATGTATAATGTATAGAAAAATTAAATCTGGAAATTGTCATTTATTAAGAGACTAATTAGTTTATTGGTCATGTAAGAGGCAACACTCAGTATAAATTTACTCTACTAAAGTTGAACATGCAGCAGCTAGAAATTGCTATACCCCTGTGTTGTGGATTCAACACACACTCAGAGACTATTTCATGAGTTTTACTAAAACACAGATATTTTGTGATAACAATATTGCCATTTACCTAATAAAAAACCCTTCACATCAATCCCATAAAAAAGACATAGATATTAGGCATAACTTATCTTAGGGATCACACACTTAAAGTAGATATCATTCTTCAATTTGTCGGAATGCAAGATCAACTTGCTGATATTTTTACAAAATCTTTATCCTCCGATATATTTTAATACATTAAAAAAATTTAGGAATGATAACCATAAGGTAATCTTTTATATTAACTTCTTTTTGAAACCTACCTCCTTACATTAATAAACTCCGTTTCATTAGGGGAGTACATTTTTTTAATCAAAATTTTTCATAACCAATTTTTTTCCTTAATCCAATTTTTTGTAAAATTTTTTTTTTCTTAATAAAACTTTTCATGACCAAATTTTTTTCTTAATACATTTTTTTTGTAAAAACTTTTTTTAATCAAAATTTTTCAGAACTCACAATTTTGAAACCCAAATATTCCTTTAACAAATTTTTTTGGAAACTAATGTTATTAAAGAATATTTTTTTACTGGAAATTTTCCTAGAAATTCAGTAGGTATGTTTTCTTACTCAAATTTTCATAATTGAATTACTTAGTTATTGGTATTTACTTTTTTTATCGGATTCACTTTCCTAAAGTATGATTTTTCCTTAAAACCTAAAAAGTTTGGATCCTAACAAATCCTTCTTCAACTTTCATATCCACCATCTGATCAGATTTTACATATTTTAGCCATTAGATAAAATTGGTAATTCGAACCATTACTTCAAGGCTTATATAAAGGTCTCTCTATTACTTGTCCCACATCGGTTTCAATGATTTCTGTGCCAAATATCTGCCTATCTTCAAAATGATCATTTTGTTTTTTACAAGTTTTCTTAGAATCCAGATATCTTTGGAAGCCTCCCTACAGAAATAGATGTCCTTAGTTAAGAAAATAATGGATTAGAAAATATATAGGGAAAGGTTGGTTGACACAAAGTTCTTAGCGATGTATAATTCCTTGATTAAGAAAAATATTAAGATGAATAGATGGGAGAGTTTTTGTGTTGCCAAGCCAAAGAGTTAGGATCTGGTTTATCTCAACTTACTTATAGAATTCTATGAGTCAGTAAGTTTTAATGAGGAAGGTGGACGAAATTAGTTTTCATTCAAGAGCTATGGGAAAACATAATATATATATTTTAATATGGCAGTAAATATTTTTGGAGTTTTGTTTGAAGGTGGGGCAAGTTTCTGCACCCACAAGTTTCCAGATCAGTTAGGAAGTTTTGAGAAGTAAAAGGAAATTGAGTGCCTCCGACTGAAAGAAGTAAAATCACCAAGGATCAACCACCTTTTGAAAAATTTCAATATGTTAGTATTATTGGTAGAAGGTTTTCTGATTCCAAGAAAAGGTGATATGTATTCCTTAAAGAAAAGTGATATCTTCATTCTGGTTTTTTTTTTTAACCTAAAGAAGACAAATCTTGTGAAGTATATCCTTATGAAAATCACCAAAATCAAGAATTAAACTCTCAAATCCCAAATCATCATGTATCTGGAATTTTTTCCTAAAATCATAGTGCTTTGCTTAGAATCATTCAAAATTCACTATAGATCTAAACCAAGAAATTTAAAGATCTTACTGCTAAGTGATGACACCTTAAGAAGAATGAAAGTAATTTTCAAAACCAAGTATGGAGAATTTTATGATCTTTCTGTAAGCGAGGTTGAATCTCTAGCCAAGAAATTTGAAGTGGGAGAGACTTCCATGAAAGCTCAGAAGAAGAGAATGGAAAAAGAACCAGAAACTGAAGAGAAGCCTAGAGTTCCAGAAACTCAGTTAGCTCCACCAAATCCAAAAAAGAAAAATACTTTCCCCGATGAAGTGGTAGAAAAATGGAGGGAATAGAAGAAGAATAAGGAATGAGATTTAAGTTTTGGTCTAGATCCTTTCGAGGAAAATGCCTTGAAAATTTAATCTTCTAAATAGTATGAAAGGAAAAAAAAGAAAAGAAGTTGTATAATAAAATGTATGAAGCTGAGATTGTTCAAGAAATTCCCAAGGATAATAAGAAAGCATCTGAATAGATTTAGGTACCAAAATCTTTTTTCCAAGAATTAGTACTTTTAGAGACTTTGGGAAAGAAAATTCCAATTCAAAAATCTACTGTGAATGAAGAGTTAGTCCAAGAATAAGAAGTAGAAGAAGAAAAAGAGGAAGAAGAAGATTAAAGTGATGATGTGATTAAGAAAGTATAAGAATATCATGAGAAGGAAAGTCCTAAAAATATCTCAATATGAACTTACCAAGTTGAGTAAACAAAAATTATTTCTCATGGAAAGAGGATTACAGACATGAAGAGGTTGAAAAACCTACTGATGATGAAAGTAGAAATCATGACTTCATCCAACCTGATAATATTATGGAATATTTTGTGAAATAATAGGTTGATGAAGATAAAATTGTCCAACTTTCAGATAGTGAGAGTGAATCTAAGAAGGATAAGGAGAATATTTCCAAAGTAGATAAAGGAAAATAGGTGGTTGATGATACACCTAAGAAGGATGTGGTGGTTAAGAAGGATGTGGTGGTTCATCCAAGAGGAAAGATAAAGAGTGAGACCAAAAATCTTCTCTGACAAGGGAATCATATTTCGAATCATCTTCCATGGGTCAAGATTTTGTGGTATAGTCTCTAAAGAAGTTAGTAAACACCATTCCTCTATTTCGTAGCATTGATTAAAGATTAAAACTACTTCAACACTCCAATAATCATAATTTGGATTCCATAATCATGATCATGAAAAAATTCATCAAGCTTGAGGTAGATTTCCAAAATTTCCTTATTGGATATGATGCTCATAGAAAGGGAACTCAGGGAAGAGTTGCAAGAAAAATTAAATCATTAAGAAGAGATAGTGAAGTCTCAGGTAGAAATCCTTAAGTCTCATGATGAAAAAATCAAGGCTCTAGAAAAGAAAATTTAAGATCAAGATTTATTTCTCAAGCGGTTTTTGGAAGATCATAAGGAGATCAAGACGTTAAAGGCTATACTGAAGAAGATCATGCTGAAGGAAAAGAAGGATGAATAATTTTTTTCTCAATTCCAATATTTTGTAGTAATTTTTTACCATTTATAAATTTTTCCAATCATAATGAAAATTTTGTTGTACTTCATTTGTTTTGTTTTGTATAGTTCTAATCTTTCGTGTACCATTATTTTTCATTGTCTCTATTACTTTTTGAAAATCACAAGGGGGGGGGGATGATCAAAAGAATACTAAGTATAAAGAAGATAATACCCTAAGTAAGATGGAGTTCAAGTAGGGGGAGTATAATTAAATAAGAATTTATTTTACAAGAAAAAGTAAATTCTCAAAGGAATTCAAGAATACGATCCTTAGGGATTTTTAAACCTAAGGGGGAGTTGGTCGTGTTCTAATTTCATAAGTAAAGGGAGATAAGTTTTTCTTTTAAAATTTCAAAAAGAAAAATCCTTAACCCTTATATTCTTTTTCAAAATGTTTCTTGTTCTTTCCAAAAAGGGGGATATTATTGAGTAAATAAGGTTTCCTGATAACTTTTCCATTACTCTATGTTTTAAAAAACACAAACACTTTATCTTAAAGAAAATTATCTTTCTCTATGGATAATTTTATTAAGGAAAATTTCCTTTCTCTAAGGAAATATTTTTTCTTACAATAGTTTTCATTGTCCTTCCAAAATCAAGTTCTTTTTATTACTAAGTAAAATATTCAAATGGAAAATGAAATCACCACGTGCTCGTGCATACGGCTTATCGTCTCCACACCATGGTGTAATATATTTTTCCCCAACACCTTACTTGGATGGGTATAATGACAGAAATATTAACTATATATGATTTTTATAACATAATATGGATTCTGGAAAAAAATATACGATCAAATTCCATGCCATTTCATAATTATGGGAATGATGTTGCCACTCGTGTGTACGTACGATCTACCGTCTCCATGATGCTATATGATTAATTCTACATGAAATAAATTACAGAATTATTATATAAATGATTGAATGAATATATTATGTATTATGTTGATATGAATTTGGAATTATATAACTATGACCTAATTAGGAAAACTAGAACTTTTGCAACAAAACATGCAGAAGAAAGTGAAGCAGTTAATACCCGAATAATGAGTAATAATGAAATGTTATTAGCAGACAGTTGATAATATAATGATACATGATATCATAAAAATGAATGTGATTTTATAATAAGTTAATGAAATTATTTAAATCATCATATAGGAGGTTCATATACATACAAAGGATATCAGACCTAAGGTAACAGGGTAATTTCATAGTCTCATTATTATAAAAGATTGTTTATGCGTAAGTATTTACTGATGCATATTTATCATACACTTCCATAATATTTTCAATATTATCCTATGGATGTTTAAAGTCATTTTACCTATTTTTTACTTTTTTACTACATGTTTTGAAAAGAATATTTCTTTCATTTTCCAAAAGAGGCACGTTTTGACTTTTCCAAAAAAAGAATAAGATGAATTTTTTTAACCTATAAGGCTTGAGTGGATTTTATTATTTAATAATTATTTATTTATATTAATATTACATTAAAATATTTCAAGGTTATTTTCTATGAAATTATTTTATTTTAAAATGTCATGGTATTTTAAGAAAATAAAAATTTTTTGAAGAGGAAAACATATTTTCCTTAAGAATTAATTTCACGTGTTCTATAAAAATTATTTTCCATGAAATATGGAATTGTTTAATAGGGTTATGTTTCAAGTATACTATCCATATTATTCTAATATTTTTATTGTGTTTATTATGGAATCCTATTTATGATATCCATTTTTTTTACATGGATTATGTTAACATGGAATGATGTTTAAGAAATCCATTTTATTCATTGAGTTATTCTTTGATGAATGATTTATGTTTTTGTGGAAAATGTAAGAATAATTTCATTTTAGATGTGCGAGACCAATATCTCACTTCAATTCATAGGGTAATGATTTATATATCATGATATAGACATGACTGGAATTGGAAATGATCTCATTTTATTAACACAAGGCTGAAAAGGGAAATGATCTCAGTTTAATAATACAGGGATATAATTGTTAGAAAACCTGATTCAGTAAAAAAGGGTTAGAATGAGGAGTTAACTCAGTTTAGTAAAATATTTTTTCCACTATGTTGGTCTTGGTAATGAGCCTTGTCTAATATGGAAATTATTTTCTATGCCTATGTGTTTGCCACAATTCCGTGTTTTATTCTAGTGATATTTTCCCGTGGCTCATGTTACTTTATGATTTATACCTCATGAACTCCTAATATTTATTTCAAGACTGAATATTTTGATATATGTTATATGTGGTATGATTTTTAAAAGATATATTAATGTTTTTTTACATTATTATGTTCATGTTCTATTTGATATTTTCCTTGTCTACCCTTATTGAGCATTTGAGATAACCCTTTTCATATGTTTTCTTTTCCCTAGGATATAAAAAAAAGTTTTAGGTTGGATAACTGAATGGAAAGATATTTATGGGATATTTTAAAGGTCTTTCACCAAATTAGAAGAATGTGTCCCTTGTTTCAAAAGTCACTAAACTAATATAGTCTTTGGGATTCTATTTTTGTAATGTATTATATATTCCTAAGAAGTAATGTAATGTCCATGTACGTCATCTTAGATCATTAAGGTTGGTATCTGAGCTAGGTATAGTTAAACTTTGGAATCTATGATGAGGAAACCATAGTAAGAACCCTAAGGATATGTTGAATCATAGTTTACAATCATAGTGTTTTAGAATTGATCACGAATAACCTAGGATAAAACCAAATGTTTCCTAAGTTTTATTATGGGGTTTTCCCATTATGATTAGTGTTTCTCATAATATGCTTGTTGGTTTTAGTAAATGACTGGAACCTAAAGGAACCTCGTTAATTTTGAAGGTGAGGAGTAATGAAATGATTTTACTCTAAGAAACCAAATGTTATGGGAGTTGGAATTAAAAATCTTGTCACTATGCTTATAGAACTTTCTCAATCTATGAATCTTGAAATACCTTCAAATGAAAAAAGGGGGGAATAACATTCTATTGAGTCCTTCACGAGACATCAAACACCTTCTTGAAGTGGGTCTTATGATCCACTAATGGATGAATAATGGATTAGTACCACTAAGAAAATATTTCCATATCTTTAATGTTCCGAGTATGATAATGTCATCTTGGAAGTCTATCATTTGGAAGGTGAAGTTAATCAATGGGGAAATATTATCAAGAATATGAGGCAAAGATATGAAATTGACTCTATGGAATGGGATGAGTTCAAGGAATTATTTTCAAAAAGTAATTTCCTATTATTCTTCGAGAAAATATGGATAAAGAGTTCCTTGTGATTATGAAAATGGATAATAAATATGTTGGTACCTACGAAGTAAATTTTAAAAGAGTTTTAAGGTATTATTATGATATTATTATCCAACTTGAGAGTAAAATTGATCGATTCTTTAGTGTCTTAAAACAAAGTCTTCGAAGGGAATTAACCATAAGGAGTTCAATAGATATGTGGAAATCGTTCAATATTCTCTCAAGGTTGATATGGATATTGGAGTAACCCATCAGTCCTAGGGGTTTGATTAGAAGAGAAAATGGAATTCAAGGGAAAATCTAAAGAACACACTTAAAAGAAGATTAGTTTTCACATTTTCTTAAAGAGTGGAAAGAAACATGAAGGAAATTTGCCCAAACATACTAGAAAATGTTTTAAGTGTGGGAAAAAAGGTTATCAAGCAGTTTAATACTGAAGTGATGGAAAAAATATGTATACTAATGCGAATAGAGAAAATCCTACGCAGAATGCACCTCAGACACTCCAATGCTAAAAGTATAAGGAAATTAAACATTATTCTAAACAATTCCTTAATCTAAAGGTTATAGAAGATGATCGACATCAGAAAAATATTAAGTCAAAAAAAGGAAAGTCACATGTGATCACTATCAGTGATGTGGAGTATGACAATGACGTGGTGAAAGGTACACTTACCGTCAACTCTAAAGTAGAAAATATTTTATTTTTTTCTAGATCCACCCACTATTTTATTTCTGAATAATTTTATTAGGGAATCACCATATTACCTAAACAATTAGATGTTGAGTTAGCTGTGAAAACTTCTAATGGCACAATGGTCACATCAAAAGTTTATAATTATTCTACAGTTGATGTTTGTGGGAAAGTGATTTCTGAAAATCTAGTGATCCTTCCTTTAATAAAATTTGATTTGATTCTTGGCATGTATTTACTTTCTCTATATAGAGATCATAACAATTTCTAAGCAAGGGAAGTCAAATTTCATATTCCATATCAATCCATGATCATCTATTGATTCAAGGATGAATTTTACCTTCATGTGGAAATTTCTTCCATATTATTGGTCTTGATTTTTATAAATGAAGGTTATATACCTCAAATGGTTGGGGAGAAACTCACCATTAAGAATACACCTTTCATGTGGGATTTTGTTGATGTATTTCTAGAATAATTTCCAAGTCTTTCACTGAATAGTGATGTTGAGTATTCAATAGAACTCATACAGGGTGCTACGCATATTTTGAAGAAACCTTATAGAATGACCGTAATTGAGTTATTGAAATTAAAGAAGAAACTCCTAAAGAATATTGACAATGGATTGATATGACCTAAAGTGTCACCTTAGTGTGCATCTATTCTATTTTTAAGAATAATGGCGTGTCAATGAGACTCTACATTGATTGTTGGGAACTCAAAAAGATCCCAATCAAGAACAAATACCCTCTTCTCCGCATTGATTACTTATTTAACCAACTATACGAATATTAATACTTCTCCAAGATTGATATTCATTGAGGATATTATCAATTAATATTCCAGAAGGTGGATGTACCAAAGATGAAATTCCATTCAAGGTATAGACATTATGAATTTATAGTGATTCCTTTTGGTCTTACTAAATCCCCCACTATCTTGATGGATATAATTAATATAGTATTTATAGAGTATCTTGATCAATTTGTGTTAGTCTTTATTGATTATATTCATATATATTTTAAGGGAAAGGAAAACATGAAGAAAACTTGATAATTGTACTAAAGACCCTGATAAAGGAGTAGTTTTATGAAAAATTTACCAAGTGTAAATTTTGGCTTTTTAAAGTTTCACTTTTGGGTCATATTATCTCAAGAGAGGGGATATCTGTGGATCTAGTAAAAACTGAAGTTATTGAATGTTTTCCTAGACCGACAAAGGTAACCGAGATATGATGTTTTCTTGGTTTGGTTGGATATTATCGATGTTTTGTAAAATAGTTTTCATGACTTACTAATCCACTCACCAAGTTTACTTGGAAATGGTTTATGTTCCTTTGGTTGGAGGAATGTGAAGAGAATTTCAAAGAGCTAAAGAGAAGGTTAGCCAATGTACCTGTGCTCACACTACCTTGTAGTAGAGAATAGTGTGTGGTATATGGTGATGAATCTAAGAAGGGGATGAGATATATTCTCATGCAAGATGATATGGTAATAGCTTATGGCTCGCGACAATTTAAAATCCATGAGAAAAATTAAACAAATTATGATTTTGAGTTAGCTGTGGTAATATTTTCATTAAAGATATAGAGGGATTATCTTTATGGTGAATGGTGTGATATTTATACTAATAAAAAAAATTTAAAGTATATTTTCACACCAAAGTAGCTAATTATACACCAATTAAGATGGTTGGAGTTGATTAAAGATTATGAAAGCTTGATATATTACCACCCTGAGAAAGTGAACAAGGTGGAAGCTTCTTTGAGTCGAAAGGACCGTGCTGTCCTATCCATGTTGAGGACAACAAAAGATCCAATATTTATGGATTTTTTATGGATGGATATTGAAATTTTAAAGGAAGGGGATAAATCCCATCTTTATCAAATGAATGTTCAACCATCTAATCAAGTTATGATTAAAGAGGTACAGAAGTAAGATGTAGAGCTACAAAAGAAGGTGAGAAATTTTCCTAAATTCAACCAAGATTGTGATGGGATAATAAGGTTTAGGTACCATTTTTTTATTCCAACCATACCCTTACTAAGGAAAGACCTATTGGATGAGGCTCATAGTTCTTAATTATTCATTCACTCTAGAACAAAAAAGATGTATATGGACTTAAAAGATCATTATAGGCGGGGTGGAATGAAAATATTTGTTTTTAAATTTGTCTCTTGGTTATTAGTTTTTCAGAAAGTTAATTCTAATAGATAAAAGTTTAAGGGGATGTTACAATCATTACACATACTAAAATAGAAATGGGAAAACATTAATATGGACTTTTTCATTGGAATTACGAAAACATATAAAGTCCATAATGCTATATGGGTTATATTTGATCACCTAAAGAAGTCTATACACTTCATATCTATTAGATATGATTTCTACCTTGATCATATTTCCAGGATATATGTAATTGAACTGGTAAGATTATATGGAATATCAATTTATAATATATCTGATTGGGATTCAAGGTTTATCTTGAAGTTCTAGAAAAGTCTTCAATAGGATATAGATACAGAGTTAGGCTTCAACACTTATTATCATCCTTAGATAGATGGTCAGTCTAAGAGGAAAATTCCAACTCTAGAAGGAATGTTGAAATCATTCTCTACATATTTCAAAGGTGTCTGGGATCAAAAACTACCTTTGTTAGATTTGTATCACAATAATAACTTTCACTCTAGTATTCAGATGGCTCCATATGAAGCCCTCTATAGAAACAAGTGTAGAACTCCAAATTACAGGGGTGAAGTTTGGGAAATAAATCTATTAGGACCTGATCTTGTTAATGAAAAGTCCAATAAGGTCAAATCTATTCAACAACACATAAGACCATCTAAGAGTCGACAACAAATTTATGTTGAAACTGATGAAAAGAACAAGAAGTTGAAGTGGGTGACAAGGTTTTTCTATTAATATCTCCTTGGAAGAGAGTAATGAGATTTGGAATGAAGGGAAAGATAATCCCTTGGTATATTAGTCTTTTTGAAATTATGGATCATGTTTGGAAGGTAGCTTATCGTTTGGAATTTCCACCGAATCTCTCTCTAGTTAATGATGTGTTCCATATATCTCTCCAAAGAAAGTACATACCAGATCCTTCACATGTACTAAACACAAAAGTCATACCACTGGAGAAATATGTTTCTTATGAATAAAAATCAATAGAGATTCTGGATCATGGTGAAAATTTTCTACGAAACATGACCACTTGTTTAGTAAAAGTTTTGTGAAAGAACCACCAATTTGAGGAAGCTACATGGTAACTTAAGGATTTGATGAGGTAGAGGTATCCTCCTATTTTGGTATGAAAGTGACAAAGTTTGAGTGAAAAATTCTATTTAAGGTGGGTATAATGTAACACCCAAACATTTTTTTAATTTTAACTCTTTAATAGTTTGGATTGAATGTAATCATGAGTTTAAACAAACCACCAAACACAATTAGTATAGAATGAATATTTTAACCTAGCTGTTAATTTAACAGGAATAAATACAACCAACTTATAAAAATTTATGGAGAATTCATTAGTTACCAATTATTTATGAAAAATATAAACCAGTTAAATATAAAATAAATTTTTGTATTTTTGCATTTATAAATTAAATTAATTACAAATAGTAAATGAAACGAATGAAATATATATGTTAATAATTTTTATATGACAAAATAAACTTATTATTTGGAACTGGGATTTAAAAATTTACTTTGTATTAATTTTTGATATTTTTCTGATAACATTCAATTTTTGACGAATAGTAAAAATATGCTTAATTTTAATTGAAAATAGATTTTTTCAAAAAAATAATTTATATGGTCAAATTATATTATTTAATGGTTTAAAAGTATAAATAGATTATATTTTTATCTATTAATATAATGGAGGTAATTATCATTAATTTTACATTGAATGTAGATGTAAAAACCTTTCAATCTTTTGTAATGTTTTAACTTTTAAAACATGTTTTCTCAGTTCAATAATGAGATTAATTTAAAATTAATTACTCAAAATTAAATGTTATGAATTATAAAAAATGGATTCCATATTTGGAATCAGTAGTTCCAAATTATATAAATATATTCCTCTTATTTTTGGGTATTATGAATAGTAACTTTGGTAATTTTTATTAATATGGTAAAATGGTAAATTGGGTAATTAACGGTGAGAATAATATAATAAAATTAACAAAACACTTTTCCTAATATCAAAGGATGCGTTTTTGTGACCTAAATCCCAATTGGGTCAAAATGGTATCCTTTGGAAGCCACTTGGATGAGATTGGGACATTTAATTGTTTTTATTTAAAGAAAAGTTAAATATGACTAACTCAAATTTTAATTACTATATCATTTTTTATAAAAGGTTATACACAAGATAAATTTAAATATAAATACTTATTCTAAGGATATAATGTTTTTATTTTCAAGGAAAATTATTTATAATTTTTAGTAAATAAATAAATTACCTTAAAGGATTAAACTTTGATGATGCATGAATTATTTAATTGATGGAAAATCAAAAAATATTTTTTATTAAAATACTAATAACCCTTAAAAGCAAAAAAAAACTTGAAAAAATATTATAAGTCTAATATATATCAACAATAATCATCCAAGGGCCTATTTATTGACCATTTGGAACCCTATGGAAAATATTAGGACACTTATAATATTTTATTTAAGGTGATGTTAAAGTTTTAACATTCATGTTATAATAAGTATAAATTTTTTTAATTTAGGATTTTACAAAATATATTTCCAAATATAAGTATTATTATTAAATATATATGATTTATCTTAATCACTATATTTTATTTTTAATTTTTATTCAAAAAATTAGTATATTAAATAATTACACAGAACATCTATTGTATTTATTTTATTAATGGTGATAATAAATAAATGTTATTAAAAATATTAAAATAAATATAATTTTCGATATTTAATATACCCAATTAACTTTATAGATTCCCTTTACCTCTTAGTAATATAATAAAATATTTTTTTTGAAGTTAACTTATTATCCTTATTTTTTTAAAAATCAATGAATTGAATAGTGACAAAATTGACACTTTGATTTTTTATCAATATAATATATTATTAAATTATTTAAAAGTATTAAAATATTTTTTAAAAATATATAATAATTATTATATGATCTAAAATGTTCTAAATTTTTTATTCATGATCTAATTTAATTCAAATAATTAAATATTTCACCCTTTAAATATTAAAATATTTGTTACCATAGTTAAAAATAAAATAGATTAACAAAGTGTTAATTAAAATGATAAGGTTTAAATTGATAGAAAATGTGACGACCCAAAATTTCATTAATGGAAAATCCCTCTTGATCCAGTTAAATGTTTCTTTATATTTTTATAAGATGTCAACTTCTTTAGTTTAACGTTAAGATTTGTGACCGTTACTTTTATAGCCGTTGAACAGTGATCATCTGGGTAGTTTAAATATAAGGCTTTAACGAACCAATTTTCTACTCAGACAAAGGAAGCGATGGCCTCATCCAGTAGAATTGCCCCTTACGAAGCCCATTTGTTGGAGCTCGGAAAGGAGGTGGCATCTTTGGGCTTTGCCCTTGACCAAGCCCAAGATGAGCTTCATCAAGTCAAGCTCGAACGTGATCGTCTACGGGAAAAATGGAAGTTGATAGAGATTACCACTCGAGCAATGTTATCCGAGCAACCCCAAGAGTCTGTCACCATCGCACACCTTACCCTTAGGTCTTATGCGGCTATTTTAAGGGGTTATGTAACAAATAAGTAGCACCATGTTCATGTACATTATTTTTGTATATAATAATGAATATAATTTCTAGTCATTTTTGATGCATTGTAATTAGTTTTTAAAGTACAAATGATGTTTTTAGTTATTATTTAATTAAGAATTATATTTTATTAAATTAAAGGATTTTTGAATTAAATAATATTTTAATAAAATATTATTATTAATATTAAATTAATTTTTATTAAATATAAATGATCTTATAATTTTATGAGTGCAATTAAATTTTTTATTAAGGTTTGAAAGCCATTTCTGTCAAAACCCGTGAATTTTTTATAAATGTCGGTTTTTATTTTAAAAGTGAAAATTCACATATTTAGAAAATTATTTAGATAAAATAAATATTATTTTTGGAATCAGGACGTCGAAATTATTCAACGGTGAATTTTTCATAATTTTCTGAGACAGTCAAATTTTTGGGTAAAAATTAAATACCATTTAAATATATAATGTGTTTTATGAGATCATAATGACCCAATGGTGATGTAATAAAATACCATAATCCTTATGTTAGGCCAATATGTGTTTTATCATTAAAATAATGAGGTTTTGGGTTTGTTTGACTCACTTTTCAAAGCATTAATGGAGCCCTCAAGACTTATTCAACACTTTGCCTTTTTAAATTAATTTCCATGGGAGTGTGACTCACCTCCACATAAGCAACCCTAATTTTTTAATAAGTTCGGACCTTGGACTTGTAAAATATTGTTTTCCTCTTTCCTTTTCCAGAAACCATGGGCAAATACCATGGGATGGTTTGTGGTTTGGATTATTTTAATATAAGGGGTCCCAAACCTAAATAATAAAGAATTCTCTCACCTTTCCTATATAAACCCACCCAAGCTCCCACTTCCTCCTCACTCAAAGCCCTTGAAGTTCGTCCAACCTCTGCCCTACTCTCTCTAGAATCCTCTCAAGGTGACCCAAGCTCCCAAGAATCCTCTCACAAGCCTCTCTCTAGCCTTTGGAAGCACACTTTCAAGTAAGGGTTTTTCTTCCTTTCTCATTTTTGTCAATTTTCTTTAAGTTGTATTGCCCTTTTAATTTCATTTATGAATGTTGGGGTATGGTTTCGAACCTCTCCCATACTGCCCTCTTATTGTTTGAATGATGGGAGACCCCTTTCTCTCTCATTAAATGCCTTCCATGTACACCCGTTACTATGCCGAAATTCCGAAAGGAACCTTTTTCTCCTCTTTTATATTCAAGCAATACTTTTGTATCATGAATATAAATTCCTTTTCAATTTTTGGGACATGTATCTATATGACCTTATTACTTTCCATTACATGTAAATATGATGAGGAACCCCTTTCTCTCTCATCAGCCTTTTTTTATGAATTCTTATGTCACGCCGTTACGCTGCCGAAATCACACCGATTTTCTAAGCCAATATCATTGTGTAGTGAATACCATGCCCATTTCTCCATCAAGGGTATTCACCTTCATGCACATTTACTTATTTATTGTAAAGTTTAATGTATGAATTCCACATTCCTTTATCGTGGAATAAATGATTATGTTTTATGAATCCATGTTTTATGATCCATGTGGCACACTTATGCATGAAATTAAATGTTTAAGAAGGGTGTGCCCTGATAGCGCTCCAATGCATTGGGTAAAGTATAGTATCATGATACGTCATGTGCAATGAGTGTTGACTCATGCTAATTCAAGTGCAACGAGGGTTTACTCGTGCTTAAAGTGCAATGAGGGTTTACTCATGCTCCATGTGCAATGAGCCTTGGCTCATGCTAATTCAATGTTAAGTGTTGTTGCCACATTTCCATGTTATGATTATCATGCTTTATCATGCCTTTATGTTCATGTCTCCCTTATTCTCTATTGATATTCCTATTGCATAACATGTATTTTACTCCTCATGTTATTCATTGTGTACTCCCTTACTGGGCTTTATAGCTCACCCTTTTCTTATGCATGTCCTCAGGTTATCCCATGCAATGCTAAGTACGAAGGAATGTAGTGGTCATGTAAAGGAAGTTTTCAATAAGGATGTTGTATTTCAAGTTTAAAGTTTTTATGTAATGATCCTAAGCCCCAAAGACACTAAACCTCTCGATCTTATTTGTTGTATCAAGTGAAGTTTTATGTAATAAAGCATGTTTAAGTTGTAATAAAAAGCAGGGTTCTCATAGTTGGTATCAAAGGATAGGTTTAGTTATTTTTGGGATTAGGAAACCCTAGTAAAGCCTTAGATACAAGACTAATCATAATAAAAACATCCCTAAGTTTTGGTAAATACTAAGTAAGTGGTTTATCAAACAAATACATCCCTGTCTGGATACGAGCAGGTAGAGGCGGCTCTGGCACAGATGTATCCTAGGGGTAAAACCCGAAAACCCCGCTTTGAGATAGACTCGAACGAGAACTGGTGCACGACAACGGGCCTTGCTGCAATCTTGGTTACGACACTCCCGGGGGATATGTTTTGATAAATTCACAATCTTAGTATGAACCCTTATTAAGGGAAAAAAATGCCCCTAAGAATATATGTTAGAAGGAAGACCATGAAAAGCCTGGATTGAATCCTATAGACTCATGAGTTAAAGAGATTAAAGTTTACTTATAAGTCATCAACTTTTGTCTTTGGATTACCCTTTATGTGTTACCCCTAACTTTCCTCTTATTCCAGCCAATGGCCGGTAATAGGAGAACTCGGGCTAACAACCGTTGTGAAGATCAGTGTGATGATTGTACTTATGAGATGCCCAATACAATGGGAGCGGGAATCACGAACTTTTTCACGCTTCTCTCTCATCTAACTCAAGTTTTGAATAGAAACACTGGTCAAGAGTAACGTTCAACCCCCCCTAAGAAAGAACAAGTCGCTATTGAAAGCTTCATGAGACAAAGGCCTCCTACTTTTAGTGGATCATCCGATCCCACGATTGCTGAACAATGGATCAACTCCATTGAAAAGATATTCTCCATCCTCCAATGCTCTGAAAAAGAGAAGGTTCTCCTGGCGGCTTATCGTATGGAGGGTGAAGCTGATCAATGGTGGACGTTGATCAAAAATACGAAGCCTGAGGAGGAGATCGAGGCTTTGGAATGGAAGGTATTCCGGAAGATGTTTTTCGATAAATACTTTCCACGCACCCTCCATCTTAAGATGGAAAGGGACTTCCTTTCCCTCAAGCAGAAAGATGAGGAATCTGTGGGAGCGTACGAGGCAAACTTCATAAGGCTTGCACGATACGCTTCCGGCTTTGTCGTTACCCCCGAATGCAAGGTTGACCGCTTCTTTGGTGGGCTGAAGCCTAGCTTGCGGAAAGCATTAGCGATCCGTGACTTCGACAGCTATGAGGAAATTGTCCGATGTGCCCTCAAGGTTGAAATGGAGATTGGAGAATCACAGGGGTATCATGGGGACAAGAAGCGGAAGGTGGACCTCAATGCTGGTGTTCTGATGGATAAATCCAACGGCGCTAAGAAATTCCATCACCCCACTTGCCAAAAGTGTGGAAAAAAGCACCCTGGAAATTGCCTTAGGGGGACAAGAAAATGCTTCAAGTGTGGAAGAGAAGGGCACCTAGCTGTTAACTGTCAGCAAGAAGGACCCGCGGCTGCGACGGAGGGGAGGAACACTCCGTTCGAACCTCAACGCGTTGTTAAATGCTTCAAATGCAAAGAACCGGGTCATTTTGCGAATCAGTGCCCTAATCCAAGGGTTATCGGAGGCAATCAACAACCTCCAAGACAGCAAGGAAGAGCTTTTGCCATCACTTCTGCCGAAGTGAACCCCGACAACGAAGTGGTGACAGGTACGCTAGTTATTCATTCAAGAATAGCGAACATACTTTTTGATTCAGGTTCTACGCATTATTTTATATCTAAAAAGTTTATTAGAACAATCCCTGCACCACCACAAATCATGGAAGTAAAGATGTCGGTGAGTAGGGAAAATGGGGCAATCATTGCATCCCATGAGTATAAGTCCTCCCCTGTTATAATCTGTGGATTGAATTTCCCGGCGAACCTCGTCATACTCCCTTTGGTGGAATTTTATGCAATTCTTGGCATGGATTGGCTTTCCTTATATAGAGCCAACATAAATTGTCGGGAGAGGGAAATCACACTCCATATGGAGAATCGACCCCCGATTCTTTACAAGTGTCAGGAGGAAGATGAATCTCCTTTAGCTCCATCATCTCAAGCATGGATATTACTGCCTTATGAGCACGCATATCTGGCTCAGATGATTGAGTCCAAGGAAGAAACCACCCTTGAAGAAATGCCTATTGTGAGGGAATTCGCTGAAGTATTTCCCGAGGAACTTCCTGGTCTTCCTCCAAGAAGAGATGTTGAGTTCTCAATTGAACTTATACCTGGGGCGCTACCAATATCCAAGACTCCATATAGAATGGCTGTGGTTGAGCTTGAAGAACTGAAGAAACAACTACAGGAGAATCTGGATAAAGGGTTTATACGCCCAAGTGCATCACCATGGGGTGCACCAGTCCTCTTCGTCAAGAAGAAGGATGGGTCAATGCGGCTTTGCATCGATTATCGTGAACTTAACAAAATCATGATAAAGAACAAGTATCCTCTCCCAAGAATCGATGACTTGTTTGATCAGCTGCGTGGAGCACAATACTTCTCTAAGGTCGACTTGCGGTCGGGATATTATCAAGTAAGGGTGAAGAAGGAAGATATCCCCAAGACTACTTTTTGTACAAGGTACGGGCACTATGAATTCATAGTAATGCCTTTTGGACTCACCAATGCTCCAGCAATATTCATGGACTTGATGAATAGAGTCTTTAGAGATTACCTAGATAAATTTGTGGTAGTCTTTATAGATGATATTATAATATACTCCAAAACCAAGGAGGACCATGAGGAGCATTTAAGAACTGTACTGGAGACTTTGCGCAAGGAGAAGCTCTATGCCAAGTACAGCAAGTGTGAGTTCTGGTTGAAGGAGGTCTCATTCTTGGGCCATATCATCACAAGCAATGGGATATCTGTGGACCCCTCCAAAACAGATGCAATTGAGGGATGGCCGAGGCCAACATCGGTAACTGATATCCGTAGCTTCTTGGGGTTAGCTGGATATTATCGACGATTTGTGAGAAACTTCTCACGATTTTCCAACCCTCTTACCAAGCTAACTCGAAAGGGAGTAAAGTTTTCTTGGAGTGATGAATGTGAAGAAAGCTTCAAGGAGTTGAAAAGTAGGCTTATCACTGCACCTGTGCTCACTTTACCCACAAGTGGGGAGCTTTTTGTGGTATTCAGTGATGCTTCGAAGAAGGGCTTAGGATGTGTGCTGATGCAGAATGATAAAGTGATATCCAATGCCTCAAGACAGTTGAAAATCCATGAGCGAAACTATCCAACGCATGATCTGGAGTTGGCAGTGGTGATCTTTGCCTTGAAAATCTGGCGGCATTATCTCTATGGAGAGAAATGTGAGATATATACTGACCACAAGAGTCTTAAATATATACTCACACAGAAAGAGATTAATATGCTCCAGAGAAGATGGATAGAGCTCATAAAGGATTATGACTGTTCAATACATTACCACCCTGGGAAGGCGAACAAGGTGGCGGATGCCCTAAGTAGAAAGGATCCAGCAATTCTATCAATGATGAGAATTGAGAAGGATCCAATCTTCTTAGACTTGATGAATATGGACGTGGGAATCATAAAGAAGGGAACATCATCAATCCTTTCACAAATGATTGCTCAACCATCTCTTTTGGAAAGGTTAAAGGATGCTCAAAAGGATGATGCGAGAATCCAAGTAAAAGTGGAAGCTATCAAAAAGGGAAAATCCTCAGAGTTTAATGTTAATGAAGAAGGAATTGTGCGGTTTGGGAAAAGACTATGTGTTCCATCAAGTTCGGAGCTGAAGAAGGAACTTTTGGATGATGCACATAGTTCAAATTTCTCTATTCACCTAGGGAGCACAAAGATGTATCGAGATCTCCGAGAAAACTTTTGGTGGGATAATATGAAGAAGGAGATCGCTGAATATACATCAAAGTGCCTGGTGTGTCAGCAAGTGAAGGCAGAGAGGCAGAAGTCTAAGGGGATGATGCAAGCATTGCCCATACCAGAATGGAAATGGGAGAACATCACCATGGACTTCGTCACTGGACTTCCAAGGACATCCAAAAGCAACAATGCAATCTGGGTTATTGTGGATCGTCTTACAAAGACTGCACACTTCATTGCTATTCGAGATGATTTCTCTTTGGATCAACTGGCACAGATATATATCAGGGAAGTGGTACGGTTGCATGGAGTACCACTATCTATTGTGTCTGACCGAGATCCAAGATTTACCTCTAAGTTTTGGAAGAGTCTTAAACATGATCTGAATACTGAACTGAACTTTAGTACGGCCTATCATCCTCAAACTGATGGCCAATCCGAGCGGACTATCCAAACACTTGAGGATATGTTGAGAGCGTGCTCAATGGACTTTAAAGGAGGATGGGATCAACATCTTCCTCTAGTTGAGTTCTCTTATAATAATAGTTTCCACTCGAGCATCTAAATGACACCATATGAAGCCCTGTATGGGAAAAGGTGTAGAACACCGGCATGTTGGGATGAGGTCGGTGAACGTAAGCTGCTTGGACCAGAAATGGTCGAAGAAATGGTGGAGAAGGTGAAAACCATTCAGCAGCATATCAAGGCAGCCCAAAGTCGACAGAAGAGTTATGAAGATAATCGTCGACGAGACCTTGAGTTTAAAGTCGGAGACATGGTGTTTTTACGCATATCTCCATGGAAGAAGGTCATGAGGTTTGGAAAGAAAGGGAAGTTAAGTCCAAGGTACATCGGCCCATTCGAGATTCTTGATCGTGTTGGGGCTGTGGCCTATCGACTAGCACTTCCACCTACTATGGCCAAGGTCTATGATGTCTTCCATGTATCCCTCTTAAGGAAGTACATACCAGACCCTTCACATGTACTCTCTTCCGAGGTGGTACAATTAGAAGACTATCTTTCTTATGAGGAGCAACCAATGAAGATCTTAGATCGTAGAGAAAAAGTTCTACGAAATAAGACAATGCCCCTCGTCAAGGTGTTGTGGAGAAACCACAAGTTTAAAGAAGCAACTTGGGAGTCGGAGGATATGATGAAGCTAAGTTACCCACATTTGTTTTAGTGTGGGAAAAGGAAAATTTCGAGGGCGAAATTTCTTAAGGGGGGAATGTTGTAACGACCCAAAATTTCATTAATGGAAAATCCCTCTTGATCCAGTTAAATGTTTCTTTATGTTTTTATAAGATGTCAACTTCTTTAGTTTAACGTTAAGATTTGTGACCGTTACTTTTATAGCCGTTGAACAGTGATCATCTGGGTAGTTTAAATATATGGATTTAACGAACCAATTTTCTACTCAGACAAACGAAGCGATGGCCTCATCCAGTAGAATTGCCCCTTACGAAGCCCATTTGTTGGAGCTCGGAAAGGAGGTGGCGTCTTTGGGCTTTTCCCTTGACCAAGCCCAAGCTGAGCTTCATCAAGTCAAGCTCGAACGTGATCGTCTACGGGAAAAATGGAAGTTGATAGAGATTACCACTCGAGCAATGTTATCCGAGCAACCCCAAGAGTCTGTCACCATCGCACACCTTACCCTTAGGTATTATGCGGCTATTTTAAGGGGTTATGTAACAAATAAGTAGCACCATGTTCATGTACATTATTTTTGTATATAATAATGAATATAATTTCTAGTCATTTTTGATGCATTGTAATTAGTTTCTAAAGTACAAATGATGTTTTTAGTTATTATTTAATTAAGAATTATATTTTATTAAATTAAAGGATTTTTTAATTAAATAATATTTTAATAAAATATTATTATTAATATTAAATTAATTTTTATTAAATATAAATGATCTTATAATTTTATGAATGCAATTAAAATTTTTATTAAGGTTTGAAAGCCATTTCTGTCAAAACCCGTGAATTTTTTATAAATGTCGGTTTTTATTTTAAAAGTGAAAATTCACATATTTAGAAAATTATTTAGATAAAATAAATATTATTTTTGGAATCAGGACGTCTAAATTATCCAACGGTGAATTTTTCATAATTTTCTGAGACAGTCAAATTTTTGGGTAAAAATTAAATACCATTTAAATATATAATGTGTTTTATGACATCATAATGACCCAATGGTGATGTAATAAAATACCATAATCCTTATGTTCGGCCAATATGTGTTTTATCATTAAAATAATGAGGTTTTGGGTTTGTTTGACTCACTTTTCAAAGCATTAATGGAGCCCTCAAGACTTATTCAACACTTTGCCTTTTTAAATTAATTTCCATGGGAGTGTGACTCACCTCCACATAAGCAACCCTAATTTTTTAATAAGTTCGGACCTTGGACTTGTAAAATATTGTTTTCCTCTTTCCTTTTCCAGAAACCATGGGCAAATACCATGGGATGGTTTGTGGTTTGGATTATTTTAATATAAGGGGTCCCAAACCTAAATAATAAAGAATTCTCTCACCTTTCCTATATAAACCCACCCAAGCTCCCCCTTCCTCCTCACTCAAAGCCCTTGAAGTTCGTCCAACCTCTGCCCTACTCTCTCTAGAATCCTCTCAAGGTGCCCCAAGCTCCCAAGAAGCCTCTCACAAGCCTCTCTCTAGCCTTTGGAAGCACACTTCCAAGTAAGGGTTTTTCTTCCTTTCTCATTTTTGTCAATTTTCTTTAAGTTGTATTGCCCTTTTAATTTCATTTATGAATGTTGGGGTATGGTTTCGAACCTATCCCATACTGCCCTCTTATTGTTTGAATGATGGGAGACCCCTTTCTCTCTCATTAAATGCCTCCCATTTACACCCGTTACTATGCCGAAATTCCGAAAGGAACCTTTTTCTCCTCTTTTATATTCAAGCAATACTTTTGTATCATGAATCTAAATTCCTTTTCAATTGTTGGGACATGTATCTATATGACCTTCTTACTGTCCATTACATGTAAATATGATGAGGAACCCCTTTCTCTATCATCAGCCTTTTTTTTATGAATTCTTATGTCACGCCGTTACGCTGCCGAAATCACACCGATTTTCTAAGCCAATATCATTGTGTAGTGAATACCATGCCCATTTCTCCATCAAGGGTATTCACCTTCATGCACATTTACTTATTTATTTTAAAGTTTCATGTATGAATTCCACATTCCTTTATCGTGGAATAAATGATTATGTTTTATGAATCCATGTTTTATGATCCATGTGGCACACTTATGCATGAAATTAAATGTTTAAGAAGGGTGCACCCTGATAGCGCTCCAATGCATTGGGTAAAGTATAGTATCATGATACGTCATGTGCAATGAGTGTTGACTCATGCTAATTCAAGTGCAACGAGGGTTTACTCGTGCTTCAAGTGCAACGAGGGTTTACTCATGCTCTATGTGCAATGAGCCTTGGCTCATGCTAATTCAATGTTAAGTGTTGTTGCCACATTTCCATGTTATGATTATCATGCTTTATCATGCCTTTATGTTCATGTCTCCCTTATTCTCTATTGATATTCCTATTGTATAACATGTATTGTACTCCTCATGTTATTCATTGTGTACTCCCTTACTGGGCTTTATAGCTCACCCTTTTCTTATGCATGTCCTCAGGTTATCCCATGCAATGCTAAGTACGAAGGAATGTAGTGGTCATGTAAAGGAAGTTTTCAATAAGGATGTTGTATTTCAAGTTTAAAGTTTTTATGTAATGATCCTAAGACCCAAAGACACTAAACCTCTCGATCTTATTTGTTGTATAAAGTGAAGTTTTATGTAATAAAGCATGTTTAAGTTGTAATAAAAAGCAGGGTTGTCATAGAAAAACTTTTCTAAAATTTATTGGTTGATTATTTCACAACCTTAGCTCATATAATCTTCTAAAATATAAAATTTATGAGGTTTTTTGATGTGGTTTTATTTTATTATGAATTAATATATTTGGAGATTCCAAAAGTGCCCTTCTCCTCAATTATAAAAGGGCACCTCAACCCTCATTTTTCACAACTCCTTGAGCCATAAATATCAAAAATACACTACCCACTTCAATTATATACTTACCTATTCATATTATATAGGTTTTTATCTTTTAAAAGACCAAATATATTGCTTTAAAAGGAGATCTAGAGGGAGCACATCGAAGAAGAGGTAATGTTCTCTACCAATTATTTCAAACTTATTTATTATTCTATTTACTCTTCATGTGTTTTTTCCATTCAAAAAGTAATAAATAAATTATAAATTATATACTGAGATGTTATTATGATTCGGGAACAACCATATTTTTCCTTTTATCAATCCTTTGAAAAATGAAATCACTACACATGCGTACGTACAACGTACCGTCTCCATGCCATGATGTAATCTATTTTTCACCACTACATTACTTGAGTGGGTATAATGATGGAAATAATAACTATATATGATTATTATAACATGATATTTAGTATTTAAAAAAATATATACATCCACTTCCATACCATTTCACAATTATGGGAATGAAATCATTGCTCGTGTATATGTACCACCTTCCGTCTCAGTGATGTGATGCGATTCATTCGACATGATATCCATTAAAGTTTTATTATATTAAATACTGAATAAATATTATATATATTATGTTAATATAATTTTGTAACGATATAACTATGACCTAATAAGGATAACCATTACTTATGCCAGAAAACATGCAAAAGAAAATGAAGCAGTTAATACCCGAATAACGAGAAATAATGAAATGTTATTAAAAAATGGTTGATAATATGATAATATATGATATCATAAAAATTACTATGATTCTGGAATAAGTCAATTAAATTATTTAAATCATTATATAGGAGGTTTAGATACATATAAAGGACATCAGAACTAAGGTAATGAGATAATTTTACGATATCATTATTATTTGAGATTGTTTATACCTATGTATTCACTGGGGTATAATTATCATCCACATCCATGTTTTTGAAAAATGTTTTAATAAAATTTTACTATTATCCAATGGATATTTGAAGACATTTTTACCCATTTTTTACTTTTTTACTATATGCTTTGAAAAGGACCTTTCTTTCATTTTCGAAATGAGGTACTTTTTGACCTTTCCGGCAAAATAACGAGAAGAATGTTTTTTTCAACTTATATGATAAGAATTGATTTTTATGCTTTTAAATATCATTATTTGGATGAATCTTCCATTTCAAAATTTTATGGTTATTTTTCAAGAAATTATTTTCTTTTAAAATTTCATGGTATTTTAAGAAAATTAAATGTTTTCAAAGAAGAAAGAATATTTTCTTCAAGAATTAATTTCATGTGTTCTACCAATATTATTTTCCATATAAGATGGAATTATTTAATAGTGTTATGTTTCGAGTATAATATCCCTATTATTCTTATGGTTTGATTATGTTTATAATGGAATACAATTTATGAAACCCATTTTTTACACAGATTATGTTATGATGGAATGATGTTTAAGAAACCCATTTATTCTTTCGGTTATTATATGATGAATGATTTACATTTTTGTATAACATGTAATAATGATTTAATTATGAGATGGGTGAGACATATATCTACTTCCAATGAATTGGGTAAAGATTTATATCTAATGATATAGACATGAATAGAATGTGAAATGATCTTGGTTGAGTAATACAAGGCTAGAATGGTAAGTAAACCTGGTTAAGTATTACAGGGTTGGAATGAGGAGTAAACTTGGTTCAGTAAAAGACATTTTCCAGTATGATGGTCTTGGTAATGAGTCTTGCATAATATGGAAATTATTTTCTAAGATTATGTGTTTTCCATAATTCCATGTTTTATTCCTATTTTTTTTCATGTCTCATGTTATTTTATGATTTATGCCTCATAAAATACTTAGATTAATTTCAGGAATCAAGATTTTGATATATGTAGTATGTAGTATGATTGTAAAAAGTTATGTTTATGTTCTTAAATTCTTATATTCATGTTCTGTTTGATATTTTCCTTGTTGATCTTGTAACGCCCCGACCCCAGCTACCCAGAGCCGGTGCATTACTTCGTAACATTGGAATGATCACAAAAGATCAAGTCTCGAAAGACCTATTAGTTTATTAGCCTTGGAAATACTAGATACATTCATAAATGTTACATTACATCACAAAGTGAAATACTATAATAACATAGTCTCCATAGTCCACACTTCTATCCTCTTCGGACTATCCCTGCAGGTCATTCATAAAATGCTTCTTCACATCCTGGAAAATATTAAAACATTGAAAGGGGTGAGCTCGGATGCTCAGTAAGGTTAACAATATAGTGGAAGCTTTCATAAATAAACATTAACATTTAAGGCAATGTATAACTAAAACAAAAGCCTTTTAAACTTGAACTTCAACATAATATGGCAAAAGTAAAATGAGATAATGCCATTCACTTATTCACATGGATATTCTACTGGTCGAATAATCACATGCAATATCAATAACCAATTTCATAATGATGGAATGCATAATGCCAGAATATCATAACCACGTAGCCAAGGCCTCGTGCCAAGACCACAAATAAGATTTTGTCAAGGCCTCGTTCCAAGACACTAGTTTGTCTCATGAGACCTGCCGATGCATCGAGGAGATATAGCGGGCTCCACCCGTCACTTATTAAGTCCAATGCATTCCTCATATGAATAGGTTTAAACATATCATAAACCATAACATAATCGTATCACATAAAACATGCATAAAGGAAACATAAAATTTCCACATTTCAATCACAAGATTTCAATACAACACATTGATATAATAAAAATTCTTTCAAAACCATTTTCAATACCAAAATAAAAGAAATTTAAAACTTTGTATTTATTTTTCATTTAAAAAAAAGTAATGGCTTGTAGAGGAAGCCGAAACTCAAATAATGGTCACGGCGGCGGAGAAGTCGTTGTCTCCGCATATGTACGGAAAGAAAAACATTCCCTTTTTGTCGTTTAGTAAAACTCTTTGTATAAAAAATATTCCTTTTGAATAGACTTAAAAGTCAAAGGGGTTTATACACCGTATAAAAGAAAGTTTTGTATAAAACCAAATATTCCTCAATTAAAGGAGATTGAGACGAAGTCCTTAAAAAGATCATTTTTAAAATAAAATAGATCTATTATGTGTATCCACTATAGGTACACATAAAGAATACAAAATAAGACATAATAATATCATGACATAATTTGAAAGTAGGAGATTAACCCAAAGAATGGAAGTTGGGTTAAGAAATTCCCTTACCTCGTGTCTGACTTGACTCAACCGTTCTTTAACCTCCTGAATAATAAAATAGAGTTAATATATACCTTATTAAGAACCATTTTTAATTTCATTATCCTTTTTATATCACTTATTACAATGTTATGAACATTATGTAATTATTTAAGTTCATAACGGTCGTTTTGTCGATCTTTGGTACTTGAGTCAACAATAAAATTCTTATATTTACAAGTTGTTTATGTGGTAGAATATCCATTATCTCCAAAATTATATTCATCATTTAGATGTCATATATATCATATATATCCAGTATATACATTCATTTATAATGTCACGTAACATTTAGAGGTAAGAAATGAAATGCACCGTTCATGGAGACGGTAATCCGTACGTACGCATGAACGCTACTTTCATTTCTATTTTGTATTTAATGGAACAGAATCATAATGATATAAATTTATAATATAATTACAGTATAATATAGTGTATAATACCATTTAATCCATCCTTTATACATCCCACATATGGCATTAACGATTCAAATCACTTTGAGGGGGCGGTAGTCCGCACTTCCTAAAATGAAATTATCGCGTTTTACCCATAATGGAAATCATAAAGTATGCCATAAATGAGAAATACAGAAGAATAAGTAAAACATAAACACATTATATATCATATATAAATATAGTGACATCTTAATGCCCACCTTTGAAGGTGTTATATGAGTGTTGAACAATCATCGTTTCGTGAGGCAGAAATTCTCCATCCACAGAAACCGTATGTTCTTTAACCATTAGATGTAGGTGTGTGTAAGTGTAGCTCGAATACTTCTTATAAAAACATCCTAGTATATTGAGGATACTGGTGTTGTTATAAAAGAAATGAATAAAAAGAGTTTAGGGGGTTGGAGAAGAAAAATAAAAAAACAACATTAGAGAAGACATTACCTCAAAATCGGGTAACTCTTTTTGATTTGAGCCAAAGGCTTCCTTGGGAAGAGTTCTGCCCAAAGTGATGATTCTAGGAGTAAGAGGGGGAAGTTGGGAGAGTATTTGGGCAGAGGTTGGCCGAGCCAAATGGCTTTAAAGTGTAAATGAGGTGGGAGAGGTGGGGTCCTTTTATAAGTGGAGAGGGGGGGCTCTTTTGGAAAGATTGAAATGTTACATTATTATACAATGCTTTTCGGATTCTAAAGGTCCCAAAATTATAAAATTCGTGGCTAAGGTGATAAGGGTTCGAAATCTACCCATCCAATAGTCTTTGGAAAAGTGTAAGCCTTGGATTTTACATTATCTTTTCATTTTATTAAAATCGTTAAATAATGAGGTCATCGCTGCATCATAATGATGTCATAAATAATTTAATTTATTTAATGTCTAAAAATCATAAAAAAATACTATGATGTAGTAAATATTTTTAGATTTCTAATGAATATTTATAGTCAAAATTTGGACTTGTGTAACCCCACTTAAAAACTGTTTTAGTAAAATAACTCATGTTTGTGTCAATTTAATTTTAACATTAAATAAATATATATTAATGTCATTTTCCAACTAAAGTGGCTCCATGGGGTCCCCAAGTTGACCCATGGGTTTTCTTGGTCGTCCGTGACTCATCAAATAGGAGTAGGACAAGTTTCAAGCCCATCTCATATTATTAAAACATTATTTTTACCTTAAACTACACTAATTACCTCTAATCGCGATTAAGAACTTAAAAGTTACTATTCACCAAAAAATTATTTTGATCTCATTGAACCACATTTTACTTCTTAATGACAACCATGTATGTCAGATTTTTGAAAATCAAATCACAGAAGTGGTAATATTTAATTTAAATGAAAAATCAGTTATTTAACTACCACTTAGTGGTTTCACTATTCATCAAAAATTGATGTTTTTCAGAACAAAGCCAAAATTTCACCCTAAGCTATAATTGATATTCCGAATTAAAAAATGATGTCTATTTTACAAAATTAAAAACATATAAGTTGCATTAATTAATTTTATAATTAATTCCTACTGTCACAACAAATAGCGTGTTTTAAGAAACAATTTATATCAAAAGATTGGCAATTGTTTATGTCCAATTTCAATGTTAAATTAATTCTAATGACCACCATTGGATAAAATGGTAAAAATATATTATAATTATACCTTAAAACCACTAAATATTATAATTTATCACAATAAATTATTTTGATTAAAAATTTGTTTTAAGTATTTTTCACTATTCATAAAAAATTAGAAGTTCTCAGAAAAATACCAAAAATTCAACATAGGCTAATTTCGATATTCCGAATCCAAAAATGAAGTCCATTTTGAAATATAAAATTTCTATAATTTTAAAAAGTGGTTATTACTATTCATAACGGCTACTTTGATTAGTCGCAGTGTTTTAGAACTCGAAGTTGCGTACAATGCAAGCTATTGCATTATTGAATGAGAAGCGTATCGTGGAAGCTCGGGGTGTTACATTCTCCCCTCCTTCAATAAATTGCGTCCTCGCAATTTGAAATTTTTCTTGGAAAATAAAAGGTTGAAAAGATAAAATACCTTTGAGGAAAACCCACATCGGAAATAAGGTTAATAAATATATAACATTAAAAGAAAGATAGATAAGTACAAAGGTCACCCGATATAGACCATTCTAGGATCCTATGAAAATATGGATATGGAGGAGAAACAAACCATCAAGGTATGATGCAGAGTTATAGAAAACAGGATTAGGAGAAAGTTTAACCACAAGAAAATCACAAACTTGTGATTGGTTAAACGGTTATTGAATTCCCAGTTGGAAAAGTTAACCGACAACATTTTTGTTTTAAGTTACCTTTTATAATGTTGAGGAATTTATTTAGGAGATTTACTAAGAACGTAAGGGAATATACATACTTGTTATGTATACTTTCATTCGTTAATAAATTTTTACCACAAACCCAACTTTTACCCCAAATGGTAACGGAACTCAAAAATATTCTATTTATCCTAATTGTATAAGGTTCCAAATTTTAACACATACCATTTAGATTAGAAAAAATATTTTGTAAAAACCAGGGACTTCACGTAGTCCAGTGGTAGGCGATTAATCCCAATCGCACTATGGTTGTGGGTTCGATTCCCTCAGCTTTATCCGACGCGATGGGTTGTCACTCGGTCTGCGTGTTGTCCTTTTTATAAATATCCAAAAATAACCTTAACAATAGTATACAATGTAAAATATAATCCATTACAACCTTTATAGTTATCCAAAATACTTTTGTCCAACTCACAGTCCAGATTTTATGAGGAAGGTAAACATTATGAAGCTCCTTTTTTTTCTGCGTAACAACATGTGAACACCTTCATCATGTATTCTTTTTAAACATACTTAATTACCATGATCCCTTATTCCTTATAGAATACTAGATATAATCCTTCTATCCAAAAATGTATACAAAACATCAATCAGTTTCAAGGAAGTTAAGTATATCCAATATAATTTATCCAAATCAATCACGTCTTATTCCAAAATCACAATCTCAGTATCAGAACCATATTATGGTCTATCTTTCTCTCAACCATATATTTTCCAAAAATTTAATCCTACTGTGGAGTCACTTTTCTTGGTTCCACACAACCTCAAGTCCTTGACGAAATAGTACTGCAGTACAATCCTTATATACTCCATAATTATTATAACAAGTACATCATTGATACAACACTCAAATTACAAAATTCTTTAATAACAACATAAGAACTCTAATCATTCCTCCTCATCTGTGGTAGTATCATAACTTTATTATTATCCAATAACATCATTTGGGGGCATACTCTGATGATTTGAACATTGGTTTGCGTAGTGTCCCCACTCCTTGCAGATGAAGCATTGTACATTTGAAACCTTTTTCTTACCCTTGCAGTCACGCACTTGGTGTCCTTTTTCTCCACACTTATAACAAACTCCCATTCCCTTCAGGAAAATTCCAAGGTGTTTCTTCCCACAGTTATCACATATTGGAAAATTCGTCTTTTCCCTCGTCCCTTTATCCATCATTCTCTCTTCCATCCTTTTCTTCTCTTTCATCCCTTCAAATCCATAAGACTCAGAGAATTCTCTACTTATCTTATTAACACATGATACTATTTCTTCATATGTTGATAACACATGGGAGAATATTTCCCTTCTAAATGTTGGCTTAATACCATGAAAGATATGATCCTTCTTACTCTTTGGATCATACGTATTGATGGAGTTCACATTCCTTCTACTGGGAGCCATTTCTATTCAATGCCATTAACTAGATTAGTTTATGAATCAAAATACATAATTCCATACTTATAAAATACTTAACATAAATTGAACTATTTATGGATATAATCCATAATCATAAAAAGGTTTTCTTTGAGGAAGTATATACTCATAACCGTTCATATTGGTTTGTAAAGAAAACGAGAATTATCCTAAGCATATCCCCCGGGAGTGTCGTAACCAAGAGTGCAGCAAGGCCCGTTGTCATGCATCAGTTCCCGTTTGAGTCAAGCTCAAAGCGGTGTTTTCGGGTTTTACCCCTAGGTACATCTGTGCCAGAGCCGCCTCTACCTGCTCGTATCCAGACAGGGATGTATTGCTCGGAAAACTCATAACATCTCTATAATACCAAAATTCTAGGAAGTTATTCTATACTAATCCTGAAAGTCTATCTTTGGGCTATGTGCTCTAATCATAGTTTATCTACATATAGCTTCCTAGGTTAGTACTAAACTGCCTCTTATACCAACTGTAACGCCCCGACCCCAGCTACCCAGAGACGGTGCATTACATCGTAACATTAGCATGATCACAAAAGATCAAGTCTTGAAAGACCGATTAGTTTAGTAGCCTTGGAAACACTAGATACATTCATAAATGTTACATTACATCACAAAGTGAAAAACTATAATAACATAGTCTCCATAGTCCACACTTCTATCCTCTTCGGACTATCCCTGCAGGTCATTCATAAAATGCTTCTTCACATCCTGGAAAATATTAAAACATTGAAAGGGGTGAGCTCGGATGCTCAGTAAGGTTAACAATATAGCGGAAGCTTTCATAAATAAACATTAACATTTAAGGCAATGTATAACTAAAACAAAAGCCTTTTAAACTTGAACTTCAACATAATATGGCAAAAGTAAAATGAGATAATTCCATTCACTTATTCACATGGATATTCTACTGGTCGAATAATCACATGCAATATCAATAACCACTTTCATAATAATGGAATGCATAATGCCAGACTATCATAACCACGTAGCCAAGGCCTCGTGCCATGACCACAAATTAGATTTTGTCAAGGCCTCGTGCCAAGACACTAGTTTGTCTCATAAGACCTGCCGATGCATCGAGGAGCTATAGCGGCCTCCACCCGTCACTTATTAAGTCCAATGCATTCCTCATATGAATAGGTTTAAACATATCATAAACCATAACATAATCGTATCACATAAAACATGCATAAAGGAAACATAAAATTTCCACATTTCAATCACAATATTTCAATACAACACATTGATATAATAAAAATTCTTTCAAAACCATTTTCAATACCAAAATAAAAGAAAGTTAAAACTTTGTATTTATTTTTCATTTAAAAAAAAGTAATGGCTTGTAGAGGAAGCTGAAGCTCAAATAATGGTCACGGCGGCGGAGAAGTCGTTGTCGCCGCATATGTACGGAAAGAAAAACATTCCCTTTTTGTCGTTTAGTAAAACTCTTCGTATAAAAAATATTCCTTTTGAATAGACGTAAAAGTCAAAGGGGTTTATACACCATATAAAAGAAAGTTTTGTATAAAACCAAATATGCCTCAATGAAAGGAGATTGAGACGAAGTCCTTAAAAAGATCATTTTTAAAATAAAATAGATCTATTATGTGTATCCACTATAGGTACACATAAATAATACAAAATAAGACATAATAATATCATGACATAATTTGAAAGTAGGAGATTAAC
The DNA here is from genome assembly GCA_963277665.1 of Viscum album. Taxonomy (NCBI): domain Eukaryota; kingdom Viridiplantae; phylum Streptophyta; class Magnoliopsida; order Santalales; family Viscaceae; genus Viscum; species Viscum album. The sequence continues at coordinate 1,124,418,192 of OY728120.1, forward strand.
CCAAAGAATGGAAGTTGGGTTAAGAAATTCCCTTACCTTGTGTCTGACTTGACTCAACCGTTATTTAACCTCCTGAATAATAAACTAGAGTTAATATATACCTTATTAAGAACCATTTTTAATTTCATTATCCTTTTTATATCACTTATTACAATGTTATGAACATTATGTAATTATTTAAGTTAATAACGGTCGTTTTGTCGATCTTTGGTACTTGAGTCAACAATAAAATTCTTATAATTACAAGTTTTTTATGTGGTAGAATATCCATTTTCTCCAGAATTATATTCATGATTTAGATGTCATATATATCATATATATCCAGTATATACATTCATTTATAATGTCACGTAACATTTAGAGGTAAGAAATGAAATGCACCGTTCATGGAGACGGTAATCCGTACGTACGCATGAACGCTACTTTCATTTCTATTTTGTATTTAATGGAACGGAATCATAATGATATAATTTTATAATATAATTACAGTATAATATAGTGTATAATACCATTTAATCCATCCTTTATACATCCCACATATGGCATTAACGATTCAAATCACTTTGAGGGGGCGGTAGTCCGCACTTCCTAAAATGAAATTATCGCGTTTTACCCATAATGGAAATCATAAAGTATGCCATAAATGAGAAATACAGAAGCATAAGTAAAACATAAAAACATTATATATCATATATAAATATAGTGACATCTTAATGGCCACCTTTGAAGGTGTTATATGAGTGTTGAACAATCATCGTTTCGTGAGGCAGAAATTCTCCATCCACAGAAACTGTATGTTCTTTAACCATTAGATGTAGGTGTGTGTAAGTGTAGCTCGAATACTTCTTATAACAACATCCTAGTATATTGAGGATACTGGTGTTGTTATAAAAGAAATGAATAAAAAGAGTTTAGGGGGTTGGAGAAGAAAAATAAAAAAAACAACATTAGAGAAGACATTACCTCAAATTCGGGTAACTCTTTTTGATTTGAGCCAAAGGCTTCCTTGGGAAGAGTTCTGCCCAAAGTGAGGATTCTGAGAGTAAGAGGGGGAAGTTGGGAGAGTATTTGGGCAGAGTTTTGCCGAGCCAAATGTCTTGAAAGTGTAAATGAGGTGGGAGAGGTGGGGGCCTTTTATAGGTGGAGAGGGGGGGGCTCTTTTGGAAAGATTGAAATGTTACATTATTATACAATGATTTTCGGATTCTAAAGGTCCCACACTTATAAAATTCGTGGATAAGGTGATAAGGGTTCGAAATCTACCCATACAATAGTCTTTGGACAAGTGTAAGCCTTAGATTTTACATTATCTTTTCATTTTATTAAAATCGTTAAATAATGAGGTCATCGCTGCATCATAATGATGTCATAAATAATTTAATTTATTTAGTGTCTAAAAATTATAAAAAAATACTATGATGTATTAAATCTTTTTATCTTTCTAATGAATATTTATAGTCAAAATTTGGACTTCTGTAACCCCACTTAAAAACTGTTTTAGTAAAATAACTCATGTTTGTGTCAATTTAATTTTAACATTAAATAAATATATATTAATGTCTTTTTCCAACTAAAGTGGCTCTATGGGGTCCCCAAGTTGACCCATGGGATGTCTTGGTCGGCCATGACTTATCACATAGGAGTAGGACAAGTGTCAAGCCCATCTCATATTATTAAAACATTATTTTTACCTTAAACTACACTAATTACCTCTAATCGCGATTAAGAACTTAAAAGTTACTATTCACCAAAAAATTATTTTGATCTCATTGAACCACATTTTACTTCTTAATGACAACCATGTATTTCAGATTTTTGAAAATCAAATCACAGAAGTGGTAATATTTCATTTAAATGAAAAATCAGTTATTTAACTACCACTTAGTGGTTTCACTATTCATCAAAAATTGAAGTTTTTCAGAACAAAGCCAAAATTTCACCCTAAGCTATAATTGATATTCTGAATTCAAAAATGATGTATATTTTACAAAATTACAAACATATAAGTTGAATTAATTAATTTTATAATTAATTCCTGCTGTCACAACAAATAGCGTGTTTTAAGAAACAATTTATATCAAAAGATTGGCAATTGTTTATGTCCAATTTCAATGTTAAATTAATTCTAATGACCACCATTGGATAAAATGGTAAAAATATATTCTAATTATACCTTAAAACCACTAAATAGTATAATTTATCACAATAAATTATTCTGATTAAAAATTTGTTTTAAGTATTTTTCACTATTCATAAAAAATTAGAAGTTCTCAAAAAAATACCAAAAATTCAACATAGGCTAATTTCGATATTCCGAATCCAAAAATGAAGTCCATTTTGAAATATAAAATTTCTATAATTTTAAAAAGTGGTTATTACTATTCATAACAGCTACTTTGATTAGTCGTAGTGTTTTAGAACTCGAAGTTGCGTACAATGCAAGCTATTGCATTATTGAATGAGAAGCGTATCGTGGAAGCTCGGGGTGTTACAGATCTGATCTCACATTTTTGAAATATTTTTTGTTTTCCAGGATATAAAGAAAGTTTTTAGGTAGGAGAAATATAGGGGAAGATCTTTATGGGATATTTTGAAGAACATCCACTAAATTATAAGAATGTGTCCCATGATTCCAAAGGCACTAAACTAATATAGTCTTTACAATTATATTTTTATAATTTATTGTGTATTCGAAAAATGTAATGTAATGCCCATGTACGCTAGCTTGGGTCATTACAATAATAATAGATGTTTATTACTATTAACACACCCATTCCACAAACATACATGCATGTATCCAAGATAACAATACCAATACACGTGAGAGGTAACTCGTCTTCTATACCATGTAATCACTTGGTCATGCACATATGTTCCCCAATTGGTATAGGTATCCATTTTTAAAACCAATAAAGTTCCTTATAACGAAATCCTGAACACATGTCAAACCATGTATTTTTAAGGTCTCATCAAAATAGGCTTTCATTAAACTATTATTATTTTATGAATTTAAAAAAACATGTTGTGGGAATCTTTCTAAAACCATGATTTTAAAACCGTATAACATGAGGTTTTTAAACAATATTTCAATAAGGTTTTTATAATAAAAACATCATCAATGCTTTTATAAAATCAAAACTTTTAAGTTGTAGAAGAAGTGGAGGGAGAGATAATCCACCTACCTCATAATGAGAACTGTCACCATAGAAAACATAACAAAAAAGGTAAATATGGTATTTATTTTACCTTACCTTCAACAATTCGCATACAAACCACATAAAAAACAACCTAAACCCTATAGTTGGGTATAAAAGATATCATGTAGTGTTTTTATCCAAAAAATATATCTATAAGGATAAGGAAAAATTGAAAACATGTATTGATTATATGGATTTAGCACAAAAAATCCATTAAAATTGGATCTAGACCCATGATAATTACAAAAAATGACTGGATAATTTCTATAGTAAAAGAGAATAGGAAAATAGAGGAATAATTAGGGTTTTAACGGCATGGTTAGTCGATATGGTTTAATAAACCATGTACCAAGAATGCAAGTTCCACTATCTTAAAAATACCCGATCGTATGGTCTGTTCATACGATTTAAAAAAATATGGACCAACCATGTAAAACAAATCTATCCCATATGACATGGTTTCTTAGGGAATATTCATGGTTTCACATGATTTTTTTCTAACCGTGCACCTCCTCCTTGAACTCCTCACCCTTCTGTATGGTCACTTGAGAAATTATCACAATTTTTATTAATTTTTAACCAAAACTATTCCTTCAAAACTCCCAAAAATTTTAAAAATATCCAATAAAATTATTGAGACTAAATCCAACCAAATCATAGATAAAAACACATAAATTAATATAGTATACCTAAAACTAGGGCGTTAAAGGAAGTTTGTGTATCAGTTGGTGTTACTTTTTCAGTTGATGTCGATTCAAAATCTATTCCAAATCTCTTAGATGAAGTATTATAATATGGATTAATTCCATGTTTTGAATTGGGAAGAGAAATATCTTGAAATTTATATCTCTATAACTGATAAACCCATTCAGAATAACAAATTTTAGGAGATGGTTTTGCATGAGAAATCCATTCCTTTAGTTTGGTTTCTATGAAACACGTATGTGAATCTCATAAGATGTGGGATTTGGAATATTTTATGAGGAATTAGCAGTCTCTCCTCTTTCTTGATTATCTATCTTCAAGATAACATTTTGGGTGTAGAAAGTGATATGGAGGAGAGAATTTTCAAATCAACCAAGCAATTTAAAGGTATGGAATTTTTATATTTTTTTAATTTTATCCTTTTTATTAATTTTCATTATTTTTCTATATATTTTTTTTAATTTCATAGTAACTAAAGTTGTAACACACCAAGTTTCCACGGTACTCTTCACTTTGAATAATACAGCAGCATGTGTTGTACGCAACTTCGAGTTATAACAAACCACAACCAATCAAACTAGCTGTTATGAATAGTAATACCCACTTTCTGAAATTTTATAAATTTTATCTTTCAAAATGGACTTCATTTTTGGATTCAGAATATCAAAATTAGCTTAGGGTGAAAATTTTGTGCTTTTCGGAAAACTTTCATATTTTGATGAATAGTGAAAATTACTAAATTTTAATTAAAAACAACTTTTTAAATCGAAATAATTAATAGTGATAAATTATGAATTTTAATGGTTTTAAAGTATATTTAGAATATATTTTTACCATTTAATACAATGTTGGTCATTGGATGTAATTTCACATTTAAACCAAACACAAACAAGTGTCTATCTTTTGATAGTTATTATCTCTTAAAAACACGCTTTTTGTTTTGATAACACGAATAAAGTTTAAATTAATTTTTTCCACTTCTGTGTTTTGAATTTGGAAAAATGGACTTCATATTTAGAATCAGGATTTCCAAATTATGTAAATAGGTAACTTTTATTTTTAGAAATTTTGAATAATTACTTCGGTAAATATTTTATTTACCATGGTTAAAGGGTAAATCCGGAAATAAGGGTAAAAAAATATAATAATAATAATAATAAATTACCCTAAAACGTGTCTTAACCCTATTGGTTGATACATGTCCGACCATGGGTATCTTTGGGTCGATTTTGGGACCCCATGGATCAACTTTTAAGTGATAATGACACTTTATATTAATTAAGTTAAAGTAAATACAAAAATGACATAAGCCTATATCTTTTAGCAAAACAATTTTTACACAGGGTTATATAGGTTATATTTTAAACTATAAATATTAATTAGAAATATAAAAATATTTACTACATAATTGTATTTTATTTATAATTTTTACACATTAAATAATTTAATTTATTTATGACACAATGATGATGCAGTAATTACCTTATTAGTGAAATATTAAAATAATTGATATTATAAATACCCAAATAAATATAATTTTAGACTTTTAATTAATTAAACTAATTTTATAGGTTAACATGACATGTTATGATTTATTTAATTAACTTTTTTTAGAATTAATCATTCTGTTATGATTTTCACAAAAATCAAATACCAAATAGTGGCAAAATTGACATAAAAGAGTTTTTAAAACAAATATTATATTATTAATTGATATTAAATTTCTAAAAATATAAGGTTCGTCAAAAGGACTTTTATCATGATAGGTGTATAATTAATGGACAACTTGGGGGTCTATTTGAGGTATATAGTAAGTTTATTAACTATATAATATAAAAATACAAAGTGACATGGTAAGTGTCAAACTAATTAACCAAGAGTTGAAACTAAAGATAAGGTTAATATAATGACCAAAACCTGTCTAAAATCTATTGGTTGAAATGATTTCGACCCATAACCAACTTAGACTTTGAATAATCCACTTTTGAGCCATTAGAGACCGAATACGAATTTATTATAAAATATTAATTTATGTTTTTTCTAAAGAGCCCCTCCTCCCCCTTATAAAAGGACACCACTTCTAACCAATTCTTCACACCCTCTAAGCAATTTTGATCGTCCAAACCCCACCCAAATGCCCTATCAACTATCCTAACTTCAACCCAGAGGCCTTAGTTTGATTATAAAGCCAACCGAAAAATCCCTTTTGATCAAATCAAAAGGAAGAACCCGAAGAAGAGGTAATGTTTTCACCACCCTATTTAAAGTTCCTTTCTTCTCCAAATTCTTATTTCCTTGTTATTTCCATTCTAAAATAATAATTACAGTATCTTCTATATACTGTAATTTTATTATAAATATTGAACAAATAAATTCATTATTTTATCCATCCCTTGAATGACATGTCACCATACGTGCGTACGTACGGCCTACTGTCTCCACGTTGTGGTGTAATTGTTATTCAATACATTATTATTTGGATGGGTTTAATAATGACGTGTATTTGATGTAAATAATAAATATAACATGATAAGGATTCTGTATATATTATATACCTTCCAATTATATATTATATTAATATAAAAATAATGATATTTTCGCTCGTCTGTACGTACGGATTACCGTCTCCACGACGTGATGAGATTCATTTCCAAGTTCACCATTCATCCACGATTATAAAAAATATATATTACTAATAAGTATGTAATATATGAAAAAATAATTCTACTATAGATATATATATTTATAAATATAAGTATTTATATACTTACATATATCTTTTTCACTTACTTCTATTCAATACTATATGAAAACAGAAACAGCGTTTATGCATACGTACGGACTACCGTCTCAATAAACGGTGTTTTACATTTCATATATAATTATTTTATAAATTTTTATATTCTAAATATATATGATAAATAAATCATGTTTTATATTATGGAAGTATTTAAATCATGATCTAAGTGATACAATCAAGAGTAGCAAGTTAAAACACGTACGATAAAGAAAGTGATTATTACCCGAATTATTAATTTAACATGGAAATTATTATTAAATGGGTGGTATAAAGTCATAAATAAATAATGTATGATATCATAAATATTAATATGGTTCTAGTATAATTTAATAACATACTATATTCTTCATACAGGAGGCTAAAGGTACCCTCGACTAAAGGAAAGTGCAGGGTAAGGGGTTTTCATCTCACTCCTTATTCCTGTGAGATTCGTGCCATATTGCCACTATTAACTTTTGTGTGGTGTATGTACTTCCCATAATTTTATTATTTGTGTAATACTCTTTAATTTATATGTATTTACATATTCATTGTATGATACCTCTTTCATGGGTTGTATGTTTCGTAAGTTACCAAATTAGTAAGGGTTAATTTCAAAATCTATTTATTATCCGAGGTTGTTTTTATGTAAGTATGTACTAGTAAATATTTATTATCCATGTCCATGTTTTATGAAAGAGTTTTAAAAGGGATTTGTTTAAGGGATTTTCTTTACTAAAACATGTTTTCAAATGTTTTAAATATTTATTCTTCTAAATCATCCTCATTAATGTCCATTTCTTTAAAATGGGTTTTAAGGATTTATTTATATGGGCAACGTATTGACATTTCATATGCTAATTTTAATACAAATTCTTATGCTATGTTTAGACCTTTTCATATGAGTAATGAATTCGACTTAATAAGTGACGGGTGGAACCCGTTATAGCTCCTCGATGCATCGGTAGGTCTCTTGAGACAAAATAGTGTCTTGGCATGAGTTCTTGACAAAATCTTATTTGTAGTCTTGGCACAAGGCATTGACTATGTGGTTATGATAGTCTGACATTATGCATTCCATCATTATGAAAGTGGTTATTGATATTGCCTGTAATTATTCTATTAGTGGAATATCCATGTGAATAAGTAAATGACATTAATTCATTTTATCTTTGCCATATTATGCTTAAGTTCAAGTTTAAAAGTATTTTATTTTTGTTATACATTGCCTTAAATGTTTATGCTTAATTATTAAAGTTTTCTCTATATTATTATCCTCACTGAGCATCTGAGCTCACCCCTTTCTATGTTTTATTTTTCCCAGGATTCCCAGAAGTGTATTGTGATTGATATGTAGGGTTAATACAAGAGAATAATGGAATTAATAAAGGATTATTTATGTTGTTTTATTTGTTATGAAGTGTAATGTAACATTCATGTATGTAATATATTTTCCAAGACTGCTAAACCGATCGGTCCTTCGAGACTTGATTCCTTCTAATCATGCCAATGTATTAAAACAAAGCACCGACTCTAGGTAACTGGGGTCCGGGCGTTACAATTAGTATCAGAGAAAGTCTTGCAATAACCTTGGAAACTAGATTTAGATAAAATCTGATTAGAGCACATTACCAAAAGATAGACTTTGAGGATTATTATAGAAGAACTTCCTAGAATTTTGGTATTGTAGATATTTTGTGAGTTTTCTGAGCAATACATCCCTGTCTGGATACGAGTAAGTAGAGGCGGCTCTGGAATAGATGTACTTAGGGGTAAAACCTGAAAACACTGCTTTGAGCAAGACTCGAACGGGAACTGGTGCATGACAAAGGGCCTTGCTGCACTCTTGGTTACGACACTCCCGGGGGATATGCTTAGGATATTTCTCATTTTCTTTACAAACCACTATGAAGGGTTTATGAGTATATAACTCCTCAAAGAAAACATTTTTGTGATTATGGATTATATCCATAAACTATTCAATTTATGTTTGGTATTTTACATGTTTGTAATTATGAATTGTGATTCATAAACAGACTTAGTGTATGCCATTGTTTAGAAATGGCACCCAGTAGAAGGAATGAGAACTCCAGTAATACGTATGATCCAAAGAGTAAGAAGGGCTATATCATTAATGGTATTAAGACAACATTTAGAAAGGAAATAGTCTCCCATGTATTATCATTATATGAATAAATAGTATAAAAAGATCAGTAAATAACTCTCTGAATCCTATGTATTTGAAGGGAATCCAGAGAAGAAAAGGTTGGTAGAAAGAAATATGGATAAAGGGAATAAGGGAAAAAAGGATTTTCCAATATGTGATAAATGTGGAATGAATCACCTTGGTAAATGATTGAAGGGAATGAGAGTTTTTTATAAGTGTGGAGAAAAAGGACACCAAGTACGTGATTGTAAGGGTAAGAAAAAGTTTTCAAATGCACAATGCTTCATCTGCAAGGAGTTGGGACACTACGCAAACCAATGTCCAAATCATCAGAGTATGCACCAAATGATGCTTTTGGATAATAATAAAGTTATGATACTACCACAGATGAAGAGGAATGACTAGTGTTCTTATGTTGTTATTAAATAATTATTTCATTTGAGTGTTGTATCAATGATGTACTGGTTATATGAATTATGGAGATAAATAAGGATTGTACTACAGTACTATTTCATTGAGTATTTGAGATATTATGGTACTATGAAAAGTGACTCAACAAAAAGTTATATTTTTTTTTGAAAATACATGTTTGAAGGAAAGGTAATCCTTAATATGGTCTTGATACTAATGTAGTAATTTTGGAATAAGAGATGGTTGATTTGGATGAATTATATTGGATATTCTTGACTACCTTGGCACTGATTAATTGTTTGTTTATTTCATCATTGTTCGAATATTCAAAGTTTTTGGATATAAGGAATATATCTAATATTATATATAGAATAAGGGAGCATGAATGTAATCAATAAAGTTTTATGGTTATTCAGGGTGTTACCATATTTTAAAAGAATACATGATGAAGGTGTTCACATGCTATTACGTGAAAAAAAGGATCTTCATTGTGTTTACCTACCTTAAAAATTTTGGTCTGTGAGTTTGGGAAGAAGTATTTTGGATAAGTATAGTTTGATATTACTTTTTGGATTTCCATAAAAAGGACAACCCAGAGGTTGGGCGGCAACCCGTCGCATCCGGCAAGGCCACAAGACTTGAACCTATAACCGAAGGGCGACAAGGGTGTGTCACCTACCACTAGCACATGTGATGTCCTGGATTGAATAATGTAGTTTTTTAAAGGGTCTGATATGCGAATTATAAATTTGTTATTTTTGTAACCCTATACGATTAGGATAAATAGAATATATATATATACATATATATATATATATATATATATATATATATTTTAAATCTTTTAGAGTGAAAGATGAGTTTGTTGTAGGAATTAGTTGAAGGATGAAACTCTACTTGTAAAGTTTATATAAATACATATATATATATATATATATATATTTCCTCTTATTTTATGGATAAATTAATTATTAAACTTTAGGTAAGGGATCTGAAAAGCAAAAATGTGTTATCCTAATACCTTACGTTTTGTTGAACCGATGGTATTTTAAATCATCATAAATTGGTGGCTTTGAGACCCACAATTCTAAAATTGTTTGTGATTGATGACCTCAATCACTCCCTATAAATATTTATGTTTTTCCTCCAATTACATGTCTCTAATTTCGACCAATGTTCTCCTAATTTAGATCATAATTTGGTGGTTACCCTTTCATTTCTCTTTTCGTCTTATTAATACCAAATTTTATTAACCCAATTTTCGACGTGGGTTTTCCCACAAAAATACTTTCTATTTTCAACCTATTATTTTCTAATAAAAAATTAAAATTTTGAGGGTGCGATTTATTGAAGGAGGGGAGAATGTAACACCCCAATATTCCATGGTACGCTTCACTTTGAATAATACAGTAGCATGTGTTGTATGCAACTTCAAGTTATAACACACCACAACTAATCAAACTAGCCGTTATGAATAGTAATACCCACTTTTTGAAATTTTATAAATTTTATCTTTCAAAATGGACATCATTTTTTGATTTGGAATATAGAAATTATATTATGGTAAAATTTTGGTGCTTTTCGGATAACTTTCAGATTTTGATGAATAGTGAAAATTACTAAATTTTAATTAAAAGAAACTTTTTTAATCGAAATAATTAATAGTAATAAATTATGAATTTGAGTGGTTTTATATTATATTTAGAATATATTTTTACCATTTAATACAATTTTGGTCATTGGAATTAATTTCACATTTAAACTAGACATAAAAAAGTGTCAATCTTTTGATAGTTATTATCTCTTAAAAACACGCTTTTTGTTTTGACAGCGGGAATTAACTTTAAATTAATTTATGCCACTTTTGTGTTTTGAATTTGAAAAAATGGACTCTATATTTGGAATCATGATGTCCAAATTGTGTAAATAGGTAAATTTTATTTTTATACATTTTGAATAATTACTTCGGTAAATATTTTATTTAGCATGGTTAAAGGGTAAATTCGGTAAATAAGGGTAAAAAAATAATATTATAATAATAATAAATTACCCTAAAACGTGTATTAACCCTATTGGGTGATACATGTCCGACCATGGACATCTTTGGGTCTATTTTGGGACCCCATGGATCCACTTGTAAGTGATAATGACACTTTATATTAATTAAGTTAAAGTAAATAAAAAAATGACATAAGCCTATATCTTTTAGAAAAACAATTTTTAGATAGGGTTATATATGTTATATTTTTGACTATAAATATTAATTAGAAATACAAAAAGATTTCCTACATAATGGTATTTTATTTATAATTTTTATACATTAAATAATTTAATTTATTTATGACACAATGATGATGCAGTAATTACCTTATTAGTGAAATATTAAAATAATTGATATTATAAATACCCAAATAAATATAATTTGAGAATTTTAATTAATTCCACGAATTTTATGGGTTAACATGACATGTTATGATTGATTTAATTAACTTTTTTCGAAGTAATCATTCTGTTATGATTTTCACAAAAATCAAATACCAAATAGTGTCAAAATTGACATAAAAGAGTTTTTAAACCAAATATTATATTATTAACTGATATTAAATTTCTAAAAATCTAAGTTTTGACAAAAGGACTTGTGTCATGATAGGTTTTTCATTATTGAACCACTTTGGGGTCTCTTTGAGGTATATAGTAAGTTTATTAACTATATAATATAAAAATACAAAGTGACATGGTAAGTGTCAAACTAATTAACCAAGAGTTGAAACTAAAAGATAAGGTTAATATAATGACCCAAACCTATCTAAAATATATTGGTTGAAAGTATTTAGACCCATAACCACCTTAGACTTTGAATAATCCATGTTTTAGCCATTATAAACCGAATATGAATTTATTATAAAATAATAATTTATGTTTTTTCTAAAGAGCCCCTCCCCCCCCTTATAAAAGGACACCACTTCTAACAAATTTTTTCACACCCTCTAAGCCATTTGGATCGGCCAAACCTGGACCAAATACCCTCTCAACTATCCTCACTTCAACCTAGAGGCCTTAGTTTGATTATAAAGCCAAACTAAGGAGCCATTTTTATCAAATCAAAAGGAAGAACCCAAAGAAGAGGTAATGTTTTCACCACCCTCTTTAAAGTTCCTTTCTTGTCCAACTTCTTCTTTCCTTGTTATTTACTTTCTAAAATAATAACTCAAGTATCTTCTATATACTATGATGTTATTATAAATATGTAACAAACAAATTCATTATTCTGTCCATCCCTTTAATGACATGTCACCATACGTGCGTACGTACGACCTACCGTCTCCACGTTGTGGTGTAATTGTTATTCAATACATTATTATTTGGATGAGTATAATAATGATGTGTATTGGATGTAAATAATAAATATAACATGATAAGGATTCTATATATATTATATACCATCCAATTATATGTTATATTAATATCAAAAGAATGATATTTTCGATCGTGCGTACGTACGGATTACCGTCTCCACGACGTGATGAGATTCATTTCCAATTCACCATTCATCGATGATTATAAAAAATATATATTACTAATAAGTATGTAATATATAACATAATAATTCTACTAGAGATATATATATTTATATATATACATATTTAGGTACTTACATATATCTTTTTCACTTACTTCTGTTCAATACTATATGAAAACAAAAACAACGTTTATGCGTACGTACGGACTACCGTCTCAATAAAAGTTGTTTTACATTTCATATATAAGTCTATTATAAATTTTTATATTCTAAATATATATTATAAATAAATCATGTTTTACATTCTGGAAGTATTTAAATCATGATCTAAGTGATACAATCAAGAGTAACAAGTTAAAACACGTACGATAAAGAAAGCCATTATTACCCAAATTGTTAATAAAACTTTCAAATTATTATTAAATGGGTAGTATAAAGTCATAAATAATTAATTTATGATATCATAAATATTAATATGGTTCTGGTATAATTTAACAACATACTATAGTCATCATACAGGAGGCTAAAGGTACCCTGGACTAAAGGAAAGTGCAAGGTAAGGGGTTTTCATCTCACTCCTTATTCCAGTGAGATTCATGCCATATTTCCACTATTAACTATTGTGTGGTGTATGTACTTCCCATAATTGTATTCTTTGTGTAATAAACTTTAATTTATGTGTATTTACATATTCATTGTATGATACCTCTTTCATGGGTTGTATGTTTCGTTAGTTACCAAATTGGTAAGGGTTAATTTCAAAATCTCTTTATTATCCATGGTTGTTTTTATGTAAGTATGTACTGGGACATATTTATTATCCATGTCCATGTTTTATGAAAGAGTTTTCAAATGGATTCGTTTAAGGGAATTTTTTTACTAAAACATGTTTTCAAATGTTTTAAATATTTATTCTTCTAAATCTTTCTTATTAATGTCCATGTGTTTAAAATGGGTTTTAAGGATTTATTTATATGGACATGAATGTTTTTAAAATTTTAATTCCTTTCAAAAGTTTAAAAGTGGTATGGGACACTTTGATTCAAAAATGTCTTTAAATGACTTCTTTTCTAAATTGTGTGACTTTTAAATGTTTTCATGAAAAAAGGGGTATTCCTCTCGAAGAGTTTTACAAATCATTTTCATCCATGTCAAATTATTTAATGGATTTTAAACTTGTTTTGAAGTTGACTTATCATGATACAAATCTTCCATATTGTGTTGAAGGTTTTGTGATATGTTTGACTGTGGATGTGTTATTTTTATACCATTCATGATTTATGGGCAAATTATTGACATTTCGTATGCTAGTTTTAATAAGAATGCTTATGTTATGTTTAGACCTTTTCATATGAGGAATGCATTCGACTTAATAAGTGATGGGTGAAGCCCGCGATAACTCCTCGATGAATCGGTAGGACTCATGAGACAAACTAGTGTCTTGGCACGAGGCCTTGACAAAATCTTATTTGTAGTCTTGGCATGAGGCATTGACTATGTGGTTATGATAGTCTGGAATTATGCATTCCATCATTATGAAAGTGGTTATTGATATTGCATGTGATTATTAGATTAGTGGAATATACATGTGAATAAGTAAATGACATTAATTAATTTTATCTTTGCCATATTATGCAGAAGTTCAAGTTTAAAAGGATTTTATTTTTGTTATACATTGCCTTAAATGTTTATGCTTATTTATGAAAGTTTCTGCTATATTATTATCCTTTCTGATCATTTGAGCTCACCCCTTTCTATGTTTTATTTTTCCCAAGATTCCCAGAAGTGTATTGTGATTGATATGCAGGGTTAAGACAAGGGAATAATGGCATTCATAAAGGATTATTTATTTTGTTTTGTATGTTATGAAGTTTAATGTAACATTCATGTCTGTAATATATTTTCCAAGACTGCTAAACCGATCGTTCCTTCGAGACTTGATTCCTTGTAATCATGCCAATGTATTAAAACAAAGCACTGACTCTGGGTAAGTGGGGTTGGGGCGTTACAATTGGTATCAGAGGAAGTTTAGCAATAACCTTGGAAACTATATTTAGATAAACTCTTATTAGAGCAGATTACCCTAAGATAGACTTTTAGGATTATTATAGAAGAACTTCCTAGAATTTTGGTATTGTAGAGATTTTGTGAGTTTTCCGAGCAATACATCCCTGTCTGGATACGAGCAGGTAGAGGCGGCTCTGACACAGATGTACCTAGGGGTAAAACCTGAAAGCACTGCATTGAGATAGACTCGAATGGGAACTAGTGCACGACAAAGGGCCTTACTGCACTCTTGGTTACGACACTCCCAGGGGATATGCTTAGGATATTTCTCATTTTCTTTACAAACCACTATGAAGGGTTTATGAGTATATACCTCCTCAAAGAAAACATTTTTGTGATTATGGATTATATCCATAAACTATTCAATTTATGTTAGGTATTTTACATGTTTGGAATTATGAATTGTGATTCATAAACTGACATAGTGTATGCCATTGTTTAGAAATGGCGCCTAGTAGAAGGAATGAGAACTCCAGTAATATGTATGATCCAAAGAGTAAGAAGGGTCATATCATTCATGGTATTAAGACAACATTTAGAAAGTAAATAGTCTCCAACGTATTATCATCATATGAATAAATAGTATTAAAAGATCAATAAAGAACTCTCTGAATCCTATGGCTTTGAAGGGAAGCCAGAGAAGAAATGTATGGTAGAAAGAAATATGGATAAAGGGAATAAGGGAAAGAAGGATTTTCCAATATGTGATAAATGTGGAATGAATCACCTTGGTAAATGATTTAAGGGAATGAGAGTTTTTTATAAGTGTGGAGAAAAAGGACACCAAGTATGTGATTGTAAGGGTAAGAAAAAGTTTTCAAATGTACAATGCTTCATCTTCAAGGAGTTGAGACACTACGCAAACCAATGTCCAAATCATCAGAGTATGAACCAAATGATGCTATTGGATAATAATAAAGTTATGATACTACCACATATGAAGAGGAATGACTAGTGTTCTTAGGTTGTTATTAATGAATTATTTCAATTGAGTGTTGTATCAACAATGTACTGGTTATATGAATTATGGAGATAAATAAAGATTGTACTGTAGTACTATTTAATTGAGGATTTGAGATATTATGGTACTAGGAAAAGTGACCCAACAACACGTTAAACTTTTTTTTGAAAATACATGGTTGAAGGAAAGGTAATCCTTAATATGGTCTTGATACTAAGGTAGTAATTTTGGAATAAGAGATGGTTGATTTGGATGAATTATATTGGATATTCTTGACTACCTTGGCACTGATTAATGGTTTGTTTATTTCATCATTGTTTGAATATTCAACGTTTTTGGATATAAGGAATATATCTAATATTATATAAGGAATAAGGGAGCATGAATGTAATCAATAAAGTTTTATGGTTATTCAGGGTGTTACCATATTTTAAAAGAATACATAATGAAGGTGTTCACATGCTATTACGTGGAAAAAAGGATCTTCATTGTGTTTACCTACCTTATAAATTTTGGACTGTGAGTTTGGGTAGAAGTATTTTGGATAAGTCTAGCTTGAGATTACCTTTTGGATTTCCATAAAAAGGACAACCCATAGGTAGGGCGGTAACCCGTCGAGTCCGGTAAGGCCGCAAGACTTGAACCCACAACCGAAGGGCGACAAGGGTCTATCACCTACCACCATCCCATGTGATGTCCTGGATTGAATAATGTAGTTTTTTTAAAGGGTCTGATATGTGAATTATAAATTTGTTATTTTTGGAGCCCTATATGATTAGGATAAATAGAATACACACACAAACACACACACACACACACATATATATATATATTAAATCTTTTAGAGTGAAAGATGAGTTTGTAGTAGGAATTAGTTGAAGGATGAAACTCTACTTGTCAAGTATATATAAATACACACACACACAAACACACACATATATATATATATATATATATTTCCTCTAATTTTATGGATAAATTAATTATTAAAATTTAGTGAAGGGATCTTAAAACCAAAAATGTGTTACCCTAATACCTTACGTTTTGTTGAACCGATGGTATTTTAAATCATTATAAATTGGTGGCTTTGAGACCCATAATTATACAATTGTTTGTGATTGATGACCTCAATCACTCCCTATAAATATTTATGTTTTCCCTCCAATTACGTGTCTCTAATTTCCACCAATTTTCTCCTAATCGAGATCATAATTTGGTGGTTACCCTTTCATTTCTCTTTTCCTCTTATTAAGACTAAATTTTATTAACCCAATTTTCGATGTGGGTTTTCCCACAAAGATAATTTCTATTTTCAACCTTTTATTTTCGAAGAAAAATTTCAAATTACTAGGATGAAATTTATTAAAGGAGGGGATAATGTAACACTCCAAGCTTCCATGGTACGCTTCACTTTGAATAATACAGTAGTCTGTGTTGTATACAACTTCGAGTTATAACACACCCCAACCAATCAAACTAGCCGTTATGAATAGTAATACCCACTTTTTGAAATTTTATAAATTTTATATTTCAAAATGGAATTCATTTTTGGATTCGGAATATCTAAATTAGCTTATGGTAAAATTTTGGTGCTTTTCGGATAACTTTCATATTTTAATGAATAGTGAAAATTACTAAATTTTAATTGAAAACAACTTTTTTAATCGAAATAATAAATAGTGATAAATTATGAATTTGAGTGGTTTTAAAGTATATTTAGAATATATTTTTACCATTTAATACAATTTTTTTCATTTTATGTAATTTCACATTTAAACCAGACATACACAAGTGTCAATCTTTTGATAGTTATTATCTCTTAAAAACACGTTTTTTGTTTTGACAGCGAGAATTAACTTTAAATTAATTTCTACCACTTCTGTGTTTTGAATTTGAAAAAATGGACTCCATATTTGGAATCATGATGTTCAAATTGTGTAAATAGGTAACTTTTATTTTTAGTCATTTTGAATAATTACTTCGGTAAATATTTTATTTACCATGGTTAAAGGGTAAATCCGGCAAATAAGGGTTAAAAAATAATATTATAATAATAATAAATTACCCTAAAACGTGTTCTAACCCTTTTAGTTGATACATTTCCGACCATGGTCATCTTTGGGTCCATTTTGGGACCCCATGGATCCACTTGTAAGTGATAATGACACTTTATATTAATTAAGTTAAAGTAAATACAAAAATTCCATAAGCCTATATCTTTTAGAAAAAAAAATTTTACATAGGGTTATATATGTTATATTTTCAACTATAAATATTAATTATAAATATAAAAAGATTTCCTATATAATGGTATTTTATTTATAATTTTTAGACATTAAATAACTTAATTTATTTATGACACAATGATGATGCATTAATTACCTTATTAGTGAAATATTAAAATAATTGATATTATAAATACCCAAATAAATATAATTTGAGGCTTTTAATTAATTCCACAAATTTTATTGTTTAATATGACATGTTAGTATTGATGTAATTAACGTTTTTCGAAGTAATATTGCTGTTATGATTTTCAAAAAAATCAAATACCAAATAGTGTCAAAATTGGCATAAAAGAGTTTTTAAAACTAATATTATATTATTAATTGATATTAAATTCCTAAAAATCTAAGTTTCAGCCAAAGGACTTTTATAATGATATTTTTATCATTAATGGACCACTTGGGGGTCTCTTGGAGGTATATAGTAAGTTTATTAACTATATAATATAAAAATACAAAGTGACATGGTAAGTGTCAAACTAATTAACCAAGAGTTGAAACTAAAAGATAAGGTTAATATAATGACCCAAACCTGTCTAAAATATATTGGTTGAAAGTATTTCCACCCATCCTTACCTTTTACTTTTAATAATCCACTTTTGTGCCATTATAAACCAAATATGAATTTATTATAAAATAATACTTTAAGTTTTTTCTAAAGAGAACCTCCTCCCCCTTATAAAAGGACACCACTTCTAACCAATTATTCACACCTTCTAAGCCATTTGGCTCGGCCAAACCCAGAACAAATACCATATCAACTATCCCCACTTCAACCTATAGGCATTATTTTTACCATAAATCCATTCTAAGGAGCCATTTTGATCAAATCAAAAGGAAGAACCTGAAGAAGAGGTAATGTTTTCACCACCCTCTTTAAAGTTCCTTTCTTCTTCAACTTCTTCTTTCCTTGTTATTTACATTATAAAATAATAACTTCAGTATATTCTATATAATGTTATGTTATTATAAATATGGAACAAACAAATTAATTATTATATCCATCCCTTGAATGACATGTCACCATACGTGCGTACGTACGGCCTACCGTCTCCACGTTGTGGTGTAATTGTTATTCAATACATTATTATTTGGATGGGTATATCAATGATGTGTATTTGATGTAAATAATAAATATAACATGATAAGGACTATGTATATATTATATACCATCCAATTATATATTATATTAATATCAAAAGAATGATATTTTCGCTCGTGCGTACGTACAGATTACCGTCTCCACGACACGATGAGATTCATTTCCAAGTTCACCATTCATCGATGATTATAAAAAATATATATTACTAATAAGTATGTAATATATGACATAATAATGCTACTGGAGATATATATATTTATATATATAAGAATTTATGTACTTACATATATCTTGTTCACTTACTTCTGTTCAATACTATATGAAAACGGAAACACCGTTTATGCGTACGTATGGACTACCGTCTCAATAAATGCTGTTTTCCATTTCATATATACGTCTATTATAAATTTTTATATTCTAAATATATATGATAAATAAATCATGTTTTATGTTCTGGAAGTATTTAAATCATGAACTAAGTGATACAATCAAGAGTAACAAGTTAAAACACGTACGATAAAGAAAGCGATTATTACCAGAATTATTAATATAACATGGAAATTATTATTAAATGGGTAGTATAAAGTCATACATTAATAATGTATGATATCATAAATATTAATATGGTTCTCTTATAATTTAATAACATACTATAGTCTTCATACAAGAGGCTAAAGGTACCCTCGACTAAAGGAAAGTTCAAGGTAAGGGGTTTTCATCTCACTCCTGATTCCCGTGAGATTCATGCCATATTGCCACTATTACCTTTTGTGTGGTGTTTTTACTGCCCATAATTTTATTATTTGTGTAATACACTTTAATTAATGTGTATTTACATATTCATTTTATGATACCTCTTTCACGGGTTGTATGTTTCGTAAGTTACCAAATTGGTAGGCGTTAATTTCAAAATCTCTTAATTATCCGAGGTTGTTTTTATTTAAGTATGTACTGGGACATATTTATTATCCATGTCTATGTTTTATGAATGATTTTTCAAATGTATTTTTAAGGTATTTTTTTACTAAAACATGTTTTCAAATTTTTTTAATATTTATTCTTCTAAATCTTTCTCATTAATGTCCTTGTGTTTAAAATGGTTTTTAAGGATTTATTTATATGCACATGAATGTTTTTAAAATGTTAATTCCTTTCAAAAGTTTAAAAGTGGTATGGGACACTTTGATTAAAAAATGTCTTTAAATGACTTCTTTTCTAAATTGTGTGACTTTTAAATGTTTTCATGAAAAAGGGGTATTCCTCTCGAAGAGTTTTACAAATAATTTTCCTCCATGTCAAAATTCTTTAATGGATTTTAAACTTGTTTTGAAGTTGATTTATCATGATACAAATCTTCCATATTGTGTTGAAGGTTTTGTGATATGTTTGACTGTGGATGAGTTATTTTTATACCATTCGTGATTTATTGGCAAAGTATTGACATTTCGTATGATAGTTTTAATATGAATTTTTATGTTATTTTTAGACATTTTAATATGAGGAATGCATTGGACATAATAAGTGATGGGTGGAGCCCTCTATAGCTCCTC
Source organism: Viscum album (assembly GCA_963277665.1). NCBI lineage: Eukaryota > Viridiplantae > Streptophyta > Magnoliopsida > Santalales > Viscaceae > Viscum > Viscum album. Next base: position 1,124,438,936 of record OY728120.1, read on the forward strand.
AATGCATCGGTAGGTCTCATGAGACAAACTAGTGTCTTGGAACGATGCATTGAAGAAATATTATTTGTAGTCTTGGCACGAGGATTTGACTATGTGGTTATGATAGTCTGACATTATACATTCCATCAGTATGAAAGTGGTTATTGATATTGAATGTGATTATTCGATTAGTGGAATATCCATGTGAATAAGTAAATGGAATTAATTCATTTTATCTTTGGAATATTATTATGAAGTTCAATTTTAAAAGGCTTTTGTATTTTATATACATTGACTTAAATGTTTATGCTTATTTATGAAAGTTTCCACTATATTATTATCCTTACTGAGCATCTGAGCTCGCCCCTTTCTATGTTTTATTTTTCCCAGGATTCCCAGAAGTGTATTGTGATTGATATGCAGGGTTAAGACAAGGGAATAATGGCGTTAATAAAGGATTATTTATGTTTTTTTGTATGTTATGAAGTTTTATGTAACATTCATGTATGTAATCTATTTTCCAAGACTGCTAAACCGATCAGTCCTTCAGGACTTGATTCCTTGTAATCATGCCAATGTATTAAAACAAAGCACTGACTCTGGGTAACTGGGGTCGGGGCATTACAATAGTTATTGATTATAGTGAATCACACCATGACCTTAGGAGGTCATACCATGATGGAGATTTGGAGAAACTACAGTAGGTCACACAATGAATAGGGAGGTCACACCACAATATATTTATGGGCGACAAAATGTAAAAGTATAATATCTTAAGATTCAGTGGGTATATGTGATACATGATATGTTTTAATTTGTAAAAATATATAGGAATAGGTAATTCCATGACAGGGGAGGTTATATTATATCTCAACCTAGGTAGTGGGGTTGATTTTTAGGGAAGGTGCATTACTCCACGATCAAGGGAAGCCAGGTTATGTCTCAACTGAGGAAGTGGGGTTGAATTTCGGGGGAGTTGTGTTTTTTATGACCAAGGGAGGTTATGAAATGACTTAAACCTAGTAAAATGATTGTTTTTATAGGATTTCTTTCAGTCGTGATAAGGGTATGTAACACTATGACATGTTTTTCTTAGTTTATTAAAAATGTGAAATTACCTTTTTTCCTTAGCCTATTTTAATTCCTTTACCTTCCATTTCCCCCATTCTCAAACTTTTTAGGATTATTACATGTTGATACCATCCACTGATACTTTTCCACTTGATTTCAAGTGTATTTTTCACTTTTAATCTCTTTTAGATCATCTAGTAATTTTTTGTTTTTCATATTTCATTAGTTCTTTCCTCCCCTATTCAGTGGTTCTACTTCTCTCCTATGTACATGATAGAATAGGGCTTGGGTTACCCAAATTAAAAGTAAAGGGTTTATTTATTTTTGGATTAATATTTTTTAAAATAGGTTTCTCCTATTTTTCTATATGTATTTTCTTTATTCTCTTGTAGATTCATTTGATTAGGTAAGTGGTTTCATGTGGTACCATTGTTTAGTGAAAAAATATTTCTTATATTATTTTAAAATGTGTTTCAAATGTTTTAGAGAATGTTATAATATTCTTGGGTAATGATTACTTATATTATGTTTATTTAAATTATTCTCCATGATTTGGTAAATTAGAGTGTTTTGGAAAGGATGTTTGATATGGAAAAATAAGGGATAAGTGTTTTGTATTTGATGAAATTCCCCTTTTAATGGAAATTAGTTTGAGGGATAAAATCATTATTATTTTTGAAAGGGGATAACACAAGGTAACTTGGGTTATTAAGTAGGAATACTAGAAAAATTACCTCCTGACATGATCCTCCATAAATGGCCAAGGATTATGCCACACTAACTAAATGATATTGTGATATCGAAGTGATTTTCCACAAGGACTTGATGTAGCTCTACATAGTGGCTCATGAAGATGACTAGATATAGTTGATTTGACCGCTGAGATAATACGAGGAACCTAGTGTTACCATGACCTTAAATACCTTATGGATTTCCCCATGGTGGTTATTTATGATTTCATATTCATATAACCATTTTCATTCTTGGTTAAAATTATTTAAAGTGATTTTACATGCATCTTGTTGTCATATAAATTATTTTCAAACTAATATTCATATATTTATGTAACAAAGTTTAGTCATGGAAAACTTAAAAGGATCCTACTAGGATAGATGTTATCACACAATAAATAACCCCAATGGGTGTATGTTAACCTTTTTTTATAGATACACGTAAAGAAAAGGTGGCACTTAGAGTTAGAAGTTATTCTTTTATGTGTAGCTTGGAATTTTAGGGGTGAAATTGTGGGATTGATCCCTTATGTTACACAAATATGGCTCGTGGAATTTTTTTAGTTTTGGTTTTTATTGTATATCTTTATATCACCACCCCAACTTCCATCCCATTTGTTTTGTACATGTATTCATGATTACTCTTTTTGTTGTGTTATAGAATATTATATTGTATTTTGATCACCATGGTTTTCTTTTTGATGCCATTTATATTATTTTTATTTGATGGGTTGTTACCATTATTTCATTATTTAGACATATTCCTCATGAAATTTTATCAAGGTCATGTCGGATCCTTGTTTAAGACTTGGTTTTTAGATTTATTGAGAAAACCATTCCAATGGAATGTTTCTTAACGTCTTGAAAGTTATTTCTAGTCCATGAGGACTAGGAATTGAATTTTTTCCATACCAAAGTCTTTCTTGGGTACCCATGGTTAGTGGTAGACCAGGTTGGTTCATGATAGTAAAAGTGTTTTCAATTAATTTTATAAAATTGAGTATGTTTTTATAAAATTCATTTGTATTTTACCCCCTGTATGGGTATCACGGTTCCATTGCATATGACTTTACATTATTTTTTTTGTTTAGATTGGATGATTTATTGTATGGGAAGAGTAGAATAAAAAATATAATGGAGACTAGTGGAGGATGGTTCATTCCACCAAGGCTGGTGGGAAAATTGTTATCCAATATTTTATATATTTTGGATTGCGGTTGTATTGTTTCATTGTATGGGTTCTCTACTATTTATTATTTTTGTATGAATCATATTATGGGAATCTGTGGTTCATTTTCTTATATGTATGTAGTTGGTGTTGGTGTTTAGTTATTAAACCATACACCATGGTTTCTATAGGTGTTTTTATTCATCTATCGATCCTTTAGAGACCAAGGGATGGTGCCATGTTTTGAGTAGCATTCTGATTTAACTAGATATTGGGCTTGAGTATTCGAGTTGGGTTTGGATGTTACAAATGGTATAACTTTGGTTTGGATATGGTACAGTTGGTATAGAGATGTGATTTTTTTGGAACACATATGGTAAACTATAAAAATTCATGGTCGCTATCATTATAGTAAAATATGAGTTTCCTTGGCAGTCTATAAATATTAGGTGTTGGTTGAATCAAAAGTATTAAATTTAGTTTAGGTTTCCTAGGTGGTGTGTCTTGGCTATAGTTGAATGAGATGATATTTGTGTCTCATTCATCATCTAGACCATGATTGGAATTTCAGGGCATTTGGTTTGTTTCTTGTGATTAATGTTGTTTTTCCTATAAAATAATTTTAAATCATTGTAAAGAGAATATTTATTCTCTTAGTAGTGGGTTTTTTAAAAAATAAAGTCTTTTATATATGAAAGTGATTATTTCTATTCTTTGATAACATGATGGGAAAAGAATAAATATTGCAATTATATGGCTATAAATCTATATATACAGTTGGGGAAATTGTTAAAGGATATTGATACAAGGATTTTCAAAAAATTTGATAAGAGTCTATTTTTTACTATAGGTTATCTTAATAACTGGTATTGAGTCTTTGTTATTGTTGTTAAGATTCAATAAAGTGAGATATACACTGAACAATTTAAATTCTAAAAAATTAATTTATATTTTTTTAAATAGTTTGTTTTAATGGATACCAAATTATGTCAATATCAACAGTTAACTTTATAGAATGTAAATTCTCGATTTAATTTATTTTATTTTTCAAATGGTTGAGTTTGAACATATTATAATATAAAGTATTATTTGTATTTTAAAATTATAAATGAATTTTTAAGAAATTTTTTTTTTAAGGAAAAATATTTTCATTTTTTGTTAATAACTGAAAGTGAAAATAGAAATTTCACAGTGAGACTTTTTGTCTTAAACCTTGTTTGGTAAATGAAATTATTTTGGGGGTATTAAAGGTATTTTAAACTTGGTTGTCATTATGGGGTTTTGGAATTGGTATTTATATAATATTTAGTGGTTTAATATGGTTTTACAAATGTGGAAAAAGTTATATTTTATGAAAGGTTTTTGGTCATGGTGGTTTAATTAAGGGGAATAATGTTCTATATTTTGAAGCCATGAGAAGGGTTGTAAGGTTTTTTAAAATTTGGAAAAGTTATAAAAATAATAATTATTTTTTATTTTCTTATTTTTATTTAGTTACCAAATTTTTTATTATAGTATGTTTTTTTTAAAGGAAATGTTTCGACCTGTTGTCATTTGGAAAATAAGTGGGATTTTGAAAAGTTGCAGCTTTGTTATGATGGTTTTGAAAAATATGGTGGGAGCCCAAGTTTTAATGGTATATTTTTTGACACAAAAAAAATATTCAGGGTAAAAACTATATAGTGTGTTTCTTTTGTATTAAAGTGGGTTTTGAAAATAGATTTTGTTTGAATAAGTCAAGATGATTTGTTTATTAAAAAGCATGGAATGGATTTATTTAATTTTTAAAAGATGTTTTCAACAGTATGGATTATAAAAAAATGGATTTAAAATGTCTTTAATGGATGTTATGTCTTGGTGAATGAAACCTTAGGGAAATACTTGGAGTTTTTAAAAGGAATTGGAAACTATTTTGGGAAAAGTGTTGTTTAAAAATTATGGTTTTTGGTAAAAAATGGGTTTTTTCTGAATTTGGTATAAATGAATAATTTTTATGGATTCTTAAAATCCTTTAATGATATTGGGAAATAATTCCTATTGTGTAATGTTTTTTATTAGTGTTTGGGTTATCCCAAGATGAAGTGGGTTTTCTCCTTAGTTGAATGTTGATAATCGGTGGGTGATCCTAAGGTTGACCGGGTTAGATCATATAATATCTTGTGTGTGGGTACTCTATAGAAGATGGAGTGTTGTTGGTATGTACTCATGGGTGGTTTTCATAGTTTGGTTGTGGGTAGTGGTGGAAAAGTTGTTATCTTATGGGTATATTTTTTTTATTGGTTGTATGTCGGTCCCATCAGGTAGGGATATTCACATTGAGTTATTCCACATAAATGGATAGTGGATTAAACTATGCACATGGATTACCATGTTTTATAATATATTTTTATAGTTTAGAATGGATGTGATATATGGATTGATTCTTTGGTAATATCTAGTTATGTTGTTAAAGTAACAGTGTAGTGGATTTAAGTGTTTTTTTTGGTTCTCCCCGGTTGGAAATAGATTGCAATATGAATAAATATTTGGATTTGGTGTGTCATGTTGATATGATGGTATAGTTGGGAAGATTTCTATTGGTATGATATGGGATAGGAAACCACTTTCGTTATTATTGGTATATGGATACATACTAGACAATGTAAGATAATAATGGAAGTGAAACTATTTGGCTTGGTAAGAGGTTGTTGGAATTGGGATAGTGATTGTGGTGAGTGAGTAATGATTTTTCAGGGATGGTTAATTTTTCGTTATGCCTATGTAAGTGGGTTGGGATTTAAGATTGATGAGACCGATGCATGGGGATTTGGATATTCACTTTGGAAAGATATGTGTATAAATTCTCTCTTGGTATTTTTGGGTAGTAAATCAAGTGAATTAAGAATCAATATGCCAAAATTTATTAATATTTTAAATATGCATAAGAATGTACAAATATTCTTTATTGAAAGTTAAAATTTATTTAAAAATATGTTAAAATCTATTGGAATATGTCTAATCATTACTTTAATGTCATCTTTATTTTCTTAAATCATGGAATTCTCTTTTGAGATTTATTGTTTCATGTAAGAGAGTAATTTCTTTTAAAATGCATGATACTTGTTTAAAAAAGAAATAATTTTTCAATTATGCTTGTCATGCTAAAAGTAAATTTTAGATACAATTATTAGTCTAATATTTTTCTCAGTTTATGTTAAACTTTGGATTAGACCTATATTAGTTGGTTTCATGTCTTAATTGAATGATTTATATGAAATTAATTTTTTTGATATCCTGATTATGAAATTTAATAGCGATTCTAAATTTAACTAAATAATTTGATTTCTCATTAGGGAAGAGATATTTTTGAAATAAATAATTATTTTTACAACTACTGTTTTATTATTCAAAAATAGGAGAATTATTTTACTTGTTTGATACTATTTGATAATTTCAAATAAGGGTTGATTTATTTTGAAATTATAGTTAGTACTGTACTTAACAAAAAGGGGAAGTGTAAAGACCCGTAAATTTCAAGGAAATTTTTTTCTTAATTTCTTTGGGATTTTACGAGTACGCAATTTCCGACGGCACCTGATTCCGAGACCCAGAGTGCCCAGAATCAATTTCCGAAGTTTAGCTCGGGTGCGTTCAGTGAACTAATGAGCGGGTTTTCCTAACTTTTGAACCGGTGCTCGAAATCGAAATCTGAGGGCACTGATGAAACTGCAATGCCGGTAATTGCTTAAGAAGACCCTTCCTGGAGTTTCATTTGATAGGGAGGTGTTGTTAAATAATTGGGTTAACTAAAGAGTGAAATAAAAATTTGCGCAACAATTTTTATTTCTATTCTAATTGTTACCCTATGCATTGGAGTTGAGTGGGTCCCACTAAAGTCCTAACAAATGGTATGATATTAGTGAGGTGGGTCCCACATGAGCCCCACCCCTTCAAATCCCTTAAACCCCCTCATGAATTTATTTGTAACTCACCCACTCCCCCATTTAATTGAATGCCAACAAACTCTATTCAATTAATTGAAACTCATTAATTAATTGTATTAGACTTTTTGAATTTTAAAAAAAATGTTGGCATGTGTGTGAATAAAATAAGACAAAGTCTTATTTTATTTTGGTTGATCCGTTGTGTGGAATGGAGGAGAGAACTCTTGAGGTATTGAAGATCTTCTTCTTCCCCATTGAAGAACGCGAAGAACGCCGGAGCACCAAGGAGTGATCGACGTGCCGTTCTTCTCATCTCCGCAGCCCGTGTACGACGCCATTCACCTTGGACGTACGCTGACGTCGTCAACCCCAACACCATTTTGAAATCGTTGTTGAGGTAGGGAATTGTTTTAAGTTTAAGATTAATTTACATTCCTCGCTGTTGTTTATTAAGCCGCCTATTATCGAATTAACGGGAGGTTGCCGGACAGCACAAACACAGCTGACCCTCCTCCCCATTGTTGTTGAATATTCACTATGGATTGGAACAGAGGTAACGTGGTTCCGTCGTACCATGCGGGAACGAGGGAACCGCGGCCGGAGCGGGCCGCATCGAAGAAGCACGATGCAGTCGCGCCGTGCCGAAGCCGAAGTACCCTCGGCCAAGGTTGGGCCGCGGTGGAGGGGCGTGGCGCCGTCGCGCCACGCCGGATGGAAAAGGGTCACGGACTAAGCTGCGGCTGTGCAGGGGAGGGAGGCCGGAAACGCCCGCCGCCGGCGCTTCGGAAGGGCGGGACCACAGGGTCTAGCGGCGGCGGCACCGGTCAGCCCATCCGGCCGACCGTTCGGAGGAGGCCGGGGGTCGTAACCCTCGACGGAAGGCAGGCGGACCCCCTCCACATGGGGGGCTGCCATTTCGAGACCAGGGGGGCAGCGCCCCCCCTTCCGCATGCGCTCCGCATGCGGGCGCCGCACCACGTTGACCGGTCGCGCTTGGCCGGACCGGCCACACGAGGCCGGGCCGCCCGCGCCGGGCTGGCCCCTCGCGCCAGGCCGGGACGCGCCGGATGGGACGGGTTGCGCCAGCCGGGTCGGGTTGTTGCCTAATGGGCTGGACTCGGACCCATTTCGGGCTGACCCAGGGGGTTTTGGGCCGGGTCGGTCCGGGCCCAAACCCCCCTAAAAACGGGCAGATTCATTCAAACGCCCGTAACATGGGCCACAAGCCTCCGATTGACCCACCGCCAGTTGCAATGTGATCCTTGGATCAAGATGATCGTTATGGTATATTACACTCAAGGTTTCAAAGAACTTTGGGTATGAAAGGGTTGGTTCGAACACGAAACCAACCGGGCCTTCGGAGCAGAAACACTTATAACTTGAGCTCCGGACGTCCGATTGACGTGGCATCGACTTTATTAGTTTCCTCTTAGTGAGAATGAACTTTTGGATTACTCCTATAGAGGTTTGGACGCAGTTGGAGTGAAGTCGTGGTGGTTTTGACATAAAAACCAAAGGGCCCCTGGGATGAAAAAGCCAATAACTCTCAGGCCGGGCGTCCGATTGACGCGCTGTCAGTCACGTTGAGTTCCTATTGACGAGACAAAACTTTGTGATACATAAAATCCAGAATTCATGTCAGTTGATGTATCGAATCCCCTTGGTTCGTGGTGCAGACCCTCCCGGAATCGAGCATGCTGTGTGCAGGAACCCTAGAGCTGGCTGCGACTGCGACGACGATGACGACTGTACTGGGATCCTCCCTGGGTTTGGAAGAGATGACTACCATACTGAAATCCTCCATGGGATCGATGGCGATGACCACTGTTCTTGTATCCTATGTGGGTCCGGCAGTACGTGACCACTGTTCTTGTATCCTACGTGGGTCTGACAGTATTTGACTATATACTTGTATCCTACGTGGGTCCGGTAGAGTAGCTAGTCTTGTATCCTTTGTGGGTCCGACAACTTAGCTGGACTTGTATCCTATGTGGTTCTGACAGCTTAGATGAATCAGTGGCTACATATGATCATCCCTATCATCTTATGAATAAGTATACCTGTGTGAGCTGAGTCTTGACTTTTAATCAATATCTACGATATGATTGACTTGCTTTCCTGTGTGGATTGGGCTGTGTTATCCTGTGTGGATTGGATTGTGCTATCCTGTGTGGACTAGATCGAACTTGGGCTCGGATGATGGAGTCGAACTGGAATTGATGACTTAGGTATATGTATGGGCATATACCTAAGTAGAGTTGGTTGATACTTCGTGGTTGTAACTTTTATTTGTGGTTTATCCTTCATGGATTCTGGGAGACCTTTGGGGGTATCGGGGTCCCTATTGAGTAGCGTATACTCACCCCTTCATGGGATATGCCCGCACTACGTTGTGTTGGATGCAGATGACAGATAGCGTAGACCGAAGTAGGATCTCGTGGAGCTGGACGGTACCTAGAGGTGGATCACCGGACTGGACGTACACGAAGCGGACAGATGGAGCTGAGGAGCAGAGGAGACCATCTGTACCCACCCTTCAGGTGGGAATTCCAGAGGACAACTTGGTGTTACTGCTTTACTTTTCTACCATTGTACTCTCTTTTCAGTTGTACTTTACTTTCAGTTGGGTTTGTATTCTAGCCCATTTACATTCCATCACTTACTTTTGTACGCAGGTTACTTAGTGTTTACTCAGCTTGTGTATTCTGTGGTGTTTGTTTACTTTATAAAGATAATGTCTTCCCCTATTGTCGGGATTTACGCCTTTGGTGCTAGTCGCCAGCCCCTGGCCTATGAAAGGCGGGCTTGGGGTAGTCACGACACAGGACCCGAGGACGGGTAATGACATGAAGGTTGTTCAGTTGCTCCTTGTCACTTTAATTATTTATGTTTTTCTAATTCTAAGTACCTCATATTTTTTAGTTTTATAATTGATTAATTATAAATTTTAAGAATATTATTGAATTATTTAATTTTCATTTTTGTTTATTATGGTTTACATAATTTATTTATGTTTAGATAATTAAAAATTATTTCCTTTTAAAATTTTCCATTTTATTCCATCAAACATGAGTTTAGAATCCTTTATCAAAGCTTACACTACTTTTATAAGAAAATAATATTGTTAAATTTTGTTTAATTTTTTCATTATCTGTTTGTTGGTTAATTTATATTCAATCATTTCTCATTTATTTATTCATTATTGATTATTTTATATAAATTATATATAATGTATGTTTTTCAAAAATTATAGACTTAAAAATGTATAAATTTTCAAATTTTAGTGAGTATAAATTCATATGAGAATTTCACATGGTCATATGTGATATGTTTTTAAATTTATAGAAATAATTTTTAAAGTATGAAACACTATGATTTGAATAGTCATGCATGTGAGTTTCAAAATTCATATATGTGGTTTATAATATCATAAAAAATATAAATTTTTATACATTCTAAAAGTCTTATTATATTTAAAGTCATATGGGAATATCAAATCCTTATGTGATATAAAGATTCCCATGTTGTTGTTTGAACTTTATAACATATTTTCTAAAGATTTTGGTTGATTTTCTAAACCATATGAGACATTTTATGAACCTTATTGTTGTTTATACAATCCTTATGGATGAATTTTATATTCCTTATGAGAGATTTTATGGAATGTAAGGCGAATAAACTTATAAGCATATTGAACCTTGTGGTTATTAACCTTATGAGGACAAAAACTTTTTCTATTTGAACGTTATTTGTTTTTAAATTAGTTATTTTTTATTTATGAATACTTATTTGAATATATGTTAAAATTCAAATTTAGTAGGATGTTTCAAGGTGATTAAATTCATATGATTTAGGGGAATATCTATATTAGTAATGGAATATTTAATAGAGTATTTATTGTCTTAGTTAATCACTTATTCATTCATTTTTATATTTGCTATTTATATATATTTTAGAGTACCAAGGAAAAATTAAAGTATAATCCACATGAATATGGGTCATTGGAATATAATATTGAGGATCATGGACTTTGATGAAGAAAAATAGTCATTTATGATTATTGTACTTAAATAATGAAAAAAACATATTCAAGATATATAGTGAAACGTGATGTGAATCTTTTTTTTTCAGTATGTGGTACATTTTCAACAGGGATTCTTGGATATTATTCATTGAACTTTGGGAAGTGGCATAATTAGATTTCCTGAAGACCATTTTTGAATGTCCCTGATGGGTTAGGAAGAACATTCCCACACTAAAGGGTACTAAACCATTGTTCCAACCTGATCAAAATGTGGCGATAAATTTTTTCCTGATCTTGTCAAAAATAAATTTGTAGGGGATGTTAATTGAAAAAATAATGGGTTTTGTATGCTCCTGTAAAAGGATATTTTTTGTTTGGGGTTTCTACATTAGAAAAAGTAATAGGTTAGTTATGATCCTATTAAAATACTGGATTAAGGATAATATCGTTGTAAAAGTATTGGTTTGGATGGAAACTAAAAAATGACTTTTTCGATAGTGGATATCCATACTCCTGGGTTGGAGGGCGAAGAGTAGATGTTGGATGGTTTGGATATGAACTACTAAAAAATCAATATGTTCATATTAAATTTATTTAATCTTTATGTCATCTCACTTACAATATTTTTTTTAAAATGATTATTTTATAATTATATTAATCTAGTAAATTCCAAAAATATTTCTTATGAAACTCTTTTTATTAAGGATAAAATTCTCCCCCACCTCCTGTTTTGTCATCACCAGGGTGGGAATTAAAAATTTAAATAAGAAAGAGGATCTTTGTTAGGATAATTTGTTATTAATTGATTTATATGATTATATATACTTTTCATTAACTTGTATCATAGTGCTTAATACGACTAAGATAAAGATCTATTTTTAGTCACGATAATTCATGAAGCTATACTTTTGAATCCATTGAGACAAGCTCATTTTAGTGGTTGTGATTATGGATATTGGGGGGATAGAATGGAGATATTTTTATGAAATAAAGGTATTGAGGATTTGAACATAATAGATAGACCTTAAAAGTTACCAAAATTTGATATTGAAACTTTGATTGTTGATCATGTTAATAAATATTTTTTTGAATTATAAATTTATGATATTTATTTATTATTATTTTTAATGAAATGTTTTCAGTCATATTTAAAATTTTAAAATGACTCACAACATTTAGAGAAAATTAAATCCGCTCATTAAGGAACTGGAAAATTTTATAGAACCAAGTTAGGTGTTTTCTTGGATACATTTCAAGTATACAAGATATTTGGCCATGAAATTGTGAGTGAGACACATGACATGTTTACAAATATTATGAACAAAATGCATGCTCCAGATGAAACCATGAAGAAATAAATGTTGATAAAAAATAGTACTTTGTGATTTACCAATGAATTGGAATCCTAAGAAGTTGAAAATTAAAAAAGAAAGGATTTTACTGAATATACCAAGGTTGAGTTGATGGGTTCAATACTTCAATATGAGATTGAATTGAATAATATTGACAATGATTCTCTTGATACGAATAACGCAATTTATTTTAAATCTAAAAATTTGTTATAAAATTCTTGTAGTGAATGTTCATGTTTTTCTTCTTCCGAGAAAGATGGTGATTTTACTCAATTAAGAATGTGATTAATAGAATATAAGAAAATTAAAAATTACAAGTATAAATATAATAACAAGAATATTTTTAAAGGAAATGTAATTTAAATTCTATGATGTGTTTTGAATAGAAGAATAAGTTTCACACTAAATATGAATATCCAAAGTTAAAAAATGAAAGTAATAGAAGAAGTAAAATATAAAATTAATGTTTTAGCTGTTGGTTGGAGTTTTATAGAAGATTAAAACACAAGTAAAGAATCTATAAGTGAGAAGAAAACATGAAATCTTTATTTTATTTTTAATATAGCGATATTTCCTTCTATCCTTCCTAATAATATTTTATAGGTGATTTGTGATAATCTGCTATGAAATCAGAAATTAAATTTTTAATGTATATTATATATATATTAAAAGTGAATATAATTTAGTTTCTGAGTCCCCTTCAAATTCTATAAATCACAAAATTACTATTTAAGATTTAAATGAATTATGTGATAAGAAACATGGGGAAATTAATTTTTTTTATCAATTTAAAAAAATTGATTTGGGATCACAAGAAAGTTACTAAATAAAAAAGGAATATATCTTTAGAGGTCAAAATGTTAAATATTGTTTTATATATAAAATCCAAGACTAAATAGGAAAATGAAAAACTAAAGGATATTCTTTCTAAAAACAATGAGTAGTAATAAAAAAGGTTAATTTTTTTTCCTTTTCTAAGCATAAAGAGTAAAGAAAAAGGATTGAAAATTATACTTACGCCATAAAAGAAAAAATTTGTGATGATCATGAATTTTTTCAAAAGAAAAATGTGATTTTTAAATATAATATTAATTTTTTTCAAGGAAATTAAATATAAATTTTATATTGGAATTCAGACATTGGATGAGTTTATGAAGATAATAAAAATTTGAATCATGAAGACAAAAAGAAATTCCCCTAATTATGATAGAATATTACCTCAGATTTGAAAAAAAAATATTTATAAAATGTATATTTTAAATTATAAATTTTATTACATGTTTTAGATGTAGTTTAGTGGGCCTTATTTTAGTGAATTCTATTTAATTTTTATTCAATCACTTAGTAATGAAAAATTCTTTATTTCTTAATTCTCTTTTAGAGTTAGAAAAAATAACCCATGTGTATAATGGTTTCCTAATGGTACTTTTCAAAACCTGGTTGATCACAATCTAGAATACGTGTCCTAGTAAGTATATTTTCATATAACCAACATGAATATCCTTCAATTTTTATCATTATGTAAATTTTCATGAACTAAAATCTTCTAATTTTCATCATGGCCAGTGAGAATTCAAAATCTATTTTAAATATGGTTTACCATAATATTCACTTACTATTGATTACTTTTTCATTGAACCTATTTTATAAAATATTTGAATATTATTTAAAAAAATTTATGCATCCTTGAATCTTTTAAAGTTTTTATAGGGGGGTTATCACTATTTTGTATTGTAGATTTTTGAAATTTTATAGAAACTACATTGGCATCGAAAATTCTTTTCTTGAAAGAGGAGAATTATTTAAGGTGGATATGCATAGTTTTATTTTAAAAATTTAATATTTTCAGTTGTTGTATATTTTAAGTATAGATAAAACTTTTGGGGGTGCTATTGTCTTTAAATCTATTTTTATTTCAAATCCATGTATTCAGGCTTAAATATGCTTTAATATATGATAATATTTATTAAAAAAATTATTAAAATATAGTGGAATCTATTTGACAATGAATTATATGTTTCCCTTATTATCTTAAATCACGAAATTCTTTTTTGGCTTTATTATTTAATATATTGGATGTAATTCTTTAAAATGGGTTGATACTTGTTTTTAAAGGGATAGTTTTTCCAATTATGCTTGGCATGTTATAGAAAATTTGAAAATTTTAATTTTTCTCTAAGATGGATCTTAGTTTATGTTTATCTTATGGGGAGATTAATTTTAGTTCGTTTCATGGATTAATGGAAATATATATATGATATTCATTGTTTGATATCCCAATTATTAAATTTTAGGAGAGATTCTTAATTATTTTAAAAAATATGTCTACCCATTGGGGGATATATATCTTTGAAAAAATTATCATTTTTAGAAATATTATTTTTTCTTCAAAAAAGTGAGAATTTTTTGACTTGTTTAGTACTTTTTGATAATTTTAAAAAGGATTTTTTTTTTGAAATTATAGTTTCTTTTGTAATTTTTAAAATTGGGGTGATTATTGAGTGTCTCCTTTATAATTCATTTAATTATGTCTTGATAATTATAATTACATTATATTTATTAATTTTATAATTTAATAATTATAATTTCTCATATACTTATTTACTTATTGATTAATCATCATTTTCTTGTGGTTTGCTTAATTTATTTGTTTTTTGATAATTAAAAATTCTTTTATAAATTTTCAATTTTATTCCGTCTAACATGAGTTTAGAATCCCTAGTTGGAGCTTGTACTACTTATAGAAGAAAATAATGATGTAAAATTTGTTATGTTTTTTCATTATATATTCATTGATTAATAGTAATTTTATTTTTTCTAATTTATTTAATATTTATTCTTTATTTTCTATTAATTCAGTAAAAAAATGTTCTTTCAATGAAATCCTGGAATTAATGTCTTATAAAATGTGAAAATTTTCTACGTATAAATTTATAAATTGATTTTACAATGTCATACGTATAGTTTTTTTAAAGTCATATGAAACATTTTTAATGACCGATATACAGTGGTTTACAAAGTCATTTTCAAAAACTTGAAAAGTCATAATCATAAGATCTAAAGTCATTTTAAAAATAAATTCCTATGTATTCTAAAAGTTTTATGATAATCAAAGTCATATGATAATTTTTAAGTATTGTATGTTATAAAGACCTGAGTGTTGTTGTAAAAACATTAGGAAGAATTTTTTGATCCCTGTGGTTGATTATCTAAACTCTATGAAACATTGTCTGAAACAAAAGGTTGTTTTATTAAACCTTTTAAAGACTTGTATGCACCTTATTAAATATTATCTGAACTATACAAGGAATAAACTTATGAGAATATTGAACCTTACTGTCATAAACCTTATGAAACAAACCATATGGGGACCAAACCTTACATGATTTCTATACTATTCATTTTTAAAATCATTATTTGTAATTTATGACTAGATGATTGAATATTTGTTTTAATTTTAATTTAGTTAGATACTTTATGGTGGTAAATTATGAATGATTTATGGGAAATACTTACCTGATTAAGGGAATATTTAGGGTAATATTTATTATTATATATAATTTTGGATTCATTTATTATTCTAGCGTATCACTGTACTAATTTTTTTATAGTTCCAAACGAATAATTATGGTAGTTTATTTAAATATTTGTTTTTGGAATTTACGACTGAGAATCAAGGAATTTGATGAAGATAAATAGTCACTTCTTCTAGCTCTATTTAGTGGTTGAAGCAAACACATGAATGATATATAGTGGACCATTATGTGATTCTAATTTTTAATGTGCTATATATTTTCAACATGGTTTTCTAGAATTTGGTTATATATCGATTTTTTTAAAACATAATCTACATCACCTAAAATTACCCTTTTGAATATGCTCGAAGGACCATGAAGAACATCCCTACACCAAAAATTATATTTGCAACTGCCATTCTGTTTTATTTTATTTTATTTTTGTCTAGATATTTGTCCACACTATATCATAAAAAATTTATGTATTACCACCATTATAAGGTACATACATGTTCTAACCATCTGAAAAAAAGGATGTGATATATTTTGTGCTTGATCCTATAAAAAATCATTGTGTTGAGGATGATCCTTGTACAAATCATGGGTTCTTTCAGCTCTAACAAAAGGTTGTGTTAGGTTTGGGGATGCTCTATTAGTAAAATGTCTTAGGTTGGTTCAAATCCTTTAAAAATATTAGTATTGGGATACTCCCTTTTTAAAATTCTAGGTTTGAATTGAACCTCTAAAAGGACTTATTTCTATATTGCATATCCATACTCCTTGGTTGGAGTGTGAGGAGTAGATGTAGGGTCATTTGGATCCAAAAAATTATAAAATAATTGTGTTTATATATATTTTATTTATAATTTATTTATTCGCACCTCATATGCTTTTATTTTGAAAGGATGATTCGTTAAATAACTCCATTTAATTTCATAATTAATTCTTCAATAACTATATTTTTATGGATAAAAATCCCCCCCACTTATCTTGTCATCACCTTTGTTGGACCTAACACAATGTAGCTGAATACATGCCCAAATAATATCACTTAAGAAACTAAATGGATGTAAATATAAAAATTAAGAATCATATCACTAAACACTATAAACCAAATATATAAACCAATTCCAAGAAAAAATTAAATAAAAAAATCCATTTCAAGTCAATATTATTAAAATCCCTAACTTTCCCTTAATGAAGAACACAACATGAAATCCACCAGTTTCATTTGCATCAAAACCACTCACACCAAAACTCCTCTTTGTATAAAATAAACTTTAAAACATAACCAAATTATAAAAAATCCATAAAATAATATACTGAAACTGAAATATCCCTTCTCAAATGACTATATATGTAATATTTTGAGTGAGAAGCCACCTACCTCACATCCAATGATATCCAAAATTCATGTCACGGAAATAAATATCTGATCTCTCCTTAGGATAATTAAATTACTTGAAAATAATTCATAAATTAATCCCAACATTAACAACCAATATAACCCAAATACCAACCTATTTAGGGTTTACACTTATAGAAATCAATAAAAATAGGCGAGGGGTGGGTGACCCCACAATGGTGGCGTCCTAACCTTGAGGTTCCAGGTTTGAGTCCTCATAAGGGAGCAAACACTATATGCCATTATAACCTCTTGCGGGCCCCAATACCCCATGTGGAACTGACCCAATATCCCAGGTGTCATTACACTTGGTCCTAGGGATGGGGAAGTACATAAAGGATCTTTGTGGTGGGTGATGGTCCACCCATACCATGTAACCCATTGGGCCTGAAAACCCAGAGTACATTTTTTTCTTCGGCAGTGAAGTGGTGGTGAAAGAGAGTGGTACAACAACACTGTTCCTTGGGAGGTACAAGGTTCGAATCCTGAGAGTCCACTTTCAGGGAGAACCTCTCTCCCGGGATCCACTCACCTTGTTGGGTCACCTAGTTTCTGACTGGGTGCGAAAAACAAGGCATAACCTACCCATTTTGAAAAATTGCATGATGAACCATCTCCGCCTAGGTTGTCACCCTCAAGGATGCTCTGTCATCTCAACTGGAAATGGATTCTTCTTGGCTGGGAATCTCTTTGGAGTGAACTCTTAATGGGGAGGGTGGTTTCCTTGTGTGGGGAGTTTGAAAAGGCCTCCCATGGGAATTCCCTTTTTGAAAAGAGGAGAAGATAGAATATATAGATATTTATCTTAGATTTTCACACTAAATCTAAGATACCTTCCAATCATTGTACACTCAATCCCCTAACAAGAAAATCCCCACAAATTTAACAGGTTTCTCCATAATTTGGTGAATCCCCCATGTCAAATCCCTATACCTAGATAGAGATGAAAAAAAGGAAGAATGAGGAGCAACATACCTTTAATCTGGTACCCAAAAATTTAAAGGTTCAAGGGAGAATTGATCTAGAAGTTTAAGTATTTTAAAAATTTCACAAAATTATTTAATAAAGAGTAAATCCCACACATGATTCATTTTTAGGGAGAAATTATAGATTCTATGATTTAGAATAGAATTTTTAGGCACTTTTTAAAAGTTTCATAAACCGACTGCATGGTCCCGACACCCTTGCAGGATGCCCATACAGAACCTATACCCCACTATTAATATTGAACAATATGATTAAATGGTTCTAGAGAGCGTTCATGTTACATGTGAAACTCTACCTTATTTCCTTATTACCCCCCACAAATTATCTTACTTCCTCAAAATGATCCCTAACCTTCCCAAAAAACTTCCAATATAGTCTAAAACACCTCAAAATACTTCAAAAGAACTTCAAACGACCCACTATTTACTGAGAAACTACATCATAAATTCCCTCACTATCATAAATAATTAGGATGTACAAATAAAACCCACTATACTATTTATAACCACCATCCCCTTACTGAAAATAAATATTAGAACACCCTAATCCACACCATTTAATGTTGTTCACCCCACATATTCAATTAAAACCTTGATAACCCTTAATTATACTCCCAAACATAGGATATGACACCACATATTACTTAACATAATATATAATCCACACTTTAGTCTTAAGAAAATGATTATCTATAAGCTAAATATCATCATCCCAAGCCACACAAATTCTCCAACCATGACAGATCATATAAATAATATCTTATGACCATATTCTCAAGGAATCCAGACTCATTGTTCTAAAGTGAAACCCAATTAGATTATTGAATACACCTTACTAGAAGATATTCTTTAATATATCCTTAAACCACTCACACTTCATATGAATTTAAGATCAAAATTTTATAAAAACCTATTTTACATAGAATTAATAGAAAATATAGAATAAAGTAAACGACAAACAATTAAAGAACAATTAATAAATTAATAATAATGAGAAAATAAACAAATTTAATATCATTATAATCTTTTTCAAATATATAAATCTTCAATCAAGGATTCCAAACTATTGTTATAGGGAATGAGTAATTTGTAATTAACAAAACTTAAATAAATAAAGTATACCACATTACAAAATGATGACTAAGAAATATTAAATATTGTTTTGATAAATTATAATTATTCCATTATAAAACTAAAAAATATAAGGAAATTTTATATATTGATACATAAATAAATTAAGGGATAATAAGACACTCAATATAAAATTACTTTTATTTGGTGTGTGTTCATTTATTTTTATGGTTGATGTTATTTGGGGTTGTGAATTAGGTTGTATGGTGGATGTTATTAAGACCATTCATTGGATACCATGGTGGATAATTTTTTGGTAGATTGTGCATTGAGTTGCATGGGAGTGTCGTTTGTTATTGATGTTAGGAATTTGGTTTTGAGTGAGGGACTAGAAATGAGTTTGATTAGCTGCCACATAGGTGTGAGGACCATGAACTATTGGTAAGGTGATGTGGTGGTAAACTCCCACTTGGGCATGGGAAACTTTTTAAAAGATACAATGTGAGGTTTAGGGGTAGTTAGTCCACTCATGAGTTGTTGGTACCCATAATTTTTTATTACTCATGGTATAAGGATTACCTTATGTTCTGGTTGTATACATGGGTGCATGAGTTATTTTATTCATATTATTTCATTATTATTATTATCCTTGATTTATTCAAATAATACTTATTTTAAAGGTGTAGATTTTCATTCTAGTTGATATATGTTCATGGTTTTTTGAATGATTACTGAAATCTAAAGAGATTTAAAATGGTTTTATAAAATTAAGAACATTTTTTATAAAATAAATTTATAGATTGTTTCATTTCCACATGGATAGAGTGAACGGGGAGCTCTAGGGAAACCCTACCATGTCTTCAACTCAACCCCTGCAAGGGAATAATTTTAATGACCTAGTTTTTCATGAAGGTATGAATCCTTGTTTTCTAGTTTAATTTCTTGTTTTATCTTGGTAATATTTCCATAAGGACTAAGGGAGGTCTCAAGAGAATATGGGGCTAGTTTGGATTCTGAAGCCTTGAAAATTAGAGAGGTAGATTTTGTTGCATGGTTAGTGCATGGTTAGGGATAACCATGTGACTCAAACCATGCAGGGAACTCAATAGAAAAAATAAGGACACATTATTTTCCCAAAATGTGAGAGCCAGCCTGCACACCCATTTAAATACTATATAATTTTTAATATAGGATTTTTTCTAGGATTGTGTATGGTTAGACAAACCATGCACCTTGCATATGCTAGGGGGGTTCTTGGACAATGCTGGGTGTACTATTGGTTCATTGTTTTTCCAACTGTGTGGCTAAAATATGTGACCCCTTAAATGAGGGGGTAATTTACAGGTTTTCCCATAAAATGTTTTAACCCTTCCACCACCCTTCCTTTTCCTCCTGTAGAAAAAACACCCCCATTTATCAAATTTGGAGCTCCCTCTACTCCCATATGTAGTCTTGTTGTTATCTCACACATCCGATCTCCGTTTTTATCACCATCAGTAACATTGGATTTGCAACAATATGTTCCTTAATCATATTACTTCCATTCTTAATTTGTGTTTCCATATATTATAAAATTTTGTTGTGATATCATATGCCCTATTTTCAGTGCATTGGTTTTTTCTTATGATTTTTCTCTCTATATCTTTATTCAAAGGCTGATTTTGGATGAGGATATTTATATTGGTCTTAGGTAGGTGGTATAGAAATTTTCCTAAAATGTTTAGCTAATTTACCAAATTTTTCCATTGTTCCACTCACCGAACATTTCTACACATTGACTTAAAATGTATGTAATAATTCTAATTAATTTTATCATGTTATAACATGCCCTTAGAGCATTGTCAAATTATTAGAGGATGCATACCTCATTTATAACCACCCCATTGGGTTTTCTAAATTAAATTAACTATTTAATATAAATTTTTAATTAACTAATCACCTTCAATGTGTGTTGGTTTTTACTTTATTGTGATGTTCCTTGGTTATTAAATTAAATGGATTAATTTAATCGAATGGAGGTGGGTGAAAAGGCCACAACACATGTTGTATAATTATTAATATAAATTATATGAATTTTTACACCCATAGTTATATGGGGTTAAATGACTAAAAATGTTATAGAGGTAATCCTTTATGTTTATTATTATTAGACCATGGATAATGGTTGGTTAACAATGCTTAATGGACTTACTGTTTAACGCCCCGACCCTAGTTACCCAGAGTCGGTGCATTATTACATAACATTGGCATGATCACAAGAAAGATCAAATCTCGAAAGACCGATTGGTTTAGTAGCCATGGAAACACTATATATATTCATAAGTTTTACATTACATCATAAAATGAAAAACTACTACAACAACATAATGTCTCCACAGTCCACACTATTATCCCCTCATAATATCCCTGCAGGTCATTCATAACTAACTTCTTCAAATCCTAGGAAAAATAAAACATAGAAAAGGGGTGAGCTCAAATTCCCAGTAAGGATAACAATATAGCGGAACATTCAAAATAAGCATAAACATTTAAGGCAATGCATTACTAAAACAAAAGCCTTTTAAACTTGAACATCAACATAGTATGGAAAAAGTAAAATGAAATAATTCCATTTACTTGTTCACAAGGATATTCTACTAATCGAATAATCACATGCAATATCAATAACCACTTTCATAAAGTTGGAATGCATAATGCCAGACTATCATAACCACATAGCCAAGGCCTCGTGGCAAGACTACAAATAAGATTTTTCCAAGTCCTTGTGCCAAGACACTAGTTTTTCTCATGAGACCTATCTATGCATCGAGGAGCTATAGCGGGCTCCAC
This sequence comes from Viscum album, assembly GCA_963277665.1. NCBI lineage: Eukaryota > Viridiplantae > Streptophyta > Magnoliopsida > Santalales > Viscaceae > Viscum > Viscum album. The sequence continues at coordinate 1,124,460,990 of OY728120.1, forward strand.
CCGTCACATATTAAGTCCAATGCATTCCCATATGAAAAGGTTTAAACATAACATAAACATTCGTATTAAAACTATCATACGAAATGTCAATAATTTCACCATAAACTATGAATGGTATAAAAATAGCACATCCACAGTGAAACATATCACAAAACCTTTAATAGAAGTTTTTTATCATATTAAATCAACTTCAAATAAGCGTAAAATCCATCAAAGGATGTTGACATAGATGAAATCAAAACACTTTTTAGAGAAATATCTCTTTCTATTTTTGAAATCATTTAAGAGCCACATAAAATAAAACATTTTCTTGAAAATATTCTTATAAGCTTGTAAGGAAAGCTTTGAATATTTTATAACGGCGGAAAATAACCGCACCCGCCGTATAAGTTAAAAAAACATTCTTACCTTAATTCTGTCGAAAAGGTTAAAAAGGACCTTGTTTTGAAAATGGCGGAAAGATTCCTCTTATAAAAATTCAAAAAAGGGTATAAAAGACTTTAAACCATATTCTAGTAAATAGTAAAAATGTTTTGGAATACATTTTGAAGAAACATGTATGTGGATGATAAAGAGATCCCAGTAGATTATTACGTATAAACAACCTCGGATAATGAAGAGATTGTGAAATAACCCTTACCTCGTACTTTTACTTGGTTGGGGTAGGCTAACCTCCTGTATAATGCTGAAATAATTGTTATTAAATTATACAAGAATCATATACATTCATATTATATCATGTATGATCTTTTAACATTTCTTTATTAATAATATCTTAGTATTATCGTCGTTTCGTGTGTTAACTTACTCGTTTTCTTTTATATGTTTTGTTACATAAGCCATGTTTGTAATGGATATGTTATATATTATTCATATCCAGAATGATATCAAGTCCTTAAACATCATTTTTTAAATCATCAAATGATAATTATACTTGAATGGATACGATGGAGAATGAATCTCATCACGTTCGTGGAGACGGTAGTCCGTACGTACACACGAGCGACAATATCATTCTTTTGATATTAAAATAATATATAAATGGATGGTATATCATATATACATAATCATTAACATGTTATATTTATTATTTACATGAGTTACACATCATTATTATACCCATCAAAATAATAATATATTGAATAACAATTAGACCACGACGTGGAGACGGTTAGCCTTACGTACGCACGTATGGTGACATGTTATTCAAAGGGTGGATAGAATACTGAATATGGTTGTACCATATTTATAATAACATCACATTATATATATGATACTGGAGTTATTATTTTAGAATGGTAACAACAAAGGAAGAAGAAGTGGAAGAAGAAATGAACTTGGAAAAGGGTGGTGAAATCATTACCTCTTCTTCGGGTTCTTCCTTTTGATTTGATCAAAAGGGCTCCTTAGGTTGGCTTCCTGATCAAACTAAGGCCTCTAGGTTGTAGTGAGGGAAGTTGGGAGAGTATTTGAGCAGAGTTTGGCCGAACCAAAAGGCTTTTAAGGTATGAAGAAATGATAAGGAGGTGTTCCCTTTTATAAGAGGGGTGAGGGGCACCTTTGGAAAAGCTAGATATTAGTTTATAACAAAAAAGTGTCCCTATCACCTACAAGTGGCACCATGGGGTCCCAAAATCGACCCAAAGATGCCTATGGTCGAACATGTATCAACCAATAAGGCTAGGACACGTTTTAGGGTAATTTAGTATTATTATAATATGATTTTTTAACCCTTATTTACCAGATTTACCCTTAACCATGGTAAATAAAATATTTACCACAGTAATTATTCAAAATGTCTAAAAATAAAAGTTACCTATTTACACAATTTTCACATCCTGATTAAAAATATGGAATCCATTTTTCTAAATTCAAAACACAGAAGTGGCAGAAATGAATTTAAAATTAATTCCCGCTGTCAAAACAAAAACGTGTTTTTAAAAGATAATAACTATCAAAAGATTGACACTTGTTTATGTTCGGTTTAATTTTAAAATTATGTCCAATGACCAACATTATATTAAATGGTAAAAATATATTCTAAATATACTTTAAAACCACTCAAATTCATAATTTATCACTATTAATTATTTTGATTAAAAAAGTTGTTTTTACTTAAAATTTAGTAATTTTCACTATTCATCAAAATATTAAAGTTATCCGAAAAGTACCAAAATTTAATCTTAGGATAAATTAGATATTCCGAATCCAAAAATGAAGTCCATTTTGAAATATAAAATATATATAATTTCAAAAAGTAGGTATTACTATTCATAACGGCTAGTTTGATTGGTTACGGTGTGTTAGAACTCGGTGTTGCGTACAACACACGCTATCACATTATTCAAAGAGAAGCGTACCGTAGAAGCTTGGGGTGTTACATTCTACCCTCATTCAAATAATTTAGTCCTCGAAATTTCTATAATACTTATCACATGAAAAGACTCGGGTGGTTCTTCATCATAAGTTCCTCTGGTTCCCACGTTGCCTCTTCCATCTTATGGTTTCTCCACAAAACTTTTACCAGACGCGTCGTTCGGTTTCTCAGTACTTGTTCTCTCGTATCAAGAATCTTGACTGGCTCTTCGCAATAAGACAGATTGGGTTCCAGTTCTAATTCCTCATAGGTGAGTACATGCGTTGGGTCAGGCATGTATTTCCTCAACAGAGATACGTGGAACACATCGTGAACTTTGGAGAGACTTGGCGGCATTGCCAATCGGTAAGCCACAACCCCTATTCGTTCTAGAATTTCAAAAGGTCCGATGTACCTGGGACTCAATTTACCTTTCTTACCAAAACATATGACTCCCTTCCATAGTGATACCTTCAGGAAAACATGATCACCGACTTGAAATTCCAAATCCTTCCTTCGATTATCGGCATAGCTCTTCTGCCTACTTTGAGCTGTTTTGATGTGATTTTGGATTACTTTCACCTTTTCCACCATTTCCTCCGCCAGTTCTGGGCCTACAAGTTTTCTTTCACCAACGTCATCCCAACAGGTTGGTGTATGACATCTCTTTCCGTATAACGCTTCATATGGTGCCATCTGAATACTCGAATGGAAGCTATTGTTATAGGAAAATTATACCAGTGGTAAATATTGATCCCACATACCCTGAAAGTCAAGTGAGCAAGATCTAAACATGTCTTCTAAGGTCTGAATAGTCCGTTATGACTGTCCGTCTGTCTGTGGGTGGTAAGCAGTGCTCAAATGAAGTTCAGTATCCAGGGATTTCTGAAGACTTCTCCAAAATCTTGAAGTAAAACGGGGATCACGATCAGAAACAATCGATAGGGGTACTCCATGAAGTCTCACAACTTCATTAATATATAGTCTTGATAGACGTTCCAGGGGTAGATCTTCCCTTATAGCAAGAAAATGTGATGACTTGGTAAGACGATCAACAATAACCCATATTGCATCGTTCCTTCTAGGAGTCTTTGGTAGCCCCATGACAAAGTCCATCATAATATTGTCCCATTTCCACTCCGGTATGGGAAGAGGTTGCATGACTCCTCCAGGCTGTTGCCTTCCAGCTTTCACTTGTTGACAAACCATACATCTTGACACAAAATCAGCAATCTCCCTCTTCATGTTGTCCCACCAAAAATGTTCCTTCAAATCTCTATACATTTTGGTGCTCCCAGGGTGTATAGAGAAATTGGAACTATGAGCATCATCCAATAATTCCCTTTTTAGATCAGGTATATCGGGAACACAAAGTCTTTTCCAGAATCTCAAAATTCCATCTTCATACACAAAGTCTCTCAATCTCCCATCATTCACAGCTTTAATCTTATTTTGAAATTCTTCATCATCGGTCTGAGAAATCTTAATCCTTTCTAGTAAAGATGGTTTGGCAACCATTTGAAAAATCATTGATGTTTCACCTTCCCTGGTTATTCCCATGTCCATCTTCACTAGATCCATGAAAATTGGATCCCTTTCAATTCTCATATTGTTCAAAACTCCATGGTCTTTTCTACTCAAAGCATCTTCCACCTTGTTTGCTTTCCCCGGGTGGTAGTGTATCGTGCAATCATAATACTTGAGTAATTCAAGCCATCTCCTTTTCCTCATGTTGAGTTCTTTTTGTGAGAAAATATAATTTAAACTCTTGTGATCAGTATAAATCTCACATTTTTCACCATAGAGGTAGTGCCTCCATATCTTCAAAGCAAATATCACAGCTGCTAACTCGAGATCATGAGTAGGATAGTTTTGTTCATGAATTTTCAACTGTCGTGATGCATAGGCAATAACTCTATCATTCTACATAAGGACACAACCAAGTCCTTTCTTTGATGCATCACTATAAATAACGAACCCATCATTCCCCGATGGTAGAGTCAATATAGGAGCATTGACTAATCTTCTCTTCAGTTCTTCGAAACATTCTTCACACTCTTTTTTCCAAACAAATTTAGCCCCTTTACGTGTGAGATTCGTTAATGGGTTAGCCAATCGGGCAAAATTATGGACGAAATGTCGATAATAACCTGCCAAACCAATAAAACTACGTACCTCAGTTATACTCGTAGGTGATGGCCATTCTTGGATTGCCTTGGTCTTAGAAGGATCAACAAAGATTCCATCTTTAGAGACAATATGGCCAAGAAAAGAAATCTCCTGAAGCCAGAATTCACACTTGCTAAACTTCCCATATAATTCATGCCTCCTCAGAGTCTTCAAGATAATTCACAAGTGATTTTCATGATCTTCGTAGGTTTTGGAGTATACCAAGATATCATCAATAAATACCACCACAAATTCATCGAGATACTCCTTGAAAACTCTATTCATCATATCCATGAATACAGAGGGTTCATTAGTCAATCCAAACGGCATTATGGTAAACTCGTAATGCTCATACCTGGTTCGAAATGCTGTCATCAGAATGTCTTCCTTCTTCACACACAACTGATGGTATCCAGATCGAAGGTCAATCTTTGAAAAGTATTGAGCTCCATGAAGTTGGTCAAATAAATCATCAATGCGTGGAAGGGGATACTTGTTCTTTATTGTTATAGCATTGATCTCCCTTTAGTCGATACATAACCTCATAGATCCATCTTTCTTTTTAACAAAAAGAACAGGGGCTCCCCATGGAGAAACACTAGGGCGAATAAATCCCTTATTACTCAATTCCTCTAGTTGTTTCTTTAGTTCAACTAATTCTACACTGTCCATTCTATAAGGGGTCTTCGATATAGGCCTTGATCTAGGAATCAAATCAATGGAAAACTCAACTTCTCGTTCTGGAGGATGTCCAGGTAAATCTTCCGGAAATACATCTACAAATTCTTTCACAACAAGTACATCCTCTATTTGAACATTCCTTTCCTCACCGACAGTTATTTCATTCTCTTCCTCCCCAATAATTGAATTAATTTGAGCTACTGGGGGTGGATCTAAATAAGAATTAGGTGGTGACGATTCTGCTCTAAAGATAAGGTATTCCTTATCATTATCATCAAGAATCGTTACCTCTTTCTTCTTACAATAAATCTTCGCATCATAGTCCGAAAGCCAGTCCATACCGAGGATTATATCAAACTCAATCATAGGTATGACGATGAGATCATCAGATAAAGAAAATTTATGTGCTCTAATGGGGACTGATTCACAAAACTTTGTTGCAATGATACTTCCCTTAGGAGTTTTAACTGACAAATCCCTTATTAAATCAAATTGGAAATATCTAATTTTCTTAGAAAACTGGGAAGATATGAAACAATGCGATGATCCAGAATCAAATAATTCATTTTCTAAACTTGAGGAAACCATTAAATTACCTGCCACCACATCTTTCAGAGCTTCTACCTGAGCAGTAGTGATTGCATAAGCCTGGCCTTGATCCCTTGGCCTTTTCTGAGGTAAGTTCTCCTGACGCTTAGGACATGCATTTGCATAATGCCCCATCTCTCTGCAATTGTAGCACTGAACGTTGGTAGCTTCCTTCTTCCCCTTGCAATCACGAGCTTGGTGGCCTTTTTCACCACACTTGTAACAGACTCCCATTCCCTTCAAGAAAGTACCAGGATGTTTCTTCCCGCATTTACCACAAGATGGATATTCAACCTTTCCCTTCTTCCCCTTATTTCCATTCCTAGATTGATCAGCAGGTCTCTTCTTCTCTTGCTTTGCTTTAAAGTCATAAGACTTAGAGAATTCCTTTTCGGTCTTGATAGCACATGAGACAATGTCTTCGTACGACGAAAAGGATTGTGAGACTAATGCTCGACGAAGAAATAGTTTTAACCCATCAAAGAAACGATAAATCTTACTTCTTGGGTTACGTATATAATCTCCAGCATACCTCATTAACCTTGTAAAGTTAGCCTCATACTTTTTGACATTCTCATCCTCCTTTTGTCTCAGACTCAGAAATTGCCTTTCCATATCTGCTCGATGGTCACGAGGAAAGTATTTTTCTAAAAACAGATCTTTGAACTCCCTCCATTCCATATTTGATACTTCATCATCTTCCTTCATGTTTTGAATCAATGACCACCATTGATCAGCATCTCCAGTGAGGCGGTAAACTGCCATGATAACTTTTTCCCTTTCACTGCTCCCCAAAGCCTGAAATATTTTCTCTAGGGAATTTATCCATTGCTCAGCTACTAAGGGATTTGTACTCCCATTGAATGTTGGTGGTTTTTGCCTCATGAATCGATCTAACATTGATCCTCCACGCTGTGGATCAGGGTTCTCCATACGGGTAAGGTTGTTATTCATAACCTGAGTAAGTTGTCCCAGTATGGTGATTAGCTGATCGGCACCAGTTGCATCACCATCCCCACAATAATTATCTTGAGCAGGAGGGAAATCCCTACATGGAGTGCGTGCATTGATACGGTTTCCATTTTTTCCACTAGGCGCCATTTCTAAACAATGGCATACACTAGATCAGTTTATGAATCAAAATACATAATCCCATACTTATAAAACACTTAACATAAATTGAACTATTTATGGATATAATCCATAATCATAAAAGTGTTTCCTTTGAGGAAGTATATACTCATAAACCCTTCATAATTATTTGTAAAGAAAATGAGAGTTATCCTAAGCATATCCCCCGGGAGTGTTGTAACCAAGAGTGCAGAAAGGCCCATTGTCGTGCACTAGTTCCCGTTCGAGTCTAGCTCAAAGCGGTGTTTTTGAGTTTTACCCCTAGGTACATCTGTGGTAGATCCGCCTCTACCTGCTCGTATCCAGACAGGGATGTATTGCTCGGAAAACTCACAAAATCTCTACAATACCAAAATTCTAGGAAGTTCTTCTATACTAATCCTCAAAGTTCATCTTAGGTCTACGTGATCTAGTCAGAGTTTATCTAAATCTAGCTTCCAAGGTTTGTACTAAACTTCCTCTGATACCAACTGTAACGCCCCGACCATAGTTACCCAGAGTCGGTGCATTATTACATAACATTGGTATGATCACAAGAAAGATCAAATCTCGAAAGACCGATTGGTTTAGTAGCCCTGGAAACACTAGATATATTCATAAGTTTTACATTACATCATAAAATGAAAAAATACTACAACAACATAATGTCTCCACAGTCCACACTATTATCCCCTCATAATATCCCTGCAGGTCATTCATAACTAACTTCTTCACATCCTGGGAAAAATAAAACATAGAAAAGGGGTGAGCTCAAATGCCCAGTAAGGATAACAATATAGCAGCACATTCAAAATAAGAATAAACATTTAAGGCAATGCATTACTAAAACAAAATCCTTTTAAACTTGAACTTCAACATAGTATGGAAAAAGTAAAATGAAATAATTCCATTTACTTGTTCACATGGATATTCTACTAATCGAATTATCACATGCAATATCAATAACCACTTTAATAAAGCTGGAATGCATAATGCCCGACTATCATAACCACATAGCCAAGGCCTCGTGCCAAGACTACAAATAAGATTTTTCCAAGGCCTTGTGCCAAGACACTAGTTTGTCTCATGAGACCTACCGATGCATCGAGGAGCTATAGCGGGCTCCACCCGTCACATATTAAGTCCAATGCTTTCCCATATGAAAAGGTTTAAACATAACATAAACATTCGTATTAAAACTAGCATACGAAATGTCAATAATTTCACCATAAACTATGAATGGTATAAAAATAGCACATCCATAGTCAAACATATCACAAAACCTTCAATACAATATAGAAGTTTTGTATCATAATAAATCAACTTCAAATAAGTGTAAAATCCATCAAAGGATGTTGACATAGATGAAATCAAAACACTTTTTAGAGAAATATCTCTTTCTATTTTTGAAATAATTTAAGAGCTATATAAAATAAAACATTTTCTTGAAAATATTCTTATAAGCTTGTAAGGAAAGCTTTGAATATTTTATAACGGTGAAAAATAACCGCACCCGCCGTATAAATTAAAAAAAACATTCTTACCTTAATTCTGTCGAAAAGGTTAAAAAGGACCTTATTTTGAAAACGATGGAAAGATTCCTATTATAAAAAGTCAAACAAGGGTATAAATGAATTTAACCCATATTCTAGTAAATAGTAAAAATGTTTTGGAATACATTTTTAAGAAACATGGATGTGGATGATAAAGAGATCCCAGTAGATTATTATGTATAAACAACCTCAGATAATGAAGAGATTGTGAAATGACCCTTAACTCGAACTTTTCCTTGGTTGGGGTAGTCTAACATCCTTTATAATGGTGAAATAATTGTTATTAAATTATACAATAATCATATACATTCATATGATATCATGTATGATCTTTTAACATTGCTTTGTTAATAATATCTTAGTATTATCGTCGTTTCGGGTGTTAACTTACTCGTTTTCTTTTATATGTTTTGTTACATAAGACATGTTTGTAATGGATAGGTTATATATTATTCATATCCATAATGATATCAAGTCATTAAACATCATTTTTTAAATCATCAAATGATAATTATACTTGAATGGGTACGATGGAGAATGAATCTCATCGCGTTCGTGGAGACTGTAGTCCGTACGTACGCACGAGCGACAATATCATTCTTTTGATATCAAAATAATATATAAATGGATGTTATATCATATATACAGAATCATTAACATGTTATATTTATTATTTACATGAGTTACACATCATTATTATACCCATCCAGATAATAATATATTGAATAACAATTACACCACGACGTGGAGACGGTAATCCGTACGTACGCACGTATGGTGACATGTTATTCAAAGGGTGGATAGAATACTGGATATGGTTGTACCATATTTATAATAACATCACAGTATATATATGATACTGGATTTATTATTTTAGAATGGTAAAAACAAAGGAAGAAGAAGTGGAAGAAGAAATGAACTTGGAAAAGGGTGGTGAAATCATTACCTCTTCTTCGGGTTCTTCCTTTTGATTTGATCAAAAGGGCTCCTTAGGTTGGCTTTCTGATCAAACTAAGCCCTCTAGGTTGTAGTGAGGGAAGTTGGGAGAGTATTTGAGCAGAGTTTGGATGAACCAAAAGGATTTTAAGGTGTGAAGAAATGAGAAGGAGGTGTGCCCTTTTATAAGAGGGGTGAGGGGCACCTTTGGAAAAGCTAGAGATATTAGTTTATAATAAATTCATATTCAGTTTCCAATGGCTCCAAAGTTGATTATTAAAATTTTAAGGTGGGGATGGGTCGAAAAAAACTCAACCAATATAATTTAGACAGTTTTTGGTACTTATATTAACCTTATGTTTAAGTATTAACTCTAAGTTAATTAGTTTCACTTTTACAATGTCTCTTTGTATTTTTATATAATATGGTTAATAAATATACTATATACATCCAAGAGACCCCCAAGTGGTCCATTAATGATGAAACTATCATGATATAAGTCTCTTGGCCGAACCTTAGATTTTTAGGAATTTAATATCAATTAATAATATAATATTTGTTTTAAGAACTCTTTTATGTCAATTTTGACACTATTCAATAGTTGATTTTTGTGAAACTAATAACAGATTGATTAATTTGAAAAAAGTTAATTAAATAAATCCTAATATATCATATTATCCTAGAAAATTAGTTTAATTCATTAAAAGTTTCATATTATATTTATTTGGTTATTTATAATATCAAATATTTTAACTTTTCACTATTATAGTAATTAATACATCATCATTGTGTCATAAATAAATTAAATTATTTAATGTCTAAAAATTATAAATAAAATATCATTATGTAGGAAATATGTTTATATTTCTAATTAAGATTTATAATCTAAAATCCAACATATATAACCTTATGTAATAATTGTTTTTCTAAAAGATATATGCTTCTGTCACTTTTGTATTCATTTTAACTTAATTACAAAAAAGTGTCCCTATCACCTACAAGTGGCACCATGGGGTCCCAAAATCGACCCAAAGATGCCTATGGTCGAACATGTATCAACCAATAAGGCTAGGACACGTTTTAGGGTAATTTAGTATTATTATAATATTATTTTTTAACCCTTATTTACCAGATTTACCCTTAACCATGGTAAATAAAATATTTACCACAGTAATTATTCAAAATGTCTAAAAATAAAAGTTAACTATTTACACAATTTGGAAATCCTGATTCCAAATATGGAATTAATTTTTCTAAATTCAAAACACAGAAGTGGCAGAAATTAATTTAAAATTAATTCCTGCTGTCAAAACAAAAAGCGTGTTTTTAAGAGATAATAACTATCAAAAGATTGACACTTGTTTATGTTCGGTTTAATTGTAAAATTATGTCCAATGACCAAAATTATATTAAATGGTAAAAATATATTCTAAATATACTTTAAAACCACTCAAATTAATAATTTATCACTATTAATTATTTTGATTAAAAAAGTTGTTTTTAATTAAAATTTAGTAATTTTCACTATTCATCAAAATTTTAAAGTTATCCGAAAAGTACTAAAATTTCATCTTAGGCTAAATTAGATATTCCTAATCCAAAAATGAAGTCCATTTTGAAATATAAAATATATATAATTTCAAAAAGTAGGTATTACTATTCATAACGGCTAGTTTGAATGGTTACGGTGTGTTAGAACTCGGTGTTGCGTACAACACACGCTATCACATTATTCAAAGAGAAGCGTACCGTAGAAGCTTGGGGTGTTACATACCAAGCATTGAATTTCATACCCCCTTACGTTTGGTGATGCTTTTTAAATATCACACTATCTACTCTTTTTGGATGGTGGGTTTGATTCTCCACATTCCCTTGTATCAAGTGTTGGGAATGAAAACTCACCCCACCATTTAGAGTGATATTCATGTTGTCTTGAATTCATCTAAGATTCAGGGCTTGTACCCTTTATTAGAGGTTACATCTTGTTAGACTAGTTATGAATGCTTGAGTAATTCCTTGGGCCCATCAGGCACCTAGTATCCATGTATATTCCTATAAATTTCCTTACACATATATTAAATATAAATGTATTTATATTATGTATATATATGATTAGTTATATATAGTAAGATTATTAGACTTATTTTGACCCATGTCGAAGTAGATAACGTATTCCAGGTGTCCTATTGAAATTTGAGCTCACTAATATTTATTTTACAACATTTTTTATTATTATTTATACATAAACATTGTTATGTTATATACAATAGATGGATTATTATAGACACCATTGGTAGTTTCCTACTTTGATTGTCTCACAGACTTCTCGGGCTGCCTTTGGTACCCTATTAGACTTCAAGACTGTATATTTGGATAAGGGAAAGATCCCTATCATGAATTCCTGATCTAGTTTTCTTATAGTATGGATCATGAGAGGAGAGTCCCAAGTGTATACTCATGATTTTAGTGGATATGTATTTTGGTTTTTTGTATTTTTGAAAAGCATGTTGTATATATCTGCGCCCTGTATCCCCAGATACACCTTTTTATATATCGGGATAACATGATATCACTTTTTATATGACTCAACCTTGGGATTTTGATTATTATTTTAATTTCTTTGATGTTTATACTTTTTCTATTTCATTATGGTACCTTTTTCCAATGTGCTATCTGTTATATCATGCTCCCACTATTTATTATATCTATTTATTTATATTGTTCCACTATGATGTGAGGATAGTATCCTCACCATACCACCTTGGACCCTCACTATTATTTATAATACTTTGGCATATGAAGAGATTATCTTGAGGCCATGTAACACATCATATTAGGGAGCTATTTTAGTGGATCCTGGGTTGGGATGTTACAAAGCGATATTAGATCAAGAACACATCCTTAAGTACAATCGCACTGCCTGGGTTGAGATGTATGGTCCATAATGAGGACATTGTGCTCTAAAGGGGTAGGGGTGAATGTAACACCCCAAAATGATAATGGGTTAAATGACTAACTGACCTGACTCATGTCAATAAGGTACACCTTTCTTTTTTGGAGCCTACCAGAATAGGAATACACAGTTAAGCATTCTTTTCTGGGAGTAGTGATCAGGATGGCTGTCCTTTTGGGAAGTTTCCCAGGGTGTGTGCGAGTGAGGAAAAAGCATTATAGAAAGAACATGTGTTGTCTTGTGGGGATAGTAATTAGTTTGATGACCCATTCGGGTATATAGGCTGGTCGCAGAGAGGGTACCACATGTCTTTTGGGAAACTGGTGGTACCTAGCAGGCTAGTACCTGGCTACCAAGTTAATGTGGGGTGTCTATGCTGTCAGTAGGGACCAGTTGTTACAGTGTTATCAAAGCTCACTTTTTTCCTTTTTTCATATTGTTTGGGTATTATATAGAAGACTAGGATGTAATGGAATTTGGTAATGAGATTTTTCCTAGGTGTAGCTTACCCTTGTACTGGGGAAAACCAAATTTCCTGGTATGGGTTATTGTTATTCTAGTTTTTTATGGTACAGTTGCATTGATTTTACCATTGGGTGATTCACATGTTTTCTGACATTATTTTTATTTATAATATTATAATGGTGGATTTTATTTTTCTTTGGACTAATATTTCAAGGGGTTATCATCCCATGAATCATCATAGTCACTATATAACTTACTTGACATGAAATTTTCCATGCCACATTTACTTTATGTGGGATTTCATTACTGCATATAGTTAATTCCAAGATTATTTTATATGAAATGTGATGAAGCATCCTGTAGTATGAAATAATTATATTAATTAAAGTATATACATCATTCTAAATGGTGATTTCCCACATATATTAACGATGGAATATTAATTGGATAATTATTCCAGGATGTGGGTTCTGGAGCTACTGGTTCCATGGACTGAAATGACATTACTTTATTTGATTACATGAATTCCAATTAAAAATTTTAAAGTGAGTACTTATATAAATTTGGAATAGTAATTAATTTAATTAAGTTAATTTATATGACCTCTTATATTATGATACATGATGTATAGGCCAAGGCATAGTTATATGATGTTCAAATTTAAAATTTATAAGAGTATGTATTTTATAAATTGGTATTGGTGACACATTTAACTGGACCATGATATATATATCTATATAAAAAAGAGTATAAACTTAAATGAATTTAAACCTTTAAATGAACTAGTTACTGTTAAATGGGGATTCCAATTCCAAGTAAAGGGGGGGGGGTTTCTCTATACATCACAATTGATTCTCCATATATTATAACCTTTCCTTGTGATATGAGACATGGACCCAAATCTAGCCTAAGTAGTATTTATTTTTGGGTGTATTTTAGTTTTTTTATAGAATTCTATAGATTTAATTTATCACATAGACCTGGATTTTTTTAGTAGTCATAGAGGTGTGATATTTTAATATGAAGTCTATATACCTGTCCTGATTTTTAATTTGAAAATTTTCAATTATTAATTTCTCTTTTAAGGCATGAATTTTGAATTTTAGAATCATGCCACCACAATATCCTTGAGTTGTACACTTAGAGGGTGTTGATAACCATGATTAGGAGGATGTGGGCCCTGAACTGCCCATATTAGGTGGTTGTGGTAGAGGGAATAAGACTCTAGATTCATATCATCGACAAAGCATGCCAACTAAGGAAAGTCAGGTGGTGTATCGAGGCCATGGTATGATCCAGTTACATGAAGTACAACGAGTGATAGAGGAACATGGCATAGAACCTTCTACCGTTTGAGGTTATATTCTAATAGCCTATACTTTAGTGTTTACTTTTTTAACATAAGGGCATCACTTTGTTTTATATCTATAAATATTATGGAGATTATGGGCTGTGAGATAGATTACTTCCATGGAATGACGACACTCAATGCTCCATGTTCATCTAATTAGAGAGTTTTTACCAATGTTAGTAATGTTCCCTTGAGATAGATATTTATCCATTCATGTGTAATCATATCTTTCTCAATCTGTAGTGTTTTATGTAATTATCATGATGGATTGGTTGATTCCCTATCATGCTCATACCAAGTTTTATCACTAGAGGGTAATTTTTACATCACCATAGGGTGGTATACATGTGAAAAGTGAGAATTGGATGCCCATTGATCTCGAGTTAGACTTGAGCAATAGGGGATGGGTATAATGACTACTCATGTCATCGGTATCTTCTTAGAGGATTAGGGAATATGGCCTGCTATTTTCCCTCCTGTGGTGGAATGATCCAACGATGTATTCCCAAATGAATTTTCAGGTTTACTTCAAGTGAGAGAGGTATAATTCACCATTTAACTTGTGAAAGGAGTGGAAATAGTGTCCATTCCTCCTTTTAGGATGGAACCTTCATATATTCTCAATATTAAGAAATAGTTATAATAACTAAGTATAAAGGTTTTATCTGATGTAGTTCCTCACCATGAGGTTCACCAGTCATTTTTTTCAAGAAGGTTGACAATATTCTTAGTATTTTTCTAGATTTTTTATGGTTGAACCATCTCATAGTTGATAACTGCTATCCAATACCTCGAATAGATGACATATTTGATCAGATCCTTTGATAGATGGTATTTTCAAAGGTTATTTTGGGGTTGGGATACCATTAGGTATATATAATATCTTCAGACATACCTCATATAACTTTTCAAAGAAGGCAGGGTATTTATGTATACCTGGTAATACGATTCGGTCTCAATAATGTACTTGATGTTTTTATAGATCCGATGAATAGGGGTTTCCACATGTATTTGGATTCATTCAAGGTAGTATTTGTGGAAGAAATCATTGTATATACTCACAATCGACTCGAAAATTCCCACCATCTTGAGATATTGCTGAATACAATAAGAAAGCACCGACTTTATGAAAGGATCGCCAAATGACACTTTCATATCGATGAAGTATACTTCTTGGGTCATATCATGTTACAGATAAGAGTATTAGTAGACCCAGAGAAGGTGCGAGATATTTTTTCCTAAGAGGATCCCAAGAATGTGTTTGATATATGGAGCTTCTTGTGGCTATATGGGTATTACATACACTTAATCCAGGATTTATCACTCCTTGGAGTTACTCTTATGTGATTGACTAAGATGGGTGTAAAATTTTTATGGTTAGAATCTTTTTAAAGATACTTTCAAGAGATGAAGGGAAGGTTGAATTTAGCACTAATCCCGATTCTTTCGGAGCTAGGAAAGA
This sequence comes from Viscum album, assembly GCA_963277665.1. Taxonomy (NCBI): domain Eukaryota; kingdom Viridiplantae; phylum Streptophyta; class Magnoliopsida; order Santalales; family Viscaceae; genus Viscum; species Viscum album. The sequence continues at coordinate 1,124,476,614 of OY728120.1, forward strand.
GCTATACAATTTATTTTGACATATCTGATATTGGAATGGGAGTATTTATGATGCAGGAAGAGAGATTCATGGCATATGGGTCTTGTTATCCAAGGCCACATAAGAAGAAATATTTGAAACAAGACCTCAATCCCACAGTTTTTGTTCATTATTTAGTCTTTGGTGACATTATTTATTTGGGGATCATTTTTTGGAATTCACTAATAAAAAAAATCTACAAGTATATTTTTACTCAGTGTGATCTAAATCTCAAGCAGTATAAATTGGTGGAATACCACCAGTCCTTCAAATTTTATCTTACTTATACACCTGAAAAGGTAATGTAATAGTCGATTCTCTAATTCAGAAGACTCACACACAGGCGGTTCAAGTGGCTAGTGGTGAGTGGAAGCTTGTGGCTTTGTTTTTAGAGATGCATGTTGTGGTTTAGGAGTATCATGATTAGAAAGTCCTCTTAGCCTTAATGGTGACCTACAACCTTCTAGAATGTGTAAATATGAGGCATATTTCAGACCCCAAGGGCCTAGTCACAAGGGAAAGTATCACAGATGAGGATACATCACCTAGTTGGACCATGGGTGAGGATGAGATCTTACGCATACATGGGCGTGTCTAGGTCTCATCAGACATCCGAGAGGAGTTGATGTTGAAATATCATGCCTCTGATTGGGTAGTACATGTTGGTGTCATAAATATGTATCAAGACTTATGTTACCAGTATTGGTGGCCTGGTATGAAATGAGATATATCCGACTTTATTACTCAGTGTTCCACCTATCTATAGGTGATGGATGAACATCAGTAACCAGTATGACTTTTATAGTCATTATCGATTCCCAATTAAAAAAGGGAAATGTCACCATAGAATTCATTAAATATTTTACCAGATCAACTCTTGGAAATGATGTAGTTTGGGTTTTCGTTTATTGATTGATAAAGGTCGCACACTTATTACTTGTTCAAGAGACCTTCTCTATTGATGAGATAGAGATAGTTATTATAATTTCATATCGAGGTTCTATTAGGTTTTGCAAAAGGAATTAGATATAGTGGTTCTTCTGAGCAGGATTAATCACCCTCAGACCAAATGTATGACAGAGCCTATGATTTAGGTGTTAGAGTGCATATTTCATTCATGTGTCCCTAACTTTGGGGGTTATTAGGAGAAACACATACCCTTGGTCAAGTTCTATTATAATAACAACTTTTCAATATACAATCAATATGGCTCTATACAAGGCCTAATATGATTGGTCATGATGATCAACTCAGTGATGGTTAGAGGCGGGGTCAGAAGATTTTCTTAGACCAAATCTAATTTCAGAGTATTTAGAGTGATTCTAGGTAAACATAAATCACATGTTGACAGATCAATCTAGGAAGGATCCTTATTCCTATAGACGTTGACTATCTCTAGAGTTTGAGGTAGGGGATGCATTTTTCTTATTAGTTTTACATGGTTGGTCCATAGATAGATTTAGAATTAGGGTAAGCCTTCACCTCGATTCATCAAGCCTTTTTAAATCTTAGAGAGAATCAGAACAATAGATTACCGGATAATACTTCCTCTGAGATATAGTCTTATCCCTAATTTCTTTCACATGACTCATATCCACCAATATTATCTATACCCATCACATGCTTTACATCCTGATGAGTTTTAGTTAGAGGTGGATGATTCATATGGTGACCATAGCCTTTAACACACATTATAACATTATTTTAAGCATAATTATCCATCAAATAAAAAACCAAGGATTGTAAAGTCTTGTGGATTTATAAGACTAAGTATATAAAATTAAAAGCATGGAAATATAATAAAATATCATTATGTTAATATTCTATAATGATCTCAAAACTTCCTTTGAGATCATACTTCTACATAGGATAACTTTGGGAATACATAGACAAAAGGGATGAGCTAAAAATCCTATTAACGAAATAAAAATAGGAGTAAACCATAGAATATGAGTTAAAAGTCATAACATGTTGTCATAAAAAGGAATGATACATGAATATACATATAGAAGAATTCCATATAGAAAATGGGATCATGTGATCATGACATCATAGGGATTATCTAAAATATATAACATGACACAAACAAGAGTCGAGGATAACTGCTAGGACTATATCACATAGTGGAAAAAGTCCCATAATGGATTAGTTTTATTCCTTTATCCCATATATGTTGTCTCGTGAGACTAAACAATACTGAATGCATTGGATATCTATCTGGGCACACCCAATATAACATGTTCATGCATATGTGTTCCACATGATGAATCAAACCTAAGGAATAAACATAAGGGTTACCAATTGAAGGAAATGGGTATCATAATAATGTCTTAAGGCGTATCCAATCGGTGTATCATAATGGTTTCTATGAAATAATGGGTTTAAATCATAAATGGGAATTAATAATCGAAAATAGGCATATATAATGAAAAATTATGTCCAATTTAAGTAAAAACATGTAAAACTAATGTTTAAGAAACTTTAGAAATGAGCCACTTTAGTACTGTTTAAGTGAAAATATTAAAGATTCCTTAATGTGTAAATAATAATATTTGTTTGTATAAAACCCAAAATGAACTAGGATAGATTTTTCCTGATAAAATTTGTGATTTTAGAAAATTAACAGTGGATTAAAACTTATTATTGAGTATATTTGAATAGGGGTAATAAATTGGGAAGTTCCCTTTAATTGGGATTGCTTATTGGAAGGAATTGAGAAGGGATCCTTTTCAAACATGTATTTCCACATAAAATAAGGTTGAATGGATATGGATACATAATTTTTGATAATATAAATAGAATATGGAAGATTTATATAAGAATAATTAATAATTAAATTGGAGTAAAGAGAGAGAAACTATAACCCAAAGGTAATTGAGAGGTTAAGAGGGATCCATTACCTTATGTCCAAAACTATTCTTCACCTGCACTCATTATGCAAAATAATAAAATTATATTCATTTATAATTTTATTCATAACCTATTAAACATATTTTTTATTTATTATAATTTTATTGTGTTTATTTATGACCATATATATGTGTTATAATATTTAATTTAGTTGTTCTGGGCATCTTCGTTTCATGATTTTAAGATCTATTCCATTGAATTTAATCATGGGAGTTCTTATCAAATGGAAGAAAAACTTCAGAAGTGGAATTATATGATATTTATGTACCTCAATAATTTTAAATGGTCCCATATATATTTTTTTCTTTCTTTAATGAGGATGATTCATTAGATAGAATGTTAATGATAAATTTTTATTTTGTTTTGGTGTTTTTCGATCATCATGAAATAGTCTTATTTTATTATTTAACAATATAAATATATATTAGTTCCAAAACACGAAAAAAGTTAAAATATAAATTTTAAAATATTTTTTAGCCATTATAATTGTTTTATGACCATTCATGATGGTGTTAAAGGAAAACAAAAACTCATTATCTATGAAGGCGTTGAATCGACACATCACAGATAATGTTTTCTTTTTTAGACTAAAAGGAGAAGAGGTGAGATTTGATTATGAAAATTACATTAACATAATAATGTTGTAGTATATATATGATACTGATATTATCATTATATTTTGGAAATGGGATGTTAGAAGAAGATAAGAAATTAAAATAAATTAAAAGAGAAGGAAAAGAGGATTTTACCTCTTGAAAATCGTCTCCTTGAGATTCTCCTTAAGGAACTTGGAATTGGTATTTTAGTGAGAGAAGAAAGACCAGGATGTGGGGAAGAGTTTGGGATAGGAATTGGGTATAATATAAGTAAGATCCAAATATTATAAGTCATTATGAGAATAGGTGGTGATGGGTGGTATTTATAATAGGAGGAGAGGGAAGTTTTTTTATTATTTTATCCATTTTTCTATTATTTTAGATAATGAAAACAAACAGTGTTGATTATTACAAATAAGTATAGTAAATAGTGAATAAGAGTTATAAATAATGGGTTCTTACGTCATTCATGACTCAAAAATTCTTATATTTGTGTTAGAATGTTAAATATTGTAATTTGTCGTATTTCGCTATTCACCAAAAATTCAATTATTTTAGAAAAATACAAAAAACTCACCCCTACAATTTTTCAAAGTATATATTTAAAAAATGGTCTAAATTTTTTTAAAATAATTTTCTAAATATGATAAATTTAATTGTTAAATAGAATAATAATTTATTCGAAAAATACCAATTTTTATATTATAATCGATTTTATAACACTTTGAAAAATTAATTAAGGTATCATAATATTATATTATAATAATAAAACAAAAAAAATATTAACTTATGGATATATTTATGAAAATATATATTTTTTAAATCATTATACTAATTATAAAATTTTAAATAAACATTTAGGTTTCACAAAAATACCAACACTAAATTTATCATTTTTAAAATATTTATTTACTTATGCCAAGATATAAACTTATAATATTTTCATTTATAAGTTACCTAAATTTTATATATAATTTCATAGGTGAGGTTACTATTCTAGTGGTTGGGTTACTATTCATAATGGTCATATTACTATTCCCACGGTCTGGTTACTATTCCATCGGTATAGGTTCCTTAACTTCTATAAATTTCACTTATTTCATTATTCATTTAGGAGAGTTATGTTTTTATTTGGTTCATTATGTGATGTATTTGTTTTTTAATATGTTACCTAATTAATAGAATGGAAATTCCATTGATAAAATTTTAGATCATTACATTCTTCCCCCCTTATGAAATTTCTCCCTCTAAAATTTCTTTTTTACATACTAAGGTAAAAATAGGTGAGGGTATTTCTACTTCATGACTCCCTTTGGTTCCCATATTTCCTCTTCATACTTATGATTCCTCCAAAACACTTTTACAATATGATTCCGGTATATACTTCCTCGGGAGAGATACATGGAACATATAATAAATTTATGACATATTTGGTGGAATTTCATGCTGATAGACCACTCCTCCTATGCGATCAATGATCTAAAAGGGTCTAATGTACCTTGGGATATGCTTCCCTTTTTTTCCAAACTACATGAATATCTTCTGTGGTGATATTTAGAGGAACTATTTATCTCCAACTTTAAACTCCAAGTCCGTTTGATAGTTGTTAGCATAGATATTTTTACGACTCTATGAAGCTTTGATATGTAGTTGGATGTCTTGAACCTTATCTATCATCTTTTTATAAGATCAGGTCCGGGTAGATTTTATTTCCCAACTTCATCACAATATGTTAGAATTGTACACCACTTCCCATATAGAGCTTCATATGGTTCCATATGAATACTCAAGTGTAATATTTTTTTGTATGAGAACTCAACCAATGGGATATTTTGATACCATCCACCTTTTAATTCCATTTAGTAGGCTCTTAGCATGTCCTCGACCATCTAAATAGTCTATTCAGATTGGCCATCATTATGGGGTTGATAGGTCATACTAAAATTAAATTTAGAACTCAAATAATGTATAATAATTCTCAAAAATTTATATATGAATGTTTAATTATGACCAAAGATGATCAAAAGTGGAACCCCACTAAACCTCACCACTTTCTTCACATATATCAGGGAAAGTTTCTTCAAGCGAGAGCTCTTCTAGAATAATGATAAAGTGGGTAGTCTCAGTGAGTCGATCCACCAAAACCCATAACACATTATTTCCTATGGATGTTTTTTGGAGACCAATGACATAGTACATAGTGACATTCTACCATTTCCATGTGGGTATATGAAATGGTTGCATTATAGATTTTAAATTTTATTACTCTTCTTAAACTTGCTGATATAAAAACACCTTGAGATATACTCCATAATCTATTTCTTCATATTTTCCCACCATAAGTACTCTGAAATATCATTTTATATATTGGTACTTCCAGGATGTGTGGAGAATGATGAGATATGTGAATTATCCAATTTATCTATCTCTATCTCAGGTGATGAAGTCATACAACACCTTGTTCCAAACCGAACCACACCACTATCATCGATATGAAACTCTGGTAGCTTCCCTTCCTTTATCACTTTTACCTTCTTTTGTAGCTTTAGATCATTTCTTTTTCCTTCCTTGATATTCTAATGGATATATGGTTGGTCAATCATTTAGTCTATATAATATTTATTCCCTTCCATTAGGATTTCCAAAACCATCCATTTCATATCCACGGAGATGGGGCCTTTCTCAACCCACTTCATGGATAAGGTAGCTGGTTATTTTCTACTTAGAGAATCCACTAACCTGTTTTCATTTCCCTAATGGTAGTGAATAAAGAAATCAAAATCCTTGATTATATCTAACCATATTATTTGATTCATTTTGAGTTCCTTTAGTATGAAAATATAATTTAGAATCTTATGATCATTATATATTTCAGTATTCCCTCCATATTGGTATTGATTCCATATTTTCAAGGAAAATATCACAACTGCTAGCTCCAAATCATGCATCGGGTAGTTTTTATCATAGATCTTAAATTTACATGAGGATTAGGCTATCAAAATTTCACTTTTAATGAGTACACAACCCAAGAATTTATTTGAATCATAACTTTATAAAACAAAACCTTATCTACTTGTTGGTAGTGTGTGTACATGGGCAATGATTAGCCTCTTCTTGAGATCCTTGGAGCATTCCTCACATTCTTCTGTCCAGACATACTTTACCCATTTTCATGTTAACTTATATAGAAGATTATTAAAACATGATAAATTCCTCACAATATATCATTATTACCCAACGAATCCCAGAAAACTATGGATCTACATTATAGATGTTGTCCGGGGCCACTATTCGATTTCCATTGTATGGGAAGGGTCTACAGAGGTTCCATTATTGGTGATAACATGTCCCAAAAATGATACTTACTCCAAGAAAAACTCACATTTACAATAATTTTCCTAAATTTTCTCCCTTCACAAATTCTTTAGCACATTATTCAAATTATCCTTATGCTACGTCTTTCCCTTGGAGTATATTAGAATATCATCTATAAAGGGTACCACAAATTTTTTGAAGTAATATATAAAGACTCTATTTATTAATTATATGAATATTTCTAGAGCTTTATAGAGTTCTAAGGTCATATCTATGAACTCATAGTGTTCATACCTTGATTTGAAAGTTAGTATTGGGAATAACTTCCTTCCTCACCTTTAATTAATAATATCTTGACTGATGGTTTGCTTTAGAGAAATAATTGGACCCACATAGTTGGTAGAACAAGTCATCTATCCATGGAAGGGGATAAATTTTCTTTATTATAGTTTTTTTGAGCCCATGAAAATCAATGCATAGGGGCATTGATCCATCTTTCTTCTTGATTAAGAAGACTATTTCACCCCACAGCGAAGCACTCAGGCATATGAAACCATTGTCCAGATTTTATTGTAACTGATTCTCAATCTCTTCCAACTCAATGGTGGCCATTCTATAATGAGTATTTATATAGGAAGAGATCTAGGAGTAACTTTAATAGTGAACTCAACCTCTCATCTAGGAGGAAGGCTATACAAATATTCAGGGAACACATCAGTGTAGTCCCTCACAATGGGCATGCCTTTGAGAATGATTCTACCCTTTGTCTAAATCATTTGAGTTACATATTATATCTCATAAGACAATAATATCCACAGGTGATATGATGATTATAAATGAGATTCATCCTTATCCTTACACTTATACAGAATTATAGGATTCATTAGGACATGATGTGTGATCTCCCGTTCCCTACAGTTGATGTTGGCTTTGTATAAAGACAACCAATCCATGCCCAATGTATAATCAAACTACACCAAATGAAGTGATGAAATATTTTTTGGAAGGTTCATCTCACAAAAATTAACTAACGAGGAGTTATATACTTTGGATTCAATAATTTCCCTATTTTATTTTCTCACAGATAATTCAACCTCCAAATTTTGAGGTGGTGTTTAAAAATTTCTACTAAAATTTGAAGATATGAAAGAATGCGTACAAGCATAATCAAATAGTATGTTCTCTATTCAAGAATGAATAAGCAATGTACCTATCACCATATCATTTTTGGGCTCCACCTAATTAGTTGTGAGAGTATATTCCCTTTCTTGTTGTCTTGGAGGTTTGTTGTTTTGGATTACCTCTGGAAACCCTTGACTTATGAAATTGGATCGAATAATTCCCACATTCCTTGTACTTTGAACACTCCAATACAAGATTCATATTGATATAGACCATAATTTCCATTTCCAAATTTGTTGGATTCTTTATATTACTTTAGCAATAATCATCCTGATGCCTCTCTCTTCCACATTTGAAGAACCTCTTAGTTCCCTTTAAATAGTTCCCAGGATGTTTCTTCCCACAATTTTGACACATGAGTTGTTGAGTTTTATTTCCATCATTGAATTTATCTGTTTATCCCCCCATATTAAACTCTATTTTCAGATTTTTATCTTTGATCCCATGAGACCATTGAAACCCTCTAATCTCCATCTTGACCATAAGGGCACAATGGACAATATCATGATTGCTATCAAAATCTCATATCACCAACACTTTTTATAGACTTGGATTTAGTACTCTAAATAAGAGATATTATTTTTTCCTATGTTCACATAACACCCTAAGATTTTATGGTATGCATCTTTTTAAATTTATTCTCTTAGATCGGTTACTTTGAACACAACATTGATCTTAAATGAACCATGATATACTATTAATATTATTATTTAAAATGAAATTTAATTCTAGCTAATAAATTGGTTGTTATGAATATGATAAAAATAAATTATGAAAATATCTTATTTAATTCATTGGTTATGAATTAATTAGCGATAAACATAAAAACTAACTTAATATAAATTAAATGTTTTTATAAAAACTATTTAAATGCGTATAATTGTGTTTTATACCAATAAAATAAAAAATAACATTTTTTGATTATATTAATGATTTATATATATATGTTTAATATTATTTTTAACATTCATATTATGTTTTTTCTAGACATGAAATAGGAACAAACCCAATATTATACATAAAAACTATATTTTTATAAAAGTAGTTTTACTGTGTTTTGAGGGAACACCTGTTTTAAATCTTATTTTCGATAATTTTATAAATTATATTTGAAAAAAATAAACTTCTTATATTAAATAATAATATAAAAAATTATTTTTCTTGAATTTTTGTTATTCTTCTAATAAGTTTCATGTTTTGAGGAATAATGATAAAATATTGCATTTTAATTGAAAACATATTTTAACCTAAAAAATTTATAATGTTAAATTATATTTTGAATTAGTTTTAATGTATAATTAGATAAATTTTTTATTATTTAATATAATGTAGGTTATTGGAATCAATTTCACATTGAATTTGGATAAAAAATCATTTCAATCTTTTGGACATTTTCATATTAAAAACTCATTTTCTTATTCTATCAATTGAAATAATTTTAAATTAATTAATACAAATTATCTATTTTGAATTTTGAAAAATGTATTCCAGATTTGTAATAAGTGTGTCCAAATTATGTAAATAGGTTCCTTTTATTCATGGATATTTTCAATAGTAACTTTATAAAAAAATTTATCAACATCGGTTGTGGTAGATTGGGTAATTAGTGTAAAAATAATATTATAAGTATTATAAAATTACTCTATCACTTGAACTAATTTTATTGGATGAGTTACTATTGACCTAAATCCTCATTGGTTCGATTTTATGGCTTTTTGGAGCCACTTGGATGACTTTGAGCCTTTTTCTGTCTTTTATTCTAAGGAAAGTCCAATATGTCATACTCATGTTTTTAATAAGTTTTACATTTTTATTATAGGATTATTAATAATATATATTTTATTATAAATATTAATTTGAAAGTTGAAATTTTTATTTTCATTATGATAATTTTTTTTTAATTTTTAGGGATGAAATTATAAAATTAAAATATTGCACAATAATGATAGAGTAATTGTTTAATTAATGAACATATCAAATAAATGTCATTAAAAAAATATAATAAATATAATTTGAAATAATTAATGTTACTAAAAAAATTTATATTTTAACTATACAAATTAGGAATTTACTAAAGTTTATATTTCTATGTTATCATGTAGTTATGATATCTTTAAAAAGTCAAGTATTGAATAATGTCAAAATTGACACTAATGATATTTTAAAACAAATAAAATTTTATTAAATGATATAAAATTCATAAAGACATAAAATTATGTCAAATTATTGGAATAAGATTTAAAATATCATCCCTAACTTAGTTATGGTTCTTTTGGTATTTTTTAGTAACAATATTAACCCTTAAAGAGTAAAAAATAGAAGTCATCATGGTAAGAGTTCAAGGGTTTAACTAAGGGTTAATGCTAAAAGATAAGGGTAATAATGTGACATATAATTTTATAACATTTATTGGTTTAGATTATTTTTACCCTAATCATTTTATATTATAGATAAATCACTTTTTATCATTTTGTAATTGAGAATTGATTAATATTAATTTAATATTTTGAGAGTTTTCAAAAGTGTCCCTTACCTCAATTATAAAATGGAACCTCATCCCACACATAGTCACACCAATTTGAGCCTTATATATCATCCAAACCCTAAAAAACTAAGATTAAAACTTCCCTACCCTCATAATAGAAGCCTCCCTTTGGGAATAAATCCAACCAATGAAGTCTTTCGGGATAAACCATAAGGAGTTACCCAAAAAATGAGGTAACATTTTTCAACGACCACTTTCATTTTATTTCTTTCTCAAAACATTAAATTATTCTTATTAAATGATTATATAATAAACTAAATATCTTAAATACAATAATATATATTTCTAATATTTCTAGATACACTTTCACACACATCTATCAAATGGGATACACAATTATCATTTGTGTGTATGGCATATTACCACCTCACGAACTAATGTCGTCCAATCTTCCATTACCACATTAAAAGGTTGGAGTAATGATGTATTAATAGTTTATATATGATATATATGATATTTATGATTTATTTATGATTTTATTATTATTATATAACACATACAATCATGCAGTTCATTTTGTAGGAATATGATAACATCGTTTATGGACGTGTGGATGATCGCCTACTTAAAGCGATGTGATTTATTCACGCTATAAATGGAATTTATTGAGGTTGATTCTAATAAATATATGGGATGTATATGACATAAAAATGATACTGTAATTATAATATACATTTATGTATAATTTACATTTCATTATTTTGAAATAATTAATAAATGGAAGTAGCATTCTTGTGTACATATGGCCTACCGTCTCTATGAACGATGCATTTCATTTCCTACCTCCAGATATTATGGATCAATATAAATACATATATAATGAATACATGAAATTTAAAAAAAATTTACATTATTTGGATTATTAAATCATTATATAATTTATAAGAATAACAAGTAACAAGTGAGAACATACTCGAAAAACTAGGCAATTAAGACCCAAAATAGTGAAAATAATGAAATATTATTAACAAAAGGGTAATAATATATTATAAAAATCATATATGATATTATAATTGTGAATATAGTTATTTTATAAGTTATTTACCTGATTAAAACCATAATAATGTAGGTTAAAATATGTTCATCCAAAATGAAATACAAGGTAAGGGATTTCTGTCCCACTTTTATTTTTCGTGAGATATATGCCATGTTGACCACCTATTTACTATATTTGGTTTATATATTTACCTTGAAGGTATTTTATGAGTATTATCCTGAATATTATGGTTTTTTCATATTCATATAATTTTTTCTTTCATTTGGAATATGATTCGACTGATTATAAAGTGGTAAAGGTTAATTTTCACTATCTCATCAAAATTCAAGATTGTTTATATTAAAGTATCCATTGGGTAATATTTAACATTCATGTACAAGTCTTAGAAAAATGTTTTCAAAAAGTTTTTTACCATTTTTTAGAATCATTTTTACCCATGTTTTAATTTTTAAAAATGGTTTGAAAAAAATAATTTTGTCATTTTCTAAACAAGGATCTTTATGAATTCTCTGAAAAAAATATATAGAAGAAATATTTTTTTAAACTTATTCGGCATGAACAGAATTTCCCCTTTCATAAATCCATAATGTTTTGATATTTTTTTAACATGTTTACAAGGTTTTTTTAAGGAAAATGTTTTGTTTTATAAATTCACTACCTTTTAAATAAATTATTACAAAGTGGTAAGGATTTTCTCATCTCAGTTTTACTTTTCTATGATATAAGCCTTATTCACCACTTATTTCTTATTTTAGGTGTATGTATACTACCATTGCATATATCATATCATAAATATCATTGTATTTATGGTATTAAATGTTTCGAACTGACATGGGACACTATTATTTAAAATATTTTTTTTATAAATTGATTATTCGATATAAGAAGAATGCTTTGGACTGGGAAAACATGGGTTGGTGACTATTTCATGTAATCCCCATGATGTATAGGTAGTATCATGAGATGAATTATTTAGAAAAATTATATTGGTTTCTACCTAATATACTAAAACTTATCGTGAAAGGTCTTGATGGTAAAGGGACCATATACCTAAGAATCATAATGTCCAATAATTAAGAATTTTCTATATTGAGATTTTAGTTATTATTTTTACTATCCATGATATTATTGCCTTTACATTATCTAGGGATTCATTTCATTATCATATTATTTATTAATTGAATTGTGTTTCATTCCATATAGATTATTCCTTGTCTAAATTATTTTAAGGGCATGTGTTTTCAGTTATTAACATTGCCACATAGATTTGTTCTCATTGATTCTTTATTGCATCCGCCTTACAAAACCCTTACTGAGCATTTGATCTCACCCATTTATTTATTCTATTTTCCCAAGTTTTGGAGGTAAAATGTTTGTATGAGTTCAAGGATGAAAATTAATTTCCTTTTTTTATGTTCTATTTTTAATTACCAATGTAATAAGGGTCCCATGTATGTATCTAGTTCATAGAGAATACTAACCAATTTAGTCCATTGGGATTTGAATCATGTACCATTGAAAATGTAATAAAGAAAGGCATCTTCTATGGGATATTTTAGCTAGGGTCCTTATAATTGTTATCAGATGAAGTTTAATAGAAACCTTGGGAAATAGATTTAGAAAAAAAATTGACTGGTGAATAAAATTCATTAGTTCATTATGCATGAAAAAGTTATTTTAGGAATAATGCCTTTTAATTTTGCAGAAATATTTTTATAGGTAAGTGTAACTATTAAATATTATATGATCTTTTAATTTACGGTAATTATGGTTACTTATATTATTGGGACTAAAAAATGAAATCTAAGAGATAACCTTTATAGTTAAAACATTGATTTAATGTTTAATATATTTAGGTTATTTTTGAGGATGATTATCACATTTTTGGATAGTATTAATATAGTTTTAGAGAAATGATTAGCCACACATTGGGTGACAACCCATTTTCTCTGGCAAGGCCGTGGTGATTGAACCCACAATCGAAGGGTGACAAGGGTGTAATGCCTACCACTAGCCAACCTGAAGTCCTGACTAGAATGATTTTTAAAAAAATATCTTATGGATAGAGGTTATTTTGACTTTAGGGATATTTTTTTATCAAATATATAACCTTGGGATTGGAAAATGATTTTTTCATTATGTGATTAATGTTATTTCAGAAGATGTTCTCTATTTTGGGAATCCTATAAGATTAAGGTAAACATAATATTGTTATGAATAAAGATTTAATTATATTTTGGAGTTAAATATTATCTTATTATAGACTTATGGTGATTCAAGTTATTTATGAAAAAGGTTATCATATATTGGAGATTATATTATTTAGGCAATTAATTTTTTTGGTATGATACATTGAGAGTGATTTATGTAACTTTTAATACTTTTTGATCAAATACTTATGATTTTTGGGCTTCAATATTAGTATATAGAAATTTTTAGTAATGGTAGTTATTTTATGAATGATCTATGTTGAACTTTGGGTTTGACAATTGAATTTTAGAGATTAATTTTTTTCATCACATAAAGGTTTATTATTTTTGGGGAATTATCTTCTATTATCTTAACCATTTTGGTTTTGGTTAATGTAAAAATTTAGGAGGAATAGATAGTTATAACTTTTTTGGATTTTTAGATCTATATAAGTTAAATCAAATTCTTGATACATGAAAAATTTATCTTAAATAATCATCATTTGGGGGAAAATATGAGTTTCTGGTGGAAACTGATTAAAGTATTAAAATATAATTTTCAATTAAGTATGTTTACTTGTGTTCTTATTATGGGAAGTAAATAAATTCCTCAGCTCTAGGAAAATGATTTCAAAACAAAAATGTTATATTTACTTTTCTTACTAAGAAATCAATGGACTTTAACCCTTCACAAATTTATGGTTCTGTGATTGTTAACTTTAATATGACCATGTTCTATATCACTCTTAATTGAAACTTGATAGTTAGTTTTCTCTTCCACATCCATGTTTTCCTAGATGGAACCCCACAGTGAGTTACCTCAGGTAACCTCCATACTTCCCTTTATTTCTTTTAAAGTGCAAGTTATATCGAACTTTGTTTCGATGCGGGATTTCAATAAAGGTATTTTGAATTTCTAAACCTTAGTTACCGAAACCAAATTAAAAAATAGTATGGATGAAATTTTATAAAGGAGCATACAATGTAACACCCCCAAGATCTTATGTTATGTATCTTTTTAAATTTAATCTCTTCAATATCTTACATTATATGCAACACCATGCTTAAATAAACCACAATATACTATTAATATTATTATTTAAAATGAAATTATCTCCTTGATATTAAATTGGTGTATATTAATAGGATTAAATATCTTTTGAAAATATATTATTGAATTCATTGGTCACCAATTAATTATAAATAAATATAAGAACCAGTTTAATATAAAGGATTTGTTTTTATAAAAACTATTTGAATGTGCACAAGTGTGTTTTATACTAATAAAGTAAACAAATAACACTTTTTTGATTATATTAATGAAATTTAAATATTCAATCTAATTTTTAAAATTCATCCTATCAATTTTATAGACATGATATAGGAACAACCCCAATATTACACCTAAAAACACATATTTTTATAAAATTGTTTTATAACTTTTTGAGGGTGCAATTGTTTAAATATAGTTTTTAACAATTTTATAAATAAATTTGAAAAAATAAATATCTTATTTTAAATATTAAAATAAAAAATTATTTTGGTTGAATTTTTGGTATTTTTCTGATAAGTTTTATGTTTTGATTAATAATGAAAAAATATTTCATTTTAATTGTTGACACCTTTTTCTTCTAAATAGTTTATAACGTTAAATTATATTTTTAATTAGTTTTAAAGTATAATTAGTTAAATGTTTTATGCTTTATTCTAATTTAGGTCATTATAATGTATTTCACATTGAATTTGTATATAAAAATATTTCAATCTTTTGAATGTTTTCACTTTAAAATTCCAACTTCTCGTTTCCTCAGTAAAATTAATTTTGAGTTAATTAATAAAACTCTTATGTTTTTAATTTTTTAAAATTTATTATATGTTTAGAATCATTGGGTATAAATTATTTAAATATTTTATTTTTATTTTTGGGCATAATTAATAGTAACTTTGGTTATTTTTTATTAACATGCCTAAAGGTAATTTGAGTAATTGAGGGTCAAAATAATATAATAAGTATTATAAAACTTCCATAACTATTTATGTAATTTTATTAGATGATTTAGTATCAAATAAAATCATCCTTTGGCTGATTTTATGGACTTTTGGATCCACTTAGAGGACTCTAATCCATTTTTAGTTTTTTATTCTAAGGAAAATCCAATATTTCATACTAATGTTTTTAATAAGTGTTTTATTTTTATATATTGTCATTCAGAAGATATATTTTTAAAATAAATAGTAATTTGAAATATGAAATAATTATCTTAATCGTGATAATTTATATTTAATTTTAGGGAATACACAATTAAATTAATGGCTTTCACAATGATGACACAATAATTGTTTAATTAATAGACATATTAAATAAATGTTATTTCAAATATTAAAAAAAATAATTTGATATAATTAATTCCATAAAATATTTTATATATTTCCTAGAAATATTAGGTATTTATTAAAGTTTTTTTTAAGTTTTCATGTTTTTAGGATATTTTTAAAAAGTCAAGTAATGAATTGTGTCGGAATTGATACTAATGAAATTTTAAAATAAATAATATTTTATTAAATGATATAAAATTAATAAAAATATAAAATTATGCTAAATTATTTGAATATGGTTTAAAATTTCATCCATTACTAATTTAGGGTTCTTTTTTCATTTTATAGTAACTATATTAACCCTTAAAGAGTAAAATATCAAAGTTATCACAATAAGAGTTAAAGAGTTTAACTGAGGGTTAATGCTAAAAGATAAGGGTAATAATGTGACATAAACTTGTATAAATTTTTTTTTGAGAGTATTTATAACCATAATAACATTATCTTATAAATAACTCACTTTGGTGCTATTTGGAATAAAAAATTAATTTATATTAATTTAATTTTTTAGTGTTTCCAAATGTGACCCTTACCTCAATTATAAGAGGGAACCTCCTCCCTCAGTTAATAACACCACTTTAAGCCTTATATCTCATCCTAAATCTACCCAAATAATCTCCCAAATTAAATCCCCTCATCCTAGAGTCCTACCTTTGGTAATTAAACCACTCAAGTAAGTATTTTGGTATAAACCAAAAGGAGTTTCCTGAAAATGAGGTAACATTATTTAATGATCACTTTCATTTTATTTGTTTATAAAGACATTCAATTATTATTATTAAATGATTGTATAATTACATAATAATATTAAATATACTTATATTTTGTAATGTTAATACTTCATCCTAAAATATTTCACACATCCATCAAATGGGATACACAATCATCATTAATGTGTATGGTGGACTATCACCTCGCGAACCAATTTCGTTCATTATTCCATTATCACCATTAAAGATTGGAATAATGGTGGATTTATAGTTTATATATGTTATATATATTATTTATAACTAATTTATTCTTAAATAATTATTATATAACACATACTTTCATAAGTATCACTTTTTGGGAATATGATAACATCATTTTTGTATGTGTGGACCACCGCCTACTGAAAGCGATGTGATTAATTCACACTATACTTAGAATGTATAAAGGATGGTTTTAATAAAAATATGTGACATATATTAAATAAATATTATAATTTAATTATAATATAAATATATTTATCATTTAAATTTTATTATTTTAATATGACAAAGATATGGAAGTAGAATTCATGCGTACATATGACCTACTGCCTCCATGAATTTTTCATTTCATTTCCTATCTACATATTTTATGTATTATTCTAAAAATATATATACTGAATATATATGATATTTAAATCATGGTTTAAATTCTTTATAAGATGAAATCATGATATAATTAATATAAACAACAAGTAACACATCGAAACAAACTAAAAAAACTAGGTAATTAACACCCAAAATAGTATAAATAATGAAATATTATTAACAAAAGGGTAACAAGATATTATAATAAGACCATATATGAAATTTTAGGTATTATTATAGTTATTTTATAAGTTATTGACATGATTAAAACCATTATACATGAGGTTAAAGTTTGTTCATCCAAAAGGAAACTATAGGTAAGGGATTTATGTCTCACTTATTTTCTATGAGATACATGTTGTCTTCACGAGATATTTCTTACATATGGTATATATATTTCCATTGAAGTTTTTTTAAGAGTATTATCATGAAAATTATGGTAGTTTAATATCCATATAATTTTGTTTATTTCATGGGTCATATGATTCGAACGATTATAAAGTGGTAAAGGTTTGTTTTCACTATCTCATCATTATCCGATATTGTTTATGATAAAGTCCCTATTGAGGAATGTTTAACTTTCATGTAAATGTCTTAAAAAAATGTTTTTAAAAATGCTTTTACCATTTCTAAAAAACTTTTTTACCCATGTTTTAATTTTTACAAAAAATTTGAAAACAATATTTTTTATCATTTTATAAACAAGGATCTTTATGAATTTTCTGACAAAAATATATGTAAGGAATGATTTTTTAACTTATACGACAAGAATATAATTTACTATATTCATGAGAATCTAATGTTTTGAAGCTTCATTTAAATTTTTGGATGGTTATTTTGAAATAATATATTTTATTTTATAAATTCATGGTATTTTAAATAAATGATTAAAAAGTGGAAATGATTTTCTCGTCCAACTTTTATTTCTTTGAGATAAAAGCCTTATTCCCCACATATTTATTGTGTTTAGTTTGTGTATAATAACCTTTGATATATCATATCATAAATATAGTTATCTTCATGGTATTAAAATGTTTTAAAGTGTTATGAGACACCTAAATTTATTTTTTTTAAAAAAATTATTATTCGATATACAAATAATAGTTTGGAATGATATGACATGAGTTGGGGTCCATTTAAAGTAAGACCCTCAATGCATCGATAGTATCATGAGATAAATCAGTTGGCTAAATAATATGGGTTTCTACCTAATATGATAAAGCATTTTTTGAATTTTCATGATGGTAAATATATCATGTACCTAGGAAACATGGCGTCAGATAATTAAGCATTTCCTCTATTGAGAATTTAGTTATTATTATTAATATTCTTATCCATAATATTATTTCATTGAAATTAACTATGGATTCATGTCATGATCATAGTATTTATTAAATGGAATTTGTTTCATTCCATTTTTATTATTCGTTACCCAATTATTTGAATGGAATGTGTTTTCAGTTATTGATATTTCCATATAGATTTGTTCTCATTAATTAATTATTAATTCCACTGTACATAACCCTTACTGATCATTTGAGATGACCCTTTTATTCATTCTATTTTCCCTAGGTTATGGATATTAATCTTTTTTATGAGTTCAAATATGAAAATTAATTTTCATTTCCATGTTTTTCTTTTAATTACCAATTTAATATGGGTACCATTTATGTAGGTAGTTCTTCGAGACTAATAAACTATTTGGTCATATGGTATTTGAATTATGTAACTATGCCAATGTAATAAATAAAGGCACCAACTCCAGGATATTGGAGTTGAGGTCGTTACAGTTCATGAAAAATATAGATGAGTATCTTTAAATCCTTGTAAAATTTTCCTCATATTCCGTGGTAGACTCATCTTCCTTTTCCTTTTGTCTGAGGAACTCAATTTCAATATTATGATGTAGAGTTCAAGAAAAATATTTATTGATTTTTTTTCCAGAATTTTCCCAAATCCATGGAATGATTTTTTCCTTGGAATTTGTGTTTTTGATCAGTTTCCACCACTGATCAGCTTCCCCGTCAAGTCGATAGATCTCCAACAAAAATTTATTTTCTTTTGATCACTCGAGGAAAACTAATACATTTTCAATGTAGTTAATCCATTATTCTATGATAAGGGGATCAAAAGATCCACTAAATATATGCGGACTTTGTTTCATAAATTATTTGACCAATATTTTCTGTTTATTATGATTAGTATGTTTTTCCACAAAACTCAAGTTATTATTCATAACATGATCTTGTTAAGCTAGTACTATCATAAAGTTTTGAGCTATCATTACCCTCAGATTTGGTATTTCATTAGAGAAATCATCACATTTCCTATCACATCTATTGTTGTCATGGGTTATACTATTTCTAGAAAGTAAATGAGAAAATTAATGTACAATTAGAGTGGATTTAATACTTAGATAATAATAATATAAAAAGTAAACTTTGAGAATAGAAGGATAAACTTATAAATGAAAATTATATCCTAACATGTGATTCTCTAAGTTTCAATATAAGTTATCCATGATGATATAATTATGCCTAGAGTTTTTACTAAAGTTCTCTAGTCATAATATCCAAAAATAGCTAGACCATTCTCTAATAACCACTATATAAACCCTATCCTTTTACATATATTATTACAATATTTTTTTCATAATTATCATTCAAATAGAAACCAAGGATCATAAATCATAGTGTCTTTGTAAGACTAGGTACCTAAAATTTAAAGTATGGAAATATAATAAAAACTCATTATTATAATCCTACATAATGATCTCTTAACTTCCTTTGAGATCCTACATCTTCATAGGATAACCTAGGGAATACATAGATAAAATGGATGAGCTAAAAGGCCCAATAAGGGAATGAACATAGGAATAAATCATATCACAAGGGTTAAAAGGAATAACATAATGTCATAAAAAGGAATGGAACATAAATAAACATATTGGAGGATAACATATATAACATTAGATCATGTGATCTTGGAAACATATGAATGTGGAAGAAACATATAACATGACTTAAACAAGTTTCGAGGCTAGTAGCCAAGACTATATCACATGGTGGACAAAGTCCCATAATGGATTTAGTTTACTCCCAAATCAAATATTGGAATCTAATAAGACTAAACATTACCCAATTTATTGGATTGATATTTGGACACACCCATCATAATATGTTCGTGCATATGTGCTCCAAATGAATAATCAAAAATAAGGAATTAACATAAGGGTTATCCATGTAATGAAATTGTTATCATAATCATGTGATAAGGTGAATCCAATGGGTGTATCATAATGGTGTCCATGAAAGACTGGATTAAAATAATAAATAGAAATTAATAAGATAAAATAGAAATATATAATTATAAATTTTGTAAAATAGAAGTTAAAACATGTAAAAATAGTGTTTAAGAAATGTTATAAATGATCCACTTTAGTGTGGTTTAAGGGAAAATATTAACGAGTCTTTAAATAGGACATTTGCATATTTGTTTTTATAAAACAAGAAATTAAATAATATAGTTTATATTGATAAAATGAGTGATTTTATAAAACTAAAGGTGTATTAAAATATATTATGAAGCGCACATGAAATGGGGGAAGAAATTGGATAGCTCCCTTTAATCAGGCTTTCTTATCAGAAATAATTGAGAATTGAACCT
Organism: Viscum album; assembly: GCA_963277665.1. Lineage (NCBI taxonomy): Eukaryota > Viridiplantae > Streptophyta > Magnoliopsida > Santalales > Viscaceae > Viscum > Viscum album. The sequence goes on from OY728120.1 coordinate 1,124,497,745, forward strand.
TTTTAAAAATGTATTTTCCAGTAAAATATGGTTGAATGTATATAGATTCATAAATTTGATATATATAATCAGGATATTTTAGAATTATTTATTATTAATTAAGAATTAAATTGGTGTAAATAGAGAGAAATCATAACTCAAAGGTAATTGAGAGGTTCGAAGAGATACATTTCCTTATGTCTGAAAGTGTTCTGCACTAACACTAGTCGTCCGGGATAATAAAATTAGATTCATCAATAATTTCATTTAGATAATATTAAATATATATTTATTTATTAAAATTTTATTAAGTTCATTTATGTCTATTTTGATGGATTACAAAGTTTAATATTGTTGTTTCGGGTGTGTTTGTTTCATGGTTTTATGATTAGTTCCCTTGAGTTTAATTATGGGAGTTCCAGTCAAATTAAATAAAAACTCCATAAGTGGAATTATGTGATATTTATGCACCTCAAATTTTTAAATGTTCTCATATATCATTTTTTTCTTTATGGTATGTGGATGATTCATTTTATAGAACATTTTTGTTCAATGTTTAGTTTTTGGTAGTTTTTCAATCATCATGAACTAGTTTTGTTTTATTATTTAAAATTATGTATATGTATATTAGTTCTAGAACATGAAAAAAGTTATAAAATAAATTTTAAAATATTTTTAACCCCTTTTAATGGTTTCATGACCATCCTTGAATGTTTTAATGGAAAACAAAAATACGTCATCCAAGAAGGCGGTGAATCGACACATCACGGATAATGTTTTTATTTTTAGAATAATAGAAGAAGAGAAGAGAATTGATGATAAATATTTAATTAACACAACAAAATTAATATATATATATATATATATATATATATATGATACGAAGTTTATCATGTTTTTTGGAAAGGGGAGGTGAGGGGAGGATAATAAATTAAAAAAAATCGAAAGAGAAATAAGGAGGATTTTACCGCTTGAATAATATCTCTTTAAGAACCTCTTTAAGGTACTTGAAATTTGTATTTTGGTGAGACCAGAAATACTAGGACGTGGAGAAGAGGTTTGGGAGAGTAACATGGCTTCATATAAGAAAGTTCCAAATATTAGAAGCTGTGCGGAAGATAGTTGGTGAGGTGTGGTATTTAAAGTGGGTGCAGAGGGGTGTTTTTGACTATTTTATTCATTTGTTTATTAATTTGATTCAATAATATATATAGTATTTATTATTGTAACTAATTACAGTAAATAGTGTATTTGAGTTATAAATAATTCATTATTACATCATCCATGACTCCAAAATTCATGTATTCATCTTAAAATTCTAAATATAGTAAATTATCAGATTTTTTTATTCACCAAACATTCAACTATTTTAGAAAAATCCAAAACAAATCACCCTAATAATCTTTCAAAATTTATATTTAAAATTTTGAATCCATTTTAGGAAAACAATTTTCTAAAGATTATAAATTTAATTTTTAATTATAATCATCATATATTTGAAAAATATCGATTTTAATATTATAACCGATTTTATGACACTTTGAAAAATTAGTTATGGTCTCATAAAATTATCTAGTTACCATAAGACAAAAAAATATCAATTTATTAATCTTTTTATGAAAATAAATTTTCTTTTATATCATTATATTAATTATAAAATTCAAAATAAACATTTATGTTTCACAAAAAGACAAACACTTAATTTATCATTTTTAAATCATTTATTTTCTTAATCCATGATATAAATGTATTATATTTCCATTTATAAGATTAAAAAAATTCATTTATACTTTGATAAGTGAGGTTACTATTTTATTTTTCGATTTACTATTTTTAATGGTTATATTATTATTCCAAAATTTTATTATTCTATCAGTATATGTTACTTTATTTCTATAAATACCACTTATTTCATTCTTCATTTATGAGGGTAATGTTTTTATTGGGTTCTCTATGTGATATATGTGTTTTATACTATAAAAAATAATTAAAATAAAAGATACTACATTGGTAAAATTTTGGGTCGTTACACATACTTCTAGGAGTACCTAATGCATATCATTGATCGAAGCACAAAGGATCTTTGAGCTTGGCTAGTTCCTCTGATATGTTTTCTATGAAAGCTCGACTAAGTAAATGATGATACCTGGTTGTGGGAAGCTGTTGTACATGCTCAATGATAGAATATTTTCTTAGGTGATTTCTCTTTACCCTTATAATTCCAACTTAGGGATGAGTTTCTTTTAGGAGGGTAGGTTGTAACGACTCGATTTTCACAATGTTATAGGACCTTCTTCTCTAGTTTAATTCCTTTTTTATCTAGGTAAACTTTCCATAAGGCCTATGGGGGGTCTTTGGAGTTTCCAAGGCTTTTTGGAATCTTGGATCCCCAGAAATTGGAGATACATATTGGGCCGCACAGTTAGCTCTTGGTTAGTGCTAACTGTGCCACTCAACCATGGGGGCACTCAGTGCACCACATGAGGATGAAACTTTTCTCTAGACATGTGAGCTAGGATGCTTGCCTGTTTAAATAGTGAAATTTTTTTAATGGAGGAATTTCACATAGCTTGTGCATGGTTAGACTATAACAACCCAAGGGTTTTAAAAATAAATTTAATATATAATGTAATGCATGAAACACTGAGTCTTTTCAAAACAACACTTTATTATTAAAAATTAGTGGTTAAACATAATTTTTCACATCTATGTTTTGAATTTCGAAAAACAGACATACACAGTTGCAATCAGTAAGATATTTAGAGTTTGATAGGATCAAATTACAATTTTTGGGGAATAGTAACTTGACCCATATGAATAGTAATGTAACCTTATGAATGTAAGTATAAATAAAATTTAGGAACCTTATAATTGAGAGTAAATATTTTGAAAATTAATAATTAAGTGTTGGTATTTTTTCAAGTAATAAATATTTAATTATTATTTTAAATTAATAAATTTATTTAAAATAATATTAATTTTCATAAAATGTATTGCAAAATAAATATTTTTTTGTCCTACAATTTCAGGATAATTTTATGACACCTTAGTCAATTTTTGAAGGTATTATAAAATCTCTTGTAAATTTAAAATTTGTATTTTTCAAGTAAATAATGATTTTATTTAAAAAATAAATTTCATATATTTAGAAAATTATTTTGAAAAAATGTAGTCAATTTTTTAATTCAACTCATCAAAAAATGGTAATGGTGAATTTTTGGGTTTTTTCTAAAATACTTGAATTTTTGGTGAATAATAAAATAAGGTAAGTTACTATTTAAATACATTAGAAGCTAAATACACAATTGTTTGAGTCATAACTGATTTTTTCAAACTTGTATCGAATCCAAATATACTTATTACTGTTTTTGGTCACAAGAATCAATAGTATATGTTGTATTGAGAAAAATAATAAAATAATGAATAAGATATTCAAAAATCACCCCTCTCTTCCACTAAAAACAACCCCTCACTCCCACTTCCCCTCAGTCCTATAATCCTTTTGTATTCTCAACGTTCTACCCATATAACCATTCTTAGTCTCCCCTCATATCCAGGAGCACTTGGTTTTTCGAAAAGACCAAAACCGCTTCCCTTAAGGAGGTTCTCAAGGAGGATATTTGAAGAGGTAAACCCTCGTCCCTTTTCTTTTAATTTCATTTTTAATTTAATTTATTTTCATATATTCTCCTCAAATCATATGTACAAATGATTGTGATTAATCTATTATAATATTTATATTGGAATGAAATCATGTAAATAGAATACATTTTTTCAAACCACTGTCTCTCTCTCTTTTGTTTTAAAAACTAAATCATCGTCCAAAAGGTGCCAATTTACAACCTTCATAGATAAGAAACATCGTTATTAATTTCATCCTTAAAATATGGGCATGAAACCATTTTTATGGTTGAATCAGATTTTAATATATGTATTATAACCTATTTAATTTTCTATAACTAGTATATATAAATAATACTAATTCATATGAAAAAACCAGTTCGTAACAATTAAAATATTGCCAAAATAATCTAAATGATTATCAATAATGTTAAATCTAATATATCATCCTCATACAATATAAAAAATGAATTATATCACCATTTAATTTTTTTTATGTTCATTAGTATCATATAAATCCAATTCTTGATAATTATACCAATTCTACATGAACATCCATAATTATATACAAGTATACCGATCATGAAAACTTAGGAAATAAACACTCCTGAGTGATAAATTTGTATCTTATAACTCATCAAAAAGGACATAAATGAACTTAATAAAACTATAAGAAATAAAATACATGTAGATAAGTTTCTTAATTAATTAAATAATGGATTTAATTTTATTATCCAGGATGTTAAAGTCAAGTGCAGAACTCATTTAGACATAAGGCAAGGATTTTCTACCTAAATCTCCATTTTCTTTTGGGTTACTCTTTGTTTATATTAAACCCAATTAAATTCTTTATTATTCTTATGTAATCATCATAAATTCTATTTTAATTTTCTCTATCTTTTTACCAATCAAAATACTTCTTTATTTTATGGGGAGTTAAATGTTTTATAAATATCTTTCTCAATTATTATCGATAAACATGGTCGATTCAATGGAACATCTCAAATTCTTACATATTTTCAAATGCACTCTTTAACCTATTTTAAGACACAATTATTTTTATAAAACCACCCATTTCATCAAGGAAAAACTATGATATTTCATTTTTTGTTTTTATAAAATTATTTTTCCCAAATATATCTTCTTTTCAAAGTAAAAGTGTATTTCTATAAAAAATCCTCGATGACTCTATTAGTGTATTTTTGTCTATTTCGACACCTCTATTGAATTTTATATATTATTGAGGTTAAAATGTTATGTTTATCATCTACCATATTGTGTTAAATGGTTTATTATTTATTTGACAGTGGATGTTCTATCTTGATACCATTCACCATACTACTCAGAATGGTTAGTGTTTATGTGTTCTGATTGGGGAAGGTTATTTCATATGTTAATGTTGCTTTTGTTTATCCCATTTCATATTAAGAAGGAATTTTACTTATAAAGTTATGTATGGGGACTGATATATCCTGGAGTTGCATCGTTAGGTCTCATGAGACAAAACAATATTGGGTTTTGGCTGAGGCCTTACCCTAGTATTTTCAGACCTCTTGGACGAGGCCTTAACAATATGTTTCAGATGTACAGAATTATGCATTCCATTAGTATGGTATTATTAATTGATAAACCATGTGATTATTAAAATAGTATAATATCAATGGTTATGTGTCAATCTTTTATGATCTTTTATAAGTCCTTATTTAATCATCTTTCCTTCCTTCCACATTATTCTCAAGTATATTTTTAAAGGCATGTGTTTTTAGTTGTTCGCCATGCTAGTGTTTATTTTTATAATAAATTTCACTGTATTAATTACCCTTAATGATAATCTGAGCTCACCCCTTTATTATATTTCATTTTCCCAGGGTTTGGAGATAAATATAATGAATGAATTTCTAGGATAATATACGAGTTATAGTTTTTTCTAATGAATTTTTATTATTTACTTCATTTCAAGTTGTAATGATGAAATTATGATTATATATTATTTTCAAAAACTAGTAAACAATTAATTCCTTAAGGATAAAAATTTGATGTAATAATGTCAATGTATTAATATAAGGCACCAGATCTTGGTAACTAGGGTATGGGTCCTTACAGTTGGTATCATAAGAAGTTTAGTTGAAAAATTTGAAACTAGATTTATAAAACATTGATTAGGGAACAAAACCATAAGATAGACTTTGAGGATAAGTATTCAAGAACAACTTAGAATTTTTAAGGTATATATTATGTGGGTATTTCTAGAAAATAAATCCCTGTATAGATACTAAAGGTTGTCATGGTTTTGTCACATATGTACGCAGAAGTAACAACTCTGACAAGGTGCTCCGAGTTTGACTCGGGGTAACCTAGTACATGACAATGAGCCTTACTATGAATTTGGTTTGAAACTCTTAGGAGATATACTTAGATAATTAAAATTTTCTTTATAAACCATTATGAAGGTTTTAAATTTAAAATTTTCCTCAAAGTAACCATGCTTATGATTATGACATTAGAGATGCATAAAATTTCAATTTATGTTAAGTGTTTATTTCAAGTTCGACACTATACATTATGATTTATAAGCTAATTTATTGTATTACATTGTTTGGATATGGTGCATATTGTAAGGAATGGAAATCTCATGATAGAAAGAATCCCATGTAGTTATTTCCCGCATTTTCAAAATATTGATGTTGGTTCTGAAGCTACGATTAACACTGAGAAACTTATAACTATACTGAGACAACTGACACAGGTTATGAACAATAACCTTACCCATATGGAGAATATTGATCCACAAGGTGTATGAGAAATTTTAGACCACTTTATGTAATAATAAACTCTATCATTTAATGGGAATAAAAACCCATTCATAGTGGAGCAATGTATAAGTTCCTTAGAGAAGATATTTGTCACTTTGGGATGTAATGAAAGGGAGAAGGTTGTGAAGGAAGTTTATCATATATCCGGATATGCAGATCAGTGGTGGCTGTTAATTCAAAACATAAAGGAGGAGGAATAAATAGAAGAAAATTAATGGAGGTACTTTAAGGAAATATTATTTGAAAAATATTTTCCTCCCGAACCTCGAGAGTATATCTAGAGGAAATTCTAGAGTTTGAAACAAAAAGTGGATAAAAAAATTGAAATTTAGGAATCCAAATTTAAAAGGTTATAAAGGAATGTCATGAACTACATACATAATCATATGAGCAATGTTGATCGACTCTTTTATGGTTTAAAACTATTCCTCTGAAGGGCACTAGTTTCCCAAACATTCTCATCATACGAAGATATAGTCTAATGTTCAATCAAGACAAAGAAATAATTTTCAAATTCTAATGTCTTTAAAGGAAAACAAGATGATAAGAGGGTGGTGAGGGAAATAATAGATAAAGGGAAGAATAAAAAAGGGAGTTTTACAACCTGTGATACCTATGGAAAGAAACACCCTGGAGACTGATTAAAAGGGAAAAGAATTTGTTAAGATATGGGTCATTATGCTAACAATTGTACTAAGAATCAATAAAAAATTACCTAGAGAAGGCCAAGGGAGAAAGTAAAATCTTATTCATTCCCAACTAGAAATCTTGAAGTTACTAATGATGTGGTGGAAGGTACTTTAATAGTTTCCTCAAAATTTTCCAATGATTTATTTGATTCTGGATCATCAATTTCTTTTATATCTTCCCATTTTTCCAAGAAAATTAGATATTTAAAATTTTATTTAATAAAGTATTTTTCGTTAAAAACTCTTAAGGGAAGTATAATTATAACAAATATGTGTTGATAAGTCCCCCTTATAACATATAAATGTGCTTTAGTTTCTGAACTTATCATCATAACCATGATTGACATCTATCTAATTCTTGGTATGAAATATCTTTCAAGTTATGATGTGAAAATCTATTTCATGATGAAAGAAGTTACAATTTTTGAGATGATGCAGAATACCTTATCTTTAGAGTGTAAACCTCATCATTTGATTCTTATCAAGATCCACCACCAGTAGCTCTACTAAATGAAATTATTAAAGAGGAAGATAAAATAATATCTATAGTTGAGGAAAGAAATATTCAAATTAAGGATGTAACTACTGTGAAATAATACATTGATTTATCTCTATAGTATTTCCTTTGACATCCTCCAGAGTGGAAATTAATTTTTCTATTGATTTAATTCCTAGTGAAATGACTATATCAAAGACCCATTATAGAATGGAAATAGTGGAATTAGTTGAACTGAAGAAAAAACTAGAGGAATTGAGTGATAAAGGATTTATCCTCCCTATTGTTTCTCTATAGGGATCTCCAATTATTTTTGTTAAGAAGAAATATGGATCCATGAGGCTATGCATTGACTATAGGGAGATCAATGCTTTTATAATAAAGAACAATTATTCTCTTCCTCACATTGATAATTTATTTGATCAACTTAACAGAGCTCAATATTTTTCTAAGATTGACCTTCGATCTTGATATCATCATTTTCATGTGAGGAAGGAAGATATTCTAAAGGCAAAATTTCAAAATAGGTATGGAAATTACGAGTTTACAGTAATGACTTTTGGATTAGCTAATGCACCCTATGTCACCATTGATATAATGAATAGAGTTTTCAAGTAATATCTTTATAACTTTTTTGTGGTATTAACTAATGATATATTGGTATAATAATAAATCTATGAAGATCTTGAGAATCAATTGCACATTATTTTGAAGACTCTTAGAAGAAATGAGTTATATGGGATGTTAAGAAAGTGTGAATTATGGATTTAAACAGTTTCCTTTCTTGGGTATATTGTTTATAAGGATGGAATCTTAGTTGATCCTACAAATAAAATTGCAGTTCCAGAATGGACTTATCCAAAAAACATAACCAAGGTGTGTAGTTTTATTGGTTGAGAAGGTTATTATCAGTGTTTTGTTCAAAACCTCACCTGATTAGCTAACCTGTTAACCAAGATTACTCGTAAAGGGGTTAAGTTCTTACAGAAAAAATAACAAGAATAATTTTTTTAATAATTTAAGAATATGTTAATTAATGCTCCATTCCTGACTATAACATTTAGAAATGTTGGATTTTTGAATTATAGTGATGAATCCATGAAAGGACTTGGTTATATTCTTATGTGGAATGACTGAGTTATTACTATGCATCAAGGAAGTTAAAAATTCTTGAACAAAACTATCCAACACATGATCTTGAGTTTTCTATAGTAATATTTTCTCTGAAGATATGGAGACATTAGGTATATATTGAAAATGTGATATATATACTGATCACAAAATATTTAAATATATCTTTTCATAGAAGGAACTCAACATGAGGCAAATGATTTGGATCTAACTACTCAAAAAATATGATTGTTCCATACACTACCATCTAGAGAAGGAAAATATGGTGGTAGATTCATTGATAAGGAAGGATCATGGAGTTCTAAACAAAATGAGGATTGAAAAGGACCCTATGTGCATGGATCTAGTGAGGATGAATATGGGAATTATCAAAGAAGGTGAAGCATCATTACCTTTTCAATTTGTTTCCAAACCATATTTATTGTAAATAATTAAAAATTCTCAATCTGATGATGAGACTTTTCAAAAAAAATTAAAGCTATGAATGATGGAATGTTTCTGGATTTTGTGTGTGAGGATGGAATTCTGAAATTTTAGAGAAGACTATGTGCTCCCTCTATACCTGAGCTATAAAGGGAGTTATTGGACGATGCCCCTTGTTTGAATTTCTCTACACACCTTGGTAGCACTAAGATGTATATAGGTTTTAAGGAACATTTTTGGTAGGACAACATGAAGTTTGAAATTGCTGATTATGTATCAATATGTTTAGTCTTTAAATAGTTGAAGGTTGAAAGACAATATCCTATAAGAGTCATGAAACCTCTACCTATTCCTACATGTAAATGGGGTGAAATCACTGGGTATTTTGTCTCTAGATTACCAAAAACTTCAAGAATGGATTGTGAAATATGGGTAATTGTTGATCGATTTACCAAATCTACATATTTACTCACAATAGAGGTGCATTTTTCTATAGAGATTCTTTCATAGATCTATATCGATGAAGTTTAAAGACATCATGGACCACCTCTATCAATTGTTTCGTACCACAACATGTTGCATTGAAGTTGGTGAAACAAATCTTGTATGCCTAGACCTTATGGAGGAAACAACTATGAAGGTAAATAATATTCAAACCTATATCAAAGAAGCTCAAATTATGAAAAATAGATTTGCTAATAATTGAAGGAAGGATTTGGAATTTCAAGAGGTAGATCATGTTTTCTTAAAAGTATCTCCATGGAAGGGTTTTAAAAGATTTGGGAAGAAAAGGAAATTAATCCCCAAGTACATTGGTCCTTTTCAAATTCTTGAGAGAATTGGAACCCTTTCTTATGATTTGGAAATAATTCCCAACCATTCTAATGTACACGATGTGTTCTATGTCTCATTTTTGGGAAAGTACATGCCATACCCAACACATGTACTCACTTCTATATGTATAGAATTAGACCCTCACTTATCTTACTATGAAGAGAATATCTGTATTCTAGACACTAAAGAACATGTGTTAAGGAAATAAACAACACAACAGGTAAAGTTACTTTGAAAAAATCATAAAATTGAAGAGGAAATGTGGGAGTATAAGGAACTTATGATAAAGACCTACCCAAATCTTTTTATTTGGTAGCATTTCAGAAATTTCAAAGAAGTAATTCTTGTAAGGGGGAAGAATGTAACTTCCCAATGTTTAACAAATAAATTAAATATAGAATATAATGTATCGAACTCCGAGTCTCTGTGAGACAACACTTTGTTACTATAACTTATACATTAAAACTATTTTTTCCACCTCTGTGTTTTGAATTTTGTAAATCAAACATACATGATTTCAATTAGTAGATACATAGAGACTGATAGGATCAACTTATGTTTTTGTTGAATAGTAACTTGACCCTTATGAATAGTAATGTACCCTTATTAATAGTAACATCACCCATGTAAGTATAAATAAAATTTTGGCACCATATAAATGAGAGTGAATATTTTAAAAATTAATAATTAAGTGTTGGTATTTTTGTGAGTAATAAATATTTAATTATAATTTTATATTAAAAAATTCTCCTAAAATAAAATTCATTTTCAGAAAATGTATTCATAAATAAATATTTTATTTTCCTATGATTTTAGTATAATTTTATGAGAGCTCAGTCAATTTTTGAAAGAATTATAAAATTAGTTTTAAATTTAATATCTGTATTTTTCAAGTAAATAATTATTCCATTTAAAAATTTAATTTACAATATTTTGATTTTTTTTTAATAAAATGGAGTCCATTTTTTAATTTTACACATCAAAAAATGGTTATGATGAATTTTTTGTTTTTTTCTAAAATACTTGAATTTTTGGTGAATAGTAAAATATGGTAAAATATGGTATAAATATATTAGATGCTAAATACACTATTACTTGATTCATCGTTGTTGTAATCACACTTTTTTATAATTCACATGAACTTATTAATATTTTTTGTCATAGGAATCACTACTATTTGTTGTTGTGAGTGAAATAATAAAATAATGAATAAGATTTTCAAAAATCACCCTTATCCTCCACTATAAAAACAACCTCACACTCCCTCTTCTCCTTACTTCTGTAAGCCTTGAATGTTCTCAAAGTTCTGAGAAAATACTATTCCCTGGTATCCCCCTTGGTTTAGGAGCTCTCGTTCTTTCTAGAAACCAAAACCCCTTCCCTTAAGGAGTTTCACATGGAGGATATTTCAAGAGGTAAACCCTCTTCCTTTTTCTTTTAATTTCATTTTCTATTTATTTTCCATTCATATCTTTTTCTCACCTCCTCTTTCCAAATGATCATGATAACTCTAGTATCATATATTTACTATAATTATATCATGTTAATGGAATATACTTCCTTAAACTACTATCTCTCTCTCTTTTTAAAAAAATGAAATCATCATCCGAGAGATGCTGATTTACAACCTTCGTGGACGAAGAACCTTCGTTCTTAAATTTCACCTTCAAGGATTGTCATGAAACAATTTTTATGATTGAAAGAGACTATAATATATGTATTATAACCTATTCAATGTAATGTAACTAGTATTGTAAGGCCTCAAATTTAAACATTACATACTCTTGAGTTAAGTTAAGAATTCACATTGAGGATATTTTTAGGTTCAGAGTTTTAGAGAATTAGGCCATCACAATAACTCAAAAATTAAAAATTAGTCACTTCTACTCACTATCCATTTTTTTTACAAAATGAAACTGTATACAATTAATCATAATTTATTTTCTTTATAAAAAACTTCATAACCTTCATCTTTATTTCTTCCTTCCTTTTACCCTTCCTTATACCCTATGGAATACATTTAAAAAACTTGGTATGAGCACCACAATCTCAATATGGGATATAAAATAATGAAAGAAAAAATTATCCCAATAATGTGTTAATCCCATTGAAAACATTTTCAGAAATCATACTTTTCACCCTTAGAACCTAAACTCTTAAACATACCTCATGAAATCATAAGATTCCTAAAATAACTTCTTACTAATCATAAATCATAAAACATAAATCATAATTATAACTTGTATAATGAATATAATACTTACATTTTAGCTCTCACAGCTACATAGAGAGTAACTTTCATGGTTACATTTGGAATACCCTTCATAGTATATTCCCTAAATATATTAGGAAAAACATTATCATTTACCTCATTTATGTAACCCAATGCATTGGAGAGCTATCAAGGGCTCACCCGCCCCCAGTTTATTATAGAACCAACCATATAGATAATAAATTCCCAAGAACCATGACATAATAATAGAAAATGAACAAGAATAAAGGAAAAATAACATTTCCACATTGAAATCAAAATACATCATTTCAAGATATTAATATATTAAATCAATTCTCAAAACCATTTTCAATACTAAAATACCCAAAAAAGGAATTTGGTATTTACTTTTTTAAAAGATAATTAAGTCTTGTAGAGGAAGCGAAATACCAAATAATGATCATGGTGGTGGAAAGGTCATTCTCACCCTGTATGTTAAAAATACATTCCTTTTTTCATTTATTAAAATGCTTCATAGAAAATGATTCATTTTAAAATACATTGAATTAAATTAAAATAAAAAGGTTATAATTATACACCATATAAAAGAAGGAGGTGTATATTATCCAAATACACCTCAATGAAAGGAGTTTGAGATGAAGTCCCTTACAATGATCGTATCATTAGAGTAAGAATAAAACAATGATATTATAATGTGTGAAAATAAAAATACACCAAATATAAGTGGATATACAATGTGAAACAATTAGAGGTCATTCAATCATATTATTTTAAAAAAAAAACCAATGATATGGATATTTAACTCAATGAATGGAGATTGAGTTAAGATTTCCCTTATAAAGATCAATTTTTTAATAAAATAGATTGATTTTTTGTATTCAATATAAATCCCCATAAATCAAATATAAATACAAGATAAGATATCAAAATTCATTTCTCACATAATCATAGCATGACATAATCAAGAAGTATATGATCAACCCAAATAATTAAAATTGGGTTAAGAAGTTCGCTTACAAAGACCTTATGATTTGATTAAGGATAAATATATTACATAAATATGTGTGAAAAATACAAATGAACCCAATATAATTGTATATCCAATTTAAAACAATCATAGGTCATTCACACATATTATTGGAATAACAAAACCAATCACTTGGATATTTAACTCAATAAATGGATATTGAGTTAAGATTTCCCTTACATTTGGTCCGACTCCTCTCGTTCCTTCTTTTTATTCCTAAATAATAAAATTATGTTAATTTATAATTTCTTCTAATTTTTTTTCAAGTTTATTATTTATTTTATATCACTTATTTATATGTTATAAAAATTATATAACTATTTAAGTTCATATCACATGTTTTGTTGATATTGGGTACTTTAGTTAAAAATGAACTTGTTTTGATGTAAATTTTCCATTGGGACAAAAGTATATAATCTCCAGAATATTATTCATGATTTAAATATAGAATAAATCCAGTATATATGTATTTAGAATAATCCCTAATATTTTGAGATAATAAATAAAATTCACTGTTCGTGGAGACTGTAGGCTATACGTACCCATTAACGTTACTTTCATTTATTTTTCATATTGAAAGAATGGAAAATAAATAATAAATAGGAAATTTATAATTCAAGTATAATATATACGTTATATATGTTACATAAGTTCATTAACTCCATCATTTATATGTTCCATGTATGTAATGAACAAGTCATATTACTTTGAGGGGGCGGTAGTCCACACTTCCTCAAATGAAATTATCGTATTCACACATTATGGAAAGCATAAAGGAATGTTGTAAATAAAAATTATAGAAGAATATAGAACATATATATAATATATATCATATATAAATATAGTTCCTTCATAATGGCCACCACTATAGGTGGTAGAGGATAATTGAACAATCATCATTTTGTGAGGCAGTAGTTTTTCGTACAGAGAAACGGTATGTTCATATCAATTAGATAGATGTGTGTGTATGTTTTGTTCTAATAATTCTCATAAAAAAATTCTAGTATATTTATGATATTATTTTTGTTATGTAATCCTTTAATAAGAAGAGAATAGGTAGTGAAGAAGGAAAAATAAAGGAAAGTAACTTTAGAGAACATTACCTCCAAATCAGGTAACTCCTTTTGATTTGGTCCAAAAATGCTTCCTTGAATTGAATTATTCCCAAGGTAAGGATTATATGATTAAGTGAGGAATTATAGGAGATTATTTTAGAATAAGTTTGATGATCCATGTGACTTGAGAGATGTGAGTAATTTGCTAGAGGTGGTGGCCTTTTATAAGAGGGAGGAGGGGTGCTTTAGGAAAGTCTTGAAATATTATTTTATTATAAATTTATTTTCAAATTATAATAGTTATAAAGTGATATAGTTTGAGGATAATATGATGATGGGTCTAAATCCTCTAAAACAATATTTTTTAGACAAGTTTAGGTCACAAATATAACCTTATGTTTTGGATTTATCCCTTAGTTAAATAAATTAACACTTACCATGTCTTCTTATATATTTACAAAATATTATTAATATGGTTTCTATAAAATGACAACTGAACCTCAAGTGAATTGTCACGACCCGTCCTCGGGGCCCGTTCCATGACTACCCCAAGCCCGCCTTCCCTAGGCCAGGGGCTGGCGACTAGCACCAAGGCGTAAATCCCGGTAAAAAGGGAAGGCATTGCCTTTGTAAAGTAAACAAGCACCACAGAGTAAGCAAGCGGAAAAGTAAACACTAAGTAAAAACAGAGTACAACTGAAGTGCGGAAAAGTAAATGGGCCAGTATACAAACCCAACTGAAAGTAAAGTACAACTCGAAAGGGAAAACAACAACTGTAAAGTAAAAGCCGCTACACCGAGCTGTCCACTGGAAATCCCACCTGAAGGGTGGGTATAGATAGCTCCAATGCTCCTCGGGTCCTGTCGTCTGCTCCGAGCACGTCCCGCCCAGTGGTCCACCTCCAGGTACTGTCCTGCTCTGCAAGCCTCAGCCACGATCAACGCTGTCCATCGTCTGCAACCAACACAACGTAGTGCGGGCATAGCCCGTGCAGGGGTGAGTATAACGATACTTAGCAGGGACCCCGAGACCCTCAAGGTCTCACTAAAACCAACAAGGATAACCACAAGAAGATCTCAACAGATAACCTATACTTAGATATATGTCCATACATATACCTAAGTTATCAAGTAACCCATCTCAATCATGTGGAAAACACAAGGTCAAAAGTCTCAGCTCAAACCAAGATTTTCATCATCAAAACCGTAACTGCTGAAGAGCTCCGCCTCTGGAGTGTACAGTGGTCCTGTCACAACTCCGAGGTACTGCCCACTAACTTAAGACTGTTGTAGTACTCCACCTATCAAGTATTGCGGGCCAGCCGCTACCACCAAGCACTCCCATGTGCCGCTACAACCAAGCGCTCACATGTGCCGCTACAACCAAGCGCACCACTGTCGTGGGTCTGCCGATACAACCAAGCTCTCCCGTGTGCCGCTACAACCAAGCGCACCTCTGTCGTGGGTCTACCGCTACAAACAAGTGCTCCCCTGTGCCGCTACAACCAAGCGCACCTCTGTCGTGGGTCTGCCGCTACAACCAAGCGCTCCCGTGTGCCGCTACAACCAAGCTCACCTCTGTCGTGAGTCTGCCGCTACAACCAAGTGCTCCCTTGTGCCGCTACAACCAAGCGCACCTCTGTCGTGGGTCTGCCGCTACAACCAAGCGCTCCCATGTGCCGCTACAACCAAGCGCACCTCTATAACACACCGAGTTGTTCGATCAGCAGTCGTCAGGTCTCAGTCAGCTACACGGTCTCCGTGCTCCGCCCGCTCGTCTCCGGGAGGGTCCGCTCCACGAGCTACTGTTCGATACTCCAAGTATCACAATGTCCCGCAAGGAAGTATCTCAAAGGACCACCTCGTCATAGGGGTCTCAACGCAACAGACGACGCGTCAATCGGACGCCCGGCCTGTGAGTTATTAGCCTTTTCATTCCAGGGGCTCGGTTGGTTTCGTGTGCGAACCAATCCGGCCGTAACTCAACTATACCCCGAACACTCATAGGGTATACTCATAGGAACCGTTTCTCAACGTGATCACCAACGCCGTTGACGGTTCATCAAACAGACGTCTGGTCTGAAAGATATCAGCTTTTCCGTTCCAGGGGCCCGGTTGGATTTCAGTGCGATCCAACCCGGCCACTGTCCATCTGCATCCAAAACTCGGGCGGAGGATGCCAAAAGTTCCGTCTCATCAAGAGGAACTCAATGCAATAGACGACGTGTCAATCAGATGCCCGGTCTGAGAGTTATTGGCTTTTTCGTCCCAGGGGCCCGGTTGGGTTTTTAAGGCAAAACCAACCCGACTGTACTCCACTTCCATCCAAACCTCGGGCGGAGAGAGCCAAAAGATCCGTCTCACTAAAAGGAAACTAACAAAGCTGACGGCACGTCAATCGGACGTCCGTAGCTCAAGATATGAGCGTTTCCGCTCCGAGGGCCCGGTTGGTTTCGTGTACGAACCAACCCGGCCGAACCCAAAGTATTCCGAAACTTTGAGTGCGATAAACCGAAACGACCGACTCGCTCCAAGGATTGCGTTGCCGCTGACGACGAGTCGTTTGGAGGCCCGTAGCTCAAGTTACGGGCGTTTGAACGAAAGTCGTCCGAAGACGGGGGGTCCGGGCCCGGGCCGACCCGGCCCGACCCCCCCTGGTTGGCCCGAACCGGGTCGGGTCCGACCCGGTTGGCCCGGCCCGGCCCGGCCAGGGCCGGTCCGGCTCGGCTCGACCGAGCGGCCGACGCGGGGGAAAGCCGCCGCCACGCGTGACACCCCCGCGGCACCCGCGGGGTGGCGCGCTGGACACCCGCGGCACCCGCGGGGTGGCGCGCTGGACACCCGCGGCACCCGCGGGGTGCCGCCGCCTCCGGCCGCCGGCGCCGCCGCGCCGGCGACCCGCGCCGCCACCGGCTTCCGCGGGCCGCCGGAGTCGCTCCGGTGGCCCGTTTTCCTTCCCGTCTGCGCCGTTGTTCCTCCCGGGTTACGTTCTTTACTACGGGATCATCAAACATCCGTTGCGGCACGTTCCGTCATCGCCTGCCAAATCCGCACAAAACGAAGAACGACGGAGGGTCGTCGGGCCGTGTTCGTTTGGCCCGCACCCTCCGTGTTAGAGATAATCAACAGGAGAAAAATAAAATGTTCAACACATGAACCAACAATTTTAATAAAATAAAATTGTTTCTTTGATTCCGGTTCTTTAATTTTTAAAGAATGTTCACGGGAATATAAGGAGGGGTATTTCCAAAAATATAAAATCCCTACTTCGGAGTCGTCGCGCGTGAGCGTTCTTCGTGGAAACTGCTCGTCGCGGAAGGTGGAGATCGTCGCGTCGTCGCGGAAGGGCGTCGCGTCGTCGCAGAACACGACGTTGAGTCGGCGAACTCAACACACCATGAAACAGCAGTTTTAATTTAATTAATTAAATCCGTTTTTTGGTTAAGAACCACGAAGGAGATGAAAAGGAAGGTCCGAGACTCTTTCCTCAAGCAGCCGATCGAAGATCCGTCGCGGAGGAAGAGACGTCGCAGAAGAACGTTGTCGGCGTCGCAGATCACGGCGTCGTGTCGTCGATTTCCGGGTTCGGCGTTCTTCGCATTCTTCGCGTTCTTCACGTTCTTCGCGAAGGAGGCTGAATGTTCAAGGATCCTTTCTCAACGAGTAATCCTCCAAAAGAAAAAGGTTGGTCTTATTTTATTATTACGCCAACGAATATGAAAACTGGTTAAGAAACGATCCATCAATTCGTTGAATTAATTCAACGAAAGAAACAGCCCATTTAATTCATGAAATAAACCACCCAATTAAATGGTCTGTTAAGATTTTAAGAAACGCGTCAGTTGACTTTAATAAAGACGGGTTTTCGCGGGTGCGTTTCTTAGCGGAAAGAAACGGCGGGGCTCGTGCGGGCCCCACCTCATAAATATCCTACCAAGGGGGTAGGATATTTCTGGATAGCATACTATCCGGTTCAACTCAGTTCAATCCGCCTTTAAGTGGCTTCTAGTGGCTTCCAAGTGGCTTAAGTGAAATAAAATAAAGTTGTCGCAAAATTATTTTATTTCTCAACTTTAAGACCGAAAATTAAAAACCACACCCGAGAAAACGCAACTCCGGAAGAGGCGTTTCTAGGCGAATACCGGCGCTGCGATTTCATCGGTGCCCTCAGAATTCGATTCTGGGCACCGGTTCAAAAGTTAGAAAAACTCGCTCGTCCGTTCACTGAACGTACCCGAGCCAAACTTCGGAAAATGATTCCGGGCACACCAGGCCTCGGAATCAGGTGCCGTCAGAAACTGCGTTCTTGTAAAATTCCAAAGAAAATTAAGAAAAAAATTTCCTTGAAATTTACGGGTCTTTACATTACTCCCACCACAGGGCTTTACGTCCCCGTAAAGCTTCACCACAAACTTAGGGATACAAAGGCGGTACTGAGCACGCATCTGAGCCTCCCGCTCCCATGTGCTCCCTGGAGGTTCCCGTGCTGCCATCTGATGCGCACAAGAGGAATCGATCATCCACGTAGGACCCGCTACTGTTGATCCTCTATCCCCACCGGGACCTCCGTAAAAGTCACCCCATCATCCACGTCTAACTCCCCATGGTCAAAGATGTGCGTCGGGTCGTGCACGTATCTTCTCAACTGAGATACGTGGAAGACGTCGTGCACCCGGTGCAACTGAGGTGGTAGAGCCAGGCGATAAGACACCTCGCCAATCCTTGTGATGACCTGGAAAGGCCCGATGAAGCGTGGAGACAACTTGCCGCCTCGGCCAAATCTCCGCAAACCACGTCGAGGTGAGATCCACAAGAAGACGTGGTCGTCATCCTCGAACTCTAGTGGTCTCCACCTCCTGTCAGCATAAGGCTTCTGCCGGCTCTGAGCTGTACTCATCCGCCCCTGGATGACCTGGACCATCTCAGGTCCCACAAGAGCTGCAAGATTTCCTCTTTGCCGATAAGAGAAATCTGGTCTCATCCCCTGGATGAACCACATTCTTTGCCTAATACTGTCAAACCCGACATGGATGATACTAACCCATACCAAGGATGACGTCGTAAGGCCTCGACGCTACTACAAAGAGATCCAACCGTTACTCTCGCCTCCAAGGGTTGAGTCATACTGTCGGCATCAGTGTGTGGTAACTAGGTCTCCTCCAGTAGATACTTCTCAAGTGAGGGTCAATTTAACGGTCTAAACCAGAACCTCTTAGTAACAACACAAGAGAGGACATGGTAGTAAATGCCACAAGAAAAGGTGTCTTTTATTACTGCAGCTCAAGTACAAAGACACAAAGCATCTACAAACATACATAAAAAAACTAGAAGCAACATGAACAAAAGTATCCAGGTCTGGAGCTAGTCCCGCTCATGTCCATCTGCTCCCGGAGCCCCATGATCGTAGGCCTCAACTTCCTGAAGATGAGCTCTCCCATGTCCTCCTGTCCCATGCGGTCGGGGTGGACCGCCTGGTGGTGGTGGTGGCAACACCCCGAAGCGCCGTCCACCTCCAGCTGCACGGAAAACTCCCCTGTCTTGGCCGCCTGCTCCTTGCGGCCCGCCCTGATCGAACCTCTGCCTCTGCCTGGGGGGTCTTTCGTTCGTCTGCTGGTCATCCGTATGTCGGGTCGGACATTCACGAGCCATGTGACCAACCCCGCCGCAGGAGTAACACTGCCCTCTC
Organism: Viscum album; assembly: GCA_963277665.1. NCBI lineage: Eukaryota > Viridiplantae > Streptophyta > Magnoliopsida > Santalales > Viscaceae > Viscum > Viscum album. The sequence goes on from OY728120.1 coordinate 1,124,517,732, forward strand.
ATGGCAAGTCGTTGCCCACCCCGAGTGCCTCGCGAAAACGATCCAGAGTCATGCTGTCGACCACCTGTAGGTCCAGTCCTCTTGGACCCCTGCGTCATCCGTCTACTGCCCGCTGCAGAAGAATCTGCCGCATGCCGATAAGTGGTGGGTCCTGCTGCTGGAGACTGCTTAGCAAGGAAACTCTCCACTAAGAGGGCTCGCTCCAACACCCCTGCCTGAGTCGGAATGTTGAGGGAGATCATCGAAGCCCTGATCTCATGCCTCAGTCCCTGCTCGAATGTCCGGGCCCGGAAGAACGGGTCCCGTACCATATCTGTGGAGTAGCGTGAGAGATCGGTAAATCTCGCCGAGTACTGGGCCACTGACATGCTGCCCTGTCGCAGCTGTAGTATCTCCTGGATGCGCACCGCTCGGAGGGTGGCTGGGATAAACTCGGAGCGGAAGATGCTCTCAAAGTCCGTCCAGAGGAGAGACGCCTCGTCGTGCACCTGGAGCATCAAGCTCCACCATCTGTCTACTGCCGCGTGCAGGAGACTCGCTGCGAGGATCACCATGAGGTCTGTTGGTGTCCTCACTAATCTGAAAACCCGAACAACTGCCTCCAGCCAGTCCTCGGCGGCCTAAGGGTCCGTCTCGCCGCGGAACCTGGGCGGTCGCTGGCGCTGGAACTCATGCAGTGCACTAAGGCGACGTGCATCGTCAGCGGCTGGGGCTGGTAGCATCGGTGCCTCGGCGGGTATAGGTACCGCCGGTGCCTCAGCTGTCAAAGGGACCTGTACCGAGTCCTCGACGCTCGGTGGGCTCTCGCCACACACATCACTCGGAATCCTAGCTGGCTGTCGTCGTGGGGCCATCCTGAAAAGGAAACAAGTGCGCCATGGTCAGGACAGTATACCTGGTGAGCTGACACAAGTAATCACAAAGAAAACTTGAAACACACATGCAATCAATGTTTTCGTGAATTAAGTCGGAAATTAGAAGTCAGGGTCCTGGTGTACGGATACGTCGGCCGCCGCACCAACACTGGACTCCCTGGACTGATAACCACACCCAATACGCAAAACACTATTGCTTCACATAGAAGAAAGATCAGAGTCTACGGTAGAACAGACCGCCTTTGATACCAATTGTCCCGACCCATCCTCGGGGCCCGTGCCGTGACTACCCCAAGCCCGCCTTCCATAGGCCAGGGGCTGGCGACTAGCACCAAGGCGTAAATCCCGGTAAAAAGGGAAGGCATTGCCTTTGTAAAGTAAACAATCACCACAGAGTAAGAAAGCGGAAAAGTAAACACTAAGTAAAAACAGAGTACAACTGAAGTGCGGAAAAGTAAATGGGTCAGTATACAAACCCAACTGAAAGTAAAGTACAACTCGAAAGGGAAAACAGCAACTGTAAAGTAAAAGCCGCTACACCGAGCTGTCCACTGGAAATCCCACCTGAAGGGTGGGTAAAGATAGCTCCAATGCTCCTCGGGTCCCGTCGTCCGCTCCGAGCACGTCCCGCTCAGTGGTCCACCTCCAGATACCGTCCTGCTCTGCAAGCCTCAGCCACGATCAATGCTGTCCGTCGTCTGCAACCAACACAACGTAGTGCGGGCATAGCCCGTGCAGGGGTGAGTATAACGATACTCAGTAGGGACCCCGAGACCCTCAAGGTCTCACTAAAACCAACAAGGATAACCACAAGAAGATCTCAACAGATAACCTCTACTTAGATATATGCCCATACATATACCTAAGTTATCAAGTAACCCATCTCAATCACGTGGCAAACACAAGGTCAAAAGTATCAGCTCAAACCAGGATTTTCATCATCGAAACCGTAACTGCTGAAGAGCTCCGCCTCTGGAGTGTACAGTGGTCCTGTCACAACTCCGAGGTACTGCCCACTAACTTAAGACTGCTGTAGTACTCCACCTATCGAGTATTGCGGGCCAGCTGCTACCACCAAGCTCTCCCATGTGCCGCTACAACCAAGCGCTCCCATGTGCCGCTACAACCAAGCGCACCACTGTCGTGGGTCTACCGCTAAAACCAAGCGCTCCCGTGTGCCGCTACAACCAAGCGCACCTCTGTCCTGGGTCTGCCGCTACAACCAAGCGCTCCCCTGTGCCGCTACAACCAAGCGCACCTCTGTCGTGGGTCTGCCGCTACAACCAAGCGCTCCCGTGTGCCGCTACAACCAAGCGCACCTCTGTCGTGGGTCTTCCGCTACAACCAAGCGCTCCCATGTGCCACTACAACCAAGCGCACCTCTGTCGTGGGTCTGCCGCTACAACCAAGCGCTCCCGTGTGCCGCTACAACCAAGCACACCTCTGTCGTGGGTCTGCCGCTACAACCAAGCGCTCCCATGTGCCGCTACAACCAAGCGCAGCTCTATAACACACCGAGTCGTTCGATCAGCAGTCGTCGGGTCTCAGTCAGCTACACGGTCTCCGTGCTCCGCCCGCTCGTCTCCGGGAGGGTCCGCTCCACGAGCTACTGTTCAATACTCCAAGTATCACAAAGTCCCGCAAGGAAGTATCTCAAAGGACCACCTCGTCATAGGAGTCTCAACGCAACAGACGGCGCGTCAATCGGACGTCCGGTCTGTGAGTTATTAGCCTTTTCATCCCAGGGGCCCGGTTGGTTTCGTGCGCGAACCAATCCGGCCGTAACTCAACTATACCCCGAACACTCATAGGGTATACTCATAGGGACCGTTTCTCAACGTGATCACCAACGCCGCTGATGGTTCGTCAAACGGACGTCTGGTATGAAAGATATCAGCTTTTCCGTTCCAGGGGCCCAGTTGGATTTCAGTGCGATCCAACCCGGCCACTATCCATCTGCATCCAAAACTCAGGCGGAAGATGCCAAAAGTTCCGTCTCATCAAGAGGAACTCAACGCAATAGACGGCGCGTCAATCGGACGCCCGGTCTGAGAGTTATTGGCTTTTTCGTCCCAGGGGCCCGGTTGGTTTCTAAGGCAAAAAAAACCCGACCGTACTCCACTTGCGTCCAAACCTCGAGCGGAGTGAGCCAAAAGATCCGTCTCACTAAGAGGAAACTAACAAAGCTGACGGCACGTCAATCGGACATCCGTAGCTCAAGATATGAGCGTTTCTGCTCCGAGGGACCGGTTGGTTTCGTGTACGAACCAACCCGGCCGAACCCAAAGTATTCCGAAACATTGAGTACGATAAACCGAAACGACCGACTCGCTCCAAGGATTGCGTTGCCGCTGACGACGAGTCGTTTGGAGGCCCGTAGCTCAAGTTACGAGCGTTTGAACGAAAGTCGTCCAAAGACGGGGGGTCCGGGCCCAGGCCGACCCGGCCCGACCCCCCCTGGTTGGCCCGAACCGGGTTGGGTCCGACCCGGTTGGCCCGGCCCGGCTCGGCCAGGGCCGGTCCGGCTCGGCTCGGCCGAGCAGCCGACGCGGGGGGAAGCCGCCGCCACGCGTGACACCCCCGCGGCACCCGCGGGGTGTCAGCCAGACAGCCGGACGCGCCGCGTGACAACCCCACGACACCCGCGGGGTGCCACCCTGGACACCCGCGGGGTGCCGTGTGACAACCCCGCGGCACCCGCGGGATGGCGCGCTGGACACCCGCGGGGTGCCGCGCTGGACACCCGCGGGGTGCCGCGCTGGACACCCGCGGGGTGCCGCGCTGGACACCCGCGGGGTGCCGCGCAGGACACCCGCGGGGTGCCGCGCTGGACACCCGCGGGGTGCCGCGCTGGACAGCCGCGGGGTGCCGCGTGACAACCCCGCGGCACCTGCGGGGTGTCGCGCTGGACACCCGCGGCACCCGCGGGGTGCCGCGGGACAACCCTGCGGCACCCGCGGTGTGCCGCGCTGGACACCCGCGGCACCCACGGGGTGCTGCGTGACAACCCCGCGACACCCGCGGCACCCGCGGGGTGCCGCGCTGGACACCCATGGGGTGCCGCCGCCTCTGGCCACCGGCTCCGCCACGCCGGCGACCCGCGCCGCCACCGGCTTCTGCTGGCCGCTGGAGTCGCTCCGGTGGCCCGTTTTCCTTCCCATCTGCGCCGTTGTTCCTCCCGGGTTCCGTTCTTTACTGCGGGATCATCAAACATCCGTTGCGGCACGTTCCGTCGTCGCCCGCCAAATCCGCACAAAACGAAGAACGACGGAGGGTCGTCGGGCCGTGTTCGTTTGGCCCGCACCCTCCGCGTTAGAGATAATCAACGGGAGAAAAATAAAATGTTCAACACATGAACCAACAATTTTAATAAAATAAAATTGTTTCTTTGATTCCGGTTCTTTAATTTTTAAAGAATTTTCACGGGAATATAAGGAGGGGTATTTCCAAAAATATAAAATCCCTACCTCGGAGTCGTCGCGCGTGAGCGTTCTTCGTGGAAACTGCTCGTCGCGGAAGGTGGAGATCGTCGCGTCGTCGCGGAAGGGCGTCGCGTCGTTGCGGAACACGGCGTTGAGTCGGCGAACTCAACGCACCATGAAACAACAGTTTTAATTTAATTAATTAAATCCGTGTTTTGGTTAATAACCACGAAGGAGATGAAAAGGAAGGTCCGAGACTCTTACCTCAAACAGCCGATCGAAGATCCGTCGCAGAGGAAGAGACGTCGCAGAAGAACGTTGTCGGCGTCGCGGATCACGGCGTCGTGCCGTCGATTTCCGGGTTTGGCGTTCTTCGCATTCTTCGCGAAGGAGGTTGAAGGTTCAAGGATCCTTTCTCAACGAGTAATCCTCCAAAAGGAAAAGGTTGGTCTTATTTTATTATTACGCCAACGAATATGAAAACTGGTTAAGAAACGATCCATCAATTCGTTGAATTAATTCAACGAAAGAAACAGCCCATTTAATTCACGAAATAAACCGCCCAATTAAATGGTCTGTTAAGATTTTAAGAAACGCATCAGTTGACTTTCATAAAGACGGGTTTTCGCGGGTGCGTTTCTTAGCAGAAAGAAACGGCGGGGCTCGTGCGGGCCCCACCTCACAAATATCCTACCAAGGGGGTAGGATATTTCTGGATAGCATACTATCCGGTTCAACTCGGTTCAAGCCACCTTTAAGTGCCTTCAAGTGGCTTCCAAGTGGCTTAAGTGAAATAAAATAAAGTTGTCGCAAAATTATTTTATTTTTCAACTTTAAGCCCGAAAATTAAAAACCACACCCAAGCAAAAGCAACTCCGGAAGAGGCGTTTCTAGGCGAATACCGGCGCTGCGATTTCATCGGTGCCCTCAGAATTCGATTCCGGGCACTGGTTCAAAAGTTAGAAAAACTCGCTCGTCCGTTCACTGAACGTACCCGAGCCAAACTTCGGAAAATGATTCCGGGCACACCAGGCCTCGGAATCAGGTGTCGTTAGAAACTGCTTTCTTGTAAAATTTCAAAGAAAATTAAGAAAAAAATTTCCTTGAAATTTACGGGTCTTTACATGAATAATTAATGAAATTTGTAATTTTATATAATTCATTCGGCCAAATATAAGATTTTTATGTCTATTATATCATTTAATGAAATAGTTTTTGTTTTCAAAAGTCATTTATGTCAATTTTGACACAATTTAGTAATTCATTTTTTTAAAGTCATACCAACTTGATTAATTAGAAAATAATAAATGAAATAAAATATAACATGTCATAATCATCCGTAAAATTCGTTTATGGCATAAAAACTTTCAAATTATATTTATTTTAATATTGATAATATCATTTATTTGAACCTTTCATTAATAAGGTAACCACAACATCAACATTGTATCACAAATAAATTTATCTATTTAATATTTAAAAATTATAAATAAAATACCATGATGTAAGAAGTATTTTTTTATTTATAATTAATTTTTATATTCAAAGATATCAGTTATATAGCACAATATTAATATTGTTTTAGTAAAATATACATGTTTAGGTTATATTTCTCTTTACTTTAAATTAATTATTATAACATGTCATTATCACTTCCAAGTGGCTCCATGGGGTCCTAAAATCGACCCAAGGATTCTCATGGTCATCCATTTATTATTCAATAGGATTAGGAAATTGTTTTGTGTAGTCTTATATAATTATAATATTATTTGTTTCCCTTATTTATGAGATTTACTCTCTAGCCATGGTAAATAAAATTAATTACTAATATTACTATTCATAATTTACAAAAATAAAAGCAACCTATTTACACAATTTGGAAATTAATATTAAAATTATGGAATCTATTTTTTCAAATTTAAAACAAATAATATGCATTAATAGATTAAAAATTAATTCCAGTTGTCAAAACCATAAATCGTGTTTTTAAAAAGTAAAAAATATCAAAAGATTGACATACATTTATATCTAATTTAAATGTGAAATTACATAAAAGAAACAAAATTGGATTAAATTATAAAAACATAATCCAATTAAAATTTAAAACCAATTAAAAATATAATCTAACTATATAAAAGAATTAATGGAAAATGCAGGTTTGAATTAAATTGAAATATTTTCACTATTCATTAAAATATTAATGTCTTTAGAAAAATTCCAACATTTAAAAAAAGGTAAATTTTAATGTACCACTTCCAAATAATATTTTTATTATTTAAAATATAACTTATAAAATTGTCAAAAACTATATTTGAATAGGGTTCTCTATCAAAAGTCGGCAAAACTGTATTTTTTTTGAAAAGCACTTCTGTTATCTGAAAAATTGAATTTGTTCTTATATCATATATATTAAAAATATAAGTTGAATCTAAAACATTAAATTTAATACATAAAATATATTTTTAATTAAATAAAAGTACATTAGGAGTGATATGATTTTATGAAGACAATTATTCTCTTTTAAAAATGTTTTCATAAAAACACATTTATTATATTCAGTTGGTTTTTATTTCCATTTCTAAAAAATTTGGTAACCAATTAATCATTATATAAACATGTGAAAACCATATTTTCATAATTATATTGATATTATTCACTCCCTCCATTCTAAAAACTAGTTTATAGTGGTAACATTTAAATAATAATATTTAGTTGTTTCTTTAAGATCAATGTAGCGCATCATGTATGCTTTTGATCATAGTGTTTCTTTATTAAAACTAGGTATGTTACATCCTCCAACCTTTAATAAATTTATTCCTCGCAATTTGAATTATGGGTTGGTAACTTGGGTATAAATTTTCACAATACCTTTATTGCAAACCCACATCGGAAAAAGGGTTAATAAAACTTACACTTTAAAGATAGAAAGTGAAGTACAAAGGTCACATGAGATAACACATAATAGGGTTCCATATAGTAAAACATGGATATGGAAGAAAGAATAACCATCTTTTTCTGATGGAGAGTGATAGAAAACAAGATCAAGATAAAGTTAACAATAAAAAACAAATTTGTGATTGGTTAAACAGTTTTGATTTTGTAGTAGGAAAATTTAGACGAAAAACATTTTTGATTTTAGATAAATTTTAAAAATTTTGAGGAATTATTTTTCTAATTAGAATAATAACATAAGGAAATATACTTACTTGAAAGGTATATTATCACCCTTTAATCAATTTCCACCACAAACTCATCTTTTTCTTCAAACGCTGAGTGATAAAACACTATTTTATTGAATATTTTATTGATAATAAATGAAATAATTTCCTCACATTGTGTTAAATATGTTTATTTATAAAATATTTGGGATTTGATCATTCATTTGAAAATTTGGTGAAAATTCCAGTTTTACCCTTAATAGTTCACTGTAGTATTTCGAAGATAAATATTTTTATATTTATTATTTGCATTTGCAATTTTTTAAAAGTGTTCCTAGCTTAATATTATAGAACTTTCATTCAGGACACTAGAGATAAAGAGTGCATTTGGATGGAGTAAATGAGCCATTAATCCAATGGTGGGCTGGACTCGGCAGAATGGACATGGGTTCTGTATTTGGGCCATATCTTCTACATACGGGCTTGGATTGAGCCCAAATTTTTCGGAAAGCTCGGGGACTTGATTTGGCACAAATAATCCTTCTGGAAGGCCGGTCAATTCATGCGTTTTGGAGGTCAAATGGGCGGTGAAAGTTGGAATAAAATATTTTGCCAAGTTTTTCATTTCACACTTAAAAAGTTATGTATCCCTAGCCATCACAAACTCTATTTAAAGGAGGTTTTAACTCTTTGAGAGGGCTGGTAGAGGCTTTGGGAAGGTGTGGCCGAAAGGGTGTCTCTTGGGAGCCCCTCACAACTCTTGGAAGAAGTAATCCTTTGTGCAAACCTCTCTTCCAAAAAGGCTCTCCTCTCTCACCTCTTCTTTGTATTTCTTTTCTTTCATGTTTGTTTGTTGAATTTTTCTTCAAATAATCTTCTGTGTTCATACCTCTTCTTCTTATATTAATCTTCTTAATTGGGTTGGAATCAAGAGTGGAGACAATATTGGGTTCTACCCTTTCAATCCATTGCTTATGCAAAATGTCTCCACGATGACTACACCACCCATGGAAGAGTAGTTCTTTTTAGTAATCGATCGACCTCTATCCTTCTTCATTCATTTATTTTGAATCAATGAGCTACTGTAATTCACATATTATGATATATTAATTGAGTTTTTAATTTAAATGAAACTAAGCAAGCAATTGAATAGTTAACACAAAACACGCGAGGTCGGGAATTGTGTGAACTGTGAGAGCGCAACATTAACCTGTAATTCAAAACCACATGGGATCAATTTGTAGAGTTCAAATATAATCCCTAAACTCAATTAATCCTCATTTCCAGAGTGGTTATGTGCCTTAATTTACCACTGACCATAAGCTAATTTTAGAACATCAATCAAAGCAGGGTGTTGCGATTGCATGTTCCGAAGTTAGCCTAAGGTTAAAATTCACTTCAATCTTCGTGGTAAAGTTAATTCTCGTAGGGTTCTGGATCTAAAAAATTAATGGATAATAATTAAGTGAATATTAATTTAAATGATAATGATTAATAAATGATTGAAGAGGTAGAGTTAGATCGATTACGCCTTTTAAAAATAGATTTCTAAAAAAACATCTTCTTGTTGTGTCATTCTGATCGAAACTTCATTTCAAAATTAAAAACAAAAAAATGCAATCTTCTTCCAGCAAACTTCTTCTAGGTTCATAAACTATAAAAAAAAACACCCCCATACTTTCAAGTAGTTATTTTATTCTCTTTTATTTTATTTTTAGAATACCTCTAATAAGTAGTTAAATTCACTTCCTCCTTTGAGAGACGACCTTGGTCAGCCACTCTGCTGCACCTAAGTACCCCAAATTACACTAATCATTTGAGGGCGCCCACGACAGCGCTCTTTCAAATTGGCGCCGTTGCCGGGGAGGCAAGTAATTATTTCAACCAATTAGAGGTATTTATTTTATCTTACATTTTATTCTCTTCCTCTCTTCTTTCTTTCTTCTTTGCCCAATCTGATTTTTCTTCTTCTTCTTTTAATTTCTTCTACTTCTCTTTGGACCATCAACTCAAAATTCTCATTTTTATTTTACTATGGTCCACCTTCTTTCTTTTCATTTTTATTTGATCTATGACACGAACTAATCCCGAAGATCTCTTAGATCTTGACCCTGAGATTGAACGTAGCCTTAGGGCACGAATCAGACATTCTCAATCTACGGGTAGTTTCAATATTCAACCAGTTGGTGAATTCCTCTCTTCTGGAAACATTGAAATTGGAAGCAATTCAAATTCAAACATAAAAGAGGAACCAATGGCTGAAAACAATGGAAATGAACTTAATAGAACCATTCGAGAATTGGCTGCACCTGATATTAACTATCAACCAAATTATATTGCATACCCAAATATCGAATCGGACTTTGAATTGAAATATGGATTAATTCACCTTCTTCCAAAGTTTCATGGATTATCTGTTGAGGATCCCAACAAACACCTTAAGGAATTTAATGTGGTTTGCTCAACTTTAAAACCAAGAAATGTTTCTAAAGATCAAATTAAATTAAGAGCATCCCCATTCTCACTTGATGGAGTTGCAAAAGATTGGATGTATTATTTGCAACCTGAAGATGTAACATGTTGGAATGATTTGAAACATCTTTTCTTGCAAAGATTTTTTCCAGCATCAAGGACAACATCCATTCAAAAGGAGATATCGGGGATCAAGAAAGCCCAAGGAGAGTCAATGTATGAGTACTGGGAGAGATTCAAGAAGTTGTGTGCAAGCTGACCACATCACCAAATCAGTGAGCAACTCCTCATTCAGTACTTCTATGAAGGACTCACACCTATGGAGAGAAGCATGGTAGATGCTGCGGCTGGAGGAGCATTGGTGGAAAAGACACCAGTAGCTGCACGTGCGTTGATCGACAAGATGGCCCAAAACTCCCAACAATTTAGTGATAGAGGTACACGACATGTCAGGGGAGTACATCAGGTAAGTCCTTCTTCTTTTGAAAGTCATTTGATTGATACTAAGTTGGAAGAATTGACCACTATGGTGAGGCAAATTGCTTTGGCACAAAAGACATCTCTACCCCCTCCTTCAAGGCCTTGTGGTATTTGCACTGAGACAAGCCACCCAACTGACTGTTTCCCACAACTCCAAGAAACAGAAGATTGTGCAGCAGTGTTATCTGGGAGACCATTTCAGCAGCAAAAACAACAACCATATCCCCAAAAGAAGTTGGATCCAACATACAACCAAGGGTGGACAGATCAGTCGGACATGAGGTATGGCTCTGGATGACAACAAAGGCCACCCTTTCAACAAAACTTCCAGCAACCTCCGCCTTACCAGCAGGGTTTCCAACAACCCCAAAGGAGATTTGAAGCTCAAACATCAACAAGTCAGCAACAAGGGAATCATCCACCAAAGGTAGATTCTAATACTGATGATATTTTAAATCAAATTGTTCTTAATCAACAGAATGAGATGAAGAGTCAAAGTTCGGAGCTGAGGGAGTTGAAGACTCAAATGAGCCAGATTGCCACCGCCCTCCATGAACTTGTAAGTAAGAATTCCGGAAATCTACCTTCCCAACCCACTCTAAATCCAAAGGGGAATGTTAGTTCCATCACATTGAGAAGTGAGAAGCAAATGAACGATACATCTGTACCTACCATTCCACCGGGATTCACCTCAAATCCAGAGAATCCGCATTCCATACCTACTGATGAGAAATCCAAGGAGAAAGATAAAGGTAAGAAAAAGATTGATGATGTACCTCCTAAACCCCTTCCTTTTCCAAATATGGTTGTTCAAACCAAGAAGATGGCTGAAGAAGCAATGAAAAAGGAGGTTTTGGACACATTCAAGCGTGTGGAGATCAACATTCCTCTACTTGAAGCCATTAAGCAAATCCCAAGATATGCCAAATTCTTAAAAGAACTCTGCACCAATCGAAGAGGGATCAAGGGGAATGAGAGGATCAACCTTGGAAGGAATGTCTCGGCACTCATTACACAAACTCTAGCAATGCCATCAAAGTGCAAGGATCCCGGGACATTCACCATCCCATGTACCATAGGGGAGTTGCACTTCTCTGAGGCTCTTTGTGATTTAGGAGCTTCAATAAATGTGATGCCTCACTCTGTATTCTCTTCCTTGCAGGTTGGTGAGTTGAAGCCAACAAGAGTAGTGGTGCAATTGGCGAATAGAGCTACGGCATATCCAGTGGGAGTTCTTGAGGATGTACTTGTTCGGGTAAGAGACATGATCTTTCCAGCAGACTTCTATGTGCTTAACATGGAGGATGATCAGGTAAGTTCTCATGCCCCCATTATCTTAGGTAGACCCTTCCTCAAAACTGCAAAAACTATCATAAATGTCAATGAGGGTACACTTTCCATGGAGTTTGGAGATGAAGTTGTCATATTTAATGTTATGGATTCCATGAAGTACCCCTCAGAGGACCATTTTGCTTTTGTTATCTCCCATTTTGAACCACCAAGTAAAAACATCATGAAATTGGATTGTCCTATGCTTAGGGAGATTATGAGTATTGGTTCTGGTTTGATGTCTAAGAGCACTTCCACACATGTTTCTGATACACAATCCTATCTTGGATTTGATTTTGATGTGGATTCATATTCTGATTTTGATCATGTTCACTCTGATTATGAAATGGCTGTTGAGTATGCTGATGGATTTGATGCTTTATTCTCTGATTTTGATGATGTCTATTCTGATACTGATGCTCTTTGTGCACATATTTCAGTTCCTTCAATGTCTCCATCCATACTACACCCTCCTTCATTAGAACTCAAGCCATTGCCACCAAATCTGAAATACTCATACTTGTTGAGTGGTGAGAGATTACCTGTTATCATTGCTAACAATCTCCCTTTTGAACATGAAGAAAAGCTTTTGAATATTTTGAGGGAGAACATCAGGGTGATTGGGTGGACCTTGGCTGACATATCAGGTATTAGCCCCTCCATTTGCATGCATAGGATTCTCTTGGAGGATGGGGCTAAACCGGTGAGACAACCACAAACGAGACTCAATCCCACCCTCTTGGAAGTTGTTAAAAAGGAAGTTGAGAAATTGCTCGAGGCAGGTATAATCTTTCTTATTTCAGATTCACAGTGGGTAAGTCCAATTCAGGTTGTGCCTAAGAAAACTGGTTTTACTGTTGTTAAAAATGAGAAAGATGATTTAGTTCCAATGAGGGTGCAAAACAATTGGTGTGTGAGTATTGATTATAGGAAACTAAATCTGACCACTCGCAAGGACCATTTCCCCCTCCCATTTATTGATCAAATGCTCGAGAGACTAGCTGGGAAAACACACTATTGTTTCTTTGATGGATTTTATGGATATTTTCAGGTTCCTATAGCTCCAGAGGATCAGGAGAAGACTACATTCACCTGTCCCTTTGGCACATTTGCCTACTGGAGGATGCCATTTGGACTTTGCAACGCCCCAGGTACCTTCCAGAGATGTATGGTGAGTATTTTCTCTGATTTTATTGAGACCTGCATGGAGGTATTTATGGATGATTTTACAGTGTATGGGTCTTCATTTGATTAATGTATAATTAGTTTGGGAAAGGTGTTGAATCGTTGTATTGAGAAGAATCTGGTCCTGAACTTTGAAAAGTGTCATTTCATGGTAGAGCATGGCATTTTCTTAGGGAATGTAGTGTCCAAACATGGGATAGAGGTTGATAGATCTAAGATTGACATTATTTCATCCTTACCATATCCTTCATGTGTGCGTGATGTTAGATCTTTCCTAGGGAATGCAGGATTTTATCGGCGCTTCATCAAAGATTTTAGTAAGATTGCTCTTCCTATGTCAAGATTACTTCAAAAGGATTCTGATTTTGTGTTTGATGTTTCTTGCAGGAATTCATTTGATGAGCTAAAACAACGTCTGACCACTCCACCTATCATACATCCCCCACGGTGGGAGATTCCTTTTGATCTTATGTGTGACGCCTCCAACATCGCGGTTGGAGCTGTCTTATCCCAGAGAGTGGAAGGGCGTTCACATGTGATCGCCTATGCATCGAGGACACTAGATTCAGCCCAATCAAACTACACTACCACAGAAAAGGAGTTTCTTGTTGTCATATTTTCTTTAGATAAATTTCATTCATATTTATTGGGCTCTAAAGTAGTTGTTTTTTCTGACCATGCAGCTTTGAGGTACTTCCTAAATAAGCCAGATGCAAATCCACGACTTATCCGTTGGATGCTCCTTCTTCAAGAGTTTGACCATGAGATAAAGGAAAAGAAGGGGTCAGAGAATTTGGTGGCAGACCACATGAGTAGGCTTACTCACACACTAGAGGGTGACACCTTGGACCAGGTACCACTTCGGGACACTTTCCCCGATGGGCATCTCTATACCATCTCAGGTAAGCATCCTTGGTATGCTGATTTAGTTAATTACATTGTTGGCTCTGAAATCCCAGTAAATTTGAAGAAGCATCAAGTCCAAAAATTAAAAAGTGAGTCTAGGTATTATGTGTGGGATGATCCATACCTCTGGCGCATGTGTAGTGACCAAGTCATTAGGAGGTGTGTTCCCGATCATGAGTTTGAGTCTGTTTTGCATTTCTGTCATACACTTGCTTGTGGTGGACACTTTGGACCCCAACGGACAGCTAGGGAGGTTTTGGACTCTGGATTATATTGGCCTAGTTTATTCCATGATGCCCATGTGTTTTGTAAGTCATGCTCTCGTTGCCAACACACTGGGAATATTTCTAGGAGACATGAGATGCCCCAACAACCCATACTATTCTGTGAGATTTTTGATGTGTGGGGCATTGATTTTATGGGTCCTTTTCCAAGTTCATATGGTTTCTTGTATATTTTGGTTGCTCTTTATTATGTGAGTAAATGGGTAGAGGCCAAGGCCACCAGGACTGACGATTCTCATGTTGTTGTGGACTTTGTCAAAGCACAGATTTTTTGCAGGTTTGGAGTACGAAAGGCCATCATCAGTGACCAAGGGACAAACTATTGCAATAGGAATTTTTCTTCCCTCCTTCGAAAGTATGGGGTGATACACAAAACATCAACACCATACCACCCCCAAACAAATGGCCAGGCTGAGGTTTCAAATCGTGAGTTGAAACAAATCTTGGAGAAAACCGTGCAGCCAAATAGGAAGGATTGGAGCAAGCGCTTGGATGATGCATTGTGGGCTTATAGGACAGCATACAAGACCCCCATTTGTATGTCCCCATTTTGGATTGTTTTTGGGAAAGTGTGTCATCTCCCCGTGGAAGTCGAGCATCGGGCATATTGGGCTATAAAGAAATGTAACATGGATTTGGCACAAGATGAAATTCAAAGGAAGTTGCAAATTCAAGAGCTTGAGGAGATTCGACTGTCATCATATGAGAACTCAAGGATCTGCAAGGAAAGATCAAAAGCAGCTCATGAAAAAAAGATCCAACAAAGGGAGTTTCATGTTGGAGGGAAAGTCCTTCTCTATAGTTCACGACTGAAGTTGATGCCTGGTATGTTGCGTTCCAGATGGTTAGGTCCTTATATTGTGTCTAATGTTTTTCCTTATGGTGCAGTGGAGATCACACAAGAGGACACTGGAAGGAGCTTTACAGTCAGTGGGCAACTTTTGAAGAGATACATTGAGGGACATCCTACTGATGCAGTGGATTTTATCACACTGCATGACCCCATCATCACTTGATCACATCAGGCTGTTCCTAACCCTTTCACTTTTATATTATTTGTCCTATTTAAAAATTCTACATTTCATGTGCATATATCATCTCATAGGTTCACATTGAGGACAATGCAATATTTTAAGTGTGGGGGAGGTAACCTTTTAGTTTATTAATTTCAATTGCTTTCCTGTTCAAAAAAAAACCAAAAATAAAAATAAATTTTTTTTTGTGTGTTTTTCAAAATTTGTGTGTTTATTTTACAATTTTCTTTGTGTTTTTGAAACTTTTGGGCTGAAATGATTATCATAACCATTTTTAAATCCATATCAATAAGTGAAACAATTTACCCCTTGAAACTAAGCTTAAATGAATGCTGAAATGACTTTGTTTCAAGTTCAAACATTTAGTAATTTCATGAAAAGTACGCTGAATTTTGAATCCCATGCCAATATCACTGTCTTTATATTTGAAATCACTTTCCTGTGAGGCTTATAAACCATTATTTTCATATTCTTTACATTCACCTCACTTCTTGAGAGAACCAAACCATACTTGATTTAACCAGAATTTGATCTATTCCTGTCAAAACTTGAGGGTTTGAGGTACTTATGTTTAAATGATTGAGGCATTTGTTTGGTATTAAAGCCCCTATTTAAAAGAATCATTTTTTATAATGGACTAACTTGAATATTTAATCCTTGTAGCCCTTAGAATCCATGCAAATCCTGTTAGGTTAATCCACATTACAAGCCAATTTTCCCTATCCAACCAACTCTTGAAGTGAAATTGCATAATCTAGTTGAGCTTAAGTGTGGGGGAAGCTGTCTTGTGTTGTGCCACCACATTATGTGATACTTTTGGTGGAAAATTAAATTATGAAGAGATGTTTTTGCTGCTAAAGAAAGTCATTATATTGAAAGATGTGCCTTTTCTGGAGCTTTCATGACAAGTGAAGTTGTGCCTTTTCTGGAGTTTCTAATTGAGGTGGAAAGCTGTGCCCATCTGGAGCTTTCAAGAAAATAATGTTTGAGAAGATTGAAATTTTTTTTATGCTGAAATGATGAATGGTGTAAACCTTTCATGTCTTCTCATGATGATGGAGCTGAATTGATACTATGGGGATTGAAGAGAAGACCATATTTAAGTGAAAATTAGATTAATGCAATTTTGCTTCAAAAGAGTCAAGCCCTCCTCATTCAGCCTCAGAGTTTTTCACATCTTAATCCTACCAACCGAAAGCCACAGAACAACCCTGAAAAGTCCTCATGATAAACATATGTCCTTGACTCAAATCGGGTAGCGATGTAGGAATCTATCAATCCTATGGTGACCCTTGTATGAGTTTGGATGAGAAAGACATTGCAAAAAAAAATTGATATTTGAGTGATGAGAGAAAATTCAAGCGAGGTAAGTGTTTTGTGCATGGGTGGATAAATGAAGTGGAAACATATTTAATGATATAAATGGAGAACTTGAAATAAGGTTTTTTATGAGGCATGATATCTTTTTATTCTTGGTGTGAAATTGATTGATCTTAATGATATGTGTCTTAAAATTGGTTTTGATTTGATATTGATGTTTACTTGATATGAGGTTTTGCCCAGGTGTGCAAAAGGGTAAGTGTGGGGGAGTTGATAAAACACTATTTTATTGAATATTTTATTGATAATAAATGAAATAATTTCCTCACATTGTGTTAAATATGTTTATTTATAAAATATTTGGGATTTGATCATTCATTTGAAAATTTGGTGAAAATTCCAGTTTTACCCTTAATAGTGCACTGTAGTATTTCGAAGATAAATATTTTTATATTTATTATTTGCATTTTAAATTTTGTAACAGTGTTCCTAACGTCATATTATACAACTTTCATTCAGGACACTAGAGCTAAAGAGTGCATTTGGATGGAGTAAATGAGCCATTAATCCAATGGTGGGCTGGACTCGGCAGAATGGATATGGGTTAGGTATTTGGGCCATATCTTCTACATACAGCCTTGGATTGAGCCCAAATTTTGCGGAAAGCTCGGGGACTGTATTTGGCACAAATCATAATTCTGGAAGGCTGGTCAATTCACGCGTTGTAGAGGTCAAATTTTCGGTGCAAGTTGGAATAAAATATTTGGCCGAGTTTTTCATTTCACACTTAAAAAGTTATGTATCCCTAGCCCTCACAAACTCTATTTAAAGGAGGTTTTAACTCTTTGAGAGGGCTGGTCGAGGCTTTGGGAAGGTGTGGCCGAAAGGGTGTCTCTTGGTAGCCCCTCACAACTCTTGTAAGAAGTAAGACTTTGTGCAAACCTCTCTTCCAAAAAGGCTCTCCTCTCTCACCTCTTCTTTGTATTTCTTTTCTTTCATGTTTGTTTCTTGAATTTTTCTTCAAATAATCTTCTGTGTTCTTCCCTCTTCTTCTTATCTTAATCTTCTTAATTGGGTTGAAATCAAGAGTGGATCCAAGATTGGGTTCTACCCTTTCAATCCATTGCTTATGCAAAACGTCTCCACGATGACTACACCACCCATGGAAGAGTAGTTCTTTTTAGTAATCGATCGACCTCTATCCTTCTTCATTCATTTATTTTGAATCAATGAGCTACTGTAATTCAAATATTATGATCTATTAATTGAGTTTTTAATTTAAATGAAACTAATCAAGCAATTGAATAGTTAACACAAAACACGCGAGGTCGAGAATTGTGTGAACTGTGAGAGCGCAACCTTAACCGGTTATTCAAAACCACATGGGATCAATTTATAGAGTTCAAATATAATCCATAAACTCAATTAATCCTCATTTACAGAGTGGTTATGTGCCTTAATTTACCGCTGACCATTAGCTAATTTTAGAACATCAATAAAAGTAGGGTGTTGCGATTGCATGTTCCGAAGTTAGCCTAAGGTTAAAATTCACTTCAATCTTCGTGGTAAAGTTAATTCTCGCAGGGTTCGGGATTTAACAAATTAAGGGATTATAATTAAGTGAATATTAATTTAAATGATAATGATTAATAAAAGATTTAAGAGGTAGATTTAGATCGATTACGTCTTTTAAAAATAGATTTCTAAAGAAAACATCTTCTAGTTGTGTCATTCTGATCGAAACTTCATTTCAAAATTAAAACAAAAAATGCAATCTTCTTCCAGCAAACTTCTTCTAGGTTCATAAACTATAAAAAAACCACCCCCATACTTTCAAGTAGTTATTTTATTCTCTTTTATTTTATTTTTAGAATACCTCTAATAAGTAGTTAAATTCACTTCCTCCTTTGAGAGACGACCTTGGTCAGCCACTCTACTGCACCTAAGTACCCCAAATTACACTAATCATTTGAGGGCGCCCACGACAGCGCTCTTTCACTGAGTATTCAAGATGAATTTTTCACACCTAAAGAACTATAATCAACTTATAAAAATTTATATTATCCACAAAAGTTTAAAAATATATTTATCCTACCTTTAAAAATTAACCAAAAACAAAATGGTTATTATAAGGTCAGATAATCCCCCAAGAATAATAATCCTTTAAAAGGAGGACTACTTTTTAACTCCAAAATTCAACAATAATACCCAAGTTCTACGTGGACCATTAAACAAACTAATGTCCTTAAAATTCCTCAAAATAATCTACACTAAGATTGAAACCCAAAATTCAGAAGGATTTCATCACATATTCTTCCATGATATATCTTTGCATTTATCTCCAAATAACATCAACTACTCTTAAAGTCTCATATTGAAAATTAATTAAGCTAATCACATATTCTCAATGATAGGTTAAACATTTACACAAATTACCCAAATCGACATATGTCTACAATAGAAACTTTGAATCTTACAAAATAAAACTCAACCATTACTTCTCAAATGAAATCCCATAGTATTGTATTTTCCTTAGGCATATAGTGTTACCAAAAGAGTGAACAACTTCCAAAATAACATTTATAACTATATCACAAAATCATTTTCCTATACTAAGGATATCCATATGATAAAACTAAATTTCCCAAAATAAAATTATTATTAATAAATAAAATCATTTAACTAAATATAATAATTCACACTGACTAGGGACTTCACATAGGCCAGTGGTAGGCGATGCACCCTTATCTACCTTATGTTGCAGATTCGATTCCTCTTTCTTGATTATCTATCTTCAAGATAACATTTTGGGGGTAGAAAGTGATATGGAGGAGAGAATTTTCAAATCAACCAAGCAATTTAAAGGTATGGAATTTTTATATTTTTTTTAATTTTATCCTTTTTATTAATTTTCATTATTTTTCTATATATTTTTTTTAATTTCATAGTAACTAAAGTTGTAACACACCAAGTTTCCACGGTACGCTTCACTTTGAATAATACAGTAGCATGTGTTGTACGTAACTTCGAGTTATAACAAACCACAACCAATCAAACTAGCTGTTATGAATAGTAATACCCACTTTCTGAAATTTTATAAATTTTATCTTTCAAAATGGAATTCATTTTTGGATTCAGAATATCAAAATTTGCTTAGGGTGAAATTTTTGTGCTTTTTGGATAACTTTCATATTTTGATGAATAGTGAAAATTACTAAATTTTAATTAAAAACATCTTTTTAAATCGAAATAATTAATAGTGATAAATTATGAATTTTAATGGTTTTAAAGTATATTTAGAATATATTTTTACCATTTAATACAATGTTGGTTATTGGATGTAATTTCACATTTAAAACAAACATAAACAAGTGTCAATCTTTTGATAGTTATTATCTCTTAAAAACACGCTTTTTGTTTTGATAACACGAATAAAGTTTAAATTAATTTTTTTTACTTTTTTGTTTTGAATTTGGAAAAATGGACTTTATATTTAGAATCAGGATGTCCAAATTATGTAAATAGGTAACTTTTATTTTTAGAAATTTTGAATAATTACTTCGGTAAATATTTTATTTACCATGGTTAAAGGGTAAATCCGAAAATAAGGGTAAACAAAATATAATAATAATAATAATAAATTACCCTAAAACGTGTCTTAACCCTATTGGTTGATACATGTCCGACCATGGGTATCTTTGGGTCGATTTTGGGACCCCATGGATCAACTTTTAAGTGATAATGACACTTTATATTAATTAAGTTAAAGTAAATACAAAAATGACATAAGCCTATATCTTTTAGAAAAATAATTTTTACACAGGGTTATATATGTTATATTTTCAACTATAAATATTAATTAGAAATATAAAAATATTTACTACATAATTGTCTTTTATTTATAATTTTTACACATTAAATAATTTAATTTATTTATGACCCAATGATGATGCAGTAATTACCTTATTAGTGAAATATTAAAATAATTGATATTATAAATACCCAAATAAATATAATTTTAGACTTTTAATTAATTACACTAATTTTATAGGTTAACATGACATGTTATGATTTATTTAATTAACTTTTTTTAGAAGTAATCATTCTGTTATGATTTTCACAAAAATCAAATACCAAATAGTGGAAAAATTGACATAAAAGAGTTTTTAAAACAAATATTATATTATTAATTGATATTAAATTCCTAAAAATATAAGGTTCGGAAAAAGGACTTTTATCATGATAGGTGTATAATTAATGGACAACTTTGGGGTATATTTGAGGTATATAGTAAGTTTATTAACTATATAATATAAAAATACAAAGTGACATGGTAAGTGTCAAACTAATTAACCAAGAGTTGAAACTAAAAGATAAGGTTAATATAATGACCAAAACCTGTCTAAAATCTATTGGTTGAAATGATTTTGACCCATAACCAACTTAGACTTTGAATAATCCACTTTTGAGCCATTAGAAACCGAATACGAATTTATTATAAAATATTAATTTAAGTTTTTTCTAAAGAGCCCCTCCTCCCCCTTATAAAAGGACACCACTTCTAACCAATTCTTCACACCCTCTAAGCCATTTGGATCGTCCAAACCCCACCCAAATTCACTCTCAACTATCCTAACTTCAACCTAGAGGCCTTAGTTTGATTATAAATCCAACCTAAGGATCCCTTTTGATCAAATCAAAAGGAAGAACCCGAAGAAGAGGTAATGTTTTCACCACCCTATTTAAAGTTCCTTTCTTCTCCAAATTCTTATTTCATTCTTATTTCCATTCTAAAATAATAATTCCAGTATCTTCTATATACTGTGATGTTATTATAAATATCTAACAAATAAATTCATTATTCTATCCATCCCTTGAATGACATGTCACCATACGTGCGTACGTACGGCCTACTGTCTCCACGTTGTGGTGTAATTGTTATTCAATATATTATTATTTGGATGGGTTTAATAATGATGTGTATTTGATGTAAATAATAAATATAACATGATAAGGATTATGTATATATTATATACCATCCAATTATATATTATATTAATATAGAAAGAATGATATTTTTGCTCGTGCGTACGTACGGATTACCGTCTCCACGACGTGATGAGATTCATTTCCAAGTTCACCATTCATCCACGATTATAAAAAATATATATTACTAATAAGTATGTAATATATGAAAAAATAATTCTACTAGAGATATATATATTTATAAATATAAGTATTTATATACTTACATATATCTTTTTCACTTACTTCCATTCAATACTATATGAAAACAGAAACAACGTTTATGCATACGTACAGACTACCGTCTCAATAAACGGTGTTTTACATTTCATATATAATTATTTTATAAATTTTTATATTCTAAATATATATGATAAATAACTCATGTTTTATATTCTGGAAGTATCTAAATCATGATCTAAGTGATACAATCTAGAGTAACAAGTTAAAACACGTACGATAATGAAAGCGATTATTACCCGAATTATTAATATAACATGGAAATTATTATTAAATGGTTGGTATAAAGTCATAAATAAATAATGTATGATATCATAAATATTAATATGGTTCTATTATAATTTAATAACATACTATATTCTTCATACAGGAGGCTAAAGGTACCCTCGACTAAAGGAAAGTACAAGGTAAGGGGTTTTCATCTCACTCCTTATTCCTGTGAGATTCATGCCATATTGCCACTATTAACTTTTGTGTGCTGTATGTACTTCCCATAATTATATTATTTGTGTAATACTCTTTAATTTATTTTTATTTACATATTCATTGTATGATACCTCTTTCATGGGTTGTATGTTTCATAAGTTACCAAATTGGTAAGGGTTAATTTCAAAATCTCTTTATTATCCGAGGTTGTTTTTATTTAAGTATGTACTAGGACATATTTATTATCCATGTCCATGTTTTATGAAAGAGTTTTAAAAGGTATTTTTTTAAGGTATTTTCTTTACTAAAACATGTTTTCAAATGTTTTAAATATTTATTCTTCTAAATCATTCTCATTAATGTCCATATCTTTAAAATGGGTTTTAAGGATATATTTATATGGACACAAATGTTTTTAAAATATTAATTCCTTTCAAAAGTTTCAAAGTGGTATGGGAAAATTTGATTCAAAAATGTCTTTAAATGACTTATTTTATAAATTTTGTGACTTTTAAATGTTTTCATGAAAAGGGGTATTCCTCTCGAAGAGTTTTACAAATCATTTTCATCCATGTCAAAATTTTTTGATGGATTTTAAAATTGTTTTGAAGTTGATTTATCTTGATACAAATATTCCATATTGTGTTGAAGGTTTTGTGATATGTTTGAATGTGGATGTTTTATTTTTATAACATTCATGATTTATGGGCAACGTATTGACATTTCGTATGCTAATTTTAATACGAATTCTTATGCTATGTTTAGACATTTTCATATGAGTAATGCATTCGACTTAATAAGTGACGGGTGGAACCCGTTATAGCTCCTCGATGCATCGGTAGGTCTATTGAGACAAAATAGTGTCTTGGCATGAGTTCTTGAAAAAATCTTATTTGTAGTCTTGGCACGAGGCATTGAATATGTTGTTATGAAAGTCTGACATTATGCATTCTATCATTATGAAAGTGGTTGTTGATATTGCCTATAATTATTCTATTAGTGGAATATCCATGTGAATAAGTAAATGACATTAATTCATTTTATCTTTTCCATATTATTCTTATGTTCAAGTTTAAAAGTATTTTATTTATGTTATACATTGCCTTAAATGTTTATGCTTAATTATGAAAGTTTTCGCAATATTATTATCCTTACTGAGCATCTGAGCTCACCCCTTTCTATGTTTTATTTTTCCCAGGATTCCCAGAAGTGTATTGTGATTGATATGAAGGGTTAATACAAGAGAATAATGGAATTAATAAAGGATTATTTATGTTTTTTTATATGTTATGAAGTGTAATGTTACATTCATGTATGTAATATATTTTCCAAGACTGCTAAACCGATCGGTCCTTCGAGAATTGATTCCTTCTAATCATGCCAATGTATTAAAACAAAGCACCGACTCTCGGTAACTGGGGTCGGGGCGTTACAATTAGTATCATAGAAAGTCTAGCAATAACCTTGGAAACTATATTTAGATAAAATCTGATTAGAGCACATTACCATAAGTTAGACTTTGAGGATTATTATAGAAGAACTTCCTAGAATTTTGGTATTGTAGAGATTTTGTGAGTTTTCTGAGCAATACATACCTTTCTGGATACGAGTAGGTAGAGGCGGATCTGGCACAGATGTACTTAGGGGTAAAACCTAAAAACACTGCTTTGAGCAAGACTCGAACGGGAACTGGTGCATGACAAAGGGCCTTTCTGCACTCTTGGTTACGACACTCCCGGGGGATATGCTTAGGATATTTCTCATTTTCTTTACAAACCACTATGAAGGGTTTATGAGTATATAAATCCTCAAAGAAAACATTTTTGTGATTATGGATTATATCCATAAACTATTCAATTTATGTTTGGTATTTTACATGTTTGTAATTATGAATTGTGATTCATAAACTGACTTAGTGTATGCCATTGTTTAGAAATGGCACCCAGTAGAAGGAATGAGAACTCCAGTAATACGTATGATCCAAAGAGTAAGAAGGGCTATATCATTAATGGTATTAAGACAACATTTAGAAAGGAAATAGTCTCCCACATATTATCATTATATGAATAAATAGTATAAAAAGATCAGTAAATAACTCTCTTAATCCTATGGCTTTGAAGGGAATCCAGAGAAGAAAAGGTTGGTAGAAAGAAATATGGATAAAGGGAATAAGGGAAAAAAGGATTTTCCAATATGTGATAAATGTGGAATGAATCACCTTAGTAAATGATTGAAGGGAATGAGAGTTTTTTATAAGTGTGTAGAAAAAGGACACCAAGTACGTGATTGTAAGGGTAAGAAAAAGTTTTCAAATGCATAATGCTTCATCTGCAAGGAGTTGGGACACTACACAAACCAATATCCAAATCATCAGAGTATGCACCAAATGATGCTTTTGGATAATAATAAAGTTATGATACTACCACAGATGAAGAGGAATGACTAGTGTTCTTATGTTGTTATTAAAGAATTATTTCATTTGAGTGTTGTATCAGTGATGTACTGGTTATATGAATTATGGAGATAAATAAGGATTGTACTGCAGTACTATTTCATTGAGTATTTGAGATATTATGGTACTATGAAAAGTGACTCAACAAAAAGTTATTTTTTTTTGAAAATACATGTTTGAAGGAAAGGTAATCCTTAATATGGTCTTGATACTAAGGTAGTAATTTTGGAATAAGAGATGGTTGATTTGGATGAATTATATTGGATATTCTTGACTACCTTGGCACAGATTAATTGTTTGTTTATTTCATCATTGTTCGAATATTAAAAGTTTTTGGATATAAGGAATATATCTAATATTATATATAGAATAAGGGAGCATGAATGTAATCAATAAAGTTTTATGGTTATTCAGGGTGTTACCATATTTTAAAAGAATACATGATGAAGGTGTTCACATGCTATTACGTGAAAAAAAGGATCTTCATTGTGTTTACCTACCTTATAAATTTTGGTCTGTGAGTTTGGGAAGAAGTATTTTGGATAAGTATAGTTTGATATTACTTTTTGGATTTCCATAAAAAGGACAACCCAGAGGTTGGGCGGCAACCCGTCACGTCCGGCAAGGCCACAAGACTTGAACCTACAACCGAAGGGCGACAAGGGTGTATCACCTACCACTAGCCCATGTGATGTCCTGGATTGAATAATGTAGTTTTTTAAAGGGTCTGATATGCGAATTATAAATTTGTTATTTTTGTAACCCTATACGATTAGGATAAATAGAATATATATATATACATATATATATATATATATATATTAAATCTTTTAGAGTGAAAGATGAGTTTTTTGTAGGAATTAGTTGAAGGATGAAACTCTACTTGTAAAGTGTATATAAATACATATATATATATATATTTCCTCTTATTTTACGGATAAATTAATTATTAAACTTTAGGTAAGGGATATTAAAAGCAAAAATGTGTTATCCTAATACCTTACATTTTGTTGAACCGATGGTATTTTAAATCATCATAAATTGGTGGCTTTGAGACCCACAATTCTAAAATTGTTTGTGATTGATGAACTCAATCACTCCCTATAAGTATTTATGTTTTTCCTCCAATTAAGTGTCTCTAATTTTGACCAATGTTCTCCTAATTGAGATCATAATTTGGTGGTTACCCTTTCATTTCTCTTTTCGTCTTATTAAGACTAAATTTTATTAACCCAATTTTCGATGTGGGTTTTCCCACAAAAATACTTTCTATTTTCAACCTATTATTTTCTAAGAACAATTTAAAATTTTGAGGGCGTGATTTATTGAAGGAGGGGAGAATATAACACCCCAAGATTCCATGGTACGCTTCACTTTGAATAATATAGTAGCATGTGTTGTATGCAACTTCAAGTTATAACACACCACAACTAATCAAACTAGCCGTTATGAATAGTAATACCCACTTTTTGAAATTTTATAAATTTTATCTTTCAAAATGGACATCATTTTTTGATTCGAAATATCGAAATTATCTTAGGGTAAAATTTTGGTGCTTTTCGGATAACTTTCAGATTTTGATGAATAGTGAAAATTACTAAATTTTAATTAAAAAAAGCTTTTTTAATCGAAATAATTAATAGTGATAAATTATGAATTTGAGTGGTTTTATAGTATATTTAGAATATATTTTTACCATTTAATACAATTTTGGTCATTGGAAGTAATTTCACATTTAAACTAGACATAAAAAAGTGTCAATCTTTTGATAGTTATTATCTCTTAAAAACACGCTTTTTGTTTTGACAGTGGGAATTAACTTTAAATTAATTTATGCCACTTCTGTGTTTTGAATTTGGAAAAATGGACTACATATTTGGAATCATGATGTCCAAATTGTGTAAAAAGGTAAATTTTATTTTTATACATTTTGAATAATTACTTCGGTAAATATTTTATTTAGCATGGTCAAAGGGTAAATTCGGTAAATAAGGGTAAACAAATAATATTATAATAATAATAAATTACCCTAAAACGTGTCTTAACCCTATTGGGTGATACATGTCCGACCATGGACATATTTGGGTCTATTTTGGGACCCCATGGATCCACTTGTAAGTGATAATGACACTTTATATTAATTATGTTAAAGTAAATACAAAAATGGCATAAGCCTATATCTTTTAGCAAAACAATTTTTAGATAGGGTTATATATGTTATATTTTTGACTATAAATATTAATTAGAAATATAAACAGATTTCCTACATAATGGTATTTTATTTATAATTTTTATACATTGAATAATTTAATTTATTTATGACACAATGATGATGCAGTAATTACATTATTAGTGAAATATTAAAATAATTGATATTATAAATACCCAAATAAATATAATTTGAGAATTTTAATTAATTCCACGAATTTTATAGGTTAACATGACATCTTATGATTGATTTAATTAACTTTTTTCGAAGTAATCATTCTGTTATGATTTTCACAAAAATCAAATACCAAATAGTGTCAAAATTGACATAAAAGAGTTTTTAAACCAAATATTATATTATTAACTGATATTAAATTTCTAAAAATCTAAGTTTTGACAAAAGGACTTGTGTCATGATAGGTGTTTCATTAATGAACCACTTGGGGGTCTCTTTGAGGTATATAGTAATTTTATTAACTATATAATATAAAAATACAAAGTGACATGGTAAGTGTCAAACTAATTAACCAAGAGTTGAAACTAAAAGATAAGGTTAATATAATGACCCAAAACTATCTAAAATATATTGGTTGAAAGTATTTAGACCAATAACAACCTTATACTTTGAATAATCCACGTTTTAGCCATTATAAACTGAATATGAATTTATTATAAAATAATAATTTATGTTTTTTCTAAAGAGCCCCTCCCCCCCCTTTATAAAAGGACACCACTTATAACAAATTTTTTTCACACCCTCTAAGCCATTTGAATCAGCCAACCCCGGACCAAATACCCTCTCAACTATCCTCACTTCAACCTAGAGGCCTTAGTTTTATTATAAATCCAAACTAATGAGCCATTTTTATCAAATCAAAAGGAAGAACCCAAAGAAGAGGTAATGTTTTCACCACCCTCTTTAAAGTTCCTTTCTTGTCCAACTTCTTCTTTCCTTGTTATTTACTTTCTAAAATAACAACTCCAGTATATTTTATATACTATGATGTTATTATAAATATATAACAAACAAATTCATTATTCTATCAATCCCTTTAATGACATGTCACCATACGTGCGTACGTACGACCTACCGTATCCACGTTGTGGTGTAATTGTTATTCAACACATTATTATTTGGATGAGTATAATAATGATGTGTATTTGATGTAAATAATAAATATAACATGACAAGGATTCTGTATATATTATATACCATTCAATTATATATTATATTAATATCAAAAGAATGATATTTTCGCTCGTGCGTACGTACGGATTACCGTCTCCACGACGTGATGAGATTCATTTCCAAGTTCACCATTCATCGATGATTATAAAAAATATATATTACTAATAATTATGTAATATATAACATAATAATTCTACTGGAGATATATATATTTATAGATATACATATTTATGTACTTACATATGTCTTTTTCACTTACTTCTGTTCAATACTATATGAAAACGGAAACAACGTTTATGCGTACGTACGGACTACCGTCTCAATAAACGTTGTTTTACATTTCATATATAAGTCTATTATAAATTTTTATATTCTAAATATATATTATAAATAAATCATGTTTTACATTCTGGAAGTATTTAAATCGTGATCTAAGTGATACAATCAAGAGTAACAAGTTAAAACACGTACGATAAAGAAAGCCATTATTACCCAAATTGTTAATAAAACTTTCAAATTATTATTAAATGGGTAGTATAAAGTCATAAATAAATAATGTATGATATCATAAATATTAATATGGTTCTGGTATAATTTAATAACATACTATAGTCTTCATACAGGAGACTAAAGGTACCCTTGACTAAAGGAAAGTGCAAGGTAAGGGGTTTTCATCTCACTCCTTATTCCCGTGAGATTCATGCCATATTTAAACTATTACCTATTGTGTGGTGTATGTACTTCCCATAATTGTATTCTTTGTGTCATAAACTTTAATTTATGTGTATTTACATATTCATTGTATGATACCTCTTTCATGGGTTGTATGTTTCGTTAGTTACCAAATTGGTAAGGGTTAATTTCAAAATCTCTTTATTATCCATGGTTGTTTTTATGTAAGTATGTACTGGGACATATTTATTATCCATGTCCATGTTTTATGAAAGAGTTTTCAAATGGATTCGTTTAAGGAATTTTTTTTACTAAAACATGTTTTCAAATGTTTTAAATATTTATTCTTCTAAATCTTTCTTATTAATGTCCATGTGTTTAAAATGGGTTTTAAGGATTTATTTATATGGACATGAATGTTTTTAAAATTTTAATTCCTTTCAAAAGTTTAAAAGTGGTATGGGGCACTTTGATTCAAAAATGTCTTTAAATGACTTCTTTTCTAAATTGTGTGACTTTTAAATGTTTTCATGAAAAAAAGGGTATTCCTCTCGAAGAGTTTTACAAATCATTTTCATCCATGTCAAAATTCTTTAATGGATTTTAAACTTGTTTTGAAGCTGACTTATCATGATACAAATCTTCCATAATGTGTTGAAGGTTTTGTGATATGTTTGACTGTGGATGTGTTATTTTTATACCATTCATGATTTATGGGCAAAGTATTGACATTTCGTATGCTAGTTTTAATAAGAATGCTAATGTTATGTTTAGAACTTTTCATATGAGGAATGAATTCGACTTAATAAGTGATTGGTGGAGCCCGCTATAACTCCTCGATGAATCAATAGGTCTCATGAGACAAAATAGTGTCTTGGCACGGGGCCTTGACAAAATCTTATTTGTAGTCTTGGCATGAGGCATTGACTATGTGGTTATGATAGTCTGGAATTATGCATTCCATCATTATGAAAGTGGTTATTGATATTTCATGTGATTATTAGATTAGTGGAATATACATGTGAATAAGTAAATGACATTAATTCATTTTATCTTTGACATATTATGCAGAAGTTCAAGTTTAAAAGGATTTTGTTTTTGTTATACATTGCCTTAAATGTTTATGCTTATTTATGAAAGTTTCTGCTATATTATTATCCTTTCTGATCATTTGATCTCACCCCTTTCTATGTTTTATTTTTCCCAGGATTCCCAGAAGTGTATTGTGATTGATATGCAGGGTTAAGACAAGAGAATAATGGCATTCATAAAGGATTATTTATGTTGTTTTGTATGTTATGAAGTTTAATGTAACATTCATGTCTGTAATATATTTTCCAAAACTGCTAAACCGATCATTCCTTCGAGACTTGATTCCTTGTAATCATGCCAATGTATTAAAACAAAGCACCTACTCTGGGTAACTGGGGTTGGGGCGTTACAATTGGTATCAGAGGAATTTTAGCAATAACCTTGGAAAATAGATTTAGATAAACTCTTATTAGAACAGATTACCCTAAGATGGACTTTTAGGATTATTATAGAAGAACTTCTTAGAATTTTGGTATTGTAGAGATTTTGTGAGTTTTCCGAGCAATACATCCCTGTTTGGATACGAACAGGTAGAGGCGGCTCTGACACAGATGTACCTAGGGGTAAAACCTGAAAACACTGCATTGAGATAGACTCGAATGTGAACTAGTGCACGACAAAGGGCCTTACTGCACTCTTGGTTACGACACTCCCGAGGGATATGCTTATGATATTTCTCATTTTCTTTACAAACCACTATGAAGGGTTTATGAGTATATACCTCCTCAAAGAAAACATTTTTATGATTGTGGATTATATCCATAAACTATTCAATTTATTTTAGGTATTTTACATGTTTGGAATTATGAATTGTGATTCATAAACTGACATAGTGTATGCCATTGTTTAGAAATGGTGCCTAGTAGAAGGAATGAGAACTCCAGTAATACGTATGATCCAAAGAGTAAGAAGGGCCATATCATTCATGGTATTAAGACAACATTTAGAAAGTAAATAGTCTCCCACGTATTATCATCATATGAATAAATAGTATTAAAAGATCAATAAAGAACTCTCTGAATCCTATGGCTTTGAAGGGAAGCCAAAGAATAAATGGATGGTAGAAAGAAATATGGATAAAGGGAATAAGGGAAAGAAGGATTTTCCAATATGTGATAAATGTGGAATGAATCACCTTGGTAAATGATTGAAGGGAATGAGAGTTTTTTATAAGTGTGGAGAAAAAGGACACCAAGTATGTGATTGTAAGGGTAAGAAAAAGTTTTCAAATGCACAATGCTTCATCTTCAAGGAGTTGAGACACTACGCAAACCAATGTCCAAATCATCAGAGTATGCACCAAATGATGCTATTGGATAATAATAAAGTTATGATACTACCACAGATGAAGAGGAATGACTAGTGTTCTTATGTTTTTATTAATGAATTATTTCAATTGAGTGTTGTATCAACAATGTACTGGTTATATGAATTATGGAGATAAATAAGGATTGTACTACAGTACTATTTAATTGAGGATTTGAGATATTATGGTACTAGGAAAGTGACCCAACAACAACTTAAACTTTTTTTTGAAAATACATGGTTAAAGGAAAGGTAATCCTTAATTTGTTCTTGATACTAAGGTAGTAATTTTGGAATAAGAGATGGTTGATTTGGATGAATTATATTGGATATTCTTGAATACCTTGGCACTGATTAATGGTTTGTTTATTTCATCATTGTTTGAATATTCAACGTTTTTGGATATAAGGAATATATCTAATATTATATAAGGAATAAGGGAGCATGAATGTATTCAATAAAGTTTTATGGTTATTCAGGGTGTTACCATATTTTAAAAGAATACATGATGAAGGTGTTCACATGCTATTACGTGGAAAAAAGGATCTTCATTGTGTTTACCTACCTTATAAATTTTGGACTGTGAGTTTGGGTAGAAGTATTTTGGATAAGTCTAGCTTGAGATTACCTTTTGGATTTCCATAAAAAGGAAAACCCATAGGTTGGGCGGTAACCCGTCGCATCCGGCAAGGCCGCAAGACTTGAACCCACAACCGAAGGGCGACAAGGGTGTATCACCTACCACTAGCCCATGTGATGTCCTGGATTGAATAATGTAGTTTTTTAAGGGGTCTGATATGTGAATTATAAATTTGTTATTTTTGGAACCCTATATGATTAGGATAAATAGAATACACAAAGACACACACACACACACATATATATATATATATTTTAAATCTTTTAGAGTGAAAGATGAGTTTGTAGTAGGAATTAGTTGAAGGATGAAACTCTACTTGTCAAGTATATATAAACACACACACACACACACACACACACACACACACACACACACACACAGATATATATATATTTCCTCTAATTTTATGGATAAATTAATTATTAAAATTTAGGGAAGGGATCTTAAAACCAAAAATGTGTTACCCTAATACCTTACGTTTTGTTGAACCGATGGTATTTTAAATCATTATAAATTGGTGTCTTTGAGACCCATAATTCTACAATTGTTTGTGATTGTTGACCTCAATCACTCCCTATAAATATTTATGTTTTCCCTCCAATTATGTGTCTCAAATTTCCACCAATGTTCTCCTAATCGAGATCATAATTTGGTGTTTACCCTTTTATTTCTCTTTTCCTCTTATTAAGACTAAATTTTATTAACCCAATTTTCGATGTGGATTTTCCCACAAAGATAATTTCTATTTTAAACCATTTATTTTTGAAGAAAAATTTTAAATTACGAGGATGAAATTTATTAAAGGAGGGGAGAATGTAACGCCCCAAGCTTCCATGGTACGCTTCACTTTGAATAATACAGTAGTCTGTGTTGTATGCAACTTCGAGTTATAACACACCACAACCAATCAAACTAGCCGTTATGAATAGTAATACCCACTTTTTGAAATTTTATAAATTTTATATTTCAAAATGTACTTCATTTTTGGATTCGAAATATCTAAATTATCTTATGGTAAAATTTTGGTGCTTTTCAGATAACTTTCATATTTTAATGAATAGTGAAAATTACTAAATTTTAATTGAAAACAACTTTTTTAATCGAAATAATTAATAGTGATAAATTATGAATTTGAGTGGTTTTAAAGTATATTTAGAATATATTTTTACCATTTAATACAATTTTTTTCATTGTATGTAATTTCACATTTAAACCAGACATACACAAGTGTCAATCTTTTGATAGTTATTATCTCTTAAAAACACGTTTTTTGTTTTAACAGCGGGAATTAACTTTAAATTAATTTCTACCAATTATGTGTTTTGAATTTTAAAAAATGGACTCCATATTTGGAATCATGATTTCCAAATTGTGTAAATAGGTAACTTTTATTTTTAGTCATTTTGAATAATTACTTTGGTAAATATTTTATTTACCATGGTTAAAGGGTAAATCCGGAAAATAAGGGTAAAAAAATAATATTATAATAATAATAAATTACCATAAAACGTGTTCTAACCCTTTTGGTTGATACATGTCTAACCATGGTCATATTTCGGTCGATTTTGGGACCCCATGGATCCACTTGTAAGTGATAATGACACTTTATATTAATTAAGTTAAAGTAAATACAAAAATTCCATAAGCCTATATCTTTTAGAAATTTTTTTTACATAGGGTTCTATATGTTATATTTTCAACTGTAAATATTAATTATAAATATAAAAAGATTTCCTATATAATGGTATTTTATTTATAATTTTTAGACATTAAGTAATTTAATTTATTTATGACACAATGATGATGCAGTAATTACCTTATTAGTGAAATATTAAAAGAATTGATATTATAAATACCCAAATAAATATAATTTGAGGCTTTTAATTAATTCCACTAATTTTATTGTTTAATATGACATGTTAGTATTGATGTAATTAACGTTTTTCGAAGTAATATTGCTGTTATGATTTTCACAAAAATCAAATACCAAATAGTGTCAAAATTGACATAAAAGAGTTTTTAAAACTAATATTATATTATTAATTGATATTAAATTCCTAAAAATCTATGTTTCAGCCAAAGGACTTTTATAATGATATTTTTATCATTAATGGACCACTTGGGGGTCTCTTGGAGGTATATAGTAAGTTTATTAACGATATAATATAAAAATACAAAGTGACATGGTAAGTGTCAAACTAATTAACCAAGAGTTGAAACTAAAAGATAAGGTTAATATAATGACCCAAACCTGTCTAAAATATATTGGTTGAAAGGATTTCCACCCATACCCACCTTATACTTTTAATAATCCACTTTGGAGCCTTTAGAAACCAAATATGAATTTATTATAAAATAATACTTTATGTTTTTTCTAAAGAGAACCTCCTCCCCCTTATAAAAGGACACCACTTCTAACCAATTCTTCACACCTTCTAAGACATTTGTCTCGGCCAACCCCAGACAAAATACCATATAAAATATCCTCACTTCAACATATAGGCCTTATTTTGATCATAAATCCATTCTATGGAGCCATTTTGATCAAATCAAAAGGAAGAACCCAAAGAAGAGGAAATGTTTTCACCACCCTCTTTAAAGTTCCTTTCTTCTTCAACTTATTCTTTCCTTGTTATTTCCATTATAAAATAATAACTCCAGTATCTTCTATATACTGTTATGTTATTATAAATATGGAACAAACAAATTAATTATTATATCCATCCCTTGAATGACATGTCACCATACGTGCGTACGTACGACCTATCGTCTCCACGTTGTGGTGTAATTGTTATTCAATACATTATTATTTGGATGGGTATATCAATGATGTGTATTTGATGTAAATAATAAATATAACATGATAAGGACTCTTTATATATTATATACCTTCCAATTATATATTATATTAATATCAAAAGAATGATATTTTCGCTCGTGCGTACGTACAGATTACCGTCTCCACGACGCGATGAGATTCATTTCCAAGTTCACCATTCATCGACGATTATAAAAAATATATATTACTAATAAGTATGTAATATATGAAATAATAATTGTACTGGAGATATATATATTTATATATATAAGAATTTATGTACTTACATATATCTTGTTCACTTACTTCTGTTCAATACTATATGAAAACGGAAACACCGTTTATGCGTACGTATGGACTACCGTCTCAATAAACGGTGTTTTCCATTTCATATATACGTCTATTATAAATTTTTATATTCTAAATATATGTGATAAATAAATCATGTTTTATGTTCTGGAAGTATTTAAATCATGAACTAAGTGATACAATCAAGAGTAACAAGTTAAAACACGTACGATAAAGAAAGCGATTATTACAAGAATTATTAATATAACATGGAAATTATTATTAAATGGGTAGTATAAAGTCATAAATTAAGAATGTATGATATCATAAATATTAATATGGTTCTCGTATAATTTAATAACATACTATAGTCTTCATACAAGAGGCTAAAGGTACCCTCGACTAAAGGAAAGTTCAAGGTAAGGGGTTTTCATCTCACTCCTGATTCCCGTGAGATTCATGCCATATTGCCAATATTACCTTTTGTGTGGTGTTTTTACTACCCATAATTGTATTCTTTGTGTAATAAACTTTAATTAATTTTTATTTACATATTCATTGTATGATACTTCTTTCATGGGTTGTATGTTTCGTAAGTTACCAAATTGGTAAGCGTTAATTTCAAAATCTCTTAATTATCCGAGGTTGTTTTTATTTAAGTATTTACTGGGACATATTTTTTATCCATGTATATGTTTTATGAAAGATTTTTCAAATGTATTTTTAAGGTATTTTTTTACTAAAACATGTTTTCAAATGTTTTTAATATTTATTCTTCTAAATCTTTCTCATTAATGTCCTTGTGTTTAAAATGGGTTTTAAGGATTTATTTATATGGACATGAATGTTTTTAAAATGTTAATTCCTTTCAAAAGTTTAAAAGTGGTATGGGACACTTTGATTAAAAAATTTCTTTAAATGACTTCTTTTCTAAATTGTGTGACTTTTAATTGTTTTCATGAAAAAGGGGTATTCCTCTCGAAGAGTTTTACAAATAATTTTCATCCATGTCAAAATTCTTTAATGGATTTTAAACATGTTTTGAAGTTGATTTATCATGATAAAAATCTTCCATATTGTGTTGAAGGTTTTGTGATATGTTTGACTGTGGATGTGTTATTGTTATACCATTCGTGATTTATGGGAAAAGTATTGACATTTCGTATGATAATTTTAATACGAATTTTTATGTTATTTTTAGACAATTTCATATGAGGAAGGCATTGGACTTAATGGAATTAATTCATTTTATCTTTGGAATATTATTATGAAGTTCAAGTTTAAAAGGATTTTGTATTTTATATAAATTGCCTTAAATGTTTATGCTTATTTATGAAAGTTTCCACTATATTATTATCCTTACTGAGCATCTGAGCTCACCCCTTTCTATGTTTTATTTTTCCCAGGATTCCCAGAAGTGTATTGTGATTGATATGCAGGGTTAAGACAAGGGAATAATGGCTTTAATAAAGGATTATTTATGTTGTTTTGTATATTATGAATTTTTATGTAACATTCATGTATGTAATCTATTTTCCAAGACTGCTAAGCCGATCAGTCCTTCAGGACTTGATTCCTTGTAATCATGCCAATGTATTAAAACAAAGCACCGGATCTGGGTAACTGGGGTCGGGGAATTACAATTGTTATTTATTATAGTGAATCACACCATGACCTTAGGAGGTCATACCATGATGGAGCTTTGGAGAAACTACAGTAGGTCACACAATGAATAGGGAGGTCACACCACAATATATTTATGGGCGGCAAAATGTAAAAGTATAATATCTTAAGATTCAGTGGGTATATGTGATACATGATATGTTTGAATTTGTAAAAATATATAGGAATAGGTAATTCCATGATAGGGGAGGTTATATTATATCTCAACCTAGGTAGTGGGGTTGATTTTTAGGGAAGGTGCATTACTCCACGATCAAGGGAAGCCAGGTTATGTCTCAACTGAGGAAGTGGGGTTGATTTTTGGGGGAGTTGTATTTTTTATTACCAATGGAGGTTATGAAATGACTTAAACCTAGTAAAATGTTTGTTTTTATAGGATTTCTTTCAGTCATGATAAGGGTATGTAACACTATGACATGTTTTTCTTAGTTTATTAAAAATGTGAAATTACCTTTTTTCCTTAACCTATTTTAATTCCTTTACCTTCTATTTCCCCCATTCTCAAAATTTTTAGGATTCTTACATGTTGATACCATCCACTACTACTTTTCCACTTGATTTCAAGTGTATTTTTCACTTTTAATCTCTTTTAGATCATCTAGTAATTTTTTGTTTTTCATATTTCATTAGTTCTTTCCTCCCCTATTCAGTGGTTCTACTTCTCCCCTATGTACATGATAGAATAGGGCTTGGGTTACCCAAATTAAAAGTAAAGGGTTTATTTATTTTTGGATTAATATTTTCTAAAATAGGTTTCTCCAATTTTTCTATATGTATTTTCTTTATTCTCTTCCAGATTCATTTGAAAAGGTAGGTGGTTTCATGTGGTACCATTGTTTAGTGAAAAAATATTTCTTATATTATTTTAAAATGTGTTTCAAATGTTTTAGAGAATGTTATAATATTCTTGGGGAATGATTACTTATATTATGTTTATTTAAATTATTCTCCATGATTTGGTAAATTAGAGTGTTTTGAAAAGGATGTTTGATATGGAAAAATAAGGGATAAGTGTTTTGTATTTGATGAAATTCCCCTTTGAATGGAAATTAGTTTGAGGGATAAAATAATTATTATTTTTGAAAGGGGATAACACAAGGTAACTTGGGTTATTAAGTAGGAATACTAGAAAAATTACCTCCTGACATGATACTCCATAAATGGCCTAGGATTATGCCACACTAACTAAATGATATTGTGATATCGAAGTGATTTTCCACAAGGACTTGATGTAGCTCTCCATAGTGGCTCATAAAGATGACTAGATATAGTTGATTTGACCGCTGAGATAGTACTAGGAACCTAGTGTTACCAAGACCTTAAATACCTTATGGATTTCCCCATGGTGGTTATTTATGATTTCATATTCATATAACCATTTTCATTCTTGGTTAAAATTATTTAAAGTGATTTTACATGCATCTTGTTGTCATATAAATTATTTTCAAACTAATATTCATATATTTATGTAACAAAGTTTAGTCATGGAAAACTTAGAAGGATCCTACTAGGATAGATGTTATCACACAATAAATAACCCCAATGGGTGTATGTTAACCTTTTTTTTATAGATACACGTAAAGAAAAGGTGGCACATAGAGTTAGAAGTTATTCTTTTATGTGTAGCTTGGAATTTTAGGGGTGAAATTGTGGGATTGATCCCTTATGTTACACAAATATGGCTCGTGGAATTTTTTTAGTTTTGGTTTTTATTGTATATCTTTATATCACCACCCCAACTTCCATCCCATTTGTTTTGTACATGTATTCATGATTACTCTTTTTGTTGTGTTATAGAATATTATATTGTATTTTGATCACCATGGTTTTCTTTTTGATTCCATTTATATTATTTTTATTTGATGGGTTGTTACCATTATTTCATTATTTAGACATATGCCTCATGAAATTTTATCAAGGTCATGTCGGATCCTTGTTTAAGACTTGGTTTTTAGATTTATTGAGAAAACCATTCCAATGGAATGTTTCTTAACGTCTTGAAAGTTGTTTCTAGTCCATGAGGACTAGGAATTGAATTGTTTCCATACCAAAGTCTTTCTTGGGTGCCCATGGTTAGTGGTAGACCAGGTTGGTTCATGATAGTAAAAGTGTTTTCAATTAATTTTATAAAATTGAGTATGTTTTTATAAAATTCATTTGTATTTTACCCCCTGTATGGGTATCATGGTTCCATTGCATATGACTTTACATTATTTTTTTTGTTTAGATTGGATGATTTATTGGATGGGAAGAGTAGAATAAAAAATATAATGGAGACTAGTGGAGGATGGTTCATTCCACCAAGGATGGTGGGAAAATTGTTATCCAATATTTTATATATTTTGGATTCCGGTTGTATTGTTTCATTGTATGGGTTCTCTACTTTTTATTATTTTTGTATGAATCATATTATGGGAATCTATGGTTCATTTTCTTATATGTATGTAGTTGGTGTTGGTGTTTAGTTATTAAACCATCCACCATGGTTTCTATAGGTGTTTTTATTCATCTATCGATCCTTTAGAGACCAAGGGATGGTGCCATGTTTTGAGTAGCATTCTGATTTAACTAGATATTGGGCTTGAGTATTCGAGTTGGGTTTGGATGTTACAAATGGTATAACTTTCGTTTGGATATGGTATAGTTGGTATAGAGATGTGATTTTTTTGGAACACATATGGTAAACTATAAAAATGCATGGTCGCTATCATTATAGTAAAATATGAGTTTCCTTGGCAGTCTATAAATATTAGGTGTTGGTTGAATCAAAAGTATTAAATTTAGTTTAGGTTTCCTAGGTGGTGTGTCTTGGATATAGTTGAATGAGATGATATTTGTGTCTCATTCATCATCTAGACCATGATTGGAATTTCATGGCATTTGGTTTGTTTCTTGTGATTAATGTTGTTTTTTCTATAAAATAATTTTAAATCATTGTAAAGTGAATATTTATTCTCTTAGTAGTGGGTTTTTTAAAAAATAAAGTCTTTTATATATGAAAGTGCTTATTTTTATTCTTTGATAACATGATGGGAAAAGAATAAATATTGCAATTATATGGCTATAAATCTATATATACAGTTGGGGAAATTGTTAAAGGATATTGATACAAGGATTTTCAAAAAATTTGATAAGAGTCTATTTTTTACTATAGGTTATCTTAATAACTGGTATTGAGTCTTTTTTATTGTTGTTAAGATTCAATAAAGTGAGATATACACTGAAAAATTTAAATTCTAAAAAATTAATTTATATTTTTTTAAATAGTTCGTTTTAATGGATACCAAATTATGTCAATATCAACAGTTAACTTTATAGAATGTAAATTCTCGATTTAATTGATTTTATTATTCAAATGGTTGAGTTTGAACATATTATAATATAAAGGATTATTTGTATTTTAAAATTATAAATGAATTTTTAAGAAATTTTTATTTTAAGGAAAAATATTTTCAGGTTTTGTTAATAACTGAAAGTGAAAATAGAAATTTCACAGTGAGACTTTTTGTCTTAAACCTTGTTTGGTAAATGAAATTATTTTGGGGGTATTAAAGGTATTTTAAACTTGGTTGTCCTTATGTGGTTTTGGAATTGGTATTTATATAATATTTAGTGGTTTAATATGGTTTTACAAATATGGAAAAAGTTATATTTTATGAAAGGTTTTTGGTCATGGTGGTTTAATTAAGGGGAATAATGTTATGTATTTTGAAGCCATGAGAAGGGTTGTAAGATTTTTTAAAATTTGGAAAAGTTATAAAAAAAAAAATAATTTTTTATTTTCTTATTTTTATTTAGTTACCAAATTTTTTATTATAGTATGTTTTTTTAAAGGAAATGTTTCGACCTGTTGGCGTTTGGAAAATAAGTGAGATTTTGAAAAGTTGCAGCTTTGTTATGGTGGTTTTGAAAAATATGGTGGGAGCCCAAGTTTTAATGGTATATTTTTTGACACAAAAAAAATATTCAGGGTAAAAACTATATAGTTTGTTTCTTTTGTATTAAAGTGGGTTTTGAAAATAGATTTTGTTTGAATAGGTCAAGATGATTTGATT
Source organism: Viscum album (assembly GCA_963277665.1). Classification (NCBI taxonomy): domain Eukaryota; kingdom Viridiplantae; phylum Streptophyta; class Magnoliopsida; order Santalales; family Viscaceae; genus Viscum; species Viscum album. The sequence goes on from OY728120.1 coordinate 1,124,558,290, forward strand.
ATTAAAAAGCATGGAATGGATTTATTTAATTCTTAAAAGATGTTTACAATAGTATGGATTATAAAAAAATGGATTTAAAATGTCTTTAATGGATGTTATGTCTTGGTGAATGAAACCTTAAGGAAATACTTGGAGTTTTTAAAAGGAATTGGAAACTATTTTGGGAAAAGTGTTGTTTAAAAATTATGGTTTTTGGTAAAAAATGGGTTTTTTCTGAATTTGGTATAAATGAATAATTTATATGGATTCTTAAAATCCTTTAATGATATTGGGAAATAATTCCTATTGTGTAATGTTTTTTATTAGTGTTTGGGTTATCCCAAGATGAAGTGGGTTTTCTCCTTAGTTGAATGTTGATAATCGGTGGGTGATCCTAAGGTTGACCGGGTTAGATCATATAATATCTTGTGTGTGGGTACTCTATAGAAGATGGAGTGTTGTTGGTATGTACTCATGGGTGGTTTTCATAGTTTGGTTGTGGGTAGTGGTGGAAAAGTTGTTATCTTATGGGTATATTTTTTTATTGGTTGTATGCCGGTCCCATCAGGTAGGGATATGCACATTGAGTTATTCCACATAAATGGATAGTGGATTAAACTATGCACATGGATTACCATGTTTTATAATAGATTTTTATAGTTTAGAATGGATGTGATATATGGATTGATTCTTTGGTATTATCTAGTTATGTTGTTAAAGTAACAGTGTAGTGGATTTAAGTGTTTTTTATGGTTCTCCCCGGTTGGAAATAGATTGCAATATGAATAAATATTTGGATTTGGAGTGTCATGTTGATATGATGGTATAGTTGGGAAGATTTCTATTGGTATGAAATGGGATAGGAAACCACTTTCGTTATTATTGGTATATGGATACATACTAGACAATGTAAGATAACTATGGAAGTGAAACTATTTGGCTTGGTAAGAGGTTGTTGGAATTGGGATAGTGATTGTGGTGAGTGAGTATTGATTTTTCAGGGATGGTTAATTTTTCTTTATGCCTATGTAAGTGGGTTGGTATTTAAGATTGATGAGACCGATGCATGGGGATTTGGATATTCACTTTGGAAAGATATGTGTATAAATTCTCTCTTGGTATTTGTGGGTAGTAAATCAAGTGAATTAAGAATCAATATGCCAAAATTTATTAATATTTTAAATATGCATAAGAATGTACAAATATTCTTTATTGAAAGTTAAAATTTATTTAAAAATATGTTAAAATCTATTGGAATATGTCTAATCATTACTTTAAATTCGTCTTTATTTTCTTAAATCATGGAATTCTCTTTTGAGATTTATTATTTCATGTAAGAGAGTAATTTCTTTTAAAATGCATGATACTTGTTTAAAAAAGAAATAATTTTTCAATTATGCTTGTCATGCTAAAAGTAAATTTTAGATACAATTATTAGTCTAATATTTTTCTCAGTTTATGTTAAACTTTGGATTAGACCTATATTAGTTGGTTTCATGTCTTAATGGAATGATTTATATGAAATTCATTTTTTTGATATCCTGATTATGAAATTTAATAGCGATTCTAAATTTAACTAAATAATAAGATTTCTCATTAGGGAAGAGATATTTTTGAAATAAATAATTATTTTTACAACTACTGTTTTATTATTCAAAAATGGGAGAATTATTTTACTTGTTTGATACTATTTGATAATTTCAAATAAGGGTTGATTTATTTTGAAATTATAGTTAGTACTATACTTAACAAAAAGGGGAAGTGTAAAGACCCATAAATTTTAAGGAAATTTTTTTCTAAATTTCTTTGGGATTTTACGTGTATGCAATTTCTGACGGCACCTGATTCCGAGACCCGGAGTTCCCAGAATCAATTTCCGAAGTTTAGCTCGGGTGCGTTCAGTGAACTAATGAGCGGGTTTTCCTAACTTTTGAACCGGTTCTCGAAATCGAAATCCGAGGGCACTGATGAAACCGCAATGCCGATAATTGCTTAAGAAGATCCTTCCTGGAGTTGCATTTGATTGGGAGGTGTTGTTAAATAATTGGGTTAACTAAAGAGTGAAATAAAAAATTGCGCAACAATTTTTATTTCTATTCTAATAGTTAACCTATGCATGGGAGTTGAGTGGGTCCCACTAAAGTCCTAACAAAGGGTATGATATTAGTGAGGTGGGTCCCACATGAGCCCCACCCCTTCAAATCCCTTAAACCCCCCTCATGAATTTATTTGTAACTCACCCACTCCCCCATTTAATTGAATGCCAACACACTCTATTCAATTAATTGAAACTCATTAATTAATTGTATTAGACTTTTTGAATTTTAAAAAAAATGTTGGCATGTGTGTGAATAAAATAAGACAAAGTCTTATTTTATTTTGGTTGATCCGTTGTGTGGTATAGAGGAGAGAACTCTTGAGGTATTGAAGATCTTCTTCTTCCCCATTGAAGAACGCGAAGAACGCCGGAGCACCAAGGAGTGATCGACTTGTCGTTCTTCTCATCTCCGCAGCCCGTGTACGATGCCATTCACCTTGGACGCACGCCGACGTCATCAACCCCAACACCATTTTGACATCGTTGTTGAGGTAGGGAATTGTTTTACGTTTAAGATTAATTTACATTCCTCGTTGTTGTTTATTAAGCCGCCAATTATCGAATTAACGGGAGGAGGCCGGACAACACAAACACTACCGACCCTCCTCCCCATTGTTGTTGAATATTCACTATGGATTGGAACAGAGGTAACGTGGTACCGTCGCACCATGCAGGAACGAGGGAACCGCGGCCGGAGCGGTCCGCATCGAAGAAGCACGACGCCGTCGCGCCGTGCCGAAGCCGAAGAACCCTCGGCCAAGGTTGGGCCGCGGTGGAGGGGCGCGGCGCTGTCGCGCCATGCCGGATGGAAAAGGGTCGCAGACTAAGCTGTGGCTGTGCAGGGGAGGGCGGCCGGAAACGCCCGCCGCCAGCGCTTCGGAAGGGCGGGACCACGGGGTCTTGCGGCGGTGGCACCGATCGGCCCATCGGGCCGACCGTTCGGAGGAGGCCGGGGGTCGTAACCCCCGACGGCAGGCAGGCGGCCCCCCTCCACATGGGGGGCAACCATTTCGAGACCAGGGGGGCAGCGCCCCCCCTTCCGCATGCGCTCCGCATGCGGGCGCCACACCACGTTGACCGACCGTGCTTGGCCGGACCGGCCACACCAGGTTGGGCCGCCCGCGCCGGGACGGCCCCCCGCGCCGGGCCGGGATGCACCGGATGGGACGGGTTGCGCCAGCCGGGTCGGGCTGTTGCCTAATGGGCTAGACCCAGACTCGTTTCGGGCTGACCCAGGGGGTTTTGGGCCGGGTCGGTCCGGGCCCAAACCCCCCTAAAAACGGGAAGATTCATTCAAACGCCCGTAACATGGGCCACAAGCCTCCGATTGACGCACTGTCAGTTGCAATGTGATCCTTGGATCAAGATGATCGTTTTAGTATATTACACTCAAGGTTTCAAAGAACTTTGGGTATGACAGGGTTGGTTCGAACACGAAACCAACCGGGCCTTCAGAGCGGAAACACTTATAACTTGAGCTCCGGACGTCCGATTGACGTGCCATCGACTTTATTAGTTTCCTCTTAGTGAGAATGAACTTTTGGATTACTCCTATTGAGGTTTGGACGCAGTTGGAGTGAAGTCGTGTTGGTTTTGACATAAAAACCAATGGGCCCCTGGGACAAAAAAGCCAATAACTCTCAGGCCGGGCGTCCGATTGACGCGCTGTCAGTCACGTTGAGTTACTATTGACGAGACAGAACTTTGTGATACATAAAATCCGGAATTCATGTCAGTTGATGTATCGAACCCCCTTGGTTCGTGGTGCGGACCCTCCCGGAATCGAGCATGCTGTGTGCAGGAACCCTAGAGTTGTCTGCGACTGCGACGACGATGACGACTGTACTGTGATCCTCCGTGGGTTTGGAAGCGACTACTACCGTACTGAAATCCTCCATGGGATCGATGGCGATGACCACTGTTCATGTATCCTATGTGGGTCCGGAAGTACGTGACCACTGTTCTTGTATCCTACGTGGGTCCGACAGTATTTGACTATGTACTTGTATCCTACGTGGGTCCGGTAGAGTAGCTGGTCTTGTATCCTTTGTGGGTCCGACAACTTAGCTGGACTTGTATCCTATGTGGGTCCGAAAGCTTAGATGAATCAGTGGCTACATCTGATCATCCCTATCATCTTATGAATAAGTATACCTGTGTGAGCTGATTCTTGACTTTTAATCAATATCTACGATATGATTGACTTGATTTCCTGTGTGGATTGGGTTGTGTTATCCTATGTGGATTGGATTGTGCTATCCTGTGTGGACTAGATCGAACTTGGGCTCGGATGATGGAGTCGAACTGGAATTGATGACTTAGGTATATGTATGGGCATATACCTAAGTAGAGTTGGTTGATACTTCGTGGTTGTAACTTTTATTTGTGGTTTATCCTTCATGGATTCTGGGAGACCTTTGGGGGTATCGGGGTCCCTACTGAGTGGCGTATACTCACCCCATCACGGGCTATGCCTGCACTACGTTGTGTTGGATGCAGATGACAGATAGCGTAGACCGAAGTAGGATCTCGTGGAGCTGGATGGTACCTAGAGGTGGATCACCGGACTGGACGTACACGAAGCGGACGGCTGGAGCTGAGGAGCAGAGGAGACCATCTGTACCCACCCTTCAGGTGGGAATTCCAGAGGACAGCTTGGTGTTGCTGCTTTACTTTTCTACCATTGTACTCTCTTTTCAGTTGTACTTTACTTTCAGTTGGGTTTGTATTCTAGCCCATTTACATTCCATGACTTACTTTTGTACGCAGTTTACTTAGTGTTTACTCAGCTTGCGTACTCTGTGGTGTTTGTTTACTTTATAAAGGTAATGTCTTCCCCTATTGTCGGGATTTACGCCTTTGGTGCTAGTCGCCAGCCCCTGGCCTATGAAAGGCGGGCTTGGGGTAGTCACGGCACGGGACCCGAGGACGGGTCATGACAGGAAGGTTGTTCAGTTGCTCCTTGTCACTTTAATTATTTATGTTTTTCTAATTCTAGGTACCTCATATTTATTAGTTTTATAATTGATTAATTATAAATTTTTAGAATATTATTGAATTATTTAAGTTTCATTTTTGTTTATTATGGTTTACATAATTTATTTATGTTTGGATAATTAAAAATTATTTCCTTTTAAAATTTTCCATTTTATTCCATCAAACATGAGTTTAGAATCCTTTATCAAAGCTTACACTACTTTTATAAGAAAATAATATTGTTAAATTTTGTTTAATTTTTTCATTATCTGTTTGTTGGTTAATTTATATTCAATCATTTATCATTTATTTATTCATTATTCATTATTTTATACAAATTATATATAATGTATGTTTTTCAAAAATTATAGACTTAAAAATGTATAAATTTTCAAATTTTAGTGAGTATAAATTCATATAAATTATTTTATAAATTATATATGTGGTTTATAATATCATTAAAAATATAAATTTTTATACATTTTAAAAGTCTTATTATATTTAAAGTCATATGGGAATATCAAATATTTATGTGATATAAAGATTCCCATGTTGTTGTCTGAACTTTATAACATATTTTCTAAAGATTTTGGTTGATTTTCAAAACCATATGAGACATTTTATGAACCTTATTGTTGTTTATACAATCCTTATGGATGAATTTTCTATACCTTATGAGAGATTTTATGGAATGTATGGCGAATAAACTTATAAGCATATTGAACCTTGTGGTTATTAACCTTATGAGGACAAAAACTTTTTCTATTTGAACGTTATTTGTTTTTAAATTAGTTATTTTTTATTTATGAATACTTATTTGAATATATGTTAAAATTCAAATTTAGTAGGATGTTTCAAGGTGATTAAATTCATATGATTTAGGGTAATATCTATATTAGTAATGAAATATTGAATAGAGTATTTATTGTCTTAGTTAATCACTTATTCATTCATTTTTATATTTTCTATTTATATATATTTTAGAGTACCAAGGAAAAAGTAAAGTATAATCCACATTAATATGGGTCATTGGAATATAATATTGAGGATCATGGACTTTGATGAAGAAAAATAGTCATTTATGATTATTGTACTTAAATAATGAAAAAAACATATTCAATATATATAGTGAAACGTGATGTGAATCTTTTTTTTCAGTATGTGGTACATTTTCAACAGGGATTCTTGGATATTATTCATTCAACTTTGGGAAGTGGCATAATTAGATTTCTTGAAGACCATTTTTGAATGTCCCTGATGGGTTAGGAAGAACATTCCCACACTAACAATTCTGTTTACAACTTCCAGTTAGTTTCATTGTATTTTATTTTTTTCTTGGTAAAAATTTTTCACCAAATTGTACACTATTTGGGATATACCACCCTTAAAGGGTACTAAACAATTCTTCCCACCTGATCAAAATGTGGCGATAAATTTTTTCCTGATCTTGTCAAAAATAAAATTGTAGGGGATGTTAATTGAAAAAAATAATGGGTTTTGTATGCTCCTGTAAAAGGATATTTTTTGTTTGGGGTTTCTACATTAGAAAAAGTAATAGGTTAGTTATGATCCTATTAAAATACTGGATTAAGGATAATATCTTTGTAAAAGTATTGGTTTGGATGGAAACTAAAAAATGACTTTTTCGATAGTGGATATCCATACTCCTAGGTTGGAGGGTGAAGAGTAGATGTTGGACGGTTTGGATATGAACTACTAAAAAATCAATATGTTCATATTAAATTTATTTAATATTTATGTCATCTCACCTACACTATTTTTTCTAAAATTATTATTTTATAATTATATTAATCTAGTAAATTCCAAAAATATTTCTTATGAAACTCTTTTTATTAAGGATAAAATTCTCCCCCACCTCCTGTTTTGTCATCACCGGGGTGGGAATTAAAAATTTAAATAGGAAAGAGGATCTTTATTAGGATAATTTGTTATTAATTGCTTTATATGATTATATATACTTTTCATTAACTTGTATCATAGTGCTTAATACGACTAAGATAAAGATCTATTTTTAGTCACGATAATTCATGAAGCTATACTTTTGAATCCATTGAGACAAGCTCATTTTAGTGGTTGTGATTATGGATATTGGGGGGATAGAATGGAGATATTTTTACGAAATATAGGTATTGAGGATTATAACATAATATATAGACCTTAAAAGTTACCAAAAGTTGATATTGAAACTTTGATTGTTGATCATGTTAATAAATCTGTTTTTGAATTATAAATTTATGATATTTATTTATTATTATTTTTAATGAAATGTTTTCAGTTATATTTAAAATTTTAAAATGACTCACAACATTTAGAGAAAATTAAATCCACTCATTAAGGAACTAGAAAATTTTAGAGAACCAAGTTAGGTGTTTTCTTGGATACATTTCAAGTATACAAGATATTTGGCCATGAAATTGTGAGTGAGACACAAGACATGTTTACAATTATAATGAACAAAATGCATGCTCCTGATGAAACCATGAAGAAATAAATGTTGATAAAAAATAGTACTTTGTGATTTACCAATGAATTGGAATCCTAAGAAGTTGAAAATTAAAAAAGAAAGGATTTTACTGAATATACCAAGGTTGAGTTGATGGGTTCAATACTTCAATATGAGATTGAATTGAATAATATTGACAATGATTCTCTTGATAAGAAGAAGGCAATTAATTTTAAATCTAAAAATTTGTTATAAAATTCTTGTAGTGAATGTTCATGTTCTTCTTCTTCTGAGAAAGATGGTGATTTTACTCAATTAAGAATTTGATTAATAGAATATAAGAAAATTAAAAATTACAAGAATAAATATAATGACAAGAATATTTTTAAAGGAAATTTAATTTAAATTCTATGATGTGTTTTAAATAGAAGAATAAGTTTCACACTAAATATGAATATCCAAAGTTAAAAAATGAAAGTAATAGAAGAAGTAAAATATAAAATTAATGTTTTAGCTGTTGGTTGGAGTTTTATAGAAGATTAAAACTCAAGTAAAGAATCTATAAGTGAGAATAAAACATGAAATCTTTATTTTATTTTTAATATAGCGATATTTCCTTCTATCCTTCCTAATAATATTTTATAGGTGATTTGTGATAATCTGTTATGAAATCAGAAATTACTTTTTTAATGTATATTATATATATATTAAAAGTGAATATAATTTAGTTTCTAAGTCCCCTTCAAATTCTATAAATCACAAAATTACTATTTAAGATTTAAATGAATTATGTGATAAGAAACATGGGGAAATTGAATTTTTTTTATCAATTTAAAAAAATTGATTTGGGATCACAAGAAAGTTACTAAATAAAAAAGGAATATATCTATAGAGGTCAAAATGTTAAAGATTGTTTTATATATAAAATCCAAGACTAAATAGGAAAATGAAAAACTAAAGGATATTCTTTCTAAAAACAATGAGTAGTAATAAAAAAGGTTAATTTTTTTCCTTTTCTAAGCATAATGAGTAATGAAAAAGGATGAAAAATTATACTTACGCCATAAAAGAAAAAAATTGTGATGATCATGAATTTTTTCAAAAGAAAAATGTGATGTTTAAATATAATATTAATTTTTTTCAAGGAAATTAAATATAAATTTTATATTGGAATTCAGACTTTGGATGAGTTTATGAAGATAATAAAAATGTCAATCATGAAGACAAAAATAAATTCCCCTAATTAGGATAGAATATTACCTCAGATTTGAAAAAAAAAATATTTATAAAATGTATATTTTAAATTATAAATTTTATTACATGTTTTAGATGTAGTTTAGTGGGCCTTATTTTAGTGAATTCTCTTTAATTTTTATTCAATCACTTAGTCATGAAAAATTCTTTATTTCTTAATTCTCTTTTAGAGTTAGAAAAAATAACCCATGTGTATAATGGTTTCTTAATGGTACTTTTCAAAACCTGGTTGATCACAATCTAGAATACATGTCCTAGTAAGTATATTTTCATATAACCAACATGAATATCCTTCAATTTTTATCATTATGTAAATTTTCAAGAACTAAAATCTTCTAATTTTCATCATGGCCAGTGAGAATTCAAAATCTATTTTAAATATGGTTTACCATAATATTCACTAACTATTGATTACTTTTTCATTGAACCTATTTTATAAAATATTTGAATATTATTTAAAAAAATTTATGCATCCTTGAATCTTTTAAAGTTTTTATAGGGGGGTTATCACTATTTTGTATTGTAGATGTTTGAAATTTTTATAGAAACTACATTGGCATCGAAAATTCTTTTCTTGAAAGAGGAGAATTATTTAAGGTGGATATGCATAATTTTATTTTAAAAATTTAATATTTTCAGTTGTTGTATATTTTAAGTATAAATAAAACTTTTGGGGGTGCTATTGTCTTTAAATTTATTTTTATTTCAAATCCATGTATTCAGGATTAAATATGCTTTAATATATGATAATATTTATTAAAAAAATCATTAAAATATAGTGGAATTTATTTGACAATGAATTATATGTTTCCCTTATTATCTTAAATCACGAAATTCTTTTTTTGGCTTTATTATTTAATATATTGGATGTACTTCTTTAAAATGGGTTGATACTTGTTTTTAAAGGGATAGTTTTTCCAATTATGCTTGGCATGTTATAGAAAATTTGAAAATTTTAATTTTTCTCTAATATGGATCTTAGTTTATGTTTATCTTATGGGGAGATTTATTTTAGTTTGTTTCATGGATTAATGGAAATATATATATGATATTCATTGTTTGATATCCCAATTATTAAATTTTAGGAGAGATTCTTAATTATTTTAAAAAATATGTCTACCCATTGGGGGATATATATCTTTGAAAAAATTATCATTTTTAGAAATATTATTTTTTCTTCAAAAAAGTGAGAATTTTTTGACTTGTTTAGTACTTTTTGATAATTTTAAAAAGGATTTTTTTTTTGAAATTATAGTTTCTTTTGTAATTTTTAAAATTGGGGTGATTATTGAGTGTCTCCTTTCTAATTCATTTAATTATGTCTTGATAATTATAATTACATTATATTTATTAATTTTATAATTTAATAATTATAATTTCTCATATACTTATTTACTTATTGATTAATCATAATTTTCTTGTTGTTTTCTTCATTTATTTGTTTTTTGATAATTAAAAATTCTTTTATAAATTTTCAATTTTATTCCATCTAACATGAGTTTAGAATCCCTAGTTGGAGCTTGTACTACTTAAAGAAGAAAATAATGATGTAAAATTTGTTATGTTTTTTCATTATATATTCATTGATTAATAGTAATTTTATTTTTTCTAATTTATTTAATATTTATTCTTTATTTTCTATTAATTCAGTAAAAAAATGTTCTTTCAATGAAATCCTGGAATTAATGTCTTATAAAATGTGAAAATTTTCTACGTATAAATTTATAAATTGATTTTACAATGTCATACGTATAGTTTTTTTAAAGTCATATGAAACATTTTTAATGACCGATACACAGTGGTTTACAAAGTCATTTGCAAAAACTTGAAAAGTCATAATCATAAGATCTAAAGTCATTTTAAAAATAAATTCCTATGTATTCTAAAAGTTTTATGATAATCAAAGTCATGTGATAATTTTTATGTATTGTATGTTATAAAGACCTGAGTGTTGTTGTAAAAACGTTAGGAAGAATTTTTTGATCCCTGTGGTTGATTATCTAAACTCTATGAAACATTGTCTGAAACAAAAGGTTGTTTTATTAAACCTTATAAAGACTTGTATGCACCTTATTAAATATTATCTGAACTATACAAGGAATAAACTTATGAGAATATTGAACCATACTGTCATAAACCTTATGAAACAAACCATATGGGGACAAAACCTTACATGATTTCTATACTATTCATTTTTAAAATCATTATTTTTAATTTATGACTAGATGATTGAATATTTGTTTTAATTTTAATTTAGTTAGATACTTTATGGTGGTAAATTATGAATGATTTATGGGAAATACTTACCTGATTAAAGGAATATTTAGGGTAATATTTATTATTATATATAATTTTGGATTCATTTATTATTCTAGCGTATCACTGTACTAATATTTTTTATTATAGTTCCAAAAGAATAATTATGGTAGTTTATTTAAATATTTGTTTTTGGAATTTACGACTGAGAATCAAGGAATTTGATGAAGATAAATAGTCACTTCTTCTAGATCTATTTAGTGGTTGAAGCAAACACATGAATGATATATAGTGGACCATTATGTGATTATAATTTTTAATGTGCTATATATTTTCAACATGGTTTTCTAGAATTTGGTTATATGTCGATTTTTTTAAAACATAATCTACATCACCTAAAATTACCTTTTTGAATATGCTCAAAGGACCGTGAAGAACATCCCTACACCAAAAATTATATTTGCAACTGCCATTCTGTTTCATTTTATTTTATTTTTGTCTGGATATTTTTCCACACTATATCATACAAAATTTATGTATTACCACCATTATAAGGTACATACATGTTCTAACCATATGAAAAAAATGATGTGATATATTTTGTGCTTGATCCTATAAAAAATCATTGTGTTGAGGATGCTCCTTGTACAAATCATGGGTTCTTTCAGCTCTAACAAAAGGTTGTGTTAGGTTTGGGGATGCTCTATTAGTAAAAGGTCTTAGGTTAGTTCTAATCCTATAAAAATATTAGTATAGGGATACTCCCTTTTTAAAATTCTAGGTTTGAATTGAACCTCTAAAAGGCCTTATTTCTATAGTGGATTTCCATACTCCTTGGTTGGAGTGTGAAGAGTAGATGTAGGGTCATTTGGATCCAAAAAATTATAAAATAATTGTGTTTATATATATTTTATTTATAATTTATTTATTCTCACCTCATATGCTTTTATTTTGAAAGGATGATTCATTAAATAACTCCATTTAATTTCATAATTAATTCTTCAATAACTATATTTTTATGGATAAAAATCCCCCCCACTTATCTTGTCATCACCTTGGTTGGACCTAACACAATTCAGCTGAATACATGCCCAAATAATATCCCTCAAGAAACTAAATGGATGGAAATATAAAAATTAAGAATCATATCACTAAACACTATTAACCAAATATATAAACCAATTCCAAGAAAAAATTAAATAAAAAATCCATTTCAAGTCAATATTATTAAAATCCCTAACTTTCCCTTAATAAAGAACACAACATGAAATCCACTAGTTTCATTTGCATCAAAACCACTCACACCAAAACTCATCTTTGTATAAAATAAACTTTAAAACATAACCAAATTCTAACAAATCCATAAAATAATATACTGAAACTGAAATATCCCTTCTCAAATGAATATATATGTAATATTTTGAGTGAGAAGCCACCTACCTCACATCCAATGATATCCAAAATTCATGTCACGGAAATAAATATCTGATCTCTCCTTAGGATAATTAAATTCCATGAAAATAATTCATAAATTAATCCCAACATTAACAACCAATATAACCCAAATACCAACCTATTTAGGGTTTAAACTTATATAAATCAATAACAATAGGCGAGGGGTGGGTGACCCCACAATGGTGGCCTCCTAACCTTGAGGTTCCAGGTTTGAGTCCTCATAAGGGAGCTAACACTATATGCCATTATAACCTCTTGTGGGCCCCAATACCCCATGTGGAACTGACCCAATATCCCAGGTGTCGTTACACTTGGTCCTGGGGATGGGGAAGTACATAAAGGAGATTTGTGGTGGGTGATGGTCCACCCATACCATGTAACCCATTGGTCCTGAAAACCCAGAGTACATTTTTTTCTTCGGCAGTGAAGTGGTGGTTAAAGAGAGTGGTACAACAACACCGTTCCTTAGGAGGTACAAGGTTCGAATCCTGGGAGTCCACTTTCGGCGAGAACCTCTCTCCCGGGATCCACTCACCTTGTTGGGTCACCTAGTTTCTGACTGGGTGCGAAAAACAAGGCGTAACCTACCCATTTTGACAAATTGCATGACGAACCATCTCCGCCTAGGTTGTCACCCTCCAGGATGCTCTGTCATCTCAACTGGAAATGGATTCTTCTTGGCTGGGAATCTCTCTGGAGTGAACTCTTAATGGGGAGGGTGGTTTCCTTGTGTGGGGAGTTTGAAAAGGCCTCACATGGGAATTACCTTTTTGAAAAGAGGAGAATATAGAATATATAGATATTTATCTTAGATTTTCACACTAAATCTAAGATACCTTCCAATCATTGTACACTCAATCCCCTAACAAGAAAATCCCCACAAATTTAACAGGTTTCTCCATACTTTGGTGAATCCCCCATGTCAAATCCCTATACCCAGATAGAGATGAAAAAAAGGAAGAATGAGGAGCAACATACCTTTAATCTGGTACCCAAAAATTTAAAGGTTCAAGGGAGAATTGATCTAGAAGTTTAAGTATTTTAAAAATTTCACAAAATTATTTAATAAAGAGTAAATCCCACACATGATTCATTTTTATGGAGAAATTATAGATTCTATGATTTAGAATAGAATTTTTAGGCACTTTTTAAAAGTTTCATAAACCGACTGCATGGTCCCGACACCCTTGCAGGATGCCCATACAGAACCTATACCCCACTATTAATATTGAACAATCTTATTAAATTGTTCTAGAGAGTGTTCATGTTACATGTGAAACTCTACCTTATTTACTTATTACCCCCCACAAATTATCTTACTTCCTCAAAATGATCCCTAACCTTCCAAAAAACTTCCAATATAGTCTAAAACACCTCAAAATACTTCAAAATAACTTCAAAGGACCCACTATTTACTGAGAAACTACATCATAAATGCCCTCACTATCATAAATAATTAGGATGTACAAATAAAACCCACTATACTATTTATAACCACCATCCCCTTACTGAAAATAAATATTAGAACACCCTAATCCACACCATTTAATGTTGTTCACCCCACATATTCAATTAAAACCTTGATAACCCTTAATTATACTCCCAAACAAAGGATATGACACCACATATGACTTAACATAATATATAATCCACACTTTAGTATTAAGAAAATGATTATCTATAAGCTAACTATCATCATCCCAAGCCACACAAATTCTCCATCCATGATAGATCATATAAATAATATCTTATAACCATATTCTCAAGGAATCCAGACTCATTTTTCTAAAGTGAAACCCAATTAGATTATTGAATTCACCTTACTAGAAGATATTCTTTAAGATATCCTTAAACCACTCACACTTCATATGAATTTAAGTTCAAAAATTTATGAAAACCTATTTTACATAGAATTAATAGAAAATAAAGAATAAAGTAAACGACAAACAATTAAAGAACAATTAATAAATTAATAATAATGAGAAAGTAAACAAATTTAATATCATTATAATTTTTTACAAATATATAAATCTTCAATCAAGGATTCCAAACTATTGTTATAGGGAATGAGTAATTTGTAATTAACAAAACTTAAATAAATAAAGTATACCACAGTATAAAATGATGACTAAGAAATATTAAATATTGTTTTTATAAATTATAATTATTCCATTATAAAACTAAAAAATATAAGGAAATTTTATATATTGATACATAAATAAATGAAGGGATAATAAGACACTCAATATAAAATTACTTTTATTTGGTGTGTGTTCATTTATTTTTATGGTTGATGTTATTTGGGGTTGTGAATTAGGTTGTATGGTGGATGTTATTAAGACCATTCATTGGATTCCATGGTGGATAATTTTGTGGTAGTTTGTGCATTGAGTTGCATGGGATTGTTGTTTGTTATTGATGTTAGGAATTTGGTTTTGAGTGAGGGACTAGAAATGAGTTTGATTAGCTCCCACATAGGTGTGAGGACCATGAACTATTGGTAAGGTGATGTGGTGGTAAACTCCCACTTGGGCATGGGAAACTTTTTAAAAGATACAATGCGAGGTTTAGGGGTAGTTAGTCCACTCATGAGTTGTTGGTACCCATAATTTTTTATTACTCATGGTCTAAGGATTACCTTATGTTCTGGTTGTATACATGGGTGAATGAGTTATTTTATTCATATTATTTCATTATTATTATTGGACTTGATTTATTCAAATAATACTTATTTTAAAGGTGTAGATTTTCATTCTAGTTGATATATGTTCATGGTTTTTTTTAATGATTACTGAAATCTAAAGAGATTTAAAATGGTTTTATAAAATTAAGAACATTTTTTATAAAATAAATTTATAGGTTGTTTCATTTCCACATGGATAGAGTGAACGGGGAGCTCTAGGGAAATACTACCATGTCTTTAACTCAACCCCTGCAAGGGAATCATTTTAACGACCTAGTTTTTCATGAAGGTATGAATCCTTGTTTTCTAGTTTAATTTCTTGTTTTATCATGGTAATATTTCCATAAGGACTAAGGGAGGTCTCAAGAGAATATGGGGCTAGTTTGGATTCCGAAGCCTTAAAAATTAGAGAGGTATATTTTGTTGCTTGGTTAGCACATGGTTAGGGCTAACCATGTGATTCAAACCATGGAGGGAACTCAATAGAAAATATAAGGACACATTATTTTCCCAAAATGTGAGAGCCAACCTGCACACCCATTTAAATAATATATAATTTTTAATATAGGATTTTTTCTAGGATTGTGTATGGTTAGACAAACCATGCACCTTGCATATGCTTGGGGGGTTCTTGGACAATGCTAGGTGTACTATTGGTTCATTGTTTTTCCAACTGTGTGGCTAAAATATGTGACCCCTTAAATGAGGGGGTAATTTACAGGTTTTCCCATAAAATGTTTTAACCCTTCCACCACCCTTCCTTTTCCTCCTGTAGAAAAAACACCCCCATTTATCACATTGGGAGCTCCCTCTTCTCCCATATGTAGTCTTGTTGTTATCTCACACATTTGATCTCCATTTTTATCACCATTAGTAACATTGGATTTGCAACAATATGTTCCTTAATCATATTACTTCCATTCTTAATTTGTGTTTCCATATATTATACAATTTTGTTGTGATATCATATGCCCTGTTTTCAGTGCATTGGTTTTTTCTTATGATTTTTCTCTCTATATCTTTATTCAAAGGCTGATTTTGGATGAGGATATTTATATGGGTCTTAGGTAGGTGGTATAGAAATTTTCTTAAAATGTTTAGCTATTTTACCGCATTTTTCCATTGTTCCACTCACCGAACATTTCTGCACATTGACTTAAAATGTATGTAATAATTCTAATTAATTTTATCATGTTATAACATGCCCTTAGAGCATTGTCAAATTATTAGAGGATGCATACCTCATTTATAAACACCCCATTGGGTTTTCTAAATTAAATTAACTATTTAATATAAATTTTTAATTGACTAACCACCATCAATGTTTGTTGGTTTTTACTTTATTGTGATGTTCCTTGGTTATTAAATTAAATGGATTAATTTAATCGAATGGAGGTGGGTGAAAAGGCCACAACACTTGTTGTATAATTATTAATATAAATTATATGAATTTTTACACCCATAGTTATATGGGGTTAAATTACTAAAAATGTTTTAGAGGTAATCCTTTATGTTTATTATTATTAGACCATGGATAATGGTTGGTTAACAATGCTTAATGGACTTATTGTGTAACGCCCCGACCCTAGTTACCCAGAGTCGGTGCATTATTAAATAACATTGCCATGATCACAAGAAAGATCAAATCTTGAAAGACCGATTGGTTTAGTAGCCTTGGAAACACTAGATATATTCATATGTTTTACATTACATCATAAAATGAAAAACTACTACAACAATATAATGTCTCCACAGTCCACACTATTATCCCCTCATAATATCTCTGCAGGTCATTCATAACTAACTTCTTCACATCCTGGGAAAAATAAAACATAGAAAAGGGGTGAGCTCAAATGCCCAGTAAGGATAACAATATAGCGGAACATTCAAAATAAGCATAAACATTTAAGGCAATTCATTACTAAAAAAAAGCCTTTTAAACTTGAACTTCAACATAGTATGGCACAAGTAAAATGAAATAATGCCATTTAGTTGTTCACATGGATATTCTACTAATTGAATAATCACATGCAATATCAATAACCACTTTCATAAAGTTGGAATGCATAATGCCAGACTATCATAACCACATAGCCATGGCCTCGTGCCAAGACTACAAATAAGATTTTTCCAAGGCCTTGTTCCAAGACACTAGTTTGTCTCATGAGACCTACCAATGCATCAAGGATCTATAGCGGGCTCCACCCGTCACATATTAAGTCCAATGCATTCCCATATGAAAAGGTTTAAACATAACATAAACATTCGTATTAAAACTAGCATACAAAATGTCAATAATTTCACCATAAACTATGAATGGTATAAAAATAGCACATCCACAGTCAAACATATCACAAAACCTTAAATACAATATAGAAGTTTTGTATCATAATAAATCAACTTCAAATAAGTGTAAAATCCATCATAGGATGTTGACATAGATTAAATCAAAACACTTTTTAGAGAAATATCTCTTTATATTTTTGAAATTATTTAAGAGACATATAAAATAAAACATTTTCTTAAAAATATTCTTATAATATTGTAAGTAAAGCTTTGAATATTTTATAACGGCGGAAAATAACCGCACCCACCGTATAAGTGAAAAAAAACATTCTTACCTTAATTCTGTTGAAAAGGTTAAAAAGGACCTTGTTTTGAAAATGATGGAAAGATTCCTCTTATAAAAAGTCAAACAAGGGTATAAATGACTTTAACCCATATTCTAGTAAATATTAAAAATGTTTTGGAATACATTTTGAAGAAACATGGATGTGGATGATAAAGAGATCCCAGTAGATTATTACGTATAAACAACCTCGGATAATGAAGAGATTGCGAAATAACCCTTACCTCGTACTTTTCCTTGGTTGGGGTAGGCTAAACTCCTGTATAATGGTGAACTAATTGTTATTAAATTATACAAGAATCATATACATTCATTTGATATCATGTATGATCTTTTAACAATTCTTTGTTAATAATATCTTAGTATTATCGTCGTTTCGGGTGTTAACTTACTCATTTTCTTTTATATGTTTTGTTACATAAGCCATGTTTGTAATGGATAGGTTATATATTATTCATATCCATAATCATATCAATTACTTAAACATCATCTTTTAAATCATCAAATGATAATTATACTTGAATGGATACGATGGAGAATGAATCTCATCGCGTTCGTGGAGACGGTAGTCCGTACGTACGCACGAGCGACAATATCATTATTTTGATATTAAAATAATATATAAATGGATGGTATATCATATATAAAGAATCATTAACATGTTATATTTATTATTTAAATGAGTTACACATCATTATTATACCCATCCAAATAATAATATATTGAATAACAATTACACCACGACGTGGAGACGGTAAGCCGTACATACGCACGTATGGTGACATGTTATTCAAAGGGTGGATAGAATACTGAATATGGTTGTACCATATTTATAATAACATCACAGTATATATATGATACTGGAGTTATTATTTTAGAATGGTAACAACAAAGGAAGAAGAAGTGGAAGAAGAAATGAACTTGGAAAAGGGTGGTGAAATCATTACCTCTTTTTCGGGTTCTTCCTTTTGATTTGATCAAAAGGGATCCTTATGTTGGCTTACTGATCAAAATAAGGACTCTAGGTTGTAGTGAAGGAAGTTGGGAGAGTATTTGAGCAGAGTTTGGCCGAACCAAAAGGCTTTTAAGGTGTGAATAAATGAGGAGGTGTGCCCTTTTATAAGAGGGGTGAGGGGCACCTTTGGAAAAGCTAGAGATATTAGTTTATAATAAATTCATATTCGGTTTGAAATGGCTCCAAAGTTGATTATTCAAAGGTTAAGGTGGGGATGGGTCGAAAACAACTCAACCAATAGAATTTATACAGGTTTGGGTACTTATATTAACCTTATCTTTAAGTATTAACTCTAAGTTAATTAGTTTCACTTTTACAATGTCTCTTTGTATTTTTATATAATATGGTTAATAAACTTACTATATACATCCAAGAGACCCCCAAGTGGTCCATTAATGATGAAACTATCATGATAAAAGTCTCTTGGCCGAACCTTAGATTTTTAGGAATTTAATATCAATTAATAATATAATATTTGTTTTAAGAACTCTTTTATGTCAATTTTGACACTATTCAATAGTTGATTTTTGTGAAACTCATAAAAAATTGATTACTTCGAAAAAAGTCAATTAAATCAATCCTAATATATCATATTATCCTATAAAATTAGTTTAATTCATTAAAAGTTTCATATTATATTTATTTGGGTATTTATAATATCAATTATTTTAATTGTTCACTATTATAGTAATTACTAAATCATCATTGTGTCATAAATAAATTAAATTATTTAATGTCTAAAAATTATAAATAAAATATAATTATGTAGAAAATCTTTTTATCTTTCTAATTAATATTTATAATCTAAAATCCAACATATATAAACTTACTTAATAATTGTTTTACTAAAAGATATATGCTTGTGTCACCTTTGTATTCATTTTAACTTAATTACAAAAAAGTGTCCCTATCACCTACAAGTGGCACCATGGGGTCCCAAAATCAATCCAAATATTCATATGGTCGAACATGTATCAACCAATAAGTCTAGTACACGTTTTACAGTAATTTAGTATTATTATAATATTATTTTTTAACCCTTATTTACCAGATTTTCCCTTAACCATGGTAAATAAAATATTTACCACAGTAATTATTCAAAATGTCTAAAAATAAAAGTTACCTATTTACACAATTTGGACATCCTGATTCCAAATATGGAATACATTTTTCTAAATTCAAAACACAGAAGTGGCAGAAATTAATTTAAAATTAATTCCCGCTGTCAAAACAAAAAGCGTGTTTTTAAGAGATAATAACTATCAAAATATTGACACTTGTTTATGTTTGGTTTAATTGTAAAATTATTTCCAATGACCAAAATTATATTAAATGGTAAAAATGTATTCTAAATATACTTTAAAACCACTCAAATTCATAATTTATCACTATTAATTATTTTGATTAAAAAAGTTGTTTTTAATTAAAATTTAGTAATTTTCATTATTCATCAAAATATTAAAGTTATCCGAAAAGTACCAAAATTTCATCTTAGGCTAAATTAGATATTCCGAATCCAAAAATGAAGTCCATTTTGAAATATAAAATATATATAATTTCAAAAAGTAGGTATTACTATTCATAACGGCTAGTTTGATTGGTTACGGTGTGTTAGAACTTGGTGTTGCGTACAACACACGCTATCACATTATTCAAAGAGAAGCGTACCGTAGAAGATTGGGGTGTTGCATTCTCCCCTCCAACAAATAATTTCGTCCTCGAAATTTCTAGAATACTTATCACATGAAAAGACTCGGGTGGTTCTTCATCATAAGTTCCTCGGGTTCCCACGTTGCCTCTTCCATCTTATGGTTTCTCCACAAAACTTTTACCAGACGCGTCGTCCGGTTTCTCAGTACTTGTTCTCTCGTATCAAGAATCTTGACGGGATCTTCGCAATAAGACAGATTGGGTTCCAGTTCTAATTCCTCATAGGTGAGTACATGCGTTGGGTCAGGCATGTATTTACTCAACAGAGATACGTGGAACACATCGTGAACTTTGGAGAGACTTGGCGGCATTGCCAGTCGGTAAGCCACAGCCCAAATTCGTTCTAGAATTTCAAAAGGTCCGATGTACCTGGGACTCAATTTACCTTTCTTACCAAAACGTATGACTCCCTTCCATGGTGATACCTTCAAGAAAACATGATCACCAACTTGAAATTCCAAATCCTTCCTTTGATTATCGGCATAACTCTTCTGCCTACTTTGAGCTGTTTTGATGTGATTTTGGATTACTTTCACCTTTTCCACCGTTTCCTCCACCAGTTCTGGGCCTATAAGTTTTCTTTCACCAACGTCATCCCAACAGGTTGGTGTACGACATCTCTTTCCATATGACGCTTCATATGGTGCCATCTGAATACTCGAATGGAAGCTATTGTTATAGGAAAATTCTACCAGTGGTAAATATTGATCCCACATACCCTGAAAGTCAAGTGAGCAAGATCTCAACATGTCTTTTAAGGTATGAATAGTCCGTTCTGATTGTCCGTCTATCTGAGGGTGGTAAGCAGTGCTCAAATGAAGTTCAGTATCCAGGGATTTCTGAAGACTTTTCCAAAATCTTGAAGTAAAACGGGGATCACGATCAGAAACAATCAATAGGGGTACTCCATGAAGTCTCACAACTTCATTAATATATAGTCTTGCTAGACCTTCCAGGGGTAGATCTTATCTTATAGCAGGAAAATGTGCTGATTTGGTAAGACGATCAACAATAACCCATATTGCATCGTTCCTTCTAGGAGTCTTTGGTAGCCCCATGACAAAGTCCATCGTAATATTGTCCCATTTACACTCTGGTATGGGAAGAGGTTGCATGAATCCTCCAGGCTGTTGCCTTCCAGCTATCACTTGTTGACAAACCATACATCTTGACACAAAATCAGCAATCTCCCTCTTCATGTTGTCCCACCAAAAATGTTCCTTCAAATATCTATACATTTTGGTTCTCCTAGGGTGTATAGAGAAATTGGAACTATGAGCATCATCCAACAATTCCCTTTTTAGATCAGGTATATCGGGAACACAAAGTCTTTTCCCGAATCTCAAAATTCCATCTTCATACACAAAGTCTCTCAATCTCCCATCATTCACAGCTTTAATCTTCTTTTGAAATTCTTCATCGTCGGTCTGAGAACTCTTAATCCTTTCTAGTAAAGATGGTTTGGCAACCATTTGAAAAGGCATTGATGTTTCACCTTCCCTGGTTATTCCCATGTCCATCTTCACTAGATCTATGAAAATTGGATCCCTTTCAATTCTCATATTGTTCAAAACTCCATGGTCTTTTCTACTCAAAGCATCTGCCACCTTGTTTGCTTTCCCCGGGTGGTAGTGTATCGTGCAATCATAATCCTTGAGTAATTCAAGCCATCTCCTTTACCTCATGTTGAGTTCTTTTTGTGAGAAAATATACTTCAAACTCTTGTGATCAGTATAAATCTCACATTTTTCACCATAGAGGTAGTGCCTCCATATCTTCAAAGCAAAGATCACAGCTGCTAACTCGAGATCATGAGTAGGATAGTTTTGTTCATGAATTTTAAACTGTCATGATGCATAGCCAATAACTCTATCATTCTGCATAAGGACACAACCAAGTCCTTTCTTTGATGCATCACTATAAATAACAAACCCATCATTCCCCGATGGTAGAGTCAATATAGGAGCATTGACTAATCTTCTCTTCAGTTCTTCGAAACATTCTTCACACTCTTTTGTCCAAACAAATTTAACCCCTTTACGTGTGAGCTTCGTTAATGGGTTAGCCAATCGGGCAAAATTCTGGACGAAACATCGATAATAACCTGCCAAACCAATAAAACTACATACCTCAGTTATACTCGTAGGTGCTGGCCATTCTTGGATTGCCTTGGTCTTAGAAGGATCAACAGATATTCCATCTTTAGAGACAATATAGCCAAGAAAATAAATCTCTTGAATCCATAATTCACACTTGCTAAACTTCCCATATAATTCATGCCTCCTCAGAGTCTTCAAGATAACGCACAAGTGATTTTCATGATCTTCGTAGGTTTTGGAGTATACCAAGATATCATCAATAAATACCACCACAAATTCATCGAGATACTCCTTGAAACTCTATTCATCAGATCCATGAATACAGAGGGTGCATTAGTCAATCCAAACGGCATTATGGTAAACTCGTAATGCCCGTACCAGGTTTGAAATGCTGTCTTCGGAATGTCTTCCTTCTTCACAAACAACTGATGGTATCCAGATCGAAGGTCAATCTTTGAAAAGTATTGAGCTCCATGCAGTTGGTCAAATAAATCATCAATGCATGGTAGGGGATACTTGTTCTTTATTGTTATAGCATTGATCTCCCTGTAGTCGATACATAACCTCATAGATCCATCTTTCTTTTTAACAAAAAGAACAGGGGTTCCCCATGGAGAAACACTAGGGCGAATAAATCCCTTATTACTCAATTCCTCTAGTTGTTTCTTTAGTTCAACTAATTCTACAGTGGCCATTCTATAAGAGGTCTTCGATATAGGCCTTGATCTAGGAATCAAATCAATGGAAAACTCAACTTCTCGTTCTGGAGGATGTCCAGGTAAATATTCCAGAAATACATCTACAAATTCTTTCACAACAGGTACATCCTCTATTTGAACATTCCTTTACTCACCGAAAATTATTTCATTCTCTTCCTCCCCAATAATTGAATTAAGTTGAGCTACTGGGGGTGGATCTAAATAAGAATTAGGTGGTGACGATTCTGCTCTAAAGATAAGGTGTTCCTTATCATTATCATCAAGAATAATAACCTCTTTCTTCTTACAATAAATCTTCGCATCATAGTCCGAAAGCTAGTCCATACCGAGGATTATATCAAACTCAATCATAGGTATGACGATGAGATCAGCAGATAAAGAACATTTATGTGCTCTAATGGGGACTGATTCACAAAACTTTATTGCAATGATACTTCCCTTAGGAGTTTTAACTGACAACTCCCTTATTAAATCAAATTGGAAATATCTAATTTTCTTAGTAAACTGGGAAGATATGAAACAATGCGATGATCTAGAATCAAATAATGCATTTGCTAAACTTGAGGAAACCATTAAATTAGCTACCACCACGTCTTTCGGATCTTCTACCTCAGCAGTAGTGATAGCATAAGCCTGGCCTTGATCCCTTGGCCTTTTCTGAGGTAAGTTCTCCTGACGCTTAGGACATTCATTTTCATAATGCCCCATCTCTCTGCAATTGTAGCACTGAACGTTGGTAGCTTCCTTCTTCCCCTTGCAATCACGAGCTTGGTGGCCTTTTTCACCACACTTGTAACAGACTCCCATTCCCTTCAAGCAAGTACCAGGATGTTTCTTCCCGCATTTACCACAAGATGGATATTCAACCTTTCCCTTCTTCCCCTTATTTCTATTCCCAGATTGATCAGCAGGTCTTTTCTTCTCTTTCTTTGATTTAATGTCATAAGACTTAGAGAATTCCTTTTCGGTCTTGATAGCACATGAGACAATGTCTTCGTACGGTGAAAAGGATTGTGAGACTAATGCTCGACGAAGAAATGGTTTTAACCCATCAAAGAAACGATCAATATTACTTCTTGGGTTACGTATATAATCTCCAGCATACCTCGCTAACCTTGTAAAGTTAGCCACATACTTTGTGACATTCTCATCTTCCTTTTGTCTCAGACTCAGAAATTTCCTTTCCATATCTGCTCGATGGTCGCGAGGAAAGTATTTTTCTAAAAACAGATCTTTGAACTCCCTCCATTCCATATTTGATACTTCATCATCTTCCTTCATGTTTTGAATCAATGACCACCATTGATCAGCATCTCCAGTGAGGCGGTAAACTGCCATGATAACTTTTTCCCTTTCACTGCTCCCCAAAGCCTGAAATATTTTCTCTAGGAAATTTATCCATTGCTCAGCTACTAAGGGAGTTGTAATCCCATTGAACGTTGGTGGTTGTTTCCTCATGAATCGATCTAACATTGATCCTCCACGCTGTGGATCAAGGTGCTCCATACGGGTAAGGTTATTATTCATAACCTGAGAAAGTTGTCCCAGTATGGTGATTAGCTGATCGGCACCAGTTGCATCACCAACCCCACTATAATTATCTTGAGAAATTGGGAAATCCCTACATGGAGTGCGTGCATTGATACGGTTTCCATTTCTTCCACTAGGCGCCATTTCTAAACAATGGCATAAACTAGATCAGTTTATGAATCAAAATACATAATCCCATACTTATAAAACACTTAACATAAATTGAACTATTTATGGATATAATCCATAATCATAAAAATGTTTCCTTTGAGGAAGTATATACTCATAAACCCTTCATAATAATTTGTAAAGAAAATGAGAGTTATCCTAAGCATATCCCCCGAGAGTGTCGTAACCAAGAGTGCAGCAAGGCCCATTGTCATGCACCAGTTTCCGTTCAAGTCTAGATCAAAGCGGTGTTTTTGGGTTTTACCCCTAGGTACATCTGTGCCAGAGCCGCCTCTACCTGGTCATATCCAGACAGGGATGTATTGCTCGTAAAACTCACAAAATCTCTACAATACCAAAATTCTAGGAAGTTCTTCTATACTAATCCTCAAAGTTCATCTTAGGTCTACGTGCTCTAATCAGAGTTTATCTAAATCTAGCTTCCAAGGTTTGTACTAAACATCCTCTGATACCAACTGTAAAGCCCCGACCCTAGTTACCTACAGTCGGTGCATTATTACATAACATTGGCATGATCACAAGAAAGATCGAATCTCGAAAGACCGATGGGTTTAGTAGCCTTGGAAACACTAGATATATTCATAAGTTTTACATTACATCATAAAATGAAAAACTAATACAACAACATAATGTCTCCACAGTCCACACTATTATCCCCTTATAATATCCCTACAGGTCATTCATAACTAACTTCTTCACATCCTGGGAAAAATAAAACATAGAAAAGGGGTGAGCTCAAATTCCCAGTAAGGATAACAATATAGCGGAACATTCAAAATAAGCATAAACATTTAAGGCAATGAATTACTAAAACAAAAGCCTTTTAAACTTGAACTTCAATATAGTATGGAAAAAGTAAAATGAAATAATGCCATTTACTTGTTCACATGGATATTCTACTAATCGAATAATCACATGAAATATCAATAACCACTTTCATAAAGTTGGAATGCATAATGCCAGACTATCATAACGACATAGCCAAGGCCTCGTGCCAAGACTACAAATAAGATTTTGCCAAGGCCTTGTGCCAAGACACTAGTTTGTCTCATGAGACCTACCGATGCATTGAGGAGCTATAGCGGGCTCCACCTGCCACATATTAAGTCCAATGCATTCCCATATGAAAAGGTTTAAACATAACATAAACATTCGTATTAAAACTAGCATACGAAATGTCAATAATTTCACCATAAACTATGAATGGTATAAAAATAGCACATCCACAGTCAAACATATCACAAAACCTTCAATACAATATAGAAGGTTTGTATCATAATAAATCAACTTCAAATAAGCGTAAAATCCATCAACGGATGTTGACATAGATGAAATCAAAACACTTTTTAGAGAAATATCTCTTTCTATTTTTGAAATCATTTAAGAGCCATATAAAATAAAACATTTTCTTGAAAATATTCTTATAAGCTTGTAAGGAAAGATTTGAATATTTTATAACGGCGGAAAATAACCGCGCCCGCCGTATAAGTTAAAAAAACATTCTTACCTTAATTCTGTTGAAAAGGTTAAAAAGGACCTTGTTTTGAAAACGACGGAAAGATTCCTCTTATAAAAAGTCAAACAAGGGTATAAATGACTTTAACCCATATTCCAGTAAATAGTAAAAATGTTTTGGAATACATTTTGAAGAAACATGGATGTGGATGATAAAGAGATCCCAGTAGATTATTACGTATAAACAACCTCGGATAATGAAGAGATTGCGAAATAACCCTTACCTCGTACTTTTCCTTGTTTGGGGTAGTCTAACCTCCTGTATAATGGTGAAATAATTGTTATTAAATTATTCAAGAATCATATACATTCATATGATATCATGTATGATCTTTTAACATTGCTTTGTTAATAATATCTTAGTATTATCGTCGTTTCGGGTGTTAACTTACTCGTTTTCTTTTATATGTTTTGTTACATAAGCCATGTTTGTAATGGATAGGTTATATATTTTTCATATCCAGAATGATATCAAGTCCTTAAACATCATTTTTTAAATCATCAAATGATAATTATACTTGAATGGATACGACGGAGAATGAATCTCATCGCGTTCGTGGAGAAGGTAGTCCGTACGTACGCACGAGCGACAATATCATTCTTTTGATATTAAAATAATATATAAATGGATGGTATATCATATATACAGAATCATTAACATGTTATATTTATTATTTACATGAGTTACACATCATTATTATACCCATCCAAATAATAATATATTGAATAACAATTACACCACGACGTGGAGACGGTAAGCCGTACGTACGCACGTATGGTGACATGTTATTCAAAGGGTGGATAGAATACTGAATATGGTTTTAACATATTTATAATAACATCACAGTATATATATGATACTGGAGTTATTATTTTAGAATGGTAACAAAAAAGGAAGAAGAAGTGGAAGAAGAAATGAACTTCGAAAAGGGTGGTGAAATCATTACCTCTTCTTCGGGTTCTTCCTTTTGATTTGATCAAAAGGGCTCTTTAGGTTGGCTTCCTGATCAAACTAAGGCCTCTCGGTTGTAGTTAGGGAAGTTGGGAGAGTATTTGCGCTGTGTTTGGCCGAACCAAAAGGCTTTTAAGGTGTGAAGAAATGAGAAGGAGGTGTGCCCTTTTATAAGAGGGGTGAGGGGCACCTTTGGAAAAGCTAGAGATATTAGTTTATAATAAATTCTTATTCGGTTTAAAATGGCTCCAAAGTTTATTATTCAAAGGTTAAGGTGGGTATGGGTCTAAAAAAACTCAACCAATAGAATTTAGACAGGTTTGGGAACTTATATTAACCTTATCTTTAAGTATTAACTCTAAGTTAATTAGTTTCACTTTTACAATGTCTCTTTGTATTTTTATATAATATGGTTAATAAAATTACTATATACATCCAAGAGACCCCCAAGTGGTCCATTAATGATGAACCTATCATGATATAAGTCACTTGGACGAACCTTAGATTTTTAGGAATTTAATATCAATTAATAATATAATATTTGTTTTAAGAACTCTTTTATGTCAATTTTGACACTATTCAATAGTTGATTTTTGTGAAACTCATAACAGATTGATTACTTCTAAAAAAGTCAATTAAATCAATCCTAATATATCATATTATCCTAGAAAA
The DNA here is from genome assembly GCA_963277665.1 of Viscum album. Taxonomy (NCBI): domain Eukaryota; kingdom Viridiplantae; phylum Streptophyta; class Magnoliopsida; order Santalales; family Viscaceae; genus Viscum; species Viscum album. The sequence goes on from OY728120.1 coordinate 1,124,586,485, forward strand.
TTAGTTTAATTCATTAAAAGTTTCATATTATATTTATTTGGGTATTTATAATATCAATTATTTTAATTTTTCACTATTATAGTATTTACTACATCATCATTGTGTCATAAATAAATTAAATTATTTAATGTCTAAAAATTATAAATAAAATATCATTATGTAGGAAATATGTTTATCTTTCTAATTAATATTTATAATCTAAAATACAACATATATAACCTTATGTAATAATTGTTTTTCTAAAAGATATATGCTTGCGTCACTTTTGTATTCATTTCAACTTAATTACAAAAAAGTGTCCCTATCACCTACAAGTGGCACCATGGGGTCCCAAAATCGACCCAAAGATTCCTATGGTCGAACATTTATCAACCAATAAGGCTAGGACACGTTTTAGGGTAATTTAGTATTATTATAATATTATTTTTTAACCCTTATCTACCATATTTACCCTTAACCATGGTAAATAAAATATTTACCACAGAAATTATTCAAAATGTCTAAAAATAAAAGTTACCTATTTACACAATTTGGACATCCTGATTCCAAATATGGAATAAAGTTTTCTAAATTCAAAACACAGAAGTGGCAGAAATTAATTTAAAATTAATTCCCGCTGTCAAAACAAAAAGCGTGTTTTTAAGAGATAATAATTATCAAAAGATTGACACTTGTTTATGTCCGGTTTAATTGTAAAATTATGTCCAATGACCAAAATTATATTAAATGGTAAAAATATATTCTAAATATACTTTAAAACCACTCAAATTCATAATTTATCACTATTAATTATTTTGATTAAAAAATTTGTTTTTAATTAAAATTTAGTAATTTTCACTATTCATCAAAATATTAAAGTTATCTGAAAAGTACCAAAATTTCATCTTAGGCTAAATTAGATATTCCAAATCCAAAAATGAAGTCCATTTTGAAATATAAAATATATATAATTTCAAAAAGTAGGTATTACTATTCATAACGGCTAGTTTGATTTGTTACGGTGTGTTAGAACTCAGTGTTGCGTACAACACACGCTACCACATTATTCAAAGAGAAGCGTACCGTAGAAGCTTGGGGTGTTACATACTGAGCATTGAATTTCATACCCCCTTACGTTTGGTGATTCTTATTAAATATCACACCATTTACTCTTTCTGGATAGTGGGTTTGATTCTCCACATTCCCTTGTATCAAGTGTTGGGAATGAAAACTCACCCTACCATTTAGAGTGATATTCATGATGTCTTGAATTCATCTGAGATTCAGGGCTTGTACCCTTTATTAGAGGTTACATCTTGTTAGACTAGTTATGAATGCTTGAGTTATTCCTTGGGCCCATCAGGCACCTAGTATCCATGTATATTCCTATAAATTTCCTTACACATATATTAAATATAAATGTATTTATATTATGTATATATATGATTAGTTATATATAGTAAGATTATTAGACTTATTCTGACCCATGTCGAAGTAGATAACGTATTCCAGGTTTCCTATTGAAATTTGAGCTGACTAATATTTATTTTACAACATTTTTTATTATTAATAATACATAAACATTATTATGTTATATACAATATATGGAGTATTATAGACACCATTGGTAGTTTCCTACATTGTTTGTCTCACAGCCTTCTCGGGCTGCCTTTGGTACCCTATTAGACTTCAAGACTACATATTTGGATAAGGGAAAGATCCCTATCATGAATTCCTGATCTAGTTTTCTTATAGTATGGATCATGAGAGGAGAGTCCCAAGTGTATACTCATGATTTTAGTGGATATGTATTTTGGTTTTTTGTATTTTTGAAAAGCATGTTGTATATATCTGCGCCCTGTATCCCCAGATACACCTTTTTGTATATCGGGATAAAATGATATGACTTTTTATATGACTCAACCTTGGGATTTTGATTATTATTTAAATTTCTTTGATGTTTATACTTTTTCTATTTCATTACGGTACCTTTTTCCAATGTGCTATCTGTTATATCATGCTCCCACTATTTATTATATCTGTTTATTTATATTGTTCCACTATGATGTGAGGATAGTCTCCTCACCATACCACCATGGACCCTCACTATTAGTTATAATACTTTGGCATATGAAGAGATTATCTTGAGGCCATGTGACACATAATATTAGGGAGCTATTTTAGTGGATCCTGGGTTGGGATGTTACAAAGCGATATTAGATCAAGAACCCATCCTTAAGTACAATCGCACTGCCTGGGTTGAGATGTATGGTCCATAATGAGGACATTGTGCTCTAAAGGGGTAGGGGTGAATGTAACACCCCAAAATGATAATGGGTTAAATGACTAACTGACGTGACTCATGTCAATAAGGTACACCTTTCTTTTTTGGAGCCTACCAGAATAGGAATACACAGTTAAGCATTCTTTTCTGGGATTAGTGATCAGGATGGCTGTCCTTTTGGGAAGTTTCCCAGGGTGTGTGCGAGTGAGGAAAAAGCATTATAGAAAGAACATGTGTTGTCTTGTGGGGATAATAATTAGTTTGATGACCCATTCGGGTATATAGGATGGTCGCAGAGAGGGTACCACATGTCTTTTGGGAAACTGGTGGTACCTAGCAGGCTAGTACCTGGCTACAATGTTAATGTGGGGTGTCTATGCTGTCAGTAGGGACCAGTTGTTACAATGTTATCAGAGCTCACTTTTTTCCTTTTTTCATATTGTTTGGGTATTATATAGGAGACTAGGATGTAATGGAATTTGGTAATGAGATTTTTCCTAGGTGTAGCTTACCCTTGTACTGGGGAAAACCAAATTACCTGGTATGGGTTATTGTTATTCTAGTTTTTTATGGTACAGTTGCATTGATTTTACCATTGGGTGATTCACATGTTTTCTGACATTATTTTTATTTATAATATTATAATGGTGGATTTTATTTTTCTTTGGACTAATATTTCAAGGGGTTATCATCCCATGAATCATCATAGTCACTATAGAACTTACTTGACATGAAATTTTCCATGCCACATTTACTTTATGTGGGATTTCATTACTACATATAGTTAATTCCAAGATTATTTTATATGAAATGTGATGAAGCATCCTGTAGTATTAAATAATTAGATTAATTAAAGTATATACATCATTCTAAATGATAATTTCCCACATATATTGACGATGGAATATTAATTGGATAATTATTCCAGGATGTAGGTTCTGGAGCTACTGGTTCCATGGACTGAAATGACATTACTTTATTTGATTACATGAATTCCAATTAAAAATTTTAAAGTGAGTACTTATATAAATTTGGAATAGTAATTAATTTAATTAAATTAATTTATATGACCTCTTATATTATGATACATGATGTATAGGCCAAGGCGTAGTTATATGATGTTCAAATTTAAAATTTATAAGAGTATGTATTTTATAAATTGGTATTGGTGAAGCATTTAACTGGACCATGATATATATATCTATATAAAAAAGAGTATAAAATTAAATGAATTTAATCCTTTAAATGAACTAGTTACTGTTAAATGGGGATTCCAATTCCAAGTAAAGGGGGGTTTTTCTCTATACATCACAATTGATTCTCCATATATTAGAACCTTTCCTTGTGATATGAGACATGGACCCAAATCTAGCCTAAGTAGTATTTATTTTTGGGTGTATTTTAGTTTTTTTATATAATTCTATAGATTTTCTTTATCACATAGACCTAGATTTTTTATTAGTCATAGAGGTGTGATATTTTAATAGGAAGTCTATATACCTGTCCTGATTTTTAATTTGAAAATTTTCAATTATTAATTTCTCTTTTAAGGCATGAATTTTGAATTGTAGAATCATGCCACCACAATATCCTTGAGTTGTACACTTAGAGGGTGATGATAACCATGATTAGGAGGATGTGGGCCCTGAACTGCCCATATTAGGTGGTTGTGGTAGAGGGAATAAGACTCTAGATTCATATCACCGACAAAGCATGCCAACTAAGGGAAGTCGGGTGGTGTATCGAGGCCATGGTATGATCCAGTTACATGAAGTACAACGAGTGATAGAGGAACATGGCATAGAACCTTCTACCGTTTGAGGTTATATTCTAATAGCCTATACTTTAGTGTTTACTTTTTTAACATAAGGGAATCACTTTGTTTTATATCTATAAAAATTATGGAGATTATGGGCTATGAGATAGATTACTTCCATGGAATGATGACACTCAATGCCCCATGTTCATCTAATTAGAGAGTTTTTACCAATGTTAGTAATGTGACCTTGAGATAGATATTTATCCATTCATGTGGAATCATATCTTTCTCAATCTGTAGTGTTTTATGTAATTATCATGATGGATTGGTTGATTCCCTATCATGCTCATACCAAGTTTTATCACTAGAGGGTAATTTTTACATCACCATAGGGTGGTATACATGTGAAAAGTGAGAATTGGATGCCCATTGATCTCGAGTTAGACTTGAGAAATAGGGGATGGGTAGAATGACTACTCATGTCATCAGTATCTTCTTAGAGGATTAGGGAATATGGCCTGCTATTTTCCCTCCTGTGGTGGAATGATCCAACGATGTATTCCCAAATGAATTTTCAGGTTCACTTCAAGTGAGAGAGGTGTAATTCACCATTTAACTTATGAAAGGAGTGGAACTAGTGTCCTTTCCTCCTTTTAGGATGGCACCTTCATATATTCTCAATATTAAGAAATAGTTATAAGAACTGAGTATAAAGGTTTTATCTGATGTAGTTCCTCACCATGAGGTTCACCATTTCTTTTTTTCAAGAAGGTTGACAATATTCTTAGTATTTTTCTAGATTTTTTATGGTTGAACCATCTCATAGTTGATAACTACTATCCAATACCTCGAATAGATGACATATTTGATCAGATCCTATGATAGATGGTATTTTCAAAGGTTATTTTGGGGTTGGGATACCATTAGGTATATATAATATCTTCAGACATACCTCATATAACTTTTCAAAGAAGGCAGGGTATTTATGTATACCTGGTAATAGGATTCGGTCTCAATAATGTACTTGATGTTTTTATAGATCCAATGAATAGGGGTTTCCACATGTATTTGGATTCATTCAAGGTAGTATTTGTGGAAGAAATCATTGTATATACTCTCAATCGACTCGAAAATGCCCAACATCTTGAGATATTGCTGAATACAATAAGAGAGCACCAAATTTATGAAAGGATCACCAAATAACACTTTCATATCGATGAAGTATACTTCTTGGGTCATATCATCTTAGAGATAAGAGTATTAGTAGACCCAGAGAAGGTGAGAGATATTGTTTCCTAAGAGGATCCCAAGAATGTGTTCGGTATATGGAGCTTCTTGTGGCTATATGGGTATTACATACACTTAATCTAGGATTTATCACTCCTTGGAGTTCCTCTTATGTGATTGACTAAGATGGGTGTAAAATTTTTATGGTTATAATCTTTTTAAAGATACTTTCAAGAGATGAAGGGAAGGTTGAATTTAGCACTAATCCTGATTCTTCCGGAGCTAGGAAAGAGCTACACAATTTATTTTGACATATCTGATATTGGAATGGGAGCATTTATGATGCAGGAAGAGAGATTCATGGCATATGGGTCTTGTTATCCAAGGCCACATAAGAAGAAATATTTGAAACAAGACCTCAATCCCAAAGTTTTTGTTCATTATTTAGTCTTTGGTGACATTATTTAGTTGGGGATCATTTTGTGGAATTCACTAATAAAAAAAATCTACAAGTATATTTTTACTCAGTGTGATCTAAATCTCAAGCAGTATAAATTGGTGGAATACCAGTAGTCCTTCAATTTTTATCTTACCTATACACCTGAAAAGGTAATGTAATAGTCAATTCTCTAATTCAAAAGACTCACACACAGGCGGTTCAAGTGGATAGTGGTGAGTGGAAGCTTGTGGCTTTGTTTTTAGAGATGCATGTTGTGGTTTAGGAGTATCATGATTAGAAAGTCCTCTTAGCCTTAATGGTGACCTACAACCTTCTATAATGTGTAAAGATAAGGCATATTTCAGACCCCAAGGGCCTAGTCGCAAGGGAAAGTATCATAGATAAGGATACATCACCTAGTTGGACCATGGGTGAGGATGAGATCTTACACATACATGGGCGTGTCTAGGTCTCATCAGACATCCGAGAGGAGTTGATGTTGAAATATCATGCCTCTGATTGGGTAGTACATGTTGGTGTCATAAATATGTTTCAAGACTTATGTTACCAGTATTGGTGGCCTGGTATGAAATGAGATATATCCGACTTTATTACTCAGTGTTCCACCTATCTATAGGTGATGGATGAACATTAGTAACCAGTATGACTTTTATAGTCATTATCGATTCCCAATTAAAAAAGGGACATGTCACCATAGAATTCATTAAAGATTTTACCAGATCAACTCTTGGAAATGATGTAGTTTGGGTTTTAGTTTATTGATTGATAAAGGTCACACACTTATTACTTGTTCAAGAGACCTTCTCTGTTGATGAGATAGAGATAGTTATTATAATTTCATATCGAGGTTCTATTAGGTTTTGCAAAAGGAATTAGATATAGTGGTTCTTCTGAGCAGGATCAATCACCCTCAGACCAAATGTATGACAGAGCCTATGATTTAGGTGTTAGAGTGAATATTTCATTCATGTGTCCCTAACTTTGGGGGTTATTAGGAGAAACACATACCCTTGGTCAAGTTCTATTACAATAACAACTTTTCAATATACCATCAATATGGATCTATACAAGGCCTAATATTATTGGTCATGATGATCAACTCCGTGATGGTTAGAGGCGGGGTCAGAAGATTTTCTTAGACCAAATCAAATTTCAGAGTATTTAGAGTGATTCTAGGTAAACAGAAATCACATGTTGACAGATCAATCTAGGAAGGATCCTTATTCCTATAGACGTTGACTATCTCTAGAGTTTGAGGTAGGGGATGCATTTTTCTTATTAGTTTTACATGGTTGGTCCATAGATAGATTTAGAATTAGGGTAAACCTTCACCTCGATTCATCAAGCCTTTTTAAATCTTAGAGAGAATCAGAACAATAGATTACCAGATAATACTTCCTATGAGATATAGGCTTATCCCTAATTTCTTTCACATGACTCATATCCACCTATATTATCTATACCCGTCGCATGCTTTACATCCTGATGAGTTTTAGTTAGAGGTGGATGATTCATATGGTTACCATAACCTTTAACACATATTATAACATTATTTTAAGCATAATTATCCATCAAATAAAAAACCAAGGATTGTAAAGTCTTGTGGCTTTATAAGACTAAGTATATAAAATTAAAAGCATGGAAATATAATAAAATATCATTATGTTAATATTCTATAATGATCTAAAAACTACCTTTGAGATCATACTTCTACATAGGATAACTTTGGGAATACATAGACAAAAGGGATGAGCTAAAAATCCTATTAACAGAATAAAAATAGGAGTAAACCATAGAATATGAGTTAAAAGTCATAACATGTTGTCATAAAAAGGAATGGAACATGAATATAGATATAGAATAATGCCATATAGAAAATGGGATCATGTGATCATGACATCATAGGGATTATCTAAAATATATAACATGACACAAACAAGAGTCGAGGATAACTGCTAGGACAATATCACATAGTGGAAAAAGTCCCATAATGGATTAGTTTTATTCCTTTATCCCATATATGTTGTCTCGTGAGACTAAACAATACCCAATGCATTGGATATCTATCTGGGAACACCCAATATAACATGTTCATGCATATGTGTTCCACATGATGAATCAAACCTAAGGAATAAACATAAGGGTTACCAATTGAAGGAAATGGGTATCATAATAATGTCTTAAGGCGTATCCAATCGGTGTATCATAATGGTTTTTATGAAATAATGGGTTTAAATCATAAATGGGAATTAATAATCGAAAATAGGCATATATAATGATAAATTATGTCCAATTGAAGTAAAAACATGTAAAACTAATGTTAAAGAAACTTTAGAAATGAGACACTTTAGTACTGTTTAAGTGAAAATATTAAAGATTACTTAATGTGTAAATAATAATATTTGTTTGTATAAAACCAAAAATGAACTAGGATAGATTTTTCCTGATAAAATTGGTGATTTTAGAAAAGTAACAGTGGATTAAAACTTATTATTGAGTATATTTGAATAGAGGTAATAAATTGGGAAGTTCCCTTTAACTGGGCTTGCTTATTGGAAGGAATTGAGAAGGGATCCTTTTCAAACATGTATTTCCACATAAAATAAGGTTGAATGGACATGGATACATAATTTTTGATAATATAAATAGAATATGGAAGATTTATATAAGAATAATTAATAATTAAATTGGATTAAAGAGAGAGAAACTATAACCCAAAGGTAATTGAGAGGTTAAGAGGGATCCATTACCTTATGTGCAAAACTATTCTTCACCTGCACTCATTATGCAAAATAATAAAATTATATTCATTTATTATTTTATTCATAACCTATTAAACATATTTTTTTATTTATTATAATTTTATTGTGTTTATTTATGACCATATATATGTGTTATAATATTTAATTTAGTTGTTCTGGGCATCTTCGTTTCATGATTTTAAGATCTATTCCATTGAATTTAATCATGGGAGTTCTTATCAAATGGAAGAAAAACTTCAGAAGTGGAATTATATGATATTTATGTACCTCAATAATTTTAAATGGTCCCATATATATTTTTTTCTTTCTTTAATGAGGATGATTCATTATATAGAATGTTAATGATAAATTTTTAGTTTGTTTTGGTGTTTTTCGATCATCATGAAATAGTCTTATTTTATTATTTAACAATATAAATATATATTAGTTCCAAATCATGAAACAAGTTATAATATAAATTTTAAAATATTTTTTAGCCATTATAATTGTTTTATGACCATTCATGATGGTGTTAATGGAAAACGAAAACTCATTATCTATGAAGGCGTTGAATCGACACATCACAGATAATGTTTTCTTTTTTAGAATAAAAGGAGAAGAGGTGAGATTTGATGATGGAAATTCCATTAACATAATAATGTTGTAGTATATATATGATACTGATATTATCATTATATTTTGGAAATGGTATGTTATAAGAAGATAATAAATTAAAATAAATTAAAAGAGAAGGAAAAGAGGATTTTACCTCTTAAAAATCGTCTCCTTGAGATTCTCCTTAAGGAACATGGAATTGGTATTTTAGTGAGAGAAGAAAGACCAGGATGTGGGGAAGAGTTTGGGATAGGAATTGGGTATAATATAAGTAATATCCAAATATTATAAGGCATTATGATAATAGGTGGTGATGGGTGGTATTTATAATAGGAGGAGAGGGAGGTTTTTTGATTATTTTATCCATTTTTCTATTATTTTAGATAATGAAAACAAACAGTGTTGATTATTACAAATAAGTATAGTAAATAGTGAATAAGAGTTATAAATAATGGGTTCTTACGTCATTCATGACTCAAAAATTCTTTTATTTGTGTTAGAATGTTAAATATTGTAATTTGTCTTATTTCGCTATTCACCAAAAATTCAATTATTTTAGAAAAATACAAAAAACTCACCCCTACAATTTTTCAATGTATATATTTAAAAAATGGACTAAATTTTTTTAAAATAATTTTCTAAATATGATAAATTTAATTGTTAAATAGAATAATAATTTATTCGAAAAATACCAATTTTTATATTATAATCGATTTTATGACACTTTGAAAAATTAATTAAGGTATCATAATATTATATTATAATAATAAACCAAAAAAATATTAAATTATGGATATATTTATGAAAATATATATTTTTTAAATCATTATACTAATTATAAAATTTTAAATAAACATTTAGGTTTCACAAAAATACCAACACTTAATTTATCATTTTTTAAAATATTTATTTACTTATGCCAAGATATAAACTTATAATATTTTCATTTATAAGTTACCTAAATTTTATATATAATTTCATAGGTGAGGTTACTATTCTAGTGGTTGGGTTACTATTCATAATGGTCATATTACTATTCCCACAGTCTGGTTACTATTCCATCGGTATAGGTTCCTTAACTTCTATAAATTTCACTTATTTCATTCTTCATTTATGAGAGTTATGTTTTTATTGGGTTCATTATGTGATGTATTTGTTTTTTACTATATTACCTAATTAATAGAATGGAAATTCCATTGATAAAATTTTAGGTCATTACATTCTTCCCCCCTTATGAAATTTCTCCCTCTAAAATTTCTTTTTTACATACAAAGGTAAAAATAGGTGAGGGTATTTCTATTTCATGACTCCCTTTGGTTCCCATATTTCCTCTTCATACTTATGATTCCTCCAAAACACTTTTACAATATGATTCCGGTATATACTTCCTTGGGAGAGATACATGGAACATATAATAAACTTATGACATATTTGGTGGAATTTCATGCTGATAGACCACTCCTCCTATGCGATCAATGATCTCAAAGGTTCTAATGTACCTTGGGATATGCTTCCCTTTTTTTCCAAACTACATGAATATCTTCTGTGGTGATATTTAGAGGAAATATTTATCTCCAACTTCAAACTCCAAGTCCGTTTGATAGTTGTTAGCATCGATATTTTTACGACTCTATGAAGCTTAAATATGTAGTTGGATGTCTTGAACCTTATCTATCATCTTTTTATAAGATCAGGTCCGGGTAGATTTTATTTCCCAACTTCATCACAATATGTTAGAATTGTACATCACTTCCCATATAGAGCTTCATATGGTTCCATATGAATACTTAAGTGTAATATTTTTTTGTATGAGAACTCAACCAATGGGAGATTTTGATACCATCCACCTTTTAATTCCATTTAGTAGGCTCTTAGCATGTCCTCGACCATCTAAATAGTCCGTTCAGATTGGCCATCATTATGGGGTTGATAGGTCATACTGAAATTAAATTTATAACTCAAATAATGTATAATAATTCTCAAAAATTTATATATGAATGTTTAATTATGACCAAAGATGATCAAAAGTGGAACCCCATGAAACCTCACCACTTTCTTCACATATATCAGGGAAAGTTTCTTCAAGCGAGAGCTTTTCTAGAATAATGATAAAGTGGGTAGTCTCAGTGAGTCGATCCACCAAAACCCATAACACATTATTTCCTACGGATGTTTTTTGGAGACCAATGACATAGTACATAATGACATTCTACCATTTCCATGTGGGTATATGAAATGGTTGCATCATAGATTTTAAATTTTATTACTTTTCTTAAACTTGCTGATATAAAAACACCTTGAGATATACTCTATAATCTATTTCTTCATATTTTCCCACCAGAAGTACTCTGAAATATCATTTTATATATTGGTACTTCCAGGATGTGTGGAGAATGATGAGATATGTGCATTATCCAATTTATCTATCTTTATCTCAGGTGATGAATTCATACAACACCTTGTTCCAAACCGAACCACACCACTATCATCGATATGAAACTCTTGTAGCTTCCCTTCCTTTATCACTTTTACCTTCTTTTGTAGCTTTTGATCATTTCTTTGTCCTTCCTTGATATTCTCATGGATATATGGTTGGTAAATCATTTAGTCTATATAATATTTATTCCCTTCCATTAGGATTTCCAAAACCAACCATTGCATATCCACAGAGATGGGGCCTTTCTCAACCCACTTCATGGATAAGGTAGCTGGTTATTTTCTACTAAGAGAATCAACTACCCTGTTTTCATTTCCCTAATGGTAGTGAATAAAGAAATCAAAATCCTTGATTATATCTAACCATATTCTTTGATTCATTTTGAGTTCCTTTAGTATGAAAATATAATTTAGAATCTTATGATCATTATATATTTCAGTATTCCCTCCATATTGGTATTGATTCGATATTTTCAAGGAAAATATCACAACTACTAGCTCCAAATCATGCATCAGGTAGATTTTATCATAGATCTTCAATTTCCATGAGGATTAGGATATCAAATTTTCACTTTTAATGAGTACACAACCCAAGAATTTATTTGAATCATAACTTTATAAAAAAAAACCTTCTCTAGTTGTTGGTAGTGTGTGTACATGGGCAATGATTAGCCTCTTCTTGAGATCCTTGGAGCATTCCTCACATTATTCTGTCCAGACATACTTTACCCATTTTCATGTTAACTTATATAGAAGATTATTAAAACATGATAAATTCCTCACAATATATCATTATTACCCAACTAATCCCAGAAAACTATGGATCTAAATTATAGATGTTGTCCTGGGCCACTATTCGATTTCCTTTGTATGGGAAGGGTCTACAGAGGTTCCATTATTGGTGATAACATGTCCCAAAAATGATACTTACTCCAAGAAAAACTCACATTTACAATAATTTTCCTAAATTTTATCCCTTCACAAATTCTTTAGCACATTATTCAAATTATCCTTATTCTACGTCTTTCCCTTGGAGTATATTAGAATATCATCTATAAAGGGTACCACAAATTTGTTGAAGTAATATATAAAGACTCTATTTATTAATTATATGAATATTTATAGAGCTTTATAGAGTTCTAAGGTCATATCTATGAACTCATAGTGTTCATACCTCATTTGAAAGTTAGTATTGGGAATAACTTCCTTCCTCACCTTTAATTAATAATATCTTGACTGATGGTCTGCTTTAGAGAAATAATTGGCCCCACATAGTTGGTAGAACAAGTCATCTATCCATGGAAGGGGATAAATTTTATTTATTATAGTTTTTTTGAGCCCATGACAATAAATGCATAGGGGCATTGATCCATCTTTCTTCTTGATTAAGAGGACTATTTCACCCCACAACGAAGCACTCAGGCATATGAAACCATTGTCCAGATTCTATTGTAACTGATTCTCAATCTCTTCCAACTCAATGGTGGACATTGTATAATGAGTATTTATATAGGAAGAGATCTAGGAGTAAGTTTAATAGTGAACTCAACCTCTCATCTAGGAGGAAGGCTATACAAATATTCAGGGAACAAATCAGTGTAGTCCCTCACAATGAGCATGCCTTTGAGAATGATTCTACCCGTTGTCTAAATCATTTGAGTTACATATTATTTCTCATAAGACAATAATATCCACAGGTGATATGATGATTATGAATGATATTTATCATTATCCTTACACTTATACAGAATTATAGGATTCCTTAGGACATGATGTGTGATCTCCCGTTCCCTACAGTTGATGTTGGCTTTGTATAAAGACAACCAATCCATGCCCAATGTATAATCAAACTACACCAAATGAAGTAATGAAATATTTTTTGGAAGGTTCATCTCACAAAAATTAACTAACCAGGAGTTATATACTTTGGATTTAATAATTTCCCTATTATTTTTCTCACAGATAATTCAACCTCCAAATTTTGAGGTGGTGTTTAAAAATTTCTACTAAAATTTAAAGAAATGAAAGAATGCGTACAAGCATAGTCAAATAGTATGTTCTCTATTCAAGAATGAATAACCAATGTACCGATCACCACATCATTTTTGGGATCCACCTAATTATTTGTGAGGGTATATTCCCTTCCTTGTTGTCTTGGAGGTTTGTTGTTTTTGATTACCTCTGGAAACCCTTGACTTATGAAATTGGCTCGAATAATTACCACATTCCTTGTATTTTGAACACTCCAATACAAGATTAATATTGATATGGACCATAATTTCCATTTCCACATTTGTTGGATTCTTTATATTACTTCAGCAATAATCATCCTGATGCCTCTCTCTTCCACATTTGAAGAACCTCTTAGTTCCCTTTAAATAGTTCCCAGGATGTTTCTTCCCACAATTTTGACACATGAGTTGTTGAGTTTTATTTCCATCATTGAATTTATCTATTGATCCCCCCATATTAAACTCTATTTTCAGATTTTTATCTTTGATCCCATGAGACCATTGAAACCCTCTAATCTCCATCTTGACCATAAGGGCACAGTGGACAGTCTCATGATTGCTATCAAAATCTCATATCACCAACAATTTTTATAGACTTGGATTTAGTCCTCTAAATAAGAGATATTATTTTTCCTATGTTCACATAACACCCTAAGATTTTATGGTATGCATCTTTTTAAATTTATTCTCTTAGATCGCTTACTTTGAACACAACATTGATCTTAAATGAACCATGATATACTATTAATATTATTATTTAAAATGAAATTTAATTCTAGCTAATAAATTGTTTGTTATGAATATGATAAAAATAAATTATGAAAATATCTTATTTAGTTCATTGGTTATGAATTAATTAGTGATAAACATAAAAACTAACTTAATATAAATTAAATGTTTTTATAAAAACTATTTAAATGCGTATAATTTTGTTTTATACCAATACAATAAAAAATAACATTTTTTGATTATATTAATGATTTATATATATATGTTTAATATTATTTTTAACATTCATATTATGTTTTTTCTAGACATGAAATAGGAACAAACCCAATATTATACATAAAAACTATATTTTTATAAAAGTAGTTTTACTGTGTTTTGAGGGAACACCTGTTTTAAATCTTGTTTTTGATAATTTTATAAATTATATTTGAAAAAAATAAACTTCTTATATTAAATAAGAATATAAAAAATTACTTTTCTTGAATTTTTGTTATTCTTCTAATAAGTTTCATGTTTTGAGGAATAATGATAAAATATTGCATTTTAATTGAAAACATATTTTCACCTAAAAAATTTATAATGTTAAATTATATTTTGAATTAGTTTTAATGTATAATTAGATCAATTTTTTATTATTTAATATAATGTAGGTTATTGGAATCAATTTCACATTGAATTTGGATAAAAAATCATTTCAATCTTTTGGAAATTTTCATATTAAAAACTCATTTTCTTATTCTATCAATTGAAATAATTTTAAATTAATTAATACAAATTATCTATTTTGAATTTTTAAAAATGTATTCCAGATTTTTAATAAGTGTGTCCAAATTATGTAAATAGGTTCCTTTTATTCTTGGATATTTTTAATAGTAACTTTATAAAATTTTTTATCAACACCGGTTGAGGTAGATTGGGTAATTAGTGTAAAAATAATATTATAAGTATTATAAAATTACTCTATCACTTGAACTAATTTTATTGGATGAGTTACTATTGACCTAAATCATCATTGGTCCGATTTTATGGCTTTTTGGAGCCACTTGGATGACTTTGAGCCTTTTTCTGTCTTTTATTCTAAGGAAAGTCCAATATGTCATACTCATGTTTTTAATAAGTTTTACATTTTTATTATAGGATTATTAATAATATATATTTTATTATAAATATTAATTTGAAAGTTGAAATTTTTATTTTCATTATGATAATTTTTTTTTTTAATTTTTAGGGATGAAATTATAAAATTAAAATATTGCACAATAACGATAGAGTAATTGTTTAATTAATGAACATATCAAATAAATGTCATTAAAAAAATATAATAAATATAATTTGATATAATTAATGTTACTAAAAAAATTTATATTTGAACTATACAAATTAGGAATTTACTAAAGTTTATATTTCTATGTTATCATGTAGTTATGATATCTTTAAAAAGTCAAGTATTGAATAGTGTCAAAATTGACACTAATGATATTTTAAAAAAATAACATTTTATTAAATGATATAAAATTCATAAAGACATAAAATTATGTCAAATTATTGGGATAAGATTTAAAATATCATCCCTAACTTAGTTATGGTTCTTTTGGTATTTTTTAGTAACAATATTAACCCTTAAAGAGTAAATAATAGAAGTCATCATGGTAAGAGTTCAAGGGTTTAACTAAGGGTTAATGCCAAAAGATAAGGGTAACAATGTGACATATAATTTTCTAAAAATTATTGGTTTAGATTATTTTTACCCTAATCATTTTATATTCTAGATAAATCACTTTTTATCATTTTGTAATTGAGAATTGATTAATATTAATTTAATATTTTGAGAGTTTTCAAAAGTGTCCCTTACCTCAATTATAAAATGGAACCTCATCCCACACATAGTCACACCAATTTGAGCCTTATATATCATCCCAACCCTACAAAACTAAGATTAAAACTTCCCTACCCTCATAATAGAAGCCTCCCTTTGGGAATAAATCCAACCAATGAAGTCTTTCGGGATAAACCATAAGGAGTTACCCAAAAAACGAGGTAACATTTTTCAACGACCACTTTAATTTTATTTCTTTCTCAAAACATTAAATTATTCTTATTAAATGATTATATAATAAACTAAATATCTTCAATAAAATAATATATATTTCTAATATTTCTAGATACACTTTCACACACATCTATCAAATGGGATACACAATTATCATTTGTGTGTATGGCAGATTACCACCTCACGAACTAATGTCGTCCCATATTCCATTACCACATTAAAAGGTTGGAGTAATGATGTATTTATAGTTTATGTATTATATATATGATATATATGATTTATTTATGATTTTATTATTATTATATAACACATACAATCATGCAGTTCATTTTGTAGGAATACGATAACATCATTTTTGGACGTGTGGATGATTGCCTACTCAAAGCGATGTGATTCATTCACGCTATAAATGGAATTTATTAAGGTTGATTCTAATAAATATATGTGATGTATATGAAATAAACATGATACTGGAATTATAATATACATTTATGTATAATTTACATTTCATTATTTTGAAATAATTAATAAATGGAAGTAGCATTCTTGCGTACATATGGCCTACCTTCTCTATGAACGATGCATTTCATTTCCTACCTCCAGATATTATGAATCATTATAAATACATATATAATGAATACATGAAATTTAAAACATTTTTTTACATTATTTGGATTATTAAATCATTATATAATTTATAAGAATAACAAGTAACAAGTGAGAACATACTCGAAAAACTAGGCAATTAAGACCCAAAATAGTGAAAATAATGAAATATTATTAACAAAAGGGTAATAATATATTATAAAAATCATATATGATATTATAATTGTAAATATAGTAATTATATAAGTTATTTACCAGATTAAAACCATAATAATGTAGGTTAAAATATGTTCATCCAAAATGAAATACAAGGTAAGGGATTTCTGTCCCACTTTTATTTTTCGTGAGATATATGCCATGTTGACCACCTATTTAATATATTTGGTGTATATATTTACCTTGAAGGTATTTTATGAGTATTATCCGGAATATTATGGTTTTTTCATATTCATATTATTTTTTCTTTCATTTGGCATATGATTCGACTGATTATAAAGTGGTAAAGGTTAATTTTCACTATCTCATCAAAATTCAAGATTGTTTATATTAAAGTATCCATTGGGTAATATTTAACATTCATGTACAAGTCTTAGAAAAATGTTTTCAAAAAGTTTTTTACTATTTTTTAGAATCATTTTTACCCATGTTTTAATTTTTAAAATTGGTTTGAAAAAAATATTTTTGTCATTTTCTAAACAAGGATCTTTATGAATTCTCTGAAAAAAATATATAGAAGAAATATTTTTTTAAACTTATTCGGCATGAACAGAATTTCCCCTTTCATAAAGCCAAAATGTTTTGATATTTTTTTAACATGTTTACAAGGTTTTTTTAAGGAAAATGTTTTTTTTTATAAATTCACTACCTTTTAAATAAATTATTACAAAGTGGTAAGGATTTTCTCATCTCAGTTTTACTTTTCTATGATATAAGCCTTATTCACCACTTATTTCTTATTTGAGGTGTATGTATACTACCATTTCATATATCATATCAAAAATATCATTGTATTTATGGTATTAAAATGTTTTGAACTGACATGGGACACTTTTATTTAAAATATTTTTTTAAAAATTGATTATTCGATATAAGAAGAATGCTTTGGACTGGGACAACATGGGTTGGTGATTATTTCATGTAATCCCCATGATGTATAGGTAGTATCATGAGATGAATTATTTAGAAAAATTATATTGGTTTCTACCTAATATACTAAAACTTATCGTGAAAGGTCTTGACGGTAAAGGTACCATATACCTAAGAATCATAACGTCCAATAATTAAGAATTTTCAATATTGAGATTTTAGTTATTATTTTTACTGTCCATGATATTATTGCCTTTACATTATCTAGGGATTCATTTAATTATCATATTATTTATTAATTGAATTGTGTTTCATTCCATATAGATTATTCCTTGTCTAAATTATTTTAAGGGCATGTGTTTTCAGTTATTAACATTGCCACATAGATTTGTTCTCATTGATTCTTTATTGCATCCGCCGTACAAAACCCTTACTGAGCATTTGATCTCACCCATTTATTTATCCTATTTTCCCAAGGTTTGTAGGTAAAATGTTTGTATGAGTTCAAGGATGAAAATTAATTTCCTTTTTTTATGTTCTATTTTTAATTACCAATGTAATAAGGGTCCCATTTATGTATCTAGTTCACAGATAATACTAACCAATTTAGTCCGTTGGGATTTGAATCATGTACCATTGAAAATGTAATAAAGAAAGGCATCTTCTAAGGGATATTGGAGCTAGGGTCCTAATAATTTTTATCAGAGGAAGTTTAATAGAAACCTTGGGAAATAAATTTAGAAAAAAAATTGACTGGTGAATAAAACTCATTAGTTCATTATGCATGAAAAAGTTATTTCAGGAATAATGCCTTTGAATTTTGCAGAAATATTTTAATAGGTAAGTGTAACTATTAAATATTATATGATATTTTAATTTACGGTAATTATGGTTACTTATATTATTGGGACTAAAAAATGAAATCTAAGAGATAACCTTTATAGTTAAAACATTGATTTAATGTTTAATATATTTAGGTTATTTTTGAGGATGATTATCACATTTTTGGATAGTATTAATATAGTTTTAGAAAAAGGATTAGCCACACATTGGGTGACAACCCATTTTCTCTAGCAAGGCCGTGGTGATTGAACCCACAATCGAAGGGTGACAAGGGTGTAATGCCTACCACTAGCCAACCTGAAGTCCTGACTAGAATGATTTTTAAAAAAATATCTTATGGATAGAGGTTATTTTGACTTTAGGGATATTGTTTTATCAAATATATTACCTTGGGATTGGAAAATGATTTTTTCATTATGTGATTAATGTTATTTCAGAAGATGTTCTCTATTTTGGGAATCCTATAAGATTAAGGTAAACATAATATTGTTATGAATAAAGATTTAATTATATTTTGGAGTTAAATATTATCTTGTTATAGACTTATGGTGATTCAAGTTATTTATGAAAAAGGTTATCATATATTAGAGATTATATTATTTAGGCAATTAATTTTTTTGGTATGATACATTGAGAGTGATTTATGTAACTTTTAATACTTTTTGATCAAATACTTATGATTTTTGGGCTTCAATATTAGTATATAGAAATTTTTAGTAATGGTAGTTATTTTATGAATGATCTATGTTGAACTTTGGGTTTTACAATTGAATTTTAGAGATTAATTTTTTTTCATCATATAAAGGTTTATTATTTTTGGGGAATTATCTTATATTATCATAACCATTTTGGTTTTGGTTAATGTAAAAATTTAGGAGGAATAGATAGTTATAACTTTTTTGGATTTTTAGATCTATATAAGTTAAATCAAATTCTTGATACATGAAAAATTTATCTTAAATAATCATCATTTGGGGGAAAATATGAGTTTCTGGTGGAAACTGATTAAGGTATTAAAATATAATTTTCAATTAAGTATGATTACTTATGTTCTTATTATGGGAAGTAAATAAATTCCTCAGCTCTAGGAAAATGATTTCAAAACAAAAATGTAATATTTACTTTTATTACTAAGAAATCAAGGGACTTTAACCCTTCACAAATTTATGGTTCTGTGATTGTTAACTTTAATATGAACATGTTCTATATCACTCTTAATTGAAACATGATAGTTAGTTTTCTCTTCCACATCCATGTTTTCCTAGATGGAACCCCACTGTGTGTTACCTCAGGTAACCTCCATAGTTCCCTTTATTTCTTTTAAAGTGCAAGTTTTATCGAACATTGTTTCGATGCAGGATTTCAATAAATGTATTTTGAATTTCAAAACCTTAGTTACCGAAACCAAATTAAAAAATAGTATGGATGAAATTTTATAAAGGAGGATACAATGTAATACCCCCAAGATCTTATGTTATGTATCTTTTTAAATTTAATCTCTTCAATATCTTACATTATATGCAACACCATGCTTAAATAAACCACAATATACTATTAATATTATTATTTAAAATGAAATTATCTTCTTGATATTAAATTGGTGGATATTAATAGGATTAAATATCTTTTGAAAATATATTATTGAATTCATTGGTCACCAATTAATTATAAATAAATATAAGAACCAATTTAATATAAAGGATTTGTTTTTAGAAAAACTATTTGAATGTGCATAAGTGTGTTTTATACTAATAAAGTAAACAAATAACACTTTTTTGATTATATTAATGAAATTTAAATATTCAATCTAATTTTTAAAATTCATCCTATCAATTTTATAGACATGATATAGGAACAACCCCAATATTACACCTAAAAACATATATTTTTATAAAAAATTTTACAACTTTTTGAGGGTGCAATTGTTAAAATATAGTTTTTAACAATTTTATAAATAAATTTGAAAAAATAAACATCTTATTTTAAATATTAAAATAAAAAATTATTTTGGTTGAATTTTTGGTATTTTTCTGATAAGTTTTATGTTTTGATTAATAATGAAAAAATATTTCATTTTAATTGTTGACACCTTTTTCGTCTAAATATTTTATAACGTTAAATTATATTTTTAATTAGTTTTAAAGTATAATTAGTTAAATGTTTTATGCTTTATTCTAATTTAGGTCATTATAATGTATTTCACATTGAATTTGGATATAAAAATATTTCAATCTTTTGAATGTTTTCACTTTAAAATTCCATCTTCTTGTTTCCTCAGTGAAATTAATTTTGAGTTAATTAATAAAACTTCTATGTTTTTAATTTTATAAAATTTATTATATATTTAGAATCATTGGGTCTAAATTATTTAAATATTTTATTTTTATTTTTGGGCATAATTAATAGAAACTTTGGTTATTTTTTATTAACATGCCTAAAGGTAATTTGAGTAATTGAGGGTAAAAATAATATAATAAGTATTATAAAACTTCCATAACTATTTATGTAATTTTATTAGATGATTTAGTATCAAATAAAATCATCCTTTGGCTGATTTTATGGACTTTTGGATCCACTTAGAGGACTCTAATCCATTTTTAGTTTTTTATTCTAAGGAAAGTCCAATATTTCATACTAATGTTTTTAATAAGTGTTGTATTTTTATATATTGTCATTCAGAAGAAATATTTTACAATAAATAGTAATTTGAAATATGAAATAATTATCTTAATCATGATAATTTATATTTAATTTTAGGGAAGACACAATTAAATTAATGGCTTTCACAACGATTACACAACAATTGTTTAATTAATGGACATATTAAATAAATGTTATTTCAAATATTAAAAAAAATAATTTGATATAATTAATTCCATAAAATAATTTATATATTTCCTAGAAATATTAGGGATTTATTAAAGTTTTTTTTAAGTTTTCATGTTTTTAGGATATTTTTAAAAAGTCAAGTAATGAATTGTGTCAGAATTGATACTAATGATATTTTAAAATAAATAATATTTTATTAAATGATATAAAATTAATAAAAATATAAAATTATGCTAACTTATTTGAATATGGTTTAAAATTTCATCCATTACTAATTTAGGGTTCTTTTTTCATTTTATAGTAACTATATTAACCCTTAAAGAGTAAAATATCAAAGTTATCACAGTAAGAGTTAAAGGGTTTAACTGAGGGTTAATGCTAAAAGATAAGGGTAATAATGTGACATAAACTTGTATAAAAATTATTTTTTGAGAGTATTTATAACCATAATAACATTATCTTATAAATAACTCACTTTGGTGCTATTTGGAATAAAAATGTAATTTATATTAATTTAATTTTTTAGTGTTTTCAAATGTGACCCTTACCTCAATTATAAGAGGGAACCTCCTCCCTCAGTTAATAACACCACTTTAAGCCTTATATCTCATCCTAAATCTACCCAAAAAATCTCCCAAATTAAATCCCCTCATCCTAGAGTCCTCCCTTTGGTAATTAAACCACTCAAGTAAGTATTTTGGTATAAACCAAAAGGAGTTTCCTGAAAATGAGGTAACATTCTTTAATGATCACTTTCATTTTATTTGTTTATAAATACATTAAATTATTCTTATTAAATGATTGTATAATTACATAATAATATTAAATATACTTATATTTTGTTATGTTAATACTTCATCCTAAAATATTTCACACATCCATCAAATGGGATACACAATCATCATTCATGTGTATGGTGGACTATCACCTCGCGAACCAATTTCGTTCATTATTCCATTATCACCATTAATGATTGGAATAATTATGGATTTATAGTTTATATATGATATATATGTTATTTATAACTAATTTATTCTTAAATAATTATTATATAACACATACTTTCATAAGTATCACTTTTTGGGAATATGATAACATCATTTTTGTATGTGTGGACCACCGCCTACTGAAAGCGATGTGATTAATTCACACTATACTTAGAATGTATAAAGGATGGTTTTAATAAAAATATGTGACATATATGAAATAAATATTATAATTTAATTATAATATAAATATATTTATCATTTAAATTTCATTATTTTAATATGACAAAGATATGGAAGTAGCATTCATGCGTACATATGACCTACTGCCTCCATGAATTTTTCATTTCATTTCATATCTACAAATTTTATGTATTATTCTAAAAATATATATACTGAATATATATGATATTTAAATCATGGTTGAAATTCTTTATAAGATGAAATCATGATATAATTAATATAAACATCAAGTAACACATCAAAACAAACTCAAAAAACTAGGTAATTAACACCCAAAATAGTATAAATAATGAAAGATTATTAACAAAAGGGTAACAAGATATTATAATAAGACCATATATGAAATTTTAGGTATTATTATAGTTATTTTATAAGTTATTTACATGATTAAAACCATTATACGTGAGGTTAAAGTTTGTTCATCCAAAAGGAAACTAAAGGTAAGGGATTTATGTCTCACTTATTTTCTATGAGATACATGTTGTCTTCACCAGCTATTTCTTACATATGGTATATATATTTACAATGAAGTTATTTTAAGAGTATTATCATGAAAATTATGGTAGTTTAATATCCATATAATTTTGTTTATTTCATGGGTCATATGATTCGAACGATTATAAAGTGGTAAAGGTTTGTTTTCACAATCTCATCATTATCCGATATTGTTTATGATAAAGTCCCTATTGAGGAATATTTAAATTTCATGTAAATGTCTTAAAAAAATGTTTTTAAAAATTCTTTTACCATTTCTAAAAAAAATTTTTACCCATGTTTTAATTTTTACAAACAATTTGAAAGCAATATTTTTTATCATTTTATAAACAAGGATCTTTATGAATTTTCTGACAAAAATATATGGAAGGAATGCTGTTTTAACTTATATGAAAAGAATATAATTTACTATATTCATGATAATCTAATGTTTTGAAGCTTCATTTAAATTTTTGGATGGTTATTTTGAAATAATATATTTTATTTTATAAATTCATGGTATTTTAAATAAATGATAAAAAAGTGGAAAGGATTTTCTCGTCCCACTTTTATTTCTTTGAGATAAAAGCCTTATTCCCCACATATTTATTGTGTTTAGTTTGTGTATAATACCCTTTGATATATCATATCATAAATATAGTTGTCTTCATGGTATTATAATGTTTTAAAGTGTTGTGAGACACTTAAATTTATTTTTTTTTTAAAAATTATTATTCGATATACAAATAATAGTTTGGAATGATATGACATGAGTTGGGGTCCATTTAAAGTAAGGCCCTCAATGCATCGATAGTATCATGAGATAAATCAGTAGGCTAAATAAGATGGGTTTCTACCTGATATGATAAAGCATTTTTTGAATTTTCATGATGGTAAATATATCATGTACCTAGGAAACATGGCGTCAGATAATTAAGCATTTCCACTATTGAGAATTTAGTTATTATTATTATTATTCTTATCCATGATATTATTTCATTGAAATTAAATAGGGATTCATGTCATGATCATAGTATTTATTAAATGGAATTTGTTTCATTCCATTTTTATTATTCGTTACCCAATTATTTGAATGGATTGTGTTTTCAGTTATTGATATTTCCATATAGATTTGTTCTCATTGATTAATTATTAATTCCACTGTACATAACCTTTACTGATCATTTGAGATGACCCTTTTATTCATTCTATTTTCCCTAGGTTATGGAGATTAATCTTTTTTATGAGTTCAAATATGAAAATTAATTTTTATTGCCATGTTTTTCTTTTAATTACCAATTTAATATGGGTACCATTTATGTAGGTAGTTCTTCGAGACTAATAAACTATTTGGTCATATGGTATTTGAATTATGTGTCTATTCCAATGTAATAAATAAAGGCACCAACTCCAGGATATTGGAGTTGAGGTCATTACAGTTCATGAAAAATATAGATGAGTATCTTTAAATCCTTGTAAAATTTTCCTCATATTTTTTAGTAGACTCATCTTCATTTTCCTTTTTTCTGAGGAACTCAATTTCAATATTATGATGTAGAGTTCGAGAAAAATATTTATTGATTTTTTTTCCAGAATTTTCCCAAATCCATGGAATGATTTTTTCCTTGGAATTTGTGTTTTTGATCAGTTTCCACCACTGATCAGCTTCCCCGTCAAGTCGATAGATCTCCAACAAAACTTTATTTTCTTTTGATCACTTGAGGAAAACTAATACATTTTCAATGCAGTTAATCCATTATTCTATGATAAGGGGATCAAAAGATCCACTAAATATATGTGGACTTTGTTTCATAAATTATTTGACCAATATTTTCTGTTTATTATGATTAGTATGTTTTTCCACAAAACTCAAGTTATTATTCATAACATGATCTAGTTAATCTAGTACTATCATAAAGTTTTGAGCTATCATTACCCTCAGATTTGGTATTTCATTAGAGAAATCATCACATTTCCTATCACATCTATTGTTGTCATGGGTTATACTATTTCTAGAAAGTAAATGAGAAAATTAATGTACAATTAGAGGGGATTTAATACTTAGATAATAATAATATAAAAAGTAAACTTTGAGAATAGAAGGATAAACTTATAAATGAAAATTATATCCTAACATGTGATTCTCTAAGTTTCAATATAAGCTATCCATGATGATATAAATATCCCTAGAGTTTTTACTAAAGTTATCTAGTCATAATATCCAAAAATAGCTAGACCATTCTCTAATAACCACTATATCAACCCTATCCTTTTACATATATTATTACAATATTTTTTGCATAATTTTCATTCAAATAAAAACCAAGGATCATAAATCATAGTGTCTTTGTAAGACTAGGTACCTAAAATTGAAAGTGTGGAAATATAATAAAACCTAATTATTATAATCCTACATAATGATCTCTTAACTTCCTTTGAGATCCTACATCTTCATAGGATAACCTAGGGAATACATAGATAAAATGGATGAGATAAAAGGCCCAATAAGGGAATGAACATAGGAATAAATCATATCACAAGGGTTAAAAGGAATAACATAATGTCATAAAAAGGAATGGAACATAAATAAACATATTAGAGGATAACATATATAACATTAGATCATGTGATCTTGGAAACATATGAATGTGGATGAAACATATAACATGACTTAAATGAGTTTCGAGGCTAGTAGCCAAGACTATATCACATGGTGGACAAAGTCCCATAATGGATTTAGTTTACTCCCAAATCAAATATTGGAATCTAATAAGACTAAACATTACCCAATTTATTGGAGTGATATTTGTACACACCCATCATAATATGTTCGTGCATATGTGCTCCTAATGAATAATCAAAAATAAGTAATTAACGTAAGGGTTATCCATGTAATGAAATTGTTATCATAATCATGTGATAAGGTGAATCCAATGGGTGTATCATAATGGTGTCCACGAAAGACTGGATTAAAATAATAAATAGAAATTAATAAGGTAAAATAGAAATATATAATTATAAATTTAGTAAAATAGAAGTTAAAACATGTAAAAATAGTGTTTAAGAAATGTTATAAATGATCCACTTAAGTGTGGTTTAAGGGAAAATATTAACGAGTCTCTAAATAGGACATTTGCAAATTTGTTTTTATAAAACCAGAAATTAAATAATATAGTTTATATTGATAAAATGAGTGATTTTATAAAACCAAAGGTGTATTAAAATTTATTATGAAGCGCACATGAAATGGGGGAAGAAATTGGATAGCTCCCTTTAATCAGGCTTTCTTATCAGAAATAATTGAGAATGGAACCTTTTTAAAAATTTATTTTCCAATAAAATATGGTTGAATGTATATAGATTCATAAATTTGATATATATAAGCAGGATATTTTAGAATTATTTATTATTAATTAAGAATTAAATTGGTGTAAATGGAGAGAAATCATAACTCAAAGGTAATTGGGAGGTTCGAAGAGATACATTTCCTTATGTTTGAAAGTGTTCTGCACTAACACTAGTTGTTCGGGATAATAAAATTAGATTCATCAATAATTTCATTTAGAAAAAATTAAATATATATTTTATTTATTAAAATTTTAGTAAGTTCATTTATGTCCATTTTGATGGATTACAAAGTTTAATATTGTTGTTTCGGGTGTGTTTGTTTCATGGTTTTATGATTAGTTCCCTTGAGTTTAATTATGGGAGTTCCAGTCAAATTAAATAAAAACTCCATAAGTGGAATTATGTGATATTTATGCACCTCAAATTTTTTAATGGTCTCATATATCATTTTTTTCTTTATGGTATGTGGATGATTCATTTTATAGAACATTTTTGTTCAATGTTTAGTTTTTTGGTAGTTTTTCAATCATCATGAACTAGTTTTGTTTTATTATTTAAAATTATGTATATATATATTAGTTCCAGAACATGAAAAAAGTTATAAAATAAATTTTAAAATATTTTTAACCCCATTTAATGGTTTCATGACCATACTTGAATGTTTTAATGGAAAAAAATACGTCATCCATGAAGGCTGTGAATCGACACATCACGGATAATGTTTTTATTTTTAGAATAATAGAAGAAGAGAAGAGAATTGATGATAAATATTTAATTAACACAACAAAATTAATATATATATATATATATGATACGAAGGTTATAATGTTTTTTGGAAAGGGGAGGTGAGGGGAGGATAATAAATTAAAAAAAATCGAAAGAGAAATAAGGAGGATTTTACCGCTTGAATAATATCTCTTTAAGAACCTCTTTAAGGCACTTGAAATTTGTATTTTGGTGAGACCAGAAATACTAGGACGTGTAGAAGAGGTTTGGGAGAGTAACATGGCTTCATATAAGAAAGTTCCAAATATTAGAAGCTGTGCGGAAGATAGTTGGTGAGGTGTGGTATTTAAAGTGGGTGCAGAGGGGTGTTTTTGACTATTTTATTAATTTGTTTATTAATTTGATTCAATAATATATATAGTATTTATTATTGTAACTAATTATAGTTAATAGTGTATTTGAGTTATAAATAATTCATTATTACATCATCCATGACTCCAAAATTCATGTATTCATCTTAAAATGCTAAATATAGTAAATTATTAGATTTTATTATTCACCAAACATTCAACTATTTTAGAAAAATCCAAAAAAAATCACCCTAATAATGTTTCAAAATTTATATTTAAAATTTTGAATCCATTTTAGGAAAACAATTTTCTAAATATTATAAATTTAATTTTTAATTATAATCATCATATATTTGAAAAATATCGATTTTAATATTACAACCGATTTTATGACACTTTGAAAAATTAGTTATGGTCTCATAAAATTATCTAGTTACCATAAGACAAAAAAATATCAATTTTTTAATCTTTTTATGAAAATAAATTTTCTTTTATATCATTATATTAATTATAAAATTCAAAATAAACATTTATGTTTCACAAAAAGACAAACACTTAATTTATCATTTTTAAATCATTTATTTTCTTAATCCATGATATAAATGTATTATATTTCCATTTATAAGATTACAAAAATTCATTTATACTTTGATAAGTGAGGTTACTATTTTATTTTTCAGTTTACTATTTTTAATGGTTATATTATTATTCCAAAATTTTATTATTCTATCAGTATATGTTACTTTATTTCTATAAATACCACTTATTTCATTCTTCATTTATGAGGGTAATGTTTTTATTGGGTTATCTATGTGATATATGTGTTTTATACTGTAAAAAATAATTAAAATAAAAGATACTACATTGGTAAAATTTTGGGTCGTTACACATACTTCTAGGAGTACCTAATGCATATCATTGATCGAAGCACAAAGGATCTTTGAGGTTGGCTAGTTCCTCTGATATGTTTTCTATGAAAGCTCGACTAAGTAAACGATGATACCTGGTCGTGGGAAGCTGTTGTACATGCTCAATGATAGAATATTTTCTTAGGTGATTCCTCTTTACCCTTATAATTCCAACTTAGGGATGAGTTTCTTTTAGGAGGGTAGGTTGTAACGACTCGATTTTCACAAAGTTATAGGACCTTCTTCTCTAGTTTAATTCCTTTTTTATCTAGGTAAACTTTCCATAAGGCCTATGGGGGGTCTTTGGAGTTTCCAAGGCTTTTTGGAATCTTGGATCCCCAGAAATTGGAGATACATATTGGGCCACACAGTTAGCTCTTGGTTAGTGCTAACTGTGCCACTCAACCATGGGGGCACTCAGTGCACCACATGAGGATGAAACTTTTCTCTAGACATGTGAGCTAGGATGCATGCCTGTTTAAATAGTGAAATTTTTTTAATGGAGGAATTTCACGTAGCTTGTGCATGGTTAGACTATAACAACCCAAGGGTTTTAAAAATAAATTTAATATATAATGTAATGCATGAAACACTATGTCATTTCAAAACAACACTTTATTATTAAAAATTAGTGGTTAAACATAATTTTTCACATCTTTGTTTTGAATTTCGAAAAATAGACATACACGGTTGCAATCAGTAAGATATTTAGAGTTTGATAGGATCAACTTACGATTTTGGGGAATAGTAACTTGACCCATATGAATAGTAATGTAACCTTATGAATGTAAGTATAGATAAAATTTAGGAACCTTATAATTGAGAGTGAATATTTTAAAAATTAATAATTAAGTGTTGGTATTTTTTCGAATAATAAATATTTAATTATTATTTTAAATTAATAAATTTATTTAAAATAAAATTAATTTTCATAAAATGTATTGAAAAATAATTATTTTTTTCCTACAATTTCAGGATAATTTAATGGCACCTTAGTCAATTTTTGAAGGTATTATAAAATCTCTTGAAAATTTAAAATTTGTATTTTTCAAGTAAATAATGATTTTATTTAAAAAATAAATTTCATATATTTAGAAAATTATTTTGAAAAAATGTAGTCAATTTTTTAATTCAACTCATCAAAAAATTGTAATGGTGAATTTTTGGGTTTTTTCTAAAATACTTGAATTTTTGGTGAATAATAAAATAAGGTAAGTTGCTGTTTAAATACATTAGAAGCTAAATACACAATTGTTTGAGTCATAAATGATTTTTTCAAACTTTTATCGAATCGAAATATACTTATTACTATTTTTGGTCACAAGAATCAATATTATATGTTGTATTGAGAAAAATAATAAAATAATGAATAAGATATTCAAAAATCACCCCTCTCTTCCACTATAAAAACAACCCCTCACTCCCACTTCCCCTAAGTCCTATAATCCTTTTTTATTCTCAAAGTTCTACCCATATACCCATTCTTAGTCTCCCCTCATATCCAGGAGCACTTGGTTTTTCCAAAAGACCAAAACTGCTTCCCTTAAGGAGGTTCTCAAGGAGGATATTTGAAGAGGTAAACCCTCTTCCCTTTTATTTTAATTTCATTTTTAATTTCATTTATTTTCATATATTCTCCTCAACTCATATATACAAATGATTGTGATTAATCTATTATAATATTTATATTGGAATGATATCATGTAAATAGAATACATTTTTTCAAGCCACTGTCTCTCTCTCTCTTTTGTTTTAAAAACTAAATCATCGTCCAAAAGGTGCCAATTTACAACCTTCATAGATAAGAAACATCGTTATTAATTTCATCCTTAAAATATGGGCATGAAACCATTTTTACGGTTGAATCAGATTTTAATATATGTATTATAACCTATTTAATTTTCTATAACTAGTATATATAAATAATACTAATTCATATGAAAAAACCAGTTCGTAATAATTAAAATATTGCCAAAATAATCTAAATCATTATCAATAATGTTAAATCTAATATATCATCCTCATACAATATAAAAAATTAATTATATCACCATTTAATATTTTTAATGTTCATTAGTATCATATAAATCCAATTCTTGATAATTATACCAATTCTACATGAACATCCATAATCATATACAAGTATACCGATCATGAAAACATAGGAAATAAACACTCCTGAGTGATAAATTTGTATCTTATAACTCATCAAAAAGGACATAAATGAACTTAATAAAACTATAAGAAATAAAATACATGTAGATAAGTTTCTTAATTAATTAAATAATTGATTTAATTTTATTATCCAGGATGTTAAAGTCAAGTGCAGAACTCATTTAGACATAAGGAAAGGGTTTTCTACCTAAATCTCCATTTTCTTTTGGGTTACTATTTGTTTATATTAATCCCAATTAAATTCTTTATTATTCTTATGTAATCATCATAAATTCTATTTTAATTTTCTCTATCTTTTTACCAATCAAAATACTTCTTTATTTTATGGCGAGTTAAATGTTTTATAAATATCTTTCTCAATTATTATCGATAAACATGGTCGATTCAATGGAACATCTCAAATTCTTACATATTTTCAAATGCACACTTTAACCTGTTTTAAGACACAATTATTTTTATAAAACCACCCATTTAATCAGGGAAAAACTACGATATTTCATTTTTTGTTTTTATAAAATTATTTTTCCCAAATATATCTTCTTTTCAAAGTAAAAGTGTATTTCTATAAAAAATCCTCGATGACTCTATTAGTGTATTTTTGTCTATTTCGACACCTCTATTGAATTTTATATATTATTGAGGTTAAAATTTTATGTTTATCATCTACCATATTGTGTTAAATGGTTTATGATTTATTTGACAGTGGATGTTCTATCTTGATACCATTCACCATACTACTCAGAATGGTTAGTGTTTATGTGTTCTGATTGGGGAAGGTTATTTCATATGTTCATGTTTCTTTTGTTTATCCCATTTCATATTAAGAAGGAATTTTACTTATAAAGTTATGTATGGGGACTGATATATCCTGGAGATGCATCGTTAGGTCTCATGAGACAAAACAATATTGGGTTTTGGCCGAGGCCTACCCTAGTATTTTCAGACCTCTTGGACGAGGCCTTAACAATATGTTTCAGATGTACAGAATTATGCATTCCATTAGTATGGTATTATTAATTGATAAACCATGTGATTATTAAAATAGTATAATATCAATGGTTATGTTTTAATCTCTTATGATCCTTTATATGTCCTTATTTAATCATCTTTCCTTCCTTCCACATTATTCTCAATATTTTTAAAGGCATGTGTTTTTAGTTGTTCGCCATGCTAGTGTTTATTTTTATAATAAATTTAACTGTATTAATTACCCTTAATGATAATCTGAGCTCACCCCTTTATTATATTTAATTTTCCCAGGGTTTGGAGATAAATATAATGAATGAATTTCTAGGATAATATATGAGTTATAGTTGTTTCTAATGAATTTTTATTATTTACTTCATTTCAAGTTGTAATGATGAAATTATGATTATATATTATTTTCAAAAACTAGTAAACAATTAATTCCTCAAGGATAAAAATTTGATGTAATAATGTCAATGTAATAATATAAGGCACCAGATCTTGGCAACTAGGGTATGGGTCCTTACAGTTGGTATCATAAGAAGTTTAGTTGAAAAATTTGAAACTAGATTTATAAAACATTGATTAGGGAACAAAACCATAAGATAGACTTTGAGGATAAGTATTCAAGAACAACTTAAAATTTTTAAGGTATATATTATGTGGGTATTTCTAGAAAATAAATCCATGTATAGATACTAAAGGTTGTCATGGTTTTGTCACATATGTACGTAGGAGTAACAACTCTGACAAGGTGCTCCGAGTTTGACTCGGGGTATCCTAGTACATGACAATGAGCCTTACTATGCATTTGGTTTGAAACTCTTAGGAGATATACTTAGATAATTAAAATTTTCTTTATAAACCATTATGAAGGTTTTAAATTTAAAATTTTCCTCAAAGTAACCATGCTTATGATTATGACATTAGAGATGCATAAAATTTCAATTTATGTTAAGTGTTTTTTTCTAGTTCAACACTATACATTATGATTTATAAGATAATTTATTATATTACATTGTTTGGATATGGTGCATATTGTAAGGAATGGAAATCTCATGATAGAAAGAATCCCATGTAGTTATTTCCCCCATTTTCAAAATATTGATGTTGGTTCTGAAGCTACGACTAACACCGAGAAAATTATAACTATACTGAGAAAACTGACACAGGTTATGAGCAATAACCTTACCCATATGGAGAATATTGATCCACAATGTGTATGAGAAATTGTAGACCACTTTATGCAATAAAAACCTCTATCATTTAATGGGAATAAAAACCCATTCATAGTGGAGCAATGTATAAGTTCCTTAGAGAAGATATTTCTCACTTTGGGATGTAATGAAAGGGATAAGGTTGTGAAGGCAGTTTATCATATATCCGGATATGTAGATCAGTGGTGGCTGTTAATTCAAAACATAAAGGAGGAGGAATAAGTAGAAGAAAATTAATGGAGGTACTTTAAGGAAATATTATTTCAAAAATATTTTCCTCCCGAACCTCGAGAGTACATCTAGAGGAAATTCTAGAGTTTGAAACAAACCGTGGATAAAAACATTGAAATTTAGGAATCCAAATTTAAAAGGCTATAAAGGAATGTCATGAACTACATACATAATCAGAGGAGAAATGTTG
Organism: Viscum album; assembly: GCA_963277665.1. Classification (NCBI taxonomy): domain Eukaryota; kingdom Viridiplantae; phylum Streptophyta; class Magnoliopsida; order Santalales; family Viscaceae; genus Viscum; species Viscum album. The sequence goes on from OY728120.1 coordinate 1,124,619,955, forward strand.
ATCGACTCTTTTATGGTATAAAACTATTCCTCTGAAGGGCACTAGTTTCCCAAACATTCTCATCATATGAAGATATAGTCTAATGTGCAATCAAGACAAAGAAATAATTTTCAAATTCTAATGTCTTTAAATGAAAACAAGATGATAAGAGGGTGGTGGGGGAAATAATAGATAAAGGGAAGAATAAAAAAGGTATTTTTTCAACCTGTGATACCTATGGAAATAAACACCCTGGAGACTGATTAAAAGGGAAAAGAATTTGTTAAGATATGGGTCATTATGCTAACAATTGTACTAAGAATCAATAAAAAATTACCTAGATAAGGCCAAGGGAGAAAGTACAATCTTATTCATTCCCAACTAGAAATCTTGAAGTTACTAATGATGTGGTGGAAGGTACTTTAATAGTTTCCTCAAAATTTTCCAATGATTTATTTGATTCTGGATCATCACTTTCTTTTATATCTTCCCATTTTTCCAAGAAAATTAGATATTTAAAATTTTATTTAATAAAGAAGTTTTCGTTAAAAACTCTTAAGGGAAGTATGATTATAACAAATATGTGTTGATAAGTCCCCCTTATAACACATAAATGTGCTTTAGTTTCTGACCTTATCATCATAACCACGATTGACATCGATCTAATTCTTGGTATGAAATATCTTTCAAGTTATGATGTGAAAATCTATTTCATGATGAAAGAATTTAAAATTTTTGAGATGATGCAGAATACCTTATCTTTAGAGTGTAAACCTCATCATTTGATTCTTATCAAGATCCAACACCAGTAGCTCTACTAAATGAAATTATTAGAGAGGAAGATAAAACAATATCTATAGTTGAGGAAAGAAATATTCAAATTAAGGATGTAACTACTGTGAAATAATACATTGATTTATTTCTATAGTATTTCCTTTGACATCCTCCAGAGTGGAAATTAATTTTTCTATTAATTTAATTCCTAGTGAAATGACTATATCAAAGACCCATTATAGAATGGCAATAGTGGAATTAGTTGAACTGAAGAAAAAACTAGAGGAATTGAGTGATAAAGGATTTATCCTCCCTATTGTTTCTCTATAGGGATCTCCAATTATTTTTGTTAAGAAGAAATATGGATCCATGAGGCTATGCATTGACTATAGGGAGATCAATGCTTTTATAATAAAGAACAATTATTCTCTTCCTCACATTGATAATTTATTTGATCAACTTAACAGAGCTCAATATTTTTCTAAGATTGACCTTCGATCTTGATATCATCATTTTCATGCGAGGAAGGAAGATATTCTAAAGACAAAATTTCAAAATAGGTATGGAAATTACGAGTTTACAGTAATGCCTTTTGGATTAGCTAACACACCCTATGTCACCATGGATATAATGAATAGAGTTTTCAAGTAATATCTTTATAACTTTGTTGTGGTATTAACTAATGATATATTGGTATAATAAGAAATCTATGAAGATCTTGAGAATCAATTGCACATTATTTTGAAGACTCTTAGAAGAAATGAGTTATATGGGATTTTAAGAAAGTGTGAATTATGGATTTAAACAGTTTCATTTCTTGGGAATATTGTTTATAAGGATGGAATCTTAGTTGATCCTACAAATAAAATTGCAGTTCCAGAATGGAATACTCCAAAAAACATAACCAAGGTGTGTAGTTTTATTGGTTGAGCAGGTTATTATCAGTGTTTTGTTCAAAACCTCACCTGATTAGCTAACCTGTTAACCAAGATTACTCGTAAAGGGGTTAAGTTCTTACAGAAAAAATAACATGAATAATTTTTTTAATAATTGAAGAATAAGTTAATTAATGCTCCATTCCTGACTATAACATTTGGAAATGTTGGATTTTTGAATTATAGTGATGAATCCATGAAAGGACTTGGTTATATTCTTATGTAGAACGACTGAGTTATTACTATGCATCAAGGAAGTTAAAAATTCTTGAAAAAAAACTATCCAACACATGATCTTGAGTTTTCTATAGTAATATTTTCTCTGAAGATATGGAGACATTAGGTATATATTGAAAATGTGATATATATACTGATCACAAAAGATTTAAATATATCTTCTCATAGAAGGAACTCAACATGAGGCAAATTATTTGGATCTAACTACTCAAAAATTATGATTGTTCCATACACTACCATCTAGAGAAGGAAAATATGGTGGTAGATTCATTGATAAGGAAGGATCATGGAGTTATAAACCAAATGAGGACTGAAAAGGACCCTATGTGCATGGATCTAGTGAGGATGAATATGGGAATTATCAAAGAAGGTGAAGCATCATTACCTTTTCAATTTGTTTCCAAACCATATTTATTGTAAATAATTAAAAATTCTCAATCTGATGATGAGACTATTCAAAAAAAATTAAAGCTATGAATGATGGAATGTTTCTGGATTTTATGTGTGAGGATAGAATTCTGAAATTTTAGAGAAGACTATGTGCTCCCTCTATACCTGAGCTATAAAGGGAGTTATTGGACGATGCCCCTTGTTTGAATTTCTCTACACACCTTGGTAGCACTAAGATGTATATAGGTTTTAAGGAACATTTTTGGTAGGTCAACATGAAGTTTTAAATTGCTGATTATGTATCAATATGTTTAGTCTTTAAATAGTTGAAGGTTGAAAGACAATATCCTATAAGAGTCATGAAACCTCTACCTATTCCTACATGTAAATGGGGTGAAATCGCTGGGTATTTTGTCTCTAGATTACCAAAAACTTCAAGAATGTATTATGAAATATGGGTAATTGATGATCGATTTACCAAATCTACATATTTACTCACAATAAGGGTGTATTTTTCTCTAGAGATCCTTTCATAGATCTATATCGATGAAGTTTAAAGACATCATGGACCACCTCTATCAATTGTTTCGTACCGCAACATGTTGCATTGAAGTTGGTGAAAAAAATCTTGTATGCCTAGACCTTATGGAGGAAACAACTATGAAGGTAAATAATATTCAAACCTATATCAAAGAATCTCAAATTTGGAAAAATAGATTTGCTAATAATTGAAGGAAGGATTTGGAATTTCAAGAGGGAGATCATGTTTTCTTAAAAGTATCTCCATGGAAGGGTTTTATAATATTTGGGAAGAAAAGGAAATTGAGCCCCAAGTACATTGGTCCTTTTCAAATTCTTGAGAGAATTGGAACCCTTTCTTGTGATTTGGAAATACTGCCCAACCATTCTAATGTACACGATGTGTTCTATGTCTCATTTTTGAGAAAGTACATACCATACCCAACACATGTACTCACTTCTATATGTATAGAATTATACCCTCACTTATCTTACTATGAAGAGAATATCTGTATTCTAGACACTAAAGAACATGTGTTAAGGAAATAGACAACACAATAGGTAAAGTTACTTTGAAAAAATCATAAAATTGAAGAGGAAATGTGGGAGTATAAGGAACTTATGATAAAGACCTACCCAAATCTTCTTATTTGGTAGCATTTCAGAAATTTCAAAGAAGTAATTCTTGTAAGGGGGAAGAATGTAACATCCCAAGGTTTAACAAATAAATTAAATATAGAATATAATGTATGGAACTCCGAGTCTCTGTGAGACAACACTTTGTTATTATAACTTATACATTAAAACTATTTTTTTCCACCTCTGTGTTTTGAATTTTGTAAATCAAACATACATGATTTCAATTAGTAGATACATAGAGACTGATAGGATCAACTTATGTTTTTTTTGAATAGTAACTTGACCCTTATGAATAGTAATGTACCCTTATTAATAGCAACATCACCCATGTAAGTATAAATAAAATTTTGGCACCTTATAAATGAGAGTGAATATTTTAAAAATTAATAATTAAGTGTTGGTATTTTTGTGAGTAATAAATATTTAATTATAATTTTATATTAAAAAATTATCCTAAAATAAAATTCATTTTCAGAAAATGTATTCATAAATAAATATTTTATTTTCCTATGATTTTAGTATAATTTTATGAGACCTCAGTCAATTTTTGAAAGAATTATAAAATTAGTTTTAAATTTAATATCTGTATTTTTCAAGTAAATAATTATTCCATTTAAAAATTTAATTTACAATATTTTGATTTTTTTTGATAAAATGGACTCCATTTTTTAATTCTACACATCAAAAAGTGGTTATAATGAATTTTTTGTTTTTTTCTAAAATACTTGAATTTTTGGTGAATAGTAAAATATGGTAAAATATGGTATAAATATATTAGATGCTAAATACACTATTACTTGATTCATCGTTGTTGTAATCACACTTTTTTATAATTCACATGAACTTATTAATATTTTTTGTCATAGGAATCAATACTATTTGTTGTTGTGAGTGAAATAATAAAATAATGAATAAGATTTTCAAAAATCACCCCTATCCCCCACTATAAAAACAACCTCACACTCCCTCTTCTCCTTAATTCTGTAAGCCTTGAATGTTCTCAAAGTTCTGAGAAAATACTATTCCCTGGTATCCCCCTTGGTTTAGGAGCTCTCGGTCTTTCTAGAAACCAAAACCCCTTCCCTTAAGGAGTTTCACATGGAGGATATTTCAAGAGGTAAACCCTCTTCCTTTTTCTTTTAATTTCATTTTCTATTTATTTTCCATTCATATCTTTTTCTCACTTCCTCTTTCCAAATGATCATGATAACTGTAGTATCATATATTTACTATAATTATATCATGTTAATGGAATATACTTCCTTAAACTACTATCTCTCTCTCTTTTTAAAAAAATGAAATCATCGTCCGAGAGATGATGATTTACAACCTTCGTGGACGAAGAACCTTCGTTCTTAAATTTCACCTTCAAGGATTGTCATGAAACTATTTTTATGATTGAAAGAGACTATAATATATGTATTATAACCTATTCAGTGTAATGTAACTAGTATTGTAAGGCCTCAACTTTAAACATTACATACTCTTGAGTTAAGTTAAGAATTCACAATGAGGATATTTTTAGGTTCAGATTTTTAGATAATTAGGCCATCACAATAACTCAAAAATTAAAAATTAGTCACTTCTACTCACTATCCATTTTTTTTACAAAATGAAACTGTTTACAGTTAATCATAATTTATTTTCTTTATAAAAAACTTCATAACCTTCATCTTTATTTCTTCCTTCCTTTTACCCTTCCTTATACCCTATGGAATACATTTAAAAAACTTGGTATGAGCACCACAATATCAATATGGGATATAAAATAATGAAAGAAAAAAATATCCCAATAATGTGTTAATCCCATTGAAAACATTTTCAGAAATCATACTTTTCACCCTTAGAACCTAAACTCTTAAACATACCTCATGAAATCATAAGATTCCTAAAATAACTTCTTACTAATCATAAATCATAAAACATAAATCATAATTATAACTTGTAGAAGGCATATAATACTTATATTTTATCTCTCACAGCTACATAGAGAGTAACTTTCATGGTTACATTTGGAATACCCTTCATAGTATATTCCCAAAATATATTAGGAAAAACATTATCATTTACCTCATTTATGTAACCCAATGCATTGGAGAGCTATCAAGGGCTCACCCGCCCCCAGTTTATTATAGAACCAACCATATAGATAATAAATTCCCAAGAACCATGACATAATAATAGCAAATGAACAAGAATAAAGGAAAAATAACATTTCCACATTGAAATCAAAATACATCATTTCAAGATATTAATATATTAAATCAATTCTCAAAACCATTTTCAATACTAAAATACCCAAAAAAGGAATTTGGTATTTACTTTTTTAAAAGATAATTAAGTCTTGTAGAGGAAGCGAAATACCAAATAATGTTCATGGTGGTGGAAAGGTCATTCTCACCCTATATGTTAAAAATACATTCCTTTTTTCATTTAGTAAAATGCTTCATAGAAAATGCTTCATTTTAAAATCCATTGAATTAAATTAAAATAAAAAGGTTATAATTATACACCATATAAAAGAATGAGGTGTATATTATCCAAATACACCTCAATGAAAGGAGTTTGAGATGAAGTCCCTTATAATGATCGTATCATTAGAGTAAGAATAAAACAATGATATTATAATGTGTGAAAATAAAAATACACCAAATATAAGTGGATATACAATGTGAAACAATTAGAGGTCATTCAATCATATTATTTTAAAAACAAAACCAATGATATGGATATTTAACTCAATGAATGGAGATTGAGTTAAGATTTCCCTTATAAAGATCAATTTTTTAATAAAATAGATTGATTTTTTGTATTCAATATAAATCCCCATATATCAAATATAAATACAAGATAAGATATCAAAATTCATTTCTCACATAATCATAGCATGACATAATCAAGAAGTATAAGATCAACCCAAATAATTAAAATTGGGTTAAGAAGTTCGCTTACAAAGACCTTATGATTTGATTAAGGATAAATATAATACATAAATATGTGTGAAAAATAAAAATGCACCCAATATAATTGTATATCCAATTTAAAACAATAATAGGTCATTCTCACATATTATTGGAATAACAAAACCAATAACTTGGATATTTAACTAAATAAATGGAGATTGAGTTAAGATTTCCCTTACATTTGGTCCGACTCGTCTCGTTCCTTCTTTGTATTCCTAAATAATAAAATTATGTTAATTTATAATTTCTTCTAATTTTTTTTTCAAGTTTATTATTTATTTTATATCACTTATTTATATGTTATAAAAATTATATAACTATTTAAGTTCATATCACATGTTTTGTTGATATTGGGTACTTGAGTTAAAAATGAACTTGTTTTGATGTAAATTTTCCATTAGGACAAAAGTATATAATCTCCAGAATATTATTCATGATTTAAATATAGAATAAATCCAGTATATATGTATTTATAATAATCCCTAATATTTTGAGATAATAAATGAAATTCACTGTTCGTGGAGACTGTAGGCCATACGTACCCATTAACGTTACTTTCATTTATTTTTCATATTGAAAGAATGGAAAATAAATAATAAATAGGAAATTTATAATTCAAGTATAATATATAAGTTAAATATGTTACATAAGTTCATTAACTCCATCATTTATATGTTCCATGTATGGAATGAACAAGTCATATTACTTTGAGGGGGCGGTAGTCCACACTTCCTCAAATGAAATTATCGTATTCACACATTATGGAAAGTATAAAGGAATGTTGTAAATAAAAATTATAGAAGAATATAGAACATATATATAATATATATCCTATATAAATATAGTTCCTTCATAATGGCCACCACTATAGGTGGTAGATGATAATTGAACAATCATCATTTTGTGAGGCAGTAGTTTGTCGTACAGAGAAACGGTATGTTCATATCAATTAGATAGATGTGTGTGTATGTTTTGTTCTAATAATTCTCATAAAAAAATTCTAGTATATTTATGATATTATTTTTGTTATGTAATACTTTAATAAGAAGAGAATAGGTAGTGAAGAAGGAAAAATAATGGAAAGTAACTTTAGAGAACATTACCTCCAAATCAGGTAACTCCTTTTGATTTGATCCAAAAATGCATCCTTGAATTGAATTATTCCCAAGGTACGAATTATATGATTAAGTGAGGAATTATAGGATATTATTTTAGAATAAGTTTGAAGATCCATGTGACTTTAGAGATGTGAGTAATTTGCTAGAGGTGGTGGCCTTTTATAAGAGGGAGGAGGGGTGCTTTAGGAAAGTCTTGAAATATTATTTTATTATAAATTTATTTTCAAATTATAATAGTTATAAAGTGATATAGTTTGAGGATAATATGATGATGGGTCTAAATCCTCTAAAACAATATTTTTTAGACAAGTTTAGGTCACAAATATAACCTTATGTTTTGGATTTATCCCTTAGTTAAATAAATTAAAACTTACCATGTCTTCTTATATATTTACAAAATATTATTAATATGGTTTCTATAAAATGAAAACCGAACCTCAAGTGAATAATTAATGAAATTTGTAATTTTATATAATTCATTCGGCCAAATATAAGATTTTTATGTCTATTATATCATTTAATGAAATAGTTTTTGTTTTCAAAAGTCATTTATGTCAATTTTGACACAATTTAGTAATTCATTTTTTTAAAGTCATACCAACTTGATTAATTAGAAAATAATAAATCAAATCAAATATAACATGTCATAATCATCCATAAAATTCATTTATGGCATCAAAACTTTCAAATTATATTTATTTTAATATTGATAATATCATTTATTTGAACCTTTCATTAATAAGGTAACCACAACATCAACATTGTATCACAAATAAATTTATCTATTTAATATTTAAAAATTATAAATAAAATACCATGATGTAAGAAGTATTTTTTTTATTTATAATTAATTTTTATATTCAAAGATATCAGTTATATAGCACAATATTAATATTGTTTTAGTAAAATATACATGTTTAGGTTATATTTCTCTTTACTTTAAATTAATTATTATAACATGTAATTATCACTTCCAAGTGGCTCCATGGGGTCCTAAAATCGACCCAAGGATTCTCATGGTCATCCATTTATTATTAAATAGGATTAGGAAATTGTTTTGTGTAGTCTTATATAATTATAATATTATTTTTTCCCTTATTTATGAGATTTACTCTCTAGCCATGGTAAATAAAATTAATTACTAATATTACTATTCATAATTTCCAAAAATAAAAGCAACCTATTTACACAATTTGGAAATTAATATTAAAAGTATGGAATCTATTTTTTCAAATTTAAAACACATAATCTGCATTAATAGATTAAAAATTAATTCTAGTTGTCAAAACCATAAATCGTTTTTTTAAAAAGTAAAAAATATCAAAAGATTGACATACATTTATATCTAATTTAAATGTGAAATTACTTAAAAGAAACAAAATTGGATTAAATTATAAAAACATAATCCAATTAAAATTTAAAACCAATTAAAAATATAATCTAACTATATAAACAAATTAATGGAAAATGCAGTTTTGAATTAAATTGCAATATTTTCACTATTCATTAAAATATTAATGTCTTTAGAAAAATTCCAAAATTTAAAAAAAGGTAAATTTTAATGTACCACTTCCAAATAATATTTTTATTATTTAAAATATAACTTATACAATTGTCAAAAACTATATTTGAATAGGGTTCTCTATCGAAAGCCGGCAAAACTGTATTTTTTTGAAAAACACTTCTGTTATCTGAAAAATTGAATTTGTTCTTATATCATATATATTAAACATATAAGTTGAATCTAAAACATTAAATTTAATATATAAAATATATTTTTAATTAAATAAAAGTACATTAGGAGTGATATGATTTTATGAAGACAATTATTCTCTTTTAAAAATGTTTTCATAAAAACACATCCATTATATTCAGTTGGTTTTTATTTCCATTTCTAATAAATTTCGTAACCAATTAATCATTATATAAACATGTGAAAACAATATTTTCATAATTATATTGATATTATTCACTCCCTCCATTATAACAACTAGTTTATAGTGGTAACATTTAAATAATAATATTTTGTTGTTTGTTTAAGATCGAAGTAGCGCATCATGTATGCTTTTGATCATAGTGTTTCTTTATTAAAACTAGGTATGTTACATCCTAACACCTTTAATAAATTTATTCCTCGCAGTTTGAATTATGGGTTGGTAACTTGGGTATAAATTTTCACAATACCTTTATTGCAAACCCACATCGGAAAAAGGGTTAATAAAACTTCCACTTTAAAGATAGAAAGTGAAGTACAAAGGTCACATGAGATAACACATAATAGGGTTCCATATAGTAAAACATGGATATGGAAGAAAGAATAACCATCTTTTTCTGATGGAGAGTGATAGAAAACAAGATCAAGATAAAGTTAACAATAAAAAACAAACTTGTGATTGTTTAAACAGTTTTGATTTTGTAGAAGGAAAATTTAAACGAAAAACATTTTTGATTTTAGATACATTTTCAAAAATTTGAGGAATTATTTTTCTAATTAGAATAATAACATAAGGAAATATACTTACTTGAAAGGTAGATTATCACCCTTTAATCATTTTCCACCACAAAATCATATTTTTCTTCAAACGCTGAGTATTCAAGATGAATTTTTCACACCTAAAGCACTATAATCAACTTATAAAAATTTATATTATCCACAAAAGTTTAAAAATATATTTATCCTACCTTTAAAAATTAACAAAAAACAAAATGGTTATTATAAGTTCAGATAATCCCCCAAGAATAATAATCCTTTAAAAGGAGGACTACTTTTTTACTCCAAAATTCAAAAATAATACCCAAGTTCTACATGGACCATTAAACAAACTAATGTCCTTAAAATTCCTCAAAATAATCTACACTAAGATTGAAACCCAAAATTCAGAAGGATTTCATCACATATTCTTCCATGATATATCTTTGCATTTATCTCTAAATAACATCAACTACTCTTAAAGTCTCATATTGAAAATTAATTAATCTAATCACATATTCTCAATGATAGGTTAAACATTTCCATAAATTACCCAAATCGACATATGTCTACAATAGAAACTTTGATTCTTACAAAATAAAACTCAACCATTACTTATCAAATGAAATCCCATAGTATTGTATTTTCCTTAGGCACATAGTGTTCCCAAAAGAGAGAACAACTTCCAAAATAACATTTATAACTTAATCACAAAATCATTTTCCTATAATAAGGATATCCATATGATAAAACTAAATTTCCCAAAATAAAATTATTATTAATAAATAAAATCATTTAACTAAATATAATAATTCACACTGACTAGGGACTTCACATAGGCCAGTGGTAGGAGATGCACCCTTATCTCCCTTATGTTGCAGATTCGATTCCTCTTTCTTGATTATCTATCTTCAAGATAACATTTTGGGGGTAGAAAGTGATATGGAGGAGAGAATTTTCAAATCAACCAAGCAATTTAAAGGTATGGAATTTTTATATTTTTTTAATTTTATCCTTTTTATTAATTTTCATTATTTTTCTATATATTTTTTTAATTTCATAGTAACTAAAGTTGTAACTCACCAAGTTTCCACAGTACGCTTCACTTTGAATAATACAGTAGCATGTGTTGTACGCAACTTCGAGTTATAACAAACCACAACCAATCAAACTAGCTATTATGAATAGTAATACCCACTTTCTGAAATTTTATAAATTTTATCTTTCAAAATGGAATTCATTTTTGGATTCAGAATATCAAAATTAGCTTAGGGTGAAATTTTTGTGCTTTTCGGATAACTTTCATATTTTGATGAATAGTGAAAATTACTAAATTTTAATTAAAAACAACTTTTTAAATCGAAATAATTAATAGTGATAAATTATGAATTTTAATGGTTTTAAAGTATATTTAGAATATATTTTTACCATTTAATAAAATTTTGGTCATTGGATGTAATTTCACATTTAAACCAAACACAAACAAGTGTCAATCTTTTGATAGTTATTATCTCTTAAAAACACGCTTTTTGTTTTGATAACACGAATAAAGTTTAAATTAATTTTTTTTACTTCTGTGTTTTGAATTTGGAAAAATGGAAATCATATTTAGAATCAGGATTTCCAAATTATGTAAATAGGTAACTTTTATTTTTAGAAATTTTGAATAATTACTTCGGTAAATATTTTATTTACCATGGTTAAAGGGTAAATCCGGAAATAAGGGTAAAAAAATATAATAATAATAATAATAAATTACCCTAAAACATGTCTTAACTCTATTGGTTGACACATGTCCGAACATGGGTATCTTTGGGTCGATTTTGGGTCCCCATGGATCAACTTTTAAGTGATAATGACACTTTATATTAATTAAGTTAAAGTAAATACAAAAATGACATAAGCCTATATCTTTTAGCAAAAATTTTTTTACACAGGCTTATATATGTTATATTTTCAACTATAAATATTAATTAGAAATATAAAAATATTTACTACATAATTGTATTTTATTTATAATTTTTACACATTTTATAATTTAATTTATTTATGACACAATGATGATGCAGTAATTACCTTATTAGTGAAATATTAAAATAATTGATATTATAAATACCCAAATAAATATAATTTGAGAATTTTAATTAATTCCATGAATTTTATAGGTTAACATGACATGTTATGATTGATTTAATTAACTTTTTTAGAGGTAATCATTCTGTTATGATTTTCACAAAAATCAAATACCAAATAGTGTCAAAATTGACATAAAAGAGTTTTTAAACCAAATATTATATTATTAACTGATATTAAATTTTTAAAAATCTATGTTTTGACAAAAGGACTTGTGTCATGATAGGTGTTTCATTAATGAACCACTTGGGGGTATCTTTGAGGTATATAGTAAGTTTATTAACTATATAATATAAAAATACAAAGTGACATGGTAAGTGTCAAACTAATTAACCAAGAGTTGAAACTAAAAGATAAGGTTAATATAATGACCCAAACCTATCTAAAATATATTGGTTGAAAGTATTAAGACCCATAACAACCTTATACTTTGAATAATCCACGTTTTAGCCATTATAAACCGAATATGAATTTATTATAAAATAATAATTCATGTTTTTTCTAAAGAGCCCCTCCCCCCCCTTATAAAAGGAAACCACTTCTAACAAATTTTTTCACACCCTCTAAGCCATTTGGATCGGCCAAACCCGGACAAAATACCCTCTCAACTATCCTCACTTCAACCTAGAGGAATTATTTTGATTATAAATCCAAACTAAGGAGCCATTTTTATCAAATCAAAAGGAAGAACCCGAAGAAGAGGTAATGTTTTCACCACCCTCTTTAAAGTTCCTTTCTTGTCCAACTTCTTATTTCCTTGTTATTTACTTTCTAAAATAATAACTCCAGTAGCTTCTATATACTATGATGTTATTATAAATATGGAACAAACAAATTCATTATTCTATCCATCCCTTTAATGACATGTCACCATACGTGCGTACGTACGACCTACCGTCTCCACGTTGTGGTGTAATTGTTATTCAATACATTATTATTTGTATGAGTATAATAATGATGTGTATTTGATGTAAATAATAAATATAACATGATAAGGATTCTGTATATATTATATACCATCCAATTATATATTATATTAATATCAAAAGAATGATATTTTCGATCGTGCGTACGTACGGATTACCGTCTCCACGACGTGATGAGATTCATTTCCAAGTTCACCATTCGTCGATGATTATAAAAAATATATATTACTAATAAGTATGTAATATATAACATAATAATTCTACTGGAGATATATATATTTATATATATACATATTTATGTACTTACATATATCTTTTTTACTTTCTTCTGTTCAATACTATATGAAAACGGAAACAATTTATGCGTACGTACGGACTACCGTCTCAATAAATGTTGTTTTACATTTCATATATAAGTCTATTATAAATTTTTATATTCTAAATATATATTATAAATAAATCATTTTTTACATTCTGGAAGTATTTAAATCATGATCTAAGTGATACAATCAATAGTAACAAGTTAAAACACGTACGATAAAGAAAGCCATTATTACCCAAATTGTTAATAAAACTTTCAAATTATTATTAAATGGGTAGTATAAAGTCATAAATAAATAATTTATGATATCATAAATATTAATATGGTTCTGGTATAATTTAATAACATACTATAGTCTTCATACAGGAGGCTAAAGGTACCCTTGACTAAAGGAAAGTGCAAGGTAAGGGGTTTTCATCTCACTCCTTATTCCCGTGAGATTCATGCCATATTTCCACTATTACATATTGTGTGGTGTATGTACTTCCCATAATTGTATTCTTTGTGTAATAAACTTTAATTTATGTGTATTTACATATTCATTGTATGATACCTCTTTCATGGGTTGTATGTTTCGTTAGTTACCAAATTGGTAAGGGTTAATTTCAAAATCTCTTTATTATCCATGGTTGTTTTTATGTAAGTATGTACTGGGACATATTTATTATCCATGTCCATGTTTTATGAAAGAGTTTTCAAATGGATTCGTTTAAGGGAATTTTTTTACTAAAACATGTTTTCAAATGTTTTAAATATTTATTCTTCTAAATCTTTCTTATTAATGTCCATGTGTTTAAAATGGGTTTTAAGGATTTATTTATATGGACATGAATGTTTTTAAAATTTTAATTCCTTTCAAAAGTTTAAAAGTGGTATGGGACACTTTGATTCAAAAATGTTTTTAAATGACTTCTTTTCTAAATTGTGTGACTTTTAAATGTTTTCATGAAAAAAGGTGTATTCCTCTCGAAGAGTTTTACAAATCATTTTCATCCATGTCAAAATTCTTTAATGGATTTTAAACATGTTTTGAAGTTGACTTATCATGATACAAATCTTCCATATTGTGTTGAAGGTTTTGTGATATGTTTGACTGTGGATGTGTTATTTTTATACCATTCATGATTTATGGGCAAAGTATTGACATTTCGTATGCTAGTTTTAATAAGAATGCTTATGTTATGTTTAGACCTTTTCATATGAGGAATGCATTCGACTTAATAAGTGATGGGTGGAGCCTGCTATAACTCCTCGATGAATCGGTAGGTCTCATGAGACAAACTAGTGTCTTGGCACGAGGCCTTGAAAAAATTTTATTTGTAGTCTTGGCATGAGGCATTGACTATGTGGTTATGATAGTCTGGAATTATGCATTCCATCATTATGAAAGTGGTTATTGATATTGCATGTGATTATTAGATTAGTGGAATATACATGTGAATAAGTAAATGAAATTAATTCATTTTATCTTTGCTATATTATGTAGAAGTTCAAGTTTAAAAGGATTTTGTTTTTGTTATACATTGCCTTAAATGTTTATGCTTATTTATGAAAGTTTCCGCTATATTATTATCCTTTCTGATCATTTGAGCTCACCCCTTTCTATGTTTTATTTTTCCCAGGATTCCCAAAAGTGTATTGTGATTGATATGCAGGGTTAAGAAAAGGGAATAATGGAATTCATAAAGGATTATTTATGTTGTTTTGTATGTTAGGAATTTTAATGTAACCTTCATGTCTGTAATATATTTTCCAAGACTGCTAAACTGATCGGTCCTTTGAGACTTGATTCCTTCTAATCATGCCAATGTATTAAAACAAAGCACCGACTCTTGGTAACTAGGGTCGGGGCGTTACAATTAGTATCAGAGAAAGTCTAGCAATATACTTGTAAACTAGATTTAAATAAAATCTGATTAGAGCACATTACCATAAGATAGACTTTCAGGATTATTGTAGAAGAACTTCCTAGAATTTTGGTATTGTAGAGATTTTGTGAGTTTTCTGAGCAATATATCCCTGTCTGGATACGAGTAGGTAGAGGCGGCTCTGGCACAGATGTACTTAGGGGTAAAACCTGAAAACACTGCTTTGAGAAAGACTCGAACGGGAACTGGTGCATGACAAAGGGCCTTGCTGCACTCTTGGTTACGACACTCCCGGGGGATATGCTTAGGATATTTCTCATTTTCTTTACAAACCACTATGAAGGGTTTATGAGAGTTTTTTATAAGTTTGGAGAAAAAGGACACCAAGTACGTGATTGTAAGGGTAAGAAAAAGTTTTCAAATGCACAATGCTTCATCTGCAAGGAGTTGGGACACTACGCAAACCAATGTCCAAATCATCAGAGTATGCACCAAATGATGCTTTTGGATAATAATAAAGTTATGATACTACCACAGATGAAGAGGAATGACTAGTGTTCTTATGTTGTTATTAAATAATTATTTCATTTGAGTGTTGTATCAGTGATGTACTGGTTATATGAATTATGGAGATAAATAAAGATTTTACTGTAGTACTATTTCGTTGAGGATTTGAGATATTATGGTACTATGAAAAGTGACTCAACAAAAAGTTATTTTTTTTTGAAAATACATGGTTGAAGGAAAGGTAATCCTTAATATGGTCTTGATACTAAGGTAGTAATTTTGGAATAAGAGATGGTTGATTTGGATGAATTATATTGGATATTCTTGAATACCTTGGCACTGATTAATTGTTTGTTTATTTCATCATTGTTCGAATATTCAAAGTTTTTGGATATAAGGAATATATCTAATATTATATATAGAATAAGGGAGCATGAATGTAATCAATAAAGTTTTATGGTTATTCAGGTTGTTACCATATTTTAAAAGAATACATGATGAAGGTGTTCATATGCTATTACGTGAAAAAAAAGGATCTTCATTGTGTTTACCTACCTTATAAATTTTGGAATGTGAGTTTGGGAAGAAGTATTTTGGATAAGTATAGTTTGAGATTACTTTTTGGATTTCCATAAAAAGGACAACCCAGAGGTTGGGCGGCAACCCGTCGCGTCCGGAAAGGCCACAAGACTTGAACCTACAACCGAAGGGCGACAAGGGTGTATCACCTACCACTAGCCCATGTGATGTCCTGGATTGAATAATGTAGTTTTTAAAAGGGTCTGATATGCGAATTATAAATTTGTTATTTTTTTAACCCTATATAATTAGGATAAATAGAATATATATATATACATATATATATATATATATATTTTAAATCTTTTAGAGTGAAAGATGATTTTGTTGTAGGAATTAGTTGAAGGATGAAACTCTACTTGTCAAGTGTATATAAATACATATATATATATATATATATATTTTCTCTTATTTTATGGATAAATTAATTATTAAACTTTAGGGAAGGGATCTTAAAAGAAAACATGTGTTATCCTAATACCTTACGTTTTGTTGAAACGATGGTATTTTAAATCATCATAAATTGGTGGCTTTGAGACCCACAATTCTAAAATTGTTTGTGATTGATGACCTCAATCACTCCCTATAAATATTTATGTTTTTCCTCCAATTACGTGTCTCTAATTTCGACCAATGTTCTCCTAATTGAGATCATAATTTGGTGGTTACCCTTTCATTTCTTTTTTCATCTTATTAAGACTAAATTTTATTAACCCAATTTTCGATGTGGGTTTCCCACAAAAATACTTTCTATTTTCAACCTATTATTTTCTAAGAACAATTTAAAATTTTGAGGGTGCGATTTATTGATGGAGGGGAGAATGTAACACCCCAAGATTCCATGGTACGCTTCACTTTGAATAATACAGTAGCATGTGTTGTATGCAACTTCAAGTTATAACACACCACAACTAATCAAACTAGCCGTTATGAATAGTAATACCCACTTTTTGAAATTTTATAAATTTTATCTTTCAAAATGGACATCATTTTTTGATTCGAAATATCGAAATTATATTATGGTAAAATTTTGGTGCTTTTCGGATAACTTTCAGATTTTGATGAATAGTGAAAATTACTAAATTTTAATTAAAAACAACTTTTTTAATCGAAGTAATTAACAGTGATAAATTATGAATTTGAGTGGTTTTATATTATATTTACAATATATTTTTACCATTTAATACAATTTTGTTCATTGGAAGTAATTTCACATTTAGACTAGACATAAAAAAGTGCCAATCTTTCAATAGTTATTATCTCTTAAAAACACGCTTTTTGTTTTGACAGCGGGAATTAACTTAAAATTAATTTATGCCACTTCTGTGTTTTGAATTTGGAAAAATGGACTCCATATTTGGAATCATGATGTCCAAATTGTGTAAATATTTAAATTTTATTTTTATACATTTTGAATAATTACTTCGGTAAATATTTTATCTAGCATGGTTAAAGGGTAAATTCTGTAAATAAGGGTAAAAAATAATATTATAATAATAATAAATTACCCTAAAACGTGTCTTAACCCTATTGGGTGATACATGTCCGACCATGGACATATTTGGGCCTATTTTGGGACCCCATGGATCCACTTGTAAGTGATAATGACACTTTATATTAATTAAGTTAAAGTAAATACAAAAATGACATAAGCCTATATATTTTAGAAAAACAATTTTTAGATAGGGTTATATATGTTATATTTTTGACTATAAATATTAATTAGAAATATAAAAAGATTTCCTACATAATGGTATTTTATTTATAATTTTTATACATTAAATAATTTAATTTATTTATGACACAATGATGATGCAATAAATACCATATTAGTGAAATATTAAAATAATTGATATTATAAATACCCAAATAAATATAATTTGAGAATTTTAATTAATTCAACGAATTTTATAGGTTTACATGACATGTTATGATTGATTTAATTAACGTTTTTAGAAGTAATCATTCTTTTATGATTTTCACAAAAATCAAATACCAAATAGTGTCAAAATTGACATAAAAGAGTTTTTAAACCAAATATTATATTATTAACTGATATTAAATTTCTAAAAATCTAAGTTTTGAAAAAAGGACTTGTGTCATGATAGGTGTTTAATTAATGAACCACTTGGGGGTCTCTTTGAGGTATATAGTAAGTTTATTAACTATATAATATAAAAATACAAAGTGACATGGTAAGTGTCAAACTAATTAACCAAGAGTTGAAACTAAAAGATAAGGTTAATATAATGACCCAAACCTATCTAAAATATATTGGTTGAAAGTATTTAGACCCATAAAAACCATAGACTTTGAATAATCCACGTTTTAGCCATTATAAATTGAATATGAATTTATTATAAAATAATAATTTATGTTTTTTCTAAAGAGCCCCTCCCCCCTTATAAAAGGACACCACTTCTAACAAATTTTTTCACACCCTCTAAGCCATTTGGATCGGCCAAACCTGGACCAAATACCCTCTCAACTATCCTCACTTCAACATAGAGGCCTTAGTTTGACTATAAAGCCAAACTAAGGAGCCATTTTTATCAAATCAAAAGGAAGAACCCGAAGAAGAGGTAATGTTTTCACCACCCTCTTTAAAGTTCCTTTCTTGTCCAACTTATTATTTCCTTGTTATTTACTTTCTAAAATAATAACTCCAGTATCTTCTATATACTATGATGTTATTATAAATATGGAACAAACAAATTCATTATTCTATCCATCCCTTTAATGACATGTCACCATACATGTGTACGTACGACCTACCGTCTCCACGTTGTGGTGTAATTGTTATTCAATACATTATTATTTGGATGAGTATAATAATGATGTTTATTTGATGTAAATAATAAATATAACATGATAAGGATTCTGTATATATTATACACCATCAAATTATATATTATATTAATATCAAAAGAATGATATTTTCGCTCGTGTGTACGTACGGATTACCGTCTCCACGACGTGATGAGATTCATTTCCAAGTTCACCATTCATCGATGATTATAAAAAATATATATTACTAATAAGTATGTAATATATAACATAATAATTCTACTGGAGATATATATATTTATAGATATACATATTTATGTACTTACATATATCTTTTTCACTTACTTCTGTTCAATACTATATGAAAACGGAAACAACGTTTATGCGTACGTACGGACTACCGTCTCAATAAACGTTGTTTTACATTTCATATATAAGTCTATTATAAATTTTTATATTCTAAATATATATTATAAATAAATCATGTTTTACATTCTGGAATTATTTAAATCATGATCTAAGTGATACAATCAAGAGTAACAAGTTAAAACACGTACGATAAAGAAATCCATCATTACCCAAATTATTAATAAAACATTCAAATTATTATTAATTGGGTAGTATAAAGTCATAAACAAATAATGTATGATATCATAAATATTAATATTGTTCTGGTATAATTTAATAACATACAATAGTCTTCATACCGGAGGCTAAAGGTACCCTTGACTAAAGGAAAGTGCAAGGTAAGGGGTTTTCATCTCACTCCTTATTCCCGCGAGATTCATGCCATATTTCCACTATTACCTATTGTGTGGTGTATGTACTTCCCATAATTGTATTCTTTGTGTAATAAACTTTAATTTATGTGTATTTACATATTCATTGCATGATACCTCTTTCATGGGTCGTATGTTTCGTTAGTTATCAAATTGGTAAGGGTTAATTTCAAAATCTCTTTATTATCCATGGTTGTTTTTATGTAAGTATGTACTGGGACATATTTATTATCCATGTCCATGTTTTATGAAAGAGTTTTCAAATGGATTCATTTAAGGGAATTTTTTTACTAAAACATGTTTTCAAATGTTTTAAATATTTATTCTTCTAAATCTTTCTTATTAATGTCCATGTGTTTAAAATGGGTTTTAAGGATTTATTTATATGGACATGAATGTTTTTAAAATTTTAATTACTTTCAAAAGTTTAAAAGTGGTATGGGACACTTTGATTAAAAAAGGTCTTTAAATGAATTCTTTTCTAAATTGTGTGACTTTTAAATGTTTTCATGAAAAAAGGGGTATTCCTCTCGAAGAGTTTTACAAATCATTTTCATCCATGTCAAAATTCTTTAATAGATTTTAAACTTGTTTTGAAGTTGACTTATCATGATACAAATCATCCATATTGTGTTGATGGTTTTGTGATATGTTTGACTGTGGATGTGTTATTTTTATACCATTCATGATTTATGGGCAAAGTATTGACATTTCGTATGCTAGTTTTAATAAGAATGCTTATGTTATGTTTAGACCTTTTCATATGAGAAATGCATTCGACTTAATAAGTGATGGGTGGAGCCCGCTATAACTCCTCGATGAATCGGTAGGTCTCATGAGACAAACTAGTGTCTTGGCACGAGGCCTTGACAAAATCTTATTTGTAGTGTTGGCATGAGGCATTGACTATGTGGTTATGATAGTCTGGAATTATGCATTCCATCATTATGAAAGTGGTCATTGATATTGCATGTGATTATTAGATTAGTGGAATATACATGTGAATAGGTAAATGTCATTAATTCATTTTATCTTTGCCATATTATGCAGAAGTTCAAGTTTAATAGGATTTTGTTTTTGTTATACATTGCCTTAAATGTTTATGCTTATTTATGAAAGTTTCCGCTATAATATTATCCTTTCTAATCATTTGAGCTCACCCCTTTCTATGTTTTATTTTTCCTAGGATTCCCAGAAGTGTATTGTGATTGATATGCAGGGTTAAGACAAGGGAGTAATGGCATTCATAAAGTATTATTTATGTTGTTTTGTATGTTATGAAGTTTAATGTAACATTCATGTCTGTAATATATTTTCCAAGACTGCTAAACCGATCATTCCTTCGAGACTTGATTCCTTGTAATCATGCCAATGTATTAAAACAAAGCACCGACTCGGGGTAACTGGGGTTGGGGCGTTACAATTGGTATCAGAGGAAGTTTAGAAATAACCTTGGAAACTAGATTTAGATAAACTCTTATTAGAGCAGATTACCCTAAGATAGACTTTTAGGATTATTATAGAAGAACTTCCTACAATTTTGGTATTGTAGAGATTTTGTGAGTTTTCCGAGCAATACATCCCTATCTGGATACGAGCAGGTAGAGGCGGCTCTGACACAGATGTACCTAGGGGTAAAACCTGAAAACACTACATTGAGCTAGACTCGAATGGGAACTAGTGCACGACAAAGGGCCTTACTGCACTCTTGGTTACGACACTCCCGGGGGATATGCTTAGGATATTTCTCATTTTCTTTACAAACCACTATGAAGGGTTTATGAGTATATACCTCCTCAATGAAAACATTTTTGTGATTATGGATTATATCCATAAACTATTCAATTTATGTTAGGTATTTTACATGTTTGGAATTATGAATTGTGATTCATAAACTGACATAGTGTATGCCATTGTTTAGAAATGGCGCCTAGTAGAAGGAATGAGAACTCCAGTAATACGTATGATCCAAAGAGTAAGAAGCGTCATATCATTCATGGTATTAAGACAACATTTAGAAAGTAAATAGTCTCCCACGTATTATCATCATATGAATAAATAGTATTAAAATATCAATAAAGAACTCTATGAATCCTATGGCTTTGAAGGGAAGCCATAGAAGAAATGGATGGTAGAATGAAATATGGATAAAGGGAATAAGGGAAAGAAGGATTTTCCAATATGTGATAAATGTGGAATGAATCACCTTGGTAAATAATTGAAGGGAATGAGAGTTTTTTATAAGTGTGGAGAAAAAGGACACCAAGTATGTGATTGTAAGGGTAAGAAAAAGTTTTCAAATGTACAATGCTTCATCTTCAAGGAGTTGAGACACTACGCAAACCAATGTCCAAATCATCAGAGTATGCACCAAATGATGCTATTGGATAATAATAAAGTTATGATACTACCACAGATGAAGAGGAATGACTAGTGTTCTTATGTTGTTATTAATGAATTATTTCAATTGAGTGTTGTATCAATAATGTACTGGTTATATGAATTATGGAGATAAATAAGGATTGTACTGCAGTACTATTTAATTGAGGATTTGAGATATTATGGTACTAGGAAAAGTGACCCAACAACAAGTTAATTTTTTTTTGAAAATACATGGTTGAAGGAAAGGTAATCCTTAATATGGTCTTGATACTAAGGTAGTAATTTTGGAATAAGAGATGGTTGATTTGGATGAATTATATTGGATATTCTTGACTACCTTGGCAATGATTAATGGTTTGTTTATTTCATCATTGTTTGAATATTCAACGTTTTTGGATATAAGGAATATATATAATATTATATAAGGAATAAGGGAGAATGAATGTAATCAATAAAGTTTTATGGTTATTCAGGGTGTTACCATATTTTAAAAGAATACATGATGAAGGTGTTCACATGCTATTACGTGGAAAAAAGGATCTTCATTGTGTTTACCTACCTTATAAATTTTGGACTGTGAGTTTGGGTAGAAGTATTTTGGATAAGTCTATCTTGATATTACTTTTTGGATTTCCATAAAAAGGACAACCCATAGGTTGGGCGGTAACCCGTCGCGTCCGGCAAGGCCGCAAGACTTGAACCCACAACCGAAGGGCGACAAGGGTGTATCACCTACCACTAGCCCATGTGATGTCCTGGATTGAATAATGTAGTTTTTTTAAAGGGTCTGATATGTGAATTATAAATTTGTTATTTTTGGAACCCTATATGATTAGGATAAATAGAATACACACACACACACACACACACACACACACACACATATATATATATTTTAAATCTTTTAGAGTGGAAGATGAGTTTGTAGTAGGAATTAGTTGAAGGATGAAACTCTACTTGTCAAGTATATATAAATACACACACACACACACACATATATATATATATATATATTTCCTCTAATTTTATGGATAAATAAATTATTAAAATTTAGGGAAGGGATCTTAAAACCAAAAATGTGTTACCCTAATACCTTACGTTTTGTTGAACTGATGGTATTTTAAATCATTATAAATTGGTGGCTTTGAGACCCATAATTCTACAATTGTTTGTGATTGATGACCTCAATCACTCCCTATAAATATATATGTTTTCCCTCCAATTATGTGTCTCTAATTTCCACCAATGTTCTCCTAATCGAGGTCATAATTTGGTGGTTACCCTTTCATTTCTCTTTTCCTCTTATTAAGACTAAATTTTATTAACCCAATTTTCGATGTGGGTTTTCCCACAGAGATAATTTCTATTTTCAACCTTTTATTTTCAAAGAAAAATTTCAAATTATGAGGATGAAATTTATTAAAGGAGGTGAGAATGTAACACCCCAAGCTTCCATGGTACACTTCACTTTGAATAATACAGTAGTCTGTGTTGTATGCAACTTCGAGTTATAACACACCGCAACCAATCAAACTAGCCGTTATGAATAGTAATACCCACTTTTTGAAATTTTATAAATTTTATCTTTCAAAATGGACTTCATTTTTGGATTCGGAATATCTAAATTAGCTTATGGTAAAATTTTGGTGCTTTTCGGATAACTTTCATATTTTAATGAATAGTGAAAATTACTAAATTTTAATTGAAAACAACTTTTTTAATCAAAATAATTAATAGTGATAAATTATGAATTTGAGTGGTTTTAAAGTATATTTAGAAAATATTTTTACCATTTAATACAATTTTTGTCATTGTATGTAATTTCACATTTAAACCATACATACACAAGTGTCAATCTTTTGATAGTTATTATCTCTTAAAAACACGTTTTTTGTTTTGACAGTGGGAATTAACTTTAAATTAATTTCTACCACTTCTGTGTTTTGAATTTGAAAAAATGGACTCCATATTTTGAATCATGATGTCCAAATTGTGTAAATAGGTAACTTTTATTTTTAGTCATTTTGAATAATTACTTCGGTAAATATTTTATTTACCATGGTTAAAGGGTAAATCCGGCAAATAAGGGTAAAAAATATTATTATAATAATAATAAATTACCCTAAAACGTGTTCTAACCCATTTGGTTGATACATGTCCGACCATGGTCATCTTTGGGTCGATTTTGGGACCCCATGGAACCACTTGTAAGTGATAATGACACTTTATATTAATTAAGTTAAAGTAAATACAAAAATGCCATAAGCCTATATCTTTTAGAAAAAAAAATTTTACATAGGGTTCTATATGTTATATTTTCAACTATAAATATTAATTATAAATATAAAAATATTTCCTATATAATGGTATTTTATTTATAATTTTTAGACATTAAATAATTTAATTTATTTATGACACAATGATGATGCAGTAATTACCTTATTAGTGAAATATTAGAATAATTGATATTATAAATACCCAAATAAATATAATTTGAGGCTTTTAAATAATTACACGAATTTTATTGTTTAATATGACATGTTAGGATTGATGTAATTAACGTTTTTTGAAGTAATATTGCTGTTATGATTTTCACAAAAATCAAATACCAAATAGTGTCAAAATTGACATAAAAGCGTTTTTAAAACTAATATTATATTATTAATTGATATTAAATTCCTAAAAATCTAAGTTTCAGCCAATGGACTTTTATAATGATATTTCTATCATTAATGGACCACTTGGGGGTCTCTTGGAGGTATATAGTAAGTTTATTAACTATATAATATAAAAATACAAAGTGATATGGTAAGTGTCAAACTAATTAACCAAGAGTTGAAACTAAAAGATAGGTTAATATAATGACCCAAACCTGTCTAAAATATATTGGTTGAAAGGATTTCCACCCATCCCCACCTTATACTTTGAATAATCCACTTTTGATCCATTAGAAACTAAATATGAATTTATTATAAAATAATACTTTATGTTTTTTTTAAAGAGAACCTCCTCCCCCTTATAAAAGGACACCACTTCTAACCAATTCTTCACACCTTCTAAGCCATTTGGCTCGGCCAACCCCAGCCCAAATACCATATCAACTATCCTCAATTCAACCTATAGGCCTTATTTTGATCACAAATCCATTCTAAGGAGCCATTTTGATCAAATCAAAAGGAAGAACCCGAAGAAGAGGTAATGTTTTCACCACCCTCTTTAAAGTTCCTTTCTTCTTCAACTTCTTCTTTCCTTGTTATTTACATTATAAAATAATAACTCCAGTATCTTCTATATACTGTTATGTTATTATAAATATGGAACAAACAAATTAATTATTATATCCATCCCTTGAATGAAATGTCACCATACGTGCGTACGTACAGCCTACTGTCTCCACGTTGTGGTGTAATTGTTATTCAATACATTATTATTTGGATGGGTATATCAATGATTTGTATTTGATGTAAATAATAAATATAACATGATAAGGACTCTGTATATATTATATACCATCCAATTATATATTATATTAATATCAAAAGAATGATATTTTCACTCGTGCGTACGTACAGATTACCGTCTCCACGACGCGATGAGATTAATTTCCAAGTTCACCATTCATCGACGATTATAAAAAATATATATTACTAATAAGTATGTAATATATGAAATAATAATGCTACTAGAGATATATATATTTATATATATAAGAATTTATGTACTTACATATATCTTGTTCACTTACTTCTGTTCAATACTATATGAAAACGGAAACACCATTTATGCGTACGTATGGACTACCGTCTCAATAAACGGTGTTTTCCATTTCATATATATGTCTACTATAAATTTTTATATTCTAAATATATATGATAAATAAATCATGTTTTATGTTCTGGAAGTATTTTAATCATGAACTAAGTGATACAATCAAGAGTAACAAGTTAAAACACGTACGATAAAGAAAGCGATTATTACCAGAATTATTAATATAACATGGAAATTATTATTAAATGGGTAGTATAAAGTCATAAACTAATAATGTATGATATCATAAATATTAATATGGTTCTCGTATAATTTAATAACATACTATAGTCTTCATACAAGAGGCTAAAGGTACCCTCGACTAAATGAAAGTTCAAGGTAAGGGGTTTTCATCTCACTCCTGATTCCCATGAGATTCATGCCATATTGCCACTATTACCTTTTGTGTGGTGTTTTTACTTCCCATAATTGTATTCTTTGTGTAATACACTTTAATTAATGTGTATTTACGTATTTATTGTATGATACCTCTTTCATGGGTTGTATGTTTCGTGAGTTACCAAATTGGTAAGCGTTAATTTCAAAATCTCTTAATTATCCGAGGTTGTTTTTATTTAAGTATGTACTGGGACATATTTATTATCCATGTCTATGTTTTATGAAAGATTTTTCAAATGTATTTTTAAGGTATTTTTTTACTAAAACATGTTTTCAAATGTTTTTAATATTTATTCTTCTAAATCTTTCTCATTAATGTCCTTGTTTTTAAAATGGGTTTTAAGGATTTATTTATATGGACATGAATGTTTTTAAAATGTTAATTTATTTCAAAAGTTTAAAAGTGGTATGGGACACTTTGATTAAAAAATTTCTTTAAATGACTTCTTTTCTAAATTGTGTGACTTTTAAATGTTTTCATGAAAAAGGGGTATTCCTCTCGAAGAGTTTTACAAATAATTTTCATCCATGTCAAAATTATTTAATGGATTTTAAACTTGTTTTTAAGTTGATTAATCATGATACAAATCTTCCATATTGTGTTGAAGGTTTTGTGATATGTTTGACTGTGGATGTGTTATTTTTATACCATTCATGATTTATGGGCAAAGTATTGACATTTCTTATGATAGTTTTAATACAAATTTTTATGTTATTTTTAGACATTTTCATATGAGGAATGCATTGGAGTTAATAAGTGATGGGTGGAGCCCTCTATAGCTCCTCGATTCATCGGTAGGTCTCATGAGACAAACTAGTGTCTTGGAACGATGCATTGAAGAAATATTATTTTTAGTCTTGGCACGAGGCTTTGACTATGTGGTTATGATAGTCTGACATTATACATTCCATCAGTATGAAAGTGGTTATTGATATTGAATGTGATTATTCGATTAGTGGAATATCCATGTGAATAAGTAAATGGAATTAATTCATTTTATCTTTGGCATATTATTATGAAGTTCAAGTTTAAAAGGATTTTGTATTTTATATACATTTCCTTAAATGTTTATTCTTATTTATGAAAGTTTCCACTATATTATTATCCTTACTGAGCATCTGAGCTCACCCCTTTCTATGTTTTACTTTTCCCAGGATTCCTAGAAGTGTATTGTGATTGATATGCAGGGTTAAGACAAGGGAATAATGGTGTTAATAAAGGATTATTTATGTTGTTTTGTATGTTATGAAGTTTTATGTAACATTCATGTATGTAATCTATTTTCCAAGACTGCTAAACTGATCAGTCCTTCAGGACTTGATTCCTTGTAATCATGCCAATGTATTAAAACAAAGAACCGACTCTGGGTAACTGGGGTCGGGGAATTACAATAGTTATTGATTATAGTGAATCACACCATGACCTTAGGAGGTCATACCATGATGGAGCTTTGGAGAAACTACAGTAGGTCACACAATGAATAGGGAGGTCACACCACAATATATTTATGGGCGACAAAATGTAAAAGTATAATATCTTAAGATTCAGTGGGTATATGTGATACATGATATGTTTGAATTTGTAAAAATATATAGGAATAGGTAATTCCATGATAGGGGAGGTTATATTATATCTCAACCTAGGTAGTGGGGTTGATTTTTAGGGAAGGTGCATTACTCCACGATCAAGGGAAGCCAGGTTATGTCTCAACTGAGGAAGTGGGGTTGATTTTTGGGGGAGTTGTGTTTTTTATGACCAAGGGAGGTTATGAAATGACTTAAACCTAGTAAAATGGTTGTTTTTATAGGATTTCTTTCAGTCATGATAAGGGTATGTAACACTATGACATGTTTTTCTTAGTTTATTAAAAATGTGAAATTACCTTTTTTCCTTAACCTATTTTAATTCCTTTACCTTATATTTCCCCCATTCTCAAACTTTTTAGGATTCTTACATGTTGATACCATCCACTACTACTTTTCCACTTGATTTCAAGTGTATTTTTCACTTTTAATCTCTTTTAGATCATCTAGTAATTTTTTGTTTTTCATATTTCATTAGTTCTTTCCTCCCCTATTCAGTGGTTCTACTTCTCCCCTATGTACATGATAGAATAGGGCTTGGGTTACCCAAATTAAAAGTAAAGGGTTTATTTATTTTTGGATTAATATTTTCTAAAATAGGTTTCTCCTATTTTTCTATATGTATTTTCTTTATTCGCTTGCAGATTCATTTGAAAAGGTAGGTGGTTTCATGTGGTACCATTATTTAGTGAAAAAATATTTCTTATATTATTTTAAAATGTGTTTCAAATGTTTTATAGAATGTTATAATATTCTTGGGGAATGATTACTTATATTATGTTTATTTAAATTATTCTCCATGATTTGGTAAATTAGAGTGTTTTGAAAAGGATGTCTGATATGAAAAAATAAGGGATAAGTGTTTTGTATTTGATGAAATTCCCCTTTGAATGGAAATTAGTTTGAGGGATAAAATCATTATTATTTTTGAAAAGGGTTAACACAAGGTAACTTGGGTTATTAAGTAGGAATACTAGAAAAATTACCTCCTGACATGATACTCCATAAATGGCCTAGGATTATGCCACACTAACTAAATGATTTTGTGATATCGAAGTGATTTTCCACAAGGACTTGATGTAGCTCTCCATAGTGGCTCATGAAGATGACTAGATATAGTTGATTTGACCGCTGAGATAGTACGAGGAACCTAGTGTTACCATGACCTTAAATACCTTATGGATTTCCCCATGGTGGTTATTTCAGATTTCATATTCATATAACCATTTTCATTCTTGGTTAAAATTATTTAAAGTGATTTTACATGCATTTTGTTGTCATATAAATTATTTTCAAACTAATATTCATATATTTATATAACAAAGTTTAGTCATGGAAAAGTTAGAAGGATCCTACTAGGATAGATGTTCTCACACAATAAATAACCCCAATGGGTGTATATTAACCTTTTTTTGATAGATACACGTAAATAAAAGGTGGCACTTAGAGTTAGAAGTTATACTTTTATGTGTAGCTTGGGATTTTAGGGGTGAAGTTGTGGGAGTGATCCCTTATGTTACACAAATATGGCTCGTGGAATTTGTTTAGTTTTGGTTTTTATTGTATATCTTTATATCACCACCCCAACTTCCATCCCATTTGTTTTGTATATGTATTCATGATTACTCTTTTTGTTGTGTTATAGAATATTATATTGTATTTTGATCACTATGGTTTTCTTTTTGATTCCATTTATATTATGTTTATTTGATGGGTTGTTACCATTATTTCATTATTTAGACATATGCCTCATGAAATTTTATCAAGGTCACGTCGGATCCTTGTTTAAGACTTGGTTTTTAGATTTATTGAGAAAACCATTCCAATGGAATGTTTCTTAACGTCTTGAAAGTTGTTTCTAGTCCATGAGGACTAGGAATTGATTTTTTTCCTTACCAAATACTTTCTTGGGTACCCATGGTTAGTGGTAGACCAGGTAGGTTCATGATATTAAAAGTTTTTTCAATTAATTTTATAAAATTGAGTATGTTTTTATAAAATTCATTTGTATTTTACCCCCTGTATGGGTATCATGGTTCCATTGCAGATGACTTTACATTATTTTTTTGGTTTATATTGGATGATTTATTGGATGGGAAGAGTAGAATAAACAATATAATGGATACTAGTGGAGGATGTTTCATTCCACCAAGGCTGGTGGGAAAATTGTTAGCCAATGTTTTATATATTTTGGATTGCGGTTGTATTGTTTCATTGTATGGGTTCTCTACTTTTTATTATTTTTTTATGAATCATATTATGGGAATCTGTGGTTCATTTTATTATATGTATGTAGTTGGTGTTGGTGTTTAGTTATTAAACCATCCACCATGGTTTCTATAGGTGTTTTTATTCATCTATCGATCCTTTAGAGACCAAGGGATGGTGCCATGTTTTGAGTAGCATTCTGATTTAACTAGATATTGGGCTTGAGTATTCAAGTTGGGTTTGGATGTTACAAATGGTATAACTTTGGTTTGGATATGGTACAGTTGTTATAGAGATGTGATTTTTTTGAAACAGATATGGTAAACTATAAAAATGCATGGTCGCTATCATTATAGTAAAATATGAGTTCCTTGGCAGTCTATAAATATTAGGTGTTGGTTGAATCAAAAGTATTAAATTTAGTTTAGGTTTCCTAAGTGGTGTGTCTTGGCTATAGTTGAATGAGATGATATTTGTGTCCCATTCATCATCTAGACCATGATTGGAATTTCATGGCATTTGGTTTGTTTCTTGTGATTAATGTTGTTTTTTCTATAAAATAATTTTAAATCATTGTAAAGAGAATATTTATTCTCTTAGTAGTGGGTTTTTTAAAAAATAAAGTCTTTTATATATGAAAGTGGTTATTTCTATTCTTTGATAACATGATGGTAAAATAATAAATATTGCAATTATATGGCTATAAATCTATATATACAGTTGGGGAAATTGTTAAAGGATATTGATACAAGGATTTTCAAAAAACTTTATAAGAGTCTATTTTTTACTATAGGTTATCTTAATAACTGGTATTGAGTTTTTGTTATTGTTGTTAAGATTCAATAAAGTGAGATATACACTGAACAATTTAAATTCTGAAAAATTAATTTATATTTTTTTAAATAGTTCGTTTTAATGGATACCAAATTATGTCAATATCAACAGTTAACTTTATAGAATGTAAATTATCGATTTAATTGATTTTATTATTCAAATGGTTGAGTTTGAACATATTATAATATAAAGGATTATTTGTACTTTAAAATTATAAATGAATTTTTAAGAAATTTTTATTTTAAGGAAAAATATTTTCAGGTTTTGTTAATAACTGAAAGTGAAAATAGAAATTTCACAGTGAGACTTTTTGTCTTAAACCTTGTTTGGTAAATGAAATTATTTTGGGGGTATTAAAGGTATTTTAAACTTGGTTGTCCTTATGGGGTTTTGTAATTGGTATTTATATAATATTTAGTGGTTTAATATGGTTTTACAAATGTGGAAAAAGTTATATTTCATGAAAGGTTTTTGGTCATGGTGGTTTAATTAAGGGGAATAATGTTCTGTATTTTGAAGCCATGAGAAGGGTTGTAAGGTTTTTTAAAATTTGGAAAAGTTATAAAAATAATAATTATTTCTTATTTTCTTATTTTAATTAGTTACCAAATTTTTTATTATAGTATGCTTTTTTAAAGGAAATGTTTCGACCTGTTGGCGTTTGGAAAATATTGGGATTTTGAAAAGTTGCAGCTTTGTTATGATGGTTTTGAAAAATATGGTGGGAGCCCAAGTTTTAATGGTATATTTTTTGACACAAAAAAAATATTCAGGGTAAAAACTATATAGTGTGTTTCTTTTTTATTAAAGTGGGTTTTGAAAATAGATTTTGTTTGAATAGGTCAAGATGATATGTTTATTAAAAAGCATGGAATGGATTTATTTAATTCTTAAAAGATGTTTACAACAGTATGGATTATAAAAAATGGATTTAAAATGTCTTTAATGGATGTTATGTCTTGGTGAATGAAACCTTTGGGAAATACTTGGAGTTTTTAAAAGGAATTGGAAACTATTTTGGGAAAAGTGTTGTTTAAAAATTATGGTTTTTGGTAAAAAATGGGTTTTTTCTGAATTTGGTATAAATGAATAATTTTTATGGATTCTTAAAATCCTTTAATGATATTGGGAAATAATTACTATTGTGTAATGTTTTTTATTAGTGTTTGAGTTATCCCAAGATGAAGTGGGTTTTCTCCTTAGTTGAATGTTGATAATCGGTGGGTGATCCTAAGGTTGACCGGGTTAGATCATATAATATCTTGTGTGTGGGTACTCTATAGAAGATGGAGTGTTGTTGGTATGTACTCATGGGTGGTTTTCATAGTTTGGTTGTGGGTAGTGGTGGAAAAGTTGTTATCTTATGGGTATATTTTTTTATTGGTTGTATGCTGGTCCCATCAGGTAGGGATATGCACATTGAGTTATTCCACATAAATGGATAGTGGATTAAACTATGCACATGGATTAACATGTTTTATAATAGATTTTTATAGTTTATAATGGATGTGATATATGGATTGATTCTTTGGTATTATCTAGTTATTTTGTTAAAGTAATAGTGTATTGGATTTAAGTGTTTTTTATGGTTCTCCCCGGTTGGAAATAGATTGCAATATGAATAAATATTTGGATTTGGTGTGTCATGTTGATATGATGGTATAGTTGGGAAGATTTCTATTGGTATGAAATGGGATAGGAAACCACTTTCGTTATTATTGGTATATGGATACATACTAGACAATGTAAGATAATTATGGAAGTGAAACTATTTGGCTTGGTAAGAGGTTGTTGGAATTGGGATAGTGATTGTGGTGAGTGAGTATTGATTTTTCAGGGATGGTTAATTTTTCGTTATGCCTATGTAAGTGGGTTGGGATTTAAGATTGATGAGACCGATGCATGGGGATTTGGATATTCACTTTGGAAAGATATGTGTATAAATTCTCTCTTGGTATTTGTGGGTAGTAAATCAAGTGAATTAAGAATCAATATGCCAAAATTTATTAATATTTTAAATATGCATAAGAATGTACAAATATTCTTTATTGAAAGTTAAAATTTATTTAAAAATATGTTAAAATCTATTGGAATATGTCTAATCATTACTTTAATGTCGTCTTTATTTTCTTAAATCATGGAATTCTCTTTTGAGATTTATTGTTTCATGTAAGAGAGTAATTTCTTTTAAAATGCATGATACTTGTTTAAAAAAGAAATAATTTTTCAATTATGCTTGTCATTCTAAAAGTAAATTTTAGATATAATTATTAGTCTAATATTTTTATCAGTTTATGTTAAACTTTGGATTAGACCTATATTAGATGGTTTCATGTCTTAATGGAATGATTTATATGAAATTCATTTTTTTGATATTCTAATTATGAAATTTAATAGCGATTCTAAATTTAACTAAATAATATGATTTCTCATTAGGGAAGAGATATTTTTGAAATAAATAATTATTTTTACAACTACTGTTTTATTATTCAAAAATGGGAGAATTATTTCACTTGTTTGATACTATTTGATAATTTCAAATAAGGGTTGATTTATTTTGAAATTATAGTTAGTACTGTACTTAACAAAAAGGGGAAGTGTAAAGACCCGTAAATTTCAAGGAAATTTTTTTCTTAATTTCTTTGGGATTTTACGAGTACGCAATTTCTGACGGCACCTAATTCCGAGACCCGGAGTGCCCAGAATCAATTTCCGAAGTTTAGCTCAGGTGCGTTCAGTGAACTAATGAGCGGGTTTTCCTAACTTTTGAACCGGTGCTCGAAATCGAAATCTGAGGGCACCGATGAAACCGCAATGCTGGTAATTGCTTAAGAAGACCCTTCCTGGAGTTGTATTTGATTGGTAGGTGTTGTTAAATAATTGGGTTAACTAAAGAGTGAAATAAAAATTTGCGCAACAATTTTTATTTCTATTCTAATAGTTAACCTATGCATGGGAGTTGAGTGGGTCCCACTAAAGTCCTATCAAATGGTATGATATTAGTGAGGTGGGTCCCACATGAGCCCCACCCCTTCAAATCCCTTAAACCCCCCTCATGAATTTATTTGTAACTGACCCACTCCCCCATTTAATTGAATGCCAACACACTCTATTCAATTAATTGAAACTCATTAATTAATTGTATTAGACTTTTTGAATTTTAAAAAAAATGTTGCCATGTCTGTGAATAAAATAAGACAAAGTCTTATTTTATTTTGGTTGATCCGTTGTGTGGAACAGAGGAGAGAACTCTTGAGGTATTGAAGATCTTCTTCTTCCCCATTGAAGAACGCGAAGAACGCTGGAGCACCAAGGAGTGATCGACGTGTCGTTCTTCTCATCTCCGCAGCCTGTGTACGACGCCATTCACCTTGGACGTACACCGACGTCGTCAACCCCAACACCATTTTGACATCGTTGTTGAGGTAGGGAATTGTTTTACATTTAAGATTAATTTACATTCCTCGCTGTTGTTTATTAAGCCGCCTATTATCGAATTAACGGGAGGAGTCCGGACAGCACAAACACAGCCGACCCTCCTCCCCATTGTTGTTGAATATTCACTATGGATTGGAACAGAGGTAACGTGGTGTCGTCGCACCATGCAGGAACGAGGGAACCGCGGCCGGAGTGGGCCGCATCGAAGAAGCATGACGCCGTCGGGCCGTGCCGAAGCCGAAGAACCCTCAGCCAAGGTTGGGCCGCGGTGGAGGGGCGCGGCGCCGTCGCGCCACGCCAGATGGAAAAGGGTCGCGAACTAAGCTGCAACTGTGCAGGGGAGGGCGGCCGGAAACGCCCGCCGCCGGCGCTTCGGAAGGGCGGGACCACGGGGTCTTCCGGCAGCGGCACCGGTCGGCCCATCGGGCCGACCGTTCGGAGGAGGTCGGGGGTCGTAACCCCCGACGGTAGGTAGGCGGCCCCCCTCCACAAGGGGGGCTGCCATGTCGAGACCAGGGGGAAGTGCCCCCCTTTCGCGTGCGCTCCGCATCCGGGCGCCGCACCACGTTGACCGGCCGCGCTTGGCCGGACCGGCCACACCAGGCCGGGCCGCCCGCGCCGGGCCGGCCCCCCTCGCCGTGCCGGGACGCACCGGATGGGACGGGTTGCGCCAGCCGGGTCGGGCTGTTTCCTAATGGGCTGGACTCGGACCCGTTTCAGGCTGACCCAGGGGGTTTTGGGCCGGGTCGGTCCGGGCCCAAACCCCCTAAAAACGGGTAGATTCATTCAAACGCCCGTAACATGGGCCACAAGCCTCCGATTGACGCACCGTCAGTTGCAATGTGATCCTTGGATCAAGATGATCGTTTTATTATATTACACTCAAGGTTTCAAAGAACTTTGGGTATGACAGGGTTGGTTCGAACACGAAACCAACCGGGCCTTCGGAGCGGAAACACTTATAACTTGAGCTCCGGACGTCCGATTGACGTTCCATAGACTTTATTAGTTTCCTCTTAGTGAGAATAAACTTTTGGATTACTCCTATCGAGGTTTGGACGCAGTTGGAGTGAAGTCGTGTTGGTTTTGACATAAAAACCAACGGGCCCCTGGGAAGAAAAAGCCAATAACTCTCAGGCCCGGCGTCCGATTGACGCGCTGTCAGTCACGTTGATTTCCTATTGACGAGACAGAACTTTGTGATACATAAAATCCGGAATTCATGTCAGTTGATGTATCGAACCCCCTTGGTTTGTGGTGCGGACCCTCCCGGAATCGAGCATGCTGTGTGCAGAAACCCTAGAGCTGGCTGCGACTGCGACGACGATGACGACTGTACTGGGATCCTCTGTGGGTTTGGAAGCGACGACTACCGTACTGAAATCCTCCATGGGATCGATGTCGATGACCACTATTCTTGTATCCTATGTGGGTCCGGCATTACGTGACCACTGTTCTTGTATCCTACGTGGGTCCGACATTATTTGACTATGTACTTGTATCCTACGTGGGTCCGGTAGAGTAGCTGGTCTTATATCCTTTGTGGGTCCGAAAACTTAGCTGGACTTGTATCCTTTGTGGGTCCGATAGCTTAGATGAATCAGTGGCTACATCTGATCATCCCTATCATCTTATGAATAAGTATACATGTGTGAGCTGAGTCTTGACTTTTAATCAATATCTACGATATGATTGACTTGCTTTCTTGTGTGGATTGGGTTGTGTTATCCTGTGTGGATTGGATTGTGCTATCCTGTGTGTACTAGATCGAACTTGGGCTCGGATGATGGAGTCGAACTGGAATTGATGACTTAGGTATATGTATGGGCATATACCTAAGTAGAGTTGGTTGATACTTCGTGGTTGTAACTTTTATTTGTGGTTTATCCTTCATGGATTCTGGGAGACCTTTGGGGGTATCAGGGTCCCTACTGAGTAGCGTATACTCACCCCTTCACGGGCTATGCCCGCACTACAATGTATTGGATGCAGATGACAGATAGCGTAGACCGAAGTAGGATCTCGTGGAGCTGGACGATACCTAGAGGTGGATCACCGGACTGGACGTACACGAAGCGGATGGCTGGAGCTGAGGAGCAGAGGAGACCATCTGTACCCACCCTTCAGGTGGGAATTCCAGAGGATAGCTTGGTGTTGCTGCTTTACTTTTCTACCGTTGTACTCTCTTTTCAGTTGTACTTTACTTTCAGTTGGGTTTGTATTCTAGCCCATTTACATTCCATCACTTACTTTTGTACGCAGTTTACTTAGTGTTTACTCATCTTGCGTACTCTATGGTGTTTGTTTACTTTATAAAGGTAATGCCTTCCCCTATTGTCGGGATTTACGCCTTTGGTGCTAGTCACCAGCCCCTGGCCTATGAAAGGCGGGCTTGGGGTAGTCACAGCACGGGACCCGAGGACGGGTCATGACAGGAAGGTTGTTCAGTTTCTCCTTGTCACTTTAATTATTTATGTTTTTCTAAATCTAGGTACCTCATATTTATTAGTTTTATAATTGATTAATTATAAATTTTAAGAATATTATTGAATTATTTAATTTTCATTTTTGTTTATTATGGTTTACATAATTTATTTATGTTTGGATAATTAAAAATTATTTCCTTTTAAAATTTTCCATTTTATTCCATCAAACATGAGTTTAGAATCCTTTATCAAAGCTTACACTACTTTTATAAGAAAATAATATTGTTAAATTTTGTTTAATTTTTTCATTATCTGTTAGTTGGTTAATTTATATTCAATCATTTCTCATTTATTTATTCATTATTCATTATTTTATATAAATTATATATAATGTATGTTTTTCAAAAATTATAGACTTAAAAATGTATAAATTTTCAAATTTTAGTGAGTATAAATTCATATGAGAATTTCACATGGTCATATGTGATATGTTTTTAAATTTATAGAAATAATTTTTAAAGTATGAAACACTATGATTTGAATAGTCATGCATGTGAGTTTCAAAATTCATATATGTGGTTTATAATATCATAAAAAATATAAATTTTTATACATTCTAAAAGTCTTATTATATTTAAAGTCATATGGGAATATCAAATCCTTATGTGATATAAAGATTCCCATGTTGTTGTCTGAACTTTATAACATATTTTCTAAAGATTTTGGTTGATTTTCTAAACCATATGAGACATTTTATGAACCTTATTGTTGTTTATACAATCCTTATGGATGAATTTTCTATACCTTATGAGAGATTTTATGGAATGTATGGCGAATAAACTTATAAGCATATTGAACCTTGTGGTTATTAACCTTATGAGGACAAAAGAAATTTCTATTTGAACGTTATTTGTTTTTAAATTAGTTATTTTGTTATTTATGAATACTTATTTGAATATATGTTAAAATTCAAATTTAGTAGGATGTTTCAAGGTGATTAAATTAATATGATTTAGGGGAATATCTATATTAGTAATGTAATATTTAATAGAGTATTTATTGTCTTAGTTAATCACTTATTCATTCATTTTTATATTTTCTATTTATATATATTTTAGAGTACCAAGGAAAAAGTAAAGTATAATCCACATGAATATGGGTCATTGGAATATAATATTGAGGATCATGGACTTTGATGAAGAAAAATAGTCATTTATTATTATTGTACTTAAATTATGAAAAAAACATATTCAAGATATATAGTGAAACGTGATGTGAATCTTTTTTTTCAGTATGTGGTACATTTTCAACAGGGATTCTTGGATATTATTCATTCAAATTTGGGAAGTGGCATAATTAGATTTCCTGAAGACCATTTATGAATGTCCCTGATGGGTTAGAAAGAACATTCCCACACTAACAATTCTGTTTACAACTTCCAGTTAGTTTCATTGTATTTTATTTTTTTCTTGGTAAAATTTTTCACCAAATTGTACACTATTTGGGATATACCACCCTTAAAGGGTACTAAACAATTCTTCCCACCTGATAAAAATGTGGCGATAAATTTTTTCCTGATCTTGTCAAAAATAAATTTGTAGGGGATGTTAATTGAAAAAATAATGGGTTTTGTATGCTCCTGTAAAAGGATATTTTTTGTTTGGGGTTTCTACATTAGAAAAAGTAATAGGTTAGTTATGATCCTATTAAAATACTAGATTAAGGATAATATCGTTGTAAAAGTATTGGTTTGGATGGAAACAAAAAAATGACTTTTTCGATAGTGGATATCCATACTCCTAGGTTGGAGGGTGAAGAGTAGATGTTGGATGGTTTGGATATGAACTAATAAAAAATCAATATGTTCATCTTAAATTTATTTAATCTTTATGTCATCTCACCTACACTATTTTTTTTAAAATGATTATTTTATAATTATATTAATCTAGTAAATTCCAAAAATACTTCTTATGAAACTCTTTTTATTAAGGATAAAATTCTCCCCCACCTCCTGTTTTGTCATCACCGGGGTGGGAATTAAAAATTTAAATAAGAAAGAGGATCTCTGTTAGGATAATTTTTATTAATTGATTTATATGATTATATATACTTTTCATTAACTTGTATCATAGTGCTTAATACGACTAAGATAAAGATCTATATTTAGTCATGATAATTCATGAAGCTATACTTTTGAATCCATTGAGACAAGCTTATTTTAGTGATTGTGATTATGGATATTGGGGGGATAGAATGGAGATATTTTTACGAAATATAGGTATTGAGGATTAGAACATAATAGATAGACCTTAAAAGTTACCAAAAGTTGATATTGAAACTTTGATTGTTGATCATGTTAATAAATATGTTTTTGAATTATAAATTTATGATATTTATTTATTATTATTTTTAATGAAATGTTTTCAGTCATATTTAAAATTTTAAAATGACTCACAACATTTAGAGAAAATTAAATCCACTCATTAAGGAACTGGAAAATTTTAGAGAACCAAGTTAGGTGTTTTTTTGGATACATTTCAAGTATACAAGATATTTGGCCATGAAATTGTGAGTGAGACACATGACATGTTTACAAATATTATGAACAAAATGCATGCTCCTGATGAAACCATGAAGAAATAAATGTTGATAAAAAACAGTACTTTTGTGATTTACCAATGAATTGGAATCCTAAGAAGTTGAAAATTAAAAAAGAAAGTATTTTACTGAATATACCAAGGTTGAGTTGATGGGTTCAATACTTCAATATGAGATTTAATTGAATAATATTGACAATGATTCTCCTGATAAGAAGAAGGCAATTTATTTTAAATCTAAAAATTTGTTATAAAATTCTTGTAGTGAATGTTCATGTTATTCTTCTTCCGAGAAAGATGGTGATTTTACTCAATTAAGAATGTGATTAATAGAATATAAGAAAATTAAAAATTACAAGAATAAATATAATAACAAGAATATTTTTAAAGGAAATGTAATTTAAATTCTATGATGTGTTTTAAATAGAAGAATAAGTTTCACACTAAATATGAATATCCAAAGTTAAAAAATGAAAGTAATAGAAGAAGTAAAATATAAAATTAATGTTTTAGTTGTTGGTTGGAGTTTTATAGAAGATTAAAACTCAAGTAAAGAATCTATAAGTGAGAAGAAAACATGAAATTTTTATTTTATTTTTAATATAGCGATATTTCCTTCTATCCTTCCTAATAATATTTTATAGGTGATTTGTGATAATCCGATATGAAATCAGAAATTACTTTTTTAATGTATATTATATATATATATTAAAAGTGAATATAATTTAGTTTCTAAGTCCCCTTCAAATTCTATAAATCACAAAATTACTATTTAAGATTTAAATGAATTATGTGACAAGAAACATGGGGAAATTGAAATTTTTTTATCAATTTAAAAAAAATTGATTTGGGATCACAAGAAAGTTACTAAATAAAAAAGGAATATATCTTTAGAGGTCAAAATGTTAAAGATTGTTTTATATATAAAATCCAAGACTAAATAGGAAAATGAAAAACTAAAGGATATTCTTTCTAAAAACAATGAGTAGTAATAAAAAAGGTTAATTTTTTTCCTTTTCTAAGCATAAAGAGTAAAGAAAAAGGATGAAAAATTATACTTATGCCATAAAAGAAAAAATTTGTGATGATCATGAATTTTTTCAAAAGAAAAATGTGATGTTTAAATATAATATTAATTTTTTTCAAGGAAATTAAATATAAATTTTATTTTGGAATTCAGACATTGGATGAGTTTATGAAGATAATAAAATTGTCAATCATGAAGACAAAAAGAAATTCCCCTAATTATGATAGAATATTACCTCAGATTTGAAAAAAAAATATCTATAAAATGTATATTTTAAATTATAAATTTTATTACATGTTTTAGATGTAGTTTAGTGGGCCTTATTTTAGTGAATTATCTTTAATTTTTATTCAATCACTTAGTCATGAAAAATTCTTTATTTCTTAATTCTCTTTTAGAGTTAGAAAAAATAACCCATGTGTATAATGGTTTCCTAATGGTACTTTTCAAAACCTGGTTGATCACAATCTAGAATACATGTCCTAGTAAGTATATTTTCATATAACCGACATGAATATCCTTAAATTTTTATCATTATGTAAATTTTCATGAACTAAAATCTTCTAATTTTCATCATGGCCAGTGATAATTCAAAATCTATTTTAAATATGGTTTACCATAATATTCACTTACTATTGATTACTTTTTCATTGAACCTATTTTATAAAATATTTGAATATTATTTAAAAAAATTTATGCATCCTTGAATCTTTTAAAGTTTTTATAGGGGGGTTATCACTATTTTGTATTGTAGTTGTTTGAAATTTTTATATAAACTACATTGGCATCAAAAATTCTTTTCTTGAAAGAGGAGAATTATTTAAGGTGGATATGCATAGTTTTATTTTAAAAATTTAATATTTTCAGTTGTTGTATATTTTAAGTATAGATAAAACTTTTGGGGGTGTTATTGTCTTTAAATCTATTTTTATTTCAAATCCATGTATTCAGGCTTAAATATGCTTTAATATATGATAATATTTATTAAAAAAATCATTAAAATATAGTGGAATCTATTTGACAATGAATTATATGTTTCCCTTATTATCTTAAATCACTAAATTCATTTTTTGGCTTTATTATTTGATATATTGGATGTACTTATTTAAAATGGGTTGATACTTGTTTTTAAAGGGATAGTTTTTCCAATTATGTTTGGCATGTTATAGAAAATTTGAAAATTTTAATTTTTCTCTAAGATGGATCTTAGTTTATGTTTATCTTATGGGGAGATTTATTTTAGTTTGTTTCATGGATTAATGGAAATATATATATGATATTAATTTTTTGATATCCCAATTATTAAATTTTAGGATAGAATCTTAATTATTTTAAAAAATATGTCTACCCATTGGGGGATATATATCTTTGAAAAAATTATCATTTTTAGAAATATTATTTTTTCTTCAAAAAAGTGAGAATTTTTTGACTTGTTTAGTACTTTTTGATAATTTTAAAAAGGAATTTTTTTTGAAATTATAGTTTCTTTTGTAATTTTTAAAATTGGGGTGATTATTGAGTGTCTCCTTTCTAATT
This sequence comes from Viscum album, assembly GCA_963277665.1. Taxonomy (NCBI): domain Eukaryota; kingdom Viridiplantae; phylum Streptophyta; class Magnoliopsida; order Santalales; family Viscaceae; genus Viscum; species Viscum album. The sequence continues at coordinate 1,124,662,118 of OY728120.1, forward strand.
CATTTAATTATGTCTTGATAATTATAATTACATTATATTTATTAATTTTATAATTTAATAATTAGAATTTCTCATATACTTATTTACTTATTGATTAATCATCATTTTCTTGTGGTTTGATTCATTTATTTGTTTTTTGATAATTAAAAATTCTTTTATAAATTTTCAATTTTATACCGTCTAACATGAGTTTAGAATCCCTAGTTGGAGCCTGTACTACTTATAGAAGAATATAATGATGTAAAATTTGTTATGTTTTTTCATTATATATTCATTGATTAATAGTAATTTTATTTTTTCTAATTTATTTAATATTTATTCTTTATTTTCTATTAATTCAGTAAAAAAATGTTCTTTCAATGAAATCCTGGAATTAATGTCTTATAAAATGTGAAAATTTTCTACGTATAAATTTATAAATTGATTTTACAATGTCGTACGTATAGTTTTTTTAAATTCATATGAAACATTTTTAATGACCGATACACAGTGGTTTACAAAGTCATTTGCAAAAACTTGAAAAGTCATAATCATAAGATCTAAAGTCATTTTAAAAATAAATTCCTATGTATTCTAAAAGTTTTATGATAATCAAAGTCATATGATAATTTTTAAGTATTGTATATTATAAAGACCTGAGTGTTGTTGTAAAAACATTAGGAAGAATTTTTTGATCCTTGTGGTTGATTATCTAAACTCTATGAAACATTGTCTGAAACAAAAGGTTGTTTTATTAAACCTTATAAAGACTTGTATGCACCTTATTAAATATTATCTGAACTATACAAGGAATAAACTTATGAGAATATTGAACCTTACTGTCATAAACCTTATGAAACAAACCATATGGGGACAAAACCTTACATGATTTCTATACTATTCATTTTTAAAATCATTATTTGTAATTTATGACTAGATGATTGAATATTTGTTTTAATTTTAATTTAGTTAGATACTTTATGGTGGTAAATTATGAATGATTTATGGGAAATACTTACCTGATTAAAGGAATATTTAGGGTAATATTTATTATTATATATAATTTTGGATTCATTTATTATTCTTGCGTATCACTGTACTAATTTTTTTTATTATAGTTCCAAACGAATAATTATGGTAGTTTATTTAAATATTTGTTTTTGGAATTTACGACTGAGAATCAAGGAATTTGATGAAGATAAATAGTCACTTCTTTTAGCTCTATTTAGTGGTTGAAGCAAACACATGAATGATATATAGTGGACCATTATGTGATTCTAATTTTTAATGTGCTATATATTTTCAACATGCTTTTCTAGAATTTGGTTATATGTCGATTTTTTTAAAACATAATCTACATCACCTAAAATTACCCTTTTGAATATGCTCGAAGGACCGTGAAGAACATCCCTACACCAAAAATTATATTTGCAACTGCCATTCTGTTTCATTTTATTTTATTTTTGTCTGGATATTTGTCCACACTATATCATACAAAATTTATGTATTACCACCATTATAAGGTACATACATGTTCTAACCATCTGAAAAAAAGGATGTAATATATTTTGTGCTTGATCCTATAAAAAATCATTGTGTTGAGAATGCTCCTTGTACAAATCATGGGTTCATTCAGCTCTAACAAAAGGTTGTGTTAGGTTTGGGGATGCTCTATTAGTAAAAGGTCTTAGGTTAGTTCTAATCCTATAAAAATATTAGTATAGGGATACTCCCTTTTTAAAATTCTAGGTTTGAATTGAACCTCTAAAAGGCCTTATTTCTATAGTGGATTTCCATACTCCTTGGTTGGAGTGTGAAGAGTAGATGTAGGGTCATTTGGATCCAAAAAATTATAAAATAATTGTGTTTATATATATTTTATTTATAATTTATTTATTCTCACCTAATATGCTTTTATTTTGAAAGGATGATTCGTTAAATAACTCCATTTAATTTCATAATTAATTCTTCAATAACTATATTTTTATGGATAAAAATCCCCCCCACTTATCTTGTCATCACCTTGGTTGGACCTAACACAATGCAGCTGAATACATGCCCAAATAATATCCCTCAAGAAACTAAATGGATGGAAATATAAAAATTAAGAATCATATCACTAAACACTAGAAACCAAATATATAAACCAATTCCAAGAAAAAATTTAAATAAAAAAATCCATTTCAAGTCAATATTATTAAAATCCATAACTTTCCCTTAATGAAGAACACAACATGAAATCCACCAGTTTCATTTGCATCAAAACCACTCACACCAAAACTCCTCTTTGTATAAAATAAACTTTAAAACATAACCAAATTATAACAAATCCATAAAATAATATACTGAAACTGAAATATCCCTTCTCAAATGACTATATATGTAATATTTTGAGTGAGAAGCCACCTACCTCACATCCAATGATATCCAAAATTCATGTCACGGAAATAAATATCTGATCTCTCCTTAGGATAATTAAATTCCTTGAAAATAATTCATAAATTAATCCCAACATTAACAACCAATATAACCCAAATACCAACCTATTTAGGGTTTACACTTATATAAATCAATAACAATAGGCGAGGGGTGGGTGACCCAACAATGGTGGCGTCCTAACCTTGAGGTTCCAGGTTTGAGTCCTCATAAGGGAGCAAACACTATATGCCATTATAACCTCTTGTGGGCCCCAATACCCCATGTGGAACTGAACCAATATCCCAGGTGTCGTTACACTTGGTCCTGGGGATGGGGAAGTACATAAAGGATCTTTGTGGTGGGTGATGGTCCACCCATACCATGTAACCCATTGGTCTTGAAAACCCAGAGTACAGTTTTTTCTTCGGCAGTGAAGTGGTGGTGAAAGAGAGTGGTACAACAACACCGTTCCTTGGGAGGTACAAGGTTCGAATCTTGGGAGTCCACTTTCGGGGAGAACCTCTCTCCCGGGATCCACTCACCTTGTTGGGTCACCTAGTTTCTGACTGGGTGCGAAAAACAAGGCGTAACCTACCCATTTTGACAAATTGCATGACGAACCATCTCCGCCTAGGTTGTCACCCTCCAGGATGCTCTGTCATCTCAACTGGAAATGGATTCTTCTTGGCTGGGAATCTATCTGGAGTGAACTCTTAATGGGGAGGGTGGTTTCCTTGTGTGGTGAGTTTGAAAAGGCCTCACATGGGAATTCCCTTTTTGAAAAGAGGAGAAGATAGAATATATAGATATTTATCTTAGATTTTCACACTAAATCTAAGATACCTTCCAATCATTGTACACTCATTCCCCTAACAAGAAAATCCCCACAAATTTAACAGGTTTCTCCATACTTTGGTGAATCCCCCATGTCAAATCCCTATACCCAGATAGAGATGAAAAAAAGGAAGAATGAGGAGCAACATACCTTTAATCTGGTACCCAAAAATTTAAAGGTTCAAGGGAGAATTGATCTAGAAGTTTAAGTATTTTAAAAATTTCACAAAATTATTTAATAAAGAGTAAATCCCACACATGATTCATTTTTAGGGAGAAATTATATATTCTATGATTTAGAATAGAATTTTTAGGCACTTTTTAAATGTTTCATAAACCGACTGCATGGTCCCGACACCCTTGCAGGATGCCCATACAGAACCTATACCCCACTATTAATATTGAACAATCTAATTAAATGGTTCTAGAGAGCGTTCATGTTACATGTGAAACTCTACCTTATTTCCTTATTACCCCCCACAAATTATCTTACTTCCTCAAAATGATCCCTAACCTTCCAAAAAACATCCAATATAGTCTAAAACACCTCAAAATACTTCAAAAGAACTTCAAACGACCCACTATTTACTGAGAAACTACATCATAAATTCCCTCACTATCATAAATAATTAGGTTGTACAAATAAAACCCACTATACTATTTATAACCACCATACCCTTACTGAAAATAAATATTAGAACACCCTAATCCACACCATTTAATGTTGTTCACCCCAAATATTCAATTAAAACCTTGATAACCCTTAATTATACTCCCAAACATAGTATATGACACCACATATGACTTAACATAATATATAATCCACACTATGGTCTTAAGATAATGATTATCTATAAGCTAACTATCATCATCCCAAGCCACACAAATTCTCCATCCATGACAGATCATATAAATAATATCTTATGACCATATTCTCAAGGAATCCAGACTCATTGTTCTAAAGTGAAACCCAATTAGATTATTGAATTCACCTTACTAGAAGATATTCTTTAAGATATCCTTAAACCACTCACACTTCATATGAATTTAAGTTCAAAATTTTATAAAAACCTATTTTACATAGAATTAATAGAAAATAAAGAATAAAGTAAACGACAAACAATTAAAGAACAATTAATAAACTAATAATAATGAGAAAGTAAACAAATTTAATATCATTATAATCTTTTACAAATATATAAATCTTCAATCAAGGATTCCAAACTATTGTTATAGGGAATGAGTAATTTGTAATTAACAAAACTTAAATAAATAAAGTATACCACAGTACAAAATGATGAGTAAGAAATGTTAAATATTGTTTTGATAAATTATAATTATTCCATTATAAAACTAAAAAATATAAGGAAATTTTATATATTGATACATAAATAAATGAAGGGATAATAAGACACTCAATATAAAATTACTTTTATTTGGTGTGTGTTCATTTATTTTTATGGTTGATGTTATTTGGGGTTGTGAATTAGGTTGTATGGTGGATGTTATTAAGACCATTCATTAGATTCCATGGTGGATAATTTTGTGGTAGTTTGTGCATTGAGTTGCATGGGAGTGTCGTTTGTTATTGATGTTAGGAATTTGGTTTTGAGTGAGGGACTAGAAATGAGTTTGATTAGCTCCCACATAGGTGTGAGGACCATGAACTATTGGTAAGGTGATGTGGTGGTAAACTCCCACTTGGGCATGGGAAACTTTTTAAAAGATACAATGTGAGGTTTAGGGGTAGTTAGTCCACTCATGAGTTGTTGGTACCCATAATTGTTTATTACTCATGGTCTAAGGATTACCTTATGTTCTGGTTGTATACATGGGTGCATGAGTTATTTTATTCATATTATTTCATTATTATTATTGGACTTGATTTATTCAAATAATACTTATTTTAAAGGTGTATATTTTCATTCTATTTGATATATGTTCATGGTTTTTTGAATGATTACTGAAATATAAATAGATTTAAAATGGTTTTATAAAATGAAGAACATTTTTTATAAAATAAATTTATAGATTGTTTCATTTCCACATGGATAGAGTGAATGGGGAGCTCTAGGGAAATCCTACCATGTCTTCAACTCAACCCCTGCAAGGGAATCATTTTAACGACCTAGTTTTTCATGAAGGTATGAATCCTATTTTTCTAGTTTAATTTCTTGTTTTATCTTGGTAATATTTCCATAAGGACTAAGGGAGGTCTCAAGAGAATATGGGGCTAGTTTGGATTCTGAAGCCTTGAAAATTAGAGAGGTAGATTTTGTTGCTTGGTTAGCGCATGGTTAGGGCTAACCATATGACTGAAACCATGCAGGGAACTCAATAGAAAATATAAGGACACATTATTTTCCCAAAATGTGAGAGCCAGCCTGCACACCCATTTAAATACTATATAATTTTTAATATAGGATTTTTTCTAGGATTGTTTATGGTTAGACAAACCATGCACCTTGCATATGCTAGGGGGGTTCTTGGACAATGCTGGGTGTACTATTGGTTCATTGTTTTTCCAACTGTGTGGCTAAAATATGTGACCCCTTAAATGAGGGGGTAATTTACAGGTTTTCCCATAAAATGTTTTAACCCTTCCACCACCCTTCCTTTTCCTCCTGTAGAAAAAACACCCCCATTTATCACATTGGGAGCTCCCTCTTCTCCCATATGTAGTCTTGTTGTTATCTCACACATCTGATCTCCATTTTTATCACCATCAGTAACATTGGATTTGCAACAATATGTTCCTTAATCATATTACTTCCATTCTTAATTTGTGTTTCCATATATTATACAATTTTGTTGTGATATCAGATGCCCTATTTTCAGTGCATTGGTTTTTTCTTATTATTTTTCTCTCTATATCTTTATACAAAGGCTGATTTTGGATGAGGATATTTATATGGGTCTTAGGTAGGTGGTATAGAAATTTTCCTAAAATGTTTAGCTATATTACCGCATTTTTCCATTGTTCCACTCACCGAACATTTCTACACATCGACTTAAAATGTATGTAATAATTCTAATTAATTTGATCATGTTATAACATGCCCTTAGAGCATTTTCAAATTATTAGAGGATGCATACCTCATTTATAACCACCCCATTGGGTTTTCTAAATTAAATTAACTATTTAATATAAATTTTTAATTGACTAACCACCATCAATGTGTGTTGGTTTTTACTTTATTGTGATGTTCCTTGGTTATTAAATTAAATGGATTAATTTAATCGAATGGAGGTGGGTGAAAAGGCCACAACACATGTTGTATAATTATTAATATAAATTATATGAATTTTTACACCCATAGTTATATGGGGTTAAATGACTAAAAATGTTTTAGAGGTAATCCTTTATGTTTATTATTATTATACCATGGATAATGGTTGGTTAACAATGCTTAAAGGACTTACTGTGTAACGCCCCGACCCTAGTTACCCAGAGTTAGTGCATTATTAAATAACATTGGCATGATCACAAGAAAGATCAAATCTCGAAAGACCGATTGGTTTAGTAGCCTTGGAAACACTAGATATATTCATAAGTTTTACATTACATCATAAAATGAAAAACTACTACAACAACATAATGTCCCCACAGTCCACACTATTATCCCCTCATAATATCCCTGCAGGTCATTCATAACTAACATCTTCACATCCTGGGAAAAATAAAACATAGAAAAGGGGTGAGCTCAAATGCCCAGTAAGGATAACAATATAGCAGAACATTCAAAATAAGCATAAACATTTAAGGCAATGCATTACTAAAACAAAAGACTTTTAAACTTGAACTTCAACATAGTATGGAAAAAGTAAAATGAAATAATTCCATTTACTTGTTCACATAGATATTCTACTAATCGAATAATCACATGCAATATCAATAACCACTTTCATAAAGTTGGAATGCATAATGCCAGACTATCATAACCACATATCCAAGGCCTCGTGCTAAGACTACAAATAAGATTTTGCCAAGGCCTTGTGCCAAGACACTAGTTTGTCTCATGAGACCTACTGATGCATCGAGGAGCTATATCGGGCTCCACCCGTCACATATTAAGTCCAATGCATTCCCATATGAAAAGGTTTAAACATAACATAAACATTCGTATTAAAACTAGCATACGAAATGTCAATAATTTCACCATAAACTATGAATGGTATAAAAATAGCACATCCATAGTCAAACATATCACAAAACCTTCAATACAATATAGAAGTTTTGTATCATAATAAATCAACTTCAAATAAGCGTAAAATCCATCAAAGGATGTTGACATAGATGAAATCAAAACACTTTTTAGAGAAATATCTTTTTATATTTTTGAAATAATTTAAGAGCTATATAAAATAAAACATTTTCTTGAAAATATTCTTATAAGATTGTAAGGAAAGCTTTGAATATTTTATAACGGCGGAAAATAACCGCACCCGCCGTATAAGTTAAAAAAAACATCCTTACCTTAATTCTGTCGAAAAGGTTAAAAAGGACCTTGTTTTGAAAAAGAAGGAAAGATTCCTATTATAAAAAGTCAAACAAGGGTATAAATGACTTTAACCAATATTCTAGTAAATAGTAAAAATGTTTTGGAATACATTTTGAAGAAACATGGATGTGGATGATAAAGAGATCCCAGTAGATTATTACGTATAAACAACCTCGGATAATGAAGAGATTGTGAAATAACCCTTACCTCGTACTTTTCCTTGGTTGCGGTAGTCTAACCTCTTATATAATGGAGAAATAATTGTTATTAAATTATACAAGAATCATATACATTCATATGATATCATGTATGATCTTTTAACATTGCTTTGTTAATAATATCTTAGTATTATCGTCGTTTCGGGTGTTAACTTACTCGTTTTCTTTTATATGTTTTGTTACATAAGCCATGTTTGTAATGGATAGGTTATATATTATTCATATCCAGAATGATATCAAGTCCTTAAACATCATTTTTTAAATCATCAAATGATAATTATACTTGAATGGATACGATGGAGAATGAATCTCAACGCGTTCGTGGAGACGGTAGTCCGTACGTACGCACGAGCGACAATATCATTCTTTTGATATTAAAATAATATATAAATGGATGGTATATCCTATATAAATAATCATTAACATGTTATATTTATTATTTACATGAGTTACATATCATTATTTTACCCATCCAAATAATAATATATTGAATAACAATTACACCACGACGTGGAGACGGTAAGCCGTACGTACGCACGTATGGTGACATGTTATTCAAAGGGTGGATAGAATACTGAATATGGTTGTACCATATTTATAATAAAATCACAGTATATATATGATACTGGAGTTATTATTTTAGAATGGTAACAACAAATGAAGAAGAAGTGGAAGAAGAAATGAACTTGGAAAAGGGTGGTGAAATCATTACCTCTTCTTCGGGTTCTTCCTTTTGATTTGATCAAAAGGGATCATTAGGTTGGCTTCCTAATAAAACTAAGGCCTCTAGGTTTTAGTGAGGGAAGTTGGGAGAGTATTTGAGCAGAGTTTGGCCGAACCAAAAGTCTTTTAAGGTGTGAAGAAATGAGAAGGAGGTGTTCCCTTTTATAAGAGGGGTGAGGGGAACCTTTGGAAAAGCTAGAGATATTAGTTTATAATAAATTCATATTCGGTTTCCAATGGATCCAAAGTTGATTATTCAAAGTTTAAGGTGGGGATGGGTCAAAAAAACTCAACCAATATAATTTAGACAGCTTTGGGTACTTATATTAACCTTATCTTTAAGTATTAACTCTAAGTTAATTAGTTTCACTTTTACAATGTCTCTTTGTATTTTTATATAATATGGTTAATAAACATACTATATACATCCAAGCGACCCCAAAGTGGTCCATTAATGATGAACCTATCATGATATAAGTCTCTTGGACGAACCTTAGATTTTTAGGAATTTAATATCAATTAATAATATAATATTTGTTTTAAGAACTCTTTTATGTCAATTTTGACACTATTCAATAGTTGATTTTTGTGAAACTCATAACAGATTGATTACTTCGAAAAAAGTCAATTAAATCAATCCTAATATATCATATTATCCTATAAAATTAGTTTAATTCATTAAAAGTTTCATATTATATTTATTTGGGATTTATAATATCAATTATTTTAATTTTTCACTATTATAGTAATTACTACATCATCATTGTGTCATAAATAAATTAACTTATTTAATGTCTAAAAATTATAAATAAAATATGATTATGTAGGAAATATTTTTTTATTTCTAATTAATATTTATAATCTAAAATCCAACATATATAACCTTATGTAATAATTGTTTTGCTAAAAGATACATGCTTGTGTCACTTTTGTATTCATTTTAACTTAATTACAAAAAAGTGTCCCTATCACCTACAAGTGGCAGCATGGGGTCCCAAAATCGACCCAAAGATGCATATGGTCGAACATGTATCAACCAATAATTCTAGGACACGTTTTAGGGTAATTTAGTATTATTATAATATTATTTGTTAACCCTTATTTACCAGATTTACCCTTAACCATGGTTAATAAAATATTTACCACAGTAATTATTCAAAATGTATAAAAATAAAAGTTACCTATTTACACAATTTGGACATCCTGATTCCAAATATGGAATCCATTTTTTTAAATTCAAAACACAGAAGTGGCAGAAATTAATTTAAAATTAATTCTCATTGTCAAAACAAAAAGCATGTTTTTAAGAGATAATAACTATCAAAAGATTGACACTTGTTTATGTTCGGTTTAATTGTAAAATTATTTCCAATGAAAAACATTATTTTAAATGGAAAAAATATATTCTAAATATACTTTAAAGCCATTCAAATTCATAATTTATCACTATTAATTATTTTGATTAAAAAAGTTGTTTTTAATTAAAATTTAGTAATTTTCACTATTCATCAAAATATTAAAGTTATCCGAAAAGTACAAAATTTCATCTTAGGCTAAATTAGATATTCCGAATCCAAAAATGAAGTCCATTTTGAAATATAAAATATATATAATTTCAAAAAGTAGGTATTACTATTCATAATGGCTAGTTTGATTGGTTACGGTGTGTTAGAACTCGGTGTTGCGTACAACACACGTTATCACATTATTCAAAGAGAAGCGTACCGTAGAAGATTGGGGTGTTACATTCTCCCCTCCTTCAAATAATTTCATCCTCAAAATTTCTAGAATACTTATCACATGAAAAGACTCAGGTGGTTCTTCATCATAAGTTCCTCGGGTTCCCACGTTGCCTCTTCCATCTTATGGTTTCTCCACAAAACTTTTACCAGACTCGTCGTCCGGTTTCTCAGTACTTGTTCTCTCATATCAAGAATCCTGACAGGCTCTTCGCAATAAGACAAATCGAGTTCTAGTTCTAATTCCTCATAGGTGAGTACATGCATTGGTTTAGACATGTATTTCCTCAACAGAGATACGTGGAACACATCGTGAACTTTGGAGAGACTTGGCGGCATTGCCAATCGGTAAGCCACAGCCCGAATTCGTTCTAGAATTTCAAAAGGCCCGATGTACCTGGGACTCAATTTACCTTTCTTACCAAAACGTATGACTCCCTTCCATGGTTATACCTTCAGGAAAACATGATCACCAACTTGAAATTCCAAATCCTTCCTTCGATTATCGGCATAGCTCTTCTACCTACTTTGAGCTGTTTTGATATGATTTTGGATTACTTTCACCTTTTCCACTGTTTCCTCCACCAGTTCTGGGCCTACAAGTTTTCTTTCACCAACGTCATCCCAACAGGTTGGTGTACGACATCTCTTTCCGTATAACGCTTCATATGGTGCCATCTGAATACTCGAATGGAAGCTATTGTTATAGGAAAATTCTACCAGTGGTAAATATTGATCCCACATACCCTGAAAGTCAAGTGAGAAAGATCTCAACATGTATTCTAAGGTCTGAATAGTCCATTATGATTGTCCATCTGTCTGATGGTGGTAAGAAGTGCCAAATGAAGTTCAGTATCCAGGGATTTCTGAAGACTTTTCCAAAATCTTGAAGTAAAATGGGGATCACGATCAGAAACAATCGATAGGGGTACTCCATGAAGTCTCACAACTTCATTAATATATAGTCTTGCTAGACGTTCCAGGGGTAGATCTTATCTTATAGCAAGAAAATGTGCTGACTTGGTAAGACGATCAACAATAACCCATATTGCATCGTTCCTTCTAGGAGTCTTTGGTAGCCCCATGACAAAGTCCATCGTAATATTGTCTCATTTCCACTCCGGTATGGGAAGAGGTTGCATGACTCCTCTAGGCTGTTGCCTTCCAGCTTTCACTTGTTGACAAACCATACATCTTGACACAAAATCAGCAATCTCCCTCTTCATGTTGTCCCAACAAAAATGTTCTTCAAATATCTATACATTTTGGTGCTCCCAGGGTGTATAGAGAAATTGGAACTATGAGCATCATCCAACAATTCCATTTTTAGATCAGGTATATCGGGAACACAAAGTCTTTTCCCGAATCTCAAAATTCCATATTCATACACAAAGTCTCTCAATCTCCCATCATTCACAGCTTTAATCTTTTTTTGAAATTCTTCATCATCGGTCTGAGAACTCTTAATCCTTTCTAGTAAAGATGGTTTGGCAACCATTTGAAAAAGCATTGATGTTTCACCTTTCCTGGTTATTCCCATGTCCATCTTCACTAGATCCATGAAAATTGGATCCCTTTCAATTCTCATATTGTACAAAACTCCATGGTCTATTCTAATCAAAGCATCTTCCACCTTGTTTGCTTTCCCCGAGTGGTAGTGTATCGTGCAATCATAATCCTTGAGTAATTCAATCCATATCCTTTGCCTCATGTTGAGTTCTTTTTGTGAGAAAATATACTTCAAACTCTTGTGATCAGTATAAATCTCACATTTTTCACCATAGAGGTAGTGCCTCCATATCTTCAAAGCAAAGATCACAGCTACTAACTCGAGATCATGAGTAGGATAGTTTTGTTCATTAATTTTCAACTGTCGTGATGCATAGCCAATAACTCTATCATTCTGCATAAGGACACAACCAAGTCCTTTCTTTGATGCATCACTATAAATAACGAACCCATCATTCCCATATGGTAGAGTCAATATAGGAGCATTGACTAATATTCTCTTCAGTTCTTCGAAACATTCTTCACACTCTTTTTTCCAAACAAATTTAACCCCTTTACGTGTGAGCTTCGTTAATGGGTTAGCCAATCAGGCAAAATTCTGGACGAAACGTCGATAATAACCTGTCAAACCAATAAAACTACGTACCTCAGTTATACTCGTAGGTGCTGGCCATTCTTGGATTGCCTTGGTCTTAGAAGGATCAACAGAGATTCCATCTTTAGAGACAATATGGCCAAGAAAAGAAATCTCCTGAAGCCAGAATTCACAGTTGCTAAACTTCCCATATAATTCATGCCTCCTCAGAGTCTTCAAGATAATGCACAAGTGATTTTCATGATCTTCATAGGTTTTGGAGTATACCAAGATATCATCAATAAATACCACCACAAATTCATCGAGATACTCCTTGAAAACTCTATTCATCAGATCCATGAATACAGAGGGTGCATTAGTCAATCCAAATGGCATTACGGTAAACTCGTAATGCCCGTACCTGGTTCAAAATGATGTCTTCGGAATGTCTTCCTTCTTCACACACAACTGATGGTATCCAGATCGAATGTTAATCTTTGAAAAGTATTGAGCTCCATGCAGTTGGTCAAATAAATCATCAATGCGTGGTAGGGGATACTTGTTCTTTATTGTTATAGCATTGATCTCCCTATAGTCGATACATAACCTCATAGATCCATCTTTATTTTTAACAAAAAGAACAGGGGCTCCCCATGGAGAAACACTGGGGAGAATAAATCCCTTATTACTCAATTCCTCTAGTTGTTTCTTTAGTTCAACTAATTCTAGAGTGGTCATTCTATAAGGGGTCTTCGATATAGGCCTTGATCCAGGAATCAAATCAATGGAAAACTCAACTTCTCGTTCTGGAGGATGTCCAAGTAAATCTTCCGGAAATACATCTACAAATTCTTTCACAACAGGTACATCCTCTATTTGAACATTCCTTTCCTCACCGACAGTTATTTCATTCTCTTACTCCCCAATAATTGAATTAAGTTGAGCTACTGGGGGTGGATCTAAATAAGAATTAAGTGGTGACGATTCTGCTCTAAAGATTAGGTGTTCCTTATCATTATCATCAAGAATCGTAACCTCTTTCTTCTTACAATAAATCTTCACATCATAGTCTGAAAGCCAGTCCATAACGAGGATTATATCAAACTCAATCATAGGTATGACGATGAGATCAGCAGATAAAGAACATTTATGTGCTCTAATGGGGACTGATTCACAAAACTTTGTTGCAATGATACTTCCCTTAGGAGTTTTAACTGACAACTCCCTTATTAAATCAAATTGGAAATATCTAATTTTCTTTGAAAACTGGGAAGATATGAAATAATGTGATGATCCAGAATCAAATAATGCATTTGATAAACTTGAGGAAACCATTAAGTTACCTGCCACCACGTCTTTCGGAGCTTCTACCTCAGCAGTAGTGATAGCATAAGCCTGGCCTTGATCCCTTGGCCTTTTCTGAGGTAAGTTCTCCTGACGCTTAGGACATGCATTTTCATAATGCCCCATCTCTCTGCAATTGTAGCACTGAATGTTGGTAGCTTCCTTCTTCCCCTTGTAATCACGAGCTTGGTGGCGTTTTTCACCACACTTGTAACAGACTCACATTCCCTTCAAGCAAGTACCAGGATGTTTCTTCCCGCATTTACCACAAGATGGATATTCAACCTTTCCCTTCTTCCCCTTATTTACATTCCCAGATTGATCAGCAGGTCTCTTCTTCTCTTGCTTTTCTTTAAAGTCATAAGACTTAGAGAATTCCTTTTCGGTCTTGATAGCACATGAGACAATTTCTTCGTACGACTAAAAGGATTGTGAGACTAATGCTCGACGAAGAAATGGTTTTAACCCATCAAAGAAACGATCAATCTTACTTCTTGGGTTACGTATACAATCTCCAGCATACCTCGCTAACCTTGTAAAGTTAGCCTCATACTTTGTGACATTCTCATCCTCCTTTTGTGTCAGACTCAGAAATTGACTTTCCATATCTGCTCGATGGTCGCGAGGAAATTATTTTTCTAAAAACAGATCTTTGAACTCCCTCCATTCCATATTTGATACTTCATCATCTTCCTTCATGTTTTGAATCAATGACCACCATTGATCAGCATCTCCAGTGAGGCGGTAAACTGCCATGATAACTTTTTCCCTTTCACTGCTCCCCAAAGCCTGAAATATTTTCTCTAGGGAATTTATCCATTGCTCAGCTACTAAGGGATTTGTACTCCCATTGAACGTTGGTGGTTGTTGCCTCATGAATCGATCTAACATTGATCCTCCACGCTGTGGATCAGGGTGCTCCATACGGGTAAGATTATTATTCATAACCTGAGTAAGTTGTCCCAGTATGGTGATTAGATGATCGGCACCAGTTGCATCACCAGCCCCACTATAATTATCTTGAGCAGGAGGGAAATCCCTACATAGAGTGCGTGCATTGATACGGTTTCCATTTCTTCCACTAGGCACCATTTCTAAACAATGGCATAAACTAGATCAGTTTATGAATCAAAATACATAATCCCATACTTATTAAACACTTAAAATAAATTGAACTATTTATGGATATAATCCATAATCATAAAAATGTTTCATTTTAGGAAGTATATACTCATAAACCCTTCATAATAATTTGTAAAGAAAATTAGAGTTATCCTAAGCATATCCCCCGGGAGTGTCGTAACCAAGAGTGAAACCAGGCCCATTGTCGTGCACCAGTTCCCGTTCGAGTCTAGCTCAAAGCGGTGTTTTCGGGTTTTACCCCTAGGTACATCTGTGCCAGAGCCGCCTCTACTTGCTCGTATCCAGACAGGGATTTATTGCTCAGAAAACTCACAAAATCTCTACAATACCAAAATTCTAGGAAGTTCTTCTATATTAATCCTCAAAGTTCATCTTAGGTCTACTTGCTCTAATCAGAGTTTATCTAAATCTAGCTTCCATGGTTTGTACTAAACTTCCTCTGATACCAACTGTAACGCCCCGACCCTAGTTACCCAGAGTCGGTGCATTATTACATAACATTGGCATGATCACAAGAAAGATCAAATCTCGAAATACAGATTGGTTTAGTAGCCTTGTAAACACTAGATATATTCATAAGTTTTACATTACATCATAAAATGAAAAACTACTACAACAACATAATGTCTCCACAGTCCACACTATTATCCCCTCATAATATCCCTGCAGGTCATTCATAACTAACTTTTTCACATCTTGGGAAAAATAAAACATAGAAAAGGGGTGAGCTTAAATGCCCAGTAAGGATAACAATATAGCGGAATATTCAAAATAAGCATAAACATTTAAGGCAATGCATTACTAAAACAAAATCCTTTTAAACTTGAACTTCAACATAGTATGGAAAAAGTAAAATGAAATAATGCCATTTACTTGTTCACATGGATATTCTACTAATCGAATAATCACATGCAATATCAATAACCACTTTCATAAAGTTGGAATGCATAATGCCAGACTATCATAACCACATAGCCAAGGCCTCGTGCCAAGACTACAAATAAGATTTTTCCAAGGCCTTGTGCCAAGAAACTAGTTCATCTCATGAGACCTACCGATGCATTGAGGAGCTATAGCGGGCTCCACCCGTCACATATTAAGTCCAATGCATTCCCATATGAAAAGGTTTAAACATAACATAAACATTCGTATTAAAACTAGCATACGAAATGTCAATAATTTCACCATAAACTATATATGGTATAAAAATAGCACACCCACAGTCAAACATATCACAAAACCTTCAATACAATATAGAAGTTTTGTATCATAATAAATCAACTTCAAATAAGCGTAAAATCCATCAAAGGATGTTGACATAGATGAAATCAAAACACTTTTTAGAGAAATATCTCTTTCTATTTTTGAAATAATTTAAGAGCCACATAAAATATAACATTTTCTTGAAAATATTCTTATAAGCTTGTAAAGAAAGCTTTGAATATTTTATAATAGCGGAAAACAACCGCGCCCGCCGTATAAGTTAAAAAAAACATTCTTACCATAATTCTGTCGAAAAGGTTAAAAAGGACCTTGTTTTGAAAATGATGGAAAGATTCCTCTTATAAAAAGTCAAACAAGGGTATAAATGACTTTAACCCATATTCTAGTAAATAGTAAAAATGTTTTGGAATACATTTTGAAGAAACATGGATGTGGATGATAATGAGATCCCAGTAGATTATTACGTATAAACAACCTCGGATAATGAAGAGATTGTGAAATAACCCTTACCTCGTACTTTTCCTTGGTTGGGGTGGGCTAACCTCCTGTATAATGGTGAAATAATTGTTATTAAATTATACAAGAATCATATACATTCATATGATATCATGTATGATCTTTTAACATTGCTTTGTTAATAATATCTTAGTATTATCGTCATTTCGGGTGTTAACTTACTCATTTTCTTTTATATGTTTTGTTACATAAGCCATGTTTGTAATGGATAGGTCATATATTATTCATATCCATAATGATATCAAGTCCTTAAACATCATTTTTTAAATCATCAAATGATAATTATACTTGAATGGATACGATGGAGAATGAATCTCAGCGCGTTCGTGGAGACGGTAGTTCGTACGTACGCACGAGCGACAATATCATTCTTTTGATATTAAAATAATATATAAATGGATGGTATATCATATATATAGAATCATTAATATTTTAAATTTATTATTTACATGAGTTACACATCATTATTATACCCATCCAAATAATAATATATTGAATAACAATTACACCACGACGTGGAGATGGTAAGCCGTACGTACGCACGTATGGTGACATGTTATTCAAAGGGTGGATGGAATACTGAATATGGTTGTACCATATTTATAATAACATCACAGAATATATATGATACTAGAGTTATTATTTTAGAATGGTAACAACAAAGGAAGAAGAAGTGGAAGAAGAAATGAACTTGGAAAAGGGTGGGGAAATCATTACCTCTTTTTCGGGTTCTTCGTTTTGATTTGATCAAAAGGGATCCTTAGGTTGGATTACTGATCAAAATAAGGCCTCTAGGTTGTAGTGAGGGAAGTTGGGAGAGTATTTGAGTAGAGTTTGGCCGAACCAAAAGGCTTTTATGGTGTGAAGAAATGAGAATGAGGTGTGCCCTTTTATAAGAGGGGTGAGGGGCACCTTTGGAAAAGTTAGAGATATTAGTTTATAATAAATTCATATTCGCTTTCCAATGGCTCCAAAGTTGATTATTCAAAGGTTAAGGTGGGGATGGGTCTAAAACAACTCAACCAATATAATTTAGACAGGTTTGGGTACTTATATTAACCTTATCTTTAAGTATTAACTCTAAGTTAATTAGTTTCACTTTTACAATGTCTCTTTGTATTTTTATATAATATGGTTAATAAACTTACTATATACATCTAAGCGACCCCAAAGGGGTCCATTGATGATGAGCCTATCATTATATAAGTCTCTTGGCCGAACCTTAGATTTTTAGGAATTTAATATCAATTAATAATATAATATTGTTTTAAGAACTCTTTTATGTCAATTTTGACACTATTAAATAGTTGATTTTTTTGAAACTCATAAAAGATTGATTATTTCGAACAAAGTCAATTAAATCAATCCTAATAGATCATATTATCCTATAAAATTAGTTTAATTCATTAAAAGTTTCATATTATATTTATTTGGGTATTTATAATATCAATTATTTTAATTTTTCACTATTATAGTAATTACTACATCATCATTGTTTCATAAATAAATTAAATTATTTAATGTCTAAAAATTATAAATAAAATATCATTATGTAGGAAATATTTTTATCTTTCTAATTAATATTTATAATCTAAAATCAAACATATATAACCTTATGTAATAATTGTTTTTCTAAAAGATATATGCTTGTGTCACTTTAGTATTCATTTTAACTTAATTACAAAAAAGTGTCCCTATCACCTACAAGTGGCACCATGGGGTCCCAAAATCGACCCAAAGATGCCTATGGTCGAACCTGTATCAACCAATAAGTCTTGGACACGTTTTAGGGTAATTTAGTATTATTATAATATTATTTTTTAACCCTTATTTACCAGATTTACCCTTAACCATGGTAAATAAAATATTTACCACAGTAATTATTCAAAATGTCTAAAAATAAAAGTTACCTATTTACACAATTTGTACATCCTGATTCCAAATATGGAATCCATTTTTCTAAATTCAAAACATAGAAGTGGCAGAAATTAATTTAAAATTAATTCCCGCTGTCAAAACAAAAAGCGAGTTTTTAAGAGATAATAACTATCAATAGATTGACACTTGTTTATGTTCGGTTTAATTGTAAAATTATGTCCAATGAACAAAATTATATTAAATGGTAAAAATATATTCTAAATATACTTTAAAACCACTCAAATTCATAATTTATCACTATTAATTATTTTGATTAAAAAAGTTGTTTTTAATTAAAATTTAGTAATTTTCACTATTCATCAAAATATTAAAGTTATCCGAAAAGTACCAAAATTTCATCTTAGGCTAAATTAGATATTCCGAATCCAAAAATGAAGTCCATTTTGAAATATAAAATATATATTATTTCAAAAAGTAGGTATTACTATTCATAACGGCTAGTTTGATTGGTTACGGTGTGTTAGAACTCGGTGTTGCGTACAATACACTCTATCACATTATTCAAAGAGAAGCGTACCGTAGAAGCTTGGGGTGTTACATACTGAGAATTGAATTTAATACCCCCTTACATTTTGTGATTCTTATTAAATATCACACCATTTACTCTTTTTGGATGGTGGGTTTGATTCTCCACATTCCCTTGTATCAAGTGTTGGGAATGAAAACTCACCCTACCATTTAGAGTGATATTCATGATGTCTTGAATTCATCTGAGATTCAGGGCTTGTACCCTTTATTAGAGGTTACATCTTGTTAGACTAGTTATGAATGCTTGAGTTATTCCTTGGGCCCATCAGGCACCTAGTATCCATGTATATTCCTATAAATTTCCTTACACATATATTAAATATAAATGTATTTATATTATGTATATATATGATTAGTTATATATAGTAAGATTATTAGACTTATTCTGACCCATGTCGAAGTAGATAACGTATTCCAGGTTTCCTATTGAAATTTGAGCTGACTAATATTTATTTTACAACATTTTTTATTATTATTTATACATAAACATTATTATGTTATATACAATAGATGGATTATTATAGACACCATTGGTAGTTTCCTACTTTGTTTGTCTCATAGCCTTCTCGGGCTGCCTTTGGTACCCTATAAGACTTCAAGACTGCATATTTGGATAAGGGAAAGATCCCTATCATGAATGCCTGATCTAGTTTTCTTATAGTATGGATCATGAGAGGAGAGTCCCAAGTGTATACTCATGATTTTAGTGGATATGTATTTTGTTTTTTTGTATTTTTGAAAAGCATGTTGTATATATCTGCGCCCTGTATCCCCAGATACACCTTTTTGTATATCGGGATAACATGATATCACTTTTTATATGACTCAACCTTGGGATTTTGATTATTATTTAAATTTCTTTGATGTTTATAATTTTTTTATTTCATTATGGTACCTTTTTCCAATGTGCTATCAGTTATATCATGCTCCCACTATTTATTATATCTGTTTATTTATATTGTTCCACTATGATGTGAGGATAGTCTCCTCACCATATCACCTTGGACCCTCACTATTAGTTATAATACTTTTTCATATGAAGAGATTATCTTGAGGCCATGTGACACATCATATTAGGGAGCTATTTTAGTGGATCCTGGGTTGGGATGTTAAAAAGCGATATTAGATCAAGAACCCATCCTTAAGTACAATCGCACTGCCTGGGTTGAGATGTATGGTCCATAATGAGGATATTGTGCTCTAAAGGGTTAGGGGTGAATGTAACACCCCAAAATGATAATGGGTTAAATGACTAACTGACATGACTCATGTCAATAAGGTACACCTTTCATTTTTGGAGCCTACCAGAATAGGAATACACAGTTAAGCATTCTTTTCTGGTAGTAGTGATCAGGATGGTTGTCCTTTTGGGAATTTTCCCAGGGTGTGCGCGAGTGAGGAAAAAGCATTATAGAAAGAACATGTGTTGTCTTGTGGGGATAGTAATTAGTTTGATGACCCATTCGGGTATATAGGCTGGTCGCAGAGAGGGTACCACATGTCTTTTGGGAAACTGGTGGTACCTAGCAGGCTAGTACCTGGCTACCATGTTAATGTGGGGTGTCTATGCTATCAGTAGGGACCAGTTGTTACAGGGTTATCAGAGCTCAATTTTTTCCTTTTTTCATATTTTTTTGTATTATATAGGAGACTAGGATGTAATGGAATTTGGTAATGAGATTTTTTCTAGGTGTAGCTTACCCTTGTACTGGGGAAAACCAAATTACCTGGTATGGGTTATTGTTATTCTAGTTTTTTATGGTACAGTTGCATTGATTTTACCATTGGGTGATTCACATGTTTTTTGACATTATTTTTATTTATAATATTATAATGGTGGATTTTATTTTTCATTGGAATAATATTTCAAGGGGTTATCATCCCATGAATCATCATAGTCACTATAGAACTTACTTGACATGAAATTTTCCATGCCACATTTACTTTATGTGGGATTTTATTACTGCATATAGTTAATTCCAAGATTATTTTATATGAAATGTGATGAAGCATCCTGTAGTATGAAATAATTAGATTAATTAAAGTATATACATCATTCTAAATGGTGATTTCCCACATATATTGACGATGGAATATTAATTGGATAATTATTCTAGGATGTGGGTTCTGGAGCTACTGGTTCCATGGACTGAAATGACATTACTTTATTTGATTACATGAATTCCAATTAAAAATTTTAAAGTGAGTACTTATAAAAATTTGGAATAGTAATTAATTTAATTAAATTAATTTATATGACCTCTTATATTATGATACACGATGTATAGGCCAAGGCGTAGTTATATGATGTTCAAATTTAAAATTTATAAGAGTATGTATTTTATAAATTGGTATTGGTGACGCATTTAACTGGACCATGATATATATATCTATATAAAAAAGAGTATAAACTTAAATGAATTTAAACCTTTAAATGAAATAGTTACTGTTAAATGGGGATTCCAATTCCAAGTAAAGGGGGGTTTTTCTCTATACATCACAATTGATTCTCCATATATTAGAACCTTTCCTTGTGATATGATACATGGACCCAAATCTAGCCTAAGTAGTATTTATTTTTGGGTGTATTTTAGTTTTTTTATAGAATTATATAGATTTACTTTATCACATAGACCTGGATTTTTTAGTAGTCATAGAGGTGTGATATTTTAATAGGAAGTATATATACCTGTCCTGATTTTTAATTTGAAAATTTTCAATTATTAATTTCTCTTTTAAGGCATGAATTTTGAATTGTAGAATCATTCCACCAAAATATCCTTGAGTTTTACACTTAGAGGGTGATGATAACCATGATTAGGAGGATGTGGGCCTTGAACTGCCCATATTAGGTGGTTGTGGTAGAGGGAATAAGACTCTAGATTTATATCACCGACAAAGCATGCCAACTAAGGGAAGTCGGGTGGTGTATCGAGGCCATGGTATGATCCAGTTACATGAAGTACAACGAGTGATAGAGGAACATGGCATAGAACTTTCTACCGTTTGAGGTTATATTCTAATAGCCTATACTTTAGTGTTTACTTTTTTAACATAAGGGCATCACTTTGTTTTATATCTATAAAAATTATGGAGATTATGGGCTGTGAGGTAGATTACTTCCATGGAATGACGACACTCAATGCCCCATGTTCATCTAATTAGAGAGTTTTTACCAATGTTAGTAATGTGCCCTTGAGATAGATATTTATCCATTCATGTGGAATCATATCTTTCTCAATCTGTAGTGTTTTATGTAATTTTCATGATGGATTGGTTGATTCCCTATCATCCTCATACCAAGTTTTATCACTAGAGGGTAATTTTTACATCACCATAGGGTGGTATACATGTGAAAAGTGAGAATTGGATGCCCATTGATCTCGAGTTAGACTTGAGAAATAGGGGATGGGTAGAATGACTACTCATGTCATCGGTATCTTCTTAGAGTATTAGGGAATGTGGCCTGCTATTTTCCCTCCTGTGGTGGAATGATCCAACGATGTATTCCCAAATGAATTTTCAGGTTTACTTCAAGTGAGAGAGGTATAATTCACCATTTAACTTGTGAAAGGAATGGAACTAGTGTCCATTCCTCCTTTTAGGATGGCACCTTCATATATTCTCAATATTAAGAAATAGTTACAAGAACTGAGTATAAAGGTTTTATCTGATGTAGTTCCTCACTATGAGGTTCACCAGTCCCTTTTTTCAAGAAGGTTGACAATATTCTTAGTATTTTTCTAGATTTTTTATGGTTGAACCATCTCATAGTTGATAACTGCTATCCAATACCTCGAATAGATGACATATTTGGTCAGATACTATGATAGATGGTATTTTCAAAGGTTATTTTGGGGTTGGTATACCATTAGGTATATATAATATCTTCAAAAATACCTCATATAACTTTTCAAAGAAGGCATGGTATTTATGTATACCTGGTAATACGATTCGGTCTCAATAACGTACTTGATGTTTTTATAGATCCGATGAATAGGGGTTTCCACATGTATTTGGATTCATTCAAGGTAGTATTTGTGGAAGAAATCATTGTATATACTCTCAATCGACTCAAAAATGCCCAACATCTTGAGATATTGCTGAATACAATAAGAGAGCACTGACTTTATGAAAGGATAACCAAATGACACTTTCATATCGTTGAAGTATACTTCTTGGGTCATATCATCTTAGAGATAAGAGTATTAGTAGACCCAGAGAAGGTGAGAGATATTGTTTCCTAAGAGGATCCCAATAATGTGTTCGATATATGGAGCTTCTTATGGCTATATGGGTGTTACATACACTTAATCTAGGATTTATCACTCCTTGGAGTTCCTCTTATGTGATTGAATAAGATGGGTGTAAAATTTTTATGGTTAGAATCTTTTTAAAGATACTTTCAAGAGATGAAGGGAAGGTTGAATTTAGCACTAATCCCGATTATTCCGGAGCTAGGAAATAACTATACAATTTATTTAGAAATATCTGATATTGGAATGGGAGAATTTATGATGCAGGAAGAGAGATTCATGGCACATGGGTCTTGTTATCCAAGGCCACATAAGAAGAAATATTTGAAACAAGACCTCAATCCCACAGTTTTTGTTCATTATTTAGTCTTTGGTGACATTATTTAGTTGGGGATCATTTTGTGGAATTCACTAATAAAAAAATCTACAAGTATATTTTTACTCAGTGTGATCTAAATCTCAAGCAATATAAATTGGTGGAATACCAGTAGTCCTTCAATTTTTATCTTACCTATACACCTGAAAAGGCAATGTAATAGTCGATTCTCTAATTCAGAAGACTCACACACAGGCGGTTCAAGTGGATAGTGGTGAGTGGAAGCTTGTGGCTTTGTTTTTAGAGATGCATGTTGTGGTTTAGGAGTATCATGATTAGAAAGTCCTCTTAGCCTTAATGGTGACCTACAACCTTCTAGAATGTGTAAATATGAGGCATATTTCAGACCCCAACGACCTAGTCACAAGGGAAAGTATCACAGATGAGGATACATCGCCTAGTTGGACCATGGGTGAGGATGAGATCTTACGCATACATGGGCGGGTCTAGGTCTCATCAGACATCCGAGAGGAGTTGATGTTGAAATATCATGCCTCTGATTGGGTAGTACATGTTGGTGAGATAGAGATAGTTATTATAAATTCATATCGAGGTTCTATTAGGTTTTGCAAAAGGAATTAGATATAGTGGTTATTCTGAGTAGGATCAATCACCCTCAGACCAAATGTATGACAGAGCCTATGATTTAGGTGTTAGAGTGCATATTTCATTCATGTGTCCCTAACTTTTGGGGTTATTAGGAGAAACACATACCCTTGGTCAAGTTCTATTACAATAACAACTTTTCAATATACCATCAATATGGCTCTATACAAGTCCTAATATTATTGGTCATGATGATCAACTTCGTGATGGTTAGAGGCGGGGTCAGAAGATTTTCTTAGACCAAATCTAATTTCAGAGTATTTAGAGTGATACTAGGTAAACAGAAATCACATGTTGATAGATCAATCTAGGAAGGATCCTTATTCCTATAGACGTTGACTATCTCTAGAGTTTGAGGTAGGGGATGCATTTTTCTTATTAGTTTTACATGGTTGGTCCATAGATAGATTTAGAATTAGGGTAATCCTTCACCTCGATTCATCAAGCCTTTTTAAATCTTAGAGAGAATCAGAACAATAGATTACCGGATAATACTTCCTCTGAGATATAGGCTTATCCCTAATTTCTTTCACATGACTCATATCCACCTATATTATCTATACCCATCGCATGCTTTACATCCTGATGAGGTTTAGTTATAGGTGGATGATTCATATGGTGACCATAGCCTTTAACACACATTATAACATTATTTTAAGCATAATTATCCATCAAATAAAAAACCAAGGATTGTAAAGTCTTGTGGCTTTATAAGACTAAGTATATAAAATTAAAAGCATGGAAATATAATAAAATATCATTATGTTAATATTCTATAATGATCTCAAAACTTCCTTTGAGATCATACTTCTACATAGGATAACTTTGGGAATACATAGACAAAAGGGATGAGCTAAAAATCCTATTAACGGAATAAAAATAGGATTAAACCATAGAATATGAGTTAAAAGTCATAACATGTTGTCATAAAAAGGAATGGAACATGAATATACATATAGAAGAATGCCATATAGAAAATGGGATCATGTGATCATGACATCATAGGGATTATCTAAAATATATAACATGACACAAACAAGAGTCGAGGATAACTGCTAGGACTATATCACATAGTGGAAAAAGTCCCATAATGGATTAGTTTTATTCCTTTATCTCATATATGTTGTCTCGTGAGACTAAACAATACGCAATGCATTGGATATCTATCTGGGCACACCCAATATAACATGTTCATGCATATGTGTTCCACATGATGAATGAAACCTAAGGAATAAACATAAGGGTTACCAATTGAAGGAAATGGGTATCATAATAATGTCTTAAGGCGTATCCAATCGGTGTATCATAATGGTTTCTATGAAATAATGGTTTTAAATCATAAATCGGAATTATTAATCGAAAATAGGCATATATAATGATAAATTATGTCCAATTGAAGTAAAAACATGTAAAACTAATGTTTAATAAACTTTAGAAATGAGCCACTTTAGTACTGTTTAAGTGAAAATATTAAAGATTCCTTAATGTGTAAATAATAATATTTGTTTGTATAAAACCAAAAATGAACTAGGATATATTTTTTCTGATAAAATTTGTGATTTTAGAAAATTAACAGTGGATTAAAACTTATTATTGAGTATATTTGAATAGGGGTATTAAATTGGGAAGTTCCCTTTAACTGGGCTTTCTTATTTGAAGTAATTGAGAAGGGATCCTTTTCAAACATGTATTTCCACATAAAATAAGGTTGAATGGATATGGTTACATAATTTTTGATAATATAAATAGAATATGGAAGATTTATATAAGAATAATTAATAATTAAATTGGAGTAAAGAGAGAGAAACTATAACCCAAAGGTAATTGAGAGGTTAAGAGAGATCCACTACCTTATGTCCAAAACTATTCTTCACCTGCACTCATTATGCAAAATAATAAAATTATATTCATTTATAATTTTATTCATAACCTATTAAATATATTTTTTATTTATTATAATTTTATTGTGTTTATTTATGACCATATATATGTGTTATAATATTTAATTTAGTTGTTCTGGGCATCTTCGTTTCATGATTTTAAGATCTATTCCATTGAATTTAATCATGGGAGTTCTTATCAAATGGAAGAAAAACTTCAAATGTGGAATTATATGATATTTATGCACCTCAATAATTTTAAATGGTCCCATATATATTTTTTTTTCTTTCTTTAATGAGGATGATTCATTAGATAGAATGTTAATGATAAATTTTTAGTTTGTTTTGGTGTTTTTCGATCATCGTGAAATAGTCTTATTTTATTATTTAACAATATAAATATATATTAGTTCAAAAACATGAAACAAGTTATAATATAAATTTTAAAATATTTTTTAGACATTATAATTGTTTTATGACCATTCATGATGGTGTTAATGGAAAATGAAAACTCATTATCTATGAAGGCGTTGAATCGACACATCACAGATAATGTTTTCTTTTTTAGAATAAAAGGAGAAGAGGTGAGATTTGATGATGGAAATTACATTAACATAATAATGTTGTAGTATATATATGATACTGATATTATCATTATATTTTGGAAATGGGATGTTAGAAGAATATAAGAAATTAAAATAAATTAAAATAGAAGGAAAATAGGATTTTACCTCTTGAAAATCGTCTCCTTGAGATTCTCCTTAAGGAACTTGGAATTGGTATTTTAGTGAGAGAAGAAATACCAGGATGTGGGGAAGAGTTTGGGATAGGAATTGGGTATAATATAAGTAAGATCCAAATATTATAAGGCATTATGAGAATAGATGGTGATGGGTGGTATTTATAATAGGAGGAGAGGGAAGTTTTTTGATTATTTTATCCATTTTTCTATTATTTTAGATAATGAAAACAAACAGTGTTGATTATTACAAATAAGTATAGTAAATAGTGAATAAGAGTTATAAATAATGGGTTCTTACGTCATTCATGACTCAAAAATTCTTATATTTGTTTTAGAATGTTAAATATTGTAATTTGTCGTATTTCTCTATTCACCAAAAATTCAATTATTTTAGAAAAATACAAAAAACTCACCCCTACAATTTTTCAATGTATATATTTAAAAAATGGACTAAATTTTTTTAAAATAATTTTCTAAATATGATAAATTTAATTGTTAAATAGAATAATAATTTATTCAAAAAATACCAATTTTTATATTATAATCGATTTTATGACACTTTGAAAAATTAATTAAGGTATCATAATATTATATTATAATAATAAAACAAAAAAATATTAACTTATGGATATATTTATGAAAATATATATTTTTTAAATCATTATACTAATTATAAAATTTTAAATAAACATTTAGGTTTCACAAAAATTCCAACACTTAATTTATCATTTTTTAAAATATTTATTTACTTATGCGAAGATATAAACTTATAATATTTTCATTTATAAGTTACCTAAATTTTATATATAATTTCATAGGTGAGGTTACTATTCTAGTAGTTGGGTTACTATTCATAATGGTCATATTACTATTCCCACAGTCTGGTTACTATTCCCTCGGTATAGGTTCCTTAACTTCTATAAATTTCACTTATTTCATTCTTCATTTATGAGAGTTATGTTTTTATTGGGTTCATTATGTGATGTATTTGTTTTTTACTATGTTACCTAATTAATAGAATGGAAATTCCATTGATAAAATTTTAGGTCATTACATTCTTCCCCCCTTATGAAATTTCTCCCTCTAAAATTTCTTTTTTACATACTATGGTAAAAATAGGTGAGGGTATTTCTACTTCATGACTCCCTTTGGTTCCCATATTTCCTCTTCATACTTATGATTCCTCCAAAACACGTTTACAATATGATTCCGGTATATACTTCCTTAGGAGAGATACATGGAACATATAATAAACTTATGACATATTTGGTGGAATTTCATGCTGATAGACCACTCCTCCTATGCGATCAATGATCTCAAAGGGTCTAATGTACCTTGGGATATGCTTCCCTTTTTTTCCAAACTACATGAATATCTTCTGTGGTGATATTTAGAGGAACTATTTATCTCCAACTTCAAACTCCAAGTCTGTTTGATAGTTGTTAGCATAGATATTTTTACGACTCTATGAAGCTTTGATATGTAGTTGGATGTCTTGAACCTTATCTATCATCTTTTTATAAGATCAGGTCCGGGTAGATTTTATTTCCCAACTTCATCACAATATGTTAGAATTGTACATCACTTCCCATATAGAGCTTCATATGGTTCCATATGAATACTCAAGTGTAATATTTTTTTGTATGAGAACTCAACCAATGGGAGATTTTGATACCATCCACCTTTTAATTCCATTTAGTAGGCTCTTAGCATGTCCTCGACCATCTAAATAGTCCGTTCAGATTGGACATCATTATGGGGTTGATAGGTCATACTGAAATTAAATTTAGAACTCAAATAATGTATAATAATTCTCAAAAATTTATATATGAATGTTTAATTATGACCAAAGATGATCAAAAGTGGAACCCCATGAAACCTCACCACTTTCTTCACATATATCAGGGAAAGTTTCTTCAAGCGAGAGCTGTTCTAGAATAATGATAAAGTGGGTAGTCTCAGTGATTCGATCCACCAAAACCCATAACACATTATTTACTATGAATGTTTTTTGGAGACCAATGAAATAGTACATATTGACATTCTACCATTTCCATGTGGGTATATGAAATGGTTTCATCGTAGATTTTAAATTTTATTACTCTTCTTAAACTTGCTGATATAAAAACACCTTGAGATATACTCTATAATCTATTTCATCATATTTTCCCAGCAGAAGTACTCTGAAATATCATTTTATATATTGGTACTTCCAGGATGTGTGGATAATGATGAGATATGTGAATTATCCAATTTATCTATCTTTATCTCAGGTGATGAAGTCATACAACACCTTGTTCCAAACCGAACCACTCCACTATCATCGGTATGAAACTCTTGTAGCTTCCCTTCTTTTATCACTTTTACCTTCTTTTGTAGCTTTAGATCATTTCTTTGTCCTTCCTTGATATTCTCATGGATATATGGTTGGTCAATCATTTAGTCTATATAATATTTATTCCCTTCCATTAGGATTTCCAAAACCATCCATTGCATATCCACAGAGATGGGGCCTTTCTCTACCCACTTCATGGATAATGTAGCTGGTTATTTTCTACTAAGAGAATCAACTACCCTGTTTTCATTTCCCTAATGGTAGTGAATAAAGAAATCAAAATCCTTGATTATATCTAACCATATTCTTTGATTAATTTTGAGTTCCTTTAGTATGAAAATATAATTTAGAATCTTATGATCATTATATATTTCAGTATTCCCTCCATATTGGTATTGATTCCATATTTTCAAGGAAAATATCACAACTGCTAGCTCCAAATCATGCATCGGGTAGTTTTTATCATAGATCTTCAAATTCCATGAGGATTAGGCTATCAAATTTTCACTTTTAATGAGTACACAACCCAAGAATTTATTTGAATCGTAACTTTATAAAACAAAACCGTCTCTACTTGTTGGTAGTGTGTGTACATGGGCAATGATTAGCCTCTTCTTGAGATCCTTGTAGCATTCCTCACATTCTTCTGTCCAGACACACTTTATCCATTTTCATGTTAACTTATATAGAAGATTATTAAAACATGATAAATTCCTCACAATATATCATTATTACCCAACTAATCCCAGAAAACTATGGATCTATATTATAGATGTTGTCCTGGGGCACTATTCAATTTCCATTGTGTGGGAAGGGTCTACAGAGGTTCCATTATTGGTGATAACATGTCCCAAAAATGATACTTACTCCAAGAAAAACTCACATTTAAAATAATTTTCCTAAATTTTATCCCTTCACAAATTCTTTATCACATTATTCAAATTATCCTTATGCTACGTCTTTCCCTTGGAGTATATTAGAATATCATCTATAAAGGGTACCACAAATTTTTTGAAGTAATATATAAAGACTCTATTTATTAATTATATGAATATTTCTAGAGCTTTATAGAGTCCTAAGGTCATATCTATGAACTCATAGTGTTCATACCTCATTTGAAAGTTAGTATTGGGAATAACTTCCTTCCTCACCTTTAATTAATAATATCTTGACTGATGGTCTGCTTTAGAGAAATAATTGGCCCCACATAGTTGGTAGAACAAGTCATCTATCCATGGCAGGGGATAAATTTTCTTTATTATAGTTTTTTTGATCCCATGACAATCAATTCATAGGGGCATTGATCCATCTTTCTTCTTGATTAAGATGACTATTTCACCCCACAGCGAAGCACTCAGGCATATGAAACCATTGTCCAGATTCTATTGTAACTGATTCTCAATCTTTTCCAACTCAATGGTGGCCATTATATAATGAGTATTTATATAGGAAGATATCTAGGAGTAAGTTTAATAGTGAACTCAACCTCTCATCTAGGAGTAAGGCTATACAAATATTCAGGGAACACATCAGTGTAGTCCCTCACAATGGGCATGCCTTTGAGAATGATTCTACCCTTTGTCTAAATCATTTGAGTTACATATTATTTCTCATAAGACAATAATATCCACAGGTGATATGATGATTATAAATGAGATTTATCCTTATCATTACACTTATACAGAATTATAGGATTCCTTAGGACATGATGTGTGATCTCTCGTTCCATGTAGTTGATGTTGGCTTTGTATAAAGACAACCAATCCATGCCCAATGTATAATCAAACTACACCAAATGAAGTAATGAAATATTTTTTGGAAGGTTCATCTCACAAACATTAACTAGAGAGGAGTTATAAACTTTGGATTCAATAATTTCCCTATTTTATTTTCTCACAGAAAATTCAACCTCCAAATTTTGAGGTGGTGTTTAAAAATTTCTACTAAAATTTAAAGATATGAAAGAATGCGTACAAGCATAATCAAATAGTATGTTCTCTATTCAAGAATGAATAACCAATTTACCTATCACCATATCATTTTTGGGCTCCACCTAATTAGTTGTGAGAGTATATTCCCTTCCTTGTTGTCTTGGAGGATTGTTGTTTTTGATTACCTCTGGAAACCCTTGACTTATGAAATTGGCTCGAATAATTCCCACATTACTTGTTTTTTGAACACTCAAATACAAGATTCATATTGATATAGACCATAATTTCCATTTCCACATTTGTTGGATTCTTTATATTACTTCAGCAATAATCATCCTGATGCCTCTCTCTTCCACATTTGAAGAACCTCTTAGTTCCCTTTAAATAGTTCCCACGATGTTTCTTCCCACAATTTTGACACATGAGTTGTTGAGTTTTATTTCCATCATTGAATTTATCTGTTGATCCCCCCATATTAAACTCTATTTTCAGATTTTTATCTTTGATCCCATGAGACCATTGAAACCCTCTAATCTCCATCTTGACCATAAGGGCACAATGGACAATCTCATGATTGCTATCAAAATCTCATATCACCAACACTTTTTATAGACTTGGATTTAGTACTCTAAATAAGAGATATTATTTTTTCCTGTTTTCACATAACACCCTAAGATTTTATGGTATGCATCTTTTTAAATTTATTCTCTTAGATCGCTTACTTTGAACACATCATTGATCTTAAATGAACCATGATATACTATTAATATTATTATTTGAAATGAAATTTAATTCTAGCTAATAAATTGGTTGTTATGAATATGATAAAAATAAATTATGAAAATATCTTATTTAATTCATTGGTTATGAATTAATTAGCGATAAACATAAAAACTAACTTAATATAAATTCAATGTTTTTATAAAAACTATTTAAATGCGTATAATTGTGTTTTATACCAATAAAATAAAAAATAACATTTTTTGATTATATTAATGATTTATATATATATTTTTAATATTATTTTTACCATTCATATTATGTTTTTTCTAGACATGAAATAGGAAAAAACCCAATATTATACATAAAAACTATATTTTTATAAAAGTAGTTTTACTGTGTTTTGAGGGAACACCTGTTTTAAATCTTGTTTTTGATAATTTTATAAATTATATTTGAAAAAATAAACTTCTTATATTAAATAAGAATATAAAAAATTAATTTTCTTGAATTTTTGTTATTCTTCTAATAAGTTTCATGTTTTGAGGAATAATGATAAAATATTGCATTATAATTGAAAACATATTTTCACCTAAAAAAATTATAATGTTAAATTATATTTTTAATTAGTTTTAATGTATAATTAGATCAATTTTTTATTATTTAATATAATGTAGGTTATTGGAATCAATTTCACATTGAATTTGGATAAAAAATCATTTCAATCTTTTGGACATTTTCATATTAAAAACTCATTTTCTTATTCTATCAATTGAAATAATTTTAAATTAATTAATACAAATTATCTATTTTTAATTTTGAAAAATGTATTCCAGATTTGTAATAAGTGTGTCCAAATTATGTAAATAGGTTTCTTTTATTCTTGGATATTTTTAATAGTAACTTTATAAAAAAATTTATCAACACCGGTTGAGGTAGATTGGGTAATTAGTGTAAAAATAATATTATAAGTATTATAAAATTACTCTATCACTTGAACTAATTTTATTGGATGAGTTACTATTGACCTAAATCATCATTGGTCCAATTTTATGGCTTTTTGGAGCCACTTGGATGACATTGAGCCTTTTTCTGTCTTTTTTTCTAAGGAAAGTCCAATATGTCATACTCATGTTCTTAATAAGTTTTACATTTTTATTATAGGATTATTAATAATATATATTTTATTATAAATATTAATTTGAAATTTTAAATTTTTATTTTAATTATGATAATTTTTCTTAATTTTTAGGGATGAAATTATAAAATTAAAATATTGCACAATAATGATTGAGTAATTGTTTAATTAATGAACATATCAAATAAATGTCATTAAAAAAATATAATAAATATAATTTGATATAATTAATGTTACTAAAAAATTTTATATTTGAACTATACAAATTAGGAATTTACTAAAGTTTATATTTCTATGTTGTCATGTAGTTATGATATCTTTAAAAAGTCAAGTATTGAATAGTGTCAAAATTGACACTAATGATATTTTAAAACAAATAAAATTTTATTAAATGATATAAAATTCATAAAGACATAAAATTATGTCAAATTATTGGAATAAGATTTAAAATATCATCCCTAACTTAGTTATGGTTCTTTTGGTATTTTTTAGTAACAATATTAACCCTTAAAGAGTAAAAAATAGAAGTCATCATGGTAAGAGTTCAAGGGTTTAACTAAGGGTTAATGTCAAAAGACAAGGGTAATAATGTGACATATAATTTCCTAAAAATTATTGGTTTAGATTATTTTTACCCTATTCATTTTATATTCTAGATAAATCACTTTTTATCATTTTGTAATTGAGAATTGATTAATATTAATTTAATATTTTGAGAGTTTTCAAAAGTGTCCCTTACCTCAATTATAAAATGGAACCTCATCCCACACATAGTCACACAAATTTGATCCTTATATATCATCCAAACCCTACAAAAATAAGATTAAAACTTCCATACCCTCATAATAGAAGCCTCCCTTTGGGAATAAATCCAACCAATGAAGTCTTTCGGGATAAACCATAAGGAGTTACCCAAAAAATGAGGTAACATTTTTCAACGACCACTTTCATTTTATTTCTTTCTCAAAACATTAAATTATTCTTATTAAATGATTATATAATAAACTAAATATATTCAATACAATAATATATATTTCTAATATTTCTAGATACACTTTCACACACATCTATCAAATGGGATACACAATTATCATTTGTGTGTATGGCAGATTACCACCTCACGAACTAATGTCGTCCAATCTTCCATTACCACATTAAAAGGTTGGAGTAATGATGTATTTATAGATTATATATGATATATATGATATTTATGATTTATTTATGATTTTATTATTATTATATAACACATACAATCATGCAGTTCATTTTGTAGGAATACGATAACATCGTTTTTGGACGTGTGGATGATCGCCTACTCAAAGCGATGTGATTCATTCACGCTATAAATGGAATTTATTAAGGTTGATTCTAATAAATATATGTGATGTATATGAAATAAACATGATACTGGAATTATAATATACATTTATGTATAATTTACATTTCATTATTTTGAAATAATTAATAAATGGAAGTAGCATTCTTGCGTACATATGGCCTACCGTCTCTATGAACGATTCATTTCATTTCCTACCTCCAGATATTATGGATCATTATAAATACATATATAATGAATACATGAAATTTAAAACATTTTTTTTACATTATTTGGATTATTAAATCATTATATAATTTATAAGAATAACAAGTAACAAGTGAGAACCTACTCGAAAAACTAGGCAATTAAGACCCAAAATAGTGAAAATAATGAAATATTATTAACAAAAGGGTAATAATATAATATAAAAATCATATATGATATTATAATTGTGAATATAGTTATTTTATAAGTTATTTACCTGATTAAAACCATAATAATGTAGGTTAAAATATGTTCATCCAAAATGAAATACAAGGTAAGGGATTTTTGTCCCACTTTTATTTTTCGTGAGATATATGCCATGTTGACCACCTATTTACTATATTTGGTGTATATATTTACCTTGAAGGTATTTTATGAGTATTATCCTGAATATTATGGTTTTTTCATATTTATATAATTTTTTATTTCATTTGGCATATGATTCGACTGATTATAAAGTGGTAAAGGTTAATTTTCACTATCTCATCAAAATTCAAGATTGTTTATATTAAAGTATCCATTGGGTAATATTTAACATTCATGTACAATTCTTAGAAAAATGTTTTCAAAAAGCTTTTTACCATTTTTTAGAATCATTTTTACCCATGTTTTAATTTTTAAAAATGGTTTGAAAAAAATATTTT
Source organism: Viscum album (assembly GCA_963277665.1). Lineage (NCBI taxonomy): Eukaryota > Viridiplantae > Streptophyta > Magnoliopsida > Santalales > Viscaceae > Viscum > Viscum album. Next base: position 1,124,697,517 of record OY728120.1, read on the forward strand.
TGTCATTTTCTAAACAAGGATCTTTATGAATTCTCTAAAAAAAATATATAGAAGAAATATTTTTTTAAACTTATTCGGCATGAACAGAATTTCCCCTTTCATAAAGCCATAATGTTTTGATATTTTTTTAACATGTTTACAAGGTTATTTTTAAGGAAAATGATTTGTTTTATAAATTCGCTACCTTTTAAATAAATTATTACAAAGTGGTAAGGATTTTCTCATCTCAGTTTTACTTTTCTATGATATAAGCCTTATTCACCGATTATTTCTTATTTGAGGTGTATGTATACTACCATTGCATATATCAAATCATAAATATCATTGTATTTATGGTATTAAAATGTTTCGAACTGACATGGGACACTTTTATTAAAAATAGTTTTTAAAAAATTGATTATTTGATATAAGAAGAATTCTTTGGACTGGGACAACATGGGTTGGTGACTATTTCATCTAATCCCCATGATGTATAGGTAGTATCATGAGATGAATTATTTAGAAAAATTATATTGGTTTCTACCTAATATACTAAAACTTATCATGAAAGGTCTTAACGGTAAAGGTACCATATACCTAAGAATCATAATGTCCAATAATTAGGAATTTCCTATATTGAGATTTTAGTTATTATTTTTACTATCCATGATATTATTGCCTTTACATTATCTAGGGATTCATTTCATTATCATATTATTTATTAATTGAATTGTGTTTCATTCCATATAGATTATTCCTTGTCTAAATTATTTTAAGGGCATGTGTTTTCAGTTATTAACATTGCCACATAGATTTGTTCTCATTGATTATTTATTGCATCCGTCGTACAAAACCCTTACTGAGCATTTGATCTCACCCATTTATTTATTCTATTTTCCCAAGGTTTGGAGGTAAAATGTTTGTATGAGTTCAAGGATGAAAATTAATTTCCTTTTTTTATGTTCTATTTTTAATTACCAATGTAATAAGGGTCCCATGTATGTATCTAGTTCATAGAGAATACTAACCAATTTAGTCTGTTGGGATTTGAATCATGTACCATTGAAAATGTAATAAAGAAAGGCATATTCTATGGGATATTGGAGATAGGGTCCTTATAATTGTTATCAGAGGAAGTTTAATAGAAACCTTGGGAAATAGATTTAGAAAAAAAATTGACTGGTGAATAAAACTCATTAGTTCATTATGCATGAAAAAGTTATTTTAGGAATAATTCCTTTGAATTTTGCAGAAATATTTTTATAGGTAAGTGTAACTATTAAAAATTATATGATCTTTAAATTTACGGTAATTATGGTTACTTATATTATTGGGACTAAAAAATGAAATCTAAGAGATAACCTTTATAGTTAAAACATTGATTTAATGTTTAATATATTTAGGTTATTTTTGAGGATGATTATCACATTTTTGGATAGTATTAATATAGTTTTATAAAAGTTTTAGCCACACATTGGGTGACAACCCATTTTCTCTGGCAAGGCTGTGGTGATTGAACCCACAATCGAAGGGTGACAAGGGTGTAATGCCTACCACTGGCCAACCTGAAGTCCTGACTAGAATGATTTTTAAAAAAATATCTTATGGATAGAGGTTATTTTTACTTTAGGGATATTTTTTTATCAAATATATAATCTTGGGATTGGAAAATGAATTTTTCATTATGTGATTAATGTTACTTCAGAAGATGTTCTCTATTTTGGGAATCCTATAAGATTAAGGTAAACATAATATTGTTATGAATAAAGATTTAATTATATTTTGGAGTTAAATATTATCTTTTTATATACTTATGGTGATTCAAGTTATTTATAAAAAAGGTTATCATATATTGGAGATTATATTATTTAGGCAATTAATTTTTTTGCTAAGATACATTGAGAGTGATTTATGTAACTTTTAATACTTTTTGATCAAATACTTATGATTTTTGGGCTTCAATATTAGTATATAGAAATTTTTAGTAATGGTAGTTATTTTATGAATGATCTATGTTGAACTTTGTGTTTTACAATTGAATTTTAGAGATTAATTTTTTTTCGTCATATAAAGGTTTATTATTTTTGGGGAATTATCTTATATTATCTTAACCATTTTGGTTTTGGTTAATGTATAAATTTAGGAGGAATAGATAGTTATAACTTTTTTGGATTTTTAGATCTATATAAGTTAAATCAAATTCTTGATACATGAAAAATTTATCTTAAATAATCATCATTTGGGGGGAAATATGAGTTTCTGGTGGAAACTGATTAAAGTATTAAAATATAATTTTCAATTAAGTATGTTTACTTATGTTCTTATTATGGGAAGTAAATAAATTCCTCAGCTCTAGGAAAATGATTTCAAAACAAAAATGTTATATTTACTTTTCTTACTAAGAAGTCAATGGACTTTAACCCTTCACAAATTTATGGTTCTGTGATTGTTAACTTTAATATGACCATGTTCTATATCACTCTTAATTGAAACTTGATAGTTAGTTTTCTCTTCCACATCCATGTTTTCCTAGATGGAACCCCACTATGTGTTACCTCAGGTAACCTCTATACTTCCCTTTATTTCTTTTAAAGTGCAAGTTTTATCGAACTTTGTTTCGATGCGGGATTTCAATAAAGGTATTTTGAATTTCTAAACCTTAGTTACCAAAACCAAATTAAAAAATAGTATGGATGAAATTTTATAAAGGAGGATACAATGTAACACCCCCAAGATCTTATGTTATGTATCTTTTTAAATTTAATCTCTTCAATATCTTACATTATATGCAACACTGTGCTTAAATAAACCACAATATACTATTAATATTATTATTTAAAATGAAATTTTCTCCTTGATATTAAATTGGTGGATATTAATAAGATTAAATATCTTATGAAAATATATTATTTAATTCGTTGGTCACCAATTAATTATAAATAAATATAAGAACCAATTTAATATAAAGGATTTTTTTTATAAAAACTATTTGAATGTGCACAAGTGTGTTTTATACTAATAATGTAAGAAAATAACACTTTTTTGATTATATTAATAAAATTTAAATATTAAATCTAATTTTTAAAATTCATCCTATCAATTTTATAGACATTATATAGGCACAAACCCAATATTACACCTAAAAACATATATGTTTATAAAATTGTTTTACAACTTTTTGAGGGTGCAATTGTTTAAATATAGTTTTTAACAATTTTATAAATAAGTTTGAAAAAATAAACATCTTATTTTATATATTAAAATAAAAAATTATTTTGGTTGAATTTTTGGTATTTTTCTGATAAGTTTTATGTTTTGATTAATAATGAAAAAATATTTCATTTTAATTGTTGACACATTTTTCGTCTAAATAGTTTATAACGTTAAATTATATTTTTAATTAGTTTTAAAGTATAATTAGTTAAATTTTTTATGCTTTATTCTAATTTAGGTCATTATAATGTATTTCACATTGAATTTGGATACAAAAATATTTCAATCTTTTGAATGTTTTCACTTTAAAATTCCATCTTCTCGTTTCCTCAGTGAAATTAATTTTGAGTTAATTAATAAAAATTCTATGTTTTTAATTTTTTAAAATTAAATATATATTTAGAATCATTGGGTCTAAATTATTTAAATATTTTATTTTTGTTTTTGGGCATAATTAATAGAAACTTTGGTTATTTTTTATTAACATGCCTAAAGGTAATTTGAGTAATTGAGGGTAAAAATAATATAATAAGTATTATAAAACTTCCATAACTATTTATGTAATTTTATTAGATGATTTAGTATCAAATAAAATCATCCTTTGTCTGATTTTATGGACTTTTGTATCCACTTAGAGGACTCTAATCCATTTTTAGTTTTTTATTCTAAGGAAAGTCCAATATTTCATACTAATGTTTTTAATAAGTGTTGTATTTTTATATATTTTCATTCAGAAGTTATATTTTACAATAAATAGTAATTTGAAATATGAAAAAATTATCTTAATCATGATAATTTATATTTAATTTTAGGGAAGACACAATTAAATTAATGGCTTTCACAATGATGACACAACAATTGTTTAATTAATGGAAATATTAAATAAATGTTGTTTCAAATATTAAAAAAAATAATTTGATATAATTAATTCCATAAAATAATTTATATATTTCCTAGAAATATTAGGGATTTATTAAAGTTTTTTTTAAGTTTTCATGTTTTTAGGATATTTTTAAAAAGTCAAGTAATGAATTGTGTCGGAATTGATACAAATGATATTTTAAAATAAATAATAATTTATTAAATGATATAAAATTAATAAAAATATAAAATTATGCTAACTTATTTGAATATGGTTTAAAATTTCATCCATTACTAATTTAGGGTTCTTTTTTCATTTTATAGTAACTATATTAACCCTTAAAGAGTAAAATATCAAAGTTATCACAATAAGAGTTAAAGGGTTTAACTGAGGGTTAATGCTAAAAGATAAGGGTAATAATGTGACATAAACTTGTATAAAAATTATTTTTTGAGAGTATTTATAACCATAATAAAATTATCTTATAAATAACTCACTTTGGTGCTATTTGGAATAAAAAATTAATTTATATTAATTTAATTTTTTAGTGTTTCCAAATGTGACCCTTACCTCAATTATAAGAGAGAACCTCCTCCCTCAGTTAATAACACCGCTTTAAGCATTATATCTCATCCTAAATCTACCCAAATAATCTCCCAAATTAAATCCCCTCATCCTAGAGTCCTCCCTTTGGTAATTAAACCACTCAAGTAAGTATTTTGGTATAAACCAAAAGGAGATTCCTGAAAATGAGGTAATATTTTTTAATGATCACTTTCATTTTATTTGTTTATAAAGACATTCAATTATTCTCATTAAATGATTGTATAATTACATAATAATATTAAATATACTTATATTTTGTTATGTTAATACTTCATCCTAAAATATTTCACACATCCATCAAATGGGATGCACAATCATCATTCATGTGTATGGTGGACTATCACCTCGCGAACCAATTTCGTTCATTATTCCATTATCACCATTAAAGATTGGAATAATTGTGGATTTATAGTTTATATATGATATATATGTTATTTATAACTAATTTATTCTTAAATAATTATTATATAACACATACTTTCATAAGTATCACTTTATGGGAATATGATAACATCATTTTTGTATGTGTGGACCACCGCCTACTGAAAGCGATGTGATTCATTCACACTATACTTAGAATGTATAAAGGATGGTTTTAAAAAAAATATGTGACATATATGAAATAAATATTATAATTTAATTATAATATAAATATATTTATCATTTAAATTTAATTATTTTAATATGATAAAGATATGGAAGTATCATTCATGCGTACATATGACCTACTGCCTCCATGAATTTTTCATTTCATTTCCTATCTACATATTTTATGTATTATTCTAAAAATATATATACTGAATATATATGATATTTAAATCATGGTTTAAATTCTTTATAAGATGAAATCATGATATAATTAATATAAACAACAAGTAACACATCGAAACAAACTCAAAAAACTAGGTAATTAACACCCAAAATAATATAAATAATGATAGATTATTAACAAAAGGGTAACAAGATATTATAATAATACCATATATGAAATTTTATGTATTATTATAGTTATTTTATAAGTTATTGACATGATTAAAACCATTATACATGAGGTTAAAGTTTGTTCATCCAAAAGGAAACTAAAGGTAAGGGATTTATGTCTCACTTATTTTCTATGAGAGACATGTTGTCTTCACCAGCTATTTCCTACATATGGTATATATATTTCCAATGAAGTTATTTTAAGAGTATTATCATTAAAATTATGGTAGTTTAATATCCATATAATTTTGTTTATTTCATGGGTCATATGATTCGAACGATTATAAAGTTGTAAAGGTTTGTTTTCACAATCTCATCGTTATCCGATATTGTTTATGACAAAGTCCATATTGAGGAATATTTAACTTTCATGTAAATGTCTTTAAAAAAATGTTTTTAAAAATTCATTTACCATTTCTAAAAAACTTTTTTACCCATGTGTTAATTTTTACAAACAATTTGAAAACAATATTTTTTATCATTTTATAAACAAGGATCTTTATGAATTTTCTGACAAAAATATATGGAAGGAATGATTTTTTAACTTATACGACAAGAATATAATTTACTATATTCATGATAATCTAATGTTTTGAAGCTTCATTTAAATTTTTGGATGGTTATTTTGAAATAATATATTTTATTTTATAAATTCATGGTATTTTAAATAAATGATTAAAAAGTGGAAAGGATTTTCTCGTCCCACTTTTATTTCTTTGAGATAAAAGCCTTATTCCCCACATATTTATTGTGTTTAGTTTGTGTATAATACCCTTTGATATATCATATCATAAATATAGTTGTCTTCATGGTATTAAAATTTTTTAAAGTGTTATGAGACAATTAAATTTATTTTTTTAAAAAAATTATTATTCGATATACAAATAATAGTTTGGAATGATATGACATGAGTTGGGGTCCATTTAAAGTAAGACCCTCAATGCATCGATAGTATCATGAGATAAATCAGTTGGCTAAATAATATGGGTTTCTACCTGATATGATAAAGAATTTTTTTAATTTTCATGATGGTAAATATATCATGTACCTAGGAAACATGGCGTCAGATAATTAAGCATTTCCTCTATTGAGAATTTAGTTATTATTATTATTATTCTTATCCATGATATTATTTCATTGAAATTAACTATGGATTCATGTCATGATCATAGTATTTATTAAATGGAATTTGTTTCATTCCATTTTTATTATTCGTTACCCAATTATTTGAATGGAATGTGTTTTCAGTTATTGATATTTCCATATAGATTTGTTCTCATTGATTAATTATTAATTCCACTGTACATAACCCTTTCTGATCATTTGAGATGACCTTTTTATTCATTCTATTTTCCCTAGTTTATGGAGATTAATCTTTTTATGAGTTCAAATATGAAAATTAATTTTCATTGCCATGTTTTTCTTTTAATTACCAATTTAATATGGGTACCATTTATGTAGGTAGTTCTTCGAGACTAATAAACTATTTGGTCATATGGTATTTGAATTATGTGTCTATGGCAATGTAATAAATAAAGGCACTAACTCCAGGATATTGGAGTTGAGGTCATTACAGTTCATGAAAAATATAGATGAGTATCTTTAAATCCTTGTAAAATTTTCCTCATATTCCGTGGTAGAATCATCTTACTTTTCCTTTTGTCTGAGGAACTCAATTTCAATATTATGATGTAGAGTTCGAGAAAAATATTTATTGATTTTTTTTCCAGAATTTTCCCAAATCCATGGAATGATTTTTTCCTTGGAATTTGTGTTTTTGATCAGTTTCCACCACTGATCAGCTTCCCCGTCAAGTCGATAGATCTCCAACAAAACTTTATTTTCTTTTTATCACTCGAGGAAAACTAATAGATTTTCAATGCAGTTAATCCATTATTCGATGATAAGGGGATCAAAAGATCCACTAAATATATGTGGACTTTGTTTCATAAATTATTTGACCAATATTTTCTGTTTATTATGATTAGTATGTTTTTCCACAAAACTCAAGTTATTATTCATAACATGATCTAGTTAAGCTAGTACTATCATAAAGTTTTGAGCTATCATTACCCTCAGATTTGGTATTTCATTAGAGAAATCATCACATTTCCTATCACATCTATTGTTGTCATGGGTTATACTATTTCTGGAAAGTAAATGAGAAAATTAATGTACAATTGGAGGGGATTTAATACTTAGATAATAATAATATAAAAAGTAAACTTTGAGAATATAAGGATAAACTTATAAATGAAAATTATATCCTAACATGTGATTCTCTAAGTTTCAATATAAGTTATCCATGATGATAGAATTATCCCTAGAGTTTTTACTAAAGTTCTCTATTCATAATATCCAAAAATAGCTAGACCATTCTCTAATAACCACTATATCAACCCTATCCTTTTACATATATTATTACAATATTTTTTGCATAATTATCATTCAAATAAAAACCAAGGATCATAAATCATAGTGTCTTTGTAAGACTAGGTACCTAAAATTGAAAGTGTGGAAATATAATAAAACCTCATTATTATAATCCTACATAATGATCTCTTAACTTCCTTTGAGATCCTACATCTTCATAGGATAACCTAGGGAATACAAAGATAAAATGGATGAGCTAAAAGGCCCAATAAGGGAATGAACATAGGAATAAATCATATCACAAGGGTTAAAAGGAATAACATAATGTCATAAAAAGTAATAGAACATAAATAAACATATTGGAGGATAACATATATAACATTAGATCATGTGATCTTGGAAACATATGAATGTGGAAGAAACATATAACATGACTTAAACAAGTTTCGAGGCTAGTAGCCAAGACTATATCACATGGTGGACAAAGTCCCATAATGGATTTAGTTTTCTCCCAAATAAAATGTTGGAATCTAATAAGACTAAACATTACCCAATTTATTGGAGTGATATTTGGACACACCCATCATAATATGTTCGTGCATATGTGCTCCAAATGAAGAATCAAAAAATAAGGAATTAACATAAGGGTTATCCATGTAATGAAATTGTTATCATAATCATGTGATAAGGTGAATCCAATGGGTGTATCATAATGGTGTCCACGAAAGACTAGATTAAAATAATAAATAGAAATTAATAAGGTAAAATAGAAATATATAATTATAAATTTTGTAAAATATAAGTTAAAACATGTAAAAATAGTGTTTAAGAAATGTTATAAATGATCCACTTTAGTGTGGTTTAAGGGAAAATATTAACGAGTCTTTAAATAGGACATTTGCATATTTGTTTTTATAAAACCAGAAATTAGATAATATAGTTTATATTGATAAAATGAGTGATTTTATAAAACTAAAGGTGTATTAAAATATATTATGAAGAGCACATGAAATGGGGGAAGAAATTGGATAGCTCCCTTTAATCAGGCTTTCTTATCAGAAATAATTGAGAATGGAACCTTTTTTAAAATGTATTTTCCAATAAAATATGGTTGAATGTATATAGATTCATAAATTTGATATATATAAGCAGGATATTTTAGAATTATTTATTATTAATTAAGAATTAAATTGGTGTAAATAGAGAGAAATCATAACTCAAAGGTAATTGGGAGGTTCTAAGAGATACATTTTCTTATGTCTGAAAGTTTTCTGCACTAACACTAGTCGTCCGGGATAAAAAAATTAGATTCATCAATAATTTCATTTAGAAAATATTAAATATATATTTTATTTATTAAAATTTTAGTAAGTTCATTTATGTCCATTTTGATGGATTACAAAGTTTAATATTGTTGTTTCGGGTGTGTTTGTTTCATGGTTTTATGATTAGTTCCCTTGAGTTTAATTATAGGAGTTCCAGTCAAATTAAATAAAAACCCCATAAGTGGAATTATGTGATATTTATGCACCTCAATTTTTTAAATGGTCTCATATATCATTTTTTTTCTTTATGGTATGTGGATGATTCATTTTATAGAACATTTTTGTTCAATGATTAGTTTTTTGGTAGTTTTTCAATCATCATGAACTAGTTTTGTTTTATTATTTAAAATTATGTATATATATATTAGTTCCAGAACATGAAACAAGTTATAAAATAAATTTTAAAATATTTTTAACCCCTTTTAATGGTTTCATGACCATCCTTGAATGTTTTAATGGAAAACAAAAATACGTCATCCATGAAGGTGGTGAATCGACACATTACAGATAATGTTTTTATTTTTAGAATAATAGAAGAAGAGAAGAGAATTGATGATAAATATTTAATTAACACAAAATAATTAATATATATATATATATATGTGATATGAAGGTTATCATGTTTTTTGGAAAGGGGAGGTGACGGGAGGATAATAAATTAAAAAAAATCAAAAGAGAAATAAGGAGGATTTTACCGCTTGAATAATATCTCTTTAAGAACCTCTTTAAGGTACATGAAATTTGTATTTTGGTGAGACCAGAAATACTAGGACATGGAGAAGAGGTTTGGGAGAGTAACATGGCTTCATATAAGAAAGTTCCAAATATTAGAAGCTGTGCGGAAGATAGTTGGTGAGGTGTGGTATTTAAAGTGGGTGCAGAGGGGTGTTTTTGACTATTTTATTCATTTGTTTATTAATTTGATTCAATAATATATATAGTATTTATTATTGTAACTAATTATAGTAAATAGTGTATTTGAGTTATAAATAATTCATTATTACATCATCCATGACTCCAAAATTCATGTATTCATCTTAAAATGCTAAATATAGTAAATTATCAGATTTTATTATTCACCAAACATTCAACTATTTTAGAAAAATCCAAAAAAAATCACCCTAATAATGTTTCAAAATTTATATTTAAAATTTTGAATCCATTTTAGGAAAAAAAATTTCTAAAGATTATAAATTTAATTTTTAATTATAATCATCATATATTTGAAGAATATCGATTTTAATATTATAACCGATTTTATGACACTTTGAAAAATTAGTTATGGTCTCATAAAATTATCTAGTTACCATAAGACAAAAAAATATCAATTTTTTAATCATTTTATGAAAATAAATTTTCTTTTATATCATTATATTAATTATAAAATTCAAAATAAACATTTATGTTTCACAAAAAGACAGACACTTAACTTATCATTTTTAAATTATTTATTTTCTTAATCCATTATATAAATGTATTATATTTCCATTTATAAGATTACAAAAATTCATTTATACTTTGATAAGTGAGGTTACTATTTTATTTTTCGGTTTACTATTTTTAATGGTTATATTATTATTCCAAAATTTTATTATTCTATCAGTATATGTTACTTTATTTCTATAAATACCACTTATTTCATTCTTCATTTATGAGGGTAAAGTTTTTATTGGGTTATCTATGTGATATATGTGTTTTATACTATAAAAAATTATTAAAATAAAAGATACTACATTGGTAAAATTTTGGGTCGTTACACATACTTCTAGGAGTACCTAATTCATATCATTGATCGAAGCACAAAGGATCTTTGAGGTTGGCTAGTTCCTCTGATATGTTTTCTATGAAAGATCGTCTAAGTAAACGATGATACCTGGTTGTGGGAAGCTATTGTACATGCTCAATGATAGAATATTTTCTTAGGTGATTCCTCTTTACCCTTATAATTCCAACTTAGGGATGAGTTTCTTTTAGGAGGGTAGGTTGTAATGACTCGATTTTCACAAAGTTATAGGACCTTCTTCTCTAGTTTAATTCCTTTTTTATCTAGGTAAACTTTCCATAAGGCCTATGGGGTGTCTTTGGAGTTTCCAAGGCTTTTTGGAATCTTGGATCCCCAGAAATTGGAGATACATATTGGGCCGCACAGTTAGCTCTTGGTTAGTGCTAACTGTGCCACTCAACCATGGGGGCACTCAGTGCACCACATGAGGATGAAACTTTTCTCTAGACATGTGAGCTAGGATGCATGCCTGTTTAAATAGTGAAATTTTTTTAATGGAGGAATTTCACATAGCTTGTGCATGGTTAGACTATAACAACCCAAGGGTTTTAAAAATAAATTTAATATATAATGTAATGCATGAAACACTGAGTCTTTTCAAAACAACACTTTATTATTAGAAATTAGTGGTTAAGCATAATTTTTCACATCTATGTTCTGAATTTCGAAAAATAGACATACACGGTTGCAATCAGTAAGATATTTAGAGTTTGATAGGATCAACTTACAATTTTGTGGAATAGTAACTTGACCCATATGAATAGTAATGTAACCTTATGAATGTAAGTATAAATAAAATTTAGGAACCTTATAATTGAGAGTGAATATTTTAAAAATTAATAATTAAGTGTTGGTATTTTTTCAAGTAATAAATATTTAATTATTATTTTAAATTAATAAATTTATTTAAAATAAAATTAATTTTCATAAAATGTATTGAAAAATAAATATTTTTTTGTCCTACAATTTCAGGATAATTTTATGACACCTTAGTCAATTTTTGAAGGTATTATAAAATCTCTTGTAAATTTAAAATTTGTATTTTTCAAGTAAATAATGATTTTATTTAAAAAATAAATTTCATATATTTAGAAAATTATTTTGAAAAAACGTATTCAATTTTTTAATTCAACTCACCAAAAAATGGTAATGGTGAATTTTTGGGTTTTTTCTAAAATACTTGAATTTTTGGTGAATAATAAAATAAGGTAAGTTACTGTTTAAATACATCAGAAGCTAAATACACAATTGTTTGAGTCATAACTGATTTTTTCAAACTTGTATCGAATCCAAATATACTTATTACTGTTTTTGGTCATAATAATCAAAAGTATATGTTGTATTGAGAAAAATAATAAAATAATGAATAAGATATTCAAAAATCACCCCTCTCTTCCACTATAAAAACAACCCCTCACTCCCACTTCCCCTCAGTCCTATAATCCTTTTGTATTCTCAAAGTTCTACCCATATACCCATTCTTAGTCTCCCCTCATATCCAGGAGCACTTGGTTTTTCCAAAAGACCAAAACCGCTTCCCTTAAGGAGGTTCTCAAGGAGGATATTTGAAGAGGTAAACCCTCGTCCCTTTTCTTTTAATTTCATTTTTTATTTAATTTATTTTCATATATTCTCCTCAACTCATATGTAAAAATGATTGTGATTAATCTATTATAATATTTATATTGGAATGATATCATGTAAATAGAATACATTTTTTTTCAAACCACTCTCTCTCTCTCTTTTGTTTTAAAAACTAAATCATCATCCAAAAGGTGCCAATTTACAACCTTCATAGATAAGAAACATCGTTATTAATTTCATCCTTAAAATATGGGCATCAAACCATTTTTACGGTTGAATCAGATTTTAATATATGTATTATAACCTATTTAATTTTCTATAACTAGTATATATAAATAATACTAATTCATATGAAAAAACCAGTTCGTAACAATTAAAATATTGCCAAAATAATCTAAATGATTATCAATAATGTTAAATCTAATATATCATCCTCATACAATATAAAAAATGAATTATATCACCATTTAATATTTTTGATGTTCATTAGTATCATATAAATCCAATTTATGATAATTATACCAATTCTACATGAACATCCATAATCATATACAAGTATACCGATCATGAAAACTTAGGAAATAAACACTCCAGAGTGATAAATTTGTATCTTATAACTCATCAAAAAGGACATAAATGAACTTAATAAAACTATAAGAAATAAAATACATGTAGATAAGTTTCTTAATTAATTAAATAATGGATTTAATTTTATTATCCAAGATGTTAAGGTCAAGTGCAGAACTCATTTAGACATAAGGCAAGGGTTTTCTACCTAAATCTCCATTTTCTTTTGGGTTACTCTTTGTTTATATTAATCCCAATTAAATTCTTTATTATTCTTATGTAATCATCATAAATTCTATTTTAATTTTCTCTATCTTTTTACCAATCAAAATACTTCTTTATTTTATGGGGAGTTAAATGTTTTATAAATATCTTTCTCAATTATTATCGATAAACATGGTCGATTCAATGGAACATCTCAAATTCTTACATATTTTCAAATGCACTCTTTAACCTGTTTTAAGACACAATTATTTTTATAAAACCACACATTTCATCAGGGAAAAACTACGATATTTCATTTTTTGTTTTTATAAAATTATTTTTCCGAAATATATCTTCTTTTCAAAGTAAAAGTGTATTTCTATAAAAAATCCTCGATGACTCTATTAGTGTATTTTTGTCTATTTTGACACCTCTATTGAATTTTATATATTATTGAGGTTAAAATTTTATGTTTATCATCTACCATATTGTGTTAAATGGTTTATGATTTATTTGACAGTGGATGTTCTATCTTGATACCATTCACCATACTACTCAGAATGGTTAGTGTTTATGTGTTCTGATTGGGGAAGGTTATTTCATATGTTCATGTTGCTTTTGTTTATCCAATTTCATATTAAGAAGGAATTTTACTTATAAAGTTATGTATGGGGACTGATATATCCTGGAGATGCATCGTTAGGTCTCATGAGACAAAACAATATTGGGTTTTGGCTGAGGCCTTACCCTAGTATTTTCAGAACTCTTGGACGAGGCCTTAACAATATGTTTCAGATGTACAGAATTATTCATTCCATTAGTATGGTATTATTAATTGATAAACCATGTGATTATTAAAATAGTATAATATCAATGGTTATGTGTCAATCTCTTATGATCTTTTATATGTCCTTATTTAATCATCTTTCCTTCCTTCCACATTATTCTCAAGTATATTTTTAAAGGCATGTGTTTTTAGTTGTTCACCATGCTAGTGTTTATTTTTATAATAAATTTCACTGTATTAATTACCCTTAATGATAATCTGAGCTCACCCCTTTATTATATTTCATTTTCCTAGGGTTTGGAGATAAATATAATGAATGAATTTCTAGGATAATATATGAGTTATAGTTGTTTCTAATGAATTTTTATTATTTACTGCATTTCAAGTTGTAATGATGAAATTATGATTATATATTATTTTCAAAAACTAGTAAACAATTAATTCCTCAAGGATAAAAATCTGATGTAATAATGTCAATGTATTAATATAAGGCACCAGATCTTGGCAACTAGGGTATGGGTCCTTACAGTTGGTATCATAAGAAGTTTAGTGGAAAATGTTGAAACTAGATTTATAAAACATTGATTAGGGAACAAAACCATAAGATAGACTTTGAGGATAAGTATTCAAGAACAACTTAGAATTTTTAAGGTATATATTATGTGGGTATTTCTAGAAATTAAATCCCTGTATAGATACTAAAGGTGGTCATGGTTTTGTCACATATGTATGTAGGAGTAACAACTCTGACAAGGTGCTCCGAGTTTGACTCGGGGTAACCTAGTACATGACAATGAGCCTTACTATGCATTTGGTTTGAAACTCTTAGGAGATATACTTAGATAATTAAAATTTTCTTTATAAACCATTATGAAGGTTTTAAATTTAAAATTTTCCTCAATGTAACCATGCTTATGATTATGACATTAGAGATGCATAAAATTTCAATTTATGTTAAGTGTTTTTTTCTAGTTAAACACTATACATTATGATTTATAAACTAATTTATTGTATTACATTGTTTGGATATGGTGCATATTGTAAGGAATGGAAATCTCATGATAGAAAGAATCCCATGTAGTTATTTCCCCCATTTTCAAAATATTGATGTTGGTTCTGAAGCTACAACTAACACCGAGAAACTTATAACTACACTGAGACAACTGACAAAGGTTATGACCGATAACCTTACCCATATGGAGAATATTGATCCACAATGTGTATGATAAATTTTAGACCACTTTATGCAATAACAACCTCTATCATTTAATGGGAATAAAAACCCATTCATAGTGGAGCAATGTATAAGTTCCTTAGAGAAGATATTTCTCACTTTGGGATGTAATGAAAGGGAGAAGGTTGTGAAGGCAGTTTATCATATATCCGGATATGCAGATCAGTGGTGGCTGTTAATTCAAAACATAAAGGAGGAGGAATAAATAGAAGAAAATTAATGGAAGTATTTTAAAGAAATATTATTTGAAAAATATTTTCCTCCCGAACCTCGAGAGTATATCTAGAGGAAATTCTAGATTTTGAAACAAAAAGTGGATAAAAACATTGAAATTTAGGAATCCAAATTTAGAAGCCTATAAAGGAATGTCATGAACTACATACATAATCAGAGGAGCAATGTTGATCGACTCTTTTATGGTTTAAAACTATTCCTCTAAAGGGCACTAGTTTCCCAAACATTCTCATCATACGAAGATATAGTCTAATGTGCAATCAAGACAAAGAAATAATTTTCTAATTCTAATGTCTTTAAAGGAAAACAAGATGATAAGAGGGTGGCGGGGGAAATAATAGATAAAGGGAAGAATAAAAAGGGGATTTTTACAACCTGTGATACCTATGGAAAGAAACACCCTGGAGACTGATTAAAAGGGAAAAGAATTTGTTAAGATATGGGTCATTATGCTAACAATTGTACTAAGAATCAATAAAAAATTACCTAGAGAAGTCCAAGGGAGAAAGTACAAGCTTATTCATTCCCAACTAGAAATCTTGAAGTTACTAATGATGTGGTGGAAGGTACTTTAATAGTTTCCTCAAAATTTTCCAATGATTTATTTGATTCTGGATCATCACTTTCTTTTATATCTTCCCATTTTTCCAAGAAAATTAGATATTTAAAATTTTATTTAATAAAGAATTTTTCGTTAAAAACTCTTAAGGGAAGTATAATTATGACAAATATGTGTTGATAAGTCCCCCTTATAACACATAAATGTGCTTTAGTTTCTAACCTTATCATCATAACCATGATTGACATCGATCTAATTCTTGGTATGAAATATCTTTCAAGTTATGATGTGGAAATATATTTCATGATGAAATAAGTTACAAATTTTGAGATGATGCAGAATACCTTATCTTTAGAGTGTAAACCTCATCATTTGATTCTTATCAAGATCCACCACCAGTAGCTCTAATAAATGAAATTATTAGAGAGGAAGATAAAACAATATCTATAGTTGAGGAAAGAAATATTCAAATTAAGGATGTAACTACTGTGAAATAATACATTGATTTATTTCTATAGTATTTCCTTTGACATATGCCAGAGTGGAAATTAATTTTTCTATTGATTTAATTCCTAGTGAAATGACTATATCAAAGACCCATTATAGAATGGAAATAGTGGAATTAGTTGAACTGAAGAAAAAACTAGAGGAATTGAGTGATAAGGGATTTATCCTCCCTATTGTTTCTCTATAGGGATCTCCAATTATTTTTGTTAAGAAGAAATATGGATCCATGAGGCTATGCATTGACTATAGGGAGATCAATGCTTTTATAATAAAGAACAATTATTCTCTTCCTCACATTGATAATTTATTTGATCAACTTAACAGAGCTCAATATTTTTCTAAGATTTACCTTCGATCTTGATATCATCATTTTCATGTGAGGAAGGAAGATATTCTAAAGAAAAAATTTCAAAATAGGTATGGAAATTATGAGTTTACAGTAATGACTTTTTGATTAGATAATGCACCATATGTCACCATGGATATAATGAATAGAATTTTCAAGTAATATCTTTATAACTTTTTTGTGGTATTAACTAATGATATATTGGTATAATAAGAAATCTATGAAGATATTGAGAATCAATTGCACATTATTTTGAAGACTCTTAGAAGAAATGAGTTATATGGAATGTTAAGAAAGTGTGAATTATGGATTTAAATAGTTTCCTTTCTTGGGAATATTGTTTATAAGGATGGAATCTTAGTTGATCCTACAAATAAAATTGCAGTTCCAGAATGGACTACTCCAAAAAAACATAACCAAGGTGTTTAGTTTTATTGGTTGAGCAGGTTATTATCAGTGTTTTGTTCAAAACCTCACCTGATTAGCTAAACTGTTAACCAAGATTACTCGTAAAGGGGTTAAGTTCTTACAGAAAAAATATCATGAATAATTTTTTTTAATAATTGAAGAATAAGTTAATTATTGATCCATTCCTGACTATAACATTTGGAAATGTTGGATTTTTTAATTATAGTGATGAATCCATGAAAGGACTTGGTTATATTCTTATGTGGAATGACTGAGTTATTACTATGCATCAAGGAAGTTAAAAATTCTTGAACAAAACTATCCAACACATGATCTTGAGTTTTCTATAGTAATATTTTCTCTAAAGATATGGAGACATTAGGTATATATTGAAAATGTGATATATATACTGATCACAAAAGATTTAAATATATCTTCTCATAGAAGGAACTCAACATGAGGCAAATGATTTGGATCTAACTACTCAAAAATTATGATTGTTCCATACACTACCATCTAGAGAAGGAAAGTGTGGTGGTAGATTCATTAATAAGGAAGGATCATGGAATTCTAAACAAAATGAGGATTGAAAAGGACCCTATGTGCATGGATCTAGTGAGGATGAATATGGGAATTATCAAAGAAGGTGAAGCATCATTACCTTTTCAATTTGTTTCCAAACCATATTTATTGTAAATAATTAAAAATTCTCAATCTAATGATGAGACTATTCAAAAAAAATTAAAGCTATGAATGATGGAAAGTTTCTGGATTTTGTGTGTGAGGATGGAATTCTGAAATTTTAGAGAAGACTATGTGCTCCCTCTATACCTGAGCTATAAAAGGAGTTATTGGACGATGCCCCTTGTTTGAATTTCCCTACACACCTTGGTAGCACTAAGATGTATATAGGTTTTAAGGAACATTTTTGGTAGGACAACATGAAGTTTGAAATTGCTGATTATGTATCAATATGTCTAGTCTTTAAATAGTTGAAGGTTGAAAGACAATATCCTATAAGAGTCATAAAACCTCTGCCTATTCCTACATGTAAATGGAGTGAAATCGCTGGGTATTTTGTCTCTAGATTACCAAAAACTTCAAGAATGGATTATGAAATATGGGTAATTTTTGATCGATTTACCAAATCTACATATTTACTCACAATAAGGGTGCATTTTTCTCTAGAGATCCTTTCATAGATCTATATCGATGAAGTTTAAAGACATCATGGACCACCTATATCAATTGTTTCGTACCGCAACATGTTGCATTGAAGTTGGTGAAACAAATATTGTATGCCTAGAACTTATGGAGGAAACAACTATGAAGCTAAATAATATTCAAACCTATATCAAAGAATCTCAAATTAAGAAAAATATGTTTGCTAATAATTGAAGGAAGGATTTGGAATTTCAAGTGGGAGATCATGTTTTCTTAAAAGTATCTGCATGGAAGGGTTTTATAAGATTTGGGAAGAAAAGGAAATTGAGCCCCAAGTACATTGGTCCTTTTCAAATTCTTGAGAGAATTGGAACCCTTTCTTGTGATTTGGAAATACTGCCCAACCATTCTAATGTACACGATGTGTTCTATGTCTCATTTTTGAGAAAGTACATGCCATACCCAACACATGTACTCACTTCTATATGTATAGAATTAGACCCTCACTTATCTTACTATGAAGAGAATATCTGTATTCTAGACACTAAAGAACATGTGTTAAGGAAATAGACAACACAACAGGTAAAGTTACTCTGAAAAAATCATAAAATTGAAGAGGAAATGTGGGAGTATAAGGAACTTATGATAAAGACCTACCCAAATATTTTTATTTGGTAGCATTTCAGAAATTTCAAAGAAGTAATTCTTGTAAGGGGGGAAGAATGTAACATCCCAAGGTTTAACAAATAAATTGAATATAGAATATAATGTATGGAACTCTGAGTCTCTATGAGACAACACTTTGTTATTATAACTTATACATTAAAACTATTTTTTTCCACCTCTGTGTTTTGAATTTTGTAAATCAAACATACATGATTTCAATTAGTAGATACATAGAGACTGATAGGATCAACTTATGTTTTTGTTGAATAGTAACTTGACCCTTATGAATAGTAATGTACCCTTATTAATAGTAACATCACCCATGTAAGTATAAATAAAATTTTGGCACCTTATAAATGAGAGTGAATATTTTAAAAATTAATAATTAAGTGTTGGTATTTTTGTGAGTAATAAATATTTAATTATAATTTTATATTAAAAAATTCTCCTAAAATAAAATTCATTTTCAGAAAATGTATTCATAAATAAATATTTTATTTTCCTATGATTTTAGTATAATTTTATGAGACCTCAGTCAATTTTTGAAAGAATTATAAAATTAGTTTTAAATTTAATATCTGTATTTTTCAAGTAAATAATTATTCCATTTAAAAATTTAATTTATAATATTTTGATTTTTTTGATAAAATGGAGTCCATTTTTTAATTCTACACATCAAAAAATGGTTATGATGAATTTTTTGTTTTTTCAAAAATACTTGAATTTTTGGTGAATAGTAAAATATGGTAAAATATGGTATAAATGTATTAGATGCTAAATACACTATTACTTGATTCATTGTTGTTGTAATCACACTTTTTTATAATTCACATGAACTTATTAATATTTTTTGTCATAGGAATCAATACTATTTGTTGTTGTGAGTGAAATAATAAAATAATGAATAAGATTTTCAAAAATCACTCCTATCCTCCACTATAAAAAAAACCTCACACTCCCTCTTCTCCTTACTTCTGTAAGCCTTGAATGTTCTCAAAGTTCTGAGAAAATACTATTCCCTGGTATCCCCCTTGGTTTAGGAGCTCTCGGTCTTTCTAGAAACCAAGACCCCTTCCCTTAAGGAGTTTCACATGGAGGATATTTCAAGAGGTAAACCCTCTTCCTTTTTCTTTTAATTTCATTTTCTATTTATTTTCCATTCATATCTTTTTCTCACCTCCTCTTTCCAAATGATCATGATAACTCTAGTATCATATATTTACTAGAATTATATCATGTTAATGGAATATACTTCCTTAAACTACTATCTCTCTCTCTTTTTTAAAAATTGAAATCATCGTCCGAGAGATGCTGATTTACAACCTTCGTGGACGAAGAACCTTCGTTCTTAAATTTCACCTTCAAGGATTGTCATGAAACTATTTTTATGATTGAAAGAGACTATAATATATGTATTATAACCTATTCAGTGTAATGTAAATAGTATTGTAAGGCCTCAACTTTAAACATTACATACTCTTGAGTTAAGTTAAGAATTCACATTGATGATATTTTTAGGTTCAGAGTTTTAGAGAATTAGGCCATCACAATAACTCAAAAATTAAAAATTAGTCACTTCTACTCACTATCCATTTTTTTACAAAATGAAACTATTTACAATTAATCATAATTTATTTTCTTTATAAAAAACTTCATAACCTTCATCTTTATTTATTCCTTCCTTTTACCCTTCCTTATACCCTATGGAATACATTTAAAATACTTGGTATGAGCACCACAATCTCAATATGGGATATAAAATAATGAAAGAAAAAATTATCCCAATAATGTGTTAATCCCATTGAAAACATTTTCAGAAATCATACTTTTCACCCTTAGAACCTAAACTCTTAAACATACCTCATGAAATCATAAGATTCCTAAAATAACTTTTTACTAATCATAAAACATAAAACATAAATCATAATTATAACTTTTAGAATGCATATAATACTTACATTTTAGATCTCACAGCTACATAGAGAGTAACTTTCATGGTTACATTTGGAATACCCTTCATAGTATATTCCCTAAATATATTAGGAAAAACATTATCATTTACCTCATTTATGTAACCCAATGCATTGGAGAGCTATCAAGGGCTCACCCACCCCGAGTTTATTATAGAACCAACCATATAGATAATAAATTCCCAAGAACCATGACATAATAATAGCAAATGAACAAGAATAAAGGAAAAATAACATTTCCACATTGAAATCAAAATACATCATTTCAAGATATTAATATATTAAATCAATTCTCAAAACCATTTTCAATACTAAAATACCCAAAAAAGGAATTTGGTATTTACTTTTTTAAAAGATAATTAAGTCTTGTAGAGGAAGCGAAATACCAAATAATGTTCATGGTGGTGGAAAGGTCATTCTCACCCTGTATGTTAAAAATACATTCCTTTTTTCATTTAGTAAAATGCTTCGTAGAAAATGATTCATTTTAAAATCCATTGAATTAAATTAAAATAAAAAGGGTATAATTATACACCATATAAAAGAAGGAGGTGTATATTATCCAAATACACCTAAATGAAAGGAGTTTGAGATGAAGTCCCTTACAATGATCGTATCATTAGAGTAAGAATAAAAAAATGATATTATAATGTGTGAAAATAAAAATACACCAAATATAAGTGGATATACAATGTGAAACAATTAGAGGTCATTCAATCATATTATTTTAAAAACAAAACCAATGATATGGATATTTAACTCAATGAATTGAGATTGAGTTAAAATTTCCCTTATAAAGATCAATTTTTTAATAAAATAGATTGATTTTTTGTATTAAATATAAATCCCCATAAATCAAATATAAATACAAGATAAGATATCAAAATTCATTTCTCACATAATCATAGCATGACATAATCAAGAAGTATAAGATCAACCCAAATAATTAAAATTAGGTTAAGAAGTTCGCTTACAAAGACCTTATGATTTGATTAAGGATAAATATATTACATAATATGTGTGAAAAATACAAATGCACCCAATATAATTGTATATCCAGTTTAAAACAATCATAGGTCATTCACACATATTATTGGAATAAAAAAACCAATAACTTGTATATTTAACTCAACAAAATGGAGATTGAGTTAAGATTTCCCTTACATTTGGTCCGACTCGTCTCGTTCCTTCTTTGTATTCCTAAATAATAAAATTATATTAATTTATAATTTCTTCTAATTTTTTTTCAAGTTTATTATTTATTTTATATCACTTATTTATATGTTATAAAAATTATATAACTATTTAAGTTCATATCACATGTTTTGTTGATATTGGGTACTTGAGTTAAAAATGAACTTGTTTTGATGTAAATTTTTCATTGGGACAAAAGTATATAATCTCCAGAATATTATTCATGATTTAAATATAGAATAAATCAAGTATATATGTATTTAGAATAATCCCTAATATTTTGAGATTATAAATTAAATTCACTGTTCGTGGAGACTGTAGGCCATACGTACCCATTAACGTTACTTTCATTTATTTTTCATATTGAAAGAATGGAAAATAAATAATAAATAGGAAATTTATAATTCAAGTATAATATATACGTTTTATATGTTACATAAGTTCATTAACTCCATAATTTATATGTTCTATGTATGGAACGAACAATTCATATTACTTTGAGGGGGCGGTAGTCCACACTTCCTCAAATGAAATTATCGTATTCACACATTATGGAAAGCATAAAGGAATGTTGTAAATAAAAATTATAGAAGAATATAGAACATATATATAATACATATCATATATAAATATAGTTCCTTCATAATGGCCACCACTATAGGTGGTAGAGGATAATTGAACAATCATAATTTTGTGAGGCAGTAGTTTGCCGTACAGAGAAACGGTATGTTCATATCAATTAGATAGATGTGTGTGTATGTTTTGTTCTAATAATTCTCATAAAAAAATTCTAGTATATTTATGATATTATTTTTGTTATGTAATCCCTTAATAAGAAGATAATAGGTAGTGAAGAAGTAAAAATAAAGGAAAGTAACTTTAGAGAACATTACCTCCAAATCAGGTAACTCCTTTTGATTTGATCCAAAAATGATTCCTTGAATTGAATTATTCCCAAGGTAAGGATTATATGATTAAGTGAGGAATTCTTGGAGATTATTTTAGAATAAGTTTTATGATCCATGTGACTTGAGAGATGTGAGTAATTTGCTAGAGGTGGTGGCCTTTTATAAGAGGGAGGAGGGGTGCTTTAGGAAAGTCTTGAAATATTATTTTATTATAAATTTATTTTCAAATTATAATAGTTATAAAGTGATATAGTTTGAGGATAATATGATGATGGGTCTAAATCCTCTAAAACAATATTTTTTATACAAGTTTAGGTCACAAATATAACCTTATGTTTTGGATTTATCCCTTAGTTAAATAAATTAACACTTACCATGTCTTCTTATATATTTACAAAATATTATTAATATGGTTTCTATAAAATGAAAACCGAACCTCAAGTGAATAATTAATGAAATTTGTAATTTTATATAATTCATTCGGCCAAATGTAAGATTTTTATGTCTATTATATCATTTAATGAAATAGTTTTTGTTTTCAAAAGTCATTTATGTCAATTTTGACACAATTTAGTAATTCATTTTTTTAAAGTCTTACCAACTTGATTAATTAGAAAATAATAAATGAAATCAAATATAACATGTCATAATCATCCGTAAAATTCGTTTATGGCATCAAAACTTTCAAATTATATTTATTTTAATATTGATAATATAATTTATTTGAACCTTTCATTAATAAGGTAACCACAACATCAACCTTGTATCACAAATAAATTTATCTATTTAATATTTAAAAATTATAAATAAAATACCATGATGTAAGAAGTATTTTTTTTATTTATAATTAATTTTTATATTCAAAGATATCATTTATATAGCACAATATTAATATTGTTTTAGTAAATAATACATGTTTAGGTTATATTTCTCTTTACTTTAAATTAATTATTATAACATGTCATTATAACTTCCAAGTGGCTCCATGGGGTCCTAAAATCGACCCAAGGATTCTCATGGTCATCCATTTATTATTCAATAGGATTAGGAAATTGTTTTGTGTAGTCTTATATAATTATAATATTATTTGTTTCCCTTATTTATGAGATTTACTCTCTAGCCATGGTAAATAAAATTAATTACTAATATTACTATTCATAATTTCAAAAAATAAAAGAAACCTATTTACACAATTTGGAAATTAAGATTAAAATTATGGAATCTATTTTTTCAAATTTAAAACACATAATCTGTATTAATAGATTAAAAATTAATTCCAGTTTTCAAAACAATAAATCGTGTTTTTAAAAAATAAAAAATATCAAAAGATTGACATACATTTATATCTAATTTAAATGTGAAATTACTTAAAAGAAACAAAATTGGATTAAATTATAAAAACATAATCCAATTAAAATTTAAAACCAATTAAAAATATAATCTAACTATATAAACAAATTAATGGAAAATGCAGTTTTTAATTAAATTGCAATATTTTCACTATTAATTAAAATATTAATGTCTTTAGAAAAATTCCAAAATTTAAAAAAAGGAAAATTTTAATGTACCACTTCCAAATAATATTTTTATTATTTAAAATATAACTTATAAAATTGTCAAAAACTATATTTGAATAGGGTTCTCTATCAAAAGCCGGCAAAACTATATTTTTTTGAAAAGCACTTCTGTTATCTGAAAAATTGTATTTGTTCTTATATCATATATATTAAACATATAAGTTTAATCTAAAACATTAAATTTAATATATAAAATATATTTTTAATTAAATAAAAGTACATTAGGAGTGATATGATTTTATGAAGACAATTATTCTCTTTTAAAAATGTTTTCATAAAAACACATCCATTATATTCAGTTGGTTTTTATTTCCATTTCTAATAAATTTGGTAACAAATTAATCATTATATAAACATGTGAAAACCATATTTTCATAATTATATTGATATTATTCACTCCCTTCATTCTAACAACTAGTTTATAGTGGTCACATTTAAATAATAATATTTAGTTGTTTGTTTAAGATCGATGTAGCGCATCATGTATGCTTTTGATCATAGTGTTTCTTTATTAAAACTTGGTATGTTACATCCTCCCACCTTTAATAAATTTATTCCTCGCAATTTGAATTATGGGATGGTAACTTGGGTATAAATTTTCACAATACCTTTATTGCAAACCCACATCGGAAAAAGGGTTAATAAAACTTCAACTTTAAAGATAGAAAGTGAAGTACAAAGGTTACATGAGATAACACATAATAGGGTTCCATATAGTAAAACATGGATATGGAAGAAAGAATAACCATCTTTTTCTGATGGAGAGTGATAGAAAACAAGATCAAGATAAAGTTAACAATAAAAAACAAACTTGTGATTGGTTAAACAGTTTTGATTTTGTAGTAGGAAAATTTAAACGAAAAACATTTTTGATTTTAGATACATTTTCAAAAATTTGAGGAATTATTTTTCTAATTAGAATAATAACATAAGGAAATATACTTACTTGAAAGGTAGATTATCACCCTTTAATCAGTTTCCACCACAAACTCATCTTTTTCTTCAAATGCTGAGTATTCAAGATGAATTTTTCACACCTAAAGCACTATAATCAACTTATAAAAATTTATATTATCCAAAAAAGTTTAAAAATATATTTATCCTACCTTTAAAAATTAACCAAAAACAAAATGGTTATTATAAGGTCAGATAATCCCCCAAGAATAATAATCCTTTAAAAGGAGGACTACTTTTTAACTCCAAAATTCAACAATAATACCCAAGTTCTACATGGACCATTAAACAAACTAATGTCATTAAAATTCCTCAAAATAATCTACACTAAGATTGAAACCCAAAATTCAGAAGGATTTCATCACATATTATTCCATGATATATCTTTGCATTTATCTCCAAATAACATCAACTACTCTTAAAGTCTCATATTGAAAATTAATTAAGCTAATCACATATTCTAAATGATAGGTTAAACATTTCCATAAATTACCCAAATCGACATATGTCTACAATAGAAAATTTGATTCCTACAAAATAAAACTCAACCATTACATCTCAAATGAAATCCCATAGTATTGTATTTTCCTTAGGCATATAGTGTTCCCAAAAGAGTGAACAAATTCCAAAATAACATTTATAACTTAATCAAAAAATCATTTTCCTATACTAAGGATATCCATATGATAAAACTAAATTTCCCAAAATAAAATTATTATTAATAAATAAAATCATTTAACTAAATATAATAATTCACACTGACTAGGGACTTCACATAGGCCAGTGGTAGGTGATGCACCCTTATCTCCCTTTTGTTGCAGATTCGATTCCCATGGCCTTGATGGACGCGACTACTTGTAAACCATCCTACAGGTTATCCTTTTTCTAAAACTATATAATTCTTATAATATTCCCAACATGAGATAAAATCATCAAAATAATTATAACAAATTTTAATCTCTAGTTTTTCTCTTACCTTTCATTTTGCATCCCAAAATGTAATAACCTATAATTTCCTCAAATTCCATGATCACATAAACCCGAAAGGTTCTTTATGACTATATCAAAAAAAAGAAGGGGTAATTCTTCATCAATTTACATTTTAACATAAAAAATTAAGGGTTACACATACTATAATTCTTCTAAAGTAATCCGATCATTAATATATTTAAACATATCATTATTCATAGATCCAGCATAACTCTTCAATTCCTAAAATGTAGACATCTTAATCATCGAACATTCTTCATGATACTTTAGCCATGTTTTTCCATATTATTCTTTAATACTTATTTCCTACGAAAAAATCATGAATAATGTATTAAGGAACAATAATGTCAAAAATGAGCTAAAGAAATAATACATTCCTTTCACAGGTCATTTTTAATTTTCTCATATTCAATTTTAATGGCATTAGGTATTGGTAAAATTTTATTTGTTCGGTCCTACTGATCCCATTCTTAAACCTTATTCATAGAAAAACTATTTTTTGTATTGACCATGCACAATAAATTTAAAACATTCAATTTATCCCTTAGAAAGAACATATTTCCCTTTCCTAGAGTTAATTGAAGGCTTTTTTAAGGAAGGTTATTTCTTTATGACCATCATTACCACATCTATAAAATCTTCGCATCCCTTTGAAAAATTTTCCTAGGTGTTTCCTTCCATATCCTTGACACAAAGGTTTATGAAAATACTTACCTTTATGATTATTACCTGAACTTCCATAGGGATTCGTTTCTCATATATATGATGCCTTATAAAAATCACCAAGGTTAAAGTTGTCAATCATGACTTCAGATAGTTGGTTAGTAACAAACAAAATATTTCTCATTGCATCTCCCATTTCATTCACTTTCTTATTCATAAAACCACCATAATTTCCCTCACATCCATTGTTACTTTGGTTCCTGATGGATCCAACCATTTACTAAAACAAAAAATGTTTATTTGAGTGTATCAGTAAAATAATCATATTTTATATCATGAGGAACACTAAGATATACTTATTCATGTTATGTTATACTCATTCAATTTATATAAAATAACTATGACTCTTTCTATTATTCTTACCAATGTGGTTATATAAAACATGTCACTTATTCTTAAATAACACCCTAACCTCTAATGTTATCTAGACCGAACTCTGATACCAACTGTAAGGCCCCATCATTAAACATTGCATAATATTGAGTTAATTCAAGAATTCACATTGAGTATACTTTGAGGTTTATATTTCTAGAGAATTATTCCATTACAATAACTCAAAAATTACAAATTAGTCACTTCTACTCACTAACCATTTTTTACAAAATGAAACTTCTTAAAATAAAAGATGATGTATTTTTTGATAAAAATCCTCATAACATTCATCTTTATTTCTTCCTTCCTCTTACCCATCCTTTTACCATATGTAAAACATTTCAAAAACTTGTGATGAGAAAAATAAGCTCAGTAAGGGATATAAAATAATGAAAGAAAATGTTATCCTAAGAAAATTTTAAACTCATTGAAAACATTTTCAGAAAATCACACCTTTCACCCTTAAAACACAAACTATTAAATATAACTCATGAAATCATAATATTCCTAAAAAATTCTTTCATAATAATAAATCATAAAACATAAACCTTAATGGAAACTTGTGGTATCCATATCACACTTATATTTTAGCTTTGATAATGGCATAGGGAGTAACCTTCATGGTTACATTGGGAATACCAATCATAGTATATTCCCTATATCTCTTAAGAGAAACCTTATAGTTTACCTCCTTCATGTTACCCAATGCGTTAGAGAGCTATCCCGGGCTCACCCACCCTCGTTTTATCACAGGACCATCTGTGTAGATAAGCAGTGCCCAAGAAGCATAACATAATCATAACACATGAATAAGCATAAAGGAAAAATAATATTTCCACATTGCAATCATAAGATATAATTTCAAGATATTGATATAGTAAATACATTATAAAAACCATTTTCAATACCAAAATACCTAAAAAAGGAATATGTTATTTACTTTTCTTTTTAAAAACATTACGGCTTGTAGAGGAAGTGAAATACCAAATAATGGACACGATGGTGGAAATGTCATTCTCACCCCGTAAATTAGGAAAACATTAATTTTTTTAGTTTAGTAAAATTCTTTGTATAAAATGATTCCTTTTGAAAACCATTGAATTAAACTAAAAAATGGTTATATTTATACATGGTATAAAATAAAGAGGTGTATATTATCAAAATAGGCCTTAATAAAAGAAGATTGAGACGAAGTCCCTTACAAATATAGTATCATTAGTTTAAGAATAAAAAAATGAAATTATTAAGTGTGAAAATACAAATACACCCAATATAAGTGGATATTCATTTTAAAACAATAAAAGGAAATTCACATATATTCTTTGGAAAAAAACAAATGACATGGATATTTAACTCAATGTATGGTGATTGAGTTATGATTTAGCTTATAAAGATCATTATGTTAATCAAATAGATTGATTATGTGTAATAAATATAAATACCCATAAATAAAGTATAAATACAAGAAAATATATAAAAATTCATTTCTCATATAATCATATAACTACATACTCAAGAAGTAGTAGATCAACCTGAAGAAAGGAAATTGGGTGAAGAAGTTTACTTACAAAGATCTTATGACGTGATTAAGGATAAATAAGTGAAATAAATATGTATGAAAAATATAAATACACCCAATATAATTAGATATTCAGTGTAATACAACAAGAGGCCATTCACACATATTCTTGGAAGAACAAAACCAACGACATGGATATTTAACTCAATGAATGGAGATTGTGTTAAGATTTCCCTTACATCATGTCCGACTCACCTCGTTCGTTATTTATATTCCTAAATAATAAACTTAAGTTAATTTATACTTGTTTTAGAACATTTATCGAGTTTATTATTTCTTTTATATCACTTATTTCCATGTTATAAAAATTATATAACTATTTAAGTTCATATCGGATGTTTTGTCAATATTCGGAACTTGAGTCAAAAATGAACTTGTTTTGATTTAAACTATCCATGTAGTCAAAAGTATATAATCACCAGAATATTATTAATGATTCAAATATCAAATATATCCATTATATATGTATTTATAATAGTCCATAACATTTGTATATGAGAAATGAAATGCACCTATCATGGAGACGGTATGTTGTACATAAGCATGAATTCTAATTTTATTTCTTTGTTATATTAAAGGAATGAAAAATAAATGAAAAATAGGTATATTATAATTTCATTATAATATATATGTTATATATGTTAAATAAGTTCATTAAATCCATGCATTATACGTTCCATGTATGGCATGAAGGAGTCATATCACTTTGATGGGGCAGTTGTCCACACTTCCTTAAATGAAATTATCCAATTTACACATTATTGAAAGCATTAAGGTTTGTTGTAAATAAAAAATAAATAATAAAATAGGATATATATATATAATACCATAAAAAAATATAGTTCCATCATAATGTCCACCATGAGAGGTGGTAGTAGAAAATTGAAGAATCATCGTTTCATGAGGCAGTAATTTACTGTACACAGAAACAGTATGTTCGTATCCATTAGATAGAGGTGTGTGTAAGTGGGGATAAAAGATTTCTCATAAAAAAATCCTAGTATATTTATGATACTATTTTTTTTATTTAATCATAAAATAATAATATAATAGGGAGTGAATAAAGAAAAATAAAGGAAAGGAACTTTAGAGGATACACTACCTCTAAATCAGGTAACTCCTTCTAATTTGAGCCAAAGGGATTCCTTGATTTTTTTTATTCCCAAGGTAAGGATTATATGATGAATTTAGGGATTTTGGGAGATTATTTGAGACAAATTTTGATGACAAAAGGAGCTTTAGAGGTGTGAGTAAGTGGGTAGAGGTGGTGGCCTTTTATAAGCGGGAGAGAGGTCTCTTTAGGAATGTCTTGAAATATTATTTTTTTGTAAATTGATTTTAGAATTGTAATTTTTAAAAAGTTATATATTTAGAGAATAATATGATTATGTGACTAAATCATCTTAAAAAATAGGTTTTAGACATGTTTATGTAAAAAAATGTTACCTTATCTATTTGCTTTAGCCCTTAGGTAAATAAATTAACACTTACTATGTCTTCTTGTATTTTTACACTATATGGTTAATATGGTTAGTATAAAATTACAAGAGGACCTCACGTTTATAATTAATTAAATTTTTAACAATATATAAGTCTTTTTTCCAAATATAATATTTATATGACTATTATATCATTTAATGAAATAGTATTTGTTTTAAAAACTCATCTACATCTATTTTGACACTATTTAGTAATTTATTTTTTTAAGTCAAAAAAATATGATTAAATAGAAAAAACTAAATTAACTCAAATATAACATGACATAATAATCCATAAAAATCTTTTATTGCATAAAAATTTTCAAATTACATTTATTTTGATATTTGTAATATTATTTATTTGAATCTTTCATTAATATAGTAATCAGAACATCATTATTGTGACATAAATAAATAAATTTATTTAATGTATAAAAATTATCAAGAAAATACCATCATGTAGGAAATATTTTTTATTTATAATCAATTTTTATAGTCAAATATATGAGTTATATAACTATATATGAATTTTTTTAGTAAAATATACATGTTTATGTTATATTTCTCCTTACTTTAAATTATTTATTATAACATGTCATTATCACATAAAAGTGGCTCTATGGGGTCTTAAAATCGACCCAAGGATTCTAATGGTCAGTAATTTCTCATATAATAGGATTACGACTTGTTTTAGGATAGTTCTATATTATTATATTATTTTTTTACCCTTATTTACCTGATTTACGTTTTAACCATTGTAAATAAAAATAATTACTGAAGTTACTATTCCTAATATCCAAAAATAAAAGGTTCATGTTTACACAATTTGTAACTTATGATTTTAAATATGGAATAAATTTTTTCAAATTCAAAACACATAAGTTTCAAAAATTTATTTAAAATTAATTCATGTTGTCAAAACTATAAATCAGGTTTTTAAAAAGTAAAAATGATCAAAAGATTGACATGCGTTTATATCTAATTTAAATGTGAAATTACCTTAAAGGACCAAACTTTTATTAAATGATAAAAAGATAATCCAACTACACTTTAAAAATAATTAGAAATATAATCTAACTATATAAAAAAATTATATGAAAGACAGTTTTGAATTGAAATATTACATTTTTCACAATTCATTAAAATATGAATTTTAGAAGAAAAATACCAAAATTTCAACCAAGTTAAATATTTTATGTATCTATTCAAAATAATAAGTTTATTATGTAAAATATAACACAAAAAATTTCAAAAACGATATTTCAAAATGGTTCTCCATAAAAAGGTGGGAAAAGTGTATTTTTTTTTTGAAAAATACTTACTTTATACAAAAAATTGAATTTGTTCCTATACCATATATATAAAACATATAATCTGAATTTAAAACATTTATTTAATATAAAACATATATTTTTAATTAAATAAAAATCAATAAATAGTGATATGATTTTATAAACACAATTATTCTCTTTTAAATAGGTTTTCATAAAAACACATTCTTTATATTCAATTGGGTTTTTTTCCATTTCTAATAAATTTGGTAACCAATTAATAATTATCTAAGAATTTTTAAACCATATTTTATTAATTCATTTGATAATATTCACTGCCTCCACTCTAACATCAAGGTTATAAGGGTAAAATTTAGATAATAATATTTAGTTGTCTCTTTAAGCTCAATGTAGCGCATTATACACGCTGTCGAACATAGTTTTTCTTTCTTAAAATTCAAGATGTTACATCCTCCCCCATTTAATAAATTTGTTCCTCTTAATGTGAATTTGGGGCCGGTGACTTGGGTATGAATTTTCTAAATACCTTTATTGAAAACCCACATCAGAAAAAGGCTTAATAAAACTTCCAATTTAAAATATAGAAAGTGATGTACAAAGGTCACCCGAGATAACACATACTAGGGTTCCATATAGAAAATCTTGGATATGGAAAAAAACTAACCATCTTGTTCTGATTGAGAGTTATATAAAACATGATCATGTGAAAGTTAGTAATAAAAAAACCACAAACTTGTGATTGATTGAACGATCATTGATTTTGTAGTAGATAAATGTAAACATTTTTTTTTTTGATTTAAGATCCCTTTTCAAAAAGATGAGGAATTATTTTACTACTTTGAATAAGTAGATAAGGATATATACTTACTTTAAAGGTATAATATCACCCTTTAATCCATTTTCAATACATACTCATATTTTTTTCAAATGATTAGTATTCAAGATGAATTTTTCATGCCTGAAGTACTATAATCAACATATAAAAACTCCTATTATCCACAAAAGGTTAATTCTATATTTTTCCTACTTTTAAACATTAACCAAAACCAAATTGGTTATTACAAGATCAGATAATCCCCCAAAAAGAATAATACTTTATAAGGAGAAGGACTACTTTTTATCTGAAAAATTCAATAGTAATACCCAAGTTATACATAGACTGTACAACAAACTGATATCCTTAAAATTCCTCAAAATAATCCAGACTAAGATTTAAACCCAAAATTCAGAAGGATTTGATCTAATAGTCTTCTAAGAAAAATCTTAATATTTATCTCCAAATAACATAAACTACTCTTAAAGTCTCATACTAAAATGATGTTAACCTAATCACATATTCTCCATGATAGGTAAATCATTTACTTAAATATCCTAAATTTTCATATGTACACAACAAAAACATAGATTTTTCCAAAATAAAATTCAACCATTACTCCTCAAATGAAATCCCATAGTATTCTATTTTTTAGGCCTATAGTGTTCCTCCAATAGAGAACACCTTCCAAAATAACATTTATCACTTAATCACCAAATCATTTTCCTATACAAATTATATCCCTTTGACAAAACAAAATTTCCCAAAATTAACTTATTATTTATAAATAAAATCATTTAACTAAAAATAATAAGTCATAAAAACTAGGTACTTCATGTAGTAATGTGGTAGGCAATGTTCCCTTGTCGCTCTTCCGTTGTGGGTTTGATTCCCATAGCCTTGAAGGATGCAATGGGTTGTCACTCATCCTGAAGGTCGTCCTTTTTCTAAAACTATATAATTCTTAAAACTTTCCCAACACGAGATAAATCATCAAAGTAACCAAAACATATTTTCATCTCAAGTTAATCACATACCTTTTATTTTTCAACCCAAAATGTAATAACCTATAATTTCCTCAAATTAAAGGATCGTATAAACCCCAATGGTTATTTATAATTATATTCATAAAATAAAATATAATTCTTCCTCAATTAGCATTTTACATAAAAAAATTATGGGTTATATAGACTAGAAGTGTTCCAAAGTAATATCATCATTAATAAATTTAAACATATCATCATCCATATATCCAACATAACTCTTCAATTCCTGAAGTGTAGAAATATTAGTCATCAAACAATCTTCAGGATTCTTTATCCATGTTTTCCCATTTTATTCTTTAATAATTATTTCCTACAAAAAAATAATGCATAATGTCTTAAGATTCCATAATGTGAAAACATGAGCTAAGAAGAAATCTATTCCTTTATATGTAATTTTTAGTTTCCTCATCTTCAATTAGAATAAAATTAGGTATTGGTAAACAAATATTTGTTCAGTCCTACTTATCACATTCTCGAACCTTCTTTGTACGAAATTAAATTGCAAAAGGACCATGCAAACCATATTTAAAACATTCAATTGATCCATCAGAAAGAACTTCTTTCCCTTTTCTATAGTCATCTGAATGCTTCCATTTTCCATGGAAGGTTATTACTTTTTGACCTTCATTACCACGTATATAACACCTTCTCATCCCTTTGAAACATTTTCCTAAGTGTTTCTTTCCACATCCTTAAAACATAGGTTGATGAATATACTTCCCTTTATGATTATTACCTAAACTTCCATAGGGATTTTTTTCTCGTATATATGATGCCTTAGAAAAATCACCATGGTTCAAGTGGTCAATCATGACTCCAAATAGTTGGTTAAGAATAACCACAATAATACTCATTACAGATCCCATTTCATTCGTTTTCTTATATACAAAACCACCATAGTTTCCTTCACATCCATTGTTATTTTGGTGCCTGCTAGATCAAGCAATTTACTAAAACCAAAAAGGTGAGTGCGATTATTTTAGTAAAATCATCATATATTATCTTTTGAGGAGGGTAAACACTAAGATATAATTATTCATGTTATCATAAAATCATTCAATTTATCTAAAATAAATACAAATCTTTATAATATTCTAACCAATGTGGTTATATAAAACATGTCACTTATGATTAAATAACAATGTAACCTCTACAGTTATCTAAACCGACCTTTGATACCAACTGTAAGGCCTCGACCTTAAATATTACATCCTGTTGAGTTAAGTAAAGAATTAACATTGAGGATCTTTTCAAGTTTAGAGTTTTATAAAATTAATACATAATAATAACTCAAAAATTAAAAAGTAGTCACCTCTACTCACTATCCATTTTTTTATGAAATGAAACTATTTAAAATAAAACATGATTAATTTTCTTGATAAATATCTTCAAAACATTAATATTTATTTCTTCCTTCCTATTAACTTTCCTTACACCCAATGGAAAACATTTCATAAATTAGGATAATCACAAAAACCTCAGTAAGGGATATAAAATTAGGAAAGAAAACGTTATCCCATTAATATCATAAACTCATTGAAAACATTTTCAGAAAATCATAATTTTCACCCTTATAATTTCACAACCCGTCCCAGTGTGGCCCGTGCCCTGACTCCCCAAACCCACCTCCAATAGGCCAGGGGCTGGTGACTAGCACCGAGTGGGCATATTACTAACATGGGAGGCATTGCCTAAGTACCTGCACACACAAACACATCTCCAAGCCCAAAAATGATGAAATATAAAAAAACCACTAAGAAACAAAATGAATGCATACACTAAATCCAACCAACAGAGTATGATGGAATGAAAAGTACTGAAATTAAACTGGGCCAGAACACAAGACCACCAAAACAAGAGTATGAAAACTGAAAAGTCCAACCTGTAATAAAAAAGGTATTGGGAATACTGCTCGTAGCCGTAGGAACGCCTCTTCCTGTAGGGAACTCAGAAAGATCGATCATGTCTGGGTCCACCCTAGACTCTATCAAAAGGATGCTCTTCTATACAAGACACGATACATGCGGGCAAAGCCAGTGTAGGGGTGAGTATAAAAATACTCAGTAGAGGACCCTGAAAACCATGAAGCAGTGCACAAAGTAAAGGTACAGTCAACTATGCACAGTATATGTCTACAGAACATATATCAAGAGAAACACAAACCAGATATACTCAAAGCCCAGACCCACAGTCTAGAGACAAATCGCACAACTGCATACCCCCATTAGGAATTAGTTCAAAGATTCTGTGATGCACTCATTCCGGGAGAACACACTCCATGAGTATTATATCTCTGATGACATCCGTTCGAGAAGTACTGTTCATCAGGAACCGTCATAAGAAGAAGTTTCACTCATTACGGGAGACACAGTCCTGAGTGGGAAGATTCCAATAGATATATGCAATCATTATGGGATACACACTCCTGTGTGGGAAAGATCACGATACACAGACGAGGATCACTGCCAGGGCCATGGAGGATACCTTGACTCATCCGGAATTCACCTTCTAGGTAGAGGATCGATGCCCGGTGGAGTTGGTCACGTCGATGTCTGACTCTACTTAGGGTGAAGAATGGATAGAGGATCTCGATTTGGGCCTCTCGGATTGATGTCTGACTCTATCACAGAAAGTCCTGCTGAAGGGATCATACTCCTATAGAAGAAAATGATGCCTTACCTTCTGGGGAACGAGAAGAAGGGGAACTAAATGAAATGAAAAATGTCCTAGATATGGTGGAATAGAGGACCATGCCATTTTCCAAAAAGTACATGACGTGTAGATAAATTACACGCCGTGTCATCTGACCTCAGGTACTGCCCGTGTACAATGACCCATTTTGTAAGGCTAGTCATTTATAAAAGTTAGTACACGGCGTGTAGTACTGTATACGCGATGTATCCAAGTGACTGGGGTTAGCTTCATGTACACTGGCCATGTGCCCATACACGGTCTTGAACCCGTGTACTCTAACCCATGTAATCGGTATACGGGGTGACCCATGTCACTGGCCTCGCCTGGCCATGTGATGGAGTACACAGTCGTGTACTCCATCTCGTGTCAGTGTACCCCCTGTATACACGCCGAGTCCCACGTAGCCACCTCTTCCATGTTGTACATGTCGTGTTCTGAAGCCGTGTAGATCATCTCGTGTCCGTGTACTTCTCAAAATACATGCCGAGCTTCAGGGAAAGTCCAACACGTCGTGTGACCAGGGTCACATG
The DNA here is from genome assembly GCA_963277665.1 of Viscum album. Lineage (NCBI taxonomy): Eukaryota > Viridiplantae > Streptophyta > Magnoliopsida > Santalales > Viscaceae > Viscum > Viscum album. Next base: position 1,124,735,020 of record OY728120.1, read on the forward strand.
GCGTGTGATTCCTCTCTGACCCCTGAAACCCTAGCTGCCACTTCCAATACTACACGACGTGTTCTTCGAAGGTACATGCTGTGTATTCTGGAAATTTCCAGAAACGCGGACCTCCGCCGTCGCGCTTCCCGTGATGACCCGTTCATCAATATGGTCATCCAGTCACCCTGGAACACCCAGGTTTTGGTCACCCTGACACCTTGAGGCTTCTTTCATTGTTTTCGAACCTCTGATCGGCTCCAAAAACATGTTTTGATCTTCCTGCGTGAAGAACGCTCAAAGAATGGCTTCTTTCGATCCGAGCTGATTCACTATCCATCATGGTCATCACACCTCTGTAGGGTCATTGAAATGTCGTATCTCCGGTTTGGGATTGTTGTGTTGTAAGACTGGTGCACAATGATTTGTTGTTCGTTGCCCCATGAAGAACATGAAGAGAGCCAAGAACACGCAATAAGAAAAGAGGGAAGGAAAACCAATCTAACAAATTGAGGAATGAACCTCCGCTGTCATTCGTCACAGCGTTGATCCACTCCTGTTAATAGGCTTAAATGGAGCAGAAATCAACAACAATAATCAACGTGGATTAATTCCATATAGTCATCCCATAGAAATACCTCCCGAAAGAACCTACGAATCTGCTGATCAATTTGTTCGTGGTTGATCTGTGTTCGTCATTTTAAATTCAAAACGGGGAAAGAGAGATGAAATAACAACCCATACCTCAACTGGGATCGATCGCTGACGAAGGGTCCATGATACCATCATCATTGAGATCCTCCAACTTCTTTGGCAATGTGATTCTCAATTTCAATCTTCCATTGTTCGTCGCTGAGAGTTTGCTCCAATGCTACTCATATTCTCCAGAGATTTATATCAATCATCGCCAACGAGGAAGATTCGATTATCCAAAAAAAGGGGAAATGTATTTGACCTCCCATAACGTTGTGGCATTAATGAGTCAGTTTTGTTGTTTCTGAGTCATTATGACATGACATTAATTAGTGGAATAGTTGCCCCATCGCTGCGCTGCAGTGGATATTTCCAAAAAGGAAATAAATAAACATTGTGAATTTATTTTATTTTATTTTACTTAAAACATCTGAAAATTAAATTTTTCCATTGACCCACGCTGGTCAATACATTACATTCTCCCCACCTTAGGGCTTTACGTCCCAGAAAATCCAAAACAAAGGCTACTCAAAAAGATGTGGGTACTGGGCACGGATCTGGGCCTCTTACTCCCACGTGGTCTCCTGAAGATTCTCGTGCTTCCACTAGATGCACAACAAGGGAATCGATCACCTACGAAGGATCCTCTCTTTCTGATCCTTGATCTCCATCAGGTACACAACAAAGTTTACTCCATCCTTGATGTCCATCTCTCCCCAGCCAATGACGTTCGATGGGTCATGCACGTACCTCCTCAGCTGTAACACGTGGAAGACATCATGTACTCGATGAAACGGTGGCGGTAGAGCTAGGTGGTATGCCTCCTCGTCAACTTTACACAGTATCTGGAAAGGTCCGATGAAGCTCAGAGATAGCTTGTCGCCCCGGCCAAATCCTTGTAACCCTTGTCGAGGTAAGACCAGAAGAAAGACGTGGTCTCCCTCTTCGAACTCCAGAGGTCTCCTTCATATGTCAGGATAAGACTTCTTCCAGATCTTTGCAATCTTCATCCACTCCCGGATGATCTACACCTTCTCGATGGAAGGTCACACCAACTCTGGACCCACGAGTGCTGACTCTCCGAGGTCGGTCCAGCAAGGCGGTGACCGGAAGGGTCTCACATACAAGGCCTCGAATGGTTCCATACCAATAGTGGAGTGGTAGCTATTATTGTACACAAAATCCACCAATGGTAGGAAGTCCTCCCAACTGCAACCAAAGTCCAAGACACAGGCTCGCAACATATCCTTCATAACCTGAATGATCCTCTCCATCTGACCATCTTTCTGGGGATGAAACGTTGTGCTCAAGCATAGCTGAGCCCAAAATCCTCCTGCAATCCCTTCTAAAACCGGGATGTGAAATGGGAATCTTGGTCTGAGACTATTATCGAGGGGATACCATGAAGCCGAACTATCTCCTGCACGTAGAGGCATCCCAAGATCTCTACGGAACTCTGCTCCCTGATAGCTAGGAAGTGGGCCAACTTGGTGAGTCGGCCAACGATCACCCAGATGGAATCATGCCCCTTAGACGTCTGTGGTAATCCTATCACGAAGTCAATCAATGTTCCATCCCACTTCCACTCTAGAACTTCCAGGGGTGATCTAATCTCACTGGAACCTGGTGCTCAGCCTTCACCTGTTGGCATGTGAGGCATCGAGAAATGAACTCTGCCACTTCCTTCTTCATGCCTGACCACCATAACTATCGTCAGAGATCCTGATACATCTTTACCACTCTAGGATGTACCACCAAAGGGGATTTATAAAACTCCCTCAGGACCTCCTCCTGCAATGCCACCAGTACAATAGTGCATCCTCTGAAAAGAAGTACGTTCTCCCCACCTTATGAATATCCATCAGGAGCATGTCCTGTGGATAACTAAGCACGTAAATCCTCACAGTCGACATCCCCAAGCTGTGATTTCCTAACTCGTTTTAAGAGTGGAGGGGTGACAACCATCAACTGTAGGTAGGCTGCATGTTCTCTGTCCATGAAGGAAAACTGCAACGTGGCTAACTGCTCTGTGGCCTCACTCAACAGCTATGAGCACGACCTTTTTCTCAGAGCATCCGCCACCTTGTTCCCCTTCCCAAGAGAATAGATGATCTCAAAATCATTTTCCTGGAAGAACTCTAGCCAACACCTCTATCTCAGATTCATATCTTTCTAAGAAAATATGTACCTGAGGCTCTTGTGGTCAGAGTAGATGATAAACCGCTCACCCATAAGGTAGTGTCGCCACATCTTCAATGTGAATACTACCACTGCCAACTCGAGATCAAGGGTCTCATAGTTATGCTCATGTGGAATAAGATGGAATGAACCATAAGCAATCATTGCCTACCTCTACATTAGGACACAACCAATCCCGACCCCTGATGGGACGCATAAAACTATGTACTCGACACCCTCCTCCAGTAATCTCCAGACTGAGGTGCTCTTCAATCATTTTCTCAACTTGTCAAAGCTTGCTGGCACCTCTCCATCCACACGAAGGGTTTCCCCTTCCTGTTCAAGGCTATCATCGGTGCTGATATCTGAGAGAAATCAGGAATGAATCTATGGTAATATCCTGCCAACCCAAGGAAGCTCCGCACCTCCGTCACGCTCTGAGTTGGCTCCCATGCTAACATAGACTCCACCTTGGCGGGTCTACAACTACTCCATCTGCTGAGATGACATGTCCCAAAAAGTGGACCTCGTGAATCCAGAACTGGCACTTTGATATCTTTCAATAAATTTGGTGCTCCCGAAGTATGTCTATAACTATCTTCTGGTGTCTCGTGTGATCCTCCTCTGATACCGTGTACCTAAGGTTGTCGTCGATGAAGACCACTATGAACCGGTCCATATTGTAAAGACCCATAAATTTCAAGGAAATTTTTTTCTTAATTTTCTTTGTAATTTTACAAGAACGTAGTTTCTGACGGCACCTGATTCCGAGGCCCGGTGTGCCCGGAAACATTTTTCGAAGTTTGGCTAGGGTACGTTCAGTGAACGGACGAGCGGGTTTTTCTAACTTTTGAACCAGTGCTCGGAATCAAATTCTGAGGGCACCGATGAAATCGCAGCGCCGGTATTTGCTTAGAAACGCCTCTTCCGGAGTTGCGTTTGCTCAGTTGTGGTTTTTAATTTTTGGGTTTAAAGTTATGAAATAAAATAAAGTTGTGCGACAATTTTATTTTTATTTCACTTAAGCCACTTAAAAGCCACTTAAAGCTGTTTAAGATGAGTTGATGTGGGTTAGGTGCTATCCAAAAATATCCTACCCTCTTGGTAGGATATTTGTGAGGTGGGGCCCGCACGAGCCCCACCGTTTCTTTTCCACTAAGTAACGCACCCGCAAAAACTCGTCATTAGGAAAATCAACTGACGCGTTTTATTAAATTCTTTACGCACCATTTAATTGGGTGGTTTTATTCATTGAATTAATTCCTTGAGTTAATGGGTCGTTACTTATCTCTTTTTCATTTGCTGGCATGTTAATAAAATAAGACCAACGCTTTTTCTCCTTAAGTGTTGTTCGTTGAGAGGATTTGATAGAAACCTCAAGTTCTTCATCCTCCTTCGCGAAGAACGTGAAGAACGCGAAGAACACCGGCCTCTGACGAAGAACGCTGAACCCGCAAAAATCGACAACGTGACGCCGTGTGCCGCGACGCCGCCGTTTCCTCTCCCGCGACGTTCTTCTGCGACGTTCCTTCATCCCCAACAAAATCTTCGATCATCCGTTGAGGTGAGAGATTGCGATTCTTTAAATTTCTTTGCGGATTATAACAACACATAGATTTAATCGATATAATTAAATCTGTTGTTTCCTGGTCCTCGGAGTTCGTCGACGCAACGCCGGATACCGCGACGACGCGACGATCCCATCCTTCCGCGACGATAAATTCCGTGAAGAACGTGCGTGCGACAACTTGACGAGGTAGGGGTTTTTGTGAAGTAATTTATTTTCCCGTGATTGATTCTTTTAAAATAAAGAACCCGGATTCATAAGAACAATTTTAATTTATTAAAATTGTTATTTGTTATGTTTTGATATGTCGATTATTCTTCCCGATTGTTATCGCCTAAAGCGGGGGGTGCGGGCCAAATGAACACGGCCCGACAACCCTTCTCTGTTCTTCGTTGTTGTGCGGATTTGGCGGGTGACGACAAAACATGCCGCAGGGACGATCCGTTGTTTCCGCAGTGAAGAACGGGACCCAGGAGGAGCTTCGGCGCAGACAGGAAGGAAAACGGACCACCGGAGCAACTCCGGTGGCCCGCGGAAGCCACCGGCAGCGCGGGTCGCCGGCGGTGCCCGGCGCACCGCCAGACAGGGCAGCCGCGGCTGAAGCCGCGGAGGCGGCGACCAGCAGACCCACGGCCGTGCGGGTCTGGATCACACGCACGGGACGCGGCAAAAGCCGCGTCCGCTGACTCCAGCGCGGCCCCATGTGGGCCGCGGCACTTTCCTCCAGCGGGGGCAGCGCCACCCCGCGGCTCCCTCGCTCGGCCGCTCGGCCAAGCCGAGCCGAACCGGGTCCGACCCGGACACGGGTCGGGTTGACCCGGTTTGGGCCGACCCAGGGGGGTTGGGCCGGGTCGGACTGGGCCCAGACCCACCGTCTTCGAACCGTTTCAGTCATTTGCCCGTAACTTGAGCTACGAGCCTCCGAACGACACGCCGTCAGCGGAAAAGTGATACTTGGATCGAGACGGTCGTTTCGGTATACTGCACTGAAGGTTTCGGGATACTTTGGGTTTGGCCGGGTTGGTTCGTACACGAAACCAACCAGGCCCTCGGAGCGGAAACGCTCCTATCCTGAGCTACGAACGTCCGATTGACGTGCCGTCGACTTTGTTGAATTCCTCTATGTGAGATGGATATTTTGGATCACTCCGCCCGAGGTTTGGATGCAGGTGGAGTACGGTTGGGTTGGTTTTGCCTTAAAAACCAACCGGGCCCCTGGGACAAAAAAGCCAATAACTCTCAGACCGGGCGTCCGATTGACGCGCTGTCTGCGACGTTGAGTTCCTGTTGACGATACGGAACTTTTGGATACATCAACTTCGGACTTTGTGTCAGTTGATGTATCAGCCTCTCGGCTCGTGGAGCGGACCCTCCCGAACGAGCTTGCTGTGTGCGGGAACCCTAGAGCTGGCTGCGACTGCTACTGTGACTGCGACGACGACTGTGAAGAGATCCTCAGTGGACTGCGACGATGACTGTGCAGAGATCCTCAGTGGACTGAGATGACTACTGCACTCAGCGATCCTATGTGGATCAGTGCTACAGATCTTGTGTGGATCTGATCCTGTGTGGGTTAGCGCTCAGCGGTTCTGTGTGAGCCAGCGCCTACAAGTCCTGTGTGGGCCTGATCCTATGTGGGTCTTTGCGGGGGTTAGTTACCTATTGATCCTGTGTGGGTCCAATCCTGTTTGGGTCATTGCGGGGGTTAGTTACCTATCGATCCTTTGTGAGTCCGACGACTTAGATGGATCAATGATCATCTTTATCATCATCTGAAAAGGTATACATGTGTGAGCTGAATCCTGTGTTACTCTCCTTTGTGGATTGTGCTGAGCTATCCTGTGTGGATTTACTGTTTACTCTCCTTTGTGGATTGTGTTGAGCTATCCTGTGTGGATTTACTTTTACTCTCCTTCGTGGATTGTGTTGTGTTATTCTGTCTGGGTTTACGTTTTGCTTTCCTGTGTGGACTGGGTTGTGCTTGGGCTCGGGTGTTGGAGCCGAACGGGAATTGATGACTTAGGTATATGTATGGGCATATACCTAAGCAGTGTCATATGTTACTTCGTGATTGTATCTTTCCTTTGTGGTTTATCCTTTATGGATTTCGGGAGACCTTCAGGGTTCTCGGGGTCCCTACTGAGTAGCTTATACTCACCCCTGCACGGGCTATGCCCGCACTTCGTTGTGTTGGTTACAGACGACGGACAGCGCTGATCATGGTGGAGGCTTGCGGAGCAGGACGGTACCTAGAGGTGGACCACTGGGCGGGACGTACTCAGAGCAGACGGCTGGGCCGAGGAGCTGTGGAGGCTATCTGTGCTCACCCTTCACGTGGGACTTCTAGAGGACGGCTCTACGCTGCGGCTTTTCTTTTCAGTTGCTGTTTTTCCCTTCAGTTGTACTTTACAGTTGGGCTTGTATTTCCGGCCCCTTTTTACTTTCAGCACAGCTTGTTACAGTTTTTACTTAGTGTTTACTTTTCTACTTGTTTAATTTGTGGTGCTTGTTTACTTTCCAAAGGCAATGCCTTCCCTGTTTATTGGGATTTACGCCTTGGTGCTAGTCGCCAGCCCCTGGCCTATGAAAGGCGGGCTTGGGGTAGTCACGGTACGGGCCCCGAGGGCGGGTCGTGACACATATACGGCTGAAAGATCCATTTCATCAGTCCCATGAACACTGTGGGGGAATTTTTCACATTGAAAGGCATCACCAAGTACCCAGAGTGACCATAGCGGCATCTGAAAGACATCTTCGGTATATCCTCGTCCCCTACTCATAACTGGTGATAGCCTGATTGAAGTTCAACCTTCGAGAACCACTATTCCCCTCTTAGATAATCGAAGAGGTCATCGATTCTTGGCAATGGGTACTTATTCTTCACTGTCACCTGGTTCAAGCACCAGTAATCCACGCACAACCTCAGACTCCCATCTGCCTTCTTCGCAAACAAGACTGGTGCCGCCCAGGGTGAAACATTGGGTCTTACAAAACCCTTACACTGCAATTCCTCAAACTACACCCTCAGCTCACGAAGTTCTGCAGGAGCCATCCGATATGATGATAAGAAAATAAATTTCTTATCAGGGTGTAAGTCGATGCATATGTCGATTTTTCCGGCGCGGAGGTAACCCTGGAACATCTTCATGAAAGACGTCCTCATACTCTGCCACTACTACGGGGAACTGGGAGCTCACAACATCCACTGTTCCGAGGGCACGTCTAGCCAGCTCATGAGTGATTGGATTCACCCTCCTATGCACAATCCCATTCTGTGATGCCTGGGTTTCCCTTTCTCTGACAAAGGAAAACCTCATTCCACCACGGTGGACACACCGCACTCTTCGCCTAAAACAGTCAATCTGGGCATGGATCGAAGATAACCAATCCATGCCGAGAATGGCGTCGTAAGGCCTAGACGCTACCACCAAGAGGTTCTAACTGAAAATCTCACCTCCAAGGGTAATATCACACTGTCTACAAAGGTGTGTGATCGTCGAGTCTCCTCCCGTAGGTGTCTCAAAGCATAAGGATCGAGTCAATTGTTCTACCGGATTCTCGAGGTTTCATACTAGACATGTGGCTATGAAGGAATGACAAGTACCTGTGTCTAGAAGTACATAAGATAAGGTAGAGAAGACACAGATCGTACCTTGAATCATCCCTGGAGTCCCTGGGTCGTACGCCTCGACATCATACAGTTGTCCCCGTCCCTGTGCCCCAGCCCCCTGAGCCCGGTGCGGACCTCCTGGGGGTGGTGGTAGAAGTAAGTCGAAGTGTCTGCCACCACCCGCAGCTCTCCCTAATCCTCCACCACATCCTCCACCTGGGGGGTATGTCATCTCTACTCTCTGCCTCTGCCTCGGTGGTCCATCCACCACTTCCCTATCAGCAGCTCGACGGGTCAGACAATCTCTAGCGAGATGCCCCCTACCATCGCACGCATAACATCTCTTCTCCCTAGGCTGACTAGGTCCAGCCTGAGAGCCCTGGACTATCGATCCTCTTTCATGGGTCCTCCTATGATGTTTCCCACATCCAGATCCCTATGTCTGATGTCGGTCCCCTTCTACCGGGGTCTCCGCACCCATCTACCTGCTGCAAACTGTTGCCGGTTGTCTCTGCTCCTCCAAGAATCTCTCGATCACCAAGGCCCGCTCGAGCACTCCATCATAAGTCGAAATTCATAGAGGCACGACACTAGCTCAGATGTCTCGTCGTAGACCTCGGTCGAAGGTACGATCTTTGAAGTACTGATCCCTGACCATATCCATCGAGTATCGGGCGAGGTTGGTGAACCTCGATGAATAGTTAACTACCTTCCAACTGCCCTACTGGAGCTGAAGAAGCTCCTGGATTCACACAGCTCTCAGTATAACCAGAGAGAACTCCTCCTTGAAGAGTCGCTCTCCTCATCGCGAGTCTATGTGGTCTGACTCCACCATCGTCCCACCGAACCCTGAAGAAGGTTCGCCCCTAAGATCATCATCTGGTCTACTGGTGTCCTCACTAGATGGAAAACTTTGGTCACCGCCTCAAGACGGTCCTCAGCTATTGGAGGGTCGGGCTTGCCTCGGAACCTGAGGGGTCTCTAGAACTCATGGAGTGTGCTAAGTCTGCGCCCCTCGTCCTTTAGTACTACAGGTAACACGGTCTAATCCACTGGTTGTGTCATAGTAGGTGCACCACCTAGTGGAAACACATGGGGAACTGGTCTTTGTATCTAAGCCTCATCACTGAGGGGGTCATCCTCGTGATCGTTCTGCTTAATCCTAATGGGAATGCATTGCGGAGGCCTCCTATAATGAAACAAGATGTATCATGAGTATATATGGATAGCTGAACCAAAGGACGTGGAAAATACAACCCATTCCTAGATGATGCATGTACCTTTCTTTTATTTCCTCGCATCCAGTGTTTTCGTGTACCGAGTTGAAAAACACGTTATCAGAGTCATGGTGTATGGATACGTCGGCCGCTGCACCAACACTGGAGTCTCTGGCCTAAAAGCCGAGCTCGAAACACTTAGCATTATTGTCCAAAACCCATATCACATACTCTTGGTCCTAAGGTAGAACCAACCACCTCTGATACCACTCTGTCAAAACCCATCCTAGTGGGGCCCGCACTGTGACTCCCCAAGCCCACCTTCAATAGGCCAGGGCTTGATGTCTAGCACTGAGTAGGAATATTACTAACATGGGAGGTGTTACCTAAGTACCTGTACACAAGAACACATCTCCAAGACCACAAATGATGAAATGTAAAAAAAACCACTAAGGAACAAAATGAATGCATACACTAAACCCAACCAACAGAGTATGATGGAAAGCATAGTATTGAAAGTAAACTGGACAAGAATACAAGAACCCCAAAACAAGAGTCTGAAAACTGAAAAGTCCAACCTGTAAACACAAAAGGTACTGGGACTACTGATCCTAGCCGTAGGAATGCCTCATCCTGTAGGGAACTTAGAAAGCTCGGTCCTGTCCTAGTCCACCCTGGACTCTGTCAAAAGGCTACTCATCTGCAAAAGACACGACACGTGAGGGCAAAGCCCGTGCAGGGGTGAGTATAAAAATACCCAGTAGAGGACCCTGAAAACCACGAAGCAGTACACAATGTAAAGGTACATTCAGATATGCATAATATATGTCTACAGAATATATAGAAAGAGAAACACAAACCAGATATACTCAAAACCCATACCCGCAATCTATAGACAAATTGCACAACCGCATACCCCTGTTAGGGATTCATTCAAAGATTCCGTGATGCACTCGTTTCTGGAGAACAAAATCCATGAGTCTTATAGCTCTGATGATGTCTATTCAAGAAGTACTGTTCGTTGGGAACCATCATGAGAGGTAGTTACACTCATTATAGGAGACACACTTCTGAGTGGGAAGATTACGATAGATAGATGCACTCATTACGGAAGACACACTCCTGAGTGAGAAATAACATGATACACAGATGAGGATCACTTCCAAGGACATGGCAGATACCAAGACTCATATGGAATTCACCTGCTAGGTAGAGGATTGATGCCCAATGGAGTTGGTCATGTCCATGCCTGACTCTACCTAGGTTCAAGAATAGATAGAGGATCTCGATCCGGGCCTCTCGGATGGATGCCTAAATCTATCACAGAAAGTCTCGTTGAAGGGATCATACTCCTATAGAGTGAAACGATTCCTGAACATCAGGGGAACAAGAATAAGGGGAACTAAACCAAATGAAACATGTCCAAGATACTATGGACAAGAGGACCGTGCCATTTTCCCAAAAGTACATGACGTGTAGAAAACTTACACGACGTGTCATCTGACCTCGGGTACTTCCCATATACAATGGACCATGTCGTAAGGCTGGTCATTTAGAATATCTAGTACATGGAATTTAGTACTTTGTTCATTCCGTGTTCGAGTAACTGGGGTCGGCTCCGTGTACGCTGACCATGTGCCCATACACAGTCTTCAACCCGTGTACTCTAACCCATGTAATCGGTACATGGGGTGACCCACGTTACTGGCCTTGCTTGGACGTGTGATGGAGTACACAGTCATTTACTCCATCATGTGTCTGTGTACCCCCTAGATACACGTTGAGTCCTATGTAGCTGCCTCTTCCATGTTGTACACGCTTTGTTTTGAAGCAGTGTAGATCACCCCGTGTCAGTGTAATTCCCAAAATACACATCGAGCTTCGGGGAAAGTCCAACATGTCGTGTGACCTGGGTCACATGCCGTGTGATTCCTCTCTGACCCCCGAAACCCAAGCCATCACCGCCAGTACTCCACGGCGTGTTTTTCGGAAGTACACACCGTGTATTCTGGAAATTTTCAGAAACGCGGACCTCCGACATCGTGCTTCTGGTGATGCCCCATTCGTCAATCTGGTCATCTGATTTCCCTGGAACACCCAGGTTTTGGTCGCCCCGACACCTAAAGGATTTTTAAGTTGTTTCCAGACCTCCGATCGGATTTGAAAAAATGTTTTGATCTTCTCGTGCAAAGAACGCTTGAAGTACAAACTCTTCTGATCCGATCCGATTCTCCATGCATCATGGTTGTCACCCCTCCATAGGGTCATTGCAATGTTGGATCTCTAGTTTGGTATCGTTGCATTGCAATACGGGTGCACAATGATCCATTGTTCGTCACCCTGTGAAGAACGCGAAGAGCACGAAGAACACATGAGAAGAAAAGGGGGAAGGAAAACCAATCAAAAACATTGAGGAACGAATCTCTGTTTTCATACGTCACGGTGTTGATCCACTCCTGTTAATAGGATTAAACGGAGTAGAAATCAATAACAATAACCAATGTGGATTAGTTCCTCATAATCATCCAAAAGAAATCCCTCCCGCAAGAACGTACGAATCCACAAATCAACTTGTTCGTGGTTGATCCGCATTCATTGTATTAAATTAAAAATGGGGAAAGAGAGATGAAATAACAATCCCTACCTGAACTGGTATTGATCGCTGACGAAGGGTCTATGCTACCATCGTTGTCGAGATCCTCCAACTTCGTTGGTGTAGTGATTCTCAATTTTGATCCACCATCATTCGTCACTGAGAGTTTTCTCCAACGCTCCGTGGATTCTCCAGAGATTTCTCTCAATCATCGCCAACGAGCAAGATTCGATTACCCAAAAAAATGGAAACGTATTTGGCCTCCCATAATGTTGCATCATTAATGAGTTAGAATTGTTGTTTCTAAGTCATTATGACATGATATTAATTACAGGAACAACTACCCCATCACTGCGCTGCAGCAGATATTTCCAAAAAGGAAATAAAATAATCTTTGTGAATTTATTTTATTTTATTTTATTTAAAACGTTTGAAAATTAACTATTTCCTTCGACCCACGCTGGTTGAGGTTAGGCCCATTATTAGGTAAATTCATCAACCCAGACGCAATGGTGCCCCCATATTTTTAATCCGGGCATCCCTTTGGAAACGGCCAGAGACGCACACAAGTTCCGACTCACTTAACTTAAAGAAGTTCAAAGGAAAAATAACACTTCAACATTGCAATCATAAGACATTATTTAGAGATATTGATATAATCAATCTTTTCTCAAAACCATTTTGAGTACCAAAATACCAAAAAAAAGGTATATGGTATTTAAATATCTTTTTAAAAACATTACAACTTATAGAGGAATGAAAATACCAAATAATGGTCATGGAGATAGAAAGGACTTTGTCCCCACATACGTAAAAAAACATTCCTTTTTTGTTGTTTACTAAAGTGATTCGTAGAAAAATATTCCTTTTGAAAATAGTTGAAATAAATTAAAAGAAAAAGGGTATAATTATACACCATATAAAAAAGTAGCTATATATTATCAAAATATTCCTCAATTAAAGGAGATTGAAACAAAGTCCCTTAAAAATATCGTATATTTAGATTAAGGATAAAATAATGACATTATTATATGTGAAAATATAAATACACCCAATATAAGTGGATATTCAATGTAAAATAATCAGAGTACATTGACACATATTATTTGAAAAACAAAACCAATGACATTGATACAATGAACAGAGACTGAGTTAAGATTTCCCTTACAAAGATCATTTTGTAAATAAAATTGATCGATTAGGTGAATTCACTATAATTCCCTATAAATAAAGTATAAATACAAGATAAGATATCAAAATTAATTTCTCACATAATCATAGCAGGACATAATAAATAATTAGAAGATCAACCCAAAGAATTGAAATTGGGTCAAGAAGTTCCCTTACAATGATATTTTCAATTGATTTAGGATAAATAAATGAAATAAATAAGTGTGACAAAAAACACCCAATATAATTGAATATTCAGTGTAAAAAAACAGAGTTAATTCACACATATTTTTGGAAAAACAAAACCAATGACATGGATATTTAACTCAATAAATAGAGATTGAGTTATGGTTTTTGTTACTGCAAGTATGACTTGTATCATTCATTATTTATATTCCTAAATAATAAACTTATGTTAATTTAAAATTTATTAAGAAACTTTTTCAAGTTGATTTTTTCTTTTATATCACTTATTACCATGTTATAAAAATTATATAACTATTTAAGTTCATATCAGATGTTTTGTCTATATTGGGTACTTGATTCAAAAAGTGAACTTTTTTTGATGTAAATTGTTCATGTGATAAAAAATCCATAACATATAGAATATTATTAATGAATTAAATATAATATATATACATTAAATATTTATTTATAATAGTCCATAACATTTGGAGATTAGAAATGAAATTCACCATTCATGGAGACGGTAGGTTGTATGTACACATGAACGCAACTTTAATTTTTTTTAATATTAAAGGAATGAAAAATAAATAATATAGAGGTATATTATAATTATAGTATAATATCTTTTTTTATATGTTACATAAGTTCATTAATTGTATCCTTTAAACCTTCCATGTATGGAATGAACGAGTCACATCACTTTGATGTGATAGTAGTCCACGATTCCTCAAATGAAATTTTCATATTTACACATTATGGAAAGCATAAAGGCAAGTTTTAAATAAAAATTACAGAATAATATAGAGAATATAAGTATAATATATATAATATATAAATATAGTTCCACCATAATGACCCCGATGAGAGGTGGTAGGAGAAAATTGAATAATCATCATTTTGTGTGGAAGTAGTTTATCTAGAGAGAAACAATATGTTTGTATCCTTTAGATGGAGGTGTATGTAAGTGTGGTTCAAATAATTCTCATAAAACATACTAGTATATTTATTATACTGGTGTTGTTATGTAATCATATAATAATAAGATCATAGGGAGTGAATAAGGAAAAATAAAGGAAATGAACTTAAGAGGAGACGTTACCTTTAAATAATGTAACTCCATTTTATTTGAGCCAAAAGGATTCCTTGAATTTCCTTATTCCCAAGTTAAGGATTTTATGAGGAAGTGAGGGATATTACTTGAGTATAAGTTGGATGATACAAGGGTTTGAGTGGTGTGAGTATGTGGGTAGATGTGGTGGCCTTTTATAAGCGGGAGAAGGGGCGATTTATGAATGTTTTGAAATATTATTTTATTATAAATTTATTTTAGAATTATAATAGTTCCAAAGTTGTATATTTCTAGGATAAGGTAAGCATGGGTCTAAATAATCTAAAATAATAGGTTTTTGAAAAGTTTTGGTGACAAATTTTACCTAATAATTTGGATTTAACCCTTAGTTAAATAAATTAACTCTCACAATGCCTTCTTGCATTTTTACACAATATGGTTAATGTGGTTACTATAAAATGTCAATATAACATCAGGTGGATCATTAATGACATTTGTAACATTAGATAAGTCATTTGGTCAAATATAATATTTTTATTAATATTATATAATTTAATAAAATCATATATTTTAAAAAACTCATTTATGTCAATTTTAACACTATTTAGTAATTGATTTTTGTTAAAGTCATAAAAACACGAATCATTATAAAAAACTACATTAACTCAAAGATAAAATGTCATAATAATCCACATTGTTCATGGATTACTTAAAAAGTTTCAAATTACATTTATTTTAATATTTATAATATCATTTATCTGAATCTTTCATTAATAAGGTAATCACAACATCATCATTGTTTCATAAATAAATTTATTTATTCAATTTATAAAAATTATAAATAATACAATGATGTAGGAAATATTTTTTTGTTTATAATGAATATTTATAGTCAAAGATATCATTTATATTACCCTATATTAATTTTTTTTAGTAAAATATACATGTTTTGTTATATTTCACTTTAGTTTAATTTAAACATTATAACATGTCATTATCACATCCATGTGGCTCCAAGGGGTCCTAAAATCGACCCAAGTATAGTCATGGTCGTCCATTTCTCATAAAATAAGATCATAACATGTGTTAGGGTAGTTTTATATTGTTATAATATTATTTTTTACCCTTATTAACTTGAATTGCCCTTTAATAATGGTAAATAAAAATAATTACAAAAGCTATTATTCATAATATTCAAAAAATAAAAGGGAAATATTTAAAAAATTTGGACCTTCTGATTCCAAATATTTATTCCTTTTTTCCAAATTTTAAAAAAGTTGCAATAATTAATTTAAAATTCATTCTTGACATCAAAACCATAAATTGTGGTTTTTAAAAGTAAAAACTATCAAAAGATTGACATGCGTTTATATGTAATTTAAATGTGAAACTACTTGCAATGACCAAAATTAGATTAAATGATAAAAACATATTCCAATTCAACTTTAAGACCAATTAAAAAGATAATCTAACTATATTAATAAATTAGACAAAAAGATAGTTTTTAATTAAAATGCAGTATTTTTCACTATTCATTAAAATATGAATTTAATCAAAAAAATACAAACATTTCAAACAAGGTAAATTTTTATGTACCGCTTCCAAATAAGAAGTTTATTATTTTAAATAGTACTTATAATATTTTAAAAAACTATATTTAAAAAAAATCCATCAAAGGTTGTAAAACAATATTTTTAAAAAATATACTTATTTTATTTGAAAAAATGAATTTGTTCTTATATCATATCTAGAAAACATATAAGATGAATTTAAAACATTACATTGAATATATAACCTATATTTTTTATTAAATAAAATTCTATAAAGAGTGATATGATTTTATAAACACAATTATTCTCTTTTAGATTGGTTTTTATAAAAACACATCCTTTATATTAAATTGGGTTTTATTTTCCTTTCTAATAAATTTGGTAACCGATGAATCATTATCTAAACATATGTAAACAATATTTTCATAATTCAGTTCCCTCCCACCATTCCAATGACTAGGTTATAATGGTAACATTTAAATAATAATATTTAGTTGTTTGTTTAAGCTCGATGTACCATATCATGTATGCTATTGAACATAGTTTTTCTTTCTTAAAACATGGGATGTTACAAGTATATATAATTAATAATAATTCATATGACAAAACTAGTTCGTAATAATCAAAACATCTCCAAATTAATCTAAATGATTATCACTAATGTTCTATCAAATAACTCATCCTCATACAATATAACCAAATAAATTATATCACCATTTAATACTTTGGTTGTTAATTAGTATCATATAAATTCAATTTAAGAAAATTATACCAATTCCCCATGAAATTCCATACTCATATACATGTATACCGATTGTGAAAACCAAGGAAACAAATGCTCCCGAGTGATAAAATTGTATCTTATAACTCATCCAAAAGGCCATAAATGAACTTAATAAAATTATAATAATCAAAATAAATATAGATAAGGTTTTTAGTTAATTAATTAGTGGATTTAATTTGATTATCCAGGATGTTAAGATCAAGTGAATAACTCATTCATACATAAGGTAAGGGTTTTATACCCGAACCTCTATTTACTTTCGAGTTACTTTTGGTCTCTCTTAACCCCAATTAAATAATTAATTAATATTATTTACTTATAATAATTTATATTGGAATGTTATATATATGTGTATCAATCAAAATCACTCTTCATTTTATGGAGAGTTAAATGTTTTATAAAGATATTTCTCAATTCTTCCTGATA
This sequence comes from Viscum album, assembly GCA_963277665.1. NCBI lineage: Eukaryota > Viridiplantae > Streptophyta > Magnoliopsida > Santalales > Viscaceae > Viscum > Viscum album. The sequence goes on from OY728120.1 coordinate 1,124,752,042, forward strand.
AATACGCCCGATTCAGGGGAACTTCTCAAAATTCTTACATATTTTCAAGTTCAAAATATAATCTATCTTAAGCCACAATTATTTTTATAAAACTAGTTATTTCATCATGGAAAAACTACCATAGTTCATTTCTGGTTTTATACAAATATTTTTCCAATAGAACTCTTCTTTTCAAAGTAAAAGTGTATTTCTCTCAAAAAGTCACCGATGACTTTATTAGAGTATTTTTGTATATTTCAACACCTATGTTGGATTTTATGTCTTATTTAGGTTAATATATTATTTTTATAAATTACCATATTGTATTAAATGGTTTATGATTAGTCTGACTATGGATGTTCTATTTTGATACCCTTCACCATACTACTTAGGATGGTTAATGTTTATGTGTTCAGATTAGGGAAAGTTATTTCATATGTTCATGGTGTTTAAGTTGAAACCCTATCACATGTGAAATGCATTGGATTTAGAAAGTGATGGGTGGGTACCTCTATATCCCATTGATGCATCTGTAACTCTCATAAGACAAAATAGAATTGGGTTTTGGCCGAGGCTTTACCCTAGTATTTTTAGATGTCTTTGTCGATGCCTTGACAATATGTTTTAGATGTATGATATTATGAATTACCTCATTATGGTTTTAGTAATTGATAAACCATGTTATTATTCAACTATTATAATATCAATGGTTATGTTTCATTCTCTTATGATCTTTTATATGGCTTTATTTAATCATCTTTCATTCTGGCCATATTATGCTCAAGTATATTTTTAAAGGCATGTGTTTTTTATTGTTCACCATTCCTAGTGTTTATTTTTATAATAACTTCCACTGTATTACTTACACCTACTGAGCATCTGATCTCACCCCTTTCTTATTTATTATTTTCCACTGGTTTTTAAGATGAACATAATGAATGACTTGCAGTTATAATCTAGGAGTCATAGTTGTTTCCAATGGAATTGTTATTACGTATTTCATTTTAAGTTGTAATGTTGAACTTATGTTTGTATCTTGTTTTCCAAAACTAGTAAATTATTCATTCCTTTAGGATAAAACTTTCTTTTAATCATGCCAATGTATTAATATAAGGCATCAACTCTTGGAAACTGGGGTCTAGGTCATTAAATAGAAATATTGTGCGGCTAGCTTGTGCTTGGGGTTTCTTAGATAGTTTTGGGTAATTAATTGATGCACTCTTTTTCCAACAATGTTGCCAAACTATGAACCCCCTGAACAAGGGGTAATTTTTTTGCTTTTGAATTGAAATGTTTTATCCCTTCCTACTCTTTTTCTTTTCCTCTAGAATATAGAACCACCTCATCTCTCATGTTGGGATATGCCACTTCTCCCAAAGGTAGGATAAGTGATAACTCCCTCATCGGATATTCATTTTCAACTCTATATGTCTTTTTGGATCCATAATGGTAAACTCTATAAACATATTTCTCATGATATTCATTTGTATTTCTGTCTCTTATACTATTTTAGTGTGAGCTCATATGCCCTATTTTCTGTTTATTGGTTTATTCTACTGATTTCTCCCACTCTTGCCTGATTCATAGGAAAATTCTGGAAAATGAGTGTTCTATGGTTCTAAGGTAGGTGGTCTAGAAATTTTCCTTAAAATATTAGTTCTTTTATATCATTTTGTCATTATGTTTCTCACTAAAAAATTACATGTGTTGACTTAAAATGAATCTCACCATTCTAATTAATTGAATCTTGTTATAACACACCCATAGAGCCTTGTAGATTTATTGAAGGATTCCTAACTCAATTATTTCCACCCTTTTATGTGTGATAAATTAATTTCAATCTTTAATGTAAATATTTAGCTGATCAACCACCTTCTATGTGGGTTGGTATTCTCTTTATTGTGATATTACTTACTTATTAAATTAAATTGTTTAATTTAATTGAATGGAAGTGGGTGGATAAGCCACTCCAAGTGCAGTATAATTATAAATATGAATTATAAGAATTATGACACCCATGGATAGATGAGGTTAAATGAATAAAAAAAATTTATAAGTAATCCCTTATGTTTATTATTATTATACCAAGGATAATGGTCGGTTAACAATGTTTAAGTAATTTTCCAGTATGGAATTTCATGATCCATTACATTGGGTGATGGGTATTACATCTCACATAGTTTACTGTATTTAGATGACGGGAATGACACTCCATGTTCCCCTGTATCGCGTGTTGGGAATGATGACTCACCCCACCATCTAGAGTGACATGAAAGTTGTCTGGTATTCATCTGAGATTCTGGTCTTGTACCCTTTATTGGAGTATATAGCTCATTAGACAATTTAGGGACACCTGAGTTATGCCCCAGGTCCATCTAGAACATAGTATCCAAATAGAAGCCTATAAATTTTCTTTCTTATATAGTTAATATACATGTATACATATTATATATATATATATGATTTATTATATATTGTAAACTGATCAGACTTATTCTGTCACATGCCAAAGTAGGAAAATCCTACTTGGTGTCCTATCGAAACACAATCCAACCAGTATTTATTTTTTAGTATTGTTTATTATTTGTTAAGTATGCACACTACTATGCTATATAGACTGGCCGGATTTTTCTAGATAGCATTGGTGGTGGCCTACTAAGTTTATCTCACACCCTACTCGGGCTGACTTTGGTACCACAGTTGACTTCATGACTACAGGTGTGGATAATGTCTAGGTCCCTCTCATAGATGATTGATCTATTTTTATTATATCATGGAGTATGGGAGAAGAGTACCGATAATATGCTCACGATGTTAGTGGATATGTATTTTTGTCATTTATATTTTTGGATCTCATGTTGTATACGTCTGTTCACTATTTCCCTTATTACCCGTTTTTGAATATTAGCATGAAGTCATTTTGTATATGACTCAGGCTTGGGGTTTTGATTATTATTTCAACTTCTTGGATGTTTATACTTCCGTTGTTTTATTATGGAACCTATTTTTGCCTAGCTATCTATTATATCATTATTCCACTCTTTACTATCTCTCTTTATCTTGATGTTCACTCTGATATGAGGGTATAGTCCCCCCACCATACCACTGTGGACCCTCTTTTCTAGTCAAAAACCTCTAGTGTATGGGGAGGCATGCTTGAGGCCATCTGACCCACTGGCTAGAGCCACCATTTTAGTGGATCCTAGGTTTGGACATTACAATCATGTTGTATATATAGATGATGTAACATTATTATTAGTTTATCAAAGGATATTTCATCATATGTGATAGAATAATGGAAATGTTATATTGGAGACTTTTGGAGGATGGGTCATGCTGTCATTGATTACGGGATGATTTTAAGCCCGGGTTGTACTTATTTTAGATAGTGGATATATTATAATATAGTATGGTCATTCTACTTTTTATTATATCCATATGCCTTAAATTCAATGTTTATCCTATATACTATATTGTGGGTATATGGTTGGTGTTGGTATAGAGTTATTGCACCATTCCACCACGGTATGTATGTGTATTTTTATTTATGAATTAATGATTTGTGTTGGATCAAAATTAATGAAAAAACAGAATGGGGGTGATTTTCTATTTTAAAATTTCAAATATAATAATAAATTATAGTTAATTAATTAAGTAATATATATTTATTTCTATGTTCAAGTTATACAGTGCAACATATATTAAAAGAATGAACATAGTATTTTTATAGTGGTTCAAATCACCAGGACCCTAGTCTACTCTTCAACCTTCTCTACTTGGAGAGATGATTAATACCCACTAATAATAACTCATTTGTAAAGGTGTTATAAATTATTACAGAAAGTGGATATTACATTACTCGGAGGTACAAAAAATAATTTTTTTAGGAGTCTCAACCTAATATGGCCCTAACTTTTTTTTGGGACTAATAACCCAAGTTACTTCTTTTTAGTGCTAGAATAACCTAGATGATACTTTATTTTGATTCAGAAAAGTATAAACACACATATAAAAATAGAAACATATTAAAGAAAGATTACACGATGACAAACTGAAAACATATTATACCAATAGAGACCAATGATAAATATGATGATATTCGATGATATTGATAACTTCATTAGTAGGGAGTTGAATGAATAAGTTCATTTTTTATCACAGTAATAGAAAAAAACTCATTGGGGTTCTTGATTGTATGTCCATTAATAATTGAGTGTCACCATTATTTAATAATCTATGAGAAGTTTTTTTTTCTTGATCACATTTCGATGGAATAACCCTACATCACCATTAAATCCAAGATCTTATAGGAGTGTATAATTATCCAATCACTTCATTTAATGAGTTTGAAAATATCAATACATGGAATAATGTCATTACCTACTATATATTATGGTTAATATCAATGAATATTACACATTTTTTATACTTTCATGAAATGGATTTCAAAAAAATTCTTTCAAGAACTTCAATATAAATATATAAATATTACATATTAATAAAATAGTTAAAATAATATAAATACAATTTTAGTTTATTAAAACTTCACAAATTCAAAAAAAACATCATTGTAGAAACTATATTGCAAGTTTGTCTTTCATATTCAGTAATTATAAGAAAAAAATTATATTTCAAAAAATTGAAATAGTCATATAATTTTTATAACTAATGGTATTGAAATTATAAGTTGGTGGTATCAGAAAAACCAAATCGATGATATTAAAAAAAATCAATTTGCGGTATAAAAATAAAATAATTGGTAGTAGAAAGATGTTTCTCGCTACCATTTCAAGCTGGTACCATTGCAAAAGCGGTGCTGTCACAACTGTTAAGTGGACATACCATTGATGTAGTTAGCTACTCCCCTTCATTAGAGTTCAAGGAACCCCACTTAAAAAATTGATCCCCCTATCATCATTTAAAGTCCCCTTTAACAACACCATCCCCTCCCTTTATTAACACTCAAAGATCCCCCCTTTAATAGTGGTAGAACCCCCTACTTCACTTGCTTATGCACGCGTCCCCGTTGAGTTTCGAACCTGAGACTTTCCCCTCACGGATCTAAACCTTTAAAACTTATCTATTTCGTATTTTTTTTAGGATATGTATATTTACTTATATGTATTTTGTTACATTTTTATCCATATATTTTTCCATATATTTAAATATATAGTTAGATAATTATATTTAAATACATATATTTAATATGTTTTTTGGGTGACTGTGTTTATAAATACACACACACACACAGATATATATATTTATATATATGTTTCTACCTATAAATATAATTACAAATATTTATATTTATTTACATATATTATATATTAATATTTGTATACATATATTATAATATATAGATAAATATATATATTTTTCGTGAAAACACACACACAATAATATTTATATATATATATCAACAATATATATACACAAAGATTTTATTGGTATATAAATATTCATACATTTTTATTTTAAATAAAATTATGATTATTATTATTTAGATATATTTTATTTGTAAATATGTTTACATTTTTATTTATAAAATTAATTTTTTATCTGTGAATACATACAAATATGCATAATTGTGTATATATTTAATTATAAATTAAATTACATTGTAAAAATGATAAAATTAAAAAACTATAATATCTATATGAAAGTAATCCCTATGAATAAATTCAGTCCCTACTAAAAAAAGACAATAAGATCCCCTTAAATGAGACATAAGTTTCATCAAATGTTAAACAAATTCAGACAACCCGACTAAAAACTCAATTTTGGTGGATTTTTGGACATTTTTTGGAATTCCAAAATGTGATTCGGTGTTTTCCCACATTATTAGGGTGTAGATATTGTTTCAATATTTGATTTGATATGTGGTAGAGCCTAAACGGGCACCCAGATCCAAAGTTATGGCCTTTCGAAATTCAAGTAATGTTCTAAACTTATCTTTTCCCGTTCATCAATTCATTTAATTTTTCTATCACAAAATTGTTATTAAATGAGTATAACTTGATAATAATAAGAAAAATTATTAATTATTAATATTTTCAATTTTTCTATAATGCATTCTCATTAAATATCTTATATATTAAGTGTAAATGCGAATTTTACCTTATCTAAGTCATATTTTTAAAAAATATATTATATTTATATCAATATAAATGATTTATATATTAATATATTATTTTTAAGTATATATAATTTTTTTATAAAATATACCTTTTATCAGTGCTATGAAAAACTCTGATAATGGGTACTCTATAAGTGCTAAAAAACTACTAAAAAGGGTGGCGTTGGCTAAATCCAAATCAATGGTAGTGGTCGTGTGGTGCCACTAGTGTGATTTGAAAGTGCTACCATTATCAATGGTAGGTGTTTCTATGGATGTAAAGGAAGGCTTGTGGTATAATCAGGAGAAGTTGTTCATATGGGAAACCATCACTAAGGAAGCCAACATTGGTGTCGCACAGTGTTACTATGAAAGAGTATGCAACTGTAGAGCAATATGTGAACTATCATTTGGGGATCTAATAGTGCCACCATGGATTAGCTACAGGTGGTACCTTTAATTGGTTGAGATCCCAATGGAGATATGGTGACGTGCCGGCATGAAGTTGTGTTTCCACTTACTAATACGAATAAGGATGTCGTCCGAGATGGTGTCACCCAAACCCATAGAGCTGGAGGGGAAGGCTAGTTATTATCGAACATCATGACAGATGCATGTTGAGTGAATCTCAAGGTAAAATTTTCAATGGGGTCTTATTCTATTTTTTTGGTATAGGATTATAATATTTTGGGAAACGGGGTAGGGCAGTGACAAATCAACTATTGTTTTGAGTTTTACCAGAAAAAGCAAGTTGATATAGTGTTTTGGACGATGGCCCTGTCCTCAATCAACAATTGAAAATTGGAATTTTCCTGTTGTTGTGATTGAGGATTTAGGTGTACATGACCTCGATGGACTGATTCCCATTAAATAGGTTCTACCATGAGGTGGAGATGGTATCTTTATCATCTATGGTGGTTCGATAGGTGGAGGTCCTCAGTCTAATGTCTCTCATAATTGAAGGCCCCATGTGGATGGAAGCTGTAGTGTTTCTTCTGGTGGTGTTTCTTGGTGTGAAGTCTCTCCAAATCAATGGTCCCTTATGGATGGAAGCCGTGGTGTTTCCTCGGGTGGAGGTCTTCAGCCTAATTTCACTCCAAATCGAAGGCCCCATGTGGATGCAACTATGATTTTCATGGATACCGAGCCTTGCAACCTTCCCACTTCATATGTGAGGAATATGAAACTAGGGTATGATTATCATCCTTATGCATATTTTGAGGAATCAATGGTTGGAAGGACTGTCAAGAAGGGTTCGTCATCTCATGTCATTGAAAAATCTTATGCATTTTATGAAATATTATAGATTTGTAAAAATTATATCATGGAGAGATTTATTCATCCTAGGGGAGAGAATCCATGACAATAAGATAATTAGTCAAGCAAGTTTCATGTGTCAAGGGTTATCCAATTGGAAGTGTGTCTTTATTTCCCATGTATATTATCATGTATTTTTTCTTTTTGATGATCTAAACAAGTGTTCCTAGAGTAATGGTTCTATATATCGTAATTATGGTGTGTTCTGGGTTCATGAATCATCAATGAATTTTGATCCATATGACATGAGAAAATCATTTTCTCAAGTGTAGATTCATTTGTATTTTCTTAATTGGGCATTATGGCATCTAAAAATCCTTTATTAAATTGATTGATTTCTTGATGTTCCTATTCAATTTTATGGAAAGACGTAAAATACTAGGTTTGGAAACTTTTCTTGGGTTTTGGTGGATTTTAACCTGAGTGAGGTGCTCATTAAGAATGTCGTTTTTTCTACTCCATATGATGAGATCAACTTACGTGTTGTCTTTGAAAATCTCCTCGATTTGTTTGAGGAGGGAAATTCAGTGGGACATCTTCAAGAAAATTATTAAAGTGTAATTTTTTGTAGTTTTTTTTTGGAATGAAGCGGAATTTTAAATATGTCTTTAAGAGGTCAAACTTTATAGAAGGAAAATAAAATCTTCATCCCAAAGTCTCTCAAGTTAGGGAGGAAAGGAGGGATTATGTTGTATCAAATGTAGGGAAACCATTAGGTTCCCTAGGTCGGAAAAATGGTTAATCTGATGATGATCACCCTAGAAGGAAAGCATAACTAGTCAATGAAGGTATTGGGTGTGATATCTTTCATGATGTCGTGTTTATGGATGCCACTCTTGGGGTGTCTGACCTTACTAGTGATGGTATAGGGATTGGCATGGAGTAACTTTAGGATAGTGAGTTTGATTCTAGTAATGATGTCACTGGTTGGGATATGATTTTTGAGGTTGTTGGTGTTGTGCCCGGGTGTTCTCCTTTTCCAATTAATGACCAAGGTTGAATTGTGCATCCAATGGATGCAATATTTATAGGACATGTTCCACATGATAATGGGACTGAGCAATCTAGTGTTCAGTATATTGTTAATTATATTCAAGAGATTCATAATTTCTTGAGCTTTTCAGGAATGTATGGTAAATGGGAAAATGTTTTAGATGATGGAAGTGACAAGGAAAAGTAGACAGTTCTGCTTGACACTACTCATTTCCAGTATTCAAGAAGTGGAAATCCTGTCTCTTTTAATGATGTTATTTCAAATGGGAAGGATATGATAGTCAACATTGATGGTCTTTCTTTGATTCCTCCAAAAAGAAGATCATGCATGGATTACTCCAACATGACTAACAATGTTCTTACCAGGTCATCTTCCATGTCATTAAAGATACATATCACTATAGAGTATGAAAGGTCCATGGAGAGGATCGTTGTGATATTTAATCAAGGAAATTCACAATCAGAGTGGGATACAAATGATGATGATGATGATTTTGATTACGATTATGGTAATGATCATCCTTTTTCGGATTTGTAGTTCTCTTTCTGGATAAGGGAATGACTCTTGGTCTGACCCTATATGTCTTCTTGTTTTCCTGTTATCTTTTTCTTTATTTTTAACAAATGTTCTGGAGTTATGGATTCTGACTAGACCGTTTTTTATATTTATAGTTATATAAATATGTTTTTCTTTATAATTATATATTTATTTATTTATTTATTTAAAATTAAATTTATAAATAAACATTTAAAATTATTTAAATATATTTATAATTAAGTAAATATTGATTTATAATTAATTTTATATATTAGGTTCTTGGTGCTAAAATTACATTCAAATTCCCACAAACTACACACATATGTCGAAGAGGTAGGCCATAACGACCACAAAGGGATAACACACCCATCAGACCATATTTTTATTTAATGCATACACTATAGGCCTAGTGGGTAAACCTATGAAAAGTGACCTATTGATCCAAATTCATTCCTTCCTGGACTATGAAAACCTCTCGGTTGAGAGTTTTTTTTACATTTTTTCAAAAAAATAATTTTAAAAATACGACTTAGTTAAAAATATTTTTTTTACATCTCAAAGGAGGCACACCATGTACCCCCTTTGGGGCATTTCAGCGCTGAAGAAAGGCGGCACCAGGTGTGCCACCTTTTCCCTTAATTAAAGAACAAAGGCGGCACACTAGGTACTGCCTTTGGACAAAAAAAATTACTAAAAATTTTAATTTTAACTTTTTATTTTGTTTATATATTTTTTGAAAATTTAAATTGTTTTTATTTTTTATTTTCTTTTAAATTTTTTTTTTGTTTTATTTAGATATATATAGTTTTTTATTTTTTTTTGTTTTGTTTTCTTTTGTTTATATTTAAAATTGTTATTTTTATTTTTTGTTTTGTTTTGTTTATACATATATATAAACAAAATTTTAGCGGATGGGGTGTTCTTTTTTGTATTATAATAGCGTAGATACGGTTAGCGCCTCTTCAAGTAGGGCTTTGGTTTTTTTATATATTTATTATATTTATTATATTTATAATTATACATTTATTATAATTATATATTTTTTATATTTTTTATAATTATTATATTTATAATTATATATTCATTATAATATTATAATTTTCATAAATAAAATTATATAATTATAATAAATTTATAATTATAAATATAATAAATATAAGATTTCAATACCACCTATTTGGAACTTTAAAAATTTTCAAATATGTGACTTTGAAAGACTCTAATAGATAAACTATAACACCAATAAAAATGAAACTTTAAACATTGATTAAACATATAATAAATATTTGAAATGAAAAGAAATTTCATAAAAAATATCAATGAAAAATAATTTATAAGCTTTAAAAACTAAATATTTGAAACTAAAAAATGTTTCATATACGTGAATTTGAAATCAAAAGGAATTTCATCAAAAATGTTTATGACAACTAATTTATAAGCTTTCAAAACAGCTAACTTGAAACTTAAAAATGTTTCAAGTATAAATATTTGAATGACTATAAAACATAAACTATAACACCAATATAAATGAAACTTTAAAAATTGATTAAACATATATGAAATAGTTGAAAACAAAAGGAATTTCAAGAAAAATGTTGATGAAAAATAATTTATAAGCATTTAATACCGCCAACCAGAAACTTAAAAATATTTCAAGTATGCGACTTTATAAGACTATAAAACATAAACTATAAGACCAATATAAATGAAACTTGAAGCATTGATTAAAAATATAATAAATAGTTGAAAACAAAATGAATTTCATCAAAAATGTTTATGAGAACTAATTTATATGCTTTCAAAACCACTAACTTGAAACTTAAAAATGTTTCAAGTACGCATCTTTCAAAGACTATAAAACATAAACTATAAGACCAATATAAATGAAACTTTAAACATTGATTAAAAATATAAGAAATAGTTGAAATCAAATGAAATTTCATCAAAAACGTTGATGATAACTAATTTATAAGCTTTCAAAACCACCTACTTGAAACTTAAATTTTTTTCAAGTACACATCTTTGAAAGACTATAAAACATAAACTATAAGACCAACCTAAATGAAACATTAAACATTGATTAAAAATATAAGAAATAGTTGAAAAGAAAAGGAATTTCATCAAAAATGTTAATGATGACTAATTTATAAGCATTCAAAACCACATACTAGAAACTTAAAAATATTTCAAGTACACATCTTTTAAAGACTATAAAACATAAATTATAAGAGAAATCTAAATGAAACTTGAAATTTTGATTAAAAATATAAGAAATAGTTGAAAAAAATGGAATTTCATCAAAAATGTTGATGACAACTAACTTATAAGCCTTCAAAACCGCTAACTTGAAACTTAAAAATGTTTCAAATATGCATCTTTGAGAGACTATAAAACATAAACTATAAGACCAATATAAATGAAACTTTAAAAATTGATTAAACATATACGAAATAGTTTAAAATAAAAGGAATTTCATCAAAAATGTTGACGAAGACTAATTTATAAGATTTCAAAACCACATACTAGAAACGTAAAAATGTTTCAAGTATGCATCTTTGAAAAACTATAAAACATAAACTATAAGAGCAATCTAAATGAAAACTAAAATATGGACATGCCCTCATTTTTACTGAATTATAAATCACATATCAAACATGGTTGTATTCTCAATTTGTTTTATTGTTTGGTATGTTGGTGCATGATTTGTGTTTGCTTTTTGTTTACTAATGTTTTTTTGTCTACATAAACACATAAAATATGTTAAATACAGTACAAATATCACATACTATATGATATAAACAATAGTCTTAACTCAAAGGATAAGATATAAAATATATATCATATAACTAAATAAAACATGTTTTAATAGATAAAAAATATCAATGACATCAGAAATGTGAGTTCATGATTAAATGTCCTCTCAATAACGGAATTTTATCTAAAACACTAAGCATGTCTTCATTCACTCTCAATCATAGGTTTACTATTGTCGCCTCTCCTCCATCGAACGGTCTGAAACCAGGGGCTCCAGAATTGGAGGGTTGATCTGGATATGTGAGTGATATTTCGGTAAAAATGAGGGGATGTCCATATTTAATGAAACTGAATTGGGGGGGGGGGGTAATATGGACGTAGGAAGCTGTGGTGGTGTGCCCCTCAAAAAAATAGCACATCACCACAACTTACTACATCTATATTAACCTCCCAATCCAGTTTCATAAAATCTGGACAACCCCTCATTTTTACCGAAGTTAAAGATACATTTTTAAACCTGCGCTTTTGAACCCCCGCGTCCAAAAAAAATTATTTAAGGTATGGAAAATGATTCGCTGAATTTTTAAACATTGGACACTATTCAATAATAAGCTCCTCAAGTGAAGGTAAAATATTCAAATCGTTATTTTGGGCTACTTCCTCCCATTCTTGTAGCTTTAGTGGATTTCTTATAGAAAGATTTCTAAGAGGAGGAAACACACTTGTACAATCTAAGCCATAATATTCCTTTCCAATATACTTCACACTCCTCAAATAAAAAATATCAAATTCTTAAAGAACAACGGATTAAAAACAAGAGGTTCAGTCTCAAGCCAAGTCTTAGTCCTTCTAACTTTGTCGTAGCATTCATATGCATTCCATCAATGAAAACCTCAACCAGCTTCTGTGCTTTACACACAATAGAAACTTCTTTGCAATTTTGTCATGCCCCTGAGTATAAATGAACCTCAAAATCTCAAGATAATTTTTCTTGGTAGGGTGAGATGAGAAGGGAGGTATTATACCATCAGGATGAGAGATTCTAGGAATGTGAAATGCTATGACAAACCTTTAGATGAAATGTGTCAGTTCCCCACTAGATGTGCATGTTCCTCCAAAATTTTCAGGTTGGAGATAATCCACCTTAAGTTCCACATAGCCTTATGCCTTCCATGGATTAATGTCAAACACTTCATCCCATTTGTTTACTTTATGGGGAATTACAACCTCATTCCTTTGAATATGCACATTACCATGGACATATACAATCAGCATTTTGCAAGAAAAACTACTAATCTCATGTTCACTGAAATACCCCTTAATGTAAGAATGATACAAATAGTGTAAGTACCCAATAGCAAACTTACAATCCATTTTGACTGGGATATGTGGAATCATTGGTGTTTTCATCCGATTAATAATTTAAAAGGTTTCAAAACCACCTTCCTAAAACTCAAAAATGTTTCAAGTAAGTGACTTTGAAAGCTTATAAAATATAAACTATAAGATCTATTGAAATGAAACTTAAAACATGGATTAAAAATATAATAAGTAATTGAAAATAAAAACCATTTCTTAAAAATTGGTGATGAAATACAATTATAATCTTTCAAAAACACTTCTTGCTAGTCAAAAATATTTCAGATATGAGACTTTGAAATCCTATAAAATATGAACTTAAAGACTCATATAAATGAAACTTAGAATATAGATTAAACATATAAGAAGTAGTAGAAAAGTAATTAGTTAATTCGGATGAGGGGGAAAACTTTTAGACCCTAGAATTGAAGGATAATGATGATGAAAAGTAAACATCAACCCCCACACCCACCCCTTCCACCCATTCAACCAACTTCGGTAACTCATATAGAAGTAGCTTTTCAAAAAAATGAAATGTCACACCACCATAGCTTCCTACATCCATATTAACCCCCCAATTCAGTTTCATTAAATTTGGACAACCTCAATTTTTACCAAAGTCAAAGACGCACTATTAAAGAACCACTTTCTACCCCCGCCTCATATATACAAAATCCTTTATGGGATGAGAAATGATTCGGTGCATTTTAAAACATTGGGTGCCTTTCAAAAACGAGCTCCTCATAACATTGGGTGCCTTTCAAACCCCAATTCAGTTTCATTGAGGAGCTCTTTATTGAATCATTTTCAATGTTTTAAAATTCACTGAATCATTTCCCATCCCTCAAAGAATTTTGTATTATTGAGGCGGGGGTTTAAAAGTGATGGTTTAATAGTGCATCTTTGACTTTGGTAAAAATGGGGGCTGTCCAAATTTAATGAAACTGAATTGGGGGGTTAATATGGATGTAGGAAGCTTTTGTGGTGTGACATTTCATTTTTTTGAAAAGATACTTCTATATGAGTTACCGAAGTTGGTTGAATGGGTGGAAGGGGTGGGCGTGGGGGTTGATGTTTCCTTGTCATCATCATTATACTTCAATTCTAGGGTCTAACAGTTTTCCCCCTCACCATAATTAACTAATTAATTTTTCTACTACTTCTTATATGTTTAATCTATGTTCTAAGTTTCATTTATATATGACTTTAAGTTTATATTTTATAGGCTTTCAAAGTCTCATATCTGAAATATTTTTGAGTTGCAAGAAGTGTTTTTGAAAGCTTATAATTGTATTTCATCAAAAAAATTTAAGAAATGGTTTTTATTTTCAATTATTTAATATATATGTTTAATTTATGTTTTAGTTTTCATTTCAATAGATCTTATAGTTTATATTTTATAGGCTTTCAAAGTCACTTACATGAAACATTTTTGAGTTTCAGGAAGGTGGTTTTGAAAACTTTTAAATTATTAATCAGATGAACACACCAACGATTCCACATAGCCCGGTCAAAATTTATTGGAAGCTTGATATTGGGTACTTACACTATTTGTATCATTCTTACATTAAGGGGTATTTTAGTGAACATGAGATTAGTAGTTTTTCTTGCAAAATGCTGATTGTATATGTCCATGGTAATGTGCATATTCAAATGAATGAGGTTGTACTTTCCCATAAAGTAAAAAAATGGGATGAAGTGTTTGACCTTAATCCATGGAAGGCATAAGGCTATGTGGAACTTAAGGTGGATTATCTCTAGCCTGAAAATTTTGGAGGAACATGCACATCTAGTGGGGAACTGACACATTTCATCTAAAGGTTTGTCAAAACATTTCACATTCCTGGAATCTCTCTTCCTGATGGTATAATACCTCCCTTATCATCTCCTATATGTTTAATTCATATTTTAATTTTCATTCATATCGGTCTTATAGTTTATATTTTATAAGTTTTCAAAGTCACGTACTTGAACCATTATGAAGTTTCACATAGGTGTTTTTGAAATCTTGTAAATTATGTGTCATCAATAATTTTTAAGAAATTATTTTATAGTAAAAGAAATGCACTCTTTTTAATAAATAGAAAACATATACATGAAGAAGTAATGTCAGTTTCTATGGTGAGGCTCTGTCCCACAAGGTGGTGTGCAAATGGTATGTCCATATCGAGAGTGACATGTTCCATTTTGGGATGAAGTATGATGACCTTGAGAGGGATGTCCTTCGGGCACTGGAACATCAATCACGGGATCCTCTATCATAGTCTGCATGGAAGGAGGTGTCAGAGGGATGTCATCGTGTGTACGAGATCCTTCTCCCACTACATAAGTAGAAGGGGCTGTTATCATACACTCGGGAAACCATATAGGCTGTGAAGTATCTAGTATGAAAGATGGCGGCATGGGAGATGACCCCTGATAAATCCCTAGAAAATAAATATCGGGCGAATAATGTGGATATCTAGTCAAAAAAGATGGATCCCATGCTGCATCCTGCTGCACAAACCCAGACGGGTCAGGCTAGACTGATAGAGCACCGACCTGTGCCTCTGGAACAGGTGAGGGCTCACGTACAGCAGGACGCAGTCTCTGTCACCGTTGTCATCGCTAGGGAAAAACACCAGCTGCTGTTACAGGTTCCTGGGTAGGACCCTCATCTCCTGGGATAGGAGAATCATATTCCTAAGTAGAAGCATCATGTCTCTGGGGTCCAGGATGGATGATACTATCATGAATAGATCGATAAATCAACATCATCTCCTCCAAAGAAGCATGGATCACAGATAAACTAGAAACCTCCTCCTCCTCTGGATCAGTCATGCGACATAGTCGTCGTAGTCTGGTATGTTGTACAGAGATTCAAAATGAATTATAAAATAGAATAATAAATATATTATGTGAAATTTATTGACTTACCAGATCCTGAATCCCTCTCCCGTGCTGATTCAGATACAATATAGACTTCATTATATTCCATGGCTCATAATCTACCTGATCTGATAGGTAGAATCGCATCGTACGTACACCTGTGATACGATGCTCTGCTCGACTGTCCCAGATGGCAACATACTAGGCATGTCGTCATCGCCAATCGACATGTTGTCTCCCTGTGAGCCTCAAGCCATGAAGCGCTGGTAACTGTCGTGGTGCTGGTGGAATCAGCTGAACAAAGCAAAACTGACGCATAACTCTATCGGGCTGGTGCCACTCAATAATATGAAAGTGAATGAGTGGCACTACAGCCATAACCTCATGAAGTCCAGCAGTACAGTATGTAGTTAAGTCCTGAACCAGACTCTAGTATGGCATCCAATGAATCTGTATTGACACGTGACATTTCATCAGAGAAATTTGTTAACAAAAAACTAAAATGATGATATATACTTACGTTGTCGGGTAGTAAATTATCCAACATGATACGATATGCAGCCAAAATGTGGGTTAGATCATCGATGAAGCGATATGCCTGACTCCACCTATCAAATACAACATTGAAAGTGATAAATAATCAAAAATTAAATATAATAAATCATAATACAATCAGAAACAAATAAATATGACTGATCATACCATCGTCCACGTGGAGCGTCCTGTAGCACATCTATAAGAAGCCTATGACCAACAATAACATGGGAGAGGATAGGGATGCGCTCCCATGCCCACAACTGTATAAGGATGACGCATCCTCTGAGATCTGTGTGATCTGAGCGGCATGTCATACATAATGCTCTATAAGTGTAGGCCAAACATGCAGATCCCAAACTGTATCTCCTGATCTGATCAAAGTCCTCCAGTAAACTAAGATACATCATGTGCACATGCACACCCGAGTGATCCTAACACAATGTACCTCCAAAAAGTCGTAAGATATATGCCCGAGCATAACACATGATGGTCTGCTCATCAGCATCAGTAGGTAAATGTGAAAACTGCAATGCAAGCAAATGCATAGATATAGACCCACCATCTGTAGCAGTATGATCAGCCAAAATATCGACACCTAATAATATTTGTGCCAGCTCAGCCCAATCCCCACTAGTGTGTCCAATAACTGTATCTCCCTGAATAGGAAGACCGAGTAGCACTGCCACATACTCTAAGGTGATAGTCATCTCTCCCTCTAGAAAGTGGAATGTGTGATTCTATGGTCTCCATCTCTCGACCAAGGCAGCAAGAAGGGGATGATCAATGTAAGTGAAATCAGAAACGGCAATGTCGTAGAAGCCAGCACGACATAAGTATGGTTTAATAGCAGCTGGAGGCTCCATGTGTCTAAAATGGTGTGCTTGCCGCACCCTAATCCGTCGAACATCCCGACCCTCTATCACATCATGAGAAACATGCCTATGCTGCTCGGTAAGGAGTGGAATATCATCCATCTGGAAGTCAGAAAAGGAAATTATTCTTCACTATAAAATGTAAATATAATGTTAAATTTAATAGAATGTTATGATTGGTATAATAAACAATATGTGATGTTTTTTAGAAAAAGTTAAGGGAATGTCGTCATATTTTGGAGAACATTTATATATCGTGTCTTTAGATATGTTTTTACCATGAAAATTATGTTTTTTAAGATATGGTATCATACATTTAAATATATAAACATTTTATCCTGGTTATGTATGATTTCTGAAGATCGTTTATGATAACTGTTTAAATAATTTTTTGTCTTCGGTGACAACTAACCTTTTTTTAATAATGTTTTTGTTTTCTAAGATTACATTCAGATTAGTGGATTTAAAAGTATTGAATACAGATTTTCGTTATTGGAAGGAGAGAAGTTTCTTATTGGAAATGTGAAAAAATTCTTAAAAAGGTCATCTCTGATATTAACAACATATAACTGACTACAGAAAAGATCATGTTGGATATAACACATCATTGTAACTGAGTGTGTGAACTCGATCCATCAATGTTAGTACATCGTTTCCGGTTATTCACTTCTTGATGATATAGACGGTATCTCAACCTTTTCCCTTATTCTTGAGGCCAATCCATCTCATTTCGTATCCTATTGGTCTTTGGTCTTCCCTGTGGTCTTAATCTACTGATGTCAGGAATCAGTATGGGCTGGTCTTCAGGCATTGGGAAATATCGAAACTCCCCAACAAGCATCCAGGGTGCAACATAACAGTTAGAAATGGCCTCTAATTGGTATACTGGATCAACATAATCTTCCCATGATACATTCAAAAACGCACATGCTACGATGGTATGTGCGCATGGAAACCTTAATTCCTGAAACTTTCCACACTTACATTGTTTTTCTTCTAGAAGTACCACTACTTTTTCACTGATGTTACCTGTGATGGGGTTAAAACAATCTTGAACTTCAAATCGTGAGTCTTCTCGATGGAATAGACACACTCGATAATCGGAAGCTTCTTCAATGTTCTTGTCAATATCTCGTTGAAAGTTTTTTCCAAATCTTAGCCCCTGTTGAATCCCATATGAGGTTAGTTTTTGTCTATCAACGAAGTACTTGACACAATGATAAAATGTCTCCTGAACTAGGGCAGTAATTGGTAACTTGCAAAGCCCATTGAAGACGCCATTTATACACTCCACAATGTTTGTGGTCATGTTTCCATACCTCTTCCCCCCGTCATAGGCCAGTGTCCATTTCTCTTTTGGAATCTTCATCATATAATCATAAACTTCTTGGTTAGCCTTTCAGATTTCTTCGTAATGTGCCTCAAACCTTCATTGATCTGGCTCATATTCTATATAAATATGATCACATTTCATAGAAAATATATTTTTATTTACATTAAAATAGTAAACATCAATGACGACATTTCTTACCAAGCCTCGTGATTGCATTATTCATAGCCTCATTATGGAAGGTTTTGAGCACGTTACTAGCAATGTGTCTGATGCAGTATCGATGATGTGCACTTGGGGGCCTCCATGAATCAATATCCGCATTGATTGCCTCATTGATTTCCCTATGTCGATCAGATATCAAACAGACACCTCAAATACATGTGAAATGGATGCTGATGCATGCCAAAAACCAACTTCAAGATTCATAGTTTTCCTTCTCCACTATTGCAAATGCAAGAGAAATTGGTGAATGCTTCCCATCTTGGGTTGTCGTAATCAACAATACGCCCTTATACTTTCCGGATAGAAATGTTCCATCAATTTGTATGAACTGTTTACTGAAACGAAATGCGGAAATACATGGGAGGAATGCCCAGAATAACCGATGAAATTGGACACGATATTGATCCAATAGATTATATTCAAACACATGTTCCTTCATATTTATATGGTAGACAACTTGGTTGTTGTGGCTCAGTATGGCTAATAATTGCGGCAACACCCGATACGAGTCATCCCAATCACCGTAGACCTTCACAATTGCCTTCTGTTTCGCCATCCATGCCTTGTTATAAGAAATATTATAACCAAAGGTTTGAAGTATCCTCTCTTTCACAAGGGATATAGGAACATCTTGACAGGTCCTAATCATCTCGACGATAACAGTTGACAAAAATTCGGCATCCAAAACAGTGTGATCTTGTGTCAAGTTTGGCTGAACACAAGAATGATCTACCTTAATCTTTGAAATTCTCCATCCACCAAATGAAATGTCTGGAATCACCCTCAAACAGAATCTACAGTCTTCATCAAATTTATCACACCGTATGAAGTATTTTTTTCTACATGATGCCTCAACTACATATCTATAGTGCCTCTCAATATGAAATCTTTTTAATAAGCACTTCAACGCATCCTTACTTGGAAAATCCCTTCCATTATATAATGTTTTTTCCAACTCACTTTACCTGTCCACTATAACTCCAGGAAACTCTATTGCAGGTGTCATAACATTGTTTTCGAATTCAGGTACACGTTCCATTGATTCAGACTAAGATTCAAAGTGTGGTGTATGATTTATTATTGGTCGAGAATGTTCTTGAACTACTCTATTTTGATAAACTACTACCCTATCTTCTCCAGATCCCTCCTCATCTCCAGATTCCTCCCCATCATAATTGTCTTATCCTTCTGTTCCATAATTATTAAATTCCACATCTGAAGAATGATTTATATGTAAATCTGGCAGATCATCTAAGTTGTCCTCCTCCGCAACAAGGCGAACATCCTCACATTCTTGGGATAAAGCTTCTTCAACAACTATTTGTGCATGTCTACGACTTCAAACATTTTGATGTTGTTTTACATTAGAAACTTCAACATATAACTCCATCATTGCACCATCAGACCATTGGGAAAATAAAGTTCCCGCTTGGACCCAGTTCTCATCAGCAGCCAATGTACAAGCAAGATGCCATAACGTGGAAGGGAATTGAAAATGTATATAAGTAATAGACTCTATCTCTTGATGAGGACTGAGATTTAAGAAACCGCGAATTCTATCTTGAAGATCATTTATGGTTACACAATCATATGTGTTAACCGTAGATGTTGGTTGTATACTATAAGAAGCTCCTTGCTTGGTTTGAATAACCTTTCCATAGCAGTAAACACAAGAAAACATGTCTCTCTACATGGAAAATGTTTACTGATCACTGAATATGTCAATAATGTTTTGTTACATGTTAAATGAGATTTTTTATCTTCTTAAAGGTATTTTAGTACTTCATGAAGTAAATATCAATCATTTAAAGCATATCCCCCGGGAGTTTCAAACCAGGAGTGCAGCAAGACCCGTTGTCGTGTACCAGGATACTCTGGGTCAGGCCTGAAACTCCTTGTTGGGGATTTTACCCCTAGGTACATCTGTACCAAATCCATATCCACTTGTAGTATCCAAACATGGATTTAATTTCTTAGATAACGACATAAACTTTCATGAAACCAAAATTTTCAAACCTTACTAAATTAAGCCACTAATGTTTTGTAGAACAATTTTTATCTTTCCAAAAGATATGTTCAATGATCTCTAAAAAATAAGATTCATTACAGTGCTAGTTAATCACTACATAAGTTCCGGTCACTACTTAAGTGATGGTTAATCACTACTTAAGTGCTGGTTAATCAGTTAAGAGTTGGTCATTCTCCACTTAATCATCTCTTAATCTTTACTTAATGACCCCTTAATCATTCCTTAATCGTTACTTAATGACCCCTTAATCATCCCTTAATCGTTAGTTAATTACCCCTTAATCGTTAGTTAATGAACCCTTAATCACCCCTTAATCATCCCCTAATCATCCCTAGTTAATGACCCCTTAATCACCCCTTAATCGTTAGTTAATCACCCCTTAATCACCCATTAATCATTAGTTAATCACCCCTTAAACATTCCTTAGTTGCCCCTTAATCATCCCCTAATCATTCCTTAATCGTTATTTAATGACCCCTTAATCACCCCTTAATCGTTACTTAATCACCCCTTAATCGTTTGTTAATCACCCCTTAAACATTCCTTAATTACCCCTTAATCATCACTAAATCATTCCTTAATTACCCCTTAATCATACCCTTAACCCCTTAATCACTCCTTAATTACTCCTTCATTCCTAAATTACCCCTTAATTAGTTAATAACCCCTTAATCACCCCCTTAATTGTTAGTTAATCACCCCTTAAACATTCCTTAATTACCCCTTAATCATCACTTAAACATTCCTTATTTACCCCTTAAACATCCCCTAATCATTCCTTAATCATTAATTAATGACCCCTTAATCACCCCGTAATCGTTAGTTAATCACCCCCTAATCGTTAGTTAATCACCCCTTAAACATTCCTTAATTACCCCTTAATCACCCCTTAATCACTCCTTAATTACCCCTTAATCATCACTTAATCATTCCTTAATTACCCCTTAATCATCCCCTTAATCATTAGTTAGTGACCCCTTAATCACTCTTTAATTACCCATTAATCATCACTTAATCATTCCTTAATTACCCCTTAATCATCCCCTAATCATCCCTAATCTTCACTTAATGGCCCCTTAATCATCCCTTAATCATTAGTTAATAACCCCTTAATCACCCCCTTAATTGTTAGTTATTCACCCCTTAGACATTCCTAAATTACCCCTTAATCATCTCTTAAACATTCCTTAATTACCCCTTAACCATACCCTAATCATTCCTTAATCCTTAGTTAATGACCCCTTAATCACCCCAAAATCGTTAGTTAATCACCCCTTATCATTATTTAATCACCCCTTAAACATTCCTTAATTACCCCTTAATCACCCCTTAATCACTCCTTAATTACCCCTTAATCATCACTTAATCATTCCTTAATTACCCCTTAATCATCCCCTTAATCATTAGTTAATCACCCCTTAATCACTCCTTAATTACCCCTTAATCATCACTTAATCATTCTTTAATTACCTTAATGACCCATTAATCATCCCTTAATCATCCCTTAATCACCCCTTAAACATTCCTTAATGACCCCTTAATCACCCCTTAATCATCCATAGTTAATTACCCCTTTAATAATGAATTAATTATTCCTTAATCATCATTTAATTATTCTATAATTATCTATAAAATATTAATAAATTATTATTATCCCTAATTATCATTCATTAATAATATTATATTATACATACTTTAATCTAACATTAAATAAATTCTCCCTAATCATCATTCCTTAATAATATTAAATTACATATACCTTAATCTAACATTAAATATTAACTAATTAAAACATTAATAATATAACTATTTATTTCTTTTCTTTAAATAACTACTACTACATACTTAAATATTTAAAATTAACTAAAGAAAATTAAATAAATAAATAACATTAAAATAAAAAAAATACCTCTAAATGAAGCATTAAACAAAAATCTTGTACTCCTTGTGTCTCCAGAAGCACCATGAAGGAAAACTCAACTTAGAGAGAGGAGATCTCAAAATTTTAGAGAGAAGAGGGATTTGTGAGTGAGGAAGGATGGGTGGGGTGGCTCCCTTTTATAGGGATATTTTTGGCGAAGGCGACACCTGCGCAGCCGCCTTCGACCATTTGAAACACGAAAGGCGGCTCTTCCAAAGACGCCTTTTGCAGAAAACAATTCGAAAGGCAGGCACTGGTGTGCCGCCTTTCATTTCCGAAAAGGCGCAAGGCGGTTTCTGGTGAACCGCCTTTGGCCTGGTGGAAACTGAACCGAAGGCGGCACACCATATTCCGCCTTTAAGATGTAAAAAAATAAATATTTTAAACCTGGTGGTATTTTTAAAATTATTTTTTTGAAAAAATGTAAAAAAAAACTCCTCAGTCGATGTTCACGTATATGCCCCTACCAAGCTTGCCGCCTGTAGATGGTCAGCGCTATATTCAATATCCCTGGTTGTGCGCACAACCTCCACCATCGGACACTGATTACAAAACCCCGTCGACACTAGTACCACCGCCTTTGGGGACCGCCATCCAGCTACCATCCAGAAGCCTCTAATACGCCAATGGGAGACTAACCATCCTACTTGTTGAGTCATCGACATCATCAATGCCGTTGAGGGCTATAGGGCCTCCTGCTGTTGTCACTTGGTAGTGGCTACTTCGCTGCAACCTCACCCTAAGTCCGCCTACCGCCACAACCCTCCATTTCCCGCACATATTTCTCCCACCATCATCAAATGTCCATTCAAATAAACCCTCAAGTTTGAGGTAGTTTGGTTTTGATCCCTGAATCACTTGAATGATTATATATATTATATATATATTTATTATATTTATGATTATATATATTACATATATTTATTATATTTATAATAATATAAATTTATATAAATTGAAATTATACATAATTATTTATAATCATTAATATAGAATTATATATATATATTTGGCATTTTCCTCCCTAAAACCCAAAATGCTAGTTGATCTGGTGCGACTTTACCCCATTTACCAAAATCTTATAAACCTATACCCATAAAAAAAATTAAAATAACCCCCCCTTGAAAATTTTTCCTCCAAGAAAATTTACGATGGATGTTTTCTTATTTTCATATTTATTAAAAATTGGTCAGGCCACATTTAACTTGGGATATGGGCCTACAAAACACCAGATCATGTGGCGCGTTGAGAATTTTCTCCTGAAATGTCACACCATTTGGTGTTTTGGGATTTTTCTCTCAAAACATAGACCATGTGGCATTTTTTGGATTTTGGCCCATCCCAAATTCCACACCCCCATATTTATAATTAATTTTTATAATAAAATATATATTTATATATTTAGAATTTATTATCTGTTTAAAAATATTTTAAATTTATTTATAAATATATATATATATATATATAAATAAATATTTATATTTATATTTATAACTATATAAATATAGATTTATAAATATAAATTTTTAATTGTATAGTTATAAATATATTTATAAATATAATTAGAAATAATTTTATAATTTCATATATATATATAAATAAATTTATATTTGTAAATGTATATTTATATTTATATTTATATATAAATAATTGGTATTGGGCTTCATGCCCACAAGGCCCTACAAGCCATGTATTGAATAAATATGGTTTGATGGGTGAGTTATCCCTTAGGGGTTGCTATGGCCTATCATTACGACCTGTGTGTGTGGTGTGTGTGTGCTTAAATGTAATTTTACCCCCAAGCACCTAATATATATATATATATAATTTAAATTATTTAAATATAATGATAAATAAATATTTGATAATATGAAATTATTTATAATTATATCTATAAATATATATATAAATCTATATTTTTTTAGTTATAAATAAACCTAATTAATTAAAAAACATTATATATATTTATTTATATAAATTTATAATTTTATATATAATTATTTATATAAATAAACATTATTAAATTTAAAATATAAGACTGATATATATATATATATAATTACATAGAAATAAATAAATTTAAAATATATAGTTATATAATTAAGTGGAATTTATATTTATATAAGGTGGTATGGTACTCAATAAGGGAGTAACAATATTATATTTATATAAGGTTTATTTATATTTATATAATTAAATAAAATTTATATTTAAAATAAATAATTTTATATATACATTTTTATATACACATTTATAAAATTATAAATGTATATATATATAATTATTGATTTATAATTAACAATATACATTTATTTTTAAAATAAATAATTAAACCAATTATAGTATAAATAATTAAATTTATATAATTATAAAATATAAATTAATAATCCTTATAATTAAACCTTATAATTAAATATAATTAATATTTTAAAATAAATAATTATATTATTTATTAATTAAAATAAATAAACCTTATAATTAAACGTGAATAATAAATAAACATTATTAAAATATTTATATTTAGTTATTTCATTTAAAATAACCATTGATTATATATAAAAATGCAATTTAATTTATATAAATTATATATACAAATGTAATTTAATATAATTTATAATTAAATGTATATAAATTATATATGTATTATTTACTTTCACAATTATATACATTTAATTATTTATTTTAACATAAATAACTAAATATATATTTCAGAAACAATATGAACCATGAGTTGAAACCCATGATCCAAAAATGTTTGTTAATAACATAAAAGTGCACAAACAAGTAAAGATGGGGTTACAAAAACAAACGGCCCAAACAAAGACACTAAACAAAAAGGCAATGGTCACCTTTTATTATGCCCGTCACCCCTTCCTTAAGAGCCACCCCGGTTTCTCAAACACCCATCCCTTTTCCAATGCTTAGGGCCTTGCTAAGTTTCATCATTTTTATCCATGCCTAGTAAATCATCTTCACCTACTACTTCAAAAACGGGCAAGGGAAGTGCCCCCTTATATCAGCGCTAAGAAAAAGCGCTGATATGGGTTACCCTGTATCAGCACTAAAATTTTAGGACTGATACATAGATTCTTTATCAGGGATTTTCTAGCACTGATAGAGGGCCTCTTTATCAGCGCTAGAAAAGCGCTGATAAAGAATCACTGTATTAGTGCAAAAATTGTAGCGCTGATAAAGAATCCCCGTATCAGTGCTAAAATTTTAGCGCTGATACCGGGTAACCTTTACTAGTGCTAAAGAAGCGCTGATAAAACCACCCTTTATCAGTGCTAAAATTTTAGCGCTGATACAGAAATGATTTATCAGTGCTTTTCTAGCGCTGATAAAGGGTCGTTTTATCAGCGCTGATAAAGGATACATTTATCAGCGCTAAAATGTTAGCACTGATAAAGGTAGTCTTTATCAGCGCTGATAAAATCTTAGTCCATTTTTTTATAAAGTCAGTCGCACAGTGCCCTTGTTTTATCACGACCTAAAGCTCTCGCAGTACTGGAACCCTGATACTCCCCTCTTCCACCCGCTGAGTTCGAGTTTTCAGACCTCCGCCGCCCTCGATTCTCGTTGTTGGACCTCCTCCTCCCTCGCTTCTCACTGCCGGACCTCCGCCGCCCACAACTCCCTCTTCGGTTTGCCGGACCTCCCTTTAAGGCATGTTTTCCAAATATTTTTTTAATATTGTTCTTGTTGTTGGTTGAATCATTGATGGATATTGATTGTGTTATTTCATTTGGATTCATTGGTATGTTTTGAGTGTACCTTTCCTTAGGTTTCGTATTATGCTCTTAGTGGTTCTTCATGTTTAGTGGTTGTAGTCTCTTATTTGGGTGAAGGGTTGTTTTCTTAGTATACTTCCATCTTATGTACCACCATTTTAGTGAAAATATAAATGTTTGGGTGACCTATTCTAGGTCTCTATACATTATTGTAATTTTCTATCTTCTTAGTGATGTAGACGTGTCATTTGGAGATGTATGATGTTCTTGGAGGATATACATTAAGGGTTCTTGGTAATATTGGCTATTTGTTCATTTTAATTTTTTCATAGTGGTCCTCTATTCGGTGAATCATCCCATTTGTCCCTCTATCCCAAGGTGAAACTCCCTCCCTTTCTCTCTTCCCTTGGGCTCCATTTTTAGGGTGATATGGCCTTTTATCTACAAGGAATATCTAAGTAAAAATCTCATATTCTCTTTTATTCTCCTTTCTTGGTCACTAATTTTTACTCTCTTGGGTTATTTTTCTATAGAAAGGGTTTTGACCTAGGTTGGCTTTAATCTCATTTATTTTGGTTAAATCTTTATGGTTATGGTGTTTAATTGCATCCTTAGGGCCTTTCCTTAGTTCAGTTGGTGGTTTCATTCTGGTTTTGTGAAGATATCAAGAAATAGGCAGGTTGTTCCATTATTTGACATTGTTTTAGGTGTTTAATATGATTTATTTGGTTCTAAAATGGTTTTATAAATTTTCTGGGTTGTGGGAAACATGGTTTCCAATTTTTTTGTTGTGCATAAGGGTTTGATAATGATTTGACTATTGTAAATGGTTGTTTGTCATGTGTGTTTCTATTATTGGACGTGTGATTGTATAAAATAGATATAATTTTATATAGGGGGTGGGATTGAGCACAATGGAATCCTAGTTATCTATGTGGGTAGACTAGGTCTAGTATATTAGGTGAATTAGTCAGGCCAATGATTGGTCTCCTTAATAAGGATATACATAACAACACTAACTAAACATTCATGTGCTGGGGATTGGAGGCTCAAATAGGACCTTCATGTCTAAGAGATGTGATCACCAAGAGTACAAGGATCCTTGGACCCTAGTAACCCTAATACCTTAGAGATTTTCTATAGCGATCATACTATTCTTACCATTATCTTATCACGTTCACTTTCTCTTTTGTTTCAAAGAATGTTTTATTTAAATTGTATCTTCCTTTTTCTTAAAAAATAACATGTTAATGTTTTTCATAATGTCATTACATGGAATCTACTTTTGTTGTTTCCTACTAGGTATGTTGGCTCACACCTTATATACACCCTCAGGTTTATATAGACCTTATTATGTTTTACCCAGTTAAAGGCAAGGTTCCCTTGGTGGTGATGGTGGATATATGTGCTAGAAGTTCCCCTTTTGGTGACTGTTATTGGTTGTGGAATGGGGATGTTGACCCTCATGTTTCATGGAGGCTTGGTTGTATTGTTGGTTCCCTTACCTTTTTTTGTTATTTTGGTTTTGGTTGAAATTGTTAAATGGTTATCCCCTATTGTAGTGTTATCTTTTGGTCTATTATATTGTGAAATTTGGTTATGATATGGTGTTTGATTATTATGTAATATTTATGGTTTTTACATGAAAAAACCATTCCCAAAGGTGTTACTCAATGCCTAGGCACTAGTTACAACCCATGGGGATTGGTAATTCCCTTTGGAACTTCCCACGAGTTGGTTCAGGTGTCAAGTGGGATGACAACCTGGCCTAGTTCATTACAAGAAGTCTACACCATAGTATGGTTGTCTAAATCCTTTCTGTACCGTGTCCATGGGAGGTTGAAACATGGTATCTTTTTTTACAGTCTTAAATTCCATGAGCCCCATTTTATATTCTTTTTTCTCCTACACAACTCTCATTTTAAATCTTGATTCTTTAAGGCTTACAAGAGTCATTTTAACTCCTCCAAACTCCCTTCTTCTCAGATAGAAGCTCCAGTGGATGCGTTTGGTTTCTATCTGATAAGGGGATCTCTCATCGATTGGAAATCCTCTATCTCCTCTTATATCCTCCTTATAGAGTGATATATCATCACATTGTAGTGAATATAATTTTCTTTTTTATGAATCTTGATTATAGGTTTGACTACTTGATCTCCTACACCTTCATT
Organism: Viscum album; assembly: GCA_963277665.1. NCBI lineage: Eukaryota > Viridiplantae > Streptophyta > Magnoliopsida > Santalales > Viscaceae > Viscum > Viscum album. The sequence goes on from OY728120.1 coordinate 1,124,780,781, forward strand.
ATTCATTGACAGATCCATTATGGGTGTTAAGTTGGGTTGATCACTAATTAAAGGCAGGTGGTTCCACAATGTTTCTTCCACACAATTGAAACTTTTTTTTTGATTTATTCAATGTGAATTATAAAAATAATTTAATATTATTTGAAGTAAATTGGATTTTATTTGTGATTTTAGAGGCATGTATTTTTGAAATACATCCCCTTCTTAGTTGTTTTTTGTGTCATGGAATGATTTGAGAAACTATATATTTTAGTGGGAATATTTTATAAAATAATTAGCCTTGATTTCAAAAAAAAAAGATTATAATATAATATGATTTGAAAAGGGAATAGATTTTATGAAAACATATGATTTGGTTTTGAAATGAAAATTCATGTTGAAAACTAAATTAGGGTATTTGAATTTAATAAATGAAATTATTTGTAATGATTGATTTTCCCATGTTTGGTTGATTATTTGATTTGAAGTATATGAAGCCAGTGTATTTAGTTGTAATTTGGATAAGAATGTTAGGATATAATCTCCTAGCACTAGATTTATGATTAAAATACTAACTTAAACATACTATGACATGAATTTTTCCCCAATGGGAATTTGAGTCCTGATGACCTGAGTCGTGGGATGTGTTCACACATTGAGCCAAGATCAATGATTGAGTTGTGTGAGGATCATATTACTAGAAACTAACATACCATAGGGTTTGATACATGTTACTATGATATAATTTTTTTTATTATTACATGACATTGATTATAGAACTATTTTGTTCATGCCAACAAATTTATATAAGAGTTTTATATACATTGTTCATTTAAGTCTGTTTTTATATATCTTCCATCTTTTTGATTATGAAATTATGTGATGTTGGAAATATGTAAATACTAAGATACCATATTGGTACATGTTTCTAAAATTTATGTGTGACTATATACTTATTATATTTTCCTATTATTTCTTACACACCACCACTTGAGTCGAGTAACCTGATTGAAATCCATATTGGTACTTTGGTTCTGATGTGGATATGGTTTTGTATGTGTTTGTGACATGTGTATGTGTGGATATATGGGTACTTAGGCATGATGATATTGAATTTAGGGAAGAGACCTAGGAGTGGTAGATGTATCATTCTTGATTATTCTTGTGTTTGGTCTGGGGTGATTTGAGGAAACTATAATGAATCTAAAGTAATTATATTTAATGAAGATGAATAAATACTAATGGTTAGGCTCTATTAATCACTATTTTTATAATGAAGTGGTTATCTTCTACTGTATTTGGGAGTCTTTTTTTGTGTACTTGAACCATAAATACTAATACTTGAGATTCAAATAGGATGAGGATGAATAAAGATTGGATGGATGTTAATCATCTAACAATAAAGTACGAGAATGGGGTGAAAGAGTTAATCAAGTTTGCAAAGGATCACGCAAATGATACTTCTCAAATCCTTTTTCTGTGTTTACATTGTTTTTATTCTTGTATACTTACTTCAGAGGAGTTGGAAGAACATTTGATATGTCACGGAATAGATCAGAGTTATAAATGTTGGAATAAACATGGAGAAAAGGCGAATGTAGCTACTGGATGGGATAAAAATACATTTTATGGATCGTTAGATATGAATACAAATATGGATAATAAAGAAGACCGTATGGAGGATGTGATTAAAGATTTCAATGATGATGAAGATCGTATTGAGGGAATAACAAAGACAATTCAAGATGAACTCCGTGATTTCCCAAAATTGTTTGAGAAGTTAAAGAGTTGTGCAAAGACACCATTTTATGCTGCTTGCACTAAGTATAAAACATTGTCAGCTGTACTGAAGTTATATAAATTCAAAGTAGGCAACGGATGGAGTGATATCAGTTTTATGGAACTACTTGCTCTCTTGAATGACATGCTCCCGGAAGATAATGAGCTCCCAAGACGGACATATGAAGCTAGATGAATGCTACGCTCGATGGGAATGATTTATGAAAGAATACACACCTGAATGAAAGACTGTATATTGTTTCACAAGGATAAAAAATCACTTACAGAATTCCCAAAGTGTGGTGCTTCTCAATACAAGAAAGATAAATCCAATCCTACGAAATTAGTATGGTACTTTCCAATCATTCCAAGGATTAGGTGTCTATATAGAAGTGAAGAAACTGTAAGACAATTGTTGTGGCATGCAGATAAAAGAAATAAAGATGGGTTATTACGTCATCCAGCCGACTCTCCTCAATGGAAAAAAATTGATCATGAGTATCCTGAATTTGGAAAAGAGCTGAGAAACCTTCGTCTTGCGTTATCTGCAGATGGAGTGAATCCTTTTGGTTTTCAAACCAGCACTCATAGTACATGGCCTGTTATGTTGGTAAATTATAACTGGCCACCCTGGTAATGCATGAAGCTGAAATTCATCATGTTATATATGCTTATATCAGGACCAAAACAACCAGGTAACAATATTGATGTTTATCTGGATCCTTTGATCGAGGATTTGAAGTTATTGTGGGACACATGTGTAATGTTGTATGATGCTTATAAAAGTGAATACTTCACATTGAGAGCGATGTTGTATGGGACAATAAATGATTTCCCTGCTTATAGAAATTTTTCAGGCTATATCATTAAAGGAAGTCAAGGGTGTCCCATGTGTGAAGAAGATACAGAATCAATTAGGTTGAAACATTCATCGAAATCTGTGTTTCTAGGACATCGTAGATTTCTACCTCATCGGCATAAGTACCGATCTTGGACGACATAATTCAATGGAAGTTCAGAAAAACGTGCAACACCGTCTCCACTAACAGGTGATCAGCTGTTTGAGAAAGTAAAAGATCTGAACACTATTTTTGGTAAACCATTTTTGAAAAACGTTATGAAAATCGGTTGGAAAATATATCAGTTTTTTTTGAATTACCATACTAGAATTGTTTGTACGTCAGACATTTTCTTGATGTGATGCATGTGGAAAAAAATGTATGTGACAATGTTATCAGAACATTTCTAAATGCCCCTGGAAAAACAAAATATGGAATTAAGGCAAGGTTGGACATGGTTGACATGGGAATACAAGAAGTGTTGGCTCCCGTGAAGGGTGAAAATCGAATGTTTCTTCCTCCAGCTGCTTATACTCTTTCTAGGGTGGAGAGATATCAGTTCTGAAACTTCTTCAATGATGTAAAGGTTCTAGAGGGTTAATCATCAAATATCAATAACATTGTGTCAATGAATGATTTGATGTTAAAAAAATTGAAATCACATGATTGCCATGTTTTGATGCAAGATCTAATTCCTATAGCTTTACATTCCATTTTGCCCAAGAATGTTCGTCATACATTAACCAAACTTTGTTTCTTTTTTAAAGCTATATGTAGCAAAGTTTTAGACCTGGGGAAATTTACAGCTATGGAAAAAGAATTTGTTATCATATTATGTGAATTAAAAATGTTCTTCATGCCAATATTCTTTGATATGATGGTTCTTTTGATGATTCACTTGGTGAGAGAGATTCGACTTTGTGGTCCTGTGCACTATAGATGGATGTATCATGTTGAATGGTATATGAATATTTTGAAAGGGTATGTCAAAAATTGAATTCGGCCAGAGGGTTTTATAGTGGAGCGATATATTGTTGAAGAATCCCTTGAATTTTTTACTGAATACCTATCTGATGTGGAAATCATTGGTCTCTCGAAATCTCGTCACACTGGACGCATTGAGGGTGAGGGAATTTCTAGAAGATAAGTTATGACAATCAGTATTATAGATCGGGAGCAGGCTCATCTTTATGTTTTACATAACAGTTGGGAGGTTTCTCCATATATTGAAACTCACAATGAAATTCTTAGGCAGTTGAATCCATCAAGGGTTGAAAATGGTTATCAGATACACATAATCACTAGTTTATAGGATGGTTTCAGGACCATATTTTTAAGCAGTTGGATGAAAATACGAATTCAATTTCAGAACGACTTCAATGGCTAGCCGCTGGACCAAGTGTGTATGTATTATCTTATAGTGGTTATGTAATAAATGGTTATACATTTTATACAGATGAACATGATAAAGATAGTACCATGCAAAATAGTGGAGTTACACTACTGGCTGAAGCGATGCATGTTTTTGGTAGTAAGGACAGAAATCCAATTTATGAAAATATGTCATACATTGGAATTATCAAACTAATATGGGAGTTGGATTATACAACATTCCAATTTCCGATTTTTCAATGCAAATGGATTGATAACAATAGTGGTGTTAAAATAGATGAATGAGGATTTTTGAAAGTTGATTTTAGTAAAGAAGGGTACAATGATGAATAGTTTATAATGGTATCACAAGCGGTACAAGTTTTTTGTATTCCAGATCCCACAAACCAAAAGTGGTTGATTGTTCTGTTATCGTCCAAAACTACTAAAGGTTCCGATGAAAATTCAGTTTAGGACGATCCTTTTAGTGGTACATCGCAATCATTTCGGAGCGGTCCTTATGCAGATGATGTTTTGTATGTTAGAGTAGACCACAATGAAGGGATTTGGATAGTCGATAGAGGTGTCAAATCCCTTCAACCTTTGATAAAAAGAAAGAGAGTTCAGTAAACAGGTTATATTTTGTTTGTAATATAGATCTTGTTATCTCATGTTATTATCTTATCATTACTGAATATATGTAATCTGAATTAATTGTTCAACCACTTTTGCAGATAATGACTTCTTCACATTCTAGTGCTCCTAACCTTGAGGCTGAACAAGTCTCTCAAGCTGCTGCTGCTGTGGCTGCTACTGCTCCTGCTGCTCCTCCTACTGTGGCTCCTATTGCTCCTGTTGCGGCTGTTGCTGCTCCTGCTGTTGCGACTCCTGCTGCTCCTAGTGTTGAGGTCCAACAACCCTCAGCACATGCCGTTTATACCATTTCAGATGAACATATAGATGATTTTTATATCGATTAAATGTTTGGGAATGAAGGACCGACATCACAGAAAACACAGGTGCATCGTAGTTTGATGGTGTTAGCTAAAATTCTTAAGGCGAAAAGCAAAGGCATCAAATTTGAAGTCGGATGGAATGCATGAGGCCAACATGTGAATCCCAACAAGGCTATGTTTAACAGCTAAATTGGAGTTGTCACTCGGAAACGCGTACCAATTGACATAGATTCATGGCACCATGTTGTGTCCGGACTGAAGGCTGTGATCTGGGAAGAAATTACGGTAACATTATGAATTTATTTCTTTAATTTAATAGTAAATAAAATAATGAAACAATGTCTTACTCTTCTCAATCTCTTGCAGAGTACATTTATAGTAGAAGATTCACACAAGGATTATGTACTAAGTATTACAGGAAAGATTCATCGAGTTTTTCGCACTATTTTAACAAGATGCCACCTGAAAGATTCTAAAGGTAAAATAAACCCGCACCCACCCATTTTCTACACTCACCTGATATCCCAAGAAGCATGAGATGCATTTAGTGGCCGTTGTGGGGATGAGAAGTTTCAGGTACATTTTGGGTGATAATACGTTGTTTGAGGATACCTGTATTCATCACTTTGATTGTCAATATTTCATTTATGAAACAGAAACTCTTTACTGAAAATATGGAATGTGCATCAAGACTAACATACCCCTATCGTAAAGAAAGGATGGGGTACGCTTCATTAGAAAAGAAAATGGTACGTATTTTAAATTTATAGTAATATTGTTAGGTTCCAATAAATAACATCATAATTATCTTTCTATGTTTATATGTAGAATGATGAGTCTAAAACCAAATGCACTTCCATCCCACGTCATGTGCTATGGAAGGTGGCATCTGTGAACAAAGAAGGGAAGTTAGTAGATGAGAACACACAGAATGTGTGGGAAATATGTGTAAGTATGACACGATGATAAAAATATTTGTTTAAAATTGCTATTACATAAAAATAATTATTTATTTTCCTATATCTGACAGTCACAGGAATCAGCTACTCCTATAGCGGATACAAACCTATTATCGATGGCTTTGAAGTAGCCAGAAAAATACGGTCATGTTAGAGGTGCAGGGTTTGGGGTGACACCCCAAGTATATTTTGAGAAGAAGAAAAAAATGGATGATATAGATGATAAATTGGAACAAATGAGCGAAAAAATAGCAACCCTTGAAGAACTATTTAAATGGCAGAGAGGGTTTCTAGAAACTTTTATGGGTGGGAAGCAAAAGGAAGACTCAACTTAGGAAAAACCAGCACGTGAACATCCCACCCCACCCCCACCAGCTTTGAGGTGAAGCATTCACCTCAAAGAACTGTCTTAGCCGTGGTAATCAATATTCTAATAATTGTTCCCATGAAATGTGAATCAGACAAACACTGATAATTTTTCTGTACTGATCTTTTACAGGGTGATAATGATTGTGTTTTATATCTATAAACACCGACCTATCACCTTGTAGAGAGGGATACAGTGTTCAATATCCCAGATTCCACACTGCATAATAGACCACTTCTGAAAGATCATCTGAAAGTGACGATTACTATAGCTCATGAGCCAAATGCAGAGATACCTATTCCACTTGATGACGATGATATTCATACGGTCCAAAAGGCCATTGGGACATTCTTTGCATGGCCGTCACAACTTGTAAGAGTACATGTAGACAAAGAGGTATTTATTTCCTTTTTTTTAAGCTAAACCCTTAACAATTAATGAAAAAGGGTCTGAACCAATGATTGTTGTTATAGACGGAGAAAGGGAAGGGGGTGACAAACGTCGGCTCAAAAACATCTAAAGGATCGACCAACCGATCCCAAGGAGATACTGAAAGCACAATAACACCAACGGTTCTCTATCCACATTTACTATAATTGAAGACTCATGTGGATATGAAGGTAAAAGATGGTAAGAGTCATCTGGTGGTTTTTGAAGAGAATATATATGGAGAGGAAAGTCAGGATTTCATTGCTGCTGAAAATTTAAATGAAATCCATGAAAACAGTTGGCTAGGCATCACAGTTGTAAATGTATATATGAGGTATGTTTAGATGAATTGATTTTCTAAAAGCTGATCTACTATGAAAATTATGACTAAATTCATTTTATATTGTCGACAGACGAATTTACGAAAAATAGGTGAAGGAATTTTCCCATGAGCCAAGATTTGGACTTGTTAGTCCCCATATCACATCAATACACCTAACAAAAATAGAGCCATCAAAAAGGCATGCAATAGTGAACAACTTGCTGAAAACATTTGAAAGAAATATTACAGATGATAGAATTTTCCTAATACCAACCATGCAGGGGTAATACTATAAGATTAAATCATATCAATTACAATTTCACTTCTTTTATTAATTATTCCTTTTTTTGTTTTTAGTCAACATTGGTTTCTAATTGCAGTGAACTTGGATACTCCGAAGATTTATTTTCTGGATTGAAAGCAAGGATATCCATCAAAGCGACCACACATGATGGAGTTTGTGAATCTATAAGACACTACATCTTACATTTGAGGTCTAAAAATCAAGTAATATAATTTATATTATCTTTTAATGAGGATTCTGTTATGATAGGGCGATGTATCATTATCGTCTAAAAAAAGGAATGAGGACAGGGGCTAAGAATATGGAGGTGAGCAAGTACTATGTCTCGATAAATATCAGGGTATATATAATAAAATTTCACTATCCAAACACATCTAAACACAAGTTACTTATTCTCCTAATAATCAATTTTTTTTCAATGTAAAAAAAACAAACGATGCTGATTACGGTTATTATGTTTGTAAATTTATGAAAGAGATCGTCTTTCATCAGCAAACTAGCATCCTTAAAAAGGTATTTTCAAAAACAACTACTAGTTCATTTAAGTTATTTATTAATTATTTATTTTTATATTTTGCAGTACTAATCTAACTGCCAAAAATCCTCATACTCACAAGATGATATAGATGAGGTCATAAACGAGTGGGTCGCATACCTAATGGGAGATTGTACATAAATACAATGAAGATATGACTTGGGGACATGTACAATTGGTGGTCGTTTTTGAGAGGGGTTAAGGGGATCAAAAGATGAAAAATTGTTGTATGTAAATGTTTGTAGTAAAATTTTAATTTTTATTAAATAAAAAATCCTTTCTCCAATGAGTCATTTTCCCATTTTAATAGATGATATGCACCAACAACATGCAAGAATGCTGAAACACTCAAAGGGTCTCTCTTTTGTTTAAAATGGACACAATTTTAAGTGAAAACACATAAGGAAATCCGACCAAACGAATTCGAATTGTGTTAATCCTTTAGAAGAATGATACATGGTTCCTTTGTGATGTGTACGAGTCAACCCTGCCTCAATCCAAGGCACGGTGTGGCCAGCACCACTCAAAGGGTCTCTCTTCTGTTTAAAATGGACACAATTTTAATTGAAAACAACATCTGACCTATGAAAATCCAACCAAACACATTCATATTGTCTTGATATTTTATAAGAAATATCCACGGATCCTTGGTGACGTATAAGAGTCATCCCCACATCAATCTGAGGCACGGTGTAGCCGGTACGACTCAAAGGGTCTCTCTTTTGTTTAAAATGGACACGATTTTAAGTGAAAACAACAACTGACCTACGGAAATCTGACAAAATACATTCAGATTGTGTTGATAATTTAGGAGAACGATCCATGGGTCCTTTGAGACGTGTAAGAGTCAACCCTGCCTCAATCCAAAGCACGGTGTGACCACTACCACTCAAAGGGTCTCCCTTTTGTTTAAAATGGACACGATTTTATGTGAAAACAACAACTGACCTATGGAAATCCAACCAAACACATTAGGATTGTGTTGATCCTTTAGAAGAAATATCCAAGGGTCCTTGGTGATGTGTAAGAGTTAACCCCGCCTCAATCAGAGGCATGGTGTGACCGCTATCACTCAAAGGGTTTCTCTTTTGTTTAAAATGGACACGATTTTAAGTAAAAAACAACAACTGACTAATGAAAATCTGACCAAATGCATTGGGATTGCCTTGATCCTTTAGGAGAATGATCAATGGGTCCTTGGTGATGTGTAAAATCCATCCCAGCCTCAATCCGAGGAACGCTGTTGCCGACACCACTCAAAGGGTCTCTCTTTTGTTTAAAATGGACACGATTTTAAGTGAAAACAACAACTTACCTATGGAAATCCGACCAAACGCATTAGGATTGTGTTTATCCTTTAGTAGAATTATACAAGGGTCCATTTGACTTGTATGAGTCAACCCCGCCTCAATCCAAGGGACGGTGTGACCACTATCACTCAAAGGGTCTCTCTGGTTTAAAATGGACACAATTTTAATTGAAAAACACAACTGACCTACGAAAATCTGACCAAACGCATTATGATTGCCTTGATCTTTTATAATAATGATACAAGGGACTTTGGTGACGTGTACGAGTAAATCCTACCTCAATTTGAGGCATGGTGTGGCCGGTACCAATCAAAGGGTCTCTATTTTGTTTAAGATGGACATGATTTTAAGTGAAAACAACAACTAACTTACGGAAATTCGACCAAACACATTTGGATTGTGTTGATCCTTTAGGATAATGATCCATAGTTCCTTTTTGATGTGTAAGAGCCAACCTCGCCTCAATTCGAGGCACGGTGTGACTGCTACAACTCAAAGGGTCTCTTTTTTGTCTAAAATGGACAAGATTTTAAGTGAAAACAACAACTGACCTACGGAAATCTGACCAAATGCATTCAGATTGTGTTGATCCATTAAGAGAACGATCCATGGGTCCTTGGTGACATGTAAAAGTCAAACCCGCCTCAATCAGACGCATGGTGTGACCGCTATCACTCAAAGGGTTTCTCTTTTGTTTAAAATGGACATGATTTTAAGTGAAAACAACAACTGACCTATTAAAATCCGACCAAACGCATTCGAATTGCCTTGATCCTTTAGGAGAATGATCCAAGGGTCCTTGGTGATGTGTACGAGCCATCACCTCCTCAATCCGAGGCATGGTATGGCCGGTACCACTCAAAGGGTCTCTCTTTTGTTTAAAATGGACACAATTTTAAGTGAAAACAACAACTAACCTACGGAAATCTGACCAAATGCATTTGGATTGTGTTGATCCTTTAGGAGAACGATCCAAGGGTCCTTTGTGATGTGTATTGGTCAACACCGACTCAATACAAGGCATGTTATGACTGCTTTCACTCAAAGGGTCTCTCTTGTTTAAAATGGACACAATTTTAATTGAAAACAATAACTGACCTACGAAAATCTGACCAAACGCATTCGTATTTACTTGATATTTTTTAATAACAATCCAAGGGTCCTTAGTGATGTGTAAGAGTTAACCTTACCTCAATATGGGGCACGGTGTGGCCAGTACCACTCAAAGGGTCTCTATTTTGTTTAAAATGGACATGATTTTAAGTGAAAACCACAACTGACCTATGGAAATTCGACCAAAAACATTCAGATTATGTTGATACTTTAGGAGAATGATCAAAGGGTCCTTTTTGATGTGTAAGATTCAACCCCGCCTCAATTCGAGGCACGGTGTGACCGCTATCACTCAAAGGGTCTCTCTTGTTTAAAATGGACACAATTTTAATTGAAAACAACAACTGACCTACAAAATCCAACCCAACACATTCATATAACCTTTATATTTTATAAGAACGATTAAAGGGTCCTTGGGGACGTGTAAGAGTCAACCCCGCCTCAATATGAGGCACGGTGTGGCTGGTACCACTCAAAGGGTCTCTATTGTTTTTAAAATGGACACGATTTTAAGTGAAAACAACAACTGACCTACATAAATTCGACCAAACACATTAGGATTTAGTTGATCCTTTAGGAGAACGATCCACGGGTCCTTTGTGACGTGTATGAGTCAACCCCGCCTCAATCCGAGGCACTATGTGACTGATATCACTCAAAGGGTCTCTCATGTTTAAAATGGACACAATTTTAATTGAAAACAACAACTAACCTACGAAAATCCAACCAAACGCATTCGGATTTCCTTGATCTTTTATAAGAACGATCCAAGGGTCCTTGGTGACATGTATGAGTCAACCCTAGCTCAATATGAGGCACTGTGTGACCGGTACCACTCAAAGGGTCTCTATTTTGTTTAAAATGGACACGATTTTAAGTGAAAAAAAACAACTAACCAACATAAATTTGACCAAATGCATTCAGATTGTGTTGATACTTTAATAGAACGATCCAATGTTCCTTTCTGATTTGTATGATTCATCCATGCCACAATCCGAGGCATGGCGTGGCTACTAGCACTCAAAGGGTCTCTCTTTTGTTTCAAATGGAGATAATTTTAATTTAAAACAACAACTGGCCTATGAAAATCCGACCAAACGCATTCGGATTGTCTTTATCCTTTAGGAGAACGATCCACAGGTCCTTTGTGATGTGTACGAGTCAACCCCGCCTAAATCCAAGGCACGGTGTGGCCACTATCACTCAATGGGTCTCTCTTTTGTTTAAAATGGACACAATTTTAACTGAAAACAACAACTGGCCTATCAAGATCCGACCAAACGCAGTTGGATTGCCTTGATATTTTATAAGAATGGTCCAAGGGTCCTTGGTGATGTGTATGAGTCAACCCCACCAACCCCTAGGACCACCACCACCCCCTGGACACCAATCCACCCCCCGGACACCCCCACCCCTCTTGACACCCCCACCCCCTGTAAAGCCCCCCGACACCTTGGACACCATCCCACCCCCTGGAAAGCCCCCCCAGACAGCAATAGACCCCCTGGAACACCCCCACCCCCCCAGACACCAATCCACCCCCACTCCTCTGGACACCCCAACCCCCTGTAAATCCCCCCGACACCTTGGACACCAGCCCACCCCCCTAGAAAGCCCCCCCCGGACACCAATCCACCCCCTGGACCGCCCCCACCCCCTGGACACCAATCCACCCCTGGACACCCCCACCCCTCTGGACCCCCACCCCCTATAAAGCCCCCTGACACCTTGGACACTAGCCCACCCCCTCTGGAAAGCCCCCTCAGACACCAATCCACCCCTGGACTGCCCCCCACCCCCCTGGACACCAATCCACCCCCTGGACACCCCCACCCCTCTGGACACCCCCACCCCCTGTAAAGCCCCCCTCAACACCTTGGACACTATCCCACACTCTGGAAAGCCCCCCGAACACCCCCTACCCCCCTTGTACAGCCACCCCAAATCTTTGAACAACCCCCAACCCCCTGAATTCTGAATTGAATTCTTTATGTACATAATTAACTTATGAATTATGTGTTAATGGTGTACAGATATACTTGTTTTATGGGTATACTTGGTCTAATTAGGTTATGATTTATGTGTTAATTTTGTATGGGTATACTTGCTTTAATTATCTTACTAAGATACTGATTTTTTTTGCAGGTGTTCGGTGTGATGCTGTAGATTTTTTCATAGCAGCAGAGAGGGCATTTATCGTTGCTAAAATAGCACTGATAAACTACACCTTTATCAGCGCTAAAAAAGAAATGATAAAGGATAAGTTTATCATCACTAAAGGAGCGCTGATAAAACACTCATTTATCAGCGCTCTTTTAGCGCTGATAAAGTCTACCTTTATCAGCGCATGTTTAGTGCTGATAAAGGTTTCATTTATCAGCGCCTTTTTAGTGTTGATAAAGTTCCCCTTTATCAATGCTTAGTAAGCGCTGATAAAGTGTAACCCCTTTATCAGCGCCAAGCTTTACAACACTTTCTTAGCATTGTTAAAGCCCGTTTTTAGCACTGTTATTGCCCGTATTTATAGCAGTGACCATCATGTACATCCTAATTTGAGGCATTGTCCTGTATGTCAAAAGTGTTTCCTCCCTGAACATTCTTGATTTTGTTTAGTTAAGTGCCTTTTGTTTACATGAACTAGATGGTGATGCCAATATTTTGTGTCGTATGAGTCATGTGAGTTTGTTTCATTATCGATTTCAATTACTAGGTTTTTGTAGTATAACACATAATTATAATTATTTAATTATTCCTTACCATAAAAATGACATCTTTATAAAGAATAAACATTTATTTCAAAATTTGAATGTAAAACAATAAGTATGTAATATATGTACTGATATAATTTTTTTTGGTAACTGAAGGAACATAATAAAAAACCACTTTAAAAATAACATCATATCAGTTGGAAACGTGAGGTGGTAGTATCCGATAGCTACGACAAAAAGTTCAGTTTCATTGTCTACCCATAGTTCTACCTCCACTCAGTTAATATTTCTGAATCTACTTTGTTCCGGTATTTGAATAAACATGTTAGTACCAAAAGATGCATTTAATTCTAAATTTGTAGATACATTTCAATTTCACTTGATAAAAAATTCACCTGAAGCTTCCCCTTGCTTCTTTACCGGGTTTAGTTTTTCCTCTAGTGACCCTTGTTACCACATGCATAATAAACAAAATCCTATTCCCCTAATTACCCATTGATATTACTCTTCTTATAATGATATAAAGATTCTTTGGGCTTAAATATCTTCACTTTCTATTTAAGTTTTTTCACCATAAGGATGGAATAATTTTCACACATTGTATCTTTATTTACCTGTAAAAAGAGTATAGGAATATCTGGCAGAGACTTATCAATGTTGTTCATATTAAAATTTATAAAAAAGCAGGATAAGATATGAGGGATTGATGCTAGAATGAGATCATTTCCTATTTATTTAGAGAGTTTAAACCCTTGATCCTATATGCGCTCAATGTGTCCAATGATCTTGACTAAGTTAGGACCATCTCGAAAAATCTCTCAAAGTATGCTCTGAAAAATCACCTTGGAAATCTCAATCCATTCCTGTCTAGATCTATCATGGTAAAAACCGCATAGGTTCTCAAGCACGCTACATGCATCCATGGTTTTAGGAGAATTCATGAGTTCATTGGACATATAATAATTCATCAAATATTGAACATTGACCACATCGTTCATATGTTTCTCATAGACTAGGAACTCGTTATCACTCACCTCATTAGTTGGCAGACCAGGAAATGAGGATTCCATCATGGATGATTTTCGTTCATAAAGAAAAACCACCTGATGGCTTCAATACCATTCTTGGAAGTTACATCCAGTTAAGAGGTTGTCTTTATCCAATATTGATTATAGGTATAAAGTGGAAGATTTTTTTCCATTTAATTATAATATTAAAAGAGTATATTAGTAATTTTCTTTATTTTCAAATTATGTAAAAATAATAAATTAATCGATTTTATTAATTATTAAATTTACCACTATTTTATCAAGTCTTAATAAGACTCGCTATTGAACTATTAATGTCTAATTTTTATAACATTCTAGTGAAAAAGATCCATATTTACCTTCTCATAATCCCAAAAAGGGTTGGTCAAGCTACATGAAGGTATTTAGGTAGGATGGTTTTTGCCAACTATAGGCTTGCTGCTGCTTGATCCTTTGAGTGGACTTCCCTATCCTAAAATCCCAAATTTTATTTCCTCAACACTTAACTCTAAATTACTCAAAGTCTATCAATGGATACTCATGTTGATGTAAAATGGTCAATTCAACCCAAAAACTATATAACAACTCCCTCTATAAAAGTAATTTTCCCAAAAAGTGTTGGCCAAACACACAGTTCTGATGAGTTTCATTCTTAAGTAATGGAAGACCTAGTCCAAATTAATATTTTATTAAGGTATTTTAATTTATTATGAATAAATTTTATCTCTATTTATCAATTAAATGTCTTTTTAATATTAAGTGGATGTTAATTAATTAATTAACCATATTGGATAAAACATTTACGCATAATTCATTTGTTTAATTTCCATTTTTTCACATTAATTCATTTATTTATGTGATCATAACCTTTCATCTATAAAATAAATAATTTCATAGACAAAATTAAATAAATAATTAAATGACCCATTCATGATCTTTATCTAATGGTTGATTTAATTTGAATATATTAAAGAAACTTTTAACCTTGGGGAAATAAGTCCTATTTTCGGTCATGGAATGAGTTTTAACATTCCACCTAGCCTACTGTGTACCACCTAAGTGGGAATCATAATGGCTCCATCTTGAACTTCCTTCACATTATATGGGATAATCCATTAATTACATGTATTTATGACTCATACACATGTGAGGGGAACCAAAGTATTGGATAAAAAGGGATTACATAAATATACTTGGACACATAGATCTTATATAATAATAGGGGTGGGATGACATGTAGACCATCGCATTTAATTTAAAAATTAATAATTTTAAACTCATGAAATAAATTAAATTAAAACATCCAAATAATACACAAGTCATAGTCAAGATCATGATCTATCAAACATGAAATTAATACACAAAAGCAATTGACTAGGATTCATTTCATTATTCATTCTTTATTATTAAAGTGAAAATTCTTGCATTAACTAATTAATTAGTGAACAAATTAATTATCTTTCATCTTGATGATCTTATGAACTTAATTGGAGATACCCATCATTTATGATATTTGTGGAAAATAAATGACAGAACCAATAATGAAATATTTATTACAATAAATTAATTGATAGTTTAAAATCCCTTAAAACTATTATTATATTTTCAACCACACAACGGTTTTCCAAACAATAAAACAATTGTTTAATGATAATATTTTTTAATTTATGTTTTTTTAATTGTATCCATTAATGGGAGACTACACAACATGTAAATCCAACTACATTCCATGTATCTTGGTTTCTATATATCCTGGGTGCACACTTAGGTTCGCAGTGTGTACCTCGACTAAACTACATGACATGTACAAAATAGCTACATGTTATGTGTTCTACTTTCCTAGTGTCTAGGATTCATACCTAGGTCTTTGCTATGTATCTTTTTAGAATACATGATGTGTACATGCCAACTACATGTTGTGTATATCTTTGATCTGTGTGTTTCTTTTCTCATCAAGTGGATTGGTGTGTTCTTCAGACATTGTATTTGATGAAATACACATCATGAACACAACATACACATCCTGTATATCATAATTTCTCAAAATTTTCAATCTCATGTGGTTTTTAATGTGTGCAATGGCCACAAAGATTGCATGATTTGTGTCGTTGACCCGTGTAGACTACACAATGTGTACACTGATACACACCATATAATTTGATTACCACGCGCCATGTTGGCTAGTCAACACATGGTGTACATTGTGTGTTATTACTACGTGGAGCACTGTGTGTCCCTTAACACATCCAGACGTAGTGCATAATGGTACACAATATTTACTTCTAAGTACATGCTGTGTAACCCTGTCTTACTAGTGAAAAATTGGTAGTTTCCTAATGGCATATCTAGTTCCTTTTTATCTATTATTTAAGAATTAAGAAAATGAAACACTAAATGAATCATAATTAATAAGTTGAAGAATGCTAATTTAAACTAAATTAAAGAACTAATAGCATGAAATGAAAATCAAACCAAAATTTCACAGAGATCAGCAATAAAAAAATTATTATAAATTTAAACATGAATACTCTAATACCACTTGTTTTTTTAGGCATAAAAGAAGTGTGTGTAGATGGGTGATATGTTAAAAATTAATTTTAATTATAATTTCATGTAACCATGATTGAGTATATTGCAAAAAAAAACTATAATTATTTTATTTAATATATGAATAAATGAATACCTTGGATTAGGAGCTTTATTTATTGATAAATTTTGATCATTCGAAAATACCCTTTCAGACTACCTTCATTGTGTTTCAAGGATCCAAGGATAGAACCCTTTTAATGGTACACATGATCTTATGATCTTCAAGAAACACCACTCTATCTCCTGGTGCTATCACTAAAATTCAAATATCTTTCATTGTTCATTATTTATCCCTTGTTCTTTAGTGTTAAAGAAATCTCTCTTGAATTTATTGTTCTTGAGAGGGAGAGAGAAGGATGAGTAGAGAGAGAATTTGTTGTGCATAAAAATTATCTCTTTTTTCGACTATACACTGATCAATCCTCTACACAATAGACATAACCATATATTTATAGAGCTAGGGTGAGGTTAAAATTATAATTTAATTTCATTATAACCATTAAATAATATAATAACCTTCAATGAAACCACATAACACATAATAATAATATTATTATTTTGTGGCATGAACGAAATTGTGTAAATTGATAAATAATATTTACTATATTGTAAATAATTATTTGTCATTGGTTGCAGTCATGGTCCATTCTAACTCAGTGATATTTATTGAATACCCAAATAAATATTTTGGTAACATATTAGAAAATAAATATTTAGTAAATATTCTATAAAATATATAAATATATTTTTATTCACAAGGTGGTGAATAAATATTTATTAAATTTATGTTATTAGAATAACTTGAATAAAATTATTTCTTAGAATTGAGAATAATTTGTATTCCATTAATTAAATTCAAATAGAATTTAATTGAGATAATGGAAATACTTAGTGTGTGGTCCTCTAGTATTTTTTATCATTGGTATTAAACTGAATTTCCTAAAGATAAAGATTAATATCTAGTAATGTGTTAGGGAACCTACTAGAAAGAACTTAATTTCACAACATCAACAAACACATTAGAACGCTCAATTTATAATATAATCAATTTTTTCACAATATCTCATCTAGTAGGTTTCACCGTGGTGTCATCGACCAATATGATCAACATAACTTTCATTGAATACCAGAAATAAACATGTCATTACACTATGTCCATATAATTTTAGGTGATGATTCAATTACAATAAAGTGACTGAGATATCATCTTCCATAAAGATAAAATTGAAAAAAATCATTCCATGATTTATCCATCAATTACATGTCAATCACAATGCACCCAACACAACCTACTTCCCACTAACATATGACATGACGATTTTCATATATAATATAAGTGTACGAGTCATGACATACACTAATGATAATTTTAAAAATATAAGGAACATTACACACTCTCGCAGATAAGAATATTAAATGACCCCAAAAGATGTAGAATTTGTAATGGAAGGTCTGTTTTTATAATCTCTCATCTTGGAGATTACCAAGTGCAATCTTCATGAGAAAAATTCTCATTCGATTATGAGTAATCTCACCTGATGGTATAAATACTATGGATCCCATCATAGTACATTATCCTACCACAGAACTATATTAAGAGTATTGTCAAAGAACTTCAAGGTTCTCATCATTGTTGGGAAATTCTATGACCATATAAATGTGATAAATACTCTTGGAAATTATTACATTAAATCAATATAGAACACTGAGTTATATGTAATAAGCTATTTAATTAATATTCAATACATAGAATATACATGTAATCATAGTAAAAATATTTGTTCATATAACAAAACCACTAAAAAACCCTCCACTACCATTATGTAGAGGGCGGTTCTACCGGTGCACATTTTCACTACTACTGTTCTTGACGGTAGGTGATGCTACCATTACAAAGGATGGATGTTGGAATAATAAGAAAAAGTTGCATGAATGATCTTCCATCCTTAAAGGATATACCTTTGGTTTCAAATGGTGTTACTATGCAGGAGTATGATACTATAGAGTAGTAGGATAACTACCATTGTGAGATCCAACAGTGATACTATAGATTCAGTAAAGCAGGTACCTTGAACTAGTTGAGTTCTAGATAGAGGTATAGTGATGTGACTCCATGACACTATGAAAAGACTAATTAATACCGATGTGGATTCCATCTAATATGGTGTCACCCAAACTAGTAAAGCTGAAGGGGAAAGCTAGTCGCTATTGAGCTATATGTAAGATTCTTTGTGGGTGATGCTCGATGTTTCTATGCATGCATGGGGATAATTTTTTGGCACGTGGAGGTGATTCTATGTGGAGAGTGGCCTATGATAGTTGATATGAAGATTTTATGAAAGTTATATACTCACCAGAGGTAGTCAAAGGAGAATCACTATAATCCAGTTGAATTCTCAAGCTTCCTTTAGAATTCAAGGTGTCTTATCCTCATCGGTTTTGGTCATTTGTTCCGACTTTTGACACTAGTGGTGATTATGTGTTTAAGACGACGTTTTTGGATTTGTTCCTTTTGAAGATGTCTCTATTGATGCTTGACCATGTTGAATATTTTTTTGTGTTTTGTGATTGATGTTTCTATGATTCTCAAATTTTCTGGTGTGGTGACAATGAGGGTTTTATGATGACGGAGCGGGTGTAGCATTGGCGGGATGTTTTACTGGTTTGGTCTCAGCAGCGAACTCAGGAAGAGATGGAATGACAATGATGTGATGATAGTGTCTATGTTGTGATGATAACGATGTCCAAGTGTTTAATAGTGGTTTTGTGATTTATAGGATTAGGTTCCATCAAGACATAAAAGTTATATTAACAATATAAAAAATATATATTTACAAGTTATAAATATATCAATACATAAAATATAAAACTTAAAACAAAAATAACTTAATTAAAAAAGTTAATAAATACATATGTTAATAAAATAATATACTGACATATAGACGTGCGCGTGCATGCGCACATATATATTTATATGTATGTATTTAATCAATATCATATTATAAAATTAAAACATATGAGTAAAACACGATCACATTAAATAATAATATTCATATTATCACATGTGATATATTGAATTATATATTCAAATTAAATAACATTTAGATATGGTAAAAATAATTAACGCATGATCATATTGAATACATATTAACATATGTGATGTAAAATATAAAATAATAAACATTTAAATCATATGATATTATTAATCATGAGAGGATTTTTAATTTATAAAAAAATATTATGAACCATGTTTATTCACCAACACTTTGGTGGTTTGAGTATTACCCAAATGGAAAGTAGCATTCTAATTTTTCTCAATGTTAAACTTGAGTAGTCTATCTAGGTAAACATGTTATAATACATGCATCTAAAGAGTTAAATATTATCTATGATGAATATATATTTTTCTTTTACCTTTACTTGGGATTTTTTGAGGTTATGAGATTGAATTAAAGAGTTAGTTATAATTTATACATATTATGTTCTAGAATTCTCTTGGAATTAAGGCATGTATTGAATAAAGTATCCTTAGGTAAAGGAACATTAGGTTGAACTGATCACTGGCCTGGAGGCCTATGACTTCTCAATAAAAGTGGGAGTTGACTATCTGTCACACTGAACTTACTCTTGTGGGGGTTGTTGAATTCACATGATTATAAAGATTTATATGAAGGGGTTTCATATACCTTATTCATGGTGTTCAAATGGATATTTATGAATATTGTTGGATTTTTATTTGGTTAAATACCATTATCCCTGACTTGTGTAAATAGGTGGACAACAATATTATAACACCCCATCCCAAATCGCTTGAACTGCATATGACCAAGGATGATACATAACCTCAAGTGCATTTCCGTATGCCAAATGATTCCAACTAGTGGTGAGGTCTTAAAATATTCATGGGGAGTATATAAACACTAAATAAATTTCAATGGTCATGCCTAAATCTACTAAAAATTTGGCATGATCTTTATTTATAACAAACACTGCAAAAACCTAAAGACATAAAATAGGGAGCCAAAAAATGTCCCCAATGTCCCGAATAGAAATGAGTAAATCTATCTACATAATGTACCAAAAAATAATAGAGAAAAAAAATTAGATAAAAATTAAATCATGAATCATATATAAATTAAAATAATGGAACACTAGATAATAAAAATATGAATAATAACTGAGAATAAAATACACTGGACACCGACCCAACTCATACAATCATAGTATAGAATACTAATCCTCCATGTACTAATAGGTAAGCCACATGCATATTTACAATAAGTACTTATTCCCTAATAGAAAATATGATGGTCTACCCATTTATAACAAATCCCAAGACATGCACATGGCTTGGGGGTGAGTCCAACGACCCAGTAAGAATCCTCGATTCCTTAGTAATACTGACTAATTATGTGATCAAGTAGATATGTACGTAATACATATATATTATTGTCAGGCACCTGAAACACGCCCACCTGAAAATAGAATACAAAATGCATGTACATACATACATGTTTGGCCATATTCTACCAACGATGCCACTATGACTCCTTACCAAACCTTCTTAGACTCCATGCTAGTAATAATTCAACACATACCATAATACCAACCCATAGATGATGATGCTAGGTAGGGTGTCTAACCAATTCCTCAAACCATACCCAAATATGCAGGGTATGGTGTCGTACCATAACCAATATCATACTTAGCATCTGACCATCTGTTCCCCCTCATGGGAGGCTAAATCACTAATTGACCGCTAACTTATCAATTAATATAGGGATTTCCAAAAAATCATGAGGTTGACCATATAACTCATGGATTTACATTGATGATCATTATCACTCATAGTTTTCAGTGTCATAAATGCAACCAGTATCCCATCTCGCTCCTAGATATCTGATCTCTGTCACATCGGCACCAACCATCTCACTCATGTTTTCCCATCACCACTCAAGTCATCCATATCACTCATGGATAACTCAACATCTTCACACAACTAGGAATCCATCTCACTCATTTCAATACCATAAAGTTATCTCACTCAAATAAAGGCCATAGATTAGGATCCCCCCCCACACTGGCATCTATTTATTATCACAAGAATCTAATCAACACATGTAGACAACAACAACATGGCCCATATTTTATCACATATATCACTCTCTCATCACTCAAGAACTAGTCCCTCAGGACCTAGTTCTATGTATTAACATATAATGATACCCATATCAACCCTATAATCGGTCTATCACACCCATCCAGATCAACCCATCACTTTGATGTGAAAATAAAATGACACTCATCAACACACATAACATAAATAATCATGAAACCAACACACACTACATAAATTCATATCTAGGGAGAGAAAAAAGCACACAAGCTTTAGAAAATAGGGCCTTCCCTCACAAGATCAAATAGAACAAAGTAATCTCAATAAATCCCTTCCAAATTCATTTAAAAACTAGTTAAAATGCCCTTTTAAAACCATTTCACTTGGAATCACATTCCATCTTAATCACATCATTCCCTTGGCCAAAATCCCATCAAAACATTCTTTATCCCATTTCCATTTTGATTTTTTTTTGAAAACCCATTTCAAAAATCAATTCTTTCCCTTAGAAGCCCCCATTTAAATCCATATTTTTTAAACCACATTTTAAAAATAAAATCACTTTCCCTTTTAAAATCAAACTCATCCCACCAATATTACCATAAAGAGGTCCATCCACACTCATTTGACCAATGTGACACCATCAAACCATTTAGAAAGCTATGCAGTCCAGGTCGACAATTAGACCGATGTAAGTGTATACCAACATATAATGTATTTAAAATTCACACAACATGAAGGAATATAACACTAGTTATTTTACACAAACATAAAATTACCAATTAACTAAGAGAATCAAATAAAGTTAGGGCTACCTATCTCAACAAACATTCTGATAATTTATTTTAAGCCCATAATGACACCATTTGATTCCACGGGCACCTATATTATCTGTAAACACCATTAAATTAATTAATTAGTCCTTAAAACCAACTTATCAAAACGGAATAACTAATAAAAAACTGATCGAGTAGCCTAATGAAATTGAAACTATAAGAAACGAAGTTAGGTCACCTTCCAACACACACTAAGACTTAAATGAAACAATTGAAAAAATTGAAAACCTGAATCAATGGCCAATTTAACTCAAATTTAGAAAAACCCCTAATTAAATCAATAAAACAACTTACTTCAAGGAAAATGATGAATTTTTTCCTGAATAACTCATCCCGGTAAATCCATTATGATTCACACAAGAAATCCCCAACAAGGATGATGATTTTATCATACTTGATTGAAATTATCCAATCAAAAACCCTACCTACTGAACCAAATTCAAAGTAGAGAGAGTACAGTGAATAAATAGGAGATCTTACCATTAATCAACTTGTCCAAATCAACCTATATCACCCATATCAAAGGGTCACTAGGGGAGGGGAATAGGGGATCCAAAGAAGGATCTCCCTTTCCCATTGGAAAACTAAACTTAGAGGAACCTGATGGGGGTTCCTAAAATATATACCCTTAAAAATTACCAAAAGGCCCTGGAAAAATAGATCACCTAGTAAAAGTTCTCTGTGTGACCATAGATTCCACATCGTGACACCTCATATTGGTAAAGGGAATCCCCTCTCCCTATAAATTTTATGGTGCGACACTTATAGTCATGTAATGAGTCATATTGGTTAGAATATATTTACCTTGAATATCCCATTAATAGACTAAAAGTTCCAAACTAAGGTCATTCATGGTGTGACCATCACCCATCATATTGTGAAAGGCTCATAGTTACAATTTTATGTATCCTGTCTACCCGACCACTAAAGTTGGGTTCCCCAAGATTATATTTTGAAAGGAAAAAAAGTAACGGGAAACCCAAATAGGATTAGGTGATCACTAATGGATATTTTGGTTAAACATTGTTTAGATACTGTAATAAGATTACATTACCTAAGTTATATAGTTTTTTTATCCATGTGTTGAATTGGGAAGGGAGTTATTGTAACATCCCCGACCCAAAAGCCACTAAAACAATGCTTTATGCCAGGTTTTCACATGACCTCAAGCGCGCCTCCCCGTATGTTAGAGGTCGCTGACTAGTGGAGAGGGTATGATAAGACACATGGGGAGACTGTACCCTCTTTTATAGAGTAATCCATAATAGATCAAAATAAAAAAAGCAAAAATAGTATGAAACAACCAATAAACATGCATAACCAAATGTTTCCCAGAAGGGTAAGAACACCAATCAAATACAACAATGTCATGAAATACTTGTAGTGCAAGTTAAATAAACTCAAAATAAAGAAAGTACAAAACTCCCAACGGGTCCCATATCTAAGTCTGAATCCTTATCTATGTACGTCCCCATACCAACTCAAAATCTTAGTGCAGGGCCTCAACCCTTGTATAGACCCGCAACAATGATATCCACTTGGGTACCCAATGGTGACCCAAGAAGGGTGTGAGTACAAAACTTAGTAGGCCACCACCAAAAGTGTCTACAAAATATCCAGTCTAACAGATAGTGCATGCAAGTACAAAAAATGGTAAGTAAGAAAGGGACAGTCCAGGTGCCATTATTTAACAAGGTTCATTTAATTCATGACTAACATTTATCCCAATTCCATTTCTTATACCATTTTTACCACGTAATCCATTTTCAACACATTATATTTAGGTTAGACATATACATAATCTATACATGGGTCTAAGGAAATCAATCATAATGCATAGGGGAAATAAATCACGTCCCTCTCTCACTTGGGAGACACATCTGACATTAACACATTATCCTCACCTCGAATCCTTAGTTCGGGTGGAATGAAATCAATATGTTAACCTCACCTCAAAGCCTCATTCTGGATTGAATACAACTGTTAGGGGAATAGAGCCTCTTTCCCCTTCCCTAACCCATACATTTTTGGGTGGAGTTTAGAGCCTCAGTCTAACTTGGCCCGTGGGAGTAGAAGCTCAAGTCAATATTCCAATGTACCAAGCCATGTGCACATGATTATTTATCAATAACTACATCCATACCATAAAACAACATAACATAACCAATTACATTGGAAATCATCATTCACAATGCATAGAAAACAACATGGGAAACAATGCTATGTCATAACCCATTGACACACTTCCCAATTACAATTCATATCCATTTATCCAAATTCCCATTCTCGTGACCTAACCCATTAGGTGTATTCAACAACCACTATGCCATTATCCAAATTCATCAATGACCATACATTTAACCATTTATAAAATTTATCATTTCACAAGCATTTACCCACTCATGCATTTCAAGTACAATTCTCATATCACATAACGCAACCAATTTATTGCATTAAATCATTTAGGTGACCCACCTAATTCTCATGTATTAACCCATTCCACAATTCATCCATCCCCGTGTTATATCTCATTATCATATCCTCATTTCCTGTTCCATTACCCATTTGCAAGTTCAACATTTAACATGCCCTAATCCCCTTAGGAATTTCTTACCAAAACTTATGAAACAATTGACATAATCTCTTTCTACCCAATTACCCATTTTCATGTCATTCAAACCAACACCTTATGCCTTTATCAACCTAGGAATATTTATCATTATTCCATTTGTAACTTAATCCACCATTAATACATATTCTACATGGGTTCCACATTATTATTTGGTGACCCATCACATAATGCTACCACACTCTAGGTACGGGTTTGGCGGCACACCCCATGGGTGGCCCTAAAATGGTCAAGTCATCCTCAACTCATCGCATGGGGATCATGAGGCTTTCAATTGGTCACTAAGACAATCATTTATATCAAACACTTCAATGGAACCAAGAACACAAAAAGGAAAAAACAAGAACACCAACTCTCATGCCCAAATGAAAAATAAAACTATGGGATAATAATTATTACCACCTAACTCAAATCCGTTGATGAACACACTATGAATCATGGACTTGAATCTGGGTTCAATAATACCATGAATCCTCAACCTGTATCTCATCTTAAAATGAGGGATTTAGGGATTTATATGGATAAGAGAGGAAGATACAAACCCTAAACTAAAAATAGAAGCAAGAGGAGGATTTGGCTTACTCGGATATTCAATCCTCACTTGATGGCACTAAAAATGCCCATGAATTGAAGTAGATCCATCCTTGAGAGCTCTTGGGATCTTTGGTTCGTTCCTAGGGTTCCTAGGGAGAAGTAGGAGGAAAAACCTAAGTTGGGTCTTAAAATCATGGTGTGGACTTTTTGTAATTTTTTCCAGCATTTCTAGGCTGCACAGTTTACCTACATGGTATTCCAAACCGTGTGCAAACTGTGTGATGGATACTATCCACAAGAGGCCACACAACATGGTTTCTTGGGGATCCCACATATTTTGACCTATCTATGCGCAGATCATGGGAAGGCTACTGTCTGAGGATGGCTAGTCCGCACAGTTTCCCCTAACTATGCATAGTCCGTGTGCCTTGCACTTCTTGGCCTGATTTCTCTTCTATTTATGCTGCAACCCCCTTGGACACCTCTGAGCCCCCAGAAAAACTTGGGAAACACTTATCTATCCCCAAAGTAGAGACCCAAGGCAAAACATAAATGAAAACATTCTTCATGAAAATACGGGACATTACAACCTCCCCACCTTATGAAGGATCATCCATGAGCCGCCCTTCCAAGAATCATTCTACTTCTATAACTAAAGTTCATTCCACTAGGTCTGCTTATCCACCCACTTTCCATGTTTCTGGTTTCACATCACAACGCCACCGAACATGGTTCAAGGGAACATACTTTCCCCTCAAGACTTCCTCACCACAACCCACCACACGAACCAGAAAAACTCCTAAAGGTTACATCCATTTCAACCTTTCTCACCCTAATAAATTCACTGGGGAAACTTAGAAGACACCACCTAACTCACAATGCAAGGAAACTTAACACAAAACATCATATCATCATGGAGGAACCAATAGAAACCTCATTGTCCTAATCCTATTCACAACTCATGACCCAAATCACTTGGCGTTATTTTCCAGTTCACCCAACTCTAATAGTGAAAAACCCAATATAACTTGTAAGAAAACAAACACAATCCATCCTACCACATTTCCTGAAGATCTCATCCCACAACCATAAAACCAAATACCACTCTACACTTCTGAGTAATCGACCAACTAAACTCGTTCTAAGGCTCTCTACCAAGGCTGACTTACTCGAACATTGACCACTCAAGTCCTTCCATCCCGAAACTTGGATCATGTCACTAACCAACCATTTATCAAGTATGGTTCTCTCCAACACTTCCGGTTATTTGGAACCTCATACATTGATGAAGGACCACCCGAACTCAACCCAACTTTCCCATCGCTTAACATGTTCCAACACACTGCACCCAAGAATCCATTGGAGAATTACCCTGCCTTGGAATCCATCCAAACCATCACAACCATTGGAAATACATCACTACACTATCCATTAAAGTACTAAGATCATCTTGACCTCACTCTGGTAAAAATTATTTTTAAAAGGTGCTTTCTTCTACAACATAAACCTGGAGGTGGGTCACTCTCACCTCACCCATTGAGGTTTACCATCTCAGCCTGGACCACCTTCAACAAGCTTTCCCCAAGACACCCACATTACACTAATGGTACAATACCCCTTTCTCACGTTTCCAAGGTGATTACTGACTTGAAGTCTATCATTATCATTCCATGCACCCACTGAGGTAATTTCCTAAATTATACTAGAATTACACCATCACGACACTACTTCCCTCCATACCTTCATCAGTTTCCCCCTTGGCATGTGACCGCATCACACGGCCAAGGTTCACTCCTCTTCATGACGTTCCAAAACAAAAAAATGGGAAATTACCCAAGTCTAACCTCAATCTTAATTGTAGTTATAGGACCCCCAAATTCTCTTGTCTTAACTTATTTTCATATCAAACCACACCCTCCTATGACTTAGAAAAGACATCAACAGCTTCACTTGGAACCACCCTGTGCTCAAGCCAACACTTATCTCATCATACACCACGTCCAAGGACCACACGCCTCTCCAAGGAACCTGACATGCACCTCACAGGTTCCTGATTGGAACCCCAGTGCCACTACATCGACTCGACGTCATGTTCTCCATATCCAGGACTGATTTATCACTCCCCACCTTAGGAGTGTTGTTACCACTACTCTCAAGAGGAATTTAAACCACCAAATCTTTTACTTGATCCCAAGACGAACCAAAATCTTAGATATGGTCATCCAAGTTTTCCAAAAATAAGAAAACGAACATCACGCAGTGCCCGTTACCAGCTTCCGTGTATGGAACCCACGATGTTTGTCGACATTTCGTCCATCCTGGGGACCTCACCCAAAACCCTAGAGGGTGAACCTTCTATCATCAAGCTCCGCATATATTTTTTCCATGCACGTAAACTCCATAATGGCCCTCATCTAACCAAACACCTTCATGTAGCTTGGCATTAGCCACAACTTATTAACGTACCGGGGATGATGTTAAGATGTTGGGATTTCTTATCACTAGATGAGGTACGCTAAGAAGTTGTTGAAGAACACCACCACCAACTTATCTATTTTTGATGTCGAACTATGGGACACTATGACCTTACAAGGATTTCATGACTCCCTATCGAATGAATCACATCAACACTTAACCCCTCCACCTAGGTGTGATTTCCAACCAAGTTTAACCAACTCTTCACAGACAAATCACCAACAACCGTAAACCAACATTTGATGTGGCACTATTTCCACCACACTTCTTCAGTTCTTCTTATGCATACCTAAAAACTAACAATCGAAGCAAAACAATATACCACATCAGCCAATCTAACAATATCACAAAACAACCTTAATTTTCATTTAAACCATCGCCTTCTAAGTTTCCTAACCATGCCTACTGGTTAGCTAGTCTCATCATCCCTGAGGCGGCCTCTTCATCTCACCCAACAACCAACCCATTCCTCGTAACAAGTTCAGCTACGTGGCTACCAATACCATGGTGTCACCAAAAAGAGAAAGTATATAACCACACTTTATCCACCCTTGTCTTTTTTTCAGAACAAATTCCAAACCTCCATTAATCCTCACCAAAATAGGTGAGTTAGGAATTCATGTGATACAACCATTCGAAACAAACCATACCTATTATCACAAACACTAGGATGCCCTTATGAAGGAACTAGGAACAACTATACCATCAACCTTCACACTTAGCCCTCAATGCCAATATTGCACCATGGAACACTCTGAGTCCCACTATCAAGTCCAAACATCTCTACATGTGAAAGACAAACCCAAAGACACTAGATACTCTATCTGAACTCTCTCATAGGTCACCTTGAGGGTTGAACAACACCAAGTCCCTAGACTGGAGTCAAAACTAGGAAAAGCCAATGGGCCCCTCTCTATACCACACTTATCATGACATGAAAAAAGCAAAACCCGCGAATGGAACTCTCACTCCCATTCCGACACACACTTTTCTTAGAGTACCAAACAACCATCTACTCTAAGTTCCAAACCAAAGGTGTACACATTCATCGACACTATGGGAAAAACATCCTCTCTGAGATTCAAGACACAACTCGCAAGGTCTCTATTCACATGGTCACTAAGACCCAAGCACCGTCCTTAGGGTCCAGCATGTACTCCGTACGATCATGGATCACGAGAGTTCCCTCACTCAAATTTCCAAACAATGCCTCACAACCAAAAGTGCACAACCCTACCTAGGGTTCCCTAAACACACCACCTAGGCCATATCATAACCAAAAAGGCCTCACAATCCAAGCCCAAAGTCTCAACTAGGGCATTCTCATTGCCCCCAACCTACACATACAAAGGTTAAACCAACAACGCAATGGATTCCCTCCTTTGAAATTAACCACTCTCATTTTTAACTTATCACTCACCCAATGCTTTGAAGAATGGAAAAAAGGATTTAACCATAGATGGAAAAGGTCTCACATTATCAACCTTAAACAACCCATTCTTCATACTCTAACTCGATTTTCATCATCACACTTAGAACACCACCCTCTACCAAACCTATGATGGGTCATGTTCAATATGGGGGTAAGAAATTCACTTAATCAAAAGTCTTTCATCAACACCTCTTCAAACCAATTATTCTTTTAGGATATGATCCCTTCCCCTCAAGAACATTTCCCATTTCACATCTTGTTAAAATCATCATTTTAACTCATTTACACCCATCATTAAAAAAAATATGTTAAAATTATTTTACCATCATTATAGACCCCTTTTCTCTTTAACACCATAAGAACCTTTACAATTTATCATAACCCAAAACTTAATCCCAATCACAAAATTTCATTATAAAAGATATTCATTAACTATTAATTTTTGTTCTTTTCATTCACCGACTTTCATCACCATTATTAAGAATCATTTTCTCCATATTTATCAGGGATGTAAAATGAATCCACTCTCTATGCCTCACACACCCATCCCGTGTGTGTTCTTATACTGATGCATTCCACCTATATTGTTAGGTGCCTAAAATGATGCATGAATGCACATCCCCATGCCATTACAGAAATGAGCGAAATATCATAAATCAGTCAAATCACACAACATGTGAATCACCCAATGGTGAAATATCATCCAACAGTAACAACACATATCAAGAACAACAATTCCCACCCAAGGTGACTTGGGTTTTCCCTCATACATGGGTTAAATACTCCTATTAACGAGGTCATTACCAAGGAACAACACATCCTAATCTCCTTTCTACCATCCCCAAATAGTAATAAGTGAATAGAAATCCTATGATACCACTTTGTAATGTCCCCGACTCGAAATCCACTAAACCGATGCTCCGCACTGGGTCGTCACATAACATCAAACGCACCTCCCTATACGCTAGAGGTTGCCAACTAGAGGCGAGGGTCTAATAAGACACATAGGGAGAATGTACCCTCTTTACTAGAGTAAGCCACAAAATATCACAATAAAAATAACGAAAACAGTATAAAACAACAAATAAACATGCATAACTAAATGTTTCCCAACAGAGTACAAACACCAATCAAATAAAAAAATGTGATGCCATACTGGTAGTGTAGGTGAAATAATCCTAAAATAAAAAAATGTCCAAAACTACCAATGGGTCCTGGCTCTAAGTTCGGATCCTTCTCCATGTATGTCATGAGCCCAACTTAACATCTTATTGAAGGGACTCAGCCCTTTTCTGGACCTGCAACCAAGAGATCTGCTTGGGTACCTAAAGGGGGCTCGAGTAGGGTGAGAGTAAAAAACATAGTAAACCACTACCAACAGTGTCTAAAAAATATACAGTCTAATAGATAGTTCATGAAAGTACAAAAAAAATGGTATGTAAGAAAGGGACAATTCAAGTGACATTAGTTAACAAGGTTCATTTAATTCATGACTAGCATTTATCCCAATTCCATTTCGTATACCATTTTTACCATGTAATCCATTTTCAACACATTCTCTTCAGGTTAGATGTATAAATCATCTATAAATGGGTATAAGGAAATAAATCACAATGAATAGGGGATATAAATCAAATCCTTATCTAACTAGGGATACACATATCACATTAAAACAATATCCTCAGCTCAAAGCCTCAGTCCGAGTGGAATGAAATTAATACAATAACTTCCCCTCGAAGCCTCAGCCTGAGTGGAATGAAACCATTAGGGGAATAGAGCCTCTATCCCCTTCCCTAACCCATGCATTTTGGGTTGGAGTTTAGAGCCTCAGCCTAACTCAACCTATGGGCATAGAACCTCACGTCAATACCCTACTCAACAAATCCATTCACACATGCTTATTTATCAATCACCACATCCATAACATAACACAATATAACATAATCAATGACATTGTAAATAATCATTCACAATGAATAGAAAACAACATGGGAAAAAAATACTATGTCATACCCCATTGACACACTTCCCAATTACAATTCATATCCATTTATCCAAATTCCCATTCCTGTGCCTTGACCCATTAGGTATAAAAAACTTCTGCTATTCCATTATCCAAATTCATCAATGACCATAAATTGAACCATTTAGACCATTTATCATTTCAAAATCATTTACCCACTCATGCATTTCAAGTACAATTCTAATATAACATAACACAACCACTTTATTGCATTCAATCATTTAGGTTCCCCCAAATTCTCATGTATTAACCCATTAAAAAATTCATCCATCCCCTTGTGACATATCATTAATATATTACCTATTTACCAATCCATTACCCAATTGCAAGTTCACCATTTAACATGCCCTAATCCCCTTATGCCTTTCTAACTAAAAATCATGAAATAATCGACATAATCTCTTTCAACCCAATTACACAATTTCATGTCATTCCAACCAACACATTATGCCTTTATCAAACTATTTATATTTATAATTATTCCATTTGTATCTTAATTGACCATTAATACATATTCTACATGGTTTCCACATTATTATTTGGAGACCCATCACATAAACATACCACACTCTAGGTCCTGGTTTGATGACGCACCCCATGGGTGGCCCTAAAATGGTAAAGTCATCCTTAATGCATCCAAAGGGGATCATGAGGGTTTCAATTGGCCACTTAGACACTCATTTATATCAAACACTTCAACGTAACCAAGAATAGAAAAAGAGAAAAACCATAACACGAAATCTCATGCACAAATCCAAAATAAAACTATGGGGTAATACTTGTAGACCACCTACCTAAAATCCATTGACGAAGAAACTATTAATCATTTCCTTGGAACTAGGTTCAATAAACCCTTGAAGCCTCAAACTGGATCTCATCCAAAAATGAGGGTTTTAGTGTTTTAGATAGAGAAGAGATTAAGATATAAACCCTAAACTAAAAAGAGAAGCAAGAGGAGGATTAGGCTTACCCGGATCTTCCATACGCACAAGAAAACACTCAAAATGCCTTAGAATCAAAGGAGATCCGTCCTTGAGATCTCTTGGGAGATTTGGTTCATTCCTAGGGTTCTCATGGAGGAGGAAGAAAAACTCAAGTTGGTTCTTAAAATTATGAGGTGGCATTCTTGTAAATTTTTCCAACTTTTCTGTGCCACGCGGTTTACCTGCACGGTTTTCCATGCCATACGATAACTAATTTCCATGAGAGGACATCCCACACAGTTTCCTAGGGACCCCACAAGGTTTGACCTAACCGTGCACAAACTATGCAAAGGCTACTATCCGAGGATGGACGGTCCACACAGTTTACCAATACGGTTTCCCCTAACCGTTCTCAAACCTTGTGCCTTGCACTACTTGGCTTGATTGCTCTTCTCTTCACACTCAGAGCCTCAAGGGCACCCCCGAGCCCTAAGGGCTCCCCCGATCCCCCACCTGAACTTGAAAAACACTTATCTAGATGCAAAGGAGAGACCCAAACCAAAACTTAAATGGAAACATTCTTTAAGAAAATTCAGGACCTTACAGTTATCGACTCAAATATCAAAGAGTTATATATTTTTTTATTAGAATGTTTCTATACCTAGATTTATATATTAAGGTAGAAATAATAAAGTGACTGAAATATTAGTGAAACATGGATCATGGCCTACCAATGGATATGATAGTTTTCAAAAGTGGTCATCATATTAATGGAAAAAATTTAAAAAAATATACTATTAAATGATTACAAAACATGATAATCAGTTGATAAAAGATTATATTAAATATTAAATATCATAATCATCACAAAACATAACTCTAAAATCAGTATTTAGAAAGGAAAAAGGATTATACAAGAAATTTCTCTTTATTGGAACAAAAAAATCTTAATTGTTCTTATAAAATTAAGATTTTTTTATATTTGTAAATCACCTTACTAGGAAAACAACTATAGAAGCTATTGAACAAGTGAATATAGTTTCTTATGGTAATAATAAAATGATTCATGTGAGGATTAAAAGTAATTATAGGTAATATGTGAGAAGAAAATTTATTCTCCACTCATATAATATGATATCATCTTTGTGCGACTAATATTTTCTATATGGATTATTATGTTAAAGAAATTAATTCTGTTTTAATCATTGGAAATTTTTTAATACTGTAAATTAATTCAAGAAAATTTTTCTTGATTTTCCCAAATTTTTTATTAAAGATAAAATGGGCTTGTATTTTTCAATTTCTAGTGTTTTATTGTTAGTAAAAGTGGGTATAATTTTAAAATGAGGGAATAAAAGTTTGTTTTAATTCTAACAATGTTTCTCCAAATAGATAGCCAAGGTCATTGAAACTTATAGGTAGTATCAAAAAGGAAGTAAATTTTTACTATGTGATTGAATTATCTGATTTACTAGAAGGAGATTGGAAAACCTCCAATTTAAGTTTCTAGTGTTATATAAATGGATCTTAATAAAGGATGTATATAATTATATCATTTCTCTTCTATGATAAGAGAAGTTATTTATTAACATGGAGTTGTTATGTACAATATCAGATAATGGATTTAATACAAATGGGTTATGATTCATTATATTCTATAACATATTTTAATAAGAAGAATATGATAAATTTTTTATATCTAGGATAAAAGTGTTTATACAAATGTTTCTTAAATATGATGGATTTTATATCATCATAATTAGTTTAATATTTTAAATAATAAAGTGTTATTTTCCTAATTTTTATGTAATCTCATAGAATAACATATTTAATATGGAAATAATAGTTTTTTTGTTAAATAATACAACTAACTTAATAAGTTTCATTTTCTAAATCAGAAGGTGTTTATGTTTCCTTGTATGATATTATGAAGAGAATATAGTTTATGAGAATCTAGTTAGAGTATGTTTATACTTAAAAAAGTTCAAAGTTTATAAATAAAGAGTTATTCCAATAAAATTGAAAAGTGAATATCATTCTTAAGGAAAAAGTTTGATGAAATAATTTTCAAGGATGATGATTATGACGATGATAAACATAGAAAGAGTTCTAAGTAGATTACATAATTTATTATCATTGTAACATTTTATTTTTTGAATATCAATTCAAGGAGTTGAACATTGGAAATTTTATTTATATGTCTCACCATCATTCAAACTAGATTCCATAATATATGTTAATCACTAAAGATTTTTGTGGATGGGTTTGATTAGGTGGTCATAGAGTAATATAGCATGGATTATATAGATATGTAATGGGTTTAAAAAAATTCCTAAAATTTCATTAATCATATAGAATATTTAGCATTCTATAATATGTGATTTTTTATATATGATTGGATGTATGGTTTTATTAAGTATTCTTAAAGTATATGAAGGATAAAAAATGTATCATGTTATACAAAATGAAATATCTTCTTTATCATTCATTCAAATTGGATATATATATTTATATATCAAGAATTGAAATGAAAATTGACCTCTTAAAGAAAAACATTGAGTTATACCAAACTGTTGTTTAGCCTTTATTATTATTGTTTGTGATGAAATTTCAAGATTATCATGAGTAGGATTCTTGTATCGAGATATAAAATTTGCTCTTGAGGAATAGAATGGGGTTTGTGTGATAGATAAACCCTGCAATATAATACATAGACATTCATAAAATATGCCTTTGGTATACTAGGGGTGAATGGTTCAGATTTAAATTTCTTGAAACCCAAGGTTAATGAAGTACCTGGAATTTGAACCTTCATACTTTTATACTTTTCTTACATAATCCATGCGTCTTAGCTAATCAGGGCTGGTTGGGTATATTGATACTTATATCATTAGTTAGAGATTAACCAGGGTGATGTTTGTACTCATGTATAATAGATATGATATATGGTCCCTTGATTGAGATATGATGTGGAAGTGTGTATACACACATAGATAGTACAAGTGATGTGATTATCCATTGGGTTAATGGAATTTGATGTGCTCATCCATAAAGGTAAATGACATGTGATGTATTCATCGATCTGGAAAATCTATACAAATAGAATCAAGAATGAATGAGTAAATATATGTGATTAACATATTCCATTTTCCATGGTTACTCAATTTCTTAGACAATGGTATCATATGAAAATTCTTGTTTATATTTGATGAACCTTGTGGAATCATATACAGAGATATATGTGTTTGATGGAGATCTTGACAGGTCCCTTTATAGATTGAATAACATTGGTTCCTTCCTAGAGGATGATCATTCATTACATATATGAATTTGAAATTCATATTTATTGTAAACGGTATAATTTCATGTGGGTTAATATTTTTGATTGACTGAATAAAGAATGTATTACTTGGAAAACTACTTGAAAAAGTGTTTTAGAGTAAATCCAAAAAGGATTTTTGTATGGGATTTCAAAAGGTATTATATATTATATAATACAAGGTGATGCTGAGGATATCTTTCCAAAAAGTATTTTAGAAGATATATATAAAGAGTTTTGGGATTGGTTTCACAATTTTTGTTTTTGATAAAATATAAAGAGAAATGGAATGAAGTCTAAGAGTCTTTAGTTAAAGTGAATGATTTATGGAGATATTCCTTCAATCATTACATGTATTTGATACATTATTAGACTGTATCATAAGGTTTGATATTGGGGTGTTTTTTTGTTACAATATACAAATGAATATGCCATACCAGGGTATATCATTAATTTTGATATATAGATATCTTAGTTCAATACCTTGGAATATCATTGGATACTATATAATGATATATTATCCATTGCCATTGGTATGAGAATTAAATTTTTATAAACAAATATTATAATACCCTCCTTTCTAGAAATCATTTACAGAAATGTTTAATATGATAAAACATGTGGGAGGTTTGGTCCATTCATACGATGAAGTTATAAAAGGCTTAGGAATTAAATCATACTATATCAAATGTTCAAGTTATTTAATATAAAATCAGGTTGTATCCTAGTAGGCTATATAAGTATGTGATCATAATGTGATTGTGATTTTTTATCCATAAAGAATTGTTGTGATTCTCCCTAAATCTCTCTTCTTTTTCTTACCATAGTATCTATTAGATACTACCATATCTTGGTTTGGAGGAGGGTCCTAAAGCTCTCTTCTTTTTCTTCTCCGGCATGGTTGTTCAGTGTCATCGTCAGGCTGCGGCGATGGCTTGGATTCGGCTACAGGATCTTCCCCCTCATGATTTTGTGGTTTTTTGTGGTGATTTCTGTGTGTATTCATGTTTTATGGTGATATTCGGAGATTTGGGTGTTCATCGGGATCTTCTCTGGATGAGAATGACGGTATTTCGACGGCGTGTCCTGCAAACACGTAGGTAAATATGAAAGCTGGTTTGGTTGCTAGAAGGTGGATGTTCAATGTTGGGGTTTTTGTGGTGTTGAATGCTTCCTGTTGTGTTTGGAGACGTTGTCTGTGGAATCGATGTCTTGTTTCGATGTCTTCGGTGATGTTTCTATCCTTGGATAATGATGATCGGTGGAGGATAGTTGTCGCCGGCATTGTTTGATGCTGAGGCGATGAGGTTGCTCCGGTGACGACGATCTGATGGTATCACCGGTGACTTGGAATAATGGTGACACGTGATGATGGGCTCACGGCTTGAGGTGTGGCGCGTGGCATATGGTGGGTCGTGGTAGGATTTGAAATTTGAATTTTGAAATTTGGATGAATCATGTTTGAATTTTGGGTAATGGTCTGTATGGTTACTGGTAACCCTTAAACCATTTTGGGTACCGGGAACCCATAAACTGGCTTTTGAAAATGAAAAAAATGATTGACAACATATTTGGTATGGTTAGACAATTTTTTAGTGTATAAAATGAACTTTTCATAGGAAGGTGTTATAAAAGAAATCATATTGTACAATTCTCATAGAACATTATAATGAAGCATTGGTCATCAAACATTAAGAGTTAATATTTGGTTCTCTTCTATAATGGATATCATTAATAAATGTTTCATAATATGAAATGTATTATATAATCAATAATAAATTTTTATGAAAAATCCATGATTTCCTGAAGCATTTCTTGTATATTATGTAAAAAATTAATAAATTCTTAAGAAATCTCAAAAGTTTATTGAGGCCTATAAAAAGGAGTCCAATTCCATTAATATATTTTTTAAAGTTATTTTGGATCCTATTTCTATTCCCATTGAATATATCTCCCTTATCATTCCTTTGGTGTCATGAGATACTAGCATATCATGGTTGTAAGGAGGATCCCACCCATTAATTGGGTTATTCAATCGATCCATGAATAAATCATGGAGGGAATAGTCCAGTGGCTATTCTGTAGTGACAAAAACAATATTTCATGATTTAAGAATAGGAATGGTGACTATATTCAGTTTAAGGTACACATTATTTATTCACAATATACCTGTTTATGGTTTTGTATGGCGTAGAGATCTAGGTTTATGTTATATAATGCATTACATTACTCTGAGCAAGTGTTTCATGATCCTTTGAAATGTAATTATGGTATTAGAGCCTTACCAAACTTGTGGATTCTTAAAATCATTTTTTTAAAATGAAGAAAATAGTTATCATTTTTCATATCATATTGTATATCATAAAAAATTATATATTGTTTATTTTTTGGATGGTTACAAAAAATTAGATATCATAATATGAGATTGAACTATATCAAATGATATGTGATATCATAATGTGGGATTAAATGCCATTCTTCAATATTCAACATTTTGTAGAGTATGATATGGGTTATTTTATCATACAAATGTGTGTATCTCCACATTTCTGAAACTGTAAAATAGTGCCACAAATCATTGAATTAATATTGGGTATATGATAAAATAATATACCTAGGCACTAAAAGATGATTTTTTATGTCGTGGTTATTTATCATATAATATGATTGATAGTATTATTTTTCGAAATTTTATGTCATAGATCCCAGTCATAAGAATCAATGAAATATTGGGAATTAAAATATGAATATATCATAGATCTTTATTTTTCAAAATTTTCAATTATGAATTGATTATATAATTTATAAATTCTTTATAAATTATAGAAAAATATATATTGGGATATTAATTTAATATTTAATATGTTTATAAATTTATTAATTATAAAATGCTTATAACTAATTATTAAATGTTTTTGAAATAATTATTAAATAAATATCCATAATATTAAATGTTAATATTAAAGATCATTTTCATTTATATGGAATGTCTTATAATTTTAATATAAATGGTTTATATAGAAATTATAAATATAATTTACCAAGAGTTTATTAATTAAAAAATATGGAAAAATATAAAAAGATTTTATATTAAACATTATAAATTTTCATATTAATTAATTTTAAAGGTTTAAATTAAAAATTATTCTTCAATAAATTATTTAAACAATGAAAATATGATTATTAAAAATTAATATGATGAAGGTTGAAATAATTTTAAATAATTGACATTATCAATGTTTACATAATATATTAATAGTCTATATATATAATGTTTATATTTTAAACACCATAAGTTTAGGGTAAATTCCATATAAAGGGTTAATGTGAAGGAGTTTATATTCAGAATAAGTAAAATGTTCTTATATTTAGTATTGTTAAGGAATGTCCATAATGCATGGCATAATTATAAAGTATTTATAATTTCATGATTTTCAAATTGTTCAAAAGTTGTTTATCACTAGTTTAAATTTATGAATAGTTCATTTATTTAGTTTACTTCATGATTTATTCCAAAATATAATTTTTATATAACGAATTAATATATTATTTAGTTAAAAATGGTAAACACCTTCTATATATTTTCAAACGTGCATATAAGGATTATTAGGGTAGTTATGATTAGTGATTTATTTTTCTTCAACATTGAATTTAGCTAGTATTTGGTTATGAGATTAAATATAAAGTTTGATTAGATTTATACATATTAGATGTTATAATTATGATGTAATGGAGGTTTCTATTCAGTGAAGTAACCATAGGTAGACAGACTTTGGTTTAGTCTTCTCACTGTATCAGAGGATTATTCCTTATCTAGAAAAGTGTGGGTTTCTTATTTGTTGCACCAAGCATACTCCTGTGGGGATTTTTGATTTCATATGATTATAATAATTTATATTAAATATTTTTATATATGTTACTAATAAAAGTAATTTGATATTTATAAATATATATGGTTTTTAATGTGGGTTAGAAACAGAAGCTATGAATTGTATATAGAGTTACATATCAATACGGTTTAAATATATTGATTTGGTAGAAATAATAATATTCCAAAACTATATCATTAAAAGTATTAATACATGAAATTTGATTACATGAGATAAGATGGGGAGATTAAATTATCTTTAAAACACTAAGTGCCATATTTCTTTGAAAGAAAACTCTTGTTAAGACCTCGATCATCCTATTAGGTAGATTATTCCAAAGAATGATGACCTTGGATTATCTTGTGTAAGAAAAACAAGAAATGTGGTGACCTTAAGAGTCAGGCTCCTTGTTTTTGGAATTTTCATTTAGTTACACTTAGTTTTGAAATCCTTAAGAAGGATAATGGGGAAATAGTGATGAGTTTATCTATATGACAGAATAAGAAAAGGGTTATCCACTCAACCATCTAAGAGTCATATATAATATGGTTGGCATGATGGCTTACCTAAATAGCTAAATAGTAAGAGTAAACTCAAATAAGGCTCATTACTTAGTGAAATATAGATCTTAGACCAACAATTGATATGATGTATTTTAAAAGGGACATCATTTTATTGGAAGAATATTGTTAAAATTACTTATTAAGTTAATTTAATATGTGATACTCATCTAATTAAGCATTCTATAGTAGATTAATGACATAATATTCATTGAACTTGAATTTGAGTAAAATCCTTGGAAAGTATATGATTAATGCCAGAAACTACTTTGACTGGTATAGAAACATAAGAATAGTTCATAAACAAGGGAAAAAATTCTACATGTTAGGGTTACCCCTTATGGTGTAACTAAATATTAAATTTGTTTGAAAGGTGAATATGGATACTTATGAGAAGAATAAATAAATTCAATTAGGGTTGTGAAGGCATTATATACAAGATGAAAAAAGTAACTCTAGTCACCAGTCATGTAATACCCCAAGTTTTAGGTTATTTCTTGGTTATCTTAAGGTTTGTAAGCCTTCTAATGGTTTTATTTGGTTTTTTTAATTATTGGTAGTTTTATCTAAGAGTGGGTCAATGTTTGGGTGTGTTTAAATACAACATAGGTAGAAACATACTATGGTGGAGGGTGTGTTTCACATGGAGTGAACCTATGTAACATTGGCATATCAAAAAGCCCTTGGGAGGCCACATTCACCAAATGTATTTGGTTGTGGTTCACTAGGGGGGTTCATGTCATGGTTAATGGGATGTATAACCTAACCACTCCATTGTACAAGGCATGTTGAGGCCAAAATGATTAATGTTTTTCCCATTTGCTATATAGTCTCACTATGTTGAGACTTATGATCCATGGTTCAACCAAATGCATGATGATCGTGGTGGGTGAAAGACACAGTGGTGCTGGTTATTCCAAAATTTGAACCACCTGATTTGCGGGACAAGTCATGCAGAGGATTTATGGATTTAAATGCTGATTCACATGATCTTATGGGGAGGGAATTTAATGTAATATTTTGACCAAAAATCACCTCTTACATTCTATTCATCCTCTCATCCTTAGTGATTTCTATTTAGGTGATTTTGAGATGATTCTAGTGGCTAATTGGATGATTCCCAAATTGGGTTATTGTTGGATAAATGTAAGAGGTATTTGGATTTTCCATCATTCCACTAAAACTAAAATATGAAGGAACCATAGTTTTAATTATACTCCTTCATCATTTAAATGTAAATATCACACTGAAACTCTTATAAATTTTCTATTACATATTGATTTCTAAAAAATGGATTTTGGATGACACCCACAAGTATAATGATCATTAGATGAAATTCATTAGTTCATGTGTGTGATAATTTGGTATGGGTATTCTAAGTAGAATTAACTTTTTTTAATTGGTTATTAATAGTGAAACTATTTTACAGTACTTTTTATATTATATTCTTATATTTTATATACAAATATGGTTTTTGGGATAACCAATTATTGTTTTAGTGGAATCTGGGAAAAGTATCCGAGGTTTTTCTTATATGGTTGTTATACTCACCCCCTACATATTCAACTAGGTTCTTATGGTGATGTTTTTTCCCTAACACATAAAAGGTTAAGATTACATATTTCAACAACAGTGCTTCATGATGTATCTTTCAAGGATTTTGGAGATAGATATTGGGAGTTGGTCATGTTAAGGGAGCCTAGAGTGGTGCCAATTTGATGCATGTGTCTTAATTTATTTTGGATTTTTAGATGTTCTTTTTTTTTGTTTCCACTGATACTCTGATTAATCATAATTTTATACTTTCAATTTTTTATTTTATTCATGCCTCATTATATATTTATCTTATGTTTTTTTATTTTATGTCCATATGTATTGGTTTGAATGTGAATGAAAAGGTTTAAACATTCCCTTTATTCCTTTTAAAATACTTGGAATTTATTTCCAACCTTTGGTGTCAGAGGAATTTCACTTATGGTCAGTGTCACCTCAACAATTTCCAAGCTAATGGTTAGGTCTAGGTTTTTATAAGTGGAATCAGTTTAGTTGGTTTGTTAGTTGGGATGGTAGAATGGAGATAGGATGTATTATGACATGAAATATATAGCATAAATATATATATATGACCTCTTTATTCTGATCTTAAGTTATTAGGGTTTTCAATATACAAGATTTTTTATAACATAATTCTTGGCATGTATTTGTCCGATCTTCATGGGTTTAGCCAATGTGCATTTAGTATGATGAATTTTTATAGAGACTCCCCATTAGGAACACATTCTCACATGATTATTTGATTTTTTGATATTATTCGATTTTTTTTATTTGTTTGATAAGATATATGATATAACCCCAAACAATAAAGTAGTAAAATAATTAATTTGAAATCATTGATATGGTTATAGGATACAATTTACACCATTGAGAAGAATGAGATATTAATAAGATAATTCTATAGGGAATATGGTTCCACCTAAACCACAAGTGAGATAGAAGCTAGTACAAAGTATAATATATTAATTACAACATATTAATAAGTTCCCTTAGGCCGATGAAACATTTTACGTGAATCACTCACCATAATTCTAGAAGAAGAATTAATAGAAAATTCTAGCTGATCTAGGACACAAACAAGTAAAAGTTTGGCTGAATAAGATGAACATAATATTATACTTTGTTGAAAATATATCTAAGATAACAATCAATCTAGAGACATACATTCTTGAATACAAGGAACAATAGTGGAGTGACTTAGTTATTCAATCTAATATAGAGAAAGGTCTCACATGGGAGGTTTTTAAGGAGTTGTTCAGTATAAATTTTTATCCACACTCTTCTAGATAGTGAAAAAGAAATTATTTTTCTTGTTGAAACAAGTAAGTATGTTAGTGATATAATATTATACTCGATTTTCACACTTGGTTCACTTTGCATAGGTGGTGGATACTAGAAAAAGGTTGAAGTGCCATATATTTGTGGTAGGCTTATGGAATGATATTCACTCTAAAGTGGTTCTATTATTTATTTGTTTTTATATAAAATT
Organism: Viscum album; assembly: GCA_963277665.1. Classification (NCBI taxonomy): domain Eukaryota; kingdom Viridiplantae; phylum Streptophyta; class Magnoliopsida; order Santalales; family Viscaceae; genus Viscum; species Viscum album. The sequence continues at coordinate 1,124,824,128 of OY728120.1, forward strand.
GGTGAATAAGGTGTTGGTGGGAGAGAGATACATTTATAGGAAGACTATTGAATGGAACACCCATGAGAACCCATGTGAAAGTGGGAAGCACTGTGTAGGAAATAAGAATAAAAGGGATAGATACTTCTAAAAGAGTAGGGAACCAAAGAACCAGTATACCAGGTCAGTATATTTTCCCCCACACCGCTTTAGAAAAACATGATACATTCACTGTGGCTTGTTGGTACACAAGAATATGGATTATAAAACACTACTATGAGACTACCACAAATATAAAAAAATAGGTCTCATTAGTTATATTTTACAAGACACCAGAAGTCAACGAGAGGAACTGGATTGAACTGGTCACATGTTTCTTATGGGAAGTTGGAATGATTTCAAAAGAATAGTTCCCATCACCTAAATTGGGTGAAATATAATTACTCTAGGATCCCCTCAATTTTCCACTGGAAACCTCATCTAATGGGGAACGTATTATTCTATGGGAGCTAACTGACATTTATATTGAGTTGAGTAGGCTATCCCGACTGAGCGACTAGGTCCTTCAATGGTGTGAGGTAAAACTCTTCATAACTCAAGACTTATTAATGTATTTTTAATAATAGTGCATCACATTATTTTATTATATATCATGCTTTCAAATAATTAGGATTTCAGTTTTAAATAATTCCTTATTTCATGAGAATCAATACACCACTCGGGCAGTGGGAATGTATAGGATTTATGTTCCCAGGTTGTTCCATTACCACTAATACAATGAAAGGTCTATGGGAGTTATTATATTTTAAATATTTGTAATTAATTTATTATTTGTAATGGATTGGTTATTATATTCCAAAGACTATGTTGATTACTATGCTAAAAAAGTTTCCTTTACATCCCTTTATGGTTTTGTTCATGAATTCAAAGGCGAATGGGATATGAATGCTACTAGAGTTTGACCTTTAGTGGGAGTGTATAGAATTACCTCTAGTCATCTAGTAGTAATGAAACTAGGTGAAATTAATGAATTTGAAAATAAGATTCTTCCTATCATATTATATTGATACCCATATGTATTTTCAAATTAATTCCTTAGGTTACCACCTAAGAGGGAAATTGAATATTCCATCATTATACTTTCAGGAAAAAGTCATATTTCACTTATATCATATAGAATGTCTTCATAAAAGTTTCATGGATTAATCTAAAATCTAGAAAAATTGGGTGGAATGGGATTCAATTGACCAAGTATATCACCTTGGGCTACTCCGGTTCTATTCAAAAAGAAGTAAAGCATTTGGCTTTGATTTTGTGTCCCCTATTGTAAAATGAATCAATTTATGATCAATAATCAATATCATCTTCCTAAGATAAATATTTTTTTGATCAATTTAATGGAGACAAGTGGTTCTCTAATTTTTATCTATGATTTGGATATCATCAACTTAGAGTTAATAAGGATTATATTCTAAAGACAACATTTTGGAGTTTATAAGATCATTTTGAATATATTTTAATTGAATTTGGTTTAATGAATTCACCTGTAGTTTTTATGGACCTGACGAACCATATAATTCATAGGAATATTGATTCTTTTTTTTGGGTATTTTTTTATGATCATTTGGTTTAACCTAGAAGAAGGAATCACCATAAGGAGCACATAAAGATTATTTTCTGCCAATTTATTTATCAATTAATTTATGCTAAATTTTATAAGTAATAATTCTAGATATAAGAAGTATATTTCCTTGGAAATGTAATTTCTAAGGACGTTATATCAGTTGACCATGGGAAGAATGATGTATACATTTTTTGGTAGGTACCCAAGAATGAATTTAATATATTTTGTTTTCTTGGATTAATTAGATATTATCATCTATTTGATTTATATTTAACTAGTCTAGATTCTTGTGAAATCCTACACTCAGTTTAATAATATGTAACCAATCCCAGTAGGCCACCTAACCTCAAGAACACCTCCTCATTTGCCAAAGGCTATTGACTAGCAGTGTAAGCCTAGGGTGTGTCCAATGGGAGACTATTCCCTTTGGTTAGAGCATAGAATAGTGGAATAATAAATGAATAAAAATGGAAATAGATAAAAATGATTAGCTATTATATCAAAATAGATAAACATACAGATAATATAAATAAATTGTATAATAATAATCATCAATGTATAAAAAATGATTTCATTATCATTATACTCTACAAAAACTTGAAGTATGCAAACATCTGTATATACTACAAAAATATACATGCGAATACCAAAAAGATAAAGTCCTAAAATGATCCCAAACCTACAGTCGGTACTCTTCTCCAATACTAAAACCTATCACACGAATCAAACATCCAAATCCGGAACCTTTCTCTTATATTGAAATGTAAACATGAAGTCTATCTTGGTACCAATTGGTATCCTGAATAGGGTGTGAGTAAAACTCAGGAGGACACCACCAATGGTGTATACAGAAAATATAGTATGGTATAATAAATATATCACTATATTTGTAAAATGATATCCAATAGAATTAGAAACTAACATAATAACCATGTGAGGCTCAAGTTCCTCATGGGAATCCCAACCAACCATACCTACTTAGCTCTAAGATGGATGTCTCAAAATAGGTTTCCTATCAAAAGTAAGGGCCCATAAATATGAAAAGAATAACTATGTAATAGTAAAAATGATGGAGGATCCAAGGTGAAACCGAGGTATCCATAACCTTAAAGGGTAGTACCAGCTCACAGTAAATAACCATGAATCTTAGCCAATGGTATAAGTATAATCCTCAAGGTAAACACTTGGAATTCCACTAGTATAAAATCTTTAACTGATTACTTCGATCATTTCCAATATAAATATTAGGATAAGAATGATTAGAGCCCAAATTAATGATTTTTGGAATCACATGTTCGAAGACATACAGGTAAATTCACATCCATGGATTTATATTTTTGGTTATAAATCAAATTAATTATTGGTACTACATTGATACATTCTTATACTAATAATAAAAATAACAAATTCTAAGGTGGTAATCTCCCTTAGAAACAATCTCATTGAATTAGGGTTGCATCCTCTGAGTGCTCAAGGAATTCCCTAAGGAATCTTAGGATAGATCAAGTATAACCCTTCCATTATAAGGATAAAGTTCCATAATCAACTGGGACCATTTATAAATAATCAAAGGACATGTGTTAATCCATGTATCTACACCCTTCTATTTAATTTATTACATTAACTTTTTGTTTATAAATTAAAAAGGTTGAAAATGGTGTTCTTAAATTTTAATCATGGTGTACATAATAATAAAGGGAAAAATAAATGGTTAATTCCATAATATATGAAAAATGTTAATTTATTATAACATAACAAAATTCCATTTTAAAAGTTAATCCAACATGTAACATGGGTTTCAAAGGCTCATTTATATTAGGAAACTCTAAAAGGGGTGATGCACTATGAGGTTACAACCTCTCACAAGGTCAACGAGTGTCCTAAGAGTGTCTAGGTCATACTTTCCATAATTAAATTAACATATATGAAAATTACTCATCAAAAAATTATTATTATGGGATATATAACATTGGTGAAATTTATAAATGGGAGATACATTGAGGGAAACAATATAGACCACCTAACTTATGGTGGTAGAGGAACACTCATCGAGTATTAGCTTCTAATTGGTCCAGGATTAAAGGAAAAAAGATAAATAGATGAATGCCCTAAAAATTGGTAATATTATCTCATATAGTAATAATTATGAAGATGGATAGATAAACTGAGAAAGGAATTTAATAGATCAAATCAATCACTAGTGGACAACCAATGTGATAGATAGCAGTTTGATGAGAGTCCATTTGTGGGAGATGTATCAAAGCCTAGTTGATGGTGGATGGAAGGAGATCTCAATGCAAAGAGGATATTTTGTGTATCGGGAAGAAGTAAAAATAGTGGAGAAGTTATAAGGAATTATGTTAAAAGGGAAATTTCACCCTTATTTGATGGGTCATACGGTTTGGCAGTGAAATTTAGCTAAACAGTGCAAGAACCTTGGGCCATCACTGTCAAAGGGAATATCCCATCACAAAGTTAAGAACATGGTTTTAAAAAATGTGCATAACCATGAATTTAATCATTGTAACAATTCTACATTTTCTCACACAATAATTCACCCCCTTCTGTTGGGTTCAACTGAATGTTCCTATCCTTTTACTAGGTTACATAGTTGCACTACATGGTTACCCTAATCATGAACCAATCATGCACCTTAGTACATTTCTCAAAAAATCATAGACCTAGGATATGAATAATACACAAACACTCCCAAACCCTTCCATAAATATTTAATAAAAAGTATAGTGTTAAAAGGTAATATTAAAACTAAAATTTAAATTTTTTTTACCTCATAAAGAAGCTATGTCATCACAACCTCCCCTCTTTATGACAACTTTACCCTGAGTTTCCTTGTGGGTGGTTGATCAACATCTGTGAGAATTTCAATCCACTGATCTTGTATGTTGGCCTCTCTCTCCCAAGTCTTGTGTTATATACTACCCACTACCATAACACCTAGGCTATAAGAACAGATCTTCCTTAGATAGACCTCATGTTTTGATCAATAATACAAATTGAATACTCATTAAAATAACTATTGTCCTCTAAATATATATCTTGTGGATCAAAGTTATATGATTGGTCAAAATGATGATCGAAAAGATTAGATATGTAGAAGTAATGATGCATGGATTGGTATTATTGAGGTAACTAATACCGATAAGATATTAGCCCAACTCTCAACAAAATAACAAAGTTCCCCACATAATGAGGGGATAACATCCCTTGTTTCAGAATCAGTCTATGACCCAGCCAAGGTGAAACTCATAGGAATACCCAATATGTAAACTCAAACACAAGAGGTTTTCGAGGGTGGTCGTCATATGACAACCACCTAAACTGATATGTATCCATTTTATTTATGAGAATCTATATCTACCTCAAAGTCTCCTTAACGATACAAGGTCCTAGTATCACTACCTATCCTGCCTCTAACTAGTATGGATGTGATCTTCATGACCTACTCTATAGGGACTCATAAGGGTCTATATGTATAGTTCCCTGGAAACTATTATTATATGAGAACTCTAATAGATGGAGGTGTTTCTCCCAAGAACCTCTAAATTTGAGTACACATTCCAAAATATTTTACTCTAAGACCTATATCATATTCTCAAATGCCCGTCGATATGTGGGTGATACACTATACTCAAAATTACTTGTGAAACCAGATCCTTCATTAACCGTTACTAGAACTACAATGTGAACAAATAATATATATCTGATATGATAGTATGATGGGTATAGTGAAGTCTAATAATCCAATAGATTTAATATCTAACCATTTTTCCACTCACAAGGTCTCCCAGATAAATATAAAGTGTGCAGCCTTCATGAGTTTATCGATGATCACCCATACTGCATCACATACTTGAATGGATATTGGTAAGAGAATCAAAAAATAAACAGAGACATAATCCCATTTCCATTATCGAATGGGAAATTTTTTTAAAATATTTTTTGTTCATTGGAATTCCACATTTAACTACTGATAGGTGGAACACAGAGTAGCCAAGACAACTACCTATCTTTTCATCTCTAACCACCAATATTGGCGGCATAATTCATGGTACATCATTGTAAGCATGGAGTGTACCACCCAAATAGATGCATGATATTATCACATCAATCCCTCTCAAACATATTTAGAAATCCATATGCATCCATGAATGTACATGAAATCATCCTAATCAACAATCTGGCCTAACAGTGAGTCCTCATTTGAAACACTCACTCGTAGGACCAAGCCCCCACTATCTAAAGGTTACCTCAACCTCACTCTCTCTAGAAGTCACGAGGTTAATGATAAAGCTATAATGATAGTATATTAATGATCCTCCTAGAACACTAAGTGCATCTTAGAAATTAGGGTCATTAACTACCACTCACTACTGGCCTCCTAAACTAATTTTATACGAGTTATCCATCTTAGAGAATTATTCATAGCAGTTTTTTTCTCAGGCATATAGGAAAGCTCAGAATTGAATGAATATAGGTGTTCCACCCACCTCCACTACCTGGGATTCAAGTCACACAATGTGAGTATGTATTTGAGTATTTTTTGGTCTGTATATACCCAAAACAATTCTCTAATAAAATAATGCCACCAACAATGAAAGGCATGAACTACAACTACTAACTCGAGATCATGCATTTGTTAATTCCTATAATGTGTCCTCAACCGATGAGACGTATATGAAAAAAATAAATAATACTTCCTCAGGACTACTCCTAGTCCAATACCTAACAAATCACAATAAACTGTATATATTATTTAAATATCTCATAGAATCAGTATCAGTGATGATGTTAATATTCTTTTCAGCTTATGATATGCCCTATCTCATGATTTAAACCATAAAAAGTTTTTTCCCCTTTTTCAAACCTATAATCAGTGCTTCCAGGCTTGAAAAATCCTAAATGAAGCCCCAAAAATTTCTAGGTATCCCCAAGAAACTATTTATGTCAAACATTTTCTTTGGATGCCCCTAGGACACTACAGATCTCACATTATCTAGATCAACTAACACTCCTACCTCTAAGATGATGTGACTCACGAAGTGAACCTTCCCAATCCAAAAGTGACATTTGGTGAGCTTAACATATAGTTGTTACTCTGTCAGTGTACTCAAAATGATATCAATATATTGGGAATGTTCATGTTTAGTATGTGAGTATACCATGATGTCATCCATGAATACTTTAATAATTGGTTTAAAAAATTATTAGAAAACCATATTCATTAAATCCAGAAAAATGGAGCATTCATTTGTCCAATAAAAAAACATAACCAGATAAACATAAAGGCCATATGTTCTATAAAACATCACATGGGGTACGTATGAAGGACAAAATTATACCTAATGGTATCCTAAACTCAAATCTATCTTAGAGAAAACCCTCCCTCTTCATAGTTGGTCAAAGAAGAAGTCTATAAATGATATTGGATACAGCTTCTTAACCAAAAGCTGGTTAAACTAATGGTAATACACATAAATCCTAATGGAACCATCTTATTTCACGGAAAAAATAATAGATAAACCCCATCTAGAAGTACTCAGTCTTATAAAACCAATAGTTTCCAAATCCTATTGCGGTCTCTTGAGATCTTGCAACTCAGTAGTATCCATCCAACAAGGAAGAATGGATATCGATGATGCTCCGAGCCGTAGATCAATATTAAAATATACCTTTATTTTAGGATGTATTTCCAAAAAGTTTTCAGGGAAGACATACTTGAAATGATCAACTACATGAGGTAAATCAACATGACATGTTCCTTAATCGTCTATAAAAAGGATATAAATATGGTCTATCACTTCTCCTATCCCAAGATGCTTAGTTCTAACTTGACTCACCAGAACATACCATTCACCCTTGTGAATATATGTTTCACCCTCATGTTATTTGAACGACACCCTTTGGTGATAAAAACAAAGAAATTTATGATAGATAACCAATGACTCTATCCTAATAATGACATTGACGCCCTTCATATCGAATATAAATATATACCATGAGAAACAACAACCGCCAAACTCAATGGAGCACTATATATGTTGTGATAATTTTTTTAGCCATATTCCCTATAGATTATCCAAAGTCATCACTCTATGGAAATACTAAATCTAAATATCCAGACCTTCCCTGATTGATAAATAAATAAATTAATGTGATGCTCTTATGCCAAAAAGGTAAGGTACTAAAGTAGAGGCTACTAAGTCCATACCTCATATTGTAGATGAACTGACACCCAATTCCTTAGGCATTAGATGTACTGAATATATATAGCCAGGTCGATGGCCCTAACATAGAACCTAACTACCCTAATCAGTTTTAATCATTTGGTTATACATATCTTGAGTTTAGCCTCCTTAACCATGTTCACATCCTCGGCTTGTACGACCATTGGTTATCCAACTTCTAGCCTGGTGTGGAGCTACTGATCATGATCTAGAAAGAAAATCTAGTGAAGATCCTTTTTTATAAAGAGTATATGGAAAGGTTCAAACAAACCACAATAATGGACCATTTACATAGGATCATAACTCAACTAGGTATTGGTCTCACTAATGCTTAACATGATCTTGTCACCCCTACTGATGGTATATAATAGAATTACCCGTATGAATACTCTAGTTTCCAAAGATATATTGAGAACCCTCCAGATGAAAGTACCTACTACTGGATAAACTACCCTTCCTTGTTATTGATCCACCCCTCCCTTTACTATCAAATTTCCAAAATTTACACTCGTTAATAAGGCCCTACTTCTCTATCTATAAAATGGTAGTTATTTGAAATATTTTTAGTTGATATCAGAGGGAATACTTGTTCCCAACCTCAAAATGTATTGATTTGGACAATTCATCACTCTAAAAAGTTGGAAAAATCTTCCAAGCTCTATGAAATGATTATAATATTCTATAATAAACATAATTACCTTCTCTAGGTGTATGAAAACTCTCGCCTAGCCGAATATCATCATATTAGGAAATAATTAGTCAAAGTTGTTTGATTGGAAATCTCCCCAAACGACACCCCAATACTTATATGGCTAATTCATAAAATATCACCAGTTCTTAGAATATCCCTTATATATATAAGAATAGAGATCGAACCTCCTTTTTAGAGATGTCTCCAAATGTTCAAGAATATATAATATGACCTCTGTCTAAGATTTAATTGCGAGGGGGACAAACTCCCTAGAGAATGTTGGTGGATGCTATTACAAGAATTCCCACATCAACTTCAAAATAGTCTATGTAGGTCTTGGATCTCTCTCTATAGAATACACTAAGTATAAAAAAAATTCATGAAACTGAGCGTCATTCCAAAATTGGGTATAACTAGAGGTACAACTGGATGTGCATATTTTGGAATTACTGGAAGGTTTGGTCCCACCACCTTAGGATCATTGTTGTGTCCACCTTCCTAGTGTTCCACCTGAGGCCTTCATGTAGGTATGCATCTACAATTTAAAAAAAAAGGACACCTTAGAACATTATAGGAAGAGTAATTAATATCTAACTAAAAAAGTGAGGCACAAGGTTTCACCACCCATAACAAACTAACCCAACTACCCAAGATCTAAGGTCAGGGTATTAGTCATATTCCATGTTTTAATTATAGGGTTTCGAATATATGAGGTGTCAATTATTAATTATAGAGGAAAACACTATTTATGTTGTAATTATAATCCCCATTTAATTATAACCAATTATTTTTAAATTTATAACCCAACAGTTCATGAGTTAATCAAGTGTATCTATATATATAAATTTATCATGGTTCTGTTAGATGCGTATTCCATTCTCAAGTTATAAATTCCTATATTTATTAAATGGAAAATGTTACTACATGTTAATGAAAACATTATTTTATGATGATTCAATTAGATGGACCACCCTTCAGAATTTATAGAGGTACACACACTATTTAAATTAAAATTGGAATCCAAGTAATTATAACAAACAAACATTTCAGTTCCTGAGACCAATGTTACACAACTCGAATATACTATATTATTTTTAATTAAGGTTCCACCATCAGAATTTTTGGGAAAACACTATATATGTTGATTCTTATAATTTAACTAATCCAGTTATTTTATCCCTTAAAGAAATGTTAGAAAAATATTAGATATAACTTTCAAGTCACTAAGGATATATAGTAGACAATGCACATAGTAAGTAAAAATTTCATGGAATAATTCTTGGAATATAAATCCTCATATATCTATAAGTATGCATGAGACACTCATCCTTTCCATACTATACCAAGGTTAAAGATAAAATCTATATTAGTTTTAAATTTCAAAAAATAATGTGAGTCACGAAATGTTGAAATTAGTATAATTGTAATAGGAATAATCCAGAACATAAAATAATTTTCTGAAAAATTTGGATTTTCCCTGTACGTGGGTTACATACCCCTAGGAATAGGGTAATTACCAAATTCCAACATGTACTAATTTCATGTCAAACCATTCCCAAATTGTAAGACAAAAATAAAATATCTAATAGCACTTTGTGACATCCCAAACATGGTTCAATCATAAGTAATCAAAACCAGTAATCCACATGGCATAAAGTATACCTCTCCACATGCCAAAGTCTTCTGACTAGCAGTGGGGGCCTGAGGTGTGCCAGTGGGGAGACTATGTCCTTTGGTTATAATTTATCACATCAGAATAATAATAGAATAAACTTTTGAAATATATAATAATGATCAACTATAAAAATAGAAGAGATAAAAATATATATAAGATAAATAATATGAACAATAATAACCAGAACTATATAAAAAATGATGTCAATGTCTGGATACTCTAAAAAACTAGAAGAAGGAAAATAACAACACATGATATAAAAAATACACAAGAATACCATTATGATATAACTCCCAAAAGCATAACAATCCTATTATTAGTCCTCTACTCACATACCTCATCTCATCACATGATTAAAACATCTAAACATGGGCCCTTATCCTTTTCTTGAATGACAACCATAAAGTCTTTCCAAGTACTAGTCGATGAACCAAACAATGTTTGTGTAATACTCAGTTGGTCCCCAACAACAATGTCACTAAAAAATAAAGTCAATTAAAATAAATATATCTATATCCAGATAAAATGATAAATAGTTTATGAGAAGTATTTTTAGTGGATCACTATTCAATTAAATTCTTTTTATTTTAAGAGTGTACCCAAGTGGCACACCCTAGGGTCAATCTCATGGGGTTCACATACATGCACTAAATTTCTATTGTCACTTTTTAAAATCTAACTAATATTAAAAAACTAATATAAATGTGGGGGTTTAGAAATAAAGGAAACATAGTATAAATATTAGATATATAAATATGAAAGTACAAAACATAAAGAAAATAAAGAAGACACTAAGAAGTCTGCAGAGGAAAACCATTGCTCTCGGAGTCATAGTGGTATTATCATGTTTATTCAAAATATATTCCTTAATATTCTATTCATTGTAGAAATACAGACCTTTTATTATACATACTTCCATTAGAATGGTATTAACATACATCGAGACCTCTGTATATAGGAGTAATCTCTTCTACATCAATACCGAAGCCAAACTCCACCGTTTGAATGACTTAGATATCAACGAGAAGGAAAATGTGTGAATGATGAGAAGGAAAACAGTAATAGGGAAAGTTGAGAGACCTCTAAAAACAAACATTTTAACCATTAATTAATCCTTATAATAAAACATGATAAATAAATAAATCAAAATAAATTCAAATACCACCACTTCTCCCCTCAAAAAATAGTGATGGTTAGATATCCATATGCATAGAGTTAGAAAGATGCAAGGTGGGAGAAACACATAAAATAAAAGAGATTGAAGAAAATTAAAAAAGAAAAGAAGAATAATAATGCTAAACTAATATATATTAGAAATATAAATATTAATTATAGAAAAAAAACTCCTCCTTTCCCCTTGAAAATGTCTATTCTTGTAATAGGGAGAAAAGACAGATATTTATAGGGAAAATGGGTGATGAAATATCGATCAAAATTTGAGATCAAAATTTATTCACGTTTATGGACCATTAAATGGAAAAATCTTGTAATGTGTCATTGAACTTTGTTTAATTATATCAACCTAATTCCTCAACAGAATTTAATCTTGATTGGTCCAAGAATAGATTAGTTATGGCTAATTTACTTGGATACATTGATTTTGTCCAGGTGACTCTTCGTATTCCAATACTTCAAATTCCCATGCCATAATGACCTTGAAAAATCCATATTAGTGCATGGGATTACTGATTAAAGAAGTTATTTAATTAATTATCAATATCCATGTCAAATTTTAGTTCCATTGGGTCAGTCCACTTCAAGATATAAGCTCAATTTTAAAACATTCTAGATCTATGCACAGTTTATAAGGATCAGAATGTGATATAATTTTGGACCCCAAATGATTTATTAAGCTGTGGATCCATAAGTATTAAATGAATTTAAATATTTAATTAATCCTGTAAAAAAGTAATTTAACAATTTGGTTCAGTTTAGAATATGTTAGGACTGAAATATTTACAAAAATAAAACAATTAAATCAAAAAATTAAGCCATTTTTTAATTTGAGCTGAAAATACCACTAAAACCTAGAAATGTGAAAATTTTCCATAAAATAAGACTATGTAGGGATTTAGAACATCTAAATAAAATATAAAATCTGTGAAAATTTGTGCTTCATCAATATTATAATAAGAAATTCACATAATAACCATGTTAGGCCTGAGTTCCTTGTAGGAATTGCAACCAACCATACCTACTTAATCCCAAGATCAATAAAACTTAATAGTTAACCTATAAAAATTTGGGGCCTAATAATATGATAAGAGTAACTATGTAATAGTAATAATAATGGAGGTACTAAGGTGAAATTGAGGTATCCTTGACCTTAGAGGGTCGGACTAACTCACAATAAATAACCATGGAGCCTAGAAAAAGGGTGTAAGTGTAATATGAGGGGTGAACCCTTGGATTTACATTAGAAAAAAATATATAACTGAGTCATTGGATTATTTTCAAAGTAAATCCTAGGATAATCATGACTGAAGCCTATGGAGATGATCCAAGGCATCAGGTGTCCAATGAAATCAAGTTGTATCCAAGGAGATAATCCAAATAATTCTAATTTAAGGATATAAATCAAATTAATCATCCAAAATACACAAAGAATTCATTTACTAATAATAAAAAGACCAAATTTACTGGTGGGTACCTCCCTTGGCAATTATCTCAATGAATTGCGGTGGTGACCTCTATAGGATCAAGGCATTATCAATGAAATCCAAGGATATACCAAGTATAAAAACGACTTTTATTGGAAAAATGGACAACAATAAATTGGTACCAATTGTAAATAATCACATTCCATGTTTTTATCCATGTATCTAGACCATTAAAATAAACTAATTACATTATCATTTAATTTAAATATTAAAAAGGTTGAAAATGAAATTATTAAATTTTATTGATGCAATACATAATAAAAAGTAGCCAAGTAAAAGGTTCCATACATACTCTAGCAAAAATATTCATTTATTTTAACTTAATTAAATTCCATTTTAAATTTCAAGCCAACATGAAAAATCGGTTTCAAATGCTCATGTATATAAGGAATCACATAAAGGTGTAATTCTTTGCGTGGTTCCAACGTCTCAGAAGGCCAACATGTGTTACAAGAGGGTCCATGTCATAGTTCCCACATTTAAATTAACAAATTTCATAATTACTAGGAAACACATGAATATTCCAACATGTGGCACAATATAGAAATTTATAAAAGGGTGAGACTTTTAGGTAAACAATATAGACCACATATATTATGGCAGTAGAGGAACGCTAGTCCAGTATTAGATTCTAATTTATCATGGATCATAAGAGAAAATAGAAAGAAATGAATAACCTAAAAATAAGCCATATTATCTCACCTATAAATAACCTTGAAGATGTCGAGATCAACTAAGAATGGAAGATAATGGATCAAATCACTTACCATTGGCTAACCAACATGAAAAATAGTGGTCTGATTAGAGTTTATTTCAGGGTGATGGACCAAAGACCAAGTTAATGAGGAAGGAAGGAGCTCTCAACATAGGTAGGAGTTACTTCATGTGGCGAAGAATGAAAAAGGGGTAGAAGTTATATGTACTTAAGGGGGAAAGAGTTATTTTTCTATTCTTTAGTGGGTTTCATGATTTTTATGAACATTTTTTCCAAACCGTGCACCAATGATGTTCCAACACTGTCTAATATAACCTCCCCTCACATGGTAATACAAACAATGTGCTAACCGGGCATTTAGGCGGAAAAATGATTTTGCAGTTTCTCATATGGGGATGTTTCCTCCTTTATATGGTTCCAAAAATCATTCACCTCCTTTTACTTGGCCACACTATTATCCCCATGGTTTCTACTAACAATGTGACAACTGTGTTCCTTATGGAGTTTCACAAAAAAACTACATATCCAGGCCCTAAAGAAGTCTAAGACACTCACAGACTCTTCCTTAAACACTTTAGGAGAAGTATAATGAAAAAAAGGAAGATTCAAATTGAAAATTAGATAATCCATACCTCATTAAAAGGATGGTATGTTACACTTCTCCCATGAATAGATTAATGAGAAAGATCATTTCTTTCTATTGGATTGAATACTGTTAGATATATTTTTAGGATTTTAAATGTTGGATCACTTCAACGCTTATACTTGTATTACTAGAACCAAGTTAGAGCTATGTGTTATATTGTGATATGTAATATCGATGATTGTTAATCCTAGGTCATTATAGTTGGTATTGAAGGAACTGTTATATTAGTCTTTGGAAACTAGGATGAGAAAATTATAGTGAGATACTTAGGGATAATTCTAAGGATATCTTTAGTGATGTATCTAAGGATAAACCTAATATATCTTTTATTAAAAATAAGGTGTCAATATTTTGGAATCCTAATAGAAATTTTTGATAATTATCTGGTTTTCCTTTATGATAATTATTGTTCACACTGTGCTTTCAGGACTTAGTCAATAGTGGGAACTAGAATGAACTGGGTTAAAATTGAATTTTTTAGATGGGTAAAGTATCATAATTATAAAAATATATTTCCTAAGTGTAAACTTAATGAATATAATCCTGAAGGTGGTATGAGTATTAGTAAAATTGCTACATATAAGGAGACCTTAAATGGCGTGTGAAAGGTGTGAGATGTTATAACTATATTTTTTTACATTAAACATAAAAACCATGATTAAATTGAGGTTGAGGAACCTTTAGAAATGATTAATTTTTCATATTATAGGAATAGGGTATTGTGGAATAAGATGTTAAATCCAAAGTAGTGGTTTAAGAATAAAGTTGGATGATTGAAGTATATATGTATAAGAATTCAAAAATTATGTTTTATGAATCAGTAAATATATGTTTTCCATTTAAGATTTGGAAAAAATATATTGAATGGTGCTGATGGACTAGAAAAGGTATTTAATAGAAGAGTGATATTTTGATTAAGGGAAGGTAATCCTTAATGTGTCCCGAATTTTTATAAAATTGTGTTTATCTTGGAAAAAGAGATGATTGATATGGATAAAGTAAATTTAATAGTACTCATTACTCTGTATTTTATTATTGATTTTTAAACAAAGTGATTTATGTGATCATGGATGAAGTTTAAAAACCTTTTTTTTAATTAAGGAATATATCTAATATTATTTCGAACAAGTGATAATTAATACTTTCAATAAGTTTTTATGTTATTTTAGGTTATTACCATATTTAAAGAGAATACATGATTAAGGTATTCACATGTTTGGAATGTGACAAAATAGAGCTACTTTATTATATACGAGGATCAATGTTAAGATTATTTTGAGAAATTTAGTGGCCTTATTTCAAAAGATTTTTTTTATTTTCAACCTTTGGAAGGGTTACAAGGTTAACTATTTATGGAATGTTTTAAGTTAAAATTCAGATGGGGTTTTAGATATTAAAGTATTATCTCTCTATATGAGGATTTATGCATATTCGATAACCAGTGAAAACCATTTTTCTATGATTATAACTAATTAAATATACAATTAATTACCATTCTACTTATGGATCTCATAATCTATTATTTCTTTAGGAATTAAAAATTCACCTTCATTCCATTGAGTAATAGATGAAGTGAGAATTGATCAGGGAACGACCAAATGGTGATATTTTTCATATAAAATGGAATGAAAACATGTATGTATATATTATTGTGAAAATTTATTCTAATCTAGGAAAATTATATTGAAAAATAATTATCATAATACCTTCACTTCAATTTAAATTATGGTTTTATATATAATAACAGATTTACAGTTTTGAGGCCCTTAACTTTTCATTGATCATTCAATAGCTTGGGATTAGTGATCTTTATCACTCTCAATAATTTTTTATTCTTTTCTTCCATGTACAATATTCCCTTCGCATCTATGTTATCCTACGTGGAAACCTATTTATTAGTTACTTTGAGTAACCATTATTTTTCAACTTTTTTATGGATTTTTTACTATTCATTTTTACGATGTGGGTTTATATAAAAGGAACATAAAAATATTTAACCTTAGATAAATAGGAAGAATTTAGTGGGGGAAATTAATTTTATGGGGTTTATAATGTAACCCCTTGATATTATGTGAAATATATTTTTTAAATTAATTTAAACTTTTTTATATTTTCCATTTCAGGCCACAAAAAATATCTTGTGTTATATGAAAGAACCAAGTTATTCATGATTTATAAGACAATCCAAGTTAATATTTCACTACATGTAACACACATATTAGCTTTAACTACATAGAAAATTATTTTTATATTGTTTTACGCACAATACAGAGTTCAGTCGATAACTTGCATGAAACCCAATACCAAGTTTTACCCAACTATAATGTATTATTAATAATATTATTAAAATATAATAATAATTTTCACCTAGATCTTGGAATGGAGTTTATGAATAATAATAATCAAATTATTAAAAAATAGTTTACACATGTATATAATAAAAATTATTTGGAGACCAATTAACTAGATATGAAAATAAAACCCTTTTGAAAATATGTGAATTCTTTTATTAGAAAACTATATTTATGAAACTAAGCATATTTTTCCCTCAATAAATTAATCAAACAAATTTTGATAGATTATTTTAATGATATATATATATAATATCCATTAAACTATTTAACATTCATCTTATGTGTTTTCTATATAAGAGATAAGAATAAATCCAATTTTAACCATAACGATATATATTATTTTTAAATGGTAATTTTACCGCCTTCTAATGAGGCACATATTTTAAATATAATTGTTTAAACTTTTATATTTTTTATTTGAAAAAGTAAACTTCATTTTTCAAAGTGTAATATATAAATTTACTTTGGGAAATTTTTCTGGTATTTTTCTGAGGAGTTATATTTTTTGTTGAATAGTGAAACCACCAAATTTTAATTGAAAAATGCATTTTGAACTAATTTATTTAAATAGTAAAATTATATTTTAAATATTTTTAAAGTATATTTTGACCAATTATAAATATTCTAATACAATTTAGGTCATTTTAATCAATTTCTATTGGAAATTGGTTATAAAAACATTTCAATCTTTTGAAATTTTTTACTTTAAAAAACTGTTGTATCATCTCATCCCCGAGATTAATTTTAAATTAAGTTTTTTAATTATATGTTTATAATTTGGAAAAAATGGATTACATATTTAGAGTAAGAATAATTTATAATTTATAGTAAGTTAAACTTAGTTTCTGAAAAAAATATTAGTGAATGTAATTAAAATTAATTACAATGATTTATGTAAAAACGATTTTACTTTGTAGATAAGCTTTAACATAAGGGAAAAAATAACCTAGAAACTTTTAAAAAATACATTTTATGGAAATATTCTACCATATAATACAATTTATAGAAAATATACCATTATTGGAGGCACATGATGTAAGTGAGACCTCCCAACAGTGTTTACCTTTTTATATTTACAAGAATGCCACTCCTCCACTGTAAAAGAGAACTCACCCCCTCACTTATTCACACCTCTAAAAACATTTTGATCATCCAAAAACATCCAATATATACTTATAAATTCACTCCATTAATCCTAGAGGCACCACTTTGTTAATAAATCGAACCAAGGAATCTATTTTGTGTAAACTTGTAGGAGTTACCCAAAGAGAAGGTAACATTCTTCAACTAGCACTTTTGTTTTATTCATTATCTAATCCCTGAATTCTTCTTATTACAAGATAATATAATAACTTAATTATCGTCAATATACTGAGTTTTTTTTATTTTAAGTTTATGAATTAAACTCACACACTTCCATCAATTGGAAATGCAACCATCGTTCGTGTGTATGACATACTACCACCTCCTGAACGGTTGTCATCTGTTCTTCCATTACCACATTTCAAGGATTGGAATAATGATATAATTGCTATTTTTATATGATATATATTATATTTAATATGTATTTGTTAATATGTAATTATTAAATAACATATACATTCATGATTTCCATTTTTTGTGAATATGATAATTTTGTTTGTGGACGTGTGCACTCATGTCTCCTGAAAGTGATGTGATTCATTCACAAATTACATAGAATGTATTAAGGATGATTTTAGTAAACTTATATGATATATATGACATAATAATTCTAATTTAATGATAATATATATAACTATATTTCATTTACTTTATTTCTTTCAATATGATAATAAATAGGAAGCAATGTTCATGCGTAGGTACGACCTACCGTCTCCATGAATAGTATATTCCATTTAATGGTTATATATTTTATTGTTTATTATAAATACATATATAATAATTATATATTATATTTTGATCATGGTTTACATTTTGGATGTAATTAAATCTTTATCTATATATTAGGACAAAGTATAACAAGTCAAAACATATACGAAGAATACAATGCGTCTATTAGCCAAAACATAATTCTAATAATGAATTTTTAATAAAAGGGTATTATATAGTCATAATAAAATAATATATGGTGAGATATAATTGAATTTTGTTCTGTAATAAATTTATAATAAACTAATACTTATTATACAATATTTTTGAACGAGTAAGTTGAGATTCTTGACATAAGGTAAGAGAATTGCGTATCACTTATTATATTTGTGGGATACATTCCATATTCACCACTCAATTATTTTATGTGGTGTATATAATTTCTTATGAAAAATTATTTAATGAATTTTAATTTATTTCATGATAGTAAAAATTTTAATTGAATTTATTCTTTCATGGGGATCATGATTCAAAAGTTACTTATATAGTAAGGCGATTTCAAGTCTCACTTTTATTTCTGTGAGAATTATGGATTATTCACCACTTATTTATTTTGTTTGGTGTATATACTTCCCATGAATTTATTCTATGATTATTTTCTATAAATTTTTGGTCATTTACATTACCATTTTATGTAATCTATTTCATAGGGTTTTATGGTTCAAAATCTTCCAAATTGGTAGAGTAATTTTATCTCAATTTTCCATATTTGTGAAACATGTTTTTTTACAAACTTATGTCCTTTTATGAGGTGTATATAATTCCATTTGATATATTATATCATGAATGAACTTATTTCCATGATAATTTTAGTTTCATTTAATGTTATTATTTAATGGTAATTTTGATTTAATAAATATCATAAATTTTCTTATTCTCTATGTATTCATGATATCTTAAGGTATTGGTGCCATTTTACACTCTTTGGTACTTAAGATAATTAATAAAATGTGTTTAATAAAATTTTACCTTTTTTATCTCTTCAATCAGGAATTTGAATTCTTTCAAAATAATGTTATCTTAAAATGTTTTCAAAATGTTTTAAATGATATTTTAGGATCATTTTCAAGGTAAATTATTTTAAAAGGGTTTTATCTTTAAAAAAAGTAATTTTTTTCAAGCTTACTTTATAAGTTTTTCAAATATATTTTCAAAGAAAATTTTTTTAGAAAAGGATTCATATTCAAAAATTATTTTAAATGATTTTATACGTTTCCATTATATGTTTTTAAAATGTTATTTTCAAATAAAATGATGTAAAATATTTCAAATATTATTTTATATGTTTTGAAATATATTTAAAAAATGTCCTAAATTTTTTTTTATGTTGATGAAGTGTTTTAAATTCTTTCAAAAATATCCTTTATTTGTTTTAAAATGGTTATTTTCAGAGAAAAGTATGTTATAAGTATTTTCAAAAGAAAAAATATTTTTCTCATGATTTTTAAAAAAAGATATTTCAAAATTATTTTCCATCTAAGATGATATCCTTTGGTGTTACTGATTCATTACTAGAGATATGATCCAAGGGAACCATTCATATTATTCCTCTAATTCGTTTATGTTTTAATGGAATAATGTCTATAAAACCCATTTCTATTTCATGGGTTATATGTTTATGAAACCCATTTCTATTTCACGAGATATATTCTTATGAAACCCATTTCTCTTTATTGGGTTATATTCTTATAAAACCCAATTATATTTCATGGGTTATATGCTTATGAAACCCACTTTTTTTCATGAGTTATGATTTGATAAAATTATTATGAAATCTTTCTATTTTCCATAGGTTACGATAAGATTATATGTTTAATAATCCAATTTCTTTTCATGTGTTTTGATATTATTAATCTTTATGATCTTAAGGAACACATATGTGTGATTTCATTATATGATGGGTTGGACCTATATCTCTCTCCAATTAATTGGGTAATTATTTATATGTCATGAGATAGACATAGATTTAACAAGGAGTAATCTCGGATCATTAAAGGAATTTTTCTACAAATATGGTCTTGAGAGTGATCCTTGACTACTATGATCACATTGGGAGTGAATATTGAATAATAAATGGTCCTGGGAGTGAAACTTGACTACTAAGATAGTTTATGGAGTGAACCCATTCCACTATAAGAAAAGGGCTATGATTGGGGATGGTGGTGTGTCTTGACCATTTGGTGTAACCCCATGAAGTGCCCTGATAAGTTTTTGAAATGAGCCTTGACTTATATGGAATGATTTTAGGTGATTTTGTTTCTACCAAAAAATTCGATTTCTTACCCCAATGTTATGATTTAATGTCTTAAGATCCTACTTACCTTATAATTAATGTGTTATGAACTGATAATATTTATTCCATGACTCTTGATTATGACCATTGATTTGTAGGGTATAATCTTATAATTTTATAATCATGTTCTTAAACCCTTATGCTCATGTTATTCTTAAATATCTCCCTTGTTTACCCTTACTGAGTTCCTGAGTTCACCCCTTATGTTTCCTTCCCTAAGGTTATAAGGAAACGTTTTATCCTGGAAAAATAAAGGGGAATATATTTTAGGGACATGTTTATGATCTTTTGAAAATATATAATATTTTGTTTCCATGTTTAAAAAGACACTAAACTATTATTATCCTAGGGCATGTACTATTGTAATGTGTTGATTATTCCTCGAAAATGATGTAATATCCATGTATATTAAGCCTCAGTCACTATATTTTCCCATTAAAATCAATTATAAATTTGAAAGTAGAAAATAATAAAATTCTTGATATAAAACTCCTTTAGGGTAATCTCATTGGGAGAAAACCCTGGTGGTTGCTATTATACAGTAGTTATGTCTTAAAATTTAAAGGAGGTAAAAATTATATAAAATACTTTAAACTTAGGATTTCATTTTGGATTGTTATACTCACCCCACTATATGCACCTTGGTGTATATTCAATATTTGTCTTCTAGGAAATAAGAATGCGAAATATTTGTTATTTCCCTAGCGGTCCTTCTTGGAGTAGCTTTCATGGATGTTAGAGATAGAACATTGGAGTTGGTCATGATCTAGGAGTCTAGAATGGTCCCCCCTTGGTGTATGAGTCCTACTTTATTTTTTAGTCTTTTTTTAGTTTATTGTTTCCTATATTAATTTTATTATTCATATTTTTATACTTTTAGTTATTATTTTTATTATTGCATAATTACATAGATATATTGGGTTTTCTTCTAATGGTTATATATGTAGGTTTTCATGTGTGTGAATAAGGGTAAAATGTCCCCAAGATCTCATAGTACGTTATCTCTTTAAAGTAATTCAATAGCTTGCGTTATACGCAACGCCGAGTTCGGGTGCAACACGACTTACCAATCTAGTCATTCAAAAAGTGGTTATGAATAATATTAACCAAAATTTGAATTTTATATATATCCTATATAATTATAACATTCAAATTTTTTGTTTATTAGACATAACATAAGGACAAATTCAATTTTTAGATAAAAGAAGTATTTTAAAAAAAATGTTGTTTTTCCGGCTTTTAATGGTGAACACTTTTTAAATCCAATATTTGACACTTTTATATATTAAATTTATTGAAATTAAATTCTTATTTAGAATTGAGACATAAAAAATTTGTTTGGATAAATTTTTGGTACTTTTCTGATAACTTCCATATTTTGAAGAATAGTGAACAATAATAAATTTTAATTGAAAACAACTTTTCTAATCGAAATAATTTATAGTGTTAAATTATGAATTTGAGTGATTTTCAAGTATAATTAGATTATATTTTTATCATTTAATATAATTTAGGCCATTATAAGTATTTTATCATTTAAATTGAACATAATCACATGTCAATCTTTTGAAAGTTTTTACTTTTTAAAAAATCGTTTTTTGGTTTTGACAAAGGGAATTAATTTTAAATTAATTAATGAAACTTATATCTTTTGAATTTGGTTAAATAGAATTAATTTTTGAATTCAGAATATCAAAATTACCTAAGGGTGAATTTTTGTATTTTTCTATAAACTTTCAATTTTTGATGAATAGTGAAAAAAACTGCGTTATTGTTTAAAATATACTTTTTATTTAAATTTATTTTATGTCAGAGTATATATATAATACCTATATAATTCCAATTTAATTAATTAGAGTAATTTTATAATAATATTAGATATATAATGTTTTATTGAACTTTTTACTGTCTTTTACCAACCTTCAGGGAACATTTGAAATTTGCATAAAACGTAATTTTACCGCTTTTGTGAATTGAATTTAAAATATCTGAGAGACCCGATTGATATCATTATGTAAAATGTGGTTCAATAGGATGGAAATATTTATTGGGGAAGAGTAATTTTTGAATTTTATTTACCAGTGTTAAAAGTAAATAGGGTAATTAAAGGTAAAAATGATGTTATAATTACCCTAACACATGTCCTAATTATATTGGATAAGTGTTTTTAGACTAAAAGAAACCTTATGAATAATATATTAATGTCTTTTATCCACTTTTATCAGATAAGGACATTTATTATTATTTTATTTTATGAAGAGTTAAAAGTGTAAAATTCAAAGTTTAATAACCAAATCATTTTTAATATAGGGTTATAAAAAATATATATTTCACTATAAGTATTCATTATAAAGATAAAAATATTTCCTAAATCATGGTATTTTATTCATAATTTTTAGTCATTATAAAATTAAATTTATTTATGACACAATGATGATGTAGTAATTACTTTATTAATGAATGATTAAAAAATTGATATTATAAATATCAAAATAAATTTAAATTGGGAATTTTTAGGCATTCCACAAATTTTATAGTTTAATAACACATTTTAGGGTTTATTCAATGATTTTTTTGAAGTAATAATTTTGTGACAACTTTCAAAAAAACCAAATACTAAATAGTTTCAAAATTGACATAAATGAGTTTTTAAGAAAAATACTGTTTTATTAAATGATAAAATACTCCTAAAAATATTAGTATCTTCTAGAGGACTTATATAAGGTTATATATTTCAATAACAAACCACTTTTTGTTCTCTTGGCTTGTTATAGTAAGTTTATTAACCATTTATTATAATAATATAAGTGGACATGGAAAAATTTAAACTATTTAACTAAGAGTTAAATCTAAAATATATGGTTAATATGGTGACCTAAACTTGTCTAAAACCTATTTTTTGAGAGGATTTAGACCCATAACAACCCTATATTAGAAATAAGTCAATTTTGGGACATTATAAATCCAAAATTATTTTATAATAATATAATATTTCAATATTTTCCTAAAGTGACCCTCACCGCTCTTATAAAAGGGTGCTTCCCCTTCTCTTAATTTCACACCTCCAAAGCCATTAGGCTCAAAAAAACCATTACCGAATATCCTCCAAAATACCCCCACTTAAACCTAGAGGCCTTAAATTGATCATAAGACAACCTAATGATCCCTTTTGATCAAATCAAAAGGAATAACCCGAAGAAGTGGTAATTACTTCATTACCTCTTTCAAAGTTCTTTTCTTCTTCCACTTCCTCTTCCTCTGTTCTTTCTGTAATAAAATAATAAATCCGGTAACTTATACATACTGAGATGTTATTATAAATATGTTATAACCATATTCATTATTCTATCTATCCTATGAATGAAAACGGCTTACTGCCTCCACGTCGTGGTGTAGATTGTTATTCAACAATTCATTATTTGGATGGGTGTAATAATGATTATAATTGATGTAAATAATAAATATAAAATTTTAATGATTATTTATAAATAATATACCATCCAATTACATATTATTTCACCATCAATAGTTTAATATCATTGCTCGTGCATACGCACAACTTACTGTCTCCACGACGCGATGAGATTCACATTCACCATTCAACAATGATTATAAATACATATATTGTTAATAAGTATGTAATATATGAAATAATTATGCTACTGGATATATATATATATATATATGTATACATATATCTCATTCACTTACTTCTGTTCAATACGATATGAATACGGAAACGGCGTTAATGCGTACATACGGCCTACCATCTCCATAAATAGTGTTTTCCATTTCATATATAAATATATTACACATACTTATATTCTGAATATATATGACACATAAATATTTTTTTCATACTCTGGAATCAATTAAATCATGATATAAGTTATACGATCAAGAAGAACAAGTTAAAACATGCATGATAAAGAAAGCAATTATTACGTCAAATGTTATTTTAACATAGAAATTATTATTAAATAGGTAGTATAAATCCATATATGAATCAAGTATGATGTAATAAATATGAATATGGTTCTTTTATAATTTAATAACATACTACGGTCATTATACATGAGGTAAAACATACCCTCGACCAAAAGAAAGTGCAAGGTAAGGGTTAATTCCTCAATATCATTATTATTCGAGATTGTTTATGTGTAAGTATTTTTTGGGACATATTTATTATTCATGTACATGTTTCATAAAAGACATTTCAAATGATTATTTTAAGTAACACTTTAAATAAAAAATCATTTTAAATGTTTTAAATATTTATTCTTCTACATCTTTCTCATTAATGTCCATGTTTTCAAAATGGTTTTAAGGATTTATTTATATGGACATGATTGTTTTAAAACATTAATTACTTTAAAAAGTTTCAAAGTGGTATGGGACACTTTGATTCAAAAATCTATTTTGAATGACTTCCTTTATAAATGTTTGACTTTTAAATTATATCACAAAAGGGATATTTCTCTCAAAACGTTTTACTGATCATTTTCAACTATGTCAGCATTCTTTACTAGATATTATTCATGATTAAGGTTGATTTATTATAATACAAACTTCCATATTGTATTAAATCAGTTATGATAGGTTTGACTGCGTATGTGCTATTTTTATACCCTTCGAGGTTTATGGTTGAAGTATTGACATTTCTTATTCTATTTTTAATACGAATGTTTATGTTATGTTTCAACATTTCCATATGAGGAATGGAGTGGACTTAGTAAGAGATGGGTGGGGCCCGCTATAGCCCCTCGATTCATCGGTAGGTCTAATGAGACAAACTAGTGTCTTGGAATAAGGCCTTGACAAAAAATTTATTTTTAGTCTTGGCATAAGGCCTTGACTATGTGGTAATGATGTCCGGCGTTAGGCATTCCCTCATTATTAAATTAATTATCACATGTGATTGTTTGAATAGTATATTATCTATGTTAATGTTTATATGGTAATTTTTGATTTATTTTCTCCATATTTTGTTCAAGTTTATGTTTAAAAGGCAACTGTTTTTATTACACATCTTTATTTAAAATTTTATAGCTTCCGATAAATTATTTACCCTTACTAAGAATATATGCTCACCCATTTCTTATGTTTTATTTTCTCAGGATTCTAAGAAGTGTATTTTGTTTGATATGCAGGGTTAAGGTAGTGGAATAATGGAATTCTCAATGGATTTTTTATGCTGTGTTTTATGTTTGAATGTGTAACGTAACGTTCATATATGTAATATATTTTCCAAGACTACTAAATTGATCGGTCCATCGGGACTTGACTCCTTGTAATAATGCCAAGGTATTAAAATAATTCATTGGATTCGGGCTTTTGGGGCTGGGGCATTACATAAAACACTCCACCTCTTCCTTTCCAAACCTTAAAATTTTATTTCCATAATTTTTAGGGAATTTAATCAAAGGTTAATGAAATATTTGATCATTATTGGCCAATTATTAGGGATAAGTTCTTAATACTCACATACTAAATGTGATTGTGTGTAATAATGACTTGGAGAGTATAAAAATATCCTTTAAGGAATTATAAGGATATTGAATTTAATCTAGAATCATCTTTGGAAATGTTTAAGACTAAGAATGAGATGAAGAAATGTTTAAACTATTTTCTTAAAGTGTTGATAATAAATAAACTAGGGAATGTGATATCTAGATTCTGGTGCTATATTAATAATAAAAACTGGTTAAATTTCATACTAAAATAATAAAATTCAGTTGGAAAGTACAATTTTTTTTATTTGAGATGCTTATTAAGGTTAATAAAAACTAATGGAGAAGTCATGAAAGAGGGGAAATTTTTTTATAGGATGGAATTTTCCAAGACACCTGAATGAGATTATAAAACTCCATATAAACTCAATGTTAGTTATTGGTGTTATAGAAATAAATTATTCAACTATGAAGTTTATATAATACAAAATGTATATTTTCTAAATGGTAATAAATATATTTAAGGTAAAAATTATGAAAATAAATTTTCAATCTTATAGTTTTCATTCATGTAATTAAGAAAATGGTTCATGAATCATAACTAAGCAAAGGGTTACCAAATCATGGGGTTGAGTGTAAAGGAAAATATCCAGCTTATATGGATCTATATAAAGTATTTTTATATTTTATTTATTTCTATTATATGATAAGAAAATCCATTTTTTATGAAAAAGTTTTTATGAACTTGTTGGAACCAAAAATATGTGGAGAGGGAAAACAAACGCAAAGATGAAACCAACACCATTGAGGCTGCCTTGCAGAGCCTGTTCACGGAGCCCCACAGCACCGCGGATGGCACGAAGCTTCCTCTTTTACAGGTGCCACAGAACAAAGAGGAGGGAGGCTCTACGATCCAAAAGACGTTTGCGAAGCTTCTGCAAAGAAAATAGGCAAGAGGATCTGTAATCTGAAAGATGTTTGCAAAGATGCCACAAAGCAAAGAGTTGGGAGGCCCTGTGATCCGAAAGACGTTTATGAAGACGCCATGAAGAAAAGAGGTGGGAGGCTCCGTAGTTACAAAAAAGTGCCACGTGGCTCTGTGATAAGATCTACCTACATTGCGCTACCTCTTGCCAATAAATACTGAGATTCCCCTGAGCCCAAAGGATGGATACTCCAACCTTTCACATTCTTAGCTCACAAATCGAGAAGCACAATCTACGCTGCAAAAAATGATCTCTTCAAGGTACTTTATCATCATGAAGTGCCTTTAGTTTTTCTTAATCACAACCCCTCTTCAAGTAGGGATTCCCTTCGCGAAGCCCATGATCCTTCGCACAGGAAGTAGATCTCTTACAGGACTCAGGTCTTCACAAATAACTCGTGCTTCGTGAAGTACCTTCTATGCACTTGTGAACCACAAGGTAAGGTAGGTTTACTGTGCTTCGCAAGGCCCAATAGTTCACAGTGCTATGCTTTGTAAGTCACCCTTTACTCATGAATCCCTACTCCGTGAGATCCTTTCTTCTTCGCGAAGTACCCTCCATGTGCACCTATTCCCTATGCCTTGTCTAGGCCACCCCACTTCGTGAAGCATACCCCTTCACAAAGCCCCTCCACCACATATATCACCAGAGCTTTACAATACCTATTTTTGTGAACCCCCTTTCTCTATAACCCCTTTTTCCATGCAACTCTCCAAGTTCATAAGAAGTGATTTGACGGTACCTTGGGGGCACTTCACGTTGCATTGATTTTCCTTTTACTTCTTCACATAGTTACACTAATCGAAATTTCTTCTTCACATATCCACAATAACATGGCCCCCTTAGTGAATCACTCCACAACACCCCCTCACCACAACATTGCTGATGTTTTCCCTTCCCTAATGGTGGGTGGGTATCAGTTATGTTA
The DNA here is from genome assembly GCA_963277665.1 of Viscum album. Taxonomy (NCBI): domain Eukaryota; kingdom Viridiplantae; phylum Streptophyta; class Magnoliopsida; order Santalales; family Viscaceae; genus Viscum; species Viscum album. The sequence continues at coordinate 1,124,852,285 of OY728120.1, forward strand.
GTCCTAGGGGTGCAGAGTGAACCTACCTCATCCGGGCTACAGGAAATTAAACTTCCAAGCACCATCGTCCTCAGCACATGATGTTAAACTATGGTCTCACACCATTAATTCTATGTGGGGTACCCCACCTCAGACATTCTCTACACTCCCTCATCTCCACATAAGTGAGATCTTCCTTCCATGGAATGATATCCTCTTTTCTGGAGCATCGTCTATCTGCGGGAAGAGAAACCATCTTGGTGTAAGCCCCTAGCATTTCTTACAAGAGGCATCACCTCTGCTCCTCCTCTCTTATTTTGTGCTAAAGACTAAGAGGTGAGAGGGGAAAATGGATCCTCGATACCCCATCCCTCTCCCTCGGGGATTTTTCTCCATCGGGCCTCCATCTTGGAGAAAGTCCCAATATCCATGTCTCTGGGCAACTAACCATGCATAAGCCCCTGTTTCCTCTTTGGGCCACTAACCACATGTAAGACCCATCCCACATTCCATGGACGCACCTTTCATGATGTGATAGTCAGGTCTTTGATGCCTATTGTTTCTCAAACAAAGCATGACTCATGTATTCTTAGAGTAAACATCGACCATGACATCCTCTCTAGGCCTCCTTAGAGTGTAAGCCTCAAACACTCCTAAAATACTTGGACTTTGATCCTTTCCATGGAAAGGTACGTAGGAAGCCTCCCTAAGGTTCAATCTTAACACATACTGGTCCCGAACCCCTTCACATCAGTTCACAAAACACTCTCGAACTATGTGGACTTTGATCCTTTCCAAGTCAAGGTACGTAAGAAGCCTTCCTGAGGTTCAAGACCAACACCTATAAGTCCCAAACCCCTTTACGTCGATTCACCAAACACTCAATAACTACATGGACATTGATCCTTGCCAAGGAATGGTACGTAGGAAGCCTCCCTGAGGTTCGAGCCCAACACCTATTGGTCCCAACCCCCTTCACTTCGGTTCACCAAACACTCCTGAACTACATGAACTTTGGTCCTTATCAAGGAAAGGTATGTTGGAAGCTTCCCTGAAGTTCAAGATCAACACCTTTTGGTCCCAACCCCCTTCACATCGGTTCACCAAAAATTCCTAAACTATATGGACTTTGATCCTTGCCATGTAAAGGTACATAGGAACCCTCCTTGAGGTTTAAGCCCAACACCCATCAGTTCCGACAACTCCACATCGGTCCACCTTCGTCCCACATGATGTTATACTATATGCCCCCTTTTTTTCCTGCACGATGTTAAACTGTACCCACTATAACTACGTGGGATTTGATTATTATCTCATAGACAATGTATGTAGGAAACTTCTACGAGGTTCAACCACATCCAGAAGTAATCCATTGTCAACTGAAACTGACACTAAGACGTTGTGTTCTCCATTCAGCGATAAGACATTGTCAACCCCAAATGATGGTAAGCCATTATTTTCCCCAACCAGCAATAGGCCATTGCATTTTCCAACCAAAGGTAAGACATTGTGAACCCCAACCAGTAGTATTCCATTGGAACACTAATCGATGGTAAACCATTGTGTTCCTCAACCAATGGTAATCCATTTTACCCCATCAGTAGTAAGTCGTTGTGATCTAAAATCGATGATAAGCCTTTGTAGTCCCCTTTGTTGGAACCCACATCTCTGGTCCGCCCCCAGGTGTTAGACCAACTCAGGATGCTAACCATGCTTAAGCCATAACATTCCCTCGGGTCACTGTCCTATACACACACCCCAATTTTATTCCCCCATCCTGAACTACGTGGACTTTAATTCCCATCCACGAGGATACGTAGGAAGTCTCTTTGATACTCAATCACAACATCATCATTGCTCTTAGGGTAGTTCCATATCATTCTCCATCCAATCTTAACAATCCATATCCATCCCTATTCTTACCCCAGCCACCAAATCCTAGTGAGATCATGTCACCCACTTTCTCACTGCTCCTAGCACTAATCAGGTGACTAACCACATGTTATCCCCAATATCAGTGTTCCCTCCAGGGTTTCTACCATTCGGATCCACTATTATCAGTGTTCTGATCATTCTGATCTATATCTTCTAGACATTAAATACACGGCATGCCCTATGTTAAGCATGGGAAGCTGAGGAAAACCTCAGAGACATGCCTATGGCATATAATTCCCCGCATTCGACGGGGTATGCCTCGGGCTTCCATGCCCTTGAGAAGATCTTTCATAAGGGTAAAAATCCTAGATGCATCAGTGTTCTAGCATCCATACATTCCAGCGATGTTCAACGTGACTACTCCCCTGACCGACGGTTGCTACCCTGACTGGACCCCTTGGAATGTCATGACAGAAGCAGCGTAAATAACTGGCATCCATGAAGACATGGCACTGGGAAGAGTTCCACGAACAACGTCTTAAGTCTATGAGGGAGATCCAGACTAGGCAAGGAGTTCTGAGGAGGAATCCATAGAAGGAGGAAATGACATCCCATCATCCCATTTTCATCAAGGGGTAAATGTCCCTAAATAAGCAATCGATGCTACCCACCTTTGGAAAGCTGGAATGTGGGGCAACAAGCAGCACATCCTCCTCAAGCGATGGATGCGCACCCCCAGGAAAGAATCGGAAACCTAAATAGTGAACTAAATGTGAATCTATTCTCCTCAATGTGGAGAGTAGTAGCATTTGAGACATCAATAGACTAGTGTGTCACCAGATCCAGTTATCCGATGCTGGGTCCTGCCAAGAAAATTGTGGTTTTGGTGCGAAATTTACCAGAAATTAGGGCAGTTAAATGTTGGACATCCCAGTCTACGACGTTGTTTGAGTGGATCCTTATTACCAGTCATGGAAGACGGAATGATGTTGGGGAACGAGACGTCTATTTCCTTCTTTTATCACCAAAGGTTTAATCTCACTACCTTCTAGGACCCAAGCTGTCATATCAGGAGATCGATCCCTGCCCACCTATCCATGAATGGGTAGAGGAAATGTCAGAGCAACAATCCTGCATTCCCTCATCTCCCCTATGGAATCCCCCATATCCACAGCTTCTGGGTTCCCATGCCCCATCTCGCCATCTAAAATAGTTCATAGAAGGGTGATAAATGACCTAGTTCGGTGATTTGAGGATTAGGGAATTATCCCAACTTAGGATATGGACTGACAAGACTTAGTGTCTTATGTGCCTCATCTCCACCATCACCCCAAGGGCTGCGTAGGGAGACACTGTTTTCCACTCTAATGCACAATTGTTTCAGGAGTCTCTCCTCAGAACCCTTTGATGACTACCTCCCCTATGCCGATGAGGTGAGGGTTGTCCGGGAAAGCCCGGTTGAGATCCCATTCTAGGGGCTCCCATGGAGGGCTCCCACTAGGCCACATCAATGCCACCACCTGGTCCTACAAGTTGATGAGCAGGTAGTCTATGAACCTACACCACCGGCCCCAGTTTGTTTAAACCAACTCCAGCATTGGGTGCAGGCTGAGGAGGATCACCGCCGAGGAGAATCAATGTCAACAACTACCGTGTCCCATTCCAACACAGGAGTGTACCATCATCCCCCTATTTACACTAAGCATGGGAACACATATGCTCGGTTTAGATGGAGGCCCCAACTGCCCCATGGGTAGGTTGGGTCGACTCTGCTGGTCGTCGACGTAGGTAGATCCCACTGTGGGCCAAAATGTGGTAATGACAACATGTACGAAGGTCCTCCCCATACCATCTCCAATGTGAGCATAGGTATTTACCACCCCCAACCTCAGCATGGAGGTCCTCCCCATGCCAGCTTCAATAGGAATGGGGGTCCTCCAAGCTGTATTAATGATTAGTATGGAAGTCTCCTCTCCACTCACGACCTCAGGTGTGGATCCATTCCCCCTATCATAGGAAACTAGTGTGAAGACGCTACTCATTCAAAAAACCGTCGACATGAGGGTCTACCACATATCCTTACAGTAGTCGGCAAAGGACCTCTTCATCCCGTAAACCATATAAGTAGAGGTTTTCCTCTTTTCATAAACACCTAGAAAAAAGGTCCTACCAATGTTCTACTCAACCAGTATGAGGAATCTCCTCACACTGACATTGCCATAGGAAATAAGCATGGAGGCCCTACCCATGCTCCCACCAGCTCCAACGGAGATCCTACCCGCTCCAGCACTTCCCATGGAGATTCCCTCTGTGTGTTATCCATTGGACATAGAGGTGCTCCCCGTGTTCCTTTTAACATCTTTCCAGGTGCCCCTCGCACCCCGACTCACCCTATTAGAAGTCCTCTCTGCCCCATCACTTGTTCTGTCGAAGGACCTCCTCAAGCCCAGAATCTACCCTATCCCGAAGAGCCATCCAATGGCAGGAGGTCAGGTCACCGCCTCCTTAAAAAGAATGTTGGGAAGATTCAAATTAATATTACACCTGTCTACTTATCTGATTCTGAGGAAGAGTATGATTCAGAAAGTGAACACTCACCTCGATCCACTGTGTCGAGTATTGGGGCAGGGATGAGGCATATAATCCTTATAATTTAGGAATGAGAGGTCCACTGTATCCCTACCTCCCTTCGCAGATACATCCAGGAGGAGGAAGATTTGGCGTCTCCATAAGGACTTCCCCTAAAATTTCTACCATTATAATCAGGAGCACTCTCTACCTCAAACATAGATCACTGAGAGTTATTCTGGGGATCGATGGTGGATGAAAAATAGCATGGTCCACTGCCAGTTTCCATAGTCCATGCTCTAGAAACTGTGGTCACCATCCTATCTTATCGTGATGTGGTGTCTAAGTCACTTATCTCTTCATAGGATAGCCTGAGATGCGGCGGCTTGTCAGCCCACTCGCTATATTCTCCACCTTTCGGCTTACCTTATTAGTGGTATGATTCAGTACCTCTATTGGTTCCTCATCCACCTCTAGTAAACAAGGGGGGAAACCAAGGGCTAGACCCTAAGTCTAAGCCAATGAGTCTGTGGGACATTCTTGAGCCAGACCATTTCCCAGAGATGTTTTGGCCAGTCACAACACTGAATTTCAGTGCACTGGAATCACTCACCTAGGAGGAGGTTGGATGCTTTCACTAGAACCTCTGGGAGACTCAATTTTGTATTCTTCATCGATTATTGGACAATCCAAAGAGTTATGCACACTTTGAAGACATTGGTCAACAATTCTGTTTGATCGATTTGGCCACACTCCTAGTGGCCCAATGCCCTGAGTCACCAGGTCACCATAGGAACCTCTGACAACACTACATCTAGAGATTTAAAGTGTTCCTCAGGATTATCAAGGAGTCTCACCCCCACATGTAGATCTATGGTTGGGTTAAGTACTCATCCCTCCATTTTAGTTCTATCTAGCTCCATCCCGACTTTCCAGACGATATCGAGGATATGCCTCCAGGTAGAGTCACGGTTAACATAGATGATTTATTAGAGGAAGAGACAGAGAAAAAGATCCTGGGAGAAAACTTACCCCCTGGGGGAGTGCCACAACTATTGGATCTGAAGAGAAGGGTGACTCTCCTAGAGAGAAATCTACACGGTCTTCCAATGCCCACTGAGGCATTGGTCCTCAGATGGAATCCCAATAAGGGAAAAGATAACCTCAGAGCAGTAAAACCCTCTGACATGTCTGGATCATTAAAAAAGATGGAGGATGATATTAAAAAAGTTGTTTTGTGTCAACAACTCACAGAACAAAAGAATATGGTTGATGACCTCCTTGCTGAATGTGCCATGGATCAGCGACCAGATTATGGTGATCCTCGGCCTAGGAAACAGGGGCAGGAACCACTTCCCCTGGGCGATTTGCCTCCAGGTGACCCTGACCATCCTGCCCATTTAGACAGGATAGAGTCTAATAATTATGGAAAGAGGGTGTGGTATGTGTCACCAAATCCACCTAAGTGGAAAAATAGTCCCTGGGATCCATCTTAGGTTACCTCATCCACTCCACAGGTCATCCCACCAGCCGCTCCACGAGCTGTCCAGATTTCTTATGATGTTGATAAACCCACCAATGCCCTAATGGTTAGGGATCCTCATCAATAGAGAAACCCCCACCCAAATGATCTAATGGCAGCACTCATTTCTCGACTCGAGGCATTGGAAACTCGATAGGTGGCAATCCTACCTAACGGCAAGCCATATTAGGCATGGGTGGATGATATTCCCATATCCCTGTGTTATGAAAATCCCACCTTCTCCCCCTTTAATAGGGTGAGTGATCTGCTTCCGCATCTGGCCCACTTCATCTTGACATGTGGACCAATTCTAGGAACACCAGAAAAACAAGAGCCTTCCAAACTATGATGCTTCGTACAAACATTGGAAGGACCTATGATTGTCTTATAAATCAAGCTACCCATAGAGTCAGTTGCTAGCTGGGAAGATCTCTGCAGGCAGTTCCTCTTCCAGTTCAGCTCTACCACCTAGAAGAAGAGTATTTAAGACCTCTTCAAGTATAATAATAGGCCTGATGAACGCATCGCAAACTATGTCTCCTGGTGTAATGGTCTCACCTACTCCTTGGATATGCCACTGACACATGAACAACTACTAAAAATGTGTGTGGGGAATGTCAAAACTGAACCGTTCCCCTATCTCATTACCTAGAATTACCCTGGGGGATTATGAGACTTCTCTGATAAGGCGCAGTGCCTAGAGAAAGCCTTACAGCATGCCAAGCAACCACAACTATTGCCTCCTATAATTCTTGCAAGAAGGGATGCTAAGGATGAGCCCTCCACGATGGTGCTGATAGAAGCCCCCAGGGAACTTCTGTTACTACTTGTGAATCCACCTCCATAGCCTCACAGAGTCCCTCCACCTAAGGTAAAGCCTATGACCCAGCAGTGTGCACCTCAGGATAAGAAATCACCCCAGCATAACACACTTTCACCAATCAGGTGAGATAACCAGGTCCAACCTCCTCGACAGGCTCCTCCAGCCCGTCATTAGGGCCAGGATCCCAAATCCACCTTCCCAGATAGGAAAACCCAAACCTAGTCATTCAATGAGTATTAGGTCCTCAATTATTTCTGAAGTTCCCTAGAATAGGTAATTGTACGGTTTCCTAGATGCTGGAGGCTAGAAGAGGCAGATCTTACTGATCGCCCCAATTACTACCCCTACCACTGGATCCTGGTTAATACCCTCAAAAAGTGCTATGTGTTTAAAGACTAACTTCAAGACTAGGTTGATAAAAACACAATTAGGTTAGGCCATACTCCAGAAGATGTGTCACGTGTTTTTGAGAATCCATACAATGACATTGGCTGCAATGGTGAGTGGCATCAGGTTTCTTACTACAGGTACCAGAAGTTTGATGATTGGATGTCTAGTAAGAAAGCCGCTTATGCCCATGGTATTATCCATGTATGTTTGAATTGACCTAAGCCTTTAGAAAATGACACATCATTCGTAGTTGGTACTTTTACTTAAACATTTCAACCATCTTGTTCCCACAAGAGTAGGTGTCAGCGACACAAGGGAAAACAAAGTCCCTCGCCGATGCTGTCGTCATCCCATAACCTCGGTGAGTTCATGTCCTAAGATATGAAAATTCTATCCAGAGTCTATCCAGTAGTGGAAGATTATTCATGTGACAGTCATGGGTATTCCTTTGTTAACACTGTAGATCTGGTAAACCCCTACATGATTTTTGATGACAAAGAACGCCAGAAAGATCCTCCCAACATCCCCAGCCGTCTCCAGCGTCATCAGGGCCGTGGATATGTGGGTTGTCGGAGTTCCTCAGTCAGTACCTCTATCCAGGCTATGCATACTAAAAAAACTAGACAGTAGGCCCAAAATAGATCTCAGCATGGACAATGTCCTCATCTGTCGTCATAAGGTCCGCCTTCGCAGCCGTTTGTGTTGTCTGATCAGGTAGAGCCACCCTGACCGCACCGTGATCAGCCACACTCTGTTACTAATTGGAGTCTGTCATCTATCCCTTGTCTGGTAGTCACTCCACAGGCTTAGAATATTGAGTAGTGGGATGTTCCCAGCACTAGTCAGCCGTCGGTCCAGCTGGAAGGGCCAGTCATTCCCCCTGCCAAAGAACGACCTCCTGTAAGCAGAGGCTCACGCTTGGCCCGGATTACGATGTCCTCAAGAATATTTCTAGAATTCTGGAAAGAATATCTATCCTCGAGGTCCTTCTCCTATCAACAGATATGGTAGAATCCCTTACTTAGGCATTAATAATCCCCCTCCAGTTTGAGACGGAGTTAGAAGCTACAGAAGCCTTCCATGTTGAGGTAGTCGAGCATGCAGAATGCCACACCATTATCTCATTCTCTAGAGAAGATGAAGGCTATCGCATATAGGGGTGCATCCTCCCAATGTAAATCACCATCCACTTCCATGGTGTGGTGGTTTGTCACTATCTTGTTGACACAAGCTTTAGGATCAACCTGATCACGACCCAGACACATCAAAAAATAGGGCTATTCGAGGATGATATGAGTACCTCTGACCAAAGAATCCATGTTTATGACAGGACGGAATAGAAACCAGTCAGAAAGATCCACTTGAAGACCTAGTCCGATGGACTGGTTTCCAACACTGAGTTCATGGTTGTCTCGCATGACACTGCTTACAATGCATTGAGAGGTAGGCCATGGCTCCACCTGTATGCGACAGTCCCTTCATTGTATCACAAGTGCCTCAAGTACTCCCTTAATGCTCGAGTGGTCGTACTTCAAGGTGATTCATCTCCATTTTCCTCCTATGAATCCCACAACCTGGATGCCGACTATTACAAGATCAAGGACATGAAGATTCAAGATAATGAGGTGGAACACGCTGGGGCTGCAACTGACCCGTGGAAAGACCCGGATGAAGCCTAAATATTTTCTGATCCATCGATTGGAGGTTATGACCCCGGATATGGGGAAATGATTTTTTGTGACTGGAATGAGGGGGAAGAACATTCCCAAGTCTAAGAGACATTGTAAGATCACCTCATATTCCTACACAAATCAGGCTTAGGTGATCCTAGAGCCCCTACCCCCATAAGGTTTCGGGATGTCCATCCCATGGGAACAGAAATATGCCATACTTTCTTTTTTCTCTCAGATAAGATAAACTTGATCAGTACAAAATGTCACTATTTCTTTGATATCATAAATCATGGCCCCTTGGACTGAAGACCAGAAGAGATCGGATCAACATCTTTCGTCGCTCTGGTTTCGACAGCACAGGAGTCCCCCGATGTAGTGTCTACCGCCACTCAGGCTGGAACCAGCCTCCCATCAAGATCTATTGATTCAGAGGAAGCTCCTTCCACTGAGGATCCCTCCCTCATAAGTGAAGAATAGGATTTAGAGGATTCTCCTCCTACTTTTGAAGTGGGTGTCTCCACCATGGTCGATGAATTAGTACAGATGAACCTCAGTAGCAAGATGGATTCGAAACCTCCAATGATTAGTGCTGCTATGCTTGCTAAAGAGAAACAATAGTACATGGAATTCCTCAAACAATACCATGATGTATTTCCTTGGAGTTATAATGAGATGCTAAGACTAGATCCCAAGATAGCTATACACCACCTCGGTCTTTTGAAAAATCACCACGGGTTTAAGCAGCCTCCCATAAAGATGAACCCTTCTCATGGTTCCATAGTTGAAGCCGAAGTTGACAAACTCATTTGAGACAACTTCATCTCCCATACCCCATATGGCTAGAAAACATTGTGCCCATTAGGAAGAAGAACAGAAAAATCAGAGTCTTCTTTGACTTTTGGGATCTCAACCGTCACTTTACAAAGGATGATTTTCTCCTTCCCGTGATGGAGTTGTTGATCAACACCCCAACTAAGTTCTAGGCCCTCTCCTTCATGGATGGATATTTTGGGTATAACTAGATCCAAATGGATTCCGAGGATGAGGAGTCTACAGCCTCCAGGGAACCACAAGGTAATTTTTTTACCAAGTCATTCCCTTCGGTCTAAAGAATATAGGTGCCACCTATCAATGTTCCATGCATCACATATTTAAACTGATGCATAGGACATTGGTGTAATTCTATATGGTTGATCTGGTGGTCAAATATCTCCAGTTTCAGGACCATTGCAAAGGCCTTGAGAAAGTTTTCGGTATCCTCTGTTCTCGTCATCTGATGATGAACCCATTGAAGTGTGCCTTCAGTGTCACCTCTGAGAAGTTTCTTGGATTAGTTTTTAGATATAGAGGCATCAAGATCGACCCAGAGAAGATCAAATCCATTAGCCAGATGTATCCCCCAAGAAACATTTGGGAACTTCGAGGCTTTCCAGGACACTTGGCCTAGATATGCTGATTCATTAAAAATTTGTTCATCAAGTGTATGGCCTTCTCCCAACTCATGAAAAAAGGCACTATTTACCAATGGGATGAGGAATGTCAGACTACTTTCAAGGAAATCAAGCAGCATCTTCTCCAGCCTTTAGTCCGAATGCCACCCATTTCCGAAAATCCAGTGTTCTTTATGTGACCGCCCTAGAACGATCTCTCAGTTCCCTTCTAACCAAGAAGAACAATGAGGGAATATAGAATAGTCTATACTATCTCAGCCACATTCTCCTCGATACAGAGACCTGATACTACCCTATTGAGAAGATCTGCCTTGCACTGGTATTCGTAGAATAGAAATTGCGACACTACTTGCAGCACCCTGAGGTACCGTTGGTGTCCCGGGTGGATCTATTGAAGTACATATTGAACCTATCAATGTTGATTGGCCATCAAGATCAGTGGGTAGCGATCCTCTAGAAGTTTGAAATCAGGTTCATCCCATGGAAGGATATAAAGTGGATAACATTAGCAGGTTTTTTCCCCTCTATCCATCTCCCGCAAACCATTCTATGGGACTCGATTTTAACGATGAGGCAATACTCTTAGTAGACCAAGCCATTATGTGCTGGAAAATGCACTTTTATGGTGATTCCCGCAGACCATTCACTTTTTTCAAGCTGATCTGAATGACATGGATGCTTGGGGGTATTTTCTGTGGTGCAAGGATGTCCCTTCGAAATTTAATTTTCTAGTGTGGAGGGTTAGGAACAGGGCACTGCCGACCGAGGTGAAAATCCAGCAGATGGGAATTAGCTTAGCCTCTAGATGAAAATTTTGCAGGAATCCAAAATTGGAGACCATTGAAGACCCATTTATTGGGAGCGACTAGGCAGCTGCGATCTGGGGAGAGTTTGGGAATTTCATGGATTGGATGCAGTAGGAGGTTTCTGTCAAAATCTTCCTTCAGCACTGGTTTCAGGGGGAGGGTAGCATAGGTTCTGAGTGGAAGGAAAGAGCCATACTATTTTCAGTGGGCTGTTGAAGTTTATGGTCCTCCAGGAATGATGAAAGACATAAGGAGTTTACGGCGTCCATCACAGGTATTATCCTCAAGACTAAAATCATCCTTCTGGACCCGACTCGCGTGTGCAGGGGCTGGACGGATTCCTCATCCATCAGTTCGTTTCGGACTTCATCTTACATCCAGTGTTTGGACTCCAATGTGGGGCAGGGTTGATGGGTTAGATGGTATCCTCCTCGTCAAGGGCTCAATCTCAACAATGATAGGTCGATCATCATAGGGATCATGCGTGGAAGAGGGGTGATCTAGGACCAGTGGGGTTATGTTATTATGTGTTTTTCAGCTTATTACGGTGGGGGCGACTCTCTCCAAGCCGAAGCACTTGCTATGCTCATGGGGCTGCATCTATGCGACCAAAAGAATTTACCCCTTGAGGAAGTTGAGACTGACTCACTTATCCTTCATAATGCATTGCTCAGTATTGGAAACACCCCATTGTCCGTAGAATACAACATCAGGAGATGTAAGAGACTAGTGAACAACCATACTATCATTCTCCACACTTAGCGTGAAGGTAATTCTGTTGTTGATTTCTTGGCTTCTAAGGTGACCATTAGTGAGCAGATCTCCATCTTTTCTAGTCTCGACTCTTTTCCTTTCGATGGGGTTCACTTTTTATAAGCTGATGCCCACGGTCTTCACTACTATTGACCTTTGTGATTCCTTTTCCTCTGGCAGTTGTGTCTTGTACTTTGTTTTCCTTTCTTTTAAATAAGTCAATAAAAATGATTTTAAGGTATTTTCTTCATTACCCTAGAACAAACCATTATTCCATATTCATTCTTGTTATTAGAAGGCTGCCCCAACAATGAGGTGGAGTATCAGGCTCTCAATACTAGCCTTGAGTTGGCCCTCAAGATTGATGTTCCCCACTTTCATGTGAAAGGGGACTCTGAACTAGTCATCAAAGAAATCAATGGTGACTATTTCATATGAAATCCAGAGCTCGTACCACTATTGGAACACACCCTCCAGCTGATGGCTCAGTTCCCATATCATCTAGAGATAATTCATATTCCTCATTCCCTAAACAGTTGGGCCGACACCTTGGTCAGCCTAATTGCATCACTTGTAGAGCCTGAACATGATGATTTAATTATCCCTGCGGAACACCAAAGAGTCATCGCCCCCGTCACTCGAGATAACACTGATAGCAAGAAAGTAAGCCACCTTACCACCTACGTCTCCACGTTAGGTCCCTCAGGTCCCCCTAACATAGTCTTGGAAGTAACTCCAGACTAGAGGTCCCCCATTATCGAGTACCTCCATCATGAAAATTTACCTGACAATTGAGCCAAGCATGAGTGAATCCAACACCACGCATTGTAGTTTACTCTCCAGAGCAGTTTCGGTCTTGAGAAGATCTTCTACAAGCATGGGTTTGATGGAGTTATACTATATTGTTTTAAAATAGTTGAGATTTCTCAAGTCATACAGGAGGTTCATGTTGGTTCCTACAGAGGTCATCAGACCGGTCAAAAATTATCTCACCAGATCCGGAGGATGGGGTATTTTGGAACTCCATGATCCGTTACTGCATAAAGTTTTCCAAGAGATGCCTTGCATGCCTAATTCATTCCAACTTTGTGCATTGGCCACCATAGCCTCTCCACACCTCCAAGTACTCTTGGAACTTTGTGGTCTGGGGACTCGATGTCATGGGACCATATCCATTGGCGATAGCTCGCCAGTGCAGGTTCATCCTTACCGCTAGAGATTTCTTTTCCAAGTGGGATGAAAAAGTTCCTCTTAAGGAGGTCATGGCCCGTTATATCATTGAATTTGTGAGCTCCAAAATCATCTGTTGATTTGGAGTCGCTCATTCCATTATTACCGATAACAAAACCAAATTTCGGGCAGCCAAGTTGATGAAATTGTATGCAAAGTACAATTTATTTTCTAACCATACCTCCCACTATCACGTGCAATAAAATGGGAAGATCGAGGAGTTAAAAAAAACCTTATCTAAAATTTTGTAGAAAATGGTTGGTCAGAACAAAAAGAGTTGGCTGGACAAACTCCCCAACGCCCTTTGGGCCTATCAGACGATAACCCGCAATTCCACACAGGTGACCCCATACTACCTGGTGTACGGAATAGAGGATGTCCTACCCATGGAGATTCAATTACGTTCATTATGCGCAACTGTCTATGATCAGAATTCACTAGATAAAATAGTTAAAATCCATCTGGCTGAATTGGAAGCCCTCGACGCAAATAGGCTTTATGCCCTGCATAATTAGGAAAGGAATCTGAACAATATAACTAGAGCTTTCAAGAAGAAGGTACACCTCCGTTATTTCTTGCATGGTGACCTGGTGTTGGCCCTAAGAACACCAATTATACCTAGTAGGAAACCACCCAAGCTGGAGCCCAAGTGGGAAGGACCTCACATCATTTATAAGGTTTACCCCAATGGCACGTACTCCCTGGTCACCATGGATGGTGAGAGTACAACTCTTTCCACCAGTGCCAAATTCCTCAAGCAATAGTTTTCCTGAGCATAAGGGTCCTACATGACCCTAAACTATCATGTACAACATGACATGAAATTGTATGTCATCCCACAGGATGTTAAACCATATCCAGTCCTACATGACCTTATACTATTACGTCCCACATGATGTTAAACTATATGTCGTCCCACATGACGTTAAACAGTATATGATCCTGCACGAACATAAATTTTCCAACGTCTGAGATGTATGAAGTTAATCTACTTAACACCTTTGAGAAATATGTATGGATTGATTCCCATCCTCCTGGGATACATAGGAACTCTTTGACGCCTGGTCTTTAGTCCATCCCCCAGACTCCTCTTTGACTATCCCCTGGGTATAATTCTCTTGGAGGATCCCAAATGGTGTAGTGTATGATTCTTTGTCCCCATTCATGTCAAGATTACGATGATTGCACCATGTTTCCCCTCCTCATTCTTCTACTCTCCCACGTCCTTACCGCACGATGCTAAACTGCATGGCCTTCAAGAACTACGTGTGGGTTGTTTCCTATCCTTATAGGATACGTAGAAATGCCAAAACATTTTTTCTGTAGCCTAATCCCCAAACCTTAGGATCTCCCCATGGGTCAGAAAACATGGTGTGGCTCCGGATTTGGACTCATTTTCATTGGGTTCATCATGACGACACCATATATCCCTCTCCTAGGAGATCTCCACCTCTTTCGTCATCCTGCTTGACGTTAAATTACACAAGCACATTTAGGCTTAAAAAACTCCTTTTATGTGGGAATCCATTATCTTTTACATCAAAAGGACCCCCAAATGGTACATATACTTAGCCTAATGGATATACTATCATTTTCGGCCAACACCCTCAAGGACCATGAATGAAAAATTGATACAAGTCTCACGTTGCGAATATGGTCAGCGGTCGACACACTTTTGTTGTTCCCATTTCAAGTCACACAATATATATGCTATGTTTCAAACATGGTCAATAGATATCCTTCATCATTATCACCACCCCCATATGTCCCAAATACTAGGTGTATTGGTTCATGTTTTCCTACTATCCCTTCAAACTTTAGTCTACCTCAAGTAGGAGTATGAGTCCATCTTTCGTACCCTTATATAATGGGGACAGCTTGGTCCTATTCCTTACTTCCCACAATGAACATTGCTTACATGGGCTTTGGAATTTTTTGAAGGAAAAACATACATTAAGGTTCATGTGTCTATATTCTGAGCTCTAATACCTTAATCTAAGATATCAATTGTCCTCATTACAAGGCGTTAAACTGAAAAATGTCTCAGAAATCCGGTCTTCGGTCCATCACTTTTTGGTCCCTTGAACCATGTTCTCACTCAGGATTGTGCGGTATGGACTCAAATATATGACTTTGTTCATGTTGGGATATTTTTTCCATGCCACATACATCTCTTTGGGACACCCCTCCATTATCATCCTCACCGGAAGACGTTAAACTGCGATCTAGCTGGGACTTCCCATCTTGGACCCCTTGACTTTTTTCAGCCCCCTAACCCATGTCCTCATTTGGGATCGTACGATGTGGTATGGGCTTATTTTCTCATCCATTTTGGGTTTTTGAACATGCTATACACATCCCTAGTTGAGATATCTTTCCCCTATCTGCATCTTTACCGCATGGCGTAAAACTACACTGCATCCTCCAGAACAATGTGTAGCTTGATTCCCATCCTTATGGGATATGTAGGACCACCAAAACATTTGTACATAGGCTCTAGAACCATTTATTAGAATTATACTTATTTTCCTGGCCCCTGGCCTGAGTTTTCCTAAGAGAGGGGCATGCTGCATGATATGGGCCTATGTCATCATTCACGACGGGTCTATAACAGACATGCCACATACCTATTTCTCCTGATAGCTCTTCAAATTTCTGTATTACAATATTCTTTTCTAGTCGGCTACTCTTGATTCGGTCCCATCGACCATCTTTAGCAGTTCACCGATGTGCCTAGTAGCACTCTTGTTCAGGACCTAGAGTGTTGGATTCTAGGAGACAACTATTTCCCATTTTCAGGCTTCATGTTCCCATTTATTTGGGCTTTCAACATCTTTCACGTCCAAAAGTCCCCCTGAAGGGTAAATATGAACAACCCAAGGGTTCTCCTATAATTTTAGGCCAATTCCCTCAAGGACCTTGATTGTAAATTTGATACAAGTCCTGCATTTCAAATATGGCCAATGGTAAACACTCATTTGTTGTTCCTATTTCAGGTCACATGATATAGATGCTGTGTTTCGAACATGGTCACTAGTTATCCTCCATTGCCACACCACCCCTATCAAGCTATAAATATTGGTTGCAGGATTCAAATCCTTTAATTCTCCATCATGACCAAGTGGAATTCCAAAACTCTTTGTAATGTCCCTCAGTGCACATTGTCACGTTAGAAGGACAAAGTCATGGTGAGTCATCATATGGTACTCCGCACCGATTTCCCCTTTGTGTGTGTTCCGTGTGTTGCAAAGAACTTATCCATCCTTGTTTCCCACATTGACCATAGGTCACATAGGCTTATGGATTCAGTCGAGGTTTGCACCTGTTTGAAAGAGTCTCACTTCTCTATGGTCTGAGCTCTAAGACCATAAACTAAGATCTCCTTATACATCCTTTCGGTAAGGCGTTAGAACTGTAAGTCTAATAAATATGTACAACTTGATTCCCATCCACATGGAATACATAGGAACACCCAGGAACTAGGACTTGGTCCCTACCCCACTCTCATTTTTGGTCCCTTGACCTAAAATTTCCCCAGGGCGCACATGGTGTGATGTTGGCTGATGTCCTCATTCACATCTAGTTTTTCAATTACTGCACCACATGTCTCCCTCCCCCCTTTCTATTTATGGTCTGAGCTTTAAGATCGTTAAACTAAGATCCAACTGTCTTTTTTGTTGGACATTAAACTATGTGACATCCTCCTGAACTATGTATGTCTTGATTACCATCCTCATGTTGTACGTAGAAATGCCCGAACATCCCATCTTTGGGTCTTTCCCTGTGAATCTTAAATCATGACCCTTGGCTCGAACACCTTTGGAAGCATGTGGTGTCACGAGCTTTTTTTGGGTTCCCATTCACATCTAATTTGTGATAACCAAGCCATGTTTCTTCCATGTCTCTCTCCGGCTTGTTCCGAGTTCTGTGATCTTAAATTAATATCTCCCCATGGGAACTACGCATCGGTTTCAACTACATTCCCTCCCTGCGGGCACTTCATTAAATAAAGACCCATCTTAATGGTCCATTTAACGACCTCAAGATAGAATTGTGTGACCCTTGGACCCTTTTCCTCAAAAACGGACTCGACTAAATCTATCTGATACGTCTTATTGTCATACTTTGATGTGCCATGATAAAGAGCCCAAGGTGTGGAATTATTACAGACATTCCCTCATTTCATGTCTAGGATTCATGAGCCCTTTATTTCTATCCTCATCCTCTTCCATGTCTAAAGGGACACCCTTTATGTCCTGGTCTCATGACATATTGGCTCACCTACCATATTGGGACAACACCACTGAAGACCATAGACATCATTTGTGACTAGTCCCGCATTTCGAACATGGTTAGTGGCCGAACCTCATTTTCCTGTCCCGATTCCTGGCTAACATGAAGCTGATACTGTGTTTTGAACATGTTAAGCAGTTATACTCTATAGTCACATCACTGTCATTATGATCTAGATCTTGGGTATCATGATTCACATCTTTCCACTCCCTTATGTTCATGTGGAATTCCAGCGCACAATTTTACACCTCTGTGCATCTATATGCGTTATTCAGGCGCATCAATAATATTGGGATTTCACTCACATAGCATTCCATTTCCCTTAATGTGTGCCTTACAATACTAGGAAATCTCACTAATACTCATTTTTTCCCACATCGAGAATGACTCACATGGGCTTAGTAGTGTTGGTGAAGCATGTACTGGTGCAGCTACGCCACAGAGGCCCTTCATCCCACACAACGTTAAACTTTAATTCCAGAACAACATGTGGATTGATTCCCATCCTATTGAGGTATATAAGAACTTCCAGAAACTTCACCCCATTCCCATCCTAACATTCACTTTTTGTCCCTTTACCTAAAAAACTTCTTCTAGGGATACGTGGTGCGTTGAAGACTCCTTATGTCTTTATTCAAGTCAGTTTTATAGCTACCACATCACGTACTCCCTTCTTGGGATCTACCCTTTTCACTCCCCATCCTATCATACGATGCTAAAATGAACGAGTCCATGTGTCCAGAATGCATGACACTAAACATCGTTTATACCCTGAACTAGTTTAGGATGCCCCATATTAACTATGGGATAAGCCAATTTCCTCGTTCGAGAGGGTTTCCTCTACCAGAAATGTTCTTCGACCACGCCAAGTTTAAGAAATATGTTTAGCTTGATTCTCACCCTTATGAGATACATATTGATGCCCAAACATTTTGACTTGGGCCCAGCCTCATGGTCATTAACCCTTCCTACCCCTTGGCCCTGATCTTGGTCCAGGTAGTATGACCGTGAAACTATGTGCACCGTCCACACTGTATGAAGTTAAACTAAATGTCTATCCTCTTCCTTGGTATAATGTAAAACCACAAGTTATTCTAGGTCCTTACTAGAGGGGTCCTGTTTAGAAGGAAGTTTGATCTTTGATTAGACCGATTCACCCATGTAATGTGTTTTCACCATGGTGGCATAATTTCAAGCGTGTTGGACTCCATTCGAACAACTTATCACTCCCCCCACTCTTTACATTCCCCTTATTCAGACCCTCGTCCTATTTCACGTTTATAAGAACCCCCTAGCTATATGGATGCACATCTTATGGTTCACCTACTGTTCGGGTCCAACGTTCTGAAAGGATAATGGATATATTTTTTGATTCAGGCCCCGTATTGAGAATATGGTCAATTGTTGGCCCTCATTTGTTGTCGCAATACTAGGCTAAAACAATAGGGATGATGTGTTTCAAACACATTCAATAGTTATCCTTCATTTTCACCCCACCTCCACAGTATTCTGAATTTTGGGTATCGTGATTCACACTTTCCATTCCCCTATGTTCGGATTAATTCTAACTCCCCATGCTTTACCTCGCTCGTTCACTAGAGAACATTGGGAAAATGGAACTTGGACTATTTTGAGAACTCCATCCTCCAGTCAGGACTTCCCCTTTCTTCCCATAGGTCCGGATGTATTGTCCAAACCCTGGATGCCTAAATCTTGGTCGGTACTCTCATATTTAGATAGAACAATGTGGTGGTCATCCATTGTTTCTCACACCAGGCCAGACCCACGTGAGCTTATAGATTAATTGCTGGATGATTCACAAATGTAATAGATGTGTAGTAGACCAAAATAAATAACAAAACCCATGCATACATTTGTATCAAAAATCAAAGCATGAAAGTACATTTAATAGTTTGTGTGCATTATAGCACCCGAGGTTCGATCCCTCCCATGGATGGGTTGAACTCTTTAATAGAGCATTCTGACTCCACCACTCTCTGGCTTGTGGAATCCAAGATTTTCTATCGCTTGTTTACTTCCCACTCCTCCTCAAAATCAATGGGGCGTAATTCATTAGCCACGACTACAACAGTCCAATGTTTTTCAATGGAAATTACCTTCTTATAAATATGTCATAAAATCACATGAAAACACAACATAATGAACTACTAAGTGCTAAGTAACCTTTAAACATAAGTTTGTCACTTTTGTGTTTTTAATTTCAAAAAGTTGACACGCACGGTTGTATTCAAGAAGATTTTTGGAGTCTAATGAAACAAAAATAATTTTCAGTGAATAGTAGAAGACCCTTGTGAATAGAAACATACCCTTATGAATAGTATTATGACCCTTATGAATAGTAAATAATCCAACATAAGAGTAACCTTACCCATGAATAATTAAATAAAATTTAGACGTCTTAGAAAGTGACAATTTGACCTTAGTAAACATTTTGGTATTTTGTAAGTCATAAATAAATAATTATAATTAATTAATTAATTTTAAAGAAAATTTATTTTCCTAAAATGTATTAATAAATTATTGAATCAATGTCTTATTGTTTTTAGATAATTTAATAAGACCCTATGTCATTTTTGAAAGCACTATAAAAGCAGTTTTAATTTTTAAAAACTGTTTTTTAAGTAAATTATGATTTTAATTAAATATTAAATTAATAATATTTAGATTTTTATTTGAAAAATGGACTTCATTTTTGGATTCTACATGTCAAAAAATGGTTGGGGTGAATTTTTGGGATTTTTCTGAAATATTTGAATTTTTGATGAATAGTGATATACCCTAATTTACAAAAATAAGCTAAATAAGCTAATTATAGAGTCATGTGTGATGTTCTACTGATGTCAACCCACTTGGTTTGGGATCACATGATAAAATTACTATTCTTGGTCATTCAAGATTCACTATTCCTTGTCTTAGGGAATAATAATAAACTAATGAATTTTATATTAAAAAAACCCCTCTCCCCTCCACTATAAAATCAACCATTCACACCCTCATTTCCTCACACCTATCAAGCTCAAAGCCTTATCTAAACTCTTCCCAAACATATTTCCTATCCCCTATCCCACTTCCAAGAGCTTTTGGTCTCATCAAAATATCAATCCTAGATTTCTTAAGAAGGATCTCAAGAGGAGGATTTAAGAGGTAATTTCTCTCCCTCTTCTCCTTTAATTTTCTTTCAAGTTCAAGTTCATTTATTGATCTCTCCCAACCCATATTCATCCAAATGGTGTTGTAACTCCTGTATTATACATTTAATATAATTTTATGATGCTAATAGGATATTATATCATCCAACTCCCTTTCCCTCTTCCTTTTATTTTATTAAAGAGAACGTTGTTCGTGAGGTGTTAATTTATCACCTTCAAGAATGACATGCTCTCTTCTTCCATTTCTACCTTCAGATCTGGTCATGAAACCATTTTTACGGTTGAAACAGAATATTTTATATGTATTATATCCTATTTAAAGTTCTGTAACTAACTTATAGCTATATTTATAAGTGATAAATTAAAACAAGTTCATTATGATCCAAAAACCACCCAAATTAACCCAAATAATCATCATTTAATTCTTATCTAATGATTCATCCACATGGATATAATATGATTCATTATAATATCATTCAAACTCCTGTAATATAATTAATTACATGTAATATTATTTATGGATGTTTACCCACGTTCTACCTGAACTTCAATTTAATAATACAAGTGAACCACACAAGAAAACCATAAAAACAAACATTCCTAAATACTGTTTTTAAAATCTAAAACTCATCAAAAGGCACATAAAGTCACCTAATGAAACCATAATGAACCATATTAATGTACACAAGGTTTTTTATTTCTAATTAATGAATATAATTTCTTTATAATGAACATTAAATAGAAGGAAGCATTCAAATACAAGGTAAGGGGAAATTCTCGAACCCAACTTTCATCCTTCAGGTTCTCCCACTTTCACTCCATTTGTGATATGGTTACTCCTTAAAGATCATTTCTTCATCATTATATTACCTTTTCTGGTATATACATGTTTTCTAATGAGGTTTATTTCAATCCAAATGTTTTCCAAAATAACTCTTCTTTTAAGAACTCAACTTTTATCTCTCACT
Source organism: Viscum album (assembly GCA_963277665.1). Classification (NCBI taxonomy): domain Eukaryota; kingdom Viridiplantae; phylum Streptophyta; class Magnoliopsida; order Santalales; family Viscaceae; genus Viscum; species Viscum album. The sequence continues at coordinate 1,124,873,786 of OY728120.1, forward strand.
CATGGTTGATGGTTCTTATATCAAGTATGTTGTTTCCTCTTTATTTTTGGGAGCCCAAAGCTTATGAATGTATTATTATGAGATTAAACCCATTATTTACCATGGGTTAATTATGTTAACTTTTAATATATGTTTCATGTGGAAATCATAATAATGATAATGTTATGATGTGACGGGTGCATATGGAATTATATAGCACAATACCAGGAAAGTCAGCCAGAGGTAGGCCCCTGACTATTTATTAAATAAAAAGAAATGTACGATAAGAACAAATAAGGACTATTACATATCATAATCTTCAAAACCATCACAACCCCCATAAGATCCTCCTTTTGCAGTGGCCATCTCCCATTCCGAGCTTTCATATTGCTTCAGGATCTTGGCATACTTCTTTATAAGATTCAGTTTCTCCAATGATATCAAGTCCTATGGAGATTGTTTGAATGAAAACCTAGTAGACAGCGGCTTTGGAAAATAAGAGTAGTCCTTCCTTGTCCTTCTTTTTTCTGCGGTGGCCACCTCTTGTCCAGATTTCCCCTTCTCGTCTTTGAGAACCTCACAATAGGAAGGCTTAACCACTATATTATTATTTTCCTTGTCGCTGTCCGAGATGTCCCCTCAATTTCCAATTGTCGTGTCATCATTGAAACCATCAGCCACCCCTAGGATCTATTCATTAACTCCATTGCAGTTAATCACATCCAAGAATTTAAGTTGTCCTTCCATCGCTTGGCTGACGTCCACCACCTTCGCAGCATTAAATCAACCAGCCTCTTCATACTGCCCTTCAAACTCCTAGCCAGCATCCACCTCATTTTCTGCATCAAATAAGACACACTTCATATTGTTGTAATCTTCCACTAAAACACCCACCACCATTTGACATCCTTCTTCAGCCTCCAACATTTGGAACCGGTTGCAGGTAGCAGCAAAACTCCCTGAGACAGCAGATTGCACCTGGTGTCTTTTACTGTCCAAACATGGAACTGTATCTGCTATTTTCCCACGTCTTTTTGAGTTTGAAGGCTTCCCCCCACCAGATGGACTAACACAAATGATAGCAGCACTCTCCCCATGCGGAGTAGCATCAACAGACCCTACTAATTTCAAATTCTTACCCCCCTCAGTCGAACCATCACAATTAATAGCAGCTGCATCAACACTTCGTCTGACTCCATTCTCCCCATGTGAAGAGATAGCAACAGACCCACCTTCAGTCTGTGCCACCACCGAATCCAGCATGACACCATTGCCAGAGGACCCAGCCCTTAGGTCCTGCTTCAACCTCTCAAACACCGAAGCAATAGAAGGATTACCCAAGCCCGGCTCACCCACACCAATTCTACTCTTCGCAGCACCGTGAATCTTCTTCCCCTGATCCGCTGCTCTGCCATTTCTTCCCATTTGGCCTGATATAATTCCACCTTGACATTGTTCCTTCCGATGGCCTAGACGCTGACACCCTGGGGAGAAATCAGTCCAGGACTCAAACACCACCGCTTGCCTCCAGCGGTATTCCTCACCTATCGCGATCCAAATCCACTCCACGGGTGCCTTAGAAGCATCCACCTCAACGCAAAGGCACAAATTAACTGGGTGACTAACTGATGTAGTGTGGGAATCAGCACAGAGAAACCACCCTACTAAATTCCCTAACATGCGGATGATCACTGGATTTTGAAAAGGAAAAGGTAGATGGGGAAAGCTTACCCATGTCGCAACGGAGGGCGAGTCCCGGTTCATTCATAGGTCAAAAGTCCATCGGATAAGGAAGAACTGACATCAATTGCAGCATCGAGGAGCATGGTACCAAGAAAAAATTAAATCTTCCTCAGATGAAAAACATATCATCAAATGATGTTTGTCAATCAGACCCACCACCGCGCGATCCTGCAAATCCCAATTACTGAAAACAAATCTATCAAATTCATCCACAGAAGGCCTTCGGTGATTAAAGCGAGCCACCAAGGTCAAATTCAGCAGATTTGATGCTCCCAAGAACTCCAAGAGTGAAATCGTCAGTTGAGGATCCCCAAGATGCAACTCCGGAACCTTCAGACTCAAAGAGATTGATGGAAATTCAGGAAGAAAACTAGGGTTAGAGGAAGGCACGAAAATCACCTGTGGAATCGAAGGACGAGGAGGAACCACCGCCTCCCTCCCACCTTCAGGGAGGGAGTTAACCACTAATACATGATGTTTCATTTTTTTATGCATTTCCACATTTCATGTCTTTTATTTATTCTCCTATCATGTTCATTATCTTTTGCCTATGACATGATTATTCTCACCCCATGCTATATTCTTCTTATCTATCCTATTACTATGCTTTTAGCTCACCCCTCTTTATGTATATCCTCAGGTGGCTACATATACTAAGGAGAGGACATGTTCCAATAAGAATCTAGAGAATAAGAAATTAAATAAATGTTTACGCTTGATGTGGTAATTGTTATGTACAGTCCTAGTTTTCCCAAGACACTAAACCTTTGGATCCTCTATGTGCAATACTATTTTGTTTTTTATCTTTAAAATGATGTAATAGTAATGTAATAAAAGGCCGGGTCACTATAGTTAGTATAAGAGGAATGTTTTAGTTAATTTGGGAATTAGGATTAGTGAACCCTACAGAAAACCTCTAACATGAGACTAAGTACAAATATGCACACAAGAATATTTACATAGGGATCCCATATGTTATGTTTTTGGTATAAATTGTTTAAATGAATAAGTTATTCATGACTTGTTTACTTATGTTTTGTTCTAACCTTTACTATTTTATAAAATGGTGGGAAACGGAAGAAATCAGGCCAAAAACTCATGCGAGGGTCAATGCAACGATTTCCCGAATGACATCCCCAATGATTTGGGAGGTGGAGTTCAGAAATTCATGGTGATTCTTACCCAATTATCACAGGTTATAAACAATAACCATAATAATGGGGAACTTCCTTCTTCACCAAAGAGGGAGCAACTGGCTATCAAATGTTTTATGCGGCAACCACCCCTGATGTTTAGTGGATCTTTCGATCCACTAGTTGCGGAACGGTGGGTCAACTCCATAGAGAAGATCTTTTCTGTTCATCACTGTTCTGAGATGGAGAAGGTGACCCTAGAAGTATATCTTCTTGATGGAGAAGCCGATCAATGGTGGGATTTGATTAAGAACACCAAGACAAGGGAGGAAATTAAAGAGATGGAATGTGATTAATTTAAGACAATGTTTCTTAATAAGTATTTCCCACGAACTCTTCATACGAAGATGGAGAGATAATTAATAGATCTCAAGAAAAAACAAGGAGAATCTATCACAACCTATGAAGAAAATTTAACAAGGCTTGCATGGTACACTTTGGGTTTTGTTATCAACAATTATAGAAAAATTGATAGATTCTTTAGTGGATTAAAACCACACCTTCGAAAGACTCTCGCAATTCGAGACTTTGGGAGTTACGAAGAATTTGTTAGGTGTGATCTCAAAGTGGAGATGGAGTTTGGAGAATGGTCCCATGGCTATGGTGATAAGAAAAGAAATATGGAGTTTTATGCTAGAGGATCTAAAGACAAAAGTTGGAAGAAAACTCAACGACCCACATGCCAAAAATGTGGGAAGTTGCACCATGGGAACTGCCTCAAAGGGACAAGGAAGTGCTTCAAGTGTGGGAAGGAAGGAAACCATACTCAAGAGTGTCGAAAAGACACGAAAAAGAAGGAGAATGTAGCCGATGAAAGGAGATAACCACTCATGGTTCAATGCTACAACTGTAGGGAGATAGGGGACTATGAAAAATAGTGCACAAAACCTCAAGTTATCGAGGGTAGTCAGCGTCAGTAGACACCAAATCCAAAGGAACAAGGGAATGCTTATGCCATCACTACTGTAGAGGTGGAGCATGATAATGAATTCGTACAAGGTAAACTTCCTATACACTCTATAATGGAAAAAGTCTTATTTTATTCTAGTTCTACGCATTCCTTTATATCTTGCAAGTTTTCTAGAAGTATAGAATCGAAGCCCTGAAACCATAAAGTAGAGATATCCATAAAAACACCAAGTGGTGCAATCATTGCAACCCAAGTGTTTGAATCCCCTTCTATTGGTGGATGTTGGAAGATTCTTCCAACGAATCTTGTAATACTTCCTTTGGATTAATTCTACGCTATAATGGGAATGGAATGGATCTCGTTATATAGATCACATATCAACTGTCGGGAAAAGGAAATATGTTTTCATATTCCGAACCATCCCATACTCCTCTACAAATGAAAGGAAGATCATGAATCTACTTTGAAAAATCCTTCAATGGTGTGGGTGTTGATTCCCTATGAAGAATCATACCTCACCCAAATGGTTGAGTCGAAGGAAAGTGCCATCCTTGAGGAAATGACCATCGTGAGGGAATACATCGATGTATTTCCCAAAGAGTTACCCAGAATTCCGCCGGATCGTGAGGTAGAGCTCTTAATTGAACTCATGCCCGGAGATACTCCTATCTCAAAGTGTCCCTATAGGATGGATCCTATCAAACTGGAGGATTTAAAAAAGTAGCTACAAGGGCATCTGGAAAAAGGGTTCATACGCCCTAGTGCATCACCTTGGGGTGCACCAGTGCTTTTTGTGAAGAAGAGGGATGGAAAAATGTGGTTGTGTATCGATTATCGGGAACTCAACAAGATCACCATAAAGAACAAGTATCCTCTCCCAAGGATTGATGACTTGTTCGATAAGTTAAGAGGTTATCTATACTTCTCAAAGGTGGATCTTTGTTCGGGATATCATCAGGTAAAGGTGAAGAAGGAGGATATTCAGAAGACTACCTTCCATACAAGGTATGGGAACTATGAGTTTTTGGTCATGCCCTTTGAACTTACTAATGCCCTTGTAATCTTCATGGATTTGATGAATAGAGTTTTTAGACATTACCTTGACAAATTTGTGGTAGTGTTTATTGATGATATTCTCATCTACTCCAAGAGCAAGGAGGAACATGAAGAACATATAAGACTTGTGTTGGCGACATTAAGAAGGATAAGTTGTACACCAAGTTTAGAAAGTGTGACTTTTGGATGAATAAAGTCATGTTCTTGGAACATGTGATCACAAGTGAGGGAATTTCTGGGGATCCTTCAAAAGCAAAGGTGATCGAGGAATGGCCCAGGCCCTCTAATATCACAGAAATCCATAGTTTTCTTGGATTAGCTAGGTACTACTGATGTTTTGTGGGAAACTTCTCACGATTGTCAAGACCGCTAACTAAGTTAACAAGGAAAGGGGTAAAGTATTTCTGGACAGAAGAATGTGAGGGAAACTACAAGGAGCTAAATAGAAGGATGATCACTACACTTGTACTCACACTACCCAAAAGTGGAGAAATTTTTGTGATATACAGTGATGCTTCAAAGAAAGTCTTGGGTTGTGTACTCATGAAAAATGACAATGTGGTAGCCTATGCCTCACGACAGTTGAAGATCCATGAGCATAACTACCCGACACATGATCTAGAGATGTCAGTCATGATTTTTCCTTGAAAATCTGGCGGCACTACCTTTATGGCGAGAAGTGTGACATATACGCCAACCACAAGAGCCTAAAGTATATATTCACACAAAAGGATCTCAACGTGCATCAAAGGAGATGGTTAGAGCTAATCAAGGATTACGATTGCTCTATTCACTATCATCCTGGAAAGGCGAACAAGGTAGATGATTCTCTAAGCAGAAAAGAACCTGCTGCCCTATCTATGTTGTGGATTAAGAAAGACCCTATCTTCTTGGATATACAAAGAATGGATTTGGATATAATAAGGGCAGGGGATACATCCTACCTTTCCCAAATGATTGTGCAACCATCCATCCAGGAGAAGATTAAGGAAGAACAAAGGGATGACGTGGACATACAAAAGAGGGTGAATGCAGTAAAGGAAGGGAAGCTTCAAGAGTTCCATATCGACGATGATGGTGTGATTAGGTTTGGAACGTGGCTTTGTTTGCCTTCATCACCTGGGATAAAGAAGGAGCTATTGGATAATGCACATAGCTCAACATTCTCTGTCCATCCTGGGAGTACCAAAATGTATCATGATCTCTGAGAACACTTCTGGTGGGATAACATGAAGAAAGAGATTGAGGAATATATATAGAGGTGCTTGGTATGTCATCATGTTAAAGCTGAGTGACAAAAGTCCAAAGGTATGATGCATCCATTGCCTATACCCATGTGGAAATGGGAAAATGTTACTATGGACTTTGTCATAGGTCTCCCGAATACGTCAAAGGGAAATAATGCAATATGGGTTGTGGTTGATAGACTCACCAAGACTGCCCATTTTATCACTATTCGGGAAGATCTCTTGCTTGAACAACTTCAAAATATATATGTGAAGGAAGTGGTGAGACTGCACGTTGTTCCACTCTCAATTTTCTCTGACCGTGACCCAAGGTTCGCATCTAAATTCTAGAGGAGCCTTCAACATGCTTTGAGTACTGAATTAAATTTCAGCACGACCTATCACCCCCAAACTGATGGATAATCTAAAAGGACTATTCAGATGCCTGAAGATATGCTAAGAAACTGCTCTCTAGAATTCAAAGGTGGATGGGATCAGAATCTCCCATTGGTTGAGTTCTCATACAACAATAGCTTCCACTCGAGTATTCAGATGGCTCCGTATGAAGCTCTTTATCGAAAGCAGTGTAGAACACCAACCTATTGGGATGAAGTTGGAGAAAGAAAGTTACTTGGACCCGATCTTGTCCAAGAGATGACAGAGAAGGTTCAAGTCATCCAAAAACACATCAAAGCTGCTCGAAGTCGGAAAAAGAGCTATGATGACAACCGTCTAAGGGAATTGAAGTTCGACGTTGGAGATAAAGTCACCTTCGAATTTCTCCATGGAAGAGAGTCATGCGATTTGGGAAGAAAGGGAAGCTAAGCCCAAGGTATATTGGCCCCTTTGAGATCCTTGACCGCATAGGAGATGTGGCCTATTGTCTTGCACTTCCACCGAATATGGATCAAGTTCATGATGTGTTTCATGTATAATTATTGAGGAAGTACATACCAGACCCCTCACATGTACTAAACTCAGAGGTGGTGCAGCTGGAAGATGATCTCTCCTATGAGAAGCAGCCAGTAAAGATTCTGGATCAGAGGGATAAGGTTCTATGCAACAAGACAACCCATCTTTTCAAATTGTTGTGGAGGAACCATAAGTTTTAGGAAGAAACTTGGGAACCGGAAGAGGCAATGAAGGAGAAACACCCTCAACTGTTTGTGTAAAGTGAAATTTTGGGGGAGAAATTTCTTAAGGGGGGAGAATGTAACAGCGCAAAGTTTTTCCATGGAAATTCCCTTCTTATAAATATGACATAAAATCACATGAAAAAACAACATAATGAAATACTAAGTTCTAAGTGACCTTTAAACATAAGTTTGTCACTTTTTTCTTTTGAATTTCGAAAATCTGACATACATAGTTGTGTTCAAGAATATTTTTGGAGTTTAATGAAACAAAAATAATTTTCGGTGAGTAGTAGCGTACCCTTGTGAATAGTAACATACCCTTATGAGTAATATTATTAACCTTATGAATAGTAAATAAAACAACATAATAGTAACCTTACCCATGAATTATTAAATAAAATTTAGACATCTTAGAAAGTGACAATTTGACCATAGTAAACGTTTTGGTATTTTGTAAGTCATAAATAAATAATTATAATTAAATTATTAATTTTTTTAAAAAATGTATTTTCCTAAAATGTATTCATAAATTATTGAATCGATGAATTATAGTTTTTAGATAATTTTATAAGACCCTACGTAATTTTTGAAAGAACTATAAAATCAGTTTTAATTTCTAAAAACAGTTTTTAAGTAAATTATGATTTTAATTAAATATTAAATTAATAATATTTAGAAAATTATTTTTGAAAAATGGCCTTTATTTTTGGATTCTAAACATAAAAAATGGTTGGGGTAAATTTTTGGTATTTTTCTGAAATACTTGAATTTTTGATAAATAGTGAAATACCGTAATTTACAAAAATAAGCTAAATAAGCTAATTATAGAGTCATGTGTGATGTTCTGCTGATGTCAGCGCACTTGGTTTAGGATAATATGATAAAATTACTATTCTTCATCATTCAAGACTCACTATTCCTTATCTTAGGGAATAATAATAAACTAATGAATTTTATATTAAGGAAACCCCTCTCCCCTCTACTATAAAATCCACCCTTCACACCCTCATTTCCTCACACCTCTCAAGCTCCAAGCCTTCTGTAAACTCTTCCCAAACATCTTTCATAGTCCCTATCCCACTTCCAAGATCTGATGGTCTCATAAAAAGACCATTCCTAGCTTCCTTAAGGAGGATCTCAAGAGGAGGATTTAAGAGGTAATTTCTCTCCCTCTTCTCCTTTAATTTTCTTTCAAGTTCAAGTTCATTTATTGATCTCTCCCCACCCATCTTCATCCAAATGGTGTTTTAACTCCTGTATTATACATTTAATATATTGTTATGATGCTAATAGGATATTATATCATCCAAACCCCTTTCCCTCTTCCTTTTATTTTATTAAAGAGAATGTTGTTTGTGATGTGTTAATTTATCACCTTCAAAAATGACATGCTCTCTTCTTCCATTTATACCTTCAGATCTGGTCATGAAACCATTTTTATGGTTGAAACTGAATATTTTATATGTATTATATCCTATTTAATGTTATGTAACTAACTTATAGCTATATTTCTAAGTGATAAATTAAAACAAATTCATTATGATCCAAAAACCGCCCAAATTAACCCAAATAATCATCATTTAATTATTATCTAATGATTCATACACATGGATATAATATGATTCATTATAAGATCATTCAGACTCCTGTAATATCATTAATAACATGTAATATTATTTTTGGATGTTTACCCACGTTCTACCTGAACTTCAATTTAAGAATACAAGTGAACCACAGAAGAAAACCATAAAAACAAACATTCCTAAATACTGTTATTAAACTCTAAAACTCATCAAAAGGCACATAAAGTCACATAATGAAACCATAATGAACCATATTAATGTACACAAGGTTGTTTATTTCTAATTAATGAATATAATTTCTTTATACAGGACATTAAAGAGAAGGAAGCATTCAAATACAAGGTAAGGGGAAATTCTTGAACCCAACTTTCATCCTTCAGGTTCTCCCTCTTTCACTCCATTTGTGATACGGTTACTCCTTAAAGATCATTTCTTCATAATTATATTACCTTTTCTGGGATATTCATGTTTTCTAATGAAGTTTATTTCAATCCAAATGTTTTCCAAAAGAACTCTTCTTTTAAGAACTCAACTTTTCCCTCTCATTCATGGTTGATGGTTCTTATATCAAGTATGTTTTTCCATCTTTCGTTTTGGGAGACCAAAGCTTATGAATGTATTATTATGAGATTAAACCCATTATTTACCATGGGTCAGTTATGTTAACTTTTAATATATGTTTCATGTGGAAATCATGATAATGATAATGTTATGATGTGACAGGTACACATGGAATTATATAGCGCAATACCAGTAAAGTTAGTCAGAGGTAGGCCACTGACTATTTATTAAATAAAAAGAAATGTACGATAAGAAAAAAGATGGATGATTACATATCATAAGCTTCAAAACCATCAGAACCCCCATAAGAGCCTCCTTCTGCAGTGGTCGTCTCCCATTCCGAGCTTTCATAATGCTTCAGGATCTTGGAATACTTCTTTCTAAGATTCAGTTTCTCTAATGATATCAAGTACTGTGGAGATTGTTTGAATGAAGACCTAGTAGACAGTGGCTTCGGCATATTAGAGTAGTCCTTCCTCTTCCTTCTTTTTGCTGTAGTGGCCACCTCCTATCCAGATTTCCCCTTCCCGTCCTTAAGAACCTCACAATAGGAAGGCTTAACCACTATATTATAATTTTCCTTGTCGTTGTCCGAGAAGTTCCCCCAATTTCCAATTAGTGTGTCATCATTGAAACCATCAGAAAAACCTTGACTCTATTCATTACCTCCATTGCAGTTAATCACATCCAAGCATTTCAGTTGTCCTTCCATCGCTTGGCTGACATCCACCACCTTCGCAACATTAAATGAACCAGCCTCTTCATACTGCCCCTCAAACTCCTATCCAGCATCCACCTCCTTTGCTGCATCAAATAATACACACTTCATATTGTTTTCATCTTCCACTGAAACACCCATCACCATTTGAAATCCTTCTTCAGCCTCCAACACTTGGAACCGGTTGTAGGTAGCAGCAAAACTCCCTTAGAAAGAAGATTGCACCTGGTGTCTTTTACTGTCCAAACATGGAACTGAATATGCTATTTTCCCACGTCGTATTGAGTTCGAAGGCTTCCCCCCACCAAATGGACCAAAACAAATGACAAAAACACTCTCCCCATGCGGAGAAGCATCAATAGAACCTACTGAGTTCAAAGTCTTCCCCCCCTCAGTCGGACCATCACAATTAACAGCAGCACCATCAACACTTCGTCTGACTCCATTCTCCCCATGCAGAGAGATAACAACAGACCCACCTGCATTCTGTGCCACCACCGAATCCATCATGACACCATTTCTAGAGGACCCAGCCCTTAGGTCCTGCTTCAGCCTCTCAAACACCGAAGCAATAGAAGGATTACCCAAGCCCGGCTCACCCACACCAATTCTACTCTTCACAGCACCATGAATCTTCTTCCCCTGATCCACTGCTATGCCATTTCTTCCCATTTGGCCTGATATAATTCCACATTGACATTGTTCCTTCCGATGGCCCAGACGATGGAACCCCGGGCAGAAATCAGTCCATGATTCAAACACCACCGCTTGCCTCCAGCGGTATTCCTCAGCTATCGCGATCCAAATCCACTCCACGGGTGCCTTAAAAGCATCCACCTCAACTCAGAGGTGCGGATTAACTGGGTGACTAACTGATGAAGTGCGTCCATCAGCGCAGAGAAACCGACCTACTAAATTCCGTAACATGTAGATGATCTTTGGATTTTGAAAGGGAAAAGGTAGATGGGGAAAGCTTACCCATTTCGCAACAGAGGGCGAGTCCTGATTCATGCATAGGTCAAAAGTCCATCGGAGAAGGAAGAACTGACATCAATTTCAGCATCGAGGAGCTCGGGACTAAGCAGAAATTAAATATTCCTCAGATGAAAAACGTATCATCAAATGATGTTTTTCAATCAGACCCACCACCGTGCGATCCTGCAAATCCCAATTACTGAAAAAAAATCTATCAAATTCATCCACGGAAGGCCTTCGGTGATTAAAGCGAGCCACCAAGGTCAAATTAAGCATATTTAATGCTCCCAAGAACTCTGAGAGTGAAATCATCATTTGAGGATCCCCAAGATGCAACTCCGGAACCTTCAGACTCAAAGAGATTGATGGAAATTTAGGAAGAAAACTAGAGTTAGAGAAAGGTACGAAAATCGCCTGTGGAATCGAAGGTCGAGGAGGAATCACTACCTCCCTCCCACCTTCAGGGAGGGAGTTAACCACTAAGACATGATGTTTCATTTTTTTATGCATTGCCACATTTCATGTCTTTTATTTATGCTCCTCTCAGGTTCATGATCTTTTGCCTATGACATGATTATGCTCACCCTATTCTATATTCTTCTTATCTATAATATTAGTGAGCTTTTCGCTCACCCCTCTTTATGTATATCCTCAGGTGGCTACATATACTAAGGAGAGTAAAAGTTCTAATAAGAAGATAGAGAAGAATAAATTAAATAAATGTTTATGCTTGATGTTGTAATTGTTATGTACGGTCCTAGTTTTCCCAAGACACTAAACCTTTATATCCTCTATGTGTAATACTATTTTGTTGTTTATATTTAAAATGTTGTAATAGTAATGTAAGAAGAGGCTAGGTCCCTATAGTTGGTATCAGAGGAAAGGTTTAGTTAATTTGGTAATTAGGATTAGTGAACCCTAGAGAAAACCTCTAGCATGAGACTAAGTACAAATATTCACACAAGAATATTTACATAGGGATCCCATATGTTATGTTTTTGGTATAAATTGTTTAAATGAATAAGTTATTCATGACTTGTTTACTTATGTTTTGTTCTAACATTTCCTATTTTAGAAAATGGTGGGAACCAGAAGAAATCAGGCCAACAACTCATGTGAGGGCCAATGCAACGATTTCCCGAACGACATCCCCAATGATTTAGGAGGTGGAGTTCAGAAATTCATGGCGATTCTTACCCAATTATCATAGGTTATGAACAATAACCATAATAATGGGGAACATCCTCCTTCACCAAAGAGGGAGAAACCAGTTATCGAATGTTTTATGCGGAAACCACCACCGATGTTTAGTGGATCTTCCGATCCACTAGTTGCGGAATGGTGGGTCAACACCATGGAGAAGATCTTTTCTGTTCTTCACTATTTTGAGATGGAGAAGGTGACCCTAGTAGTATATCATCTTGATGGAGAAGCCGATCAATGGTGGGATTTGATTAAGAACACCAAGACAAGGGAGGAAATTGAAGAGATGGAATGTGAAGACTTTAAGACAATGTTTCTTAATAAGTATTTCCCACAAACTCTTCATATGAAGATGGAGAGAGAATTCATAGACCTCAAGAAAAAAGAAGGAGAATCTATCACAACCTATGAAGAAAATTTCAAAAGGATTTCATGGTACACTTCAGGTTTTGTTATCAACAATGATAGAAAAATTGATAGATTCTTTAGTGGATTAAAACCACACCTTCAAATGGCTCTCTCAATTCGAGACTTTGGGAGTTATGAAGAAGTTGTTAGGTGTGCTCTCAAAGTGGAGATGGAGTTTTGAGAATGGTACCATGGCAATGGTGATAAGAAAAAAAATATGGAGTTTCATGCCGGAGGATCTAAAGACAAAAGTTGGAAGAAAACTCAATGACCCACATGCCAAAAATGTGGGAAGTTGCACCTTGGGAACTGCCTCAAAGGGACAAGGTAGTGCTTCAAGTGTGGGAAGGAAGGACACCACGCTCAATAGTGTCGAAAAGACATGAAAAATAATGAGAATGTAGCCGATGAAAGGAGAGAACCACTCATGGTTCAATGCTACAACTGTAGGGAGCTAGGGCACTATGAAAACCTATGCACTAAACCTCAAGTTCTCGAGGGTAATCAGTGTCAGTAGCCACCAAATCCAAAGGAATAAGGGAAGGCGTATTCCATCACTACTGTGGAGGTGGAGCATGATAATGAAGTCGTACAAGGTACACGGCATATACACTCTATAATGGAAAAAGTCTTATTTGATTCTGTTTCTACGCATTCCTTTATATCTTGCAAGTTTTCTAGAACTATATAATCAAAGCCCCGAAACCTTGAAGTAGAGATATCCGTAAAAACACCAAGTGGTGAAATCATTGCAACCCAAGTGTTTGACTCCTCTTGTATTGGCAGATGTTGGAAGATTCTTCCAGCGAATCTTGTAATAATTCCTTTGGATGAATTTGACGCTATGGTGAGAATGGATTGGCTCTCGTTATATAGATCACATATAAACTGTCGGGAAATGGAAATATGTGTTCATATTCTGAACAATCCCATACTTCTCTACAAATGAAAGGAAGATCATGAATCTCCTTTGAAAAATCCTTCAATGGTGTGGGTGTTGATTCCCTATGAAGAATCATACCTCGCCCAAATGGTTGAGTTGAAGGAAAGTGACAACCTTGAGGAAATGACCATCATGAGGGAATACATCGATGTATTTCCCAAAGAGTTACCCAGAATTCCCCCCAGATCATGAGGTAGAGCTCTTAATTAAATTCATGCCCGAAGCTACTCCTATCTCGAAGTGTCCCTATAGGATGGCTGCTATCGAACTGGAGGAGTTAAAGAAGTAGCTGCAAGAGCATCTGAAAAAAGGGTTCATACGCCCTAGTGCATCACCTTGGGGTGCACCGGTGCTCTTTGTGAAGAAGAAGGATGGAACAATGTGGTTGTGTATCGATTATCGGGAACTCAACAAGATCACCATAAAGAACAAGTATCATCTCCCAAGGATTGATGACTTGTTCGATCAGTTAAGAGGTGATCTATACTTCTCAAAGGAGGATCTTCGTTTTGGATATCATCAGGTAAAGGTGAAGAAGGAAGATATTTAGAATACTGCCTTCCGTAAAAGGTATGGGAACTATGAGTTTTTGGTGATGCCCTTTGAACTTACTAATGCCCTTGTAATCTTCATGGATTTGATGAATAGAGTCTTTAGACATTACCTTGACAAATTTTTGATAGTGTTTATTGATGATATTCTCATATACTCCAAGAGAAAGGAGGAACATGAAGAACATCTAAGACTTGTGTTGGCGACATTAAGAAAGGAGAAGTTGTACACCAAGTTTAGAAAGTGTAACTTTTGGATGAAGCAAGTCATGTTCTTGGGACATGTGATCACAAGTGAGGGAATTTCTGTGGATCCTTCAAATACAAAGGTGATCGAGGAATGGCCCAGGCCCTCTAGTATCACAAAAATCCATAGTTTTCTTGGATTATCTGGGTACTACTGACCTTTTGTGAGAAACTTCTCATGATTTTCAAGCCCGCTAACTAAGTTAACAATGAAAGGGGTAAAGTATGTCTAGACAGAAGAATGTGAGGGAAACTACAAGGAGCTAAAGAGAAGGATGATCACTACACCTGTACTCACACTACCCAAAAGTGTAGAAAGTTTTGTGATATACAGTGATGCTTCAAAGAAAGGATTGGGTTGTGTTCTCATGAAAAATGACAATGTGATAGCCTATGCCTCATGACAGTTGAAGATCCATGAGCAGAACTACCCAACACATGATCTAGAGCTGTCAGTCGTGATTTTTTCCTTGAAAATCTGGCGGCACTACCCTTATGGCGAGAAGTGTGACATATACACCAACCACAAGAGCCTAAAGTATATATTCATAGAAAATTATCTCAACATGCATCAAAGGAGATGGTTAGATCTAATCAAGGAATATGATTGCTCTATTCACTATGATCCTAGAAAGGCGAACAAGGCAGCTGATGTTCTAAGCAGAAAAGAACCTTCTACTCTATCTATGTTGCGGATTAAGAAAGAACCTATCTTCTTGGATATGCAAAGAATGGATTTGGAAATAATAAGGATAGGGGATACATCCTACTTTTCCCAAATGATTGTGCAACCATCCATCCAGGAGAAGATTAAGGAAGAACAAAGGGATGATGTGGGCATACAAAAGAGGGTGAATGCAGTAAAGGAAGGGAAGCTTCAAGAATTCCATATCAACGATGATGGTGTGATTCGGTTTGGAACATGGATTTGTGTGCCTTCATCACCTAGGATAAAGAAGGAGCTATTGGATAATCCACATAGCTCAACATTCTATATCCATCCTGGGAATACCAAAATGTATCGTGATCTCTGAGAACACTTCTCTTGGGATAACATGAAGAAAGAGATTGCGGAATATATATCGAGGTGCTTGGTATGTCAACAAGTTAAATCTGAGTGAAAAAAGTCCAAAGGTATGATGCAACCATTGCCTATACCCATGTGGAAATGGGAAAATGTTACTACGGACTTTGTCATGGGTCTCCTGAATACGTCAAAGGGAAATAATGTGATATGGGTTGTGGTTGATCGACTCACCAAGACTGCCCATTTTATCACTATTCGGGAAGATCTCTCGCTTGAACAACTTGAAAAGATATATGTGAAGGAAGTGGTGAGACTGCAAGGTGTTCCACTCTCAATTGTCTTTGACCATGACCCAAGGTTCGCATCTAAATTCTGGAGGATCCTTCAACATTCTTTGAGTACTGAATTAAATTTCAGCACGACCTATCACCCCCAAACTGATGGCTAATCTAAAAGGACTATTCAGATGCTTGAAGATATGCTAAGAGACTGCTCTCTAGAATTCAAAGGTGGATGGGATCAGCATCTCCCATTGGTTGAGTTCTCATACAACAATAGCTTCCACTCGAGTATTCTGATGGCTCCATATGAAGCTCTTTATGGGAAGTAGTGTAGAATTCCAACCTATTGGGATGAAGTTGGAGAAAGAAAGTTACATGGACCTGATCTTGTTCAAGAGATGACATAGAAGGTTCAAGTCATCCGGAAACACATCAAAGCTGCTCGAAGTCGGAAAAAGAGATATGCTGACAACCGTCTAAGGGAATTGGAGTTCGACATTGGAGATAAAGTCTCCTTCGAATATCTCCATGGAAGAGAGTCATGCGATTTGGGAAGAAAGGGAAGCTAAGACCAAGGTATATTGGCCCCTTTGAGATCCTTGACCGCATAGGAGCTGTGGCCTATTGTCTTGAACTTCCACCGAATATTGCTCAAGTTTATGATGTGTTTCACGTATAATTATTGAGGAAGTACATACCAGACCCCTCACATGTACTAAACTCAGAGGTGGTGCAGCTGGAAGATGATCTCTCCTATGAGAAGTAGCCAGTAAAGATTCTGGATCAGAGGGATAAGGTTTTATACAACAAGACAACCCATCTTTTCAAAGTGTTGTGGAGGAACCATAAGTTTGAGGAAGAAACTTGGGAACCGGAAGAGGCAATGAAGGAGAAACACCCTCACCTGTTTGTGTAAAGTGAAATTTTGGGGGAGAAATTTCTTAACGGGGGAAGAATGTAACAGTCCAAAGTTTTTCCATGGAAATTCCCTTCTTATAAATATGACATAAAATCACATGAAAACACAACATAATGAACTAATAAGTTCTAAGTGACCTTTAAACATAAGTTTGTCACTTTTGTCTTTTGAATTTCGAAAATCTGACATACATAGTTGTGTTCAAGAATATTTTTGGAGTTTAATGAATCAAAAATAATTTTTGGTGAATAGTAGCATACCCTTGTGAATAGTAACATACCCTTATGAGTAATATTATTAACCTTATGAATAGTAAATCATACAATATAAGAGTAACCTTACCCATGAATTATTAAATAAAATTTAGACATCTTAGAAAGTGACAATTTGACCATAGTAAACGTTTTGGTATTTTGTAAGTCATAAATAAATAATTATAATTAATTTATTAATTTTTAAAAAATATATTTTCCTAAAATGTATTCATAAATTATTTAATAGATGTCTTATAGTTTTTAGATAATTTTATAAGACCATACATAATTTTTGAAAGCACTATAAAATCAGTTTTAATTTCTAAAAACTGTTTTTAAGTAAATTATGATTTTAATTAAATATTAAATTAATAATATTTAGAAAATTATTTTTGAAAAATGGCCTTTATTTTTGGATTCTAAACATCAAAAAATGGTTGGGGTAAATTTTTGAGATTTTTTCTGAAATACTTGAATTTTTGATAAATAGTGAAATACCGTAATTTACAAAAATAAGCTAATTATAGAGTCATGTGTGATGTTCTGCTGATGTCAGCGCACTTGGTTTGGGATCACATGATAAAATTACTATTCTTAGTCATTCAATACTCACTATTCCTTTTCTTAGGGAATAATAATAAACTAGTGAATTTTATATTAAGGAAACCCCTCTCCCCTCCACTATAAAATCCACCCTTCACACCCTCATTTACTCACACCTCTCAAGCTCCAAGCCTTATCTAAAATCTTCCCAAACATCTTTCCTAGTCCCTCTCCCACGTCCAAGATCTGATGGTCTCATAAAAATACCAAGCCTAGGTTCCTTAAGGAGGATCTCAAGAGGAGTATTTAAGAGGTAATTTCTCTCCCTCTTCTCCTTTATTGTTTTTCAAGTTCAAGTTCATTTATTGATCTCTCCCCACCTATATTCATCCAAATGGTATTGTAACTCCAGTATTATACATTTACTAAAATTTTATGATGCTAATAGGATATTATATCATCCATCCCCCTTTCCCTCTTCCTTTTATTTTATTAAAGAGAACATTGTTCGTGAGGTGTTAATTTATCACCTTCAAGAACGACACGCTTTCTTCTTCCATTTCTACCATCAGATATGGTTATGAAACCATTTTTATGGTTGAACCCAAATATTTTATATGTATTATATCCTATTTAAAGTTCTTTAACTAAATTATTTCCTTATTTCTAAGTGATAAATTAAAACAAGTTCATTATGATCCAAAAAACCACCCAAATTAACCCAAATAATCATCATTTAATTATTATCTAGTGATTCATCCACATGGATATTATATGATTAATTATAAGATCATTAAAAATACTGTAATATCATTAATAACATGTAATATTATTTCTGGATGTTTACCCACATTCTGCCCGAACTTCAATTTAAGAATACAAGTGAACCACTCAAGAAAACCATAAAAACAAGCATTCCTGAATAATGTTTTTAAACTATATAACTCATCCAAAGGCACATAAAATCACTTAATGAAACCATAGTGAACCATATTAATGTACAAAAGGTTCTGTATTTCTAATTAATGAATATAATGTCATTATACAGGACATTAAAGAGAAAGAAGCATTCAGATACAAGGTAAGGAGAAATTCTTGAACCCAACTATCATCCTTCGGGTTCTCCCTCCTTCACTCCATTTGTGATATTGTTACTCCTTAAAGATCATTTATTCATCATTATATTACATTTTATGGGATATACATGTTTTATAATGAAGTTTAAGTCAATCTAATTTTTTTTTCCAAAAGAACTCTTCTTTTAAGAACTCAACTTTTACCTCTCATTCATGGTTGATGGTTCTTGTATCAAGTATGTTGTTCCCTCTTTCTTTTGGGAACCCAAAGCTTATTAATTTATTCTTATGAGATGAAACCCATTACTTAATATGGGTTATTTATGTTCACTTTTGATATATGTTCCATGTGGCAATAATTATAATGATAATGTTATGATGTGATGGGTGTGCCCGGAATTATATAGCATAATATGAATGTTTCAATGTGACAGGTGCGCCCAGAATTATATAGCGCTCCAATGAATTGGGTGAAGTGATTAATCTCATGAGTAAATGTGAAATGATGAGTGAACAATATGCTATCTTGGTTCACAAGTATGTGTTGTAGTTAACCACTAAGACATGGTGTTTCATTTTTTTATGCATTGCCACATTTCAAGTCTTTTATTTATGCTCCTCTCATGTTCATGATCTTTTGCGTATGACATGATTATGCTCACCCCATGATATATTCTTCTTATCCATCCTCTTACTGGGATTTTAGCTCACCCATCTTTATTTATATCTTCAGGTGGCTACATGTACTAAGGAGAGGAAAAGTGCCAATAAGAAGCTAGAGAAGAAGAAATTAAATAAATGTTTATGCTTGATGTTGTAATTATTACGCACGATCATAGTTTTCCCAAGACACTAAACCTTTGGATACTCTATGTGTAATACTATTTTGTTTTTTATCTTTAAAATTATGTAATAGTAATTTAAGAAAAGGTCGGTTCCCTATAGAGACCCTAGCCCGCTCCTCGGCTGCTCAGATGGCGACCGTCCCTCGGAAGCATGCTTTATTCGTTCTTCAACCTCTTCCAGTTGGGCCTTCAGGCAGGATACGAGCTCCGATTGTGCATTAAGGAAATAAGAATGATCATTTTCTCATGCCCACAACTACTGAACCTCCCATCCGGCCTCCTGGAGCCTCCTGATGTTCACCAATTGTTTCCACTGCCAACCCACACCGAGGCTACAATCATGCTCCCGAATCTTCTCTGCCATGAAGTCCCAAATGAGCATACGGGGACACTGGGAATCTACTCCCCCGGTGCATAACTCATTCATCCAGGAACTTTGCCTCCCCATTTGGTCTATCTATTGAACCTGATGAGTCTCCCTGATGAAGTGCTTGATCATCTTCAATGACTGATGACGGGCGATCTTGTTGTTATTTTCTTTAGAGGCCATTTCGTCTCGGTCCACAGGGTTGGCAGGTTTGTATGTGGGGAATGCCTCCTAGAACTCATCAGTAGGATCTGCATCTGGTGTCTGATCAGGTAAATTAAGACCCATGTTGTCCAGTTGATCCTCATCATCGTATCCCACCTCAATGATCTCAGGCTCTGTCCGGCTAACGGTCCCACCGGTGATCGTAAGCGCTGAAACTTAACCCATTTGAACGTCCTCTTCTACAACCACCAGTGTTCCCCCAGGAATGGAACCTCCATGAGATCCATCCAACCTTGAGAAGGTATCCCATGTAATTTGATGAACTGTGAATACAATAGGCACACAAGCATCAGTTAACCTGATTGATGGGTGACAATTACATATTCTTTGATGAATACCTACAATGAGAAAATAACTTGTCTCTTTCCTATGTTTTTTATGTTGGAACCCCAAGGCATGGACCTCCATATACTGTTGGAATGCTTTAAGGCTCCAAGAAGACCACCCTGGGTGTCACGACACCACCCGACACGATGATCGTCGTAGCCACAGGTGCAGATCCAGAAGTCCCCGTAGTTGCATCAACTATTGGGTGTGAGTGGGTTTTTCATATTAGGACTTACTGCATAGTTCAAATGTTAGTAAGGAGTCCTAAATGACCTTGATGAAGACTCCACAGAAGTGTTCTTAGGTTTTACCTTAATAGCCTCTGCAAAATTTTCAAAATCCGGGTCTGAATCACCGACCTCACCCTCTTCTAGAGGGCTCCCTCCACCGGATTCCTCCTCTAGGAGGACTCATCTAATTCTTCTAATAGAGGGAATTGTTCTCTTATTTTAGTGGTAGACAACTGCAGAGGGGTTTTTTGATCCAGAAACACTATTACCCAATCCATCATTGGACATGGAGCACCCCGAGAGTGCACAAATTCCTCTATGTTGGTAAGTTACCACTCCCCCTCTACCTGGGATATGACAAAGCTGACCCTGACAGGACTGATCCCTAGAAAATCCATCCTTAGGCAATTCAAATGTTTCCACATCCTAGACTTGTTAAGGAATTTCCTGTTTACATCCCAGATATCCAAAGCCTCCGAGACAATGTCATTCTTGGTCATATCTATATGGAGCAACAACTTTCCCAGAGCCTGGGTGGATATCCTACAGAAAACCCTTGGTGGCCTCCCCTCTATATGACTCTGACCCTCCGGGAACACCGGGTCTGCCGCCTCCACCTACCTCTCAATTGGTGAAGGTCTCACCACTACTACAATCCCACCACCACAATATGTACTCACTACCTTCTAGCCCCGACCTCGGGATTGGGGAGGCACTTCATCACTGACATAGACGGTTTGCTGCTTCAGCATATCCCCCAGGTAGGCCACCTCCTAGCTCTTGGTGCACTTCTTCACTAGCCTGAAGACAGATGTGGGTGGATTCATTTCATTCCGGATCTTCCCATCCTCCAATGTGAGCATGATCCACCCCTACCACATCTCACATGGGTGATCTTCATGGAGCACCCCAAGTAGACCTGCGAGGTCAGCTACTGCATTCATCGAAACTGCCTCAAAAAGTGGTGTAGGGTGTACGACTCACAGAGAGACTCGTGGTCAACCCGCACCATTAGTACTACCTCCTGAAATGCCAGGAGATAGGAAAAATGCTCTTCCATTCCCTGACTATCATCAGTGAACACACTTGTTAGAAATGTGAATGGGTGGAAGTTGAACTCATCCACCTTCCCGACCCGCTTCAACACTAACGGTGGGGTCAAATTGGTTGGAAATCTCCCCACAACATTCAAAATTTCCGGGTGGAAACTCAATCTTGTAGGGGAAATGAAGTTCAGATATTCGTAGATACCCCTGACATGTGCCTCTATCCACTCATACAGAAGGTGGAATGACCCACATATCCTCTTCGGATTCTTCCCCTCACTGATATTCCACAACAACTTATATAACTTGACGACATAGAGATACCGAGGGTTACCCATCCCCCTATCACCAACATGGACACCATTATGAACATGCTCAGTTGTACTCCCATATTTGTGTCCCTCACTAGTAAGATCCAACCACAGATATACTCCGCGATAAATGCAGCTAACCTAACCACAAGTTTCTACTCAGTAATAACACCGAATCCCCATGTTTTCCATTAGCTATCATCCAAGAGCCATTGGTACGAGTGATACTTGCCTCATTGAACCCCCTTCAGGAAGGTCTGTGGCCTCATATGAAATTGTCCATCTTTAGGAAAATTCTGGAACTGCTTGAACCACTGCTTGAAATGGATGTTCCTCACCGACTGTTTGTCCTCCCCTAGCACCAGGTCCATCGGTTCTTTTTCTAGTAGCAGCATTTGATTTGTGTCTTCCAATGAATTCACAATTGGGAGGAACTCATCATACATTTCCCTCAGTATCAGGACCCTCGAGATCTGATTCAAGTCCCATAGGCTGATGTCGACCTCTCTATTGTGCCAATAAAAAGTGTTGGTCCTCGATGACCATCTACTCAGCTACTCTGTCATCGACTACTTTGGATGGTAGATATAGAATTGAGAGGCCCATACTGACTCGTACCAGCCCAATCTTTTGAACACTACCTCGAACTCCTCACATGAGGAACATACCCAATAGGACCAGGCCCAATAATATGTGAAATTGCCACCCTGGTGCATATCCTATTCATTAGTCCACCATTTATTTGGGTTCCCTAGGGCCACATTCAAGATGGTGTGGTATAGTGGGGGAGACATCTCTGGATGTAGTGTCTTCCCGTCAATATTATTCACATGGTTGTACAGGAAATAAACATTGAATGATGTGAAATCTTCCCACATATGGCCATCGGCCACCCTAAACCACTGGTTCCATCACAGTGTGCTCCTAAACCAGTAAGCCAACTCACCCTTGCTCACTTCTGGAATGAAGACATCATCCCTCTGGCCGAAATCATGTTGGGGAAGTCTTTTGTAGAGTGGGTAGTTATTATGGGTCTCTAATAGCAGTTATACCAATGAATCATGGTCTGATTAGATTTGAATGAATTCCTCGATACCAAGATGTTCTCTATCTCTTTCCTATGGGAAGCATCCTTAAGGATCTCCCTAGAATCTTACTGATGAGCCATTCAGTCATTAAGCTTTTGAAATTTTTCTCCTGGATCACGAAGCTCAATCGTGAAACTCAAATCCCGAAGCTCGATTGGAGAGATGGTTTATAGAGTCCTACCACACACTTCGCAAATGAAAGCCGCAGAGCACACACTTGAGGAGTCAAAAGTCTCGTTGTGCGCCACAAAGAAAAATGGGATGATTCAAAGAGAGCAACCACAAAGAGCTCAGAGATTCATGAATCAAGAGCACAAATTCCAAAATGTGGAGATGAGAAAAGAAAAAATAGAGGTCAGCCTACCCTATTTATATGCGATTATCGCTTGTGCTTCACGACACGTCTGACCACAGTGAGATTCATGGTGCTCTCAACCCGCGCATCACCTCTTCATATTGTGGCCCTTCTTGGGGATCCTGCTTGGTGATTGGACTAATTTTTTTGGCAATTGGACCTCAGACTTAGACCCTAATTATCTCCTTGGCTCCAAGTCTGAGGGGGGGATTTGATGGAACAAAAATATGTGGAGAGGAAATGGAAATGTAAAGATGAAACCACCTCCATTGAGGCTGCCTCACAAAGCTTATTCATGGAGACCCACAACACTGCAGATGTCGTGAAGACACCTCCTTCGTGGGTGCCATGAAGAAAATAGGTGGGAGGTTCCACAATCCAAAATACGTTTGTGAAGACGCTACCAATAAAAGAGGTGGGAGTCTCCATGATCCGAAAGAGGTTTGAGAAGTCGCTGCGAAGCAAAGAGGCTGGAGGCTCCGCGATCCGAAATATGTTTGCAAAGACACCGCAAATCCAAGTGGTGGGAGGCTCTGTGGTTATGAAAAAGCACCACGTGGATTCACATCATGTGCTCCCTACTTCGTGCCGCATCTTACCTATAAATACTGAGCTTCCATTGAGACCGAAGGATAGATACTCCAACCTTTCTTCTTCTCGACTATCATATCGCAAAGGACTTTCTACTCTATGAAAAATGAACTCTTCAAGGTACTTTAGCATCATGAAGTGCGTTTACTTTGGATTAAGCACAACCCCTCTTCAAGTAGATATTCCCTTTGCAAATCCCATTGTCCTTAAAAAATAA